>CM042028.1:9827500-15320000 GCA_023525975.1 Smallanthus sonchifolius | reverse complement strand
TCTGTCGGTCAGTTGGATGAACAAGGAATGGAAGTAAAGTTCGGTGGTGGCAAATGGAAAGTGATAAATGGAAATCTGGTTATTGCTCGGGGAAACAAGAAGGGGTCACTGTATATGGTTGAAGTATCTGCTGAGGGAGTAACCGTCCCGGTTAAGCATAACAAAGTCGGGTTCGCTGAGTCAAAGGAGCAAAAGAGGGTTCATTTTGCAAGGGTGTAGCCTGGTGTTAAGGTGACTCAAGCTGAGCGAGATCGGAGGTCTAAACTAGTTCAGGGGTTTGGTGACAGTGGGAGCACGGGGCGTGTTCCGGGCACAGTTACAAAACAACGTTGGGTTTTGAAGACCAGTAGTCCGATTGATAAAATCTCTCAGGGGAAACACTTGGTGAATGTGGAGAGTGGTGATGGTTCTCGGTGTATCTCTGAAACTGGTGGAATGTGTAAACCAGTTGAGATAGAGGATGGGTCAGAAATGACTGCTGGGTTGGAGCTCGGGGGAGCTTCAACTGCCCCTTCATGTACTTGATAAGAGGGGATTGCAACTAGGGGGATTTTGATGAAGTCAAAGCTTGTTTATGGGAACTGAAGGCTCGGGAGACTTTGGATATGGAGGATACTGGAGTTACTGAATCTGGGTTATTGTGTGCTTGATGGCGGGCTGGAGTATTCGCAAGGCCTTCAAGTGGGAGATTGTTAGGTTGTGAAGGCTTACGCAGGAAATAAGGAGGGAGCCGACCCTAATGGGCTTGAGCCCGGTTATTAGTTTCTTGTTAATTAAGTCATTAACCCTAATCCTAGTATTGATGTAACTTGTATCTCTGAGCACCAAATAATAAAGAACCCTACTTGCAAAGTGGACGTAGGCCAATCGGGGATGAACCACTATAAATCTCTCGTGTCTCTTATTTTTCTGTCTATTGATTGTGCGTGTGTGTGTGATTCCGCTGCGTTACCGACTCTGATTCCTAACGGGAGCAACTTAGTATTTATAGGGAAAACAAAGTTGAAACAGTTTAAAAGAATTAAAACGAAAAATAATTTGCATTAAACGTCTTCAATGCATTTTATTCTGTTTTAATTCTTCAACTCGTAACTGATTTCTGTTTCAAGATTCTGTGTAATCAGAAGTTGTGGAATTGAACCTGTTACTAAGGAGTCACTTGTCATGCGAACAAGATTTCCTCCTCCTGAGTAGAATGGCCTTCCGGGGTAGACTTGGTTATGTTGACCAGATTTACTCTTCCGAAGTAGAGTTGGCTCTCCTGAGTAAACTGGTCATGCTGACCAGATTTACCCTTTCGGAGTAGACTTGGTCATGCTGACCAGACTTACTCTTTCAGAGTAGGCTTTGCTCTCCTGAGTAGATTTGGTCATGCTGACTAGATTTACTCTTCCGGAGTAGGCTTTTCTCTCCTAAGTAGATTTGGTCATGCTGACAAGATTTTCTCTTCTGGAGTAAGTAAACTTGCCATGCTGACCGGATTTACTTTTCCAGAGTAGACTTGGCTCTTCTGAGTAGACTGGATATGATGACCAGACTTACTCCTGAGCTAACTAGATTTACTCTTCCAGAGTAGGCTTTGCTCTCCTGAGTAGATTTGGTCATGCTTACCGGATTTACTCTTCCGGAGTAGACTTGGCTCTCTTGAGTAAACCGGTCATGATGACCAGACTTACTCCTGAGCTGAGCTCGCACCAGTTTGGTCATGCTTACCAGATTTACTCTTTCAAAATAGACTTGGCTCTCTTGCGTAAACTGGTCATGCTGACCAGACTTACTCCTGAGCTGACCTCGCACCAGCCTTCAAAAATACTAAGGCGACTCTCAAGCGACTCTTAGTGATGCGAGTGTGCGAAGTGCGCCATCAAAACGCCACATTACGCCCAACGCGCGCATGTGCGAGTCAAAGTGCTTCGCACCCTATAGGGTCCACTAGTGTTTACCTTAAAGGAAACAAACTCCTTATGAGGCTCCCACTAATATACCGCTCTAAGATTGGTCCCCCACCTATGTGGGACAAGTTTTCACACTTATCCTTCCAATTTTCATAAATTTACACAGCCCTAAACACTCAACTTTGAGCATTGATATCTCATTTATATTAGCTCCGTTTTGGATGTGGTTTTGTTCATTGCAAAGTCCTCACAACATAGAACCAAAACCTAGAAAGAAATACGCAAAACTGCCTCATTTGCATATATTTATTTCTGTCCAAAGTTGACAAAAAATCATTTTTGTAACTTAGTGAAAAACACATGTTTTCACCCAAAATTTCCAACATAAGATGATGGAATGGTGGGGTTGGGAAATTAAAGGGTATTTTTGTCAATTCGATATTTTTACTATCGAATTCTATTCACAAATTTACAAATCAAGCACAATACAAAAATTTATTGGATCCTATTCCATAAAATTTCAATTTAAACATTTATATTCTTTCAAAAACATTTTGCTAACCAAACGAGCCTTAAAAGGTTTTTTTCAAATTAAACTTTATCACCTTTTTCTCAACAATCAAAATAAATCTCTGTGTGTATAATTAGTACATCCTCGTGTCATATTTTCTTTGTTTGTTTTCATTCTCTAAAGGATTCCATTTAGGGAAAACTTCACACAATAGTAACCAAGTTCCCCAAGTGTTCTATTTAAGTCACTCAAAGTTTTTTTTTATCCCAATAAAGTTACTCAACTTTCACTAAGTGTTCCAATCCTATGTAATATTTTTATAAATGTTTAAATTTTTTAAAATTGAATGAGGCAAATGAAATATATATGAATATTAGATACCAATAAGTTAAATTTTTATTCCAATGAACTTAAAATAGGAGGTAATAGTGAAGAAAAAAAATTCACCAAGTAATAAACAAGTTTCAAAATTGTTATATTTAAGTTAGATTGGAAAAAAAAATAATGCTAAATAGTAAAAAAGATTCATATATGTTTCATTGATTTCTTTCAATGTTAAAAAATTTAAACATTTATAAAAATATTTGAGTGACTTTAAAAAGACAAACAAACTTTGAGTTATTTAAATGGAACAATTGGGAAACTTGGTACTATTGTGCAAAGTTTTACAAGTCAAGTTTAACGTATTTATTTGTCATGAATAATGAAAGATGAATATCAAATAGGTAATTTGTAACTCTCATTTAATGACACATATTAAGACCCTCCGTAATGGAGGCATGAAACACCGGCGTGGTCCATGTGGGCAGTTTCACGGGCGTGAACACCACCCCCTGGGCGTGAATGGGGCATGATTTGTGGGGGGGGGGGGCATTCATTGGGAAGGGTGCAATCCTCATCAAAATCCATCCAATAAAAAACAAGCACATAATAATTTCTTTTTCTTTTTTTTAGTTAAGTATTTAGTTAATTATTAAAAAATAAATGCGGGGGCATTAAACTACTACGCACCTTAGTGATTCTTGACAATGATTGCCCCTGTGCTGATGTGGCAGTGACGTGGCGGGACGTGAAACCACTACGGATGGCCTAACAACGTTAGTGATAGATTTGCATAATGATGCCAAATATTTTTATACTTAGAAATAAGTTGTCAAAATTTTCATTTTCGGTTTAATATAACAGAATTGAAGAGATGTAAGAATATAAATAGAATGCAAGTAAGAAGCTATGACCACCAAGTCAAAAAGACCGGACGAAATATGGATTACAACAAAGCAAAATAAAACCTTGCAAAAGATTGGATTGTTTGTAGTTAATTTATAATACCAACATACATTTTAGCAATTGTTCAGTTGACAGAAAATTTTGAAAATACATTGCAAAAGAAACACCATAGTTTACCTGACTTTGTTTCTTAAATCTTAGACAAATATCCAGTCTTAGCAATTGTGATACTTCTTTTATTACCAGTGGATATCACCTCAGCTGAAACATTGAGAATACCATTTGCATCCATGTTAAACCAAACCTTGAACTTTTCTTTACCTTTAGGGGCTGCTGGAATGCCATGAAGAGTAAACTTGTCAAGAAAAATGTTTTCTTTGGTATATTTTCCCTCACCCTGATATACATCAACCGCCACAGATACTTGGTTGTCAAAGAGTGTTTGATAAAGCCGCTCCTTGATGGTGGGTATGGGAGTTTTCCTGGGGATCACAACACTCATTTCATCAGCCTCAGAAACTCTGATGCCAAGAGAAAGAGGAGTTACATCTAATAGCACAAAATCCTGCACCTTTTTGTTCCCATAACCACTTAAGTTTGCAGCCAACACAGCAGCGCCATACGCGACAGCTTCATCAGCATTAACGCTCTTGCAAAGTGGTTTCCCATCAAAAAACTCCATCAGCATTTGTTGCACCTCGGGAATCCTTGTCGAACCACCGACAATAACCACATCATCAACATCCTTCTTCTGCATGTTTCCATCTCTCAAACAATTCTCCACATGCTTAATGCACATCTTGAAGAAACCAGCATTAATCTCTTCGAATTTTGCCCTGCTAAATTTCATTGAGAAATCAATACCCTCATACAAACAATCAATCTCAATGGGTGTTTGTGTTGTTGAAGACAAATCCCTCATTGCTCTTGCATTCGCACACAAATCCTTCTTTTCTTTCTTCGTAAATATTTCAACACAATGATTCGCCATCAACTTGTCAAAAGTTTCGCCACCCAGATAAGTATCACCGGCAACCGCTTTAACAGTAATTTTACCAGCCTTGGTGGTCTTGAGAAGAGACACATCAAAGGTTCCTCCACCCAAATCAAATACCAACACATTTCTCTCTTCAGGACAGTTTACATCAGCAGTCTTATCAAGACCATATGCATTTGCTGCTGATGTTGGCTCATTAATCAAGCGCATGACATTAAGACCCGCCAGCACACCAGCATCCATGGTTGCCTGTCTTTGCTTGTCATTAAAATATGCAGGCACAGTTATGACTGCATTAGTAACTGTTGTTCCAAGGAATGCTTCAGCAGCTTCTTTCAAATTTCTTAATATTAGTGAAGATATTTCTTCCGGTGAAAATTTCTTTTCTTTTGACTCGTGTTCAAATACAATGATTGGCTTCTCCCCGGGTCCTTGATTGATCTTAAAAGGTCTAGTTTCAATGTCTTTCTGCACTACAGCATCATTGAATCTGGCTCCCATTAAACGTTTAACATCTACACGCACATTATTATTATTAAAAGAAAATAAGTTTGGATACTAAATAAAGAAAACGGTGTTGTTGATCAAAGGAACTTACCACAAACAGTGTTTTTAGGGTTTCTGGTGATTTGATTTTTTGCAGCCTCACCTACTAGAACTTGCATGCCATCCCAATCAACGCATGAAGGAGTAATTCTGTTACCTTGTTGATTAGGAATGATCTCAACGGTTGTGCTTATCAAACCACGCTGCCACACAAGAATATGTTGTTCCAAGATCAATACCGATTGCAGTTCCCTCAAGTACTCTATTGGTCATCTTCAACCACCTAAAGTATACTTGAATGGTGGTGAGCATAATGGTTTTGTGTGGGGCGATTAGGGTTCATCAAATTTGTTATTATACTGAAACCGGCTGCGTGGGAACCCCCGATTTTTCTATAGAAGATAATGATGAAGAAAAATGATTCAAAATGTTGGAGTATTTTCAGGGATCTGTCGAAGTCACATGGTTATTTGTTTTTCATTTGAATAAGTCCCCAACGGTTGTATGTTGAGGAGTCCGAGTCTTTAGTTTGAATGAGTTTTTTTCTGTTTGTTAGTTTGCCTATCTGGTTCTATAAATAGGCAGTAGCTGTTCTTGTTATGTACTGAATTATCCTTCAATAAAATTCATACGAGAGTTCCCTGAATGCTAGTTGCTTTCTTGCTCAAGTGTTGATTAGTTTTGGTGATATAATAGTTCTGAATACCAACATTGTGGTATCAGAGCCAGGTTATCATCATTGGTATTCAACCCCTCTCTCTCTCCACTCACAATGACTGAACCTTCCACTCAGGGAACTCCTTCTGCCACTTATGTACCGGTGTTCAAGGGAGAAGGCTATGAACATTGGAGCTTTCGCATGAAAACAATTCTGAGGGCAAGAGAACTGTGGGAAGTGGCGTATCTGGGTATAACAGCAACAGCTGATAGTCCTCAGGATCAGCGAGAGGCGAAGAAGAAGGATGCACAAGCCATGACACTCATTCAACAGGGTGTTCATGACAGTCTATTTTCAAGAATTGCAGCGGCTGAATCTGCTAAAGAAACATGGGGGATTCTTCGTATCGAGTTTCAAGGAGACTCTCAGGTCCAATCAGTCAAGCTACAAGGGCTGAGACGAGTCTTTGAAAATCTGTCTATGAAGGACGATGAAAACGTTGGTGACTACTTTTCCAGAGTCATGGATAATGTTGGACAACAAAGGTCCTATGGAGAAGAACTGACAGATCAAAAGGTGGTGGAGAAGGTTCTCAGAAGTCTGTCCCCCAAATTCGATTATGTAATACCATCTATAGAGGTGGTGTATGACTTATCCAATGTTACTCCAGTAAAGTTGATGGGGCTTCTCCAGTCACAAGAAGAAAGGATCAACAGCAGAATAGTTGTTGATAAAACTATCAAAACTCCTGAAAAGCAAGATGAGCAGGCCCTACAAGTTGTTCAAGAACAAAACAATTTCCCACGAGGACGAGGCAGGGGAAGGTCAAACTTCAGAGGTAGAGGCCGTGGTAGAGGCTCTCTTGACAGAAGCAAAGTGCCTCAATGCTACTGCTGTAAAAAATTTGGCCACTTGAAAAAGGATTGCTGGTATAATGATGAGGGTCAAGTAAATGTAGCCGAAAATGAAGATGATGGAGAGGAAACTGAAGCACATGAGCAACATCTTCTCCTTGTAGCCACAACACCACAAGAGTTGATGTCTGATGATCAACTTATGCTAATGACAAATACTCACTACACTGGTAAATCTAATCACTTGTGGTTTGTTGACTCTGGATGCTCTAATCACATGACAGGATCCAAGGATAGCTTGGTCTCTATGGATGAATCATTCAAACTAGATGTGAGATTGGGTGATAGAAAGAAGTTGGCTGTGACAGGAAAAGGAACTGTCAAAATCAGAACTGGTGATAATGAGTTCAAAGTCTTGGATCAGGTATAATTTGTCCCTAAGCTTGAGTACAATCTGCTTAGTGTTGGGCAGCTGATGAGGAAAGGATACAAGCTACTCTTCGATGATGGAAAGTGTATCATCAAACACAAACCAACCGGAAAGACACTGCTAGAAATCCCTGTTGCTATAAACAACATGTTTGTGTTTGATGCTACCGGTCTACTCACTGTACGAGATCCAAGAGCAACTAAAGAAGAAGTGGAAGCTCTCAAATGGCACTGTAGATATGGTCATCTTTCGCTTGGTGGCCTTAAACATCTACATGCTAAGAAGATGGTGTGGGGACTGCCTAAACTTAATGCATCCATCATATGTGAAGCATGTATTCTTGGTAAGCAAGCCAGGAAACCCTTCCAGTACTCTTCATGGCGTGCAAAGGCCAAGTTAGAACTGATTCACACAGACTTATGCGTTCCAATGCAAGTTCCAAGTATTGGTAACAGCCTCTATTACTTGCTTTTCATAGATGATCTTACCCGCATGTGCTGGGTTTACTTTGTAACTAACAAGAATGAGGCTTTTGTGAAGTTCAAATCCTTTAAAGTTATGGTAGAAAAAGAAAGTGGCAGGGAAATCAAGGTGTTGAGATCAGACCGTGGAGGTGAGTTTTGCTCACAACAGTTTGACAATTTTTGTGAGGAAGCAGGAATTAAAAGGGAACTCACAATACCCTATACACCTCAACACAATGGTGTGGTAGAAAGAAAAAATCGCACCATTATAAACTTAACCAGAAGCATGCTAAAAGAAAAGAAACTGCCGAATTTCCTGTGGGCTGAAGCAGTGTCTACAGCTGTTCATGTGATTAACCGGTCACCGACTAAAGCACTTGTGAACCAAACTCCGTTGGAAGCCTGGTCAGGTACAAAACCCTCTGTATCTCGTCTTAAAATTTTTGGATGTATTGCTTATGGGTTGGTACCTTCTCAAACAAGAAGGAAATTGGATAATAAATCTGAAAAAAATATCTTCATTGGATACTCAACTCAAAGTAATGGGTATAGGCTATACAACCCGGAAACCAAAACAATTTCCACTAAAAGAGATGTAGTATATTTTGAAGATACCAAGTGGATTTGGAACTGTGATAAAAGTACCCCTAATAAAGAATATGTCTTTATTGACCCATTCTCTTTTGACCTAGAAGCTACTAATACCAACTCCATGACAAACAACCATGAGTCAAACCCTATGCCCAGTACACATCCTATGCCTAATAACCACCCTCTAGACAATGACAACACATCATCCGACCCATCACCATCACCTACACCCACAAATTCCCATGCACCTAATACCGTACCTGGCCCCTCAAAAAGAATCAGTAAACCACCCTCTTGGCTCAAAGACTACTATACAAATGATTTCTCAGACAATGAAGAAGACATTACAGCCTGTCAGTTTGCCCTTACTACATCCGACCCAATATCCTATGAACAAGCAGCAAAAGCTAAAGAATGGCAAGAGGCTATGCTTGCTGAACTACAAGCTATTGAGAAGAATAACACATGGCAGCAAGTTCATTTACCCCCTGGGATGAATCTAGTAGGTGTTAAATGGCTATATAAGACTAAACCAGGCCCTGATGGCAAAGGTGTGAGACACAAAGCAAGACTTGTGGCGAAGGGCTACTCACAGCAACATGGTATTGATTATCAGGAAACATTTGCCCCTGTAGCCAGATTCGAGACTATCAGAATTATTCTAGCAGTAGCTGCACAATTGGGCTGGGAGATTCATCAACTGGATGTTAAGTCTGCATTCCTTAATGGAGACTTAACTGAAGATATCTATGTAGCCCAGCCTGAAGGTTTTGTGGTTGATGGAAAGGCAAATATGGTTTACAAGTTAAATAAGGCACTGTATGGGCTGAAGCAGGCTCCCCGAGCCTGGATGATAAAATTGATGGGTATTTCCTTAATCAAGGTTATGAAAGAAGTTTAAATGAGCCATCCTTATATGTTAAAAGAAACCACACAGGTGATGTTATCTATGTCTGTCTATATGTAGATGATATCATCTATACTTCTTCGTGTGTTAACATGGTTCAGGAATTCAAGCAAGGTATGAAGCAAACCTTTGAAATGACTGATGTGGGTAAACTGAAGTTCTTTTTGGGGCTTGAAGTAAAACAGACCAAGGATGGAATTTTCTTAAGTCAAGAAAAATATGCAAACTCTCTAGTAACCAAATTTGGCTTGAAGAACAGCAAAAAGGAGGTCACCCCTATGAACCTCAATGAGAATCCAGTTATTGATGGTAGAACAAGGCATATTGATATTAAGTATCATTTCATTAGGGAAATGATTGGAAAAGAGCAAATCAGATTGGAGTTTTGCAATACACACAATCAGGTAGCTGATGTTCTAACAAAGTCATTATCAAGGGAAAAGTTTGTTCATTTCAGACATGAGCCGGGAGTTATGGAGTTTGAATCAAGGGAGGGTGATGAAGAAAAATGATTCAAAACGTTGGAGTATTTTCAGGGATCTGTCGAAGTCACATGGTTATTTGTTTTTCATTTGAATAAGTCCCCAACGGTTGTATGTTGAGGAGTCCGAGTCTTTAGTTTGAATGAGTTTTTTTCTGTTTGTTAGTTTGCCTATCTGGTTCTATAAATAGGCAGTAGCTGTTCTTGTTATGTACTGAATTATCCTTCAATAAAATTCATACGAGAGTTCCCTGAATACATACGAGAGTTCCCTGAATACTAGTTGCTTTCTTGCTCAAGTGTTGATTAGTTTTGGTGATATAATAGTTCTGAATACCAACAGATAAAAATAAAAGAGACGGGAGTCAACTGATTGGATGGTTAAAGAATCATGGATTTGGCGAGATCCAATTTTTTCTGATATAGTTCGATTTCGTTTTGAGATTTAAAACTTAAATATAATCAAATAAAACTCATTATATACTTTATAGTTATTTTATCTTGAATTTTGTAAATTAGAGTTAATTTCATGGTTGGTCCATGTAGTTTCATCAATATCTTGGATTTGGTCCCTAATACAAATATTTTAAATTTCTCTTTCTTTTATAATCCCAAACGTTAAATTATTTACATCTTCAGTGTTATTTATGTCATTTAAGTAGCCTAAACGGATTTTGCCGGAGAGACGGAATCATGGAGATCATGGGTGAAAATAGAAATAACTAAACTGGTCTTAGCCCTACGTGTATGCATGCAAGGATTGTGGAATAGTGGTGCAAACTATATGGCTTCCTCACGTTGAGTGGTTGATGTTGTGGAGCTGCTGCATGGGGCTCTTGTACCTGATGCATTGTGGCATGTACGATTACGTATCAATTGGGACGTGGTTTGTATCGTATCAGGTATAATCCTGACTAATACTAAGGAGGTAAACATTGATGTAAGAGGAGTTGATGATTCACATTAAACTCCGCAATCGGTTCCGCAAGATGATGAAAGAGATCGGTACAGAATGTTGTTTGATGATGAGCAGGCTAAAATTCTTAGAATCAAAGAACAGCGTGAACATCCACACCAGGTGTAACCCATGTTCGTTGTCTGTTAGTTGTTCGATCAAATGTTGTAAAACCAATCTAAATAAGGTCCCAATTATGTAAGAAACAAACCCCAAGGGTTGATTATGCAAATAACCCAAGTTCCAAGGGTTAAAAATGAAAAAAATCTAAAAAGCCACCGCGCTACCGTCAGCCTAACGGTCCGCTACGCAGCCACTAAAGGATTTTCTCAGAGATTGCCACGTGTCTGCCGACTAGCGGGCAAAAACCTTGGCGCATGTCATGGGTAGCGGACCGCTGCTCCTTTCTTAGCGGTCCACCAAGCTGCAATTCCTTGGAGGTCCGCTAGAGGGTCCGTTAGGGGTTTAAATGGAATGGGTAGCGGACCGCTATCCTCCTACTTTGCGGTCCGCTACGCCGCAATCCAGCCGTAACAGGAGAAGCCACCACGTGGCAAATCTGACTCGCTTAAGCTCCCCCTCAACCTAGCCACTACAAGGAAACGAAGCAACAAGGGTCGGGATATCATCCTATAAATAGATTCAAATGCCCGACCATTTTGAAACATCCCAACATCTTCAACTCTCTAACTTTCTTGAAAAACGAACCAATATGCTTTTAACGAGCCACACTTCCACCAAATACTTGACGCTCGTTAAAAAAAAAACTCACTTGTGCTTAAATGCTCTATCACATACGTCAAGACGCTAGGATCATGAGGAATTCTGGCTAGAGTTATCATTCCACGCTAGTTCCAACTACTGATCTTAAGGTGAATACGTTTATGGTTTCAAAACATTCAAAATGTTTACGTATACGAAAAATAGCAAAGCATGTATTAAATGTTTAATGTGTAATGCTGTCCACGGGAAAGCATTCAGGTCATTGGAATACGTACTGTTTGATCAAATGATATACGTATTACGGGTGAAACTCCCGTAATGGGGTTAGTTCTGTCTATGTAAGAAAGACGTAATACGGGGGAGGGGACACTATGTAGCACACATAAAACTGGGGCGATACCCCAATAGTCGACTTACAGAGCGGTAACACCAGTGTATACATTGGATCGGGAAAACCCGGATGAAATACTCTATGAATGTGTGGAAAGACCCCTTTTATGATTAAATGTTTTAATACTACGCTTGCCCAAAATATTAGTTTGTGTCTCAGCGTTCGCGCTAACGTTTTATTTTTGAAATGTTTTCAGGTAAAAAAATAAATGGTTTTTCGAGACTAGATAGTCTCGAGTACAATTGTATAAATGTTTTTGACAGCGTTATATGTTGAAAGGATTCTAACACCCTAGGCACAAGAGATAACTCTGCAAGAAATAAATCAAGTGGAGGTGCCCAAAGGATGCCGACTCCCTATACGCAGGAATACTCTCTTAATGTACACAAGGCTAAGTGTCCAAAGGATAAACTCCCTAGATACTATGCTAGATGGATGTCAACTCCCAGGCACGGTATTAGAAGGATAAACTCCCTAGGCACAGGAAAAACTACCCTATGACTCTAAAAACTTGTTGTGATGCAGGGTTTGCTGTAAATGATTTCTGAATGAGGTTTATAATCAAAAGGGTATTTAAACCCTATCTATAAAAGATTCTGGTTTATTCAAATAAATATTTGAAAATATTCAATATCAACCCTCGGGTTGAGCTTTTATGAAAAGAGTCGATCAATAGATTTTCCGCTGCGAAATTGATTTGAGGTGCCAATCGGTCGCACGCCCGGGGTGTGACAAATACCCAAATGAAGATCAAACTGTTTCTGATGAAGCTAATTGCCTTTGTATTTATAAGGGGTGTTTCTATGTGCCATTGAACTGTTAATCGCAATTAAAGTGGAACTGTTCAACCGAGCTATCCCCCTCCCACATGGCCACATTGTATGATCGATTCAATGTACAAATTGTTAGTCCTATTTGGTGTCTGATCGATATGGAACATGTAGATTTGTAAATTGAAATGAAATACGCTGCATAGCTATTCATGTTCACTGTGTGTGTGTGTAAATATATATAGGGGAGGGTTCCAGAGAAAACCACATAGTTAAGCGAAAACCGAGAAAACCACTAAAAAAACCAATTTTAACCAATCATATAATAATATTTATTTTTTCTTTTATTTTATTTTTATTTATTTATAAGAGTATCAATGTAATATTACACATTTTTACCAAAAAAATCATTTAGGTATTGGCTTACGTATACGTAACACATAGTATTATGTATACGTAAATAGAAAACAAAAAAATTACGGTTATGTATACGTAAAACACAATACGTAAAATAATTTTTTGGTAAAATGTGTAATATTATATTAATACACTTAAAATAAATTAAAAAAATAAAAAATCTATAAATTATTTGATTGGCTTTTAGTGGTTTTCTCGTTTTCACCTAACTTTGTGGTTTTCTCTTGATCCTTCCCCTATATAGGGGTTGTATCCATTGTAATCATTCTGGACCATACATTCATTTCCTGGTAATTTAATATGTGGTCAAAATTAATCCTAAATTTTTTATTATACTTCCAACACAAATGTGTGGCTAGGAACTATTAAAGGAGTAAAATGGTAATTTAACATTTTTTTCTTTTTTGTTTGAATCAAGATTTTAATGAAAATTAAAATACTTAAAACAATTTAAGAACATTCTTTTTAAACATGTGTAAAAATCAAATAAACATAAAAAAAATAACGATTGATCATCAAAACATGAACAAATTGAAGAACAATTCAAGAACAGTTATGATGTCGCTCAGACGGTCTATAAGAACTAATGAATAAAACCTAATCTAGACTCCTAAGTAATAAATGGAGTACCTATGAATTAAACCGCACTGACAGGCAAGTGAACCTATCGAGTGTAGCACAGCTTAATGGTAAACCGAATTATCGAACCCGAGAGACACTACCATAGCTAACTAGACTCTGACTCAAACTAAAGATGATTGATTTTGGGGGGGGGGGGGGTTCTACACTACTGATTAAACTAATAATGCAGAATACTAAAGATCGACTCTAACTATCAAACAAGAACTTTGGGAAATAACAGGCTGTGAGTGAACTTTTATATATAATATGCTAATATTAAATTAAAACTTTGTTTCGATATGATCCCGTAGCAAATGTATGCTTGTAACTGGTATGTGATTCCCGCCACATTGCGCGGGTTTCCTACTAGTATGTGTATATATATATATATAGGGGAGGGTTCAAGAGAAAACCACATAGTTAGGCGAAAACCAAGAAAATCACTAAAAAAACCAATTTTAACCAATAATATAATAATATTTATTTTTTATTTTATTTTTATTTTTTTATAAGAGTATATATATATATACATATATATATATACATATATATATATATACATATATATATATATACAGGCAAAAAGTAAAATGAAAACCCTCTCCACTTGAGAAACCCACTAAACCATATGGAAAAAAATAGAAAAAAAAGTTTTTAAATTTTTTTTTTTGGATTGTTTATACACCTAAAAAAAATCATTTTCGTAAAAAAAAAATAAAAAAACGCTGAGTGAAAAAAAAATTGCAAAAATTCACGTTTTCTTTTTCTTACATAAGCAACACGTCAGCAATTTACATATGTAAAAAGCGTCAGATTTAAAATAAAAAAAACGCTCGGCGTTTTCTTTATATTTTTTCACCATAAGTGATAAAATTGAATGTAGAATCCATCCCAAAAATAAAAAGTCTCTGTGATTGATGTGTTACATATGTAAAAATAGGGTTTAGTGGGTTTTTCCAAGTGGAGTGGTTTTTTTATAACCATTATATATATATATATATATATATATATATATATATATATATATATTATATATATATATGAAATGGATCATTTGAGAACTCCTAAATATTTTGAGAACTCGTCAAAAATCCAATCAAAACCATTTTTTTTGTTTTTACTACATTTCTTATTAGAATACAACATAAAAAAATGAATTTTTACATGTATTCATATATTTAAACAAATCTACACATGTGTAAGTGGAGGAGGATGATGAGGAGGAGGATGATGATGATGATGATGATGATGATGATGAGGAGGAGGACGATGTTTTGCAACATTTTTAAAAGGAAATTGTTGATGCATCTACTATGTATAACAATATGCAGTTTGTCAACCAATCATATGTCGTTATTTAATAATAATATGATTAAAAGACAAATTATTTGTTTAGCATGTTTTATAATTTAAAACTGAAAGTAAAAAAGTAAATCACCTTGCTTTTTGCAGCTGAGATAGTACTGTTTGAAACTGACTGTGTGGTTATTTCAAGTGCGAATTACAAATTACGTCCTTTAAGTATTAACTAAGTTTTAGAATACGTCATTTAACTAAGAAAATTACATAAAACATCATTTATGTTTAAAAAAGCTTGCACGTTACGTCCTTTAGACTAACGACCGTTAAATTTCACCATTAAGTCTGGTCACATGCCATGCACATGAGGGCAATTTGATTTTTTTTACCATAAAAGAACTATTTCTATAATTTGCTTAAAAATAAAAGGTAACTTATGTAAAATCTTCTCTCTCTCATCTTCCTAAATCAAATTCATCAAGAACCCATACACCTCAATCATCCCCAAATCTATGATTATACCATTAATCAAGAGGTAAGGAAATTACAGGAAATTCATTTTTTGCGTCGGCTTTGGTTCCCTTTTCCTTCTGATCGGTAATTTGGTCGGTGCTCGTCTCTTGATGGACCGGTCACATAAGAAGGCTCTTAATCGGCGGCCCCATTTGCGTCCCCCTGATCCTCTAGATAAGGGAAGTGGTCTGACACTCTTTTCTTCCCCGGCGATTGCGTCTTCAGGAGTTCATTCTGGTCCGATTTCGAGGGTTTCTGAATGTTCATTTGAATTTGGGGTGTCCTCGGGAGCGATTCTGGTGCAGGTATTTCATAGGGTTCGAGTGGAGCTCAAGGTTCGTCCCCAATTAATCAGCGTACTCCTTCGGCTCCGATTTTGAATAAGAATGGTGTGAATGGCTCGTTATCAGCTCCTGGTTGTTTGATTTCTAATGTTGAATCCCCTATTGCTTCTCAGATGGTTTATATAGATGTGCAGGTTGAGTCAGATAAGAAGGTTTGTATAGATGTGCATCTGAGTTGGATAAGAAGGTTTGTACAGACCCGAAATGTTGGATTTTCAAGAATTTTGGGGATTCTGCATCTGGGTATAAAGAAATCAAGATTATAGGGATAAAGAAATCAAGATTATGGGGATAGAAGAAGTCGACAAGGGTGGGGGAGGGGTTGGGCGGTGGCGGGGTGACCGGAGCTGGTGGTGGTCGGGAATGTTAGAGAGAGACGAGAGAGAGGTGTGTGGGATCTTGAAAAGAAATGTGATTACACAAAAATAGTCCCTTGAAATCTTTAAGTTAATTACACAAATAGTCCCTGTAAAGGTGAAAAGACCAATTTACCCTCATGTGCAAGGCATGTGATCAGACTTAACGGTGAAATTTAACGGTCGTTCGTCTAAAGGACGTAACGTGCAAACTTTTTTAAACATAAATGACGTTTTCTTTAATTTCCTTAGTTAAAGGACGCATTTTGAAAATTTGGGTAATACTTAAACGACGTAATTTGTAATTCGCTCTTATTTCAATGAATAATACGAGGATCAAGTTGACTTGAAAAGAAAGTAATGACAGGGTCTAGTCTCGCTTGGTAAATTAATCTCTAAAATTGAAAGGCAAATTCTTGGTTTCAAGTGTTAAAGTTTGTCAATTTAATATTTTTATCTCTGATGGGTACCACTTTTCTTTGTATTAGGTATGAAAATGAGTATTTGTCAGAAACAAAAGGACCTGGAAGAAAAACAATCCCTAGAACATTCTATGCTTGAAGGTTAGAAGGTTACATTAATAAAAGACAAGAACTCTCGGCTGAAATAAACAAAACTGTTGATTTAGTTTGTAACCAAGCTAAATTAATACGTGATATTGAAGATAAATGTTAAAAATGGGTGCAATCTTGAGATTGAATCCCTAGAAGAAAAAGTATTGGCCATGGATGCCAGTTCTGCTTCTGTAGCTGATCTTGGAAGTGGCATAAAGGGGGGGTTCACGTAACAGGTAAAAATGGGTAGTTTTTAGTTTGGGTCAAAACGGTTTCGATCGACTTAAATAATCTTTTGTCCATAAACTTTACAACAGACTACTTTTCGAGGTACAAGTGACACTAGATGTAATAAAATGGTGGTTCGAGTATGTGTCAAAGTTAGTGTAGGCTCGGGTCAAATCAGGTGGGTTTTGTCCGGGTTGACTTGAATTACCTTTTCCTCAAAATGTTCACATGTTCGGTTAATAATTAGTGTGGTAAAGATGATTAAACTATACTATTTCAATAAAAATAAGGTTTTTTTATTTAATTAAATGATTTAGTGGGTTTATGCATTAAAGTATTAACATACAGTTTGAGGGATATGTACACATTTCACTTTTTCTTGAAACAATTTTTTTTTTTACCATTTTGTGTGTGATTGAGTCGCCAAATCAAATCATATTTCAGGTTAGAATTCGACCATAGTTATGAGTTATGTATTTAACAATCATGAGCAATGTCATAGTCAAATAGTAGGGTCAGAGAACATTAACAACTAAACGTGTATCGTTGGTCATTTGGTGCAATGGTAGCCAGGGTCGGTCCTAAGAATTTAATTGCCCTGGCCGAGCTGGAAAAAAAGGCCCCTACGAACAAAATATGTAAACTAAATTTTTTTTAAACGACGATTAACGTTATAGCAATAAACATAGAAAAAATATAGTATGTTACCGGAAGATGGAAGATTCTAATCATGGAATTGGAAGATTAAATGGATTACTGGATTAGGGCCCAACCAATCAACAATTACATATTTACATTATAAATATAGTATGTTACCGAAAAAACCTAATTATCCTAAAATATCTAGGTGTTGTCGTTAAAAAAAAAAAAACAACCAAACGTGTTGGAACGTATTGGTGGTTATTTTTTTTTTATTATCCTTGTATGTTTGCATGTTTACCTATTTAAGCATATGTACACACTTGGTTGGAGTCTTCACCAATAGTTTTATAGGATTGTTGGATATTTTGGTTTCGTTTTCCACATTTTCCCTTTTTTTTGGTTTTTTTTTTCAATATTCTTTCTTTTTTTTCAACTGGATTTTTCTGGCTTTTTTGAAAGATTTTTTAGGTTTCTTTTTTTTGTTTTGTTTTAATCTTTCTCTTATTTTTTAGGTTATAAATTTTAACACTCTCGTTGTATTAATGTATCAAGATATACAACCGCGACACCGTCGTGTAGCGTGGGGTGTTATAGTAGGACCATCTTTGATAGAATCATATAATAACCAATGTGGAAGATTTGACCAAGTTGCTAATTTTTTACATTAAAAAGGACCAAAATGGAACATTTTAATCGAGTCTAATGACTGAACATTAAAAAGGACCATATCTTAAAGCAAGGTTGCTTTATCATTATAATAATAATAGAAAATGAGACGATTGATAAACTAACAGAAAACAAGTAACGTGTTGTAAATTGTCGCCGCCGCTACATCGCACGGGTTTCCTACTAGTGTGTGTATATATATATAGGGAAAGTATAGAAAGAAAACCCACTCGAGATGAAGAAACCCTATGAAAAAAATTAGATAAAATATTTTTAAAAATTGGGATTGATTATTTGTATAAAAAAATGCCTAGTCGCAAAAAAAATGAAAAAAACGCCGAAGGGTTTTAAAAATAAAAAACATGTAAAAAATAAAAAAAAATTGCGTTTTTGGGTGCTTACATAAGCAATACGTCACTTTTTACATATGTAAGTTTTCAAAAAACTATTTTAAAAAAAAAATCCTCTCGGCGCTTTTTTGTTTTTTTTTTACAAAAAATGATTAAATTAGATATAGAATCCATCCCCAAAATCAAAAAATGATTTTACCCATTTTTAAAAAAATTACATATGTAAGTTAGGGTTTTCATTATAACCGCCCCCTATATATATATATATATATATATATATATAGGGGCATGCTCAATTAAGAACCATAATTTTGACGAGAACCAAAAGAACCATGCATTCCTACATAAATGTAAGGATGCATGTAACCATAATTTTGGGGAGAACCAAAAGAACCATGCATACACAAATGCATACATGCATCCTATGCATTTGTGTAGGAATGCATAGTTCTTTTGGTTCTCGCCAAAATTAAGGTTCTTAATTGAACATGTCCCTATATATATATATATATATATATATAAATCTATTAAATCATCTTTGTAAAATACAGCACGGTTTAGCGCGAGAGTTCGAGTCCCAAACTCAACCCTCAAACAAAGAAAGTAGTTCGTCACACCCAAATGATGTCGAAGTATTTGAAAAGGTGTTGGGTGCTCGGCGCGAACATAATAGAGGGATTGGGCGTAATTAAAGTTACGTACGTAGTTTTTATGTTTATGTAAATGCTTATCTCAATGGTCCAAAAACTGGAAAATTTAAAGTTATGTTTTAAGTATTTTATGTTTATTACTTGGTATATATGTTTATATCACTGTTAGACAAGATATTTGGACTAATTAAAGTTATGTAGTTTTTATGTTTATGTAAATGCTTATCTCAATGGTCCAAAAACTGGAACAGTTACTTTGGTACATATAATGTATTTGGGAAAAACTGGACATATTGAAAATACTGGAAAAAACCATAAAAAAGAAGAAAGAGCATCAGCGGCGACATTTAGGGTTTTAGTTGCGACATTTGTCGCCGCTAATTAAAGGTCTTCCTGATGCGACATATGGTTTGTTATTACTGTTACAAAGTCAATCATTTGAATTTTGGAGATATTGTGTTTGACATCAGCAAGGTCAAAGCAGTAAATCTTGATTCTTTTTGTTTGTAAACTGAGGTATTGGTATGTCACATTTTTAGAAAAAAATGGTTTATTATTTCTTATTTTTGCAATTGAATCGCTATTATGTGTGTTCTAATATGTCAAATTTAGAAAAAAAAATTGATTTATTTGTCGCCGAGATTTGTTTTGTTTGATGAATCCATGGTGGTGGTGCAGGAGCTTGAACGGATTCCATTCCTGGACTCACAGGAGCTTGAACGGATTCAGCGGAATGTCGAACGTGCTCAGTTGCAAGGTCTTCCTGATTTAGGTAAATTAGGGTTTTAGCGGCGACATTTCACTATTAGCGATGAGCCGCTATTGCCTCGAATCCTTATAGTGTTATAAATAGTCTTTAGCTGTCAAAGATCATAATTTTCGGTTCAATGAATTAGAATCGGAGAGATCTATATAAATATATTGTTTGTTTTTGCTATAGAAAAAAATATTTTCATATGTAATAGACTTGTTAAGATGATTGGAAAATGTTATAAAAACCAAAGAATGAGGAACACACTAGACGGGTGAAAAGAAACATTATAGGGATAATTGTTTTTGACATCAAAACTTTAATTTGCTTCTACAAGATGATCAAGATTCCATCTGAACTATACTTAAACCATCTAAAACACTTCACTATGTCTTATAGAAAGATTGATAGAAAAATTGAAAATAGAATCTCATTACTTGATCATTTCAAGTACTCTTAGAAATTGTGATACTTGTTTTATCACCGGTGGATATCACCTCAGCTGAAACATTGAGAATCCCATTAGCATCAATGTTAAAGCAAACCTGTTCACCTGCCGGAACATCATGAAGGGAGAATGTGTCAAGAAATATGTTTTCTGTAGTAGTTCTACTCTCACCTTGATATACATCAAATGACACAGACGCTTGGTTGCCCGAAGATGTACCATAAACACGCTCCATGACGGTTGGTATGGGTGTGTTCCTGGGGATCACAACACTCATATTATCTATATGAACCCTCATGCCAAGAGAAAGAGGGGTCACATCTAATAGCATCATATCCTGCACCTTTTGGTTCCCATAACCACTTAAGTTTGCAGCCAACACTGCAGCCCCATAAGCGACAGCTTCATCGGCGTTAATGCTCTTGCAAAGTGGTTTCCCAATAAAAAAATCCATCAGCATTTGTTGCACCTTCGGAATCCTTGTCGAACCACCGACAATTACCACATCATCAACATCGTTCTTGTGCATATTTCCATCTCTCAAACAATTCTCAACATGCTCAATGCACATGTTGAAGAAACAATAATTGATCTCTTCGAATTTTGCCCTGCTGATTTTTGTTGAGAAATCAATTCCCTCGTACAAGCAATCAATTTCGATTCGTGTTTGTGTTGTTGCTGACAAATCCCTCTTCGCTTTCTCACAAGCCGTTTTCAACCTTGTCATTGCTCTTGCATTTTCACTCAAATCCTTCTTTTCTTTCTTCTTAAATATTTCAACACAATGATTCACCATCAAATCGTCAAAAGTTTCGCCACCCAACTGAGTATTTCCACCCACTGCTTTAACAGTAATGGTTCCAGCCTTGTTGATCTTAAGAAGAGACACATCAAAGGTTCCTCCACCCAAATCAAATACCAACACATTTTTCTCTTCAGGACAGTTTACATCAGCACTCTTATCTAGACCATATGCAATCGCTGCTGACGTTGGCTCATTAATCAAGCGCATGACATTAAGACCAGCCAACACACCAGCATCCATGGTCGCCTGTCGTTGCTTGTCATTAAAATATGCAGGAACAGTTATCACTGCATCAGTAACTGCTATTCCAAGGTATGATTCAGCAGCTTCTTTCAAATTTTTTAGAATCAATGAAGATAATTCTTCTGGTGAATATTTCTTTTCTGTCGACTCGTGTTCAAATACAATAACTGTCTTCTCCCCAGACCCTTCAATCACCTTAAAAGGTCTTGTATCAATCTCTTTCTGCACTGTGTCATCATTGAATCTAGCTCCCATAAAACGTTTAACGTCTGTAAATTATATAAAAAAACACAAATATAACATCTGTATTATAACTGAATATAGTGTTTTATGTTTAAAAGATGTTGATCAAACAAACATACCAAAAACTGTGTTTTTAGGATTCCTGCTAATTTGATTTTTGCAGCCTCACCTACTAGCATTTCTATTCCATCCCATGCAACACATGAAGGGGTAATTTTGTTACCTTGTTGATTAGGAATGATCTCAACACGATTGTGCTTATCGAACCAGGCTGCCACACAAGAATATGTTGTTCCAAGATCAATTCCAATTGCAGTTCTTCTGGTCATCTTCAAACAGTTAAGAGTAAAGTATGGACTATAGAACAGTGGAAGAGAAACTAAATAGGAATATGAAGGTCTCTTCAAATTTCAAAACTGTAGTCAGGGAAAACCCAATCGGCCTCTAGACAAACATGAAATAGTTTTTGGAAATCTAAATAGTCAATTATTGTTTTGAAAATCAATTTTTTATAACGTTTTATATTTCTATTTATTTTTCTTTTTTTTTTGTCAAAAAGTAATTTTTTAAAAATAATAAAAACGCAAAATAACTTTAAGCATATGATTCATGTATAAGAACAAAAGCATAAAAAAATACTTGTCATTTTTATTTACAACTATAAAGTAAAAATTTACTATGTCATTTTTTGATTTTTTTTTTTTTAAATTAGCGTCCGAGAAAAAAAAAATACAAAACTGCATTTAGATACAGAAAATACTTAAAAACAATTTTAAAGGAAACAATATAAACACTACAAGGATTTGACCCTATCCCGACGACGCCTATCCAGACGACATCCGTCATCGGGATAGGTCCCACCAAATTTTTGCCTGGTGAAACCATGTACCGATGGCATATCGTCGGTATATGGTTAGGGCAGATGGAGGGAAATTTGGGTGCCCAAACGAAAACTTATACAGACGACATGTTGTAGGTATAAGTTAATTTCATTGTGTTTTATCTTTTTTTTAGTTTTTAAATGTTCGTGGGTAAAAAAAAGTTTTAAAAAAAAATAAAAAAACATATACCAACGACATGTCGTCTGTATAGGTCTTCTTAAAAGTTGACCGGTCAAAAACCTATACCAACAACATGCCGGGGGTGATTCATCACCGGTCGATGAGATTGGGTGTATGGAGCATGCATTGAGTCAAAGGTGTGGTCATATACGGGGCGTTGGTCGTGTGGTGAGACATCTCACCCCCGATGTGTTTAGTACCCCCCCCCCCAATCCACAACCACATTGCCAACAAATGGATAAGCGAATGTCCCAACTCTAACAACAAGTGCAAGAACAACAGCAACGAGAGGAACAACATCAACAACAACTAGATTATCAATCACAACAACTTACGGTCCAGGCGCAACAAATGCTTGAAATGCAACGCCAAATGCAGAAATGTGTCGTCTATGGGATCGACTAACAAGTAGTAATAACAATTAGCCGGGAGTTGTTGTCTATGATGTTACGAACAATTTGGATGTTTGGTTTGAATAATTTGGAGGATTGTAAACAATTTATAGGATTTGGATGTCAATTTTCATGTTTTGGACTATTAGTATGATATTTTGCGTGTTTTGAGTGATTTAGATTTTTGTATTTCTAGGTTTAATTTTTAATATATTTTATATTTATGGAAATAATTGCAAAAATTAAAAAATAGAAAAAAGGCCTATACTGACGACATGTCGTCGGGATAGGCCATTTTTAAAAAATATTAAAAAAAACAAAAAAAAGTCTATACCGACGATATGTCGTCGGTATAAGTTGAGTTTATGCCCCCGACAAGTCGTCTGGATAGGTGGCATGCCTATACCGGCTACATGTCGTACTTATAGAATTTAATTTTGAATTTTTTTTATTACCTCTTTACCGACGACAAGTCGTCGGGATAGACACCCTATACGGAACGACACCTATACCAATGACTACTTTGACCTATTGGTACGAACATTTGCCGACGACACCTATACACATTACAAGTCGTCGGAATAGGTCAAGCCACCCTATACCGACGATTTGTCGTCGGGATAGGGTTTAATTTACTGTTGTAGTGAAAGGAATATAATGATTTGATTGATGCTACACGATAAAAAAAATTAGTTAAATAGAAAATCACGAAATGTTTTACATCTATAATGCACTCTCAGGCTAATTTCACACATATATATGTTCATGGATACGTGATAACACGTATATTTGTATATACGTGACAACATGATTGTGTATCTACTATTATCAACTCGGTTTATAAAGCATCCCTGGCTTGAACCACAATAATCATGTTCCTACCTTTCTTCCTATTCTTGAGAATGTGTATGTCTTTATTGTAGTTTCTAAGAATGACCCCGATCTAGAGCCTATAAACCATCCCTGGCCGGCTTGAACCACAATAATCATGTTCCTACGTTTCGTCCTATTCTTGAGAATGTTTAAGCCTTTATTGTAGTTTCTAAGAATGATCCTGATTTAAAGCCTATTTATAATTATGTTTGTACCTTCCTTCCTATATCTATCAATATTCCTTCATTTCTACATGTATCTAACAATGTCTCTTTGGTGTGTATTTCTAACAATATTCCTCACTTTCCCTTTGTTTCTAACGGTGTTCTTTCTTTTCCATCTATTTCTAACAATGTTCCTTCGTTTTCCCCTATTTTTACCAATCTTCCTTCCTTTCCTTTGTTTCTTACAATGTTTTTTTTTTTTTTTTTTTTTTTTGTGTATTTCTAACAATGTTTCTTCATGTTTGTAAGAAAGTTCATGGATTCGGTTGTGTTCAAGAATCTCACAATGAGGATTGTGATGTGGAGTGATGCGGATGCGGAAACAATCAAATGGCTCAAATAACCCAATGATTCAATCAAAAGCTTTAAACGAACCGAATTGTTTAAAGAAACCTCAAATGTGTTTTTACAATGAAAATAAATTAAAAAACTAATCATCCAATTGATCGATAATTCGTAGGGGTATCTAAAGTTCAAAAACCATAAAGATAACTACAAACTAGAAAACATAACAAACAAATAAAAAGATAATAAATATATATTTAAGTTCAAACTTGATTCTCTTGACAACATGAATCCGGACCACAACCACCTGGATCTGAAGAAACATTAGACGACAAAATAGACGGTTGACCACCTTTGTTATCCACACACGTTGAGATGGGCGGCCCAACAAAAATATTTGAGTCTTCTTTTAATTGTTTATTTCAAGCATCACATTTTGTAGAACCAAAAATAGGCTCTACATTCAATTCCTCATTGTAAGTGTTGGGTGGCCCATTCGAAAGCAGATCAAAAGTTCTAAAATTAATGTCCAACTATTTGTCACCCTGAAATCCTTTAAATTAGTTGGCCCACTAAAGGCTACAAGTGGTAAAAAGGGAGTCCCATAATCAAAAGGTTATGGGTTCAAACCAAGCCCAAGACAAAATAAAAAATAAACAAAAATTTGGCGTTAAAAAAAAAAAGGCAACACTAAATTACAAATGAAGTTAGTCATGAAATGCATTGATGAGGGTACCTAAGGGGAAAATGGAAGGCGGAAGGCCTTGGCAAGAGGTTAGGAGAAAGAAGGCCGGAGTAGCCGCCGGTGCTAGCAAGGGGAGGAGAAGGAGAGAAGACCCAAGGGAAACCACTTTCTATGTCTCAAACCTCCCAAATGGTACCAAGGCCAAAGAGTTGGAGACCTGTTTCGAATCATATGGGAAGGTAGTCGATACATACATTGCAGGAAAGAGAGACAAGTCTGGTGGGTTATTCGGGTTTGTAAGGTTCTCGGATGTAACAAACAAATGGGAAATGGAACGATCGATGGCAACTATAAATCTGAACTATGCTAGGCTTTCTGTCAACCTGGCCAAGTTTGACAGGGAGGGGAAACCTAGCTCTAGAGTTAAAGCCAGTATCCCTCAAAAAAATGCCTGGCAGCCACAGAACGTTCAGGTACCTATCGCGCCGGTTAGGGGGATGGGAAACAATTCCTACAGGGAGGTCCTCCTACGGGGACATTCACAGGCTGTGGAGGTTCAGGTCCCGGACGATGCTGATTACGACGTAATCCAGTGGTACGACAAATCCGTGATTGGTAAGATGATAGATTTTAACCAGTTATGCTGCCTGCATCAATCCGTTAGCAAATTCAGTGAGGGTATCTTAAAAATGAGGTATGGGGGGGGGGGGGTTGCAAGTTATAATTACATTCAAAAAGGAATCTGAGGCAAAAGAATTCGTTGCGGATAGGCAATTGTGGGGAAGATGGTTCTCATCACTTGAGATATGGACAGGGCAATCCACGATGTACGAAAGGATGGTGTGGCTTCGTATATTCGGAGTGCCTGCCCACCTCTGGGAAACTCACGTTTTTGACGCCATTGCATCTTCGGTGGGCAATGTTGTGGCTCCATCTCAGACCTCATTCTCCGACGGAGTATTAACCTATGACACTATTGGCATCCTGGTTGGGGAAAACTGGACAGTTCACTGAAACTATACTAAAATGGCGAAACAAAGCATACAGGTGCTGGTTCCTGGAGGAAGACTTAGACTGGTGCCCTAGCTGGATCAACAAACCGGAAAAAATCCCTGCCCCAGCCAACCTCTGTGGAACCTCTGATGTAGAATTCTTCGAGTCACCGGAACTTCATGAGGAACACAAAGAGTCTCCGACGGAAGTCGATCGGGTTGACACGGGAATTAACGAGCCGTCATGTTTGCATGGGGATGGAAATACGCAATGTATGGGAACGAGGGAAGGTAATAATATCGGTGAAATTCCCAAGGCAAATAAAAACATTAATACCGATGTCTTTTGGTTTGAATCAAACCTGGTGAGTGGATCGGAGGCCCAATGCAATATCCCAAGCCCGAATGTAAGTGAGGTGGCCCAAAGATTAAACAGGTTTGTTGGGCCGGTATCTAGGAAAAGGCCGAGAACCGAATCCTTGGATGGAGACCCTTTTGACTTAGAAAGATTTATTATGGGGCAGCCTAGACCTATTATCCCCAACTCTATCCACACTCATCTGAGCTGCTCCAATGAAACTATCGGCAATTCCCCTCGGCCTGACCTAAATTCACAACTCCATGGTACGCTCTCGGTAGATGGTGGAGAGTCAAACAGCGGTAACTATATTCCTGATTCACATGAGAAGTCGAGAGAAAAAGGGAGTAATCGGGAGGTCGATGGCGACTTAACTTAATTTGAAGCTACAATTAACATGGGGAAGGAACTTGGGGTTAATTTCGAAAACTTTGAAGATATGGTCCGATCGGTTCTCGAGGGTGAAATGGAGTCTGAAGTTCCTCAATGAATTGCCTATCACTGAATTGCAGGGGGATTGGTGGATCGGAGAAGGTCGAGTGGATCCGGAAAATAAGGAGGAAGTGTGGTACCCAATTCATAGGTCTACAGGAGACGCAATTTGAAAACACGGAAAAGATTCCTTATGCCAAAATTTGGGGAGATGGGGATTTTGAAGCCTTTGGAATCAAATCGTCTGGGAGATCTGGGGGTTTATGCTGCATATGGAACAAGAACCTCCTCAAGGTAAACTATACTATATCCGATTCCAATTATATACTTATTAATGGTTGGTGGAAAGGGATTGAGAAAGAAGTCAACATTGTAAATGTATATGGTCCGCAAGATAAAAATGGTAAAAAGGAGTTGTGGAAGAAATTACTATGTTTAAAACAAGATTCTGGAGTCTTGGGGGGTCTTTGGATATTGATGGGTGATTTTAACGTCACTAGAAGTAGCAGTGAAAGAACATCTGTAACACAAAACGAGCCTAGCTCGGCGGATTTTAATGAATTCATCCTGAATGCCAATCTTGTGGAATACAATATGGGCGGGGCTAAAAACACATGGATGAGGGGGGATGGGTCGGTCGCTAGTAAACTAGATAGGTTCTTGGTCTGTGTCTCATTCCAAGGCTTATGGCCGTTGGCTTCGGTTACGGCCCTTGATGGCTTATGGTCGGACCATAGGCCAATTACCTTATCTTGTCAAAACTGGGACTTTGGCCCTTCTCCGTTCAGATTATACAATTCTTGGTTGGGTCACGTGGAACTACCAATGCTTGTCTATAATTCCCGGACGTCGAAGGTGGTACGAGGAAGGCCGGACTTTGTATTATCAAAAAAAATGTCTATACTAAAGAACGATATTAGAGCTTGGTGTAACAGAAAGAGGAAGGAAAATGAATGGGAATTGGGGGAGCTAGATAAAGAAATTGGATTGTTGGAAAAAAGAGCTGAGGAAGTTGGATTATCTGAATTAGAGAAGGAAGGGAGGATTACAATGAAAAAGAAAAGGTTAGAGTTGGAACATAAAAATAAACAAGACTTAAAGCAGAAATCAAGGATAAAATGGCTAGCAGATGGGGACGAAAACATGGCTTTTTTTCATGGAGTAATTAACGGGAGGAAAAAACGCAACAGAATTAACGGGCTGTTAATTAACAGACCTTGGGTGTCTGATCCGGATATGATAAAGATGGAAATATTCAAGTTCTTTAAGGAAAAGTTTTCGGATTGCTTTCCTATCCGACCTTCTCTAGAAAATGTAAACTTGGCTAGTCTCTCGGATATGGATAAGGTAAACCTGGACGCTGACTTTTCGGAAGCAGAAATCAAGCAGGCAATATGGAGGTGCGCGGGTGGAAAGGCTCCTGGTCCAGATGGACTTACCTTTGATTTCATTAGGAAATTCTGGAATGTCCTAAAATCGAAAATCCTGGGTTTCTTTAAATGTTTTGAATCGCGGAAGTCTATTACCAAGGGTTGCAATTCTTCCTTCATTACATTGGTTCCTAAAGAGAATGACCCGGAGTCCATTAACGACTTCAGACCCATCTCCCTGATTGGTATCATGGCTAAAGCTATGGGTAAACTTCTGGCCCTAAGAATCCAAAAAGTGGTGTCGATGCTGGTGGGCAATGAACAAACTGCCTTCATTAAAGGAAGAAACATCTTCGATGGACACATACTGGTCAATACCATTCAGTGCTGGGCAAAAAAATCGAAGGCCAAACTGATGCTATTCAAGGTGGATTTTGCTAAAGCATTCGACTCATTAAACTGGAACTACCTAAACTCCATCATGGAACATATGGGTTTCGGGTGTAGGTGGGGTGCTTGGATTAATGGATACCTTCGATCGGGTATGTCTTCTGTCCTGGTTAATGGCTCCCCAACTGATGAATTCCCAATAGAAAAGGGGGTGAGACAAGGAGACCCAATCTCTCCCTTTCTATTCATTCTAGCTATGGAGGGGTTATCGGCGATGTTGAAATCTGCATCACAGAAAGGGTTATTTAACGGATGCCGTCTGCCGAACGGGGGGCCTACTATCACTCACTCGATGTATGCTGACGATGTAATTTTTATTGGTGAATGGAGTAGAGAAAACATCAATAACCTAAAGCGTATCCTTAGATGTTTTCACCTAGTCTCGGGCCTCAAAATAAACTACCACAAAAGTAAATTGATTGGTGTTGGGGTCTCTAATCAAGAATGTGACGAATTCGCTAAGATAATAGGCTGCAAGAAAGAATCCCTCCCTATAACCCACCTGGGATTGCCGATTGGTGCAAACATGCGATTATCAAAGAATTGGGGGCCGGTGGTGAATAAAATCAAAGAGCGACTCACCTCATGGAAAGCTAAGACATTATCCTTTGGTGGAAGACTTACACTAGTTAAAGCGGTTCTGGGAAGCCTCCCGTTATACTTTTTATCGATGTTCAAGGCTCCTAACAAGATTATAAAAGAATTAGAAACAATCAGAAGGAGGTTCCTTTGGGGGGCAGTAACACACAAAAGAAGATCCACTGGGTTGCGTGGGATAACATTATCAAACCAAGGAGAATGGGGGGCTTGGCGTGGGGGGTCTTAAAACAATGAACCTGGCTCTACTGTCGAAATGGAAGTGGAAAGCAATAAAAGATCCGAATAGTCTTTGGGCAAGCTGCATTAAATCAATTCACAAGACTACTTTCGATGACCCCAATGTTCTGCATCGCAAAACTAGAGCTGATAATTGGTTAGCTATTGCTACGGCTGGTAGCGAATTGGGTAAAGTGGGTGAATCTCTCAACAATCTGTTTCGAAAACACATTGGGGTGGGAAACAAATCTTCATTCTGGAAGTTGGCTTGGTTTGGACACTTAGCCTTCAAACGGCTGTTTCCCGCACTATATGATCTTGAAAGAAACCAAAATTGCCTTATAGCTGACAGAATATGTTGGTCGCCTTCGGGGGAAATTATGTTCAAATGGAATTGGAAAAAAGGAGCTAAAATAATAAAACGTGGAG
The DNA here is from genome assembly GCA_023525975.1 of Smallanthus sonchifolius. Lineage (NCBI taxonomy): Eukaryota > Viridiplantae > Streptophyta > Magnoliopsida > Asterales > Asteraceae > Smallanthus > Smallanthus sonchifolius. Next base: position 15,290,103 of record CM042028.1, on the reverse strand, counting down.
AGGAAATAAAAGATCTAGAAGGTATGATCAAGGAATACCGTTTCATTGATGGCCCTGGGTTTGGGAAGGGGACTTCTCGGGTGACTTCACTACGGAATCTTGCAGGAAATGGCTAGATGACAATCTGCTGCAGGTTTCGGACGTGGAGGTTAACTGGCTAAGTTGGGTTCCACTCACTGTTCGCTGCTTCATTTTGCGTCTCCTTCAACACCGGTTGCCGCTGGCACCTGCTCTAAGAGCCCGTGGGGTTGACATCCCTTCTGGTAGATGCCCACTTTGCCTACTCGAGGATGAAAATGAAGACCACACCTTTGTTAAATGCCCGGTTGCAAAAGGTGTGTGGTGCAAAATTTCCAAATGGATGAACCTTAACGTCTCAAACATCCCATCTATCATGGACCTGTCTAATTGTATCAATGGAGCTCAAGGCTCGCGCATGGCCAAAAGGACTCGAACTTTGATTGGTTACTGCACGTGCTGGATGATTTGGTTAACAAGGAATCGGTGGCTTTTTGCTAACACTAGAGCTTCGGTGGAAAAAATGGTGGAGGAGATAAAAATACTTGCCTATTCTTGGATGGATGCAAGAAGGACGAAATGGCACTGCACCTGGGAGGAGTGGGTACTTAACCCTATTACGGGTGTGGGATAATGAACTATAGTACAAATTGATATTTCGTTGTTATTTTTAAATTTTGTCTGTCTTTTTTGGTGAACATAACCTACTGGCGGTTGTTGTACTTGGGGTAGTGCTAGTTCCCCGCTAGCTTTTATATGAGAGCTTCTCATTGTTGTCGTTCAAAAAAAAAGAATACAAAGTAAATAGATCATCACCCGAATGGAGTGTGTTTCCAAATATTATAAATGGTATACACACACAAAACAATGAAACATCAAAACCGTGAAATGTTCTAAGTTAAATCTTTCAAAGACCATCACACATGTTCAAAACTACAAAAAAAGCATCCAAATACACATCAAGATAACAAAAACTTTTGGGGTAAGGGTGAAGGGGCACAACCCTCATTAAAAAAGTATCATAACAAAACCATCCAATAAGGGTGTGCCATCTCACTTTTACCCATATGCTACCCTAATACCCTAAACTGTTGGGGGACACAACCCTAATACCCTAAATATATTTTTTTTCATTTTTTAAATTAATTATTTTTTTAAGTTAGAACAAATAATAATAATAAAAACAACTTCATTAATAAAAAAAAAGTACATTAACAATAAATAAAAAACGGTCATTCACTAGTCTAATACACATGGTTGCAAAAATTACGATTAATCGCTAATCGGGAGCCCACCTTGGAATTTTCCTCTAATCGGTCCATTAATCGAAAATCGATCAACGTCGGTCAAAGGCGCTCCTAGGCGGTTCACATCGGTGGCAGCAAGCGATTGCGGCCAGATTTCGGCCATTTTCTTGTAAATTCCCTCAATTTATAAAAATGTTTATATATATGCAAAATAGTGTGTGTGTATATATATATAGAATTAAAATAGTTTGTAAATCTTTTTGGATTAAATACTTATTTATTTACTTTTCCTCTCAAATAAAAAACCCCAAATATAAAGTATGTAAGGATAAATTAAAAGTGCATACAGGGTTTTCGAATTCCAAGGAAAATTCCAAAGTGATATGACCAGATTTCAACATTTTAACTCGGGTAGATACACCCGCATTTCCCTACCCGTGTGCTAACCCGCAACAACGGCGGCGGTGTATCCGATCAACCCGCCTACCCAATTCTCCCTACCTGAGGGCGTCCCCTTCACCCTAATATAATTAAAGATCACATATATTGCCTGCTCTGAATCTCACATATATCAAGGTAAAAATAAATAAAAAAAGATCTTAATACAAGATTTAAAACTAATGTTGCCTGCTCTGAATCTTTGACAAGAAGAGTGTTATGCGTTATAGATGTTCAGAGGGTCCTGTGAGGCATCATTTGTTGAACTCCCATATTATTATTACAACTTGAGAAGCGGTCTAGGACATTAGCCCTTATTAAGACATATGTCTTCGATCTCTTCTTTATTGATATTGGTGTTGCAATGAGCTTTATTTTGCCTTGTTTTTTTTTTCTATATTTATTTGTATAAAGAAAGTTACATGCATTGAAATCCATTACATTTAGTAAAATCATACTCTATTGTTTTATCTTTAAAATATATATTTTATTCATTACAACAATTTATATTAATATCTTATATATTAATGTACATTGTTATAAATGCATTAACTAGTTTTAGCTATTTATAAACTTTTATTATTAGCCCATTTGTTGTTGAGTTTGGACAAAAATTAAAATCCTTAAATGTAGAGATGGGCAAATAAACCGGTTTAGAATTTCAACCCGGTTCAAAACCGGAAACCGGTTCAATGAAAACCGTTTCTTGGCAAACCGGTTTAAACCCGTTCTAAACTATCAGTTCAAAACTGGTTTGGAGGATTCTGATTCAACCCGGTTCATGCAACCCGGGTTAAGATAACCGGTTTTTTTGCTAAACGAAAATTAGCCGTTATATAACGGGAATATAGCTGTTAGAACTATTTTTAACCGTTTTTTTTTACCCTTTTTCACCCATAAGACATTATAAATAGGTGGGGGTGTTTTGGTTTAATCACACCTCTGTCTACACTCTCTAATATCTAAAACCGCTCTCTAAACGCTCTCAAACACTCTCTAAACTCACAAAAAAAAAACTATGGCAAGTGCTAGTGTTGGTGCTTCCTCAAATGAAGTTACTGTTTTTGAAAATCATACCAACAACGAGGGACCCGACAATTTGGTGCAATTACGATCTATGTTTGTTATCAAACGGGAAGGAACGTGCTCGGTGCAAAATGTGTGGTGCGTTTATGAGGAAAGATTCAAACACTAGTTTGAAAACTCATATGGAAAAATCTTTCCCGGCGTTAAAGAGAATTCCGAGTGAAGATCAAGCCTCGATGACAACCGACAAGCAACGGAAATTAAATATTTCACTGCATGACTTTTTGGGTACAGTACAATACTTAGAAAGGAAATACATGAAATTGCGGGAACCGTTCGTCAAAATATAAAAGACTAGTATTTGTATAGATTTTAAGTACAATATCAGAAATAAAGAAAGTAGTAAATTACAATAATTTTACAATGGAAATAAAAGAAATGTACAAAACAATAAAACGAAGAGAAAATTCGTGACCAAGGCTTCGTGTTTAACACGAGTCCCTTAAAACAAATTCCGAGTCTCCCAAGAGAACTCGAATGTTTCCCAGGGTACAACGGCCGAAGCTGTGTGTACAACCGGGGAGGACTCTAGACCTGTAAGAATAACTTGAGAAAGAAAGAGTAGAAGACAGAGAATTTGTTGCTGAGTTTTAGTTTGTTTCAGTGTGTAACTGGTGTGTTGAAATGCCAAGCCTATATTGGTATTTATACAAGAAAAAAATCGTAACAGTTGAAAGAAATTAAAAACGAAAATAAATAAAATTAAACGTTTTCAATGCTTTTTATTTGGTTTTTGAATTCTGATTCGAAACTGTCAAATTCTTAACTATGAAGACCTGGTCAACACGGAACTGTTCAGTCGACATAACGCGCCCGAACGCTGCGGTTGTGCACGGACCCGCCAGAACGTGCGCATCCGGACATGCCAGAGGACCGGAATCCACCCGCCAGAACTAGACACGGCAGACTCCATCTGCCAGAACCGGATACGGCAGAATGCGCCAGATCCGGATACACGTACTGTACTCAGTAAGCCGCGTGGAGACGAGCCGGACACTGAGCCCGGATGTCACGCCACGTCACCCGCCGTGTACCCGAGTACTGAACCCGGACCACCCGTAGCTGGTCCAAAATACTAAGGCGGCTCTCAAGCGGCTCGCGTAGTGCAACATCAAAATGCGCGGGCGCGTTAGGTGCATAGCACCCTCTTGGTTCCCGATAAGTGTCATTTCTTATAAGGTAACAATCCAAATGGAGTGTTCCACCTTATAACCCACTTAAAGGTTTCTCATCCCACCTATGTGGGACAAGTTTCCCCACTTTTCTACTAAAAAAAACTGAATTATTTCAGCTCTAAATACCCAACTTTGAGCTCGATATCTCATTTATCTTAGCTCCGTTTTGGACGCGGTTTGTTTCCTAGAGAAGGTATCACGTAAGAGAACACCAACCCAGAAAGAAATAATAATATTAACGTCAGTTACATATATTTATTTTTATCCAAAGTTGGTAAAAAGTCATTTTTGTAACTTAGTGAAAAAACACATTTTTCACCCAAAACTCCAACAATCCCCCACATGAATGTAGATCGATCCGTACTCTCTCAATATCAAAATACAATTTCAATGGTTGAATATTGTCGGATAGGTAATTGTTAGGTTTGAACCCTCCGTTATGATGCTTACTTAGTCTCCTAATGGTTTGGTAGAAGCGATGTCCTTGAACCAACCACCATTTATGTAGACGGCCATATACTTCACATAATAATCTCCTGGTCTGGTCAACCCCTCATAGCTGTGTCCTTTCTGGTCATGAATCACTCGTCAGGTTTCGTGAGAGCGTTAGGAATTGCGCACCCCCGCAATTCCATTTGAAGCGACCACACTTCTCTCTTCACATAGGTGATTATCTATAAATCACTAAAAGTATTAGGTTATGGTGATTACCATAAATCACTAACCATTCGTTATGCTTATCCTCTAACCATATCACTTATCAGTATAGGAATGGACTAGGAAGTATTTATCTCCCTTTAATGTGTTTTGGGGTACACCCCACAGTGACCGTAGTTCATGTAATTAGGTTGTCCTATTGAACCTAGATCTTGGGATCTCCAGTAACATTGGTTAGGTTTTCCTTTACATTCCCTAATTCACGGGCTTTAGTCCCATTCCAATTAACGACTTCATAACTAACTCTCTGCTTAAGCCTTTTGTAAGTGGGTCTGCAATGTTATCTTTTGACTTCACATAGTCAATCGTGATAACCCCCATTAAGAGTAGTTGTCGTACTGTATTATGTCTACGTCGACTGTGCCTTGATTTGCCATTATACATTGAGCTTTGAGCCTCTACCAATTGATGCTTGACTGTCACAATGTATGCAAATAGCCGACAAAGGCTTTGGCCATCAAGGAATATCTTCCATAAATTGACGTAACCATTCCGCCTCTTCCCCGGATTTATCTAAGGTGATGAACTCAGATTCCATCATGGATCTTGCTATAACCGTTTGCTTAGAAGATTTTCAAGCTATCGCAGTACCTCCCAGGTGAACACATATCCACTTGTTGATCTAGAGTCTTTTATATCCGATATCCAGTTAGCATCACTGTATCCTTTTATCACAGCTGGATCATAGTTATAATGTAGTCCATAATCTTTTGTGTATCTTAAGTACCTTAGCACCCTTGTTATACTTTTCCAATGTACATGACTTGGATTACTAGTATTTCGGCTTAGTCGACTCACGGCATAAGCCAAATCGGGTCTAGTACACCTCATAAAATACATTAGACTACCAATGATTCTTGAATACTCTAACTGAGCAACAGCCTCACCTCTATTTTTACTTAGATGTGTGGTAGTATTAACCGGAGTCTTAGCTATACTCGTGTCCTCCGAATTGAACTTTTCAAGAATCTTGTTGACATAATGAGATTGACTTAACACAAGACCATTTTTGGTTCTAGGAATCTTTACTCCAAGAATTACATCCGCAAGACCCAAGTCTTTCATGTCAAACCTCGCTTTCAACATGTCTTTAGTAGCTTTGATCATCTTATCATCGCTTCTAATGATAAGCATATCATCTACATAAAGGCATAAGATCACGTAACCTTCACTTGTGTCTTTCACATAGACACATTTATCACACTCATTTATTTTGAATCCATTGTCAACCATGACATTATCAAATTTCTTATTGCTTCAAGCCATACAAAGACTTGACTAATTTACATACTTTTCCCTCATGACCGGGAACGGAGAACCCTTCGGGTTGTTCCACGTAAATTTCTTCTTCTAAATCTCCGTTTAGAAAAGTGGTTTTTACATCCATTTGGTGAACTTCCAAATTTCTCAATGCCGCTATTGCAAGCACCAACCATATAGAGCTTATACATGTCACAGCTGAGTAAGTATCAAAGTAATCTAGACCTTCTTTTTGTCTAAATCCTTTGATCACTAGCCTGGCGTTATATTTTTCAATACTACCATTGGGTTTCATCTTCCTTTTGAATATCCAATGATACCCAAGTGGTTTACAACCTGGAGGAAGATCTACTAATTCCCACGTATGGTTTTGCAAAATAGAATCTATTTCATCTTTTATTGCTTCTTTCCATTGAGGTCCCTCGGTATATGTAACCGCTTGACGGTAGGTATTGGGCTCACCCTCAACCATATAAGTCATGAAGTCCGGTCCAAAAGATTTTTCCATCCTTTGACGTTTGCTTCTTCTTGGTTCATTATATTCCGCCTCAGGTCGTTCATGTGTCTTATCATGAACCTCATCTTCAACCGATGTTGATGAGCTTGCGTGTTCTTATCGTTCACAAGGAAACACATTTTCAAACCATGAAGCATTTTTAGCTTCCATGATAGTGTTCTTGTGTATGTCGGGATTATTAGACTTATGTACAAGAAACCGATATGCACTACTATTATGAGCATAACCAATGAATCTGCAATCTACAGTTTTGAGTCCTATCCTTTGCGCCTTTGGAGGCGGTATATTTACCTTGGCTAGGCACCCCTACACTTTCAAGTATTAGTATGATGGTTTTCTTCCCATCCATAACTCGTAAGGGGTTTCATCCCTTTTCTTGTGGGGTATCTTATTTAAAAGATCGGTAGCCGCTAGAATGGCTTCCCCCCACATGTCCGAGCTCATCCCAGAACTAATCAACATGACGTTCATCATTTCTTTCAATGTACGGTTCTTTCGTTCCGTAACGCCATTTTGTTGAGGAGAATAAGGGGCGGTACATTGATGGATAATTCCATTTTCTGCACATATAGACGCAAAAGTTGAGACACATTCACCTCCCCTATCACTTCTCACAACCTTGATTTTCTTGTTGAGTTGACATTCAACCTCATTCTTGTACAAGATAAACTTGTTTATTGCTTCATCTTTACTCTTAAGTAAGTATACATAGCAATATCTTGTGCTGTCGTCAATAAAAGTGATGAAATACTTATTTCCACCTCTTGTGGGTACCGCTTTTAAATCACACACATCAGTGTGAATTATATCAAGGGGTTCGGTTGTTCTTACAATCGATTTATGGGGCATTTTCGTAAATTTGGATTCTACCCACGTAGTGCATGTTGACTTTGAATCGATATGGAATTTCATAATGCTATTTAAATTAATTAAATGTTTAATAGTTCAAAATTTTACATGACCAAGACGCGCATGCCAATCAATAGAATTAGACAACTCAAGCATATAAGTAGAAGTACTAGTCTTGTCATTCATATTGTTTTTCACAACCATTACACTTAATTTAAACATGGCATTAAGGGCATACCCTTTGCCAACAAACATTCCTTTCTTGGTCAACATCCTGATTGAGTGTTCCACCTTATAATCCACTTAAAGGTTTCTCATCCCACTTATGTGGGACAAGTTTCCCCATTTTTCCCACTTTTCTACTCAAGAAAAGTTGAATTATTTCAGCTCTAAATACCCAACTTTGAGCACCGATATCTCATTCATCTTAGCTTCAGTTTGGACGAGGTTTGTTTGCTAGCGAAGGTGTAACATCCCAAAATAATTAGACGACGAATTATTATAATGGGTGAACACGAGACGAAAAGAATAAACGAACGCGGCCAGACGGGTCGGCGGGTTTGAGGGTGGCGCATAAGGGGGGAGGGGCCTCCCTATAAATAGGAGATGCCATCTTCATTCCTCTCTTTTGCAAGAGTCTAGAGAGAGAAACCCGTAGAGAGAGAAAGTGAAGGATCGACTCGAGATTGAAGGAGCGTGTTGCTACCGAGCTTGTGAGCAAAGTCTCCGAATCAGAATCTCAAAACAGTTAACGACCCGATCCAAATCTGAGTTTTTGTTCGTTTTTGGGTTTTCGGGTATTTTCGTGAAAACGACGAGTTTTTATAAACCAAATGAGAAAAGGGTTATAGTTCTGGAATCACGAGGGGAAGATACACGTTTTGAACGGAAAAAGTTCCAAACTTGACAAAATCCGTCGATCCAGATTCGAGTCCAAGCAAGTTCACGGTTTCTGGATGAAGTTTGCGGTTGTGAAGTTCACGGCCTGCGAAGTTTGCGGTTGTGAAGTTCACGGCCTGCAAATTTTGTTGTTTGTGAAGTTCACGGCTAACGAAGTTCACGGTTTGGGTAAAGTATGCGGTTAAGATGAAGTTTACGGTTTGGGTAAAGTATGCGGTTAAGATGAAGTTTACGGTTTGGGTAAAGTATGCGGTTAAGGTGAAGTATGCGGTTAGGGTAAAGTATGCGGTTTGAGCGAAGTTCTCGGTAGAACGGGATGAAACGTAACGAGTTGTATGAGAAGCTAAAACTAGGTTGCGTATGTACAGGTTAGAAGATCCTTTAGAGACCTTTGACCCTGTTTATCTCAGGTGAGTTCTAATCCCCTTTTTGCCTTCTTTAGGGGTGGTGTGCATACTTAGTGTAAAGTGTTTATTACAAATTTTCATATTAATAAACAAGGTGAAAAGCTATGTTTTAGTGAAAAGTTTAAAAGAGGCAAATGTACGTTTTGAGCAAGAATAGCTATATCATTGGCAAGCGTTTACTATATTTTCATATACATAAACAAAGGCATAATACATGTTAAAGTTATGATCAAGTTAAAGAAAGTTGTATGAACTGAAAGTGAATAGATTTCCTACGGGAATGTGTACCAGCTGTAAAGGTCCTTGGGACAGATGTTACTTGTGCAAGATGTCAGATATGGGTTCTACCCATTAGTAAGAACCTTTGGGTTCGTTAACGGTTGTACAACTGGGATGAGTGACGGCGGTTGCTCGGGAGGTCCACGCAACCTCCCCTTAGCGTTAAGCGGTATTGTCGGTTCATGGATGAATCCATGGGGGCATTGACCAGGTACTCGTCAGTTCATGGATGAATCCATGGGGGCGGTACAGTATGTGACAAGTGAATTGACGGTTAAGCGGTAGTGTCGGTTCATGGCCGTTAGCTATGGGGGCATTGACCAAGTACTTGTCGGTTCATGGATGTAAGCCATGAGGGCAGTACAGTAATGAGGAATTGACGGTTTATTGTATGTTTTAAACTGTTTTGAAAAGTAAAGTATGTAAACTTTTGCCTTAAGGGCAGTATTTAAGTATTAGTAAATCTTTTGTATAACTGATTTAAAGTAAACGTTAGAACTCACTCAGCGTTGCTGATTTTAGTATGCACATCAGTTAAGTGTAGGTGGCTGTTGATGGATGTGGATGCTTGGCTTGGCTAGAAGAGTTATCCGAAGATTCAGCATCTGGCATCCCGTTCATGTTCATGTTTACGTTTCAGTTTGTATTTGACAAGTTGTTTTAGTTATGTTATGTTTCCGCTGCGTAAGTTAAAGTTTAAATCGTTTCCGCTGTTTAGTGATGAATGTTTTATTTTTGTGCGCTATGTGTTGATGAGTAAATCCAATAAGTGAGGCATCCCGGGTTTGCGGCCTTACATAAGGTCTCACGTAAGAGAACACAAACCCAGAAATAAATAATAATATTAACATCAGTTTCATATATTTATTTTTGTCCAAAGTTGGCAAAAAGTAATTTTTGTAACTTAGTGAAAAAACATATTTTTTACCCAAAACTCCAACAGAAGTCTCAAAAATAAAACAAAACAATTTAAATAGATGTCTGAAGTAGTTTCTTGAGAATAATAGTCTCTAAACCTTGATAATTACTTCAATTTCTCTCTTTTAACGACCTTAGACATATGCTTAAAAAAATAGGTAAGTTTACATTGGTGAGTTCCGTAGTAGACATGTTTATTAAAACTTTAACAAATATAATTTTTTCATGTATCAATACATATGTGTTGAACCTCATTTCTCCCTAAGGATAGCAACCGGTAAAAGGTTATATATTCACCACATACATATTGATTGTAATTCCCATGGATGTATCATACAATATAACCGGTACCGTTGATGACCGACATTTGATTCATGCGAAAATCTAAATAACTTAGTAGCTAGGGTAAATAAAGTATCGTATCGATATGTTGTCCATTGTCTGTATCGAATCTTGTAGGTAAAAAACACACAGATCTCAGTGGATTTCTGAATAGAGCTATATGAAATACGCAATTGATCAATTGACACGATCAATTGATGCAAATACGAGCTTGAAATCACACATCAATTAAATACCTCCATAATCAACCATAATGCCATAACAAACATTTTCTATATTGATAATAGCTCAAAATATGTTATTTACATACCCTAGCTAACATTACAAGCTACTGAAAGACTGAATTAGAATGAAAGACTAAACAAATGAAAAAGCTTTACAAACAATAAACAAAAAACCTATATATACACACCAGAAATAACTTTCACCGAACCCATAAAACAGTTGTCCGAAATTTTCGACCGAAAGTAAAGTTCCGGCTGAAACTTTCATCCAATACTAGTTTGACTTTTCTTTGATCTTTGACTTCCTGTCTTCTGTCTTCGGTTGTTTTGTATGCATCAACCTATTATATCCTTACAATCTCCCTGAGGATGATGCTAACTATCAACATTATCAACAATCGTCTGACTTTAAACTTTCTTCTTAAAGCATGACTTGATTAATTTGGATATACATTAGCTTAAAATTTAACCTAACAATCTCTCCTTAGGCTAATGCTATCGAAATGTTGTATCAAGTTCATAATCAACATTCTAACCAAACTCTTCCTCTTCGAGTGCATCTTAGTTGAAGACACCATTAAGTATCTTAAATAGTGGATTTCAAATCCATTAGATTGTGACCATATATGAGATATATGAAAGCAAGATTCTAACATCAGAGTCTTAACAATCTATTGACATAAGTAAGGTTATCTTAAAAATTTGTTGGATAAGGTGACGGAGATAAATTACTAGTGTTATCTCTAGTCTAATATTGTATTGAAACAAGATGAAAAATGAAAGATTTCATTTGGGATTAATCTGAGAGATAAGAAGTTATGTCAAAATTTTCATATGATGAAAGAATTTGAAATCAACTATATCAGAATTATAGCGAATGCTTGAGAAGCATTGTTTGGTGGATATCATAAAGAGTTATGGTGAGCATTTTGACATCAAGAAAGAGTTCTTATAATAAGGAACAAACCATAAAGGTTATGATATCCTAGTAGTCAAAATTACATATCTTAAATGTTAAGATAGAACACCAAACGACGATCATTGAGAATGATCTATGCATCATGGGTTTACTACGTTACATGGAAGAGTTCCAAAGATAACTACATTATAACATGAGATGTGGCAATATAGGAACATTAGAAGGAATCATTCTAAAAGAGTTCAGATAGCTTCTAAGTAATGGAAAGAGTTCCAAAGGGTTTCCACGAAAGTTTCATTAACGGGATCATGGAACTTAGAGACATAATAAACAATAAAGATTGGATCTTAGTTTGACATACCCGTTGAACCAAATCAAAGTATTAAGTGTTAAGACACATGTTTGATCTGGATAGTCATACAAGATAGTAGATCCATTAGTATTTGGAGTTTTTCCTAGAACGGTAATAGTTACATTCGTATGACTTGGATATAAACGGTTAATATCAAGTTCATCATCTCACTGAGTTCGAGCTTTTAGTACGTTTAGATCCTTGAATAAAGGTTATTCTAAATTTCCGTAGTCTATTGGTTTTATGGGAATAAAATCAAATAAAGACTACTGTGAATCAATTGGTTTGTTCATTTAGAATGAAAGTCCAAGAGTTGGAGACCAAATTCATAGATATTCATTAGAGAATGGATATTGGAAGTAACTCACTTCAAACTACTTCACGGATCACAGTCATAAGTAGATTTGAAAAATGATATTGTCATTGTGTCCTCATACCTGAGATACATATTAGAACTTGATTCTACGGAAGATTGCTCTTTGACATAATCTAACTCTGTTCTTTGACCATGCAGAAGGATCATAGTTGGGAGTATATCATAAATTTACTGTTAGGTGTATATAGTCAAGATGGAATTATGTTCCCTTACACAAGTAAGCGGGAGACATCTCTTGCGCCCTCGTTGATTCAAATTGGTATATGTGCATGGTCATGCCCAAATTGAGAGTTTGATAGACCACTTTTGATTCTTGATTGAGAAGGAGAATAATCGAACACTATATGAGAATGATGATTTGATCCATGTCTCATGTTCGATAGATGTCCATTACATAAAGGATAATTGACAAATTATCATGACTATATTCTGAATAGTTATGTAAGGGTACTTATACTGCTCGGGAATAGTATATTGTTTCATAAAACGTTGAATCTTAGTGGGAGCAGTGAGATATAGCGTGACGTCCACCATTTTCTGTGATGACACTGATCAAGACTTGTGCAATTGGGAGTCTAGTGGACTTATATGCCCGAGTAACGACAATTGTCAATCACGGCCACCGAAATAAGATCCAAAGAGTTACACCACAAACAACAATATATCAGAAAGGTCGTTTAAGGAGTTAAACGAGCCTTATACGAATTAAACCGAAAGGCAAGATAATTACTTATGAAATAATTACCTGAGTTATCCGGGATAATCTGTGGCAAGAAAGGAGTTTGTAATTCAGTATTACAAACGACTGAATTAACTAAAATATGTGATTTAAAATTACAAGAATAATTAAGTTATATATATATATATGTATAATTAATTACAAAAGTTAATTAAACATATTTATAAAGGGGTTTTATGTAATCAACCAAAGTGTTTGGCTATGAGTGATTATATGTCAGTCACGAGGATTACATTGTGATTAATCCTAAACTAAAACACTAACTTGGAGATTAAGATTTATTACTCACACTGCGTCAAAAATGGCCTACGGCCACACAAAAAACGTGTGACCGTAGGCCTTTCGCCACATTTTTTTTTCAGCTCAAGTGTGACCAAAGCTCGAGTCATCGTAGGTATCATACGGCCACACACGCTTTTTAGTGGCCGTAGCAGTTTAAAAGTGTGGCTAAAGGGTATCACCATTTCTTGTTGGAATCAAGCATTCCCTCCATTAAGTGTAGCTAAAGGGTAGCAACGGCCACATGACTTTAATTTAAGTGTGGCTAACGGGTCGCAACGGGCACATGAATTTACTAAAAAGTTTGTTTTAGCCACACTTATTTAGTAAAACCGTGGCAAAAGGGTTGTTGTGATCAAGCATTTTGTCTCAATAAGTGTGGCTAAATGCTAACAACGGCCACATGTATTTACTGTAAGTGTGGCCGTTTATATTATATAGTCACATGAATTTATTGTAAGAGTGGCTAAAATCTTTTACTTGACACACATAAAATTATTGTAATTTTAAGTGAGGCTATTGTCTAACCTTTGGTCACACATAATTGTTTTTTTCCCATGACGTTTGGTATCATTCCGTCACATAAGCAAAAAACAAAGTTACTTTGGGGTGGGTAATGGTCATTTATAGCCACATGAAATTTTGTAATTTTAAGTGTGGCTATTGTCTTACCTTTGGTCACACATATAGTTTTTTTTTCCCATGACGTTTGCTATCATTCCGTCACACAAACATAAAGCAAAGTAATTATGGTGTGGCTAATGGTTATTTACAGCCACACCAAATGTTGGAATTTTAAGTGTGGCTATTGTCTTACCTTTGGTCACACATAAAGTTTTTTCCTATGACGTTTGCTATCATTCAGTCACACTAACAAAAAAACAAAGTGACTATGGTGTGGCTAATGGTTATTTATAGCCACACGAAATTTTGGAATTTTAAGTGTGGCTATTGTCTTACCTTTGGTCACACATATTTACTGGGGTTCTATGTGGCCATTTTTGTCTAATTTTCCATTTTATTTTCAATTTTTTTGTATATAATAATTAAAAACAGCAGTAAACATGCATAAGAAAACCAAAAAACCAAATTATATTAAGAATAATAAACCAAAATCAATACATAAGTTTTTAACCTAAATACTAAAGAATGTCTATTTGTTGGCAGCTGGTTTTCTTCTTGTTCCTTGTTGTTTTTTCATGTCTTCTATCGTTGTAAAAGTTTTCTTTTGCTTATTAGCAACTTTAGTTGTAGTGTTTTGTATTTGATTGGATGGTGGATCTGGTAGCTGGAGCAACAAAACATGGAAACAAATATTAATACATGTTTTAGTTGCATTTAATTAGATATTAATTAAGGAACAAACCTGCTGGACACTTTTGACAAGAGATTTTGGCCAAGGAACAAAATAATCTACTGCGTCGTGAACTGTTTTGTACTCACTAGTTTCTACCGGTAAAAATGTTGCCCCCTTTATAGATTCATCAATAGAAACTCTATAGCAATCATCTTGTAGTGGAACTCCACGTATGGTTTGTGATTTCGTTGACCAATGAATTGTACCACGTGTCACACGGTTGTTTAAATTTACATAAAACAGACTGCACTTAATTGTCTACAAAAATTTGTGGGATATATTAACATGGTAAAGTTAAAGTCAATATATATGTGTATTTCACGCAATACGTACATGTGGGACATCTTCTTTTGATTCCAAATGAGATGGGACATCTACTTGTGATGCATCAACTTTCCTTTTCCTGGTTTTCACCGGTGTTTTTTGCACCCTTTTAGATAAGTTACTCTGAGGAGTGACTTCTGTTTGCACTGCTGTTTTGTCAAGTTTGGTCTACGCGGAATTGGCCTACAATTCAATTAATTAGGTCATGGAAAATCAGCAATCACATGGAAAATTATAAAAAAAGAATGAAATTGTCAAATACTTACCTGAGGAGTGACTTCTGTTTGCACTGCTTTACATGATCCGTTTGATGGGTTAGCATTAGTATTGTCCTTAGAGCCATGATTGTTATCCGCATAATTGACCTACAATTCAATTAATTAGGTTATGGAAACTTATAAAAAAAGAATGAAATTGTCAAATACTTACTGGTGTTACCATTTTCTTTTGCCCCAGTTTATATGTGGTAGCACTAGTACTTTGGTTAGATCCAACATAATTGTCCAAAGAATTCACCTACAAAATGTAACGACAGAGGGGCAAATGTTAAAGCATTAATTAATTTGTGAATAAAATAAGTCACTTTTACTTGTGTTGGTAACGACACTCCTTGTGCAGCCAAATGTTGTAGAACTTGATTAAGTTTGTTTTGTGTTTCTTCCATCTGGATGGTGATGTCGCCCAGACGGTCTATAAAAATAACTATAAAACCTAACCTAGACTCCTAAGTAATAAAAGGAGTACCTTCAACTAAACCGCACTGACAGGCAAGTGTACCTATCGAGTGTAGCACAGCTTAATGGTAAACCGGAATATCGAACCCTAGAGACACTACTAATAACAAAACTAGACTATAACTAGGACTTAAGATTGATTATAGGATGGGGGGTTTACTACACTACTCTAAATCACTAAGGAATGCAATAAACTAGAGCGACTCAACTATCAAGAAGAAAACTAAAGATGAAATCAAGAATGGAGAAGTCACTACCTAGGTCGGAATCCTATGTGCAAAGCTCAACTTCTATCGGTTTTGGAAACTGTGTTGGATCTGGGTTTCTAAGGATATAACACCTAAAAGATATCTAGTGGATTCCCGATCACTCTCGGTCTCGGGATGTGACCAGAAGACAACTTAAGGATACTAAACTCACCAGATGATCGGATCACTTCTCAGGTATTTCCAACTTTGACAAGTACCCTAATACACGGATTACCTCTCAGTCTCACCGCCTACCATACACTCAAGGAATGCACGGGGTAATTCGAGAATGAATACTATGATTCGGATAGCAACAACTACTAGACACCTAACACTAACGTCCTCTCAGACTGTTAACACTCGGATTCCTAATGACGAAGACTAAACGACTAATTCTCACCTCTCGGGTATTGAACTAGGACACACATTCACTTCTAATAAGTAATTAACTAGGTTTTCTATGGCTACTACGTCTAGGAACCACTCACAATCACAAACACTAAAATCTATGACCACAAAACGAAGATCAAACTGGCAGACAACCACAATCAACGTAGAAAAGCATAATCAACCACATAATCAGAAGTAAACATGCACTAACATCACACATAAACAAACTAAAATCTTTACTAAATCATAAATCCAACATTCGAATCCAAAAACCGAATAAAAATCAAAACTTTAACACATAGTCATCATAAGACCTAGGTAGATCAAAGATCTAGCCTAGAATCATGCTAAAAACATCCAAGCAGAAGTAATTAAGCAAGAACATGGTTTCAATCAAACAAATCAAAGATAAAAATCAAAACTTTACACTTAGATCGCTAAAACTAACGAACCCGGAAGCAAAGTCTTCAACTTTAGCCTTCAATCCACTTCTCCAGCCTCAAAATCGCCTCTTGGCTCCCTTCAAAACGGCTGGAATCGAACTCCCCCAATAATGGCCGACATAATCTATTAAATTTAGAAAATTAGGTTTTTTGCGGAATAAGGCCTTCTCGCGTACCGCGAGAAGTCTTGGGTAAGCCCCTCGCGTACCGCGAGGGCCAAAATAGTCGTGCGGGTTTTTCTTTCCTTCTCGTTCCGCGAAGATCTGTCCAATACTCCCTCGCGTACCGCGAGGGAAAGAATTTCACCATTTTTCACTTTTGGTCCTTGGACTGTTCCCGGCTCGGTTTCTTCACTCGGTTTCTTCACTCGGTTTCTTCATAATTTCACTTGTATTTAACTCGAGCACCTACAAACAAGACAAAGATTCAAATGTACATAAAAAATACTTAAAACAAAGATAAAACTAACTAAAAACGCACCAATACAACGGAATAAAGATGTGTGCTTTGCACTACATCAAATATCCCCACACTTAACCTTTTTTCGTCCTCGAAAAATCTGCAAATGGAATCATAACTGGCATCTAACTCACAAACATCAATTACCAATTATTAAAATATACTCACGTGTCAAAAAGCAACAATTAGTATTTCTGTCCGATTAAACCCTAGCACCAACTTTCAAGCCCTCGTTACGTGTTCTAATTCATTTTATCAAGCATATCAATCTATCCATGTGACTCACACTCAAAGTTACAGTTCTACCTAATTCCATCTCACGGTCATGTTTAGTCACGGATCAAACCATATAGATTTACCCTACCACGTTAAACTAAAATTTACAGGTTTTTAGAAATCAAGATGATCAATGAATGAATGGATGATAATATGAAATGAATGAGCATTACTTTACATGAATCAACCTCACCTAGAGGCGCATCTCCCAGGTCACTATCCCGAAAGGAAGCACATAGGCTGCAGTTTCAATCAACAAAGCATATAAGATTTCAACTTAGAGGCGTATCCACAGAGTCACTATCTCCGTGGGAAACACATAAATCAAAACTTATTTTTCTAATCAAATAAGCTCATAAATTATGGAATTATGGATGCGGGCGCCACCAAAACTCGGATTTATTCTCATAAAAAGAGAGTGGTGTGCCAAAAAATTTCAAAAACCTCTAAATTTTAACTTAATCGTGGTACCTATCAACCTATATTGACAGTTTCAGTATTACCGATACCCTAAGATGAATACCCACAATATATCATGATTTAATTCAATTATTAATCCTAATTTAACACAAACAGGCTGTTTAAGCTCTACTAGTCTGCTGGGTCTACCAAAACATCACTAATTCAACACGTTTTCAGTTATTTAATCATTTAAAATCACAAACAGATCCAGTTGTACTATCATTTTCCAAGTATATGCAACTATTTCCAAGGACATTTTTTCAAAAATTTTAATTTTTTTTTTGTATTCTTGAATTTTTATAAAGACACAACTAAAACTAGACACTCACATCCCCACACTTGAAAGACACATTGTCCTCAATGTGAAGTAAGACACAACTTAAAAATAAAAATGCAAAAATAAACTAAAACAGGAAGCGACTTAGCTGGTAATGTAGATGAAGACAAATGTGCAGCTTCGTTCTTCCTTGTGTGCATCGTATAGCATTTCGGTCGCGGTTGCACAAACTGTCGGGTTGCCTTTACAAACTGGTAATGGTAATTAATCCCGCCCGAATGGAGATTGAGTACGGGCAGAATGATAAACCTGCACAATAAACCTCAAACATACCCACAGCATCAAACTGACTCAAAAGACGGATTCAAATTAAAAATAAAAGACTCAAGATAGATAGATGCAGAGAAAACATACTCAATGTGTGGCAAACACATAGACATGCATGCCACCGCAAGGTAGAACATTGGTCACGAAACGTTTCAAAGTCTCCCATGGTCATGGTGGTCGGATGATATGAATGATGGTGTGGTGGTGGTGATGGTGATGGATGAGGGTGGTAGTGATGGATGAGGATGGTAGTGATGGTGGTGAAAGGTAGTAGAGATGGTATGATGCGGGTGAACGAAAACATGGGAAAACAAGGAAGAAAGGTGAAACCAGGAAGCCCCCGCGTACCGCGAAAACCAACATAGGCCCTCCTCGCGTACCGCGAAAACCAAAAGAATTGGCCGGCCTTATTGTTTGTCTCTCGCGTACCGCGAAGAAATCCCATAACCTCCCTCGCGTACCGTGAGGGGGTGTTATTCACAGAAAGTTTCAAAAATTTTCCATTTTTTGTACTTAGAAAAATTTTGATCATTTAAATTTTGTTTCACCCGAACTCTTCAAAAACCCATCCCAAGCATAAAACCGAATGTAGACATACCTGGAACTTCATTCCCGATGATTTTCCTCACCGAATCAAGCACGATTTCCTGCATAGACTGACACAAAACAAAACACATACCGAAAAACATAGAAAAAGACACGGATTCAAACCAGTGAATGCACACAAACTCTACATCCCGGGCACTTGCCCGAGACTCAAGCAAGCCTATCAGGAGGCCTGTACTTGATCCTAACCGGTACCGCCTTCATCCTTTGCGGCCTACCGATTCTCCATAACATCAACAAACTCATACTTCTTCCAAACATCACATATGTATCCTGTATAGCACTCAGATCCTTCCACCAACTCTTAAATCTACCTGGTCTGAATGAAATATGCATCAAATAACCCAGTAGATTATCACCCCTTGACGTCCCCATACTTGGGGTTAGCTCTATCCTCAAATCAGATGATTTACTTAACGATCGGGTCCTCTTACGGGGTGGTCTAGACCTAGGGACACTAGAACTAGGGGTTAGCTCGATCCCTATCTCCTCAGCATGAACAGTGGCGATGGGCAAAGGTTCAGGACTATGTACTTCTAAATGTATGATCTCTACACTATCACCAGGATCATCAGGGTCCTCCACACGCTCTTCCAACCTCCCCACACTTGGGGTTTTTCCTATGACATCTTCAAAACCAGACATCATCTCCATCAGCTCATTAGGCACCTCATCATCACTGTAATCATCCGACTCCTCTAGTAATCTCTCTAACTCTACCGCCCAATCAGATGGTTCTTCTATATTCGGGGCGGGTTCACCAACTTCTAACACCTGATCAGAGTCCCAATGGTGGTCCATGAAAGAATCAAGCATGCACACGGAGTGGCTATGCTCGCCAACATCCTTCCCGGACTCTACAGCATCGAAAGTAGGCTCTCATCCCCCACACGAAGTGTGAGCTTCCCGTCAAAGACATCAATCATCGCCTTTGCGGTCCGTAGGAACGGACGTCCTAGGATGAGTGGGACTTTGTCCTCTACCTCCATATCTAAGATGACGAAATCCATTGGGAAGACAAAATTTCCTACTTTCACTAATAGATTTTCCACAATCCCCCGTGGATACTTGACTGACCGGCCAAGGAAATGCTCATGCGCGTTGGTTGTGGTTCACCTAGGTCTAGCTGTTTGTACAAAGAGTAAGGCATCAGATTGATGATAGCCCCTAGGTCGGCCAACGCATGGTGCATAGGTAGATTGCCTAGCAAGCACGGTATCGTAAAATGACCCGAATCGGGCAACTTCTCTAGTAGCTGATTCTGCACCACCGCCGAGCATTGCTCACCAAGTGAGACTTCAGAGATCTCCTCCAGTTTCTTCTTGTTGGAAAGAAGGCCTTTTAAGAACTTAGCATACTTGGGCATATGCTGGAGGACCTCTACAAACGGGAGGTTGACCTTGAGCTGTTTAAACATATCAAGGAAGTGACCGTATTCCTTAGCGTGTTTATGGGGTAGTACACGTGCTGGATAAGGAATACGGCTCAGGTCAACCTCGGGGGACTTCATCTCCACCCCCTTCTTCTTCTTCTTCTCCGGTGCCTTCTTGGTAGGCACTTCTATCACAGTCTCCTCCTCCACCGGCTCTTCTTCTTCCACTACCGGTGGGCTCTCATCCTCCTTCTCTCTTATGCTCCTCGTCGAAACAGCATTCGACTCGGTCTCTTTCAGTATCCTCGCATCGATCTCAGCAAATCGAGCTTCCCAATCTATCTTATTCACCTCCTCCACCGAGGGAATATTATGCTCACTAGAGTGGGAGTCATCCTCTTCAACCTCTCTCCTCTCCACACTCTTCACCGACACGGCCATCACTGAAGCATTCGGGCCCGTAGATGGACCTCCTTGTCTATCCTTTAAACTCCTAGCAATGTCTCCTACCGTGCGTTACAAATCCTGGAACGCCGATTGCTGATTCTTCAAGAGAGTATCATGGCCATCCAGTCTTTGCCGAGCATCCCTATCGTTCTGCACCAACTGAGCAAGCAACTATGTCTGGGTCTCGAGCATATCCTCAATCTTCTTCGACCCAACACTGCTCCCCGAGCTTGCTCCTCCTTTAGCTCCTCCATACTGCTGTTGGCGACCATTAAACCCAGGTGGGTTGTTTCCAGATCTCCATCCCGAGCCAAATGAATTGGAGTTATTGTATCCTCGGTTCTGGTACTGGTTGCCAGCATAGCTCACGTGCTCCTGATTATTCACTGGGCATTCTCGGGTGTCGTGTCCTCCCCTACACACCTGACACCTCAAAGCACTGAGCTTGAGCTCCTTTATCTCATTCGCCATTGAGGCGAGGGCAGCAGCCACGCTAGACTCAGGAGTGACCTGATGCACACCTCTAGGAGAAGAGGCGTGTGACCTAGCAGTAGGGATGGAATCCCTAACAGAACGTGGGTGCTGCTGTTCAGCTTGAGCGAAGCTCTCAAACATCTCCTCGCACTCCTCAGGCTCGAGCCTCACCATAATATGGCCTCCCGCAGCTGTGTTGAACATTTGCGGCTTCTCAAAGGTAAGACCATTGTAGAACTTCTCCACTAGCGCCCAGCCAGACAGACCGTGCTGGGGGCACCGGCTCAACAGCGCGTTGAACCGCTCCCAGGCCATGTGGTAGGGCTCGTCGGGATCCATACGGAAGGAGTGGATCTGGTCCCGAAGGCGAGCGGCCCTAGAAGGTGGATAGTACTTCTTGTAGAACTTGGCTTCGAGCTCCTCCCATGTGGTGATAGAATCATCGGGAAGAGTGTCGAGCCAAGTGGATGCGCGCCCAGAAAGGGAGAATGGAAAGAGACATAAGTAGATAGCGTCCTTAGATACACCCGTGATATTAAATGTATCACATGTCCTCGCGAAGCGGGACAAATGTCCGGGTGCATCCTCATCCTCGAGGCCATGGAATTGTGTCGCATGAGTGATCGTACTCATGACGTGTGACGGGATTTGCCATGTATTGGTATTAGGAATGGCAGGACGTGTGATCGAAGATCTCACGCCCGTGACCCTGCTACTGGCCCTCTGGTGCACAGTACGTCTCACTGGTGGGTTAGCGTCACCCATGATAGGAAATGGAACTGGACTGGGAGAACGTACCTTGGATTTTCACAGCTCCTCTAAACGCTCCCGGAAGTCACGGGTACGCTCGTGAAGCTCTCGTTCAGGCTCAGAATAAGCTGCAAAAGACGGTGATCCCTGTGAACGAGTATGGTGCATAAACAGAAAGACTCTAGAAAGGAGATAGAATAAAGACTCAAAGACACACAGAAAGACTCGATTCTAAATTAGACGCTCAGATAGGACTCACAAGAAGCACAAAAGACTCAAATCAACCAAAAACCAAACAAAGAACTAGTCAAAGCTAATATTGCTATTGCCAAGTGTCCCCGGCAACGGCGCCAAAAACTTGATGTCGCCCAGACGGTCTATAAAAATAACTATAAAACCTAACCTAGACTCCTAAGTAATAAAAGGAGTACCTTCAACTAAACCGCACTGACAGGCAAGTGTACCTATCGAGTGTAGCACAGCTTAATGGTAAACCGGAATATCGAACCCTAGAGACACTACTAATAACAAAACTAGACTCTAACTAGGACTTAAGATTGATTATTGGATGGGGGGTTTACTACACTACTCTAAATCACTAAGGAATGCAATAAACTAGAGCGACTCAACTATCAAGAAGAAAACCAAAGATGAAATCAAGAATGGAGAAGTCACTACCTAGGTCGGAATCCTATGTGCAAGGCTCAACTTCTATCTGTTTTGGAAACTGTGTTGGATCTGGGTTTCTAAGGATATAACACCTAAAAGATATCTAGTGGATTCCCGATCACTCTCGGTCTCGGGATGTGACCAGAAGACAACTTAAGGATACTAAACTCACCAGATGGTCGGATCACTTCTCAGGTATTTCCAACTATGACAAGTACCCTAATACACGGATTACCTCTCAGTCTCACCGCCTACCATACACTCAAGGAATGCACGGGGTAATTCGAGAATGAATACTATGATTCGGATAGCAACAACTACTAGACACCTAACACTAACGTCCTCTCAAACTGTTAACACTCGGATTCCTAATGACGAAGACTAAACGACTAATTCTCACCTCTCGGGTATTGAACTAGGACACACATTCACTTCTAATCAGTAATTAACTAGGTTTTCTATGGCTACTACGTCTAGGAACCACTCACAATCACAAACCCTAAGATCTATGACCACAAAACGAAGATCAAACTGGCAGACAACCACAATCAACGCAGAAAAGCATAATCAACCACATAATCAGAAGTAAACATGCACTAACATCACACATAAACAAACTAAAATCTTTACTAAATCATAAATCCAACATTCGAATCCAAAAACCGAATAAAAATCAAAACTTTAACACATAGTCATCATAAGACCTAGGTAGATCAAAGATCTAGTCTAGAATCATGCTAAAAACATCCAAGCAGAAGTAATTAAGCAAGAACATGGTTTCAATCAAACAAATCAAAGATAAAAATCAAAACTTTACACCTAGATCGCTAAAACTAACGAACCCGGAAGCAAAGTCTTCAACTTTAGCCTTCAATCCACTTCTCCAGCCTCAAAATCGCCTCTTGGCTCCCTTCAAAACGGCTGGAATCGAACTCCCCCAATAATGGCCGACATAATCTATTAAATTTAGAAAATTAGGTTTTTGTGGAATACGGCCTTCTCGCGTACCGCGAGAAGTCTTGGGTAAGCCCCTCGCGTACCGCGAGGGCCAAAATAGTCGCCGGGTTTTTCTTTCCTTCCCGTACTGTGAAGATCTGTCCAATACTCCCTCGTGTACCGCGAGGGAAAGAATTTCACCATTTTTCACTTTTGGTCCTTGGACTTTTCCCGGCTCGGTTTCTTCGCTCGGTTTCTTCATAATTTCACTTGTATTTAACTCGAGCACCTACAAACAAGACAAAGATTCAAATGTACATAAAAATTACTTAAAACAAAGATAAAACTAACTAAAAACGCACCAATACAAAGGATTGAAGATGTGTGCTTTGCACTACATCAGATGGACAGGGAGTTAATCTTTTCATCTTTTTTGTATAGTTGACACTCAAGTAGTGCAATTTGTTCTTTTGATGATCCTTTTGTTCGAGGAACATGCCAATATCTACTAGAAGTCACTCCATAGCCGATCCCTTTTAAAAATCCACCTATTTCCTTGCCAAGTACTTCTATGAGGGCATCCGTGCCCGGTTCAAGGTTCATGGTTCCAGCCATGATTTGTGTTTCACTGTCGATCTGCAAAAAAAATTCAAAAGAATGTAGTGAGATGTTTTTTTAACAAAGTAAACATGTATTACAGTAAATTGTTGGATCCTGAAAAGAACTGCTGATTCTGAAAGCCGAAACTCCAGGCGTTGACCAGAACTTTACAGAAGAATAGGGTTTTCACTATACAAAGAGCAAACTACAAATTCCCTACAAGCATAGAACATATGGCTGTAACTGCCGGTTACATGAACTGTTGATTCTGAAAGCCGAAACTCCAGGCGTTGACCAGAACTTTACAGAAGAATATGGCTTTGACTTTACAAAGAGCAAACTGCTGATTCCCTACAAGCATAGAACATCTGGCTGTAACTGCTGGTTACATGAACTGCTGTTGAAGTTGTTCACCAGCAGTTCCCCGAGCCAGCAGTTGTGTCCATTCCGGCTGTTTACTTGTTCTAGCAATTGTAACACCCAAAAATTCAACCCAATTAAAACATTTTAAAACACGCGGAAGTTAGGTCCCAAAACGACATTTAACGTATCCACACGTTAAGTTTTACAAACACGAATTAAACTAACATAATTTCCACAAATTAGTTCAACAAAAGTTACTAACAAGTTATCCTCAACTTGTAACAACCCCAAATAGTTTGTAAAGACTCTATACGAGAAGATTAACAAAAACCAATTACTAAACATATCCACGAGAATCCAATCCAAATGATGCGAGACCCGAGATCACACCGGAGCTTTACCTACAACGAAATCATCCCAAAATACACCATTAGTAATGAAATACAACCTTTGGGACAAGTCCCAAGTCAAATCACCAAGAACCAATCCAAAATCATATTTTGATTTTAATGGCGTAAGGCAGTAGGTTAGGGCGTAGGGTTACTCCCTCCTCCGCACAAACATGATTTTTTGCAGTTTTTGGCCTTTCTAACGGACAACCTCAATCCCCTTTGGCCTTTAAGCCACAAGACTCACCTAATAACATCTATAAATCACCCACATGTTCTAACATATATTTGTTAGTTATCAACCCACAAACCTGAGTACCACTACTCGTATTTTACCCTTGAAGTGTTTGACTTCAAGTTCAATCATTTAATTGTTTAGGCATACAAAGACCTATAACTTAGCCATGTATTGACCCATACAAGTCCTAACGCTTCACTATTCATCAAATTGACATATCCACATGTCTATTGCGAGAACTACCACTCACTTTCTCGCATGGAGTATTTAACTGCATGCCGACCCATGAAGTATCCACACTTCATGTCACCCGTGAAGTATTTGACTTCACTACCACCCGTGAAGTACTTGACCTCACTACCACCTGTGAAGTATCCACACTTCACGTAACACCTCCATGAAGTATCCACACTTCATGTAATCAATCAATTTACTGCTTTACCACCAACGGTTGACTTTTACCATATTAGGTCAATTTAAGTCTTATGTTACCACATTCTACATTTTAGTTGACTCTTGACCATATTGAGTCATTTACACCATTTAACCAAATATGCACAATCAAGTTTGACTATTAACCACATAGTCTAATTACACATATCTACCACATTTGCACATTCGAGTTTGACTATTAATCACATAGTCTAATTACCCCTATTTACCACATTTGCACATTCAAGTTTGACTATTAACCACATAGTCTAGTTACACCAATTTCACCATTATCCACAATGGTTTGACTTATACCACATTAAGTCAATTTTATATCAATCTCACCATTTATTCACAAATGGTTTGACTTATATCATGCTAAGTCAATTTACAACAAATCGCAACATTCTATATTTTTGTTGACTATTTACCACTCTAGTCAACTACACCTATATACCACATTATGTTTGACTATTTACCACATTATTCATCTACGCCACTTTTACCATATTTCACACTTAAGTTTGACCATATGCCCCATAGTCAAAATCAACATACAACATGTAAATAGAATTTACTACATTATCTACTTACACATAAACTACTTATCCACTACTAAGTAAGTGCAAAACACTTACCTTTGCCAATGAAGATTCCAATTCGTCTTTCAAGCTAGCCACTCCATACCTTGATCACCTAAACAATCCACTTGTTTAGTAATCTAGTAAATCGCCAATTATTCCTCAATTGAGGTTTGACACCCACCCAAGATCTTATGATCCTCACCTATCATCTAATCTAGGTTAATTAGCTTTACACAAGCTTTTATCCTTCCTAATCAAAATCAACCCATTTTGACCCATTAAGGATTTCACCCAATTTCTATAATTTTCATCAATTCATAATTCACCAATTGAATTGAGTTTATACATGAAAATGTGTTTATATTACACCATAAATACTTATACATACTCAATTCACTATTTAAACACTTCCAATTATAAATCCCCCAAATTAGGTTCTCAAAAACCCTAATTTCTAAATTATCAAATTGAATGAGGTTTCTTATCAATTAATGTGTCTATTACCACCATTGACTCTTACCAACCTTCAATTCATCATATAAACATCCTTAAATAGAAAAACCCCAAATTCCCCTCAAGAACCCTAATTCTTGAATCTCAAATTGGATGTTATCATGTTGTTATTAGCTACCCTTAACCTTTAAGCAAGCTAGATTATAACTTTAAGCAAGTTGTTAATCATTTACAACAGCCCAAAACAGCCCCTTGCTTGATTTAAATAAAAACCCACTATGAACACCACAGATGGTGGATTCAAGAGAAGAAGGAGATCTTACTTGATGATTTGAAGGAATTGTATGGATCAAAACCCTCAATTTCAAGCTCCAATTTCCAAATTTGAGTTGGTGCTTCTTCTCCTATTTTCTCTTCTCAAAACCATGACACACACACACAAACAACAATGTGTGTGTGTGTCGCCACCCCCACCTACACATAAATCAAGTTTGATTTAATTACAAGTTCAGCCCCTCTACTTGTAATTTTGACTCCTCCTTCAAAAAAATTAGGTAATTCCACCATTTAAAATGAGACCTTCCAACTTTATTTTATTTAAAACACTCCCTATAATTTTATGAACACATTATAGGATAAACCCGAAAGTTGGTTTGTTTCAAATCACAACCTCTAATTTTGGGTTTCGTCCCCGAAACCCGATCAACCAATATTTTAGGGTAACCCTTGAGTATCTATCCTCAGATTCCCGAGTAGTTTTCCGCCTCTTATCTAATGATCCCGCTGAACCAACACGTGGTTAATCTGCTTTTACCACCAGCGTTTCACCTTTCTATCTAAGATAACCACCGGTTCTTCTAGAAGAATCATCCATCATCTATTGCCTCAATACCGCTATGAGAAACAACGTCCACTTCTCTTTCCACACATTCCCATGGATGAACCACGAGGAATGTACCATGGAGTCTACACGATTCCCCGAGTAACTCCTAACGACATACCACTTAATAAACTAAAGTGAAGTCTAAACGGTCCCACAAAACGGGGACTTGGCCTCCCATATTTTTGAACCCGGTATACCCTCTTATTTAAAGGAAACTTTTATATCGCCAAAGTTCCTAGTTGAATTACAATACACCTCCTCCCTAAATCCACTTAGGGTTTTCTATCCACCTTGAGTGGATTTTTCAATCACACTCAATAAACAAGATCTTTCACGCTAAGTCTCGAATCACACCACGAGTATTGGTTCACGACAACCAATAGCACCCAACCAAACAGTATTCGACACCGTTCACCATTTAGTAATTCATTCAATCGAATATGAATACTCAAATGGTAGATAAGATGACACCATCCTTTAATTAATGGTAATTAGTCACATGGTTTCCTCCGAATCGGAGAAGAAACTAACACCTCAATCCGACTCAACAGGTACAAATGTACCATGTCGTATCACATGCTTCTTGAACCAAAGTTCTCCGACCACACGGAAGAGTATGTTTCCTTTTGGTATATGGCCTTAACCCATAGGCAAGTGAGACACTTATAACCACACACTAGATTGTGCCTCTTTTCATCCCCAGCCACCAAAAGTTAAACTCCAAAACAACATACAATAACCTATGGGACTTTTAAGTCTCGTTAATCACCCATGAAGTTCAAAGACTTCAAGAAAACTTGTTGAAGTTCTGGGACTTCAACTCAACTTTCTAACGTTCGCCAACAAATAGATTCATCAATTCCCTCTCCAAATTCTCCCTTTAGTTGCTGCAATCAAGTTCACAGCTGACTAGGAGAATATGTGATACATCCGATAAAGCATACGGTCTTCCTATGGAAGGACACGTTAAATGCTATAGTCAAAACCTCATTCATAAAACCAACACCCTGGTTATCTCAACGACTTTAGCGTAAGTTATCCTTTGAGATTCAAAGATCTCAGTCTTATAATCTCCTTTTGAAGTTCGAAGACTTTATTTTCATTCACCGGTCGTGAAATTCTAAGACTTCAAACACCATCTATGAAGTTCTAAGACTCCAACACCATATACCCTTTGATTACCTCAATTATTGTCGGGTCAACATATATGTCTTCAGAATTCACCGCCTCATCCAAATTGATTTCCAAAAAAGCCAAAAGGCACACCAAATCATTCCGAAGAAAGGCCTTTCCTTTCAGGGAATTTCAGGAAACTCACGAAGATAATGAGCTTGAACGACCTTGCTTCGAAGATAAAAATGACTATCATAGAATAAACGACCACCGTATAAGCATACATGAGTCTACACACCTTTCACATTGATCCACATAAACCGCGTAACTTCTAATAAGCTAAAAAGTTACATCCGTAATCCCATAGTATTCATAACGGAAAGATACCATTCATGGGATAACATTCTCCTTTACCTTTATTGTTGAAATTGGACTTATACACCTGTTCAAACCTCGACAAATGTACGTATACATTCTTCCATTCTTCCTTTCCTCAAGAGAACGGTTACACCTCAAGAAGTGACATTCGGTTATAGAACCCTTATGAACTTCTTCACGACCGGAACATCAAGTGTTCCATTACTCTGGTTGGTGTCAATGGCATGAGCTAGGCATACACCAATTCATGCGTCACGTGTTTCACCATCTCTAGGCGAGAACGTGTCGACACATCACCCTTTAGTCATACACGACCTTGATGCGGTTACTGAGTAACCACACAATTTCCACTACAATCGTAGGACTCCAATCCATGTGATTGTTTCACCCACATCCTACAATTATACCAAAAGACTTCAGTTCTATCTTTAGTAGTTAGAAATGTTTGGCTCGACAGCCTTAAAATTTCTATTTTCTTCCCCCTATCAATCGTGTGTTTTAGCTCGGGACATTCACTTCGAATGAGTCCCGAATTGTAACCACCGTAGCACCCATTAATAGGACTAGAACACTACGGCGTAGTGTGTCCCATCATTCCACTTGTGTAATTTCCACACATATGGCAACAACAAGTATTGCCTCCCCAAAGGGATTTCTAGCTCGGCTAGAATATTTAGCTTTTTTGAAGTCTACACAAATTCCTCTTCACACCCCACTTGTTCCCGAGTTTGATCTCCTTGCATCACATAATAATCAACTCCACTAGAGTTGTACACCACGAAGGAGAATCCACTCTATAAGTCAACCAATAGCATCGAGAAAGCCGATCTATCTTCATTCTTCCGATATTCCAAGATTTGGGCAAGACTACAATCAGTCATACGACATGCCCATAATCCCTTAATTAATCCGTCGATCTAACCTACGTGAAGAAAACTCCCGATTGCAAGATCCACAACGGATTGTGGACAAAGCTGACTCAAGAATGTCTCTTGAATTCACCCAGTTGCACTATCTTCATGCTTTTATGCTTTTTTCCCTACGGAGAACTTCCAACCTGTAACATCCATGATTTTTCCTGATATTATTTATTTTAATTTTTCCATACTTGTTCAAACATGACATGTCGCAATAATTATTGTTTTAGCATACATCAATTCAAATTTTTGAAACCTTACATTTACATATTATTTTCTTTATTATATATATAACACATGTATGTATATTTATATAAATATATACATAAACAAACATTTTGTTATAATCAAGATAAAACATGTGAATTTTAAACCATGCATTTACATCTCATAAATATATACTTATTTTCATTTGTGAGTACATATGTAAATATATATGTACATTTGATTATAGTGAATAAATCATTATTACAATTTGTAATTCCATAAAAACAAAACTTTTCCCTTATAAAGTAATTATAATAAAACAAATGATGTTTGGGTTTTTATAAACTTTATAAATACAATCTTTATAAGTAATTAAAATGAATTTAAAACAAATAAAACTTAGCTTTGAACCCCCCAATTTCGTTTGAACCCTGGTTTGAACCCCCTTGACTTTCCAATTTCAACCATCTCTAGACTTTGGAACCATTTTCACCAATATTGACTCCACAAGGTCAAACCAAATCGAAATCAGTTGTAATTGCATGAATTCAATGATGTTTATGGACACAAATCGTGCGTAACCGCTGTACAAAGGACCCTGAATGCTAATGATGAACCAATTTAATCATAATCAAGCGATTTAAACTCGAAACATCCCGTAACCGTCCTAGCCTTAAACTCGGATCAATTAGTACGTTTAAGATGAAATTGATCGATACCATCAATCCCACAGCCTTTTCGCAACATCATTTACAAACTCCCCGAACTCTCAAACGTACCTCAATTCACTCCGGAAGCTCCAGCGAATCCGAAGAACATCGAGTCGGAGATTTTAGCCGTCCTCCTTCTTTACGCTATCTTTCCAGGTAATTCTTGCGCCTTTAGATTCGTTTTGATCCATAGAGCAAAAGCCCTATGGTTTGGGCGATGGTCTCTGCCTAATCGAGGATGATTGGAGGGCTAGGGTTTCGAGTGCGAATTGGGGAAGAAGATGGGTTGGGTCTTGGTGTTAAAAACAATTCGCTTCAGTGTTTTGTCAAGGCAATTGCCCAGGTTAACCGATTAAGACACATGACTAGTGCAGGCGAGGTTGCGGGTTCGAAGACAAACCCCATACCTTTTTCCTCCTTTTTGCGCATGCTGTGTACTGAACCCGGTCCCCCCCCCCCCACGCTTATGACTTTAAAGAGCAGGGCATATTACACTAATCGGATCCTGGTCCAGTGGTTAATATATTGCTGCCATTCCTGTGACAATCCGGATTTTTCCGTCTAACACCATTATCAAAATCCAGTTAAAGTTAACCTTGTCTCAAACCCTAGGGACTATTTCTGTCATTCTCCAAACTAAAACTCCAAGGACTAGTTGTGTAATAGCCTTAAACCATTATGTTGACTTTTCAAAGTCAAAATTATACTGCTGTTGACTTGTGCTAGTCAAACTAACCAAGTTCTAACCTCAATTCAAACCACAAGGGTTATTCCTGCCAAGTTTCTAAACCTCAAACCAGAAATCACAGGGACTGAAGCTGTAATTAACCTGATTTCGATTCTGTTGACTTTTAGAAAGTCAAATCCGCAACCATGATCCAAATTCAAACACCATAACCATTTTCCTTTGAAATTAAAACTGAAATTACACAAATACGATCATTAACAGCCATAACCATCGTATTAAACATCATTATTGCACGAATTAATCCAGTTATGAGTAGTTATGTCGAAACCGTCGACACCATGGTCGTATATTCATCGAATTCGGCAAATCATTGTATCATTCTCATGCACAAACACACTGCACACTCTAAAAGAACTTCTGTGAGCCTGTTGCACGCGTCAATCCGACCGGAGAAGCAGCAAAAGTCGCCCGGGACCATTTAGTTCGTAGTCGGACCTGCGTATACTCGAACCCCATCAATCCGTCAACCATTCTGGTAATTGATTCTTTCTTTAGCATCATTTTAGTGTCTAAATCAAAAGCCCTATGCTAATAGAGGCTTACATTATCTAATTTAACACAAACCGATTCTAGGGTTCATGTAGATTCGGGTTTAATCGAGATGTGTCTTAGACACGATCTCAATACAATTAAATCACAGGGTTACTTTCGAAAACCTTGGTCTGTTAAAAGCCCCATGACAATTCGATCGATTAACATCGAATTGAACTCAACCCGAATCTAGGGTTCATCGCAACGTCGGGCTAATCGAACCCCATCCTAAAATCAATCTCAATCAAATTAAACTTCATGAGCAGTTTCGAAAACCTTTACTCTCTGAAAGCCCTATGAATCCAAACATCTTTGTTATCAGAATCGATCAATTTGATTATGTGTTCATATCCAGGGTTTCGATTCTTATTTCGGTAATTAAACGACCTTAAACCCGTTAGTTTTGCAATTAAACACACACATTGACTCGTATAAACTCGATTAACAAAACCCTATCTTTCTTTGACCAGTCGTTATCAGATTCATGGGTTTTGGGACTGGATTCAATCGGATGTGGGTAAAGGGGAAGAACACTGGGGAGTTTTTGATTAAAAACGTTCGGATCCAGTCCTTGTTGCGATTGCCCTAGCGGGTGGAGTGGTTAGAGTGTTGTGTTGGTCTGGGTGAGACCGGGTTCGAACCCCACCAATTGTTTTTATTTTTCTAGCCACTTTTTAAGCATTATTTTTATATAAAACCTTTTCCATTATTATTATATTATTATATTAAAGTGTTTTAGCCCCGAAAACAACCCGTAGGCTCGGGTTTGGTTTTATAACTTATAATTAATAATATCTCCACTTTTAAAATAATATATTTTCAAACCCCAACTTCGTATAAAATAATATGTTTATATTATTTTCAACCCGTGACTTCTAGTATAAAATAATATATATTTTTATATTATATTCGTATCGTTTTGAATCTCGTGTAACGTTTTAAAACTATTTAATAATATAATTGTTATATTATTTACCTGCAATTATTATTTCGACTAAAAATAATATATTTATTATTGTTGACGTAAATGATTATTTATTTAATCTTGAGAACTTAAAAATAATATATTTAATTATATTATTTTCTTAACTTTTGATAACGACTTTAAACGTACGAATATATTTAATTATTTATTATTTATTATTCATCATTAACGTACGACACGTAACGCTTTGATTCCTAAATTCCGTAGACACGTTCGTCTACTCTCTCAATCTTTAGAAAAGCGTTAAGACGTTCCAACTTCCGTGTCATCGTCACAATCCAAACTTGTCCCAAATTTATGTGTTTATATTTTAGGGCATTCGTAAGTCGTTTGAGACTTACACGCGTGGTTTCAACTTAGCTTTCGTGTGATCCAACCCACTACTTATTCAGGTGAGTTTCACGGCCCCTTTTTACTCGTTTTCCTATTGGGGGAGAAACATGCATACACACAAACATCTTTTTACTTGTTTTCCCGTTGGGGAGAAACATGCATACACACAAACATTATTTTACTTGTTTTCCCCGTTGGGGAGAATAATGCATACACACAAACGGTATTTTACTTGTTTTCCCGTTGGGGAGAAACATACATACAAACGAATATCATTTTACTTGTTTTCCCGTTGGAGAGAAACATGCGTACAAACAAACATTATTTTACTTGTTTTCCCGGTGGGGAGAAACATGCATACGAACAGACATCCGTTACTTGTCTTCCAGCCAGGGAGAGACACACACAAACGGACATGGATCACATAGTATTTCACTACCACTTGTGTACTTAAGCGTAAACTCTATCATGAAAGTCCTCACATCGAACCGTTTAAATATGAAGAATAGCGAGGTATGTTGAGTAGTACTACTGGGTTTGACAAACCCCACCCGGGCTAGTCGCGCTAGCACGATTGGAGGTCGAACGGGTGTGATATTGACCTAAAACATAGCCATGGTTGATAGCCCAGGCGCGAGGCACCAAACATAACTGTCAGTCTATGGTTGCGAGCGCTTAGATTAACTTGTACATTGTCTAGCTAGCAATAGGTGTGACTTACGTATGTGGATCCAGCAACACTCAAACAGTTTATTTACATACAAACCTGTGAACTCACCAACCTTGTGTTGACACTTTTTCTTACATGTTTCTCAGGTCGCTTTGGCACAGGTTGCACACTTAGGACATGCATGGAGTCCTACTGTCATATTATTCATATCAAACATTTTAAACAGCTTACTTATTTAAATTGATTGACGCTTGTTGCGTGTAATTACTTTTGATTTCATACTAACGTTTACGCTTCCGCATTAACTCTGAACTTTTGTGTTATGACATTTTAAGTCCCATATAGTGTCGTTTGATGTAACTAATGACTGAGATCCTGGTGTGACACCTTCCAAATGGTAAAACTCCGTTAGTGGAATTTGGGGGTGTGACATTCCAAATCGACCCGGGTTCGAACCCGGGGAAACCATCTTTATTTTTTAAATAGTTTTTAAACTATTTTCTTTTATAGAAATTAGTTTATGAAGCCTATAAAACCCAGAAATTTTTCTAACAATTTAATTGATATGCTTTTAAGGAAAAATAACCTGTTTTGTTATTATTAGATTAAAATCTAATAAAACTCAATAAATTGAAGCAAATCTTTAGCAAATTATTTATATAGAAGTCTCAAAAAAAATTATAAGTTTATGTAACATAGAAATGATTATGTTTATAAAACCATTCGCCTTGTAGAGGTTTACACTTTTTTTTATAAATATATTAACTATATAAAATGCAAATTTTATTATATATATATATATATATATATATATATGCTTCTATTAATTTTGGACTTAACTATCAATTAGTTAATACATAAATTTCACATGAAATTTCTAAGAAACCCAAACTATAAATGAATAAGAGGATTATCCATTTAATTAGTCACCTATTTATTTTATAATTTATTCAATTAATTCCATTATACCTACTCTCTTATTTTCAAACAAAGACATAAACTATACAATCATTTATATAATGTTTGGTATCAAACAAGCTCAATTACTTATTCCTCTACATAATCAATTCCCAACACTATAGTCCACCGGGGCTTACACCAATTTCATTAGAACCCAATCAACTATGGATCGTGTTAGACCAAGAATCCACACCATCCCTTTTATGCTTTAGGACCTCCTTTATACATTAGTCTTTTGAGTATGTCATTGATACATATATATATATATATATATATATATATATATATTATTCAAACATAGGTTAACCTTGTGGTTAGCTAAACAACTTGTGCAACTACTCGTACTTGTGATTTCAAGCTACAAATCCGATGTGAGTTTACATAGCCCATTTTTTCATATTTACATCTTTGGGCTAAAACATGATTACATTCAAACTATTTGCAATTATTACAATTCAACCATTATGATCATGCGTGCAATTTGTGCCTTATGCTTGAACACTATTAGTGCAAACAACATTTACATACTTTTTGTGCATAGTGCAAGTGCAATCACTAACTCAGTACAAGCCGACGGTATACAATGATAGATCTATTGAGTCTGACCAACCCACCTGGTTAGGGTGATTGTTGCCGAAAACACTTAAGGATAACTGTTGTGTTATGCCTATCAGTCACAAGGTTTGATTGTACGCCCCAGTTTTAACTATAGTGAGTCTCCATAATTGCCTTATTAAACCATGATATCATATGAATTGTACACAAACCTTTGATATTACTTATGATGTCAAAACCTATGTATGCTCACCAACTATTTTTAGTTGACCTTGTTTTCATCATGTTTCAGGTGCTAACATTTGAGTTCATATACAAGATGCCATACATAGGACTAAGGACCTAGTTAAATAATGAAATTGGACACTTGATGTATTTGATTATGGTTGATAGGTTGAACTTATGTAATGAAATCCTGATTTAATGAACATATGAAATTATAGTTGATCATGTGCTTATGAACAGTCTACACGTCCACCCCGACGTATTCCGCCGTCGGTTGGGGTGTGACACAACCGATTGTCTGCCATTTTCCGGAGTCGAATCTCCGCGAGTAGTACTCCATCCGCCCATCACAATGGATCACTTGAAAGCCAATACCATTATAGTGATGTATTGTTTGTTAACCAACGAACAAACTCCCACTATTTACTCCTTTGGCTCGCCCTCCACGAACCCCTTGTGAAGACAATGTTTTCTTCCTCCACGTATTTGACTACGTTTAATCCTCCCTCCCTTAAAGCTTCATGCGATTCTTCAAAGTACCGCCTCAATGAGCTCCTATCTTCCTTGAAGGAAGATTGACACAACATCACAGAAAGCTTTAGCCATCCTCCATTAGAATGTTGCTTTCCATCTCTCTCGACTAATCCCAAGCTCATCCCTATCCTTGAGGTGATATCCACATAAACTCCTTTATACATGAGTCTTCAGATCAACTTCTATCTACAATTCTGCCTATTAAGATATGTTTTCCCCCAGTCATCCCAGGCCGTGTTGTAATAAGTTTGTAGGTGTTCTACCTACTTATATGCCTCTAGTCTTACTCTATAAGGCTCTACTTCCTCCTATGTGTATATTAATTACTCCTGCATAATCATCTATGCACAAACACATAATATATACATATATACATATAACCACCTGCAGTAACTCATTGTCGGTGTTCATCATCATATGGTTATCATGAAGGTATTCGAACATGTTACATCATGAAGCATACCGGCCAGGCATGATTGATAATGTAATATGCCCAATTACATTCATTATATCCATATAACGAATCCCTTAACAACTTTCGGCACAATTAGTTCACATTGGACACCAATTAAAATACACAACACATTAATCAATACTAACCTCGCCCTTTAAGCTCCGTGTCTCGGTCACGCCATCATTGGATTCTCATTTCTTCGACCTTATCAAGAGCATTATAGTTTTGAGTTCGGCGTCTCGCACACCAAATCCCTCAAACCATTGCTCTGATACCAAGTTGTAACACCCAAAAATTCAACCCAATTAAAACACACGGAAGTTAGGTTCCAAAACAACATTTAACGTATCCACACGTTAAGTTTTACAAACACGAATTAAACTAACATAATTTCCACAAATTAGTTTAACGAAAGTTACTAACAAGTTATCCTCAACTTGTAACAACCCCAAATAGTTTGTAAAGACTCTATACGAGAAGATTAACAAAAACCAATTACTAAACATGTCCACGAGAATCCAATCCACATGATGCGAGACCAGAGATCACACCGGAGCTTTACCTACAATGAAATCACCCCAAAATACACCATTAGTAATGAAATACAACCCTTGGGACAAGTCTAAAGTCAAATCACCAAGAACCAATCCAAAATCATATTTTGATTTTAATGGCGTAAGGCAGTAGGTTATGGCGTAAGGTTACTCCCTCCCCTCCACAAACATGATTTTTTGCAGTTTTTGGCCTTTCCAACCGACAACCTCAATCCCCTTTGGCCTTTAAGCCATAGGACTCACCTAATAACATCTATAAATCACCCACATGTTCTAACATATATTTTTAGTTATCAACCCCCAAACCCGAGTACCACTACTCGTATTTTACCCTTGAAGTGTTTGACTTCAAGTTCAATCATTTAATTGTTTAGGCATACAAAGACCTATAACTTAGCCATGTATTGACCCATACAAGTCCTAACGTTTCACTATTCATCAAATTGACATATCCACATGTCTATTGCGAGAACCACCACTCGGTTTCTCGCATGGAGTATTTAACTGCATGCCGACCCATGAAGTATCCACACTTCATGTCACCCGTGAAGTATTTGACTTCACTACCACCCGTGAAGTACTTGACCTCACTACCACCCGTGAAGTATCCACACTTCACGTAACACCTCCATGAAGTATCCACACTTCATGTAATCAATCAATTTACTGTTTTACCACCAACGGTTGACTTTTACCATATTAGGTCAATTTTAGTCTTATGTTACCACATTCTACATTTTAGTTGACTCTTGACCATATTGAGTCATTTACACCATTTAACCACATATGCACAATCAAGTTTGACTATTAACCACATAGTCTAATTACACATATCTACCACATTTGCACATTCGAGTTTGACTATTAATCACATAGTCTAATTACACCTATTTATCACATTTGCACATTCAAGTTTGACTATTAACCACATAGTCTAGTTACACCAACTTCACTATAACACCTCGAAAATTCCTCGGAAGAAATACTAAGTATAAGGACCTAAGGAATAAACAAATTAAACTTCAAAGACTAAAAGTGAAAAATTGGAGAAAAAGGCCCATAACGGACCGTCACCCGGAATAACGGTCAGTTACTGCCCTGACGGACCGTCACCATCTCATAACGGTCCGTGCCGCAATACCGGAGGCGGTTTAGGGTTTTTGACACGCGTCCTCTGACTCAGCACTCGTGACGGACCGTCATGACCCATAACGGTCTGTTACATGGTCCGAAAGTGCGTAGCCACCAAGCAAAGCCATGACGGACCGTCACGCCTGGTAACAGTCCGTCACGACCCGAAAGTTGGCCCTATAAATAGATGGTCGAGCTCAGACCTTTTCTCATATCTTTTTCACTATAAAACACACACACACTTTAGAGGTCCAATCCCGAGCCCCAGTTCGCTTGCGAGGTAGTTCCGAGGTAAGGTTCCAACAACTTGGTTACTTACCATTAAGCTTTGATTATATAGTGTTAAGTTTATTATAGATCTTAATTAAGAAATATTAGTAGTTAAATATACGTTGAGGTGTTGTCCGAAGTATTTGATATATTATCAATACAATAAGCAGAAATACTGCGTATTATTACAATAAGCAGAGATTTATTACCAAGTGAGTTCCTCTGAACTTAATGTGTATTGTTACACAGTTGTTATTTGAAATAGTCACCCTATTCCATGTATATATAATGCGTAATAAGTACTTTATACGTTCTGTTTGTGGGATGGAACCTATAGGTGGATTATCTCATCTTACTGGTGTGGGAGGACCAGTAGGGTGGATAGTTTATTCAGTTTATACTGGTGTGGGAGGACCAGTGGTGGAAAGGTTGCCAGTTATATATATAACAAAAAGCTCACAGCAGTGTTGCATGTGAACGGATGTGGGAATACTGATGATTAAATAACAACCATTTGTGGTAAAGGTTCATGAACTCACCAACTTATGTTGACTCGGTTACTTTTAAAGATTTTGCAGGTGGATCTGTTAGTGGCATTCCAGGTAGCTAATAGATAAGGATAGTCATTTGGCTGGTCGAAAGATTGTAATGGTCAGAGGCATGCTTGGTAGAGCTGTCTTGTGGATATTTTGAGTTCTGTGACAGGAACTGACGTTTGTTCGTTTGGTTAGTTTGTAATAGAAGTTTGTTTTATAAATGTAAAAACAATTTAGTTATTAATAAATGAGGTTTATGG
This sequence comes from Smallanthus sonchifolius, assembly GCA_023525975.1. Classification (NCBI taxonomy): domain Eukaryota; kingdom Viridiplantae; phylum Streptophyta; class Magnoliopsida; order Asterales; family Asteraceae; genus Smallanthus; species Smallanthus sonchifolius. Next base: position 15,250,497 of record CM042028.1, on the reverse strand, counting down.
TTTAGTTTCCTCTGTGTGTTTTTGGTATAAACGTCATAGTGACTAGAAGGCGACCTTCTGGCCGGTATGTAGTTATCTGACGAACAGAATGTTCTGTCTAAGGAAAGAGCGGTGTATAAATCTCTTCTAGACCCGTCGTTTTCTTTCCTGGGAACATATCTATTGGAGGTACTACTCTGGTTAGACGATTGTCCTGTTTTACGGGTGTGACATTCACCATTATCCACAATGGTTTAACTTATACCATATTAAGTCAATTTTATATCAATCTCACCATTTATCCACAAATGGTTTGACTTATACCATGCTAAGTCAATTTACAACAAATTGCCACATTCTATATTTTAGTTGACTATTTACCACTCTAGTCAACTACACCTATATACCACATTATGTTTGACTATTTACCACATTAGTCAACAACACCACTTTTACCACATTATGTTTGACTATTTACCACATTAGTCATCTACGCCAGTTTTACCACATTTCACACTTTAGTTTGACCATATGCCACATAGTCAAAATCAACATACAACATGTAAATAGAATTCACTACCTTATCTACTGACACGTAAAATACTTATCCACTACTAAGTAAGTGCAAAGCACATACCTTTGCCAATGAAGATTCCAATTCGTCTTCCAAGCTAGCCACTCCATACATTGATCACCTAAACAATCCACTTGTTTAGTAATATAGTAAATCCCCAATTATTCATCAATTGAGGTTTGACACCCACCCAAGATCTTATGATCCTCACCTATCATCTAATCTAGGTTAATTTGATTTACACAAGCTTTTATCCTTCCTAATCAAAATCAACCTATTTTGACCCGTTAAGGATTTCACCCAATTTCCATAATTTTCATCAATTCATAATTCACCAATTGAATTGAGTTTATACATGAAAATGTGTTTATATTACACCATAAACACTTAACCATACTCAATTCACCATTTAAACACTTCCAATTATAAAACCCCCAAATTAGGTTCTCTAGAACCCTAATTTCTAAATTATCGAATTGAATGATGTTTCTTATCAATTAATGTGTCTATTACCACCATAGACACTTACCAACCTTCAATTCATCATATAAACATCCTTAAATAGAAAACCCCTAAATTCCCCTCAAGAACCCTAATTCTTGAATCCTAAATTTGATGTTATCATGATGTTATTAGCTACTCTTAACCTTTAATCAAGCTAGATTATAACTTTAAGCAAGTTATTAATCATTTACAACAGCCCAAAATAGCCCCTTGCTTGATTTAAATAAAAACCCACTATGAACACCATAGATGGTGGATTCAAGAGAAGAAGGAGATCTTACTTGATGATTTGAAGGAATTGTATGGATCAAAACCCTCAATTTCAAGCTCCAATTTCCAAATTTGAGTTGGTGCTTCTTCTCCTATTTTCTCTTCTCAAAACCATGACACACACACACACAAACAACAATGTGTGTGTGTGTCGCCACCCCCACCTACACATAAATCAAGTTTGATTTAATTACAAGTTCAGCCCCTCTACTTGTAATTTTGACTCCCCCTTCAAAAAATTAGGTAATTCCACCATTTAAAATGACACCTTCCAACTTTATTTTATTTAAAACACCCCCTATAATATTATGAACACATTATAGGATAAACTCAAAAGTTGGTTCATTACAGCAATTTTACTAAGTGCTGAGAAACAAGCTTGTTAGACTACTTAGATGTCACAATCAAGGTGATGTAACCAGTAGTTCTTACTAATTTATAAATAGAATCAAGTTTGTTAGCCTAGTTAGATGTCACTATGAGTTACGGGCTTTAAGTTTAAAACATCGATCCTGGCTAATAACAGTTTTAGTTACCCTTCAGTCTTATCTCACAACTCCAACTCTATTAACTGAGTTTGACAATGATTTTTCTTTAACATAAATTCCAAAAGTTTGAAGTTAAACTTACTAATTTATCTGCCATGACTTTGACATCAACATTCTTGTATTCTCTCTTTTTGTCTTCCTTGCTTTTCTCCACATCAAAGCACGGGAGGTGATTTCATCGGGTGCAATTTCGTTGTTTTGTACCTTGTAATATATTTAACAGAAAGCAGCAGACACTCACACATCAAACATACAACAGAAAAACACACTTGAATTAGAGAATAAAGTTACTAGTTTATCTTTTAGATAAGTATATCCTCCTCGTCCCAGGTGATGATCATAAACGTACTTTGATCGTGCTTCTTTTCTTGTTTTCAACAGATTCTTCCAACACACATTTTAATTATTTCATTAGAGTTTAAAAGAGAAAGATTAAAAATATAATGATGATGAACATTAATTAGAGTAAATGATTAAAACCTTGAATTCGTCTGATTGTGTATATGTAACGAACTTGTCCCAGTCTGTTTGCTCCACCAATGGACCAGGATCAAAACCAAAATCTGTTCGGTGCAATTCAAACTCAAAATCAAAACCAAAATTAGTGCTATGTTGCAGATGCTTCAATTGAACAGAGGACGTATCCAAATTCACCAATCTAGTGGCAGAAACGGACCTCATCGAATCATTAACAACACCAAATTTATCAAAAGGAGTAGGAACAACTCCCCAAATAACAATGAAGCTCTGTGAAGGTTGAAGGGAATGTGTGAGGGTACTAACATCATCGATAGTTTGGTGGAAAGTACGATCACGTCCGGTAGGGAAAACTGAAGTCGAATTCACATTCAACACCGAAGCAGAGGTGAGAATCTCAATGGAATCAGATTGAATTGGATCAGCAACAATCATGCTCGTTGCCTGATAGAGCCCTAGATCAGCGTGAACTTCAGTGAATCGCATCTGTGGAGTGTCCTCAGGTGGTGGAAGAATTAGATCCCCCAATTTGAGAAACATCGATTGTTGGTTATCGAGGGTTGCAGATATCCGCCTCAGAGTACTTTGCATCTGAATCATATTACCGAGCATGGTCTGGAGATTAGCAATCATTTCAAGGAGTAGGGATTCGTCCGCCATGGATACAGACAAGGTAATGAAAGCACCAATGTAGTGAATTGATAAGAACACAATAATTATCGGATGATAACCAGTGAGATTGTTACGGAATTCACTACTTGATTACCGATGATTACAAGGAATAAGAACAGATAATAGACGAGGATGGGATCTAGAGATACAGACACGAGAGATGGGAGAAGAAGACACACGTATTAACCATTTTCATAACCCTAGCTCTCCCTCTATCCCGACTTATATCCTGCAATGAGATTTTTACCTATCCAATTAATTGTTGGGCCTTTGTTAACTCTTGAATTTGGGCTGCTTGATTGGGCACAATTAAGTTTTATAACACAAACAAGTAATAACCATTAGAGTAGGACATGAACCTGATTTGACGAGTAAAATTAATCAATCAAACCTTTGTAAAGTGTAGTCGATATGGCTGCTCTAACTAGTGGCAACGAAAACAGAGAAAATTTTCCATAGGGAAATTAATTCTATATTCATCTGATATTTCATCTATACATTTATAAAGATACAATAGGAAAACCTTAACACCCATTACATATTAGGATGTACCTAAAATAGTCTGCATTTATAAGAGACTTTAAATTATGCATACACTCATTTTTTTAAAAACATTTTTTTATACGTAAATATCACATAATCTTATACTTAAAAAAATTAAATTCACCACCTTTGTACAAGGTAAGAACTAGTAGGCCATAGATACGCACACACACTTAACACAACATCGTCAAAGTTTTGCGGACCACATTATCCTTCTCCTTGTACTCGAACTTCTTAAATTTTTAAAACATTTTTCTTTTTCACTCTAATCTATCATAATAAAAAAAATTTCAAAAGTGATGTATTTTACACTAAAAGTACAAAGGCAATTGTATTTATTATATTTCCTAAATATGATGAACTTCTATGTATGATGGTCAAACCTCGATACTATTTTTAACTTTCAAAATTTTGATAAGAATTCAAGGAACATGTGAAAATATAGTGGTGTTCATAATTTATTAGGAAATACCTACCACTTGTACGTGCAAACCCTTCTACGAATGTGATGGTTCATTTATATGGCTTTTGACACGGAAAAAATAATAAAATGGACATTTAGTCGGCAAAATTCAAAGGCTTAGCCGGCAAAAACCAAAGACTTAGCTGGCATAATTCCGGCTAAATGTCTATTTTGGTAATTTTTTACCGGCTAATGTCCATTTTGGTATTTTCCCCTATGACACTATATCATCAAATATTATACACGGATGATCCTTATGGTAAATTTAACTTATGGATTTTCTTTCAACCGTTTATTACACGGTAAGGTGTTTGCTTCATATAACTAATAGACATTACAAATAATTCACGGTAACTTGTTTGCTTCATAAAACTAAAATATATTACAAAATAATTATGTTTCTGATAGTCAGATAATATGAGAAAACTAAGAGTGTGTTTGGTTCGTATAATTCAATAAAACTAGATTCTGAATTCCATTTGTCAATGTGTTTGTTACGCAGAATTCGTTGTATTAACGTGTTTTGTTGAGAAAGGAATTTGAATTGAATTAATTCTTTAAATTCCTTCAAATAAAGGATTTCGACATCCCTTCCAAAATATAGAAGGAATTCTTCAAAAGAAATTGGAATTCACCACCACCACCAACGCCGCAAGCCTCGCTTCCACAACCGCTAGGGCTGTAAACGAACTGAACGTTCAGCGAACGGTTCATGAACCGTTCGGCGGGAAGTTCGTTTACGTTCGTTCGTTTAATAAATGAACGAACATGAACAAGAAATTTCGTTCGATTAACTAAATGAACGAACATGAACAGATGTCTCGTTCGTTCAATTGTGTTCGTGAACGTTCAGTAAGCTGTTCGTGAACGTTCGTTCATTTACGTTCGGTAAGCTGTTCGTAAACATTTTATATTCTTTAATTTTTAATTTTTTTTATTACCCTAACAATTAAATAAGTAAAGTAGGAAACCATATTCTCATTTATGCGTCATTTCCCTATCCACTATTACTCGATTAGGGCTTCTAAGTTCTCAATCCTAAATAATGTAAGCATCCCTCAATCCTAAATCATGTAAGCATTAGGGTTGACATCAAAAGTCCTAAACAACGCTTCGTTCGGTAACGTTCGTGAACCGTTCGTGAACAAACCCATTTCCTTAATGAACGAACACGAACATGAAATTTCGTTCTGTTAGTGTTCGTGAACCGTTCGTGAACAAGTTCAATGCTTAACGAACGAACACGAACAAGGCTTCGTTCGATTCGGTTCGGTTCGTTTACAGCCCTAACAACCGCCCTTCGCCGTTGTCGACCACCCCACGGTCGTCACCGTCAACCACACCTGCAACCAACCACCCCTGTTGCCGCCCATCTACCGCCTTCGACGCCACCAACCCCTGCACATCACCACCGGGTGGTCGGCTTTGGCGGATGCGATAACGGTGGCGACGACCAAGAGGTCGTGGTGAGGGTAATAAATTTCATTTTCTTTATGACTGCTTTATCACTTAAATGTATTTCAAACTTAAATTCGTTCAATAAATTCTATTTCTTTAAATTCCAGATCATTTAAAAAAATAAAATTCAAATTCAATTCATACTAATTCGAATTTCTCTAATAAATTTCAATTAATTCAAAAACAATCTAGGAATCAAACGCACCCTAATTCTCTGACTATTAAAAACACAATTATTTTTATAACACACATAAAAATTGCCAGAAGTGATCCAACAATTATTTCTTATTATAACTTAGTTAATGTGTTTGTTAAGGTATTTGGTTTGGAAATGAATTAGAATTGAATTAATTCATTAAAAATTTTCAAGTAAAGGATTTCAACACTCTTTCCAAAATATAGAAAGAATTCTACAACAGGAATTGAAATTCACCATCGCCATCAACACCGCAAGCCCCGTTTCCACAACCGTCCTTCACCATTGTCGATTACCACCGACCAACCCACCCACATTGATGCCACCACTGTCATCACCGCTAACCACACCTGCAGAGAGCCACCCCCGCGGTCGCCACCGATCCCGGCCATCACAGCTGGCGGTGGCGAGGGCGGTTGGCTTTGGCGGGTGCATGACGATGTCGATGGGTGGCGGCGACGATCAAGAGGTGGTGGTGAGGGTAATAAATTCCCTTTTCTTAATGACTGTTTTATCACTTAAATGTATTTTAAATTAAATTTTTCTTTAATATATTTTATTTTCTTTAAATTCCAGATCATTTAAAAAAATTAAATTCCAAATTTAATTTTTTCTGATTCGAATTGCTTTAATAAATTCCAATTCATTCAAAAACATTAAAAAAAACAAACACACCCTAATTCTCTTACTATTAAAAACATAATTATTTTTGTAACATGCATAAAAAAATGCCCAAAAGTGACCGAACAATTATTTTTATAAGAACTTAGTTATTTGAAATAATATATTTTATACATTTTAAGAGTTGTTATAAAAATGGGTTATAAATTCTGAAACGACCCAAAACATGACGTGAATTAGGTGTTGAATTGTGATATCTTAACATGTTTAATAAACGGGTCGTGTTTGGATTGACATGTTTAATTAAACGGCTTACATTTCAATGGACCTGTTTAATTAAACAGGCCGACTCGCCAACCCATTTACGATTAGTTTATTACAACCCACCAACTCGATTAACACGCTTACAAACTGAGTGTCAACCCGTTTGACACGTTTAGCATGGCCGGCCCTGAGCAAGTGTCGGGTGAGCGATCGCTCATGACTTATTTTTCCAAGGGCCCAAATTTTAATTTTTATTTTATATATATATATATAAATATATAAATATATTTTAAAAGAAAAACCCAATTTAAAACCCGATAATAATTCAAAACCCAATAAACTTTTTTTTTTAAACTAACCCAACAATCTATATTTGGTTTTAGCTCATCTAAACCCAACTTAAACTCATTTTACTAATTAACCCAATAAACTTTTTTTAAAAACTAGCCCAACAACTTTTATTTGGTTTTAGCCCATCTAAACCCAATTTAAACTCATTTAACCAATTAACTTATTTAAAAGATTAAACAGTTTTTAGACCTAATAAAAAAAGTAGCAGTAATTGAGGAACAAATCTATTCGATGATTCAGTTTCATGAGACGAGAGTTTGGGTCGACAGTCGATTGTGGAGAGTCGACAATTCACAATTTAAAAAAAAAAACCTCACAGTCGATTGTTGATTTCTTAAATAGTTGATTTTTTTTATTTCTTGATTAGTTGATTATAATTTTACACAATTAGTCAATTATACACTTATAAGTTAGAATTTATTATTGATTTTCAGAAAATATGTCACCTAAACTATTTGATACATGATTATCTCCTTATTTAAAATCAGATTTTAATATCTTTTACTATTTGTTCAAAATTCAAGTTTCCTAATTTTTATCTTTCTTGTTAACTAAAATATTTGTTTAGTATAAGTTAGGTCTAAAGGTTATTTAGTTTTCAGTTTTTTGGGTTTTTTTATGAAGTTTGAATATAAGAACATTGTTCTTGGAACCTTCGGTTCAATTTATCGTCTTTGATTATCATTAGAACTTTGAGCCATTTGATTGCTTCCGTTCCCGCATCATTTGGTATCAGAATTTTTGGTTCTCAAATGGCTCGACGTGGAGGTGAATACTTCTTTGCTCGTAGAATCGCCGACAGAGGCAACGACACGAGTGTTTTCTATTCACGTGCTCGTGGAGAAGATAAATCTTCAGCTTGTAGAATCGCCGACAGAGGCAGCGGTGGAGTTGGTCCTGACCCACGGGATCTTAAGATCAAAAGACTCCGGCAACGAGTCCGCGATCTTGAAACGCACCAAGAGATCAACCGGCTTCGACAACGAGTCCGCGAACTTGATTTACAATGGGAGATGCGCAACAAGGAAACCGAGTCGAGTACCATCGTCTGGGACGAAGGTGACGGCTGAGAGGAGCATCTGTTCTGCTATCCCCACCCCCGGTTCTCTGAACCAAACTATCACCAATATTTATCGGAAGATGGACCGAGATTTGATGAAGACGGGATTACACCGGATGAAGAAGAATGTTTATTTGTACACAAAGTTCTTAGCGGTATTCCGGTAATTGAAGGCGATGGTAAGAATGAGACAGAAGTGATGGCAGAGGTGGTATTATGGTGACTACAATAACACCTAGTAGTGATGAGTTGGCCGGAGGTGATGTGCCGGTCATGGAAGTTCCACTCATTGAGCCGACAATCATGGAAGAACCACACGTTGACTCGCAAAATTTGGCATCTCGTATCAATTTCAAATTTAAATTGAAGATAATATTGGAGTTACCAAAAATGCGGATAAACCTACCGATTATATTGATAACAATTCAATTTTTTTTTAAATGATGGCACTTCACGTGAAAAGCCATTAATTTCGATGCCATGTGGACTGCGTGGTGAAGGATACAAGAATTTAAATTTGGTAGTGGAGCTTCATGCAACCAATGTTACATTGAACATAGGCTTGCATGCGAACGACTTTTTAGATAATAAAAACGGTCTAGTGGATTGTGGGCTACAAGATCAAATGGGTGAAAAAGATTATGAGGGGCCCATTACTACTCCTTTTGGTAATGAAGTTGAACCGTTTAGACGGGTTAAGATGGTAATGAATAAGAATCAGTTTGATTTTCCTTTCGATCCAGGTGGAGTTGGTCTGGAGCATGGTCGCAAAATTCGCTAGTCGCTCCCTAATCGGAGTCGGGAGTACTCGGGAAGTACTCGGCCTAGGCGGAGAGTACTCGGGGAGTACTCGGCCTAGGCCTAGAGTACTCGGGCCTCGGCAACCTACCTTGTAGCGATTACTCGGCCTCGGAGACCTTGTTTTACAACCATGGTCTGGAGGCAAAACTCGAGGACGAGTTTTGCCGAAGACAGGGAGTATGATACATGATTATATCCTTATTTGAAATCAGATTTTAATATCTTTTATTATTTGTCCAAAATTCAAGTTTCCTATTTTTTATCTTTCTTGTTAACTAAGATATTTGTTTAGTATAAGTTAGGTTTAAAGGTTATTTAGTTTTCAGTTTTTTGGGTTTTTTTATGAAGTTTGAATATAAGAACATTGTTCTTGGAACCTACGGCTCAATTTATCATCTTTGATTATCATTAGAACTTTGAGCAATTTGATTGCTTCCGTTTTCCGTATCATTTGGTATCAGAACTTTTGGTTCTCAAATGGCTCGACGTGGATGTGAATACTTCTTTGCTCGTAGAATCGCCGACAGAGGCAACGACATGAGTGTTTTCTATTCACGTGCTCGTGGAGAAGATAAATCTTCAGCTCGTAGAATCGCCGACAGAGGCAGCGGTGGAGTTGGTCCTGACCCACGGGATCTTAAGATTAAAAGACTCCGGCAACGAGTCCGCGATCTTGAAAAGCAACAAGAGATCAACCGGCTCCGACAACGAGTCCGTGAACTTGATTTACAACGGGAGATGCGCAACAAGGAAACCGAGTCAAGTACCATCGTTTGGGACGAAGGTGACGACGGAGAGGAGCATCCGTTCCACCATCCCCACCCCCGGTTCTCTGAACCAAACTATCACCAATATTTATCGGAAGATGGACCGAGATTTGATGAAGACGGGATTACACGGGATGAAGAAGAATGTTTATTTGTACACAAAGTTCTTAGCGGTATTCCGGTAATTGAAGGCAATGGTAAGAATGAGACAGAAGTGATAGCAGACGGTGATACTACGGTGACTACAATAACACCTAGTAGTGATGAGTTGGCCGGAGGTGATGTGCCGGTCATGGAAGTTCCACTCATTGAGCCGACAATCATGGAAGAACCACACGTTGACTCGCAAAATTTGGCATCTCCTATCAATTTCAAATTTCAAAATGAAGATAATATTGGAGTTACCAAAAATGCGGATAAACCTACCGATTATATTGATAACAATTCGATATTTTTAAATGATGGCACTTCACGTGAAAAGCCATTAATTTCGATGCCATGTGGACTGCCTGGTGAAGGATACTAGAATTTAAATTTGGTGGTGGAGCTTCATGCAACCAATGTTACATTGAACATAGGCTTGCATGCGAATGACTTTTTAGATAATAAAAACAGTCTAGTGGATTGTGGGCTACAAGATCAAATGGGTGAAAAAGATTATGAGGGGCCCATTACTACTCATTTTGGTAATGAAGTTGAACCGTTTAGACGGGTTAAGATGGTAATGAATAAGAATCGGTTTGATTTTCCTTTCGATCCAGGTGGAGTTGGTCTTGAGGCAAAACTCGAGGACGAGTTTTGCCGAAGATAGGGAGTATGATACAGGATTATCTTCTTATTTGAAATCAGATTTTAATATCTTTTATTATTTGTCCAAAATTCAAGTTTCCTAATTTTTATCTTTCTTGTTAACTAAGATATTTGTTTAGTATAAGTTAGGTTTAAAGGTTATTTAGTTTTAAGTTTTTTGGGTTTTTTTATGAAGTTTGAATATAAGAACATTGTTCTTGGAACCTTCGGTTCAATTTATCGTCTTTGATTATCATTAGAACTTTGAGCCATTTTATTGCTTCCGTTCCCGCATCACTATTATTTGGTAGTTAAAACGTAAAATATATAACTTTATATTTTAGGGACTCATTTTTTCTTATCGTGTTGGATACTCGAAATCTCTTTAAAAAAATATGTCACCTTTATATTTAAGTTCATGTTAAGGTTGAACAAGTCAACCCGTCAAACAACTCGAATAACGCTTTCGTTATTTACAATTGATAAAAACCTTGGAGGGGTAAAACGTAAACAAACCCAAATGTCAGGGGATATTTTTGTAATTTAAAACTCTTAAGAAAACAGAAGAAAACAGGTGCCCCTGAAGAAGCAAAGCGAGAAAGGAACGTTCGATCGATCTCTATTTGTTCACGAAAACGCCACACCGATACAGTAACGCCGGGAGGTTTTCCGGCACCGGAGACCGATAATTTCACGAACAGATGCTCTCAGGTATACCGCTCCACACCTTTTCAATATTTCCTGAGAGAGAATCACTGACCATGGCACTGTAGGCTCGAAATTCGCTCACTGTTTTCTCATTTCATGTGCCTGTTCATGTACCGATTTCAATTTTGAATTCAATTCGTGTAGAGAATTGCCGTATCATTTTGTTGTGAATTGATTGTTTTCTCTGAATTTTTGTAACATCTTCAGATGTTTCCTTTTTTAAGATTATAATTTCGTTACGTTTTCTGTTGTTTAATTATGTGACCTAAATTAAATCTAATGGAATCAGTATCTTAACAGTTTTCATAATTACAGAAGACTCTTTCGACTTATGCTGAAATTGAATTTGTAATTAGGGTTTCATGTTCGGGTTGAAGAATTTGTGTTTTAGGGTTAGCAATTTTTGAAAGTAGACAGAGTGGGTTAACTAATTTGTTTTTAGGTTTTGTTTGAGAATGAGTTTATTTTGAGCTCTCACTGTTTACACTTTTTTGGTGGTTTTTTTTATTTAGGGTTTTGTGTGTTGTTATGTGTACACTACCCGCTCATATAGCGCACATCATAGGGTCGTACAGCCCAAAATTCAAAGCCGATACCCGTATAGCCAAATACGGGTCATATAGCGCACACCATAGGGTCGTATAGCCCCAAAGTCAAAGCCGATAGTTTTTGGACATGTCACAACCAGACATAACACGGGTCATATTGTGTCCCGTATAGCCCAATACGGCTCGTATCGTATCCCGTATTTTGTCATGTATAGCCCGATACGGCCCGTATAGTATCCCATATCGTGTCCCGTATAGCCGACAGTTTCTGGACATGTCACATCAGTCACATGCAACATAATTTGGCCCGTATAGTGTCTTGTATAGCCAATACGACTCGTATAGGTTCCCGTATAGCCCAATACGAGTCGTATAGGGTTATATGACTCGTATAGGTTGTGTCAGTGGTGTACGGTTATCCGCAGTGGTGTACCGATATCTGTCCCCTTTTTTAAATATTTTTTGTGATTTAGTTGCAGGATTGACCGAACTGTGATGTGGTGGCTCTAGTTGCATTACAATCAGAGCTTGATCAGCAGGTAACTAGATTCATAAGGTAATTATTTTTGTTCATGGATTTATGTCTAATTGTTTCCCTATAAAACTTCAAATCGTTTTTTTGGATCGACATATGTCGTCACGCCCATGCTTGTAAAAAGACTCAATCTTCCAATTTGCAGTTGTTGTCATACATAATGTAATTCTGTGAATCTCCTCTATATACTGTAATCATGGGACAGTTTTTTATGGTATTTTATTAATTGACAGTAACATGATACATGGTTATTCTTGTATGGATCTAATTACGATGTGATTGGTTCGCTTTTTGAAAATTTTTACCCTCATGATTTTTTATGACGAATTTATGTGCCATGAAGCAGGGCGGCTCAACCAATCTAGGGGCCCTAAGCGAACTAAAAACTTGAGCCCCTTTTTCCAAAAGTCATCTAGTAAACTCTCTCCCCTTTTGTGTCCATATCGGCGTCTTGTTTATGTTTTATTTATCATTTAAATAACCGAATTTATCCTTTCGATTACGATTTGACATGAAAAAGTAGAATAATAATTTATAAAGTAGAATTTAGGATTAATTTTCTAATGTTTCTTATTTTAACTTCTACATAGAGGTGGTTCTGTCATGCACCACTAATTATTGTAGAAGACATTTGCATATTTGACAAGTTTCTAAGATCGTAAAAAAGTAATTGCTTTACGCCTTTACCTGGGTACTTGAGTTTGATTGCACCGAAATTTAGATCTGTAAAATATAGTTAGGACCCAAAAGGAAAGAAACGCATATTTACTGATTTAGACTGCAAAAGGATTTCTGGATGTCTTATTAAAAGATCATTTATAAAGGTTGTAGGTTCTTTTTTTCTTCTTTCCATTGGATTTCACTTGTAAATTGCTGAATGTGTGTGTGTAGTCATCAAGTCATCACTTATAAGCATTCTGGCATTTTATCTATTAAAATACCTTAAACACGATTGCTTACAGCTTGTGCTCTCTGTTGATATCATATGTGAATATGATCCATGATTCATTTTTCTTAACATGTTATGTTTTACACTTTTTTTTTCGGGGATCAGACAATGTGTGGGGTGGGTGGGTGGGCGTGTGTAGGGGGGAATGATATATCTATATATCAAATATTTTGTTACTACTAATCGGTATGTGATTTCTGCTTAATACTTTATTCTATTATGGTATTGACTATGATGCTAGTGTCCTAAAAGAACACAAATAGTGTCAGTTCATTAGAAGTTGCAATTTGTTATTTTCTTTTTACTTTACGTTCTTTTTTTGTCTAGATTTGTCTGATGAGTGGATAACCCTAGAAAGACAAAAAGTGGGTGAAGGTTACCTTATACGATGGTTTAAAGATATATTTTATCCACTTAATCATAGATTGTGTTTATATGTGTAATGTGAATACTCATATGTAAAACCGTAAAATAGGATATGGTAACCAGAACTTCTCTTGGACTCCAATATTGTAATGATATCTTATAAAGTAAAGGGCTAAGTTGACCAGGTGGACATTGTTAGTGAATTAAAACATGACAATGGTCATATTGTTTAGAAGTAGGAAGTTTTGAAATTACTATATTTTATATTAAATGTTTCTAAAAGATATGGTGGCAAGTATTAGCTAAATTAAGATATACTTGTTTCATTACTTAAACTCAAATATATGTGCAAGTTCTTTTTATATGCATTATTAGAGGTATAAAAGGTTGAACGGGTCAAAAGCACAAGTTTTTTTTTGTCTCGGTTGAAACAAGTTGGGTCGGGTTGGGTCAACCCGCAATCCAATTTTTTTTTAACTTTTGTAAATAAATAATGATCTACTGAATATTTTAAACCCTTTTGACCCATTTTTTTGTAAATCCTTCATACCCGTTAGAGATAAAACGTAATCCAAATCGACCCATTGATAAGTAAACAAATTGAAAGTGCCACCTCTGTGCATTATATTCACTAACAGCTAGTTACAATTGAAATTGTTTATAAATGAAACCAGTTTGGAAAGTGTTTATTCTGCTTGATGTTAGTTAGTGTGTTATATAACTACTCATGTATAGCTAAACAACAACAATATCTCATGGTTTCCAGATGATTCAGAATCTTTCATTTTCGGATGAATTATTACTTCCTTTGTTCTTAATAGTTCAAGTTCATTGAATATCTATTATGGTTTCTTTGTGCATGGGTACAATGTCATCTTGTCTTCTAAACAAACCAATATCTCATGGTTACCAGTTTTATAATTTTTTCTACATAAATAATTAGTGTCAGATATGGTTAGAAAAGTTATATTATTTCAGTACTAACCTAACTTATTCAATAAAATGATTTAGGAGCTCCTATGTCTTAAAAATACACGTTTGCTGGCTTTTGACCAGTTTTATGTTGACTAATACTTCTGATATTATTCACTTTGGGCGACATTGATTTGATTGTTTTATATTCACAGGGTACTTTGGTAAATTGATTCATTGATGAGAAGTAGTATACTAGCATGGTCTTTATTTGGCTCAATCTTGGAAACATAAACCCGTTAGTTGAATCAATATGACACTTGAGGATTTCTTTACATCAACCGAGTTAAAAGACGGGCTCACAACTCCAACACGAGTTAATGAACTCCTAAATGTTATGCAAAATGAGAAAGAAAATATTGTGAAAAATGCTAGTGACGCAACCCGCCAATGGTCTGCTGTTGCAACCGCTATTGCCGCCACTGAAAATAAAGAGTGCCTAGATCTTTTCATCCAATTAGATGGACTCAAGTTCATTGATAAATGGCTCAAAGATGCTCAAAAGCTTATGAATGATAGTGGAGATGGTTTTTTGGATGAGTTAATCACTGCATTGTTACTGGGACTCGAGAGGCTCCCGGTGGACCACGATCGGTCCGTGGGATCAGGAATTGGGCTAACCGTGCAGGGTCTTCTTGGTCATAGTAGTTTAGTGGTTCAGCAGAAAGCTAAAGATCTTTGTGATAGGTGGGCCCAGGTTGATGGAGCTCCAACAGATGTCAGTTCGATTGCTATTTCTCCAGGTGGAAATAATAATGTAGAAAATGTGGATCAGTCGGTATTTTCTGATACCGTTCAACAAGAGACGGATAAAGAAGAGAGACTAACACAGGATATAATTATGGAATCAGAAACGTTTAAAGATGTGAAGGAGAATCAGGAGAATGACTGTTTGACTACTTTATCTGGTCCTTCGGAACAAAAGACTTTGACTTCCGATATTGATGTTGACCATGGTTTGGAGTCTGCTACAAAGACTGAAACAATGGAAGACATTGGCAAAGATGAAGAGATGGTGGATGGTGGGGAATCTCAATCGCCAGACCACGGGAATACCACAACGGTAGTCGATACTGCTAGCGGAGTTGGTGATTCCGCTAGTAGTGGTGGTGGTTTGCAGGAATCACCTGATGCCGATAATCCAAAAACGACATCAGATACAGAAAGTGACGAGGCAGATGAAGATGAAAAACAAGATGTTGGAATCGAAAGTGAGGATGATTCAGGAGGTCCTTCACGTTTTTCTAGACGGTCAATGAAAGGTCAAGATGATGATTTGATTAGCAAAAGACCATCTGATATGGAACTGGATTATGGAATGGTGGACCCGTTGGAGCTTGCCAGACAAGTTGCTAATGAAGTGGAATTAGAAGTTGATTCCCAGGAACAAAGTAGCAGTACTTCTACAGATGAAAAAGAACATCATTCCACTGGGGGGTTGAGTAAGGAGGTTTCATATGGACCTGGGCCTGGACCCGGGCCATCTCCAAAGGGTTCACCTAGCCGAGCCGGACCTGATATCCCAGCTACTCAAATTAACGAGACGGGTCAAGAATCAGGACTTAATCCTGAAAAGGGTATTTCTGGGTTTGATCTGAATCAAGAAGTTTCTTCTGATGAAACCGAAACCGACCACCCAGTTGATCAGATTTTGACCCCGATCTCAGTTGTTTCGGCTTCTAGGGCGGCAGCAGTCGATGGGCTACCAGTTGCCCCTTTGCAATTCGAGGGTACTCTTGGTTGGAAAGGGTCAGCCGCCACCAGTGCTTTTAGACGGATCCCTGAAGGTGAAAAGACATATTCGCCCTCATCAAGCCACAACAACTCGAACCAACGTTTGAACCTCCTTGATTTTGATTTGAATGTGGCTGAAGGCGGTGACGATAAAATCCAAGACTTCTTATCCCGCGACAAATTCGAAGAGTCTTCGAGACTCCCGTTGGATCTTAATAGTCTCGGGGACTGTGGTGCTGGAAATATTTCTTTAGATTGGAAACGTGATGGTCGAGTAGCGTCTCTGAGACAAAACGGTTCCCAGGACTTTGATTTGAACTTAAACGACCGCTTGACTATTCAAAATAATGCTTCTTTCAATAATCCGTTTCTTGGCAAGCAAGTAACCAACAAACGAGACGAATCTGTTATTTCCATTTTTGGAACCCAAGTTGAAGTAAACCGCAAAGATTATGTTCCTCCTCCTCCTCAGCCTACTAATGGAAGGCTTCTAGAACCTTCAATGGATTTCAGTTTGGGTCGACCCGGGTCGGGGTTAGGGCTTGGATCTTCCACACCTTATGCTAATCTACCTGCTTATGGCTATGGCCACAATGGTTATACAATGGGACCCATGTATGGACCGCCTGGTGCACCAATCCCATACATGGTTGATTCAAGAGGAGCCCCTATAATCCCACCCATGCCACCCATCCCACCCGCATTTTCTCAACCAACACAACCGTTTTTCTTCAACATGGCTGCAAGCGGTGCACCATCGGGTTCAAACGGTGCTGGCCCGTCACGTAACAGCCTTGATCTGAACCCTGGGTTCATAACCGAAATGGGAAACCGGGAGACTAACAACATCAACATGGGGTTGAGACCGTTTTTCAATCACAATCAAGCTTCTTCGAGTTCGGTTATTGGAGGGAAACGTGAAGAACCCGACAGCGGTTGGGAATTTTTCCCGATGAATTACAAGCATCAACAACCACCTTGGCAATAGAGGTTTGTTTTCATTCATGTTGACTCTAGCTCCCTATTTATTGGTTTTTATAGCCATAGTTTTATAGATTAGGCGAGCGGTTAACTTTTAGTTGGGAGGGATATTAGTAGAAGTTAAATAAAAATCTTCAAGCGTCTGGGGGGTGTGATATTATTGATGAGATTAATTGGTAGAAGAAAGTAGGTTTTTTACAGTGATTTATTTCTTAATTTCCTTTTTCAGAACTTTGTTCACATAGAGTTGTAATTTCTTCACCATATATAATATCAAAGAAATTTAGAGAAAAATTTCATAAAAGGTCCATGGATCATGGATGGATGTTATAAATGTTTGTTTATAACATGACTTAACCAGATTTATCCACAAGTCTAGACCATTAACACCAACTGAACCACCTAAACCAAAGAAAATCGCATGGTTAAGTCGGTTTTAGCTTTATAGGTTCAGTCCATGGGTTTGCAGTTTGACCGATTGTATATGTGATGGAATCGGCTGTTCTTGCTGACAGACCCACAGCAAATCTTTTAAGGATGAACAAACAGACCCACTGAAAGTCTTTCAAGGATGAGAGCCCGCATTGTGGAGGATGTTACACTCGCAGCATCATTCAGCATTACATCCTTATTCTGGATGCGTATTTTTTAATCCAAACGGCATTACTTTTCACAGGTAATGATGATTTGGTATGCATTAAGTGGTCTAATAGATGCAATGTATATTAAGTTACAGCGGTAAGCGGTCTAATTGGTCTGACCGGCTGGGACGTTCCGGTTTTCAAAATTACTTTTTGTGTTTATAATTTTATTATTAACAAGCTTTTGTTAGAGAAGCATTTACAAATTTATTGAAAATGATAAGAGTTGTCATAAGGATTAGGGTTTTATATTTTATATTATTGTTTCTTTGAAAACATGATTATATTCTGGATCAAAGGGGTTCTAGAATAATTCTCATCTATTAAAGTGAATGCACTAGAAATCTGTGTGAGGGTTATTATAACAAAAGGAATTGTATGTGTTCCTGGTAGATCATTATCAGCAGCAGTGGCGAAGCTTGAAGAAAAACGCAGGGGGGGCTGGGATTTTTTTTTCCTATCAAGGGGGGCCGGAACTTAATACCTATAAAGTTTTCGGCCGAATACGTATAAATTAACACTTGTGAGCGAAAAATCGGGCCCCCCGGGCCCTCACTAAGCTACGCCCTTGATCAACAGAAACCTCTACCAAGACTAGAGTAAAAGCCAATTTCCCCTTCTTTTTTACACCTCTCTCGGTGATCATCTTATCCATGATAAGCCGGAAAACCTGACTCACAATCTGACCAATATTCCTATCGTTCCATAGGCTAAGAGGCAAATCCATATTTGAGACCCCTGCGGTAACCTTAGATGGTTCTGGTTTCTTCAAAGAACAATCAGGTTATCATTTTTATGAACCGAGAGACATTATCAACCAACCATGGTCCCGTCTCAAGAATTGTTCGCATAAAAAATAACGCGAGTGGATTATTGGATGTGTTTATGCTAAACTTGTGCCATATACCAGTTAGGTTTTGTCTGACAATATGTAATGGTAGCTTGATACCAATGAAATATTCATATAGCTCTAATGCATGTCTCATTACAATTTTTGATTTTACGAGATAAATCTCATATATTAAGATCCACCATAAATTTGTTTAGTTTATTTGTGTTTATCGGCTGACTACGATGCTTACTTTTTTACAAGTTTGATTGGATCATGTTGGTATATTCATGCTTATCTACATACTACCAAATTAACGAATTTTAAAACAACCCATTTCAACCCGTATATATTTTTGTTAAAACCCGTTTCTGACCCGGACCAAAATGACTATTTTTTAGAATGACCCGTCCTGACCCGAACCTGTTCTAACCTGTTAACCGGTCTGTTGGGCCAGGTCTGATTTTGATCAATACTTAGCGGATCAAAAACCATACATCTCCCCCCATCCCCCACTTATTGACCATTTACCAATTCGTAAATTAATTTTTTATTCCACATTTTATCCCATCATAGTTAAAATACGTTTGCAAGTTCACCCTAATTCAAGTCGTTCGGAGAATTTGCATTTTCACTAATTGGACATTCGACAGTACCGAGCTGATTTAAATCCAATAGCCTTATGTGTTGATATCTTTTTGATTTTTGGGCCTCACTTTCTTTCGCTGCATTCAAACAAACTTGCCCATCATCGACGTTAGTCCAATAGAATCACCAGCCACGTTTTCTTGACTTTGGTGTAGTAGCCGTCCCTTTTGACTTGATTGATGAACAAATATTAGCCGCTTCTTTAGACTAGCCGCATTGCTGACTTACACAGTTCTTGGAGCTTGACATTTTTGCAGATAGTCACACGTGTTTGTCTTTGGAGCTGGGGTCTCCATTGAATGGGGCCTCTCTATCCCTTGGATGAAGGTAAGGCTTGTAGCCGTCTCACACTCTGCAGACCCTAATTTTTGAATGAGATTTTTACAGGGTATTTTTTGTTTGTTTCAACACACGTGTTTGTGTTTCGTGGGGCCAGGAACTGAATATGTTCAGGTGCAATTAGAGGTGCACAAAATAACCTGTTAACCGCCCCGAACTAGTTATTAACCGATACAAGAGAAATAACCTAGCCGGTTTCCTATTCTCTGCCACCAAACGGTTCTTTTAACCGGTTATTTTAATCGACTAAAAACCGGTTATAGCCGTTAGGAAATAAGATAGATTTTTATAGACGTTGGTAATGGCTATATGGCCTTTGGAATCAATTTCTAACCGTTTTTTGACATCTCTATTGGTTTGATCACAACACTTCTCAAACTCTCAAAACTTACAAAAACGCTCGAAAACGCAAAATTGGCACACTACATTGCCTTGGGCACTTTTTGTATCCACAATGTGTAAACCATCATACACAAATACATTTTTCTCTAATCTTTCAATTTTCCTAATCACTCGAGCCAAAGTTTTTTTTTATCTGTAGCGTTCTTCAAATTCATTCAACTCATCGACTTTTGTTTTACTATACTGGCAGCTTCTATAGGATAGTTGGTATGGAAGCTGCCAATATGGTAAAACAAAAGACGAGGAGTAGGGTGTATTTGAAGAACATTATGGATAAGAAAAACCCCGGTTATAGTAAAGTTGAAGGTTTGATAAGAATGTGTTTGTGTATTGATGGTTTGTACATATATAGATGATACAAAAGTGCACATTGCAATGTTGTATAAAAATTTTATCTCGAGACCTCGATAACCTTCGATGTGGAACTTTAGAAATGTTTTTTTTTGTAGTGAAATCATGTTTTGTAATTTCTAAAATTTCAAAAATAAATAAAAAAGAAGTTTATTGAGTTTATTTATATATTTAGTATTTTTTTTTTTTTTTTAAAAACTGATTTTTCTAATCCAATTGCGGGTTACAGGTCAATATTAACCTAACCGGTTTAATAGTTTATGAAAACTCGACCCCCCCAAAGCCGGTTATTAACCGAACTGGTTTTTGTTCAAACTGGTTTTAACCAAGTTTGAAAAAAATTGGTTAAGTCAATAACCGATCCGGTTTTTTAATTAACCAATTTGTGGACGTCTAGGTGCAATTTCCAATGATCCATTAAGAGTCTTTTGTTTGTCTTTATTTAGTATGCATCTCAGCTCAAAAACATAAATAAAAGGGTAATTGAGACTCTCCAGGTATGCTATCACTATTCTCTATACTCCTGTCAAGCTAGGCAGTAAGCTATACGATTTGTACAAATTCAACACGTGAAAACTATCAATTCTAGCTTAAGTCGCCTATAGTGTCGTCAGGCATAGTGTCGCCAGTGTCAATGTCGTCTACACGGTGTCGCCATAAACTTTTGTTATGGACTTAGCGTCGTCCCAATAGTGTCGCCCCTCTACAGTGTCGCCACTCCCCAATGTCGCCAATCATTAGTGACATCATCAATTAGTGACGTCACTACCTCGATTTCCGTCGTCTTCTCTACATGACCCGCGACTAGTTACGCCTCAAGATATAGTGTCGCCACTTGAAGATCATGCGTTTTCGACTATGTTTTTGACACAAATCCATAACTTTTTACGTCCAAAACTCTTGTCCATCATTTATTAAGAAAATTCTTGAGTCTAAACATCATTCCATACGTTATTTAATTGTTTCTATATATATCTTGTCTATCATTTATGAAGAAAATACTTCTTACGTCCAAAACTCTTCTCTCTCTCTCTCTCTCTCTATATATATATATATATATATATATATATATATAGAGGGAGTTTTAAATACAAAGACATAAAATCATACGAAGGGTACGAAGGAATATTGATGCGCCGCATGTTCCTTTTTAATTTTAGTGCCAATGATATTTTTGTCATTCTACCAGAAACGTGATTTCATTTTTTCTCGTTTCCGTGATTAAATTGTAGAAATGACGTTTTTTTGAAAACAGAAAAAATTAAAGGTTAAATCACGTCTGATTTCAATGACGTTTCCGTTTTCAATGAATTGAATTGAAATCAAATTTCCGTATTTCAATGACGTTTCCGTTTTCATTGAATTGAATTGTAATTAAATTTCCGTTTTCATTTATTGCAGGTCCAGTAGAATAAAGATTAACTTGAATTGAAATCTCCTTTCCGTTTTCATTGAAATCACATTTCCATTTTCATTTATTGCAGGTCTAGTACATTAAATTGAATTGAAAACACGTTAATCTTTGAAGCGTTTTCATTTATTGCAGGCCCAAAAAAAAAACACGCAAAACGTGTTTTAAGATCCTTCACAGTAAAATCACGTTTTTTGCGTGATTGCGTGAAAAAAATCACGTTTTTTGCGTGAAAAAAATCACTTTTTTTTGCGTGATTGCGTGAAAAAATTCAACGCTTGTGGATGCAAAATTAACATTTATGTCCTTTTTAACCTGGACAACGCGTTATTTTTTTCAAAGTAATTACGTTTATGCCACTGCGTTATCCCCAACCCTAGATGATATTAATCGGACGGTTGGGGGCCCTTCGTACGATTCGGGCCCTTTGTACGATAACCGTCCCTTATATATATATATATATATATGACAAAATATATATTATTTAATTGTTTTTAGCACAAGTATATGTATAAACTGTAAAGATAAAGACTGATGTCTACAATATTCTCCAAGTAAGATTGCTGCGGACTCCACAATTTTGCTGCTGAATTACAAAGTTACTGCTGATAAGGCAAACTGCTGCGGATAGCTATGTTCTCCTGCTGAAGAACAAGTCTCCTGCTGATGGCCTTATCTGCTGAAGTCCGAAGTTGCTGCTGATTGGCTTCTCATCAGCATCAAACATTGATGCTGCTGATAGGCAAATCATCAGCAGCTTTGACTTTACTACTGACACCTTTGCTGCAACACTGACACACCTATCAGCTGAAGGAATGTTATTGGTGCAGATGACAAAAGACAATGCTCCTATTCTGATCTGTCCTGCAATGATTTCTGAGAAGACCTTAGTGTTGCTGTTGTCCTTTCAGTGCAGAAGTCTTTTCACTGCATTTGTCCTTTTGTCTTTTGTCTTTTGTCTTTTGTCTTTTGTTTTTTTGTTGTCTACCAATAGTAGTGTAACTTGTAACTGTAAAAGATCAACGGCTTGTATTTGATCTGATCCTTAGAATCAATGGTTTGTCTTGATTCTAAGTTCCTTTATATGTATTGTATCTTTTCATTTTTACAACAATGCTTCAGAAGAGCTTTCTCTGTAAACTTGTAAACATTGAAGATTAATACACTTTGCATTTATCAGTATTATCTTTGTTTCCTTGTTTACATTGATTAGTTGTTATTGTTTCCGCCAATCTCAACTAAGAACAGAATCATCTTGTAAACACCAATCCTACAAGTGGTATCAGAGCCTTGGCTCTCAGATTAAACAAATTCACACTTGTTTAATCACTCTCTGATTCTGTTTACTACTATCTCTTTGCTAAACACCACTTATTCAGAAATGGCACAAAACACTGGATTTGATGATGTTGGAAGCTTTCACAGAGCACCAAGACTGGTGTCTGGAGAAGACTATGATATGTGGAAGAAAAGAATGGAAAATTTCTTCTGCTACCCAGAATATGGAATGTGGAAATCAATAGTTGATGGTCCATATGTGCCTATGGTGGCCTCTGCTCATTCCGGAGGTCCATTGGTCCCTAAAGAAGCCTCAAAGTACTCAGAGGAAGACATCAAGAAGATGGAGGTAGATTTCCAAAGCTTTGGGAGCCATTCAGATGTGCCTGCCAAACGAAGTTTTCCATAACTTCAGAGAATATAAGACTGCTAAGGAGCTATGGGAAGCCCTTGAGAAGATGTTTGCTGGTTCTGAGGAGGTGAAGGAGAATAGAAGTGACATTCTGAAGCAACAATATGAGAACTTTGTCTGGAAGTAAGGTGAGTCTCTTACTACTTTGTTTAATCGGTACACCTATCTGGTGGGAGAGCTACAGTGCTCTAAAGTGAAGTTGGAGAATGAAGACATTCTCAAAAAGTTTATCAGATCTCTTCCAAGCTGTTGGACACTTTATACAGTGTCAATTAGAAGAACTGAAAACTTGAAAACTTTACAAATGACTGAGCTGTATGGGATGCTAAAGACATATGAATTAGAAATGATTCAAGCCAAAGAAAGAAGCTCATGTCATTCAACTGCTTCATCAACAACCACCATGACATACAACACCACTTCATCTGCACTACACTCTGACCACTCAGCTCCCAGTTCTAGTAACTATTATCCTCCCATTGTCACTCATCCTCAGACTCCCAACTCACAAACAAACAACTCACCATTTCTTCTTGAAGCTCCACCTCAACCTAACTCAGCTGCCTTTGTCTCCGAAAATTCTAGCAACATGTCCTTCATCAAAGAAGATCTGGAATGCTTTCATCCAGATGACTTAGAATAAATGGACATACAACACTCATATGCCATGCTCTCTCTTAGAGCAAAACGGTTCTACTCTAGAACTGGAAGACCAATTCCAAGCAACAACTCCAACACTAGAGTTGGCTTGGATAAGAGCAATCTAAGATGCTACAATTGTAGCCAACTTGGTCACTTTGCCAGAGAATGCAAGGCACCAAAGGCAAACCCAGCTGCAGCACAAACTAGACAGACCCATCATGCTCAAGCAAGTCAAGGCAACACCACTCCTGCTCAAACTGCAGCCTGTGCAGCTGTTGAAACAGCTGATTTTGATTGGAGCTTCCAGTATGAAGATCTTCCAGCCAACAACCAAGCTCTCATGGCAGACACAACAGAGATACCACCTTAGGTATATGAACATCTTTGTACTCAAGCTTGCATTGATAAGGTTCTAGGATACAGGAAACATAACCAAAACCTTATAGATCAAAATGAAGAGTTTCACTAAATGAAATCTGAATTTAAAAAGGTTGAAAACAGTTATAAAGAAAAGATCAACTGCCTAAAGAAAGAGATTTCATCACTAAAACATGAACAAACAAATCTTGAAACTCAAATTGATGATCTATTGGTTAAATTAAAAGCTACAAGAGCTGAGTTAGCAGACCAAAAAGTTCATGTTGACAAATATGAGTTTGCATCCAAAAAGCTGCAAAGACTTTTGGATGCTCAAATTCATGAGAAGGTGACCGCTAGCATTGGGTTTCAAGCTGAAAAGCCCTACAACTCCGTACCTCCACCAGCTGACTATGTAACCATCCATGAACCAAACTTCAATCTCACAAACCTTGACCATGTAAACCGAAACCTTGATCCTTCCAAGGAAGAATCATCTATGCTAGACTGCAATACCTCCTCTGAATCTGAGTCCACATGCTCAGAATCCACTGAAACAAGTGAAGCCCCATTACTTCCCACAAATGAAGTAATACTCAAAACCACCAAGTCTGGCAAGGTGATCCAAACCAATGGTCCAAGTCCCTTTATTCCCTCAATACCCGTACCTCCACCTACCAAACAAATCAAAATTAGCTATCCTCCCGAAGGAAGAAAGTTAAAAGTTGAACAGGGACAATCTTCATCCTCCACCATTCCTTAAACAAAATCCAATCAACCCAGGAAGGTGTTTGACATCTGTCATGCACCTGGAGAGAGATCTCCATATGTTCAGAAAACATTGGAGGAAGCCACCTTTGAACACAACAAGGCTCATCCCTGGAACTTCAAAGATCTATTCAAAAGAAAAGATTATGTATACTTTCAAAGGGATAAATCAGCTAAATCCTGTTTTTCTGTGGCAAGTATAATCACACTGCTAGCACATGCTTCTACTACCTTCAGCAGCAAAGAAACCTCAAGCAAAATGCTTTTGAGAAGACAAACAAAAACAAGAAGATAAGAAGCTATGAAGCCAAGACAACTCAATTCAGAAAGTCTCTCTCTCCTCCAAGAAAGCAGCTTCAAAAACCTCAACAATCGTGCATCATATGTGGTGAATCAAACCACTTTGCTGCTGATTGTAAATTCAATCCGTTTAGCCAGATTTTTCAACCAGCCTCCACAGCAGTTCATGCTACACCAAAACAGAAACCTATTTACAGAAGAAATCCCACAGAGAAACCCACTTTTAATAGAAAGGAAAAGAAGGAGAAACACTTATCCGTTGAATCATCAGCAGCAAGCAAAAATGCTGCTGATCATGAAAAGTTAAAGAAGCCAAGAAACAAGCCTTCAGCAGCAATCAAAGTTACTGCTGATCAAACAAAGCTATCAGCTTCAGCAAGAGACTTGTTCTTCAGCAGGAGAACATAGCTATCCGCAGCAGTTTGCCTTATCAGCAGTAACTTTGTAATTCAGCAGCAAAATTGTGGAGTCCGCAGCAATCTTACTTGGAGAATATTGTAGACATCAGTCTTTATCTTTACAAAGGCTAGAGGAAGAAGGTCATGATGGACTTCCTAAAGGCTAGAGGAGAAAGTGGAAAGAGGCTAGGTCCCATGAGCTTCATGAACCTGCAAGCCTTATATGTCAAAGTTAAGAAGGAAGAGGAAGAGAGACTGAGGAAGACAGGCTCAAAAAGAAGGGTAAACACTCAAAGTGATGAAAGAAAAAAAAAGAAACCCAAGCCTACTCTCTTATCAACTCCTTCCTCTGTCCAATTACCTTCCTCTCTCCCTCCTAGACCTCCCACCTCTCCTCCCAAAGAGTCCAAATCCTCTCACCTAGCTCCTCCTCATCAGCAGCCTCCCAAGAAGAAAACCAAACCTACTACCACATCAGAAGATTCAAGAGAAATTGTAGAATGGTTCTACAGCAATCAAGACCAATGGTTTGAAGTTTTCAGGGGAAGGGCAGAAGCAAAAAGGTCAATCTACAAATCTGTTGATGAGGTTATGCAGCTTCTAGACTCTGATCCTCAGAAAATGATGGAGCTAGGTGAAGCTCATGAGCCTGAAAATGATGGTGGAAGACATCTGTTGCTGGTGATCAAGCATCATTTCAACCCCAGCAAAGATGTGGTTATAGATGTTAAACCTCTTCAATCCCACTATCCATTTGTAAGTTGGTCCTACAGTGCTGCTCAAGATGAGTACACTTTGATAGATGTCAGAGGACAAAAGATGAGATGTTCAAGCAAGGCTATCTTCAGCATGCCAAGCAAGGACATCAAGACTCTATCTGAACTTCCTCTTGACAATCCAAGCATGGACCCAAAAGGCTATGAGACAGCAAGGAATATCGATCACATGCAAAAGCTTCAACAACAAAGGAAATAAGAAAGTTTTGGTAGCATCAGTCTAGGGGGAGTTTGTAAAGATAAAGACTGATGTCTACAATATTCTCCAAGTAAGATTGCTGCGGACTCCACAATTTTGCTGCTGAATTACAAAGTTACTGCTGATAAGGCAAACTGCTGCGGATAGCTATGTTCTCCTGCTGAAGAACAAGTCTCCTGCTGATGGCCTTATCTGCTGAAGTCCGAAGTTGCTGCTGATAGGCTTCTCATCAGCATCAAACATTGATGCTGCTGATAGGCAAATCATCAGCAGCTTTGACTTTACTACTGACACCTTTGCTGCAACACTGACACACCTATCAGCTGAAGGAATGTTATTGGTGCAGATGACAAAAGACAATGCTCCTATTCTGATCTGTCCTGCAATGATTTCTGAGAAGACCTTAGTGTTGTTGTTGTCCTTTCAGTGCAGAAGTCTTTTCACTGCATTTGTCCTTTTGTCTTTTGTCTTTTTGTTGTCTACCAATTGTAGTGTAACTTGTAACTGTAAAAGATCAACGACTTGTATTTGATCTGATCCTTAGAATCAAGGGTTTGTCTTGATTCTAAGTTTCTTTATATGTATTGTATCTTTTCACTTTTACAACAATGCTTCCGAAGAGCTTTCTCTGTAAACTTGTAAACATTGAAGATTAATACACTTTGCATTTATCAGTATTATCTTTGTTTCCTTGTTTACATTGATTAGTTGTTATTGTTTCCGCCAATCTCAACTAAGAACATAATCATCTTGTAAACACCGATCCTACATAAACATATTATGTAATTATATTAAATAAAATTATTATATATATATATAAATAATAGGCTCCACTACAAGAATTTTAGTCTGATACGACGAGCTATTACGACGACATGACATGTCATCGGGAATGGTCACGTCGGCGTAGCTTCGACGCTATACCCTCTAAAATTCGTCAGAAAAGCATCTTCGGAAAAGCGTCGTCGGCATAGGTGGGGCTTTGCCGATGACACGTCGTCGTTAAAAGGCTAAACCCTAAATCTTTTTCTCAGTATAAATAAATAGAAATTAAAATTAAAAAAGGCCTTTTACGACGACATGTCGTCATAACAGGTGAAACTAATAAATATCTAATTAATTTAAATAAAATACATTCCCGACGACATGTCATTCTAATATGTAAAAATAATTAGTAAATAATTAATTTAATTAAAAGGCATTCACGACGACATAATACATACACATATACAACATATATATACATACACATACATAATACATTTAAATTAAAACAAATACAAACCTATATATGCATATATATATTTACACAAACATATACATACGTATACATATACACACCAATTTCACACAAATACATTCCAAATATATACATAATACATATAATGCCTTCAAAACCACAAAACACCCAATTTCACACAAATAAATACAAAATACCTCTCATATTGTCATAATGGGACTTTTGAACGGCGATGACAGCGGAGGAAGAAATGAGGAGTATAGTGAGTTAGTGTGGAGAAATGTGGGGTCAAAACTCACTGTGTTGGAAATACCTCTGATGAGACTTTTCCTGACAACCTGTTGGCACCCAAGAAACGACACCGTCCTTTAAATTAAAATAATAAATTAAAAATTAGGTTTTCCTAACGAAATGAGGGATTTTATTTTAGTTATTTATTTATCTTGATTTATCCGGAAAAAATACCCTATCCTAAAGACATGTTGTCGACACATGGGTCTTCAGATAGCGGCAAAGTTTTCTTGGGCGCCAAAGTTCCTGCTCGGACTTTTACCGACGACATGTCGTAGGGAATAGTCTTTAATATCCAAAAAATCTTATGACTTTTAACGATGATCTGTCGTCGTTGTTGGTTGGCTATGCCAATGACTTTATGTCGTCGGGAAAGCCTCGTCGTATCAGATAACTTTCCTTGTAGTGCTCGTTTGCGAGCTTCAAGCTCAAACTTGTTTATTTAATAAGCCAAAATTTAGGCTCGAGTTTGACTCGACTCGATTCAAAATTTTTACGAGCCAAAATCAAGTAGGTTACGACCGGATTGACTCATTTACACCTATAAGTTTACCTAACAATTTTAAAAGTTAAATCTACAGTTATACACTAACAAAGAGTAATTAAAGTGAATTACATGTCACTAGAGTGTAGATTACTCAAAGCTTGATTTAAGGGGAAGACTGATCATAAGTATAGTTATTAAAATGAACACACAACCACCCAACAAGTTAGGGACTTATTTAATTTGCAGCCGTCCATGAGATGCACTTTGCTATCTTTGAGGGCCATAAGTTGTTCCCCTATGAATTATTATGATTAGGGCCTAATCTTTTCTTCTAAATATAGTTATTATTATAATGAACAGACAACCACCGCACAAACTTCCTTAAAGTATTTATTTTTGTATTAATTTTTAGTGAAATGCAGTATATATAGATTATCTTCTAAATAACATTATTAAAACGTTCCGCTTTTAATGTGTTGAAAGTAAAAGTAACGTACGTTACTAATATGCCAATATTTGGTTATTTTAAGGTAATAAAAAGACTTTTAAACAACTTGGTAATAATCGAGAGAAGGGATGAATTAGTTCTTTGTTATCTTTTCTAAAACTTTTACGATTATATAAACAACTCACAAGAAAACTTATAAATAAAAACTAACGACTAAGGATAGAAAATGCTATCACTACACAATTCCAACAATTTCTAGTGGTTTGGTTTAAGGTTATCAACTTGATCCTCTCACAAAGATGGGATCATGATCAAATGCTTCTCTCTATAAAGGAAGATATATCCTATATTCTCTCTTATTGTGATTTGAAAGAGATCACCAATTAAAAGGTTACAAGAGTATGGTTTGGATTATGGGTTGCTTGTCCTTCTAGCTTTCGATATTCTCTTACACAATGATTTTGAGGCTTAGAATAAATTGCATAATCATTCAAAAATGTATAATGTACTATATGTTTCTAGGTTTGCAAGAGGTGAGCCAAAGTGTTGAAAGCGTATTGTTTTAAATAGGCTTAGAAGAGTGTTGAAAAATTCAATAGGGCAACTACATTCGATGCCACGGTCGAGCCTTACACCATCAGCAACACCACTGCTGTTGTTTTGTCTCTTGAATTGCATACGTACTAATAAGCCAAACTCTGATTTTTCACTTTATAACGGTCTTTAATTACTAAGCGAACAAGGTAATGTTCGACTAAATACGTTGGAGAAAGGCCAATGTTCAATTTGAAAAGCATCTTTCCTATATTATGTACTATATTTTTTTTAAAGGACGTTTTTTCTAGAAAAGTATGATGCATTGAGCGAAAACTTTGATGTTTTACAATTATAACTATAATGTTTACCATTACAACAGTGATAGTCACAATTATAACGACGTTGTTTTACTATTACAATTACAAAGCCATACCATTATAACAACACCGTTATGTGGTATAACAACACAACTATAAATGGTAAACAAGCACAACTATACCATATATATGTGTTGTATTTTATCTGCATAAATTGGCGAAGATACTCCTCGCCCATAGAACCAACAATGTACATGTTCTTATTGTGTTCTATATTTCTTAGACAGAACACATTTTATGCTTGAACATGCCATACATTTAAAAAAAAAGTGAACATCAGTGATTGAACTATCAGGGACGGATTGATGTATCAGTCTTAAATATATATAGATTAAAAATATGACGAAATCAACTGTGAAAGTCGGTATCTTTTTGGCAAGACTTAGTTAATGTGGTTTATGTCTATTGATTAAAACGATAACAGAGAGTCAATTAACCACCAATTGAGTGACACTTGTTAAAATTATAGAGTTATAATCACGTTTATTATGCTTTATTATGTAGGGGCCGGTTATTGTACAAAGGGTTTTACCGTACGAAACGTACGAAGGCACCAGCATGCGACACATGTTCAGTGGGCGAGGGGTAAATGCGTCCGCGTTATAATAACGCATGGTTAATAATAACGCATGACCATAATCACGTAATCACACATGTTATACACATGACTATAATCACGTAATCACGCATGTTATACACATGATCATAATCATGTAATCGTGTAATCACGCATGTTATACACATGATCATAATCGCGTAATCACGTATAGTATACGCACAACACATCGACATTTTAAAAAAAAGTCGTTTTTTTAATAAAAGTATAGCAAGATTATACTCAAATTAAAGAGAATTAAATGCTCGATTTTATGGTGTAATTTAAAAAAAAATAATAATGTCGTATAATAAAGTTATGCTTGTTTTAAAAACAATGGGGGAACTTGTAAAAAGTCAACAAAGGTAGGCTATTCCAATTTTACTATTTTCATAATCTTTTTACGCTTAAAACAATCACATTTGATCTTAACCATTGATTTCCTAGATCAACGCTTCAAAATCCTTCCTACGCTTCGCACCGAAAAATCCTTTGTATTTAAAACTTCCTCTTATTATGTATGTATATGTTTTTTATAAAGAATTCTGCATATGATCTAAAAGATTCGGGGTCTTGCCCATCAGTCTAATTAATGATTATTTGCTTTCTATAAAAATATATGAGGATTTAATTTTATGAGCTTGTTGTATAATGGTTTGTAGTATAATAATGTTATAATCGGAACAATAATCAACCAATACAACATCAAAGAATTTATGAACAATCAATTGAAATGAAGAATTGAAGGTAAAACCAAACGATTTCGTTTATTGTGAACTTGAAAAAGAAATCCCCAAATTGGGATGATGAAATTGACAACTCTAAAGACCTAATTGCAGGTCTTATAACTTAAAACAAAAAATTACAATACAAGTCCCTGAGCTAATAACAAGACAATAATAGCCGTTGAACATTATGAGAACCTAAACTATAAGAATTGGTAAGTGGCATGAACGGTCCCTGAACTTTAACCCAAGTCATAACAATCTCCAACTTTGGATTAAAGTTGACCAATATGCAATCTTTCCAAGCAAAACTCAAACTTTGGTCTAGGCAATGCTTTGGTAATTAGCATGTTTGTAGCATTTCTAAGAGTATCAACCTCCCTTACCTCCACTTCCTTCGACATAATTACTTCTCTCATAAAGTGAAGTTTCACACTAATGTGTTTAGTGCGTTCATGAAATACCTGGTTCTTAGCAAGTTGTACAACACCTTGATTATCACACAACACTACAGCACTAGTCAATTGCACACCAATCTCAGCAATAAATCCCTTTAACCATACGGAATCCTTGACTTCTTTTGACAGTGCAACATATTCAGCTTCAGTGGTGGATAAAGCCACTATGTGATGTAGAGTCGCTTTCCAACTGACCAGGCTGCTAAACACAGTAAAGGCATAACCTGTCATTGATCTTCCTCTGTCAAGTTCCTTGGCAAAGTCACTATCAACATATCTGTCACACCCCCGCCAGCGGGCGGAAACACGGGAGTGCAACGAAATTGAATAAGAGAACACAAGGCAATAAAGACATTCACTATTAAAGTTTCATAATATTAAAAACCCAATTACATAAGTCTTAGAATTCAAAGAAACAAATAACATATTCAAAAGACAAAACGCTTAAAATAGAATTTCTTCAATAGATATCTAGGCAAATCCTATGTGTTCTTGACTTGACTTTTCACGAGCTTAATCACCTGAAACATGTACGAAAAACAAGTGTCAACTAAAAATAGTTGGTGAGAAATTACAGGTTTAATAAAAGTATACGTTTGGCAAAGGTAACAATTCATATTCCAAGATCATCATATAGCACGTAATAAAACAAACATATGATTAGCAAATCCAACCTAAAATGATGAATAACGAATAAGTGATACAACTCGCAAGTTGCACTAATAACAAATCAGATGTCCAACCAAAAGTTGTCCATAAAGTATATGCGGTTTCCATTCTATGGCCCATATCTGTACTACCGTTGGCTTGAAAGTTTCAAGTTAAGGATTTGCAAGTTTAACGTTTATCATGTTGTGTTCATTTATTCACATACATATAAGATTCACGTGTTTTAGAATTGTTTGAAAACGTGTTTTAATGCATGCCAACGCGTACATGTTTCTCCCAAAACGATTTGAATAAAGTGGGGCTATGAAGTCTCACTATGAAAGCTAGACGAGATAAGAGACTTGAACGAATAGACGAGATGAATCACGGACCAGACCTAAACAAATAAATAAACTAGTTTTAGGGTAGGTTCGATGGTTACGAGTGTTAGATAGGCGGTTCGGGTCATAAGTTTATGAATTAGATGCAAAAATAGAGTTCTAGTTGATTTTCAGATTTGGACAGTAAAGTAGCTGAACAGAAACGTGCTTGTTAAAAATAGCAAACGATGTCCAAAAATTATGAAATTTTACAGAGAATTAGTTTAAGTCGTTCCTAACAAGTTTCGTTTACAAAGTTTTTCCATTTGAGACTAGGATCATAGCCAAAACAGTCTAACAAGAAAAAAGATACTGAAAAAAGTTTCTGTCCCGTTTTGGCTACTACGGAGTCATACTTTTGAATTAGAAAATGAGCCAATTATGTTTGGAAAGGAAATTCGACTAACTACGTCGTGAACTTTGATTTTGCTCAGTTTCGATTAATTATGGTCAAGTTATGCTCAGTTAAAGTCAGCACAGTTTCTGTCCAAAATCAACAGTTGCACTTAAGTGGACCGTTTAGGGTTTTAAGATTACCAAACGCGTAAATAAAAATTAGACGGTTGCTATAATATCATTATAATACATAATATAATCAGATTATGTTAGCCAAAACATCTCGTGTCACCGGTCTAGCCATGATATTCACAGAAGCGTTTTTGAGAATCACAGAATGCAATCGGCATAGCCGACACGAGCAAGCGGATTCTATATTTAATTAGCGTGTGAGTTCATATAAGTGATAATATAGAATAAATAACATATTTTAGGTTAGCAATCGGCAGAGCCACTTTTGCAATAGTTGTCTTGAGGATTCGCAGAATGCGACGGCATAGCCGCCATTGCAAACGAGATCATTTGTTTGTTAGTTGGTGATGTTCGCTTGATTTATTAGTTTGATTAAGATTATTAGAGGGTTTTTAAGGCTAAGGGTTCACATGATCAAGTGATCATGGATAGAAAATATAAAAAGATTGAGGGGATGAAGAAAGAATGAAATAAAAAGACTGTATTGAACTTCGGAGGGTTACTTACTTGTTTGATCTTCAAACTCTTTGAATCCACCAAGGGATTTCCGAAATCTTCAAGGGTTGGGAAGGGATTTCACAACTTAGGAGGGTTTGGGAGTATTTGAGGAAGAATTAGCAAAGAAAACAAGATCCTAAGTCTCCTATTTATACTAATGGTTGAAGGAGTGTAAATATGGAATGTCTTGGAAAACACTTTAGGGTTTTAGGGGGGCTCAAATCTGCGAAATTTACCTTAATGAGGCTGGGTTTTTGTGATTTCTTGCTTGGGCTAGGTCCAATAGTAGTTGGGTTGGGTCCTAGCTTGGCGCGGTTGAGTGCGCACATTCAAAAATTGAGATTTTAAGCATTTCTAAGTGAAATAGGCAAATGTTTTCAACATGAAAGTTGATTGTCATAACAAAATGAGTATGTTTAGCTAAAAAAATTTAAGTTAAGGTTACGTTATTCGCGTACGGTAGTTGGCGGTCGGTGGGCGAGAAAACGGACCTTTTGATCGTTTTTCGAATTTCAGGATTTATTTAAGGAAAGTTTTGCAAACAAACTTTGTTTTAAATAAAGAAATGAATATTTTAAACATTTAAAACAAAAATTAATGTCATGTTAGACGAATTTGTCGGTCGTGGACGGTGCGCAGCTAACGGCGGTTTAAAAGTCGAACAGTCGCACGAAAGTACTAACTAACGTACTAGGGCATCAATTTGAATTATGTGACAACTTGAATGAGTTAAATAACTATGTTAGGCACATATGGTTGATACATTGCCTTTGAGTTAGTAGTGGGTGAGTTTTCGTGTCGGTAAACGAGTTATTAAACGGTTTAACGGTCCAAGTTGCATTTTAAGGCAATTCCAAGCGTTGCAGTTCAGCAGTGAACATGTGACCATGTAATAAGTATAATGTGCATGAAATATGTATGTTTCAAGTATGATGAGAACACGAGTTATGATGAGGGTTTCAAGCTTCATTGATTCATGAATATGGTAAGCGTTACAAGTATGCGAAAAGCAGAAATGTTACAGTCTCCCCTAATTAAGGGAATTTCGTCCCCGAAATTCAACTAGTAGAGACGGTGATAACTAGAAAAGGATAGGTTATGATATACGTTGATTAGCTTAGTCCTTGATCCGACGCCTACTCCCACTTCCAATGTACCATAAGTGTTTATATATAGGGTGTACCGCAGCTTACCCACCACACTTTTGGCTCCTTGGAAGCGTACTAGCCACCTATCAAGAGTACCACTAACACGGATAATGTTGGGTGGCATGATTCGAGTTCAGGAATTGGTTATGGGTAGCTACATCGTAGAATTTCACTTCATACCAATGTACTTGTAAATTCACGATTACGTTCGCGACTGTAATCTTCATTTACCTTACATGGGTGTGATATGTCCTTCTACTATGCACCTATTAAGTGATGATAGTAATGTAGACGGAGGTTACGAACATTATCGAATGGCAGTGAAAACATGTTGTTTTGAGATTTAAGAATCATGATTAAATAGGTATCTTATGCATATTTAGCAGTAATGTATAAAGTGGGATATTCACATAGCAATCCACAAAATGAATCTTGAATAATAATACATCCAAACATAGTGCAAATTTATGAGAAAACATGATTCGTTGATAAAAGAAATCATCCTAAGTCTCAAGATAGTGTCATCCAAACAAACATAGAATTTAAGTTTTGACGAACCAAGGTAACACATTAAGAAATCAAATAAGTAACATAGTTATCATGTCTCCCCCAGTTAAGGGGATTTCCTCCCAAAGCTTAACCAGTGGGGTTTGCGTTATCTTCGGGGACAGGGTCTTCACGAGCCTCAGTTGTTCCCATGATAAAGGTGCGAGCACGAGCACCGTGATTGTTGTTAAGCTTGGGACAACAGTGCTTGAAGTGATCGGTTGCACCATACTCAAAGCAAGACCTACCATTGGTATTAAAAGGGACCATGGCGTTGTTGGCAGCAGTAGGAGTAGGTATACGGCAAGAGGTGTCTAGATGCCCATTTCTTCCGCACTTGGTGCACTTACGACACAGTTGTGCAGAAGGGTGATGATACTGGCACTTTGCACATAGAGGGTAAGGTCCACCGTATGGCTTCTTGGCAGAAACAGGAGCAACTTGGGTAATAGGAGTGGCAGGAGTTACTATAGCAAAGCCATTGGATGTCTTTTGTTTCTTATGATGGTACTCAGGCTCCATCATTACTTCTTCGTTGGTCCTCTTGTCACTTTTCCTGAACAAGATCCCAGACTTAACTAGATCATCCTTTAAGGACCCAGACAAACGAATAGCAGCTTCAAGTGTTGTGGGGCTACTTCCCATGACGGTACCCTGAATTTGAGGTGGAAGGCCTCCAATGTAACGATCAATTTTCCGAGTCAGGGGTGTAACCAGATGTGGGACTAGGATGCAGAGTTCATGAAAGCATGTGGTGTATGCCTCACTCTCCCCACTATCCTGGGTAAGGTCCCATAGCTCAATCTCCAACTTCTTCATCTCATTGCTGTGACAGAACTCCTCGATCATAATTTCCTTGAGCTTATCCCAAGTCATAGCAAGAGCTCCTTCCCTACCCCGAATCTGCTTTTCAGCATTCCACCAAGTCAGTGCCCTCTTTTGGAAGGCACTTGTATCATACTTTACCTTAAGTTCATCGGGGCAGTCACTCATCTCAAACGTGTTCTCCATGCCTTCAAACCATTGCAATAGCCCTGTTGCACCTTCAGATCCAAGGTACTTGTGTGGGTCACAAGAGTTAAAGTGCTTGAATATACAAATACTCCCACTAGATCTTCTGGTGGAGTTGTTGATTTGAGTGACAATAGCGGGTAAGACAGCAGCAAGTTGTTGAGTGAGAAGGGTGGCTATGGCGGAGATTTCGGCGGAAGGGTTGGAGGCTTCACCGGTGTTGGCCACGGTGGTATCAGGATCACGACGAGGAGGCATTCTATGAAAGAGAAATCACAAGTTGAAAGTTAGATAGACATTCAAATAATAATAAAATCACCGACTCATTAATATCAAATGTCTTACAAGATTAATAAACATATATGTTGAATTACAATTGAAATTAAAGATAAAATTGACTAATCAAAACTCAAGGTCCGGATGAATAACACTAGTGAGACGTGTTTTAGCATATAGGTGGGCACTCACTCCAAGGGTCTCCAGGTAAGTGCGACTCGTAACGAACGTGCCTCACTTTCCTTAGTGACAAGACCCCAAGTGTACAGGCGCTCACCCTTCCATATTACACGTGTCCCTAGTACCATTATGCGGGTCTTTGATTTTGATGAGAGTGTCATGGATTGGGCCTTGCCCAAGAATTGGATTCAGCTTCATGCAAGCTTCTTCTTCCTTCTTATTGTTGGGCTCCAATTTGCTAGGAATGTAGATGACTTCTTCCTCGGGTAGTGAGTAGTGCGGGTTAGTTGTCTCCAACAGTAGTTCGAGGTCTTCCTTCTTGCGGCCTTCTTTATCGGGCTTGGGCTCTCCGACGTGTGACAGCAGATCCGAGTCTTTATGAGTGTGTGTAACGTTAGGGTTGTGGACGAGATACAGTGAAAGCATAGTAATTACTCGTAAGCACATAATTCCTAATAATGTGGCACTTAGGTTATAGTCTAGGTTATTACTAAGGGAACCTAGTTCTCTATAACCAAGGCTCTGATACCAATCTGTCACACCCCTGCCAGCGGCGGAAACACGGGAGTGCAATGAAATTGAATACGAGAACATAAGGCAATAAAGACATTTACTATTAAAGTATCATAATTACATAAGTCTTAGAATTCAAAGAAACAAATAACATGTTCAAAAGACAAAACGCTTAAAATAGAATTTCTTCAATAGATATCTAGGCAAATCCTATGTGTTCTTGACTTGACCTATCACGAGCTTAATCACCTGAAACATGTACGAAAAACAAGTGTCAACTAAAAATAGTTGGTCACAGGTTTAATAAAAGTATAAGTTTGGCAAAGGTAACAATTCATATTCCAAGATCATCATATAGCACGTAATAAAACAAACACATGATTATCAAATCCAACCTAAAATGATGAATAACGAATAAGTGATACAACTCGCAAGTTACACTAATAACGAATAAGATGTCCAACCAAAAGTTGTCCATAAAGTATATGCAGTTTCCATCCTATGGCCCATATCTGTACTACCGTTGGCTTGAAAGTTTCAAGTTAAGAATTTGCAAGTTTAACGTTTATCATGTTGTGTTTATTTATTCACATACATATAAGATTCACTTGTTTTAGAATTGTTTGAAAACGTGTTTTAATGCGTGCCATGTTTCTCCCAAAACGATTTGAATAAAGTGGGACTATGAAGTCTCACCTTGAAAGCTAGACGAGATAAAAAACTTGAACGAATAGACGAGGTGAATCATGGACCAGACCTAAACAAATAAATAAACTAGTTTTAGGGTAGGTTCGATGGTTACGAGTGTTAGATAGGTGGTTCGGGTCATAAGTTTATGAATTAGATGCAAAAATAGAGTTCTAGTCGATTTTCAGATTTTGATAGCAAAGTAGCTGAACAGAAACGTGCTTTTAAAAATAGCAAACGATATCCAAAAATTATGAAATTTTACAAGGGATTGGTTTAAGTCGTTCCAAACAATTTTCGTTTAGAAATTTTTTCAATTTGAGACTCGGATCATAGCCAAAACTCTCCAACAACACAGAAGATACTGAAAACGGTTTCTGTCCCGTTTTGGCTACTACAGAGTCATACTTTTGAATTACAAAATGAGCCAATTATGGTTGGAAAGAAAATTCGACTAACTACGTCGTGGAATTTGAGTTTGCTCAGTTTCGATTAATTATAGTCAAGTTATGCTCAGTTAAAGTCAGCACAGTTTCTGTGCAAAATCAACGGTTGCACTTAAGTGGACTGTTTAGGGTTTTAAGATTACCGAACGCGTAAAAAAAATTAGACGGTTGCTATAATATCATTATAATACATAATATTATCAGATTAGGTTAGCCAAAACGTCCCGTGTCACCGGTCTAGCCATTATATTCACAGAAGCGTTTTAGAGAATAACAGAATGCAATCGGCATAGCCGACACGAACAAGCGGATTCTGTATTTAATTAGCCTGTGAGTTCATATAAGTGATAATATAGAATAAATAACATGTTTTAGGTTAGCAAAAACATACTAAAGCATGGGCAGAGCCACTTTTGCAATAGTTGTCTTGAGGATTTGCAGAATGCGACGGCATAGCCGCCATTGCAAACGGGATCCTTTGTTTGTTAGTTGGTGATGTTCGCTTGATTTATTAGTTTGATTAAGATTATTAGAGGTTTTTTAAGGCTGAGGGTTCACATGATCAAGTGATCATGGATAGAAAATAGAAAAAGATTGAGGGGATGAAGAAAGAACGAAATAAAAAGACGGTATTGAACTTCGGAAGGTTACTTACTTGTTTGATCTTCAAATTCTTTGAATCCACTAAGGGATTTTCGAAATATTCAAGGTTTGGGAAGGGATTTCACAAATTAGGAGGGTTTGAGAGTGTTTGAGGAAGAATTAGCAAAGAAAACAAGATCCTAAGCCTCCTATTTATACTAATGGTTGAAGGGGTGTAAATATGGAATGCCTTGGAAAACACTTTAGGGTTTTAGGAGGGCTCAAATCTGCGAAATTTAGCTTAATGGGGCTCGGTTTTTGTGATTTCTTGCTTGGGCTAGGTCCAAGAGTATGTGGGTTGGGTCCTAGCTTGGCCCGGTTGAGTGCGCACATTCGAAAATTACGATTTTAAGCATTTCTAAGCGAAATAGGCAAATTTTTTCAACATGAAAGTTGATTGTCATAACAAAATGAGTATGTGTAGCTAAAAAAATTTAAGTTAAAGTTACGTTATTCGCGTACAGTAGTTGGCGGTCGGTGGGCAAGAAAACGGACTTTTTGATCGTTTTTCGAATTTCAAGATTTATTTAAGGAAAGTTTTGCAAACAAACTTTGTTTTAAATAAAGAAATGAATATGCTAAACATTTAAAACAAAAATTAATGTCATGTTAGACGAATTTGTCGGTCGTGGACGGTGCGAAGCTAACGGCGGTTTAAAAGTCGAACAGTCGCACGAAAGTACTAACTAACGTACTAGGGCATCAATTTGAAATATGTGACAACTTGAATGGGTTAAATAACTATGTTAGGCACATATGGTTGATACATTGCCTTTGAGTTAGTAGTGGGTGATTTTTCGTGTCGGTAAACGAGTTATTAAACGGTTTAACGGTCCAAGTTGCATTTTAAGGCAATTCCAAGCGTTGCAGTGAACATGTGACCATGTAATAAGTATAATGTGCATGAAATAGGTATGTTTCAAGTATGATGAGAACACGAGTTATGATGAGGGTTTCAAGCTTCATTGATTCATGAATATGGTAAGCGTTACAAGTATGCGAAAAGCAGAAATGTTACAATATCCTAGGACCGGATTGTCTTCACAAGACCACTTACCAAACATTAACCAACTTCTTTGGTTCCATTTAAGTACCTGAAGATCCATATAGTTGCCTGCCAATGCATTTTACCAGGACTAGCAAGATACCTGTTGACTATGCTAACTACATAGGCTATGTCAGGCCTGGTGTATACCATAAGGTACATCAGACTGCCTACAACATTAACACAAGGGATCTTCTGCATTTTAGATAACTCCTCCATTGTTTGGGGAGAATCCCTACTTGAGAGTTAACATGTTGAGCTAGGAGAGTGATAATTGGCTTACTTTTCTCCATGCCAAAATTATGTAGAATTTTCTTGGTATAATTACTTTGTGTCAACCTAAGCTGCTTTAGACTTTTATCCCTGCATATTTCCATGCCCAAAGTTCTCTTGGCCTCACCTAGCTCTTTCATGTCGAACTCCCTCATTATTAGTTTCTTTGTAGCCTTTATTTCTTCCTTGCTCCTACAAGCCAATAACATGCCATATACATATAGCACTAGATAGACATGCTTGAATATTCTCTGAAGTAGACACAACTATCATAACTTCTCCTCTTAAAACCATGGCCCCTCGGCCCTCGCTTACTGATTTCACTTTTTACGAGGTCCTTGAATCGCGTAGATCCCATGGCCCCTCGTATACAAAGTCCTTGAATCGTGTAGGTTCATGGCCCTTCATTTCACATTGAGATCTTGGACATCGTAGGTCCATAGCCTCTTAATGAACCAACCACACATATGCAACACGTGCATGCATCGTAACATCTAATCATGTTTGTTTAACATGCGTATTCGTTATGCTTTCATATCACATACTCACGTTCTTATCACGTATAGTTATTACCCGTATATCAGCACGCCCCTAAACACATAGTCACGTAGACAAACATGGCTAATTGCGGGTTCAATGTACTTACTATAACCTCGGGGCTTTGTTACGTTTGATTCCTCGCTCAAACGCTTCACCCGATCCGACCCGACCCGAACTTGCAGTTCGCCCCACTAAGCTTTCTTAAACTTACTTAGAAGTGTGGGGGAGGTTTTGGTGTTGTTGTAGCAAATGAATGGCTCAAACCATCTATTTATAGGCTGATTTCTAGGGTCGTGATAGACCGTTACACCGGTGACGGATTTCTTGGCGGCTACGCACTTCCTGACCACGTAACGAACCGTTATGCCCCGTGACGATCCGTCACTACCTCTTTTCCATGTTTTTCACCTTATCCTTGCCGAGATACCCAGGTTTCATATATTATGGCTCTCGTAACTCATTTCCTAGCACAGTATATGTTTATTTGATGTTTGGGCTCTTTTCCGATCGAATCGTCTTTTGTTACGCATCCGGTTACGTTCTAGTATCACGTTTCTTAACCGAAGTTTATCCTAACTTATTGTTTGGTGTTTTTTAAACTCTAAAATGTTCGTGTTCAAAATTTCGGGATGTTACACCGTGTATTCTACAATCAACAGCAGCGCCGCCCACCGTTACGAACGGAACCCCATAACGTCGCCGATGCTACTCTAGTTCCATTCAAACACCACCCATTTCCCTACAATACTAGGGTTTGCAGAAACAACCTGCAATAGAACCCCACCCATCGTTGCATGAAAAACAACACTACCGCTGCCGTTACGATCGCCGCCTCTATACAACAGCGGCTCACTTTCGTGTGAAAGTTTACAGTAGCTGGCAGAGGACA
This sequence comes from Smallanthus sonchifolius, assembly GCA_023525975.1. Taxonomy (NCBI): domain Eukaryota; kingdom Viridiplantae; phylum Streptophyta; class Magnoliopsida; order Asterales; family Asteraceae; genus Smallanthus; species Smallanthus sonchifolius. The sequence goes on along the minus strand of CM042028.1, from coordinate 15,208,208 downwards.
TCCCGACGGGATGAATGGGGAGAAAACACAAGAAGTAGAGTTTCGGTTAAGAAAACACAAGAAGGAGAGTTTCGGTGTAAGAGCACAAACTCGGGAGACCTTATGCATTGGATTTATTCATCAACATATAGTTGTTAAACATAAGAAATCATAATAAGAATCGGAATATCATTCAACTTACAAACTTGTTCTTAACAATAACAGAAACATTGTCTTAAACAAGGTTCAAAACGTTGATACATAAAGGATGCCAGATTCTTAAACGGTCTGGTAACTCTTTATCATTAGCCAAGCATCTCTGCTTCCATCCGACCTACACTTAACTTGAAGTGCATACTAAAAGTCAACTTCGCTGAGTGAGTTCTTGCTTTACATAAAATATAACTTCAAATATTTTGCCAAAACATAAACATTAAACTTATATAATAAAACCATATGTAAACATGCTAAAACATAATTAAACATAAGTCAAACATTTATATCGAATAAGCGTCTTCTTGTAACCGTCAATTCCAACTTCAAGCACGGCTACTCCGAAGAGTAACGCGTACCAACTTCAATCACTGCTACCCCAAAGAGAAGTAAGTACCAAAATTTAAGCATTGCCCCTCCGTACAGTGACACCTGCTCACTTCAAGGGTCATGTTAACCCTCAAGATGACCGTCGTCACCCATTAGTTATACAACAGTTAGCCAGCCACAAAAGCCCCTAATAAGGTATTGCCAAACATAACATAACATCGCTTCTGTTACTGAAGGAACCATGGCAGATTCGTTCATATTGTGACTTTAAAAAAACATTAACTTCTTTCATTTCAAACTTCGTAGTTAAAGCATTTGCACGTTTAATTAAAATAACTTCTCATTCATAAAAACTTCATAAACTTCTTTGGCAAAACATTTCATAAACTTCATTTTATAAACATCATTTCGTTATGCACGCACATCAACCCCAAAACACAATAAAACATCTAAAAATGGGGCGTCTAGAACTCACCTGACTTCTTGGTACTACCTTTTCCGTAGTCTCTGACTAGGTGTAGTGTTAAACGATCTGTATGAAAGTTAACACGTAAAACCTATTAAAATTGGCTAGTGATGCCACGACTACGGTCGCCTGACAGGAACGCCACTATAGTGTCACCTGTCGCCTATAGTTTCGCTACTACAGTGTCGCCATAATTATGTTATGGACTTCAGTGTCGTTGTCTCAGTGTCGCCACCTATGAGTGTCGGCACCTACAACTCAAGCCCGCGACTAGTGTCGCTTCAAGAATTTCATTAGATACAGTCACCATTTTGATCCAATATCGAAACTTTTTACGTTCAAATCGTTTGTTTAACTTCTATCTAGCTAGATCTATGGTTTTTAGGCCATTTCATAGTATCAAACATTAGTTTACCCACTTTTTACCCAAAAACCCTAAAATGAAGATTAAGGTAGGAAACTCACCTCAAAAATGTCTTGTTTTTCTTGCAGGAGTTCTGGAAATCGATGGAGATAGATGATGGAGCAATCTTGGAAGAAATTTGGAGCTTTCTCTCACTATATTATCTCCCTCTCTAGGAAAAGTGGTGAAGATAATGAAATGAGGAAGATGGGGTGGTGGCTAAGGTTTAGCTCCCCCCCCCCCCTAATTCCAATCTTTCATGGTTAACACGTTCGGACCACCATATTTAATCCCTTTGCTTCATTTTAAATTCAAAATTATAAACATCGGGTTTTAAGGATGTTACATTCGGTCAAAGCTTCATTCCTGTTCATCAGAGATATCGTCTCTTCCTCTTCGCTCAACTTTCGGGTGGTTTTCAACTTTCGCTCAGGTTAAAAAACAAAGAAGCGGGTGCATATAGGAAAGAAGGGGGGAGGACTTTCGTATAACAATTTCTGTTAGAGATTAGGGTTTACCGTACTAGTGAGCCTATTACAATTTGTTGTGCTTTGAAACTCAACTTCACTCTCGTGTGGGCCTATTGCAATTAGTTTCATTCAAAAGCGAGTGTTCATGTCAATGTACAGGTCATCGTAAGACAAACGTACAAGTCATCAATGTTGTTTCAAGGTTTCGTTTGTTTTGTACGTTTTTTCCCTTACAACATTTAAAATATAATGTTTCATACAATTCCGGATTTGCCGTTTCGACGTGCTTATTTTTATCAGGGTTTCGACATGAATTTTTTTCTAATGATGAATACCAGTGTACAAGCCATTCAAACCGAGTTTTACACATTTTAACACTCACGTTGCAGAGCATAAGTTTCGCCCACTAATTTAATTTAATTTAATTTAACACCAAATGGACACGTTACAACACCACAACCATCATTGACTCACACTTCCCGCCTAAACTCACCCATTAATTCTTATGGTTTATTTTTGGATCTAATTTACATTTATTTTCTCTGATAGGCTGTTCAAAACTTGAACGTTTCTTATTCACACCGGTGGTTATGGCTTGCGCAGAAATGGAATTAATCAATTTTAGGAAACAAGAACTGATGACAGAGAAGGATTCGAGAAAGTAAGTCCTTTCAATTTCTTCCGATTTGGACTGATTTCCTTTTGATAGAACTTGAAGAGGTATTTTTATTTTATTATTTTTTCTATCTAATTTGTTTGCAGGCTTGATATTTAACTTACTATACTTTGTTTTCTTTAGCCTTTTCTAAATATTTCAGTCGAACACCAAACCAAGAGTTCCCACGTTTTGTAAAGCCAATTCAATAGGATAACATGGTTTATTTTATTATTTTCTAAATATTTAGCTTACTGAACCAAGGAGAAGGGTAAAATTTATGTACTAGCCACTACAAATATCATCTCGGTTGTTTTTACCTTTAAATTTTATGGGGGCTAAATAGTGATAAGTTGTGTTTAACTATTTATGGTGGGTTTCTATCAGAAGGAGGTGAAGATGACCGGATGGGTCAGTGGTCCGTCAGCATTGGCGGACTTACTAGCCGACACCGATAATTTTTTATTATTTTTTGTTATATATATGGTATATTTTCGAGCGACCCCCATAAAATTTTGACACCAACCCCAAAAAAATATTTTTTAGGATTATAGATTTTATAAATAAAAACCAATTAAACCACACCTTTAACCATATAACAATTGACCCATAACCCATTAATTATAAACCTCTTAAACCTAACCTTTAAACAAAATAGACCCAAATAACACATAAACCCATAAATAAACCCAACACCCATTTAAATAGTTTGGAAACCATTTTAACGAAGTAACATCCAATTTACTTATTTATATATCCGCTTTGATTCCTTGTGATAATTTTCGTGAGTTTGATATACAAAAGATATTATTATTAGCCGAGATGTATCCATATGATTTTAATGAACAAGATAAGGAAAACCTTAAGATTGAACTCCCGAACTATATGGATAATTTGAAAGCGGATATAAGATTTGCAAACTTGAATGGTTTATCTAGCCTTGTAAGATTGATGGTTGAAACAAAAAAACAGCAGAACTTTACGTTGGTGTATCGTTTATTGAAGTTGGCTCTCGTTTTACCCGTCGCAACATCAAGTGTTGAGAGATGCTTTTCTGCAATGAAGTACGTGAAGTCAATTATTGTATGAAACATTTACTTTAGTTTATTACTTATTGTATCTATACTATATAATAAATAAAGGTTCTCAATGTCACGTGTCGCCATCATACTCATTCTCATAATTTTTTCCCCTTCTCTCTCTCTTATTAAATACACCTCTATCTTTTAATAATAATTATATTTTGAGTAAACTCCTCTTTTAGTCCCTGTGGTTTGTGTCAATTCCCTATTTTAGTCCAATAGTTTAAAAATCCCGATTTACATCCAATAGTTTCACCATTTGTCTCTATTTTAGCCAATCCACTAACCTCCATCCAATTTTCTGTTAAGTTTCAACTGAAAAGACCAAAATACCCCTATTAATAATAATTAATACAATAAAAACTCAAACCCTTCACCCCTAACCCAAAATGGACATTAATCTGCCCCGTCCTCCGCCACCGCAGCCACCGCTACTGCCGCCGCAGCCACCGCCACCGCCTGAAACACACCATCCCCTCCACGATCAGGAGTGAAGACGAACGTACCCTAGTTCCCCATGTTTCCAGATCCAAAGGATTCAGGGACCCTTCTTCCTCAAGTGGTTCAACACGAACCCTAGCTCCCCATGTTTCCAGATCCAAAGGGCTTTTGGATTAAGAGTTAAATCGAGTAGGTGGGTGCGAGAATTACCTGGAATTTGACCCTGGAATCGTCGAATAGGATGGGTTTGTGCTCCTCTTGCTGTCGCGACCCGAGGGAGGAAGGAAGACGAGAAAGGTGCATTTTTTGTGTTTATTTCGATCGTAATCAACTAGGGAGGGTGTTAAAGGGTGAGACTAAACTCCTAACGGTTCTAATCGGAGGATTTAACAGGCGATTGAGGCTCTGATTCGTTGATTTCGAGTCCATAATCGAAAGTCCCAAACTTGTTCATTACAGCTCATAAATTCGCAATGAAATACGAATTAATCACTCATGAATGATTGTAATTCAGTGGGGAAAACAGTTACAAACGATTTGAATTCAGGTTTGAAAAGTTTGAAGCGTTTGAATGCGAGTTTGACTTTGTCTTGGGTCAAAATTGGTACTAGAACCCTTCTAGGGTTGAAGGTTGCATAGGAGAAAGGTGGGTTGAGGGTGGCAATGGTGGTGGCCGGAGTGGTGGCAGACGGTGGCCGGATTTAAGAAAGAGGGATGAGAAAGAACAAAGGAGATGGGTTGATTGAGTCTGATTTCTTAACAGGGAGATGGGTTTGAAAGAAATAGGTAGGTGGGTCCCACATAAAATTTGTTTTTCTTTCTTAGTTTGAAGGGTATTTTTGTCTTTTCAGTTAAAACTTAACAGAAAATTGGATGGAGGTTAGTGCATTGGCTAAAATAGAGACAAATGGTGAAACTATTGGATGTAAATAGGGATTTTTAAACTATTGGACTAAAAAAGGGAATTGACACAAACCACAGGGACTAAAAGAGGAGTTTACTCTTATATTTTTAAAGAAAATACTAATTATACTAATAAAATACATTTATTTTAAATTATCCCTTATTATAAGAAACTTTAAAATCTAATTATGTAACTTTTATTTTCAATCAAATAGTAAATGAAAGTTAAATTACATTAAATAGTAATTAACGTTTTTTTTGAAACCCAATTATATATTAGTTTTTACATATTTTAAATTTTGTTTTTTATCCTTAGTATATGTAATACATTTTTACACCTGTAAAATATATACATAAAGATTGAAGAATTTTATGTATTGATATTTTTAACCCGTGTGTAGACACGGGGTTCTAAACTAGTTAATTAATATATGTTAGATTTTGTGAACATCTGTATTTGGGCTATAATGTAAATATAAATATAAAAACAAATTATTTTCTTTATTTTTTGTTTTGTTTTTTCTTTATGCTAATTTATGTATGTTGCTCATGGTTAGTTGTATGTTGGATTATCGAAACTGCGCAAGTAAAGACGGACTGAAGCTATTGTAATTTCATTTTTATTATTATGTGTTATATGTAATTTCAAATCCAATAATAATTATTTACACATTTACGAATTATAATGTTTTCATTATTCAACCTGTTTATACACATGTAGGGTTGGTTTGTTTCTAAGACAACCAGTTTTTACACATGGTCAAATGTATGTGACATTGTTAAGAGTAAAAACGACAAAATGGACATAAGCTATTGATAGTTGATAAAGACGGTAAAATTACAAACAAAACAACAAATGTACTTTAAAAAGAAATATTTAGAGATTTGTTAATTGTAATTGTACTTTCATTTTTTATTGTTCTACGTAATAAAAATATTTTAGTTATGCAAAAAATTTGTACACGTTTTAAAATTATGTAATTTCTATTATACACATTATTATAAATTTTTTTACATATTATTGTACTTTTAATTTTATATTATACAATACCGTAGCCGTATAATAAATGGGTGTTTTAAAGAGTCGAAATACATGTGTCAGGATGTCATCAACCATCACCATTTATTCAAGATCTAATTGATTACGTCTAGAAACCGATATTTAACAAATAAAACCAACGGTAGTTAGTGGCGATCAATTGAGAAATTAAGAGTAGGCACCGAAAGTTTAAGATTCAGTATTTTGAATCTTCGTTGGGAATAATTATGGTGTTATGTCACCTCTAAAACGTAAAGGTGATTACCATCATAATAGGGTTTTGTGCATTGCATGTGCTCCATTCCAAACATTGACATATTTTATATATTGGATGTGTAATAATTTTTTTAAGGAAACGTGAAAAACACATAATCATTTATATTTATTGTTGTAAAATTGATAACTTAGAAAGTTTTTTTATACTTTTTACTCGGTTTCATACACTATTACAAGTGTTTATACGATTTTCATATTTTATTTATTTAAAATTGGTTCAGTATTGAGCTCGTCTGTGTATTTATATGTATTTAAATGAGAAGTCGAATCATTGTAATAAAATAACATATGTAGTGACATTATTATTATAATTAATGGAAATATTTGGGGCAATTTACCGAGATGCTAAAAAACATAAAAGTTCATGTAGTGGTGAATCTCAGTGGATCGTGGCAGCAAGGCCACTCTGTCACTTACAATACCCCGTCACGTATTTAAGTCGTCTGTAAAGGATTCTACCCGTCGCTTGATGGGAATTGTACTTCAAGACGGCCCGCACGACTCGTCCGTCGCGCGAACTTAGCCTACGACACGTGCCTTTGGGGGCCGATTGGCGGAGCTATGCATAGCCCAGTGGGGTCAACCGACCCCACCCGATTTCAAATTTTGAGTAGCTGTATATTACACGAATGCCGAGCGACCCCAGTCGTTTTTCGATGTCAACCCCATTGGTTTTTGAAAAAAAAAAAATTTGACCCCGAACGTTAAAAAAATATGAACTTCTTTTTAATTCTATTAACTAAACCTATAAGTTAGATTTATTTAATAAATCCATAAGTAAATTAACTCTAAGCCCATAAGTAAATTAAATATAAACCCTTAAGTTAATTAAATCTAAACCCATAACTCCATAATCCTAATTAACTTTAAACCCATAAGTTAATTAACTCTAAACCAACTAACCTTATAATTTATTTAGGATTAATCATTTAAACCTAATTAAAAAAAATCACGCAAAACAGGGACGATTAGAATTCCGCCTGCCGCTTCCTTTCCAATTTTTTAGTTCCTTGCCAAATGGCAATATTAATGAAGCATGTGAAGACGAACTTGCGTAACCGGATAACTGATGAATATATGAACGATTATTGCATTTGTTACATTGAAAAAAAGTTCTTTAAGAATGTTTTCGGTCGAAGATGTAATGGATCGTTTTCAAAAGATGAAAACCCGTAGGGAACAACTATATGATCTAATGTTTTTTTTATTTTATTTCTAATGATATTGTATTTTTACCGTTAGGTTTCTAATGACGATGCATTTTCATTATCGTATTATATCTTATTACGTGACCAACCCGGTAACCCAAACCGGCCCAAAAAAATTTATAGTCAGTAACTTAGAAATTTGAACATAAAAAAAAGCGACCCCACAAGAAATAATTCCTCGCTCCGCCACCGATGGTAGTCTCATATCGTAAATAATTAAAACGTTAATAGTTTGTCACAAACTGTTTGTGAGTTTGGTGGTAAATACACTATACGTGATAATGATCATACTTTAATGTATTTGCTGACAAATATAGTAAATGTTCTTTCCTTTATACTACAATGTGTTTACTAATAAATAAACAACCTCGTGATTACGAGAAATTTAATATATTCACTAGTAAATACACTATTTTTAGAATTCTATAAATTTTATTGTAACCAGTGAATACAATATTTATGAATTCTATAAATTTTATTGTATTTACCTATTAATAAACCAGTTTTTGATTCTTACTATAGTGTATTAATTGATTAATACACTATATAGAGTTCAAGCATAGATTAGTGTATTCATTGGTGAATAATGAATATATTAATTATGAATTATTAATTTAGTGTATTAACTAATCAATAATAAATATACTTTATAGATTTTAAGCATAGTTTAATGTATTCACCTGTAGATTTAGAGCATATTTAGAGTCTTCATTAATAAATACAATATATCTGGATATATAGTTTGAGGTTCTCTAGACATTCTACGTTTGTTTAACCGTATTTTGATTTCGACTCTTTCCTTACCCTTTTTTTATTGTTTTTATTAGACTTGTAATCGTTTTGATTATTTCTCTTCTGATTTGTTCTCGTTCAAATTGGATCCAACTATTTTGGACGATATTTCTATTTGCAACAAGGTTAGGATTATGTATTTATTTTCTATGTTGTTATCGTTTGTTTTTAGTTAAATTTTTCATGTTCTTTTAATTTTAATTTGGATATGTTGTTGTCACACATTGTGAAATATATGTTGTTGTCACACATTGTGAATTTCACTCATTATTTTAATGACAATAAAAATATTAACATGTGATACAAATACTAAATACAATTATTCATACATTCATACTCTACATTCTCCAATTACATATATGGATTTTCAAACAATCAATAAAATGAAGAATACGAATCGAACAATATTGGACAAAAAAACTGTGGTCAATTGTAACGGGTTCAGATCTTGCGATGGGTTGATACTATCGCAAGCACCAAACTAGTGATGAGTCAAGCAATCACAAGTTTCAAACTTTCGATGATATGAAAATATCACAAGTGACCCACTTACGATTGATAAGGAAATCACAAGTACCATACTTGCGATAAGAGTAGATGCGATCGCAATTACCGCTTGCGATCGGACTGTAGGCTGCATAGTTTGATGTTACGATTGAAATGTTATCCAGATTGGTGACTGACTATACTTTGAAGCTAGCTTGTCCAAGTGAGTCAAGAATCCATATTTACTGTTTTAGGGTGGTGTGCGTACTCTTAGTGAACGTTTTATAATAAATATATTTTATTACTACAAACGTGAACATTATGAAAGACATAGTTTAGTAAAAAGGAAAGGTTTATATAACAGAACGTTTTGAAAACAAATTGAAACAAACATAGTACGTTTAAAGAGATTGAAATGTGATGTTTTCAAAGAAAAGGGTATTGCACAGAAAGAAAGGTTTATATAACAAAACGTTTTGAAAACAAAAGAGAAAAATGTTTATTTAACTAACCATTTTATAAATAAAGAGAAAGATGTATAGAAATGATTGTTTAGTTAACTAACCGTTTTATAAACAAAGAGTAAGATGTTATAGAAAGAAATGTTTATTTAACTAACCGTTTTATAAACAAAGAGAAAGAAAAAATCAATACATTGTCTAATCTGTCAAAGTATGTACGCAAGAGAAAGGAGCCTTGGGAGTTCGGCTCAGTCCTCGTCGCACCACACCCTTGTCGTCTTCCCCATCGTGTCGTGCCACGCTGGCCTCTACACACCACCACGCGTTGTATTCCCCCTTCCTCCACCCCTTTTCTTCCTCTCCCCGACCATTGCACCACCGACAACGATTGGGTTTCATTACCATCACACCCATCGGCTTCATTTTTTTCCACCACACACACCACCGTTTGTCACCCCTACAACCACCACTAAACAGGGCTCAACCAACAACGTGCAAAATATAGAGGATTTTGAGAATGAACCTGTGTAGAAGATTTCGAGAATAAATTTGGATGATCTGAGAGTCGTGATGTCACTTTCAGATCAAAAAAATTCAGAGGTTCTCCTGAATTTAATGATCAGATAAAAGTCAGATTTGAGATAAGATCGACATATGTTCTTGTAGAGAATTTCGTGAACCAGAATATTGAGAGATAGGACCAAATGATACTGAATACGGATCTACGAACTCTTCGTCTGTTTCTCTCTTTTCTCTTTATTCCCAGTGAGGGCCCGTAACCACCTACTTATAGGCTTTCAACATGATGGTTAAATAACCGCCACATAGCGGTTACCAAAAGTGGTTAATTAACCACCAAATAGCGGTTACAAAAATCGGTTACAAAAAACCGTTTTATGATGGTTATAAAACTACCAAAAGTAGTTACATAAACCATTTTGTAAGCGAGTCAGACCCGGGTCGGGTCCGGGTCAAACAATTCCAATATCTCCTACTCAAACGCAAAACAACTCAGACCCCGCCAGGCGATGCCTCTTAGGAACCCCTATTTCATAGGTTCTTAAAATCATTGCAAACTCAAACAAGTGTGCATTCTGTACCTCCTGACTTATTTGATGATTATTATGATTTACATTGGTCATACAAGTTAATCCCAATTACACTAAAATATCCAACAATCCTCCTCTATTTTAGTGCAATCCTTGATTAACTTAAAACAAACTCACTATAAACAACAAATTTATGCATAAATGAAATATCGTGATGATTGAATTTCATATTAGTATATTACACATCCCAAATATTCGAATATCAGGGTGTCTCTATGGATTGAACCCTTGCTATCCATTTTGAATACATGAAGATAATATAAACACAAGTTTACATACTTATATGGTCTTACTTGACACTATTTTTACTAGCCTTGTGTCCCATCCTTCAATGAGTACATAGAAGCCAAGTCCCAAGCTTCCTCGAAGCGGCTAAACTTCATACTCATATAGGTAGTTCCTTTCCTCTTGCACATGCAATGCAATTTTTCAAAGGATCTATTATGAAGTCAAAACTTCAACCTAAACCACTGTAGCCTGAACACATACCTTGGGATAAATTGTACATGTGTTCCAATCGCTAGATGTTAAGCTTTCTACATTGAATTCAGCATCTATTGTTGTACTAGATGGGAATTGGGTATCTTAACATGAGAGATTTAAGTGAACTTTAATCCCATCCCCACAGCCGACTTATGCACAAGATCTCTTCCTAACCCTTTGGTTAAATGATCGGCTAGATTATGTTGTGTAAGAACATATTCAACTGAAATCACACCATACATGATGAGCTCACGAATCTGTTGGATATGTGATGTCCGATCGTCAATTAAGTCAACGTTACTAACGAGGTACGATCCAAAGAGTTACACTTTGGGCAACGAGCAATTAAATAATATTTAATTGTTAAATATTATATTTCACGAATCATTAAACGGTAAATAAATATTTAGCGAAATACTTATTCGATGATTAATTATTTAGAGAAATAATTATATGCGGAGGGATTTAATGATTAAGTGTTAAACAATAAAAGATCTGGTTTTTACTGATTAATTGTTATCAGTAAACTACGAGGGTTAAATGTAATTAATAGTTAATTGCATGGAATTAAATGTTAATACCCGAGGGTGTGATTTGTAATTAGTGTAGTTATAAATATATCCTTAAGTGTTAACCATAAACAGTTTTTGCCACCATCTAGTTTGCGCAAGGAGAAGGAGCCGCCACCCCCCTGTGTTTTTCGGTCGTCGCCAACCACCGCCGACCACCGTTGCCGACCTCTTCCTGCGCCGCCGCTACCCGCGTGTTCCGTGAGACGGTCCCAGTTGTTTGCGGGTTTCGTGATCGTGTCATCTAGCGTGACGTTCGTTGAACCAAGGTGTTTCTGATTCGGTTTATCGTTGAAGGTATAATCCTAGAACACCCTATGGTTGCATTTATATTATTGTTTATACGCGTGTAATCAGATCACTGACCGGGATCCAGATCGGATCTGATATCGTATTAAAATTGCTTCCGCTGATTAAATCTGATTTATTTATTTAAAAGCGTTTCAATATTATTTGTTTTAAAAGTTAAAACTGGTACGATAATTCCTAACAGAATCATGCTATGTCTAACACCTAAGTGTCTAGACTTCCCGTTATACACTTGGCTATAGGCCTTAGCCTAGGTAGCAGCACTATCACACATGATAGATATTGATGATATCGGTTTGGGCCACAATGGAATCTCATACACTAAATTTCTTAGCCATTCAACTTCTTTACCAGCTGCTGCTAAGGCTACAAACTCATATTCCATTGTTGAGTTGGTTATGCAAGTTTTCTTCTTAGAGGCCTAGGAGATTGCTCCTCTTCCAAGCAGAAAATCTCATCCACTAGTCAAGGAGTGATCCTCTATCCTTGTAATCCATCTTGCACCTGAATAACCTTCAAGAACAGAAGGAAATCCATTGTAACTCAGAACATAGTTCATAGTTCCCTTCAAATACTCTTCTAATAGCTTGCCAACGATGTGTACTTAACCATTAGACAAGACAACGTCATCTCCTAGGTCTCTAAGTGACTTGTAAGCTCATTAAGTCACTCTCTGGTTTAAATCAAGCTCCTAAACAATGGTATCAGAAGTTTGATGACTTTGTGTTATCTAATGGTTATGTACTTAACCAAGCAGACAAGTGTGTATACTACAGCTCTACAGCCCCAAACTCTTAAGTAATTTAAGTTTGGTTGCTTTCCATACCAAAGTTCATATGGGGTAATCTTGTTCCTTTTGTTAGGAACCCAATTTAATAAATAATAGGCTGTTAGCATAGCCTCACCCTAAAACCCTTCACTTAGCCCAGAATAGGATAACATGGAATTAACCATTTCTTTTAAAGACCTATTCTTCCTTTCAGATACACCATTTTCCTGTGGTGTATAAGTAGTAGTGGTTTGATGTATAATACCCACTGATTGGAAATAACTTGGATCAAAGTATTCACCTCCCCTGTCTGTGGGTAATGTTTTAATTAAATCATTATTTTGCAAGTCTACCTCAGTTTTATATATCTTAATTAAATTTATCTAAAGCTTCATCCTTAGAGTTCAAACGATATACATAACAAAACCTAGAGGCATCATCTATATAAGTAACAACATACTTTTTATTTCCTATAGATGGAGTTGCATGGAAATCACACAAGTCACTATGTATTAGTTCAAGCACCTTTGATTCCCTTTTAATGTCTTTAAAAGGCTGTCTAGTAATTTTTGTTAACATGCACTTTTTACACTTTTCATTATTAATGTCAAAAGAAGGTGTTAAACTACATTTATACATATCCTATAATCTTTTATAGTGTACGTGCCCTAACCTTGCATGCCATAAACTAGATTTGTTTATGTTATTACTAGAACTAACTATGCAAACAAAATCGTAACCAAAAGGAACATTGATGTTTAATTTAAACATACCATTAAGATAACCAAATCCAACAAAAGGATCATGATTGGATAAGATGTACTTATCTGATTCTAACACCTTGAAACTTCCTTTTGTTTCCTTTGAACTTGTTAGAGTTCTTGGAAGGTCCAGCCTCTTCAACCATGTTCATAGAAGATCCAACCATCTTTTTTTTTTATCATCATTGACATGTAATTGTTGAAATTACTCGCCAGAAATTTCTTACAGGATGAATCTTCAGCCATATACTTGGCTTCCAAAGTATCCCACAAAACTTTTGCGGATTCTACGTTTTGATAAACATCAAATAAAGAGTCACACATACCGTTAAAGATGTGGCCAATACAGATGTAGTTGTCGTTCTCCCACTTGGACCGCATCCTAATTTGTTCTAGATTTCCATCTTCCATAATCTCTGGCATGGGAGTGGTCAACACGTAGACAACTTTCAGGGTGGTAAGAAGGAAGTGCATCTTCCTCTATCATCTGCGAAAATCATGCCCTTCGAATTTCTCCAATTTGTTAAACTTGCTATTGTTTTGATCTTTATACAGGATTTTGAGAGTGAGCATGTGTAGAAGATTTCGAGAATAAACCTAGATGATCTAAGAGTCGTGATGTCACTTTCAGATCAAAACAATTCAGAGGTTCTCTTGAATTTAATGATCAGATAAAACTCAGATTTGAGACAAGATCGAAGTATGTTCTTGTAGAGATTTTCGTGAACCAGAATATTGAGAGATATGACCAAATGATTCTAAATACGGATCTACGAACTCTTCGTCCATTTCTCTCTTTTCTCAGATCAGTTGGAGGTTGAAGATGGTTGGTCGCCTGAAACCCACCTGTCTCCACCTAAGAGTGTCGCTGGAAATCTTTTGAGGGGTAGACGAGAAGGAAGGGAGGGTGGGTTGGTGGGTTGGGGTACTTGTCTTTTGTTATTTTATTATAAGGGGGCCATCTTAATTAATTAAATTATTTTTAAAATTACAAGAGGCATTTTGGTCATTTCACACCAAATTAACAATCAAAGCTAACGTCCATCGAATTTAGGGGCTAACGATGTTATAAATTGAAAAGTTACGGATCATCATTGTAAATTCCCCAAGTTAGAGGTTAAAAGTGCAATGAGGGCATACGTGAGGGGCCATTAGTGTAATTAACTCTAATGTTATATTCTTGGATCCCACGATACTTTTCCTATAATTAAGGTTAACTTCCTTGAAACTTTCATTTATAGTTATAGAAATTTTAAATGTTAAATGATAAAGAAAAAATAAAAAAAGACTTGAATTAGTTCGTAAAAGTAATGAATATTACTGGGCAAAAAATAAATTAACACTTAAACTTTATGAAATATATGAACAAGAATCCACAATAAAGTATACAACAATGTCATAAATCAAACGAAAACAAAGACAAAAACACTAACAAATAAATCAATTAGTGTTTCTCAAAATGTTGTTAAGCAATTCTTCAACATATCTACACAAAATTGCTCATATAATTACATTCCTCGTTCAACTATACATCCTTTTTCATAATTGGGAAAAATAAAAGACGATAAATGAAATTATTGTCCATGTGAGGGCATTATTGGAAATTCGTCTTGATGATCCTCCGATGGCGAAACTTGGCAGCCATGATGATCCGTTCGGATCAACTTCAGGTTCCGGTGCTTTAGGAAGCACCGGTGAAGCGTTTGTAGCTGTTCCGGATGGATCTCTTGATGATTTTTGGCTAAACAATATTAAAAATATTTATCAATAACATATATTTATAACTATTATTACTATGATAAATATATTAACTAAAATAACAAACATAAGTGACAGATTTTATTATACCTTGTTGATCCCGGGCAAAATGTGATGGTATAATCTGCACCGGTGCATGTAAATGTGCTCGTAGCATCATCGTATGCGTAGCTGTACGATCTCGGGCAAGCCGATTTAAATATTTCCGAATACACCGAAGGGCGACAAGTGTCGGGCGATCCAAATGATCCGCTACAACAATATTCTGGATTCCCGAAAGCCTCACATGCACTTTTGCAAGCCTTACCGTCTCCTGTTTGTAACTCAGATGGACACATTCGGTTCAAATCGGTCACACATCCGGTTGTACCACACGCATCTGTCCCGCCAATGGCATCAACTGCCATTGGTAGATTATACCCGTCTACTAGGCTCACATCGTAGAAATCTTGGGAATTGGTTCCTGATGCTGAACCAATCGTGAACTCGGCTAGGGTTGCTGGTGGGGTCGCACCAGCCCCATTGCATGACATTTGGTTGGATCCACAGTCGCCGGTTGCACAACTTCCTTGACCATTTGCGTCAAAGGTGCAACCGGTTCTACCCCAAAATCGACCTGACCAACCAGGCGAGGCTTGGAAAGAGCGTGACTCGCCTGGGCTCAGGTCGAACCCGGTGCTGTCCAATGGGGTGCTACCGGCACTTGATAATATCCCTGGCCACACCATGTAGTCACATCTGTTTTTAAAAGTGAATGTACTTCCACTTATTCCTGAAATTACAAAATCAAAAGGGTAAATCAAAATTAATGCTTATGTTAAACTTAATTTATTAAATATCACTTAAAATCATGATATACCAATGATAGTGATGAATCAGGCGATGGAAGCTTGTGCTGACCGCCAACTGATCCATCCCTAACAATTTAACAAACAACCATAAATGCAGGTTTTTAAAAAACATCTAGTTAATGATAAACAGGCTATAACATTGAAAAGCATGATATATGTTGAATTTTTTGTTAGAGATATGAATTTGGTTTTTGGGTTGAATTTGGAAAAAATATAGTTTATGGGGGAGTCCGCCCCCCTAACCAGCAGACAAAACAATTTCTGCCATGGATTCGCGCACATGGCATGCAGACTCTAGCAAAGCTGGCACAACTAGATTAGTAATACATCTTCATTTTGACAAAAAAGATTGTTCGGTCCGCTACCCCATACACCAAATGTGTTCCGGAATCGACCCATAAACCAAATTCATATCTCTAAGTCGGTCATTTTGACAAAAAAATACGATTAACGTTGCTTTAAGATTCAAGAGACCGATACACCTTAAATTCAAAATGGGAAAAATTGAAACTTTTATTTACCTTTGCAAATCATCAAGAAAATCATGGCTAGAATGAAAGAACAAGAAACAAATGAATTTGTTGCCATTTTTAAAGCAAGAAACTTTTGCAAGATTCGCAAACTATATTTGATTGTGGGTAGTAAAGAAATGAGGTTTGATTAGGGTTTTGATTGTATCTTGACCACCAATAAAACTTGAAGCTCTAATTAACAATGGAAGTTCTGGTTAGCTTTGAAGATAGAAAGGTAGAACGAAAGAAAGGGGGTTCTTATGAGATTGATGAACTTAAGTTTTATAGGGTGGATCAATGCACAAGTGTGAGAATTAAGTATTAGTTATTGTGTGTATGTATATAGATACAACTGTGTGTATCTATATATTACTACGGGAAAAAGGGAATATAAGGACGGAGATTGGAGAATTCGGAATTGGAGGTGTAAAGCTGAGGTTAACTTTGTAAAGTTGGTTACTAGTCTCGATATCACTTTAGGTGGATGGGGGTATTTTTTAATATTTTGTAGATGATACTTAAGTTATCCGGTCTGTGATTGTGATTTTCATCCTTCTCACACAAAAGGGGTGGTACGCCCCCTCACCATTTCACGCCCTATCTCAGCCAATCAAGTGCCATGTCCCCTCCCTCATTCCTTTCTCCCGTGAAATTTCCGACGCCACCCTCCGTCATGCCCCTTTCAAGTCGTTGGGGTGATGTTTCACGCCCCTCGCAGCGGTTCACGCTAAGGGTGTTCAAAAGTATCCGTATCCTAAACCGAACCCGAAATTCCGAATCCGAAATATCCGAAAATTCGGATATCCGAATTTTCGGATTTGGATTCGGATAGCATTTTTCAAAAAACTTCGGATATTTGGATATCCGAATATCCGAAAATAATTTTATTTTAAGATATCTTTTCTAGAAAGTGTTATGAATACAATATATATAAAGTATTTGGTTTTTATGTTATGTGTTTAGCTCTCTTAAGTTTTTAAAAAATAAAACGTATTCTCGTCGTAATTTCAAAATTTATACTTTTTTGGTCAAATTTATATATTGTTTCCTAGAAAGTGTTATAAATACGATATATATGAAGTATATATCTTTTATGTTATGTG
Organism: Smallanthus sonchifolius; assembly: GCA_023525975.1. NCBI lineage: Eukaryota > Viridiplantae > Streptophyta > Magnoliopsida > Asterales > Asteraceae > Smallanthus > Smallanthus sonchifolius. Next base: position 15,190,780 of record CM042028.1, on the reverse strand, counting down.
TTTAGCCTTCTTATTTAAAAAAAAAACTAAAACGTATTCGCGTCGTAATTTTATAAATTACTCAAAAATTGGTTTTTTAATTATTTCATAAAGATGATGTTTATTTAATATATTTTATATATTTAGATATTAATTTAAAAAATATATTTAAGTTAAAAAAAAACTGGATATCCGTTTCACTGTCCGAATCCGAATCTGAAATTTCGGATTCGGATACGGATACGGATAGTGAAATCCATTATCCGAAATTTTCGGATATCCGACTTTGAACACCCCTAGTGCACGCCCGCACCGGATACCCTTAGGAGTAAAAAAATTGTAGACAAATGAATATATATAATTACATCGATTTCCCCGCTAATTGTAACTAATAATTAGTAATCTCTAATTATTTTCGTCTTGAAAACGGAACTTATATGATTATCTGCATTGAAGTCTTCAGATCTGCAGCATGGTTTTTATATTCTCATTTAATATGTTTACCGACAATGGTTTAAGAAATTTAATATATGCATTTGGGTACATAAGTTTTTTTGCATTTGGGTACAAAAGTTTTTCTTTATGTTGTCTTACTATAAATTATCTTAAGTATTTAACTTTTAGAAAACAATTTAAAAAAATTATATATAAATTAGACGTTATAGTTTCTTTATTTATATGTTTATCAAATGAGAATATTTCTTGTAATTTTGTTGTAGTGGGTAGTGGCGGATTTATAAATTTTTTTTACAGGTCGGATTTTGGGGCGATTGACTATACCGAATATTATTTTTTTTGGTTTGGTTCGGGTCGGGTCTAGGGCTGTAATCAAGCAGAGTTGAGCCAGGGTGGGCTCAGGCTTAGCTCGGTTATCTTAACAAGCTGAATCTTGAGCTTGAGCTCGGTTCGTAAAAAGTTCGAGCTAGCTCGTGGCTCGTCGAGTCGACTTGTTTATTTTTTTATTTTTTTTAAATTGTATGCTTTTTACACATTATGTATAAAAAATAAAAAAATAAAAAAAATATCTTTAACATAGTTTTAATACATAATTTATAAACTACAAAATTTATAATTCAAGCTTAATGCATAACCAACTTGTGATAATTGCTTATTTGTCACAAATTCAACCCAACTATTAAGCACATTTACCAGATACATCCTCTTAAAATCCAGGAAACCGACATCAACTTAAAATGTGGATCTAAATTAGACGGTATTGACTTAAGCAACACAAGTTTCCTTAATACTTCTCAAACATTTCATACATCGATAAACTCATGTTGTTCTACTTTTGGAAAGAAAATAAGTATTACGTATACGGTTATATATATATATATATATATATATATATATATATATATATATATATATATATATATATATATATATATATATATATATATATATATAAGGGAGGGTTCCGGAGAAAACCACATAGTTAGGCGAAAACCAAGAAAACCACTAAAAAAAACCAATTTTAACCAATCATATAATAATATTTATTTTTTATTTTATTTTATTTTTATTTTATTATAAGAGTATCAATATAATATTACACATTTTTACCAAAAAATCATTTAAGTATTGGCTTACGTATACGTAACACAATATGTTACGTATACGTAAACAGAAAACCAAAAAATCGCGGTTACGTATACGTAAAACGCATTACGTAAAATAATTTTTTGGTAAATTGTGTAATAATATATTAATACACTTAGAAATAAATTAAAAAAAAATAAAAAGTCTATAAATTATTTGATTGGCTTTTAGTGGTTTTTTCGGTTTTCGCCTAACTTTGTGGTTTTCTCTTGATTCCTTCCATATATATATATATATATATATATTATAATCGCTACTTATTCTGCCCCATATTTTTAAATAAATGGTGACACAAATTAGGGTTATAATCTATATGTATTACAATCTGTGCTTTAACTTAAACGAGCCAAACGAGCGAGTCATCGAGCCAGCTAATGAGCGAGCCATTAGTTGATTGAGTGTTGCCTGCCGCTAAAACAAATTGAGTGTTTTATTTTTAATTAGGTTTAAATTTTAATTGGGTTATTGGGTTGGTTTGTTTAAAGGTTTAAATAGGTATTGAGCTTTCTTTTGTTTAAATGATTATTGGGTTAAAATGTTTAGTCTAATTGATTGTTAAGATTTAACGGGTCATGACTTGAGCCAATTGTATTATAAATAGATTAATACTTAAGTTTTATATTTGTTAATTAGGTTATAATAAGTTTTTATTTATAAAATTTTTAAAAATCTTAAATTAATTTTTCTTGGGGGTCGGTGTCAAAATTTCATGTGTGTCGGTATCAAAATTTCTTGTGGGTCGGTATCAAAATTTCTTGGGTGTCTCACGAGATTAGATCGTATATATAACAAACAAATAAAAAATTTCTTGTGTGTCGGGCAACCCCCTACCCAAAAGGTAGGTACACCTCTGCAAGTGGGTTATGTGGTTTTGAATTTTTTTGAGGGAGGTATTGTAACACCTGCCAATTTACGGTCCCAATATTAACGGGAATAAACATAAGAAAAGACGGTAGAGGAAGGAAACCCGAAAGATAGATGATAAAACAAGAATTCTGAAATTGATAGGGTAGCGGACCGCAACCTACTGGTTAACGGTCCACTACGGACTCAAGAAATCTTGCCGCCGAAGGTGTGACGGATTGCCATCACAGACTGTGATGGTCCGCAACGGGAAAGACATAGTTGGCTGTCACACCCCGCCTCAGGCACCCACTGGACGTGTGCGAGCCCGATTGGTATCTTCTTGACTTTGATTTCAGAGTTTTTGTAAAACACAGCGGAAGTCTATTTCAAAAAGGAACATTTCTTCATTCTTTCAACCTCAAGGGTTGTGTTTGTAAATATCAAAACTCAGTTGGAAGACAAAAGTTTTATATTTACTTTCATAAACAAAGGGATTTAAATACCCTTTCATTTGATTACAAAACAGAGTTGAAATCAAATACATTCCTTGTCTCTTATGGACAAGTTTAAGCCACTGGAAATAGTACGACTCAGGGTTGACCAATTCCCTGGTCCTATCTCCTTTTCATCTCTTTAGGATTTCCCTTTACACGAGGCCTGAGAATCTTACGTGTATTCCATCCTTTCATTTCATGGGTCAGATCTCATATCTGCCCGCCCTATCCCTTTTCCATCACATTTTATTGATTTCCTGAAAACATTTTGAAAATGAAACGTCGGCGCGAACGCCGGTGAATACAATTATCTTGACACTAAAAAGCATTTGGCACAAACAAGTATTAATTCGATAATCACAATTTTATGTTCAATCTACACATTCAGCAGGCCCTCATGTCCTGACTATAGCACTAATGTATACACTGGTAGTATGTCTTTATAACAACGGGGACTCATGTCACCTCATTTGTTAAAAAGGGAAGTACCAGCCGCGATCCGAGACTTTCACCCGTGACCCGTGTATCCCTTGCAAGTTTTACGTATACCTATGACCCGAATGCTTACACGTAGGTGAACGTTGAGCATTACTCCCTTAACCTTTATTTGGCCATTTTCGTAAATAAAATGTTTAACACAAGTTTTCAGAGAGATAAAGTATTCACCTTGTTTAGTGGAATGAGCCTCTAGAGTCGAAAGCTTATAGTCTAGCTTCTAAACTTGATTTCTCTAGCGTAACAACACTTCTACGAGCTTTTCTTCTTAGTCTGGGCACTACAATGTGCGGGAGTTGAACCGGGATCGTCGGGACCGTCTTAGGGATTGCCTGGAACAAGATTTGAAATGCGTTTGGGATAAAGAGATCGATCAAACTCGTCCAACTATTTATAGGCTGTGATTCGGGTCTATGTCGGACCGTTATCAAAGGGATGTCGGTCCGACATCCATCTATGCCTACATCAGCCCTAAACGTCAACTCCTGATTGGACCGCACATGTTTTTGGTGTATGTCGGATCGTTATGTGGACCATGTCGGTCCGAGATCTAGACTCACGTCCCATCATTAGAGCTGAGTCATTGGACACGTGTCAACACCATAAATTGCGGCTGAGAGGAGGTTTGCGGACCGTTATGGATTGATGTCGGTCCGATAACCGACCTATCCTTCCATTACGGACCGTTATGAGAATGGATATCGGTCCGATATCTGACTGAGCTTCGCCTCGGTCTGATATCAACATCCTTATTCACTTCGGATCGATATGAAAGTGATGTCGGTCCGATATCTAGCTATTTTCACAAATTTTCATTTTCAACCCTAGACTTATGTACTTTAGATGCAACAAGCCCCTAAGGTTCTAACCTTGGCATTTCTTGGACATTTTTGTGGCAAGTGCTACATCCTCCCCACCTTGTTTTAAACTCGTCCTCGAGTTTATTCGAACAAGTGAGGATATTTCTTTTTCATTTCGGACTCCAATTCCCATGTGTATTCAGGTCCATGTCTGGAGTTCCATTTTACTTTCACAATCATCAATTTCTTTCTTTTCAATATCTTTTCTTACCTGTCCTCGATTTGCAAAGGTTGTTCCATCAATTTCAATTTTTCATCTACCTCTACATCGTGTAGGGGTAATACCAGAGATTCATCTTCCAGACACTTGCGCAGATTTGATACGTGGAATACATCGTGTACTCCATTCATTTCTTCTGGTAGTTCGAGTTGATAGGCCATAGGCCCAACTCTTTTCAAGATTTTGAATGGTCCTACGAATCTAGGACTTAACTATCCTTTCTTTCCAAATCGGACAACACCTTTCCATGGTGAAACTTTTAACAGAACGTTATCACCAACGTTGAATTCCAACGGCTTTTGTCTCTTATCAGCATAACTCTTTTGACGATCACGAGCCGCTTTCAGTCTATCTCTTATTTGAATAACTTTTTCAGTTGTCTCCAGCACTATTTCAGGTCCGGATAACTGATTTTCTCCAATTTCAGACCAACAGATTGGAGTTCGACATTTACGACCATATAAGGCTTCAAAAGGAGCGGCCTGTATACTCGTATGATAGCTATTATCGTAGGAGAACTCCATTAGAGGTAAGTGGTCATCCCAAATTCCTCCAAGATCAATCACACAAGCCCTTAACATGTCTTCAAGGGTTTGAATGGTTCTTTCGCTCTGCCCGTCCGTTTGAGGATGATAGGCAGTGCTAAGATTCAATTTCGTACCCAGGGCTTTTTGAAAACTTTGCTAGAATCGAGAAGTAAATATACTATCTCTATCTGACTCGATAGATAGTGGCACACCGTGTAATGTTACAATTTCATTAACGTATAGCTGCGCCAAGTTATCCATATTGAATGTCTCTTTCATGGGAAGAAAATGAGCAGACTTAGTAAGCCTGTCAATGATAACCCAGATGGTGTCATTCCCACGACTTGTTCGGGGAAGTTTTGTGATAAAATCCATGGTTATCATTTCCCATTTCCATATAGGAATTTCAAGTTGCTGTAACAAGCCAGACGACTTTTGGTGTTCAGCTTTAACTTGAGAACAGGTTAAGCACTTTGCAACATAGATAGCGATATGTTTTTTCATCCCTATCCACCAATAATTGGCTTTTAGGTTTTTATACATCTTATCGCTTCCAGGATGCATGGTGTATTTAGATTTATGAGCTTCTTCAAGAATCTTTTCACGTATATTTTCATAGATAGGAATCCAGATTCACTTATTCATTCTAAGAATTTCATCATCACCTTTGACCAGTTGTTCGATCATACCTCCTAAACCTTCTTTCTCTAGGTTGGGTTCTTTTAAAGCCATCTGTTGAGATTCCTTAATACGAGTAATAAGATCGATTTGGAGATCGAGTCTTAAAGCACGAACTCGTTTAGGTTTCTCATGTTCTTTTCTACTTAAAGCATCAGCTACAACATTGGCTTTGCCTTCATGATAACAGATTTCACAATGGTAATCATTCAGGACTTCCATCCAACGTCGTTGCCTCATATTCAGTTCTTTCTGACTAAATATATACATTAGGCTTTTATGATCAGTGAAAATAGTGAATTTGACTCCATATAGATAGTGCCTCCATAATTTCAGTGCGAAGATTATGGTGCCCAATTCTAAATCATGAGTCTTATAATTCTTTTCATGAGTTTTCAACTGACGGGAAGCATAAGCAATGACTTTGCTCCCTTGCATTAACACACAACCAAAACTGGTGTGTGAAGCATCACAGTGAACTGAAAAGCCTTCGTTTCCATCTGGCAGAGCCGGTATGGGTGGTTGAGTCAGTTTCTGTTTTAAAGTCTCAAAGGCTTCTGATTGTTTAGGACCCCATTCATACTTAATTGACTTGCGAGTCAGAGAAGTTAATGGAACAGTAATTCGAGAAAAATCTTGGATAAATCTCCGATAGTAACCGGCCAAGCCGAGAAAACTACGAACTTCAGTTGGTGACTTCGGGATTTCCCATTTGGATATCGCCTCAATTTTAATAGGATCAACTTGGATGCCATCAGTATTAATGACATGACCAAGGAATTGGACTTCTGATAACCAGAATTCACATTTTGAGAATTTAGCATACAACTTCTCATTTCTCAAAAGTTCAAGTAAGATTTTCAAATGGTTCGCATGTTCTTCCTTACTTTTGGAGTAAATAAGGATATCGTCAATGAATACGATAATAAATTTATCCAAGTAAGGTTTGCAAACTCGGTTCATCATATCCATGAAAGCTGCTGGTGCATTAGTAAGTCCAAACGACATTACCGTGAACTCATAATGACCATATCGAGTTCTGAAAGCAGTTTTAGAAATATCTTCTTCCTGGACTTTCAATTGGTGATAGCCAGAACGAAGATCGATTTTGGAAAAACAACGAGTTCCTTGGAGTTGATCGAAAAGATCATCGATTATAGGGAGTGGATAACGGTTCTTTATCGTAACTTTATTCAATTCCCGATAATCGATACACATACGCATCGAACCGTCTTTCTTTTTGACAAACAAGACCGGGGCTCCCCAAGGCGATGAGCTTGGTCTTATGAATCATTTCTTAAGTAACTCATCTAGTAGTTTCTTCAATTCTGCCATTTCGTTTGGAGCTAATCTGTATGAGGCTTTAGCAATTGGTGTAGTACCAGGTACCAAATTAATTCTGAACTCCACTTTTTTCTTAGGTGGAATTCCAGTCAGTTCATCCGGAAAAACATCGGAGAATTCAGCCATAATCGGCACATCTTCAATCTTCTTTTTAGTGTCGGTGGTTACAGTTACAAGGTATGCGAAGCATCCTTTTCTTAAGTATTTTGTGGCTTTCAATATGGAAATTATTCCAATAGAGTTGGACAATTTATCGCCATTGATCGTAAGAATGTTGCCTTCCGGCGAACGAAGTTCTATTGCTTTTTTATCACATAGGATACGGGCTTGGTTAGAGGCTAACCAATCTATTCCTAGAACTATGTCAAAACCTGCCAAAGTCATTGGCAATAATCTTGTAGGTATAACATGTCCTGATAGTGTAATATAGCAATCATTTAAGATTTCAGAGATTTAGACGAGGTCACCGTTGGCAGTTTCTACCACATATTTCTTGTCTAATTTAGCTAGAGTTTTATTTAACAGTCTACAGATCGAATCTATGATCTATAAAACTTTGGTATGCACCAGAGTCAAATAAAACTCGAGCATAAATATCATTAACAAGAAATGTACCCGTAATGACATCGGGCATACCTGCTGCTTCATGAGTGTTGAGAACGAATGCTCATGCATTCTTTTTCACTCCATCTGCAGGTTTGGGACCTGTCCCATCACGTTTCTTCAGTTTGGGACAATTGGTTTTGATGTAGCCGGCTTCACCACACTAAAAGCAAGTAATCGACCTTTTCCTATAACAATCTTAAGTTTTGTGTCCAGACATCTTGCAAAAACTGCAATAAGGTCCAGATCGACATTGCCCTAAGTGTCTCTTCTTGCCCCTCGGACACTCAGAGATAGAAGAGTTGTTATTTCAGGGAGTAAAGGATGATTTCTTGAATCTACTTAGGCCTTGCCCAGATACTTCTTTCTTTTTCTTTCCTTCTTCTTGATTCCTGATCAGACTGCTGGTTAATGATGCTCCTAATCCATAGCATCATCAAGATTTTCACAATTTGCGACCTTAACCATGTCACGAATTTCGCCGATCAAACCCCAAATATAACGCTTTATCAGATTTGATTCAGGGGTAGCCAGATGTGGAATGATTCGGGCATATTCCAGGAGTTTGGTAGCATATTCCTGATGATTTGTTCCCATCATCTTTAAACTTAAAAATTTTCCTTCAATCTGTTCCCTCTCATTCTGGGGAACATATTTGTTCTCAACTCTTGCTTTAAAAGCATTCCAGCCTATTGCATAGGCCGCATCTCTTCCTTTGGCAGCAACAATATTGTTCCACCATTCAAGAGCTTGATCTTTAAACAAATTGGATGCATATAAAACCTTATCTTCTTCAGCACATTTGCTGATTGCAAGCACAGACTCAGTTTTCTCAATCCACCTCAATGTGGCTATTCCTCCTTCCCTTCTAGAGAAGTTGAATGGCTTGCAGTCTCGGAACATCTTGTAGGTACATCCAACGACTTTCCTTTTCTTCTCTACGTGACCGTAGTTGTTACCTATTCCTTCTTCTTCAGACGAGTTGTGATAATATTCTTCTTTCTCCGTCCTCTTGGTTTTGTGAGTAGCAGAACCTTTGGGTTTCAGAGTAATAGGTTTAGATTGAGTGATAGTATGAGTATGTTGAATCGACGGTTGGGAATGAACAGATTTTTGAATTGATGGCCGAGCAGATAATTTATCGTCTTGCCTCTTTTCTATTTCGGTAAAGATCATCGGGAGGGAATCTTTGATTCCTTCTGCAATCAATTTCTGCAGTTCTTTACGAGAATCGGGAATTCCAGCAGCATTTTCAATAACTGCTTGTTTATTCTTTCCTCTTGTATTGTAAGAAGGTCCGGTTTGTTTAGACATGCTATAACAGACTTAAGATGGGAATCAAAAACAAAACTTTTATTGATGAAATATATATACAAGAACAGAGTACAGATAAGGATCATCGTTTCTAGAAATTTCTAAAATTCTTTTCTTCAAGAGCTTGAACTAACAAAGCATTCCGAGTTTCAATTTCAGCGTTTTCTCGTTCCAATTGAGCTATTCGGTTGAGCAACATTTGTTCCCTCTCACTTCTTCATGGACTCTCATTTATGTGAGGAGCGGGGATGGGAACCGTCTTATAGTACAGAACGTAAGGTATATTAGAGTGAGAATGCTCTTCTTCTTTAGGATCACATATATTTTCATAAGGCATTTCAGCGTATCCCTCATGAAAGTTTTGTGAATAAATTGGAGTGATGTTATAGCTTCCAGCAGTAGGAGTAGAATGAAAACTTACAGAAGGATTATAGGGAACATTTGGGCTTCCTATTTCTCCGAGGCTTCTGAAAGTTGAACTTTCAGTTTCCTCATTATTTTCTATAGTTGTTTCATTCGTTTTACGTTCAAAGTAATTAGCAGGAGCAAATTTATGAAGAAAGCTAGGGCCTTTTCCTTTTCCAACCATTCTGTAACAAAATGAACAAAACAATATTTATTAAAATATATTACAAGGAACAAAATACAATAAAAGATTTAATCTTTCATTAGCTCTTCTCCAAGGGTCATTAGGCTTTCTCCATATTCATAGACCTGTTGTCCATAAAATTTGGTTCTTGCCTTATCCATGATTTTCTCTCGTATTACTTCGTCCGTTTGGCACAACGAAAGGTCTAGACATTCAATAGGAGAAGAAGGCATACTATGCTTATAACCGTATTTTGGTGGAGGTTCACGAAGTTCAACCATAATATCGTTATAAGCATTTTGGTATCCGGGAGGAGCTTGGAAATAAGTTTCAAAAGGACCCTGGTAAACTGGTTCAGTAAACATATATGGGTCATACAGGACAGGAGATTCAGAATTGTAAGATTGATGATCAGAATTATTTGAAACAGGATTATTGAATGTATAGTCATCAGGGTTTTCAAAAGCAGGTTCATAGTGATGAGAATCCTCAGATGGATCTTCTTCTATTGACAAGCCTGCTTGGACTTAACTTGATTGTGCCTCATTTCCTTTTAGGGATGGGGCATCAGTTCCAATTACTAAAATCGGAACCGGCATCCATCCATTGGCTAGAAGAATCATAAGATTGAGGATGGTATTCGGGAGAGTTATGATCAGGGAGTATGGCAAATGGATCGTCGTTATAGTAGGGTGACGATATAGGATTCATTTGTGAACCCAGTGGATGGTATTCCGGGGATTCTTGTTTAATCGGACGATTAGGATCATAATAAACAGGAACAGAATTATCTCCAGACATCTGCAATCTTAACACATTAGTACTTATCTTACTTAATTTAGTTAAGACTTAAGGCCAACATATTTATTTTAACTAAAGCTCTACAAGGATGAATATCTTTCCAGAGTAGTACCTCTAACAGATATGTTCCCAGGTAAGAGCGACGGGTCTAGGAGAGATTTATACACCGCTATTTCCTTAGACAGAACACTTCTGTTTGTCAGATAACTACATACCGGTTAGAAGGTTACCTTGTTTTTCTTATCTTAAAAGCATTAATGGTTGAAGCCTAGATACTACTTCCAAGTATCTAATTCGCTAAAACCTGTGGCTCTGATACCAACCCTGTCACACCTCGCCCCAGGCACCCCCTGGATGTGTGCGAGCCCGATTGGTATCTTCTTGACTTTGATTTCAGAGTTTTTGTAAAATACAGCGGAAGTCTTTTTCAAAAAGGAACGTTTCTTCATTCTTTCAACCTCAAGGGTTGTGTTTGTAAATATCAAAACTCAGTTGGAAGACAAAAGTTTTATACTTACATTCATAACCATAGGGATTTAAATACCCTTTCATTTGATTACAAAACAGAGTTGAAATCAAATACATTCCTTCTCTTATGGACAAGTTTAAATAAACTTAGTGCTACACGGCTCTTATTTCTTCTGTGTAATACTAATCGATAGGGCACAAACTCTGGAAAGAAAATTTTTTTGGGCCAATCAAATATTGCTTAACAGCTTAACCCTACCCGACAATGACCAACCATGAATCCTTAAAGTATGAACTGATGTCAATAATTTTTTTCAATAAAATAAAAAGGGCAGCTTAGGGGCTTGTTGTATCTAAAGTACATAAGTCTAGGGTTGAAAATGAAAATTTATGAAAATAGCTAGATATCGGACCGACATCACTTTCATATCGGTCCGAAGTGAATAAGGATGTTGATATCGGACCGAGGAAAAGCTCAGTCAGATATCGGACCGATATCCATTCTCATAACGGTCCGTAATGGAAGGAAGGATAGGTCGGTTATCGGACCGACATCAATCCATAACGGTCCGCAAACCTCCTCTCAGCTGTAATTTAGGGTGTTGACACGTGTCCAATGACTCAGCTCTAATGATGGGACGTGAGTCTAGATGTCGGACCGACATGGACCACATAACGGTCCGACATACACCAAAAACATGTGCGGTCCAATCAAGAGTTGACGTTTAGGGCTGACGTGGGCATAGATGGATGTCAGACCGACATCCCTTTGATAACGGTCCGACATGGACCCAAATCACAGCCTATAAATAGTTGGACGAGTTCGATCGATTTTTTTATCCCAAACACGTTTCCTACTCTCAAATCTTGTTCCAGGCAATCCCTCAGACGGTCCCGACAATCCCGGTCCAACTCCCGCACATCGTAGTGCCCAGACTAAGAAGAAAAGCTCGTAGAAGTACTGTTACGCTAGAGAAATCAAGTTTAGAAGCTAGACTATAAGCTTTCGACTCTAGAGGCTCATTCCACTAAACAAGGTGAATACTTTATCTCTCTGAAAACTTGTGTTAAACATTTTATTTACAAAAATGGCCAAATAAAGGTTAAGGGAGTAATGCTCAACGTTCACCTACGTGTCAGCATTCGGGCCATAGGTATACGTAAATCTTGTAAGGGATACACGGGTCACGGGTGAAAGTCTCGGATCATGGCTGGTACTTCCCTTTTTAACAAATGAGCCACTGGAAATAGTACGACTCAGGGTTGATCAATTCCCTGGTCCTATCTCCTTTTCATCTCTTTAGGATTTCCCTTTACACGAGGCCTGAGAATCCTACGTGCATTCCATCCTTTCATTTCATGGGTCAGATCTCATATCTGCCCGCCCTATCCCTTTTCCATCACATTTTATTGATTTCCTGAAAACATTTTGAAAATGAAACGTCAGCGCGAACGCCGGTGAATAAAACTATCTTGACACTAAAAAGCATTTGGCACAAATAAGTATTAATTCGATAATCACAACTTTATGTTCAATCTACACATTCAGCAGGCCCCCATGTTCTTACTATAGCACCACTGTATACACTGGTAGTATGTCTTTATAACAACGGGGAAATCAGCTAAGTGTTATGTACTATGTGGTCAATCCGGCATCATGTATACTACAAACAATGTGTTTTATGTGCTCAATCTGGTGTTATGTATAATGCAAACAACTAAGTTTTATGTGTCCAATCTAGTATTGTGTATCTTGTGAACGTTCATGTGTAAGTTATTGAATCTCATGAGTGACGTATACTATCGAATTTTGTAGTTGATCGAGTGTTGCGGACAAGCGTGTTGTTTTGGTGTTCATGTATAATGTGGGTAGTTGGCTTTTAGCTTTTTAAATCTTGTTGAACTTTATAAGGATGGCTAACGTCTACGCGAAATGATTCATCTCTTTGAAGTGGCTAGTAAGTTTATGCATTTCCGAAGGTGCAAGATAACGAGAAAATTTTGCAGGTATTTAGAGTAATGTGCTCACGAATAACTGATTTGTGCGTTTCGTTTGTAGATAAACAAGTAATTGTAATTTGTTTTTGTTTGTAAATAAGTGAAAATAGTAAGTCGAATAACTAGATAAATGGATAGATATATAAAAACCTTTTATTTAATTTTTATCATCAATAAGAGAATGTTTCAAAGGAAAATAATGCCTAAATTATTTAGTAATTAAGCCAAGGTTTTATAATAATTAAATTTAGCAAAACAAAAGTCATAATTTATTTAGATAATATTTTATAAGACGAGTCGCATTAAATTTTCTTACAAAAAAAAAAAAAAATTTGTTGAAAATTTATATTCCAAATAATATTTATAAACTAAGGGCTTGATAGGTGCTTTGCTTGAGCAAAATAACGATGTTGTTTAAATAAATAAAATGATTAGTTTGCGAGAAAGGCTTAGGTACGCGTACTAATTTGCAATGACTGAGAAGGTGACGTTTGGGTGATCTTGATGAAAATATGATGGTAATATTGAATCAACGAATAATGGGACGCTTCCTAAGTATTTTTCTCTATAACTTGTAAACCATGAAGATTAATACAACTTGCATTTATCAATATTATCATTGTTTACTTGTATACATTGATTAGTTGTTATTGTTTCCGCCAATCTCAACTAAGAACAGAATCACCTTGCAAACACCGATCCTACAAGTGGTATCAGAGCTTTGGCTCTCAGATTAAACAAACTCACACTTATTTAATCACTCTCTGATTTTGTTCACTACTATCTCTTTGCTAAACACCACTTATTCAGAAATGGTACAGAACACTAGATTTGATGATGTTGGAAGTTTTCACAGAGCACCAAGACTGGTGTCTGGAGCAAGTTGAATCATCATCTGAAGAAGAAGAGGCAGAACAAGGTCAAGGGAACCAAGAGCCGGATGTTGAAGCTGAACAACACATAGAGCAAGATGTTGAACAGCCTATCTTGGAAGCTCCTTTCATTGATCAACTGATAGAGAATCTTGGAACCGTTTTGCTCTGAGAGAAAGCATGGCATAGGAATGTTGTATGTCCATTTCTTCGAAGTCATCTAGATGAAAGCATTCCAGATCTTCTTTGATGAAGGACATGTTGCTAGAATTTTCGAAGACAAAGGCAGCTGAGTTTGGTTGAGGTGGAGCTTCAAGAAGAAATGGTGAGTTGTTTGTTTGTGAATTGGGAGGATAATAGTTACTGGAACTGGGAGCTGAGTGGTCAGAGTGTAGTGCAGATGAAGTGGTGGTTGATGATGAAGCTGTTGAATGACCTGATCTTCTTTCTTTGGCTTGAATCATTTCTAATTCATATGTCTCTAGCATGCCATACAGCTCAGTCATTTGTGGAGTTTTCAAGTTTTCAGTTCTTCTAATTGACACTGTATAGAGTGTCCAGCAGCTTGGAAGAGATCTGATAAACTTTTTGAGAATGTCTTCATTCTCCAGCTTCACTTTAGAGCACTGTAGCTCTCCCACCAGATAGGTGTACCTGTTGAACAAAACAGTAAGAGACTCACCTTCCTTCCAGACAAAGTTCTCATATTGTTGCTTCAGAATGTCTCTTCTATTCTCCTTCACCTCCTCAGAAGCGGCAAACATCTTCTCAAGTGCTTCCCATAGCTCTTTAGCAGTCTTGTATTCTCTGAAGTTATGGAAAACTTCGTTTGGCAAGCTCATCTGAATGGCTCCAAAAGCTTTGAAATCTACCTCCATCTTCTTGATGTCTTCCTCTGAGTACTTTAAGGCTTCTTTAGGGACTGATGGACCTTCGGAATCAGCAGAAGCCACCATAGGCACATATGGACCATCAACTATGGATCTCCACATTCCATATTCTTGGTAGCAGAAGAAACTTTCCATTTTTTTCTTCCAAGAAAAGTTCTTAGTCTATCCAAGGTTTCTTCAGATAATTATCAATCACCTTCATCCTAACATGCAACAAGATGGCCATGTATTCGTCTTTGATTATATGACTGCCAAAACCCTAAGCTACATGAAAAGTTCAAGCAAGAGAACCAACAGAGTGATTGCTGATATTCCTCTATTTGGTCACATTTTGGGTGAAGAAGAAGAGGATGTTCCTGACCTTTCGACATCCCACTTCCAAACCAAGGTGAATACGAGTCTGTAAAAAATGATTTGAAATCGTGAGTGTGCTACAAACACTCTCACACAAAAGATCAAAACTATTTACGTTTACAAAAAGGGCAAAACATGAAAATTAAATAATTACTCATATAATCCTAGACGTGGTTGACCAGCGAGATCAACCCCAGTGGATGTTAGTTACCCATAAGTGTATGTAAAAATTTGATCAAATCTTTGTACTCGCTCCGGATCCAGGTAGGACCAGGGTGCGGTTGGCTTGTATGTCTGGTGATTGTGTTAAATGCAGTAGTGCCAGTTAGGTCGCGTAGCCCCTAAGTACATGACCAATGTATACGTATATAAAAATGGAAAGAAGTGATGTGTTCGCTAGATTCCAGATGATGAAGTGTTTAATAATTTGATTTAACTGTTTTGCCATGATTACGAAATGTTTTAAGGTCATAAAGTATTCACTGGCATATAGCTGGCGTTCATTTTCAAATGTTTACAAGGAAAGATTGAAATGACCCCAACAAACCGGGACCGGCTACGGCCTAAGTCCCGGGGACAGTTTTGTTGCTTAGCCGGATCAGGTCACACACCTAGACCCGGTGCAACCCAAAAATATATTATTACAGGTTCATGCTATGCACCGGAAGGACCTGAGAAAAAGACAAGGTTATGGTGCCCAAAGGATTTTGACTCCCTAGGCCGAATACCTCCGTGTAGATTTTATACTAACTTTTTGTCAGAGTGTTGATTTCAAATCAAATGTACAAACGATCGGGTTTTATACCCAAGTATTGAAATAAAATAATCTTTTGTCTACACGATGAGATTTTGATATTACAAAACCAACCCTTGAGGTTGATATGATTGATAAAAATATCTTTTTTGAAAAACCATTATTTCTCTCCACAAAAACAAACTCTGAAATCAAAGCTGGTACCGAATGTGCCAACTGATGTCGCAGCCCGGTAACGTCCATGGGGTGCGTGGGGTGGGGTGTGACAGGTATACCATAGAAAACTGACCTTCATCGATGACACTTTTTTGACGAATGCTGTCGTCGGAAATTTTCCGACGGACTTCTTTCGCAAAAAACAGCATTTATCAATTTTTTTTAAATATAATGGTGTCACAAAATCTCCACAATACCGTCGGTAATCCGTCGGTGATAGATTTCCGGTTAGTTGTGTGGTAGTGCTTTCCGACGGATTTCCATCGGAATGCCCATTTCCTATATATAGTAATTTCCTATTATTAAACAAACTTTTCTAGAAAATGATCCTCAATTTTTCTAGTGGTGGTTTCTGATGGATATCCGTCATAAATCCTTAGAAAAAGTTTTTCGACGGAAATCCGTCATAAAATCTGTCACGACTTTTACCTATGTATAGACTTATGGTGTTTCTAAGAATAGAAAAACACACACCGGTTAAATTTTACTACAAACAGCATACACCTTCTCTCAAATCTTTAAATTACAAGTCTTGGTATTTCAAAGTATTGAAGATCTTTGTTTGGGCGTCATATGTAAATTATATTCAGAGTACACGTCAATGAGTTAAAAATTATTGTTAGTGATGCAGCTGGAATTAGTGATTTTGGAATTTAAATCCTTTTTCATGTGTGTCTAGTCTCGCATGGGCATAGCGGATAACACGGGAATTGGTGGCTCGGAATATAGAGCTAGACTAGTATTTATCATAGGCGCATAGATAGAGATTACTATTCTGTGTGTGTTGTCCATGGCATGCCATAGGAACTCATGCGCGCACATTTAGGGGTTTTTTTTTTTCAGATGTGATGCCCCAAGCAAGCAATAGGGTCTCATGTCGAGGTGGTCTTGTAATCTTTGTCTTTCTATGTGGTTTATCCGTTAATGCATGGTAGGTCACCTTGCGAGATCAGCCAATGTTAAGAGAGACCGGGATTTGATGAGCGCACACGTGCAAAGGTTATTATTAAGATGCGCACATCTAAAATATATATTGTAATATAATATATCTGTGAAATTTTGAAAAAAAAATGTAATTCGTGTAATTTACATATGTATTTAGATTGTTTGTTAACCGGTGGTCTCGTAATTTAATAATAAGGGTTTTTTAGTTATTTAAATAATAATATTAATAGTAATAAGAAGAATAATAATTATCATAGTTCTATTGAAAGAATAAATATAATTATCATAATCTTAACACTAAGAATAATATTAACATAAATTATCATTAAGCATTTTCGATGAACTTCCGTCGGCATTCCGTCACAATGATTTAGGTAAAAAATTGAAACGCCTCAAACCGGGTACATCTCATAGTTGGCACAAAACATACATTCATAGCTCTTAAACTAAAAATCAGAATCTACTACAACGGAAGACTTGTTTAAAACATTCAAAATCCACAAGGAACGAAAACCTAAAACATCATTGTTCATCAAACTAACATAACAAAGGAATGCCAACCTTCATAATAGAGTAACCCATCAGACCATGCTATCCATGCCCCCGCAACTTCTCTTTTCTTTCATTCTCTAACCTGATGTGCATACTAAAAGTCAGATACACTTACTGAGTTCTATCTTTACTTTCATAATCATAATCTTTACTTGGCATCAGTTTTATTTTATTATACAAAATATGTATACATTCAAAAACTCTTTCATTTACTTCCAAATTGTCACTTTACTTTACTTTCAATATTAATGTAACTTTATAAAATATAAGGCTCTTACATTAATACTATCATAACATATCATGGGCCTTTATCTGAAAAGGCCCCATTGCGCATACACGAAGCAAGACTCTTTTCTACTATCAGTGCTTGCATAAAAGCAGGGCTTTTATCGCTGCTTGGACGAATCCAAGACTCATGTCAATGCTTGGACAAAGCTAAGATTCTTATCCATGTTTCGGCAAGGCCAAGACTCTTGTCAATGCTTGGACAAGCCAAGACTCATGTCAATGCTTAGGCCAGGCCAAGACTCCTGTCAATGCTTAGGCAAGCCAAGACTCTTGTCAATGCTTAGGCAAGCCAACACTCCTTTCAATGCTTGGACAAACCAAGACTCCTATCAATGCTTAGACAAGCCAAGACTCCTATCAATGCTTGGACAAAATCCAAGACTCTTGTTAATGCTTGGAAGAGTCCTATCAATGCTTGGACAAGCCAAGACTGTTGTCAATGCTTAGACAAGCCATGACTTCTGTCAATGCTTAGAAAAGCCAAGACTCGTGTGAATGCTTCGAAAAAATCCAAGACTCGTGTCAATGCTTGAAACAAAATCTAAGGCTCATGTCAATGCATGGGTGCAAACCAAGACTCCTGTCAGTGCTTGCAAGGCTCATAATAGTGCTTGTATAACACAAGACTCTTATCAATGTACTATTACGGTCACTATCAGTAACTTTACCTTTACGTTATCATTCATACATAATATTCAACTTTACACATAAGCATACAATTCAAATAGCACATATTATCACATAAGTTCATAACATGGCATCTTTCACTCTCATTCAGTATTATTATAGTGCTTTTATTATAGGTATCTGCCACTATCATTCAATATTTTTATACTGCTTTCTTTATAAGTTCATTCTTTACCTTGCTATCATTAGTGTCATAAAACAATTGTTATTTAAAATACTGTCAGTCTATCTTTATCTTTCGTTTAACAAATGTTTTCTTTCTAAGTATGCACATCAGCTCAAAAGTTATAAAACGGGCAATAGAAACTCATTAGTTCTGCTATCACTATCCAACTTTGAGACTGTCAGGCTAGGCAGACGAGTATATGATCTTTACGAACTCAACACGTGAAATCTATCAATTATTAGCTAGTGTCGCCACGACTAGTGTCGCATGGGGATTTAGTGTCGTCCACAGTGTCGTCCATGACTAGTGTCGCCCGACAAGAGTGTCGTCCGGTACTTAGTGTCGCCATAACTTGCATTATGGACTTAATGTCGTCTATCATAGTTTTGTCACCCATTAGTGTCGCCATCTCTATCAGAGGTTCGCGGCTAGCGTCGCCACATGAACAATCTTCATAAACTCACCGTTTTGTTTATCTAAAACCGTAACCTTTTATGTCTAAATCGTTTATCTAGCTTCCATAAAGCTAGATCTTTACTTTTTACACCATTATATATGTAAAAATCCGACCTTTGTAGAAGAAACCCTAGTTTATCCCATAAAACACATATAAACCCCAAACAGAGATTTCAAGGATAATTTTTACCGGATTTCGTTTGTTTCTTCTTCCCTTTCTTTCCTGATTGGATCCAATGTGTATTGTAGGCAAGATGGAAGGCTTGAATGATGAGGACTTTTCTTTCTCTCTCTCTAAAGTCTCTCACTTTCTCTCTCTAGGAAGATGGCTGAAGATGGTGGAATGAGGAGGGGCATGGAGGTGCGGCTAGGTTTAGCCTCCCTCTCCTCTTTCTTCACTTGTCCCTTTTAGTCCCTGTTTTTCATTTATTGTTTTTTCGAAGCACGTTTAAAGTGTCAGTTTTTGAGATATTACAAGTCTATCCTCCTTACAAAAGGTTTTGTCCTCGAAACCTCCTTACAAAAGGGCTTATAACGGACCGTTACCCATCATGACGGTCCGTAATAGGGTTTCCACGTGTCATACCACAATTATGGGTCACTGGACACGTGTCATTCCCCTGTCTAATCCTTGCTCAATCCGTAACGGACCGTCATCCCACGTGACGGTCTGTCATGGCTCGTAACAGGCCGTTACTATCCATGACGGTCCGTTACAGACGGATTTTCACAATTTTCACTTTTAACCCTAGACTTTGGGTTATTTCTTGATCCTTAGAACTTGGGATGTTTCAATTCCCCCCCCCCCCTAAATTAGGTTTCGTCCTCCAAACTTGTTAATATTGGAACAATTTCTTTGCTGCCTAACTCTTTCTGCCCAACCTCTCCCCAACACATAGGGGTTCTACATCTTCTACCATATAACATCTCGTATGGTGGCATACCAAGGCTTGAGTGGTAGCTATTATTATATGAGAATTCTACTAAGGGCAGATGATTATCCTAACTTCCACCAAAATCAATTATATAAGCGCGTAACATATCCTCGAGAGTTTGTATTATCCTCTCGCTTTGACCGTCCATCTTAGGATGATATGCTGTGCTGATTAACAATCTAGTTCCTCTCTCTTAATGGAACTTCTTCCAGAAACGCAATGTAAAACACGTATATTTAACAGAGACAATTGAAAACGGCACCCCAAGCCGAGAGACAATTTCTTTGATAAATAAGTCGGCTAACTTTTCTAAAGAGTATGTTTCATGCATTTCTAGGATGTGAACACTCTTTGTGAGCCTGTCTACAGCCACCAAATGGTATCATAACCTCTAGCTGTCTTGGGCAGTTTGGTTATGAAGTCCATAGTAAGATGTTCCCATTTCTACTCCAGGATTTCTAATGGTTGCAATCTCCCATATGGCTTCTGATGTTCTGCTTTAACTTGTAAACAAGTTAAGCATTTTGCCACATATTTCATGATATCAAATTTCATTCCGGGCCACCAATAATTTCGTTGCAGATCTTGGTACATCTTTGTAGTACCCAGATGAATAGAATATCGTGATTTATGTGCTTCGTCAAGAATTTTAAGTTTAAACTCACCCGATCGTGGTATCCACATACAACCAAATCGAGTTTTGAATTTATACACATTTTCTTCTAGAAATTTCTCCTAACCAGCCATTCTTTCTTTCTTAACATTTTCACCTTTTAAGGCTTCGATTTGTGCGTCTCGAAGTTGGCTCATGAAATCAGGATTTATCATTAGTTTATATATACTTTCACCCGAATAGGATTATGCTCTTCCTTACGGCTTAGAGCATCGGCTACTACGTTAGCCTTTCCCGAGTGATAAAGATTTTCACAGTCATAATCCTTGACCAGTTACAACCACCTTAGTTATCTCATGTTCATATATTTTTGTTCAAAGAAGAACTTGAGGCTTTTGTGGTCAGTATAAATTGTACACTTCGTCCCATAAAGATAATGTCTCCAGATCTGTAGTGCAAACACGATTGTCGCTAATTCAAGATCATGGGTCGGATGATTCACTTCGTGTGTCTTTAACTGTCGAGAGGCATAGGGTATTACCCTTCCCCTATGTATTAAGACACATCCTAACCCAGGTTTTGAGGCATCAGAATATACCACAAAATCTTCTATTCCTTCTAGTAGTGCCAGAACTGGAGCTTCTGTTAATTTCTCCTTTAACGTTTGAAATGCCTTCTCTTGTTCTACATTCCATTCAAACCTTGAATTCTTCCAAGTTACTTTAGTTAATGGGGTGGCTATCTTGGAGAAGTCGTGGATGAATATTTTGTAATAGCAAGCTAATCCCAAGAAACTTCTAACTTCTGATGGATTATTTGGTGGAGACCATTTCATTACAGCTTCTACCTTTGCTCGATCCATGAAGATGCCTTCCGCATTTACAACGTGGCCCAAGAATTAAACTTCAGTTAACCAATATGCACATTTGGAGAATTTCGCGTACAATGTTTCCTTTCATAACGTAGTAAGAATTTCAAGAAAATAATGTGCGTGTTCTCCTTCACTTTTGAATAGATCAAGATGTCATCAATGAAGACAATAACAAACTTGTCTAACATTTGCTGGCAAACTCTATTCATGATGTCCATGAAAACTGCCGGAGCATTCATCACCCCAAAAGGCATTACCACAAACTCATAATGTCTATAACAAGTTCTGAACGTCGTCTTAGATACATCATCTTCTCGTACCTTGACTTGGTGCTAACCGGATCACAAGTCGATTTTAGAAAACAAACTAGATCCATGTAACTGATCGAACAGGTCATCAGTTTTAAGTAAGGGACACCTATTCTTGATGGTCATCTTGTTCAATTCAAGGTAGTCTATACACATTCTCATACTATCATCCTTTTTTACGAACATAATTGGTGCACCCCATGTAACATCCAGGATTTTCCTATGTTTATGCCACACAATGACTAAAACGTAAATACACACGCTTTATTCCAACACAATAACAACTGAAACGACTCTTCCTTATCTTACAAACCTCGAGGACCAAACTTGACCAAAACACGAAACAACATCAAGACTTCAAAACTACAAGGACTAGTCTTGAAATTATCAAAATCTACACAAGCACGGTCGCGCTTGATCTAAGCACGGTCGCGCTTGTGCCCACGACCACGGTCGTGCTTAACTTTAAGCACGGTCGCGCCTGAGTTACAGTTTGACTCTGCAAAGTTAAACCGACTCAAATCTTGTCCAAAAATAGAATTCAAACGAGTTTTAGAAACCGTGGGACTTGTTGAAGAAGTTACTCGACCAGTTGCGACGTATACCCGACCAAATGCACATGCAATCGTCCGAATCCTCACAAATTCTAAACCGACTTCCTTTTTAAACCGAATCAAGTAATTGGGGCAAAAAAATCAAACGAATTAAGTAATCCAATACCTACCCGCGACCTATATAAGCTTCCTTAAACTCTAAATCCATCATTACATCGCCTCTATCTCGTCTGTCGATCAAGAAAAAGCGGCGAAGTCTTCCCTGTAGCCGTCTGCACTTGTTGCCCATTCAATACAGGTGAGTAATAGATCGTTAGAATCGTCTCTCCAAGCTAATAGAAAGCCCTAACCTAATTCGGATTCATAATACAGAGTTTAAACGATTTGAATTTAAGTTTTGATAATAAAACGGTTTTAATCGAACTACAAGTTAGACAGGTTATAAATCCAATTAAATGGTGTAGTTGGATTCGCAAACACCTAATTAATGAAACCCCTACAAATACAACTGCTTTTAATACAATAATCAAGCGAATTGTGTCTGAAAAAGACCAGACACGGTCGCGCTCGTCAAAGAGCGCGGTCGTGCCTGACCAAGCACAGGCGTGCCTCGAGAGAGGCCCGGTCGTGTTGCCGAACAAACAAAGTCCTGACCTAAAACAAACCCTAGACGCGGTCGTGTCGGACACGAGCATGGTCGTGCTCTATGAACAGACCCTTTGATAGCCTCCTGACTCGACCACGGGCGCGCTTCAGACCCCACGGTCACGCCCGATGACGAGCGCGGTCGTGCCCAACACGAGCGCGGTCGTGTCACTTTTAATCAGAACCTTCATTTTAAATTAGTTAATACATTTTATATATTATAATCAGTAATATATTTTATGTATATTTTATAATCAGTTTAATGTTATAAAAATTATTATTTTATAAAAATCTCAAGAATCGTTTATCAAATCGTTAAAACTGATTCTTCATAATAAATTAAAAATTTATAAAATACTACAAGTTTAGATAGTTATTTTAAACTATTCTCATACACTTATACGTTACAAAACTATAATAATATTCTAAATAAAATAGTATATTTATTTACCCGTTATTTTAATTACAATCGTGAACTTATTTTTAAACCATCAACCGAATCAATTTTCGCCATCGAATAACGCAAACCAATAATACATATTATTACATTTATTCATTAGGTCGTTCCTAGCGATCTACAACACACCGCCTTTTACCTATTTGCTTGCGCGATCTACACCCTTCATAACAAGTGAGTTACATAGCCCCCTTTTTAAACTCTTTACATTTTTGGGGTGGAACATGCGTTCAATTTACATGTTTTCAATTATACACATATACAGTTCCATCCTATGCATGTATACAATTTTGCGCTTTGTGCTTGAGTACTAGGTGTGTAGACCAATTATTATGCTATTCATGTACAATCATTAACTATCAGCCGACAGTAAACAGTGGTAGATCTATTGAGTCTGACAAACCCACCCAGGTAGGGTGACTGTTACTGACAACACAATTTGAGTATCAGTTACAAAGGTTTGATTGTATAGGTCACACGATGGTTTCTCTCCATAATTGTCTTAATTGCCATGTTAGTATTGAACTGTATGCACACAACACGTATTTTGCTATCACACAATAAAACCTATGTATTCTCACCAACTTTCTAGTTGACATCGTTTTAACCATGTTTCAGGTACTGACGTTTAAAGTGACTCAAGTTATGCTACAAATAGGATTGTTGGACTTAGTATTTAATTAAATCAGTTTATTCTATGTAATTTACATTTTTGCTTTGTGGATTTATTGTGTTTTGTTGAACTTGTTTGATTGCAATGAAAACAATTATTAATTATTTAAACTTTAGTAAACCATGAGCAATGAACAGTCTGCACGCTTCACGCCCCGACGTTTCCACCGTCGGTTGGGGTGTGACAGATTGGTATCAGAGCCTTGGTTATAGGGAATTAGGTTATTAGACACCTTTGACCTAGACTATAACTTTAGGATACCCACTTATGCCATGCTTCATGATTTAATATGTCATAGTATTCAAGTGATTATGTCACTATTCGAGTACAATCCGAACTATGAAATACTCATATCAATTCATCCTTCTATTTGATCAAAAAAAATTCTTACATCTCTCATTGAGTTATTTAAATCTGTAGAATGCCTCCCCGTCGCATCAACAACAACAATAACAATGACCTTGCTGCTCTACTCACACAGCTGGTAACCCAACTTACCCAAGCTAAGAACAACGCCAAGGGTACAATGAAAGTCACCGACCCAGCAGCCTCTTCTGAACTCTCCAAGGAAGACAAACACAGACCTCCTCAATACAAAAAGAAACGTAACTTTGCTGTCGTTATCGCTGCTATACCGATCGACCAAGTTGCTCCACTAGCCCAAGCCCAGAATAAGAGACCATATATGGGAAACAACCCCTTGTGCACCACTTGCAATTATCACCACTACCCGACCATGCCATGTCGTCTATGTGCCAACTGTGGGAAATATGGCCATACTGCCAACAGTTGCCGATCTGGACCGCCCATTACTCAAGCCAACCGGGGGAATAGGACCGAACAACAAGTGATAAACCCAGTGGTCTCGGCTATTACTGATGGACGAGTTTGCTTTGAATGTGGCGACCCAAACCATTTCCATCACCGATGTCCCAGGATTGTCAATGCTGCCCAAGGTGGTGCTCGTGGACGCGCTCTCAACATAAACACCAACGAAAATCAAGTCAACACCGAGACAGTGAACGAGACGTTAGATGGACCGTCCTAAAATTTTCTTTTATCTTCAAACCTTCCATTTGAAAACCGCTACCTTATGGTTGAATTAAATTTTTGACACTTTATCATTTATGCTAAGTTTTATTTTACAACTTTAATACCGTTACTCGTTGACTCAATATTACCACCATATTTTCATCAAGATCACCAAAACAACACCTTGTCATTCATTGCAAATTAGTACGCGCACCCAAGCCTCCCTTACAAAACTAATCATTCTATTTATTTAAAACAACATCGTTATTGTACTCAAGCAAAACATCTATCAAACTCCGGATTTTATAAATGATACTTGGAAAATAAATTTTTAACAAACCTTTTTACCGTATGAGAAAATTTTAATGCGACTCGTTTCTATAAAACATTTTCTAAATATATTATAATTTTGATTTTAAAAACCTTGGCTTAATTAGTACATGATTTGGCCACTATTTCGTCTTTCTTTGAGACGTTCTCTTATTGATGAAAAAAAAAAAAATCAGTAAAAGATTTTTGTCTATTCATTTATCTGATTATTCGACTTACTATTTCTACTTATTTATTAAATTACAACCAAGGATAAAATACAATTTCTTGTCCATTCACAACGAATCAGTTACTCGTAAACACATCGCTCAAATTACCCACAAAACCTTCTCGTACCTTACACCTTCAGAAAACATATGAGGGTACTATCCACTTCAAAGATGAATCATTTCGCGTAACCCTAACCACTCGTATGAACCTCAACAAGATTTCAAAACCCAACTACCCACATTATACTTGAACAACCAAACAACACGCTTGTCCACAACACACGACCACCTACAGAATTCGTTAGTTTACGTCACTCACAAGATTCAATGGCTTACACACGAACATCCACATATCACATGAGACTCAGTTATTTACAAACGTACATGATACATGCAATATAGCTATTTACCATATACATGATATAGGATTTATTACATGCTACATAAACCCCAATTGTTTACAACACACATGGTGCAAGATTGATTACATGATACACACAACTTAGTTGTTTAACATACACATGATACAAGATTGATTACATACTACATGAGCCCCAATTGTTTACAACACACATGGTGCAAGATTGATTACATGATACATGGTACTTAGTTATTCATGGTACGCATTATACTCAATTGTTCACGTCATACATGAAAACATGGTTGCATAGAAGATACATGAATACTAAAGTGTTCAAAGATCCATATGGTTACTATATACGTGGTACTACCCTATTCACATGAAACCTAATTGCTTACAATATGCATAACACTATATTATACATGAAACTTGAGTGTTTACATTATACACGACATTAATTGTTTACAAATTATTACGATTGATTGATCCCACTATACGAGACACAATCATACACTCTATTCACTAGAAATTCATACCCTTTAGGTTATATTACCTTATTACTCTTAGTTTTCCTGATTGACTACACTATCTATGAATATAGTTACTTGATAACAACTCATACGTGGAATAATGGACATGAACTAAATAATTTGGAACCACCCCTTGACACGCACACAAAGGAAGGACCTATACGGACCACGCGGTGATTCTAGTAATTTCGGGTGCACACGTAATTATAAAAATCAGCGCATGGAAAATATAGTAAATTCTGTCGTGTGTTAGAAACATAAAACCTAGCGTAATATATGATAACGAAACTAATGAGATATGATAAGGGCATGGTGGATACGCCGCTGGTACTTCCTATATATAAGTGTTCCTGTCATATTATCAAAGGTAGCGTTACACGTATCACATAAAGTTTTATGTTATTTGACCTAGACCAATGTTGTGAAACCCCTTATACGCTAACAATTCTTGGACATAATAGACCGCATCACAGACAAACCCTAATCATCAAATCCCCATCGTTCCCATTCCAAGTAATACAACGTTATCTTTAGAGTCTAGAGTATTCTTTGATAGTCTTCTCCTTAACCCTCTTCAAACTAAATCCACTACCAACCTCCATGCCCGACATAACAACAAGTTTTAATCTGGAGTATCAGACTTAAACCTCCCCACCCGTATTACTCCGTAGGCCGACTGTCAAAGCTCGTTGAAACATCCAGGACCACATCTCTTTGCGGTTTCAGTAGCCTCAACAAATTCAATTTCGGGACGAAATTCCCTCAACCGGGGGATACTGTAACATCCAGGATTTTCCTATGTTTATGCCGCACAATGACTAAAACGTAAATACACACGCTTTATTCCAACACAATAACAACTGAAACGACTCTTCCTTATCTTACAAACCTCGAGGACCAAACTTGACCAAAACACGAAACAACATCAAGACTTCAAAACTACAAGGACTAGTCTTGAAATTATCAAAATCTACACAAGCACGGTCGCGCTTGATCTAAGCACGGTCGCGCTTGTGCCCACGACCACGGTCGTGCTTAACTTTAAGCACGGTCGCGCCTGAGTTACAGTTTGACTCTGCAAAGTCAAACCGACTCAAATCTTGTCCAAAAATAGAATTCAAACGAGTTTTAGAAACCGCGGGACTTGTAGAAGAAGTTACTCGACCAGTTGCGACGTATACCCGACCAAATGCACATGCAATCGTCCGAATCCTCGCAACTTCTAAACCGACTTCCTTTTTAAACCGAATCAAGTAATTGGGGCAAGAAATCAAACGAATTAAGTAATCCAATACCTACCCGCGACCTATATAAGCTTCCTTAAACCCTAAATCCATCATTACATCGCCTCTATCTCGTCTGTCGATCAAGAAAAATCCGCGAAGTCTTCCCCGTAGCCGTCTGCACTTGTTGCCCATTCAATACAGGTGAGTAATAGATCGTTAGAATCGTTTCTCCAAGCTAATCGAAAGCCCTAACCTAATTCGGATTCATAATACAGAGTTTAAACGATTTGAATTGAAGTTTTGATAATAAAACGGTTTTAATCGAACTACAAGTTAGACAGGTTATAAATCCAATTAAATGGTGTAGTTGGATTCGCAAACACCTAATTAATGAAACCCCTACAAATACAACTGCTTTTAATACAAGAATCAAGCGAATTGTGTCTGAAAAAGACCAGACACGGTCGCGTTCGCCAAAGAGCGCGGTCGTGCCTGACCAAGCACAGGCGTGCCTCGAGAGAGGCCCGGTCGTGTTGCCGAACAAACAAAGTCCTGACCTAAAACAAACCCTAGACGCGGTCGTGTCGGACACGAGCACGGTCGTGCTCTATGAACAGACCCTTTGATAGCCTCCTGACTCGACCACGGGCGCGCTTCAGACCCCACGGTCACGCCCGATGACGAGCGCGGTCGTGCCCAACACGAGCGCGGTCGTGTCACTTTTAATCAGAACCTTCATTTTAAATTAGTTAATACATTTTATATATTATAATCAGTAATATATTTTATGTATATTTTATAATCAGTTTAATGTTATAAAAATTATTATTTTATAAAAATCTCAAGAATCGTTTATCAAATCGTTAAAACTGATTCTTCATAATAAATTAAAAATTTATAAAATACTACAAGTTTAGATAGTTATTTTAAACTATTCTCATACACTTATACGTTACAAAACTATAATAATATTCTAAATAAAATAGTATATTTATTTACCCGTTATTTTAATTACAATCGTGAACTTATTTTTAAACCACCAACCGAATCAATTTTCGCCATCGAATAACGCAAACCAATAATACATATTATTACATTTATTCATTAGGTCGTTCCTAGCGATCTACAACACACCGCCTTTTACCTATTTGCTTGCGCGATCTACACCCTTCATAACAAGTGAGTTACATAGCCCCCTTTTTAAACTCTTTACATTTTTGGGGTGGAACATGCGTTCAATTTACATGTTTTCAATTATACACATATACAGTTCCATTCTATGCATGTATACAATTTTGCGCTTTGTGCTTGAGTACTAGGTGTGTAGACCAATTATTATGCTCTTCATGTACAATCATTAACTATCAGCCGACAGTAAACAGTGGTAGATCTATTGAGTCTGACAAACCCACCCAGGTAGGGTGACTGTTACTGACAACACAATTTGAGTATCAGTTACAAAGGTTTGATTGTATAGGTCACACGATGGTTTCTCTCCATAATTGCCTTAATTGCCATGTTAGTATTGAACTGTATGCACACAACACGTATTTTGCTATCACACAATAAAACCTATGTATTCTCACCAACTTTCTAGTTGACGTCGTTTTAACCATGTTTCAGGTACTGACGTTTGAAGTGACTCAAGTTATGCTACACATAGGATTGTTGGACTTAGTATTTAATTAAATCACTTTATTCTATGTAATTTATATTTTTACTTTGTGGATTTATTGTGTTTTGTTGAACTTGTTTGATTGCAATGAAAACAATTATTAATTATTTAAACTTTAGTAAACCATGAGCAATGAACAGTCTGCACGCTTCACGCCCCGACGTTTCCGCCGTCGGTTGGGGTGTGACACCCCAAGGGGATACACTCTGACATATGAATCCTTTGTCTAACAACTCTTG
Organism: Smallanthus sonchifolius; assembly: GCA_023525975.1. Classification (NCBI taxonomy): domain Eukaryota; kingdom Viridiplantae; phylum Streptophyta; class Magnoliopsida; order Asterales; family Asteraceae; genus Smallanthus; species Smallanthus sonchifolius. Next base: position 15,161,124 of record CM042028.1, on the reverse strand, counting down.
TAGTTGTGACATAGATTTCTTCATTTTAGTTGGTGCTGACTGATACGGAGCCTTAGCCACCAGTTTAGCCTAAGGAATTAAGTCGATTTTGAATTCGATCTCTCACTCAGGTGGAGCACCTGGGAGAACATCAGGAAATACATAAGGAAATTCCTTTACCAATGGAACTTGATCTAGTTCTTTTCCTTTCATTTTTGCATCAGCCACATATGCTAGGAATGCTTCATAACCTTGTCTCACGTAGCTTTTTATCTCATCCATCGTACACAGTGTGATCTACTTCCTTCTTTCACCAATGATATTAATTTCCTTTCATGCAACTATCGTGAATTGCACAATCTTTTGATTGCATATGATCGTCGCGGAATACAAGGATAGCCGGTCCTTCCGCATTTACAACGTGGCCTAAGAATTGAACTTCTCTTAACCAAAATGCATATTTTGAGAATTTCGCGTACAACGTTTCCTTTCGTAAAGTAGTAAGAACTTCATGAAAATGTTGTGCGTGTTCTCCTTCACTTTTGAATAGATCAAGATGTCGTCAATGAAGACAATAACAAACTTGTCTAACATTTGCCCTGCAAACTCTATTCATGAGATCCATGAAAACTACCGGAGCATTCATCACCCCAAAGGCATTACCACAAACTCATAATGTCCATAACAAGTTCTGAACGTCGTCTTAGATACATCATCTTCTCGTACCTTGACTTGGTGCTGACCGGATCTCAATTCGATTTTAGAAAACAAACTAGATCCATGTAACTGATCGAACATATCATCAATTCTAAGTAAGGGACACCTATTCTTGATGGTCATCTTGTTCAATTCACGGTAGTCTATACACATTCTCATATTACGTCCTTCTTTAGGAACAGAATTGGTGCACCCCAAGGGGATACACTCGAACATATGAATCCTTTGTCTAACAACTCTTGTAGTTGTGAAATTAATTCCTTCATTTTAGTTGGTGCTGGCTGATACGAAGCCTTAGCCACTAGTTTAGCCTCAGGAATTAAGTTAATTTGGAATTCGATCTCTTACTCAGGTGGAGCACCTGAGAGATTGTCAGGAAATACATAAGGAAATTCCTTTACCACTGGAACTTGATCTAGTTCTTTTCCTTTCATTTTTACATCAGCCACATATGCCAGGAATGCTTGATGACCTTGTCTCACGTAGCTTTTTATCTCATCCATCGTACACAGTGTGATCTGCTTCTTTCGTTCACCAATGATATTAATTTCTTTTCTTGCAACTGTTGTGAATTGCACATTCTTTTGATTGCATATGATCATCTTGGAATACAAGGATAGCCAGTCCATTCCGATGATCATGTTGAATTCTTGCATCTCCATCGGAATTAAGTCGACAGGATATTCTTCCCCTTCGATAAGTAGTCAAAACTTTCGGCATATTTCGGTTACTATGTAGTTCCTATCACTTGTAATTTCGAGCTCTAATGCCTTAGCTAACTTACTTCTAACAAAGGTCTCAGAGTGTGCAAACTTTAAAACAAAGGAGGATCTACTAGCTCCTCTATCGAATAAAACACAAGCAAGTATTGAGTTTAAGAGGAATGTACCTGATGTCGTCCAGACGGTCTATATAAAACTAATAAATAAAACCTATTCTAGACACTCTAGCTTTAAATTTATAAAACCTAGACTCGACCTAATACTAGACGACACAACCGGCAAGTGTACCGATCAATGCAGCATAGCCTAACGAAGTCCGGATATCGAACCCAAAATACACTGAATAGCTATACTAGACTCTTAACACGGACTAAATAATGATTGGTTTGGGGGGGAATTTCTATACTAGAGAATTAACTAAGAATGCAGAAAACTACTAAGGACAATTCAAGCTGTCAAGAATAAAAACAAGGGATGAAATCAAGAATAAGGAGGATACTACCTAGGTCGGAATCCTACATGCAAAGCATAACTTCTATCGGTTCTGGAAACTATAATGGATCTGGGTTTATAAGGATATAACACCTAAAAGATATCTAGTGGATTCCCGATCACTCTCGGTCTCGGGATGTGACCAGAAGACAACCTAAGGATACTAAACTCACCAGATGGTCGGATCACCTCTCGGGTATTTCCAACTATGACAAGTACCCTAATAGACAGATCACCTCTCAGTCTCACTATCCACCGATACACTCAAGGAATGCACGGGGTAATCTCAAGCTAACTACTATGATTCGGATAGCTACAATCACTAGACACCTAATACCGGCTTCCTCTCAGACAGCTGACACTCGGATTCCTAATGACGAAGACTAAACGACTAATTCTCACCTCTCGGGTATTGAACTAGGACACACATTCACTTCTAATCAGTAATCAATCACAATCCCTATGGCTACTACGTCTAGAAACCACTCACAATCACAAACCCTAAGATCTATGACCACGAAACGAAGATCAAACTGGCAGACAACCACAATCAACGCAGGAATTGAAATCAAATCACACAATCAGATGTAAACATACACTAACATCATAAATAACCAACCAAAGATCTTTACTAAATCATCAATCCATCAATTAATAACCAAAAACCGATAAAAATCTAAACTTTAACAAGTAATCATCATAAGACCTAGGCAATATCAATGTTCTAGCCTAGGATCATCATAAAAACATCAAACATAGGAGTAAAAACAAGATCCATGGTATCAAACATAAGAAACAAAGATAAAGATTCAAACTTTAACACCGAGAACGCTAAACTAAACAAACCCGGAATCAAAGACTTGATCTTTTCACTTCAATCCTCTTCTCCAGCCTCAAAATCGCCTCCAAATTCTCTCTCAAATGGATGGAATCGATCTCCCTTCATTAATGGCCATCACAATCTATTTAAAATCGAAATCTAGGGTTTTGCGGATTTTCGGACTCTTCGCGTACCGCGAAACAATACGAGTAGGTTCCTCGCGTACCGCGAGGAACAAAATAGTCGCGGGCACTTTTTTCCATCTTCGCGTACCGCGAAACTTCTCCACCTGGTCTTCGCGTACCGCGAAGATCTATAATTTCACATTTTTCATTTTAAACCCCCGGCTTTCTTCCGACTTCATTTTCTTGCTCGGTTTCTTCATATATTCGCTTGTAATTCATACGAGCTCCTACAAATACACGACAGACTCAAATGTACATAAAATTGACTTAAAACAACTATAAAACTACGTAAAAACACATTAAAACAATGGAATAAAGACGTATGCTTTCGCACCATATCAGTACCTGGTGTTGTGATCTGAAAAGCCCTATCTCTTGGCTTCAGAGCTTTGATCTGCTTAATCTCGTTATCTGCTACCTTAGATCCTTCCGCCACTGTAACATCCCAAAAATAACGACGAAACAATAAACGGGATGAAGATGAAAAAGGGATGCGGAAAGGTTAAGGGCTTCGGGGTCGCTCGTGGGCTGTATTCCTTGGGCCGGGAACGGGAGGGAGGTGGGGGTTTAAACCCTAGCCTCCACACATACACATTTTCCCCATTTCCTCATTCAAGCTCCATACCATCCTAGAGAGAGAAAGCTTTGGAATGGGCTAACAATCGATCCTCTTCCTTGCTACACTACTCGAGTGAGGATTTGCTGAAGGAAGGTGTCGATTTAAGGTAAGAAACTCTCATTTTTCTATGTTTTTCCTTGAAATCGATTTTACGAGTTTTGACCCATAAAGGTCGGGTTTTTATGGGTCAATCGAGGTCATACTTCAGATCTGGAATCACGAGGGGAAAATACACCTTTTGAACGTAAAAAGTTCCAAACTTGACGAATCACTCGATGCAGATCCGAATCCATGCAAAACTAGGGTTTTGTGGTATGAACTGAAGGTTCACGGCTGGGGTCTGGGTAGGTTCACGGTCGTGACTCCCGGATACGGTTCACGGACTGGTTTCTGGGGTTGCTTCACGGCTGGGAACCCGTGTAAGTTCACGGTTAGGGTTCACGGCCGGATAAGGGTTTACGGCCGGGAGAGGCTTCACGGCTGAACCCGAGAACTCCCTTTGAACCGTGAACTCCTAGGTTCACGGGAAGTTACCATGAACTCCTATGTTCACGAGAAGGAGCCGCGTACTCCGGTGGAGCCGTGTTCTCCAAGGTTCACGGGAAAGAACCGTGTACCCTAGGTCCTCGGTAATGAGGGTTTAATTGTAATGAGATGCATGTGAAGTTAAGACTAGGTTGCATACGTACAGGTTAGAAGATCTTTTAAAGACCTTTGACCCTGTTTATCTCAGGTGAGTTCTAGAGCCCTTATTTTAATGTTTTAAATTATATTTTGGGCTGGTGTGCATACTTACGAAATGGAGTTTACAAAATGATGTTTACAGAATGATGTTTATGAAACGTGTTAAGTAATGTTTTGTCAAAAGAAGTTTAAGAGGTGTTTACGAACGAAATGTTATTTAATAAAACATATGATGCTTTAACGGAAGGGAAGTAAAGGTTTTTATGAAAGTCATTAAAATGAACGAATCTGCCATGGTTCCCTTGGGAATTGAAGTATGTATGTTATGTAAAGGCCTTACCTTTATAGGGGCCTTTGTGGCTGGCCAACGGTTGTACAACTGGGTGGGAAAGGGGTGAAGACGGTCATCAAGGGGATTACCGTGATCCTTGAAGTAGGTACCGTGATCTGCGAGGGAACGGTGCTTGAAGTTTGGTACGTGCTATCCTTTGGGACGCCGTGCTTGAAGGGAATTAACGATTATGTATGGTTACGAATGGTTACGTTGGTACGTGTGCTCTACGAAGCTTAGATTGTATGCAATATGATATGTGTCATGAATAATAAGAGTGTGGTGAAACTGATACTCCCCTGATGAGACGTCAATATCATGCGTCTGAACGATTCTCATCAATGCTTAGATCGTATTTCCGGGAACGTACCAAAATCTGTATCACCTGTAATGCTATGCAATGCTCAACACATAAAGTAAGTACTGAAAATAAAAATAGTTAACTAATATTCGCTTAATAAAGCTGCCGAAAGAGTGGTGGTCGTGGTGCCACCATATCAACGGTTACCAAGGTAACCGGTAAAAAAAACTGTACTGTCAACGTCCAACACCGGGCAAAACAACCACAATTGTCAACAAGCCAACACAAATGTCAAGAACCACAAATATCATAGATGAAAGGAGGAGAGTGCTACTACTGATATGGCGGGCGAGGCCACTGCTGGTATGGGCTAGGAGGCTACTGATGTGGCTGGTGAGCATACGGATCCTGTAGATGATCGTGATAGTCGTGCCGCATGCCATCCATAATGTCCCCTAATTGACCCATTCGGATCATTAAATCCAGCATCGTGGGATCAGCAGTAGTATGGTACATACGTGGGCCTTGATGCCCCAGTTTCCCTATAGGTGCTCCCTCATCCTCTGACTCTTCAACTTCACCTGTCCAAATATTTCCCCGATGGCCTACTAATCGGTACACCCCATTGAACTTCTTCATCATATGCATGTTGATTAATACTTGGGTGTCAACCGGTAGAATGGGTGTGTCCATCTGTGTAAGTATACCGAGGTGCATAAGGGACAAGACACCTAGGTATGGGGCAAGGTGAGTAATGTATGGTCCACCTAAGATATGGCTGTTGGAACAGTAGCCAGTAACTCTAGTAAAGAACTTGGCCAAGCTGTACGCCAAGTTGCAACGAATCCAATCAATCAAGCAGTGTAAGTGAAGGAGGTCTCTAATGCTCACAACCCCTGTGCTATCCTTTCTCCCCCCGATGTGTCACACCCCGGCCGGCGGCGGATTATACGCCGGGGCTGACGCGGTTGTTCAACAGCACATGATCAACTATTAAATGCGTTACAATATTTAATCAACGTGTTAAGTGTTCGTTACATGGAAAATATAAACATATTGTTCAAATGAAACATAACAATAAATAAATCTTTAATTAATTTTTAACTAGTCCGTAGTCCTAAGTGTTCAAGCATAGTCCTCAAACGGGTGCACCTGAAACATGTAAGTAAATGTCAACTACAAGTAGTTGGTGAGAAACATAGGTTTTGACACCAAACAAAGTTAAGTAAGTTTACAATTCAATATGTTCAAAGCTTGTCTAAAGCATGAATGTGAAAACATACAAGGTTTCAAGCGTAAAATCAAGCCATGTTTATATGTATGCACAATCCCCCAGATCGCGTGAAGTTCCAAATGTATACACTAACCCGCCAAGGTTCGTGTTAAGTAATGAATCGGATTCCCGTATGAATGATCATGTTAGGAACTACCTTAGGCTTGCCACACAAGTTAATGATTGTACTAAACATGAACACACGTATGGCCACCAAGCAGTTTAAGACATAAAGCATAAAGACCTTAGCATAAGAACAAAGGTATTGAATTGTGCATGAAATATAGTTAATGACATGTTTCACAGTAAAAAGTTAGACTTCGTGAGGATTTGCAAATGAAAAATAGGCTTCGTGAGGATTCCTCAAAATTAACTTACACAGGTAATTGTATTCTAGACTGAATGTATGCCTAATGGAAGCGAAAGTAAGAATTTCCAAGTTTATTGGAGGTTCTAGGGATTCTTAGGGTGTGGGACTGATTAAGGAAATTGTACGAGTTTGTAAGAAAATATATGTGTTTATCACAAGTATTTAATGATAAAGTAAAATTAATTAGAATTAATTAGGATTTCTAATTAATTATTTAGTATTACATAATAATGATACGTTTAAATTTATTGAAATAATTATTCTAAAAATAATTAATAAATAAATTTTGGAACAATAAATGTTTAAATAATTGTTTTATATACTTAAAATAATTATTTAATCATTTATGCAATTTTCTTTTCCTTAAAGGATTTATAAAAGAAATATTAAATAAGTATAAGCTTGAAATGAAACTAATCGAATTTGTATAATCATTAATCTAAATAATTATTTAAGTGTTTCTATAAGCTTTAAACTGTTTTAAATAATCATTCTTTGCCAAAATAAGTATTTATAAAATTCAAATAAATTAATAATGCTTAAACAATTAATTATAATTTGTTTATTAACAATACTATTTTATAGTTAAAACAACAAAATTAGATTTGTCTAAATAAACCATTTATATTGTTTATTTAGGAATTTAATATGTTTATAATATGTTTTTAAAATAAAATAAAATAAACAAAACATTATTTTATATTTTCATTTTTTATAAAAGTTACTAAATATGTTTATTAGTTTTATAAGAATTAATCCAGAATTTTTAACGTTAATTTAGGTAATAATAATAGTAAAAAGGCTTTAAAACAACAAAAAGAAAAAAAAACGGGGGGGGGGGGGGGGGTAGCCCGGCTCGAACCCGGGTCCCCTTCGTGGACGCGTGTGGACATAACCGTTGGACCGGGCACGAAGCCATGTTAATTGTGGGATTGCTTATTACTTAACGAGTAGCCCTGAACTCATCTTCTTCCCCAACCCACGCAACTGAACCCTAGCCCCAAATTGGTCGCGATAATGCATTGATCGATAAAGAAAACATAGGGTTTTTGTTCAGGGCGATGAAACGAGTTGATTGATGGCCAAACTGGGGTCGTACATCCCGAACCCAAAATCATGCCAGAACTGGTCCTTGGCCTCCTCGGAGGGGAACTCGGTGATACCCTCGGTAAACAGCTCGGTCGGGATCTCATCCCTCGTATATAAGCCTAATAAACGCCCAAATCTGGCGACAGACATCACCCGCCACTCCCCGCCTAGCCTAAACCTAATCGTCTCGGCCTTCTCTAGGTCTATGCAAGGATAATCGAACTCGTATGTGGAGAAAAACTCCATGACGAGCTCGACGTACTGGATAGCGTGAAACCTGAACAGTCGGCGCCAGGGGGCGGTGACAAGATCGTTCCATCGGTCCCGCTGACCGATGGCGTCAATGGCAGCTGGCTCGAGGCGACGAGCGGCTAAAATCCGGCCTCGACGGGGCCACATAACATCCAAACGAGCCTCGTACTCGTGCTCGTCGAGGTCAAACTCTAGGTATGGGTGGTCCCGGTTGCCGGCCATCTGCACAAGCGAATAAACGAAATTAGAACGGTTATGAAGATGCTAAATAAAATTATGAAGATTTCTGACCCGATTATGAAGGGGGCACGGTCGCGCCTGGGAAGGGGCACGACTGCGCCAAGGTCAATTGGCTAGCCCACGGTCGCGCTGTGGCCGACCACGGGCACAAGAACTCGGAAACACGGTCGCGCCTAGTCCTGGCACGACCGCGCTAAGGCAAAACCAAACAGACACGGCCGCGCTCATCAAAGGTGCGACCGTGTTCGACCAAACCAAACTTTCCTCGGATATCAAAAGCCGAGCACGACCGCGCTTGGTCATGAGCGCGACCGTGCTCAACCCAAATCAGGGTTTTCCGATTCAAAATTTCACAATTTAAGCACGATTATGAAGGGGCTTTTTATATACATCATCCCAGGAAGTAAACCGAATACTATCCTACGTATTTACAAGCTACAAACATCCAATACACAGCAAGATTGAAGAAAACCTAACGAAAATCAAACCCTAGGTCTTCGAATACGAACGAAAAGAGAACAAGAATCGGGAACATACCGTAGATCGTGGAGAAGGAATCTACTGGGCGTGAAAACACGGGAAATCGCAGTGTGGGGGGGTTTCGTCTGCTTGATACGTTTGGGGGGGGGGGAAGAATAAAGAACGGCAGGTTTGTTTTGAAACTCATTTAAACCGCCCCCAATCTCATAAGCACGACCGCGCCAAGTGCTTAGGCACGACCGCGCCTAGGGCTGGAGGCACGACCGCGCCCCTTGGGGACACGACCGTGTCTCTCGCCCAGCAGAAACAGAACCCTGATTTTTTATGCAGAGTGTACCAAACCCGACTGCGATTCGTCCACTAAAATTCCTAAAAATTCAGAAGACATACCTGAGTCATTCCAATCACCAAACAAAACCCGCTCGATCCAAAACACGTCCCGACAACCTAAACTCAAAAATAAATGGTAAAATCCTAGAAAATAGAAAATAAAAAACAGGGAAATAAAGATAAAAATAAAATCTAAGAAATGCTACCAAAGATGATACTGAAACAGGCTAAGTTTATTAACGAGTCGTTAGCCAGACTCAAGTCCCCGGATTCATTTGTCCATGGGGTGGAGGTCCACTACCTCCAATGCCGGGTCAACCGGTCCGTCAATGTATGGCTTGAGACGATGACCGTTGACTTTGAAGATCCTCCCATCTTCATGCTCAATCTCGACGGTCCCGTAAGGGAATACCTCTCTAACTGTGTAGGGACCCGTCCATCGGGATTTCAACTTCCCGGGAAACAATCGCAACCTAGAGTTGTAAAGCAACACACGACCACCCACTCGGAATTCCTTCTTGTCCTTCAAGCGTCGGTCATGTAAACTCTTGGTGCGCTCCTTGTAAATCGTGGAGTTTGCATAGGCTTGATTCCTCAACTCATCAAGCTCGTGAATCTGAGTGAAACGGTTCTCACCCGCACTCACCAAGTCAAGATTCACCGCCTTCAATGCCCAATAAGCCTTGTGCTCTAACTCCACCGGAAGATGGCACGCTTTCCCATAAATCAACCTAAATGGTGTGGTACCAATAGGCGTCTTATACGCAGTCCGGAAAGCCCAAAGTGCATCATCTAACCTGTCCGACCAGTCCTTACGGTTCTGACCAACCGTTTTCTCCAAAATCCGCTTTATGCCCCGGTTCGTGACCTCTACCTGTCCACCGGTCTGCGGATGGTAGGCTGTGGAGAATCTATGGTTAACACCATATCGTGATAGCGCCTTCTCCAACTGGGAGTTACAGAAATGAGTCCCACGGTCACTAATAAGAGCCTTGGGGGCACCAAAGCGTGAGAATAGCTTCTTCAAGAACCGGACAACCACCCTAGCATCATTAGTGGGCAAGACTTGAGCCTCCGCCCACTTAGAAACATAATCAACAGCCACTAGGATATACCGGTTGCCACGAGAAGCTGGGAAAGGTCCCATGAAATCAATACCCCAAACATCGAAAATCTCACAAATCTGAAAGCTGTTCTGGGGCATCTCGTTCCTCGATGAAATGTTGCTCGCCCTCTGGCAAGCATCACAAGCTCGGATCATCTTATGAGCGTCCCGGAAGATGGTAGGCCAAAAGAAACCGGCGTCAAAGACCTTCTTCGCGGTCAACGTAGCTCCATGGTGTCCGCCTGTAGGGCCCTCGTGGCAGTGTCTAAGCACCTGACGTGCCTCATCACCAAACACACACCTGCGCACGATCTGATCAGCCCCGACTCGAAACAAATAGGGATCCTCCCAAAGATAGTGCTTCACATCCGTAAAGAACTTTCGCTTTTGCTGATGCGTTAAGACCTTAATCACGATCCCACTAGCAAGAAAATTTGCAAAATCTGCAAACCAAGGACACTCCTCATCCTGTGTCTGGATGTGCATAAGAGACTCGTGGGGGAAATTGTCATTTATGGATGACCCCACAAGCTCAGATGAAGCTGAGCACTCAAGACGGGACAAGTGGTCCGCAGCAACATTCTCCGCGCCCTTCTTATCGCGGATCTCAATGTCAAACTCCTGGAGCAGCAAAACCCACCGGATCAGTCGGGGTTTGGCATCCTGCTTGCTAAACAGGTGCCGCAGAGCTTCATGGTCAGTGAATACAATGGTCTTTGATAGGACAAGATAAGACCTGAATTTATCGAAAGCGAAGACAACGGCAAGGAGTTCTTTCTCAGTCGTGGTGTAATGCTCCTGTGCGTCGTTGAGCGTCTTGCTCGCATAATAAATCGGGTGAAACTGCTTTTCTCTCCTCTGTCCTAAGACCGCCCCAACAGCGAAATCACTCGCGTCACACATAATCTCAAATGGCAGCTTCCAATCAGGAGCCACCATGATAGGGGCATTCACCAACTTCTCCTTCAACAGATTGAATGCACTAAGGCACTTGTCGGAGAATACAAACTGGGCTTCCTTTTTAAGAAGCTGGGTCATCGGTCGGGCAATCTTAGAAAAATCTCTAATGAAGCGTCTGTAGAAGCCCGCGTGACCAAGGAAACTCCGAATAGATTTCACAGTAGTGGGCGGGGGCAGCTTAGATATGGTATCAATCTTGGCTCGATCAACCTCAATCCCCGCTCGTGAAACCTTGTGCCCAAGTATAATGCCCTCCTTCACCATGAAGTGGCACTTCTCCCAATTCAACACCAGGTTGGCCTCCTCACATCTGGCTAACATCCTCTTCAGATTCCCGAGACAATGATCGAAGGAGCTCCCAAACACAGAAAAGTCATCCATGAAAACCTCCATGGAGTCCTCGATCATATCATGAAAAATGGCCACCATGCAACGCTGGAAAGTGGCCGGAGCATTGAACAATCCAAAGGGCATCCGCCGATAAGCAAATGTGCCATATGGGCATGTGAATGTCGTCTTCTCCTGGTCCTCAGGAGCAATCGGGATCTGAAAGTAGCCAGAGAAGCCATCCAGGAAGCAGTAGAACATCTTCCCCGCCAATCTCTCCAACATCTGATCAATGAATGGGAGGGGAAAATGGTCCTTCCTAGTAGCATCATTGAGTTTGCGGTAATCGATGCAAACTCTCCAACCTGTGACTGTACGAGTAGGAATCAGCTCATTCCTCTCGTTGGTGATAACAGTCATACCTCCCTTCTTGGGAACAACCTGAACCGGGCTAACCCAGGGTGAATCAGAGATGGGATAAATCAAACCAGCGTCAAGTAGCTTAATCACCTCTTTCTTCACCACCTCCTGCATGTTCGGGTTCAACCTCCTCTGGTGCTGCACAACAGGCCTGAAATCATCCTCCATAAGGATCTTATGGGTACAAAAAGAGGGATTAATTCCCTTAATGTCCATAATCCTCCATGCAATGGCCTGCTTGTGCTGCTTCAGCACCTCCAACAGCCTCTCCTTCTCATCACTCGTCAAATCAGAGGCGATAATGACGGGTAATCGAGACTCACCATCTAAAAAGGCATACTCCAAATGGCTCGGGAGCTCCTTAAGCTCAACAGGTGGTGGGTCCTCAACAGAAGGCCGCTCTTTCGGCTCAGACTCTCTGTCAACAATCTCAAATACCTCTGGACACGGGGGAATCTCATAGCCCTTTAGGCCATACACCTGCTCAATGAACTGATCGTCACCAACTGGATCTAGTGTCTCCCCTCCTACAATCTGCGTGTCCAGGGACTCCTCCTCAACTGTGTCCTGGAGATGATCACTCACACAAGAATAGACGGTCTTAACGAAGTAGAGTGAATCATCCTGATTCTGGGTGTGCTGCATGGATCTCCCAACGTCAAAGGTCACCTCCTCTTCGTCCACCCTCAGTGTGAGCTGGCCTGAATACACATCAATCAGGGCCTTGGCGGTGGCCAGGAACTGACGACCTAGGATAATAGGGACATTCTTGTCCTCATCAATGTCCAGAATCACAAAGTCTACAGGAAACACAAAACGATCAACCTTAACCAACATATTCTCCACTATCCCTCGCGGATACTTAACCGAACGATCGGCAAGCTGGATACTCATACGTGTCGGTTTAGGTTCTCCCAACTCAAGCTTAGCAAAGACCGCATATGGCATGAGGTTAATGCTAGCACCAAGGTCAGCTAAGGCATTGCTGACCGACAAGCTCCCTATCAAACAGAGGATGGTGAAACTCCCCGGATCTCTCCTCTTCTCGGGCAGCTTGTTCTGAAGCACGGCCGAACACTCCTCGTTCAGCGTCACATGAGACAACTCCTCTAATTTCCTCTTGTTCGTGAGGATGTCCTTCAAGAAGCTCGCATACTTGGGCATCTGAGCTAGAGCCTCCACAAATGGCAAGTTGATGTGCAGCTGCTTAAACAACCCTAAGAACTTGCCATACTGCTCATCCATCTTCTGTTTCCTCAGCCTACCTGGGTATGGAACGGACGGAGTATAATCTCGCACAGCCTCTCGTGGGCGTGATGCACTCACCGGTTTACCCCTCGGTGGTGTCTCATCCGGAATCTCAATCACAACCTCCTCCTCGGATGACTCACGCACAGGCACCGGTGGATCTGGTCCTGTGTCTCTACCGCACCTCAAGGTGATGGCCTTCACATGGGCGTTGGGATTAGCCTCAGTGTTGCTAGGCAGGCCACCTGGCGGTCTCTCAGAAAGAAGCTTCGCGATCTGCCCAACCTGATTCTCTATGGTCTGGATCGAAGCTTTCTGATTCCTCAGCTCGGTCTCGTGCGTATGAAAACGCTCCTCCATGTAACGGTTCTGCTTCTCTGCCAACTGATTCTGACTCTCCGAGTTGGCAAGCAACCGCGTAACCATGTCCTCCAAAGTGGATTTACCCTCAGATGCGGGTGGAGGACCGCTGCTAGAACCTTGGCCATGAAACTGGCCCTGCTGAGGTCTGGAGTGGGAACCCTGTCCCTGAGACTGGTGGGACTGATGCTGGAATGGTGGGCGCTGAGTGAATCCGGGTGGGTTCTGGCCACTGTTGCCAGACTTCCAGCTGAAGTTCGGGTGATTCCTCTGCCCCGGATTATATGTGTTGCTGTAGGGATTGTTCTAGGGACGATTCTGGTTAGACATAAAGTCAACCTGCTCGTGGGTCCCTAGATCCCCAATCTGACAAGCACTCGTGGGATGCGCCCCACCACATAACTCACACAAAGACTGGGCCTTGTGGACCTGCATCTGATCGATCTTGGTGGAAAGTGCTTCCACCTGGGCAGCCAAAGAGGTGATTCCATCCACGTGATGGACACCCTGCCTCTGAGTCCTAGCTCGGGAAGTATGCTGCGTGTAGCTCTTCGACGCCACTTTCTCCAACAAGTCATACGCCTCCTGGGGTGTCTTCGTTCCGATGTCTCCACCCGCGTATGCGTCGATCAGCTGCTTCCCTGTCATATCTAGACCATTGTAGAAAGTCTCTCACTGCTGCCACTTCAACAATCCATGGTGGGGAACCTTCCTCATCAGTTCCTTAAATCTCTCCCATGCCTCATATATCATCTCCCCGTCATCCTGCTGGAAAGAAAGAATCCTAGCCCTCAATTTTGCTGTTTTCTCCGGAGGGAAGTACTTCTCTAAGAATTTAGCAGCCATCTGGTCCCAAGTACTAATGGACCTAGGGGTAAGTGACAGTAACCAAGCCTTGGCTCGATCCCGTAAGGAAAATGGGAACAATCAGAGCCGAATAGCATCGTCGGTAGCGTCACGGATTTTGAAAGTGACGCAAATCTCTAAGAATCCGGCCAGATGAGTTTTGGGATCCTCGTGATCCTTGCCGTCAAACTGCCACATGTTCTGCACCATCTGTATGATGCTGGACTTTATCTCGAACTGGTGCGCTCCAACAGTCGGCCTATTGATGCTCGACTCCAAACCCTCAAGCTTCGGTTTGCCAAAATCTGAAAGCGTCCTACCTGCATCCGCGTCCGCCATCTCTTCTACCTCGTCAACAACAACCTCGTCAAGCTCGAGTAACTGGGCCACAAATTGGGAACGGGTCCGCAATCTCTGATGAAGATCGCGCTCCGGCTCGGAAGACGGCTCAATAACCTCCTCGGCGGGAGTTGAGGACATACACGATCTGCAAGACAAGTTAGATTTAAATGGACGAACCTAAAAGAGAAGAAACACAAGTTAGACAAACTAATAATAGAAATGAATAAATAAAGAAAAGTGAAAAATAAATTGGAAATAAAATTAATTAAAATATATATACAAATGCGACTAAAAATATCAAATAAAAATGCAAAAATATCTATACACGAAAATTGCAAATAATAAACAAGAAGATGCGATATGCACCAAAATATATACTAAATGACTAAAAATCAATTGCAATCGTTCTCGTAAAACCGTGTCCCCGGCAACAGCGCCAAAAACTTAATGTGTCGGATTTATATATATATTTTAATAAAGATTTTTACACATTTAGTTTTAAAAATGGTTTTCACCAAAGACTAATCACACACACGTCGGGCAAGTGTACCCGTCAGATAGCAATATAGTAAAGGTAAGAACCGGATATCAATCCGTGGACACGGTGGGATGCGATAATAAACTGGAACTAAGATTCAATCAAGTGATGATAAAAAGATATTTTGGAAAGTTTGTTTAATTAACTAACATGCAATTTATATAAAACTAAACTAAGATCACAAATCGAACAATCAAGGAGAAAAGATCACTTCGGTGTCGAATCCATCTAGAATACATTTAATACATTCATAGAAACAAGGCAAATACACGAAACATAGATTGACCAAATTCTCGTCAAAGACATCTAATCAAATGACCATTCGGAAAGCTAGAATGAATAACACAAACTAACCACCTAAAATCATGCAATGAAGCTCACGTGTTGTAATCATGTCAATGTTTATAAAGATTGAACTAGCTTCCGATTAAAATACACCAATCCAACAACTAGTTGGAAAGATAATATGAAAAACACACTATCCACCTCAAGTTGATTTAATTAGACAATAACATGCATTTCTTCAACATACAATGTTCATACAAAGTTTATATAAATTAGGGGATTGTGTCAACAAATCCTAGATAAACATAATGCTAAGCATGAAACATCATAACAAACACTTTGTCTTTCCAAACATAAGCATAAGGATACACATTCAAGATTATCAAATCATAAACAAGACTTCATTCACCATTCCTAGTCAAATGCCATAAACTAACATAAATACATATACCAATCCATGAATACAAGCATAAACCATAAGTTTTCCAACATGATATGGCATACACAAATACAAGTCTTGTAGACAACTCAAAATACTTGAATACATAATTTCATTGAAGAATAATCATACGATTGTCATAACATTAACATAATAATTGCCAATAATCCATGAATGTTGTCAAATGATTCTAAACTTCATCTAAACCAAAGTGAACAAGAGTTTTAGCTCATTATGAGCACAAAAATAACAAATGAGCAGGGAAAAATAGTAAGAAACATGCTATAGAAACAAGAATCAAACCACTCCCACAAGCCTAGATGTTGTTGTTGATGTATAGTGATACTCTTGATGTTGTAGTCCCTCCAAGATGCTTGAAATATGGCTGGAACAAGACTGGTTCGGAGCTCAAACAGTGGGTTTTTTTGCTCTGGTCGCTGAATGACTGAATGAGAAAATGGTTCCTGTATTTATAGAACTGGGGAAGCACGACCGCGCCAGGAGGGCAGGCACGACTGTGCCTGTCGCTGGGGGCGCGACCGTGCCTAAAACCTAGCACGGTCGTGGTGCAGAGGGTTGACCGATCCGGAGCTTCTATTGGGTCCCATTGAACGAGGAAGTACGGCTGTCAGACTCACGGGATTACACGCGGTCGTGGGGATGTTGGAGCACGGTTGTGCTCGAGAGACTTGCTTGGCGCGGTCGTGCCAGATGCGGGGCGCGACCGTGCCTAGGGTTTCCTGGATTAGCGCGGTCGTGCCAAGTAGGGGGCACGACCGTGCCTCTATCTCAGAAACCCTAAAAACTTCTTCTTTATCCTGGAATTCCCTTGTTTGTTCACCGAGCTTCACAAAAACCTACAAAACTGGAAATGAAGCAAATAAGTGTCTAAACGATGAAAATAACCAAGAATTGATCGTGAAATGAGTGAAGTTTTGTGCCAAAAAGATGTGTAAATTCTAACACATCAAAGGGTATTATGGAGGGTTCAAATACAAATAGAGGGGGTTCAAACTACTAAATGGAGGGTTCAAATGTTATTGAATGGGTTCATTCCTATATTTTTTTTTATTGGTTTTAAACCCCTTTTTAATTACTTATTAAAAATTGTTGTTATAAGGTTTATAAAAGAAATTTATTTGTTATTATAATTATTTATGTAAGAAAATAAACTTCATTTCTTATAGGATTACAAATTGTGATAAAGGTTTATTTTATATTATCAAATGTAATATATACTTTTATATATATATATATATATATATATATATATATATTTATAATTAAAATACATACACACACACATATAATATATATACACACACACATAAAGGATGTAGATGCATACTTAAAACTCATAAGTTTTATATTTGCTTTTTTATTATAACAGAGTTTATATATATATCTATATAAATATACATACACGAGTTATATATATATATATATATATATAATAGAAAAATAGTATGTTGAAGTAAGGTTAAAACCTTAAATTTGTACACGTTAAAATAATAATTGATGCGGCATAATATGTGGGATCAGCACATGGTAGCGTTATTATTGCATAAAATAAATAAATAATTAAATAAATAAAAAAATGTGGCCGAAAAATCATGGATGTTAAAGTATCCCCAAGTTGAGAGAATTTCATCCCCGAAGTTCAACTGTTGAGGCTACTGAATGAGGAAAAGATGTGGGTTTGAATTCTTAACGAGTTTTGACTGTCCGTTTAAGGAGTACAATTGGCTGCAAGATTCAGGTTTGTTAGTCAAAGTCAGGCATGAATGGTAATAGTGGATTTAGTTTGAAGAGTATTAAGGGAAAAATTTCCCTAGGATAAATTTTGAACTCCAAAGGTGGGATGCATCACTTGAAATGAGAGTGATGAGAATTTGATGATTAAAACTTGTTTAGGATATAGTCTAATATGTTCAAAATGTATTACTGGGTAAAGATAGAAAACCCTACGTGACACGAAACAACGCTACTTCTGACAATATGGCAGGAAACTTACATATAGGATGTACCAGCACATATCCACCATGCCCTTACCATATCATATTAGTTTCGTTACTGTATATCACTATGGGTTTTATGTCCTCACACACGACGGAATTCACTATGTTTTCCATGCGCCGACCCTTATAATTACTTGTGCACCCGTAATTACTTAAATCGTCGCGTGGTCCGTATAAATCATCGCATTGTGTATGGGTTAAGAGGGGACACAAAATTACTTAATCCATAACTATTGTTTTCACCTATGTGTTGCTAACAAACAATTATGCCCATAGATAAAAGGATCAATCAAAGAATAAAAGAATGCCAGTGTGGCACAACCTCATGGTTGTCCTAGGTAAACGGCGTAATCCTCAAGATTATCCATAAATTTTATAGCTCCCTCGTGTTCGAAAAAGAATACGTCAAACTCTGAGTAGTTTAAAGTTTTACAGCCTTCAACTTTCATGGATAAAGTGAATAATCATGCCTTATGTATAATGTGGACGATCAATTGTGAATAATGTAAACAATCTAGTTTCGTGTGTAATGTAAACAGTCAAGTTTCACGTATAATGTAAATAATCTAGTATCATGTATATTGTAATCGACCAAGTTTCATGTAGAATGTGAACAATCTAGTATCATGTATATTGCAAACGACTAAGTTTCATGTATGATGTGAACAATCTAGTATCATGCATATTGCAAACAATCAAATTTCAGGTATACTGTGATCAATTAAGTTTCATGCATAATGTAAACAATTTTAGTTTCACGTGTAATGTGAATGTTCATATGTAATTAATTGACTCTCATAAGTAACGTAAACTATCAAACTTTGTAGGTGATCGAATTTTGCAGACAAGCGTGTTGCTTGACGTTCATGTATCATGTAGGTAGTTGGGTTTTAAGTTTTCAATTTTTTTGAGGTTTATATGGGTGGTTAACGCCTATGTGAAATGATCCATCTCTTTGAAGTGACTAGTCTCATACATTTCCAAATGTGCAAGATAGTGAGAAAGTTTTACAGGTATTTTAGAATAAGGTGTTCATGAATAACTGATTTGTGTTTTTTGGTTTGTAAATAAACAAGTAATTGGAATTTACTCTTGTTTGTAAATTAATAGATAAGTGTAAATAATAAGTTAAATAAATAGATAATTGGATAAGTAAATAAAAAAAAACCTTTTATTTATGTAGTTTAGTTATCATAAAAAACGTTTTAAAAAAAAATAACGGCCTAATTATTTGGTAATTATGCCAAGAAAATAATAAAGAAAAGTCATAATGAAATAATTAATCATTAAAAGAATTAAATATTTGTTAATGTTTTTATAAAACAAATTGTACAAGATGGGTATTAAGTTTATTTACAAGATAAAGGGGTGTATAAATAATTTATATTCTAGATAATATCTGTAAACCAAGGATCTGATAAATGTTTTATTTGAATAAAATAACTATATTAATTGAATAAAATAATTAGTTTACAAATGAGGTTTAGGTATTTGTACTAATTTGCAATAAATAAGAGGATGGCGTTTAGATTGTATTAATTTATAGCATAACCAAATAAATACCTTGACAAATCAAGTGATTCAAATTCATATATTTTCAAGAAAAATGCTTTAGTCTATAGGTAAACATTCAACCCACGCATTCCCACGAAAGTATACGGATTCTTCGGTTGATTTGGATTTATATGAAATGCTTTCCTAGACAGGGTTTCCAGAGTACAGTTGTCACCTTTCCAGATTGCACATGTCCTCTACTAATTAACAGAATTTAAAACGTTGACGAGGTTTAAGAATTTTAACGGATGACTTTTGATGAAAATATGATGGATGTACTTCTAGTAAATCAACGAGCAATGGTATCTAAGTTGTAATATGAAACTTAACTTTGAATGATGACATGTCAAATATTTATTCCAAACATAAAGTAGCGGTTTAAAACTGGAATTTAAAGACAAGAATAGAAAATCTGGCTAACGCCTCATGTAGCTTTCTACCAGGAAGCAGATGAGCACTAAGATGAACATCGTTATGGTTACTCGTATAGCAAACCAGGCCTCAGCTCTAGCTATCTCCGTACGCGCATCAAATATTTTTCGATCTCCTTCCATCATGTCAATGTGGGTACCAAGATTCGCAATCAGGTCCTCCTCATACCGCACTTAACCACAAGGCTGTCTATTCGTTGACCTAGCAGGTCGTGCGTTATCCCGTGCTCCATCCCTTGCCTCATAAACTCTGTGGTTCTCACATATTGGTGAGTGGCATTAGCTGGGACTCCTATAGCACAGGTGGGTGCCATGGTCTGCCTTGCTCCTGGGTTCGGGTGGTATGGGTCGGGTGCTAAGTAAGGGTCTCTAAGTGGGGATGGTAGCTGGTTGTGTCAGTGAGGTGCTTGATAAGGATCTCTTAATGGGGGTGGTTCAGATGCTCAAAGTCTCAGACCGGTGCTCCTAAGCCAATCTGCCCTTATGTCAAACATCGATCTAACAGCTGGAGGTGTCGGTGGCTGGTGGTCTGGTGATGGGGATCCGATGTCTTCCTTCTGCTCGGACACTGTCTTGGGATAGTATACTGGGGAGGGAGGAGGGTAGGAGTCCATGTCTAGCAGGAAAATAAAAAAAAGATTGTAAGTGATAATAAAATACTAAATGTTAAGTACAAAAGTTTTCATGGGATCAGAGTTTGACTAGTCATAACACCGAGTTTTCACAATAGTATGTTAGAAGTTACACTTGACCTATAAGTGGTGTACCTACGAAGAAAATTCCCAGGAAAGAGAGGTGGGTCACAAGGGACACACTTAAGTACCCAATCTTTCCTTAGACAGAATCTCTAATGGGCCTACATCCACTCTTCCACCATCATGTACTATTAACACTATTATTTGGGCTCATGGTCATGATTAGAATCATTATGGACTAGGCTTTAAAGCCCAAGTGTGAGATTCATTTATTCCAGTAGGTTTCCTCTTCTTGGAGGGTAAGTGAGCTCCTTTAATTTCTTATTAATGGGCATTAGGCTCAAAGGTTTAATTTTTGTTCATAATTGATGATGGTGACATAATTCTTAGTGTGTAGGGATGAGGGTGTATGAAGTCTTAGATAAGAATAAGTGTATAGTAAAGTTTAGGATGACATTTACCGGAATCAAATAGGTAGCATGTAATGAAACAGTGTGGTAAATAAGGTATTACATGAATAGCAAGTTTGTAAACATGTGAGTTATTAATTAGCGTAGCACATAAGGTATCATGTATTGTATCATCTAATGTAATACCTAGGATAACATGTAGGATTATCACACAAGGGTATCCTAAGGTTATAGACTAGGTCATTGGTTCCTAATAACCTAATTCCCTATAACCATGGCTCTGATACCAATCTGTCACACCTTGGCCGGCGGCGGATTATACGCCGAGGCTGACGCGGTTGTTCAACAGCACATGATCAACTATTAAATGCGTTACAATATTTAATCAACGTGTTAAGTGTTCGTTACAGGGAAAATATAAACATATTGTTCAAATGAAACATAACAATAAATAAATCTTTAATTAATTTTTAACTAGGTCCGTAGTCCTAAGTGTTCAAGCATAGTCCTCAAACGGGTGCACCTGAAACATGTAAGTAAATGTCAACTACAAGTAGTTGGTGAGAAACATAGGTTTTGACACCAAACAAAGTTAAGTAAGTTTACAATTCAATATGTTCAAAGCGTGTCTAAAGCATGAATGTGAAAACATACAAGGTTCCAAGCGTAAAATCAAGCCATGTTTATATGTATGCACAATCCCCCGGATTGCGTGAAGTTCCAAATGTATACACTAAACTGCCAAGGTTCGTGTTAAGTAATGAATCGGATTCCCGTATGAATGATCATGTTAGGAACTACCTTAGGCTTGCCACGCAAGTTAATGATTGTACTAAACATGAACACACGTATAGCCACCAAGCAGTTTAAGACATAAAGCATAAGGACCTTAGCATAAGAACAAATGTATTGAATTGTGCATGAAATATAGTTAATGACATGTTTCACCCAAAAAGTAAAAAGATAGGCTTCGTGAGGATTTGCAAATGAAAGATAGGCTTCGTGAGGATTCCTCACAATTAACCTATACAAGTAATTGTATTCTAGACAGAATGTATACCTAATGGAAGCGAAAGTAAGAAATTTCCAAGTTTATTGGAGGTTCTTGGGATTCTTAGGGTTTGGGACTGATTAAGAAAATTGTACAAGTTTGTAAGAAAATATATGTGTTTATCAAAAGTATTTAATGATAGAGTAAAATTAATTAGAATTAATTAGGATTTCTAATTAATTATTTAGTATTCCATAATAATGATACGTTTAAATTTATTTAAATAATTATTCTAAAAATAATTAATAAATAAATTTTGGAACAAGAAATGTTTAAATAATTGTTTTATGCACTTAAAATAATTATTTAATCATTTAAGCAATTTTCTTTTACTTAAAGGATTTATAAAAGAAATATTAAATAAGTATAAGCTTGAAATGAAACTAATCGAATTTGTATAATCATTAATCTAAAATAATTATTTAAGTGTTCCTATAAGCTTTAAAATGTTTTAAATAATCATTTTTTACAAAAATAATTATTTATAAGATTAAAATAAATTAATAATGCTTAAACAATTAATTATAATTTATTTATTAACATTACTATTTTATAATTAAAACAACAAAATTAGATTTGTCTAAATAAACCATTTATATTGTTTATTTAGGAATTTAATATGTTTATAATATGTTTTTAAAATAAAATAAAATAAATAAAACATTATTTTATATTTTTAGTTTTTATAAAAGTTACTAAATATGGTTATTAGATTTATAAGAATTACTCCAGAATTTTTAACGTTAATTTATGTAATAATAATAGCAAAAAGAAAAAAAAAAGGGGGGGGGGTGAGTCCGACTCGAACCCGGATCCCCTTAAAGGACGCGTGTGGACATAACCGTTGGACTGGGCATGAAGCCATGTTAATTGTGGGATTGCTTATTACCTAACGAGTAGCCCTGAACTCATCTTCTTCCCCAACCCCCGCAACAGAACCTTAGCCCCAAATTGGTTGTGATAATGCATTGATCGATAAAGAAAACATAGGGCTTTTGTTCAGGGCGATGAAACGAGTTGATTGATGGTTGTAAAACCTGAAATGTTTGAGGGGTAATCGAGGACGACTAGCGGCCAGGTCCGACGTCTATCGGCTGCGAATCGTGTTTCTAGAGAGAGATTGAAGTGTGATTGAGAGTTTAGAAAGCTCAAATGAAGAGATGCGAAGGTTTAAGGTTCGTCATTATTGTAACATTCCTAATTTTCATGTTTTCCTATTTAGTTTATGTCGTGCAATAAAAGACGATTCCGATTCCAATTTTACATTCATTGTTTCATGTGCAATAACAAACATACACGCATTGATTATATTACAATATTAACTAAAACAATCTTACAAACCTCGAGGACCAAACACGACTAAAACTCAAAACAACATCAAGACTACAAGGACTAGTCTTGAAATTTCCAAAACCTACACAAGCACGGTCGTGCTTAGTCCTAAGCACGGTCGCGCTTGTGCACACTACCACGGTCGTGCTTATCATTAAGCACGGTCGCGCCTCTTGTACAGTTTGACTCTGTAAAAGTCAAACCAACTCAAATCTTGTCCAAAAATAGAATCGAAACGCGTTTTAGAAACCGCGAGACTTGTAGAAGAAGTTATTCGACCGATTAAGCCTAAAACCCGACCAAATACACGTCCAATCGTCCGAATTTGCGCATCTTTAAACCGGCTTCCCTTTTTAAATCGAATCAGGTAATTGGAGCAAGAATCAAACGAATTAAGCAGCCTAATACCTGCCCACGACTTATATAAACGTCTCTAAACCCTAAATTCCTCGGTACATCATCCCTATCTCGTCTGTCGATCAAGAAAAGCCGTGAAGTCTTCCCCGTAGTCGTCTGCACGTGTTGCCCATTCAAAACAGGTTAGTAATAGATCATTAGATTCGTCTATCCAAGCTAAACGAAAGCCCTAACCTAATTCGTAACCATATTACACAATTAAACCGATTTTAATCTGAGTTTTGGTAATAGATGGTTTTAATCGAACTACACGATAAACAGGTTATAAACCCAATTAATTGACATGGTTGGATTCGCAAACACCTAATCAGTGAAACCCCTACAAATACAACTGTTTTTATTAGAAGAATTAAGCAAATCGTTTATGGAATTGACCAGACACGGTCGCGCTACCTTACGAGCGCGGTCGTGCCTCTCCAAGCACAGTCGTGTCCCGGACCTGACCTGGTCGTGCTTCCGAGCCAGGTAAGGTCAGACCCTGAAAACCATCAACGCGGTCATGCCGGTGTCGAGCACGGTCGTGTCTGATGAGCAGACTCTTGTTTTGACTTCTGACCAACCACGAGCGCGTTCCCGACCAAGCGCGGTCGCGTACGAGCCAAGCACGGTCTTGCCGTATACGAGCACGGTCGTGTTCACTCTTAAACAGAACCTTTTATTTTGATCAGTGTAATATTTTAATTAGTGTAATGTTATAAAAACTATGTTATAAAATATCCAGAACCAAGTATTGTTTATCAAAAATCGATTATTTAATCTTCCTAATAAATCAATAAATATTACAAACTTATATAATTATTTTTAAACTAATTATACACAACTACGTATTTCCATACACCTTAGTTTAGACAAATATTATTTATTTAAACTTATATTTAAGTAAATATATATATATACTATTTCTTAACATTCTCAACAAGTAGCATATTTATTTTAACAAACCCTAAACTTAAACAAATCCGCTTCCGACATCGAGTAACGCAACTCAATAATACGTGATCATATATTGTTCATTAGGTCGAACCTAGCAATCTACAACACACCGCTGTTTTCCATTTGCTTGTGCAATGTACACTCTGCATAACACGTGAGTTACATAGCCCCTCTTTTACTTATTTTACAAATATTTTGGGGTGGAACATGCGTTCAACTACATGTTTTCAATCATACACATATAAAGTTTACACATGTATACATTTTGTGCATTGTGCTTGAGTGCTAGGTGTGTAGACCAATTATTATGCTCTTCATGTACGATCATTAACTATTAGCCGACAGTGAACAATGGTAGATCTATTGAGTCTGACAAACCCACCCAGGTAGGGTGACTGTTACTGATAACACAATTTTGCCTGCAAGTTACAAAGGTTTGATTGTATAGGTCACATGATGGTTTCTCTCCATAATTGCCTTAATTGTCATGTTGTATTAAACTGTATGCACACAACACGTTTTTGCTATCACACGAATAAACCTATGTATTCTCACCAACTTTTTAGTTGACATTGTTTTAACCATGTTTCAGGTACTAATGATTGAAGTGATCAAGATATGCTACACATAGGATTTTTGGACCTAGAATTTAATTAAACTAGTTTATTTTTTGTAATTT
Source organism: Smallanthus sonchifolius (assembly GCA_023525975.1). Classification (NCBI taxonomy): domain Eukaryota; kingdom Viridiplantae; phylum Streptophyta; class Magnoliopsida; order Asterales; family Asteraceae; genus Smallanthus; species Smallanthus sonchifolius. Next base: position 15,135,850 of record CM042028.1, on the reverse strand, counting down.
ACTTTTCGTTTGTGGATTGGTTGTGTTTTGATTGAACTTATTTGATTGCCATGAAAACAATTATTAAATATTCAAACTTTAGCAAACCATGAGCAATGAACAGTCTGCACGCTTCACGCCCCGACGTTTCCGCCGTCAGTTGGGGTGTGACAGATTGGTATCAGAGCCTTGGTTATAGGGAATTAGGTTATTAGACACATGACCTAGACTATAACTTTAGGATACCCACTTATGCCATGCTTCATGATTTACATGCTATGTGCTACATGCTATATGATATATGCTACATGTTTTATGTGTAAATATAAATATTAAATAAACAATATCCCTACCCACATCCTAAGCCACATATCCTTCTTGCCTGCTTCCATGTCATCATCAACATAGCTTGTGGAAAAATCATATTCTTAGACTTTAGTCTATAAAATTTTCTTTTACACTCGTTAAGGTTTTTTAGACTTTGTTTAATTGTTAAAGGACACGTGCAATCTGGAAGGGTGACACCTGTATTCTGGGTTTTCTGTCTAGGAAAGTATTTCATATAAATCCCAATCAACCGAGGGATCCGTATGCTTTCCTGGGAATTCCTGGGATGAGTGTTTACTTATAGGCTAAAGCACGTCTCCTTGATAATTATCTGAGTTTAAATTAACCTTAATATGTCATAGTATTCAAGTGGTTATGTTACTATTTGAGTACAATCCGAACTATGAATTACTTATATCTATTTATCCTTCTGTTTGATTCAAGAAATCCTCACAACTCTTATTGTGTCTAAATCTGTAGAATGCCTCCTCGTCGTGACAACAGCAACAACAGCAATAACACCGACCTTGCTGCTCTACTCACACAGCTGGTGAATCAAATTACCCAAGCCAACAACAACACTAATGGTCATGCCAGTGGGAGTGCTAACACTGGAGGTGGTGGTGGTGCCAACCCGCAACAATGCACCTTCAAACACTTCAACTCCTGCAATCCCCTCAAATTCTATGGCAACGAAGGAGCCACGGGACTCCTTCAATGGTTTGAAAGCATTGAGAGCACTTTCCTCAATAGCGACTGTCCCGACAACCTCCGTGTTCGTCATGCTACTAGTGTCTTTCAAAAAAGGGCGCTTACTTGGTGGAATGGTGAGAAAAGGACTAGGGGAGTGGATGTAGCAATGGCACTACCGTGGGATGAGTTGAAGAGGATCATGACTGAGGAATTCTGTCCTCGAAATGAGATGAAGAAGCCGGAAGCGGAATTTTAGGATCTTGCTCAAGATATTGGTGAAAGCTTAGCATACACCACCCGTTTCCACGAGCTGAGTCTACTTGTGCCACACATGGTTACACCTCTGTCTAGGTGTATTGAAAAGTACATCGGTGGTCTACCTAGACAAATTCAAGATACTGTGGTAGGAGGAAATCCTGCTACTCTGGAGGATGCTATCCGCTTGTCAGCCACACTTACTGACAACCGTGTTAAAGCGGGTACACTTACAAGAAAGGGTGCCAAGAAAGTTTCTGACACAACAACACCTCCCGCTCATGTCAAAGAAGTCAAAACTGAACCGTACCGCAACACTAGGAAGAGAAAGGTCAAGAACTGTGCTGTAATCACTCCAGCTGCTCCAGTGAATCAAGTTGCACCCATGGCTCAAAACCCAGTAAAGAAACCCTATGGGGGCAGTCACCCACTTTGCAACACCTGCAACTACCATCATCCTCAAAACATACCTTGTCGTCTTTGCAACCACTGCGGGAAACATGGCCACACCGCTAATATCTGCCGAGCTAAGGCACTTACCAACCCAACCAACCAACCAGCAGCTAATCAAGTGGTCCCAGCCATTGCAAATGGACGTGCTTGCTTCGAATGTGGCAACCCGAACCACTTCCGTAACCGGTGCCCAAGACTGGTCAATGTTAACCAAGGCGGAGTTCGTGGGCGTGCTTTCAACATCAACGCCAATGAAGCTCAGGCCAACACTGAAGTGGTTAACGGTACGTTCCTTATGAATAATCAATATGCTTCTATATTATTTGATACCAGGGCCGATAAGAGTTTTGTGTCACTAGACTTTGAATCTTTACTTGCAAAAACCCGGTCTAAACTAGAGAAAACCTTTACCGTTGAGGTAGCCGATGGTAACACCGTTACTATTGACACCATCATCTATGATTGCTCCCTAGAATTAGAAAATCACATTTTTCCAATCAACCTCATACCAATGCCATTAGGGAGTTTTGACGTCATCATAGGTATGGATTGGCTTTCAAAGCACCATGCCGTAGTCATGTGCTTTGAAAAATGCATCCGTATACCCCTCCCATCCGGTGAAACATTGAAGGTCTTTGGTGAGAAACCTTGCAAAGGACTCAAACTAATGTCATGCATCACCGTCCAAAAGTATATACGAAAGAAGTGCATGGTTTTCCTAGCCCATGTTATTCTGAAAGAAGAATAGAAAAGGAGTGTACAAGATATCCCCATCGTTCGAGATTTTCCCGAAGTCTTTCCCGATGACTTGCCCGGTCTTCCACCTGTTCGGCAAGTGGAATTTCGCATCGATCTTGTACCTGGAGCAAACCCTGTGGCTAAAGCTCCATACCGGCTTGCACCTTCCGAGATGCAAGAACTTGCAAGCCAACTTCAAGAACTCGCCGACAAAGGGTTCATACGCCCGAGTCATTCACCGTGGGGTGCACCGGTCTTATTTGTTAAAAAGAAGGACGGTTCATTCCGTATGTGTATTGACTATCGAGAACTCAACAAGCTTACAATAAAAAACCGCTACCCTTTACCTAGGATTGACGATCTCTTCGATCAACTCCAAGGTTCTACATACTTCTCGAAGATTGACCTTCGATCCGGTTATCACCAACTCCGTGTGCAAGAGGAGGACGTTCCAAAGACTGCTTTCCGAACGAGATATGGTCACTACGAGTTCATGGTTATGCCTTTTGGGCTAACCAATGCACCTGCTGTTTTCATGGACCTCATGAATCGCATGTGCAAACCATACCTCGACAAATTTGTGATCGTGTTCATTGACGATATCTTGATCTATTCCAAGACTAAGGAGGATCATGAACAACACCTTAGGTTGATTTTGGATCTCTTAAAAACCGAACAGCTATACGCCAAGTTCTCTAAGTGTGATTTTTGGCTAAAGGAAGTGCAATTTTTGGGCCACGTTGTCAATGAAAAGGGAATTCATGTTGACCCCGCTAAAATTGAAGCTGTTAAAAATTGGAAAGCTCCTAAAACCCCTACCGAAGTTCGTTCGTTTCTTGGTCTAACGGGTTATTACCGAAGGTTTATTTCAAATTTCTCCAAGATTGCTGTTCCCCTCACTGCCTTAACCCAAAAAGGTAAACCTTATGAGTGGGGACCGAAGCAAAAAGAAGCCTTTCAAATTCTCAAGCAAAAGTTGTGCAATGCTCCTATCCTCACTCTTCCTGAAGGTGAAGATGATCTAGTTGTCTATTGTGATGCTTCAAACCAAGGTCTTGGTTGTGTGCTCATGCAACGAGGCAAGGTGATCGCTTATGCATCAAGACAACTCAAGATCCATGAGAAGAATTATACGACGCACGATCTTGAGTTGGGTGCGGTCATATTCGCGTTGAAGATTTGGAGACATTACCTCTATGGCACGAAATGTGTGGTGTTCACTGACCACAAAAGCCTCCAACATATCTTCAATAAAAAAGAACTCAACATGAGGCAACAACGTTGGGTTGAACTCCTCAACGATTACGATTGTGAGATTCGTTATCATCCTGGCAAGGCTAATGTTGTAGCCGATGCACTAAGCCGCAAGGAACATGTCCTGCTTCAAAGTGTCAAGATTCATTACGACATTCAAGTTTGTATTCTAGCAGCTCAACATGTCTCGGTTACCGAGGGCAATATGTATGAGGAAATGTCGTGTGGTGCTGAATTCCAATTGGAGACTAAAACCAATGACTTGCTTTATTTCCTAGATCGTATCTGGGTTCCCGATCGTGACGATCTTCGTGCATTCATCATGACCGAGGCACACAAGTCTCGATATTCTATCCATCCCGGTGCGGATAAAAAGTATCAAAATCTTCGTCCACAATATTGGTGGCCTGGTATGAAGAAAGATATTGCTTTGTTCGTAGCAAAATGCCTCACATGTTCTAAAGTCAAAGCTGAACATCAACGTCCTTCCGGTTTACTTGAGCAACCGAAAATCCCCATGCGGAAATGGGAGAATCTAGCCATGGATTTCATTACCAAACTCCCTCGCACTTCGAATGGTCATGATAGCATCTGGGTAATCATTGACCGTCTCACTAAGTCCGCACACTTCTTGCCCATCCGTGAAGACTATAAGGTTGAGAAATTGGCCCGTATTTACATTGACGAGATCGTGAGTCGTCACGGTGTTCCTTTGAACATAATCTCCGATAGAGATGCTCGTTTCACTTCCCGGTTTTGGCAATCTCTTCAAAAGGCACTTGGTACACGACTGGATTTGAGCACGGCCTACCATCCCCAAACTGATGGTCAGACCGAACGAACAATCCAAACTCTCGAAGACATCCTGAGAGCCTGTGTCATCGACTTTGGTGGCAATTGGGATTCGCATTTGACACTTATCGAATTCTCCTACAACAATAGTTACGACACCAGCATCGACATGGCTCCGTTTGAAGCTCTCTATGGTCGTAAGTGTCGTTCTCCCATCTGTTGGAACGAGATTGGTGAAGCACAAATCACCGGGCCCGAGTTAATTCAAGAAACCTCTGACAAGATTATTCAAATCCGTGACAACATTCGAGTTACGAGGAGTCGGCAAAAAAGCTATGCCGACAAACGACGCAAACCCTTGGAATTCCAAGTCGGTGATCTTGTACTTCTAAAGGTGTCTCCTTGGAAGGGGGTGATCCGTTTTGGGAAGAAAGGAAAGCTAGCACCTCGCTATGTGGGTCCATTCAAGATCCTTGAAAGGATTGGGAAGGTGGCTTACAAGCTCGAGTTACCTCCATCACTTGGCAACGTACATCCTACATTTCATGTATCCAACCTCAAGAAGTGTCTTGCCGATGAGAACCTTCACATACCTCTTGATGATGTGCGCATTGATGAGACGATGCACTTCGTTGAGAAGCCGGTCGAGATTATGGATCGTGAGATAAAACAACTCAAGCGCAGCCGTATTCCTATTGTTAAGGTTCGTTGGGAATCTAAACGAGGACCCGAGTTTACTTGGGAACGAGAAGACCAAATGAATCTCAAGTACCCACATCTCTTTACTGAATCAGTAGCCTCATCTAGTTGAATTTCGGGACGAAATTCCCTCAACATGGGGATACTGTAACATTCCTAATTTTCATGTTTTCCTATTTATTTTATGTCGTGCAATAAAAGACGATTCCGATTCCAATTTTACATTCATTGTTTCATGTGCAATAACAAACATACACGCGTTGATTATATTACAATATTAACTAAAACAATCTTACAAACCTTGAGGACCAAACACGACTAAAACTCAAAACAACATCAAGACTACAAGGACTAGTCTTGAAATTTCCAAAACCTACACAAGCACGGTCGTGCTTAGTCCTAAGCACGGTCGCGCTTGTGCACACGACCACGGTCGTGCTTATCATTAAGCACGGTCGCGCCTCTTGTACAGTTTGACTCTGTAAAAGTCAAACCGACTCAAATCTTGTCCAAAAATAGAATCGAAACGCGTTTTAGAAACTGCGAGACTTGTAGAAGAAGTTATTCGACCGATTAAGCCTAAAACCCGACCAAATACACGTCCAATCGTCCGAATTTGCGCATCTTTAAACCGACTTCCCTTTTTAAATCGAATCAGGTAATTAGAGCAAGAATCAAACGAATTAAGCAACCTAATACCTGCCCACGACTTATATAAACGTCTCTAAACCCTAAATTCCTCGGTACATCATCCCTATCTCGTCTGTCGATCAAGAAAAGCCATGAAGTCTTCCCCGTAGTCGTCTGCACGTGTTGCCCATTCAAAACAGGTTAGTAATAGATCATTAGATTCGTCTATCCAAGCTAAACGAAAGCCCTAACCTAATTCGTAACCATATTACACAATTAAACCGATTTTAATCTGAGTTTTGGTAATAGATGGTTTTAATCGAACTACACGATAAACAGGTTATAAACCCAATTTATTGACATGGTTGGATTCGCAAACACCTAATCAGTGAAACCCCTACAAATACAACTGTTTTTATTAGAAGAATTAAGCAAATCGTTTCTGGAATTGACCAGACACGGTCGCGCTACCTTACGAGCGCGGTCGTGCCTCTCCAAGCACAGTCGTGTCCCGGACCTGACCTGGTCGTGCTTCCGACCCAGGCAAGGTCAGACCCTGAAAACCATCAACGCGGTCGTGCCGGTGTCGAGCACGGTCGTGTCTGATGAGCAGACTCTTGTTTTGACTTCTGACCAACCACGGGCGCGTTCCCGACCAAGCGCGGCCGCGTACGAGCCAAGCACGGTCGTGCCGTATACGAGCACGGTCGTGTTCACTCTTAAACAGAACCTTTTATTTTGATCAGTGTAATATTTTAATCAGTGTAATGTTATAAAAACTATGTTATAAAATATCCAGAACCAAGTATTGTTTATCAAAAATCGATTATTTAATCTTCCTAATAAATCAATAAATATTACAAACTTATATAATTATTTTTAAACTAATTATACACAACTACGTATTTTCATACACCTTATTTTAGACAAATATTATTTATTTAAACTTATATTTAAGTAAATATATATATACTATTTCTTAACATTCTCAACAAGTAGCATATTTATTTAAACAAACCCTAAACTTAAACAAATCCGCTTCCGACATCGAGTAACGCAACTCAATAATAAGTGATCATATATTGTTCATTAGGTCGAACCTAGCAATCTACAACACACCGCTGTTTTCCATTTGCTTGTGCAATCTACACTCTGCATAACACGTGAGTTACATAGCCCCTCTTTTACTTATTTTACAAATATTTTGGGGTGGAACATGCGTTCAACTACATGTTTTCAATCATACACATATACAGTTTACACATGTATACATTTTGTGCATTGTGCTTGAGTGCTAGGTGTGTAGACCAATTATTATGCTCTTCATGTACGATCATTAACTATTAGCCGACAGTGAACAGTGGTAGATCTATTGAGTCTGACAAACCCACCCAGGTAGGGTGACTGTTACTGACAACACAATTTTACGTGCAAGTTACAAAGGTTTGATTGTATAGGTCACATGATGGTTTCTATCCATAATTGCCTTAATTGTCATGTTGTATTAAACTGTATGCACACAACACGTTTTTGCTATCACACGAATAAACCTATGTATTCTCACCAACTTTTTAGTTGACATTGTTTTAACCATGTTTCAGGTACTAATGATTGAAGTGATCAAGATATGCTACACATAGGATTTTTGGACCTAGAATTTAATTAAACCAGTTTATTCTATGTAATTTACTTTTCGTTTGTGGATTGGTTGTGTTTTGATTGAACTTATTTGATTGCAATGAAAACAATTATTAAATATTCAAACTTTAGCAAACCATGAGCAATGAACAGTCTGCACGCTTCACGCCCCGACGTTTCCGCCGTCGGTTGGGGTGTGACAATTATGGTCTAATTCCATCTGTAACCTACAAATCGATTCGAAAGGGGCGAGAACATTTACGGGAATAACTTTGCGTTTAATTCATTTGATTAGGATTGAATTGGTTCATGACTACCATTAGGTTTTGATCATTTGATGGTTTCGCATGATTAACAGGCATTAACAGCCTTAACTTCGATGGATTCATGATCGAATTTTGTTGTATTGCCTCTGTTGACTTTTTCTGAGTCAACGTACGGGGAAAGGGTCCAATATCAAGGAAATGGGGTTCAATTCCTTGTGGAGAGTTCAATTGCAATAAGTGAGGGTTCAAGGGTATCATGGAGGGTTCAAATGCAAATAGAGGGGGTTCAAACTACTAAATGGAGGGTTCAAATGTTATTGAATGGGTTCAGGCCTATATTTTTTTTATTGGTTTTATACCCCTTTTTAATTACTTATTAAAAATTGTTGTTATAAGGTTTATAAAAGAAATTTATTTGTTATTATAATTATTTATGTAAGAAAATAAACTTCATTTCTTATAGGATTACAAATTGTGATAAAGGTTTATTTTATATTATCAAATGTATATATAATTTTATATATAAATATTTATAATTAAAATACACACAAACACACACACACACACACATATATATATATATATATATATACACACACACACATAAAGGATGTAGATGCATACTTAAAACTCATAAGTTTTATATTTGCTTGTTTATTATAACAGAGTTTATATATATATCTATATAAATATACATACACGAGTTATATATATATGTAAGAGAAAAATAGTATGTTGAAGTAAGGTTAAAACCTTAAATTTGTACACGCTAAAATAATAATTGATGTGACATAATATGTGGGACCAGCACATGGTAGTGTTATTATTGCATAAAATAAATAAATAATTAAATAAATAAAAAAAATGTGGCCGAAAAATCATGGATGTTACACGATGGAAAGGACAACGCATCGGTGCAGGTAACGGTGGAGGGGATGTCTGATCTTGGTGCTCTTTTGACTGTGCGGGTCAAAAGGTCCGGATTCGATCCTATGCCAAAAAGTTGATGCCTCTCCTTCTACAAACTCCCCTTTACTATCAGTAAAGATTTGCTCAGTAATATCCCGATGCCTATATAGCCCCATCTTCACCCTAAACTATGCCAAGGACATCACATACCAATGTCTAGCCATCCTGAAATGCACACAGTCGTGCATTTCCTTACTTACAACCGGCCTATCGAACTGAAAAGATGCCAAAAACTCGAGAGTGAGTTCATAATAGGTGGTTTCCCAGATGGCGAAAAATCTCTGCCATGGCTTTGTAATTAAAGGTACTGCACTGTCTAAGAGATTCACTTCCTCTAGAGTTGGGTAGCAAATGGTTTTGTGTGCCCCTAAGGTTTGTCTTAGTAATGCAGGTAGAGTCTGGTAAGCTTGGACCTCGATAGCGTCATCGGGGTCAAAAATAATCCATGGGTGCAAGTCTTGTGGTTCCTCAGGCAAAGGTTGTGGGTGAAAAGGTGGAGGAGGTGATGGTAGAGTTTGTGATGAGCCACCCATATGAGCAGATGAGGATGAACCCGACCTAGAACCTGATCGAGTATTTCTCCTTTTTCGTCCCGCTTGTTTGGAAGATTTAGCCATGTCCTTGGCGAAGAGATTGGAAGCAAGAATCAAGAGAAACTATGTGAAATCAGAGGTTTTGGAGTGAATTCGGCCGAAACCGAGCGAGTTCGGAGTTTGGGGTTTTGAGAAAAATGAGTTTTCTGCAGTTTTTAACACCAGACACACACAATCCCCAATGCACGGTCGTGCATTGGATTGCATGGCCGTGCAATGCCCCCTGTTGACCAATTTTGATTTTTTTTAAATCACTTGAAAAATCGTACTTTAAAAATAAATTAAAATAAAATTTTAATTAATAGATTAATAAAAAATTATTTAGATTTTATTAAAATACTAACTTATTTAACAATATTAAAATAAATTGGTCAAAGGAGATTGTCACCATCAAAGATCCCGATTATACGTTATAAAACTTACCTTGATTATCGGCATCCAATTTCAAAGCATTAAACTTGTCATCATCCAATTTTTAAATCGTTCGAAAGTGTTACTTGTATTTTAAAATGCTTTCGAATGGCGACACTTGTATCCAATTGATGTGTCGTTTTTAATATATAAAAATATAATAAATATATTTTTAGGATGGTCTTACGAGATCAGGTTTTAAATTTGTAAAATGATAATTACTTTAACTTAAAAAACACACAATAGGCAAATGTACCTATCGCAACGTAATATAGTTTAGGTAAGAACCAAGTATCGAACCAACGGACACGGTCGAATTCCAATACTCAACTTTTGTTAACGTTTAGCCGGTTTAATTAGCGAGTGAGTTTTGTGTGCTTGTGGAACATGAAAGTAAATGACAGAAAAGTAAATGGCGATAAAGTAGATAGCAGAAAAGTAAAAACGTGTGTGAAGTGTGTAACAGAAATGTAACGAACATAATAGTAAATAACAGGAAAGTAAATAGGTCGGAAATGATCAGGTTATGAATAGTATTGCTTTGGGTTTCGAATCCGCTTGGTACGTGATAATGTTAAGTTAACTAATACAGTGATGTGACTACTACAAATGTGTGACCCGGGTCACCGCTAGAGCCTCGTCCTCACGACATTTGATTTGCAAATTTAAAAGTTTTAACAAGTGGTAGTGCCTCCCGTTAAGGACAACAATTAACCTCAACCCTTCGAATGGTCATCTCCGGGTTGGTTTAAGACATTGAACATAAAATGCTTTGTATTAAAGTTAAATAGGTGATTATATTTTGCTCACCGGGAGGCGGCGTAACAATGGGACCAAGTATAAAGACGTACGGCCTTAATAGTGTTAACCAAGCCTTGGCGTATCAATTTCTACTTGTATAAAGACGTACAATGTAACACCCTAGTTTCAAACACCGATTATTTAATCATTAAAACACGCGGAAGCATTCGTCCCAAGAAAAGTTTTTTTTTTTTTTGCCATGTTAGTGTTCAGATGAACACTACCATGTTCCCCTGAAGCCTGAACACAACTGTGTTTAGATGAACACAACCATGTTCATAATCAGCTCTGAACATGAAGCAAGGTGGCTGTCATGGCCATGTTCATCTGAACATGGCCATGTTCAGATTAACAAATTCTTTTTCCAACTTTTCACATCCAATCCACAAACCGAAAATACCCGACACCTGGGTTTTAACCATAAACATAATTAAATCGTATTATGACATCAAAACATAGTTTATATATATCAAATTCACACCCCCTAGTGAATTATCAAAACATGACCCGTTCACAATACGAGAATCCGCCACCGCTTCGGACATGACTAGGACTACCTCGGAGCTTTCCCTACAACTAATATAACATAACACCATTAGTAATGAGATAAAAATCATAGCAATCAAGTAATTTCTACTTGTTTCACCATTCACCCATTTTGACCCGTTTGCACCCAAAGATGCATTTGGGTGCAAACACTTGCCTTACACTTTGGGTGCAAACACATGCCTTACACCTTGCAAGTTTCATTCTTCACTTAACATTACATCCTAACACATTTAATAGTGCATATCGACCTATCAAATGAACGACTACACTTGTTTTCACCCATTTAACCCTTTTTGACCCGTTTTCATTCAAAATGATATTTGAATGCATACCACTTGTATTTCACCTACAAGTTTCATTCATAACTTTACATTACCATTTCATTTATGGCACAAAGGCCATAACTTTCTTTTCATCGTTCATCTTGGTACATAGACCAAGGTCTTATCACATTTCCATTATGGTACTTTGACCATAACCTCCCCCATTTCCATTATGATTCTTTGACCATAACGTCCACATATTCATTATAGTATTATCACTATATCCACATTCGTTCATACATTTATGCATAATCAATTCATTTCACATATCATTCATACTATGCACACATAACACATACGTCACATATCACATGTACTAAGTAAGTGCAAAGGCACTTACCTTGTGGATTTGAAGATCCCGCACCACCTTCTAGTTTAGCTATTTGATTACCTAAACATATACACCTAGTTTAGTAATCTAAACATACATCAAAATCACTTCAAAATTGAGTTCACAACCCAATTTCCCATTTCCACCCAAAATGACCCGTTTGGGTTATACTCATATCCAAACACCCCCCTTTTAATCAAGAACTCAACCACTTGAATTCTCTTTTCAATACCTTGACACCAATTTTTTATCAAAATAGTTTCTTTAAGTTAATTTGGGGTTTGTTTAAGTGTCTAACATCTTAAAAACACTTATTCATCATCAATTACCAAGTAATTCATCATTTCCCCCAAAACCCCCAAATTCCTCCATATGAACCCTAACTTTCAAAATTAAAAATCAAAGGGTTCTAAGGTGTTAATCACCTTCCTTCACCTTTAGTTTAGCTAGATTATTAATAATCTAACACTATTTCACCACATGCATACATAAATTCGGGTTCCTAACAAAACCCACCAAGAACACCTCAAGAATGAGAGGAAAGGGATGATCAACACTTACTTGATGTTAGAAAGGTGATGTGTGAGCCAACACTTTCAAGTTTCAAGCTTCAATCGCATGATTTTGGCTTCAATCCCGTTTTTCTCCTCTCTTTCTCTTGTTCCCGTCGCTTCTTTCCCACAAATGGGTTCAATTTTGACTCCAAGAGAGTCAAATATGGCAGAATTGGTCATTTACACCTTTAGCCCCTCAACTTTCATTTCACCACTTTTCCTTCTAAACTAGTCAAAACTAGTATAACCCCCGTTACCAACTTGAAACCCGCTTGTTTCAATTTATTTCAAAATATTATTTTCAACATAATATTTATTTAGAAATATTTAATTATTTATAACGAGACCCGGATTTTGGTTCGTTACAAATCTCCTCCCCTTATTTGGGTTTCGTCCTCGAAACCCGACTTCACATAAAAAGGTTTGGATAATGCTTGAGCATCTCTTCCTCGGTTTCCCAAGTCATATCCGCTCCCTTCTATGTTTCCATCTCACCAACACTTGGCTAATCTCTTTATTACGTAACCGTTTCACTTTCCTATCCAAGATTGCCACCGGTTCCTCAACATAATTTAACTTTTCATCCACCTCAATATCATCCAATGGAACAAAAGTAGACTCATCCGCTAAACATTTTCGCAAATGCGACACATGAAACGTATGATGAAGTTTACTTAGTTCCTCCGGTAGCTCCAAACGGTAGGCTACCGCACCCACCCTTGCCATCACCTTAAACGGTCCAATGAAACGTGGGCTTAACTTCCCCCGCTTCCTAAACCGTATCACCCCTTTCCAAGGAGAGGCCTTCAAAAGCATAAAGTCCCCCACTTGAAACTCAATCGCCCGCTTCCTGTTATCCGCATAGGACTTTTGGCGATCTTGCGCCGCCTTCAAGCGAGCCTTAATTTGGTCAATACTATCATTCGTTACATTGACCGCTTCCTTGCTACCAAGTTCCCGTTGACCAATTTCACCCCAACACACGGGTGTCCTACATTTCCTCCCATACAATGCCTCAAAAGGTGGCATACCAATGCTAGAATGGTAGCTATTGTTGTATGCAAATTCTGCCAACGGTAAATGGTCGTCCCAACTACCCCCAAAATCCAAAGCACACGCGCGTAACATATCCTCGAGCGTTTGAATCGTACGCTCGCTTTGCCCATCCGTTTATGGATGATAAGCGGTGCTGAGGTTCAATCTTGTCCCCATATCCTCATGGAATTTCTTCCAAAAACGAGAAGTGAATCTCGTATTCCGGTCCGATATAATCGACACCGGCACCCCATGGCGTGACACAATTTCTTTCACATAAATTTCCGCCAATTTATCCGACGAGTACATTTCCTTTATAGGAAGGAAATGTGCACTCTTTGTCAGCCGATCCACTACTACCCATATAGCATCATAACCCTTTCGTGTCTTTGGTAGCTTAGTGATCAAATCCATGGTTACATTCTCTCACTTCCAAAGCGGTATTTTGAGCGGTTGCAGCTTTCCATACGGCTTTTGGTGCTCCGCCTTTACCCTTAAGCATGTGAGACACTTCTCCACATACTTAACAATATCACGCCTCATACCCGGCCACCAAAAATGACACTTCAAATCATAAAACATTTTTGTGGCCCCCGGATGGATAGAATATTTGGATTTATGCGCCTCATCAAGAATAGTTGTCAAGACACTCGACAATCTAGGAATCCAAATTCTATCAAAGCACGTCTTCAAACCCGTGCCATTTTCCCCAAGCTTATCCACATAAGCCACCATCCGCTCTTTCTTTAAGTCACCACCAAGTGCTAACACTTGAGCCTCCCGGATTTCATCAATAAGGGATGATGAAATTGTCATCTTAAATGACTTCACCTTGACAGGTGTATGACTCGTCTTTCTACTAAGCGCATCCGCCACAACATTCGCTTTACCCGGATGATAAAGTATCTCACAATCATAATCCTTAACCAATTCAAGCCACCGTCTTTGCCTCATGTTGAGGTCCTTTTGGTCAAATAAATACTTGAGACTTTTGTGATCCGTGTAAATCGTACACTTAGCCCCATACAAATAGTGCCTCCAAATTTTGAGTGCGAAAACCACGGCTGCAAGCTCTAAATCGTGGGTGGGGTAATTCACCTCGTGAGTCTTCAATTGCCTAGACGCGTAGGAAATCACTTTCCCCCTTTGCATCAACACACACCCCAACCCTGAATGTGAGGCATCCGAATACACCACAAAATCCTCGGTCCCGTCCGGCAAGGATAAAACGGGCGCCTTAGTCAACTTTTCTTTCAAGAGTTGAAAGGAAGATTCTTGCTCGGGACCCCAAACAAACTTTGTCTCCTTACGTGTCAACTTCGTCATCGGCAAAGCAATCCGAGAGAAGTTTTCGATGAACCGCCGATAATAACCCGCCAACCCTAAGAAACTTCTAATCTCCGAAGGCGTCTTCGGTGATGACCAATCTTTAACCGCCACAAACTTAGATGGGTCAATAGTAATCCCCTTTTCATTAATCACATGTCCCAAGAATTGGATCTCGCGCAACCAAAATGCGCACTTGGAGAATTTAGCATAAAGCTTCTCCTTTTGCAAGACTTCGAGAATCTCACGCAAATGACAAGCGTGATCACCTTCGCTCCTTGAATAGATGAGAAGATCGTCAATGAATACAATGACCGAACGGTCAAGGAATGGTCTACACACCCGGTTCATGAGATCCATGAAAACCGCTGGTGCGTTGGTTAAACCGAATGGCATAACCGTAAATTCGTAATGACCGTAACGAGTATGAAAGGCGGTCTTATGAACATCATCTTCCTTCACTTTCAACTGATGATACCCGGACTTCAAGTCAATCTTAGAGAACCATGACGCTCCTTGCAATTGATCAAAAAGGTCGTCAATCCAAGGTAATGGGTACCTATTCTTCACCGTCAACTTGTTGAGTTCACGATAGTCCATACACATCCTCATGCTCCCATCCTTCTTTTTGACGAAGAGAACGGGTGCACCCCAAGGTGAGACACTTGGGCGTATGAAACCTTTGTCGAGTAATTCTTGCAATTGCTCCATAAGCTCTTTCATTTCTGGCGGTGCCAATCTATAAGGCGCTTTGGCTACCGGTTTAGCACCCGGCATCAAGTCGATCCCAAACTCTATCTCCCTATCTGGCGGAATCCCCGGTAACTCGTTAGGAAACACATCCACAAACTGATTTATGACCGGCACATCGTGAATCTCTTTCACCTTTCCATCCACATCCGTAACACATGCCATGAACGCCTTGCACCCACGCGCCATGTACTTGGTTGCCTTCACAAAGGAGCACAACCTCACCTTGCCTCTCTTATCACCTTCTATGTAGATGGACTCTCCCGATGGGGAAACAAGTTGGATCGTCTTTGGTCCACATAAGATACTCGCCTTATTCCTTGACAACCAATCCATCCCCACAATAACATCAAAATCCCCCATAGCCATAGGAATCAAATCAATAAGGAATGTTTCACCCCCTGCTCTCAACTTACAATTTCTATATATATCAAAAACTAGGAAATTCTTGTCGTTAGCCGCCTCGATTTCTAAGGGTTCATCTAACTTGCTACATACAAATGAGGAATGCTTAACAAGTTTCAAGGAAACAAAAGAACGACTAGCCCCCGAAGCAAAAAGAACTAGTGCAGGTAATGAGTTAATCTTGAAAGTACCTGACACTACATCCGCATTGTTCTTTGCCTCCTTCGCCGAAATGTGGAAGGCTCTTCCCTTTGGCTTTGGCGTCTCCACTTTCCTTCCACTTCCACCTTGCTTAAACTCGGGACAATCCGCCCTATTGTGCCCAGGTTTATAACAATTGTAGCAAATATGCACTTGGCTTGAACACTGATTAGCCAAATGCCCCGGCTTTCCACATTTATAGCAATTTTGCGTTCCCTTCCGGCACTCCCCAAGGTGCTCATTTCCACAGTTTTTGCATCCACGCGAAGAAGGCTTGTTGAACGGCTTCTTACTAGGGCTTTCGCCCTTTATCTTACTCACAACTTGATCCATGATCTCACGTTTCCTCTTTTTCCCTCTAGCTTCTTGCCTCCTCAACTCCACCTCTCTTTCCCGGCACCTGTTTATCAAGTCTACAAGTGTGGTAAATGAGGATGGAGATATGCTATCCCTGAACTCCACAGTCAACATGGCAAAGAACCTATCAATCTTGGCTTTCTCGGTCGACACCACATCCGGACAGAACTTGGCCCGATCGAAGAAAGTCCCGGCTAACTCATCAATAGTGTCTGTCGTCTGTCTCATGAGGAGAAACTCCTCGGTCATTCTGTCAATCGCGGCCTGTGGGCAATGGTACTTTAGGAATGCCGCCTTAAACGCCTCGTAAGTCATGGAGGTTACCCCCAATTCACCCCTCTCCTTGCGGAGATTCAACAACCACTCCTTAGCCCTTCCAGTCAACAAAGGCACACTGAACATCACCCTATCCTCGGGCTTACACTTAGTAGTCTCAAAATTCGATTCCATATCCACCACCCACCGGTGGCTAAGGATTGGGTCCACCTGCCCATTATACTCCTTTGGTTTAATCACCATGAACTCCTTCAGTGTACAACCCCGTGGTTCCTTATCTTTTTCCTTCATAACTTCTTCAAGAGAGAGCTTGATAGTCCCTCTCATTTCCTCCATCAACAAATTCGTGGCTTGCTCAAACGCCTTAGCCACTTCTTCTTTTATCAAATCTTGGATCCTTGGATCCAACGGTTCTTCGTTCATATCAACATTATCATGATGGTCACCCTCGTCCGCCATCTCTTAACTGAGAAAAAGAACCAAAAACACCTTAACATCCTTACACTATCAATACCCTAGGTATCCATCACACAATTACTCCTATATGTATTAAGTATATATATATATATCTACATGTATACATAAATACATATATAATCACCTTCACCTAATCCTCGCAATGTTCATTGTCATATGGTTATCATAAAGACTCTTGCACATCTCGTCTTATTAATCATATTGGCTAGACATGTTTAATAATACCTTATGCCCAAGTGTAATTATCACATTCATATAACAATTCACAAGACAAGCACACAAAACACATTGTTATTCAATCAATCATATGCATTTACAACATATATACAAAGCCACTTTATCAAATCATTACTAACCTTTCATTTTCGTAAGCTCCGAGTCTTAGTCAAGTCCGTCTTGGATTCTCGTATCATTTCCCCCCATATCAAGAGCATCCGGTTTGAGTTTAGTGCCCCGCGCACCAAATCCCTCAAACCTTCGCTCTGATACCAAGTTGTAACACCCTATTTTCAAACACCGATTATTTAATCATTAAAACACGCGAAAGCATTCGTCCCAAGAAAAGTTTTTTTTTGTCATGTTAGTGTTAAGATGAACACTACCATGTTCCCCTGAAGCCTGAACACAACTGTGTTCAGATGAACACAACCATGTTCAAGTGGAAGTTCCTTTAGTTCAAGTGTAGGTGGTTCCTCGATAGACGGTTTTGCCTTCTCACTCTCGTCCCTATCTTCCAACTCCTCAATGCCTGTTTTTTCATCATTATGATTAGTGTGTTTTATCATAAATCCTTCGCAAACTAGATATTCTTCCTGTTTCTCTGCTGGCCATTCTTCTTCCTTTCCCAATATGTCATGTATGTAATAACATACTAGGTAGTTGAAATCGTCAAAAAGAAAGGCTAGATCGTCATGACTACTTGGTCGTTTCGTGGCTTTCTTGAGATCGAATGTGATTCGTTCTTGCTAGATACTTAATGCCAATATTCCTCCCCAGACGTCAATAAGGGCGAGGGCTATATTGAGAAATGGTCTCCCGAGAATAAGAGGGCATCGTGTTCCTCCTTTTATGTCGACCACCACAAAATTCACAGGGAAGACGAATTCGATAATCTTTATAAGTACGTCTTCAGCAATTCCCTTTGGATAGTGAACTGCCCTATTGATTAGGCATAGTTCTAATTTTGTGGGTTGAAGTTTCTTGAGATTCATTTTGTCAAATATTACGCTAGGTAAAATATTTACGCCTATATGTAGGTCAGCAATAGTATTACCTTGGATTGAGTCGCTTATAAGACAGGAGATCATGAATTGGTCGGGAGGTTTTCTTCCTCTCATAATAGCTGAACATTCTTCGTTCAATGCGATTTGCGGCTGTTCTTCCATTTTTTCTCGGTTAGTCAGCATATCGTTGAGAATTTTTGCATGAGCACGCATCTTATAAAGAAATAGTTCGTAAGGGAGATTTAGCTGAATTTGATTTAATAAAGACTGAAAGCGTTTGAACTGTTTTTCCAATCTCGGTGGTTCTAAGGTTTCTTGTATGATTTCAGCCCTTAATACGTAATCTTCACCTGTATTCTCCGTGTTCCCCATGGGTATCATGGTTATTACCTCTACATTCTGTTCTTGTGATGCTTGATTTACTTCGACACATGGTGGATGATCCAGAATTTCAGAAGGATCTTCATTTGGTTCCGTAGCATAGAGTTTAATGATTTGACTCTTTATTTCCTCCAAATTACGAAATAATGTGTCTGGTTTCCAAGGATCTGGTTCGTAGGAAGCACTGTCTGTGTTTACTGATGGAGGTGCTGAAGGAAGTAATTCCTCAATTGGTGACGGGTGGAGATTTATCTCATGATCCATAGGGCGCCATATGGAAAGATAACACTCCTCAATGTAGTGTGATCCCCCACATAATTCGCACCATGAATCTGAGAAATTGTTGTCAAAGTTGAAAAATTCTTCTTCAGTAAAGTTTTCATAATAAGGATTCATGATGATATTTTTGTATGATCTTTTTACTTTTAATAAGGCTAATCCGTTAACTTGAATTTTTCTTGAAATCACCGTGTCCCCGGCAACGGCGCCAAAAACTTGATGTGTCGTTTTTAATATATAAAAATGGGGCAATTTCATATATCCCCCTCTAAACTTACAAAATTGCATATTTCCCCAAATCATGCTTTAAGAGCATTGTACATAAAAACTTGTGTTTTGGGGAAATATGCAATTTTACAAGTTTAGAGGGGGATATATGCAATTCCCCCTATAAAAATATAATAAATATATTTTTAGAATGGTCTTACGAGATCAGGTTTTAAATTTATAAAATGATAATTACTTTAACTTAAAAACACACACAATAGGCAAGTGTACCTATCGCAGCGTAATATAGTTTAGGTAAGAACCAAGTATAGAACCAACGGACACGGTCGAATTTCAATACTCAACTTTTGTTAACGTTTAGCCGGTTTAATTAGTGAGTGAGTTTTGTGTGCTTGTGGAACATGAAAGTAAATGACAGAAAAGTAAATGGCGATAAAGTAAATAGCAGAAAAGTAAAAACGTGTGTGAAGTGTGTAACAGAAATGTAACGAACATAATAGTAAATAACAGGAAAGTAAATTGGTCGGAAATGATCAGGTTATGAATAGTATTGCTTTGGGTTTCGAATCCGCTTGGTACGTGATAATGTTAAGTTGACTAATACAGTGATGTGACTACTACAAATGTGTGACCCGGGTCACCGCTAGAGCCTCGTCCTCACGACATTTGATTTCCAAATTTAAAAGCTTTAACAAGTGGTAGTGCCTCCCGTTAAGGACAACAATTACCCTCAACCCTTCGAATGGTCATCTCCAGGTTGGTTTAAGACATCGAACGTAAAATGCTTTGAATTAAAGTTAAATAGGTGATTATATTTTGCTCACCGGGAGGCGGTGTAACAATGGGACTAAGTATAAAGACGTATCGTTCCCAACATGAGTTCACCAATTCTTGGTTGCATAATAAGTTCGTATAAAGACGTACGGCCTTAATAGAGTTATCCAAGCCTTGGCTTATCAATTTCTACTTGTATAAAGACGTACAAGCTTCAAGAAAAGTTTGATTAAAAAGGTTTTACACTTTAAAAATCAAGAACACTCACAAATATAAAGACAGATTTAGACAATAATAAAAGCCCACCAAAACGGTGGTTTTAAGGACGAATAGTTAAAGACATAAACACATCACTTGGATTAATATGTTAAACATTAACATGCACCAAACTTCATCTTCACCCTAGCAATACAAAGAGTCTAGCCACGAATGGCTATACTAACTAGCATAACGCTGAGTTTTGTAGGCTCCCCTATTGCGGAACAAGGAGGAAGAGCCTCTCTACTCACCACTACTACACTCTAACTACGAAATAAGCTTTCTCTGGTGTCTTCTTGGGGTGTGTAAGGGATATATGAGGTGTGTAGAATGAAGAACTCAAGCCATCTATTTATAGGCCTCAAAATGAACAATGCACGGCTGTGCATTGGATTGCACGGGCGTGCAAACACCTCGGGAATCAAATAGGGTACAAAGGACGATGTACCAGAGACTCGGGAGGCTGGACAGGGGTTGCACGACCGTGCATGGCATTGCACGGCCGTGCAATGATCTGCCAGCTCCCCTGGCTCGTCTTTTAGCTGCTGGTTTGACTATGTTGACCAGGTTTGACTTCTTGGGGGTCAATGCTCGGGTTTGGTTCTCCAAAAGCTTGTTTTTTTCATGTTTTAAGCTGGTTTTTGCATTTTTATCTTGGAGCACCGAATAACCTGCAATTGTGAAATACTAACGTTTTAAGTATCAATTGTAAGGTTTTTAATCAATTAGTACCATAATATGGGGATTATTATGCATGCAAAACATGTATGATTTAGGACATATCACCATTCAATTTGCTTGACAATAACTTTGCGGTCGCGATCCTTGAAAGTTCCTACAAAGACAGATTAACTAGCACAAGTACCAAAATAAAAACAAAAGTAGTAAGAATAAAAATAAAAATAAAAAGTAAAAATAAAGTAGAAATAAAACAAAAATAAAATAAAGATGAAGATAAAATAAAAATGAAAAATAAAGTAGAAATAAAATAAAAGTAAAATATAAATAAATAGTCAGTCCAACGACTTAGATCTTTCGCAGAATTACCGTGTCCCCGGCAACGGCGCCAAAAACTTGATAGCGTGTTTTTAGTGTATAAATATATTCTATTTATAGTTACACAAAATCAGGTTTTAAATTTATAAATTAAAATGATAATTATTACAACTAAACACATACACAATAGGCAAGTGTACCTATCACAGCGTAGTATAGTATGGGTAAGAACGAAGTATCGAACCATGGACACGGATCCCGTACTCAACCCTTGCTATTGTCTGACTAGGATAATAAGTCGGAAAGTGGGTTTTGTATAAAAGGAAAAATAAAAAGGATAAGAAATGTAATTAGATATGTTATCCCGTTTAAGGTGTTACACTAGTTGTTATCCCTTGTTAGTTAACGTTATATTTAAAGTAAGGTTGGTCATAGTTACTAGTACTAACCCTTTCGATAGGGGAGTTAGCATTTCGTAACGGAACTGTAGATACGGTCGGCCAACTGCTCCTTAATGAATCTCCGGACCCTGAACAGTGTCTCAAGTTCGCCGGTTATCTCGTGATTCATTATTCGGACTAAGATTATCCAATGACTGACGTACGTCATGTCTTGTAACTTCTTCCGGTAAGTCGGAATACACGACTTCCTCCAAAGGTACTTTATGAACTCTCGGACCTAACAAATTATGTTCTTAAATAGTTGTCTTTACTTATAATATTATTTTAAATAAATAAGACTTTCATTCTCAAGATCAAACCACATGGCTCCCGTTAGAAGTCCTCTGCAAGCCAACATGAGAGAAGTAAAGAAATACCGACACAAACCGCCCGATCTGGTTAGGGCTCAAATGGCTTGCTGAATATCCAAACCTCCAATCAACCCATAATATTAAATCTATACTAACCGGCCGTTGCTAGAACCAAGATTTGTATATAGACCGTACAAACTCGAATAAGCTTCCCAAACAAGAAGTCTTGCTTAAGTAACTCACAAGATTTAAGATTATTAGATTGGTTTAAAGATCAATTATTCTTGTCATTTTAAGATAACTCATAGTAAAGACTTTAAAAACATAACATACTAAAAATACTTCATTAATTAATTAAAGTTCAACCAACTCGGGTAACACAAGAGAACTAGCCATGAATGACCATACAAGTGACTCCAATAACCCTTAGATAATGTGTTGAAGTATTCCAACACCAAGGAAGAGTGGGTATAGGTTGCCTCTTGTTTTACTCGAACTAGAAGAATCATTTCATATTACAAGACTTTAAAGAGAAAATAAACAATGAAAAGCTAAACGGACCAAAACCGAGAGAGTTCCGACTCTTAGTAGAGCATTAAGGCCTTCCCTACTCTTGATCTTGGACACCTAAAACACTAGAATGAGCTTGCTATTTATAGGCAAAGATTTTGGCAATGCACGACCGTGCATTGTATTGCACGGGCGTGCAAAGTACCCTTTCCTTTCACATGCGGAATCTCGCAGCTTTAAGGAGTACAGGGAGCAAAAATGGTATTTGCAAGGCCGTGCATGGCATTGCACGACCGTGCATTGACCAAGTTTGCTTCTTGTTGACTTTTTGGCTTCCAGCTTTGACCTTTTGCGTCCGGTTTCGTTCAATTGGCTTCCGAATGCTGATTTCACATTGATTTTGAGTGTTTTCTTCATGTTTTTGCATATCCAAGTCAATTATCCTATTGGAACACAAATGGATGGATTAAGCATCAATTATTATCATATTATCACTAATTGTAATGAATTCGGGGATAATTATGCGTGCAAAACATGTATAATTTACGTCATTTTAGGTCCCAGTTTAACAAAACCTTGTCATTAAATGACTAAGGTATCTTTTTCATTTATAAATATTGTTTTACATGTACAATATTCTATTACAAAAGTCTAGGGATTCTTCATTCCGTGCGGCCTCATCCACATGAAGCTCTATTCCATATGCTTCTTTCCTGCAGTGTTTGGAAAACGTTTTTGATTTAGCTTACGCTAAGTATGTACACTGCATCGTTCATTTTATTTTGAACCCTTTAGGTTCTAATTATTGTTCAAGTTTCCTAGGCTCTCTATGCCCCCGTGACCATCTCCGGACGTACCTCCGGTCACGTCATTCGTATATTTTATGGGTGTGCTAACCCCCTCGCGACCATCTTCGGACGTACCTCCGGTCCGAATTTTTAGCAAGGTTCTTATACTCGTCAGTATAGACCCCTTGCATTTGTCAGGAAGACTCAATCATTTCCTCACCCCCGTAGGCTTGGAATCTTTTCCTCAGCCCCGTAGGCTTGGAAACTTTTTAGTTTTCTTCCTTTTTATTGAGATCCACCATACAGGCCGGGTATCTCATTTCATTTGGGACCTTGAGTATCTTAGATTCACAGCCTCCCAAATGTATCAAACATTTATTTTCATTCATGTATATGCTTGATTTATTTCCCGATCAGTCCTCATATTAAAACTTCGTAATGGTTTCTTCACGATGCATTAAAACGGTTTATATATAGGAAGTACCAGCGGCGTATCCACCACCCTTTTACCACTTCGTGAGTACTCCGTTATTCCATTTTAGGGTTTAGACTCGTTCTATCATACTCATTCATATTTGCACGTATCATCATGCATTCACGTATTCATCTTTACCATGCATCACATATTCATGTATTCATGCATTCATTTTCATCACATATTCATATTCATCATATATTGTAAACTATGGTGATTATCCTTCCAGAGCAGTACCTCCAACAGAGATGTTCCCAGGAAAGAGTGACAGGTGTAGGAGAGATTTATACACCACTCTTTCCTTGGACAGAACATTCTGTTTGTCAGATAACTACATACCGGTCGGAAGTTCTCCCGTACGTTTACTATAATTTCATTACTGGATTTTAGTGTATTCCACTAAACATTCATAATGTTTTCACCACGAAGCACCAAGAGATTTATATATAGGAAGTAGTAGCGGCGTATCCACCACCCCTTGGATACGTCCGAGCTACTCCATTATTCCCGTTTAGTGTTTAGACTAACCCTTCATTATCCCGTACCCTCGTCATATACATATCACATAACACATATCATTTAAGCACATAATTCACATAATTGTGTCTAGGGTACGGGTCCAGTGTACTTAGAATAACTCCGGATCGTTTCCTACACTCGTTCCTCACTTAAACATCTTTCCGAATCTGAACCGCACCCACAACGTACCGCACTTGTACTTAAACGCACCGCACTGGGCTCCATTGCACGTCCTCAGAGTGTTTGTTGTGTTTCCAAATGTACTTAAACGAACCGCACTGGGCTCCGTTACCAACTCGTGACTGTCCATCACCGTTTTCTTGGTGACTACGCACTTGGCGATCACGTAACGGACCGTTATCCCTTCATGATGGTTCGTCATGACCCGTAACAGACTGTTACTCTTCATGACGGTCCGTCATGGGGTTTACACGCGTCACTTCGCTATTATGAGTCATTGGACACGTGACACTCTTCGGATCAAACCCTTGCTCAGCCCGTAACGGACTATTACCGTCTCATGACGGTCCGTCACGGCTCGTAACGGACCGTTACCGTCCACGACGGTCCGTTACAGGCTTAAAAACTCAAAAATTTCATTTTTAACCCTGAACTTTATTTTACTTGTCCTTCTTGTTTCTTGAGCCTTGAAATTTTGGAATGTTACAACTCTTCCCCCTTAAATTAGGTTTCGTCCTCGAAACCTGTTAATCCTTAAATAATTGAGGATAATTCTTCCTCATTTCTTCCTCGCTTTCCAGATCATCTCCGACCCTTTCCTGTATTTCCATTGAACTAACACTTGTTTGATTGTTTTGTGACATAGCTGCTTTTCTTTCGTGTCTAGAATTCTTACGGGTTCTTCGACATAAGTTAATTTTTCATCAACCTTTATCTCTTCTAGTGGGATATGAGCAGTCTCGTCCGCCAAACACTTTCTTAAATAAAATACGTGGAACGTATTGTGTATCTTATCCAATTCTTCAGGTAGTTTTAGCTGATAAGCTACTTTTCCAACTCGTTTGATGATTTTGAAAGGACCAATGAATCGTGGACTTAGCTTGCCACGTTTCTTGAATCGGATTAAACCTTTCCAAGGGGATACCTTTAACAAAACGTAATCTCCCTCTTGGAATTCTATTGGTCTACGCCTCTTATCTGCGTATGACTTTTGTCTATCTTGTGCAGCTTTCAAACATGCCTTGATCAAGTCTAGCTTTTTTGATGTGGCTTGAACTATTTCTTTGCTGCCCAACTCTTTCTAACCAACTTCTCCCCCACATACAGGAGTCCTATGTGACAATCCGGACTTTTCCATCTAACACCGTTATCCAAATCCAGTTAGAGTTATTAAAGTTAACCTAATTAACTCTATCTCAAACTTCAGGGACTAATTCTGTCAATTTTCAAACTTAAACTCCACGGACTCGTTTTGTAATACCCCTAAACAATTCTGTTGACTTTACAAAGTCAAATTCATATTCGTGTTGACTTATGCTAGTCAAACTAACCAAGTTCTTACCATAATCCTAACTACAAGGACCAATCTTGCCATTTCTCAAACACTATTACTCCACGAAAACTGCAAGGACTAGTTTTGCAATTTATCAAAATATTACTTGGCACGGTCGCGCCTTGCCCTGGCACGGTCGTTCTCAGTAGGCACGGTCGCGCTTCTTGCCCAGTTGAAACGTAAACCAACCTTTAATCGCAAATCCGTTTGAATACGAAGTTGTAACGTATGACATTATTGATTTCGTACCATCATTAGCCATTATCTCACGCGTTAAACTCTAATTAAACTCAATTATGAATAGTTATTTCAAAACCGTCGATCTCCTTACCTTATCGCTCGAATTCGATCATTTGGATTGCTATTGCGCAAACAAACTACTCCCACACCTCGTACAAACCTCTGTCAAACTCTCGCATATTCCATTTTGGTCGGAGACGAAGTCAGAGTCGCCGAAAAATCAAGTCGGAACACGTTCTAGTCGATCTCTATCAATTCGTAAGTGTTTGAGGTAATTGAACTCACCCTTATCTTCGTTTTAGTGTCTTGACTGAAAGCCCTAACCTACTCAGGGCTTACATCTTCGCATTGAACCCAAATCAGAACCTGAGTTCTTAGTGTTTTTGGATCTAATCGAACTATGCTCTAGACACAGTTTCAATCCAATTAAAATACATGGTTATGTTCGCAATACTTTGTTTATCAAAAGCCCCATGATTTCCAACGTTTTTATTATAAGAATTGATCGATTTGTTTCTGATTTTTGACCAGACACGGTCGCGCTAATCATTAGGCGCGGTTGTGCCTCTCCGAGCACAGTTGTGCCCCGTACCTGGCCTGGTCGTGCTTGCTGACCAGACAAGGTCCTGCCCTAAAAACCCTAGACACGGTCGTGCCCGATGAACAGACCCCCCTGTGTTGCCTTCTGACCCAACCACGGGCGCGCTCCATGTAACATCAATGAATTTCCGACCTCAAAATTTTTTTTTCATTTATTATCTCATGCAATAATAACACTACACATAAATCTTGTGCTTGTCCAAAATATTATACCACATTAACTATTATTTTTAACATATATCAATTCGATATCTTTCAACCTCATATTACATATTATTCCCTTATTTTATGTATAACACGTGTAGGTATATATTTACATATGTATATAAGTAAACATTTTATTGCAATAAATGTATATGAATGTAACCTATGGATTCTAATTCATGTAACCTCACTCCTATATATATATATAATTATGAATATAAACATACTTATATATTTACCAAACCCTATAAAAAAAATGGTTGTTTGTTTCTTTTAAAACAAAGTCACATATTTAAAAATGTTTAAACTAAACATTACGAATTTGTTTAGATTAAACCTAATAAGTTTAATTTCCATAAAGTTTATAAAATCAATTTAGCCTTGCATCTACAAATGACTTTTAATCAATTGAAGAGTTTTGAACCCCCTTAAGCAAATGAACCTTCAATTGAACCCCCCCCCCACCCCACATCTCAAATTGGACCCTTACCTTGCATTGAACTCGTCCCTCCCGTGTTTGACCCAAGAAAAGTCAACAGGAGCAAAATAAAACCAAACCCAATTCGATCCCAATTCATCCATAATTGAAGATGTTAATACTGGGTGATCCTCGGATATGCGTTTCGACCAAAATCAAATGCACCTGACGAAGCAATTAAAGCCTAATCAAGCCATCGAACTCAAACCGTCACAAAACCGTCCTCTAATCAAACCCGCAATCAATCCATACGTTTTCGGTGAAATTGAATCCCTATAACAAATCCTACACTCTCGCGACATCTCCCTTACACCCCTGGAACTCTCAATTCACTCCATATCACCTCGAGCTATCAATCAAACCCCGATGATCACCGGGCATGCGGTTGCAGTCGGACTCACCCCTCACTCAACCATATCAGGTTGACTGTGAGGAATCCTCACGAAGCCACCTGTCATTTACAATCTATACAACCTACTAGCTTCATTACAAGTGAGTTTCATAGCCCCTTTTCTCTTTACTACCATTTACAAATACTCGGGGTGGAACATGTTTACATACTATACTTACAATTTACCAGATTCAATACCTTTTGTTCTCATGATTCCTATGTGCTATATGTCTTAAACTACTTGGCGACCATTACATGTGTTCATGCTAGTACATTCATTAACCTGCTACCCGGGCCTAAGGTAGTACCTAACATGATCATTTATAGGGGAATCCGATTCATTACATAACACGAACCTTGGCGGGTTTTGTGTATACATTGGTACATTTTTCATAACACAATCAGTTGGATTGTGTATACATTTTTTTACATCTTTCATAACACGATCACTTGGATCGTGTATACATTTACACGGATTGAATTGTACGCTTGGAACCTTGTATGTTTTCACATGTATGCCATAGTTGAGCTTTGAACAATATTGAATTACAACTACTTTTTACTCAACTTTTGTTTGGTGTCAAAACCTATGTTACTCACCAACTACTTGTAGTTGACATTTACTCACATGTTTCAGGTGCACCAGTTTGAGGACACTACTTGATCACATAGGACATGGACCTAGTTTCGATTTAATTTAATTATGTTATGTTTGAACTCTTTGTATTCCATTTCTACTTGTAACGGATACATTTAATTTTGATTAATAAATACTATCACATTTAATAGATGATCATGTGCTTATGAACAACCGCGTTAGCCCCGGCGTATAATCCGCCGCCGGCCGGGGTGTGACAGTGGTATGAGAGCCATGGTTATAGGGAATTAGGTTATTAGACACACATGACCTAGACTATAACCTAGGAGTCCCCAAACATGAGTTTAACTCATGTCTTTATTAGGAACTCCACTCTATACTCATTTATACACATACTTACCTACATCTATTTACTTCTGTTTACATGATACTTCTGTTTACATGAACTACAACATCCCAAGGACTACATGGAACTATTTGAAACTACATGGATTACTTGAAAACATATTCTTAGACTATAGTCTATAACCTTAGAATACTCTAGTGTAATTATCCTACGTATTATCTAGTGTATTACACAAATTATCTTATGTGCTATGTTACTTGATATCCTACATGTTTACAAAACCTACTACTCCTGTGATACCTTATGTGCTACACTAGTTGAACTGTTTGCACAATACCTATTTGATATCACTAAATGTTGTCTTAAATTTTGCCATGCACACCTTCATCTTTACACACCATCACAAATCACTTATGGAAAGATTCAAACCCCTAGACCTAATGCCTATTAAAATCTCAAATTCCCGTCAAAGTTTTGGGTTCTGAAAATTAGTAGAGAACACATGCAATCCGGAAGGTTTAATGCCTGTACTTTGGGTCTTCTGTCTAGGAAAGCATTTCATATAAATCCAAATCAACCGAAGGATCCGTATGCTTTCCTGGGAATTCCCGAAGTGAGTGTTCACCTATAGGCTAAAGCACGTCTTCTTGAAAGTATATGAACTCAAATCACTTTGATTTGTCACAGTATCCGTTGGATTATGCCCCAAATGAATACAACCTAAACATCATTCGCTTAATTATTATAATTTGGTACACAAGTCTAAGCCTCCTATTTGATTCTTACACTTAATAATATTTAAGTTGACTACACCCCTTCATCCGGATGCCTTGAAAATTTTATCACTCTTATTATCAGTTGCAAGGGATTTAAACCCTAAGACCTTACCCCTCAAGAAAAGGAAGCTGCTCGAATAGATAGAGTACACCTTTGAGCCACAAGACACAATCTTTAACGATTCTCACCATAACCATGAGTTCAAATAATAATGCTATTGGTACATGATGGCTGGAAGAGTGAGTGTAAGTCCATGGAATATTCTGGCTAAGGAAAGACTGAGTATTTCGGTGTGTCCTTGGTGACCCACCTCTCTTTCCTGGGAATCCTTTTCGTGAGTACACTACTTATAGGTCAAGTGTTACTCCCGATATATTATTATAAGAACTCAGTGTTATGACTAGTCAAACCCTAAACTCCTGAAAACCGTTGAACTTTAGAACTTACGACCTTTTCGTGCTAGACATGGCCTCTTACCTTCCTCACTCCCCTGAGAATCACCCCAAAGCAAGAGTCAACACAAAAGGAAGGCCTTGGGTCCCCATCACTAGACAACCAGTCACCGGCACGACTAGCTGCCAAATCCATGTTTGACCGTAGAGAAGATTGGCTTAGGAGCAGGCTTGAGACTCCGAGTAGCTGAATCACCTCCTCCGAGAGACCATAATCTAGCACCTGACCTATACCATCCAGAACCAAGAGCAAGGCAAGCTATGGAACTTACCAGTGCAATAGGAGTTCCAGCTGATACCGCTCACCTGTGTGTAAGGACCGCAGAGTTTCTGAGGCAAGGAATGGAGACCAGTGAATACTTGATGCACATACGGACATAACTAGGGCTAAAGCTCGAATTGCAATACGAATAACCACATTGATGCTCGTCTTGGTGCCCATCTGCTTCCTAGTAAAAAAAATATATATATGAGATGTTAGTCGGGTACTCTATTTCTCGTTTTCTAAAAAATTTAATTTGAAATCCATATCCTGTACCCAAATATAAACATTATTACTGGCTAGCCTTAGTGATTGACATCTAAACCTTCATTGTAAACTAATTATTTTGTTATTTCTCGATTTAACCAATATAGTTAGCTGGTTCAAACAAAAACCTTTATCAAACCCTTGGTATTATAGATTTTATCTAGAGTATAAATTATTTACAAAACCCTTTACCCCATAAAGGAACTTAATACCCGTCTTGTACAAAATTGTTTTATAAGAGTATTAACAAATATTTCATTTTTTTTATAATGACTTGATTAATAATTTTATTATGACTTTTTATTTCATTAAACTAATTATTATTTAAATCGTGGCTTAATTATTAAATAATAAGGCCATTATTATCTTTGAAACATCTTCTTTATGATAATTGAATTAAATAAATAAAAAGTCTTTATTTATCCAAATTATCCATCCACCCAAATTACCATTTTTCACTTATTTATTAATTTACAAACAAGGGTAAAATTTTCAACCACTTGTTTATTTACAAACAAGAAGGCACAATTTAGATATTCATGTACACATTATTCTGATTATCTACAAAACCTTACCATCACCTTACACCTTCGGGAATGTATGAACTTACTAATCACTTCAGGGAGATGAATCATTTCGCATAGGCGCTAACCACCCATATAAACCTCAACAAAAGTTGAAAACTTGAAACCCAACTACCTACATTATACAACGCGTTGTCCGCAACACTCGATCACCGACAAGATTCGATAGATTACGTTATTCATGGGGTTCAATTGTTTACATATGAACGTTCCTAATATACTAGAGACTAAATTGTTTACATTATGCACGCACCCTGATTGTTCACGTTAAATTTGAAACTTAGTCATATACAATATACATGATTATTCACACTATAGACAAAACTTGATTACTTACAGTACACATGATGCTAGATTGATCACACTATAAATGAAACTTGATTGCTTGCAATATACATGATAGCGGATACATGATACTTGACTGTTTACAATACGCATGATACTAGATTATCTACGTTATGCATGAAACCTGAATGCTTACATTACACACTAAACTAGACTGTTTACATTGGTTGCTATTGATTGCCCACTATATACATAAGGCATGATCATTCACCTTACCCATGAAAGTCGATAACTATAAACTTTAAACTACTCGGGGTTTGACGTACTCTTGTTCAAACACGAGGGAGCTATAAACTTTATGAGTAAACTTGAGGATTATGCCATCCATCTACTTAGGACACCCATGTATGGGGTTGTGCCACATTGTTAGTCTTCATTTCGTGATTGACTTTACCATCTAGAAACATAGTTACTTATTATTAGCAACTCTTACATGAAAACAATGGTTATAAACTAAATGTTTTTTTTTTGGGTGTTCCCCCCTCTGTACCCACACACAATAGAATGATCTATACGGACCATACAATGATTTGAGTAATTACGGGTGCACACGTAATTATAAAAGTCAACGCATGGAAAACATAGTGAATTCTGTCGTGTGTGATGACATAAAAACCTATCGTGATACATAGTAACGAAACCGATACGATATGATAAAGGCATGGTGGATACGCCGCTAGCATTTCCTATATATAAGTGTTCCTGTCATATTGTCAGTAGTAGCGTTATTCGTGTCACGTAGGGTTTCCTATTACTTTGACCTTGACCAATAGTTGTGAAATTCTTATCCAGTGACATTACTCGAACATCTTAGACTATATCCTAAACAAGTTTCGATCTTAAAATTTCCATCATCCTCATTACAACTGACTTTTAATCAATTGAAGAGTTTTGAACCCCCTTAAGCAAATGAACCTTCAATTGAACCCCCCCCCCCACATCTCAAATTGGACCCTTACCTTGCATTGAACTCGTCCCTCCCGTGTTTGACCCAAGAAAAGTCAACAGGAGCAAAATAAAACCAAACCCAATTCGATCCCAATTCATCCATAATTGAAGATGTTAATACTGGGTGATCCTCGGATATGCGTTTCGACCAAAATCAAATGCACCTGACGAAGCAATTAAAGCCTAATCATGCCATCGAACTCAAACCGTCACAAAACCGTCCTCTAATCAAACCCGCAATCAATCCATACGTTTTCGGTGAAATTGAATCCCTATAACAAATCCTACACTCTCGCGACATCTCCCTTACACCCCTGGAACTCTCAATTCACTCCATATCACCTCGAGCTATCAATCAAACCCCGATGATCACCGGGCATGCGGTTGCAGTCGGACTCACCCCTCACTCCACCATATCAGGTTGACTGTGAGGAATCCTCACGAAGCCACTTGTCATTTACAATCCATACAACCTACTAGCTTCATTACAAGTGAGTTTCATAGCCCCTTTTCTCTTTACTACCATTTACAAATACTCGGGGTGGAACATGTTTACATACTATACTTATTATTTACCAGATTCAATACCTTTTGTTCTCATGATTCGTATGTGCTATATGTCTTAAACTACTTGGCGACCATTACATGTGTTCATGCTAGTACATTCATTAACCTGCTGCCCAGGCCTAAGGTAGTACCTAACATGATCATTTATAGGGGAATCCGATTCATTACATAACACGAACCTTGGCGGGTTTTGTGTATACATTGGTACATTTTTCATAACACAATCAGTTGGATTGTGTATACATTTTTTTACATCTTTCATAACACGATCAGTTGGATCGTGTATACATTTACACGGATTGAATTGTACGCTTGGAACCTTGTATGTTTTCACATGTATGCCATAGTTGAGCTTTGAACAATATTGAATTACAACTACTTTTTACTCAACTTTTGTTTGTTGTCAAAACTTATGTTACTCACCAACTACTTGTAGTTGACATTTACTCACATGTTTCAGTTGCACCAGTTTGAGGACACTACTTGATCACATAGGACATGGACCTAGTTTCGATTTAATTTAATTATGTTATGTTTGAACTCTTTGTATTCCATTTCTACTTGTAACGGATACATTTAATTTTGATTAATAAATACTATCACATTTAATAGATGATCATGTGCTTATGAACAACCGCGTTAGCCCCGGCGTATAATCCGCCGCCGGCCGGGGTGTGACACTCCAGACCACCACGGTTGCGCCAGTGCACGAGCACGGTTGTGCCTATCTTTGACATGGTCGTGTGTGGGCAGATTCTTTGACAGATTCTTGTTTATAAATTTTATATTTTCTAAGCGATATTGAATATTATTTTATGATATTTTAGAACTCAGACACGACCCGTAGACTCGGGTTTGATTTGTTAACTTATTTTTATTATTATCCCCACTTTTATAAATAATATATTTACGTTATCATCGAATAAAAATAATATATTTATATTATTTTCAAACCGTAACTTCGGATAAAAATAATATGTTTTTATTATTTTTTTTAAACCGTGACTCATCATATTAAATAATATATATGTTTATATTATTTCGTGATGT
Organism: Smallanthus sonchifolius; assembly: GCA_023525975.1. NCBI lineage: Eukaryota > Viridiplantae > Streptophyta > Magnoliopsida > Asterales > Asteraceae > Smallanthus > Smallanthus sonchifolius. The sequence continues at coordinate 15,101,964 of CM042028.1, read as the reverse complement.
TTTATAACTAGTGTGACGTTTTAAAACTATTAAATAATATAGTTAGTTATATTATTTACCCGTGTTTGTTATTTCGACTAAAAATAATATATTTATTATTTTTGACGTAAATGATTATTTATTTAATCTTGAGAATTTAAAAATTATATATTTAATTATATTATTTTCTTAACTTTTGATAACGACTTTAAACGTACGAATATATTTAATTATTTATTATTTGTTATTCGTCATTAACATACGACACGAAACACTTTGATTCTTAAATTCCGTAGACACGTTCGTCTACTCTCAATCTTTAGAAAAGCGTTAGGACGTTCCAACTTCCGTGTCATCGTCATAATCCAAACTTGTCCCTAATTTATGTGTTTATAATTTTAGGGCATTTGTAAGTCGTTTGAGACTTACACTCGAGGTTTCAACCTTTCTCCGGTGTGATCATACACTAGCTTATTCCAGGTGAGTTTTCACGGCCCCTTTTTACTTGTTTTCCTATTGGGGGAGAAACATGCATACATACATCATTTTACTTGTTTTCCCGTTTGGGAGAAACATGCATACAAACATCATTTTACTTGTTTTCCCGTTGGGGGAGAAACATGCATACAAACTTCATTTTACTTGTTTTCCCATTGGGGGAGAAACATGCATGCAAACATCATTTTTACTTGTTTTCCCATTGGGGAGAAACATGCGTACAAACAGACATCCGTTACTTGTCTTCCAGTCAAGGAGAGACATACACACGGACATGGATCACATAGTATTTAATTACCACTTGTGTACTTAAGCGTAACACTATCACTGAAAGTCCTCACACACTTCGGACCGTTAAAATGGAATTAGCGAGGTAATTTTGGTAGTACTACTGGGTTTGACAAACCCCACCCGCGTTAGTCGTGCTAACTCGATTGGAGGTCGAACAGGTGTTACATTGACCTTAACACATTAGGCAGAGTTGATAGACCTGGCTGGAGGCAAACAAACAAACATCACTGTCAGCTTCGGTTGCGAGCGCTTAGAGTAACTTGTACATTGTCTAGCTAGCAATAGGTGTGACTTACGTATGTGGATCCAGCAACACTCAAACAGTTTATTTGCATACAAACCTGTGAACTCACCAACTTCGTGTTGACACTTTTTCTTACATGTTTCTCAGGTCGCATTGGCACAGGTTGCACACTTAGGACATGCATGGAGTCCTACTGTCATATCATTAATTTCAAACATTTTAAACAGTGTTACTTATTTACATTAATTGACGCTTGTTGCGTGTAATTACTTTTGATTTCATTCTAACGTTTACGCTTCCGCATTTAACTCTGAACTTTTATGTTATGACATTTTATGTCCCATATAGTGTCGTTTGAAGTAACTAATGTCTGAGATCCTGGTTTGTCACCTTCCAAACGGTAAAATTCCGTTAGTGGAATTTGAGAGTGTGACAGATTGGTATCAGAGACATTGGTATAGAGAACTAGGATTGAATACTAGACTATAACCGCACATATGCATTAGTTACACGACACAGACACTTATACATGATACACATGGTATCCATACATACATTGCATTGCTGACATGATGACGACATCCTTATCAGCCTCTTCTGATGAGGAACACATCATTCTCTTTATATCATCATTCCCGGTGGCGACACTCGGGGAGTCATCAGAACAACATCCACTCCCGTCCGTGGGCAGCGAGACAAAGCCTTCGGAGGAGTCACTCACACCACCATCCTCTGCACCTTTGTTACACCACCGGAGCCGAAGATAACACCGGCTTGAGCCTATCGATGACACAATCGGGAATGGTGGGCTTTCTCAGGTCCATGTTATGGACGACACTCAGCACTAGCACATGTCTCTTTGGGTGTTGGGATCGTTGGAGGCGAGTCCCTACTGTACCTACTAACAATAATACGTCGTGTGAAGGCAGACTGTTGCACGCATTATTGCAGAATCCATTGACACGTAGATGTCATCACTTTCCCGAGCCGTGGGCTCGCGCTTTGTCGATATTCTGTTGAGAATAGATTGACCACAAGGTTGAGAACACCTTGCTTATTGCATACTCAAACCCTATCCTGACTCCGTTGGAAGGACGACTACCTTGCCTCTTCCAGTAACACATCCGTGAACTAGTTTCACTCTTCGAAGACGCATTACATGAAACATGTTTGTTTCATGTGCATGATTTCATCTACAATCCGTTGGATTGAACCATCGTAGTGTATTTCAACTCGAGTGTATACTCGGATCAGACGATTCCTGACTACTCATCCTGATATGAGTTCTAGTTGATCAACTTATGGTTGATGACTAAGCCTCTCGATGACTCATCATATCTGACAACACTCTGTACTCGGCAATACAAACTAAAGGACATTTTGACACAGGACAGGGAGAAGCTAGGGCGAGCATGCAAAGCAAATTATCATTACGGGTGCATACGTAATAGTAATTTGAGGTGCATGCAAGTCCTGGTGAAACCTAGTGTGTGGATAAATGGTCCTAATCAGTGATTTACAGACTTAAGTTTCCACTGTCGGTAGAAATTCTCGTAACCCACTCAACGACTAGTTGGTATCGTTAAACCTGTTTAACAGTTGATAGACGCGACTATCATGTTGAAGGTATTTACGAACACACTGAACTATCATCCATAGGATCCATCATTTGATTTCACTCATGTAAGAGCCTTAGTGAACTTAAGACTCTCATCCAGACTTGATCAATGAAACCATCTAGATTGAAACTCTAGTAGAACCTCATGGTAAACCCATCGACTCCAACTATGTAAACGGAATTTGAGGAATTCTTCCTGTGACTAATCCTTGGTCTAGTTTGATTTATACCCCAGGATATCCAACTCCGTAAACAGACTTCTTCCTTCACAAAATGATCCAGTTGTTCTAATGACAGTAGAAAAAGGGGATTTAATCCAACCAACCATCGGTTGAACGCGACTACTTAAACAGATAACCTATCCCTGGTATTACTGGAATCTGTATCTCATTAAATTTCTTCTCCTACATGTGAACCTCTTCCCTTAGCCTTTGCATTGACCAATGCTTACCTTATAAGCATGGGTCTCACTAGAAGTCTCAGCATGACTTCACAAATTTCTTACTGGTGCGATCGTACTCCAACTCTATTAGGAACTAAGTACACTATGGAAATGGTGGACAGTCAAATAATCAAAGCAACTCACATCCTTAGAGGGTGTAAGCTAGGATCAGCTAGTCATAAGCTTGACATTGACCTCGTGACCAGTCACACTTGGCAATTTCGACGTAATTGTCGGAATGGATTGGTTATCTAAAAACCAGGCCGATATGGTCTGTCGTGAGAAAATCGTTCGCCTTCCTCTCCCGAGTGGAGAAAATCTCTCTGCCCTAAGGCAAAAGAAGTGGTGCAGCCATAGGCATCATATCCTTCATGAGAGCGCAGAAGTGCTGACGTAAAGGCCATACTGCTATTTTGACTCTCGTCGCCGAGCAGCCATCTGAGGAAAAGAGGATTGAAGACATACCGATCGTTCGTGAATATACACGAGTATTTCCCGAAGATCTACCTGGTCTTCCGCCTCATCGTCAAGTCAAATTCCAAATTGATTTAGCACCCGGAGCAGCGCCTATTGCTCCGGCACCGTATAGACTTGCACCTAGTGAGCTACAAGAACTATCTACACAACTGCAAGAGTTGTTAGGTAAAGGTTTCATTCGAGCTAGCTCATCGCCATGGGGAGCTCCAGTCCTATTCGCCAAGAAGAAAGACGGGATTTTTCGCATGTGCATCGACTACCGTGAGCTAAATAAAGTGACGATCAAGAACCGTTATCCTCTACCCCGCCTTGATGATCTGTTAATCAACTCCAAGGATCAAGTTTCAATTCCAAGATCGACCTTAGATCCGGTCATCATCAGTTGAGAGTCCGAGACGAAGACGTCTCTAAGACTGCTTTCAAGACTAGGTACGGCCATTACGAGTTTATGGTAATGCCAATCGGACTAACCAACGCACCCGCAGTGTTCATGGATCTCATGAACCGTGTGTGTAAACCGTACCTTGACCGGTTCGTTATCGTATTCTTTGATGATATCCTCTTCTATTCCAAGAATAGGGATGAACATGAGGAACATCTTCGTTTAATTCTGGAATTGCTGAATCAAGAACAACTGTATGCAAAACTTTCCACGTGCGAATTCTAGATTCGTGGAGTGAAATTATTAGGGCATGTAGTCAACGAGAGCGGAATACATGTCGATCCATCTAAAGTAGAAGCAATCAAGAATTGGGCAGCACCTACAACGCCGACGGAGGTGCGTCAATTTATGGGATTGGCTGGCTATTACCTTCGTTTCATTGAAGGATTCTCCAAGATTGCACAACCCCTCACCGCTTTAACTCAGAAGAGAAAACCTTATAACTGGCGTGATACCCAGGAATCAGCATTTCAACTTCTGAAACAGAAACTCTACAGTGCACCCATCCTATCTCTTCCAGAGGGAACGGATGATTTTATGGTGTACTGTGATACATCTATTCAAGGTCTTGGTTGTGTTTAAATGCAACATGAGAAGGTCATTGCCTATGCTTCTCGTTAATTGAAGATTCATGAGAAAAATTACACCACTCATGACTTAGAGTTGAGATCCGTGGTATTTGCACTAAAGATATAGAGACATTACTTGTACGATATCAAATGCACTATCTACACCGATCACAAGAGTCTTTAGCATATCATTGAACAGAAAGAGTTGAACATGCGACAAAGTCGTTGGGTCGAACTCTTAAACGACTATGACTGTGCAATCAGATATCATCTAGGGAAGGCTAATGTGATAGCCGATGCCCTAAGCCGTAAGGACACCCAACCTAAACGAGTTCGAGCATTTCAACTTACCATTCACACCAGATTACCTGATAAAATCCGAAGTGCTCAACTTGAAGCCCTTAAAAAGGGAAAACCTACCGCTGGAAGCCATACGCGGTATGGAAGAACAACTGGAGGTCAAATCACATGGTATTCGCTACATGGCAGAGCGAATATGGATTCCAGTGTTTGGAAATCTAAGAGAACTGGTTATGGATGAAGCTCACAAATCTCGATACTCTATTCATCCAGGTTCTGACAAAATGTATCATGACCTAAAGGTGCTATATTGGTGGCCAAAGACGAAGGCTGATATAGCCACCTATGTGAGCAAGTGCCTGACTTGCACAAAAGTCAAAGTGGAATACCAAAAGCCTTTTGGCATACTGCAGCAACCAGAGATTCCTATGTGAAAATGGGAACAAATCTCTATGGACTTCATAACCAAATTACCTCGAACTCCTAGCGGATGCGACACCATCTGGGTGATCGTCGATCGTCTGACTAAATCCGCTCACTTCTTAGCAATCAGAGAGACTGACAAAATGGAAAAACTTACTCGTGTTTACTTTAAGGAAGTTGTCTCTCGGCACGGAGTGCCAATCTCTATCATTTAGGATCGAGACGCTCGATTCATATCACATTTTTGGCAATCTCTACAAAAGGCTTTAGGTACGCGCCTAGACATGAGTACGGCGTATCATCCTCAAACGGATGGTCAAACGGAACGTACCATCCAAACCCTTGAAGACATGCTACGAGCCTATGTGATCGATTTTGGTAACACTTGGGAGTCTCACTTACCTTTAGTGGAGTTCTCCTACAACAACAGTTATCACACTAGCATCCAAGCAGCACCATTCGAGGCATTGTACGGACGTAAATGCCGATCTCCTATCTGTTGGGCAGAAGTTGGGGATAGCTAACTTACAGGTCCCGAGCTTGTATTCGAAACATCTGAAAAGATCGTTCAAATCCGAAACCGTATGGCAGCAGCTCGTGATCGTCAAAAGAGCTACGCCGATAAACGTCGCAAACCGTTAGAATTTCAAGTAGGCGATATGGTTCTACTCAAAGTCTCACCTTGGAAAGGTGTAATTCGCTTCGAGAAGCGAGGTAAACTGAATCCTCGTTATGTTGGACCATTCAAGATAGTGAAGAGAATTGGCCCAGTAGCGTATCAACCGGACCTACCAGAAGGACTTAGTGGTGTACACGATGTCTTTCATGTCTCAAACTTGAAGAAATGTCTGGCAGACGAAACACTCACGGTTCCTCTTGAGGAACTGCACATCGATGAACAACTTCGCTTCATTGAAGAGCCGGTGGAAATCATGGATAGGGAAATCAAAACGCTGAAACGCAGTAAAATCCCTATTGTCAGAGTTCGTTGGAACTTGAAACGTTGACCGGAATTCACTTGGGAACGCGAGGATCAGATGATTCGCAAGTATCCGCATCAGTTCAAGCAATCCACTTCAAACTCTTAAGGTATTATTTTAATTTTCGGGACGAAAATTCTTTCAACTATGAGATGATGTGACAACTAGAATTTTTTTTTTTTTTTAATTTTCGGGACGAAAATTCTTTCAACTAGGGGATGATGTGACAATCCGGACTTTTCCATCTAACACCGTTATCCAAATCCAGTTAAAGTTAACCTAATTAACTCTATCTCAAACTTCAGGGACTAATTCTATCTATTTTCAAACTTAAACTCCAGGGACTCGTTGTGTAATACCCCTAAACAATTTTGTTGACTTTACAAAGTCAAATTCATATTCCCGTTGACTTATGCTAGTCAAACTAACCAAGTTCTAACCATAATCCTAACTACAAGGACCAATCTTGCCATTTCTCAAACACTATTACTCAACGAAAACTGCAAGGACTAGTTTTGCAATTTATCAAAATATTACTTGGCACGGTCGCGCCTTGCCCTGGCACGGTCGTTCTCAGTAGGCACGGTCGCGCCTCTTGCCCAGTTGAAACGTAAACCAACCTTTAATCGCAAATCCGTTCGAATACGAAGTTGTAACGTATGATATTATTGATTTCGACGATCATTAGCCATTATCTCACGCGTTAAACTCTAATTAAACTCAATTATGAGTAGTTATTTCAAAACCGTCGATCTCCTTACCTTATCGCTCGAATTCGATCATTTGGATTGCTATTGCGTAAACAAAATACTCCCACACCTCGTACGAACCTCTGTCAAACTCTCGCGTATTCCATTTTGGCCGGAGACGTAGTCAGAGTCGCCGGAAAATCAAGTCGGAACACGTTCTAGTCAATCTCTATCAATTCGTTAGTGTTTGAGGTAATTGAACTCACCCTTATCTTCGTTTTAGTGTCTTGACTGAAAGCCCTAACCTACTCAGAGCTTATATCTTCGCATTGAACCCAAATCAGAACCTGAGTTCTTAGTGTTTTTGGATCTAATCGAACTATGCTCTAGACACAGTTTCAATAAAATTAAAATACATGGTTATGTTCGCAATACTTTGTTTATCAAAAGCCCCATGATTTCCAACGTTTTTATTATAAGAATTGATCGATTTGTTTCTGATTTTTGACCAGACACGGTCGCGCTAATCATTAGGCGCGGTTGTGCCTCTCCGAGCACAGTGGTGCCCCGTACCTGGCCTGTTCGTGCTTGCTGACCAGACAAGGTCCTGCCCCGTACCTGGCCTGGTCGTGCTTGCTGACCAGTTGTTTATAAATTTTATATTTTCTAAACGATATTGAATATTATTTTATGATATTTTAGAACTCAGACACGACCCGTAGACTCGGGTTTGATTTGTTAACTTATTTTTATTATTATCCCCACTTTTATAAATAATATATTTACGTTATCATCGAATAAAAATAATATATTTATATTATTTTCAAACCGTAACTTCGGATAAAAATAATATGTTTTTATTATTTTTTTTAAACCGTGACTCATCATATTAAATAATATATATGTTTATATTATTTCGTGATGTTTTATAACTAGTGTGACGTTTTAAAACTATTAAATAATATAGTTAGTTATATTATTTACCCGCGTTTGTTATTTCGACTAAAAATAATATATTTATTATTTTTGACGTAAATGATTATTTATTTAATCTTGAGAATTTAAAAATAATATATTTAATTATATTATTTTCTTAACTTTTGATAACGACTTTAAACGTACGAATATATTTAATTATTTATTATTTATTATTCGTCATTAACATACGACACGAAACACTTTGATTCTTAAATTCCGTAGACACGTTCGTCTACTCTCAATCTTTAGAAAAGCGTTAGGACGTTCCAACTTCCGTGTCATCGTCATAATCCAAACTTGTCCCTAATTTATGTGTTTATAATTTTAGGGCATTTGTAAGTCGTTTGAGACTTACACTCAAGGTTTCAACCTTTCTCCGGTGTGATCATACACTAGCTTATTCCAGGTGAGTTTTCACGGCCCCTTTTTACTTGTTTTCCTATTGGGGGAGAAACATGCATACATACATCATTTTACTTGTTTTCCCGTTTGGGAGAAACATGCATACAAACATCATTTTACTTGTTTTCCCGTTGGGGGAGAAACATGCATACAAACTTCATTTTACTTGTTTTCCCATTGGGGGAGAAACATGCATGCAAACATCATTTTTACTTGTTTTCCCATTGGGGAGAAACATGCGTACAAACAGACATCCGTTACTTGTCTTCCAGTCAAGGAGAGACATACACACGGACATGGATCACATAGTATTTCATTACCACTTGTGTACTTAAGCGTAACACTATCACTGAAAGTCCTCACACACTTCGGACCGTTAAAATGGAATTAGCGAGGTAATTTTGGTAGTACTACTGGGTTTGACAAACCCCACCCGCGTTAGTCGCGCTAACTCGATTGGAGGTCGAACAGGTGTTATATTGACCTTAACACATTAGGCAGAGTTGATAGACCTGGCTGGAGGCAAACAAACAAACATCACTGTCAGCTTCGGTTGCGAGCGCTTAGAGTAACTTGTACATTGTCTAGCTAGCAATAGGTGTGACTTACATATGTGGATCCAGCAACACTCAAACAGTTTATTTGCATACAAACCTGTGAACTCACCAACTTCGTGTTGACACTTTTTCTTACATGTTTCTCAGGTTGCTTTGGCACAGGTTGCACACTTAGGACATGCATGGAGTCCTACTGTCATATCATTAATTTCAAACATTTTAAACAGTGTTACTTATTTACATTAATTGACGCTTGTTGCGTGTAATTACTTTTGATTTCATTCTAACGTTTACGCTTCCGCATTTAACTCTGAACTTTTATGTTATGACATTTTATGTCCCATATAGTGTCGTTTGAAGTAACTAATGTCTGAGATCCTGGTTTGTCACCTTCCAAACGGTAAAATTCCGTTAGTGGAATTTGAGAGTGTGACAGATTGGTATCAGAGACATTGGTATAGAGAACTAGGATTGCATACTAGACTATAACCGCACATATGCATTAGTTACACGACACAGACACTTATACATGATACACATGGTATCCATACATACATTGCATTGCTGACATGATGACGACATCCATATCAGCCTCTTCTGATGAGGAACACATCATTCTCTTTATATCATCATTCCCGGTGGCGACACTCGGGGAGTCATCAGAACAACATCCACTCCCGTCCGTGGGCAGCGAGACAAAGCCTTCGGAGGAGTCACTCACACCACCATCCTCTGCACCTTTGTTACACCACCGGAGCCGAAGATAACACCGGCTTGAGCCTATCGATGACACAATCGGGAATGGTGGGCTTTCTCAGGTCCATGTTATGGACGACACTCAGCACTAGCACATGTCTCTTTGGGTGTTGGGATCGTTGGAGGCGAGTCCCTACTGTACCTACTAACAATAATACGTCGTGTGAAGGGAGACTGTTGCACGCATTATTGCAGAATCCATTGACACGTAGATGTCATCACTTTCCCGAGCCGTGGGCTCGCGCTTTGTCGATATTCTGTTGAGAATAGATTGACCACAAGGTTGAGAACGCCTTGCTTATTGCATACTCAAACCCTATCCTGACTCCGTTGGAAGGACGACTACCTTGCCTCTTCCAGTAACACATCCGTGAACTAGTTTCACTCTTCGAAGACGCATTACATGAAACATGTTTGTTTCATGTGCATGATTTCATCTACAATCCGTTGGATTGAACCATCGTAGTGTATTTCAACTCGAGTGTATACTCGGATCAGACGATTCCTGACTACTCATCCTGATATGAGTTCTAGTTGATCAACTTATGGTTGATGACTAAGCCTCTCGATGACTCATCATATCTGACAACACTCTGTACTCGGCAATACAAACTAAAGGACATTTTGACACAGGACAGGGAGAAGCTAGGGCGAGCATGCAAAGCAAATTATCATTACGGGTGCATACGTAATAGTAATTTGAGGTGCATGCAAGTCCTGGTGAAACCTAGTGTGTGGATAAATGGTCCTAATCAGTGATTTACAGACTTAAGTTTCCACTGTCGGTAGAAATTCTCGTAACCCACTCAACGACTAGTTGGTATCGTTAAACCTGTTTAACAGTTGATAGACGCGACTATCATGTTGAAGGTATTTACGAACACACTGAACTATCATCCATAGGATCCATCATTTGATTTCACTCATGTAAGAGCCTTAGTGAACTTAAGACTCTCATCCAGACTTGATCAATGAAACCATCTAGATTGAAACTCTAGTAGAACCTCATGGTAAACCCATCGACTCCAACTATGTAAACGGAATTTGAGGAATTCTTCCTGTGACTAATCCTTGGTCTAGTTTGATTTATACCCCAGGATATCCAACTCCGTAAACAGACTTCTTCCTTCACAAAATGATCCAGTTGTTCTAATGACAGTAGAAAAAGGGGATTTAATCCAACCAACCATCGGTTGAACGCGACTACTTAAACAGATAACCTATCCCTGGTATTACTGGAATCTGTATCTCATTAAATTTCTTCTCCTACATGTGAACCTCTTCCCTTAGCCTTTGCATTGACCAATGCTTACCTTATAAGCATGGGTCTCACTAGAAGTCTCAGCATGACTTCACAAATTTCTTACTGGTGCGATCGTACTCCAACTCTATTAGGAACTAAGTACACTATGGAAATGGTGGACAGTCAAATAATCAAAGCAACTCACATCCTTAGAGGGTGTAAGCTAGGATCAGCTAGTCATAAGCTTGACATTGACCTCGTGACCAGTCACACTTGGCAATTTCGACGTAATTGTCGGAATGGATTGGTTATCTAAAAACCAGGCCGATATGGTCTGTCGTGAGAAAATCGTTCACCTTCCTCTCCCGAGTGAAGAAAATCTCTCTGCCCTAAGGCAAAAGAAGTGGTGCAGCCATAGGCATCATATTCTTCATGAGAGCGCAGAAGTGCTGACGTAAAGGCCATACTGCTATTTTGACTCTCGTCGCCGAGCAGCCATCTGAGGAAAAGAGGATTGAAGACATACCGATCGTTCGTGAATATACACGAGTATTTCCCGAAGATCTACCTGGTCTTCCGCCTCATCGTCAAGTCAAATTCCAAATTGATTTAGCACCCGGAGCAGCGCCTATTGCTCCGGCACCGTATAGACTTGCACCTAGTGAGCTACAAGAACTATCTACACAACTGCAAGAGTTGTTAGGTAAAGGTTTCATTCGAGCTAGCTCATCGCCATGGGGAGCTCCAGTCCTATTCGCCAAGAAGAAAGACGGGATTTTTCGCATGTGCATCGACTACCGTGAGCTGAATAAAGTGACGATCAAGAACCGTTTTCCTCTACCCCGCCTTGATGATCTGTTAATCAACTCCAAGGATCAAGTTTCAATTCCAAGATCGACCTTAGATCCGGTCATCATCAGTTGAGAGTCCGAGACGAAGACGTCTCTAAGACTGCTTTCAAGACTAGGTACGGCCATTACGAGTTTATGGTCATGCCAATCGGACTAACCAACGCACCCGCAGTGTTCATGGATCTCATGAACCGTGTGTGTAAACCGTACCTTGACCGGTTCGTTATCGTATTCTTTGATGATATCCTCATCTATTCCAAGAATAGGGATGAACATGAGGAACATCTTCGTTTAATTCTGGAATTGATGAATCAAGAACAACTGTATGCAAAACTTTCCACGTGCGAATTCTAGATTCGTGGAGTGAAATTATTAGGGCATGTAGTCAACGAGAGCGGAATACATGTCGATCCATCTAAAGTAGAAGCAATCAAGAATTGGGCAGCACCTACAACGCCGACGGAGGTGCGTCAATTTATGGGATTGGCTGGCTATTACCTTCGTTTCATTGAAGGATTCTCCAAGATTGCACAACCCCTCACCGCTTTAACTCAGAAGAGAAAACCTTATAACTGGCGTGATACCCAGGAATCAGCATTTCAACTTCTGAAACAGAAACTCTACAGTGCACCCATCCTATCTCTTCCAGAGGGAACGGATGATTTTATGGTGTACTGTGATACATCTATTCAAGGTCTTGGTTGTGTTTAAATGCAACATGAGAAGGTCATTGCCTATGCTTCTCGTTAATTGAAGATTCATGAGAAAAATTACACCACTCATGACTTAGAGTTGAGATCCGTGGTATTTGCACTAAAGATATAGAGACATTACTTGTACGATATCAAATGCACTATCTACACCGATCACAAGAGTCTTTAGCATATCATTGAACAGAAAGAGTTGAACATGCGACAAAGTCGTTGGGTCGAACTCTTAAACGACTATGACTGTGCAATCAGATATCATCTAGGGAAGGCTAATGTGATAGCCGATGCCCTAAGCCGTAAGGACACCCAACCTAAACGAGTTCGAGCATTTCAACTTACCATTCACACCAGATTACCTGATAAAATCCGAAGTGCTCAACTTGAAGCCCTTAAAAAGGGAAAACCTACCGCTGGAAGCCATACGCGGTATGGAAGAACAACTGGAGGTCAAATCACATGGTATTCGCTACATGGCAGAGCGAATATGGATTCCAGTGTTTGGAAATCTAAGAGAACTGGTTATGGATGAAGCTCACAAATCTCGATACTCTATTCATCCAGGTTCTGACAAAATGTATCATGACCTAAAGGTGCTATATTGGTGGCCAAAGACGAAGGCTGATATAGCCACCTATGTGAGCAAGTGCCTGACTTGCACAAAAGTCAAAGTGGAATACCAAAAGCCTTTTGGCATACTGCAGCAACCAGAGATTCCTATGTGAAAATGGGAACAAATCTCTATGGACTTCATAACCAAATTACCTCGAACTCCTAGCGGATGCGACACCATCTGGGTGATCGTCGATCGTCTGACTAAATCCGCTCACTTCTTAGCAATCAGAGAGACTGACAAAATGGAAAAACTTACTCGTGTTTACTTTAAGGAAGTTGTCTCTCGGCACGGAGTGCCAATCTCTATCATTTAGGATCGAGACGCTCGATTCATATCACATTTTTGGCAATCTCTACAAAAGGCTTTAGGTACGCGCCTAGACATGAGTACGGCGTATCATCCTCAAACGGATGGTCAAACGGAACGTACCATCCAAACCCTTGAAGACATGCTACGAGCCTATGTGATCGATTTTGGTAACACTTGGGAGTCTCACTTACCTTTAGTGGAGTTCTCCTACAACAACAGTTATCACACTAGCATCCAAGCAGCACCATTCGAGGCATTGTACGAACGTAAATGCCGATCTCCTATCTGTTGGGCAGAAGTTGGGGATAGCTAACTTACAGGTCCCGAGCTTGTATTCGAAACATCTGAAAAGATCGTTCAAATCCGAAACCGTATGGCAGCAGCTCGTGATCGTCAAAAGAGCTACGCCGATAAACGTCGCAAACCGTTAGAATTTCAAGTAGGCGATATGGTTCTACTCAAAGTCTCACCTTGGAAAGGTGTAATTCGCTTCGAGAAGCGAGGTAAACTGAATCCTCGTTATGTTGGACCATTCAAGATAGTGAAGAGAATTGGCCCAGTAGCGTATCAACCGGACCTACCAGAAGGACTTAGTGGTGTACACGATGTCTTTCATGTCTCAAACTTGAAGAAATGTCTGGCAGACGAAACACTCACGGTTCCTCTTGAGGAACTGCACATCGATGAACAACTTCGCTTCATTGAAGAGCCGGTGGAAATCATGGATAGGGAAATCAAAACGCTGAAACGCAGTAAAATCCCTATTGTCAGAGTTCGTTGGAACTTGAAACGTTGACCGGAATTCACTTGGGAACGCGAGGATCAGATGATTCGCAAGTATCCGCATCAGTTCAAGCAATCCACTTCAAACTCTTAAGGTATTATTTTAATTTTCGGGACGAAAATTCTTTCAACTATGAGATGATGTGACAACTAGAATTTTTTTTTTTTTTAATTTTCGGGACGAAAATTCTTTCAACTAGGGGATGATGTGACAATCCGGACTTTTCCATCTAACACCGTTATCCAAATCCAGTTAAAGTTAACCTAATTAACTCTATCTCAAACTTCAGGGACTAATTCTATCTATTTTCAAACTTAAACTCCAGGGACTCGTTGTGTAATACCCCTAAACAATTTTGTTGACTTTACAAAGTCAAATTCATATTCCCGTTGACTTATGCTAGTCAAACTAACCAAGTTCTAACCATAATCCTAACTACAAGGACCAATCTTGCCATTTCTCAAACACTATTACTCCACGAAAACTGCAAGGACTAGTTTTGCAATTTATCAAAATATTACTTGGCACGGTCGCGCCTTGCCCTGACACGGTCGTTCTCAGTAGGCACGGTTGCGCCTCTTGCCCAGTTGAAACGTAAACCAACCTTTAATCGCAAATCCGTTCGAATACGAAGTTGTAACGTATGATATTATTGATTTCGACGATCATTAGCCATTATCTCACGCGTTAAACTCTAATTAAACTCAATTATGAGTAGTTATTTCAAAACCGTCGATCTCCTTACCTTATCGCTCGAATTCGATCATTTGGATTGCTATTGCGTAAACAAAATACTCCCACACCTCGTACGAACCTCTGTCAAACTCTCGCGTATTCCATTTTGGCCGGAGACGTAGTCAGAGTCGCCGGAAAATCAAGTCGGAACACGTTCTAGTCAATCTCTATCAATTCGTTAGTGTTTGAGGTAATTGAACTCACCCTTATCTTCGTTTTAGTGTCTTGACTGAAAGCCCTAACCTACTCAGAGCTTACATCTTCGCATTGAACCCAAATCAGAACCTGAGTTCTTAGTGTTTTTGGATCTAATCGAACTATGCTCTAGACACAGTTTCAATCCAATTAAAATAAATGGTTATGTTCGCAATACTTTGTTTATCAAAAGCCCCATGATTTCCAACGTTTTTATTATAAGAATTGATCGATTTGTTTCTGATTTTTGACCAGACACGGTCGCGCTAATCATTAAGCGCGGTCGTGCCTCTCCGAGCACAGTCGTGCCCCGTACCTGGCTTGGTCGTGCTTGCTGACCAGACAAGGTTCTGCCCTAAAAACCCTAGACACGGTCGTGCCTGATAGGAGCACGGTCATGCTTGATGAACAGACCCCCCTGTGTTGCCTTCTGACGCCACCACGGGCGCTCCAGACCACCACGGTTCGCCAGTGCACGAGCACGGTCATGCCTATCTTTGGCACGGTCGTGTGTGGGCAGATTCTTTGACAGATTCTTGTTTATAAATTTTATATTTTCTAAACGATATTGAATATTATTTTATGATATTTTAGAACTCAGAAACTACCCGTAGACTCGGGTTTGATTTGTTAACTTATTTTTATTATTATCCCCACTTTTATAAATAATATATTTACGTTATCATCGAATAAAAATAATATATTTATATTATTTTCAAACCGTAACTTCGGATAAAAATAATATGTTTTTATTATTTTTTTTAAACCGTGACTCATCATATTAAATAATATATATGTTTATATTATTTCGTGACGTTTTATAACTAGTGTGACGTTTTAAAACTATTAAATAATATAGTTAGTTATATTATTTACCCGCGTTTATTATTTCGACTAATAATAATATATTTATTATTTTTGACGTAAATGATTATTTATTTAATCTTGAGAACTTAAAAATAATATATTTAATTATATTATTTTCTTAACTTTTGATAACGACTTTAAACGTATGAATATATTTAATTATTTATTATTTATTATTCGTCATTAACGTACGACACGAAACACTTTGATTCTTAAATTCCGTAGACACGTTCGTCTACTCTCAATCTTTAGAAAAGCGTTAGGACGTTCCAACTTCCGTGTCGTCGTCACAATCCAAACTTGTCCCTAATTTATGTGTTTATAATTTTAGGGCATTTGTAAGTCGTTTGAGACTTACACTCGAGGTTTCAACCTTTCTCCGGTGTGATCATACACTAGCTTATTCCAGGTGAGTTTTCACGGCCCCTTTTTACTTGTTTTCCTATTGGTGGAGAAACATGCATACATACATCATTTTACTTGTTTTCCCGTTGGGGAGAAACATGCATACAAACATCATTTTACTTGTTTTCCCGTTGGGGGAGAAACATGCATACAAACTTCATTTTACTTGTTTTTCCATTGGGGGAGAAACATGCATGCAAACATCATTTTTACTTGTTTTCCCATTGGGGAGAAACATGCGTACAAACAGACATCCGTTACATGTCTTCCGGTCAGGGAGAGACATACACACGGACATGGATCGCATAGTATTTCATTACCACTTGTGTACTTAAGCGTAACACTATCACTGAAAGTCCTCACACACTTCGGACCGTTAATATGGAAATAGCGAGGTAATTTTGGTTGTACTACTGGGTTTGACAAACCCCACCCGCGTTAGTCGCGCTAACTCGATTGGAGGTCGAATGGGTGTTATATTGACCTTAACACATTAGTTAGAGTTGATAGACCTGGCTGGAGACAAACAACCAAACATCACTGTCAGCTTCGTTTGCAAGCGCTTAGAGTAACTTGTACATTGTCTAGCTAGCAATAGGTGTGACTTACGTATGTGGATCCAGCAACACTCAAACAGTTTATTTGCATACAAACCTGTGAACTCACCAACTTCGTGTTGACACTTTTTCTTACATGTTTCTCAGGTCGCTTTGGCACAGGTTGCACACTTAGGACATGCATGGAGTCCTACTGTCATATCATTCATTTCAAACATTTAAACAGTGTTACTTATTTCATTAATTGACGCTTGTTGCGTGTAATTACTTTTGATTTCATTCTAACGTTTACGCTTCCGCATTTAATTCTGAACTTTTATGTTATGACATTTTATGTCCCATATAGTGTCGTTTGAAGTAACTAATGTCTGAGATCCTGGTTTGTCACCTTCCAAACGGTAAAACTCCGTTAGTGGAATTTGGGAGTGTGACATCGTACATCTTCTACCGTATAGCATCTCGTATGGTGGCATACCAATACTGGAATGGTAGCTATTATTGTACGAGAATTCTGCTAACGGTAAATGATTATCCCAACTTCTGCCAAAATCAATTACACAAGCACGTAGCATATCTTCGAGGGTTTGTATTGTCCTCTCACTTTGACCGTCAGTTTGAGGATGATATGCTATGTTGATTAATAATCTAGTTCTCATCTCTTCATGGAACTTTTTCCAGAAACGTGAAGTGAAACAAGTATCTCGATCAGAGACAATCGAGACTTGCACTCCATGTCTTGAAATGATTTCTTTAATGAAAATATCAGCTAACTTTTCTGAAGAATATGTCTCACGTATAGCTAGAAAATGAGCACTCTTAGTTAGCCGATCTACAACTACCCAAATGGTATCATAACCCGTAGCTGTCTTGGGTAGTTTGGTTATGAAATTCATAGTGAGATGTTCCCACTTTCATTCTGGGATTTCTAATGGTTGTAATCTCCCATATGGTTTCTGATGTTCTGCTTTAACTTGCAGACAAGTCAAGCACTTTGCTATATATTTCATGATATCGAACTTCATTTCGGGCCACCAATAATCTTTACGCAGATCTTGGTACATTTTCGTAGTACCCGGATGAATTGAATTTCATGATTTATGAGCTTCATCAAGAATTCTAAGTCTAAACTCACGTGATCGTGGTATCCACATGCGACCAGATCGATTCTTGACTTTATATTTATTCTCTTCTAAAAACTTCTCCTGATCGGCTATTCTTTCTTTCTTAATATTCTCACCTTTTAATGCTTCGATTTGGGCGTCTCAAAGCTGATTCATGAAATCATGAGTTATCACTAACTTATATGCTTTCACCCGAATAGTATGATGCTCCTCCTTGCGGCTTAGAGCATCGGCTACCACGTTAGCCTTTCCGGGATAATATAAGATCTCACAATCATAATCCTTGACCAGTTCTAACCATCGTCATTGCCTCATATTTAAGTCCTTCTGGTCAAAGAAATACTTAAGACTTTTGTGGCCTGTGTAAATCGTACACTTCGTTCCATACAAGTAATGCCTCCAGATCTTTAGTGCGCACACCACTGCAGCTAATTCCAGATCATGGGTTGGATAGTTTGCTTCATGTGTCTTTAGCTGTCGAGAGGCATAGGCTATCACCTTTCCTCTTTGCATCAGAACACATACTAACCCAAGCTTGGAAGCATCAGAATACACCAAAAAGTCTTCTACTCCTTTTGGCAATGCCAGAACCGGTGCTTGTGTCAATCTTTCTTTTAGTGTTTGGAATGCCTTCTCCTGATCTGCATTCCATTCATACTTCGAATTCTTTCGAGTTAGTTTAATCAAGGGGGTGGCTATCTTAGAAAAGTCCTGGATGAACTTTCTGTAATAACCAGCTAATCCGAATAAACTTCTAACTTCTGATGGATTCTTAGGTGGAGACTATTTCATTACAGCCTCTACCTTTACGGGGTCCACTGAAATGCCCTCTGCATTTATAACATGGCCCAGAAACTGCACTTCCCTCGACCAGAATGCACATTTTGAGAATTTTGCATATAACTGTAAGAACTTCATGAAGGTATTGTGCATGTTCCTCTTCATTCCTTGAGTAAATCAGGATGTCATCAATGAAGACAATAACAAACTTGTATAACATTGGCCGGCATACTCTATTCATGAGGTCCATGAAAATTGCCGGAGCATTCGTCACTCCAAAAGGCATCACCACAAATTCATAATGTCCATAACGAGTTATGAATGCCGTCTTAGGCACATCTTCCTCTCTTACCTTGACTTGATGATAACCCAATCTTAAGTCGATTTTGGAAAACCAACTAGTTCATTGTAACTGATCAAACAAATCATCAATCCTAGGTAGAGGATACCTATTCTTGATAGTCAATTTGTTTAATTCACGATAGTTTATACACATTCTCATACTACCATCTTTCTTTTTCACAGATAGAATTGGTGTACCCCAAGGGGATACACTAGGGGTCCAACAACTCTTGCAGTTGTGACATTAACTCCTTCATTTCTGTTAGAGGTAACCGGTATGGAGCCATAGCTACCGACTTAGCTTCAGGAATTAAATCAATTTTGAACTCGATCTCTCTCTCAGGCGGAGCACCTGGAAGATCGTCTAGGAATACTTCTGGGAATTCTTTTACCACTGGAACTTTATCTAGTTCCCTCCCTTTCATTTTTACGTCAGCTATGTAGGCTAAGAAGGCTTGGTGACCTTGTCTCATGTAGCTACTTATTTTGGCCATCGTACATAACGTAATCTGGTTTCGTCGTTCGCCAATGACACTAACTTCCTTTTCTGTAGGCGTCGTGAATTGCATGATTATTTGGTTGCATATAATCGTTGCAGCATGCGAAGATAACCAGTCCATTCCAATGATCACGTCGAATTCTTGCATTGGCATCAGGATTAAGTCGACGAGATGTTCTTCTCCTTCTATCAGTAGTCGGCAATCTCGGCATATTTCAGTTACTACACAGTTTCGATCACTCGTGATTTCAACCTCTAATGCCTTAGCCAACTTACTTCTAGTGAAATTTCTAGAGTTTGCATAATTTAATGAAATAAACGATCGACTAGCTCTAGTATCGAATAAAACACAAGCAGGTAGGGAATTCAAGTGGAATGTACATGATACAAAGTCAGGAACATCTTTCGCTTCCTCTGTGGTGATTTGAAAAGTCCTACCTCTTGGCGTCGGAGCCTCGATTCTCTTCATTTATTTCGCTGCCACTGTAGACCCTTCTCCGGTCTTTTCCGTCTGAAATTTTAGCTCAGGACATTCCCTGCTAAAATGTCCTGGCTTATAACAGTTGTAGCACAACCGAGTTCCACTCATACATTGCAATGCAGTGTGTCATGCCTTCCCACATTTGTTATAACTCAAAGACTTGAATCGACACTCTCCCGGGTGGCTTCTTCCACAAGTCTTGCAGTCATGTATATTTTTCCTTTGGGAAGAACCGCCTCCTGTTTTATTGAACTTAAATCTCTTAAGAGGCATAGGAGAAGGATAATTCTCTTCTTTCTTCTTTCCATCTCTCTCAGCCTGTCTCTTGAGCTCAGTCTCGCGTTCCCGAGCCCAATCAATCATATCCTCCAAGGTCACACACTTGGATGGATAGATAAACTCTCTAATCTCGGTTTTCAAAACGAGATGATATCTCGTCATCCACATCTCTGGGGTTGTCAACAAAGCCGGATAGAATCTGGCCTTGTCAAAGAAGATGCCAATGATCTCATCCATCGACTCTTTTGTTTGACGGAGTTGAAGAAACTCCTCAGTGATTCTTTCAATTGCCACTCGAGGGCAATAATGCTTCACGAAGATATCCTTTAATTCTTCCCATCTCATTTTTTTAATTCTGTCTCTCCCTTTCTCTCTCTTCACTACTCCCCACCAATCAACAGCTCGCTCTTTTAATTGGTTGGTAGTGAAGGTAACCTCATCTTCTTTTTAACAATGACACGTATCAAACGTCGTTTTTTTAGACGATCCATCTTTGACTTTCTAAGGGATTAACAACACCCTTAAACTCTAAAGGTTTGCATGTCATGAAATCCTTGTATGTACAATGACTTGACTTCGTATCAACTTTTGGATTCCCTCCTTCTCCATTAAGAGTAATATCTTTATGGCTTTCGAACTAGCTCTCTAATAAGCTCTGTAGTTCAGCTTGTAGGATCGAAAAGTTTGCATCGAAAGCCTTTCCTACTTCTATTGCGACCTGTCTCCGGATATTTTTCGGAACTTGCTTAACTTCATTTTCGTTGGGAGGTGGAGATTCAGCTCTCCTGTGACTCCCTTCATCGCGTATTTCGTCGTTTTAATGTTCAGCCATCGTTTGTTGAAACATGGCATCGTTTTAAATCTCTCGTTCGTTTACCCTAATCATAGTCTAGGGTTTTATACTACAAGCCTTTTATCAGTTTAACCCTATTTAAGTATTCTAGGGTTTCACATAATGCCCCATCTATGCATTTTACACATATGCACATTCATTCATGCATTTTAATCATGCATAATCACATTCTCGGCTTGCTATCTATTGGCATAAGTCATCATATGATGTTTGCGATATCATGATGGTCCCATACATTAGCTCCAATACTTGCCAGGTATAAGGCAATGTATGTTACGTATCATGATACTCCCAATTATCACATAGAGCTTATATCATACAAAATTCAGCCCACATATATCCACACATTTCTCTTTAAGCACTGGAATTTAAACATACCTGCTTCCTTGGATGGCCTCGGATTGAATCCCTATTTATATCACGAGCACTTATGGTTTGAGTATAAGTACCCTTTATGATACTTAAATCCCTCAAACCGTCCTCTAATACCAACCTGAAACATCCTACTTTTTCTTTATTATCAGAGTTTAATTGAGGAAAATGGCCCCAGTTTAACAAAACCTTGTCATTAAATGACTAAGGTATCTTTTTCATTTACAAATATTGTTTTACATGTACAATATTCTATTACAAAAGTCTAGGGATTCTTCATTCCGTTCGGCCTCATTCACAGGAAGCTCTATTCCATATGCTTCTTTCCTGCAGTGTTTGAAAAACATTTTTATTAGCTAACGCTAAGTAAGTACACCACATCATTCATTTTATTTTGAACCCTTTATGTGCTTATTATTGTTCATGTTTCCCAGGCTCTCGGTGCCCCCGTGACCATCTTCGGACGTACCTGTTGCCACGTCATTCGTATATTTGATGGGTGTGCTAACCCCCCCGCGACCATCTTCGGACGTACTTCCCGTCCGAGTTTTTAGCACGGTTCTTATACTCGTCAGTATAGATCCCTTGCATTTGTCACGAAGACTCAATCATCTCCACAGCCCCGTGGGCTTGGAATCTTTTGCTCAGCCCCGTAGGCTTGGAATCTTTTTAGTTTTCTTCCTTTTTATTGAGATCCACCTTACAGGCCGGGTATCTCATTTCATTTGAGACCTTGAGTATTTTAGATTCACAACCTCCCAAATGTATTAAGCATGTATTTTCATTCATGTATATGCTTGATTTATTTCCCAACAAGTCCTCACCTTAAAACTTCGTAACGGTTTCTTCACGAAGCATTAAAAGGGTTTATATATAGGAAGTACCAGCGGCGTATCCACCACCCTTTTAATAATTTGTGAGTACTCCATTATTCCATTTAGGGTTTAGACTCGTTCCATCATACTCATTCATATTTGCACGTATCATCATGCATTCACGTATTCATCTTTATCATGCATCACATATTCATGTATTCATGCATTCATTTTCATCACATATTCATATTCATCATATTTTGTAAACTCGGGTGATTATCCTTCCAGAGTAGTACCTCCAACAGAGATGTTCCCAGGAAAGAGTGACGGGTCTAGGAGAGATTTATACACCACTCTTTCTTTAGACAGAACATTCTGTTTGTCAGATAACTACATACCGGTCGGAAGTTCTCCCGTATGATTACTATAATTTCATTACTGTCTTTTAGTCTATAACCCTAAACATTTATAATGGTTTCACCACGAAGCACCAAGAGATTTATATATAGGAAGTACCAGCGGTGTATCCACCACCCCTTAGATACGTCGTGGCTACTCCATTATTCCTGTTTAGTGTTTAGACTAACCCTTCATTGTCCCGTACCCTCGTCATATACATAACACATAACACATATCATTTAAGGACATAATTCACATAATTGTGTCTAGGGTACGGGTCGAGTGTACTTACAATAACTTCGGGTCATTTTTTACACCCGTTCCTCGCTTAAACGTCTCTCCGGATCCGAACCGCGCCCGTAACATACTGCACTTGTACTTAAACGCACCACGTCCTCGGAGTGTTTGTTGTGTTTCCAAATGAACAGCCAACTCCATCTATTTATAGGCAACTTCTGGGTCTGTGACGGTCCGTCACCGTTTTCTTGGTGACTACGCACTTGGCGACCACGTAACAGACCGTTATCCCTTCATGACGGTCCGTCATGACCCGTAATGGACGGTTACTCTTCATGACGGTCCGTCATAGGGTTTACACGCATTATTTCGCTATGATGAGTCACTGGACACGTGTCACTCTCCGCATCAAACCCTTGCTCAGCCCGTAATGAACCGTTACCGTCTCATGAAGGTCCGTCACGGCTCGTAACGGACCGTTACCGTCCATGACGGTCCATTACATTCTTAAAAACTCAAATTTTTCATTTTTAACCGTGAACTTTAATTTACTTGTCGTTCCTGTTTCTTGAGCCTTGAAATTTTGGAATGTTACAACCTTTTCCTTTCTTGTGTGGTTCACGGCACCCTCACCCCAACCACTCTACCATCATTTACTTTTGCTTAACCCTCCACTCAAACATCTCTATCTCATGATGATGAATTTAGTCAAGATCACAATCAGTCACTTGGTATATAAGAGAACAAACTAACACAAGACAAGAGTTCAAGAACTCTTTCCTCTCTACCCCTCTCTCTCGGCTCTAGATCCACACACACACACAATTCTTTTACATGAGATTTGGCACTAGAATTCAAGTGCAAATCATCCCATTTCGTGTTTAAGGAAGCATACAACAGTCATTCTTGAGGAGTCCTAGCTAGAAATCGAAGATCACTCATCTTTCCCTCTCTAAAGCCGTCATCTTTACTTCTTTGGGTATAATCTCCTGCAAACTTTCATTTTCTTTAGATCTTAGTTTAAAGTGCAAAGGTTCGCCTCAAAATGATAAGTTTCATAAATTTCTTTAAACTAAGTGATCGAGCACAAAACTTGGACTTGTTGAGTTTAATATGGGTAATATATGTATGAAGTATGTAGTTTGCATGTGTGTATATATGTATATGTTTTTGATTCACAAAAAGTTTACTAGATTATGGAAGGATACAAGTATTAGTAAAGTTTTATATTTATGATGTTGAAATCAATAAACATATAAATTGTTTCATAAAAGTTTATTAAAGGAAACTATGCATGAACACAAGCATGTATATATGTATGTATTCATGACATATATGACATTATAAATAAGTTTAAAGATATATATATATATATATATATATATATATATAGGGGTGAGTTATATTAAAAAGGAGATTTTTTCTAAAAAGTCTAAAAAGTCCATGTTTAGGCATGGTATTCATTTATTTTGGGCATGGTGTCATGTTTTATTTTTGTGAACATATTTAAAATTAAAAAACACCATGCCTAAAATAAATGAACACCATGTATAAAATGCATTTTTTAGACTTTTTAGGAAAAATCTCCTTTTTAGTTTAACCCAACTCTATATATATATATATATATATATATGAACCTACACATTTAAAGTTTGAAAAAAATATGCGTTACATGAACTTGGATCATTAGAATAAAGTTGTTATAAAGGAATACTTGATTTGTGATAATATAGAAATTGATCATTTCGAATAAAGACGAACTTTACAAAAATAGGAACGCTATAACCACGAATATATTTTTAGTAAAAATTGGTAACTTGTGTGTAATAATAGTATTTTAAACAATAATGCTTTTAATACACAAAATCACGTATCTATTTTGGTAAATGTGGTCGTTAACAAGACTAAAATAATTATTTCGAATAATTAAGTATTACGTGGTAACTTATGGATTTTGAAATGACACGATATACAAATATGTCAAATTATTAGTAAACGTACGTTTTACTAGAAAGTAATTACGTCAAAATCCTTATAGATAATTGATGTCATTTGTCGAAGCAAGTAATTATATAATTACAGGCATATTAAACCCAAAAATTGGTAAAAACGAACAATCAAGGATATAAATAATATAAGACATATTATTTGCACATGAATGACGAAAAGGGGAATAATTTCTTAAAAATAAGTTACATATATATATTTTGAGAATATATGTATAACAAGAAGTAAATAATAATTACCAACGGGTCGTAAATCAAAACATCTTTTCCAAAACGAACACGTCCTTTACCGGACTTACTAAAGCGGGTGAACAATTTGCACTAAAGACATTCGGTCTTAACACTTATATACCCTTTGTGTTTAGGGTACGTATACTCGAGTATTTCTTGAACGATTATTGTTGCTAGGATTTCATCGGACGCAAGGTTAGTTCACTGCCCCCTTTTTTGCTTTTTAACGTGTTATAAACATCGGAGGAGAAACATACTTATACAACGTATTTACTTTCACATTTGAAAGCATGATCAATCAATGTTTAATACAATTAAGAAAACATGGAATATACTTTTTGAATGACAATGAGAAAATAAGGACCGACCTTTATGTTTGCATCAGTACAATAGAAGGGCTCGTAAGTCCCCTACAACGCACAAAACAATTATTAACCATTAGCTATGGATTGCCGAGATTTTATTAACAGTACTATTTGGGATTGACACCCCCGGTCATGGTTAGTCGCGCTAACCTGGGTCCACCTGGGCAAATGACCGCATATTGTCTTAAACACATACTCATGAGGAGCCAGCGAGGGGGCTTAACACTAGGTCAGGTTTGGTTAGAAGGGTTCATGTATGAACATATTATTTATAAAGCTAGCTAGTTTACGAATTGGTCAAGCACTAATTGCTTTGTTTAAACATATATACTTGGAATAACTTACGAACACTTGTATTTACAAGAACTAAATGATTTAGCACATGAAACCACTACTCGTTTTGGTTAACGATTTTATTATTAAAAAGGGCTTAACACGGGTTTAAACTCATTTTATAGCTATTAAGTCATCACATGTTTTCGTTGGGAAAAACGATTCACCTTTGTGACTATGAGGTCATCACATGTTTTCGAGTAAAAACGATTTTACATTAAGCCCATGAACACATCTTCAAGGAATTGGAAAATGGTTTCATATTATGGTCATGTACATATTTTAAATGTTTTCAGGGAAAAACGGTCTTATAGTATGACCATGTTCACGATAACTGTGTTTTCAAGGAAAACAGCTTTACACTAGAACAACTAAACCTATGAACTCACCAACCTTTGTGTTGACATTTTCAAGCATGTTTTTCAGGTAATACTTCGCTATTGCTCGGTTGGCTTAGGCTAGCTAATTGGATTAAACCCTAGTAGTCGAAGGAGCATGATTGTTAAGTCTTAAGTCCATCTTTCGTCTAGAAGAATTTAGATCATTGTATTATTTCATGTTAGTAATTGTAAAAGTACTCATTACTCTAGAAATCTTTACTTCAGCTTCCGCTATTGTGTAATGTTACCAATTGTTGCGACCTTTATTTATTTATTATGTAAATAAATTTGGGGTGTGACAGATTGGTATCAGAGCCAATGGTTTAAGCGAATTAGGTTTCCTTAGTGACACCTAGGCTCTAACCAGACTCATTTAGGACCAAGAATTCTAAAGACTTACATCACATTAAGAACACCCAAGACTTGTGTATAGAAATTTCAACCGTTGCCGAACAACTTATGTAGGCTATTAGTGTACGTAGTTACACTAGGGTATCATTAGCTACACTAATACTTAATACAATTACATGGCACATGTAACGAACACTTAAGACGAACAAATAGACACCTACAACGTTTCTCAACAAAGTGTCACGGTTCGGATTACGAATCAAGGATTACGGGTACTCGACACAACGTAACCCTAGAAGATCGAGTTATGAACTGAGCTTGGGCGACGATGGTAGCAATCACTAGTCACTGATCTTAGCATTACAACAAGCTAAACCCGTACCTGGACCTGTACCCATACCTGCACCACATCTTCAACAACTCCAGGCGCGGAGTCAACCTTCTTTTTTCTGATATAGGTGCAGTATATATATACTCTCCTTCATGATCGGCTGGATCGGATAATAAAAACCTTCACCATGAGGTATGATAGACAGGACCCCTGATCTGGTGGGAATCGGAGGTGCAGAAGCAGGATTAAACGGGAGAGAACTCTACGGGTCAGGAGACTCAACGACTCATCGGGATCATGTGGATCCACACGTACATACACACTAGGAGCGTGAGTTGTCATATGACGTAAATTTTACATATTTTGCATGCATATTTACCCTCACTTTTATATCATAATTGGAATATTATTGCAAGAAATGTGTCTTAATCATTTCTTTGTGATAATTTTAGGTTTTCGGGAGCTTTCGGAAGAAATGATGCAAAAATAGTCAAAACCAAAGGAAAAACCGAAGAATCGAAAACCTTGCGGAGCCTTAGAAAAATCCACAAGGCTACGTACCAATTCCCAAGTCAATTGAGAGATTATTAGGCCTTAGAAAGCTGAACATCTCCAAAGAATAATCAAGAAATCATCATAGTTAATGCAAGTCCAAGAAAAGTCAATGAAAATCAAAGGCACTTGTGGAACACTCTTACACCTATCCAAGACCCATGGATAGCCCAAGTACCCATGGGTACTATCCATGGATGATTCATGACCCTTTTGGACCCATGGATCCTTCTAGAAAATTGAAGAAAGAATGAAGAAAAGTAGGGCAAAACGCTACGACAAATGCCCAAGTTGTGAAATTGGTGTTAAAAAGAAAAAGAGATATATAAGAAGAAAGAAAATGAGACGGGCAAAAAGATACAACAACCGCCCAAAATTATGGAATGATCTCATGAAGAAAATTGAAGAAAGAATCAAACTTACTCTTAATTTGAGTATACAAAACTGATCAAGATGGTTGCTATTAGGATAAAAGCTGAACGATCCACAAGAAAAGATAGTAATGTGTGTGAAACCCCTTGATCAGCAATATTCCAAGTAGTACAATAACGAACAATCTCCAGGAAAGGCGGAAACAATCCAAGAGACTCTAAGATCGAAACCGACGAATCAAACCGCGAATCTAAGATAATACGTCATCAAACAGAGATAATCATCAACCAATTTCGTGTATTAACTTCCAAAATCAGTGATACAAAACAAAGAACACACAGATACAGATCAGATACAAGTTCATTCCCTCCTTATCTTTCAAATACAAGACATATATATAGTATATAGATTTCGTCCAAAAACTATATCATCCGAAAAAGATTTCGATCGAAATCTTTTTCCATCAACAAAGTTTTCGACCGAAAACTTTACACTTGGACAAAATCAAAAACAGAAACTTGAATTCGATGGACTACTAAGTTCCAACAATCTCCCCCTAGTCCATTGAATCCCAAGTTCTATGTCTTATTTGCATCCTGCTTCTTCTCAGGCTTTACTTTCTTTGAGTCCAGATCCTTTAATATTTTCTTGATCATCCTTGCTTCAGCTCGTAGAGATAAACAATGAGATACAACTCTCATGTATAGCTTAGCTTCATTCTTTATCATCCAATTCATGTCACACTGAATGGTGTTATAATACAAAATCTTTAGATCTTCATCTGAAAAACTGAAAAGATCCATTGGAACAAAGACTCTGAATTCTGGAAGACCTCTTTGTTGGATAACAGCTTCATGTGTTTTGGAGTCATAAAACCATCTATCAAAATCTTTGATGAAGCTTTCTTTCCTATCAGGTATGTCCACAGCTGCCACAGTATCAGCTGGCTTGACAATATATCTGTATTTGATTCTTTCATTTGTTCTATACTTCTTCTTTATCTTTGTATGTTTAGGGATTTGAGGCTGAAATGTTGTAAACATGTCTTTTTCACATTGACTTCTCAAAAACACCTCAAATGAAGAAGCTCTTGTATTGCTAGATTCATTTATTAGCTTCAATCGACTCAAATCTCGAATGTCCCATCTTGGCAATGTCTGCAGCTTATGACATGTTTCAAAGTATTGAATATCCCCAGCAACTCTTTTAACTACATATAATTTCTTTTCACTATCATATTTCCATCCTAAGATCAAACCAATCAGTGCTCTTTTTGGATTTTTGATCTTCTGTGTAACCTTCTCTACATTTGATGGCTTTTCAGTAGTTTTCCACCATAAGCTTTTATCAATAGAGGGTTTCTTTGCAGGAGAGTCTTTCTTAGCTCCTTCTTGATCACTCTCAAAATTTTCATCAAAAGGAATACTTTCATCAACAACCCTGTCTAACATTCCGACAATATTTCCATCACTTTCCACATAAGTTTGTTTTTCTTCATATTCATATTTTTCATATAACACATCTTCATGCTCATTATCACTTGAATCTTTATCATCTGCTCCATTTCCACCACTGACATCTGATCCATCACTGCTACTATCATCATCATCATCAGAAGGATCATTATCATTTTTATTGACACTTGTGATAATAACATCCTCATCTTCCTCATTCTTTTCTTTTTCCTCTTTGTCTTCATCTTTGTCCACTTTCTCATCATGTTTATCTTCTACTTCCATCCCTTCACCTTGCTGGTTTATTAAAGAATCAACATCAAACATGTCTTGAGAATCAAATAGATCAGCTCTTTTGATTGGATATTCAGTGTGTTGATGAACATTTGCTTTAGAAGATCCCCGTTGATTTTCTTCTACTACTTTCTGAGAAATATCAGTGTCAAAGCTTACATACATACCAAGATGTTTAACAAGGTCTTGCACCACACTTTGTAATTTGTTGATTTGCTTTTGTTGTAAATCAAGTTGCTGTTGCTTCTTTGCATCACTTGTTTTCAATTCTCTAATCTCCCTTTCTTTTGCAGCTTCTCTGCTTTGTAGATTTGCAACTTGAGTCTTCAATTGACTTATAATATTTGTAGTTTCTTGAGTTGCAAAGTTTAGAAACTCTTCATCCATTAATTTGTAATCTTTAGAAGCCTTTGTTTACCAGGATCAGGAATTTCCTTTTCTTTTCCCTTTCCTAAGTACTTTGGAACATCTTTCTTCTGTTTCTTATGTTCTGGCTCTTTAATAACAATACCTTTAGACGGAGGAGGTCTAGAAGGCACGTCCCTTTTAGCTTCAGTAGTTTTTCTTTTGCTTGGAGTTTCTGTTGCAGTTGCCGGTATTTCTGGTGTTTTAACAACTTCTTTATCTTGAACATTCTCTTTAATTGGCTCATCCATGCCTTCTTTTTCGGTAACGACTTCTGGAATAACCTCAGGTTCTTGAATTCTTTCAGGATTTTCTTTAACTGCAACCCTATCACCACCTTCTCCACCTTCATCATCATCTCCTCCTTCATCATCATTATCATCATCACCCCCTTCATTGTCTTCTACTCCACTGCTCATGATATCATTGACTTCATCTTCTACATCAAACTCAGGATCAGGATTCTCTTCAAGCATGTTTTGGAACAAAGGTGTTGTTGCTCCAGTAAACTTGCTCTTCTTCCTTATGGTATTCATGCTACTGAATATGTTTTCTGTCATCTGATCCAAAGGTAATTCAATCCCGTCATTTGGTAGATCTGGCAGCAGGGTATTGATAAACATTTGTAAAAACCTCGGGTAGAGAAGGAATTTGTTGTTTTGTCTTGGTCCCACAAAGTTGTTTATCATAGCTTCAAATATCATTCTTGAAAAATTGAACCGGCGATGTGTTACCAAGCATACCAAAGCTCTACTAAAAACTTCACCGATCTGATCGAATGCACCGATTCTTGGTCCAAGACAATGTATTAATCATGTACCAAGTATCCCCACTGCTTTCCTAAAAGAGTTTTAGTCACCTGCCTTCTTGGGAAATCACCTTCATATCCCATTTGTTGAATGATCTGCATGACTCGGTTATAACTGATTCTGTATGGAAAAGTTATGTTGTCTCTGAAATTTAGAACTTCCCTAATCACTTGTTCGGTTATTTTAATTTTCTTCCCTCCAACCATACTTTCAATCCAAATCTCTTTGTTAACATGCTTGTACTCCACATTATTCCAGAATTCTCTAATTTGAGTTTCATATACAGTGACTTGTGATGATATTGCTGTTAAGATCCTTGACTTGTTAAGAAATGCAACTATCTCTTCATATCCTCTCGATTTCCTTGTTCTTGCTGTCAAACAAGCACATATGTTGTGCCTTGGATCAAACTTTAATCGATTCATATCTGTTAAGGATAAACATCACAAGTTAGTTACAAAGAAAAAAATTGACAACTCAAAAGATTTCAAACGAAAACTCTTGTTCGATAACTTTCTCGATTGAAAACTCTAAAGAAATAGATTTCAAACGAAAATATTTTTTAACCAAGTCCAGAGATTTCGAACGAAAAATACTTGAGAGCCTTGATCGAAAACAATTTCGATCGAAAACATTCTCGAACATATCACATAATTCAAACCTATCCGGGAAAGATTTCGGACTATTCAAACAAGTTTTCGGATAAATCATAAAAGTTTTCGAATGATTCAAATATTCAAGCTCTAGGTTCATGGATCTAACCTATCTTACTCTAATAGTCCAAAAAACATACCTTGTTGACGACACTTTCGATTCAACTCAAGGTAATCCACAATCTTGAAGATTTCGAACGAAAACTTGATAAAAAGACAAAATCCGGTCCACAAGCTCGAAAAGTCGATAAAGGTGATAAAATAGATTTCGATCGATAAGTCGATATATACATTCAGAGATTCCGAACAAACAAAATCTTTTCGAATGACTTTTCGATCGAAAACTATTTCGGACAAAAGATTTCGGACAAAAACTTTGTACTTATGAAATTTTGAATTTTTTTATTTTTCTGAATTCAATTCTGATATCATTAAGACTTGTTCCAGAAATATTTTGTACAAGAACATGAAACACACAAGCACTCATAAGAAAAAAAAAACCTATACTGTATACTTATTTACCAAAACTTTATTTACACAAAGCGTAAAATCAAACTCAACAAACAAACAATTTTTTTTTTATAGTACTTTATCTTTTCAGGGTACTGAAATTGACATAGGATCATAAATGCACACTGTCTTAGTCACACTTCATATCAAGTCAGGATCTACTCAGTTCAACATTGATTGCTAGTATATTAATCCTCATAAACTCATGCATCATGTTTCAGTAAATACTGCGTGATGGTTAAGGTAATATTAATCAATACAATGTGTACCCCACAATCGAGATGGAAAAAACTGAGAATTAACACAAAATTTCACCAGATCATGATCCAATCACCAGCATGAAGGTAGCGTTCTTAGCACAGGAAAAATAATCCAAGTGGATTTGAACGGAATCATATTGATTCAGAATCATTTTGATTCAATGTCTTGGTTTCTGAGGTAGTACGGAATCATATTGATTCATATGAGATGTGAATAGTGTATATGAGGAAGCATAGAAGATTCGGGTATGCGGATATCCGTAAGATATTGGATATGTCAATTGAAATCACGAATGATTCAAAGGGCGAAACAGACTGACTTCCTGGTTTCCATCCAAGATTTTCACCAGAACCATCAAGTGTATGAAGGTGTTTAACTCTAAATCATATATTTGACGTATATAGTCAATAGAGCAAACAAATTACGCTAAGAACTCATCAAGATCCTGGTTTCATGGTATGACTAGATCCATTTTTCATTCGAATAATGAAAGTACCGATATTCGATGTGGGTAAAGCACAAAGATTGCAATTTAGTTAATCACACAAATATCGCCTAATTTATACATGCAGAGCCTACCAACATATCAATAATTTTAACCGATGTCACCATCATATCCAATTCATGCGTAAGCTCAGTACACAAATATACTATCATTTCCTATTTTGCATGTCAATCAGTCACCATACGCACAATATGAATTTCAGTTTATTTTCTTTTATTCTCCCCCTAAAATTGTGATGTACGTAACTGAATCTAAACAAACGTAATTGAATCTAAACAAACACATAAAAAACACCACATGTATAACAAACACACAATTTTAATACTAAAAGAAAAAAAAAATTTGAGGAACATTTAAATGTCTTTCAATCAAAATGATGGATTTTATTAATTTTTTTTTTAATAATACCAAAACAATCAGAAAGAAATCATCCCCAGCATTTCTACCAGAGAGTTAAACCGATCTGTTGAAAAAGCTTTTGTAAAAATATTGGCTTTTTGCTCTAAGGTATCAACGTGTACCACCTTAATCAAACCATTTTCAAAACAATCTCGAATAAAATGTAACCTGATGGCGATATGCTTTGTTTTAGAATGTTGAATTGGATTCTTGACAATGCCAAGCACCGCCTCATTATCACAAAAAATCGGTGTTTCCAAAAGATTGATTCCAAAGTCCATCAGTTGATGTTGTATCCAGATGACGTGTGAACAACAGCTCGATGCAGCTGTGTATTCAGCTTCAGCAGTTGAAGTGGACACATTTGTTTGTTTCTTGCACTGCCATGAAACAAGTCTCTCCCCCAAAAATTGACAACCTCCTGATGTAGATTTCCTGTCCAAATTACATCCACCATAATCGCTATCAGTATAAGCATAGAAACTAAATTCAGATTCAGAAGGATACCATAAACCGAGATTTACTCGACCCTTAAGATACCGCAAAATTCTTTTAACAGCCGATTCATGGGACTCTTTTGGCGCTGCCTGATATCTAAAGCACGAGCAAACTGCGAACATAATATCAGGTCTACTTGCAGTCAGATACATCAAGGAGCCAATCATTGAACGATATGCTTTTTGATTAACTTCAACTCCAGATAAATCCACAGTGAGAGGTTCATGAGGAGCAATGGGAGTGGATGCTGCCTTGCAATCATTCATATTGAACTTTGTCAAAATATCTTTAACATACTTTGCCTGATGAATAAGAATTCCAGCATCAGATTGTTCCACCTGCAGTCCCAGAAAGAACTGCATTTGACCCATTAAACTCACTTCGAATTTCAGTTTCATAACAGCTTCAAAATCTTTATAAAGAGATTCATTTGTAGAACCATAGATAATATCATCAACGTAGACTTGAACAATCAGCAAATCAGAATCAACATTCTTGAGAAACAAAGTTTTGTCAATTTTACCACGAACAAAGCCATTTGTTGTGAGATGTGTCGACAAGGTCTCATACCAAGCACGAGGTGCTTGATGTAACCCATTGAGTGCTTTATCGAGCTTGTACTCCTGGAATGGATGATCAGGATCTTCAAAACCAGGTGGTTGATTAACATAAACTTCTTCTTTTACAACTCCATAAAAAAAAAGCAGTCTTCACATCCATTTGATAAACCTTAAACTTCATAAAAGAAGCATAGGCTAAAAAGATACGAATAGCTTCAATTCGGGCAACAGGAGCAAAAACATCATCATAGTCCAACCCTTCTTCCTGATAGAAACCTTGTACAATAAGTCGAGCCTTGTTCCGAACAACAATGCCACGATCATCCCTTTTGTTGCGAAAAACCCACTTTGTACCGATCGGGTACTTGCCTTCAGGAAGATCAACAAGATGCCACACATTTAGCTTTTTAAATTGAAGTAATTCTTCTTGCATCTCTTCAAACCAATTTGAATCTTGAAGTGCGATTGTTACATTTTTTGGTTCTTCTTGTGATAAGAAGCACGAGTACAAACAGACATTAATGTTTCCAGATTGGCTTCTTGTTTTCACACCTTCTTCAATAGATCCAATAATATTCTCAACTGGATGAGCAGAATGAATTCTGTGAATTGGAATTTCTTCAACCTGAACCGATTCTGGCAAGCTAGTATCATTTAACTTTGGTGATTGATTACTTGAAACACTTGAAGAATTTGACTGAGCATCATTTTCAGCTTGAACATTGGAAACTTCTGGCTGAACTTCAGAATCAATTTGTTCATCATTAGTAACAGGAACCTGTACTTCAGTTTCATCATTTGTAATTGAAATTTCAAGTTGCTCTTCTTGTGTTTGTGTTGATGTAGTAACATCTTCAGAGTCTTCACTTTGAAACATTACTTTTTGTGGACCAACCAAGAAATTGTTAACAGTTTGATCAATCCTTATTGTTGATTCATCAACTGTATTTGAAGAACTTGCACAATCAGACTCTGATAAAGATTGTTGATCAAAAGTTTTGAAAATTATATCCGCATCAAAAAACCATTCTGGTCCATTTTGTTCATGAGAAATATTTGACTCTTGCCATTCCACATAATACGATTCTTGAACAATCTTTGTTCTTTTATTATAAACTTTGAAAGCCTTTTGATAAAATGAGTATCCCAAGAAATAACATTCATCCCCAACTGCAACAAACTTTGGTAAAGAATCTTGTGTATTTAGAAGTGTGCACGAACATCCAAATGCTCTGAAAAACTTGATATACGGCTTTCTTTTGAAAAACAACTCATAAGACGTCTTTGTATGCTGCTTCACCATGAGAACTCTGTTTAAAACATAACACGCCGTGTTTACTGCCTCCGCCCAGAAAATTATTGATAACTTTGAATCTACAAGCATGGTACGGGCAGCCTCAATTAGAGTTCTATTTTTCCTTTCAGCCACTCCATTCTGTTGCGGAGTCCTTGCTGCACTAAATTGATGAGTTATACCTTTTTCTGCACAAAACAGATTTATCAGTTTATTTTTAAACTCAGTTCCATTATCACTGCGAATAATTGATACTTTGCTATCACAGATGTTTTCGATTCGTTTTATAAACTCAATGATTGTTTCAGGTGTTTCATCCTTTGTTGCAAGGAAGAATACCCTGGAAAATCTTGAAAAATCATCTGTGATAACAAGACAGTAAGATTTCTTCGCAATACTCTTAACTCGAACAGGACCAAATAAATCCATATGAATAAGAAATAAAGGTCGAGTAAATGTTGTCACAGTCTTCTTTGGATGGGATTTCTTGTGCTGTTTTCCTTTTGCACATGACATGCAACTTTCTTGAATAATGAATTCCTTTCTGGGTAATCGACGCACTAAATCTTTATGAACCAAGTTGTTCATATTTTTCAAATTCACGTGTCCCATTCGACGATGCCACAAATAAGATTCTGAGGCAGTAGCCTTTGACAACAAACAAGAAACATTTACTAGTGTAGAATGATCATTCATATCCACCACATAAGTGTTGAACTTTCTTGGAGCTCTCATCAATATCATCTCTTCCGGAATAACCAGTCCTGGCTTTAAGAATAAGCATTCCTTTGCTGTAAAATAGACCGGTATATCTTTATCGCACACTTGCGAAACACTTAGTAGATTAAACTCCAACTGTGATACATAATTGACTTTCTCAAGAGTTATTAAGTCATTTGAAACTGTTCCCTGACCAGTTATTTTTCCACCCTTTTTATTTCTAGCAAACGCAACGAAACCACCATCAAAAGATCGAAAATCATTCAATATCTCTCTTTGTCCCATCATATGCCTTGAGCAACCGCTATCAACATGCCAAGCATTATTAATAGTCCTCCCGGTTTGACTCTGCACATTTCAAGACATCTTAATGAGAAACAGGTACCAGATCATCTTTGACCCAGGTTGACTTTGACTTTTTACAGTCTTAGTCACAACGACTTATTCATTCAAATTCTCAACACTCTTTGTTCCAGATATATGTGAAGTTTGTTCAATTTTAACTTTCCAAAAACAACCAATATTTTTCCCATATTTCTTATTTAATTTTTCTTTAACAAAACAGTTTGGTTTGGTTGATTTTTTCACATATATTGGACTGTTTTGGACCTTTTTGTCCACAAAATTAGGTAGCACATAATCATGACAAGCATTTGAATAAAGTTCACTATGATCTCTAGAAAGCAAATAATCGCAACTGTAACTATGATTCACTCCGGACTTAAACACACTGTCATTCACAGATGCTTTCTTGAACCACTTGTTGTTATTGCCTTTTGTTCTAGTATTGTACCCTTTGACCTTTGACTCTCTTGACTTGTGTTTGCAATTTCTAGCAAAATGTCCAACTTGACCACAAGTGAAACAATGTTGACTTTTAGATTTTGACTTTGTATTTAACTTTGACTTTGAACTTTCGCCTACTTCAAACATGGATTTTCCTTTATCACACTCTTTTGAACTTTGATTTCTAACTGACTTTCCTTTACTTTGAACGGGCTTATCTTTGACATCAATGAACTGGTCTTTGACATCATTTGATTTGCCTTTGACACTCATTTGATTTGACTTTCCACAAACATTTTGACTCTTTGTTGGTGTACTGATTTTAATTTGTACAGACTTCACATTCTCTCCTTCACTTGTCAGGATATGATTTTCAGGAACTATGAATTCATTTTTCTTTGGCCTCTCATGAGAAAGATCATAATCTTGTATTAATGGATTTCCAAATTCATCCAACTCGACATCTTTGACTAGACATGATATTTTGTGAATTGGAATATACTCTCTCGCTGTATGCACCACTTTATCGAAGAAAGTAGAATAAGAAGAAACCTCAGACATACAATCAGAAACATCACACACAGAGTTAGTATAACAAGCAGAAACATATGAACTATCAGAATCTGAAAAACTGTTTACATCAAAGCCATGGTTAACACTTGACTTAACAAACTTGTTCGCAATACATGTATCAACCACAAATTGTCTGCAATCCCTTATTGTCTCTCTCACACAAATTTTATTGAATTCATTAAAACTCCTCACATCATCAACTGAACCCTTCTCATCTACATGACCTGTGTTATTTGCTGCACTAACATATAAGTCATGAAAATTAGAGTTATCATCTCTAAGTATATCATTCGAAACATGAGGTTCAGGAAATGGTTCGAAATGATCAGGATGAGGTACTGCTTTATAACCAACACCATCTTTAATAAAACAACTTCTTTGTTTATCAACACAATTTTCTAAAATTTTTCTTTGCATACCCCATTTAGAAATCAACACCCTCTCTTTAATAAGATCGGATTGAGCAGCAATGAGTTTGTCTGTAAGATCCTTGATTAACACATCGTTTTTGTTTAAGTATTCTTTAAAGTTCATGTTATCTTTTAACAAAGCATTTATTTTTCTGGTGTAAGTGACCTCATTCTGTTTAACTTCCTTATTTAATCCTTTCAATTTATCATTTTCAGCAATCAAAAATTTGTTTGCTGCATGATAATTCTGCATTTTCTCAATACAGTCAGAAGAACATATGAATGAATCATCATCGAATGTTACCTCACTGTCAGATGATTTTTCCTCAGAGTTAGAAACTTCTGCTTTGCCTTTATCAAAAGATTTCAAAGCACGATCACCTGATTCTTCCTTTTCAGACACTCCAATTTCTGCCATCAAAGCTTCATCAAACTCTTCTTGAGCAATTCCAATCTCTGACTCCCATTCACAATTACTTAGCTGTTTTGACATCAAGGCTGTTGGAGCTTTCTTTGACTTTTCATCCTCATCGATCAATTCGATTAGCTTCACTCCATTACCATCAACTTTCTTCTTTCTCTCTTTTTGACACTCTTTAGCAAAATGTCCGAGTTGCTAATAATTATAACATCTCAGCTTTGCCTTGTCAAAACCAACTTTCTTTCCGAATTGCAGCTTATCCTTTCCAACCTTCTGAAGGTACTTTTTTGCTCTTACAGCAATCATAGCCATTTGCCATTGTAGATCCATATACTCTAAATCATCAGAGATCTTCAGCATCCGGAACAGCTGGTTGTAACTTTCCAGTAACGAATGCATCATAGCTGCTCATAAATGCCCCAAATAATGCAATCTGATCCTCAGGAATTTGACCAGTAGCTTTTCCTTTTTCTCCAGATGAATTATCACAACATCCCTTACCTTTTTCAGACTTAGAACCACTGTTTCCATCACTTGTTCCAGAAAATAAAGCTGCATTTGCTAAACTCGAACCATTTGGTTTTTCTGGATTATTCAGTTCTCGTTTCTTTGCATCTAGTTCATATGACTCAAGAAAACAGATAATGTCATCAAGTGACTTGTTCTTCAAATCCGGAGTAGTGTTTTTGATTAACATACATGGTATACTCTAGCAATCAGGTAGTGAATCTAACAGCTTCTTTCCCAAATCATACTCCTCAAACTTGATACTCATCTTTCTTAGTCTGTTAACCATGGTAGTAAACCTTGTGACCTGTTCACTCAGAGTTTCATTCTTTTTATAACTAAACATGTTATATTGCTTCAACAGAAGATCAGTTCGACTTTCTTGTAGTGTTGCATTTCCTTCAAACCTTAGACATAATGCATTCCACAATCCCTGAGCGGTTTCATGCTGTTCAAAGTTGAGATATAATTCAGTCGGAAGAGCCAAGATTATTGATCCCAAAGCTCTGTTATCTCTCTCAATCAGCTTCTTGTCTTCCTCCGAATACAAATCAGGATCTGCAATCGGAACTAACCCATCAGCATTCGCAGTTTTCGGTATATGAGGACCTTTTGCAATTGATTCCCATAGAGTGTGCTCAGTGAACTTAAAATATGCTTTCATCATAATTT
The DNA here is from genome assembly GCA_023525975.1 of Smallanthus sonchifolius. Lineage (NCBI taxonomy): Eukaryota > Viridiplantae > Streptophyta > Magnoliopsida > Asterales > Asteraceae > Smallanthus > Smallanthus sonchifolius. Next base: position 15,062,220 of record CM042028.1, on the reverse strand, counting down.
TCCAGTTGGAAAACTCAGATATCGACTTCAACATCGGTGGTGACTTTCCCACAACTCTCTCAGTATCGTAAACCTTGCCAGCCATTGATCAAACACAAGATGTCAAAAAAAAACTGAAATTATCACAACACTTGAGATTTCGATCGAAATCTTTTTCAAACAGATTTTTCAATCGAAAACATTGATATTTCAACCAAAAGATTTCTGATGAAGAGATTTCGGACAAACTCAACTTTTCGGATAAGATTTCGAGCGAAAACAGATTTCGGCTCCTTCAAGTGAGATTTCGGACACTTCAAGCTCAGCACCTACAAACCGCACCTGCAACTGATCCGAATACGAAATCAACCTCCAAACTCAATCCCATTAGTCATCTCCATGAAAAATAGATCAGAAAACTCAACAATGGCAGTAGAAAACACTCTAATCGATCTTCAATCAAAGAAAATACTTGTAAGGACTTGAAATATTAAGAACTTCAACCGAAAGCTCTGATACCACTTGTGAAACCCCTTGATCAGCAATATTCCAAGTAGTACAATAACGAACAATCTCCACGAAAGGCGGAAACAATCCAAGAGACTCTAAGATCGAAACCGACGAATCAAACCGCGAATCTAAGATAATACGCCATCAAACAGAGATAATCATCAACCAATTTTGTGTATTAACTTCCAAAATCAGTGATACAAAACAAAGAACACACAGATACAGATCAGATACAAATGCATTCCCTCCTTATCTTTCAAATACAAGACATATATATAGTATATAGATTTCGTCCAAAAACTTTGTCATCCGAAAAAGATTTTGATCGAAATCTTTTTCGATCAACAAAGTTTTCGACCGAAAACTTTACACTTGGACAAAATCAAAAACAGAAACTTGAATTCGATGGACTACTAAGTTCCAACAATGTGTATTTCAAAAACAAAGTGGAAGTGACGTTCTTAAAGAAAGAGATCCGGTCTTGAAGATCTGACGTTAAAAGAGTCCTTAGATTAGCTACAACATCCTAATCTAAGTTTATCAACAGTCCTTTTGTTCATAGCTCAATTAGCCAAGACCTGGATTTTTAACATTTAGCCACTCTTCCCAAAAACTTCCTACCCAAACCCTAAGCCAATCCTTACAACCCTTTACAAAGCCCTCTTGATTTATGCATATATTTTATGTCAATTGATGGAGATTTGATTTTTATACTAGCCTATGATTATGTAAGCCTTAATTATAGCATTGAGTATTCTTCTTAACATTCTATATCCATATATTTAAACCCGAGTGTTGAGTGAACAATTGTGAGATTGTAATTTTGTGCATAATCATAGTTCCATCAAGTATGTTGGGCTTACTACCCTATTGTGGAGAAACACTCGAAAGGTACAAAAATCAGATAATTGTTTTTATTAAAAGACGTTTAACCATTTGGGACAAAAGCTTTGGATTAACATTTAATCAATATCTTACTTCTATGGGTATAATCATGCATGAGTTTGCTTGAGGACAAGCAAAAGTTTAACTGTGAGGTATTATGATATGACGTAAATTATACATATTTTGCATGCATATTTACCCTCACTTTTATATCATAATTGGAATATTATTGCAAAAAATGTGTCTTAATCGTTCCTTTGTGATAATTTTAGGTTTCGGGAGCTTTCGGAAGAAATGAAGCAAAAATAGTCAAAACCGAAGGAAAAACTGAAGAATCGAAGACCTTGCGGAGCCTTAGAAAAATCACAAGGCTACGTACCAATTCCCAAGTCAATTGGGAGATTATTAGGCCTTAGAAAGCAAACATCTCCAATGAATTATCAAGAAATCATCAAAGTCGATGCAAGTAAAAGAAAAGTCAATGAAAGTCAAAGGCACTTGTGGAGCACTCTTACACCTATCCAAGACCCATGGATAGCCCAAGTACCCATGGGTACTATCCATGGATGATCCATGACCCTTTTGGACCCATGGATCCTTCTAGAAGAGTCAAAGAAAGTCAAAAACGTAAGCTCCAAGCAAGAAGGAAGAAGAAGATTCTGCCAGCTATGGACATGCCCGCGCCCCCTCCTGCACCTTTGCCTATAAATAGCAAGCTCAAGTCTCTCATTTGAGTGTCCAAACTTGAGGGGTATAGAGGCCCTAGTGCTCTGTTAGGGCTGAAGCTCTCTCAGTTTTGGTCCATTTTAGCTTTTCCTTTGTTTATTTTATGTTTTTAGTCTTGTAATGTCCATTACGAAGAGGTGTGAAGGCCTTAGTGCTCTGCTAAGAGCCGGAACTCTCTCGGTTTTGGTCCGTTTAGCTTTTCTTTGTTTATTTCCTTTTTAAAGTCTTGTAATATGAACTTATTTTTCTCGTTCGAGTGAAACAAGAGGCAACCTATACCCACTCTCCTTTGGTGTTGGAACACTTCCACACATTATCTAAGGGTTAGTGGAGTCACTTGTATGGTCATTCATGGCTAGTTCTCTTGTGTTGCTCGAGTTGGTTGAACTTTAATTAATTAATGAAGTATTTTTAGTATGTTAGGTTTTTAAAGTCTTTAGTATGAGTAATCTTAAAAAGACAAGAATAAGTGATATTTAAACCAATCTAATAATCTTAAATCTTGTGAGTTACTCAAGCAAGACTTCTTGTTTGGGAAGCTTATTCGATGTTTGTACTGTCAATATACAAATCTTGGTGCTAGCACGGCCGGTTAGTATTGATTTAATATTATGGGTTGATTGGAGGTTTGGATATTCAGCAGGACATTTGAGCCATAAACAGACCGAGCAGTTTGTGTCAGTATTTCTTTAGTTCTCTCGTATCGGCTTGCAGAGGACTTCTAGCGGGTGCCATGGGTTTTGATCTTGAGAAGGAAAGTCTTATTTATTTAAAATAATATTATAAGTAAAGACAACTATTTAAGAACATAATTTGTTAGGTCCAAGCGTTCATAAAGTAGATCTGGAGGGAGTTGCGCATTCCGAATTTCCAAAGGAAGTTACAAGACTGGACGTATGTCAGTCACAGGGATAATATTAGTCCGAATAATGAATTGTGAGATACCGACGGACTTGAGATCCCGTTTAGGGTCCGTTATATTCATTAAGGAACAGTTGGCCGACCGTATCCACTGTTCCGTTACGAAATACTAACTCCCCTATCGAAAGGGTTAGTACTAGTAACTATGACCAACCTTACTTTAAATATAGCATTAATTAACAAGGGATAACAACTAGAGCAACACTTTAAACCGGATAATACTTCTAATTACATTTCTACTCTTTTTATTTTCCTTTTAAAACAAAACCCATTTTTCAACTTATTATCCTAGTCAGACAATAGCGAGGGTTGAGTACGGGATCCGTGTCCATGTTCGATACTTGGTTCTTACCTATACTTTACTACGCTGCGATAGGTACACTTGCCTATTGTGTGTGTATTTAGTTGAAGTAATTATCATTTTAATTTATAAATTTAAAACCTGATTTTGTGTAGCTCTAAATAGAATATATTTATTACTAAAACTATGCCATCAAGTTTTTGGTGTCGTTGCCAAGGATATATATATATATATATATATATATATATATATATATATTTTTATCTACATATAAAACACACATCAAGTTTTTGGCGCCGTTGCCAGGGACACGGTAATTCTGTGAAAGATCTAAGCCGTTAGACTGACTATTTATATTTTCTCTTTATTTTAATTTTTATTTTGGTGCTTGTGTTAACTAATCTATCTTTGCAGGAATTTTCAAGGAATCGCGACCGTGAAATTTTTGTTAAGAAAAATAAATAAACATAAGTACCGCCATTCGAAAGCAAAAATTTCTTTTTAGGCATAACGCTTTCGGACGGTTTTTACGTGTTTAAGTTTTATTTTCTTCCTTATTTCCTCTAAAAAAACAAAAGAAATAAAAAAAAACAAAAAGAAGTCAAAGTTGGTCAGACAGGGGCAATGCACGACCGTGCATTGGGCTCCATTCAGTCAGGTGTTGAATTGTGGCAGAATTTTCATTTTCTTAAAACCCTTACCCCCAAACACTTGTTGGATGGTTTGGATACATTGACACTCATGGTTTTTTTACCGGTTACGTAGATGACCGTTGATATGGTGCCACCACCACCACTTTCGGCTGCCCTAGTTGGCGAATATTAGTTTACTGTTCTCATTTCTAGTAATTAGTTGTGTCTTGAGCTTTGAATAAACAGGGAAAGGCAAGTTTTGGTTCGTGCTGGGAAATACATTTTAGGCGATGGTGGGAATCGACCACATGCATGGTGATGATGTCTCATCAGGGGAGTATTAGTTTCGCCACACTCTTATTATTAATGACACATATCATATTGCATACATCTATATTGTCAGAAACTAAGTGTGGGGTGGAAACCCACTGATAAATTGGCTGCCTAATTTTGTCCCAAGTATTACAAGTGCATGATTAACAACTACCAAATCCATTGAATTAAAATATAGAAGTGTTAAAACATTTTCAAAAATAATCTTTAAGTATGACAGCTTCTTAAATAATCTAAAAGCAAAAGTCTTAAAAATCATTTGGAATAAACGGTCTTATAAAAACAGTAATTTGAAATACCGTTGAAGTGAATCAAGGAAACAAATAGGGAAGATTAGAAAGCACAACAAAAAGAAAGAAATAAGTTTACGCACACTATTACTTTTATACCTCCCTATCTTCCGTTTCATGTGAGAATTTGAGCCTATCCGAGCACTATTACATAACACATCAAGTTTTTGACACCGTTGATTATTACATTTTTCACATGCTCATTTCGTTTGACATAGTGTTTGCTAATTATTGCTTTGCATATTAGAACTTGTGTAAAATATACATTTCAAGATCATGGACTAAAAGAATGCATAAAAATGATTGAGGCATTAGGATTAACCCACTATCTTTAGCCTTTTCTTTTTCTTTTACCTACCCTAAACATTATCACCTAGTTAGCCCCTTTGAGCCTAAACCTTTTTCGTTTCAAAACCCACTTTTTACACCCACTTAGCCAAATTTAGCCTTTTTATTTCTAACCCATTTTCTGTTAAAAAACCGGTTCTGGTCATATTGGCATTGACTTAAGGACATCTATCCGTTTCAAGTTTGTAATTATGAAGCCAAGTGTTTATGAACGAATGAAGAAAAGTAGGGCAAAAAGCTACGACAAATGCCCAGGTTGTGAAATTGGTGTTAAAAAGAAAAAGAGATATATAAGAAGAAAGAAAATGAGACGGTAAAAAAGATACAACAACCGCACAAAATTATGGAATGATATCATGAAGAAAATTGAAGAAAGAATCAAACTTACTCTTAATTTGAGTATATAATGAATTGTGAGATACCGACGGACTTGAGACCCCCGTTTAGGGTCTGTTATATTCATTAAGGAACAGTTGGCCAACCATATCCACTGTTCCGTTATGACATACTAACTCCCCTATCGAAAGGGTTAGTACTAGTAACTATGACCAACCATACTTTAAATATAGCATTAATTAACAAGGGATAACAAGTAGAGTAACACCTTAAACAGGATAATACTTCTAATTACATTTCTACTCTTTTTATTTTTCTTTTAAAACAAAACCCATTTTTCAACTTATTATCCTAGTCAGACAATAGCGAGGGTTGAGTACGGGATCCGTGTCCATGTTCGATACTTGGTTCTTACCTATACTTTACTACGCTGCGATAGGTACACTTGCCTATTGTGTGTGTATTTAGTTGAAGTAATTATCATTTTAATTTATAAATTTAAAACCTGATTTTGTGTAGCTCCAAATAGAATATATTTAGTACTAAAACTATGCCATCAAGTTTTTGGTGTCGTTGCCAAGGATATATATATATATTTTTATTTTTATCTACATATAAAACACACATCAAGTTGCTCGACGCTAATTCGAGGATTTCTGCCCTAACGTAGTGCCTGACTTCCACCACATACAAAGGACACGATTGCGTCTCTCTACCATTGACTCCATCCAGCAACAACCTCAGTCGGCAAATTCATGAGTATTGGTACACATAACTAAGAGTAATCCGATAGAACATACAAGCCCCAGATTTTGTGTTCTAATTTCCTATTACCAAGCCAACAGTCTATCTATGGGTCTCACACTCATAAAGCTATAGTTTTGCATAATCCCATCTCATGGTCATGTTTAGGCCTGGGATAAACCATATAGATTTTTCCACCACTATAAACAAAGATTTATGTGTTTTAAAAATTCATATGAATGGATAAATGGATGAATGGAATGAATGTTATGAGCATTGATTAATACCATGATTAAACCTTACCTAGTGGTGCTTCAACCAAGCTGGAACTTGGCTTGTGGCACATAGGCTGCAGTTTTCAGCAATGAAGTACTTAAGAATCAACTTAGTGGTGTTTCAATCAGGCTGGAACCCGACGTGTGACACATAAGCGAAACTTAATTATCTAAAATGATTGATTACTTAAGAATCTAATCCAGTGGTGTTTCAACCAAGTTGCAACTCGGCGTGTGACACGTATGCAAAACTTAACTTCTCAATTGGATTAATTAAGCTCATGCAATGATGGATTATGGAATACGGGCGCCACCAACTTTCGGATTTATTCTCATAAAAAGAAAGTGGTGTGCCAAAGAATTTTAAAAACATAAAAATCTTAGTTTAAAGTGGTACCTATCACCCTATGTTGACAGTTTCAACCTTACCATTACCCTTAAGATGAGAACCCACAAGATATCCTGAATTAATTATTCAATTTAACCTAGATACACATTCAGGATATTTAAGCTCTTAAAGTCGGTTGGGTCTACCAAAATGTTACAAATTAGACACGCTTTCTATTGTTAATATTTTAATTCACAGCAGTTTCCAATTCTACCTATCATCTTCTATGTATTTGCAAAATTTTTGATTCAAGGACATTTTTGAAATTTTTTTTAATTTTCTAATTTTTATGGATTTTTTTAATTTTTCTGACTCTACAGACTCAGACTACACAACTAGAGTACGGTCTCTCATCCCTACACTTGAACTCTACATTGCTCCCAACGTAGGATGAAAGACACTAAAAGAAATATACAAAAATCAGACAAACTTAGCTGGTTGTAGTTGTGACTGCTTTCAATTCCAAATCCAGACGATCGTATAGCATTTCATTTGCGATCGTCTTCAACACCTGCTAATGGGCTGCCTTTTACAAGAACCGCAAGCTCGGAATATCACCACCCAAATGGAGATTAAGTACGGGTGGATCAATCTAAACCTGCAAAGTTAAACTCGAAACAAACCCAAGAGCATCAAACTGACTCAATGTATAGACTCGATAAAAATCAAAAGACCATACGGACTAGACACGACTCAAGGATACACAAAAAAATGAAAATAGGGATTCAAGCCTCAAGGCAGTCTTTTCGCGTACCGCGAAGATTAGGGTGGGCGCTCTTCGCGTAACGCGAAGAGTGAAAAGTGACCGTGCCATTATGTTTGTTCTTCGCGTACCGCGAAGATCATGGTGGGCACTCTTCGCGTACCGCAAGGGCCTTGTGGTGACAAGAAGTTTTGGCCATTTTGTACTTAGAAAATTTTTAGCCCTCCAAACCTTGTTTTCCCAACATCTCCAAAAACCCGTTCCAACCACTAAATGATATACATACGTACCTGGAACGTTGTTCCTGAAGATTTTTCTTGCTAGTGTGGTCACGAATCCTTGCAAAACTTAGAAAAACTACCAAAAATATACCGAAAAGCATAAAAAATTACTCATTTCTATAAACTCTACAAACGGTGCCCTACCCCCCCCCCCCCCAAAATCATGCATTGCCCTCAGTTGCACTTACACGAGCCAAGATTCCCTCAAAGACGTCCCCACACTTGGCCAATTGCATACAAAACAAAGAAAACAAAGAATAAAGTCCTAACTCACTTTCGTAGGAATCACGATTGCATTTAGCGTATGCAACAAGCCTTTTAAACCCCTCGGTAGCCCGAGAGGATGAGTTAAGTCTCGTGAGGGTTTTATAGGAAACACACCCACAACGTTCATTTAACTAGACAAGAATAAAAAAAAAACATACCTTAGGATGCCTCCCAAGAACGCTAAGTTTAACGTCTTCAGCAAGACGTGGTACCTGATGTTACTTAAGTGTCCCCCTCATCCTCTTCTTCCGGAGTGCTTAGGAAGAAGCTCTCGGATTGCTTATCCGGACCATTGATGTCATTGGGCTCAAAATATGGTTTCAGACGATGGCCATTCACAGTTTGCCTCAAATGATCATCAAAGTCCTCAATCTCTATGTCTTCAGAGTTACCTACCCGGGTAACCAAGTAGGGACCCGTCCACTTGCTCTTCAACTTACTAGGGAAGAGTTTCAACCTCGAGTTGAAAAGCCAAACCTTTTGTCCGACTGTGAAGGTTTTCAACCGTATCTTTGCATCATGGATCTTTTTCATCTTGTCCTTGTATGTAGATGCACACTTAAAGGCTTCATCCCTCAATTCTTTCAACTCAGTCAAACTCAGCTTTCTTTGTTTACCTGCAGTATCATAATCAAGATTAGCATTCTTAATAGCCCATAACGCCCTATGAGCTAACTCTACAGGTAAATGACATCCCTTCCCATAAACCAACCGGTATGGTGTTGTGCCAATAGGTGTCTTAAATGCAGTGCGGTATGCCCACAAGTCATCATTCAGTTTGTTTGACCAATATTTGCGGTCAGCTCATACTGTTTTCTGCAAAATCTCCTTGATTTGCCTATTGGACACCTCCACTTGCCCACTTGTTTGTGGGTGATATGGAGTGGCAATTCGGTGGTCTACACCATAGCGTTTCAGTAGCTTGCCATAATGGAAGTTCTTAAAATGAGATCCCCCGTCACTTATGATCACACGGGGAAGCCCAAATCTATAAAAAATGTTTGATTGAACAAATTTGCAGACCACGCTATGGTCCTTTATCTTGGTGGAAATTGCTTCTACCCACTTTGACACATAGTTAACTGCCACCAAGATGTAGAGATTGCCAAATGAGTTAGGGAATGGGCCCATGAAATTAATCCCCCACACATCAAATATATCAACTACGAGGATTGGTTGCATGGGTATCTTATTCCTTTTTATGATGCTGCCCATCTTTTGGCAATTTGTACAAGTCCTAGCAAATTCATAAGCATCTTTAAAAATAGTAGGCCAAAATAGCCCGCATGATAGCACTCGATGCCCTGTATTCTGGCCACTAAAATGACCACCACACGCAGATGCGTATGCAAGATCCAACACAGCTTGGATTTTTGATTCTGGAATGCAGCGTCTGATCAGTTGATCAGCACCCACTTTGAACAAGTCCGGCTCATCCCAAATGTACTGTTTGGCCCTAGCCAAGAATTGATTCTTCTTCTTCTTTGACCAGTGCTCGGGAATGGTACCTGCAGCCAAATAATTAGCAAGATTAGCATACCAAGGTTCTATAGAATTAACAGATCAGGGAACTGTTCATTTATACCCAAAGTAACGTCCTCCTCTTCCATCTGAATTCGGGACATATGGTCTGCTACCGAATTCTCACACCCCTTTTTGTCCCGGATTTCCAGATTAAACTCCTGCAACAAAAGGATCCACCTAATCAACCTTGGCTTGGCATCCCCAAATAACGCACAGCAGAATGGTTAAAGTAAACAATTAGTTTACTTCCCCAAATATAAGACCGGAATTTTTTTAAAGCACAGATAACTGCAAGCAACTCCTTCTCTGTAGTGGTATAATTCAATTGAGCACCAGAGAGAGTCTTGCTTGCATAATAGATCACAACCGGTTTCTTATTTACCCTTTGACCCAACACAACCCCGACCGCATAGTCACTTGCATCATACATAATTTCAAAACGAAGAGGCCAGACTGGTGATTGCAAGATCGGGGCTTGTACCAACTGTTCCTTTAACACATTAAAAGCAGTTAACACATTCTTTGTTAAAATCAAAAGGAACTTATTTCCAAAGCAAGTAACATAAAGGTTTTGTGATGACACTAAATCCCTTAATAAACATACGGTAAAACCCGGCATGCCCTAGAAAAGAGCGCAGACCCTTAACATTGATCGGGGGAGGTAATGTTGAAATAACACTGATTTTAGCTCTATCTACCTCAATCCCCCGACTTGACACTACATGCCCCAAAACAATACCTTCTTTGTCACACCCCAACCGACGGCGGAAACGTCGAGGCGGGACATATAGACTGTTCATTGCTCATGGTTTGCTATAGTTTGAATAATTAATCATTATTTTCATTGCAAAACAAACAAGTTCAAACAAAACACAACTCAATCCACAAAACAATAATGTAAATTACATAGAAATAAACTTGTTTAATTTTAAATACTAAGTCCAAAATCCTATGTGTAGCATAGCTGGAGTCACTTCAAACATTAGTACCTGAAACATGGTTAAAACAAAGTCAACTAGAAAGTTGGTGAGAATACATAGGTTTTGTTGTGTGATAGCAAAATATTTGTTGTGTGCATACAGTTCATACAAACATGGCAATTAAGGCATTTATGGAGAGAAACCATCATGTGACCTAGGTATACAATCAAACCTTTGTAACTTGCATGCAAAAATTGTGTTGTCACTAACAGTCACCCTACCTGGGTGGGTTTGTCAGACTTAATAGATCTATCACTGTTCACTGTCGGCTGATAGTTAATGATTGTACGTGAATAGCATAAAATGGTCTACACACCTAGTACTCAAGCACAAAGCACAAAATTGTGTACATGTGTAGGATGGAACTGTATATGTGTATGATTGAAAACATGTAAATTGAACGCATGTTCCACCCCAAAAATGTAAATAGTTTGAAAAGGAGGCTATGTAACTCACTTGTTATGGAGAGTGTAGATCGCACAAGCAAATAGATAACAGCGGGTGTGTTGTAGATTGCTAGGTTCGACCTAATGAACAAACGTATGATCATGTATTATTGATTTGTGTTATTCTATGTCGGAAGTGGATTTGTTTAAGTTTAGGGTTTATTTTAAATAAATATACTATAATGTTATTAAATAGTAATGTGACGTATATTTGTATAAAAATAGTTTATAAAAATAATTATATAAACTTGTAGTATTTTATTAATTTCAATCTATTAGGAAAATTTAATAATTGATCTCAACGGTTTGATAAACGAAACTCGGGTCTGGATATTTTATAAAATAATTTTTATAACATTAAACTGATTAAAATATATTAAACCGATTAAAATAAAAGATTCTGTTTAAAACTGAACACGACCGTGCTCCTATAGGGCACGACCATGCTCAGGCTTGTACGCGACCGCGATTGGCCTGGAATGCGCCCGTGGTTGGTCAGAAGGAAAAACAAGGGTCTATCATCAGACACGACCGTGCTCGACATCGGTACGACCGTGTTCATGGTTTTTAGGGTCTGACCTTGTCTGGCCAGAAGCACGACCAGGTCAGGTCCAGGACATGACCGTGCTTGGGGAGGCACGACCGCGCTCTTAGGGTAGCACGACCGTGTCTGGTCAATTCCAGAAACAATTCGCTTAATTCTTGTAATAAAATCAGTTGGATTTGTAGGGTTTTCATTGATTAGGTGTTTGCGAATACAACCATGTCAATTAATTGGATTTATATCCTGTTTAACGTGTAGTTCGATTAAAATCTTTTTTTTTTCCAAAACTTAGATTCAATTTGGTTTAATCGAGTAATGTGGATACGAATTAGGTTGGGGCTTTTGATAAACGTGAAGAGACGAATCCATTGGACTACTACTAACCTGTTTTGATTGGGCAACGATTGCTGTCGGCTACGAGAGAGGGTTCGCGGCTTCTTTTCGATCGGCAGAGGGATAGAGATGATGTAATGATGGATTTAGGGTTTAGGGAGGTTTATAGGAGTCGTGCGAAGTTGATGTTGTGGTTTAATTCATTGGATTTAGGGTTTAGGGAGGTTTTGGACAAGATTTGAGTCGGTTTGACTTTCATGGAGTCAAACTGTATTCGAGGCGCGACCGTGCTTAAAGTTAAGCACGACCGTGGTCGTGGGTTTAAGCGCGACCGTGCTTAGGACTAAGCACGACCGTGCTTGTGTATTTTTGATATTTACAAGAATAGTCCCTGTGGTTTTGTAGTCTTGATGTTGTTTTGAGTTTCGGTCAAGTTTGGTCCTTGAAGTTTGTAAGATAATGACGGGTTGTTTCAGTTGTTATTGTGTCGGAATAAAGCGTGTGTATGTACGTCTTAGTCATTGTATGGCATAAACATAGGAAAAACCTGGATGTTACAGTATCCCCTGTTGAGGGAATTTCGTCCCGAAATTGAATTTGTTGAGGCTACTGAAACCGCAAAGGGATGTGGTCCTGGATTTTTCAACAAGCCTTGGCAATCGGCCTACGGAGTAATACGGATGGCGAGGTTTAAGTCTGATACTCCAGATTAAAACTTGTTTTTATGTCAGGCATAGGGGTTGGTAGTGGATTTAGTTTGAAAAGGGTTAAGGAGAAGACTATCAAAGAATACTTTAGCCTCTTAAGGATAGCATTGCATTACTTGAAATGGGAACGATGATTAGGGTTTGTTTGTGATGTGGTCTACTATGCTCAAGAACTGTAAGTGGATACGAGGTTTCACAAATATTGGTCCAGGTCAAAATAACATAAAACTTTACGTGATACGAGTAACGCTACCTTTGACAATATGACAGGAACACTTATATATAGGAAGTACCAGCGGCGTATCCACCATGCCCTTATCATATCACATTAGTTTTGTTACCACATATTACGATAGGTTTTATGTTTTAACACACGACAGAATTTACTATATTTTCCATGCGCTGATTTTTATAATTACGTGTGCACCCGTAATTATCCAAATCATCGTATGGTCCGTATAGTTCATCCTATTGTGTGCGGGTAAAAAGGGGGTTAACACACAAATCACTTAATTCGTATCCATTGTTTTTACGTATGGGTTGCTAATAAGTAACCATGTCCATAGATATTAGTGTCAATCAGGAAACTAAGAGTAATATTGTAGTATAACTTAAGTTCCTTAGCTTCCTCGTGTGTGAACAAGACTACGTCAAACCCCGAGTAGCTTTCATGGATAAAGTGAATAATCGTGACTTGTGTATGATGTACTTAATCGATTGTAACAATGCGTATAATGTAAGCACCCAAATTTCCATGTATGATCTAGTGTTATGCACATTGTAAGCAAATAGAGTTCATGTATAGTGTGAATAGTTTAGTATCTATGTATTTTGTAAACAACAAGGTTTATGTATAATGTAAATAATGTACTATCATGTATATTGCATAGGGTGAACAATTTTGGTATCATATATTTTGTATATAATGAATTTCAGGTATAATGTATATATTGTGTAGTGTGAACATGTATAAATAAGTTTCATGTATGTTGCAAACAACAAGTTTCATGCATTATGTAATTAACCTAGTATTATGTATATGTGAGTATCCATATGTAGGTTTATTGAATCTCGTGAGTGACGTACACTAACGAACTTTATAGGTGACCGAGGGTTGCGGGTACGCAAGTTGTTTGGTGTTCATGTAAGATGCGGGTAGTCGAGTTTTAAAGCGTTGGTGTTTGTATGAATAGTAAATGCTTATGTGAAGAGATTCATTTTCTTGAACTTGATTAGTAACCTCAATTTCGAATAATAGTGACAAATCGTGGTAAGTGTAAGTAGTTCGAATAACGAAAAGATGACGTAATTGATTACAATGCGTGATTTATTCTAGATTAGGTCTTCATTTGACTCCATCTTGCACTAGCTTCAATTGGTCTCATTCACTTTCTCGGTGTTGACTTGAGTTTCGTTGGTGTTTATGTTGAAAGCACGTCCACGAGCACCACCTTGGTTAGCATTGACAAGCTTGGGACATCGGTGACGGAAATGATTTGGGTCGCCACATTCAAAGCAAGCCCGTCCATTAGTAATATCCAGAACCACTGGGTTTATCACTTGCTGCTCGTTCCTGTTCTCCTGGTTGACTTGAGTAATGGGCGGTCCAGATCGGCAAACATTGGCAGTATGGCCATATCTCCCGCAGTTGGTACATAGGCGGCATGGCATGGTCGGGAAGTGGTGATAACTGCAAGTGGTGCACAAGGGGTTGTTGCCCCCATACTGTTTCTTGGTTGGATTCTGGGCTATGTGTGCAACTTGGTTAACTGGGGTAGCTGGGGTGATTACAGCACAGTTCTTGACCTTTCTCTTTCTGGTGTTGCGGTACGGTTCAGTTTGGACTTCTTTGACATGTGCGGGAGGTGTTGTTGTGTCAGGAGCTTTCTTGGCACCTTTTCTTATAAGTGTACCCGCCTTAACATGGTTATCAGCAAGGGTGGCAGACAGGCGGATAGCATCTTCAAGAGTAGCAGGATTTCCCCCTACAACAGTATCTTGGATTTGTCTCGGCAACCCACCGATGTACTTCTCGATACACCGGGATAGTGGTGTGACCATGTGGGGCACAAGAAGACTCAGCTCATGAAAACGAGTCGTGTAGGCCATACTTTCAAACCATTGAAGGAGTCTCGTGGTTCCTTCGGTGCCATGGAATTTGAGGGGATTGCAGGAGTTGAAGTGTTTGAAGGTACTTTGTGGCGGGTTTGTACCACCACCACTTGCAGTATTAGCACTGCCGCTGGCGTGTACATTAGTGTTGTTATTGGCTTGGGTGAGTTGAGCCACCAGCTGTGTGAGTAGAGCAGCAAGGTCATTGTTATTGTTGTTGTTGCTATCGTTACGACGAGGAGGCATTCTACAGATTTTAATAACACAATCAGAGATGTAAGAATTTCTTGAGTCAGGTAGAAGGATAAATAGATATAAGTAGTTCATAGTTCGGATTGTACTCGAATAGTGACATAATCACTTGAATACTAAGACATATTAAGGTTAATTTAAACTTATATAATTATCAAGAAGACGTGCTTTAGCCTATAAGTAAACACTCATCCCGGGAATTCCCAGGAAAGCATACGGATCTCTCGGTTGATTGGGATTTATATGAAATGCTTTCCTAGACAGAAAACCTAGAATACAGGTGTCACCCTTCCAGATTGCACGTGTCCTTTAATAATCAACAAAGCCTAAAAACCTTAACCGGTGTAAAAGAAAACTTTTATAGACTAAAGTCTACGAATATGATGTTCCACAAGCTACACTGATGACGACATGGAAGCAGGCAAGAAGGATATGTGGTTTAAGGTATGGGTAGGGATATTGTTTATTTATAAAATATTTAGAATGTATCACATAGCATGTAGCACATAGCATGTAGCATATATCACATAAATCATGAAGCATGGCATAAGTGGGTGTCCTAAGGTTATAGTCTAGGTCAAAGGTGTCTAATAACCTAATTCCCTATAACCAAGGCTCTGATACCAATCTGTCACACCCCAACCGACGGCGGAAACGTCGAGGAGGGACATGTAGACTGTTCATTGCTCATGGTTTGCTATAGTTTGAATAATTAATCATTATTTTCATTGCAAAACAAACAAGTTCAAACAAAACACAACTCAATCCACAAAACAATAATGTAAATTACATAGAAATAAACTTGTTTAATTTTAAATGCTAAGTCCAAAATCCTATGTGTAGCATAGCTGGAGCCACTTCAAACATTAGTACCTGAAACATGGTTAAAACAAAGTCAACTAGAAAGTTGGTGAGAATACATAGGTTTTGTTGTGTGATAGCAAAATATGTGTTGTGTGCATACAGTTCATACAAACATGGCAATTAAGGCATTTATGGAGAGAAACCATCGTGTGACCTAGGTATACAATCAAACCTTTGTAACTTGCATGCAAAAATTGTGTTGTCAGTAACAGTCACCCTACCTGGGTGGGTTTGTCAGACTCAATAGATCTATCACTGTTCACTGTCGGCTGATAGTTAATGATTGTACGTGAATAGCATAAAATGGTCTACACACCTAGTACTCAAGCACAAAGCACAAAATTGTGTACATGTGTAGGATGGAACTGTATATCTGTATGATTGAAAACATGTAAATTGAACGCATGTTCCACCCCAAAAATGTAAATAGTTTGAAAAGGGGGCTATGTAACTCACTTGTTATGGAGAGTGTAGATCGCACAAGCAAATAGATAACAGCGGGTGTGTTGTAGATTGCTAAGTTCGACCTAATGAACAAACGTATGATCATGCATTATTGATTTGTGTTATTCTATGTCGGAAGTGGATTTGTTTAAGTTTAGGGTTTATTTTAAATAAATATACTATAATGTTATTAAATAGTAATGTGACGTATATTTGTATACAAATAGTTTATAAAAATAATTATATAAACTTGTAGTATTTTATTAATTTCAATCTATTAGGAAAATTTTATAATTGATCTCAACAGTTTGATAAACAATACTCGGGTCTGGATATTTTATAAAATAATTTTTATAACATTAAACTGATTAAAATATAAAATATATTAAACCGATTAAAATAAAAGATTCTGTTTAAAAGTGAACACGACCGTGCTCCTATAGGGCACGACCATGCTCAGGCTCGTACGCGACCGCGCTTGGCCGGGAATGCGCCCGTGGTTGGTCAGAAGGCAAAACAAGGGTCTGTCATCAGACACGACCGTGCTCGACATCGGCACGACCGTGTTCATGGTTTTTAGGGTCTGACCTTGTCTGGCCAGAAGCACGACCAGGTCAGGTCCGGGACACGACCGTGCTTGGGGAGGCACGACCGCGCTCTTAGGGTAGCACGACCGTGTCTGGTCAATTCCATAAACAATTCGCTTAATTCTTGTAATAAAATCAGTTGGATTTGTAGGGTTTTCATTGATTAGGTGTTTGCGAATACAACCATGTCAATTAATTGGATTTATATCCTGTTTAACGTGTAGTTCGATTAAAATCTTTTTTTTTCCAAAACTTAGATTCAATTTGGTTTAATCGAGTAATGTGGATACGAATTAGGTTGGGGCTTTTGATAAACGTGAAGAGACGAATCCATTGGACTACTACTAACCTGTTTTGATTGGGCAACGATTGCTGTCGGCTACGAGAGAGGTTTCGCGGCTTCTTTTCGATCGGCAGAGGGATAGAGATGATGTAATGATGGATTTAGGGTTTAGGGAGGTTTATAGGAGTCGTGCGAAGTTGATGTTGTGGTTTAATTCATTTGATTCTTGCTCCAATTACACGATTCGTTTTAAGAAGGAAAGTTGGTTTAAAGTTGCGAGAAATCGAATGATTGGGTGTGTATTTGGTCGTGTTTTGGGCCTAATTCAACGAACAACTTCTTCTGCAAGTTTCGCGATTTCTAAAACGAGTTTAAGATCTATTTTTGGACAAGATTTGAGTCGGTTTGACTTTCATGGAGTCAAACTGTATTCGAGGCGCGGCCGTGCTTAAAGTTAAGCATGACCGTGGTCGTGGGTTTAAGCGCGACCGTGCTTAGGACTAAGCACGACCGTGCTTGTGTATTTTTGATATTTACAAGAATAGTCCCTGTGGTTTTGTAGTCTTGATGTTGTTTTGAGTTTCGGTCAAGTTTTGTCCTTGAGGTTTGTAAGATAATGACGGGTTGTTTCAGTTGTTATTGTGTCGGAATAAAGCGTGTGTATGTACGTCTTAGTCATTGTACGGCATAAACATAGGAAAAACCTGGATGTTACACTCTTGAACCATAAAATGGCTCTTCTCCCAACTTAAGACCAGATTAGTTTCCACACACCATTTTAAAACATTAGACAACTCATTCAAACACAACTCAAATGATGCACCGAAAACTGAAAAGTCATACATAAATATTTCAAGGGAATCCCATACCATGTCCGAGAATATACTTATCATACAGGGGCATTGCACAACCCAAATGGCATTCGCCGTAAGGCAAAAGTACCATAAGGGCATGTGAAGGTGGTCTTTTCCTGGTCATCAGGATGGATGGCTATCTTGTTATACCCTGAATAACCATCAAGAAAGCAGTAAAATTTCTGACCTGATAGCTTCTCAATGATTTGGTTAATAAAGGGCAAAGGAAAATGATCCTTTGAGGTAGCAGCATTAAGTTTCCTGTAATCAATACACACACGCCACCAGGTTACCGACCGAGTGGCAATCTGCTCACCTTTCATTACCTGTATGCCTGCTTTCTTGGGCACTGTTTGGGTCGGACTTACCCACGCACTGTCAGAGATGGGATAGATGATCCCTGCGTCCAGCCACTTCAATACCTCTTTCTTAACAACCTCGCGCATGTTGGGATTTAATTTTCATTGTGTACCCCGCACAAGTCTTGCATCTGCATCTGTGATGATCTTGTGCATCACGATAGATGGGCTAACACCTTTTAAGTTGGAAATGGTCCATCCAATTGTAGCTTTGTGATCCTGGAGCACCTTCAGTAGTGCCTCTTCCTGCTCTTCTTCCAAAGTGGATGCAATGATAACTGGAAGAGTTTGATCATCCCCCAAGAATGCATGCTTGAGGGGCTTGGGTAGATCTTTTAATTCCACCTTTGGGGGGCTCACAATTGATGGTTTCAACACCGAATCAATCCCGATGGGCAGACTCTCCACATGATGAGTCCATGGAGGTCTACCCTCTTGCACTGCCATAGCCTCCATAGTCCTTTCTTCTTCTTGCAGTTAATGCTCTAGTTCTTGTTCAACCCTATCACACACAATACAAACCTCTGTGGAATCTTCCTCAGAATGAGGATGACATCCTTTAATGATGTCTGCCATGAAGCATTCATCATTGGACAGAGGGTCAGATTCATTGGAAAAAATATTAAGGCGAACCCTTCTATTGCCAAAGTTCATGTCAACTGTGCCAAAGCGACAGTCAATCAAAGAATGGGATGTGGCTAAGAAGGGTCGACCCAAAATCACAGTTGGTTGCGTGACCTTTTCAAACTGCACATAATCAAGAACTAATAAATCCACTGGATAATAAAATTGGTCAACTTTTACTATCACATCACGAACTATCCCCTTGGGAGTTTAGGGGTCAAATCAGCCAACACCACAGTGGTATTGGCTCGAGGCAGTGGACCAAAATTATATTGGTCGTACAAACTCCCAGGAAGGATGCTCACACTCACTCCAAGATTCAATAACGCCTTGTTCATTTTGAAATCATCCACCTGTATAAAAATTATGGGCGCCCCTGGATCTTGGAGTTTTGGTGGAAGAGTGCCGGTTAAAATGGCACTGATTCGTGCATTCAAATCCAGCTTCTGAGGAATTATGTTGTGCCATTTTTTAGTGCACAAATCTTTCAGATACTTAGCATAAACTGGAATTTGTTTGATTGCATCTAGTAGGGGTAGATTAATTTTTACCTGTTTAAAGATTTCCCAAATTTCCTCCTGTTGAGGACCCCTTTTGTTACTCACCCCCGATTTACCTGGATTCACTAAAGCTGAGAGAAATGGCACCACGGGAGGTACCGCCTCCCCCTCATTAACAACTGGTGTTTCTTTTGAAAAAGATTTATCATTTAGATTTTTAAAAGGAACACGTTGAATCGGAATCGGCACCGGCTCATCATCACTCATCTCATTTCATTAATGTCCTCCACCACACCATCAACAAAGGTTGGTGGAGGAGCAACTTTGTTATCATACACTTTACCACTGCGAAAAGTACTTACTTGACCAACGTGGCTGCTCTTCGTGTTCATGCTTCCCGAAGCTTGATGAGATGGATTCATCTGTGTGTCACTTGGAAGCCTCCCATTGTTCTTCCTCAAATCAGCCATATCAGTGGCTAACTGCCCCTCTGAGTAGTCAAGGATTGAATTGACTTGTCACGCACTTCATCAGATTGGTTCTTGTTTTGCAGATCCTGTTGGATGGCCTTCAGAATATCCATCATCTCATTCCCACTAGACTGATTAGAAGATCCAGATGATCCTCCTTGCTCGTTCGAGCTTTGATACCCCTTTTGGTAGTTGCCTTGATTGTAGTTTTGGTTCCGGGGTGGAAATGGTTGCTGATTTCTTGGTCCACTTCCTTGAAATTTTGGATTAGCTTGATTGGATGCATCCCCTAGCGAAAGTTGGGGTGATTTCTAAGGCCCGGGTGATAGGTGTTGGAATTCATGTCATAATTCCAACCACCCCCTTGAATGTAGTTGACATCCTCAAACTTTCCTCCTGTACCCGTGCAAATAGCACCATTATGCCCTAATTCACCACACCGGTCATAAACCTCATACTGCTAACCCCCGGTGCCCCAATTCGCCATCTGTTTCTCTAATTTCTCCAACCTACTTGATTTAGAACTCTGATTATCCACCTCTCTCACTACCGAGTGCCTTGCCCCTCTTGAAGATTGGCCCTTCCTCTTGGATATTCTAGCCATCTTCTCTAAATAATCCCAGTCTTCATCCTCAAAATTGGTACCAAATGTGCCATTACAAATAGAGTTTAGGTCACGGGCATCATCATCTGTTAAGCCTTCATGGAAGGCATTCAACATCTCCCACATTTGCAGACCATGATGTAGGCAGTTCTTGATAAGCATCTTGAATCTGAGGAAGGCCTCATGAAATAGTTCCCCCGACTGTGGTTGAAAATTTATGATGTTCTTCCTAGCATCACTAGTCCTTTGATTAGTGTAAAACTCATCCAAGAACTGTTGCTGCATATCACCCCAAGTGTAAATAGATGCAGACGGTAAAGAGTGGAACCACTGTTGAGCCTTGTCTTCCAGTGTGAATTGGAAGAGTACCAATTTCACACCATCTGGTGTAAATCTCTGTCCCCCAATAGTATTGCATCTTGCATCATATCCACTCAGATGCAAGTAAGGCTCCTCTGTTCCTAAGCCATGATACTTAGGAAGATTGTGAATAGCTTGGGATCGAACCTCAAAAGATCTACCATGTTGTTGTGGAATGACAACTGGAGATGGGTTATTAGCAATGGTAGGACGGAAATGGCTCTCAATCCCTCTAACAGGACCCCTATCATACCTCCTTGGAATGCCTCCCGGTTTGTTAAAAGGAGGGACCACATTCCTAGGATCAGGTCTTCTCTATCTGTTCACAGGCTGCTGTTGATGTGGAATTGAGCCCGGAACATCTTGGTTAACTGGATGCTGTTGATAATTCTACTGTGGAAACCTGTTATCAAATTGTTGCCCCCTGTTCTCCTCATACTGAACACCTGTATCATGCCTTCTGTGCACTGGCAACCTGACCTGCTGGTTATCCATCCTGTTGGATTCTTCGTTATCTTTCTCATACCACTCAAACTCATCATTAAAATCCCCTGCTTCATCATCAAAGTCTAAGCCTGAAGTGAATGGATGAAAGCCCGAGGGAGGAGTTGATTGAAATAGGGAAGGTTTGGTTACGGTGGTTGTGATGGAGGAGGTATGTTGTCCGACACTATCCTCACGTATGGTGAAGAATAATGAGGTTCTGGTTGAAAGTTAAAGGGTTGTCTTACTTGTGGTGGAGGTAGACCAAAGTTAGGTAGTGGTGGGATTTGACTGGTGGATTGGTCATGAGTTCCACCGGTCCTTGGAGGTGGAACAGATGGTGAGAACACACTCAAGGTGGGCTACTGTTCTGGTGGTAACTGACCTGCAAGAGGCAAGTCAGCTTGCTTTCCTGGTTCCTGTTTATTTTCCATCTGACTCGGAGAAGTTGCTACTTTATTGGTTCCGTGAAGAACTCTATTATGCCTAGCAGTCTTCTCAATTTCTGGATCAAAAAGCAGTGGTGACGTTTTCCTAGAATATCTTGTACGATGCATGCAGTTAAAGAACCACCTGCACAACACAAACAAGAATTTTTGATTTTTTTAAAAAACAGAATTTAAAAACAAAAATTTTTGATTTTTTTATTTTATTTTATATATATATATTGTAACAAAAAGAACAAACTAACACCTTGCGCACTAACTCCCCGGCAACGGCGCCATTTTGATCGCTGTCGTTTGGTCGGTCAAAAATATAGATTAAAATAGTAAATGGGAAGTCAAGTCGTCTCCACGAGGAGTTTGTGGAAAATGCCGTTTAGTCACGAGTATTGAAAAGCAGAAAATTGCAAAGACTTATTTGAACTGGTTTTAAACAATTATAAGAGAAGTACTCCTCTCCGGGGTTCAGGTTTGCAAACACAAGCTAATTCCGGTCTACTTAACAAGCAATTACATAGGCATAATTACACATGGTTCAATGAAATGCAGTGAAGATATTAGAACGAGCTGTAAAGAAAGCCTATTCAATTATAATCAATTTAGATTAACCAATCGAAACTCAACCCTCACAATATCCCTGATGTAAAGAAACCTGAGACTGATGAGACTTGAACAACAATTCGAAATTAACCAAAATAGTTTAAAGCATTCAATTAACTAATGAAATCATATGGCTTAAGATGCCAATCAAAATTACAAACCAAGTTTAAGTATTGCCGAATAACAAGCGCAAAGGCAAAACCCTACACCCGGAGAAGATCACTGGTGGATTAGCTACTCATATTCATCACAAATATCAAAACTAATGTTATGGAACTTACAAACATCAAACGTATTGAACAATTGACCAAGAAACACTGAAAATCGCCTTCTTGGAGCTCTGAAACGGCTGGAGTCGGATGATGATCGATAATGGGGGCTGACATTGCTTATAACCTAAATTAGGTTAAAAAAAAACCCGTAATTTTACTTTCTCGCGTACCGAGAAGCAATACTGGCCGGTCCTTCACGGTATGTCGGGCGGGCAGATTTGGCTTTCACGATCGTCGGGTACCACGAAGATGTGCTCCAAACTCTTCGCGTATCGCGAAGAGTAGAATTTCCAATTTTCTTCTTTTGATCCTTCGATTCTTCCCGTGTGCTTCTCGTTCTTGATTAAGCCTTGTTTCCCGCTCATTTAGCACATTAACCTGAGAGGCACACTTAAACCAAATTCAAACATAAAATGACTCAAAGTACAAAGCTAAAACACTTAAAACCATACAAAACTACACATTAACCAGGGGTTATTTAACACTACATCAGGAAAGGTGAATTTAATTCTAACCCTGATAGAACCAATCAGGGGATGAAGTGCCAGACTTGTCAGAAGTTTGGCCATTTTGCTACTCAGTGTCCAAATGTCAAATGCTTTAATTGTGGAGAAATAGGACACTATAGGACTTCTTGTCCCAAGCCACCCAAACAGAAAATAGGTGGTTAGAACAAGGGAACAGGACGAGTGTTCGTCTTGGGAAGTGGAGATGAACAGAAAAATAAAGCTAAGGAAGTGGCAGGTACTTTCTTAGTTAATATTATTTACGCCAAGATTTTATTTGATACAGGGGCAAATAGAAGTTTTGTTTCATGTGCCTTTTCCCCATATTTAGGCGTAAGATCGATTCCACTTATTCATGCCTATGTCGTTGAAACGGCAAGTGGCGAACATATTAGGATAACCGTTGTGTCATCAATTTTGGTGACGATAAGGTATTAGTTACACTAATGCCGATGAACATGAATGAATATGAGGTTATCCTAGGGATGGATTGGTTAAACCAATACTTGGCCCAGATTGATTGTGACCAAAGAACGGTCAAGATTAAGACACCAGATTAAACTAGTTTAATGATTCAAGGCGATAATGAAACCAATAACATTGAAATTATTTCGATAGCAAAAGCTAAGAAAGAATTGACTAGGGGAGACGGTATATTCTTAATTCATGTTCTAAACATTAAACCCAAATGACAGATTGCGGATATTCCCGTAGTCTGTGATCACCCGGATGTCTTTCCGGAAGAATTACCCGGTCTTCCACCTGATCGTCAGATCGAATTCTGAATCGAACTCATCCCTGGAGCAAAACCTGTTGCAAAATCCCTTTATCGTCTAGCTCCTTCTGAACTAAAGGAACTAATGAAACAAATCCAAGAACTCTTAGATAAAGGGTTCATTCATTTTAATAAGCTGGGGAGCACCGGTACTATTTGTTAAGAAGAAGGACGGAAGCATGAGGATGTGCATTGATTATCGGGAATTGAATTGATTATCGGGAATTGAATAAGCTAACTATTAAGAACAGATATCCATTGCCTAGAATAGATGATCTATTCGATCAGCTACAAGGAGCCAAATACTTCTCAAAGATTGATCTTAGATCAGGATATCACCAGTTGAAGGTATAAGAAGAAGACGTACCTAAGACTGCTTTCAGGACCCGATACGGTCATTATGAATTCCTGGTCATGTCATTCAGTCTAACGAATGCTCCTGCAACATTTATGGACTTAATGAATCGAGTTTGTAAACCTTTCCTTGATAAATTTGTGATCGTTTTCATCGATGATATTCTTATCTATTCCTGAAGTCAAGAAGAACATGCTAAACACCTCAGAATCATTCTGAAAACCCTAAGAAAAGAAGATTATACGCTAAGTTTTCCAAATGCAAATTTTGTAAACAAGAATTACAATTTCTTGGGCACATTGTGAACAAGAATGGAATACAAGTAGACCAAAGTAAGATTAAAACTGTTATAAAATGTAAAGCCCCAAAGACTCTAACAGAAATTAGAAGCTTTCTTGGACTAGCCGGTTACTACAGAAGATTCATTTAGGATTTCTCCAAGATTGCTACACCTTTGACTACTTTGACTCAGAAAGCAACAGAGTTTGAATGGGGATCAAAACAAGAAGAAGCATTCAACATTCTCAAAGATAAGCTCAGTCATGCACCAATCTTAGCATTACCTGAAGGAAACGATAATTTTGTAATCTGTTATGACGCTTCCCGAACTAGTCTGGGTTGGTGTTGATGCAACGAGATAAGGTTATTTCCTACATATCACGCCAACTTAAAATTCATGAAAAGAACTATACCACCCAAGATCTAGAACTTGGTGCCATAGCGTTTTCTCTAAAGATATGGAAACACTATCTGTATGGTACCAAATGTGTGATATGTTCAGACCACAAAAGCCTCCGACATATTTTTAATCAGAAGGATTTAAATATGAGACAAAGGAGGTGGATGGAACTCATCAATGACTACGACCGTGAAATCAAATACCATTCCGGAAAAGCAAATGTAGTAGCAGATGCTTTAAGTCAGAAGGAACGAAGCCAACCAATTCAAGTAAAAGCACTACGATTAGATCTAAAGCTAGATTTGCTAGAACAAATCAAGGAGATCCAACCAAGAGCTTTAGAAGAAGGGAATATCAAGAAAGAACGTATGGTTGGAAAATAGAAGTTGCTATCCAAAGGAGATAATGGAATCATGAGATTTGATCAAAGAATCTGGATTCCAAAACTTGGAGATATTCAAGAAAAGATATTAGATGAAGCCCACAAATCAAGATATTCCATGCATCCCGGTGCAAACAAGATGTACAAAGGTCTAAAAGCTCATTACTGGGGGCCAAACATGAAGAGATCAATAGCCAAGTACATAGACAAATGCTTGACTTGTCTTCAAGTTAAGATTAAGCACCAGAAATCAACAAGTCAATTACAACAATTAGAATTACTTGTGTGGAAATGGGATCGTATAACAATCTATTTCATTACCAAACTACCCAGAACTCAAAAAGGGCATAATGCAATATGGGTCGTGGCCGATAAACTGACCAAGTCAGCTCATTTCATACCCATTAATGAAACATATTCTGTGGATAAATTGGCCAGGATCTATATCAATAAAATTGTGAGCCACCATGGTATACCACTGTCTATTATTTCTGATAGAGACAGTCGGTTCACATCTAGATTATGGACGAGTTTTCAGAGAATATTAGGAACTCGACTTACCATGAGTACTGCATATCATCCACAAACCGATGGGCAGAGTGAACGTATGATTCAAACTCTCGAAGACATGCTAAGAGCTTGTGTGATCGATTTCGGAGGTAATTGGGATAATCACCTACCATTAATCGAATTCTCCTACAACAACAGTTATCATTCAAGTATTAAAGCCGCACCATTTGAAGCTCTGTATGGAAGAGAGTGCAGAACTCCTATCTGTTGGACTGAAGTAGGAGACAGTCAATTATCTAGACCTGAAGTTATACAGGAAACTACCGATAAGATAGTCCATATTAAACAACGGTTAAAAGCTGCTTAGGATCGACAAAAGAGTTATGCTGACAAACGACGACGACCGTCAGAATTCCAACTCGGAGATTATGTAATGCTAAAGGTTTCACCTTGGAAAGGTATTGTAAGGTTCAGAAAACGAGGAAAGTTAGGACCAAGATATATCGGACCTTACAAAATCATTGAAAGGATCGGAGCAGTAGCCTACAAGTTAGAACTACCTGAAGCACTACAAGGGATCCATAATACATTCCACGTATCTTGCTTACGCAAGTGTTTAGCTGATCCATCTCAGGCTATTGCACTAGACGATGTGTATGGATGACAAACTTCACTTTACTGAACAACTAATTAAGATTCTAAATACACGTGAACGGAAATTGAGGAAGAAAGTAATACCAATGGTATTGGTCCAATGGCAAGGAAAGATCAGAGCGGACAAGACTTGGGAATTAGAGGAACTGATGACAGCCAAATACCCTCATTTTTTCACATCTTAAATTTCTAGGACGAAATTTCTTAAAGGAGGGGAGATTTGTAACACCCCAAAAATCCCCTAAGGAAATGAAGGATTAAAGTTGCCAATTTTCATAAGTTCAGGGGCTATAATGAGAACATTCAAAATCCAAGGATCAAAAATGAAAATTTGGGAAAAATAAGCCTGTAATGGACCGTAACCAGCCATAACGGTCTGTTACGCATCATGACAAACCGTCACCTCTCATGATGGTCCGTGCTGCAATACCGGATGCGATTTTAGGGTTTCTGACACATGTCTGATGACTCAGCCTTGTGACGGACCGTCACGGCGGGGTAACGGTCTGTTAATTGGCCAGGAAGTGCGTAACCGCCAAGCAAAGCCATGACAGACCGTCACGCCTGGTAATGGTCCGTCACGACCCCAATTCTTGCCCTATAAATAGATAATCGATCCCAAACCTGTTCTCACACCATTCCACACTCAAAACCACACACAAACTTCTGGAGTTCCGATCCTGAGCCCCGGTTCGCGTGCGAGAGTCTGGTTTCTAGCATTTCAACTCCAAATTGCCATAGATAGTATCGAGGTAAGATTACGACCTTCTGTTAGGCTTTGGTTATACACCATTAAGCTAGGATTACGTAATTAAGTAATGTTATTATTTCTAGGAGCTTTGTCTGAGGTGTTTGCCATATTACTGATTCAATAAACCAAAATACTGCCGAGGTGAGTTCCTAAACTGTGATGCATGAACCCAATCATGACCTTTTCTGGTGTGATTGATTTATGAAAACATTTTAAGTATCTTGAAATGATTGCACCGATTGTTTATATATAACGCATTCTAAGCATTTATTGTGTTTCACTTGCCCGTGGAACGACATGATGGACAGGACCTGTGGAACGGTCTTTGGTTATATATATACTGAATAATTGTTCATAGTTGTCTATGAATTTGGGTGTTGAAGCCCATGAATGTGTTCAAGATACTTTGGCGGGTCATTTTAATAAACTATTTTAGTTTATGAATTCACCAGCTTTATGTTGATCCATGTTTTATCAAATGTTTTCGAACGCATCACAGGAAGATAATAGACGAGATATTTCCAGGACTAGAATGAAATGATGAACGATCTAGATGATGGGCATGCCTGGAACTATAAGTCCCGAATGACTTGTTCTTTGATAGGAACAGATGATGAAATGATATAACTTTTGTTAAACATGATGTAGACAATGTTTTGAAATTAATAGAAGTTATAATTTAGTCTTCCGCTGTGTGTTTTTGATATCAACGTCATAATAACTAGAAGGAAACCTTCTGACCGATATGTAGTTATCTGACAAACGGAATGTTCTGTCTAACGAAAGAGCGGTGTATAAATCTCTCCTAGACCTGTCGTTCTTTCCTGGGAACATCTCTATTGGAGGTACTACTCTAGTTAGATAACTGTTATGTATTACGGGTGTGACAATAACATTCAACATTACACATACGCAAATAATTCAAATAGTACATATTATCACATAAGGTTATAACATGATATATGTCACTATCATTCAGTATTGTTATGCTGCTTTCATTATAGGAATCTACCACTATCATTCAGTATTATACTGCTTTCATTATAAATTTATTCTTTTCATTGCTATCATTACTGTCATAAAACATTAGTAATTCAAAATACTGTCATTGCCCTTCTTTATCTTTCGTTTGATAAATGTTCTCTTTCTAAGTATGCACATCAGCCCAAATCTTATAAAACGAGCAATAGAAACTCACTAGTTCTGCTATCACTATCCAACCGTGAGACTTTCAGGCTAGGCGGAGTGCTATATGATATGTACGAAGTCAACACGTGAAATCTATCAATTTTTAGCTAGTGTCACCATGACTAGTGTCACATGGACATTTGGTGTCATCCATGACTAGTGTTGCCCGACACTGGTGACGTCTGCTACTTAGTATCACCGGTGATAGTGTCGCCATAACTTGTGTTATGGACTCATCATCGTCTATCATAGTGTAGCTACCTATTAGTGTCGCCGCCATGAGTGTCTCCATATATATCAGAGGGTCACGACTAGTGTCGTCCCATAAATTAGTGTCACCACTTAATGTCGCCACATGGACAATCTTCATAAATTCACTGTTTTTGATCCAAAACCGTAACTTTTACATCCAAATCGTTTATCTAGCTTCATGGAAGCTAGATCTATACTTTTTACACCATTATATACGTAAAAAGAAGAAACCCTATTTTATCCCATAAAACCAATTTAAACCCAAAAAAACGATTTCAAGGTCGATTCTTGACGGAATTCGTGTGTTTCTTCTTCCCTTTCCTCCCAGAATCGATGCAAGGTGTATTGTAGGCAAGATGGAAGGCTTGAATGATGATCGTTTTTTATTTCTCTCTCTAAACTCTTGACTTTTCTCTCAAGGAAGATGGTGGAATTCGGTTTTTTGTATGTTACAAAAATCGATTCAAACACCAAGTAAATTTCATTTCCCCCTATCTGATTTCTCAAATCCTCTACCGCGCTACTCACCACAGTTGCTCCATCAGCTCTGCTCCATCGCCGATAGTCACCACCGCTGAACTTCAAGGTTTGGTTCATTCCAATTGCCATTATTAATTATGTATCTCACAATTGCATGACCACCTTAATATAGGCATTTGTGGGTATTTGGAACTCGAATGACCACCAGAATTCATTCCCAATTTGTTAACATGTTTTTGTGTGCATCAACACTACAAGCAAATATGTATTTGTGTATATGTATATATAGTATTTTTGTACTGTAAAAATACTACATCCATATAAGTCATATTTTATATTGGTGTATATTAGGTCCAGTGACTTATATTGGGTTATAATGTGTTATAATGGGTTTTAGTTGATATTTGTTTTGCTTGGATTGGGTCCTAACGGGTCGCAATGGGTCATTTATATATATATATACATATATATCTGTATCTATACTACTATATAATACATATTGAAAGGATATCATTGTAATTTACCTATATTTTTAAAACACCTAACACAAATTATTGTGCATAGGGTATATCTTATCAATCCATAAAATGTGTTGAATTACCATTTAACCCATCTCTAAAATTAAAACCCAATATTCAGTTACCATTTAACTCATCTCTGCAATTAAAGCCTAACATTCAATTTGTCATTTAACCCCATCTCTACAATTAAAGCTCAACACATAATTAAAATTCTTTTCTTTCCCCTTAACCTTTTAGAAAAGATGTATTTATTTATATATTTAAAATGAGTTTTATTAAATAATAATCTTAAAAATAACGAAATAATAAAAACAAAATAACAATAAAAAAATTTAAAAAATAAAAACAATTTTTTTTAATATATACAAATAAAAAAACTCATTTACACCGAAGGAATAATGAGATTGTGATTGGTTTTTATTAACTTGAGTAATTACATAAATTGCCCCTTACATATTATAAAAAATAACTTTATAATTTATATAAACAACCCCTGAGGTGTAAAGTGCTAAAATACCCTTACACTTAACATAAAAAAAGTAACAGAGTTAATGTTATTTTTGTTCGAGTCAAAAAGGGTTCGGGTCATTAATTAGTTGAATTTAATATTTTAATTTTAAATTTCGTTTATTCATTTTTCTTTTAATAATACGTTTGGTATTTAATAATACATATTAGTCGGGTCGGATCAGGCAGCAATAATAATAATAATAATAATAATAATCAAAAGTTTTCTAATGTTACCCGATATCTTGCATCATTTTTCGACATAGGATAACTAACCCAATGCGAAACCCCGAATTAATTTAAGTGATCATAAACTAACATAAAACTTGCCGAAATTGTCGACTCCGCCGCAACAAAGCGGGTTCCCTACTAGTGTATATATGGATATATATTAATTAGGTTGAGGGCATAGCTCGTGGTCGGTTCGACAACGTACACATCAAGTGGAGGGGGTAGCTCGCCCGGTAGCCCTAGCGTCTCGGTTACTCGTTCCATTTTTGTTAGAGAGTGTTTACTCGTTTACTTTAATTATATTTTTTTGTAAAACTTATATTTGTCTTATTTTTAAAGTTTTTTCTATTTTCGGGGCGGGTCGTGATGTATAACAATATTGAAGGCTGCGTTTGATGGCCCTTGGTGTTACTGGCATGAGGTATCTCCCGAGCACCGTTAAATCTTGTTTCAGCGGTTTGGAATAAATAACTTTAATTAGGAGTTTGAATTGCATATAAATAATGTTGGTTGCTTAAGTGTATATGTGTGTAGCAACATTACCCTTGGCCTCCTGAGCTCGATATGGCGATTCACGCCGGATGGGTTCGTGTGCACAACGATCGTTTTTATGACGTGCTCAGGGAGGCCTATTCGATAGAGGTAGCGACCGCACGGAATACGACCGCATGGATATTTTGTCCCCAGATTATGAGCTTGACATTATCCGTTCATTCCATCCGCATTAGATTAGGGAGGTACACTAGTACGGCTTTTGTATTATATATATATATATATATATATATATATATATATATATATATTTGTGAAAGGTGTGGAATACCAAATAGTGGCAGAAGAAGGCGAATGACGATTGCAGTAACCGGAACAAGAAGTATGGCAGAGGAAGGTGAATGACGCTTGTCAACCCCAGGTTTCGAACCCGGGTTCTTAGGAGGTGAAGGAAATGCGGCTCGCGTTACCGCTGGGCTAGCCAGGTTCAGTTGTTAATTCGCGACACATTATAATTTAATACCATAAATAATTAGGTTAAAAAAACCATTCAATGAAAACGTGCCACGTGGCACAACGACCTAATTAACCAATCATGAATTACTACCCTTCACGTCTATTCAAATTCTATATCTATTCTATATTAATTAACTAATAAACAACTAAACAAGGGGACACGTGTCACTTTATGATGTATCTTCAAAATGTTTTTCACGCATCTTTCTCTTATTAAGTATGATATTAAAAGAATATATTTTTAAATATATAATATAAATCTAATTATGGATGCTTATTATTTAATTATGTGTAGTTAATATATCGTTAACCAAATCAATTTAATATTAATTAACATTTATTAATTACATAAAAAAAAATTATTACCTAGTTGAAAAAAAATGTTTTAAAAATTAACTTTAAAAAATTTTAAAAATTTATCACTGTCACACCTTATTTTATTCAACCCGTGTAATACACGAACTTTTAAAAATATATATTGTTTACTACTAAATATATAGTATTACACTTATTTAATTCGTGTAATAGATAAGTTTTTTACCTAGTGGTTATAATATAAATACAACCAAACATTGATTAAACCATATGTACCCATTGATATCATATTGAAAACTTTCGGTGGACTTCAATGATGATTGAACAATTGAGTGAGTAAATATAGACAAAAGGGATACAACTTTTATTATTCTTTATGTTTTTTTTCGATTTAAGCCCATCATTATCTAATATAAATAAACATAACAAACTTACATTGAGAATTTACATCTTTAGTAACTAATTTAATTAAAAAATTGACGTTAATCTGATTAAAGAAACGCATTCATGAAGTACTAGTGGGTTGGTGCGCGTAAAACGGCGGGTGTTACCGGGGCTTTTCTGGAGAGCGCAATCTAACCCGATCTATCTTAAACACCGATAATATTTGGGTATTATTATTATTATTATTATATGAATCAAACCTAGCTGACAAGCTCACGAGCCGAGCCACAGCTAGTTTACAAACCAAGCCGATCCAAGTCAGCAAGTTTACAACCAGAACGATCTCAAGCGGAGCTTTTTTCAAGCAAGCTTCGAGCCTCGGTTAAGTATCCAAATTTTTGCACTAAAAAAATTATTCATTGTTTACCCAACCTAGTCAAAAAGGGAAAGGAACATATGGTTCAATTTTTCTCAAGTAAGGAGACTTCTCTATTTATAGTGGTTTGTTCTATAATTAGGTTGGATAAACCACCAATGTGGGACAAACTAAAAAGTAAAAAAAAAAAAAACAAAAAACAAAAAAAAACATTTGATTTAGCTTTAAAGGATTAGGCTTTGGTGTACTTGTATATTATGTTTAACTAGTGGTATTTAAGATGTTGTCTTAAAATTGGGTAAAAGTACCATTTTGCCCACCCAATATGCATTATAAGATCATGTGATATACATGGCGTGAGGCCATCCGTGAAGCACCTTCACTGCGTGAAGGAGGAGGCAAAACCGCCCCCTTGATGGCGTGAGGGGGTGGGTGAGGGTTTAGAGTGAGAAATCTCACGGGAAGGAGAGGAGGAATATGACCGTTGAACGGCTGATTTTTTAAAGAATGTTACCATTGAACGGTAACAAACTAAATAAAAAAAATTTCAATTAAATCACTATAAATAACCATTTTACCCAATATATTTTACACTAAAAAATCTCACTTTCCTCGCTATAAAAAATATCATTTTCCTCTCTATAAAAAATCTCACTTTCCTCTCTACACCAAATCATGAATCCTAACGATCCGAACATGTTTTGGCTTCATTATGCGTCGCAACAAAATGCGTTCAACCTACGGTCTCCAACAAACCCCAATGCGTTCACCCAACAACAAATGTTCAACCAAAACCCGTTCGGATCACCCAGGTATGTCCCAAACATGTCTACTATGCCAAATATGCTTGTAGGATATTCATCCGATCCGGATTTTGTTCCGAAAACTCAAGAACTACCGGAGGAAGAAGAAGAAGACGTTGAGGAAACGCAACCCGTGCGTAACAAAAGTAAAGGCAAAAAGAAAAATTCACAAACAAAAACAGCCTCACGGGTTACAAAGAAATGGGATTTGGACGAAGAGTTAAATTTGGCTAGGGCATTTTTCGACGTCTCGGAGGAACCCATTATCGGTATTTAAAATATAATTGTATTTATTTTTATTACTTCTTTATACAAATTAATATTAATTTTTTTAGGTAACGTTCAAAACAAAATAACGTTATGGAAACGTATCGGT
This sequence comes from Smallanthus sonchifolius, assembly GCA_023525975.1. Classification (NCBI taxonomy): domain Eukaryota; kingdom Viridiplantae; phylum Streptophyta; class Magnoliopsida; order Asterales; family Asteraceae; genus Smallanthus; species Smallanthus sonchifolius. Next base: position 15,028,603 of record CM042028.1, on the reverse strand, counting down.
ACAAAATTTGAAGCCTTAATGGGCGTACCCCACGAGTATCGAACTATGGACCAATTGAGTTCTAAATGGACTCATATAAACCGAAAGGTCTTCAAGTTCCACGGGATCTACCAACAATGTGATCGAAGCCGATAAAGCAGTTGTAGTGATACCGACATTTTGATGCAAACAACGTCCCGCTATCAAGAAGACGGAGGAGGCCAAGCTCCAATAATGACTTGGGAACTATTGAGGAAATCGCCGAAATGGCAAACATTGTACGTCAATCCAAGCGGAGACAAATCGTCAAAGAAACGATCCTCGACCGACATTGATGCTAGTCCGACCGCGTCCGACAGAAGATCTATGTATGATCTTAACCGAGATTTATTGGATGACGAGGACGACATACAACGTCCGATCGGAAAGAAAAAAAGAAAAGCCTTGAGCATTGGGCTCGGGATCCGGCTCGGTTCCCACTCACGTCGACGTCGGCTATTAAATGGTCGAACAAATGCAATAATTTAACGTGAGAGAAATAGAGAAGTTTAATTGGAAGAGAGAAAAAGAAGAGATGGAATTTTGCGCCCTCAAGCTTGATCAGATCACCGGACCCCGACGAGCCTTTCTCGAGAAGAAACAAAACTAAATCAAGGCAAAATATGGAATCGAGTAGTTTTATTTATGTTTATTTTTAATTTATGTAACTTTTATTTATCTTTTTATATTTTTATTTTTTGAATTTTTATTTATGTCTTTTTTCAGTAATATAATTTTAATAATCAATATTATTTAAATGGATATTAAATTAGATAATGCATTTAATGCTCACACCACCCTCACTCTCTTGTGTATTTCTCTTGCCAAGTGAAGTTGGTGTGAGAGTTGATGGAGATGACGTGGCGCCATGTGGCAACCACTTTTTCCCTCACTGAACCCTCACTCACTAGAGTACACCACATGCTCTAAGGTAGTATAGATTAAAAAGTAGGGATGCCCGCGCTTCGCGGCGAGTGTGAAATACCACCATATTACTCTTAGGTTTAGTATTTTACAGTCTTACACATCTCACTAAAATCAATATGATTCTGTTGATATCAAGTTGATGGATTGATCCCGACCATCTTTAATCTTGGATTCAAAACTTTAAAGTTTTAGCTAGGTTTGGTTGGCTAACCATTAAACCCACGTTAGTGAATTTAGTTTGGGCCTCCCTTTTATATGACAAGGGATGCTCAAAGTTTTGTTTAAGTTAGTGATGGGGGATAGATCCCAACGATCACATGAGCACTTTTGATCATGCATTGAGTATACTAAGGTAAGCATACAATCCATTTATATAACTCATCATTTCTTTCATTTTCTATTCTCCACCGATGTGGGATAAGTACATATGTTATGTGCTTTGTGTTACTATACGGGCCAATGGGCCGATTACACTACAAAAAAAGTGACCAACAGGGACTAAAGCCTTAGAGACTAATTTATCAGTCTCAAATACATAGTATCTAGGACTGGTTTATCAGTTGCTAGTGGTATTTGAGACTAATTTTACGCAACATATTTTAGTGACTAATAATCAGTCGCTAATATTTAGGCCCCTTATTTGAGAATAAATTTTAGTCGCAAATATGTGTGTGTCGTATAGCTTTTTGGAGGGAAACTTATTGGCTACTGAAATTCAGTCCCAAATATATTCCTTGTGTAATAATTAATGGTGCAGATCTGGTAGAGACTATTCTACAGTCTCTAATATAGAGGGAATGTATTACGGACTGAATACCATTCTTTAATATTTTCAAAACAGACCAAATTAGGGACTGATATTCAGTCTCGAACGCCTTTTGGTATAAGAAATGACCAGTGACTAATTTTCAATCTCCAATTATGTTACGCAAATTCTACCGGTTGATGGGACGTATCGGGGGTTGAAAATCATTGTCAAAGATCTTTTTTGTAACCTTATTCTGAACTGATATTTAGTCTCCGACGTGTTATACAAACGAAAGAACTATACACTCATATTCAGACTCCCTTTTAACTGAAAGCCAGATGGGTGTTCTTCTTTTATAACCACATTTCCTTCACAAATTTCCTTAACCAGACGATGTGGGATAGAAAAATAATAGGTTTATGAACTTTCTTAGAGTTCAAACTCGGACAACTTTGTTCAACTCGGCCTACTCGGCGAACCGGTCTTGTAGCTTTCTCCACCAATTGATGAAAAAAAGCAAAACTTTGCGTTACTATACAGGCCAATGGGTCGATTAAGCAACAAAAATAAGTTAACTGAAAGCCTGTTGGGTGTTTTTCTTTTATAACCACATTTCCCTTGCAAATTTTCTTAACCAGGCGATGTAGGATACTATGAACTTTCTTAAATGGACAAAATTGTAATTTGCGAGGTGGGCAATGCATTAACACTTATACCAAATGCAACAACTCTTTTCCTAAGTGTCTTAAAATTTTAGTGAAATTAAAACTTTGCCCACTCTATATGCTTTATATAGTAGTATAGATTATAAGTTTAAAGTTAACAATGTTTAGAGTGCTTGATGAAATTCATATCACAACATTTATTATAGAAAACATTAATAATACGAAGAAAGTAAATAACATGTTGTTAGGGTATGTGGTATACCTTCCAATGAGTGAGGCAACGCACGCCCCTCACTTAGAGAGAGGGTGGTGTTCACCTTGTTAACTTGCTTACTTGCATCACATCCAATAACCTATTGCCACCTCGCCTCTCACCTCTCACTCCCTCACTTGCATCCTCACTTCCCATGAAAATATCTCATGGGAATTCCTCACGCACACTCCCTCACGCCCCTCACTTGGAGAGAGGGCGGTGTTTCCCTCAAGTGAGGGTGCCACATATGATCACTTATCTCCTTCATGGGGGTATACCCCTTGCTCTTAGGCATGTAACCTTACATACGAACATATCAAAACTATGTCATTTTAATTAAAAGTAAACTAAAACAATGTCTTTTTTCCTTAACAATTTCTTTCAACCTATTCCCCAAATCTATACTGACTCTCTCTATATGTCACACCCCGGTTTCAGGACACCCCGGGCGTACGACCAGATTGGCACTTCAAATCTTATTTTATTTAGAAAATCGGAGTGAGTTTAGCAGCGGAAAATACTTTTAGATCGATCTGTAATAAACTTTAACCCGAGGGTTGATATTGTATATTTTCTAAATCCGGGGATAAACAAAATATCATTTCATTTCATTGGGGATTTAAATACCCCTTTTGGTATACAAAATCCATGGTCCATGGCCATTTACATGTCACCTGCATAAGCAGGGTAGAACTAGAGCCACAAGGTAGGTGGCCTATGCGTGGGGAGGTAACCTTGTCTAATACCAAGCTACACAAGCATTGGTATCTAAGGGTTTTACCTTTCGGCACCTAACCCTGTGTATAACAAGGGAGTATCCATGTCTAGGATATCATCATCCTAAGACTATCCCATAGGACTAGCCTTACAGATAATCATTGATTACTTGAAAATATTTTGGAAAATAAAACGTCAGCGCGAACGCTGGTGAACATAATTATCATGACCAGTTTCAGTTGGCAAATACAGTATCAAAACAATTTACAATAATGCGGGTACAATCTACCATCCAGCGGAACTATTTCATCCGAGTGTATAACCACGGTATACACCGATAATTTCCGAAAAAGACTGCTGACATTACCAGACTTACTTATTGCGATGTCCCATAATCGAGACTCCGTCTAACAAATAGTTATAGACAATTACCAGCCCCAATATGGGGATTTCACCCCTAAAGCGTGTATCCCTTGATCATGTTTTACGTATACTTATGTCCTGAATGTTGTCCGTAGACGCCCTTATGTATCAAACTTTTGAATACATGTATTGTCATTTCGTAAACGTAAAACTTTCAAATTTTTGAAAATAAAGACAGATAAACATATTCACCTTAAATAAAGGCATGATCTTATCTCAGGGTAGTCCTAGAAAGCTTGTGTAAACCTTAACGCAAGTTCTAGATAAGTTAGTATCTTAACGCACGATTTAGGAAATAAGCGAAAGTTGGAAAATAAGCCAAAGTCGAAGATTTTACCGGAACGAATGCACACAAATCGAGGTAGAGCATGTCCAAGAAGTCTGGAAGTGGTTTGTGAGTGTTGGGATGTTTTAAAATGAGCAGCCGAAGCTTGCTATTTATAGTTGCCGACTGGGTCCGTGGCGGACCGTTAGCCTGGGTGGTAGTTGTCCGCTACCGCCCAGGGCTTGCGTCAGCCCTACGAGTCACTTCCTAATTGGATCGTTCCTATTTTTGCAGATGGCGGACCGTTACGAAGGGGCGTGGCAGTCTGCCACGTGTACACGCTTCAAAACCCTACGCTGAGTCATCAGACACGTGGCATCACGAGAAATTACGGCTGGATTGCGGCTAGCGGACCGTTACCAGCATGGTGGCGGTCCGCCACCCATTCATTTCAATCCTTGCGGATTAGGTCTAGTGGACCTCCAGCCTTTGCGGCCTTGGCGGACCGCTATGCTTCTTTGTAGCGGCCCGCTACCAACCCAAATTCAGAATTTTTTTAAAATTTTTAACCCTTGAACTTTGGGGACTTGGCGAATCCAACCCCTAGGGTTTCAAATTTGGCAAATGAGGACCTCAGATTTGGCCTAGTGTTACATCCTCCCCACCATTATTCAAATCTTGTCATCGAGATTTATTGGAACAGGTGCGGGTATTTCTTTTTCATTTCACTCTCCAGTTCCCACGTGAACTCAGGTCCACGTCTAGAATTCCATCTTACTTTTACCAACACCAGCCTCTTCCTTTTCATCTTTTTAACCTGACGATCCTCAATTTGCAGAGGTTGTTCAACGAATTTAAGATTTGGATCCACCTCTACATCCTGCAAAGGCAATACCAGAGATTCATCGGCCAAACACTTTCGCAGGTTTGACACATGGAATACATCATGAACACCATCATTTCCTCCGACAATTCATGTTGATAGGCGACCGGTACGATTCTTTTCAGAATCTTGAATGGGCCAACGAACCTTGGACTGAGTTTTCCTTTCTTTCTAAATCGTACCACACCTTTCCAAGGTGAGACTTTTAACAATACCCGATCGCCCATAGAGATATCAAACGACTTACGACGCTTATCAGCGTAACTTTTCTGTCTATCACGAGCCGTTTTCAAACGTTCACGAATTTGTAATACTTTGCCGATTGTTTCCTAAACTCTCTCACGACCGGACAATTGATTTTCTCCAATTTCTGCCCAGCAGACAGGAGTTCAGCATTTTCTGCCATACAAGGCTTCAAATGGGGCAGCTTGGATACTTGTCTGATAGCTATTATTATACGAGAATTCCATTAGACGTAAGTGGTCTTCCCAACTTCCTCCAAGGTCTATTACACAAGCTCGAAGCATATCTTCCGGCGTTTGTATTGTCCTTTCACTCTGACCATCCGTTTGAGGATAATAAGCAGTGCTAAGGTTCAACTGCGTTCCGAGTGCTTTCTTAAAGCTTTGCCAGAATTGAGACGTAAACCAACTGTCTCTATTTGATACAATAGATAACGCCACACCGTGAAAAGACACGATTTCATAGATATATAACTGTGCCAACTTATCCATGCTATAAGTTTCTTTCATTGGAAGAAAATGGGCAGACTTTGTCAGTCTATCAATGATAACCCAAGTAGTATCATTTCCTTGACTCGTTCGGGGAGGTTTCATAATGAAGTCCATAGTTATCATTTCCCATTTCCATACAGGAATTTCAAGTTGTTGCAACAACCCAGACGATTTCTTGTGAACACGTCGTACACTTTGCAACATATAAGGCGATTTGCTTCTTCATACCAATTCACTAATAATCGGGTTTCAAATTTTGATACGTCTTATCGCTTCCTGGGTGCAATGTATATTTAGATTTGTGAGCTTCTTCGAGTAATCGCTCTTGAAGATCTCCAATAATTGGCACCCAAATTCGTTTGTTCATTCGCAGAATATCATCATTTCCTTTGATCAACTTATCAATCATTCCTTTCATGTTTTCTTTTTCAATATTTGCCTCTTCCAGGGCTAATTTCTATGCCTCTTTAATTTGTTCTATGAGTTCGTTTTTCAATTCGAGTCTCAAGGCACGTACCTTTTTGGTTTTTCTCTTTCTTTTTGACTCAAATCATCGGCTACCACATTAGCCTTACCTTAATGATAGCAGATTTCGCAGTTATAATTACTTAGGATTTCTAACAACCTTCTCTGCCTCATGTTTAACTCTTTCTGACCAAAGATATATTTCAAACTTTTATGGTTAGTGAACACAGTGAACTTGACTCCATAGAGATAGTGTCACCATAATTTCAATGCAAAAATTTTGGCACCCTACTCTAAATAATTAGTCGTATACTTCTGTTCATGAGTTTTCAATTGCCGAGATGCATATGCAATGACTTTGTTTCTTTGCATCAACACACTAACGAGACCGGTGTGTGAGGCATCACAATAAAATACAAAGTCCTCGGTTCCATCCGGCAGAGCCAAAACTGGAGCGTTCGTTAATTTTTGTTTAATCATCTCAAAAGCTTCTTCCTGCTCTGGTCCCCATTCATATTTCATTGTTAAGGAAGTAAGAGGGACAGTAATTCGGGAAAAGTCCTGAATAAATCTTCTGTAATATCCAGCCAATCATAAGAAACCCCGAACTTCGGTTAGCGTTTTCGGGATTTCCCATTTGGTAATTGCTTCAATCTTAGCAGGATCAACTTGAATTCCGTTGGCATTTATTATATGCCCAAGAAATTGTACTTCTGATAACCAGAATTCACATTTTGAAAATTTGGCATACAATTTCTCAATTTTAAGTAATTCAAGAATTACTTTCAAATGATGTGCATGTTCTTCCTTATTCTTGGAATAAATAAGTATATCGTTTATAAATACAATAACGAATTTATCCAAGTAAGGTTTGCAAATACGATTCATCATATCCATAAATGTTGTTGGAGCATTAGTGAGTCCAAATGGCATCACAGTGAACTCATAATGTCCATATATTGTTCTAAATGCAGTCTTAGATATGTCTTCCTCATGCACTTTTAATTGATGATATTTTGAACGAAGATCAATCTTTGAAAAGCAACATGCTCCCTGAAGCTGATCAAACAGACCATCAATTCGAGGGAGTGGATATCTATTCTTGATCGTAACCTTGTTCAGTTCACGGTAATCAATACACATACGCATTGACCCATCTTTCTTCTTAACAAATAACACCAGAACTCCCCAAGGTGAAGAACTCGGTCTTATGAATCCTTTTTCTAATAACTCTTTAAGTTGTCTCTTCAATTCCGCCATTTCATTTGGTGCTAATCTGTACGGGGCTTTAGCTATCGGAGTTGTTCCTGGTATTAGATTAATTCTGAATTCTACATCTCTTCTGGCGGTAATCCAGGTAGTTCCTCCGCGTACTTCCGGATACTCGGATACTACTGGCACATCCTTCAATTACTTTGCTTCCTTGTTGGTCGTTATTGACACAAGGTATGCTAAACATCCTTTGTTCAGACATTTCGTTGCCTTAAGGAGTGATATAATTCCAATTGGATTGGAACTTTTATCTCCTTTGATAGTAATTGTCTTACAACTAGGCATACGAATCTCAATGGATTTCTTGTCGCAAAATATTCGGGCTTGGTTGGCAGATAATCAATCCATTCCCAGAACAATATCAAACCCGGCCAATGTCATGGGTAACAATTGCACAGGTAGGACATGGCTAGATAGAGAAATTTTACAGTCGTTCAAAGAACTAGAGATTCTAACTAGATCCCCATTAGCAGTCTCCACCTCATAAGATTTGTCTAATCTAGCTAAGGGTTTATCGAATAGATTACAGAATTTAATACCTATAAAGCTTTGATTTGCGCTAGCATCAAATAAAACCCTTGCATAGATATTTTCGACAAGAAACGTACCGGTAATGACATCCGGTATTTTAGCTGCTTCATTGGCATTCAGAACAAATGCCTTGGCTTTTTTCATAACGCCTTCAGCAGGTTTTGTTCCAGACGTTCCTGCTTCTTTTACCTTTGGGCATTGGGTCTTTATGTGACCCGGCTCTCCACAGCCATAACAAATAATGGGCTTCCTGTTCTTATAACATCTCTCAGTAGTGTGACTAGGAATTTTACATATGCTGCAAAATAGCCTTGCACCACATTTTCTGAAATGTCTCTTTTTGCATAACCAGCATTATGGAATAGGGGAACAAGTATCTTTACGACTGAAATTGCTTTCAGATCGTCATTGCTCGTTTCTATTTAGGTGCATATTATCCTTCTTCTTCGGTTCCTCTCTATTCCTTATCAGTCCATTAGTAAGTACAACACCAAGCTCAATGGCATTATCCATTGATTCAGGTTTAGAGGCTTTTACCAAGTCTCTGATTTCTAAAACTAAAACCCATATGTATCTTTTAATGAGGTTTGATTCAGGAGTTGCTAGATGAGGTACTAACCAAGCATACTCGAACAGCTTCGTCACATAGTCTTGGTGGTTTGTACCCACCATCCGTAAATTCAGAAAATTGTTTTCAATCTGTTCCCTCTCATTTACGGGACAGAACTTTCTTTTGACTCTTTCCTGCAAAGTAGACCAGCTCATGGAATAAGCACGATCTCTGCCTTTGGCGGATATAACTTGATTCCACCACTCTAATGCTCGATCTCTAAACAAATTTGAAGCATAAAGTACCTTGTCTTCTTTAAGACATTTGCTTATCGTCAGCACAGAGTCAGTTTACTCTAGCCAACTCAGTGCGGCTGTGGCTCCCTCTTTTCCTGCGAACTTGTAGGGTTTGCAGTCCTAAAAGTTTTTATATGTTTCTATTTTTTGTATGCTGTCTCATATCCTTCCTTGGGACTAGCCACAGGAATCATGGCTTTCCCGATATGTTCTCTTGAAGGTTTTACTACAAAAGTTAGAATGACCTCCTTCAGTAGATTTTGAAGGATGAATTGAATATCCTCCCTCTGTATGTTTTGAAAAGCGGGGGATAGAGAATTCATTCTCAGTTTCTCTCGTTTTTTATTTTTGTATTAAAGATTCTTTTTTCTTTGCAGCTTTGCTTTCTTCTATAACTGCTACAATTTTAGGAATTGCTTTTCTCAATTCCAGCATCAATATTTTTGTCATTTCTGCCTTTTGACCTCTTGCTCGACAGTAATATTCTTAGCCATTTGCTTCTTTTTGCCCCAAGTGTTGTTTGATAGCCCACTTTTCGACATTCTCTAAGAAATATCAGAATATATATCAATTTAAAAATTTATATATGAAATATAAAGATATTTTATTCATTGAGCATAATATATTACAAAATACAATATATTTTATGAGCTACTACGATTCCTAGCTTCTTCTTGGGCTTGTCGTAGAACTTCATTTTCTGCTCTTGTCTTTGCTTTCTCTCGTTCAAGTTCAGCTATATGGTTTAACAGTGTTCTAACCCTATCATCCTCAGGTGGTTCTTCCACTACCCTTGGAATAGGTATATTAGGAATTTATTGGTAAGGAAGATAAAGAATATTAAAGTAGGCTATTTCTTCTCCTTCCGGATTATAGATACGCTCGTATGGAATTTCGGGAATTCCTTCATATATATTATACGGTACTATAGGAGTAACGTTGTAGCTTCCTGTCGTTGGAGCAGAATGAATACCAAGTGAGGGAATATAAGAATTAGGAACCGATTCTAATTCTCCCAAACTTCTAAATGTTGAACTTTTGGTGTCTACTCCTTGTTCATAACCTGTCTCATTGGTTACTTGGTTTTCATTATTGGGTGGAGCAAAACTTCGAATAAAATCAGTTGTATCTAAGCAAAAAATGAAATAATTTCATTAATAACATATATAATATATGATACAAAATACAAGTTAGGAAAATATAATATATCCTATCTAATCTTCTATTAGCATCTCTCCATATTGCGTCATCTCCTCACCACGTTCCTTTATTTGAGCTACAATCTCTTTTTTCTTCTTTTTATCTTTAAACCATCCCTTCTTGACTTCATCCATTTCTCGTATTGAATGAACAAGACACTCAATCAGAGAGGTAGGGATTTTATGAGAATGTCCAAATTGTGGTGGTTGCTCATGGAGTCCAACCACAATATCATTGTATGCATTTTGATATGCAGAAGGGACATTGAAATATTCCTCATAAGGACTATAATATAGAGGATCAGGAGCAATATACGGATCTTGAAGAATAGGGGATTCAGGATTATGGAAGGGATAATCCTTAGGATTTTCCAACACAGGAACATAATGATGAGATTCTTCTTCGGATGGTTCCTCCACCGGAGTATTGTGATAAATTTCTTCCACCTCACCGGATGCAACAGAAAATCTTTCAGTGAGCATTCCCACTCTTATTCTTGGCTTTCGGGGCCTACTTGGCCCAGCCTGATCGTTTACTGGTGGAGGCATAGTAAACTGGCAGTTACTAAAATCATAATCGGCATCCATGCAAGAACTCTCAGCTTCATATGATTGTGGATGATATTCAGGAGAAGGAGTATCTAGATTTATAGCGAAGGGATTGCTATCATCACGAAATGTTATCGGCATCATCTGAGATCCATAGACATGATACTCAGGCGGCTCTTGTTTCATTGGACGATTAGGATCATAATATGGAAGATTATGCTCTCCAGACATCCTGAAATCGTAAATATTAGTATCTTCCTTAATAGGTATTCTGTCCTCAAGTTGATCAAAACTTAGATACTAAAGCAAGTATCCTTACTTTAATCTTGAGGTATTAATAAAGTTTTAAAACTATGGTTAAAGCTTAGATACTAAGGATAGTATCTAATTTGCAAAAACATTGGGCTTTGATACCAACCTGTCACACCCTGGTTTCAGGACACACCTGACATGCGACCAGATTGGCACCTCAATCTTATTTTATTTAGAAAATCAGAGTGAGTTTAGCAGCGGAAAATAGTTTTCGATCGATCTGTAATAAACTTCAACCCAAGGGTTGATATTGTTTATTTTACAAATCCAGAGATAAACAAAATATCATTTCATTTCATTGGGGGTTTAAATACCCTTTTTTTATACATACTCCATGGTCCATGACCATTTACATGTAACCTGCGTAAGCAGGGTAGAACTAGAGCCACAAGGTAGTTGGCCTGTGCCTGGGGAGTTAACCCTGTCTAATAATAATCTGCACAAGCATTGGTATCTAAGGGTTTTACCTTCCGACACCTAACCCTTTGTATAACAAGGGAGTATCCATGCCTAGGAAATTGTCATCCTAACATCTCCTCTTGTTTTTTTATTCCTACAAAGTTATCTCCATGCTAGCAGCACATAACCCGGTCAAAATTCTTTATGTACACATTTATCCCCAAGACTATCCCGTACGACTAGCCTTACAAGTAATCATTGATTACCTAAAAATATTTTGGAAAATAAAATGTCAGCGCGAACGTTGTTGAACATGATTATCATGACCAGTTTCAGTTGGCAAATATATTATCAAAACATTTAACCATAATGCGGATACAATCTACCATCCAACGGAACTATTTCATCCGAGTGTACAACCACGGTATACACCGACAATTTCCCTAAAAGGACTGCTGGTAACATCCCGAAAATCCAGAAGCTGATGATCCGGGTCGGTGGGTAACTCGAATATTTGTTCAGTGTCGTGGCTAGTAGGGGTTTTTATGTAAAACTCTTTCTAACGAAAGTTTGAGAACCCGAGTAACCGTTTAATGCGTATTATGAGATTTAAACGCACGTTAAAGGAAGCGCAGGGACCCGAAAGTAAACATTGGAGGGTTTAAATACAAGTTGAGGAAAACCCTAGGCCATTCGGCCTAGGTGTGTGCTATACGGCAGAGAGAGGGAGATCTGGCAAGGAGCGGGAGGGTGACGGTAGTGAATCCGAGGTGGTTCTACGACGGCGTCTAGCAGGGGAGCAACTTCACTACAAATTAAGGTAACCCTCGACTCTCACTTTTTTATTTCTTTCCGGTTGAGTTGTAAGAAACTCGATTGGGTTTTGGGTTCATGCCCACGACGGCAGCAGTGGGAGTGGCGTTGGTGGCCGACGGGGAGGACGGTCTCAGGCGTAGCAAGGCATGTCGGAATAGGGGTGAGGATATGTGACGGTGACGGTGAACAGGAAGGACGATGAGCGCGAAGGTGGAGTGGCCGGAGGAGTCGGCCACGGCTGTTGTCAATGTAGCAGGCGCATGGCGGCCGGAGGATGGTGCTCGATGGTGGTAATAAGCCGACTGGGACAGCAGTGAAGGTGCCCGTAATGATGGTCGTGGTGGCGACGCGAGACGGAGGAGAGCAAGGGTGTTGCTCTGTTAGGGTTTTGCCAAAGAGGACGACTATGGTGACAAGTGGTGGTGATCGGCGTCCGACGTGAAGGTGATGATGACGGGGGCGGCTTGCACGGCGGTGGATGGTGGGAGAGTAGGAAATCATTAACGAGGCTGGTTAGGTTTATGCGTAGCATGGTTTACATGCATGCATGGAAAAACACGACTTGCGTATACGCGTTCTGCGGGCTTTGGGCTTGCATGGTCGCGTTTCGCTAATTTGGGTTTTGCATGACGTGGATTACCAGTATGCATGGGAAGTGGGCAGTACGGGTTCTAAACGGGTCAACGACGACCTGGTTCTCATGAATACGTAGTTAAGGGTTTATATGAGTGAAGAGGTGTGCGGATAAGACGAATGTCGAAACCATTAATATTTTTGTGTTACGTAATTGACACATGTTTACGACGTTCTTTGACCATGTGATCCTATGTTGACAGGTTCGAGTTCCGTGTTAGGCGGCCGTTGCGGTACAAGAGTTGGATCTTCATACCGGTGAGTTTCTAATCCCTTCTTTAAACGTTTTTATTGTTTTATTGAAATAAATGTGTAACGAGCTTTGGGGTTTAACTCGATGAGTTTATTAATTTAAGTATCCAAAAATGGGGCTAAGGGACTATGTGTTGTCCATAGGATATGTGGGTTAAAGGTGGGTTCATGGTAGTGAGTCTTATTGTGACCTAATAGGGGTGAGTCGGGGGACAAGCTTACATGTCGCGCGGGTACGGCTAGGAGGAGTTACAGGATATACACGTACATGGTATCTGCTTAGGTAATGAGACATGGTATTTGTATGTGTGCTGCTATAATAGTGGTGTATTATGTTAGGAGTTAGTCGTGGTGAGTCGGGATATAAGCTAAACGATTATGAATACGTGTAGGATACGTTATCTTAGTGTTATGTGTGGGGTGCAGATGTAGTTAATGAGTCATGTAAATTAAGTGAGATGTTATGTTTCTTATATTTGTGTTGTGTTTGCATCGTTGTCCTTATGACACGGCAAACGGGATTGTGAAGGACGAAGTCCTTCGGCAAGTCACCAAAGGTGAGAATATTAAGCAGGTTAACTATAAGCTCGAGGTGTGTCGAACGCCCTTACGAGGGTGCAGTGATGAGGTATGTGTTTGTGTGCATATATTTGTGTATTAAATTGCATGCAAGTGATGAATTATAATAATTGTGCATGATATGATATTGATGTGGTGAGTAGATGATATTAATGAGGTGTGTAGAGTCAGGTTGACCGTTGTGTCGGGATGAGGACATTGTGTTACAACTGTTGTGTCAGTTAGCATGTGAGAGTCTTGGTTAGGGCTGGTTAAGTCGGTGTCTAGACCGGTGTTTGGTTAATATGTGTGATAAATTTTAAGTTATCAGAGTGGTAAGCTCGATTCATGTCGGAGAGACTTATTGGGTTAAATGGTGGAATGAGTCTGGGGTGGTGAACTCCTTTGGGATATCATAAGATAACAAGGGTTATCTATATGATGTTAATTTATAAAAACTATTTTATGTAGACCAGAGGATCTGAAGTGGAGATAAATATCACTTTAGATGAGTTGGCTTTTGTTTAAATGAAACTATTGGAACTCACGCAGTGGAGTTGGCTTTGTGTGTACGTTAGATTATGTTGTAGGTGAGCTTTGGAATCGACGTATCTTTTCTTGGGAGCGGTGCTACTCGGATTGGTGTGCAGGCAATCGTGAGGTATACTTAACGACGTTAACGAAATTGAATAGTAATTATCGTTTGAGAAAGACTTCCGCTATAGTTTGATTAATAACACGAGTATTTTAAATAGAATAACCAGTTATGAGAACCAACTGTAGGATGCCCGGTTTGGGGTCTTACAAGTTTGTATAAGAGCCATGTTTTAAGAGAAAATAGATGTTTTTATAAAATAAAAATACCTTAACTTAAACTGAAAATGGGACAACGGTGAAATGAATGTCACCACGAGTAACCGTGAGCTAAGAGGTACGTCTTTTGAGTTATACATTAACTGTTAGAGTATCAACTCTGTAGTGTTACACTATGTGAGATAGTTTGGTGTGTCGGTGTGGTTTAGTGATTTCGTGTGTAATCATGTATGGTGTGTAACTATGATAGATATGATGACTTGATAGTTATTGCGTTGTGTTATGTGAGTTGTGTGAGATGCATGTGCATCCGGTGTGTGTGCGAAAGGTAGGAAACTAGTGTGTGTATGATGGGAAACGTTTAGAATACGAGTGGTAACGTGGACAACCAATCACATTTGATCACCGTGATTCGGCAGTCTATGGTTACTCTTATATTCTGAATCTGTTAGCTATGATAACCACATAAATGTCATATCTTGGGTAGGAGTAGATGGCTAAGACGAAGCATTCGGGATCGGGCAAATGTGGAGCTCTTACTAGGAAGAATGCAGATCGATAGTCAAGCCGACGGCTGCTGTAGATGGAACTGACAGAGAGATGGGAGTAGTGTTAGCGCTTTCCGCGCCAAGTGTGACTAGAGCTTCGTTCGGCGACATGCCGTTTGGTGCTATGATTAGAAGGACTAGATGGAAAAGGAGGGTGGTGTCAGCAGTACGTGATTTCCCTCCATGATGTGGACCTGCGTGGTTGAGAGATCGACCACTTGTGGGGTTGATAGAACTTTATCTCAGGAGGACCCGGTGGACGACCCGGAATGTGACGAGGAGGGACCAAAGGAGGACACAGCAGATGCACTTGATATGGCCTAGTAGTGATCTTGTGGGCATTGTTAGGATGCCCGATTGTTTGATGATTAGATGATGTGGTCGTTGCCATGAGAAATTCCGGGGTGATTTGACGTTATGACTGATTAGATGTTTACGTTGTGTGATGCTTAATTCAATTGTTGACTACTTGATCTGGATATTGATTTTGTGTTTTACCGCATGATGATTTGAACATAATTAACGATGATTGTGTTTATGATGGAGTATGGTTGTGTTTACAGTAATGGAATATGTGCGGTATGGTGTGATTATATGATTACTTTTTGAATGACGTGAGTCTGTACTAAATGTAAACTATGTTGTGGTACTAGAGCATGGTTGACGAGAATATGTGGGTAGACTTGTATAGACATGAGTTTTGACCTTGTATGTGTTTACGGTCTTAAGGTAGTGTCACCTATATGCTAACGTCTAGGTGATGCTTGAAGTGCAATAGGTGTATCGCACTTTGTGTGAATGTTCAGGACGGGGTCCTATGGGAAGTGGTGAATATACATCTTGCGTATGTATAAATATTCAGGACGAGGTCCTGTGGGAAATTGTGATTATATATCTTGTGTGATTGAATGTTAGGATGAGGTCTTGTGTCTAGAATGAGTAGTGTGTCGTCCTGAACCATTGGTATAACCCATGTGGGGGTACGACCGTGTGAACTCTGTATGAGTACGTGATGACGTGTGGCAGTGGTCACCGTTGTGAGGAATAGGAGGTAGGGTTCAGGAGTTTGTGTGTCTATAAATGACAAGGTCATATCGTATACACGTAGAATTGCTCAGGTCTAGCTGCTCAGGTGTGCACCTGGTGCGAGTTAGAGAGTTGAGATGCTATACCTAGATATATATACTTTGAACATGATAGGTCTTGTCTTTATGACCTGACGTTATGTGTCCTGGTAGTACACGCTTAGTCGTGCCTAGGACGGGTGGTGGGGATGATCAAGCACGGTGTTTCTATCTTGACGTTTTCTCGACGTTGATACATTGAGGTGATGCGAGGGGTTTTGACGCCTTCCTAGACGATCGGTGAGGTGCTCTTATGAGATGCCTATGCTTATATCTCGGGAATTCGGAGCACGAAGCTAAGGGGTGGAGCGGTGAGAGTTGATGATGAAAGCGTTACGTGGACGCTTGATCGGAGATAGTTACGACGTGAATGAGATGACGACGCTGAAGACTCCAACATGGAGTGAACGAGAGGACGAAAGGGTCTCCATGGAATACGTTCCATAGGAGGAATTCGGTCGAGGTGAGATACCAGAGGAATAAGGATTGATGTGGTGCAAAACATACATGTTAATAAAGCGTATTTCACCACATTTAAATAGGTTTTGGTTGTGAATTCATTCGATTATGATACTTATGTTTTTATGTTATGTTTTGTAGGCATTCGAGAAGAATTGGAGCTTAAATGATCAAGACGTGTGAAGGAAACGAGCACACGAGACCACGATATGAGAACGGAAAAAGTCGGGAAAGAGTCCAACCTTAAAAGAGGCATATCTCGGGCTAAAAAATTAGTTACGGGGCCCATAATATATGGATTTGGGGTATTTCGACAAGGGGAATCCAAAAATCAGGATAGTTTTCGTGCAACATTGGGGACTCATATTTCTCGACACGCAAAGATCCAGGGTTCTGGAAAAGTTGCGCGACTCTTTTGTCTTTAGCGACACGCGAAGACTTTGTCTGATGGCTTTCGCGACACGCGAAAATACCCAGTTACGTAGATTTTGACCTGATTTCATGTTTAAATAGTTTAAGACTCTCCCATAAGTAGGGGTATCGATTACCAGCTGTTTAGAGAAGGAGAGGAGGCGATTTTGGACAACGAGAACATTAAGAGTGGAGTTTGGAGCTTCCTAGAAGCCTCGGAGTGAAGATTGAAGATCATTTTCGGTTTGGAAACGTTCAGTTTGTGTTTATTCGTTTGATTTCTGTACCTATTATTGACTATGCTTCTGTTTGATCTTAGTTATATGATGTTTTGGAGTTGTATGAGTAGCTAAACCTGATAGCTACCTAGGTTTGATGATTATTTTCGTGTTTTGACACTTTTGCGGGTTTTTATCGTATGATTTGTTGTGTTGATCTTAGAATCTCTATCTTTACTGATTGTGAATGGATATGAATATTGATCTGATATGATTGCTATTGCCATGACCATGTTTGAATGATGTTTGGTTGATTTGGTGTCTTCTAGATTGATTCTTGCATGCTAGGACGATTACTTTGTGTTTTGTCCGATTAGATAACTGACTAGAGATAGCGGTTAGTGTCTTGGCCTCGGTTTGAGTTTTATTTTAGTGTCCTACCTAGTTTTGAGACCGAGAGGTGATAGATTAGCCTAAAACCTCCTACCCGTTGTGTGTTAGGTCGAGCCTGCGCGAGAGCGAGGTTTACCTTTCATTCGTGGATTAGTGTTCTTAGGGTTTGCTTGGGGTCTAGTTAGAGATTGTCTTTTGCTCTTGGGTTGGACCGCAACCTTTAACAGCATTGTGAAGGTGAGACCGAGAGGTGATCCTCCATTAGACATTTTGACATCGCCCGTCCTGTTCTTTACACGAGTTTAGTGTTTTCTTAGGAAGTCGGTGACATGCTAGTCGACCCTAGATTCGTACCTTTAGAGACAGTTATACGTATAAATTCCCTTTGTCATTGTATGTTAGTATGATTCATACCTAGGTAGTTGCTTTCTTTCTGATCTTATCCTTACGTCCGGTCTCCGTGTTCTTAGTTGTTTGCTAGAGTTCAGAGTAGTCTTGTGTTTCATTTTCTGTAGTTTGAATCATTCATTTATATTTCTAGGTTAGGACTCGATAGAGGTTTAGTATTGAGAGCCGCCATAGGTGTCCACGGATTGATATCCGGTCTTGCCTACGCTTATTACATATCGACCGGTACACCTGCCGTTTGTGTGTTTTAGGATTGGTAATTCCTTTTTAAAACCATTGTGTGAATTTGATTTAATTTTATATATACTTTACACACATCAAGGATGTTTTCCCCGAACAAGACGATAGATAGCTGAGGGTTATGCTAGGGTGGACATCAGGTTCGCAATTGATAAAGGAGACGTGGTCGGTGATCACGTGGGAATGATTGAGTAACTTCGAGGAAAGTGGAACGAAGGAAGGGTAAGTGCGGGATTGCACGCAAGTGACGGGAAAAGGGAAGGCATATGTTGGTAGATATATGACTAGCCTAAAGGCGAGCTTCTGTGCAGCCCGGTTGAGGCTGATGTTTGAGATGCGAGAACTTTCGAGAAAAACATCGAGAGCTAATAAAGATAACTCTAGTGTCGAGAGTAAGAGCTTACTTAAGGAGTGCGTGAAACGCATGATAACGATGCGAAGAGGTGTCTTGAGAGAGACACGTTGTGATTATAGAGACGAGAGGAGCTTTACACACGCTCCTGGAGATCATCCAAGGAGGTCAAGGAAAGTACCTTCAAGAGTAAGGCAGAGGTGCCTGAGTTTTGTGAAATCATTGTAGGATGGAAATTGGGGCATGAGGAGAGAAGGGAGACGAGTGATCCTATTCAGGAAGGCGAGAAACCTTATTTAGGGAGGTAATCGTCGTAGTGACGAGATTATCAAGACTATACGAGGAACGACGGCAAGGGTGCCGTGAGTAAATCAGGGAAACGTGATGAGCAAGCAGGCAACTGACGGTGTTGTGCCGTCTGAGGAAAATTTGGCAGAGCAAGTAATGAGGAAAAAAGTAGGTGATCCTACAGGTCCCAAGGTTGAAAGCGGGCAACAAGGAGACTCCTTTTAGACGCCAAGTATGGTGACTGTATTGTAAAGTAATGACCATGACGAGATGTCCGAAAGAGAGCGGTTGGCACCAAATGATTTTTGAGTGCACCATGTATAGCAGGAAGACGAATGATGTCGGATTGTGTTGGTGCAGGATTCGAGGATGAATCCACTTTTAAAGGGGGTAGACTTGTAACATCCTGAAAATCCAGAAGCTGACGATCCGGGTCAGTGGGAAACCCGAATCTTTGTTCAGTGTCTTGGCTAGTAGGGGTTTTTATGTAAAACTCTTGCTAACGAAAGTTTGAGAACTCGAGTAACCGTTTAATGCGTATTATGAGAGTTAAATGCACGTTAAAGGAACCGCAGGGACCTGGAAGTAAACATTGAAGGATTTAAATACAAGTTGAGGAAAACCCTAGGCCATTCGACCTAGGTGTGTGCTATACGGCAGAGAGAGGGTGATCCAGCAAGGAGAGGGAGGGCGACGGCAATGAATCTGAGGTGCTTCTATGGCGGCATCTAGCGGGGGAGAAACTTCACAACAAATTAAGGTAAACCTCGACTCTCACTCTTTTATTTCTTTCTGGTTGAGTTGTAAGAAACCCGATTGGGTTTTGGGTTCATGCCTACGACGGCAGCAGTGGGAGTGGCGTTGGTGGCCGACGAAGAGGACGGTCTTGGGTGTAGCAAGGGACGTCGGAACAGGGGTGAGGATGTGTAACGGTGAACAGGAAGGACGATGGGGGGCGAAGGTGGAGTGGTCGGAAGACGCGGCCACGGCTATTGTCAATGTAGCAGGCGCATGGCGGCATGAGGATGGTGCTCGTTGGTGGTAATAAGCCGACGGGGACAGCGGTGAAGGTGCCCGTAATGATGGTCGTGGTGGCGACGCAAGACGAAGGAGAGCAAGAGTGTTGCTCGATTAGAGTTTTGCCTAAGAGGACGACTATGGTGACAAGTGGTGGTGCTCGGCGTCCGACGTGAAGGTTATGAAGATGGGGGTGGCTTGCACGGCGGTGCGCGGTGGGAGAGTCGAAAATCATTAAGGAGGTTGGTTGGCTTTATGCGTAGCGTGGTTTACATGCGTGCATGGAACAACCCGACTCGCGTATACGCGTTCCTCGGGGTTTGGGCTTGCATGGTGGCGTTTCACTAATTAAGGTTTTGCATGACGTGGATTACGTGTATGCATGGGAAGTGGGCAGTACAGGTTTTAAATGGGTCAAGGACGACCCAGTTCTCATGAATATGGAACTAAGGGTTTGTATGAGTGAAGAGGCGTGCGGATGAGACGAATGTCGGAACCATTTATATTTTTGTCTTACGTAATTGACACATGTTTACGACGTGCTCTGACCATGTGATCCTACGTTGACAGGTTCGAGTTCCGTGTTAGGCTGCCGTTACAGGGTGTTCACGTACATGGTATGTGCTTAGGTAACGAGACATGGTATTTGTATGTGTGCTGCTATAATAGTGGTGTATTATGTTACGAGTTAGTCGTGGTGAGTCGGGATATAAGCTAAACGCTTATGAATACATGTAGGATACATTATCTTAGTGTTATATGTGGGGTGCAGATGTAGTTAATGAGTCATGTAAATTAAGTGAGATGTTATGTTTCTTATATTTGTGTTGTGTTTGCATCGTTGTCCTTATGACACGGCAAACGGGATTGTGAAGGACGAAGTCCTTCGGGAAGTCACCAAAGGTGAGAATATTGAGCAGGTTAACTATAAGCTCAAGGTGTGTCGAACGCCCTTACGAGGGTGCAGTGATGAGGTATGTGTTTGTGTGCATATATATGTGTTAAATTGCATGCAAGTGATGAATTATAATAATTGTGCATGAGATGATATTGATGTGGTGAGTAGATGATATTAATGAGGTTTGTAGAGTCAGATTGACCGTTGTGTCAGGATGAGGACATTGTGTTACAACTGTTGTGTCAGTTGGCTTGTGAGAGTCTTGGTTAGGGCTGGTTAAGTCGGTGTCTAGAGGATAACCGGTGTTTGGTTAATATGTGTGATAAATTTTAAGTTATCAGAGTGGTAAGCTCGATTCATGTCGGAGAGACTTACTGGGTTAAATTGTGGAATGAGTCTGAGGTGGTGAACCCCTTTGGGATATCATAAGATAACAAGGGTTATCTATATGATGCTAGTTTATAAAAACTATTTTATGTAGACCAGAGGGTCTGAAGTGGAGATAAATATCAATTGAGATGAGTTGGCTTTTGTTTAAATGAAACTATTGGAACTCACGCAGTGGAGTTGACTTTGTGTGTACGTTAGATTATGTTGTAGGTGAGCTTTGGAATCGACGTATCTTTTCTTGGGAGCAGTGCTACTCGAATTGGTGTGCAGGCATTCGTGAGGTATACTTAACGACGTTAATGACATTAAATAGTAATTATCGTTTTAGAAAGACTTCCGCTGTAGTTTAATTAATAACACGAGTATTTTAAAGAGACTAACCAATTATGAGAACCAACTGTAGGATGCCCGGTTTGGGGTCTTAAAACCAGACTTACTTACTGCGATGTCCTATAATCGTGACCCCGTCTTACATCCGGTTATAGACAATTACCAGCCCTAATATTTGGATTTCACCTATAAAACGTGTATCCATTGATCAAGTTTAACGTATACTTATGGCCTGAATGTTGTCCGTAGACGCCCTTATGCATAAACTTTTGAATACATGTATTGTTGTTTCGTAAACGTAAAACTTTCAAAGTTTTGAAAATAAACATAGATAAACATATTCACCATAAATAGAGGCTTGATCTTATCTCAGGGTAGTCCTTAAAAGCTAGTGTAAACCTTAACGCAAATTCTAGATAAGTTAGTATCTTAACGTACGATTTCGGAAATAAGCGAAAGTCATAAAATAAGAGAAGGTCGTAGATTTTACCGGAACGAATGCACGTAAATCGAGGTAGAACAGGTCCAAGAAGTCTAGAAGTGGTTTGTGAGTTTTGGGATGTTTCAAAATGAGCAGCCGAAGCTTGCTATTTATAGTTGCCAGACTGGGTCCGTGGCGGACCGTCAGACTGGGTGGTAGCGGTCTGCTACCGCCCAGGACTTACGTCAGCCCTACGAGTCACTTCCTTATTAGACCGTTCCTCTTTTTGCGACTGGCGGACCGTTACGGAGGGGCGTGGCGGTCTGCCACAAGTACACGCGTCAAAACCCTACGCTGAATCATTAGACACGTGGCATCACGAGAAATTGCGGCTGGATTGTGGCTAGCGGACCGTTACCGGCATGGTGGCGGTCCGCTACCCAATCATTTCAATCCTGGCGGAGCAGGTCTAGCAGACCTCCAGCCTTTGCGGCCTTGGCGCACCGCTATGGGTCTTGGTATCGGTTCGCTACCAACCCAAATTCATAATTTTTTTAAAATTTTCAATCCTTGAACTTTGGGTACTTGGCAAAACCAACCCTAGGGTTTCAAATTTAGCAAATTAGGACCTCGGATTTGGCCTGGTGTTACACTATATATAGGGAAGAGATCTTTTAATAACCATCTGTTATTGTGTTAACCTAATTAAATTCGCCAATATCAATCCAAATCATTATTTTTTTGGATTGAATAACATTATTACACCAATAAAATGTCAAATTAGTTTTTGCATTTTTGTAAATTCGCAAGTGTAACGGAGTTTACACCAGTGTCATTTTTTTTGAAAATATATAATTTTATGTTTTCAGCAAATCTTTACACTGGTGTGAACTCCATTACCCTTGCGAATTTACATAAATGCAAAAAATAACATGACATTGTATTGGTGTAATAATGTTATTCAATCCCAGAAAATAATGATTTGGATTTATTTTAGCGAAGTTAATTGGGTTAACACAATAATAGTGGGTTAACAATGAAACCTTACTATATATATATATATATATATATATATATATATATATATAGAGAGAGAGAGAGGAAAGTTCATTTCAAAACACTATATATATGTAAGAACAAAAAGAACTTATCTTCACCATTAGATTATTTAATCGATTGCTAAAAATCAACAATGATATTTTAATAATTAATTAAAACATTAATAATATTAATTAATGACCTAAGGATGGTATTAAGATTTATAACAATTTTTCAAATCAATTTCTATTTTATCTCCCTTTGTTTCTCTCTAATTTTAAATATGTAATTAATGAGACTTTTAATATTGAAATAGTCTCATTGGTTCATTAATATATTTTTTATTTTCTAGGTTGTATAAATTGTGTTTTGTTTGTATTTATGATAAATTAATGTATTATTTTGAACGTGTAGGAAGGAATTGATTTTAATTGTTGCATACGTGTAGGAAGAAATCGTTCAAATTGTAGACATGTAGAAAAAAATATGTATATATGTAGAAATATACTGATATTTAATATTGCGGATGCGTAAGAAAAATTCATTCCTACATACATGTAGGAAAAAATCAATCAAATAACAAAGCACATGTGTAGGTTGTCGGAAAATATTGCGGATGTGTAGGAAAAAAGAATAAATAAAAATTTTGGATTAGATGGGTTCCATTGGTGATCCCTCGGTATATTTCCGACGGATGTATCCGTTAGTGATAGTTCACTTATGTAGTAATGAATGGTAACGGTTCAAAAAGGCATACCCGAACCTGATTAAGTACCCGAATTGCCGGTCTGGTGTAGTAATTAAAACATTAATAAAAAGTGACAAATACAAATTACATCAATTAATTGTCTTTTGTTGCGACCATTGGGGTTGGTGGCCCAATGGCAAAGGCAAAGCCTTTAGAAACACCTAGATTTAAAGGTCGCGGGTTTAAGTCCCACTACTAATAGGGTTAAAATGAAATTTGCCGTTCTAAAACAAACATATTTTGTTGCAAAAGGTTTTAATTTTCTTTTCGTGTTTGGTATCGAGAATCTTTATACTAATAAAAAAATCATAGGGACACAGTTCACTTTCTGGTGCATCTTTAACATGTTTTTCCCGTCTTTCTCTCATATTAAATAATGATATTAAAAAAATATAAATATTTAATATAAATCTAATTATGGATACTTATTATTTAATTATAGATAGTTATCATATCATCAACCAAATGAATTTAATATGAATTAACAGTTATCAACTTAACAGAATTTGTAACTATCACATCAAAATACATTTTTTAAAAACATATTTTGACGTGTGTATATGTTAACAAATTACATTATATTTTATTCAACCCGTGTGATACACGAGTTTGTTCAACCCGTGTAATACACGAGTGATATGGTGCGAAAGCACACGTCTTTATTCCATTGTTTTAATATGTTTTAGATAGTTTTATATTCGTTTTGAGTCAATTTTATGTACATTTGAGTCTGTCATGTATTTGTAGGAGCTCGGGAGAATTATTGAAGAATACGTGAAGAAAACGAGCAAGAGAATGAAGTCGGGAAAAGTCCAAGGACTAAAAGAGAAAATTGTGAAATTTAGCTCCCTCGCGGTACAGTGGACTAATCTTCGCGGTACGTGAGAGAAATCAGATCCGCCCGTGACTATTTTGTTCCTCGCGGTACGCGAGGAACCCAACCCAAGTCTTTCGCTGTACGCGGGAGACCTAAATTCCGCAAAACCCTAAAATCGGAATTAAAATAGAATTAGATGGCCATTATGATGGGAGATCGATTTCAGCCGTTTTGGAGGGAGCCAAGAGGCGATTTTGAGGCTGGAGAAGAGATTAGAGGTCAAAAGTTGAAGACTTTGATTCCGGGTTCGTTAATTTTAGCGTTCTAGGTTTAAAGTTTTGATTTTTATCTTTGTTTCTAATGTTTGATACCATGGATCTTGTTTTTACTTCTGTCATGGATGTTCTTAGCATGATTCTAGGCTAGATCTTTGATCTACCTAGGTCGAATGATGCCTATGTGTTAAAGTTTTGATTTTTATTCGGTTTTTGGATTCGAATGTTGGATTTATGATTTAGTAAAGGTTTTAGTTTGTTTATGAATGATGTTAGTGCATGTTTACATCTGATCTTGTGATTGATTTTGCTTTTCTGCGTTGATTGTGGTTGTCTGCCGGTTTGATCTTCGTTTCTGGTTCATAGACTTTAGGGTTTGTGATTTGGAGTGGTGTCTAGACGTAGTAGCCATAGAAAACCTAGTTAATTACTGATTAGAAGTGAATGTGTGTCCTAGTTCGATACCCGATAGGTGAGAATTAGTCGTTTAGTCTTCGTCATTAGGAATCCGAGTGTTAACAGTCTGAGAGGACGTTAGTGTTAGGTGTCTAGTGGTTGTTGCTATCCGAATCATAGTATCCAGTCTAGAATTACCCTGTGCATTCCTTGAGTGTATGGTAAGCGGTGAGACTGGGAGGTAATCCGTTTATTAGGGTACTTGTCATAGTTGGAAATACCCGAGAAGTGATCCGACCATCTGGTGAGTTTAGTATCCTTAGGTTGTCTTCTGGTCACATCTCGAGACCGAGAGTGATCGGGAATCCACTAGATATCTTTTAGGTGTTATATCCTTAGAAACCCAGATCCAACCTAGTTCCAAGACCGATAGAAGTTGAGCTTTGCACATAGGATTCCCACCTAGGTAGTGACTTCTCCATTCTTGATTTCATCTTTAGTTTTCTCTTGATAGCTTGAATTGTCCTTACTTTATTGCATTCTTAGTAAAAATCTTTAGTGTAGTAAAACCCCCCCAAACCAAATAATCTTAAGTCCTAGTTAGAGTCTAGTTTAGCTATTCAGTGTCTTTTGGGTTCGATATCCGGACTTCGTTAGGCTATATTACATTGATCGGTACACTTGCCGGTTATGTGGTCTAGTATTAGGTCGAGTCTAGGTTTTATAAATTTAAAGCTAGAGAGTCTAGAATAGGTTTTATTTGTTAGTTTTTAATAGACCGTCTGGACGACATCAAGTTTTTGGCGCCGCTGCCGGGGACACTTGGCAATAACAATATTAGCTTTGACTAGTTCTTTAGTGATTTTTGGTTTATTTGAGTCTTTTATTTTCTTTTGAGTCTTGTGTGCTACTTGTGAGTCCTATCTGAGTGTCTAATTTAGATTTGAGTCTTTCTGTGTGTCTTTGAGTCTTTATTTTGTTTCCTTCTTAGAGTCTTTCTGTTTATGCACCATACTCGTTCGCAGGGATCACCGTCTTTTGCAGCTTATTCTGAACCTGAACGAGAGCTTCACGAGCGTACCCGCGACTTCCGGGAGCGTTTAGAGGAGCTGTGCAAATCTAAGGTACGTTCTCCCAGTCCAGTTCCATTTATTATCATGGGTGACGCTAACCCACCAGCGAGACGTACTGTGCATCAGAGGGCCAGTAGCGGGGTCACGGGCATGAGATCCTCGATCACACGTCCTGCCATTCCTAATACCAATACATGGCAAATCCCGTCACATGTCATGAGTACGATCACTCATGCGACACAATTCCATAGCCTCGAGGATGAGGATGCACCCGGACATTTGTCCCGCTTTGCGAGGATATGTGATACATTTAATATCACGGGTGTATCTAAGGACGCTATCACTTGCGTCTCTTCCCATTCTCCCTTTCTGGGCGTGCATCCACTTGGCTTGACACTCTTCCCTACGATTCTATCACCACATGGGAGGAGCTCGAAGCCAAGTTCTACAAGAAGTACTATCCACCTTCTAGGGCCGCTCGCCTTCGGGACCAGATCCACTCCTTCCGTATGGATCCCGACGAGCCTTACCACATGGCCTGGGAGCGGTTCAACGCGCTGTTGAGCCGGTGTCCCCAGCATGGTCTTCCCGACTGGGCACTAGTGGAGAAGTTCTACAATGGTCTCACATTTGAGAAGCAGCAAATGTTTAATACAGCTGCGGGAGGCCATATCATGGATAGACTCGAGCCTCAAGAGTGCGAGAAATTGTTCGAGAGCTTTGCTCAAGCCGAACAGCAGCACCCACGTTCTGTTAGGGATTCCATCCTACTGCTAGATCACACGCCTCTTCTCCTAGAGGTGTGCATAAGGTCACTCCTGATACTAGCGTGGCTGCTACCCTCGCCTCTATGGCGAATGAGATTAAAGAGTTGAAGCTCAGTGCTTTAAGGTGTCAAGTGTGCAGGGGAGGACACGACACCCGAGACTGCCCTGTAAATAATCAGGAGCACGTGAGCTATGCTGGCAATCAATACCAGAACCGAGGATACAACAATTCTAACACATTTGGCTCAGGATGGAGATCTGGATTCACTGGTCGTCAGCAGCAGTATGGAGGAGATGAAGGAGGAGCGAGCTCGGGGAGCAGTGTTGGGTCGAAGAAGATTGAGGATATGCTTGAGACCCAAACACAGTTGCTTGCTCAGTTGATGCAGAATGATAGGGATGCTCGGCAAAGACCGGATGGCCATGATACTCTCTTGAAGAATCAGCAATCGGCGTTCCAGGATTTGCAACGCACAGTAGGAGACATTGCTAGGAGTTTAAAGGATAGACAAGGAGGTCCATCTTAGAGCCCGAATGCTTCAGTGATGGCCGTGTCGATGAAGAGTGTGGAGAGGAGAGTGGTTGAAGAGGATGACTCCCACTCTAGTGAGCATAATATTCCCTCGGTGGAGGAGGTGAATAAGATAGATTAGGAAGCTCGATTTGCTGAGATCGATGCTAGAATGCTGAAAGAGACCGAGTCGAATGCTGTTTCGACGAGGAGCACGAGAGAGAAGGAGGATGAGAGCCCACGGGTAGGGGAAGAAGAAGAGCCGGTGGAGGAGGAGACTGTGATAGAAGTGCCTACAAGAAGGCATCAGAGAGGAAGAAGAAGGGGGTGGAGATGAAGTCCCCTGAGGTTGACCTGAGCCGTATTCCTTATCCAGCACGTGTACTGCCCCATAAACACGCTAAGGAATACGGTCACTTCCTTGATATGTTTAAACAGCTCAAGGTTAACCTCCCGTTTGTAGAGGCCCTCTAGCATATGCCCAAGTATGCTAAGTTCTTAAAAGGCCTTCTTTCCAAAAAGAAGAAACTTGAGGAGGTCTCTGGAGTCTCACTTGGTGAGCAATGCTCGGCGGTGGTGCAGAATCATTTACCCGAGAAGTTGCCTGATTCGGGTCGTTTTACGATACCGTGCTTGCTAGGCAACCTACCTATGCACCACGCGTTGGCCGACATAGGGGCTAGCATCCATCTGATGCCTTATTCGTTATATAAGCAGCTAGACCTAGGTGAACCACAACCAACACGTATGAGCATCTCCTTGGCTGACCGTTCAGTCAAGTATCCACGGGGGATTGTGGAAAATCTGTTGGTGAAAGTTGGTGATTTTGTATTCCCCGTGGATTTTGTGATTCTAGATATGGAAGTGGATAACCAAGTCCCACTTATCTTAGGACGCCCGTTCCTACGGACCGCAAAGGCGATGATTGATGTCTTTGACGGGAAGCTCACACTTCGTGTGGGGAATGAGGTCCTTACTTTCGATGTTGTAGAGTCTATGAAGGATGTTGGCGAGCATAGCCACTCCGTGTGCATGCTTGAAGCCTCCATAGACGATCATCGGGACTTAAATCCACTAAAAAGAGTGGTTGATGGAGATGTAAAGGAACCTCCCGATTGGTTGGAGGAGTTTGAAAGGAAATTGGAAGGTTCCTCATTCCTTAGTGTTGCTTTTGATGATATGAGTCTTAGTTACATCTTGGCACAAGTTAAGGAAGCAGTGTGTGAGGTTCCAATGGTGGAAGACCTGCGAGATCGGGGTGTGGCTATAGAGGATGCACCGGTGGTTAGTTGTGAGAGGGGAGTTGCAAAGCCGACCCCTAATTCGAGTCCCCCTAGGTCTAGGCCACCCCGTAAGAGGACCCGATCGTTAAGTGAATTATCTGATTTGAGGATAGAGCTTACCCCAAGTGTGGGGATGTCTAGATGTGACCGCTTACTGGGTTATTTGATGCATATTACATTCGGTCCCGGTAGGTTTAAGAGTTGGTGGAAGGATCTGAGTGCTATACAGGATATATATGTGAGGTTTGAAGGAAGAAAGAGGTTGTTACTGTTGTGGAGAACCGGGATACCGCGTAGGATGAAGGCAGTACCGGTTAGGATCAAGGAGAAGCCTCCTGATAGGCTTGCTTGAGTCTCGGGCAAGTGCCCGGGATGTAGAGTTTGTGTGCATTACTTGGTTTGAGTCCGTGTCTTTTCTGTGTTTTTCGGTACGTGTTTTTATTTCGTGTCAGTCTATGCAGGAAATCGTGCTTGATTCGGTGAGGAAAATCGTCGGGAATGAAGTTCCAGGTATGTTTACATATGTTTTTATGCTTGGGATAGGTTTTGAGGAGTTTGGGTGAAACAAGATTTTAAATGATCAAAATTTTTCTAAGTATAAAAGGTGGAAAATTTTCGAAACTTTCTGTGAATAACACCCCCTCACGGTACGCGAAGCATGTGGAGAGAGATCTTCGCGGTACGCGAGATCCAAAAGATTAAGCCGGGTTAGGTTTTTGTCTCTCGCGGTACATGAGGAGAGACCCATCTGATTCTCGCGGTACGCGAGGGGCTCTGACCCAAAAAATTTTCAATTGTTTTCCGTGGTTTCCCGTACCCGTTTCCGTGCCGGTCTTCACTCACCACTACCTTTCACCACCATCACTACCACCCTCATCCATCACCACCACCACACCATCATTCATATCATCCGACCACCATGACCATGGGAAACCTAGAAACCGTTCGTGACCGATGATCGACTTTGCTGTGGCATTTATGTCTATGTGATTGCCACACATTGAGTATGTTTGCTCTGAATCTATCTATCTTGAGTCTTTTAGTGAGTCCGTTGTGTCTTTAATTTTTATTTGAGTCAGTTTAATGCTGTGGGTTTGTTGTGAGGTATATTTTGCAGGTTTTATCATTCTTCCCGTACTCAAATTCCATTCGGGCGGGATTGATCATCACTCTTATGAAGTTTGTAAAGGCAACCCGACAGTCGTTTGTGCAACCGCGACTGAAATGCTATACGGTGCACACAAGGAAGAACGAAGCTGCACATTTGTTTCATCTACATGACCAGCTAAGTCGCTTCCGGTTTCTGTTTTTATTTTTGCATTTTTATTTTTAGTTGTGTCTTGCTTCACATTGAGGACAATGTGTCTTTCAAGTGTGGGGATGTGAGTGTTTAGTTTGTCTTCTTTATAAAAATTAAAAAAAAATTAAAAAAATTTTTGAAAAATGTCCTTGGAAATAACTGCTATAATTGGAAAAAGATAGTAGAACTGGATCTTTGTTGAGTTTAAATGATTAAATAATTGAAAACGTGTTGAATTAGTGATGTTTTTGTAGACCCAGCTAGCTAGTAAAGCTTAAATAGCCTGTTTGTGTTGTTTAGGATTAGTAATTGAATTGAATCATTAAATCTTGTGGGTATTCATCTTAGAGTATCGGTAATGCTGAAACTGTCAATATATGGTGATAGGTACCACGGTTAAGTTAAAATTTAGATGTTCTTGAAATTTTCATGGCACACCACACTCTTTTTATGAGAATAAATCCGAGTTTGGTGGCACCCGCATCCATTATTCCATAATTTATGAGCTTATTATTAGAAAACTGAGTTTTGCTTATGTGTTTCCCCCTGGGATGGCGACTTGGAGGATACACCCCTAAGTGAGATTTATGTGCTTCATTGATAGAATCTAGCCTATGTGCTTCCTTTCGGGATAGTGACCTGGGAGATGCCCCTCTAGGTGAGGTTGATTCATACAAATTAATGCTCATTATCATCCATTCATTCATTGATCATCTGATTTCTAAAAACCTGTAAATTTTAGTTTAACGTGGTAGGGTAAATCTATATGGTTTGATCCGTGCCTAAACATAACCGTGAGACGGGATTAGGTAGAGCTATAACTTCTGAGTGTAGGTCACATAGGTTGATTGATAAATGTATAAATTGAAATAATAAAACACGTAACGGGGGCTCGAAAGTTGGTGCTTGGGTTTAATCGGGCAGAAATACTAATTATTGCTTTTTAACACGTGAGTATGTTTAAATAATTGGTAATTGATGTTTATGAGTTAGATGCCAGTTATGATTCCATTTGCAGATTTCTCGAGGATGAAAAAAGGTTAAGTGTGGGGATATTTGATAAGATGCGAAAGCACACGTCTTTATTCATTTGTTTTAATATGTTTTAGATAGTTTTATATTCGTTTTGAGTCAATTTTATGTACATTTGAGTCTGTCATGTATTTGTAGGAGCTCGGGAGAATTATTGAAGAATACGTGAAGAAAACGAGCAAGAGAATGAAGTCGGGAAAAGTCCAAGGACTAAAAGAGAAAATTGTGAAATTTAGCTCCCTCGCGGTACAGTGGACTAATCTTCGCGGTACGTGAGAGAAATCAGATCCGCCCGTGACTATTTTGTTCCTCGCGGTACGCGAGGAACCCAACCCAAGTCTTTCGCGGTACGCGGGAGACCTAAATTCCGCAAAACCCTAAAATCGGAATTAAAATAGAATTAGATGGCCATTATGATGGGAGATCGATTTCAGCCGTTTTGGAGGGAGCCAAGAGGCGATTTTGAGGCTGGAGAAGAGATTAGAGGTCAAAAGTTGAAGACTTTGATTCCGGGTTCGTTAATTTTAGCGTTCTAGGTTTAAAGTTTTGATTTTTATCTTTGTTTCTAATGTTTGATACCATGGATCTTGTTTTTACTTCTGTCATGGATGTTCTTAGCATGATTCTAGGCTAGATCTTTGATCTACTTAGGTCGAATGATGCCTATGTGTTAAAGTTTTGATTTTTATTCGGTTTTTGGATTCGAATGTTGGATTTATGATTTAGTAAAGGTTTTAGTTTGTTTATGAATGATGTTAGTGCATGTTTACATCTGATCTTGTGATTGATTTTGCTTTTCTGTGTTGATTGTGGTTGTCTGCCAGTTTGATCTTCTTTTCTGGTTCATAGACTTTAGGGTTTGTGATTTGGAGTGGTGTCTAGACGTAGTAGCCATAGAAAACCTAGTTAATTACTGATTAGAAGTGAATGTGTGTCCTAGTTCGATACCCGATAGGTGAGAATTAGTCGTTTAGTCTTCGTCATTAGGAATCCGAGTGTTAACAGTCTGAGAGGACGTTAGTGTTAGGTGTCTAGTGGTTGTTGCTATCCGAATCATAGTATCTAGTCTAGAATTACCCTGTGCATTCCTTGAGTGTATGGTAAGCGGTGAGACTGAGAGGTAATCCGTTTAATAGGGTACTTGTCATAGTTGGAAATACCCGAGAAGTGATCCGACCATCTGGTGAGTTTAGTATCCTTAGGTTGTCTTCTGGTCACATCCCGAGACCGAGAGTGATCGGGAATCCACTAGATATCTTTTAGGTGTTATATCCTTAGAAACCCAGATCCAACCTAGTTCCAAGACCGATAGAAGTTGAGCTTTGCACATAGGATTCCCACCTAGGTAGTGACTTCTCCATTCTTGATTTCATCTTTAGTTTTCTCTTGATAGCTTGAATTGTCCTTAATTTATTGCATTCTTAGTAAAAATCTTTAGTATAGTAAAACCCCCCCCAAACCAAATAATCTTAAGTCCTAGTTAGAGTCTAGTTTAGCTATTCAGTGTCTTTTGGGTTCGATATCCGGACTTCGTTAGGCTATATTACATTGATCGGTACACTTGCCGGTTGTGTGGTCTAGTATTAGGTCGAGTCTAGGTTTTATAAATTTAAAGCTAGAGAGTCTAGAATAGGTTTTATTTGTTAGTTTTTAATAGACCGTCTGGACGACATCAACGAGCTTTTAAAAACATAATTTTTTTTATAACTAAGTATATAACATTACATTTATTCAACTTGTGTAATACACGGGATTCTAACTTAATATTTAATAAATAAACAAGCAAACGAAGTAAATCTTACTCATAACAAAGTTATTGGGGTAATAACATCCCTTACCTTTACCAGCATGGGATAAGGATGATGCTCTCGTTGAAACCCGTTGCTCCAAGATAGCATACATGAGTGTATTCCGCCTACATTTGTTAGGTTCTTTGATTCTGTAAGTTTGTCCTGTTTAGATTAAGATTAATAACATTAAAGCCATGCTCGTTCCCAGATTGTTTCATTCTTGATTGGATAAAGGAGTGCCTCTTAAAGTGAATATCTTTGTTGTAGAGCGGACATAGATAGGATTCCAACTAGTTTAGCTTTAGCCCATAGAAAGGTTCCTCTTGTCTCTGTTTTATGCCCTTATGCTCTC
Organism: Smallanthus sonchifolius; assembly: GCA_023525975.1. Classification (NCBI taxonomy): domain Eukaryota; kingdom Viridiplantae; phylum Streptophyta; class Magnoliopsida; order Asterales; family Asteraceae; genus Smallanthus; species Smallanthus sonchifolius. Next base: position 14,995,446 of record CM042028.1, on the reverse strand, counting down.
TAGGTGATGAAAATACGGAGCATCTGCTTCATGTTAGTACGCATCGATGATTTGGGGTTTTATTAGCTCCTGGTGTAATATCCCTCCTATCTTCGTTTTCTCGGTCCGGGATGTCTTACGTTTGGCCAAGGTATATCCGGCGAACAAAAACAGGGATAAAGCTTTTCAAGTGGTTATTTTCACATCGGTTTTGTGTATTTGGAAGCTTCGAAACGAAGTTATTTTTGAAGGTTCTTCTCCGACCTTGGCCCGGCTCTTCGAGGATTTAAAGAGTCTCAGTTTCCTATGGGCGAAAAATAGGTTGGATCTTGGATCCATTGATTAGAAGAGTTGGTGTGGTTTTCATTTTTAATACTTGTATTGTTTTGTCAAATTCTGGTTGTGTTTGGTTGTTTCTTCTCCCTGTTAGCTTATTGCTAGCTGGGCTGTTTCTTATAAAAATTTCTACCTTTAAAAAAAAATAACATTAAATGAAGCTATGGGATTCATATACTATTTAAAGAAATTAACACTTTGAGTTAGAAATTACATAATAAGTAAGAAATATTTTAAATCATTACATTGTAAATTGTAAATATTCGAATATATGATCAATAAGTGATGATAACATATATCAAAACAAACTCGAAAATCATAATTTATACGTAAATGATGATAACATGTCCTAATCATTCACGTAAAAAATGATCAATAAGTATCTTTCATGTGTACATTATCCGGAAATATATGACCATTTTACTTTAAGTGGTCGCATTTACATGGCTTTTTTTAAATTGTAGACCCATGTTTCAAATTTCCAAAAGGTAGTAAAATCTCCCAATCATAAGATTTTTATTATTAGTATTTAAAACATTTAAACCTTTCTGAAAAGGTTTAAAAAAACAAAAAAACAAAAAAATAAAGAAATCACAATCTTTTCTTTTCCCTCCATTCTTTAATCATATTATAATACCGACTAGAGGTGCACAAAGCGGGTTTTTTAAACCGAACCGGGTTAAACCGACCCGAACCGGTTTGGTCAACATTTGGTCAAAACCGGTTCGGGTTAAACCGGTTTGCGAGCCATGAAAACCCAACCCTATCAAACCGGTTAGGGTAGGGTCATAACCGGTTTGGGTGTTAAACCGGTTTAAACTGGTTTTTAATTAAAAAATCAATTAATTTCAATAAAATTCAATATATTCAATAAAAAATCAAAAACAAAATATATAACAAACTAGTGTTTGAATCTTTCCCCAAAAACGCACCACACATCTTGCAAGATTTAGTTCCTTCCCGTTTGACAACAAGTAAATTCGTTTAGAGCGAGTTTAGAGAGCGTTTAACGAGTTTAAAGAGCGGTTTTAAAGATTAGAGAGTTTACAGAGAGGTGTAATCAACCATAAACACCCCTCACATATTTATATTGATTTGTGGGTGCAAATGGGGCAAAAAAAAGGCCAAAAAGCCTCCCAACGGCTATAATACCGTTGTATAACGGCTCTTTTTCTTTCAGCGCTTAAACCGATTTAAACCGGTTTATCCAAACCGGTCCTCAACCCGATGCTCCCCTGATTGTCTTAAACCGGTTACAAACCGGCGGTTTATGCTTAACCCGAACCGGTTAGGCTTGACCCGGTTTTCCTTTTGCCGGTTTGGACCGGTTAGAAAATCAAAACCGGTTTTTTTGTGCAACTCTAATACCGACCCTATAATGATCTCTATTTAAATAAGGTGACAGTTATATCTCGACGTGAATCGAAAAAAATATAATCAGATTTTTTAAACCGTTGACTGGCTCATTTAATAGACACTTCGTGCTCGAGTTTACTTGTCTATCTGCTTAATAAACGGATTTTGTTCGACTTGTATCTAAATTAAAAGGGTTGATTCATCACCACGTTTAAAATTAAAATAAGAAAGATATAAGTTATACGTTCAAACCTCCAACACATGTACGCCCATTTACATGTCAATTACCTACATACCATTTTTAACCCACTGATACATTAACGACTCGCTTACGCTGTTTACAACTTAATTATAACTTATTTACAAAATGTTAACCCGTTTACAGTCCATCAGCATGTTTTAACCTGTTAACCATTTGACCCATTAGTAATCGAGTTACGAGGATTCCATTTTGGTTATATTCTTTAAAATGTGTTTAGGTTAGAATTAATGTCTTTAAAAAATAAATATGTAAGCCTTTGTTTGTGTTCATTAATTTCTACCCATCAACCTCACACACTTATTAATAAAAGGAAACATAAAATTTCTACTTTTGTGATAAGATATCCGGATCATTAGGATGGTGGGAGTGGTACCTTTCAATCTTAAGTACCATCCCAAATTAGCCCAATTAGAAGATGTCACCTCATTTAGCGTAACTATCCTCCCAAAGTACACTCCATGGTGGGAGTGGTACCCTCCAACCCCTCTTATTTTTTTTTAAATTAAAACAAATTAATAACCAAATTAAAAAAAAAATTAATTAATTAATTAAAAATATGTAACAATAAATAAAAAAACAATAAAAAAAGTAATTAAGAAAAAAAAATTCATCTAGTCTTCGTCTTCGTCCAAATCCGGTGTGTTTCTCGCAACATGTTTCACGAGATCAAATCGAAGTCTAATATGTGTAGCTACATCGTGCAACTCCTAAAGAACGTTATCGTCAATAACTGGTTCGACTGGAGGATCTCTTATGTAGACCCGGGTGTACCACAAAACGCATGCCAAAATTACAAATCATTTAAAGCCACCGCTTCTAACATGATTGTCGGGTATTGGTGATCGCCTCTCATATATTGCCCGCGCAATCTGGTCGGACAATTTCGCCAAACAAAATGTGTACAATCGATGCTACCGACCATACCCGGAACGCCATGTTTTTCTTCATGTGCGATGTACAAAAGTGTAATGTCGTGGCTTGTTGGTCTACGTAAGAACTCTGCTCCATATAACTGTATTATGACATTACAAAAATACTCTATGCATTCACTTGAGGTTCTCCTAGCCATACTTAAATAGTTCGTCGAATTCGTCGGGAGGATTACCGGTTGCGAGTTGTTTAATCGTCGATGTGCATTTTTGTAACGCCGTGAAACTCTTCTTGATCCTAGCGTCTTCACCCTCTTGAAATTATTCAAACCTAGCTTCTACATCACCAACTATTTTTAAAAATAACCTCTTCGATATCCGAAACCTATCTCGAAACGTCGCTTCTCCGTGTGTTGGGTTTTCGTCGAAATAATCTTTTTTAGATTCTGTAGAGCCAGTTCACGATCACGGCGTACATATGTCCTTGATATTATAGTTGTGTCTTCCTCTTCGGCTTGGGCGGCAATATCACATAGAAATTGCATACTATCGTCGCCGAACACGAAGTCGAGCGCATCTTCCGATGAATCGGGTGGGAAGTATAACGTACGATTCATACTTTGGGTAGGGGTGGGTACAAAAGAAATGGTTTATATATCAATGGTATGAGATATATTTAGAAAGAATATATTTTTTTGTGTATTGAGTAGGATAATTGGTTATGTATTTATAGGGGTTAAATTTGTTTAACTTTTTTTTTAATTTTCAGCGGCTCTTTTAGCCGTTCAACGGTCAATTTCTTCCTCCTTTCAGCGGCTTTACATACCTGCCCACCCTACCCGCCTGTACCCGATGGGCTTACGGCGGTGTGCCCGCAACCCGCCACCCTACCCGGCTTGAAGCCGCTATCCACTCCCACCACCCTTACCGTTTAATCAAAATAGGGTTGGTAACTTGGTATGGTCCACGGTATCTCTTTGCTGCCGTGTAACGTATTTTCATTACCAAACCTCAAATTGATATAAAAAGTTAAAAAGAATAACAAAAATATTATCTGTTATCATTTGGGTTATGCTTTTGGTAAACACTTGTCATCATGCTTTATATACTCATATGTACCCTACTTTTTTTTTTAAAGGCAAATTTCTTGAGCTCTCCGGGACTTGAACCCGGAACTTTGGTGTTAAAAGACTTTGTTTTTTTATTACCCCGAATGGCTCATATGTACCCTACTTAACTACTCTTCCCTTTTCCAACACCATGTGAAATGTGAATTGTATAGTCAAAAATTTCATGTTGTAAAATTGAGACTAAACAATATTTTATGTTATCCAAATAAAGTTAATGATTTTCGAGAGTATCCATCCAACATGAGCTTTATCGACAATAGATCGTTCCTTTTATTCTTCCTTTACTAGAAATGGACCCCAAGAGGCGTGTTAACATATCTTTGGTTTCTCCCTTTCACCGACTAATTAAATACGTTTGGCCTAGGGTTAGGTTAATGTTAGGAATAAGGTTATAGTTCAAATCGGTTAGTTGTATTGGTAGATGTGAATTGGATTATACAGTTACATATGCCTCACTAGTATGATACAACAAGTTCGTACCGGTTGGAAGGTTACCAAACTTGTTAAAACATGACCGTACCAAAACTTATATTGATGGATAATGGGAACTTTATAACAGGGCAGGTTCAAGTTTTTAGGGGCTTAAATAAACATAAATATTGTTATTACAGTCCTAATAATGACTTACCAATGTAATTTATCATTAGCATAAACACCCAATTAAGAAGTTGCACTGGAATCACCATATTCTGCTACATGAAAATATTTGTATTGACAGTTTATTAAGAACAATTAATACAGCTAAAAGGAATAAATATTCACACAAATGTTACAGTTCAAATGAATATTTGAAAAATCTTAGGGATTTTAACATAATATATATTAACATTTAGAGATATATGTCTTTATAAACATTAATTTTAACAAAATTGTTTATCAAATTCAATGAACTCGGTTGAACGTACACAAATATGAGCCTATAGAATTGAAGTAGTGAAGCCAAATGTCATAGTCACCCAGAATCTCCAATTCTAAATTTTCTTATGGCCTCTAAATTTTGATGGTCCAAAAACGGTTTAAAAATACATAAGAGACGTCTCTGCCGTAGGCGAAACCCAATCCAATTTTATAATTATTCTACATTATTCTTTTTTGGTAATGAACAAAAAAGTTGACATATGGATAGATTTTGAACGACGAAGAAACAATTTGGATGGTCACAAGATTTGGATATTATATACTATACTCCCATTTATATTTGGGTCTTAGGGATGAAAAGACTTCAAATAGTTAACTATGAGATCGCATTTAGTTTTCTATGAGCTTTCTCCAAGGTTAGGTCACGAGATCGGACCACAAACCGAATTTTGGGTATTATAAACTGTATACCTAACCAACAGGTACATGTTCCAGCCAACTTCCTGTTCAAGTAACCTAATATGTACACCCTTAGTTACAATTAAGGTTCATGATTTATGTTTTGAGTACGACAATCATTCGGTTGTAAAAACAAATTTAGTTAGGCTTGATATGAGTTAGTTAGTTAATCTTAGTGGTACAACCAACATTTTAGGAATTGGTCTTGGATAATTTAAACTAACATTTTAGGAATTGGCACACCACCACAACCGACCAACAATGCAAAACATGACTTTTACCGAGAGACATATCTAGTGAAAATGCGTTGGTAAAGAGAGTCTTATCGGTATTCCGTCGGTGATACTCCGTCAGAAAACAGGCTGTGGGTAATGCCTTATCCGTCGAATATTAATTAACGACTTTTACCATGACCTGTTCATCGACAAATTAGTAACGGCATTTTTTTGCTTTAGGACCACCGACCCGTTTATTTATAGATCACCAACAGAAGGCTCCATCAGTAATTATTTTTATTTCATTAAAAATGGTACTTTTGTTATCTGTAAATGTTAATAAACTTACAAATAATAAAAAGTGTATCTAAACAAAAAATGTCTTATTAGAATAAAAATTAAATAAAAATATTTACAAGAGAAGCTAAGTAGATGGATGGTTTTGGGTGATGACGGACCTGACTGTTGTTGGTGTAACAATTCTTCATGGTCGTTGCATCGGCGTCTAGTTAGCTTCCCCTTACCTTGATCCGTAGTGCCTCCATCTTTGCATCCCGCGCGGCTTCTCGTGCCTGCCTCACGTCGAATTCTTCTTTTACAACTATAATCTACAAACATTAAACAAATGATTAACAATTTTTTGAAGATATAATAATTACATTACACAAAGATAAAATACTTCTATATGAGGACGAGGAGCGTCAGATCTCCCCTTACTAGAAGTACCGACCTCACTAGTCATGGTATAGATCACCACTAGTTCCGTAACCGCAAAGATACCATTCTTCCGGCTTTCAGCAGTCTCTAACCACAGTTGCGGGTCAGGGTCCATCTGAGCATATTTCTGATTGTGTAGCTCAGTATATCGATCCCACGATTACCATGTACATGTCCCAACTTCGTTTCACTCGGTATGCGTCACGTCAGTTGAAAACTCACGAAGTTAACTACCCGAATCACGATTTAGAGCTCGCGGCGGTTGTATTAGCACGAAAGCTCTTGAGGCATTACCTCTACGGGGTTACGTGCACTATCTACTCCGAACACAAGAGTCTGAAGTACTTCTTTTAACAGAAGGAGTTGAACATGAGACAAAGGCGATGGTTGGAGTTGTTGAAGGATTATAACTGTGAGATATTGTACCACCCTAGGAAGGCAAATGTGGTGGCTGACTCTTTGAGTCGAAAGGAGAGACAAACTCCTATCAGAGTTAAAGTGTACCAACTGGTGGTAAAACCTGATCTCTTGCCCGAAATTGAAAGAGTACAGGTTGAGGAACTTAAACCAGAAAACATAAAGAAGGAGAGGATGGTAGGCCAACAAGAGTCATTGGAAGTTAACACCTTCAGTGTACGGACTAAGTTTGGTCGGATCTGTATACTTAAGGAAGGTGAGCTTAGGGCTAAGATCCTCAACGAGGCCCATAAGTCTCGCTATTCCATACATCCGGGAACCACGAAAATGTACCAAGACTTGAAGAAATACTACTGGTGGCCGGGTATGAAAAAGGGAATTTGGGTGATTACAAGCGAAAGCCGAGCACAAGAAGCCTTGCGGTAAAGTCCAACCTTTGGAAATACCGAAATGGAAGTTGGAGCACATCACGATGGACTTCATAACCAAGCTACCTCGTACAACTAAAGGTTTTGACACCATCTGGGTGATTTTCGATAGATTGACAAAACGCGCTCATTTTCTGCCCATACGCGAGATGTTTTCTTCAGAGTGTTTGGCAGAAGTATTCATTAATGATGTCGTAGTTCGTCACGGTGTGCCGGTGTCTATTGTTTCGGATAGGGACAAGCGGTTCACGTTGAGGTTTTGGAAGAGATTTCATGAAGTAATGGGTACTCAATTGAACATCAGCACGTCATATCATCCCCAAACGGATGGTCAATCTGAAAGGACCATCTAAACCCTTGAGGATATGCTTCGTGCATGTATCATCGATTTCGGTGGTAGTTGGGATAGTACTATTGGTAGAGTTCTGTTACAACGACAGTTATCACCCGACTATAGGCATGCTTCCTTTCTAGATGTTATATGGCTGACTACGTAGAACGCCAGTGTGATGGGGAGAGATTGGTCAGAAAGAATTTGGGAGCCTAAAAGTGGTTAAAGCTAAGTCTGTAAAGTTCGTTCAGATAAAGGCTCACATGAAAGTCGCTCAAGATAGGCAGAAATCTTACGCCGATAAGAGATGGAGATTCCTCGAATTCCAGATTGGGGATAAAGTGTTGTTAAAGGTATCTCCCTGGAAAAAGATAATATGTTTCCACAAAGGAGGAAAGGTAAGTTCGAGGTTTGTCGGACCATTTAAAAATTTGGCACGGGTTGGTGAAGTGGCATACATACTAGAACTACTGTAAAGATATAGACTGATGGCTACAAAATTCTCTAAGTAAGATTGCTGCGGATCTTACTAAGTTGCTGCGGATCTTACTAAGTTACTGCTGATCTACTAAGTCGCTGCTGATCTACAAAGTTATTGCGGATAAGGCAAATGCTGCGGATAGCTAAGTTCTCCAGCCGAAGAACAAGTTTCCTGCTGACTGCCTTATCAGCTGCCTTATCAGCCAAAGTCCAAAGTTGCAACTGATAGGCTTCTCATCAGCATCAAACATTGTTGCTGCTGATAAGCAAATCATCAGCAGCTTTGACTTTACTACCAACTCCTCTACTGCAACACTGACACATCAATCAGCAGAAGGAATGGCATTGGTGCAGACAACAAAAGACATGTCTCCCATACTGATCTGACCTGCAATGATTTCAGAAAAGACCTCTTCTAAGCTAAAGTCTTTTCAATGCAGAAGTCTTTTACCCTGCAGTTGTCCTTTAGTACATTGTCTTTTATTGTCTACCAATAGTAGAGTAACTTGTAATAGTAAAAGGATCAACGGCTTGTACTTGATCTGATCCTTAGAATCAAGGGCTTGTCTTGATTCTAAGTTCCTTTATATGTATTGTATCTCCTGATTGTACAAGTGTGTGTGCTTCCGAGAGCTTTCTTTGTAAACTTGTAAACATTGCAGATTAATACACTTTGCATTTATCAGTATTATCTTTGTTTCCTTATTTACATTGATTAGTTGTTATTGTTTCCGCCAATCTCAACTAAGAACAGAATCATCTTGTAAACACCGATCCTACAAGTGGTATCAGAGCTTTGGCTCTCAGATTAGACAAACTCACACTTGTTTAATCACTCTCTGGTTCTGTTCACTACTATCTCTTTGCTAAACACCATTTATTCAAGAAATGCCACAAAACAATGGTTTTGATGATACTGGAAGCATTAACAGACCACCAAGACTGGTGTCTGGAGAAGACTATGATATGTGGAAGAACAGAATGGAAAGTTTTTTCTGCTATCAAGAATATGGTATGTGGAAATCCATAAAATATGGACCATATGTACCCATGGTGGCCTCTGCTGATTCCGGAGGTACACTAGTTCCTAAAGAAGCCTCAAAGTACTCAGAGGAAGACATAAAGAAGATGGAGGTAGATTTTAAAGCCTTGGGAGCCATTCAGATGTGCTTACCAAATGAAGTTTTCCATAACTTCAGAGAATATAAGACTGCTAAGGAGCTATGGGAAGCCCTTGAGAAGATGTTTGCCGGTTCTGAGGAAGTGAAGGAAAATAGAAGAGACATTCTGAAGCAACAATATGAGAACTTTGTCTGGAAGGAAGGTGAGTCTCTTACTACTTTGTTTAACAGGTACACCTATCTGGTGGGAGAGCTACAGTGCTCTTCAGTGAAATTGGAGAATGAAGACATTATCAAAAAGTTTATCAGATCTCTTCCCAGCTGCTGGACACTTTATACAGTGTCAATTAGAAGAACTGAAAACTTGAAAACTCTCCAAATGACTGAGCTGTATGGAATGCTAAAGACATATGAATTAGAAATGATTCAAGCCAAAGAAAGAAGCTCAGGTCATTCTACTGCTTTTTCAACAACCTCCATGACATATAACACCACTTCATCTGCACTACACTCTGATCACCCAACTCCCAGTTCTAGTAACTACCATCCTCCTATTGTCACTCACCCTCAAACTCCAACAAACAACTCACCATTTCTTCTTGAAGCTTCACCTCAACCAAACCCAGCTGCCTTTGTCTCAGAGAATTCTACCAACATGTCCTTCATCAAAGAAGATCTAGAATGTTTTCATCCAGATGACCTAGAAGAAATGGACTTACAACACTCCTATGCCATGCTTTCTCTCAGAACAAAACGGTTCTATTCTAGAACTGGAAGACAAATCCCAAGCATCAACTCTAACACTAGAGTTGGCTTGGATAAGAGTAAGCTAAGGTGCTACAACTGCAACCAACTTGGTCACTTTGCCAGAGAATGCAAGACACCAAAGGCAAACCCATCAGCAGCACAACCTAGACAAGCAACTCAAGGCAACACCACTCCTTCTTCAACTGCAGCATGTGCAGCTGTTGGAACAGCTGACTTTGATTGGAGCTTCCAGTATGAAGATCTTCCTGCCAACAACCAAGCTCTCATGGCAGACACAACAGAGATACCACCTCAGGTATATGAACATCTCTGTACTCAAGCTTGCATTGATAAGGTTCTAGGATACAGGAAACACAACCAGAACCTTATAGATCAAAATGAAGAGTTTCATCAAATGAAATCTGAATTTAAAAAGGTTGAAAACAGTTATAAAGATAAGATTAACTGCTTAAAGAAAGAGATTTCTTCACTAAAACATGAACAAACAAATCTTGAAACTCAGATTGATGATCTATTGGTTAAGTTGAAAGCCACAAGGGCTGATCTGGCAGATCAAAAGGTTCATGTTGAAAAATTTGAGTTTGCATCCAAAAAGCTGCAAAGATTATTGGATGGTCAAATCCATGAAAAGGTAACTGCTGGTATTGGGTACCAAACTGAACAGTACAATTCTGTACCACCACCCTCTGACTATGTAACAATCCATGAACCCAACTTTAATCTGACCAATCTTGACCATGCAAACCGAAACCTTGACCCTTCCAAAGAAAAAATTGCTGTGCAAGAATGCAGTACCTCCACTGAATCTGAGTCCACATGCTCATCATTCACTGAAACAAGTGAAGAAATACTCAAAACCAATGGTCCAAGTCCCCATATTCCTTCAATACCCGCACCTCCACCCACCAAACAGATCAAAATCAGCTATCCTCCTCAAGGAAGAAAGCTGATCATTGAAAAGGGACAATCCTCAACATCCACATTCACAAACCCCAAGCCCAACCCTGCAAGAAACATGTTTGACATCTGTCATTCATCTGAGGAAAGAATTCCATATGTTCAGAAGACATTGGAAGAAGCTACTTTTGAACACAACAAAGCTCATCCCTGGAACTTCAAAGATATATTTAAAAGAAAGGACTATGTGTGCCTTCAGAGGGATAAGATTGCAAAATCATGTTTTGTTTGTGGAAAATACAACCATACAGCAAGCAGCTACTTCTATTACCTTCAGCAACAAAGAAATCTCAAGCCGCAAGCTTTTGAGAAAACAAACAAAAACAAGAAGGTAAGAAGCTATGAAGCAAGATCAACTCAGTTCAGAAAGTCCATTTCTCCACCAAGACAGACTGCTACTGTAAAAACCCCAAAAGCTCAACAATCTTGCATCATATGTGGTGAATCAGACCACTTTGCTGCATATTGTAAATTCAACCCATTCAATCAGAGGCAGGTGTGTAGAAGAACTCCAACAAAATCCACCTTCAACAGGAGAGAAAAGAAGGAGAAAATAATTGTTATGAAATCAGCAGCTAGGCAAAATGCTGCTGATTACCAAAAGCTGAAGAAAAAGGAGTCCAAACCCAAGCTTGCTGCTGCAGCAACAAAATCTGCTGCTGACCATTTAAAACCATCAGCAGCAACCAAGTTTACTGCTGATCAGCCAAAGCCATCAGCAACAACCAAGCTTGCTACTGCAGCAACAAAATCTGCTGCTGACCATTTAAAACCATCAGCAGTGTCACACCCCCAAATTCCACTAACGGAGTTTTACCGTTTAGGAGCGTGACTGACCAGGATCTCACACATCGGTTACATCAAACGACTCTATATGGGACTCAAAAAGAAATTCCATATAAATAAAAGGTTCAGAGTAAAATAATAGTGCGGAAGCATAAGTAAAGTTCATGCGCAAAACAACGCGCCCAAAGTCCAAGGACAAAACCAACAATAGATAATGTTCAAAGTTCAACATGGTAAAATAAAGACAACTCCTAAGACACATGCATGTCTTAACGTGATCCTGAGTGCCAACCTGAGAAAACATATAAAGAAAACGAGTCAAAACTAAGTTGGTGAGTTCACAGGTTTCGATTGTCTCAGATAAAGGGTTTGCAGTTATTGTACATTCAATATATATATCAAAAGGTAGCTAGCCAATATTCATGTATACTAATGCGCTCGCAACCGTAGACTGACAGTTAAGTTTAGTGCCTCGCGCCAGGTCTATCAACCATGGCTATGTTTTAGGTCAATATTACACCCGTTCGACCTCCAATCGTGCTAGCGCGACTAGCCCGGGTGGGGTTTGTCAAACCCAGTAGTACTACTCAACATACCTCGCTATTCTTCATATTTAAACGGTTTGATGTGAGGACTTTCATGATAGAGTTTACGCATAGTCATAACAAGCGATAATATATATGAATTACAAAAACCAAAAGCTGTTTGCTTATGTTTTCTCCCCCAATAAAAACAGTAAAAAGGGGCCGTGAAACTCACCTGAATAAAGTAGTGAAATGGATCACACAAACGCTAGCTGGAATCACGAGTGTAAGTCCCAACGACTTACGAATGCCCTAAAATATAAACACATAATTAGGGAAATAAAGATGGGAATTGTGACGACGACACGGAAGTTGGATCGTCCTAACGCTTTTCTAAAGATTGAGAGTAGACGAACGTGTCTATGGAATTTAAGGATCAAAGTGTTATGAGTTGTACGAATAATATTTAATAATTAATAAAAACATATTCGCACGTTTAAAGTCGTTATAAAAGGTTTAAGAAAATAATATAATTAAATATACTATTTTTAAGTTCCCGAGATAAAATAATTAATCATTTACGTCAAAAATAATAAATATATTATTTTTAGTCGGAAAAATAAACGCGGGTAAATAATATAACAAATCATATTATTTAATAGTTTTAAAACGTCACATGAGTTATGAAACGTCACGAAATAATATAGACATATATATTATTTAATACGGTGGGTCACGGGTTAAAAATAATATAAACCTATTATTTTTAATTTGATAATAACATAAATATTATTATTTAAAAGTGGGATTAATAATGAAAATAAGTAAATAAATTCAAAACCGAGTCTACGGGGTCATTTTTCGGGCTAAAACACATTTATATACTATAATAATAATATTAAAAACAATTTTTATTAATTAATTAAAACCAGAAAAGTCCCAAAAATATTATGCAGGAGACCGGACTCGAACCCGGGTCTCCTGCCTATGAGTCTCGTGTGTTACCAGCCCGCCCGCTAGGGTCATCGCAAACAAAACCCGTTCCGAACCCTTTTATCAATCAGATCAAGTGGTTTCCCCCTCCCTATCGCGATCCGGACCGAAACCAACCCAAATCCAACGATCTCGATATTGATCGGTCAAGAATGCATATGGGTTTTGATGATCGAAGTATTTCGAACCTGAGAGTGAGTTTAATTGCAAAACTAACAAGTTTAAGATCGTTAAATTACTGAAAGAAGGATCGAAAACCCTAGCTATGAACACAGAATTAAATCGATCAATTCTTATGTTAAAAGCTGTTGGATTCATGGGGTTTTTGATAAAAAGAGGGTTGCGAATCTTCCTGTGTGGTTTAATTTCATTAATAAAGCGTTTAAGATCAAAACCCCCAAAACGATTTAAGAACAAACCCTAATTACTGGTTCGTAAACAATTTGATGTTAAAAGGAAGAATTGATAAAGGGCTTTCGTTGGTTTAAGGTTTGCGAAGCTAATGTTATGGTTTAATTGGATTTTGATCCGGTTCTGAGTAGGGTTCGATTAAACCGAAATGTTATGAACCCTAGGTTGCTGAATCGCATCAATTGAATGTTGTAAGCCCTGGAGATGATAGGGCTTTCAATACATAGATGAAAACGAGTGTAAGGGAGGTTTCAATTACCTGTTAGAGTATCGAATTTGTGGTGTCCGGCTAGAACAGGTGTCGACAGCGAATAGCTTGAACTCCGGCGACTTTTGTTGCTTCTCCGACGATTGTGGTGTGTGCAAAAGCTTCTGTGATGTTCGTGTGGTGTGCGCAGAGTGTTCGATTGTAAGGTTATCACATCAAATTGTCGAATTTGATTATCAAGCAAGAACGTGTCGACGGTTTCATATTGAATACCCATAATTGGGTTTAATTCGAGTTAAAGCCGGTGATTAAAGCCTCAATGATGGTCGTTGATGATATTAACGTGCATTTCAGTTACAAAATCGATCTCAAATCGGTTATGGAATTCGAATTCGATCCAATGATCACAGGTTTGACTTACGAAAGTCAACAGGGGCACAATTCGATTGATTTTGACTTTGAGAGTCAACAGACCGGGTTTTAGGACTTGGCAGATTCAGTCCCTGAAGTTTCATGTGAATTAGAGTTTCAGAATTGACAGAATCAGTCCCCCAGGTTTGGATTGGGTTAAAAGCTTGACTGTTTGACTTTAAAAGTCAACAGGATAACAATTTTGACTTTTTCAAAGTCAACAGATTCGTTTTAAGAGTATTTACATGACTAGTCCTTGTAGTTAGGGTTTGAAAGAATGACAGAAATGGTCCCTGTAGTTTGTAAATGGTTAGGATTCAACTGAATTAGTTAACGGAGTTAGATGGAAACATCCGGATTGTCACATCATCCCCTAGTTGAAAGAATTTTCGTCCCGAAAATTAAAATAATAAAAAAAAAATTTCTAAGGTGTCACATCATCCCCTAGTTGAAAGAATTTTCGTCCCGAAAATTAGAATAGTACCTTAAGAGTTTGAAGTGGATTGCTTGAACAGATTAGGATACTTGCGCATCATCTGATCTTCGCGTTCCCAAGTGAATTCCGGTCCACGTTTCGAGTTCCAACGAACTCTGACGATAGGGATTTTACTGTGGTTCAGCGTTTTGATTTCCCTATCTATGATTTCCACCGGTTCTTCAACGAACCGAAGTTGTTCATGAATATGCAGTTCCTCAAGAGGAACCGTGAGTGTTTCGTCTGCCAGACATTTCTTCAAGTTCGAGACATGAAAGACATCGTGTACACCACTAAGTCTTTCCGGTAGGTCCAGCTGATACGCTACTGGACCAATTCTCTTCAGTACTTTGAATGGTCCGACATAACGAGGATTCAGTTTGCCTCGCTTCCCGAAGCGAATGACACCTTTCCAAGGTGAGACTTTGAGTAGAACCATATCGTCTACTTGAAACTCTAACGGTTTACGACGTTTGTCGGCGTAGCTCTTTTGACGATCACGAGCTGCCGCCATACGGTTACGGATTTGGACGATCTTTTCAGATGTTTCGAATACGAGTTCAGGACCTGTAAGTTGGCTATCCCCAACTTCAGCCCAACAGATAGGAGATCGGTATTTACGTCCGTACAATGCCTCGAATGGTGCTGCCTGGATGCTAGTGTGATAACTGTTGTTGTAGGAGAACTCCACTAAAGGTAAGTGGGACTCCCAAGTGTTACCAAAATCAATCACACAAGCTCGTAGCATGTCTTCAAGAGTTTGGATGGTATGTTCCGTTTGACCATCGGTTTGCGGATGGTAAGCTGTACTCATGTCTAGACGAGTGCCTAGGGCTTTGTGTAGAGATTGCCAGAAACGGGAGGTGAATCGAGCGTCTCGATCCGAGATGATGGAGATTGGCACACCGTGCCGAGAGACTACTTCCTTCAAGTAAATCCGAGTGAGTTTTTCCATCTTATCAGTTTCTTTGATTGCAAGGAAGTGTGCAGATTTTGTTAAGCGATCCACGATCACCCAGATGGTATCGCAACCGCTGGGGTTCTGGGCAGTTTAGTTATGAAGTCCATGGAAATCTGTTCCCATTTCCACATTGGGATTTCCGGCTGTTGAAGTAGGCCAGAGGGCTTCTGGTATTCCACTTTGACCTTTGAGCACGTTAGGCACTTGCTCACATAGGTGGCTATATCAGCCTTCATCTTTGGCCACCAATATAACACCTTAAGGACATGATACATTTTATCAGAACCTGGATGAACAGAGTATCGAGATTTGTGTGCTTCATCCATGACCAGTTCCCTTAGATTTCCGTACACCGGAATCCAGATCCGTTCTGAAAAGTAACGAATGCCATCTGACTTGACTTCAAATTGTTGTTCCATTCCTCGTGTACCTTCAGATGGTAGGTTTTCTTCTTTTAAAGCTTCGAGTTGAGCACCGCGGATTTTGTCAGGTAACCCGCTATGTATGGTAAGTTGTAACGCTCGGACTCGTTTGGGTTTTGTCTCCTTACGACTCAGGGCATCGGCTACCACGTTAGCCTTCCCCGGGTGGTATCGGATTGCGTAATCATAATCGTTCAAAAGTTCAACCCAACGTCGTTGTCTCATATTCAGTTCTTTCTGATCGAAGATGTGCTGAAGACTCTTGTGATCGGTATAAATCGTGCACTTGGTACCGTACAAGTAATGTCTCCATACCTTTAGTGCAAAGACTACAGCTCCTAGTTCCAAGTCGTGAGTTGTGTAGTTCTTCTCATGCACTTTCAGTTGACGAGAAGCATAAGCAATGACTTTCTCGCGTTGCATCAAGACGCAACCAAGTCCTTGAATTGATGCATCACAATACACCACAAAGTCGTCTGTTCCCTCTGGAAGAGATAGGATAGGTGCACTGCAAAGTTTCTGCTTCAAAAGTTTAAAAGCTGATTCCTGAATATCTCCCCAGTTATAAGGTTTGCTCTTTTGGGTTAAGGCGGTGAGAGGCTGTGCAATTTTATAGAATCCTTCAATGAATCGTCGGTAATAGCCAGCCAATCCTAAAAATTATCGCACCTCAGTTGGCGTTGTAGGTGCAGCCCAATTCTTGATTGCTTCTATTTTTGATGGGTCGACATGTATCCCCGCCTCGTTGACTACATGTCCTAAGAATTGCACTTCGCGAATCCAGAATTCGCACTTGGAGAATTTGGCATACAGTTGCTCTTGTTTCAACAATTCTAGAATTAAGCGAAGATGCTCCTCATGTTCTTCCTCGTTCTTCGAATAGATGAGGATGTCGTCAATAAACACAATGACGAACTGATCCAGATACGGTTTGCACACACGATTCATAAGGTCCATAAATACCGCAGGTGCATTTGTCAATCCAAAAGGCATGACCATAAATTCAAAATGGCCGTACCTCGTTCTGAATGCAGTTTTTGAGATGTCCTCCTCCCGGACTCTCAGTTGGTGATAACCTGACCTAAGGTCAATCTTAGAGTAGAAGCTTGATCCTTGTAGCTGGTCGAATAGGTCATCAATACGGGGTAAAGGATATCGATTCTTAATTGTTACCTTGTTCAGCTCACGGTAGTCGATGCACATTCGAAAGGTTCCGTCCTTCTTCTTGACGAACAGGACTGGAGCTCCCCATGGCGATGAGCTCGGTCGAATGAATCTCTTATCTAGCAATTCTTGTAGTTGTGTTGATAACTCCTGCAGTTCACTGGGTGCAAGTCGGTATGGTGCCCGAGCAATCGGTGCTGCTCCGGGGGCTAAGTCAATTTGGAACTCGACTTGTCGGTGAGGTGGAAGACCAGGCAAGTCTTCGGGAAACACTTCCGGGTAATCACGAAGGATTGGTATGTCGTCAATTTTCCTCTCCTCAGACGGTTGTTCAGCTACGAGAGCTAGAATAGCTGTGTGACCCTTTCGTAGACACTTCTGGGCCTTCATGAATGAAATGATGCCGACGACTGCACCACTCCTTTCGCCCTGGACAGAAAGGATTTTTCCACACGGAAGAGGTAAACGAACTATCTTATCGTGACAAATGATTTCGGCTTGGTTCTTAGATAACCAATCCATGCCAACAATCACGTCGAAACTACCAAGTGTGACCGGCATTAGGTCAATGTCAAGTTCATGACCATTCAGTTCTAATTTGCATCCCTTAAGGATATGTGTCGCCTCTATTATCTGTCCGTCAGCTATTTCTATTACATACTTGTTTTCTAGCTGAGTTGGAGTTTCTTTTAATAGGTTATTAAAATTATTGGATACGAAACTCCTATCGGCACCAGTGTCAAACAAAACTGAAGCAAAGTAGTGGTTTAGAAGAAACTTACCAGTGACCACATTGTTGTCGTTCCTCGCTTCACGGGATCCGATAACAAAGGCTCGTCCCTTTGCACCTCCGCCATTATTCCCGTTGTTGTTGTTCTGGTTGTTGTTGTTATTACTAGTGCCATTACCGCCCTTTTTCAGCTGCGAGCAGTCCTTTCGGAAATGTCCCTCCTTCCCGCATTCAAAACAACCTTTAGTAGAACCTGGTTGCTGAAATGGCTGCTTTTGAAGATCAACCCTACAATCCTTTACAGTGTGGCCCATCTTTCCACACCGCTGGCAACGCTGCTTGTCACAGGTGCCAATGTGATGATACCCACATTTGTTGCACTTAGGATATTTTCCAGCATAGCCACTTTGACTTTGCCCGAAAGAAGTAGATTGATTGAAATTCTTTGCAGGTTCAAACTTGCGTTGCTGCTGATGAGGCTGATTCTGCTGATATCCCTTGTTGTTGCTATTGCTACTGTTATCAAACTTGCGCTTATTATGATCAGTAGACTTCGAAGTTGATTTTCGGGGTGGCAAGGTTCCTTGGGTAACAGCTTGATCCGTCAACTTGTGGGCAAGACGGATTGTCTGTTGGATGGTGGTGGGGTTGGAAGAAGTAACCATGCTCTGAATTTGGGGTACCAACCCACCGATATACAGCTCGATCCTCTTGTAAGCTGGAGTAACCATATGTGGACACGTGGTTGCTAGCTCGTGTGAGCGGGTGGTGTAGGCCTCAATTTCTGAACCTTCCATCTTCAGGTTCCAGAGTTCTCCCTCAAGCTTTTGGATTTCATCGCGAGGACAATACTCCTCTTTCATCATGTTTTTGAAATCTTCCCATGGTGTAGCATTAGCTGTGTCCAAACCCAGCATTTGGACCTGAGCATTCCACCAAGAAAGTGCAGCACCTTCCAAGGTTCCTGATGCGAACTTAACCCGATTTTCAACAGGGCAGTTGCACATGGAGAAAACTGACTCAACCTTTTCGAACCATCGGAGTAATCCGACAGCTCCTTCAGCTCCACTGTAGGTGTGAGGCTTACAGTCCATGAACGTCTTGTAGGTGCAGACATGTTGATTTGTCGGCGGATTGTTTGCTTGCCCTGGGTAGGAAAGTGTAGGTTGGGTTTAGGAGAGGGTAAAATGAGTATGCGATTGTCTAGAGTTGACAGTTATCAGGTTTACCTGCAACGTGTGCTGCTAACGCTTCAGCAACACTGTCGTTGATTAACGCGGTTAGTTCCGCGGGAGTCAAGTTGATGTTTCCTCGTCCACCGTTACGACCTCCACGTCCGCGTCCGGCCATGTCTCTTCATATTCACAAACACAAGAAATGAGTAAATATATCGCATATTAACATCATTCAAGTGTAAGTAAACAGAAGGAAATGCGTAAAGTCATGTGGGTTATGATCATGATACGATTCTAACTCAATTCATAAAGACTAAATTAATAAAATAAAAAAAAATATACTCAAAGCAAATAACTCACTAAAGCTTTATTGGAATGGGAACAACCTTACCCATTTAAGTTTTATTGAAAAATAAACAGGAAATGACTAAAATAAGATAAATAAACTAAAATGGAAAATCAGACTGTGCTGCCGGCTGATGAAATGACCGACTCAGCATCGTCATCCGCCTCTTCCGGCTCCTCCTCCGGTTCCTCCTCCGGATCCTCCTCCGGATCCTCCTCCGGTTCCAAAGCAGCTGCTAGTTGGGCCTCTAACTCCCCAACTCTCCCCTCAAGCATACCAACTCTAGCTTGAAGTTCTCTAACCTCATCCACTAACTCATTATGTAGATGATCAGTGGTTGACATTTCTGTTGCTAGTATACTCATTTTATAGTCCACCTGTTTCCCCTTGTCTTCTAGACCTGTTACTTTCCCTGTGGTTTCCCTCATCTTTCGGATCTCTCGACCCATGGTAGCTACAACAGCAGCAAAGGCTTGCTCCAAGTGGCAAGGCAACAAAGGTAGGTGGGGTCCTGATGATGAAGACGACCCAAAGTATGGCGAGGGTACCTGTTCCTCCCTAACCCACTTATATAGTAGTCCTGGGTACCAATCCCAGTTTCTCCCACTTCTAGCATGAGAGGATTCTCCAAACTCTACCGGTTCATCTCTAGGTTCCACCCTACGCCTTTTAGGCTCAGGTGACGGAATGGTAGGGAAGTCCCCCTCATTGAGGCTAGGTGGTGATGGTGGTGTAGACATGTCCTGCAACAGAGAGAGTAAGTATCTATTTCGAGTTTCCATGACAAGTAACTAATGTGTGTGGCTATAGTCTAGAATGCAATCCTAGTTCTCTATAACCAATGGCTCTGATACCAATCTGTCACACCCCCAAATTCCACTAACGGAGTTTTACCGTTTAGGAGCGTGACTGACCAGGATCTCACACATCGGTTACATAAAATGACTCTATATGGGACTCAAAAAGAAATTCCATATAAATAAAAGGTTCAGAGTAAAATAATAGTGCGGAAGCATAAGTAAAGTTCATGCGCAAAACAACGCGCCCAAAGTCCAAGGACAAAACCAACAATAGATAATGTTCAAAGTTCAACATGGTAAAATAAAGACAACTCCTAAGACACATGCATGTCTTAACGTGATCCTGAGTGCCAACCTGAGAAAACATATAAAGAAAACGAGTCAACACTAAGTTGGTGAGTTCAGAGGTTTCGATTGTCTCAGATAAAGGGTTTGCAGTTATTGTACATTCAATATATATATCAAAAGGTAGCTAGCCAATATTCATGTATACTAATGCGCTCGCAACCGTAGACTGACAGTTAAGTTTAGTGCCTCGCGCCAGGTCTATCAACCATGGCTATGTTTTAGGTCAATATTACACCCGTTCGACCTCCAATCGTGCTAGCGCGACTAGCCCGGGTGGGGTTTGTCAAACCCAGTAGTACTACTCAACATACCTCGCTATTCTTCATATTTAAACGGTTTGATGTGAGGACTTTCATGATAGAGTTTACGCATAGTCATAACAAGCGATAATATATATGAATTACAAAAACCAAAAGCTGTTTGCTTATGTTTTCTCCCTCAATAAAAACAGTAAAAAGGGGCCGTGAAACTCACCTGAATAAAGTAGTGAAATGGATCACACAAACGCTAGCTGGAATCACGAGTGTAAGTCCCAACGACTTACGAATGCCCTAAAATATAAACACATAATTAGGGAAATAAAGATGGGAATTGTGACGACGACACGGAAGTTGGATCGTCCTAACGCTTTTCTAAAGATTGAGAGTAGACGAACGTGTCTACGGAATTTAAGGATCAAAGTGTTATGAGTTGTACGAATAATATTTAATAATTAATAAAAACATATTCGCACATTTAAAGTCGTTATAAAAGGTTTAAGAAAATAATATAATTAAATATACTATTTTTAAGTTCCCGAGATAAAATAATTAATCATTTACGTCAAAAATAATAAATATATTATTTTTAGTCGGAAAAATAAACGCGGGTAAATAATATAACAAATCATATTATTTAATAGTTTTAAAACGTCACATGAGTTATGAAACGTCACGAAATAATATAGACATATATATTATTTAATACGGTGGGTCACGGGTTAAAAATAATATAAACCTATTATTTTTAATTTGATAATAACATAAATATTATTATTTAAAAGTGGGATTAATAATGAAAATAAGTAAATAAATTCAAAACCGAGTCTACGGGGTCATTTTTCGGGCTAAAACACATTTATATACTATAATAATAATATTAAAAACAATTTTTATTAATTAATTAAAACCAGAAAAGTCCCAAAATATTATGCAGGAGACCGGACTCGAACCCGGGTCTCCTGCCTATGAGTCTCGTGTGTTACCAGCCCGCCCGCTAGGGTCATCGCAAACAAAACCCGTTCCGAACCCTTTTATCAATCAGATCAAGTGGTTTCCCCCTCCCTATCGCGATCCGGACCGAAACCAACCCAAATCCAACGATCTCGATATTGATCGGTCAAGAATGCATATGGGTTTTGATGATCGAAGTATTTCGAACCTGAGAGTGAGTTTAATTGCAAAACTAACAAGTTTAAGATCGTTAAATTACTGAAAGAAGGATCGAAAACCCTAGCTATGAACACAGAATTAAATCGATCAATTCTTATGTTAAAAGCTGTTGGATTCATGGGGTTTTTGATAAAAAGAGGGTTGCGAATCTTCCTGTGTGGTTTAATTTCATTAATAAAGCGTTTAAGATCAAAACCCCCAAAACGATTTAAGAACAAACCCTAATTACTGGTTCGTAAACAATTTGATGTTAAAAGGAAGAATTGATAAAGGGCTTTCGTTGGTTTAAGGTTTGCGAAGCTAATGTTATGGTTTAATTGGATTTTGATCCGGTTCTGAGTAGGGTTCGATTAAACCGAAATGTTATGAACCCTAGGTTGCTGAATCGCATCAATTGAATGTTGTAAGCCCTGGAGATGATAGGGCTTTCAATACATAGATGAAAACGAGTGTAAGGGAGGTTTCAATTACCTGTTAGAGTATCGAATTTGTGGTGTCCGGCTAGAACAGGTGTCGACAGCGAATAGCTTGAACTCCGGCGACTTTTGTTGCTTCTCCGACGATTGTGGTGTGTGCAAAAGCTTCTGTGATGTTCGTGTGGTGTGCGCAGAGTGTTCGATTGTGAGGTTATCACATCAAATTGTCGAATTTGATTATCAAGCAAGAACATGTCGACGGTTTCATATTGAATACCCATAATTGGGTTTAATTCGAGTTAAAGCCGGTGATTAAAGCCTCAATGATGGTCGTTGATGATATTAACGTGCATTTCAGTTACAAAATCGATCTCAAATCGGTTATGGAATTCGAATTCGATCCAATGATCACAGGTTTGACTTACAAAAGTCAACAGGGGCACAATTCGATTGATTTTGACTTTGAGAGTCAACAGACCGGGTTTTGGGACTTGGCAGATTCAGTCCCTGAAGTTTCATGTGAATTAGAGTTTCAGAATTGACAGAATCAGTCCCCCAGGTTTGGATTGGGTTAAAAGCTTGACTGTTTGACTTTAAAAGTCAACAGGATAACAATTTTGACTTTTTCAAAGTCAACAGATTCATTTTAAGAGTATTTACATGACTAGTCCTTGTAGTTAGGGTTTGAAAGAATGACAGAAATGGTCCCTGTAGTTTGTAAATGGTTAGGATTCAACTGAATTAGTTAACGGAGTTAGATGGAAACATCCGGATTGTCACAAGCAGCAACCAAGTTTGCTGCTGATCAGCCAAAGCCATCAGCAACAAAAAATACATCAGGTGCTGATAGAGTAAACAAGTCTGGAAAACCACTTTCTCAACAATGGAAAGTCAAGTCCAATGCTTTTATCTCTCAAAGCATCATCATAGGATCCATTGAATGCAAGCACACACTGATGTTGTTGGCTCAAAGACTCACTTACCCAAGTTTACAAGTTCTTGGGTTCCTCCCTCTAACTAGATCTCTCTCATGTGCAGGGACAACCAGGTCACAAGGACAACACCTGGGTTGTAGATAGTGGTTGTTCCAGGCACATGACTGGCAACAGATCCATCCTATCCAATTTCAGATATTTCAATGGAGGATATGTTGCCTTTGGAAGTGATTCAAAGGGAGGATCTATAACTGGACAAGGAACTGTGTCCAATGAGAAAATGAGTATCGCAAAGGTAAATTATGTAAAAGAACTAGAATTCAATCTCATGAGTGTGTCTCAAATCTGTGATCAGAAGCACTGGATGCTCTTCACAGACAAAGAATGTTTAGTGCTCTCCCCTGGACTAAGCAAACCTCCTCCGGAAAAGATCTTGCTGACTGCTCAAAGAAAAGATAATTTATATGTGCTTGACATGAACAAAGTCACTCCATCCGGTAGTGTATCTTGTTTTCTGTCAAAGGCATCAGTTGATGAATCAGCTCTCTGGCATCGAAGACTAAGCCATGTTAATGTAAAAACCATCAACAAGTTGGTGAAGGGAAATCTTGTCAGAGGTCTTCCTGACAAGGAATTTCAACTTGAAGATTATTGCATAGCATGTCTGAAGGGGAAGCAACACAAGAGTTCTCATAAGCCCAAGACATTGAATACAAATGACACTCCTCTACAGCTGCTGCATATGGATCTATTTGGTCCTACAAATGTCATGTCAATGGGTAAGAAGTCATACTGTCTGGTAATAACTGATGACTATACCAGAATCTCATGGGTATACTTCTTGAGAACAAAAGATGAAACTGCTGAGATTCTTAAATCCTACATTCTTAGGGTGGAGAATCAAAGCAACCAGAAAGTCAAAGTCATAAGGTGTGATCAAGGTACTGAATTCAAGAACCACACCTTGAACTGTTTTTGTGAGAGCAAGGGAATAGAAAGACAGTACAGTGCTCCAAGAACTCCTCAACAAAATGGGGTTGCTGAAAGGAGAAACAGAACTCTAATTGAATCAGCAAGATCAATGTTGGCTGACTCAAAACTGCCTCTCACATTTTGGGCAGAAGCAGTAAGCACAGCTTGCTATGTGCAAAATAGAGTTCTCATTGTCAAGCCTCTCAACAAAACTCCTTATGAACTATGGTTCAAAAGAGTTCCCTACATTAGATTTCTAAAACCTTTTGGATGTCCATGCACCATTCTCATCACACATGGGGTTCTTCCTAAATTTAGTGCCAAATCAGATGAAGGATACTTTGTGGGCTATTCCTCTCAATCCAAGGCCTACAGAGTATTCAACTCAAGAACAAGAATTGTGGAAGAATCAGCAAATGTGGAATGTAGGGAACACATTGCATGTGAAAAAGGCAAAGGACCAGACTGGCTTTTTGATATTGATTCCTTCTCACAAATATTTGAGCCCCTCATCTTCTCAAATATGGAATCATCATCTTCCACACAGCCAGCTTCCAATTCAACTGATTACAGATTAGACTTCAGAGGTCCATCTGTAAAAATCAAAAGACCTTATATTGATCCTCCATCTGTGGTAAAAGCTATTGAAGCCAGTGACGTCAGAACAAGTAACTCCAATGTCACAAACAACAATCTTTCTGACAATGAAGATCAAAATGTTGATGCTGCTGATGCTGTTGATGCTGATGATGCTGTTCATTCAGCTGATACTGATGATACTGTTAATGCTACTGATGCTGATGCCACTACTACTGCTGATGGTATTGTAGCTGATGAACTTGAAGACTCTTCCTCATTGAATGAAGACATCTCTGAACAAAATCAAAGCAATCTTGGGCAAGGAATACAAATGGACGTTGTTCCAGCACAGAGAATCAACAAGGAACACCCTTTAGAAAACATTATTGGCCAAGTTCAGCAAGGAATCCAAACAAGAAGCAAGACTCATGAGGCCAATATATGTCTGTATTCTTGCTTTCTATCTCAAGTAGAACCAAAGAAGATAGATGAAGCTTTGAAACATAGCAGTTGGATTGAAGCAATGCAGGAAGAGTTGCTGCAATTCAAAAGACAAGAAGTTTGGACTCTGGTTGATCTTCCAACTGGTCAAACTGCTATTGGCACAAGATGGGTATTCAGGAATAAGCAAGATGAAAGAGGAATTGTAATAAAAAACAAAGCCAGACTCGTGGCCCAGGGATACACTCAGGAAGAAGGAATTGATTATGATGAAGTCTTTGCTCCTGTTGCTAGAATGGAGGCAATTCGAATCTTCCTAGCATATGATGTATCCAAGAGCTTCACTGTCTATCAAATGGATGTCAAAAGTGCATTTCTATATGGGAAGATCGGTGAGGAAGTATATGTCAGACAGCCTCCAGGATTTGTAGATCCCTCACACCCAAACAAGGTTTTCAAACTAGACAAAGCTCTATATGGACTACACCAAGCCCCAAGAGCCTGGTATGAAACCTTGTCAGGGTATCTACTCAGCAACAATTTCAGAAGAGGTGCCATTGATCAGACATTGTTTATCAAAGATGAAGGGGGAGAAATTCTCTTGGTACAAATCTATGTAGATGACATCATCTTTGGATCAACAAAGAAGAAATTGTGTAAAGACTTTGAGATTCTAATGCACTCAAAGTTTGAAATGAGTTCAATGGGTGAACTAAATTTCTTTTTGGGTCTCCAAGTCAAACAGGCTCCAAATGGAATCTTCATCAGCCAATCCAAATATGTCAAAAGTATTTTGGAAAGATTCAAAATGGCTGACTGCTCTGCTGCAAGGACTCCAATTCAAGTGCATCATCAACTGTCTCCTGACAAACATGGTCAAGACACTGATCAACATCAGTACAGGGCAATGATTGGATCCCTCATGTATCTAACTGCTTCAAGACCAGATATTATGTTTGCAGTATGTCTATGTGCAAGATTTCAAGCACCTCCAAAAATCTCTCACCTCCAAGCTGTCAAGAGAATTTTTAGATACCTGAAGGGAGCTCCAAAACTTGGGCTATGGTATTCTAAAAATGACAAGTTTAATCTGTATGCATACACTGACAGTGACTATGGAGGATGCAACCTGGACAAAAAGTCCACATCTGGGGGATGTCAGTTTCTGGGTGGAAGACTGATCTCATGGCAATGCAAAAAGCAAACTTGTGTGTCAACATCTACAGCAGAAGCAGAATACATTGCAGCTTCCAGTTGCTGTGCACAAGTCATCTGGATACAAAATCAAATGTTGGACTATGGAATGACTTTCATGACCACTCCCATTCACATTGACAACAAGAGTGCCATATCAATTACAAACAATCCTGTGCAGCACTCCAAGACAAAACACATTGACATCAGGTATCATTTTATTAGAGATCAAGCTGAGAAAAGAAGAATCATTTTAACCAAAGTTCATACCAATGAGCAATATGCTGACTTATTCACAATAGCCTTTGATGAAGCTAGATTCAGATATCTAGTTGAATCCATTGGCATGATGAACTTTGATTAAAATTCTTTCTTCAATATCTTTAAAAAAAAATGTGTCTGTCTTTTGTTGTAAATAAACTCATCTGCAACAAAGTATTTGCCGCTGACTGTCTTAAGTTGTCAGCAGGAACAAGTTTCCTGCGGACAGCTTTAATACAATCAGCAGCAACCTTGCTGTAGGATGTAGCAAAGTATTTGCCACTGACTGCCTTAAGTTGTCAGCAGAAACTAGTTTCCTGCGGACAGCTTTAATACAATCAGTAGCAACATCTTTGCTGTGGACCATTACATCCATCAGCAGCAACCAAGTTTGCTGCTGATAGGATTAACCATCAGCAGCCACCAAGTTTGCTGCTGATGGGTAAAATGAGTCCAAATAAATTTTTACCCGCTGTAAAAACCACCTTCAGTCTTTACCATGGCTGCCACAGTGTGTTACAGCTGTAAAACAGTAAAAAGTGAATGGGTTGTACAGTACAAGTGAATTTGCTTTATTTCCCTCCTCTGCCATTATAACACAAATCAAATTCCCATCCTCACCACTTCACATTCAATTTCCGACCTAACTCTCATCATTCTCTCTCAAGCATTCAAAGCTTCACCTCACTTAACCAACTTTTAAAAGTTTCTTCCTTCCCTCCAAACCTTACCAAAATGGCAAATGTTGATATCAATAATCCTGATGACAAGTTCTCAACTTACCACAACCTTATGGCATATCTTGTCAAGGGAAAGAAATCGGAAGGGTTCGATGATATGATCGACTTTCTTTGTCGGTCAAAAATACACTTTGCTTTGACTGTAAACCCCACAATCTACATCTCCCACATGGAAGATTTCTGGAACTCTGCCTCATACTCTACCGAACAGGGGATTCCTCAAATTAAAGCAAAGGTAGAAGGAAAAGATATCATCATCACTGAAGCCACACTAAGAAATCACCTCCAGCTTCAGGATGAGGGGGCCGCCATCTCATACACTAAAGAAGAATATATGAGGACCTTTGTATCCATAGGGTACACTGGAAATCAGGATGAGTACACGATTGAGAAGGCACTGATGGGTCCCCCTTGGAAGTTCTTATGTCACACTCTTCTTCAATGCATGTCTCAGAAGAGAAGTGGATGGCATCAAGTGAGCTCTGCCCTTGCATCTGCAGTTCATGGTATGATCACTGCCCAGGGATTTAATTTTTCTCACTTGATTTTTGAAGGTTTGAGGTACAACCTTCAGGAAGGGGCGAAACAATCTTTTTACATGTACCCCAGATTCTTGCAGGAAGTTTTCAATAAGGAACTAAAAGATTTATCTAAAATTTTTTTTTTTTTTTTTTTTTTACTGCAAGAATCTATGTGATTTTGGGGCACAAAAATAACATTTTTCAAAGCATGAGAACAATTTCCAAAAAGTTCTCAGGGTTCAATGTTCCATTGTTATCTACAATGATGAACATACAAAGCATCCAGGGTGACAGTTCAGCAGTCCCAGCTGATACTGATCCCACACCCTCCACTTCACAGCTTGAACATACAACTGCTGCCCTTGAACGAACCCCTGTGCAAACTACTGAGGATGCACAGGTACATCAAATACTCACCCCCACTCTTGAATCCCAACTGGAACAAAGGGCCCCAGTTGCGGCAAGGTATACCAGGAAAAGAAAGAAGAGCAAGAAGAATCATTCTATTCTTGGCTCAGAGGCCCAATCCCAATCCAAAAGCCCTCATCTAGAGTCACAACACTCTGATGAGAATATCATAAGGGATAGCCACAATATTAGGGAGACCTCTTTGGAAGGATCCCTATTAGGATCAGGACTACATCCCGAGTCCATAGAAATCCCCCTTGAGCCCATACATTTCTCTTCTCTGAACTTAAGTGCAGAGGCTCCTAGTCAAGATGATATACCTTCTCCCAATGCCACTATAAAGGAGGTATTGAATGACTTGGTTGCCAATGTACCCAGCCCAAGTTCATCACCCGAGAAGGTCCACTCTGGGAGTCATGATAGAGTGGATATGGAAGGGGCTGTCACTACTTCTGGTCCATCAATTGACCAGGAGGACAGTGACAACATAGCTCAGACCCTAACCATGGCAACTCAAGGTGAGAATGTTTCTCTTGAAACACTCTTCACTGAGAGGAATCCCATGAGCCAAGAAAACCAGGGTGATGGGGATGCAGAGGCTAGGCCTGAGGCCCCATCTAGGTCCAAGGATTTCACTTCGGTGGATGAGGACAGACTGAAACTTCATAACCTGGAATTGACGGCAAGGGTGGCTATGCTAGAGGCTGAAGTGTCCAAATTAAGACACCAAGTTTCTATGCATGAAACCCATCAATGCCCAACTGTATCCTCTACTCCCCTTGTATAAGTGGGAACTCAAACTGATCTGCATATAAGCACTGATGCAACCAAAAAGGGGGAGATAATAATCCAAGAAGATGAAAACTTAGATGCTTGGTTCAAAGAGCAGGAAGAATTTGAAAGAACACTCTTCAAACCTGCCTTTGTCCAAGTCCATGACTTGATAGTATCCAGAGATGGAGAGGAAGATGTCTCTGAGGAATGGAGATTAGTTACCAGGGATGAAGATGAAGCAGTCCCTGAGGAGATGGAAATTAAAAATGAAAATGAAAATGAAGAGGCAATTCCCACCATTCAAGTTCTTCAAACTGCTGCAAGTATCTCTAGGCAGGACATATCCCCACAGTACCCTCTGACAGCAAATAACTTGGAATTTGACTCCATCCTAGCTTGGGGATATGATGACCTGTCTCAAAGATTTTGGATTGGATGGGAGTTTGCTGGAGTCAGGGAGCTTATCCTGGATAATCTAAATCTACTTGAGACTCTATCTCTGCATTTAACAGAAAGTATTAACCCATCCAATGGCCTTTCTGCCAGGCTTGCAATTGAAAGATTTAATGATATATGTGAAGACAATATGCCTAGGTTTGAAAGGTTCCTTGAAAAGGCAAAGAAAGTGGCCTATCCTAGCCTTGAGGATGAAGAAGCAGAATCCTCAAGAGCAGCTCAAGAAAGAGAAAGTCAAAGACTCAGGTTGATAAGAAGCAGAGTTCTGACTGAAGAACAAGTATTAAACCTAAGAAAATATTTATACAATGAGTTAGTCAGAGGTCTGGAAGTATATGGCTGGTCAGATACTGGGTCTTCTGGGATTACATTCTTTCTGTGTGATGGATCTTCATTCACAATCAACAACATCAAGGAGATCCTACTTCTCAATCCAGACTTCCTCTTCAAAGTTTTTGAACTAAGATCAAACATATGCAATATAAACTCACCTAGAAGCCAAGAAATGATGCTCATTATTAAAGACTTCCTGCAGGATGCTGGGTGGATTGCCTTGGAAACATCTTCAGACTCATCTGTGTCATCTCCTTCCTCCAACCATCCTGTGCTTACCACTGCAATCTTATCTGCACAAAATATTCCAGAGGGGGTAATACAGGAATGGGATTCGGTGGAGGTTGCAGAAAAAGAAAATGCTCCTCCTTTGTCTACTCCTCACATTGCCAATGAAGCTGATGCTGAGGTCTCAATAGCAACTTCCACTTCTGCTATTGTGACCAATGAAGCTGAAGCAGAGGCATCCAATAAAGACAAGGGAAAGGGAATCATGACTGAAGAGATAGAGAAGAAAATTGAAGAAGAAAAGAGGGAGATAGAAAGAAAAATGAGAGAAAGAGAAGAAGAAGAGATGGCTCAGCTTAAAAAGGACCAAGAGAGAAAAGCTGCCATGCTCTTCAGAGAACAACAAATTCAAATCATTTCAAGATCTCTGGATGCTAAGAAAGTTCAGGTTCCTGCAGCTTCTCAAATAGAAGAAGATGAAGCTCTAGCTCTCCAGCTGCAGGAACAATTAAATAAAGAAGATGAAGAAAGAGAGAAACAAAAAGCAAAAGAAGCCAAATTCAAAATAACAGACTCCAAGCTGGCTCAGGAAATGAGGAGTGAATGGATTCAGGCCCTAACTGATCTAGGTGAGGATGGAGACTACCTAGAAAAGTTATCAAATAAAGAGCTATACAGAGCCTATATGGGTCAACCTGGTGAGCTGGCCAAGAGAAAGAGAAATGAAGAAGAAAAGAAAGCTAGAGAGAAGTCTAGGAAAACCATTGCCTTAAACAAAAGGACGCATGAAGAGAGAAAAGTAATGGTAGACTTTCTAAAGGCAAGAGGTGAGAGTGGAAAGAGGCTAGGTCCTATGAGCTTTATGAACCTGCAAGCCTTGTATGTCAAAGTTAAAAAGGAAGAGGAAGAAAGACTGGGGAAGACAGGCTCAAACAGAAAGGTATACACTCAAAGTGATGAAAGAACACAAAAGAAACCCAAGCCTACTCTCTCATCCACTCCTTCCTCTATCCAAAAACCTTCCTCTCTCCCTCCTAGACCTCCCTCCTCTCCACCCAACGAGTCCAAATCCTCCCATCTAGCTCCTCCTCATCAACAGCCTCCTAAGAAGAAAATCAAACCTACTTCCACACCAGAAGATTCAAGAGAAATTATAGAATGGTTCTACAGCTGTCAAGATCAATGGTTTGAAGTATTCAGGGGAAGGGCAGATGCAAAAAGGTCAATATACATATCAGTTGATGAGGTTATGCAGCTTCCAGATTCTGATCTGCAGAAAATAATGGAGCTAGGTGAAGCTCATGAACCTGCAAATGATAGTGGAAGACACCTGTTGCTGATAATCAAGAATCACTTCAACCCCAGCAAAGGTGTGGTCTTAGATGTTAAACCTCTTCAATCCTACTATCCATTTGCAAGCTGGTCCTACAATGCTGCTAACGATGAGTATACACTGATTGATGTCAAAGGACAGAAGATGAGATGTTCTAGCAAGGCAATCTTCAGCATGCCAAGCAAGGACATCAAGACTCTCTCTGCACTACCTCTTAACAATCCAAGCAGGGACCCAAGAGGATATGAGACAGCTAGAATCGTTGTCCACATGCACAAGCTTCAGCAACAAAGAAAATAAAAGAGTTTTGGTAGCATCAGTCTAGGGGGAGTTTGTAAAGATATAGACTGATGGCTACAAAATTCTCTAAGTAAGATTGCTGCGGATCTTACTAAGTTACTGCTGATCTACTAAGTCGTTGCTGATCTACAAAGTTACTGCGGATAAGGCAAATGCTGCGGATAGCTAAGTTCTCCAGCCGAAGAACAAGTTTCCTGCTGACTGCCTTATCAGCCGAAGTCCAAAGTTGCTGCTGATAGGCTTCTCATCAGCATCAAACATTGTTGCTGCTGATAAGCAAATCATCAGCAGCTTTGACTTTACTACCAACTCCTCTACTGCAACACTGACACATCAATCAGCAGAAGGAATGGCATTGGTGCAGACAACAAAAGACATGTCTCCCATACTGATCTGACCTGTAATGATTTCAGAAAAGACCTCTTCTAAGCTAAAGTCTTTTCAATGCAGAAGTCTTTTACCCTGCAGTTGTCCTTTAGTACATTGTCTTTTATTGTCTACCAATAGTAGAGTAACTTGTAATAGTAAAAGGATCAACGGCTTGTACTTGATTTGATCCTTAGAATCAAGGGCTTGTCTTTATTCTAAGTTCCTTTATATGTATTGTATCTCCTGATTGTACAAGTGTGTGTGCTTCCGAGAGCTTTCTTCGTAAACTTGTAAACATTGCAGATTAATACACTTTGCATTTATCAGTATTATCTTTGTTTCCTTATTTACATTGATTAGTTGCAGATTAAGAACAGAATCATCTTGTAAACACCGATCCTACAACTACTGAATTAACTGAGTGGGATCCATCCTGCCTTTCACGTGTCGCACTTGCGAAAGTACTTAGCTGAAGACACGGCTCACATGCAGTTATCATACATCGATGTCGATAATCGCCTGAACTATATCGAAGAACCCATGGCCATAGTGGATAGGAATTAAAAGCGTTTGTGGACCAAGGTGATACAGTTGGTTAAGGTACATTGGGAGCACCAGAAGGGGTCCGAGGCAACGTGGGAAAATGAGGAAGAAATGAAGGAGTCTTACACGCAGTTGTTCACTTATGACAAGTTTCGAGGACGAAACCTTTTATAAGGTGGGTAGACTTGTAACATCTGAAAATCCTGACTATCACATTTGGGCTAAACAAATGAAAGGAATTAAAGATAATGGGCTTGGGGGAAGTGGGCTTGGCCCAATTTGGTAATAACGAATGAGAGGCTTAAACCCTAGCACCTTGTATGGCAGCCTTCATTCCCCAAAAATCACAAAATTCGTCTAGAGAGAAAAGTGGAAAATTCTAGAGAGAGAAAGTCGAAAATTCCAAAAAGCTTGAAGATTGTTACACCCCGACCGACGACGGATTATACGCCGGGGATGACACGGTTGTTCATAAGCACATGATCAACTATTAAGATGCGTTAAAATATTTATTCATCATATTAAATATCCGTTACAAGGAAAATAGCAACATATTGTTCAAATGAAACATAACATAATCAAAGTTTAAATTCATTAATACTAAATCCATTGCCCTAAGTGATCAAGCATGGTCCTCAAACGGGTGCACCTGAAACATGTAAGTAAATTTCAACTACAATTAGTTGGTGAGTAACATAGGTTTTGACACCAAACAAAGTTGAATATGTTTTACAATTCAATACGTTCAAATCTAGTCTAAGGCATACATGTAAAAACATACGAGATTCCAAAGCGTACAATCAAGCCATGTAAATATGTATGCACAATCCCCCGTACTGCGTGAAATACCAAAATGTATACACAAACCTGCCAAGGTTCGTGTTAAGTAATGAATCAGATTCCCATATGAATGATCATAAAAGGTACTACCTTAGGCTTGCCACATAAGTTAATGATTGTACTAAACATGAACACATGTATCACCAAGTAGTTTAAGACATAAAGCACATGAACTTTGCATAAGAACATAGGTAATTGAATTGTGTATGTAAAGTAATGTAGACATGTTCCACCCCGAGTATTTGTAAACAAAAGTATGTAAAAGGGGCTATGAAACTCACCTTGCAATATGAAGCTTTGTATGTCACAAAAGTATATTGTTTGTTGCACAAAAAGTTCAAGCTAACCTCAAGGTTAACCTATGATTGAATGGTGTAGTTGTATCAATGACATGTTCAAAGACTAAAGGGAAACCCTAATGTGCAAAGGGATTTGGGTGTGGGCTTGGTTGAGTGAGTGTGTACTTGTTTGGGTTTTCTAATGGTGATTATGAAATTCAATGTAAAAGTATGTGTGTAAAAATATATGGATTCATTTGTTTGAGTATGTGTAAACATGATTAACTCATTTACGTACTTTGTTTATAATACGTACATAAATGAATAATTAATTTGTTCTTAATAAGTAATGAATAAAATAAAATACGTTTGAAAAATAATAGGTTGAATAAATGGAATATTGGATAAGTAAATAAAAACCTTTTATTTAGTAATACAAACAAAAGTGTTTTGAGGGAAAATAATGATTTACTAATTGAATCCAATAATTCTTTTATTTATAGTTTAGGGTTCCATTAAAAATTTAGTGTGAAAATTAAGTTCTAATTAATAATTAAGCCAAATTTAATTATTAATTAAAAGTATATATGTAAAAGAAAATTAAATCTTATATAGTAAATATAATTTATATATAAGAATGTATAAATCTTTTACGTGGCAAATGGTTTTATAGAAGTAATTACATTTATGTTCCAGGTATGTTTTAAAATCCAAGAAATCTAAATAATTATTCGTCCAAAATAATTATTTTAATTTAGTTAAAATTTATTAGGTTTTTAATCATATTAATAATAGATAAAATGGTTTTACTGGAAGGTTTAATAATTAACTTTTACAAAACTGATCCGGGTACTTATGGATTTATAAAAATAATTTTTACACAATGAATTAAGGCTTAAAAATAAACAGAAAAAGGAATGGGGCTGCCTGAGGTCGAACCCGGGTTTGCCCTGGAAACCAACAACGAAAAAAAACCGGACCAGGGAGTCCAGTAGTGTTATATGGCTGGATAGAATCATGATAAACATGAATCAGTTTCGAACCGGGTTTTAAGGCCACATCTGCGCGCAACCATAAAGGAGGGTACAGGGTGGGTTCGAACTCGTGACCTCTCGGTATATGCTATGAGTTCTAACCGGTCGTACTGGGCTATTGCCTAGTCCAGACACCGACGCGTTTAACATAAAACAACCAATCCCAACCCATCTTCTTCCCCCATTTGCGTAAACCGAACCCTAGCCCTCAAATTCACCATGAAGGGTCACAGGTATGCAACCGAAAAGATGGGGCTTTTGTTCAGGAGGTCACCACGAGTTGAATTGTATGAAGTTTCACCTGAATTGGTTACGTAATGCAGGAGGTCGAATGAAGCCGCAATATCGAGTTCTTCGGAGCTTGATCGTAATCCATAAGCGTTAGGGATGGAATTGAGTGTTTTGCGAGAGTCAAAGGGATGTCGCGACGGTACTAGTCTGGGTTATATGCTTCGATTTCACATGAAACGCTCGTATTGATTGGGTCTAGGCGGAACGGTTACGGGAATCAAATTTCGACTTCAAACCATTAAATTGATATAATTGGATGGTTAAACAACTACTATAACGTCCCTGCACAAAGCTTCAGTCATTAAAGGCTTGGATTTCAGGTGAATTGGGATCGATTTCACTCGGGTTTGACTCAGAAAAGTCAAAATTGCCAATTGGGGTTCAAGGCTTGAAGGGGTTCAAATTGGTTGCTTGAGAGGGTTCATTAGGGGGAGGGGGGGTCTAAGCGGGTTTGGAGGGTTCAAGGCATTAAATGGGTTCGAACAAAACTTTATTTTGTTTTAAAGTTACCTTAATTATTTATAAAATGGTTTCGAACATGTTTATGAAAGTTTAAATATTATTTGTTTAATTATAATTATTTTATAAAAGGGAAAGTTTCTATTTTTACAAAGTTGTATAAATGATTTATTTATCGTAACCAATTATATATATATTCACATATACTTATAAATAAATACATATATATATATATATACATACATATATAAAATGTAGATACATGATTTAAAGCTCGTAATTTTTATAATAAAGTATTTATATATATATATATATATATATATTCATCTAAATATGCATTCATATGTTATATATATATAATAGAATATAATATGTCATTGTAAGGTTGAAAATTCTAATTGATATACGTTATAATAATAATCAAGGTTACATATTGTGTTGGACAAGTACGGGTTTGAACGGAGTGTCATTATTGTATAAAATAAATAAACAAAAATTAAAAAAATATATATATATATATGGCCGAAAAATCATGGATGTTACAGTATCCCCAAGTTAAGGGAATTTCGTCCCGAAAATTAACTGTTGGAGGCTACTGAATGAGGAAAAAAAATGTGAGTTTGGATTCTCAACGAGCTTTGATTGTCGGTTTGAGGAGTATAGTTGATGACAAGGTTCAGGTCTGATACTCAAGGTTAGGTCAGGTCATCGTGTCAGGCATGGATGGTGGTAGTGGATTTAGTTTGAAGAGAATTAAGGAGAAAATTGCCCTATAATGATTTTTAGACTCCAATGATTGGATGCATCACTTGCAATGAGGGTGATGGGAATTTGATGATTAAAACTTTTTTAAGATAGTCTAATATGTTCAAGAAATATCACTGAATAAAAGATTTCACAAACATTGGTCAAGGTCAAAATAGTGTAGCACTTCACGTGATACGAAACAACGCTACTTCTGACAGTATGATAAGGACACTTATCTATAGGAAGTACCAGCGGTGTATCATGCCCTTATCACGTCGTCTCAGTTTCGTTACTATATACCACGGTAAGTTTTATGTGATCACACAAAACATCATTCTCTATGTTTTCCATGCGTTGACTTTTATAATTACGTGTGCACTCGTAATTACTCAAATCGTCGTATGGTCCGTATAGATCATCCCATGGTGTGCGGGTCAAGAGGGGGGGCACAAAACCACTTAGTTCATAACTTTTGTTTTCACATACGTGTTGCTAACAAATAATTATGTCCCTAGATAATGTAATCAATCAAAGAATGAAGGAATAACAATGTGGCACAACGCCATGGTTGTCCTAGTTAGATGGCATATTCCTCAAGTTTACCCATAAAGTTTATAGCTCCCTCGTGTTTGAACAAGAATACGTCAAACCCCGAGTAGCTCAAAGTTTATAGCTATCAACTTTCATGGATAAAGTGAATAACCATGCCTCGTGTATAATGTGGACAATCAATTGCAAACAGTCGAGTTTCATGTATAATGTAAACGATCTGGTTCATGTATATTTTAAACAATCAAGTTTCGTGTATATTGTAAACAGTCAAGTTTCATGTATAATGTAAACAGTCAAGTTTCATGTGTAATGTAAACAATCTAGTCTTATGGATAATGCGAACAATCAAATGTAAATAATCGAATCTCATGTGTTGGAACTAATTGTAGGCCATCGCATATAAAACAGTCTGAAGACGGAAGAATTCTTTGTAGATAGAAGATTTCGATCGAAATCTTTGTTCGAAATAGTTTTCGGACGAAATACATTTCGACCGAAATGTATTTCGGATGAAAACTCTAGTTTGTCTTCTTAGTATAAATACTTGTACATTTGAACATTGTAAGGGGGGACTTCATTTGACATATCAATACAATTTGGATACTTACACCTTTAACTATGTGTT
The DNA here is from genome assembly GCA_023525975.1 of Smallanthus sonchifolius. NCBI lineage: Eukaryota > Viridiplantae > Streptophyta > Magnoliopsida > Asterales > Asteraceae > Smallanthus > Smallanthus sonchifolius. The sequence continues at coordinate 14,957,950 of CM042028.1, read as the reverse complement.
TCTGATTCTACCTTGTTTCTTGATTCTTGTATCGATAGATTGAATCTGCTACGAATAACCGGTTTCCAACAGTATTGTAATTCCTATTATTCGTAACAGATTCAATACACCGATACAAGAATCATGGAATGAGGTAGAATCAGAAACACATAGTTAAAGGTGTAATCTCAAGTCTTTATTGATATTTGCAAATGAATTCCCTCCTTACAAAAGTCAAAACTACACAAGTATTTATACTAAGAAGACAAATAAAGACTTCGTCCGAAATACATTTCGGTCGAAATGTATTTCATCTGAAAACAATTTCGATCGAAAAAGATTTCGGTCGAAATCTTTTAACTTCAAAGAATTCTTTCGACTTCAGACTGTTTTATATGAGATGGCCTACAAATAGTTCCAACAATCTCCCCGTAGGTCATTGCATATCAAAACACAAGAATTCTGCCAATCTCCCCCATACACTTTGCATCATCAAAGTTGGATCTTGGACTCGAAGCTTTAACTCTCCAAACTTGTCTTGGTTTAGCTTTGACCTGCCAATCTCGTTTTGGTTTTGACGTCCAAAACATCTTTAACCAATTAAAAACTTTAACAAAATTTTCTTGAACCTTTCTCTGAGGTTGAGAAACGACCTTTTGTTTGGAACACTTGTGTTTCTTGATGCAGCAATCTCTTGATAAATGACCCTGCTTTCCACAGCTGAAACATTTCTTCAAAGCAGGATATGTTCTTTGATAAGGCCCCTTTCAAGATATTGACTTGTCTTTAGACTTTTGTTCTTCAACTTTTGACCTTTCTATTCCCTCTTTAACGAACATGAGCGGAGCAAATTTATCTGTAACAAACGGGATGGCATTAGCATTAAGTGGACTCTCTTTCTTGAACCCTAAGCCACCTTTATTGTCAAAATAATCCACACATTCAAAGAATTCTTCAGATTTGTCACTGACACAATCATCATCAGAAGTAAGATCACTTGGAATCTTCGATTCAACTTTATTTGCTTCGGAATTTCTCTTTGGCTCTAACGAAGGATAAACATTTGACACAAATGGCTCTGGAATGTATGGTTGAGGCATATGTGAATAAAATCCATTTGTAGTGAATGGAGGAGGAACACTTTTGTATCCAATCTCGCTATTCACTTTATCATTAACTTGAGCCTCAATGTTTTCACCAGTGCTTTTATATACAAGACCAGACTTTACTTTGTCATGTATTTGAGCTTCAATGATCCCATTAGCAACTTTCCCAGAAATGTTTATTTTATCAACTTTGATTGCTGTATTGGCAACTTTCTCGATCTTTTCTGTTAACAATTTCTTTTCTGTTTCTCTTTTCTCAATCAACAGTTGAATTTCATAATTCTTTCTCTTTAACTGAAGCTTCACATGAGAATTTTCTTTGACACAGTCATCAATCTTTCTTTTATACTCTTTCTCATGATCTTTTAGAATCTTGTTTGTAGTATGTGCATGATTCAAAGCATCCATCAGAAGTTGATTTTGTTTCTTGTAATCAGCAATTTTCTCAAAACACTCTACAGAACACATATTTTCGTTGAGCAGTTCAGAATAAGCTTTAAGTTCCTGTGATTCTTTCACTGCTTCAGGAACCAAAATTGATTCTATACGTTTACAATTTCCTTGAAAATCATAACCGTATCCTCCTTTGATCACTATTCTGTTCTGATCCGCTTTGAGCGCATACATCTGTAGCTTTGCACACAAATCCTCTAACGAATTAAACTTTAATCCTTTATTTCTGATGTTAAGTTTATAAATCTCCCATTCCTGTGATTGAGCATTAAGAAATTTATCCATAACTTCTGATTTTTCGTATTCAATATCAACATCCTTTAGATCATTTATCAATTCCACATATCTGTGATACTGGACAGTCAAAGATTCTCCTTCTGTGCGTGCGAAGACTTGATATCTTTTCTTTAATTGCTCTTGTCTTGCTTGTCTTTTCTTATCTTCCTTATTCACACATAATGATTTAGCAAGATCTGGATGAACATACCCCAATCCGTTGACAAATACCTTATGCACATACCCTTCTTCAGCCATTGAGAATTCCCTCCTTTTTTTTATAATTTTTTTTTAACTACCTCATTTTTTCTAAATCAGCGCCAAACATAGCTCCGAGTATCCTCCAGAAATTTTGACCAAGAAAAATTTTCCCGCCAAAAAACTCTTTTATTTTATTTTTATTTTTTTTTTAATTTTTTTTTTTTACTCAGCCATACTTTTCGATCGAGAACTTTTTCGGACAAGACGTTTCGGTCGAAAAGCCAGATTTCGATCAGGAGAATCCGGACAAAACTTTTCGGACAAAACTTGAGATTTCGATCGAAAACTCTGATCTTTTCGATCGAAAAGAGATTTCGACCCCTTCAATTAGAGATTTCGGACGATTCAACTGAAACTCGTGAAATTCCGACCTGCAACTCCCGAACGTCAAATTAAGCCCCGAAAATCATCCCAAACTCCATCTCCATTGTTGTACATGCTAAATACTAAAAAATGGCACTGAAAACGATCCAATTTGATGACTTTTGAATCTTGAAATATTGAAAACTTTGATAAAACTTGAAACTTGCTTGAATCTGCTTGAATCTCCCAAAACCGAGCACCGAAAGCTCTTATACCAATTGTAATTCATGTTATTCGTAACAGATTCAATACACCGATACAAGAATCATGGAATGAGGTAGAATCAGAAACACATAGTTAAAGGTGTAATCTCAAGTCTTTATTGATATTTGCAAATGAATTCCCTCCTTACAAAAGTCAAAACTACACAAGTATTTATACTAAGAAGACAAATAAAGACTTCGTCCGAAATACATTTCGGTCGGAATGTATTTCATCTGAAAACGATTTCGATCGAAAAAGATTTCGGTCGAAATCTTTTAACTTCAAAGAATTCTTCTGACTTCAGACTGTTTTATATGCGATGGCCTACAAATAGTTCCAACATCATGAATAGTGTAAACTATCGAATTTCGTAGGTGATCGAACTTCGTGGATAAGCGTGTTGCTTGGCGTTCATGTACAATATAGGTAGTCGGGTTTTAAATTCTTCAATTTTGTTGATGTTTATATGGATGGTTAACGCCTACGCGAAATGATTCATCTTCTTGAAGTGACTAGTAAGCTCATGCATTTTCGAAGGTACAAGATGATGAGAAAGTTTTACGGGTATTTAGAATAATGTATACATGAATAAGTGATTTGTGTTCTTTGTTTGTAAATAACAAGTAATTGAAATTTACCCTTGTTGGTAAATTAATAAATAAATAAGTGAAACTAATAAGTTGAATAAATAGATAATTGAATAAATAAAACCTTTTATTTATTTTATTTAATTATCATAAACAGAATGTTTTCAAAAGAAATAATGGACTAATTATTTAGTAATTAAGCCAAGAGTTAAGAAATGATTAGTTTAACGAAATAAAAAAAATTCATAATGGAATAATTAATCAAGTCAAATAAATTTTAATTAAAAGAATAAAATGTTTGTTAATGTTTTTACAAAATAAGTTGTACAAGATAGGGTGTTAAGTTTCTTTACAAGGTAAAGGGGTTTATAAATAATTTATATTCTAGATAATATCTATAAACCAAGGATTTGACAAATGTTTTGTTTAAATAAAATAACTACGCTAACTAAATCAAGTAATAAAAAAATTAGTTTATAAAGAAAGTTTAGGTGTGTGTACCAAATTGCAATAAATAAAAGGATGATGTTTAGATTGTACTCATTTGGTAGCATAATCAAATAGATACTTTGACAAATCAAAGTGATTTAAATTCATATATTTTTCAAGAAGACATGCTTTAACCTATAGGTAATCACTTACCTTAGGAATTCCCAGGAAAGCATACGGATCCTTCGGTTGATTTGGATTTATATGAAATGCTTTCCTAGACAGGATATCTAGAGTACATGTGTCACCCTTCCAGATTGCACATGTTCTCTACTAATTAACAGAATTTAAAACTTTAACGGGGTTTCAGAATTTTAATGGATGATGTTTGGTTGATCTTGATGAGGTATAACGGATGTATTTTATACTTGCAATATTACATCAACGAGTAACGACATTTAAGTTGTAATATAAAACTTAACATTGAATGATAAAATGTCAAATACTTAATCCAAACATAGAGTAGTGGTTTCAAACTGGAATTTAAAGAGAAGGATAGAAAATCTTGCTAACGTCTCAGGTAGCTTTCCACCAGGAAGCAGATGAGCACCAAGATGAACATCGCTATGGTTACTCGTATAGCAAACCGAGCCTCAGCTCTAGATATTTCCGTACATGCATCAAATATCTCTCGTTCTCCTTCCATCATGTCTATGTGGGTACCCAGATTTGCAATTAAGTCCTCCTTGTACCACACTTGACCCAATAGGCTGTCTATTCGTTGCCCGAGCAGGTCGTGCCTTATCCCGTGCTTCATCCCCTGCCTCAGAAACTCTGTGGTCCTCACATATTGGTGTGTGACATCAGCTAGAACTCCTATAGCACTGGGGGGTTCCATAGTCAGCCTTGCTCCTAGGTTTGGGTTGTATGGGTCGGGTGCTAAGTATGGGTCTCTCAGTGGGGATGGCAGCCGGTTGTGCTGGTGAGGTGCTTGATAAGGGTCTCTCGATGGGGGTGGTTCAAATGTTCGGAGTCTTAGGCCGGTGCTCCTAAGCCAATCTGCCCTTAGGTCAAACATGGATCTAGCAGCTGGATATGTCGGTGACCGGTGGTCTGGTGATGGAGATCCGATGTCTTCCTCCTGCTTGGACTCTGTTTCGAGATGGTATTCCAGGGAGGGAGGCGGGTAGGAGGCCATGTCTAGCACGAAAAGAAGAAAAGTCGTAAGTGATAATAAAACGCTTAATGTTAAGTACAAGGGTTTTCATGAGGTTAAAATTTGTCTGGTCATAACACCGAGCTCTCATAATAGTATGTTAGGAGTAACACTTGACCTACAAGTAGTGTACCCATAAAAAGACTCCTACGAATGAGAGGTAGGTCACAAGGGACACACTTAAGTACCCAGTCTTTCCTTAGTCAGAATCTTTCATGGGCCTAAACTCACTCTTCCAGCCATCATATACCATTAACACCACTATTTGAACTCATGATTACGATGAGTCATTATGGATTGGGCTTTGAGGCCCAAGGGTGAGATTCGTCTACTCAAGCAGGCTTCCTCTCCTTGGAGGGTAAGTGGGCTCCTTTAGTTTCTTATTAATGTGCACTAGGCCCAAGGATTTGGATTTTATTCATAAGTGATAATGATGACATAATTTTCAATGTGTAGGGATGTGGGTGTATGAGGTCTTAGATGTGAATAAGTATATGGTGAGACTTAGGATAGTATTTAGTATAATCAAAGTAGGTAACGTGTAGGCTAGTCAAGTATTTGTAGTGATTAAGGCATCACATGAGTAGTGGTTTTTTGTAAACATGTAAGTTATCAAGTAACATAGTACATAAGGTAACTCGTATTGTATCATGCAATGTAATACCTAAGATAATATTTAAGATTATCACACAAGGATATCCTAGCGTTATAGACTAGGTCATTGGTTTCTAATAACCAAATTCCCTATAACCATGACCAATCTGTCACACCCCGATCGATGGCGGATTATACGCTGGGGCTGACACGGTTGTTCATAAGCACATGATCAACTATTAAGATGCGTTACGATATTTATTCATCATATTAAATATCTGTTACAAGGAAAATAGCAACATGTTGTTAAAATGAAACATAACATAATCAAAGTTTAAATTCATGAATACTAAGTCCATGGCCCTAAGTGATCAAGCATGGTCCTCAAACGGGTGCACTTGAAACATGTAAGTAAATGTCAACTACAAGTAATTGGTGAGTAACATAGGTTTTGATACCAAACAAAGTTGAATATGCTTTACAATTCAATATGTTCAAAGCTAGTCTAAGGCATAGATGTAAAACATACAAGGTTCCAAAGCGTACAATCAAGCCATGTAAATATGTATGCACAATCCCCCGGACTGCGTGAAGTACCAAAATGTATACACAAACCCACCAAGGTTCGTGTTAAGTAATGAATCGGATTCCCATATAAATGATCATAAAAGGTACTGTCTTAGGCTTGCCACACAAGTTAATGATTGTACTAAACATGAACACATGTATCACCAAGTAGTTTAAGACATAAAGCACATGAACTTTGCATAAGAACATAGTTAATTGAACTGTGTATGTAAAGTAATGTAGACATGTTCCACCCCGAATATTTGTAAAAAATAGTATGTAAAAGGGGCTATGAAACTCACCTTGCAATATGAAGCTTTCTATGTCACAAAAGTATATTGTTTGTTGCACAAAAAGTTCAAGCTAACCTCAAGGTTAACCTATGATTGAATGATGTAATTGTATCAATGATGTGTTTAAAGACTAAGGGGAAACCCGAATGTGCAAAGGGATTTGGGTGTGGGCTTGGTTGAGTGAGTGGGTACTTGTTTGAGTTTTCTAATGGTGTTTATGAAATTCCATGTAAAAGTATGTGTGTAAAAATATGTGGATTCATTTGTTTGAGTATGTGTAAACATGATTAACTAATTTACGTACTTTGTTTATAATAGGTACATAAATAAATAATTAATTTGTTCGTAATAAGTAATGAATAAAATAAAATACGTTTGAAAAATAATAGGTTGAATAAATGGAATATTGGATAAGTAAATAAAAACCTTTTGTTTATTTAGTAATACAAACAAAAGTATTTTGAGGGAAAATAATGATTTCCTAATTGAATCCAACAATTCTTTTATTTATAGTTTAGGGTTCCATGAATAATTTAGTGTGAAAATTAAGTTCTAATTAATAATTAAGCCAAATTTAATTATTAATTAAAAGTATATATGTAAAAGAAAATTAAATCTTATATAGTAAATATAATTTATATATAAGAATGTGTAAATCTTTTACGTGGCAAATGGTTTTATAGAAGTAATTACATTTATGTTCCACGTATGTTTTAAAATCCAAGAAATTTAAATAATTATTCGTCCAAAATAATTATTTTAATTTAGTTAAAATTTATTAGGTTTTTAATCCTATTAATAATAGATAAAATGGTTTTACTGGAAGGTTTAATAATTAACTTTTACAAAACAGATTCGGGTACTTAAGGATTTATTGTAACATCCAGAAAATCTACGCCTTTATTGATTGAGCTAGCGGGTAACCTAAGTCTCTTGTAAACGAGACGATTGACCGAAGTTTCGCGTAAAACCCTACTCTTGAATTACGAGGGACCCGGTTAGCCGTAAGAGGAACAATGTGGAGCGAAACTCCACGAGACGGAAACCCGAGGACTTGAATGTAAAACCTCAAAGGTTTAAATATCACATTTATGCAAACCCTAGACCATAATCGGTCTAGAGGGGTTGCGACGGCAAAAAGTGGACGAGAGAGAGAAGGACGACGGCTGTGGCGACTACACGGCGATCCTACGGTGGTGACGAGCAGGGGAAACACCATTACAAGTTAAGGTAACCTCTTTTTATGATTTCATCATTTACATACGCTTGCATGGATATCCGATTAGGGTTTTGGTGTTGGATGGCCGGGAATGATGGCTGGAATGGAGAAGGTGGCAGCGGAAAGCGGCGATGAAGGAGACGGTGGATGTGGAGGGGAGTGCCAGCAGCCATGGTTGTGGCTAACCCCGTGACGCGTACGGATTCGGTGGTGGGAACGCGACGTTAGCAATGGCCGACGAGGAGGGGGTGGACTGCCATGGTAGCGGCTGTGGTGGTGCAACGAGGATCCAGCAACGGCCGTTGGAGGTGGTGATAGCACGATGATGGCAGCAGTACCGTAGGGGTGCACGGACGAGCCGGGGTGTGAGGCGAGTTAAGCTAGGGTTTTCAGGGTGATTCTTGGTGATTAGGGTCGTTACCCGATGAAGAAAACAGTGGTAACGTGCCCGATGGTGCACGGTGGAGAAGACGGAGGGCAAAAGCGAAGCCGGTTAGGGTTCTACTATACTAAGGTTTTGCACGGCGTGGTTTTACGTGCATGCATGGGAACCCAACTCGAGTTCTTGTGATTCGTGGGGATTAGGGTTTGCATGAGTATGCATGCACACGTGCATGCATGGGGAGAGGACGATTCGGGTATACAAGCTTTAAGCGGGTCAAGTAAGACCCGATATGTGTATTTGTGGAACCAGAGGTTCGGTGAATCGGCATGACAAGCAGATGGGATGAATGTCGGGGTTTTATTTTATGTGTACATTATTCGACGTACGGGTTGAGCATACTCTGATCTTGGATCATACGTTTGGCAGGTTGGGTTCAAGCGTTAACGAGTGAGTTTGCAGAGCAAGGATTTGGACTCTGTAACCGGTGAGTTTCTAATCCCGTCTTTTAAACGTTTTACTGTTTTGGGGCTATCGTACATACTCATATGTTTCGTTAAACGAACGTATTTCGAGTTATGATTTAAACATGAAATGTTTTATGAGATCGTTATGTAGTAACAAAGCTAAGGGTCGTTATGGGATCCCTTGGATGGGTGAACAAGAGTTGTGATGATCTGTGTGTGTCATCTTATGAGTTAGTCGGGGTGAGTCGGGAATTTAGTTAAAACCTGTGATGGTTATACAAGGAGAGTTAGCATGGGAACTTGTACGTGGTTCATTAACGAGTCATGTAGGTGCTAGTATGCTGTTATGCGTAATGTGCTTGATGTTGTGGGTATTGTGTCGTTGTCCCTGTGACACGACGGGTATGGCATTGCATGGGTCTATGTGGTGTCCTTAGTATGTACGGGCTATAAGCGGGTGTGGTGTTTGTGTGTCGTATAATTTCCTATTCGGAAAGAGTTGGGTAATCTGTCTAGACGTTATGAGGATATGTCTAAGTAGGCGTTGGATTACACACGTAAATGATCCGTAAACGGTGGTGAGTCGTAGTACATGTCCAGGTAGTGTCATGTGTATATATGTGTTGCTTTGTGTGCTTGCATTGTTGTCTGTGTATACGGCTAATAGTGATGTGGAGGACGGAGTCATTCGGGGTCATCATTGTACATATGATCTGGCAGTCATCGTGTGGGTAATGTGTTAGTCACCGTATAGTAGATGATATAGTCACCGTGTGGTGGCTGGGTAGTCATCACAGATGACGAGTGTGTCACTATGTTTAGTGGCGGGGCCCTGTAACAAGGGTATAGCGGAGCTTATGATGAGTATCCCGACGGGGATAAATAACCCTGACAAGGGTGCAGTGATGTGGTATGTGTTTGTATGCATATATATGTGTTAAATTGCATACAAGTGATGAGTTATATTAATTGTGTACGAGATGATATGGATGTGATAAATAGACGGAATCAATGTGGTGTGTCGAGTTAGATTGACCATTGTGTCGGGACAAGTACATCGTGTACAACTGTTGTGTTAGTTGATTTGTAAGAGTCGTGGTTAGGGCTGGTTAAGCCAGTGTCTAGAGGTTGGTTGAGTTAACCAGTGTATGGTTAAGATATATGGTAAATTGTGTGTTTTCAGAGTAGTAAGCTCGATCTAAGTCGGAGAGACTTACTGAGTTAAAATGGTGGGTTGAGTCTGGGGTGGTGAATCCTCCGGGATATTGTAAGATAACAGGGTTATCTATATGAGGAAAATTTATAAAACTATTTTATTAAGACCAGGGGGTCTTGAGTGGAAATAAATATTAAATGAGACGAGTTGACTTTTGTTACATTAAACTATTAGAACTCACTCAGTGTAGCTGACTTTGTATGTACGTTAGATTGTTTTGCAAGTGAGCCTGCTAGACGAGGTATCTTGGCTTGGGAGCGGGCTACTCGGGTTGGTGTGCATGCATTCGTCAGGTAACGATATAAAAATTAACGGGTTTAAAGGTAATACTATTTCGAGAAAGACTTCCGCTGTTTACTTAAAAGAAAGTTAAGTGTTTTTAATGAGTTTACCTAGTGATGAGAACCAACTATAGGGTGCCTGGTTTGGAGCCTTACAAGTTGGTATCAGAGCTGAGGTTTAAGAAAAAACTGGTGTTTTTAAACAAATAAAATGCCTTAACTTAAACTGGAAATGGGACAAGGGTGAAACGAATGCCACGACGAGTAACCGCGAGCTAAGAGGTACGTCTTTCGAGTTAAACAGTAATTATTATTTACCATTTGTGTAGTGTTACACTAGGTAAAGCGATTGGTGTGAGTAAGTGATTTATGGTTCCGTGTGAAAACATGATGTGTGCTATGTGCGGTAGTAGTATGTAGAACTACGTGAAGTTGTGTTGCGTGATTAAATGAGACTATGATGTGAGTTGAGTAATGCGGAGTAGCATTAATTGTAACTATATGAGATAGTTTGGCATGTCGATATGATTTAGTGACTTTGTGTGTAACCTTGTATGGTGTGAAATTATGATAAAAATGACATGCTAGATTGTTAAGTGGTGCTATATGAGTTGTGTGGGATGCATGTGCATCCGGGGTGTGTGAAAGATAGAAAGCTAGTGTGAATATAATGGGGAAGGTTTAGAATCCGAGCAGTAATGTGGACCACCAAATTGCATTTGATCACCATGATTTGGCAGTCTATGATTACTCTCATATTCTGCATTTGACGCCCATAGTAATCACTCTAACGTTCTATCTTATGTAGGTACCGATGGTGAGGATGTTTAGGACTAGATGGATTAGGCGGGGAGCTCTTATCAGGAGATTGACAGAACGGCGGGCTAGACGTGCGGCTGCTGTCCGCACAAGTTACCTTCAGGAGGAGACAGATCTTAGCGCTGGTTCCATTGACGGTGGTTCCACCGGCGGCTGAAGATGAGTAGGAGCTACCAGCACATGAGGTGATCTTGGCGCTTCCGGCGCCTAATGCTCCTAGTACTACCAGAGCTGTTATGAGGGGTGGACTTAGTAGCTCCTTCTACAGGAGGAGTGGTTGGAGAGGAAGGAACGCATTTGCGGCTAGCCATCAGCCTCCGAGGCAAGATTCGGGATCGGGAAATGGATGGCTGGAGGAATCTGACGACAAGGAACAAGTGGGTGATAACTTTTACTTGTTTAGTGATTAGAGCAGTGGTGGTTACAACGATAGGACTAGAGTATTTTAAGTAGTGGCCGTCAGGCACTTTTGTGACGAAATATTTGTCCCTGGTTTTTCAATTGCATGATTTTGACCATGACGGTGAATCTTACCATGGGATGGTTTAAAACGTTGTTAATGATAGTTGCAAGTGTGATAGCTTGCTATTGGTGGTGTAGTGTCAATTATGTGTGATTATGTGATTACCTTTTGAACAACGTGAGTTCATACTAAAGGTAATCTTTGATTTGATGCTAGAGCTTGATTGATTAGACTATATGAGTAGACCTGTGTAGACCTGAGTTTTGATTATTTGTGTGTGTCTACGGTCTTAAGATAGTGTCACCTATGTGTTATGTTTAGGTGATGTTTAAAGTGTAAGGGGGTGTGTTGTACCCTGTGTAACTTTTCAGGACGAGGTCCTATGGGAAATCATAAATATACATCTTTGGTATGTATAAATGTTCAGGACAAGGTCCTGTGGGAAAACTGTAGTTACATACCTTATGTCTAGGTATGCTTGTTCAGGACCAGATCCTGTGGGTAAATAAGATGTCTTATATCTTGTGTGTATTAATGTTTAGGGTGACGTTTTGTGTCTAGACTGAGTAGTGTGTCATCTTAAAGTATGGGTACGACCCGTATGGGTACGACCGAGTAAACTCTGTGTGAGTTTGTAATGACGTGTGGAAGGGGCCACCGTTGTGGTGAGTAAGAAGTAAGGTTTAGGGGTTTGTGTGTCCATAAATGATGAGGTCGTATTGTATGCACGTAGCCTTACTCAGATCTAGCAGTTTGTGTGTGTGCACGTGATGTGTGTTTAGAGTTTGGGGTTACTAGTACATGTGTAGAACATTGTGTGTTCTGTAGATATGTGTGTCGGTGTGTGTCCTTGTAGTACACGCTTAGTCGTGCATAGGACGCCTGGTCAGTATTCTCAAGTATAGTATTTCTATCTTGACGATTTTCTCGACGTTGATACATCGAGGTGGTGCGATGAGTTTTGACGTCTTCTAGGCGACCAGTGAGGTGCTCTTATGAGATGCCTATGCTAATTCGGAGCACGGAGCCAATGGGCGGAGCTGTGAGAGTAGATGATGAGAGCGTTTACATGGACGCTCGACCAGAAATGTTTCTGATGAGATCGAGGTGATGACGCTGAAGATTTCAGTACGGAGTTAACAAAGTGATGAAGGACCTTTATGGAACACGTTCCAGACGCAGGATTCAGTAGAAGTGAGACACCAGATAAATATGGATGTTTTCCCTGCACGGGAGGACGAATAGCTGAGACTTGTGAGCAGACGGACTTCATGTTCATAAATTATAAATGAGACGCAGTCGGTGGTGTCATATGGTTATGAATTAAAGAGATGCTATGGTAGAGGAATTTTGTGGAGACCAGCGTAGCTTTGTATAAGCTCCTGGAGATCATTAGGGAATGACAGATGTAATACCCTTATGGATAGGGTAGTGGTGCCAGAGTTTTGAGAAATCATTGCAGGACAGCAATTAGAGTATGAGGCAAGAAGTTTGACAATCTCCACTTGGAAGAACGGTAAGTGTTTCAAGACGAGAGAGGAGAGAATGGGTAGGTGAAACCTACATGCCCCAAAGTTGAAAATGGGCCACGAAGTAGACTTCCTTGAACGCCAATGGTGCAGGCTGAGATGCAAGACAAAGGAATGGATTCGATAAATGTGAAGGTGAATGCATGACACCAGACGGAAATGGTGCATGAGTGAGAACGGGTAGATAAGTTATGTTGATTTGTACCGACGCAGGATTGGAGGACGAATCCTCTTTTAAGGAGGGTAGACTTGTAACATCCCGAAAATATACGCCTTTATTATTTAAGCTAGCGGGTAACCTAAGTCTCTTGTAAACAAGACGATTGACAGAAGTTTCGCGTAAAATCCTACTCTTGAATTATGAGGGACCCGGTTAGCCGTAAGAGGAACAATGTGGAGCGAAAGTGGGCGAAACGGAAACCCGAGGACTTGAATTTAAAACCTCAAAGGTTTAAATAACACATTTATGCAAACCCTAGACCATAATCGGTCTAGGGGGGTTGCGACGGAAAAAAGGGGACGAGAGAGATAAGGACGATGGCTGTGGCGACTACACGGTGGTCCTACGGTGGTGACGAGCAGGGGAAACTCCATTACATGTTAAGGTAACCTCTTTTTATGATTTCATCGTTTACATACGCTTGCATGGATGTCCGATTAGGGTTTTGGGGTTGGATGGCCGGGAACGACGGCCGGAATAGAGAAGGTGGCAGCGGAGAGCGGCGATGAAGGAGACAATGGCTGTGGAGGGGAGTGCCAGCAGCCATGGTTGTGGCTGACCCGGTGATGCGTACGGATTTGGTGGTGGGGACGCGACGTTAGCAATGTTCGACGAGGAGGGGGGACTGCCATGGTAGCGGCTGTGGTGGTGCAACGAGGAGCCGGCAACGGCCATTGGAGGTGGTGATAGCATGATGATGGCAGCGGTACCGTCGGGGTGCACGGACGAGCCCGGGTGTGAGGCGAGTTAAGCTAGGGTTTTCATGGTGATACTTGGCGATTAGGGTCGTTACACGATGAAGAAAATGGTGCTGACGTGCTCGGTGGTGCACGGTGGAGAAGACGGAGGGCGAGAACGAAGCCGGTTAGGGGTTCTACTATACTAAGGTTTTGCATGGTGTGGTTTACGTGCATGCTTGGGAACCCGTCTCGAGTTCTTGTGATTCGTGGGGATTAGGGTTTTGATGCGTAATGTTTTAAGTATATAAAAATATAATAAATATATCTTTAGGATAGTCTTACGAGATCAGGTTTTAAATTTATAAAATAATAATTACTTTAACTTAAAAACACACACAATAGGCAAGTGTACCTATCGCAGCGTAATATAGTTTAGGTAAGAACCAAGTATTGAACCAACGGACACGGTCGAATTTCAATACTCGACTTTTGTTAACGTTTAGCCGGTTTAATTAGTGAGTGAGTTTTGTGTGCTTGTGGAACAGAAAAGTAAATGACAGAAAAGTAAATGGCGATAAAGTAAATAGCAGAAAAGTAAAAACGTGCGTGAAGTGTGTAATAGAAATGTAACGAACAGAATAGTAAATAGGTCGGAAATAATCAGGTTACGAATAGTATTGCTTTGGGTTTCGAATCCGCTTGGTACGTGAAAATGTTAAGTTGACTAATCCAGTGATATGACTACTACAAATGTGTGACCCGGGTCACCTCTAGAGCCTCGTCCTCACGACAAATGATTTGCAAATTTAAAAGCTTTAACAAGTCGTAGCGCCTCCCGTTAAGGACAACAATTACCCTCAACCCTTCGAATGGTCATCTCCGCGTTGGTTTAAGACATCGAACGTAAAATGCTTTGTATTAGAGTTAAATAGGTGATTATATTTTGCTCACCGGGAGGCGGTGCAACAATGGGACCAAGTATAAAGACATACCGTTCCCAACATGAGTTCACCAATTCTTGGTTGCATAATAAGTTCGTATAAAGACGTACGATGTTAATAGTGTTAACCAAGCCTTGGCTTATCAATCTCTACTTGTATAAAGACGTACAAGCTTCAAGAGAAGTTTGATTAAAAAGGTTTTACACTTTAAAAATCAAGAACACTCACAAATATAAAGACGAATTTAGACAATAATAAAAGCCCACCAAAATTGTGGTTTTAAGGACGAATAGTTAAAGACATAAACACATCACTTGGATTAATACGTTATTCATTAACATGCACCAAACTTCATCTTCACCCTAGCAATACAAAGATTCTAGCCAAGAATGACCATACTAACTAGCATAACGCTGAGCTTCGTAGACTCCCCCTATTGCGGAACAAGGAGGAAGAGCCCCTTTGCTCACTACTCTCTACTCTAACTACGAAATGCACTTTCAAACGTGGTCTGAATGGATGTTATTTTCTCTCAATTGGTGTGTGGAATGAAGAACTCAAGCCATCTATTTATAGGCCACAGAATGAGCAATGCACGGCCGTGCATTGGATTGCACGGCCATGCAAACACCTCGGGAATCAAACAGGGTACACAGGACAGGGTACTAGACCTTGGGGAGCAAGATAGGGCAATGCACGCCCGTGCATTGGGATGCACAGCCGTGCATCCCCTTCCTGCTGCCCAGTTTTGTCTTTTAGCTGCTGGTTTGACTTGTGTTGACCTGGTTTGACTTCTTTGGGGTTAATGCTCGTGTTTGGTCCTCCAAAAGCTTCATTTCTTCATGTTTTAAGCTGATTTTTGCTCTATTCATCTTTGGGATACCGAATAACCTGTAATTGAGAAATATTAACTTTTTAAGTATCAATTGCAAGGTTATTAATCAATTAGTACCATAATATGGGGATTATTATGCATGCAAAACATGTATAATTTAGGACATATCAGGTTTGCATGAGTATGCATGCATGGGGAGAGGACGGTTCGGGTATACAAGCTTTAAACGAGTCAAGTACAACCCGATACGTGTATTTGTGGAGCCAGAGGTTCGGTGAATCGGTATGACAAGCAAATGGGACGAATGTTGGGGTTTTATTTTATGTGTACGTTATTCGACGTACGGGTTGAGCATATTCTGATCTTGGATCATACGATTGGCAGGTTGGGTTAAAGCGTGAACGAGCGAGTTTGCAGAGCAAGGATTTGGATTTTGTAACCGGTGAGTTTCTAATCCCCTCTTTTAAACGTTTTACTGTTTTGGGGCTATCGTACATACCCATATGTTTTGTTAAACGAACGTATTTCGAGTTATGATTTAAACATGAAGTGTTTTATGAGATCGTTATGTAGTAATAAATCTAAGGGTCGTTATGGGATCCCTAGGATGGGTGAACAAGAGTTGTGATGATCTGTGTGTGTCATCTTATGAGTTAGTCGGGGTGAGTCAGGAATTTAGTTAAAACCGGTAATGGTTATATAAGGAGAGTTGGCATGGGAACTTGTACGTGGTTCATTAACGAGTCATGTAGGTGCTAGTATGCCGTTGTGCGTAATGTGCTTGATGTTGTGGGTATTGTGTCATTGTCCCTGTGACACGACGGGTATGGCATTGCATAGGTCTATGTGGTGTCCTTAGTATGTACGGGCTATAAGCGGGTGTGGTGTTTGTGTGTCGTATAATTTCCTATTCGGAAAGAGTTGGGTAATGTGTCTAGACGTTATGAGGATACGTCTAAGTAGGCGTTGGATTACACACGTAAGTGATCCGTAAATGGTGGTGAGTCATAATACATGTCAAGGTAGTGTCATGTGTATATATGTGTTGCTTTGTGTGCTTGGATTGTTGTCTGTGTATACGGCTAATAGTGATGTGGAGGACGGAGTCATTCGGGGTCATCATTGTACGTGTGATCTGGCAGTCATCGTGTGGGTGATGTGTCAGTCACCGTATGGTAGATGATATAGTCACCGTGTGGTGGCTGGGTAGTCATCACAGATGACGAGTGTGTCACTATGTTTAGTGGCGGGGCCCTGTAACAAGGGTATAACGGAGCTTATGATGAGTATCCTGACGGGGATAACCCTGACGAGGGTGCAGTGATGAGGTATGTGTTTGTATGCATATATATGTGTTAAATTGCATGAAAGTGATGAGTTATATTAATTGTGTACGAGATGATATGGATGTGATAAATAGATGGAATCAATGTGGTGTGTCGAGTTAGATTGACCGTTGTGTCAGGACAAGTACATCGTGTACAACTGTTGTGTCAGTTGATTTGTAAGAGTCTTAGTTAGGGCTGGTTAAGCCAGTGTCTAGATGTTGGTTGAGTTAACGAGTGTATGGTTAAGATATATGGTAAATTGTGTGTTTTCAGAGTAGTAAGCTCGATCTAAGTCGGAGAGACTTACTGAGTTAAAATGGTGGGTTGAGTCTGGGGTGGTGAATCCTCCGGGATATTGTAAGATAACAGGGTTATCTATATGAAGAAAATTTATAAAACTATTTTATTAAGACCAGGGGGTCTTGAGTGGAAATAAATATTAAATGAGACGAGTTGACTTTTGTTACATTAAACTATTAGAACTCACTCAGTGTAGCTGACTTTGTATGTACGTTAGATTGTTTTGCAAGTGAGCCTGCTAGACGAGGTATCTTGGCTTGGGAGCGGGCTACTCGGGTTGGTGTGCATGCATTCGTCAGGTAACGTTATATAAATTAACGGGTTTAAAGGTAATACTATTTCGAGAAAGACTTCCGCTGTTTACTTAAAAGAAAGTTAAGTGTTTTTAATGAGTTTACCTAGTGATGAGAACCAACTATAGGGTGCCTGGTTTGGGG
This sequence comes from Smallanthus sonchifolius, assembly GCA_023525975.1. NCBI lineage: Eukaryota > Viridiplantae > Streptophyta > Magnoliopsida > Asterales > Asteraceae > Smallanthus > Smallanthus sonchifolius. Next base: position 14,940,505 of record CM042028.1, on the reverse strand, counting down.
CCTTACATTTATAAAAATAATTTTTACACAATGAATTAATGCTTAAAAATAAACAGGAAAAGGAACGGGGCTGCCCGGGGTTGAACCCGGGTCGGCCCTGGAAACCAACAATGAACAAACCACTGGACCAGGGAGTCCAGTAGTGTCAAATGGCCGGCTAGAATCATGATAAACAAGAATCAGTTTCGAACCGGGTTTTAAGGCCACATCTGCGCGCAACCAAAAAGGAGGGTACTGGGTGTGTTCGAACTCGTGACCTCTCGGTATATGCTATGAGTTCTAACCGATCGGACTGGGCTATTGCCTTGTCTAGACACCGGCGCGTTTAACATAAAACAACCAATCCCAACCCATCTTCTTCCCCCATTTGCGTAAACCGAACCCTAGCCCTAAAATTCACCATGAAGGGTCACAGATATGCAACCGAAAAGATGGGGCTTTTGTTCAGGAGGTCACCACGAGTTGAATGGTATGAAGTTTTACCTGCATTGGTTACGTAATGCAGGAGGTCGACTCCGCAATATCAAGTTCTTCGAAGCTTGGTCGTAATCCAGAAGCGTTTGGGATGGAATTGAGTGTTTAGCGAGAGTCAAAGGGATGTCACGACGATACTAGTCTGGGTTATATGCTTCGATTTCACATGAAACGCTCGTATTGATTGGGTCTAGGCGAAACAGTTACGGGAATCAAATTTCGACTTCATACCATTAAATTGATATAATTGGTTGGTTAAACACGATTGAAACAACTACTATAACGTCCTTGCACAAAGCTTCAGTCATTAAAGGCTTGGATTTCAGGTGAATTGGGATCGATTACACTCGGGTTTGACTCAGAAAAGTCAAAATTGCCAATTGGGGTTCAAGGCTTGAAGGAGTTCAAATTGGTTGCTTGAGAGGGTTCATTAGGGGGGGGGGGGTTCCAAGCAGGTTTGGAGGGTTCAAGGCATTAAATGGGTTCGAACAAATCTTTATTTTGTTTTAAAATTACCTTAATTATTTATAAAATGGTTTCTAACATGTTTATGAAAGTTTAAATATTATTTGTTTAATTATAATTATTTTATAAAAGGAAAAGTTTCTATTTTTACAAAGTTGTATAAATGATTTATTTATCGTAACCAATTATATATATATATATATATATATAAATATATATATTCACATATACTTATAAATAAATACATATATATATATATATATATATACATATATAAAATGTAGATACATGATTTAAAGCTCGTAATTATTATAATAAAGTATTTATATATATATATATATTCATCTAAATATGCATTCATATGTTATATATATAATAGAATATAATATGTCATTGCAAGGTTGAAAATTCGAATTGATATACGTTATAATAATAATCAAGGTAACATATTGTGTTGGACAAGTACGGGTTTGAACGGAGTGTCATTATTGTATAAAATAAATAAACGAAAATTAAAAAAAAATGGCCGGGAAATCATGGATGTTACAAAGATGGCCTCCAATCTGTTTCTCTAGTGTTTATGAGCAAGATTATATGAAGAAGCGACTGATTTGAGGTAAGAATTGAACTTGAAAACTTTGTTTTATGTTTAAAATGGGTTTTGGGGTAAAACTAGGGTTTTCAGGTCAAATGCAAAGGTTTTACGTGTTAATGGTCAAACAAAGACCAGATCTAGCTTCATGGAAGCTAGATAGACGATTGGGACGTAAAAGGTTAAAGACTTGGATAAAAAATGGGACTGTTTAAGCTTGGTGTTCATGTTGCGACACTAGAGTGTGGCAACATTCATTGTGCAACACTAATCGGGGGGACATTAGCTCAAGGTTTCCAATGATTGGTGACACGTGTCATAGGCGACACTAAGAGTTTCGCCATAGTCATTTGGTGACATTAGCTCCCACGACACTAAGTCCAGAACGCAAGTTCTAGCGACACAGAAAGTGTGTCCGGCGAAACTGCCCTGACGACACTGAGTGTTGGTCGACATTGAGTGCCTGGCGACACTATGGTGTCAGGACACACTGTGCGCGACAGTAGTCAGATTTGATAGTTTTCGTGTGTTAACTCTTATGCAGATTGTCTAGCTAGTAGCCTAACCTAGGCCTTTCATTCGGAGTTAATTACCTGACGATCAGTTGAGTTCTAGACCCCTTTTTATGCTTCTTTTGGGGTGGTGTGCATATTGAGTGTTTTTTTTAAATGTGTTAATAAACAAAATCGTGTAAAGTATTTGCCATAAATGTGTGTTGGTGAATGAAAGGAAAGTATTTGCTATAAATGTGTGTTAGCAAATGAAATCAATGGAAAGTTTAAAAAGAGGCAAAACGAAAGTTTATGCAAGTAAAGTTGTTAATGAAAGTTAAAGAAGGTTTTTAATAAAAGAGAGAAGGTCAGCATGTTAGAAGTCATTACATTGTCTATATATAGGAAGGGAAGGGCTCCTACGGGAGTAGTTGTTATGTGTTATGTGTTATGTGTATGTCATGCGTATGTCATGTGAGAGTATGTTTGTCATGGCATTTCCTTGTTAGGGGCCTTTGTGTCTAGCCAACGGTTGTACAACTGGATCTTCATGATTAGGAGTAACGACGGTTACTGATGGGGTAAACTTAACCTCAATCTTCGTGATAAGCGTCTTTATGACAAGCATCGTCGTGATAAGCCTCCGTGATAAGTCTGTGTGTTAAGTCTTCACGATGAGTCTGTATGACAAACCTTCGTGATGAGTATGTGTGATGAGTTTCCCAGGTTATGTTATGGACAGTTTAGACATGTAATGTACGACTTTTAAAAAATGAATAGTGAAAGTTTTGCCTTCACTGGCATTGATGTACGTATGTGTAAATCCTTCTACTTTTATTAAATGTATGTTTTATGTAAAGCTATAACTCACTCAGCATTAGCTGACTTTTAGTATGCACATCAGGTTAAGTGTAGGTATAGCAGTAGCTCTGGGATTGCTTGGCTGGCGATAAATAGTTACCCGATATTGAAGATCCCTGTCTTTCCGTGTGATTTGAATTGAAGTTGTAATGATTAAAACAATGGTTAAAATACTTTTGATTGGTTGATACCTTTTGAGATGTAATGACAATTAATTTCTGCTGCTATGAATGTATTTAAAGTTTAAGAACTGTTTGTGATTGAGTAAATCCAACAAATGAGGTATCGAGGGTTTAGGGCCTTACAATTAGCGATGGGACACCAACGGACTATCCGCGACAAATAGTTCCCACAAACAACGAGATTCCTTTTCGGGAGCGATTCATCCTTCCCGAACGCAGCATACAACTCTAGAGTTAGACTTACCTACGTCAGTTGCCCATTAGTGATCCGTTGTTGAGATAGTTTTTCCCTGGGTTATGGTGTCCATTGTTAATTAGTGACATAATACCGATAATTTTATTTTATTTTACATATTCCTATTTTTTGTTTTAATTGGGTTCGGTACTCATTTCTCTTTTAGTGCAACCTACAAGTAGTTGTTTCAATTATCACAAAAGATGAGGTTGTAGTCTAGGAGAGAGTTGCATCACTCGCCATGTCATAATAAAAAACCCTAGCACACAAAATATGTCGGAATCATACAACCTACCATTGTTCAACATGTTATATGCACGACTGACTTGTCACGTCACTGATGCACTATCCTCTATTTATAAGAGTTAATTTCACTAATGGCCCATGTGGTTTAATCAAATTACTTATTTGGCCCCAAGTTTAAAAATTGCAAGCTTAACCCGAACGTTTGTGACCTGGTTTCAAATTTATCCCCTAATGTTAATACCAGTTAGTTTTCAATGGAAAATTAGCCCATTTGCCATCCACGTGACTTAGGATTGCAAACTTAACCCTAAAAATGTGTTAAAAATAGTAAAATATCAGTAAAAGAATCCGTAAATATCAATAAAAATCAGTAAAAGGCGGTAAAAATCATTATTTATTTTATTATATTTTTATTGATTTTAACTCATTTTAAGGGTAATGTTTGCAATCTTATGCCACGTGGATGGCACATGGGTTATTTTCTGTTAAGAACTAACTGGTATTAACGTTAGAGGCTAAAGACGCAACTAGGTCACAAACGTTTGGGTTAAGATTGTAATTTTTAAAACTGATCAAGCCATATGAGCTATGTATGCAATTAACTCTATAAATAATTTGGTTTATTATAATAAATAATTTGGGTTCTAAGTTCCAACCCTTCAACAATCTTCATTCTTTGTAATATCGTTGATCGTTCAAAATTTTCATCCTTTAATTTGAAAGTTCGACAAAAATTGGAAAAGCATTTTTAAAACAATTTACAAAAAAGAAGTCAATGTTTGTATTTGGGGGGAACTTTATACAATAGTAACCAAGTTTTTAAAGTGTTCCATTTAAGTCACTCAAAGTTTTTTTGTCCCTCTAAAGTCACTCAACTTTCACTAAGTGTTCCAATCCTATGTAATATATTTATAAGTGTTTAAATATTTTAAAATTGAATAAAATAAATGAAACATATATGAATCTTGTTTACTATTTAGCAATTATTTTTTTCCAATTCGACTTAAATATAACAATTTTAAAACTTGTTTATTATTTAATGAATTTTTTTTCTTCACTGTTACCTCCTATTTTAAGTTAATTAGAATAAAATTTTCACTTATTGGTAACTAATATTCATATATATTTCATTTGACTCATTCAATTTTAAAAAAATTAAACATTTATAAAATATTACATAGGATTGGAACACTTAGTGAAAGTTGAGTGACTTTAGAGGGACAAAAAAACTTTGAATGACTTAAATGAAACACTTGGGAAACTTGGTTACTATTGGGTGAAGTTTTCACTATTTGTAAAAGAAGGGGAAGTTGTATTTGTTTGTTTATTTGTTATAATTACTAGGTTAGAAATTTGTGTTTCATACGGGCTGAATGAATGAAATATTAATTAGTTATAAGGGTGAGGGATACGGCGGGACGTGAAAGGCGCGTGAAAGCCCTTGGCGTGAGAATTCTCACTGGCGTCAAAGGGGCCCTCACACACACACACACACACACTACACTCACACCACTCAATTTAATTTTATAAAAATAATTAATATTCACACCACTCACACTTACACGGGTATACCTCTTAGTATGTGAAAATTGTTGGTGATGAGGTGGCGTCCACCTGACGTGTTCATTTTTTTTTTCACATGGGTCTCACTCACGTCCGGTATAGCTCATGCCCTAAAGAAAATATTAAATAATAATGAAGATTTATGAATTAATTAAAGAAATATTAAATAGTAATAAAGATTTAGAAATTAATAAATAAAATATTTAATAGTTAGTAGGAAAATATTAAATAGTTAGTAATGATTAAAAAATAAGCGTGAAAAGAATTTTAAGCTCTTATTATATGTGACGCCACCGGTTATTTATTTATGAGATACTAGCTTAAAACCCATCTTTAAAAGTTAAAAGTTACAGTTATATTCACAAATCTACGTATACTTATTTTTATACAACATTTGATTTTCAATTTATAAATTTACCATCTTTAACTAAGATTAATAATTTCAGTATGTCTCTACTTTTAACTTTATATAATGCCACACACGTCGTTTTGTTTAAGTTCCATTAAAATTAATCAAATGTTTTATTGTCCTACTTAAATTTACCTCCGTGATTTTGTAATCTTTATTCCTTTAATACTGCTATCTACATCAATTTTATCTAAATGAATCTTTCGGTGTTTAAAACAATTTGCAATATAAAAATATGAACTAATTTTTATAGTGGAAATAGTTTTTGATCGAAAATCTCTTACATTCACTTTTTTTTCCTTGTAAAATACATTTTTATAGTTTGATGTATAAAAAAACGACGGAATTTGTTTTTATTGTTTTATGAATTTTTATATAAGAAAATATTACAATAATTACTTGGTTATATAAATTCATTAGTATAAATATTTATGTAAGGATAAGATTGAAGAATAATGGTGTACAGTATTAGTTAATTTGGTTGAGTCGATAGTGGTGTTTGTGGTTGACCATAGGAAACTTAGGACGTCAAAAGTGGGAAAGTGTTTTTTGATTTTAATGCGTAGGTGACGTGCAAAGGTAGAATGACAACTGATGTCCCAAACTTAAAAAAAGCTATAGTTTGAAAGTCTGTCAACGTTATTTTGTTTCTTTAAAGCTCCTCATGTGACGTACACATGAACGCATTATGTTTTTTTTTTCTTTAACACAATTCATACATACATTTCGTTCTCACTAGAGATGCAAACTAGGTTACTAAGTTTGTTTTGTCTTCTTTACTTCTACAAGCTAGTATCAACTTCAGCCGGGGGCGGATACAACTTATTGGGAGGGGGTGGACAGACACCCCGTAAGCCAGCCAACCATTCTTTAAAAATTTGTTTGTAAAGACCAATTTAGGCTAATTTCGAAATGGGGAAGGGGCATACTATAAAACAAAATTAAGGGTAAGAGACACACTACAAAACAAAATTAAGGGTAAGGGACACACTCTAAAAGAAAATTAATGGCAATGACACACTCACAAAACAAAATGATTATTAAAGTTAAATGGACTAAGTTAGTCATGCGGTCAGAAGATTTGTATAATTTTTTGTTTTATTTGACCCGACCTATTTGTGACACGACCCATTTTCGACGAACCCATTTTTTTCCACCCCTAGCGGAAACTCCTGGATCCGCCACTGACTTCAGCTACATTGTTTTCGATTTTTGAAAATTTTCTTTAACATTCTAGTGTAGTCCACACTCATCTAATCTTACATCAATATGAAACTCTAGTTAAAGGTCCCGGGGGTTGCCCCTGAGGGCACTAGGACGCTCAAATCAGTATTGTATCCATGATAATCAAGTATATATTAGTATTTAGTAAGTAAGATGGAGATAAGGGTAAGAGAGCTGGAAGGGAGTCCAGGAAAAAGAATCTGGTGAAGGGTGGTGGTGATGTTCCTATTTACCGAAGGGGTTGTTGGGCTTTTTCCTAATGGACTATACCAGGATGGGCCTACCTACTTTGGGCTTATTCTTGCATTTTGGGCTTCACCATTTGGCCACTGACGAGGGTCGCCCTACAAGTCCCACCGGTCTAACATTATGTAGTGGCACGTTGTGCTAGACTCATCAGTCTGTCGTCGTCAGATGTCGTATGGGGGTGCATTATTAAGCTCTCCATATCTACTACTGTTGTTGAGTCGTCCTACATCCATTGAAAAGGGGCTCAAGTTTTTAGTTCGTTTGGGTCCTCCAAATTGTTGAGCTGCCCCTGGTTATATGTTCATGAACAGTTCATGAAAAGAAAAGTTTCTTAATGAACGAACATAAACAAGTCCTTCGGTTTGTTTGCAACCTTAGGTATAGATGTTTATTATCTTATGTCGTTAAAAATTATTATTTTTTTATTCCCAATAATTACCCATGCTCGAGTTTAAAATCATCCTAAAAACCGACTTCAAATATTAAATACTCAATTACACTTCAAAAAAAATTATATATTTTATTATTTTCAAGTTTCTACTAACTTTAAAATATCAATTACTATATTTTTAAAATTTATAAAATATGTTAATGTGTAAGGTTTGCATACGCAAAAACGAGTATCTAACTGGTTCTCGTCCTAAATTGATGAAAATTTCATAGCTAATCTCATTTCCAATCATAAATCTGAATTTCCGTTACAAATATCTCGGATATCAGGTTTTTCTCGCAGGGCTCAGGTTTTCCTATAGGGTTTGAGGTTTTCTTTTACGATCTCGAAAGGTCAGGGTAATCTCGCGGTTAGGAGACGACCACTATCATCCTTTGACATGTTATGTGTCGTTTAAAGTAATATGTAATATCTATGGATAATCTATTTTTCTCTAAATATTTCTTTTTTTTTTTAATTTGAAAAAGATTTCTTGTCTCCCTACCATAGAAAAGCGAGAGGGGGCTTTAGGGATGCTTCCATTTTTTTATTTTATTTGTTTTATAATAAATGTGAGATCTAAAATAAGAAATAGGAATGTCATATTTTTAATAATATAGGGATCACTCTCACATAACATGTCGGTTTGACACCGAACCACTTCTCCCCCAGTATTTGATGAAAGTAAATTACATAAATCGTCTTTTATGTTTATACCATTTTTCACGGTATGTCTTTTACCCCAAAAAATGTCAGATATTATCTTTTACGTTTAAATATGTAACGGTTAACGTCCTTTAGCCTAACGGAGGTTAACTTTTTCGGTTAACTCCACATGAGGGTACCTTGGTCTTTTTACTCACAAAAAAAAATTCTGAAATTAAAAAGAATATATATAAAGATAACCTCTTCTCTCTCTCTCAACTCCCTCTCTTCTCTCTCTACCCTTTCTCCACCACCAGCCACCACCACCACCAGCCAACCACCACCCCAACCTCCGGCAACCACGAGCACCACCACCCCAACCTTCGGCAACCACGAGCACCACCACCATCTTCGCAACCACCATCTTCGACTCTGCCGTTCAGGTCTGATCCGGATTTTCTGTGGTTGTTGCCGACGAGATACTGGTGCTCGATCTGGAGTCACGGGCGTTCAGATCTGATCTATCCGGTGACAGGTGTGTGGCGGTGGCAGTGTTGTCGCTGGCCAGAAAAACTAGGGTTTAGATTTGGGGATGGCGTGGTTAGTGGGTGTGGTGGTCAACGATTGTGAAGGTGAGAGGGGAGGGGGCTGGAGTGTGGCGAACTGGCGGCGGTGGTCGATTAAGGAAGCTAGGGTTTCGTGGTGGTAGTTGCAGGTGGTGGTTGGTGTATGGCGGTGGTGGTCGATTAAGGAAGCTAGGGTTTCGTGGTGGTAGTTGCAGGTGGTGGCGGGTGTATGGCGGTGACGGTGGTTGTCGCTGGCCAGAAAAACCGGTGGGGCCTGGTGGTGGTGGTTGTAGATGATGAAGGGCGGTGGTTGCTTATGGTGGCAGTGATGGTGTTGACAATGGTGGAGGGTGGTGGTGGTGGTGGTGGTGGTTCCATGGTGCTGCAATTCTTGTGGGTAAAAATACCAAAACACCCTCATGTGCAAGGCACGTGACTGGAGTTAACTGAAAAAGTTAACGCCCATTAGGCTAAAGGACGTAAACTGCGAAAAAAAAAAAATAAACGTAAAGGATGATCTCTGACATTTTTTGGGCTAAAGGACATACAATGAAAAATGGTATAATTATATAGGATGATTTCTGTAATTTTCTCTTTGATCAAATCATAAAAATCACCCCTCAATTTTGTAAAGTTTAACTTTAATCCTCTTAAATTTTTTAAGTTTCAAGTTGACCATCTTAATATATATATGATTTTTCATCAATAACTTTCGTGTTTGATTTGTTTATTTTTTTTTTGTTGACGTCCCAGTGTAAATTTTGTTAAAAATGGAGTCGTATTTTAACATCGGTATCGTTATTTAACTGTCTTTTATCTATGTTTCGACCTCCAGAACCGAGTATCCGTAATTTCATACATTTCCTTTTGTGATTAGCCACGTTAATGTGACCGTCTCTACCATTTAAAGTCCGCATTCCGTCGCGAAGCCCGGAGCAAAATTTATTTAATTAAGTTAAAACTTAAAGAGAAGGCTTTAATTATAAAAAAAAAGTTATAAAAAAAAAGAAAAGAAAAGAAAAGAAAAACCTCATTAAGATCTATTCAATATTATCACTTAAAAGAAGGGTGATATTTTATATTACAACTTACATGGTGGAGCAAGATAAAGCACTATACAAAATAAAATATGGGTGACGTGAAAATTAAAGAATGGTCAAGTTTAGTTTCGTAAGTTGTTTAGAACGTGCATGCATAAGGCAATTAGAAGATGATTTCTTTTAAAAGAAAATGTCAAAAGGATTGGTTTGTGATGTGTAGCCTACTCCCCCCAATCTCATACCTTGTGTAAAGTGATTAACTTTTATGAATATTGGAGAGAATTCAACTTTAGTTTCATTCGGGCTTTTACAAAATGTATAATTTTACTAACCAAGTTGTTTTGTTCGAAATATATAAATCGTTTAATAAACATGTTGTACCTGGATTGTAAAATCAAGTAGGTTGATTCGTTAACCCGTTTGAAATTAGAATAAAAAACTTAGAATATATAATATCTAATCTCAACTCGTTTACAACGTTATTACAATCCATCAATTCGTTTACGACTCGTTAACCCATTTACAACTTAATTACAACCAACTTACAGCTATTAACCCATTTTGACATGTCTCGATAAACGTGTTAAAAAGTTCATGTTTGAGTTACATGGCTTTTAGTGTATTCAAGTGAGAATTGATATCTTTAACAAGAATGAATATAAAGTTGGTGCTCGGATTCATTAATTTCAATAGGGTAAGATAACACGATTGAAATCCCTAATTTTGATCAATATTTTTGCGGATGACACATCAAAATTAGGGCAAACTAGGTAAAAGTTCTACAATTTTCCATTTGACATACTTAATCTTTTTCGAAAAAAATTTGTGAATTAAGGTACCGAACTTATTTTCACGAATGCAAATAGGATTTGAAGTATTATTCTCAAAAATTATAATCAACAAATGTTGTGTAGATGTTGCATGCATGCACATGCATTGCAACCTTAACACTTAGATTAACATGGGGTGAGAATTTTACGTTTTACTAAAACAAAGTGTAAAATTTATTCATTGCAATAGTAGACAACAATACAAGGCTTTTATATATAGGCTAGAAATGTAGAAAGCTTAATTACCAAATTACTATACCACCCTCAACTTTTAATATTCTCTAACATTCATCCTTAAGCTACACGTCGGTAACGACATTTAGCTTGCCAAAAAAGAGTTACTGAAATGATAAACCGGGCTTCCATATCAATCTAATAAAATCAAATACAACAAAACCTTAGGCCCGGTAGAACTAGGTCCGGATAAAGAATCTGATCCATGAAAGCCAAGGCCATTAGTTGGTCCAAAATTGGGAAAATTAGGGCCATGTGCATTAGGTATTTTTAGGTAGGCCAAAAGATGATTGGCCCAATAAAGTTGCAAGGCGCAAGTAATACCCATGACCCAAATAGGAAGATGCTGATGAGAGAAGATCTTGGTTCATATTCAAAACCTGGCACTCCCAAATAAGGAAATATTTGTCAAATGTCCAATCGTTGGCCACTTGTTGATACCTCGACCACTATGATTAGTACCATCTTATGCGTTTCGAGGGAATCGACCTCTATTCTATTGTTGCTTTGCCATCGTCCCCAATTACTATAGGGTGTTATTCGGGTTGGTTAATTAGTAATCGGGTTATTTGGTTCGGGTTCCTCGGGTTTTGAATGTTAAAAATCAAACCAAATAAGGATGTGTAATCGGGTTTCGGGTTATTTGATTCGGGTGTAATCGGATTGTTTTTAATCGGTTTCGGGTTGCTCTTCCAGATTAGTAAGATTCGATATAGCAAATTCTTTACTTTTTTTTACATGCCTTCTATAAACATATACATTAACCAGATGAGTAAGACTTATTTAACGTGTTCAAGTTCATCCAAGTACTCAAAAAGTTCTCTTTGAAGCATATAATAATCATCATCACTACTCGTGCTGAACAATTTCTACCAATTATGGGTTCTAGAAATATTAGTTACAGTGGTATCAGAGCCGTTTTTGGGAGACTCTAGAAACGCTAACCGGTTTAAAATAGTTAAACCGGGTAAAGTTTTGATTTTTAATCAGAACTTTATTTTTAGTTGCAACTTCTTTTTATATATTACCAATATTGTTTTTAGTTGGTAATATTAGTTGCATCATTTCCTTTTGGTTGATTGTGTTGTTTATATTGTAAACTGAGTATAGACCTCATTTGATTGTTTTTATTGGTTGTACTAGCTTTAACCTCATGTGTTACACGGGGTGAAACGTTAAGATTATAATGATAAATATTTTAACACCTCTTTTTATACAAATTTGATATTGTATTGGTAATTTTTCCATTTTATTAAATGTTAAGATTATATAGATGAGAGTAATCAAAACATAAAAAAAAAATACATGAAAATACAATTCATAAGTGGTGTACTTTTTACAATACATTAAATTACATGTCAAATGAAACCTTACAATTATGATTTACAAATTTGAAAATACTTCATTGTATACAACATTTGACGTGGTATTGGTAACTTTTCCATGTTTAACACCCACTAAATTGTAACATCCCGATTTCCAAAATGATTTAAAAAGAAACTTTTAAATAAATATCTGGTGTTAAGGTGATTTTATTTGTGGTGGAGATAGTATTAAATAAATACAAAAAAAAGTAACAATTATAAAGATTTAAAAGTGTTGGAGAAATGTATTTGATAAATGATTATCAAAGTATTAACCTAACTTTAAATATCAAATGTTATGAAACTTGAAAGTTAGGGGACTAAAGTGTAATGGGATGAAATACTTGAACTCTTACTTAAAATTGTAAGTTTGTAAATGGGAGGGGCTAAACCTGGTTAAAACCAAAGTCATGGTAACAAGGAGAAAGGTTGCAAGACTTATAAGGGGGAAATAAACAAATAAAAACAAAAGAAACCAGGAGCGTACCTGGTGGTGTCGAACAGAAAAGGGGGAGAACCCCTAGTCATCGTGAACCTCAAAAATCAGATTGGAGGAGGTGATTTTACCAATTAATGACGAATTGGGAAGATTGAAGCATGATACTATCCTCCTTTCTTGATTTCTATGGCTCAGAGTAAGTAATCTTCCATGTTTGGATAGTGTAATTCATGGATTAGGGTTCTTAGGTGGTGGGTTCTTAACCCACGAATTTGGGGGTTCATAATGCTTAATTTTGAATTTAGAAACCCTAACTAATTTGTTAAAATTGTTGATAGAAGTTATTGAGTTTTGGATTCAATTGCATGTCATGGATTAGGTGTTAATACCATGAGATTTCATGTGTTTTAGGGGATATATGGGTAAACTATGTGTAGTTGCTGAGCAAATCTGAATAGAATTGCATAATTTTAATAATGGTGATTTTATTAAAAAAAACATAAAAGATGGTATTATTGTGGGTTTATGAAAAAAGTAAACATCTTTGATGATGAAAAAGGGGTATGGGAGTTCATATAGGTATGAAAATGGTGAGCTATAGTTTATGCCCATAAGGTGTTCGATGAAATGCCTAACTAAATAAATAATGAAAATTGGAGATTTTATAATGTTTACTTGATTTAAATGATTTGTTAATAATCAATGGGTGTTTAGTAAACCTAAAGCTTGGGTGAAGCTAATGATGAATGGTGTTAACATAAATTACATATGTGAATGTTATTTTTAGTTAATCACCTTAACGGGTCGGATGGGTATATGGCATTAACATGGTTTGGTTTATAACCAAAAGACCATTACTTGCTAAATAGTGCATATTGAATTGATGACTTTGACCCATAGTTATGGTTGAACAAGAACGGGTGATAACGGGTCAAATGGGTGATGACGGGTCTCACGGGTGGGAGTAACTCGTTTATTATTTGTATGTTAAAGAAGGGTGGGTTAGAAGACATGTTATGGGGTGGGTGAATAATACATACGTATTAAAGGGATGAACGTCCCGATTATGTGTTCTAATGGTTTGTAAGTTTCATTGTTATCAAGATAGGTGTGACAAGTCTAGAATGACAACGGATCAAATGGGTGACAAAGCAACGACCTTCCTACGGGCAAAGGTGAGTGACTCGAATTTGGGTTCGATTAGCGTAATCTTAATAATGACTTGGGATTCTTTTGATTAAAGTGGTTTAATATAAATTACTAAATATGGTTTAACTTAACAATAACATATTGTTTTGACGGTTTAAACTCATAAAGAAAGAGTGCGAATTGGCAATGGGTCGAGTGACCCAAGTGGTGAAAAAGCAGCATATTTCCAGAATTTAACTGGTTTTGAAATATTCATATTAAATTAACCGGATTTCCGTTCGAGGTGTATTATACATCGACAGGAAGCTATTGTAAGTGGGTGTAAACGTTGAATTTCTACAGCCACGCAAGGCTGTTTTGAAACCAAAACTTTATTGTATTTATAAAATTGTTGGGGATTAACCGAGAACTAGTTAGGGGTGTCTTTTATATGGTTGTAAACCGCAAGATGTCTAAAACTATATACATGAATTGGGGATGAGGTTTATCTTGATTTAGAATAAACTAAATGATGGGATTTTTGGTTAAGTTGTGAGGTTTGATGTAATCATGGCGTCACAAGCTTGCAACCTGGTTAAATATATTTTTACCGTATGTGGCGTTTAAGGTGAATTACAAACCAAAGGTGGGTGAATGTTACAAACTTAATAAGGGTGTGACGGGGGTAATAATAAGTTGTTAACCAGACGAGTTGCGGTGTGAAACACAATGAATGTCGGTCTATTACGTTGTTTAATTCTTATGGTGCGAATTAACCTACTAATGGTGTTTGTAGTGTTTTAAATTCGTACCGATAGGGATATTAAAGGTGAAATGACCCAACGTCGAGGTCGGGAGAAGAAGAGAACAAAAAGTATACAACAGAGTTTTAAACCGTTGTGGGAGTCGTACCTCGGGGGTGAAGCTTGACACGCTTCGAGTTTATATTCGAATCGTATTAGTATAATTATATGTGGAATGTGAGTCCTCACTTAGCTTCGGCTAATTAGTTAGGATGGTGGTGATGTGCAGGAATGAAGAGTCGTTTATACACGGAGGTGGTCAAGATATGTGGATTAAGCGGGTCGGCTTGGATTGTATATCTATGGGGATTAAATAGAGGCATTTATGTTGGAGTAACGGGAGGGTCAAAGAGGTGGCTTAACCCCACTTAAAAGATAAGTGAATATGTAACATCCCGGAAATTCGTAATATAATAATTTGGGTTAACGGATAACCTGAATCTGTGGTAAACAATGTTGATATTATGGACGTCACGAAGAGCTTGAATTAATGGGATTAAAGGGACCAGGTAACCGTTTCTTTCATACTTCGAGATGGAATCACATTTGATGATTTAGGAGGGACCCGAAGCGAAACATTTGATGGTTTATAAACCATCTTTGGGCAAACCCTAGGCCATTTTGGCTAGGAAGTTGGCGACGGTAGCAGGGAAGAAAAGAGAGGAGGGGGACGGTTGGACGAAGAAGACGAAGGAGGTGGCGCGCGGGTTTCGACCGGGGAGCCTCCATATCGTATTGAGGTAAACCCGTTTTCAATGTTTATACTCGTTTTTCATGAGATTATGATTAGGGTCGATTAATTTAAGTGTTAAGGTCACTAGGAGGCGGGTTGGAGGCAATCGGAGAAGGAATCGAGCGAAAACAATAAATCCGGCGAGGATTCCGGCAACTGTTTGCGTCTCCGGCAGCGGATCCGGCGGCGGAAGGCGGCGGCGACACAGTTTGATACGGTCGCGTGAAAATGGACGAATCCGGCCACTGTTTCGCTTTCCGGCGACGGAGGCGGCAGATTCCAGCGACGGTGACCGGTTGATTGGAAAGGGTTCGGCGATATGGACGCGTGGACATATTATTCTCCTAAAACGGAGTTCATTTGGGTCGGTTTTAAGCTACTCCACTCTTGACGCGCAAAACCGAACGTGCTGAAAGACGAATCTGCGTTCTGACAGCAGCGGTGGCGGCGGAGGCCGACACCAATAAAATTTTAAGGTCAGGTGTGTCGAGACGAACACGTGGATAGGTGGATCGCACGAAACAGAGCTCGTATGGTCAAGATATAAGCAAAACGGTTTTTCTTCTTGCGTGGTGCTCAGCAGTTTCGTACAAAACCGCTTAGAATGGCTTGTACGCAAAGGTATGACCCCATAAAACTTTATATTCATTAATGGAGACCATTTTGGGATGTGAGAAGATTGTAGGGGACGACATTCGGGAACGTTTTTCGGTAACGTTAATTTAGTCGTTTTTACGCGATCGAGCGCGTCGGTTGTACGTTTTAGGACGATTTAGACCAAGCTTGTAGCTTGTTGGTCTCGAGTAAGTGGGTTAGTGTAATACAGATCAGAGGGTTGACTTGGATGATTAATTTGACGACAGGTTTACGTTGGGCTATGCGTTTGCGGGTATGCGGCTTACGGAAGGAAAGCTTCGCGACCGGTGAGTTTCTAATCCCCTCTTTTAAATGTTTTACTGTTTTGGGGCTATCGTACATACTCACATGTTTTATTAAACGAACGCATTACGAGTTATGAATTAACTTGAAGTGTTTTATGAGACCATTATGTAATAATGAAGCTAAGGGTCGTTGTGGGGTCCTTAGGATGGGTGTACAAGAGCGTGATGATCTGCGTGTGTCATCTTATGAGTTAGTCGGGAATGTAGTTAAACCTGCGATGGTTATATAGGAAGAGTTAGTAGGGAACCCGTACGTGGTTCATTAACGAGTCAAGTGAATGCTAGTATGCTGTTAAGCGTTATGTGTTTGATGATTGTGTGTAGTTGTGTCGTTGTCCTCGTGACACGGCAGGTATCGTGTTTGCATGGGTCTATGGAGTGTCCATAGTATATACGGGCTAGAAGTCAGTATGTTGTTTGTGTGTCGTATAATTAATTATTCGGAAAGAGTCGGGTAATGTGTCAAGACGTTAAAGGGATACGTCTAAAGTATGTGTTGGTTTACACAAGTAAGTGATCCGTGAAAGGGTGGTGAGTCGTAGTACATGTCCAGGTAGTGTTTGCATTGTTGTCCGTGTGTATGGTCAATAGTGGTGTGGAGGACGGAGTCCTTCGGGGTCATCATTGTACGTGTGACGTGTCTGTCACCGTATGGTAGATGATATAGTCACCATGTGGGTGGCTAGGTAGTCATCATCGATGACGAGTGTGTCGCTATAATTAGTGGCGGGCCCCTGTAACAAGGGTGTAGCTAAGCTTATGACGAGTATCCCGACGAGGATAACCCTGACGAGGGAGCAGCGACGAGGTATGTGTTTGTATGCATATATATGTGTTAATTTGCATGCAGGTGATGAGTTATATTAATTGTGTACGAGATGATATTGATGTGATAATAGATGGAATCAATGTGATGTGTCGAGTTAGATTGACCTTGTGTCGAGATGAGTACATTGTGTACAGTAGTTGAGCTAGTCGGGTTATGAGAGTCCTGGTCAGGACTGGTAAGTCGGTGTCTAGAGATTGCTTGAGTTAAGCAGTGTATGGTTAATATATGTATAGTAGATTGCGTGTTATCAGAGTAGTAAGCTCGTTCCATATCGGAGAGACTTACTGAGTTATATGGTGAGTAGAGTATGGGGTGGTGTGTCCTTTGGGATATTATAAGGTAATGGGGATTATTTATATGATGAAAATCTATACAACTATTTTCTAATGACCAGAGGGTCTTGAGTAGAGATGGAAAATAAACAAGACGAGTTGGCTTTTGTTAAATTAAACTATTAGAATTCACTCAGCGTAGCTGACTTTGTATGTACGTTAGATTGTTTTACAGGTGAGTCTGCTAGATGAGGTATCTTGGCTTTGGAGCGGGACTACTCGGGTTGGTGCGCATGCATTCGTCAGGTAACGTTATGAAAGTTAACGAGTTTAAAAGATAAAATTATTTTGAGAAAGACTTCCGCTGTTTATTTAAATGAAAGTTAGATGTTTTTTTAAAGAGTTTAATCAGTTATGAGAACCAACTGTAGGGTGCCGGGTTTGGGGCCTTACAAGTTGGTTTCAGAGCCGAGGTTTAAGAGAAAATTGGTATTTTTGAACAAATAAAATGCCTTAAATTAAACTGAAAATGGGACAAGGGAGAAACGAATGCCACCACGAGTAACCGCGAGCCAAGAGGTACGTCTTTCGAGTTGAGCAGTAATTATTATTTACCAATTGTGTAGTGTTACACTAGGTAAAGTGATTTATGGTTCCATGTGGGATCATGTGGAGTGATATGTGTTGTAGTATTATGTAGAACTACTTGAAGTTGTGTGGTGTGATTAAATGAGACTATGATGTGAGTTGAGTAATGTGGAATAGCATTAGTTGTAACTATGTGAGATAGTTTGGTGTGTCGATATGATTTAGTAATTTTGTGGTAACCTTGGATGGTGTGATATTGTGATAAAGATGATGACTTGCTAGGTTATTGTGTGGTGCTAAATGAGTGGTGTGGGGTGCATGTGCATCCGGGGTGTGTGAAAGGTAGAAAGCTGGTGTGAATATGATGGGGAAGGTTTAGAATCCGAGCAGTAATGTGGACCACCAAATTGCATTTGATCACCGTGATTTGGCAGTCTATGATTACTCTCATATTCTGAATTTGACGCCATAGTAATCAATCCAACGTTCTATCTTGAGTGAGATTAGGTTGCTGAGACAATGCGTACGAAATTGGACAAGCATGGAACTCTTACTAAGAGGAATGCAAAACGACCGGTCAAGACGACGACTGTTGCGGATGAAACCGCTAGTGAGAAGGGAGGAGTATTGGTGCTTCTCATGCCAAGTGTAACTAGAGCTTCGGTCGGCGACATACCGCGTGGAGCAATGATTGGAAAGACGGGATGGAAAGGGAGAATAGTGCCAGTTGTACGCGATTTTCCTCCAGGATGTGGACCTACATGGTTGAGAGACCGGCCACTTGTGGTAGTTAAGAGAGCTCTATTTCAGGAGGAACCAGAGGGGGACATGCCAGATACACCTGAGGTGGTCCCGTAGTAATTTTGCGGGCGTTGTTTGAGACATCGGACTTCCAGATGACTTTTGGATGTGATGGTTGTCACGAGAGATCGTGGGGTGATTTAACGTTTTGATTTATTAGGCGTTTACGTGGTGTGATGTTTATTTCAAATATTGAATATTTGATTTTGACATTGATTGCGAATTATACCGCGGGATGATTTGGGTATGATTATTGATAGTTGTGCTTATGATAGCATACTACTGTGGGTACAGTGTTAAATTTAGTGTCAGTTATGTGTGATTATGTGATTACCTTGTGAACAGCGTGAGCTCATACTATATGTAATCTTTGAAGTGATGTTAGAGCTTGGTTGATTAGACTGTATGAGTAGACCTGTGTAGACATGAGTTTTGATTAATTGTGTGTGTCTATGGTCTTAAGATAGTGTCACCTGTGTGTTATGTTTCGATGATGTTTGAAGTGTAAGGGGTGTGTTGCACCTTGTGTAATTGTTCAGGACGAGGTCCTGTGGGAAATCTTGAGTATATATCTTTAGTACGTATAAATGTTCAGGAAGAGGTCCTGTGGGAAATTGTAGTTACATACCTTATGTCTAGGTATACATGTTCAGGACCAGATCCTGTGGGGATGTAAGATATTTTATATCTTGTGTGTATGAATGTTTAGAGTGATGTTTTGTGTCTAGACTGAGTAGTGTGTCGTCTTGAAGTATGGGTACGAACGAGTAAACTCTGTATGATTATATGATGACGTGTGGCAGGGGCTACCATTGTAGTGAGTCAGAGGTAAGGTTCAGGAGTTTGTGTATCGATAAATGACGAGGTCATATTGTATGCACGTAGATTTACTCAGATCTAGCAGTTGTGTATGTGCACGTAATGTGTATTTAGAGTTTGGGGTTACTAGTACATGTGTAGAACATTGTGTGTTCTGTAGATATGTGTGTCGGTGTGTGTCCTTATAGTACACACTTAGTCGTGCATAGGACGGGTGGTCAGTATGCTCAAGTATAGTATTTCTATCTTGATGAATTTCTCAACTTTGATACTTCGAGGTGGTGCGAGGAGTTTTGACGTCTTCTAGGCGACCAGTGAGGTGCTCTTATGAGATGCCTATGCTTATATCTCGGGAATTCGGAGCACGAAGCCAATCGGTGGGGTTGAGGAGTTAGTGATGAAAGCGGTTACGTAGACGCTGGACCAGAGATATCCATGATAAGATTAAAGTGATGACGCTGAATATTTTAGCACGAAGTAAATAAGGTGACGAAGGACCTTCATGGAACACGTTCCATGTAAAGACTTCAGTCAAGGTGAGACACCGGATGAATAGGGTTGCTTTCCCTGGACGGGACGATGAATAGCTGAGGCTGGTGAGCAGACGGACTTCGTGTTCGTAAATTATAAACGAGATGCGGTCGGTGATCGTATGGTGATGAAGTAAACAGATACTATGGTAAAGGAATTTTGTGGAGACCAGTGTAGCTTTGTACAAGCTCCTGGAGATCATCAGAGAAGGGCATAAGTAATACCCTCATGGGTAAGCAGTGGGCTTGAGTTTGAAAACTCATCGCGGGATGGTGATCAAGGTGTGAGGCGAGAAGTATGACGAGTTCAATAGGGAAGAACGAAAAATGTCATTAGACATGAGAGGCAAGAAACCATTTGGGGAGATGACCGTTAGACTAACGAGATCACCAGGATTATACAAAGAATGACGGCAAAGGTACCCGTGAGTAAAATAGGAAAATGGGATAAACGAGCAGGTAGTTGACGGTGTTGCGCCATCTGAGTAATAAATGAAATGACGAGTAACGAGGGAATGTGTAGGTGAAACCTACAAGCCACAAAGTTGAAAGAAGGCAACGAAAAAGGCTTCTTTGGACACCAATGGGGATGGTCGTATTACAAGCAAAGTAATGAAGCATGTAGTGTCAAGGTGAATGTTCGTCACTGAATGAATTTGGTGCACAGTTGATGACAAAAGGATATGTCGGGGTGGTTTATGCTGACACAGGAATCGAGGACGAATCCTCTTTTAAGGGGGATAGACTTGTAACATCCCGGAAATTTGTAATATAATAATTTGGGTTAACGGATAACCCGAATCTGTGGTAAACAACGTTGATATTATGGACGTCACGAAGAGCTTGAATAAATGGGATTAAAGGGACAGGTAACCGTTTCTTTCATAGTTCGAGATGGAATCGCATTTGATGATTTAGGAGGGACCCGAAGCGAAACATTTGATGGTTTATAAACCATCTTTGCGCAAACCCTAGGCCATTTTGGCTAGGAAGTTGGCGACGGCAGCAGGGAAGAAAAGAGAGAAGGGGGACGGTCGGACGAGGAAGACGAAGGAGGTGGCGCGCGGGTTTTGACCGGGGAGCCTCCATGTCGTATTGAGGTAAACCCGTTTTCATTGTTTATACTCGTTTTTCATGAGATTATGATTAGGGTCGACTAATTTCAGTGTTAAGGCCACTAGGAGGCGAGTTGGAGGCAATCGGAGAAGGAATCGAGCGAAAATAATAAATCCGGCGAGGATTCCGGCAACTGTTTGCGTCTTCGGCAGCGGATCCGGCGATGGAAGGCGGCGGCGATGGTAGGAGGTCGAAGGGCTTGGCGACACGGTCGCGTGGATATATTATTTGTCCAATTCCGAGTTCGTTTGATAGGGTTTCTAGCAGCGCGAAGACAGACGCGTGAAAATGGACGAATCCGGCCACTGTTTCGCTTTCCGGCGACAGAGGCGGCGGATTCCGATGACGGAGACAGGTGGGTTAGAAAGGGTTCGGCGATACGGACGCATGGACATATTATTCGCCTAAAACGGAGTTCATTTGGGTCGGTTTTAAGCTACTCGACTCTTGACGCGCAAAACCGAACGTGCTGAAAGACGAATCTGCGTTCTGACAGCAGCGGTGGCGGCGGCGGCCGACACCAATAAAATTTTAAGGTCAGGTGTTCCGAGACGAATGCGTGGATAGGTGGATCGCATGAAACGTAGCTCTTATGGTCAAGATATAAGCAAAACGGTTTTTCTTCTCGCGTGGTGCTCAGCAGTTTCGTACAAAACCGCTTAGAATGGCTTGTACGCAAAGGTATTTATATTCATTAATGGGGACCATTTTGATATGTGAGAAGATTGTCGGGGACGACATTCGGGAACGTTAATTTAGTCGTTTTTACGCGATCAAGCGCGTCGGTTGTACGTTTTGGGACGATTTAGACCAAGCTTGTAGCTTGTTGGTCTCGAGTAAGTGGGTTAGTGTTATACAGATCAGAGGGTTGTCTTGGATGATTAATTTGACGACAGGTTTACGTTGGGCTATGCGTTTGAGGGTATGCGGCTTACGGAAGGAAAGCTTCGCGACCGGTGAGTTTCTAATCCCCTCTTTTAAACGTTTTACTATTTTGGGGCTATCGTACATACTCACATGTTTTATTAAACGAACGCATTGCGAGTTATGAATTAACTTGAAGTGTTTTATGAGACCATTATGTAATAATGAAGCTAAGGGTCGCTGTGGGGTCCTTAAGATGGGTGTACAAGAGCGTGATGATCTGCGTGTGTCATCTTATGAGTTAGTCGGGAATGTAGTTAAACATGTGATGGTTATATAGGAAGAGTTAGCAGGGAACCCGTACGTGGTTCATTAACGAGTCAAGTGAATGCTAGTATGCTGTTAAGCGTTATGTGTTTGATGATTGTGTGTAGTTGTGTCGTTGTCCTCGCGACACGACGGGTATCGTGTTTGCATGGGTCTATGGAGTGTCCATAGTATATACGGGCTAGAAGTCAGTATGTTGTTTGTGTGTCGTATAATTAATTATTCGGAAAGAGTCGGGTAATGTGTCAAGACGTTAAAGGGATACGTCTAAAGTATGTGTTGGTTTATACACGTAAGTGATCCGTGAAAGGGTGGTAAGTCGTAGTACATGTCCCGGTAGTGTCATGTGTATATATATGTGTTGCTTTGTGTGCTTGCATTATTGTCCGTGTGTATGGTCAACAGTGGTGTGGAGGACGGAGTCCTTCGGGGTCATCATTGTATGTGTGACGTGTCTGTCACCATATGGTAGATGATATAGTCACCGTGTGGGTGGCTTGGTAGTCATCATGGATGACGAGTTTGTTGCTATAATTAGTGGCGGGGCCCTGTAACAAGGGTGTAGCTGAGCTTATGACGGGTATCCCGACGGGGATAACCCTGACAAGGGAGCAGCGACGAGGTATGTGTTTGTATGCATATATATGTGTTAATTTGCATGTAGGTGATGAGTTATAATAATTGTGTACGAGATGATATTGACGTGATAATAGATGGAATCAATGTGATGTGTCGAGTTGGATTGACCGTTGTGTCGAGTTGAGTATATTGTGTACAGTAGTTGAGCTAGTCGGGTTATGAGTCCTGGTCAGGACCGGTAAGTCGGTGTCTAGAGATTGCTTGAGTTAACCGGTGTATGGTTAATATATGTATAGTAGATTGCGTGTTATCAGAGTAGTAAGCTCGTTCCATATCGGAGAGACTTACTGAGTTATATGGTGAGTAGAGTCTGGGGTGGTGTGTCCTTTGGGATATTATGAGGTAATGGGGATTATTTATATGATGAAAATCTATACAACTATTTTCTAATGACCAGAGGGTTTTGAGTAGAGATGGAAAATAAACAAGACGAGTTAGCTTTTGTTAAATTAAACTATTAGAACTCACTCAGCGTAGCTGACTTTGTATGTACGTTAGATTGTTTTGCAGGTGAGTCTGCTAGATGAGGTATCTTCGCTTGGGAGCGGGACTGCTCGGGTTGGTGCGGATGCATTCGTCAGGTAACGTTATGAAAGTTAACGAGTTTAAAAGATAAAATTTTGTAACATCACAAAAATAAAACGACGGGTTATAATAATGGGTGAACACGAGACGAAATGAGTAAACGAACGCGGCGTGACGGGCCGGGCGGGATGGGCCGGCGAACTTGAGGGTGGCACACAAGCGGGAGGAGTCCCCCTATATATAGCCTAAACCCTCCTCATTTCTCTCATTCTTGCATTCTAGAGAGAGAAACCGTAGAGAGAGAAAGTGAAGGATCGACCCGAGATTAAAGGAGCGTGTTACTACTAAGCTTGTGAGCAAGATCTCTGATTCAGAATCTCGAAACAGGTAACGACCCGAACCAAATCCAGGTTTTTGTTCTTTTTAGGTTTTTGGGTTTTTTTGTAAAAAGGATGAGTTTTTATAAACCAAATGAGAAAAGGATTATAGATCTGGAATCACGAGGGGAAAATACACGTTTTGAATGTAAAAGGTTCGGATCTTGACGAGGTCGGATCTGCGGGTTTTGTGGGGAAGAAGGCTGCCCGCAAGCAGGTCCTGCGTACTTGCTAACTGCGCAAGAGCAAGGTCCTGCGTACTTGCTAAGTGCGCAAGGGCAAGGTCCTACGTACTTGCTAAATGCGCAAGGGTAAGGTACTGCGTACTTGCTAAGTGCGCAAGAGCAGGGTCCTGCGCACTTGCTAAGTGCACAGGCATCAGGTCTATGGAAATCAGTATGTTCTCCTAATTCAGTATGGTTAACCCGTTAGTGTCGGGATTTGGTCTGATTTGTATTTAACTAATCAATTCAGATCGTACGTGACGTTGTTGGGCCTTTGTTTAGGACAACCGAGACTAGCTTATCAGGTGAGTTCTAGAAGCCCTTATTTAAATGTTTTAAATAAATGTTTCGGGCTGGTGTTCATACATACAAAACGAGGTTTATGAAATGATGTTTACGAAACGAGGTTTATGAAATGATGTTTACGAAACGAGGTTTACGAAATGATGTTTACAAAACGAGGTATATGAACGATGCTTCCGAAAGGGGAAGTTAAAAGGTGTTAATGAAATGTTTATGAAATGATGCATCCGAAAGGGGAAGATGAATCGAGTTAATGAAATGTTTTGCCAAATAAAGTTTACGAAAGATTTACGAATGAAATGTTATTTAATAAAACGTGCGAATGCTTTAACTAAAACGAGGTAAAGGTTTTTATGAAAGTCATGCAATGAACGAATCTGCCATGAGTTCCTATGGGAGCTAGGGTATGTATGTGTGTATGGGCCTTACCCTTACAAGGGGGCCTATGTGGCTGGCTAACGGTTGTACAACTGGACGAGTAAAGGGTGACGACGGTCCCCTATGGGATTACAGGGATCCCTTAGGGAACAGTGCCTAAAACGAGGTTTGGTCTGCCTTGTGGTAACTAGCCTTAGGAGACCTGGCTGACGGATGGCCTAGAGGTAACGAGCCTTAGGTTCTTCAGTCAGAATATGAGTTATGGAATTGACGGTTACGAGAAGGCGCAGATTCTGTTCATGTTGACTTATGTTTATGATGTTATGTTATGTTATTGCATGTTTTCGTATGCTTTTATTAATGAAGTTAAATGATATGTTTTTGGCAAAAACTTGAAGTTAATGTTTTATGAAAAGCTAGAACTCACCAGCGTAGCTGACTTTTTAGTATGCACATTCAGGTTAAGGCAGGTTATGAGGATGGACGTTGATGCTTGGCTAGCGAGAAGAGTTACCTGGCTGATTATGAAGACTAACATCCCGTTATGTTTTAGTTACGAAGTATTTATGTTTTTTTGACAATGTTTACGCTTCCGCATGTTTAAACAATGATGACGTTATGTTTGAATGAAATTTTTCCGCTGCGTTATTTGATATTCAAGTTTAAGAACTGTTTGTGAATGAGTAAATCCAACAAGTGAGGCCTCCCGGGTTTGGGGCCTTACAAGTTGGTATCAGAGCAATAGTTTGAGAGATTTGGACACTCCCAGTGTCCGAACTTAAACTGTGAATGGGACCGAAAACGGATGCCAGTACGGGTAACTCGAGCCACAGCATCAGGTATGAAAAGTAGAGTATGTGTATGTAGTATGCCTTATAAAGCAATAGATAAGGACTTGTGTTCTGATGGAATCACAAAGGTGGTCAAATAGAAATCGAAAGGTAGTGTAATGGTTAATTGCAGATGGCCAGTGTATATTAACATCTTACGGTACTTGTTGAATTCTATTTGTTAACTAGCGTGATGACATTAGATCCCTTCTATTATAGAACGAAATGGCGGGTAGAATAGGCGGAAGACGTGGTGGGGGTCGTACCGGACGATACGGTAGGATGTCCGCCCACCAAGTTTACAGTAAAGAAGCAAGTGTTCATGAGGAATCGGAAGGTAGTGTGCATGAGACCGTACGAGCGTGATGCGAGATGTCCTCAGTTGTGTGGACTTAGCACGGGAGTGGTAAGAGGTGTCGAGAAGAATGCCGGGACAAAATCTTAACTTTGAAGAGACGCGAGTATTATGAAATGTTATAAGATGAATTAGAATGCTCGAGTAAGATAAATTGGCAATTTCGTTTGGATCCGCGGAATTGTGAATTTACCGCTGCACGTGCATGATAGAGAATCTTATGGTGTTGATTAATGCTTACGTATCAAAGTTGACCTTATTACTCAACTATGACTATGAGATGTTAGTCACCCGAGTAACAGTTTAAAGAGATTGATGAACCTCGTTAGTAACTGTAACGAAGTCAAAGATGGTGTACCTTACAAAGGTGAATGATGTCAGCAAGTACGAGCCACAGGCAAGACGAGGAGGAATGAAACTTCGGTTTTACCTAAGTCAGACGAGCATACGTATGAAGAATGCCAAGGAGCTAGTGTGGACTATGCTTAGGACAAACACGTTATGATCGGTCTACTGTCGGAGTATGCATGAGTATAAACGAAATAACCACACAAGGGTATGTTCAAAGAGTATGTGAGCGCACGAATGCACAAATGGCATCTCTTCATGTAGAAGACAACCCCAGACGACTAAGATGAGTGTATCCTGAAGCGAGAAGATAGATATACCAACAACAAGTAACGGGAACAACAATGTTAATCAGGGCGTGCAGACTAAACCAAATGAAACTAGATCGACCCAAGGATTGTTTGTTCAGAATGAATGTGAAGGACAAGCTTTGACCAACAATGTGAAGTAAGGCATGGGCACTAAGATGAAATTCAAGGCGACTCAGAGAATGCTCTACTATGGCTAAGTCTAAGCAATAGCCGCGAGGGCTGTTAGAATTCGAAAGCCGTTGAGGGACTCATTGAAACTAGAAAGGAAATGAAAGTACAAGTGTCACCGCACGTGTCATTTATCCCTAGCAAGACCAACGAAGTTGACTTTAGAAGAATTGCATGCAGAAAAGGCTAACGGATATGAATAGCTAGAGAATATATATTGTTAGTCAGATGAGATGCCAATCCCTAAGACCATCCAGTTACCTGAAAGAAGAATGGTGTTCGATGAACCAACGATGTGAAATGTAAAACCCTGGCAAGTATGCTTGAAAGAGAGACTAGAAGGAGATTGTGTATGAAAATATGAATGTAAAAGTCGTATACCTAGTGTTCCCTCTGAATGAATACTTCCCGACAAGTTGAGTGTGATGGGGGATACCTCATATGGTTAGGAGATACCTCATACGGTTCCTACGGGAACGAAGCGATACGGTTCCTACGGGAACGAAGCGATAAGGTTCCTACGGGAACGAAACGATGTGGTTCCTTCGGGAATGAGACGGTACGGTACCTGCGAAAACTTGATAGTAGGATTCATTCGGGAACGGGATGGTATGATTCATTTGAGAACGGTATGGTATGGTCCTTCGAGGACGAATGCACCATGGATAGCTTATGAGGTATACACAATGATCCAAACAGTCGAGAGATGGTCAATAGTAACCGTCTAGATGATAAGGTAGACAACCTTAACGAGGAATTAAAATTATGGCCATGAAGTCTTCTGTGGACGACTATGAGCTTGCTAATACAGTTCATGTAGAATGACGAGATGAAAACCCTAACAGTTAGATGCAAAGGTCGACTCGGAATGAGTCTTGTCGGAAGATGGCGTTCATCAGGAATTAAAGAGGAGGGGTGAAGTTTACCATATATTCCGATGACAAAAGTTTGAAGTACTTCTTCGAATAAAAGGAGTTGAATATGAGACAGAGGCGATGGTTGGAACTTTTGAAAGATTACGACTGTGAAATCATATAGCATCCCGGAAAGGCAAACGTGGTGGCTGACGCTCTAAGCCGAAAGGATGTGCCTGCTCCTATTAGAGTGAAAGCTGGCCAGTTGGTGATAACGTCGGATGTGATGAGGGAAATTGAAAAGGCTCAAGACGAGGCACTGAAGGAGGAAAATATAAAGAAGGAAAGAATGGTTGGCCAACAGGGCAAGTTAGAATATAACACCCTCGGTGTTAGGACACGTTTTGGTCGGGTATGGATACCTATGGGTGGCGAGCTTAGAACCAAAATCTTGGATAAGGCTCATAGACTATCCATCCCGGTACCAACAAAATGTACCAAGATCTGAGGAAGAAATACTGGTGGCCTGGGAGGAAATATGAGGTGACGAAATACGTAAGCAAGTGTCTGACTTGCTCACAAGTAAAGGCCGAACACCAGAAACCGTATGGAAAGATTCAACCTCTTGATATACCGGAATGGAAATGGGAACACATTACCATCGATTTCATAACCAAGCTACCTCGCACAGCTAAAGGTCATGACACCATTTGGGTAATCGTGGACCGTTTAACGAAAAGTGCTCATTTCCTACCAATTCGCGAGACGTTCTCGTCGGAAAGGTTAGCGGAAATATTTATTAATGAAGTAGTAGCACGGCATGGGATGCCTTTGACAATTGTATCTGATCGGGACACACTCGAGGTTCTGGAAGAGATTTAACTAGGCAATGGGCACGAGACTCAATATTAGCACGGCATACCACCCACAAACGGATGGTCAGTCTGAAAGGACCATTCAAACATTAGAGGATATGCTCCGCGCTTGTATTATCGACTTTGGTGGTAGTTGGGACAGTCATCTGCCGTTAGCCGAATTCTCCTACAACAACATTTATCACACGACGATAGGCATGCCGCCTTACGAAATGTTGTATGGGAGAAGATGCAGGACCCCGGTTTGTTGGGGTGAGATTGGACAGAAGAAATTGGGAAGTCTTGAAGTCGTAAGAGAAATGTCGGAAAGGTTTGATCAAATCAAGGCACGAATGAAGGCCGCCCAAGATCGTCAGAAATCCTATGCGGATAAACGACGAAGGCCTATTGAGTTTAATGATGGGGACAAAGTAATGTTGAAGGTGTCGCCCTGGAAGGGAATTATACGATTCAGAAAGAGAGGAAAGTTAAGTCCGAGGTTTGTCGGACCATTCAGGATAATGGCACGGGTTGGTGAAGTCGCTTATCAGTTGGAGTTGCCTGATGAGTTAAGTGGGATTCATCCTACATTCCATGTGTCACACTTGCGGAAGTGTTTGGCGGATGAATCGGCTCACGTACCACTTACTGACATTGAGGTTGATAACAGCCTTAACTACATCGAAGAACCTATGGCCATCCTAGACAAAGTTGATAACAGCCTTAACTACATCGAAGAAATTGGGAAGTCTTGAAGTCGTAAGAGAAATGTCGGAAAGGTTTGATCAAATCAAGGCACGAATGAAGGCCGCCCAAGATCGTCAGAAATCCTATGCGGATAAACGACGAAGGCCTATTGAGTTTAATGATGGGGACAAAGTAATGTTGAAGGTGTCGCCCTGGAAGGGAATTATACGATTCAGAAAGAGAGGAAAGTTAAGTCCGAGGTTTGTCGGACCATTCAGGATAATGGCACGGGTTGGTGAAGTCGCTTATCAGTTGGAGTTGCCTGATGAGTTAAGTGGGATTCATCATACATTCCATGTGTCACACTTGCGGAAGTGTTTGGCGGATGAATCGGCTCACGTACCACTTACTGACATTGAGGTTGATAACAGCCTTAACTACATCGAAGAACCTACAGCCTTAACTACATCGAAGGAGAAACGTTTACGTAACAAAGTTATCCAATTGGTTAAAGTCCAATGGAAGCATCGAAAGGGATCGGAGGCTACATGGGAAACGGAGACGGAAATGAGGGAGTCGTACCCTCAACTATTTGACTTATGATAGGTTTCGGGGACGAAACCTATTGTAAGGGGGTAGACTTGTAACATCCCAAAAATAAAACGACGGGTTATAATAATGGGTGAACACGAGACGAAAAGAATAAACGAACGCGGCGTGACGGGCCGGGCCGGCGAACTTGAGGGTGGCACACAAGGGGGAGGAGTCCCCCTATATATAGCCTAAACCCTCCTCATTTCTCTCATTCTTGCATTCTAGAGAGAGAAACCGTAGAGAGAGAAAGTGAAGGATCGACCCGAGATTGAAGGAGGGTGTTACTACTAAGCTTGTGAGCAAGATCTCCGATTCAGAATCTCGAAACAGGTAACGACCCGAACCAAATCTGAGTTTTTGTTCTTTTTGGGTTTTCGGGTGTTTTTGTAAAAAGGATGAGTTTTTATAAACCAAATGAGAAAAGGATTATAGATCTAGAATCACGAGGGGAAAATACACGTTTTGAATGTAAAAGGTTCGGATCTTGACGAGGTCGGATCTGCGGGTTTTGTGGGGAAGAAGGCTGCCCGCAAGCAGGTCCTGCGTACTTGCTAAGTGCGCAAGAGCAAGGTCCTACGTACTTGCTAAGTGCGCAAGGGCAAGGTCCTGCGTACTTGCTAAGTGCGCAAAGGTAAGTTCCTACGTACTTGCTAAGTGCGCAAGAGCAGGGTCCTGCGCACTTAGCAAGTGCGCAGGCATCAGGTCTATGGAAATCAGTATGTTCTCCTAATTCAGTATGGTTAACCCGTTAGAGTCGGGATTTGGTCTGATTTGTATTTAACTAATCAATTCAGATCGTACGTGACGTTGTTGGGCCTTTGTTTAGGACAACCGAGACTAGCTTATCAGGTGAGTTCTAGAAGCCCTTATTTAAATGTTTTAAATAAATGTTTCGGGCTGGTGTGCATACATACAAAACGAGGATTATGAAATGATGTTTACGAAACGAGGTTTATGAAATGATGTTTACGAAACGAGGTTTATGAAATGATGTTTACGAAACGAGGTTTATGAAATGATGTTTACGAAACGTGGTTTACGAAATGATGTTTACAAAACGAGGTATATGAACGATGCTTCCGAAAGGGGAAGTTAAAAGGTGTTAATGAAATGTTTATGAAACGATGCTTTCGAAAGGGGAAGATGAAACGAGTTAATGAAATGTTTTGCCAAATAAAGTTTACTAAAGATTTACGAATGAAATGTTATTTAATAAAACATGTGAATGCTTTAACTAAAACGAGGTAAAGGTTTTTATGAAAGTCATGCAATGAACGAATCTGCCACGAGTTCCTATGGGAGCTAGGGTATGTATGTGTGTATGGGCCTTACCCTTACGAGGGGGCCTATGTGGCTGGCTAACGGTTGTACAACTGGACGAGTAAAGGGTGACGACGGTCCCCTATGGGATTACCGGGATCCCTTAGGGAACAGTGCCTAAAACGAGGTTTGGTCTGCCTTGAGGTAACTAGCCTTAGGAGACCTGGCTGACGGATGGCCTAGAGGTAACGAGCCTTAGGTTCTTCCGTCAGAATACGAGTTATGGAATTGACGGTTACGAGAAGGCGTAGATCCTGTTCATGTTGACTTATGTTTATGATGTTATGTTATGTTATTACATGTTTTCGTATGCTTTTTTTAATGAAGTTAAATGATATGTGTTTGGGAAATACTTGAAGTTAATGTTTTATGAAAAGCTAGAACTCACCAGCGTAGCTGACTTTTTAGTATGCACATTCAAGTTAAGGCAGGTTATGAGGATGGACGGTGATGCTTGGCTAGCGAGAAGAGTTACCCGGCTGATCATGAAGACTGGCATCCCGTTATGTTTTAGTTACGAAGTATTTATGTTTTTTGACAATGTTTACGCTTCCGCATGTTTAAACAATGATGACGTTATGTTTGAAAGAAATTTTTCCGTTGCGTTATTTGATATTCAAGTTTAAGAACTGTTTGTGAATGAGTAAATCGAACAAGTGAGGCCTCCCGGGTTTGGGGCCTTACAAATTATTTTGAGAAAGACTTCCGCTGTTTATTTAAATGAAAGTTATATGTTTTTTTTAAAGAGTTTAATCAGTTATGAGAACCAACTGTAGGGTGCCGGGTTTAGGGCCTTACAGAATAAATAAATCATATCCTATTATTTGGTTTGGGTGATAAACACATAATTAGATGTGTATATATATATATGTGGTCATGGGGTCACACCCTGAAATTCCACAGCGAGTTACCCGCGGGTTGTGACTGTCAAGGATTATCAGTCCCGGTCATTTCGAACGACCTCTAAATGGTTATCGAAAAGACATTCCGTTTGAACATCAAACAAAAGTAAATAAGTAATATAGAGTTTGAAAATGCGGAATATAAAGTGCGGAAGCAAAAGTAAAGTAACAAAATACAGAAGCATAACAAATTAGGTTCCCATAAACCTAGCTTCTAAATGAAAACATGAAATGTGACTCCAGATATGCAATCCTAGTCCATGTGTGAATGCTTAGCGACCTGAGATAAACATGCTTAAAAGTGTCAACACAGGGTTGGTGAGTTCACAGGTTTAAGTAACAGAAACAATAAAGAAAACAGTGTAACAGTACGTATTTCTACTCATGATTCGATTATTGATTAGACAATATGCGGTAATAATATAAGCCATTCACCGAAACCGAAGCTAACGAAAAGGATGCTGAAACTTGCATTTTGCCTCTTACGTGCCCAGCACGCAATGGATTAGGTCAATGATGCACCCGTTAGACCTCCGGTCTACGTTAGCGCGACTAACCCGGGTGGGGGTTGTTAAACCCAATAGTACTATTCATGATTACCTCGCTTGGGAAATAATTAACGGTTCGATTATGAGAAGACTTTTTGTGCGGGAAATGCACCCACTTATATATTAACGTGAAATCAAAGTAACGTCATAAGACTATGAAAGTAAATTTGAGCATGTATCACCCCCAATGGAAAATAAGTAAAATGGGGCCGCGAAAACTCACATGGGAATAAGGTGAATGAAGTATGAAAGCAACACGAGAAATCTAGCAACTCTGGATATCCTACCTAACCGAGCCCTAAGAATAGTAAGGCTATAAGGTCTATGAAAGTAAACATGGTTTATGTAACCACATTCATCCAAACGACTCAACGTTGAAAGGTTACATTGACGTTTTGAAAAGGTTCGACCAAATTTGACCGAGGTTTGACCAAGGTTGACTAATGTTGACCAATGTTGACTAATGTTGACCAATGTTGACCAATGTTGACCGACCTTGACCAATGTGACACGACGACCCGTTGGTGACATATGGTGAAAGCGTGTTCAAGTAATACATAAGTAACACCTTATGACATAACACACATGTTTCAAGTAATTTCATAAGTAAGTAACTCTTATTAAGTAACATAGATGCATAGGTTCATAACATAGATGGTAACACATAGTCTTTAGTAATTTCATAAGTAAGTAACACATACTAAGTAACATAGATGCATATGTTCATAACATATATGGAAACACATAGTCTTTAGTAATTTCATAAGTACGTAACACATACTAGGTAACATAGATTCATATGTTCATAACATAGATGGTAACACATAGTCTTTAGTAATTTCATAAGTAAGTAACACATACTAAGTAACATAGATGCATATGTTCATAGCATAGATGTACATCCTTAGAACATATCCCATACATGTTAACAATTTATCCACATAAATCATGCTATTGTACTAATCATCTAATAATACCACTCCAACCCATTTGAACAAAGAACATATCATGACATTTTGGTACTATATATTCGCAACATGACAAAGTTTCCCTTTTTAGATAATTAGGGTTTTGGTACCCTTTAGATGTCATAGCTCAAACAAACAAACTATACATGAAATTATACTAATAATATGCTATTAACATGGTTCTACACATACACTTTCCATTTAAAGCAAAATGAAGGTTCCAAACCAATAAAGTTTCCTTTATTAGCAAGGTCTTCCCAAACGGGTCAAAGCAACACTTTAAATCACATATTCTTTCAATAATCATCTAAACATATGCTAACAATGTTATTTAACCTATTTAGAACATTTGTAGCATACACATACAAAATATGTTCAATTAAAGTTTCCTTTTTAGGGAAGTGGTCCAAACGATCTCCTACACATGTGTAACTCCAAATAACCATAAATATCATGTTAATAGATGTTATAAAACCATTTTAGCATGCCATTGTCCATTATAACCCAATAACTCAAAATGCAAAACAACAAAGTTTCTATTTATAGAAACGACCATAAAGTGGTGTAAACCAAACATTTCAACAAAAAAAATCTTATTTCTAATCTATTCTAACATTACTAGAAACATACAAACCATCAAAAATATTATATACACATTTTTGCAAAATCATAACCAACAAAGTTTCTATAAATAGAAACGAGCAAATAACAACATAAACAAACATTTTAAACCATAAAAAGTGCAAATATGTGTCAACAACTTCTTATTATGAAAACTCTTTGATTAAAACATGGATTAAAGGACTTGTCACATAAAAATTTGTTTGGATGAGTGGCGTACCAGCTATGAACGAAAATGGGTGAGAAAATATGAATAAAATACTTACAACTCAAAGTATGATGGTTAGAATGGAGATTGCTAGCTTGAAACTACTTGGAATCACCTTGAATGGACTTGATTTCACCTTAGAACTCTTGATTTGGATGAAAGATTTTGAAATGGATGGTGGCTAGGGGGAGAGGGTGGCGGCTGAGTTTAGAGAGAGGGGGAAGGGTTTTGCAACTTAGGTTTAGGGTAAAATGAGGGTGAGGGTGATTAAGGGTATGTTTTAGTGAAGTGGGTGTTGAGCCTTGCATTCTTTTAAGGCTTTTTCTAACAAATGGGCTCCTAATGGATTCGTACTTTTTAAGTAGCGGAATTATTTAAGCCCAAATACTACAAAATCATTTTTATAAAAATCCCGTTTAAAGTTGTTGGCACATATCGCGTATTCGCTTAAAAAATGTTAAAATAAAAGTTGCTCTAAAAATTCCGGAAAAATTCATATAAGCATGAAATATTAAATCACAGTATTACATATAATTTTTCCACACCAATTATATGTCTAAATATTATTTCTAAAATTCACCAACGTTCGTGTGACAGGACGCGTATGTGACCCGGTAATCCGCCCGATTACCGATGCATGTAATGAAATGAACGAATGGACTTATTGTATGAAATATGTACTTAATTAGTCTATAATTAAGTATGATGCAAGTGTAATCATATGAATTCAAGTAATAGTCGGGGTATGGATATTAACCTGAATTTGTCAGGTATCACATACTCCCCCTGTTAAAAGGAATTTCGTCCCGAAATTCAGTTCGCGTCACTGGTAGATGGTGTAGTTTTGAATAAGTGAGGGTATTTATGCTTGAATTGATCCTCGCGCTCCCAAGTGAACTCTGGTGTAGGTCCAGATTTCAATCGGAAATCACTAAACAGATCGATTACACGCACACAGGCGAAATCTGTGTGTATGGTGGTGAAACAGAGGGTAGAAACAGAATTGGTGAAGATAACAGCTAAACACACTCAGAATCAACACAAATATGATGTGAAAGTGTAAGAACAAGCATTAAACAAATGCAAATTGTATTGATTCTTCAAGAACAATGAAAGAGAGAATTTAGGGTTACAGCCGCTACTCACACCCTAGAAATTCTCTAACTAGGCTATTTATAGTAAGTTCACAGGCATCGAAACTATGCTCAACAAAACTAGTAGTTTCGGGTAAGTATTTACAAGTGAAACATGCCTGTCGAAACTATACTATCTATCGAAACTACTAGTTTCGATTGAACAAATCTCAATCGAAACTAAGTAGTTTCGATGGCCCAGACTTAGCAAATAAAACAGAAATTACATCAAATGAAATTACAAGTAAAATAAACTAATATAAACATTGTTCAAAAGAAATACATTGATGACAACAGCTTACATAAAAACAAGACTTGCTTCATCAATGTCTTCAACTCTTTTCTAAGCAGTTGGCCCTTGACTTGTTTTTTGAAAGAATGGCTTGACATTGATGGACACCACCCTATGATATGGCTTAGCATCAGCTTCATCATCTCCATGAAAGAGCTTGATTGGGTTCTTGAACAACACTTCAAGGTCTTCAGGTTGAAACTTTAACAGCTCCATGGGCTCAAATATTACAATGTCATCCTTGCCTTCACACTCTATCACAGCACTTCCGATGGTTGAGTTGTAGAACCATTTCCTGAAATTTTGTAGCTGGACAGGTACTGATCGAGGTAGTTGTATAGATTTGACAATTTCAGCAGGTTTGTACCGAAGGCTAACCCAGGGCTTTTGTGTTCTTGGATGAATTCTTGTTTTAGAAATGATTTTCTTAGGAGGAGTGGTCTTCATAGATCTAAAGTCATGGAGGGCTTGTTGCTGTAGAAACAGTTCAAAGTTGCGTACCTCATTCACTTTACCGGGGTTCTGTAGGGGCATTTTTGCAAGAGCCCTAAGGTCATATCTAGGGAGTGAGCTGAACTCATGAGTAGACTTGAAGTGTTCTACTCCTCCCTTGTACCTCCTAACAATGTATAATCCCCTTTATTTGTCATATTTCCATCCCACAGGGGGTCTCTTCAGCTCTTGGTATTCTGCAAACCATTCATAGTACTTTTGAGGCTCTTCAACTGGTAGTTTCCTCATCCATGGCCTTTTGGGATCAGGGTAGTCAGGGTTTGGCTTGGGAGCAGTGATTGGTTTATTTGAGGTTGGTTCAGAATATGTGGGTTTAGTGGGGGGAGGTTCAGAGTGTACCAACTCAACTTGAACATTGTTATCATCTTGATCATTATCAGAAAGTGCCTGAATCTCATCTCCGTCCTCAGTAAAGTATTTGACCTTTTCTTCATGAAGATCTTCAGTAGTCAGAATCTCTAGATAATCATCATTAAATCCAAAGTTATCAATCTCATCAAGGAGGGCATTTAGCTCGTGGTCCGAACCAATCTCTTCTTCATCTAAGACCACAAGCTCAACATCAGCTTCTTTATCCCTTCCTTTTCCCTTATTCCTGGCAACTCTCCTTTCACTTGCCGAGGGAAGATCATAACTTGTTTCTTCTAACTTGACTTCCACAGCATCCTTTGTCTTGGCAGCTTGGCCAGTAAAGATAGTTAGAACAGATTGAGGATTAGACACAAGGGCAGCAACAGAAGTGGTCTTCCCCTGAGCTGTGGAAGGTGATTCTTGTTGAGATGACTTGACTATTGAGGCTTTAAGTTTCTCAACTATATCTGATAAAGCTTTAAAATCTTGTTATTGCTGAGAGATAGTCTTTTGCTGAGTTTCAAGCTGGGTTTGCTGAACGTCCAGGTGGGTATGCAAACCACCAACCTCCAGCTTTAGGTCTTTCACTTCATCTTTACACTCATTTAGCTCTGTCTTTAAACTGTCTATTACTTCATCCCTTTTTGCAACGGCTTCTTGTAACCTCTTTACCTCTAGACTTAGAGCTTTAACTCTTGGAACAGAAGGTGACAGATCAGGGACAGGAGATGTAGGTGGTGTAGTAACAGGTGTATGTAGTGGAGATGGTTGAGGAGTGGCAGTGACATGGATAGGTGACTGAGGTGGAGTTAGGTTTTCTGGGATAGAAAACAATGACTCAGAGGAGGAAGATAATTGTTCCAACCCAGTCTTGATCTTCTTGGCAAGGGGCTCTTCTTTTTCATAGTCTGAGCTAGATTCAGCTTGTCTGTTGATCTTCAGTCTCAGTCTCATAGTCAGAGACATCATACTTTGTCCCGTAAATCCCTTCATCCAGGGTGTCACTAGACTCATCTTCTCCTTCTTAATTACCTTGTAAGTTAGTTGGAATTTCAACCTCAGCGTTCTCAGGTTGTTCTTGAAAGTTTAATGGATCCAGTTTCTCAAGTTCTTGATCAATAAATTGAGCTTCCAATATAGGTTGTTCAACATCTTGTTGTATGTTTTGTTCAGCTTCAGCCTCGTGCTGTTGGTTTCCCTGATCTTGCACTTGCTCTGGTTCTTCTTCCTCAGATGAAGAGTCAACTTGTAATTGAGGATCTATATCTGGAACAATTTCCTCATTTTCACCCAAGATATGCCCAAACAGAGGGACATCAGCAATTACTCTGTTAGTCATTTTGCTGGTACTCTTCATGTAGCTCAAAGTCTTGGCAGTCATGTGATAAAAAACCAACACATTGCCATCTTGTTGCAAATTGGGATGGAGATGATTAATAATGATTTGAAGGAATCTTGGATACACCAGGAACTTCTCCTTCACTCCTACAGTCAGATTTTCTTTTAGTTGCCCAAACACTAACCTAGAAAAGTTGTAATCTCTGCCTTTGATCTGGCCTAAGACTGCTGAAGCCACCATTGCATTGGCTGAGTCAAAACCTCCTTTTCTAATAGATAGGCAATGAATGAACACATGCACAATATATCTCCATAGGGGTGGTAGGGCATTCTTAATAATTTGCCCACCCTTGAATTCATCTGGATGCCCCAGTCTTCTAAAGCATTCTCTTACATAAAAACTTGGAAAGTCCACTGGTGCAGCAGGGTTATCATTTAAATGTAGAACCTCTCTGATAGTTGCTTCAGAAAAGAGGACTTATTGGTTATGGACTGTGGCCCGGATGTGCTCCACATTGTTTATGACCTCAATAGTTGCAGTACTCCAAAATTGTCTGATGGTGGACTCAAAGACTAGCAAATTGTGACTGATGGCAAAGCTTATATTTGAGTTGGCCAAGAAGTTGAGAACAGGAAGGAAGTCTGCATTCTTAGCATCATCTGTGTGTAAGACAGCATAAACATTGTGCCTCTTGACAAATAGGAGATCCATTTCTGCATAAAAACAAAAATTTTCAAAAGTCAGTCCAACACTTAGAAAAATTTCAGAAAAGACATATCGAAACTACTAGTTTCGAGTAAAAAGTATATCGAAACTTCATAGTTTCGGGCATCAAACGGTATCGAAACTACTAGTTTCGATGGAAAACCTATTCAACTTCTGAGGAGAAAACTAAACACAAAACCCCCTTTTTATCGAAACAACTAGTTTCGATGCCCAAACCCTGAAATGTTCAAACATATCTAAAAAGAAATAAGGAGAATACATCAAGACTTATATACAGACAAAACAAAATATTCACAGAAATAAAACGAAGATAAAAATCGCCTGAGGTGTCGAAACTCCCCCTTACCGAGAATTTTGAAGAAATCTGCAAAATTTAAACATTAAAAGAGTGAGATATCAACAATAGAGAGCTCAAAATCATTATTAGAACACTAAATGACCAAGATTACGAAGAGTTAGTCGTAAAACTTCCAGAAATGAAACCCTAGGTCCTGACCATTTACAAAATCGCATATAATGAACATAAAACAGTACTTGATGAAGAAGACGACGGGGGAATCAGATATAAAACACTGAAATAGCACACTTAGACCGAGGTTTTTTGAGAGATTTTGTGTGTGAAAATGATGGTGTGAGAGTTTCGAGTGAGTGAGAATGAACGACGCATGAAGATTTTGATTATGAAGACATTCAATTTTGAGTTTGACAAAAAGACTAAAATACCGCTGTCGAAACTATTAGTTTCGATAGAGCAAAGTAGTTTCGGGTGGATGGTAGTTTCGGGCGGTTTGAGTAGTTTCGATAGAATGAAGTTTTGGGAGACAAAAGACACTAGATAAGAAACAAAGGAAAAGGCTCATATATACACAATTTAAACAAGCTAATAAGGAAGATTAAGAAATTTATATAGAAAAATAAAAGTAAAAACAATAAAAGATATAAACACTTAGCCTTGGAAAAGATCCAAAGTGAGATCATGTCTGGTCAAACCCTTGAAACACTTCATTTTGCACTCAGCTACTGTGAATCCCTGAAGATAGCCGATATTTGTGCAAGATAAACCCGAACATTTATTTATACAATGATTTCATGTGATTAAGAGGTACCATTTGAGCACGAAACACGGTTTACCCCACATATTGAAATAAAATGGTTTTGAAAGCCTATCAATCCTCAAGAAATACACGCATTCATCTTATCATCTCTTACAGGTTAACCAGGGTACCATCTTGGTAAGTCAAAGTCACCACCAAAAGTAAAATAAAATCCAACTGGATATAAGAAGTTGTAAAATGAAAAATATCCAAGTGGATTTTAAAAGGTACGAACATTATAGATCTTTGCGTAAGCAAAACAGAAGAAGCCGTAAAATTATCCAAGCGGATAGGAAAAGGTTGAACACCCGAGATCTTTGCGTAAGCAAAACAGATGGGGTCAAATCATCCAAGTGGATGGGAAAAAGATGAACACCCGAGATCTTTGCGTAAGCAAAACAGACGGGGTCATCGGCGGTAACTCTCATTACTTTGACGGTCACCTGGCGCACGAATCAGAATCCAACACGTAAGCCTATATCTGATTGAATCGGTTTTCTTAGCTTAAAATGGGTTAGATGTTTCAAAAATGGATTCAAACACACGTGTACGATAGAGAATTAGGTTTTCACACTACTAAAGAGTTATAACCATATGTCGGGCCTACCGGCTATACCTCAGTAAGCACCATCGCTTATGGTCCATTCCATGTTCAAGAAGTGTGATCAGACTCTATCATTTCTCACAAGGTCGGATCCGATTTTCCTAAAACAAAACATGATATTCACAGTGAGTTCTTCTTAAGTAAAACAATAAACAAAACAAATATTTCCTTTTCTTTTGAATATACAAAGCGAAACTTTTTCTTTCCAACTTCAAATTCCAATTTCTCCCCCAAAAGTTATGCTCTCAAAAGTAAAGAATGAAAACAACTGTACAGAAAATGAAAATCTTTTTGGAAATCTTCCCGATTAACAAGTTTAAAAAAGAGAAAAGCAATATGCACAGGGATTACTGAAAGTTGATCATGTCGAGCATCTCCACCAATTTTTCAAATCTGGCAGAATCAAATGCTTTTGTAAAGATGTCGGCGGTTTGCTTGTCGGTTTTGACTTCAACGATCTTGATATGTTTCTTTTCGATCTAAGTTGCATTCCCAGAAGTGGATTGCCAAGAAACTGACAACCTCCAGAAGTGGATTTTCGATCTAAGTTGCATTCCCCGTAGTCGGAATCTGAATAAGCCAAAAGGTCAAACAAGTTATTTTTTGGATACCAAAGCCCAAGTTTTGGCTTGTACTTCAAATATCTTAAAATACGTTTGACAACGATTAAATGAGAAAGTTTAGGATTAGCCTGAAAGCGTGCACACAAGCACATTGGAAACATGATGTCTGGTCTGCTGGCAGTGAGATACAGAAGAGATCCAATCATCGAGCGATAGAGGTGCTGATCAACGCTTTCACCATCCAAATCAGGAGACAGACAGTGTCGAACTTCTACGGGAGTCTTGTAAGGATGAGACTCAGTCATTTTGAACTTGGTCGGAATTTGTTTGACATACTTCTCTTGATGGATAAGAATTCCTGACTCAGACTGATCTACTTGCAAACCGAGAAAGAACTTCATTTCTCCCATAGAGCTCATCTCAAACTTAGACCGCATCACTTCCTCGAACTCTTTACACAACCGAGGATTTGTGGATCCAAAAATGATATCATCTACGTAGATCTGCACCAAAATGGTATCCGCACCATCCTTTCGTTTGAACAAAGTTTGGACAATTGCCCCTCGTGTGAAACCATTATCAAGCAGATGTGTAGATAACGTCTCATACCATGCACGAGGTGCTTGATGAAGACCGTACAATGCCTTGTCAAGTTTGTAAACTCTATCAGGATAGCTTGGATCAATGAAACCCGGTGGCTGTTTGACATAAACCTCCTCTTGAACCTTTCCATACAGAAATGCGCTTTTGACATCCATTTGATGAACTGTGAATTCCATGTAGGCTGCATAGGCGAGAAACATTCTGATGGCTTCCAAGCGAGCCACTGGTGCAAAAACATCTTCAAAGTCAATCCCTTCTTCTTGATAAAACCCCTGAACCACCAAGCGGGCTTTGTTACGAATAACAATTCCACCTTCGTCCTTCTTGTTACGAAATACCCAACGAGTGCCAATTGGGACTTTGTTCTTTGGAAGGTCTACCGTGTTCCACTCATGTAACTTGCTGAACTGCTGCAGTTCTTCTTGCATGGCCTCCACCCAACTGTTCTCAAGTAAGGCAGCTTTGATATTTTTGGGTTCGACTTGAGATATGAAGCAAGAGAAGAGACCATCATTCATTGCTTCGGTGGTACTACGAGTGCGGACTCCCACATTGAGTGGACCAATGATGTTGTCTGTGGGATGATCCTTGTGAATTCTCAACTGTGGAATCTCATCCTCTTCCACTTGTTCTTCCAGATTTGTAATATTATTGTCAAAAAGGACAACTTCATCAACAATAGGATTTGTAGCAGATGATTATGGAGCAACATCTACTATTGGAGGAGTTTCTTCCTCAACGGTGTCATTTGTTGCCCCAGAGTCCGAAGAATCTAGAGTAGATGATGAAGAGGAGCTTGAAGCAGTAGCATAAGAAGTACCTGAGATATTCACAGACATAAGAGGATTAGCTGAGACAGATATGTTAATAAAATCAGGAAGATTAAAAGATTTAAACAATGAGTCGACATCAAAAAGAAAATCAGGACCATCCTCAGCGTCTGTATGATTGCTTTTATGCCAGTTGATATCAATGGACTCCAGCACAATCCTTCGTCTCTTGTTGTAAACACGAAAAGCTCTTTGATTTGAAGAGTAGCCCACAAAATAACACTCATCCGCTTTGGCTTCAAACTTGTTCAGCTGATCAGACATATTCAGCATTGTGCAAACACACCCAAATTTTCTGAAGAAATCAATAACAGTCTTGTGCTTGTACATAATTTCATAAGGAGTCTTGTTGCAGCTTTTGGTGATGAGAACTCGATTTTGCACGAAACATGCGGTATTGACTGCTTCGGCCCAGAACGTGACAGGAAGATTAGAATCAACGATCATAGTTCTTGCTGCTTCTATCAACGTACGATTTCTTCGTTCAGCTACACCGTTTTGTTGAGGAGTACGAGGTGCACTGAGTTGCCGAGCGATACCCTTACTTTCACAGAAAGAATCGAGAGTGGCATTTTTGAACTCGGTGCCGTGATCACTGCGGATAGTCTTCACACTTAGATTAAACAGACTCTCGATTTGTAACAGATGAATCTTCAGAGTCTCTGGCGTCTCATCTTTCTTTGCCAGGAAGAATACCCAAGTAAACCGAGAGAAGTCATCGATTACCACCAAACAGAAGGATTTCCTTCCATGACTTATGACGCTCACAGGACCGAAGAGATCCATGTGAAGCAATTGAAGGGGAGAGTCAATGGAATTAGTGGTTTTGGGTTTGTGAGAAGATTTATGTTGCTTGCCTTTGGAACAGGAAAGACAATGTTCCATGGGTGAGAAGTCTTTCAGAGGCAAACCGGTGACAAGATTTCCTCGAACTAGGCGGTTCATTGTCTTGAAATTCACGTGTCCTAATCTTTTGTGCCATAGAAAGGATTCATCTTCTGAAGCTTTTGAAAGAAAGCAGGATTCGATTCCTGATGGATTATTTATATCCAGACTGTAAGTATTGGATCTTCTAGGAGCACGCATGAGAATTAATTCTTCAGGAATAACCACTGCAGGCTTCAGAATCAAACATTCCTTGGAGTTGAAGAGGGTACAAAAGTCTTTATCACAAATCTGGGACACGCTCATCAGATTGTACTTTAGCTTTGGGACGAAGTTGACATTCTCCAAGCTATTTACACCGTTAGACACTGTTCCTCGTCCTTCAATCTTTCCTCCTCTTAGATTGCCTGCAAAGGCGACAAAGTCTGCGTCTATTTGATGATAATCTTGCAGTAAAGAAAAGTGACCAGTCATATGTCTTGAACAACCACTGTCTACATGCCAAATATTGTCTCATGTTCTCCTCAATTGTCCCTACACAACATGAATCATTTAGACATTTGTACCTAATCCGTTGCTAACTTGGAACTTCTTAATAGTGCAAGATGCATTTCGGAAATCATAATCAGAATCCTCCTTTAAAGTATTATAAAAAAGATCATTATTCTTGATTTTCCAAATCCTCTTCGACCAATTTTTAGCATTTTTGATTCTTTTACGTCGCAAAGTTCTACTATGTTGTGATTTAGGTAAAACATTTGAAGCACAATCAACAGAATTTTGAAAAACAGATTGTACGTTTTCTTCCTCAAAATGATATGTAGACAATTTACAAGTCTTGAAAACATGATTGGATTCCCTACAACCAAAACAAACTTTATCACATGTTGGCTTAGCCTGATAATTGTCATCAAAAGATGATGAAGATGATTGTGATGTTGAGACATCAGAACTAGAGGCAACTCTTTCTTCAATATTTCTTTCTTGAAGACTTTGATCCTTTAATCTGAAAAATTCCAGATTGCTCATTGTTTCTTATGGAATGTCAGTCACAACAACTCCTGCACTTTTAAAATTTGCAATACAACTCATAGCATTTACAGATTTAGGAACAAAAGGCAAAGCATTCTTAAACTTAGAAATTGAA
Organism: Smallanthus sonchifolius; assembly: GCA_023525975.1. Lineage (NCBI taxonomy): Eukaryota > Viridiplantae > Streptophyta > Magnoliopsida > Asterales > Asteraceae > Smallanthus > Smallanthus sonchifolius. Next base: position 14,896,121 of record CM042028.1, on the reverse strand, counting down.
TTTCTCAAACTGTCATGCTCAGAAGGCACAGAACCAAAATACAAATTTTCAATGTGTTCACAAATATCTGGTTTTGACATGGACATATTATTACATTCATCCGACTCAAGTTCATTTAAAACATTTCCCTTACTAGAACTCTCATCACAATCATCTTCGGTACCTACACAATCTGACTTTGCACATGAAGCAAAACTGTCAGAATCTGAAGTTTGAATATAATCATCAGCAGATAAATTGCAAACGAAAGGTGTGGGAACATAAGGAACTGGCATATCAGAAAATCTACCAGACTTGGAATACGGAGGTGGGTGAGAATTATACCCAATGCCTTCTGTGACCTTTTTATGAATTTGGTTGTCAATGATTCCAAAAAGAATTTTTTGATCCATACCCATGGGTTCAACTTGAAAATTAGCTTTTTCAGCCTTTTGAAGTCTTTCAGTTAAAATTTCATTATTATTCTTTTTGTGTAGTAAGTTGCACAATCAAAGATCGGTTTTCTCCAGAAATATCACGAATTTTATTTAAGTAAAGTTTCTCATTTTTAGCCACAGAATCATACATCACCTTAATGTGATCTCGTTCATCGACCAAAGCCTGGTTGATGAATCTATATTTCTGAATCTCATTTAAACAGGATTCAGCACTGCAAAGTCTAGACATTACCTCAGCTGGCACGGCAGTGAGATCCTCAGCTGGTTCGATCATGACACATTTCTCCTTTTCTTCAATGTCTGCCATCAGTGCTTTGTCAGCTGCTTCCCCTTCCTGATCTTCCTAATGATAGTGTCCATCAGCTTGACAGACCAGAGCTGTTGAGCTGGAAGATGTAATGGTCTTGGGAGAGACGGCAGCTTGCTTTCCAGAGGAATTTTTCTTTTCATGCTGCTCTTTTGATGATGGCTCCTTGCAATTCCTAGCAAAATGACCCAGCTGGTCACAGTTGTAGCATCTCACCTTCTTAATGTCAAACCCTAGAGTCTTTCCCTGCTTGAATCTATCCATCCCAGTCCTCTTGATGAATCTCTTGGCTCTCAGAGTCAGCATAGCCATGCACCAATCAATATCCATCTTTTCCAAATCATCCGGGTTGATCTGCTCCAAGTCATCAGGTTTCAAGCTGACCGGTGTCAGGTTTCCAGAAATCAGTGCATCATAGCATGACATGAAAGCAGTCATGATTGGCAAATACTCATCGGGAATCATAGTGGTTGGCTTCTGAGAGGTGGATGAAGTAGTAGGTTGAACTCCAGATATTGAAAGTGGGACATCAGTTTGAAAATAAGCCATAGTAGTTTTGTTGGATGAAGTGGAGGAACCTTGACCTGCAATAAGAGCTGTGTTTCCAGACTGATTAGTTGGAGTGACAGCACCTTTCTTTATCTCTAACTCATAAGACTACAGAATGCTGAAGAGTTCTTGCTGTGACAGATCGCTTAGTTTTTCAGTTTTCTTGATCATAATCCGGTACATGTTCCATTCTTCGGGCAGTGAATCAAGCAGCTTCTTGTTTAACTCAACAGTAGGATACTCAGTCCCCAAAACTTTCAACTTAGAGACAATGCTTGAGACACGGTTGATCAATTCAGACATAGGTTCACCAGGGACACTGCTAAACATCTCATACTGCTTCTTGATTAAGTCCCTCTTGCTTTCTCTAACCTCAACACTTCCCTCATACCTTGTACACAGAGCAACACAAAGATCTTTGGCAGTGGTATACTCAGCAAATATGTTAAAAACATCCATGTGAAGAGCCATGGCAATAGATCCATAAGCCTTGTTATCTCTGGCAATTAAAGCAATATCTTTATCATCATACTCAGACACAAGCTTGGGACGTTGAACATCAGCAGTGGAAGTAACTGGCTTATGTGGACCATCAGTGATAAACTGCAAGAGAGTGTGGTCATGGAATTGAAAGAAGGTCTTCATTTTCTTGGTCCACTCATCAAAATCTCTAGTGGACACCAAGACAGGTGGTTTGTTTCCTCCAGCATACTCATTGGTGCTTGAAGATGCCATAATCTCAGAAAAAGAAATCCAAACAGTAGCTAGTTTCGAGTGAACAGGGTTGATCGAAACAACTAGTTTCGATAAGACAAGGCAGATCGAAACTCCTAGTTTCGATAGAACAAACTTGCTCGAAACTCCTAGTTTCGATAGAAGAAAAAAATCCCGAAACAACAAGTTTCGAAGATGAATACTTAGCAGAAAATCCAGCAAACTCGATAGAAACTACAAGTTTCGATAGTCCAGTAGTTTCGGGTGATCAATCTGCAAAGGTTAGTTTCGATAGAACAAGACAAAAATCTAGTTTTGATGATACCTTCTCCAGACAAAAGTACAGACAAGAAGTTTCGATGACCAACTAAAAGTAGAAAATCTCTCCCAGTAGTTTCGATACCTCCTTCTTCAATCTTCAACAGACTCCATTGATGAAAAGCTTCAATAATCAAAGGTGGAGAAACAACAAACTAATCCAGCGAAAATCTTTCAAATGATCTTCTGAACATAAAACAATCTTCAGATTCGAGAAACTCGAAGAAATAAAGCCGAAATCGATGAAACAGTACTCCAAAAACTCCGATGCAGAAAAACCTCAATAAAATGCCGAAAAACACCTAAAATCAATCAAATAACCTGAATATACTCAGAAATCAAGAGCATAAAGCTTTGATACCAATTGTAGGTCCAGATTTCAATTAAAAATCACTAAACAGATCGATTACACACACACACAGGCGGAATCTGTGTGTATGGTGGTGAAACAGAGGGTAGAAACAGAAATGGTGAAAATAACAGCTAAACACACTCAGAATCAACACAAATATGATGTGAAAGTGCAAGAACAAGCATTAAACAAATGCAAATTGTATTGATTCTTCAAGAACAATGAAAGAGAGAATTCAGGGTTACAGTCGCTACTCACACCCTAGAAATTCTCTAACTAGGCTATTTATAGTAAGTTCACAGGCATCGAAACTATGCTCACCGAAACTAGTAGTTTCGGGTAAGCATTTACAAGTGAAACATGCCTGTCGAAACTATACTATCTATCGAAACTACTAGTTTCGATTGAACAAATCTCAATCAAAACTAAGTAGTTTCGATGGCCCAGATTTAGCAAATAAAACAGAAATTACATCAAATGAAATTACAAGTAAAATAAACTAATCTAAACATTGTTCAAAAGAAATACATTGATGACAACAGCTTACATAAAAACAAGACTCTACATCTGGTCCGCGTCTAAAATTCCAACGAACCTTAACTATAGGGATGCAACTTTGTTTTAGTTGTTTGACCTTGCGGTCCATGATCTCGACGGGTTCCTCGACGAAGTGAAGCTGATCGTCTATCTGAATCTCCTCCAACGGTATGACCAGTGTCTCATCTGGTACGCACTTCTTCAGATTCGACATGTGAAACACGTCATGAACGCCAATGAGGGTTTTCGGTAGGTTAAGTTTGTAACCAACGGGACCAATCCTTTTCAGAATCTTGAAAGGTCCAATGTAAAGAGGGTTCAGTTTTCCACGCTTGCCAAAATGTATAACTACTGGCGAGACTTTCAGTAGCACTTTGTCTCCCACTTGAAATTCTAACGGGTTACGTCTCACGTCAGCGTAACTCTTCTGACGATCCCGCACGGTTTTGATACGTTCACATATCTGTATGATCTTTTCTGTAGTCTCATGAATAATTTATGGACCTGTGAGTTGGCTATCTCCCACTTCTGTCCAGCAAATTGGCGATCTACACTTTCGTCTATAAAGTACTTCGAATGGTGCGGCTTTGATGCTAGTGTGGTAGCTGTTGTTGTATGAAAATTTGACCCATGGTAGGTGGGCAATCTAACCGTTTCTAAAGTCAACCACACAAGCTCTAAGCATGTCCTCAAGGGTCTGGATGGTCCTCTCGCTCTGACCGTCAGTTTGAGGATGGTATGCAGTACTCATATCCAATCGAGTACCCAAGGCTTTCTGTAAAGATTGCCGACTATCCCTATCTGAAATGATGGAGATTGGCACTCCATGTCTCGAGACTACTTCCTTCAAATAAATTCCGGTTAGCTTCTCCATCTTGTCCGTTTCTTTAATGGGAAGAAAGTGTGTAGATTTTGTTAGCCTGTCGACAATTATCCAGATAGTGTCACAACCGTTGGATGCCCTGGGCAATTTCGTGATGAAATCCATCGATATTTGTTCCCACTTCCACTGCGGAATCTCTGGTTGTTGGAGTAACCCTGATGGTTTCTGATACTCCACTTTGACCTTAGCACAGGTCAAGCATTTACTGATGTAGGTAGCAATTTCGGCTTTCATGTTGGGCCACCAATAATGTTCCTTGAGGTCATGGAACATTAAGGAACATTTTGTCAGCACCAGGGTGAATCGGGTATCTGGACTTGTGTGCTTCGTCCATCACTAGATTCCTTAGATTTCCAAAGTTCGGTACCTAAATCCGATCCATAAAGTAACGAATGTCATCGGATCTGACCTCAAATTGTTTGTCCATACCTCGTAGGGACTTGTGACACAGGTTCACCTCTTTAATTGCTTCGATTTGAGCGTCACGGATTTGTATGGGTAATTTCGTGTGGATGGTCAACTGTAACACTCGTACTCGTCGCGGTTTAGGTTGTTCTTTCCTACTCAAGGCATCCGCAACGACGTTTGCCTTTCCAGGATGGTAACGAACAGCGCAGTCGTAGTCGTTGAGCAATTCGACCCATCGACGCTGCCTCATGTTAAGCTCCTTATGGTCGAAGATGTGTTGAAGGCTTATGTGATCAGTGAAAATTGTACATTTTGTGCCATACAGGTAGTGTCTCCAGATTTTGAGTGCGAATACTACAGCTCCCAATTGTAAGTCATGGGTAGTATAGTTTTTCTCGTGCACTTTCAGTTGTCGAGAAGCATAAGCAATGACCTTCTCCCTTTGCATTAACACGCACCCAAGCCCTTGATGGGACGCATCACAATACACCATGAAGTCGTCTGTTCCTTCTGGTAATGACAGGATCGGCGCGCTGCAAAGCTTTTGTTTGAGTAATTGAAAAGCGGTTTCTGCCTTGTCGTTCCATTCATATTTCTTATCCTTGTGTGCGAGAGTAGTGAGGGGTTGGGATATCTTAGATAAATTTTCGATGAATCGTCGATAATAGCCCGCAAGACCTAAGAATTGTCACACCTCAGTCGGAGTCTTAGGTGCCTCCCAATTCTTAATCGCCTCGATTATGGATGGGTCAACATGTATGCCCTTCTCGTTGACCACGTGTCCAAGGAATTGTTCTTCTCGAATCCAAAAATCGCACTTCGAGAACTTGGCGTATAATTTCTCCTCCTTTAGTAACTCCATGATTAACTTCAGATGCTCGGCATGCTCCTCCTTACTCTGTGAGTATATTAGAATATCGTCTATGAACACAATCACAAACTTGTCCAAGTAGGGTTTGCACACTCGATTCATGAGGTCCATGAATACCGCCGGTGCATTGGTTAACCCAAATGGCATGACCATGAACTCGTAGTGACCGTAATGAGTTCGGAACACACTCTGGTATTTTCTGTTCCATCTCTCTCAACTTATCATCAGCTGCTTCTACAGTGTACAAGTAATCTAATGTAGTCGGCGTAATACCAAGTAGTGAGCTAAACTCAGCAGACACAAAGCTTTTATCGGCACTTGTATCAAATAGAATGGAGACTTAACGGTTGTTCACAAGAACATGGGGGTGACGAAGCTTGGATTCTATCGAGCTCCTCCAGCTCTTACAATGAACGCCATGCCTCGTGCGTCATTATCACCATGTCTTCTACACTTCGGGCAATCCTTGTGGATATGTCCGAGTTTACCATACTTGAAGCATCCATGGTTTTCTCCTGTGTTCATGGTTTGATCAACCGTCCTGTAATTGTGGGTGGCATGGCCGAAATGCTTGTATTTCTGGCACTTAGAGTCTTCATATGAACTCATGTGGTGAAATCCTCACTTGTTACATGTCGGCAGTTCCCAGTGTATCCACCTCTGGTTTCTTTATCTGGTTGGTGTGCGGCAAAGGCCTTAACTGTTTTCTGTCTCCTCGGGGCTGGCGATGTAAGGGTTCTATCGGAAACATCGTCTCATTTCTTTTTTGTTATCAAATGACTTCACAAGAGGTCCTATCTTGAATAGTACGCCTTGCCGAACTGCTTGACCTGACAGATTTAGCGCAAGTCTCGCTGCGTTTCGAATGGTGATAGGTTCAACATATGTCTCTATACTTTGGATCTGAGGTGTTAAGCCCCCAATGTGCATTTCGATTCTCTTGGATTCCGGTGTGACCATATGTGAGCATAATCGGGTCAAGTTACGGAATTTCATGGTGTATCCTTCGATTATCACACCCTCTGTTGACAAGTCTCGGATTCCTTGCTCTAACTTTTGCAGTTCAGTTCTAGGATCATTCTTCCTTCATAATTTCCTTAAATTCTTCTCATGAGATTGCGTTAGCAGCTCCTGGACTTAGAGTGTGGTCATGTGAGTTTCCAACATGTGAGGTGTAACATTTCTGACTTTTACCATGTAATCGTTTGATTTCAATAAACAAGTATTCCAATTTCAACTCGTGTACAACAACTATGATGCGATTACATACACAAACTATTCTATTACAATAACAACTTAAACGAAACACCATTATCTCACAAGCCTCGGGGACCAAATTTGACAAAAACTCAAAAACGATAAAAAGTGTTAAACACGATCGTGCCTCGGTACAAGCACGGTCGCGCCTAAGCAAACGAAACACGATCGTGCCTAGATACAAGCACGGTCGCGCCTCAGTTCTAAGCACGGTCGTGCCTAATACAGGCACGGTCGCGCTGCTGGAACCACGTGACTCCGCAGAGTCAGTCTATGGTCAATCCTCACCGAATCGAGTCGTGATTGAACCGGATTTCACGCGTCCGACAGTCCACGACAGTAAGCAACCAGAGACACGTCTCAATACATCCTCCAATCGCGTTTTAATCCTCAACAACCCCACACCTACCCCACTCACGAACTCGTGAAATTGAACGTTATAAGGAGTATCCAATGACTCCTACACCTTCACATGCACCCTCTCAATCTCTCTGAACACTCACTCGACACTCACACAGCCTCTGGAGCCCGATCGATCGTCGAGGAACTCGACCACTCGACCCGTAGCCGACTGCATTAAATTGCCCGATTTTAACAAGTAGGTAGTATGTCATTAGCTTCGTATCTTCCTCTACTACGAAAGCCCTATGCTAATTCGTATAGAAAACACTCAATCGACCCGATTTTTGATCAAGAAACCGAAACTACACTTTTAGTCGAACTACCACTTAAACACGAAATAAACCCAATTAAACCTTATAGATAGCTTCGCAATCATCCACTAAATGAAAGCCCTAAGAATCCAGAAGTGTTTAATATAAGAATCGAGCGAATTGAGTCTGGAAAAGACCCGACACGGTCGCGCTCATCACTGAGCGCGGTCGTGCCCAACCAAGCACAGTCGTGGTCCGAGTAAGGCCCGGTCGTGCTTACCGAGCAAACAAGTCTTGACCAAAAACAAACACTAGACGCGGTCGTGCCGGACACGAGCACGGTCGTGCTCCATGACCAGAACCTCTGTAGTCTTCTGACTCGACCACGGGCGCGCTCCAGACCACCACGGTCACGCCCGGAGGCGAGCGTGGTCGTGCCGTTGATGAGCACGGTCGTGCTCAGTCAGAACTAAATCTTTACAGTTTCTCAGATTTGATGATTTTATAAAACTTATGTTATAAACCCAACTGTTTAAAACAGAATCTTACCATTATCAAACACAACAATTATTTTCATCGATTAAATTGTTTTAAACCGATTTTTACCATTTGAAAATACATTTTCATTTAAAATTTCTAAATTTATAAAAAGTTATGACAAGATTTTTATAAAACACTTTATTATGAAAAGGACTTTTATAAACCATTTGTATAAATCCTAGTTACATCAAATAAAACTTATATAAATATAAACTACTTTATATTTTGTGACGTTTTCTAAAATAAATAAGAAAAACGAATTCATTTATTTATATTATATTCAATTAAATATATATATATACCATACCACCTTTTATCCTAACTACATAAACAAAAAATTTACTTATTTATTCAAATCTATTTATTTTAATACAAACCACCAAGCCCTTAGTACAAGTTCCTAAAATTACAAACCCACTAAAACTTAGACTCTAGTCTTGGTACAAACAATGACACACGTTATACGCTTATTCAATAGGTCAAACCTAGCGACTTACAACACGCCTTGGCATTTTGTTGATTTGTGCAAACTATACCCTCCAACACAAGTGAGTTACGTAGCCCCTCTTTTACTCTGCTTTACAAACTTTTGGGGTGGAACATGCGTTCTATTTACTATGTTTACAAACTACACAATACAATTCCACCCTACAATCATGTGTTACAATTTTGTGCTTTGTGCTTGAATACTAGGTGTGTAGACCAACTATTTATTCACATACAATCATTAACTATTTTTAGCCTACAGTGAACAGTGATAGATCTATTGAGTCTGACAAACCCACCCAGGTAAGGTGACTATTACTGCCAACACGCGTTTGTTTTATAGCCTAGTTACAAAGGTTTGATTGTATATCTAGGTCACACGATGGTATCTCTCCATAAATGCCTTAATTGCCATGTTTGTATGAATTGTATGCACACAACACTATATTTTGTTACACGACACGAAAACCTATGTATTCTCACCAACTTTCTAGTTGACTTTGTTTTAACCATGTTTCAGGTGACAATGTTTGAAGTGCATTCAAGTCTTGCTACACATAAGATTTTGGACTTAGTTAAATTAAATTGGAACTATGGTTGATGTAATTTGTACTCTTCGTATGACTTGAATTTGGTATTTGAATTTCAATGAATTTGGTTGTTTAATTATTCAAACTTTAGCAAACCATGAGCTATGAACAGTCTGCACGCTTCACGCCCCGACGTTTCCGCCGTCGGTTAGGGTGTGACAGATTGGTATCAGAGCCTTGGTTATAGGGAATTAGGTTATTAGACACCATTGACCTAGACTATAACTTTAGGACACCCAACAATGCCATGCTACATGTTTTACGTGATACGTGCTATTTGCTATATGTCACATGCTTTATGTGTTAGTTATTTGATACTTAAATTGTTAGACTACATGATTTACTAAGTGTACTTAAATAATCAATTAAATAAATCGTATCCGTACCCGTATCCTAAGCCGCATATCCTCCTTAACTGCTTCTATGTCATCATCATCATAACTTGTGGAAAAATCATACTCGTAGACAGTAGTCTATCAAAAATATTTTTTTTATATATACCCGTTAAGGTTTTAAACTCTGTTAATTATTAAAGGACATGTGCAATCCGGAAGGGTGACACCTGTATTCTGGGTTTTCTGTCTAGGAAAGCATTTCATATAAATCCCAATCAACCGAGGGATCCGTATGCTTTCCTGGGAATTCCCAGGATGAGTGTTTACTTATAGGCTAAAGCACATCTCCTTGATAATTATATAAGTTTAATTAACCTTAATATGTCCTAGTATTCAAGTGATTATGTCACTATTTGAGTACAATCCGAACTATGAAATACTCATATCAATTTATCCTTCTATTTGATTCAAGAAATTTTTACATCTCTCATTGAGTTATTTAAATCTGTAGAATGCCTCCCCGTCGCGTTAACAACAACAATAGCAACAACAACAATGAGCTGGCTGCCCTGCTCGCACAACTTGTGACCCAACTTACCCAAGCTAATAACAACGCCAAAGGTGCAAAGAAAGTCACTGACCCAGCAGCCCCTTCTGAACCCTCCAAGGAAGACAAACACAGACCCCCTCAATACAATAAGAAACGTAACTTTGTTGTCGTTGTCGCTGCTATACCGATCGACCAAGTTGCTCCACTAGCCCAAGCCCAGAATAAGAGACCATATATGGGAAACAACCCCTTGTGCACCACTTGCAATTATCACCACTACCCGACCATGCCATGTCATCTATGTGCCAACTGTGGGAAATATGGCCATACTACCGACGGTTACCGATCTGGACCGCCCGTTACTCAAGCCAACCGGGGGAATAGGACCAAGCAGCAAGTGATAAACCCAGTGGTCCCGGCTATTACTGATGGACGAGTTTGCTTTGAATGTGGCGACCCAAACCATTTCCGTCACCGATGTCCCAGGATTGTCAACGCTGCCCAAAGTGGTGCTCGTGGACGCTCTCAACATAAACACCAACAAAAAAATCAAGTCAACACCAAGACAGTGAACGAGACGCTAGATGGACCGTCCTAAAATTTTCTTTTTATCTCCAAACTTTCCATTTGAAACCGCTACCTTATGGTTGAATTAAATTTTTGACACTTTATTATTTATGCTAAGTTTTATTTTACAACTTTAATACCGTTACTCGTTGACTCAATATTACCACCATATTTTCATCAAGATCACCAAAACAACACCTTGTCATTCATTGCAAATTAGTACGCGCACCCAAGCCTCCCTTACAAACTAGTCATTCTATCCATTTAAAACAACATCGTTATTGCATTCAAGCAAAACATCTATCAAACCCTGGGTTTCATAAATGATACTTGGAAAATAATTTTTTTTTAACAAACCTTTTTACTGTATGAGAAAATTTTGATGCGACTCGTTTCTATAAAACATTTTCTAAATGTATTATGATCTTGGAAAAAAAAAACTTGGCTTAATTAGTACATAATTTGGCCACTATTTTTGTCTTTCTTGAAGACGTTCTCTTATTGAGAATTTAAAAAAAATTAGTAAAAGATTTTTTTGTTTATTCATCTATCTGATTATTCAACTTACTATTCTTATTCATTCAATTACGAACAGGAATGAATTACAATTTCTTATTTTACAAACAAAATCAGTTACCCGTTAACGCATTACTCGAAACATTTTCAACACATCCTCGTTACCTTACACCTCCAGAAACATATGAGTGTACTTCCTACTTCAAAGAGACGAATCATTTAGCATAAACCTTAACCACCCATATAAGCCTCATCAAGATTTAAAACTCAACTACCCCCGCTATGCATAAACGCCAAACCACACGCTTGTCTGCAACCTTCAACCGCCTACAAAAATTCGATAGTTTACGTATGAACAAGAGCCAACAGCTTACACCCGAACGTCCAAAACACATGAAACATAGATATTTACAATATACATGACACACGATCGAGTTCATAATACATGAAACCTAGATATTTACAATATACATGACACATGACTGATTTCCCCAATACATGAGACTTAGTTGTTTACCATATACATGATACAAGTTCGATTACACCATGCATGAAAACTCGGTTGCTTACAAAATACACCTTATACATGAAACGCAATTGTTTGCTACATCAATGATGCTAAACTATTCACATGATACATGAACCCTATCTGCTTACAATGTGCATGACAATAGACCATACATGAAACTCGAGTGTTTGCACTATACACGAAGCAAAAAAAAATTGTTTATAGTTGTTGCAATTGATTGGTCACATTATACTCCAGGCATGATTATTCACCCTATCCATGAAAAGCTACTCGGGGTTTGACGTATTCTTGTTCAAATACGAGAGAGCTATGGAACCCTAAACTATGCCATGTTACTACTCTTCAAAATGCTAAGTGACATTACTATCTACGTGCATAGTTACTTGTTAGCAACACATACGTGAAAACAATAGTTACAAATTATGTGATTTTGTGTTACCCCCCGGTCCCACACACATAATGGGATGAACTATACGGACCATGCGACGATTTGGATAATTACGGGTGCACACGGAATTATAAAAATCAGCGCATGGAAAGCATAGCAAATTCTATAGTGTGTTATGACATGAAACCTATCATGATATACAATAACAAAACTAATGAGAATATGACAAGGGCATGGTGGATACGCCGCTGGTACTTCCTATATATAAGTGTTCCTATCATGTTATCAACAGTAGCGTTATTCGTGTCACGTAAAGTTTCATGTTGTTTAACGGGCCAATGTTTGTGAAACCTCTTAACCACTGACAATCCTTAAACGTAGTAGGTTACATCTTGAACCAATTTCTAATCATCAAATTCCCATCAACACTGTTCCCAGTAATACATTTCCTCTTTGAGTATTCTAAGTATCCCCTGACAACTTTCTTCTCAATTTCAAACTAAATCCACTACCACCATCAATACGTGAGATGACAACCTGATCTGACCTTGAGTATCGGACCTAAACCATGACATCAGCTATATTCCTCAAACTAACAGCCAAAACTCGTTGAAAAATCCAACCCACGTCTCCTTACTATTTCAGTAGCCTCAACAAAATTTCGGGACGAAATTCCCTCAACATGGGGAGACTGTAACATTTCTGACTTTTACCATGTAATCGTTTGATTTCAATAAACAAGTATTCCAATTTCAACTCGTGTACAACAACTATGATGCGATTACATACACAAACTATTCTATTACAATAACAACTTAAACGAAACACCATTATCTCACAAGCCTCGGGGACCAAATTTGACAAAAACTCAAAAACGATAAAAAGTGTTAAACACGATCGTGCCTCGGTACAAGCACGGTCGCGCCTAAGCAAACGAAACACGATCGTGCCTAGATACAAGCACGGTGGCGCCTCAGTTCTAAGCACGGTCGTGCCTAATACAGGCACGGTCGCGCTGCTGGAACCACGTGACTCCGCAGAGTCAGTCTATGGTCAATCCTCACCGAATCGAGTCGTGATTGAACCGGATTTCACGCGTCTGACAGTCCACGACAGTAAGCAACCAGAGACACGTCTCAATTCATCCTCCAATCGCGTTTTAATCCTCAACAACCCCACACCTACCCCACTCACGAACTCATGAAATTGAACGTTATAAGGAGTATCCAATGACTCCTACACCTTCACATGCACCCTCTCAATCTCTCTGAACACTCACTCGACACTCACACAGCCTCTGGAGCCCGATCGATCGCCGAGGAACTCGACCACTCGACCCGTAGCCGACTGCATTAAATTGTCCGATTTTAACAAGTAAGTAGTATGTCATTAGCTTCGTATCTTCCTCTACTACGAAAGCCCTATGCTAATTCGTAGAGAAAACACTCAATCGACCCGATTTTTTATCAAGAAACCGAAACTACACTTTTAGTCGAACTACCACTTAAACACGAAATAAACCCAATTAAACCTTATAGATAGCTTCGCAATCATCCACTAAATGAAAGCCCTAAGAATCCAGAAGTGTTTAATATAAGAATCGAGCGAATTGAGTCTGGAAAAGACCCGACACGGTGAGCGCGGTCGTGCCCAACCAAGCACAGTCGTGGTCCGAGTAAGGCCCGGTCGTGCTTACCGAGCAAACAAGTCTTGATCAAAAACAAACACTAGACGCGGTCGTGCCGGACACGAGAACGGTCGTGCTCCATGACCGGAACCTCTGTAGTCTTCTGACTCGACCACGGGCGCGCTCCAGACCACCACGGTCACGCCCGGAGGCGAGCGTGGTCGTGCCGTTGATGAGCACGGTCGTGCTCAGTCAGAACTAAATCTTTACAGTTTCTCAGATTTGATGATTTTATAAAACTTATGTTATAAACCCAACTGTTTAAAACAGAATCTTACCATTATCAAACACAACAATTATTTTCATCGATTAAATTGTTTTAAACCGATTTTTACCATTTGAAAATACATTTTCATTTAAAATTTCTAAATTTATAAAAAGTTATGACAAGATTTTTATAAAACACTTTATTATGAAAAGGACTTTTATAAACCATTTGTATAAATCCTAGTTACATCAAATAAAACTTATATAAATATAAACTACTTTATATTTTGTGACGTTTTCTAAAATAAATAAGAAAAACGAATTCATTTATTTATATTATATTCAATTAAATATATATATATACCATACCACCTTTTATCCTAACTACATAAACAAAAAATTTACTTATTTATTCAAATCTATTTATTTTAATACAAACCACCAAGCCCTTAGTACAAGTTCCTAAAATTACAAACCCACTAAAACTTAGACTCTAGTCTCGGTACAAACAATGACACACGTTATACGCTTATTCAATAGGTCAAACCTAGCGACTTACAACACGCCTTGGCATTTTGTTGATTTATGCAAACTACACCCTTCAACACAAGTGAGTTACATAGCCCCTCTTTTACTCTGCTTTACAAACTTTTGGAGTGGAACATGCGTTCTATTTACTATGTTTACAAACTACACAATACAATTCCACCCTACAATCATGTGTTACAATTTTGTGCTTTGTGCTTGAATACTAGGTGTGTAGACCAACTATTTATTCACATACAATCATTAACTATTTTTAGCCTACAGTGAACAGTGATAGATCTATTGAGTCTGACAAACCCACCCAGGTAGGGTGACTGTTACTGCCAACACGCGTTTGTTTTATAGCCTAGTTACAAAGGTTTGATTGTATATCTAGGTCACACGATGGTATCTCTCCATAAATGCCTTAATTGCCATGTTTGTATGAATTGTATGCACACAACACTATATTTTGTTACACGACACGAAAACCTATGTATTCTCACCAACTTTCTAGTTGACTTTGTTTTAACCATGTTTCAGGTGACAATGTTTGAAGTGCATTCAAGTCTTGCTACACATAAGATTTTGGACTTAGTTAAATTAAATTGGAACTATGGTTGATGTAATTTGTACTCTTCGTATGACTTGAATTTCAATGAATTTGGTTGTTTAATTATTCAAACTTTAGCAAACCATGAGCTATGAACAGTCTGCACGCTTCACGCCCCGACGTTTCCGCCGTCGGTTGGGGTGTGACATGAGGGCTTGCCCTTCGAATGTGTCGGTGGAAAATTTGACTTCTTAATTGTTCATGTCTAGAACATATTCCATCTTAACAGTCCATTTGGCAATACCCCCGACTCCTCCATTTTTGTGGAAGTTTCATGGTCTGTATGCAAAGAGAGCCTTGCATGAACCGTCCTTAAGGAGGTTCTTCGCTTCGGACTAAGTTTTGATTCAAACACATAGATGAGAGAAGATGATGGATAATTCTATGCCATCGAAGGTAGTGTGTTGTGTCAGGTGATATTCTGTGACTCGATCCATTCGCAGCATTCTACACGATCGAAAATCGGGCAACTAGGATCTGGAAAATAGGAGTACGGTTCATATAGGAAAGTCAACTTGGATTGTAGGATTCACCAGAGTTTTCATGCACTATAATTTATGATTACGTGTGCACCTGTAATAATACTTTGCATTGCATGGTCCCACTGATATTTCCCTCATCCCAAGTTTCCAGATTAAAAGAGTTGTAATATTCATTAGATTGTACCATCGGGTACGGAATGTTAACCGTGTCTAAGGACACAGTAGGATTTAGCCGTTGTACTAAGGCTGACGGGTTTAGAGTCATAATGAATAGATTCGAAAGTAGGAATTTCAGTTACGAACTTCCTTGAGTGGGGACATATGAGTAGGGTTCGGTTCGCAACTTGAAGTAATAGTCCTTGATTTATCTGAGTCTTTCCAGTACCCCTCGGACGGACCCTGTTTCTCTGCGTGAATCTCCACCTCGAACTCCTTGTTGTCCGGGTGATGTGACAATGTAGATGGTTTTGAAACATGACGGGGCAGTGTGACCCTCTTCCTTGGGGTTTGACAAAGTAATGCTTCACCTGAGTGCGGAAGGTACGAGGATGGGATGGGGTGAGGTACCACCTCGGGGTCTCCTCCTCGGCACTTGTGTCCACGAGAGCCTCAAGCTCCGTGTAGAATATAGTCTCAGGAACCTCTTCGGCTCCTCCTCGTCATCCTTGTGGTTGTCGGCCAGGTGTTCCCCCGAATACTTGCTCGGGTTCTCGTTGTCATCAGTCATTGGGATACCATTGTCACCCGACGCGCGCGGGAGTAGTGGTGTGGACGGTGCGGGAAATGACGACTCAACTGATGACGATGCCGACGGTGTGTACTTGTACTACTCCTCAGAGTCGAAGATGAAAATCAGGTGAGATGCGGAAGACATAGTCGAGACAGTAACATTGTCTAAGTATTAAGTAATATAGATCATGTGAATGTATATGCAATGTGAATGATGTGATGTGAACTATTTGAGCTTACAGTTATAGTCTAAGTACACTAAATGTAACTTAGTTCTCTATAACCAGGGCTCTGATACCAATCTGTCACACCGTGAAATTCCACAGCGGGTTACCCGCGGGTTGTGCTGTCAAGAATTATCAGTCCCGGTCATTTCGAACGACCTCTAAATGGTTTTCGAAAAGATATTCCATTTGAACATCAAACAAAAGTAAATAAGTAATACAGAGTTTGAAAATGCGGAATGTAAAGTGCGGAAGCAAAAGTAAAGTAACAAAATACAGAAGCATAACAAATTAGGTTCCCATAAACCTAGCTTCTAAATGAAAACATGAAATATGACTCCAGATATGCAATCCTAATCCATGTGTGAATGCTTAGCGACCTGAGATAAACATGCTGAAACTTGCATTTTGCCTCTTACGTGCCCAACACGCAATGGATTAGGTCAATGATGCACCCGTTAGACCTCCAGTCTAAGTTAGCGCGACTAACCCGGGTGGGGGTTGTTAAACCCAATAGTACTATTCATGATTACCTCGCTTGGGAAATAATTAACGGTTAGATTATGAGAAGACTTTTTATATGGAAAATGCACCCACTTATATATTAACATGAAATCAAAGTAACGTCATAAGACTATGAAAGTAAATTTGAGCATGTATCACCCCCAATGGAGAATAAGTAAAATGGGGCCGCGAAAACTCACATGGGAATAAGGTGAATGAAGTATGAAAGCAACACGTGAAATCTAGCAACTCTGGATATCCGACCTAACCGAGCCTTAAGAATAGTAAGGCTATAAGGTCTATGAAAGTAAACATGGTTTATGTAACCACATTCATCCAAACAACTCAAAGTTGAAAGGTTACATTGACGTTTTGAAAAGGTTTGACCAAAGTTGACCGAGGTTTGACCAAGGTTGACTAATGTTGACCAATGTTGACTAATGTTGACCAATGTTGACCAATGTTGACTAATGTTGACCAATGTTGAGCAATGTTGACCAATTTTGACCGACCATGACCAATGTGACACGACGACCCGTTGGTGACATATGGTGAAAGCATGTTCAAGTAATACATAAGTAACACCTTATGACATAACACACATGTTTCAAGTAATTTCATAAGTAAGTAACTCATACTAAGTAACATAGATGCATAGGTTCATAACATAGATGGTAACACATAGTCTTTAGTAATTTCATAAGTAAGTAACACATACTAAGTAACATAGATGCATATGTTCATAACATATATGGTAACACATAGTCTTTAGTAATTTCATAAGTGCGTAACACATACTAGGTAACATAGATGCATATGTTCATAACATAGATGGTAACACATAGTCTTTAGTAATTTCATAAGTAAGTAACACATACTAAGTAACATAGACGCATATGTTCATAACATAGATGTACATCCTTAGAACATATCCCATACATGTTAACAATTTATCCACATAAATCATGCTATTGTACTAATCATCTAATAATACCACTCCAACCCATTTGAACAAACAACATATCATGACATTTTGGTACTATATATTCGCAACATGACAAAGTTTCCCTTTTTAGATAATTAAGGTTTTGGTACCCTTTAGATGTCATAGCTCAAACAAACAAACTATACATGAAATTATACTAATAATATGCTATTAACATGGTTCTACACATACACTTTCCATTTAAAGCAAAATGAAGGTTCCAAACCAATAAAGTTTCCTTTATTAGCAAGGTCTTCCCAAACGGGTCAAAGCAACACTTTAAATCACATATTCTTTCAATAATCATCTAAACATATGATAACAATGTTATTTAACCTATTTAGAACATTTGTAGCATACACATACAAAATATGTTCAATTAAAGTTTCCTTTTTAGGGAAGTGGTCCAAACGACCTCCTACACATGTGTAACTCCAAATAACCATAAATATCATGTTAATAGATGTTATAAAACCATTTTAGCATGCCATTGTCCATTATAACCCAATAACTCAAAATGCAAAACAACAAAGTTTCTATTTATAGAAACGACCATAAAGTGGTATAAACCAAACATTTCAACAAAAAAAGTCATATTTCTAATCTATTCTAACATTACTAGAAACATACAAACCATCAAACATATTATATACACATTTTTGCAAAATCATAATTAACAAAGTTTCTATAAATAGAAACGAGCAAATAACAACATAAACAAACATTTCAAACGATAAAAAGTGCAAATATGTGTTAACAACTTCTTATTATGAAAACTCTTTGATTAAAACATGGATTAAAGGACTTGTCACATAAAAATTTGTTTGGATGAGTGGGGTACCAGCTATGAACGAAAATGGGTGAGAAAATATGAATAAAATACTTACAACTCAAAGTATGATGGTTAGAATGGAGATTGCTAGCTTGAAACTACTTGGAATCACCTTGAATGGACTTGATTTCACCTTAGAACTCTTGATTTGGATGAAAGATTTTGAAATGGATGGTGGCTAGGGGGAGAGGGTGGCGGCTGAGTTTAGAGAGAGGGGGAAGGGTTTTGCAACTTAGGTTTAGGGTAAAATGAGGGTGAGGGTGATTAAGGGTATGTTTTAGTGAAGTGGGTGTTGAGCCTTGCATTCTTTTAAGGCTTTTTCTAACAAATGGGCTCCTAATGGATTAGTACTTGTTAAGTAGCAGAATTATTTAAGCCCAAATACTACAAAATCATTTTTATAAAAATTCCATTTAAAGTTGTTGGCACGTATCGCGTATCCGCTTAAAAAGCGTTAAAATAAAAGTTGCTCTAAAAACTCCGGAAAAATTCATATAAGCATGAAATATTAAATCACAGTATTACATATAATTTTTGCACACCAATTATATGTCTAAATATTATTTCTAAAATTCACCAACGTTCGTGTGACAGGACGCGTATGTGACCCGGTAATCCGCCCGATTACCGATGCATGTAATGAAATGAATGAATGGACTTATTGTACAAAATATGTACTTAATTACTCTATAATTAAGTATGATGCAAGTGTAATCATATGAATTCAAGTAATAGTCGGGTATGGATATTAACCTGAATTTGTCGGGTATCACACATGGGGATAATACCATAGAAATATTTGAATTGTGAGTTAACTAACCATTGGGTGATGTCACATGACAGTTTTGGATGGTGAAAGGCGTTGGTGATCAAGTCAAGGGATCGAGATGTACATTTGGAGTTGGTGTGTTGTAAGATTTTACATGGTCGTTTTTGTAAAGTCTTTTCATTCACATTGTATTTTTGTATTGGCGTCTTGGCGTATAAACTCCATGTTGATTAATTACTTTTCGATGTATCTGTGGATGTGTTGGTCACTTGGTTTGGTTTTATTTGGTGTCAAAACAGGTTAATGCTCCGTAAGGGTTGTTTATTTTACGAACGGGTCATGTCGAAATTTTATGAAAAACACTGGGTGCTTTTTATGAGTATTCTTTGGGTGAATGTTGGTGTAATATTATATGAGGTGTTCTTTTTGGTGAAATGACTTCTTTATATAAATAAATAAAAATACGGGCCTATTTTCCGCAAGATGTTTAAATTTATGTTTTAAATTTTCGAGTGTTACAACTTGGTATCAGAGCCGTAGGTTGAGGGATTTGAATATATGGTGGTATTCAAACTCAACCTTAGTGCTCTTGATGGGGGGCGAAACGTTGACCCGAGACTTGATCATACAGCCGAAGACACGAGGTTAGTAAAGTTTCTGTGGTTGTCGATTACTTATTTTAATATATATATCAACTGTTGATTAGAGCCTTGTGGCTAATGGGTGGTGTATGGGGGATGAAATGAGATTAATGCATGTGAAGTTCATATATTAAAGGGGAAGCTTAATGCTATGAACATTGACGGATATGAAACTGAAATTCGTTGCCTTTAACACGTGGTGATAATAAGAACACCTATTTATAGTGTGTTGATTGGTATGCCTGGTCAGTGTATTGATCAACACATGGAACTAGAATGTTCTTAGTATTGCTATTATTGTGTTGAAAGTACTAAAAAGTAAGTGGGCATATTCTGCTAATGGTGTTAAATTTTGTTGTGACAGGAAATGGTGAAACAATAGGATGCAAATAAGCAACCATTGAATGGGATTATCACTGGTGTGTGACATTTGGCTGCTTATATGGTGATATTGGGGGTGGCCGGTTGTAAGTGTGTCACACCCTGCCAAGGCGGAATTACGGGATGTAACTGGTATATCGCATTGAACACAAATACAAGAGAAACTAAAAATAAAATTGTGCATTACATTGAACCATACTACAAGCCTATATCGAAAGGACAAAAACATGGAAAATCCTGAATCAATACAAAGTGTAAAATGTCCGACTACAACCAAAGGTACCCAATAATAATTCTTCACAAAAGCAAGCCCTTTAGAGCTCGTTATCCCTATAACTGTTTACCTGAAAAGCATGTTTCGAAAACGAGTCAACTATAAAAATAGTTGGTGAGTACGCAGGTTTTGCAACTCGATAAGAAAAAGTAAGTAATATGAAAATTTAAATGTAACCATCCGCAAATGATCAAGTACACGTGTTAAGATTTTAATTATCCTAAGCCACAATCAAAACAGTCAGACTAGTTGTTGCCCCTGTATCCAGGTGTGAAATGCGAACACCTACTATGGCTAATTACGCGCCCAAATGACCCTACAAGTCAGGTTGGCGCGACCAACCCTGCTCGGGGGTGTCAACCCAAATAGTACTATAAATAATTCCCATCGGCTATCCAAGTTAATTGATTGCGTTAAAGTGGGGACTTAATGCATCTAAAAGGTAAACCCAAGTAATCCTAATCCCAAATAACAATGTGCAGTGTGAAACAACTTTTCCCCCGTAAAACAGTAAAAATGTAAAGTGGGGCCGTGAAATCACCTGAAAAGTGCGGCGAGTACCGGGTCTGGTCTGTGATTCACCTCTTCTATTTGTTCAAGTCTCTCATCTCTTCTAGGTATCAAGGGGAGACTTCATAGTCCCACTTTATTCAAATTGTTTTGGGGGAAACATGTATGCGTTGGCACGCCTTAAAACACGTTTTTGTTAAACAGTTCTAAAACAAGCGAATCTTATATGTATGTGAGTAAATGAACACAACATGATAAACGTTAAACTTGCAAATCCTTAACTTGAAACTTTCAAGCTAACGGTAGTATAGATATGGGTCATAGGATGGAAACCGCATATACCTTATGGACAACTTTTGGTTGGACATCTTATTCGTTATCATTGCAACTTGCGATTTGTACCACTTATTCGTTATTCATTATTCATTATTTAGGTTGGATTTGCTAATCATGTGTTTGTTTTATTTTACGTATTATATGATGATCTTGAATTATGAATTGTTACCTTTGCCAAACATATGCTTTTATTAAACATGTGACTTCTCACCAACTATTTTAGTTGACACTTATTTTTCGTACATGTTTGAGGTGATTAAGCTCGTGACAGGTCAAGTCAAGATCACATAGGATTTGCCTAGATATCAATTGAAGAATTTTATTTTAAGTTGCTTTGTCTTTTGAACATGTTATTTGTTTGGTTTAATTTGAGACTTATGTAATTGGGTTTTTAATATTATGAAACTTTAATAGTAAATGTCTTTATACCTTGGTTTATGATTCAATTAGTAGCACCCGTGGTTTAGCCTATAGGTGAGCACTCACTCACTCCAAGGGTCTCCAGGTAAGTGTGACTCGTAACGAACGTGCCTCACTTTCCTAATGCCAAGACCCCTAGTGTACAGGCGCTCATCCTTCCAGATTACACGTGTCCCTAGTACCATTATGCGGGTCTTTGATTTTGATGAGAGTGTCATGGATTGGGCCTTGCCCAAGAATTGGATCCTGCTTCGTGCAAGCTTCTTCTTACTTCTTGTTGTTGGGCTCCAAATTGTTAAGAAATATTTTTAAATTGGGCAACTTAAAGATCCCAAAATCGTGACACAAGATCAGAGGTTCATAATAGACCTTTCTGTCTTGATTTGTCATTTTAGGGAATATTACAAAGATTTAGGATGTCAATTATACATGGTTTTAAAGAATATTCAATAAACTTTGATTTGCAAAAAGATTGAACACGATTAGATTTGTAGATTGAGAGATATGGTCCCGGAAAGTAATGACAATGATTCTGTCAAAAAGTCAGAATTGACCTTTACCTCTAAAAAAATACGTTTAAAAGCCTTAAACTTGTCGAAAAATTACGAGGTTAGATTTTATGGAAAGAAGACTCTTTAAACTTGCTTTTAGACTCAAAAATAAACCTTTTTGGTTAAGGAATGGCCAAGATATGGCCATTCAATATCGACATAAGCATTTTGTCGAGACAAGGATGAAAGAACGAAAGACGAACTAGCTTACCTTGTTGTTGCTGATTTCTTCTTGGATGGAGGAGGGTGGCTCACGAATTTTGTAGGGGATTAGGGAAGAGATTTGTCTAGTAAAAGTTGTAGCAAATATTAATAGGATCTCACCAACTATGTTTAGTTGACCGTTTTATTACATGTTTCAGGAAATACCGCGTAAGGATAGACTTTGGATGTGCTCACATATGATGGCCTAGTTATTAATTGAAGACTTATGATTTATTTTAAAGTTGTTTTGTTTGATCAAGGTTGTTATCTTTGGTTATTTTGAGACACATGTAATCAATTTAATGTTTATGAAATCTTAATAGTAATTTTCTTTATTGTTTTGTGTTCTCTTATTCAATTTCGTCGCACTCTCGTGTTTTTGCCGCTGGCGGGGGTGTGACAGTTACGCAACTGCCTTCCTTCTTCGTCGTCTCGACGTCAGCCTGTTTCATCGACGACGCCTTCGCCGCCGGTTCCACAGCAGAGCTAATCATCCTCCTCCACTCAAAGTTTCTAAAATCCGCTATTACCGCCGGACAAAACGGCCTCAAACTAAATATCGTTGCTGCGGCGAACTCCGGCGACTGTAGCATGCTCGATCACCAGATTCCGAATAGGATAGGATATGGCAGATCTGCTCAATCACCAGATTCCGCCGTTGCCAAATAATGTAAGGTACGCTCAAAATCGCCCAATTTTATTAATCATCTCTTCCGTCTATCCAATTCAGCACGCATAACACATGTTCATGAAATTCCCTATCTATGCGTGATTGTTTGGTTGAACGAATTGTTTACCTTACGATTGTAGACCTAATTTTAAATTTTATGTTCAATTAACTAGATTTGTTTACAGTTATTGTTTTTGTTCTTATTATGATATCCAATTTCTAGTTCATAAACGGTTTAGGGTTGATCTATACTGAGTTTTGGTTGATGTAAAGTTTTTCTTATATGGCAGGTTTTAGATCTAATCTTAAGGATGTGTTTTCATTTGCAAGTAGTTGTAGTGAGGACTAATGTGCTAACTGGAATTCAATATTCATTGTAGCCGTGGATTGAAAATTCAACTGTGATACGTGTTTGATGAAAGCCAACCCCATCGAACATAATATATAATGGCTGATTATAGATTTTTCTTTTAAATTTATTATAGTGGCAAATGGGGTGCAACTGAAGCGGTCGCAAATCGGTGGCAAACTGAAGCGGTCGTAAAATTTGCGACGGTTTTTATCGTCGCAAAATGTAGTAGCGGTGGCAATTTGGTCGCAACAAGGCAATTGCGACGTGCATTTTTCCTATCGCATTTTCGGTCACAAAACATTCGCAACAGGGCAATTGCGACCGTTTTGCGACCGACAATTCAGTCACAAATGCCCAGTTTTCTAGTAGTGCCATGAGTTCTTAAGTTCCATGTAGTAGTTCTAATAAATATTTAATAAACATTATATTTTTAGGGGTTCTATAAACAAAACGACTCACCGCTATTAATTAAAGGTTTAATACACAAGTTGTTCACCAAGTGAGTAAAATGGTTCCTAAATGTGTACCTCTTCCTATTTGAATCCACCCTTAAAGATAAACCAAACAATAGACAAACATTCAAGAATTTCAATCAATTACATAGTAGATGCTTACTATAAACAACTTTCGAAGGATGTCGTTGAGAATGTCTCATCCTTGTTGCCCAAGATCGCAATGAACACTCAATGATAAACACACAAACACGAACTTTATTGAACACAAATCGTTGCAGGGTTCTTCCCCTGTCGTTACAGACACAATGAACGGGAGTTTCCTATTTAACCTAAAAGAAACGTCGCATCCTTTCTTGGAGCGGTTCACATGTTTGGCTTTTAACACCTATACCCCCTGGACTTACAAACATATACAAATGACTTTAAAAATACACTTTAAACAAATTACATAAAAGACCCCCTAAACTTTAAACCAACATGGATTAGGAAATTATATTCAATATTCCCCCTTAATTTTTTAATCCATGGCTTCACCACTTTGACATCTTCATTCCAGTTTATCACGTGCAGCTTGTAGAAGATCGTCTCTAAACTTCGGTTTTCTGCCTTGCTGATAGATGTTCTCTTCTTTGACTTTAACTTCATGAGTTGTAGCTTTATCTTTATCTTGAACATGAGCATCCATCTCCATGACTTCACAGCTTCTTTGAGTATCATCATCATATTTAACATGTACACCGTTCTTTTGAATTTTGACTGGTTCACCTTTGGCTGGTAAATCTTGAGTTGCCTCTAGTCTTCTTTTCTTATACGGTAACTCAGAATTCTTAATAATCTTGCTATCAGGTAACAACACAACCTTTGATGACATCTCTATCTCTCCCTTGCATTCCTTTTCTTTGTCTAACAATGCTTTTTCAGTTTTCATTTTTTCAATTTCTTTACTAGCAGCATCCTTCAAGTTTCTCATACTTGCCATCTCAATCTCCATCTTCATTGCAAATGTTTTCTCTCTTTCTTGCATTTGCCTTTCATAATCTATCTCTCTATTCCTTAGTTCAGTCTTGAGTTCCTGTTTCTTTACTTCAAATTCATGAAGCAGTTCTACTTTCCAAAACTCTAACTTTTCTTTTATATCAATCTCTATATCTGTCTTCAATTCACTCAGCTTTTCTTTGTCTAGAACTTGACTCCTCTCAGTAACTAATCCACTCCATTCTGGTTCTTCATTAAAGTATTTAGCTAATGAAAACCACATATTGCTTTCTTTCTCAATTGAAGAAGTCTCCGCATACTTCTCTTTATCTCTAGTAGTAGCCATCAAGAGAGTCGGTTCCTCATCCTCTTTTACTAAATTCGACTCCTCTTGTGCTTACTCTTTCTGACGACATTCTTTCGCATAATGTCCAAATTTCTGACAGTTGTAACACTTCACTTCTCTAATATCCCTTTGATTTCTCAGGTAATATCTACTCCTTTTAAAATTATCATACGAAGGACCTCCTTCTCTTTTCCCTTGTCTAATCTTCTCTTCACGCCAATTGCCTCGAGATGAATTAAATCTTCCTTGTCCACGGTTTCCAAAACGCTTTCCATGCTCCGACTTATTGTCATGCCTTGTGAACAAGAGCTTGTCTTGACTATCCACTATGCCTTCATTCAACAGACTTGTTCTTTCCTCAAAAGCTTTAAGTCTCCCAATTATTTCATCTAGAGTAGTTGTCTCTAGATCAGCAAATTGTTCAATGGTAGCAACAATTTGAACGAACCGCTTTGGCACAGAACTTAGAAGTTTCCGCACTAAAGTAGGTTGATCAAACGTTGATCCAAGTCCACTTGCCCTAGTAACAATACCATTAAGCTTTGCGGTGAATGAATCAATAGTGTCTTCCTCCTTCATTCTCAGCAATTCAAATTCCGTCTTCAGCGTTTGAAGACGTGCCTTTTGTACTCGATCCACACCAACGTGTCTTGTCTTGAGTGCTTCCCATATCTCTTTTGCACTCTTACAGCTCGCAACTTGTAATATCATCTCCTCCGGTAGTGCTTGAAACAAATACACAGTCGTAGACATATCCTTCTTTTCATCCGGTTGCGTATCAACTTTAGGTTCTATCATTTCCCACAGTCCATTTGCCCTAAGTATGGTTTTCATATGAATTGCCTACACCGTGTAATTTGTAGACTTTAGGACAGGACATTGGAAATGAGGGAACGAACTACCCTCTTTATGTATTACAATCTCTTTATTCTTATTTTTATTTTCCCCTCCTGATTCTGACATCGCTTCTCTTTTCTCAACTTTTAATCAGGAATAATACAACTAGTTTCTCTAACCCACAATAATCCCTAAAAGTTCACGCTAACTTTTCTATCGGGAATCACAAACTTAAATCTACACCTAATCTCCTCTAGGTATATACAAACTAAAAATAAATTTCAGGTTTAAATTAGAACGAAAAAACCTTGAATTTTCTTGAATCCTCTCGCTTGATTCTAACTTCTTGATCACCAATCTCCTTTATTTGATCACGAACTCTTTCACTTTGATACTTGACCCGTATGGTCTTCTGCCTTCTTTCACATATACCAATAACACACCCTTGTGTTTTACTCTTGTTTTCAATGCAACAAACCACAAACAGATGTTACTTTGTTTCTGCCCTCGAACAATCCACACAAACTTTTCAAAGTTTTGTCTTATCCTTTTCCAGAAAATCAAACTCTTTTCCTTGATTCTTTCTAACCCTCAATTGTTAAAAGACACCAAATCACAATGCTCTGACTTCACAGTTCAATCCTCTAATTGAACCCTCTTGTTTCTTTTTGACTTGTCGTTTCTGATTAATCAGGAACATCCAAATTTGACTCTAATTGCCACAATAGAAGTCAACAAAAGAACCTTTGATTTTTTGTTTTGAATTCCAGTCCTTATTCTGTTCCCTTGTCTTCGTGATACAACAAAAAAACAAATGTTCCTTCGCTTTTTTTTTTTTTTTTTTTTTTTATAACCACGAAAACAATCCAAACAACCAACTTGCCTTCTTACTTCCTTTTTCTGTCTCCGATTGAACCAACAGAACCAGTTTGGTTTCTCAATTTTTGTCAAATAATCAAACACAAAATAACCAGAAAATCTTTCTTTTCTTTCTTTTGAATTTTAAACAGCCACTTTCTTTGACTTTTGGTAGTAATTGACTTAACACATGAAACGAACCTTTAACGAAACGCACCAATTCCTCTGATTGAAACCAATAATCAACCGTACAGACTCGTTTTCTTCAGACTGCGATTTCGTCCACCAACGCAAGTACGCAACTTCAACTTGAAAACACAAACGATTAACCACTGTTAACCACAAATTCCAAATCCTCTTTCTGTCGCCTCCAAATCGATTGAATCGACACACCCTTTTCTCTGAATTCGTTCTCAAAACGAACACTCTAACCAGCACCAATCGATCACTCCTCTATGATCGTTCACTCCAATTAACCGCTAATTCCAAAAATCTTTCTGTCGCCTCCAAATCAAAGAACGACACACCTTTTCTTCTTCAAATCGTTTCCAAATCCGACCACGCCTCTGTGATCTTCCTCCAAATAACCACACCGCAGTGGTTTCCTCTAATCCTCGATCGTATGAGCCTTTGGCTCTGATACCACTGTTGCCCAAGATCGCAATGAACACTCAATGATAAACACACAAACACGATCTTTATTGAACACAAATCGTTGCAGGGTTCTTCCCCTGTCGTTACAGACACAATGAACGGGAGTTTCCTATTTAACCTAAAAGAAACGTCGCATCCTTTCTTGGAGCGGTTCACATGTTTGGCTTTTCACACCTATACCCCCTGGACTTACAAACATATACAAATGACTTTAAAAATACACTTTAAACAAATTACATAAAAGACCCCCTAAACTTTAAACCAACATGGATTAGGAAATTATATTCAATAATCCTCACGCTCCTCCAAAGTTCCGCTGAAGAATGCTTCATCCTTACGCTCATCTAAATTTGCTGTGTAGAACATCTCATCCTCACGCTCCTCCAAACTTCCGCTGAAGAATGTTTCATCTAAATTTGCTGTGTAGAATGTCTCATCCTGACATGCTGGAATATACTGGACACCCTCTTCCAACATTTCTAGCATCTTTGATTCAGATTCTTTATCATAGCAGCCTTCAAAACATGATCTTGCAATATCTCGCAGTGACATTTTTCCATCTTGGAGAAACTTATCATCAATTGTATCGAGTTCACTTTCATTCAATATGCGTCTCCCGGTGAGCACCTCCGCAAATATCACTGTAAAACCTGATAGATCCATTTGAAGGAGTTCCCCTTCAAACAAACGATCTTCATTCAGATGAATCAATTGGGTCGACACAAGACGAATTTTGAAATTGTGTGAGTGTATCTTTTTTTTTTCTTTTTCTTCTGTAGATGTGAAATGGCTTTTTCTAAGCTTTTTTTTAATTTCCAAAACGCTAATTAAATAATCTTTTGTATCAAAGGGCTTCTAGCTCAATGGTATCAAGGTGTTAACAAAATATTTCTCTCTTCAAAAAGGTTGAGGGTTAAGTCCCATCAGAGACGTCTCTGAGATTTCAAATACCCAGCGCGACTATAGATAAAAGTTCCTCAAAAACCATCAAAATATATATTTTATATATAATATATATATATATGAAGGATCATAAGAAAACTCATTGTTTATGAGAAACCAAAAAACTACTTATTAAAGGTTAAAAAAATCATAACTCAAAATATAAATAAAAACTAAAAAATTGGTTCGGAGACCATGTTTCTCACGTCGTGCTCGTTAAAAAACAAAAAACAAAAAAAAAAAAAAAAAAAAAAAATAGTGCGGCTAGCTTTTGGGTTTAGTTTAGCTTTTAAGTTAGGTTTTTGGAGGGGGGAAGGGTGGGGGGTTTAGGTTTTTGGGGGGTGGGTGGAGGGTTTAGGTTTTTGGGTGGGGGTGGGGTGGGGGGTTAGGTTTTTGGGTGTACTACACATATGCAGTACCTTTAATGAGGAGTTTTTTGGTTTTCTCATGAAAATGAGTTTTCTCATATATATATATATATATATATATATATATATATATATAAAATATAATTATATAGAGGGAGGATCAAATAAGAAGAGGATTTTGCCTAAGTAGCCTAAGAAGATTTTTAAAAATTAAATATCCGGCTCATATGAACTCCGATTGACCTCATTACAGCGGCGTTTGAACCGTCTCGTCGAACTCTACCATCTTAGCTTTTAGGGTTTAGCTTTTAGGATTTAGCTTTTAGGGTTTAGTTTTTAGGGTTTTAGCCTTAGGGTTTAGCCTTAGGATTTAGCTTTTTGGGTTTAGATTTTAGAGTTTAGGTTTTTTTGGGGGGGGTAGGGTGGGGGGTTTAGGTTTTTAGGGGTGGGTTTAGGTTTTTAGGGGGGTGGGGTGGGGGGTTTAGGTTTTTTGGGGGTGGGGTGGTGGTTTTAGGCTTTTTGGGGGGTAGGGTTAGAGGGGGCTTTAGGTTTTTGGGGGGTGCGGGTGGAGGGGGGGTTTAGGTTTTTGGGGCGTGTTAGGGTTCGATGAGCCGGTTCCAACGCCGCTGGAATGAGTTCAATCGGAGTTCGTATGAGCCGGATATTTAATTTTTAAATATTCTTCTTAGGCTACTTAGGCAAAATCCTCTTCTTAGGGGATCCTCCCTCTAATTATATATATAATATAGATATATAGGGTGAGGTTCAAATGCTAACCAATATTTATGTGATAGCCATGATAACCACTCTCAAACATAGTGTTACGTATATGTAACAATTATTATTATGTTAATGTTACATATATGTAAACACTGTGTCACGTATATGTAACATTATTTGGTACGTATAAGACTCATCATTTCCGTATTTACGTTCAAAATATTTATTCAATATACTTAAATACTATTTTAACAATTAAAAGAAAAATAATTTATAAATTATGTGATTGTTTTATAGTGGTTAGCACGGTTATCACATAAAAGTTGGTTAGTATTTGAACCCTTCCCTATATATATATATATATATATATATATATATATATATATATATATTATATATATATATATATATATATAAAATTTAAAAATTTTATGCCCCTCGAAAACCATCAAAATTACATGCCCCGCTCGGCGGTACATGCCGCACATGCCACTGAGCCACCTCTGAGTCCCATGTTAGACAAAACGGTGTATGAATTTGTTGTTCAAACAAAAAAAAAATCTTTTGTATTTTTCTTTTATGTACTTAATAATAAATGATTGCATATTACCAAGTTTATTAAAACAAATTTATAATACCTCAACCCGTTTATAAATTTATTAAAACCCGTTTAAAACAAATTACCATCTTTTAAACCAATCTGACTAATGGACTTGTGAACCCATCTCACGCATTTACACATTTCTAAATGATTGGGGGTGGGGATGAGGGAGAGCTAGAGGATATGAATGGGAGAAAGGCTGAAAGAACTTACTGGGTGGAGATCGAGATGATTCGTAAGCAACAATGTAATATGAAATCTTTTCCGTAACATCCTGCAAATATAAGTCCAGCATTATTACTAAATTAGCATGGTATTGGTAAATTATTGGGGACTTGTTCCAATAAGTGTTGGGCGAAACTCTTTAGTTTCGTTTATGTTGGTTCAGCGAAACTAGTTAGTTTCACTTATTTAGTTAGTTTCGCTTGTTCGTTTCTAGTATATAAGCATTTTTGTAATCATAATTTGAATTATCAATGAAAATCATTTTTCCCCCAATTATTTATCTCTCAATTTACTAGGTCATTTCACTATCACAATATGGTATCAAAGCATTTTTGCTCGATTCCGTGATCTCATCTTCTCATTCCGCATTCATTGATGAGTTTTCCCGCTGAATCTTCTTGATTTCAGTGGTTTATCGTCTCGTTTTCTTCACATCCCGACTTTTTCATGCTTTTCGGGTCATTTTGCTCTTTATCTTCTCGATTTCACCTTCAAATCGATCGTTTCTGTTGTTATTTGGGGTTTTGATCATTCATACCGGTGGAATTCTTCTTTTTCGATCTATTTTGAGCTTTCTGATGATTTCAGGACTTGAAACTTCGAGTTTGGGGTTTTGAGTTAGTTTCGCCCATGCTCAGTTTCGCTTTCCTGCTCAGTTTCGCTTTCTGCTAGTTTCGTTTCTCTCTTTTAAGCAAAATTAGCATATGTCTTTTATCTGTCTCGTTTCGTGTTTCGTTTTCATGCCGAATACTTCAGATACTTCTGTTATTTTGGCTATGGATTATTCTACTCCATTGTTTTACATTCGTCTAATCATCCTGGTCTTTTACTCGTTTCCGAGACTTTTGACGGTTCTGCTTTTGGGTCTTGGAAACGTGCCATGTCTATTGCCTTGTCCGCTAAGAATAAAATTGGCTTTGTTGATGGGTCTGTTGAAAGGACTATGGAAGAGGTGTAATGACATCTTTATTTCTTGGATTCTTAACACTCTATCTAGAGATATCAGTGAGAGTGTTTTATATGTTGAAACTGCTCGTCAGCTTTAAGACGAGTTAACTGACAGGCAGGTATGGTCAAAGTAATGGCACAAAGTATTATCAGTTACAGAAAAGTCTTTCTGACATGTCTCAAGGTAATGATGATATTGCGACTTACTTCACCAAAATAAAGTCTATTTGAGATGAACTAAATGCCCTCGAGCCTATTCCTTCTTGTACTTGTGGTAATGTACGCCTGATGGCCAAACGTGAGACAGATCAGTGTTTAATGCAATTTCTAATGGGTCTCAATTCTTGTTATGAGATGATCCGGGGGAACATTATTATGATGAAGCCTCTTCACTCTATCAATTAAGTTTATGTTATTCTCAGTCAAGATGAGAAACAGAGGGAGCTTCACTCACCTGCCCAATTTGTCTCATAGAATGCTTCCATGAATACTAGTATGCAGGTGCCGAGGAATGCTGGTAATCAGAAGGGTCTTGCTTGTATTCACAGCAAAAAGATGGGGCATAACGTTAGTAAATGCTACCATCTAATTGGGTTCCCTAAAGACTTCAAGTTTACTAAACCACCAAAGATTGCTGCAAATGCTACCTCCGATTCTACTGCTTCTGTTTCTGGTTCATCATCAGGTATATCTACAAAATAGTACATTGCTTTGATGCAACTTCTTCAACATAATTATGGGGTTAAAGGTGGTGTTCCTAATGTCCAACCTCTTAGCTTTGCTAATTTTGCAGGTATTATTGCTTGCAAATCGACTACGGTCGACACTACTTGGATTATTGATACTGGTGCCAGTAATCATATGTGCATTGATTTCAATTTGCTTTCTAACGTTCAATTGCTTACCTCGCCCGCGTATGTTCTTTTTCCAAACGGACATGTCTTGACTGTTACGCAAATCGAAACGGTTAATCTCACAAAGAATTTTTCTATCTCCAATGTCTTCTTTATGCCTCAGTTCAAGCAAAATCTTTTATTTGTTCCCAAACTCTGTAGGGATACGAAAGGGCTTGTTCGGTTTTTTGAAACTTCTGGTTTCTTGCAGGCCCCTTCACTGAGTAGCCCGTTGGTTTTGGGAGATCTCTTCAATGGAGTTTATCTTTTACAAACTAATAAGCTTTTCTCTATATAGTTGATTTTTTTTTCTCACTATAATTATATTTTCTTTGAAACTTTGGCATAATAGACTTGGGCATTTGGCATTGTACAAACTTAAGCAATTGAATGTTATTAATGACGCTCATGATTGTTCTCTTGATCATTGTTCTATTTGCCCTCAGGCTATAGACAACATAAACTTCCACTTGCTACTAGTAGTAGAACTACTTCACACATCTTTGATCTTATTCATATTGATACGTGGGACCGTATAGTTCTACTATATATGATGGTATAAATATTTTCTCACCATTGTTGATGATTTTACTCGAACAACATGGACTCATCTTTTGACCACTAAAGGCAATGCCTTTAATATCCTTCAAGGATTCATTGAGATGGTTGAGACTCAATGCAATACTAAAGTCAAGAGTGTTTGATCTGACATTGCTCATGAACTTGGTTCGGGTGTTCATCATATCGAGTATTTTAAACAGAAAGGCATTATTCATCAAACTAATTGTGCTGGTGTTCCTCAACGGAATGGGGTTGTAGAACTGAAACATAAGCATCTTTTTGAAACTGCACGAGCTCTTATGTTTCAGTCAAAGTTGCCTATTACGTTTTGGGGTGACTGTGTTCTTACTGGCACTCGCTTGATTAATATTTTTCCCACACGGGTTCTACATGGCAAGTCTCATCTTGAGATGCTTTTCGATAAAGCTCCATCATACACTCATCTTCGTACTTTTGTGTGTTTGTGTTATGTTTCTACTCCTACACTAGGGAGAGATAAATTTTAACCTTAGGCTCAAGCTTATATCTTTATTAGTTATCCGTTTGGCAAGAAAGGTTAAAAGCTTTCTAATCTTGACACTCAGCAAGTTCTTGTTTCTCGAGATGTGTCTTTTCTTAAGCACATTTTCCCTTCTTTGCACTCGTCCGGTCCTTCTTTTTTGTTTCCTTCTCTTAATGATCTGTCTGATGATGCAGATCATGTTGTTGTTCCCTCATCTTCTTCGGTTGCTCCTGAAGTTGACTCAATTCATCCTTTGGTTTCTCATGTTCCTCCTCCTCGGGAACTCCGAAGATCTTCTCGAACTTCCGTTCCTCCTTCTCACTTGCAGGATTATATTTGTAATTCTGCTCCCATGGATTCTTCTTGTTTTCATACTCTTTTCGAGTGCTTTTCAAGCTTCTTCCTTTGTTAATCTTGTTGATCTTTTTCCTGATTCTCAGTGGCTTATTCTTAATCTTGAGACTGTCAAAAAGCCTTCTTCCTATCAGGAGGTTGCTCAATATCTTGCTCGACAAGAGGCCATGTCTAAGGAATTTACTGTCTTAGAACGAAATCAAACTTGGGAGGTCATGAATTTACCTAAGGGTAAGAAGGTTATTAAAAGCAAGTGTGCATATAAAGTCAAGTACAATGCTGATTGCACGGTTAAACGTTGTAAAGCCCGTTTGGTTGTCCGTGGAAATACTTAGAAAGCTGGCATTTATTATAATGATACTTTCTCCCTTGTCGTTAAAATGACCACCATTCGTAGTCTTGTTGTTATTGCTACCAAACGATATTGGAGTTTATATCAGTTAGATGTTAATAATGCTTTTTTACATAGGGATCTTGATGAAGACATCTATATGAGTCCACCTCCTTTCATGCCATTATCTTCCCTCGATCATGTGCTCAAACTCAAGAAGTATCTTTATGGTTTGAAACAGGCCTCTCGGCAATACTATGGCAAGTTATCTGATGCTCTCAAAACCAAAGGCTATATGCGTTCGCCAAATGATTATTCTTTGTTTTCAAAGTCCATGGGAGATTCTGTTGTTCATATGGTTGTTTACGTGGATGACATTCTCCTTACGGGTAATGATGAACAGGAGATGTCTACTTTAAAGGCTTTCTTACATTTCACATTTCAGATCAAAGATCTTGGCAGCCTTAACTATTTTTTGGGTATTGAAGATCTTGAGACTGCCTCTTGTCTCATTATAACTCAACACAAGTTTGTGAAAGATTTGTTGGCGAAGTTTCATACCGACGGCGTTTCTTCTGTTTTGTCTCCTTTTCCTTTCAATGTACAACTCAAAATCAATGAGGGTCAAGTTGTTGATGATCCTTTGGCTTATCGTCGGCTTGTTGGAAAGTTGAATTATTTCACTCATACCCGGCCTGATCTTGATTTTGCGGTTCAGCTTCTTAGCCAGTTCATGAGTGATCCGCGTGTTCCTCATTGGGATGCTGCATGACATACTCTTTGTTATGACAAGGGCCCTTGTTCCCAAGGGTTGATCTTTAATGACCACGCTGATTTGTCTTTGTCTACTTATTGTGATTCTGACTGGGTGTCTTGTCCCGATACTCGCCGTTCTGTGAGTGGATATTTCATCTCTCTTGGGGGCAGTCCTATTTCTTGGAAATCCAAGAAACATGCTACTATTTCTCTTAGCTCTGCTAAAGCTGTGTATCGGTGTCTACGTCGGGTCACACAGGAACTTGCTTTTTTGACTCGTTTGTTTGTGGAATTTCAGTTTCCTAATCTCACTCTGGTTCCACTAAAATGTGACAGTCAGGCGGCCATTCACATTGCTAAGAATCTTGTTTTTCATTAGCGCATATAGCATATTGAGTTGGATTGTCATTTTGTTCGTGAGAAGCTTCAAGTCGGTTTAATTTTGCTTTCTCTGCGCATACTTTTGGTCAACTTGCGGATTTATTCACCAAGAGTCTTGTTGGTGTACCGCAGTTAGATATCATTTCCAAGTTGGGGTTGTATATGACTCCCACTTGAGGGGGGTGTTGGGCGAAACTACTTCGTTTCTCTTATGTTGGTCCAGCGAAACTAACTTACTTAGTTTCGCTTGTTCGCTTCTAGTATATAAGTATTTTTGTAATCATTATTTGAGTTATCAGTTAAAATCATTTTCCCCCAATTATCTCTCTCAATTTATTCCATCTTTTTATTATCATTTCACTCTCACAACAATAAGTCATAATAAGCTACAAACTCGTTCCAATCCAGGAATACTTCATTAAAAATTAATATTTCAAAAAATGTAATAGAACTCGATTTTTAGTTAAGCAACCGGGTTTACTATATTAAAAAAATAATAAAAAGTCATATATTATAAATCTTTTTAATAAATATAATAAAATAATATAGAGAGCATGAGGGTCATCCGTCTTCTGGTCGCCAAACGAACTCCTCAGCCACCTGCTGATCCATCAAATATTATAATTCTTTTCAATAAATGCTTATCAACTACCAACAAAGACAACAACTACCTGCTGATCGGTCTTTCGGTCGCCAAACGAACTCCTCAGCCTCTCGCTGTTTCGTTTCTTATGCACCACACCCGTTGGTTTTTCTACCAAAAAAAATCAAGCCCGACTACTGTGATTTTCCCCCTTGGCGAGAGAGTCTCTGACAAAAGTAAACCACGATAAAAAATTGCTAATGTGTTTCAATCAAACCTGTTGTTTCGAATAATGCTTCTGATGGTCTACTCTTGTAATGTTGATCGAACTTGATGATAGTTTCATTGCTGCTTGCTGATCAAACTCGTTATATGTTCGATCACCGCCATCAATCTATCGAAACATGTTGCTGATGAAAACCACTTGTCGCCCCTCTTCTTCTTTCAAAGAGGTTTGCCCAACCAGCAGCCTCTCTGCTTTAATCTCCATGCAAACAACCTAGCATCTAAGTTGTTGCTCCTTCTCTTTTTTTTTTCCTCTACTTCGTAACCTTCCTGCAGCCCTGCAGCAAAAGGGGGCTGCTCCCTGTCTCTAGAGAAGACTCTCAAACCCTCGCTCTGATACCAAATGTTGATTCGCCCCCAATTTAGTAAAATAATGCCCAGAGCATGAGAGTAATTTTTCTGTATTAATCTCTCTAATATCATCCAACCACACATTACTTTAAGTAGAGAAAACAACCTTGCACCTAAAGAAATGGAAAATAACTTACCACCAAACTACTACATTGTCTCAATAAACTAATTAAAAACATGTGACTAAATGAATAAACTGACACATCCATCTAAAACAAAGCTCCATTGACCGAACCCGTGACCCGTGAACAAACTGATTAGTCTACCAAGATTTGAACCCCTACCATTTTGTTGTGGGCTACACCACTTAACTATAGGATGTCCCTTTTGGGACAAAAAAATTTGCAAACCTCGAGCTATAAATAACAATATTGGATTATTTATACCACAATATGAGCAATTAAAATTTAGAGTAAATTACTACCTGAAAGTCTAACATTTGTCTTTTTTAAATATCTGAGTCCTTTATGTTTCAAAACAAGGATTTGCATTCTGACTTTTCATTTTTGTTTTTATTTGAGTCCAAATAACTAACACCGTTAAATTTAGTTGTTAACTTTTTCTGAAATAATCAAAACATTCTAAGAGACTCAAATTGCTGAAAATACATTTATCTTTATCATCTCTATTAATGTGTGTGTCTATATATGTAAAATCATATTTTTTATTTGTATATTTAAAAAAAAAAATTATTATTATTTTTAAAGTATCTAAATAACCTTAAAAAGTGTATTAAGAGCGTTCACAGCCGATTTGGTATAAAGTTTGTAAGTGAGTTTTGTATATTTTATGGAGTGGTTTAAAGTGGTTGTGAGTAGAGGAGAGAGAAAAAATATAAATTTTTTGTAAATATAAAGATAAAGGTAGTGGTTTTTAGTGTAATTAGAGCATTCACAGCCGGTTTGGTATAATTGTGTGAGTGAGTTTTGTATATTTTATGGAGTGGGTTAAAGTGGTTGTGAGTAGAGGAGAGAGAAAAGATATAATTTTTTTATAAATATAAGGAAAAATGTAGTGGTTTTTAGTGTAATTATAAGGATAAGGATAAGGAGAGAGAAAAAAGGTAGAAAAAGTAGTGATTTTTAGTGTAATTATAATGATAAGGATAAGAAATATAAAGATCTGGCTGGGAATGCTCTTATAAAGATAAGGATAGGTAGAGAGAAAAGATAGAAAAAAATAGTGATTTTTAGTGTAATTATAAGGATAAGGATAAGAAATATAAGGAACCGGCTGAGAATGCTCTTACGCCGTCCACCTTTTCCTTTTTCATCTCAACCATTTCAATACTCTGTTATCTTTCCATCCCAAAGTTGCCTGAAAATCTCCCAAAGTTGCTTGAAAACCTCCATCAACACCGTCAACCTTTTCCTTTTCCGCCCTAACCATTTCAAGACTCTATTTCCTTTTCCATCCCAAACGATGCCTGAAAACCTCCATTAACGCCGCTACCATTAACCGTCGCGTCGCTTAGCACCAATCTCCGGCGTCTATAAATATGGCCGACCTCCATTAACGCCGCTACCATTAACCGTCGTGTCGCTTAGCACCAATCTCCGGCGTTAATGGATGTCAATAAAAATCAAATCGTTTCCATTCAATCATAGATCGTTTAACACAATCGATCTGGGAAACAAATTAGCATCAGAGCCTACCAAAAAAGAAGATCATTTCTCTTTTCTGCATTTTTGCCAACCCCAAAACGCAAACCTAATGGTCAAAAAACAAATCGTAGATTGTAACTACAGCTCCAAAGAACAAAGTAATCAATTCCGGGTATAAAGTCTGGCTACAGACGGCTTTAATCGATTGGGAGGAGGCGTTAGGGCTTTGGACGGCTTTGCGGTTGTGATGGAGGGTTTCGGCGACGGCTCCAGTGATGATGGTAAGTCTCTCTTCCTTAACCGATTGAAACAAACTTCCATTGATTCTGAATGATATCTATTGAACGGATCATCAATTTTATTTCTATTGATTCCTTTACCAGCAATTTTATTTCTGTGTGTGTGGAAGGGAGATGGAGATCTTGGTTTATGAGAAATTTAAGGAGAGGGAGACACATATTTATGTGGGTATTATCCTACAGGCAACTTTCTTCTTAGACTATTGGTTGTGGCAAGTGATTTGGGGCATTAAGGGGTGGGCGCGAGCCACCGTGGTGGCGAACACCGCAAGGGTGTCAAGCTAGCGAGGGGCGTGGGTGGGCTAGCGGGCTTTATCCATTGAAATGAATAAATATAATATGATAAAACTGAAATGGAAGAAAAAAAAATTTTAGTAATATTAGTTTTTCAAATCAGAATTTTTTTTTTTTTTCAGTTTTATGAAAAACAAAAGTCCGCTAGCGATATATGAAAAACAAAAGGAGCGTATTCGAAAGGAAATGGAAGAAAATTAAAACCCTATGGAATAATTTAGTATTTTATTTTCTATGTATTTCTTTTTTTTTTATCTTTTATTATTATTTTCTATTTATGTTAATATTTCTATTTATATTATGTAATATTAGTTTTTAAATTTGAAATGAATAAATAATTAAACAAAAAATTAATTCGATAAAGCCCCCGCTCACCTGCACCACAACACCCTCAAGTGCTTCAGCAGGGGCTTTATCCACTACTTAGTCAGCATCCAGTCAGCGCCACATGGAGTGATATTAGAGGATGAATCCTGGCTCAATAAAGCCCCACACCCCTTAGTCTTATCAATCTTATTTTAAATTATTAAAATATTAATTTGTGGCAGATAGGTAATGACAAAAATATTAATTTTGTGTCAGATATTGACGTGTGACGAGTACCTTTTCTTTCCAAAAAATTATTATTAGATTTATTTCTAATTTGTTTGTAAATCAACTATATATACGAAAACTACATACAAAAATTATTAATGGTCTAAACTATATAAAAACACACAATTTATATGTTTAAATAATAATAATAATAAATAAAAACACCCATAAGCATAAACTATTTTTAATATTTTTTATTTTACGTTTTTTAAGTTAATAACAAAGTAAATTAGCACCGTGGTTAACTAAGTACGGAAGCAAGTACGGGTTGGTTGTTTACGATAATGTTTATTACTGCCGCAACGCGCCGGGCACAAATACTAGTTTTATTTAAAAAACATTAGCCTTTTTTAATATGGTTCGTCTTTTTAAAATCATTTGTTTTTTAAACCGTTTGTTTTTTTTAAATCGTTCGTTTTTTGTTTAAATCGTTCATTTTTTAAACCATTCGCTTTTTAACTCTTGCTTTCTCAGTTTCATCAAACCCTAAATCCTTGAACCTTTTTGGCCAGTGTACCCAAATCCTCATGAACCTGCATATTAATCCCCAAATCAGCAGCCCTCAATACACCATCATCCACCCTCAACATCACTGTATCTTCCTCTTCCTCGGTCTGTTCACATTAACTCTTCCTTACTCAAAACTTACTCTTAACACAAGGTTATATGTGTATTTTATGTAGGTTGGGTTCATATTAAAGTAGAAACAACAACCATACTTGACTGTGGTGATAACCATAAATGTTCAAAGAAAAGAGCTTAGAGTGTACCGCAGTCAAAACTTTGTCACGTTTCTCAAACACTGGCTTTAGTATCGGATAGAATTTGTAATAATCATGAACATTCGTAACACCAAAAGCTGAAAGCTTTGCCAGAAAATCCTGCAAATTAACATTTTGTGTATATAGGTTAAACCAATAAGGAGCATTGATAACATTATTATGAAAATATCACAGTATTGGTGTATGCGATTCATGAATGACATGAAGAACATCAACCTTAAGTTGTTGGGACTTGATCACAATCAGGGGTGGATATATTAAGGATGGAGGGGTACCCTCAACTTCTCCGGCGAAGTAAATTTTTTTTTTTACGTTTTATGTATTACGTTACCCCTGAAAATATATTTATAAAGCCCAATATTAGTCGCATCTTTAAGTTAGATAGGGCCCGGCCCTAATTCAGTACAATCAGCCGGCCCTAGGGTTTTGTGTTAACTAGTCTTTATATATATTCCTTCACTATCATTGTAAAGATATACACAATCAATACAAAATACAATTACCAAATTCTTTTTTGGTATCAGAGCCAGGGATATTCCTAGCTCTGCCCTACAGCAGCCGCAGCCTCAAAAAAAAGAGTCAACCCTAACAGCCGCCGCAGCAACCCTGTTTGTTTTCTCTTATCATAATTATGTCAGCCCCAACCCTAGCAGCCTTTACCACTGCCGAGAAAACCTCTCACAACTCACATAAGTTTGGCTTCACCCTCAATTCTACCAATTATGGCCACTGGAAACTCATGATACAACCTTTTCTCATCACTCATAGCCTCTTCGGTTATATTGATGGAAGTATCCCAACACCTCCGCCCACCATTTCACCTCCAGCCAAAGAAGGTGCCTCATCGGATATCACACCAAATCCAGAATACACCACTTGGCTGTGTAATGATGCACATGTCCGCATGCTCATCATTTCCACGCTCTCTGAATCATGTTTTCAACATGTTCAAGGGGTGACGTCTCGTGATCTTTGGCTTGGTCTCGAACTTGCATATGCCCCACATACCTCATCTCGGGAGTTCACACTCAAGGCCCAGTTGCTGAAGATTCAGATGACAGGCGACGAGACCTCGGCTGCTTACCTTGCTCGGGCACAAGAATATGCCAATGCTTTGGCAAACATTGGTAAACCCATGGCTGACTCGGATATCATTATGCTTGTTGTTGCAGGTCTCCGTGATGAATACAATGGAGTCAAACAGGCCCTCTTTGCGCGACAGTTCACAGCTGTCTTTAATGAACTCCCTGGCCTTCTTGCTGACCACGAGTTCCTAATCCAGAAACCCACCACCGACGCCTCTCCTGCTCAGGCTTTTCATACTGTCACCCCATCAGTTCCGGCCGACACGGTCCAAGCTATTCAACAACTTGTTTCTCGTCTAGGGTTTCAGCTACAACCAACACAAGGCACGTCCTCCAACCCTCAGGCCTTCTACACCAACCGTTCTGGCCAATCCAACTACAGTCGTGGCCGCGGACATCGTGGAGGTCGTGGTGGTCGCAACCCCTCTCGCAATCAGGGCCCTCGCAACTCAAACCAATTCAGTTGGGCATCAAATCAGAACACCGTGTTTGGTACTTGTAATAGGTGTGGGATAGGACATATCCCGTCTCAGTGCCCAAACAGAGATCCCTCTACAATCAGGTCTGGCTCTCCTTCTGTCAATTATGCAGATACCAGGTCACAGGCCTCCACCACTTGGCTTCCGGACACAGGGGCCAATGGTCATGCTGCCGTCGATATGCAAGGTTTTGACTCTGCCGAGTCGTACTTTGGTGCTGACAACCTACATGTTGGTAATGGTATGCCTCTCCCTATTTTACACATTGGGTCCAAAACAATTACCTCCCCAAACAAAACCTTTGTCCTTAAAGATATCCTTCATGTTCCCGACCTTAAAAAAAATCTCCTTTCTGTTCAAAAATTTTGTCACGATAACTATGTTTACTTTGAATTTCATGACACCTTTTTTTCTGTGAAGGACAAGTCTACACACATTACCCTCCTCACGGGTCCAAGTGACGGTGGACTCTACACAATTAAACTGCCTTCCACTCAGTCGATTCCTAAGTTTGCTTTTTCAACAACTCGTGCTTCAACAACCACATGGCATCAACGACTGGGACACCCACACTCTCAGTTATTCAAGACGATGCTTTCCAAATTTCATT
Source organism: Smallanthus sonchifolius (assembly GCA_023525975.1). Lineage (NCBI taxonomy): Eukaryota > Viridiplantae > Streptophyta > Magnoliopsida > Asterales > Asteraceae > Smallanthus > Smallanthus sonchifolius. The sequence continues at coordinate 14,853,765 of CM042028.1, read as the reverse complement.
TTCCTGTTTCCAATAAGAATTTTGATTTTGATTGTAATTCCTGTTTAGTTGGAAAGTCTTCCAAACTACATTTACCTATTTCTAATCACAAAAGCACTCATGTTTTGGACTTAGTTTTTTGTGATGTTTGGGGCCCTGCCCCCGTACTTTCCTATGATGGTTACAAATACTTTCTCTTGTGTGTTGATCATTATTCTAAGTTTATGTGGTTGTTTCCCTTGAAAAATAAATCAGATGTTTTTGCAATCTTTAAACAATTTGTCATTACAGCTGAACGTCAGTTTTCTACCAAGCTTAAATCTGTACAAACCGACTGGGGAGGGGAATTTCGTAACCTCTCTGCCTTCTTTGCCTCACTTGGCATTGTCCACCGTCTCTCATGCCCTCATACGAGTGAACAAAACGGTATTGTTGGACGCCGTCACCGCCATGTCGTTGAAACTGGCCTCACCCTCATGACACAGGCATCTGTACCGCAACGCTTTTGGCACTATGCTTTTGAAACTGCCGTTTACCTCATTAACCGGATGCCCTCTCGTACCAACTCCTCAACATCCCCGTTCGAATATCTATTCAAACGTCGACCGGACTTCTCATTCCTACGAGTTTTCGGTTGTCGGTGTTTTCCCTACCTTCGACCCTACAATCCACACAAAATGGATTTCCGCTCCACTCCATGTATTTTCCTTGGTTATAGCATCTCTCACCATGGATATCGTTGCCTTGATCCCACCACCGACCGTCTTTACTTTGCCCGTCATGTTCGGTTTCAAGAACATACTTTTCCTTTTGCTACTCCACCTCCACCCCGACCCACAACCGGTCTCCTCTCCTCATCCCCATACTCAACCTCAACCCACACAACCGGACCCTCAATTAACCGACCCACCTGTACCCAATCCACCCACTACAACTTATTTCCGTCGTCCTCAAACCACCCAGCCCACCTCTGCCTTTGACCGCTACTCTGCCACCACCCCTACCACAAACCCACAACAGTCTCCTTCCACACCACAACCCACCCCACATCCTCCTTCTAATCCCGTACCCACTTCCACACGCCAACGCCCTCAAAACCTTCGGCCAAATCCTAAACAAACCAATCCCTACAAACCTACCTCGTTTCACACTTTTACCCCTCTTGACACCGAACCTACCTCTTTTACCATTGCCAACAAGGAGTCTCACTGGCGTCAGGCTATGGCAGATGAATATTCTGCGCTCATCCGAAATGGCACATGGACCTTGGTTCCCCGTGCTCCCAACACGAATGTAATTGACTGCAAATGGGTATACAAAGTTAAACGGGATCAACATGGGGCCATCAAGCGCTACAAGGCGCGTCTAGTTGCCAAGGGGTTTCACCAGCAGGCAGGTATTGATTACACTGACACCTTTAGTCCCGTTGTTAAAGCTACCACTATTCGGGTTGTTCTGTCCCTAGCAGTATCCTCTAAATGGCCCCTCCGCCAACTTGATGTTCAGAACGCATTTTTACATGGTGATCTCAAGGAAACAGTTTACCTACAACAACCTCAGGGATTTGTTGATCCCTCGAAGCCGGATCATGTGTGTCTCCTACATAAATCCTTATACGGCCTGAAACAAGCACCTCGGGCATGGTTTGAACGGCTATCAGCTGCCTTGATTGCCCTCGGTTTCACGGGTTCTAAAACTGATCCTTCCCTATTTATTTATTCTCACAACAGGACTCTATTATACATGCTCGTCTACGTTGATGACATTATCTTAACGGGCAACAACAACCAGGCCATTGAACACATTGTCCGGCGTCTCAGTCAAACGTTTGCCATCCAAGACATGGGCCCCTTGTCATATTTTCTTGGAATTGAGATTGTTCGAAGTGGGTCTGACACCCTTCTCTCTCAACAAAAATACATTGCCGAACTACTGGTCCGTGCAAAACTCTCTCAGGCCAAACCAGTATCCTCTCCTTGTGCTACCAGTTCCCCTCTTTCTCTTGGCGATAGTTCTCCGTTTGCTGACCCGGTGCAATACAGACAAATGGTTGGAGCGCTTCAATATGTCACCCTCTCTCGCCCTGATATTGCCTTTGCGGTTAACAAGGTTTGTCAATTCATGCATTCTCCCACTGAAAATCACTGGTCTGCGGTCAAGCGGATATTACGTTACTTACAGGGGACATCCACTCATGGGCTTCTCTTCTCTAGTGCTTCCCCGCCTGTTCTGCATGCTTACACTGATGCTCATCATCTTACCGCCTACTCGGACTCTGATTGGGCTGGTTGTCCAGATGACCGTAGATCCACGGGGGGATATGCTATCTACTTGGGCTCCAACCTTGTTTCATGGTCTGCTAGAAAACAGAAGACTGTCTCTAGGTCATCTACTGAAGCCGAATACAAGGCTTTGGCAAACACGGTGGCTGAATTAACTTGGCTCGAAACACTGTTGAAAGAACTACGCATCCCTATGAAGACGACCCCAATTCTATGGTGTGATAACTTAGGAGCAACATACCTATCAGCCAATCCTGTCTTCCATGCCAGAACAAAGCATGTAGAAATAGATTTTCACTTTGTACGAGAGAAGGTGGCTCAGAAGAAGTTATTGGTGCAGTTCATCTCAACACATGATCAAATTGCAGATGTGTTCACAAAACCATTATCATCGGAACGATTTTTGTTTTTGAAGTCCAAGCTGAAAGTCCGGTCACAGCCTTAGCTTGAGGAGTATTAGTCGCATCTTTAAGTTAGATAGGGCCCGGCCCTAATTCAGTACAATCAGCCGGCCCTAGGGTTTTGTGTTAACTAGTCTTTATATATATTCCTTCACTATCATTGTAAAGATATACACAATCAATACAAAATACAATTACCAAATTCTATTTCCCAATTTATAAAACTAAAAAGCCCAAGTTAATTAAAAGATTTAAAACCCAAAAGGCCAAATTAATTTAAACTTAAAGCCTAACCCCAAAATAAACTCATCTAACAATTAATAAAAATTTTTTTTGAGGACTTTCTATTCACTCCCAGCCACCCACCCAGCTCATGTCGCCACTCGTCGCCGCTCGCCAGCCGCCGCTTTTTTAATGTATGGTAAAAAAAAATTGTGCTCCCCCTGAAATTATGTTCTAGATCCGCCACTGATCATAGTAAGCTACTAACTCGTTTGCATTTATGTATTGGCACAGGTTTGAATTTCTTTTAACTTACACACGGCGTACAATTGAAAAATCTCAACGTGGAATTTCCTTTTTAAATTATTGAAAAAATCTAATTCTGTGCAAGTTACATTCAGTCTGTTTGTAATAGATGGTTTCAATTACTTCATGAGCCTAAGTATCATTTCTGTATTCTAATAAGTTTAGGGGTATTAGTTGTCAACTTTAATAGTTGAGGGGGTAATTTGTAACTTTCTTGTTATCAGCTTGTTTAGTCGTTAAGTACAGTTAGCGTTCATCGGATTGAATTCAATTCGATTTGGGGGTTCTTCTTGTTCATGTAATTCGTTTTCTTTTTTCTTGTAATTGGTAATCATTTGGTGTTTCTAATTGATTAGAGGTGTTTGATTTGCGTTTATTTCCGCTTGCATTTCAACAAGTGGTATCAGAACCCGTGGCTCGATCGATTCAATTGGAGCAATCTGTACTCGATTGGAAGTGAACGATGGTATCAACGAAATTTGATCTTGAGAAATTTGACGGCAAGAATGATTTCAGTCTCTGGAGATTGAAGATGCGTGCATTGCTAGTTCATCAGGGGATCGTTGATGCGCTAGCCGGAGAAGCAAATTTGCCGGCAACACTCAATGATAAAGAGAAGAAGGATGTAATGGAGAAGGCACCCAGTGCCCTAATTCTGTGTCTGGGAAATAGGGTTCTGCGGGAAGTGTCTAAGGAGACCACAGCAGCAGGGATATGGTCAAAATTGGAGAGCCTTTATATGACCAAATCCTTGGCTAATCGGCTGTACCTGAAGAAGAAATTGTATACATTCCAAATGGCTCCTGGTAAGACATTAGAAGATCATACTGATGAGTTTAATAAACTGGTTATTGATTTGGAAAATATAGATGTCAATCTTGATGAAGAAGATCAAGCAATTCTCTTCTTGACATCTTTGCCACAAAGTTATGAACACTTTGTGGATACCTTGATGTATGGGAGGGACACCTTGTCAATGGAAGAGGTACTAGCAGCCTTAAACTTAAAAGAATTGAAGAAGAAACCTGATAGAAAGGAGGAGGCCAGTGAAGGATTGTATGTGAGGGGAAGACAAGAACAAAAGTCCTTTAAGCCTAAGAATGCCCAAAGATCCAAGTCACAATCTAAGAGGAGATGCTATGTTTGTAATTCAAACAAACATCTAAAAAGGGATTGTCCTGACAAGAATAAGAGAAAGCTTGATTCTAGTTCGTCAAGAAAACATAGTACTCAGCAGCAAGAAGATTCAGGTGATGGCTATGAGAGTGCTGATATGCTAGTAGTTTCAAATAAGGGGCTACACTTGGAATGGGTAATGGATTCAGGCTGTTCATACCATATGACTCCACTCAAGCATTTATTCAAATAGATCACTATGCAAGAACTTGGAATAGTACAACTTGGAGATGACAGACCATGTGTGATACAAGGTATTGATACTAAATCTCTTAAGTTGCAAAATGGATCCACTGTTGATTTGAATGATGTTAGATAAATACCAGAGTTAAAGAGAAACTTGATATCTCTTGGGAGTTTGGAAAAGGGTGGGTGTAAAGTTAGTATGGCAAATGGTAGGATTAAAATTATTAAAAGGTCTTTGGTTGTTCTAACTGGTACAAGAAAGGATAATAACATGTATGTGTTAGATGGTAAAGTTCTGGTAGGAAATGTGTTATTAGCCAGTATAGACAACATTAATCTAGCTATGTTATGGCATCAAAGGATGGGTCACACCAGTGAACAAGGATTGATAGAGATAAGGAAACAAGGGGCTATTGAAGGGTTAAATTCATGTGATGCAGGGTTTTGTGAGTACTTTGTCATGGGCAAATCCCACAGAATTAAGTTTGGCATGGGAGTTCATGTCACAAAAGGTGTATTAGACAATATACATGTTGATTTGTGGGGTCCTGCCAGGGTTGCTTCTTTAGGTGGAGCTAGATACTTCTTGTCCTTAATTGATGATCACTCAAGAAGAGTATGGATATACCTATTGGAAAGCTAAGACGAGACATTCAGAAAGTTTAAAGAATGGAAGTGTCTGGTTGAAAATCAAACTGAGAAGAGAGTGAAAAAGCTCAGAACTGACTGAAGTTTTGTGGAGGGTTGTTTAATGACTATTGTAGAGAGCATGGTCTAATGAGGCACCTAACTATGCCTGGAACCCCTCAACATAATGGGTTAGCAGAGAGGATAAATAGAACATTACTAAATAAAGTGAGGTGTATGTTGTTCAATGCTGGGATGCCAAAGCATTTCTGGGCTGAGGCAGTCTCAACAGCTGCATACTTAATCAATAGGTCACCTTTTTCTGCCATTGATATGAAGACACCTATGGAGATTTGGTCTGGGAAGAAGTCTGATTATAGTAATTTGAAGGTCTTTGGGGCACTTGCTTATTCTCATGTTAAACAAGGAAAACTGGAACTTAGGGCAGTTAAATGTGTCTTTGTGGGGTATCTTGAAGGTGTCAAAGCTTACAGGTTATGGAGAATTGATGAAGGCAGTCCTAGGGTGATTATCAGGAGAGATGTAGTATTTAAAGAGAATGTGCTTTATAAGCAAGTCATTAATAAGGATAAAGATTAGTTGAAGGATAATCAGGGAGGCCAAATTGAGGTGGAGCTAGAACAGGATAAGGATGATAGTTTACTGGATGTGGGTAATCAGGCATCAAGTTCTAGTAACACTACAAGTACAAGTGAACAAAGTACCAGCTATAGTCTAGTAAGGGAAAGGCCCAGAAGAAATACAAATGTGCCTCCTAGATATAGGGACAGTGATGATATAACTGTTGTAGTATTCACTGCAGCAGAAGAAGAGAGTTCAAATGAGCCTTTGTCCTTCAATGAAGCCATATGTTCAGTTGATAAAGAAAAGTGGCAACTTGCAATAAATGAAGAGATAGAGTCTTTGTACAAGAATAAGACTTGGGAATTGGTTGATAAGCCAATTGATCAGAAAATGGTGGATTGCAAGTGGATCTTTAAACTGAAGGAAGGAAGGTATAGAGGGTGTTGAAGCACCTAGGTATAAGGCAAGGTTAGTAGCAAAAGGGTTTACCCAAAGGGCTGGGATTATTTATACGAAATTTCTCTCCTGTGGTAAAGCATACATCAATAAGGGTGATCTTATCATTAGTTGCTACTGAAGACTTTCAACTTGAACAGTTAGATGTAAAAACTGCTTTTTTACATGGTGGCTTAGAAGAGAGCATTTATATGAGGCAGCCTCCAGGGTTTGTGACAGAAGGTAAAGAGCATCAAGTTTGTTTGTTAAAGAAATCACCAAGGAAATGGTACAAGAAATGTGATGAGCATATGGTCACAAATGGATTCTATAGAAGCAAGTATGACTCGTGTTTATTTCAAAGAGTACTGTAGTGGCAGGTATGTGTATCTGCTATTGTATGTTGATGACATGTTAGTGTGTTGTAAAGACTTGAATGAGATTCAATCTACAAAGCAGATGCTTATGGAGAAATTTGAAATGAAGCAGTTGGGTAATGCTAAAAAGATATTAGGCATGGAAATTAAAAGAGATAGGACTGTGAGAAAGTTAAAATTGTCTCAAAGATCCTATATTGATAAAGTGTTGTCTAATTTCTCTATGGATAATTGCAAGGTTGTGAGTGTGCCTCTAGCAGCTCATTTTAAGTTGTCTCTTCAAGGATGTCCTAGTACTGAAGAAGAGAACGCAAGAATGGTTAAAGTCCAGTATGCAAATGCAGTGGGCAGCCTAATATATCTTATGGTCTTCACTAGGCCAGATTTGGTCTATGAAGTAGGTTTGGTCAGTAGGTACTAGTCAAATCCTGGGAAAGTTCATTGGGAAGCAGTGAAGTGGATATTGAGGTACTTACATGGGACTAGAAATATTGGGTTGATATTTGGAAGCAGTAGCAGTTTACAAAGTCCGGTTGTTAAAGGCTATATTGATTCAGATTATGCTAAAGACTTGGATAGAGGAAGGTCTGTTACTGGTTATGCTTTTATGGTACTAAATGGATTGGTTAGTTGGAGGTTTACACTTCAAAAGGTTGTTGCTTTATCAACAATTGAGTCAGAATATGTTGCATTGACTGAGGCAGTCAAGGAGTCAAAATGGTTAAAAGGATTTGTGTCTGATTTGGGTGTAAGTGTAGAAGATGTAGTGATTTGGTGTGATAATCAAGGTGCAATTCATCTTTCTAAGAACCAAATGTACCATCAGCGTACTGATATGACGTAAATTATACATGTTTTGCACGCATAATTATCCCTGAAATCATCACAATTAGAGTTAATATGATAATAATTGATGCCTAATCTACTCATTTGTGTTCCGATAAGATAATTAACCCCGATATGCAAAAACATGAAGAAATCACTCAAAATCAAGGAGAAATCAGCATTCGGGAGTCAATTGAACAAAACCGGACGCAGGAAGTCAAACCAGGAAGTCAAAAAGTTAACAGGGAGCAAAAGTTGGCAATGCACGGCAGTGCATTGGGATGCACGGCCGTGCAAATCCACTTTTTCCTCCCTGTACCCCCAAAAGCTGCCAGATTCCCTCACGTGCAAGAAATGAGTACTTTGCACGCCCGTGCAATCCAATGCACGGCCGTTCATTGCCCAGATCTCAGCCTATAAATAGCAAGCTCATTCCAAGCATTTAAGTGTCCAAGACCAAGAGTTGGGAAGGCCTTAGAGCTCTGCTAAGAGCCGGAACTCTCTCGGTTTTGGTCCGTTTAGCTTTTCTTTGTTTATTTCCTTTTTAAAGTCTTGTAATTTGAACTTATTCTTCTCGTTCGAGTGAAACAAGAGGCAACCTATACCCACTCTCCCTTGGTGTTGGAATACTTCCACAAATTATCTAAGGGTTAGTGGAGTCACTTGTATGGTCATTCATGGCTAGCCCTCTTGTGTTGCTCGAGTTGGTTGAACTTTAATTAATTAATGAAGTATTTTTAGTATGTTATGTTTTTAAAGTCTTTACTATGAGTTATCTTAAAAAGACAAGAATAAGTGATCTTTAAACCAATCTAATAACCTTAAATCTTGTGAGTTACTTAAGCAAGACTTCTTGTTTGGAAAGCTTATTCGAGTTTGTACGGTCTATATACAAATCTTGGTGCTAGCATGGCCAGTTAGTATAGATTTGATATGATGGGTTGATTGGAGGTTTGGGTATTCAGCAGGTCGTTTGAGCCCTAAACAGACCGAGCGGTTTGTGTCGGTATTTCTTTACTTCTCTCGTGTCGGCTTGCAGAGGACTTCTAGCGGGAGCCATGAGGTTTGATCTTGAGAAGGAAAGTCTTTTTTATTTAAGATAATATTATAAGTAAAGACAACTATTTAAGAACATAATTTGTTAGGTCCGAGCGTTCATAAAATACATTTGGAGGAAGTCGTGCATTCCGACTTACCGGAAGAAGTTACAAGACACAGGGATAATATTAGTCCGAATAATGAATTGTGAGATACCGACGGACTTGAGACCCCGTTTAGGGTCCGTTATATTCATTAAGAAACAGTTGGCCGACCGAATCCACTGTTCCGTTACGAAATACTAACTCCCCTATCGAAAGGGTTAGTACTAGTAACTATGACCAACCTTACTTTAATTATTTTATTAATGAACAAGTGATAACAACTAGAGTAACACCTTAAACATGATTATACTTCTAATTACATTTCTTAACATTTTATTTTCCTTCTAAAGCAAAACCCATTTTCCAACTTATTATCCTAGTCAGACAATAACGAGGGTTGAGTATGGGATCCGTGTCCATGGTTCGATACTTGGTTCTTACCCATACTATACTACGCTGCGATAGGTACACTTACCTATTGTGTGTGTATTTAGTTGAAGTAATTATCATTTTAATTTATAAATTTAAAACCTGATTTTGTGTAGCTCTAAATAGAATATATTTATTACTACTAAAAACACGTCATCATGTCTTTGGCGTTGTTGCCAGGGTTATATATATATTTACATTTTTATCTACATATAAAAACACATATCAAGTTTTTGGCGCCATTGCCGGGGACATGGTAATTCTGCGAAAGATCTAAGCAGTTGGACTGACTATTTCTATTTTCTCTTTGTTTTATGTCAGCTTTATTTTTCCTCTTTTATTTTTATTTTCAACTTTATTTTCCCTTTGTTTTATTTTAACTATATTTTCCCTTTTTATTTTTATTTTTGTTCTCTTTTACTTTGGTGCTCGTGTTCGTTTTGTTTGTTCTTTGTAGTAGCTTCCATGGAGTGCACGCCTACGAGAGTTATTGTGGAGGATACTGGGACGATTATAAGTACCACCACTTGCCCTAGACTGACTTATATGGGCCGAGTTTGGTCTAAGACTCGTTAAATAAACGTGACGCTTCCGGGAGGCAACCCGATGATAAATAAATTTAGAAGTTGGTGCATACGGTAGAATACATGGATCTCAGGTTTGTCTTACAAATTTAAGTTTCTCGTACTTCGGCCATCAGGTATGCCTTCTCGATACTAGGACTTTGTAGTTTTATTTTTCGTTTTATTTTCCGTCTTATGTTTTTCTTTAAGTGCTTGATAGCTTTTATTGGTGAAGGATGAATCTTAAGCTTCTATGGGTACCGACCACACGCATGGTGATGACGTTTCATTAGGGGAGTATTAGTTTCTCCACACTCTTACTATGCATGACACATATCATATTGCATACATTCATATTGTCAGAAACTAAGTGTGGGGTGGAACCCCACTAATAAATTGGCTGCATAATTTTGTCCCAAGTATTGCAAACGCATGATTAACAACTACCCACATTGAATTAAAATATAGAAGTGTTAAATCATTTTCAAAAATAATTTTAAAGCATGATAACTTCTTAAATAATCTAAAAATAAGAGTCTTAAAAATCATTTGGCATAAACGGTCTTATAAAAACAGTAATTTGAAATACCGTTGAAGTAAATCAAGGAAACAAATAGGGAAGATTAGAAAGCACAACAAAAAGAAAGAAATAAGTTTATGCACAATTTTACTTTTATACCCCATATCCTTCGTTTCAAGTGAGAATTCGAGCCTATCCGAGCATTATTACATAACACATCAAGTTTTTTACGCCGTTGATTATTACATATTTCACATGCTCATTTCGTTTGATAAAGTGTTTGCTAATTATTGCTTTGAATGTTAGAACTTGTGTAAAATATACATTTCAAAATCATGGACTAAAAGAATGCATAAAAATGATTGAGGCATTAGTATTAACCCACTTTCTTTAGCCTTCTCTCCTTCTCTCACCTACCCTAAATACTATCCCCTAGTTAGCCCCTTTGAGCCTAAACCTTTTCATTTCTAAACTTACATCTCAAAACCTATATACCCGACAAATTAGCCTTTTATCTTTTAACCCTCTTGTGAAAAATGACTTGGCTATGAATTAAGGAATGATTATCCATCGAAAGTTTATAGATCCATCTTAAGTTCAAAGAAAGAAACTCAATTGGTATGAAAAGAAGAACTATTGTGAAGATAAAGGGGCAACCAAAAGAAATTATTAAATCGCCCAAGCTAGTGGAGAAATCTCATCAAAAAAAAAAATCAAACTTACTCGAAAAATTGGAGTATGCAAAGCTAATCAAAATGAATGTATTAGGAAGAAACAGCCGAACGATTCATGGGAATTGATAGCAATGAATATTTCAAAAATAAGAAGTTAACATTCTTGAAGAGGGGATTTGGTCTTGACGATCTGACCTTAAAAGAGTCCTTAGATTAGTCACAATGTCTAATATAAGTTGAAATCATTTACCTTTTAATCATTAAGTCAAGTCAGGTTTTCAACATTTAGCCACTTTTCCCAAAAACTTCCTACCCAAACCCTAAGCCATTCATTACAACCCTGTATAAAACCCTCTTGATTTATGCACATATTTTATGTCAGTTGGTGGAGATTTGATTTCTATACAAGCTTATGACTATGCAAGCATTAATTGTAGCATTGAGTGTTCCTCTTAACATACTATATCCATATATTTAGCCTGAGTATTGAGTGAACATTTGTGAGACTGTAATTTTGTGCATAATAATAGTTCCATCAAGAATGTTGAGCTTGCTACCCTATTGTGGAGAAACACTCGAAAGGTATAACCACCAAATAATTGTTTTTAAAGAGGGCCATTCAGCCATTTGGGACAACAGCTTTGGATTAACATTTGATCAATATCTTACTTCTACGGGTATAATCATGCATAAGTTTGCTTGAGGACAAGCAAAGTTTAAGTGTGGGGTATTATGATATGACGTAAATTATACATGTTTTGCACGCATAATTATCCCCGAAATCATCACAATTAGAGTTAATATGATAATAATTGATGCCTAATCCACTCATTTGTGTTCCGATAGGATAATTGACCCGGATATACAAAAACATGAAGAAATCACTCAAAATCAAGGAGAAATCAGCATTCGGGAGTCAATTGAACAAAACCGGACACAGGAAGTCAAACCAGGAAGTCAAAAAGTCAACAGGGAGCAAAAGTTGGCAATGCACGGCAGTGCATTGGGATGCACGGCCGTGCAAATCCACTTTTGCCTCCCTGTACCCCCAAAAGCTGCCAGATTCCCTCACGTGCAAGAAATGAGTACTTTGCACGCCCGTGCAATCCAATGCACGGCCGTTCATTGCCCAGATCTCAGCCTATAAATAGCAAGCTCATTCCAAGCATTTAAGTGTCCAAGACCAAGAGTTGGGAAGGCCTTAGAGCTCTGCTAAGAGCCGGAACTCTCTCGGTTTTGGTCCGTTTAGCTTTTCTTTGTTTATTTCCTTTTTAAAGTCTTGTAATTTGAACTTATTCTTCTCGTTCGAGTGAAACAAGAGGCAACCTATACCCACTCTCCCTTGGTGTTGGAATACTTCCACAAATTATCTAAGGGTTAGTGGAGTCACTTGTATGGTCATTCATGGCTAGCCCTCTTGTGTTGCTCGAGTTGGTTGAACTTTAATTAATTAATGAAGTATTTTTAGTATGTTATGTTTTTAAAGTCTTTACTATGAGTTATCTTAAAAAAACAAGAATAAGTGATCTTTAAACCAATCTAATAACCTTAAATCTTGTGAGTTACTTAAGCAAGACTTCTTGTTTGGAAAGCTTATTCGAGTTTGTACGGTCTATATACAAATCTTGGTGCTAGCATGGCCAGTTAGTATAGATTTGATATGATGGGTTGATTGGAGGTTTGGGTATTCAGCAGGTCGTTTGAGCCCTAAACAGACCGAGCGGTTTGTGTCGGTATTTCTTTACTTCTCTCGTGTCGGCTTGCAGAGGACTTCTAGCGGGAGCCATGAGGTTTGATCTTGAGAAGGAAAGTCTTATTTATTTAAGATAATATTATAAGTAAAGACAACTATTTAAGAACATAATTTGTTAGGTCCGAGCGTTCATATAGTAGCTTTGGAGGAAGAGGTGCATTCCGACTTACCGGAAGAAGTTACAAGACTAGACGTACGTCAGTCACAGGGATAATATTAGTCCGAATAATGAATTGTGAGATACCGACGGACTTAAGACATTTAGGGTCTGTTATATTCATTAAGGAACAGTTGGCCGACTGTATACACTGTTCCGTTACGAAATACTAACTCCCGTATCGAAAGGGTTAGTACTAGTAACTATGACCAACCTTACTTTAATTATTTCATTAATGAACAAGTGATAACAACTAGAGTAACACCTTAAACGTGATAATAATTCTAATTATATTTCTTAACCTTTTATTTTCCTTCTAAAGCAAAACCCATTTTCCAACTTATTATCCTAGTCAGACAATAACGAGGGTTGAGTACGGGATCCGTGTCCATGGTTCGATACTTGGTTTTTACCCATACTATACTATGTTGCGATAGGTACACTTGCCTCTTGTGTGTGTATTTAGTTGAAGTAATTATCATTTTAATTTATAAATTTAAAACCTGATTTTGTGTAGTTCTAAATAGAATATATTTATTACTACTAAAAGCACGGCATCATGTCTTTGGCGTTGTTGCCAGGGTTATATATATTTACATTTTTATCTACATATAAAAACACACATCACGTACCAAACATATTAATGTTCGTTTACATTTTATTAGAGATGTGATACAAGCCAAGGAAGTTAGAATTGAAGCTATGTTGTCAAAAGCTCTTCGGGCATGCGCCTAGGCCCTCAGGCGAGACGAGGTGCAGACAAAGCGCCTTGCCGCAACTCAGGCCCTCCGGCGACTTTCGAGTGAGAATCAGGCTAGGTTCCGATAGGATTCCAGTGAGATTCCAACCAAATCCTGAAAATTCTAGCAAAATTCTACAAATTTCGGGCAAAATGGTTATAACAATCCAAAAATTGCCCACAACTAGCCTAAACTAGCCCTAAACAAGCCTAAAACATGTTTAAAACCCCAAAAATGGTTTATTATGCCATGCGCCTTGCTTATCTCGGGCTCTTGCTTTTTAAGCGCCTTGCGCGTAGGCCTAAGGCTCACCCTTTGCGCCTTGAGTGCGACTTGCGCCTTTAACAACTATGAGTTGAAGATGTAGATATTAAAGACAATGCTTCGGATTTGATGACTAAGGTGTTGCCGGGTCCTAAAATTCAGTTGTGTAAAAAGCGTTTAAACGTGGGAGCTAATTGAATCCAAGGTGGAGATTGTAATAGATGGTTTCAATCACTTCAGGGGCCTAAGTGTCATTTCTATATTCTCATAAGTTCAGGGGTATTAGTTGTCAACTTTAACAGTTGAGGGGGTAGTTTGTAACTTTCTTGTTATCAGCTTGTTTAGTCGTTAAGTACAGTTAGTGTTCATCAGAGTGAATCCAATTCGATTTGGGGGATCTTCTTGTTCATGTAATTTGTTTTCTTTCTTCTTGTAATTGGTAATCGTTTGGTGTTTCTAATTGATTGGAGGTGTTTGATTTGCGTTTATTTCCACTTGCATTTCAACACTATTATTGTGTGTTTGTTTGTTTGTTTTTGGAAAAGAATCTTTGCAACTACAATTATTAATTTTCTAATTTAACTTTGCAGTTTTAATTTCATTTGAAGAATATGATACGTTAGCAGGCCCTAAAGCCCAGGTAGCTTGTCGTGATCATGCTTACAGACCATATGAGCCCAGGCCCAATCGGGAGACCTAAAAGGGTCGCACACGTCGTCCTCTTCGTTTCAGGCAGTGAATAAAGTACCAAGTCATGTTCACATTTCCTTATTCTTAGGCAGAACTAAATGTGTCTTCACGATCACAAATGATCTCCATGAATTCCCTGCAATTTTTTTTATGTACTTCATTTTATTATTTTGGTTTTTATTGAAAATTGAGAGAATCGCCCCAAACTCGGAGCCTTAGGTCGACACTTGACTTTGCTAGTAAGTTAAGTGGTTTGATCTCAAAATTAAGCAACCTTATGTCAACACTTGAAGATAGTTTGTTGATACGAAAAATGCTCGATTCGGTTCCTAACAATTATCTCCGATTAGTGGGATCAATTGAAACATACTCTAATGTGAATACCATGCCATTTGAGGAAGTGATTGGCAGGTTAAAGGCATATGAATTTCGTTTGTGATTCCACAGTGGGAATGCTAGCAGGGAGAAGCACATGTTGTTCATGAAGATTAAAGAACACTGTTATAAGAAAACTCCGGGGAGAAGTTTCACTACAACCGGACAAGGTCATAGACTGTCACACCATGACTGAGGAGGTAGGTATTAGCGGATAGTTATATAGATGCATTATTATGTATTCTTGGGGGTATTCAAGTGTATATATGTTTTATATATATAGGGCGCATTGTATTATTCCTAAGGGGGAATACAGAGAATTACCATAAACCATTATGGTATCAGAGTGTATTACGATCGCTTGATACAAACCCTAAAGACATCGTGACCTCCTACTAGGGCTGAGCATTCGGTTCGAACCGGACCGGAACCGCGAACCGTTTGGATGGAAATATGTTAACCGAGGACCGGACCGTATATAAACGGTTCGGACCGGACCGGAAACGTATTAAACGGGTCGGAACCGTTTAATTGCTGGACCGAACCGATTAAGATAAAGTTCCACTTTCATTATACCAAATTATGTTTCCTGCAAAATAAAGTTCCAATCAAACTCCATAAAACAAAAAACAAACCCAAAATACTCCACAAACGGTTCTAACAGGTCCGAACCGGAACCGTCCGGTTATTAACCGAACCGAACCGCGAACCGTTTAATGACCATATGAAGAACCGAGGACCGGACCTGTTTAGTATTTCGCGGGTCGGTTTCGGTTCCAATTGGTCCGGTTCTAACGGGTCCGAACCGCGAACCGCTCACCCCTACCTCCCACCATAGCTTCATCAACGCCGTCGGCGTCCCCTAAATCGCCGGCCTCCCCTCATTCATCGACTGTTGCTTCTGGTCCTTGCCTTAAGTCGTCGCCAGCCACCACACTTCAATACTCTCGTCGCAAAAAGAACATGGCAGGAGATACTGAAACCTCATCTGATGCTACGAATAAAGGTCAAACTCTTCACCCTGTTTATACTGTCACGAACATTCAAAACAAGGTTTGTGTATTTGATGTAAGGTCAAATATCCCGTGTATATGTGTCGTTTTGTATACGTTTTAGTAGTTTAACTTTGTTTACGTGTGTTTGTAGTTTGGAGTGTTACAGGGTAATTGAGCTTAAAGAGCGGGAATTCACGAAGAAGTTAAAGAAGGTACAAAGCCCGGGAAGTCAAAGGAAGTCAAAGTCAAAGCAAAAGTCAAAATTCCTGGATTTTGGGGTCTTCGCGTGGAAGCTTCTCGAGGTACGCGAGGAAACCAGAAAAGGCCCGCGACTATTTTGGCCTTTGCGGTACGCGAGAGAAGGAGGTTTCGGCAAATTAAACCTAATTCTAATTATAACCCCATTGTGACTCCCATTCTCGAATTATCTTCTTCTCAGCCGTCCCAGAGGTGTTCTAAGGCGATTTCAAGCATTCCTAGGTCGATTGTTCGTAGTTTTTCATGTTTGTAAGTTCTAGATTGAATACTTTGATGTTTGCTACAACCATGAGAGGCTAATCCTCTTGTGATTGCTTTCGGGTGGATAGTTTGTCTCATTGAAACCTGAGTTTATGGTTTTTCTATTGTTTGATTTGTATTCTTGAGTGACAGTCTTGAATGCATGCACTTTTGATTAATTTAAACTGTTTGCTCGTGTTGAAGTTGTTTGAGTCACCATCTGTTTCTGGTTTTCTTGCATCGTTAGCTATTTGGTTGATTTGTACTACTTCGTATCTGTGAATTGGTGATTGGGCGGTCGAACGAATCTTAAAAGATTGTCCCACAATCATCACTTTAATTGAATTGTTAGTGTCACGTTTAGTGGAATCAAACTAGATTAAACCTGAACTTTGGTGGATTTGTTGAACTTGAACCCCGGAAGCGATTGCGGTTTCTCCAACTGTTTTCTCAACTTAAAGTTTATTGCTTTTTATAATTCTAAGTCTTTCAATTAATAAAGTTTGAATTTTTTTAGTAGTAATTGAATCCATTTTCTAAATAGTGTTTTTCACGAGTTCCATGTGGATTCGACAACCCTACTTCCCTGTCTACAGTCTAAGGTAGCTAAGTAGTAGTTTTTATTATAGTTTTTGATTGACCTTGACACCGCGATCAAAATGGCGCCATTGCCGGGGAATTTGTGTGCAAAGTGCTATTTTTGAGTTATTTAGTTCAGTGCTACTAATTATCTTCTTTCGTGTGCAGTTATAGTTATATGCATACTCGGAATTCAGGAAGAAAATCACCATTACTGTTTAATCCAGAGATAGAGAAAGCAGCAAAAGTAAACAGGAAACTGCAAGGAACAGTTCAGATCATCTTAGAAAAGCTCGACAGTCCTTCGGTAAGGATGTTACAAAATCAGCTTGCAAACCAGAATCAAAATCAAGGTGGGGGACGTAACCCATCTATTCCACCACTTCCAGACCTACTAAGTCCCCACCAACAACAAAACCAACCTAATCCACCTGAAAACCCAGTAACCCCCACAAAATCCACCACCTCCACCAAACCGCCAACCACTTTTTCAAGATCACCAATACTATCCTTATAACAGCTTTCCAAGCCAGTCTGAGTATGAGGGTGATGGGCCTATGTCACGGGACGTAGTCATCACCCAGATCATGGGTCACAGCATGAGACATGGAATGATGAAGAAGCTTGGTATGACCTAAACCACCAGGAGGCCTTCCCTCCCAGAAATCAAAGGCATGATGTAGTAGACGGATGGGTTCAACCACCGCCAAGAGCAGAGTTCGGGTTTCAACCTAGGAATAACCGTTAGGGGTATTTGGGGAATTTGGAAAGAGAAAACAGGTATAGACAGCCTGGGAACATGCACCCACCTAGACACGATCAAGGAGTGGACAGTCACTTCCGCCCCACTCTAGCTCTAAATGCTTCCCCCGTCATACCACCGGTCCGAAGGGGGAATGCATTCGAGATCCGACCCGAATACCTCGGGATCCTCCCACACTTCTTTGGGAGAGCTACTGAAGAGCCTTACACTCATCTTTCAGAATATGAGGCTACTTGTGGGACCATTGGTGGTCAAGGGTTTACCACTGATGAAGTGAAACTGGTACTCTTTCAGTTTTCACTTAAGGACAGGGCGAAGCAATGGTTCTTGTCTTTGCTATCTGCTAGTATTGCCACCTGGGCAGAGCTGCAACAGTAGTTCCTTGATGAGTACTTCCCACCTCAGAAAACCAATGAGGCCCGAGCTGCAACACGGGATTTCAAGCAACAATCAGGTGAGCCTTTTTATGAGGCATTTAAGCGGTTTAAAGAGTTGCTAAGGAATTGCCCACATCATGGGATAGAGAAGTGGGAGCTTATCCAAGATTTCTATGACGGGTTGTTACCGGTGGATGTAAGGGATGTCAACTCAACCAGTAACGGGTCCTTCTTTTCAAATCATGTAGATGACAACTGGGATATTCTGGAAAGGATGGCGGTAACATCAAAGAGGCAGGCACATGCCAGTAGGAGAGCCAAGAATGGAGCATCTGCCAAGGCAGTGGATTACGAGACTCAAAAGCGTCTAAATGCCATGGAACTTCAAATGGCAAGACTTGGCAGAACTGGTGGAAAGGATGTGGCTAATGTGTCACAAACATATTCGGTTTGTGAGGGATGTGAGGAGCTGGGCCACACCATGGCGAACTGCCCGAGAGACCAAGGCAAGGTGGAAGAAGTGAATCAGGTTGGGGGAGAAAGGAAGCAGGACCTGAATGCAACCCACTACCATCCGGGACTTCGGAATCATCCAAATCTTAGGTATGGTAATGCATCTAACCAATTAAATCCTAACTTTCAGGGGTCTGATGTGCAGGGTGGAAGTCAACAGCAGTACCAGAACCGCCAACAAGGCTATAATCAAGGCGGGTATCAAGGGTACCAAAGGAACCAGAGCAATCAAGGGGGTTATCAGCAGAGAAACTACCAACAAATCAACCCCAGCAGTACCAGCAACAAGGGAACCAGCAAAACAAACCTAAAACTAGCGGTGACCCTCAGCTCACAGTCATACTAGAGTTGTTGAAAAGAATTGAGCAGGATAGAGAGATCCAGGTAAAGACCAATGAATCATTTGAAAGGCAACTGGGTCAGCTGGCGAAAAAGATAGCTGAAGTGGCAGGAGACCACCAGGACAACTCCCGAGTGACACGAAACTAAATCCGCAACATTAAGGAGCCAGCTCTTCTGGCTCAAGAAATGCTCATGTCTCTCAGGTAAGTACCCTTAGAAGTGGTAAGGTGTATGATAATAAGGTTTCCCCAGCATCACCGGATGTTAAGGTAGTGTTAGTTGATCCGAGTGAGGATGGTGAGAGTGACAGTGATTCGGAAATGATTTGTACTAAACGGGCTAAAAAAGCAACTTTCTCTGAAACAACTAAATCTAAACCAAACACAACTGTCACTCAAGGTGTAGGGGTGGAGAATAATACCATCCTTTATCCTTCTGCTCTACTTGAACCATCTAAGAAGAAAGTCATGAATAAAAGGGGCCCACAACAAAATGAGTCGTGGGAGATGTTTAAGCAACTGAAAATCAACTTACCCCTTTTAGATGCTATTAGGCAAGTACCGGCATATGCTAAGTACTTGAAGGAATTGTGCACCCAAAAACGGCACCTGAAAATGCCTAAGAAACTTGACTTAACCGACAACGTGAGTGCCGTTTTGTCCGGTGCATTGCCACCTAAGCTACAAGATCCAGGGGCACCTTTAATTTCGGTGCAAATTGGTGAACTAAAAATCAATAAGGTTCTTGATGTAGTGCAAAGCACACATCTTTATTCCTATTGTATTCGTGCGTTTTTACTTAGTTTTCTATTCGTTTTGAGTCATTTTTATATACTATTGAGTCTATTGTTTGTTTACAGGTGCTCGAGGTGAATACAAGTGAATATCTGAAGAAACCGAGCAAGAGAAAAAAGCCGAAAGTTCAAAAGAGAAAAATGGTGAAAATCAGTCCCTCGCGGTACGCGAGGGAGGAAGCTTACATGTCTCGCGTACGCGAGGAAATCCATAAACCGCCGCGACTATTTTGTCCGTCGTTGTACGCGAGGAACTCAGCCCGGTCTCTCGCGGTACGCGGGAGACCCGTATTCTGAGGAAAAAAAATCCTAAATTGAATTATATTAGATTTACAATGCCATTATTCAAGGAGTTCGAATTTTGGCCGTCTAGAGAGGGTTCAGAGGCGATTTTGAGGATAGAGAAGTCAATTGAAGGCTAAGGGTGAAAGCTTTGGACTCCGGGTTTATGATATTAGCATATTCGGTTTTCAAGTTCCGGTCTTTGTTCTTAATTGTTCTGATTGAAACCATGTTCTTGTTCTTTTACTTCTGTTTTAGTGTTTTGAACATGATCTTTGGCTAGATCTTATATACTGCTTGGGTCACATGATGATTACTTGTTAATGTTGTGATTTTTATTGGCTTTGGATTCTAATGATGGTTTATTGATTTTGTAAACAATCTTGGTTTAATGAATGTGATGAATCTATATGCTCTGATATGATTTGTGTTTGATTTCAATTCCGTATGTTGATTGTAGATGTCTTCCAGCTTCATTTGCATATCTTAATCATAGATTTTAGGGTTTGTGATTATTTGTGTGGTTTGCTAGACGTAGTAATCATAGGAGTTGTGATTGAGTATAGATTAGATTGAGTGTGTATCATGTCTCAATACCCGAGAAGTGAGAGATAGTCGTTTAGTCTTCTTCGTTAGGAATCCGATTGTCAACTGTCTGAGAGGAAGTTGGTTTAGGTGTCTAGTGATTGTTGCTATTCTGAATCATAGTTGTTATCCTGAGATTACCCCGTGCATCTTCGATGTATTGTGGACAGTGAGACTGAAAGGTGATCTGTCTTTTGGGTACTTTATCATTGTTGGAGAGACTGAAAGGTAATCCACTATCTGGTGAGTTATTACATCTTTAGGTTCCTTAGTTGGTGACACCCTGAAAGTGATTAGGGATCCACTAGGTAGTCTAGAGTTGTTTCCTTAGAAACCCAGATCCATCATTGTTTCCATGACCGGTAGAAGTTGTGCTTTGCAAGTAGGATTCCGTAGGTGGTATTCTTCCATTCCTGATATCTTCCTTAGTACTTTGTCTTGATAGCTTGAGTCGACCTTGTTTTCTGCATTATTAGTCTATTCATTAGTGTAGTAAACCCCCCAATCCAAATCATCTTTAGTCCGAGTGAGAGTCTAGTATAGTTATCATAGTGTCTCTAGGGTTCGATAATTCGGTTTACCATTAAGCCGTGCTACACTCGATAGGTACACTTGCCTGTCAGTGCGGTTTAGTCGAAGGTACTCCATTTATTACTTAGGAGTCTAGGTTAGGTTTTGTTATTATTTTAATAGACCGTCTGGGAGACATCAGTTCTCCTTAATCTTGGGGCGAGTGTCAGTATCCTTCTTTGGTAGCTATAGTATCATAGTAAAAGCCTTGCAAGCCCAAATTAAAAGCCTTGCATGTGTTGCAAGCAAACAAAGTAGTCTTGTGGGTAATGGTTCAAAGAACACTTGCACAAGTCACAAGCTCACAAAGAAGTCTTGTGGGCAATGGTTTCTAGAACACTTGCACAAGTCACAAGCAACAAAGGAGTCTTATACGAGTGCAAGCATAAAGTTTTGTGGGCAATGGTTCCTAGAACACTTACACAAGTCACAAGCAACAAAGGAGTCTTGTACGAGTACAAGCATAAAGTTTTATGGGCAATGGTTCCTAGAACACTTGCAAAAGTCACAAGCAACAAATGAGTCTTGTATGAGTACAAGCATAAAGTTTTGTGGGCAATGGTTCCTAGAACACTTGCACAAGTCACAAGCAACAAAGGAGTCTTGTATGAGTACAAGCATAAAGTTTTGATAGCAATGGTTCCTAGAACACTTGCACAAGTCACACGCTCACAAAGAAGTTGTGTGATCAATGGCACAAGGCACAAGCAAACAAAGGAGTCTTGTACGAGTACAAGCATTCTATGTAGTTAATGCGAAAAAATATCAGTTATCGGTCAAGGACCGATATTTGAGATATCGGTTCTCGTGGTGGGATATCGGTGAGATATCGGTAATTTTTATATCATGCATAAACTTATATATATATATATATAATATTAATATTAATAGTTAAATCAAAAGTCAAAAAAATAAAAAGTGTCAATATTTTATAAATATCAAATAAGTTAGGAGGTGCGGAGTGCACGCTTATTTGAGTTTATCATGATATAACAGGGGTCCGGGGGCAGCGCCCCTGGAAGCGGGGTCCAAGGGGCGGCAGCCCCTGGCGGGGTCCAAGGGGCAGAGCCCCTGGCTGGGACCCGAAATTATTTTGACACTTATTGCTTTATATAAAATGCATTAGAAATTAATTTTATATAATTTTTTAAACGGGAATGGGCCAAGTTGGGGACAGAAAAACATTAAAATGGGCCAACTTAAATTTACCGAGAAAATCGGCGATATCACCGATATTTTGAACTTCAATTATCGGCGATATATCGGTAAATATCGCCGATAATATCGGTACCGATATTTCTACCGATATTTTGTCAGGGGGCCGATAACCGAGATATCGGTAAGATATCGCCAAGATATCGGCGATATTAACTGCATAGCAAGCATTACATAGTAAACTTGCACTAATGCAAGATACTTGTATATAAAGTAAAGTTAAAGTTTTTGAATAAAGTTAAAGTAAAGTTCTTTTCAAATGATTTAACCGGACTACCTTCCGGTTAATGAAAACGATGGATTTTATAAAGTTAGAGAACTTACCGGCGTAAGCTGATACACTTTAGTGTGTATATCAAGTTAAGTTATAGACAGGTTGGAAGCTTGAAAATGTTTGGTTTGCTATGGATGGAAGGCTACTCGACGAGAAAACTGACATCCTTATAGTTGATAGTTGTTTACAGACAGTTTATGTTGTATTTAAACGACATGTTTGTAACGAACAAAGTTTCCGCTGCTATATAAAGATGTTTACAGTTTAAAGAACTATCTTGCTAAAGTGTAAATCAAACGTACGAGACAACCCGAGTTTGGGACGTCTCAGTAATTAGAAAGACCGGTAAGCTCATTCAATACCCTGACTTGGTCACATTTACTCTTATTTATTACCCCCTTTCTTAGTCACTCAAAATACTATACTTGTTCTGGACACTTGAGACAGGCCACAAGATACATACCCGTGACTAGTGTAAGGATAATTTGTATTGCAAGATCAAAGATTGAGCATTGCAACAACCATACTTGATCTTGGTGCAAACCATTTATGTTTAAAAGAAATAGAGATTAGATTGTACCTTATCCGTCATTATGTGACGTTCCTCAAACACCGGCTTAAATATCAGATATAATTCGTAATAGCTGAGATAATCTGTAACACCATAATCTGAAAGCTTTGCCAGAAAATCCTGCAAATTTATATTTTGTATATATAGGTAAAACCAATAAGGGGCATTGAGAATATGATTACGGAAAAGCATATATATATAGTTTGGTATTTGCAATTCATGAATGACAGGAACGTCAACCTTTGTTGGGACTTGCTCACAATAAGCTAATAATAACTTTTTTTCGAATGGCAAATTTTATTAGAACACCCAAAAAAGTTCACCGAATCGCATGATCATCTCGTAGAACCGTACTGGTCGATTGTATTGCAACGTAAACGTGAAATTGCCGCAAAGTATGGATGGCTGTGCACCTTTTGGATTTTTAATTTTTATTATCTAGCTTTTATTTTTTTTTTAATTTTCTAGTTTTTTTAATTTTTATTTGTAGGCTTTTTATTTTTAATTGTATTATGTTAATTTTAATTTATTGAAATTGACTTTTTTTATTTAAATGTTTATTTTTTTTTTAAAAAAAAGTTGGTGAGTAATGAGTAAATGAGTAGGGTGTTTTCAATGAAATCTGAGTAAATGAGTAGTTTTGAGGTGACAGAATTGTATTGGGCAGTTTTGATGAGTAAATGAGTAAATGGGTTATCCACCTCCTTCACCCTTAGGCCATCCGTAGTGGTTTCACGCCCCACCACGTCAGCGCCACATCAGCACGGGGGCTTTCACTGTCCAGAATCACTAAGGTGCGTAGTGGTTTCACTGCCACGTCACCCACTGCATTAATGGGTGAACTTTTTTTTTAATTTATTTTATTAAGTTTTTTTTTAACAATTGATATTATTTTTTTTAAACAATTAGTTATCATCCGAAATGTCGATCCAAACATGTTACAAAACCACTTACGAGATCAAAAATAGTTTTTTTGAAAACAACTCCGTTTTCGTTAAAAATTATACCTAGATGTTCAGAAAAATAAAATAAACAAGCCCATGTAATTTTTTTTTAAATAACTACCAAAAATGAGTTATTTAAGAAAAATCAAATTAAATCTTAAACTAAATATCTAATTAAAAAAAACAAAAAAGAAATTATGTGCTGTTTAATTTTGATTGGTGATGACCATTTGCTCCTTTGCTCCTTTGCCGTGAAAGGGCTCATGCCCATTTTCACGCCTGCAGCGTGGCAGTGAAATAGCCAGGTGGCTCACGGCACCTCCTTCACGCCCCACTACGGATGGTCTTATAAGAAAAATTAGTTTCTCTCTCTATTTCAACAACTCCATTTACCCTCAACTATCATTCATATTTTCTCATCCTCCAATCATTTTCACATGTTTCCTTTCATCAAGCTAAAGGTGAAGGGAGTGGTACCCATGAAACCCTCTCATTTTACTCAATTAAATCTTGCCATGTCATTTTTACCCTCTTGAACTCTCTCTAACCCTAAGGGGAGGGTGTGGTACCCATTGAGCCCTTAATTTTTTTTTATTTAAATACTCAACCCCCCACAAATGGTCCCCACAACAGCTACAGTATTTGTAATCCACGAGTTTGAACGAGTATTAATACCCGTGGGGAAAAGCCTTCGCCCAACCCTCACCACTTGCGGCGGTGTTACCCATAGAACCCTCCCAACCCGTGTGAAGCCCGCATGACCACTCCGTCCGCCCTAAGTATATAAAGTTAAGTTCGTTAACTCAGAACCATAGACAATGAGCAAAACCATTGATAAACAAGATACCAATTACAACAATAAAAAAAAGTTCATTTAATTTGAATTCATTGTTGGTTTAAATTATTATTATCTAATGATGTGTTACTCGTATTCACAAATGAACATTAAAAATCTCGACTTGAAACATGACACGGTTTTAATTATGTCTGAGTTAGGATTCTTATCTTTGACGGGAATATTATATTTTGTTTGAACGGCAATTTAGATCACTGACAGGCCACTGACCCACCCGGTCATCTCCACCTCACTCAGGAGAAAACCCACCATATGTGAGAAAACTCCTGGCCCAACCTAAACCCCATTTTTTTGGTCACAATTGGGACTTGAACACAAGACCTTCCCATTTTAGTGAAGTCTTAGATATACAGCTTTGCCACTAGGCTAAGCTAGTAGTTGTAACGAGAATATTATATGGGACAGGTTCGGCTTCACTATGCAACCCGCCAACCCGAAATCATTCAACCTCTACTAAAAACACTACTTCAAAATTATGCATAATCCAGTTCTAATAGAAAATCAATTATATTAAAAAAATGTTTCTTATTTTTTAGTATATATATTCAAATTTGATTTTCACTAAGCAACTCGACATATAAAGAAACATAAAAAAAAACATTGAAGATGGAAAAACTATTTGTGTGTTAGGGTTCATTTGGAAGTCGAAACAACAACCATACTTGGATTGACTTATTTAACCTCCTTATAACTTATTAACTTTTTAACTTTTTAGAAAAGGAGATAAGTCAATAAGTATGTTTGGCTCCCCTTACTTTTCCTCTTCTTATTAGTAGTTTTTGAGAAGTAAGGAAAACCTTACTTATTACTTTGAATAAGTCAATAAATAGTTTCAAATAAGTAATCCCAAACACCCCCTTAATCATCTTATCCGTGCCAAAATAACAACCATATCCAACATTATGTTTATTGAAAAAGAGCTTAGATTGTACCTTATCCAACATTATGTCACGTCGCTCAAACATTGGCTTAATCATCTTATCTGTGCCAAAATAACAGTGCATCTTCTGCAAGAAAAGAATCCCTCGAGCCACTCCAAATGCTATTTGCACTTTCTTAACCAACGGAAGTCGTGCTACAACTCCTACAATTCTTTAATTAAATCAATTACTTAAGTCAAGTTTACATAAATAATTCTTTAA
The DNA here is from genome assembly GCA_023525975.1 of Smallanthus sonchifolius. Lineage (NCBI taxonomy): Eukaryota > Viridiplantae > Streptophyta > Magnoliopsida > Asterales > Asteraceae > Smallanthus > Smallanthus sonchifolius. The sequence continues at coordinate 14,827,758 of CM042028.1, read as the reverse complement.
TTTATGTTATTTCTTATTTGTGATGCTTACCGCTAGAAAGGATTTCATCAAAGTTTCCGTTATGCATAAATTCATACACAAGGAAGAGTTGTTCAGCTTCCATGCAGTATCCTATGAGTTTAACAATGTTCGGATGACTACATTCTTTCAACATTTGCCGATCAAACTGCGTTCAGAAGTGATCAAGTTTCATAGGTACATCTTGTTCTAAAACAAAATAACGAAACAATAGATACTTTACTTGGCGTTTACAAGACCTACATAGCTGTAGTGATGAATTCTCTTAACAACAACGGGCAAACCAGACCTGCGCTTGCTCGGGGAATAAGTCAATTTATGGACCCAACCTTTGTAAACTTCTTTATCAGTCCACTTCTCCAAGCATTTGTCTTGAAAGTTCTTCGTAGCAAGTTTTAATTCGTCATATGTGAACTCCTTTACACCTTGAAGAATTATATCCTCACTCTGATGTGTTGATGAACTTGTGCCGAGTAGGTCTTAGAGAATGGACAAAAAAGGAAAAAAGAAAAGTTCATATAATGCTTAAAAAATGCTTATATTTCTGTCTACACAATATTCCTGGTATTCTATAGATGTCTATTCATGGCCATGCATCAATGCTAGACTTAAGAGACAAGTAATCAAAAGATGTGAATTTAATGTCATTTTCAAAAAGTCAGATGGCTCTAAAAATTTGGATATAGATTAGAAGTCCAGAGTCAGATGGAGATCTAACAAGTCTGGATATTCAATCATGTAATTACTAATTAGTTTTTTTAGAACAAGTAACTCACACACCCTCTCCTAAATCTAATGAAATCTGATTCAATCTCATGCTGACATGCACGTGGAAAAGCTGTGGTGCACGTTTAAGTTTGTTTATTTTGAGAATAAATTGCCTAGTCTAAGTTTGTTATGCTAAGCCCTATTCTTTGGGTTATAGCCGTTTGTTTCTTTTCTATTTAAGAGTTTGTTTCTCTCTTTGAATGTATGCAGTTCAAATCATTGAATAAACATATTTGAACCGATTGCTTATTATCCTTCATTATTGTTATTTCAAATCCATCAGATTGGTATCAAGAGCTAGGTTCTATTGATCCCTATCATTCGTCAAACCCCAGCCGTCCTTCAGCCTACACTACATGGCTGATCAAACAAGCACTCTCCCCACGGCTCCAACTCCTATCCCTGTGTTCAAAGGGGAAGGTTACGAGTATTGGAGCGTTCGCATGAAGACCATTCTTAGGTCACGTGACCTATGGGATCTGGTTACTGATGGCTTTGATGAAACAGAAAAAGATCCAGGGAAATTGAAGAATCTGCAGAAGAGGGATGCTCATGCAATGGCTATCATTCAACAAGCCGTCCATGACCAACTCTTTTCACGTGTTGCCGCTGCTTCCACGGCCAAGGAAACGTGGGAAATACTCAAAATGGAATACCAAGGTGACTCTCAGGTGAAGGCTATCAAGCTGCAGGGCCTCCGACGAGAGTTTGAGAATCTGGCCATGAAAGAATCAGAGGTGATTGGTGATTACTTTGGGAGAGTTATGGCCCTTGTAAGTCAAAAAAGGGCCTATGGAGAAACAATATCTGATCAATCTATTGTCGAGAAGGTACTTCGTAGTCTAACTCCTAAGTTTGATTATGTTGTCCCCTCTATCGAAGTTGGTCAGGATTTGTCACTTCTTACCCTAGTCAAGCTCATGGGGTGCCTACAATCACAAGAAGAACGAATTAATAGCAGATCTACCCCTGAGAAACACATCTCCAATGATGAACAGGCATTGCAGGTTATGCAAGATAGTGGGCGGTCATTTAAGAACAACTCTTCCTTTAAGGGCAGAGGCAGACTGTCATTCAGAGGAAGAGGAAGGGGTAGAAGTCAAGACAAAAGCAAGATCCCACAATGCACCAACTGTAACAAGTTTGGTCATATAAAAAAGGACTGCTGGTACCTTGATGAACCATCTAATGCCAATGTAGCAGCTGATTCTGATGACAACCAAGAAGAAGGTGATCAACACCTATTCATGGCTTGTATCGATGATGAGATGCTACTTATGGCAGATAGTGGGAACAAGGATACTACATCCTATCTGTGGTTTCTTGATTCAGGTGCCTCTAACCACATGACTGGGTCCAAAGATATTTTCACAGAATTAAATGAAGGCTTCAAATTGACTGTTAGGCTTGGAGATAAGAAAGCCTTGGCTGTTGAAGGAAAGGGAACTGTGCAGATTATTACACCCAGTGGGAATACACGGCTTCTTGATGATGTGTATTATGCTCCCCACATGGGATACAACCTGCTAAGTGTTGGGCAACTAATGAGGAAGGGATACTCCCTTCTATTTGATGATGGCAAGTGTACTATAAAAAGCAAAGCGTCTGGTCAAGTTCTCATGCAAGTTCCTGTACAAAACAATAACATGTTTCTGTTGAATGCTGCTAAATCTATGCAAGAAGTTGCTTCTAACACTACCAATACTCAACAGCCTATTGATGATGTGTCAGCACTTTGGCACCAAAGGTATGGTCATTATCATTTTCAAAGCTTAAAACTTTTACATGATAAGAGGATGGTCATAGGACTACCAAATATAAAAAAAGCAGAAAGATGTGAAGGTTGTGTGGTAGGTAAACAGGCTAAAGAATCATTTCCATTCAAGTCATGGAGAGCCACAAAACCCTTGGAATTGGTTCACACGGATATCTGTGGAGCTATGCAGGCTACCAACCTAGGAGGAAGTAAGTATTACTTATTATTTGTTGATGATTTCACAAAAAAAGTGTTGGGTGTACTTTATCACAGCAAAATCAGAGGCTTTCTCAAAATTTACAAGCTTCAAACTAATGGTTGAGAAAGAGAGTGAGCATGCTATTAAGGTCCTAAGATCAGACAGGGGAGGTGAGTTTACCTCTACTGAATTTAATACATTCTGTGAATCACATGGCATTAAAAGGGAACTAACTGTCCCCTACACACCTGAACATAATGGTGTGGTGGAAAGGAAGAACAGGACAATCATGGGAATGACTAGAAGTATGCTGAAACAAATGGGACTGCCAAATCAGTTCTGGGCTGAGGCAGTTGCCACATCTGTTTATCTAATCAACTTGGCCACCACTAAAGCTGTCAGGAACAAGACTCCCCTAGAAGCATGGAGTAACAGGAAGCCAACGGTCAATCACCTAAGGGTGTTTGGTTGTGTGGCTTATGGTCTTATTCCTGCCCAATTTAGAAAAAAGCTGGATGCCAAGTCTGAGAAATGCATCTTCATTGGTTACTCCACACAAAGCAAGGGGTACAGGCTGTATAACCCTGATTCTAAGAAGTTTATTACACGAAGAGATGTCACTTTTATGGAAAAAGAAAAGTGGACATGGTGCAGCTCTTCAAATAATACTGCACAAACCTATTATACTGATCCTTTTCCATTTGCCCCTAACCAATCCTCACCTCCTGAACCAACCCATGATCAAAGCCCCATTCAAACTGCTTCCTCAAACTTCATTCAAACACCTGATCCTCAGTCACCTACTCAAACACAAACATCTAACCAGTCCTCCACTTCTGAATCAACCTCTGCCTATACACCCTATCAAAGCCACCCTACTAGCCCTTACACTCCTTCTCCAAGACAGCACAGACAACACAGCCTCCAAGATCTTCAAGATGTATATGGTAAAGCTAAAGAGATTAATGTTGATGATGACTTCTATGCCTGTCAATTTGCTCTAAATGTGACAGATCCCTCTACCTATGAAGAAGCTAGTCTTAAGAAGGAATGGCAAGTGGCCATGAATGAGGAAATGAAGGCTATAGAGAAAAACAAGACTTGGGAACTGGTTAAACTTCCAAGTGAGAGGAAGGTGGTTGGGCTAAAATGGTTATTCAAGACCAAAGTAGGACCTGATGGCACAGTGTTGAGGTACAAAGCCAGACTTGTAGCAAAGGGTTACACTCAACAACATGGTATAGACTATCAGGAAACCTTTGCTCCTGTTGCAAGGTTTGAAACTATAAGAATTATCCTATGTGTTGTTGCCCAAAGAGGATGGAATGTGGACCAGCTGGATGTCAAATCTGCCTTTCTTAATGGCGATTTAAATGAAGAAATTTATGTGGAGCAGCCCCATGGTTTTGAAGTCAAAGATAAGCAAGGTTATGTGTATAAACTCAGGAAGGCGTTGTATGGGTTAAAGCAGGCCCCTAGAGCCTGGTATGCTAAGATTGATGGCTATTTTCTTAGCCATGGCTATCAAAGAAGTGAAAATGAACCCACTTTGTATGTGAAAAATGATGAAGTACTGGGAATTATTTATGTGTGCTTGTATGTTGATGACATAATCTGTACCGGTTCTTCTTCTAATCTCATTGCAGACTTCAAGGATGGTATGAAGCATGTGTTTGAAATGACAGACTTGGGCCTACTAAAATACTTTCTTGGATTGGAAGTAAAGCAAACCAGGAAGGGAGTGTTTCTAAGTCAAGAAAAGTATGCTAAGAGTCTGGTGACTAGATTTGGGCTTGCTAAATGCACTCCAGAAATTACTCCAATGAATACTAGTGAAAAGCTTCTGGTTGAAGATCAAGCAGACAAATGCAATGAGGTGAACTATAGAAGCCTAGTGGGGTGTCTGATCTATCTAACCCACACGAGACCTGATCTAGCATATGCAGTTGGTATGATTTCAAGGTTCATGCAGGCCCCTTCTAAGTTACATTATGGAGCTACAAGAAGAATTCTTAAATATATTGCTGGAACTTCAGGTTTTGGATTATGGTATGCAAATGGAAGTGATGTTTATCTCACTGGATTTACAGATAGTGATTGGGCAAGTTGTGGTGATGATAGAAAAAGTATATCAGCAAGTGTGTTTAGTCTTGGTAGTGGAGCTGTGACATGGAGCTCAAAGAAGCAATCAACTGTTGCTCTATCAAGTACCGAGGCAGAGTACATAGCTGCAACATCGGCTACTTGTCAAGCTTTGTGGTTAAGGAAGATTATGGATGATCTTGGTATTAAGCAAGAAAAAGCTACTATCTTGTATTGTGACAACAAGTCCACTATCAATTTGAGTAAGAATCCTGTCATGCATAGTAAGTCTAAACATATTGAGCTCAAACATCACTTTGTCAGGGAAATGGTGAGTCAAGGGCATATCAAGTTGGAATACTGCAATACTAATTATCAGTTGGCTGATGTTCTTACAAAAGGCTTTGTCTCGAGAAAAGTTTGTTTACTTTCGGCATTGGCTAGGTGTTATGGAGCTTGAATCAAGGGAGAGTGATGAAATCTGATTCAATCTCATGCTGACATACACGTGGAAAAGCTGTGGTGCATGTTTAAGTTTGTTTATTTTGAGAATAAATTGCCTAGTCTAAGTTTGTTATGCTAAGCCCTATTCTTTGTGTTATAGCCGTTTGTTTCTTTTCTATTTAAGAGTTTGTTTCTCTCTTTGAATGTATGCAGTTCAAATCATTGAATAAACATATTTGAACCGATTGCTTATTATCCTTCATTATTGTTATTTCAAATCCATCAAAATCTACCCCTTGAATACCTTGATAACATCGGGCTACAATCCCTTTGTCATGTAATTAGTTTAGTGCTAAAATGTTATGAACACAAATATGCAAATACAAACTCATGAAATATTGAGGTCTATACCTGAGTTTTTTATAGTTACTGCAGGACGATACATAGGAATCTTCCAAGTGAAACCCATTATGCCTGATGGCTTGGCAGAATTGTCAAATTTCAGCTGTAGTTCCAGTATTGCCTGAAGCGAGGCCACTACCTTGGTCATCGTAGGGCGTTCTTTCGGAATACTGTGAACGCAACGATCTGCCAGTTGAGCAAACTGTCTTAAACATTTGGGGAAAATCGTTCCCTTGATATTAGAGTCAACCATTTGATCCAATTTGCTTTGTTTAACACATTTTTGAGCCCATCTTACCAAACTACATTCTTCCTCAGCATAGCGTTCGTCTACTGCAAGCCTTCCAGTTAGCAATTCCAATAAGACTACCCCAAAAGCGTACACATCTGTGTTCCTTGACACCTTTCCAGTATAGAAACACTCAGGATCAAGATACCCAAAGGTGCCTTTAACACTCGCGTCAACCCCCGATGATGATTGATTAGTTGGGCTGATTTTGGACAACCCAAAATCCGAAACCTTAGCTTCCATGTTCTCATCTAATAGAATATTGGAACTCTTGACATCACGGTGTATTATTCCTTCTTTAGTTCCAACACCGGTGTGCAGGTAATCCAATCCACGCGCGGCACCAATTGCAATGTTTATTCTTTGAACCCAATTTAAAGTAACCCTAATATATTCATATTTATTATGCAGATGACGATAGAGGGTTCCATTAGGTATATATTCATATACAAGGACCATCTCCTTGTTTTCATCACAATAACCAATCAGAGACACCAAGTGACAATGACGCAGCTTAGACAGGGTCTCGATTTCGGCTCTGAACTCATGTTCCCCCTGGCTGGACATAGAATTCAATCGTTTGATCGCCACAACCCGACCATCTTCTTCAGTAGGTATTTTACCTTTGTAAACTTTTCCGAACCCTCCTTGTCCAATGACCAGTTTATCATCAAAGTCTTTGGTTGCAGATTGAATCTCTGCTAGAGAAAAGCGTTTACATTGCGGTACTGAAGTGGATGATGACAATTTGTCACCCTCACCAGTTCCAGAGTACATGATACTGCTTGGTTATTGAGATCCGTATTAAAACTTTCGAACATAAAAACATCAAGTCAACTAATAAGGTCAACGAGCATTTACAAAGAAAATTTTCAAGAATCAATAAAAACTATTGTTTTTAAAACCGGACCGCATGTCGGATCGCTTAAACAGAACCGTCATCAGTTCGGTATGCACCTATTGAACCATTTCGGGTTCAACTAGAAGCTTATGGACAATCCGGGTTGAATCATTGAACCGCGATCCTCTATATCAGAGGTGGTTGAGCAGAGGGCAGAAATGGTTTTTATTCCTCAGTCTGACTTTCGGTTTTCATTTTGCAAATCCATGGCTGCAAATGTAAGTCTGTACTTGGGTTGGTGTATGTTTGAGAATGGTGAAGGAGAAAAGGCGATGGATAGATATTCAAAAGTTGCCGTTCAAAAAAAAAAAAAAAAAAAAAAAAAAGAGGATATTCAAAAGTTTGTGAATGTAAATGCAGACACGTTTGTCAACATTGGTAGGTGGGTGGATTTCCTTAGCAATAATTGTTTCTCTACGTTTCCAAAAACTGAATTCACGTACCATTGAACTAAACATTTTACATCACTTGATGTTACTTATTTATTTTTATCTATGATAATTATACATCATTAAAGAAGTCAAAACAGTTTTTTTTTTAATTATAAGTTAACTAATTTTTATTTTTTTTACTCTAAATTTTGTCTATTATTATTTGGTTTTTTTATTTTTTATTTTACTCTAAATTTTATATATAAACTTAATATATATTTTTTTTAATTTAAGTTAACTATTATTCTTTTTTTTTAATTTAAGTTAACTATTAAGTATTAAAAATGTTTTGTGATTCATATCGCCCCGCGCTCCGCGGCGGAGAACAAAGTTTAAACGTTTAACACGGTGACATTAACGTGGATAAACACAAAAAGAAACGTGATTAAAATACGGATTACGCAGCTGTTTGTAATTTTTATTGTCAACGTTCTGATATAATTTTCTTTTTAAACGGAGTTGTATTTAAAATCGAGTTTTTTCCTTTTGCCTATAGCGAGTGACGTTACCGTTGTGGTACCGTGACGAGTCGAACCTACTATTGGTAAACATCATTGTCAATATTAGTATTATTGGAACTCGTATCGGTATTCGTCTTATGGTTTTCGACGACCCGAACCGGTAATTTTTTAATTTGTTTTTTCCCCTTTTTATTATATAGTTTTATGTTTCCTTTCTATTAACATTATTTTTACTGTTGTGACTACGTTTCGTTTAAATTTTATTAATGATGGACCCGACACCGTTTTCTATGATAACTTTCGTTCGTTAGGTTTTTTAAATAATAGAATGCGCCGTTTTCTTAAAAAAATGTCAACGTTCTGGTTTAAATTTTATTGAAGACGAAGTTGTATTCAAATTCGAGTGTTTTTTTGGTATCGTACGCAATAACGAGTCTGCAATTCGATGAAAGTTTTATCTACGCAAACGAGTCAAACTAAAAATGCTAATTTTTATAAATATAAATTAATAATAATGATAAATAAATTGTCAAATCGGTCAAACAAATAAAAATTTAAAATTAATATAATAGACACGACTTTTTATGTATAATTTTTATTATGATGGTTTATGAGATTTAAATGGTGTATGAAACTCAACACCCTTTCAAATACTTGTTTTTCAACATTTTAAAATACATTAACTTTGTCTTAACGAGTTGCTCCCAATATTAAAAAGCTATTACATTAGAACTAGTCATTGCCTCTATCTAACTCCACTTGAGAATCTAATAATTACCGCTTGGGTTGGTGGCCGGCAACGATTGGATAATCTAGGTTTGGAGGTCTTGTGTTCAAGTCTCAAAATATTAAAGAAATTTACCGTTTAAAAAAAACTATTTAATTGGTTGATTGGATAGGTGAATCCCTGTGTATATCCATTTACTAGGTTAGAAACACCGTGTATTACACGGGTTGAATAAATGCAATGTTATATACTTAAAAATAAAAATTTACATATTTATGACATATTACAAAGTTTTTTAATACAAATTTTAGAAACGTTATATAGTTATGTTTTAAAAATGTTTTATAAAAAAATGAACGAAATATTCAATTTCTAAAAATGTTTTATGAATAAACCTATTTTTTTTAAATAAAAAATATTTTATAAAAAGAATTATAGAAATCATTATTATTTAATAGGAGAGAGAAGGGGGAAGCAAAAAATTATAAAAAAAACAATTAAAGAAAATTTTGTATAACTAATAGGAGAGAGAGGCGGAAAAAAAAGGATGAGAATGCATAGGAGAATGACAAGTGTCCCCCAAAACCTTTATTTATTATATAGTATAGATTCATGGTTCGTGTCTCACCGTTAACTTTTTTTTCTGTTAATTTTTAATCTAACATCCACCATATATATATATATATCAACATTTATAATCTAACATCCACCATATATCTATATCAACATTTATGTATATGTATCTGTAGACAATGTGTATCATTAAGACTTAATGAAATAGGAATTATGTCATCATACAATGTGCACTACATTAATTTAAATCATTCAAATATATACTTAGACTAGCATGGATTATATATCAACCATTACACTCAAACTTAAAGACAAGTGTCGGTGGCATTTGTCACCGACATCTTGACCCCCCAACTTTTATTAAATGACAAAAATGGTCTCTCAGTTTTACAAAATGTCACCTTGATCCTCTCAAGTTTTTAAAGTTTTAAATTTACCCCATACAGTATATATAATCTGATTTTTCCTTAATAAATTTTGTTTGTTTAATTTTTTTTTCTTGACGTCCCGGTATAAATTTTGTTAAAAACGGAGTAGTATTCAAAATAGAGTGTGTTTTAGGTATCGTGAGTTATACAGACCGACGGTGACATGCTGATACCGTGAATAATGAGACCGACACCGACTGAAAAACATCGATACCGTTATATAATTGTCTTTTATCTATATTTCGATCTCCACAACCGAGTCGTCGTAAATTCATATGTTTCTTTTATGTATTTAACCACATTTTTTTGTGCTTAGCCACGTTAATGTTATCGCCTCAACCGTTTAAGATACGCCTCCCGCCACGGAGCGCGGAGCAACATTTCTAGTTATTAACAATCTCAAATCTTATAGAATTTAATTCCCATTCTTTATAAAGACACATGGATATATACTTTCATCTTCTTTAATACAACTACATGGATTCATACAATGATCATGTATGTATATAAATTTTTCTTATTTATATATATATATATATAAATATATGGTTATGTATAAATATATATTTCTTATAATCATATGATTCTATACATACATAAATAATCATTTCACAATTTATAAATATGAGCATGTACATACGTATTTGCATATTATCAAGTTCATATATAATACACATTCTTGCATACTTTCTTTTATATTATCTAAACTGTTTGTGTATGGATACATATACATGCATACATACAAAATATTGTTACAAACACCTACATATATAGATATCTTTATATACCGTAGTATGAATAACCATTTTATAAAAACGTAAACCCTAAACCAAATAAAACTAACTAATAAATGTTAAACACTACAACACTTAACACCCCATCCCCTTTGACCACTTTTTGGCCCTCCCATACCCTCACAAAGCCGTCATCCTACCACCACCCTACACCCCAATCCCCTTTGAGTCTCTTAACAAACCCTACTGGCGTCGCTCGAATCTATGAAGAATTCGACCCCCAACCAGCCTTCATAAGACAGCTGCGCCGTACAGCCCTATTCTATATATCCTTTTTCTTTTGCTTGTTTTGAGGTACCTATACAACTTCAAATCTATTTATTCTTGTTCATATCTTTTCTTATTTTAATAAATTTGATTTTAGAAGAAAACCCAAGTTATTTGGGTTTCTAAAACTACTAAAAGTCTGCTCCAAAGTCACCTAAAAATTCTGAGTTTTGGAAACAAAAGAAATGTAAAGCCAATATATGTAAAAGACTTGATTTCATAACAAAATACCATCTTATATCATAAATGACTCATTAACATCCTTTATACTTGTTTATGCTTGGATATTCCTCTTATGATATAGCTTTATAAACTTGGTTATTACAATGGATATTCGGGATTTAGAAACTTGAAGCAAAATTTTGGTTTATTGTAGATGGAAATTATTACAAAAATAGTCGTTACAATGCCTGTTTTTCGCCACAAAATAAGATATGTTATTTTTTACATAAAACACACATTTTTAAACTAAATCATCCTTTTCATCATAAAACCCTAAACACTAGCCACTTATCCATGTTTGGACAAAGCTTGTAATGTCACACCCCCGCTAAAGCGGAAACACGGGAATGTAATGAAAACTGAATATCGAGAACACATTGTTTACAAGAGAAACTAAATTTACATTTCGTCCAAAGACTATAGTAATTACATTGTATTTACTTAAGTACAATACTGGAAATTCTCAAAATATAGTCCTAATTTAAAAGGCAATATGTAGTAATCTCCTCAGGTATTCCTATCCTTGTTTGCTTTCATGAACCACTTAATTAGTACCTGAAATACACGCTAAAAAGTGTCAACCAAAATGGTTGGTGAGTTCGCAGGTTTGTGACTAGAACAAATAATTTTATGAATAGTGCGTTTATTTATACAATATGCAATCAAGTAATATATACAATTTACATGGGTCTATAACCAAACCTATTGACCTGTACTGTCTCGAATGATAATGCCTTATCACAAAAGCATTAATATACGATAGAAATAAACATTCACTGAACAATATACTCTGTTGATTTACGCGTTCAACAAAGGAATGATTGGGAGTTTGTCGGACTCCGATAGTACTACCTATATTAATCCATTGGCTCAATCCATGAGTTAATTGGTTATAGGGTCATGGGGACTTAAGTGATAATCCGACCACATGTAATGTACTCGGTATGTTATTACATAGTATAAAATAATCAAGTTTCTCATACAATAGAACGTAGGATAATGTATTTCCAAGCATGTATTTCCCCCAAAATATGAAATGAAAACGGGGCTACGATTACTCATCTGGAGTCTTGAGTAGTGTGATAATAGACTAGAATCGTACTGGAACGTCCTACTTGGATGCCACAAGTAAACAAATACTACTTGAGTTCATAGGACTTAACTCTATGCATGAAACATTGGTGATGGATGCAGGCACGTTAAACATCTATGTACTTATTTTTGAGTTTTACACTAGTTAACGACTTAATAATGCGTTAACGTCATTCATGTTTCTTATAAAGTTCAATGTCAAAAATGTATTAACTATATAACTCTTTTTTTGTATCAAGATATGGGTCTAATACATGTTATATAAGTTATTTATATTAAAACATGATTTTCCTTGTATAAACGTTAAATAATTACTTTATTTTCCAACAACGAACGTACAAAATAACCAAAATATAACGTATAAAATACTACGTTTATACACAAAATATATTCTCTTTAACATATGAAGAAATCATGTATAATCTATGTAGGTCCTGATTTCAAACAGAAATCACAAAACAGATCGATTACGCACACACACAGGCGGAATCTGTGTGTATGGTGGTGAAACAGAGGATAGAAACAGAAATGGTGAAGATAAACAAGCTAACCACACAGGAATCAACACAAAATGATGTGAAAATGTAAGAAAAACAGATGAAAAACTCCAAATGTGTATTGATTCAAGAACAACTATGAAAGAGAGAATTTCAGGGTTACAACCGCTTATCCACACCCTAGAAATTCTCTAACTAGGCTATTTATAGTAATTGACAGGTATCGAAACTATGTTCATCGAAACTACTAGTTTCGAGTGAGCATTTACAAATGAAAGAATACCCTGTCGAAACTACTATCTATCGAAACTACTAGTTTCGATTGAACAAACCTCAATCGAAACTAGGTAGTTTCGATGGCCCAGACTTAAACTAATAAAACAGGAAATTACATAAAATAAAATTACAAGAAAGTAAACTAACTAAACACTGTTCAAAACAAATACATTGATGTCAACAGCTTATACAAATAATTAGACTCTACAATCTCCCCCTAAGCTGCTGCATCAATGTCTTCAACTCTTCAAAGAGCAGTTGGTCCTTGAGTAGGAATAGGATTGTAAGGCTTCACCTTTGTTGTCACGACCCTTTGATATGCCTTTGCATCAGCCTCATCATCATCACCGTAGACTTGAATATGATATTTAAATAGCAACTCCAGATCTTCAGGCTGAAATTTCAGAAGCTCCATAGGTTTAAAGATCACAATGTCTTCCTTCCCTTCACACTCTATAACAGCACTTCCAATGTTTGGACTATAGTACCGTGACACCCACATCCCGGCTCACACGAGATGCCGGCCACTTGTCGGATTTACTCATGAACATATAGTAAACAGAGATCATACACAGCGGAAGACTTTAAAATACTATATTTATTTCATAAAACTTGTCTTAATGTATATTCTAAAGAAAGTACAAACATTTCTATTCTAATGCCAGCCTGCCAGAGAATGCCAGATAGCCCACCACATTTCTCTACTCTAGCCTCTTGCTTTTACTGCAGGAGGCTACTTCTTTACCAGATACACATGCTTAAACATATGCCACTTATACATACCCTTGCACAAGGTCTCCATACTATATTCCATGAAGGAATGCAGTATATCTCTACGTCTTAAGTTGCAAGATATTATGTGGCATTTGGCCAGACGTGGCAAAACCTTTCCTTTCCTTACAGACCTATATGGTCAAAATGTTTGACATGGTAAAACATGCCAAAACTCTATCTCTTTCTTTTTACTCTTTGTCAAGACAATAAATGTCAAGACCTCTACAAGTCAAGGTAAAACCTTGACTCCTCTGCCATTACTTATCTGGGCTCACCATGATAAGTTCTAAAACGTTTTACGTGTCAAAACCATTTTCTTTCTCAAAGTCTTTTTAATGTGAAATCATGCCAAAAGGCAAGTTTCCATTCTAACCATTCCTTTCAAAACTAGTCCTCATCCTAAATCCTCGTAAAGGTTTCTCCATGGTATATCAAGAAGACAAGGTGGTTATCCTCCCAGAGTAGTACCTCCAACAGAGATGTTCCCAGGAAAGAATGACGGGTCCAGGAGGGATTTATACACCATTCTTTCCTTAGACAGAACATTCTGTTTGCCAGATAACTACATACCGGTCGGATGGTTACCCAACGCTTCTTTTATATCTCATGAATACTCCGTTACTTAGTTTCAAGATTTAGACATGTTTTATACATAACCTCTTGCAACATGAATGCTATCCCAAATATTTAAATCAAGGTATATAGCATTTATGTAAATCTTTCTAGCATGCATACCGGCCCAAAACATTTAAAGTAAAACATTTAAAAAGGGCCTCAGAGAACTCACCTCTAATTTCCTTCTCCTTCACACAATTCTTTCGTGCTAATGTAAACAGCACAACGACTTGGATTAATGTCCTCAGAACTATCTTTTACGTATTGGAACCGTAAAGCTGGAAACCGGACTTTTCTACGCGAACCGGGGCTCGGGGCACGCTTCCCTAGGTTAACTAGGTGTTGGAGAGTGTGTTTTGCTGTGTGAGATGGTCTAAAACTGAGCTCATTGTCCATCTATTTATAGGGTGCTCGACAGGTCCGTAGCGGACCGCTAAACATATGGGTGGCGGTCCGCCACCCTTTTCAGGCGGCTTATTCTGGATTGGGGCATACGTAGCGGACCGTTATGCTTCATCGTGACAGACCGCTAAGGATTATTGTAGCTGGCGGACCGCTAGGGACCTGGTGACGGTCCGCTACCAGCCTTCTACGCGTCAATTTTCAGCGATTAGTCACCGGACACGTGGCTTCTCCTGAGTGATCCCTTGCTCCATACGTAGCGGACCGCTAACCCTTCTGGTGGTGGTCCGCCACCCTTCATTTTCACAAATTTTCATTTTCAGCCCTTGGATTTTGAGTTAAATTCAACCTGACCCCTTGTAATTTAACATAATGTCATTTAAACCCCTAGGGTTTCATCAATTGACCACTTTAGTCTCTCAACATATATTTCTTTAAAAATTGGGGTGTTACAAATCTACCCCCCTTACAAAGGTTTCGTCCTCGAAACTTGTTACTTACTCGAATAAGTAGGGATAAGATTGCCTTATCTCTTCCGCTGTCTCCCATGTGGCTTTAGATCCCTTTCGATGTTGCCATTGAACTTTAACTTCCTTGATTACTTTATTTCGTAATCTCCTTTCTTTCCAGTCGAGTATAGCCACTGGCTTCTCGACATAATTCAATCTTTCGTCTACCTCTATATCATTCAGTGGTACATGAGAGGTTTCGTCTGCCAGACACTTTCGTAAGTGCGATACATGGAATGTTGAGTGGATTCCACTCAACTCTTCTGGCAATTCCAATCTATATGCAACCTTCCCTACTCGAGCTAAAATTTTAAATGGTCCAATAAATCTTGGACTTAACTTCCCTCTCTTTCTGAATCTAATGATTCCTTTCCACGGAGATACTTTCAGCAGAACGTAATCTCCAACTTGAAACTCTATTGGTCTTCGTCTTTTGTCTGCATAGGACTTTTGTCTATCCTGGGCAGCTTTCAGACGAGCTTTAATCTGATCTAACTTTACACCTATCGCTTGGACAATTTCTTTACTTCCCAACTCTTTCTGTCCAACATCTCCCCAACATATGGGAGTTCTACATCTCCTTCCGTATAACATCTCGTATGGCGGCATGCCAATACTTGCATGATAGCTGTTGTTATACGAGAATTCTACCAAAGGTAGATGACTATCCCAACTTCCACCGAAGTCAATAATACAAGCACGCAACATATCCTCAAGTGTTTGTATCGTTCTTTCACTTTGTCCATCCGTTTGAGGATGATACGCCGTGCTAATCAATAACTTAGTTCCCATTTCTTCATGGAACTTCTTCCAGAAACGCGACGTAAAACGTGTATCTCTGTCATATACAATTGAAACCGGCACTCCATGCCGTGAAACAATTTCTTTGATAAATGTCTCTGCTAACCTTTCTGAAGAGTATGTCTCACTTATTGGTAAGAAGTGAGCACTTTTAGTCAATCTATCTACTATCACCCATATGGTATCATAACCTTTAGCTGTTTTTGGTAGCTATGTTATGTCTCACTTATAAACTTTATAAGACTTAAATAGAAACTTTAATATTAAAACATTTATAAACTTGTATTTAAATTTGGAATATTTATAAACTTATATTTTAAGACTTTATAGACTTATGGTTTCATTTAAACTTTAAAAACATTTATAAACTTATAATTAAAATATAAATACTATTTAATATCTTATAAACTTATAATTGCATGTTAATCGTTTAAACTTATAATCACATTTAGACATTATTGAATTACAAGTTAATTTGTAAACAAATACTTGATACTTAAGAACTTTAATAAATCCTAAAAGATTATTTTGATTTACTTTGAGATAATTATTTATCCTTAATCATTATTTATTTAAAAGTATTATTAATCCTTAATAATTATTCACTTTTTAAATATTTATTTATTCTTACAATAATTATTGTTAATCTTTAATAATTATTCATCCTTTAAATATTATTATCTTTAATAATTATTTAGTCTTTCATTTAACTATCGTTACAACTTCACTTGTAAATACTTAGAAAACTACTTTAAATTTTGATTACCTAACTTGTGTAATTAATAATTGTAAAGCTTTTTAAATAATTATTTTAATTAATAATTATTTTAAACTATAAACTTATTAAACCTTGATACTCAAGTCTTGTACTACCTATTTAAAACCTTATTTAAACTTCATAAATACAATCATTCCCGTCGCCCATTTGGAACCCTAGTAAATCTTGAAATCCTAGATACCTTGTCATAAACTTATAGGATCAAACTTGAAACTTTAGACTTGTATTCTTAGGCTTGTTGTGAGGATATTCTCCCTCAAATTCTTGCTACACTAAATTTTGTTAGACACTCTTCCCTCATTCCAGGTGAGTATACTTAGCCCCTTTCCTTTTTTTTTTTTGCTTATAAACTTGGGGTGAAACATGTATCAAACTTCCAAACTTATACAATTCTTGTACAACTATGTTTATATGCTTATTCTTGTGTTATGTGCCTTTGAGACTTGCATGCTTAAATTAAACTTAAAACTAACATACTTATTAACTTTGATCAATCCTACAGTGACAATGATAGATCTATTGAATTTGACCAATCCACATAGATTGATTGATCCTTCGGGGGGAGCCCATGGTGATTGTTACTGATTTAAACTCTAAACTTTTAAGGGTAACCTGCGGGTTATGCCTAAACTTGGTTGGAGGATTGATATGCACAATGTTTAAACTTGTTTGTTCTCACACTTATACTATAGAATGCATGACATAGTGAATTGTAAGACTTTTCAAAGACTTGTTAAACTGTGTCAAAACCTTCGTATCTCACCAACTATTTTTAGTTGACAGTTTACTCAACATGTTTAAGGTACACCAGCATGAGACTTTATCGTGATCACATAGGATGCTTTGGACCTGGAATACTTATCAAATAAACACTATATTCTTGTTATGTATTGTTTCATTTTCTTGTATTGAACCTGTGAAAATTATTAATGAAATTATTTTAACTTAAATAGTCAACCTTATGCTTTTTGAACAACCGCGTCCGCCCCGACGTATAATCCGTCGTCGGTTGGGGTGTGACAGATTGGTATCAGAGCCTTGGTTATAGGGAATTAGGTTATTAGACACATGACCTAGAATATAACTTAGGAGTCCCAAACATGAGTTATCTCATGTCCTTTACTAGGAACCTCCTCTCTATTCTATTCTTGAATCTTAAACTCTAAACGTGCATGCTTATACTTGGAACCTTATACTTCTATCTATTTACAAAAGCCTACTACATCGAGGTCATATTCTTAGACTTCAAGTCCAACTCAAAAACTAACTCTCGTCAAAAGTATCTTAGTTCTAAACAATGTATGAGAACTTGTGCGGACCGGAAGGGTGAATGCCTGTATTCTGGGAAATTCTGTCAAGGAAAGCATTTCGTACAAATCCAGACCAACCGTTGGACCTGTATGCTTTCCTGGGAATTCTTGTGATGAGTATTCACTTATAGGAATGCATGACTTCTCTAACGTTAGTGAACTTAAATTACTATTGATATGTCAAAGTGCCTATTTAGTAATGTACACTGAATGGGTGCCATCTGAATACTTTATACCTCATGATTTCATGATTTCAAACCCTCAACTATGATCCTTACTCCATGATCCTTATATCCATCCTTTTCGTTGGTTACCTCATTATAACATGCCTACTCGTCATGGCCGAAGCTGAACTTTATGATTCTTATGATACAATACTTAATACTACGTATACTACACTACATGAAAACTCTTGCGTTTATAGACACTCCTATCTTCATGTTACTTGGCTAATTTCATTCAGTACCATCCTAAGCCTTACCACACACTTATTCTTCATACATCCTTAATTTTACAACACATGACATCACCATTATTTGTAAACAAAACTTAAATTCATTTGGGCCAAATACACGTTAATAAGAAACCAATGAACCTACTCCAAGACGAAGAAACCTACTGGAATGGATGAACCTCACCTTAGGACCTCAAAGCCCAGTCCACAATAAACCTTATCATAAGCCCAAAACAATAGTGTTACTTATACATAACGACTAAAAGAGCGTGTTAACCCATGAGAGATTCGGGCTAGGGAAACTAGAGTACTTAAGTGTGTCCTTGGTGACCCACCCTCTTTCCCGGAAATCCTTTTCATGGATATACTACTTATAGTTTAAGTGTTACTTCTAAAGAATACTATTGTGGAAGCTCAGTATTACGAATAACCAGACTTTAAATTCATGAAAGACTTCTATATTTAAACACCTAGAAATTTCATCCCCACTTACAAAACTTCTTTTTCTTTTCTTACTAGGCAATGGACTCATACTCTCCTCCTTCGCCAGTGTACCGTCCCAAAACAGAGTCTGACACGGAAGAAGATAATGAATCACCAGTCTACCGGTCACCAGCACGCCCTACTGCTAGGGCAAGGATTGACCCAAGTGCAAACTGGATCAGAAACTCTGGCCCAAGACTCAGAACATCTGGGTCACCTACAGCAAGAAACCCATATCAGGCACCTCACCTACACCACCGGTTTTCATCCCCTCCGAGAGACCCCTACCTAGCACCTGACCCATATCATCCTAACCCGAGGGCAAGGTATACTATGGCACCTACTAGTGTCATGGGCATCCCATTTGATGACATCCGCCAATATGTGAGAACCACGGAATTCATGAGACAAGGGATGGAACACGGAACGAGACATGACCTGCTAAGTCAAAGGATTAACAGTCTAGTAGATCAAGTATGGTGCCAAGAGGAGAAGATTTCAACTCTGGAAGAAGACAGAGAAATACTTAAAGCGCGCGTGGATGCAGCTAGAGCCGAGGCCAGAACTGCTGTCCGAATAACTATAGTTGTGCTCGTTCTAGTGCTTGTCTGCTTCTTAGTGGAAAGCTACCTGAGGCGTTAGCAGAAACTTCTATTCTATGTTTTGTCTTTAATTTCGGTTTAAGAATCATTTCTTTATGTATGGACTAAAAGTCCCAATTTTCAGTACTTAATGATAAGTCCTACTTTCACGAATCAAATATTATTACTCTTTGTTTTGACTCAACCCTCAGGATTCACACGCACTTTTTACCACTTGGTACTCGTATCTAAAAACATTCCTCATAAACAATTCGTCTTAAAACTTGATTCAAACAACGACATATTAAATTATCAAACCCTAAGTGGTGAGTATGACTAAAGAATAAACTTCCAATAAACATTTCGGGTTGGAAAAGACTTTCAATACAACATAACTTATGAGACCTTATCTTAATCAACTATGATTTTTACTTCGTAAGAATTACTATCACTAAACCTTGACTAAATAAATTACTTGGTTAGCCATATTTCTCTTGAAATATTCTCCTTATAACCACCCATTTGTTTATTTAACCCATTATGTCCCAACATCCTATCCATCCACAAATAAGAACGGATTACGATTAATCCTTACAAACAAGATCAGTTATTCGTGATCACACCTCCATAAATATTTTCAGAAACTCCCCGTTATCTTACACTTTCGGCAGCGTATGAGAACACTCTCCACGTCAAACGAATGGATCTTTTGCATAGGCGTTAACCATTCATATTAACCGCAATAGGAGTCAAAACCCAAGCACACGTACTCATGGAATACAATAAACTTACGTATACACGTTCACAAAATACACATTCCTAGGTAAAGTCAATACCCTAAGTCGGGAGGAACACACC
This sequence comes from Smallanthus sonchifolius, assembly GCA_023525975.1. Classification (NCBI taxonomy): domain Eukaryota; kingdom Viridiplantae; phylum Streptophyta; class Magnoliopsida; order Asterales; family Asteraceae; genus Smallanthus; species Smallanthus sonchifolius. The sequence continues at coordinate 14,807,566 of CM042028.1, read as the reverse complement.
TTGCTACATTGCGTAGAAATTCAAAACAACGTTCAAATCCATATCCTTGAATCCCAACACCTTTCGGTTACTGAAAGGAACGTGTACAACAAAGAGCCATGTAGAGCTGAACTCCGATTAAAACCTAAGCACAATGACTTGCTTTAATTCCTAAATCCTATCTGAATCCCTAATCATGATAACTTTTGTACGTTCATCTTGAATGAGGCTCATAAGACTCGTTATTCGCTTCATCCTGGTGCGGATAAAATGCACAAGGATCTTCGTTACAAATACTAATGACCGACACGAAGAAGGACATTGCTCTCTATGTAGCAAAGTGCCTCACTTGTTCTAAAATAGAAGCCGAGTATCAGTATTCACTTGATCTCCCTAAACAAACAGAATTTCCCGTATAGGAACAAGGAGCATATAACAATGGATTTCACTACGAAAACTTCCTTACACCTCTCGTGGTCACCATAGTATTTGAGTGATCACATTCTACCCAAGGCATGATCATACACTTTATTCACCAAAGCTGGAAGCTGAAAAACTTTAAAAGTTACCTCGGGATTTGACGTATTCTTGTTCAAACACGAGGAAGCTTTGGAACTCTAAGTTATGCCACATTATTACTCTTTAGCTTTCTGGTTGACATTACCCTCTAAGGACTCAGTAATTGCTAGCTATTCTTACGTAGAAACAATGACTAGACATTGAGCAATCTATGTGCCCTCTCTTGACCCACACACAAACAGAAGGATCTATACGGACCATGCAACGATTCGAGTACTTACGGGTGCACACGTAAATTATAAAAATCAGCGCATGGAAAACATAGTAAACTCTGTCGTGTGCTATGACCTAAAACCTATCGTGATATATAGTAACGAAACTAATGTGATATGACAAGGGCATGGTGGATATGCCGACAGTACTTCCTATATATAAATGCTCTATCATATTATCAGAAGTATCGTTGTTCGTGTCACGAGAAGTTTTGGACCTAGACCAATGACCGTGAAATCTCTTACCCGCTGACCAAGTCTTGAGCATATGAATCTATATTTTCAGAAAACTCAAATCATCAAACTTTCATCAAATCCATTCCACCTTTAGAATCCAAATGATTATTTGACAGTTCTTCTCCTTCAGTTCATTTCAAGAACTAAATCCACATATCCCTTGATGAAGCTATGCCCTTCTTTGGTGAACCCATGGAAATCCTGAATCCTGAAATCAGGAAACTCAGAGCATAATCATAGCCCCATCGTCACAGTTCATTTGGAAGTCTAAACGTAGCCAAGAGCTTACATGGGAACGTAAAGTATCCTTCTCATCATCCTTGTCTATACTATAAACCTAAATCCTGAACCAGACCCTTCTACTTTAATTTCGGGACGAAATTTCCTAAAGTAGGGGAGATTGTAATATCCAGGATTTTACAACCTACCTTTCCCTAAACCTTTGCACGAGTTATTAATTTAAAACTTGAAATTTTATTAAAACTATTTTCTTAAATAATAAATATCGATTTAATTGATATATATTTTAGAAAAAAAAACAATAATACTTGAGATATATATATATATATATATATATATAAGACTTAGTTAAAAATATATATATTTATATATATATACATCTTATAAATAAAATGTGTTAAAATTCTTAAAACTTTATAAGTTATAATTATATAAGTAATATAATTATTAAACTTATGTTCTTTAAATATTTAAACATGTAAAACTTATAAACTTATAAATTATTTTATAAATTTATAAAATAATAAAACTTATAAACTTATTTGGTTTTATAAAAATAAAACATATTTGTTCTATAAAGTCCAAGGACTAAAACTGTCAAATTCCGAAACTTGTTTAAACTAAATTGGTATTTTGTACATAAAATGTTAAAGGCTGGAAACTTCAGGGACTTGTTGTGTAATTAACCCAAACTCCCAGAACCCAAACCAGTCGTGGGTTCGATCCCAACCAAGCCCGGTTTTCATCCCCTTTTTGCTAAAAACGCGTAATCGACCAGATTCGTTGCACCTCGAGCTCCTACTCGAGCGTGCGACCACAACCCGAGACAATTCAATGCTTGAACTCACGTTTAACACCGCGTAGAATCGAATTTGAATTCGTTTTACTCAACCATATTCCCCCCAACTGTACGAGCATTAAACACCGAAATTGACTATAAGTACCGGTTACTACATCTCAACGACATCACACCCTAACTATGAGTACCGGTTACTACAACTCGAAATTCATTCAAATCGAACCTGGATTGCCGATTGAAGCCCGCGGACAGCCGCTCCTGAACTGGAACCGGTTCTCCCTCAATCCGATATAAAAACAGGTAATTCCTATGACCAATCTAATCGCTTTCATTCCATAATCAAAAGCCCTCTGTCAATTTGCAATGACAGAGAGATTATCGATTCGTATTTTGAAGATTCGATTCTAGGGTTCATCAGGATATTAGGGGTGATTTGAGGATGTGCTTATCCTTTTCTTTTCCGGATAAAACCATTAGTGAGGCCCTAGCCGGGTGGTAGTGCGTGTGTGTTTGACTCAGCTGGCCGGATTCGAATCCGGCTAGTCTGAGTTTTTATGTTTTTATTTTTCTTAATGCTTTTTAATCAGTTTTAAATTTGTTAAATATTTTTATAAAATCTGTTAAACTTTTATAAACTTAAAACTTATTTTTATTTATACTTTTATGTTTAGAAAAACATTTTAATTAATGGAAACTTAGTTAAAACTTATAAGGATTTAATCTTTAATATTAATTTTAGATTTTTAAAAACTATAAAAATACTTTTAAACTTTATAAAACTTATACATTTAACATAAATTATCTTATAAAATCAGAAACTTTAATTTGTTATTTATTTTCTGAAATAAATAAACTTATTTTGTTTTAAACTTTAAATTAATTTATAAAATTAATTAAACAGAAACTTATATAAACTTTAAAAAATCAAAAGAAAAGGTTTGTAAAACTTATATATTATTTAGAAAACAGAAACTTTAATCTTATAAATTATAAACTTATACTTTTTATAAAACTTATATTTTATTTTGAAACAGAAAACTTGGTTGCTCATTTATTTAAAAATAGAATATTCTAAATTTATAAACTTTATAAGACTTAAATAGAAACTTTAATATTAAAACATTTATAAACTTGTATTTAAATTTGGAATTTTTATAAACTTATAATTTAAGACTTTTTAGACTTATGGTTTCATTTAAACTTTAAAAACATTTATAAACTTATAATTAAAATATAAATACTATTTAACATCTTATAAACTTATAATTGCATGTTAATTGTTTAAACTTATAATCACATTTAGACATTATTGAATTACAAGTTAATTTGTAAACAAATACTTGATACTTAAGAACTTTAATAAATCTTAAAAGATTATTTTGATTTACTTTGAGATAATTATTTATCCTTAATCATTATTTATTTAAAAGTATTATTAATCCTTAATAATTATTCACTTTTTAAATATTTATTTATTCTTACAATAATTATTGTTAATCTTTAATAATTATTCATCCTTTAAATATTATTATCTTTAATAATTATTTAGTCTTTCATTTAACTATCGTTACAACTTCACTTGTAAATACTTAGAAAACTACTTTAAATTTTTATTACCTAACTTGTGTAATTAATAATTGTAAAGCTTTTTAAATAATTATTTTAATTAATAATTATTTTAAACTATAAACTTATTAAACCTTGATACTCAAGTCTTGTACTACCTATTTGAAACCTTATTTAAACTTCATAAATACAATCATTCCCGTCGCCCATTTGGAACCCTAGTAAATCTTGAAATCCTAGATACCTTGTCATAAACTTATAGGATCAAACTTGAAACTTTAGACTTGTATTCTTAGGCTTGTTGTGAGGATATTCTCCCTCAAATTCTTGCTACACTAAATTTTGTTAGACACTCTTCCCTCATTCCAGGTGAGTATACTTAGCCCCTTTCCTTTTTTTTTTGCTTATAAACTTGGGGTGAAACATGTATCAAACTTCCAAACTTATACAATTCTTGTACAACTATGTTTATATGCTTATTCTTGTGTTATGTGCCTTTGAGACTTGCATGCTTAAATTAAACTTAAAACTAACATACTCATTAACTTTGATCAAGCCTACAGTGACAATGATAGATCTATTGAATTTGACCAATCCACATAGATTGATTGATCCTTCGGGGGGAGCCCATGGTGATTGTTACTGATTTAAACTCTAAACTTTTAAGGGTAACCTGCGGGTTATGCCTAAACTTGGTTGGAGGATTGATATGCACAATGTTTAAACTTGTTTGTTCTCACACTTATACTATAGAATGCATGACATAGTGAATTGTAAGACTTTTCAAAGACTTGTTAAACTATGTCAAAACCTTCGTATCTCACCAACTATTTTTAGTTGACAGTTTACTCAACATGTTTCAGGTACACCAGCATGAGACTTTATCGTGATCACATAGGATGCTTTGGACCTAGAATACTTACCAAATAAACACTATATTCTTGTTATGTATTGTTTCATTTTCTTGTAATGAACCTTTGAAAATTATTAATGAAATTATTTAAACTTAATAGTCAACCTTGTGCTTTTTGAACAACCGCGTCCGCCCCGACGTATAAGCCGCCGTCGGTTAGGGTGTGACACTTTCATAGACTGACACATTGTGACTGATTGCAAAACTTATATTTGAGTTGGCCAAGAAGTTGAGAATAGGAAGAAAGTCAGCATTCTTAGCATCATCAGTGTGTAAGACAGCACAGACATTATGCCTTTTAACAAATAAGAGATCCATATCTGCACAGAAATACAAATGATTAAAAGTCAGTCCAACACTTATACAATTTCATAAACAAGCCCTATCGAAACTACTAGTTTCGAGCGAAACAACTAGTTTCGAGCGAAACAACAAGTTTCTTCCAACACTTAGTAAACTTTTGAAAACACCTGATCGAAACTACTAGTTTCGAGTGAAGAAACTATATCGAAACTACATAGTTTCGAGCATCAAGGGGTATCGAAACAACTAGTTTCGAGTGAAAACTGTTCAAATTCTGAAAAACCTCTTAAAATTCAAAGAAACCTCCTGTTACTCGAAATTACTTAGTTTCGATAGCAAACCCTGAAACTATAGAACCAACTCAAAGAAACTCAGAAAAACACAAGTTTATATAAACAGACTCAAAAACAGATTCAAGCAAACCAAAAAAAAAGATGAAATAAAAAGCTAAGTAAAAAGGTAAGAAAATCCTGTGAAGATCGAAACTCCTTCTTACCGATGAATCACTTCAAATCTGCAAAATTAGACATTAAAAGAGTGAGATATTAACAATTGTAAGCTCAAAATCATGAAATGAACACAAATCGACCAAGATTAAGAAGAATTAGTCGTAAAAACTTTCAGAAATCAAACCCTAAGACCTGTCCATTCACAAAATCGCATACAACGACCTTGAAACAATACCTGATGATGAAGACGACGAGGGAATCAGATAAGAAACACTGAAATCGCAAGCTCAGACTGAGGATTGAGAGGTTTTGTGTGTGAAAAAGATGGTGTGAAGGCTTTCGGGTGAGTGAGAAAGAACGACGCATGAATATTTTGATTATGAAGACATTCAATTTGGGCTAGACAAAAGACTAAAATGCCCCTGTCGAAACTACTAGTTTCGATAGGGCAAAGTAGTTTCGAGTGACCGGAAGTTTCGGGCGGTTTGAGTAGTTTCGATGAAGTGAAGTTTTGGGTGACAGGACTTACTTGATTAAAAACAAAGCAAAAACACTCATAAGTACACAATTTAAACAAGCTAATAAGGAAGATTAAGAGATTTATATGTAAAAAGAATAGAAACAATAAAAGATATAAACACTTAGCCTTTGGAAAAGATCCAACGTGAGATCATGTCTGGTCAAAACCTTGAAACACTTCATTTTGCACTCAGCTACTGTGAATCCCTGAAGATAGCCGATATTTGTGCAAGATAAACCCGAACATTTGTTTGTACAATGATTTCATGTAATTAAGAGGTACCATTTGAGCACGAAACACGGTGTACCCCACATATTGAAATAAAATGGTTTTGAAAGCCTATCAATCCTCAAGAAATACCCGCATTCATCTTATCATTTCTTACAGGTTAGCCTGAGTACCATCTTGATAAGTCAAAGTCACCGCCAAAAGTAAAATAAGATCCAACCGGATATAAGAAGATGTAAAATGAAAAAATATCCAAGCGGACATAAAAAGGTATGAACATTCTAGATCTTTGCGTAAGCAAAACAGAAGAATCGTAAAATTATCCAAGCGGATAGGAAAAGATTGAACACCCGAGATCTTTGTGTAAGCAAAACAGACGGGGTCAAATCATCCAAGTGGATGGGAAAAGGATGAGCTCCCGAGATCTTTGCGTAAGCAAAACAGACGGGGTCATCGGCGGTAACTCTCGTTACTTTGACGGTCACCTGGCGTATGAATCAGAATCCAACACGTAATTCTATATCTGATTGAATCGGTTTTCTTAGGTAAAAATGGGTTAGAAGTTTCAAAAATGGGTTCAAACACACGTGTACAATAGAGAATTAGATTTTCACACTACTAAAAAGTTATAACCATATGTCGGGCCTACCGGCTATACCTCAGTAAGCACCATCGCTTATGGTCCATTCCATGTTCAAGAAGTGTGATTAGACTCTATCATTTCTCACAAGGTCAGATCCGATTTTCCTGAAACAAAACATGATATTCACAGTGAGTTCTTCTGAAGAAAACAATAAACAAAACAAATCTTTTCTTTTCTTTTGACTATACAAAGCAAAACTTTTTCTTCCAACATCAAAATCCAATTTCTCCCCCAAAAGTTATGCTCTCAAAAGTAAAGAATGAAAATAACTGTACAGAAAAGGAAAATCTTTTTGGAAATCTTCCTGATTAACAAGTTTAAAAAGAAAAGACAATATGTACAAAGGTTACTGGAAATTGATTATGCCGAGCATCTCCACCAATTTCTCATATCTGGTAGAATCAAACGCTTTTGTAAAGATGTCGGCGGTTTGTTTGTCGGTTTTGACTTCAACGATCTTGATATGTTTCTTTTCGACACAATCACGGATGAAGTGGTGTTTGATCTCAATGTGTTTGGTTTTTGAATGCTGAACATGATTTTTGGTGATATGAGGAACGGCGGTGTTATTACACAAGATGGGGGTTTCATGAAAGGTGATCCCGTAATCAAGCATCTGATGGTGGATCCATCTCACTTGAGAACAACAGAGGGCTGCGGCAATGTATTCGGCTTCGGCCGTGGATTGGGAAACGGTAGTTTGTTTCTTGCATTGCCAGGAGATGAGGCGGTTGCCAAGGAACTGACAACCTCCAGAAGTGGATTTTCGGTCTAAGTTGCATCCCCCGTAGTCTGAATCTGAATAAGCCATAAGGTCAAATAAGTTATTTTTAGGATACCAAAGCCCAAGCTTTGGCTTGTGCTTCAAATATCTTAAAATACGTTTAACAACAATTAAATGAGAAAGTTTAGGATTAGCCTGAAAGCGTGCACACACGCACACTGCAAACATGATGGCTGGTCTGCTAGCAGTGAGATACAGGAGAGATCTTATCATTGAGCGATAGAGGTGCTGATCAACGCTTTCACCGTCCAGATCAGAAGACAGACTGTGTCGAACTTCCACGGGAGTTTTGTAAGGATGAGACTCAGTTATTTTAAACTTGGTTAGGATTTCTTTGATATACTTCTCTTGATGGATAAAAATTCCCGACTCTGACTGATCTACCTGTAAACCAAGAAAGAACTTCATTTCCCCCATAAAGCTCATCTCAAACTTAGAACGCATCACTTCTTCAAATTCTTTACACAGCCGCGGATTTGTGGATCCGAAAATGATATCATCAACATATATCCGCACCAAAATAGTATCCGCTCCATCCTTTCGTTTGAACAAAGTTTGGTCAATTGCCCCTCGTGTGAAACCATTATCAAGCAGATGCGTAGATAACGTCTCATACCACCCACGAGGTGCTTGATGAAGACCGTACAATGCCTTGTCAAGTTTGTAGACTCTATCAGGATAGCTTGGATCAATGAAACCCGGTGGCTGCTTGACATAAACTTCCTCTTGAACCTTTCCATACAGAAATGCGCTTTTGACATCCATCTGATGAACTGTGAAGTCCATGTAGGCTGCATAGGTGAGAAACATTCTGATGGCTTCCAAGCGAGCCACTGGTGCAAAAACATCTTCAAAATCAATCCCTTCTTTTTGATAAAACCCCTGAACGACCAAGCGGGCTTTGTTACGAATCACAATTCCACCTTCATCCTTCTTGTTACGAAATACCCAACGAGTGCCGATTGGAACTTTGTTCTTTGGAAGGTCTACAAGATTCCACACATGTAACTTGCTGAACTACTGCAGTTCTTCTTGCATGGCCTCCACCCAACTGTTCTCAAGCAATGCAGCTCTGATATTTTTAGGCTCGACTTGAGATATGAAGCAAGTGAAGAGACCGTCATTCATTGCTTCGGTGGCACTTCGAGTGCGGACTCCCACATTGAGTGGACCAATGATATTGTCCGTGGGATGATTCTTGTGAATTCTTAACTGTGGAATCTCATCCTCTTCCACTTGTTCATCCAGATTGGTAATGTTGTGATCAGGAAGATCAGCTTCCTCATTAATAGAATTTTCAACAGAAGACTGTGGAGCAACATCTACTATTGGAGGAATTTCTTCCTCAACAGTTTCATTTGTTGCTACAGAGTCTGAAGAATCCGTAGTGGACGATGAAGAGGAGCTAGAAGCAGAAGCAGAAGAAGTACCTAAGATATTCACAGGCATAAGAGGATTAGCTGAGACAGATATGTTATTAAAATCAGGAAGATTAAAAGATTTAAACAATGAGTTGACATCAAAAAGCCAATCAGGACAGTCCCCAGCGTCCGTATGATTGCTTTCATGCCAGTTGATATCAATGGACTCCAGCACAATCCTTCGTCTCTTGTTGTAAACACGAAAAGCTCTTTGGTTAGACGAATAGCCCACGAAATAACACTCATCCGCTTTGGCTTCAAACTTGTTCAGCTGATCAGAAGTATTCAACATTGTGCAGACACATCCAAATTTCCTGAAGAAATCAATAACAGGCTTGCGCTTGTACATAATTTCATAAGGAGTCTTGTTGCAGCTTTTGGTGATGAGAACTCTATTTTGCACAAAACATGCAGTATTGACTGCTTCGGCCCAGAACGTGTCAGGAAGCTTAGAATCGACGATCATAGTTCTTGCAGCTTCAATCAACGTGCGGTTTCTTCTTTCAGCTACACCATTTTGTTGAGGAGTACGAGGTGCACTGAATTACTGAGCAATACCCTTACTTTCACAAAAAGAGTCGAAAGTAGCATTTTTGAATTTTGTTCCATGATCGCTGCAGATAATCGTCACATTCAGATTGAACAGATTCTCGATTTGAAGCAGATGAATCTTCAGAGTCTCTTGCGTCTCATCTTTATTTGCCAGGAAGAATACCCAAGTAAACCGAGAGAAGTCATCGGTTACTACCAAACAGTAAGATTTCCTTCCATGACTCATGACACTCACAGGACCAAATAGATCCATGTGAAGTAATTGAAGGGGAGAGTCAATGGAATTAGTAGTTTTAGGTTTGTGAGAAGATTTGTGCTGCTTGCCTTTGGAACAGGAAAGACAATGTTCCACTGGTGAGAAGTCTTTCAGAAGCAAACCTGTGACAAGGTTTCCTCGAACAAGGCGGTTCATAGTTTTGAAATTCACGTGTCCTAATCTTTTGTGCCATAGAAAGGACTCATCTTCTGAAGCTTTTGAGAGAAAGCAGGATTCGATTCCTGATGGATTATTCATATCCAGACTGTAAGTATTGAATCTTCTAGGAGCTCTCATGAGAATTAATTCTTCGGGAATAACCACTCCAGGCTTCAGAATCAAACATTCCTTGGAGTTGAAGAGGGCATAAAAGTCTTTATCACAGATCTGGGACACACTCATCAGATTATATTTTAGCTATGGAACGAAGTTGACATTCTCCGAGCTATTTACACCATTAGACACAGTTCCTTGACCTTCAATCTTTCCTCCTCTTGGATTTCCGGCAAAATCTACATAATCTCCATCCATTTCATGATAGTCTTGCAGCAAATTGAATTGACCAGTCATATGTCTTGAACATCCACTATCTACATGCCAGATGTTATCTCCGGTTCTTCTTGGTTGACCCTATACACAACAAATTATTTAGACGTTTTGTCCAAGACCATTGCTATCAAGAGGTTTCTTGTCAAGATAAGACATCACATGGGAATCATAATCAGAATCCTCCTTTGAAGACGTATGGTCATCATATAGAACATTATTTTTAATTTTCCAAGTTCTTTTCAAATAATTTATAGCATTTTTAATTCTTTTACGCCTAGTTTTTCTAGAATGAGAAGACTTAGACGGCACATCTGAACTTAATAAAATTTTGGGAGACGATTCTTCATTATAATTGATTGTTGTCAATTTACAACTTTTTGAGACATGATTTGATGCACCACAACTAAAACAAACTTTATCACAAGACGCCTTAGCCTGCTAATTGTCATTACAAACTGAAGATGATTGTGATGTTGAGGCATCTGAACATGATACGATTCTTTCTTCAATAACTTTGTCTTGAAGTCTTTGTTCTTCCTTTAATCTGAAAAATTCCATGTTGCTCATGGTTTCTCGTGGTACATCGTTCACAACAATTCCTGCACTTTTAAACTTGGTAACACATGGCACAACATTCACAGATTTAGGAGTAAAGGGTAACGCATTTTTAAATTTAGAAATATCACTTCCTAATCCCATATGCTCAGAAGGCATAGAATCAAAATACAAATTTTCAACATGTTCACAAATATCTGGTTTTGACATGGACATATTATTACATTCATCCGACATAAGTTCATTTAAAATGTTTGTAGAACCAGAACTCTCATCACAATCATCCTCTGAAGTTACACAATTTGATTCTGCACATGAAGCAAAACTGTCAGAATCTGAGGATGTAATATAATCATCAGCAGATAAAGTACACACAAAAGAAGTAGGAACATGAGGAACAGGCATGTCAGCAAATCTACCTGACTTAGAATAAGGTGGTGGATGAGAATTATAACCAAGACCCTCTTTGCCTTTTCTGTTAAATTGTTTATCAATTATCCCAAACAAAATTTTCTGATCCATATCCATATGGTCAACTTGTAATTTAGCCTTTTCTGCCTTTTGGACTCTTTCACTTAAAATTTTATTATTAATGGTTTGAGTGTTAAGTTGCACAATTAAAGAACGGTTTTCTCCAGAAATGTCACGAATTTTCTTTAAATATAGTTTCTCATTTTTGGCCACAGAGTCATACATCACCTTAATGTGATTTCGTTCATCGACCAAAGCCTGGTTGATGAATCTATATTTCTGAATCTCATTTAAACAGGATTTAGCATTGCAAAGTCTAGACATTACCTCAGCTGGCACGGCAGTGAGATCCTCAGCTGGTTCAATCATAACACATTTTTCTTTCTCTTCAATGTCTGCCATCAGTGCTTTGTCAGCTGCTTCCCCTTCCTAATCTCCCCCAATGATAGTGTTCATCAGCTTGACAGACCAGAACTGTTGAGATGGAAGATGTAGTGGTTTTGGGAGAGACGACAGCTTGCTTTCCAGAGGAGTTCTTCTTCTCATGCTGCTCCTTTGATGATGGCTCCTTGCAATTTCTAGCAAAATGACCCAGTTGGTCACAGTTGTAGCATCTCACCTTCTTGATGTCAAACCTAAGGGTCTTTCCCTGCTTGAATCTATCCATTCCAGTCCTTTTGATGAATCTCTTGGCTCGTAAAGTCAGCATTGCCATGCACCAATCAATGTCCATTTTCTCTAAATCATCAGGATTGATTTGCTCCAAGTCATCCGGTTGAAAACTGACCGGTGTCAAGTTTCCAGAAATTAGTGCATCATAGCACGACATGAAGGCAGTCATGATTGGAACATATTCATCTGGAATCATAGTAGTAGTCTTTTGAGGAGCAGAGGGACTAGTAGATTGAATAGCAGCAGCAGAAGGAGGAACATCAGTCTGGAAGTACGAACAGTTGGAAGAAGTAGATCTGGCAATAAGAGCGGTGTTTCCAGACTGGTTGGTGGGAGTTACTGCTCCTTTCTTGATCTCAATTTCATAAGATTCAAGAATGCTGTAGACTTCTTGTTGAGACAGGGAGCTCAGATTCTCAGTCTTTTTGATCATGATACGGTACATGTTCCATTCCTCAGGAAGACCATCTAGAAGTTTCTTGTTCAAGTCTAAAGTCGGATACTCAACACCCAAAACTTTCAGCTTAGACACAATGCTGGAGAAGCGGTTGATTAGATCAGACATTGATTCTCCTCTAACACGGGTGAACATTTCATATTGCTTCTTGATCAGATATCTCTTACTCTCCCTAACTTCAGCACTACCCTCATATCTTGTACATAGAGCAACCCAAAGATCTTTGGCGGTGGTATACTCGGCAAATATGTTAAAAACATCCATGGGAAGAGCCATGGCAATAGATCCAAAAGCCTTATTATCTCTGGCAATTAAGGCAAGTTCCTTCTCATCATATTCAGAAACAAGCTTGGGACGTTGAACGTCTGCAGTGGTAGTGACTGGCTTATGAGGACCATCAGTGATAGATTGCAAGAAAGTGTGGTAATGGAATTGAAAGAAGGTCTTCATCTTCTTGGTCCAGTCATCAAAATCCCTAGTGGACACCAAGACAGGTGGTTTGTTTCCTCCAGCATACTCATTTGAACTTGAAGATGACATAATCTCAGAAAAAGAAATCCAAACAGTCGCTAGTTTCGAGTGGACAAGCTTGATCGAAACAACAAGTTTTGATAGAGAAACACTGATCGAAACTACTAGTTTCGAGTGAAAAAAGGTTGCTAGAAACTACTAGTTTCAAGTGAGAAAGGTTGCTCGAAACTTCTAGTTTCGATTGAAGAAATAAAGTCCCGAAACAACTAGTTTCGATAATGAAGACTTGGCAGAATATCCAGCAAAAACAATAGAAACTACAAGTTTCGATTGAAACTAGTTTCGATAGCCCGGTAGTTTCGAGTGAATAACCTGCAAAGGTTAGTTTCGATAGAACATGACAAAAGTAGATGTTTCGATTGTACCTTCTCCAGACAAACGGTGGACAAGAAGTTTCGATGACCAACAAAAATCAGAAAATGTCCCCCAGTAGTTTCGTTACCTTCTTCTTCAATCCTCAACAGACTCCATTAATGAAAAGCTCCAACAATCAATAATGAAGAAACAACAATCTAATCCAGCGAAAATCTTCCAAATGATCTTCTGAACACAAAACAATCTTCAGATCCGAAAAACCCAAAGAAAAATAACCGGAATCAATGAAACAGTGCTCCAAAACTCGAATGCAGAAAAACTTCGAAATACAACACAAATCACCTAGAATCGATCACAAAACCTGATAATACTCAGAATTCAAGAGCATAATGCTCTGATACCAATTGTAGGTCTGGATTTCAAACAGAAATCACAAAACATATCGATTACGCACACACACAGGCGGAATCTGTGTGTATGGTGGTGAAACAGAGGATAGAAACAGAAATGGTGAAGATAAACAAGCTAACCACACAGGAATCAACACAAAATGATGTGAAAATGTAAAAACAACAGATGAAAAACTCCAAATGTGTATTGATTCAAGAAGAACTATGAAAGAGAGAATTTCAGGGTTACAGCCGCTTATCCACACCCTAGAAATTCTCTAACTAGGCTATTTATAGTAATTGACAGGTATCGAAACTATGCTCATCGAAACTACTAATTTCGAGTGAGCATTTACAAATGAAAGAATACCCTGCCGAAACTATTATCTATCAAAACTACTAGTTTCGATTGAACAAACCTCAATCGAAACTAGGTAGTTTCGATGGCCCAGACTTAAACTAATAAAACAAGAAATTACATAAAATGAAATTACAAGAAAGTAAACTAACTAAACACTGTTCAAAACAAATACATTGATGTCAACAGCTTATACAACTAATTAGACTCTACAATCTAGTTTCATAATAAAACTCAAATCGTCAATAAATAACGCTTTTTCGTCGAAAAATAAATAATGCGACGTTTTCCGTCGTAACTAGATTAAAAACTTTTGAAAGCGTTTTATTGTTTGAATCGTTCTAGTATTACTATGTAACACATATTTAATATTTCCTGTAGGAAAATAATAATGTTTGTGAGCAAATGAGTATACCCGAATTATTTATTCCATATTTTATGTATATGCATATATGTCATACCCCGGCCGGCGGCGGATTATACGCTAGGGCTGACGCGATTGTTTCTAAGCACATGATCATCTATTAATTGTGTGATAATATTTATTCATCAAAATTAAAACATCCGTTACAAAAGAAAATAGAAAACAAACCGTTCATAACATAACAGAAGTTAAATTCAATCTTATTAAAGCTAAATCCATGGTCATGCAACATCCTCAAACTGGTGCACCTAAAACATGTGAGTAAATGTCAACTACAAGTAGTTAATGAGTAACATATGTTTTGACACCAAACAAAAGTTGGAAAGAGTTTACAATTCAATATGTTCAAAGCATAATCTAAGGCATAAATGTGAAAACATACAAGGTTCCAAAGCGTACAATCAAGCCGTGTAAATGGAAAAATGTATACACAATCCAACTGATTGTGTTATGAAAGGTACCAAAATGTATACACTAACTCGCCAAGGTTCGTGTTAAGTAATAAATCGGATTCCCGTATAAATGATCATGTTAGGTACTACCTTAGGCCTGCCTCGCAAATTAATGATTGTACTAAACATGAACACACGTATGGTCACCAAGTAGTTTAAGACATAAAGCATAAAGACCTTAGCATAAGAACAAAGGTATTGAATTGTGTATGTATAGTATGTAAACATGTTCCACCCCAAGTATTTATAAACAATAGTAAAGTAAAAGGGGCTATGAAATTCACTTGTATTGAATCTAGAATTGGTGTGAATTGATAGAGATGGATAGGCCTCGTGAGGATTTCTCACAATAAACCTACATGGGTAATTGTATTCTAAATTCAATGTACGACTAAATGGAATTAAGGAAATTTTAGGTTTTTAAGGTTTCATAGGGTTTGGGATTGGACATGGGATTTGTGCAAGTTTTGTAGAAAAATATTTATATTTATAATGCTAAAATGTTTGGATTTATTCATATAATTATTCTACAATAATTAAATAAATAATTCATGGAATAGGAAAGAGGTTTAAATAATGTTACATTTGGGTTTTTATATATAAATAATTAATAAACATATTACGGAATGAAAAAGGTTTAATTAATTTATTTTATGTAAATAAAATGATTATTTAAACTATTAAATAATCTCTTTTAAATGAATTATAAAAGAGTTAATAAATAATAAACTTTAAATGAAATTAATTGAACTTTGTATAAAATATTTATTTAAAATAATTATTTAGAAAGTTTTAAAATACTTATCCGTGCCAAAATAATTATTTATGTGATTATAATAATGCCTAATAAATATGTGGAGTGGTTTTGTAAATATGGACATTTTATAGATGAAACATCAAATTTAGGTTTATTTAAATAAACCCCTTTATATTGATTATTTAGAATTTATAATAAATAAGAATAGATAAAAACATCATTTTTGATTTCCTGTTTTTATAAAAGTTGTAGAATATACTTATTTGATTTTTTTAAAAATTAAATTAGAATTTTAAATATCAAAATAAGTATTAAAAAGATTAAAAAGGAATTAAATTCCAAAAACGGCCTTAACCGGCCTCGAACCCGCGCCGAGACCGGTTCGGACATACACAACACGCGCTAACCACTGGATTGGGCGTGATGCCTTGTCCATAGATCGGCTCGTTTAAGTTTTATCAAACAGACCCAAGCACCTTCGTCCCAAATCATCCTGACATAACCTTAGCCCTCAAATCCCCTCGTCCGCCCAATGATTCGCACCCGAATTCATAGGGCTTTTGGTCGTGGAACTGAAACAAGTCTATTGAAACCAATTTTACCTGAAACGGTTGTGTGTGGAGTGAGAATGACTCGACGAACCAGAGACGTGTTCTTCGGCTAAAATGGGTATTTCAGAGGTGAAATCAGATGCGATCAGGGGTGTGGGAAGCTTGCAATGGGTTTCGCTAACAACTGTGTGTGCATATTTATACTCAATTGTACCGCATTGATTCGATCGTTTAAATGATTGTGAGTGGGGATTTCGGTTACTAGTTAAGCATCAAGATGAACATAAAAATCCAATTAAACACTAAGGACCAATCATTTGGATGTCCTCAACGTAAGGCCATTTCCGATTTCGCTCGAAAACATCTCTGGTGTGAATTCATAATTCGAGGTCTCAAAACCGGTGGAACTTGGGCTCGAACCCATGACCGGTTTGGGAGGAGGAGAAGTTTCAGTATTTGCACAA
This sequence comes from Smallanthus sonchifolius, assembly GCA_023525975.1. NCBI lineage: Eukaryota > Viridiplantae > Streptophyta > Magnoliopsida > Asterales > Asteraceae > Smallanthus > Smallanthus sonchifolius. The sequence continues at coordinate 14,790,940 of CM042028.1, read as the reverse complement.
CAGGTCCCTCATGTTTCGAAGTGTTATTATTTTATGAACAAACCTGGTTTTAATTAGAAATCAAGGTTTTCAGAAATTACATAAACTACCCTGAACTTTTGTAAATAAAGGATTATTAAATTTTACAAATTTTTATAAATTCTAGTAAACCTTTATATTATGTTTAAATGTTATAAATATATAAATGTGATTTTGTAATATAGGAATAGTTTTATTTTAATTAAAAATCATTTTCTTTGAAATTAAATAATATATTCTTTTAAAAACCTTAGAATTTGTAATTTACACACATATATATAGTAAATAACCTCATATATGTATATGTATTTATTCATTTGAACTTTAAACCTTTATTTACATAATCCCTTATATAAATATTTGTTATTTTTTAAATGAAACAATTACACTCTATGTATGTATGTATGTATACTCATGAAATGAAATGGATGAATAGGATAACTTTTATTCAAATGGATAGATGCAAATCATATAATAATGAGATTACAAGTGTCGGAAAAGTAAAAAATAAAGGCCAGAATTTCCGAGGGATTACAGTCTCCCCTACTTTAGGAAATTTCGTCCCGAAATTGATTAGGAAGAGGGTCCAGGAAAAAGATGTGGGTATTTAGCCTTCATTTGATCCTCACGTTCTCAAGTGAATTCTGGGCCACGTTTGGATTCCCACCGAACCTTAACGATTGGAATGCGACTTCGCTTGAGTTGCTTAACTTCTCGGTCCATGATCTCCACAGGTTTCTCCACGAAGTGTATTGACTCATCAATGTGGAACTCGTCAAGCGGTATGTGGAGATTTTCGTCGGCTAAGCATTTCTTCAGGTTCGAGACATGGAATGTTGGATATACGTTGCTGAGTCCTTTAGGTAGATCCAGCTTGTAAGCTACCTTACCAATCCATTCAAGGATTTAAAAGGACCTACAAACCTTGGTGCAAGTTTTCCCTTCTTTCTAGAACGAACCACGCCTTTCCAAGGGGATACCTTGAGAAGAACCAGATCACCGACTTGAAATTCTAAGGGTTTTCGACGTTTGTCGGCATAGCTCTTTTGCCGACTCCTTGCCACTTGAAGGTTGTCACGGATTAACATTATCATATCGGAAATCTCCTGAATAAGTTCGGGACCAGTGATTTATGCTTCACCAATCTCAGTCCAGCAGATAGGAGAACGACACTTCCGACCGTAAAGTGCTTCGAAAGGAGCCATGTCAATGCTCGTGTGATAGCTGTTGTTATACGAGAACTCGACTAAGGGTAGATGTAAATCCCATTTCCCCTTGAAGTCAATGACACAGGATCTAAGCATATCTTCAACGGTTTGAATCGTTCGTTCAGATTGACCATCAGTTTGCAGATGGTAAGCCGTACTAAGATTCAGTTGAATACCCAAAGCTCATTGCAAAGATTGCCAGAAACGAGAAGCGAATCGTCCATCACGATCAAAAATAATGTTAAGTGGTACACCATGGCGACTAACAATTTCATCAATATAGATTTGAGCCAATTTCTCGACTCGATAGTCTTCACGGATAGGTAGAAAGTGAGCAGATTTCGTCAAACGATCGATGATTACCCAAATGCTATCATGACCATGAGACGTATGCGGGAGTTTGGTTATAAAGTCCATAGCAATACACTCTCATTTCTATACGGGAATCTCGGGTTATTCAAGTAAACCGGACGGACACTGGTGTTCGGCCTTAACCTTCAAACAAGTAAGGCACTTGGACACATATAGGGCAATGTCCTTTTTCATACCAGGCCACCAATATTGGGTACGAAGGTCCTTGTACATTTTATCCGCACTGGGATGCACAGAATAACGAGTCTTGTGAGCCTCGTTCTTGATAAAGGTACGGAGATTGTCACGGTCCGGAACCCAGATACGATTCAGGAAGTAAAGTGAACCATTGGGTTTGGTTTCAAGTTGGAGTTCTGCACCACTTGCCATTTCATTGTACCTGTTTCCTTCAGTGACTGAAAGATGTTGTGCTTCAAAGATGCGAGTTTGAATGTCATTCTGGATCTAAAAGCTGTGGATCTTGATAGATTCCTTGCGACTAAGAGCATCAGCTACGACATTCGCCTTACCAGGATGGTAACGAATATCGCAGTCGTAGTCGTTTAGAAGTTCAACCCAACGCCTTTGTCTCATGTTGAGTTCCTTTTGATTGAAAATGTGTTGGAGACTCTTATGGTCGGTGTAAACCACACACTTAGTGCCATATAAGTAGTGCCTCCAAATTTTGAGAGCAAATACGACTGCACCCAGTTCAAGATAGTGCGTTGTATAATTCTTCTCGTGGATTTTGAGTTGTCGGGACGCATAAGCAATCACCTTACCTCGTTGCATAAGAACACAACCAAGGCCTAAGTGGGATGCGTCACAGTAAACGACAAAATCTTCGGTTCCATCGGGAAGAATCAAGATAGGAGCTTCACACAATTTTTCATTCAAAGTTTGAAAGGCTTCCTCTTGTTTTGGTCCCCACTCGTAGGGCTTGCCTTTTTGTGTTAAGGCTGTGAGTGGCACCGCGATATTTGAAAAGTTCGATATGAAACGACGGTAATAGCCCGCTAAGCCAAGAAACGAGCGGACTTCCGTAGGGGTCTTTGGAGCTTGCCAGTTCTTCACCGCTTCAATCTTAGCGGGATCCACGTGAATACCCTTCTCGTTGACTATATGGCCCAAGAATTGGACTTCCTTTAGCCAAAATTCACACTTGGGAGAACTTGGCATATAATTGCTCCTTCTTCAAGAGATCCAAAACCAAACATCAGTGTTCTTTGTGCTCCGCTTTTGATTTTGAATAGATAAGGATGTCGTCAATGAAGACGATCATGAACTTGTCCAAGTATGGTTTACACACGCGGTTCATAAGATCCATGAATATCACGGGTGCATTGGTTAGACCGAAGGGCATAACCATAAACTCATAATGACCATACCTTGTATGAAAAGCTGTTTTTGGGATGTCGGATTCAAGGACTCGTAACTGGTTATAGCCAGAACGAAGATCAATTTTTAAGAAATAGGTCGAGCCTTGAAGTTGATCAAACAAATCATCATTCCTCGGGAGTGGATAACGGTTCTTTACAGTAAGCTTGTTGAGTTCCCGGTTGTCACACCCCGGCCATCGGTGGATTATACGCCGGGGCTGACGCGGTTATTCAAAAGCACATGATCAACTATTAATTATGTTACAATATTTAATCAACATTTTTAAGTTCTCATTTCAAGGAAAATAGATACATATTGTTCAAAGGAAACATAAGAATAAATAATTCTTTAATTAATTTTTAACTAGGTCCGTAGTCCTAAGTGTTCAAGCATAGTCCTCAATCTGGTGCACCTGAAACATGTAAGTAAATGTCAACTACAAGTAGTTGGTGAGTAACATAGGTTTTGACACCAAACAAAGTTAAGTAAAGGTTTACAATTCAATATGTTCAAAGCATGTCTAAAGCATATATGTGAAAACATAAAAAGTTCCAAACGTACAACTCAAGCCTGGTAATAGAAAACTAGTTACGCAATCCAACTAATTGTCTTTTTATAAAAAGGGGTAAGATGATACCCAAAGGAGTAATATGATACTCAACAAAACCCGTCAAGGTTTTGTGTTAAGTTATAGTTTTGGATTCCTGTATAAATGATCATAAAAGGTACTACCTTAGGCTTGCCACACAAGTTTATGAATGTACTGACATAAACATATGTAATGGTCACCAGGCAGTTTAAGACATAAAGCATAAAGATCAAAGCATAAGAACATATGTATTGAATCGTGTATGAAATATAGTTAATGACATGTTTCACCCCAAAAAGTAAAAAGAGTAAAAAAGGGCTATGTAAACTCACCTGTTATGAAGCTAGTAATGGTATGAATTGTTAGAGATGGATAGACCTCGTGAGGGTTCCTCACAATCAACCTACACGGATAAATTTGTATTCTAGACTCAATGAGAATTAACAAGTCTACATCTATTTGAGTTTCTAGGGATCTTGGAATTTGGGGTTGGATATTGGGGTTTGTACAAGTTTTGTAAGAAAAGATAGGTTTATGTAAAATTGTGATAAGGTAACATTAATTTGAATTAATTAGAATCTCTAATTAATTGTACGATGATAATATGTTTGTATTCATATAATTATTCTTAAAACGATTTAATAATTGAATTATGAAATAAGGGTTTTAAACAATAATTTATATACATAATTATTCGAAGAATAATCATTAAATAAATTATGGAGTGAAAACGGTTTAAACAATAATACGTAGGAATTTATTTATATAATTATTCAAAAAGAAAAATAACTAATAAATAATTTATGGAATAGGAAGGGTTTAAATAATTTATTAATTTAAACCATTAAATAATCTCTTAATGTTTAAATGATTTATAAACGAGATATTAAATAAATATATAAATGTTAAATGAAATTATTTGAACTTGAATAATTATTTATCTAAAAATTAATTTGGTAAATCTATAAATTTCTAGATGTTTTAAATAATTATTTCTTGCCAAATTATTTATCTATGTGTTTTGAGAAAGAAGGATTAAAATGTCTAAATAAGTATTTAAAGTTTGTTTTATAAACATTACATTTCTTTTTGTAAATAAAACAACGTAATTAGGTTTATGTGAACAATCCTTTTTCTCTATTGTTTATTTAAGAGTACTAATATTTCAAATATGTTTCTAATAAGTTAAAATGGATAAAACATTATTTTATGGTTTTCTGTCCTTATAAAAATTACTAAATACCTTTGTAAGGTTTATAAAAACTAAGGCATTGATTACATAATAAAAAATTAATAGAGAGGAGGCTGTAAAATGTTCAAAACAATTAGTCAGGCCCCCGGGACTTGAACCCGGGTGGGTTCTGTATGCGTCATGGAAGCAAACCGCTGGACTAGAGCTTCATATTGGTCTAGGCGCTGTTTCAAAAGGTGTTAAGCCCAATGGGGCAGGGGCTGGTTCAGGGTGCCAAGCTTACAAAAGGAAAAAGGTGCGGGTTAGGTTTCGAACCCGCGACCTATCCCGTGCGAGTCGAATGCCTCGACCGATGGATCTGGGCACTAAGCCTTGATAAAGGACCACCCACCAAACCATTTAACAAACAACCCGACCCTGTCTTCTTCCCAAATCACCCAACCAGTGAAACCCTAGCCACAAAATTGATCTCGATGGCACAAGGGTACCGGCTCGAAACATTAGGGCTTTTATTCAAGAGATTGAAACGAGTATAGAGGTGTCTTTTTTTACCTGAAATGGTTACGGGAATCGTGGAATCAAGGAAGGTCGCCACTCTCGAGTTCCCGGGGTTTAATCGCGAATCAGAGAAGTTTTGGGGTGTGTTCGAGCATTCAGAGAGTATCAAAGGGATGTTGCGAGTAATGGGGATTCGTTATTATAGTTCAATTCCATTCGTAACTCCTGAATCTGTTCGAATTGATTAGAAAAGTTACAGGAATGGGGTTTCGAGTTAATTTGATTGATTCTTAATAAATTGAATCACCATTCGTGATTGCAATCAATCGTGTAACGGTTATGCATGTTTGGCAGGCATTAACTCCCACAAATCGATCGATTTTGAAGCTTGATTGGGAGGTTGTTGACTTTTGGAGTCAAATTTCGATTGAAAGTCTCAATTGGAGTGTAAGGGTTCAATTTTGAGGGTTCATTGGCTTGTGGGGGGTTCAATTGCAATAAATGGGGGTTCACAAAGGGTCCAAAGTTATACGGAGGGTTTACTCGCTATGGAGGGGTTCAAACTCACTTTATTTGTTTTAATTTCAATTCCTTTTCTCCAATTCATTTATTTATATGAAAGAAATGTACGTTTTATAACTTTTATAAAAGTCATTATTTGTTTGATTATTACATAAAAAGGAGTAAATTTCCCTTTTATAAAAGTACCAAATGGTTTATTTAACATAATCAAGTGTATATATGATTACATATTTATTTTTAAAAAAATACATGTTTATATGAAAGATTTGTAGATGCATGCTTTGGACTCAAAAGTTTTACATCATTATCCTTAGTAAATCTAAAAGTTATAGGTTTGTTTTATTTATTATGATCCAAGGTGTGTGTATATAAATATATATATATATATATATATAGTTACATATATATATATATTTATATATAAGATATAAGTACCTCATTAAGACTCGTAAGTTTTATTTTTTTGGTTCAATTATCATGGTATATGCTCATATATATACCTACACATATTTGATGGATAATAATATATATATAAAAAAATATGGTTGGAAAATGATGAATGTTACACCAGTAGTCGATGCACATCCGGAAAGAACCATCTTTCTTCTTGACAAATAAGACAGGTGCTCCCCAAGGGGAAACACTAGGATGAATAAATCCTTTGTCGGAAAGTTCTCGAAATTGGCTTGAAAGTTCTTGCATTTCTGAGGGTGGTGCAAGACGATAAGGTGACTTAGCCACGGGATTTGCTCGTGGCACTAGATCAATACAGAATTCAACTTGACGTGAGGGAGGAAGAGCGGGTAAGTCTTCGGGAAATACTTCTGGAAAGTCTTTGATCACGGGAATGTCTTCGATGCTTTTTTCCTTGTCTTTCCGCTCCACAATGTGTGCTAAGAAAGCCACGCACTTCTTTCGTAAGTACTTCTGCGCGGTAGTATAAGACATAAGCTTTAGCCCTTTCGACGGCTTCTCACCATAAACGTTCAAAATGTCGCCTGAGTCAAGAGGGATAAGGATATACTTGTCAAAACAGACGACTTCAGCATGATGCTTGGTCAGCCAAACCATGCCTACTATGATGTCGAAACCTCCGAGAGCCGTAGGAATAAGATTAATCGAGAAGTCATGGTCATTCAAATTTAGGGTACAATCTCTAATAATGGTGTCACATGTAACTGAATATCCATCCGCTACTAAAATATCAAAGGATCTGTCTAACTTAGTTCGACTCATAGCAAGTTGTGGTTCAAATTCAAAGGACACGAAACTCCTATCGGAACCAGTATCAAATAGGATAGAAGCATATTGTTGATTTATTGGGTACGTACCATTCACCACATCATTGTTGTCTTGAGCCTCGTTGGCATTAATGTTGAAGGGAATTCCATGAGGTACGGGGTTTGCATTCCCCTGATTCACATTTCCCCTATTCATGTTCCCTTGATTCATGTTTCTCTGAACCATGTTGCCTTGGTTCATGTTGGCTTGGTTCACAATGACCAACCTAGGACAACGGTTCCTGAAATGATTAGGGTCACCGCACTCGTAACAAGCATGACCCTGAGTGATAGCAGCAGGAACAGGAACAATAGGTTGATGGACTTGGTTAACTTGGGGTGCACTACGGCAAATATTAGCCATATGCCTATAACGTCCACAATTGGTACATAGACGACATGTCATGTTGGTAGTATGACGAAGCTGGCAAGTGTTTTACAAAGGTAGAGTTCCCCCATAAGGCCTCTTGTTAGGGTTGTAGGCATTAGGGGCCAATTGGGCTAGAGGAGCAGCAGGGGTGATAATAGCGAAGTTCTTGCCCTTACTCTTCTTACTATTGAAGTAAGACTCAGCCTTCTGGTGGGTTCAACAGTGGTTTTCTCAAAGGTTTTCTTGGCACCCTTCTTAGACAAGGTCCCTGCCTTAACATGGTTATCTGATAGGGTAGCAGCAAGACGGATTTCTTCTTCGAGTGTGGCTGGATTGCTACCCAAGACGGTATCTTGAATCCGCATGGGCAGGCCATTAATATATTTCTTAATGGATCTTGAGAGAGGAGTGACCATATAAGGCACAAGAAGGCTAAGTTCATGAAAATGGGTGGTGTAGGCAAGGCTTTCACCACTATCTTGTTTGAGATCCCAGAACTCTGCTTCTAGCTTCTTGATCTCATTACGGGGACAAAACTCATCAGTCATGAGTGTCTTAACATCAGGCCAAGGTAAGGCCAGTGGAACTTCAATTCCACGATTACGCTTTTCCCCATTCCACCAGGTGAGTGCCCTCTTCTGAAAGACACTGGTAGCATAGCGAACCTTTAGGTTCTTGGGACAGTCGGCATTAATGAAGGTTCCTTCAATGCTTTCGAACCATTGGAGAAGTCCAGTGGCTTCTTCATTCCCGTAGTACTTGGTGGGGTTGCAGGAGTTGAAATGTTTGAACGTGCACGTGGGATTTCTTGGAGCTGCATTTTGGTTCAGCTGGTTGCCCATAGTGGGTAGGATCGTAGCCATTTATTGGATGATCCTGTTAGTGAGGTTGTTCCTACGTTTACAACGGGGAGGCATTCTACAAAAGGGACGAACAGGAATTTCATAAGGTATGAATCATATATAAGAGTTTGTAATAAAATCATGAGGTACTTAATAAAAACATGGGATGGTACCCAAATGGATACATTGACTTATCAAAGTATTTTACGTTCAACTAATGTCTGAGAAGTCATGCTTTAGCCTATAAGTGGACACTCATCCCAAGAATTCCCAGGAAATCATAACTGGTCTATCGGTTGATTTGGATTTATACGGAATGCTTTCCTAGATAGAATTTCCAAGAATACAGGCATCCACCCTTCCGGATTGCACAAGTTCTCATTCACTAGTTAGAACCTACATACCTTTGACGAGAGTTTCATTTGGATTAGACCCTTAGATCTAAAAGTATGTTTCATGTAGTCCCTTGGAGTAGTTGTGTATGTAATTGCACCATGTAGACAGAAATAGATAGATGTAGATAGGTATAGGTAAGTATAGAGTGGAGTTCCTAATAAAAGACACGAGTTAAACTCATGTTTGGGACTCCTAGGTTATAGTCTAGGTCATATGTGTCTAATAACCTAATTCCCTATAACCATGGCTCTGATAATAATCTGTCACACCTAGGGATGGCAATGGGTCGGGTTTGGGACGGGTTTAGGTAATCCCAACCCCATACCCGGTTATAAAATCTTGTCTCATACCCGGCCCAAAACCCGTCGGGTTTCTATCGGGTAATTACCCGTCGGGTATCGGGTATACCCGCGGGTTTCGGGTAAACCCGTTAGTCTATAAAAAAATATTTGTTTGGTATACTCGACCCAAAACCCGTCGGGTATCTATAGGGTATATATAAAGTTGTAGTTAAAATAAAAAAGAAAGAAAATAAAATCATGTTTGGTATATACATTTAAAATAAATACAGTATGAATATACTTAAAATAAATGTGGTATATACACTAAATTAAATAAAAAAGAAAGAAAGATATGTCGGGTATATAATCGGGTAAACGGGTATATGTTATTGGGTAATTGGGGCGGGTAAACGGGTATATCACCATATCCCATACCCGTCCCAAACCCGCGAAAAATTTCAAATGTATTCCCAAACCCGGTCCCATACCCGGTTACCCGGCCCATACCCGTCCCAAATGCTTCGGGTTTCATTCCCATCCCTAGTCACACCCCGGCCGGTAGCAGATTATATGCCGGGGCTGACGCGGTTGTTCATAAGCACATGATCATCTATTAATTGTGTGATAATATTTATTCATCAAAATTAAAACATCCGTTACAAAAGAAAATAGAAAACAAAGCGTTCATAACATAACATAAGTTAAATTCAATCTTATTAAAGCTAAGTCCATGGTCCTATGTGATCATGCAACATCCTCAAACTGGTGCACCTAAAACATGTGAGTAAATGTCAACTACAAGTAGTTGGTGAGTAACATAGGTTTTGACACCAAACAAAAGTTGGAAAGAGTTTACAATTCAATATGTTCAAAGCATAATCTAAGGCATAAATATGAAAACATACAAGGTTCCAAAGCGTACAATCAAGCCGTGTAAATGGAAAAATGTATACACAATCCAACTGATTATGTTATGAAAAGTACCAAAATGTATACACTAACCCGCCAAGGTTCGTGGTAAATAATGAATCGGATTCCCGTATAAATTATCATGTTAGGTACTACCTTAGGCATGCCTCGCAAGTTAATGATTGTACTAAACATGAACACACGTATGGTCACCAAGTAGTTTAAGACATAAAGCATAAAGACCTTAGCATAAGAACAAAGGTATTGAATTGTGTATGTATAGTATGTAAACATGTTCCACCCCGGGTATTTGTAAACAATAGTAAAGTAAAAGGGCTATGAAACTCACTTGTATTGAAGCTAGAATTGGTGTGAATTGAAAGATGGATAGGCCTCGTGAGGATTTCTCACAATAAACCTACTGTAAGGCCCTTTTCCCGGGTGACCTCACTCGTTGGATTTACTCATAAACATAGTCATAAATCACTGATGAAAGGACCCATAACAAGTTCCTCTCATAGTTGGCAAACATTGCATAAACATAGTTCTTAAACCTTGAATCAAACATTAAACTAACAGCGGAAGTCTTTACAAAATTCAGAGTCAATTAAAACTAAAAAAAAACTGAAACATAGTTCGACAATCTAGAACTAGCGAATGGGGAAGTCAGTCTTCATCAGCATCAGCCATCCAGCCTTTTACCCTTAAGCCCTTGCGACTTCATATTTTATTCTTTCCTTGACTACCTGATGTGCATACTAAAATAGTCAGCTAACGCTGGTGAGTTCAAGTTTACATCTATATCATAAAAACATTTCTTTCTCATGTTAATCATATGAAAACTCATTAAATGAAAAACATTCTTTATACAACTAAATAAAATATATTACAACACAATATGTAAATTGATACTTAGTTATTCTGTGCTCTTTCTTGTTAAGTCATACATTTATCATGTGCTCCGGGGTTACTCGGAGCATCCTCATTAGCAGTATGGATCGACACTGACCCATGAACAGAGGGTTCACTTTCTTCTCTTTCGACCCGGGTGACGCGTGGCCTACCCCTACGTCCCGTACCGGCTCCCCTCTTTGCACCTTTCCTTCCAGCCATGATGTTTTCTTACTGCGAACAAGGAGATACTCATGTCATCATGATAGGTAATTATTTAGAACACCTTGAGTAATGTAAATTACTAATTACAGAGACCGGTATGAAATCACTAATTTACTTTACTTCCTGGGTTCTGAACATTCCCTGTCAGAGTAACGTTTGTACTCAAGTCTAGAGCTTCTACATCAAGGCACCTTCTCTCTAGTTTCTATTCTAAGGTATTTGGTGTCTATGTTTATAAACTAGGACATGGACTACCTTACTATTCTAAGGCCCTTGCTGTTTATTGTTTCTACAGTCACTTATTACTAAGGCCTTACTGTGCTTCTTTCGTGGCTTGGCTGCTCTGACTGACATCCCATTCTTCTGTCCCATTCTCAGTTCAAGTTCAGACATTTTGGCGAATGTACGAATCTCTCAAACTATGGCTCTGATACCAACTTGAAAGGACCCATAACAAGTACCTCTCATAGTTGGCAAACATTGCATAAACATAGTTCTTAAACCTTGAATCAAACATTAAACTAACAGCGGAAGTCTTTACAAAATTCAGAGTCAATTAAAACTAAAAAAAAACTGAAACATAGTTCGACAATCTAGAACTAGCGAATGGGGAAGTCAGTCTTCATCAGCATCAGCCATCCAGCCTTTTACCCTTAAGCCCTTGCGACTTCATATTTTATTCTTTCCTTGACTACCTGATGTGCATACTAAAATAGTCAGCTAACGCTGGTGAGTTCAAGTTTACATCTATATCATAAAAACATTTCTTTCTCATGTTAATCATATGAAAACTCATTAAATGAAAAACATTCTTTATACAACTAAATAAAATATATTACAACACAATATGTAAATTGATACTTAGTTATTCTGTGCTCTTTCTTGTTAAGTCATACATTTATAGTCTATAAACTGTTTCTTTCTCTTTCTGGTGTCCAACAGGGACTTCTCGTGTCCATAAAGGACTTCTCAGCGAATATTGTTCCCTAAGGCTCATCGTCCAAAGGCCGATACTCGCAATGGTGTCCACAAGGGACTTCTCAGGTAACCGTCGTCACCGGGGTAACCGTCGTCACCCTTCTCTACCAGTTGTACAACATCCTCGTTACAATGCCCTGCCGAGCTTTGTCCCGATTATTCTCATGGTACGTCATGGTCTCGGTCCATGACGCAACATCGGCTTCGGGTAGCACTAGTCTCAAGGACTATACTACTACCTCAAGACTTACTACTATGCTTAGGGTACCACTAGTCTCGAGGACTATGCCACTACCCCAAGTCTTTCATCGTATAAGCATACTCTTACAGATTTAGACAATGTATTTGACTTATCATTCTTCTCTTTGTTTATAAAACATATAGTTAAATAAACCATTCTTCCTTCTCTTTCTTTTGTTTATAAAACATATAGTTAAATAAACCATTCTTGCTTCTCTTTCTTTTGTTTATAAAACATATAGTTAAATAAACCATTCTTGCTTCTCTTTCTTTTGTTTAAAAACGTTCGGTTTAACAACCGTTATCTTTCTTTCTTACAAAACATTCGGTTAAACAACCGTTATCTTTCTTTCTTACAAAACATTCGGTTAAACAACCGTTATCTTTCTTTCTTACAAAACATTCGGTTAAACAACCGTTATCTTTCTTTCTTACAAAACGTCGGTTTAACAACCGTTATCTTTCTTATCTTTCTTTACAAACGTTTAAGTAATAAAATACATTTATTATAAACGTCCAATTCTTAAGTATGCACACCACCCTAAAACAGTAAAATAGGGATCTTGAACTCACCTGATGGGTGGTCTCAGAAATACTCTCGGTTGGTCACTGAGCGTCACTAGGGTTACTCACGATCTGTATAATAAAGTTATATGCATAAGGTAGTGCTCCTAAATGACACTAGACATTACTATTTATGAACCCCGTAGTTTCGAGTCATACCCTTTCTATCGAAACTATGTAGTTTCGAGTCATACCCTTTCTATCGAAACTATGTAGTTTCGAGTCATACTTTGCCTATCGAAACTATGTAGTTTCGAGTCATACTTTGTCTATCAAAACTATGTAGTTTCGAGTCATACTTTGCCTATCGAAACTATGTAGTTTCGAGTCATACTTTGTCTATCGAAACTATGTAGTTTCGAGTGGTGACTTATGTAAAATCTTAGTAGTTTAAGTTTAGGGTCTGTATCGAAACTATGTAGTTTCGATGGGTCTGCTACAATCGAAACTAGGTAGTTTCGAGTCATACTTTGTCTATCGAAACTATGTAGTTTCGATGACTCAGTCATCTTCCCAAACAGAAACCCTAGATCTGGCCATTTATTCTAATCGATCAAGCTATGAACTTTTTACGTTCGAAACGTTCCTTTACTTCCCATGAACCCAAATATGTGGTTTGTTTCAAGTTTCATACGTAAAATCTACCTCTTTACTCGATTTTTACCCTTTAACCCGAAAGTTACAAAAACTCAGATTTAGGTATAACGATTACCTGTTACTGCTTCTTTCTTGTTTCTTTATGCTCCAGAGACAGTGAGCAACAATCTTCGAGACTTTGAGCTTGATCCCGATCTTTCTCTCTCTAGACTGAGCTCTCTCTTTCTCTTTCTAGTCTTGCGAAAATGAGAGGATGGGGAGAGGCTGTGTGCAGATGTAGAAGGGTTTCCTTCTAATATCGGCCCATGGGCCGAAATCTGGGCCAAGCCCACTTGTTCTTTTTTTTTTCTTTTTTTTATTTCGTTTTCTATTATTCGGGATGTTACAAGTCTACCCCTCTTATTAGAGGTTTCGTCCTCGAAACCTTTCATAGGTCAAACATCTGAGGGTACAACTCCCTCATTTCCGACTCCGTCTCCCACGTGGCTTCTGATCCTTTTCGATGTTTCCATTGAACTTTGACTAGCGGAATAACTTTATTGCGTAGTCGATTCTCTTTTCTGTCTAGGATTGCTATGGGCTCCTCAATATAGTTAAGCTTATTGTCTACTTCAATGTCATCGAGTGACACTTGTGCCGATTCGTCAGCTAAGCACTTTCGCAATTGCGAAACGTGAAAAGTAGGGTGGATTCCACTCAACTCTTCTGGCAGTTCTAGTCGATAAGCCACCTTTCCAACTCGTGCCACAATCTTAAATGGTCCGACAAACCTCGGACTTAGTTTCCCTCTTTTTCGAAATCGAATTATTCCCTTCCACGGAGACACCTTCAATAGTACTTTATCCCCAACCTGGAATTCAAGGTCTCTCCTTCTCTTATCAGCGTAAGACTTTTGCCTATCCTTAGCGGCTTTCATTCGCGCTTTGATTTGGTCAAACTTCTCAGAAGTTGCTTTGACTACGTCAAGGCTTGCGAAATCTTTCTGCCCAATTTCGCCCCAACATACGGGCGTTCTACACTTCCTTCCATATAACATCTCGTAAGGCGGCATTCCAATGGTCACATGGTAGCTGTTGTTGTAAGAAAACTCCGCCAGTGGTAAGTGACTATCCCAACTACCTCCAAAGTCAATGATACATGCCCGCAGCATGTCCTCTAGAGTTTGGATAGTCCTTTCGGATTGGCCATCGGTTTGCGGGTGGTAAGCTGTACTGATATTAAGTCTCGTACCCATTCCCTCATGGAATTGCTTCCAGAACCTTGATGTGAATCTCGTGTCCCGGTCTGACACGATTGACAATGGCATACCGTGTCTGGCCACGATCTCGTTAATGAATAGTTCTGCTAGTTTTTCTGACGAGTAACTCTCACGCATGGGCAAGAAGTGAGCACTCTTCGTCAGTCTATCCACAATTACCCATATAGTATCATGTCCCTTAGCTGTACGCGGTAGCTTGGTTATGAAATCCATGGTAATGTGTTCCCACTTCCATTCAGGAATGAATAGTGGTTGCATCTTTCCGCACGGCTTCTGGTGTTCGGCCTTCACTTGAGAGCAAGTTAGGCATTTGCTCACATAATCGGTTACATCATTTTTCATGCCGGGCCACCAGTATTCCTTCTTCAAATCATGGTACATCTTGTTAGTTCCGGGATGGATAGAGTAACGAGACTTGTGGGTCTCGTCAAGGATTTTGACTCTAAGTTCGCCACCCTTGGGTATCCACATCCTCCCGAACCGAGTTCGTATCCCATAAGCATTGGTTTCTAACTTTTCTTGCTGACCCACTATCCTTTCCCTCTTGACATTTTCCTCTTTCAAGGCTTCATCTTGGGCACGTTCTATTTCTGTCATAAGATCTGGAGTCACGATTAGTTGATAGGCTTTCACCTCGATAGGAGTTGTCGCCTCCTTTCGACTCAAGGCGTCGGCCACCACATTCGCCTTTCCGGGGTGGTAAAGGATTTCACAGTCGTAGTCTTTCAACAATTCTAACCACCGCCGCTGCCTCATGTTCAACTCTTTTTGTTCGAAGAAATACTTCAAGCTTTTGTGGTCGGAGTAGATGGTGCATCTGACTCCATAGAGGTAATGTCTCCAAATCTTTAAGGCAAAGACAACAGCCGCGAGTTCAAGGTCGTGAGTCGGGTAGTTGACTTCGTGAGTCTTTAATTGTCGTGATGCATACGCAATCACCTTCCCTCGTTGCATGAGAACACAGCCTAACCCCTGACCTGAAGCGTCGGAATACACCACTAGGTCCTCGTTACCATCGGGTAGGGTCAGCACCGGGGCTCGGGTTAACCTCTTCTTTAATTCTTCGAAGGCAGTGGTTTGGGCCTGGCCCCATTCATATTTCACGTCTTTACGAGTCAATTTGGTTAGAGGTGAGGCTATCTTAGAGAAGTCTTGTATAAACTTCCGGTAGTAGCCTGCCAAACCTAGAAAACTTCGTACATCCGTTGGTGTTTTCGGAATTTCCCAATTCCATACTGCATCAATCTTTGCTGGGTCTACCATGATGCCTTCAGCGTTTATCACATGACCTAGGAATTGGACTTCCTTTAGCCAGAACGCGCATTTCGTGAACTTAGCATAAAGCTTCTCTGTCTTTAATGTGTCTAGAACTTCTCGCAGGTGACATGCATGATCACCCTCGCTCTTAGAATATACGAGTATATCGTCGATGAAGACTATCACTGACCGGTCTAACATTGGTTGACATACTCTGTTCATCATATCCATGAAGGCTGCGGGAGCATTTGTAAGCCCAAAGGACATCACACGGAACTCGTAGTGTCCATATCGCGTTCGGAATGCGGTTTTAGGTATGTCTTCCTCTCTTACCTTTAGTTGATGATATCCTGACCGCAGGTCGATCTTTGAGAACCATTTGGCGCCTTGTAATTGGTCGAATAGATCGTCGATTCTGGGTAGTGGGTACTTATTCTTCACATTTCTTTTGTTCAATTCTCTGTAGTCGATGCACATTCTCATGGCACCATCTTTCTTCTTGACGAACAGCACCGGAGCACCCCATGGTGAAATGCTCGGTCTGATAAATCCCTTTTCCAAAAGTTCTTCCAGTTGGGTCATCAGCTCTTTCATCTCAAGTGGCGCTAGTCGGTAAGGTGCTTTGGCAGCGGGCTGGGCACCTGGCATTAAATCTATTTGGAATTCTGTCTCCCGATCAGGCGGCAATCCGGGCAGTTCCTCAGGGAACACTTCCGGATAATGGCACACCACGGGTACTTCGCTTAACTCTTTTACTTTCACGTCTTTATCGATCACGTAAGCCAAGTAGGCCTCACACCCACGCCTCATATACTTTTCTGCTTTCATCAGTGAGATTACATTAGTCAACGGAATGTCTCGTTCCCCATAAATTACGACCTCGCTGCCATCAAGAGCGTTGAGCTGAATCACTTTTCGTTTACACACAATCCGAGCTTCATTGGCAGATAGCCAATCCATTCCCAGTACTACATCGAATCCTCCCAAGGCTATAACGAATAATCTAACTGGAAATCTATGGCCCTCTATCTTTATGGTAAGATCGTCTACCAACTCTACCACTTTAGTGTTTCTACCCACTGCAGTCTCAACATTAAAGGCTCTTTCTATCTTGGAAGTTTTGTATTTCAGTCTTTTACAGAACGAGGAGGATATAAAACTTTTACTAGCACCTGAATCAAACAGAACAGAAACAAAGGTGTGGTCAAGGATGAACGTACCTGACACCACGTTGGGATCTCCCCTTGCTTCCTCCTGTGTCATGGCATAGGCTCTGGTTCTTGCTCCCCTTCTCTCAGCCTCCTTTGCCTTCTCATTGTTTGTTGTTCTTGGTTTGCGGCAATCCATGGAGAAATGTCCTGATCCACCACAGTTGTGGCACTTTCCATAGTTTGCAGAACCGGGAGCGTTGGGACACTCACGAGAGATGTGCCCTGTCTTGCCACAACGGTAACATATGTTCAACCCATACTTGCTCTCCCCGGGGTGCCTTTTCCCACACTTCCCACATTCCCTTATCTCATCCACCCTAGGCTTCTTGTTCTTTGATGCAGACCAGTCCCCGCTCAGGCGTTTAGTGGTGTTAGACCACTTCTTGTGTGTTTCAGCGGGTGTTATGCCTTCAGCGGCCACGTCATCAAAGATCTTTCCACTCATTGCCACCACTGAGTCAAAATCTCCAGGGGTGTTGGCATTAATGATCGTGTGAACTCTTGGAGGTAGCTTCTGGATATAGCATTTGATCCTTCTTTCTTCTGTGTTCACCAAGTGGGGAACCAGCTGAGTTAACTCATTAAACTTGGAGGTGAACTGTCGATGCGTCAGGCTACCAGCCTTGAGTTCCACGAAGGCTTCTTCCATCTTATCAATCTCATTTTGGGGACAGAACTTCTGAATAACCAGTGTTTTTAGATCTCCCCACTTCATTCTATCAATATCCCTTTCAGACTTAGCTTTCTTCACATTCTCCCACCAGCTCAGTGCCTCGAAGGCGAAAGAATGAGCGGCAAACCCTACTGCTTGGTCAGCACGGCATTCACTCATCTTAATGACTGCAGTCATGCGGTCAATCCAGTAGGATGCGGCAATAGCATCTTTCTTCCCATCAAAAGTTGGCGGATCACAATTTCGGAAGGACTTGTAGTCGCATCCGCGTTTCTCTTCATAGTCAGAGTCATCACCTTCAGACTCAGTTTCAATCATATTTCTATTTTCGGCTCGTAAGCCCCTTCCCCTTTCCTCTTCCACAGTCTTCAGGGCTTCGGCGAGTGCTGCAGGTAGAGTATTCTTCAGAACTGCAGCCACTTCGTCGGCTATCGCTTTCCTGACAATTGGCTCCAAAACTAAGCCTTCTTCATCATGTGCTCCGGGGTTACTCGGAGCATCCTCATTAGCAGTATGGATCGACACTGACCCATGAACAGAGGGTTCACTTTCTTCTCTTTCGACCCGGGTGACGCGTGGCCTACCCCTACGTCCCGTACCGGCTCCCCTCTTTGCACCTTTCCTTCCAGCCATGATGTTTTCTTACTGCGAACAAGGAGATACTCATGTCATCATGATAGGTAATTATTTAGAACACCTTGAGTAATGTAAATTACTAATTACAGAGACCGGTATGAAATCACTAATTTACTTTACTTCCTGGGTTCTGAACATTCCCTGTCAGAGTAACGTTTGTACTCAAGTCTAGAGCTTCTACATCAAGGCACCTTCTCTCTAGTTTCTATTCTAAGGTATTTGGTGTCTATGTTTATAAACTAGGACATGGACTACCTTACTATTCTAAGGCCCTTGCTGTTTATTGTTTCTACAGTCACTTATTACTAAGGCCTTACTGTGCTTCTTTCGTGGCTTGGCTGCTCTGACTGACATCCCATTCTTCTGTCCCATTCTCAGTTCAAGTTCAGACATTTTGGCGAATGTACGAATCTCTCAAACTATGGCTCTGATACCAACTTGAAAGGACCCATAACAAGTACCTCTCATAGTTGGCAAACATTGCATAAACATAGTTCTTAAACCTTGAATCAAACATTAAACTAACAGCGGAAGTCTTTACAAAATTCAGAGTCAATTAAAACTAAAAAAAAACTGAAACATAGTTCGACAATCTAGAACTAGCGAATGGGGAAGTCAGTCTTCATCAGCATCAGCCATCCAGCCTTTTACCCTTAAGCCCTTGCGACTTCATATTTTATTCTTTCCTTGACTACCTGATGTGCATACTAAAATAGTCAGCTAACGCTGGTGAGTTCAAGTTTACATCTATATCATAAAAACATTTCTTTCTCATGTTAATCATATGAAAACTCATTAAATGAAAAACATTCTTTATACAACTAAATAAAATATATTACAACACAATATGTAAATTGATACTTAGTTATTCTGTGCTCTTTCTTGTTAAGTCATACATTTATAGTCTATAAACTGTTTCTTTCTCTTTCTGGTGTCCAACAGGGACTTCTCGTGTCCATAAAGGACTTCTCAGCGAATATTGTTCCCTAAGGCTCATCGTCCAAAGGCCGATACTCGCAATGGTGTCCACAAGGGACTTCTCAGGTAACCGTCGTCACCGGGGTAACCGTCGTCACCCTTCTCTACCAGTTGTACAACATCCTCGTTACAATGCCCTGCCGAGCTTTGTCCCGATTATTCTCATGGTACGTCATGGTCTCGGTCCATGACGCAACATCGGCTTCGGGTAGCACTAGTCTCAAGGACTATACTACTACCTCAAGACTTACTACTATGCTTAGGGTACCACTAGTCTCGAGGACTATGCCACTACCCCAAGTCTTTCATCGTATAAGCATACTCTTACAGATTTAGACAATGTATTTGACTTATCATTCTTCTCTTTGTTTATAAAACATATAGTTAAATAAACCATTCTTCCTTCTCTTTCTTTTGTTTATAAAACATATAGTTAAATAAACCATTCTTGCTTCTCTTTCTTTTGTTTATAAAACATATAGTTAAATAAACCATTCTTGCTTCTCTTTCTTTTGTTTAAAAACGTTCGGTTTAACAACCGTTATCTTTCTTTCTTACAAAACATTCGGTTAAACAACCGTTATCTTTCTTTCTTACAAAACATTCGGTTAAACAACCGTTATCTTTCTTTCTTACAAAACATTCGGTTAAACAACCGTTATCTTTCTTTCTTACAAAACGTCGGTTTAACAACCGTTATCTTTCTTATCTTTCTTTACAAACGTTTAAGTAATAAAATACATTTATTATAAACGTCCAATTCTTAAGTATGCACACCACCCTAAAACAGTAAAATAGGGATCTTGAACTCACCTGATGGGTGGTCTCAGAAATACTCTCGGTTGGTCACTGAGCGTCACTAGGGTTACTCACGATCTGTATAATAAAGTTATATGCATAAGGTAGTGCTCCTAAATGACACTAGACATTACTATTTATGAACCCCGTAGTTTCGAGTCATACCCTTTCTATCGAAACTATGTAGTTTCGAGTCATACCCTTTCTATCGAAACTATGTAGTTTCGAGTCATACTTTGCCTATCGAAACTATGTAGTTTCGAGTCATACTTTGTCTATCGAAACTATGTAGTTTCGAGTCATACTTTGCCTATCGAAACTATGTAGTTTCGAGTCATACTTTGTCTATCGAAACTATGTAGTTTCGAGTGGTGACTTATGTAAAATCTTAGTAGTTTAAGTTTAGGGTCTGTATCAAAACTATGTAGTTTCGATGGGTCTGCTACAATCGAAACTAGGTAGTTTCGAGTCATACTTTGTCTATCGAAACTATGTAGTTTCGATGACTCAGTCATCTTCCCAAACAGAAACCCTAGATCTGGCCATTTATTCTAATCGATCAAGCTTTGAACTTTTTACGTTCGAAACGTTCCTTTACTTCCCATGAACCCAAATATGTGGTTTGTTTCAAGTTTCATACATAAAATCTACCTCTTTACTCGATTTTTACCCTTTAACCCGAAAGTTACAAAAACTCAGATTTAGGTATAACGATTACCTGTTACTGCTTCTTTCTTGTTTCTTTATGCTCCAGAGACAGTGAGCAACAATCTTTGAGACTTTGAGCTTGATCCCGATCTTTCTCTCTCTAGACTGAGCTCTCTCTTTCTCTTTCTAGTCTTGCGAAAATGAGAGGATGGGGAGAGGCTGTGTGCAGATGTAGAAGGGTTTCCTTCTAATATCGGCCCATGGGCCGAAATCTGGGCCAAGCCCACTTGTTCTTTTTTTTTCTTTTTTTTTATTTTGTTTTCTATTATTCGGGATGTTACAACTGATCATTAATTAAAAACATTCAAACACAGCGAAAGCTTTCATCATTCAATTACATAAACATAGCATAGCATAGCATAGCATAGCATAACATAGCATAGCATAGCAGCGGAAGTCTTAACATTTAAACCTAAAACATTGTCTTTACATAAATTAAAGTGGGATGTCAGTCTCGTGCTGGGTAACCTTCATGCCTTCACACGCTCTTTCTTCCTGCTACCTGAAGTGCATACTAAAAGTCAGCTAACGCTGGTGAGTTCTAGTTTAAAGAAATTAGGTAAAACATTATTTCTTCATAAGTATATTTATATGTACGTATGTTTGTACTTCTTAGATTTACTGCTTTCATATACATTCATAATGAGTACGTATATAAATACATACATGCTTATTTCTGCGTGAACATTCATTGGTCTTACACATATGGGTGATCAACCCGTTATAATTACTACGTATATCACAAAGATAAACGCCATAAGAACTACCATCGTAGCCCATTTCGTAAACCGTCCGGCCCTAGAAACCGTCCGTCATATCATAAATCCGTCAGGAAACCGTTGTCCGTCCGCCTAAACCGTCCTACCGTCGTAGTCCATCATATTCGCCCGTCTGCCCTATGGCATCCGTTTCCCACCTGAACAAGTTATACAGTCGTGCATCGATTGAGGGACTTACTCCACCGTAGTGGCCATAGTTTAGTCTACCTTTCTAGACTTTCATTTCTGGCTGCATAATAGTCTAGTGGTCATCCGTCTACCGTAGTAGCCGTTAGCATCGAAGCATCCATAACATTCACATACATTCATAACATGCATTATATAATATGTATAGCGCTAGATTTCATTCTTATATGTTATATCATACTTTTATTTCATTATTCATAACATACTTGTCATATTTATAATCATCATGTATTAGCATGTAACACACATAATATTCATATCATATCATGTATACACTTCAGCCCCAAAACATTGAAAGCATTTGCACATAACACATAGGGGGCGCATAGAACTCACCTGATGAGTGGTTTCTGAAATACACGTAGCTGGTTACTGAGCGTCACTAATGTCACTCACAATCTGTATAATGAAATCATACACATAAGGTAGTGCTCTTAAATGACACTAGACATTACTATGCTTGAACCCAGTAGTTTCGGTGGGTGGATCATATCGAAACTATTGTAGTTTTGGGCCATGGGTTTATATCAAAACTATGGTAGTTTCGATAAGTAATTTATGTAAAATCTTAGTAGTTTCGGGTCAGGGGTTTATATCAAAACTATGGTAGTTTCGATAAGTAACTTATGTAAAATCTTAGTAGTTTCGGGTCAGGGGTTTATATCGAAACTAGGTAGTTTCGATGGGTCTACATATATCGAAACTAGGTAGTTTCGATGGATTCGCCTATATCGAAACTAGTAGTTTCGATGCATTAGTCTTCTTCCCCGACCAGAAACCCTAGATCTGGCCAATTATTTCTAGTTGATCAAGCCTTGAACTTTTTACGTTCAAAACGTTCCTTTTTAATTTATGAGCACAAATATGTCATTTGTTTCAAGTTTTATACGTAAAAACCATGTCTTTATGCGACTTAAACCCGAACCCCAAAATGTGTAAAAACTCAGATTTAGAGGTGATGCTTACCTCTTGGAGTCTGGTTTCCGTTGCTATGTGTTGCTGTGATGTAGACAAACGATTCTCGAGCCTTTGAGCTTCTTTCCCCGCTTTCTCTCTCTAGAGCCGGTCTCTCTCTCTCACTCTAGAAACTTGTGCAGGAAGAAAATGAGAAGGGGGGGGAGTTAATGGCTGCTGATTAGTAAGGGTTTTCCCCTACTTATCTCGGGCCCATGGGCCGACTTTTGGCCAAGCCCGCCTTGTTTTTCCTTTTATTTCTTTCTATTTATTCGGGATGTTACACCTACATGGGCGATTGTACTCAAAATTCAATGTACGACTAAATGGAATTAAGGAAATTTTGGGATTTTAGGGTTTCATATGATTTGGGATTGGACATGGGATTTGTGCAAGTTTTGTAGCAAAATATTTGTATTTATAATGCTAAAATGTTTGGATTTATTCATATAATTATTTTACAATAATTAAATAAATAATTCATTGAATAGGAAAGAGGTTTAAATAATGTTACATTTGGGTTTATATATATAAATAATTAATAAACATATTATGGAATGAAAAAGGTTTAATTAATTTATTTTATGTAAATAAAATAATTAATTAAACTATTAAATAATCTCTTTTAAATGAATTATAAAAGAGTTAATAAATGATAAACTTTAAATGAAATTAATTGAACTTTGTATAAAATATTTATTTAAAATAATTATTTAGAAAATTTTAAAATACTTATCCTTGCCAAAATAATTATTTATGTGATTATAATAATGCCTAATAAATATTTGGAGTTGTTTTGTAAATATGGACATTTTATAGATGAAACATCAAATTTAGGTTTATTTAAATAAACCCCTTTATATTGATTATTTAGAATTTATAATAAATAAAAATAGATAAAAACATCATTTTTTATTTCCTGTTTTTATAAAAGTTGTAGAATATACTTATTTGATTTTTGTAAAAATGAAATTAGAATTTTAAATATAAAAATAAGTATTAAAAAGATTAAAAAGGAATTAAATTCCAAAAGTCGGCCTTAACCGGCCTCGAACCCGCGCTGAGACTGGTTCGGACATACACAACACGCGCTAACAACTGGATTGGGCGTGATGCCTTGTCCATAGACCGGCTCGTTTAATTTTTATCTAACAGACCCAAGCACCTTCGTCCACAATCATCCCGACGTAACCCTAGCCCTCCAATCCCCTCGTCCGGCCAACAATTCGCACCCGAATTTATAGGGCTTTTGATCGTGGGACTGAAACAAGTCTATTGAAACCAATTTTACCTGAAACGGTTGTGTGTGGAGTGAGAACGACTCGACGAACCAGAGACGTGTTCTTCGGCTAAAATGGGTGTTTCAGAGGTGAAATCATATACGATTAGGGGTGTGGGAAGCTTGCAATTGGTTTCGCTAACGACTATGTGTGCATATTTATACTCAATTGTACCGCATTGATTCGATCGTTTAAATGATTGTGAGTGGGGGTTTCGGTTACGAGTTAAGCATCAAGATGATCTTAAAAATCCAATTAAACACAAAGGACTGATCGTTTGGATGTCCTGAACGTAAGGCGATTGCTGATTTCGCTCGAAAACATCTCAGGAGTGAATTCGTAATTCGAGGTCTCAAGACCGGTGGAACTTGGGCTCGAACCCATGACCGGTTTTGGAGGAGGAGAAGTTTCAGTATTTGCACAACAGGTCCCTCATGTTTCGAAGTGTTATTATTTTATGAACAAACCTGGTTTTAATTAGAAATCAAGGTTTTCAAAAATTACATAAACTACCCTGAACTTTTGTAAATAAAGGATTATTAAATTTTACAAATTTTTATAAAATCTAATAAACCTTTATATTATGTTTAAATGTTATAAATATATAAATGTGATTTTGTAATATAGGAATAGTTTCATTTTAATTAAAAATTATTTTCTTTGAAATTAAATAATATATTCTTTTAAAAACCCTAGAATTTGTAATTTACACACACACATATATATATATATAGACCTAGTAAATAACCTCATATATGTATATGTATTTATTCATTTGAACTTTAAACGTTTATTTACATAATCCCTTATATAAATATTTGTTATTTTTGAAATGAAACAATTGCACTCAATGTATGTATGTATGTATACTCATGAAATGAAATGGATGAATAGGATAACTTTTATTGAAATGGATAGATGCAAATCATATAATAATGAGATTACAAGTGCCGAAAAAGTAAAAAATAAAGGCCGGAATTTTCTGGGGATTACAATGTATAGTTAAACCGGTCTCTCTTGATGTCTCGTTTTGATCTTTGGAACTTATATTTTACACAACAAGGTTATATACTTTATGATTCTTTGATGCATGACTTAGGTTTACAACCATTTTAGTACACATGATTCTAAAATAGATGTCCTTATTTTCAAGTGCTAATAATATATTACCGGGTTTTGATAATAGTTCGTGTTCAAGGATTCTAGACAAGATGATGCGTGTTTATGGTATTAGTGCACTTATATTCATGTATATGCATGCTTATATAATTATAAAGGACTTGTGTGAATGCATGAACTTACATAAAATGATGTTTACTTATATATATTTTAGATAACACCTCTCACGTTTATATGTTGATGATAATCGTTCGTATGATTTCTTGTATCATAGGACACTACCTTGGACTTGCCAGGTAAGTCACACATGAACATATAACTCACGAACACGGATCCTTCAACACAACACATGAATGGTATGTTTAAAATAATAATACGTGTCGTCTTGACGTAACATGAAATTATTGTATTATATCTTGTATCCTGGACTTGTATCTTTTGTATGAAACTTGGTCGGTATAATATTTACGTTGCCTCATCACAATGACCATAGAGTTCTACTGTATAACCTTGAATTCACAGCATATTGAAATGCATCATTCATAGTAATTCATCTAGATTCACATAATGCACATAGAATCATAAATGAACTAATCATAACATATAAGCAACACTTGATAAATTTGACGGTTATCACAGTCTCCCCTAGTTAAAAAGAATTTCATCTCGAAATTAATGAGGAGCTATCATTGTCTAGGGTGCTCTTGAATAGGAATGGGTTTTTGAGTTTCATTTGATCCTCAAGTTCCTATGTATATTTTGGACCTCTTTTTGAGTTCTGCTTGACCTTTATGATAGGTATGCGGGTTTGTTTGAGTTTCTTGACATCCCTATTTATGATTTTGACGGGTTCTCTCGACAAAATGGAATTTGTCATTGATGTGTACTGCATCGAGCTGTATGACTAGTGAATCATAAGCCAAACACTTCTTCAGATTGAACACATGAGACGTGTCACGCACACCACTGACTTCTTGTGGTGGCTTGACCTTGTAGGCTACTAGACCGATCCTATTCATAACTTTGAATGGTTCAATGTACCTTTGGGTGAGTTTATCTTTATTATCAAAGCGAACTACGCCCGTTCATGATGATACCTTTAGTAGAACCTTATCGAAAACCTGAAACTTCAGAGCTTTTCTCTGATTGTCAGCATAACTTTCCTAACGATCCATGAAAGCTTTTAGTCTATTTTGAATTTGGGCAATTATTTTGGTGGTTTCTTGGATTATTTCTGGATTCGTTAGTTGACTGTCACCGGCCTCGGCCCAACAGATGGGTGACTGGCACTTTCGCCCGTACGATGCCTCGAATGACGCACACTTAATACTCGTGTGGTAATCTTTGTTATACGAGAATTCAGTCATTGGTAGGTGAGCGTCGCAGCTCCCACCAAAATCAATTACACACGTCCTGAGCACATCCTCTAATCTTTGTATCCTACCTTGACCATCGGTATTAGGATGGTATGCGGTGCACAAACTTAAGCGTGTTTCTATGGCTTGATGCCATGATCGCTAAAATTTGGAAGTAAATCGGTTGTCTTGAACAGAGTGGATAGGAATAAGTGCTCCGTGCCTGGCTATAATATGATATAGCTTGGCCAAACTTTCCATCTTGAAATTCCCTTCTAAAATGTAGAAAATATGCAGATTTGTTAAACGATCACTAATGACTCAAATGAAGTCATTACCATTGAATGTCTTTGGCAGTTTTGTTATGAAATTTATGTAGATTTGCTTTCATTTCCATTGTGAGGTCTCCGGTTATTGTAACAACCAGACGGTTTCTGATGTTCTGTCTTGACCTTTGAGCTAGACAAACATTTCTGGACATATAAAGCAATTTCCTTCTTCATATCGGGCCACCAGTAGTATTCCTTCAAGTCTTGTACATTGTATCCGCTCCTGGATGTATCGAGTATACCTTGACTTGTGAGCCTCATCTATTTACTTACATATTTGAAAGAATGATCAATCAATGTTTGATACAATTAAGAAAACATGGAACATACTTACAACTTTTTTTGTATGACAACAATAAAATAAGACTGACCTTTATGTTTGCATGAGTACAGTAGAAGGGTCCGTAAATCCCCTACAATGCACAATACAATTATTAACCATTAGCTATGGACTTGCCGAGATTCTGTGAATAGTACTATTTGGGAATGACACCCCGAGGTAATAGTTAGTCGTGCTAACCTGGGGTCCACCTGGCCAAATGACCGCATATTGTCTTAAACGCATACTCGTGAGGAGCGAGGGAGGGGGCTTTACACTGTGTCAGGTTTGGTTAGAAGGGCTCATGTATGAACATATTGTGACATCCGGCAATTTCAGGTTAATTCCGTTAACTCAAACACGTTATCTCAAACAGTTATTTATTCAAACACGTTACCACGAATAGTTATTTATTCAAACTCAGTTATCTCGAACATTCACGCATGCATCACATTTAATTAGGATTAATTAGATGTGTTAGTTTCTCACAAACACTCACGTATCGGTAATCCGTAGAATTATCGGATCACACACGAGTCGAACCCGGAACGTTGGTGATAATTAATTAATAATAATTCAAGCAATAAATAATTTATAATTAATATAAATTATGTGTTTTACGTGCTACGTGAATTATCTGTGAATTTCGTGAACTTTCGTTTAATCGCGTAGAATTACCGGACATTTATTTTATCTGTTATTTTTATAAAGATGGAGTTTTATAAAAATTATTAGTACAGGGTTTTATTTATTATTTTGTATAAGTTAAATTAAAAGCCCATGGAATTATCTAAACCCATTTTAAAACCCATGCAAATTAATAAAAAGAGTTTTATAAAAAATTTTAACCTAATCTCTCTCTTCCTCTCTCTATCGTCGCCCCCAACCCCCTCCCTCCTCTCTTTTGCGCCGAGACCAAGAAGCAAGCAAAGCATCCCCTCTCCAAGCTCCAATCTCGCAATTGATCGCGTATTCGGAGTCCTCTCGACATTCATAACATCTACACGTAAGTTGTTTTAACCGATTTAATCACTTTTCGATTCCTACAAGCTCTATCAGACCCTCATTCATCCAAACATGGTGTTTTTGTAATAAAGATGCAAGCTTGATTATGTTTTTGATGGTAATTGTTGATTTGTGATGTTTTTGCTAAACCCTAGTTCCATATGGATGATTACTTGCTTAATAATGAAACTTGTGATGTTGTTATGATTTAGAACAATCTGTAAAAGTCGAAAATTGGTAATAGAATCGTTGGATTTGCATGAGAAACGGCTAACCCTAAAGTTTTATTAATTTCGCTGTATTATAGCCCTCTCGCGTACCGCGAGGGCCGTCGGACAACTCTTTCGCGTACCGCGAGAGACAAAGTAGTCGGGACCAGTTTTGGGTTCTCTCGCGTACCGCGAAGAACCTTGGTCAAGTCTCTCGCGTACCGCGGGAGACAAGTTAGCCGGGCGAGTTCCTAAGCCTCTCGCGTACCGCGAGGGAGCCATCTCCTCTCTCGCGTACCGCGAGGGACACTTGTTAACAGAAAGTTATTTCATTTTTCACTTTTTCGCCCGTTCGCTCGTTTTGATTTCTATGATATTTTAATGATGGATTTGTATTTGGTATGACATGATAACATGTGTAAACTTGCTAGATGATTATAAAACGCGCATGCTCATCATAGGTTGCTAAATATAGAAACTTTATCGGAATTGAGACATACATGCTAGGTAGTATGGAATTATTGCATGATGTGATAATTGCTATGTGCTACTTGATTTCAAACATTAAATCACAAACGTGTCACCAACGGGTCGTCGTGTCAAACTTGCAAACCATTTTCTAAAACACTTAAACAACATTGTTTGGATATAAGGGTTCATATCAAACAGCACGAACACGCACTTATAGACTATGGTTATAGGTGGCAGTTAGAGGTTCAGCAAGTTGCTCTTAGCTTTCATTTTTGCATACGCATTCAGGTGAGTTTCATGGCCCCTCCTTTTACCTACTTTCCTTTTTGGGGGAAAAAGCGTGCTTTCAAACATTTTGGATTTTTGTATTACTGTATTACCACTTGCGTACTAAAGTGCCAAACATACCAACAAGCCTTACATATCGAACCGTTAGTATTGGAGTATAGCGAGGGGATTTTGAGTAGTACTACTGGGTTTTGACAAAGCCCCACCCGAGTTAGTCGCACTAACTATGATTGGAGGTCAACGGGTGTAAGATTTGCCTAGACATTTGCCAATGTTCGGTAGACATGGCAGGAGGCGTTCAAACATACAAACAGTCAGCTTCGGTTTCGAAAACTTGTAGTAGCATGACATAGACTAGCTATCTATTGGTATACACTAATTATAGTATCTGTCAAACATCAAACATTATCGGACAAACATCAAACATCTTATGCAAACATCGAACATTGATTTACTTACATTACTCTATGAACTCACCAACTATTGTGTTGACACTTTTTAGCATGTCTTTCTCAGGTCACTAAGGTATCCAAGCACGAGCATAGGGCATGCATGGAGTCTCATCACTATCAAACATTGGATTTACTTTATTTACTTAAACTGCATGGTTTTGGGCGCTTTGTTTTGCGCAACTTACTTTTACTTGCATTGGTTTATGTTTACGCTTCCGCAACGTTTTCAAACTTTAACTTTTGTTGACTCGTGACTATGAGCAGCATTAGTGTTTATTTACATTCATGTAGTGGTCGTTCCGTGTAACTAATGACTGAGATCCTAGTGTGTCACCTTCCAAAACGGTAGAACTCCGTTAGTGGAATTTGGGGGTGTGACACATATTATTTGTAAAACTAGCTAGTTTACGAATTGTTCAAGCACTAATCGCTTTGTTTAAACATATATACTTGGAACAACTTATGAACACTTGGATTTACAATAACTAAATGATTTAGCACATGAAACCACTACTCGTTTTGGTTAACGATCTTATTATTAAAAAGGGCTTAACATGGGTTTAAACTCATTTTATAGCTATTAAGTCATCACATGTTTTCGTTGGGAAAAACGATTCACTTTTATGACTATGAGGTCATCACATGTTTTCGAGGAAAAACGGTTTTACATTAAGCCCATGAACACATCTTCAAGGATTTGGAAAACGGTTCCATATCATGGTCATGTACACATTTTAAATGTTTTCAGGGAAAAATGGTCTTATAGTACGACCATGCACACGATATCAATGTCTTCAGGGAAAACAACTTTACACTAAAACAACTAAACCTATGAACTCACCAACCTTTGTGTTGACATTTTCAAGTATGTTTTTCAGGTAATACTTATGTAACATCCATGATTTTTCCAGTCATATTATTTTATTTTATTTTATTTATTTATTTATTTTATGCCATAATAACACCACAACCGTTCATGTGCTCATCCAATATAATATGTCACATTTATTATAAATTTAAACATATATCAAATCAAATTTTCAACCCTATATTTACATACTATTTCTCTATTATACATAACGCATGAAAGTGTATTTATGCGTATATAAAAACAAACATTTTATTATAATAGATATACATCAAAATAAAACAGGTGAGCTTAAATCATGTAGTTACATCTTTTAGATATATACATATATTTATTTATAAACATGTATGTAAATATATGTCTATAATTGATTTTATTAAACGAACGGAGTTATACATATAAGCATATTTTATCTAAACCATTATAACAACATGATCCATACTTAATTAGTATTAATGAAATTAAGTTTTAACCATGTCTAGTTTTTCTTTTATAAAGTTTATAAAAATCAAATTAATTATATATTTGAAAGTAATGTTAGAACAAATAGTTAAGGGCTTGAACCCCTTCTTCTAAGCCAAAGGACCCCCCTCTTGTTTGAACCCCCCCTGATTTGAAACACCTATATCAACC
Organism: Smallanthus sonchifolius; assembly: GCA_023525975.1. Classification (NCBI taxonomy): domain Eukaryota; kingdom Viridiplantae; phylum Streptophyta; class Magnoliopsida; order Asterales; family Asteraceae; genus Smallanthus; species Smallanthus sonchifolius. The sequence continues at coordinate 14,759,843 of CM042028.1, read as the reverse complement.
ATTTGAACCCTCCTTTGATTTGAACCCATTCAACCCAATTTTGACTTTCAAAAGTCAACAGGGGCGAAATCGATCCTAAGACCGATGAATTCAAGACCGTTAATGCCTAGGATCGTGCGTAGATGTTACTTAACCAACAACCTATGATTATGGCAAATCAATTTGATTATAATCAAGGATTTAAACCCCTTTTAAGTCCCTTTTTCGGTTATAGTATTTAAACCACGGACATTAACTGAAATCCCATAAATTCGAACGATTGAAAAGCGTAACGTATGTAGTTAGCATGCCTCAAAGTCCTCAAACCTGCGACAATCATGTTCCACTTGAAAAATCCATCATCCTTGTCCCATTTCTCCCACTCGGATCGCGACTGCAGGAAAAACCCTAAGTCCTATTCGTTAATTAAACACCAATGATCGATGTATGAATCTGAGATCTGGGCTCGGTTGGGTCGATTGGGAGGGAAGATCATGGGGCTTGTTATTTAAAAATAAAATGAGATCATATCTTGCAAGGCATTCTCCCAGTCCAAATGGTTAAGGCACTTTGCTGCTACACGTCAGGTCGCGAGATCGAGCCCCGTCCGTTTTTTTTTGTTGTTTGTAAACCCAATCAAACCAATTCGAACATGATTTTAATTCTGTGAGGTTAGCATTAAACCATTAGGACTCCCTCGTCTAGTGGTTTGTACATTGTTGGGTTCTAGGGCAGACCCGGCTTTGACCCCGGGCAGTCCCAATCTTTTTTTCAGGGTTATTTTAGGCATTTATCCATTATAGAAAAATTGTTTTTATAAACTTATGTTTTCTCTAATCAGTTCATAAATTTAAGATTTATAAAAAAAACATTCATGTAATTTATTAAGACTAGAACCTAATAAATCTTAGATAAAATTTATATATATTTTCTTACTCTAGACAAATAATTATTAAAAAACCCTAGGTTTGTAAAATATATATATATATATATATATATTTAGTATCCAAAGTTATTTATTCTTGTAAACCATATGCCCTGCATAGATTATATACCCTCTTGTATAATCCTGAAAACCCATTTTATACTTCTACTTAATAACTAATTTCGATTTAATTCTTAGTTTTTGTCATACCTTAAAAATGTTATTTATTTAACCCATTTGATTTATAGATTATACGAATATAACTATTTTTATAAACCCAACACTTAGTTGAGAATTATACATTATCTTATATAACCTATTTTACTGATATAAAACCTTTTTAATCAAATTTTATACTTTTAATTAATAATTAAATTTTGGTTTAATTATTAATTAATTGAAACATTATCTTAACACTTAAATCTTCATAAAGAGCAAGTAACGGGTTTAAATATTTATTTAAATATATAATTTTTTTTACTCAACTTGTTACTATACAATTATTTATTCATTTAAAAGGTTTACCCCTTTATTCACTTATTTATTCATATAACTATTTACAAAACAAATGGGATCATTCATTTAATTACCATTAATTATCAAAACTTATATAAACATTAATTGGAACCCAAACAATTACTCCCTCGCTTAATTAAGAACCCACATCAATCCTTTACACATTTGAAACCCCTTATTTAGTTGTACAAAACATTGATACACATATTCCATTCAAACTTAGGTTGACCTTGTGAATTGCTTGAACTTTTGTGCAACAAACAACATACTTGTATGATATTCAAAGCTACTCATTACTAGGTGAGTTTACATAGCCCCTTTTTACTATTATTACTTTTGGGGTGAAACATGTTTACAAATGCTTTACTTAGACGATTCAATACCTATGTTCTTATGCTTTGATCTTTTTGCTTTATGTCTTGAACTACCCGGTGACCATTACATGTGTTCATGTCAGTACATTCATTAACTTGCAACCCAAGCCTAAGGTAGTACCTAACATGATCATTTATACGGGAATCCGAAACTATAACTTACCACAAAACCTTGGCGGGTTTTGTTGGGTATCAACTTACAACTTGGGTATCCTCTTGCCCCTTTTTTAAAATGACAATCAGTGGGATTGCGCATCTAGTTTTCCAATACCAGGATTGAATTGTACGCTTGGAACTTTGTGTGTTTTCACATATATGCTTTAGACATGCTTTAAACATATTGAATTGTAAACTATACTTAACTTTTGTTTGGTGTCAAAACCTATGTTACTCACCAACTACTTGTTGTTGACAATTACTCACATGTTTCAGCTGTTTGAGGACTACTTTATCACATAGGACATAGACCTAGTTTCAATTAAATCTTATTATGATATGTTTGAACACTTGTTTTCTTATTTCCAATTGTAATGAATGCTCTTAATTCAAATAATAAATATTATCATATTTAATATATGATCATGTGCTTATGAACAACCGCGTCAGCCCCGGCGTATAATCCGCTGGCCGGGGTGTGACAGATTCGTATCAGAGTCATGGTTATAGGGAATTAGGTTATTAGGAACCAATGACGTAGACTATAACCTTAGGATACCCTTATGTGATTATCCTACATATTATTCTAGTTATTACATTTCAAGATACAATACATGATGTTTTATGTGCTATGTTACTTGATAACTTATATGTTTATAATTCATGCGATACCTTATTTGCTACACTATTTGATTAGCCACATATTGCCTATTTGATCCCATTAAATACTATCCTAAGTTTTGCCATACACTAGTTCATATCTAAGACTTCATACACCCACATCATTACGCACAAACAATTATGTCACCATCATCAATTGTGAATAAAATTTAACCTTTTAGACCTAATGCCCATTAATAAGAAACTAAAGGAGCCCACTTACCTTTCAAAAAGAAGAAGCCCGCTGGAGTAAATGAATCCCACATTTGGGCCTCAAAGCCCAGTCCATAATGATTCTCATCATGACCATGAGCCCAAACAATAGTGTTATTAGTACATGATGGCCGGAAAGGTGGATGTAGACCCATAAGAGGTTCTGACTAAGGAAAGACTGGGCACTTAAGTGTGTCCCTTGTGACCCACCCCTCTTTCCTGGGAATTCTCTTTGTGGGTACACTACTTATAGGTCAAGTGTTACTCCTAACATACTATTGCGAAAGCTCGGTGTTATGACTAGTCAAACTCTGAACTCATGAAAACATCTCTACTTGACAATTAGTATTTTATTATCACTCACAATATTTTTTCTCCTGCTAGGCATGGACTCCTACCCTCCTCCCTCCCTGGTATACTATCCCGAGACGGAGTCCGAGAACGAGGAAGACATCGGGTCCCCATCACCAGACCATCAGTCACCGACACCCCCAACTGCTAGGTCCATGTTTGACATAAGGGCAGATTGGATGAGGAGCACCGGCCTAAAACTCCGAGCATCCGAACCACCCCCATCAAGAAACCCTTATCAAGCACCTCACCTAAACAACCAGCTACCACCCCCACTGAGAGACCCTTACTTAACACCTAACCCATACCACCCAAAACCAGGGGCGAGACAGACTAGGGAAACCACCAGTGCTATAGGGGTTCCAGGGGATGCCACTCACCGGTATGTAAGGACCATAGAGTTTATGAGGCAAGGAATGGAACACGAAATAAGGCATGACCTGTTAAGTCAACGAATAGACAGCCTTTAAGGTCAAGTGCGGTACTAGGAGGACCTGATTTCAAATCTGGGTACCAACATCGACATGATGGAAGGAGATCGGGAGATATTTGATGCACGTACGGAGATAGCTCGAGCCGAGTCCCGGTTTGCTATTCGAGTAACCATCACAATGTTCATCTTGGTGCTCATCTGTTTCCTGGTGGAAAGCTACCTGAGGCGTTAGCCAGATTTTCCATTCTTGTCTTTAAATTTCAGTTTAAAAACCTCTACCCTATGTTTGAATTTTAGTATTTGGCGGTTTTCAATGATTAAGGTTGATATTACAACTTAAATGCCACCACTTGTTGATTTAACATTGCAAGTACCAAATACACTCGATACACCTTCATCAAGATCACCCAAACATCACCCCTTTAAAGTTCGAAAACCCCGTCAGAGTTTGTAGATAATATCTTGAATATAAAATATTTATAAACTCTTTCACCTTGTAAAGAAATCTAACACAATTTGTTTTATAAAAACATTAAATATCTCACTAACTTAGTTAATGATTAATTACGACTTGATTTAAAATTTTCACCACGACCTCTTAATTCGTTAAATTAGTTACTTTTAAAATCTTGGCCTTATTACTAAATAATTTGGTCATTATTTTCTTTTTAAACATTCTCTTTATGATAACTAAATTAAATAAATAAAAGGTTCTTATTTATTTATCCAATTATTTATTTATTTACCTTATTATTTTCACCTATTTATTTATTTACAAACAAGAGTGAATTTCAATTTATTGTCTATTTACAAACAAAAGCACAAATCGGTTATTCATGTACACCTCATTCTAAAATACATGCAAAACTTTCTCACTGTCTCGCACCTTCGGGAATGTAGGAGCTTACTAGTCACTTCAAGGAAATGAATCATTTCGCATAGGCGTTAACCATCCATATAAAACTCAACTTAAAATCCAACTACCTACATGATACATGAATGTTAAGCAACACACTTGTCTGCAAAACTCGACCACCTACGAAATTTGATAGCTTACGTTATTCATGAGAGTCAATTATTTACATATGAACGTTCACATTGTACGTGAATACTAATTTGTTTACATTATACACGGAACTTAATTGGTCACATTATACACGAAACTTGGTTGTTTGCAATATGCATGATACTAGATCATTTACGTTATACATGAAACTTGAGTGTTTATATTACACACGAAACTAGACAGTTTACATTGTTTGCAATTAATTGCCCACTATATACATGAGGCATGATCATTCACTTTATCCATGAAAGTTGATAGCTATAAACTGACCTACTCGGGGTTTGACGTATTCTTGTTCAAACACGATGAAACTATAAACTTTGAACTACTCGGGGTTTGACGTATTCTTGTTCAAACACGAGAAAGCTATAAACTTTATGGATAACCTGGAGGGTATGCCATCTATGGGGTTGTGCCACCTTGTTAGTTTTTACTCCCTGATTGACTTTTTCATCTAGACACACAATTACTTATTAGCAACTCATAAATAAAACTAAATGTTTTTGGGTGTTTCCCCCACCTCTGTACCCATACGCAATAGAATGATCTATACGGACCATACGACGATTTGAGTAATTACGGGTGCACACGAAATTATAAAAGTCGGCGCATGGAAAACATAGTGAATTCTGCCGTGTGTGATGAGATAAAACCTATAGTGATATACAACAACGAAACAAAGGTGATATGATAAGGGCATGATGGTTACGCCGCTGGCATTTCATATATATAAGTGCCCCTGTCATGTTGCCGGTAGTAGCGTTGTTCGTGTCACGTAGGGTTTTCTATTAGTTTGACTTTGACCGATGTCTGTGAAATCTTTACCCAGTGACACCTTCTGAACATAATAGAACATGTTTTGATTATCAAATTCTTGCCGCTCTCATTACAAGTGATGCATCCCACTTTTAGAGTTCAAAATCTATCATAGGGCAATTTTTCCTTAATACTCTTCAAACTAGATCCACTATCACCATTCATGCCTGACTTCGAGTAACATACCTGAATCTTGCAGCCAATTGTACTTCTTAAACCGACCGTCAAAACTCGTTAAGAATTCAAACCCACGTCTCTTCCTGATTCAGTAGCCTCCAACAGTTGAATTTCGGGACGAAATTCTCTCAACTTCGGGATACTGTAACATCCATGATTTTTCCGGCCATATTTTTATTTTATTTTATTTATTTATTTTATGCCATAATAACACCACAACCGTTCATGTGCTCATCCAATATAATATGTCACATTTATTATAAATTTAAACATATATCAAATCAAATTTTCAACCCTATATTTACAAACTATTTCTGTATTATACATAACACATGAAAGTGTATTTATGCGTATATAAAAACAAACATTTTATTATAATAGATATACATCAAAATAAAACAGGTGAGCTTAAATCATGTAGTTACATCTTTTAGATATATACATATATTTATTTGTAAATATGTATGTAGATATATGTGTATAATTGATTTTATTAAACGAACGGAGTTATACATATAAGCATATTTTATCAAAACCATTATAACAACATGATCCATACTAATTAGTATTAATGAAATTAAGTTTTAGTCATGTCTAGTTTTTCTTTTATAAAGTTTATAAAAATCAAATTAATTATATATTTGAAAGTAATGTTAGAACAAATAGTTAAGGGCTTGAACCCCTTCTTCAAAGCCAAAAGACCCCCATCTTGTTTGAATCCCCCCTGATTTGAAACCCCTATATCAACCATTTGAACCCTCCTTTGATTTGAACCCATTCAACCCAATTTTGACTTTCAAAAGTCAACAGAGGCGAAATCGATCCTAAGACCGATGAATTCAAGACCGTTAATGCCTAAGGATCGTGCGTAGATGTTACTTAACCAACAACCTATGATTATGGCAAATCAATTTGATTATAATCAAGGATTTAAACCCCTTTTAAGTCCCTTTTTCGGTTATAGTATTTAAACCACGAACATTAATTGAAATCCCATAAATTCGAACGATTGAAATGCGTAACGTATGTAGTTAGCATGCCTCAAAGTCCTCAAACCTACGACAATCATGTTCCACTCGAAAAATCCATCATCCTTGTCCCATTTCTCCCACTCGGATCGCGACTGCAGGAAGAACACGAACCCATCCGATTCGTCGAATCCAAGTCCGTTTTCCAAGTAATTAACACATCCCTAGTTTCGTAATTATACCTAGTACGAAAGCCCCATGATTCTGAACTCTATTACGATCGAGTCCTAACGTGTTTATACCCAAGAACAAACTAGGGTTTCGTTTGTTTAAACCGATTGAGCACATAGTAAAAGGATACAAAGATCAAATCATTTTACACCTTTGAACTCGCGATCCATCGTTTAACAAAAACCCCAAGTCCTATTCGTTAATTAAACGCCAATGATCGATGTATGAATCTGAGATCCGGGCTCGGCTGGGTCGATGGGAGGGAAGATCATGGGACTTGTTATTTAAAAATAAAATGAGATCTTTTCATTAATTGCATTCACCCAGTCCAAATGGTTAAGGCACTTTGCTGCTACACGTGAGGTCGCGGGATCGAGCCCCGTCCGTTTTTTTTTGTTGTTTGTTAAACCCAATCAAACCAATTCGAACATGATTTTAATTCTGTGAGGTTAGCATTAAACCATTAGGACTCCCTCGTCTAGTGGTTTGTACATTGTTGGGTTCTAGGGCAGACCCGGGTTCGACCCTGGGCAGTCCCATTCTTTTTTCCGGGTTATTTTAGGCATTTATCCATTATAGAAAATGTGTTTTTATAAACTTATGTTTTCTCTAATCAGTTCATAAATTTAAGATTTATAAAAAAAACGTACATGTAATTTATTAGGACTAGAACCTAATAAATCTTAGATGAAATTTGTATATATTTTCTTACTCTAGACAAATAATTATTAAAAAACCCTAGGTTTGTAAAATATATATATATATATATATATATATATATATATATATATATATATATATTTAGTTTCCAAAGTTATTTATTCTTGTAAACCATATGCCCTGCATAGATTATATACCCTCTTGTATAATCCTGAAAACCCATTTTATACTTCTAATTAATAACTAATTTCGATTTAATTCTTAGTTTTTGTCATACCTTAAATATGTTATTTATTTAACACATTTGATTTATAGATTATACGAACATAACTATTTTTATAAACCCAACACCTAGTTGAGAATTATACATTATCTTATATTACCTATTTTACTGATATAAAACCTTTTTAATCAAATTTTATACTTTTAATTAATAATTAAATTTTGGTTTAATTATTAATTAATTGGAACATTATCTTAACACTTAAATCTTCATAAAGAGCAAGTAACGGGTTTAAATATTTATTTAAATATATAATTTTTTTTACTTAACTTGTTACTATACAATTATTTATTCATTTAAAAGGTTTACCCGTTTATTCACTTATTTATTCATATAACTATTTACAAAACAAATGGGATCATTCATTTAATTACCATTAACTATCAAAACTTATATAAACATTAATTGGAACCCAAACAATTACTCCCTCGCTTAATTAAAAACCCACATCAATCATTTACACATTAGAAACCCCTTATTTAGTTGTACAAAACATTGATACACACATTTCTTTCAAACTTAGGTTGACCTTGTGAATTGCTTGAACTTTTTTGCAACAAACAACATACTTGTGTGATATTCAAAACTACTCATTACCATGTGAGTTTACATAGCCCCTTTTTACTATTGTTTACAAATGCTTTACTTAGACGATTCAATACCTATGTTCTTATGTTTTGATGTTTATGCTTTATGTCTTGAACTACTTGGTGACCGTTACATGTGTTCATGTCAGTACATTCATTAACTTGCAGCCCAAGCGTAAGGTAGTACCTAACATGATCATTTATACGGGAATCCGAAACTATAACTTAAACCTTGGCGGGTTTTGTTGGGTATCAACTTACAACTTGGGTATCCTCTTGCCCCCTTTTTTTTTAAATGGCAATCAGTGGGATTGCGTATCTAGTTTTCCATTACCAGGATTGAATTGTACGCTTGGAACCTTGTGTGTTTTCACATATATGCTTTAGACATGCTTTAAACATATTGAATTGTAAACTATACTTAACTTTTGTTTGGTGTCAAAACCTATGTTACTTACCAACTACTTGTAGTTGACATTTAGTCACATGTTTCAGGTGCACCTGTTTGAGGACTACTTTATCACATAGGACATGGACCTAGTTTCAATTAAATCTTATTATGATATGTTTGAACACTTGTTTTCTTATTTCCAATTGTAATGAATGCTCTTAATTCGAATAATAAATATTATCATATTTAATAGATGATCATGTGCTTATGAACAACCGCGTATGCCCAGGCGTATAATCCATCGCCGGCCGGGGTGTGACAACTTAGCTATGGCTCGGTTGGATTAGGCTAGCTAATTGGATTAAACCCTAGTAGTCGAAGGAGCATAATTGTCAAGTCTCAAGTCCATCTTTGATATAGAAGGATTTAGATCGATGTATTACTTCATGTTAGTAATTGTAAAAGTAGTCATTAATTTGGAAATCCTTACTTCAACTTTCGCTATTATGTAATGTTACCAATCGCCGTGACCTTTATTTATTTATTTAGTAAATAAATTTGGGGGGTGTGACAGATTAGTATTAGAGCCAATGGTTTTAGCGAATTAGGTTTCCTTAGTGAGACATTGGTACACATAACTAATAGTAATCCGATAGAACATACATACTTTTGAACGAGAGTACAACACGGGACACAATCTAATGAACATTTCAAATCCCTTTGACTGAGAGCTTGGGATATGAGAAACACTATAGGGACCATGCAAAGTAAATTATCATTGCGGGTGCACACGTAATCATAATTTGCAGTGCATGAGAACTGTAGTGAGTCTTACCATCGAAAGCTAGTGTTCATGATTAATCCGTATACCTAATCTCAATTCTCAGTCACTCGATTAATATTACCATAACCGCTAGGGTTGAGCCAAAAGGGCATCAGGTGATGTGATGGACTACCACAAGTGACTTGGAAATATATATCATCTCCTTTATGTTCGAATTCTAATGAATCCAAAACTCTTATCGAGATTGCATCGGCATGACAATTTTTACCCAACACCTCGAAGAGATCTATTCTTGGTGATTTGACTTCAGTATTTAGACTGAAACTCCTTATGGAGTACTGCTTCAACTTTTGAGATTGCGCTATAGATTGCTTCTTTTCGATATCGCTACTCATCAATCAACATATGTGGTCGGTCTTCAGTTTAGCATGAATCACACCTTAACAATTTGGACTCCTCAATTAGATGTTCACAAAGCATTCTCGCGGTTCTGGAGGAACCAGAGAAATTCAAATCGGATTTAACCAGCCTTTGGTGAATCCTGAGTATCGAAGGTTCTCACCCACCTATTTCTACTTGATAATTCATATCTCTTGAGATTTTACTTCAACTTCATTTTGATTCTTACAACAATTAACACTTACAGTAATCGCACAATTATTATTAGAAAATCACGGCATAATCTCATGATCTACTCTACGATCTAGAATCACACTCACTTGAAGTTTACAATCAAAAGTGCGTTGCACTAACTCCTGTAATAGGATGGGAAATTTATTCTGAACCTCTTACGCCTGACACCTATGGGGTATTGTGGAAACCCGACCTGAAATAAGTGGACAACTTTACCTCCTTTGTACTTACAATTCCCCAAGAATCATTTGGTTGGCTGAGTCTCTGATTTCAGCCTGCAGGGGGAGACACGCTCACATCTCGTACTTCCGGCCGTCTATGGACAGAAAGCTCGAGAACATCCAATGTTAGGAAACGACTTCCTAACTTAGGCTTGGTGAAAATGAAAAACTTTCGACATTTAACACTCATTACCTCACTTTTATGACTACAATCCATGTGCTAAGGACTTTAAGGCTATGGCCAATATGAGTGGAATACGTAATGGTAAGTCACTAAAATATCATTCGAATGCCAAGCGAATGCAGACACACTGTATTACCAGTAATTGACAAATTCTGAAAAACTCCTGATCATTTCCGACCAACCTTAGTAGGAAGTTAAGAACCAAATTGAAATTGACAACTTTATCATTTGAAAGATGCATTCTACAATCATAAGAAGGCAATATTAAAAATCTATTTCTACACTCCACGGATATTAACCGTTTCAGGTTGTACGCTACCAGGAAAATGAACGAAGGATGAGTCATATCCGACCTTGTTCTTCTTGAGGTCTACACATATGTATTTCTTTCGTCTCATTAACTTTCCTTCAAATATTATATTCATTTTCTTTTTTTTTTCTCCAAGATCTTTTGGGATGCCTATGCCTTATTCTTAAGGACACGACGTCCTCACATTCGCCAAATCTTGGAAAGTTTACGTAACTATGGTATTACTTTTGAATATCTAATTTACGGGGTCAAGCCCCGGACTAGATTGAAAATGATATCAAATCGCAGTCTACCAACTTAATGGGTTGGCAAACCCATAGCCCATTTCGAGGAACACTAATTCTATGAGACCCTCCCCACAGTCTCACTGTCTATTTCCCCACCTAAATGAAGTAAGGATAATCTGGATGAATAAGACTCATCTGCCTCTTGGACACGATAGTCAAGTCATGAATCTACAAATCATGACAATACTGTGACACCCTGCAAAAATTCAGGTTACTAATTCATCGAAACTTATGTGATCATAACGCTTACACGTGCATTACGCTTAGTTATAATTAATTAAGTGCATTTATTATTTAGCAAAGTCCAACACAAACATTTCATGCAGTGATAATTTAGTGAATTATCGGATCACACACACGCCCTGTCTCACGAACGTTGGTGAATTGCTAAACTAATACTCCGACATATATTTGGAGCTTAATTTTTATACGTAATACTGCAATTTATTATTTCGTGTCTATATTTAATTTTCTGAAATTTTTCGGAAACGTTTTATCCGAAACGCAGTCTGGAATTACACACGATATACACCTTGAAACATAAAACTTGCAAAAGAATCATTGTTCCATCTTAACTTAAATAAATCTATACTATATAATAAATAAAGGTTTCGTTGGACACTTGTCATTCCCGCCTATCTCTCCTGTTAATTATACAAATTTCTTTAATTTTTTTTATAATTTTTGTTTCCCGCTTCTCTCTCGTATTAGATAATAATGATTTCTATAATTATTTTTATAAAACATTTTTTATTTTAAAAAAATAGATTTGTTTATAAAACATATAAATAATGATTTCTATAATTATTTTTATAAAACATTTTTTATTTTAAAAAAATAGATTTGTTTATAAAACATATAATTTGAACATTTCTTTCATTTTTTTTATAAAACATTTAAAAATAATAATTATATAACGTTTCTAAAATTTGTATTAAAAAACTATGTAATATGTTATAAATATTTAATATGTAAATCATTATTACTAAGTATATATAACACTGCATTTATTCACCCTTTGTAATATACCGGGTTTCTAACCTATATTATGATAAATGAATAACTATACTTGCTAATTGTCGGCTTCTGCTGAAGTATAGATTTTTGTTTTCCACCTCTTTCTCCGATTAAATAATAATGATGTTATATAATTAAATATCTAAAATTTATTCTAATACTTTATAAAAAATTACTAAATCATAAAAAAATTTCAATTATATCCTATTTTTAAATACATGTGTATAATTCTTAAATCTTAATTATTTGTTATTTATAATTCTTAAATCTTCATTATTTCTTATTTCACCGATGACTGATGACATTCAACATACAAATTTTCATAAAAACTGTTATTTTATAACAAGTTTTATTTATTCAACCCATGTAAGACATGGGTTTTAACCTAGTTATGTAATAAACAAAAGCGTATTTAAAAAAAAAACTAAATGTTACCAATTATTTAAAAGTTTTACATTAAGATGGAAAGTGGGAGACTTTTGTTACAATTTTTACAAATAATGGAAAAGATCTACTCTCTCTGCCTCCCCTCTCATTTTCGTAACCTCCCTCCCCTCTCTCAACATTCATTTCAAATTTTTTTTTTTTTTAAACCATTTTGATCTAAATGCACATCAATACTCATTAAGCATTCCATTTACTCACCATTTTAACCATTTGTAATAACACAAGAATTTTAGAAACAAAACAACAAATCCCAAACCCCCACCCCACCCTTGCCGTCGCCACTACCCCCACACACACACCATTCCATTTTTCTTGTCTCAATCGTCACAAATCAAGCCTCTCTTTGGTGGTTATAAGACAAGGCTTAGTTGTAGCAAGCATCATCCAATCATCATCTTCAAAATTCATCTTTAAAGGAGGTAGTTTTACAAATATTTTTTAGTTAGAAACATTACTCTTTCTTATGATTCTATTATAATCATGTATTCAAACACAATCTTTGCAAGTAAAATTCATTTTACAAAAGAAACCTTTGATTATATACTAAACATAGAAAACGTAAAGGTGTATGTTGTTGGTGTAATGGTTAGATTTATTTTATGATTATTTTCTCAAAGGAAAACCTTATCAAATCATATTTTGTAGTTGGAATTGTATGTGGATTATTGTGGTATTAGTGTCTTGAGAACACTTGTATAAATGTGGTCTTAGAATTTGGATAACTTGGATGTCATTGGTTGTTTTAATTCTCAAGAAAAACCCGTATGTATTTTAATAGGAAAACTTTATTTATTTTTCTCAACAATTGTGTTTTGATTTTTAGGAGCGCTTTGAGTATTCTAAATTGTTATTTGTATTATTTAGAACTTGTCTAAACATTTGGAGTGAATTCATTTTATGAATTCTTAACACCTACTTGATTTTTATAATCATACGTGTTCACTTTATTAATATATATTTTAATATAAATATATATGTTGCAATTCGGAAAGATGTGTTATGACACAAATGACTTCCACCTTTGTTCATTTTGTGAATTCATAATACTTACTTGATTTTTAGAATCTTGCGTGTTCACTTGTTAATATAGATTTTATATAAATATATATGTTATAATTCGGAAAGACATGTTATTACACAAATGATTTCCGCTCTTGTTTATATGCGTTACAAATATATATTGTATTTTGTTTTTACATACCAAGTCACCAACGAGTCGTCGAGTCAACCTAAGTCAACTTGGTCAACCTAAGTCAACATGGTCAACTTAAGTCAACTTGGTCAACCTTAGTCAACTTGGTCAACTTAAGTCAACATGGTCAACTTTAGTCAACATGGTCAACTTTAGTCAGCACACGTTTTTAAACATAATAACTTGGGAAGTTGTTTGGATACAACGGATTCTAGGAATCCAATACACATTGGAACTCATGGACTATTATGTAATAGGTCTCAGTTAGGATACCTTTTCCGACTTGCTAAGCATACACGTTTGCATCCCACTCACCCCGATCACAGGTGAGTCTCACGACCCCACTTTTAATTACTTTTCCGTTTAGGAAAGAAACATGCTCAGCTTATACTTTCTGTTTGGACACATATACATAACTAATCTCTTGTGAATACATAAGTGAAACATATCTTATGAAAGTCCTTACTTTATCGAACCGTTAATAACGTTCTCAACAACGATGTAATATTGAATAGTACTCACCACAACAATAACACTCTATAGGGACGAAAAAATTTAACCCTATACCGACGACTTGTCATCGGGATAGCTATCCAGACGACATGTCGTCGGTACAGGGTTCGTCGGTATTGCTTCGTCCCAATAGCTCAAAGATGTCGTCGGTTTAAGTGTCGTCGGATAGGTTGACCTATACCGACGACATGTCGTCGGGACAAGGTCTAATTAAAAAATTCAAAAAGAAAAGATATACCGACGACATGTCGTCGGGACATGGTCGAATTAAAAAATTCAAAAAGAAAACCTATACCGACGACATGTCGTCGGTATAGGGTTTTTTAATATTTTTTTTATAATTTTTGAAAAAGACCTATCCCGATGACATGTCGTCGGTATAGGGTTTTTTAATTTTTTTTAATAATTTTTGAAAAATACCTATACCGACGACATGTCGTCGGTATAGGCCATTTCTATTTTTTTTATATTTTTTAATTTTGAAATTTTTTCCAGAAATATAAAATTTATATTAACAAAACCTACAAATTCAATAATATAAACCATTCAAAACAACCAAATACCATACCATAACATTGTCCGAACCACAAAAACTAATATCCGAACCACAAACTTGTCCGAAACTCATAAACATTCAAATTGTTCACAAACCAAACATGCAAATTATTCAAAAACAAACATCCCACGACATTCGCAACAACAAAGACAACAACTACCGGCTAATTATCGTCGCTGCTTGTTCGGCGTTCCCATATGCGATGCATTTCTTCCATTTAGCGTTGCATTTCAAGCATTTGTTGATTATGGATAGCCATTAGTCGTTGTTCTTCCTCTCGTTGTTGTTGGCGTTCATGTTCTCGTTGTTGTTGTTCTTGGACTTGTTGTTGAAGTTGAGTCATTCGCTCGTCCATTTCTTGCCAATGGTGTAAGGCCCCTTTTCAGGAAAACCTCACTCGTTGGATTTACTCATAAACATAGTCATAAATATTGAATTCAAATTAAAGCATTGAAACATAGCGGAAGCGTATCATTCAAATACAAAACATAGCAACGGAAGTCTTAACATTAAACGTAAACATTGTTTTAACACATAAGCAAGTAAACGGGATGTCAGTCTTGAATCAGGGTAGCCTTCACGCCTTCGCACGCCCTTTCTTCCTGCTACCTGAAGTACATACTAAAAGTTAGCTAATGCTGGCGAGTTAGTTTAAAGCAATTAGGTAATAACATTATTTCTTCATAAATATATTTATATGTACGTACGTTCGTACTTCTTAGCTTTACTGCTTTCATATTCATTCATAATGAGTACATATATAAATACATACATGCTTATTTCTGAGTGAACATTCATTGGTCATACACATATGGGTGATCAACCCGTCATAATTGTTGCGTAAGTCACAAAGACAAACGCCATAAGAACTACCGTCGTAGCCCATTTCATAAACCGTCCGGCCCTAGAAACCGTTCGTCATATCATAAATCCGTCCGGTAACCTTTGTCCGTCCGCCTAAACCGTCCTACCGTCGTAGTCCGTCATATTCGCCCGTCTGCCCTAAGGCATTCGTTTCCCACGCGACTATTATCTATGCAACCGTTCTACTTATAATAAGGCAATTGCTTCGGCCGTCCATTTATGCCCCCGTACGTCCTAGCTTATGAAAGAACGTACTTGTCCTGGTTACAAAATAGTCACGTGGTCGTCCATCTACCGAAGTAGCCGTTATCATCGAAGCGTCCATAACGTTCACATACATTCATAACATGCAATATATATAAAATATAAAGCAAGATTTCATTATTATACGTTATGTCATACTTTCATTTCTTTATTCATATCATACTTGTCACATTTCTTTGTTCATAAACATACTTGTCATGCATATAATTAATATATATTGTCATATAACACATAACGTAACATTCATTCATATCATGTATACACTTCAGCCCCAAAACATTTAAAATCATTTGCATGTAACACATAGGGGGCACATAGAACTCACCTGATGAGTGGCTCCTGAAACACTCTTAGCTGGTTACTGAGCGTCACTAAGGTCACTCACAATGTGTATAATAAAGTCATACACATAAGATACTGCCCTAAATGACACTAAACATTACTATGCTTGAACCCAGTAGTTTCGGGGGTGAATCATATCGAAACTATGGTAGTTTCGGTTCGTGGGTTTATATCGAAACTATGGTAGTTTCGGGTCATGGGCTTATATCGAAACTATGGTAGTTTTGGGTCGTGGGTTTATATCGAAACTATGGTAGTTTCGGGTCATGGGCTTATATCGAAACTATGGTAGTTTCGGTAAGTAACTTATGTAAAATCTTAGTAGTTTCGGGTCATGGGCTTATATCGAAACTACGGTAGTTTCGATGGGTCTGCATATATCGAAACTAGGTAGTTTCGATGGATTTATTTATATCGAAACTAGTAGTTCCGATGCATCAGTCTTCTTCCCCGACCAGAAACCCTAGATCTGGCCAATTATCTGTAGTTGATCAAGCCTTGAACTTTTTACGTTCAAAACGTTTTATTTTCGTCCATGAACATGAATATGTGGTTTGTTTCGAATATCATACGTAAAAACTAAACCTTTACTCGTTTTTACCCCAAAACCCAATGGTTATAAAAACTCAGATTTGAGCCAAACGAGTACCTGTTGACGGCTGATTCTCGTTGTTATGAGTTGCTGAGATTATGAGAGTTGATTCCCGAGCTTTTGAGCCTTCTCCTTTCGGTTTCTCTCTCTAGCCGATCTCTCTCTCTCTTGAAACTTGCGTATCAAGTGTGGTGAATGAGGGGGAAGGGTTGGTGGCTGCTGATTAGAAGGGTTTCCCTTCATATTTCGGGCCCATGGGCCGAACCTTGGCCAAGCCCACTTTGCTTTTTCTTTTATTTGTTTTCTATTTATTCGGGATGTTACAAATAGGGTTGTGGAGGGGGGGGGGTGGGGGTACTAAACACATCAGGTGTGGGATTACTCACCACACGACCAACACCACGTATATGGCCACGCCTATGACCCAATGCACGTTCCATGCACGCAAACTCATCAACTGCAGATGAATCACCACCAGACTCAGCAGAGGATCTTGTAAACTCCTCTTGAATTCGGTCCTGCATTAAACAATGTAATAAACAATCACTTGACTATTTACCAAAATTCGACAGCATAACTGCTGTAAAATGGATAACCAACCTGTTAAACTATAAGTCAAAAACGATAACAATTCACAAATTCCAATCAACCAACATTAATAACAACAAATACTAATAACACTAGCAAAAATATCAAACAATTGGGCTCGAGTTGGATGTTCTAAGTCTATTAAAGTGTGTTTGGGTCGTTTTGACCCGTTTAAAGTTACAGTTGGATGTTCTAAGTTTATTAAAGTGTGTTTGGGTCGTTTTGACCTGTTTAAAGTTACAGTTGGATGTCCTAAGTCTATTAAAGTGTGTTTGGGTCATTTTGACCCGTTTAAAGTTACAGTTGGATGTTCTAACAACAAAATCATTTTACTTACATAGTCTGATGCTACAGTGTCATTGGCCCAACCCGTCCCTTCTTTATAATGGGTGGCTCTGGATACATCAATAGGACCGGTCCCTGTGAAAAACAAAAATAATATCACTAAGAATTAATAAGCATGTTTGTATAATACTAACAATTGTATTTCATACCTCCATGTGTCGGCGCTGGGCATATGATTTGTTCCCATGGAAACTTGGGTAGCGTTGTTGGGCTCTGTTTTGTTTGTTCTTCTCGGAGCAGTTTCTATAGGCCTTAGTTAAAAACAACTCATCAATCAAACTTTCCCAGTTTCCTCGATCAATATCTTCTAGTGGATTATTCCTCGCCTCCTCCACAACATCGTATCCCCCATGCTCGTTGAAATAACTCTCAACTCTCTTTTGTGTTCTTTATAAGCCCTCTGACACTCGGCGGTGATTCCGAGTCCAATGCCTCGCCACTTGTCAGTGTTTCTCCAGATGTCCAGATCAAAATATTCCTACAAATGGAATTAATTAGAAAAAATCTAATAGTTATGAAATTGTAAGTAATTATAAAACATCTATACTTACTAAGAGAGTAGGATATACAGCCTGTTTTTTTTCATTTGGAACCTTGGCCCAATTAGGATAATATGGGGGAACAACCTTTTCAATCTCCAGGGAGATAGCACGTTTAAAATCAGACGCGTTCTCTCCCACGAACTTGTACCCCCCGCTATGAACTTCAACATCAATGGGAAGAGGCTTCCTCCCATTTTGCTTAAATTTCTTGTATAACTTTAGGTTTTTGACTTTGGAACGCCTTTTCTGGGAGGTACTACCAACAATGACACATGAAATTGAAAAGTTAGCAATTGTAAAGACATACATTAAACACCAACAAGTAACTTACCACCAGATCCACCCGCACAACCCGACGCGAAGTTATACGGACTCCCATATCCACCATCGTTTGATTGCGACATTGTTGCCATTATTCCTTCGACAAAAATAATTAGTAAGCATAAATAATTAATAATCAACAAAGATAAATAGTATATTTTTAACATACATTCAATCAGAATCATCACTACAATAACGTGTGACAACAACATTATCATCATCTTCTTCATCGTCGTCATTTATTTCATCTTCCTCATCTGAATTGTATGCATCTTCATCGTCTCCATCTTCTTCATCATCATAAATAAAATTTTCATCGAGATCAATCGGGGCAATATGACTTGGGTCACCACCCTCATTTAAAGTTGTCCGCATGGGCAAGTAGCCTAAGTCGACAACCAAATTACCAAAAAAATGATTGAGTTTCTGCATGGGGAATAGGAATTTGGTCACTACCTATGTGACTTGATTCACCAACTTCACATCCGGTGTCGACAACCAAATTATAATCATTTGATTGAGTGTCATGCAATATATCTATCTCATTAACAACACTAGGATGATCCCAAAGCTTCCGATGGTGAACGTCCTCAACAACCCTCCATTGGCCAGTGGTTTGAGAAGGATCTCGAAGATAGAACACTTGTTTAGCCTGTGTGGCTAATATATATTAGACATCGTCATACCATTCTTTACCAACATACCATTCATGGCCGATGTCAATTATAATATTATTGTTTTGCTTAATTAATCTTTTACCCCTCGTGTCAAACCATTTACAATGGAATAGTACAACCGAGTAACCATCTATGTAGTTCAACTCTATGATCTCCTCTAGTTGACCATAAAATGGAGTATCGTCTTCTCCTATTGTAACCACACCACTGTTCTGAGTAGTGCGTTGGGCATCACGATTTTGTACCACAAATCTAACACCATTTACTATGCAAGCAGTGTAAGAATATGCGTTCAAGGGACCATGTGCCAATGCCCTTAATTCTTTGTTATCGGGTGTAGAAGATGAAGATGAAGATGAAGATGAAGATGAAAATATATTTGCTTCATATTTTAACCATGAAGAAAAATCGATTTGCATATTACGTTCAGGAAATTTAGATTCAAATTCACTGGTAGATAGACAAAATAAAATTCAAATTAGTTTATCGTAATAGCTAAAATGAAAATATAATAATAGTTTATAACTGGTAGATGGACAAAAAAAACTTACGATTTGTAGATTTTGATTTCATCGCAGTTGTTCAACACAAACCATTGTAATGATTTGTTGGCAAGTTCAGAGAGCGCGATGATTTTCTTTTTCGATATTGGTCGACATTGTGATGAAAACACTTGAAACTGCCTTTTGGGAATGCCAGCATCTGCATTTCTATCTGGTCGGTTAAATTTGGTTTGCATACCGTCCAGATACATAGAGCAGAATGTCTATGCTTCATCTGTAACATAACCCTCTTCAATTGAGCCTTCAGGCTTTGCTTTGTTTCTAACATATGCTTTGAGCTTTTTCATGTATCTTTCAAAAGGATACATTCATCTCATATACACAGGGCCACCAAGAATAGCTTCTTCGGGTAAATGAAGAATTAGATGAACCATTATGTCAAAAAATGTGGAGGATATATAATTTCCAAATTGCATAATATCTTAACCACTTCCTCATTTGCTTCATACATGTCTTTCACATCTACTGATCGTGCATAAATTTTTTGAAAGAATGTTCAAACGTCATTGATTGTTGTTGAAACATTTTTGTGCAGACCCGATCGTACCCCTATTGGCAGCAATCGTTGCATGAGGATGTGATAATCATGGGACTTTAACCCAATTATATTTGAATAATTAGGAAGTACCTTATTTTTGAAATTCGATCCAAATCCATCAGGCAGTCTCACTCCTCTAATAAACTGATAAAAGCGTTCTCGATCACTGGGTGTGAAAGAGTAAGGAGCTTGTGGTTGGTACAACTTGTTGTTTTTTTGTGTTAGCCATAGGTTATGTCGAATACCCATATTTTCCAAGTCTCTGCGGGCTTTGTGTGTGTCTTTTGATTTCTCGTTCATCAACAAAGTACCCAATAAACTCTCACACACATTTTTCTCCACGTGCATAACATCAAGATTGTGTTTTAAAAGCAGAGAAGACCAATAATCCAGCTCAAAGAAGATACTTCGTTTAGTCCAATTCAACTCTGAGGCAACACGCTTTCTTTTTACACCTCCATGCCTTGGATGTTTCCTTGGAACACGATCGGGGAGACTTTTTAGTTGTTTTAATATTTGAGCATTACTCAATCATTAGGGAGAATCTCTTGTCTCTTTCTTGCCATTAAACGATAGATCGTTCCTCTATTTATGCTTTCTAGGCAAGAATCTTCTGTGGCCAACAAAAGCTATCTTATTCGTTATAGAGCACGAAGGTGTGTCAATGTTACACGTAGGGCATGCTTTATAACCTTGACCACTCCATCCAGACAAGCTACCACGAGCAGGATAATCGTTGATAGTCCATAACAGTGCGGCATGCATCCTAAATACAGTTTTGGTTGATGCATCTCTCACCGGGACTCCTTCAGCCCACAACATTTTCAACTCATCGACCAAAGGCCTTAAGAAAACATCAATGTCCTTACTAGGTGATTTAGGCCCGAGAGTTAGCAAGGTTAACATGAAAGAAGACTCTTTCATACATAACCACGGTGGTGTATTATATGTTGTTAACACTACCGGCCACATACTGTAAGTTTGACTCATGTTATCGAATGGATTAAAACCATCGGAAGCTAAACCTAAGCGGACATTCGTTGGTTCTTTAGCAAAATCCGTATATCTCTCATCAAAATCTTGCCATGCCTTCCCATCAACTGGATGTCGCATCATACCATCCGTTGAGCGTCCAATATTATGCCAGATCATATCTTTTGCCGTTAATCTTGAACAATACCTTCATCGAAGCCGTGAAGTTAAAGGAAAGTAACGCAACACTTTCTGTGGTACTTTCTTCCCCTTTGTGTTTTTGTTAACCCATCTGCTCTCATTACAAACCGGCCAGTTTTGCATTGATTCATTCTCCTTCCAAAACAGTGCACAATCATTAATGCAAGCATGGATAGACTGATATCCTAACCTAATCTTTCTCAGTTTCTTCTTAGCTTCATAGTGTGACGCTGGAATGTGATTTTCATTCGGTAATGCAATTTGTAGAAGCTCTAACAGTTGGTCAAACGAACTATTCGTCTATTTGTTGATAACTTTAATATGCATCAATTTGGCTAGGAAGTTTAGGGAAGACATTTGACTACAACCGGGGTATAACTCCTTACTTAGCTCCTCAAACAACGCAGCAAACTCAGGGTCTAAACCAGTTCCATCTTCATCTATATTATCCTCGTTTGTATTTTCTCTGCCATCACATCATCTATGGCATCAAACATCTCATTATTTGTTGTTGTAGTTATTGGAGGAGTAGGTGTTCTACTTGGGGCAAAAAGTGATGCTATCTCCGCCGCACGAGGATGCTGTTCACCGTGATAAATCCAATTTTGATATGATTGTAGAAACCCACGGTCATGTATGTAGCCATATATCATGTTCAAATCCTATCGACACGCGTTACAACAACGTCTACACGGGCAAAATGCTCTACCTCGACCGTCGGCATGGTTCTTGGCAGTCTCTATAAAGTTGCGAAGACCGCTTTAGAAAGCCGGAGAATTCCGATTTCCCGGTGTAACCCAACTTTTATCAATTGTCATATCTAGTGTCATATCTATTGTGTTATAAACATACACATATACGTGCATACAATAAATGATATAAATGAATGTATATGATTTGATCAGTACTCTAAGGCAGTGGATCCTAACCCACTTTTTGAATATTCTATCTCATATGTATACATTTTAACGAGTTGACTATTTAAGAAAAAAATCAGTAGCATTTCCCTTTAACTCCCCAAGTTTGCAGAAAAACCTCAAACTCGAAGGAGTAAGGAGATATAACTACAAATTTTTTCTTAAATGTCAACCCGTTAAAATATATACATGTTCTAAATGAGATAGAATATTCAAAAAGCAGTCCCAAAGGGGACAATCCAAAATTTATCTCTATCAGATAAATTTCGGACGGGTATATTCTAAAGGGTTATCCTAAATAAACATATTAGTGTACACAACATGAGACATGACATACATAAACAAAGACGTACATAAATGACATTAGGGGTCTAAGCCTTTTTCTTATTTATTTTTTAAATTTTTAAAATATATATTTTTTAATATATAACTAATAGTATTTATAAAATCATGATAAACGAGCCGTTTACACCCTAAATGAAATAAAAATTTGACTACACAAACAAAAATATACAAAGGTAAAAAAGTCCGGATACGTACCTTAAATAAGTTTAATGAAACACAAATATAATGTTATTCCCACCTCGTCAACCGCAACGAGTTCCGAACTTGTAACAAAATTAAATAAAGTTACATATACATACAAACATATATACATACATACACACTTAAATATATACATACAAATCATACAAATACATACATACACATATAAACATAAACAAACATACATAAAAATACATATATAAACCTATGAATAAATACACAATTATATACATACAAATCATACAAATACATACATACACATATAAACATAAACAAACATACATACAAATACATATATAAACCTATGAATAAATACACAATTATATACATACAAATACATAAACATATATAAATAAATAGAAATATACATACAAAACATACATACATCCGTTGAACATAAACAAACATACATACAAATACATATATAAACATATGAATAAATACACAATTATATACATACAAATCATACGAATACATAAACATACATACATACACATATATACATACATACATACATACATACATAAATAAATGCCCAATTACACAATTACAAACATATACATACAAACATACATACACATATATACATACATATTAACTAATCATACAAACAAATCATCATAAACACAAATTACACATATAGATACAAACTAATCATCATAAACACAAATTACACACATACATACACATACATACAAACGAATCATCATAAGCAAAAATTACATACAAACATACACATACATACAAACTAATCATCATAAAACACAAATTACACACATACATACACATACATACAAACTAATCATCATAAACACAAATTACACACATACATACACATACATACAAACACTAATTTACATAAACTAAATTATATAAACTAATCACACATCTAAACCAAATTACATAAACTAATAATAAATTACTAATTCCATCATACATACAAGCATACATACTCATACATGCAAACATACATACACATACATACAAAATCATAAAAATCTTAGATCTAAACCAAATTTCATCACAAATTAGTAATTAAAACGAGTAATTACCTTCACAAAGCTACAAATCCAAGAAATGTTGAAACTCCTCAAAAACCTAACAAAATTAAACAAACAAAACTTCAAAATCTTGAACAATTAGCTAAAATATGAAACCCGGATGTTAGCTCACCTTAAATCCCGAGAGTTTTGTGAAAAATTGCTCCGAAAAAGCCTAAAAACCTCAAAATCGTCGGAGAGAAGAGTTTGGGAGAGTTTTGGGGTGGAAATGAGGGTCTGCCGTCTGTTTTCCCTATTTGTTCCCGCTGAACCCTATACTGACGACATGTCGTCGATAAAGGCCTGTTTGTCGTCGGCATAGGTAGCCTATACCGACGACATGTCGTCGGTATAGGCTTTTGTAGGATGTTTGACTGTTCAGCAAATTAAAGACCCTATGTCACACCCCAACCGACGGCGAAAACGTCGGGGCGGGACATGTAGACTGTTCATAAGCTCATGGTTTACTAAAAGTTGTAATAGTTACACAATCAATTTCATTTCATAACTCAAACAAACAATTACAACGTTTACAAGAGTCATAAATATATGTATATGTTTATTAAGTTGAAACTAGGTCCACAATCCTAAGTGAAGCAACTTGAATCTTAACTCAAACATCCGTACCTGAAACATGATAAAATGAGAGGGTCAACTATAAATAGTTGGTGAGCATACATAGGTTTTGACTCAAATAGTAGTATTGTGTTGTGTGCATACAATCCATACAAATCATGGCAAATAAGGCAAATATGGAGAAATACTATTGTGAAACCAAATTGTACAATCAAACCTTTGTAACTAGCATGCAAAAAAATTGTGTTGTCGGTAACAATCACCCTACCTGGGTGGGTTTGTCAGACTCAATAGATCTATCATTGTTAACCGTCGGCTTGTATAGTTAATGACTGCACATGAAATAGCATACAAATAGTTTACACACCTAGTACTCAAGCACAAAGCACAAATTTGAACACATGAATGTAGGGTGGAATTGTATCGTGTAATTGTAAACATTGTATAATTGAAACTCATGTTCCACCCCAAAAGGTAAATAGTTTAAAAGGGGCTATGTAAACTCACTTTTATGAGGAATGTTGATTGCACAGGCAATTAGATAGCAGCGGTGAGTTGTAGGTCACTAGATTCGACCTAATGAACAATCGTATAAGATGTATTATTGTTGTGTACTGTCACACCCCAACCGACGGCGGAAACGTCGGGGCGGGACATGTAGACTGTTCATGAGCACATGGTTGGCTAAAATTGTAATATATTAAAGTTTCATTTCACTTCAAACCAAGCAAATCCAAACAATTACAATGAATGAAAAGAAATACATAACAAGTTCAAATTAAAATTAACTAGGTCCTCAAAACTTATATGAAGGCAACTTGTGATCAACTCAATTGTTAGCACCTGAAACATGATTTAAAAACAAGGATCAACTAGAAAGTTGGTGAGCATACATAAGTTTTGACACATAATTAAGAGTTCAAAATGTTTATACAATTCAATTGATTTGCATGGCATATAAGACAATTATGGAGAACCTATAGTTATACTGGGTGTACAATCAAACCTTGTGACTGAGGCATAACACGCAGGTTACCCTAATGTATTGTCGGTAACAAACACCCTACCCGGGTGGGTTTGTCAGAGTCAATAGATCTATTTTTGTTTACCGTTGGCTTGTATGGAGTTAATGATTGTACGAGTTGCGTCATGTATGTATAGTAATAACTCATAGCATTCAAGCATAATGCACAAATAATTCATGTAATCAAGTGAAGAATTGTATTATGAAATAGTTGCAATTTGTTTTAATGTAAATCATGTTCACCCCAAAAGTGCAAAAAGTAAAAAAGGGGTTATGTAGACTCACATGTATAAGTTGTGTAGAAAACACGAGCAAATACGAAGCACAAATGATCCTCAATTCACTAGGGTTGACCTAAAGTGAAATAGTATGAATATGGATTAATAATGTGCACAATGTCTAGGGTTTCAAAGAGAAGTGAGTATAGGCACTTGTACTTAAGACTTGTGTTATTCAATGCAAAGGTAGGTTATGCATGTATACGACTTTAATGTAAAACATGAGTTCCAAGGATATATTTACATTCAAAAGTTGTTTTAGGGTTTTGGTCTAAATAATTTAAGTAGATAAATTATTTATTTAATATGATGTGCCTTATAAAAGTAATGTGATATTGTATTGGTTTAAAATAAATAAATCTATTTTATGTATAATAATATAGGGAAATATATATAAGCTAAAACTCAAATTAAATTTTGTTAACGAAAGAGAAAAAGGTAACTAATAAATAAATTTATTTATTTAGTTATTACTAAAGTGATATGCTTTAAAAGAATATGTGATTATGTATTAGAAAATCTAATAATATATATAGTTTTAATAGTAGAACAAATGATTTATAAAAACGTATATTTTTTTTATAAAAATCTTGTCACGATATCCATGAATTTAGATAATTAAGTATTTTGTTTAAAACTCAATTAATTTGATTTAGAATATATATATTTAAAATGATTAGAATATAATTTTTACTAAATTTGTAAAAATAGTTATTTTATGTTAAAAATTGTTAATTAAGGTACTAATCCGACCTAGTTGGTATTAGGTTTATAAAACTATTTTTTTTAGAATTTTTGAAATATTAAAAAGGCTAAAAAAAATAAAAGGACTTGCCCGGTTCGAACCCGGGTCTGCCCGGTGGAGGTTGTGTGTGGTAACCACTAGACCAGCGACTGGCCCTTGTCAAGGATCTATTTCGGAATCATTATAGCCTGTTCTGGGTCGAAGGCCGGGTCCAGGTCTGAGTAAACGCGCAAAAAGGTCACGTGTACGGGTTTCGAACCCGCGCCACTTGGTCCGTGGTGCAGCGGCTTACCATCGGGACCAAGTGGGTTCGCTGGTTCCTTAAGATCTCGTTTAATTAAATAGTAAACATGGTCTCTAGCCCCAAATCAGATTAGGGCTCGAGAATGCGTATGAACCCTAGACCCAAATGATTTTAATTGGTCTTTATTAGCCCGAATTGATAAGGGGCTAATGACAGGGGCTCAACCACGAATCGAACGACATAATTTTTACCTGGTATGGTGGAGTATCGAATGCCGATGGCTAAAGGGAACAGGGATGATGCTCTTGGTACTTGACAGAACTCCAAAGATGAAATGTGAATCATACGAGAGTTAAGAGGGGTTGTAATCGATTATGCGAAGGTGTGGGGTTGATGTAATTCGTTTAATTTAATCAAATCCCACGATTCGATTACAAAAAGGCAAGTGACAGCTGTAGAGGGGAATCCGCGTTAATTCGTTTGGTTTTAAGATGAATTGGGTCGTGATTTAGGTCCTTGTTCATGCGAGGATCGTTTGCGCGTGATTTGTGGGTAACAACTCGTCCGATCCTTCTGTTTTGGAAATGATTTCTGCCTAGTTTGACTCTGACGAGTCAAATTTGTTTAAAATTCGAATTGTTTGCCGCGGATTAGTCAAATTGATACCCGAATTGGGCCGGGATAAGGTCTACGCTCGATATGGGACTCAAAGCAAGTCCAATTCCAACGAGTCTTCGCCTTGATTTTGTAAAGAGTTGGGACGTTGACTTTTCAAAAGTCAAAATAGGCTAAGAACTTGCGGAGAGGGGTCAAAAATCCATGTGAAAGATCCAAATGGTTAGGGGGGTTCAAACCATTATATTGCACTATATATATATATATATATATATATGTTTAGGTGTGTGTACTTAGTTTGACTTTAAGATTTTATATGTAAAATGGATATATATATATTTTTTAAAATGTATGTGTGTACATGCAATAATCACTAAATATGGAGTGATATGGATGGAACCTTGAATTTGAAATATAGCATAAGGTAGGGAAAATGAAATAATGTTTATTGCCTTAGAACAAGTTCATGAAAATCAGAAATGTTACAGTATCCCCATGTTGAGGGAATTTCGTCCCGAAATTGAACTACTGAAGGCTATTGTATCAAAGAAGTGCGGGTACTTGAGCTTCATTTGATCCTCACGTTCCCAAATAGACTCTGGGCTACGTTTGGATCCTCAATGAACTCTAAGAATTGGGTTGAGGAGTATCAGGCATGAATGATGATAGTGTGGATTTAGTTTAAGAGGATTAAGGAGAAACTGTCGGAAAGACGTGTTAGACTCCAAAGATGAAATGCATTACTTGGAACGGGGTTGATGGGAATTTGATGATTAGGGTTTGTTCAAGATGTAGCCTAATATGCTTAAGGATTGTCAGTGGATAAGGGATTTCACAATCATTGGTCCAGGTCAACAGGACATAAAACTTTACGTGACACGAGTAACGCTACCTTTGACAATATGACAAGAACACTTATATATAGGAAGTACCAGCGGCATATCCACCATGTCCTTATCATATCACTTTAGTTTCGTTACTATATGTCACGATAGGTCCTATGTTCTAACACACGACAGAATTCACTACATTTTCCATGCGCTGATTTTTTATAATTACGTGTGCACCCGTAATTACTCGAATCATCGCATGGTCCGTATAGGTCCTTCCTTTGTGTGCGGGTCAAGAGGGGGCACAAAATCACTTAGTTCATGTCTATTGTTTTCACGTATGAGCTGCTAATAACTGTATCCCTAGTATGATCAAATAGCAACTAAAGAGTAATAGCGTGGCATAATTTAGGGTTCCATAGCTCCCTCGCGTTTGAACAAGAATACGTCAATCCCCGAGTAACTTTCATGGACAAGGTGTATAGTCATGCCTTGTGTACAATGTGATTGATCATTTGCAACAATTTGTAAACAATTTAATTCCGGCATTTTGTAAACAATGGAGTTTCAGGTATAATGTGAGCAACGTAGTATCATGTATATTGTATAGTGTGAACAATTTGGTATCATGTATTTTGCAAACAACTAAGTTTCATGTATTATGGGATCAATCCAGTATAATGTATTTTGTAAACAAGTTTCGTGTATTATGTGATCAGTGTATATTGCAACTACTAAGTTTTATGTATTTTGTGATCGTGTATAATGTGCTCAGTCTAGTATCATGTATCAAACCAACAAGTTTCATGTATCATGTGATTAACCTAGTATTATGCATATTGTAAATAACTAAGTTTCATGTATCATGTAATCAATCATGTATCATGTATGTTGTAAACAGCTGAGTTTCATGTATTATGTATTATGTGGTAAAACTGGTAGTGTGTATATTGTAACCAAACAAGTCTTATGTGTCGTGTGATGAGTGCATCATGTGAATACTCATAAGTAAATTATTGAATCTCAAGAGTAACGTAAACTATCGGATTTTGTAGGTGGTCGAGTGTTGCGGGCAAGCGTGTTGTTTGGCGTTCATGTACAATGTGGGTAGTTGGGTTTTAAATCTTGTTGAGGTTTATATGGGCGGTTAAGGTTTACGCGAAATGATTCATCTTTGAAGTGGGAAGTACACTCATATGTTTCTGAAGGTGTAAGGTAACGAGAAGGTTTTGTGGGTAATTAGAGTATTGTGCTTACGAGTAACCGATTTGTGTCTTTTTGTTTGTAAATAAATAAGAAATTGAAATTTATCCTTAGTTGTATTTTAATAAAATAGTAAGTTAAATAACTAGATGAGTGAATGATAAAATAAAAAAAATCTTTTACTTAATCAATAAGAGAAAGTCTCAAAGTAAGTAATAATAATGATAATAATAATGACTAAATTATTTAATAATTAAGCCAAGGTTTTATTTAACAAAACAAAAGTCATAATTTATTTAGAGAATGTTTTATAAAACGAGTCGTGTTAAATTTCTTACAAAGTGAAAAGGTTTGTTAAAAATTTATATTCTAAGTAATATTTATTAATCAAGGGTTTGATAGGTGTTTTGCTCGAGTAAAATGATGTTGCTTAAGTAAATAGAATGATTAGTTTGCAAGGGGGGTTTAGGTGCGCGTACTAATTTGCAATGAATGAGATGGCGATGTTTCGGTGCTCTTGATGAAAATATGACGGTAATATTGAATCAACATATAATGACATTTGGAGTTGTAAAATAAATCTTAGCATAAATGAATGAGATGGCGATATACCTAACTTATCCTGAGGCATTCCAGACTAATCTCAGAGTCCTAGTTTAAGTTTAGACACTATTCCTGTAGTATCTAAATCCCTTAAACTGAGGCTCTGATACCAACTTGTCACGCCCGCAACACAGGACAGTCATCTAACCAGAGTAGTACCTCCAACAGAGATGTTCCCAGGAAAGAACGACGGGTCTAGGAGAGATTTATACACCGTCCTTTCCTAGACAGAACATTCCATTTGTCAGATGACTACATACCGGTCAGAAGGTCGCCTTCTAGTTACTGTGACGTTGATATCAAAAACACACAGCGGAAACTTTTAAAGTCATCAACCTTTATTTAAAATATTAACATACTGTTTACATCAGGTGTCATAAAGGTTACATCATCTGTTCCTATCAAGGAACATATCATTCGGGACGTATAGTTCGTGGCATGCCCATCATCTGGATCATTCATCTGTTCATTCTAGCCCTGGAATGCCCTGTCTAATGACTACCTGTGATGCGTTAAAAACGTTTGATAAAACATGGGTCAGCATAAAGCTGATGAATTCATAAACTAAAATAGTTTATTTAAAATGACCCGCCAAAGTATCTTGACCACATTCATGGGCTTCAACACCCAAATTCATAGATAACTATGAACAATCATTCAGTCTATATATAACCGGGTCCTGTCCAACATGCCGTTCCACGGGCAAGTGAAATACAATAAGCGCTTAGAATACGTTATATATAAACAATCGGTACAATCGTTTTAAGATACTCAAAATGTTTCATAAATCAATCACGCGAGACAAGGTCATGAAAGGGTTCATGCATCACAGTTTAAGAACTCACCTCGGTAGTATTTCGTCTTATAAATCAGTAATGTGGCAAACACCTCGGGTAGAGCTCCTAGATAATCACAACATTACTTAATTACATAATCCTAGCTTAATGGTTCATAACCAAAGTTTAAATGGGAAGTCGAAACCTTATCTCAGCACTATCTTTTGGAAATTTAAGGCGTAAGGCTAGAAATCGGACTTCTTAACGCGTATCGGAACCTTGGCACGATTCCCCAGGTAAAGTGTGTGTGTGTTTGAGTGTGTTTGTGTGTGAAAACTGCTGGGATCGATCATCTATTTATAGGCTGAAAGTGGGACCCGTAGCGGACCGCTACACAAGGCTGTGGCGGTCCGCCACCCATTGTGGCGGTTTAATTTGCTTGGCGCCTACGTAGCGGACCGCTAAGGTCAAGGCTGGCGGTCCGCCACCCTTCCACGCTTCAAAATTCGACCGGCGAGTCACAGGGGCACGTGTCAACCCCCGGTTGTTTCCTTAGCCTCCACGTAGCGGACCGCTAAGGCATAGGGTAGCGGTCCACCACCCTTTCCTTTTTCAGAATTTTCAGTTTTAGCCCTTTAACTTTGGAGAATGTTCAATTTAACCCTTGAACTTTGTATTTTGACAATTTTGGTCCTTTATTTTCTAGGAAATTTTCGGGGTGTTACAAATCTCCCTTCCTTTAAGAAATTTCGTCCTCGAAATTAAGACGTGAATAGATGAGGGTACTTGGCTCTCATTTGCTCCTCTAATTCCCAAGTTTTGTCGGCTCCGATCCGACCTTGCCACTGAACTAATACCATTGGTATAACTTTCTTTCTTAACTTTCGTTCCTGAGTATCCAAAATCTTAATCGGTTGTTTAGTGAAGTGAAGCTTGTCATCCACGTGTACATCATCTAGTGCAATAGCCTGAGCTGGATCAACTAAACATTTGCGTATGCAAGATACATGAAACGTATTATGAATCCTTTGTAAAGCTTCAGGTAGCTCTAACTTGTAGGCTACAGCTCCAATTCTTTCAATTATCTTGTAAGGTCCGATATATCTTGGTCCTAACTTTCCTCGCTTCCTAAATCTTACAACACCTTTCCAAGGTGAAACTTTTAACATCACATAATTCCCGACTTGGAATTCTAACGGTCGTCGTCGTCTGTCAGCATAACTCTTCTGACAATCCTGGGCAGCCTTTAATCGTTGTTTAATTTGGACTATCTTATCTGTTGTTTCCTGTATAACTTCTGGTCCAGATAATTGACTGTCTCCTATTTCAGTCCAACATATAGGAGTTCTGCACTTCCTTCCATATAGTGCTTCAAATGGTGCAGCCTTAATACTTGAATGGTAACTGTTGTTATAGGAGAATTCGATCAACGGTAGGTGATTATCCCAATTACCTCCGAAATCTATAACACAAGCCCTCAGCATATCTTCTAGAGTTTGAATTGTACGTTCACTTTGTCCATCAGTCTGAGGATGATATGTCGTACTCATGGTAAGTCAAGTTCCCAATTCTCTTTGAAAACTCGTCCAGAATCTAGATGTGAACCGACTGTCTCTATCAGAAATAATAGACAGTGGTATGCCATGGTGGCTCATAATTTTGTTAATATAGATCCTGGCTAACTTATCCATAGAGTATGTTTCATTGATGGGTATGAAATGGGCTGACTTGGTCAGTCTATCGACCACGACCCATATGGCATTATTTCCTTTCTGAGTCTTGGGTAGCTTAGTCACGAAGTCTATTATAATGCGATCCCATTTCCAGATAGGTAATTCTATTTGCTGTAACTGCCCTGCTGGTTTCTGATGCTCGATTTTAACTTGAAGATAAGTCAAGCATTTATCTATGTACTGGGCTATTGATCTCTTCATGTTTGGCCACCAATAATGAGTCTTCAGATCTTTGTACATCTTGTTTGCACCAGGATGCATAGAATATCTTGTTTTGTGTGCTTCGTCTAATACCCTCTCTTGAATATCTCCAAGCTTAGGAATCCAGATTCTTTGCTCGAATATCATGATTCCATCATCTCCTTTGAATAACAACTTCTGTTTCCCAACCATACGTTCTTTCTTGATATTCTTTTCTTCTAATGCCTTTGGTTGGATTTCCTTAATTTGCTCCAGCAAATCTAACTTTAAATCTAATCGTAGTGCTTTTACTTTAATCGGTTGGCTTCGTTCCTTCCAACTTAAAGCATCTGCTACTACATTAGCCTTCTCGGGATGGTATTTAATTTCACAATCATAGTCATTGATGAGCTCCATCCATCTCCTTTGTCTCATATTTAAATCCTTCTGATTAAAAATATGTTGGAGACTTTTATGGTCTGAATATATTACGCATTTAGTACCATACAGATAGTGTCTCCAAATCTTTAGAGCAAACACTATGGCACCAAGTTCCAGATCGTGCGTAGTATAATTCTTCTCATGAACTTTAAGTTGTCGTGATGCATAGGCAATAACCTTATCTCGCTGCATCAACACACAACCCAAACCAGTTCGGGAAGCGTCACAATAGATGACAAAGTCGTCGTTTCCTTCGGGTAGTGATAAGATCGGTGCACGACTAAGTTTATCTTTAAGAGTATTAAACGCCTCTTCTTGTTTCGTACTCCGGTCAAACTTTGCTGCTTTCAGAGTTAAAGCAGTTAAAGGTGTAGCAATTTTGGAGAAGTCTTTAATAAATCTTCTGTAGTAATCGGCTAATCCAAGAAAGCTTCTAATTTCTGTCAGAGTCTTTGGGGCTTCCCATTTCATAACTGCTTCAATCTTACTTGGGTCTACTTGAATTCCCTTTTCGTTCACAACATGCCCAAGAAATTGTACTTCTTGTTTCCAAAATTCACATTTTGAAAACTTAGCATACAATCTTTCTTTTCTCAGGGTTTCCAAAATAATTCTAAGATGCTCATCATGTTCTTCTTGGCTTTTGGAATAGATAAGAATATCATCGATAAAGACGATGACAAATTTATCAAGGAATGGTTTACAAACCCTGTTCATTAAGTCCATAAATGCTGCAGGGGCATTTGTTAAACCGAATGACATGACCAGGAATTCATAGTGACCATATCGGGTTCTGAAAGCAGTCTTAGGTACATCTTCTTCCTGTACCTTCAACTGATGATATCCTGATCTAAGATCGATCTTTGAAAAGTACTTGGCTCCTTGGAGTTGATCAAACAGTTCATCTATTCTAGGAAATGGATATCTGTTCTTCACAGTCAGCTTATTTAATTCCCGATAATCAATGCACATTCTCATGCTTCTGTCCTTCTTTTTCACGAACAGTACCGGTGCTCCTCAAGGTGAAATACTCGGACGAATGAACCCTTTGTCTAAGAGTTCTTGGATTTGTTTCATGAGTTCTTTCAGTTCAGAAGGAGCTAGACGATAAGGGGGTTTTGCAACAGGCTTAGCTCCAGGAATGAGTTCGATTCGGAATTCGATCTGACGATCGGGTGGAAGATCAGTTAATTCTTCCGGAAAGACATCCGGGTGATCACAGACTACGGGGATATCCGCAATTTGTCCTTCGGGTTTAACGTTTAGAGCATGGAGTATGAATATACCGTTTCCCTTAATCATTTCTTTCTTAGCCTTTGCTATGGAAATTCTTTCAATCTTATTGTTATTGCTATCACCCTGAATCATCAAACTAGTCTCATCTAGTTTCTTAATCTTGACCGTTCTCTAGTCACAATCAATCTGGGCCTGGTATTGGTATAACCAATCCATCCCTAGGATAACCTCATATTCATTCAAGTTTATTGGCATCAGTGTAACTAATACCTTATCGTCACCAAAATTGATGACACAATCAGGGTATGATTCGGTTATCCTAATCTGTTCACCACTTACCGTTTCAACGACATAGGCATCAATAAGTGGAATCGATCTTATGCCTAAATATGGGGTAAATGCACATGAAACAAAACTTTTATTTGCCCCTGTATCAAATAAAATCTTGGCGTAAATATTATTAACTAAGAAAGTATCTGCCACTTCGTTGGTTTTCGTTTCACTTTCACTTCCTAGGATGAACACTCGTCCTGTTCCTTTGTTCTGACCACCTATTTTCTGTTTAGGTGGTTTAGGACAAGAAGTCCTATAATGCCCTACCTCTCCACAGTTAAAGCATTTAACATTCGGACAATGGATTGCTAAGTTACCAAACTTCTGACAAGTCTGACATTTCATTCCCTGATTGGCTCTATCAGGGTTGGGATTAAATCCTCATTTTCTGTGAAATTTACTATTTCCTGGTTTGAACTTATAGACGACTTCATCAGACTTTCTTTTGTGATCAATCTTTGGTGGCTCTTGAGCTGCCACCTCATCAAACATCACCGCACTCTTCTCTACGGCCAAGTCTATTGTTTCGGGTGCGATAGATTTTACTAAGGTACGAACTTAGGAGGAAGACCCTGAATGTAACATTTGACTTTTCGTGATTCAGGAGTAACCAAATGTGGCACTAGCTTGGCCATCTCATTAAACTTGGTTGTATACTCCTGATGAGTCATGGTTCCAGCCTCGAACCGAAGGAATTTAGCTTCAATCTTATCCACAGCATTTTGTGCACAGTACTTCTTCACAATCAAAGACTTGAGATCTTCCCAAGTCATCCTATCAGTCACCGCTTCTCCTTTTGTTTGTTTGACTGATTCCCACCAGTCAAGAGCCTCCTCTTCCAATGAATGCGTAGCAAACTTTACAGCTTGGTCAGCTCTACACTCGCTCATTTTTATAACAGCTTCCATTGAGGTGATCCATTGCAAAGCTGCAATGGCATCCTTCTTTCCATTGAAGGGTTTGGGATGACAGTCGCTGAAATTCTTGTAGTTGCATCCTTGACCATGTATTCTGGTGCTCTGGTTCGTCATTCCAACCATTTCATGAGTTCGGGTTGTTCCAATATTATTCCCTACTGGAGTAGCATGGAGGGTATCTTCTGTTCTAGGAACAGCACCACTGGTTCCTTCGTTTCGGTTTCCCAAACTGTTATGATTTTCCCTTCTCCTAAGAGCGTCATCAAGGATTCCAGGTAGAGTCGTATGAAGTACTCGGGTGACTTCAGATGCCACCGCTACTTAGAATTGTGCTTCGGTCATGACAACTTCTTCCACATGATGCTCAGCATTCGTATTAACATTCTCGTTTGGATCAATGTTCGTATTTGTCATGTCGCGGGTACGGGACCTAGTGTTAGGCATCCTACCCCTACCTCTGCCTTGTCCTCTACCACGTCCTGCCATTTGTACCTATACAAAGATGTATAACATCAGAATTCGTATAACCGGTCATTATCCAGAAATTCAGAAATTAACAACATTTGGCCAAAAATGCCTTTAATTATCTGATTTCTAAGTATTTCCCGTTATAGGTCGTACTGAATGTATATACCTAACTTATCCTGAGGCATTCCAGACTAATCTCAGAGTCCTAGTTTAAGTTTAGACACTATTCCTGTAGTATATAAATCCCTTAAACTGAGGCTCTGATACCAACTTGTCATGCCCGCAACACAGGACAGTCATCTAACCAGAGTAGTACCTCCAACAGAGATGTTCCCAGGAAAGAACGACGGGTCTCGGAGAGATTTATACACCGTCCTTTCCTAGACAGAACATTTCGTTTGTCAGATGACTACATACCGGTCAGAAGGTCGCCTTCTAGTTACTGTGATGTTGATATCAAAAACACACAGCGGAAACTTTTAAAGTCATCAACCTTTATTTAAAATATTAACATACTGTTTACATCAGGTGTCATAAAGGTTACATCATCTGTTCCTATCAAGGAACATATCATTCGGGACTTATAGTTCGTGGCATGCCCATCATCTGGATCATTCATCTGTTCATTCTTGCCCTGGAATGCGCTGTCTAATGACTACCTGTGATGCGTTAAAAACATTTGATAAAACATGGGTCAGCATAAAGCTGGTGAATTCATAAACTAAAATAGTTTATTTAAAATGACCCGCCAAAGTATCTTGAACACATTCATGGGCTTCAACACCCAATGGGCTTCAACACCCAAATTCATAGATAACTATGAACAATCATTCAGTCTATATATAACCAAAGACCGTTCCACGGGTCCTGTCCAACATGCCGTTCCACGGGCAAGTGAAATACAATAAGCGCTTATAATACGTTATATATAAACAATCGGTACAATTGTTTCAAGATACTCAAAATGTTTCATAAATCAATCATGCGAGACAAGGTCATGAAAGGGTTCATGCATCACAGTTTAAGAACTCACCTCGGTAGTATTTCGTCTTATAAATCAGTAATGTGGCAAACACCTCGGGTAGAGCTCCTAGATAATCACAACATTACTTAATTACATAATCCTAGCTTAATGGTTCATAACCAAAGTTTAAATGGGAAGTCGGAACCTTACCTTAGCACTATCTTTTGGAAATTTAAGGCGTAAGGCTAGAAATCGGACTTCTAAACGCGTATTGGAACCTTGGCACGATTCCTCAGGTAAAGTGTGTGTGTGTTTGTGTGTGAAAACTGCTGGGATCGATCATCTATTTATAGGCTGAAAGTGGGACCCGTAGCGGACCGCTACACAAGGCTGTGGCGGTCCACCACCCATTGTGGCGGTTTAATTTGCTTGGCGCCTACGTAGCGGACCGCTAAGGTCAAGGCTGGCGGTCCGCGACCCTTCCACGCTTCAAAATTCGACCGGCGAGTCACAGGGGCACGTGTCAACCCCCGGTTGTTTCCTTAGCCTCCACGTAGCGGACCGCTAAGGCATCGGGTAGCGGTCCGCTACCCTTTCCTTTTTCAGAATTTTCAGTTTTAGCCCCTTAACTTTGGAGAATGTTCAATTTAACCCTTGAACTTTGTATTTTGACAATTTTGGTCCTTTATTTTCTAGGAAATTTTCGATGTGTTACAAGGATGAACATGGTTATGGTCACTCGGATAGCCAAACGGGCCTCAGCTCTAGCTAACTCGGTACGGGCGTCAAGTATTTCACGGTCTTCTACCATCATGTTAATGTGGGTCCCTAGATTTGAAATCAGGTCTTCCTGGTATCTCACTTGTCCCAAAAGGCTGTCTATTCGTTGACTTAGCAGGTCTTGCCTTATCCCATGCTCCATCCTTTGCCTCATGAACTCGGAGGCCCTTACGAATTGGTGAGTTGCATCAGCTTGTACTCCCATAACACTTGTGGGTGGCATGGTCTGCCTTGCTCTTGGGTTTGGGTGGTACGGGTCGGGTGCTAGATAGGGGTCCCTCATAGGAGGTGATCCAGGTGTTTGAAGTCTTGTGCTAGCAGCTGGGGGTGTTGGTGATCGGTAGTCTGGTGATCCCATGCTTTCTTCATCTTCAGACTCTGTTTCGGGAACGTATACCGGGGAGGGAGGTGAGTAGGAGTCCATGTCTGACAGAAAAGGAAAAAGATTGTAAGTGGTGATAAAAATAGTAGATGTTGTATATATAGGAGTGTTCATGAATTCAGTGTTTGACAAGTCATAACGCCGAGCCTCTACAGTAGTATTTTAGAAGTACACTTGACCTATAAGTGATGTATCCATAAGAGATTCCCAGGAAGGAGGGGTAGGTCATAAGGGACACACTTAAGTACCCGGTCTTTCCTTAGCCAGAATCTTTTATGGTTCTACACCAACTCTTCCAGCCATCATGTACTAATAACACTACCGTTTGGGCTCATAGTCATGATGAGATTCATTATGGTTTGGGCTTTGAAAGGACCCATAACAAGTACCTCTCATAGTTGGCAAACATTGCATAAACATAGTTCTTAAACCTTGAATCAAACATTAAACTAACAGCGGAAGTCTTTACAAAATTCAGAGTCAATTAAAACTTAAAAACTGAAACATAGTTCGACAATCTAGAACTAGCAAATGGGGAAGTCAGTCTTCATCAGCATCAGCCATCCAGCCTTTTACCCTTAAGCCCTTGCGACTTCATATTCTATTCTTTCCTTGACTACCTGATGTGCATACTAAAATAGTCAGCTAACGCTGGTGAGCTCAAGTTTACATCTATATCATAAAAACATTTCTTTCTCATGTTAATCATATGAAAACTCATTAAATGAAAAACATTCTTTATACAACTAAATAAAATATATTACAACACAATATGTAAATTGATACTTAGTTATTCTGTGCTCTTTCTTGTTAAGTCATACATTTATAGTCTATAATATGTTTCTTTCTCTTTCTGGTGTCCAACAAGGACTTCTCGTGTCCATAAAGGACTTCTCAGCGAATATTGTTCCCTAAGGCTCATCGTCCAAAGGCCGATACTCGCAATGGTGTCCACAAGGGACTTCTCAGGTAACCGTCGTCACCGGGGTAACCGTCGTCACCCTTCTCTACCAGTTGTACAACATCCTCGTTACAATGCCCTGCCGAGCTTTGTCCCGATTATTCTCATGGTACGTCATGGTCTCGGTCCATGACGCAACATCGGCTTCGGGTAGCACTAGTCTCAAGGACTATACTACTACCTCAAGACTTACTACTATGCTTAGGGTACCACTAGTCTCGAGGACTATGCCACTACCCCAAGTCTTTCATCGTATAAGCATACTCTTACAGATTTAGACAATGTATTTGACTTATCATTCTTCTCTTTGTTTATAAAACATATAGTTAAATAAACCATTCTTTCTTCTCTTTCTTTTGTTTATAAAACATATAGTTAAATAAACCATTCTTTCTTCTTTCTTTCTTACAAAACGTTCGGTTTAACAACCGTTATCTTTCTTTCTTACAAAACATTCGGTTAAACAACCGTTATCTTTCTTTCTTACAAAACGTTCGGTTTAACAACCGTTATCTTTCTTATCTTTCTTTACAAACGTTTAAGTAATAAAATACATTTATTATAAACGTCCAATTCTTAAGTATGCACACCACCCTAAAACAGTAAAATAGGGATCTTGAACTCACCTGATGGGTGGTCTCAGAAATACTCTCAGTTGGTCACTGAGCGTCACTAGGGTTACTCACGATCTGTATAATAAAGTTATATGCATAAGGTAGTGCTCCTAAATGACACTAGACATTACTATGTATGAACCCCGTAGTTTCGAGTCATACCCTTTCTATCGAAACTATGTAGTTTCGAGTCATACTTTGCCTATCGAAACTATGTAGTTTCGAGTCATACTTTGTCTATCGAAACTATGTAGTTTCGAGTCATACTTTGTCTATCGAAACTATGTAGTTTCGAGTCATACTTTGTCTATCGAAACTATGTAGTTTCGAGTCATACTTTGTCTATCGAAACTATGTAGTTTCGAGTCATACTTTGTCTATCGAAACTATGTAGTTTCGAGTCATACTTTGTCTATCAAAACTATGTAGTTTCGAGTGGTACTTTGTCTATCGAAACTATGTAGTTTCGAGTCATACTTTGCCTATCGAAACTATGTAGTTTCGAGTGGTGACTTATGTAAAATCTTAGTAGTTTAAGTTTAGGGTCTGTATCGAAACTATGTAGTTTCGATGGGTCTGCTACAATCGAAACTAGGTAGTTTCGAGTCATACTTTGTCTATCGAAACTATGTAGTTTCGATGACTCAGTCATCTTCCCAAACAGAAACCCTAGATCTGGCCATTTATTCTAATCGATCAAGCTTTGAACTTTTTACGTTCGAAACGTTCCTTTACTTCCCATGAACCCAAATATGTGGTTTGTTTCAAGTTTCATACGTAAAATCTACCTCTTTACTCGATTTTTACCCTTTAACCCGAAAGTTACAAAAACTCAGATTTAGGTATAACGATTACCTGTTAGTGCTTCTTTCTTGTTTCTTTATGCTCCAGAGACAGTG
The DNA here is from genome assembly GCA_023525975.1 of Smallanthus sonchifolius. NCBI lineage: Eukaryota > Viridiplantae > Streptophyta > Magnoliopsida > Asterales > Asteraceae > Smallanthus > Smallanthus sonchifolius. The sequence goes on along the minus strand of CM042028.1, from coordinate 14,718,799 downwards.
AGCAACAATCTTCGAGACTTTGAGCTTGATCCCGATCTTTCTCTCTCTAGACTGAGCTCTCTCTTTCTCTTTCTAGTCTTGCGAAAATGAGAGGATGGGGAGAGGCTGTGTGCAGATGTAGAAGGGTTTCCTTCTAATATCGGCCCATGGGCCGAAATCTGGGCCAAGCCCACTTGTTCTTTTTTTTCTTTTTATTTCGTTTTCTATTATTCGGGATGTTACAAGTCTACCCCTCTTATTAGAGGTTTCGTCCTCGAAACCTTTCATAGGTCAAACATCTGAGGGTACAACTCCCTCATTTCCGACTCCGTCTCCCACGTGGCTTCTGATCCTTTTCGATGTTTCCATTGAACTTTGACTAGCGGAATAACTTTATTGCGTAGTCGCTTCTCTTTTCTGTCTAGGATTGCTATGGGCTCCTCAATATAGTTAAGCTTATTGTCTACTTCGATGTCATCGAGTGACACTTGTGCCGATTCGTCAGCTAAGCACTTTCGCAATTGCGAAACGTGAAAAGTAGGGTGGATTCCACTCAACTCTTCTGGCAGTTCTAGTCGATAAGCCACCTTTCCAACTCGTGCCACAATCTTAAATGGTCCGACAAACCTCGGACTTAGTTTCCCTCTTTTTCGAAATCGAATTATTCCCTTCCACGGAGACACCTTCAATAGTACTTTATCCCCAACCTGGAATTCAAGGTCTCTCCTTCTCTTATCAGCGTAAGACTTTTGCCTATCCTTAGCGGCTTTCATTCGCGCTTTGATTTGGTCAAACTTCTCAGAAGTTGCTTTGACTACGTCAAGGCTTGCGAAATCTTTCTGCCCAATTTCGCCCCAACATACGGGCGTTCTACACTTCCTTCCATATAACATCTCGTAAGGCGGCATTCCAATGGTCACATGGTAACTGTTGTTGTAAGAAAACTCCGCCAGTGGTAAGTGACTATCCCAACTACCTCCAAAGTCAATGATACATGCCCGCAGCATGTCCTCTAGAGTTTGGATAGTCCTTTCGGATTGGCCATCGGTTTGCGGGTGGTAAGCGGTACTGATATTAAGTCTCGTACCCATTCCCTCATGGAATTGCTTCCAGAACCTTGATGTGAATCTCGTGTCCCGGTCTGACACAATTGACAATGGCATACCGTGTCTGGCCACGATCTCGTTAATGAATAGTTCTGCTAGTTTTTCTGACGAGTAACTCTCACGCATGGGCAAGAAGTGAGCACTCTTCGTCAGTCTATCCACAATTACCCATATAGTATCATGTCCCTTAGCTGTACGCGGTAGCTTGGTTATGAAATCCATGGTAATGTGTTCCCACTTCCATTCAGGAATGAATAGTGGTTGCATCTTTCCGCACGGCTTCTGGTGTTCGGCCTTCACTTGAGAGCAAGTTAGGCATTTGCTCACATAATCGGTTACATCATTTTTCATGCCGGGCCACCGGTACTCCTTCTTCAAATCATGGTACATCTTGTTAGTTCCGGGATGGATAGAGTAACGAGACTTGTGGGTCTCGTCAAGTATTTTGACTCTAAGTTCGCCACCCTTGGGTATCCACATCCTCCCGAACCGAGTTCGTACCCCATAAGCATTGGTTTCTAACTTTTCTTGCTGACCCACTATCCTTTCCCTCTTGACATTTTCCTCTTTCAAGGCTTCATCTTGGGCACGTTCTATTTCTGTCATAAGATCTGGAGTCACGATTAGTTGATAGGCTTTCACCTCGATAGGAGTTGTCGCCTCCTTTCGACTCAAGGCGTCGGCCACCACATTCGCCTTTCCGGGGTGGTAAAGGATTTCACAGTCGTAGTCTTTCAACAATTCTAACCACCGCCGTTGCCTCATGTTCAACTCTTTTTGTTCGAAGAAATACTTCAAGCTTTTGTGGTCGGAGTAGATGGTGCATCTGACTCCATAGAGGTAATGTCTCCAAATCTTTAAGGCAAAGACAACAGCCACGAGTTCAAGGTCGTGAGTCGGGTAGTTGACTTCGTGAGTCTTTAATTGTCGTGATGCATACGCAATCACCTTCCCTCGTTGCATGAGCACACAGCCTAACCCCTGACCTGAAGCGTCGGAATACACCACTAGGTCCTCGTTACCATCGGGTAGGGTCAGCACCGGTGCTCGGGTTAACCTCTTCTTTAATTCTTCGAAGGCAGTGGTTTGGGCCTGGCCCCATTCATATTTTACGTCTTTACGAGTCAATTTGGTTAGAGGTGAGGCTATCTTAGAGAAGTCTTGTATAAACCTCCGGTAGTAGCCTGCCAAACCTAGAAAACTTCGTACATCCGTTGGTGTTTTCGGAATTTCCCAATTCCATACTGCATCAATCTTTGCTGGGTCTACCATGATGCCTTCAGCGTTAATCCCATGACCTAGGAATTTTGGACTTCCTTTAGCCAGAACGCGCATTTCGTGAACTTAGCATAAAGCTTCTCTGTCTTTAATGTGTCTAGAACTTCTCGCAGGTGACATGCATGATCACCCTCGCTCTTAGAATATACGAGTATATCGTCGATGAAGACTATCACTGACCGGTCAAACATTGGTCGACATACTCTGTTCATCATATCCATGAAGGCTGTGGGAGCATTTGTAAGCCCAAAGGACATCACACGGAACTCGTAGTGTCCATATCGCGTTCGGAATGCGGTTTTGGGTATGTCTTCCTCTCTTACCTTTAGTTGATGATAACCTGACCGCAGGTCGATCTTTGAGAACCATTTGGCGCCTTGTATTTGGTCGAATAGATCGTCGATTCTGGGTAGTGGGTACTTATTCTTCACAGTTCTTTTGTTCAATTCTCTGTAGTCGATGCACATTCTCATGGCACCATCTTTCTTCTTGACAAACAGTACCGGAGCACCCCATGGTGAAATGCTCGGTCTGATAAATCCCTTTTCCAAAAGTTCTTCCGGTTGGGTCATCAGCTCTTTCATCTCAAGTGGTGCTAGTCGGTAAGGTGCTTTGGCAGCGGGCTGGGCACCTGGCATTAAATCTATTTGGAATTATGTCTCCCGATCAGGCGGTAATCCGGGCAGTTCCTCAGGGAACACTTCCGGATAATGGCACACCACGGGTACTTCGCTTAACTCTTTTACTTTCACGTCTTTATCGATCACGTAAGCCAAGTAGGCCTCACACCCATGCCTCATATACTTTTCTGCTTTCATCAGTGAGATTACATTAGTCAACGGAATGTCTCGTTCCCCATAAATTACGACCTCGCTGCCATCAGGAGCGTTGAGCTGAATCACTTTCCGTTTACACACAATCCGAGCTTCATTGGCAGATAGCTAATCCATTCCCAGTACTACATCGAATCCTCCCAAGGCTATAACGAATAATCTAACTGGAAATCTATGGCCCTCTATCTTTATGGTAAGATCGTCTACCAACTCTACCACTTTAGTGTTTCTACACACTGCAGTCTCAACATTAAAGGCTCTTTCTATCTTGGAAGTTTTGTATTTCAGTCTTTTACAGAACGAGGAGGATATAAAACTTTTACTAGCACCTGAATCAAACAGAACAGAAACAAAGGTGTGGTCAAGGATGAACGTACCTGACACCACGTTGGGATCTCCCCTTGCTTCCTCCTGTGTCAGGGCATAGGCTCTGGTTCTTGCTCCCCCTTTCTCAGTCTCCTTTGCCTTCTCATTGTTTGTTGTTCTTGGTTTGCGGCAATCCTTGGAGAAATGTCCTGATCCACCACAGTTGTGGCACTTTCCATAGTTTGCAGAACCGGGAGCGTTGGGACACTCACGAGAGATGTGCCCTGTCTTGCCACAACGGTAACATATGTTCAACCCATACTTGCACTCCCCGGGGTGCCTTTTCCCACACTTCCCACATTCCCTTATCTCATCCACCCTAGGCTTCTTGTTCTTTGACGCAGACCAGTCCCCGCTCAGGCGTTTAGTGGTGTTAGACCACTTCTTGTGTGTTTCAGCGGGTGTTATGCCTTCAGCGGCCACGTCATCAAAGATCTTTCCACTCATTGCCACCACTGAGTCAAAATCTCCAGGGGTGTTGGCATTAATGATCGTGCGAACTCTTGGAGGTAGCTTCTGGATATAGCATTTGATCCTTCTTTCTTCTGTGTTCACCAAGTGGGGAACCAGCTGAGTTAACTCATTAAACTTGGAGGTGAACTGTCGATGCGTCAGGCTACCAGCCTTGAGTTCCACGAAGGCTTCTTCCATCTTATCAATCTCATTTTGGGGACAGAACTTCTGAATAACCAGTGTTTTTAGATCTCCCCACTTCATTCTATCAATATCCCTTTCAGACTTAGCTTTCTTCACATTCTCCCACCAGCTCAGTGCCTCGAAGGCGAAAGAATGAGCGGCAAACCCTACTGCTTGGTCAGCACGGCATTCACTCATCTTAATGACTGCAGTCATGCGGTCAATCCAGTAGCATGCGGCAATAGCATCTTTCTTCCCATCAAAAGTTGGCGGATCACAATTTTGGAAGGACTTGTAGTCGCATCCGCGTTTCTCTTCATAGTCAGAGTCATCACCTTCAGACTCAGTTTCAATCATATTTCTATTTTCGGCCCGTAAGCCCCTTCCCCTTTCCTCTTCCACAGTCTTCAGGGCTTCGGTGAGTGCTGCAGGTAGAGTATTCTTCAGAACTGCAGCCACTTCGTCGGCTATCGCTTTCCTGACAATTGGCTCCAAAACTAAGCCTTCTTCATCATGTGCTCCGGGGTTACTCGGAGCATCCTCATTAGCAGTATGGATCGACACTGACCCATGAACAGAGGGTTCACTTTCTTCTCTTTCGACCCGGGTGACGCGTGGCCTACCCCTACGTCCCGTACCGGCTCCCCTCTTTGCACCTTTCCTTCCAGCCATGATGTTTTCTTACTGCGAACAAGGAGATACTCATGTCATCATGATAGGTAATTATTTAGAACACCTTGAGTAATGTAAATTACTAATTACAGAGACCGGCATGAAATCACTAATTTACTTTACTTCCTAGGTTCTGAACATTCCCTGTCAGAGTAACGTTTGTACTCAAGTCCAGAGCTTCTACATCAAGGCACCTTCTCTCTAGTTTCTATTCTAAGGTATTTGGTGTCTATGTTTCTAAACTAGGACATGGACTACTTTACTATTCTAAGGCCCTTGCTGTTTATTGTTTCTACAGTCACTTATTACTAAGGCCTTACTGTGCTTCTTTCGTGGCTTGGCTGCTCTGACTGACATCCCATTCTTCTGTCCCATTCTCAGTTCAAGTTCAGACATTTTGGTGAATGTACGAATCTCTCAAACTATGGCTCTGATACCAACTTGAAAGGACCCATAACAAGTACCTCTCATAGTTGGCAAACATTGCATAAACATAGTTCTTAAACGTTGAATCAAACATTAAACTAACTGCGAAAGTCTTTACAAAATTCAGAGTCAATTAAAACTTAAAAACTGAAACATAGTTCGACAATCTAGAACTAGCAAATGGGGAAGTCAGTCTTCATCAGCATCAGCCATCCAGCCTTTTACCCTTAAGCCCTTGCGACTTCATATTCTATTCTTTCCTTGACTACCTGATGTGCATACTAAAATAGTCAGCTAACGCTGGTGAGCTCAAGTTTACATCTATATCATAAAAACATTTCTTTCTCATGTTAATCATATGAAAACTCATTAAATGAAAAACATTCTTTATACAACTAAATAGAAATATATTACAACACAATATGTAAATTGATACTTAGTTATTCTGTGCTCTTTCTTGTTAAGTCAAACATTTATAGTCTATAATCTGTTTCTTTCTCTTTCTGGTGTCCAACAAGGACTTCTCGTGTCCATAAAGGACTTCTCAGCGAATATTGTTCCCTAAGGCTCATCGTCCAAAGGCCGATACTCGCAATGGTGTCCACAAGGGACTTCTCAGGTAACCGTCGTCACCGGGGTAACCGTCGTCACCCTTCTCTACCAGTTGTACAACATCCTCGTTACAATGCCCTGCCGAGCTTTGTCCCGATTATTCTCATGGTACGTCATGGTCTCGGTCCATGACGCAACATCGGCTTCGGGTAGCACTAGTCTCAAGGACTATACTACTACCTCAAGAGTTACTACTATGCTTAGGGTACCACTAGTCTCGAGGACTATGCCACTACCCCAAGTCTTTCATCGTATAAGCATACTCTTACATATTTAGACAATGTATTTGACTTATCATTCTTCTCTTTGTTTATAAAACATATAGTTAAATAAACCATTCTTTCTTCTCTTTCTTTTGTTTATAAAACATATAGTTAAATAAACCATTCTTTCTTCTTTCTTTCTTACAAAACGTTCGGTTTAACAACCGTTATCTTTCTTTCTTACAAAACATTCGGTTAAACAACCGTTATCTTTCTTTCTTACAAAACGTTCGGTTTAACAACCGTTATCTTTCTTATCTTTCTTTACAAACGTTTAAGTAATAAAATACATTTATTATAAACGTCCAATTCTTAAGTATGCACACCACCCTAAAACAGTAAAATAGGGATCTTGAACTCACCTGATGGGTGGTCTCAGAAATACTCTCAGTTGGTCACTGAGCGTCACTAGGGTTACTCACGATCTGTATAATAAAGTTATATGCATAAGGTAGTGCTCCTAAATGACACTAGACATTACTATGTATGAACCCCGTAGTTTCGAGTCATACCCTTTCTATCGAAACTATGTAGTTTCGAGTCATACTTTGCCTATCGAAACTATGTAGTTTCGAGTCATACTTTGTCTATCGAAACTATGTAGTTTCGAGTCATACTTTGTCTATCGAAACTATGTAGTTTCGAGTCATACTTTGTCTATCGAAACTATGTAGTTTCGAGTCATACTTTGTCTATCGAAACTATGTAGTTTCGAGTCATACTTTGTCTATCAAAACTATGTAGTTTCGAGTGGTACTTTGTCTATCGAAACTATGTAGTTTCGAGTCATACTTTGCCTATCAAAACTATGTAGTTTCGAGTGGTGACTTATGTAAAATCTTAGTAGTTTAAGTTTAGGGTCTGTATCGAAACTATGTAGTTTCGATGGGTCTGCTACAATCGAAACTAGGTAGTTTCGAGTCATACTTTGTCTATCGAAACTATGTAGTTTCGATGACTCTGTCATCTTCCCAAACAGAAACCCTAGATCTGGCCATTTATTCTAATCGATCAAGCTTTGAACTTTTTACGTTCGAAACGTTCCTTTACTTCCCATGAACCCAAATATGTGGTTTGTTTCAAGTTTCATACGTAAAATCTACCTCTTTACTCGATTTTTACCCTTTAACCCGAAAGTTACAAAAACTCAGATTTAGGTATAACGATTACCTGTTACTGCTTCTTTCTTGTTTCTTTATGCTCCAGAGACAGTGAGCAACAATCTTCGAGACTTTGAGCTTAATCCCGATCTTTCTCTCTCTAGACTGAGCTCTCTTTCTCTTTCTAGTCTTGCGAAAATGAGAGGATGGGGAGAGGCTGTGTGCAGATGTAGAAGGGTTTCCTTCTAATATCGGCCCATGGGCCGAAATCTGGGCCAAGCCCACTTGTTCTTTTTTTTCTTTTTATTTCGTTTTCTATTATTCGGGATGTTACAGGCTTTGAGGCCCAAGGGTGAGGTTTGTTTACTCCAGCGGGCTTTCTCTTCCTAGGGAGTAAATGGGCTCCTTAGCTTCATACTAATGGACCTTTGGCCCACGGGTTTGAGTTTTGTTCACAAAAGATGTTGGTGACTTAGTGTGTAAGAATGAGGGTGTACAAAGGCTTAGGTATGAGGAAACGTGTGGTAAGACTTATGATAATAATTAATGGGATCAAATAGGTAGCATGTAGGTAGTAATGTTTATATGCATGTAGGTTATCAGTAGTGTAGCATATAGACAGTCACGTAGTGTATGATGTAATACTTAGAATAATCATGCAAACTATTTCACACAAATAGTAAACATGTAGCATTTAGTAATGTAGCAAATACCATGTAACATGGAGCATGGCATATGATGGGTGTCCTAAGGTTATAGTCTAGGACAAGTGTGTCTAATAACCTAATTCCCTATAACCAAGGCTCTGATACCAATCTGTCACACCCCAACCGACGGCGGAAACGTCGGGGCGGGACATGTAGACTGTTCATAAGCACATGGTTGGCTAAAATTGTAATATATTAAAGTTTCATTTCACTTCAAACCAAGCAAATCCAAACAATTACAATGAATGAAAAGAAATACATAACAAGTTCAAATTAAAATTAACTAGGTCCTCAAAACTTATATGAAGACAACTTGTGATCAACTCAATTGTTAGCACCTGAAACATGATTTAAAAACAAGGATCAACTAGAAAGTTGGTGAGCATACATAAGTTTTGACACACAATTAAGAGTTCAAAATGTTTATACAATTCAATTGATTTGCATGGCATATAAGACAATTATGGAGAACCTATAGTTATACTAGGTGTACAATCAAACCTTGTGACTGAGGCATAACACGCAGGTTACCCTAATGTATTGTCGGTAACAAACACCCTACCCGGGTGGGTTTGTCAGACTCAATAGATCTATTTTTGTTTACCGTTGGCTTGTACGGAGTTAATGATTGTACGAGTTGCGTCATGTATGTATAGTAATAACTCATAGCATTCAAGCATAATGCACAAATAATTCATGTAATCAAGTGAAGAATTGTATTATGAAATAGTTGCAATTTGTTTTAATGTAAATCATGTTCACCCCAAAAGTGCAAAAAGTAAAAAGGGGTTATGTAGACTCACATGTATAAGTTGTGTAGAAAACACGAGCAAATACGAAGCACAAATGATCCTCAATTCACTAGCGTTGACCTAAAGTGAAATAGTATGAATCTGTATTATTAATATGCACAATGTCTAGGGTTTCAAAGAGAAGTAAGTATAGGGACTTGTACTTAAGACTTGTGTTATTCAATGCAAAGGTAGGTTATGCCTGTATACGACTTTAATGTAAAACATGAGTTCCAAGGATATATTTACATTCAAAAGTTGTTTTAGGGTTTTGGTCTAAATAATTTAAGTAGATAAATTATTTATTTAATATGATGTGCCTTATAAAAGTAATGTGATATTGTATTGGTTTAAAATAAATAAATCTATTTTATGTATAATAATATAGGGAAATATATATAAGCTAAAACTCAAATTAAATTTTGTTAACGAAAGAGAAAAAGGTAACTAATAAATAAATTTATTTATTTAGTTATTACTAAAGTGATATGCTTTAAAAGAATATGTGATTATGTATTAGAAAATCTAATAATATATATAGTTTTAATAGTAGAACAAATGATTTATAAAAACGTATATTTTTTTTTTATAAAAATCTTGTCACGATACCCATGAATTTAGATAATTAAGTATTTTGTTTAAAACTCAATTAATTTGATTTAGAATATATATATTTAAAATGATTAGAATATAATTTTTACTAAATTTGTAAAAATAGTTATTTTATGTTAAAAATTGTTAATTAAGGTACTAATCCAACCTAGTTGGTATTAGGTTTATAAAACTATTTTTTTTTAGAATTTTTGAAATATTAAAAAGGCTAAAAAAATAAAAGGACTTGCCCGGTTCAAACCCGGGTCTGCCCTTGTCAAGGATCTATTTCGGAATCATTATAGCCTGTTCTGGGTCGAAGGCCGGGTCCAGGTCTGAGTAAACGCGCAAAAAGGTCAGGTGTACGGGTTTTGAACCCGCGCCACTTGGTCCGTGGTGCAGTGGCTTACCATCGGGACCAAGTGGTTTCGCTGGTTCCTTAAGATCTCGTTTAATTAAATAGTAAACATGGTCTCTAGCCCCAAAAGAGATTAGGGCTCGAGAATGCGTTTGAACCTTAGACCCAAATGATTTTAATTGGTCTTTATTAGCCCGAATTGATAAGGGGCTAATGACAGGTAGTGGTGCACAAAAAAACCGGTTTGGTTTTTCAAACCGGTTTAAACCGGCAAACCGGTTCACCTCAAACCGGTTTAAGACAAACCGGTTCGGGTTGTGTATAAACCGCCGGTTTAAAACCGGTTTAATGCATTTAGGGAGCCATCGGGTTAAACACCGGTTCACCCAAACCGGTTCGGAAAACCGGTTTTTAATCCGGTTCAAACCGGTTTTGTCGCTGAAATGGAACTAGCCGTTATATAACGGCTTTATAGCCGTTGGGACCATTTTTGACCATTTTTTTTGCAATTTTTTCACCCTTAAAACACTATAAATAGGTGGGGGGTGTTTAGGGTTGATCACACCTCTCTCTACACTCTCTAATCTCTAAAACCGCTATTTAAACGCTCTCTAAACTCGCTCTAAACTCTCAAAAAAAAACCATGTCAAGTAGTGTTGGTGCTTCCTCAAACGAAGTTTCCGTTGTGGAAATTCGACCAACAACGAGAAATCCGGAAATTTGGTGCAATTACGATCTATGTTTGTTGTCAAACGGGAAGGAACGTGCTCGGTGCAAGATGTGTGGTGCGTTTTTGGAGAAAGATTCAAACACTAGTTTGAAAACTCATATGGAAAAATCTTGCCCGTCCTTGAAGAGAATTCCTAGTGAAGGTCAAGCCTCGATGACAAGCGAAGGAGGAATTTGGAACTTTGATCCAAATATTGTTCGAGATCGAATGGCGAGGTTAGTGATCCAAGAAGGATTGCCGTTCAATCACTTTGACAATCCGCGCTTGACAAGGATGATTCAAGAGACACTCCAACCACGTTATCATCAAGTAAGTCGCACCACCCTTAGACGAGATTGTATAAAAATGTGGAAAAAAGCAAAAAAAGAATTAATTTTGGGATTTGAAAATTTGGAAACCGGTGTAAACTTAACCACCGATGTTTGGTCGGCTCCACATGGTATATCGGATTCGTACCTTTGCGTTACCGCGCATTGGGTTGATCCTAAAACATGGCAAATGATGAAGCGTACAATCGCGTTTGACTTGTTTGAATTTCCACACACCGGCAAAAATTTATTTTATATATTAGATGGTGTTATAACCGAATTTAAATTACAAGATAAACTTTTTTCAATGTCTTTTGATAATGCATCTAATAATACAAATGCGGTTCAAAAACTAAAAATGAAATATAAACCGATTTGCAACGGCGCTTTTTTCCATAGTCGATGTGTTGCACACATCATTAACTTGGCGGTGCAAGCCGGGCTTGCAATTGAAGAAGTTTCAAACTTAACAAATGCTTTTAGAGTAATGCTTAAAGATATTTTTAGTAGCAAAAAAAGATACCATGATTATATTAGATTTTGTCGTGAAACGAATAATCTTTGCTTAGGTCCGAATTGGGACGTCGAGACAAGATGGAACTCGAATCATAGTATGTTTCAAAGCGCTTTACGACAAAGACAAACTTTAGAAATGTTTCATGAAATGCTTTCCTCAAAACCTCGTCGTAGAATTATAGAGTTTCCATCTACGAGTTGGGACATTTTAAAAGACGTAACCGAATTGCTTGAAGTTTTCAAATCCGCCACCACTTTTTTATCCGGTGTTTATTATCCCACAAGTCCCTTAACTCTTAAACAAATATTTTTAATGGCTACCAAGTTGTCGGATCTTGAAAATAAAAGCACTCTTTTTACAAAAATGATAAAACCGATGAAAGAAAAATTAGTAAAATATTTTAAAGAAATGCCTCCCGTTATAACTTGTGCCTCCGCGTTAAACCCTACCATAAATGTTTACGGGGTTGAAACATTGATTGATAAAATTACTTACGCTTTAGATTTGGATGTTGAAGACATGCATTTTGCACGAAACACAAAAACATATTTTAACAAATGTTTACAAGATTTATTTGATGTTTATTTACACAAATATGGTACAACTCCTACTCCACATGATACAATGGGTACATCATCAAGTGGAAGCTCGAGGGATGTTAACTTGAATTTATATAACGAAATGTTAAATGAATTTAGTAAACGGACTCGAGGTAGCACCCCGAGTAGCGAACTCGGAAGGTATATTGGCACAAACTTTTTATCGTTTATGCATCCTTCCGTTTTTGAGGATTTTGATATTTTGGCTTGGTGGAAAACAAACGAAGCTTCGTTTCCGATTCTTTCCGCCATGGCCCGTGATGTACTAACCGTCCAAGCTTCCACGGTAGCTTCGGAATCTGCGTTTTCTTTTAGTGGCAGGGTCTTATCGATACGAAGGACTAGACTCACCCCCGTGGCGATGGAAATGTGCATATGCTTGAAGGACCATTTGGATGCGATGGATAGGATACAAGACCAAACTTCTCTCGAAGACGAAATTCAAGCCGAAGAAACCATACACAACAACGAGGTTGATCTTGGAATATCCGAACCAGTCACCGATGAAGAACTAGCCAAAGATGCAAGGCTACGAAGCTCCGGTTCCGAAGATAACGTACAAGAATAGTCCAAAAAATAAAAATATATATTGTCGTTTGTAATGTTTTTCAGTTTTATAATTTTATCTTGTAATGTTTTGTAATTACCGAACTTTCCGAATATCAATAAATGTTGAACTTTATGTTTTATATTTGTTATATATATTTTTTTGATTTTTTATTATATATATTGAATTTTATTGAATTAATTCGAATTTTTAATTAAAAACCGGTTTAAACCGGTTTAACCCTCAAACCGGTTTGGACCCTACCCTAACCGGTTTGATAGGGTTGGGTTTTTATGTGTTGTGAACCGGTTTGAACCGAACCGGTTTAGGGCCAAACCGGGTTTGACCATTTGTTGACCAAACCGGTTCGGGTCGGGTTGAACCGGTTTGGGTTGAAAAAACCGTTTTGTGCACCTCTAATGACAGGGGCTCAACCACGAATCGAACGACATAATTTTTACCTGGTATGGTGGAGTATCGAATGCCGACGGCTAAAGGGAACAGGGACGATGCTCTTGGTACTTGACAGAACTCCAAAGATGAAATGTGAATCGTACGAGAGTTAAGAGGGGTTGTAATCGATTATGCGAAGGTGTGGGGTTGATGTAATTCGTTTAATTTAATCAAATCCCACGATTCGATTACAAAAAGGCAAGTGACAGTTGTAGAGGGGAATCCGCGTTAATTCGTTTGGTTTTAAGATGAATTGGGTCATGATTTAGGTCCTTGTTCATGCAAGGATCGTTTGCGCGTGATTTGTGGGTAACAACTCGTCCGATCCTTCTGTTTTGGAAATGATTTCTGCCTAGTTTGACTCTGACGAGTCAAATTTGTTTAAAATTCGAATTGTTTACCGCGGATTAGGCAAATTGATACCCGAATTGGGCCGGGATAAGGTCTACGCTCGATCTGGGACTCAAAGCAAGTCCAATTCCAACGAGTCTTCGCCTTGATTTTGTAAAGAGTTGGGCTGTTGACTTTTCAAAAGTCAAAATAGGCTAAGAACTTGCGGAGAGGGGTCAAAAATCCATGTGAAAGGTCCAAATGGTTAGGGGGGTTCAAACCATTATATTGCAATATATATATATATATATATATATATATATATATATATATATATTATGTTTAGGTGTGTGTACTTAGTTTGACTTTAAGACTTTATATGTAAAATGAATATATATATATTTTTTTAAATGTATGTGTGTGTATGCAATAATCACTAAATATGGAGTGATATGGATGGAACCTTGAATTTGAAATATAACATAAGGTAGGGAAAATGAAATAATGTTTATTGCCATAGAACAAGTTCATGAAAATGAGAAATGTTACATGTACCAAGACTAAAGTCTAGGGTTTTGTATGTTTATAAGTGTATGGACTTGTATTAAAGGTTTGTGTTATTTTATGTCAAAAATGGATTTGTTGGTGGTTTATAAGTTTAGGGTTTGTTTTAAAGTAATGAATAAATAAATATATTATTTATTTAGAATATTATTAAATAGTAGTGTGATGTATATTTGTATAAAAATAGTTTATAAAAATAATTATATAAACTCTTATTTAGAATTTATCGGTTTTTAATCTATTAAGAAATCATCGTTTTAAATTCCCAGGTTAATGATTTGGTTTATAACGATTCCCGGGTCTTGGAATTTTATAACATAATTTTTATAAGTTTTGAGTTTTTAAATAAAATATATCAAATTAAATTTAAATTAAAAGATTCTGATCAAAGAAAAGCCTACACACGACCGTAACTAAGGCAAGGCACGACCGTGTCGAGGTCAGTGGACGCGACCGTTCTGGTCTGGAGCGTGGTTGGTCAGAAGACAACAGGGGTCTGTTCATCAGACACGACCGTCCTCGCAACCGGCACGACTGTGTCTATGGTTTTCAGGGTATGACCTTGTCTGGCTAGTAGCACGACCAGGTCAGGTATGGGGCACGACTGTGCTCGGAGAGACACGACCGCGCTAGTAGGTCAGCACGACCGTGTCTGGTAAATTTCGGAAACAATTTGCTTAAATCTTATAATATTAACGTTGGATATCATGGGGTTTTAATTAATTAGGTGTTTGCGAATCTAACCATACCATTTAATTGGATTTATATCACGTCTAACGTGTAGTTCGATTAAAACCTTTTTATTATGAAACCTAGGTTTCAAATCGGTTTAATTGTGTATTGTGGATACCAATTGAGTTAGGGCTTTTGATAAACATGAATAAACGAATCGAATGGACTAATACCTACCTGTTTTGATTGGGCAACGAGTGCTGTCGGCTACGAGAAAGAAATCGCGGTTCTTGATGATCGGCAGAGGAATAGAGATGATGATTAGACGAATTGAGGGTTGAGGGAGTTTTATATGAGTCGTGTGAAGGTATTAGGTTAGTTTAATTCGTCTGATCTTTGTTAAAATTACGCGATTCGATTTAAAAAGGAAAGTCCGGTTGTCTAGTCCAAATTCGCGTGTATTCGAGTGTATTTGGTCGCTATTAAGTCTGAATTCATCGTATATACGATCGTGCATGATTCGCGGATTCTAAAACGCGTTAGAAACCTATTTTTGAAATGGATTTGATACAGTTTGACTTTTCTGAAGTCAAACTGTTTTGCGGCGCGCGACCGTGCGTAGGATTAAGCACGACCGTGGTCGTGGGCTTAAGCGCGACCGTGCTCAAATTAAGCGCGACCGTGCTTGTGTACTTTTTGGTAAATACAAGAATAGTCCCTGTAGTTTTGTAGTCTTGATGTTGTTTTGAGTTTTGGTCAAATTTGGTCCTCGAGGTTTGTAAGATAATGGAGGGTTGTTTCAGTTGTTATTGTGACAGAATAAAACGCGTCTATGTACTTATGTCTTAGTCATTACACGACATAAAATAATAGGAAAAACATGGATGTTACACCCTATCCCGACGACATGTTGTCGGTATAGGGTTTTCCAGATTTTTTTTTAATTTAAAAAAAAAAATTTACCACGAAAAATTTAATAAATAAAAAAAGGAAAAAGAAAATAAAAATTAACCTATACCGACGACATGTTGTCGGTATAGGTTTTCCTCAATAATTCATTGGGCGCCAGTTTTCCCTCCAATCTGGCTCTACCCTGTACCGACGACATGTCGTCATTATATGGTCTCCCCTATTAAATTTTGGGTTTGGCCTATCCCGACGACATGTCGTCGGTATAGGGTGACCTATCCCAACGACAAATGTCGTCTGGATAGGCGGCGTCGGGACAAAGTCATATCCTTGTAGTGACTATTGGGGTCGACAACCCCCACCCGTCGTACCAAATTTGACTGGAGGTCAAAATGGGTGCGACATTGACCTAAACATGCCAGAATGGCTAGAGGTATGCAAAATATTGTCAGCTTCGGTTTCGATGCACTTATAGTATCACATACATTGTGTGCACGCAATAAGATTTATATGTAATATATGTGGTCTGGTTATTACAAAACTACTTACTTACAGCTTTAAACCTGTAAACTCACTAACAATGTGTTGACCTGTAACATCCTAAATTCTTTTTGTTTAAAACATGAGACTTAATTTAGGACTAGGTTGTCAAAGAGTGAAAATCTGGTATTGTACTTCAACAACTAATCAATTAAAAAGGTTGATAGTGTAATTTATCTAAAGACAAGGGGGTAGAAATGAAAATATAATAAACCTAAACAATTCTCTTTCATTCAACCGGCCGCCACTGCCCATTTCTTCGTCTCCCTCCTCTTCATTGCCTGCAACCCGAAACTAAAAACCACCATGACCTCCAATTAGCCTCTAAGCCTGGAAATGTTACCCGGTTTACATGAGAGACGACTAGTTCAGGTTTGTAGCACCTTGGCGACCACGATGATGGCATGTTTGGGCCGGTATCACGCAAGGAAGAATAGCGGCCGACGGTGGTGGTGGGGGGTTCGTCTTTAGTAGCGGGTGGTGGGGTTTGATGGTAAGCTTCACGATGGCGACGGGGTTGAAGAAAAGATGGAGACGGGTCTTCCGGCAACCCTCGCAGCAGCAGAAATAAGACGGTGAGCTGCTGCCATAGCTCCGGCAGCAGCGGGGAGTCCCTGGTAACCTGGTTACGGATGCGACGATGATGTTGGTGTTGAAAACAGCCTCACGGTGGCGGCGGTAAGGAGGATTCATTGTGTGAGGTGAACGGTAAGATGATGGTAGCTGTTATGGTTAAAGGTGGTTGACAATGGATTACGTGAAGTTGAAGATGGTGATGACGGTGGTGGTTCGTCTCCGGTAATGGCATGCGGTGGTGACAAGGTTATGGCAACAGTAGGTCCTTGTAATATGATACGATGGTGGTTAACGGTGGTAGCAAGGGTCTCACGGTATGACGACGGCGATTCGAAGGTGGACGTTGGAGCTGTTAGGGTAGTCTCATGGTGGTGGTGGTAGTACGAATGTCACGGTGAAGATGGTGAGGGTTGGTAGTAGTTTTGAAATGGTACAAAGAATATGATTCTATGATGTTGATAATGAATCTATGATGATAATGATTGGATGATGATGATTATTACGTGAGGAGTTTATGATGATAATGATTAGATGATGATGATGATGATGATTAGATGATGATGACGACGATGGTGAAGACGATTATATAATGATTACAATGATGGATACGTTTCGAGTCGGGTCTCGGTTATAATTCAGGATCGTGTTCGGGAAGGTATAATTTCTAAACTCGTAGAACATTAATTACTATTATTAGTTCGGGTTTTGGATATTGTATTGGGGAGGACGTATACAAATGATATCATTTAATAAATGATAATTAGTTATTTTATAAAGCTTAATTAATAAATGCATAGAAAGATGGATATCGATACTAGAAGGTTAAAACACGATTTGTTATGAATTATTATTGATTGACTTGGTAAAGGAAATAGACAAGTTATATTGTCGGGTTTTAGATAAAAGCAAAGGAGACTCTGTCCGATTTTCGTTAGGATTAACTAAGAGTATTTCACAACTTAGACGTCCTCATTATGTTTCGGGAAAGGACCCGGTTCAGGCGAACCTAACATGTTCGCCTGAAGCAAAGGTAGCGAACTTAACATCTTCGCTTAAGTATGTTCGCTAGAAACAATTTGGCGAACTTATCATGTTCGCTTAGCATCAAACATAGCGAACTTATTAAGTTAGCTTAAGCTAAGTATGGTGAACTTACTTAAGTTCGCCTAACCCTAAGAATAGAAACGTTAAGTGTCGTTTAGGTTCATTGTCTTATCTTGTATGACTTGATTATACATATTGTGTGTGACCTTAAGTGACGCTCTTTAAGCAGCTAGAATTCTTCAGGTACCGCTTATCAGATGAGTTCTATGTGCCCCCTATATGTTACGTGCAAATCATTTTAAATGTTTTGGGGCTGAAGTGTATACACTAAATGAATGATTGTTATGAATGCCAATATGAACACACGTGATATAACTATGAACGCTAATATGATCATACGTGATATATGAAGAACGAATAATGAACAAAGAATGAAGCGTATGTATACAATGGATGAATGAACGAATGGCATAATGTAAATGAATGAAATCTTGCTTTATATTTTATATATTGCATGTTATGAATGTATGTATATGTTATGGACGCTTCGATGATAACGGCTACTTGGGTAGACGGACGACCAAGTGACTATTTTGCAACCGGGACATATACGTACCTTCATCAGCTAGGATGTTTAAAAGGGGCATTAACGAACGGTCACATTCATTGCCCAAAAGATAAAAAGGCAGAACGGTTGCATAAATAATAGTCCGTGTGGGAAACGGATGCCTTCGGGCAGTCGGGCGAATATGATGGTCTACGACGGTAGAACGGTGAGGACGGCCGGTCAAAGGAATCCGGACGGTATAGCATGACGTATGGTCAAAGGAATCCGTATGATCATGGAGGACGGACTACGACGGTAGGACAGGCGTCTGTCTTTGTTACTTACGCAAATCAATGTTGGGCTGATCACCCTTATGTGTATGACCAATGAATGTTTAATGAATGTAAAGGGGAATACATATATTTATGTACTCGCATATGAATGATAAATGAAGGCAAAAGATGTATAAATGTGTATTTATATATATATATATATATATATATATATATATGTACTTATAAAGAAATAAATGTTTATACCTAATTGTTTTAAACTAGAACTCACCGGCGTTAGCTGACTTTTAGTATGCACTTCAGGTAATAAGAAGAAAGGACGGGCAAAGGCGTGACGAGTACCCGGCGCAAGACTAGTATCCCATTTATTTGAATTTTATGTTTAGACTTCCGTTGATTATGTAACTGAATGATGTACGTTTCCGCTATGTATGAATGTTTAATTTAAAATTCAGTATTTGATGACTATGTTTATGAGTAAATCCAACGAGTGAGCTCACGCAGGAAAGGGGTCCTACAAGTTGGTATCAGAGAAATAGTTTGAGAGATTCAGATATCCCTAAATGTCTGAACTCAAGCTGATAATGGGACCAACGCAAGGATGTAAGTACGGGTAGCCAACGCCAACACCAAAACAAGTAAGTAAGTATCAAGGCCAATACATGTAGCTCAGGGTAGATGCCTTAGCGTAGGACACATGCCTTAGATATCAATGTCACTACTGATATGAATAGTTACACATAGACATACGATGGTAGATGATTTGGGCACATGAGTACAGTAAATGATTAATAACATGTAGCTACTGTTATTAATCTTTTGTTGTGTAAGCGTGTCTCGATTTGTCATCCGTCATATGTACTCGTCACGGAGAGTGAAAGAGATGTTACCATAGTACTATGAATGAATCACATATAATAAGAACGGTGCGATCCATGTGAGGTGAATCACAAGCAACGAATTGAAGTTCGATAAAACACAACGAAAGAAAGATGACGGATTATCAACGGTCCGAGTAGATCGGTAACAAACAGTCATGAACGACTCCCATCACCTAGGAGTTCAAAAAGGGAAGAAGAATACATGGACTAGACGTCGTTTATAGAAGACATTCATATTATGAAGCATGATAAGACGAGTCAGGAATTCACGAGTAAGGTAAGTTGGCGATTACGTCAGGATCCACGTAATTGTGAATTTACAGGTGCTCGTGCATACTGATGGACCTTATCATGTGGATTGATACACATGTCACCGAAATAATTAAATCACTCCAACCATGACTAGGAGATTAGTCACTTGAGTAATGATGATCATAGCAAATTAGTGAGACGAACGAGGGCAACAACGACATACCAAAGGTGGGACAAGAAGGAGTGAGACTTTAAATGAAGTTGTCGAAGTTGAGTAACACTATGGAGCAAGTTTAGAAGGATCGACGAAACCTGTTCCGGAACCTGATACAACAATGATAAAACTAATAAATCAAGCAAGGATAAGGAATTGGAAAATTGCACTAGAAGAGAATTGGTATGGGAATGATGAGAGAGCCTATCAAGACCCAGTGAGACGATTGCTTCGCATGGCTACCCGTGAACGACGAGATCGATTAAGTAGGATTTGTGGAACTTAACACTTGTTTGTTCGAATTTACACGTTAGTGCAAGATGTGAGTGATACATATGCCAGACGAACGTACGTTTAGAGAACTACTTTTGAACAGGAATTGTCTATGCTTAACACAAATGCGATATGATGAATAAACATTGGTCTACTGTCGAAGTATGCATGAGTATGCAGGAAATAACCACACAAGTCTATGTCTAAAGGAGATGTGAGTACACGAATGCACCAATGGCATCTCTCCATTCAGAAGACAATCCCTGATAAACTACTATCAGTACCCACTGAAACGAGAAGATAGATATACCAACAACAACGATAACGGGTACCACAATGATAATTAGGGCGTGCAAGCAAAACCAAATGAAACCAGATCCAACCTAAGGATTGTTTGTCCAGGATGAATGCGAAAGGCAAGCCTAATAGGGGGAAGTAAGACATGCGTACCAGCAAGGACTCAAGATGAGTTAGAAAACACTCTACAATGATTAAGTCAAGACAATAGCACGTGAGACTACTGAAATTGAAAAGCCGATAAAGAACCCAACGAGACCAGAAAGGAAAGGAATAATCGAGTGTCACCACACGTGTCGTCTATTTGTGACAAAACCTATGAACGTGATTCTAAAAGAATCACATACAGAAAATGTTAACCATCATGAAAAGCTAGAAAATGTATAGTTTGGTCAACTAAGACCATCCAGTGATATGAAGTAAAAATGGTGCACGATGAACTAATGATGAAAAATGTGAAACCATGAGGAGTATGTTTTAAAAAAAGACCAGAAAGAGTTACGTGTACCGGAATATGAATGTAAACATTGTATACCTAGTGTTCCGTCTGAATGAATACATTCCCAACAAGTTGGAGTATGATAGAGTGATGATTCACATAGTTCCTTCGGGAACAAAACCATATGGTTCCTTCAGGAACGAAACGACATGGTTCCCTCGGAAACGAAACGATATGATTCCTTCGGGAATGAAATAACAAGACTTATTCGGGAATAATAAGGTATGATTCATTCGGGAACAGCACTGTATGTCCTTTCGAGGACGAATGCACCAAGGATAACTTATGAAGTATCCATAATAACCATAGCGGTTTAGAAATATGTTGATAACAACTGCCTAGAGAACGGAGTAGACAATTTAACGAAGATACTAGTATACCAAGGAGACACTCCTAAGTGTTGAAAAGAGTTCATGACCAACTCAGCACGACAAATTTTACACAAGTGTTTAGTGGATTCGAGTTAAATCCACCCACGAGACTTGCACAAGGGTAAAGTAGGTTATACTATTCAATTTTACATTCTAAATGTTCGTTACAAAGAAAGGGAGGTAGTAGTAACATGTGAACCCTAATTTCGTACAGTCCATGAATGACATCAAATGATAACCATTCAAATGAAGCGAGACCTACCGGTTCAAAGGAACCTGAGAGGCAACTTAGTCATGGGGAACACAACTAGATCGTGTGTAAGAGGCACTGAATTTCGATGACGAAATTCTTAGGGAGGTGGGAGTGGTACCCTCCCAACCAAAGTACCCTCCCAAATTAGACCAATTAGAAGATGCCAACTCACTTAGCCAAACTACCCTCCCAAAGTACCCTCTATGGTGGGAGTGGTACCCTCCAACCCTCCTATTTTTTAAATTAAAACAAATTAATAACCAAATTTAAAAATTAAAAATATAAATTAGTTAAAAAAATAATAAAAATTTAAAAACTAATAACTCAAATTCTATTTTATAATAAATATAATAATAATAATAATAATAATAATATATGAATTAGTTAAAAAAAACTTCTAAATAATTTTAAGTCGTGTAATGTTAAACTGATTTAAAAATAACATGCATTCATATATCTATCCTAATATAAGACTTTAAAATAAAAAAAGCTAGTTTTACCTGTGTCAATAATGGCGGAGTTGTCTACACCCAATCCCTCTAGTATGTCCGGGCCGAGCACCCAACACCTTTTCAAATATTGCGACATCATCCATTTGTGACGAACTACTCTCTTCGATTGAGCGTTGTATTTGGAGCTCAAACTCTCGCGCTAAATCGTGCTGTATTATACAAAGATGATTTAATATATATATATGAAAATTATATACTTTAAATAAATATTTACATATTGCTGCTCGGCTAGCTCGTGGACAAATATTCCATCTTTAAGAGTATGAGCATCGTGGAACGTTTCGAGCCTGCTCTTATTCTATTTAACATTAAGTAAACACTTATATAAATATTAAATTGTATATTAAATAAACACTTATATATATATGAACACATTACTTCTTTGTAACAAGCACTGCTATATGTGCTTGTCCCGCCACGGTTTGTATACTTTTGTTGTAGGCGAACTGCTTTGTTAGTTGCTAACCCATTTCATTGTCCACCCGACAAGAAAAACTCTATAGTTTTATTGAAATCTATATCAGTCATACTCCGCGAGGGGGGGGGGGGTGGCCCTTGCTCTCTCTAAATCTTCGTACCCTCCCACCTTGTTAAACCATTCTTTTGCATCTTTTTTGTGGTCTCTGTATCGCTTTTGCATTACCGCATTAAGGCCACCTCGCAACCGAGCTTGTTCGGCGTCCTGCTGAATCGTATCCATATCAAATTGTTTCTAGGAATTAAACAAAATAAGTTAGTCATTAAAAAAATGAATCAACAGAGAACATAAAAAATAAATCATTTACCTTGAGATGCTCATTCTTTTCTGCCGGGGAAACATATCTCCAAGAAGTTTTATTGAGTGCGATCAACCGCCACATATGAATACCCACTTCACAAGTGAATAAATCATTATGCTTACCAACTGGGGTAAACATAGCTTGCATATCAAACGAAATACTCAAAGGCCCCCCTCTATTGCCACCTGTTGTGCGAGTTGCAGGTTTTTGGCCTTCCCTATTGTTTTTTTCTTTAGTACAACTGCAAATACAAATAAAAATTACCGGTCACAATATTTATAATAAATGAATAAATATAGCAAATAAATAAATTATAATAAAACTTACGATCCATCTCATGTAGACCTCGCCCACCACTAAAGGGAGGTGGTGGATCCCCAGCACCATCGCCGCCATGGCCAAGGCCCATGACATTGTCCATCATGTAGACTAGCACAATCCATAGTGACAACACATCCTAAAAAGTTACAAATAGAAATTACTACAACTCTTCTTTTAATTAGACTCTCTGTCAGATAATTTAGTATCTCTCTCAGACCCCTGCGTGTCATAATCATAATCGTCCTCATCATAATCAGACTCTCCCTCAGACACTTCGGGGATGGTAACCGCTGGCGGATGAACTACACTTACGGTCTCGCCCTTAGTAACATAAGAAGGCATGTTTTGAAAGTATTGGCCGAAGTGGATGAAAAGTGTACTATTAGATGAAGAGTTGTTGTGAACGACGTCAAGATCTTCGGCTAAGTCATTGTCAACATTTTGAACATTCTCGACACAACCATCGTTTAATGGTAGATCCCAAAATTTTCAATGATTAACATTCTCGACGACCCACCAATGGTTATTGTTTTGGTTTCCTCTACATGGTTCTCGGATGTAGAACACTTGTTAGGCTTGCGAAGCAAATATGAGTTGATCTCCTTTATCCCATTCATGTTCTGTGTTAATACCGGTGACATTATTTTCATATCTGACACCACCTCGAGTATCAAACCACTTGCACTGAAATAGGACAGTTTAACACCCATTTGGATAACGTACATCTCAATTATCCCTTCTACTTGGCCATAATATTTCTCTCCGTTCTCTCCCTCCGCTAGAACCTTAGAGTTTTGCGTTGTGCTTCATGGCCAAGTTCCATAAACCTAACACCGTTGACTATGCAAGCAGTGTAAGAAGAGGCATTTATTTCCACACCCATTGAAAGAGCATACAACTCTGGGTGGAGTTCTGGAGATATTTGTGTTTTCATCCAATAGACCTAACAAATATAGAGTAATGTGTGTTATATATGTACTACCTAACAAATATAGAGTAATGCGTGTTATATATGTATTACCTTCTCGAGAAACCACTTCGGAAATTTGGCATAGTAAGCTATACTTAATAAATAAGTAACCGGTACGTATCACAATTCTGTGAACCAATATTTTTTTTTCACGTTTATTTTATCTATACTGTTTAATATTTAGTTTATTAATATTTTTATGTCTCAACTATTTCCAATTATTACTAATTATTTAAAATTAATTTTATTCAACCCGTGTATTACACGGGTTTCCTAACCTAATTTTTTAAAAATCTAATTTTAAAATTAAGTTTCCCCGGTTTCGTGGCTTCACGCAGGGAAAATCTACTACTTAAATAACAAATTAAAAATCTAAATTTTATAAAAAAAAATAAAATTAAATAACTAGTTGAAGTATTTGAAAATGTAGAGAAACTACTGTACAAATCCGTCGATCCACCAATGTTGGACCAGTGTTGCAGCATTCACATTAACTAGCTTTTGAATCTTATCTCCTTCTCTTGTTCACCATTCACATAACCAAAAGATAAACCTACCCAACAATTTGTTTGATTACAGTTGCATCCATGGATTTGCAAAATGAAAACAAAGAGGCAAACTGAGGAATAAAACATAACCAAAAGCTTTTGTTATCATCCACTACAATACAGCCATGTCAATGTTTTTCACTTGCAGAGATTCAATCTGCAACACGAGACTTTGATGATGAACTGGTGATTGGACAGGGAGGATTCGGAAAAGTTTACAAAGGTCAAATATCTTGTAAAACTGATGTTCATGTTGTGGCGATCAAACGACTGAATTCTATGTCCAACCAGGGGGAACTTGAGTTCCGAGATGAAATCGAAACACTTTCTAAGCTCCGTCACACTCACTTGGTATATCTGATTGGTTATTGTGATGATAACACGGAGATGATCCTTGTATATGATTATATACCGAATGGATCCCTCTACCATCATCTACATAAAGCTAGGACTACTTTAAATTGGGTTCAAAGAATTAAGATTGCAATAGGTGCGGGACGTGGATTAGACTACCTACACACTGGTCTCGGCAGCAAAGAAGGAATAATACACCGTGACGTGAAGAGTTCGAACATTCTCTTAGATGAGAACATGGAAGCTAAGATTTCCGATTTTGGGTTGTCCAAAATAGGCTCAACTAATCAATCGCCATCGTCGGTTGACGCGAGTGTTAAGAATATTTCTATACTAAAAAGATATCGAGGAAAACGGATGTGTACGCATTTGGGGTCGTTTTATTTGAATTGCTAACAGGAAGGCTTGCAGTAGACGAACGCTGTGCGGATGAACAATGTAGTTTGGTAAGATGGGGTAAAAAATGTGTTAAACAAAGCAAATTGGATCAAATGGTTGATTCTAATATCAAGGGAACAATTTTCCCCAAATGTTTACGACGGTTCGCTCAAATTGCAGATTGTTGTGTGCATAGTATTCCAAAAGAATGCCCTACCATGACTAAGGTATTGAGCTCACTTCACGCTATACTGGAACTACAGCTGAAATCTGACAATTCTGTCAAGTCATTAGGCATAATGGGGTTCACTTGGAAAGGTCGTAAGTATCTTCCTCCGGTGACTAAACAAAACTCAGGTATAGACTTCAACTTTCCATGAGTGCTGCTGCTGCATTTGCATATTCATGCTCATAACATTTTAGCATAAAACAAATTACATAATTGAATACCGAACTAATTCATGGCCGGTTTTTCATTAATAATCAAATAGGGCTTTCACCTATTTTAATATACGAAGGTGATACAAGATAATAAGATAATGACAAAGTACTAATAACTATCCTAACCATGTTTAAAAGTTGGATTAGTTACAAAATAACTATCCTAACAATATTTGAAAGTCGGCTAATATACCCCTCAAGTTAGTCGACATGGTAAAGATTGGACCAAAGAGTGTCAAAACGAGTGGCTGCCAACCTTCTGGTCAGTTGGTCAACAATCTGAATAGCGATAGGTACGTAGCATACTCGAAGACTCTAAGCAATCACCATCTGTCGTATGAAGTGCAAATCAATCTGTAGATGTTTGGTGTGAAAAACTTTAATTAGCCGCAAGATAGGTGGCGCCCCACCAATACGTCTCCGAATGCATTTCGCAGGCTCGAATGGAGACCACCGTGGAGAAATCGATCCGTCCTTGAGGGTGTAAACAAGAGTACGATACTCCATCTTAGTGCTAGATTCGACAACAGTGTGTTGTTTCTTGAAGCTCCACTGATTAGAGTGGGTCCAAGAAAAACACGGTATCCGGTGGGAGAGCGACAATCATCTGGACATCTTCATAAACTTGGTTGCTATGCTGAGTGTTCCTATGAATAGTAAGTCCACAAGTAATAGTGTCATTAAGGTATCGAAGAATGCGCTTCAAAGCACCAACTGTGTTTCGAACTATGAGACCCTATGAATAGTAAGTCCACAACTTTAATTCCCATGATGGTGAACAAACTATGAGACCCTACTAACCTTGTAACCAGGGCGAGTCTAGAAGAGGTATTTCAAAGCACCAACTGTGTTTCGATATGTTACAGGATCCTCCATATTCATGTTATTCCAAAGAGTTGTTTCGCTGGAGAAACCGCGGTAGATATTGGAAGGCACTGACTAAGATAGGTGTTTTGTAAAGTTCCTGTAAGTACAACTGCCAAGAAAGATATTAAGTATCCTTAGTAAAGGTAGCATGTATCCCTGGTAAATAATCGAGTTTACCCAAATCCTTGATCACAAGATGAGAGTGGAGTCGTCTTATGAGGCCAGCCACAAAATTTCGAAGAACTTAATGGGATAAAAATGTCATACACATAAATCAATACACATCTAGTGACCGAGTCATGATTGCAAACAAATAAGGAAGTGTTAGATATGCATTGCGTAAACCGAAACATACAAAGTGTGACGAAAACTCGGAGAAGTGGGGAGGTTGTAACATATAAATAGTCTGAGTTAAGTCTCCATCCCTTGGTGACTATTTGAAACCATACAAGGATTTTTTTTTCCAACAAACACACCTTATCTTCATAGCCCTCAACCTAAAATCCCTATGGCTACTTCATATTGTTGTCCTTTTCAAGGATTCAATGTAAAAATGCGGTAACTGTTCCGGTTCAAAATCACTAGTTATTGTTAGAACTAAAATCACTCTTACTGATGAGTGTTTCAAGTTGAGAATATCTCATTGTAATCAATCCATGTTCTTTGTGTGAAATCGTGAGCGACCATCCGAGCATTGAACCTAGGATCTTTTAGTCCTTGAATACCCTCCTTCAACTTGTAAATCAATTGGCACCCAACCAGCATTTGATCTGGTGGATTATCAACTACAACCAAATGCTCATAATCTACTTAATCCTCCATAGCCCTGATCCACTTATTCTTATCAACATAAGCGATAACATCCATAAATGACAAAGGCTCAAGAAAGTCCTCTTTCTCAACAGTTGTAAAAACAAGTGTTGAAATGTCTTCACTGCTTATATATCTTACAGGAGGAACAATTTGCCTTTTGGTTATGTCCCTTGCTACACTATAGCCACATGCACCAGTATTAGAACTTTCTGGTTGTTGAGGAAATTCATTTACACCACTACTCACATATGATTCAAGCTCCATCTCAATTTGAACTCCTTGATCACTATATTTCAAATGCTCAGAAGTTTCACGATTTTGTCTCCAACCACATCTGTGTTCAATATGTCCACCTTGAAAACTACATCCCTTCTTATAATGACTTCATGACTTAAATCATCTAATCTCCTAAGCCTATAGCCCTTGCTTCCTTCACGATATCCAAAAATGAATTTTTATGACCTAGGTTCATGTTTTCCTTGATTAATATGAGCACTAGTCAATGTTCCAAATTCTTTGAGATTCCGATAGTTTGATGCCTTCCTATACCATATCTCGATTGGTGTTCTCTTTCTAATTGCTGATGATGGTGACCTATTTATCAAGTATGTTGTTGTGCACACAACCTCAGCCCATAACATCTTTGCCAACCATGAACTAGATAATACACACCTTACCTAGATAAACAATGATTTTTTTTCTTCCTTTAAACCACCCATTCTGTTGAGGTGTTCCAACCAAAGTCAAATGTCTTGAAATCCCTTGATTCTTATAGAATTCATTGAGCTTTCCACTACAAAACTCTACCATTGTTTATCATGAGTTTCTAAACCTTTCTTTCTATTTGTGTCTCCACTAAGCCTTCCATTCTTAAACTTGTCAAAGGCTTCATCCTTGTGTTTTAGCACATATACCCAAACCCTCATTAAGTAGCCATCAATGAGAGAAATAAAATACATAATTCCACCTAAATATGGAGTCCTAGCAGGTCCCACAAATATCAGTGCACATAATCTAACATTCCGTTTGTGTTATGGCTTCCTTTGCTTCCTTTACTTCCTTGACTCTACCATCCCCTAACCTCACATGACGACCAACCACTTCAAAAGTAGTAAGAATATACCTCAAATTCTGAATATTGATTTCATACTCATGTTCTGGTTTAAATGTGATTGTTTCACATCCTAGTATCTGTAAGGCCCGTTTCCCGGGTGACCTCACTTGTTGGATTTACTCAAAAACATAGTCATCAATACTGAATTTAAATTAACATTCAAAGTAACGGAAGCGAACATCATTCAAATATATAACATAACAACGGAAGTCTTAACATTTAAACATAAAACATTGTCTTGACATAATTTAAAGTGGGATGTCAGTCTCATGCCGGGTAACCATCACGCCTTCACACAACCCTTCTTCCTTTTACCTGAAATGTATACTAAAAGTCAGCTAACGCTGGTGAGTTCTAGTTTAGAGCAGTTAGGTATAAATATCGTTTCTTTTATAAGAATCTATATATATGTATAAATATATATATACACATTAACACGTCATTTGCTTTCTTTTATCGTTCATATGTGAGTACATAAGTATGTATTCACCTTTACTTTCCTTAACATTCATTGGTCATACATATATGGATGATCAACCCATCATTGTTTGCGTAGGTCACAAAGACAAACGCTACGGTCCACCGTCGTGGTCCGCCGTACTTACAACCGTCCGGAAACTAGTGTCCGTCCGTCCTTTTATTCTTACAACCGTCCGGCACATTCGTCCGTCCGTCATGACTTACAACCGTCCTACCGTCGTTGGCCGTCCTATTCGCCCGTCTGCCCTAAGGCATCCGTTTCCCATGCGAACCAAATATGCAGCCATCCATTTTTATCTTACAACCGTCCGGCACGTATTGGGCCGTCCGTCGCTAACGTATAACCGTCATATTCAGTCTACATTTCTAGACTTTTTACCCCGGCTGCATAATAGTCGCATGGTCGTCTGTCTACCGAAGTAGTAGTTATCATCGAGGCGTCCATAACGTTTACATACATTCATAACATGCAATATATAAAATATAAAGCAAGATTTCATTAATTTACGTTATGTCATTCGTTCATTTCATTCTTTGTATACATACGTTTCATTCTTGTTCATCATTCTTTTATGTATGATCACATTAACATTCATATATATATATATGTATGTATATAACACGTATGATCACATTGGCATTCATAACATTCATTCGTCTAGTGTATACACTTCAGCCCCAAAACATTTAAAATGATTTGCACGTAACATACAGGGGGTACATAGAACTCACCAGATGAGTCGCTTCGGTAATACTCTAGTTGGTTACTGAGCGTCACTAGGGCTATTCACCACCTGTATAATGAAGTTATACACATAAGGTAGTGCTCCTAAATGACACTAGACATTACTATGCTTGAACCCAGTAGTTTCGGGTCATGGACTTATGTCCAAACTATGGTAGTTTCGATGGGTCTGCATATATCGAAACTAGGTAGTTTCGATGGATTTACTTATATCGAAACTATGGTAGTTTCGAGTCATGGGTTCATATCGAAATTAGTTAGTTTCGAGTCATGGGTTCATAACGAAACTATGTAGTTTCGAGTCATGGGTTCATATCGAAACTAGGTAGTTTCGAGTCAGTAACTTATGTAAAATCTTAGTAGTTTAGGGTTAGAGTCAATATCGAAACTATGATAGTTTCGATGGGTCTGCATATATCGAAACTATGTAGTTTCGATGGATTCGACTATATCGAAACTAGTAGTTTCGATGCATCAGTCATCACTCCCGATCAAAACCCTAGATCTGGCCATTTATTCTAATCGATCAAGCCTTAAACTTTTTACGTCCAAAACGTTTCCTTTACATCCATGAGCTTAAATATGTATTTTGTTTCAAGTTTCGTACGTAAAAATCATGCCTTTAAGTGACTTAAACCTGAAACCCCAAAACCGGTAAAACTCAGATTTAGACGCGGTGTTTACCTCTTGGAGCTCGGTTCCTGTTGCTATACGTTGTTGTGATGAAGACGAAGTATCTTCGAGCTTCGTAGCCGATTCCCTTGCTTTCTCTCTCTAGACCCGGTTCCTCTTTCTCTCTCTAAGGTTTGCGAAAATGGAATGAAATGAGGAGAAAGGGTTTATGGCTGCAGATATGCCAAGGGTTTCCCCTCATATTTCTGGCCCATGGGCCAAACCTTGGCCAAGCCCACTTTGCTTTTCCTTTTTTATTTATTTTCTATTTATTCGGGATGTTACAAGTCTACCCTCCTTAAAGGGGTTTCGTCCTCGAAACTCTTTACTAGTTAAACAATTGAGGATACAGTCCCTTCATTTCGTCTTCCTTTTCCCACGTAGCTTCTGAATCTCTTCTATGTTTCCATTGTACGTTGACTAAAGGAATTGACTTATTGCGTAGTCATTTCTCGGCTCGGTCAAGAATAGCTATTGGTTCTTTTACATAGTTCAAACTGTTAACCACTTCGATTTCGTCATAGGGTATGTGGGCAGTATCGTCAGCAAGGCACTTGCGTAAATGTGATACGTGGAATGTAGGGTGAATTCCACTTAGCTCATCGGGTAAGTCAAGCCTGTAAGCAACCTGACCAACTCTTGCTACGATTTGGAAAGGTCCGACGAACCTTAGACTTAATTTGCCACGTTTTCTGAATCGGATAATTCCCTTCCAGGGTGACACTTTCAATAGTACCATGTCCCCCACTTGAAACTCTAAATCTCTTCTTCTCTTGTCCGCATATGATTTTTGTCGGTCTTTTGCGGCTTTCATGCGTGCTTTTATCTGGTCGAATTTATCGGAGGTAGCTTTGACCACTTCGAGACTTGCAAAGTCTTTCTGTCTAATTTCCCCCTAACAGACCGGGGTTCTACATCTTCTCCCATGCAGCATGTCAAATGGTGGCATGCCTATGGTTGAGTGATAGCTGTTATTATATGAAAATTCTGCCAAAGGCAGGTGGCTATCCCAGCTCCCACCGAAATCAATGATACAGGCCCGGAGCATGTCCTCCAAGGTCTGAATGGTCCTTTCTGATTGACCATCGGTTTGAGGGTGGTAAGCTGTGCTGATGTTTAGCCTAGTGCCCATTGATTCGTTGAATTTCTTTCAAAACCTTGATGTGAATCGAGTGTCCCTGTCTGACACGATCGTTAATGGCATACCATGTCTGCTTACGATTTCCTTGATGAATATTTCTGCTAATTTCTCAGATGAGGAAGCCTCACATATCGGTATGAAGTGAGCACTTTTCGTCAAGCGGTCGACGATCACCCAAATGGTATCATTACCTTTAGCTGTTCGCGGTAGCTTGGTAATGAAGTCCATCGTGATCTCCTCCCACTTCCATTCCGGTATTGGCAAGGGTTGCATTTTACCGCAAGGTTTCTGGTGCTCGGCCTTAACTAGTGAACAAGTCAGGCACTTGCTCACATATTCAGTCACATCATTCTTCATTCTAGGCCACCAATATTCTTTCTTCAAGTCTTGGTACATTTTGTTTGTCCCGGGGTGGATAGAGTAGCGAGACTTATGGGCCTCATCAAGGATTTTGGCCCTAAGTTCACCAGTCTTAGATATCCGCATCCGGCCAAAACGAGTTCGTACACCGTACGTATTGGTCTCCAGGTTACCCCGTTGTCCAACTATTCTTTCCCGTTTCACATTTCTTTCTAATAGTGCTTCATCTTGTGCCTTTACTATTTCATTCATTAAATCTGGTGTTATAATCAACTGACATGCTTTGATTCTGATAGGTGTTGACTCTTCCTTTCTGCTTAAGGCGTCGGCCACTACATTTTCCTTGCTTGAGTGGTACAATATTTCACAGTCGTAGTCTTTCAGTAGCTCTAACCACCTTCTTTGTCTCATGTTTAATTCCTTTTGCTCGAAGAAGTACTCCAGGCTCTTGTGATAGGAGTAGATGGTGCATTTAACCCCGTACAAATAATGTCTCCATATCTTTAACGCGAAAACTACTGCCGCCAACTCCAGATCGTGAGTCGGGTAGTTAACTTCACGAGTCTTTAGTTATCGCGAGGCATAAGCAATTACCTTTTCTTGTTGCATAAGTACACAACCCAATCCTTGACCCGAAGTGTCAGAGTAGACTACCAAGTCTTCGTTTCCCTCAGGCAAGGTCAAGATTGGAGCTTGGGTTAATCGTGTCTTCAATTCTTCGAACGCGTTGTTTTGGGTTGGATCCCATTCGTACTTTACTTCCTTACGTGTCAGCTTTGTCAGTGGCGAGGCTATTCTCGAGAAATCCTGAATGAATCTCCGATAGTAGCCTGCCAATCCCAGAAAACTTCGTATTTCTGTTGATGTTTTCGGGATGTTCCATTCTTTTACCGTTTCGATCTTTGTAGGATCCACCATAATGCCGTCTGGGTTTATGACATGACCTAGGAATTGGACTTCCCTAAGCCAGAACGCGCATTTGGAGAATTTTGCATACAACTTCTCCTGTTTCAGAATTTCCAATACCTCTCTTAGGTGACAGTGGTGATCACCCTCGTTCTTTGAGTAGATGAGAATGTCGTCGATGAAAACTATAACTGACCGATCCAACATTGGTCGGCATACTCTATTCATTAAATCCATGAATGCTGCAGGTGCGTTGGTTAATCCAAAGGACATTACGAGAAATTCACAATGCCCGTAACGCGTACGAAACGCAGTTTTCAGTACATCTTCCTCTCTTACTTTCAATTGATGGTACCCCGACCTGAGATCGATCTTAGAGAACCAACTCGCGCCTTGTAATTGATCAAAGAGATCATCTATTCTTGGGAGTGGGTATTTGTTCTTTACTGTTCGTTTGTTCAATTCACGGTAGTCGATGCACATTCGCATACTGCCGTCCTTCTTCTTTGCAAATAATACCGGAGCGCCCCACGGTGAGATGCTCGGTCTGATAAATCCTTTCTCTGTTAATTCTTCTAGTTGGGACATTAATTCTTTCATTTCTGACGGAGCCAATCGGTAGGGTGCTTTGGCAACGGGCTCAGCTCCTGGCAGTAAGTCAATATGAAATTCTATTTCCCGATCGGGCGGCAAGCCAGGTAGGTCCTCTAGGAACACTTCTGGAAAGTTGCACACCACGGGTACATCTTTGAGCTCTTTCGTTTTCATTCTATCGTCAATAACGCATGCCAGATAAGCTTCGCAACCGCGCTTCATGTAACTTTCGGCCTTAATCATCGAGATGACGTTTGGCATCGTACCATTCCAATCCCCGTAAACCGTAATCGGGCTGCCGTCAGTAGTCTTAAGATGGATCATCTTTCGTTTACATATGATTTGAGCTTCGTTGGCAGCTAACCAATCCATGCCCAATACTATATCGAATCCTCCTAAGGTTAGAAGGAACAGTCTGGAGGGAAACTTATGGCCCTCTATTTCTATTATGCAATCTTCGGTCACTTGGAATACTGCCGAATTTTTACCAACAGCGGTTTGTATGCTAAAGGCCCTCACTATGGTGTCGATAGTGCAATCAAGTTTACGACTAAAAGCATTTGATATAAAACTTTTACTAGCACCCGAATCAAACAGAATAGCAGCAAGTTCATCATTAACTAGGAACGTACCTGAGACGACGTCAGGATTTCCCCTTGCTTCTTCCTCAGTTAAGGCGTAGGCTCGAGTCCTAGCCTTCGGCTGTTCATGTTCATTCTCTTTTCTCGAACCAGATCGTCCGGTTTTCCTGCAATCCTTTGTTAGGTGCCCATACCTTCCACAACCTTGGCACTTGCTGTCCCTTACACAATCTCGATAGTAATGCCCTGCCTTCCGGTACCTATAACACATGGTTGAACCGACTAGGCATTCACCACGGTGTAGTTTCCCGTATTTTGGGCATGCTTCGTACTCATCTGCTCTCGGCTTTTTAGTCTCAGGTGCGACAGTACCCTTTCCATTTCCCCTAGACGGGTTCTCCCACTTTCTCTTCTATGTCTCAGGTGCCGGGTCTTCATTGGCATAATCGTCGAAGACGATTCCGCTCAGATTCACTACCGACTCGAAGGTCGAGGGTAGGTTAGCTCCCTTTGTGGCAAGCCCTTAACATAGTACTTGATTAGTCGCTCTTCAGTCTCAACCAGATGAGGTACCAGTTGAGCCAGTTCACTAAACCTAGAAGTGTACTGGCGATGAGTTTTGTTGCCAGCCTTGAAGTTAAGAAACTCGTTCTCCACGCGATCAATCTCGTTCTGAGGGCAGAACTTTTCGATTATCAGCTTTTTCAGATCTTCCCAAGTCATCCTTTTGAGAGCGTTTGGCGATTTAGTCCTTTGAATGTTCCTCCACCAACTCAGTGCCTCGTTGGTGAAAGAGTGAGCCACATACTTAACAGCTTGATCGGGTCGACACTCGCTTATGTTGATCACGCTGTTCATTCTCTCAATCCATTCTAATGTAGCCACCGAATCCTAGTTTCCATCAAATTTGGGCGGGTCGCCGTCCTTAAACCCTTTGTAAGTACATCCATGGGTGTTCAGTACCACAGTCACCTCATCCCCATCACTATCATAAACTTTCTCCTCATGGTTCATTTCTTCCTCTTCCTTGCTCTTCTTCAGTGCCTTAGATAACAAATAAGGCAATACGTTTTTCAGAGTTAGTACAACTTCACGAGCAATAGCATCCCTAACTTCAGGTTCCAGTTGTAGAGATCCTTCATTTCCTTCGGCCGGTGGAGTAACATTAGTTTCATGCACACTCTCAGTATGTTCTTCGTGCACGCTTTCCTCCCGTTCCTCATGCACACTTTCCTCATCATTACGTCTTCGGTTCAATGGTGGTCTACCGACTCGGCCAGTGCGACCGCCTCAGCGTCCTGTTCCTCCTCTACGAGCCGTAGTTTTCTAGATTTCCTGATAAGTAAAAGGGTATACGTCAATGTCATTCCTTCAAATCATAGTTTTGAATAGTACGAGCAAGGTAAATTCTTAATTACAGTGACCGGTTTGTGATTAATAATTTGCTTTGCTTTTCGGGTTCGAAACTCTTCACATCAGCAGTGACAATGACATCTAAGCGTTCTAAGTTAAGGCATCTATCCCTAACTACAGGCATTAACTCTATTACTTACTTACTGTACTGGCGTTGGAGTTAGCTACCCAGATTGACATCCGTGCGTTGGTCCCATTATCAGCTTGAGTCCAGACATTTAGGGATGTCTGAATCTCTCAAACTATTGCTCTGATACCAACTTGTAAGGCCCGTTTCCCAGGTGACCTCACTTGTTGGATGTACTCATAAACATAGTCATCAATACTGAATTTAAATTAACATTCAAAATAGCGGAAGCGAACATCATTCAAATACATAACATAACAGCGGAAGTCTTAACATTTAAACATAAAACATTGTCTTGACATAATTTAAAGTGGGATGTCAGTCTCATGCCGGGTAACCATCACGCCTTCGCACAACCCTTCTTTCTTTTACCTGAAATGTATACTAAAAGTCAGCCAACACTAGTGAGTTCTAGTTTAGAGCAGTTAGGTATAAACATCGTTTCTTTTATAAGAATCTATATATATGTATAAATATATATATACACATTAACACGTCATTTGCTTTCTTTTATCGTTCATATGTGAGTACATAAGTATGTATTCACCTTTACTTTCCTTAACATTCATTGGTCATACATTTATGGATGATCAACCCATCATAGTTTGCGTAGGTCACAAAGACAAACGCTACGGTCCATCGTCGTGGTCCGCCGTACTTACAACCGTCCGGAAACTAGTGTCCGTCCGTCCTTTTATTCTTACAACCGTCCGGCACATTCGTCCGTCCGTCATGACTTATAACCGTCCTACCGTCGTAGGCCGTCCTATTCGCCCGTCTGCCCTAAGGCATCCGTTTCCCATGCGAACCATATATGCAGCCATCCATTTTTATCTTACAACCGTCCGACACGTATTGGGCCGTCCGTCGCTACCGTATAACCATCATATTCAGTCTACATTTCTAGACTTTTTACCCCGGCTGCATAATAGTCGCATGGTCGTCCGTCTACCGAAGTAGTCGTTATCATCGAGGCGTCCATAACGTTTACATACATTCATAACATGCAATATATAAAATATAAATCAAGATTTCATTCATTTACGTTATGTCATTCGTTCATTTCATTCTTTGTATACATACGTTTCATTCTTGTTCATCATTCTTTTACGTATGATCACATTAACATTCATATATATATATATATATATATATATATATATATATGTATGTATATAACACGTATGATCACATTGGCATTCATAACATTCATTCATCTAGTGTATACATTTCAGCCCCAAAACATTTAAAATGATTTGCACGTAACATATAGGGGGCACATAGAACTCACCAGATGAGTCGCTTCGGTAATACTCTAGTTGGTTACTGAGCATCACTAGGGCTATTCACCACCTGTATAATGAAGTTATACACATAAGGTAGTGCTCCTAAATGACACTAGACATTACTATGCTTGAACCCAGTAGTTTCGGGTCATGGATTTATGTCGAAACTTTGGTAGTTTCGATGGGTCTGCATATATCGAAACTAGGTAGTTTCGATGGATTTACTTATATCGAAACTATGGTAGTTTCGGGTCATGGGTTCATATCGAAACTAGTTAGTTTCGAGTCATGGGTTCATATTGAAACTAGGTAGTTTCGAGTCATGGGTTCATATCGAAACTAGGTAGTTTCGAGTCAGTAACTTATGTAAAATCTTAGTAGTTTAAGGTTAGAGTCAATATCGAAACTATGACAGTTTTGATGGTCTGCATATATCGAAACTATGTAGTTTCGATGGATTCGACTATATCGAAACTAGTAGTTTCGATGCATCAGTCATCACTCCCGATCAGAACCCTAGATCTGGCCATTTATTCTAGTCGATCAAGCCTTAAATTTTTTACGTCCAAAACGTTTCCTTTACATCCATGAGCTTAAATATGTATTTTGTTTCAAGTTTCGTACGTAAAAATCATGCCTTTAAGTGACTTAAACCCGAAACCCCAAAACAGGTAAAACTCAGATTTAGACGCGGTGTTTACCTCTTGGAGCTCGGTTCCTGTTGCTATACGTTGTTGTGATGAAGATGAAGTATCTTCGAGCTTCGGAGCCGATTCCCTTGCTTTCTCTCTCTAGACCCGGTTCCTCCTTCTCTCTCTAAGGTTTGCAAAAATGTAATGAAATGATGAGAAAGGGTTGGTGGCTACTGATATGCCAAGGGTTTCCCCTCATATTTCGGGCCCATGGGACAAACCTTGGCCAAGCCCACTTTGCTTTTCCTTTTTATTTGTTTTCTATTTATTTGAGATGTTACAGTATCTTGCAAGGTCTTTCATCCCCTAAGATATTTCAAACCCTTAAATAACTCCTTATTAGGTATCATATGGTATAGGCAACTAGAATCCATAATCCATTCCATATTATTTCCCCACTAGACATCAAAGCACTTTTGCACTCTTATTATCATCATAAGATCCATCTAATTTAGTGTCTTTAGTTATTGTCTTCCTTCTTTTAGGTAAATCCCTTTCGAAGTGTTTTTCATATTGACATATGAAACATCTTCCTTTTTTTCCTTTAAAGATCTCTGTTCTAACATGCCCTCCCAAATAGACTTCCCTGTGCTCATCTCTCTCTCACGTCAGCCCATTTCTTCAACTCCTTGGAGTCCATAGCTGCAATAACTTTTTCCATGGATAGGCTCTCATCAGCCCATCATCTTCATCTAGTACAACCTCTATATTTTCAAGGTCAAATACCAATGTATCAAACTTATCAGAATGAACTTCAAGAGGCTTACCACGCCTATGTAAAATGTACACAACCCATTCTTGAGATATAACATGTTGGCCGGTGACTTTGTCATCTACATCAATAGACTCTCCAATTTTGCCCAAACTAGTGTTGTAGAGGTTTCCGTTGTCACCTTTCATGATGCCCTATCCCTAAGGCTCAAAATCAGGGGCAATATGAGCCTTTTTTTATAATGTATTTCTTCTTCTTGTCTGTGAGAGATCCCGGTAACACCAAGACTGAAGTGTCCTCATTTTCAACCTCCAAAAAGTCCAGTCATTTTTCCATCGAAATTCTACAAAACAAATTTCATCAAAACCATTCTTCAATCTTGATTGATCAAATTGTGACTACCTTATTTGAATTAAGCCAACGTGCTTTGATACCAATTATTGAAAATGCATCTAAAAGTTGATTCACTTCTAACACCAAACAACAAGAGATGAAGAATCCAAAACTTGAAATGAACAAAAATTAGTCCTCGATGATTAACGACTTTATTGAATTAAACCAAAATGGATTACAAAGAAATTACAAATGAAAATAATTACCAAAATCTACATCTAAGATTCCCTCCTCACCATTTATATACCCGTCATAACAAGTTCACACGCTCTGAAAGAAAAAAAAAACAAAAATGAATCTTTTATTCTCGTCAGTGATAACTATCCAACAATTGCAACTATGCATATCAGTAGTAAATATCCAACAATTGTAACTATGCATATTAGTAGTAACTACTTGTCGCTTGTCGTTGTTGATGCCTTTATTCCATCTTTGTATTAATACCCCATTAGTAATAACTCCATCAGTTCTAACTTCCTTTAGCACTAATCACTAGAACCAACTCACCATCATTATCAACTTTTCCAACTAACCATTAATACTTACTAACATGTTAGTTCCGTTTGAGCACGAGCTAGTTTGTACTGACTAGACCATACAAGTTTCCACTGAAACACTTTATTATTGATAAACAATTGATTTATTACACCCGAGACTCTTATGCTAGAACAATGTCATTTCTTGCTCAAGCCACGAAAACACCAAAATGGTGCACACCATCTCCAACCAAGACACCAAAATGGTGTAATTTTTTTGTATAGCACGGTACCCCATTTTACTCCAATTATTCATAATTCATATATATTATTATATACGCAATATAAATGTATAAAGTAACTTCTAGAGTTATTGGGAAAACACAACAGAATAGTAACCAAATTTGAAAGTGTTCCAATTAGATCACTCACAATAGTATACCCGAGGGTGTATGCCGTGTAAAATGCGTATTGAGTGACCTAATTGACATACTTTTGAAACTTGGTTACTATTTTACAAAGTTACCCCGTATTTATTTCATGAAAAATTATTGTTTAATTTTAGGCTTATTCCACTTGCAAACCTTACTCTATAATTTGTGTCTTTACCCGGCCGGTTGCTATGGAGTTTGTTGCTTGATATAAATATCTTCCAATGGGGCTTATGAACTGTGGGCTAAAAAAAGTGCTAACTAAAGAAAGAAAAATGTATCAAATGGTTGATTTTAGTATCAAGGTAACAACTTTCTCCCAATGTATAAGACAGTTTGCTCAAATTGTAGATGGCTGCTGGGTGCACAGTACTCCAAAAGAACGCCCTACTACACTGAAAGAATGCCCTGCTACTATGAAAGAACACCCTGCTACCATGACTGAGCTATTGGCCTCAATTGAGGTTGTACTGGAACTACAGATGAAATTTTACAATATTACCGAGTCATCAGGCATAATGAGTAAACACAACTCAGGTATGGTTCTTGAAGGTCTAAAAGAGTTCACATATGACGAATTAAACCATGCTACGAGGAACTTTCAAGACACATGCTTGGGGAAGGGGATTGATAGAGAGGTTTACAAAGGTTGGGTCGATAATTGGACTTATTCTCCTTGTGACCACAATTCTGGTTTACTCGTTGCAGTTAAAAGATTTCGTAACTACGTTCATGTAAGTCTTGCAAATGCCAAGTATCTATTATTTCACAATTTACTTTAGCTTTTCGGCATGAAAAAAGCCCCATTCACC
The DNA here is from genome assembly GCA_023525975.1 of Smallanthus sonchifolius. Classification (NCBI taxonomy): domain Eukaryota; kingdom Viridiplantae; phylum Streptophyta; class Magnoliopsida; order Asterales; family Asteraceae; genus Smallanthus; species Smallanthus sonchifolius. Next base: position 14,678,494 of record CM042028.1, on the reverse strand, counting down.
TTTTCATGCTTTGTGGAAGGATACAAATCGTTTCCAATGCAACGTACCCTGGCTCTGATACTAGATAAGAGGATTGGAACACACACATGGCTACATATTGTTAACTAGATACTTCTTATCGATCAACTTGAATCTCTCAAATAAGCATACAACTGAAACGAAAAAGAAACAAGCTAAGCTAACAAACTACTGTTAATATGGAAGTACTCCCGAAGACCATGATAGACATAATCGGTGTGATTCACATGTGAAGTGACAGTTAAAGAGTAGTACCAAATGGGCCACGTTTTTATTATGTGTTTGGGTATGATTAGAAGTCTATTAGTTTGGATATTTTAGAGATAATTGTTTAGGAGTTTTAAATAGTTTGAAAGTTTGTTAGAGTTCGAGTCGTTAATTAATATTTGGTACTTATCTAGAAGGTTTAAGACAATTCCAAGGTTTGTTTGGGTTATCTATTTAAGTATTAGAGTCCTAGTATGATTAGGTGGTTTTGGGTTTGTGTTATCCTATTTATAGGGTATTTTGTTTGCAAGTTGATTATTGAATAAATATTGAGTTTACTTGAAGTATTAGTCCATCTTTCTCTCTTGATCGACCATCAAACTTATTGGTTGTGAGATTTCTCTTTTGATTATTTGATACCTAGACTTCAATTGTATCAAAGCTATATGCTCTTGATATTGGGTTCTAAGCAGGAAGAAATAAGTAGGGTTTGTAGAAGCAACAATTAAGAGGTGTATCAGCAACAACAAAAGGCAATCTTTGATTTTAGATCTATGTTTGGGCCGATGAACAAAATAGGAAGAATCGAAGGGTTTGTAGCAGCAAGCAATCGAGTTTTTCCTTGGTTTTTGTTGGTTCATATGACCTGGACGAGAGCAATCAGAGCAAGTGGAAGTAGGATCAAGAGGTTTTTAGCTTTCTAGCCGAGAACAATAGCAAGAAGGAACTAAGTTTCGAGTTTTGATCATTCTAGCCGAGATCAGTAGCAGGAGAGGTTTTGTTCTCGGGTTGTACAAGTAATCAAGAACAATAGCAAGTTTTTGATGATAAGCAAGTGGTTTTGATTAAGCAACAAGTTTTTAGCAAGCAAATGAGTAATAACCCTCATCTTTGATCAGTAGAAGGAGAAAGAACCCTAATCTTTTGATCAGTAGAACGAGTAAAAACCCTGATCTTTATCAGTAGCAAGAGAAAGAAATCAACAAGATCAATAATTAATTAGGAAAGTTCGCAAGTTTGAAAGCAAAGCAAGTAAGGAGACATGGCATATCTAAATTTAGCATTGGCTCTAGTTCGTGAGCAAGGGAATTTGCCACTCGAGTGCCCAAAGTTGACTAAATCTGTACAAGGACCAAAGGTAAAAACAAATCAAACTACAAGGGCCTAAAGTGAAAATTTTGAAAATTGGTCCATGACGGACCGTCACCACAAATAACGGTCCATTACGCCTCGTGATGCACTGTCACAAGTGATGACCGTCCTTGCCACAATATTAGAGGCGGTTTAGGGTTTGTGACGCATGTTCTCTGACTCAGCATCCATGACGGACTGTCACGGCCCTTAACGATCCGTTACGTGGTCAGTAAGTGTGTATCCTCCAAAGAATTGGGTGACGGGCTGTCACCCCCGGTAAGAGTCCGTCACGACTTGGATTTTTGCGCTATAAAAATATGGTCTAGCTCAGTCCATTTCACACTACCAACACACCTCATTTACACACACACACACACACACACACCCCTCTGTGAACGAAAGTCCAAGCCTCGGTTCATGTTCGAGAGTCCGGTTTCTAGCATTTCGTCCGTAAATTGTCATAGATAGTACCGAGGTAAGATTTCTAATTATCCGAGGTTCAATTATGTAAACTTAAGATAGAGGTATTGATTATAGTAATGTGGGTATGATCTAGGATATAGCCAAGGTATTGATTTTGTAGTAAAAGAGGAGAAGTGTTTTGAGCTAAGTTCCTCTGAACTGTGTTCTACGTAAAATGTTTTCAAATGGCTTTATGTCTTAAAACAATTTATGTTTTAAGGATGATCCCTATGATTTTCCATGTATATATACCTATAAATAGCGTTTATTACGGTCGAGGTAGGATGGGACTGACGGGCGAGACTGATCCTCATTATGACGGGTAATTGTGATGTCGGTAGCAAGGGAGTCATAAGTATATATATAATAAAAGCTCAGATCTGAGTTCGGGCTACTGGGTGGGGATTGGGATTGATGGTTGGTTTGTATCTTGGATACAATTGTGAAAACATGATTTTGTTTATGAACTCACCAACGTTATGTTGACCCGAATGTTTTTGGCCACATGTTTTTTAGCACTTGTGAGCACTATCTTAGAGGCTTGCAGCTTATGGCATTCGAGGTGATTCCAGGTGTTGTATATAAATATGACGTTTTGGGCTAGATTTACTGAAGGCAGGTTTGGGAATAACTGTAAGGCCTAAGTGGTGGAAGGTTCATGGAACCATAAGGCTAGTGTTGTAGGTTCCTGTTAGGAACCATGTTTTATAATTCAGTCATATCTAGTGTGTAAAACAATATTATTATAATAAAAGTTTGAAGTTTTAGTCTTCCGCTGTGTGTTTCTGTATTAACGTCAGTGTAACAAGTATCTGGGAACCGGTATCAGAGCCGCACTTTAAGATATTTAGATTCTAACAAAGGGTTAGTATCTAGACTTAAACTAGAGCTCTGATGATAGCTAGAATGCCATATGATAAGCTAAAGTCGTAAGGAGAGATCTTGATGGTCATTACAACATATAACGGGTAATACCAAGAAAACTGATAATTAAATGCATTTTTGGCCAAATGTTGTTAGTTTATGATTTTCTGGATTATAACCAGTTATACGAATTTTGATATGATACATCTGTGTGTAGATATTAAATGGCTAGAAAAGGACGAGGTAAATGAAATGGTCTAACTCCTGTTACTAGGTCTCGTACTCAAGCAAACGATGATACTAATGCTAACATTAACCAATAGACAAATGATAACACCAATAATGATACGGAACCTCATGTTATGGAGGTAATCATGACGGAGACACAATTCCAGGAAGTAGTTGCCAATGAAGGTACTAGGGCACTACGAATCACCTTACCAGGACTGTTAGACGAAGTTCTCATAAGAAGAATGGGTACTGGACCCATAGGAGGAATGGGAGGAACTAGTGGAAATACTAAACATAGTTCTGCAGTAAGGACTGCAGGAGGGGTGCAATTACAAGTCCTTTGGTGGATGCAATCCTTGGCCATTGGATGGCAAGAAGGGGGCCTTTGATGCTACTCAATGGATTACTAAGATGGGGGACGTTATAAAACATAGTGAATTTAGAAGCGACCAGACGGTCAAATTTGCTGCTCACTCTTTAGAGACTAAAGCATTAAATTGTTGGGAATTCGTTAAGCAAGCCAAAGGTGAACATGCCATTGATAATATGAAATGGGGCGAATTTAAGGAGCTGGTTCTTTAGAAATTTTGTCCTTAAAACAAGCTTGATAAGATTGAGGAGGAATTTCAACGTTTGGATGCAGGAAATATGACGCTTTAGGAGTATGCGACTAAATTTGATGAGATATCAAGATTGGTGCCACATCTAGTAACACCTGAAGCAAGAAGAATTAAACACTTTGTGCGAGGATAACCACTGAAGGTACGTACATTGGTGAAAGCCTGTGCACCACAAACCGTGGATGCAACCTTGACATTTAGTGCCACTTTGTACGATGAAGTAGCAGCTCAAGCAGCAAAGGTGAGGGCTGAAAAACTGTTAGAAGTAAAACCAGTAGAGGTAAAACGAAAACATGCGGACACTTTGTACATGTTTAGACCTGGAAATTTTAATAAATTCCCTATGAGAGAGGGCATTAACTTGGGAAGAGATTCCCAGGGAGTTAGATGCAATAAATGCCAGAATCCGAGGCATGTTGTGGCGTATTGTCCGACTCTCAAATGTTACAATTGTAACGAAATGGGACATTTATAGAGGAATTTCCTTAAACCCGTTCAGAAAATCATGGGGGAGGGCTAAAGGTATAGGTCGAGTATTTGTACTTGATTACGGTAAAGGGAAGGTCAATGCCAAAGTAATGGCCAATACGTTTATAATTAATAACATTTACCCTAAAATACTATTCGACACGGGGGGGGGGGCGGCAAATATGAGTTTTGTCTCGGATGCCTTTAGTTTGCATTTAAGCATGAGACCTACACCACTCGAACATGATTACGTAGTTGAGACGGCGAGTGGGGAACAGATTAGGATAACCGAATCGTATGTGGATTGAAGATGACTCTGGGCGATGAGAATTTAGTGTTTGAATTAATGCCCATGAGTATGAGAGATTACGATGCTATCCTTGGAATGGATTGGTTAAACCAATCCCAAGCTCAAATTGATTGTGATCAACGGACTGTTAGGATATGTAGGCCTAATAAAGAGTCTGTGTTGGTACAATGCGATTGTGATAAGAATAAGATTGAAACTGATTATGTAGCAAAAGCTAAGAAATGTGTGAACACGAGGTGTAGTGTATTCATAGTATATATGTTAGACGCTAAACCCAAACGGCAAATTGCGAACATTCCTATAGTATGTGATCACCCGATTTTTTTTTCTGGAATAATTACCCGGTCTCCTACCGGACCACAAATCGAATTTCGAATTGACCTTATACCTGGAGCCAAACCTGTAGCTATAGCACCATATCTTTTGGCACCTTTAGAATTGAAAGAACTGAGGAAACAAATTCTTGGACAAAGGTTTTTTACGTCCAAGTACTTCTCCATGGTGAGCACTTGTGCTTTTTGTAAAGAAAATGGATGGGAGTACGCGTATGTGCATAGATTATCGAGAATCAGTTACAAGGAGCGGGTTATTTCTCAAAAATCGATCTTAGATCTTGGTAACAACAGTTAAAGGTACAAGAAGAAGATGTTCCTAAAACTGTCTTTAGAACCCGATATGGACACTATGAATTCTTGGTCATGTTATTTGGTCTAAAGAATGCTCCTGCAAAATTTATGGATCTAATGAACCGAGTCTGTAAACCATTCCATGACAAATTCGTTATAGTGTTCATAGATGATATCCTCATCTACTCTCGAAATCCGGAAGAACATGCTAATCATCTGAAGATAATTTTGGAAACCCTGAGACAAGAGAAATTATACGCAAAGTTTTCCAAACGCGAGTTTTGGAAACAAGAGGTACTGTTCTTTGGGCATGTTTGGATCCAGTTAAGATTGAAGCTATCATGAAGTGGGAAACCTCAAAAACACCCAATGAGATCTGAAGCTTTCTTGGTCTAGCCGATTACTACCAGAGATTTATACAAGACTTCTCCAAGATCGCTACTCCGTTAACCACTTTAACTCAGAAAGCAGCAAGGTTTAAATGAAGTCTGAAAAAAGAAGAAGCATTCAATACTCTTAAACAGAAACTTAGTAGAGCACCCATCTTAACATTACCTGACGGGAACGATGACTTTGTAATTTTCTGTGATGCTTCCCGAATTGGTCTGGGTTGTGTACTAGTGCAATGAGATGATGTGATAGCCTACGTATCATAACAAATTAAAGTTCATGAAAAGAACTGTACCACACACGACTTAAAAATTGGTGCCATAGTGTTTGCTTTAAAGATTTGGAGACACTATGTATATGGTACTAATGTGTGATATATTCAGACCATAAAAGTCTCCAACATATATTCGATCAGAAAGAACTGAATATGAGACAAAGGAGATGGATGGAACTCATCTATGACTATGACTGTGAAATCAAATACCATCCAGGGAAGGCTAATGTTGTGGAGGATGCCTTAAGATGGACAGAGAGAATCAATCCAATTAAAATAAAGGCATTAAGGTTAGAAATCACGGTTGAATGGATGGACCAAATTAAAGAAATTCAAACCCAAGCATTAAAAGAAGACAATATCAAAAAGGAACGTATGGTTGGTAAGGAGAAAGTACTAACCAAAGGCGACAATGGAATCCTGAGTTTTGGTCATAGAATCTAGATTCCTAAGTTTGGAGATATTCAAACGAAAAGGAATTATGAAGCTATCAAATCAAAATACTCAGTACATCCAGGAACAGATAAAATGTACCAGGGCTTGAAGAATCATTATTGATGGCCGAACATGAAGAGATCAGTAACCCAGTACATAGAGAGATGTCTAATTTGTCTTCAAGTTAAGATCGAACATCAGAAGCCTGAAAGTCAACTGCAACAGTTGAAGATACGTATATGGAAATGGAATAGAATTACAATGGACTTTGTCACGAAATTGCAGAAAAATCAAAAAAGGGCATGAAGCTATTTGGGTTATGGTCAATAGATTGACCAAATCGACACATTTTATTCCCATTAATGAGAATTATTCAATGGATAAGTTAGCCAGATTATACATCAATGAGATTGTGAGCCGCCATGGCATACCATTGTCTATTGTCTCTGGTAGAGACACTTGGTTCACGTCTAGATTCTGGACTAGTTTCCAGAAAGAATTGGGACCGTGTATTAATATGAGTACATCATATCACCATAGACTGATTGACAGAGAGAAAGAACAATTCAAACTCTGAAGGATTTGCTAAGAGCTTGTGCAATCGATTTCAGATGTAGTTGGGATAACTACAACATAAGTATCAAAGTTGCGCCATTCGAGGCTTTATATGGTAGGAAATGCAGAACTTCAGTCTGTTGGACTGAAATCGGAGATAGTCAGTTATCTAGACCAAAGATCTTACAGAAAACAACTGATATGATAGTTCAGATAAACAACAACAAAAAGTTGCCCAAGACATACAGAAGAATTATGCGGATAGACGGCGAAGACCTTTAGAATTCAAAGTCGATGATTATGTTATGTTAAGGTTTCACCTTGGAAAGGTGTTGTAAGATTCAGAAAATGATGAAAGTTGGGACCAAGATATATTGGATCTTACAAGATCATTGCAAGAGTCAGGGCAGTGGGATATAGATTAGAATTGCTTGAAGCATTGCAAGGTATTCATGATACTATTCATGTATCTTGTTTGTGCAAGTGCTTGGCATACCTAATTTAGGCAATTACATTGGATGATGTGCATATTGACGATAAACTTTATTTCACCGAGCAACATGTTAAGATTTTAGAAACACAAGATCGGAAGCTGAGAAAGAAGACAATACCGATGGTATTAGTTCAATGGCAATGATGGATGGGTGCCGACCAAACCTGGGAATTAACCGAACAAATGAAAGCTAATTATCCACGTTTGTTCGAGTGATATTGAATTTCGAGGACGAAATTTCTTATAGGAGGGGAGATTTGTAACATCTCGAAAATTCCCATGGTAAAAACAGAGTACAAGGACCAAAGGTACAAACAAATCCAACTACAAGGGCGAAATGTGAAAATTTAGAAAATTAGTCCATGGCGGACATTCACCACAGATAATGGTCCGTTACGCCTCGTGACGGACCGTCACCAGTCATGACGGTCCGTGCCATAATACCATAGGCGGTTTAGGGTTTCTGATGTTTGTTTTCTGACTCAGCATCCATGACGGATCGTCACGGCCCGTAAAGGTCCGTTACGTGGTCAGCAAGTGCGTAGCTGCCAAGGAATTAGGTGACGGACTGTGACACCCGGCAAATTCAGGTTAATATCCATACCCGACTATTACCTGAATTCATGTGATTACACTTGCATCATACTTAATTATAGAGTAATTAAGTACATATATCATATAGCAAGTCCATTCGTTTCATTTCATTTCATGCATCGGTAATCGGGCGGATTACCGGGTCACACACGCGTCCTGTCACACGAACATTAACGAATATTAGAAATAATATTTAGACATATATTTGGTGTGTAAAAATTATATGTAATACTGTGATTTAGTATTTTATGCTTATGTGAAATTTTCCGGAATTTATTGAGCATCTTTTATTTTAACGCTTTTAAAGCGGATACGCGATATGTGCCAAGAACACTAAAATAGATTCTATAAAAATGATGGACTTACACTTGGGCTTATTAAAATTCAGCTATTTATTTAATTAGTCCCTTTAGGAGCCCAAAGTTGTGCTAAAGGCCCTAAAAGAGTGCAAAAAGCCCAAACCCAATTGCATAACCCACCTTTAATCCCTTAAACCCTCATTTGATTACCCTAAACCTAAAACACTCTCCTCCCCTCCTCTCTCTTTTCTCGGCCGCCAACCCCCCACCCTAGCCACCACTCTCTCAAACTTGTTCATCCAATTCCAAGCTCATCTCAAGTGTTTTCAAGTAGATTCAAGGTGATTCAAGCATCAAAACATCCATTTCAACAACATACTTAAAGTTTGTAAGCATTCTCACCAATTTATTTCATTATTTTCGGCCATGTGGTGTACCCCAACCATCCAAACGATTTTCCATGGTCAAAGTGTTATTATACTTGTTTTTAACTAAAAGATTTCATGAAATGATGTTGTTGATGCATATATGCACTTTTCATTGTTTGAAATGTTTGTTTATGTTGATATTTGCTCGTTTCTATTTATAGAAACTTTGTTGGATGCATTTTTGCAAAACTTGATGTATGATATGTTTGTTGGTTTAAATGGTACACATAATAGTAGAATAGATAGGAAATATAATTTTTTTGGTTGAAATGTCGTTTTTCACTCGGTTATGGACCACTTACTATATAAGGAAACTTTAATTTTGCATATTTTGTGTTATGAGTTTCTCATGGATAAAAACTTGATATTATTGTTCTATAATGTATATCAAAGTAGTAAAAAGAGTTATTTGGGGTTACACATGTGCAATAGGGTCGTTTGGACCACTTTCCTAAAAAGGAAACTTTATTTGTTCATATTTTGTATGTGTAGGTTATAAATGTTTAAAATGGATTATATAGCTTCATTATCATATGAATAGATGACTTGTGCATGAATATGTAATTTGGAGTTGTGTTATGACGTGTTTTGGTGAACCTTGCTAAATAAGGAAACTTTATTAATTTGTGAACTTCAACTTTGCTTAGAATAGAAAGTTTGTGTGTAGAATCATGTTTATGGTATGTCACTAGTATAAATTCATGTGTAACTTGTTTAGTTGAGCCATTACACTTAAAGTACACTAAAACCCTAATTGTCAAAGAATGGAAACTTTGTTATGATAAGAGTTATGGAAATTCTATGACATGTTATGCTACTTGTTTAAAAGTGTTGAATTGATACTAATAGGTTATTAATATGATGACATGAGTTATGTGTAGGAATGGTTGACATATATGAAATGTGCCATAAAGATGTGCAAATGTTAAATTACTTGTCACATGTTGATTTCTTATGCAACTAATTGAAACAAGCATGTTATGTCACAAGGTGTTACTTATACATTACTTAGGTACAACTTGTATGTTCCTTATGTGTCACACATGTATAACTTATGTGCTACTTAGGTGTTACACATGTACAACTTGTATGATGCTTATGTGTTACATGTTTACAACTTATATGTTACTTGTGTGTTGTTTATGCATGACTTCAACATGAGTCAACATTGGTCAACATTAGTCAACATTAGTCAACATTGGTCAACATTAGTCAACATTAGTCAACATTGGTCAACATTAGTCAACTTTGGTCAACATTGGTCAACATTAGTCAACATTGGTCAACATTAGTCAAAGTTGGTCAAACCTTGGTCAAAGTTGGTTAAACCTTGGTCAAACCTCGGTCAACTTTGGTCAAACCTTGGTCAACCATCGGTCAACTTTGGTCAAACCTTTTTCAAAACGTCAATGTAACCTTTCAACGTTGAGTCGTTTGGATGAATGTGGTTACATAAACCATGTTTACTTTCATAGACCTTATAGCCTTATTAATTCTTAGGGCTCGGTTAGGTCGGTTACCCGGAGTTACTCGATTTCTCTTGTTGCTTTCATTTCTCATTCACCGCATTTCCAGGTGAGTTTTCACGGCCCCATTTTACTTACTTTTCCATTTGGGGGAGATACATGCTAAACCATTTTCTTACTTAGTCGTATGACAATTACTTTGATTTCGCTTTAATTTATATAAGTGGGTGCATTTCCCGCACATAAAGTCCTCTCATATTCGAACCGTTAATTATTACACAAAGCGAGGTGATTCATGAATAGTACTATTGGGTTTAACAACCCCCACCCGGGTTAGTCGCGCTAACTCTGACTGGGAGTCAAACGGGTGCATAATTGACCTAATCCATTGCGTGCTGGGCACGTAAGAGGCAAAATGCTAGTTTCTGCATTCCTTCGTTGAGCTTCGGTTTCGGTGTTGCTTATATAGTTAATGTTTATTGTCTGATCAACAATCGAATCAATAGTATACATGCGTACTGTTACACTGTTTTCATTTCTGTTTCTGTTACTTAAACCTGTGAACTCACCAACCTTGTGTTGACACTTTAAGCATGTTTATCTCAGGTCGCTAAGCATTCACGCACGGACTAGGACTGCATGTCTGGAGTCGCATATCATGTTTTCATTAGAAGCTAGGTTTATGGGAACCTAATTTGTTATGCTTCTGTATTTTGCTACATTATTATTGCTTCCGCACTTTACATTCCGCATTTTCAAACTCTGTATTACTTAATTTTTGTGTATGATGTTCAAACGGGATGTCTTTTCGAAAACCATTTAGAGGTCGTTCGAAATGACCGGGACTGATGATCCTTGACAGTCACAACCCGCGGGTAACCCGCTGTGGAATTTCAGGGTGTGACAGATTGGTATCAGAGCCCTGGTTATAGAGAACTAAGTTGCATTTAGTATACTTAGACTATAACTGTAGGCTCACATAGTTACATCACATCATACATGCATTTTCATACATGAATACAATGGATTACTGGATATTGACTTGTTACAGGATGTCGACCTCATCGGACCCCATTGTGATCTCGGACTCTGAGGAGTACACACCGGCTACCCCATCATCATCAGTGGAGCCATTCACCCCACCCTCATCACCCCACTCATCCACGGATGAGGAACAGACACATGACTCAGTGGATCTTGTAGAGTTGGATTCCGAAGAGGATCCTGAGAAGGATCCAGAGGAGGATCCTGAGGAGGAGTTAGAGGGGGAGGCAGATGGCGCACCAGCCCCAGGAGGCAATGGAGACGTCGGCGAGGGGAGCGACACGGGCGAGACGGTGCCCTACTCCGTACTACACGGGGACTCATCGTCCGACGACGGCTCCATACTACCTTCACCACCTCGTCTGGCGGACCCGACGCCGCCATCACCATTACTTGCACCGGTGGGAGCAAAGACCAAACTCACAGCTCGGAAGAAGAACATTCGTAGAGGAAAGCGACCAGCCCACTCCCCTGACATTACTGGACCATCGGCCAAAAGGGCTCGGATTGCATCATCAGACACCTCATCTACAGGAGAGTCATCTGGACCATCCTACCCACCACCCTATTGGCTCCGACCTACCCGGGAGGTACTACCGATACTTGCGACGCGCAGCAGGTTACATGACGCTGACATATCATCTCTCCAGGATGAGTTGGCACTGACAGACCAGGCACTACTGATAGTACGAGATCGGATCGAGGCCGCGGAGGAAAAGGCTTACGGCCCAGGTCTACCGGTAAAGCATATAGAACGTCCAGAAAAGGTGCGACTTGAAAGAGGAGTACTGTCCTCGTAACGAACTCCAAAAGTTGGAACAGGAGTTTTGGAACCTAAGGATGGAGGGTGCTGTCATCGCGGAATATACCGCAAGATTCCACGATTTAGCAAGACTACTACCGCACATGGTTACACCGGAGTACAAACGAATTGAGCGGTACATTTGGGGTTTGGCACCTCAAATACAAAGCATGGTTACTTCTGCAGAACCCATAATTATCCACAACACAGTGAGACTGGCACATAATCTCACGGATCAGGCAGTCCGTCAGGGACTGTTCAACAAGAAAGAAAGTTTTGTGAAAACCTTTGACAACAAGAGAAAGTGGGAAAATGCCCCTGCCAAGTCCTATGTGCCTAGTAACCAGAAGAAGCAGGAACCGGCCAGGGTGTTTGTGGCTAACCAACCGGATAAAAGGCCAAGAGGGACATACACTGGAACCCTACCTAAGTGCAACAAGTGCCAGTTTCACCACAATGGTACTTGTGAAGATTCTCGGTGCCAGAAGTGTAAACGTTTTGGACACACTGCCCAGAGCTGCCGATCAGTCGAACAAACCCCGGCTGGCGGGGGAAACCGCGGATGTTTCGGGTGCGGTGATCCCGGACATTTCCGCAAGGACTGCCCAAAGAATCGGAAGCCTGGAAATACAAATGCCCGGGGCAGAGCATTCGTGATTGGAGCCGGCGAGGCTAGACAAGACCCCAACATTGTTACTGGTACGTTTCTCGTAAACAACTGCTATGCTTCTATCTTATTTGACACGGGTGCCGATAAGAGTTTTGTATCCACTGAGTTTAGCTCATTACTTGGTGTTACTCCCATCGCCTTAGATTACTTATACACGGTAGAACTAGCAGACGGTAAGCTGATAGAAACAGAACAAATAATTCCCGATTGTGTCTTAACACTAGCCGATCACCCTTTCACTATAGACCTATTGCCAGTAACATTGGGAAGCTTCGACATAGTAGTCGGTATGGACTGGTTGTCCAAGAACCGAGCCGAAATCGTCTGTCACGAGAAGATAGTCCGCATTCCACTGTCGGACGGAGAAACACTGACCATTCAAGGAGAACGGAGTGGTGCTACGTTAAGGATCATTACCTGCATGAAAGCCCGAAAGTACTTGCGGAAGGGCTATCACGCGATCCTAGCACACGTAACGGAGAAGAAAGAAGGAGAAAGGAAGATTAAAGACATACCGATCGTCCGAGACTATCCGGAAGTATTTCCTGACGACTTGCCCGGACTTCCACCGCAGCGACAAGTCGAGTTCCGGATTGATCTCACACCCGGAGCTGCTCCGATAGCGAGGTCACCTTACCGACTGGCGCCATCGGAAATGCAGGAGTTGTCTAACCAATTACAGGAACTGTTAGACAAAGGCTTCATCAGACCAAGCTTCTCGCCTTGGGGAGCACCAGTCTTGTTCGTTAAGAAGAAGGACGGATCATTCCGTATGTGTATCGATTACAGAGAACTGAACAAGGTAACGATCAAGAACCGATATCCACTACCAAGGATCGATGACCTGTTCGATCAATTGCAAGGGTCGAGCTATTACTCAAAGATCGATCTACGGTCGGGATACCACCAGCTAAGGATTCAGGAAGACGATATTCCAAAGACCGCCTTCCGAACTCGTTACGGTCACTACGAGTTCATGGTCATGCCATTTGGGTTAACCAATGCACCAGCGGTATTCATGGACCTCATGAACCGAGTGTGCAAGCCCTACTTGGACAAGTTTGTGATTGTGTTCATAGATGATATCCTGATATACTCACAGAACAAAGAGGAGCATGCCGAGCATTTGAAGTTAATTATGGAGTTGCTGAAAGCCGAGAAACTGTACGCCAAGTTCTCGAAATGCGACTTCTGGATTCGCGAAGTACAGTTCCTTGGACACGTGGTCAACGAGAAAGGCATACATGTTGACCCATCCAAAATCGAGGCGATTAAGAATTGGGAAGCACCTAAGACTCCGACTGAGGTGCGACAGTTCTTAGGTCTTGCGGGCTACTATCGACGATTCATCGAAAATTTCTCTAAGATAGCCCAACCTCTCACCACACTGACACACAAAGATAAGAAATACGAATGGAATGACAAGGCAGAAACCGCTTTTCAATTACTCAAACAGAAACTTTGCAGCGCACCAATCCTATCATTACCAGAGGGAACGGATGACTTCGTGGTGTACTGCGATGCGTCACATCAAGGGCTCGGGTGCGTGTTAATGCAAAGAGAGAAGGTCATAGCTTATGCTTCTCGACAACTGAAAGTGCACGAGAAAAACTACACTACCCATGATTTGGAGCTGGGAGCGGTAGTATTCGCTCTCAAAATCTGGAGGCACTACTTGTATGGCACGAAGTGCACAATTTTCACCGATCATAAAAGCCTTCAACACATCTTCGATCAGAAGGAACTTAACATGAGGCAACGTCGATGGGTCGAATTGCTAAACGACTACGACTGCGCTATCCGTTACCATCCTGGAAAGGCAAACGTCGTGGCTGATGCCTTGAGCAGGAAGGATCAACCCACACCGCGACGAGTGCGGGCGTTACAGTTGACCATCCACACGAACTTACCCATGCAAATCCGCGACGCCCAACTCGAAGCAATCAAGGAGGTAAACCTATGCCATGAGTCCTTACGTGGTATGGACAAGCAATTTGAGGTCAAATCCGATGACATCCGTTATTTCGTGGATCGGATTTGGGTACCAAGCTTTGGGGATCTAAGGGATCTGGTGATGGACGAGGCACACAAGTCCAGGTACTCGATCCACCCCGGTGCTGACAAGATGTACCATGACCTCAAGGAACATTATTGGTGGCCTAACATGAAAGCCGAAATTGCTACCTACGTCAGTAAATGCTTGACCTGTGCTAAGGTCAAGGTGGAGTATCAGAAACCATCAGGATTACTCCAACAACCAGAGATCCCACAGTGGAAGTGGGAACAGATTTCAATGGACTTCATCACGAAATTGCCCAAGGCCTCTAATGGCTGTGACACAATCTGGGTAATTGTCGACAGACTAACCAAATCTGCGCACTTCCTTCCCATTAAAGAAACGGACAAAATGGATAAACTAACCAGAACTTACTTGAAGGAAGTAGTCACAAGACATGGAGTGCCAATCTCCATCATTTCAGATAGGGATAGTCGATTCACATCCCGATTCTGGCAATCCTTACAGAAAGCCTTGGGTACTCGACTAGATATGAGTACTGCATACCATCCCCAGACGGACGGTCAAAGTGAAAGGACCATCCAGACCCTGGAAGACATGCTCAGAGCTTGTGTGGTTGACTTTGGGAACGGATGGGATGCCCATCTACCGTTGGTCGAATTTTCATACAACAACAGCTACCACACTAGCATTAAGGCTGCACCATTCGAAGCACTTTATGGACGAAAGTGTAGATCGCCGATTTGCTGGACAGAAGTGGGAGATAGCCAACTCACAGGTCCAGAAATTATTCATGAAACTACAGAGAAGATTGTACAGATACGCGAACGTATCAAGGCCGCGCGTGATCGTCAAAAGAGTTATGCTGACGTGAGACGCAAACCATTAGAATTTCAAGTGGGAGACAAGGTACTACTGAAAGTCTCGCCATGGAAAGGAGTGATACGTTTCGGCAAGCGTGGAAAGCTTAACCCTCGTTACATTGGACCTTTCGAAATTCTGAAAAGGATCGGTCCTGTTGCCTACAAACTCAACCTACCGGAAACCCTCAGTGGCGTTCATGACGTGTTTCACGTGTCGAATCTGAAGAAGTGCTTGTCAGACGAGACACTAGTCATACCATTGGAGGAGATTCAAATAGACGATCAGCTTCACTTCGTCGAAGAACCAGTCGAGATCATGGACCGCGAGGTCAAACAGTTAAAACAAAGCCGCATTCCCATAGTTAAGGTTCGTTGGAATTCTAGACGTGGACCAGAGTTCACTTGGGAGCGCGAGGATCAATTCAAGCGTAAATACCCTCACGTGTTCAAAACTACACCGTCTATCAGTGACGCGAACTGAATTTCGGGACGAAATTCCTTTTAACAGGGGGAGTATGTGACACCCGGCAAATTCAGGTTAATATCCATACCCGACTATTACCTGAATTCATGTGATTACACTTGCATCATACTTAATTATAGAGTAATTAAGTACATATATCATATAGCAAGTCCATTCGTTTCATTTCATTTCATGCATCGGTAATCGGGCGGATTACCGGGTCACACACGCGTCCTGTCACACGAACATTAACGAATATTAGAAATAATATTTAGACATATATTTGGTGTGTAAAAATTATATGTAATACTGTGATTTAGTATTTTATGCTTATGTGAAATTTTCCGGAATTTATTGAGCATCTTTTATTTTAACGCTTTTAAAGCGGATACGCGATATGTGCCAAGAACACTAAAATAGATTCTATAAAAATGATGGACTTACACTTGGGCTTATTAAAATTCAGCTATTTATTTAATTAGTCCCTTTAGGAGCCCAAAGTTGTGCTAAAGGCCCTAAAAGAGTGCAAAAAGCCCAAACCCAATTGCATAACCCACCTTTAATCCCTTAAACCCTCATTTGATTACCCTAAACCTAAAACACTCTCCTCCCCTCCTCTCTCTTTTCTCGGCCGCCAACCCCCCACCCTAGCCACCACTAAGCTCATCTCAAGTGTTTTCAAGTAGATTCAAGGTGATTCAAGCATCAAAACATCCATTTCAACAACATACTTAAAGTTTGTAAGCATTCTCACCAATTTATTTCATTATTTTCGGCCATGTGGTGTACCCCAACCATCCAAACGATTTTCCATGGTCAAAGTGTTATTATACTTGTTTTTAACTAAAAGATTTCATGAAATGATGTTGTTGATGCATATATGCACTTTTCATTGTTTGAAATGTTTGTTTATGTTGATATTTGCTCGTTTCTATTTATAGAAACTTTGTTGGATGCATTTTTGCAAAACTTGATGTATGATATGTTTGTTGGTTTAAATGGTACACATAATAGTAGAATAGATAGGAAATATAATTTTTTTGGTTGAAATGTCGTTTTTCACTCGGTTATGGACCACTTACTATATAAGGAAACTTTAATTTTGCATATTTTGTGTTATGAGTTTCTCATGGATAAAAACTTGATATTATTGTTCTATAATGTATATCAAAGTAGTAAAAAGAGTTATTTGGGGTTACACATGTGCAATAGGGTCGTTTGGACCACTTTCCTAAAAAGGAAACTTTATTTGTTCATATTTTGTATGTGTAGGTTATAAATGTTTAAAATGGATTATATAGCTTCATTATCATATGAATAGATGACTTGTGCATGAATATGTAATTTGGAGTTGTGTTATGACGTGTTTTGGTGAACCTTGCTAAATAAGGAAACTTTATTAATTTGTGAACTTCAACTTTGCTTAGAATAGAAAGTTTGTGTGTAGAATCATGTTTATGGTATGTCACTAGTATAAATTCATGTGTAACTTGTTTAGTTGAGCCATTACACTTAAAGTACACTAAAACCCTAATTGTCAAAGAATGGAAACTTTGTTATGATAAGAGTTATGGAAATTCTATGACATGTTATGCTACTTGTTTAAAAGTGTTGAATTGATACTAATAGGTTATTAATATGATGACATGAGTTATGTGTAGGAATGGTTGACATATATGAAATGTGCCATAAAGATGTGCAAATGTTAAATTACTTGTCACATGTTGATTTCTTATGCAACTAATTGAAACAAGCATGTTATGTCACAAGGTGTTACTTATACATTACTTAGGTACAACTTGTATGTTCCTTATGTGTCACACATGTATAACTTATGTGCTACTTAGGTGTTACACATGTACAACTTGTATGATGCTTATGTGTTACATGTTTACAACTTATATGTTACTTGTGTGTTGTTTATGCATGACTTCAACATGAGTCAACATTGGTCAACATTAGTCAACATTAGTCAACATTGGTCAACATTAGTCAACATTAGTCAACATTGGTCAACATTGGTCAACATTAGTCAACTTTGGTCAACATTGGTCAACATTAGTCAACATTGGTCAACATTAGTCAAAGTTGGTCAAACCTTGGTCAAAGTTGGTTAAACCTTGGTCAAACCTCGGTCAACTTTGGTCAAACCTTGGTCAACCATCGGTCAACTTTGGTCAAACCTTTTTCAAAACGTCAATGTAACCTTTCAACGTTGAGTCGTTTGGATGAATGTGGTTACATAAACCATGTTTACTTTCATAGACCTTATAGCCTTATTAATTCTTAGGGCTCGGTTAGGTCGGTTACCCGGAGTTACTCGATTTCTCTTGTTGCTTTCATTTCTCATTCACCGCATTTCCAGGTGAGTTTTCACGGCCCCATTTTACTTACTTTTCCATTTGGGGGAGATACATGCTAAACCATTTTCTTACTTAGTCGTATGACAATTACTTTGATTTCGCTTTAATTTATATAAGTGGGTGCATTTCCCGCACATAAAGTCCTCTCATATTCGAACCGTTAATTATTACACAAAGCGAGGTGATTCATGAATAGTACTATTGGGTTTAACAACCCCCACCCGGGTTAGTCGCGCTAACTCTGACTGGGAGTCAAACGGGTGCATAATTGACCTAATCCATTGCGTGCTGGGCACGTAAGAGGCAAAATGCTAGTTTCTGCATTCCTTCGTTGAGCTTCGGTTTCGGTGTTGCTTATATAGTTAATGTTTATTGTCTGATCAACAATCGAATCAATAGTATACATGCGTACTGTTACACTGTTTTCATTTCTGTTTCTGTTACTTAAACCTGTGAACTCACCAACCTTGTGTTGACACTTTAAGCATGTTTATCTCAGGTCGCTAAGCATTCACGCACGGACTAGGACTGCATGTCTGGAGTCGCATATCATGTTTTCATTAGAAGCTAGGTTTATGGGAACCTAATTTGTTATGCTTCTGTATTTTGCTACATTATTATTGCTTCCGCACTTTACATTCCGCATTTTCAAACTCTGTATTACTTAATTTTTGTGTATGATGTTCAAACGGGATGTCTTTTCGAAAACCATTTAGAGGTCGTTCGAAATGACCGGGACTGATGATCCTTGACAGTCACAACCCGCGGGTAACCCGCTGTGGAATTTCAGGGTGTGACACGGACCGTCACCCCCGATAACGGTCCGTCACAACTTGGATTTTTGACCCATAAATAGATGGTCGAGCTCAGTCGATTTCACACCACCAACACACCTCATTTACGCACACAACTCAGTGAACGAAAGTCCAAACCTTGGTTTACATTCGAGAGTCCGGTTTCTAGCATTTCGTCTGTAAATTGCCAAAGATAGTACCGAGGTAAGATTTCTGATTATATGAGGTTCAATTATGTAAACTTAAGACAGGGGTATTTATTATAGTAATGTGGGTATGATCTAGGATATACCCGAGGTATTGATTTTGTAGTAAACCAGGAGAAGTGCTTTAAGGTGAGTTCATCTTAATTGTGCTCTATGTAAAATGTTTTCAAATGGTTTTATGTCTTAAAACATGTTGTGTTTTAAGGATGAACCCTATGATATTCCATGTATGTATATATCCCTAAATAGCGCTTATTATGGTCGAGGTAGGATGGGACTGACATGCGAAACTGATCCTCTCGTTATGGCCGGTACTTGTGATGCCGATAGCCCTGGAGTAGCCAGTATATATATATATATATATATATGTATATATATAATAAAAGCTCAGAGCCGAGTTGGGGCTACTAGGTGGGGACTGGGATGGATGGTTGTTTTGTATCGTTGATACAATTGCGAAAAGATGATTTTGTTTATGAACTCAGCAACGTTATGTTGACCCAAATGTTTTGGCCAAATATTTTTGAGCACATGTGACCACTAGCTTTGAGGCTTGTAGCTTATGGCATTCCAGGTGATTCCAGGTGATGTATATAAAGATGACGTTTTGGGCTAGATTGACTGAAGGCAGGTTTGGGAATAACCGTAAGGCCTGAGTGGTGGCAGGTTCATGGAATCATAAGGGTAGTGTTGTAGGTTCCTGTTAGGAACCATGTTTTATAATGTAGTCATATCTAGTGTGTAAAACAATTTTATTATAATAAAAGTTTAAAGTTTTTGTATTCCACTATGTGTTTCTGTATCAACGTCACTGTAACCAGTATCTGGGAACTGGCCGGGGTGTGACAGAATCAAACTACATCACGTGGTCGATTCTCATGGAGCAGATCTTGAAGGCTTATGGCCTTTGGGATGCGGTGTATATATGTAGTAGTATGAGTAGAAGGGGATGAGAAGAAGGTGTCTACCACAAAGTCAATGATCTTTCAGACATTCCTTTAGGATATTTGGACTTGCTCAAAACCAAAGTGTGAAAGAAGTGTGGGTTTCAATCAAGATTCTACACCTAGTAGCAGGTATAGTTAAGAAAGCACGTTTACAAACTTTAAGGGCCAAACCCGAAGCCTTGAAAATGAAAGAGAATGAAACTGTGGATGGTTTTGCAAGAAAATTGAACGGTGTAAGAGCTAAGTTCAAAACCTTTGGATATGTTCTGAAAGAAAGGGTGATTGTCAGGAAGCTACTCAATTCAACTCCAAAGAAGTTTCTACCATTCATAGCCTATATCGAGTAGTACTCAGACATTGACAAGATGCTTTTGGAAGATGTAATTGGTAGGATTAAGGCATACAAAGAACGTCTCAAAAGTTTTGATGAATCAAAAAAGAATGATGAGAGCAAGCTTCTTATGGAAAGTACAAGTAATCAGAAAGTTAAAGATACAGACAACTGACATTATGGCATGGGTCAAAGTCGTGGTAGATGAAGAGGACGTGGAAGAGGACGTGGAAGATGTCGTAGGACAGAAGCCAGTTTAGATGCGATGAGTGCGAGATCTTGGTCACTTTGCTTACGAGTGCTCCAAGTGGGAAGATAAAGAGAAAGAGGAAAATAATGTAGCTTATCTCGTTCAACAAGATGATAATGTGGGGTCGGTGCTGATGTGAAAGTGATTGTGAATACACAACGATTAGGGGGTGATTGTTGAAGATAATCAGTGCGGTTCACATGTGAAGTGGCGGCTAAAGAGGAGTACGAGATGGGTCATGTTTTTAGTGGGTGTTTGGGTATGATTAGAAGTGTTTTAGGTTGGATATTTTAGAGATAATTGTTTAGGAGTTTTTAACTGTTTGAAAGTTTGTTCGAGTTGGAGTCTTTAACTAAAGTTTGGTATTTATCTAGAAGGTTTAAGACAATTCCAAGTTTTGTTTGGGTTATCTATTAAGTATTAGAGTCCTATTATGATTAGGTGGTTTTGGGTTTGTGTTTTCCTATTTATAGGGTCCTTCGTACGCAAGTTGATTATCGAATGAATACGAAGTTTACGCGTGAAGTATTAGTCCATCTTTCTCTCTGGATTGCAGCCATCGAACTTTCTTGTTGTGAAATTTCTCTTCTGATTATTTGATACCTGGGCTTTAGACTAGGACTTCTTTATTGACCCGGTGACTATTCTAGCACATCCTCAACATTCAACTTCAAAGACCACATATTTGAATTACTTCAACATTTTTCAGTTTATGGAACAAGATGCACTTATGAAGCTTGATCACTTTTGAATGCAGTTTGATTGGCAAATGTTGAAAGAATGAAATCATCCGACCCTTCTTAAACTCATAGGAAACTACATGGAAGGTGAACAACTCTTCCTTGTGTATGAATTTATGAATAACGGAAATTTGGATGACCTTCTTTGTAGCGGTAAGCATCACACATAACTCAACCAAAACGTAAATCAAACCACTATTTAAGTAAATTAATTGACTAGAGAAATTAATTTAATTGGTTTTAGGAGTTGTAGCACGACTTCCGTTGGTTAAGAAAGTGCAAATAGCATTTGGAGTGGCTCGAGGGATTCTTTTCTTGCAGAAGATGCACTGTTATTTTGGTACAGATCAGATGATTAAGCCAATGTTTGAACGACGTGACATAATGTTGGATAAGGTACAATCAAAGCTTTTTTTCTTTAAACATTGATGGTTAGCACCTCAATCTAGTATGGTTGTTGCTTCCACTTTCATATGAACCCAACATACATAAAATATACATATAGTAATAGTAGTGATTTATCTACTAAAAACCTAATTTCGTTATATTAAAATAAAAAAAATAGGAAATATGATTTTTTTTTTCTTTTAATGAGTGGAACCCGAATTCTTAATTAAAAACAGTGTTCTATTCAGTGGTGGATCTATAACATAATTTCAGGGGTAGCACAAAATTTGTTTTTACCGTACATTAAAAAAACGATAATAAACACAGTAAAACATGTATAGTGTGATAAATTAAAAAACCTTCAGATCACCCGAAAGACATCTTCTTTCATTTGTACTAAAAATATTGAGGGGTAGCCAAATATAATTTCAGGGGTAACGTAATACATAAAATGTAAAAAAAAAAATCCACTTCGTCGGAGAAGTTGAGGGGAAGCGGGTGCTACCCCTCCCTCCTTAATAGACCCGCCCTTGGTTCTATTAGATTTAAAAAATGCCAACTCATCCCATAAGCTCTGAACAAAGGTTGAGGTTGTTCCTATCTTTCATACATAGCTTATAATTTTGCAGGATTTTATGGCAAAGCTTTCAGATTATGGTGTTATGAATTATCGCAGTCTTTACGAATTATATCCCAAGCTTAAGCCAGTGTTTGAGCGACATGGTACAAAGCTGTTTAAGGTACAATCTAAGCTCTTTTTCTTTAAACATTAATGGTTAGCGCCACAATCAATTATGGTTGTTGTATTCACTTTCAAATGAATTAACATACATGAAAAAAACACATATAGCTGTTGCAACAATAGGGTTGTTGAAAACTTGCAATGCTCAATGCCTTGTGTTGCTGACGCGTAGAATGATCATGCAATACATTTTTGAGGTCGCTCCGTAGATTTCGTAGGTCCTGTGCGACAAATAAAAATAGGCCATTAAAATAGAGACAGATTATTTGTCACTGCTACGTTCATTGTCGACTCTCCTCTTTTTTTTAATAAAGAATAAATATATTTAACATAATTACTGGAAAAAAAAAATAGACTTCTTGGGCCCCTCTAAAATACCATTTCATCAAAAACACTCTTTTTAGCAAACAAAAACAAAAAAAAAAGTTAAAAAAAAATGACTTATTGGACCCCTCTACAACATGTCATTACTAATAATTTTATAAAATTTTTATATATGTTAATCAACCTACGGTATCTACACGGGAGAAAAATTTTGGTCCCCTTCTAGAACATGGGCCTTGTGCGGTCACCCACCCTGCACACCCTCATAAACGCATGCTTGTTAATACGAAATTGGAACAATCAATCTCCAAAGAATTTGAGATTAAAGGAATGAAATAATGAAGAAGAATGATTATTAAGAACTCAAACGATTAATGGAATTAAAGATAACTCAATTACAAGATTACACAAGGAAATTTTTTAGGTTTTTCACTAACTGTTTCTAGGCTATTTATATCAAATGCTTGTAACTGAAGGATTAATCTTGATTGAAGATAATTATTAATTTATTAATTGGTTGAGTTCGTATTAGACTAGGAGTGAGTTTTTATTTATTTGATTATTTAATAATTGAGTGTGAGTTGAGTTTTATCAATAAATAGTCGATCTTTGATATTAAAATCCGTGTTCTTGGGCCTGATTTTCAACAATTGGTATCAGAGCGGGCCTGATTTCCAACAGTAACAACCTAACAAACACAAAATAGAATTACACACAAAGGAAAAAAATGCCCTTTCAAGACAAAACAATATCCGGACCAAAATATGTCATCCATACCAAATATTAATGAAACTTCCCAAGTTTACTCCGGATGACCGTAAACTGAAAACAAACTGGATGTCTTAAAATGATCTGGATTAGAAACATATTTTGAAGATGAGTACAGTAAGCATTGTCACGGTTATTTATCTTGTGGCCGGTCTCTACAGTCAAAGTCAGGGTATTGTATACTTGCAGTATTTGTTACAGTATTTATGACGACTACTGTACCAAGTACGAGAACCATGTGACCTTTTCGGTTTTGTAAGGTATAAGTTAGATATTGTAGGAAGTACGGATCTTTGTCTCATGTAATAATCAGTGACGAATACAGTAATTTTTTTTTATGAGGGAGCAATATATGGCCCGGTCGTGTCAAGATGGGTCTTCTTAAAGGAAAAACACATGGTGATAAAATAGTATTAAACCATTTAGTATAACTCAATAAACATAATTCATTAAATATATTTGAATAAGTTAAATCTTGTAATTATCTTCAACTAAGCAGTCTCTTTACCTTTCTTCTTTATGATGACCTTGTAGTCAGATTTTCAATTAATTTATGCATTTATAATATGTTCAATTTCTTTGATTTTTCAATAATTGTCACCTTAACTCTCCATCTTGCACCATAATGCTTGTCAGTATACGTCATAGCAATAGATTTTAATCTACCATTATCAACTTTTTCATATTGCTTATATTAGTTTACAAATTAACAATCCAATCTTGTAATGTTTACAAGAGTTTTTCAAAATTAATTTGTTTTAGAAATAAAAACGGTTTCAAACTTTTTCTAGACAGCATATTGTTGTTGGAAAACCCCGTTCTAGATTCAGAAAGAGGAGAAAAGATTGGAGCCCATAATTCAAAGGGAAAAATGAGGATAAGGATTACTTGAGTTTGATGTTACTTAGGATTTAGAGTTAATTACTATTTGAGTCCCTGACGTTAGACCATTTTAACTAGTTGAGTCCCTTATGTTTAAAATCGTCACTCTGAACCCTGACTTTTTATTTTTTCATCTGTTTGAGTCCAAATGGCTAACGTCGTTAGATTTAACAGTTAACGTTTGAGTCCAAATGGCTAACGTGAAATGACCAAAATACCTTTAGAGACTCAAATGGTTAAAAGAAGTTATAAATTCTACTCTCTCTCCTCCTCCTCCCCACCACCACCACCACCCCCCTCCTCCTCCTCCCCACCAAAGCGCTCCTCCCCCTTCACCACAACAAGTACCTGTCAAAAGGCTAACGGCCACCGAAATGCAGACCCGAAAGGCCGCGTGCCTCTGTTTCAACTGCTACGAACGTTATCAACCCGGTCACCGTTGCCAACCGCCTAAATTCCTGCTCATGCAAGCGGACACCGCTCCACCATCGTTCAGTCTTGAGGACAAGCCCGTTTTCGAGGAGGGATGAATTGATACGGGTCAACGACCCGAACCCACGCATCCATGTTCCATTTGCTGCACGTTTTGCATTTACTTTTTAATTATTTTCCAATTACTGCACGTTTCCATTTACTCTTGAATTAGTCTTGCATGTAAGTTAGGTTTCCATGTTCCCCACGTTCCTAGTGTAGCATGCATTTTCATATTCTATAAATTGTACTAGCATTTGGAATGAAAGAAGAAGAGAAAATTGCAGTAAATTAGTTCTTGTTTCTTCTATCTAATTCTTAGAGGTTCATCCACTCACGGGTTCTATCAGAGATCATGGATTCAAGCCCTTTATAAAAAATTTCATTCGCCTAAGATGGTTGTTTGTTGGCAATCGAAGATCAAAAGTACGATCGGAAGAACGTCGGAAACTGTTGGAAATTTTTCTTGTGAAAATATGTTTTCACATATTTTGGACTTAAATAATTATTTATATTTGCTACAAATATAATTATTATTTATTACGTTCGTATTCTATTACGTGAGAGGATCACAACGAACCAAATCATGTCCAAAATAGAGCTAAGATGAATGAGATATCGATGCTCGAAGTTGTGTGTATAAATGTTGAGACATTGGGAATTGAACATGTCTTGGGAATTAAGCTTGTCCCACATCGGAGAAATGAGAAACTATTGCTTGGCTTAGAAGTGTGAAGGTTCACACAAGAGTATTATTGTTTGGTATTGTCTAGATCAGAAAAGGAGACATGTGAATGACTGAAGCATTCCATCAGGTTATTTGGAAGGATTGTTCAGATAAGAAGCAATCACAAAAAAGTTTCAAAGAACAGTCAAGATTGATTCAAGAAGTGGAGATTGAAAGAAGGAACATTGCCAAACATCCAGATAAGTATTTATTTTCTTTATTGAGTGAAAGTTGATTAGAAATACGGGATTTGGATCAAGAGTGATTAGATAAGAAAGTAGAAGAAGATCGGTTTGTTGTTTTGTATGGCTTTCCTATCAAGAGTGAAAAGGATAAACTTTAGGAAAAGGGAAAATACAAAACAAGGGAAATTTGATTGTTAGAAAAGGAAAAAAACAAAGGTTTAAAATTTTGGATTAGCGGCTTTGATTGTCAACGACGGATTAGCGGGTTTGATTGTCAACATAGAATAGGTGGGATTGATTGTCAACAACGGATTAGGGGGTTTGATTGTAAATAGCGGATAGGCGTGATTGATCATCAACAGCGGATTAGCGGGTTTGATTGTCAACGACGGATTAGCGGGATTGAATAGAATCAGAAGATCAAAGAAACCAAGTTTGTTTATATGAAATCTTGTACACATATAATGAGTATGATTACATTTATTTTCGGTGTAGAGATACAATTATACAAATAAAAGAAGGATCGATTAGTACTTGTGGAAAGAAAAACATAAAAGATTTGGAGAAGGCAAGAGAGGAATATGAAATGTCTGGAAGGTATGATTATGAAGAAGCGGTGACTACCAAGATTATAGTTATGGAAAATATTGACAAGGAAATTTTAGAATAATTGGTTTTGATTTGCCCTCAACGGAAAAACCGTGTATTGTTATAAGTGAAAACGGTTGGTTATGATTCACTTTATAATCAAAAAACCCGTGTACCGTTCACTAGAAACAATTGGTTTTGATTTGTTAGGCAACCAAAAAACCCGTGTATTGTTCTCGGTAGAAACAGTTGGTTTGATTTGCTAGGCGACCAAAAAACCCGTGTACTATTGGTGAAGCAGTTGGTTTTGATTCGTCTTGCAACCGAAAACCCGTGCACTGTTTCAAGTAAGAAGGATGATTAGTTTGATCCGAAACCATCATGGTTGATATCAAATTAATCATAGTTGAAAGGGAAGGAAATTGTATAACTAAAAAGGATGACGAACTGCAACAAGGAAGAAGCAGTCAAAGTTGAAGAATCAAACTTGGATTAACAACTAGGGGGTGATTGTTGAATTTAATTGTCATATCCAAGATTAATGGGTTAAGAGTGCAATTAGTGTAAAGTTAAGTTTAGAGTCATTTATTTATTTGTTAATAGTTAAGGGGTCTGTATGTCATATTTAGAAGTTAGAAACTGACGTTCTTTGAAACGTTGTGTCTGTTCTGGAATAGGGTTATAAAACCCAATTTGTACACTTGTAAAACAGACGTTGGAAAATACGATCAACTGAAAATCGTTTGGGTCAATACCCTTTCTTCTTGTTCATCTATTATTCCTTGATTGATGGTTTGATCATGATCCCTCGAATCTACATTCGGGGCTGATTCGATGGTCATATAACACCGAATAACAATGATATTAGGCTACAAAAACAGTGTAACAAGTGGGACGAAGAGAACTGTGCCTTCCAAGCAGAACAGAGTGTCCTGAACATGCGAATTCTAGAAGATGAGTGTGCTCGTTAATCGCAATGGGGAAGACTAACAAAAAGACAGGTGAGTTTGTTTAGCCAAGAGCTGTGTTCTCAAACAGAAAGAGCGGTGTGCACCTGTTTTGCACCGAACTAAACAATCGGGTGACAGTTAAGTTTAATGATGGGTGTGATTCAAGTCGATGAAGATGTTTTTGAGAAAGTAATCGAGTCTTTTGAAAGAGGGATTTCCAGAAGATGATTCAGATGTAACAATGGTTGTTGATGGGTGTTCGATTCTGGCCTCAAATGATGTTTTTGTAGCTGTTAATGATTATTGGATTGAAAATTGAAGAATCGTTCTGCTTTTGTTCAGGTGTTTCAGTTTTAAAAACCAAAAAGACCCGAACAACAAAATTTCAAATCGGTTTTTCGCAATAAGAGATTATTTAGACAACACGCCGATATTTTAACCAAAGCGCTTCGAAGAATCATGTCCATTGAGATTTGAGATGTATGAGTTAGAGTTATTGGTTGTTGAAATTCTCGATGGTCCATAACCGAATTAATGGGAGGTTATGTTGGCATACTCCCGATCTGAATTCAAAAGGTGGAGAAACGATTGGACAGGGTATTTCAAAGGGAAAAATCAAGATCAAGGTTACTTGAATTTGAATTTATTTAGGATTTAATAGTTTATGTTTATCTTTAGTGTTTTAGATAGAATAGGTACCAAAGGAGCTTTGTCCCGACGGTAACACGGTGACTTCCAAACTGGAGGTCGTCGGTTCGAATCCGGGCCACAACAAAAAAAGGGGTCTGTGGCCTGGTCGGCGGTTTACCCTGTTGGGGGTTCCTCCTAGGGTAGACTGCCCTGGATGTTCAAGAATATCTAGGTGTTGTCGTTAAAAAAAAAGATAGAATAGGTAGGGGTGGCCTATTGGGCTTGGCCCTTAAACCAACCGCTTTAGGTCCCCATTTTCTTAGGGCCGTATTGAAAAAAAATTCTTATATATATTACTGGTATTTGGGCTTGGGTAGTTTAGAATTATGGGTTAAATCCATCAAAAACTAAATGAAGGAAAGAGATAAGGAAAAAAAACACGTGTGTAATTAATCCTTCCTTCTAAATCGCACATAAAATTAGGTATTAAGAAGAAAGAAATGAAACGTTGGTCATTGGCCTTGGCATTCTTGAACAATGAAACGGCAATCCATTCCAACGGAGAAGTTTAAATTATCAATATTTTGCTTATGTGTTCCAAGAATCCACGGTTTAATTTTCGAAATCTCTTTGAATCGTTTGATTACGCTTGCCGCTTGGAATCGGTTCAAGTATTGTTGTTCTAGTTCGTTCACCTTGGAATCGGGTTGAATCGCCTGCTATTCACTGCGAGTCTGCGTCTCTGGACTGCTGGAGGCCTGACGCATAGTCGTTGTTACATGATGGTTTACCGTTTTAGTCTTCTGCCCTTCTGTTCCTCTAAATCGACGGCCGCCAAGACGCCAGTGGCGGCTTCACTTTGTTCTTGAATTTGCTTAAAAGAGTTAAAGGTAAGAGTTTCTAGCCTTTCCACCTCGGTTCCTCTAATCCTCAAATTGTTTGATTTTTGCCTATTTTCAAATAAATCTAAGTTTTTGCTTGATTTTTTTTTTTTGCCTACTTTCACATAAATCTGCCCTGAAGAACGTATAAATAATGATGAGCCTATAAATATTGATAAATCTACAAATAATCAAGCAAATAAGCCTTCGAATATATATGATCCAAGTCAAGAGACTAATATGAATAATAATTTGAGAGATTTACTAGTAGAAAAAGGTCCAATTAAGATTTATGGTTATGATTTTCCAAATATGAGAATTCAAAAAACATTAATTCTTCTTTTTATATGCAAAAGCTAGCAAATGGAGAAAAGTATGATTGGTTTATGATATAGAGTTAGATAGAGTATTTTGTTTGTATTGTAACTTTTTTGATGTGAATTTATGTCCAAGTAACTTAGGAAACGAGGGTAGTAACAATTAGAGAAACATTAGTGCAAAACTAAAAAAAAACATGCAGCAAGAAATGAACATATTATTAATATGAGAGCATGGATTGACTTAGCAATGACATTGGCGAAAAATTAAACAATTAATAAACATGCTCAAGATCAAATAAATAAAGATAAAGAGAATTTGAAAAATGTTTTAATAAGAATTATTGCCGTTGTAAAAAAAATCTTGGTAAGAATAATCTAGCTCTCAGAGGGAAAAATGAAAACTATATCAAGAAAGTAATTGGAATTCTTTTAGGTATGATTGAAATGATTACAGAATTTGTTCCAATAATGCAAGAACATATTAAATTCGACGGATAAAGAATAATGAAATTTTTAATCATTACCTTGGACATAATATACAAAACGAACTAGAACTTATTAGGTGATGAAATTAAAACTAAAATTGTTAAGAAAGTTAAAGAAGCTATGTATTTTTCAATTATACTTGATTGCACTCCTGATACAAGTCACAAAAAATAAATGACGATTATTTTACGATTTTTAGATCTTTTTATCAACTTCTATAAAAAGTTAAAAAATACTAATTAATAGTAGATGATACAACCGGTAAAGGTTTTTTTGATGTTATTATTGATGAACTTAATAAAATAGGACTTGGTATAAATGTTATTAGAGGACAGGGTTATGATAATGGATCAAAGATAAACGAAAAACATCAAGGTGTGCAAAAAACGATTATTAGATATTAATCCTAGAGCATTTTATACGCCATGTAGTTCTCATAGTTTAAATTTAATACTTTATAATATGGCTAGCTCTTGTAACCAAGCTAGTGATTTTTTTGGAGTAATATAACGAGTTTATTCTATATATTTTCTCCATCCACTAAAAGATGAAAAATTTTAAAAGATCATATACCAACTTTCACTATTAAACCATTATCACAAACACACTGGGGAAGTCGAGTTGAAAGTGTTAAATCAATTATAAATCAATCTCCACAAATAAGAGATGCATTGTTAACCCTATATAATGTTTGTGTTGAGCCTAAAGTTAAAAGCGAGGCTAAATATTTAGCTACATATGAATTTGAAAATTTTGAATTTTTATTAAGGATGATTATTTGATATGATGTTTTGTCTACTATTAATATAGTTAGTAAACACTTACAGCAAAAGATATGTGTATTAATAATGCAATTTATCAACTAAATGAACTTATTTGTTATTTTAAAAAATATAGAAAACATGGATTTGAAAAAGCTATGGTTACCGCTAAAGAAATAGCTAAAAAGATGAATATATAATCTAATTTTCGTGAGAAAAGCATTACTCGTAGAAATAAAAAATATGTTGAAAATGTTGATAATGAAGCTAACAAAACTCCTATGCAGTGTTTTAAAACTGATTATTTCTTATATATAGTAGATCAAGCTACTTTCTTCATTTAAAAGTAGATTTGATCGATTTAAAGAGTTTGAAACTAATTTTGGTTTTTTGTTTCATATAAAAAGTTAAAAATCATTTAATGAAGAAAGTTAAAAAAAAAGGTATTAATCTTAAAAAATATTGAAACATGATAATAATTTAGATATTGATGGCTAGATATATTTCAAGAACTAAAATTTTTAAAAGATATTATACATTTAGAACGTGACACTATTCATGTAATTGTTGCTTCCGCGGAACGAAATTTTTCTAAATTAAAGTTGATAAAAAAAATTAACTAAGATCTACAATGTCACAAGAAATATTAAACTGTTTAGCTATTTTCTAAATTAAAAAAGATTTGTTACAAGAAATTGATTACGGATATTTTATTAAATAATTTGGGTCAAATAAGGCTGGAAAAATAAACTTAATTTAAAAATATTAATCCACGTATAAAATATATAAAAATACAAAAAAGAAAAATAACTATGCTAATAATAAACTTGTTAGTTTATTATTGGCGGTCTCAAGGTCGGATAAAGAAGTAGAGTTTTCAACATTACCTTATGAAAAAGGCCCCGGATTCTTAGTTCGCTTTAGGCCCCCAAAATGATTAAGTCGACCCTAAAATAGGTTTGTTTATTTTTATTATTTTATTGTATACGTGATAGACTAGGATTAATTTTTATAATTAGTAAAAATATAGCGTTTATTTAATTTTTTTATTTGTCCCGGTTAATAAATATAAAGAAAAGAGTTTCATCTTATATGCATTAAAACTTGGGAATTCGAATAAATTCCTTTTATTTTTCATCATATTTTAGGTGTATGGCCACCTTCCTTAATAATATATCATAGATCAACATCAACATCAACATCAACATCATTGGCATTAATTTAAGTTTTAAAACATTGTTAATAATGACAGAAACTGTGTTGTTAAAAAACAGTTGTCTAACTACGTGAAGAAGCAGTTGTCTAAAAATTGAATATTCCTCTACAAAGTTGGTTTAAACCATGATCAAATTCAAAATTTGAAAGTATACTTGTTTGAAAATAAACTTACTCTCATATACGAATTATAAATCTATATAGAGGGTAGGGTGAATATGTTGTTTTTCTATTCGTATTAGTTTTTTTTTGTTAATCACTTGCAAGTATATAAATTGAGAAGTAAGTAAGAACAAAACAATTAAGTTAACATGGCATTTATTATCATTGGGATTGGGACCAATCTGTCTTGAGAAACTCCTTAGAATTCAGCCCCATTAGTTTCTTTCAAGCATAGGCAAAAGGAAGCACAACACTTCTTTTGTAGGGTTTTATAATATATAGATTTCTTTAATGAAAGTTGTTGTAATAGAATTCTTTGGAATGGTGAAGTTATGCGACAAGTAAGTACATGGAGACTTAAGTAGATGCCTCCATTGAAGAGCAACTTAGTAGTGAAGTGTTAATTAGTATTGCTCTACAGTGTTATCACTTAGCAATAGTTACTCCTGAACACAAGAATTACTACTGCCCTTCAGAGTTACTATGGACATTAGTTACTATTGAAGCTTATCACCTCTCTAGTAACGAATATCAAGGCAGTAGTAACCATTACTACTCTTGTAGTAAACAAAACAAGTTAGTACTAAAGAACTCAATTGATACTGATATCAGAGTTAGTACTCAGTCAAGCCACTACCAAAGAATTGAGTTAGTATTGAAACATTTAGTTACTACTAATGCACTCAGTTTGTACCCTAGAACTTAAGTTACCACTTATTCTTGTAACTTAAGATATTGTTGGACCTGATCCCCATAGACTTTCCTAATACTTCGTTGTGATTGTATTTTCATTATTGTGTGGTTTGTGTTCTTATCTGTTCATTAGCTTTATCAAAAGCACTCATCTCTGTAAATTCTAATAACAAGTTCATAGTTCAAACACACGATTAGATCTAAGTTATCGGCATAACGTCTTATCATCTTTCAGTGAAGTGAAATCAGTCACAATACATTGTCTTCATAGAGTTCACCGATTGAAATGACGACTCGATTTAACCAAACAATTTTAGATATTATTCAAATATTTTGAATAATATAATATTTCAATTCGATGACCTAAAAAACCATTCTTTTGAATTGAGCGACAGAATTACGCAATTCACACGATTATGTATGTAGATTTGCAAGAACACTAACAACAATCAATGTAAATACAATCTCAGTGTTTATTTCATGATTTCCTTGTTTGTACAAAAGTGTATTCTATCAGAGTAGTTACAATTACAAGACTATGACTTCTTATTTATAGCCTCTAAACATGACTTCTTATTTATAGCCTCTAAACAAACACCTAAGAGTTCAATTAAGCACACACTGGTCAACACATTTAACCACCAAGTCAACTCTTCATGCTTAACTTGGACTTATACGTGCGCACCATTGACTTAAGTCGTGCTTCTCTTGCACTTGGTTCATGCGTTGCAACATGTCTTCATGCACACTTACTTTGTCTTCATGCGTAGCATTATGTCATTCATGCGTAGTAGGTCCGGCCAAAGGGAGGGGCAAGGTGGGCGACCGTCCAGGGCCCACTCTCCTAGGGGGCTCGAAATGTTTAATATATATATAAATGAAACCTTATATGAGTTATTAAGTTTATATTATAGGGGCCCATTTTTTTCTATTTGCCCCCGGCACACGAATTTTCGGAGATTCTCAGGGACGGCCATGTGTAGCATTCACTTTAAATGTGTGTAGCATCCATACTTTTGTGAATGAGTACAAACTTATTTACATAAGACATAAATTTGCAGGAGCTTATGGAATTGATTTCAGATTATGTTGTAGCTTACGAATCTTCTCGATCTCCACCCAGTAAGTTCATTCAACCTTGTTGGAGTTAATCTTGCTCGGGTCAATGGGTACAGGTCAGCATGACGTTAATTTAGGCAAAAGGTTTTTAGTGTTTTAAAAGATCATGGGTAGTTAGCAAGTAGTGGGGCATGTGGTAGCAAGTTAGAAGTATTCTATGTTTATTTTCCTATATATGTATGTTTTGAATGAACTAATAAAAGAGTGTGCTGAAAGTAAGTATTGAATCAGCAAACAAAAACTTCCATATGTGAACTGTGTGTGTGTTTCAAGTGTGTTTTGTGGGGTCTGTACCAACAGTTGGTATCAGAGCCAGGTTAAAGATAGAGGGCCGGTTTGAGATTCGGTATCGAGTAAAGGAGCAACCCTTGGCTGCGGGGCTGAGGAAGAAGCAGAAGCAACAGGTCCGTTGAAAGCAAGCAAGGGCTGATCTAGGAGCCATCGATCAGTAGAAAGAAAGCAGAAAGGGCTGACTGAGATTAGAAAGAAAGAAGAAAGAGGAAGGGCTGATCGAGATCAGCAAGAAAGAAGAAAGAAAAGAAGGAGAACCGATCGAGTGCTTCAAGGAAGAAAGAAGGAAGAACAGGCGCGCCGCAAGGAAGAAGAAAGAGTCGGTATCGCGCAAGAAAGAAAGATAGCAGCAGGGTTTGAGACAGCAGGAGCGGTGACTATTAACCATTAGTGAAGAAAAAGAAAGTGAAGCAATTATGCAGGCCTGCACCTGCTGGAACCGCCACTGAAGGAAATTAGAAGCAAGCTAGCAAGAAGGCTCGTTAATTTTACGATGATGGATATGGTTTAATCGGTTAAGGGCCGGATATAATTTTTCCATCAAATATTGAAGAAAGAAGAAACGTAAGTATCGGCAAGTTAGTTTGTTCAAAGAAGGAGATAGAGTCTCATCCAATCTTATCGGGTGTTTAGGTGAAAGTAAAATAGTGGCCGTGGTTACTGTCGAGAGAAAGAAAAAAAAGGGAGGTTTAGAAAGAAAATAGAAGGCAACCCGGCATGTAGGTGAAGCAATCAATTAAGCACCTACTTTGGCTGCCGATGTTGACTTGATAGAAAAGGTAGAAGCAAGCAAGTAGGACCATTAATTGATGTATTTTGATCGAAGAAAAAAAGAAAAGCAGAGAAGAAGGAAGGTGAAACAGGCACGCACACACACCTAAAAAAAAGAATTTTGACAAGATGAATGAAGATGGCGATGATGGATTACGTATGCATGTTATCATATGCATAAAGACATGGAGTTTTGGCAATATGTAGCAACACAGCAAGAATAGCAAGTGGCAAGAAAATATAGCAAGAAGCAGGAAACCGAACCAAGCAAGAATGAAGATCGAAAGCAAGTAGCAAGCAAGAATGGTTCAAATCAAGCAAGCAAGTCAGCAAGTTGAAGCAAGAAGCAAGCTAGTAGCAAGAACCGAGATTAAGATTAAGGGGTGAATGTTGGAGTCAATCTTGATCGGGTCAATGGGTACAGGTCAGCAGGATGTTAATTTAGGCACATGTTTTTACTGTTTTAAAAGATCATGGGTAGTTAGCAAGTAGTGGAGCATGTGGTAGCAAGTTAGAAGTATTCTATGTTTATTTTCCTATATATGTATGGTAGCGAACTTGTCTCAAGTTCTCTTGTTTTAATAGGGGCGAACTTGTTAAGGTCGCCTGGTTAGTTTTGTTAGTTTCTTTCCTTGTATATAAGTAGTCTTTTTGTAATCATTATTGAGTTATCAATCAAATCATTCATTTTTACCCCCAATCATTTTCTCTCCTTTTCATTCTCTCGTTTATCATTCTCGCTTGCTTAAGCGTTCATTCTCGATATTATAACATAGTATCAGAGCATATATGCTCGATTCTGTGATTTTCTTCTATTTTCTGTCTTTATTCCGCACTCTTGTCTCGTTTTTCATTCATTTTCTTGTTTCTCGTGTCGATTGGGGTTACTTTGTTGTTTTGATCCGTTCAAAACATTCCTTTTATGTTTCTCATCATTCCTACGGTTGAATTTCTTCATATTCGTTCCTGATTTCGAGTTATGATGATTTCTGGATCATTTTCACGTTTTTTAGTTCTGTTACAGGCGAACTTGTTATGTTCGCTTGTTTCTTCTGTTTTCTGGCGAACTTCTTAAGTTCGCTTCTTTGTTCTTTCAGCTTTGTGCTTTCTAGTGAACTTGTCTCAAGTTCGCTTCTTCTTTTGTCTAGGCTAACTTGTTAAGTTCGCTTACCTCAGTGTCCTTCTTGTAAGTTTTGTTTCTTTGTTTTTTCTTATCATGCCTAATACTTATGATCTCCCTATCATTGTGGCTATGGATTCTTCTAATCCTTTGTTCTTACACTCATCTGATCATCCGGGTCTCTTACTTGTTTCAAAATCTTTTGACGGCTCTGCTTTTGGATCTTGGAAACGTGCCATGTCCATTGCGCTATCTGCAAAGAACAAGATTGGTTTTGTTGGTGGTACTTTTGTCAGACCTCTTTCCTCTCCTAATCTGGAGTTATGGAAAAGATGCAACGATATGGTCATTTTTTGGATTCTGAACACTTTGTCTCGTGATATTATTAAGAGTGTTTTGTATGTTGAGACTGCTCGTCAAGTTTGGGATGAGTTAACTGACCGGTATGGACAGAGTAATGGGGTAAAGTACTATCATTTGCAGAAGTCTCTTTCTGACATTTCTCAACGGAATGATGATGTTGCTACTTATTTTACCAAAATCAAGTCTGTTTGGGATGAGCTTAATGCCATCGAGACTATTCCTCCTTGCACCTGTGGTAATTCCAGACTTATGGCTAAACGCGAAGCAGATTAACATTTGATGCCATTTCTGATGGGTCTTAATTCCTGCTATGACATGATTCGCGGGAATATTATCATGATTAAGCCTCTTCCCTCCATCAATCAGGCTTATGCTTTTCTCATTCAAGATGAGAAACAGAGGGAGCTTCATTCATCTTCACAGTTTATTACTCAGAATGCTTCTATGAATGCTTTTGTGCAGATGCCAAAGAGTTCCGGTGCTCGGAAGGGTTCTGTTTGTTCTCATTGCAAGAAGTCGGGTCATGATGCTAGCAAATGTTATCGTCTAATTGGGTTCCCCAAAGATTTCAAATTTACTAACCCAAAGCTACTGCAAATGCTATTTCTGATGCTGGTGTTACTGTTCCTGTTTCTAGTGCACCTACTGGTCTCTCTTTCGAACAGTACAATAATTTGTTGCAACTTCTTCAGCAAAATTCTAGGGTTCAGGGTGGTGTTCCTAATGTTCAACCACTCAGCTTTGCAAATTTTGCAGGTATTATTGCTTGCAATTCGACTACGGTCGACAATACTTGGATCATTGAAACCGGTGCAAGTAATCATATGTGCTTTGATTTCAATTTGCTTTCTGATGTGCAATTGCTTAATTCGCCTGTTTATGTTCTTCTTCTAAATGGGAATGTCTTAACTTTTACGCAAGTTGGAACAGTTAATCTCACCAAGACTTTTTCTATCTCTAATATCTTCTTTATGCCTGATGTGTGCGTGTGTATATATAATAAAATATATATATTTGTTTTAGAAATGGTTTCACGAGATCAGGTTTTAAATTTATAAAATGATAAATACTCAAACTTAAAACACACACAATAGGCAAGTGTACCTATCGCAGCGTAATATAGTTTAGGTAAGAACCAAGTATCGAACCAACGGACACGGTCGAATTCCAATACTCAACTTTTGTTATCGTTTAGCCGTTTTA
Organism: Smallanthus sonchifolius; assembly: GCA_023525975.1. Classification (NCBI taxonomy): domain Eukaryota; kingdom Viridiplantae; phylum Streptophyta; class Magnoliopsida; order Asterales; family Asteraceae; genus Smallanthus; species Smallanthus sonchifolius. The sequence continues at coordinate 14,641,091 of CM042028.1, read as the reverse complement.
ATTAGTGAGTGAGTTTTATGTGCTTGTGGAGCAGAAAAGTAAATGACAGAAAAGTAAATGGCGGTAAAGTAAATAACAGAAAAGTAAAAACGTGCGTGAAGTGTGTAATAGGAATGTAACGAACAGAATAGTAAATAACAGGAAAGTAAATATGTCGGAAATGACCAGGTTACGAATAATATTGCTTTGGGTTTCGAATCCGCTTGGTACGTGATAATGTTAAGTTGACTAATCCAGTGATATGACTACTACAAACGTGTGACCCGGGTCACCGCTAGAGCCTCTTCCTCACGACATTTGATTTTCAAATTTAAAAGCTTTAGCAAGTGGTAGTGCCTCCCGTTAAGGACAACAATTACCCTCAACCCATAGAATGGTCATCTCCGGGTTGGTTTAAGACATTGAACGTAAAATGCTTTATATTAGAGTTAAATAGGTGATTATATTTTGCTCACCGTGAGCCGGTGTAACAATGGGACCAAGTATATAGAAGTACCGTTCCCAACATGAGTTCAGCAATTCTTGGTCGCATAATAAGTTCGTATAAAGACATACGACCTTACTAGTGTTGACCAAGCCTTGGCTTATCAATCTCTGCCTGTATAAAGACGTACAAGTTTTGAAAGAAGTTTGATTAAAAAGGTTTTACGATCTTACACTTTATAATCAAGAATACTCACAAATATAAAGACGGATTTAGACAATAATAAAAACCCACCAAAATGGTGGTTTTAAGGACGAATAGTTAAAGACATAAACACATCACTTGGATTAATACGTTAAACATTAACATGCACCAAACTTCATATTCACTCTAGCAATACAAAGAGTTTAGCCACGAATGGCCATACTAACTAGCATAACGCTGAGTTTCGTAGGCTCCCCTATTGCGGAACAAGGAGGAAGAGCCCCTCCGCTCACTACTCTCTACTCTAACTACGAAATGCACTCTCAAACGAGGTCTGGATGGGTGTTCTTTGATCTGAATTGGTATGTATATTGAAGAACTCAAGCCATCTAGTTATAGGCCTCAGAATGAGCAATGCACGGCCGTGCATTGGATTGAACGGCCGTGCAAACACCTTCCTGAATCAAATAGGGTACACAGGACAGTGTACTGGACCTTGGGGAGCAAGACAGGGCAATGCACGGCCGTGCATCCCCTCCCTGCTGCCCAGTTTTGTCTTTTAGCTGCTGGTTGACTTCTTGTGGTCCAATTTTGACTTCTTGGGGGTCAATGCTCGGGTTTGGTCTTCCAAAAGCTTGATTTTTTCATGTTTTAAGCTGATTTTTGCTCCATTCGCATTTGGGATACCGAATAACCTGCAATTGTGAAATATTAACGTTTTAAGTATCAATTGCAAGTTTATTAATCAATTAGTACCATAATATGGGGATTATTATGCATGCAAAACATGTATAATTTAGGACATATCATAATACCCCACACTTAAACTTTGCTTGTCCTCAAGCAAACTCATGCATGATCATACCCATAACTAAAATTTTTACAAGGGGAAATGGAGCTCCAAGTATTTGGAAACTCCGGGATAACTCTTGAGTTGCTTTATTCTATTTTTGTATCTTTCTAAGATGGAATTCATGACAAGCCTACTCGAACTTTAATTATGCATAAACTTTCACTCCTCACAATGTTCACTCAACTCTAGGGTTATATATGTATGGAAAATGTAAGTTAAGTGAAACACTCAAGTTCGAATTGAATTATGCAATGGTCATAAGCTTGTATGCAAATCAAGTCTCCACCAATTAACTAAGTAGTATGCATGAATCAAGAGGACTTTAAGGGTTGTAATGTGGCTAAAATAAAAATAAAGGGTGAAAATGAAAATCTTTTTGGTTTTTAGGGATTTATAAGGTTTTGACGGGCTGCAGCTATCGTGAAACACATGGCTACGGCTTCATGGCTTAAAATGGAAAATACTGGCAGGTCCCTCTACAGTACTCGGATCATGAGGGTATAACTAATCCGAGGGCTCGTTTATGGTCAGATTGCCAAGACCAAGATCTTTCATCAGTGCCAACTCCTTCCTTACTGCGTAGTACACATTACTGCCTTTCCGTATGGATCCTTCGGCTTGTAGCCTAACAGCTCCTACTCTGATCAGTTGCGTATACTCACTTTGGGAATAAGTTTGATTCTTGCTACACTTTCCATCATGGCTCCAGTTGCCACACTTCACACATTTTTCGTATCTTTTGGCTCTTCTTTTGGCGGCGCTTTTTGACAAGCCGCAGAATGGTGGTAATTGTTCTTGCTTGCGCCACCATTTTCTTACATCACTGGTTGCTTTGAAAATCTTCTCTCGGTGGTCAGATGGTAATTCAGGCTTTGCGAAATGAATACAGGAAAGCAAATTGAAATCAAAAGAATACATATCTTGCTCTTTAAGGTCTAACCGGTAAAAGACCAACTTCTCTCTTTCTTTTTTTTTTTTTTTTGTGTCAAGACAAATTCTTCAATAACTCTTTTTCCTCAATTTCTTTGAAATAATATTTCCATAAATTCCTTGCAGATAGTTCGGCTGGTTCTTCCTAATACATCCACCTTCTTGTATATTCCAATTCTTTTGAGTAGAACAGATTTTTTCCGAAGTTGCCTCAATGGTAATAAACTTGAAATAACGACATAGGAAAATTTTTCCATTTTGAAGACAGTTAGCCAATAACCGGTGTTTACGAAAAGCTGGTTGGGTGATAATTGTAGGTAGTAGAAAAGAAGAGGCTAAGGCTCAAAGGGCTATCTAGGCGGATTATATTTTTGGGATTTTTGGGTTTTAGGATAATAAAGTCCTAGGTGCCTCAATCACTTTCATACTTCTACTAGTTCATGGTCTTGATATGTATAAGACACACAAGTTATAATTATGCATAAAATTCAATCGAAAAACACTCAGTAATACCAAACGAAAGAGCATGCGAATAGTTATACACTGCTCCAAAAACTTTATATAGTGTAATAGGCTTGATTTTCCTCTCATGAAAACGGATGGGATAGGGTTTAGCGAATCGTTATGCATAATATTCATTTGTTTCTACTTGCCATGTATTCGTTTTATTTAATTAGGTGCGAACTCAAAGAGGTTTTAAATTTTTAGGGTTTAAAATTTTGAAAATTTTTCGGGTTTTACAAAAGGTAAGTTTTTGTAACGTTTTAGTCAAATGGGTAGAAAATCACAAGTTGAAATTTTACTGCTTTGAGGTTACAAGTAGTCCTGAATCTCTTAATTCCCCACCCCACACTTAAAACTGTGCATTGTCCTCAATGTACAAATGCATGAAATGCTATGTAGGAATTTAAATGCATGAAGTTTTAAGGGAAAAGAAACTGGACTCCCCCGGTCAATTCGGTGTATAACCTAAGGCCAAAACTTATTGGTGCTGTCAACACTTTGCTTCAAAGACTTCAGCTAATTTAGCAGAAATTTGATGTGGTTTCCGATTCCTCAGGTTGTAGAGATGGAGTGTGATTCCTCAAAGAAGTGGAGAGACTATCTGGTGATTCTAATCTACCTGACACATAAAGGAAAACATAAAAGCAGACAAGAAAAATAAAAGGTAGTAGTTAAGCTACTAAGGTCCTAGTATCGAGAGGGCATACCTGGGGCTGAAGTATGAGAAACTTTAATTTGAAAAGTCAAACCTGAGATCCATGATTCTGCCGTATGCACCAACCTCTCAATTTATTCATGATCATCGGGTTTCCTCTCGGAAGCGCTACGTTTATTTAAGGGTCTTTAGCCCGACCCGTACGTGTTGCATCAGTCTTTCTTCGGGTGGGATAATCAGTCAAATAGGTGGCTTGTAATATGGAGAGGTTCATCCAACCCATTTGACAACCATGCGTACAATGATAATAAGCTGATCCAGGAATTAATGGAGTCCATCCTCGACCAGCTGGATAAAGAAAAACAGGGTAAAAAGTGTTTGAACTTGAAACGGTCATAACTTGAGCTACGTTTGGAGTTAGAGGGCCCCCGACCAGGGGATGGAAAGGTTTTGACGAGCCGGATCATGTGGCAAACAGCCGTAGGCGGTTTGTTCCAGTGGTCCAAGAAAAAATCCCCCATTAAGTGGCCCAATTTCATAAATAAAAGATTTTCCCCAGTTTTCTAATTTTTATACTTTCAAATTTTTAGTGCTAAAACGGGTGAATCATTGATTTATATATTTTCAAAGTCTATTCATAGTTTTAATTTTAGTTTGGATGGATCAATTTGAAGTTTTGAAAATTTTTGTTAAGCTACCAAATTTAGAATGCTCTATAGAAAAGCACCTAAAGAAAATGGTGTAATTAAATCACGCCACCACCATTTGAAATTTCCTGGACCAAATTTCAAGAAACCCATGTAGTGAAGGAGACGGTCACACCGGTATGATAATTTTGTCACATAATCTTCATTGGATGAACGTTGCTTCTTCCATGAGAAGTGGTCCTTAGAGTGATGTGCCCCATCCTGTGGCTTATTATGTGATTCATGGAATGATTCACTGATATGCTTGGTTACAGGCCAGCTATCACTGTTGCAAGGAAGAGGTGCCACCATTGTCATTTGTTTGTTGGTGATTACATCCTCCTTTGCTTCCATATTTAGGATTCCCACCAATTCTTCCTCTAACTCCTTTGATTGTTTAGCTTCCAGCCCCTCAGAAAAGTCAAGAAGTGATTGTAAAGTTGCAGTAACCCTTTCTTCTGAATCATCCGGTCTCACATCCGACTGATCCATGCTTGTGAAGCTGGAAGGTTCTTGTTCCTTAGAGTCACTCGACCTTACTAGAGATGTTGGAACTATAACTTTCGATTCTTGGACTTTGAAGGAATCATCTTGTTGTCTATTTGGATAGCTTTTTAGGATCTGAACCTTAATTTCTTCCAAATGACGAAACAGATTTCCTGGGGTCCATGAGTCGGAATCTAGAGCTGAGTGTTGAATATCTTGGGGCGGTGTGGTTTCCTCATATGGTTGCCAGTAAGGTTGGTGAAAATTTGTTGAATACCCTTGATAGTGATAACAATCTTGGGTGTAGTGTGGTTCCCCACAGATCTCACACCAAACCTCCGAATAGTGGTGCTCATAGTAGCATTGATATCCTCCATAACAACCCTCGTACTTGTCATCCATGAAAGTTGCTGTAAGGAATAATCAAAACAAACCATAAAAGTAAACGTTAAGGTTAAAAAGGCTAATCCGTTAACTCGAATTTTTCTTGAAATCACCGTGTCCCCGGCAACGGCGCCAAAAACTTGATGTGTGCGTGTGTATATATAATAAAATATATATATAAATATATATATTTGTTTTAGAAATGGTTTCACGAGATCAGGTTTTAAATTTATAAAATGATAAATACTCAAACTTAAAACACATACAATAGGCAAGTGTACCTATCGCAGCGTAATATAGTTTAGGTAAGAACCAAGTATCGAACCAACGGAAACGGTCGAATTTCAATACTCAACTTTTTTTATCGTTTAGCTGGTTTAATTAGTGAGTGAGTTTTGTGTGCTTGTGGAGTAGAAAAGTAAATGACAGAAAAGTAAATGGCGTTAAAGTAAATAACAGAAAAGTAAAAACGTGCGTGAAGTGTGTAATAGGAATGTAAGAATAGTAAATAACAGTAAAGTAAATATGTCGGAAATGATCAGGTTACGAATAGTATTGCTTCGGGTTTCAAATCCGCTTGGTACGTGATAATGTTAAGTTGACTAATCCAGTGATATGACTACTACAAACGTGTGACCCGGGTCACCGCTAGAGCCTCGTCCTCACGACATTTGATTTGCAAATTTAAAAGCTTTAACAAGTGGTAGTGCCTCCCGTTAAGGACAACAATTACCCTCAACCCATCGAATGGTCATCTCCGGGTTGGTTTAAGACATCGAACGTAAAATGCTTTATATTAGAGTTAAATAGGTGATTATATTTTGCTCAACGGGAGGCGGTGTAATAATGAGACCAAGTATAAAAACGTACCGTTCCCAACAGGAGTTCACCAATTCTTGGTCGCATAATAAGTTCGTATAAAGACGTACGACCTTACTAGTGTTGACCAAGCCTTGGCTTATCAATCTCTGCTTGTATACAGACGTACAAGTTTTGAAAGAAGTTTGATTAAAAATGTTTTACGATCTTACACTTTAAAATAAAAAACACTCACAAATATAAAGACGGATTTAGACAATAATAAAAACCCACCAAAATGGTGGTTTTAAGGACGAATAGTTAAAGACATAAACACATCACTTGGATTAATACGTTAAACATTAACATGCACCAAACTTCATCTTCACCCTAGCAATACAAAGAGTTTAGCCACGAATGGCCATACTAACTAGCATAACGCTGAGTTTCGTAGGCTCCCCTATTGCGGAACAAGGAGGAAGAGCCCCTCCGCTCACTACTCTCTACTCTAACTACGAAATGCACTCTCAAACGAGGTCTGGATGGGTGTTCTTTGATCTGAATTGGTGTGTATAATGAAGAACTCAAGCCATCTATTTATAGGCCTCAGAATGAGCAATGCACGGCCGTGCAAACACCTCGGGAATCAAACAGGGTACACAGGATAATGTACTGGACCTTGGGGAGCAAGACAGGGCAATGCACGCCCGTGCATTGGGATGCACGGCCGTGCATCCCCTCCCTGCTGCCCAGTTTTGTCTTTTAGCTGCTGGTTGACTTCTTGTGGTCCAATTTTGACTTCTTGGGGGTCAATGCTCGGGTTTGGTCTTCCAAAAGCTTGATTTCTTCATGTTTTAAGCTGATTTTTGCTCCATTCGCATTTGGGATACCGAATAACCTGCAATTGTGAAATATTAACTTTTTAAATATCAATTGCAAGTTTATTAATCAATTAATACCATAATATGGGGATTATTATGCATGCAAAACCTGTATAATTTAGGACATATCAATGCCTCTGTTCAAGCACAATCTGTTATCTGTTCCCAAACTTTGTAGAGATACAAAAGGTCTTGTTCAGTTTTCTGAAACTTCTTGTTTCTTGCAGGCCCCTTCACTGAGTAGTCCGTTGGTTGTGGGAGATCTTCTCAATGGACTTTATCTTTTGCATCATAATAAACTTTTCTCTACTATAGTTGATTCTTTTCTCACTGTAATTCTGTTGTTTCTTTGAAACTTTGGCATCATCGTCTTGGTCATTTACCTTTGTACAAACTTAAGCAATTGAATGTTTTTACTTGTGCTCATGACTGTTCTATTGATGCTTGTTCTGTTTGTCCTAAGGCTAGACACCACAAACTGCCTTTTGCTTCTAGTAGTATATCCAGTTCTCACATGGTTGATCTTATTCATATTGATACGTGGGGACCATATCGTTCTACTACATATGATGGATATAAATATTTCCTCACCATTGTTGATGATTTTACTAGAACAACTTGGACTCACCTTTTGACAACTAAAGGTAATGCTTTTACTATTCTTCAAAGGTTCATTGAGATGGTTGAAACTCAATTTAATACCAAAGTAAAGCGTGTTCGATCTGATAATGCTTTTGAACTTAGTTAGAGTGTTTATCATGCCGAGTATTTTAAACAAATGGGCATTCTTCATCAAACTACTTGTACTGGGGTTCCTCAACAGAATGGGGGTGGTGGAACGAAAACATAAGCATCTTCTCGAAACTGCTCGAGCTTTTATGTTTCAATCCAAGTTACCTATAAATTTTTGGGGTGAATGTGTTCTTACTGCTACACATTTGATCAACATTTTCCCTACACGGGTTCTCAAGGGCAAATCTCCTTCTGAGATGCTTTTTGGTAAAGCTCCATCACACACTCATCTTCATACTTTTGGGTGTTTATGTTATGCTTCTACTTCTACACCTGGAAGAGATAAATTTCAGCCTAGGGCTCAAGCTTGTATCTTTATTGGATATCCCTTTGGAAAGAAAGGTTACAAGCTTTATAATCTTGACACTCGACACGTTCTTGTTGCTCGGGATGTGACTTTTCTTGAGCACATTTTCCCTTCTTTACATTCTTCGGATCCTTCTTCTTTGTTCATTTCTCTAAATGATCTGTTTGAGGAGACAGATCCAACTGTTGTTTCTTCATCTCCTTCGGTTGCTCCTGAAGTTGATTCTTCTCCTCTTCCTCCTGTTTCTCCTATCCCTCCTCCTCCTCCTCCTCCGGAGCTCAGGAGATCTTCTCGTTCTTTTGTTCCTCCTTCTCATCTATAGGATTATGTTTGTATTTATGCTTCTGTTCATTCCTCTTGCTTTCAAACTTTGTCGAGTGCTTGCCAAGCTTCTCATTTTGTTAATCTTGCTGATCTTTCTCCTAATTCTCATCTGCTCCTTCTCAATCTTGATTATGTTCAGGAACCTTCTTCTTATCAAGAGGCTGCTAAACATCATGCTTGACAAGAAGCTATGACTAAGGAATTTAATGCCTTGGAACATAATCAAACTTGGGAGGTTATGCATTTACTTAAGGGTAAGAAAACTATTAAATGCAAAGGGGTGTATAAAGACAAATATAATGCTGATGGCACAGTTGAACGATGCAAAGCCCGTTTAGTTGTCCGTGGTGATACTCAGAAAGCAGGGCTCGATTATAATGAGACTTTCTCCCCTGTTGTTAAAATGACTACTATTCGTAGTCTTGTTGCTGTTGCCACCAAACGACATTGGGGCTTATATCAGTTGGATGTTAATAATGCTTTCTTACATGTGGATCTTGATGAAGACATTTATATGCTTCCTCCTCCTAGAATGCCATTATCCTCTCCTGATCATGTTCTAAAACTAAAGAAGTCTCTTTATGGCTTGAAGCATGCTTCAAGGAAATGGTATGGAAAGCTTTCTGATGCTCTTAAAACCAAAAGCTATATACGCTCTCCCAATGATTATTCTTTGTTTTCTAAGACAATGGGAGATTCTGTTGTTCATGTGGCTGTCTATGTTGATGACATTCTCCTCACTGGTAATAATGTCTGCTTTAAAGGCTTTCTTACATTCTACGTTTCAGATCAAGGATCTTGATGGTCTTAACTATTTTCTGGGCATTGAGGTTCTCAGATCTCCTCTTGGTCTTATTATGACTCAACGTAAGTTTGCGAAGGATTTGCTCAATGAGTTTCTTACGAATGATGTTTCTTCTGTTCCGTCCCCTCTGCCTTTGCATTTACAGCTCAAGCTCAATAAAGGTCAGGTTCTTGATGATCCTTTGGCCTATCGTCGCGTTGCTGGTAAACTCAACTATCTCACTCACACTCGACCTGATCTTGCTTTTGCGGTTCAGTTTCTCAGCTAGTTTATGAGTGATCCGCGTGTTCCTCATTAGGATGTTGTGTGGCATACTCTTCGTTATGTCAAAGGAACTTGTTCTCAATGGTTGTTTTTTAATGATGATCCTGATATGTCTTTGTCTGCTTATTGTGATTCTGATTAGGCGGCTTGCCCTAATACTATGCGTTCTGTTAGTGGCTATTTCATTTCTCTTGGGGGCAGCCCTATTTCTTGGAAATCCAAGAAGCAAGCCACTGTTTCTCTTAGTTCTGCTGAGGCTGAATATCGGTCTCTTCGCCATGTCACACAGGAACTTGCTTGGTTAACACGGTTATTTGTAGAGTTTCAGCTTACCAACCTCACTCCTGTTCCTCTCAAGTGTGACAGTCAGGCGGCCATCTAGATCGCTAAGAATCATGTTTTCCATGAGCGGACTAAGCATATTGAGTTGGATTGTCATTTTATCCGTGAGAAGCTTCAAGCCGGTTTGATTCCGCTTTCTCATACGCGGACTTTTGATCAACTTGCGGATTTATTCACTAAGAGTCTGGCTGGTCAACCGTATTCAGATATCATTTCCAAGTTGGGGTTGTATACACCTCCAACTTGAGAGAGGGGGGGGGGGGGTGTTAGCGAACTTGTCTCAAGTTCGCTTGTTTTAATAGGGGCGAACTTGTTAAGTTCCCCCTGATAGTTTTGTTAGTTACTTTCCTTGTATATAAATAGTCTTTTTGTAATCATTATTGAGTTATGAATCAAATAATTCATTTTTATCCCCAATCATTCTCTCTCTTTTTCATTATCTCGTTTATCATTCTCGATTGCTTAAGCGTTCATTCTCGATATCATAATGAATTAATAAAAGAGTGTGCTGAAAGTAAGTATTGAAGCAGTAAACAAAAACTTCCATACGTGAATTGTGTGTGTGTTTCAAGTGTGTGTTGTGGGGTCTGTACCAACAAACCTTTCCCCCTAAAAAAAAAGTTATCATTTGGAAATATGTTTGTCATAATTCTTAATGTGTTGACGCAATTGATGCAGGGGAACTCCTTAGAATGGATCTATCAGGTTTTACAGTGATATTAGCGGAGGTGCTCACGGGGAGACCCATGTGGAATGAAAGTGAACTTGATACAATTGATGATAAGTTGCTCCGAGATGGAAAAATGTCACTGCGACATATGGCAAGATCATGTTTTGAAAGCTGCTATGAGGAAGAATGTGAATCAAAGATGCTACAAATCTTTGAAGAGTATGGCACGAATGTTTCGGCATGTCAGGTCGAGACATTGTGCCCAACAACGTTGGATGATCGTGAGGATGAGACATTCTACACCGCAACTTTTGATGATCGTGAGGATGACACATTCTACTCAGAAACTTTAGAGGAGGTTGAGGATAAGACATTCTCAACAACATCTTTCGAAAGTTGTTTATGGTAAGCATCTTCTATGTTATCGATCGACATTTCTTGCATGTGCGTTTCTGCATATTTAGAAACCATTTTATTCACCAAGTGAATACATTGTTTACTAAACCATTAATTAGGAACCACTAAAAAAAATATAAATGTGAGTTAATAAAATGTTTGTTGGGATAATCGGTTTGTTCACAGGTCATGGGTCAGTGGGTCACAGGTTAACGGGTTATGGGTCAGCAGGTAGTTTATTTATTTTGTCATGGTTATTATATGTTTTATTAGAGATTGAGTAGTGGGCTAGATTTTTTTGAAAGGCGAGTAGTGGGCTAGATCATGGGTTATGTTTACCAGCTTTTAGGAATCAATTATACACATGTTATGCTATTTAATTTGAAGTCCAGGTCATTGTTTAAGAAGCTCTCATTATCAGTTTTCAGTTAATACAAAAGAGTTTGAACATTTTGTTCAAGTGTGTATCTCAAGGGGACTGAACCAACAATGTTTACTAAATTTTTAGTGGTTATACCTAGTAATACATAGAAGTTAAGAACTCACGAGTGCAGAGAAAGAAAATAAGCTATACAAGTTATGCCAAGTAATACATGAAACTTTGGTTATCTTTTAGTACACTAGCAGGACCCTATACATATAATTAATCCTCAAATTTGGATTGATGATGTTTTAACATGATTAATGCAGATCCTTCTGATGACATGGGACGCTTGCTGCAACTTCACAATTCACAAATTGGCTTATCATTTTTGCATATGGCTAAATGTGGATGAATGAACTCACGATATAAAATGTATCCAAAATCTCATCCTATGGTTGTTAAAAATGTGTACGTGAACGTTTGTATGTGTCATGAAATACATAAATGTATCTAGTCAACGAAAACATTGTGAAAAAGATGCCACATAGATGAAAGGTTTGGAATTGGATCTTATAATAGCTGTTCGATATCTAATTTCATGGCCGACCCTGAGGGTGTGCCGGGTGGGCGACCGCTCACGGCCTAAACTTTCGGCGGTTTAAAATATTACATGTGTAGTAGAAATCTAGAGAGGAAAAAAGGTAACAATAGAAAAAAATTTCAAGTCGGTGGTGGTCGGCGATAGATGGCGAAGTGAGGGGTGACGGCCTCTAATTGTTTGTTTTTAAGAGGAGAAGAAGAAAGATGAAGTGTGTAGGAAACAAATTAACAGTTCGTTATTAATTAGAACTAGAGGGTGACCTATGCGATACGGCGGGGAACACAGACACTAGCAATCATGTGACATATTTTTTTTAATTAAAAATAAACTATAGCAATTACCATATTCAAATTAAAGATAATAAAATGCTTGTTTTTACGGTGTATTTTTTGTTTTAATATTAATGTATGAAAAACTTTTGGTCATTAAAAATCATGGAGGAAGTTGGTTTAAAAGTCAATAATATGTTTTAAAGAATTGTAACATATGTTTTAAAAATTATAATTACTTAAACTCTTAAAATTATTTAAAAAACATTTTTTTCCTCTATAGTATAGATAGTTAATACATTTTGCAAATATTAAATTTGAAATTTATTAAATAAATTTTGCAAATAAAGAAATTATATTTGTAATACACCCAATCATTAAATTAAAGCATACAACCTCTCTCTTGTCAACAGATTTCTTAAAATTTTAATATATTAAATGAATAAAAAAATGGATTCAATAATTTCAAAACTTAAATAAACAGATGGTGGGTGACAGAATCTAAGACACTCTTAATCATGTGGGAGTTGAATTATTATTTTATATATATATATATGGGACGTATCAAATTAAAACCCTGAGTTGTTGTAAAAACCCATAAACTTATTCCGGACCACTCATTAATTTTTTGAGTTTTTTAGGTTTTTTTTTAATCTGGAGGGTATTTGAGTCATTTTCCTCACTCTCACTATTAAACCTATCGGTCCATTATATCTCTTAAAATCAAGATCTGTCTCTCTCTAAAGACAAGAAATCCCTCTTTCTTTCTCTTTCTAAACACACACAATCAGATCTTCTACCCCAACCTTGGATGAAATCGCATACAAGATCGTAGAACAAGACGATGATTCTTCGACCTCAAGCTCATGGATCCAAAAAATCTGGGTCGCACCATTAGAGGTGTCGATCTACCTTCTCTCTTTTCAACTCACGGCTTGAAAATTATCATCGCTCCTTCTCTGTTGTTCATCTTCACCTAAAAAGCTAGGGTTTTGGATTCGAAGACTTGTACCTGAGCGTGTATACTCTTTGTTTTTTTAGATCTGTGATAAAGAACAAGATCAGAGGTAATCAGATTCACCTTTTTCAGATCTCCGATGAAGAACAAAAACAAGCTTATGGGAGCTGTGACAATTTTACAATAATGGTATACCCTTGCTTTTTAAAAAGTAAAAGATCTTTAATATAAATAGTTTTTTTTAACTAAATGAACTAAATAAAAACCCAATATTTACTCGTGTGCTGTATGAAACTAATCTTGTTGGTGTTTCTAATTTTTTAACTAAATGAACTAGATAAAAACCCTTTATAGTACTTGATCTCCGTTAGTTAAATAGTACCTCAAATAATCTTCTACAATTTTGCATATCTTACTTTGAACTTTTCTTCTATGTCCTCAGGTTGTAAATTGCGATATGAAACCTGTGAATTTAATAAGCATTAAGTTGGGTTCTTTTACTGTGTTAGCTTATCAAAATAAATATGTTTTTAATGCCAATTTGCCACAGTAAAGCGTTTATGATGCTAAGATGCATGCTTGTGTTTGAGACTTGAATTTGGTGTTGATTTGGTGAAGATGAATTTGGTGTTGGTTTTTTTTTACCCCCAAATCCCAATTTGTTGGTCACAGTTTCTGTTTTCTGTTGGTCAAGATTTTATTTTTCTCTAACTTGATTTACCTATTTTGTTGAATTCAATATCTTGTGAAGTTTGGTAAGGTTTTTTTTATATAGGTGAAGAATTCAATGTTTTATACAATCTAGTGATAGGGAATTAGGGATTTGACATTTTAAGTTGTTTTAGCGACCCGTTTGATTACTTTTTTAGTTGTTACAATTTGGTGATAGGTTTCTGAAATTTGATTACATGTTAATTGTTACAATATGGTGATAGGAATTTAGGGATTTGCAAACACTAATACTTTTAAACCCAGGTTTAAGGATGGAAAAAAGCTTAATTAGATGTACACATATTTGAATTTGAGTTTACACATGTGTATTTGATTTTTACACATATGTATTTTGATTTTTACACATGTGTAAACTGATTTTTACACCAGTGTAAACCGGGTGTTCTTGATTTTTTTTTGGAGGGGGAAGGGGTGTTTAGGTGTTTTCTTTTTCAACTTTTCAAGATTGTTTTGATCTGTGGTTTTGCTGTATTTTCTTGTTTTTATGTGCGAAAAATTATGTTTTTATGACGTCTTTGATGTTTAGATAGTGTAGAAAAGCACATGAGGATCGAAGTATGACAAGAAGATCTATGCTCAAGACGGTATAAAAGTCTGGATTTTAAAGGATTTTAATTCAAGATCGAGTTTGATTTTACAATTAGGGTGTATTCCATTTTTAAACATGTGTATTTGATTTTTTACACAAGTGTAAAGTAATTTTACACATGTGTAAAGAGTTCTTATTCATGTGTATTTGATTTTATTCTGTTTATACAGTGTAATTATGAGTTTTATGGATATGTTTTTAGGGATTACACTACATAAAACATGTGTTTTAGGTTATTACTTATGTTTATTTTAATTATTACACATGTTTTTTGTTTTGTTTTTACACATGTGTAAAGATCGTGTTCTTCAATTGTTTCATATATCCCATATATATATATATATATATATATATATATATATATATATATATACACACATACATATATATATATACTGCGAGCAGAAAAATAGTGGTGATGCCCGGAGATTAACTTCAAGGTTGGTGATGGTGGTGCGACTTGTTCGAATAAAAGAACAGGAAGTACGGTTGCTTTGCTATGTGTATATTTGAAAAAGGTCAAGGTAGTTAGATTTTATATCATTGAATTGAATATTTTTATTTTAGGGGCATTGATGGCGGATTTAGAATTTTTCAGGATTTTCGCGAAAATAACGCCAGTTAATATAGAGGAAACAAAAACGGAGGTTCTGATATGTAATCACGTAACATGTTAATTTTTTTATTAAAAAAAACTATAGTGTAACATCCCAAAATTTCTAAATGAATAAGGGACGTTTTCTATAACCGAAGCTCGGGGAATAAACGAAATAAAAAATCGAGGACTATTTGCGGATTAAACGAAAGACGAGAAGTGTGGGGAGGGAGGGTTTTAACCCTAGCCGCCACCGCCATTAGTCGGGATTATAGATGGGGGGTTTAGCATTCAGGAAATATCTGACACCAGTGACGATGACGTCCGCGTTTCAGGATACGAGGCAAGTGGCGAGTATAGCCACCCTATCATTGGTTATCCCGTTGAAGTATCAGTGACAGAGAAAGTAGTTGTACCTCGGTACAACTCGACAGTGACAGTGACAGAGACAGATGCCATGTTATATGCTTATGTGTTAATATGTGCTATTTGTCTATGTGATAGTTTATGTGATTGTATTCTATTTTGTGTAGTAGTGTAACTACATTGCATAGTAGAAAGTCCTGCAGGCATGCTATAGTAGAAGTCTCACCCCGAGGTGTGAGCAAGCGAAAGTAGAAGTCTCATCCTGAGGTGTGAGTAAGGCTAAAGGAGTCTTACACTGAAGTGTAAGCGAGAAAGAAAGTCACACCCTGAGGTGTGGGCAGCGCTAAAGTAAAAGTCTTACCTTGAGGTGTAAGCGAGAAAGGGATCTTGTCTTCGGACCATGATCCATATGTGATAGTTCAATTATGTGAAAGTCACTTGTCCTGTACGAATGAAAAAGTAGAGTTGAAAGAGTAAAGGAGGACACCTTAACATGTTTCCTCAAAAGCAAAGTTTTGAAATAGCGATAGTAACGTAACAGTTTTATAAATTGTAACGTTGTAAAGTTTTAAAGTAAAAGTTAAGATTGTTTTAAAGTAAAGAAAGAAAGCTTATTTTATTTTTATAAAACCAAGTTACCAAAAGAAAGTTATAGTTTAAAGTAAAGATAAGACTCACCAGTCGTAGCTGACTTTTAGTATGCATGACAGGTAGTAAAGGTAAAGGAAAAGTAAACACTACTAGAAAATATACCTTTAATGACACGCATTGCATGTCATAAAAAGGGGTAGATGACACACGGAAGCGTGTCAAGGAAGACCCTGTCAAGAATGAAGATGACACGCATTTTGTGTGTCATCTGTTTATGACACGCATTTATGACACACCTTTACGACGGTGTAAGTGTAAGTGAATGTCAATATCATGCCTCACTGATTGAACTAGTCCTCTATAGTTGTTTCCATATATTAGAAAAGGTGCCACGATAGAGCAAAATGGGTTGATTGCTAAATGGGCTATCTGGTTTAATCATGGTCCGATGCTGGATTTATACAGTTGGGCCTTGTAAATTTATAAACATACTTGGATTGGATAGATAAAAATCTAAACATGACTAACGAAAAATCACCACAACTGCAGTCTTATAACTCAATATAAGCAGACCCTTTAATTTAGCAAACCAACAAATCCAATTCAAACAAAAGTTAAAAAAAATGATAAACATAAGCAACTTGAAAACATACTAGAAAAAATGTGATTTCAAAAAGAAAGCGAGTTCAGGGCCACCAGTGGGTCAGGGCCACAGAAACTTGGTTTGTTGGTCAGCAAGTATGAGCTTAAAGCAAAAAAAAAAAAAAAAAAAAAAACAGCTGCAGTGGGTTAGGGCCACGCTACCCTCAAAACAGTGGGTCAGGGCCACCCTCAAAACAGTTCTAACATTTTAACTTTACAAAGATCAATGAAGTTTCTAAATTCGCAAAACATATATTCCTTAATGTAAAAAAAGCATGCAAACAGTCAAGTGCACAAAACATATATACTTACATTGTTATTGACCAGTATTTCAACTACTTAATCAACTATCTCTTTCATGAACTTTAACATATAGTAGCCACATTCAGTACTTCTCGATTGACATGGACACTACACAATTACATAATATTAGTTTGCAAGATTTTTAAGTAAATTTCCCTGTTTTTTATGCGTTTCAATTGGTGTGAATGAATGTTCATAATTTGTTGATTATATAGTTGGATTTTGCTTATACTAGTACTATAGTCATTTTCTGAACTAAAGTGGTAAAAATCATTAAGTTTGTTTACATGTGATTGATATCATTGTTTTTTTAGGGCAACAAATCATATTTGAGTAACATGGTTGCATTCTAAAAACATTGCCCATGGCATACTAAAAGCTGATAGCCTTACTTTTGGGGGGTGCATGAAAAAATTGTGAAACAAATTCTTGCTGAACATTTAGAATTTAGGCTTGTAGATCTGAATATATTGGGGTCATTTTTGAACACAGAGAACAAGGGGGCCAAAATTTCATACATCCCTTGCACATATCTTATCCCCGGGTTCAGCTTTGCAAATATGATCAGTATATTTATCAACGAGTCCTGTAAGTAACATGATGTTAAACTCAGGTCCATATATCTCATGATTGCATCATTTCACGTGTGTGATTTTTGTGACTTCTGTATTTTTTCTAGTTACCCGATTGGCTTTTGCAAAAGCTGAGTCGCCTGAGAAAAACTGTATGTCCGGGTGAGTTCGTTTCGCATCACGGTCTATCTGCTCAATGATCTCAAAGTCCTATAAGTAGCAGAAACTATAAACATACACATATATGAAATTTCAAGATCTTTTACATGTTTTTGTACAGAACTATATTGGAATTTTCATGTTTGTACAATGGAATACCACGAATTTATACATTTACATTACTTTATTGACATCCTAAATTGGTCATACAAAGTAAAAAATTGGTGTGCAATTGTACCCAACCCAGCAGGAGGTGTCTTTGGAAAATATGTTATACAGGAGACTGAAAAGGAAATTCTTTTTTATTTTATAGAAAATTACAGTATATAAGTTGGGATTTTACTATTTATGGAAAACAAACAGCAGTTTACCCGGGAAGCAGGATCTTTAAATCCTACACTAATACCAATCAAATGGGAATCGAGTGTTCTTCTTGCTGCATCTGAAGAGCTTCATACAAAGACATCCCACCTTGCATAATCGCCTTGAATCTATCTTGCAGAAAGAAATTAGATATCAAGTTTTTAACAACTAAACGATATCTAGATTATGGGATAGCATCAGAACCATATTGCTTATAAATTTGTAATGTCATAGCAAGTTCATTCAGAGTATAAATATGGATCGAGTCACATTTTTCATAGCAAGTTCATACACAGTTTGTAATGTCATAGCAAGTTCAGTCAGCACGAAAGTGTTGAGCATTCTACAAAAGAAAAATAATTTCTATGATTTCTTTTGAATGCAATAAGATCAATATGAAAAATGAAGAACTGAAAGTTCACAACATCAAGAGCTTTTCTGTCTTGGATTCATCTTCTTCACCAAAGTTCACAACCACAAGAGCTACACTATCCTTTTTTAACTTCTTCCCAATCATCTCCAATACTTTCTTATCATATTTTATAGGACTGAAAGCCAATAAAGACAGATAATAAGCGCCCACAAATCAGAATATACTACAAGGTGCAATTCATAAAACTACATACCCTTCGGCAAACACGATTATTCTCTATTGCTGCCTTTTTTTTTGGCGATGCTTCAAAGCCAACTGAGCAACCTGAATCCCAGCTGCCAAGTTCATCTCACCACCTATTTCTAAACCTGAGTTACCGAAATCTCAGTACTTCACAGTTCACAAAAGAGACACAATAATGACTTTCAAAATGTAAAGCCGACTAAAAACGCTAACTATGCATGCAAGCCAGGATCTTGCCAAGATCACTAGTAGGAGTCACGAGAACATGGACACCTTTGCCAGCCATTGTCAATACGCCCACGGTATTCTCCGGATTTGACGATAACAAAAAACCAACAACAATATTTTAGCCTCTAATCAGACAGAATCCCTAATGCATCAACTTTGTTATTGATGAATATAATCTTTGTAAACCTACTAACTAGACCTACACAATTCATCTACTGAACTTATAATCATCAACTCATTTCAACAGAAAATTATCCGCAATCTAATCATAACTCTTTCCAAAAACAAAACAAAACCCCTAGGATAAACTATATATTTACGTAAAATACATGCCTATCAAATAACCTAAGTTTTAGTGCCACAAATCAGATTAACTGCATCTGCTTGAGCCTGAAACCTAGTAGGTGAGTAATCACCTTTGCACATCCATTCCGAATTGTCGATACAGATCATCGTTGGCTGATTTCAGTTGAAAAAAATCTTCCCATTTAGGTTCCATTTTAGATGAATTGTCATCAAACAAATGTAGTAAGAGGTATTGTTGATGGGTTCAACCCATTCCGACGACGAGGTGAGGTTGTAGTAAAAACCCACCTGAAATCAGAGGTGATTTCACAAGTCAGATGATTCAAAGTTCAAACTCAACCTAAATACCTAATTCAAACTCTAGTGGCAAGCATCGATAGGAAAAAGCCATCATACTTGCAAAATTGAATGTTAGAACTCATGGAAATCAGAAATTGTACAGATAATGATGATGAAGGAAACAAACCACTTAAAATCTAAGCCCTTGATCGTCTTTCAAGTAACTGAGCCCTAACCCTCGTCGTCCGCCACTTCAGGGTTGGAGACCACCACCGTCTCCCGCCATTCGTCGCTGTGGCTGTGAGGGGTGAGGCTGAGCCGTTGGGGACCGCCGGACTCATCGTCGGAGGTGAGCCCACCAGAGGTGGCTGGCGGCTCCCCTCATCCTCCCTCTCTCTCTCTCTCTCTCTGGATACACATATGTGTGTGTTTTCAATGAAAATGGGGATAAAAGATGAGTTGAAAAAATGTGGGCGCTGGAAAGGGACGGGATTTAAAAAACATAAGATGACATTGAAAGATGAGACACAAAAATGTGTATCGATGTTTTTAGTAAAAATGACAATTTTTTATGACACACACTGTGTGTTATAATTCGCATGTTATTAAAGGTTTGTTTTCTAGTAGTGAAAGTAAATGAGCCATGAGGGCTGGATAGCAGGGACGTCGGGCTGCTGCGCTGAAGACTGACTTTCTTTTTCCCGATAGTTATGCTGAACAATGTCTTATGTTTTTATCTTATTGGTTTATGAATGATTTGAGTTAAAGACTTCCACTGTAATAGATTCTGATTCATAGGTTAAAAGCAATGTTATTATGTTTTGTGTAAACTATGAGATGTACCCGGTTTTGGGGCGTTTCAAGTTAGTATCAGAGCCATAGTTTGAGAGATTCAGACTTTTGTGATAATGTCTGAACTTAAACAGAGAATGTGATAATGTTTGAGAAAGGAATGTCAGTGAGAGCAGCCCGTCCATGGAAAGGTAGTGAAATGAGGTAGTTAATGTCCTAACATAGAACATAGACACTATTGCCTTAGTACAGATAGTAGATGATCGAGTTGTCAAGGTCAATCAAAATCAATATTAAAAACTACTATTTAGCTACTTAGACTACAGTATAGGAAGTAGGGTTGTCGAATCCACAGGGAACTCGTGGAGAATACTATTTAGACTAAAACAATTCAATTGCCACTAAAGTTTAAAACTTTATTACTTCAAACACTTGGAACTATCAAAAAGCAACTAACTTTGGTTTGTAAAAACTATTAGAGAAAAACGACCACTCCGGGTTTCAGATTCAGCAAAACACAGTTCAATTTTAGTTTCAAATCAGATAGGAGATTACATAGACATAACCTTGTTTAAATTGTTCAATCCAATCACACATTAGAAAACTCAAACACAAAATCAGATTATTCCCGATGCAAGAAAACCAAGAAACGATGATAAATGCGCAAGAATCAAATAACATGCAATTGTTTATAAATCAAAAACACAATTGAGTCCAAAGAACTTAACGGGTTCACAAAACTCAGTCCACATTGATAACCAACTAAAATCAGACGAGTACATGCATAAATCGTTCACCCGGATGGATCACGAAAAGCTTAGCCGCTCATAAGCGTAACAAATCTCGCAATATCTAATCTAGAACTTACAAGCATGAAGAATTAAGAACAATTGAGCCAAGAATACTGAAAATCGCCCCCGGGAACTTCTAAAACGGCTGAAGTAAAAGATTCCTCGAGAATAGGATCACAATGGGCTTATAATTGGAATTAGGTTAAAATTGCCACAAAACACGTTCTTCGCGTACCGCGAAGCTTTCTGGCCGGGCCTTTGATGTAGTGCCAAATATCCCTTGTTTAAGAGTCGGTTTTGTATACGTTTTAGGCGTTTAGCCGTGTACTTTGAGTCGTTTTATGTGTGTTTTGTAGTTTGGAGTGTTACAGGTTTAATGTGCTTAAGAGAGCGGAAAACACGAGGGAATCAAAGAAGGCCTCAAAGCAAGGAAAAGGGAAAGTCAAAGATTAAAAGTAAAAAAAGTCAAATTCTTGTAAATCTAGATCCTCGCGGTATGCGAGGAGTTGGTGAGAGAGTCTCGCGGTACGCGAGAGAAGGAAAAAGCCCACCCGACTATTTTGGCCTTCGCGGTACGCGAAGGTCTGGCCAGAAAGTCTCGCGGTACGCGAGAAAAGGGTGTGCCGACAAAAATAACCTAATTCCAATTTAAAACCCATTTTGACTCCCATTCTCGAATTAACTTGGTTCTAGCCGTCCCAGAGGACTCCTAAGGCGATTTTCATCATTGTTTGGTCAATTGTTCTTGTTTTTCAATGCTTGTAAGTTCTAATTTGATTATTGATATGTTTGCTACAATTGTAAGTTCTAATTTGATTCGTGATCCTTCCGGGTGAACGATTTATGCATATACTTATCTGGGTTTAGTAAGATTATTAGTGTTGGATTGGATTTTGTGAACCCTTTAGGTTCTTTGGATTCAATTGTATGTTCGATTTCTTATCAGTTTGATTTTGTTCAACGTTTGCATGTGTGTCATCGTTTCTTGGTTTTCTTGCATCGGGAATAATTTGGCTATGTGTTGAGTTTTATAAAATTGAAATTGGATTGAACAACTTAAACAAGATTATGTCTATGTAATCTCCTATCTGATTTGAAACTAAAACTGGATTTGTGTTTTGCTGAATCTGAACCCCGGAGTGGTCGTTTTTCTCCAACTGTTTTCTAAAAGTTAAAGTTCGTTCGTTGCTTTCTATAATTCCAATTGT
The DNA here is from genome assembly GCA_023525975.1 of Smallanthus sonchifolius. NCBI lineage: Eukaryota > Viridiplantae > Streptophyta > Magnoliopsida > Asterales > Asteraceae > Smallanthus > Smallanthus sonchifolius. The sequence goes on along the minus strand of CM042028.1, from coordinate 14,619,062 downwards.
TTTAATTAATAAAGTTTTCAACTTTGCTGACCATTGAACCGTTTTAGCATAAATAGTGTTGTCCACGAGTTCCCTGTGGATTCGACAACCCTACTTCCCTGTCTACGGTTTAAGGTAGCTAAGTAGTATTTTTTATTATAATTTTTTATTGACCTTGACAACGTGATCAAAATGGAGCCGTTGCTAGGGAATTTGTGTGTAAAGTGCTATTTTTGATTTGTTTTGTTCAGTACTACTAATTGTGTGCTTACGTGTGCAGGGGCAGTTTTATGCATACTAGGCGCTCAGACAGAAAATCTCCATTATTGTTTGATCTAGAGATAGAGAAAGCAACAAGAGCTAACCGAAAGCTCCAAAGCACAGTTAAGACCATCTTAGAGAAGCTTGACAGTCCGTCTGTGAGGATGTCACAAAATCAACCAGAAAACCCAGATCCAAACTAAGGTGGGGAACCAGATCCACCGATTCCACCATTGCCAGATCACCTATTCCCTAACCAACCACAAATTCAACAACACCCACCCGCTCCAAGACATCAACAACATCCACCACCACCTTTCCATGATCACCAATACCATCCATATAACAGCTTTCCGAGCTATTCAGACTTTGGGGATAATGAACATGTGTCACCGGGACAAAGCCACAGGCGAGAGCACGGTTCTCAACATGAGAACTGGAACGAGGAAGAGGAATGGTATGACCTAAACCATCAGGAGGCATTCCCTCCAAGAAATCAAAGAGTTGATAGAGTAGGCGGTTGGGTGCAGCCACCACCAGGGGCAGAATATGGGCATTATCAGGGGAATAAGGTAATGTGGGAAATTCTAATAGAGAGAACAGGTATAGGCAGCCACAAGTGAACAGACCCAGCTATCGAGAAGAACCACCTAGGAACAGAAACCAGGCCAGGCACGATCAAGGGGTGGATAGTCACTTCCGCCCTGCTTTAGCTTTAAATGCTTCCACCGTCATACCACCAGTTCGTAGGGGGAACGCATTCGAGATCCGACCTGGATGTCTTGGGATCCTCCCACAATTCTTTGGGAGAGCTACTGAAGAGCCTTACACTCATCTTTCAGAATATGAGGCTACTTGTGGGACCATTGGTGGTCAAGGGTTCACAACCTATGAGGTGAAACTGGTACTCTTCCAGTTTTCACTTAAGGACAGGGAGAAGCAATGGTTCTTGGCTTTGCCATCTGCTAGTATTGCCACCTGGGCAGAGCTGCAACAGCAGTTCCTTGATGAGTACTTCCCACCTCATAAAACTAATGAGGCCCGAGCTGCAATCCGAGACTTTAAGCAACAATCAGGGGAGCCTTTCTATGAGGCATTCAAGAGATTCAAGGAATTACTGAGAAATTGCCCGCCCCACGGGATAGAGAAGTGGGAGCTGATACAGGCCTTTTATGATGGATTGCTACCGGAGGATGTGAGGGATGTTAATTCAACTAGTAACGGGTCATTCTTTTCGAATCATGTAGATGATGACTGGGATATTCTGGAAAGGATGGCGGTAACATCAAAGAGGCAAGCACATGCCAGTAAGAGAGCCAAGAATGGAGCATCTGCCAAGGCAGTGGATTATGAGACTCATAAGCGTCTAGATGCCATGGAACTTCAAATGGCAAGACTTGGCAGATCTGGTGGGAAGGATGTGGCGAATGTGTCACAGGGATATCCAGTATGTGAAGGATGTAGTGACTTGGGCCATACTTTGGCAAGCTGCCCAAGGGAGCAGGGCAAGGCAGAAGAAGTGAACTAGGTCAGGGGAGATAGGAAGCAGGACCTGAATGCAACCCACTACCATCCAGGACTCCGGAATCATCCCAATCTCAGGTAATGTAATGCTTCAAATCAATTAAATCCTAACTTTCAGGGTGTTGATGTGCAGGGTGGAAATCAACAGCAGTACTAGAACCGCCAACAAGGCTATAATCAAGGCGGGTATCAAGGGTACCAAAGGATCCAGAGCAATCAAGGGGGTTATCAGCAGAGAAACTACCAACAAAATCAACCCCAGCAGTACCAGCAACAAGGGAATCAGCAAAACATACCTACAACCGCCGGTGGCCCTCAGCTCACAGCCATACTAGAATCGTTGAAAAGAATTGAACCGGATAGGGAGATCCATACCAAGACCAACGAATCCTTTGAGAGACAACTGGGTCAATTAGCTGAGAAGTTAGCTGAGGTGGCAGGGAGACCACAGGGGCAACTCCCGAGTGATGCAAAGCTAAACCCGCAACATCAAGGAGCAAGCTCCTCTGGGTCAAAGAATACTTCTTTTAGTGCGGTAAGTACCCAGCAAGATGGTGAAGAGAGTGAGTCAGAAGATGACGGTGAGCAGGGCGAGCCCATTATCCCAGTCAACATGGGGGGTTTGAAGATTGATCAGGCATTGTTAGATTATGGGTCAAGTGTCAGCATACTACCAGGCAGCCTTTATGACCAGTCTGACTTTGGTCCTCTGCAACAAGTCGACACCACGATGGTGTTAGCTGATCTGACAAGGAAACGGGCTCGGGGGATGGTTAGAGGTGTTGCTGTAAAGGTAGGGGAGTTCTATTACCCCGAAGATTTTCTGGTGATTGAGTATGAAACGGATGTGAAAGAGAAGCAAGCAAGAGTCATCCTGGGTAGGCAATTCTTGGCAACTGCCAAAGCTCTGATCAACTGCAGGGACAATACAGTAAGCATGACCTTCGGTAACAGGGAATTTAACTTAGATATTCGTTTAAATACTTTTACATATTTTAGCAAAGTTAAGTGTCCTAAAACAGGTGCTACTAACAAATGTCCCCCTCGGTCCAAAGCAGATGAGGGTGGCACAAAAGATAAAAGTGTTGTGTTTGACAGGTATGCGTTCAAGCAGAATGTGGAAACTGAGGTAGTGGATGCAGCAAACCCCAAGTGTGGGGAAGTTGGAATACAAGTGGGAAAGCCACCATGGAAACCTTAGGTGGAAAGTGCAAGTAATCATACCAGATCAGGAACAGGACCATCAAGGTCACCGGGGGGGGGGGGGGGGTCAAAGAAACCTCCTAAGCTCTTCAGGACTTCATATGAAACGGGTGACTCTTGGGTAATGCGGGGTGAAGAAGAAATCACTGCTGGAGAACACATGCATAATCTGAACCTGAATGGTAATGACTACCAAAGGGCATGTGCAACAGCATTTGGCAAGGAATTTGTGTTCCAACCATCGTAACATCAGTGAGGTACACCGCGTCTGGCTGAAGACGTTAAACTTGAGGGCAATACACAAAACCGTGGGGGTAAGATGCCGTTGTAGAGTTTGTAGAAGTTTTTAAGTTTTTCGGTCTTTCCGATATAGTTTTGTGTTTTTCTAAGTTTTTACAGGGATTCGTGGCCATTTGGGGGAGAAAAATCATTAGGAATGACGTTCCAGGTATGTATGAACATAAATGAAGTGCTTGAACAAGTTTTTGAAAAAATTGAGTTTTAAGAGCTGGAAAATTTTCTAACTCAAAAATCCGTCTTAACTTTCTGTTACCAGCAGGTTCTCGCGGTACATGAAATTTCATGGGCTAGTCTTCGCGGTACTTTGACAGTTTCAACCTTACCGACACCCCTAAGATTAGAACCCACAAGACATCCTGAATTAATTAATCAATTAAGCCTAGATACACTATCAGGATGCTTAAGCCTTTCAAAATCGGTTGGGCCTACCAAAACGTTACAAATTAGACGCATTTTCTATTTTATTATTTCACTTCACTTCATCACGCAAAGTTTCCATTTCAACCTATCATCTTCCATTTAGTTGTAACAATTCTAATCCAAGGACATTTTTGACAATTTTTAAATTTTTATGGATTTTTTTGATTTTATGACTCAAACACAGACTCAAATTACAGACCTGGACTAAGGTCTCCCCTCCCCACACTTGAACTCTACATTTCCCTCAATGTAGGAAGAGCGACACTAAAATGAAAAAAATACAAAAATAAAGAAAATATAGTTGGACAAACAATCGTATAGCATTTCATTCGCGATCGCCGTGAAAATCTGCTCATGGGCTGCCTTGTACACAAGAATCAAGTGAAAGTCAGAAATCACCACCGGAATGGAGATTGAGTACGGGCGGATCAATCGAAACCTGCTGCAAAATTAAACTCCAAACACCCCACAAGCGTTATATCGACTCAATATAAGGACGCAAAATAAAAATAAAAGACCCGACGGACTCGACATGACTCAAAATTACAAAAATAAAAAATTAGGGAAAAATGGCAAACCAGGGTCTCTCGTGTACTGCGAAGACCGGATGGGACTTCCCTCGCGTACCGCGAGGGACAAATAAACACCCGGACCCTTCTTTTGTCTCTCGTGTACCACAAAGACCGGGCATGAAACTCTTGCGTACCGCGAGGGAGTGTTAGTGACAGAAAGTTAAGACGGATTTTTGAGTTTTTTCGTTAGAAAAATTTTCAATCTCAAAACTCATTTTTTCAACTTTTCCCAAAACTTGTTCCTACCCTTCATTGTTGTTCATACATACCTGGAACGTCATTCCTGATGATTTTTCTCACCCAAATAGCCACGAATCCCTGCAAAAACTTAGAAAAACACAAAATTATACCGAAAAGACTGAAAACTTAAAAAAAATTCTACAAAATCTACAATGGCATCCTACCCCCCACGGGTTTGTGTATTGCCCTCAATTACACTCATTCCAACCATTATCTTCCCAGAGACGTCCCCACACTTGGCCAATTGCATACAAATAAATGAAAATAAAGAAATGACAACCTAACTCACTTTCGTAGGAATCATGGATGCATTTAGCGTATGCAACAAGCCTTTTAAACCCCTCGGTAGCCCGAGTGGACGGGTTTAGTCTCATGAGGGTTTCTAGGGAACACACCCACAACGTTCTTTTAACTAGACAAGAAATAAAAGCTAACTAACATTAGGTTGCCTTCCAAGAGCGCTAAAGTTTAACGTCTTCAGCCAGACGCGGTGTACCTTACTGATGTTATGGCGGTTGGAACACAAATTCCTTGCCAAATGCTGCTGCACATGCCCATCGGTAGTCATCACCATTCAGTTTCAGATTCTGCACATGTTCTACCGCAGTGATTTCTTCTTCATCCCGCAGTACCCAAGAGTCACCCATTTCATATGAAGTCCTGAAGAATTTAGGAGGTTTCTTTGACCCCCCTTTTGACCTTGATCGTCCTGTTCCTGATCTGGTATGATTACTTGCACTTTCCACCTGAGGTTTCCATGGTGGCTTTCCCACTTATATTCTAACTTCCCCACACTTGGGGTTTACTGTATCCACTACCTTGTTGATCACATTCTTCAACTCAGACCTGTCAACCACAATACTTTTATCTTTTGTGCCACCCTCATCCACTTTGGACCGCGGAGGACATTTGTTAGTAGCACCTGTTTTAGGACATTTAACTTTGCTAAAATATGTAAAAGTATTTAAACGAATATCTAAGTTAAATTCCCTGTTACCGAAGGTCATGCTTACTGTATTGTCTCTGCAGTTGACCAGAGCGTTGGCAGTTGCCAAGAATGGTCTGCCTAGGATGACCCTTGCTTGCTTCTCTTTCACATTCGGTTCATATTCAATCACCAGAAAATCTTCGGGGTAATATAATTCCCCCACTTGCACCGTAACACCTCTAATCATGTCTCGAGCCCGTTTCCTTGTTAAATAAGCTAACACCACAGTAGTGTCAACTTGTTGTAGTTGGCCAAAGTCAGACCGGTCATATAAGCTTCTTGGTAATATGCTGACACTCGACCCATAATCTAACAAAGCCTGATTAATCTGCAAACCCCCTACTTTAATTGGTCACCTTCATCTTCTGGCTCACTCCCTTCACCATCTTCATGGGTACTAACTGCACTAACATAAGCATTCTTTGACCTAGAGTAGCTTGCTCCTTGATGTTGCGGGTTTAGTTTTGTATCACTCGGGAGTTGCCCTTGTGGTCTCCCTGCCACTTCAGCTAACTTCTCAGCAAATTGACCCAGTTGTCTCTCAAAGGATTCATTGGTCTTGGGCTGGATCTCCCTATCCTGTTCAATTCTTTTCAGGGATTCCATTATGAGTGCAAGCTGTGAACCATTACTGGCTGGGGGTCTATTCTACTGGTTCCATTGTTGCTGGAACTGTTGGGCCTGATTTTGTTGATAATTTCTCTGCTGATATCCTTTATTGCCCTAATTTCTTTGGTACCCTTGATACCCGCCTTGATTATAGCCTAGTTGGCGGTTTTGGTACTGCTGCTGACTTACACCCTGCACATCAGAACCCTGAAAGTTAGGATTTAATTGATTTGATGCATTTCCATACCTTAGATTTGGATGATTCCGGAGTCCCGGATGGTAGTGGATTGTATTAAGGTCCTGCTTCCTTTCTCCCCCAACTTGGTTCACCTCTTCCGCCTTGCCCTGCTCCCTCGGACAGCTTGCCACATTATGTCCCAAATCACCACATCCGTCACAAACCGGATGCATTTGTGACTGATAACGTGTTTTATGTATATAAAAAATATATATATAAATACGTCTCTTGTAATGGCTCCAAAAACTTGATGCCAAATACGAGAGACATAATATATATCTTTAATAATGTTCGGTTTAGAGTTACACAAAATCAGGTTTTAAATTTATAAATTAAAATGATAATTACTTTAACTTAAAACACACACGATAGGCAAATGTACCCATCGCAGCGTAATATAGTCTGGGTAAGAACCAAGTATCGAACCATGGACACGGATTCCTTACTCAACCCTTTCCATTGTCTGACTAGGATAATTAGCTGGAAAATGGGTTTTGTTTTAAAAGGAAAATAAAAAGATAAGAAATGTAGTTAGAAGTATTATCTTGTTTAAGGTGTTACTCTAGTTGTTATCCCATGTTAATTAATGCTATATTTAAAGTAAGGTTGATCATAGTTACTAGTACTAACCCTTTCGATAGGGGAGTTAGCATTTCATAACGGAACAGTGGATACGGTCGGCCAACTGTTCCTTAATGAATCTCGGGACCCTAAACGGGGTCTCAAGTCCGCCGGTTATCTCGTGATTCATTATTCGGACTAAGATTATCCAATGACTGACGTACGTCATGTCTTGTAACTTCTTCCGGTAAGTCGGAATGCACGACTTCCTCCAAAAGTACTTTATGAACGCTCGGACCTAACAATTTATGTTCTTAAAATAGTTGTCTTTACTTATAATATTATTTTAAATAAATAAGACTTTCATTCTCAAGATCAAACCCCATGGCTCCCGCTAGAAGTACTCTGCACGCTGACACAAGAGAAGTAAAGAAATACCGACACAAACCGCCCAGTCTGGTTAGGGCTCAAACGGCTTGCTGAATACCCAAACCTCCAATCAACCCATAATATTAAATCTATACTACCCGGCCATTGCTAGCACCAAGATTTGTATATAGAACGTACAAACTTGAATAAGCTTCCGAAACAAGAAGTCTTGCTTAAGTAACTTACAAGATTTAAGATTATTAGATTGGTTTAAAGATCACTTATTCTTGTCTTTTTAAGATAACTCATAGTAAAGACTTTAAAAACATAACATACTAAAAATACTTCATTAATTAATTAAAGTTCAACCAACTCGAGCAACACAAGAGGACTAGCCATGAATGACCATGCAAGTGACTCCACTAACCCTTAGATAATGTGTGGAAGTATTCCAACACCAAGGGAGAGCGGGTATAGAATGCCTCTTATTTTACTTGAACGAGAAGAATCGCTTCATATTACAAGACTTTAAAAAGGAAATAAACAAAGAAAGGCTAAACGGACCAAAACCGAGAGGGTTCCAGCTCTTAGCAGAGCTCTAAGGCCTTCCCAACTCTTGGTCTTGGACACCTAAATGCATGGAATAAGCTTGCTATTTATAGGCTGAGATCTGGGCAATGCACGGTCGTGCATTGGACGGGCGTGCAAAGTACCCGTTTCTTGCACGTGAGGGAATCTGGCAGCTTTTGGGAGTACAAGGCCAATTTTCACCAATTGCACGGCCGTGCATCCTCTAATTTTGACCAAGGCTTGATTTTGACTTCCTGGTTGGACTCCCTGGGTGCACGAACGTTCGGTTGACTTCCGGATGCTGATTTTCCCTTGATTTTGAGTGATTTCTTCATGTTTTTGTACATCAAGGGTAATTATCCTATTGTAACACAAATGAATAGATTAATTATCAATTCCTATCATTTTGTTAATAATTATGATGAATATGGGGATAATTATGCATGTAAAATATGTATAATTTACGTCATATCAGTGACACATTAGCCACATCCTTTCCACCCGACCTGCCAAGCCTTGCCATTTGTAGTTCCATGGCATCTAGACGCTTTTGTCTCTCATAGTCAACTGCCTTGGCAGATGCTCCAGTCTTTGCTCTCCTACTGGTATGGGCCTGCCTCTTGGATGTTACCTCCATCCTCTCTAGTATCTCCCAGTAGTCATCCACATGATTTGAAAAGAAGGACCCGTTACTAGTTGAATTGACATCCCTCACATCTTCAGGTAGCAACCCGTCATAAAAGGCCTGTATCCACTCCCATTTCTCTATTCCATGATATGGGTAGTTTCTCAACAACTCCTTGAATCTTTTAAATGCCTTATAGAAAGGCTCCCCTGATTGTTGCCTAAAGTCTCGGATTGCAGCTCTGGCCTCATTGGTTTTGGTGAGGCGGGAAGTACTCATCAAGGAACTGCTGTTGCAGCTCTGCCAAGGTGGCAATACTAGCAGATAGTAATAACAAGAACCATTATTTTACCCGGTCCTTGAGTGAAAACTGGAAGAGTACCAGTTTCACCTCATCTGTGGTGAATCCTTGACCACCTATGGTCCCACATGTAGCCTCATACTCTGACAGATGTGTGTATGGCTCTTCAGTAGCTCTCCCAAAGAAGTGTGGGAGGATCCTGTAACATTTCTGATTTTCATCATGTAATCGTTTGATTTCAATAAACAAACACATTTCAGTTTCGATTCGTGTACGAACAAACTACGATACAGTTACATATACAAACTATTCTATTACAATAACAAATTAAACAAAAACGCAATTATCTCACAAGCCCCGAGGACCAAAACTGACAAAACTCAAAAACTACAAAACTAGGCAAGCACGGTCGCGCCTAGGACTAGGCACGGTCGCGCCTGCCGACCTAAGCACGGTCGCGCCTAAAGTAGGCACGGTCGCGCTGATGAAACCACGTGACTCTGCAGAAGTCAGATCACAACCATACCCACTGAATCCGCGAAATTTAAAATGGAGAAAAGCCGGTCTTCGCGCGTCAGACCATACTCGACTGAATTCCGTCTGAAACACGCATCAAATGTCGTCCAATTTGCACAATTGATTAATCCCATTCACACCACAACCGAGTCTCTCGAATTCGTGGATATAAAGCAACTTGCACGTTTCCTACACCCACATCTACACTCACTCAGTCTCTCAGAACTCTCATTCGACACTCACAACACTTCTGGAGCCCGATCGATCGCCAAGATGCTCGAAAACGCGACCCGTAGCCGACCGCATTCAATTGCCCAATAATCTCAAGTAAGTAATACACCAATAGCTTCGTATCATCCTCTACTACGAAAGCCCTATGCCAATTCGTAGTAGAAACACTCAAGTCTGTCCGATTTTTGAACGAAAAGCCGAAACTAAACTTTTAGTCGAACTACCTTTTAAACACGAAATAAATCCAATTAAAACTCATAGATAGCTTCGCAATCATCCACTAAGTGAAAGCCCTAAGAATACAGAAACATTTAATATAAGAATCGACGGATTTGGGTCTGGAAAAGACCCGACACGGTCGCGCTCATCCCTGAGCGCGGTCGTGCCTGACCAAGCACAATCGTGCCCCAGGTGTGGCCCGGTCGTGCTTACCGAGCAAACAAGTCTTGACCAAAAACAAACACTAGACGCGGTCGTGCCAGATATGAGCACGGTCGTGCTCTATGTCCAGACCCTCTGTAGTGACTTCTGACTCGACCACGGGCGCGCTCAGACCACCACGGTCACGCCCGGCAACGAGCGCGGTCGTGCCCTACTTGAGCACGGTCGTGCTCCTTGACCAGAAATCAATTATTTTTCTGTTTTAAAGTCTATTTAACATATTTTAGCTAAAAATTTCAAAATGTAATTATAAAAATTATTTTATAAAATCCCAAGACCCGGGAATCATTTATAAACCAAACCCTTGATTTAGAAATTTAAAACGATTAATTCCCGATAGTTCGAAACCGATGAAATCGTGAGTTTATATAATCATTTTTATAAAACCATTTATACAAATATATATTTTGACTTAAACAAATATTATTTATCTAAATTTATATTTAAATAAATATAAATATATATCAGTTATTTAAATTTACATTTTAAAGATTATATATATCACTACTATTTAAAATGTTCTAAATAGATAAATAAAATTATTTATTTATTTATTTCAAACAAACCCTAAACGTACAAATCCATTTTCGACATAAAAATAACACAAACAATGACACGCGTTATACATTTATCCAATAGGTCAAACGTAGCGACCTACACCACGCTTGGCATTTTTGGTTGATTTTGCGCAAACTACACTACCCAACACAAGTGAGTTTTACATAGCCCCCTTTTTCCTTTTTACACATATTTTGGGGTGAAACATGTTCCTTCAACAACTCGCTATTTACAACTACGTGCGTACAATTCTACCATATGGTCATATGCGTTTATTTATGCGTTGTGCCAGAATACTAACTGTTAAGGCTACATACACATGACATACTCGTGCAATTATACAACACATACACAGGACATACTCGTGCAATTATACAACACATACTCATGACATACTCGTACAATTATACAACACATACATAGGACATACTCGTGCAATTATACAACACATACACATGACATACTCGTGCAATTATACTACACATACAACGGGATAGCATGTGTTGCTATGCCCTTCATTGGGCTAACATTGGTATGTTATGCCCTCCATCAGGCCAACATTGGTATGTTGTGCCCTTCATTTGGTTAACATTGGTATGTTATTCAATTACAAGGTTACATCTGTGCAACTAGCTTAACTTAGATTCTCCATAAATGCTTCTTAAACCATGTATCATATGAGTTGTACACAAAACATTTGAACTTTACTTGTGGTGTCAAAACCTATGTATGCTCACCAACTATTTATAGTTGACACTCTCGTTTTAAACATGTTTCAGGTACTAAGCTTTGAGTTCATATCCAAGATGCTACACATAGGAACTGGACCTAGTATCTCAATTGATAAAGAAATTTTGTATTTTGATTCTTGTAAACATTCTACTTGATTACTTGAAATATGAAATGGAATTGGTTATTTAATATATTACAACTTTAGTCAACCATGAGCTTATGAACAGTCTGCACGCTTCACGCCCCGACGTTTCCGCCGCCGGTTGGGGTGTGACAGATTGGTATCAGAGCCAGGTTTATAGAGAATTAGGTTATTAGACACTCTTGACCTAGACTATAACCTTAGGACACCCGTCATATGCCATGCTTCATGTTACATAGTGATTGCTTCATTACTAAGTGCTACATGTTCACTACTTGATACCTCATGTGCTTATAATCGTTACTATCTACATGCTATGTGTTACGTGTTCATTAACTCAGGTGTTGGTTTACTTGCTACCTAAAATGTTTATTAGAATTCATGACATATTAGGTGTACCTAGGCAATAAACTGATCAAACAATATTCACACCCATAACCTAAACCACATATCCCTCTTGCCTGCTTCTATGTCGTCATCGTCATCGCTTGTGGGACATCATACTCATGGACGCTAGTCTATTAAATTTTATTTTGCACCTCGTTAAGGATTTTAGACTTGGATAATTATTAAAGGACACGTGCAATCTGGAAGGGTAACACCTGTACCCTGGGTTTTCTGTCTAGGAAAGCATTTCATATAAATCCCAATCAACCGAGGGATCCGTATGCTTTCCTGGGAATTCCCGGGATGAGTGTTTACCTATAGGCTAAAGCACGTCTCCTTGAAAATTTTATAAGTCTAATTAACCTTAATATGTCATAGTGTTCAAGCAGTAATGTGATTACTTGAATACCATCCGAACTATGAAATAAATGTGTTATTATTCCTCCTATCCTAAATTTCAACAAATTTTTATAAATTCTCACAACTCTTTTATATCATTCTCTTTTTGTATAGAATGCCTCCTCGTCGTAACAGCAACCGTCGCAATACCGACAATGCCAACAACAACAATAACACCAACCTTGCCACTCTCCTCACTCAGCTAGTAACTCAACTAACTCAAGCCAACAACAACAATAATGGAAACGCCAGCGGTAGTGCTAATACTGGTGGTGGCAGTGGTGCCGACCCACCACAATGTACCTTCAAACACTTCAACTCATGTAATCCCCTCACATTTTATGGCACCGAAGGAGCCACGGGACTCCTTCAATGGTTTGAGAGTATTGAGAACACTTTTCTCAATAGTGACTGTCCCGACAACCTCCGTGTTCGTCATGCCACCAGCGTCTTCCAGAAACGGGCGCTCACCTGGTGGAATGGTGAGAAAAGAACTAGGGGCCTGGATGTGGCAATGGCCCTACCGTGGGAAGAATTGAAAAGGGTCATGACCGAGGAGTTCTGTCCTCGAAATGAAATGAAGAAGTTGGAAGCTGAGTTTTGGGATCTTACCCAAGACAGCGGTGAAAGTATGGCCTACGCAACTCGTTTCCACGAGTTAAGTCTTCTTGTGCCCCACATGGTCACACCATTAGCCCGATGCATTGACAAATACATAGGTGGTTTACCTAGGCAGATTCAGGATACTGTCCTAGGAAGAAACCCAGCAACTCTTGAAGACGCTATTCGCCTAGCTGCCACATTAACTGATAACCACGTGAAGACGGGTACATTAACAAGGAAGGGTGCAATGAAAGTCACTGACCCAGCAGCCCCTTTTGAACCCCCTAGAGAAGACAAACCCAAACTTCCCCAATACAATAAGAAACGAAATTTCGCTATCGCTATCCCTGCGGTACCAATCAACCAAGTTGCTCCACTAAACCATTTGAACCAGAATAAGAAACCATATATGGGCAACAACCCTTTGTGCAACACATGCAATTATCATCACTTCCTAAAAATGCCATGCCGTCTATGTGCCAACTGTGGAAGATATGGCCATACTACCAATGTTTGCCGATCTGGACTGCCCATTACTCAAACCAACCAAGGGAACAGGACCGTGCAGCAAGGGATAAACCCAGTGGTTCCGGCTATTACTGATGGACAAGCTTGCTTTGAATGTGGCGACCCAAACCATTTCCGTCACCGATGTCCCCGGATTGTCAACGTTGTCCAAGGTGGTGCTCGTGGACGTACTTTCAACATAAACACCAACGAAAATCAAGTCAACACCGAGACAGTGAATGAGACCAATTGAAGCTAGTGCAAGATGGAGTCAAATGATGAAGACCCAATCTAGAATAAAATTTCGCACTGTAATCATTTACGTTATCTTGTCGTTGTTCGAACTATTTACACCTGCCGCGGTTTGCCACTATTATATTGAGCTTGCTAGCCAATTTCAAGAAGATGAGTCTTTCCGCATGAGCATTTACCATACATACAAACACCGACACCTTAAAACTCGACTACCCGCATTTTTCATGAATATCAAACAACACGCTTGTCCTCGACACTCGACCACCCATGCAAACAAATTCATTAATGTACGTCACTCATGAGATTCAATAGCTTACACACGACCATCCACAAATCACATGAGACGCAGTTATTCACAAACATACATGATACATGCAACATAGTCGTTCACCATATACATGATTGATTACATGCTACATGAACCTTAGTTGTTTACAACATACACGATACAAGATCGATTACATGATACATGAAGCTTAGTTGGGTGCAATATACACAGTACTAGATTAACCACATAATACATAAAGCTTGGTTGCCCACGATACTCAATATGTTTACATCATACATGAAAAACTTATTTGTTTCCATTATACATGAAACTCATTTGTTGCTACATACATGGTACTAAACTATTCACACTCTACATGCTTACAATGTACATAACACTAGATCATACATGGATATAGTGAGTACTTACATATTACACGGAACTAAATTGCTTACAATTGTTGCAATTGACCTTGCTATCTAGGTATACAATTATTTGCAACGCATACGTGAAAACAGTAGTTACAAATTATGTGATTTTGTGTTACCCCCTGGCCCCATACACAATGAGATGAACTATACGGACCATACGACGATTTGGATAATTACGGGTGCACACGAAATTATACAAATCAGCGCATGGAAAGCATAGCAAATTCCATAGTGTGTTATGACGTGAAACCTAGCATGATATACAATAACGAAACTGATGAAATACGACAAGGGCATGGTGGATACGCCGCTGGTACTTCCTATATATAAGTGTTCCTATCATATTATCAGCAGTAGCGTTATTCGTGTCACGTAAAGTTTCATGTTGTTTAACGGGCCAATGTTTGTGAAACCACTTAACCACTGACAATACTTAAGCATAGTAGGTTACTTCTTGAACAAATTCTAATCATCAAATTCCCATGAACACTGTTCCCAGTAATGCATTTCACCTTTGGAGCCCAACGTATCCTTCCAACAGTTTCTCCTTAATCCTCTTAACCTAACTCATTAATACTACTCATACCTGACCTCGGGTAACAGACCTAAGTTGGTTGTTAATTACTATACCCCCCCAGTCAAATCCCCTGCCTTAAATCCATCAGAAGTTCCAGACGCGGTCCCGAGTTCACATGGGAACATAAAGACCAAATGGAACTCAAGTATCCTCATCTATTCGCCGATTCTACAGCCTCAACCAGTTGAATTTCGGGACGAAATCCCCTCAACAAGGGCAGACTGTAACATTTCTGATTTTCATCATGTAATCGTTTGATTTCAATAAACAAACACATTTCAGTTTCGATTCGTGTACGAACAAACTACGATACAGTTACATATACAAACTATTCTATTACAATAACAAATTAAACAAAAACGCAATTATCTCACAAGCCCCGAGGACCAAAACTGACAAAACTCAAAAACTACAAAACTAGGCAAGCACGGTCGCGCATAGGACTAGGCACGGTCGCGCCTGCCGACCTAAGCACGGTCGCGCCTAAAGTAGGCACGGTCGCGCTGATGAAACCACGTGACTCTGCAGAAGTCAGATCACAGCCATACCCACTGAATCCGCGAAATTTAAAATGGAGAAAAGCCGGTCTTCGCGCGTCAGACCATACTCGACTGAATTCCGTCTGAAACACGCATCAAATGTCGTCCAATTTGCACAATTGATTAATCCCATTCACACCACAACCGAGTCTCTCGAATTCGTGGATATAAAGCAACTTGCACGTTTCCTACACCCACATCTACACTCACTCAGTCTCTCAGAACTCTCATTCGACACTCACAACACTTCTGGAGCCCGATCGATCGCCAAGATGCTCGAAAACGCGACCCGTAGCCGACCGCATTCAATTGCCCAATAATCTCAAGTAAGTAATACACCAATAGCTTCGTATCATCCTCTACTACGAAAGCCCTATGCCAATTCGTAGTAGAAACACTCAAGTCTGTCCGATTTTTGAACGAAAAGCCGAAACTAAACTTTTAGTCGAACTACCTTTTAAACACGAAATAAATCCAATTAAAACTCATAGATAGCTTCGCAATCATCCACTAAGTGAAAGCCCTAAGAATACAGAAACATTTAATATAAGAATCGACGGATTTGGGTCTGGAAAAGACCCGACACGGTCGCGCTCATCCCTGAGCGCGGTCGTGCCTGACCAAGCACAATCGTGCCCCAGGTGTGGCCCGGTCGTGCTTACCGAGCAAACAAGTCTTGACCAAAAACAAACACTAGACGCGGTCGTGCCAGATACGAGCACGGTCGTGCTCTATGTCCAGACCCTCTGTAGTGACTTCTGACTCGACCACGGGCGCGCTCAGACCACCACGGTCACGCCCGGCAACGAGCGCGGTCGTGCCCTACTTGAGCACGGTCGTGCTCCTTGACCAGAAATCAATTATTTTTCTGTTTTAAAGTCTATTTAACATATTTTAGCTAAAAATTTCAAAATGTAATTATAAAAATTATTTTATAAAATCCCAAGACCCGGGAATCATTTATAAACCAAACCCTTGATTTAGAAATTTAAAACGATTAATTCCCGATAGTTCGAAACCGATGAAATCGTGAGTTTATATAATCATTTTTATAAAACCATTTATACAAATATATATTTTGACTTAAACAAATATTATTTATTTAAATTTATATTTAAATAAATATAAATATATATCAGTTATTTAAATTTACATTTTAAAGATTATATATATCACTACTATTTAAAATGTACTAAATAGATAAATAAAATTATTTATTTATTTATTTCAAACAAACCCTAAACGTACAAATCCATTTTCGACATAAAAATAACACAAACAATGACACGCGTTATACATTTATCCAATAGGTCAAACGTAGCGACCTACACCACGCTTGGCATTTTTGGTTGATTTTGCGCAAACTACACTACCCAACACAAGTGAGTTTTACATAGCCCCCTTTTTCCTTTTTACACATATTTTGGGGTGAAACATGTTCCTTCAACAACTCGCTATTTACAACTACGTGCGTACAATTCTACCATATGGTCATATGCGTTTATTTATGCGTTGTGCCAGAATACTAACTGTTAAGGCTACATACACATGACATACTCGTGCAATTATACAACACATACACAGGACATACTCGTGCAATTATACAACACATACTCATGACATACTCGTACAATTATACAACACATACATAGGACATACTCGTGCAATTATACAACACATACACATGACATACTCGTGCAATTATACTACACATACAACGGGATAGCATGTGTTGCTATGCCCTTCATTGGGCTAACATTGGTATGTTATGCCCTCCATCGGGCCAACATTGGTATGTTGTGCCCTTCATTTGGTTAACATTGGTATGTTATTCAATTACAAGGTTACATCTGTGCAACTAGCTTAACTTAGATTCTCCATAAATGCTTCTTAAACCATGTATCATATGAGTTGTACACAAAACATTTGAACTTTACTTGTGGTGTCAAAACCTATGTATGCTCACCAACTATTTATAGTTGACACTCTCGTTTTAAACATGTTTCAGGTACTAAGCTTTGAGTTCATATCCAAGATGCTACACATAGGAACTGGACCTAGTATCTCAATTGATAAAGAAATTTTGTATTTTGATTCTTGTAAACATTCTACTTGATTACTTGAAATATGAAATGGAATTGGTTATTTAATATATTACAACTTTAGTCAACCATGAGCTTATGAACAGTCTGCACGCTTCACGCCCCGACGTTTCTGCCGCCGGTTGGGGTGTGACAGATCCCAAGACATCCAGGCCGGATCTCAAATGCATTCCCCTACGAACTGGTGGTATAACGGGAGAAGCATTCAGAGCTAAAGTGGGGCGGAAATGGCTATCCACCCCTTGATCATGCGTGACTGGGTGCCTGTTCCTAGGCTGTTCCTCTCTATAATTTTGACGGTTCTGAGGAGGTTGCCTATACCTGTTCTCTCTCTCATAATTCCCCACATTACCCTGGCGGTTATTCCTCGATGGATACCCATATTCTGCTCTCGGTGGTTGCTGAATCCAACCATCAATTCCATCATGTCTTTGGTTCCTGGGAGGAAATGCCTCATGATGGTTTAGGTCATACCATTCTTCCTCTTTGTTCCAGTTCTCATGTTGAGAACCATGTTGTGGCCGATGGCTACCCCCTGGTGATATAGGCTCATCATGCCCAAATTCAGAATAGCTTGGGTAGCTGTCATATGGTTGGTATTGGTGATCATGAAAAAGTGGTAGGGATGGTTGTCGGTGTTGTTGGTTTTGAGGCGGTGGTGGTTGATTTTGTGGAGGAGGTGGGTTTTGTGGATGTAGGTTTTGGGGCGGTTGTTGTTGTTGGTTTGGAAATATAAGATTTGGTAATGGTGGAATAGGTGGGTTTGGTCCCCCACCTTGGTTAGGATCTGGGTTTTCTGGTTGATTTTGTGACATCCTCACAGACGGACTGTCAAGCTTCTCTAAGATGGTCTGAACTGCGCCTTGGATCTTTCGGTTAGCTCTTGCTGTTTTCCCTATTTCAGAATCAAAAAGCAATGGTGATTCTCTACCTGAGCGCCTAGTATGCATAAAAATGTCCCTACACACGTAAGCACACAATTAGTAGCACTGAACAAAACAAATCATAAATAGCACTTTGCACACAAATTCCTCGACAACGGTGCCATTTTGATCGAGTTGTCAAGGTCAATATAAAACAATATTAAAAACTACTCCTTAGCTACTTAGACTGCAGTATAGGAAGTAGGGTTGTCGAAT
Source organism: Smallanthus sonchifolius (assembly GCA_023525975.1). Taxonomy (NCBI): domain Eukaryota; kingdom Viridiplantae; phylum Streptophyta; class Magnoliopsida; order Asterales; family Asteraceae; genus Smallanthus; species Smallanthus sonchifolius. The sequence continues at coordinate 14,600,475 of CM042028.1, read as the reverse complement.
CCATAGGGAAATCATGGAGAATACTATTTTGACTAAAACAATTCAATTGCCACTAAAGTTTAAAACTTTATTACTTCAAACACTTGGAACTATCAAAAAGTAACTAACTTTGGTTTGTAAAAACTATTAGAGAAAAACGACCACTCCGGGTTTCAGATTCAGCAAAACACAGTTCAATTTTAGTTTCAAATCAGATAAGAGACTACATAGATATAACCTTGTTTAAATTGTTCAATCCAATCACACATTAGAAAACTCAAACACATAATCAGATTATTCCCGATGCAAGAAAACCAAGAAACGATGATAAATGTGCAATAATCAAATAACATGCAATTGTTCATAAATCAAACACATAATTGAGTCCAAAGAACTTAACGGGTTCACAAAACTCAATCCACATTGATAATCAACTAAAATCAGACGAGTACATACATAAATCGTTCACCCAGAGGGATCACGAAGAGCTTAGCCGCTCATAATCGTAACAAATCTCGCAATATCTAATCTAGAACTTACAAGCATGAAGAATTAAGAACAATTGGGCCAAGAATACTGAAAATCGCCCCTGGGAACTTCTAAAACGGCTGAAGTAAAAGATTCCTTGAGAATAGGATCACAATGGGCTTATAATTGGAATTAGGTTAAAATTGCCACAAAACACGTTCTTCGCGTACCGCGAAGCTTTCTGGCCGGGCCTTCACGTACCGCGAAGGCCAAAATAGTCGCGCCCCCTTTTTGTTTCTCTCACGTACCGCGAACAACTTCACCCAGATCTTCGTGTACCGTGAGGATCCAAAAATCTATGATTATAGCTCGTATTTCCCAAGGACGCAAAACAGGTTCTTCTTTACTTTCCAAAAATCCAGATCTTCGCGTACTGCGAGGACGCAAAACAGGTTCTTCTTGACTTTCTACGCTTTCTTTGGCTTCTTGTTTATAGCTCGTATTTCCCCGCTCAATAACACTAATAACCTGTAACACTCAAAACTACAAGACACACGTAAAACCGACTCGAAATACAAAGTTAAACGCATAAAACTATACAAAACTGACTCTTAAACACGGGATATTTGACCTTACATCAGTAGACAGTAAATGCTTTGGCATAGATAGTATGTAGTACATGCTTTGGTATAGACAGTAGACAGTATGTACTTAAAGTAGGGACTCTGAACATGGATGCAAATGTTAACCTGACAGGGAATGTTCAGAACCCGAGTAGTAAAGTAAAATACTAATTGCATACAGGTATCTGTAATTAGTAATTACACGAGGTGTTCTAAATTATTACATATCATGATGACACAAGTATTCCTTGTTTACAGTTAGACACAAATGGCTAGAGGAAGGAGAGGTGGTCGTACTGGTCGTCGAGACCGACCTCCAGGTAACCGAGCACGAGTAGAGGAAAGCGAGCACTCCCGTAATGAGACTGAATCGGTACATGTGGAGTATAATGATAGTGAGAACCACGTGTCGGTTCAGAATGATACACACGACGATGGGTTGGATCCGGAACCAATTGTGAAAGAGGCTATCGCGGCAGAGGTCTCTTCAGTCTTGAAAGACATCTTACCGAAAGCACTGGCAGAGGCACTTAAATAATTTGGCATAATGAAGAAAGAGAAGAAAGAGGAAAGTAGCAAGAGAGCTGAAGTCACTGATAGTGACGACTCTGATTTTAATGTGGCAACTCGAGGTTGCAATTATAAATCATTTCTGGGGTGTGACCCGCCGAAGTTTGATGGAAGGAAAGATGATGTTTCCACTTTCGAGTGGATATAGAGGATGAACGGCGTGATCAACATTAGTGAATGCCATGATGATCAAGCGCTCAAGTTTGTCGCTCACTCAATCACCAATGAGGCGCTGAGCTGGTGGAGGTCTATTCAGCAGACCAAGTCCTCTACTACGATGAGGAGGATGAAATGAGATGACATTAAAAAGCTGATAATCACAAAGTTCTGCCCATAGAACAAGATTGACAGGGTTGAGAGAGAGTTTTTGGGGCTTTGTGCCGGTAGTATGACTCACTGCCGGTACACCTCAATGTATAATTAGCTGGCTTAGTCACATCTGGTGGACACTAAGGAGAAGAGAATAAAGTATTACATCAAAGGGTTACCACAAAACGTTCGTGTGCATGTTAAGGCCAATTCCCCTACAAGTTTTGAATCTATGGTAAGCCTAGCCGGAATAGTTTATGATGACTTTGACTCTGCAGAATAACTTCTTGCTGAAACTCAAAGGAAAGTGACAAGTGTCGTTAAGCGACTAACAAAGTAGTGGGCGGGCCCATAGGCAAAGAAGCTGAGGGTAGAAGATAGTATCGATTGTGCTAAGTGTGGGAGGAAGCACTCGGGTGAGTGCCGTGTGCGATTGAACATTTGCTACCGGTGTGGGAAGACTGGGCACTATTTACATGAATTCCAAAGTTCTTCGACATGCTATAACTGTGGGACTCCGGGACTCATGGCAAAAGATTGTCGCCGACCCAAAGCTACTGGCGTAGAGAAAGGAAAGGAGGCCAAAAAGCCAAAGGAAATGACTCGAGCATATGCACTTACACAGGAGGAAGCTAGAGGAGATCTCGATGTGGTGCCAGGTACGTTCATCCTTGACCACACTTTTGTCTCAGTACTGTTTGATTCTGGTGCAAGTAGGAGCTTCTTATCGTCATCTTTGTGTAAAAGAATGAAATGCAAAGTTACTAGAGTAGAGCAGGCCTTTAATGTTGTCACACCACGAAACTAGGGTGATTATCGTCCCAGAGTAGTACCTCCAACAGAGATGTTCCCAAGAAAGAATGACGGGTCCAGGAGGGATTTATATACCACTCTTTCCTTAGACAGAACATTCTGTTTGTTAGATAACTACATACCGGTTGGATATTTCCCTCTGGTGATGTTGATATAAAAACACACAGCGGAATGCTAAATCATAACTTTTATTATAACAAACATTGTTTCAAAAGGTTGAATCAAAAGTTACAACATGTTCATCATTTGTTCCTAACAAGGGACATATCATTCTGGACTTATAGTTCGAGGCATGCCTATCATCTGGATCATTCATCAGTTCATTCTAGTCCTGGAATGCTCTCTCTATTGACTACCTATGATGCGCTCAAAAACATTTGATAGAACATGGGTCAGCACAAAGCTGGTGAATTCAAAAACTAAAATAGTTTATTAAAATGACCCGCCAAAGTATCTTGAACACATTCATGGGGTTCCACCCCCATTTCATAGACAACTATGAAAATTCATCAGTATATATGTAACCAAAGACCGTTCCACGGGTCCTGTCCATCATGCCTTTCCACGGGTCAAGTGAAACATAATAAGTGCTTAGAATGCGTTATATATATATATATACAATCGGTGCAATCGTTTCAAGATACTCAAAATGTTTTCATAAATCAACCATACTATAAAATGAAGTATAACAGAGCCATGGTTAGTTCAAATGCATCACAGTTTAAAAACTCACCTTAGCAGTATCTCTGCTTATCGAATCTGTAATATGGCAAACACCTCAGACAAAGCTCCTAGATATATAACGACATTACTTAATTACACATTCCTAGCTTAATGGTAATTTGGATTCGAAACGCTAGAAAACCGGACTCTCGTACGTGAACCGGGGCTCGGGATTGGAACACCAAAGTGTTTGTGTGTGTTTTAGAGTGTGGAATGTGTGTGAAAGTGACTGGGGTCGTCAAACTATTTATAGGGAAAGATTTGGGTAGTTCTAATTTGTAGGCTACTGCTCCAATTCTTTCAATGATTTTATAAGGTCTGATATATATCTTGGTCCTAACTTTCAACGTTTCCTGAACCTTACAACACCTTTCCAAGTGAAAATTTTAGCATTACATAGTCTCCCACTTGGAATTCTAAACATCGACGTCGTCTGTCAGCGTAACTCTTTTGTCGATCTTGAGCAGTTTTCAATCGTTGCTTAATCTGGACTATCTTATCTGTTGTTTCTTGTATAACTTCTGATCCAGATAATTGACTGTCTCCTATTTCAGTCTAACAAACTGTAGTTTTGTACTTCCTTCCATACAGTGCTTCGAATGGTGCAGCTTTGATACTTGAATGGTAGCTGTACATAGTTTTTGTCATTTTGAAAAGAAAATCCTTACAAAATATGAATGATTTTGTTATGTTTGTGTTCTGTGAACCTTCGAGAAATGATAGGAACTGACTTACTTATGTTATCACATGAATAGTATCTGAAGGAGAAAGCAGCTACAATTGATGATATGTTGGTAGGCTCAGCATTTCAACAAAGTAAAAAAGGTTACTCTATGATTAAACATAAAGATCAATGATAAATGTTTGCCCATCTCAGTCTAGGTTTACACAAACTGAAACCTTTCACAAAGGGGTTGCGAGCCGACTATCAACAGTCCTATATATATTAATATACCATCCAATGTCATGAAGAGTAAAAGACACCATTATGTTCAAATGTATCTTGAGCAAAAAGACATGCAATGACGTGCTATAGGAATAAAAACAAAAGATATGCAATGACATACATCAAAAAGATATGCCTATGTGCGTACGTAATATTAGTATATATTTTTTTCTTTTTTGGTTTAAGTGGCTGATCATTAAAGGATTTCTTGATAAAAAAACTATGGCATGTAAGTCCGTCGTGCTTGTAAGTCCAAACAATTTCTTAAATCAGGGCACACAAGTCCGTCGTGCTGTGTTCCTGACCAAAATTTTTAAAGATCTCCTCATCCGTTCACAAAACCCTGCTAGTTATGCTCTAATAGTTATATTTTAAGTTTTGCGGTGATCATCTCCTCTGATTGATGTGTAAACATATGCCTGGAGCTCTCATCATTCGCTCTCAATAGACCATGAGGATTGGTAGGTTTATACCTGACTGAGTGTGGGAACCATTGAAATCATTCAAAATTACCAAAACATGATAATAATCATGAGTCTCTCAATTGAAATCAAGGATTCATGAGTTTTAAGTTGACAGACATACTGACAATCATCGTTGGGCTGCAACTATCTGGATTGGAAAGGAAGTGTTGACTGACTTTGCAAGCCAGTATGATCTCAATTCAGGTGTCACCGGTTTGTATCTCTGGAAAGTTTTGTTGTACATAAGTTGTCCTATCGTGGTTCATTCTTATAGAAAATTCTCACAAAAACAGCTTCTTTTGTCTATGCAGGTATCTGTGGTGGTTTATCTTCTATCTTTTCTCTTTTTTTATGTTGGACGATTCGTGTGTCGGAGGTGTCAAATTTTCAAGTTTTGTAAATATTTCTATTTTTTTCTTGCATAGGCGACACTCTTTGGTGTCGTTAATTTCTCTTGGCGACAATCTCTGTGTGTCGTCATTCACCAAACTGTCGCTGAAGATTCCTTTTTGCAGTATAAATATAGGTGGTTGACTTCTTTATTCTGGTTACCAACCGCATTTACACTTCACCATCGTTTTTCCCGCTTGAAACCCTACTTTTCCGTCCTTCTGCATCCGATCACTTCTTTTTGATCATTTGAAAGTATTTTTGGCTGATCTCTCAAATATAAAAGGTATTAGAATGTTTACTTTGTGTTTTATACAGCTTGTGAGGATCAAACAACACTTTTGGCAGGATTTCTGAGCTAAAACAAAGGCTTTTCAACTGCGTGTTCTTCTAGTGACAGTCGCCTGAACGACAATCTTCATAAAACGACAGTCCAGACATTCTACTGAACGCAAGTTCAAACCGGTCATCGACACTTGCTAGCGTCACTTATTGTGTCCAACTACTGCTGGGCTAGTGACACCAATCTGTGTCGCCAACACTTAGAGCATCGACACTTGTCCAAGCGACAGTGTGTTCAAAATCACTTCATAAACTGATTGAATGTCGCCTGTTACCTTTGTAATCCTCCTTAGCGACACTTGTGGCGACACTATCCAAGTACTCTTAAAAAAATAAAAAAAATAATGAGTATTTTAGGAAAATTTTCTTGGATGAAATTTTAAGTGGATATTGCAAAATAAAGGAGGATCATTGTCCAAAAACTGGAAACAACATTTTCGGGTTTTTAAAAGTAGGTTGAGAAGTGATCAAACATTCGTGAATGTCAAGAACCTTTGACTAAAAACTAGATCACAGTGTTTTCAAGTTTTTGGAAATTTTGTTTCTTTGCCAATAACGGATCAAGGATGTTCAAAGGTCTTCTCAACTGTCTAAGACTTTATCTGTATGACATGGATGTCTCATCTGATAGTATTTGGATCCTGAAAGGGTGACAAGCAGTTGAAGATTTGAGGTTACATGGAATGAATTTAGAGTTTTGTCGTCTTCTGAAGACCTGATCTTTTGGTATTGATCAGTGGAAGTTCAAATCTTTATCATTTGCCTACAATTAGGAGGGTCTACACTTAAAGGGGAGAATCAAAGTGAAAAGTATCGGACTATCAGTTATTATGAAGACGTGTGACATAGTTGATCTTTGGATATCAGGATCTGAAGAATCGTTGGATTATTTCAAGATAAATTGACAGAGTTAAACACCTTCGTGTTGAAGCCGGTTATTTGATGGTTAATTGTTGGAAGTTCAATCCCTATCTTTTTCATATAAGATAGGAGGATTGATGTAGCCCAGACGGTCTATATAAAACTCTACTAAACCTAACCTAGACTCCTAAGTAATAAATGGAAAACCTATGAACTAGACCGCACTGACAGGCAAGTGTACCTATCGAGTGTAGCACAGCTTAATGGTAAAGCGGATTATCGAACCCTAGAGACACTGAATACTGATACTAGACTCTGACTCGGACTAAAGATGATTTATGGGGGGGGGTTTACTACACTAAAGATTATCACTAAAAATGCAGAAAACTAAGATCGACTTAACTATCAAGACAAAAGTTAAAGGTAAAATCAAGAATGGGAAGAATATCACCTAGGTCGGAATCCTACTTGCAAAGTACAACTTCTACCGGTTATGGAAACTATGATGGATCTGGGTTTCTAAAGATGACAACTAAAGACTACCGAGTGGATCCCTAATCACTCTCAGGGTGTCACCAACTAAGCTACCTAAAGTGTACTAACTCACCAGATTGTTGGATCACTTCTCAGGTATTTCCAACTATGATCAAGTACCCTAATAGACAGATTACCTCTCAGTCTCTCCGTCCACCGATACACTCAAGGAATGCGTGGGGTAATCTCAGGATAACAACTATGACACGAATAGCAACAATCACTAGACACCTAATACCGGCTTCCTCTCAGACAGCTGACACTCGGATTCCTAATGACGAAGACTAAACGACTAATTCTCACCTCTCGGGTATTGAACTAGGATACACACTCAACTCTAATCAGTAATCAAAGACAACTCCTATGGCTACTACGTCTAGCAAACCACCCTAAGATCTATGACCAAGATACGCTAATCAAACTGGCAGACAACCACAATCAACGCAAGGAATTGAAATCAAACACAAGATCAGATCTAAGCATGCAATAACATCACAATAATCAACTCAAGATCTTTACAAAATCATAAATCCATTAAACATAACCAAAAATCGATAAAAATCGCAACTTTACTAAGTATTCATCAATTGACCTAGGCAATACTAAGGTTTTAGCCAAGAATCATCATGAAACACATCAAAACAGAAGTATAAGACAAAGACATGGTTCAATCAATCAAATCAAAGAATAAAGATTAGAACTTGCAACCCGAAAACGTTAGAATCAACGAACCCGAATCCAAAGCTTGAACCTTTGCACTTCAATTGACTTCCTTGCTCTCAAAATCGCCCTAGAGCCTCCTCTAAACGGCTGGAATCGAACTCCCCCAATAATGGCATTCAAAATCTTTTTAATTTGGAAAATTAGGGTTTTTACGGAATTTGGATCCTTCGCGTACCGCGAAACATTATGGCCACCGCGAGGGCCAAAATAGTCGCGGGCGAAATCTAGAGTTCTCGCGTACCGTAAAACATTTAAGCATCTCCCTCGCGTACCGCGAGGGATCTATTTTGCAACTTTTTATCTTTTGCTTTTCCGACTTCGTTCTCTTGCTCGGTTTCTTCATATATTCACTTGTATTCCATACGAGCTCCTGTAAATATATACAACAGACTCAAATGTACATCAAAACGACTCAAAACAATCACAAAACTAACTAAAGACACACTAAAACAATGGAATAAAGATGTGTGCTTTGCACTACATCAAGGATCTACATCTGCGGGGGAGAACGATAATGAAAGAAGTCGGGTTATTGGTGGATTCATGAAGATGCAAGACAATGTCTAAAGATATTGATAGTATCATTCTTGGGGGAGATTGTTGGGTCTAAACAATAGTCGAACGATCCAGACGAAAAACATAGTTTTTAGTGTCCGACGACTCTCCAGGCCACACTCTGAGTGTCGCCCCTGAACATGGCGATAGTCTGAGAGTGTCGTCGTGGTGAATGGCGACACTTACTAGGGTTTCTCAGGGGCAGTGCGGCTGATTTGTTCCCCCCCCCCCCAACAGCTGATGTCACATGTGTGACGGGAACCACCCTAAGCCCCCATCGCCACCGGTACTGAACCGCCATAGCCGCCGTCGGGAAGGGGTGGGGCTCGCCGGAAAGACTTGGACGACCTCCTCACTTTCTGCTCTCCCTCTCCCTCCCGTAATCATTCTCCCTATCTTTCTCACATATGTGTGTGTGGTTTGTGGGGTTGGAAGGAGAGAAAATGGAGGGTTGTGACTTGAAAATAAAATAAGGTTTAGTAGCTGGTAAATTTCTTGGAGCAGGGAATGGTAAAGATTATGTACAGGATCATTTATTTTAGTAGATTTCCAAAGATATCCCAAGATATGCTTGAAATAATAATTAAATATATAATAAAGATAGGCTAAAACTAGTTTAGATTATACCGGTTACTGTCGTATCGCGTCACCACACGAGTCTCCGTCTCGTTATTTGAACCCGACTTCTTATTCTATAAATCTTATAATAATGTGACACGATAATAAATATAAAATTAATATTTATTTCATAAAATTTCCTTTCTGACTGCTGTCCAAGCCTATACTCGCTAATATCATATATTCAAACTCGAGCTTTGGTAAGGTCCATTAATTCCAAGTTTTATTCTATAATTTATATTTTTATATAACATTATGATAAATATTGTTTGACTATTTATTTTGTAAAATCTCTGTCCCTGTTGCTGTTTAAGCCGGTACATGTTGACACCGCGTGTCCAAACGTGCTTGCTCAAGCTAACGATCCGTGCTCCGATAAATTCTATTATTTATTAATAATAATATTATTATCCATAATAATAAATAATTATATATTTTATTATGCTATTTCAAAAATAGTCGGCATCGCTCTGTACCTAGTGTTCACACGCGTTTGCTTAGGCTAACCATCTCGTGTTCCGTAATTTGTTATTATTTTCTAAATAAGAATATAAACATTTTAACATTATAGATATAAAATAAATACTTGATCTTATTATTTAGTTAAACCGAATCTAGCAAAACTCGTTGATGTCTACACCGGTATTTATCATTGTCGCGCATCCTACATCCGCATATCTCGCGTATAAACTCATAACTGGTCGCCCGAATAAATACTAATGTTTATTAATACTATTTATTTGTGACTTGACATCTAAATATTTTATCGCGTCGAAAAACCGGTATTAACCCGTGCGAGCGCGTTAATCATTCTAACAGTTCTCCGCTTAAACTCTTTAGTTCGTAATCATTATAAATTATATCGAATCGTGTAAAGATACGTCAAACAGTGTTTATTAGCTTGTTTTGGATTCGGTTCGCATGTTGGACCTTTAGTTGGGCCGTTAATGGGCCGAGCCCGTTTATGATGAATTAACTATCAATGTATTTGGCCCTAACTTTAGGGTTGTCACAACGGTTTTGTTTATGAACTCACCAGCTTTGTGCTGATCCAAATATTTTCAAATGTTTTTTAGCAAAGGTGACCACTAGCTAGAGGCTTGTAGTTGGCATTCCAGGTGATGTACAGGTGCCATGTTTTGATGACTAGGATTGACCGAGGGGAGGTTCGTGTGGAACCATAAGGCCTGAGTTGGTGGCGTGTTCTTGAACTATAAGTCCATAATTGTAGGTTCCTGTTGGGAGCCATATTTTGTATTTCTAGTCAATTCTAGTTTGTAAAACGATGTTATGTTTATAATAAAAAGTTGGTAGTTTAGTCTTCCGCTATGTGTTTTGGTATCAACGTCACTGTAATCAGTATCTGAGAACTGGAGTGTGACAGCAGTATCTTTGTATCCGTTGACCTGAGATACATATTGGGACTTGATTACATAGAAAGTTCTTCTTTTTATTTTTTTTATAACTAGGGGACCCGCTTACACGGTAAACCCTTGGGCCCCGACCAATACCCTACTAACCATTCAGAACAATGTAAATCGTTGCCTAAGCCAGGTAGGTGGCTTTGTGGAGAGACTAGAATGCATGACCTCATGCTTGTGATGCATGACGCTTACCATTCCCACTACTCCACAAGGTTTAGAGTGTTGTTCTTTAACATTACCTAACACTGCTCTCTCACTAGGCAGTAATATGGGTTCTCATTGGGAATAAGGTGAAATGTAGTGAGAGGCGTATATATTCAAGAAGGGATCTATACCTTCTACAAGGTTGTTATTTTTGGGGGCCTCGATGATCCTGACTGATTCAAATGCATGGTCGTGCTCAAACTTATGTTTGATTTAAACACGTTGAATCTAGATCAAGAAACATAATGGTTGAACAATATATGAGATTGATGTCAATCCTTGTCTCATGTTCAACCAGATATCTATTACAGAGTGATAATTAATAACTAACCATATGCTGGGTATAAAATTGAGACTGATACTTTCAATTGAAACTACTTGTTTCGATTGAACAATTGTTCAATCAAAACTAGCTAGTTTCGATACCTGTTTTTCAGGCCTGTTTGGCGGTGGCTTGGAAAACAAGGCATATGAGCCTCCTATATATAGTAGAATACCTCATTAGGAGTGAGTGTGTCTGTAGAGGGAATCACCACCACAGGGGGAGCTCACCCTGGGGTGAAAATAATTATTAAGTGTGTGAGGAGCTTCATTTTTATATCAATGAAAGATCCATACGTTTATGCTCCAATTATCTATTCTATTTTTGGGCTGTCTGAAGAATTCTTCCGTGGATCTGTGTTTTCAGGTCTGCTCAGGACCTACACCATACACCATTGTTTATACGAATAGGTGTTGCGAATGACACTAGGTCTTACATTTATGGGGGTATTGAATTGTTGCCAGATGTTCACCACTGTCTACATTGATGCACGTTGAATCTTGTGCAAGTGAGAGATTGTTGGACCTAGATGCTTAAGACAGAACGTGTAATGATGTTACCATGAATATATGATCCCAAATAGGTCACACAAGCAATTATTCTATGTACATTCATAAACGTGGTTTTTGATGTACCTCCCTAATTCATGTCAAGATTACTATCATTAGAATTAATGATGATGTTGTGATTTAAATCATCACATAACATCAATAATATATTTTATGGGATAACACAAGATATTGTCACACCCCGCCTCACGCACCCCCTTGATGTGTGTGAGCTCGATTGGTATCTGCTTTGATTTCAGAGTTTTTATAAAACAGCGAAAGACTTTTTACAAGGATCGTTTTATCATAATTTCAACCTCTAGGGTTATTTTGTAAATATCAAGACCCAGTTGGAAAACAAAAGCCTTGTATTTATAAACATTGGGATTTAAATACCCATTTCATGTTGATTACAAACATTGTTTGAACATCTCTTGTCTATAGACAAGTTCAAAAGCCACCAGGAGATAGTACTTTCCAAGGTTGATCAGTTCCTTTGCCCTATTCCCTTTTTATCATTTCAGGATTTCCTATGCATGAGGCCCGACATGCAATATATCCTGTGTATTAATAATCATGGGCTAGACCAAGTCTGCCCTTAACTCCATCCCCATCACATTTTATTGATTACAAGAAAATATTTTGAAAATGAAACGTCAGCGCGAACACCGGTGAATACGATTATCTTGACAGTAAAATCGTTTGACGCAAACAGTTATTAAATTTATAATCATAATTTATATGTTCAATCCACACATCCAGCGGACCCATGTCCTGACTGTATGCACCACTGTATACGCTGGTAATATGTCTTATTAACAATGGGTAGGACTTCGCCTCCACAATTGTTATAAAGGGAAGTGCCAGCCGCATACCGGGACTTTCACCCGACTCGTGTATCCCTTGCAAGTTTTATGTATACTTATTGTCACACCTCGCCTCAGGCACCCCCTGGATGTGTGTGAGCTCTATCGGAACCTGTTTTGATTTTAGAGTTTTATAAAATACAGCGGAAGTCTTTTCATAAGAATCGTTTTACCATAAATCTCAACCTCGAGGGTTGCTTTTGTAAATATCAAGACTCAGTTGGAAAACAAAAGTCTCGTATTTATATTCATAAACACAGGGATTTAAATACCCTTTTTCACTTTGATTACAAAATAGAGTTTGAAATCAAAATACATCTCTTGTCTTATAAACAAGTCTCAAGCCACCGGAAATAGTACTATCCAAGGTTGATCAATCCCTGGTCATATTTCCTTTTTCATCTTTTAAGGATTTCCTATGCATGAGGCCTGAGAATCGAACATATGCACCACTGTATACACTAGTATCCTTTTCACTTTTCATTCATGGGCCAGATCATTGTCTGCCCGTAATTCCTTTCCTTTACCTGAAAACATTTTGAAAATGAAACTTCAGCGCGAACGCTGGTGAATACAATTATCTTGACGGTAAAATCATTTGGCACAAACAAGTATTAAATTCATAATCACAACTTTATGTTCAAGCCACACATTCAACAGACCCTTATCTTCTAGTCATATGCACCACTGTATACACTAGTATCATGTCTTATAACAATGGCCAGATCTTTGCCTCCGAAATTGTTATAAGATAAGTACTAGCCACGATCCGGGACTTTCACCCGTGACCCGTGTATTCCTTGCAAGTTTTACGTATAACTATGGCCTGAATGCTTTGTTCGTAGAAGAACGTTATGCATCATTCCTTTAACCTTTATTTGGCCATTCTTGTAAAAGTAAATGTGTGACACAAGTTTTGAAAGAGACAAAAGTATTCACCTTGATAATGTAGCAGAAAAATAACCGGGATTGAGCCTTCTAAGTTGGAAATTATAGAGCTAGCTTCCTAAGATGGTTTCTCTAGCGTTTCCGCACCTCAACGAGCTTTTTCTTCTTAGTACGAGCGGGACTTGAATTGGGGTCGTCGGGATCGAGCTAGGCGGCTTCTGGAATAGGATTGTGAAGTGAGAATCGAAATTTGAATGAAGAAGTGGTTTGGAATCGATGAGCTATTTATAGGCTGAATAATCAGCCCGTAGCGGACCGCTACACAAGCGGGTGGTTATCCGCCACCGCCCTTGTTGGCGTCAGTCCTACATGTCCATCACCGATTGGACCGTTCATCGTTTTGCGGCTAGCGGACCGATACCCAGAGGCGTAGCCTCAGAGTTTTACGGCTGGCGAACCGTTACCACTTGGCGTGACGGTCCGCCATGAGTACACGCGTCAGATTTTGTGACCATTAGTCACTATACACGTGTCAAACGTGTGTTTATTGCTTACTCGCTAAGTAGCAGGCCGTTACCAAGATGGTGGCTGTCCGCCACCCTTTCATTTAAGGGTTGTGGTTGTCTTAACGGACCTCCACTGACCCTCAAACCCTTAGCGGACCGTTAGACCAGACCTTAGCGGTCCGCTAAGGTCTAAAATTTCATATTTTTCATTTTTGTCCCTAGACTTTGGTACTTTAGATACCACTAGCCTTGAGGGTTCTAACCTTGGCATTTCTCAAACATTTTCATGGCAGGTGTTACATCCTCCCCACCTTGTTTTAAACTCGTCCTCGAGTTTATTTAAATAAGTGAGGATATTTCTTTTTCATTTCAGACTCGAGTTCCCACGTGTACTCAAGGCCACGTCTGTAGTTCCATTTCACTTTCACAATCACAAGTTTCTTTCTTTTTCAATTTCTTTTCCTGCCTGTCCTCAATTTGCAAAGGTTGTTCTATGAATTTCAACTTTTCATTTACCTCTACATCTTGTAGGGGGCATTACCAGAGTTTCATCTGCTAAACACTTGCGTAGATTTGACAAATGGAATACATCGTGTACTTCATTCATTTCTTCTGGTAATTTGAGTTGATAGGCCACAGGCCCAACTGTTTTCAAGATTTTGAATGGTCCTACGAATCTAGGACTTAATTTTCCTTTCTTTCCAAATCTTACAACGCCTTTTGCATGGTGAAACTTTCAAGAGAACGTTATCACCGACGTTGAATTCTAACGGCTTTCGTCGTCTGTCAACATAACTCTTTTGATGATCACGAGCCGCTTTCAATCTATCTCTTATTTGAATGATTTTGTCAGTTGTTTCGTAGACTATTTCAGGTCCAGATAACTGATTTTCTCCTATTTCAAACCAACAGATCGGAGTTCGACATTTACGACCGTATAAGGCTTCAAAAGGAGCGGCATATATACTCGTATGATAGATATTATTGTAGGAGAATTCCATTAGAGGTAAGTGGTCATCCCAACTTCCTCCAAGATCAATTACACAAGCCCTAACATATCTTCCAAGGTTTGGATAGTTCTTTCGCTCTGCCCGTCCATTTGGGGATGGTAGGCAGTGCTAAGATTTAATTTTGTACCCACGGCTTTCTGAAAACTTTGCCAGAATCGAGAAGTAAATCTACTATCTCTATCTAACATGATAGATAGTAGCACACCGTGTAATGATACGATTTCACTAACGTATAATTATGCGAACTTATCCATGCTGAATGTTTCTTTCATGGGAAGAAAATGAGCAGAATTAGTAAGCCTATCAATGATAACCCAGATGGTGTCATTCCCATGACTCGTTCGAGGAAGTTTAGTGATGAAATCCATGGTTATCATCTCCCATTTCCAAACTGGAAGTTCAAGTTGTTGTAATAAGCCTGATGGCTTTTGATGTTCAGCTTTAACTTGAGAGCAGGTTAAGCATTTTGCAACATAGATAGAGATATGTTTCTTCATTCCTATCCACCAGTAATTGGCTTTTAGGTTTTTGTACATCTTATCGCTTCCAGGATGCATAGAATCTTTTCACGTAGGTCTTCATAGATAGGAACCCAGATTCTCTGATTCATTCGGAGAATATTATCATCTCCTTTGACCAATTGGTCGATCATTCATCCCAAGCCTTCTTTTTCAAGATTCGGTTCTTCTAAGGCAATCTTTGGAGATTCCTTAATACGAGAGATAAGATTGATTTGAAGATCGAGTCTTAAAGCACGAACTCGTTTAGGTTTCTCATTTTCTTTTCTGCTTAAGGCATCAGCTACAATGTTAGCCTTGCATTTGCGTCATATTCAGTTCTTTCTGACTGAATATATTTCAGGCTTTTATGATCGGTAAATACCGTGAATTTGACTCCTTAAAGATAGTGCCTCCATAATTTCAGTGCGAATATTATGGCGCCCAATTCTAAATCAAGAGTCGTATAATTCTTTTTATGTGTTTTTAGTTGACGGGAAGCATAAGCAATCACTTTGCTTCCTTGCATTAACACACACCCAAAGCCGGTGTGGGAAGCATCACAGTAAATTATAAAGCCTTCATTTCCATCTGGCAAAGCCAAGATGGGTACTTGTTTTAGTTTCTATTTCAAGGTTTCAAAGGCTTCCAATTGCTTCGGTCCCCATTCATACTTAACTGATTTGTGAGTCAGAGAAGTTAAAGGAACTGCAATTCTAGAGAAATCTTGTATAAACCTTTGATAATAACCAGCCAAGCCAAGAAAACTAGGAACTTCAGTTGGTGACTTCGGAATTTCCCATTTGGATATCGCTTCGATTTTCACAGGATCAACTTGGATGCCCTCAGCGTTAATGACATGTCCAAGGAATTGAACTTCTGATAACCAGAATTCATTCTTTGAAAATTGTTGAAGCACGTTTTGTGACAGACACTCTGGATACTGTCTTAGCTTTTGTGACTGTCTTGTATGTATTAGTCTTTGTATCTTAGTGTTTGTACGTATTGGTTATCGAGTTGTATTTACTGTTGTTTGTATTCATTGTCTGTTTTCTCTAAGTGTTTTGCGCACTTAGCAAGTGCCCAGGAGTTAACTCCTACGTACTTAGCAAGTACACAAGAACTCTCTGCGTACTTGCTAAGTACGCATGAGCATTTTGCCCTGCGCACTTGGTAAGTACGCAGAGACCAGGTCTAGTATAAATAGGATAGGTTGACAAAAGTTATGTACGCATTCATTTATAAGAATTCTGTAACCGGCTGTCATTATAATAGACAAAGTTTGAAAGTGTCTTTGTTGTCAGTTTACTTTGTGTTGCTTGATTCTCCACCTAGTCACGGGCATTCCGCACCCGGTTGGACTAGTCACACACCCACACGTAACGATCCGAGACACCCGGGGACCTACAAGTGGTATCAGAGTGTTTGCTCTTGATTTCGAGTGTTGTGAGTGTGTAAGGAGCATTTTCAACACAATCTACAACCTATTTACAAGCAAAAGTGACCTATTTTGGTGATTTTTGTGATAAAATAGAGGTAGCTCTTGAGCGCTATTTTAGAAGCAAAAATCATTCAAAATCCGACCTTTTGTTGGTTGTTTGAGTGTTTTGATCATCAAGGGTTTGTTAGAAACAAGTTTCTAACCCTTTGGCTTGATTGATTTAGTCTTATCTTCAATTGTTGAAGATCCGGTGTTTTTCCAGTGGCCAGAAAAAGTTGGTAAGAGCAGGTGAAAAAGTGATCTGCGTACTTACCCTTTTTGGCAAAAAGGGCAGTCTTCGTGCGTACTTGCCAAGTACGCAAGACCATCCTTGTGCGTATTTAAGTTTTCTTCCTGCGTACTTATACTTTACTCCGGCGTACTTGCTAAGTACGCAAGAGCAAATAGTAAGTGCGCAAGACCATTTTCTTAAGTACGCAAGGCCATTCTTAAGTGCGCAAGTTGTGTTGACTTTCTGAGTTTTTGACTAAGTTTTATACTATGGCAAATCTTCAGAATCTTGGTAACCTGCTTAACTATGATAATGAGATAGGTGCTCCGTAAAAACTGCCAAAGATGATTAATAGTAATGATTATTCAAATTGGAAAGCACGCTTTGAGCATTATATCTCATACACTGATTCCTCTTTGTGGATACCTATACTTGAGGGTTATAAACATCTGACTTTTACATATCTTGTTGAGATTGTTCCCAAGCCTATATCCAAGCTAGATGAAGAAGAAAAGAAAGCTTATGATAGAGAAAATAAGGCACATGGATCTATCACAATGGCCCTGACTAGAGAGCTTTTTCACAGCTTCAGAGGATATGATAATTCGAAAGATCTCTGGAAGGCATTGCAGAAAAGATTTGAGGGGAACAGTGACATCAAGAAGAGCAAAAGAGATCTCCTGAGAAAGCAGTATGAGTGCTTCAGATACCTAGTGAATGAATCTACAGATGAACTTATATCTAGATTCTATCATCTGCAAACTGAGTTAAAAGCTTATGAGCTAAAGTATCCTGATGAGAAATTAGTTGAAAAATTTCTGGATGCGTTACCACCAAAGTTTGAGATGTATACCACTCTGCTGAGAGAGAACCCCAAGTTCTATGAGATGACTATTGAAGAAGCAGTTGGAAAGGTTCAAGCACACGATATGAACCTGAAAATAAAAGAAAGCTTTGGGAGACCTCAAATCCAAGACCCTTCTATGTACTATGGAACGTCTTCCACAACTAAGTCATCGGGTTTAGGAATCGCCTTATTCTCAGGGAACTCTCAGGAAGAAGTTAACTCAATTGGTTGTGGGGGTCATACATGCTTTACAGCATCTGGATCTGGTCCTCACCACCAACATTCATCAAGAAGTCCTACCTCCACATCTTCAGCTAACCAGACTGCAATAGCCAAGATAGCTAAAGATCATGTAGCATTGTTTTCATCGTGTATGCTTGCCTATGAGAACTTCATCGGTGGCAAGCTTACGGATCCTAAAACAATTGAAGAAGATTTTAATCAGGTGGATCCAGATGATATGGAGGACATGGATATTCAGTGGAATATGGCCATGATCTTGAGAAGGGCCAAGCGTTTCTTGAATAGAACTGGCAGGAAATTTATTAGTGGGCATTCAAATACCAAGGTGGGTTTTGATAAATCAAAAGCCAAGTGCTACAAGTGTCACAACTTTGGACACTTTGCTCATGAATGTCAGAAGGACAAAGCACCTGCTTCAGGCTTCACTAGACCAAGCCAGGGAAACAACCAAGGAAATGGTCAAGGGTACAACAATTCTAACAACCGCAATCAAAGTCAAGGTGTAGCGTCCAATGCTTTGGTAGCTCAACAGGACGAAAGCTTTGATTGGGGTGTTCATTTGGAGGATGCCCTTATTGCTCAAACACAAGTTGGTCTCATGGCTGAGATCGCTGAGATGATGGAAGCAGAAGAAAGGGAAGCTTCGGTAGCTGACCAAAGGGAGTCTACAACTGCAGTTGCCCTCATGGCTATTGGGGAGGAATCAAGTTCGTCAACTGAGGTAGACTCTAATTCTTTTGCTGTCATTTCTTGTTCCAAATGTCTTGGCTTGAAAGATGAAAATTCTAAGCTTCAGGACAAGGTCGAACCCCTTCGTATTGCAGCTTTAAGCTACAAAGAAAATGTAAAACGTTATAAAGATTCAATTCAAACTTTAAAGAAAGAAAAACGTGAGTTTTCACTTAAAATCAGTGAACAACAGTTTCATTTGGATGTTGCGTACAAGGGGTTGGAAAAGAGAAATAATGAAATTACCAAGCTGCAGAATGAGGTCTTGCAGTTGAATGGTAAAATTGAGAAGTTGAAAAATTCTCGTTTTGTGGTGGAACACTACGAGTCTGTAGTGAGACACGTGAATGGATTAGGGTTGGGTACTAATGTCATTCCTCCGCCAGTAAGTGGGAAATTTGTCAACGGGTTAATTGACATTGATTTGTCTTGCCTTGATGAGTCCTCAAGTCAGGATGATTCCTCTAACAAGGATGATTCCTCAAGTAAGGCTGACTCCGCATCTAATGAAAAGTTTTTCACTGCTTCTGATGATGGGTCTGAGAACACCTGTCCTGAAGGTGTTGTCTCTAAGGAGATGCTTGGTGAACATATAGTAGAGAAAAACATTGTCATTGATCGTGATAATTGTATTTTGACTGAGCCTGAGACCATTGAAACGAATGAAAAACTAAAAGTAATGCTTTATGGCTTTGCAAATCATTATGGGCTTGGTTATAAAGCAAATTTGGAAAAATATTACACTCCCAAAAATGAATCTACATCAGGTCCATCAAAAACCACTACTAATGTTCATCAAACAACTTCTCCTGCCCATCATGCTAAGTCATCATATGCTAAATCTAATGAGCCCTACAGGAGGATTTATAAGGAAAAGCGTGATTGCTTTCACTGTGGTATGGTTGGTCACATCCTCGTGAACTTCCCTACTAAGAACCAAGGGAAACGGCCAATTGTTTCAAAACCGGCCGTTATCCCTAAGTCACCACCAGTGAAGCAACCCAAGAATCTCAAACCAAATGTGGTGAAACCACCGGTAAAACCTATGGTAAAACCAAAGGCCACATCTGAGGCTAAGCCATCTGTTCAAAAAAGGGAAAAGAAATCTGCTAAGCCCTGTGTGTCTACCTCCGGTAGTAGACCAACTGGTGAGAAGCCTGTGGCTAAACTTTCTAAGCCACAAAGGAGAAGAAGGAACAAGAGATTGAGAAATGTCACACCCCAACCGACGGCGGAAACGTCGGGGCGGGACATGTAGACTGTTCATAGCTCATGGTTCGCTAACGTTTGAATAATTAACAATCACATTTCATTTCATTGTAAGTATCACCAACATTCAATCCAAATACTCAATAAAGTAGATTACAAAAAGATAAATTGTTCAAATTTAATACTAGGCCAAATCCTAAGTGTAGCAAGCTCGAATCATCTCAAACATCAGCACCTGAAACATGGTTAAAACAATGTCAACAAAAAAGTTGGTGAGAATACATAGGTTTTGTTGTGTGATAGCAAAATATATGTTGTGTGCATACAATTCATACAAACATGGCAATTAAGGCATTTATGGAGAGAAACCATCGTGTGACATAGGTATACAATCAAACCTTTGTAACTAGCATGCAAAAATCATGTTGGCAGTAACAGTCACCCTACCTGGGTAGGTTTGTCAGACTCAATAGATCTATCACTGTTTACCGTCGGCTAAATAGTTAATGATTGCATGTGATAGAATAAAAAAATGGTCTACACACCTAGTACTCAAACACAAAGCTCAAAATTGTAACACATGGATGTAGGGTGGAATTGTATATAGTGTGTATTGTAAACATTGTAAATAGAACGCATGTTCCACCCCAAAAGTTTGTAAAATAGAGTAAAAGAGGGGCTATGTAACTCACTTGTAGTGGAGAGTGTAGATTGCACAAATCAAGTAAAATGCCAAAGTGTGTTGTAAGTCACTATGTTTGACCTATTAAATAAATGTATAACATGTGTCATTGTTTTGTACCAAGACTAAAGTCTAAGGTTTAGTAGGTTTGTAATTGTAGCGACTTGTACTAAAGGTTTGGTTGTTGCGTAAGAATAAGTTTAGGGTTTGTAAAATAATAAATTTAAATAGCTAAGTTCTTTGTATTTAGTTATTTAAATAAAGTGGGTTGGTATTATATTTATTTGAACTAAAAAAATAAATATACCTAATTTGTTTATTTGAAATTTAAAGTGTAGTAAAAATATTCATTTTATAAAACTTTGTCATAATGTGTAACTAAAAGGAAATGAAATATTTTGTAAATAATTTGATTTAGTTGGTTTAAATGGGGTTTTAAATGATTTACTTTTGCAAAATAATAATTTAAGATAAAAATTGTAAGCTCTTATTTTAATCTGATTAAAACAGTGTTAAGTTTATAAAATAATCTTTGTACAAATTTCTAAACCTTTAAAACTGATTTAAAAATAAATAAAGAAAATAATTTGTGGCTACACACGACCGTGCCTAGCATAGGCACGATCGTGCTCGTGCAGGGAGCGACCGTGGTAGTCTGAGACGCGCCCGTGGTTGGGTCAGAAGACACCACAGAGGTTTTGTTCGGAGAGCACGACCGTGCTCGTGTCCGGCACGACCGCGTCTAAGATTTGTTTAGGGCAGGACCTTGTTTGGTCGGCAAGCACGACCGGGCCACACTCGGACCATGACTGTGCTTGGTCGGGCACGACCGCGCTCTTGGATGAGCGCGACCGTGTCGAGTCTTTTCCAGACCCAAATCCGTCGATTCTTATATTAAAAGTTACTGGATTCTTAGGGCTTTCACTTAGTGGATGTTTGCGAATGTATCTACATAGTTTAATTGGATTTAAAACGTATCTAGAGTGTAGTTCGATTAAAAGTGGTTGTTACGGTTTCTAGTTTCAAAATCGGATTGATTGAGTGATTTTACTACGAATTAGCATAGGGCTTTCGTAGTAGAGGTAGATACGAAACTAAGGGCGTATTACTTACTTGATAATATTGGGCAATCGAATGCAGTCGGCTACGGGTCGAGTGGTTATGTTCCTCGGAGATCAATCGGACGGCAGAGGCGATGTGAGCGTCGAGTGAAAGTTCTGAGAGGTCGAGAGGGTGGATGTGAAAGCGTAGGAAGCATGCAGTTTACTCCATTTCATCCGATTCGCGAGGCATTGATTGTGGTAGGTGCGGGACAGTTGAGGATTTAAAAAGGTATTAATTGGAGGACGAATTGGAACGTTATTCGAGTTGTATTCAGTCGAGGATGGCTGGACGCGTGAAATCCAGCTTTAACGCGGTTCGATTCTGCAAAATTCGGCGGGCAGTGATTGCGGTTTGACTTTGCGGAGTCAAACTGTTTCAGCAGCGCGACCGTGCCTGGTACTTGGCACGATCGTGTTTCGTTTCTTTAGGTGCGACCGTGCTTGTACCGAGGCGCGACCGTGCCTGGCAATTTTGTCGTTTTTGAGTTTTTTTGTCAATTTTGGTCTCCGAGGTTTGTGAGATAATGGTGTTTTGTTTCAGTTGTTATTGTAGCAGAGTAATTTGTATATGTATTTATATCATTAATATTGCATACAAATTGAAACTGAAATACTTGTTTATTGCATCAAACGATTAAATGGTAAAAAACCAGAAATGTTACAAGAAAGCTGGAACAGCTGGCTGGAATTCAATCAGGTGAAGCTTCTGCTAGTTCACCTGGTGCTTCTAAATGCAAGCCGACTGTTCCAGTAAAACCAAAGAAAAGGTCCTGGAATAAGAAAACCAAAAGTTCTCAATCTTCTAGTCCCAAGTCTTCTAAAGATTCACCCATTTTTGACAGTCACGACTGTGAATTGATTGAAGTAGTTTATTTTGAGAAAGACGGACGACACTATGGCTTGGGTCTCCAAATCTAACTAATCTGTTTATGACTCGTGCAGGGACATCCGAAGGGTACTATCTCCAACCGTTGGTATGTAGATAGTGGATGCTCCCGGCACATGACATGTAACATGGCACTGCTTCAAGACATTAAACCATTCAGAGGCGGCCATGTAGCCTTTGCAGGTGAGAAAGGCGGTAGTATTACGTGTCAAGGCATGGTTTCGAACGGATGTGTAAGCTTTGACAACGTCAACTACAGCGAGCAGCTCAAGCATAACCTGTTGAGTGTTTCTTAGATGTGTGATAAGGAGTACTCAGTCATGTTTGATAAGTCTGAATGCCTGATTCTCAAACCTGGTTTTGAGGTTCCTGAAGACTGGATCTTGATGCGTGCGCCAAGAACGAATGATACCTATCAGATCGACATGAGCATGGCGTAAACCACATCTTCAGTTGCTACTTGTTTGCTTACCAAAGCGACAGAGTTTGACTCTATCTTGTGGCATAGGAAACTTGGACATATTTCTTACAGAAAAATTAATCATCTTGTCCAAAACGGTTTAGTTACCGGGGTTCCTAAGTTGAGATTCTCCGTTGCAGATGACTATATGCCGTGTAAAAAGGGCAAACAGCAACGTAAGTCTCACAAGCCCAAGCTCCAAAACTCCATCGATACCCCTTTGGAGCTCTTACATATGGATCTGTTTGGGCCCATAAGTATCAGGAGTATTAGAGGGAAGTCATACTGTGTAGTTGTAACTAATGATTTCTCACGTTTTACATGGGCGCATTTTTTAGGTACCAAGGATGAGACTGCTGAAATTCTTCAATATCTGATCTTGAGCCTGGAATCTTTATGCAAGCTGAAGGTTAGAAGGATAAGGAGTGATAACGGAACTGAGTTCAAAAATAATTTGATGGAGCTTTTCTGTCTCAAGAAGGGTATTCATCACAAATTCAGTGCCCCGTACACACCTCAGCAGAATGGAGTTGCAGAACGGAAGAACAGAACACTAATTGAGACTGCAAGGACGATGCTGTTAGATGCCAAGCTTCCCGTAACATTCTGGGCGGAAGCAGTCAACACAGCTTGTCACGTTTTAAATAGAGTTCTGGTCGTTAAGAGGCATGTCACTTAGTTGACCTAACTAAGGGAGATTATCAGGACAAGGATCCTGAAGCCGGAACGAGTGGAAGTGAGCAGCAACCGTCAGCTTTGGCGATTGTTCCCATTTCTGCCGTGCCTATGGCTGAGGGGGAGTCCACTCAGAGTGAAGGTGGAGGTGATGCTTCAGGTGGTAATAAAGGAAAGTCGGTGGCTAAAGTCTTGAAGGATCTATCTGAAGACTTGTCGGATGATACGATTCTATTACTAGAGCCGAACTATTCCAAGGAAGCACATATCGATGCTCTTTGCAATTTGGAAGGGGGAGAGATCGATTCTGATGAAGACTGGGACGAGGAAGATGAGGATATTGTGTTTGAAGTTCCCAAGGGCGACAGGGAAGTAGAGTATGAGCTTGAAGATGGCGAGATTTTTGAAGCTCCATTCTTTGAAATTCATCTTGATACAGGTTCAGTCGAGCCTGCTAGTACTATTGAGGTGTCGACCGGAGCCTTCCTTGTCGGCCCTACACCTGTGGATCCATAGGTACAAAAAGATAAGCCTACTAGTTCATAGAAGGATCCGGCTCCTGTCTGGCAAAAGACATCAATCTTGGACAAACATGGAGCGACAGGGATGATCTTAGCTGTGAGGTTCAAAGAGGACAAGAACTTGTTTGCAATTAAGCGAGCTGGGGGGGTTCAATACTTGAAACCAACTAGTGAAGCTTTCAACTCCTTACCAAGACACGACCTCGTGAATCTTGCAAACCGAGAGCTGCTGGGTCACTCTAATAACGCAGAAGCAATGGGTTTGTGGCAGATTCTGCAGCGAGAAGGAAGATCTGGGAAATTCGAAGTGTTTAAGCCTCAAGTGCCCAAGCGAGTCAGGGACAAGAATGTTAGACATCCCGTGACTCAGAAAAGCTTAAAGAAACTGGTATACAAGCCAGTGCTGTGTGAAACTAGGATTCCCCTGAGCAAGTTATCTCAGGATATCCTTGGTAACAAATGGTACTGGTACTTTGATCCAAAAACGGGCGAGGCGGTGGTGTTTGGAAAGGTCTGGTCCGACAGTGGAAGTTAAGTGCCAAGAGAACTGATCAGAGTGTTTGATGAAATCAGCTTCATCAACTTCTCTGTGAAAGATCTGGAGGCACTAGCTGACAGGTACTGTATTCACACGGACGAGAGGACAAAGGCTCTAGCTTCAAAATACAACAAGGTGGTCAAGTTCTGCCTTGACTACAAGAAGAAGATGGGAGCTAAAGCTGGGGAGTTGTGAAAACCGAAGACTATCCAGAGCTGTTGTCAAGGGGGAGTTTGTTGAAGCACGTTTTGTGACAGACACTCTGGATACTATCTTAGCTTTTATGCTTGTCTTGTATGTATTAGTCTTTGTATCTTAGTGTTTTTATGTATTGGTTATCGAGTTGTATTTACTGTTGTTTGTATTCGTTGTCTGTTTTCTCCAAGTGTTTTGCGCACTTAGCAAGTGCGCAGGAGTTAACTCCTGCGTACTTAGCAAGTACGCAAGAACTCTCTGCGTACTTGCTAAGTACGCATGAGCATTTTGCCCTGCGCAGTTGGTAAGTACGCAGAGACCAGGTCTAGTATAAATAGGATAGGTTGACAGAAGTTATGTACGCATTCATTTGTAAGAATTCTGTAACCGGCTGTGATTATAATAGACAAAGTTTGAAAGTGTCTTTGTTGTCGGTTTACTTTGTGTTGCTTGATTCTCCACCTAGTCACGGGCATTCCGCACCCGGTTGGACTAGTCACACACCCACACGTAACGATCCGAGACACCCGGGGACCTACAAAAATTTAGCATACAACTTTTCGTTTCTCAGGAGTTCAAGTAAAATCCTTAGATGAGTTGCATGCTCTTCCTTACTCTTGGAATAAATAAGGATATCATCAATGAATACGATAACGAATTTATCCAAGTAAGGTTTACAAACTCGATTCATCATATCCATGAAAACAACCGGTGCATTAGTGAGTCCAAATGGCATCACCGTGAACTCATAATGACCGTATCGAGTTGTGAATGCTATTTTAGGAATATCTTCTTCCTTTCAATTGATGATACCCAGAACGAAGATCGATTTTGGAAAACATCGAGCTCTCTGGAGTTGATAAAAAAGATCCTCAATCCTAGGAAGTGGATAATGGTTCTTAATCGTAACTTTATTTAGTTCACGATAATCAATGTACATATGCATTGAACCATCTTTCTTTTTAACAAATAAGACCGGGGCTCCTAAAGGTGACGAGCTTGGTCTGATGAATCATTTCTCTAATAATTCATCCAACTGCTTCTTTAGTTCTGCCATTTCAGTTGGAGCTAATCTATACGGGGCTTTGGCAATTGGAGCCATACCAGGTACAAGATTAATTCTGAACTCCACTTCTTTCTCGCGTGGAATTCCAGGCAGTTCGTCAGGAAAGACATCAGTAAATTCAGCCACAACCGACACATTTTCAATCCTCTTTTTAGTGTCGGTGGTCACGGATACAAGGTATGCTAAGCATCCTTTTCTAAGTTATTTCATGGCTTTCAACATAGAAATTATTCCAACAGAGTTGGATAATTTATCACCATTTATAGTGATGGTGTTGCCTTGTGGCACACGAAGCTCTATAGCTTTCTTATTACACATGATACGGGCTTGGTTAGAGGCTAACCAATCCATTCCTAAAACAATGTCAAATCCTGCCAAAGTCATTGGTAACAATTGTGCAGGAATAACATGTCCTAATAATGTGATGTTATAGTCGTTTAAGATTTTTGAGATTTGGACGAGGTCTCCGTTGGCAGTTTCTACCACGCATTATTTGTCTAGTTTAGCTAAAGTTTTATTTAACAGTTTACATAATTTATGATCTATAAAACTTTGGTTTGCACCAGGGTCAAATAAAACTCGAGCATAAACATCATTGACAAGAAATGTACCTATAATGACATCGGGCATACCGGCTGCTTCATGAGTATTAAGAACGAATGCTCGCGCATTCTTCTTCACCCCTTCAGCAGGCTTAGGACCTGTCCCATCAGGTTTCTTCAGTTTGGGACAATAGCTTTTAATGTGGCCAGCTTCCCCACATTCAAAGCAAGTGATAGGTTTCTTCTTGTAACAATTGATGTCGTCCAGACGGTCTATATAAAAACTAACAAAACCTAACCTAGACTCCTAAGTAATAAATGGAAACCTATGAACTAGACCGCACTGACAGGCAAGTGTACCTATCGAGTGTAGCACAGCTTAATGATAAACCGAAATATCGAACCCTAGAGACACTACTATAGCTATACTAGACTCTGACCCGGACTAAAGACTGATTTGATTTGGGGAGTTTACTACACTACTATTTAAACAAGGAATGCAGAAAACTCGAACGACACAACTATCAAGATGAAAGTAATAAGGTAAAATCAAGAATGGGAAGAATATCACCTAGGTCGGAATCCTACTTGCAAAGCACAACTTCTACCGGTTATGGAAACTATAATGGATCTGGGTTTCTAATGAAATAGCTCTAGACAACCTAGTGGATCCCTAATCACTCTTAGGGTGTCACCAACTAAGTAACCTAAAGAAGTAATAACTCACCAGATTGTTGGATCACTTCTTAGGTATTTCCAACTATGATAAAGTACCCTAATGGACAGATTACCTCTCAGTCTCTCCGTCCACCTATACACTCAAAGAATGCACGGGGTAATCTCAAGATAACAACTATGACACGATTAGCAACAATCACTAGACACCTAATATCGGCTTCCTCTCAGACAGCTGACACTCGGATTCCTAATGACGAAGACTAAACGACTAATTCTCACCTCTCGGGTATTGAACTAGGATGCACACTCAACTCTAATAGTAATCAATGACAACTCCTATGGCTACTACGTCTAGCA
Organism: Smallanthus sonchifolius; assembly: GCA_023525975.1. Taxonomy (NCBI): domain Eukaryota; kingdom Viridiplantae; phylum Streptophyta; class Magnoliopsida; order Asterales; family Asteraceae; genus Smallanthus; species Smallanthus sonchifolius. The sequence goes on along the minus strand of CM042028.1, from coordinate 14,572,849 downwards.
AACCACCCTAATCACAAACCCTAAGATCTATGACCAAGATACGCTAATCAAACTGGAAGACAACCACAATCAACGTAAGGAATTGACATCAAACACAAGATCAGATCTAAACATGTAATAACATCACAATAATCAACTCAAGATCTTTTACAAAATCATAAATCCATTAATTGAATCCAAAACAAAATAAAAACTGAAACTTTAACAAGTATTCATCATGTGACCTAGGCAATATCAAAGTTCTAGCCTAGAATCATGCTTAAACAACCAAAACAGAAGTAATAAACAAGATTCATGGTTTCAAACATTCAAATCAAAGATAAAAATCCAATCTTGAAAACCTAGAATGTAAAACTACAAACCCAGACTCCAAAGATTCAAGCTTTAGCCTTCAATTGACCTCCAATCTCCAAAAATCTCCTTCTAACTCTCTCTGGACGGCAAGAAATCGAACTCCTGACCTAATGGGAATACCAATCTTTTTAAAATCGAATTTCTCTTTTTTCTCGGGATTTATGTCTCTCGCGTACCGCGAGAGACTGGCTTGGGTTCCTCGCGTACCGCGAGAACCAAAATTGTCGCTGCCTGATTCTGAGATCCTCGCGTACTGTAACATCCCGAAAATCCGTAAACTAAAGGTTCGGGTTAATGGACGACCCGACTCTCTATTAATTATAATGATGAGCATGGTTTGGCGTGTATGAGATATTTTTACGACAATGGAAGACTTGGATAGTCGTTTAAGGAGAGGTTCGAGACCGAATTGTGCAAATCAGAACTGGAAGGGACCCGGATGTAAACCCGGGAAGGTTTAAAAACAAGTTAAACACAAACCCTAGGCCATTCGGCCTAGGTGTGTCGCGACGGCAGAAAAGAAAGAGCCGAGAGAGAGAGCGGCCGGAGAAGGGAGAGAGAGAGCTCGGTGGTGGTTCACGGTGGCCCTACGGCGGTGTAAAACAAGAAGGGACTCCGTTACACTAAGGTAATCCTCGTAATTCATTCTCTTTACCGGTTTATTTGCTTGTTGTAAAACCCGACTAGGGTTTGGGTCGTGGTTCACGGCCGACAGCGGGGAAGGGACGCAGGCCTGGTGGCGCGTGGCAGTATGTGGTAGTAGGGGATGGTAACCTGTGACGGGTGTTGACGGTGAGAGGCGGCCACCGTGGTGGCGCGCTGCTGTGGTGCACGGAGGATGAAGAAGGCGGAAGACGACGGAGGTAGCGTATCCGGCATACTAGAGAACTCGAATGGAGGCTGTTGGAACTGGTGGTGCCCGAGGGTGGAGCAGAGCCGACTATGGTGGTGTACGGTAGGGAGTGAAGGACGACGAGGTGGTCGTTGTAACTAAAACCTGATTAGGGTTGCATGGTTTACGCGTGTAATGAAAACCCGACTTGGGTACAAGCGTTTGGTTGAGCTAGGGTTTTGCATGGTTCGTATGCATGCATGCTTGGGGCCTGAATTTATATTGCGGGTTCTAAATAAACCAAGGGCGATACGTTATTAGACAGTTATCACGACTTGACGTCGGTGAAGGACTTGCATGGGCACGTGGACGTGCATGCACGGGAGCTTGAGTGTGGGCACGCGGGCCCTAAGCGGAGCAAGATCAATATAGTACGTAAACCCGTGAATTAGGATTGTTGCATGGATAAAAGGACGTGCGGATAAGACGAGTATCGGGAATAATTATACTTATACGTAATTGACACCTGTCTAGGGCATACTTTGACTGTGTGATCTTACATTGACAGGTTCGAGTTTCGTGTTAGGAGATCGTTGCAGTTCAAGAGTTGGATCTTCGTAACCAGTGAGTTTCTAATCCCCTCTTTTAAATGTTTTTAACGTTTTAGGGCTATCGTACATACTTTTGAGATATGTTTTATTACGTTGAAAGTGTAAAGAGTTTTGGGGTTTAACCCGACGAGTTATGAAATCCAGTAATTTAATATGGGCTAAGGGACTAGAAGGTTACCTTAATACGTGTAGGATTAAAGGGGTTATACGGCCATGGCTTGTATAGTGACCGATCAGGGATGAGTCGGGATTGTTGTTATGTGTCGTACGGGTACGACTAGGATGTGTCATAGGAGGTGCATGTACGTGGTACGTGCTGGAATGGTGAAATATGGTAATCGTATGTGTGTTGCCACGTTAGTAGAGTACTGTGTTATGATTTAGTCGAAGCGAGTCGGGATATAAGCTAAACGCTTATGAACACGTGTAGGATATGTTATCCTAGTGCTGTGTGTGGGGTGCAGGTGTAGTTAACGAGTAATGTGATTAGAGTACGATGTTATGTGATTTATGTGTTGCTTTATGTGCTTGCATTGTTGTCCATGTGTTGGATCAACAGTGGTGCGGAGGACGTAGTCCTTCGGGGTCATCATCGTATATGTGCTCTGATGGGCACCGTATGGTGGATGATGGCGGCACCCTATGGGTGGCCGGGTAGTCATCGTGGATGACGAGAGGGTCACTATTTGTAGTGGTGAGGCCCTGTAACAAGGGTGGAGTTATATAGGCACCGTATGGGTGGCCTGGTAGTCATCGTAGATGACGATAGGGTCACTATTTGTAGTGACGAGGCCCTATAACAAGGGTGGAGTTGAGCTCATGATGAGGATCCCGACGGGGATGACCCTGACGAGGGTACAAGTATGTGTTTGTGTGCTTACATATTTGTGTTAAGTTGCATGCAAATGATGAGTTATATTTATTGTGTATGAGATGATGCTACTATGTTGTGTAGATGTCATTAATGATAAGAGTCAAGCTAGACTGACCGTTGAGTCAGGATTTTGGTGTGATGCTTATAAATGTTATGTCATTTGATTGGTAAGAGCCTTGGTCAAGGCTGAGTAAGTTGATGTCTAGGGATTGGTTGTGTTAACCAAGTGTCGAGTTAATACGTGTACCTGAGCATGAGTTATTAGTATAGTAAGTTCGACCTATGTCGATGAGTTGCAGGGTTATTATTATGGGATGAGTCATGGATAATGGTTTATTATGGGGTGTCAGATGATAACAGGGGTTATCTATAAGGACCTTGGGTCCTGAGTAAAGTTTAAATAACTTTTGATACCAGTTGGTTTTTAACTAAACTAAACTATTAGAACTCACTCAGCGTAGCTGACTTTGTATGTACGTTAGATTGTTTTGCAGGTGAGTCTGCATGACGAGGTATCTTGGCTCGGGAGCGGTGCTAATCGGATTGGTGCTAGCGTTCGTTAGGTGAGTTAATGACGTTAAATATAAATTAATGTTTTTAGAAAGACTTCCGCTGTAGTTTAAGATAACAAAAAAAAAGAATTTTCAAGGGAATAATCCGTTATGAGGACCAACTGTAGGGTGCCTGGATTGGGGCCTTACACGTACCGCGAGAAAATCTCTTCTGGTCTTCGCGTACCGCGAGATACTGGAATTTCAGCTTTTTACACTTTGAACCCTGGACTTTCTCCCGTCTTCATTCTCTTGCTCGGTTTCTTCACGTGTTCACTTGTATTCTTCCCGAGCTCCTGTAAACATACAATAAACCCAAATGTACATCAAAACGACTCAAAACAAACACAAAACTATCTAAAGACGCACAAAACACTAGGAATAAAGATGTGTGCTTTGCACTACATCAAATATCTCCACACTTAACCTTTTTTCGTCCTCGAAAAAGTCTGCAAATGGAATCATAACGAGATCTAACTTTAACAAACATCAATTACCAAGTAGTAAAATATACTCATGCGTTAAAAAGCAACAATCAGTATTTCTATCCGATTAAACCCAAGCACCAACTTTCAAGCCCCCGTAATGTGTTCTAAATTCCTCATTACCAAGCATATCAATCAATCTATGTGACTCACACTTAACAGTTACAGCTCTACCTAATCCTGTCTCACGGTCATGTTTAGGCACGGATCAAACCATACAGATTTACCCTACCACATTAAACTAAAATTTACAGGTTTCAGAAATCAGATAAAATATGAATGAATGGATGGAAATGAGCATAATTAAGCAAAAGAACTTTCATCTAGAGGCGTTTCAACCAAGTCACTATCCAAGAGGGTAACACATAGACTAGATTCTATCAATAAAGCACATAAATCTCACTTAGGGGTGTATCCTCCAAGTCGTCATCCCAGAGGGAAACACATAAGCAAAACTCAGTTTTCTAATCAAATTAGCTCATAAATTATGGAATAACATGGATTATGGAATGCGGGCGCCACCAAACTCGGATTTATTTTCATAAAAAGAGAGTGGTGTGCCAAGAAATTTCAAAAACCTCTAAATTTTAACTTAACGTGGTACCTATCACCCTATATTGACAGTTTCAGTATTACCGATACTCTAAGATGAATACCCACAAGATATCATGATTTTAAATCAATTAATTCCTAAACAACACAAACATGATATTTAAGCTTTACTAGCTAGCTGGGTCTACCAAAACATCACTAATTAAACATGTTTTCAATTATTTAAATCATTTAAACTCACAAGTAGATCCAGTTGTACTATCATTTTCCAAGTATATGCAATTATTTCCAAGGCCATTTTTCAAAATTTTTAATTTTTTTTTTTGTATTTTTGAATTGTTATAAACAAAACAAACTAACTAAACTAGACACTCACATCCCCACACTTGAAAGACACATTGTCCTCAATGTGAAGTAAGACACAACTAAAAATAAAAATGCAAAAATAAAACAAAAACAAAAACAGGAAACGACTTAGCTGGTAATGTAGATTAAAACAAATGTGCAGCTTCGTTCTTCCATGTGTGCACCGTATAGCATTTCGGTCGCGGTTGCACAGACTGCTGGGTTGCCTTTACAAAATAGATAGAAGTGATAATCAATCCCGCCCGAATGGAAATTGAGTACGGACGGAATGATAAAACCTGCAAAATAAACCTCACAACAAACCCGCAGCATTAAACTGACTCAAATTAAAATAAAGACTCGACTGACTCACTAAAAACTAAAAGACTCAAGATAGATAGATGTAGAGAAACATACTCAATGGGTGGCAAACACATAGACATGAATGCCACAGCAAGGTCGGTCATCAGTCACGAACGGTTTCAAATTCTCCCATGGTCGTGGTGTGTGAAGTGAATGGTGATTGAATATAATGGTGATGGATGATATTCTGGTGGTTATGGATGGTGGATAGAGAATGATGAATGATGAATGATGAAAACGGGCACGGAAACGGGTACGGGAAACCATGGAAAACAAAGGGGGGGAAAATGTGACTCAGGCATTCCCCGCGTACCGCGAAGAAATAAGGGAGACTCCTCGCGTACCGCGAGGAGTTTTAAAATGGGTCGGCCTTGTTGTTCGGCCTTCGCGTACCGCGAAGGTTACCCCCACATCCCTTGCGTACCGCGAGGGCCTGTTGTTCACAGAAAGTTTCAAAAATTCTTCAATTTTATACTTAGAAAATTTTTGACCCCCTAAAATTATTTTTCACCCAACTTTACTAAAAACCTGTCCCAAGCATAAAAACAAATGTAAAAATACCTGGAACTTCATTCCCGATAATTTTCCTCACTGAATCAAGCACGAATCCCTGCAAAACACGACACAAACAAAACTGATGTCGCCCAGACGGTCTATAAAAACTAACTATAAAACCTAACCTAGACTCCTAAGTAATAATAGGAATACCTATGAACTAAACCGCACTGACAGGCAAGTGTACCTATCGAGTGTAGCACAACTTAATGGTAAACCGAGTTATCGAACCCTAGAGACACTATGTAACAAAACTAGACTCTGACTCGGACTAAAGATTGAGTTGGTTTGGGGGGTTTACTACACTACTAATTAGACTAAGGAATGCAGAAAAATAAGATCGACTCAAACTATCAAGACAAAGACTAAGGTGAAATCAAGGATGGGAAGAATACTACATAGGTCGGAATCCTACTTGCAAAGCACCATTTCTACCGGTTCTGGAAACTATAATGGATCTGGGTTCCTAAAGATGACAACTAAAGACTACCTAGTGGATCCCTAATCACTTTCAGGGTGTCACCAACTAAGCTACCTAAAGTGTACTAACTCAACAGATTGTTGGACCACTTCTCAGGTATTTCCGACTATGATCAAGTACCCTAATAGACAGATTACCTCTCAATCTCTCCGTCCACCGATACACTCAAGGAATGCACGGGGTAATCTCAAGATAACAACTATGACACAAATAGCAACAATCACTAGACACCTAATACCGGCTTCCTTTCAGACAGCTAACACTCGGATTCCTAATGACGAAGACTAAACGACTAATTCTCACCTCTCTGGTATTGAACTAGGAGGCACATTCAACTCTAATCAGTAATCAATAACAACTCCTATGGCTACTACGTCTAGCAAACCACCCTAATCACGAACCCTAAGATCTATGACCAAGATACGCTAATCAAACTGGCAGACAACCATAATCAACACAAGATATTGAAATCAACCACAAGATCAGATCTAAACATGCAATAACATCACAATAATAAACTCAAGATCTTTACAAAATCATAAACCCATTAAACGAATCCAAAACCGATAAAAATCACAACTTTACTAAGTATTCATCATGACCTAAGCAGTACCAATGGTTTAGCCTACAATCATTCTCAAAACAACTAGAATAGCAGAATGAAACACAACCATGGTTTCAAACATTCAAATCAAAGAGAAAAATAAAATCTTGCAAACCTAGAACGTAAAACTACGAACCCGGGATCCAAAGATTCAAGCTTTAGCCTTCAATTGACATCCAACCTCTCAAATCGTCCTAGAACTCTCCTCTGGACGGCAAAGATGCGAACTACCTAATGGGAATCCAAATCTATTAAAATCGAAATTCTCTTTTTTCTCGGAAATCCCATCTCTCACGTACCGCGAGGGCCAAATTAGTCACGACCGGTTTCAGGAGTCCTCGCGTACCGCGAGACTTTCTCTTCTCCTCTCTCGCGTATCGCGAGAGGCATAAATTTCCCATTTTCTTCTTTTAAACTCCCGGCTTCATTCTCGTGCTCGGTTTCTTCACGTGTTAGCTTCCTATTCCACACGAGCTCCTGTAAATATACAATAGACTCAAATGTACATCAAAACGACTCAAAAACAAAGATAAAACTAACTAAAGACGCACTAAAACAATGAAATAAAGATGTGTGCTTTGCACTACATCAAATATCCTCACACTTAACCTTTTTTCGTCCTCGAAAAAGTCTGAAAATGGAATCATAACTGGCATCTCACTTAACAAACATCATTTACCAAGTAGCACAATATACTCACGCGTTAAATAGCAATAATTAGTATTTCTGTCCGATTAAACCCAACCACCAACTTTTAAGCCCCCGTTACGTGTTCTAATTCCAATTTTTTATACATATATCAATCAATCTATGTGACTCACACTCAGAAGTTACAGATCTACCTAATCCCGTCTCACGGTCATGTCTAGGCACGGATCAAACCATATAGATTTACCCTACCACGTTAAACTAAAATTTACAGGTTTTTAGAAATAATGATGATAAATGAATGAATGGATGAAATATGAGCATTATTAAGCAAAAGAACTTTCTTCTAGAGGCGTTTCAACCAAGTTACTATCCCGGAAGGTAACACATAGACAAAGTCATAACAATGAAGCACATAAGAATCAACCCAGTGGTGTTTCAATCAGGCTGGAACCCGACGTGTGACACGTAGGCGAAACTTCGATTTCAATTAAATAAGCTCAAGAATTATGGACTATGGATGCGGGCGCCACCGAAACTCATATTTATTCTCATAAAAAGAGAGTGGTGTGCCAAGAAATTTCAAAAACTTCTAAATTTTAACTTAACGTGGTACCTATCACCCTATATTGACAGTTTCAGTATTACCGATACCCTAAGATGAATACCCACAAGATATCATAATTTAATTCAATTATTAATCTTATTTAAAACAAACAGGCTATTTAAGCTATTCAAACTGGCTGGGTCTACCAAAACATGACTAATTAAACGCGTTTTCTATTATTTAAATCATTTAAACTCAACAAGTAGATCAAGTTGTACTATCATTTTCCAAGTATAAGCAGTAATTTCCAAGGACATTTTTCAAAATTTTCAATTTTTTTTTGTATTTTTGAATTTTTATAAAGACACAAACTAAAACTAAACAAACTAAACACTCACATCCCCACACTTGAAAGACACATTGTCCTCAATGTGAAGTAAAACACAACTAAAAATAAAAATGCAAAAATAAAAACAAAAACAGGAAGCGACTTAGCTGGTAATGTAGATGCAAACAAATGTGCAGCTTCGTTCTTCCACGTGTGCACCGTATAGCATTTCGGTCGCGATTGCACAAACTGCTGGGTTGCCTTTACAAATTAAAGATAAGTGATAATCGTTCCCGCCCGAATGGAGATTGAGTACGGGCGAAATGATAAAACCTGCAAAATAAACCTCACAACAAACCTACAGCATTAAACTGACTCAAATTAAAAATAAAGACTCAACTGACTCACTAAAAAAAATTAAAAGACTCAAGATAGATAGATATGCAGAGAAACATACTCGACGTGTGGCAAACACATAGACATGAATGCCACAGCAAGGTAGATCATTGGTTACGAAACGGTTTCAAGTTCTCCATGGTGGTTGGTGAAATTGCATGATGAACGGGTGATGGTAGAAGGATGATGATGGATGAGGGTGTAATAATGGATGGATGATGGTAAAAGGATGATGTGGTATGATGACGGTGGTTATAATGGATGGTGGATAGAGGTGTAAATGATAGTCGTGGTCGATGCGGGTGAACGGTGAACGAAACAATTGGAAAACAAGGAAGAAGGATGATTTCAGCAAGTCCCCGCGTACCACGAAAAAACTGGCCGCACTCCTCGCGTACCGCGAGAGCATGCTGGTGACAGAAAGTTTAGAAAATTTTTCAACTTTTATACTTAGAAATCATTTAAAAATCTTTCTTCACCCAAATTCTTTAAAAACCCATTCCAATGATAAAACCAATATAAAGCATACCTGGAACTTCGTTCCCGATGATTTTCCTTACCGAATCAAGCGCGAATCCCAGCATAAACTGACACGAACAAAACACATATCGAAAAACACAGAAAAAGACACGGACTCAAACCAAGTAGTGCACACAAACTCTACATCCCAGGCACTTGCCCGAGACTCAAGCAACCCTATCAGGAGGCTTCTCCTTAATTCTAACTGGAACCGCCTTCATCATCCGTGGTCTACCGATCCTCCATGTCAGCATCAACCTCCTACTCCTCACGAATGGTGAACTTCTATCACATTTATCAATCACGCCCTTCCACCAAAACTTAAACCTACCAGGTCCGAAAACAACCTGGTTCAAGTATTTCAACAGCTTATCTCCCCTAGACATCCCCACACTTGGGGTTTGCATTCTTCCTAAATCAGATGGATCTACCAAAACACGGGTTCTCTTACGGGGCGGCCTAGACCTAGGGGCACTAGAACTAGGGGGTTGGCTCGGCAGTCCTCCCCTCAGAATGAACAGTGGTGATAGGCAAAGGCTCAGGAATATGATTCTCTATGGTTATGGCCCCTACATTCTCCACCTTGGGTGTCTCACAGATCAGTGACCCGACTTGTGCTAAAATGTCGCTCAAACTGCAATCATCACTATTAGCACCTAAAAACGCGGCCCCTATCAAATTCCTTTCAAATTCATCAAGCCAATCTGGCGGGTCCTCAATTCTTCCTCCTCCATCTCCCTTAACATCATCTTTTACTGGATTAGAGTTCCAATGGTGGTCCATGAAAGCATCAAGCATGCACACGGAGTGGCTATTCTCGCCAACATCCTTCATGGACTCTATAGCATCAAACGTAATAGCCTCATCCCCCACACGAAGTGTGAGTTTCCCGTCGAAGACATCGATCATTGCCGTGGCGGTACGTAAGAACGGGCGTCCTAGGATGAGCGGGACTTTGTCATCCACCTCCATGTCCAGGATGACGAAAACCACGGGGAATACAAACTTACCGACTTTCACTAAAAGATTCTCCACAATTCCCCATGGATACTTGACTGGGGTCAGCCAAGGAAATGCTCATGCGCATCGGCTGCAGATCACCTAGGTCTATCTGCTTATAAACAGAATATGGCATCAGATTGATGCTAGCACCCAGATCAGCCAACGCGTGGTTTAGATGCAAACCGCCAAACAAACACGGGATCGTGAAACGACCCGAATCCGCCATCTTCTCCGGCAGTTTGTTCTACACCACAGCAGAACATTGCTCACTAAGTGAGACTTCAGAGATCCCTCCAAGCTTCTTCTTGTTGGAAAGAAGATCTTTGAGAAATTTTCCATATTTAGGCATGTGCTGGAGGACCTCTATAAATGGGAGATTAGCTTGAGTTGTTTGAACAAATCAAGGAAGGTACTGTATTCCCTAGCGTGTTTATGTGGCAGCAAGCGCGCTAGATAGGGAACACGACTCAAGTCAATCTCGGGGGACTTCATCTCCACCCCTTTCTTCTTATCCTCTGCCTTCTCGGTAGGCTTCTCCATAACTATCTCTTCATCCAACGGTTCTTCCTCTTCTACTACCGGTGGGCTCTCCTTCTCTTCTGCCCTCATACTCCTAGTTGACACAGCATTCAATTCGGGCTCCTCTGGCATCCTAGCATCGATCTCAGCAAATCAAGCTCTCCAATAAATCTTCTTCACCTCTTCTACCGAAGGTTTGCCATACTCAATGAAGTGGGAGTCATCCTCTACAACCTCTTTCTTCTCCACACTCCTAACTGACACGGCCATCACTGAAGCATTGGAGCCTGAAGATTGACCTCCTTGTCGATCCTTCAGACTCTTAGCGATGTCCTCAACCGTGCGTTGCAGATCATGGAATGCCGACTGTTGATTCTTCAATAGAGTGTCATGGCTATCCAATCTCTGCCTAGCAACCCTGTCATTCTGGACCAGGTGGGCAATCATTTGTGTCTGATTCTCAATCAACTCCTCAATCTTCCTCGTGTTGACACTGCTTCCCGAGCTAGCTCAAACTTCTCCCCATCCTTGCTGTCGTTGCTGGCGACCGTTAAACCCAGGTGGGTTGTTCCCAGATCTCCATCCCGAGCCGAATGAATTATTGTAATTATTATACCCTCGGTTCTAGTACTGGTTGCCAGCATAGCTCACATGCTCCTGATTATTCACTGGGCAATCTCTGGTGTCGTGGCCTTCTCTGCACATCTCACACCTAAGAGCACTGAGCTTCAGCTCCTTTATCTCGTTAGCCATAGCGGCGAGTGCAGCAGCCACGCTAGTATCAGGAGTGACTTGATGCACACCTCTTGAAGCAGAGGCGAGTGCTCTAGCAGTAGGAATGGAATTCCTAACAGAACGTGGATGCTGTTGTTCGGCTTTAGCGAAGCTCTCGAACATCTCCTCACACTCGTCTGGATCGAGTCTCTCCATGATATGGCCTCCTGCAGCCGTGTTGAACATGTGCTGCTTCTCGAAGGTGAGACCATTGTAGAACTTTTCCACTAACGCCCAGTCAGACAGACCGTGCTGGGGACATCGGCTCAACAGCGCATTGAACCGCTCCCAGGCCATGTGATAAGGCTCGTCGGGATCCATCCGGAAGGAGTGGATCTGGTCCCGAAGGCGAGCGGCCCTGGAAGGTGGATAGTACTTTTTAAAGAACTTGGCTTCGAGATCATCCCATGTGGTGATTGAATTGTCTGGGAGAGTGTCGAGCCAAGTAGATGCACGACCAGAAAGGGAAAATGGGAAGAGATGCAAGTAGATGGCGTCCTTTGAAACACCCGTGATGTTAAAGGTATCACATATCCGCGCGAAGCGGGACAAATGTCCCAGTGCATCCTTATCCTTAAGGCCGTGGAATTGAGTGGCATGAGTGATCGTACTCATGACATGTGATGGGATCTGCCAAGAATTGGCGTTTGGAATAGTGGGGCGTGTGATCGAATATCTAGCGCCCATGACCCCATCACTGACCCTCTGGTGTACTGTACGTCGCGCTGGTGGATCAACGTCGCCCATGATAGAAATTGGAACAGGGCTAGTAGGACGTACCTGGGTGCTGCACAATGCCTTCAAACACTCCCGAAAGTCACGGGTGCGCTCATGAAGCTCTCGTTCGGGCTCTGAAAAAGCTGCAAAAGATGGTGATCCCTGCGAACGAGTATGGTGCATAAACAGAAAGACTCTAGAAGTAAATAGAACAAAGCCTCAAAGACACACAGAAGGACTCGATTCTAATTAAGACACTCAGATAAGACTCATAAGTAGCACAGAAGACAAGCACACAAACAAGACTCAAAAGAAAAGAAAAGACTCAATTAAACCAAAAATCACTAAAAGAACTAGTCAAAGCTAATATGGCTATTGCCAAGTGTCCCCGGCAACGGCGCCAAAAACTTGATGTCGCCCAGATGGTCTATAAAAACTAACTATAAAACCTAACCTAGACTCCTAAGTAATAATAGGAATACCTATGAACTAAACCGCACTGACAGGCAAGTGTACCTATCGATTGTAGCACAGCTTAATGGTAAACCGAGTTATCGAACCCTAGAGACACTATGTAACAATACTAGACTCTGACTCTGACTAAAGATTGAGTTGGTTTGGGGGGTTTACTACACTACTAACTAGACTAAGGAATGCAGAAAACTAAGGTTGACTCAAACTATCAAGACAAAGACTAAGGTGAAATCAAGGATGGGAAGAATAACTATAATGGATCTGTGTTCCTAAAGATGACAACTAAAGACTACCTAGTGGATCCCTAATCACTCTCAGGGTGTCACCAACTAAGCTACCTAAAGTGTACTAACTCACCAGATTGTTGGATCACTTCTCAGGTATTTCCAACTATGATCAAGTACCCTAATAGACAGATTACCTCTCAGTCTCTCCGTCCACCTATACACTCAAGGAATGCACGGGGTAATCTCAAGATAACAACTATGACACAAATAACAACAATCACTAAACACCTAATACCGTCTTCCTCTCAGACAGCTGACACTCGGATTCCTAATGACGAAGACTAAACGACTAATTCTCACCTCTCGGGTATTGAACTAGGAGGCACATTCAATTCTAATCAGTAATCAATAACAACTCCTATGGCTACTACGTCTAGCAAACCACCCTAATCATGAACCCTAAGATCTATGACCAACATACGCTAATCAAACTGGCAGACAGCCACAATCAACGTAAGGAATTGAAATCAACCACAAGATCAGATCTAAACATGCAATAACATCACAATAATCAACTCAAGATCTTTACAAAATCATAAACCCATTAAACGAATCCAAAACCGATAAAAATCACAACTTTACTAAGTATTCATCATGACCTAAGCAGTACCAATGGTTTAGCCTACAATCATGCTCAAAACAACTAGAATAGCATAATCAAACACAACCATGGTTTCAAACATTCAAATCAAAGATAAAAATCCAATCTTGCAAACCTAGAACGTAAAACTACGAACCCGGGATCCAAAGATTCAAGCTTTAGCCTTCAATTGACCTCCAACCTCTCAAAATCGTCCTAGAACTCTCCTCTGGACGGCAAAGATGCGAACTCCTGACCTAATGGGAATCCAAATCTATTAAAATCGAAATTCTCTTTTTTCTCGAAAATCCCATCTCTCGTGTACCGCGAGAAAATCTAGCAAGCCCCTCGCATACCGCGAGGGCCAAATTAGTCACGACCGGTTTCAGGAGTCCTCGCGTACCGCGAGACTTACTCTTCTCCTCTCGCGTGTACCGCGAGAGGCATAAATTTCCCATTTTCTTCTTTTGAACTCCCAGCTTCATTCTCGTGCTTGGTTTCTTCACGTGTTAGCTTCCTATTCCACACGAGCTCCTGTAAATATACAATAGACTCAAATGTACATCAAAACGACTCAAAAACAAAGATAAAACTAACTAAAGATGCACTAAAACAATGAAATAATGATGTGTGCTTTGCACTACATCAAAAACACACATACCGAAAAACATAGAAAAAGACACGGACTCAAACCAAATATTGCATACAAACCCTACATCCCGAGCACTTGCCCGGGACTCAAGCAAACCTATCAGGAGGCTTCTCCTTGATCCTAACCGGTACTGCCTTCATCCTTCGCAGTCTCCCGGTCCTCCACATCTCTAGCAAATAACTACTTTTCCAAAACAGTGGACCTCTATCACTCAGATCCTTCCGCCACAGCTTATACCTACCTGGCCCGAAAATGATTTGCACCAAATAACCAAGCAAATTATCTCCCCTTGACGTCCCCACACTTGGGGTTTGCACCCTGTCTAGGTTACCTAAATCGATTAACTCTCGAGTTCTCTTACGAGGCGACCTAGACCTAAGGTAGTCAGAACTGGGGGTCGGCTCAGCAGCTCTCCCCTCAGAAAGCACAATGGTGCTAAGTAACGGTTCAGGAATGGGATTTTCTATATGTGGGACCTCTAAACCTTCACCAGGATCATCAGGATCCTCTACAACCTCCACCAACTCCCCCACACTTGGGGTTTTGCCTAGTATCGCATCTAGCTCTACCATCATACCCAGCAGATCATCAGGCATCTCATCGCCGTAATCGTCCGGCTCTTCCAACAACTTCTCTAATTCTACCGCCCAATCAGATGGTTCTTCTAAATTCGGGGCGGTTTCACCAACATCTAACACCGGATCAGAGTCCTGCATGTAGTCCATGGAGGCATCAAGCATGCACACAGAGTGGCTATGCTCGCCAACATCCTTCACGGAGTGTGTGGCATCAAATATAACCGACTAATCCCCCACACGAAGTGTGAGTTTCCCATCAAAGACATCGATTACTGCCTTGGCGGTGCGCACGAATGGGCGCCCGAGGATGAGTGGGTTCTGTCATCCACATCCATGTCTAGGATGACGAAATCCACGGGGAATACAAACTTGCCTACTTTCACTAGAAGATTTTCCACAATTCCCCGTGGATACTTGACTAAACCGCCAGCCAAGGATATACTCATGTGCGTCGGCTGTGGTTCACCAAGGCCTAGCTGCTTGTATAATGAATAGGGCATCAGATTGATGCTAGCACCTAGGTCGGCCAACGCGTGGTGCAAGGGCGAACTGCCTAGGAGACATGGGATCGTGAAACGCCTCGAATCTCCCAATTTCTCGGGCAGCTTGTTCTGCACCACAGCAGAGTATTGCTCACTAAGTGAGACTTTAGAGACCTCCTCGAGCTTCTTCTTGTTGGAAAGAAGATCTTTTAGAAACTTGCCATACTTTGGCATGCGCTGGAGGGTCTCTATCAGCGGGAGATTAACCTTGAGTTGTTTGAACATGTCAAGGAAGTGACCGTATTCCCTAGCGTGTTTTTGTGGTAACAAACGTGCTGGGTAGGGAACACAAGTCAGGTCAATCTTGGGGGACTTCATCTCCACCCCATTCTTCTTTTCCTCTACCTTCTCGTCAGGCATCTCAACAACTTCCTCTTCGACCACCTGCTCCTCTGCCATCTTAGCATTGATCTCAGCGAACCTAGCTCTCCAATCCACCTTCTTCACTTCCTTTACTGACGGAATGTTATACATACTCGAGTGGGAGTCATCTTCTACAACTTCTTTCTTCTCCACACTCCTGACTGACACGGCCATCACTGAAGCGTTGGAGCCTGAAGATTGACCTCCTTGTCGATCCTTCAGACTCTTAGCGATGTCCTCAACCGCGCGTTGCAGATCATGGAATGCCGACCGTTGATTCTTCAATAGAGTGTCATGGCTATCCAATCTCTGCCTAGCATCCCTGTCATTCTGGACCAGGTGGGCAAGCATTTGTGTCTGGTTCGCAATCATCTCCTCTATCTTCTTGGTGTCGACACTACTTCCCGAGCTAGGTCCTGCTTCTCCTCCTCCTTGATGCTGCTGGCGACCATTAAACCCAGGTGGGTTGTTTCCAGATCTCCATCCCGAGCCAAAAGAATTATTGTAGTTATTTTACCCTCGGTCCTGGTACTGGTTGCCAGCATAGCTCACATGCTCCTGATTATTCACTGGGCAGTCTCTGGTGTCGTGGCCTCCCCTGCACACCTCACACCTAAGAGCTCTGAGCTTCAGCTCCTTTATCTCGTTAGCCATTGCTGCGAGTGCAGCAGCCACGCTAGAATCAGGAGTGACCTGATGCACACCTCTTGAAGAAGAGGCGGGTGCTCTAGCAGTAGGAATGGAATTCCTAACAGAACGTGGATGCTGTTGTTCGGCTTGAGCGAAGCTCTCGAACATCTCCTCACACTCGTCTGGCTTGAGTTTATTCATGATAAGGCCTCCCGCAGCTGTGTTGAAACATTTGCTGCTTCTCGAAGGTGAGACCATTATAGAACTTCTCCACATTCGCCCAATTCGACAGACCGTGCTGGGGGCATCGGCTCAACAGCGCGTTGAACCGCTCCCAGGCCATGTGATAAGGCTCGTCGGGATCCATCCGGAAGGAGTGGATCTGGTCCCGAAGGCGAGCGGCCCTGGAAGGTGGATAGTATTTTTTAAAGAACTTGGCTTCGAGATCATCCCATGTGGTTATCGAGTTGTCTGGGAGAGTGTCGAGCCAAGTAGAAGCTCGCCTAGAGAGGGAGAATGGGAAGAGACGCAAGTAGATTGCGTCCTTAGACACACCCGTGATGTTAAAGGTATCACATATCTGCGCGAAGCGGGACAAATGTCCCGATGCATCCTCATCCTCAAGGCCATGGAATTGGGTGGCATGAGTGATCGTACTCATGACATGTGATGGGATCTGCCTAGAATTGGCGTTCGAAATAGTGGGGCGTGTGATCGAGGATCTCGCGCCCGTGACCCCATCACTGGCCCTCTGGTGTACCGTACGCCTCACTGGTGGATCAGCGTCGCCCATGGTAGGAAATGGAATTGGGGCTAGGAGAACGTACCTGGTTGCAGCAGAATGCTTTCAAACGCTCCCGAAAGTCACGGGTGCGCTCGTGCAGCTCTCGTTCGGGCTCCTGAAAAGCTGAATAAGGTGGTGATCCCTGCGAACGAGTATGGTGCATAAACAGAAAGACTCTAGAAGGAAACAGAACAAAGACTCAAAGACACACAGAAAGACTCGATTCTAAATTAGACACTCAGAGTTAATATTGCTATTGCCAAGTGTCCCCGGCAACGGCGCCAAAAACTTGATGTCGTCCAGACGGTCTATATAAAAACTAACAAAACCTAACCTAGACTCCTAAGTAATAAATAGAAAACCTATGAACTAGACCGCGCGGACAGGCAAGTGTACCTATCGAGTGTAGCACAGCTTAATGGTAAACCGGAATATCGAACCCTAGAGACACTACTATAGCTATACTAGACTCTGACCCGGACTAAAGATTGATTTGATTTGGGGGGTTTACTACACTACTATTTAAACTAAGAATGCAGAAAACTCGAACGACTCAACTATCAAGATGAAAGTAATAAGGTAAAATCAAGAATGGGAAGAATATCACCTAGGTCGGAATCCAACTTGCAAAGCACAACTTCTACCGGTTATGGAAACTATAATGGATCTGGGTTTCTAATGAAACAACTCTAGACAACCTAGTGGATCCCTAATCACTCTTAGGGTGTCACCAACTAAGTAACCTAAAGAAGTAATAACTCACCAGATTGTTGGATCACTTCTCAGGTATTTCCAACTATGATAAAGTACCCTAATGGACAGATTACCTCTCAGTCACTCCGTCCACCTATACACTCAAAGAATGCACGGGGTAATCTCAAGATAACAACCATGACACGATTAGCAACAATCACTAGGCACCTAATACCGTCTTCCTCTCAGACAGCTGAGACACGGATTCCTAATGACGAAGACTAAACGACTAATTCTCACCTCTCGGGTATTGAACTAGGATGCACACTCAACTCTAATCAGTAATCAATGACAACTCCTATGGCTACTATGTCTAGCAAACCACCCTAATCACAAACCCTAAGATCTATGACCAAGATACGCTAATCAAATTGGCAGACAACCACAATCAACGCAGGGAATTGAAATCAAACACAAGATCAGATCTAAACATGCAATAACATCACAATAATCAACTCAAGATCTTTTACAAAATCATAAATCCGTTAATTGAATCCAAAACCGAATAAAAACTGAAACTTTAACAAGTATTCATCATGTGACCTGGGCAATATCAAAGTTCTAGCCTAGAATCATGCTTAAACAACCAAAACAGAAGTAATAAACAAGATTCATGGTTTCAAACATTCAAATCAAAGATAAAAATCCAATCTTGAAAACCTAGAATGTAAAACTACAAACCCGGACTCCAAAGATTCAAGCTTTAGCCTTCAATTGACCTCCAATCTCCAAAAATCGCCTTCTAACTCTCTCTGGACGGCAAGAAATCGAACTCCTGACCTAATGGGAATCCAAATCTTTTTAAAATCGAATTTCTCTTTTTTCTCGGGATTTATGTCTCTCGCGTACCGCGAGAGACTGGCTTGGGTTCCTCGCGTGCCGCGAGAACCAAAATAGTCGCGGCCTGATTCTGAGATCCTAGTGTACCGCGAGAAAATCTCTTCTTTTCTTCGCGTACCGCGAGAGACTGGAATTTAAGCTTTTTACACTTTGAACCCTGGACTTTCTCACGTCTTCATTCTCTTGCTCGGTTTCTTCACGTATTCACTTGTATTCTTCCCGAGCTCCTGTAACATACAATAACCTCAAATGTACATCAAAACGACTCAAAACAAACACAAAACTATCTAAAGACGCACAAAACACTAGGAATAAAGATGTGTGCTTTGCACTACATCAACAATCCTCAATTTTGCGTCCAAACATCTTGTAGAAGCTGCAATAAACTCCAGATCGACATTGTCCTAAGTGCCTTTTCTTGCCCTTTGGACATTCAGGGATAGAATAATTATTATTTCTTGGTGTAAAGTTTAGCTTTTTAGATCTACTTAGACCTTGCCCAGATGCTCCTTTCTTCTTCTTCCCTTCCTCCTGATTCCTGATCAAGCTATCGGTCAGAGAGGCACCTAGATCCATGGCATCGTCTAGGGTTTCGCACTTGGCCACTTTGACCATGTTACAGATGTCACCAATCAATCCCCATATGTATCTCTTTATCAGATTCGATTCTGGGGTAGCCAAATAAGGAACTATTCGAGCATACTCGAGGAGTTTTGTCGAATATTCTTGATGGTTAGTGCCAACCATCTTCAGGCTTAGGAATTTTCCTTCAATATGTTCCCTTTCATTCTGGGGAACGTATTTCTTCTCTACCCTTGCCTTAAAGGTACTCCAGCCCATAGCATTGGCTGCATCTCTTCCCTTTGCAGCAATGATGTTATTCCACCATTCCAAGGCTTGATTTTTAAACAGATTGGAAGCATAAAGAACTTTATCTTCTGATAGCGTGTTTTAGTAGTAATAAATATATTCTATTTAGAGCTACACAAAATCAGGTTTTAAATTTATAAATTAAAATGATAATTACTTCAACTAAACACACACACAATAGGCAAGTGTACCTATCGCAGCGTAGTATAGTATGGGTAAGAACCAAGTATCGAACCATGGACACGGATCTTGTACTCAACTCTCGCTATTGTCTGACTAGGATAATAATTTGGAAAATAGGTTTTGTTTAAAAGGAAAATGAAAAGGGTAAGAAATGTAATTAGAAGTATTATCCCGTTTAAGATGTTACTCTGGTTGTTATCAATTGTTAATTAATGTTATATTTAAAGTAAGGTTGGTCATAGTTACTAGTACTAACCCTTTCGATAGCGGAGTTAGTATTTTGTAACGGAACAGTGGATACGGTCGGCCAACTGTTCCTAATGAATCTCGGGACCCTAAATGTAGGTCCCTCGGGTGTCTCGGATCGTTACGTGCGAGCGTGTGGCTAGTCTAACCGGGTGCGGAATGCCCGTGACTAGGTGGAGAATCAAACAACACAAAGTAAACCGACAACAAAAACACTTTCAAACTTCGTTTATTATAAACTTAGCCAGTTACAGAATTCTTACAAATGAATGCGTATTTACATTCTGTCAAGACCTGCTATTTATACTAGACCTGTTTCATGCGTACTTAGCAAGTGCGCATGACTATTGTTCCTGCGTACTTAGCAAGTATGCAGACTTGTTCTTGCGTACTTGCTAAGTACGCAGGATATACATCCTGCGCACTTACTAAGTGCGCAGAACACTTAACAGAAACAGACAAGACTAACTACATACATATGTGATTACAACTCGCTAATTAATACATACAGATACTTAAATACAAATACAAATACATACAGACAAGTACAAAAGCTAAGACAACATCCAGAGTGTCTGTCACACAAACGTGCTTCAACACTAAACGGGGTCTCAAGTCCGCCGGCTATCTTGTGATTCATTATTCGGACTAGGATTATCCAATGACTGACGTATGTCATGTCTTGTAACTTCTTCCGGTAAGTCGGAATGCACGACTTCCTCCAAAGGTACTTTATGAACGCTCGGACCTAACAAACTACGTTCTTAAAATAATTGTCTTTATTTATAATATTATTTTAAATAAATAAGACTTTCATTCTCAAGATCAAACCCCATGGCTCCCGCTATAAGCCGACATAAGAGAAGTAAAGAAATACCGACACAAACTGTCCGGTCTTGTTAGGGCTCAAACGGCTTGCTGAATACCCAAACCTCCAATCAACCCATAATATTAAATCTATACTACCCGGCCGTTGCTAGCACCAAGATTTGTATATAGACAGTACAAACTTGAATAAGCTTCTGAAACAAGAAGTCTTGCTTAAGTAACTTACAAGATTTAAGATTATTAGATTGGTTTAAAGATCACTTATTCTTGTCTTTTTAAGATAACTCATAGTAAAGACTTTAAAAACATAACATACTAAAAATACTTCATTAATTAATTAAAGTTCAACCAACTCGAGCAACACAAGAGCACTAGCCATGAATGACCATACAAGTGACTCCACTAACCCTTAGATACTGTGTGGAAGTATTCCAACACCAAGGGAGAATGGGTATAGGTTGCCTCTTGACTACTCGAACGAGAAGAAACATTCATATTACAAGACTTTAAAAAGGAAAATAAACAAGAAAGCTAAACGGACCAAAACCGAGAGAGTTCCGGCTCTTAGCAGAGCACTAAGGCCTTCCCTACTTTTGATCTTGGACACCTAAAACTCTAGAATGAGCTTGCTATTTATAGGCTAAGATTTTGGCAATGCACGGCCGTGCATTGGATTGCACGGGCGTGCAAAGTACCCTTTTCTTTCACGTGCGGAATCTGGTAGCTTTAAGGAGTACAGGAGGCAAAATTGGGATTTGCACCACCGTGCATTGACCAACTTTGCTTCCTATTGACTTTTTGACTTTCAGCTTTGACCTTCTGCGTCCGGTTTCGTTCAATTGTCTTCCAAATGCTGATTTCACCTTGATTTTAAGTAATTTCTTCATGTTTTTGCATATCCAAGTCAGTTATCCTGTTGTGACACAAATGGATGGATTAAGTATCAATTATTATCCTATTATATCTAATTATGATGAATTCGGGGATAATTATGCGTGCAAAACATGTATAATTTACGTCATATCATCTTCCTCAACACACTTGCTGATAGCTAGAACAGATTCAGTCTTCTCAATCCACCTTAACGTTGCAATACCTCCTTCCTTTCCTGAAAAGTTGTATGGCTTACAATCCTGGAACAATTTGTACGTACAGCCAACTATCTTCCTCTTCTTATCCGGATAGCCATAGTTATTACCCATTCCTTCATCTTCTGATGAATTATGGTAATATTCTTTTCTCTCCGTCTTCTTTGTGGTAGATCCCTCAGGTTTAAAAGTGACAGATTTAGATTAAGTGATTGTTCGAGTGTGTTGGGTCAAGGGTTGTGAATGTAAAGATTTTGGAATTGACGGCTGAACATATGGTTCCTTTAATTTGTCAGCTTGTCTATTGTCCATCTCATTAAAGATCATTGGAAGAGATTCTTTAATTCCTTCAGCAATCAGTTTTGGAAGTTCATTACAGGGAGTAGAGATTTCAGCAGCGTTCTCAACTACTGCCTGCTTCTTTTTACCCCACGTGTTTTGAGATGGTCCGGTTTGTTTAGACATGCTATCAAAGGAATAAGATTGGAATTAAAAACATAACTTTTTATTGATAAAATTTATACAAAAGATATTACACATATAGAAACCATTGTTCTAATGATTATCATAATTTCTTTCTTCTAAGGCTTGTACTAGAAGAACATTTCGAGTTTCAACTTCAGCTTTCTCTCATTTTAATTCTGCTATGCGATTCAACAACATTTGTTCCCTCTTACTTCCCGATGCATTTTCATTTATGATAGGAGCATGGATAGGAACAGTCTCATGATAATAGGGATATAGGGTTTATTGGAATCAACACATTCTTCGTCTTAGGAACATATCTATTTTCATAAGGTATTTCAGAGAATCCTTCATAAAAATTATGTGGTATTGTTGGAGTAACATTGTAGTTCCAGCAGTAGGAGTAGAATGAAAACTCATAGATGAGTTATAAGGAATATTATTATTTCTTATTTCCCCGAGGCTCCTGAAAGTAGAACTTTCAGTATCCTCATTTGCTTCTATGGTTGTTTCATTAGTTTTTCGTTCGTAATAATTAGCAGAAGCGAATTTACGAAGAAAACTAGGACCTTTGCATTTTCCAACCATTCTGTAGAAATGAAACAAGACGATTTTATTATATTAAAGAAAATATATTACAATACAAAATAAAATACAATATAGGATTTTAATCCTTCATTAGTTCTTCGCCAAGGATCATCAAGTTTTCCCCATATTCATACACATGTTGGCCATAGAATTTCGTACTTGTTTTATCCATAATCTTCTCCCTGGTTACTTTGTCCGTTTGTCGTAACGAACGATCTAAACACTCGATGGGAGAAGAGGGCATGCTATTCTCATAACCATATTTTGGTGGAGGCTCGCAAAGTCCAACCAAAATATCATTATAAACATGTTGGTATTGCGGAGGAGCTTGGAAATAATCCTCAAAAGGACCATGGTAAGTGGGTTCAGGAAACATGTAAGGATGATATAGAACTGGGGATTCAGGGTTATGAAACGGATAATCCTTAGGATTTTATGATACAGGATTAGTATGATAAGATTCTTCTTCAAAAGAATCCTCTTCCTCTGTTGATACGTTCTGATAAGCTCTGTTGGATTCAACTTCATCATTCCCCTGTAATAGTGGGGCATCGGTATTCCAATTGCTGAAATTAGATCCAGCATCCATCCATTGGTTTGAAGTATCAAAAGATTAGGGATGATACTCGGGAGTAACGTCATCCGAAATGATAGCAAATAGATCATCGTTGTAATAGGGCGAAGAAATGGGATTCATTTGTGAACCCAATGGGTGGTACTCGGGTGATTCTTGCTTAATAGGGTGATTGGGATTGATGTGTTAGAATTTACACATCTTTTTGGCACAAAACTTCGCTCATTTCACGATCAATTCTTGGTTATTTTCCACGTTTAGACACTTATTTGCTTAATTTCCAGTTTTGTAGGTTTTTGTGAAGCTAAGTGAACAAACAAGAAGATTCCAGAATAAAGTCAGAAGTTTTTAGGGTTTCTGAGTTGGAGGCACGGTCGTGCCCCCTACTTGGCACGGCCGCGCCAAAGCTTGCTAACCCTAGGCACGGTCGCGCCCCGCAACTGGCACGACCGCGCCAAGCCAAATCCACGAGCACAACCGTGCTCCAACACCCCCACGGCCGCGTGTCATCCCGTGAGTCTGATCCATGACCTCAGAGCCGTACTTACTCGTTCAATGGGACCCAATAGAAGCTCTGAATCGGTCAACCATCTGTCCCACGACCGTGCTAGACCTTAGGCACGGTCGCGCCATAGCGACAGGCACAATCGTGTCTCACCCTTGGGCACGATCGTGCCTCCTTCAGCCTGTAAATACAGAAGCTTTTCTCTTACTCAGATATTCAGCAACCAGAGCAAAAACCCACTGTTTGAGCTCCGAACCAGCCTTGTTCGAGCCACTTTTCAAGCATCTTGGAGGGATTACAACATCAAGAGGATCACCATACATCAACAACAACATCTAGGCTTGGAGGAGTGGTTTGATTCTTGTATTTCCATCATGTTTCTTGTGATTTTTCCCTGTTTATTTGTCATTCTTGAGCTCATGATGAGCTAAAACTCTTGTTCACTTTGGTTTAGATGAAGTTTAGAATCGTTTGACAACATTTATGGATTATTGGCAATCATTATGTTAATGTTATGACAATCGTATGATTATTCTTCAATGAAATTATGTGTTTGAGAATTTAAAGTTGTTTGTAAGACTTGTATTCGTGTATGCTATATAATGTTGGAAAACTTGTGGTGTATGCTCATATTCATGAACTGGTGTATGTTTGTATGCTAATTTATGGCTTTTGACTAGGAATGGTGGATGAAGTCTTGCTTACGATTTATGATTCTTGAATGTGTATCCTTATGCTTGTGTTTGGAAAGACAAAGTGTTTGTTATGATGTTTCATGCTTAGTATTATGTTTATCTAGGATTCTTTAACACAATCCCCTAATTTGTATAAACTTTGTATGAACATTGTATGTTGAAGAAGTGCATGTGATTGTCTAGTTAAATCAACTTGAGGTGGGTAGTGTGTTTTTCATATTATCTTTCCAACTAGTTGTTGGATTAGTGTACCTTGATCCGAAGCTAGTTCAATCTTTATAAACATTGACATGATTGCAACACGTGAGCTTCATTGCATGATTTTAGGTAGTTAGTTTGTATCATTCATTCTGGATTTCCGAATGGTCATTTGATTAGATGTCTTTGACGAGAATTTAGTCAATCTATGTTTCGTGTATTTGTCATGTTTCCATGAGTGTATTGAATGTATTCTAGATGGATTCGACACCGAAGTGATCTTTCTTCCTTGATTGTTTGTCTTGTGATTTTAGTCTAGTTTTATATATTTGCATGTTAGTTAATTAAACAAACTCTTCAAAATATCTTTTTACCATCACTTGATTGAATTTTAGTTCCGGACTACTATTGCATTCCACCGTATCCACAGATTGATATCCGATTCTTACCTTTACTATATTGTCATCCGACCGGTACACTGCTCGGTGTGTGTGTGTGATTAGTCTTTGGTGAAAACCCTTTTTAAAACTAACTGTGACACATCAAGGATTATAGTAAGTAGGGACAGAATTATCTCCAGACAGCCTGCAGCTTAAAGTATTAGTATTTATTCTATCCTTTTGGTCAAGACTTAGATACTAAGGCCCGTATCCTTAACTTAACTAAAGTTCTACAAGGATGGTTATCTTCCCAAAGTAGTACCTCCAACAGAGATGTTCCATGAAAGAATGACTGGTCTAGAAGAGATTTATACACCACTCTTTCCTTAGACAGAATATTTCGTTTGTCAGATAACTGCATACCGGTCAAAAGGTTACCTTTTTTTCTTATCTTAACTTAAATTATTATATAATGGTTGAAGCTTAGATACTATATCCAAGTATCTAATTTGCTAAAACATGTGGCTTTGATACCAACCTGTCACACCTCGCCTCAGTCACCCCCTGGACGTGTGTGAGCTCGATTGGTGTTTTGATTTCAGAGTTTTATAAAATACAACAGAAGTCTTTTCATAAGGATCGTTTTATCATAAATCTCAACCTCGAGGGTTGCTTTTGTAAATATCAAGACTCGGTTGGAAAACAAAAGTCTCGTATTCATATTCATAAACACAAGGATTTAAATACCCTTTTTCACTTTGATTACAAAACAGAGATTGAAATCAAAATACATCTCTTGTCTTATAAACAAGTCTCAAGCCACCGGAAATAGTACTATCCAAGGTTGATCAATCCCCTAGTCCTATTTCCTTTTTCATCTTTTTAGGATTTCCTATGCATGAGGCCTGAGAATCCAACATGCAAGTTATCCTTTTCACTTTTCATTCATGGGCCAGATCTTTGTCTACCCGTAATCCCTTTCATTTACATATTTATTGATTACCTGAAAACATTTTGAAAATGAACCGTCAGCAGGAACGCCGGTGAATACCATTATCTTGACGGTAAAATCATTTGACACAAACAAGTATTAAATTCATAATCACAACTTTATGTTCAAGCCACACATTCAGCAGACCCTTATCTTCTTGTCATATGCACCACTGTATACACTAGTATCATGTCTTCTAACAATGGCCAGGTATTTGCCTCCGAAATTGTTATAAGATAAGTACTAGCCATGATCCGGGACTTTCACCTGTTACCCGTGTATCCCTTGCAAGTTTTACGTATACCTATGGCCTGAATGCTTTGTTCGTAGAAGAACGTTATACAACATTCCTTTAACCTTTATTTGGCCATTTTCGTAAACGTAAACGTTTGACACAAGTTTTGAAAGAGACAAAAGTATTCACCTTGATAATGTAGCAGAAAAATAACCGGGATTGAGCCTTGTAAGTTGGAAATTATAGAGCTAGATTCCTAAGATGGTTTCTCTAGCGTTTCCTCACCTCAACGAGCTTTTTCTTCTTAGTACGAGCACTACAACGAGCGGGACTTGAATTGGGGTCATCGAGATCGAGCTAGGAAGCTTCTGGAATAGGATTGTGAATTGAGAATTGAAATTTGAATGAAGAAATGGTCTGGGATCGATGAGCTATTTATAGGCTGAATAACCAGCCCGTAGCGGACCGCTACACAGGCGGGTGGCGGTCCGCCACCGCCCTTGCTGGCGTCAGCCCTACATGTCCACCACCGATTGGGCAGTTCATCGTTTTGCGGCTAGCGGACCATTACCCAGAGGCGTAGCGATCCGCTACAAGGCTACGTGGCGCATCCTCAGAGTTTTGCGGCTAGCGGAACATTACCACTTGGCGTGACGGTCTGCTACGAGTACACGCGTCAGATTTTGTGACCATTAGTCACTATACACGTGTCAAACGTGTATTGATTGCTTGCTATCTAAGTAGCGAACCATTACCAAGATGGTGGCGGTCCGCCACCCTTTCATTTCAGGGTGGTGGTTGTCTTAGCGGACCTCCACTGATCCTCAAACCCTTAGCGGACCGTTAGACCAGACCTTAGCGGTCCGCTAAGGTCTAAAATTTCATATTTTTTCATTTTTGTCCCTAGACTTTGGTACTTTAGATACCACTAGCCTTGAGGGTTCTAACCTTGGCATTTCTCGCACATTTTCGTGACAGGTGTTACACTTACGGCATGAATGCTTACACATAGATGAACGTTATGCATTATTCTTTTAACACTTATTTGGACATTTTTGTAAACGTAATTGTTTGACACAATGTTTTAAAAGAGATAACGTATTCACCTTAACAATGTAGAGAAAATACAACTCGGAATGAGCCTCTAAGCTTGAGAGTACAGTTCTAGCTTCCTATCTCAGTTTCGCAAGCGTTTCTGACTTCTAAGAGAGTTTCCTCTTAAATGTGGGAACTAAAACGAGCGGGAATTGAACCAGGAACGTCGGGAGTCTTCTAAAAGGAGCTGGGAATGAGTTTCAGAAGTGAATATCAAATTTGGGATGAGAGAATTGGCTGAATTCGATCTACTATTTACAGCCTGAAATTCGGTTCCATAGCGGACCGCTACACAGGCCTATGCGTCGCTATCTGATTGGACCGTTTATGGTTTTGCGGCTAGCGGACCGTTTTCATGGCGTGTAGCGTTCCACCACCCTGATACGTGGCAGAATTTTAGAGTTTTGTAGCTGGCGGACCGTTACAACCTAGCGTGGCGGTCCACCACGAGAACACGTGTCAGATTTGTTGCCCATTAGTCATAGGACACGTGTCACTCGCGGATTGTTTCCTTAACGAGTAAGTAGTGGACCGTTACCGGGTGTGGTGGCGGTCCGCCACCCGTGCATTTCAGGTGGGGGCTTCCACTGAACACAGGCCCTTAGCGGACCGTTAGGGTCAAGCTTAGCTGTCCGCTAAGCCTTAGACTTTTGGAATTTAAACACAATAAGTCTTTGAGGTTCAAACCTTGGGATTTCTCGGACTTTTTCGTGGCAGGTGTTAGAGATATCTTGAATGGATTTAGATGAATGCTCATTTTGTATATGAGATGATTTAAATCAAACCTTGTGATTTCATGATATATTAAGTTTGCATGGCTCAAATTATATAGATAGTTTAGAGTCTTATAATTCATGTTACTATCCATAGGAACAATGTGCAAACTAGACTTGTTATCTTGTTAGTCAAAAGCAACTTGATCCAAACGAACAAGTCATGC
This sequence comes from Smallanthus sonchifolius, assembly GCA_023525975.1. Taxonomy (NCBI): domain Eukaryota; kingdom Viridiplantae; phylum Streptophyta; class Magnoliopsida; order Asterales; family Asteraceae; genus Smallanthus; species Smallanthus sonchifolius. The sequence continues at coordinate 14,544,428 of CM042028.1, read as the reverse complement.
ATCAAATCACACACTCTCCTTTTCCCTCCTCCCTAGATTCAGCCGAGATCTATAAAGGGAAGGGAGGAAAACACTTTTGTGTTGTTTGACTTAAGTCTTACCTAATTGCTTACAAGATCTTATCCCTTGGTTTAGAGCTCTTGCTTTTAAAAGGGGACCAAGACCTTGAGTTACGGACACTTGAATTCATTTTGAAATTTTCGGCCATAAGGTTCCTTTGGAAGATGATATTTTCAAGCAAAAGGGAAGGAGAGAGAGTTAGGTTGAAAAGCATAGAAAGAACTCCATCAAATCACCAATCTTTGGTGTTTTGATTTGGTTCTTCAAGTTGATTGGATTCCTTTTAGTTTACACTTATAATCCACATATCAAAGAATGTTTTGTAAGTGTTTATGTTATTGACATTGTAAGAGGATTCTTCTTGGATCACTTGATCATCTTCACTTGTGTTGCTACCGCTACTCAGCAAAGGTTGTAATCTCTATAAACACCCCACGGTTGGTTTTATTTGAACTTACAGATTGCATACATATGGATCTTTGTTCTTGGGTTTTGTTTTAAAGGTTTCTTCATAAACACATGCTTTCTATCATCCGTTGCAAATTTGTTATAAAATGGCATGTAAAAAACCCAACAATAACCTATAAGTTTCTATAAAGTTAAATGAAATAATTTATAATTTACTCAAGGTAATATTGAAATGTGCCTTCTCTACACGGTTGACCAACTTGTTGATATTTTCCCAAAAGATTTAGATGAAAAGAGATTGAACTTTCAGATCAACAAGTTGGACATTTTTTTAACGACAAATATTACTTCTACTATACTTTACACCAATAATTTTAAACTACTCTGTTGACCAGGTTTGAATATGGGATCTCTTCTCTAAAAGGCATGTGTCTTTATTAAGTGGTCTATGTGTTAGACATCTAATTATACTAGTGAGAGACGGAGAGCCATTTAAGTCATCTTTAAAGCGCCTAGCCTTTTTACTCGAAATTTGAAGAATTTCACCCTTCATTAATCATGGGGAGCGCTCTAAGGGTGAAAGGGGCACCCTCGGGTAAGGGTGTCGGGTACACGGGTTCACGCGGGTACACCGCCGCCGTCACTGTGGGTTCACTCACGGGTAGCATTTTGCGGGTACATTTACCCGAGTTCAATTGTTAAAATCGAGCAGCAGGTGAGATTGAATGGAGAAGTGACTATTTTTTGAGAAGAAATCGAGCTGGTTTATCAAATGGAGATTGAATGGAGAAGATGGCTATTTTTTTAATATTTAATATTTGCAGATAAGTATTTTTTTTAATATTTAATATCAAATGGATAAGATGAATATTTTTTTAATCGAGCTGCAGGTTTGCTGGCTTGGTGCAGTAATTTAAAATTTAATATTAAATTATTTAATATTTACATACTAAATAATGTAAGGTTGATGATTATTTTTTTTATATATTTAAACTTAATAATGTATATTTGTTTTAATTTAAAAAATGAAATAAAAAAAACTTTAGGGTATTAGGGTTGTGTCTTCAACACTTTAGGGTATTAAGGTTGGATTTGGGTAAAAGTGAGGTGACACATCCTTATTGGGTATTTTTGTTAGGGTAGTTTTTAGGTAAGGGTTATGCCTCCTTCACCCTAAAATTAGAAATTTTCTCTTCATTAATTAAGGGAAGCTCTCGAAAAGGAAGTAGTCAAAGGACGAGTGAGTTCTGATACCACTTATTGTTATGTTATTTAATTTTCTTATCATTTACTTTATTATCAAAAAGATCCTAAAAAAGAACAAGGACACCAAAACATCTCAGAAACAGAAAAAACGAACATGAAAGGCAAAATAAATAGAAAAAGGAAAAAAACATTGAAAAAGAGAAAACAAAAAAACTAAAAAAGTAAAATATTTGAGATTTAAAACTAGGGCCCGTTAGCAAACTAAATAGACCCTTCATGTTCCTAGAAGAACATTAAGCTTCCAAATTTTCAAAACCATAGCGTTTATTCTAAAGCAATTAAAAACCCTCAAAATTTCCCTCAAAAGATTATTGACGTAAACACAAGACTTTATGAATCAGAGCTTTAAATAATGGCAGAGAATCATCAACATCACTTTATCTCATACGGTTTAAGTACATGACTGATTAATAAGACCTTTCATAGAAAAAAAGACTCAGATTGATTGAACAAAGAGACCTCTGCGCCAAATGCTTCATCTTCGTAAACCAATTCATTTCCTTAGACATTATTCAAACTATACTTTAATTGGGCTACAATGATGAGAACCACGTCTGGTGGTGCAGTGAACAAGGTCAGCACCACCATGCTCATCCTCGTCAGCCAATAGGCTATTTTCGAAGAAATTCAAGCTAGACGGTCCAAACCACTTAGGCAGAAGGTTCATGTTTGAGCTAGGGTCATCTTTAATAAATTTGAATTGAACAATAGGATCCTATACAGATTAGTGAATTAGGGTTAATAATATGGTAACCCTTTTTCTCTATTTTTTCATGAAAAAATCCAAAGAAATTAAATAACTCTATTCATTGAGCTGTATTATAGTAATCATGTTTCTTACCCATATTGGAAAGCTAAAGGTATGCAGCATACCCGTATATGGTTTTCTTTGGCAGGATAGATCCCCCACATATGTTGTGGTGACTAACAGTCACGCGTATCACAATCATGCTTAGAGGGTAATAAGGACTCTATATACAATAAGTAATCTTTCTATCAAGCATCCATCTCCGTGATAGTTAACTGGTAGATCGAACCTGTTGTATCAGTACTTGCAGAGCAACTACCAATATATAAATCACTTTCCATGAAAAATGGTGGCTGTTTAGGTTGTGGCAACGCATGCTCGCCCCCTAACATCATAATCACTGATGACATGTTTGGCCTGTCTCCTGCGTTTTGTTGTACACATAGCAACCCAACTTCGATTGATCTTAAAACTTCGGACGGGTGGCAAGATTCAGCTAAAGTCGCATCAATTAAGTCCATTGATCTGCCTTCATTATAGAGATTCCATGTCTGAATACAGTGTGGAATTTAATACTTAGTAGACAGTAACTTAAATGAGTAGTTATTGACTAGTGAACTTACATGTCCCATAAGATTATTGCCGTGCTCTTGTTGGGTGAACCCCCTATTTCTCTTCCCACTGACAATCTCTAGCACCAAGACACCAAAGCTAAATACATCTGACTTCATTGAGAAAATACCATCTAATGCATATTCGGGAGACATGTAACCACTGCATATACAAGTGTTTTTTAAGAGAATACTTGATAATTAATGACAAAGAAAGAAAGAACGAATAGTTGGTTCACATTTCTTACTATGTGCCAACAACTCTTTCTGTGTTTCTTTGGCTCTCATTTCCTCCAAAACGTCTAGCTATGCCAAAGTCTGATATCTTAGGGTTCATATCCTCATCAAGTAAAATGTTGCTAGCTTTAAGATCTCTATGGATGATCCTTAGTCGCGAATCTTGATGTAGGTATACAAGTCCTCGAGCGATTCCTTTTATAATATTAAAGCGCTTTGGCCAATCAAGAAGCATGCTTTGTGCTTTATCTGCCAAACATTTTGGTTAGTTATTTATGATTCTTTCTATGTAATGTTTCAAACCTTGAACAAAGAGGGGAAATCATATAGTTTGTGTATAATTTTCTTACCAAAAATAAATGAGTCTAAGCTTTTATTTGGCATGTACTCATAGATCAACATCCTCTCTTCTCCCTGAATGCAACATCCAAGAAGCTTCACAAGATTTCGGTGTTGAAGTTTTGAAATGCATATGACTTCATTCATGAACTCATCAAGTCCTTGACTAGAATTCTTGGAGAGGCGCTTCACTGCAACCTGTTGCCCTTCTTCTAGCACACCCTGAAGATTAACAATTTGCAAAGTGAAAAACTATACAAACCGCCAATAAGATGCCTTCCTTGTTGAATTATTTAATTTAATCCAATTTTTACCTTATAAACCGGTCCGAATCCACCCTCCCCAAGTTTGTTGTCAGGTGAGAAATTGGCAGTGGCATTAATAACCGTAGAAAAGGTAAACAATGGAAGCTCCATGGCTTCTTCCTGGCTTTTAGATATATCCCCTATACATTAAGAAAAACAAATTTCACACTTGGGTAATCTGTTAAAAAAATATATAAATTCACAGTATATATTAATCTAGTTTCTCTTGTTTTTATCTGATTCATAGTATACATTCTTACCTTCTGCTATTGGTTCCGCATGATTGTTGTTTGTCCGTGCATACCAAAATCCGAAATCTTAGCTTCCATGTTCTCATCTAAGAGAATGTTGGAACTCTTCACATCACGGTGTATTATTCCCTCTTTGGTACCGACACCCGTGTGTAGGTAATCCAATCCACGTCCCGCACCTATTCCAATCTTCATTCTTTGAACCCAATTTAAAGTAGTCATAGCTTTATGTATATGATAGTAGACGGTTCCGTTAGGTATATATTCATATACAAGGATCATTTCGTTGTTTTCATCACAATAACCAATCAGAGACACCAAGTGACAGTGTCGCAACATTGAAAGTGTTTCGATTTCTGCTCTGAACTCATGTTCCCCCTGGTTGGACATAGGATTCATTCGTTTGATCGCCACAACATGACCATCTTCTTCTGTGGAAAATTGACCTTTGTAAACTTTTCCGAATCCTCCTTGTCCAACAACCGGTTGATCATCGAAGTTATTTGTTGCTGATTGAATCTCTGCTAGCGAAAAACGTTTACACGGCTGCACTGTAGCAGACGATGACAATTTGTCACCTTCACCAGTTCCAGAGTACATGATACTGCTTGGTTATTGAGATCCGTATTATAACTTTTGAACGTTAGATGATCAAGGAGAACATAAAAACATCAAGTCAACTAATAAGGTCAACGAGCAGGTATTATGACAATTTCGAGCACTTACAAACTATTGTTTTTAAAACCTGACCGCATGTCGGATCGCTAAAACAGAACCGTCATCAAGTTCGTTATGCACCTATTGAACCATTTGCAGAAATGGTTTGATCTAGAACATGCGGTTGAAGATTGTTGGATCTAGAAGCAGAGAGGGCATTTTATTCATCTGTCTAACTTTCGGTTTTCATTTTGCAAATCCATGGCTGCAAATGTAAGTCTGTACTTGGGCGGGTGTATGTTTGGGTGATCACTGATGATTATGGTGAAGGAGAAAAGGCTATGGCTAGATATTCAAAAGTCTGTGAATGTAAATGCAGAATTGCAGAGACATTGGTCAACGTTGGTAGGTGGGTGGATTTGCCAGCAATAATTGTTTCTCGGGAAAAATATAAAAATGGAAATTTGACCAAAAATGTTATCTGAAATAGACATGCTTATTTAGCCGCTGGAATCATGAACATTCTTCACAATAAGCGGCTAAGCCGGCTAAGCTTAGCCTGCATAAATTTTCGTGCCCACATTCTTTTTTACAGAGTACCGACCAATGAGAGATTGACACGTGGCCGGCTATAGCCGTCTAATCCAATTAGCCTTCTTAGTCAGCGCTTAGGTTTTTGCCGGTTAAGCATTTGGTTTTTGCCGGCTAAGCATTTGGTTATAGCCGGTTAAGCATTTGGTTTTTGCCATTTATTTAATTATTCAGATGTCTTATAATTTCAAGCCAATTATTTTATTTTTATTAGAGAGAAAGTACAATACCATAATACAATACATAATTACTAATTAAAACATAACCAAAGGATTAAAATATAATTAGTACATCACCAAACGATTAGTCCCATGTTGTTGACGTCGAAATCGCCTTAAATTGAATTTAAACAACCAATCCTCATCAAAATCATCTGGATCGTTTCCTGTTTCTTGAATCGGAGGGTTTGGCTGTCTCATAAACCGGGGAGGGTTTGGTTGTTAGAAGTATTTAAAAGTATTGTACCAAATGCTTAGCTGGCAAAAACCAAATGCTTAGTCGGCCAAACAGCATTTCAGAAAAAGCGCCGGCTAATTGGATTAGACGGCTATAGCCGGCTAATAGAAGGCTATAGCCGGCCACATGTCAATCTCCCATTGGTCCGTACTCTGTAAAAAGGAATGTGGCACGAAAATTTATGCAGCCTAAGCTTACTCAGTTTAGCCGGCTATTGTGAAGAATGTCCATGATTCCAGCGGCTAAATAAACATGTCCATTTTGGATAACTTTTTTGGTCAAATGTCCATTTTGGTATTTTTCCCTTGTTTCTCTACATTTTCAAATATTTGTTTATGTGCATTTTAGGCCATCCGAGGTGGTTTCACACCCTGCCACGTTACTGTCACATCAGCACTGGGGCAATCACCGGACGGAATTACTAAGATGCGGAGTGGTTTCACCCCGCATTTATTTTTATAATTAGATACTAAACTAAATATTTAATTAAAAAGAAAAGAAAAAGACATGATAATTAAGTTGTTTGATTGTGATTGGACATAATTACTAAGATACATAGTGGTTTCACCTCATATTCATTAGTCACCTATTATGTATTTAAAATGAGAAAGCCTACTAAATTGTCTTAATCATAAATAAAACACAGTATTTGTGAAAGTAGGAAAAGAGAAATGAGGAGAAGTGTTTGTGAATTGGCCAACCTGGCCCGACCCTTTTTGGCCCGAAAGATTTATTTTCAGGGAAATAAATTAAACGTCAAAACGCTTTAAAACCATTGATAAAACAACTCAGATGTAATAGCACCAACACACAGGTGCCTTCAACAACACCAATGTGACTACTAATCAAATCCAAAGGTGTACTTGGTATGTACTTTTATGTGTTTATTTTCATTTTTGAGAGATCTGATAGTGGGGTAAATATCATGCTTTAATCAAATAAATATATTTGGGTTTTAATAGAATGCCGCCAAGGTCTGCTGTATCCAGTGTGAACATTGTTTCTGAAGGAATATTTAAACCTTGATGAGGCAATTTATACATGCTTAATAACAGAACATTTAACTCTGTTTGGTTATAAACTAAAACTAGGTAATTGAACATATGAGGCACGATCGTGCCTCATGGGTTGGCACGGTTGTGCCTTAAGCCCAGGCACGATCGTGTCCCATGATCCGGCACGGTCGTGCTTCATGGCTAGGCGCGATCGTGCCTCATGCTCCGACACGGTCGTGCTTTATGGCTAGGCACGGTCGAGGCGCGGTCGTGCTTGAATCCCTGTAGATACTATTCATTACGTTTGGTCTTTCAATAAAGAGGGGAATACTAGCTCAAATTTAGGATTATTTTATCTGTCAAAACTATTTTGAATATGTTTTTGGTGGTCATATGGTGTATCTTTCAGGCTGATAGCGCAGTTGTGGTTCTGAACAGGTAGCGGTGCGGTGTTAGGATCATTGCTAATGAGATACTTCTATCCCATTTCAAACACTTACAGTTACTCGCGATAATTATAACCCATGTTTATTGAAACAATTCAATTTGATTTAAATTTATTTATAATGATTCAACAGGGATAAATATAAAAAATTAGCTAAACGGAGAACATGCCAAATCGATCTAAGGGGTTATAATGTCAAATGCTTACAATGTCATATTTTGTTTTCTTTAAGGAAGCTATATCGTACATTTTGTTAGTATAGTGAATGCATTAATAATATACAATTCAAAAGTAGGCTAAAAGGTGTTGGCGACTCATACCAAACTGAGCTACACATAAACAATCAAATTTATCTGTTTTGATCTGTACCAGTTACTCGAGTGGGATCTACTAGTTAAGTTTGTTTTTTTGTCTACATGTACCAGTTACTCATATTGCTACCTATACAAACAAGAATGTAAGCCCAGTATTTCCATGTTTGACTCTTTCATTTTGATAACTTATACTCTAGCATCTTTTGTTGGGGGCATTAGTGTGTTGTACATTTGTAGGGATGGCAATCTTGACTCATTCTTTAAAAAATGGGTTGATTTGGGCAAAAATTAATTGAATATGGGCAATTTGGGTGACCTTAAATTAGTCAACGGGTTAATTTGGGTCACCTTAAATTAGTCAACGGGTCAATTTGGGTCACCTTAAATAAGTCAATGGGTCAAAATGATCAAGTATTATAAAACTTTGTTAAATTAAAAATAGTGCATATAGGTCTCCCCAACCCCGAACTTTGTCACCCCCCCCCCCCCCCCGCCTACACCCGCCGGCCCCTGGCCGCCCTAGCACCGCCGCCACCCACCCGCCCCATTCGAACACATCTACATATTCGACTATTTCCGTATTTAACTTTAACCACGATTCCATTCGAACACAAAATCCAAAAAAACGCACCCGGTGTCGCTCATGGATGTGAAAAACCAGAACCCCTCTCTCTTGAGTTGTATCTTCATCACCCTTCCATGTCATGCAAGCTTCAACTTGTCTCAATTTCCTCTGACACGACCAACTTAGGTGTCAATCCCTCAGCCATCCTCCACCACCACCCATCCATCCATCACCACCAACCAACCAACCAAAATGGCTAAACTCTTCGTTTCCCTAAGCTTCCTCCTCCTCCTTCACGGCTGCCTTGCTCGTGAGCATTTTCGACCATCTTTCCAACAGCAAAATGTGTGTCAGTTTCAAAGAATCAATGCTCTTGAACCCATTGAACGAGTTCAATCTGAAGCAGGTTTCACCGAGTTCTTTGATCCAGTGTTATTTTAATTAAAAAAACAATATGTTAAACAGCAGTCGAATATGTAGACTAGTTTCTCAACAGATTAACAAGTGAGTAATAAAAAAAACGACCCGTTTTGACCCGAAGTCATTTTGCTTCTAACCCGTTCTGATCCGAACCCGTCCTGACCCGCACCCGTTCTGACCCGTGACCCGAACCCGCCCGACCCGCCCAGTTTGCCAGGCCTATACATTTGAAAAGAGTGTAAAACTCATAAACGGACCAAAGGTTATTGCATGTGAAGTGAGTTTTGTTCACTTTATGACTTCCAGGTTGTGTAGCAGAGTATTTCAAAGAGAATGAGGAAAATGTCAGTAGAAAACATGAGGGTTACAAATTTGTGCTTAATTCAAAGGCTGGTGAAAAAGCTATGGTATACTTATATGATATAAAATTATAAAGTAAAAAAATCTAAAGCAATTAAGCATCTAATTTTAAACTTTATATTTCTTATCAACTTTTGCAGGCCAATATGGCTAGATGGGAGGCCGTTCATGGGAGTTTCAAGTTTAGACATCTATGGAAACAATGCCTAAAAATTGGAGCATCGAGACGTAATTGTGCTTATTGCATTGAAACTCTAAGTGGTTTCATCAATTCTGAAGTTCAAGTAAGCAAAATTTTTATAGTTTCACTTCCTTTTTCACTATAAATGTGTGATTTTACTTGCATTTTACAAGCACCCGAGTTGCTAAAGAAGCACATGAAAGAAGTATGCATGAAACTAAGCTCAAGCTCATCAAATGTGTTAAAAGAATTAGTTATGACAACTAAAAACATGACAAAGTCAACTAAAACACAACGTTTTGTGCAAGAGATGAACTTTGCAGTTCAAAGTTTACAGGACGCGTTTAAAGATCGATACCGGAATTTCTATCGATACATGATTTCCCTAACCATCTGAAGTAGAACAGCTCTTTTGGTCTATTGTAACTGTTTGTAGTGTAATATGGCCATTTACTCATTTAGGCCAAGTATGTTTTGTAATATGGATATAAATCACGTCCTCTGTGAAAAAATCTTATCACTGCATAAAACATAATAACAAAACGAAGGCTCGCCGAATCCCTGTCGCAACTCACGGAGGGGATAAAACTAGTTTACTTTATTATCAGAAATATCCTAAAAAAGAACAAGGACACCAAAACATCCCACAAACAGAAAAACTAACATGAAAAGCAAGATAAATCGAAATATCTTCGTAAACCAATTCATTTCCTTAGACATTATTCAAACTATACTTTAATTGGGCTACAATGATGACATGGGTTTACAAAGTTAGTTAAGAAGAATGAAGTTGCTTCATGTATGGAACTTTTGTTCTCTATTCAGAATCATTACTTAACTAGCATGAAATGATGAGAACCACATCTGGTGGTGCAGTGAACAAGGTCAGCACCACCATGCAGTGCACGACACGAGCTCATCCTCGTCAGCCATAGGCTGTTTTCGAAGAAATTCAAGCATGACCGTCCCAACCACTTGGGCAGAAGGTTCATGTTTGAGCTAGGGTCATCTTTGACAAATTTGAATTGAACAATAGGATCCTATACAGATTAGTGAATTAGGGTTAATGATATGGTAACCCTTGGTTTAGGGAAATGGTTATGATCATTTTTTTGCTAATTAATGTACATGTTTCTCTATTTTTGTCATGAAAAAATCAAAAGAAATTAAATAACGATCTTTTCACTGGGCTGTATTATAGTAATCATGTTTCTTACCCATCTTACCTATATATGGTTTTCTTTGGCAATATAGATCCCCCCACATATGTTATGGTGACGCGTATTACAATCATGCTTAGAGGATAATAAGGTTTCTTTATAGAACAAGTAATCTTTCTATCGAGCATCCATCTCCGTGATAGTTAACTGGTTGATCGAACCTGCTAGATCAGTACTCGCAGAGAAATTATTAACAAATAAATCAGTTTCCATGAAATATGCTGGCTGCTTAGGTTGTGGCAGCGCACGCTCGCCCCCTATCATCATAATCACTGATGACATGTTTGGCCTGTCTCCTGCGTTTTGTTGTACACATAGCAACCCAACTTCGATTGATCTTAAAACTTCGGACGGGTGGCAAGATTCAGCTAAAGTCGCATCAATTAAGTCCATTGATCTGCCTTCATTATAGAGATTCCATGTCTGAATACAGTGTGGAATTTAATACTTAGTAGACAGTAACTTAAATGAGTAGTTATTGACTAGTAAACTTACATGTCCCATAAGATTATTGCCGTGCTCTTGTTGGGTGAACCCCCTATTTCTCTTCCCACTGACAATCTCTAGCACCAAGACACCAAAGCTAAATACATCTGACTTCATTGAGAAAATACCATCTAATGCATATTCGGGAGACATGTAACCACTGCATATATAAGTGTTTTTTAAGAGAATACTTGATAATTAATGACAAAGAAAGAAAGAACAAATAGTTGGTTCACATTTCTTACTATGTGCCAACAACTCTTTCTGTGTTTCTTTGGCTCTCATTTCCTCCAAAACGTCTAGCTATGCCAAAGTCTGATATCTTAGGGTTCATATCCTCATCAAGTAAAATGTTGCTAGCTTTAAGATCTCTATGGATGATCCTTAGTCGCGAATCTTGATGTAGGTATACAAGTCCTCGAGCGATTCCTTTTATAATATTAAAGCGCTTTGGCCAATCAAGAAGCATGCTTTGTGCTTTATCTGCCAAACATTTTGGTTAGTTATTCATGATTCTTTCTATGTAATGTTTCAAACCTTGAACAAAGAGGGGAAATCATATAGTTTGTGTATAATTTTCTTACCAAAAATAAATGAGTCTAAGCTTTTATTTGGCATGTACTCATAGATCAACATCCTCTCTTCTCCCTGAATGCAACATCCAAGAAGCTTCACAAGATTTCGGTGTTGAAGTTTTGAAATGCATATGACTTCATTCATGAACTCATCAAGTCCTTGACTAGAATTCTTGGAGAGGCGCTTCACTGCAACCTGTTGCCCTTCTTCTAGCACACCCTGAAGATTAACAATTTGCAAAGTGAAAAACTATACAAACCGCCAATAAGATGCCTTCCTTGTTGAATTATTTAATTTAATCCAATTTTTACCTTATAAACCGGTCCGAATCCACCCTCCCCAAGTTTGTTGTCAGGTGAGAAATTGGCAGTGGCATTAATAACCGTAGAAAAGGTAAACAATGGAAGCTCCATGGCTTCTTCCTGGCTTTTAGATATATCCCCTATACATTAAGAAAAACAAATTTCACACTTGGGTAATCTGTTAAAAAAATATATAAATTCACAGTATATATTAATCTAGTTTCTCTTGTTTTTATCTGATTCATAGTATACATTCTTACCTTCTGCTATTGGTTCCGCATGATTGTTGTTTGTCCGTGCATACCACAACCATGAAGTGAGGAAGCCTATAAGAAGAACTCCGGTAAAGATTGCAGGTAAAATGATTTTAATGTTTGCTCCTCCTTTCTTTATGGAATTTGATTGAGCCACTGTGATATTAGTATAACAAGAAAGGAAATTTGTAAACATGGAACAACAATGCAAAAATATAATGCTTTTACATTATCTGATAAACCTTTTGAAGCAAATTATTACCTAATTCAGAGGAAGCCATTCTTACAAAAATATCTCTGCCGCCCTTGCCTTCAGGATACACTCGGATGTCTAGAAGATCACCAAACCACAGCAAGCAACCCCTTCCTCCAAGACTGGTGTCTGGATTTGCATAAGCCATGCAACTACAATTCTCTAAGCACACCTCTTCACATTCTTGCATATTCATGCTCATATTAAACCAGCTACTCTGTGCGTCTGGCAGTTTTACATTAGAGTATTTGATAAATGTCTCTGACCCATTTTTACAATCCAACGGTGTTCGCCTAACACAACCATCTGTCCAATCAGCCATTTCCCAACCCTTTTTGTTTCTAGGCACAAATTTCGTGTCATCCAAGCAAGCACACGACTGGTCGATCATATTAATGATGCAGCTTCCATAAGCGCTGCAGATGTTGTATGTATCACAGAGATCTTTTGGGAACGACACGCCAAGCTGCCAGTTTTTGCCACCATCTACCCAGCCCCAACTTTCTAGTTTCCCAGAAGAACTCAAGGTAATCCTAACTAGAGTAGAACTGTTTTCATGACTATAAGCCCAAGACGCCTCTCTTTCATTAATAATTACATTGTATGTAAATGTCATGTTCCTGGTGAATGAAGAAACCCCTTTAAACCATTGATTTCTCCATGGCCCGCCGCGGAATTTGACTACAGAACCTTGTTTTAGTTTGTCTTCAGGATACCCCTGTTTCTCAGCAGCCCATGTAAATTCACCTACAAGTGGATGTTGACTACTCTTCCATGATGATAGGTACCATTCGATGCCCCTCAAATAATCATTCCCTATCTTCATTCCAGGAAGCCAGTGTTCAGTTGGGTAATCAAAACTCTGCCAGAGAACCTTCTGATATTGGTCCATCAAGACTAGATTTCCTGTATCGCGAAGCTTTGCAGTTGCATTTACTGATTCTGTTGTTGTGTTCGTTGACCAAATCACGTTTATATTGTTGAATACGACGAGAGTTCCAGGATCAGTGATCTTTAACACAAGTGCTGATGAGCCATCAAACGGCTGGTCTCGGTTGGCAACCCACACCAGTGTTCTAACAGTGATTTTTTTGTACCGAATACCTAGATATCTGTTCTCAGACCTACCTGACCTGAAAAATCCCAGTTCGAAAATTCCAGTGTCCGAGACTAAAGTGTCCCCGTCTGTCAATATTCGAGAACTAGAAATAGTATGGAGTTCAGCAGCATAGCTTTTGTGAAAGGGAAGTAAACAAAAAAGAAGAAGCAATATGGCTGCTATCTCCATTCAGATGCTGCCTTGTTTTCAGAATATGATGCTCTAGTAACGCGAGTGATATGTGATTCATAATAAACCAAAAGAATGAAGTCGTGGTGGAAGCATACTGATATAAGGCCTAGATTTAATTGGGAAAAGCAGGCCAACTTTGACAAAAATGTCCCAGTCCATGAGTTAGATTTTAGATATTCAAGCACGTTACGAGCAATGTTTTCAGAACCGGACGCCTTAGATATTCACTAGTCGGACCGGATTTAAATACATAATTTTATGAACTTTTATAATATATAATATAGTCCTAGTTTGTGTGTATTTTTGATTTTTTTTTCTTTCAATATAACCATCTATTCATAGTTCTTACATGCCAGTTGCTGGGTAGAAGAACTGTTATGGTGCTCATGGTTTTCTTCTGTAGATCCCAAGTTCGAGTCTTATTAAAAGTTGGTTTTAAAGCGCCTTTATCAAATTTCATTTGCTTAAAATTACGATTGTCCCACGTCGGCTCTCTACCTAAACTCTGGAACCCTTCCCTCTCTATAAAAGAAAGCCAAGTTGAACCGTCCGGTTCAGGTTTTAAAACATTATTAATAATAAGTGAAAAAATTAAAAGAAATAATTGAGAAATTAAATACTAAAAAGATTAATTTTAGATCAATGAAATATTAATAAAGTAAATATTAATAAATAAAATATTAAATAGTTGAGAAAAAAATAAGCGAGAAATTTTTTTGAGGCTCATAGCATTATGACACGTGACGCAACTAGTTACTCATTTATTAAGTATAGTTTAGTGTCAATATGACTAAAAATTATATTATTCTGATTATAATATAACAATCTGAATATAATTATTTGCATTAAATTTAAATTCAGGGCGACTTTCAAATTGGTCCGATCATAAGAAAATGGTTCGAAGTTGCCACACCTACAAAACATATATAAGGACATACAAAGAGCTAAAATAAGCCATGATATAAATTCGACTAGGAAAGCCTCAAGTGCACTTAGGTATATATATTCACCGACAGAGTATTTAAAAAATCTAACAAACCATTTCCAATCATCTTCAATTCAATGCAGATTTCGGATACTGTTAACTTTAGTTTAAAATTTAAATTAAAAAGTGGATTAATTTAAGGAGTTGCTATAAAAGAATTTCTAATTATAATAAAAAACTGTTTGATAGAAAACCTCAATTCGAATGTATGATGTTTCTCACCGGCGAAGTAGCCATGACAATGACATGTCCATAAGTGTATATGGTAGCATTAATGCTAGTGTTTGTACAAAAATAGGTGATCTGTTACATGAAAACAAGCATAGTAAAGCCTTTTCATTTTTCATTGACGCAATACCACTACAAGAAAATAAAGCTAATGCAAGTTCGGTAAAATGTTGCATTAGGTCTTGAAAAGGTTTGCATTATGCCTATTACAACCTTTTATCATGGGGCTGTATTAGAAACAGTTGCATTACACCTAATGCAAACCTTTTTTGAAAATGTTGCATTTACTATTCAAATGCAAACCTTTTATCGGGGGGGCTGCATTAGAAATTGTTGCATTACACCTAATGCAACCTTTTTTTAAAAGTGTTGCATTTACTATTCAAATGCAAACTTTCTATTATGCAACCCGTTTCCTGAGGTATAGCCTACTAGCCAAGGACTTTGTCATGTACAGACTCTCAAGAACCAAACTCCAGCAGTTGTTTGTTCTTTAGACACTTCTCTTATAACTCTGTCTCCCGAACTCAAAATAATGGCACTATGTGCCTTCTCCACAATATCACTCATCTCTTTATATGTCAATCCCACTAGAAGATTATCTTCTCCCAATAGAGCATCTGAAAATCCTTGATGAACTAGAATAGTCCGCATCTTGAGTCGCCATAGACTAAAATCATTCTTCTCGTCAAACTTATCTAAATAGAACTTTACATTCACCATTGTTGAAACTCCACCTGATACAGATTAATTGAACTCGACAAACATCAAACGAGCTGTAGCTCTGATACCAATTGTTAACTAAGAAGCGGAATTTACTAATTAACACCGAAGAAATCAATCGATATCTAGTTCTATAACAACAATGAAAACAAATACGAATGCCCAAATTGATGTAGGCTTATTCTATTGAACTGAAAAGAAACCGAATGATTACAAGAACTAGAATCAAGAATACAAAACTGAAAGGAATCAAAATCCATACGCAAGTATGCGTATGAACAAGCTTATCAAGTCCTAAGACAATCCACTAACTGATTAACAAACAAACTTCCAAATTGCCACAATTGGTCCATGTAGTTCCACAAGCAGCGAAAGACCAAACCAAACTTTAACTTTCAGCATTTAACAATAACAGTCCTTGAACTTTAAGGTAACATTCAAACCAGTCCAAAACTCCACTGTTGACTTTAGTGATGGACTTTAATTGACTTTTAGTAATTGGTACGAAAGGGCTTGTAGCCCAATGGTACCAAAGTCTTAACAAAAGGTGTCACTCCCTAAAGAGGTCGAGGGTTCAAGTTCCATAGTAGACAAAATGGTGTGTTAAATTTGTTGTTAAAAAAAGTAATTGGATTCGGACGTAACATCTAACACGTAGCCATACACCGGGTGGCATACCATATGCTGATTTGGCTTTTTTGTGTTTGAGTTCTAAACCACATAAACTCAAGTGTTTTAATTGGTGTTAAAATATATTATGTGTGTAGTTGATAGAGTTTGCTAACAATGTTTAAATCAATACTTTTGCAGGAATATCACCACAAAGAGATTGAGACTAATATGAGCGTCGGTATGTATTATATTGATTTAACAATATATGTATTAGATAAACCTGTTTTTATAGTAATATATAAAAACGGGTTCTCTCTTGCTATATTTATATTTATGTACTCACCCAACTTATCAACGATTCTGTAACGATATTACCTTAATTATAGGTGGGGTTTGTAATTTGGATAAATCCCTTTAATAATCTTTTGCATTTAATAAATGCAAATTTTGGACCTAACTTTTGAGGAATTATATAATATGAATATGAAAAGGGTTTAACAATATAAAGTTGTTACAACTATTAGAATCGCCTTTTTAAATTTAAGTTTTAACTAAGTTTATAAAACAATCAACCCAAGAAAACTATCAAACACTAGCCTAATATATTAAATAAAATCAATTAAGAATTGAATAAAAATTTTCTTAAATATCAGCCCCAACTTAATGTGTAGTTCTTATATCTTTTCGATATTTACTAGTGGGGAACCCGCGCGTTGCGGTGGAGTGTATAAATTACGGGTTTGTTTGGTTTGTACTCAAGGGAATAGACTTTTAACATACCGTACTGTATATGATTGCTAAACCTGGATGTTGCGACGGAGTAACGTGGTTTACAATGTAATTTAACTTCAAAAGTCCAAGACTACACAAACAAGATAAAAAGTATACTCTAATGTTTTAATAATTTATGGATCATTTTAACTTGATACACAACAACAATCCAAACTGACGACATTACTATAAATGGAAATTCAAAATCTCAGAAAGTCGGAAAACAAGATTTATATTACCAAACTGACGATATTACTATAAAAGAACATATAAATCAACAATAATGAAGACGTAAGGTCCCCCGCGGAGCGTTACTTGCCACGGAAGGAACTCGTCTTCGGCAGTACTGTACAAGAGGACAGAGATACCTGCGCGTACGGAAGGATACCCCACAGAATGGTCAGAAAGTGTCGCGCGAGAGGAGACATCACCTTGCACCAGGGGGACCCTGCCATATAGGATAAAACCTCCACTAACGGTTATCAGTTAGGGGACCAAAAGGATATTCTTGATAGGGACCCCTCCACCAATAACACTCGCGCCAGGTCATCTTTATGAAAGCGACATCATGGTATCCCTCTCCACTATAAATAGCACATCACCTCTCCGGTATCATCTATCTATTCCCTTGATACTCTTACTTACACTTCGATATCCCAGAGAAACTTATTCTCACGCCGGATTGCCGATACAGGGATTATCCCCTCCCTGTAACGCCCTAACGCGTTGTTCATTGTGCAAGATACCATCGGAATCAGGAGAAGTAATCCCCATTGGCTACCCATTGGAGCTTGTGTAATCTATCCACCGGGCTGAACCCTACCCGTCGGCAAGTGGATTTACAAATAACAAGATTTATATTACCAAGATAAGTCTTGTTCTCAAGGAATCCAACTATGCATCAGGATTAGGGTCACCAACGTCTTCAAAATCCATCATATCACCATAAGATGCTTCTTCCTAAAGACGGATAAGACACTTTTTTTTGGATAGTACGTGCTTTGAATTAATCCCTCGTACCAAAAAGTATATGTTTTGACCCGTTACCCAATTTGCCCATCTTACCACATTCACTAAATTACAATAATAGAAACATGTAAGCTGTGTATGTTCTTTTGTCAAGGGTAAGCTTCTTTGATTCAAAAGCTGTTACAGATGCAAGTCTCATAAAGTACAGAAAAAACTGTTAAGGCTATTAAGAGGGGCCTCCTGCGGAAATCTCCAATAGCAACATCAAGTAGAACAAAAAGTACAAAAAAAGTCAAAAAATTTTAAACAAAAAACAAAGAAACTTAATACCCATTGATTTAAGATCATAATCTAAACACTAATTACATGTGTGCAGGCTTTTTAGCAACATATTCGTAAGGTGTTTCAACACACATTAACTCTGTAACAACACAAATGCAAGTGTTAAAACCACTTTGTTTAAGAGCACTGTAATCGAGATTAAAAATACACACAATTAAAGTATCTGCTTCTTCTTCTCTTCCATAAACCGTGAGAGCGATACCTAATGCTAACCCCCTACACAACATAAGTTTATAACATTAAAATAAAAAGATCATAATGGTTGGAGGTGAAAAAATGGGCGAGTCGACCTGGTTAGGTAAGTTTTTTGGCGTGTGTTGAAAGGGTATGTTTTTTGTCCCACTTCAAGTTGATTAAAAACACTTTTTATCCCATTTTTAGTGAATATTGTGTCAAATATGATTACAAAGAGGGAAGGTATAAGCCACATTTTAGTCAATTGACTACGTTAATGAAGAAAAAACACAGCATTTTAACTTAACAAAGTAGCTATCATTTCCTCCTATATATTGAATTGAAATTAAATTTAGTTATTCTGAAAGTATTTTCCCTATTATGGTAGCCATCTGGCCACATAAAAATGTAGCGAACATACCCCCTAGTAGGTTATCCGCGCGATGCGGCGGCGGTGACAATTTACAACGCGATACTTGTTTTCATTAAGTTTATCAATCCTATCGTGATATATTGTATAGTACGTCTGTTAGTTTTTATTAGTGCATCAAATTAGTAACTTCAGTAAGTAGATCATAGACAAAATTTTAATAATATTAAGATACTAAGCTAACATTTTTACACCACTACACTATTTAACAAAGGTATTTGATATCTAGTAATTTGATAGAGTAGCCAAATAATTCCTGAACAAAATTGATTCCAAGATTTTTTCTAAGAGTGCTCGTCTGTAATTACATCCATTTCCCCATAATCACATAAAATATGTAAATATAAGTTTTAGTTACAAAAAATAGATGGTCAGGTTTTGAAGGATTCATTATTCATACAGTGTCAAGAAAAGCACCAAGGCGATCTCCAAATGTAATTTCTGCCACAGTTGCATCAACATCTGAGTCCTGATCTATGATCACCTGTTTTTAGATAAACCAAACCAAACCATCCATGTTGATAGGGTCGTCCGGACCCGCCAAAATGGTTCGGTTTGGCGATTAGGGTCAGGTTCTTTTTACACGAAATCGTACATTTTTCAACGTTTTTAAGATAGGTTCAGCAAAATGGTTTGACGATTTGGGGCGGTGACCCATATCAGTGTACATACATTTCACCATACCAGTATACCCAAATGCCCCAAGATCCATGAACACGTATTAGTATAAACTTTTATATCGTATCATGTTATACCATATAAATGTATCCAAATGCCACAAGATCCATGCCCCCATATCAATATAAAACGTTTATATCACACCATGTTACACCAGCAGTGTACCCAAATGGCCCATGACCTATATCATTATAAACAAATTATGCAATACCAATGTATCACAGTTTTACCAGAGACTCCGAATTAAAGTTTATACCTCACATTTCATATCATAAACTGTTTTTCTAATAACTACATTGAATCAATATACAAATATGTAAATTTAACATGATAGCTATTAAAGGGAACAAATACCAAAGAGATACAAGTTTTTTACAAATTTTTTTGTAAAAATACCTAATAAATATAATTATAAAACGAGAATATTAAACATAAAATCGCATACATGAGAAGCCAAGAAAAAGGTTTAGAATAATATAAATGTACTAAAATTAAGTTGTTCACGTTCTTACTTCTACATAAAAAAAATATGGGATATTTCAATTTGTTTTAACAGTTGTAACTGTTGTAGTGTATCTAGCAGCTAATGCATTTCCTAATTACAGTAACAAACTGATAACAACATGATAATAACCGAGAAGGCACAAATTGAACACTAAAAGACTGATAATAAAATTAGTAATCAAACAAAGTGATACCGATGTCATATACAGAGATGTCATTGAGGAATTTCTTATCGAGCACCAAACACTATGATCTTTGATCTTAGCAATCTGCCAGCACCAAAAGATGAACCAAATTCATTAGTTTCCACAAAAAGAACATTAACTTTGTCTAGTTTGATCCTTTAACTCAAATTACCTCAACCACACACTTGTTTTCAGCGATTAGAGCATCTCGTCTTTAGTTCATAAACAAGAAATATGCAGATTCTGGACGCTTCGGCTTTAATGGATATTTCTCCTTCCTGTATTCAGGAAAAAAAAAATCATTGTTGGACGTACTCGAAAGGTACAACTTCTACTGCATGAGGTACAACTCTCAACAAAACTATTAAGTAAGCATTGTAGGTGTACTTACAGTCCACAACGTACTCGGCTCTGGTTTGGGCCCATGGGATCTCTTCCCGGTTCCTTCAATGTCATCCTTTGCTTTGACCCATACTATTCTTAGCTAGATTTTTTGGTTTGACCCTTTGCTCAAAACATGCAATATCAAAAGGATAAACAAACCCATGTATGTGAAGAAAAGAAGCAGTTGTAGCAGCTCGATTTGCACCCATACCAATCTTCACAAATGTCCCATTGATTTGCCTTTGAAGCATTTTAGCTTCATCCGCACCACCATAACCCTACCAACCACAATAACAGAATTTAAAACTCTTGAAAATATCCTTAAAGGTCATGCATTTTCATAAACTTTGTTTTCAAAGTAATCGACCTTTTAAACCATCGAATGCTTGGTTTTAAAATGCATGCATCAGGAGCGCATAATGTGATGATGCGGTGATGAGATCACATCGCTGTCGTTGATGCGATGCGATGCGATTCCATGACGCGCATTTGAAAACCAAAATTGGATTCTAAAATGGTCCACTATACAGCACTAAAATAAAGACACAGATGATTTAACAGATAAACTATTATTATACATAAATATTTTGACAACAAAACCTTTTGGTTGCTAATAAGCTTTGAATAAACGAACTCTAATCAGGGAAAAAAACGCCAAAAACGTATTTTAAGCAACTCGGTCCATTATTCCATTAATCCATTGCATAACAGTCCATGTATCAAACTCTATCAGTCTATCATGATATCATGATGAAAAATCATGCTATTTTGACAGATTCATAAACTAAAATTTTATACTACCACAACCATAGAACATCAGCAGCCATTGAGACATTTAAAAGACACATTACATGTCCAGCATTTGCCTAACAGAATCAACTACTCTTCATAAATTCATCCATAAATCACACCATAATATAACATCTAACAACGCATTTACACTTCATAAACTTTATTTATTAAATTAAACCCACAATTCAAACAAAGAAAAGCAAGTATCCCATTTAAAAAAAGAACCACACTTTGATTCCTAACAAAACAGGCCTAACACCTTTTCAAACGCCAAAAAGTGATATAAATTTGTTTGCACTAACACCAACATTTTGCAGTTTGTTTTATAAAATTTAATCCGGTCACCATTATTTTTCTCAAAACATTCAGATTTATGTTAATTTCATAGTTAAAAAGTTACATTATGTTATGAACCCTAAATACTGGAATCTGAGAAAATTACATGTATTGATGTATACATTTGTTAGTTGTGTAGAAATGATGCAATTATAACGTCTCAAACCGTGAACACATACTGTTTGTTATCATTGTGTTTTCTGATTACTTCCACATAGTCAGCAACAAGATATACATAATAAAATCCAACAATTGCTAGCACCAATCTACAAAGAAGATAAACATAAACAATTAGGTATATATGAATTTAATTAAAAAAAGCAAATTAAGGCAAATCGATTTCCTGCAAAACAAAAAACCATATCATGCAAAACAATTAAATTACAACATAGATGTAGAAATTCAATTATACCTTTGTTAGGATGATATCCAAGAGCTCATGGTCTGATTTGGATGCATAAGGTTCTTGTCAATGGCTGTAGGTTCAGGTTCAACACCATAATCAAACTCAATCTGAAGAAACAAACATCGTTCAAAATATGAAACCCTAAGTTAAAGAACGCATACCGGATCTGCCATATCGTCGCCGTCGTATCCCTTTAAATCTTGACACGAAACCGCCATCGTTGTCATCTACTTGTGGTGAATCTGTATTCAAAAATCCCAAAGCCAGTTACTGTTGTCGTCTTCGTCAAAGTGAGAAGAGGCGAGAGAGACAGTAGCGATGGAGAAACAGATGAGGGAAACAGTTGAATGGGGGGTTTTATTGGCGTGGTCGGTTAAGAAGGCGAAGCGTCTCCGGCGTGATCGGCGGGAAGCCAGATTCAGGTGCGGCGTCTTAAAATCGGGAAAAGCCGGCGTCTTAAAAAAGGGTGTGAAAAACCTATTTTATCCTCCTAAAATATAGATAATCCATATTTGTGCTGTTAATTTGAGGTGGTGTTAAAAACGCATTACGGTTGTTCATATTTTCAATGATAAAAACGCTTTACGGTTTTCAGTATTTATAATCCATATTGGTTACTATGTTAGCCTTTTTTTTAAAGGCGGTTACTATGCTAGCCTAGTAGTCGATGATAAAAGTAGACATATAGGTCTCTTGTAATTATAATACGGTTGTTCATATTTTCAATAGAATGAAGTCGATCATTTTGGCTCATACTCTTTCTCATTCTCTGCAAACTCTTTTTGGTAATCAAGAATTGTTCAACATCTTGTTTACATAAGACGGTGGGTTCTTATAACCCTATAACCGATGCAACGTTTCAAAGAAAGAAACGTTCCAAACATACGTATGTATAGTTATGTATTTACAAACATGACACATACACCCTTGACCTATTTATAAATTACATATTGACTTTAAACTTTAACTTTCTAATATTAACACTAAGACCCCTTATATAATATAACCTAAGTTTATGATTAAAAAGTTCAATATCCCCCCCTAATCATAAACTTGGCTCTTCATTCTTCAACTTTTCTTCTTTACATGAGTGTTGGTTCTTCATCCCACACGAGATGAGCCTCTTGGTCCTTTTCTTTCCCTTGTCGTTTCGTTTTATGTATTCATAGGCAAAGTTACCGTATTTACCGTATTCAAAACACTTGAACTCGCTCGTGTCTATGTTTCCTTGATTCATACTTCTTCCATGTCCTCTTCCTCCTTTGTAAAAGCCTCTTCCTCTACCATGATTTTGATCACCATGTCCTTTTCCATGATGCCAATTTCCGGAATGATTGCTTGAACTTGCTATTAAGAGTTTTCCTTGATTATTGTCTTCCGGTTCGTCTTGGCTTTTGAGGCGTTCTTCAAAAGCGGTTATTCTACCCACTGCTTCTTCAAATGAAATTTTATCAATTTCTGAAACTTGCTCGATGGATGCCACAATTGGTAGAAACATCTTAGGAACCGACTTGAGCAATTGTATACTTCCTTTGCACTCGGGTATTGTGCAACTTGCATTCGAACATCTCCCGGTAATGTTTGAAAGATCATTGCTTTCGTTGTGTTACTTTCCTTTTCTCATCTACCCCTTCTGTTGAAAAAATTGTTCCCAAACACTATACGCCTTCAAGATTGTTTCCATCAGAATTGGCCATTGGGTGTAGTTTGATTCAGTCAGATTTGGGCACTGAAGGGATATGTTTCCTTTTTCACGAACCGGTACTACGTGCTTTCTCCCTTTTTGTCTTCTATACCCGTCATACTTTCTTTGTTTCACCACACAGGTCTTTCTACTTTCTTGTCACACAGGTCTTGCACCACGAAGGTTTTGCTCCATGAAGGTTTTCCACCACGGAGGTTTTTTCACCATGAAGATTTTCTACCACAAGGTTTTCTACCATGAAGGTTTTCTACCACGAAGGTTTTCATACTTGTACTCTTGCTATACGAACCGCTCGGGTATGGGTTCTTTTTTTATTTCTAACTTACTTGATCGATTGACTCCTTGTTTTTTTGAGAAACAAAATCACATTTCAAAGTGATTCACATAAGGTTTTCAAAAGATTTTAAATCTGATTTTCAAAAGTTGAAAATTTTGGATTTTTTTTCTTTCAAAGTTTTGATTCAAATGGACTAACCAAACTGTTTTTATGAAGAACAACAAAATTACATTGCTTTTTTCCAAATCTAAAACCTAAACCTTTATGGTTACTAGAATTCAAATCAATAAATTTCGAGTTTTTAACAAGAGATTTGCAAAGCTAGATACTTTTGTAATCCTCAAACGTGTTTCTGACTTTGTGATAAAAAATCACTAGAATGAACAAACAAAGTCTCTGACTTTATCAATTGATCTCTTGATTTCTTTGAATCCAAAATGAAAAGAAAGATTATAATGGTCGAAGCAAGACTTCACGATTCCTTTCTACTACTAATGTAATGTCTACTGATTGGTTCTTGATTGGATAGCCGACGGATAATTTAACTACTGGTTGGGGGAAGATTGAATTCACCCGACCCGACAGTACCCGTTTGGGGAGCGTCCAGTGCCGAAGTCACTGAATGGATAAGTCGCCAATCCCTAAAACGGACTATGTAATGCTATGTAATATACTTTATCTGCTGGGTTACGAGCGGTCATTTTACTAGAGGTTTATAATCTACCCTTGTGTGATTCCTGTTGAAGCATATACTCGAGGTTTGAAAGATCATTGCTTTTGTTGTGTTACTCTCCTTTTCTTATCTACCCCTTCTGTTGAAAAAATTGTTCCCAAACACTATATGCCTTCAAGATTGTTTCCATCAGAATTGCCCATTGGGTGTAGTTTGATTCAGTCAGATTTGGGCACTGAAGGGATATGTTTCTTTTTTCACGAACCGCTACTGACGTGCTTTCTCCCTTTTTGTCTTCTTTACCCGTCATACTTTCTTTGTTTCACCACACATGTCTTGCTTGCTTAGTTTGCCACACAGGTCTTTCTACTTTCTTGCCACACAGGTCTTGCACCACGAAGGTTTTGCTCCACGAAGGTTTTCCACCACAAAGGTTTTCTACCACAGAGGATTTTCTACCACGGAGGTTTTTCTACCACGGAGGTTTTTTCACCATGAAGGTTTTCTACCACAAGGTTTTCTACCATGAAGGTTTTCTACCACGAAGGTTTTCATACTTGTACTCTTGCTATACGAACCACTCGGGTACGGATTCCTTTTTTATTTCTAACTTACTTGATCGATTGACTCCTTTTTTTTTAGAAACAAAATCACATTTCAAAGTGATTCACATAAGGTTTTCAAAAGATTTTAAATCTGATTTTTAAAAGTTGAAAATTTTGGATTTTTTTTCTTTCAAAGTTTTGATTCAAATGGACTAACCAAACTGTTTTTATGAAGAACAACAAAATTACATTGCTTTGTTTCCAAATCTAAAACCTAAACCTTTATGGTTACTAGAATTCAAATCAATAAATTTCGAGATTTTAACAAGAGTTTTGCAAAGCTGGATACTTTTGTAATCCTCAAACGTGTTTCTGACTTTGTGATAAAAAATCACCAGAATGAACAAACAAAGTCTCTGACTTTATCAATTGATCTCTTGATTTCTTGATGCAACCTGTGAATAATTCTCGGCTCTGACTTTTATTTTGTTCGTTTGATGGTAATCAAACAATCACAAGTCGCCTTTTAACTTCTGTTTCTAATTTCAACAAACACCAACAGTCCCCAAAACCTTTCCCAATTCTTTTATATGACTGGTTTTCTAATTGCGATTTGGGTTTAACTCGTCTGCCCTTTTTCTTTCTCATCAGCGATGATTTCAATTTGATTGCAACAATGAACTGTGCTTCTTCCTCGCTTTGATCGATTAATTAACCTGGCTCTGATACCAAATGTTGGTAATCAGGAATGTAAATGATGAACAAATACAAAAGAATTTTGGATGTAAACTTGCTTTGATTCGATTGTGAATTGTTCAACATCTTGTTTACATCAGACGGTTTGTTCTTATAACCCTAGAACCGACGTAACGTTTCAGAGAAACGTTCCAAACATACGCATGTACAGTTATGTATGTACAAACATGACATATAGACCCTTGACCTATTTATAATTACATACTTACTCTAAACTTTAACTTTCTAAATTACATACTAACCGTTGTATAATATAATGTAATGATTAAAAAGTTCAATAACTCTGATAAGAGTAACAATAGAAAACTATTCCTAATATTCCATGACTTCAAAATGCAAAGAGTAAAGTATACGGATGATCCCTGTGGTTTATCAAAATTTTGGATTTGGTCCATAGCTTTTCAAAAGTACATGGATGATCCATGTGGTTTGCACTTTATAACGCATTTAGTCCCAACTAACAAATCTAAAGGTTTTAGAAGGTCCAAGTTAGAGATTAAATGCGTTACAAAGTGCAAACCACAGGGACCATACATGTACTTTTGGCAAAGTTTGGGGACTATATGCGTTATAAAGTTCAATCCTCATGGACCATCCGTATACTTTTAGAAAGCTAGAGATCAAATTCACAATTTTGGTAAGAGAGACCATTCGTGTACTTTACTCTAATGCAAACTATTCCAAAAGATCTTTATTTAAACTAATTTGAGAAACATGAAAATAAAAGAAATTTAAAAAAAAATTAATAAATAAGACGTGAACAGCTTCAAACTCAAATGAGTTGCATGGTTTGTAAAGGATTAAAAATATATGTGGTTATAGATAAAAATAAAAGGATGATAGATCATCAACCTATATATATAGATAAATATCCACATAACTACAACCACATAATTTGAACGTCGTAATGTAGCTTAAAGTAGAAAAAGACCCATCATATTACACGTTTCGTAGACTCTAGTCTCTGGGTAATTGCTGCCCACCGTTATAAACATATCACATCTTTTCATTTCTAGTACCAATAGTTGTTCCTAACAAAATGAAACTGTTTCAGGCTTACCATTTAATTATCCTCCTTTCATTAATAGCAGTATCAGTCGCAGTTCCGAAGTACTCCAAGCCAGGGTGCAACGATACATGCGGGACCGTCAAGATTCCATACCCTTTTGGAATCGGTGCAAATTGTTCTGTCAACCATTGGTACATGGTTGATTGCAACTCGTCCACACCATATCTTTCTGCACTCAACCACCTAGAAGTGTTGAGTGTAAACTTGGAATATCAAATTGTCACCGTTAATACGCCAACGATCTCTAATTGCCAAAACCCAGTTCGAAATACCACGAGCATCGACCTTGGTAGGAGCCCCTACCTGTTTTCCAAATCACACAATAAATTTGTTGTTGTTGGGTGTGGTAACGCTGTTATGATGGACCATGGGAGTGCCCTCATTGGGTGTTCCACAAGTTGTTTTGATGACACAGTTAGTGACAAAAACAACTGCCTTGGCATCACTTGTTGCCAAACAACAATACCTTATCATCTTAAGTCATACTCCATCAATCTCACACGGTTGGAAAGACGAATTGGAGCTTGTGGGTCCGCTTTCTTTGTGGATGAAGGCAGGTTTTTTAACTCGATTGGTTCCAGGGATAACCCTTTTATTCCGGTATCACTACTGTGGACTCTAGCAGACGGTGACTACGATCAAATAACTTGCTGTCGGTATGGATCAGGAGAAAGAATCCAAGTGGATATGGGTGAGAGTACTGCTGTGGATAGTTGGAAATGTTCTAATTATAAGCCTTTCCAGGGAAACCCTTATTTAAAAGATGGATGTGATGGTATGTAATTCTAAATTTTGTATTTATTTGTTCATTTCTTCTTTTCCAGTGTACTTGTGTGGCGTGTTTTTAACATGAAACTTTCTCTTATTCGATGTGCATTTAGCTACGGAAGAGTGTGCAAGGTGATCACGGTTACTGTGACTATATCAGAATATATGATTCTGATGGCTTAGCTAAAGAATGGAACTTTACTTGTTTTCGGTCATATATGGCTGTTATCATTAGTATAGAAGTTGGTAATGCCTATTCTCAGTACTTATAATTCATTTACAACCTATATTAATTCTTAGCTACCTGTTAATATTCATTTAAGTTATATATATAGCTGTCATGAATATTTTGGTCTTTGTAATTAGCTTTAATTTAATGACTTTGAAAGCTAATTACAAGAAGATGAAACCTCTCCGTTATGATCAATAATGTCATATGGTTACTTGTAAAAAAACTTAAAATTGTAGTTTAAACAAGAATACTTGATTTTTCTAAAAATTTAGACAACTTACTAATATATTCTATTTTGTATTGGTCTGCTTCAGTTATTTTCATAACCTCAGGGTTAGGTTTAATAGCAATCATCTATACATCATACAAGCTAATCAAGAAAACAATAACCAAAAGACGGAGAAAGAGTGTTTTTAAACGCATTAATGGTGGTTTACTTTTGAAGCAACAAGAAGAGATTGACCCATCTTTAGTTCACAAAACCATACTTTTTACATCACGTGAGTTGGCAAAGGCCACAGACAACTTCAATGAGAACAGAATTCTTGGAAGAGGAGGCCAAGGTACAGTCTACAAAGGGATGCTAGCTGATGGAAAGATTGTGGCAGTTAAGAAATCAAAGTTACTTGATGAAAGCCAACTAGAACAGTTCATCAATGAAGTGGTGATTCTCTCACAAGTCAATCATAGGAATGTGGTAAAGTTATTAGGGTGTTGCTTAGAGACGGAGGTTCCTTTGTTAGTTTCTGAGTTCATTTCAAATGGAACCTTGTATGATCGTATTCACGACGAAAGTCATGAGTTCTCATTATCTTTGAACATGAGACTACAAATTGCTACAGAGGTTGCACAAGCCCTTGCTTACTTGCATTCAGCAACTTCTATTCCAATATATCATAGGGACATAAAAACTACTAACATACTTTTGGATGATAAATACAGAGCAAAAGTTTCGGATTTTGGAACTTCAAGGTTTGTATCATTTGATCAAACTCACTTGACTACCTTAGTCAAAGGTACGTTAGGCTACCTTGATCCCGAGTATTTTCAGTCTAGCCAGTTCACTGAAAAGAGTGATGTGTATAGTTTTGGAGTTGTTATGGTTGAACTATTAACAGGAGAAAGGCCAATTTCACTAACTAGATTTGGTGAAAATAAAAGTTTGGCAGCACATTTTATGTTAGCCATGGAAGAAAGACGGGTTATGTCTATTTTTGATGCAATGGTGATTAAAGAGGGTACCAGGGATGAGCTTATGGTGTTAGCTAACCTTGCAATGCAATGCTTGAATCCTATTAGAAAGAATAGGCCAACTATGAAAGAAGTAGCTACTAGGATGGAGATAATACGAACATCCCACATTCCATTTATGGTTCAAACCAATATCGAACAGGTGATGCATGGTGAAGATATATCCATGTTAAAATATGGGGAATCAACATCAACATCCTTGAGTTTCAATGAAAGAATTAGTCAATGAGGCAAAACGTCATTCCTTTTCTTCATTTTAAATAAAATAATGTTGTGATATAGATATATAGTTTCAGAATATGTAATACAACTTTATGTATTCATAAATGTGTTAAATGTTCGAAATATGAATGTACTTTCATTTTTCCTTAAAAATCAACATACTTTCACTTTTTTAATAAGAATTTTTGTGAACTGTTTGGAATTCGAGGCACGAAACAGGTCCTATGTTGCTTCGTCCTCGCGATTTATGTTCTATGGTCAAGCTTACGTCCCTACGCTAATTTCTATGGGTCGGAGCATCGGGTTATGGTTCGTGTCATGGTTCTGATCATTAGTGAAACAAAATCATTTCATTCCTTGAAAGAATGAATAGAAAACACCCTCCCTCAAAGAATAAAAATCAACGTGCGAGACTCTCGGATAACAGAATTGCGGTAGCCCAATCTAAAAAGGGATATCTTCTCTCTCAGACAAAGTATATTTCTGATCTGTTTCAACGTGCGAGACTCTCAGATAACATAATTGCAGACACTCCTCTTGAAACCAACGCGCGTTACTCTCCCACCGATGGTGTTCCTCTATCTGATCCAAGCATATATCGTACCATTGTAGGCAGTTTGGTTTATCTTACAGTTACTCGCCCTGATATCGCTCATGCTGTTCATGTGGTTAGTCAATTTGTTACCGCTCCTACTTCTGTTCACTGGGGAGCTATTCTTCATATTTTGAGATATCTTCGTGGCACTCAGTTTCAAAGTCTTTTGTTCCCCTCAACATCTTCTCTGGAATTGCGTGCCTATAGTGATGCTGATTGGGATATTGATTCTAATGATCGTAAATCTACTACTGGTTTCTGTATTTTCCTTGGTGATTCCTTAATCTCATGGAAAAGTAAGAAACAGGATGTTGTTTCTCGGTCCTCTACTGAGGCTGAATATCGTGCTATGGCTGTGACTACATGTGAAATTGTTTGGTTACGATGGCTTCTGACAGACATGGGGGTCGTCGTTTCCTCGCCTACCCCGTTGCATTGTGATAATCAAAGTGCTATGCAGATCGCCAAGAACTCTGTCTTTCATGAACGAACAAAACATATTGAGATAGATTGTCATTTTACTCGTCATCATCTTCAGCTCGGGACCATCTCGCTTCAAAATCCTGGCAGATTGCAGATTGCAGATGTTTT
Source organism: Smallanthus sonchifolius (assembly GCA_023525975.1). Lineage (NCBI taxonomy): Eukaryota > Viridiplantae > Streptophyta > Magnoliopsida > Asterales > Asteraceae > Smallanthus > Smallanthus sonchifolius. The sequence goes on along the minus strand of CM042028.1, from coordinate 14,513,634 downwards.
CACCAAGGCTCAATCGGCATCTCGGTTTCATTTTTTGTGTGACAAACTCTCAATGTTTATTGCTGTTGCATTGTGAGTTTGAGGGGGGATGTTAGCATATTAAGTTAGTTTATGGGCTTTAGCCCATTTAGCTTGTAAGGCCCTGCCTAACTATTTAATGTTTGTCTTCTCTTCATTGTAACCTAATCTTCATTTGAATAACATCAAGCCTCCATCTTTCTCTGTACATGTTTATTAGTTAACAATGCACGGTGAAGATATATCCATGTTAAAATATGGGGAATCAACATCAACATCCTTGAGTTTCAATGAAAGAATTAGTTAGTGATGCAAAACGTCATTCCTTTTCTTCATTTTAAATAAAATAATGTTGTGATATAGATATATAGTTTCAGAATATGTAATACAACTTTATGTATTCATAAATGTGTTAAATGTTAGAAATATGAATGTACTTTCATTTTTCCTTAAAAATCAACATACTTTCACTTTTTTAATAAGAATATTTGTGAACTGTTTGGAATCCGAGGCACGAAACATGTCCTATGTTGCTTCGTCCTCGCGATTTATGTTCTATTGTCAAGCTTACGTCCCTACGCTAATTTCTATGGGTCTGAGCATCGGGTTATGGTTCGTGTCATGGTTCTGATCATTAGTGAAACAAAATCATTTCATTTCTTGAAAGAATGAATAGAAAACACCATCCCTCAAAGAATGAAAATCATTAGAAGAGAAGGAATCACATTCCTTATGTAATGGTTCATTCCGTTCCTATATGATTACCAAACATGTTTTTTTCATTCCAGCGCAATGACCCATTCCATTCCACCATAAATTCATGCATACCAAACACTACCTATATTCTTTCCAAACAAGACCTTGTAAGATTATATTCGTCACGACTCATTTCAATTTCTGTATACTTTGAGATTGCAAATCGCAAGTGCATGATTAAGTTTTTTGTTTGATTTGCTTTTGTATCTATCTATTCTATATAATGTTTTATAAATAGAATAAAACCGGGAAAAAAACATTATTTTCTCAAATTTTGCATGACTCTTAGCGCCGGATTTGTGACAGAAAATCCGTCACCAAAAAACTTTTTCTTAAAGTTCGTTGGAAAGGCAAAGGAAAATATTTTGGTCAGAAATGTGTAGGAAATTAATTTGGTCGGAAATAATTGTGGTCAGAAATTTGTAGGGAAGTTAAAAAAGATGACAATAATTTTTATCAAAAATTTGTCAGAACTTTCTCGGAAAATTTGAAACCTAATTTTCATTGGAAATTGATCGGAAATAATTGTTGTTCGGAAATTTTCCAACGAGCATTTTCCCAACAATATTTTTTTGTTGGAAACAACAATTCCGACGAAAACGTTGTTGGAAACGGGCCAGTTTAGTAGTAGTGCTAGTTTTCCACACGAACCAGAAGGTGGTATAAAGAAGAGCATGAAATAAATTTCTTCTAGTCTTTCAAGAAGAAATAGAAGCAATGTAGCACTTCCTTCAAACCATACACCTTCCAGCCGCTCTATGCATCCACCCCAACTACATCTCCTTCACACAAGGGCATAATAAGAACATATGATTAATAGCTTATGTCTTTGTGCATAAAACTGACACAGAAGAGATGAAACTTGAACACCTTTGGGTAGAAAATTTGATGTTACTAGGATTCGGTTTTGAAGTATCGAAGGTGTAAACTAAATATAGGGGTCTTTGTGTCTTTACTAGAAAGTATGTTTAGAGTTCTTTATGTATTTATTAGAAAGTCAAGGGTCTAGAGTGTATGTATGTAAAGTTAGAAACTATATGAACGGTTATTTGTTTTAGTGTTACAACACTTCATAGAAATGTTGCGTCTATTGAATGGGTATATATACCCATTGAAATTCTATAAATCAAACCAACGATTCTTAATCACAAGTTCATGTTTTATCAATTCTTGTTTCTTGATTACCAAAGAAAACTGATTCTTGAACCTCTTTCATGCTCATGTCACGTCGAGGTAATGCAGAAGAAAAAACTGTAAAATCCGATCCAATTTATAGTAATCGATTAGTTAACATGTTGGTTAACCATATTCTGAAACACGAAAAAAATTATTTAGCACCTCTTTCGAATACCGATTGAAAGTGCATTGTTGTGTCAGAAGAAGGATAACCATATTGATTCGGTATACTCTAAAGACTCCCTTGGTACAATGTTGACGATCTCACAAAGATTTTTTTCAGTGAAGTTACATTTACTGATCTAATCTTTTACGGAATCAACATTGATATCAGAGCACCAGTTTCTTTCATCATCAATCAAATCGAGGCCTGAAGTCGATTCGAATCATCAGTAGAATAAAGGAAGAAAGGCTGGGACGTTTTGCTTTATTATAGAGAGTTGACGATCGAAAGAAAGAAGGAAGCGAGAGTTTCTAATCGATCAATCGAAAGAAAGCGAACAAGAAGAAACTAAGGTCAGAATTTGTTTTCAAGTCTCAAGTTTTTGAATTGTTTATTATTTCCTGTTTTCAAGATTCAAAACAATCAAAGTTATATTTTGATTCTGCTTTTCTTCCAAAGAATTTTCAAACTTAAATTTATTTCTAGTTTTGAACAAAAAAAACCAATTTTTTTTGTTTTTCTTCATCAGTTTATGACATTTGCTCCAAAATAAAGAATCATAAACATTAATAGCTTCCAAACATAGATAAAAGAAAAAAAAAAGTTCGTCACAAAACCCATTTTTTGAAAAAAAATAAAAATAATAATAATTCAAAAGAGGAACGTAAAAGCATTTTTAGAAAGAAAGCAAGTCAGAACAAATCTCAACGATACGAATAGTGTCACAAAACATAGATCCATCCTTTATTCACTCAAAATACTCGATACAAACAAAGAATCTAAACAATCTCAGATTCAACACACTATACAAACTCGAACTAAAATACAAACATGAATCAGAGTAGATACAACAGACCAGGTCATCAACACAATGATATGAGACGCACTTTGACTACTCAAAGTCCAAGAACACAGGGAACCACCAGATGTGGTGAAACCCTAAATTGGGAGAGACGACTGCAGAATAGAACAAAGGCACTCGTATCCTAGACTCTCTCATAAGCTTCCTTTTAAATCGGAAATCTCATACGCAAACTTTAAGCCACAAATCCATCCAGCTCCTTTAAGTTAAGCACAACAGAAATCCACAAGCCCAGATCCTTTAAGCCAAGTCCATCCAGCTCAGATCCAATCTCGATGGATGTAGTGAATTCATATTAACACAACTAGAGATAATCAAATTAGGCAACAAGCAGATGTGATTATATTGATTTAAGGACCGATTACAATGATAAAACAAAGCAAGTAACATAGAAGGAGATGGGGAGATCAGAATCACAGATAGGAAGATGGGAGAAGAACATTATCATCAAATTCATTCATAATCCTACTCTTGATCTCTTTCTTCTTATATCCAGCGGCTTCCACTGATCCATTAATTTATTGGGCTTCTTAAAATGGGCTGGTAGGTTGGGCTCATGAATACGATTCATAACATTACTCCCCCCATTCAAATACACCTTGTCCTCAAGGTGTATGGTGGTAAACGATTGGAGCAATCCCGCATTATCGTCCCAAGTAGCTGCATCATTTGCCTTCATTCTGGATTGTATTAGTTGAAAGTTGTTGTTACTCCAAAAAGTATTGCCAAGAAAGTTATGGATGGAACAAACTAAGTTAGGTGGCTTATGCCCATAAATGGAATCGAATGGTGTGAAAACAGGAAACAAATGCACATTTATATGTTTTGGAAAGTATGGGTAACGAAAGGAATGAACCGAAGTTGAAGGTGGATTGTGTACCCGATCGATACTAAGAGCACTAACAGTGGCAGTAGGTGTACTTGTGGACAGCACACTATCCAGTGCATTCATGAAAATCACTGTGGTTTGTTGAGTAAGAACAACTGCAAAAAGGTTTGGAACCAAATTTACTCCTTGTCCCACCTCTTGCTCCATGAATGTTGGAGTATGTCCATTAATTGATTCTTGAACAGCTGTTGAGTATATCGATTTGGTGTATTGAGTTGGGGTCATGGAATCATGTAAACTAGTACCTGAAGCTCGGTACGACAACACTTGTGTAGCATTAGACTGTGATGAAGAGACCAAAATGATGCGCAACTGAGATGGGGTGTTCACTTTTATTGAGGAGCCATTAGACATCAGATGTGTAATTGTTGTTCCCCCCTTCCAACGAAGGCGTTTATCTCTGATTTGAAACAAAAAAACCCAATAAGCAATTCTCACCTTAACAATGCCCTTAGCAATCCGTACAAACGTGTGCGGCTTATGAGATATATAAACTGCGTCAAGGTGTGTGACCCAAAACATCCCCATAGTTTGGTCAAAATGTTGCACAGTTTGAGTAATAACAACAAGTGTATGGCCGAAAATCGAAAGAGCAAACTCAAACACGACATCATGGAGACAGCCCTCAATGATTTTTTTCCTTAAGTCTTTACAACATTCTTTTGCATTGATTCACAGTTCATAAAAATGAACAGTAACAACCAATTGTCAATCACCATATGAGTTTGTGGTGTGTCAACGTACGGAAGGTCGCTAGGTATCTCCCGGCATATAAAAATTTTAAAACAAAGACGCGACCCAAAAGCATCAAGAACTGAATTTGTAGAACTCAACCTATTGCACAAGAGTGGGATTATACCTTCAGTATTAATCCATTCACTAGTAGTCTTATTATCACTTACCAATGTGTTCAAGACAAACTTTGCAATTGTTGACTGCTCAATATATCCTCCCTTGAGATACAAAACCTCTTCAGCATTAGAACATGAAAAACTTTCTACCACTTCAATTATCTTGATAACAACAACTAGAAAATCTGATTTATTGGAAGGACCTGCAACGCGGAACTGTATAACACTCATTTTGTTGCTCCGTAAGGCCTCGAGGTTTTCTTTACCATGCATTAGCACATCATGACTAGTTCCAAGCTGAATAAAGACCAAAATAAGGGCTGTATACGGTTCAGAATGGTCCGACTCAATATAAAAAACAAACGGCTTAAGAGTAGGGAGTGCAAAATTCAACATATGCAGATGAAGTCGTCTTGTTATTCCTTTCATGAGTTCTCGAGCTAGTGGAATGATTATACCCGGTTTCCACTCAAAATTTAAAAAATCTAGTGCAATTGTATCTGACAACCATTTGCTCATAATGTGTAGCAAAGAAGTCTCAATCACATCTCTATAAACAAGAAGCGTTCCAACAGAGATTGGACCATTAACAACACCGAAATCTGTTATGTTCAAATTGGCCTCAGATTGGATAGGAGCTGAAGTGAGAGTGGTATAAGGGTCTGGTGGTTTCCGATCATCAACCAAAAAATACAATCGAGGAGGGCATAGGCCTTGATGAACCAAAACTGAAGTGCTGGACTCAAGAAAAACTTCATGAAGTGGTGCAAGAAGCATAACCGTGCTATGAAAATAAACTTGACCCGTATCAAAAGGCCAATGAGGGTCAAGCATTAAAGGACCAGTTTGTAATACTTGTAAATCATTTGGTAGTGCATTATCTATGGTGGTACAATTGTTTGGCATTTCATCGAATAACTTCTGTGCATAATTGAGACTACCAACTGATGGAACACCTATACTCAGCCCATGACTAGAAGCGTTACCCACTGTTGTAGCAGGATGCAAGGCCGAATCAGAAACAGTAAGTTCAATCAGATCGGATTGAATCGGAGCAATGACCATCATGCATGTTGCTTGATCGAGATCGGTATTACCTTTTGTGAAACCAGTCCCGTCACCGTTCAGATCCCTCAAGTGGCTAATCATAGAATGTTGTTCATCCAAAGTTGCTAGGATTGAAGAGGCGGCAGAGATGGAATCAGTTTGATGGTCATCTAGGGCACCATTATGGAATCGAAGAAGCATTACAGTAGTGAAGGTCTTCCATGTGATGAATTGGGATCTCCGATGCCACGAATTGAACCACCAGAAAGCTTCCTCATCGAATAATTCAATGATATACGGAAACCTCTCATCATCATCGATGGCGTGAAAGAGAAAATACCGTTCAGCTTGATAGATCCATTTGGCCGGATTGACGCCGGAAAAACAAGGTAAACATGCATCGGAATCGAGAAATTGGTATCTATGGTGTAACCGATCATTGCCAAGGCAGTCACCTTGCTTGTGTGAGGATGGAAATGGAAATTGAATGAGCAACTGAGTGTAGATTTCCTCTAATTGTATCTGCATCTCCGGTAGGGTTAACGAATTTGAAGGAAACTTTGGTACCGACTGCAGATCCTCGTCCGGTATGAGATTCGTTCCGTTAGCCATAGGTGCCAACGGATCAATGAAAGCACCAATGTAGTGAATTCATATTAACACAACTAGAGATAATCAAATTAGGCAACAAGCATATGTGATTATATTGATTTAAGGACCGATTACAATGATAAAACAAAGCAAGTAACATAGAAGGAGATGGGGAGATCAAAATCACAGATAGGAAAATGGGAGAAGAACATTATCATCAAATTCATTCATAATCCTACTCTTGATCTCTTTCTTCTTATATCCAGCGGCTTCCACTGATCCATTAATTTATTGGGCTTCTTAAAATGGGCTGGTAGGTTGGGCTCGTGAATACGATTCATAACAATGGATTATGCATAAGTCAAATAACAAAGACAAATAAAAATGAATTAGAATATAAAATATATATACCTATATATTTTTAACACCCCTCAGTTTTATTATCCAAAAGCGTTATACATAAGAACTTCATGTTGATTTGACAGAAGACCCTTTGTAAAACAATCAACACTCTTATCTTCTATCTTAACTGATATTGCACTAACAACTCAAGATATAATTTTTTAACAAAGAAAATACAAATCTAGTTCAAAATGTTTAGTTCGATCATATAAAACCGGATTAGCACCTATGGACAGAGCTACACTATTGTCACAGTGTAACTTGACAGGAAGGTTAATAGCAACACATAATTCCTTTAACAGACTTATCAACCACATAACTTCACATGTGACTGCAAACGTAGACCGAAACTCAGCTTTAGCTGAAGATCGAGAAACAACACTTTGTTTTTTACTTTTCCAAGAAATCAAACTATTTTCCAAAAAAACACAAAAGGCAGTAACAGATTTCCTTGACTCGTGACATTTTGCCCGGTCAAAGTCATAATAAGCCATCCAATCAAAAGACTTGTTTTTTTCAAGTAATATGCCTTTACCAGGTGCCTTTTTAAGTATCTCAAAAGTCTTAAAACTATTTGTAAATGAGAATTAGTAGGAGCATGCATGTATTGACTTTAAAACTGTACAGCATACGAAATGTCCGGACGAGTGTGTGCTAAGTAAATCAGTTTTCCAACTAATTTTTTATAGCCAGTTATGTTTGACAATGTAGATTGATCTTTTTTGCATTGATTCATTAAAACAAAATGTTGTTCAATGGGAATATTAACTGGCTTACATCCACTCAACCTGAATTCACCCAATAATTCTATACAGTATTTTCTTTGTGATAAACATACTTCTTTTTCAGTCCTTAAAACCTCTATACCTAAAAAATACTTTAAGACACCCAAGTCTTTTATCAGAAACTTTGTGTTAAAACGTTATTTTATTTTATTTATTTCAACTACATCATTTCTTATGATAACAATATCATCAACATATACCAACAGTATTATAAACACAGAGTTCACAGATTTAACAAATAGAGAGTAATCACACATACTTTGAACAAAACCAAACTCAAGAAGAACACTAACAAGTTTCTCATTCCACATTCATGGAGCCTGTTTAAACCATATAATGATTTATTTAATTTGCAGACTTTGGTCTCATTTTTTGTTAAAAAACCATACTCATCTTCATTAAGATTTCCATATAGAAATACATTTTTAATGTCTAATTGATACAATTCCCGGTCCTTTTCAATAGCTAGACTTATAATACACCTAACAATAGTCATTTTTACTACTGGAGAGAAGATTTCATCAAAGTCAATGCCCCTTTGGCTACAAGTCTTGCTTATATCTTTCAATTTCTCATGTGGATCTATATTTTGTTTTATATATCCTAGGCCCGACAAACTGGTCGGGTCGGGCGGGTTCAGGTCACGGGTCAGAACGGGTTCGGGTCAGACCGGGTTGTTTTTAAAAAAATGATATTTTGGTTCGGGTTAGAACGGGTTCGGGTCAAAACAATGTTGCAGCTGCTAGCTTGAGAATATGTATATATATACACACACACACCATATCCTTGAACCCACATCGTCATCCTCAATCTCCCATGCGTTGGTAGCAGCGAGGGATGATGGAACCAATGGAGCTAAACAACTTAAATTATAACAGCTATATAACAATTTTATTCGTAATCTTTTGGATGCAATTATAAAAGGAGTTAATTGTTGATGATTAATTTGTGTTCAGTTTAAAGATTCGATTCGATTGTCGGTGGGTTGGCAACGAGGACGATGTATGATGTTAGGCGGTGGTAGCGGCAGCGACCACCGTAGGTGGTGGTGGTCGGTAAATCAAGGTGGTAGCATCAGTAAGTCGAGGTGGTGGTACCGTGGTAGTAGGTTGATGTCACACCCCAACCGAACGCGGAATACGTCGGGGCAGACATGTAGACTGTTCAAAAGCACATGATCATACTAAAGTTGCATATTTCATTAAATCCAAATTCATAACAATTGTTTCAACAAACAAAGTCAAAAAGAGAAAAAAGTACTTCAAACAAAGTTTAATTTATTAACTAGGTCTTGCATCTTCCTACGTGATAAATCTTGAACAATACTCTCAATTATTGGTACCTGAAACATGATGAAAATAGAGTCAACTAAAAAGTTGGTGAGCCTACATAGGTTTTAGCACAACAAATGTTATCAAAAGTTTTGTGTACAATTCATATGATATATGGATTAATAAGGTAATTATGGAGAACCACTATTGTTTAAACTGGGCACACAATCAAACCTTGTGACTGATAGGCGTAACACGCAGGTTATCCTTAAGTGTTTTCGGCAACAGTCACCCTAACCGGGTGGGTTGGTCAGACACAATAGATCTGTAATTGTATACCGTCAGCTTGTACAGAGTTAATGATTGCACTTGTACTATGCACAAAAAAATATGTAAATGTTGTTTGCACAAATAGTGTTAAGGCATAAGGCACAAATTGCACATATGATCATAAGGTTTGAATTGTAATAATTGCAAATAGTTTGAATGTAATCATGTTTCACCCCAAAGAATGTAAAAGTGAAAAAGGGGCTATGTAAACTCACATTGGATTTGTAGTTTGAATGCATAAGTACGGGTAGTTGCACAAGTTGTTTAGCTAACCACGAGGTTAACCTATGTTTAAAGGTGGTATGTGTATCAATGTCATGCTCATAAGACTACTGTATAAAGGTGTTGAACTAGATTGAATGGTGTGTATACATTTGTTATTTATGAAATAATATATTCGTTTAAATAGGAATATTATGTTTGATAATAAAGATATATCATGTATGCTAATAACGGATTGAATACAAGTTTGTATATATATAAATAACAAATTTGATTACAATTAAATGAATAATTGGTTATATAGTATTTAATTTAAATAAATAGGTAAAGAAATTAAAAGGTTTCAATCAAATAATTTGATTAATTATTAATTAAAAATTATGAGATATAAAAATTATATATTGTACAAAACGATTAGGTTAAATAGTATTTCGTAGAGGTACTAAAATAATATGATTATACGAGTTGTTTTTAGTTAGAAACTATTAGGTTTTAAATCTTCAAAACTATAAAATAATTGTTTATATTCTTTAAGTTAAGAGTTTGGTTCTTAAAATGCTCTTGAGCCTTGGGGGTTTTATAAAATAATTTTTACAAGGAATTTTGGGTTAGAAATATGTTTTAAAAAATGAATTTAAAAGAAAACTGACCACTGGACTCGAACCCAGCCTACTTGATAATGGCCGTGAGAACAAACCACTTGACCAGTGGTCCGGTAGTGGTTTTATGTCTGGTTTAAAAGTTTTTAAACAAGGAAATCAATGAATCCGGTTCAGGAGCGCGCAAAAGGAAAAGAAATAAGGTGCGGGGCTGGACTCGAACCCGCGACCTTGTCCTTGAGAGTCAAGCGCTTTAACCGGTGAACCTGGGCGTATGCCTTGGTCATTATCCGATGCGAATTCCTTTCAACACCCAACCCGCCACCTTTCTTCTTCCCCACCCCGTAACCCCAACCCTAGCCACCCAATCCATCAGGTTGAGCACCCAATCGTTCGAAAAACCATAGGGCTTTTGCTCAGGGCATAGAGACGAGCCTAATGACACAAGATTTACCTCGTATTCTTACGTGTGGAGGACGAACGGTAGGGGCGTCCGAATCGGAAATTCATGAGTTCGCCGGAGTTCTCGAGAGGGTGTACGATGCTATCGAGCGTTTAGGAAGTTTATGGCGAGTGTTAAGAACGTGTATGTTTGTTTTTATAGGCTAATTTCACGTGTTAATGCTCGAATTGAAGTCAGGAATGATGGGGGACGGTTACGAGCCATTCTTAACTGAATTCATTGCTTCCAGGTGTAAATGGTTCGTTATGGATGATTAGAACGGTCGTATGATGGGTTATACACGACTAGTTACCATTAAACACACGAATTCGTGGGATTTGAGATCGAATTGATGATGGATCCGATTCTTGTTGACTTCCCAAAGTCAAACCCACGGGTTTGAGGCTTCAAGCTCACAAGGGTTCAGTGTTATGCCTTCCAAAGGGTTCAATGGCTTGGAGGGGGGTTCAAACTAAGCTTATATGCTTTAAATCTTTTTTACTTATATAATTAATTTTATAAAAACTATAAAATTAAAACTATAAGTTTAAATTTGTCAAACATATATATATTTTTAAAACTAAATAATTATTTACATGGTTTATTAATGACATATACATACATTGTCATAAAAATTGTAAAGTATATATATATATATATATATATATATATATATATATATATATATATTTGGGATTTAAATAAATAACTCACATGTATGAATATACTTGTGTGTTTATAAAAGGGTGGGATCTTAAACAAATATTGTAGGTGATTTTTTATATATTTAAAATATATATATATATATATATTGCCATTTATTTATTCATATGTAAGTTAAGCTCTTGATTAAATGCAATAGATATATGTACACATAGATATATTATATTATATATACATATACTCATAGTGATGTTGAAACGGATGCACAACTTGTATTTAATGCATCAAAATGAAATATTCCAGAACTGAAATTGAAATAATATCATTGCACAATTTGAAGCATAAGAAAACCCTAAATGTTACAGTATCCCCTAGTTGAGGGAATTTCGTCCCGAAATTCAACTAGTTGAAGCTACTGAATCAGGAAAGAGGTGTGGGTATTTGAGCTTCATCTGATCTTCACGTTCCCACGTGAACGCTTGGCGCCTAAGCCACGTTTAGATTCCCAACGAACTTTGACAATAGGAATACGGCTTCGCTTGAGTTGTTTAATCTCACGATCCATAATCTCCACGGGTTTCTCAACAAAGTACATGGTGTCATCAATGCGTAATTCGTCAAGCGGAATGTGAAGATTCTCGTCAGCTAGGCATTTCTTTAGGTTGGATACGTGAAATGTTGGATCTACATTGCTGAGTTCTTGTGGTAACTCGAGTTTGTAAGCCACTTTTCCAATCCTTTCAAGGATTTTGAATGGACCCACATAGCGAGGTGCTAGCTTACCTTTCTTACCGAAGCGAAACACGCCCTTCCGATGATACACCTTCAGAAGTACAAGGTCCCCGACTTGAAATTCCAATGGTTTTCGTCGTTTGTCGGCATAGCTCTTTTGTCGACTCCTCACTACTCGAATGTTGTCAAGGATTTGAATGATTTTGTCGGATGTTTCTTGTATCAACTCGGGACCGGTGGTTTGTGCTTCACCAGTCTCGTTCCATCAGATGGGTGAACGACATTTGCGACCATAAAGGGCTTCAAAAGGAGCCATATTGATGCTTGTATGGTAGCTGTTGTTGTACGAGAATTCAATCAAGGCTAGATGAGAATCCCAAATGCCACCAAAGTCAATGACACATGCTCTAAGCATATCTTCAAGGGTTTGGATTGTTCGTTCGGTTTGACCATCAGTTTGAGGATGGTAAGCCGTACTTAAATCCAGTCGTGCGCCAAGGGCAGTTTGGAGGGATTGCCAGAATCAGGAGGTGAATCGGGCATCTCGATCATAAATTATATTTAAAGGAACACCGTGACGACTCACAATTTCGTCAATGTAGATTCGAGCTAATTTCTCAACTCGATAGTCTTCACGAATCGGCAAGAAGTGAGCTGATTTGGTAAGACGGTCAATGATTACCCATATGCTATCATGACCACCGAAGGGGCGAGGGAGTTTGGTAATGAAATCCATGGCTAGATTCTCCCATTTCCATACGGGGATTTCCGGTTGTTCAAGTAACCCGGAAGGACGTTGATGTTCAGCTTTGACTTTTGAGCAAGTAAGGCACTTTGCAACATACAGGGCAATATCCTTCTTCATACCAGGCCACCAATATTGCAGGTGAAGGTCTTTGTACAATTTATCAGCACTGGGATGTATGGAATAACGAGTTTTGTGTGCCTCATTCATAAGGAATGTACGGATATCATCACGATCGGGAACCCAGATACGATTCAAAAGGTAAAGTAAGCCATTTGGTTTGGTCTCTAATTGTAGTTCAGCTCCACATGACATTTCATCGTACATGTTACCCTCGGTAACCGAGACATGTTGAGCTTCAAGTATGCGGATTTGAATGTCGGTTTGAATCTTGGCACTATAAAGCATAATGTGCTCTTTACGACTTAAGGCATCGGCTACGACATTCGCTTTACCGGGGTGGTAACGAATCTCGCAATCGTAGTCGTTAAGAAGTTCAACCCAACGTCGTTGTCTCATGTTGAGTTCCTTTTGATTGAAGATATGTTGGAGACACTTGTGGTCGGTAAACACCACACATTTTGTGCCATAAAGGTAATGTCTCCAAATCTTCAATGCGAAGACGACCGCACCCAATTCAAGGTCGTGCGTCGTATAATTCTTCTCGTGGATCTTAAGTTGTCTTGATGCATAAGCGATCACCTTGCCTCCTTACATAAGAACACAACCAAGGCCTTGGTTTGACGCATCACAGTAGAGAACAAGATCATCATTTCCATTAGGAAGGGTTAGAATAGGGGCATTGCACAACTTCTATTTGAGAGTTTGAAAAGCTTCTTCTTGTTTTGGTCCCCATTCATAAGGTTTACCCTTATGTGTCAAAGCAGTGAGAGGGACAGCAATCTTGGAAAAGTTGGAGATGAATCAGCGGTAATAACCCGCTAGGCCAAGGAATGAACGAACCTCGGTAGGGGTTTTAGGTGTACTCCAATTCTTCATGGCTTCGATCTTAGCAGGATCCACATGAATTCCCTTTTCATTGACAATATGACCTAAGAATTGAACCTTATTTAACCAAAACTCACATTTGGAGAATTTGGCGTATAGTTGTTCTTTCTTCAACAGGTCTAGAATTAACCTAAGGTGTTGCTCATGATCTGCTTTAGTCTTGGAGCAGATCAGGATGTCGTCAATGAAGATGATTACGAATTTGTCTAAGTATGGCTTACACACACGGTTCATAGGGTCCATGAAAATCGCAGGTGCATTGGTTAGCCCAAAAGGCATAACCATAAATTCGTGATGACCATACATTGTACGAAAGGCAGTCTTTGGGATATCTTCATCATGCACATGAAGTTGGTGATAACCGGATCTAAGATCAATCTTTGAGAAACAGGTTGAACCTTGAAGTTGGTCAAAGAGATCGCCAATCCTTGGTAATGGGTAACGGTTCTTGATGGTAAGTTTGTTGAGTTCACGATAGTCAATGCACATCTGGAATGAACCGTCTTTCTTTTTGACGAATAAGACAGGTGCACCCCAGGGTGAATGACTTGGACGGATGAAACCTTTATCAGCAAGTTCTTGGAGTTGCTTGCAAGTTCTTGCATCTCCGAAGGTGCGAGTATGTATGGAGCTTTAGCTACAGGATTTGCTCTGAGCACAAGGTCGATGCGAAACTCCACTTGTCGCACGGGCGGCAAACCGGATAGATCTTCAGGAAATACCTCGGGAAAGTCTCGAATGATTGGAATGTCTTGAATCTCCTTCCCTTTGTCCTTCTTTTCTACAACGTGTGCTAGGAAGGCTACGTACTTCTTTCGCAAGTACTTTTGGGCCATGGTGCAAGACATGAGTTTGAGTCCACTACTAGGCTTCTCACCGAAGATTTGCAACGTGTCGCCCGAAGGAAGAGGAATTCGAATGCATTTCTCAAAACAAATGATTTTGGCATGGTGGTTAGATAACCAATCCATACCAATGATGATATCGAAGCTCCCCAATTGCATTGGTATGAGGTTGACACGAAAGGTGTGTTCATTAAGCTCGAGAGAACAACCGCAGACAATAGAGTCAATTGTGATGGAATCTCCATCCGCTACTTCAACGGTAAAAGTTTTCTCTAACTTAGTTCGTGTTTTTGCAAGTAATGGTTCAAATTTGTGTGACACGAAACTTCTATCGGCACCGGTATCAAATAAAATAGAAGCATATTGGTTATTGACGAGAAACGTACCATTAACAACATCGTTGTTAGCTTGGGCTTGGTTGGCGTTTATGTTGAAAGCACGCCCACGGGCACCACCCTGATTTGCATTAACCAACCTTGGGCAACGATCTCGGAAATGGTTTGGGTCACCACACTCGTAGCAAGCGCGCCCATTAGCAATAGCCGGTACAGCTCGGTTGGCAGCTGGTGGATTGATTCAGTTTCCTGGATTGGCTTGGGCAACAGGAGCTCCAGCTCGGCAAGTATTAGCCACATGTCCATATTTCCCACATGTCCATATTTCCCACAACTTGTACATAGACGGCACCGTAGGGTCGGGTAATGGCTATACTTGCAGATGTTGCATTGGGGATTGACACCTACGTATGTCCTTCTGTCTGGGTTCTGAGCCACAGGAGCAACTTGAGTGATGGGTGCAGCAGGGGTAACGACGGCAAAATTCTTAGCCTTGCGCTTCTTATTATGGAAAGAAGGTTCGGGCTTGTCCACTTTGGTTGTTTCAGATGGGGTTGCCCGGTCACTGACCTTCTTCGTACCCTTTCTTGTCAACGTACCCGCCTTCACGTGGTAGTCAGTTAACGTGGCGGCTAGGCGTATAGCGTCCTCAAGAGTGGCAGGGTTTCTTCCCAACACTGTGTCCTGGATAATCATAGGTAGTCCCCCTATGTACTTCTCAATGCCCCGAGATAAAAGTGTGACCATGTGTGGCACCATGTGTGGCACCAGGAGGCTCAACTCATGGAAACGAGTTGTGTAGACCAAGTTTTCACCACTGTTTTGGGTAAGATCCCAAAACTCAGCTTCCAGTTTCTTCATTTCGTTCCGAGGACAGAACTCCTCAGCCATCAGTCTCTTCACATCATCCCACGGCAAAGCCATTGCCACATCAACACCTCGGTTCCTTTTCTCACCGTTCCACCACGTGAGTGCCCGTTTTTGGAAGACACTCGTAGCATAACGGACTCGGAGATTTTCAGGGCAGTCACTGTTGAGGAAGGTGTTTTCAATGCCTTTAAACCACCGAAGGAGACCTGTAGCTCCCTCAGTACCATAGAACTTGATGGTGTTGCATGAGTTAAAGTGTTTGAATGTGCATTGGGGCGGGTTGGCACCACCACCAACACCACCATTGTTGTTGGCACTACCCACACTATTGTTGTTGTTATTGGCTTGAGTGAGTTGGTTCACAAGTTGAGTAAGGAGTGCAGCAAGGTCGTTGTTTTTGTTGGTGGTGGTGTTGTCACGACGAGGAGGCATGCTATAGAAGAAACAATACAAAGATAAGAATAACTATATTTGGATTGTACTCCGTGAATACTATGACTTATCAAGGTTATTTAAATTCGTATAGTTTTCGGGAAAACGCGTTTTAGCCTATAAGTGAACACTCATTCCAGGGATTCCCAGGAAAGCATACGCGTCCTTCGGTTGATTAGGATTTATACCAATTGCTTTCCTAGACAAAAAACCCAGAATACAGGTGTCACCCTTCCAGATTGCACGTGTTCCTTACTAATTATTAGAGTTTAAAACCTTGACGATGTTTAAGGATTTTGATGATGACATAGGTACGTGTAAGAAGGATAAGTGTCTTAGGATGGAAGTACTAGTAAGTAATCTAATCAAGTAAGGCATCACATAGCATGGGTGTCTTATGGTTATAGTCTAGGTTATGGATTTCTAATAACCTAATTCCCTATAACCATGGCTCTGATACCAATCTGTCACACCCCAACCGACGGCAGAATACGTCGGGGCTGACGTGTAGACTGTTCAAAAGCACATGATCATACTAAAGTTGCATATTCCATTAAATCCAAATTCATAACAATTATTTCAACAAACAAAGTCAAAAAGAGAACAAAGTACTTCAAACAAAGTTTAATTTATTAACTAGGTCTTGCAACTTCCTACGTGATAACTCTTGAACAATACTCTCAATTATTAGTACCTGAAACATGATGAAAACAGAGTCAACTAAAAAGTTGGTGAGCATACATAGGTTTTAGCACAACAAATGTTATCAAAAGTTTTGTGTACAATTCATATGATACATGGATTAATAAGGCAATTATAGGGAACCACTATTGTTTAAACTGGGCGCACAATCAAACCTTGTGACTGATAGGCATAACACGCAGGTTATCCTTAAGTGTTTTCGGCAACAGTCACCCTAACCGGGTGGGTTGGTCAGACACAATAGATCTATCATTGTATACCGTCGGCTTGTACAGAGTTAATGATTGCACTTGTACTATGCACAAAAAAATATGTAAATGTTGTTTGCACAAATAGTGTTAAGGCATAAGGCACAAATTGCACATATGATCATAAGGTTTGAATTGTAATAATTGCAAATAGTTTGAATGTAATCATGTTTCACCCCAAAGAATGTAAAAGTGAAAAAGGGGCTATGTAAACTCACATTGGATTTGTAGTTTGAATGCATAAGTACGGGTAGTTGCACAAGTTGTTTAGCTAACCACGAGGTTAACCTATGTTTAAAGGTGGTATGTGTATCAATGTCATGCTCATAAGACTACTGTATAAAGGTGTTGAACTAGATTGAATGGTGTGTATACATTTGTTATTTATGAAATAATATATTCGTTTAAATAGGAATATTATGTTTGATAATAAAGATATATCATGTATGCTAATAACGGATCGAATACAAGTTTGTATATATATAAATAACAATTTTGATTACAATTAAACGAATAATTGGTTATATAGTATTTAATTTAAATAAATAGGTAAAGAAATTAAAAGGTGTCAATCAAATAATTTGATTAATTATTAATTAAAAATTATGAGATATAAAAATTATATATTGTACAAAACGATTAGGTTAAATAGTATTTCGTAGAGGTACTAAAATAATATGATTATACGAGCTGTTTTTAGTTAGAAACTATTAGGTTTTAAATCTCCAAAACTATAAAATAATTGTTTATATTCTTTAAGTTAAGAGTTTGGTTCTTAAAATGCTCTTGAGCCTTGGGGTTTTATAAAATAATTTTTACTAGGAATTTTGGGTCAGAAATATGTTTTAAAAATGAATTTAAAAGAAAACTGACCACGGGACTTGAACCCAGGCCTACTCGATAAAGGCCGTGAGAACAAACCACTGGACCAGTGGTCCGGTAGTGGTTTCATGTCTGGTTTAAAAGGTTTTAAACAAGGAAAGCAATGAATCCGGTTCAGGAGCGCGCAAAAGGAAAAGAAATAAGGTGCGGGGCTGGACTCGAACCCGCGACCTTGTCCCTGAGAGTCAAGCGCTTTAACCGGTGAACCTGGGCGTATGCCTTGGTCATTATCCGATGCGAATTCCTTTTAACACCCAACCCGCCACCTTTCTTCTTCCCCACCCCGTAACCCCAACCCTAGCCACCCAATCCATCCGGTTGAGCACCCGATCGTTCGAAAAACCATAGGGCTTTTGCTCAGGGCATAGAGACGAGCCTAATGACACAAGATTTACCTCGTATGCTTGCGTGTGGAGGATGAACGGTAGGGGCGTCCGAATCGGAAATTCATGAGTTCGCCGGAGTTCTCGAGAGGGTGTACGATGCTATCGAGCGTTTAGGAAGTTTACGGCGAGTGTTAAGAACATGTGTGTTTGTTTTTATAGGCTAATTTCACGTTTTAATGCTCGAATTGAAGTCAGGAATGATGGGGGACGGTTACGAGCCGTTCTTAACTGAATTCATTGCTTCCAGGTGTAAATGGTTCGTTATGGATGATTAGAACGGTCGTATGATGGGTTATACACGACTGGTTACCATTAAACACACGAATTCGTGGGATTTGAGATCGAATTGATGATGGATCCGATTCTTGTTGACTTCCCAAAGTCGAACCCTCGGGTTTGAGGCTTCAAGTTCACAAGGGTTCAATGTTATGCCTTCCAAAGGGTTCAATGGCTTGAGGTGGGGGGGGGGGGGTTTTCAAACTAAGCTTATATGCTTTAAATCTTTTGTACTTATATAATTAATTTTATAAAAACTATAAAATTAAAACTATAAGTTTAAATTTGTCAAACATATATATATTTTTAAAACTAAATAATTATTTACATAGTTTATTAATGACATATACATACGTTGTCATATATATATTTGGGATTTAAATAAATAACTCACATGTATGAATATACTTGTTTGTTTATAAAAGGGTGAGATCTTAAACAAATATTGTAGGTGATTTTTTATATATTTAAAAGTATATATATATATTGCCATTTATTTATTCATATGTAAGTTAAGTTCTTGATTAAATGCAATAGATATATGTACACATAGATATATTATATTATATATACATATACTCAGAGTGATGTTGAAACGGATGCACAACTTGTATTTAATGCATCAAAATGAAATAATCCAGAACTGAAATTGAAATAATGTTATTGCACAATTTGAAACATAAGAAAACCCTAAATGTTACAGTATCCCCTAGTTAAGGGAATTTCGTCCCGAAATTCAACTAGTTGAAGCTACTGAATCAGGAAAGAGGTGTGGGTATTTGAGCTTCATCTGATCTTCACGTTCCCACGTGAACGCTTGGCGCCTGAGCCACGTTTAGATTCCCAACGAACTTTGACAATAGGAATACGGCTTCGCTTGAGTTGTTTAATCTCACGATCCATAATCTCCACGAGTTTCTCAACAAAGTGCATGGTGTCATTGCACAATATGAAGCATAAGAAAACCCTAAATGTTACAGTTGACAGGTTGTAGTAATTCTTATTGTTCATTTGAACAATCTTAAATTCTAAAGAGTTCTGTCATCCTGTTTTTTACCCATGTGGATTCATTGCATAACCCATCCTAACCCGTATGGATTCATTGCATTACCCATCTTGACCCGTAGTTAATTATAATCTAATATTTTCCTGCCCATTCCAACTCATTCTCTTTTAAGTGTTTGTCCATTTCAACCCAAATGCAAAAAAAAATTACCCATTTCAACCCATTTTCCTTTTTTCGGTTCAAGATTTCCAGGCATAATATATCCATTTACAACTTATAGGTTTTCTATCCCTAGTCAAATCAACTAATTCCCAAGTGGTAAGGCTTCCATTTCTTCATTCATAGCAGTTAACCAATTAACACTTCTTTTAGCTTCATGAAAACATTTAGGTTCAACTGACTTATTTAGACTAGTGGTAAAACACTTGTTTTCAATAGAAAGATTTGAATAATTGACAACTTTTTCCATTCCATATTTAACTTTCTCTTCAATAATAAAATCTTTTAAACATTTTGGAAAATTAACATTTCTAGTAGACTTCCTAACAAGTTCAAGTGAATCATTAATTCCCTCAGGATAGTATATTCCATCATTTATCCTAGTACTTCCTGCCTCGCCAGTTTCATTCCTCATACTATTAGACTACTCTAAATCAGTCATTGTTTCATTTATAGTTTGATAAAGTTGCTGTTAAGCAGAATTATCATTATTTGAGCGATAACTGGGTTAGGTATTATCAGACAAACCTACATTGGTTTGGGTTTGACTACTAGGCTACTGGAGAGTACTAGTACTTTCTGACTCTCTAAAATCCCTCCCCTCATCATTGGGTATTTCACCATCAGAACCCTTAGACTGACTTTGTTAAAAAAATCAAAAAGAAATTATTGTGTTCACATTTATATTGTTTGTGGAAACATAGTCATTTAACTTTTTATTTTCTTTAAATGGAAAAATACTTTCATAAATTTCACATCTCTATTAAAGAAAACCTGTTTTTTATCAAGACTCCACAACTTATAACCTTTTTAAAAAACAATAACCAATAAAAACACATTTTCAACCAAATATGAAAACTTATCTTTACTATTTAGCACAGTACTGAAACAAAGACAGCCTAGGACTCTAGTATGATCTAGATAGGGTTTAAAATTGATAATTCGTAAGGGGACTTTCCATTTAGCACAGATGAGGGAATCCTGTTAATCAAATGAGCAGCAGTTAAGACACGGTCTGACCAAAAAGACAAAGGAAAACCACTTTGAAAGAGAAGAGTTCTAGCAACATTTAGCACGTGCCTATGCTTTCTTTCAACCATCTCAGTCGTCTCCTGCATGATGGAGGTGGTGTTAATTTGGGGGAAAATGACCTATTTCTTGATATCAAATCCCACTTTTTTTTTTCAATGTGTCGGAAAAGCGTGATGGTGGTAGCGGCCAGCAATATGTTCCTTGTGGTGTTCTTCGTTTATTTACAGAGAGAAAGAGGAGAGAGTTATATGTGAGAGAGAGAGAGAGAAGGATAGAGACAGAGTCCCTATGTTATTCTTTTCTTTACAATTTTTGTATTTTATTAGTAACGGTAGTTTGGTAATTTTACTTAAAATTAATAGAAAAGATAACAACTGTTAGTGTAAAGGACAGAAAGCATACACAATTCTTCAAAAAATGACATCCAGTGTAATTATTGAAGTGTATGAATACACCATGCAATTTCATATATTTATAAAGGACATAATTTGTAATTTACTCTATTTTCTAAGTCTTCAAAGCCGCCTCCGCATCCGAGAGCTTCTTCTTTCTCCAACTCCATGCTATGGACGTTAAAGAAGCTCTACCCACCGTAACTCAATTGGAAACTAAGCATTCTATGAAGTCTCTAATTTAAACTGCCTAGGACAGATATCTTTTAACTTTTAAGGTATGATTGTCAAACCAAGTGTCTTTCCAGAATAAAGTGTTACTTCCCAGCCCCCACAATTTTCTTTAACGGGGCTGATAAAGATACACTCGTTTAGATAACCGGAAATATTTATCAGTATATTTTTAAATGGCACGGATTGTTCATTCTACAACTTCACCTTATTTGTTACTGTTAGTTTATAATTCAGTTTGTAAAAATTTAAATTGTTAGTCTTTAGTTGTAGTCAATATGAAAAGATTGAAATATAACTCACCAATAAATTGTTATTTGCCTTGAAAATCCATACCAAGTTACAAATCAATTCAAAAACCCCAAAAATTTCGGTGAGCTCAATCCAGTAATTGAAATTCGTTGACCCGACCCATTAGAGATACGAAGACCGGAAAATTATGCGCCCGGTGATGAAAAACTCGTCAAGATAAATGATGTGCCTTTCTTTTACTCAATGTTGCCTGACTCGACTATACAAAAAAATAAGCTACAGCTTATGGTCTCAGTATTTAAGGGGTCTCAATTTTAGGATTCAGCTTCGTTTTATTTTCATATTTTAATAAGTTATCCTGATTTTTTTTTATTTTTACTTAAACTCACTTCAACTTTAATATGTGTGACTGTATGCCTTTAGAAAATTGTATATAGAAAAATATGCATAACAAAAAAGTTTTCTTTTATGGAAAGGTCCTGATTTTATAATTCGTTTTGAATCACAAAAAAGGTTGAGCCGACTTTGCCTTTACATCATCCGTAAATTTAGAGATTGGCATTTTCACCTTAATGAATAGTGGAGAGTTACAAGCGTTCCATAATTGGAAGAATTGGTGTTTGTTTCAAACTAGGTTATTCCACCCGCGCGTTGCGGCGGGAATGAACCTGTTTTGGTATGGCATGCTAGGGGTTGAACTTTGAGCTCAGACATAAGCATATATTCAATGTTAATATGATTATATAACTTGGTAGAATCTTAACTTCAGCAATTAATCTTTAATTAAGGTCATCAAGTTCTGAATGTACATATGTTTCTCAGTTTATCACAATTTGATAGACAAAAAATTGAAATAAATGCATCTCACCATTAGACATACACACCCTTCAATCCCTTCTAAGCTTTGGAGCTTGTTCTGCCTAACTAATGACCACTTCAAACTCACAGTTAGATCAAGTATTGAATGCCTGAAATTTTCTAAATGCAGGGCCGACCTGAAGGGACTGCGGGCAACACGACCGTAGGGGGCCCAACATTTCGAGGGGCCCAAAAAAAAAATTTAAAAATATATATATATATATATATATATATATATATATATATATATATATGTTTAAAATTTTTGAGACTTTAAAAAAAATTATTGGGCCTTTTTTTTTGCTGCTCATTCATGTTATATAGGGCCTTTTTTTTACTAGATTTCATGAATCTTGATATAGACCCATTTTTTTTGTGCCTTTTTTTACTAGAATTATGTGAAAATGAGCAGAGCCGCAATAAAATTTTCGAGCCTTTTTAAAAAAGTAATTTTCATTATGGGCCTTTTTTTACGGCTCGTGTATGGCATTCGAATCCTCGGGACCGGCTCTGTCTAAATGTATTAGCTAAAGTTGTTTAAAGCTTTAAGCAAAACCAAAATATGTGCAGTCCAAGTTCTGGGAATCAAACCAATAAACCGATTGTATAAAATTTAACCCCAATTAGAAATCCTAACCAAACAAAACGCAAGTAAATCGTGGGAAGCAGCTAATACGCAAGTAAACAAAAAAACGTGAAAACAGTTGCAGAAATGAGTCACAGGCCTGGGAAAAAAGTGATGGAAACAAAGTTAACAATTTGGAGAAATTGAAGCCCAACAGAAATCCCTAACAAAAAAAACCAACGTAGGAAGAAGAGGAAACCTGCAAACCAGCAACTAATGGTATCGCTTTTCCAGTAGCCTAAACAAAATCATTGGTACCAATATCATAATTTGTACAACATAAAGTAAATTCAGATCCATAGCATTGTCTGAAGAGGAATTTGCAACAAAATGAGGTTCAATAATAAACCTAAACCAAAATACTGATTCTACACACTTGCAATATAAAAGGTGATAAAGCCTAGGCAAAGAACTATCTTGAAACACAGTAGATAACATTTGCCAGAAGTTAAAATTTCAAGTAAATTAAAGAGTTATAAAAAAAATTAGACCTGCACGCTTGCAACATATAAGGGGGATCGTAATGATAGAGCGCGATAAACCCGAAACCCTAAAACATTTGGTGTGAATGTGATGATTCCATTATCTTGAGCCCGTTGTAGTCCATGTAGGCTTCGGTCCATTCAGGCACCTTTTGTTGCTTAAATCACTTTCCAAACTTTATGATTGAGTATAGCTCATCTCAAATCTTTTTCTCTATTAGAAAACAGAAACCTTCCAATTACATGACATGACTTGTTAACAAATGAAATTTTGACCAAAACATTCAAATGGCACTTTGGGCTACTTTCAACCCGCTAGTCGTCTGACCCAGTTTCACCTATTGGGAGTTAAAACATAATCTAAATCGACCCAATTTCAAGTAAAAGGGTTGAAATTGGCAACTGTAAGTTAAAAAGTAAAAGATATAAGCCGATGACCTGTTGCATCTTCCATTCGTAATTTCAAGAATAATGTGTTTGGGTCTCCCATTTGACCTCGACAATGAAATCCCAACCATTATCAAGATTCTCAGTGTGATCATCTACAAAAAGTAATCAGAAAAGAAAAGAAAATATTAATTAGCCGTCCGAATACCTCTTCCTGCAAAATCAGATCGAAAATCTAAGCTTCTTAATCGAAGATCTTATCTTATACATGTATTATACCTAATTTTTACCTTGATGTTGATGATTGAACGTGACCACCCTTTGTCAAATTCCCAAATCTCTGTACCCGGAACCTCAAACCCTAATGAGGGATTTCATTTGATCTTTTATATTTTGATGAGTATTTGTTGATTTGGAAATGAAATTAATGATGGTGGGTGTTCATGAGTTTAGTCTTTCCCCCATAATCTTTGCATACCCAGATCCCCTCTTCAAGATTTAACAAATTATATCACACCAATACTCATGAACACCCACCATCAAATATTCAAAATGGAAGCAAAGTGAAGATGAAGATGTCTATCTTACCCTCCTCTGCCATTAAGGGAGTGTTTGGGATTACTTTTTGAGCTTCTTATTAACTTATTAACTTTTTTTAAAAGTTAATAAGTTAAAAGTTTGTTTGGGTAAGATAAAAGAAGAAAGAAAAATAAAAGAGAAAAAGTAGTTTTTAAGAAGTAACTATTTCTTACTTTTCAAAACTACTTATTAACTTTTTGTAAAAGTTAATAAGTAGTTTTCAAAAGGAATCCCAAACATGGCCTAAACACCATGAACATCGTTGAAGGTGAAGATCAGGGGTGGAAAATCGGTGCTGAAGACAGATCAAATGGTAGAGAGAGAGGCAGTAGTGTTGAGATAAGAAAGGGTTCTTGGCAGAAAAGGTAATACAGAAGCACGTGGCAAAGAAAGAGAGAGAAGAAGTGTGTGATAAAAACGTAAAGATAGGAATGAATGGATTGTACTATATGCATTACAAACTATAACTTAGGCTATGCGTAATACTAAGGTGAAGAGAGAGGCGTGGTGCCACCTCACCCCACCACGGGCATGAAAACCGCGCCGGGTGGTGGTGAGGGGGGGCGTGAGGGGCTTGGGTGGTGGTGGTAACGGGCGTGGGTGAAGGGAAGAGGCCAAAAGTTGGTGTTTTTTTGTGGGTTTCACCTAAGACTCTCACCCCACACCATTACACACCTAGGTGAAGGTGTGGGTGAGGGAAACCCAGGTCTACGTGGCATCAAAAATTCACCACCTTCACCCTACGATTACACATAGTCTTACTATTCATCCGGTTTCTAAATGTATTAGTTAATAATTAATGTTTTCTTGATGTAATGTGTTTTTTTAGTTTAGCTCTTTGATGGCTTCGTTTGTACTTTACGCTTACCCTTAGTTATTGACTTGAAGGCGGTTTTTTCAGTTGTTTTAATATAGTCTCGCCTTACCTTTTAGAAAAAAAAATTAATAAGATGATGTTATTTGAGTACACAAAATAAAAATATGATACTTTCAGAAAACATATGCTATTTTAAAAAAGTTTTTATATGTTAATTGCCACAAAACTTGAAATTGAGAGAATCGAACTTACTCTTAAGGAGGTGGGAGTGGTACCCTTCTAATCAAAGTACCCTTCCAAATTACACCAATTAGGAGATGTCATCTCAATTAGTCAAAGTACTCTACCAAAGTACCCTCTAAGGTGGGAGTGGTACCCTCCAAGTACCTTCCAACCCTCTTATTTTTTATTTTTTTTTAAATTTAAACAAATTAATAACCAAATTAAAAAAAAATAATTAATTAATTAAAAATACATAACAATAAATAAAAAGATAATACAAAAAAAGTAATTATTAAATAAAAATCCATCTAGTCTTCGTCTTCGTCCAGATCCGGGGTGTTTCTCGCGATATGTTCCACGAGATCAAATCGAATTCTAATATGTGTAGCTACATCGTGCAACTCCGAAAGGACGTTATTGTCAATAACTGGTTCGACTGGAGGATCCCGTATGTAGACAGGTGATATTGCGTTCTCGTCGCCAACTATTTGTAAAAATAACCTCTTCAACATCCGAAATCTATCTCGAAATGTCGCTTCTCCGTGTGTTGGGTTTTCGTCAAAATAATCTCTTTTTAGATTCTGTAGAGCCTATTCATGATCATGGCGTACATACGTCCTTGATGATATAGCTATGTCTTCCTCTTCGGCTTGGGCGGCAATATCACATAGAAATTGCATACTATAGCCGTCGAACACGAAGTCGAGCGAGTCTTCTGATGAATCGGGTGGGAAGTATAACGTACGATTCATATTTTGGTTGAGTGGATACAAAATAAAAGGTTTATATTTAGAAAGAATGTATTTTTTGCGTACTGAGTAAAATGATTGGTTATGTATTTATAGGGGTATATTAAATTATTTATTTATTTATTTTTTAAAACGTCTATATAGCCGTTCAACGGCTATATTCTACAAATTTTGAAGGGTAAAAGAAGCCGCTAACCCAACCCGCCAGCCCATACCCGCCGAAACCGACGAGGATGCGGTGGTGTACCCGTGAACCCGCTGTGAACCCGTTGTCCACTCCCACCTCCCTTACGAGTAACTAGCTAGTTAGAAATTTACTATTTTAAAGTTACTCTTTCATAATGAAGTGATGCCTCGGAACTCAAAATTATATCCCACTGTCTGTATCATTATTTCCTTCTATACTAACTTGCTTAGGGTAAGGGGTATACCCTCACGAGAGGGTGGGCGTGTTGCTGCTCACGGCGTGAAGGGGTAAGGAACACCACCCCCCCTCTTGCGTGAAGGGGGCGTGAGGGGCTTCACACGGGTGAGAAACTCATTTGTGATAACAATGGGTGGGTCCCCCGTTATGGATGTGGGTGTTGGGTGGGTCCCCATGACCAAATATGTGGTATTTCACTCACTTGGGTATTTTTCTTGCCAAGTGAGACCCAAGTGAGAAACTTATCAAGCTGATGTGGCGCCCATGTGACAGAAAATGTACTCTCACTTGGCTCTCCCAAGTGAGAGTATACCCCATACTCTTAGAAGCCAACATAACTGACGGCTTAGAACCCTAAGGGGAGGGGTAACCCCCGCTACCCCGCAACTTTTTACGTGTAGTGGAAATTTTTTTTTTACGGTTTTATGTATCTGGTTACCCCTAAGTAAAAATTACATTACCCCTGAGCAAAAATTACGTTACCCCTCAATTTTTTTTAAAAGCTCAACACTTAATAAAAAGTCAAAAATTTTATAAAAAAACCCAATACTTTATAAAAATGCACCACGTTTTAAAAATTAAAACATTTGGGCTTTAAACACTTTACCTCTCTTGGACATTTGGTCACCAACAACTCAACGAGCAGGGCAGCAGCGAGTAGGACTTAGGAGGCAGCAGCAGAAGCAAGCAGTCAGGCGCCAGCCACCGGCCACCGCCCCTCCGCCTCCGGCCTCCACCACCGCCGACTCCGCCACTGGTCTCAGACAGTTAGGCGCCTCTCGACTCTCAGCTCTCATAGCACCGCCGGCTCCGCCACTGGACCAAGAAGAAAGGTAATTTCAATTTCAATTTACTAATTTGTAAATTGTAGTTTATTTGTAATTTATAATTTGTAATTGTTAGTTTATTTGTTATAAAATTAGGGGTTTGATTTTGTTTTGTTTGTTATAAAATTAGGGGTTTGAAACTTTGTTTTGTTTGTTATAAAATTAGGGGTTTGAAACTTTGTTCTTGGAAGATGAAAAAACAAGCTCTTCTTGGCAAATTTTTTAAGAGAAAATTTCAAGAGGATGACATTGATGGAACTCAATCAACTCATGGAAGTTCTAATATTGATAAGGATGATAACAATGACATTGATGAAACTCAATCAACTCAAGAAATTGATGATATTGGTCCAAGTATTCATTCGGCTTCAATTCCTTCAATCCCAAATATAATTGATTTGAATGATCTTCCTTCAGTTCCCTTTGATAGGCCACCTATTGCTAGTTATCATCCTAATCAAATTGATGACATAAGAAGACATTATCTTGTCAAAAATGCCTTTCAACCACGAAGTCATAAATTTCCATTCAAAGACTATTCTGGTGGGAAGAGACGTTTTAATGTAAATTGGTTTGATACATATTCGTGGTTAGAGTATAGTACTAAAGTAGACAAAGCATATTGCTTATGTTGTTACTTGTTTAAAGAAACCTTTGGTAATCAAGGTAGAAGAGATACTTTTTCAAGTGAAGGCTTTTGTAATTGGAGTAAATCGGGTGCCTTAAAAGAGCATATTGGGTCGGTTAACAGTCATCATAATAAGGCGATGCAAAAATGTGACATCTCTTGAAACAAAAGAGATCCATTAAAGTGAAATTAAATAAGGTAAGTGAAGAAGAAAAGGTTGCAAATCGGTTAAGATTAAGTGGTTCTGTTCGTAGTGCTAGATTCTTGCTAGAAAATTCTTTACCATTTCGTGGTCATGATGAATCGGAGAAATCTCATTCGAAGGGTCTTTTTCTTTCAGTTTTGAGGTTGATTAGTGATAACAACCCGGATATTGGTAAACACACATTAGGGAATGCAAAGGAGAATAATAAATTGACGGCTCCATCAATACAAAAAGAGATTATTGAATGCTTTGCTAAAGAAGTAACCAAAAGGATTTGCGAAGAAATTAAAGATGATGTGTTTGGGTTGTTAGTGGATGAGTCTAGTGACGTATCTTTAAAGGAACAAATTGCTGTAGTTGTGAGTGATCGCGTTGTCAAGGTCAATCAAAAACACTTATAAAAACCACTACTTAGCTACCTTAGACTGTAGACAGGGAAGTAGGGTTGTCGAATCCACAGGGAATCAGTGGAAAGATATAATTGCCTAGTTTAGTAAATTCTAATGAAAACACAGATCAAATAAAGATGTAACTCCCTCCAAACTTCAGGTTCTAGGTTTCACATACAATCCAGTTATTCAATTTAGACACCACATAGACATAGTGTTGGAAAATCAGTTGAAACAGTAATTAAAGACAGGTTGTTGTCAGCTAACCTATACAACCGGTTTCGTCACAAACCAGTATAATTCAATCACCCAATTTATGAATACCAAGTTACCCCTTTAGTCACCCAACCCTGCTACTAGGTTTTGTCATCAACCGAACAAGATCGTAAAGCAAGCAAACTCAAATCATAATAAAAAATCATTTATATCAACTAATACATTAATCCGTTCTATTATTTTCAGAAACTAATCAGATCCAAACATGTAAATAACTTAATCAAATACGAAAACCTAAACGAACCACCCGTCGGGAGGAAGCCACACGCAGCTTAGCCACGCAAGCCTGTCAGACACGTGAGCATAGCTTCAATAATTGACCCGGAACTACTCTTCCTCTAAAAGTCGCCCTTTGTTGCTCTGAAATCGGCTAAATGAAAGATATATGCGAACTAGGGCTTGATTTCTTTTTAATTAGAATTTAGGGCTTTTTGCTGTATCGACAGGCCCTCGCGTACCGCGAAGATTCTGGGCCAGTCCTTCGCGTACCGCGAAGGACAAATTAGTTGCGCTGGTTTTTCCATTTCCTCGTGTACCCCGAGATGTTCACTCCCACTCTTCGCGTACCGCGAAGAGTCCATTTTCCAGGAAATTTGATTTTTACATTTTCACCCCCTGTACTTTCGTGCCTTCTCGATTATGTCTCGTTATCCGCTCAATTGGCACATAATACCTGTAATAGACACAAATACAAATACCAACATAAAACCAACTCGAAATACAAAGTAAAACGCATAAAACTATACAAAACGACACTTAAACTTGGGATATTTGACCTTACATCAGTGAGATATGTTGATAAAGTCGGAGTTGTTAAAGAGAGTTTTATTGGAATTGCTCATGTGAAAGATACATCTTCTTCAACTCTTAAACAAGCCATTGTTTCTTTATTAGCAAATAACCAGTTGAGCATAGATCAGGTAAGTAATAAGTTTCATAGTATCATTACATTAACTTTAATAGAGATTATTTGATTTATCTTATAGTTTATTTTTGTTAAAACAGGTCAGGGGTCAAGGTTATGATGGTGCAAGCAACATGTGATGATAGTTTAATGGCTTAAAAGCTTTGATTTTGAGAGATAATCCATCAGCCCATTACATACATTGCTTTGCTCATCAACTACAGTTAGTGATTGTGGCGGTTGCAAAAAAGCATCCCGGTGTTAACACGTTTTATGAATACCATTCCATGGTTGTTAATACCGTTTCTGCTTCTTGCAAATGAAAAGATATTATACGGGAGGCAAAAAGAAAGAGAGTGGAAGAAGGAATTCTTGAAGGTGAAATTAAGACCGGAAAAGGATTAAACCAAGCGGTTTCCCTTGTACAAGCCAGAGATGCACGATGGGGTTCTCATAATGGAACAATCATAAATGTGCTTAAATTATTTTCGGAAGTTGTTGACGTGCTTCGTTATGTTAAAGAAGAAGGAGATGTCACTCAACAACGATCAAATGCAAAAGGTATTCTATCCTATTTTAAAAAACTTGAGTTTGTTTTTTATGCACACTTGATGGGAGATGTTTTAGACATCACAAATGCACTCTCTAAACATCTTCAAAAAAAAAAGTCAAGACTTATTAGAAGCGACTAAGATGATAAACGGAACAAAATGAGCATTGAATGATTTAAGACAAAATGGGTTTGATGATATGTTGAAAATAGTGACTTCTTTTTGTGAAAAAAACAATATTAAGGTGTTGGATATGACGGAAAGTTATGGTAACCCAAGAAACAGAAAGAATGGCATTACTAATTGACATCATTTTGAAGTTGAGGTTTTTAATACGGTTTTGGATATGCAAATTCAAGAATTGGGAAATTGATTCAATGAGGTATCAACTACATTGATAGAAAATATGTCGGGTTTAAATCCTTGTGATTAGTTTTCTAAGTTTGACATATCTAAGATTGTGGCATTTTCTGACATGTATCCGGATGATTTTAATGTGAATGAAAGAGGGTGTCTTTTGGGTGAGCTTAAGGTCTTTTATCACTGCATAAAGGAAGATGATAGTTTTGCAAAATTGGATGAAATATGTGACCTTGCTCGTCTAATGGTGGAAACCGGAAAAGATCTTTATTTTTCTTTGGTTTATCGGGTATTGAAGCTAGCGTTGGTTTTACCGGTTGCAACCGCAACCGTTGAAAGATGTTTTTCTAAATTAAAGCTTATCAAGACGGATTTACGCAATAGAATGTGATACGGGTATTTGAACAATGCTCTAGTTTGTGCGATCGAAAGAGAAATATTTGACAAAGTAACGGATGACGATGTAATGATTCAATTTCAAGCTTTCAAAAACCGAAGAGGAGAGATCTAAGATCATCTATTAGGTATTCATTTTACTTCATTTATTATCGTGTTTTTTTTTCTTTCATTTTCATGAAAGTACGGTCTAAAATTTTTTGTTCGCTACCCCTAAACTTTTGTTCTAGATCCGCCACTACGTGAACCCGTTGTCCACTCCCACCTCCCTTACGAGTAACTAGCTAGTTAGAAATTTACTATTTTAAAGTTACTCTTTCATAATGATGCCTCGGAACTCAAAATTATATCCCACTGTCTGTGTCATTATTGCCTTCTATACTAACTTGCTTAGAAGCCAACATAATTGACGGCTTAGAAAGGTTTTCAAAATATTTTAACAACTAAATATTTAAAAGAGTAAACTCCGATTTTTGTTACTTTGTTTTGATCCAATTCTCGTTTTTTTTTAATAGTTTAAGAATCTTGATTTACATCCAATAGTTTCACAATTTATCTCAGTTTTAACCAATCCACTAACCTTCATCCATTTTTTCTTTTAAATTAAGGTGAAAAGACAAAAATACCCATGTTATTATCATTTTTGTTTAAAAGTAAAATAATTATTTTTTACTTTTATACAACCCCCTGTCAACTTCTTCATCCCATCCCCCGCTTGTACCACCAGCCACAACCACAACCACAACCACAACCACAACCACCGCCATCATTCACCATCACAAAACCACCCCTCACCCAGTTTTCCGGCAACGTTGGTTTTCTGGGACGTTGGATTCCCTCATCTCTCTTAGTTGTTGTCGTTGTCATCACCATCTATTGTCGTCACCGATTCCACCATCATCATCTGTTTTCGTCACCGATTCAACACTAAAAACCAGATCCATGGCAATCGCAGGTTCCTAGTTCAACTAAGCCCCAAACTTTAGGGTGTTCAACTGGGTCAATCATCGCAGGTGCTCGTTTTCCCGACGTACACAAACCGTCGAACCAGAAAAAACCCCAGTCCTTCTGAAACTAAATTCAGCTTCCGTTTCTTATTTCAAACCTTGAATTCTATGCTCACTGTTTCTTATGTCGTGAATTTTTGCTCGATGAAGCCCTAACTTCTCAAAATTCAAAGCTCAGTTATTATCTGAACAATAGTTA
Source organism: Smallanthus sonchifolius (assembly GCA_023525975.1). Classification (NCBI taxonomy): domain Eukaryota; kingdom Viridiplantae; phylum Streptophyta; class Magnoliopsida; order Asterales; family Asteraceae; genus Smallanthus; species Smallanthus sonchifolius. The sequence continues at coordinate 14,481,089 of CM042028.1, read as the reverse complement.
CGGCTTTCTAATCTTGAGATTTAGTGCAATTTGTTGGGTTTCAAGATATAGTGAATCACTATTGTTCAGAGAACATCAAGCGTTCACCCCCAAAATCAGTGTAGTTTACGGGGACGTTGGATTTCCCCCTTTCAGATTTAGCGTTTCTCTATATACAAATTACAATTGATCTCCCCAACTGTTCACCCCCAAAATCCCAGAAATCATGAACGAAATGAGGAACGAAATAAGGAACTCCAACGAAGAACTCTGTTTAAAATCTCAGTTCAAGATCTCAAATGAAGCAGCGAAGATGCTTGTTTCATGGCATAAATGGAGGGCTTCGTTTGTCACTTTGTCCCATTATGGTTCATTCCAGAGTCATAAATAATTGTTGTGATTGGGATGAAGAAATGGAAAGTAGAAGAAAAGGATAATGGAGGTGTATTTTCTAGCCGATTTGGTGGGGGTTGTGGTTGTAGGGGAAGGAGGAGGGTCGGTGATGGAGGGAGGTGGTTGGTGGTGGTGATGGGTGGTGGCAGAATGTAGCTGAAGAAGTAGGTTGAAATACGGAGGTGGAGGTGGAGGTGGAGGTGGAGGTGGAGGTTATTGTATATTTTAGGGTTTTATGAAGATGAAGGATAGTGGTGGTGGGCCATAAGGGTATTTTTGTCTTTTCATCAAAAAACTTAATAGAAAATCAAACGGTGTTAGCCATCTGGCTTTAATTGAAACAAAAATGAAACCACAGTGACTAAAAAAGATAAATTTAAACTATTGGACTAAAATAGGGAATTGGTGCAAACCACAGGGACCAAAACCGGAGTTTACTCTATTTAAAATACATCAAATGAAAATTATAATAAATTAAAATAACTTAATAACGGTATTAAAATAAAATAAATTAGCTGGTTAAACCTGCTCCTAACGGACCAATCGTTAATAAAATGTAAACAAAAACGTAATAATAGGTTCGTTTCGTCACAGTATAACAACGGTTAAGACAGTCGCAACAGGCCACGATACAAAAAAGGCAATTCTGAATATAAATCCGTTTTAAAAAAAATTATATCTCGGAACGTCAAAAAAAAAACTAAAAACATCCGACCCTTCCGTTTTTTAAATAAAGTTAATAAAGGAAAGTTATTAAAGGAAAAACGAAATTATTAGAAAATTAAACGGGTTAAGAACGGAACGGTCAGCAGTCGCTATAGGCCATGATACCCAGGAAAAAAGGTGATTATGAATTTAACTCCGTCTTAAAAAAGTTTATATCAGAACGTTGACAAAAATAAACTAAAACCTTCGCCCGCTTCTTTTTTTAGAAAAAGGTTAACAAATGAAAATTATTAAAAGAAAACGAAATTATTAAAAAAAATGGGTTAAAAATTTATATTATATATAATATAGGAGGTGAAAATAAAAAAAAATGTGACAACTGTGATAGTATCACTATTCAAAGAGACTTTCATTTAATCTGTACTAGGTTATAAATCCCGTGTATTACACGGGTTGAATAAACGCAATATTATATACTTATTAAAAAAGATTTACATATTACATAATTATGATATATTATTGATATGTCCTAAATTATACATGTTTTGCATGCATAATAATCCCCCTATTATGGTACTAATTGATTAATAACCTTGCAATTGATACTTAAAACATTAATATTTCACAAATCCAGGTTATTCGGTATCCCAAAGATGAATAGAGCAAAAATCAGCTTAAAACATGAAGAAATCAAGCTTTTTGAAGACCAAACCCTAGCATTGACCCCCAAGAAGTCAAAATTTGACCACAAGAACTCAACCAGCAGCTAAAAGACAAAACTGGGCAGCAAGAAGGGGATGCACGGGCGTGCATCCCAATGCATGGGCGTGCATCCCAATGCACGGGCGTGCATTGCCCTGTCTTGCTCCCCAAGGTCCAGTATATTGTCCTGTGTACCCTGTTTGATTCCCGAGGTGTTTGCACGGCCGTGCATTGCTCATTCTGAGGCCTATAAATAGATGGCTTGAGTTCTTCATTAGACACACCAATTCAGAGAAAAGAACATCCATCCAGACCTCGTTTGAGAGTGCATTTCATAGTTAGAGTAGAGAGTATTGAGCGGAGGGGCTCTTCCTCCTTGTTCCGCAATAGGGGAGCCTACGAAACTCAGCGTTATGCTAGTTAGTATGGCCATTCGTGGCTAAACTCTTTGTATTGCTAGGGTGAAGATGAAGTTTGGTGCATGTTAATGTTTAATGTATTAATCCAAGTGATGTGTTTATGTCTTTAACTATTCGTCCTTAAAACCACCATTTTGGTGGGCTTTTATTATTGTCTAAATCCGTCTTTATATTTGTGAGTGTTCTTGATTTTTAAAGTGTAAAGCCTTTTTAATCAAACTTCTCTTGAAGCTTGTACGTCTTTATACAAGTAGAGATTGATAAGCCAAGGCTTGGTTAGCACTATTAAGATCGTACGTCTTTATACGAACTTATTATGCGACCAAGAATTGGTGAACTCATGTTGGGAACGGTACGTCTTTATACTTGGTCCCATTGTTACACCGCCTCCCGGTGAGCAAAATATAATCACCTATTTAACTTTAATACAAAACATTTTTCGTTCGATGTCTTAAACCAACCCGGAGATGACCATTCAAAGGGTTGAGGGTAATTATTGTCCTTAACGGGAGGCGCTACCACTTGTTAAAGCTTTTAAATTTGCAAATCAAATGTCGTGAGGACGAGGCTCGGGCGGTGACCCGGGTCACACATTTGTAGTAGTCACATCACTGGATTAGTCAACTTAAAATTATCACGTACCAAGCGTATTCGAAACCCAAAGCAATACTATTCGTAACCTGATCATTTCCTACCTATTTACTTTCCTGTTATTTACTATTCTGTTTGTTACATTTCTGTTACACACTTCATGCACGTTTTTACTTTTCTGCTATTTACATTACCGCCATTTACTTTTCTGTCGTTTACTTTCCTGTTCCACAAGCACACAAAACTCACTCACTAATTAAACCGGCTAAACGTTAACAAAAGTTGAGTATTGGAATTCGACCGTGTCCATTGGTTCGATACTTGGTTCTTATCTAAACTATATTACGCTGCGATAGGTACACTTGCCTATTGTATGTGTTTTTAAGTTAAAGTAATTATTATTTTATAAATTTAAAACCTGATCTCGTAAGACCATCCTAAAAATATATTTATTATATTTTTATACTAAAAACGACACATCAATTATATAGGTTTTTAATACAAATTCTAGAAACGTTATATACTTATTTTTTTAAAATGTTTTATAAAAAGAACAAAAGAAATGTTCAATTTATAAAAATGTTTTATGAACAAACATTTTTTTAAATAAAAAACGTCTTATAAAAAGAATTATAAAAAAATCATTATCATTTAATAGGAGAGAGGTGCGGGAAATAGAAAATTATAAAAAAAAAATTAAAGAAGTGTGTGTAATTAATAGGATAAAAAGGCGAGAAAAAAATGTTAAAGATGCATAGAAGAGTGACAGGTGTCCGTAAAAATATTTATTTATTACATAGTATAGATATAGATTATATAATTAATAATAATTTAGAGTTAAACAACATAAAAATAGGAAACTTTATTAATTTACTAGGTTATAAACCCGTGTAATACACGGGCTGAACAACCAAAAAGATAAAAATGACTCAATTGTAATATAATAATAAGAATATTTAAATTACATATCGATAGATACAATAATGAACAATGTAAAAGTTACAACAATATTTCATACATTGCTGAATACTTCTTTATATACGACATTTGTTGTTTTGTTGGTAACTTTCCCCTCTTTATCAATTATTAATAGCTTTAAACCTTCTCTACTTTTAACCCTGGACAATGCAACATACAACTGACCATGGGTAAACACCGGATGTTTCAAATACAATCCAACCCTGGATAATGATTGTCCTTGACTCTTGTTTATAGTCATGGCGAAACATACAGCTAGTGGAAACTGTCTTCTTTTAAACTTGAAAGGAATCCTCTTGTCAGAAGGTGTCAAACTAAGTCGTGGGATAAAAGTGCGGGTACCAATATTACTGCCAGATATAATTTCCGCTTCTATAACCCGGTTACCAAGAGAAATCACCTGTAGTCTAGTGCCATTACATAAGCCACATTTCTGGTCAATGTTTCTTAGTAACATTACTGGAACACCAACTTTCAAAACTAACTTATGATTTGGCAAACCTGATAGTTTAAGTCCATTTAAAACATCAGGTGAGTATAAACTTTCATCAAAGTTATCTTGAACAAAATCTGACTGGCAAATAGTATCACTGCTTAAGTACTCCTTTTCCTCCCCAGGAAATAATGATAGCAACCTATCATTAATATCTTGAACAACTTCATTTGTCGGTGCCAATATTGCTCTTTCTTGAAAGAAATTTAGATTTTTGAAATTTTCAAGAATTGAAGGGTAGATAAAGTCAATTAAAGCAGATATAGGATCAACTAAATTAGTAATTAGAATATCTTCAGGTATATCGATAATTGACTCACCATCAGTAACATCACCAACTTTTCCTTCTCCCAAATCCAATAGCCAGTTTGAAAACATCTTTGTTTGTTCAATATTGGATGCTTCGCTACCTATACTTAACCTCATGTTTTTTGTTAACTTAAGAACTCTACATGTTTTCCAAATGTAGGAGGAACTTAAGCAGGCATTCACAATTTCATTTCTGCTTCCATTTGGAATCACAGGTAGAATTTGTCTAAAGTCTCCTCCGAAAACAACCACTTTACCTCCAAACATCATTTCAGAGTTGTTTTTCTCATCAGACATTAGTACGTCCTTCATAGTTCTGTCCAAGGCTTCGAATGCATGCTTATGTATCATTGGTGCTTCGTCCCAAATAATCAAGCTTGCTTGCTGTAACAAATGGGCAACGTCGCTACCTGGCTTAATATAACAAAGAGAATCCTCATTCAAATTTAATGGAATTAGAAACCTTGAATGTGCTGCCCTTCCTCCGGTCAATAGCAACGATGCAATGCCACTTGAGGCAACATTTAAAACTATCTGACCTTTACATCTTATTGCTGCTGATAAAATCCTCCAGAGTTCCACCATAACCATAAACAAAAAAAACTCCTCCTTTATTATGTTTAACAGCATTCATGATTTCCTCAAATACACTTCTTTGTTCATCTGTTAATGAAACTAAAAGGCTATCAAATTCAGTCTGCAAATTATTTCTGTCATAAGATAGCTCTTCAGTAATTAGTCGATTGTTTGAAGATGATATTGAATCATTATCAGGATAAGGCATTGATGGAAACCTTCGAAGGCTTGAACTGTTACGAAGCAAAAGCTTTTCAATTTCAAACAAAGTCAGATTTTGTATACGATCGTCGGTTAGTGATAAACCTGTAGATTGTAAAAAACAATTAAAAATAGTGACATAAAGATATAACATATCATAGTGAATCAACAAACATAGTAGATTATTAAAATTTAAATTAATGTGCAGCATGTTAGATAAAATAATAGAACACATAGTTTTAAGTAAAAAATATTATTTTTTAATGACGACATAAAGATCATACCTGGATATTTTAAAAGAAGTTGTTGTTTGTAAAGAATACCATCTGATAAGAATTTCCATGTATTTTGCCATACGAAATCCGGTCGAGAAAGACTTCCAGAAAGGAGCATCGTGGCAAATAAACTGCGTAAAAAATATCCGGATCCTGAATGACTTGCTTCTTCGATTGCTTCAATATATTCCGTGTCATCATCTAAAAGTCCAAGCTTATAACATGCATCTCTAAAAGTAGAACACTTATGTCCATTCACTGTGAGTATTTCTTCAAATGATCTTGGATCTCTTACTTTGTTTAAAAGTATTCTTAAAAAATAGGCTTCACCAAGAGAAGGTGAAACTGAATGAATCCGACCTATCGAGAAGCCTCTTCTCCTTGGTTCCCATGATCGCTCTTTTTTCTTCCAAACAAACTGTGTAGGGAACTCCACATAAGTGAGTTTTCTTGCTTTATCATTAGTTGCATTACATTTCATCCAAGACAAAAAACATTGATGAAGCAACAGATTCTTTTGTAAGGACATTCTCAATATCATCATCTGCACCATATACAACTTGTTGTTGTCCTGGAAGATGAAAAGGAAGCCTCATAACAGAAGGTGTTCTATAATGAATATCGAATGAGAATATACGCCATGTTGCTTCACATGCAGATAGATATCTACAATCATAATATTTTTGTATCTCATCAACAACCTCATTATTATCATCTTCTTTGTTACTTTGTTCAAGTAAAAGAGTAGCTCTATCAGGTCCTTTGTTAATATATTTGAACAAATATTTAATGGAACCAGCTTGATTGCACCACTCAACATTGATATGAGCTTGATACCTTTTTAAAAGCAACTTGTTATATGGAACAACACTTCTGTTGTCTAATTTCACCCCAGACTTTTCGACAAATGTACCAGAATCTCGTCTTCGATAAACAGGAAAACCATCTCCATCAATAGTAGTATTAGCACAAAATCTCTTAGGAAACTTTTTTGAGCACTTATTATCGATCATGCATGGACAATTCAAATTGTGATTACCACAAGGTCCATGAATCATGAACTCCTTTACAAGTGAATATAGTTCTGGATCTTCATTTTTTTCCGGAATTTCAGCTGAAATAATTGGATCAATATATTCAACTGTTGGAAGCTTATGGTCGGGGTGCATAAACAAACACACATGAGCATGTGGCAATCCACGCTTCTGAAACTCGACTGTATAAACAACTACATAGATAAAAAAACCTTCTTGGTCAGCTCTTAATATTTAAAAAAAGTATATAAGTAATAGATATAAAAATTAACATACCTGCTTGAACTTGACCCAATATCGCATTCTCCTTTAAATCTTTAACAAATGAGTCAAGTTTGATTTTAAACAGTCTGCATAATATATGAGGCCTGTCTTCCGGTTTGATTGTGCTGTCTTTTAGAAACCTTTTAACCTCTGGCCATTTTGGGTTACATGTTATTGTTATGAAAAAGTCTGGATATCCAAACCACTTGCATAGAGACATGGCATCTAAATAGTTTTGCATCATGTACCGCGCACCACCGGTAAAAGAAGAAGGCAATATGACACGTTGCCCAATGTTAGAAATATCGGTATTTCCATTCTTCTGTGCATTACGAAGATTCTCATATGATTCACATCTTAGAATCTGTTGTTGCCTACGGATGAAGTATAATCTCTCGCTTTCAATCATTGTATATGCATCAACTAAAAATTGTTGAAATAGCCTTCTTGCATTTAAGATCAACGAAAAACTATTAACTCTGTCTTGAATTCTGTAAGCAAAGAATTCCCTCATTGTACAGTTTTGTCTTTTACCTTTCATTGAATCTGTTACATCTCTATGGGGAATGTCTACTCTGTAACCATCATCACCGTACGGAAACAACAATGGAGACTGAAGAGCCAGATACGAAGGATGCAATTCACTTATACGTTTTAGAGCTCCAGATTGAGTTTTTACAATTATATCTCGGCTCTCAAATGAATCGCCAATGTCTCCGACTATTAATGCGGCAACTTCAGAAGCAGTAGACAGATTATATGTCCGTCCGTCTTGCTGCCTTTTTCCAATTAGTCGTAGCTTTAAGTCAACATGAGGGTTGTTATGAAAACAATCTCTTACCATCCTGTAACTTTTAACCAACTCATTTTCCGAATCTAACATAACCTTTAGTTCGTGTATAATTTGAAGATCTAAAATTTCTGAAGTTGATGTAGTTCCATTTTTTGATTGACTGTAATATAATTTAAAAAATTGACAAATATTTATATATTAGTTAATATTTAACGAATGGAATGAAATAAAATGATATGAATAGTTAATGATTGTGAAGACATACCCAACATCGATTTGCCTATTTGAAATTTCGTTCTCAGTATCATATATGTAGAGCTGAGAGAATTTAGGTTTCGATCCATTTGAAGGTAGAAGACTTCCCATACAATGGTGATTTTGACCGCTCAACCTGAATATGGATGGAGTGCTACCTCTGTTGATTGATCTGTCAATCTTGCCACCCATGGATGTGAATGAGAAAATTGAATTGTAACGGCGAATGCTCTTGATGAAGAAATTGCTTTTAGAATCTCCAGAGCGATAAAGGTTAATCAAGTTTGTAGGCGCTTGTTTATATTCAGGAAGCTGAACTTTACCATAAGCACAACACAGAATAACTTGATTTATGTGCAGGTTTTGCCCCTTTAACGACTTCATCTGACCATAATTTAGCATTACACATTTTACATATAACACTTTGATCTCCATGATCCAAGTAATCTGTGGAAATATTGATTTATAAACATAATTAGTTGTTATACTTTGAATTTTGTTATTCTTATAATTAATAAACAAAACACTTCAAAAAAATATAATACTATTGTGTACCTTTTGATATTGCTGCAAAGTTGTTTTTAATAATTTGACCATCAATAACTTCTTCTTGAAGTGTTAAGTCCATATTAGGAAAAGGAGGTATGTTTAAAGTATTTCTCTTTAACTTCCGAGTTCTTGACGGTCGAGTGCTCGATGCTGAAATTGGAGTTAATGTAGAGGTATTGCTATTTGACGGTACTTTAGAATGATTGTAACAATGTAGGATGTCTGATTCATTTGTTATTCTGTTGCCATTAAAAGTAGACATATCTGAAACACATTCAAATAAAACACGTTATAGGTAATCAAATTAAGCATAAACACGTTGTTTATTTATTAGGAATAACAATTACAAAAAATACGTACCGATAGTAATGTTTGATAACGGACTTCGCATGTCTCTATTTCTATCGATAAACTGTACGCCATGATTTGGATAGGGTATGGATATATGTGTGGTGACATTTTCTTTGTCAAACACAATTGGCGTTGCATTATCAATTAACATCGACTTTCGCTTAACATTTCCTGCACCTGCTGCAGAATAGAATAATAATAAAATACTTAATTCCGCTTAATTATTTAGCTAAGTAAGGTTTGATATTTATTGTTGTTTAATAGAATAATAAATCTTACTATTGAGTAATGTAGACGGGGTGTTAGATTTTTTCGAATCTAAATATTGTTTTCTTAATCTCCGCCTGTCTTTAGCGTCATTATAGACCATGTTGATATCTGAAGTTGTAAAACAATTAGAAAAGATAAAAGTAAGTGTAACAGCAAATGTAGTTCATATATATTGAATATTAACAATACAAAAAATATTAACATTAAATTGGAAAAGAAGTCAAATATAAAAATATTATATATCTTGAAATCCAATTAAGATTTAAAAATATATATTATGAATTTTTTATTCGAACCATGTTTGATATCTTGAAGTTGATGAAGATTCAATTGTTGATAGTGTAGAGACGGTATTCCTTGTTTTTTTGCTATCCAAATATTGTTTCCTCAAATTCCGCTTCTCTTTAGCAGCAGTTTTTGAATAGTTTGTATTGGAAACTGAAACGTTGATTAAAAAATGTAAGTATTCAAATAATGTCATAAGTTCTTACCATTGGAAAACGGTATTCCTTGTACACCAACTACAAAGGGAAGTTATAAATTATTCAAAGAATGTGGAAATTATAAATTGCATCCATAAGTAAGTTTTAATATTTCAAATGACATAGCAGTAGGAATAAATTAATATTATTAGAAAAAACTTACTATTTGAATTTTGTTTGATGTTTGGATGGTGAAATGTAGTTAAACATGTAAGAACTAGTGGAGTACCGACATGCTTCATTTTCCTCATATCTAAACATTGTTTTCTTAGCTTTCTTGTCACAACAACATCATTAACTAAAATATTTGCATCTGAGTGATTCATGAAATAATTTTTGTAAGATGAAGATAAAATCATAAAAAAATAAAGTTAATAATATATGTTGCTTTTAAAAGGGAAAGAAATTTCAAGTTTGTATATAAGAATCAATTATTGTCGAAGATCTAATAAAAAATTTATAACATGTAAATGTATAACATTGTCTTAATTCGATACGGCTAAAAATGTAACAATAATATTATTAAGCAACAATAATTCAATTAATACCAAAGTGATTAACAATAAGCAATAGTTGTCATCCATAGAAAAATCAAAATTCAACAAAACACAAACATGGAACAAAGTTCAAAAACACAAATAAATATTTGATGAAAACGAAAAAAGAATTATTTCTCTAACTTTGGGGTCAAAAGTTTAAACTTGCCATCTGGCACTTGAACTTGGGCGAGCTTTCGTAGCTGAAAAGCTAACTTCTTCATCAACGTCATAAATATGACAGAGACTGCGCTTTAACTCGTTATCAGCTTTGAATGTATCCTTCTTTTCATTCAAACAGGGACGCTTGCCTGGGTTTTTGTCAAGATCGGATATCGGTGTGCCGTTATCACCACAGAAAGAAACAACATCCTAAAAATAAATTCCGGTAAGTTGTTAATAATAAATTCGTAAGAGTAATGCAAACAGTTAAGCACGTGTAATTTTAAAAAGATATTAACCGTTTCTTGTGATTGCAAATCAACTGACATAGCATTCATTGAAGCATAATCATCAACCTATATTTAACAAAAAAACAATTAAATGTGACATATTCCAATGTTATTTATTTAATATGCAATAGCTAAGCTTTAAAAAAGGAATAGAATGTTATTAATTACCTCGTTTGTGGTAAAAAAAAATTTCCAGCTCTCCAATAATTGATGAATCATCTGTCATTTTAGCAATGGTGTAAACTTGCTTACCGGTCTTTAGATTGAAGTCAGTGATTTCGATCTTGAAAGCATACTTCTTATCCATCAAATCATAAAATTCATCAGGCAATAATCTATTATAACCACCCTGTAAATGACAAGATTATAAATTATATTTTAAAAATAATATTCAAACCAATAATTATATGAAAAAACTGAGAAATAAAAAAAATACCTCCAAATACTTTTCAAGAAATTCTTTAGATGATTTTCGAAAAATTCTGTTAGCCTCACCATCAAATAAAGTAAGAGATATCATTCCCGTAGCATCTTGGACTCGAATGCCAAGCTTAATCCTTTTAAGGGAAAAAAAATGAAATTAATATTATTTTATAGCATTATTAAATCTCCCTTTTTGAATAGACTAATAAGAAGACCAAGGTGAAAATATGATTTTAAAACCTTGGTTCAGCAGATACAGCTTCTTGTGCACATTTAGGAGTTAGACATTCAAAAACATTTTGTTCCTCAAACTCATCGATCTGAGCCATCACCTTTGGGAATAGTAATTACTTTTCTTAAAACCTTCTTAGATGCATGCCTCATAATACCAATCAAAATGTTGCTCCACGTCGCAAGAATTACCACAGACTTTACCTGTATAGCGTATACAATATTGTTAGTATTTAATGTTTTAATATGTTTATTTTAAATTATACAAATATTTAAAATTAAAACAAATAAACATACTTCCACAATTTCAATGACTTCTGCAACTTTCTTGAAATCATTGTTATTAAGAAACTCGTCACGCAATGAATAGAACAATGATGAACTTGCACGGCGAGAAGTTGATGATGTTTCTTTTTCAGGTTTGTCAAGTAAACTGTTAAACAAAGAGTAATTTATAAGAATTTTAATATTAAAGAAATCATATATAAATAGAATATAAATAATATTTAAATAAAATAAAATAAGAATACCTTTTCTTAAATAAGTTGATTTCATCAATATCATCATTAACGAAAAGTCTAGTAACCTTGTAAGTATTAGAAACATAAGGCTTACCTAAAAGAAAAAAATAGAAAAAGTGAAAAAAATCTATATATAATAGATGACAAAAAAAAACACCACAATATATTGATTTAAATACAGCAACTGAAGTACCACCAAACCACTGCAATCTCCCAAACTGTAGAATGATAACAATTGTTGTAACATCTTTGTTTTCTGATGTGTATTTCGAAAACTGTTCTTCATACTCATCAAATAAAGTAACATATATAGAATTTCCCCTGTAACAAAATAATTTAGTAAGTTGAATAACAAGCAAATAAAAAAATTAAATTAAATTTAAATAATAGATTGCAAACTCTGGATCCTCAATTTGCATAGTCCTTCTCTTGCATTCCATTCCATGAAACCCAACTTTCTTAGCCGTATCAAAACACCTTACAACAGACCCGATAACATCTATAAAAAATTAAAAATATTTAAATATTCATCCTTAAAGAACGAAACACTTATATACAGTAATAATATTTAAAATTTAAAATAGAGATATAAAGTAACAATTTTGTAATTTTTAAGATATAATAAATATACACTAACCGATTGTTTCGTTTTCAGGAGCAGATTTATCCTTAATGGATGTGAAATGGGTGAATCGAAATCCATAAAATGATCCAAACAAATCATCGCATTTAACGATTTTTGTTTTGTTAAAGATGCAAAGTTTGTGCGGATTGTCGATGAACTTAAAATTAGCAAAGTTCGAACCAAGAGTTGGACATTGTATTTTTAAACAGGCTCCTTGTTCAAAAAACTTCTCAAAAACACTAAACCATTTACTTTGGCAAGTTGCATGCATTCTTGTACCCTGAAAGTAAATTATTGAGAATCTTTAATAAATAATAATCCTTTTTTTACTAATAATACATAAAATAAGATTAGGAAAAGAGAGAAAAAAATTATGAAATAGAATAACCTGTTCATCAACGACAATCATCTCGATTGAATAAGAATCTTTGGGATTCTTTTTATTGACATTTCTCCACATTCTTATTACGTGAACTTTTATTGTAAAATCATAATCTTTAGCATCCCGTTCATTCAACATGGTAATCAAATTTGACTCCATTAAGCTGTTAAGCAAAGACGAAAATGGTAGAATTGTTATGGTAAACCAATAAGTAGTTTTTTTTTTAATTTTACTAAGTGTGTAAAGCAAGTTATACATTACTTTTTTTGTTAGTGGCCCTCAAAACAAAAATTAGTACTTGCTTGGAGAGCAACTTCTTTTGTTGTTAGTGCCCCTCAAAGAAAACAGAATAAAAAATCCATTAATTATTGAAAATTAACATTTTAGGCGTTGAATAGTCTAAATTAGTCAAAAGTTAACATTTTTTTGTGTTTAAGTTAAACCAACTGACTTTTCAAAACTTTTAGAAAAATCTTTTTTTATACACCTTTTTTGACCGTTCAAAATGATACATGGATTTATACTTTTATCCATATACTTTCAAGAGGAGCAACGAATAAAACAGGGTTTGACTTTTTTAAAATCATAAAACAGCTACTGATGTTTCATGTTTTTTTCTTCATAAATCACCAACTGAAAAATCATGAAGTGCAAACCCATACACATGTTGTAATCAAATTAATGAATAATATAAACTTACTTGACTTGAAGAGAAAGAAAGCAGAGGCATTTTCGTCCCTCAACCGATAATCCTTGATTTGAAGAACAACAGACCGAAAGAATTAGAATTGCTAATCCTTAATAAATACCCATCGTGGTAAGAGTAATTTTAGGGTAAGATTTTCGGGATGATTGAGACAGATCGTTACTTACAATGTTTAGACGAAAATTTGAATGATTTAGATGAATAAAAATCTTCATGTTTATGTTGAAGATTGAAACAGATTGATTGAATCGTTTCCTTTACAGAAATCAATTTTACCCTAAAATAGCCCATTGTTAATTAGTATCTGCAAAAGGAAAGAATCTTTATCAATATATAACTAAATGTCATAATTCGTACTTATATTGTAATTAGTATCCGTAATTAATGGATTTGAAAGTCAAAAAAATAAGTCAAATGAAAAGTTTGAAGTTACATAGTATCCGTAATTAATGATTCTGAATCTCCAATCACTATAATGACCTTCAAAAATCATCATCCATCTCCCCAAAATTGTGAATCATGAAACATGAGAACTTGTCCTGGTGCAATATACACATTCATGTGGTGTATTACCTTTGTATTAGTTTCAACCAGATTATTTTTAAATTTCAAAATCAAAAAGATTCGTCCGATGTTTAGACATACACATGAAACAATAACAATAATCAATTAACCAAAGAAATAAGAACAATTTGTTGATATTACCTTGATGAATCATATACATCGGACGAGATCGTCAGAAGTAGAGTTAGGGCAAATCAATTTGTTGATATTACCTTGATGAATCAGATGCAGCTTTACCAAATCGTCAGAAGTAGAGTTAGGGAAAATCATTTTGTTGATTTTAACATATTTGAATCAGATGCATCCGACGAAATCATGAGAAGTAGAGTTGGGGCAAATCAACAGGTCAAATAATAGGTTGAATCGAGTTGGTATAGTTCTTGAACGGATGGAGCGTCGTAATAGTAAGATAGGTTTGGAACGGAGGATGGATGGAGCGTTCGTACAAAGCTATTTTCAAAGTAAAAACCATCCATGTGTGGAACCGTGAGGGATGAGATAAAGAAATGGATCTGGATGAAGCTATCTTCAAAGTAAAAACCATCTATGTGTGGAAACGTGAGGGATGAGATAAAGAAATGGATCCGGATGAAGTTTCAAATGGGTAATATGACCCGCGAGTTAGTATTTGGTTGACCCGCGAGTTAGAATTAGGTTGGTTAATAGCGTGACACGTGGCAATGGATGCCTTAAAAAAGGCCGGCAAAGTAAGATGTTGCTTTATTAGTTAAAGATTTTCAAAGATGAAACATTATTTAAATTGTTGTGTAATCCGATGAATTATTACATTATCTTAAGGACAAATATTGTTCTTTTAGGGGAACATTACCAAAATGGACATTTGACCACTCAAACTTATCAAAATGGAGAAACTTTTTCAGCCGTCTATTTCGTGGTCATTTAGGCCAATAGTCAGCTAGAGCCGGCTCCAAATTCCATGCCCAACAACTTTTTATCAGAGATTTAACCAACCAGAGAACGACACGTGGCGACACTAACTCCAAAGCCGGCTAAAGCCCACTAAAAAGAAGGCTCAGCTGGCGCGTTTTTTTTTCGTGGCTTAGCCTACTTGGCTTGAGCTGTAACCGGCTTGGCTTGTTTTAGCCGGCTTGGCTTCTTATGCCGGCGCCGAATAGGTTTTTACACGTGTTAGCCGGCTGGAGTGGTTTAATTAGCCGTCTTCAACTTTTATAAATATAAACCAATTCATTTCAACCCTCATTTTCACTTCTCAAATTTCAATTTTCACTCCAAAGTTTAACTTATCAAATATGGGTGGAGGGTATCCAAACCCTTCTCGACCGGCTAATGAACCTGTTCAACCTGTACAGCCTGCCAACCCATCTCGACCAGCTGATGAACCTGATGAACCATTGACCTGGACGGATGAAGAGTAGAATTGGGCATTCGATCAGGTTTTTGGCCAACTCTCAGATGATGGGCACTTCCCCGATTTAGACGAGTGGTACGTCCCCAATTCAGAAGAGGGGTACCTTACTGACCCTAGAGAGGAATATGTACCTGATTCAGATGAGGGGCATCTCCCCAACTCAGAGCAGGGTTACCTCACTGACCCCGGAGAGGAATACGTGCCTAAGTCTGAAGACGAGGAGGAATACCTCACCGAGGACGAGCGTCCCAGTTTTTTTGATCCATGGGAAGATGAGCGCTCGTGGCATTCTGATAACTCTTTTGATTCATTCGAGCATCTTTAATTCATGGGATTATGTAATTTTAAATTTTTAGATGCTGTAATTTTTTATTTTTAGGTTATTTAAGTTTTTATTTTTAATTTATGTAATTTTTTATTTTTAGGTTGTGTAAGTTTTTATTTTTAATTTATGTAATTTTTTATTTTTAGGTTATGTAAGTTTTTATTTTTAGTTTATGAAAATTTTAATTTTTATGTTATTGTATTTTAATTGTTAGGTAATGTATTTTTATTTTATTTTCGTAACATATTTTAAACAATAAGAGTATAACAAAATAACATTTCATTAAAACAAAACAACATAATTAACAAGTTACAAAATCACTCTACGTGTCAGTAGGTGTCGGTAAACAACGACAAATATAAATTTTATATGCCATGAATCGTCGACATTTCGTAACATTCTCCCAGATATCTCCATCTAAATTTAAAGGCTTTTTCAGAGTTAAATGTTCCATTAGCATACAAGCTAAAACTCCTGAATTTTCAACTAGGTAACGGTGGTGGCTTTGGATGTACTTTTCTAAACTCAAAAACGTAAACTGTTTCTCACTTTGCCTAGATTTCCTCCAATAATGAATATTGACCAACAAAGCTCCGAAGTGTACCGCAAATTTTGTCACCAACGAAAAAATTAAGTGGCGATATACCACTGAAGAAAAATATTCAGTCCAGTATTGTTCTATTTCCATATTCTTCATATCAATTCCTATTAGTAACCAACGTCTTTGTTCTATAAATAGTGGGACATAAACGTAATCAACTTCCCAAAGTGAAGGAAAATATTTTTTCTAACCCATAGAAAATGAAAATGCTTTTTTCAACGACTGATTTAATAAATGATTATAATACTGCAGTGGGAAGACGGTCCAACGCAAATTTTGTGGTGATTCGTTTTTCGTCACTTGTACGTGTCGAATGCGCATAATTCTACCCACCCAAGCTTCGATATGCTGTAAAAATAAACATTTTGTGAGAACATGTTTAACAAGTTATAAGAAATGAAATAAATAAAAAAGTTTAGATGGTTTACGATTGGCGAAAAAGAACCGTTGTTGATCAAATACAATAGACTGCCCCAAAACTCGTTACTCAGTTTTCCTTGTTGTTGTTGGTTGAAGTTGGCTTCAAAGAAACCCAAACCACGTTTTACCTGGACGACTTCTTGGTGGATTTGGTTAATGATCTAAACCAGTGGAACCGGTACCCTTGGTGTAACTATTTATGGGATCTAACTTTTCTAGGTCTCCATAATTGTTTTGAGGTTAAGAAGAAACAAATAGAAGAAAAGAAGCAGAAGGTGATGAATTACTCTTTGAATGGTTTTGTGTGGGCTTTTAAGGTAAGCAAATTTCAATATATGTTTGGATGTAATGCCTTGAATTACTTGTTAAAAATTTTCTATTACTAATTCATTTCTAAATGTTTAAAAGATGTGGATCTATGAGGTTCTTTCGGAGTGCTGGACCTTTGTCAACACATACAAATTAAAGGTTTCGAGATGTCTGAGTTGGGGTGTTGCTGGTAGAGTAAATTGGAATATAGCTACGGGGGTTTTGACAAGTTCAGTGCATGTAAGTGTGATATCTTAGCCTTCTAAATGTTTATACTTAATATGTTATCTTAGCCTGCTATATTTGTTATCTTAGCCTACTCAATATCATGACTTAGCCTGTTAAATTTTATGACTGATAAGTTGAAGTCATTTTTTTAGCCAAAAGATAGGCCGGTTGCACTGAAGCCTAATGAGGAGGAAAAGAAATTGGAATGGTGGGTGTCAAGTTTAGAGTATCTGAGTAAACAGCAAAATGTTGAGGAGCGACACACGCTTCAGAGGAAAGGGATTCCGGTTTCTGAATCGATGAGTGACAACATACCAAAAAAGGATGGGAAGCTTTGTGGGAAGGTTGATAAATTGTCAGAGCTGGAGATGCAAGAGGGAGGGAAGGTTGATAAAATATTAGAGCTGGTACAAGAAGTTGTATCAAAGCAAAATATTCTTGAGGTAAACATATTGAATTTCTAAATAAACATTAACATATCATTTTTTTAACCAACTATATATAGGATGTTTTAAAGGATGGGATAAAAAAAGGAAGTTTGGTGAGGGCCAGCACACAGACTCTGTGGAAGGTGAAGAATAAGAAGAGGTTAATACCGACAACGTGAAAAATGTATGTTAAACTTATATATTTATTATATTAGCCTACTATATTTGTTATCTTAGCCTGCTATATCTGATAACTTAGCCTGCTGAATCAGTATGTTAGCCTTGTATATTTAACTTAGCCTGCTATATCTGTTAACTTAGTATGCTGAATATGTATATTAGCCTTATATATTTGTTAAACATAACTGCTATATTTGTTATCTTAGCCTTATATATCTATTATCTTAGCTTACTATATCTGTTATCTTAGCCTGCTATATCTGATAACTTAGCCTACTGAATCAGTATGTTAGCCTTGTATATTTAACTTAGCCTGCTATATCTATTAACTTAGCATGCTGAATATGTATATTAACCTTATATATGTGAGGCCTCAAACCCGGGAGGCCCCACGCGTTGGATTTACTCATTCACAAACAGTTCTTAAACTCATACATCAAAATACGCAGCGGAAAATTTCGTTCATTACATAACATAACTGTTCTACATGCGGAAGCGTAAAACTTTGTTTACAACATTCATTACATAACATAATCAAAACATAACGGGATGCCAGTCTTCGTGTCAGCCGGGTAACTCTTCATCGCTAGCCAAGCATCACCGTCCATCATCATAACCTGCCCTTAACCTGAATGTGCATACTAAGAAGGTCAGCTATGCTGGTGAGTTCTAGTTTTAACATAAATCATTAACATCAAATATTTGCCAAAAACATAACATCATACTTTATTTAATAAAAGCGTACATAAAACATGCAATAACTTAACATCATCAAAACATCGTAGCATAACATCGTAACAATAGTCAATATGAACCGAATCTGCGCCTTCTCGTAACCGTCAAATCCATACATCGCATACCAGCGGATGAACTTAAGGCTCGCTACCTCTAAGTCATCCGTCATCCAGGTCTCCTAAGGCTCGTTACCTCTAGGTAGACCATACACACGTCTCCTAAGGCTCGTTACCTCTAGGTAGACCATACACACGTCTCCTAAGGCTCGTTACCTCTAGGTAGACCATACACACGTCTCCTAAGGCTCGTTACCTCTAGGTAGACTAAACATACCATAGGCAATATTTCCCCGCAAGGAATAGTACCTTCCATCGGGATCCCGGTAATCCCATGGGCGACCGTCGTCACCCCATCCTCAACCAGTTGTACAACCGTTAGCCAGCCACAAAGGCCCCCCGTAAGGTAAGGCCAATACATACATACATACATACTCTAGCTCCCGTAGGAACTCGTGGCAGATTCGTTCATTCGTGACTTTCATAAAAACCTTTACCTCGTTTTAGTTAAAGCATTCGTACGTTTTATTAAATAACACTTCATTCGTAAACCTTTCACAACTTCGTTTGGCAAAATATTTTATAAACCTCATCTCGTAAACCTCGTTTCGTAAACATCTCATTAACTCGTTTCGTCTTCCCCTTTCGGAAGCATCGTTCATAAACCTCGTTTCGTAAACCTCGTTTCATAAACCTCGTTTCGTAAACCTCGTTTCATAAACCTCGTTTCGTATGTATGCACACCAGCCCAAAACATTTAATTAAAACATTAAAAGAAGGGCTTCTAGAACTCACCTTATAAGTTACTCTTGGGTTGTCCTAAACAAAGGTCCAACAACGTCACTTCCGATCTGAATTGATTAATTAAATACACATCAGACCTAAATCCCGACTCTAACGGTTTACTCGTTCTGTTACAGGTGAATACACTGACTTCACCTACTGATGCAGACCTATCGAAACTACTTAGTTTCGACAGGTGCAGGCCCATCGAAACTTCTAGTTTCGACAACTGCAGGTCACTCGAAACTTCTAGTTTCGACAACTGCAGGTCACTCGAAACTTCTAGTTTCGACAACTGCAGGTCACTCGAAACTTCTAGTTTCGACACCTGCAGGCCACTCGAAACTCTAGTTTCGATACCTGCAGAACTCAGCTATCTTCTCCAAAAACCCTAACTTTCGCATGCATGTCCGATCTTGTCAAGATCCGGACTTTTTGTATTCAAAACGTGTATTTTCCTTTCGTGATTCCAGATTTATAACCCTTTCCTCATTTGGTTTATAAAAACCCGTCATTTTCCCGAAAACCCAAAAACGAACAAAAACTCAGATTTGGTTCGGGTGTTACCTGATTTCGAGATTCTGATCCGGAGGTTTTGCTCACGAGTTCAGTAGCAACAAGCTCCTTCAATCTCGGGTCGATCCGCCAACTTTCTCTCTCTACGGTTTTTCTCTCTAGATTCTTGCAAATGAGAGAAATGGTGTGTGTTGGCTATTTAAAGGGAGGAAACCCCCCCTTCCTTCAAGTTTGCCGGCCCAACCGGCCCGGCCCGTTACGCCTCGTTCTTTTATCCCGTTCGTCCCGGTTCAACCCGTTATTTAAAATCCTCATTTATTTTGGGATGTTACAAGTCTACCCCCCTTACAATAGGTTTCGTCCCCGAAACCTATCATAAGTCAAACAGTTGAGGGTACGACTCCTTCATTTCCATCTCCGTTTCCCATGTAGCTTCCGATCCCTTCCGGTGCTTCCACTGGACTTTAACCAACTGGATAACTTTGTTACGTAAACGTTTCTCTTTCCTGTCTAGGATGGCCACAGGTTCTTCAATGTAGTTAAGGCTGTTGTCGACCTCGATGTCAGTAAGTGGTACGTGAGCCGTTTCATCCGCCAAACACTTTCGCAAGTGTGATACATGGAAGGTAGGATGAATCCCACTTAACTCATCAGGCAATTCCAACCGATAAGCGACTTCACCAACCCGTGCCATAATCCTGAATGGTCCGATAAACCTCGGACTTAACTTTCCTCTCTTCCTGAATCGTATGATTCCCTTCGAGGGCGACACTTTCAACATTACTCTGTCCCCAACATTAAATTCAATAGGCCTTCGTCGTCTATCCGCGTAGGATTTCTGACGATCTTGGGCGGCCTTCATTCGTGCTTTGATCTGATCAAACCTTTCCGACGTTTCTTTTACAACTTCAAGACTTCCCAATTCCTTCTGTCCAATCTCACCCCAACAAACCGGGGTCCTGCATCTTCTCCCATACAACATTTCATAAGGCGGCATACCTATCGTCGTGTGATAACTGTTGTTGTAGGAGAATTCAGCTAACGGCAGATGGCTGTCCCAACTGCCACCGAAGTCGATAATACAAGCACGAAGCATATCCTCCAATGTCTGAATGGTCCTTTCGGACTGACCATCCGTTTGCGGGTGGAATGCTGTGCTGATATTAAGCCTCGTGCCCATCGCCTCGTGAAATCTTTTCCAGAACTTCGATGTGAATCGTGTGTCCCGGTCAGATACGATCGTCTAGGGCATCCCATGCCGTGCTATTATTTCATTAATAAACACTTCCGCTAACCTTTCCGACGAGAACGTCTCGCGAATAGGTAGGAAATGAGCACTCTTCGTTAAACGGTCCACAATTACCCAAATGGTGTCATGACCTTTAGCTGTGCGAGGTAGCTTAGTTATGAAGTCCATGGTAATGTGTTCCCACTTCCATTCCGGTATATCAAGTGGTTTAATCTTTCCATACGGTTTCTGGTGCTCGGCCTTTACTTGCGAGCAAGTCAAGCACTTGCTTACATACTTCGTCACGTCACATTTCATTCCAGGCCACCAGTATTCCCTCCTCAGATCTTGGTACATTTTATTGGTACCGGGATGGATAGAGTAACGAGACTTATGAGCCTCATCCAAGATTTTGGTCCTAAGCTCGCCACCCATAGGTATCCATATCCGCCCAAAACGTGTCCTAACACCAAGGGTGTTATATTCCAACTTGTCCTGTTGGCCAACCATCCTTTCCTTCTTTATGTTTTCCTCTTTAAGTGCCTCATCTTGAGCCTTTTCAATTTCTCTCATCACATCTGAAGTTACCACCAACTGGCAATCCTTCACTCTAATAGGAGTAGGCACATCCTTTCGGCTTAGAGCGTCAGCCACCACGTTTGCCTTTCCAGGGTGGTATATGATTTCACAGTCATAATCTTTCAGAAGTTCCAACCATCGTCTCTGCCTCATATTAAGCTCTCTTTGTTCGAAGAAGTATTTCAAACTTTTGTGGTCGGAGTAAATAGTAAACTTCACCCCATAGAGGTAGTGCCTTCATATTTTCAATGCAAATACGACAGCAGTAAGTTCCAAATCATGAGTCGGATAATTGACTTCGTGAACTTTCAACTGCCGCGACGTATATGCAATCACTCTCCCGTTGACAGATCCTTGTGTAGTCTTGACTATACCTCTCTCGTTCTTGATAGACGTTATCTTTTTCAGCATCGTACATCCCTAGTCGGTCTTTCACATCTAACCGTTAGGGTTCTTATATCGTCATTCTATGTGAAATGTCTTATCAAACTCGGAGTCGTCCACAGAAGACTCCTTGGCCATAATTTCAACTCCTCGTTCAGGTTATCCACCTTTCCATCTGGACGGTTCCTATCGATCGTCTCTCAACTATTTGGATCATTGTGTATACCTCATAAGCTGTCCATGGTGCATTCGTCCTTGAAGGACCATACCATGTCGTTCTCGAATGAATCATAATATCCCGTTCCTGAATGATTCCTACTATCAAGTTTCCTAAGGTACCGTACCATCTCATTCCCGAAGGAACCACATCGTCTCGTTCCCTAAGGAACCATATGCTTCATTCCAGAAGGAACCTTATCGCTTCGTTCCCGTAGGAACCGTATCGCTTCATTCCCGTTGGAACCGTATCGCTTCATTCCCGTTGGAACCGTATCGCTTCATTCCCGTTGGAACCGTATCGGGTATCCCCCAAACATATGAGGTATCCCTTATCACACTCAACTTGTCGGGAAGGTATTCATTCAGATGGCACACTAGTCACTCGAACTTTTCATTCATATCTTCATACACAATCTCCTTCTAGTCTTTCTTTCAAACGTACTTGTCAGGTTTTACGTTTCACATCGTTGGTTCATTGAACACCCTTATTCCTACATATCACTGGATGGTCTTAGGGATTGGCATCCCATCTGACCGACAATATATATTCTCTAGCTACTCGTTTCCGTTAGCCTTTTCTGCATGCATTTCTTCTAAAGTCACATTCGTTGGTCTTACTATGGATAGATGACACGTACGGTGACACTTGTACTTTCATTTCCTTTCTAGTTTCAGTGGGTCCCTCAACGGCTTTCCAATTCTAGTAACACTCGCAGCTATTGATTAGACTTAGACATAGTAGAGCGTTCTCTGAGTCGCCTAGAATTTCTTCTTAGTGCCCATGCCTTGCTTCACATTGTTAGTCAAAACTTGTCCTTCACATTCATTCTAGACAAACAATCCTTGGGTCGGATCTGGTTTGGTTTGGTTTAGTCTGCACGCCCTAATTAACATCGCGGTTTCCGTCTCTTGTTGTTGTTGGTATATCTATTTTCTCATTTCAGCAGATACCCTTATTAGTTGTCTTGGACTGTCTTCTACATGGAAAGATGTACTTTGTGCATTCGTGCACTCATATATTCTTTGGACATACACTAGTGTGGTTATTTCTTTCATGCTCATGCATACTTCAACAGTAGACCGATTCTTATTCATCAGAACGTGTTTGCGCTAAGCGTAGCCCATCCTAGCTCCTTGGCATCCTTCATACGTATGCTCGTCTGACTTAGGTAAACCGAAGTTTCATTCCTCCTCATCTTGTCTGTGGCTCGTACTTGCTGACATCATTCACCGTTGTAAGGTACACCATCTTTGACATCATTACCATTACTAATGATGTTCATCAATCTCCTTAATCGTTACTCGGGTGACTAACATCTCGTAGTCGTGGTTGAGTAATTGGATCAACTCTGATACGTAAGCATTAATCAATACCATAAGATTCACCATCATGCACGTGCACCTGTAAATTCACAATTTCGCGGATCCAAACGAAATTACCAATTTACCTTACTCGAGCATTCTAGTTCCTCTTATAACACTTTCTAATACTCGCGTCCCTTCAAAGTTGAGATTTTGTCCCGGCATTCTCATCGACACCTCTTACCACTTTCGCTCTAAGTCAACACAACGGAGGACATTTCGCATCACACTCGTACGGTCTCATGCACACTACCTTCCGGTTCCGCAAGAACTCTTGCCTTTTCACTATAAACTTGGTGGGCGGGAATCCTACCGTGTCATCCGGTACGACCCTCACCACGCCTTCCGCCTATTCTTCTCTCCATTTCGTTCTTAAAAGACAAGGAATCTAATGTCATCACGCTAGTTAACAAATAAAATTCAATAAGTACTGTAAGATGTTAATATACACTGGCCATCTGCAATTAACCATTACACTACCTCTTGATTTCGATTTGACCACCTTTGTGATTTCCATCAGAACACAAGTCCTTTCCTAACTCTTCCTAAGGCATACTATATACGTAATATATATACTACCTTCATACCTGATGCTGTGGCTCGAGTTACCCGTACTGGCATCCGCTTTCGGTCCCATTCAAAGTTTAAGTTCAGACACTGGGAGTGTCCGAATCTCTCAAACTATTGCTCTGATACCAACTTGTGAGGCCTCAAACCCGGGAGGCCCCACGCGTTGGATTTACTCATTCACAAACAGTTCTTAAACTCATACATCAAAATACGCAGCGGAAAATTTCGTTCATTACATAACATAACTGTTCTACATGCGGAAGCGTAAAACTTTGTTTACAACATTCATTACATAACATAATCAAAACATAACGGGATGCCAGTCTTCGTGTCAGCCGGGTAACTCTTCATCGCTAGCCAAGCATCACCGTCCATCATCATAACCTGCCCTTAACCTGAATGTGCATACTAAGAAGGTCAGCTACGCTGGTGAGTTCTAGTTTTAACATAAATCATTAACATCAAATATTTGCCAAAAACATAACATCATACTTTATTTAATAAAAGCGTACATAAAACATGCAATAACTTAACATCATCAAAACATCGTAGCATAACATCGTAACAATAGTCAATATGAACCGAATCTGCGCCTTCTCGTAACCGTCAAATCCATACATCGCATACCAGCGGATGAACTTAAGGCTCGCTACCTCTAAGTCATCCGTCATCCAGGTCTCCTAAGGCTCGTTACCTCTAGGTAGACCATACACACGTCTCCTAAGGCTCGTTACCTCTAGGTAGACCATACACACGTCTCCTAAGGCTCGTTACCTCTAGGTAGACCATACACACGTCTCCTAAGGCTCGTTACCTCTAGGTAGACTAAACATACCATAGGCAATATTTCCCCGCAAGGAATAGTACCTTCCATCGGGATCCCGGTAATCCCATGGGCGACCGTCGTCACCCCATCCTCAACCAGTTGTACAACCGTTAGCCAGCCACAAAGGCCCCCCGTAAGGTAAGGCCAATACATACATACATACATACTCTAGCTCCCGTAGGAACTCGTGGCAGATTCGTTCATTCGTGACTTTCATAAAAACCTTTACCTCGTTTTAGTTAAAGCATTCGTACGTTTTATTAAATAACACTTCATTCGTAAACCTTTCACAACTTCGTTTGGCAAAATATTTTATAAACCTCATCTCGTAAACCTCGTTTCGTAAACATCTCATTAACTCGTTTCGTCTTCCCCTTTCGGAAGCATCGTTCATAAACCTCGTTTCGTAAACCTCGTTTCACAAACCTCGTTTCGTAAACCTCGTTTCATAAACCTCGTTTCGTATGTATGCACACCAGCCCAAAACATTTAATTAAAACATTAAAAGAAGGGCTTCTAGAACTCACCTTATAAGTTACTCTTGGGTTGTCCTAAACAAAGGTCCAACAACGTCACTTCCGATCTGAATTGATTAATTAAATACACATCAGACCTAAATCCCGACTCTAACGGTTTACTCGTTCTGTTACAGGTGAATACACTGACTTCACCTACTGATGCAGACCTATCGAAACTACTTAGTTTCGACAGGTGCAGGCCCATCGAAACTTCTAGTTTCGACAACTGCAGGTCACTCGAAACTTCTAGTTTCGACAACTGCAGGTCACTCGAAACTTCTAGTTTCGACAACTGCAGGTCACTCGAAACTTCTAGTTTCGACACCTGCAGGCCACTCGAAACTCTAGTTTCGATACCTGCAGAACTCAGCTATCTTCTCCAAAAACCCTAACTTTCGCATGCATGTCCGATCTTGTCAAGATCCGGACTTTTTGTATTCAAAACGTGTATTTTCCTTTCGTGATTCCAGATTTATAACCCTTTCCTCATTTGGTTTATAAAAACCCGTCATTTTCCCGAAAACCCAAAAACGAACAAAAACTCAGATTTGGTTCGGGTGTTACCTGATTTCGAGATTCTGATCCGGAGGTTTTGCTCACGAGTTCAGTAGCAACAAGCTCCTTCAATCTCGGGTCGATCCGCCAACTTTCTCTCTCTACGGTTTTTCTCTCTAGATTCTTGCAAATGAGAGAAATGGTGTGTGTTGGCTATTTAAAGGGAGGAAACCCCCCCTTCCTTCAAGTTTGCCGGCCCAACCGGCCCGGCCCGTTACGCCTCGTTCTTTTATCCCGTTCGTCCCGGTTCAACCCGTTATTTAAAATCCTCATTTATTTTGGGATGTTACAATATATTTGTTAAACACAACTGCTATATTTGTTATCTTAGCCTTATATATTTGTTATCTTAGCCTGCTATATCTGTTATCTTAGCATGCTATATCTGTTATCTTAGCCTGCTGAATCAGTATGTTAGCCTTGTATATTTGTTATCTTAGCCATATATATTTGTTATCTTAGCCTTATATATCTGATAAGTTAGCCTGCAATATGTGATAACTTAGCCTGCTATATCTGATAACTTAGCCTAATGCTTTTTTTTAGGATTTTGATGAGGATTATGCTTCAGCTTATGGCACACCTGGTCCCAGTGTTGAAGTTCTTGGTAGCGACCAAGTTTCGGAGTTCAAAAAAAGAGTTGGAAGACGGTTGAGGAAGTCGTTTTCACAAATGGTGTCACCTTACATTGTGTTTAAGAACAAACCCCGTCAAAAGCGAACCGAACCATTTGATTTGAAAAAACTAAATGATCAATATACATCAAAGAAGGAAGTCAAGATTTCACTAACCAATGGATCACCATTAAAAGAAGAGTTTTGGAATGATCTCTTGGGGGCAGATGAGTCGCCAGGATGGTTCGAGACTGATGTATGTATCATTTAAGTGTTTTAACCTATTATTTAACTTCATCTAAGTTTTTTATTACTGTTTTGAATAGCATATCCAGGTGTGGATGACATATTTTTACTACTCGAGGCCAGCTGACGTGAAATGGAGTATTATGCCACCATGGTTTGTACATGGATTGTCAAATGAGGAGCATCAATATTCTGTAGGAAGCGGGGACTATCCACCATACCCGTCGATAAAAATAGTTGACACTGTAAGTTTATAATACAATACAAGTTGATATTGCCAATTTTAAGTTCACAACTATATTGGAGAAAAACTGTATTTTTCAGGTTTATATTCCAATGAATATCGACAAACTACATTGGTTTTTAGTCTCCTTTTACCTTCCGACTGGCCACATGAGAATATATTACAGGTATTACTAATTAATCATAATCGATTCTAAATAGTCTTTAATATAACAGATGTTAAACAATCTTTAATTTATGTTTAACGAGTTACTCCGGATTAGGATATGGGAAAAAAAGCCGAACATTTACCGGTGTTCATTGAGTATGCCTTTGGTGTTTGGTTGCATTTTGTTGGTTATTTTAAACAACAAGGAGTTACTGTGTACCACCCACCGATGGGCTTTGCCAGAGATATCATTGATTGTCCTCAACAATTCTCGGCGAGTGAAAAAGGTGACTGTGGCCCCTGGGTGTGCAAATTCCTTGAGAGATTGATCAAACAACAAGTGTGGGTTAACTTTGATGAAGACCTGGAGTTAACAGCGAAACTGTTTCGTCATCGTTTCGCCAAGATTTGTTATGATCATCTACTAGAGGATTGATCATTTGGTGTTAAACAATTTGTGTTAAACAATGTTGGGTTCATTTTGGTAAACAATGTTGGGTTCAGGTTAGGTAGTGACAAGGTTGGGTGTGCTTTATGTTAAACAATGTTTGTAAAGTATCGGTAAACAATGTTGGTGGTAGTGACTATTATGCCACAGTTATCCTATGATTAGCCTGCTATTTTCCTCTTATTAGCCTGCTATTAGACTTTCAAATTTTAGGTTGCAATTTAGTGTACATAGCCTATGATTAGCCTGCTATTTTCCTCTATTTGTGTATTTGTCTGTCCTTAGCCAGCTAATAACATTTCCTTAGCCGGGTACCTATGCATTTTTAGTCGACTAATAACATTTCCTTGGCCTGGTATTAGACTTTATTTAGCCGGCTATGTAGCCTGAGTTTTTTTAATAAACACAACATTCGTATTAATATTAAACACAACAATACAAGTTAAATGTCTAAAAAAAAGACAACAAGAAACTAAAATATTAAACTTCAACTACTCATCATTCAAATCATAATCAAACTGTTGTGTGGTTGACTCGTACACATATCGACGGAAATTTTCTTCATCAACAGTGGTAGGCTCAAACTGATTAACTGGTTCTTCTTTGCATTTGGATTTGCTTGAGATCTGAGACGCTACAGGGGTTTTACAACTGTCTTGAGAATGACCTCTTGTGTGACACCTACCACAGAACAACGGTGTTATTTCCTCTCCTTGCGATGGAATACAATTATTTGCACGAGGTCGTCCGACTTGTCTTTTATCCATGTGTGGTGGCTTTGACAATAATAAGGTTATCGGGTCGATCCCATTCTGCTTCTTCAGGAAGGGGATTTATTATCCCTTCGTATGTCCTTCTGTATACTTCATTTGTAAACCAATGCATCGCCCAAGTGCTACAATCAGTTTGCTTTAAGTACTTAGAAACATATATCACGTAACCGCATGGTAAACCAGATAGTTGCCATTGTCGACAACTACACGTTCGATTAAGCAAATACACAAAACCTCTCCTTGATGGGGATGCAACTTCAAATTTATAACCGTCTATACCATGCACTGTCCATGTCACACATTTTGAGATTCTTTTTGCAACCTTATCTTTCGCCCAAACAGTAAGATCATGTGTATTTTTAGCCGCAAGTACCAAATATATTAGTAACTACAAATTCATGTGTAATAGTATAAAGTTATTTACAAACTTGAACCAGCATCTAGTAAAGTATCGCGAACAGTAGGAATAACTTCACAAAGCGCATTGAAATGGTATTCAAAATCAGACACCGTAAAGGCTTTGCATGCCTTCCACCAAAGGTGATCGTGTTTTTTCGCCAAAGATTTTAATCGAAGTTCATCATTAAATGGCGACAACAAAGCCCATGATGTGCATATGGAAAAATCGCTCTAATAGCCAAGTCAATTGAAGCTGCCCTATCAGATATGATTACCAATTCTGGATTTTCACCAATACATTATTTCAGCTTTCTTAAAAACCATGTCCAACAATCACCACTCTCTGATTTTCCAACACCATAGGCAACATGTAGGATCTGATTATTCCCGTCCATGGCTACAGCTAAAAACATTATGCCTTTAAATCCACCTTTGAGATGTGCTGTAACATCCCGAATAAATAGAAAACACATAAAAAGGAAAAGCAAAGTGGGCTTGGCCAAGGTTTGGCCCATGGGCCCGAAATATGAGGGGAAACCCTTGGCATATCAGCAGCCACGAACCCTTTCTCCTCATTTCATTCCATTTTCGCAAACTTTAGAGAGAGAAGGAGGATCCGGGTCTAGAGAGAGAAAGCAAGGGAATTGGCTCCGAAGCTCGAAGATACTTCGTCTTCATCACAACAACGTATAGCAACAGGAACCGAGCTCCAAGAGGTAAACACCGCGTCTAAATCTGAGTTTTACCAGTTTTGGGGTTTCGGGTTTAAGTCACTTAAAGGCATGATTTTTACGTATGAAACTTGAAACAAAATACATATTTAAGCTCATGGATGTAAAGGAAACGTTTTGGATGTAAAAAGTTTAAGGCTTGATTGATTAGAATAAATGGCCAGATCTCGGGTTCTGATCGGGAGAGATGACTGATGCATCGAAACTACTAGTTTCGATATAGTCGAATCCATCGAAACTACATAGTTTCGACATATGCAGACCCATCGAAACTATCATAGTTCCGACATTGACTCTAGCCCTAAACTACTAAGATTTTACATAAGTTACTGACTCGAAACTACCTAGTTTCGATATGAACCCATGACTCGAAACTACCTAGTTTCGATATATGCAGACCCATCGAAACTACCATAGTTTCGACATAAGTCCATGACCCGAAACTACTGGGTTCAAGCATAGTAATGTCTAGTGTCATTTAGGGGCACTACCTTATGTGTATAACTTCATTATACAGGTGGTGAATAGCCCTAGTGACGCTCAGTAACCAACTAGAGTATTACCAAAGCGACTCTTCAGGTGAGTTCTATGTGCCCCTTCTATGTTATGTGCAAATCATTTTAAATGTTTTGGGGCTGAAGTGTATACACTAAATGAATATATGTTATCTATGCCAATATGATCATACGTGACGAATAAATGCATATATATATATATATATACATATATGAAATGAAAGATGTACAAAGAATGAAACGTATGTTCATAAAGAACGAATGAATGAATGACATAACGTAAATGAATGAATTCTTGCCTTATATTTTTATATATCGCATGTTATGAATGTATGTAAACGTTATGGACGCTTCGAAGTTAACGGCTACTTCGGTAGACGGACGACCATGCGACTATTTTGCAACCGGAATAAATACGTTCTTTCAGCTGCTGGGACGTGTAAAAGGCATTAAAGGCTGATCGAAACAATTGCCCTATAAAGGAAGGACGGTTGCAGCAATAATAGTTCGCATGGGAAATGGATGCCTTCGGGTAGACGGGCGAATTACGGACTACGACGGTAGGACGGTATGACGGACGGCCAAAGGTTGCCGGACGGTTTAATGATATTGACGTACGGTTTCTAGAGCTGGACGGTGAATGAAATGGAGCTACGATGGTAGTTCAAGGAACGTTTGTCTTTATGACTTACGTAATACGGGTTGATCACCCTTATGTGTATGACCAATGAATGATTAATGAAAGTAAAGGTGAATACATATTTAATGTACTCGCATATGAACGATAAAGGAAAGCAAAGAATGTGTTAAGGTGTATTTATGTATGTATTTATATATATATATATATATATATATATATATATATATACTTATAAAAGAAAGGATGTTTATACTTAATTACTTTAAACTAGAACTCACCAGCGTTAGCTGACTTTTAGTATATATTTCAGGTAGAAAGAAGAAGGGTCATGCGGAGGCGTGATGGCTACCCCGCAACATGACTGACATCCCATTTACTTGAATTTCATGTTAAGACAATGTTTATGTTAAATTCTTAAGACTTCAGCTGCTATGTTTTGTATTTGAATGTTACGCTTCCGCTATGTTAAATATTTTAATTCAAAGTTCAGTGATTAATGACTATGTTTACAAGTAAATCCAACAAGTGAGGTCACCTGGGAAAGGGGCCTTACATGTGCGCCGTCAATAATAATTACCGGTCGAAGGTAACGCCTAAAACTTTCAATCTGTAATATAAACAATGGCGTCATAAACAAATGACAACAAAACATTTAATAAACACTAACACACCAATATAAACAATAACATACTAACAGCAACGCCAATAGAAAAAAAAAACACATTTCAAAACGGCTCAACTTGTCTGTTAGAATATGAGTTACAGTTCCAGGGTTGGCCCTCTTCAGATTATGGAAATAAGCTGGAAGTTCAGAAAATGAGTCATTAGAATTTCCCCTCAACATCTGCAATGCACATTCCTTTCCTCGCCAACCTTGATGGTATGTAATTTTGATAGGAAACCTTGAATTAATATTTTTCATTATGTCTTTTCCCCTGTAGACACGTCCGGTATCCTTAAGTTGATCTTTGATCAAATCACCAATTACCTTTTTTATTTGCTTTACGGATATGAGGGTACGTCTGTGTCCGTGAACACGTGTGCTAGTTATTAAAATATCTAACATGAAATGCACCAGATTCACCATAACTGTATGCCCTAATACGCCACTCACAATTAGGCGTAGGACATGATGCTTCATACCTATTCTTTTTAGATATATTAACCTTTTAATCGAAACACTCTCTAACACACATTTTCCCAAGCTCTAACTTTAAATGTTCTTTATCTCTAAAACATATACCTTCAAAAACATTATTAATTGATTTACCACCTTTAACACTGTAACATATCGGGTTTTTATTTAATAAATAATGATTAGTGGATATTCACATATTGGTATTTAATGGACGGAAGTCGACGGAAACTTAGCATGATATATCCAAAGACGCGGGAGCGGAGTTCGTTTGTTTTATGCAAATAAACACAAGGATCAACAAGCAATCAACGAGACTTAGTGGGGTTATATTAAACCACTAGATGGGCCAGGCTGGGGGAAGTGACGCGTGAAAGAGGGCCAAGCCCGACCTGAGGGAACACCCTTTAGGGTTTTACGCAAAGGGGTAAACCCCCCCCCTTGTGTTTTACGGCTGTCGAGTTCGAGAGAGAGGGAGGGGACGAGAACTCCAAGTTCCAACAACGATTTGCAGGTAATAAGCCGGGATCCTTCATCTCTCGTTTCGTTTATTCGATCGTAGATTATCGCTATAATCGTTGTAGTGCTAGGGTTTCGCCGAGAGAGGAGGCTCACGGAATCAAGTTCATCGAAGATCCAATCTACCCGAACCATTCGACCGAGAGGTAGGATCCCTTTATTCCTTGCATAGAATCGTTTTAATCATTTGCGAATTACGTGGGTTAGTGAGGTTTGGACGAAAACCCTAAAGGGATGAGGTCGGACACTCGATGGGGCTGCCCACGGCTACGAAGGCTTCGGAGGACGCGGCAGCAGCAAGTGGGGTGCAGGCGGTGGTCGCGAAGGGCTGGCCGATGACCACTAGCGGCTGAGGAGGTGGGTACGGCTGGATGGTGGCCATGGTGGCTACGGGAGTGCACGACAGGAGCGGCGTAGGGTGTTGACGGCTGTTCGAAGGTGGCCAAGGACGGTGGGCACGCAGGACGTGGTTCCACGTTGGAGACGAGGTGTCGGGGTGTTGTTTTACAAGTTCGGTGACCCGAGGGTCGCATGGAACATGCGCAAGAGTTTACGCATCACATGCACGTCTTACATGGCGACATGCAGGCGCGGGTGGCCATGCACTTGGTCGTGTCGTGCAAGTGATCGATAGTGTAAGAGACGAGTCGTGTATTGACTCGTATGTTATGTATGTTTTAGGTACAAGATCGAAGGGCGAGCACGGGATTTAGCGAGACCTAGTATTCAAGAGTTGTCATTGAAAGGTGAGTTTCTAATCCTTTACTCTTTTAAATGATTTTAAATGTTTTGGGGCTATCGTACTTACTTAGGAGGCAAGATTACTCTATTAATCGTGTTAAGGGTTTCGGGTTCTAGCCCGATGAGTTTTGATATAAAATGATTATTAAGGAGTCGTAGGGTCCATGGTGTGTCCTTAGGAAAATGTGAGCTAAATATTCGAGTTAATAATGTGTGACGTGTTAAGGGTTGGGTGGGGAGAGTCGGGCCTTAAGCTAAATGCTTATGATTTCATGAGGGATAAATATTGTCTTAATGTTATGTGTGAGGTGCGGTGCAGTTAATGAGTCATGTAAGTGTAGGGTGATATTATATGTTTATATTTGTGTTACGTTTTTTGTGTCGTTGTCCCTGTGGCACGGCGGGTGATGTGTTTGCGTAGTTGTCTTTATGGCACGACAAACGGGATTGTGAATGACGAAGTCCTTTGGGCAGTCACCAACAGTGACAGTATTTAATAGGTAAATAATGAGCTCGGAGTGTGTATAATACCCTGACGAGGGTGCATTAACGAGGTATGTGTTTGCGTGCAAATATATTTGTGTTAAATTGCATGCAAGTGTTAAAGTATATTTATTGTGCATGAGATATTATTATTGTGATGGTAGGTAGTAATAAATGAGGTGAGTAGAGTCAGACTGATCGTTATGTTTGGATATGGACGTGGTGTTTATAACTGTTGTGTCAATTGATTGGTAAGAACCTTGGTCAAGGTCGAGTAAGGCTATGTCTAGGGATTTGTTGTGATTAACCAAGTGTCGAGTTAATACGTGTAGTAAAGTACGAGTTATTAGTGTGGTAGGCTCAATATATGTTGACGTGACTATAGGATTGTTATTATGGGATGAGTCGTGGGTAATGAACTGTTATAGGATATTGTAAGATAACATGGGTTATCTATATGTTAATAAATTGTGAAACTATTTAATAAGGACCGGAGGGTCCTGAGTAAAGCTAAATAACTATTGTGACGAGGTGGTTTTATTTAAAATAAACTATTAGAACTCACTCAGCGTAGCTGACTTTGTGTGTACGTTAGATTGTTTTGCAGGTAAGTGTTGCGTTGACGTATCTTGGCTTGGGAGCGGTGCTACTCATATTGGTGTGTAGGCATTCATGAGGTAATCCATGACGATAACGATGTTAAATAATATTTAAAGACCGTAGAAAGACTTCCGCTGTAATTTGATTAATATTAGTTGTATTTAAAAGAGGATGACCCGTTATGAGAACCAACTTGTGACAATTCGAACTTTTCAGTTAACCCAGTTAACTAAATCCAGTTAAATCCTAACTTAGTTTGGTTATTTCAAACCCTAGGGACTATTTCTGTCACTCTTTCAATCTTAAACTGCAGGGACTAGTGCTGTCATTAGTCAAAACCCTTATTCCGTTGACCTTAAAGTCAAAATGCACAAAATTGCATTTTTGTTGACTTTAGAAAGTCAACTATGTCTATTCAAACCACAAGGGTCAATTCTGCCAATCTTGTAAACTTTAACACATGAAATCAGAGGGACTAGAAGTGTAATTAACCCATTTTCGATTTCTGTTTGACCTGAGAAAGTCAAACTCGCGATCTTTGTTCAAATCCGAGTTCCATAACCGAAATTCGTTTGAATTGAAACCGTTATCGCATGAATGGGGTCATTAACAACCATAATCATCGTTTTAAACACGATCATTATCGAATTAAACCAATTGATGGCAAGTTATTGCATAACCGTCGACTCCATGAACAAGCACCCTCAAATTCGTCGAATTCGTATACCATTTCACAAATTAATCACACTGCACACCTTTTTCGCAACCCACAGAAGCTTTTTCACACGTACATTCGATCGGAGAAGCAGCAAAGAGCACCGGAGACCAAAGCCGTCACCGTCGGCACCTGTCTTAGTCGGGAGCCATCAATTCGTCATCTATTCTGGTAAATTCTAATTCCTATAGTTTCGTTTTCATTCCTATATGGAAAGCCCTCTGTCAATTCGATCGTATAACATCGAATTGAACTCAATCCCATATCTAGGGTTCATGTGATTCCGGGTTTAGTCGAGCTATATCCTAGACTCGATCTCAATGCAATTAACTTGCATGAATAGACTCGAAATCACATACCCGTTGAAAGCCCTGTGCTAATTCAACCTCTTATCATCGAATTGACCTCGATCCAGTATCTAGGGTTCATCGTGTGTCGGGTTTAAACGAACACCATCCTAGACACAACAAAAATCCAATTAAACTATATGGATAGTTTCGCAATCCTTCAATAAGTGAAAACCCCATGAATTTATCAAGTTCTATTACAAGGTTTTGCCAATTCGATCCGGTGTTCTTGAATTAGGGTTTCGGCCCTCTTTTTCTTAATTAAACGATTAAAAACTTGATACTTTTCAAATTAAAACCAACCTCTGGGTCGCCATTCCCCGACTAACAAAACCCATATACCCATTGGATCAATCGCGACCGAAATCGGTGGTTTTGGGGTGGAGCTTGGCTCGATTTCGCGTAAAGGGGAAGAACACCCCGGAACTGGTTGTTAACTTTAATTAGGACCGGATTCTAATGCGAAACCCTAGCGGGTGGAGATGGTTAAGGCTGTGTGCGTGTATAGGGGAGACCCGGGTTCGAGACCGGGCTCCTGCTTTTATTTTTTGGGACTTTTCTGCTTACAATTAATTAATAAAAATTGTTTTAATAATTACTATTATAATATATAAATGTGTTTTAGCCCGGAAAACAACCCGTAGACTCGGGATTAATTTATAACCTATTTTTATATTATTTCCACTTTTAAAAATAATATATTTATATTATTTTCAAACCATAACTTTGTATAAAATAATATGTTTATATTATTTTCAACCCGTGACCCTTGTTAATAAATAATATATATTTTTATATTATTTCGTATCATTAATTACCTCATGTGACGTTTTAGAACTATAAATAATATAATTTGTTATATTATTAACCATGTTTATATATTCGATTAAAAATAATATATTTATTATTTTTCCACACAAATGATTATTTAGTTAATCCTACGAACCTAAAAATAATATATTAAATTATATTATTTTTCTAACTTTTGTAAACAACTCAAACATACGAATTTAGTTACTTATTTAATGTTATTCGTTATTAACGTTCGACACGTAACACTTTGATCTTAATTATTATATTAAGAAACCTATTTCCCCGTAGACACGTTCGTCTACTCTCAAATCCTTAGAAGGCGTTAAGACGTCCTGACTTCCGTGTCGTCATCACCAATCCCAACTTATGACCCTAATCTTATGTGTTTATAATTCTAGGGCATACGTAAGCCGTGCAGCCTAACACTTGAGGTTCTAAATCTCATACTTGTGTGATACTACCTACTACGCAACGCAAGTGAGTTTCACGTCCCCTTTTTACTGTTTTATCTGGGGGAGGAAACATGCAAACATTTTGGGTTATGGTACAGCGTTTAAAATATCATTGTTGAGGCTAAGCGTATTGCAACCAGTATTGAAAGTCCTCGCACACTCACTCGTACCGTTAATATGGATCTTAGCGTGGTAATGTTTAGTAGTACTACTGGGTTTGACAAGCCCCACCCGGGTTAGTCACGCTAACTCGATTGGAGGTCGAACGGGTGAAATATTGCCTAAACACATTGGTCATGGTTGATACACCTGGCTGGAGGCAACAAACAAACACATGTCAGCTTCGGATATGAACGCTTTAGTAAGACAAAAACATAGGTTAGCTACCTACGATATGCAAATGTGATGTACATAACCAACCACTCAAATGAATCAACAACCGCTTTACTACTGTATAGAAACCTGTGAACTCACCAACTTTATGTTGACACTTTTTCTTTATGTTTCCTCAGGTTGGCACACAGGATCACGTTAAGGCATGCAAGTGTCTTTGGAGTTGTCTTTGTTTGATGAACATTGTACTTTGTTTACGCTTCCGCATACTTTAACTCTGAACCTTTATTTTTATGAAATGTTATTTTGGTCTCATATAGTGTCGTTTGATGTAACCGATGTGTGAGATCCTGGTCAGTCACGCTCCCAAACCGTATGACTCAGTTAGTGGGAATTTGGGGGTGTGACAGATTGGTATCAGAGCCATTGGTTATAGAGAACTAGGATTGCATACTAGACTATAACCCACATGCATTAGTTACACGACACAGACACTCATGCATGATACACATGGTATCCATACAAACATTGCATTGCAAGCATGTTGACATCTTTTATATCACCCTCTACTGACGAGGAACAAGTCGTTCGCATTGCATCATCATTCCCAGTGGTGACACTCGGGGAATCATCAGAACAACATCCACTCCCGTCCGTAGGCAGCAAGACAGAGCCTTCGGAGGAGTCCCTCACACCACCATCATCCGTCGGATATGGTGGGCTTTCTCAGGTCCATGCTATGGACGACACTCAACAGTAGCACATGTCTCTTTGGGAGTTGGGATCGTCGGAGGCGAGTCCCTACCGTACCCACTAGCAACGATACGCCGTGTGAAGGCAGACTGTTGCACGCATCATTGTAGAATCCATTGACACGTAGATGTCAACACTTTCTCGAGTCGTGGGCTCGCGCTTTGGTTGATATTCTGTTGAAGAAAGACCGAACACAAGGTTGGGAACACCTTACTCATTGCATACTCAAACTCTATCCTGGCTCAGTCGGAAGGACGGCTACCTTGCCTCTTCCAATAACACATCCGTGAACTAGTTTCACTCCTTGAAGTCGCATTTCATGAAACATGTTTGTTTCATGTGCATGATTCCATCTACAATCCGTTGGATTGGACTCTCGTATTATGTTCCAACTCGAGTGAATACTCGGATCAAACGATTCCTGACTACTCACCCTGATATGAGTTCTAGTTGACCAACTTATGGTTGATGACTAAGCCTCTCGATGACTTATCATATCTAACAACATTCTGTACTCAGCAATACAAACTAAAGGACACCTTAACACAGGACAGGGAGAACTAGGGTGAACATGTAAAGCAAATTATCATTACGGGTGCACACGTAATAATAATTTGGGGTGCATGTAAGTCCTGGTGAAACCTAGTGTGTGGATAAATGGTCCTAATTTGTGATCAACATACTTATATTTCCATTGACAGTAGAAATTCTCGTAATCCGCTCAAGGACTAGTTGGTATAGTTAAACCCGTTCAACAGTTGATAGACGTGACTATCAGGTTGAAAGTGTTTACGGACACACTGAACTATCATTAACGGAATCCATCGTGTTCTTTTCACTCAGGTAAGAGTCTTAGTGACCTTACGACTCTCATTCAGACTTGATCTATGGAACCACCTAGAGTGAGACTTTAGTAGAACCTCATGGTAAACCCATCAACTCCAGCTATGTAAGCAGATTTTGACAGAATTTCAACCTGCTAACACGTTACTCCTTACACTTCAACAATAAATTCCATTTAACCCTAATGCATTATCCGGTGTCTAATCCTCAGGATAATTTGATTTATATCCCAGGATGTCCAACTCCGTAAACAGACTTCTTCTCTCACAAAAAGATCCAGTTGTTCTAATGACCTTGGAAAACAAGGATTTAATCCAATCAACCATCGGTTGAACGCGACTACTTAAACAGACAACCTATCCCTAGTATTACTGAAACCTGTATCTCATAAAATTTCTTTTCCTACCTATGAACCTCTTCCCTTAGCCTTTACATTGACCAACGCTTACCTTATAAGCACGGGTCTCACTAGAAGTCTCAGCATGACTTCACAAACTTCTTACTGGTGCGGTCGTACTCCAACCCTACTAGAAGCTAAGAACACCATAGAAATAGCTGATGGACAGATAATTGAAGTAACCCACATTCTTAGAGGATGTAAGCTAGGATTGGTTGGTCATAAGCTTGACATTGACCTAATGCCAGTAACACTCGGCAGTTTTGACATAACTGTCGGAATGGATTGGTTATCTAAGAACCAAGCCGAGATTATCTGTCGTGAGAAATTGTTCGCCTTCCTCTCCCGAGTGGAGAAACCCTTTTTACCCAAGGCAAAAGGAGAGGTGCAGCCATAGGCATCATATCCTTCATGAAAGCACAGATATGCTCACGTAAAAGCCATCCTGCCATTCTGGCTCTCATCGCCGAGCAGCCACCTGAGGGGAAGAAAATTGACGACATTCCGA
Organism: Smallanthus sonchifolius; assembly: GCA_023525975.1. Lineage (NCBI taxonomy): Eukaryota > Viridiplantae > Streptophyta > Magnoliopsida > Asterales > Asteraceae > Smallanthus > Smallanthus sonchifolius. The sequence continues at coordinate 14,441,461 of CM042028.1, read as the reverse complement.
TCATTTGTGGTTGTCTGAAAGTATTTCCCGAAGACTGTCTGGTCTTCCACAGCAGCGTCAAGTCAAATTTCAGATCAATCTAGCACCCGGAGCAGCACCGATTGCTCGAACACCGTATCGACTTACACCTAGTGAGCTACCAGAACTATCCACATGACTGCCAGAGTTGTTGGATAAAGGCTTCATCCGACCTAGCTCATCGCTATGGAGAGCTCCAGTCCGATTCGCCAAGAAGAAAGACGGGATTTTCAGCATGCGCATCGATTACCGTGAGCTAAATAAAGTGACGATCAAGAACCGTTATCCGCTATCCCGCCTTGATGATCTGTTTGATCAAATCCAAGGATCAAGTTTCGATTCCAAGATCGACCTTAGATCCGGTTATCATCAGTTGCGAGTCCGAGACGAAGACGTCTCTAAGACTGCTTTCAGAACTAGGTACGGTCATTACGAATTTATGGTCATGCCATTCGGACTAACCAACGCACCCGTAGTGTTCATGGATCTCATGAACTGTGTGTGTAAACCGTACCTTGACCAGCTCACTATCGTATTCTTGATGACATCCTTATCTATTCCAAGAATACGGATAAACATGAGGAACATCTTCGTTTGATTCTGGAAATTACTGAAACAAGAACAACTGTATGCAAAACTTTCCAAATGCGAATTCTGGATTCGTGAAGTACAATTCTAGGGACATGTAGTCAACGAGACAGGGATACATGTCGACCCATCTAAAATAGAAGCAATCAAGAATTGGGCGGCACCGACAACGCCAACTGAGGTGCGACAATTTCTAGGATTGGCTGGCTATTACCGTCATTTCATTGATGGATTTTCCAAAATTGTTCAAACCCCTCCCTGTCTTAACTCAAAAAGGTTAAACCTTATAACTGGGGTGACACCCATGAGTCAGCGTTCCAACTCCCCAAACATAAGCTTTGCAGTGCAACCATCCTATTTCTTCCAGAGGGAACAGATGATTTTATGGCGTACTGTGATACATCCACTCAAGGTCTTGGTTGTGTGCCGATGCAACGCGGGAAAGTGATCGCATACGCTTTTTGTCCACTGGAAATTCATGAGAAAAATCACACAGTCCATTACTCAGAGTTGAGAGCCGTGGCATCTGCACAAAAGATCTGGAGACATTACTTGTACGGTACCAAGTGTACTATTTACACCGATCACAAGAGTCTTCAACACACCTTTGAATAGAAAGAGTTGAACATGCGACATCGTCGTTAGGGCCGAACTCTTAAATGACTATGACTGTGCAATTAGATATCATCCAGGGAGGGCTAATGTAGTAACCGATTCCCTAAGCCGTAAGGACACCAAACCCAAACGGGTTCGAGCATTACAGCTCACCATTCACACCGGATTATCTGACAAAATCCGAAGTGCTCGACTCGAAGCCCTTAAAGAGGAAAACCTACCGTTGTAATCCACGCGTGGTATGGAAGAACAACTTAGGGTTAAATCAGACGGCATTCGCTACTTCGCACAGCGAATATGGGTTCCAGTGTACGGGAACTTAAGGGAACTGGTTATGGATAAAGCTCATAAATCTCGATACTCTATTCATCCTGGTTCCGACAAGATGTACCATGACCTAAAAGGTGCTATATTGGTGGCCGAAGATGAAAGCTAATATAGTCACCTATGTGAGCAAGCGCCTGACCTGCTCAAAGGTCAAGGTGGAATACCAAAAGCCTTCTGGTCTACTTCAACAGCCAGAAATCCCAATGTGGAAGTGGGAACAAATTTCTATGGACTTCATAACCAAACTACCTAGAACCACTAGCGGATGTGATACCATTTGAGTGATCGTAGATCGCTTGACAAAATCTGCTCCCTTCTTAGCTATGAAAGCAACTGACAAGATGGAGAAACTCACTCGCATCTACTTGGAAGAAGTAATCTCTCGGCACGGAGTGCCAACTTTCTATTCGTTCGGATCGAGATGCTCAATTCACTTCTAGATTATGGCAATCTCTACACAAAGCCCTAGGCACTCGTCTAGACATGAGTACAGTTTATCATCCACAAACCGATGGTCAAACGGAACGTACCATCCAAACCCTTGAAAACATGCTACGAGCTTGTGTGATCGATTTTGGAAACACTTGGGAGTCTCACTTACCTTTAGTGGAGTTCTCCTACAACAACAGTTATCACACTAGCATCCAGGTAGCACTATTCGAGGCATTGTACGGACGTAAATGCCGATCCCCTATCTGTTGGGCTGAAGTTGGGGACAGCCAACTTACAGGTCCCGAGCTTGTATTCGAAACATCCAAAAAGATCGTTCAAATCCGAAACCGTATGGCGGAAACTCGTGATCGTCAAAAGAGCTACGCCGATAAGCGTCGTAAACCGTTAGAGTTTCAAGTAGGCGACATGGTCTTACTCAAAGTCTCACCTTGGAAAGGTGTCATTCGCTTCGGGAAACGAGGCAAACTGAATCCTCGTTATGTTGGACCGCTCAAGATAGTGAAGAGAATTGGCCCAGTAGCGTATCAGCTGACCTACCGGAAGGACTTAGTGGTGTACACGACGTCTTTCATGTCTCAAACTTGAAGAAATGTCTAACCGACGAAACACTCGCTGTTCCTTTTGAGGAACTGCACATTGATGAACAACTACGGTTCGTTGAAGAACCGGTGGAAATCATGGATAGGGAAATCAAAACGCTGAAATGCAGTAAAATCCCTATTGTCAGAGTTCGTTGGAACTCGAAACGTGGACCGGAATTCACTTGGGAGCGCGAGGATCAGATGATGCGCAAGTATCCTCATCTGTTCAAGCAATCCACTTCAAACTCTTAAGGTACTATTCTAATTTTCGGGACGAAAATTCTTTCAACTAGGGGATGATGTGACAACTAGAATATATTTTTTTTTTTTTAATTTTCGGGACGAAAATTCTTTCAACTAGGGGATGATGTGACAATTCGAACTTTTCAGTTAACCCAGTTAACTAAATCCAGTTAAATCCTAACTTAGTTTGGTTATTTCAAACCCTAGGGACTATTTCTATCACTCTTTCAAACTTAAACTGCAGGGACTAGTGCTGTCATTAGTCAAAACCCTTATTCCGTTGACCTTAAAGTCAAAATGCACAAAATTGCATTTTTGTTGACTTTAGAAAGTCAACTATGTCTATTCAAACCACAAGGGTCAATTCTGCCAATCTTGTAAACTATAACACATGAAATCAGAGGGACTAGAAGTGTAATTAACCCATTTTCGATTTCTGTTTGACCTGAGAAAGTCAAACTCGCGATCTTTGTTCAAATCCGAGTTCCATAACCGAAATTCGTTTGAATTGAAACCGTTATCGCATGAATGGGGTCATTAACAACCATAATCATCGTTTTAAACACGATCATTATCGATTTAAACCAATTGATGGCAAGTTATTGCATAACCGTCGACTCCATGAACAAGCACCCTCAAATTCGTCGAATTCGTATACCATTTCACAAATTAATCACACTGCACACCTTTTTCGCAACCCACAGAAGCTTTTTCACACGTACATTCGATCGGAGAAGCAGCAAAGAGCACCGGAGACCAAAGCCGTCACCGTCGGCACCTGTCTTAGTCGGGAGCCATCAATTCGTCATCTATTCTGGTAAATTCTAATTCCTATAGTTTCGTTTTCATTCCTATATGGAAAGCCCTCTGTCAATTCGATCGTATAACATCGAATTGAACTCAATCCCATATCTAGGGTTCATGTGATTCCGGGTTTAGTCGAGCTATATCCTAGACTCGATCTCAATGCAATTAACTTGCATGAATAGACTCGAAATCACATACCCGTTGAAAGCCCTATGCTAATTCAACCTCTTATCATCGAATTGACCTCGATCCAGTATCTAGGGTTCATCGTGTGTCGGGTTTAAACGAACACCATCCTAGACACAACAAAAATCCAATTAAACTATATGGATAGTTTCGCAATCCTTCAATAAGTGAAAACCCCATGAATTTATCAAGTTCTATTACAAGGTTTTGCCAATTCGATCCGGTGTTCTTGAATTAGGGTTTCGGCCCTCTTTTTCTTAATTAAACGATTAAAAACTTGATACTTTTCAAATTAAAACCAACCTCTGGGTCGCCATTCCCCGACTAACAAAACCCATATACCCATTGGATCAATCGCGACCGAAATCGGTGGTTTTGGGGTGGAGCTTGGCTCGATTTCGCGTAAAGGGGAAGAACACCCCGGAACTGGTTGTTAACTTTAATTAGGACCGGATTCTAATGCGAAACCCTAGCGGGTGGAGATGGTTAAGGCTGTGTGCGTGTATAGGGGAGACCCGGGTTCGAGACCGGGCTCCTGCTTTTATGTTTTGGGACTTTTCTGCTTACAATTAATTAATAAAAATTGTTTTAATAATTACTATTATAATATATAAATGTGTTTTAGCCCGGAAAACAACCCGTAGACTCGGGATTAATTTATAACCTATTTTTATATTATTTCCACTTTTAAAAATAATATATTTATATTATTTTCAAACCATAACTTTGTATAAAATAATATGTTTATATTATTTTCAACCCGTGACCCTTGTTAATAAATAATATATATTTTTATATTATTTCGTATCATTAATTACCTCATGTGACGTTTTAGAACTATAAATAATATAATTTGTTATATTATTAACCATGTTTATATATTCGATTAAAAATAATATATTTATTATTTTTCCACACAAATGATTATTTAGTTAATCCTACGAACCTAAAAATAATATATTAAATTATATTATTTTTCTAACTTTTGTAAACAACTCAAACATACGAATTTAGTTACTTATTTAATGTTATTCGTTATTAACGTTCGACACGTAACACTTTGATCTTAATTATTATATTAAGAAACCTATTTCCCCGTAGACACGTTCGTCTACTCTCAAATCCTTAGAAGGCGTTAAGACGTCCTGACTTCCGTGTCGTCATCACCAATCCCAACTTATGACCCTAATCTTATGTGTTTATAATTCTAGGGCATACGTAAGCCGTGCAGCCTAACACTTGAGGTTCTAAATCTCATACTTGTGTGATACTACCTACTACGCAACGCAGGTGAGTTTCACGGCCCCTTTTTACTGTTTTATCTGGGGGAGGAAACATGCAAACATTTTGGGTTATGGTACAACGTTTAAAATATCATTGTTGAGGCTAAGCGTATTGCAACCAGTATTGAAAGTCCTCGCACACTCACTCGTACCGTTAATATGGATCTTAGCGTGGTAATGTTTAGTAGTACTACTGGGTGTGACAAGCCCCACCCGGGTTAGTCGCGCTAACTCGATTGGAGGTCGAACGGGTGAAATATTGCCTAAACACATTGGTCATGGTTGATACACCTGGCTGGAGGCAACAAACAAACACATGTCAGCTTCGGATACGAACGCTTTAGTAAGACAAAAACATAGGTTAGCTACCTACGATATGCAAATGTGATGTACATAACCAACCACTCAAATGAATCACACAACCGCTTTACTACTGTATAGAAACTTGTGAACTCACCAACTTTATGTTGACACTTTTTCTTCATGTTTCCTCAGGTTGGCACACAGGATCACGTTAAGGCATGCAAGTGTCTTTGGAGTTGTCTTTGTTTGATGAACATTGTACTTTTTTTACGCTTCCGCATACTTTAACTATGAACCTTTATTTTTATGAAATGTTATTTTGGTCCCATATAGTGTCGTTTGATGTAACCGATGTGTGAGATCCTGGTCAGTCACGCTCCCAAACGGTATGACTCCGTTAGTGGGAATTTGGGGGTGTGACACAACTGTAGGATACCCGGGTCGGGGTCTTACAAACACCAGAATTATTCGGTGTTTGGTCTGGAATCAAATCTGGTTAAGGCTTGGGTTTTGGCTGCACACTGCGCTCCGGTGATGGCTCTGGTGCCTCACTAATAGGAAACAGATTACTTCCTAGAAAAGTTGTCTCACTAGCATTTTAATAAAACGTGTCATTATTTGGCTCAGAATGACAGTGATAATAAGTATCTGTTTCATAGTTATCTGCAGGAACATTTAAATCAGACGGGAACATAAATTCATCTTCTTTTGCCATGGGTTGAGAGCTAGAGCTCGGTAAAGAAATAGGTAATCTGCTAGAACAAGGTGACACACGGAATCGGTTAGACGAACCAATAGACATAGGTTTTCGGTAGACGAACCAACATCATCTTCTTGGATAACATACAACTTATATATTTCAAAGTGATTTTTTTTCAAATATACCAAAAAAAAGGAAATATCACTATCATCGTATATGTCGATTGGATCGGTAAATGTTGACATTTTATAAGATAACCTAGTAATATTCTCGCCACAAACATTCGAAATAATAGATAACAAATCATTGTAAGTAACATTTGTAGATAACCTTATACCGTTCTTTGCACAATCGAACGGAACGTATTCAACAACACCGTCAACATATTCCCAACTGCCATAGCTGTAAATTACAATGTTCATAGACATTGTAATGGCAAAGAAACTAGCAAAATATTGAGTGAAAAATGGTAAACTAACTTAAATAAGTGTTACAAAAAGTCGAAGACGACTACAAATACCACTCTAGCCGGCTAACGTGTGTATTATTCCCTTCGGCGCCGGCTAAAACAAGCCAAGCCGGCTAAGCCACGAAAAAAAAAACGCGCCGGCTGAGCCTTCTTTTTAGTGGGCTTTAGCCGGCTTTGGAGTCAGTGCCGCCACGTGTCGTTCTCTGGTTGGTTAAATCTCTGACAAAAAGTTGTTGGGCACGGAATTTGGAGCCGGCTGAACTAGCCGGCTCTAGCCGACTATTGGCCTAAATGACCACGAAATAGACGGCTGAAAAAGTTTGTCCATTTTTGTAATTTTGACCGGTCAAATGTCCATTTTGGTAATTTTCCCTTCTTTTAATGGTATCTTAAGGAGAAAATGGATATAAAAAACTAGGGATGAGCAAACCTTAACCGTTAACCGAAATTAACCGATAACCGAACCGTCACCGAACCGAATTAACCGATAACCGAAATTAACCGACGGTTATGGTTAAGGTTCTTTGATTAACCGATAAATCGGTTATGGTTATGGTTAAGGGCGTTCCATAACCGAACGTTAACCGAACCGAATCGAACATAGTTAATTAACAATAAAAGGAACTTAGGCGAGATTCACGTGTTTTGCTTTTAAATTTGATGTTTAATAGTTTGAAGTTTAAATTTAACTTTCATTAACATATATATCAAATATGATATTTATTCTGTGTCTTTAAAATTCACAATAAAACATTTATGAACTTGTGCACAAATCATTAATTATGTTTAGCAATCGATCCAAATTTTCAAAAATGATCATTAAATGAATCTTGGTATGCTATGGTCGAAGATATACCAAAGATGTTAAAAAAGATTACGATAATCAACAGAAAGAAAGAATTAAAGAAAAAAATAAACATATATATAAATATAAACATTCCGATCATCATACCCTACATGTATTTCTTTTACGTGAAATATTTAGTAATTGTGATTAGTGGTTACTGAGCGAAAGTGGTTAATTAACCGAAACCGACTCATAACCGATGGTTAACCGACCAAGCGGTTATGGTTATGGTTATGGACGTGGGCATAACCGACCAAGCGGTTATGGTTATGGAAGAGGCCAAAACCGACCCATAACCGACTTTGCACACCCCTATAAAAAACACACAATAATTTTGGCCCTCCCAACCAACTTTTTATTATAATAACAAAACTTCTTAAAAGCTTGTTTATAATAAACTCTTATACATGAATCCTAAACTTGGTAATCTATTTACAAATCAAGCCTAACTTCGTTAACAAGAAAAAAAAATTAAGAAAACCCTAGCCCTAAACCAACTTGTTTAAAATGCGGGTCAGGCCACCAACTTTTGGACCCTAGTTGAAAATTACCAACATTCATCCCCTAATTTCTGAGTCGTATTAGGTTGGTCTTTGAAACCAAGTAGTTCCCGCATTTCTTTAAACTTCACACCGCTCACGTGATCAACTTTTACTTGCCCTTTCTCTACACACTCTTGAATAAAGTGATACCGAGTGTGTATATGCTCACTCCATCCATGAAAAACGGAGTTCTTCATCAATGCAATTGCGGACTTGTTATCAACCAACAAAGCAATGATTTTTTTACTTTTCTTCCGGTGATCTTCGCAACCATAAAGCATGGCACGCCGTTGCGGTGCCGGCCATGAACTTCGCCTCTCATGAGGAAAGTGCAGTAGTCGTAGTGACCGGTGCATTTTCTATGTAGAATACGTGACCCATTGTGCTTCGATTATCATCTTGGTCGATATTATTGCTATTATCATTGTAACCATTTAGTGTCAAATCCACTCCTCGGTCGTATCGTATCCCATATAATGTAGTGCCCTGTATGTACCGCAAAACTTGTTTAATAGCAAGATAGTGAGACTCCTTCGGCTACTCAATGTAACAGCTAACTACTCTAACCGAAACTGAGTTCCGATGGAGTATGACGCAGATATCTCAAACATACCACCGCCTCTTGTAATCAATTGCATCCACTGTAGGTCCCCGGGAGCCTCGGTTACGTGCAAGGTTATCACCACCTTCGTCAAGGTTAGATGTTTTGTGTGGAGGCTTTTTCAATACCGAGTTCGGGTTATCACCTCCTTGGTCATCCGGGGTTAGGGATTCTTTTGTCTCAATGCTCCCTATGCTCTCTTAAAGTGGAGAATGAATATCATCTTTTCATTCGTTGTCTAGTTGCAAAAGAAACATGGCGTATAATTTCAAACTGGACGTTGGTTCATCAATTGGCGGAAGGGATAAAGGGTAGATATGCTCCCGAATGTTTTTCAATGGTTACGATATTAATTGCTTACACAACATGCTGGATACTTTGGAAAGCTCGGTACGAATGGATGTTCTTAAAGAAATGGCACTCGATCGACATAATCGTTGAAGATATTGAAATCTCCTCTTTCAATTGGACTGACAACAGGGGGAAAAACATCCATCCTAACCGGGAGAGATGGCTCCTAAATCCGATTATCAGCTTAGCTACGGTATAACAACCTAACTTGGTTGTATTCCGTATAGCTTGGTGTTTAGTTCGGTGTATGTTGGTTGTTTTGGGTTATTTTGGTGTTTATTTTCTGGTGATTACACTTCTGTTTGTATGGGGCTTTTTCTACTTTCCCGCTAGTTCTTATATGACATATCTCATGTTTAGACTACGGGGCGGGCCATCACCTTGTGGATCCTAGATGGAAATTACGCCAATGGTATCCCATGCTTCTGATTTGAAATTTGAAGAGCACTTCATTTCCGGGATCATTTCTCTTCCTCAATAATCTACACGTTTACGAACTCCATGCAGCCTTCTTTTGCGATTTGGAACAAGCTTCCAGCCTCCATCTTTACTCTGTGAACGAAGCATCTCATCTTTACTTTAGCTTAGCCTAGTGGCAAAGGTGTATACCCAAGACTTCACTAAAATGAGGAGGTCTTGGGTTCAAGTCCCACCTGTGACAAAAAAAGGGGGGGTCTTGGTTAGGCCAGAGGGTTTTCTCACCTATGGTGGGTTTCCTCCTGAAGGTGGTGGATATGATCGGGTGGGCCAGTGGCCCGTCATTGATCCAAATTGGAGTTAAAAAAAACTTAGATGGTCAAAGACTCAACCATGAGTTTAGGTGAAAGACCAAAAAATAATTAGACTGTCCGCAACGCTGACAGTCATCCTTCCCACAAACAATCATAGTCAGCATGTCACGTTAGCTTTTCACCCATCCTTCCCACAAACTCATTTTACCCCGAACACTACCATACCCATCATTCCCAAAAAAACAATCTCATTATTTCCACATCATCTTGTTTTTAGAGTAAAGTACACGGATGGTCCCTCTGGTTTACCAAACATTTGGATTTGGTCCCTAGCTTTTCAAAAGTACATGGATGGTCCCTGTGGTTTACACTTTGTAACACATTTAGTCCCAGTCAACAATTCTAAAAGTTTTAGAAGGTCCAAATTAGGGACTAAATGCATTACAAAGTGCAAACCACATGGACCATACATGTACTTTTGGCAAAGTTTGGGGAATAAATGCGTTACAAAGTTCAAAACCCATGGACCATCCATGTACTTTTGGAAAGCTAGGGACCAAATCGAAAATTTTGATAAACCACAGGGACCATCTGTGTAATTTACTCTCTTTTTTATCTTCATTTAATTATTAATAATATTATTAGTTATGAAATAATTTAAACTAATAAATAAAATTAAATAATTAAATAAAATTAATATTAAAAATAGAATTACATAATTTTAAACTAAAAGTAAAAATACAATAATACGTAAATTTAAAAAATATAAACAAACTAAAACCTAAAAATTGAAACTAATAATTGCGACGAGTCATGTTATATTTCTCCCTGATCTCGTTACACAAAGTTTAATGTTTTGCTCGTTGGTATGGATCCATATGGCTTGTGTCGATGAAAACCTTTGTTCCAACTCGTATATATTATCAATTTTTTGATCGAACTACTCGACCGTCTGCTTCTTCACACGTTTTGTTTCGGCTAGTTCTTCAACGAGGCTCAACTTCTTTGCCTCGTAATCAGATGAAGACATGGCCTTACCCTTTGCTTTGGCCTTGTCCCTCCTCATTGGACGGCTTGGGGGTTCATGTTCTGATTTGGCCTTGTCACTCCCCATTGGACAAAAAAACTAGCCGTTAGGAAAAATATAAAAAAAACTAGCCGTTAGAAAATATACAAAAAAACTAGCCGTTAGGAAAAACACAAAAAAAATTAGCCGTTAGGAAAAATACAAAAAAAAAACTAGACGTTAGGTTTTAATTAACTTTAAATTAAGTTTTAATTTGGTTTAAATTAAATTTTAATTAGGTTTAAATTAAATATTAAATAAACTTTAATTAAGTTTTAAATTAACAAAAATAGGTTATTGCAAGTGGCCCCCACCAACTTCAAACAAATGTTGCCTTTGGGACGGGCGGCTTGTCACGGGTGACGAGCCCTCATCGCGGAAACCGTTGGACGGGCGGTCCACGTACGCAACGGGCGGCCTTCACATGTGCACGTTGGAGCCAGCCTTAATAAAGAGTAAAGTACACGGATGATCCCTATGGTTTACTAAAATTTTGGATTTGGACTCTAGCTTTTTCAAAAGTATACGGGTGGTTTATGGGGTTTGCTCTTTGTAACGCATTTAGTCCCCAAACTTTACCAAAAGTACATGTATGGTCCATGTGGTTTGCACTTTGAAACGTATTTAGTCCCCAACTTGGACCTTCTAAAACTTTTTGATTTGTTGGTTGGGGACTAAATGTGTTACAAAGTGTAGATGACAAGGACCATCCATGTACTTTTAAAAAAAGTAGGGACTAAATCCAAAATTTTGGTAAATTACATAAACCATCCGTGTACTTTACTCCTTAATAAATGTATGTATAGGTCACACTGTTAACTTTTTTTTTTTTGAACGGCGTGGGCTCAACTGGCACGTCCCACCAGGGGAGGCTCGTACATCAGTCTACCCGAACATCCCCCAAGGAATTCGAAATCTGCAGAGGGTGTTCCTAGTTTTTATGAAGTGCACCTTGCAAGATTCGAACCCATGACCTCCACAGAAGGAAAACCCTTTAGGAAAACCCCCCTGACCACCAAGGCAGAACCTTGATGGCGGTCACACTGTTAACTAGGAACTTAGAAATTTACTATTTCAAGCTACAAGTCAACACTATCATTACAAATATCCAAATCCATAATCAACTGATGACTCGTGACCCAAAGTTCATTTTAAATACCTCTGTTTATGATCATGGTCTGTTGTACTAGTTTAGCTAGAACCTACACTAATAATTCACAGTTTTAAAAGGTTTCTTTTACTTATCTTTATAATTACATTAAAAATTATTATTTTTTTTTATTTTTAATTAAATAATACTTTTTAATACCTTTATCATTTGTTTTTCTCTCTGCTTTACTCACAACCACTTTAAAAAAATATTAAAAAATTTATACAGATGAACAGTATTTTCACAAATATACAAAAAAATTATATATTTTCTCTCTCCTCCACTCACAACCATTTTAAGCCACTCCTTAAAATATACAAAACTCACTCACAAAAATTTACCAAACCTACTGTGAACGCTCTAAGTATACTAAATTAAAAACTAAAATAAGTGAATTACTTTATTAAATAAAATAAACTGACAATAACTTTTTATTTAATTTATAAGAAAAAATTTAAGTTTTTGTTTAATTTATTATATATTAAAAGACAAGTAAAAATTATTTCAATTATTGTGTAAATATAGAGCTATTTTATTTTCCTATAATTAATTGTACTTTTTGAAATTTTAAAATATAGTAAATGAAATTTTGCAACAAATTAAAAACTATAATAAGTTAATAACTCCAATAAAATAAATTCACAGTAATTTAGCATTAACCACAGAAAAGACAAGAAGTTTTATTTAATTTATTGTACAGAATATAAACTAAAAAACATTATTTTAATTCTTGATAACTTCGGAACCGTTTTTAGTTTATCAAGGAGTCCCTTGGGATTTCCTTGCATTATAGATTTGAAATTTAAAGAGATACTTCTGATCATTCCTGTGCCACAATCCATACATTCATCACGTTCTTTATTCACTCTTGCTTGAAGATGAGTAAGAGAGTTGAAGGAACTGCAATCGGTATTGATCTTGGAACAACATATTCTTGTGTGGCAGTGTGGTTTGATAAGCACAATCGTGTGGAGATCATTCCTAATCAACAAGGTAACAGAATTACTCCTTCATGCATTGCTTGGAATGGAATAGAAATGTTAGTTGGTGAAGCTGCAAAAAATCAAATCACCAGAAACCCTAAGAACACTGTTTGTGGTAAGTTCCTTTGATCAACAACTTTTATATATAAAACCCTAGCCGTTTTCTTCATTTAGTATGCAAACTTATTTTCTTTTAATAATAATATTGTGCGTGTAGATGTTAAACGTTTAATGGGAGCCAGATTCAATGATAGTGTAGTGAAGAAAGACAACTAGACCTTTTAAAGTAACTGAAGGATCCGGGGAGAAGCCAATGATTGTATTTGAACATGAGTCAAAAGAAAAGAAATTTTCACCAGAAGAAATATCTTCACTAATATTAAGAAATTTGAAAGAAGCTGCTGAAGCATTCCTTGGAACAACAGTTACTAATGCAGTCATAACTGTTCCTGCATATTTTAATGACAAGCAAAGACAGGCAACCATGGATGCTGGGATGTTGGCGGGTCTTAATGTCATGCGCTTGATTAATGAGCCAACCTCAGCAGCAATTGCATATGGTCTAGATAAGAGTGCTGATGTAAACTCTCCTGAAGAGAGAAGTGTGTTGGTATTTGATTTGGGTGGAGGAACATTTGATGTGTCTCTTCTCAAGATAAACAAGGCTGGTAGCATTACGGTTAAAGCGGTTGGGGGTGATACTTATTTGGGTGGGGAGACTTTTGACAAGTTGATGGTGAATCATTGTGTTGAAGTATTTAAGAAGAAAGAAAAGAAGGACATGAGTGCAAATGCAAGAGCAATGATGAGGTTGAAAATTGCTTGTGAGAAAGCAAAGAGGGATTTGTCAGCAACAACACAAACACCGATTGAGATTGATTGTTTGTATGAGGGTATTGATTTTTCGATGAAATTTAGCAGGGCGAAATTCGAAGAGATTAATGCTGGATTCTTCAAGATGTGCATTAAGCATGTGGAGAATTGTTTGAGAGATGGAAACATGCACAAGAAGGATGTTGATGATGTGGTTATTGTCGGTGGTTCGACAAGGATTCCCAAGGTGCAACAAATGCTGATGGAGTTTTTTGATGGGAAGCCACTTTGCAAGAGCGTTAACGCTGATGAAGCTGTCGCGTATGGCGCTGCTGTGTTAGCTGCAAAGTTAAGTGGTTATGGGAACAAAAAGGTTCAGGATTTTGTGCTATTAGATGTGACCCCTCTTTCGCTTGGCATCAAGGTTAACGAAGATCCTGATATGAGTGTTGTGATCCCGAGGAACACACCCATACCCACCATCAAGGAGCGGCTTTATCATACATCCTTGGACAACCAAGTCTCTGTGCCCTTTAATGTATACCAGGGTGAGGGCAAATATACCAAAGAAAACATCTTTCTCGACACATTCACTCTTCATGGCGTTCCAGCAGCCCCTAAAGGTAAAGAAAAGTTGAAGGTTTGCTTTAACATGGATGAAAATGGTATTCTCAATGTTTCAGCTGAGGTGATATCCACTGGTAATAAAAGAAGTATCACAATTGTTAAGACTGGAGATATTTCCAAGGCTGACATCAAGATGGTGAAAAAGATTAAGCAATTAGAAGATTAACAATGGTGTTTCTTTTGCATGGTATTCCCTATCAACTCAAAGGTAAAAAATATGTATGTTAACTACAAACAATTAATCTTTTGCAAGGTTTATTTTGCTTTGATGTAATCCATATTCAAGCCGATCTCTTCATATTGGCTTCTATTATCTGATATTATATCAATTTAGTTGTTAATATGTTTGCCTTTAAACACGAATCACGAAATAAATATTGAATATTTATCACTCAATGTTTAGGAAAATAAATAGGTTTCTTCTATTATTAACATTTGACCTGCTAAAATTTAAATGAACATAAAAAAAGTTTCTTCTATATTTCAAAATTTTCAAAAGCAAACAAGTTGATTGTTTATCTATCATAATCTGGACAAGTTATGTAAGTTTAGTATCTTAATTTAGATAGTACTCTTCATCCGGTTTTAATTCTAAACACAAACCGAAAATTTAAATTAGAACATCTTCGATAGATGGATTGTGGGTGTTTATGAGCAGAGAGATGTGATGTGAAGGAGAAAGAAGAGGAGAGTGAGTTGGTTTCAAAAAAGAAGGCCATAAGAGCACTCTCAGCAAGATATGCAAACAATAGTTTCTGTGTTGAATCTTGAACCTTTATTGTACCCAAATAGATCCATGCACAGTTTCCGTGTTGTTTTCATTGCTAAGCCTGGAAGTGGGATTTTAATTAGTGAACTTAAGCACAATTAGCACTTGATTGTGAACCAGTGAAGTAAATATGAATGTGGGATATTTCCATCCATCACTTATGCGCAATTAGCACTTGATTGTGCTTCCAGATGATTTGTTTGTTTTGTTTTAACCTTTTTTCACTTGCTATGTTTCAAAAAAGAAGGCCATAACGAGTGATGGGAGGGGAGAAGAAAGTGAGTGTTTAGAGGTTGGTCTGGTTTTGGGTTGTGAGAGGGTACAGGCGACGTCCACTTGGATGGGGTTTTGAGACCAACTACTAGGGAGGAGGGTGTCATCACACGAATGACCTGACTTATTTGTCTTTTTTCTTCTCCATGTAGACGTTACATCATTCTCCATCTACATTCATTTATGCATCATTCAAAGGTGGAAACGCACTCATTCGAAGAATTTTTGGATGAAATGTGCATATCTTGAATGCATGGATGGTTTCTAGTGGTACTACAAATCTTTAATGGGTTTTAGGTGTTCTGCTACTACTAGGAGCAGATGTTAGATGCCTGTTGATGGTTTCCGTGAGTAGTACCAACAGATCTTTGCACCGTCACATTTCAGTTCAATGATTAGAGAGAGAGGTACGACAATGACATGTATATGCAGACTACTCCACCTTCATCCTCTTATGTGTTGGTTCAAGTCCTTGTTTACACCCTCACAAACACACACTCACGTATAAGAGGATATGGTTTTAATTAGGGGTGTGTATGGGTCGGTTTTTGGGTAAAACCAAACCAAAACCAAAAGTTTGGTTTTTGGTTTTTTTAAAACTGTTCGGTTTCGGTTTTTACTTTTTACAACGGGTTCGGTTTCGGTTTTAAAACCAACTGGGTTTGAATTTTTTTTGGGTAAAAGAAAAATGGCTAAAAATAATGAACATGAGTTTGAAATTTTGGGTCTAAATTTTTTTTATTAACTAATGAATATCATTTTGGCCTAAATATTTTGGGCAAAAATTATTAGTTTTCTTAAAAAAATACTCAACATAAAAAATAAACTTTATAATATATAAATTCAATAAATATAAGTAATAACCTACTATTAATGCAAATACGTGTAACACAAATATGTATACACTTTTAACATACAAACACACAACACAATATAATATATATTATGAAACATGCATGCACACAATGTATAATTAAAGTATATGTATACGTTCGGTTCGGTTTTTTCGGTTTTCAAAAAATACAAAACCGAAACCAAACCGTAATTTTCGGTTTTCAAAAAATACAAAACCAAAACCGTCGGTTTTAGTTTGGGTCGGTTAATTCGGTTTTTTCCTCACCCCTAGTTTTAATTTTAGCTTCTTATTTTATTCAATAAACATAGGCTATATATAGCATACATAGACACAACGTGGGAATCATGAAAATAGCAAAAAGTTACTCAGCTACACTTAAAGAACCGGCTACACAATGACTTATTCATATTACCTGACGTGCACTCTAAAACTTAGTCAACTTTGGACTATTTTTTTATTCACTCATGCAGAAATATACAACTAAATAACTTAAAACCACTTCTAATTTTACTTGAGCCATTAGCTACGAAACCGTGATCCACTGACCCGTAAACAAAAACCCGATTAATCCAACATTATGCGGGTGGGAGTAAGCACTACTCTTACGATAGGTCACCACCAGGACAATCCTAAGTTTATCAGCCCCGCTACTGGTACGAGGCTTTTCCGAGTCAGATCCCTGACCTAGTAGGGCTAGCACGATGGGGCCATCCAGAGCACTGTCTACATCCTCTCAGAGACTGGCATAGGAGTTCCACAGAATAATCCTGGAACGGGAAGCCGTAGCACGGGAGGCTGATCAGAACGAGAGAAGGGAAAGTCTGTATCGGTTTGGATTGAGAGGCATCCTAGACAAGCTGGCAGGAGCCGTGAGGACATTGATCGTTCGTTACCTCGAGACTCATTTGTGTTTCCTTGTATTTATGTTCCTTTTTCCCTGTATCGTTCTCGTCATTTCCATTTCCTTGTAAGCTTTTTTATTTCCCCTTTGTATTGTTTGTTCGGTTATGTAATGAATTGGTGTACTTGTTGTGTGTTTAGGATTAAGACTTTGATTAAGTATTTACTTTGAATTCTTCTAACGATACATTCTAGGTAGAAAAATGATGTTTAGGCGCGGTTAAAATGATTATTAGACGGGGTTTCAGACCGCGTCAAAAGAAGGTGTGTCAAAAAATAGGTGGTTTTTAGACGCGGTTTGTAATAGGTGGTTTTTAGACGCGGTTATACAAACCACGTCAAATACCCATAAAACCGCGTCAAAAAAGCACTTAGTATTTTTCATAAACTATCTTTAGACGCGTTTCAAAACCGCGTCAAAAGAACATTTAAAATTAAAAAAATTTAGCAATTTAGCGCCAAATCCAAAATTTAACCTTTTCACTCCAAAATTTTAACAATCCAAATCCGCCAAAATCACATAATAGACCAAAATGCATTAAATGCATAATTTTACAATATAAACTCGTCAAAATACAGTTGTCTACTAGCTAGCTAGAATCTATTAAAAACTATACTAAAATCTATTAAACTATATATAAATCGAAATGACAAATACTTTATTCAAGGAATAGCTAAATTTTTTAAAAGTTGCGGCATCATGTTCTTGAGTGAGTTGTCGATATCTGTTTTAGTAGCAACTGTCGTGTTATGCCACATCTAAAAAAAGAAATAAATAGAAAAAGTTAAAATTTAAGAAAATCAAACAATTAAAAAATATAAAATACTTACACGGTAGGGAAATTTGTTTTGATAAGTATAGACAAAATCGAATATATATTGGATCACCATGTAACGGCATTCCCAATCGGACGTTTGTTGTTTACACTACAATAAATTAACAATTAATTATTTTAAATTTAAGAAATATAAAACATACCAAAGCGCAACTGGAGCCACGAGAACCCGGGCTCACGTCCACACTTTGTCTCTCACGACGGCATAAACAACATACTCAAAATCAAAATAGTGTTAACAAACGCAAGTTAGTAGTGAATAATTTGTTTTACGCCATACTCAAAATAGTTCTTTCATTTGGTGTACCTGCATTGTTTTTAAACATTGTGTTAGTCATAATGTATATCAACTTATGTTTAGAAGGAAAAGAAATAAATAATGAAACTGTGTTTTTAGTTAACTATGCTTTTTTTAAGTGGCTGAAAAGATGATTACCTTAACTTGATTTTAGGACATGAAGTTGGCTGCTGTTGAGGTAATTTTACAAAAAAGAGTTCTACCTTTTTTAATATGCCGATGTGCCTAAAAAACAAATCCAATGGGTTGCCTTTCTACTGTCTGTGCTTTTTTTATAAATTGCTTCATCTGCAGATTATTTTCAAACCATACATTTACAAAATTTAGTATAACAACCAAAAATTAAAATCTTAGAAAGTTCAATGGCTTTATAAATCTAAAGAGCCTCTCCTAAGGTGTGCATTCAATCATAAAAATTTCCCATGAAGTTTGCAAAAAAAAATGGTTTTTTTTTTTTTTTTTTTTTTTTACAATTGAGTAAAATATGATAACTAGATCAACCATATGAAACAATTCAAAGTTCAAACATAGAATAATGATTGTAGCCCAAATTAACTTCAGCTACTCTAAGAAAATTATTAACCGATGGTACATGTAGTGAAGAATTTCAGTGATCAAACATATAGCAAGAATAAACCTAACCTGCCTCTGCTGCATGTTGTTGACGCTTCATCGGATCAAACCCCAATTGAGGTTGTGACACTACTGACGACGAAAAACACAGCGATGCAGATGAGGACGGCGGTCAGGGCACCATGTTCCGGCCATGTCCGCCCCCTCCCTGCTGACCACAACCACCCGACACCGTGTTTACCCCGTTTAGTCATAAATGTAGTATATTATTAAACAAAAAAATAACATAATGGGAGTTATTCAAACTAATCAAATGCTAAACTAATCAAATTACTAACTAATCAAGAAATAAATTACTAAACTAATCAAAATAACGAATTACTAAGATAATCAAGAAACTATATTATGATTGTAGCATTTTCACAAACACCTTGTGGGCATGAACTAGGAATTAACATATTATGATTTATTAGATTGACTAAACTTGTCTACATTAAGTAAATCGTATACAAAGTTAATGAACATAAGAAATTACAAGCCCTAGGTTCAATTGAGATGGGAATTTCTGCATAATTTTCTCCTAACTCACTTTGTTATCTCCAACCACGTGCAAATCAATCTATAAAAATAATGGAAACTAGAAAACAACATACAAAGGGACCACATCCATAATCCGCGTCTACAAATAGTTATTCAAAATATAAAAACAAAGTTTAATAGTAGAAAACATCACCTTTTCGTCCAAATCTGAAGAAAAAAGCTTCAACTTTTGGTCCTTCAAAAATCGCACCTAAACTGGATAGAACAGAGGGGGTTCTAACTAATCACTCCAAAATCGCACCTAAACTAGTAAATGAAGGTGATTTTAAGGGTTTTTTTAGGGTTCTTCGAAGAAATTCAAGAGGGAGGGAGATGGAGAAGATAAATGAAAACTGATGGTTTGCCTTTTGGATTTTAATTTGTACAACTATTTTGACGCGGTTTAGTTGAAACCGCGACGAAAGATGTAGAAAAGCATATTTTTAGACGTGGTTTGAATCTTTGGACGCGATTTTCCTGATTATCAAAATTATAGGTTTTTGGGGAAGCATTTTTAGACTCGGTTTTTGCTTGTACCGCGTCAAAAAGTAAAAGCCAACCGCGTCTAAACATCGGTTTTCTACTAGAAAAGCATATTTTTAGTCTGTATCGGTTTGGATTGAGAGGCATCCTAGACAAGCTGGCAGGAGCCGTGAGGATATTGATCGTTCGTTACCTCGAGACTCATTTGTGTTTCCTTGTATTTATGTTCCTTTTTCCCTGTATCGTTCTCGTCATTTCCATTTCCTTGTAAGCTTTTTTATTTCCCCCTTGTATTGTTTGTTCGGTTATGTAATGAATTGGTGTGCTTGTGATGTGGTTCGATCGGGTAAATCAATCACCAGAAGTTAGAAAGAAGCGAGAGAGAAATTTAGAGAGAAAAGCAATGGAGCAATTTTTTGAATAATATTCCCAACCAACATTTTTCTCCTTAAAAGGAGATACAAATGATAAACATAACCACGTAGTTCACTACTTCCTAATAATACAAACATGGAGACCTGGGCATCCCCATCATCTCCTTTATTTTAGCACAAACTTAACAATACTAGAACTTGGAAATTAAACAAACAAAAGTAACGTAACAGACAAGTTGACGTGCTGCAATGGGCCTAGTTCTTCATGGACTGGGCTGGCCTAGTTCTTCATGGAATGGGCTGGCCTAGTTCTTCATGGAATGGACTTCTCCTTCATGGGTTGCCTGGGCTCGGGTACATAACATTCCACCCCACTTACACTCACCTTGTCCTCAAGGTGAAAGTCAGGAAACTAGCGAGCAAAACGCCACTTCGTTTCCCACGTCGAATCTTCCCGAGGCTGACCCACCCATTTGACTAGTAATTCTGTCTTGGGTCTATACTTGCCTTTCTGAACCACTCTTTCATCTAGAATGCATTCCGGTTGTAGCTGGGGCGGAGTTAAAACTGAGTCATCCACAGCGCCTGAACTAGGCTCAACAACCGGACCCAAACGTTTACGTAACAAACTGACATGGAACACATTATGTATAAGTGACCCAGGAGGTAAATCAACTCTATATGCCACTGCTCCCACCTTGTTAAGAACTTTGTAAGGCCCATAAAACCGGGGGCTAAGCTTGTTGGATACCCGGGTCGCCACACTCGACTGCCGATAAGGTTGCAACTTCACGTAAACCATATCCCCTTCACCAAATTCTAGCTCCCTACTGTTCTGATCAGCCTGGACCTTCATCCGGTGTTGGGCCGCGAACAAGTTCGCACGTAATTGCCTCATCAAATCATCCCTGTCACGGAGGTACGCATCAACCGCCTGCACATTCGTTGTACCAGGTACATAAGGTACCATCTTGGGGGGTGCTCGACCGTACACAACCAAATTCCACCTCCGTTTGTCCGTCCGACTGAGGATGGTAGCTCGAACTCATACACAAACCGTACCCTGCAACTTGAATAGAGCCTGCCAAAAAGAACTAATAAAAACTTTGTCACGATCACTTACAATCGTGGATGGAACCCCATGAAGGCGAACCATGTGAGATACAAACTCCCGAGGAACAGTGGCTGCCGTGAACGGATGTCGCATGGGTACAAAGTGGGCATATTTTGAGAGTTATCCACCACCACCATGACTACGGTGAAACCATTAGAACTTGGTAACCCCTCGACAAAGTCCATGCTAATATCCTCCCAAACCCGTTCCGGCACCGGTAGGGGCTGTAACAGTCCAGCCGGCTTCATGCTATCGGTTTTAAAACGTTGACACACCTGGCATTCTCTAAGAAACTGCTTCAGTCTCTCTTTTAACCCGACCCACCAAAAGTTTTGTTTTACCCGAGCCAAGGTTTTGTGAAACCCGAAATGTCCCCCTTCCGGTGAAGAATGGCAAAGCTCGAGTACAGAGGATAGTAATGGAGAGGTTGGACTTAACAAGACAGCCCCCTCTCGGAACCATACGCCATCTCACATGACTACACTCTTTTGTGAATTTGTAGGTAAAGAAGAAAGCAGCTTGTGGTAGTATGGATCGACCCGTACCTCCTGTTGAATATCGGCCCAAATCGTTGAACACGGATGAGAAATAGCCAAAAGTTGACATTCTGGTCGGCGAGAAAGTGCATCAGCCCCTTTGTTTGAAACCCCTTTTTTATACTCAATCTTGTAATCATACCCCAATAGCTTTGGGAGCCATCTAGCTTGGGCCGGCGTGGTGATGCGTTGTTCCAGGAGGTATTTTAAACTCATGTGGTCTGTCTTCACCACAAATGGCCTGCCTAATAAGTAATGTCGCCATTTCTGGACTGCCTTAACAACCGCCAACATCTCTTTTTCATACGTAGACCATGACAACATTGTTCCTTTTAACGGAGCACTAAAATAGGCAAGTGGCCTGCCTTTTTGGGTGAGAACTGCACCAATCCCCACCCCACTTGCATCACACTCGAGGGTGAATGGAAGGGACCAGTCGGGTAAGCCTAACGTGGCGGTTGTTGTGAGGGCTACCTTCAGTGTCTCGAAAGCATGATCGGCTGCCTCGTCCCATTTGAAAGGAGCCTTTCCCACCAGTTTATGCAGTGGGGCTGCAATACTTCCGAACCCTTTGATAAATTTTCGATAATACCCGGCCAACCCTAAGAACCCCCTAACCCCTTTGGCAGAAGTAGGCGTCGGCCAAGACAACACGGATCGGACCTTAGCTGACTCAACCGCCACTCCATCGGAAGAGATAACATGGCCCAAATAATTAACCTGTGTGACACCAAAACAACACTTGGAAGCCTTTGCAAAGAGTTGGTTAGTCTCTAGAATTCCCAACACCACACGTAAATGCTCCACATGGTCCTTCAGGGTTTTCGAATAAATTAAAATATCATAAAAAAAACCAAAATGAACTGACGTAGATATGGACGAAACAAATCATTCATTAAGCATTGAAATGTGGCGGGAGCGTTGGTGAGGCCAAACGGCATTACCACGAATTCGTAGTGCCCTTCATGAGTTTTAAACGCCGTCTTATGAATGTCTTCATCCCGTACTCTAATTTGATGATATCCCGAACGAAGATCAAGCTTAGAATAGATACGTGAACTGTGCAACTCATCTAACAGTTCATCAATAATGGGAATGGGGTACTTGTCTTTAACCGTGAGGTCGTTTAGAGCTCTATAGTCAATATAAAACCTCCACGTCCCGTCGGTCTTCCTAACGAGTAGCACCGGTGAGGAGAAGGGACTATGACTAGGTCGTATCAAACCTTGTTGGAGTAATTCACGAACTTGTTTCTCAATTTCTGCCTTCTGGAAATAAGGTTGTCGGTATGGGCGTGTGCTCACTGGTCGGGTCCTAGGTTGCAAAGGAATCCCATGATCGTGGAACCTTTTAGGGGGTAAGGCAATAGGGTTTTTGAAAACATTAGCAAACTGATCCAAGACTTGTTGAAGACACGGAGTCGTTCCGGTTAGAGTCTCTACCGGAATGAGACTGATCTGGAGCAAAAGGGCTGACCCATGTATTCCCATCAACTCATTGGTCTTCAGAGCCGCTAGCTCCGACCCTTTGAGTCCTTGAAGCTTATGTGATGACCCGGCCAGGTGAAATCCAATTGTTAACTTGTCATAATCAATTTCCACGGGCCCTAGGGTTTTCAACCACTGAACCCCAAGCACCACTGGACATGCCGCCACCGGTAACACAAAAAAGTCGGTTAAAATAGAATACCCATGAATCACTATCGTCAATTCACGAACCCTCCCGGCACATGTGACATGTTCACGGTTGGCGACCATCACCTTGAATGGAATATCACCTTCCACCCCAAGACCAAACCTATCGACCAAGGCCTGATCAATAAAGTTATGTGTACTACCTCCGTCCACCAACACTACTACATCTTTATTTTTAATCCGTCCCGCCAACCGTAAAGTCTGGGGGTTAAGGGTACCTGAGATTGCATGGAAAGAAATCTCCGCGAGTGACTCCTCAGTGGCCGTTACGTGCGTGTTGTCCGGCGTAACCTCCTCTTCTACCTCCTGTATATCTCCGATCATGAACAACTGAGGTTCATGACACTTATGACCTGGCGTGTGTCGCTCGTCACAGTAGTAGCAGAGCCCTTTTTCACGTCGTTCACGAGCCTCGGCTTGGGACAACCTCCGAATTGGGTTAGGAGCAGGTAGGGCCAGGTGTTGGGTTGGGCTTGGGCCCAACAACCCCTGAGAAATTGTGGTGCGGCCTGGTGTAGGATATTGCGATGTTTTTTGAGTCGAAGAAACCCTACGCTGCAAATTAAGTTTTTCCTCCACGAGAAGAGCCATGGCAATTGCTTCCGTCAAGATTTTGGGTTTCTTGAGTTTAACCTCCAATCGGATTTCTTCCTTCAGTACCCCAACAAAACACCCCACTAAAAACGCCTCCGGTAATCCATCCACCTGGTACGAAATCTGTTCGAAGGCCTCCTGGTAAAGAGCCACAGTTGTGACTTGTTTGAGCCGGGATAACGCCTCCCCCGGATCTTCAAAATCGGTGGGTCCAAACCTCCCTAAAACCGCCTTCGAGAATTCGACCCAAGTCATGGGACCACGAATTTTAGTGATCCAACGGTGCCATTGTAAGGCAATACCGTCCAAGTGAAATGAAGCCAACTGGACCTGATCTTCGTGTGCCACCCGTTGGAATGCAAAGTATTGCTCGGCTTGGTAGAGCCACCCTCTGGGGTCTTCTCCTCCGTACCATGGAAAGTGCAACTTGAGATAGGGTTTCGGGTCGTTACCTCCGGACGTGGACCCTGACGGCCCCCTTGGTTCCTCAAGACGCCGTGTAGATAATCCTTGCAACTCCGACAAGATGCGCTCGAGCAAAGCGTCATGTTTAGCAAAACGTTCGTCGACTTCCTGCTGAAATTCTGCTTGAGTTTTCTTCCGAGTTTCCATGGATCAATGCCGCTCTGATACCACTGATGTGGTTCGATCGGGTAAATCAATCACCAGAAGTTAGAAAGAAGCGAGAGAGAAATTTAGAAAGAAAGGCAATGGAGCAATTTTCTGAATAATATTCCCAACCAACATTCTTCTCCTTAAAAGGAGATACAAATGATAAACATAACCACGTAGTTCACTACTTCCTAATAATACGAACATGGAGACCTGGGCATCCCCATCATCTCCTTTATTTTAGCACAAACTTAACAATACTAGAACTTGGAAATTAAACAAACAAAAGTAACGTAACAGACAAGTTGACGTGCTGCAATGGGCCTAGTTCTTCATGGACTGGGCTGGCCTAGTTCTTCATGGAATGGGCTTCTCCTTCACGGGTTGCCTGGGCTCGGGTACATAACAGCTTGTTGTGTGTTTAGGATTAAGACTTTGATTAATTATTTACTTTGAATTCTTCTAACGATACATTCTAGAATAGGGTTTCATACAAAACTATATCTTGATTAATTAATCGAGATTTAAATAAGTTATGACATATTTCTCTAGGATACATCCGAAGATTTAAATAAGGGTTCCAACTCTTGTAAGCCTGATGACTTTACGGGTGATAATGTAACATCCCAAAAAAATAACGACAATAATAATGGGTATTCAAGGCAAAATAAACAGATGAAACACGTGGGCCACGAGTGGGCCGTGAAGATGAGACGGGTTGAGAAGGGTAGGGGCGAAACTAAGGGAGGGGAGGGGGCTTAAGTCCTTGGCCTCATTTGGGAACTGTAAAAGCAACAAAACCTAAGACAATGTAATCGGCCGTATACTTGGCTCAGACATTGACTCAAGAATTAACTCCGGTGGAAAGTAAAAAAGCGCAACCAATGAATGAGAACAAAAGGAAGTAGGATATATGATAGGAAAGGTAGGTCACAATCATGAAATAGGAAGTTTACGAGTAACAAGAAACAGTTTAACATGAGAGCAAACTCAGAAGGTAGTGAAATTGGGAGATCGGGATGTTATAAATGTGGAAAAATTGGGCATATTAGGCTAAGGGTACTACCCATAATTTCCGCACCTTCACACCCCTCCATGTCAGTGCCATATCAGATTCCACAGCTTTTCCACATCCCTCCACATTTAAGGGAAATGGTTCCACATCTCTACATCACCACGTCATATATTTTTTTCTAATTTGATTAATTTTATATAACAACTTAAAAAGAATTAAAAAAACATTAATTAAAAACCCAATACATACAAATTGATGTAGTCCATAGCCCAATACCCTTAGTAAGAGCCCATATTTATTTAGCCCAATACATACAAATTGATGTAATCAAATCAGACATCCCGCCTAATGGGTTTCTACTCTTCCCCTTTGGAATTGGATTGCTCACTCTCGTTTGGAAACCCTAACGCTCTGTTCCAGAGTTTCATTTAACAAGAGAAAAGAAAGAATTTGGAGGGAAAGAAAAAATATGTGTTCCAGAGATTTT
The DNA here is from genome assembly GCA_023525975.1 of Smallanthus sonchifolius. Taxonomy (NCBI): domain Eukaryota; kingdom Viridiplantae; phylum Streptophyta; class Magnoliopsida; order Asterales; family Asteraceae; genus Smallanthus; species Smallanthus sonchifolius. The sequence goes on along the minus strand of CM042028.1, from coordinate 14,415,184 downwards.
TTTTTTGAAGGAAATGGAAGGAAAATGAGAGAAAGGGAGGGGAGTTTGGGTTAAATTTAATTCTTCCAAATTGGAAGGAAATGTAAGGAAAAGAAAAGAAGAGAAAAGAGAGGAAAAAAAAAGAAGAGAAAGGGAAGGAAAATGGATCATTTCTTCCCTTAAGTGAACTCTGGAACACAGCGTAAGACTCAATCGGTCTTCTCTCTAGTAGCACACTCGTTAACGATTAATCCCCTCTATCGTTGATTTTATTACAATTAATCCAAACACAATCACGATACACATCCACATGAATTAGGGTTTTTTCTTCATCACGATTGAGAAGAGAAGACAGGGGTGACCCAATCTGAGCAGCGAAGATGAGGATTATGATCAAGGGAGGTGTTTGGAAGAACACCGAAGATGAGATCCTCAAGGCCACCCCCATCCAACGGCTCTTTCCTTCTCACCAACTCACATCCACGCTTAGGGGTGTGCATGGGTCGGTTTTGACCCTTAACCGTAACCATAACCGAACACGTCGGTTAATGAATTTTGAAAACCAATCGGTTTCGGTTAATTCAGTTTCGGTTAATCGGTTATTAACACCGGTTCGGTTCGGTTATGGTTCAGTTAACCAAAATTGAACCTGGTTAATAACTTTAAATTTCAGCTTGACTAAAACAAATTAAACTTTTATTTTGTAGCTTAACTCAAAAAGTTTAACCAACAAATACTTGTGGCACCAAGCAAGTGGCATAATTGCATAATGTGTTCTTTTGTTTTCGAAGGAGGCCTTGCCTTTTTAAAGAGTGTTTTCTCACTCAAGTTTTGTTTCGCAGTCGATGTGGAATAGCCTAATATCAAAAAATTGGATTCAGTTTTTCATACTACATATTGCAGCATTTCTGTTTCTCATTGTCCAAAATTTCAAATTTTAAAAAATAATAATTTAGAAGACTCAGATAATTATATAAAGATATATATTTCTTTCTTTCTGTAACAAATTTAAATATTCATTCATAAATGCAAACATTTTCTATGGCTTGAACTAGCACTTTAAATCTGTTTCTCATTGTTCTTTTTTATAAACAGTTATCATTATCTCGTGCAAATTACAAAGATTTATGAGTATATTCACTTATCACCTAATCTATTTCTTTTTACTTGATTAGTGTTGATTTGAAGAACCATTGCAAACAAACTTATAAACCAACAGTCCACACAACAACTGTTAACTACTTGACTCACATTTTAAATTCCCACAGAATTGATGTTTGTTTGTTTGTTTGTTTTTCACCTTGGAAATTGGCATCATTATGTACTAACTTGCATTTTTATGTTGTTTAACAACAGCTTGCTTCTTTGTGGGTTGTTTGTGAATAAGTATATCGGTTCGGTTAATTCGGTTATGATACACACTAAAACCGAAACCGAACCACCATTTTCGGTTAATCAGTTACGACTTAACTGAACCATTGGTTAATTGTTCGGTTCGGTTAATTCGGTGCGGTTAATTCGGTTAGTTGCTCACCCCTATCCACGCTCGTGGATATCTCCATGGCTAGCCTTCCACGCTGTGGTCCACGCCAGGTGGGCGTGGTATTCCACGCCACCCATGAGGTCCAGCTCAGCCACGAAGCCATTTCCACGGGTACTCCCCTTGACCTAAGGGATATAGGACACCTTATGTGAATGCTTTTAACAAAATTATATAAGAAATTAAAAATCTTAATTTTGAGAAGAAAAGTTAAACAAGAAATTGAAGTATTTGAAAATGTAGAGAAACAATTGTACAAATCCACCGTCCCACCTACTTTGACCAATCATTCACATTCACATTCACATTCAGTCTCACAAGCTTTGACTCTTGTTCACCACTCGGATCTAAGTATCTAACCATTTCCGGCTGGCTGCTCTTAGATCTAACCATTTCCGGGCGCTGCTCAACCATCTCTTCTTCAAAGGCCTTCCAGAAACCCGTAATGGATTATGGATCTTTTAACTTCACTGTTGCCTTCGACCAAGGGATTGTTTTGACTAGTTGACTTTGTAAGTGGTTGAATTTGTCATAATGCCTTCTCGTTGACCTTTTTGTTGACTAGTTGTTTTTATGTTCATCTAAGTTTCTTCTCAAAACTTTAATTAAATGCAGTATCATGTACTCTGGAACTGGTGAGGGTGACAAATTGTCATCATCCACTACAGTGCAGCCATGTCAACGTTTTTCTCTAGCAGAGATTCAATCTTCAACCAAAGACTTTGATGATAAACTGGTCATTGGACAAGGAGGATTCGGAAAAGTTTACAAAGGTCTAATATCCAAAGAAGAAGATGGTCCTGTTGTTGCAATCAAACGACTGAATCCTATGTCCAGCCAGGGGGAACATGAGTTCAGAGCCGAAATCGAGACCCTGTCTAAGCTGCGTCATTGTCACTTGGTGTCTCTCATTGGTTATTGTGATGAAAACAAGGAGATGGTCCTTGTATATGAATATATACCTAATGGAACCCTCTATCATCATCTGCATCTGCATAATAAATATGAATATATTAGGGTTACTTTAAATTGGGTTCAAAGAATAAACATTGCAATTGGTGCTGCGCGTGGATTGGATTACCTGCACACCGGTGTTGGAACCAAAGAAGGAATAATACACCGTGATGTCAAGAGTTCCAACATTCTCTTAGATGAGAACATGGAAGCTAAGATTTCGGATTTTGGGTTGTCCAAAATAGGCCCAACTAATCAATCATCATCGTGGGTTGACGCGAGTGTTAAAGGCACCTTTGGGTATCTTGATCCTGAGTGTTTCTACACTGGAAAGGTGTCAAGGAAAACAGACGTGTACGCATTTGGGGTAGTCTTATTTGAATTGCTAACAGGAAGGCTTGCAGTAGACGAACGCTATGCTGAGGAAGAATGTAGTTTGGTAAGATGGGCTCAAAAATGTGTTAAACAAAGCAAATTGGACCAAATGGTTGATTCTAATATCAAGGGAACGATTTTCCCCAAATGTTTAAGACGGTTCGCTCAAATTGCAGATCGTTGCGTGCACAGTATTCCGAAAGAACGCCCTACTATGACTGAGGTAGTGGCCACACTTCGGGCTATACTAGAACTACAGCTGAAATATGATAATACTGGCAAGTCATCAGGCATAATGGGATTCAGTTGGAAGATTCATAAGTATAGTCTTGCAGTGACTAAACAAAATTCAGGTATATAGACTACAACTTTCATGAGTTTTGTATCAGTTGTGTGAAATTAAAGGGTTCAATTGTATGCTTGATTTCCCTACCAGGTTGTTTGATCAATAGATTTCTGGTTGCTTTTTATTTGCTTTCTAATTTAATATCAATCTTCTTGTAGTTCCCGGTGACCCATATCCTGTTGAGAATGTCGCTCCAGCTCCGGTGTTTGCTACTGTTGCAGGTAATATCTTAATATAAGTTTATATAAAATTAAAACTAAAGCTAAATCCTAAAAGGTAAACTCTAAACCTTAAAGCTAAACCTATTAGATGCAAATTGAAAGAAGAAGAATCAGAGAGAAAATACGTCAAATTCTAGAACATAAATTGGATTCTATAACAAAAAAGCTTTAATTCAGATTTACCTTAATGTACAACTCAGAAGAAAATAACCCTGTGTATGGTTAAATTTATATTACTAAACTTGGGTAAAAATGGCTTGGGTTGACCCGAAAGCAATTTTTTTACTTCTGTAAATTTTTAGGAGGAAACAGGCTGCTGACAGACAACAGTTAAACTTTCTAATAAATATCAGTTACCTGCTGCATCATCAAGCAATCAAATACCATTTTCTGATTGTGGATTTGGTGAACTGAAAGTCATTTTCCTTTAGGCTCACGGTCATATCGTGTCCATAGAAATTATTTTAGCCGATGTATGTTAAAAAGAAGACATGAACCTTTTGACATCGAACAGACAGAACTTGTGCAGAATTCTATTTCCAGATGCTGTTTTCCTGCAAAAAAATGACATTTTAGTATGACCCCTTCTAATTCATCCGGTACCTTTTCAATCAAAAGCATATCTATTCTTTTTAAGGGTGCCAGATTCCATTTTTTCTTCTGACTAAAACTCCCTAGCATAAGACATCTATCATATTGTTAGAAAGGACCTTACATGCGCTGAGCTTAAACCGCTGCGCTGCAGCTTGGTTTTGATTATATTTCCAATTCAAATATGTTTTAATGTATTTGTTCGCTTTATTTAATTCTTTTTTTGGTTTAGCTTTTATGGTTAGTTTTTCTGTTAGGTTTTTGGGTTTAGCTTTTAGCTTGTAATCACTTTAGGTTACTGGTTTACTACAGTGTTAGCTTTTTCCCCTCTGATTTGATCTCAACTATTTGAGGTAATCACGGAATCTGATTCTCTTTTTTGGCTGTCCCTTTTTGATAGACTGTCTTCTTTTGTTTTGCTTTTTAGCTTGAATCTGAGCGGTTATTGGATGAAAAATTAGGGTTCTATGTTGATTTGGTGTGAATTTGGATGAATACGATAGTTTTGGTATCTTTGTTTGATTTGGTGTATTTTTATTGATTTTTGTTATTTTAAATTTAAATATTGCAATTTGATATTTAACCATAGCAATGTTCCTGTGGTTATTCGTTAAACTCTTATTTTATATATTTATTTTGTTTGTTTCAATATATTCTATCTCACAAATCTACCCGTGAATCTATTGTAAATTTACCACTTCACCTCATACTGAACTGAAAGCTAATTGTTTTCATTTTATTGTCATAATTGATTATTTACTTTCATCAATTACAACAACCTGAGATTTGCATTAGCAGGTGTTCAAATGAATAGGAATTAGAATGAGAGAATTAAAAACTTTGAAAGACCTATTCCAGGATGCTTGGGAAGAATGGTGAACCCTTTTGATTTGAATGCAAGTTTAGGAGGAAACAGGCTGCAAACAGACAAGCCACACTATGAAGGTTTTTATTGAACTTTTTGTTGGTGTATGTAATATTGCTTCCCAATTCACTTGGAAAAATCTCAAATATTACTTGAAACTTGAAACAGGGTCACCGGTGTGTAGGAGCCAATCGGATGTGTCAAGGTCGCGTGTAGTTGATGATAAAGTGGTAATTAGTAATTACTTTCAGTTGAGCTATTTTAATGTTGTGGTAACCTTTTGTAGGCTTGAGTTTTGTTATTGACAAAATGCTTTGATTTCTGTTGTTGGCATATGTAGATGGTGTCTGAGTTAGGAAAATCTCCATGCAAAACATATGATCTTTCACCACAAAAGGGGAGAAAATGCAAAGAAAGCAAGGATGAGAAAAATATGGCTCTTATTCGTCAGAAATTCATAGAAGCAAGACGTTTATCCACCGATGAAAAACTTCGGCAATCCAAACACTTTCAAGATGCTTTAGAAGTTTTAAGTTCCAATACAGATTTATTCCTCCAGTTTCTTCAAGAACCTAATTCCTTATTCCTGATCCGGCCCAAAGAGGCTCTACTCTCACCTTCAACCGGCCCAAAGAGGCTCTACTCAATTGTTTATGCATTCGTCAGGTAACGTTATGAAAGTTAACGAGTTTAAAAGATAAAATTATTTTGAGAAAGACTTCCGCTGTTTATTTAAATGAAAGTTAGATGTTTTTAAAGAGTTTAATCAGTTATGAGAACCAACTGTAGGGTGCTTTGTTTGGGGCCTTACAAGTTGGTATCAGAGCCGAGGTTTAAGAGAAAATTGGTATTTCTGAACAAATAAAATGCCTTAACTTAAACTGAAAATAGGACAAGAGAGAAACGAATGCCACCACAAGTAACCGCGAGCCAAGAGGTACGTCTTTCGAGTTGAGCAGTAATTATTATTTACCAATTGTGTAGTGTTACACTAGGTAAAGTGATTTATGGTTCCATGTGGGATCATGTGGAGTGATATGTGTTGTAGTATTATGTAGAACTACATGAAGTTGTGTGGTGTGATTAAATGAGACTATGATGTGAGTTGAGTAATGTGGAATAGCATTAGTTGTAACTATGTGAGATAGTTTGGTGTGTCGATATGATTTAGTAATTTTGTGGTAACCTTGGATGGTGTGATATTGTGATAAAGATGATGACTTGCTAGGTTATTGTGTGGTGATATATGATTTGTGTGGGGTGCATGTGCATTCGGGGTATGTGAAAGGTAGAAAGCTTGTGTGAATATGATGGGGAAGGTTTAGAATCCGAGCAGTAATGCGGACCACCAAATTGCATTTGATCACCGTGATTTGGCAGTCTATGATTACTCTCATATTCTGAATTTGACGCCCATAGTAATCACTCCAACGTTCTATCTTGAGTAGGATTAGGTGGCTGAGACAATGCGTACGAAATTGGATAAGCATGGAACTCTTACTAAGAGGAATGCAGAACGACCAGTCAAGACGACGACTGTTGCGGATGAATCCGCTAGTGAGAAGGGAGGAGTGTTGGTGCTTCTCATACCAAGTGTGACTAGAGCTTCGGTCAGAGACATACCGCGTGGAGCAATGATTGGAAAGACAGGATGGAAAGGGAGAATAGTGCCAGCTGTACGCGATTTTCCTCCAAGATGTGGACCTGCATTGTTGAGAGACCGACCACTTGTGGCGGTTAAGAGAACTCTATTTCAGGAGGAACCAGAGGGGGACACGCCAGATACACCTGAGGTGGTCCCGTAGTAATTTTGCGGGCGTTGTTTGAGACATTGGACTTCCAGATGACTTTTGGATGTGACGGTTGTCACGAGAGATCGTGGGGTGATTTAACGTTTTGATTTATTAGGCGTTTACATTGTCACACCCCAACCGACGGCGGAAACGTCGGGGCGTGAAGCGTGCAGACTGTTCATAGCTCATGGTTTGCTAAAGTTTGAATAATTAAACAACCAAATTCATTGAAATTCAAATACCAAATTCAAGTCATACGAAGAGTACAAATTACATAAACCATAGTTCCAATTTAAATTAACTAAGTCCAAAATCTTATGTGTAGCAAGACTTGAAGCACTTCAAACATTGTCACCTGAAACATGGTTAAAACAAAGTCAACTAGAAAGTTGGTTGCGAAGCTATCTACAAGGTTTAATTGTATTTAAATCGTGTTTAAGTGGTAATTCGATTAGAACATTTGTTACGGTTTTTGGTCTCAAAAATCGGGTCGATCGAGTGATATAACGACGAATTAGCATAGGGCTTTCGTACTAGAGGTTGAGACGAATCTAATGGTGTATTACTTACTTGTTATAATAGGGCAATTTAATGCAGTCGGCTACGGGTCGACACTTTGCTTCTCGGCGATCAATCAGACGACAGAGGCTGTATGAGTGTCGAGTGAGTGCTTCGAGAGGGTGCATGTGAAGGTGTAGGAGGCATTGGATTCTCCTTATAACGTGTAATCTCACGAATTCGTGAGTGGGGTAGGTGTGGGGTAGTTGAGGATTTGAAATGGGCCGATTGGAGGACAAATTCGAGACGTGTTTCAGGCTGCATACTGTGGCGTATGGTCGGACGCGTGAAATCCGGCCTTAACGCGATTTGATTCGATGAGCATTGACCACAGGCTGACTCTGCGGAGTCACGTGGTTTCGGCAGCGCGACCGTGTCTGTATTAGGCACGACCGTGCTTAGACCTGCAGGCGCGACCGTGCTTGTATCTAGGCACGATCGTGTCTCGTTTCTTTAGGCGCGACCGTGCTTGTATTGAGGCACGATCGTGTTTAACACTTTTTATCGTTTTTGATTTTTTGTCAAATTTGGTCCTCGAGGTTTGTGAGATAATGGTGTTTTGTTTAAGTTGTTATTGTAATAGAATAGTTTGTGTATGTAATCGCATCATAGTTGTTGTACACGAATTGAAATTGAAATACTTGTTTATTGAAATCAAACGATTACATGGTAAAAGTCAGAAATGTTACAGTCTCCCCATGTTGAGGGAATTTCGTCCCGAAATTTTGTTGAGGCTACTGAAATAGTAAGGAGACGTGGGTTGGATTTTTCAACGAGTTTTGGCTGTTAGTTTGAGGAATATAGCTGATGTCATGGTTTAGGTTCGATACTCAAGGTCAGGTTGTCATATCACGTACTGATGGTGGTAGTGGATTTAGTTTGAAATTGAGAAGGAAGTTGTCAGGGGATACTTTGAATACTCAAAGATGAAATGCATTACATGAAGTGAAGATAACGAGGATTTGATGATTAAGGTTTGTTTCGATCGTAGTCCAACATGTTCAAGGTATGATACTGTACGAGAGGTTTCACAAGCATTGGTCAAAATACATAAAACTTTACGTGACACGAATAACGCTACTTCTGATAATATGACAGGACACTTATATATAGGAAGTACCAGCGGCGTATCCACCATCCCCTTATCATATCTCATTAGTTTCGTTATTGTATGTCTTGATAGGTTTTATGTCATAACACATGACAGAATTTACTATCTTTTCCATGCGCTGATTTTTTTATAATTACGTGTGCACCCGTAATTACTTGAATCGTCGCATGGTCCGTATAGATCGTTCTATTGTGTGTAGGTCAGGGGAGGTCACAAAATTTCCTTAGTTCGTATCTATTGTTTTCACGTATGGTTGCAATGAATAAGTGTGTCCCTAGATAGTAAGGCTAAAGTTCCATGACTTACTCTAGTCCCATGTGTAGTGTCAATACTCCATCTCTAGGTGTGATCTAGTGTTATGCACCTTGTAAGCGAATGGTTTCCATGTATAGTGTGAATAGTGTAGCATCATGTATATATAGCAAACAATGGGTCTCGTGAGCAAGGTGTATTTTGTAAGCAACCGAGTTTTCATGTATGATGTAGTCGATCTTGTATCGTGTATATTGTAAACAATTTAAGTTCTTTGTATCATGTATATTGCAAACAACTGAGTTTCATGTATTGTGAAATCAATCGTGCGTCATGTATATTGTAAACAATTAGGTGTCATGCACAATATAAACAATTTAGTATCATGTATCAAATCAACAAGTTCCATGTATCGGGTGATTAACCTAGTATCATGCATATAGTTAACAACTAAGTTTCATGTGTCGCGGGAATGTTTATGTGTAAGCTATTGGGTTTCATGTGTATTGTAAACGATTGCATTTTGTAGGTAGTCGAGCGTTGCAGACAAGCGTGTGGTTTGGCGTTTATGCATAGCGGGGGTAGTTGAGTTTTAAATCTTGATGAGGCTTATATGGGTGGTTAAGGTTTACGCGAAATGATTCGTCTCTTTGAAGTAGGAAGTACACTCATATGTTTCTGGAGGTGTAAGGTAACGAGGATGTGTTGAAAATGTTCCGAGTAATGTGTTAACGGGTAACTGATTTTGTTTGTAAAATAAGAAATTGTAATTCATTCCTGTTCGTAATTGAATGAATAAGTAAGAATAGTAAGTTGAATAATCAGATAGATGAATAAAAAAAAATCTTTTACTAATTTTTTTAAATTCTCAATAAGAGAACGTCTTCAAGAAAGACAAAAATAGTGGCCAAATTATGTACTAATTAAGCCAAGGTGTTTTTTTTTTTTTTATATCAAGAATATATTTAGAAAATGTTTTATAGAAACGAGTCGCATCAAAATTTTCTCATACGGTAAAAAGGTTTGTTAAAAAATTTATTTTCTAAGTATCATTTATGAAATCTAGGGTTTGATAGATGTTTTGCTTGAGTACAATAACGATGTTGTTTTAAATGGATAGAATGACTAGTTTGTAAGGGAGGCTTGGGTGCGCGTACTAATTTGCAATGAATGACAAGGTGTTGTTTTGGTGATCTTGATGAAAATATGGTGGTAATATTGAGTCAACGAGTAACGGTATTAAAATTGTAAAATAAAACTTTGCATAAATAATAAAGTGTCAAAAATTTAATTCAACCATAAGGTAGCGGTTTCAAATGGAAAGTTTGGAGATAAAAAGAAAATTTTAGGACGGTCCATCTAGCGTCTCGTTCATTGTCTTGGTGTTGACTTGATTTTTTTGTTGGTGTTTATGTTGAGAGCGCGTCCACGAGCACCACTTTGGGCAGCATTGACAATCCTGGGACATCGGTGACGGAAATGGTTTGGGTCGCCACATTCAAAGCAAACTCGTCCATCAGTAATAGCCGGGACCACTGGGTTTATCACTTACTGCTTGGTCCTATTCCCCCGGTTGGCTTGAGTAACGGGCGGTCCAGATTGGCAACCGTTGGTAGTATGGCCATATTTCCCACAGTTGGCACATAGATGACATGGCACGGTCGGGTAGTGGTGATAATTGCAAGTGGTGCACAAGGGGTTGTTTCCCATATATGGTCTCTTATTCTGGGCTTGGGCTAGTGGAGCAACTTGGTCGATCGGTATAGCAGCGACAACGACAGCAAAGTTACGTTTCTTATTGTATTGAGGAGGTCTGTGTTTGTCTTCCTTGGAGGGTTCAGAAGGGGCTGCTGGGTCAGTGACTTTCTTTACACCTTTGGCGCTGTTATTAGCTTGGGTAAGTTGGGTCACAAGTTGTGTGAGCAAGGCAGCCAGCTCATTGTTGTTGTTGCTATTGTTGTTGTTAACGTGACGGGGAGGCATTCTACAGATTTAAATAACTCAATGAGAGATGTAAAAATTTCTTGAATCAAATAGAAGGATAAATTGATATGAGTATTTCATAGTTTGGATTGTACTCAAATAGTGACATAATCACTTGAATACTAGGACATATTAAGGTTAATTAAACTTATATAATTATCAAGGAGATGTGCTTTAGCCTATAAGTAAACACTCATCCCGAGAATTCCCAGGAAAGCATACGGATCCCTCGGTTGATTGGGATTTATATGAAATGCTTTCCTAGACAGAAAACCCAGAATACAGGTGTCACCCTTCCAGATTGCACATGTCCTTTAATAATTAACAGAGTTTAAAACCTTAACGGGTATATATAAAAAAAAATATTTTTGATAGACTGCTGTCTACGAGTATGATTTTTCCACTAGTTATGATGATGATGACATATAAGCAGTTAAGGAGGATATGCGGCTTAGGATACGGGTATGGATACGATTTATTTAATTGATTATTTAAGTACAATTAGTAAATCATGTAGTCTAACAATTTAAGTATCAAATAACTAACACATAAAGCATGTGACATATAGCAAATAGCACGTATCACATAAAACATGTAGCATGGCATTGTTGGGTGTCCTAAAGTTATAGTCTAGGTCAATGGTGTCTAATAACCTAATTCCCTATAACCAAGGCTCTGATACCAATTTGTCACACCCCAACCGACGGCGGAAACGTCGGGGCGTGAAGCGTGCAGACTGTTCATAGCTCATGGTTTGCTAAAGTTTGAATAATTAAACAACCAAATTCATTGAAATTCAAATACCAAATTCAAGTCATACGAAGAGTACAAATTACATAAACCATAGTTCCAATTTAAATTAACTAAGTCCAAAATCTTATGTGTAGCAAGACTTGAAGCACTTCAAACATTGTCATCTGAAACATGGTTAAAACAAAGTCAACTAGAAAGTTGGTGAGAATACATAGGTTTTCGTGTCATGTAATAAAATATAGTGTTGTGTGCATACAATTCATACAAACATGGTAATTAAGGCGTTTATGGAGAGATACCATCGTGTGACCTAGATATACAATCAAACCTTTGTAACTAGGCTATAAAACAAACGCGTGTTGGCAGTAACAGTCACCCTACCTGGGTGGGTTTGTCAGACTCAATAGATCTATCACTGTTCACTGTAGGCTAAAAATAGTTAATGATTGTATGTGAATAACAAATAGTTGGTCTACACACCTAGTATTCAAGCACAAAACACAAAATTGTAACACATGATTGTAGGGTGGAATTGTATTGTGTAGTTTGTAAACATAGTAAATAGAACTCATGTTCCACCCCAAAAGTTTGTAAAGCAGGGTAAAAGAGGGGCTATGTAACTCACTTGTGTTGGAGAGTGTGGATTGCACAAATCAAGCAAAAAGCCAAGACGTGTTGTAAGTCACTACGTTTGACCTATTGAATAAGCGTATAACGTGTGTCATTGTTTGTACCAAGACTAGAGTCTAAGGTTTAGTGGGTTTGTAATTTTAGGAACTTGTACTAAGGGCTTGGTGGTTTGTATTAAAATAAATAGATTTAAATAAATAAGTAAATTATTTATTTATGTAGTTAGGATAAAAGGTAGCATGGTATATATATATATTTAATTGAATATAAAATAAATAAATGAATTCGTTTTATCTATTCATTTTAGAAAACGTCACAAAATATAAAGTAGTTTATATTTATATAAGTTTTATTTGATGTAATTAGGATTTATACAAATGGTTTATAAAAGTCCTTTTCATAATAAAGTGTTTTATAAAAATCTTGTCATAACTTTTTATAAATTTAGAAACTTTAAATAAAAATGTATTTTCAAAAGATAAAAATCGGTTTCAAACAACTTAATTGACGAAATAATTGTTGCGTTTAATAATGGTAAGATTCTGTTTTAAACAGTTGGGTTTATAACATAAGTTTTATAAAATCATCAAATCTGAGAAACTGTAAAGATTTAGTTCTGACTGAGCACGACCGTGCTCATAAACGGCACAACCGCGCTCGCCTCCGGGCGTGACCGTGGTGGTCTGGAGCGCGCCCGTGGTCGAGTCAGAAGACTACAGAGGTTCTGGTCATGGAGCACGATCGTGCTCGTGTCCGGCACGACCGCGTCTAGTGTTTGTTTTTGGTCAAGACTTGTTTGCTCGGTAAGCACGACCGGGCCTTACTCGGACCACGACTGTGCTTGGTCGGGCACGACCGCGCTCAGTGATGAGCGCGACCGTGTCGGGTCTTTTCCAGACTCGATTCGATCGATTCTTATATTAAAAGCCTCTATATTCTTAGGGCTTTCATTCAGTGGATGATTGCGAAGCTATCTACAAGGTTTAATTGTATTTAAATCGTGTTTAAGTGGTAATTCGATTAAAACATTTGTTACGGTTTTTGGTCTCAAAAATCGGGTCGATCGAGTGATATAACAACGAATTAGCATAGGGCTTTCGTACTAGAGGTTGAGACGAATCTAAAGGTGTATTACTTACTTGTTATAATAGGGCAATTTAATGCAGTCGGCTACGGGTCGACGGCTTTGCTTCTCGGCGATCAATCGGACGACAGAGGCTGTATGAGTGTCGAGTGAGTGCTTCGAGAGGTCGAGAGGGTGCATGTGAAGGTGTAGGAGGCATTGGATTCTCCTTATAACGTGTAATCTCACGAATTCGTGAGTGGGGTAGGTGTGGGGTAGTTGAGGATTTGAAATGGGCCGATTGGAGGACAAATTCGAGACGTGTTTCAGGCTGCATACTGTGGCGTATGGTCGGACGCGTGAAATCCGACCTTAACGCGATTTGATTCGATGAGCATTGACCACAGGCTGACTCTGCGGAGTCACGTGGTTTCGGCAGCGCGACCGTGTCTGTATTAGGCACGACCGTGCTTAGACCTGCAGGCGCGACCGTGCTTGTATCTAGGCACGATCGTGTCTCGTTTCTTTAGGCGCGACCGTGCTTGTATCGAGGCACGATCGTGTTTAACACTTTTTATCGTTTTTGAGTTTTTGTCAAATTTGGTCCTCGAGGTTTGTGAGATAATGGTGTTTTGTTTAAGTTGTTATTGTAATAGAATAGTTTGTGTATGTAATAGCATCATAGTTGTTGTACACGAATTGAAATTGAAATACTTGTTTATTGAAATCAAACGATTACATGGTAAAAGTCAGAAATGTTACATACATGGTGTGATGTTTATTTCAAATATTGAATATTTGATTTTGACATTGATTGCGAATTATACCGCGGGATGATTATTAATAGTTGTGCTTATGATAGCGTACTACTGTGGGTACAGTGTTAAATTTAGTGTCAGTTATGTGTGATTATGTGATTACCTTTTGAACAGTGTGAGTTCATACTAAGTGTAATCTTTAATGTGATGTTAGAGCTTGGTTGATTAGACTGTATGAGTAGACCTGTGTAGACATGAGTTTTGATTAATTGTGTGTGTCTATGGTCTTAAGATAGTGTCACCTATATGTTATGTTTAGGTGATGTTTGAAGTGTAAGGGGTGTGTTGCACCTTGTGTATTTGTTCAGGACGAGGTCCTGTGGGAAATCTTGAGTATACATCTTTAGTATGTATAAATGTTCAGGACGAGGTCCTGTGGGAAATTGTAGTTACATACCTTATGTCTAGGTATACATGTTCAGGACCAGATCCTGTGGGGAAGTAAGATATTTTATATCTTGTGTGTATGAATGTTTAGAGTGATGTTTTGTGTCTAGACTGAGTAGTGTGTCGTCTTGAAGTATGGGTACGACCCGTATGGGTACGACCGAGTAAACTCTGTATGAGTATATGATGACGTGTGGCAGGGGCTACCATTGTAGTGAGTAAGAGGTAAGGTTCAGGAGTTTGTGTGTCGACAAATGACGAGGTCATATTGTATGCACGTAGATTTACTCAGATCTAGTAGTTGTGTATGTGCACGTGATGTGTGTTTAGAGTTTGGGGTTACTAGTACTTGTGTAGAACATTGTGTGTTCTGTAGATGTGTGTGTCGGTGTGTGTCCTTGTAGTACACGCTTAGTCGTGCATAGGATGGGTGGTCAGTATGCTCAAGTATAGTATTTCTATCTTGATGATTTTCTCGACGTTGATACATCGAGGTGGTGCAAGGAGTTTTGACGTCTTCTAGGCGACCAGTGAGGTGCTCCTATGAGATGCCTATGCTTATATCTCGGGAATTAGGAGCACGAAGCCAATGGGCGGAGATGAGGTGTTAGTGATGAAAGCGGTTACGTAGACGCTGGACCAGAAATATCCATGATGAGATTAAAGTGATGACGCTGAAGATTTCAGCACGAAGTAAACAAGGTGACAAAGGACCTTCATGGAACACGTTCCATATAAAGAATTCAGTCGAGGCGAGACACCAGATGAATAGGGATGCTTTCCCTAGACGGGACGATGAATAGCTGAGGCTGGTGAGCAGACGGACTTCGTGTTCGTAAATTATAAACGAGATACGGTCGGTGATCGTATGGTAAGGAAGTAAAGAGATACTTTGGTAAAGGAATTTTGTGGAGATCAGTGTAGCTTTGTACAAGCTCCTGGAGATCATCAGAGAAGGGCAGAAGTAATACCCTTATGGGTAAGCAGTGGGCTTGAGTTTGAAAACTCATCGCAGGATGGTGATCAAGGTGTGAGGCGAGTAGTTTGACGACTTCAGTATGGAAGAACGACAAATGTCCTTAGACATGAAAGGCAAGAAGCCATTTGGGGAGATGACCGTTAGAGTAACGAGATCACTAGGATTATACAAAGAATGACGGCAAAGGTGCCCATGAGTAAAATAGGAAAACGGGATAAACGAGCAGGTATCTGACGGTGTTGTGACGTCTGAGTAATAATTAGAAGGACGAGTAACGAGGGAATGCGTAGGTGAAACCTACAAGCCACAAAGTTGAAAGCAGGCAACGAAGAAGGCTTCTTTGGACACCAATGGGGATGGTCATATTACAAGCAAAGTAATGAAAGCAGGTAGTGTCAAGGTGAATGTTTGACACCGAAGGAATTTGGTACACAATTGAAGACAGAAGGATATGTCGGGGTGGTTGGTGCCGACACAGGATTCGAGGACGAATCCTCTTTTAAGGGGGTAGACTTGTAACATCCCTAAAACCTAAAGCTAATGTGTCGGGATGACGGGTAACCCGAATTTCTAATAATTGACATGATTAGCATGGTTCATTGAGTGAAGCTTGGTTAAATGATAATTAGAGGACCCGATTAGCCAAGAAGTAAACGGTTCGAGTTCAAAAAGCGTAAGGCGTAACTAGAGGGACCCGGATGGATCATTAGAGGGTTTAAAACCCACCTTAAGTGGGAAACCTTAGGTCGTGGATGACCTAGGGTGTGCGACGGCCATAGCAGAGAAGAGAGCAAGAGGGAGAATCAGCCGAGAGGAAGCAAAGAGCGGCAACACAGCAGCGTGAACCTGGAACCTCCGAGAACATGCCAAGGTAACCCTCTATTACGTTTGTTTATGCGTTGGTTGGTGTTTTTAGAAAACCCAATTAGGGTTTGGGTGTTTGCTCTTGGCCAACAACGTATTTGATGTCGGTGATGGTGTAAGGCTGAGGTGGTGGTGCTAGGTGACACCTCACGACGGCAGTGAGAGGACGGGATGGTGCAGCTGAGAAGGGGAGACTACGGGTGTGCGTTGTGGTGGTGAGAGGCAGAGAATGACGGGGAAGCGAACCATGCGGGATTGACCCGATCACGGTGGTGGCAAAGGATGGTGACGAGCTAGCCAGGACTGATGTGGAGACAAGGATGGGATACCCGGAGGGGGTGTACGGCTGTGTTGGTGGCTGTACGGCGGCATACGGTGGTGGAGCGTGGATACGGCAAGAGTGGTGCTAGCCGATTAGGGTTTTGCATGGCATGGTGTGCGTGCATGGGAAGTGAGCGGTTTGTGTACGCGTATTCTCGTGGGTTAGAGTTTGCGTGGCCACGTATGTGCATGCATGAGACCTAGCTCGAGTATTTGGTTTCTAAACGGATCGAGGACGGTTCGGTGTATGTGGACACGTGGAACTAGGGTTTCGGGGTAAGAAAGAACGAGCTGGCAAGATGACATTGGGGTTTGTATTTTATGCATTATAAGACGTATGTGTAGAACGCATTATGATCATGTGATCGTATGCTTGTCAGGTCCAGGATTCAAGCGAGTGGACGAGTTGTAGAGCAAGGACTGGGGCTTGGCATAACCTGTGAGTTTCTAATCCCTTCTTTTAAACATTTTACTGTTTTGGGGCTATCGTACATACTCACATGTTTTATTAAATGAACGCATTGCGAGTCATGAATTAACTTGAAGTGTTTTATGAGACTATTATGTAATAATGAAGCTAAGGGTTGTGGGGTCCTTAGGATGGGGGATGATCTGCGTGTGTCATCTTATGAGTTAGTCGGGAATGTAGTTAAACCTGTGATGGTTATATAGGAAGAGTTAGCAGGGGAACCCGTACGTGGTTCATTAACGAGTCACGTGAATGCTAGTATGCTGTTAAGCGTTATGTGTTTGATGATTGTGTGTAGTTGTGTCGTTGTCCTCGTGACACGACGGTTATCGTGTTTGCGTGGGTCTATGGAGTGTCCATAGTATATACGGGCTAGAAGTCAGTATGTTGTTTGTGTGTCGTATAATTAATTATTCAGAAAGAGTCGGATTATGTGTCAAGACGTTAAAGGGATACGTCTAAAGTATGTGTTGGTTTACACACGTAAGTGATCCGTGAAAGGGTGGTGAGTCGTAGTACATGTCCAGGAAGTGTCATGTGTATATATACGTGTTGCTTTGTGTGCTTGCATTGTTGTCCGTGTGTATGGTCAACAGTGGTGTGGAGGACGGAGTCCTTCGGGGTCATCATTGTACGTGTGACGTGTCTGTCACCGTATGGTAGATGATATAGTCACCGTGTGGGTGGCTAGGTAGTCATCATAGATGACGAGTGTGTCGCTATAATTAGTGGCGGGGCCCTGTAACAGGGTGTAGCTGAGCTTATGACGAGTATCCCGACGGGGATAACCCTGACGAGGGAGCAGCGACGAGGTATGTGTTTGTATGCATATATATGTGTTAATTTGCATGTAGGTGATGAGTTATATTAATTGTGTACGAGATGATATTGATGTGATAATAGATGGAATCAATGTGATGTGTCGAGTTAGAGGGACCGTTGTGTCGAGATGATATTTCAGTCTAACACCGTTATCAAAATCCACTTAAAATTAACTTTGTTTCAAACCCTAGGGACTATTTTTGTCTTTTCCTCAAACTCAAACTACAAGGACTATTGGTGTAAATAAGGAAAACAATTATGTTGACTTTGAAAGTCAAAATCCTAATTCCTGTTGACTTCGGATAGTCAAACTTAACCAACGTAACCAAATCCAAACCTTGAGGACCAAGCCTGCCAATTCCCCTAAACCTAAACACTTGAAACTGCAGGGACTAAATCAGTACTAAGCTCAATTTTGATTATGTTGACTTTCTAAAAGTCAAACTCGCAGTTTTGCCCAAATTCGAATTCCATACTTGAAATTCGTTGCTATTTGTAACTGATATCCATGTTCACGACATTAACGATCCTAGTTAAGGCCATAATCATCGACATTATGTGCAATTAAACTCAATAATGCCTAATTATGTCGTAACCGATGACACCCTCCTCGACTATAATCAAATTAAGCTCGAATTCGTCTGTCACTCCGTAATTGATCACCTGCTCACATTGAACGAGACCCTGCGAAGCTATTTGACGCGTCAATTCCACCGGAGTCCCAGCAGAAATCGCCAGGAATCAAACCAACCGCCGTCGGCACCAGTTTAGTCGAGCACCATCAATTCGAACACTATTCTGGTAATTAAACACTTCATTAGTTTCATTTTCATACCTAGATCATAAGCCCTATAACTATTGTGGCTTAAACTATCGAATTCATCACGATCGAGTTCTAGGGTTCATGTTCATTCGGACTTAATCGAACCTTACCCCCGACTCTGTTTAAATCCAATTAAAGTGTACCAGTAGATTCACAATCCTCTATATAGTGATAACCCTATGCTAATTAAATCAAACAACATCGAATTGAATATGATCCGGTAACCTAGGGTTTGTTCATAATCGATTTGGGGGTTTCAAACCTAACAACTTCCTAAATCAAATTAAACTACTGGTTTCGATTCGCAACCTTCTGTTTATTGAAAGCCCTATGAATCCAACACCTTTAAATATCATAATCGATCAAATCGATTCCATGTTCGTGCTCTAGGGTTTCGGTTTTCTTAAACCTGTTTTAACGATCCAAAACCGGTTGTTTTTCAAATTAAAACTCACCTCTGAATCGCAAAACACCGATTTACAAAACCCCTATGTCAATTAGAACCATTATTACAGAAATCTTTGGTTTTGGGGACTGGTATTGGATCGATGGTATGGGTGGAAGAACACAAGTGCTTGATTGATAAAAATATTTAATCCGGGTATTGTTTGCGATACCCTAGCGGGCGGAGTTGGTTAAGTGCGTGTGCTTGTGTGGGAGATACCTGGGTTCGAGTCTCTCCCCACTGTTTTCTTTTTAAAACCGATTTTTAATTCTATTTTATTATAAAAATCATTTCCACTACTATTGTTATGTTATATAAAACGGTTTTAGCCCGGGAAACGACTCGTAGGCTCGGGTTTGAAATTATTAACTTATTTTCATTATTAATCCCACTTTTAAATAATAATGTTTATGTTATTATCAAATAAAAAATAATAGGTTTATATTATTTTTAAACCGTAACTTTATATAAAATAATATGTTTATATTATTTTTAATCTGTGACTTATCGTATCAAATAATATATATGTTTATATTATTTCGTGAAGTTTCATAGCTCGTGTGATGTTTTAAAATTATTAAATAATATAATTAGTTATATTATTTACCCACGTTTATTATTTCGACTAAAAATAATATATTTATTATTTTGACGTAAATGATTATTTATTTAATCTTGAGAGCCAAAGAGGTTGTGGTGTAGTGGTTGAGGAAAGGCCTGAAGTCCCAAGGGACCCGGGTTCAATCCCTGCCACCACCATTAATTTCTGAGGCATGCAAATGAGGCCTTGTTCTTAGGCTGATGCACCAGGGTTTTACCCACGTCGATCCAGGGTTCGAGCCTCGGCTCTCCCTCAAGCCCGGAAGGGGCCGTATTGGGTGGGATTTTTCCTTGAATGCTCTCCAACTCTGACGCCAAGTGGGCCCGGTTAAGACAACATATTGGCCGGAGTTGGACGAGGCTCTCCCATGTGACGGGGGGTGCGTCGTCACAACATTCAATGTTCGCCGTTCAAAAAAAAAAATTAATCTTGAGAAGTTAAAAACAATGTATTTAGTTATATTATTTTCTTAACTTTTGATAACGACTTTAAACGTACGAATAAGTTTAATTATTTTATTATTTATTATTCGTCATTAACGTACGACACGTAACCCTTTGACTCTTAATTATTATTCCATAGACACGCGCGTCTACTCTCGATCTTTCGAAAGCGTTAGGACGTTCCAACTTCCGTGTCGTCGTCACAAATCCATTTTTATCCCTAATCTACGTGTTTATAATTTTAGGGCATACGTAAGTCGTTTGAGACTTACACTCGTGGTTCCAACCTTTCTTCCGTGTGATCAATACACAAGCTTATTCCAGGTGAGTTTTCACGACCCCTTTTTACTTGTTTTCCTATTGGGGGAGAAACATGCATACACACAAACACTATTTTACTTGTTTTCCCGTTGGGGAGAAACATGCATGCACACAAACATTATTTTACTTGTTTTCCCGTTGGGGAGAAACATGCATTCACACAAACAGTATTTTTACTAGTTTTCCCGTTGGGGAGAAACATGCATACAAAGGAATATCATTTTACTTGTTTTCCCATTGGGGAGAAACATGCGTACAAACAAACATCATTTTACTTGTTTTCCCATTGGGAAGAAACATGCATACGAACAGACATCCGTTACTTGTCTTCCAGCCAGGGAGAGACACACACAAACGGACATGGATCACATAGTATTTCATTACCACTTGTGTACTTAAGCGTAAACTCTATCATGAAAGTCCTCACATCGAACCGTTTAAATATGAAGAATAGCGAGGTATGTTGAGTAGTACTACTGGGTTTGACAAACCCCACCCGGGCTAGTCGCGCTAGCACGATTGGAGGTCGAACGGGTGTGATATTGACCTAAAACATAGCCATGGTTGATAGACCTGGCGCGAGGCACCAAACATAACTGTCAGTCTACGGTTCTTAGCGCTTAGAGTAACTTGTACATTGTGTAGCTAGCAATAGGTGTGACTTACGTATGTGGATCCAGCAACACTCAAACAGTTTATTTACATACAAACCTATGAACTCACCAACCTCGTGTTGACACTTTTTCTTACATGTTTCTCAGGTCGCTTTGGCACAGGTTGCACACTTAGGACATGCATGGAGTCCTACTGTCATATCATTCATTTCAAACATTTTAAACAGTTTACTTATTTAAATTGATTGATGCTTGTGGCATGTAATTACTTTTGATTTCATAGTAACGTTTACGCTTCCGCATTAACTCTGAAGTTTTGTGTTATGACATTTTAAGTCCCATATAGTGTCGTTTGATGTAACTAATGACTGAGATCCTGGTGTGTCACCTTCTAAACGGTAAAACTCTGTTAGTTGAATTTGGGGGTGTGATAGATTGGTATCAGAGACATTGGTTATAAAGAACTAGGATTGCATACTAGACTATAACTGCACACATGCATTAGTTACACGACACAGACACTCATACATGATACACATGGTATCCATACATACATTGCATTACTGACATGATGACAACATCTATATCACCCTCTTCTAACAAAGAACACATCATTCTCATTATATCATCATTCACAGTGGCGACACTCGGGGAATCATCAGAACAACATCCACTCCCGTCCGTGGGTAGCAAGACGAAGCCTTCGGAGGAATCACTCACACCACCATCATCTACACCTTTGTTACACCATCAGAGCCGAAGATGACACAGGCTTGAGCCTATCGAGGGCACAATCAGGGAATGATGGGTCTTCTCAAGTTCGTGTTGGGGACGACACACAGAACTAGCACATATCTCTTTGGGAATTGGGATCGTCGGAGGCGAGTCCCTACTGTAACCACTAGCAACGTTACGCCATGTGAAGGAAGACTGTTGCATGCATCATTGCAGAATCCATTGACACGTAGTTGTCATCACTTTCCCGAGCCGTGGGCTTGCGCTTTGGTCGATATTCTGTTGAAGAAAGATTGACCACAAGGATGGGAACGCCTTGCTCATTGCATACTCAAACCATATCCTGACTCCGTTGGAAGGACGACTACTTTGCCTCTTCCGGTAACACATTCATGAACTAGTTTCGCTCATCGAAGCAACATTTCATGTACATGCTTGTTTCATGTACATGTTCCCATCTACAATCCACTGGATTGGACTCTCGTATTATGCTTTAACTCGAGTGAATACTCGGATCAAACGATTTCCGACTACTCATCCTGATATGAGTCCTAGTTGATCAACTTATGGTTGATAACTAAGCCACCCGATGACTTACCATATCTGAAAACACTCTGTACTCGTCAATAAAAATTTCAGGGACATTTTGACACAGAACAGGGAGAAGCTAGGGTGAACATGCAAAGCAAATTATCATTACGGGTGCACACGTAATAATAATTTGGGGTGCATGTAAGTCCTGGTGAAACCTAGTGTGTGGATAAACGGTCCTAATCAGTGATCTACAAACTTAAACTTCCATTATCAGTAGAAGTTCCTGTAACCCACTCAACGACTAATTGGTATCATTAAACCTATTCGACAGTTGATAGGAACAACTATCAGGTTGAAGGTGTTTACGGACACACTGAACTATCGGAATCCATCATTTGATTTCACTCATGTAAGAGCCTTAGTGAACTTAAAACTCTCATCCAGACTTGAGCAATGGAACCACCTAGATTGAAAATCTAGTAGAACCTCATGGCAAACCACCGACTCCAACTATGTACAAAGAATTTGAGGAATCCTTTCTAAGCTAACAGGTTATCCCTTACACTCCAACGATAAATTCCATAAGCTTGGCATTGACCTCATGCCAATCACACTCAGTAGTTTCGATGTAATTGTCGGTATGGATTGGTCATCTAAGAACCAAGCCGAAATTATTTGTCGCGAACAATTTGGTTCGCCTTCCTCTCCCGAGTGGAGAAACCCTTTCTGTCCAAGGCGAAAAGAGTGGTGCTGTCGTGGGCATCATATCTCTCGTGAAAGCACAAAAGCGTCTACGTAAAGGTCATACTGCCATTTTGGCTCTCATCGCCGAGCAGCCATCTGAGAAGAAGAAGATTTACGATATCCCGATCGTTTGTGATTATACGAAGGTATTTCTCGAAGACTTGCCTGGTCTTCAGCTTCACCGTCAAGTCAAATTACAGATTGATCTAACACCCGGAGCAGCGCCTATTGCTCGAGCACCGGGTAGACTTACACCCAGTGAGCTACCAGAACTATCCACATGACTGCAAGAGTTGTTGGATAAAGGCTCCATCCGACCTAGCTCATCGCCATGGAGAGCTCTAGTCCTATTCGCCAAGAAGAAAGATGAGACTTTCCGTGTGTACATTGACTACCATGAGCTGAACAAAGTAACCATCAAGAACCGATATCCTCCACCCCACATTGACGATATGTTTGACAAACTCCAAGATCAAGCTTCTATTCAAAGATCTATCTTAGGATCCGGATTACCATCAACTGAGAGTCCTAGAGGAGGACATCTCAAAGACGACATTCAGGACTAGGTATGGTCACTACGAATTCATGGTCAGGCTATTCGGACTGACCAGCGCACCCGCAGTGTTCATAGATCTCATGAACCGTGTGCGTAAACCGTACCTTGACCAGTTCATTATCGTATTCTATGATGACATCCTCATCTATTCCAAGAATAGGGATGAACATGAGGAACACCTTCGTTTGATTCTGGAATTTCTGAAACAAAAACAATTGTACGCAAAAACTTTCAAAGTGCAAATTCTGGATTCGTGAAGTGCAATTCTTAGGACATGTAGACAACGGAACAGGGATACATGTCGACCCATCTAAAATAGAAGCAATCAAGAATTGGGCAGCACCTACAATGCCAACTGAGGTGCGACAATTTCTAGGATTGGCTGGCTATTACCGTCGTTCATTGAAGGATTCTCCAAGATTGCTCAACCCCTCACTGCTCTAACTCAAAAGGGTAAACCCTATAACTGGGGTGACACCCAGGAGTTAGCATTCCAACTTCTTAAACGTAAACTCTGCAGTGCACCCATCCTATCCCTTCCGGATGAACGGATGATTTTGTGGTGTACTGTGATGCATCCATTCAAGGTCTTGATTGGGTACTGATGCAACGCGAGAAAGTAATCGCATATGCTTCTCGTCAACTGAAAATCCACGAGAAGAACTACACAACTCATGACTTAGGGTTGGGAGCCGTGGTATTTGCACTAAAGATCTGGAGACATTACTTTTACGGTACCAAGTGCCCCATTTACACCGATCACAAGAGTCTTCAGCACGTCTTTGAGCAGAAAGAGTTGAACATGCGACAACGTCGTTGGGTCGAACTCTTGAACGACTATGACTGTGCTGTCAGATATCACCTTGGCAAGGCTAATGTGGTAGCCGATGCCCTATTCATCCAGGTCATGGATGAAGCACACAAATCCCGATACCCTATTAATCCAGGTTCCGACAAGATGTACCATGACCTTAAGGTGCTATATTGGTGGCCGAAGATGAAAGCTGATATAGCCACCTATGTAAGAAAGTGCCTGACTTGCTCAAAAGTCCAAGTGGAATGCCAAAAGCCTTCTAGTCTGCTTCAACAGCCAGAGATCCGAATGTGGATTGGGAACAGATTTCTATGGATTTCATAACCAAACTACCCCGAACCTCTAGTTTATGCGATACCATCTGGGTGATCGTAGATCGCTTGACAAACTCTGCTCACTTCCTTGCAATCAAAGAAACTGATAAGATGGAAAAACTCACTCGCATCTACTTGAAGGAAGTAGTCTCTCGGCACGGAGTGCCAATCTCGATCATCTCGGATCGAGACGCTCGATTCACTTCTAGATTCTGGCAATCTCTACAGAAAGCCCTAGGCACTCGTCTAGACATGAGTACAGCTTATCATCCACAAACCGATGGTCAAACGGAACGTACCATCCAAACCCTTGAAGACATGCTACGAGCCTGTGTGATCGATTTTGGTAACACTTGGGAGTCTCACTTACCTTTAGTGGAGTTTTCCTACAACAACAGTTATCACACTAGCATCCAAGCAGCACCATTTGAAGCATTGTACGGATGTAAATGCCGATCTCCTATCTGTTGGGCTGAAGTTGGGGACAGCCAACTTACAGGTCCCGAGCTTGTATTCGAAACATCTGAAAAGATCTTCCAAATCCGTAACCGTATGGCGACAGCTCGTGATCGCCAAAAGAGCTACGCCGATAAACGTCGTAAACCGTTAGAGTTTCAAGTAGGTGACATGGTCTTACTCAAAGTCTCACCTTGGAAGGGTGTCATTCGCTTCGGGAAGCGAGGCAAACTGAATCCTCGTTATGTTGGACCGTTCAAGATAGTGAAGAGAATTGGTCCAGTAGCGTATCAGCTGGACCTACCGGAAGGACTTAGTGGTGTACACGATGTCTTTCATGTCTCGAACTTGAAGAAATGGCTGGCAGACGAAACACTCATGGTTCCTCTTGAGGAACTGCACATTGATGAGCAACTGCGGTTCATTGAAGAACCAGTTGAAATCATGGATAGGGAAATCAAAACGCTGAAACGCAGTAAAATCCCTATTGTCAGAGTTCGTTGGAACTCGAAACGTGGACCGGAATTCACTTGGGAGCGCGAGGACCAGATGATTCGCAAGTATCCTCATCTGTTCAAGCAACCCACTTCAAACTCTTAAGGTACTCTTCTAATTTTCGGGACAAAAATTCTTTCAACTAGGGGATGATGTGACAACTAGAAAAAAAATTTTTCTTACTTTAATTTTCGGGACGAAAATTCTTTCAACTAAGGGATGATGTGACAATCCGGACTTTTCCGTCTAACACCGTTATCAAAATCCACTTAAAGTTAACCTTGTCTCAAACCCTAGGGACTATTTCTGTCTTTTCCTCAAACTCAAACTACAAGGACTATTGGTGTAAACAGGGAAAACAATTATGTTGACTTTGAAAAGTCAAAATCCTAATTCCTGTTGACTTCGGATAGTCAAACTTAACCAACGTAACCAAATCCAAACCTTGAGGACCAAGCCTGCCAATTCCCCTAAACCTAAACACTTGAAACTGCAGGGACTAAATCAGTACTAAGCTCAATTTCGATTCTGTTGACTTTCTAAAAGTCAAACTCGCAGTTTTGCCCAAATTCGAATTCCATACTTGAAATTCGTTGCTATTTGTAACTGATATCCATGTTCACGACATTAACGATCCTAGTTAAGGCCATAATCATCGACATTATGTGCAATTAAACTCAATAATGCCTAATTATGTCGTAACCGATGACACCCTCCTCGACTATAATCAAATTAAGCTCGAATTCGTCTGTCACTCCGCAATTGATCACCTGCTCACATTGAACGAGACCCTGCGAAGCTATTTGACGCGTCAATTCCACCGGAGTCCCAGCAGAAATCGCCAGGAATCAAACCAACCGCCGTCGGCACCAGTTTAGTCGAGCACCATCAATCCGAACACTATTCTGGTAATTAAACACTTCATTAGTTTCATTTTCATACCTAGATCATAAGCCCTATAACTATTGTGGCTTAAACTATCGAATTCATCACGATCGA
This sequence comes from Smallanthus sonchifolius, assembly GCA_023525975.1. Classification (NCBI taxonomy): domain Eukaryota; kingdom Viridiplantae; phylum Streptophyta; class Magnoliopsida; order Asterales; family Asteraceae; genus Smallanthus; species Smallanthus sonchifolius. The sequence continues at coordinate 14,388,616 of CM042028.1, read as the reverse complement.
GTTCTAGGGTTCATGTTCATTCGGACTTAATCGAAGTTTAAATCCAATTAAAGTGTACCAGTAGATTCGCAATCCTCTGTATAGTGATAACCCTATGCTAATTAAATCAAACAACATTGAATTGAATATGATCCGGTAACCTAGGGTTTGTTCATAATCGATTTGGGGGTTTCAAACCTAACAACTTCCTAAATCAAATTAAACTACTGGTTTCGATTCGCAACCTTCTGTTTATTGAAAGCCCTATGAATCCAACACCTTTAAATATCATAATCGATCAAATCGATTCCATGTTCGTGCTCTAGGGTTTCGGTTTTCTTAAACCTGTTTTAACGATCCAAAAACGGTTGTTTTTCAAATTAAAACTCACCTCTGAATCGCAAAACACCGATTTACAAAACCCCTATGTCAATTAGAACCATTATTACAGAAATCTTTGGTTTTGGGGACTGGTATTGGATCGATGGTATGGGTGGAAGAACACAAGCGCTTGATTGATAAAAATATTTAATCCGGGTATTGTTTGCGATACCCTAGCGGGCGGAGTTGGTTAAGTGCGTGTGCTTGTGTGGGAGAGACCTGGGTTCGAGTCTCTCCCCACTGTTTTCTTTTTAAAACCGATTTTTAATTCTATTTTATTATAAAAATCATTTCCACTATTATTGTTATGTTATATAAAACGGTTTTAGCCCGGGAAACGACCCGTAGGCTCGGGTTTGAAATTATTAACTTATTTTCATTATTAATCCCACTTTTAAATAATAATATTTATGTTATTATCAAATAAAAAATAATAGGTTTATATTATTTTTAAACCGTAACTTTATATAAAATAATATGTTTATATTATTTTTAACCCGTGACTTATCGTATTAAATAATATATATGTTTATATTATTTCGTGACGTTTCATAGCTCGTGTGACGTTTTAAAACTATTAAATAATATAATTAGTTATATTATTTACCCACGTTTATTATTTCGACTAAAAATAATATATTTATTATTTTGACGTAAATGATTATTTATTTAATCTTGAGAACTTAAAAACAATGTATTTAGTTATATTATTTTCTTAACTTTTGATAACGACTTTAAACGTACGAATAAGTTTAATTATTTTATTATTTATTATTCGTCATTAACGTACGACACGTAACGCTTTGATTCTTAATTATTATTCCATAGACACGTGCGTCTACTCTTGATCTTTAGAAAGCGTTAGGACGTTCCAACTTCCGTGTCGTCGTCACAAATCCATTTTTATCCCTAATCTATGTGTTTATAATTTTAGGGCATACGTAAGTCGTTTGAGACTTACACTCGTGGTTCCAACCTTTCTTCCGTGTGATCAATACACAAGCTTATTCCAGGTGAGTGTTCACGGCCCCTTTTTACTTGTTTTCCTATTGGGGGAGAAACATGAATACACACAAACATTATTTTACTTGTTTTCCCGTTGGGGAGAAACATGCATACACACAAACATTATTTTACTTGTTTTCCCGTTGGGGAGAAACATGTATTCACACAAACAGTATTTTTACTTGTTTTCCCGTTGGGGAGAAACATGCATACAAACGAATATCATTTTACTTGTTTTCCCGTTGGGGAGAAACATGCGTACAAACAAACATCATTTTACTTGTTTTCCCATTGGGGAGAAACATGCGTACAAACAAACATCATTTTACTTGTTTTCCCATTGGGAAGAAACATGCATACGAACAGACATCCGTTACTTGTTTTCCAGCTAGGGAGAGACACACACAAACGGACATGGATCACATAGTATTTCATTACCACTTGTGTACTTAAGCGTAAACTCTATCATGAAAGTCCTCACATCGAACCGTTTAAATATGAAGAATAGCGAGGTATGTTGAGTAGTACTACTGGGTTTGACAAACCCCACCCGGGCTAGTCGCGCTAGCACGATTGGAGGTCGAACGGGTGTGATATTGACCTAAAACATAGCCATGGTTGATAGACCTGGCGCGAGGCACCAAACATAACTGTCAGTCTACGGTTCTTAGCGCTTAGAGTAACTTGTACATTGTGTAGCTAGCAATAGGTGTGACTTACGTATGTGGATCCAGCAACACTCAAACAGTTTATTTACATACAAACCTATGAACTCACCAACCTCGTGTTGACACTTTTTCTTACATGTTTCTCAGGTCGCTTTGGCACAGGTTGCACACTTAGGACATGCATGGAGTCCTACTGTCATATCATTCATTTCAAACATTTTAAACAGTTTACTTATTTAAATTGATTGATGCTTGTGGCATGTAATTACTTTTGATTTCATTGTAACGTTTACGCTTCCGCATTAACTCTGAACTTTTGTGTTATGACATTTTAAGTCACATATAGTGTCGTTTGATGTAACTAATGACTGAGATCCTGGTGTGTCACCTTCCAAACGGTAAAACTCCGTTAGTGGAATTTGGGGGTGTGACAATTTATATGATGAAAATCTATACAACTATTTTCTAATGACCAGAGGGTCTTGAGTAGAGATGGAAAATAAACAAGACGAGTTGGCTTTTATTAAATTAAACTATTAGAACTCACTCAGCGTAGCTGACTTTGTATGTACGTTAGATTGTTTTGCAGGTGAGTCTGCTAGATGAGGTATCTTGGCTTGGGAGCGGGACTACTCGGGTTGGTGTGTATGCATTTGTCAGGTAATGTTATGAAAGTTAACGAGTTTAAAAGATAAAATTATTTTGAGAAAGACTTCCGCTGTTTATTTAAATGAAAGTTAGATGTTTTTAAAGAGTTTAATCAGTTATGAGAACCAACTGTAGGGTGCTTGGTTTGGGGCCTTACACCTTCTTCGGTACACTTTTGTGCCATCGGGTCACCATAGTAGTCTTTTTTTAACACGGCCACCCCAACTCGTTCTCGCGCACGCGCGTGGCGTGGGCGCCGGGCGTAATGTGGTTTTGATGACGCACTTTGCACTTCACTCGCATTGTCGCGAGACGCTTGAGAGTTGCCTTAGTATTTTTGATCGACTACGAGTTGTACACGCGGGTTTAGTACCCGTGACCTGATGGGTGGCACACGTCCGGATTCAGTACCCGGGTTTGGTAGGCCACACAGCGGACCTTCCTGGGTGGAGATGTCCGAGTCCACGTGGAAGCGCGGCTTGCATCCGGATACGCGGGTGGAGTCCGGGTGGCCTATGTGGCGCGCGTGGTGTCCGGACAACGGGTAGGACGTCTGGGTCCACGCGGCAGTACGGGATGCGTCCGGCTACGCGGATGGTTTTCGGGTCCACGTGGCGGTCCGGCAAACCCCTCCGGCTACAAGGACTAGCGTCCGGGGGTCCGGTTACCCCTCCTGGGTGCGCGGCTCCGGTCCGCATGGTGTCTAGGTAGCCTGTGTGGTGTTTGGTCCGGCCACGTGCGCGGCCTCCCTGTGTGGAGTCCTGGTGGCACGGATCCCCTTGGCAGACCTACTGACGCGTGTTCCCACGGCAGCAGCAGTCTGTAACTGCTGGAAAGTTTTCCTATGACTAGCTTCTGAAACTGAAATCTGGACAGTTATGTATCAGAATTCAAAAACATAATAAATGTCATTGAAGATGTTTAATCCCCTTTATTTTTCGTTTTTAATATTTGACTAGCTGTTAAGATTTCAAGCTTAGTATACTCACTAACACTTGGTTAGTATTTCTACACACCTCAAATTTAGGGGTGTTTAAAGTCGGATATCCGAAAATTTCGGATATCCGAAATTTTCGGATAGTGAAACGGATATCCGGTTTGGTTTTTTTTTTTTTTTTTAAACTTAAATATATTTTAAGTTAAAATCTAAATATATGAAATATACTAAATAAGCATCATCTTTATGAAATAATTAAAAAAAAATAACAAACCAATTTTTGAGTAATTTACGAAATTACGACGCGAATACGTTTTAGTTTTTAAAAAAATAAGAAGGCTAAACACATAATATAAAAAACCATATACTTCATATATATTGTATTTAAAACACTTTCTACGAAACAATATATAAATTTGGCCAAAAAAAATAATTTTTGAAATTATGACGAGAATACGTTTTATTTTTTTTTAAAATAAGAGAGCTAAACACATAACATAAAAACCATATACTTTATATATATTGTATTCATAACATTTTCTAGGAAAGATATCTTAAAAAAAAAAAAATTATTTTCGGATATTCGGATATCCGAATATCCGAAATTATTGAAAAATGCTATCCGAATCCGAATCCGAAAATTCGAATATCCGAATTTCGGATATCAGAATTTTCGAATAATTCGGATTCAGAATTTCGGATATTTCGGGTTCGGTTTCGGATACGGATAATTTTGAACACCCCTAACCTCAATACACTAGAAAATATAGTAAACTCCATTGCAGGAAATCAAGAACTCTTTTTCTACTCTCTTCTTGTTCAAGGTATACTTTCAGGTTTAGAGTCATCCCCGGGGGTCCGAACAGCTTTGGCCGTTGTACCCTGGGAAACATTCGAGTTCTTTTGTAGACTCGGAATTTTTTTTAAGGGACCCGTGTTAAACGCGAAGCCTCGGTCATGAATTTAGTATTCGTCTTTGTATTTGTATTTTTCTTTTATTTTCTTTGTAAAAGTATTGTAATTTACTGCTTTCTTTGATTCTTGTATTGTAATTGGATTTTATACAAATGTTAGTTTTACTTTTTGGCAAACGGTTCTTACAGTTCTTTTGACTCGGATGAGGACCCATCGTAAAACCAATTTCCATTGCTATGCCACTTACCCTTAAAATCCATTGTATTGCTTGAGCCTTCAAATTGTGCAAATTTAAATTCTTATCAATAGCTTTATTTTCATATTATTGATTATCCTTCTTCCTTTTTTGCCATTTGGTGTCCTTGTGTCACACCCCAACCACGGCGGTTTCCCGCGGGGCGCGACGGTCAGGGATCATCGTCACTGATTACATAGAACGACCTCTATATGGTTTTGAAAATCATGCATTCCAAGTCGTTCTAAAATATAACATCGTTTTACAGAGTTAATGCGGAAAGTAATGTTGAAGGAAAATAGATTGTTTTAAAAGTACAATGCCAAGCAAAAGACATTCAAAAGTTCATTGTCTTGGAAACAGCAAAAGACTTCATGCATGATGCGCAACCTAGTTCCGTGCAAACTTAACGACCTGAGAAAACATGCTTAAATGAGTCAACAATAATGTTGGTGAGTTCACAGGTTTAAGTGTAAAAGTAAATCGTTGTAATGGACCACAAAACTTTCAATGATTTGATTGTTGTACAGATAATGCTACAATGTTACCATAAGCACACCGAAACCGAAGCTAGACTGTAACAGTAATGAAATGCCTCTACCATGCCTATCGTATGCATGGGGTGATTAGGTCAATGATGCACCCGTTTTGACCTCCAATCAAAGTTAGCGCGACTAACGCGGGTGGGGTATGTCAAACCCAAATAGATCTATCCATGATTACCTCGCTTAGAAACGAAACTAACGGTCCGGTTTGAGAGGACTGAATACGATATGAAACCGCTTATGTAATATGTGAAATCATGTAAGTGAAATTGTGTCCAATGAAAATAGTAAGTATGCATGTAATCTCCCTCAAAAGGAAAATAAGTAAAATGGGGTCGTGAGACTCACCTGACGCGTGAGTATAGAAATGTATAAGTAGCGACGTCCGAGTGATTTCCAACCTACGCGTGCCCTAAAATGTAATTAAGACATCTTAAGGTCTAAGTAATGTATCCGTGTGTAAGTGGGTTATGTAACCGTTTCACCCAACTTAATTTCGTTATGAAATTCTATTTGACTTGACGACCCGTTGGTGATATGTATTTGTTACCCGAAAATATATATTTACATGAATTAAATATAAATTATATTTTCCCTCAAGTGTGTCCATGAATACTTGCAAAGTTAGTAACGACTTAGGGTTCAGTTTGTAAAATAATATTTTGACTCGACTCGAGTCGTAACTCGTTACAAACGGTAAATAAATATGTTTTATATATATATATATATATATTTAAAGTAGTATTTTCGAAACACAACGCATAATTAAATGAAAATGATAATATTTATATTAATCCTATAAAATATACTTGGAGAAATATTAACACTAAAAATATCGTCGGTTTACATATTTGACTAATATATATATATATATATATATATATATACATGTATATATATTTATAAAATTACTTTTTGGTCTTGAAAATAATGGATATAAATTTATACTTATAAAAACCCTTTTGAAAACAACCAACATACAAGTATCCTTTTTTTATAAAAATACAACTCTTGATATATATTTGTAAAATAATACATATTCTTTTCCAAAAACCAAGACTAGGGGTTAAATCCAACTTTTATATGACCAAAATACATAATATATATATATATATATGTATTAACCTAAATCCATAATAATCCAAGTATCCAATTTACCAAAGTATTTACTTTCAAAGTTTCTACCAACTTGTCATAACTAACAATTAATTCATAAACTTGTAAGAACCCTAACACAAGCATAACAACGACTATTAACGTTTACTAGTACCCATGGACATAAATAAAACTCACTTGATGTTAATTCCAAATTTAAACATAAGCTTAGTTTTCCTTTAGTAGTAATTTCCAATTAGTGAAATAATCAAGCATAAACACAAATCACCAACACGTATATTTTATTTAATCTTATGAACCACCGTATAGCAATAATTAGTATGTGTATGTAAAAACATAACCCTTGTAAGTATTAGTATGTAAAAACATCATTTTTAACAAATATCACTTTGTTGGAGGAAAAATGGTTACATAAGACTAGTGGGTTGTAAAATATAGAAATAAATAATTAGTAAGTATAAATAAGAGAGTGTCCTCACTAGTAGCAAGCAAGGAAAATGAAGGAAGAGTTGTAGGTTGCTTGAAAGACACCAAGAGACCACTTGTTCTTCACCAAAAATAGACTTGAACACTCTTGAATGCTTGCATTAATATTTGAAAGAGGAAGATTGGGGGTGTGATGCTTGGGTCGTAACAAAGGGGAAGAGAGAGTAGTATGAGCTTTGAAATTTGTTTGTGTAAAAACCCCCGGAAGGGATGGGTTAATATAAGTCAAGCTTTCATTGGAAGACAAAAAGTATTGGGATATGGTGGTGGGGGTTTCAAGTTAGCGGCTCTTTTGGGGGAGGGGAGCATAGAGCCGAGAATTGTAATGGGGCATTGGTTTGGGTTTGGTGTATGAGTAAAGTAAATAATCACAATTTAAGTAATTTAGATAAGTGTAGTGTGTGTAGTATATTTGGTAGGAAAAAGAAAGGTGAGGTTGTGGTGTATGTTTAAAGTGATATTCACAAATGAGGTATTCCTTGAGTTTTGCAAACAAGTCAACCCAAAAGAGTTGTGTGTGTGGTTAGAAAAGTTGACAGAAAGATGGTAAAAGATTGTTGGGGTTTTCGAAACTTTCATAAAAAAATGACTCTAGGTGTGTGTAGGTAAATCTCCAAGTCAACCATGAGGTATTATAGGTGATTTGAATCTCGATGGAAGCAATGGAATTGGAAAAATAGGTGGTGAATTAGTAAGTGTTTAAATAGGTAAAATGTGGTTGTTAATTTAAAATAAATCAAATGGATATTAAGGTGGTAGCGGGTATAAGTTAGGCGCGATAAAATCAAACTTTTTATTAAAACCGAGTTTAATAAAATTATAAATTATATATTTAGTGGTTTAATAATATTTAAATATATGTTTAGTAAATTTAATATAGCGAAATGGCGCGTTAAAATAAGGTATACCCATGAAACGGCAAAGGTGCGCGTTAAAGCACTATGTTAATACAATTAAATACACGCATATATTTAAGTTCTAAATCAGTGTTGTAAGATCTCAGAATATTTATTAAAACATAAATATTAATTATCATCAACGTTCGTGTGTGCCGGTTATACTGTGTGTGACCCGGTAATTTACCGAATTACCGATGCGTGAAATGTTATGAATTGACTATGCTATTTATGAAATGACCTTAATTAACTATAATTAAGTCTAACACGTATATGATGTATGCAAATTATGACAGAGACGGGGACGAGTATCAACCTGAATTTGCCGGTTGTCACACCTTGCTACCCGAATCATTCCTATTAACATTCCCACCAGACGTAGAATTCCCAACATAATACCTATACCAGCCCGCTGCTTAACTCTCTTAGCACCAAAACTATGCTTAACACCATGCTGCTCAAGTGGTATTGACATTTGCTGTCTAAGCCCGCCCTTTGCTTCAGTTTTGACCATCACATCTGTTTTCTGAGTAGATAATAAAAACCCTATAACAATAAAAACTGGCGGTGAGGCTAGCAGCAGCGACGATAATTCTCAACAATTGAAAGATGAGGAAAATTGTATTGAATTGAATTGATAAAAAAAAAAGTTACAATGAATGGCTATGTGTAGCCGATTACAATATGTGGGAACTTGGAAACATAATCACATGATATGTGGTTTCTCCTTTGATGTAGCAACGGTCTTGAAGACAGCCAATGTAAAGCAGTCAAGAATCCTCTAAATATGGAAATGATGGAAACTGATCCTGATTATATAAAGTATTTTATTTTCTAACACTCCCGCTCAAGTTGATTAGTGAAATACAATTAGTATTTAATCTTCTTGATCACAATATCGAGCACGCTTTTTGAGCCTATCTCTTCTTTTTCTTCTCCTTTGTTGGCTAAAGAACGACTTTAATGGCAACATCAAAAACTTGCTTCACATTCTAAAAAAACTATAATTGTATTTAACATAACAAATTCCTGAAGAAAATCAAAACGCAAGATCAAACTTACCAACTGTATTTCAGAACTACATTCAATATACTCGTGAGCTCCGATTGTCCAGTAATGTGTGTTGGTAAATATATATCTATGTGTAGACATTAACCATGATATATGGATTATAATCTTCAAGTACATACAAACAAATACAAAATATGTAGTTGTAAATAGAAACATATGTGACCAAAATTAGAATTTAATTAAAAATATTGAAACATTACCTTGAAGTCCATGTTGCAACTTCTGTGTAATTAATTTACTACTAGGTTAGAATCACACGGGTAATATAAATATAATGTTATATACTTTGAAATAAAAAACCATTCGATTGTTGCTGCAATCATCATACGATCATGCTGCACACTTGCAGCCCAGACCAACTTAAACACAGGAAAAAACATGCACACCTCTTGGTCGTCCTTTTCTCCCCAGCCTCACAGCTACATGGGGCTGCTCTCCTTGCTCGAAAACGACTCTCAAAACCGCAGAAACTTTAACCTGGCTCTGATACCAATTGTTGGAAATCAAGTCCAGGAACACGAACACAAAAATTGATCTCAACCAAAATCGACTCTTTTATTAATAGTTAAAACCAAAACCACACTTTACAATGAATCCCTAACCATCTATTTATAATAAACCATATACTAATCCTTACCCAACTCAAACTCAATTAAATAATTAAATAAATAAACAAACCCACTTCTAGTCTAATACGAACTCAACCAAACAATTAATAAACTAATATTAATAATTATTTTTAATCAAGATTAATCCTTCACATAGTACTTCCGTTTTGATCACGTATCTTGTTGCTGTAGTAGCCTTTTATCCTTACATAAATCTGCATCAGATCAGACATATATCATTTTTCCAAACATAAGTGTGCCGCATTACAGTACAACTTAAAGTACCTCAGCTGCACCTGTTGGTTGTTAGCAAACAGAAGGCAATTCTACTTTCTACATAATTGCACATGGTTATTTAAACAGAAGGATCTAACATTACGTGTTCGATTACCTAAGACAGGCCCATGTGTAAAAAAAAAGTTATTGTTTGACCGAAATGTCATTTTTGGTAATTTTATCTATTAATTTCATGTATAATCAGATTTTGTCAAGCATACAAAATTACAAACATTTGATTATCTGATTACCTCAACTTCAGATAACAGAAGCACATTCTGCAAGCTGTTACTTTACAAATTTACAATTGGTTATTTTATTCTGATTATTCAGTAAGATCACTTTCAAATGAAGAATTCTGCTTGATAAACTATTTGTAACTGCTTGAGTTAACAAATGCATGTGAGAAGTTACCCCTTTTTTGAAAGGTCCAATAATGTCGAAGTTTGTTAGTGCTTTTCGCGAGATTGAAACGTTTAAGGAGCTTCTTGGTTCCCAAGTAAGTGAACAAATTGCATTTAAAGCTAATGATCATTTATGCGATTTGAACTCCATGCCATGATAATTACTTGCTCTTTTTATGTAAATACCCTCTAAAGAATAATGATTGCCTGCATCTGTAATTGATGGGGGGTGGAGGAGAGTTAAATTTATAGTTAGGGATATTGCCTAACGCATTTGATAGATAAGAGGAGTAAGTTTTTAATATAGAGAAGTTTCATATTAGTGGCAATAATGACTTAATAGAGGCATTTTGGAAGATATTGGTTGCTTATCAAACAGAATGATTAAGCACTAACTCAAAGGCTTGAATGATTTAGAGGCTCTATATGGACATGGTTTTGAATGAAAACAAAATGTTTGATAAGTGTTGTGAATGATGAAATTTACCATTTTAAACTTTTGTATTTTTAGTGCAGAGTAAATTATTGCACTAAATGAATACTTTTTAATTGTAAATTTTTCAGGAACTGTTGTTGATACACGATCTGTCACCCAATTGAATTTGACTTCTATCTGTGTAGTCATTCGAACTGCTTTTTAATTCACTTTCACATGGATGTCATTTGCCTTTTATTTCTATATTCTTTATATTTCTTCTATTTTATTAAGCATGCGTATACGGGTTTGGGTTAAACGAGCTATTTTAGTAAAGTGTCGATTTGGTTTGGGTTAATATGTTGATCAGTTCTTGAAACATGATAATGGAAAACAAAATAATAATAATCATACCTGATAAGCTAACCGCAGAGAGGGAAGACGTCATGATCCGCTAGGAAGATCGGGTTCCCGTTTAGGGTGTACGGTTAGGATGGCTAAGGTGAGTTCTTGAGACTCACAGTTTTATGAGAGAGAGACGATTTTAGTGGTGCTAGTAATTGAATAATCATTAGTCAATTCCCTCTAATAATCTCTCTATTTATATGTACACACAAGGGGAAACCCATTAGTGGCCCATTAAGAGTAATTAGGCCCATCAACTAACTACTAGCCATAGGTTAATAATAAATAAATAAAACATTTGATCATTTAATAATAAGATAAATGATTATAAGAGCCACATAATAAATTGTGTCTTACATTCTCCCACTTGGCTGAGTAATCATTTATTATGAGTATTAGTAAGTCTGCAGAGATTTAATACTCATTTTAGTTCTAAACTGTAACTATAGCAGAGAAATACAGTCATTGAATCAGTATTCAACTCAAGACCCCCATTAATCATACTATAGCACAAATTTAAAACTTAAGTAAACTTTAGGATCAAATTGATAAATAAGCCCTTTAACGTTGATTTGTATAGTTAGTTGTCTATACGTCTTTAGGCATGCATAAACGTACTTAGATACAAACAAATTCAAATAAGTGAGGAAATTTTAATAATTAATCATTCATAGTACGATATGCAATTATGTATGGTCATTAGTAAACCCGTCTTAATTTTAAGCGCTTACATAAGACTTATGAGTGGTAGACCTTTAGTTATTTGGATCCATTTGCATATCATGAATGTATTCGATACAAAGATTTAGTTTCCTCAACTTGTTCATGGTTCATAAGTGAACAATAATTTCGTATCGAACATTAATGCAGCTCCGCTCGAACTGTTACTGTTCGAGAAGTAAGGGTAGCTGACTTATCACAGTAAGTCTTCAATATGATATTTATGTGGAGTTAATAAATTATGAGTCCACTGATAAATTTTCCAACAACATTTAGTGACAATTATGTTGTGATCAGCAACATGTTATGTCATTGAAACTTAGGTTGTTGTTAACAATTCCTTATGACTCCTCCATGAGATATGTATGTCTGCTGACATAAGGATATACCCACAAATTGACATTTTGTAACCTTTGAATACAACAAAGTAAGAATAAGAGTAGTCAACCATTTTCAATTCTTCTTTAAATTATAGTCTCTCGTTTGTTAAAGATATTGTAATATTCCATTAGATGCTTCACAATAATCTAGACTAATCTAGTCTTCAGTAATGTGAGCAATATCTAAACGAGTATAGACTTTAACCTTCATAAGGCTTCTAATTAATGAAGCACTAGTTTAGAATCATGTGTATTACACGGGTTTCATAAATGTAATGTTATATATTTAGTAATAAAAAGTTTATGTTTTTAAAACCCGTGTAATACACGGGTTGAATAAACTCGTGCATTACACGGGTTGAATAAACTCGTGCATTACACGGGTTGAATAAAATAGAATGTAATTTATTAATACATACACTCGTCAAAATTGAACAATGTGAATATGTAAAAATATGATTAAAAGTTTTTTTATTTGAATCTTAGCTGGTTATAAAATTGTTTTCGGTCTGTAGAATTCCTAAAAATATGATTGAACAAATTAATTGATGATAAACACAATTTAAAATTAAAAAATGTGTAGATAAAAATTGAAAAAAATAATTAATTTAGTTGTCTAAAATAGTGGAGTTGATTATTAATAGGAGAGAGAGGCGGGAAAATGAGAATGAGGAGACCTAGAAATGTGACAAGTGTCCTCTTTACTTGTTTATTAAGTAGTATAGATAAGGAAATAATTTTTCATTTATCCTATTAGCCTCTAAAGGAGAACAATTTAAATGTTACATGTGTAAGGATCCACTTAGTGTAAAGCTTATGGGATAAAACTAATGTCCCATTGGATCTATCTCGGTGTATTTTGATACCTATAACATAAGAGATATCTCCGAGATCCATCATGTCAAAATATGAGTAATCAATGCTTTGACTCATGTAACATATACTTGTCAAAAGAATGTTATCTATATAAGGACAAGTTTACATTAGTTGCTCCCACTCATCTTGAGGTAGGTGTACAAATTCACTTAGTTGTTGATGAAGAGAGTTGCACTATGATTTCAATCAACCCATACGTGGATTTCATTGACTTACATAATAAGTGTTCTTAACCTTCAGTTTAGAACTTTCAGGTTATTTTATGAACATGTGGGTCAATGTTAGGGAAAGTTGTTTTAATGTCCATCTAATGTAGCTTTAATTTATTGTAAGCTACTAGAGCAGTAATGATCCTCAAAGAAACCTTTTGTGAAAACGGGTAAAAAGGTTCTTTGATAATTTATTCCTTCTTGAGTATAACCTTTAACAATCAATCGTGTGTTTCCATTTGGATTTAGTTTAGTTATGAATACCCTTTAGGTAATTCAACCAAATACCAAAATGTTATTCTAATTCATGGAGTCAAGCTTGCTAATAATAGCTTTATTCCATTTGGAATATTGATTTATGCTAATGGCTTAATTAGAAGAAGTAGGATCAGTAAACTTTCCAGCGTCCATTTCTAATTCAGTCGGGTAGGATACATAATCATCAAAGTTAGTAGGCCTTTTGGACCTAGATGACCTCCTGAATTAATTATTAGGTTTATCAGGAGTTTCAAGTTTATAGAGTAGCTCTTGGTTAGGTGCTTTCATTTTCAGGTATATTAGGAGCAACATTAGTTTCTAAGTGTGTAGGAGTTGATGCAGTATGGTGTACAAGAGGTGTAATCGGAGTTAAATTTGGAATTAAATTTAACGAGTCTTTCCCCCCGCCTCTTGTACTCCTTGCAAGTCATGATAAGGACTTTTACTACTCCCACTGACCTTAGAAATTTTAAGTAATTCAGCATGCTTAGGGTCAACATTGTATATAACATTTGAAGACTAATACATTCTAATAGAGAAACAACTTAATGATGTTTATGTTGGTTTCTCTTGTTGAGTATTACTTTAGTTTTGATGAGGAATCTAAGTTTTCCCACATATTAGCATCTATGAGACTTTGTTAGGAGTAGCATTAGATTCTAAGGAGACAAGTTGTGATGGAGCAGTGTCATGTACAAGAGGTGTAATTTTAGGTAAGACCAATTTGTCACTCCCCCACCTCTTGCAACTTTCGTAAACTATAATTAAGACACTCGGTGCTCCCACTGGTCTTTGAGGTCTCTAGGAACTACACATAACAAGTTTCAATGATGCGCGTGACATGGGAACCTTTCATATATTTTAAACTTGATTTCCTTATCGTCCAAAATTTCATAAGAAAATTTAGAGACAAATTTAGAAGGAATTCCATTAAGTATATATGAATTGATATCTTTAAAGCTTTGGGCCGTAGGAAACAGATTAGATACAAGTAAATATTCTTCTAAATGATAAATGAATTATGTCCGAATATTCCATTTGGGATAACATCTGGTGGACCCTCATTTATTCCCTTAGCCATTTGACATTTAGGGCTTTTAACACATGATTAAAGTTACTGAGAATGAGATTTGGTACCAATTCATCCTGCATCAACCTCATCATGATTTCTCATAAAATTTGGTCTTAATGGATGAAGTACATATGTCTCATTTATCTTTTGTTAAATTTTCATTTTCATGATAACAAAAGTTGTGAAAGGTTATTGTATCAGCTAGTTTTATGTCATAAAGGTTTCTATCCAGATAATGATAACCAATAATATGAGAGTTTAAGTTAATGATGACTTTGTTTTGGCCATGCAAACCTCATAACTGTCAAAGTGTAGCTTTATTATTGATACTAAATTCCGAGTATTTTCCAGAATATGTAAGGTATCATAAAGCTTAATACAAAGATCAATTATTTCATGGTTCTATGTAGCCTTAACATTTAAATCCACCACTAACTTCTCATCTTAATTATTAGTTGAATTCTGGTAAGGAAATGTATAGAAATAGACTCAACGCATCATGTGTTGATTGAAATATTAATATTAGCGGACTCAAAAATCATTAATTAGTAACTACCTTATCTTAGCCAGCTAGTCCCTTGGCTTATGAATGGTCTCATTACTTATGCCTAATAATATGACATAGTTTTGCAGTAAGACTCCTCCTTAAGGAACTTAGAGCTGGAAGTAGTACTTGTATTTTGTTTCTGGACCTTAGAGCTATCCTCTCTATAGTAACTTTTCTTCCTCTTTTTAGGTTTAGTGGTAGTGAGGTGAATAACATCCGGCTTTTCAGTTTTAGGCTTTCCTTTTCCTGTACGTATGTTGCTATCAATACACTCATTTTCCTTTGGTACTTCTGAGTGTTATAGTTGATTTTTAAGGCAACTAATCGTACTAGTGGAAAAAAAAATATTATGTACGCACTGAAAAACTTCACTGATTTCTATGTATAAGCCCTTAGTTTATGGGTCATGTCAGTGTATATGATGATGTGTTCACAGATGCCACTTAACCTTTTATTTAGAATTAGAATGCTTGCATGCGTCTTATAAATTATTTTGATTCTTCCATTTCCACAGAGAATATATTAGTCTTAGGAAATGCAGAATTTGAAGTAGCTCTCCTGATAGCAATAATGAAAGGAGTTCTTGATTACCATAAGAGACATTGTTTTTTACTTATCCTATTTTTATACTCTACTTTTCTTTTGTGGTACTTTTATCAGAAAGAGTAGTAGGAATGTCATGTCTTAAGGGATAATTAAGACTCAATAAGAGCAAATATTTATGGAAACTATTAATTAAGCAAAACTCATCTTAGAAACTAGAGTGAAAATAAGGTACAAATAGCTAAAGAAGAACTTAGAGTGACCTATAGGGTAATAATCTAAGGCAGACAGAAATAATAAAATTAAATAAGGTTTTACTTAAGAACAATTATTTTACGAATATGTGATAAAATCTATTATAACACCAAACTAATAGATTTAATTATGTTCTACTTAAACAATGTAACACATCACCTTTGGGCGGAAGTGAAACAGTTGTTTAGTATTATGAACAATTTAATATTGAGTATGTGTAGAAAGAATGTAACACATCACCTCTGGGCAGAAGTGAAACATTTGTTTAGAATGCACATAATTAGGTTCGCGGAACACAAATGTAACACATCACCTTTGGGCAGAAGTAGAAACATTCATGTATTTCAGGCGAACTAGTGCTTAATTAGACTTAAATAACTTTACGAGCGTGACACATCACCTTTGGGTAGAAGTGAAACTTTAGGTGTTATTTAAGTTAATCATGATTTCTAATTTAATATCATGACATGCACTAAGTTATAATGCTTACTTAAGCTTGAATAGGTTTACACATGCATCACATCACCTTTGGGCAGAAGTGAAGCTATTAGGTGTTATTCAAGTAAGTTTTTAAGGTTTTGAAAACATTTAATTTTAAGGTTTAACAAAACTAAAACTAAAGCATTCATTAATAGCAAACCCCCTGTTAGCGCGGATCGAACATAAAGTTCTCGATCGAAACTAATGATGAACACGAAGTAAGTTCCCGGGAAAACGAGTAAGTTCACGGCTCCAAGTAAGTTCCCGGGAAAACGAGCAAGTTCTCGAGAAAAGGTAATCAAAATCCTAATCTATCCCAAAATAAGGGGATTTTCATCGAAACTAATAATGAACACGAAGAACAGTTTATGAACATCAGATAAACTGTTCTTCAGTAATATCAGATAAAAACCTGGAGTTGAAATCTTGAAACATAATTTTAACAGATTTCTAAAAAACATTAAGGATCTTGAGTTTAGGAGATCAAAACGTTGATATTTTTACAAAACAGAAAACCGTGAACATTAAAGAAAACGATTTTTCCAACGGTTTTAACAGAACTTTGTTCTCCGATTTTAATTCCAGTTTAGTGAATGAAACAAGAACTGATTAAGCAACATATGCTCTGATACCACATGTTGATCAGTTCTTGAAACATGATAATGGAAAACAAAATAATAATAATCATACCTGATAAGCTAACCGCTGAGAGGGAGACATCATGATCCGCTAGGAAGATCGGGTTCCCGTTTAGGGTGTACGGTTAGGATGGCTAAGGTGAGTTCTTGAGACTCACGATTTTATGAGAGAGAGAGACGATTTTAGTGGTGCTGTGATTGAATAATCATTAGTCAATTCCCTCTAATAATCTCTCTATTTATATGTACACCCAAGGGGAAACCCATTAGTGGCCCATTAAGAGTAATTAGGCCCATCAACTAATTATTAGCTATAGGTTAATAATAAATAAATAAAACATTTAATCATTTAATAATAAGATAAATGATTATAAGAGCCATATAATAAATTGTGTCTTACACAATATGCATTTGACCCGGTGGGCCTCCTGTACTTCCTCTAAGTAAGCTATTTAATCCATTTTTTATTTTATTTTGTTTGTTATAATTCACTTCATTTTTATTCTAGTTATTGGTCTGACCGGGAGAGATCTATATATTAGTTGTTAGTGTTATAGGGTCTATTGTTTGGTTTTAGTCTTCTCGCACAGTATTTTGTTTTGTCTCAGCTCAATTTTTTTGGTTTCATAGAAGTTAGGAATCACCATAGAGCTTCATGGCTATTGGAATTTAATCCTACCATGACTCTAATCAAGTTGAGTCAACTCATGATTGTTTGTGCAGGTACACGACAATAACTTTGGAACCAAGTGGTAAAAATAACAAAATTCTGACCATAGATAATTCATGCTTCTATGTGCGTATACATGTTTATTCTACGATAATTTACAAACGGTTGGAGTGAAGTTTTATCTAGCCTTCATTTACAGTAATCTAAATTATAATACGAGCGTATACATGTTTATTTATTATTTCTTTAGATTTGTAATCCTAATCCTGTCGCTGATGAATGTTTGGTATCTACTTGTACAAATATAGGCATCTTGAGTCGTGACTTCATACGCTTTTACTCTCTATATATCAGTTATAATTCAATTTGAACTTCAACAATCCATTGATTTATGAACATCGCTTTATTGGTGGAGGAGGCATGGAAGCGGTTTGACAAGGCCAGTCTTTTATATCACCAGGTCTGTTTTTATGATTTTTGATCCATTTGATGTTGTTTGCAAAAATTAATATGGAATGTAAAATAAAGGAAATGTCTTTTTAGTGTTTTTCTATCATTGCATTGTCTGAAAACAATAGTTATATGACCCCATTTAAAAATTTAACAATCTTTACAGAGATGTTTATAAAAGAAAAATATGAACTAATTACCTGAAAGCACTGGATTTAAGACTTGAATTTCACCAAATGACCATCTGGGTTTAGATTTTGCACTGCCTTTCTTCTGATTTTGGAATGATTTTGGAATGATTTTGAACCTGGTATGAGAAAAATTCAATTTAAACCACTAATGTATATATATGTGTGTGTAATTGGTATGGATAAAGTATTTATCAGTTTTTTATTTGATCCCAACACAATTACTTACATATAAACTAGCTTCACGGACCATTGAGAACCCACACAACAGTTAAACTTTCTAATAAATATCAGTTACCTGCTGCATCATCAAGCAATCAAATACCATTTTCTGATTGTGGATTTGGTGAATTGGAAGCCCTGTTGTCAATAGCGATCATAGCGCTCGCTATAGCGCGCTATGTAGCGAAGCGCCCATCCACCACTATTTGGGTTGTAGCGACCAGATAGCGAATATTCTGTAATTTTTTATTTTTTTATTTGATATATATAAATAGCATTACTAGGTGAGCCGAAATATGAAGATTTAGATGATTAGTGATAGCATATTGATTATAATTGCTCAAAAGTTGAATGTAAAATATTTCTTAAATTCTGCTGGTTAATCGCTAAACATGAAATAGCGGGCGCTATTTCATCGCTATCGCTACGTAGCATATAGGTAGCTTGTCGCTATTTACCGCTATTCTCTATTGACAACTATGATTGGAAGTCATTTTCCTTTAGGCTCACGGTTATACTTATTTTAGCCGATGAATGTAAAAAAGAAGTCATGAACCTTTTGACTTTGAACAGACAGAACTTGTGCAGATTCCTTTTTTTCTTCGGACTAAAACTCCCTAGCATAAGAAATCTATCATATTGTTCAAAAGGACCTTACATGCGCTGATCTTAAACCGCTGCGCTGCAGCTTGGTTTTGATTATATTTCCAATTCAAATATGTTTTAATGTATTTGTCGCTTTATTTAAATTTTTTTTCTTGGTTTAGCTTTTATGGTTAGGTTTTTCGGTTTAGCTTTTAACCACTTTAGGTTACTGGTTTACTACAGTGTTAGCTTTTTCCCCTCTTATTTGTTCTCAACTATTTGAGGTAATCACGGAATCTGATTCTCTTTTTCGGCTGTCCCTTTATGATAGACTGTCTTCTTTTGTTTTGCTTTTTAGCTTGAATCTGAGCGGTTATTGGATGAAAAATTAGGGTTCTATGTTGTGTCGTATATGCACTTGTGTATTGATTTAATTTTGGAGTGAATACGATAGTTTTCGTATGTGGTTATTCGTTAAACTTTTATTTTATATATTTATTTTGTTTGTTTCAATATATTCTATCTCACAAATCTATTCGTTAAACTTCACCTCATGCTGAACTGAAAGCTAATTGTTTTCATTTTATTGTCATAATTGATTATTTACTTTCATCAATTACAACAACCTGAGATTTGATTTAGCAGGTGTTCAAACGAATAGGAATCAGAATGAGAGAATTAAAACCTTTGAAAGACCTATTCCAGGATGCTTGGGAAGAATGGTGAACCCTTTTGATTTGAATGCAAGTTTAGGAGGAAACAGGCTGCAGACAGACAAGCCACACTATGAAGGTTTTTATTGACCTTTTTGTTGGTGTATGTAATATTGCTTCCCCAATTCACTTGGAAAAATCTCAAATATTACTTGAAACTTGGAACAGGGTCACCGGTGTGTAGGAGCCAATCGGATGTGTCAAGGTCGCGTGTAGTTGATGATAAAGTGGTAATTAGTAATTACTTTCAGTCTATTTTAATGTTGTGGTAACTTTTTGTAGGCTTGAGTTTTGTTATTGACAAAATGCTTTGATTTCTGTTGTTGGCATATGTAGATGGTGTCTGAGTTAGGAAAATCTCCATGCAAAACATATCATCTTTCACCACAAAAGGGGAGAAAATGCAAAGAAAGCAAGGATGAGAAAAATATGGCTCTTGTTCGTCAGAAATTCATAGAAGCAAGACGTTTATCCACCGATGAAAAACTTCGGCAATCCAAACACTTTCAAGATGCTTTAGAAGTTTTAAGTTCCAATACAGATTTATTCCTCCAGTTTCTTCAAGAACCTAATTCCTTATTCCTGATCCGGCCCAAAGAGGCTCTACTCTCACCTTCAACCGGCCCAAAGAGGCTCTACTCAATTGTTTATGCATTCGTCAGGTAACGTTATGAAAGTTAACGAGTTTAAAAGATAAAATTATTTTGAGAAAGACTTTCGCTGTTTATTTAAATGAAAGTTAGATGTTTTTAAAGAGTTTAATCAGTTATGAGAACCAACTGTAGGGTGCTTTGTTTGGGGCCTTACAAGTTGGTATCAGAGCCGAGGTTTAAGAGAAAATTGGTATTTCTGAACAAATAAAATGCCTTAACTTAAACTGAAAATAGGACAAGGGAGAAACGAATGCCACCACAAGTAACCGCGAGCCAAGAGGTACGTCTTTCGAGTTGAGCAGTAATTATTATTTACCAATTGTGTAGTGTTACACTAGGTAAAGTGATTTATGGTTCCATGTGGGATCATGTGGAGTGATATGTGTTGTAGTATTATGTAGAACTACATGAAGTTGTGTGGTGTGATTAAATGAGACTATGATGTGAGTTGAGTAATGTGGAATAGCATTAGTTGTAACTATGTGAGATAGTTTGGTGTGTCGATATGATTTAGTAATTTTGTGGTAACCTTGGATGGTGTGATATTGTGATAAAGATGATGACTTGCTAGGTTATTGTGTGGTGATATATGATTTGTGTGGGGTGCATGTGCATTCGGGGTGTGTGAAAGGTAGAAAGCTTGTGTGAATATGATGGGGAAGGTTTAGAATCCGAGCAGTAATGCGGACCACCAAATTGCATTTGATCACCGTGATTTGGCAGTCTATGATTACTCTCATATTCTGAATTTGACGCCCATAGTAATCACTCCAACGTTCTATCTTGAGTAGGATTAGGTGGCTGAGACAATGCGTACGAAATTGGATAAGCATGGAACTCTTACTAAGAGGAATGCAGAACGACCAGTCAAGACGAAGACTGTTGCGGATGAATCCGCTAGTGAGAAGGGAGGAGTGTTGGTGCTTCTCATACCAAGTGTGACTAGAGCTTCGGTCAGAGACATACCGCGTGGAGCAATGATTGGAAAGACAGGATGGAAAGGGAGAATAGTGCCAGCTGTACGCGATTTTCCTCCAAGATGTGGACCTGCATGGTTGAGAGACCGACCACTTGTGGCGGTTAAGAGAACTCTATTTCAGGAGGAACCAGAGGGGGACACGCCAGATACACCTGAGGTGGTCCCGTAGTAATTTTGCGGGCGTTGTTTGAGACATTGGACTTCCAGATGACTTTTGGATGTGACGGTTGTCACGAGAGATCGTGGGGTGATTTAACGTTTTGATTTATTAGGCGTTTACATTGTCACACCCCAACCGACGGCGGAAACGTCGGGGCGTGAAGCGTGCAGACTGTTCATAGCTCATGGTTTGCTAAAGTTTGAATAATTAAACAACCAAATTCATTGAAATTCAAATACCAAATTCAAGTCATACGAAGAGTACAAATTACATAAACCATAGTTCCAATTTAAATTAACTAAGTCCAAAATCTTATGTGTAGCAAGACTTGAAGCACTTCAAACATTGTCACCTGAAACATGGTTAAAACAAAGTCAACTAGAAAGTTGGTTGCGAAGCTATCTACAAGGTTTAATTGTATTTAAATCGTGTTTAAGTGGTAATTCGATTAGAACATTTGTTACGGTTTTTGGTCTCAAAAATCGGGTCGATCGAGTGATATAACGACGAATTAGCATAGGGCTTTCGTACTAGAGGTTGAGACGAATCTAATGGTGTATTACTTACTTGTTATAATAGGGCAATTTAATGCAGTCGGCTACGGGTCGACGGCTTTGCTTCTCGGCGATCAATCAGACGACAGAGGCTGTATGAGTGTCGAGTGAGTGCTTCGAGAGGTCGAGAGGGTGCATGTGAAGGTGTAGGAGGCATTGGATTCTCCTTATAACGTGTAATCTCACGAATTCGTGAGTGGGGTAGGTGTGGGGTAGTTGAGGATTTGAAATGGGCCGATTGGAGGACAAATTCGAGACGTGTTTCAGGCTGCATACTGTGGCGTATGGTCGGACGCGTGAAATCCGGCCTTAACACGATTTGATTCGATGAGCATTGACCACAGGCTGACTCTGCGGAGTCACGTGGTTTCGGCAGCGCGACCGTGTCTGTATTAGGCACGACCGTGCTTAGACCTGCAGGCGCGACCGTGCTTGTATCTAGGCACGATCGTGTCTCGTTTCTTTAGGCGCGACCGTGCTTGTATTGAGGCACGATCGTGTTTAACACTTTTTATCGTTTTTGATTTTTTGTCAAATTTGGTCCTCGAGGTTTGTGAGATAATGGTGTTTTGTTTAAGTTGTTATTGTAATAGAATAGTTTGTGTATGTAATCGCATCATAGTTGTTGTACACGAATTGAAATTGAAATACTTGTTTATTGAAATCAAACGATTACATGGTAAAAGTCAGAAATGTTACAGTCTCCCCATGTTGAGGGAATTTCGTCCCGAAATTTTGTTGAGGCTACTGAAATAGTAAGGAGACATGGGTTGGATTTTTCAACGAGTTTTGGCTGTTAGTTTGAGGAATATAGCTGATGTCATGGTTTAGGTTCGATACTCAAGGTCAGGTTGTCATATCACGTACTGATGGTGGTAGTGGATTTAGTTTGAAATTGAGAAGGAAGTTGTCAGGGGATACTTTGAATACTCAAAGATGAAATGCATTACATGAAGTGAAGATAACGGGGATTTGATGATTAAGGTTTGTTTCGATCGTAGTCCAACATGTTCAAGGTATGATACTGTACGAGAGGTTTCACAAGCATTGGTCAAAATACATAAAACTTTACGTGACACGAATAACGCTACTTCTGATAATATGACAAGACACTTATATATAGGAAGTACCAGCGGCGTATCCACCATCCCCTTATCATATCTCATTAGTTTCGTTATTGTATGTCTTGATAGGTTTTATGTCATAACACATGACAGAATTTACTATCTTTTCCATGCGCTGATTTTTTTATAATTACGTGTGCACCCGTAATTACTTGAATCGTCGCATGGTCCGTATAGATCGTTCTATTGTGTGTAGGTCAGGGGAGGTCACAAAATTTCCTTAGTTCATATCTATTGTTTTCACGTATGGTTGCAATGAATAAGTGTGTCCCTAGATAGTAAGGCTAAAGTTCCATGACTTACTCTAGTCCCATGTGTAGTGTCAATACTCCATCTCTAGGTGTGATCTAGTGTTATGCACCTTGTAAGCGAATGGTTTCCATGTATAGTGTGAATAGTGTAGCATCATGTATATATAGCAAACAATGGGTCTCGTGAGCAAACTCGTCCTTACTATCTAGCGTCTCGTTCATTGTCTTGGTGTTGACTTGATTTTTTTGTTGGTGTTTATGTTGAGAGCGCGTCCACGAGCACCACTTTGGGCAGCATTGACAATCCTGGGACATCGGTGACGGAAATGGTTTGGGTCGCCACATTCAAAGCAAACTCGTCCATCAGTAATAGCCGGGACCACTGGGTTTATCACTTGCTGCTTGGTCCTATTCCCCCGGTTGGCTTGAGTAACGGGCGGTCCAGATTGGCAACCGTTGGTAGTATGGCCATATTTCCCACAGTTGGCACATAGATGACATGGCACGGTCGGGTAGTGGTGATAATTGCAAGTGGTGCACAAGGGGTTGTTTCCCATATATGGTCTCTTATTCTGGGCTTGGGCTAGTGGAGCAACTTGGTCGATCGGTATAGCAGCGACAACGACAGCAAAGTTACGTTTCTTATTGTATTGAGGAGGTCTGTGTTTGTCTTCCTTGGAGGGTTCAGAAGGGGCTGCTGGGTCAGTGACTTTCTTTGCACCTTTGGCGCTGTTATTAGCTTGGGTAAGTTGGGTCACAAGTTGTGTGAGCAAGGCAGCCAGCTCATTGTTGTTGTTGCTATTGTTGTTGTTAACGCGACGGGGAGGCATTCTACAGATTTAAATAACTCAATGAGAGATGTAAAAATTTCTTGAATCAAATAGAAGGATAAATTGATATGAGTATTTCATAGTTCGGATTGTACTCAAATAGTGACATAATCACTTGAATACTAGGACATATTAAGGTTAATTAAACTTATATAATTATCAAGGAGATGTGCTTTAGCCTATAAGTAAACACTCATCCCGAGAATTCCCAGGAAAGCATACGGATCCCTCGGTTGATTAGGATTTATATGAAATGCTTTCCTAGACAGAAAACCCAGAATACAGGTGTCACCCTTCCAGATTGCACATGTCCTTTAATAATTAACAGAGTTTAAAACCTTAACGGGTATATATAAAAAAAAATATTTTTGATAGACTGCTGTCTACGAGTATGATTTTTCCACAAGTTATGATGATGATGACATATAAGCAGTTAAGGAGGATATGCGGCTTAGGATACGGGTATGGATACGATTTATTTAATTGATTATTTAAGTACACTTAGTAAATCATGTAGTCTAACAATTTAAGTATCAAATAACTAACACATAAAGCATGTGACATATAGCAAATAGCACGTATCACATAAAACATGTAGCATGGCATTGTTGGGTGTCCTAAAGTTATAGTCTAGGTCAATGGTGTCTAATAACCTAATTCCCTATAACCAAGGCTCTGATACCAATTTGTCACACCCCAACCGACGGCGAAAACGTCGGGGCATGAAGCGTGCAGACTGTTCATAGCTCATGGTTTGCTAAAGTTTGAATAATTAAACAACCAAATTCATTGAAATTCAAATACCAAATTCAAGTCATAAGAAGAGTACAAATTACATAAACCATAGTTCCAATTTAAATTAACTAAGTCCAAAATCTTATGTGTAGCAAGACTTGAAGCACTTCAAACATTGTCATCTGAAACATGGTTAAAACAAAGTCAACTAGAAAGTTGGTGAGAATACATAGGTTTTCGTGTCATGTAATAAAATATAGTGTTGTGTGCATACAATTCATACAAACATGGCAATTAAGGCGTTTATGGAGAGATACCATCGTGTGACCTAGATATACAATCAAACCTTTGTAACTAGGCTATAAAACAAACGCGTGTTGGCAGTAACAGTCACCCTACCTGGGTGGGTTTGTCAGACTCAATAGATCTATCACTGTTCACTGTAGGCTAAAAATAGTTAATGATTGTATGTGAATAACAAATAGTTGGTCTACACACCTAGTATTCAAGCACAAAGCACAAAATTGTAACACATGATTGTAGGGTGGAATTGTATTGTGTAGTTTGTAAACATAGTAAATAGAACTCATGTTCCACCCCAAAAGTTTGTAAAGCAGAGTAAAAGAGGGGCTATGTAACTCACTTGTGTTGGAGAGTGTGGATTGCACAAATCAAGCAAAAAGCCAAGGCGTGTTGTAAGTCACTACATTTGACCTATTGAATAAGCGTATAACGTGTGTCATTGTTTGTACCAAGACTAGAGTCTAAGGTTTAGTGGGTTTGTAATTTTAGGAACTTGTACTAAGGGCTTGGTGGTTTGTATTAAAATAAATAGATTTAAATAAATAAGTAAATTATTTATTTATGTAGTTAGGATAAAAGGTAGCATGGTATATATATATTTAATTGAATATAAAATAAATAAATGAATTCGTTTTATCTATTCATTTTAGAAAACGTCACAAAATATAAAGTAGTTTATATTTATATAAGTTTTATTTGATGTAATTAGGATTTATACAAATGGTTTATAAAAGTCCTTTTCATAATAAAGTGTTTTATAAAAATCTTGTCATAACTTTTTATAAATTTAGAAACTTTAAATAAAAATGTATTTTCAAAAGATAAAAATCGGTTTCAAACAACTTAATTGACGAAATAATTGTTGCGTTTAATAATGGTAAGATTCTGTTTTAAACAGTTGGGTTTATAACATAAGTTTTATAAAATCATCAAATCTGAGAAACTGTAAAGATTTAGTTCTGACTGAGCACGACCGTGCTCATAAACGGCACAACCGCGCTCGCCTCCGGGCGTGACCGTGGTGGTCTGGAGCGCGCCCGTGGTCGAGTCAGAAGACTACAGAGGTTCTGGTCATGGAGCACGATCGTGCTCGTGTCCGGCACGACCGCGTCTAGTGTTTGTTTTTGGTCAAGACTTGTTTGCTCGGTAAGCATGACCGGGCCTTACTCGGACCACGACTGTGCTTGGTCGGGCACGACCGCGCTCAGTGATGAGCGCGACCGTGTCGGGTTTTTTCCAGACTCGATTCGATCGATTCTTATATTAAAAGCCTCTATATTCTTAGGGCTTTCATTCAGTGGATGATTGCGAAGCTATCTACAAGGTTTAATTGTATTTAAATCGTGTTTAAGTGGTAATTCGATTAAAACATTTGTTATGGTTTTTGGTCTCAAAAATCGGGTCGATCGAGTGATATAACAACGAATTAGCATAGGGCTTTCGTACTAGAGGTTGAGACGAATCTAATGGTGTATTACTTACTTGTTATAATAGGGCAATTTAATGCAGTCAGCTACGGGTCGACGGCTTTGCTTCTCGGCGATCAATCGGACGACAGAGGCTGTATGAGTGTCGAGTGAGTGCTTCGAGAGGTCGAGAGGGTGCATGTGAAGGTGTAGGAGGCATTGGATTCTCCTTATAACGTGTAATCTCACGAATTCGTGAGTGGGGTAGGTGTGGGGTAGTTGAGGATTTGAAATGGGCCGATTGGAGGACAAATTCGAGACGTGTTTCAGGCTGCATACTGTGGCGTATGGTCGGACGCGTGAAATCCGGCCTTAACGCGATTTGATTCGATGAGCATTGACCACAGGCTGACTCTGCGGAGTCACGTGGTTTCGGCAGCGCGACCGTGTCTGTATTAGGCACGACCGTGCTTAGACCTGCAGGCGCGACCGTGCTTGTATCTAGGCACGATCGTGTCTCGTTTCTTTAGGCGCGACCGTGCTTGTATCGAGGCACGATCGTGTTTAACACTTTTTATCGTTTTTGAGTTTTTGTCAAATTTGGTCCTCGAGGTTTGTGAGATAATGGTGTTTTGTTTAAGTTGTTATTGTAATAGAATAGTTTGTGTATGTAATCGCATCATAGTTGTTGTACACGAATTGAAATTGAAATACTTGTTTATTGAAATCAAACGATTACATGGTAAAAGTCAGAAATGTTACATACATGGTGTGATGTTTATTTCAAATATTGAATATTTGATTTTGACATTGATTGCGAATTATACCGCGGGATGATTATTAATAGTTGTGCTTATGATAACGTACTACTGTGGGTACAGTGTTAAATTTAGTGTCAGTTATGTGTGATTATGTGAGTACCTTTTGAACAGCGTGAGTTCATACTAAGTGTAATCTTTAATGTGATGTTAGAGCTTGGTTGATTAGACTGTATGAGTAGACATGTGTAGACATGAGTTTTGATTAATTGTGTGTGTCTATGGTCTTAAGATAGTGTCACCTATATGTTATGTTTAGGTGATGTTTGAAGTGTAAGGGGTGTGTTGCACCTTGTGTATTTGTTCAGGACGAGGTCCTGTGGGAAATCTTGAGTATACATCTTTAGTATGTATAAATGTTCAGGACGAGGTCCTGTGGGAAATTGTAGTTACATACCTTATGTCTAGGTATACATGTTCAGGACCAGATCCTGTGGGGAAGTAAGATATTTTATATCTTGTGTGTATGAATGTTTAGAGTGATGTTTTGTGTCTAGACTGAGTAGTGTGTCGTCTTGAAGTATGGGTACCACCCGTATGGGTACGACCGAGTAAACTCTGTATGAGTATATGATGACGTGTGGCAGGGGCTACCATTGTAGTGAGTAAGAGGTAAGGTTCAGGAGTTTGTGTGTCGATAAATGACGAGGTCATATTGTATGCACGTAGATTTACTCAGATCTAGTAGTTGTGTATGTGCACGTGATGTGTTTTTAGAGTTTGGGGTTACTAGTACTTGTGTAGAACATTGTGTGTTCTGTAGATGTGTGTGTCGGTGTGTGTCCTTGTAGTACACGCTTAGTCGTGCATAGGATGGGTGGTCAGTATGCTCAAGTATAGTATTTCTATCTTGATGATTTTCTCGACGTTGATACATCGAGGTGGTGCAAGGAGTTTTGACGTCTTCTAGGCGACCAGTGAGGTGCTCCTATGAGATGCCTATGCTTATATCTCGGGAATTAGGAGCACGAAGCCAATGGGCGGAGATGAGGTGTTAGTGATGAAAGCGGTTACGTAGACGCTGGACCAGAAATATCCATGATGAGATTAAAGTGATGACGCTGAAGATTTCAGCACGAAGTAAACAAGGTGACAAAGGACCTTCATGGAACACGTTCCATATAAAGAATTCAGTCGAGGCGAGACACCAGATGAATAGGGATGCTTTCCCTGGACGGGACGATGAATAGCTGAGGCTGGTGAGCAGACGGACTTCGTGTTCGTAAATTATAAACGAGATACGGTCGGTGATCGTATGGTAAGGAAGTAAAGAGATACTTTGGTAAAGGAATTTTGTGGAGATCAGTGTAGCTTTGTACAAGCTCCTGGAGATCATCAGAGAAGGGCAGAAGTAATACCCTTATGGGTAAGCAGTGGGCTTGAGTTTGAAAACTCATCGCAGGATGGTGATCAAGGTGTGAGGCGAGTAGTTTGACGACTTCAGTATGGAAGAACGACAAATGTCCTTAGACATGAAAGGCAAGAAGCCATTTGGGGAGATGACCGTTAGAGTAACGAGATCACTAGGATTATACAAAGAATGACGGCAAAGGTGCCCATGAGTAAAATAGGAAAACGGGATAAACGAGCAGGTATCTGACGGTGTTGTGACGTCTGAGTAATAATTAGAAGGACGAGTAACGAGGGAATGCGTAGGTGAAACCTACAAGCCACAAAGTTGAAAGCAGGCAACGAAGAAGGCTTCTTTGGACACCAATGGGGATGGTCGTATTACAAGCAAAGTAATGAAAGCAGGTAGTGTCAAGGTGAATGTTTGACACCGAAGGAATTTGGTGCACAATTGAAGACAGAAGGATATGTCGGGGTGGTTGGTGCCGACACAGGATTCGAGGACGAATCCTCTTTTAAGGGGGTAGACTTGTAACATCCCTAAAACCTAAAGCTAATGTGTCGGGATGACGGGTAACCCGAATTTCTAATAATTGACATGATTAGCATGGTTCATTGAGTGAAGCTTGGTTAAATGATAATTAGAGGACCCGATTAGCCAAGAAGTAAACGGTTCGAGTTCAAAAAGCGTCAGGCGTAACTAGAGGGACCCGGATGGATCATTAGAGGGTTTAAAACCCACCTTAAGTGGGAAACCTTAGGTCGTGGATGACCTAGGGTGTGCGACAGCCATAGCAGAGAAGAGAGCAAGAGGGAGAATCAGCCGAGAGGAAGCAAAGAGCGGCAACACAGCAGCGTGAACCTGGAACCTCCGAGAACATGCCAAGGTAACCCTCTATTACGTTTGTTTATGCGTTGGTTGGTGTTTTTAGAAAACCCGATTAGGGTTTGGGTGTTTGCTCTTGGCCAACAACGTATTTGATGTCGGTGATGGTGTAAGGCTGAGGTGGTGGTGCTAGGTGACACCTCACGACGGCAGTGAGAGGACGGGATGGTGCAGCTGAGAAGGGGAGACTACGGGTGTGCGTTGTGGTGGTGAGAGGCAGAGAATGACGGGGAAGCGAACCATGCGGGAATGACACGATCACGGTGGTGGCAAAGGATGGTGACGAGCTAGCCAGGTCTGATGTGGAGACAAGGATGGGATACCCGGAGGGGGTGTACGGCTGTGTTGGTGGCTGTACGGCGGCATACGGTGGTGGAGCGTGGATACGGCAAGAGTGGTGCTAGCCGATTAGGGTTTTGCATGGCATGGTGTGCGTACATGGGAAGTGAGCGGTTTGTGTACGCGTATTCTCGTGGGTTAGAGTTTGCGTGGCCACGTATGTGCATGCATGAGACCTAGCTCGAGTATTTGGTTTCTAAACGGATCGAGGACGGTTCGGTGTATGTGGACACGTGGAACTAGGGTTTCGGGGTAAGAAAGAACGAGCTGGCAAGATGACATTGGGGTTTGTATTTTATGCATTATAAGACGTATGTGTAGAACGCATTATGATCATGTGATCGTATGCTTGTCAGGTCCAGGATTCAAGCGAGTGGACGAGTTGTAGAGCAAGGACTGGGGCTTGGCATAACCTGTGAGTTTCTAATCCCTTCTTTTAAACATTTTACTGTTTTGGGGCTATCGTACATACTCACATGTTTTATTAAATGAACGCATTGCGAGTCATGAATTAACTTGAAGTGTTTTATGAGACTATTATGTAATAATGAAGCTAAGGGTTGTGGGGTCCTTAGGATGGGGGATGATCTGCGTGTGTCATCTTATGAGTTAGTCGGGAATGTAGTTAAACCTGTGATGGTTATATAGGAAGAGTTAGCAGGGGAACCCGTACGTGGTTCATTAACGAGTCACGTGAATGCTAGTATGCTGTTAAGCGTTATGTGTTTGATGATTGTGTGTCGTTGTCCTCGTGACACGGCGGTTATCGTGTTTGCATGGGTCTATGGAGTGTCCATAGTATATACGGGCTAGAAGTCAGTATGTTGTTTGTGTGTCGTATAATTAATTATTCGGAAAGAGTCGGATAATGTGTCAAGACGTTAAAGGGATACGTCTAAAGTATGTGTTGGTTTACACACGTAAGTGATCCGTGAAAGGGTGGTGAGTCGTAGTACATGTCCAGGAAGTGTCATGTGTATATATACGTGTTGCTTTGTGTGCTTGCATTGTTGTCCGTGTGTATGGTCAACAGTGGTGTGGAGGACGGAGTCCTTCGGGGTCATCATTGTACGTGTGACGTGTCTGTCACCGTATGGTAGATGATATAGTCACCGTGTGGGTGGCTAGGTAGTCATCATAGATGACGAGTGTGTCGCTATAATTAGTGGCGGGGCCCTGTAACAGGGTGTAGCTGAGCTTATGACGAGTATCCCGACGGGGATAACCCTGACGAGGGAGCAGCGACGAGGTATGTGTTTGTATGCATATATATGTGTTAATTTGCATGTAGGTGATGAGTTATATTAATTGTGTACGAGATAATATTGATGTGATAATAGATGGAATCAATGTGATGTGTCGAGTTAGAGGGACCGTTGTGTCGAGATGATATTTCCGTCTAACACCGTTATCAAAATACACTTAAAATTAACCTTGTTTCAAACCCTAGGGACTATTTTTGTCTTTTCCTCAAACTCAAACTACAAGGACTATTGGTGTAAATAAGGAAAACAATTATGTTGACTTTGAAAGTCAAAATCCTAATTCCTGTTGACTTCGGATAGTCAAACTTAACCAACGTAACCAAATCCAAACCTTGAGGACCAAGCCTGCCAATTCCCCTAAACCTAAACACTTGAAACTGCAGGGACTAAATCAGTACTAAGCTCAATTTTGATTATGTTGACTTTCTAAAAGTCAAACTCGCAGTTTTGCCCAAATTCGAATTCCATACTTGAAATTCGTTGCTATTTGTAACTGATATCCATGTTCACGACATTAACGATCCTAGTTAAGGCCATAATCATCGACATTATGTGCAATTAAACTCAATAATGCCTAATTATGTCGTAACCGATGACACCCTCCTCGACTATAATCAAATTAAGCTCGAATTCGTCTGTCACTCCGCAATTGATCACCTGCTCACATTGAACGAGACCCTGCGAAGCTATTTGACGCGTCAATTCCACCGGAGTCCCAGCAGAAATCGCCAGGAATCAAACCAACCGCCGTCGGCACCAGTTTAGTCGAGCACCATCAATCCGAACACTATTCTGGTAATTAAACACTTCATTAGTTTCATTTTCATACCTAGATCATAAGCCCTATAACTATTGTGGCTTAAACTATCGAATTCATCACGATCGAGTTCTAGGGTTCATGTTCATTCGGACTTAATCGAACCTTACCCCCGACTCTGTTTAAATCCAATTAAAGTGTACCAGTAGATTCGCAATCCTCTATATAGTGATAACCCTATGCTAATTAAATCAAACAACATCGAATTGAATATGATCCGGTAACCTAGGGTTTGTTCATAATCGATTTGGGGGTTTCAAACCTAACAACTTCCTAAATCAAATTAAACTACTGGTTTCGATTCGCAACCTTCTGTTTATTGAAAGCCCTATGAATCCAACACCTTTAAATATCATAATCGATCAAATCGATTCCATGTTCGTGCTCTAGGGTTTCGGTTTTCTTAAACCTGTTTTAACGATCCAAAACCGGTTGTTTTTCAAATTAAAACTCACCTCTGAATCGCAAAACACCGATTTACAAAACCCCTATGTCAATTAGAACCATTATTACAGAAATCTTTGGTTTTGGGGACTGGTATTGGATCGATGGTATGGGTGGAAGAACACAAGTGCTTGATTGATAAAAATATTTAATCCGGGTATTGTTTGCGATACCCTAGTGGGCGGAGTTGGTTAAGTGCGTGTGCTTGTGTGGGAGAGACCTGGGTTCGAGTCTCTCCCCACTGTTTTCTTTTTAAAACCGATTTTTAATTCTATTTTATTATAAAAATCATTTCCACTACTATTGTTATGTTATATAAAACGGTTTTAGCCCGGGAAACGACTCGTAGGCTCGGGTTTGAAATTATTAACTTATTTTCATTATTAATCCCACTTTTAAATAATAATGTTTATGTTATTATCAAATAAAAAATAATAGGTTTATATTATTTTTAAACCGTAACTTTATATAAAATAATATGTTTATATTATTTTTAACCCGTGACTTATCGTATCAAATAATATATATGTTTATATTATTTCGTGAAGTTTCATAGCTCGTGTGATGTTTTAAAATTATTAAATAATATAATTAGTTATATTATTTACCCACGTTTATTATTTCGACTAAAAATAATATATTTATTATTTTGACGTAAATGATTATTTATTTAATCTTGAGAGCCAAAGAGGTTGTGGTGTAGTGGTTGAGGGAAAGGCCTGAAGTCCCAAGGGACCCGGGTTCAATCCCTGCCACCACCATTAATTTCTGAGGCATGCAAATGAGGCCTTGTTCTTAGGCTGATGCACCAGGGTTTTACCCACGCCGATCCAGGGTTCGAGCCTCGGCTCTCCCTCAAGCCCGGAAGGGGCCGTATTGGGTGGGATTTTTCCTTGAATGCTCTCCAACTATGACGCCAAGTGGGCCCGGTTAAGACAACATATTGGCCGGAGTTGGACGAGGCTCTCCCATGTGACGGGGGGGTGCGTCGTCACAACATTCAATGTTTGTCGTTCAAAAAAAAAAAA
The DNA here is from genome assembly GCA_023525975.1 of Smallanthus sonchifolius. NCBI lineage: Eukaryota > Viridiplantae > Streptophyta > Magnoliopsida > Asterales > Asteraceae > Smallanthus > Smallanthus sonchifolius. Next base: position 14,354,878 of record CM042028.1, on the reverse strand, counting down.
ATTAATCTTGAGAACTTAAAAACAATGTATTTAGTTATATTATTTTCTTAACTTTTGATAACGACTTTAAACGTACGAATAAGTTTAATTATTTTATTATTTATTATTCGTCATTAACGTACGACACGTAACCCTTTGACTCTTAATTATTATTCCATAGACACGCGCGTCTACTCTCGATCTTTCGAAAGCGTTAGGACGTTCCAACTTCCGTGTCGTCGTCACAAATCCATTTTTATCCCTAATCTACGTGTTTATAATTTTAGGGCATACGTAAGTCGTTTGAGACTTACACTCGTGGTTCCAACCTTTCTTCCGTGTGATCAATACACAAGCTTATTCCAGGTGAGTTTTCACGACCCCTTTTTACTTGTTTTCCTATTGGGGGAGAAACATGCATACACACAAACACTATTTTACTTGTTTTCCCGTTGGGGAGAAACATGCATGCACACAAACATTATTTTACTTGTTTTCCCGTTGGGGAGAAACATGCATTCACACAAACAGTATTTTTACTAGTTTTCCCGTTGGGGAGAAACATGCATACAAAGGAATATCATTTTACTTATTTTCCCATTGGGGAGAAACATGCGTACAAACAAACATCATTTTACTTGTTTTCCCATTGGGAAGAAACATGCATACGAACAGACATCCGTTACTTGTCTTCCAGCCAGGGAGAGACACACACAAACGGACATGGATCACATAGTATTTCATTACCACTTGTGTACTTAAGCGTAAACTCTATCATGAAAGTCCTCACATCGAACCGTTTAAATATGAAGAATAGCGAGGTATGTTGAGTAGTACTACTGGGTTTGACAAACCCCACCCGGGCTAGTCGCGCTAGCACGATTGGAGGTCGAACGGGTGTGATATTGACCTAAAACATAGCCATGGTTGATAGACCTGGCGCGAGGCACCAAACATAACTGTCAGTCTACGGTTCTTAGCGCTTAGAGTAACTTGTACATTGTGTAGCTAGCAATAGGTGTGACTTACGTATGTGGATCCAGCAACACTCAAACAGTTTATTTACATACAAACCTATGAACTCACCAACCTCGTGTTGACACTTTTTCTTACATGTTTCTCAGGTCGCTTTGGCACAGGTTGCACACTTAGGACATGCATGGAGTCCTACTGTCATATCATTCATTTCAAACATTTTAAACAGTTTACTTATTTAAATTGATTGATGCTTGTGGCATGTAATTACTTTTGATTTCATAGTAACGTTTACGCTTCCGCATTAACTCTGAACTTTTGTGTTATGATATTTTAAGTCCCATATAGTGTCGTTTGATGTAACTAATGACTGAGATCCTGGTGTGTCACCTTCTAAACGGTAAAACTCTGTTAGTGGAATTTGGGGGTGTGATAGATTGGTATCAGAGACATTGGTTATAAAGAACTAGGATTGCATACTAGACTATAACTGCACACATGCATTAGTTACACGACACAGACACTCATACATGATACACATGGTATCCATACATACATTGCATTACTGACATGATGACAACATCTATATCACCCTCTTCTAACAAAGAACACATCATTCTCATTATATCATCATTCACAGTGGCGACACTCGGGGAATCATCAGAACAACATCCACTCCCGTCCGTGGGTAGCAAGACGAAGCCTTCGGAGGAATCACTCACACCACCATCATCTACACCTTTGTTACACCATCAGAGCCGAAGATGACACAGGCTTGAGCCTATCGAGGGCACAATCAGGGAATGATGGGTCTTCTCAAGTTCGTGTTGGGGACGACACACAGAACTAGCACATATCTCTTTGGGAATTGGGATCATCGGAGGCGAGTCCCTACTGTAACCACTAGCAACGTTACGCCATGTGAAGGAAGACTGTTGCATGCATCATTGCAGAATCCATTGACACGTAGTTGTCATCACTTTCCCGAGCCGTGGGCTTGCGCTTTGGTCGATATTCTGTTGAAGAAAGATTGACCACAAGGATGGGAACGCCTTGCTCATTGCATACTCAAACCATATCCTGACTCCGTTGGAAGGACGACTACTTTGCCTCTTCCGGTAACACATTCATGAACTAGTTTCGATCATCGAAGCAACATTTCATGTACATGCTTGTTTCATGTACATGTTCCCATCTACAATCCACTGGATTGGACTCTCGTATTATGCTTTAACTCGAGTGAATACTCGGATCAAACGATTTCCGACTACTCATCCTGATATGAGTCCTAGTTGATCAACTTATGGTTGATAACTAAGCCACCCGATGACTTACCATATCTGAAAACACTCTGTACTCGTCAATAAAAATTTCAGGGACATTTTGACACAGAACAGGGAGAAGCTAGGGTGAACATGCAAAGCAAATTATCATTACGGGTGCACACGTAATAATAATTTGGGGTGCATGTAAGTCCTGGTGAAACCTAGTGTGTGGATAAACGGTCCTAATCAGTGATCTACAAACTTAAACTTCCACTATCAGTAGAAGTTCCTGTAACCCACTCAACGACTAATTGGTATCATTAAACCTATTCGACAGTTGATAGGAACAACTATCAGGTTGAAGGTGTTTACGGACACACTGAACTATCGGAATCCATCATTTGATTTCACTCATGTAAGAGCCTTAGTGAACTTAAAACTCTCATCCAGACTTGAGCAATGGAACCACCTAGATTGAAAATCTAGTAGAACCTCATGGCAAACCACCGACTCCAACTATGTACAAAGAATTTGAGGAATCCTTTCTAAGCTAACAGGTTATCCCTTACACTCCAACGATAAATTCCATAAGCTTGGCATTGACCTCATGCCAATCACACTCAGTAGTTTCGATGTAATTGTCGGTATGGATTGGTCATCTAAGAACCAAGCCGAAATTATTTGTCGCGAACAATTTGGTTCGCCTTCCTCTCCCGAGTGGAGAAACCCTTTCTGTCCAAGGCGAAAAGAGTGGTGCTGTCGTGGGCATCATATCTCTTGTGAAAGCACAAAAGCGTCTACGTAAAGGTCATACTGCCATTTTGGCTCTCATCGCCGAGCAGCCATCTGAGAAGAAGAAGATTTACGATATCCCGATCGTTTGTGATTATACGAAGGTATTTCTCGAAGACTTGCCTGGTCTTCAGCTTCACCGTCAAGTCAAATTACAGATTGATCTAACACCCGGAGCAGCGCCTATTGCTCGAGCACCGGGTAGACTTACACCCAGTGAGCTACCAGAACTATCCACATGACTGCAAGAATTGTTGGATAAAGGCTCCATCCGACCTAGCTCATCGCCATGGAGAGCTCTCACTACAAGGAGACGAAGCAATAGGGGCGATAATTATCGCCCCTAATGCCCACAAAATCGCCCCTATTGATAATAGCGGCGATATATCGCCACTAAAGGATCGCCCCTATTTCTACGTCGCTAATGCTTATTTATCGCCCCTATTACTCTCTGAAATCGCCCCTATTGCTATGATCTTTAGGGGCGATAGCTTACAAAATCGCCACTAAAACTCATTGCCGCCTTTTTCCTTTGACTTTTAGTGGCGATAATATCGCCCCTAAAAGCCTACAAAATCGCCCCTAATGGTCTTCCCAGCTTTTTACATTTTTTTTTTTTAATTTTAATATTTCCAGGTTTTTTTTTGACATAAACAGTAAACTTAAGCATAAAAATAGATCAAATCTGCAAATTTACGTCGCTAGATATAAACATAAAAAAACTAAATAACATTCCGAAATGTAACCCTTACTAATTAAGTCCAAAAACACATAAATATATACTAATTAAGTCATAAACACATAAAACAGCTATTGCATATCGTCATTCCCATCCCCCTCGTCCATATCATCTTCGTCGCCGTCGTCTTGTGCTATATTCGGTGCCTTATTCGAAGCCATAAATTTTAGGAGTTCATCTCTAAAATTAGGCTCCCGGAATAAAGCCGCAATTTGAGCCTACAAAAAAATGTATACATTATAAGTTAAAACAAAACTACATATTATATATGACTTTAAAAATATATTTGTATTTTATCAGGTAGGCCACAAAGTATAAAATGTTGTACTGTATCAATACTTCCTAACCTTCATGATAAAAAAAATCATATGGTATCAAGTACACCTATACAGGACCATTGTAGTTCTGAACTTCTGTCCAGATTATCAAGTAACTCATGGTCTGTGCCAAGAAAGATGCAGAGATGACAGAAGACAATATGAATTTCATGCCATGAAGTAATTTAAGCTGTGTTCAAAGAACTTATGGCCCATTTTTAATCGGTCAGGTTCCTACAATAATATTGTAACCATATTTTATGCCCATTTTTTTATAAATACATGATTTATGTCATACGTTGTTAATTATTTCCTAATATGCTATACCCATATTACAATTACTCATGTTTTATAATGACATCAAAAGTTAAGTTTTATATTTTTACGAAATTTCGGCATTATAACAGCTGTAAATTGGAGTTGTCCCAAACGACACGTCCTAATTTAATCACAATATCAAATCTCATCAAGAATATCAATATCTATACACTTAATACAAGGGTGACTATTTCACCGACTAGTTGCTAGTTTTAATTCTCAATATCAAATCCCAAAATAACATGCATTCATATATTTATCCTGATATAAGACTTTAAAATAAAAAAAACTAGTTTTACCTGTGTCAATGATGATGGATTTGTCTGCCCCTCCTCATCAAAGAAACTCGACGATGCAGATGAAGGAGGTTTACGCCCAATCCCTCTTGTATGACGATGGATTTGTCTGCCCCTCCTCATCAAAGCCGAGCACCCAACACCTTTTCAAAAATTGCGACATCATCCGTTTGTGACGAACTACCCTCTTCGTTTGAGCGTTGTGTTTGGAGCTCAAACTCTCGCGCTAACTCATGCTTTATTTTAGAAAGATGATTTAATATATTTATATATATATATATATATATTTAAATTATATACTTAAAATAAATACTTACATATTGTTGCTCGGCTAGCTCATTGTCAAATGTCCCATCTTTAAGAGTATGTGCATCGTGGAACGCTTCAAGCCTGGTCTTATTCTGTTTAACATTAAACAAACTCTTATATAAATATTATATATATTAATTAAACACTTATATAAATACATATATATATATATAACATTACTTGTTTGTAACAAGCACTACTATATGTGCTTGTCCCCCCGCGATTTGTGTACTTTTGTTTTTGACGAACTGTTTTGTTAACTGCTGACCGCTTTATATGTGCATCCGACAAGAAAAAATCTATACTTTTCTTCCAATTTTCAGCTTTCATATTCTTGGGGGGTTGGCCTTTGCTCTCTCTAAATCATCGTACCCTCCCACCTTGAGAAACCATTCTTTTGCATCGTTTTTGTGGTCTTTGTATCGCTTTTGTATTACCGCATCAAGGCCACCCCGCAACTTAGTTTGTAGGGCGTGTCGCCGAATCGCATCCAAATCAAATTTTTGCTACGAATTAAACAAAATAAGTTAGTCATTTAAAAAACGAATCAACAAAGAACATATAAAATAAATCATTTACCTTGAGATGCTCATTCAAGGCATTCTTTTCGGCCGGGGAAACATATCCCAAACCAATCTTCTTTAATGTCTTTTTGGCTACATAATGCGAAGGGGGAATCTTGTTGCCTTCTGGATGTGAAGATTGCAACAACTCGAGGAGCTCATCAAATGAACTATTAGTCCATTTGTTCTTCACCTTGATATGCATAAGCTTTGCTAAAAAGTCAAGGGAAGAAAACTTAGTACAACCAGGATATAATTCTGATTGGACTTCCTTTAACAAGGCTTCAAAATCATCACGGACACCCCTACTCTCTGTACCCGAGTTCCCTTCGTTGGTGTTCGTATCCTCTTCCATACGCTCCCCCATAACGTCTTCGATAACGTCATCCATATCGTTTCTTGGCTCAACGTCATCGACAACTATAACTGGATGAATTGAACTTTCACCATGATAGCTCCGCATCGTGTACGTCCGGCAAAAACCAAATGAATACATATGAAATTTCATTTTTGTGAAGGATATTAAGACGGAATTTTGACATTTTGCACATGCACATCTAACGTAGCCTCTGTCGTCGACCTGTTCTTTGCACATCTCAATAAAAGAGTTGAGTCCTTTCTTGTACTCAGGTGAGCTACGGTTTGGATTGGTAAGCCAGCTTTTGTCGATAGGCATGATGCAACTGAAACATAATTAAGGGTTTAACCTTGTGAGCTAAACCCACTTTTTGAATACTTTATCTCATATATGAATGTGTATTACATGACTGTTTGTTTAAGAAAAATCCAGATCAACGGATGGTTTAATCGGTGGATTTTGTCAAGCGGATTAAAGTAGGTATCGCCCCTAACAGCTTACAAAATCGCCCCTATTGCCCTCGCCCCTGATGCTTACATTTCTTGTAGTGACATAAGTAAATAAGGGAAAGAGAGTTACCGGGTGTTATAGGAAATGAGAGGATAAAACTTGCGACGTGGTGGTGGTTGCACGTGGTGGTGCCGGCTAGGTTGTCAGCTCACCAAGATCTCAAATCTAAATTGGACCATAGCAACTTTAATCACATGAACACTATACACAATATGAACACGTTTACCTTTAATCATTAACCACACATAAAAAAAATTAGAAAAAAAAACTTCTAAATTAACAAATTATTCCTATTTCTTTTTGTGTTTTATTTTAGGTTTTTAGGTTCATTCATAAATCTAGCAACCCACCTATAAAATCACCATCTTTAGCTTAATAAATTGACATAATATTATCTTTTTAGACCCGATTTCTTTCATTGTACGAGAAAATTTTAAAAACATATACTTCATTTAAAATTTAAATTGACATAACGTTATTGCATTTACCATACACCAAATTGACATATAGTTTAAAGCTAGTTAACACAGAGCATGACAAAAAAGTAATTCCCATATCTATCTAATAAATCCTTGCCAATCATTTGACAATGTGATTGCACTTTGGAAATACGATCTGCTCTATCTAATTCACAAATGAATTTCTCATATCAAACAGGAAATCGTGGCAATTGTAAGAGATTGACTCAAATTCTGGTTCAATTTTATAAACTATTACAAAACAACACCAATAACAATCATAATTGACATTGATTAAAACCCTAAAACTTGATTCAACACCTGCAAACGACTCAAAATACATACCAGTTTGGTTCCATCATACAATAGGGCTAAATCCTTCTCACACTAAATCTAAGCAATGTGAATTAAAAACTCAAATTGATAATAAAAGTGGTAATGTGTGAGATGAAGAAGAAGAAATTGACATAAAACTTGTTATAGAGAAGCAGCCCTCCGGTTGAAGGCGGTGGTGCGACGTGGAGGTGGTTGCAGGTGGAACCGCCGAGTGGTGGTGGTTGCAGGTGGTACCGCTGAGTGGTGGTGCTTGCAGATGGTGGTCCGGCTAGGTGGCAGACGTGGTGGGTGTTGCGACGGCGTGGTGGTGGGGGTTGTCGGTGGTAACGCGAATTAGTGGGGAGGGCTCTGAAAGCGTCGATGAAGCAGATGGGCAGATGGGGCGGGCTTCTTGGAGGGAAATACCCCCGCCATTTAGGTTATTGGGCTTTAGGGGCGTTTTTTCGCCCCTAATGCTATCGCCCCTAAAACTTTTTATTCCCTAGCCATTAGATCAAATCCAGATCAACGGATGGTTTAACCCGTGGATTTTGTCACGCGGATTAAAGTAGGTATCGCCCCTAAAGGTCAAAATCGCCCCTATTGCCCTCGCCCCTAATGTTTACATTTCTTGTAGTGTCTAGTCCTATTCGCCAAGAAGAAAGACGAGACTTTCCGTGTGTACATTGACTACCATGAGCTGAACAAAGTAACCATCAAGAACCGATATCCTCCACCCCACATTGACGATATGTTTGACAAACTCCAAGATCAAGCTTCTATTCAAAGATCTATCTTAGGATCCGGATTACCATCAACTGAGAGTCCTAGAGGAGGACATCTCAAAGACGACATTCAGGACTAGGTATGGTCACTACGAATTCATGGTCAGGCTATTCGGACTGACCAGCGCACCCGCAGTGTTCATGGATCTCATGAACCGTGTGCGTAAACCGTACCTTGACCAGTTCGTTATCGTATTCTATGATGACATCCTCATCTATTCCAAGAATAGGGATGAACATGAGGAACACCTTCGTTTGATTCTGGAATTTCTGAAACAAAAACAATTGTACGCAAAAACTTTCAAAGTGCAAATTCTGGATTCGTGAAGTGCAATTCTTAGGACATGTAGACAACGGAACAGGGATACATGTCGACCCATCTAAAATAGAAGCAATCAAGAATTGGGCAGCACCTACAATGCCAACTGAGGTGCGACAATTTCTAGGATTGGCTGGCTATTACCGTCGTTTCATTGAAGGATTCTCCAAGATTGCTCAACCCCTCACTGCTCTAACTCAAAAGGGTAAACCCTATAACTGGGGTGACACCCAGGAGTTAGCATTCCAACTTCTTAAACGTAAACTCTGCAGTGCACCCATCCTATCCCTTCCGGATGAACGGATGATTTTGTGGTGTACTGTGATGCATCCATTCAAGGTCTTGATTGGGTACTGATGCAACGCGAGAAAGTAATCGCATATGCTTCTCGTCAACTGAAAATCCACGAGAAGAACTACACAACTCATGACTTAGGGTTGGGAGCCGTGGTATTTGCACTAAAGATCTGGAGACATTACTTTTACGGTACCAAGTGCCCCATTTACACCGATCACAAGAGTCTTCAGCACGTCTTTGAGCAGAAAGAGTTGAACATGCGACAACGTCGTTGGGTCGAACTCTTGAACGACTATGACTGTGCTGTCAGATATCACCTTGGCAAGGCTAATGTGGTAGCCGATGCCCTATTCATCCAGGTCATGGATGAAGCACACAAATCCCGATACCCTATTAATCCAAGTTCCGACAAGATGTACCATGACCTTAAGGTGCTATATTGGTGGCCGAAGATGAAAGCTGATATAGCCACATATGTAAGAAAGTGCCTGACTTGCTCAAAAGTCCAAGTGGAATGCCAAAAGCCTTCTAGTCTGCTTCAACAGCCAGAAATCCGAATGTGGATTGGGAACAGATTTCTATGGATTTCATAACCAAACTACCCCGAACCTCTAGTGTATGCGATACCATCTGGGTGATCGTAGATCGCTTGACAAACTCTGCTCACTTCCTTGCAATCAAAGAAACTGATAAGATGGAAAAACTCACTCGCATCTACTTGAAGGAAGTAGTCTCTCGGCACGGAGTGCCAATCTCGATCATCTCGGATCAAGACGCTCGATTCACTTCTAGATTCTGGCAATCTCTACACAAAGCCCTAGGCACTCGTCTAGACATGAGTACAGCTTATCATCCACAAACCGATGGTCAAACGGAACGTACCATCCAAACCCTTGAAGACATGCTACGAGCCTGTGTGATCGATTTTGGTAACACTTGGGAGTCTCACTTACCTTTAGTGGAGTTTTCCTACAACAACAGTTATCACACTAGCATCCAAGCAGCACCATTTGAAGCATTGTACGGATGTAAATGCCGATCTCCTATCTGTTGGGCTGAAGTTGGGGACAGCCAACTTACAGGTCCCGAGCTTGTATTCGAAACATCTGAAAAGATCTTCCAAATCCGTAACCGTATGGAGACAGCTCGTGATCGCCAAAAGAGCTACGCCGATAAACGTCGTAAACCGTTAGAGTTTCAAGTAGGTGACATGGTCTTACTCAAAGTCTCACCTTGGAAGGGTGTCATTCGCTTCGGGAAGCGAGGCAAACTGAATCCTCGTTATGTTGGACCGTTCAAGATAGTGAAGAGAATTGGTCCAGTAGCGTATCAGCTGGACCTACCGGAAGGACTTAGTGGTGTACACGATGTCTTTCATGTCTCGAACTTGAAGAAATGGCTGGCAGACGAAACACTCATGGTTCCTTTTGAGGAACTGCACATTGATGAGCAACTGCGGTTCATTGAAGAACCAGTTGAAATCATGGATAGGGAAATCAAAACGCTGAAACGCAGTAAAATCCCAATTGTCAGAGTTCGTTGGAACTCGAAACGTGGACCGGAATTCACTTGGGAGCGCGAGGACCAGATGATTCGCAAGTATCCTCATCTGTTCAAGCAACCCACTTCAAACTCTTAAGGTACTCTTCTAATTTTCGGGACAAAAATTCTTTCAACTAGGGGATGATGTGACAACTAGAAAAAAAAAATTTCTTACTTTAATTTTCGGGACGAAAATTCTTTCAACTAGGGGATGATGTGACAATCCGGACTTTTCCGTCTAACACCGTTATCAAAATCCACTTAAAGTTAACCTTGTCTCAAACCCTAGGGACTATTTCTGTCTTTTCCTCAAACTCAAACTACAAGGACTATTGGTGTAAACAGGGAAAACAATTATGTTGACTTTGAAAAGTCAAAATCCTAATTCCTGTTGACTTCGGATAGTCAAACTTAACCAACGTAACCAAATCCAAACCTTGAGGACCAAGCCTGCCAATTCCCCTAAACCTAAACACTTGAAACTGCAGGGACTAAATCAGTACTAAGCTCAATTTCGATTCTGTTGACTTTCTAAAAGTCAAACTCGCAGTTTTGCCCAAATTCGAATTCCATACTTGAAATTCGTTGCTATTTGTAACTGATATCCATGTTCACGACATTAACGATCCTAGTTAAGGCCATAATCATCGACATTATGTGCAATTAAACTAAATAATGCCTAATTATGTCGTAACCGATGACACCCTCCTCGACTATAATCAAATTAAGCTCGAATTCGTCTGTCACTCCGCAATTGATCACCTGCTCACATTGAACGAGACCCTGCGAAGCTATTTGACGCGTCAATTCCACCGGAGTCCCAGCAGAAATCGCCAGGAATCAAACCAACCGCCGTCGGCACCAGTTTAGTCGAGCACCATCAATCCGAACACTATTCTGGTAATTAAACACTTCATTAGTTTCATTTTCATACCTAGATCATAAGCCCTATAACTATTGTGGCTTAAACTATCGAATTCATCACGATCGAGTTCTAGGGTTCATGTTCATTCGGACTTAATCGAAGTTTAAATCCAATTAAAGTGTACCAGTAGATTCGCAATCCTCTGTATAGTGATAACCCTATGATAATTAAATCAAACAACATTGAATTGAATATGATCCGGTAACCTAGGGTTTGTTCATAATCGATTTGGGGGTTTCAAACCTAACAACTTCCTAAATCAAATTAAACTACTGGTTTCGATTCGCAACCTTCTGTTTATTGAAAGCCCTATGAATCCAACACCTTTAAATATCATAATCGATCAAATCGATTCCATGTTCGTGCTCTAGGGTTTCGGTTTTCTTAAACCTGTTTTAACGATCCAAAAACGGTTGTTTTTCAAATTAAAACTCACCTCTGAATCGCAAAACACCGATTTACAAAACCCCTATGTCAATTAGAACCATTATTACAGAAATCTTTGGTTTTGGGGACTGGTATTGGATCGATGGTATGGGTGGAAGAACACAAGCGCTTGATTGATAAAAATATTTAATCCGGGTATTGTTTGCGATACCCTAGCGGGCGGAGTTGGTTAAGTGCGTGTGCTTGTGTGGGAGAGACTTGGGTTCGAGTCTCTCCCCACTGTTTTCTTTTTAAAACCGATTTTTAATTCTATTTTATTATAAAAATCATTTCCACTATTATTGTTATGTTATATAAAACGGTTTTAGCCCGGGAAACGACCCGTAGGCTCGGGTTTGAAATTATTAACTTATTTTCATTATTAATCCCACTTTTAAATAATAATATTTATGTTATTATCAAATAAAAAATAATAGGTTTATATTATTTTTAAACCGTAACTTTATATAAAATAATATGTTTATATTATTTTTAACCCGTGACTTATCGTATTAAATAATATATATGTTTATATTATTTCGTGACGTTTCATAGCTCGTGTGACGTTTTAAAACTATTAAATAATATAATTAGTTATATTATTTACCCACGTTTATTATTTCGACTAAAAATAATATATTTATTATTTTGACGTAAATGATTATTTATTTAATCTTGAGAACTTAAAAACAATGTATTTAGTTATATTATTTTCTTAACTTTTGATAACGACTTTAAACGTACGAATAAGTTTAATTATTTTATTATTTATTATTCGTCATTAACGTACGACACGTAACGCTTTGATTCTTAATTATTATTCCATAGACACGTGCGTCTACTCTCGATCTTTAGAAAGCGTTAGGACGTTCCAACTTCCGTGTCGTCGTCACAAATCCATTTTTATCCCTAATCTATGTGTTTATAATTTTAGGGCATACGTAAGTCGTTTGAGACTTACACTCGTGGTTCCAACCTTTCTTCCGTGTGATCAATACACAAGCTTATTCCAGGTGAGTGTTCACGGCCCCTTTTTACTTGTTTTCCTATTGGGGGAGAAACATGCATACACACAAACATTATTTTACTTGTTTTCCCGTTGGGGAGAAACATGCATACACACAAACATTATTTTACTTGTTTTCCCGTTGGGGAGAAACATGTATTCACACAAACAGTATTTTTACTTGTTTTCCCGTTGGGGAGAAACATGCATACAAACGAATATCATTTTACTAGTTTTCCCGTTGGGGAGAAACATGCATACAAAGGAATATCATTTTACTTATTTTCCCATTGGGGAGAAACATGCGTACAAACAAACATCATTTTACTTGTTTTCCCATTGGGAAGAAACATGCATACGAACAGACATCCGTTACTTGTCTTCCAGCCAGGGAGAGACACACACAAACGGACATGGATCACATAGTATTTCATTACCACTTGTGTACTTAAGCGTAAACTCTATCATGAAAGTCCTCACATCGAACCATTTAAATATGAAGAATAGCGAGGTATGTTGAGTAGTACTACTGGGTTTGACAAACCCCACCCGGGCTAGTCGCGCTAGCACGATTGGAGGTCGAACGGGTGTGATATTGACCTAAAACATAGCCATGGTTGATAGACCTGGCGCGAGGCACCAAACATAACTGTCAGTCTACGGTTCTTAGCGCTTAGAGTAACTGATATCCATGTTCACGACATTAACGATCCTAGTTAAGGCCATAATCATCGACATTATGTGCAATTAAACTCAATAATGCCTAATTATGTCGTAACCGATGACACCCTCCTCGACTATAATCAAATTAAGCTCGAATTCGTCTGTCACTCCGCAATTGATCACCTGCTCACATTGAACGAGACCCTGCGAAGCTATTTGACGCGTCAATTCCACCGGAGTCCCAGCAGAAATCGCCAGGAATCAAACCAACCGCCGTCGGCACCAGTTTAGTCGAGCACCATCAATCCGAACACTATTCTGGTAATTAAACACTTCATTAGTTTCATTTTCATACCTAGATCATAAGCCCTATAACTATTGTGGCTTAAACTATCGAATTCATCACGATCGAGTTCTAGGGTTCATGTTCATTCGGACTTAATCGAACCTTACCCCCGACTCTGTTTAAATCCAATTAAAGTGTACCAGTAGATTCGCAATCCTCTGTATAGTGATAACCCTATGCTAATTAAATCAAACAACATTGAATTGAATATGATCCGGTAACCTAGGGTTTGTTCATAATCGATTTGGGGGTTTCAAACCTAACAACTTCCTAAATCAAATTAAACTACTGGTTTCGATTCACAACCTTCTGTTTATTGAAAGCCCTATGAATCCAACACCTTTAAATATCAGAATCGATCAAATCGATTCCATGTTCGTGCTCTAGGGTTTCGGTTTTCTTAAACCTGTTTTAACGATCCAAAACCGGTTGTTTTTCAAATTAAAACTCACCTCTGAATCGCAAAACACCGATTTACAAAACCCCTATGTCAATTAGAACCATTATTACAGAAATCTTTGGTTTTGGGGACTGGTATTGGATCGATGGTATGGGTGGAAGAACACAAGCGCTTGATTGATAAAAATATTTAATCCGGGTATTGTTTGCGATACCCTAGCGGGCGGAGTTGGTTAAGTGCGTGTGCTTGTGTGGGAGAGACCTGGGTTCGAGTCTCTCCCCACTGTTTTCTTTTTAAAACCGATTTTTAATTCTATTTTATTATAAAAATCATTTCCACTATTATTGTTATGTTATATAAAACGGTTTTAGCCCGGGAAACGACCCGTAGGCTCGGGTTTGAAATTATTAACTTATTTTCATTATTAATCCCACTTTTAAATAATAATATTTATGTTATTATCAAATAAAAAATAATATGTTTATATTATTTTTAAACCGTAACTTTATATAAAATAATATGTTTATATTATTTTTAACACGTGACTTATCGTATTAAATAATATATATGTTTATATTATTTCGTGACGTTTCATAGCTCGTGTGACGTTTTAAAACTATTAAATAATATAATTAGTTATATTATTTACCCACGTTTATTATTTCGACTAAAAATAATATATTTATTATTTTGACGTAAATGATTATTTATTTAATCTTGAGAACTTAAAAACAATGTATTTAGTTATATTATTTTCTTAACTTTTGATAATGACTTTAAACGTACGAATAAGTTTAATTATTTTATTATTTATTATTCGTCATTAACGTACGACACGTAACGCTTTGATTCTTAATTATTATTCCATAGACACGTGCGTCTACTCTCGATCTTTAGAAAGCGTTAGGACGTTCCAACTTCCGTGTCGTCGTCACAAATCCATTTTTATCCCTAATCTATGTGTTTATAATTTTAGGGCATACGTAAGTAGTTTGAGACTTACACTTGTGGTTCCAACCTTTCTTTCGTGTGATCAATACACAAGCTTATTCCAGGTGAGTGTTCACGGCCCCTTTTTACTTGTTTTCCTATTGGGGGAGAAACATGCATACACACAAACATTATTTTACTTGTTTTCCCGTTGGGGAGAAACATGCATACACACAAACATTATTTTACTTGTTTTCCCGTTGGGGAGAAACATGCATTCACACAAACAGTATTTTTACTTGTTTTCCCGTTGGGGAGAAACATGCATACAAACGAATATCATTTTACTTGTTTTCCCGTTGGGGAGAAACATGCGTACAAACAAACATCATTTTACTTGTTTTCCCATTGGGGAGAAACATGCGTACAAACAAACATCATTTTACTTGTTTTCCCATTGGGAAGAAACATGCATACGAACAGACATCCGTTACTTGTTTTCCAGCCAGGGAGAGACACACACAAACGGACATGGATCACATAGTATTTCATTACCACTTGTGTACTTAAGCGTAAACTCTATCATGAAAGTCCTCACATCGAACCGTTTAAATATGAAGAATAGCGAGGTATGTTGAGTAGTACTACTGGGTTTGACAAACCCCACCCGGGCTAGTCGCGCTAGCACGATTGGAGGTCGAACGGGTGTGATATTGACTTAAAACATAGCCATGGTTAACATAACTATCAGTCTACGGTTACGAGCGCTTAGAGTAACTTGTACATTGTCTAGCTAGCAATAGGTATGACTTACGTATGTGGATCCAGCAACACTCAAACAGTTTATTTACATACAAACCTGTGAACTCACCAACCTCGTGTTGACACTTTTTCTTACATGTTTCTCAGGTCACTTTGGCACATGTTGCACACTTAGGACATGCATGGAGTCCTACTGTCATATCATTCATTTCAAACATTTTAAACAGTTTACTTATTTAAATTGATTGATGCTTGTGGCATGTAATTACTTTTGATTTCATTGTAACGTTTACGCTTCCGCATTAACTCTGAACTTTTGTGTTATGACATTTTAAGTCCCATATAGTGTCGTTTGATGTAACTAATGACTGAGATCCTGGTGTGTCACCTTCCAAACGGTAAAACTCCGTTAGTGGAATTTGGGGGTGTGACAATTTATATGATGAAAATCTATACAACTATTTTCTAATGACCAGAGGGTCTTGAGTAGAGATGGAAAATAAACAAGACGAGTTGGCTTTTGTTAAATTAAACTATTAGAACTCACTCAGCGTAGCTGACTTTGTATGTACGTTAGATTGTTTTGCAGGTGAGTCTGCTAGATGAGGTATCTTGGCTTGGGAGCGGGACTACTCGGGTTGGTGCGTATGCATTTGTCAGGTAATGTTATGAAAGTTAACGAGTTTAAAAGATAAAATTATTTTGAGAAAGACTTCCGCTGTTTATTTAAATGAAAGTTCGATGTTTTTAAAGAGTTTAATCAGTTATGAGAACCAACTGTAGGGTGCTTGGTTTGGGGCCTTACACCTTCTTCGGTACACTTTTGTGCCATCGGGTCACCATAGTAGTCTTTTTTTAACACGGCCACCCCAACTCGTTCTCGCGCACGCGCGTGGCGTGGGAGCCGGGCGTAATGTGGTTTTGATGACGCACTTTGCACTTCACTCGCATTGTCGCGAGACGCTTGAGTTTGCCTTAGTATTTTTGATCGACTACGAGTTGTACACGCGGGTTTAGTACCCGTGACCTGATGGGTGGCACACGTCCGGATTCAGTACCCGGGTTTGGTAGGCCACACAGCGGACCTTCCTGGGTGGAGATGTCCGAGTCCACGTGGAAGCGCGGCTTGCATCCGGATACGCGGGTGGAGTCCGGGTGGCCTATGTGGCGCGCGTGGTGTCCGGACAACGGGTAGGACGTCTGGGTCCACGCGGCAGTACGGGATGCGTCCGGCTACGCGGATGGTTTTCGGGTCCACGGGGCGGTCCGGCAAACCCCTCCGGCTACAAGGACTAGCGTCCGGGGGTCCGGTTACCCCTCCTGGGTGCGCGGCTCCGGTCCGCATGGTGTCTAGGTAGCCTGTGTGGTGTTTGGTCCGGCCACGTGCGCGGCCTCCCTGTGTGGAGTCCTGGTGACACCCTCCTCGACTATAATCAAATTAAGCTCGAATTCGTCTGTCACTCCGCAATTGATCACCTGCTCACATTGAACGAGACCCTGCGAAGCTATTTGACGCGTCAATTCCACCGGAGTCCCAGCAGAAATCGCCAGGAATCAAACCAACCGCCGTCGGCACCAGTTTAGTCGAGCACCATCAATCCGAACACTATTCTGGTAATTAAACACTTCATTAGTTTCATTTTCATACCTAGATCATAAGCCCTATAACTATTGTGGCTTAAACTATCGAATTCATCACGATCGAGTTCTAGGGTTCATGTTCATTCGGACTTAATCGAACCTTACCCCCGACTCTGTTTAAATCCAATTAAAGTGTACCAGTAGATTCGCAATCCTCTGTATAGTGATAACCCTATGCTAATTAAATCAAACAACATTGAATTGAATATGATCCGGTAACCTAGGGTTTGTTCATAATCGATTTGGGGGTTTCAAACCTAACAACTTCCTAAATCAAATTAAACTACTGGTTTCGATTCACAACCTTCTGTTTATTGAAAGCCCTATGAATCCAACACCTTTAAATATCAGAATCGATCAAATCGATTCCATGTTCGTGCTCTAGGGTTTCGGTTTTCTTAAACCTGTTTTAACGATCCAAAACCGGTTGTTTTTCAAATTAAAACTCACCTCTGAATCGCAAAACACCGATTTACAAAACCCCTATGTCAATTAGAACCATTATTACAGAAATCTTTGGTTTTGGGGACTGGTATTGGATCGATGGTATGGGTGGAAGAACACAAGCGCTTGATTGATAAAAATATTTAATCCGGGTATTGTTTGCGATACCCTAGCGGGCGGAGTTGGTTAAGTGCGTGTGCTTGTGTGGGAGAGACCTGGGTTCGAGTCTCTCCCCACTGTTTTCTTTTTAAAACCGATTTTTAATTCTATTTTATTATAAAAATCATTTCCACTATTATTGTTATGTTATATAAAACGGTTTTAGCCCGGGAAACGACCCGTAGGCTCGGGTTTGAAATTATTAACTTATTTTCATTATTAATCCCACTTTTAAATAATAATATTTATGTTATTATCAAATAAAAAATAATAGGTTTATATTATTTTTAAACCGTAACTTTATATAAAATAATATGTTTATATTATTTTTAACACGTGACTTATCGTATTAAATAATATATATGTTTATATTATTTCGTGACGTTTCATAGCTCGTGTGACGTTTTAAAACTATTAAATAATATAATTAGTTATATTATTTACCCACGTTTATTATTTCGACTAAAAATAATATATTTATTATTTTGACGTAAATGATTATTTATTTAATCTTGAGAACTTAAAAACAATGTATTTAGTTATATTATTTTCTTAACTTTTGATAACGACTTTAAACGTACGAATAAGTTTAATTATTTTATTATTTATTATTCGTCATTAACGTACGACACGTAACGCTTTGATTCTTAATTATTATTCCATAGACACGTGCGTCTACTCTCGATCTTTAGAAAGCGTTAGGACGTTCCAACTTCCGTGTCGTCGTCACAAATCCATTTTTATCCCTAATCTATGTGTTTATAATTTTAGGGCATACGTAAGTCGTTTGAGACTTACACTTGTGGTTCCAACCTTTCTTTCGTGTGATCAATACACAAGCTTATTCCAGGTGAGTGTTCACGGCCCCTTTTTACTTGTTTTCCTATTGGGGGAGAAACATGCATACACACAAACATTATTTTACTTGTTTTCCCGTTGGGGAGAAACATGCATACACACAAACATTATTTTACTTGTTTTCCCGTTGGGGAGAAACATGCATTCACACAAACAGTATTTTTACTTGTTTTCCCGTTGGGGAGAAACATGCATACAAACGAATATCATTTTACTTGTTTTCCCGTTGGGGAGAAACATGCGTACAAACAAACATCATTTTACTTGTTTTCCCATTGGGGAGAAACATGCGTACAAACAAACATCATTTTACTTGTTTTCCCATTGGGAAGAAACATGCATACGAACAGACATCCGTTACTTGTTTTCCAGCCAGGGAGAGACACACACAAACGGACATGGATCACATAGTATTTCATTACCACTTGTGTACTTAAGCGTAAACTCTATCATGAAAGTCCTCACATCGAACCGTTTAAATATGAAGAATAGCGAGGTATGTTGAGTAGTACTACTGGGTTTGACAAACCCCACCCGGGCTAGTCGCGCTAGCACGATTGGAGGTCGAACGGGTGTGATATTGACTTAAAACATAGCCATGGTTAACCTAACTATCAGTCTACGGTTACGAGCGCTTAGAGTAACTTGTACATTGTCTAGCTAGCAATAGGTATGACTTACGTATGTGGATCCAGCAACACTCAAACAGTTTATTTACATACAAACCTGTGAACTCACCAACCTCGTGTTGACACTTTTTCTTACATGTTTCTCAGGTCACTTTGGCACATGTTGCACACTTAGGACATGCATGGAGTCCTACTGTCATATCATTCATTTCAAACATTTTAAACAGTTTACTTATTTAAATTGATTGATGCTTGTGGCATGTAATTACTTTTGATTTCATTGTAACGTTTACGCTTCCGCATTAACTCTGAACTTTTGTGTTATGACATTTTAAGTCCCATATAGTGTCGTTTGATGTAACTAATGACTGAGATCCTGGTGTGTCACCTTCCAAACGGTAAAACTCCGTTAGTGGAATTTGGGGGTGTGACAATTTATATGATGAAAATCTATACAACTATTTTCTAATGACCAGAGGGTCTTGAGTAGAGATGGAAAATAAACAAGACGAGTTGGCTTTTGTTAAATTAAACTATTAGAACTCACTCAGCGTAGCTGACTTTGTATGTACGTTAGATTGTTTTGCAGGTGAGTCTGCTAGATGAGGTATCTTGGCTTGGGAGCGGGACTACTCGGGTTGGTGCGTATGCATTTGTCAGGTAATGTTATGAAAGTTAACGAGTTTAAAAGATAAAATTATTTTGAGAAAGACTTCCGCTGTTTATTTAAATGAAAGTTCGATGTTTTTAAAGAGTTTAATCAGTTATGAGAACCAACTGTAGGGTGCTTGGTTTGGGGCCTTACACCTTCTTCGGTACACTTTTGTGCCATCGGGTCACCATAGTAGTCTTTTTTTAACACGGCCACCCCAACTCGTTCTCGCGCACGCGCGTGGCGTGGGCGCCGGGCGTAATGTGGTTTTGATGACGCACTTTGCACTTCACTCGCATTGTCGCGAGACGCTTGAGTTTGCCTTAGTATTTTTGATCGACTACGAGTTGTACACGCGGGTTTAGTACCCGTGACCTGATGGGTGGCACACGTCCGGATTCAGTACCCGGGTTTGGTAGGCCACACAGCGGACCTTCCTGGGTGGAGATGTCCGAGTCCACGTGGAAGCGCGGCTTGCATCCGGATACGCGGGTGGAGTCCGGGTGGCCTATGTGGCGCGCGTGGTGTCCGGACAACGGGTAGGACGTCTGGGTCCACGCGGCAGTACGGGATGCGTCCGGCTACGCGGATGGTTTTCGGGTCCACGGGGCGGTCCGGCAAACCCCTCCGGCTACAAGGACTAGCGTCCGGGGGTCCGGTTACCCCTCCTGGGTGCGCGGCTCCGGTCCGCATGGTGTCTAGGTAGCCTGTGTGGTGTTTGGTCCGGCCACGTGCGCGGCCTCCCTGTGTGGAGTCCTGGTGACACCCTCCTCGACTATAATCAAATTAAGCTCGAATTCGTCTGTCACTCCGCAATTGATCACCTGCTCACATTGAACGAGACCCTGCGAAGCTATTTGACGCGTCAATTCCACCGGAGTCCCAGCAGAAATCGCCAGGAATCAAACCAACCGCCGTCGGCACCAGTTTAGTCGAGCACCATCAATCCGAACACTATTCTGGTAATTAAACACTTCATTAGTTTCATTTTCATACCTAGATCATAAGCCCTATAACTATTGTGGCTTAAACTATCGAATTCATCACGATCGAGTTCTAGGGTTCATGTTCATTCGGACTTAATCGAACCTTACCCCCGACTCTGTTTAAATCCAATTAAAGTGTACCAGTAGATTCGCAATCCTCTGTATAGTGATAACCCTATGCTAATTAAATCAAACAACATTGAATTGAATATGATCCGGTAACCTAGGGTTTGTTCATAATCGATTTGGGGGTTTCAAACCTAACAACTTCCTAAATCAAATTAAACTACTGGTTTCGATTCACAACCTTCTGTTTATTGAAAGCCCTATGAATCCAACACCTTTAAATATCAGAATCGATCAAATCGATTCCATGTTCGTGCTCTAGGGTTTCGGTTTTCTTAAACCTGTTTTAACGATCCAAAACCGGTTGTTTTTCAAATTAAAACTCACCTCTGAATCGCAAAACACCGATTTACAAAACCCCTATGTCAATTAGAACCATTATTACAGAAATCTTTGGTTTTGGGGACTGGTATTGGATCGATGGTATGGGTGGAAGAACACAAGCGCTTGATTGATAAAAATATTTAATCCGGGTATTGTTTGCGATACCCTAGCGGGCGGAGTTGGTTAAGTGCGTGTGCTTGTGTGGGAGAGACCTGGGTTCGAGTCTCTCCCCACTGTTTTCTTTTTAAAACCGATTTTTAATTCTATTTTATTATAAAAATCATTTCCACTATTATTGTTATGTTATATAAAACGGTTTTAGCCCGGGAAACGACCCGTAGGCTCGGGTTTGAAATTATTAACTTATTTTCATTATTAATCCCACTTTTAAATAATAATATTTATGTTATTATCAAATAAAAAATAATAGGTTTATATTATTTTTAAACCGTAACTTTATATAAAATAATATGTTTATATTATTTTTAACACGTGACTTATCGTATTAAATAATATATATGTTTATATTATTTCGTGACGTTTCATAGCTCGTGTGACGTTTTAAAACTATTAAATAATATAATTAGTTATATTATTTACCCACGTTTATTATTTCGACTAAAAATAATATATTTATTATTTTGACGTAAATGATTATTTATTTAATCTTGAGAACTTAAAAACAATGTATTTAGTTATATTATTTTCTTAACTTTTGATAACGACTTTAAACGTACGAATAAGTTTAATTATTTTATTATTTATTATTCGTCATTAACGTACGACACGTAACGCTTTGATTCTTAATTATTATTCCATAGACACGTGCGTCTACTCTCGATCTTTAGAAAGCGTTAGGACGTTCCAACTTCCGTGTCGTCGTCACAAATCCATTTTTATCCCTAATCTATGTGTTTATAATTTTAGGGCATACGTAAGTCGTTTGAGACTTACACTTGTGGTTCCAACCTTTCTTTCGTGTGATCAATACACAAGCTTATTCCAGGTGAGTGTTCACGGCCCCTTTTTACTTGTTTTCCTATTGGGGGAGAAACATGCATACACACAAACATTATTTTACTTGTTTTCCCGTTGGGGAGAAACATGCATACACACAAACATTATTTTACTTGTTTTCCCGTTGGGGAGAAACATGTATTCACACAAACAGTATTTTTACTTGTTTTCCCGTTGGGGAGAAACATGCATACAAACGAATATCATTTTACTTGTTTTCCCGTTGGGGAGAAACATGCGTACAAACAAACATCATTTTACTTGTTTTCCCATTGGGGAGAAACATGCGTACAAACAAACATCATTTTACTTGTTTTCCCATTGGGAAGAAACATGCATACGAACAGACATCCGTTACTTGTTTTCCAGCCAGGGAGAGACACACACAAACGGACATGGATCACATAGTATTTCATTACCACTTGTGTACTTAAGCGTAAACTCTATCATGAAAGTCCTCACATCGAACCGTTTAAATATGAAGAATAGCGAGGTATGTTGAGTAGTACTACTGGGTTTGACAAACCCCACCCGGGCTAGTCGCGCTAGCACGATTGGAGGTCGAACGGGTGTGATATTGACTTAAAACATAGCCATGGTTAACATAACTATCAGTCTACGGTTACGAGCGCTTAGAGTAACTTGTACATTGTCTAGCTAGCAATAGGTATGACTTACGTATGTGGATCCAGCAACACTCAAACAGTTTATTTACATACAACCTGTGAACTCACCAACCTCGTGTTGACACTTTTTCTTACATGTTTCTCAGGTCGCTTTGGCACATGTTGCACACTTAGGACATGCATGGAGTCCTACTGTCATATCATTCATTTCAAACATTTTAAACAGTTTACTTATTTAAATTGATTGATGCTTGTGGCATGTAATTACTTTTGATTTCATTGTAACGTTTACGCTTCCGCATTAACTCTGAACTTTTGTGTTATGACATTTTAAGTCCCATATAGTGTCGTTTGATGTAACTAATGACTGAGATCCTGGTGTGTCACCTTCCAAACGGTAAAACTCCGTTAGTGGAATTTGGGGGTGTGACAATTTATATGATGAAAATCTATACAACTATTTTCTAATGACCAGAGGGTCTTGAGTAGAGATGGAAAATAAACAAGACGAGTTGGCTTTTGTTAAATTAAACTATTAGAACTCACTCAGCGTAGCTGACTTTGTATGTACGTTAGATTGTTTTGCAGGTGAGTCTGCTAGATGAGGTATCTTGGCTTGGGAGCGGGACTACTCGGGTTGGTGCGTATGCATTTGTCAGGTAATGTTATGAAAGTTAACGAGTTTAAAAGATAAAATTATTTTGAGAAAGACTTCCGCTGTTTATTTAAATGAAAGTTCGATGTTTTTAAAGAGTTTAATCAGTTATGAGAACCAACTGTAGGGTGTTTGGTTTGGGGCCTTACACCTTCTTCGGTACACTTTTGTGCCATCGGGTCACCATAGTAGTCTTTTTTTAACACGGCCACCCCAACTCGTTCTCGCGCACGCGCGTGGCGTGGGCGCCGGGCGTAATGTGGTTTTGATGACGCACTTTGCACTTCACTCGCATTGTCGCGAGACGCTTGAGTTTGCCTTAGTATTTTTGATCGACTACGAGTTGTACACGCGGGTTTAGTACCCGTGACCTGATGGGTGGCACACGTCCGGATTCAGTACCCGGGTTTGGTAGGCCACACAGCGGACCTTCCTGGGTGGAGATGTCCGAGTCCACGTGGAAGCGCGGCTTGCATCCGGATACGCGGGTGGAGTCCGGGTGGCCTATGTGGCGCGCGTGGTGTCCGGACAACGGGTAGGACGTCTGGGTCCACGCGGCAGTACGGGATGCGTCCGGCTACGCGGATGGTTTTCGGGTCCACGGGGCGGTCCGGCAAACCCCTCCGGCTACAAGGACTAGCGTCCGGGGGTCCGGTTACCCCTCCTGGGTGCGCGGCTCCGGTCCGCATGGTGTCTAGGTAGCCTGTGTGGTGTTTGGTCCGGCCACGTGCGCGGCCTCCCTGTGTGGAGTCCTGGTGGCACGGATCCCCTTGGCAGACCTACTGACGCGTGTTCCAACGGCCGCAGCCGTCTGTAACTGCTGGAAAGTTTTCCTATGACTAGCTTCCGAAACTGAAATCTGGACAGTTATGAATCAGAATTCAAAAACATAATAAATGTCATTGAAGATGTTTAATCCCCTTTATTTTTCGTTTTTAATATTTGACTAGCTGTTAAGATTTCAAGCTTAGTATACTCACTAACACTTGGTTAGTATTTCTACACACCTCAAATTTAGGGGTGTTCAAAGTCGGATATCCGAAATTTTCGGATAATGAAACGGATATCCGGTTTGGTTTTTTTTTTTTTTTTTTAAACTTAAATATATTTTAAGTTAAAATCTAAATATATGAAATATACTAAATAAGCATCATCTTTATGAAATAATTAAAAAAAAATAACAAACCAATTTTTGAGTAATTTACGAAATTAAGACGCGAATACGTTTTAGTTTTTAAAAAAATAAGAAGGCTAAACACATAATATAAAAAACCATATACTTCATATATATTGTATTTAAAACACTTTCTACGAAACAATATATAAATTTGGCCAAAAAAAAATAATTTTCGAAATTATGACGAGAATACGTTTTATTTTTTTTTAAAATAAGAGAGCTAAACACATAACATAAAAACCATATACTTTATATATATTGTATTCATAACATTTTCTAGGAAAGATATCTTAAAAAAAAAAAATTATTTTCGGATATTCGGATATCCGAATATCCGAATATATTGAAAAATGCTATCCGAATCCGAATCCGAAAATTCGAATATCCGAATTTCGGATATCAGAATTTTCGAATAATTCGGATTCAGAATTTCGGATATTTCGGGTTCGGTTTCGGATACGGATAATTTTGAACACCCCTAACCTCAATACACTAGAAAATATAGTAAACTCCATTGCAGGAAATCAAGAACTCTTTTTCTACTCTCTTCTTGTTCAAGGTATACTTTCAGGTTTAGAGTCATCCCCGGGTGTCCGAACAGCTTTGGCCGTTGTACCCTGGGAAACATTCGAGTTCTTTTGTAGACTCGGAATTTTTTTTAAGGGACCCGTGTTAAACGCGAAGCCTCGGTCATGAATTTAGTATTCGTCTTTGTATTTGTATTTTTCTTTTATTTTCTTTGTAAAAGTATTGTAATTTACTGCTTTCTTTGATTCTTGTATTGTAATTGGATTTTATACAAATGTTAGTTTTACTTTTTGGCGAACGGTTCTTACAGTTCTTTTGACTCGGATGAGGACCCATCGTAAAACCAATTTCCATTGCTATGCCACTTACCCTTAAAATCCATTGTATTGCTTGAGCCTTCAAATTGTGCAAATTTAAATTCTTATCAATAGCTTTATTTTCATATTATTGATTATCCTTCTTCCTTTTTTGCCATTTGGTGTTCTTGTGTCACACCCCAACCACGGCGGTTTCCCGCGGGGCGCGACGGTCATGGATCATCGTCACTGATTACATAGAACGACCTCTATATGGTTTTGAAAATCATGCATTCCAAGTCGTTCTAAAATATAACATCGTTTTACAGAGTTAATGCGGAAAGTAATGTTGAAGGAAAATAGATACAATGCCAAGCAAAAGACATTCAAAAGTTCATTGTCTTGGAAACAGCAAAAGACTTCATGCATGATGCGCAACCTAGTTCCGTGCAAACTTAATGACCTGAGAAAACATGCTTAAATGAGTCAACAATAATGTTGGTGAGTTCACAGGTTTAAGTGTAAAAGTAAATCGTTGTAATGGACCACAAAACTTTCAATGATTTGATTGTTGTACAGATAATGCTACAATGTTACCATAAGCACACCGAAACCGAAGCTAGACTGTAACAGTAATGAAATGCCTCTACCATGCCTATCGTATGCATGGGGTGATTAGGTCAATGATGCACCCGTTTTGACCTCCAATCAAAGTTAGCGCGACTAACGCGGGTGGGGTATGTCAAACCCAAATAGATCTATCCATGATTACCTCGCTTAGAAACGAAACTAACGGTCCGGTTTGAGAGGACTGAATACGATATGAAACCGCTTATGTAATATGTGAAATCATGTAAGTGAAATTGTGTTCAATGAAAATAGTAAGTATGCATGTAATCTCCCCCAAAAGGAAAATAAGTAAAATGGGGCCGTGAGACTCACCTGACGCGTGAGTATAGAAATGTATAAGTAGCGACGTCCGAGTGATTTCCAACCTACGCGTGCCCTAAAATGTAATTAAGACATCTTAAGGTCTAAGTAATGTATCCGTGTGTAAGTGGGTTATGTAACCGTTTCACCCAACTTAATTTCGTTATGAAATTCCATTTGACTTGACGACCCGTTGGTGATATGTATTTGTTACCCGAAAATATATATTTACATGAATTAAATATAAATTATATTTTCCCTCAAGTGTGTCCATGAATACTTGCAAAGTTAGTAACGACTTAGGGTTCAGTTTGTAAAATAATATTTTGACTCGACTCAAGTCGTAACTCGTTACGAACGGTAAATAAATATGTTTTATATATATATATATATATATATATATATATATATATATATATATTTAAAGTAGTATTTTCGAAACACAACGCATAATTAAATGAAAATGATAATATTTATATTAATCCTATAAAATATACTTGGAGAAATATTAACACTAAAAATATCGTCGGTTTACATATTTGACTAATATATATATATATATATATATATATATATATATTTATAAAATTACTTTTTGGTCTTGAAAATAATGGATATAAATTTATACTTATAAAAACCCTTTTGAAAACAACCAACATACAAGTATCCTTTTTTTATAAAAATACAACTCTTGATATATATTTGTAAAATAATACATATTCTTTTCCAAAAACCAAGACTAGGGGTTAAATCCAACTTTTATATGACCAAAATACATAATATATATATATATATATATATATATGTATTAACCTAAATCCATAATAATCCAAGTATCCAATTTACCAAAGTATTTACTTTCAAAGTTTCTACCAACTTGTCATAACTAACAATTAATTCATAAACTTGTAAGAACCCTAACACAAGCATAACAACGACTATTAACGTTTACTAGTACCCATGGACATAAATAAAACTCACTTGATGTTAATTCCAAATTTAAACATAAGCTTAGTTTTCCTTTAGTAGTAATTTCCAATTAGTGAAATAATCAAGCATAAACACAAATCACCAACACGTATATTTTATTTAATCTTATGAACCACCGTATAGCAATAATTAGTATGTGTATGTAAAAACATAACCCTTGTAAGTATTAGTATGTAAAAACATCATTTTTAACAAATATCACTTTGTTGGAGGAAAAATGGTTACATAAGACTAGTGGGTTGTAAAATATAGAAATAAATAATTAGTAAGTATAAATAAGAGAGTGTCCTCACTAGTAGCAAGCAAGGAAAATGAAGGAAGAGTTGTAGGTTGCTTGAAAGACACCAAAAGACCACTTGTTCTTCACCAAAAATAGACTTGAACACTCTTGAATGCTTGCATTAATATTTGAAAGAGGAAGATTGGGGGTGTGATGCTTGGGTCGTAACAAAGGGGAAGAGAGAGTAGTATGAGCTTTGAAATTTGTTTGTGTAAAAACCCCCGGAAGGGATGGGTTAATATAAGTCAAGCTTTCATTGGAAGACAAAAAGTATTGGGATATGGTGGTGGGGGTTTCAAGTTAGCGGCTCTTTTGGGGGAGGGGAGCATAGAGCCGAGAATTGTAATGGGGCATTGGTTTGGGTTTGGTGTATGAGTAAAGTAAATAATCACAATTTAAGTAATTTAGATAAGTGTAGTGTGTGTAGTATATTTGGTAGGAAAAAGAAAGGTGAGGTTGTGGTGTATGTTTAAAGTGATATTCACAAATGAGGTATTCCTTGCGTTTTGCAAACAAGTCAACCCAAAAGAGTTGTGTGTGTGGTTAGAAAAGTTGACAGAAAGATGGTAAAAAATTGATGGGGTTTTCGAAACTTTCATAAAAAAATGACTCTAGGTGGTGTGTGTAGGTAAATCTCCAAGTCAACCATGAGGTATTATAGGTGATTTGAATCTCGATGGAAGCAATGGAATTGGAAAAATAGGTGGTGAATTAGTAAGTGTTTAAATAGGTAAAATGTGGTTGTTAATTTAA
Organism: Smallanthus sonchifolius; assembly: GCA_023525975.1. Taxonomy (NCBI): domain Eukaryota; kingdom Viridiplantae; phylum Streptophyta; class Magnoliopsida; order Asterales; family Asteraceae; genus Smallanthus; species Smallanthus sonchifolius. Next base: position 14,326,212 of record CM042028.1, on the reverse strand, counting down.
AATAAATCAAATGGATATTAAGGTGGTAGCAGGTATAAGTTAGGCGCGATAAAATCAAACTTTTTATTAAAACCGAGTTTAATAAAATTATAAATTATATATTTAGTGGTTTAATAATATTTAAATATATGTTTAGTAAATTTAATATAGCGAAATGGCGCGTTAAAATAAGGTATACCCATGAAACGGCAAAGGTGCGCGTTAAAGCACTATGTTAATACAATTAAATACACGCATATATTTAAGTTCTAAATCAGTGTTGTAAGATCTCAGAATATTTATTAAAACATAAATATTAATTATCATCAACGTTCGTGTGTGCCGGTTATACTGTGTGTGACCCGGTAATTTACCGAATTACCGATGCGTGAAATGTTATGAATTGACTATGCTATTTATGAAATGACCTTAATTAACTATAATTAAGTCTAACACGTATATGATGTATGCAAATTATGACAGAGACGGGGACGAGTATCAACCTGAATTTGCCGATTGTCACACCTTGCTACCCGAATCATTCCTATTAACATTCCCACCAGACGTAGAATTCCCAACATAATACCTATACCAGCCCGCTGCTTAACTCTCTTAGCACCAAAACTATGCTTAACACCATGCTGCTCAACTGGTATTGACATTTGCTGTCTAAGCCCGCCCTTTGCTTCAGTTTTGACCATCACATCTGTTTTCTGAGTAGATAATAAAAACCCTATAACAATAAAAACTGGCGGTGAGGCTAGCAGCAGCGACGATAATTCTCAACAATTGAAAGATGAGGAAAATTGTATTGAATTGAATTGATAAAAAAAAAAGTTACAATGAATGGCTATGTGTAGCCGATTACAATATGTGGGAACTTGGAAACATAATCACATGATATGTGGTTTCTCCTTTGATGTAGCAACGGTCTTGAAGACAGCCAATGTAAAGCAGTCAAGAATCCTCTAAATATGGAAATGATGGAAACTGATCCTGATTATATAAAGTATTTTATTTTCTAACACTCCCGCTCAAGTTGATTAGTGAAATACAATTAGTATTTAATCTTCTTGATCACAATATCGAGCACGCTTTTTGAGCCTATCTCTTCTTTTTCTTCTCCTTTGTTGGCTAAAGAACGACTTTAATGGCAACATCAAAAACTTGCTTCACATTCTAAAAAAGCTATAATTGTATTTAACATAACAAATTCCTGAAGAAAATCAAAACGCAAGATCAAACTTACCAACTGTATTTCAGAACTACATTCAATATACTCGTGAGCTCCGATTGTCCAGTAATGTGTGTTGGTAAATATATATCTATGTGTAGACATTAACCATGATATATGGATTATAATCTTCAAGTACATACAAACAAATACAAAATATGTAGTTGTAAATAGAAACATATGTGACCAAAATTAGAATTTAATTAAAAATATTGAAACATTACCTTGAAGTCCATGTTGCAACTTCTGTGTAATTAATTTACTACTAGGTTAGAATCACACGGGTAATATAAATATAATGTTATATACTTTGAAATAAAAAACCATTCGATTGTTGCTGCAATCATCATACGATCATGCTGCACACTTGCAGCCCAGACCAACTTAAACACAGGAAAAAACATGCACACCTCTTGGTCGTCCTTTTCTCCCCAGCCTCACAGCTACATGGGGCTGCTCTCCTTGCTCGAAAACGACTCTCAAAACCGCAGAAACTTTAACCTGGCTCTGATACCAATTGTTGGAAATCAAGTCCAGGAACACGAACACAAAAATTGATCTCAACCAAAATCGACTCTTTTATTAATAGTTAAAACCAAAACCACACTTTACAATGAATCCCTAACCATCTATTTATAATAAACCATATACTAATCCTTACCCAACTCAAACTCAATTAAATAATTAAATAAATAAACAAACCCACTTCTAGTCTAATACGAACTCAACCAAACAATTAATAAACTAATATTAATAATTATTTTTAATCAAGATTAATCCTTCACATAGTACTTCCGTTTTGATCACGTATCTTGTTGCTGTAGTAGCCTTTTATCCTTACATAAATCTGCATCAGATCAGACATATATCATTTTTCCAAACATAAGTGTGCCGCATTACAGTACAACTTAAAGTACCTCAGCTGCACCTGTTGGTTGTTAGCAAACAGAAGGCAATTCTACTTTCTACATAATTGCACATGGTTATTTAAACAGAAGGATCTAACATTACGTGTTCGATTACCTAAGACAGGCCCATGTGTAAAAAAAAAGTTATTGTTTGACCGAAATGTCATTTTTGGTAATTTTATCTATTAATTTCATGTATAATCAGATTTTGTCAAGCATACAAAATTACAAACATTTGATTATCTGATTACCTCAACTTCAGATAACAGAAGCACATTCTGCAAGCTGTTACTTTACAAATTTACAATTGGTTATTTTATTCTGATTATTCAGTAAGATCACTTTCAAATGAAGAATTCTGCTTGATAAACTATTTGTAACTGCTTGAGTTAACAAATGCATGTGAGAAGTTACCCCTTTTTTGAAAGGTCCAATAATGTCGAAGTTTGTTAGTGCTTTTCGCGAGATTGAAACGTTTAAGGAGCTTCTTGGTTCCCAAGTAAGTGAACAAATTGCATTTAAAGCTAATGATCATTTATGCGATTTGAACTCCATGCCATGATAATTACTTGCTCTTTTTATGTAAATACCCTCTAAAGAATAATGATTGCCTGCATCTGTAATTGATGGGGGGTGGAGGAGAGTTAAATTTATAGTTAGGGATATTGCCTAACGCATTTGATAGATAAGAGGAGTAAGTTTTTAATATAGAGAAGTTTCATATTAGTGGCAATAATGACTTAATAGAGGCATTTTGGAAGATATTGGTTGCTTATCAAACAGAATGATTAAGCACTAACTCAAAGGCTTGAATGATTTAGAGGCTCTATATGGACATGGTTTTGAATGAAAACAAAATGTTTGATAAGTGTTGTGAATGATGAAATTTACCATTTTAAACTTTTGTATTTTTAGTGCAGAGTAAATTATTGCACTAAATGAATACTTTTTAATTGTAAATTTTTCAGGAACTGTTGTTGATACACGATCTGTCACCCAATTGAATTTGACTTCTATCTGTGTAGTCATTCGAACTGCTTTTTAATTCACTTTCACATGGATGTCATTTGCCTTTTATTTCTATATTCTTTATATTTCTTCTATTTTATTAAGCATGCGTATACGGGTTTGGGTTAAACGAGCTATTTTAGTAAAGTGTCGATTTGGTTTGGGTTAATATGTTGATTAGTTCTTGAAACATGATAATGGAAAACAAAATAATAATAATCATACCTGATAAGCTAACCGCAGAGAGGGAAGACGTCATGATCCGCTAGGAAGATCGGGTTCCCGTTTAGGGTGTACGGTTAGGATGGCTAAGGTGAGTTCTTGAGACTCACGGTTTTATGAGAGAGAGAGAGAGAGAGAGAGAGAGAGACGATTTTAGTGGTGCTAGTAATTGAATAATCATTAGTCAATTCCCTCTAATAATCTCTCTATTTATATGTACACACAAGGGGAAACCCATTAGTGGCCCATTAAGAGTAATTAGGCCCATCAACTAACTACTAGCCATAGGTTAATAATAAATAAATAAAACATTTGATCATTTAATAATAAGATAAATGATTATAAGAGCCACATAATAAATTGTGTCTTACATTCTCCCACTTGGCTGAGTAATCATTTATTATGAGCATTAGTAAGTCTGCAGAGATTTAATACTCATTTTAGTTCTAAACTGTAACTATAGCAGAGAAATACAGTCATTGAATCAGTATTCAACTCAAGACCCTCATTAATCATACTATAGCACAAATTTAAAACTTAAGTAAACTTTAGGATCAAATTGATAAATAAGCCCTTTAACGTTGATTTGTATAGTTAGTTGTCTATACGTCTTTAGGCATGCATAAACGTACTTAGATACAAACAAATTCAAATAAGTGAGGAAATTTTAATAATTAATCATTCATAGTACGATATGCAATTATGTATGGTCATTAGTAAACCCATCTTAATTATAAGCGCTTACATAAGACTTATGAGTGGTAGACTTTTAGTTATTTGGATCCATTTGCATATCATGAATGTATTCGATACAAAGATTTAGTTTCCTCAACTTGTTCATGGTTCATAAGTGAACAATAATTTCGTATCGAACATTAATGCAGCTCCGCTCGAACTGTTACTGTTCGAGAAGTAAGGGTAGCTGACTTATCACAGTAAGTCTTCAATATGATATTTATGTGGAGTTAATAAATTATGAGTCCACTGATAAATTTTCCAACAACATTTAGTGACAATTATGTTGTGATCAGCAACATGTTATGTCATTGAAACTTAGGTTGTTGTTAACAATTCCTTATGACTCCTCCATGAGATATGTATGTCTGCTGACATAAGGATATACCCACAAATTGACATTTTGTAACCTTTGAATACAACAAAGTAAGAATAAGAGTAGTCAACCATTTTCAATTCTTCTTTAAATTATAGTCTCTCGTTTGTTAAAGATATTGTAATATTTCATTAGATGCTTCACAATAATCTAGACTAATCTAGTCTTCAGCAATGTGAGCAATATCTAAACGAGTATAGACTTTAACCTTCATAAGGCTTCTAATTAATGAAGCACTAGTTTAGAATCATGTGTATTACACGGGTTTCATAAATGTAATGTTATATATTTAGTAATAAAAAGTTTATGTTTTTAAAACCCGTGTAATACACGGGTTGAATAAACTCGTGCATTACACGGGTTGAATAAACTCGTGCATTACACGGGTTGAATAAAATAGAATGTAATTTATTAATACATACACTCGTCAAAATGGAACAATGTGAATATGTAAAAATATGATTAAAAGTTTTTTTATTTGAATCTTAGCTGGTTATAAAATTGTTTTCGGTCTGTAGAATTCCTAAAAATATGATTGAACAAATTAATTGATGATAAACACAATTTTAAATTAAAAAATGTGTAGATAAAAATTGAAAAAAATAATTAATTTAGTTGTCTAAAATAGTGGAGTTGATTATTAATAGGAGAGAGAGACGGGAAAATGAGAATGAGGAGACCTAGAAATGTGACAAGTGTCCTCTTTACTTGTTTATTAAGTAGTATAGATAAGGAAATAATTTTTCATTTATCCTATTAGCCTCTAAAGGAGAACAATTTAAATGTTACATGTGTAAGGATCCGCTTAGTGTAAAGCTTATGGGATAAAACTAATGTCCCACTGGATCTATCTCGGTGTATTTTGATACCTATAACATAAGAGATATCTCCGAGATCCATCATGTCAAAATATGAGTAATCAATGCTTTGACTCATGTAACATATACTTGTCAAAAGAATGTTATCTATATAAGGACAAGTTTACATTAGTTGCTCCCACTCATCTTGAGGTAGGTGTACAAATTCACTTAGTTGTTGATGAAGAGAGTTGCACTATGATTTCAATCAACCCATACGTGGATTTCATTGACTTACATAATAAGTGTTCTTAACCTTCAGTTTAGAACTTTCAGGTTATTTTATGAACATGTAGGTCAATGTTAGGGAAAGTTGTTTTAATGTCCATCTAATGTAGCTTTAATTTATTGTAAGCTACTAGAGCAGTAATGATCCTCAAAGAAACCTTTTGTGAAAACGGGTAAAAAGGTTCTTTGATAATTTATTCCTTCTTGAGTATAACCTTTAACAATCAATCGTGTGTTTCCATTTGGATTTAGTTTAGTTATGAATACCCTTTAGGTAATTCAACCAAATACCAAAATGTTATTCTAATTCATGGAGTCAAAATAATAGCTTTATTCCATTTGGAATATTGATTGATGCTAATGGCTTAATTAGAAGAAGTAGGATCAGTAAACTTTCCAGCGTCCATTTCTAATTCAGTCGGGTATGATACATAATCATCAAAGTTAGTAGGCCTTTTGGACCTAGATGACCTCCTGAATTAATTATTTGGTTTATCAGGAGTTTCAAGTTTATAGAGTAGCTCTTGGTTAGGTGCTTTCATTTTCAGGTATATTAGGAGCAACATTAGTTTCTAAGTGTGTAGGAGTTGATGCAGTATGGTGTACAAGAGGTGTAATCGGAGTTAAATTTGGAATAAAATTTAACGAGTCTTTCCCCCCGCCTCTTGTACTCCTTGCAAGTCATGATAAGGACTTTTACTACTCCCACTGACCTTAGAAATTTTAAGTAATTCAGCATGCTTAGGGTCAACATTGTATATAACATTTGAAGACCAATACATTCTAATAGAGAAACAACTTAATGATGTTTATGTTGGTTTCTCTTGTTGAGGATTACTTTAGTTTTGATGAGGAATCTAAGTTTTCCCACATATTAGCATCTATGAGACTTTGTTAGGAGTAGCATTAGATTCTAAGGAGACAAGTTGTGATGGAGCAGTGTCATGTACAAGAGGTGTAATTTTAGGTAAGACCAATTTGTCACTCCCCCACCTCTTGCAACTTTCGTAAACTATAATTAAGACACTCGGTGCTCCCACTGGTCTTTGAGGTCTCTAGGAACTACACATAACAAGTTTCAATGATGCGCGTGACATGGGAACCTTTCATATATTTTAAACTTGATTTCCTTATCGTCCAAAATTTCATAAGAAAATTTAGAGACAAATTTAGAAGGAATTCCATTAAGTATATATGAATTGATATCTTTAAAGCTTTGGGCCGTAGGAAACAGATTAGATACAAGTAAATATTCTTCTAAATGATAAATGAATTATGTCCGAATATTCCATTTGGGATAACATCTGGTGGACCCTCATTTATTCCCTTAGCCATTTGACATTTAGGGCTTTTAACACATGATTAAAGTTACTGAGAATGAGATTTGGTAACAATTCATCCTGCATCAACCTCATCATGATTTCTCATAAAATTTGGTCTTAATGGATGAAGTACATATGTCTCATTTATCTTTTGTTAAATTTTCATTTTCATGATAACAAAAGTTGTGAAAGGTTATTGTATCAGCTAGTTTTATGTCATAAAGGTTTCTATCCAGATAATGATAACCAATATTATGAGAGTTTAAGTTAATGATGACTTTGTTTTGGCCATGCAAACCTCATAACTGTCAAAGTGTAGCTTTATTATTGATACTAAATTCCGAGTATTTTCCAGAATATGTAAGGTATCATAAAGCTTAATACAAAGATCAATTATTTCATGGTTCTATGTAGCCTTAACATTTAAATCCACCACTAACTTCTCATCTTAATTATTAGTTGAATTCTGGTAAGGAAATGTATAGAACTAGACTCAACGCATCATGTGTTGATTGAAATATTAATATTAGCGGACTCAAAAATCATTAATTAGTAACTACCTTATCTTAGCCAGCTAGTCCCTTGGCTTATGAATGGTCTCATTACTTATGCCTAATAATATGACATAGTTTTGCAGTAAGACTCCTCCTTAAGGAACTTAGAGCTGGAAGTAGTACTTGTATTTTGTTTCTGGACCTTAGAGCTATCCTCTCTATAGTAACTTTTCTTCCTCTTTTTAGGTTTAGTGGTAGTGAGGTGAATAACATCCGGCTTTTCAGTTTTAGGCTTTCCTTTTCCTGTACGTATGTTGCTATCAATACACTCATTTTCCTTTGGTACTTCTGAGTGTTATAGTTGATTTTTAAGGCAACTAATCGTACTAGTGGAAAAAAAAATATTATGTACGCACTGAAAAACTTCACTGATTTCCATGTATAAGCCCTTAGTTTATGGGTCATGTCAGTGTATATGATGATGTGTTCACAGATGCCACTTAACCTTTTATTTAGAATTAGAATGTTTGCATGCGTCTTATAAATTATTTTGATTCTTCCATTTCCACAGTGAATATATTAGTCTTAGGAAATGCAGAATTTGAAGTAGCTCCCCTAATAGCAATAATGAAAGGAGTTCTTGATTACCATAAGAGACATTGTTTTTTACTTATCCTATTTTTATGCTCTACTTTTCTTTTGTGGTACTTTTATCAGAAAGAGTAGTAGGAATGTCATGTCTTAAGGGATAATCAAGACTCAATAAGAGCAAATATTTATGGAAACTATTAATTAAGCAAAACTCATCTTAGAAACTAGAGTGAAAATAAGGTACAAATAGCTAAAGAAGAACTTAGAGTGACCTATAGGGTAATAATCTAAGGCAGACAGAAATAATAAAATTAAATAAGGTTTTACTTAAGAACAATTATTTTACGAATATGTGATAAAATCTATTATAACACCAAACTAATAGATTTAATTAGGTTCTACTTAAACAATGTAACACATCACCTTTGGGCGGAAGTGAAACAGTTGTTTAGTATTAGGAACAATTTAATATTGAGTATGTGTAGAAAGAATGTAACACATCACCTCTGGGCAGAAGTGAAACATTTGTTTAGAATGCACATAATTAGGTTCGCGGAACACAAATGTAACACATCACCTTTGGGCAGAAGTAGAAACATTCATGTATTTCAGGCGAACTAGTGCTTAATTAGACTTAAATAACTTTACGAGCGTGACACATCACCTTTGGGCAGAAGTGAAACTTTAGGTGTTATTTAAGTTAATCATGATTTCTAATTTAATGTCATGACATGCACTAAGTTATAATGCTTACTTAAGCTTGAATAGGTTTACACATGCATCACATCACCTTTGGGCAGAAGTGAAGCTATTAGGTGTTATTCAAGTAAGTTTTTAAGGTTTTGAAAACATTTAATTTTAAGGTTTAACAAAACTAAAACTACAGCATTCATTAATAGCAAACCCCCTGTTAGCGCGGATCGAACATAAAGTTCTTGATCGAAACTAATGATGAACACGAAGTAAGTTCCCGGGAAAACAAGTAAGTTCACGGCTCCAAGTAAGTTCCCGGGAAAACGAGCAAGTTCTCGAGAAAAGGTAATCAAAATCCTAATCTATCCCAAAATAAGGGGATTTTCATCGAAACTAATAATGAACACGAAGAACAGTTTATGAACATCAGATAAACTGTTCTTCAGTAATATCAGATAAAAACCTGGAATTGAAATCTTGAAACATAATTTTAACAGATTTCTAAAAAACATTAAGGATCTTGAGTTTAGGAAATCAAAACGTTGATATTTTTACAAAACAGAAAACCGTGAACATTAAAGAAAACGATTTTTCCAACGGTTTTAACATAACTTTGTTCTCCGATTTTAATTCCAGTTTAGGGAATGAAACAAGAACTGATTAAGCAACATATGCTCTGATACCACATGTTGATCAGTTCTTGAAACATGATAATGGAAAACAAAATAATAATAATCATACCTGATAAGCTAACCGCTGAGAGGGAAGACGTCATGATCCGCTAGGAAGATCGGGTTCCCGTTTAGGGTGTACGGTTAGGATGGCTAAGGTGAGTTCTTGAGACTCACGATTTTATGAGAGAGAGAGACGATTTTAGTGGTGCTGTGATTGAATAATCTTTAGTCAATTCCCTCTAATAATCTCTCTATTTATATGTACACCTAAGGGGAAACCCATTAGTGGCCCATTAAGAGTAATTAGGCCCATCAACTAATTATTAGCTATAGGTTAATAATAAATAAATAAAACATTTAATCATTTAATAATAAGATAAATGATTATAAGAGCCATATAATAAATTGTGTCTTACACAATATGCATTTGACCCGGTGGGCCTCCTGTACTTCCTCTAAGTAAGCTATTTAATCCATTTTTTATTTTATTTTGTTTGTTATAATTCACTTCATTTTTATTCTAGTTATTGGTCTGACCGGGAGAGATCTATATATTAGTTGTTAGTGTTATAGGGTCTATTGTTTGGTTTTAGTCTTCTCGCACAGTATTTTGTTTTGTCTCAGCTCAATTTTTTTGGTTTCATAGAAGTTAGGAATCACCATAGAGCTTCATGGCTATTGGAATTTAATCCTACCATGACTCTAATCAAGTTGAGTCAACTCATGATTGTTTGTGCAGGTACACGACAATAACTTTGGAACCAAGTGGTAAAAATAACAAAATTCTGACCATAGATAATTCATGCTTCTATGTGCGTATACATGTTTATTCTACGATAATTTACAAACGGTTGGAGTGAAGTTTTATCTAGCCTTCATTTACAGTAATCTAAATTATAATACGAGCGTATACATGTTTATTTATTATTTCTTTAGATTTGTAATCCTAATCCTGTCGCTGATGAATGTTTGGTATCTACTTGTACAAATATAGGCATCTTGAGTCGTGACTTCATACGCTTTTACTCTCTATATATCAGTTATAATTCAATTTGAACTTCAACAATCCATTGATTTATGAACATCATCGCTTTATTGGTGCAGGAGGCATGGAAGCTGTCTGACAAGGCCAGTCTTTTATATCACCAGGTCCGTTTTTATGATTTTTGATCCATTTGATGTTGTTTGCAAAAATTAATATGGAATGTAAAATAAAGGAAATGTCTGTTTAGTTTTTTTCTATCATTGCATTGTCTGAAAACAATAGTTATATGACCCCATTTAATAATATATTATGATGTTCTATGTTCTTGGGCAAGCTGTATTAATATATGACTTAAAAGCATGTTTTGCCACCTATACAAGTTTATAATTAAAAATATTGTTTCATTCCTTGAAACTAAAAAATGGTATTTTGTGCAGGGAATTGTATTGTTTGATTTTTGTGAATATAATTTTTTATTTATTTATTTTACCATACTAAAAAACAAAAAAAATGCGGCATGATTGTATTATTCAGCAAACAGTTTTTATATTTTTTTGGAACGGCGTTGGCTTAACTGGCACGTCCCACTAGGGGAAGCTCGTACATCAGTCTACCCAAACAATCACCAAGGAATTCAATGTCTGTAGAGGGTGTTCCTAGTTTTTATGAAGTGCACCTTACAAGATTCGAACCCATGACCTCCACAGAGGGGAAGCCGTTTGGGAAAACCCCCTGACCACCAAGGCAGAACCTTGATGGCAGCAAACAGTTTTTATATAATTGCTAATCCCCTTGACGTTTTTATTTAATCAAGTTTCTAGCTGAAGGGACTTTATGAAAGGGGGGAAGAAGGTAAACATTATTCTCCATTATGCCTTTTCTTCTTTAGTGTGTGTATATTTTAAGAATATAGAGAGCACAAACTAGAGGTGTCAAAAAGTGTCTTTGTCTATTAATTTAAACAATTTTATAAAAATTAAGTGTGTTTAAATGATTAAAAAAATTATATTATTCAATGATGGTTTGTTCAAATGATTTAGGAGGTTTTTTTACATTGAAACTGCTTTTTTTTTACCTTTTTGAGTTTTGACCCGTTATAGACAAACCATAATCCAACCCGGTCCATTTGTAACTAAACAAATCGAAATTGCTATCTTTTATGTAATATGTAATTTCAGTTATAAAAAGTATTTCCGTTCTATTTTTGTATCGATTTATGATTATTTTGTCGTATTTCTAACATCAAACGAATTCCTTTCAAGCTACAAAGAAGAAAATTTTCACTCTCTGTTTGTTTTGCCATATCAATAAATAAGAGGCAAGGTCAGTCACTATCAAGGGTTGGATTGTTCTTGAGGCAACCGGTTTTCGCTCATGGGCAATTGTGTGTTGCACTTTCAAAAGTTAAAAGCAGAGACGAGTTAAAACTTTTAGTCTTAGATAAGGATGAAAAAATTTAAAACAATACATCCAACGTTGTATACAAAAAATTATTTACTGATTTATGACTTACATTCATCATTTTATAATTTCAAATTGTATGCTTTTTTCACATTGCATATTTTTATTCAGCCTCCCGTGTAATACATGGGTTCTAACACTAAAGAAAAGTAAAAGAAACAATAAAAGAAATTTGAGGGATAAACACGAGAGTTTAGAAATTTGAGAGGTAGAGTAAAGAATTTTATCAGGACTAAATTTGTAACTTTAAATATTTGGGAGGTATATTTTAAAATATAGAAAGTGAAGAGTCTTATTTAAAAGTTATTATACTTGGAGGGTGTTTAGTGAATTTTTGGTCGGTGTCGGCGTCTAATACGACGCGGACATTACTAACAAAATTTAAAAACCAACGTTAGTGAATAGTAAAATAATATTTTTTTATTTTTTTTTGTTTTCAACCCTCATACTATATATAATATACACTTTTAACCCGTCAACTTTTCTAATAACTTTGTTTCTCTGTTATAACTTTCGTTCTTTACCTTTTCATTAAAAACGGAAAGCGCAACTTTCTTTAGTTTTATTTTGTCAACGTTCCGATATAAATTTTATTAAAAACGGAGTTTTATTCAAAAGCGAGTATTTTTTTTGTACGCTATAGTGATTGTACGTAACTTTTAGCCCCGCAAACGAGCCGAACCAAATTCGCCAATGTTCCCGCCGTGTTGCGAGGGGAATCGTTTTAGCCCCTCATAGTATATATAATATATGTTTTTAACCCGTTTAGTTTTCTATTAATTTCGTTTTCATGTGCTAACTTTCGTTCGCTTATTTTTTTTTTTTAACGGAATGCGCGGTTTTTTTCTTCTTTTTTGCCAACGTTTAGGTATAATTTTTTTTTAAAAACAGAGTTATGTTAACATTCGAGGCTTTTTTTCGTGCTTTATAACGAGTCTGTATTTTGATATAAGTTTTATCCACCCAAATAAGCCGACCCTCATAACGACCAGACTCCCGCAGCAAAACAAGGGTAAAAAAAAGTCTAGTTGTAAATTAAGGATTGGTATTATTAAAAATATAAATAAATAACAAGTTGAAGTATTTTGAAAATGCCACAAAACAACTGTACAAATCCATTAACCCACCAATGTTGACCACATTCTCATTCACAACCTTTTGAATCTCTCTCCATCTCCTTCTCTTGTTCACCATTCACATAACCCAAAGATACAATTTGTTTGATTACAGACTTACAGTTGCAGCCATTGATTATTTGCAAGATGAAAACATAAAGACAGTCTGAGGAATAAAACAACGCCCCCTCTCTTTCTATTTTCTACCCAGACTGATGAAACCATTCCCGGCCCACTGTGCAAGATGATCCCGTACTTGAACCGGAACTGGATCAACGGTAGCATACCGAAGTGATGACGGTTCCGGATTAAGCGCTCCTTGTAATTGTCATAATACCTACGCGTTGACCTTTTTACCTGACTAGTTGATTGTATGTTCTCCTTGACTGCGGATCTCAATAACCAACCAGTACAGCCATGTCATCATCCACTACAAGACAGCCATGTCAACGTTTTTCATTTGGAGAGATTCAATATGCAACCAAAGACTTTGATGATGAACTGGTCTTTGGAGAGGGAGGATTCGGAAAAGTTTACAAAGGTCGGATATTTATTGATCAAATGTCCATTTAGGTATTTTTTTCCCTTTTATAAATGCCTTGAAGTCAGACTTAAATAAAAATCCTTAATACATAATATTTACTTAAAAATAAAAAAAATATAAAAGTTCTTTTAAACTAACATCAATCATCAAACAAAATGAATGATATAAAATCAAAACAAATTTATATAAGAAATTAAAAATCTTAATTGTAAAAAAAAAAAAAATAAGAAATGAAGTATTTGAAAATGTAGAGAAACAATTGTACAAATCCACCAACTTTGACCAATCATTCACATTCACATTCACATTCACAAGCTTTTGAATCTCTCTGTATCGTGAAACTGCCATGACTGAAATTGATGTTTTACATGCGACATGCTAGACATGATGTCGGTGGCTTGAGGTAGGAGTTTATTTTTTCTATTTTTTGTCCTTTAAAAATGCTGGTTGTATAAATTAAAGTGATTTTGGTGTAAGCCGGTTTTGTTTTTGTGGATCTGTAAATACGGAATTGGTTTCACTATTGTAATCAGCAGGGCCGGCCCAATGGGCCTGCGGGCAACTCGACCGTAGTGGGCCTAACATTTCGAGGGGCCCAAAAAAAATATCTTTTTTTCTTAAATTTATATATATATATATATATATGTGTGTGTGTGTGTGTGTAGGGGGCGGTTATAATGAAAACACTGACTTACATATGTAATTTTTTAAAAAATGGGTAAAATCAATTTTTTGATTTTGGGGATAGATTCTATATCTAATTTAATCACTTTTTGTAAAAAAAACAAAAAAGCGCCGAGAGGTTTTTTTTTAAAAAATAGTTTTTTGAAAACTTACATATGTAAAAAGTGACGTATTGCTTATGTAAGCACCCAAAAACGCAAATTTTTTTATTTTTTACATGTTTTTTTATTTTTTAACCCCTCGGCGTTTTTTTTATTTTTTTTTGCGACTAACCATTTTTTTATACAAATAATCAATCCCAATTTTTAAATAAATTTTTTCTAATTTTTTTCATAGGGTTTCTTCAACTCGAGTGGGTTTTCATTCTATACTTTCCCTATATATATATATATATATATAATTTTCGAGGCTTTAAAAAAAATTATTGGGCCTTTTATAAAATTATATATTTAATTATGGGCCTTTTTTTCCGGCTCGTGTAGGGCATTCGAATCCTCGGGACCGGCTCTGGTAATCAGGAACCGATAGGAACTGAAATGTACATGCAAGTGTTGTGTATTTGTAATTAAAAACATGATCTATATTTTATTATTTGTATCGAACCCGTGTAGTACGGTCTCTAACCTAGTACATAATAGTTGTTAGAAATAATTGTTCAACCCAAGTTTGAATGCTAACGGGTCAAAAGTGTAATTAGACTAAAGTTAAGGTTTAGAGTCATTTATGTAATTATGATAAGTTAGAGGGTCCTAATGTGTAGATTGTAACCCTAGAAACCGCTTGATGAAAAGTCACGATGGTTCAATTTGTATATATAGATGCGATCAGACAGATTGCAAACTACCCAGAAATTATAATCAAAATCGTTTGCTTCATTCTTATTCTTGTTTGGTTTGTTATCCGATTTCTTTGATATGGTTGTGCAAGGATGATTCCTGTGGATTATATTTGGTATCAGAGCCAGGTTAAATCGATCCGATCATTCGTTGCAATCCAATCAAGAAATCGGTTAGTGTTTTTTGATCAGACTTCACCGGTCGTTTTCTTCATTCAATCAGATATATCAATTTCGGATTTGTTCAGATTTTTTATTTGAGTCAATTGATAAGGGCCGATCATCAGGAGAGTTTGAGAATTCCGTTTAGTCCGATTGGTGAGACCGATCAGTTTGTCAAGAGGAAAGAAAGGGGCTGTTGGTGAATCGCAAGAGAGAAGAACAGAACTAGAGGAAGTTGCTGTTTGGCGATACAGTCATTGAAGACAAAATCGGTGTATGTGTTTGTGTTAACGTTTATGTTTGTGTTGGGGCTATGGCGGAATTTTAAGAGGAGTTTCAGAGGGATGTTCGGTCAAGATTAGTCACAAAAGGAAGGATTAGTTGAAATTGAAGGAAGAAGACAGAATTGTTCGGTCAAGGTTTAAAGAAGGATTCTTGGTATACATGGGAACATCATAAAAGAAAGTGAAAGAACCAAGAACACGTTGGTTATTGGTGCCATCATAGAAAAAGAACAGTCAAGGTCAGAAAATTATGAAATGCTTGTGTTATTTGTTGTTGTTTTCAATTAGAGAAGTGTATTACGGTTGCGGTACCGGAGATTGTTACGGGTCATGTACAAGTTCGGGAGAAGGCCAGGCGTGTTCGTGTGAGTATGGCATATCCAAGTGGGATTAGAGTGGCCATGTTGTGTAGCAATAAAGAGTCAAGCGGACTAGGAGAAGATTGCTAGAGAAAGGAACACATTTGATTCAAATAAACTTGTAGACGGATTCGGAGAAGAGACGAGGGCGTGATAAACAACAACAAAGGAGATGCGGAACAAGAACAATGGAGATATGGAGAAGATTCAAAACGTGGGTTAACAATTAGGAGGGTGATTGTTAAAAATAATTGTTCAACCCAAGTTTGAATGCTAACGGGTCAAAAGTGTAATTACACTAAAGTTAAGGTTTAGAGTCATTTATGTAATTATGATAAGTTAGAGGGTCCTAATGTGTAGATTGTAACCCTAGAAACCGCTTGATGAAAAGTCACGATGGTTCAATTTGTATATATAGATGCGATCAGACATATTGCAAACTACCCAGAAATTATAATCAAAATCGTTTGCTTCATCCTTGTTCTTATTTGGTTTGTTATCCGATTTCTTTGATATAGTTGTGCAAGGATGATTCCTGTGGATTATAATAGTTACTTAAAAATAAAAAAATATATATATAAGTTCTTTTAAACTAAGGGGGTGTTTGGGATTACTTTTCAAACTACTTATTAACTTATTACCTTTTCTAAAAAGGTAATAAGTCAAAAGTCCATTTGGATAAATGAAGAAAAAGTTGTTTTTAAAAGAGATGAAAAGTTGTTTTTAAAAAGTAGAAAGTTTTAACTTTTATAAAAAGTCATAAGTTACTTTTCAAAAGTAATCCCAAACACCCCCTAACATCAATCATCAAACAAAATGAATGATATAAAATCAAAACAAATTTATATAAGAAATTAAAAATCTTAATTGTAAAAAAATAAATAAGAAATAAAGTATTTGAAAATGTAGAGAATCAATTGTACAAATCCACCAACTTTGACCAATCATTCACATTCACATTCACATTCACATTCACATTCACATGCTTTTGAATCTCTCTGTATCTCCTTCTTTTGTTCACCATTCAGATCCAACCATTTCCGGCCGCTTCTCAACCATCTCTTCTTCAAAGGCCTTCTAGAAACCCGTAATGGATCAGTTGATCTGTTAACTTCAAAAGTTTAAGTGCGGATCTCAATAACCAACAACTATCATGTACTCTGGAACTGGTAAGGGTGACAAATTGTCATCATCCACTTCAGTACCGCAATGTAAACGCTTTTCTCTAGCAGAGATTCAATCTGCAACCAAAGACTTTGATGATGAACTGGTCATTGGACATGGAGGATTCGGAGAAGTTTACAAAGGTCAACTATCCACAGAAGAATATGGTCATGTTGTGGCGATCAAACGATTGAATTCTAAGTCCAACCAGGGGGAACCTGAGTTCAGAGCCGAAATCGAGACCCTCTCTAAGCTGCGTCATTGTCACTTGGTGTCTCTGATTGGTTATTGTGAAGATCACAAGGAGATGGTCCTTGTATATGAGTATATACAGAATGGAACCCTCTACCATCATCTACATAAAGCTAGGGCCACTTTAGATTGGGTTCAAAGAATAAAGATTGCGATAGGTGCGGGCCGTGGATTGGATTACCTGCACACCGGTGTTGGAATCAAAGAAGGAATAATACACCGTGATGTCAAGAGTTCCAACATTCTCTTAGATGGGAACATGGAAGCTAAGGTTTCGGATTTTGGGTTGTCGAAAATCAGCCCAACTAATCAATCATCATCGTGGGTTGACGCGAGTGTTAAAGGCACTTTCGGGTATCTTGATCCTGAGTATTTCTATACTAATAAGTTATCAAGGAAAACAGATGTGTACGCATTTGGGGTTGTTTTATTTGAATTGCTAACCGGAAGGCCTGCAGTAGACCAACGCTATGGGGAGGAGCAACGTAGTTTGGTAAGATGGGCTCAAAAATGTGTTAAACAAAGCAAATTGGATCAAATGGTTGATTCTAATATCCCGGGAACGATTTTGCCCAAATGTTTAAGACAGTTCGCTCAACTAGCGGATCGTTGCGTGCACAGTATTCCGAAAGAACGACCTACGATGACCAAGGTAGTGGCCTCGCTTCAGGCAATACTGGAACTACAGCTGAAATCTGACAATTCTGCCAAGTCATCAGGCATGATGGGATTCAGTTGGAAGATTCATAAGTATCGTCTTGCAGTGACTAAACAAAATTCAGGTATATACTATAGACTACAAATTTCATGAGTTTTGTATCAGTTGTGTGAAATTAAAGGGTTCAATTGTATGCTTGATTTCCCTACAAGGTTGTTTGATCAATAGATTTCTGGTTGCTTTCTATTACACAGTTTGTACAACATAAGCATATTCGCTGTTAGCATTCTTATAGCATTTTTATTTCTTATCTAATTTAATATCAATCTTCTTGTAGTTCCCAGTAACCCGTATTATGTTGAGAATGTCACTCCAGCTCCAGCGTTAGTTACTGATGTTGCAGGTAATATGGTAATATAGGTTAATATATAAGTTGTTTACACGTTTTATATATATATATATATATATATATATATATATATATATATATATATAGGGACATGTTCAATTAAGAATCATAATTTTGGCGAGAACCAAAAGAAGCATGAATTTATACACACACACCCTATATATATATATATATATATATATATATATATATATATATATATATATATATATATATATATATATATATATATAGGGGAGGGTTAGAATGAAAACCCATATTTGTTGGGAAAACTATGAAAACTCTACGAAAACTTTATGTAACAAATTTATTTTTTTAAAGGGTAGTTTTGTTACATATTTTCGTCACTTTTTATAAAAAAATCAAAAAAGCGCCAAAGATTTTTTTTTTTAAAAAAGATGTAACAATTGTAAAAAAATCCCGTTTTTATGTTGTTACATACGTAACAACACTGTAACGGTAATTTTTTGCAATTTTTTACATATTTTTTTTAAAATAATTCCTTCGGCGGTTTTTTGATTTTTTTTTATAAAAAGTGACGAAAATATGTAACAAAACTACCCTATTTTAAAAAAAAATAAATAAAGTTGTTACATAGAGTTTTCACAACTCATATGGGTTTTCACCCTATACTTCCCCTATATATATATATATATATATATATATATATATATGGGAGGGTTCACTAGAAAACTCATTTTCATGAGAAAACCAAAAAACTCCTCATTAAAGGTGCTGCATATGTGTAGTACACCCAAAATCTTAACCCCCACCCAAAAACCTAAACCCCCCACCCCACCCCCACCCAAAAACCTAAATCCACCCCACCCACCCCCTCCCCCACCCCCCAAAAACCTAAACCCCCCACCCACTCATTTTCATGTAGGTTTGTTACATATTTTCGTCACTTTTTATAAAAAAAGCGCCGAAGAACTTAAAAAAAAAAAGATGTAACAATTGTAAAAAAAATCCCGTTTTAGGTGTAAATTACTTGTAAAAAAAATCCCGTTTTAGGTGTAAATTACCACATTTTACACCAATTATTCATAATTCATATATATAATTTTATGCATTTTAAAAGTAGTAAATTACTTATAGAGTTTATTTATTTCATGAAAAATTAATTGTTTAATTTTAGGCTTATTCCACTTGCAAACCTTACTCTACAATACAATTTATGTGTTTACCGGTTGACATGGAGTTTGTTGCTTGATATAAATATCTTTGAATGGGGCTTAAGAACTATGGGCTAAAAATTGTGTTAAAGAATGAAAATTGTATCAAATGGTTGATTTTAATTAATATCAAGGTAACAATTTTCTCCCGATGTTTAAGTCAGTTTGCTCAAATTGCAGATCGCTTGGTGAACAATACTCCGAAAGAACACCCTACTACTCGGGAAAAAAGCCCTACCACCATGGCTGAGCTATTGGCCTCACTTGAGGTACCGGAACTAGAGAAGGAATCTTACGATATTACCATGTCATCAGGCATAATGAGTGAACGAAACTCAATTATGTTTCTTGAAGGTGTAAAAGCGTTCACATATGACGAATTAAACCATGCTACTACGAACTTTCAAGACACATGCTTGGGGAAGGGGATTGATAGAGAGGTTTACAAAGGTTGGGTCGATAATTTGACTTATTCTCCCTGTCACCAAAATTCTGGTTTGCTCGTTGCAGTTAAGAGATTTAATTACTGCATTTATGTAAGTCTTACAAACACCAAGTATCCATTATTTTCCTATTTTATTTTAGCTTAACCCATGAAAAATGTTGTAGTTAATTCATTGGTAATCGATCAAACACACCGGGTTTGTGAAACACCCCATTCCACAACTCTTATATGAATAATCTAAGCAAGGAAAATACAATACTTGAAATAAAAGACTCCTACCCTCTATTTATACTATGGTTATCTTGAACTCTACGTTGGATAATTGGATCAAAATCGAATAATAAAACACCGACAATATTAATCAAAAGATCGACACCTTTTATTAATATAGAAGACCACACTAATTACATAAATCCTAACCATCTATTTATAATAAACATATACTAATCCTAACCAAACTCAAACTCAAATAAATAAACAAACTCAGTGCTACTCTAATACGAACTTAGTCCTACTCTAATACGAACTCAACAAAATAATTAATAAATTAATATTACTAATTATCAAGATTAAACCTTCACTCTAAACCACCAAAACAAAACAAGATAAACTTTAAAAATAAAACAAATTCAACTGTTTCCTTTAAATCCGATTTGAATCATTACTGTTTCCTTTAAATCCGATTTGAATCATTATCCTTTGCTTGTTATTGATAAATCTTCTCTTCGAACGTGACTTACTGCTCAAGTGAAGGATTAAATTTCCAACATCCCCCCCCCCCCTAATTCTTACTTGAACCATTGCGATGTTTGACAAGCACTAGTTCAATAGGTATATATTAGGGGTGGCAATCCCCCCCCCCCCCCTAATTCTTACTTGAACCATTGCGATGTTTGACAAGCACTAGTTCAATAGGTATATATTAGGGGTGGCAATCTTGACCCATTCTTTAAAAAATATGGGTTCATTTGAGCTCATCTCGCACCCACCCCCGCTATAACTATTGTTGCGCCCACCGCCCGCCACTGCAGCTTCCCACCACCACTACCAACGGTCGCCCCACCTTCACCGTCACCACCACCGCCGCCCCGCCACCATCGCCCCCGCCACCCCCACCTGCCCGCCGCCGCCACCCCCGCTGTAACTACTATGAAAAAAATTTCAAATTTTGAAGACGTCGAGCCGTCAAATCGGGTCGAGATTGTGACGACAGAGTTTTTAGGTTAAAAACTTAAACCACGTATTTTTTATTATTATTAATTTTTAATTTTTTAATTTATTTTTTACTAAATTTTATTTTCATCATTAAGGTTATAGTATTTATTAAAGTTAACTTTAGAATTTTATGCTTGTCGTTTTTGCCCTGTAATGCTTTTAATTGCATTAATTTTGTTCCAAAATTGACACCCACGCTACACATGCTAGTGTTTTAGTTAATGTAATATTAATCAGAAACTTAAAAATATTCCTGTGGTTTCACGGGTCATATCACCTGTATGTATTAAAAAAAACAAATTGATAGTTTTTTTTTAAAAAAAAAAACCCGTTCTGACCCGGACTTATTTTGCTCCAAACCCGTATTGACCCGAACCCGTTATGACCTGTGACCTGAACCCGCCCGACCCGCTCAGTTTGCCATGCCTAGTATATATAGGGCATCGATATTATGAAGAACGCGATGATCAGATTGTTAATCAGAAGATTCAAAGTTTGTGTGTTAATCTTGTTATTGTTCAATTGATTGTCCTCTTGATTTCGGTATCAGAACCTGGTTATCTAGAACAAATCGATCGAGGGAGCGTTGTATATCATTATCCATTAGGAAATAATTTGCATTTATGTATAATATATTTATGTTGTAATTAGCATTTAATTTTCCCGTAATTATCTCCACCTAGTTAGGAGATTTCTGGTGTATTTATTGAATTGTATCCTCTGTATTCTGGAATCAATAATATACCGACATTCTACATGGTATCAGCCTAAGAATTCGGTCCTCCCGCTTCACCTCAGTCGGCTCCTTCCTCGCTGATTTCTCAATGCCGCCATGACAGGCTCCAATACTCTTCTACATATGATAAATATCAAGCTTTCATCAAGCAATTACCTGTTATGGAAGAACCAGATGATCCCTGATTTCTCAATGCCATCCTGTTGTCACCACCGACGACCAGACCACTCCCAACCCCGATTATTTACTTTGGAAGGATGTTGATCAGACGGTTCTCCTTCTTCTTCGGGCTTCTTTAACTGATGAGTCCATGGCTGAAACTCTCGGCCTCTCCACTGCTCGTGAGGTATGGTCTGCACTTGAATCTGTCTACCAGCATCATTCTCTGGAACGTATACATACTTAACGTGACTCCCTTCACCAGCTTAAAAAGGGCTCATCTTCTGTATCAGAATACGGTCTCAAGTTTAAGGCGATCTGTGATCAACTTGTTGACGATGATAAGTGTCATTGGCTTCTATGTGGTCTGGGTTCGTTTTTTGAAACTTTCTCAATAGCCACAAGGGCTGTTATACCACGTCCTACGTTTCAGACACTCCTATCTCAAGCTGAGAGTGATGAACTCTTCTTGCAGTCCATTCATAACTCACCAGCCCCCCAAGTAGCCTTTGTTGCTCAAAATTCTCGATCTGCTACAGGTTCCTCACAAAGATTTCGTGGCAAATCCCGTGGTGGTTCTACCTCTGCAGGTCGTGGTCGTCATCGTAGACCACCTCACTGTCAATTATGTCGGAAAGAAGGCCACTACGCATCTTCCTGTCTGAATCTCTATACTTTTGCTCAACGTGGTCCCGTTCTTGATGCAAATTTGACTCAGGCTTTCCAGTCTCAATGTCATGTTGCTGAAAATTCACCGGACTGGTATGTGGATTCTGGGGCCACCGCTCATATGATGCCTTCTTTGGATGGCCTTTCCTCTTCCACACCTTATTCAGGCTCGGATCATGTCACATTTGGCAACGGTAACTCTTTACCAATATTAAATATTGGGAAATCTTCTATTGCTAACAGGTTGCCTCTTCTAGATGTCTTGGTGGTTCCACACCTAACCAAGAACCTTCTCTCCATAAGTAAACACACATTGGATAATCCTGTTGACATTATTTTCTAATACCTTTTTTGAAATCCAGGATCGCCTAACCCGGGAGGCATTAACAAGAGGCAAATGTGGCAGCTGCAAATTCACACCATCTTCGAGCTTCATATGAACGATTGCATAGTCGTTTGGGTCATGTTTCTTTTAATATTATTTCCGTGTTAAATAAACTTAGTCATCTATCTATTACTTCGTTGTTACCAAAACCAAGTATTTGTTCATCTTGTCAATTATCAAAAACTCATAAATTACCTTTTATACAAAACCCCAAACGCTCTTTGCATGATTTAGATATGATTCACTGTGACTTATGGGGCCCGACTCCTATTATTTCCACTAACGGATTATAATTGGTATGATGGAAAAGTGATTTTCTCATTTACAGCTCTTGAATAAATATACAGCAAATAGTCTAAATAAGGGAAACTACCTTACAGCTAATTACAAGAAATTAGGGATACAATCAATTACAATTATTTAGATTTATTTGAATTTAGGAGGGAGAATCCGTGTGGTGTTTAACATGCCCCCGCAAGATGGACGACCGGTAGAGAAGACCAATCTTGGGCAGAAGATAATTGTAGCGATGCTTGAGCAGAGGTTTCGTAAGTGCGTCTGCAAGTTGATCATCCCCAGCTATGTGAGTGACACGAATGGTGCCGTCTTGAACTTTTTCGCGCACAAAGTGGAAGTCTAAGGCAAGATGCTTCATTCTTGAGTGGAAGACTGGATTTGCGGAGTAATGTGTGGCACTCAGATTGTCGCAGTAAATGACCGGTGTAGCTGTAGATTGGTATCCAAGTTCCGAAAGCAAGGATATTAGCCACTGAAGTTCAGTGGTTGTGGAAGCAACGGCGCGAAGTTCATGTTGGCTTGTGGTTTGTTGTAGGAGCCCTGCTTAGGAAGGGATGGGAGCATCACTTGAGGATGGGCTCTCTTGAAGGCATGACATGAGGTCAGGGAATGGCCTTTAGCAAAGCAGAATTGGCATTTGCCTAGGAAGGGACGGTTTGAGGCTGCATAAGTAGGAGTGGGTAAGATGCCACGGTTGGTGTTGTGTGGTTTGGGACTCCATGGTTTAGGTGAGTGGCGGGTATGAGCAGCAAAGGCTGTAACAGGTTGATGAATGGTGACAGCCTGTGGAGGAGTTTGAAGCAGGGATAGTTCTTGATTAATAAGTTTCTCATGAAGTTCATGAAACGGTATAGGAGAATCACGAGCATGGACTGCATCAATAATGGATTTGTAGGCTGTTTGGTCCAGACCGGTAAGAATGATATCAGTCACATCTTCGGTATCCATGGACTTGCCAAGGATTGCAAGTTCATCAACAAGAGTTTTGACCGATTGCATATAATCGGTGATGGTTTGGTCTGGCTTCTTGGATGACTGTTTCAACCGATGTTGTAGTTGTTTGATGTGGTCACGAGATGGGGATGCGTAGGTGTTGGAAAGAATTTTCCAAGCTTCAAGAGATGATTTGGCATTGGTAATGAGTGATACAATAGAGGGAGAGAGGCTGCCAACAACAGCTCCGAATAGAAGTCTATCTTGGCAAAACCATGTGGTGTAGTCGGCATGTGGGGTGGAGGTTCCTGTGGTGTTGGTGGTCGGGGAAGGAGCAAGGTGAGTACCGTCGATATATTTGTATAAATCAAGGCCATGGAGGAGGGCTTCAATCTGAGTTTTCCAGCCTAGATAGTTGGTGGCTGTGAGTTTTAGTGATGTAGGGAAGGTAACGAGAGTGATGGAGGGTGGGTTGAGAGGGATGGAGCCAATTGTTGCAGAGTTGCTGTTGTTGTCAGTGGACATGGCAACAGGTGTTTCGAGGGTAAGAAGCAGTGAAGAAGATGATCGGAAGTTTTGGTGTAGAGAGAAGGGTTAGGGCCGGCTGGCTGATACCATATAATTGGTATGATGGAAAAGTGATTTTCTCATTTACAGCTCTTGAATAAATATACAGCAAATAGTCTAAATAAGGGAAACTACCTTACAGCTAATTACAAGAAATTAGGGATACAATCAATTACAATTATTTAGATTTATTTGAATTTAGGAGGGAGAATCCGTGTGGTGTTTAACACGGATATCTATATTATGTCGTTTTTATTGATGATTTTTCACGATTCAGTTGGCTTTATCCATTTAAGACCAAATCTGATTTCTACAATGTATTGGTAGCCTTCTTAACCTTTGTGCATACACAGTTTTCTTGCAAGGTTAAATGTTTACAAACTGATGGTGGGACAGAATTTACAAATCATCGTGTTCAAAAGATATTACTTGATAATGGCTTTCTTCATCGCCTATCTTGCCCACATATGCCTCAACAAAATGGGCGGGCCGAGCGCAAGCACCGTCATGTCACTGAAACCGAACTTGCTATGCTCGTCAATGTGTTGGTTCAGGCCCAAGATTACACACACTGCACACACACAAAGCTCACGTAATACTCTCTGTTTATTGAACTTCAATAGAATTACAAAAGGGGTAGTTAATAAAGGGTACAGACTACTTCTATTTATAATAAAATAAACAAAACCCCACATGCTAACTCAGTCCACATTCTCCAACGTTCACTTTTGATCCACCAAACTCGGTCCTCCCTTTTACCCGGTAGTCTATCCCATGAACTCATCCTTTCATGCAACACAAACGTGCGCTTCCATGTTACTCGGTCAACTCTGACCCATTCATGCGTGACCCATTTAGACCCAATCTACTGCTGATCCGAATCCATATCTTCGACCCGTATCCGCTTCATGACCCGACTCTACCCGTAACATCAAGATTTTCCAACACAATGCTCATGCACCACATGCTTATGGGTTGATGCTTTCACTTCGGCTACTTACATCATCCACCGTCTCCCAACACCGTTGCTCTCAAAAAAAGTCACCCTATGAACTTCTATTCAATCAGGTGCCATCATATGCAAACTTTCGGACGTTTGGTTGTCGAGTGTTCCCTTATCTTCGTGACTATTCCCGTCATAAGCTCTCTCCTAGAAGTGCTTCTTGCATTTTTATTGGGTATAGTCCAAAACAAAGGATACCAGTGTCTTGATCCATCTACAAATCGAGTTTATCTCACTCGTCACGCACAATTTGATGAGGAGGTTTTCCCATTCAGTGGCGTTGTTCCTCCGGTTGATGAGGCTAAGCTCCTGTTCTCAAACTTTGATGAACTTAATTTTACACCTTTATCACCCCCAACAATTCCATCTACAACTACTTCCAAATCACCATCTTATTCTCGCCCCAACTCCAGCCCTTGCACACTTTGTGAACCAAGCCCTTCCACCTCACCACCATATAACTCCCCTACCACTCCCTTCCGCTACACCTACAGCCGTCGCCCATGCCAAACTGAGCCTCAAACGCAGCCGGATCGCTCTCCCGGGTCCACTGTTCAACCAGCCCCCACTTTGGATCAGGCTGGTACCCCAGCCGTAGCTGCTGGTCCACCACCTGGGTCTGATCTTGCTCCACTTCCCTCATCCAACCATGCTCCAACTACTTCTGTGTATCCTATGATAACTCAAGCACGTGCTGGTACACATAAACCAAGACATGTGGCAGATATTGCAATCCTTAGTTCCAGCCTCTTACATCGGGCTTTATTTTCTTCAACAGATCCTAAATGATTTAAATCAGCCTCTAAACAGTCTAGGTGGATCAATGCCATGCGTGAGGAAATGGATGCTTTACAACAAAATCACACTTGGGATCTTGTTCCTCGCCCTAAAGATTCAAATGTCGTTAGTTCTAAATGGGTTTATAGGACAAAATACAAATCAGATGAGTCAG
Organism: Smallanthus sonchifolius; assembly: GCA_023525975.1. Taxonomy (NCBI): domain Eukaryota; kingdom Viridiplantae; phylum Streptophyta; class Magnoliopsida; order Asterales; family Asteraceae; genus Smallanthus; species Smallanthus sonchifolius. The sequence goes on along the minus strand of CM042028.1, from coordinate 14,299,443 downwards.
TTGATCGCTATAAAGCCTGTTTAGTTGCTCAAGGCTTTACTTAGGTTCCGGGCTTGGATTATTCCCTCACTTTGAGTCCCGTGGTTAAGGCTTTGACAGTTCGAATTGTGTTGGCATTGGCCACTATTAATCAATAGCATCTTCGTTAATTAGATGTCAAAAATGCCTTCCTAAATGGAGACCTTACTGAAACCGTATTTATGGAACAACCTCCGGGTTTCATTAATTCTCGTCTCCCTGATCATGTGTGTTATCTCAAGAAGGCCTTATACGGATTAAAACAAGCACCACGTGCATGGTTTCAAAGGCTTAGCACATTTCTTATTCGCCTTGGCTTCACGTGTAGCCGTGCCGACCCGTCTTTATTTGTATACAAGCAAAATTCTTGCCTCATATATCTACTTGTTTACGTAGACGATATCATCCTCACCGGAAATAATGAGGCAACCATTACACAGTTTATCACTCGTCTTCAAAGTGAATTGGCAATCAAAGACTTAGGACAATTAAACTATTTTCTAGGTCTTGAACTAAGCTATACTGATTCTGGCCTATTTCTTTGTCAAGCAAAGTATGCCCATGATGTCCTTGCTAGGGGTGCCTCCTTGATGCCAAACCGGTTCACACACCACTGACTACATCCGACATCTTCACCTCTCAAGGGACTGCTTCTCATGATCCTACTTTATACCGCTCTCTTGTGGGCGCTCTCCAGTATCTCATAATTACTAGACCGGATATTTCATACGCCGTTAATCAGGCAAGTCAGTTTCTACACTCACCAACTACATCTCATTTTCAGTTCGTAAAACGCATCCTCCGTTATGTAAAAGGAACTCTCTCATATGGTCTTACCTTTGACAAGTCGTCTACCACTAAGTTGGTAGGTTATTCGGATGCGGATTGGGCTCGATGTATAGAAACTCGACGTTCTACCTGTGGCTACTCAATTTATTTAGGTGCAAACCTTGTCTCATGGAGTGCAAAGAAACAACCCACAGTTTCACATTCTAGCTGTGAATCAGAATATAGGGCTATGGCAAACACCACTGCCGAAATCATTTGGGTTTCTCACCTTCTCCGCGAGCTTCATGCCTTTCCACCTAGACAACAGGAGTGCTATGTTTCTTAGTCAAAACCCGGTCTCCCACAAACGAGCTAAGCACATCGATATTAACTATCATTTTGTTCGTGAACTCGTCTTATCTGGAAAATTATCCACTAAGTTTGTTCCAACCAAGCTCCAAGTTGCAGATATCTTCACCAAGAGTTTATCGTGCCCTCTATTCGAAATCTTTCGTGCCAAGCTTTGTGTTGGTCTCCCACCTGTTCGCTTGAGAGGGGGGGGGGTATTAGGAAATAGTTTACATTTATGTATAATATATTTCTGCTGTAATTAGCATTTACTTTTCCCGTAATTATCCACCTAGTTAGGAGATTCTGGTGTATTTATTCAATTGTATCCTCTGTATTCTGGAGTCAATAATATACCGACATTCTACATTATTGATCAAGAAATTGCTTTATCAATTGAATCAATTGATTAACACAGAATCGTCCAATTGAATTAGAAGAAACGGTTTGCTTGAAGTCGTTTTGGAAAGGCTAACACACTCTTTCACCGTGCTCACATCTCCCTCAGGAGATCATCCGGACTAACATTATCCACTTAACTAGGCTCCTGGTTCGGTTACCAAGTCACATGACTTATTGGAAAGTTGGAATGCACAATCCCCGCAAAGCCACTCATTAAGAACTAAATACTAAAATTGAACTGATTTATATTTCTTTGTTAATAAAATGGAAGGGCTCCCGGCTAGGGTTACCGTGACCCTCAATCTATTGGAAAGCTAGAATGATAAGACACGCTAACCATCGCAACACCGGAATAAAGACATTTTGACTATGACATACTATAAATACATACTTCTTTCACCTCAAGTCTTAAACTCCACGGCTCCAGCTAAGAGTCTACGCAAGCCAAGACAAGTGGAAAGAAGAAATACCGACAGAAAACACAAGGTCCCGCTAAGACTCATCTAACTTTGCTTGAATAGTCAATCTGAACTAACCAAAGTTTTAAATCTTTTACCAACCGGTCCTAGTATAGTACCAAAGACTTGTATAAATACGTATAGCTTTGAATGAGTGTTCAAACAACGCGTGCTTAAAACACTCACAAAAGTAAAGACTTTACTGACTGAAAATTAAGTACTCATATCTTAAAAAGAGAAACTACAATAGAAAATAACCAAGAAACATAAACACACCATTTTCATAACTAGAAATTAAATTAAAAACAAGGTTTATAAAGTGATACAAGAAGACTAGCCAAGAATGGTCATAAATATTATAACACTGACACTTGGTGATATAATGGAATGATCCAACGATCAAACCAAAGCCAAGTGGAAATGAGTATGAAATGCTCCTTGATCCTTGAATACAATTGACCAAACTTGGATTGGAGTAGCATCTTCAACAGCTTTAGAAGGGAACTTGTTCAGGAAGTACATTGTAGTGGCAGCCGCCTCTACCCAGAACAGATTAGGCATCTTCTTTTCGTTAAGCATGCTCCTTAAAATAAACATCTCCATGACAGTTCGGTTTTTTTCGTTCCACTATCCCATTTTGCTCTGGGGTGTGAGGTATTGTTAATTGTCTTTGAATGCATGTGCAACTCAAAAATTATCAAAATCATTAGATCCAATACATGCGTGTTAAATCATCGATAAATAGCAAGAAGCACCTGATACCTCCCAGACTGTCGCATTGCATGGGACCAAAGACATCAGCATACACAAATTCAATCTTTTGAGTGGCTTGCCAGGTGTTGGTATACAAACTTCACATTTTTCAAGTGTCTTCATTTAATCATTTTTGGTAACCCATGCACCAAGTTTTTATCATGCAGTGTCTGCAAACCTTAGCAATGTAAATGCTCGTATCAATAGTGCCATAGCCTTGTGACAGCAAATTGTTTTGAACCTGGTGAGTGATTCTGAGTTTTTGCAGCATCCAACACAAACATATTATTGATCGTGAACCTCTTGATGTATGAGTTCCATGGCAAGCACATCCTTCTTGGCCTCCTTGAAATCTTTTGAGCTTTCATTCATTGCTATGATGCTAAGATAGACTAGATCCCACAACTCACGACAACGTTGGATGGTCTTCATACGAAGGCTCCAGTGTTCATACCCTCACCCTTGAATACATGAATGATAGTTGATGTTTGGGAAATACTCGATGAATCAAGTATGATAATGACAAAGGTACTGCTGAGACTGATCAGACTGTAGCTCTAATACCACGATGTTGGTAAAAGAGCAAGCAAACACAGATATCGAAAACAAGAATGACTCAAACATAATTGCTTCATTAATCAAAAGAAGAAGCGTACATCAGCAACAGACTGACTGGGCTTTAAATAAGCAAACAAATTCAAAAGATAAAGTAACAAACTCCCTATGAACTAGGCCTACTAAACAACCGTTAGTTAACAACCTTTATTCAAATGAACCACAGAAATACCCGGTGCATACTTTTACTAACTAAAACATTTGAATTACTTTATAACATCGCTCTCCTTCTGTCCCGCCTACTAATCATAATAGATTTGGAACTGGTGGTCGCTTTTGTTTTCGGTGATTTTTCCTTTTGTTCTAATCCTTTCCTCGTAAGCTTTCAAGAGGCCTACAGCCTCCTTGAACGACATGTTCTCCAAATCTAAGAATTGTTCTATGGATGCTATGATTTGCAAGAAACTTTCCGGTACGGAATCAAGACGTTTCTGGACAAGAGTTGCATCATCAATTGTAGTCCCACAAGACTGCCGAATTTAGATATCGTACCTCCAAGTTTACGTGCGAACTGCTAAGTCGTGACTGTTTCTGTTTCTTTTCCTTTGCAAGCAATCCAGCTCGCTTCGTAGGGTTTGTAATCTCGCCTTTTGCACCCTATCGGCTCTAAGAAACCTTACCATTAATGCTTCCCAGATGTCTTTTGCACGTGTTCTTGGCTATTTGCAACATGATGTCCTCAGGTACGACTTGAAAAATAAACGCCCGTTGCTTGCTTTTTCTTTTTTCTCCTCCATAACCTCTCCAACTGTGGGATCGACAACTTCTCACAAAAATAAATGCCCTTGCTTGCTCTGATACTAATTGTTGTAGTTAATTGGTAATAGATCAAACACAAACAAACTTGGTTTGTAAAACACCCTGTTCCATAACTCTTTTATAAATAATCAAAACAAAGAAAATACAATACTTGAAATAAATGACTCCTACCATCTATTTATACTATGGTTATCCTGACCTCTAAGCTACTAAATCAAAACAAGATAAACTTTAAAAATAAGAAAAATTTCAGTCGGTTCCTATAAATCCGATTTGAATCATTATTTTTTGCTTGTTATGGATAAACATTCTCTTCCTTGAATATCGAACGTGACTTAATCCTAAGTAAGGATTAAATTTCCAACAAAAAAGCCCCATTTACCTTTTCATGTTGTGTGGAAGGATATGAATCCTTTCCAATGCAACCCATATACAGTCGTTGCATATATATATATATTTTTTTTTTGGAACAAGATGCACTTATGAAGCTTGATCACTTTTGAATGCAGTTTGATTGGCAAATGTTGAAAGAATGCAATCATCCGAATCTTGTTAAACTCATAGGATACTGCATGGAAGGTGAACAACTCTTCCTTGTGTATGAATTTATGAATAACGGAAACTTGGATGATCTTCTTTGTAGGGGTAAGCATCACACATAACTCCACCTAAACATAAATCAAACCAATATTTAAGTAAATTAATTGTCTAGAAAAATTAATTTAATTGGTTTTAGGAGTTGTAGCACGACTTCCGTTGGTTAAGAAAGTGCAAATAGCATTTGGAGTGGCTCGAGGGATTCTTTTCTTGCAGAAGATGCACTGTTATTTTGGCACAGATCAGATGATTAATCCAATGTTTGAACGACGTGACATAATGTTGGATAAGGTACAATCAAAGCTTTTTTTCTTTAAACATTAATGGTTAGCACCACAATCTAGTTTTTTTTTTTAAAGGCAACTTTTATTTCAAAAACCAAACCAACTAGCAATGGCTAGTATGAAGAACATACAAACATTATAATAGACAATTACATGAGAATCTATATATTTTAGGCTATATTGAAACTGTAAGACTTTGATATTCCTTGATGATTACAATATTACATATGGATATAAATAATACAGGAGGAGATAATTAGGGAGCTACAATCAGGGAGCTAACAAAGGAAAACCAATCAAACATAACTAATTACTTAAATACAAAATACATGCCAATAATATCATTTGATATTATCGGCTAACAGTCCCCCGCAGTTGAAGCCGGAGATGAGCGGAGGCATAAACTGGATCTAAAACGTTGAAACAAGTGTTTTGGTAACCCCTTGGTGAAAATGTCCGCATATTGATAATCTGCCGGAACGTGTAAAACTTTAACTGTGCCAAGGCGGACCTTCTCTCGAACGAAGTGTATATCCAGTTCGACGTGTTTGGTTCTTTGATGTTGCACTGGATTTTCGGCTAGAAAGACTGCTGATATGTTGTCACAGTAAATGAGCGTGGCGTGTCTAACCGGAACGTGAAGTTCGAGCATGAAGTTACGGATCCAGCTAATTTCGGCTACGGTGTTGGCGACGCCTCGATATTCTGCTTCGGCACTAGATCGTGATACTGTAGGTTGGCGTTTCGAGGACCAAGAAATTAAATTGTCGCCCATGTAGACACAGTAACCGGAAGTCGACCGACGAGAGTCGGGACACCCACACCAATCCGCATCCGAATAGGCGGTCAGTTTAGTAGACTGGGAGGGTGAGATGAGCAGACCCTGAGAGAGTGTACCTTTGATGTACCTGAGGATCCGCTTGAGTAATTGAAAGTGCGGTTCACGGGGGGCGTGCATGAAGAGGCATACCTGTTGGACCGCATACGAGATGTCCGGTCGGGTAATGGTAAGATATTGTAGAGCACCGGCCAAGCTTCTGTATAAAGAACTGTCGGGAAAAGGAGAGCCGTGATTGGCACTAAGCTTGGAGCCAAATTCTACCGGAGTGCTAGCCGGTTCACAGGTGAACATATTAGCACGGGATAAAATATCGGCGGCATAAGACGACTGAGATAAAAACAGGCCACTCTTTTGTTTCTGGACGGCTATACCGAGGAAGTGATTCAACGTTTCCAGGTCTGTCATTTTAAATTCAGCGGATAAAGAGTTGATGATGCTCCGTAGCAGAGAGTTACTAGAGGCGGTGAGGATTATATCATCAACATATAAAAGTAAGTATGCCATCTGATCCCCCTTGTGATAGACAAACAGTGAAGTGTCACAGACACTACTTTTGAAGCCACATTTCGAGATATACCCAGCAAACCGTTGATACCAAGCCCGTGGGGCTTGTTTCAAGCCATAAAGAGACTTGTTAAGCTTGCATACAAATTTAGGATGTGAGGATGAAGTGAACCCTGGTGGCTGAAACATATACACAGTCTCTTTCAGATGCCCGTACAAAAAGGCGTTTTTAACATCTAGTTGATGGATGGGCCAAGCTTTTGATACTGCTAAACTTAGAACCGTGCGTATCGTAGTGGGTTTAACCACAGGGCTGAACGTCTTGTCACAGTCAATGCCCACAGTTTTGCTTTTACCATTAACAACCAGTCAATCTTTGTGTCGTTCCAACGTCCCATCAGCATGGAATTTATGTTTAAATAACCACATGCAACGAATGACGGGTGCATCAGCAGGTCTCGGTACAAGTTCCCACGTATTATTTGCCAATAGAGCTTCATATTCGTTAGTCATGGCAACTTTCCAGTTAGGGTCGGTGAGAGCGGTAACATGGGATTTGGGTAGGGGGGAAATGGGAGGGGATGTTTCGGTGTTAAGAGATAGTGGGTGTCGAGGTTTGACAATGCCCTATTGCGACCGAGTTTGCATGGGGTGTGTGGATGTAGTAACAGGAGGTGGTGGTGTTTGGAAAGGTGGTATCCGGATGTTGTGTCATGGGAGGGGTTGGTTCGGAGTTTGGTGGAGATGAGGGTGGGTGTGTCGTTTGTTGTTGAGAGATGGGAGGAGGAGTGTTTTGGTGTGGGCCGTGATGGTTGAGAGGGGGCTGTTGTGGGTCGGATGTGGGTGTTGGGACGGGTGTATGAGCAGTAGGAGTTTGGTGGGTGTTTAAATAGTGAGTAGTGGAGTGGAGTTATTATTTGTTGGACATGTCAGTTATCTAAACATAAACGGTTGCCGTTTTCAGATTCTACAACTCGTACTTTATTACCATTTGCTATGTTACATTGTGATTTGTGGACATCACCTATTTTTAGCCATGCAGGTTATAAATATTATATGGTTTTAACAGACGACTTCACTCAATATACTTGGGTTTACCCGTTAAAGTTTAAATCTGAAACATTTACTAAGTTCACCCATTTTCATCAATTTGTTAAAACTCAGTTTCACTTACCTATTAAATCGTTTCAATGTGATATGGGGGGTGAATTTGACAACACCAATTTTAAAATTTTTGCTACACAACATGGCACTCAATTTCGGTTCTCTTGCCCGCACACCTCCCAACAAAACGGGAAATCCGAGCGCATGATTCGCCGATTAAATGACATCATGTTTGCTCTCCTCACTCATGCTAACCTACCGTCTTCTTTTTGGGTCGGAGCCCTTCACACGGCTTCATATCTTCACAACATTCTTCCCACAAAACTACACAAATATCAAACCCCCACTTCTCTTCTTTACCTTCGTCAACCCAACTATGACCATCTTCGTGTGTTCGGATGCATATGCTATCCAAACATTTCGTCCACTCGTCCTCACAAATAACAATAATATCATTTGATATTATTGGCTAACAGAAACTACACCAATCTTTCCATAGCAAAGAGTTATGTTTCGATCTATTTTTTACCCATAGGAATCCAAGCGACTTTATGTCTTCAAATAATTTCTCCAGATTTATCGACTTGTTTGAAAAAATGGCCTCGTTTCTTGCTTGCCAAATGCACCAAATAGTAGTGAAGACGACTCCATGTAGCATTTTCTTTTAGGCTCCATTTTTTGTATTTGTCTTGTGTAGTTCAAGTAAATCTCTTACCGTGAAAGCGAAAATTGGGGGGGGGGGGGGGTTGCACCACAATCTAGGCTCCATTTTTTGTAGTTGTCTTGTCCGTCGTCTCTTCTATCTCCCCGCACATCTGACACAATTGAGATTCAATGTGGATATTCCTTATGTTTAAAGCTGTTAGAGTCGGTAAACGATCCATCTCAGCCCTCCAAGCTGTTAGAGTCGGTAAACGATCCATCATTACAGGCTGATGTGAACACGTAAATCGGGGGAGTGGGGGAGTTGAAGACTTGAAGGAGCTTTTTTTTTAATGGAAAATTTCTTTACTTAGAGTTAGAGCATGTGGTATACCCAAGTGGGTGAGGGTTTAGTGAGAGGAAAAGTGGTTACCATGTGTCGTCACGTCAAATTCTACAAATCTCACATCAACCTCACTTGGCAAGGGAAATACCCAAGTGAGTGAGGGTGGTGTGAGAATTAAATGCATTAAACAAATGGTACAAATGTACAAACACAAGGTCAACACACATGTTCTTCTCCTTCTCCTCTCCTTCTCGTGAAAAACCTCACGGATGATGCTCACTAACCCCCTCACGAAAACAAGGGGGTGGTGTGCCCTCTCCCTCACTAGCTGAGGTCTCTAACGAAAGGTCTCTCACGAGACCATACCACATAATCTTATGGTGAAGGGGGTGGATTACTCATTTACTCACCAAAACTGCTCAATAGAATTCTGCCACCTCAAAACTACTCAAACTACTCATTTACTCATATTTCATTGGAAACACCCTACTCATTTACTCACCAACTTTTTTTTTAAATAAACATTTAAATAAAAAGAGTCAATTTCATTAAATAAAAATTAACATAATACAATTAAAAACCTAGAAACATAAAAATAAAAGGCTACAAATAAAAATTAAAAAAACTAGAAAATTAACAAAAAAATAAAAGCTAGATAATAAAAATAAAAAACCTAAAAGGTGCATTGCCATCCATACTTTGCCGCAATTTCACGTTTACGTTGCAATACATTCGACATGTACGGTTCTACGAGATGATCATGCGATTCGGTGAACGTTTTGATATCATGGTCCTTTTGTTTTTCAATCATCAACTCAATCGATGCTTGTTCTCTTTTTAATTTTGCTTCCACCATCTTATCCCGAATACTTTCTTTTTTTTCTTTTTCCAACCCTTTCATACTCTTGTATTCTTCGACTATGTCTACCAAATTTCCCTTGCTAGATGAACTTTCGGCCGATTTCTTCCCCGGACGTTTTGGCCTTGTCGATGTCGTGTCGTCTTGACGTTCGGTGTAAGGCCCCAAACTAGGCACCCTACAGTTGGTTCTCATAACTGATTATACTCTTTAAAACATCTAACTTTCATTTAAATAAACAGCAGAAGTCTTTCTCAAAATAATGTTATTTTTCAAACTCGTTAATTTTCATAACGTTACCTGACGAATGCATGCGCACCAACCCGAGTAGTCCCGCTCCCAAGCCAAGATATCTCATCTAGCAGACTCACCTGCAAAACAATCTAACGTACATACAAAGTCAGCTACGCTGAGTGAGTTCTAATAGTTTAATTTAAACAAAAGCCAACTCGTCTCATTTATTGTTTACCTCCACATCAAGACCCTCTGGCCCTTAGAAAATAGTTTTATAAATTATTAACACATAGATAACCCTGTTATCTTATACTTGCCCTAAAAGGGTCCACCACCCCTGACTCAACCCACAATTATAACTCAGTAAGTCTCTCCGACATGGATCAAGCTTACTATTCTGATAACGCGCAATCTACTATACTTATATTAACCATACACTGGTTAACTCAACAAATCCCGACTGACTCAACTGTTGTACACAGTGTACTCATCCCGCCTCAACGGTCAATCTAACTTGACATATCACATTGATTCCATCTATTTATCACATCAATATCATCTTGTACACAATTAATATAACTCATCACCTGCATGCAAATTAACACATATATATGCATACAAACACATACCTCATCGCTGCTCCCTCGTTAGGGTTATCCCCGTCGGGATACTCGTCATAAGCTCAGCTATACCCTTGTTACAGGGCCCCGCCACTAATTATAGCGACACTCGTCATCCATGATGACTACCCAGCCACTCACATGGTGACTATATCATCTACCGTACGTACAATGATGACCCCGAAGGACTCCGTCCTCCACACCAATGTTGACCATACACACGGACAACAATGCAAGCACACAAAGCAACGCATATATATACACATGACACTACCTGGACATGTACTACGACTCACCACCCTTTCCTGGATCACTTACGTGTGTAAACCAACACATTACCCGACTCTTTCCGAATAATTAATTATATGACACACAAACAACATACTGACTTCTAGCCCGTATTTACTATGGACACTCCATAGACCCATGCAAGCACGATACCCGCCGTGTCACGAGGACAGCGACACAACTACACACAATCATCAAACACATAACGCTTAACAGCATACTAGCATTCACTTGACTCGTTAATGAACCACGTACGGGTTCCCCTGCTAACTCTTCCTATATAACCATCACAGGTTTAACTACATTCCTGACTAACTCATAAGATGACACACGCATATCATCACACTCTTGTACACCCATCCTAAGGACCCCACAACGACCCTTAGCTTCATTATTACATAATGGTCTCATAAAACACTTCAAGTTAATTTATAACTCGTAATGCGTTCGTTTAATAAAACATGTGAGTATGTACGATAGCCCCAAAACAGTAAAACGTTTAAAAGAGGGGATTAGAAACTCACAGGTTTGACGGTCCTTCCCAAGCACTGCACGTTTCCTCGCACGAACCCGAACCTGTTAACGCATGATTATAAAGTCAGAGTACATCCTAAACATGCGTCACTACGTAGACGTAAACGTTTCTGATACTCGTCTCCTCCGCACAATCCCCTTCACCATGCCAAAACCCTAGTCCACGTACTAGTTCAAACCGGGTTACCTTGGACTCCGTAAGGAACCCGCATGCATGCATATCCACACGTCATGCCATGCCTCGGTCTCGCATGTCACACGTACCCGAGCCGAAGCCTCCCCCATGCACGTCCGAACTTAGCATGCAACGCTTACGTCTTAAAAACTAATCGGATACAACCCGATCCCAAGCTCCTCCCCGTTCACCACCGCGAACCACCACCGCCGTGCGCCGCTACCAGGAGTCACCCGCCATGCACCACCGTCGTGTTCCGTCACCTTGAATCACTCTCGTCCGCTTGCCATTGATTTAGCCGAGAGGAACCCTAATCGGGTTCTCCTTCGCGTGGAAGCATCACCACCACCTTCACCTCGACGTCCACCGCCGTGAAGCGCTGCCACAGCAGTCTCCGACTGTTGTCGGGCACCGCCATCCGTCGTCGTCATCGCTTTAGTGATCCCTGACGTCACCACCTTCAACCGTTGCCACTGTGGTAAGGTTAGTTGCCTCTGACAAGCTCTCCTTTGTCTCGGCAGTCGACAAAAACCCCCATCGGGTCACCCCCGTGATTCCTCCTTGCCGCTTGCAACCTTCGCCGGCCACCTGAAACCCCTCGCAGCCACCACCGTGAACCCAGCAGTCGTGACAAACATCGGCCGCCACCCTTTCCCCGTAACCGGATACGTAAACTAAGAACAAGAACGTGATAACAAGTAAATGGGGATTACCTCGCATGATACGGGAGTCCTACTCTATGGACCACCCTTGCGCCACCGTCCTCCTCCTTCCCGTCGCCGGCTTTCCCCCTTTTGCGTCCTCCTTCCGGCCATCGCGCACCTAGGGTCGATAATGGCCCTAGGGTTTGCGTTAATGTTGTATTTAAACTACCACAGTTACATCCGAGTCCCTCTTTTTTTCTCTTTTATACTTCTCGATCATAACCGTGTGTTGAAGGGTTAACCGCTTCCTCAAAGCCTTGTTAAATAAAATTCTACGCAAAAAAACCTACCAACCATCTCGTTTACTAAAGGTCCGTGTCATCCCTTAGTCCAAACCGTTAACATATGGATTTCCAGGATGTTACATTCGGCGTTCACGTTTAGGTAGGGAAAGACGTTTGTAAAACCATACGGGTCACTTGGGGTTCTCGACTCGGAAGGTTTTGTTCTTTTTGAGGAGTGACTTCTTTCTAAATCCTCATCCATCAATGCTATGGGTTCCCATTTAGCATTGTTGCGTACAACCTCCCAACATTTCAAGTTGGTGAATGTCTTTTTGTACACTTTCTTGTAATGGCTTAAAGCCGCCTCAACAAGGTCCAAATCATTTGTACCACTCGGCCTTCTTTGTTTCTATAAAATTTTAAAAATATATATATAATTTGAAACGTTAGCTACGAAAATTAAAAATATATATATAATTTTAAAATAAATCTTTCCATTTGTTGGTAACACCCGCTGAAGGCAGTCATTTTTTTATTAAGATCCTTCCACTTCCAAGGCACTTGATCAACGGTTCGATCGTTTTCACCAAATAAAGCGGTAAAATGCTCTAGAACTTTCCTCCAATACGAATCCCCATTTTGTTGATTTCCTTTTGTTTTATTTTGGGTCTTATGAATATAAGCTTTGACCACGGCAAGATCTTCTTCTTCGGTCCATTTCTTTGGTGGTAACCGGTTTTTGTGTTGTCTTTTCGGCTTGGCGCCAACATCTTCGACTTCAACTTCTTGCTCATCTTCCATTTCTTCATCATTTTCCGTTTCTTCATCAACATCCTCATCTTCTCCTTCGACTTCGGATTCCGAACGGATGATGTTGTTTGGATCATGATACGGTTGGTTTTGGTATTGGTACGAAAATTGAGATAGTATATTGGATCTTGAAGCGAGAATGGGCCACACGAAAGTTGAGATAATATATTTAGATCCATATCTTGAGATAGTATATTTGGATCGGTTGAACTTTGGGGGTAGTAGTTTGAATGTTGAGGTTGCGAGAAGTAGTTTGGAATTGGTTGAGGAGGTGGTTGGGTTCGTTGAGGAGGTGGTTGGGTTCGTCGGGGAGCGGCTTGGGTTCGTTCGGGTTGCGGTTGAGATTGAACTTTTGGCCTAAATTTTCTAGCCTTTGTCCTTCCATTTTTTTTGTAGTATGAAGATTTTGAGAGTAAATATGTTTGTTAAGAGCGTATATATATATTTTTTTTTTGAAAAGCAACACATAGATATTCTAGGATAATTGGGTTTCCCCGGGGCAACACCTAGAACATCCAGGGCAGCCCACCACAGGAGGAACCCCCAACTGGGTAAACCCCCTGATCTGTCCACAGACCCCTTTTTTGCTGTGGCCAGGATTCGAACCCAAGACCTCCACTATGGGAAGTCTTGGGGCTACCATTGCACCAAATGGCCAACGGTGAGTGTATATATATAGATGAAAGTTTAGTAATTTTTTTATTTTATTTTAAAACCCCTCAACCCCACCCCCCCCCCCCCCCAACGGCTCTTTTGTTTCAAACGACTTTATTTGAACGACTTTATTTGGTTTCACACCCGAGTAAATTTACTCGCCCGTTTTACTCGATTACCTTACTCGGCCCATAAGGGGCAGTGTTCCCTTTTTACCCTATGCCTCTCTCTCCTACCCGGCCCAAGCCGGGTATGGTGCCCCCTTCATCCTGAGTGGGACTTGAACCCAAGACTTGAAGGAGCTAACTGCAAAGAAACGTGGGGGAGAAAGCACGGGAGAAAGACCAGCCGGAAGAAATAAGGTCGATCCGTGTGAATCTGGGAGTAAATATTATAACCGCCATTTTTTTAGAGTTTAAAGGGTCAAGATTAGCTAAAAAAGCGGTTAGGAGCAGTTAAGGGTGATCAGTAAAAGACAAAAAATTTGTGAATGTATGCTTGTAATTAAAGCTTTACATTTTTTCTCTAAGGTTTTTTAGTTTATGTAATGTTGTGAATGCCCCTTGTTAGTTTTACCTACATACACTGTAAATTTGCAGGATTTTATGGCAAAGCTTTCAGATTATGGTGTTCTGAATTATCGCACTCTTTACGAATTATATCTGAAGCTTAAGCCAATGTTTGAGCGACCTAGAGAAGGGCGGAAAATTAAGGTACAATCTAAGTTCTTTTTCTTTAAACATTATACCGGACCATTGAACAAAAAAAAACTAAAGAAAGTCGTGCATTCTGTTTTTTAAATAAAATTGATAAACGAAAGTTATTACAGAAAAGCGAAATTATTAGAAAATTAAACGGTTTAAAAACGTATATTATATATATTATGAGGGGTGAAAACGAAAATTAAAAAAATTGAATTGTCACTTGTCACCCCTTATTGATGGGGGTACTATTCCCCCTAATGTTCTTTAAATAGTTAATAGTTAATAATGGTTAGCACTCCAATCAATTATGGTTGTTATTAACATGAAAAAATACATATATTTGTTGCAACAATAGGGTTGTTGCAATGCTCAGTCCATAAAAGCCTTGTGTTGCTGACGTGTAGAATGATCATGATTCATGCAATACAATTTACCGTTAGGCTTGTCACATTTATTTATCTTGTGCGTTGTCTCTACTGTTAAAGAGTAAGTATAGTGTTTTGAGTGACTAAGAAAAAGATATTGGTTGGGGTTGGTGGTTTAATGGTAGAGAAAAATCCTTTCAGAACATCAAGCTTGAGCATTTATGATACGTACCTACCTAGTATAGGAAAATCCTTTTGGAACAACAGCCGGACTAACCAGCTGGGCTGGCTACTAGTTTGCTTTAGTTTTAGAAATCGGTTTTATTTATACAGCAAAAAATCTGGAAATAAAAAAAAGATAAAAAACAAAGTCACATGCTAAACTTGTTGGAAATCAGGCTATTCGCGCACACACCAAAACACAATAATATTTTTGTGAAAACTCCCACGACTCTTTCAATATTATTAAGAATAAAAACCAGACTTTTATAATAACTCTTAAACCCTCTATTTATACTAAAATTAAACTAATCCTAACCCAACTCAATAACTATTAAATAATCAAATAAATAAACAAACTCACTCCTAGTCAAATACGAACACAATCAAACAATTGATAAACTAATATTTATTTTTAATCAAGATTAAACCTTCATTCTCCCCCTTAATCTTGTTTTGTATCTCCTAGATCTTGAATTCCCAGCAAGACTCGTAAATTTCAACACCATCATGGTAATCACAATCATGGTCTTCATTTTTTATCAATAACCTGAATCACTCAAGTCTTTCACACCAACTTGAATCACTCAAGTTTAATTACCTTCACAGCCTTTCTTCTACACAGGTATCGCACCTTCATCCCAATCTGAATCACTCAAATTCTTCGCCACGTTCCATACGGTCTTCAATCCTGTCTCACACGGGATCTTCGCCCCTATTTGATCACTCACTGATCACAAATCTGCCTTGGTTACTAATCAATCTATCACGGATTTACAACCACGTTCTTCACCGTTATTGTAAGCCCCCAAACAGGGCACCCCCACAGTTGGGTCACATCATGGTTTATTTTTTGAAAAACACTTATCTCTTTATAAAAACATACAACGGAAGTCTTCACTCAAAATAGTATTCTTATTTTAAAATCATTATTTTACTCTTCATTATCGTAGGAATGCATACACACTGACCCGAGTAGCCCCGCTCCCAAGCCAAGATACATCGTCACATGAACTCACCTGCAAAACAGTCTAACGTACATACAAAGTCAGCTACGCTGAGTGAGTTCTAACAGTTTATCTTAACAAGAAACCTTCTTGTTATAAACGTCTTTTTATTAAAACTCAGGCCTTCACTTCAGTTATAAAATAATTCACCGTTCATGTCGGTAACTCATGCTACCTAAAACATTTCAACTCCCCTAAGGGTCCAACAAACCCCGACTTTACCCATAACCATAACCTGTAAGTCTCACCGATTTGGATCCAACTTACCAAAACACAACCCTGTGACCTACCACCCATATCAACCTGAAAACCGGTTACTCAACCGACTCCTAGACATAGACCTGACAAGCCCTAAACAAGACTCTCCCCAAGTCTACTAACATCCTCGTCATGAACACGACATCACGGCCATCAATATTAAGCACACAAGCTAATATTGTTATCACACCATTTCCTTATCACCAAGGCCAAGCAAGATTTAACACACAATAAATCACACACATGAGACATACCTTCGAAGGCTTTCCCTTGTCTCATAAACATCACCCTCGTTAGGGTATCCCCGCCATGGTATTCATCATCTCAGTCCGGGTCTCAATTTTGCCCCCACAGGGCCCATCAATGCACGCCGACACTCCCTTCTGAGTTCGCCGGCATTTATTCCCGTCATATCACACAGTGACCACCTCGTCATCTACACGGTGACTGACACGTCACCCACACGATGACTGCCAGATCACCCGCATGGTGACAACCCCGAAGGACTGACTTCTCCACATCATCATTGGTCGTATACATGGATAGCAATGCTAACACACAAAGCAACAAGTTATACACACATGACACTACCTGGATATGTACTACAACTCATCATCCTTACACGGATCACTTATGTATATAACCAAACACATACCCTAGACATATCCTCGTAACGTCTAGACTCAACTTCTGACTTATCCCGAAAGTTAGTATACGATATATTGGTGTCATACCGACATCTAACCTACTCAACCTAGGGACACCACATTGACCCTTAAATTTCTTTTTAAATGATATAGTTAACTCGTAAAACTTGACAGGTTTAACTCATTTCTCGCAACACATGTATTTATATGATAAAACGTGTAAGTATGTACGATAGCCCCAAAAACAAGTAAAAAGGGGATTAGAAACTCACTGATTACGAAGATCCAACTCCCGTGTTACAACCTGTTCGTTCACGCATGGAACCAAACCTGTCAAACGTATGGTCACGTGATCAGAACAAGTCCTAATCGTACATCGAACAACGCAAAATAAAAACCACACACTTCGTCTTAACCACTCGTCATTCCAATCATCGAACCCTAGCCCCACGAATACACGTGTACCCGAGCCGGGTTCCTATGCATGCACGTATGCCATGCAAACCCTAACCGGCCTCCATGCCGTCCTCCGTCTCCTCCATCATGCATCACCATGCATGTCGTCTTCGTCTTCCTTATCGTGACCAAACCCTAATCGGCTAACACCACCACTACCACACCGATGGACTCCACCCGAGCCATCCCACACGAAGGATACATGACCATCTCTGTCCTCCGACGTTCCCCACCATAGCGCACCACCATAGCAGCCGCCACAGCCGTTGTCTCCGTCTCCTCGTCGTGTGCCACCCTTCCTCCTTCTTCCTATCGGCAGCCGACCACCACACCTATCGGGTTACCGCCACGCCCCCTCCTGCCGGCTGTCATCGTCACGCACCACCTCCTAGTCGTCGTCACCTACTACAACCCGTAGCCACCACCGAGAGCCATCACTGAAACAGCCGTCGTCGGTCTTCACCACCATAACTCATCTAACCCTAATCATAATCCCATGCAATAACGATCGTAAACAAACATAAAACGGGATTACCTGATAGTGTTCTTGGTCTTCGTTGAGAAAATACCACCCGGAACCACTGTGGTCGCCGTCTTCCTCCTCTCCTTGCGTCTCTTCCCGGCCGTCGCACCCCTAGGTCACTAATGACCTAGGGTGTAACACCTTACTTTTAAAACACCGACAATTAAAAACATTTGAACCCGCGGAGGCATAAATCCCAAGAATTTTTTTTTTTTAAACTGTTCGCGTGCCGCGAACTTCTGGAGCCCTCCCCTCGCGTGCCGCGAGGGAGTCCCAAAAACCAAATCCGGAAAACCATGTCGCGAAGACCCAGCCCTGGCTTTTCGCGTGGCACGAAGACCCCTTTTTCACAGAAGGTTTTGAAGTTCCTGCAGATTTCATACTTAGCCAAATATCCATCTTTTTACCAATTCACTTGACACCAAGAGTTCCCAAACACTTGGGTTTTGACCAAAAACACTTCAACACCATTTACATACACCAAAATACAATTTGTGTATCAAATTTACATCCATTAAAAGGTTTCTAATTACCACCAAAATACATAAATGCGTACGAGAATCCCACCAAAAACTTTGGACTTGACTTGACTACATCGGAGCTTTCACTCTTTTCATTTTACATTCATGATCAACACATTTTCCATTTCCATTATGGCACATAGGCCATAACTTCATCATCTCATATCTATTATGATTCTTAGATCATAACTTCGTATCCACATATCCATTATGGTACTTAGACCATAACTCCATAACCACATATCCATTATAGTATAAATACTATAACTACATTTCATTCACTTATTCATACACTTGATACACATACATACCACATAACACATTATGCAACTTAACACATTATGCATACAACATTGCACATAACACTTTTATTCATCAATTACTAAGTAAGTGAAAAAGCACTTACCTTGTGGATTTGAGGATCCCGCACCACCTTCAAGTTTTGCAATTTGATTACCTAAACATATACACCTAGTTTATTAATCTAATATACATCAAAATCGCACTTTAATTGGGTTCACAACCCAATTTCCCATTTCCAACCCAAACTGACCCGTTTGAGCTATACTCATATCTAAACACCCTCTTTCACCCCAAACTCACCTACTTGAGTTTCATTATCCTTACATTAACACTAATTTTTATTCAATAATTATTATTAAGTTAATTTGGTGTTTGTTCAAGTGTCTAACATCATACAAACACTTAATCATCATTAATTCAACATTCTATCATCATAATCCAAACACCCCCAAATTTCTCCATATGAACCCTAACTCCTCATAATCAAAATCAAAGGGTTCTAGGATGTTAATCACCATTCTTTACCTTTAGTTTAGCTAGATTATCAACAATCTAACACTAATTTACCACATGCATTCAAATTTCCGGATTTTACCCAAAACCCACCAAGAACACATCAAAGGTGAAATCAAAAGGAAGATAGTCACTTACTTGATGTTAGGAAGGTGTTGTGTGAGCCAAAACCTTCACGAATCAAGCCTCAAACGCACGTTTTAAGCTTAAATCCCGTTTTCTCCTTTTTCTCCTTTACTCATGAACGACACAACACCAGGTGAAAATGCTAATTTTGACTTCACCAAGTCAAATATGAAGTCAAATATGGCAGATTTGCCATATTTACACATTCAGCCCCTCAACTTCCATTTCACCCATTTCATTCCATAATTAGTTAAAAACTAATATAACCCCATTATTAACTTGAAACCCACTTGTTTCAACTAATAAATATTATTTCACCATAATATTTATTAGAATATTTATTTATTTATAACGAAACCCGGATTTTGGTTCGTTACAAATCACCTCCTCTTATTTGGGTTTCGTCCCCGAAACCCGACATCACATAAAAAGGTTCGGATAATATTTCAGCATTTCTTCCTCGGTTTCCCAAGTCATTTCCGCTCCCTTCTTATGTTTCCATCTCACCAAAACTTGGCAAATCTCTTTATTGCGTAAACGCTTCACCTTTCTATCCAAGATTGCCACCGGTTCCTCAACATAATTCAACTTTTCATCAATCTCAATATCATCCAATGGAACAAAAGTAGACTCATCCGCTAGACACTTTCGCAAATGGGACACATGAAACGTGTTATGAAGTCTACTAAGTCCCTCCGGTAGCTCTAATCGATAAGCTACCACACCCACCCTTGCAATCACCTTAAACGGTCCAATGAAATGTGGACTTAACTTCCCCCGTTTCCTAAACCGTATCACCCCTTTCCAAGGAGAGACTTTCAAGAGCACAAAGTCCCCCACTTGAAATTCAATCGCCCGCTTTCTATTATCCGCATAAGACTTTTGACGATCTTGAGCCGCCTTCAAGCGAGTCTTTATTTGGTCAATACTACAAATAGTTTCTTTGACCACCTCTTTACTACCAAGTTCCCGTTGACCAATCTCACACTAACACACGGGTGTTCGACATTTCCTCCCATACAAATCCTCAAAAGGCGGCATACCAATACTAGAATGGTAGCTATTGTTGTACGAAAATTCCGCCAACGGTAAATGATCGTCCCAATTTCCCCCAAAATCCAAAGCACACGCTCGCAACATATCCTCGAGCGTTTGAATCGTTCGCTCGCTTTGACCATCTGTTTGTGGATGATAAGCGGTGCTAAGATTCATTCTAGTCCCCATATCCTCATGGAATTTCTTCCAAAAACGAGAAGTAAATCTCGGATCACGGTCCAATATAATCGACACCGGCACACCATGACGTGACACAATTTCCATCACATACAATTCTGCCAACCTATCCGAAGAATACGTTTCCTTAATAGGAAGGAAATGTGCACTCTTTGTCAACCGATCCACTACTACCCATATCGCATTATAGCCTTTTCGAGTCTTTGGTAGTTTAGTGATCAAATCCATGGTTATGTTCTCCCACTTCCATAGCGGTATTTCAAGCGGTTGAAGCTTTCCATACGGCTTTTGGTGCTCCTCTTTTACCCTTAAGCATGTGAGACACCTCTCCACATACTTAACAATATCACGCCTCATACCCGCCACCAAAAATGACACCTCAAATCATAAAACATCTTTGTGGCCCCCGGATGGATAGAATACTTGGATTTATGCACCTCGTCTAAAATAGTTGCCAAAACACTTGACAACCTAGGAATTCAAATTCTATCAAAGCATGTCTTTAAACCTGTGCTATTTTCCCCAAGCTTATCAACATAACCAACCATCCGTTCCTTCTTCAAATCACCACCAAGTGCTAACACTTGAGCCTCCCGGATTTCATCAATAAGAGATGATGAAATTGTCATCTTAAATGACTTCACCTTAAAAGGTGCATGACTCGTCTTCCGACTAAGTGCATCCGCCACTACATTCGCTTTACCCGGATGATAGAGTATCTCACAGTCATAGTCCTTGACCAATTCAAGCCACCGCCTTTGCCTCATGTTGAGGTCCTTTTGGTCAAAGAAATACTTGAGACTTTTGTGATCCGTGTATATCATACACTTAGCCCCATACAAATAATGCCTCGAAATTTTGAGTGCGTAAACCACGGCCGCAAGCTCTAAATCGTGAGTAGGGTAATTCACCTCATGAGTCTTCAATTGCCTAGACGCATAGGCAATTACTTTCCCCCTTTGCATCAATACACACCCCAACCCCGAATGTGAGGCATCCGAATACACAATAAAATCTTCAGTCCCGTCCGGCAAGGATAAAACAGGCGCCTTAGTCAACTTTTCTTACAAGAGTTGAAAGGAAGATTCTTGCTCAGAACCCCAAACAAAATTAGTCTCCTTACGTGTCAACTTCGTCATCGGCAAGGCAATCCGAGAGAAGTTTTCAATAAACCGCCGATAATAACCCGCCAATCCCAATAAACTTCTAATCTCCGAAGGTGTCTTCGGTGATGACCGATCTTTAACCGCCACTATCTTGGATGGGTCGACAGTAATCCCTTTCTCATTAATCACATGCCCCAAGAACTGGATCTCGCGCAACCAGAATGCGCATTTAGAGAATTTAGCATAAAGCTTCTCCCGTTGCAACACTTCAAGAATTTCACGAAGATGAAAGGCATGATCACTTTCACTTCGCGAATAGATGAGGAGATCATCAATAAACACAATGACCGAACGGTCTATACACCCGGTTCATAAGATCCATGAAAACCGCGGGCGCGTTGGTTAAACCGAAAGGCATAACCGTAAACTCATAGTGACCGTATCGAGTGCGAAAAGCCGTCTTATGAACATCATCTTCTTTCACTTTCAGCTGATGATACCTGGACTTCAAATCAATCTTAGAGAACCACGACGCCCCTTGCAATTGTTCAAAAAGGTCGTCAATCCGAGGTAATGGGTATCTATTCTTCACTGTCAACTTGTTTAACTCCCGATAATCCATACACATCCTCATGCTCCCATCCTTCTTTTTAACGAAGAGAACGGGTGCACCCCAAGGCGAGACGCTTGGGCGTATGAAACCTTTATCAAGTAACTCCTGTAATTGCTCCATTAACTCTTTCATTTCCGGGGGTGCCAACCTATAAGGTGCTTTGGCTACCGGCTTAGCAACCGGTAACAAGTCAATCCCAAACTCTACTTCCCTCTCCGGTGGAACCCCCGGCAACTCTTCTGGAAACACATCCTCAAACTGATTCACAACCGGAACATCGTGAATATCTTTTACTTTCCCGGTCACATCCGCAACACAAGCCATGTACGCCTTGCACCCACGCGCCATGTATTTTGTTGCCTTCACATAAGAACACAACTTTATCTTACCTTTCTTCTCACCTTCTATGTAAATGGACTCACCCAACGGAGAATCGAGTTGTATCACCTTAGGTCCACATAGAATATTCGCTTTGTTCTTTGACAACCAATCCATCCCCACAATAACATCAAAATCCCCCTTGGTCATAGGTTTTAGGTCAATAAGGAACGTTTCACCCCCCGCCTTTAACTTACAATTCCTATAAATATCAAAAACTAGGAAACTCTTATCGTTAGCCGCCTCGATTTCTAAGGGTTCATCTAACTTACTACTTAGAAAAGAAGAATGCTTAACAAATTTCAAAGACACAAACGAACGAATAGCCCCCGAATCAAACAGAACTAGTGCAGGTAATGAGTTAATCTTGATTGTACCTGACACCACCTCCGAGTTATTCTTCGCCTCTTCCGCCGAGATGTGGAAAGCTCTACCCTTTGGCTTTGGCATCTCAAACTTCTTTCCGCTTCCACCTTGTGGCTTCAACTCGAGACAATCCGCCCTATTGTGCCCGGGCTTGTAACAATTGTAGCATATACAGATTTGGCTTGGACATTGATTAGCCATATGCCCCGGCTTCCCACATTTATAACAATTCGACGTTCCTTTCCTACATTCCCCAAAATGCTCTTTCCCACAAACTTTACACCCTTGTGAAGAAGACTTGTTAAACGACTTCTTACTAAGGCTCCCGCCATTAATCTTCTTCACCACTTGTTCCACAATTTCACGTTTCCTCTTCTCACCCCTAGCCTCTTGCCTCCTCAACTCCACCTCTCTTTCCCGATACCTATTTATCAAATCCACAAGTGTGGTAAAGGAGGATGGAGATATGCTATCTTTGAACTCCACCGTCAGCATAGCATAAAATCTGTCAATCTTCGTCTTCTCAGTCGACACCACGTCCGGACAGAACTTGGCGCGATCAAAGAAAGCTCCTGCCAACTCATCAATCGACTCAGTCGTTTGTCTCATGAGGAGAAACTCCTCAGTCATCCTATCCACTGTGGCCTGAGGGCAATGATATTTCAGAAAGGCTGCCTTAAACTCCTCCCAAGTCATGGAGGTCACACCCAAATCACCCCTCTCCTTTCGGAGATTCAATAACCATTCCTTTGCCCTTCCCGTCAATAGAGGCACACTAAACATCACCCTGTCTTCGGGTTTACACTTTATCGTTTCAAAGTTGGATTCCATGTCCACCACCCACCTGTGGCTAAGGATCGGGTCCACTTGCTCGTTATACTCCTTTGGCTTGATCACCATGAACTCTTTTAGTGTACAACCCCGTGGTTCCTTTTCCTTCTCTTTCATAACCACCTCGAGAGAGAGCTTAATAGTCCCTCTCATTTCCTCCATCAGCAGAGTCGTGGCTTGCTCAAATGCCTTGACCACTTCTTCCTTTATCATATCTTGGATCCTTGGATCCAACGGTTCTTCGTTCACATCAGTCATCCCTAAGCTGAGAAATAGAACCAAAAATACCTTAACATCCTTACACTTTCACATCTTAGGTATCCATCACACTTACACTCTTATATGTACCAAGTATATATATAGCTACCTATATTCATACATACATATATAATCATCTTCACCTATTCCTTGCAAATGTTCATTGTCATATGGTTATCATAAAGACCTTTGCACATCTAGTCTTATTAATCATATTGGCCAGACATGTTTAATAATACGTTATGCCCAAGTGTAATTATCATATTCATATAACAATTCACAAAGCAAGTTTCGGCACACATAACACTTTGTTATTCAATCATACATTTACACCATATATACATATCCACTTTATCAAATCATTACTAACCTTTCACTTTCATAAGCTCCGAGTCTAGTCAAGTCCTTCATGGATTCTCGTATCATTCCCCCAGATCAAGAGCATCCGGTTTGAGTTTGGTGTCTCACACACCAAATCCCTCAAACCATTGCTCTGATACCAAGTTGTAACACCCTACTTTTAAAACACCGACAATTAAAAACATTTGAACGCGCGAAAGCATAAATCCCAAGAATTTTTTTTTAAACTGTTCGCGTGCCGCGAACTTCTGGAGCCCTCCCCTCGCGTGCCGCGAGGGAGTCCCAAAAACCAAATCCGGAAAACCAGGTCTTCGCGTGTCGCGAAGACCCAGCCCTGGCTTTTCGCGTGGCGCGAAGACCCCTTTTTCACAGAAGGTTTTGAAGTTCCTGCAGATTTCATACTTAGCCAAATATCCATCTTTTTACCAATTCACTTGACACCCAAAGTTCCCAAACACTTGGGTTTTGACCAAAAACACTTCAACACCTTTTATATACACCAAAATACAATTTGTGTATCAAATTTACATCCATTAAAGGGTTTCTAATTACCACCAAAATACATAAATGCGTACGAGAATCCCACCAAAAACTTTGGACTTGACTTGACTACATCGGAGCTTTCACTCTTTTCATTTTACATTCATGATCAACACATTTTCCATTTCCATTATGGCACATAGGCCAAAACATCATCATCTCATATCCATTATGATTCTTAGATCATAACTTCGTATCCATATATCCATTATGGTACTTAGACCATAACTCCATAACCACATATCCATTATAGTATAAATACTATAACTACATTTCATTCACTTATTCATACACTTGATACACATACATACCACATAACACATTATGCAACTTAACACATTATGCATACAACATTGCACATAACACATTTATTCATCAATTACTAAGTAAGTGCAAAAGCACCTACCTTGTGGATTTGAGGATCCCGCACCACCTTCAAGTTTTGTAATTTGATTACCTAAACATATACACCTAGTTTAGTAATCTAACATACATCAAAATCGCACTTTAATTGGGTTCACAACCCAATTTCCCATTTCCAACCCAAACTGACCCGTTTGAGCTATACTCATATCCAAACACCCTCTTTCACCCCAAACTCACCTACTTGAGTTTCATTATCCTTACATTAACAATAATATTTCATTCAATAATTATTATTAGGTTAATTTGGTGTTTGTTCAAGTGTCTAACATCATACAAACACTTAATCATCATTAATTCAACATTCTATCATCATAATCCAAACACCCCCAAATTTCTCCATATGAACCCTAACTCCTCATAATCAAAATCAAAGGGTTCTAGGATGTTAATCACCATTCTTTACCTTTAGTTTAGCTAGATTATCGACAATCTAACACTAATTTACCACATGCATTCAAATTTCTGGATTTTACCCAAAACCCACCAAGAACACATCAAAGGTGAAATCAAAAGGAAGATAATCACTTACTTGATGTTAGAAAGGTGTTGTGTGAGCCAAAACCTTCACGAATCAAGCCTCAAACGCACATTTTAAGCTTAAATCCCGTTTTCTTCTTTTTCTCCTTTGCTCATGAACGACCCAACACCAAGTGAAAATGCTAATTTTGATTTCACCAAGTCAAATATGGCAGATTTGCCATATTTACACATTCAGCCCCTCAACTTTCATTTCACCCATTTCATTCCATAATTAGTTAAAAACTAATATAACCCCATTACTAACTTGAAACCCACTTGTTTCAACTTATTCTAATAAATATTATTTCACCATAATATTTGTTAGAATATTTATTTATTTATAACGAAACCCGGATTTTGGTTCGTCACATAGGGTTTTCCCATAATGTGGTATTTAAACCCCTTTAAACTTCCATCCGGGTCCTTCCAATTCCGTCTTTCACGTTTCGATCTCAGACTGTACTTTAAATGGTTAACCGGTTCTTTTAATATCGTTCAACTAAGCTTTACGTGAAAATCTTACTAACCCCCTCGTTTTCTAGGGATTCGGGTTATCCATTAGCCCGAACCGTTAACTTATGGGTTTTCGGGATGTTACTAGTCTATCCCCCGTACAAGGGATTCGTCCTCGAATCCCGTGTCGATATAATTCAACACAACCTATCTTACTGTTCTGACTGGTGCACTCAAATCCTTAGGTGCCATCCGTTCACTTTCTTACACATCATCACTGTCACTTCACTTTACAACCCGGCCACCATTCCTGGTGTTCAAAGAAGTCTTCTCCATTGTCCGCTTTCAACTTTGGGACTTGTAGTTTTCACTTACACATTCCTGATTGTCTCGCCACACTTATGAACCATTCGTTACTTTACCAACATAAGATCGTCATGCTTCTCGCCTCATACCCTGATCGCTATCCTGCGATGAATTCTCGACGTTTAAGCACAATTGCCTTGTTCCTATTCATCAAGGGCATTCATTCGTCCGTCTCAGATGATCTCCAGGAGCTTGTGCAAAACTCCCCAAGTCCCTGCTGACACAAACGTACCTCTACCAAAGTATCTCTTTACTTCGCACCATTTGTCCAACGCGCCCTTTAAGTAAGCACACAATACCCAAAACTAGTGTCATGATCATCGATCTCCGATCCCCAAGAGCTTGCGCACCACAATCATGTTCATTCCGAGAACAAAACATGTGTCTCAACCGATGCTCCACATGAGCTTGCCTTTATTTAGTCATATGTTTACCAGCGTAGGCCTTTTCCTTCCAGGAACCCATGTGCAGACATGCACTTGTCTCTCCTCCATTTTCCTTTCTTTGTCATTTCTCTATCATTACCACGCGATTACTGACCGTGTCTCCTCCGTTATGTACGAACATGAAGTCCGTCATAGCATATGCCTCGGCTATTCATTGCCTCGTTCTAAGAGAACGTCACTTTTCTTCCTTTGTCCTATGTCCACCGAATTCTTCATATGGAATGCATCCATCGAACATATCGAGTATCCATACGATATCCTCAAAACCACTACTAGATCATATCAGGATGCCTCTGACGTGTCCGGCACATGCGTCTCTTCTGGTTCCTCCCCGTCACTTCCCGGGTCATCCACCGGGTCCTCCCGGAACAGAGCTTTCTGAACTGTCGCCAGGGGTCGATCTCTCAACCATGCTGGTCAACAACCTGGAGGGAAATCAAGTGTGATCGGTTGTCCACGTCACTACTTGGATTCTAAACGTTTCCCATCATATTCACACTAGCTTTCTACCTTTCGCACAATGGAAGCACATGCATCCCACACAAATCCACATAAAACAGAAATACTAACTACCACGCGGTTATACGTAATACAATTTCCACAATACGCAGCTTACATAACATAATTCCACACGGAATCACCAAATCATATAATCAAACCAAACACTTCACACAGTGTAACACTACACAAGTGAAATTCTAACAATTAAACTCAACTCGAAAAGCGTACCTCTTGGCTCGCGGTTACTCGTGGTGGCATTCTATTAGCCGATATATATGATTATATTATATTATATATATATATATATATATATATATATATATATATTGTATTCAAATATTTGTAATTATAGATAGGCTTTGATTGTAAATCATATCCCAAAATATATGGGATATTCTTGTATTATATATTTCGAATGAATGGAAGAGAATACGATCAATGATTTGACAAGCCTTTATGGTATCAGAACCAACTCTGATAACCCTAGTAGCCGCCACCTCCTAAATTCTTCTTTCCATATTCCGGTACCTCCACTCTTTCTGGTCACTGGCAAACCCTTCCAACCTTCCGTTTTTCGCCCTCCTCCTGCTTCTTTCTCCTCACTATGGACAAGTTACATCCACCTATCACTATGACTAACATTCACAACTTCATTCCGGTCAAACTCGAGATGGAAAATAGCCAATACACCACTTGGTCAGAATTATTCAAAATTCATTGTCGGGCTTTCGAGGCTATCGATCACATCCTCCTACCACCGGACATACGTACTGCTGCTGCTGCTTCTGCCTTAACCGACAAGGCTAAGGCCACTATCGAAGCGGCCAAGGCTGCTGCAGATCTGTGGAACAGAGTCGACGCCATAGTTCTACAATGGATCTATGGAACAATCTCCAATGACATGTTACACACCATTCTCACCCCGGATACCACAGCAGCCAAAGCATGGCGCTCACTTGCCAACATTTTTCAAGACAACCGTAATTCCCGTGCGGTTTACCCGGAACATAAATTTACTTTCCTCGTTTAAATTGACTTTTCTCCTGGGTAGAGCTTGTCTAGTGGGAATCCTATCCAATTCCGCGCGCCAAGCCAATATATTTACTTTCAATGGAACCGAATTACACCAATTAAACACATACACATCCGAAGGGTTCTTAACCGAGCTAAGTAGATTGCGCATGGACCTGACCAGAAAGGCCCCATGATCTTCGTGTTTCCAAACCCACACTCCTTCCTTTTCCTCCACCAAATCTTTAAAATCCAGATTACGATTACTAAATGCTACTTCCAGTTTTTTGATGTTTCCCTACACCCCAGCCAAGTCCGTTCTACCAGGGATGCAGGAGGATCCCCTCAATTGCCCATGAATGTTACAGATCACTTCCTTCTATAAGGGATTTCCCTCGGAGATGAAACGCCACCACCATTTTGCTAGTAAACTCAAATTAAATTCTTTAAGAGACCCTAAACCAAGACCCCGGTAGCTTTTGAAGAACAAACCGTTTCCCATTTAACCCAGTTTATCCTCCTAGAGATCCTGGACCCTCCCCACAGAAAATTCCTTCTAATTTTTTCAAGCTTATTAATCACCATGTCCGGAGATTTATATAAAGAAAAATAATATTCCGGTAGGCTGTCTAGTACTGACTTTATCAATATCAACCGAAAGCTTTGCTTCAAAAACGTCAATTACCGGCCCCCAATTTTTCGACAGATTCATATTTGATTCCACTTTTAATCCCAGATACGAGAATGGAAACTGCCCCACTTGGCACTTAACTATCCCTGCTAACTCTGCCATGCTGCTGTCCGATGCATTAATGCCTAGTAAACTGCATTTATTCAGGTTTATAACCAGCCTGGAAGCGAGATAAAAACACCTTAACAACCATATTAGATTCTGAAAATTCGTTTTCGACCACTGCCCAAGGATTATGACGTCATCTGCAAATAAAAAGTGAGATATGGTTGTCCCATTATTGGGCATTTTAATACCCCTGAATATCCCGAGAACCCCGACCCTATCAATCAACCAATCGAGCGACTCCATAGCTATAAGAAAAAGGAACGGAGATAGGGGATCCCCTTGTCTAATCCCTCGGGAACAAGTGAACTCTTTTGAAGGGGAACCATTAATCAACACAGATGCTTTTGCCGAACCCAGAATTGCTTTAACCCATAGCCTCCACTTATCTAAGAAATTCATTTGCTTCAACATGGAATCTATGAACTCCCATGAGATTGAATCAAATGCCTTGTTGAAGTCCACTTTGAACACCAGCCCACTATGTTTAGATTTTTTTCATCCATGACAATACCTCATTTACTACCAATAGCCCATCAAGAATGTTTCTCTTGGCTAAAAAAGCCGTTTGAGAATCCGAAATCACAGACCCAATAACAAGTTTAATATGGTTGGCAAGAATTTTGGAAAATCGCCTTACTAATATAATAAAAATGATTATGATGGCACAAGATTGGTATTTTGAAAAAAAACATTCATCGAACAATACAGTGGGGACACCCTTTGTATAAAAAGGGGTCAATGTTATTTAAGGAAAATGAAAACAATTAAGGCTAATATTATGGACTAAAATAAAAGAGAATAAATCCCGATCTTTACTCCCCCTCAAGTTGGCGCATGGAGGTTCGCAATGCCCAACTTGTCAAGGAGGGTGTGAAAACTTTGTGTCCCTAACGGTTTGGTGAGTACATCCGCAATCTGTGCCTTTGTGTTAATCTGCATAGGCTGTATTTCCTTTGATTTGAATCTCTCTGACAAAACAGTAATCCATTTCCACGTGTTTAGTCCGTTCATGAAAAACAGGGTTGTTGGCAATATGTCTAGCAGCCTGGTTGTCACAGAAAAGTTGTGTAGGTCCATTATATGGCATGTCGAGCTCTTTAAGCAACCATCTCATCCACAAGATTTCACTGACTGTGGAAGCCATGGCTCGGTACTCGGCTTCGGCCGATGAGCAGGAAACAACCGCTTGTGTCTTTGACTTCCATGATATCAGAGCTCCTGCCAAGAGTAATAGGTACCCTGTTCGTGACCTTCTTGTGATTGGACACCCAAGCCAATCAGAGTCGCAGTAGGCTGTGAGGTTAGTCCCGCCATCTCTTGTGAGGAGTATGCCTTGTCCTGGAGTTGCTTTGAGATACCATAGTACACGGTTAGCGGCTTGGAGATGGTTCTCTCTCGGGTCACTAACGAACTGGCTTAAGACATTGACCGAATATGCGATGTCGGGTCTTGTTGCTTGCAAGTAGAGAAGTCTCCCAACAAGTCTTCTATATTGATTAGTGTCAACACGAGTTTCTTTATCACGTTTGTCCAACTTTAAATTTTGTTCCATGGGAAACAAGCTTGGTCGACATCCCATCATCCCCGTGTCATCTAAAATATCAAACGTGTACTTTCGTTGGCTAAGAACCATACCTCGTTTCGTTCTAGCAACTTCGATGCCAAGGAAGAACTTTAAAGGACCTTGTCAAGAAAATCTTTGGTCTCTTGTATTTTGTTCATGTCATTTCCCGTGATGATAACATCATCAACATAAATGAGTGCGGCAATAAAAACTCCTTCTCCCTTGAGCAAGAACAACGAGTGATCGGCTTTCAATTGTTTGAAACCTAGACTTTGCAAGGAGGTGGTAAATTTTTTATACCAATTCCTTGATGCTTGTTTAAGCCCATAAAGTGATTTCTTGAGTTTGCATACTCGGTTGTCATCTTGTTTCCCAAAGCCTTGAGGTATTTTCATGTAAACATCTTCATGCAGGTCTCCATGCAAGAAGGCGTTATTTACGTCTAGTTGATGGATATGCCATTCCCTTTTGACGGCAACGGCTAGAAGACTCCGAACAGTAACAAGCTTTGCAACCGGTGCAAAGGTGTCATGGAAGTCGACCCCTTCCATTTGTGTGATGCCTTTGGCAACGAGACGTGCTTTGTAACGTTCTATCTCTCCATTCGGTTTGTATTTTATTTTGTACACCCACTTCGAGTCAATGGCTCATTTCCCTTTTGGCAATTCTTCCAACACCCACGTCTCATTTTCTTCAAGAGCACGAATTTCGGTTTTCATGGCTTCAACCCACTTTGGATGGTGTATTGCTTGGCCAAAATGTTTTGGCTCAATATTCGAAGTAATGGCCGCCAAGAAAGCTTTGTGTGAGTTAGTAAATTTATCATAAGTTACAAAATGAGCTATAGGGTGTACTGTTGAGGGTTCTTGATCGGAGCTTGAAGATGAATGCTCTTGGTCTAGAGATGGGGGTAGCTTCACGTCATAATCTTTCAAGTAGGTTGGTTTAGTTCTGTTTCTCTTGGGTCGATCAAGTAATCCTGGTCCGTTTTCAACAGCTTCATCCTCGAGTATTGGCCAGATGAGGAGCCCTCCTCGTTTCTTTGGTTTTCAGTTTGTGGGCTTTCTAAGTTTGTCGCTTGTGGGCTGGTTGGCTCTTCATTCTCTATGGGCTTATGTGGTAAAGAAATAGGCTCTTGGGCAACATCACTTTCGCTTGATATGTCATTTGTTTCATTTAGGTTGATTTCTGAAAATTTGCTTTGTTCGATGCTTTGGCCAAATGAAGACTTCCTCTTCATTCTTTGGAATGTCAACTTTTGTGAAAGGGAAAAAATCCTCCACAAACTTCACGTCTCCTGTTATCACAATCTTCTTGTGTTGAAGGTCATAAATCTTGTAACCTTTCGTGCCCGGTGGGTAGCCCAAAAATATTCGGGGCCTTCCCCTCACCTCAAATTTATCCCCCTTCGTTTTTGTGCTTCGATAATATGCAAGACAACCAAAAATCTTTAAGTGTTCATAGTTAGACCTTTGGTTGTATAGCAATTCATAATCGGTTTTGCCATCGATCACATCAGACGGAAGCCGGTTTATGAAATGAGTGGCTGTCAGAACACATTCTCCCCAGAACTTAGTGGGGAGGTTAGCCTCGAACTTCAAGGCCCTTGCCGTTTCCAAAAGATGTCGGTGTTTTCGTTCCACTACGCCATTTTGTTGACGCGTATGTGGACACATGGTCTCCAACACAATCCCTTCTCTAGCATAAAAGTCAAGCATATTGTTGGAAATGAATTATCCTCCATTATCACACCTTATTCTTTTTATGTTCTTTTCAAATTGGACTTGCACCATTTTATGAAAGTTAATTAGACGAGTGCTAGCTTCATACTTATGTTTGAGAAGAAAAACCCACACGCCTCGACTAAAATCGTCAACTATGGTGAGGAAATAGTTGGCTTGTGTAAATGAGGGTGTCCGATACTTTCCCCATACGTCACAATGTAGAAGTTCAAAACAAGCGCTAGTTTTCGTTGTACTTAATGAAAAGGGCAATCTAACAAATTTTGCTTTAACGCAAGAATCGCAAACAGCTTTTGAGTTCAAAGAAACATCCTTAATAAAACCAATATCAGAGAGTTTAGGGATGGATGCATGACCTAATCTTTTGTGCCACGTATCAACCGTTGCCATCATGACCTGCCTCTCGGTTCCCATCATCCCCATCTTGTATAGACCTTTGACACATTCACCCGTTCCAATAAAGGCCTTTGAACGCAAGCCATGCATGACACAAAAGCTCGGGAAAAATGTCACAGCACATTGCAAGTCATTTGATATTTTACTGACCGACAACAAGTTGCATGTAAAATCTGGAACGTGTAAAACGTCCTTAATGGTTATTCCATTTGATAAAGTGTAATCTCCACGACCCTCAACTGGTATTGTCGCACCATTAGGTATAGTGACCGGGAACTCATAATTTCCTTTTGTTATGTTTTTAAGCAGAGAATTATCGTAAGTAAAAAGCGTGGTGGCACCCGAGTCAATGACCCACTTACCTTTTCGATCAACATTGCCTGCCATGTTAGCAAACGAAGCATCTTCTTCTTTGGTTGCTTCCCTTTTGTTTCCAAAGAGCCCTATAAACTGTTGGTACTGTTCATGGTTCAGTCCTGGTATGGGACTCATCTTGCCTTCAACACAAGCGACCCTCGGTTTGGTTCCCGGCCACCACTCCGGGTAGCCGGTATGTTTGAAACATCCATCCCTATTGTGGCCATTTTTACCACAAAAGTTACAGTGCTCAACTTGATCTCGTTTTGATGGAATAAAGGTTTGGAATGCAGCGGAATCCGTAGTAGGTTTCTTGGTGCCGTCGTAGTTGTTTTTGGCCATGGGGCTAGGGTTTGTTTATTGAGGTTTTTTTTAGTAGGATCTCAAACACTTCTCTGATGCCATAATAAAAATGATTATGATGGCACAAGATTGGTATTTCGAAAAAAACATTCATCGAACAATACAGTGGGGACACCCTTTGTATAAGAAGGGGTCAATGTTGTTTAAGGAAAATGAAAACAATTAAGGCTAATATTATGGACTAAAATATGAGAGAATAAATCCCAATCTTTATAATACACACAAATAGAGAGATGGGCCTATGCTCATTAAAAGAATCTGAATTCTTTGTTTTGGGGATGAGACCAATGAAAGACGAGCTGCAGGCTCCACTAATCACCCCGTCTTCATAGAAGGCACTTAAGATTTCCTGAAAATCCTCCTTATGGGCCTCCAAAAGTGCTTGATGAATGTGAAATTAAACCTATCCGGACCCGGGGCTTTGTCCCCCCGCAATCCCAGACAGCCGATCTAATCTCCTCACATGTAAATGGCCTAGAAATAGAAGCCGCCTCACCATCAGATAATTTTTTTAAGCCCGAGCAATTGAACATGGGCCGAATGGGCATGGTTTCCCGAAAGCGAGTCCCAAAAAAACTACAGGCCCCTGCCTTAATGTCCTTGGGACATGTTGACCACACCCCATTTACTAGGATCCTGTTAATTCTATTTGTAATCTTTCTCGTATTGTACAACCCATAAAAAAATGAGGAGTTCTCGTCCCCCTCTATTGCCTATTTGATCCTAGCTTTCTACCTAATGTCCTCCGCTTTTCTTTTTTCCATGTCCATTAATTTTCCTTTGGCTACCATTCTTTCTTCACTTTACTATGAGGTCAGCCCAACTAATTCAGCAATAGTGTCCAATGTGTTCAACTGAACCCTAATTGTATCGGCTTGTTCATCCTCTTTAGCACGAAGATCCGAATACCATTTTTTCAGTGCAAATTTAACATTTTTAACTTGGCGGCTAACATGGCATCCGGTCTTGCCAGGGGCACCGACATCCTAAAAGCCCCTTCAACTAAGGTTTGCAGACCATCCTCCCAATCCATGAATTGAAGAATCGGAAGGGCTTAGGCCCAAAATCCACACCGGAGCATTTTAATGTAAGGGGACAATGATCCGAAATTACCCGAGCCAGGCTATGAGAGAAGCATACGACCATTTATTCATAAACTCGCTGCACACCAGGACCCTATCAATTTTACTAGCATTAAGCCCATTGTCACTCATGTATGTGAACTTGAAACCCGCATATTATATTCAAACAGATCTGCCTCATAAATGAACTCGTTGAAATTGCCTGCCCCAACTTCATAAAAATCTGAGTTTAGCCGCTCCGATGCAATACGAACTTCGTTAAAATCCCCAAGCATGATCCACGGCCCATGGATGCTTTCCTTTGTTGCCTTTAAAAAATTCCAGGGAGAGATTTTTGATGGCTGGTCTTGCGGGGCATATACATTTGCAATGGAAAGGCCGACATTTGAACCCTTCAGCTGCCCAACAATTATCAACGCGTTGCGATGCTTTATGGCGTGTGATTTCTCAAAGACCCCAGGATCCGAAATGCTGATCAAACCCCAAGATCTCCTAACTGATTCAACCCATTCAAAGTCTAGATCAACCCCCCCCCCTCAAAAAAAAAATATCTTTTGGGATTAAGAGGGTGTTTGGAAGTGTGGTGGGAAAGTGCTTATTGACTTATTGGCTTTTTTAAAAAGCCGATAAGTAAAAAAAATTAGCACTTTTTTTTTTAAAAAGCCAATAAGTCAATAAGCCATTCTCAAAAGCCAAAAAATCCTGGCTTTTGGAAATAACTTATTGACTTATTAGCTTTTCAAAAAGCCAATAAGTCAATAAGTCATTTTCAAAAGCACATCCAAACACCCCCTAACTTTTTTTGATTCCCAGATGTAAGATTCTTGAATACAACTGAACCTGACTTTATTCTTTAATCTAAACTCCTTGATCCAGGCCCTTTTACCCGGACCACTAATCCCCCTAGAATTTAAGGTCGAAAAATCCATTACACCTTTTTATCGCTCTCTCGCCCACAATTATGTCCCGTACCTGTTCTTTAAAATTTGATAAATCAACTCCAACACATAACCCTACCGCAATTGTATTTTGTATCTCCAGCTCCAGATTCATACATAACACCAACTTAAAAAAAACATATTTTATAGTTTTATGGAAAACGTTATATGATTATCTTTTAAAAACGTTTTGTAAAAAATTAAAATAATAATCAGAAAAAGTGTTTTTAAATACGTCTTAATTTATTTTATTGGCTGTGGGGGTTGGGGTTTGTAGTAGTGTAGGTTAGCGGTGAAAGGGGTGTTTAGCGGTTTGGTTTTCGGTTTTTTCGGTTTATTCTGTTTTTAATTTTTGTAGGATTATCTGTTAATCGAACATAACTGTATTGGAAATTTGTCTAACCGAACCAAATTCAGCCGAATAAACCGAATTAAAAAAAAATGTATAAACCGAATTCAACATATATAGTTATCACTTATTCGGTTTTATTTGGTTAAACTAATAAACCGAATTCAAAAAAATATATATCCGTTAACCGAACCGAAAACTAAATTCACAATTTGGTTTAGTTTTTTCGGTTACGGATACGATTTGCTTTTCGTTTTTTTTTTTTTGCACACCCTTAAGTAGCGAGTAGCGTCTGTTGGTTGATCGAACTTGGTAGTGGCGGTTGTGGCGGACTTACGGTGATTTTAGGTCGAACTTGGTAGTAGAGCTTTTAAAAAAGATAAAAAACTTTTTTTATTTCTTATTTTATAAAACCGTTATATGATTATTTTTTAAAGACGTTTTATAATAAAATAAAATACTAGTTAGAAATTTTTTTAAAATATCCTTATTCTAATAAAAAACTAAATATTGTGCCACTCGTCAACACCACATTCATTCTCACACTCATTTTCCCCCCAAAACCACATTTAAATCCACTATTCAATATTTCTATATTTAGCTTAATTTTTTTGGAAAATTATATAAATAAACATTTTACCAAATCAATTCACCATTATTACCATTGACTCAATTTTTTTTAAAACTATCATCAAAAGTGAATATTTTAAAATAAATCAAGAATAAAAAAATAGGAGATTTAAAAAAAAACGAGTTTTTAAAGTTTCATTATTAAAAAAGCGAGTTTTTAAATTTTTATTATTAAAAAAGCAAGATCTTTTAAATTTACATAAAAAATTTGAAAGTACTACTTTTTTATTTTAAAAATAAATATGTGTTAGAATAAAGTTTACTAATATTTAATTTGTAGTTTTTTAATTAAGTTTGATATTTATAAATAAATTTTTTATTTTGATTTGTAAATTTTAGTAGTTATTTTTTTAATTAAAATTAAGAAATTTATAAATATTTATTTTTAAAAGTGTATTATATTTCAAACTTCAATTTTTATTTAAATGACGAATTTTTTTTTTCAAAAAAAATATGTTTGGTTTCTATTATAATTTATTAGTTTTAACCTTTTTCATATTTAATTTTGGATTTTTAAATTTAAATTGTGACGGTATATTAAGGAGTTAGATTTTAAATTTTGGAGTTTTAAAATTTGAATTTAAAACACGATATATTGTTGAAATTTAAAGTTTATTCGTATTTTTTATTTTATTTTAAATGAGAGATTAAATATTAAAATTTAACGAGATTTTTCGTATAATAGGTGAGATTTAAAAATAATTAATTTAATTTTGATACGTAAATTTAATTACAAGTTAAATATTTGTAAATATGTTACAACATTAAGGTTAAAGTTTCTACAAAAAAGTTGATTGAGTTTCAAAACTAATAAAACTGAAAAACAACGTATGTAAGGAAATCGTTGACCAATTTGATTATCTTCAATTTCTTTGACTCCCTACTAGCTTCAATAAGGTTCGCACCGTTTGTGACCTTTTTTTAGAACGGTTTTGACTATTTTGTGTTTTCAATCATTGAGGAAAATAAACTCGATTCTTTGTTGCATTTAGTGGGTGTTAAACATGGAAAAGTTACCAATACCATTTCAAATGTTGTATACAATGAAGTATTTTCAAATTTGTAAATCATCATTGTAAGATTTCATTTGACATGTAATTTAATGTATTGTAAAAAGTACACCACTTATGAATTGTATTATCATGTATTTTTTTAATGTTTTGATCACTCTTATCCATATAATCTTAACATTTAATAAAATGGAAAAATTACTAATACAATATCAAATTTGTATAAAAAGAGGTTAAAATATTTATCATTATAATATTAATGTTTCACCCCGTGTAACACATGGGGTTAAAGCTAGTATCTTAATATATTTTATAGAAAGTATTTTTTATACGTAAAAAAACTTTTTAGAAGTAATGATTTTTCAAATGGGGTAAAATGACAAGTTTTAAAGCCATTTTTTCAGGGGGAGGGGTTCGATAAGTAAGAGAGGGGGTACGTATAGCCTAACCAATTAGTTAAATTAAATTGTTTCAATATATACACACACCCACACACATACACATACTAGAGGGGTGCCTGCGCAATCCTATGAAAAACACAACATATTAACACGGACACTGGTAAAACACTTGAACAGTTAATTGGTGAAGTATTATATAGATTTGAAGGTTTAATAAAAGTTTATAAAATAAAGTAAATATGAAATCATATAAAATTAAAACGATTTTGAGAATTTAGTTAAATAGAAAATTGATTGTTTACATATTAGATTTCTAAAGAAATTCCGTTATTAATTGTAATAACAACAAAATTAGAGTTGTAGTCTAACTAATTTATAGTATTTATAATTCAATATTATTCGGTTACTTTTTTTGTATTAAATCATATAATTGGCATGTGTCTGTAAAAGATAGTTAGGATAGTTAAATTTATAAAATACAATTTTGCTCCCTTAAACTTTAAAAATTAATATAAAAAGACAATCATATTCTTTTCAAATTTATTATAAATTTTTAATATATTATAGATAAATAAAATTAATAAAAATATATTATAAATACTGTAGAAACCGACATCTTATTTTAATATATATTATAATGTTGTCGATGCCTCTTATTAATTGGTGTTACCTATGTACAAAAATATAA
Organism: Smallanthus sonchifolius; assembly: GCA_023525975.1. Taxonomy (NCBI): domain Eukaryota; kingdom Viridiplantae; phylum Streptophyta; class Magnoliopsida; order Asterales; family Asteraceae; genus Smallanthus; species Smallanthus sonchifolius. The sequence continues at coordinate 14,260,534 of CM042028.1, read as the reverse complement.
ATTTGCAGAAGGATACGGACATGATTTCAGATTATGTTGTTGCTTGTGAATCATCTCGGTCTCCACCCAGTAAGTTCCTTCAACCTTTCACCCAATCATATCTCTCTATATGTTGTCTCTCTCTCACTTCTCTTCCTTTCTTTCTCTCTCTCTTCTCTGTCTAAAATGTTTTAATTTTTTTTTAAAGTGGGTTAAAGGGAAAGAAACTCATTACTAGCTAGATTAAAACACAATTTTTTTAGGAACAGTGAAGCAATCCATTGGTCTCTCTTTTTTTTTTCTTAGAAAAAGAGAAATTTTGTTGTTGTTAAATATTAATTTGTCGGCTATTAAAAACATATAAGATTTTGGTTCACATGGTTGAGACAAACTGCTTGAAGCTCTTAACTTCGTTTCCTTCCACACGGGTTCGAGTCCTTTGGTTATTGATTTTTTTTTCTTTAATTTTCCCCACTTTACTTAAATTTTTTTCACTCATTTACGTTTAATTAAGATTGTTGTGGGTTTATTTTATTTTGTACTTTTGGTATTTCTTATGTTTTCCAAGCACGCGTTTTGATATTTTATGTCTTAGGTCTCTCAAACACGTGTTTAGGTATTTGGTATTGTTGAGGACTTTCCGCCGCAATACGTGGTCTTAAAACTTCTAGTTTCGTATCAGAATTTACCCCCCAAATCTGTCATAATTCGTATTGTGTCGACCCAATTGATATGTCTGAATTAAGATCAATTTGTTTGAAGGGGAACTCCTTCGAATGGATCTATCAGGTTTTACAATGATATTAGCGGAGGTGCTCACTGGGAGACGCATGTTAAATGAAAGTGAACTCGATACACTTGATGATAAGTTGCTCCGAGATGGAAAAATGTCACTGCGACATATTGCAAGATCATGTTTTGAAAGCTGCTATGAGGAAGAATCTGAATCAAAGATGCTAGAAATCTTTGAAGAGTATGGCACGTATGTTCCAGCATGTCATGTCGAGACATTATGCCCAACAACATTGGAAGATCGTGACGATGAGACATTCTACACAGCAACTTTGGATGAGCGTCAGGATGAGACATTCTACTCAGAAACTTTAGAGGAGCGTGAGGATGAGACATTTTCAACAACATCTTTCGAAAGTTGTTTATGGTAAGCACCTGCTAAGTAGACATTCTCAACATCTTTCTTGAATGTGCGCGTCTGTATACTTAGAATTTAGAAACCATTTTAATCACCGAGTGAATATGCTGTTTACTAAACCATTAATTAGGAACCACTAGAAAAATATAAATGTGAGTTAATAAAATGTTTGTTGGGTTAATCGGTTTGTTCATGGGTCACAGGTTAGTGGGTCACTGGTTAACGGGTCATGGGTCAGCTGGTAGTTTATTTATTTTGTCATGTTTATTATATGTTTTATTAGAGATTAAGTGGTGGCTAGATCATGGGTTATGTTTACCAGCTTTTAGGAATCTATTATGCACATGTTGTGCTATTTAATTTGAAGTCCAGGTCTTTGTTTAAGAAGCTCTCGTTATCAGTTAATACAAAAGAGTTGAACACTTTGTTCAAGTGTGTGTCTCAATTAAGGGGGCTGAACCAACAATGTTTACTAAATTTTTAGTGGTTATACCAAGTAATGCATGGAAGTTAAGAACACACGAGTGCAGAGAAAGAAAATAAGCTATACAAGTTATAGCAAGTAATACATGGGGCTTTGATTGTCTTTTAGTACACTAACAGCACACTACACATATAATTAACCTCAAATTTTGATTGATGATGTTCTAACATGATTAATGCAGATCCTTCTGTCACTGGAGATGACATGGGACGCTTGCTGCAACTTCACAATTGAAAAATTGGTAACTTATTTGCTAAATTTTGGCTAATCATTTCTGCATATGGCTAAATGTGGAAGAATATAAATATATCCAAAATCTCATCCTATGGTTGTTGAAAATGTGTACGTGAACGTTTGTATGTGTCAGGAAATACATAAATGTATCTAGTCAACGAAAACATTGTGAAAAGGTGCCACTTAGATGAATGATTTGGAATTGGATCTTAACATAGCTGTTCGAAATCTAATTTCATGGCCGACTCTGAGGGTGTGCTGGGTGGGTGAATGATATTGAGTTTGAATGATCTCCTCAATGAAGGAGAGTTGAATTTATAGAAGTACAATTTACAATAATGGAATACAAGAATGTGGAAAATACAAACATATACCTTCTAACATTAAATATCAATAAGTAATTTATCTAATATCCCCCCTCAAGCGAGATGGTGGCGGACCCAAATGAAGGAGATGGCGAAAATAATCGAACTGAGTGCAAGGAAGACTTTTTGTGAAAATATCCACAACTTGAAGCTTGGTTGGTATGAAATTGGTGTGTAATTTTCCAGATGCAAGTGATAATCCAGATCAATATGTTTAGCTCACTTATGAGATACCGGATTTTGTGTAAAAAATAAAGCACTTTGATTGTCACAAAGGATGGTAGGTCGATCCGGTGGCAAGGCATGAAGTTCTCGTAATAGGTGAGTGATCCAAATGATTTCGGCATTTGTATTGGCCATGGCCCTATATTCAGATTCATAGCTAGAACGAGCAATTGTAGGTTGTTTCTTTGCACTCCATGAGATAAGATTTCCCTCTAAGAAGATTGAGTATCCATAGGTTGATCGACGAGTTTCCAGATATCGAGCCCAGTCAGCATCGGAGTAGCCAATGAGAGATGTGCGAGTGGGCCGGCTAAAGGATAGACCAAAAGCAACGGTTCCTTTAATATATCGAAGAATCCTCTTCACCTCCTGATAATGAGACTCTGTGGGAGCATGTAAGAACTGACTGACTTGATTTACAGCATACGAAATGTCGGGGGCGTGATGGTTAAGTACTGAAGGGCACCCACAATGGAGCGATAATGAGTTAGAATCGGATATAAGGTACCTGCAGAAACAAAAGAGACATTTGTGCTCAAAGGTGTGGGAGCTGGTTTAGCATCCAACATCTTAGCACGAGTGAGTATATCAGTAGCATATTTTGATTGATTTAGGAATAGCCCATTTGAGGTATAAGTAATTTCAAGCCCAAGAAAGTAGTTGAGCTCCCCTAGATCCTTAATGGCAAATTCGGTATTTAGACGAGTGATAAAGGTAGTGAGGGTGTGAGGGTGATTTCCTGTTAAGATTAGGTCATCGACATAAACTAGAAGGTACATAATACAGGAGTCTTTGTTATAAACAAAGAGGGATGGGTCGGCACGACTGCAGGAAAAACCATTGCGTATGAGAAAGGAACTCAGACGATGGAACCAAGCATGGGGGGCTTGCTTGAGGCCATAAAGGACTTTGTTCAGCTTGCATACATGATTAGGGAATTTGGTATTGAAAAATCCTGATGGTTGTTCCATGTAAACACATTCATTGTGATGCCTATGTAAAAATGCGTTGTTAACATCTAACTGATGAAGCTTCCATTGATGAATTATGGCTAAAGTGAGAACATCACGTATTGTAGTAGCTTTAACCACAGGACTAAATGTGAGAGAATAATCCATGCCCGGAATCTGATTAAAACCTTGAGCCACAAGGCGAGCCTTGTAGCGATCAATGGACCCATCAGAATGAAACTTGGTACGATAAACCCACTTGGAGCCAATAATATTGCAATTTGTCGGCCTGGGAACCAATGTCCAGGTATTGTTGCCATGAAGGGCATCGAGCTCCTGTTGCATGGCAAGCATCCATTTAGCATGTTTCGAGGCGGTTTGAAAGGATTTGGGATCAACGGTAGCGAACAAGGCTTTATGTAGAGGAAGGGTGATGGTGTGAGATAGGTCGGCCGAATGCCGGGGTTTAAATATGCCGGATTTAGCGCGGGTAGTCATAGGGTGAGTGGGGATAGGTGGTGGTGGAGGAGGGGGTAGTGGAATTTCTGGTGAAGTGGTGGTGGTAGGTTCGGTTTGCAAGGTGGATGTAGTGTGGCGATGAGTAGATGGTGGAGTTGTTTCAGGTGAAGAGGAGGATGTTGAAGAGGACTGGGATGAGGTGGGAGAATATCACTTCTCAAAACAAATGACTTCAACATGGTGGTTGGATAACCAATCCATACCTACGATGACATCGAAGCTTCCCAATTGCATTGGTATGAGGTTGACAGAAAAGGTGTGTTCGTTAAGCTTAAGAGAACAATCACGGACAATAGAGTCAATAGTGATGGGATTTCCATCTGCTACCTCAACAGTAAATGTTTTCTCTAACTTAGTTTGTGTTTTTGCAAGTAAGGGCTCAAATTTGTGTGATACAAAACTCCTATCGGCACCGGTATCAAATAAAATGGAAGCATATTGGTTATTGACGAGAAATGTACCATTAAAAACATCGTTGTTAGCTTGGGCTTGATTGGCGTTTATGTTGAAGGCACGCCCACAAGCATCACCTTGATTTGCATTAGCCAATCTTGGGCAACGGTCCCGTAAGTGGTTTGGGTCACCACACTCATAGCAAGCACGCCCATTAGCAATAGCCGGTGCAACTTGGTTGGCAACTGGCGGATTGACTCGGTTTCCTTGGTTGACTTGGTCAACGAGGGGCCTAAATCGGCAAGTGTTAGCCACATGGCTATACCTTCCACAACTTGCACATAGGCGGCACCGCACAGTGGGGAAATAATGATACTTGCAGGTGTTGCATTGGGGATTGACGCCCACATATGGCCTTCTGTCCGGGCCACGGGAGCAACTTGGGTGATGGGTGTAGTAGGGGTAAAGACAACAAATTTCTTAGCCTTACGCTTCTTATTGTTGAAAGAAGGTTCGGGTTTGTCCACCTTGGTCGTTTCAGATGGGGTTGCCTTGTCATTAGTTTTCTTTGCACCCTTTCTTGTCAACGTGCCCGCTTTCACGTGATTGTCGGTTAACGTGGCAGCTAGGCGTATAGCGTCTTCAAGAGTGGCGGGATTTCTTCCCAACACCGTGTCTTGGATTTTCATAGGTAGGCCGCCTATGTACTTCTCAATACCCTGAGACAGTGGTGTGACTATGTGTGGCACCAGGAGACTCAACTCATGGAAACGAGTTGTGTAGACTAGGTTTTCACCACTGTCTTGGGTAAGATCCCAAAACTCAGCTTCCAGTTTCTTCATCTCATTCCGAGGACAAAACTCCTCGGTCATCAGCCTCTTCACATCATTCTATGGTAAGGCCATTGCCACATCAACACCTCGAGTCCGTTTTTCACTGTTCCACCAAGTGAGCGCCCGCTTTTGAAAAACGCTCGTAGCATAACGGACTCGAAGATTTTCAGGGCAATCACTATTGAGAAAGGTATTCTCAATGCTTTCGAACCATTGGAGGGGCCAGTAGCTCCCTCGGTACCATAGAACTTGATGGGGTTGCAGGAATTGAAGTGCTTGAAGGTGCATTGGGGTGGATTGGCACCTCCACCACCACCACCATTATTGTTAGCACTCCCACTGTTAGTACCACCATTGTTGTTGTTGTTGTTTGCTTATGTGAGTTGATTCACAAGCTAGGTAAGGAGGGTAGCAAGGTCATTGTTGTTGCTGGTATTGTTGTCATGACGGGGAGGCATGCTATAGAAGAAACAACACAAGGGAAAAAGATAAGAATTTTGGATTTTGAGCATATGTCACTTTATGTAACATACAAAATAATCATATTTGGATCGTACTCTTTTGGTAATACAACCATTTGAATACTAGGACTTATCAAGGTTATTTAGATTCATATAATTTTTGGGAAAACATGCTTTAGCCTATAAGTAAACACTCATCCCGGGAATTCCCAGGAAAGCATACGGATCCTTCGGTTAATTTGGATTTATACGAAATGCTTTCCTAGACAGAAAACCCAGAATACAGGTGTCACCCTTCCAGATTGCATATGTTCCCTAATAATTAATAGAATTTAAGGCCTTGATGGGGTCTAAGAATTTTAATAGACTCGTGTCTATGAGTATGACGTTCCACATATGAAGGTGATGATAATATGGCACGGGAGGGAAGAATGAGAGGTTTAGGGTAGGAGTATTTGCATTATTATTCATTTGTTACTTAGTGTAGGAATTAATGAGTTAAGTAGTCTAACAAACAAGGCATCAAACATCTCAGCACTTAAAGTAGCATGGATCATGTAGCATGTAATCATAGCATAGAATGGGCATCCTAAGGTTATAGTCTAGGTTATGGGTTTCTAATAACCTAATTCTCTATAACCACGGCTCTGATACCAATCTGTCACACCCCAACCGACGACGGAATACTTCGGGGCGGGACATGTAATCTGTTCATAAGCACATGATCAAACTGAAGTTTCATATTTCATTTAATTCAAATTCCATAACAATTGTTTCAAACAAAACATAGACAAACAAGAAATAAAGTACTTCAACAAAATTGAATTGCCTTATTTAACTAAGTCTGCAAATCCTATGTGAAGCACCTTGAACATGATTCTCAAATATTAGCAGCTGAAACATGATGAAAACAAAGTCAACTAAAAATAGTTGGTGAGCATACATAGGTTTTGGCATTACAAGTGATATCAAGAGTTTGTGTACAATTCATATGAAACATGGTTTAATAAGACAATTATGGGGAACCACTATAGTTAAAACTAGGGCGCACAATCAAACCTTGTGACTGATAGGCATAACACTCAATGTTACACTTAAGTGATGCCGGCAACAATCACCCTACCTGGGTGGATTGGTCAGATGCAATAGATCTATCATTGTTACCGTCGGCTTGTACAGAGTTAATGATTGCACTTGCACTATGCACTAAAGTATGTAAATGTAGTTTGAAACTCATAGTGTTCAAGAATAAGGCACAAATTGCACACATGGTCATAATTTTGAATTGTATAAGTTGTAAATTGTTTGAATGTAATCATGTTTCACCCCAAAAGTGTAAAAATGTAAAATGAGCTATATAAACTCACATGTAATAAGTAGCTTGGAGATCACACGAACAGTTGTTTGCACAAGTGATTAGCTAACCACAAGGTTAACCTATGTTTGAATAGTATACATGTATCAATGGTGTGCTCAAGAGACTAGAGGGAATTCTAATGTATAAAGAAATTGGGTGTGGGCTTGGTTGGGTGAGTGTGTACTTGTTTGTTGTAAAAAGTATGTATGATCATATAGTTTCATTTGTTTTTCATAAATAATTGAATACGTGTATATATATGGATAACTAATTTGTTTACAAATGAATAAATGGTTAAATAATATTTAATTGAATAAGTAGGTAATTAGATTAATAAATCAAATTTTTGAGATAAAACGTTCTAATTAATTAAATAACTAGATTAATTATTCATTAATTAAAATCATGAGATATGTGTTTTATAAAAATATAAGTTGTACAAAACAATTGGGTTTAAAAAGTATCTTTTATCACTTACCGGTTTTAAATAAATAATTATGTATGTTTTTAATTAAAAATTATTAGGTTTTAATCCCTAAAATGTTAAATAAATGTTTACATTTAATAAATTAATAGTTTGGTTCCATAAAATATTTTTGAGCCTTGGGGGTTTTATAAAATAATTTTTATAAAGAAATTTGGATCAAAAATCAATTTTAAAAATGAAATTAAAAACAAAACAGACCACGGGATTCGAATCCGGGTCTGTTCGGTATGGGCCAAGGGAACAAACCAATGGACCAGTGGTCTAGTAGTGGTGATAGGGTTTGTTTAAAATGTTTTAAACAGGAAATGCAATGAATCCGGTTCAGGGGCGTGCAATAAAAAGGAAAAATAAGGTGCGGGGCTGGAGTCGAACCCGCAACCTTATCCCTGTGTGTCAAGCGCCTTAACAGGTGGACCTGGGCATATGCCTTGGTCAAGAACTGATGCAAATTGTTTTTAACACCTAAGTCACACTCGTCTCCTTCCCTAAATCGTAACCCGAACCCTAGCCACTCAAATCGTCCCGATTACACAACGTTCGATCCTCAGACCATGGGGCTTTTGCTCAGCGGGTTGAGACGAGTCTAATGGCGCATGAATTACCTCGAATGGTTGCTTGTGGAGGACGAACGGCTGAAATGTCTGAATCGGTATTCTTCGAGCTCGATCGCAACCCAGACGTGAAATGGATTGAGTTTGAGAGTTTAGGGAGATTGTAGTAGATGTTGCGAAGGCGTGGAGCAGGTTTTATAGTCCAATTTTACGTATAACGTTCGAATTGATTGAGGTTTTGATTAGGAACGGTTATGAGTCGATTGGGTATGAAATCCATTGATTTATGTTGTAATTAACTCGTCATAGGTGATTAGAACGGTCGTATGAGGGTTTATTCATGATTGATTAGAGTTAAACGCACTAATTGAAGGGTTTTGGGATTGAATTTGATAAGGATCCGTCCCTGTTTGACTTTTCAGAGTCAAACCAACGGGAATGGGGGTTCAAAACTCAAAGGGTTTAATGTTGGGGTCCAATGTGTCCAAGAGGTTCATTGGTTCAAGTGGGGGTTCAAACCAAGTTTATTTGCCTTAAACCTTTTGTATTTATATAAACTAGTAGGTGTCCCGCGTTGCCGCGGGTTTTTAGGATTTCTTTTATATCATTAAGGTGTAATCATGAGTGGGCTAACCAACGATATCAATCCTGAAAACAAAAGTTCAATCAGACAGCACACAAAGCATAATCCAACAAATAAACAACGTACATCAATGTGATATACTTATCAAATGCAATTTCACTAATCATATTACATATACCACAACACAATTGAAAGTTTCTTTGTATAACACTAAGTGTTACTTTTTGACTTTCAATGTCAAACCTTCTAATGCTACAATAAAACAATCGACTTTGACATTCGCACATACGAATTAAGCCAGATATTCTAACAGTTCAACCAGTATTTCATTAAAGCCACATGAGATCTGATTTTGACATTCCAATTTGGAATTGGATCTGCAATTATAAAAGAAATTAGCATGAGTTCAACATTACCAAAACATGGCATCCATATGGACAACTATTTGATACAGGGAACCAAGACCAAACCTGCAGGGTTTGGGATTTAACAAACCTTTTAAACCCAGTTTCAGTTCTCAAGGAGTTCAGAAAGCTCCCCGTTGATATCTAAGTGTTTTCTAATATATGTTTGGTCATTAAATTTTGTGTGTTCATATCATTTGAGTATCTAAACACTGTTTTTTTATACTATGATTTCTGCTATATAAAGTATTCTCTCTGTGAAGTTATTTTTCACCTAAAAAATTATACAAAATCCTAACCAACTGGTCTTTATCAAATTAACTTTGAAACATCAGTTTTTTAACTAACTAATCAACATGATCAGGTATCTTTAGATAAATTAAGATAAGTTCTTGATTAATGCAACTTTGTCTGCAAGTTGTCTGCAAAGTTTAATTGAACAACATATGCACATTGGGTCATTTGTCAACTAAGAAAGTGTTATTGGTTTTTTTTTTAATTAAGTAAACCGAAGAATCTTTAACAAGAATCTTCAACTTTCATATAAATATTCATACACCTGCAAATATTATCCATATAGCTAATAAAAATCTTTAACTTTCATATAAATATTCTTAAATGAAGGGTACTCGGTTTATATAATGTTGAATATCACCTTAAATGAAGGGTACTGAGTTTAAGTTGCCTCCATTATTTAAAATCAAAATTAAGCCATTTCCTATTTGTCAAATTAAGCCAAATTGAGAAAGGATTCTAGGTTATTGTTTAGTATTTACATTTTTAGTCTTTTATTTTGTATTGTGATAATAAAAAGGGCAGCAATCTATGAAAACATACACACTAAGGTGAAAGCTAATGGGGACTTAAATGCAACAAAAAACAGTAAAATTTATCAAAAAATGAATGTAGAATGTGCAAGCCAATTGCAACTTTGGTTAGTTCTTGGTCAAGAAATCCATGCAGGTCAAAACTGAGAAGAAACAAACCTCTTTGTAGGAAGGAAAGAGGCAAGATACTCCACTGACACTCTGTTGAGTTGCAATTGTTGTCGGACCCACAAGAGATGGTATCTAGAAGAACCCTTAAGCCAAAAGTCCCTGTGGATATCATTAATTAATAATATATTTAGTATAAAATTATAAATAACATAATAAAAGTTACCTCATCCGTAACATTTGAATGCACAGGTATTGTGGCCAGGGTCGGAAGGCATCATTCAGCTGATAATTAGGTCCAAATGATCAACTTTTTTTTGAGCAACCAAGAGCACAACAAACTGAAATTCATGTTTAAACAGCAAACGTTAAAGGAAATAGCTGGCACATAATTCAAAAAGCAAAAACCAAAACAACTTTAGTAGAGTGGAAGGAGAATTCGCTTATAACGTACCATAACGTTGCCTTTAACACTGACAGCCATGGCATTCTAGTCGATCTCTTAAAAAGGAGAGATCAATTCCATCTTAAAGCTTCTTAACAAATGGATCCATGTTGCCTTTATCTACAGATAAATAGAGTGTTCCCCATGACTGCCACCCCTATAAGATGTATATGAGAAGGCTCCTGCTGCCTTCTCTCTGCCAGCCTCAAACCTATCTGTTTGGATCCTTGTAGCCTTTTGGAATGTCATACTCTTTCCCTTCCCTTGTTGTCACACTTCAGTGTGTGAGCTACACAGCAACATGATTAGTGACTGCATCCTTTATGTATTTGTATATTTTATGACCCATGCAGGTGAGGTCGGCCCATCGTCAGATCAACACTGCGCCAACCGAGTCAAGCAACCCTGTCCCAAGCGACTTGTCAATGTCTATGTAAGTATATGACTTTAGTATGACCCCATTTTTAACATGTTATGTTGAATCAAAACAAAAATGGTTCTTTGACAACAGAAATGTGGCATCTTTTCCCTCTCCTGTACAATTAAGCGTAAACAGCATGAAGCATTGGTAAATCAACACAACATAAAAAAAATGCAAGAATTTCTATTCTGATCCTTAGAAAAATGCCAAAAAAGAAGAAGAAGAAAGGTTTGTAAAACGGATAGCATACCATGTCAAATGAAACAAACAAAAAGAAGCAGAAATCACCTTAATAGTGATAATAACCAAATCTGAACTAATAATCAAGCATAACATAGATGTGGAAATGGAACCTACATTTGGTAGAAACCATTCAAATGTAGCAATAGTAAACAATTGCAAAGACCAAGCATGGAAATCAAATCCAAAAATTAGCAGAAGTTACAAAAGAAAGTCTTGATTTACCTAGTTTAAAAACATCATATTCCAATGTTTTTGTGGGTTGTGACATGTACACAGAAATATTTTAAATTATCAACAGGTACCTGAGGGCAGAGTCATAATTGAAGTTGGGCTCCGTGATTAATGTTTCAATTGACCCGAGACATCAACTAATTTGAACAAAAGGAGGTAAAAAAACCTTAAGCGCCTAAGAACCCAAACAGATGCAGTCTTTTAAATTGACGGGAGGCAGCACCCAATCTAAATAAAAGCAGGTACAAAAACTAACTTGTTACTGTTTACCAAAGGCTTATCTATTTGCTGGTAAATCTTGTTGTATTGTGTGCCATTTAACATAATTAAGAATGTTAATATTACAGAAAATAGGTGTTTTTTTTGGGTTTCTTTGTGTAAGTGTGTAACCATATTCTTCACAAGGTAATGTAATTTCCACTATTCTTGTTATGTCTGATACATGTTTGGGATTGGTTATTCAAGCTTATGTAATTATTAATGGTCCACCCCCTTATTCCCACTAATTTTTCAAAAACCAATTAGCAGATCAACAGTTTCAATAACCAATCCAAACACCCCCTAAACACATATAATTAAACCAACTAAACCCAGATTTTCAAAGGCTAAAAAAACCAATTCTAAAGTCACATTCAATCTACAAACAGCAATCAAACCCTAGGGAAAACAAATTATAAGTTGAACACACTGAATAAGAAATCTGACCATCGAATTCATCAAATTCATAAAAAGCAAACACAAGAGGGGTACAGAAACATCACCTGAGAAGGCTTGAGTTCCGGTACAACTTCTATGTTTCTGCAATCGAATGAAATCACAATAACCAATTCAGAATAACAACCATATGAGGGGTACGAACTGAAAAAAAACAAGACAGTAAGTAAAACCTGATAATACGGGGATGGAGCAGGCTGTTTGTGTCTGATGATTGCCCTGGCCGAGTTGCTAAGACTGGGGGGTTTGGCAACGTAAAGGCGATTCATGAGACATAAAGTATAAACCGTAAGTATGATCAACAAAACCTAACTCGCAATTATGATCAAAAAGCTTACGCATCAAAATCCTTCATAATCGAGGTACTTATTTACCTAGATATCAAGCCACAAATCCCCAATTTTCAACATAGAAACATAAACAATTTGTAACCCTAGAAGATAAGACATCAATAACGAAGACTTGAAAAAAGAACAAATCAGGATCTAACATATACAATACCTGCACTGCAAGAGGTAGGAGGATCTTTCTGAAGATCCTTGAATTCTTTCAAGATCCGGCTCTAATACATCGATGAACTCAGGTTGAAGATGAAGTGGAGGAACCGCAGGAGGGGGTTAAGCCGTTAAGGGGAATGGTTGTTGGGCTTCTCAACGTAAGTAGGAAATTTGATTAATTGATCGGGCTTTAATGGTAGTAAAATTATTTAGGCTTTAATTATAGCAATGAGATTAAATAGTTATTTCACATCTTTTATGCATTGTTAAATTATACTTTATCTATAATAATTGGTATCAGGTGTCTTAAAATTTTAGTTAAATTACAATAGTGTTCTTTGAATATGTATTATATAGTAGTATAGATATAGATATAGATGATTTGATTTTGTTTTTATAAAATTTATAAAAGTAAAACTATAAATTCGAAGTGATTTATATAAAAAAAATGTCAAATATATATATTTTAAAATTAAACAAATATTTTTATATGATTTATTAATAATTTCATAAATATACATATATTGGCATGTATTTATAATTAATCACATATATATATATATATATATATATATATATATATATAATCCTTTATAAAGAGTATTAGGAGGGAAGGAGGACTTTTCACACAAAAATTTAAGACGCCGCCTCCCTGGCCGGAGCCCCTTCACCATCCGCCGGAGCCCCTTCACGACCCTTCATCATGCTGACCGACACGCCATAAAACCCCATTCAATGATGGTTTCGTAGGAGACGGATCGTTGCCGTAACCGACCACGCCAATAAACCCCATTCAAATGTTTCCGTCATCTCTTTCCCCCTCCCCTCGCCACTCCACCATCGCATGTGAAAAACCCTAGATCCAGAGAACCAATTCTGCGAATGGCTGATTCAAGTGCGAGCTACAGCCAACTAATTCCCGATGGCTGATTCAACTACGTCTTCATGCCAAATGTCGATTCGTGATCGTCTAAATCTCCGTCTCATCAGGTTAATGTTCATATTCACGTCTTACTTCCTACTATCGCCTTCTTCGTGTTCATGTAAGTAATTGCTGTTCAATTTTTGTTTGTGATATGTATTTTTGATGTTTGTTTCTGTTAATTCAATAAAGGGAGGAGTTCAGGAAGCAATTCGCCACTGTGAGTGATTTTTCATTTTCTTTCCTTCTGATTTTCAAAATTAGGGTTCTATTTTCAGTGTTTTGTTCATAGATTGAGTTGGTTTTAGGTTTTTTAGCTTTTGATTTCATGTTTATATGTGATTGATTTACAGGTTGGTAAAGCTGGTGGTGTAAAATGGAAGGCCATGTCTGCTTCTGTAAGTAGTACTTGTTTCAACTTGTTTGCTACCATCAAAAGATAGCATGATTAGTATCTTCTACAGAAGGGATTGGTCTTCAAATTGCAGAAGAATATATTATAATTATGTGTTTGTTAAATCGAATTTTTGGTATAAGTTATGACACTTTCTTGTTTGTTAAATCAAATGTGGTATATTGAACATATTTACTCTTCACTTCTGCTATATTTGTAGGTTTAGTTTGTTTTGGCTATAAACGAGCACGCTCTGAAAATGGTAACTGCATGGTAATTGAAGTTGTGGCCTATATTTACTTTGTGATGTGATTAGAGTTTTAGTTGTTATCAATTCTTTTGTGTAAAGCAGCTTATTTACAATATAATAGAGGTACGCAAATTTTGTTATTCGATCATTTGATATTCGATCATTATACGTTTACTGAAGATTCGATTTTCTTATTTACTATCATAAATCTGGATTTGGTTAGATTTTCTATATAACCAAAACGATCTGAAATCATAGTCTGATTTTCACTGATTTTTGTGGTGCTTTTGTTTCAGAAAAGCGAAAAACAACAGATTTGTTTTGTTTTTCATATATTGAATAAACGAGTTGAAATCGGACTTGAATATTATGAAAGAAACAACGGCTCATTGGATCATCAAAAAGAAAAAGGCAAACAATGTGAAGAACCAGGTAATTTCATTCCATATGCATTTCAATTCTATTACCTTTTGATTTCAGATGTGAAACAGACTTCTCCACTTTATTGTTTAATCAAAATTATTAAAACATGAGTTATGTAAGATCACATGTGAAAACTTAAGCTATGAAAATAGATATCTAACTGCTTCAAATCTAAATAGTAGATTTATACTCTCATAATTAAGTTGTATATGCTTAAATGTTTTTTGAATTGTATACCTATTCATCTTATAAAAAATTGAATGCGCAATTTTCAATTGATTATACTCTTTTTTTCTAAACAATTGTTTCATGTTTTTGTAGTTTAGACATTTCAAAAATAATTGATTACCTCTAATATGGTAAAACTATTGTTCACAAGCTAAGATTTTGGAAGATACAGTAATAAAGTAACTTTTTTCATAGTGAATTTGGGTTTTTCTTCCGGTGTAATCCTTCTTATTTATCTAACTAACAAATGCATATTTATTTGGTAAGTTTTCTGGTTCTCTTTGTGTGTTCTATTTATTTAGTTTGTTCATTCATGTTCACGAATAATCAACTTTGAAGACATAATATTGGCTTACTTCTTCCCACTTTCTTGACTGTATTTTCTTATGTTTTGATCTGACTTTGGAGTGTCATTGATGCTTTCAATTTGAATCTCAGCTAGAGTAGCTCCATATCTAGGTCTGGCGTTCCAGTCTTTTTTGCATTTTTGCCTACTCTTCACATAATTGTATAACATTTGTGCCTTCTTTTTGGCTATTATTTCTGCTAATCTGCAGGAAACTATGATGTTAATTAAAAAATTGATTGATACAAGTAGTTTCATTGTAGCATCTTTAAACATGAGCATAAGAACCAAAATAGAACCATATATAGTTATTTCTTGATTTACATACCTAAATAACAGAAGATTGGACCATGAAAAGAAAGTAATTTGGGTGTGTTTGCTTATTCCTGGAATAGAGAAAGCACATTGGATCACTCATTCTTGGAATAGAGAAAGCACTTAATGTAAGGGAAATCTTGCAACTCTAATTTTATTTGTTTTTCATGTCGGTATGATAGTTTAACTCCTTTGTTGTTTTAAACATATCGTTTCTCCAGGAAATATCCTCAACCTCAAAATTGTTCGAGGCTCTTACATTTACAAGATTAGTCTTGGCTTCACATGCTCCAGTTGTTTTCTATCCATACATTAAGGTAACGCCGTAGAAATTATTATGAATTTGATTTCAATTTTGTCATTTGATCAGTTGTTAGGACTACATTTTTTGAGATTATTAATACTTACATATTTTCAATTTTGATCGGTTGATTTCAATTTTCTATCCATACCTTAAGGTAACGCCTATATTAAAGCTTACATATTTTGACCCGTTACTCGCCCGACCTATTTTGAGATTATTAATACTTACATATCTTGACCCGTTACTCGCCCGACCACTACATTTTTTTTATGTGCAAATTTCTGAAATTTATTACTACTTTTTCTTATGGTTGCAGCCATTCCCACTATGAAATTTGACCATGAAGCCTTCGTTTCCATGGAGGACGCCGAGTAAGTTTGGTCCTACCTACCCACTGCATATCCTAAATTCGTTTTCTTCAACTGTTCAATACAATCTGTTTTAAACTGTCAAGTTGAGAATAGTGTTACCAAGATTGTAATAATTTGCAGTGTAAAAAGCTTTTTTTATTAAAAAGAAATGCATATTAGATGTTAGAGCCACCAAAAAAGTGACAATTTACAGGTACTTGACTTTTTTAAAAAAATTCACAGGTGTACAATATGTTTAGGTTAATACCAAGAAAAAAAGTTGCTAATATTTATGCCAAAATGTGGGCACAGTTTCCATCTTTCTTGTATAGATTTGTGGCTAAGAAAGCAGTTGACTTGCCCCGTGTGTCGTCTGTCTGTTATAGCCACAAACAGCCCCGAGATTTCAAGGGATGCCTCAATGTAGCGGTTCCGCCAGTGGCTGCTACCGCATCCTGGTCAAGGAAGTAGTCAAAGTCAAAGAGGGGATTCAGCCATGGGAATGTAGAAGCAGGAACAGAAGCAGGAAAATGATAGATTATGAAGAATGTTTAAAGATTCATATACAGTATGTTCAGTGTTTACCCGACCTACGGTAAGCAATACAGTTAAACATTATATCAGTAACTTCTTTTCTTTTGATCGTTAAAAAGGTTAATACGGTACACTTTCTCTCAATGTTTGTAGAGGACACGATTATGGCAATGTTTGTAGAGGACACGATTATGGAGGATGTAGCAGGCAATGATCAGATATCATAGTATGTTCTCATTATGTCCAAATGTTATAATTCTTGATAGAAAACTGTATTTAGTTTTGTTAACTTTGTGCTTCAATAGAAAGAAGAGGTAAATTGTTAACTTTGTGCTTCAATAGACTTAATTAGTTAATCCGGGTTTACTTAAAATCAAAGAATAAATCATAATAAACATCAATGCAAGTTAGGAGATGTGGATTAAATGTGAGGTTCAAGGCAACGCCTCGATGACGTCCAAGCAGCAACGCCCCTCGGGAAAATATTTCATTACCTTGTCAACGATATTTACACTAAAAGATCTCATGCAAAGCCATCTGTTATCTCTTTGTCTAAGTTCTGGACTCAGCTGTGGCAAGGCATTACCCCTCTAGTCATGGTTCCCCAATACTGCAACATTAGAAAATATAATTTAATATTTGAAAATAAAATAAAACTAACTAAAAACATAATTAATCTATTTCAAGTTTAGAGTTATTACCAGAATACCATTGTTTCTGTAAGCTGGGGGCAGAATACCTCTATATATGTGCTGATATAGAACTTGCTATTTGCTAATGCCCTGCCTTATTAATATAGTTAATGTTGTGAATTCCGTATAGAGTAGTTTCATGTATTTGATTTTGTTGACCAAGAACACAACTTTTTATTTACTGCTTTGAGCTTCATTTGTACAGCACTTCATTTGTTGTTTTGAGTTCCATTGTCCGGCTGAAGTGTTTCAAGTCTAAACAGACTTTGGTATGTTCTAACCCTCATGTGGTTGGGTTGTTGTAACTTGAAAGACTTACGCAGTACTTAAATTTACGCATCTTAATGGTTATAATTGAATCTTTTCTTTTCCATTTGTTCATGTTAGTACTTATTTTAGGCATGTTAGTGGTTCTGTAATATTTATTCCTTAATTCTATATTTCTATAATTTCAATTACATGATAAATGAACTTGGTATATGTGAGAAGTAAATAAGCTTAAGGCAGTGCAGTTCAAACCCATGGAGCAGGTTGCTCTTGAGTCCTATGGACAGACCACTCATGTGTTGTTGGAGCCTACCGTGTTCCAGAGAAACTTACGCCTGCATTCTGGCATCACAGGTATATATATTATACAATTTCTAAAAGAACTTGCTAACTATTACTTATTGGTATGTTCCTTCAAGTTATGCATTGAGATGAACAGGTAAGTTCTAAATGAATTTCAGTTTTACTTATTGGTATGTTCCTTCAAGTTATTAAGCAATTTCTCATTCTGTTAGTTCTATGACTATCAAGATGTCTATTGATTTGAAAGGTTCAAACATCCACCATTCAAGGTATTGTTGTTTGTACTCCCAAAATAGAAGAAATTCAGTAAGGTATGAGTCCTAATCGATTAATCAAATTCTAGGTTTAATTATATGGATAAGGTGTAAGGCTTGATGTACTATCGCGAGCCTCTGCTGGTATGGAATTAGCTCATATTTTTTTTTTGTAACTGTCATGTAACCTGAAGAGTACAAAATGCTTTAAACACTACAGAAATCACCTAAACAAGATCAACTATAAATAAATAGTGGACTGCCCCTTGTATTATGCGGTTTGCGTGTTAGATGTAGGTTTCAAATGCTGTTTGTTTCACGCTCTCATCCGTGTCATCTTGTTGATGCGGCAACGGCGACAGGTAAGGTTTCATAATATAAAATAAATAGTGCAGATTTAAATAATAAGGTGAGCTAATAATGTATTTAGTGAATAAATAGTGGACTGCCCCTTGTATCAGTAGAAGTGTTGATCTTTTGAAAAAAAAATTCTTTGTACATGCATTTCGAAATGAAAGGCTCCTTATTTGGTTTGTGTATTGCATACGTGCTGTTTGATAAAAGTAGCAATAATTGCCCCTAAATTGATGGATGCTTTAATTTGTATTCTACATGTTTTCTTTCTGCTTAAAATTAGACACGAATCCTCTTTTTAAGGAATTATTTTACAATACAGTTTGTCTTTGGTTTCTCCTTCGTTAGCGGTTGACATGTCACTATGTTTCCGGAGATGAAAGGAAAATTGAACTCCAGTTGGATGACGAATCCAATTTAAAAAAAAAACGGGTTATTGGATTTCAGGTTTGTAGCTCTAATTTTCACTAGCTTTATGATTTTTTTTTCTCAAGGTTTTTTAGGAAATGAGAGTGAAATTTTGGGGATCTGCTATTTTAGGGTTCATAATAACTCATGTCTTATGTCTGCATTTCATTTTGATTTCGTAAATCTGACTACATCTGTAATTTGATTTGGTAAATATAACCCAATCTGATCATTACCTACCTGACTTGAACACATTTATAGTTATGAACCATTTGATTCGGTTTTCATTAACGGCATATTCGTTTATTTCAAACTGTAACACGTGTAACGTACGTATATAACAGAGAATTTACTGTGTTTATGCTTTATTTGAAATTAGAATTCTAATTCACAGATTACCTTTGAGGTTAGATTATTTGAACAATTATGCAAATATATTTGGCACTATTTAAATGTTACCGTTACAGTAAACCCGCAGAAATCATTGCTCCACAATGTAGGCGACTAACAACACGAGTGGATATTTGTTCGGTTTGCAAATCCCTTTGTCTACAGATGCGTGCAGCAGTACTGACATATCTATTTGCTTTCCAACAGCCATTATCAGCGGCAGGAGTCGCGAAAAGGTGGATAATAACTTAATTTTATAAGTTTATGTAATTATATTTCGGTGCCAACAGAATGTTGTGCTTAACATCACACTTCTTTGATGGAACTCAAAAGGTGTATGATTTTGTAAAGTTGGACAGTGTGTACTACTCAAAGAGTCATGGGATGGATACTACAGGACCAGCCCTAAAAAACAACTCATATGATAAGAGTTATCGATAAAGAAGCTTTGATAATGAGGTAACATACGGAAGGTTTTTTATTTTTATCCTTTTCTCTGTTAAATCATTTTATAGAACAAGTGGAGATTTAATATCAAATTTCTTAGAGGGGTGGATTTATCGTCTTTCAACCCGCTCAAGATTTTCTATCTGCGGTTAAGAAGGTATGAAAAATATCTGTCAAAGATTGCTTTCATAAAATCGAAAACACTTTTCATTTTTCACAGCTTGAAAAATATCGTCTTTTTAATTCGGCTAGACATGTCCACTAACGGGTCAAAATGTGTCGGGTCAGATTGATCCTTTTTCTCTTAAGTTAAAATTTCTTAATTTTACCGTTTGACCCGTCTGGGAATATAATATACTCCATGTGGCCCATTTTAACATAACCTGGATGAAAGTGTCCTCTCTAATCTTTAATTTATTTTTTTTGACAAATTTATACTTGGACTTTGACTTTTCTTAAGTCAAACTGCAGCAGAATATTTTTATAATTGTGTTGCACAAAATAATAAGATTTTTTTAATTCATTTTATGGGCCTTACTGATATAATGTGAGCCATGAAGATGCTAATGAATTCCCTTTTTATATAGGGAGGGATATAATTGTATTATATAATGGAAAAAAGACTAAAGTCTCCTTTTGATCTCTAAGAATAATTAAATTTTTATGAATTTGTGTTTGTTGTATTCTCGCTTAATGGTTGGAGTTTTCTTTTTTAAAATGGGTAAGAATCTTATCAAATCATGGAGAAATTCCTTGCGTACAATGCTAAGTCTAATGACTTTTGATCCACAATCATAGGAGATTTTAGTCTTTGGCGAAGTGTAATTGTTTCAGCCGAGTTGGTGTGTGCTATATCCTATGTGGAAGATAATATTGTTTTGATATCTGTAATTTGGCAGACATTGAATGTCAGGCCAACCAAGCCAGTGCTACCAGTGAGGAATGCATGGTTGCTGGGGGTATGTATACTCTCTTGGAATCACAAACTTTTCTTATTGTACAAAAATAAGTGCTTGGCTTTCTTCATTCAATTGCCAAGGCTATTAAATATTGCAGAACCATTCAATAAACTTATTTGACTACCAATATATCTGCATTATGCTTTCAATATTTGCATTTTACTAAAGTTTAGGCAGTGCTTCTTACATTTTCTATTGCTTTTTTATAAAGAATGAAAATCAGGAAAGAAGATTGGGTTTGGCATCCGTTTGTACGTTTTTACACTGTTAAATCAGGTTAGAATTCCGTTTTTACAAAAGAATTAGTTTGTCGGGGCCGCACATTGTGCGGGTTTCCTACTTGTATATATAAAAGAGTGGAACTACATGATGTAAGTTAAATTCTTAAATAAATGAAAAGTATATATGTATGTAGATATATTATATTACATATATCTATAGTGATGCTATAACATGAATGTAACTCTAAGTGATATATCTTGTAATTAATATGACACAATGAAATGAATCAGAACTGAAATTGAAATGATATTATTGCATAAATCAAAGCATGAGAAAATCATGGATGTTACAAAGAAGGTGGTGTATTGTCAGGTGGATTATTTACGGGTGGATCCGAGATAGAGGGTGAAGGAAGTGGTGTAGTACCCATGCAAATGATGCATGGGGAAGACGTGGGTTTGTTGGTGAATAAGGCGTAGGTGGGACGGCTGGGGTGGGTGTAGGCACAAAGCTAGAGTCCAAGAAGGTGGTAATTTGGAGTTTGGAGATTGGGTTTTCTAGAAATGTTCCCACAAAAGGATATGCCGTTTCATCAAAGCGTGCATGTCGGGTAATGTACACACGGGATGTAGATGGTTCAAAGCAACGGTGGCCTTTGTACTTCGGGCTATATCCAATGAAAATAGATGGAAGACTTTGAGGTGCTAGTTTGTTGGGAGCATAGTCTCGTAGAAGAGGATATACCCGACAACCAAAGGCATGAAAAAATGTGTAAATGGGTGCTGTTTTGTACAATAATTCAAAGGGTGATTTGTTATCAAGAAGTGGAGTAGGTAGCCGGTTGATTATATAGACGGCTGAAGTAAAAGCATCTATCCAGAATTTTGACGGTAATTGAGCATGAAAAAGCATAGCCAAGCCTGTCTCAAAAAAAAAAAAATAAATAAAAATAATATGTCGATGTTTCATTTCGGCACGTCCATTTTGTTGTGGGGTATAAGGACATGGCAGTCGGTGTAATGTTCCATTTTGTTCAAATAATTTCCGAACCCGATGATTAACAAACTCAGTTCCTCCGTCACTTTGGAATGTTTTAATTTTTCTTGAAAACTGTGTTTGCATAAATGTCATGAAGATGTTTAAAGCATCATAAAACTCGGACTTAGCACGTAACGGACAGAGCCATGAGAAGCGAGAGAAGTCATCAATAAAAACCACGTAATATGAGTAATTTTCAACGGATTTAACCGGTGCCGGTCCCCATAAATCACAATGTATTAAGTCGAGAGGATGCAAAGCACGCTTATCATTATTATTAAAAGGTAAACGTTTGGCTTTAGCCATTTGGCAAGGAGAACAAATACCCGGTTTTGGTAAAATAGATGTCACCGATAAATGACCAAGTCTTTTTAACATAAGTAAAATATCAAACGAAACATGCCCCAATCTAGAATGCCAAATTTCATAGGAGGCTTTAGGACAAAATGAAGAAGCAACTAAAGCTTGATGATTGGTGTGTAGAACATATAAGCCATCTTCATGGCAACCCTTGGCTAGCACCTGCTTGGTGTGACGGTCCTGAATTGAAAAATAGGGATAAGAGAACATAATATCCACATGATTATCTTTGGTGAGTTTACTCACAGATAGCAAGTTTTTAGTAAGATGGGGAACCACCAAAACATCATTTAAAGCAAGGGATCCGAATAGTTTCAAATTACCCGTGTGAGATACCGAAAGGGCTTGGCCATTACCAAAAAACACTTGTGGATTACCTTTTAGTGGAGTAGGGTTCAAGGCGGGATCCAGGTTTGGTGTCATGTGGTCAGTAGCTCCTGTATCAACAACATACCAATATGGTGTACGAGTGTTCACATGACATTGTGCACGAAACGCACGAGCCAAGTTTTCTTCTGATGGCGTGGCATTAGCGGCAAAGGTGGCTAGAGTAGGGCAGTCATTAGCATAGTGTCCCCGGGTCCTGCATAGTTGATAATGAGGGGGCATGCGAGACATATTAAACTAACCAAAAGACCGGGAAGAAGATCCCCGATTGCGATGCGGAGGCTGATAAGAGCCTCGTTTGGGAACAGCAGGTGTAACATTCGGGGAAGTGGGTTGTGAACTCTGGGCCGAAAAAGCAAAAGCAGGTGTATCAGTGCCATGTAAGGCTTTGGCAAAGAGCTCGTGATTTTCCGCTCTTTCCAGAAGGTCCGAAAAAATCACAGCAGATGGGTCGGCTATAGAGGCAAGAACGGAAGTAGAGAATGATTCAAACGACGGACCTAATCCGCAGAGAAACCAGTGTAACTGGTCCGTTGGTTCAACCGGGTGTCCGATGGCGGAAAGCTGATCGGAAATGAGTTTAAAGGCAAGGCCGAATTCCGCAACCGTTTTGTCACCTTTCTGAGTCAAACGGAGTTGATCCAGGAGGTTCTGAACTCGTTCAATGGACGAGTTACTATATGCCGTTTCAAGAGCCATACACATAGCACGAGCCGTGGGGAGACCCACAACAACAGAGATAACATCTTCAGTGAGCGAAGCGTTCAAGAGGATGACGTAGCACTGATCGGCTGCAACCCAAGAAGCATGAGCAGGGTTGATAACTTGCTTATCACCAATAGTGAGGAGAGGTGCAGGAGCAGTTTTGGAGCTATCGACATGATCAAGAAGGCTTTGATAGGAGAGGAGGGGAATCATTTGATTTTTCCAATATAGGTAGTTGGATGGCGTAAGCTTAATGGCAAGCATGTGGACAATAGGGAGGGATTCATGAGTGGTAGAGGAAGAAGCCATGGGTGGAGAATGGCGATGGACAGGAGAAAGAAGAAGAGGCAGGGAATGGGAAGGGAGAAAGGCTAGGGGAGACCAACCACTTAGGCTGATACCATGAATGTTATTGAGTTTGAATGATCTCCTCAATGAAGGAGAGTTGAATTTATACAAGTACAATTTACAATAATGGAATACAAGAATGTGGAAAATACAAACATATACCTTCTAACATTAAATACCAATAAGTAATTTATCTAATAGTGGGCAACCGCTCATGGTCCAAACATTCGGTGACCCAAAATATTACACGTATAGTTGAAATTTAGAAAGGAAGAAAGGTAACAATAGAAAAGATTTTCCGGTCGGTGGTGGTCGGCGGTAGCCGGTAGATGGCGATGTGAGGGGTGACAACCTCTAATTGTTCGTTTTTAAGAGGAGAAGAAGAAAGATGAAGTGTGGAGGAAATAAAATCTCAATAAAGATATTGCTTGAAAATGAAAATATTTAATTTTTTTTTTTTTGGTTTTTCTTTTTATTGTTTCCAAGTGAAGAGTACAACTCTAAAACTCGTGGGTCATCTCAATTCTCAAATATTGCAGCGCGGGCGGGGTGTGACACTTAATAAATTTAATACACAAACATTTGTCGTGATTCAATGGAATTATAATCTGAATTTCATTGTTCATGTGTTTGGTTTGTAGAATTTGTTGGTATTGCAATCTAAGTTCCTTTTTCAATGTGTTTTGTTCAGATAAGAATTAGAATTGAAATTAATTCCCTAAAATTCCTTCAAATAAAATATTTAAAATTCCATCCAAATTGTGAAAGAATTCACCAAAAGGAAGTGGAATGTCTGACCACTCACCGTTGTCGCATCTGTACCAACCAACCCTGCCCTCATCGCCGACACCCCGACGCCCCGCCACCTACGCTAACCGCGCCTTTAGCCTATCCCATATGGTTTTTGTCTAACCTCTGCTCCAGGAAAGAGGATTTGACCGCCCTGTGTGACATTTGAAAGATAAATTATAACTGTTGCCATTACACTTTCAACGACAAGATGCATGGACTTGTTATCCAAGTAACGATGGTTCTATTTAGTCTCTTCAGTCCCAGAATGAAGTACATGAAACGGCTTTCCATTTCCAATAAATAAATAACCGGTTTTGTTTTAAAAACTATAACTGGACTATGATTACACAAAAAGGACAAAAGAAGAACGATTATAAAGGAAGAAAATATTTGAGAAGAAAAGTCCATGCTGAAATCCGTTCCTCAATGGCTCAATCCTTGCAATTATTTCACCCTAAACAGATATGAAATGTCAAAATGCATTCAAGTTAATACGGGTTGGCTTACCCGCCGACATTTTTCTTGAATATATATTTAAAATAAGAGTTAACTACACGGTAGTTTATACGGATTTCACTGTTCGCCCCTAACTTCGAGAAATTACAAGGATAGTCCACAGCTTTTCAATTTGTTTCATGTTTGGCTCTCAAAATGAATGACCGTTAACTTTGGATGTTAAGTGATTATGAAATGACTAAAACACCCTTTATATTAAAAGAATAAAAAATTTAAATACTTATGGACCCCACCCAAATTAAACTAAAAATACCCCCTATTTAAAATAACCAATTTAAACATATGGGCCCCATAATCCCTCTCCCCTAGGGGTGTTCAAAACCAGAGATCTGAAATTTCGGATATCCGAAAATTTCGGATAGTGGTATTTACTATCTGAAATTTCGGATATAGGCTGGACGTTCTGTTTCATTTACAAGGCCCACCCTGTCGGCCGGACACCTTGTTCCCATTCATTTCCAGGACCCGCCCTGTAGGCCGGACATCCCGTTTACAAGGCCCTTTCGCCCGTAGATTCGGCACCTTATTTTATAAGGCCGGCCCCGTAGGCTGGATACCTTATTTATCACCATCATTCCATTCACATTTCATCATGTTCTTAGGCATGCATTCTTGCCATGCCTTTAGATCTAGTCTACACTACTAAACCGTTGTAAACGTTTTGCCTTGAAACTTCAAAGGAGCTTATATATAGGATCCCCCGCAGCGTTCCCACCACTTCTTTGACATCTCGAGTGTACACCGTTACTTGGGCTTAGTGTTAGACTAGCCTTTATCCCATATTCTCATCACATAATAGCATGCATTGTTATCATGCCTTTAGATCTAGTCTACACCCCTAAACCGTTATAAAGGTTTCACCATGAAGCATTAAAGAGGCTTATATATAGGGTCCCTCGCAGCGTTCCCACCACTTCTTTGTTAATCCATGAATGCGCCGTTACTCAGGTTTAGTGTTAGACTAGTCCTTCACATATTATCACATAGTAGCATGCATCCTTGTGATCGATGTCGTTTGGTCGGTCAAAAATAATGTATTTAAATAGTAAGTGGAAAGTCGAGTTGTCTCCATGATGAATTGGTGGAAAGTTCAATTGTTATGTGAATTGGTTTGAGTTTAGAAATTACAAACTTGGATTCTTTTTTTAAAATTCAATTTAGAGAGAAACAACCTCCTCCAAACTTCAGGTTCTAGGTTTCACACAAAACTCAGTTGCTTAATTAGACACCACATAGACATAGCGTTGAAAAATCAGTTAAAGTGGCAATCAAAGACAGGTTCTTGTCAGCAAACCTATACGATTGGTTTTGTCATAAACCATGTAACATCCAGAAATAATTAAACGAAAGAATAATAACAAGATCGGAAATGAAGAAGGGGTTTAATGAAAAGTAGGGAGCGGGCTTGGGCTCGGCTTCATGGGCAGATATAGCCCATGTATATATATAGGAGGAATCGGCTCATCTCTTTCATTTCTCCATCATCTTCTCCAACTCAAAACCCTAGAGAGAGAGAGAGAGAGAGAGTTCTAGAGAGAGAAAGCTTCAAGAAACCTTGGATCGACTCAAGATCAGTCTCAAAACGTTTCTCCATTGATTTGGAGCAAGTTTCACAAAGCAACCACAGCCTTTTTAGGTAAGAATCAACCTCAGATCTACGTTTTTGATATAAATATGTTTTTAGGGTTCTTGGGTATAATCACATAAAGATTGGATTTTTACGTATAAAAGCACATGAAAAGTATAGATCTAGCTTCATGGGAGTTAGAGAAGTGATTTGAACGTAAAAAGTTATGGTTTAAGATCGAAAACGAATCTGTTATGGAATTAGGGTTCTTGGGCCGACTCTCAGCGAAGAAGATGAAGGAAGAATCGGCCAGGAAGGACCGGCCCAGTAAAGTCGGCCTCCTATAGCATGACACAAGTCCTGAATGCAAGTTCAGGTAACTCTCCGGAGTATCAGCCGACTATGTCAGCCGACTCTTGAGAGTGTCGGCCTACTATGTCAGCCGACTCTCAAGGGTATTAGCCGACTCTAGCAAGTTTAACAAATTTCATGTATTGCTTTCACACAGATCATGTGGAACTCGTTTAGCCCAAGCTTTTAGTTTCAGTAGACAGAAAATCCAGGTGAGTTCAAGAATCCTTATTTTTACTGTTTTAGGGTGGTGTGCATACTCAAGAATTAGACGTTTATAATAAATGCATTTTATTACTTAAACGTTTTGTAAGAAAGAAAGATAAGAAAGATAATGGTTATTAACCGAACGTTTTGTAAGAAAGAAAGATAAGAAAGAAAACAGTTTATTTAACTGAACGTTTTGTAAGAAAGATAATGGTTTATTTAATTAAATGTTTTGTAAGAAAGAAAGATAAGAAAGAAAACAGTTTATTTAACTGAACGTTTTGTAAGAAAGATAATGGTTTATTTAATTAAACGTTTTGTAAGAAAGAAAGATAAGAAAGATAACGGTTGTTTAACCGAACGTTTACAAGAAAGAAAGATAAGAAAGAATGGTTTATTCAACTACATGCTTTATAAATAGAAAGAGAAGAAAGAATGGTTTATTCAACTACATGTTTTATAAACAAAGAGAAGAAGAATAAGTCAAATACATTGTCTAATCTATAAGAGTATGCTTATACGAGGAAAGACTTGGGGTAGTAGCATAGTCCTGGAGACTAGTGGTACCCTAAGCATAGTAGCAAGTCTTGAGGTAGTAGTATAGTCCTTGAGACTAGTGCTACTCGAAGCCGATGTTGCGTCATGGAGAAAGTCCATGACGTACCATGAGAAAAATCGGGACAGTGCTCGGCAGGGCACTGTAACGAGGATGTTGTACAACTGGTTAAGAGGAGTAACGACGGTTACTCTAGCGGCGACGGTCGCTAAGTAAGAATGAAAAAGCCCGCTTGGAGGCACAGAAAGTCGGGTATCGGCCTTTGGACGTTGAGCCTTAGGGAACAATACCTGCGTAAGAAGTTCCTTCGGGAACACAGAGGGGCGGTGTCGGCCTTTGGACGTTGAGCCTTAGGGAAGAACACCTGCCTCGGTCCCTTCGAGACACAGAGACGCTTACGAATGAAAACAGATTGTAGACATTAATGTATGACTTAAAGAAAAGAGCACAAAGTAAATACGTATGTATGTAAAAGAAGAAAGAAAGATTTTTATTGTATTAGGTATATAATATAATATGTATGTTTAAAGAACGTTTTAAAGGAAGAATTTGATATCAAGTTAAAGAAAAAGAAACACTTGAACTCACCAGCGTTAGCCGACTATTTTAGTATGCACATCAGTTAGCAAAGGAAAGAAAAAGACTTGATGCCGTAAAGGCTTAGAAGAGGATGGCTTGATGGCTGCTGCTGACTAGAAGACTGACATCCCTATTATTAGATTATGAATGTTGAACAATGTTATGTTTAAAGTTTTTGTTAACTCTGAATTTCGTACAAGACTTCCGCTGTTAATGTTTTAATGATAAATATCAAGGTTTAAGAACTATGTTTATGCTATGTTTGCCAACTATGAGAGGAACCCATTTTGGGTCCTTACATGTCGGTGTCAGAGCCATAGTTTGAGAGATTCGGACATTCGCCAAAATGTCTGAACTTAAACTGAGAATGGGATAGAAGAATGGGATGTCAGTCAGAGCAGCCAAGCCATGAAAGCAGTACAATGAGGCCTCAGTAATAGAAAATAGTAGAAACAGTAAATGGTAAGGGCCTTTGAATAGAAGGTAGTCCATGTCCTAGTATAGAACATAGACCGTAAATGCCTTAGAATAGAAAGGTAGACATAATGTGCCTTGAGGAAGGAACTTTGAACTTGAATGCAAACGTTACTCTGAAAGGGAATGTTCAGAACCCGAGAAGTAAAGTAAATTAGTAATTTCATACCGGACTCTGTAATTAGTAATTTACATTATTCGAGGTGTTCTAAATAATTACCTATCATGATAACATGAGAATTCCTTGTTCGCAGTTCAAAAACGAAATGGCTAGAAAGAGAGGTGCAAAGAGAGGAGCCGCTACGGGACGTAGGGGTAGACCACGTGTCAATCGGGTCGAAAGAGAAGAAAGTGATCCCTCTGTTCATGGATCAGTGTCAATTCATACTGCTAGTGAGAATGCTCCGAGTAACCCTGGAGCACATGACGAAGAAGGCTTAGTCTTGGAGCCAATAGTCAGGAAAGCAATAGCTGATGAAGTAACTGCAGTTCTGAAGAGCACTCTACCAGCCGCCCTAACCGAGGCTCTAAAATCTATAGAAGAAGAAAAAGGGAAGGGGGCCTACGGGCCGAGAATAGAAATGTGATTGAAACTGAGTCTGAAGATGATGACTCCGACTATGATGAGAAGCGCGGATGTGACTACAAGTCCTTTCGAAACTGTGATCTGCCAACTTTTAAAGGAAAGAAAGATGTTATTGCCGCATACTACAGGATTGACCGCATGACTGCAGTCATCAAGATGAGTGAATGCCGTGCTGACTAGGCGGTACGGTTTTTCGCTCATTCTTTTGCCTTCGAGGCACTGAGCTGGTGGGAGAATGTGAAGAAGGCTAAGTCTGAAAGAGATATTGATAGAATGAAGTGGGACGATATGAAAGCCCTCCCCAAAATGAGATTGACAAGATGGAAGAGGCCTTCGTGGAACTCAAGGCTGGTAGCATGACGCACCGGCAGTTCACCTCCAAATTTAATGAGTTAACTCAGTTGGTTCCACATCTGGTGAACACGAAAGAGTGAAGGATCAAATGTTATATCCAGAAGCTACCTCCAAGAGTGCGCACGATCATCAATGCCAACACTCCTAGAGATTTTGACTCTGTGGTGGCAATGAGTGGAAATATTTTTGATGACGTGGCCACACAAGGCGCAACGCCACAGAAACTCAAAAGAAGTGTTCTAGCACCACTAAGCGCTCAGGCGGGGATTGGTCCGCCTCAAAGAGTAAGAAGCCGAGAGTGGAAGAAAAGACCATCTGTAACAAGTATGGTAAGGCGCACCTTGGGGAGTGCAAATATGGTTTGAATATGTGCTACCATTATGGCAAGACGGGGCACATATCCCGTGAGTGTACCAACGCTCTCAGTTCTGCAAATTATGGGAAATGCCACAACTGTGGTGAATCGGGACATTTCTCCAAGGACTGTCGCAAACCAAGAACATCAAACAATGAGAAGGAAAAAGAGGCTGGGAAAGGGGGAGCGAGGACCAGAGCCTATGCCCTGACACAGGAAGAAGCAAGGGGAGATCCCAACGTGGTGTCGGGTACGTTTATACTTGACCACACCTTTGTTTCTGTTCTGTTTGATTCGGGTGCTAGTAAAAGTTTTATATCCTCCTCGTTCTGTAAAAGATTGAAATACAAAACTTCCAAGATAAAAAGGGCCTTTAATGTAGAGACTGCCGTGGGTAGGAACACTAAAGTAGTAGAATTGGTAGACGACCTTACCATAAAAATAGAGGGCCACAGATTTCCTGTTAAATTATTCATTATAGCATTGGGAGGATTCGATGTAGTATTGGGAATGGATTGGTTAGCTGCCAATGAAGCCCGTATTTTGTGTAAACGAAAGGTGATTCAGCTCAATGCTCCTGATGGCAGCGAGGTCGTGATATACGGGGAACGCGACATCCCGTTGACCAATGTAATCTTAATGATGAAAGCAGAAAAGTATATGAGGCGCGGGTGTGAGACTTACTTGGCTTATGTGATCGACAAAGACATGAAAGTAAAAGAGTTAAGCGAAGTACCCGTGGTGTGCCATTATCCGGAAGTGTTCCGTGAGGAATTTCCTGGATTGTCGCCTAATCGGGAAACGGAGTTTCAAATAGATTTAATGCCAGATGCTCAGCCCGTTGCCAAAGCACCTTACTAACTAGCGCCACTTGGGATGAAAGAGCTGATGACCCAACTGGAAGAACTTTTGGAAAAGGGATTAATCAGACCGAGCATTTCACCATGGGGTGCTCCGGTGCTGTTTGTAAAGAAGAAAGACGGTGCCATGAGAATGTGCATCGATTATTGAGAATTGAATAAAAGAACCGTGAAGAACAAATACCCGTTACCTAGGATCGACGATTTATTCGATCAACTGCATGGCGCAAAATGGTTTTCTAAAATCGACCTGCGGTCGGGTTATCATCAACTGAAGGTAAGAGAGGAGGACATACCCATGGACACTACGATTTTCGTGTAACGTCCTTTGGGTTGACGAATGCCCCCGCGGCATTCATGGATATGATGAACAGGGTGTGTCGACCGATGCTAGACCGGTCAGTAATAGTCTTTATAGACGATATCCTCGTCTACTCAAAGAGCGAAGGTGATCACGCCTGTCACCTACGAGAAGTTTTGGACACACTGAAAGAAGAAAAGCTGTATGCTAAGTTTTCTAAATGCGCATTCTGGCTAAACGAAGTTCAGTTCCTAGGCCATGTGATTAACGCGAAAGGCATCATGGTAGACCCAGCAAAGATCGACGCAGTGTGGAATTGGGAAACCCCTAGGACACCAACAGACGTACGAAGTTTTCTGGGATTGGCAGGCTACTACCGGAGGTTCATTCAGGACTTTTCAAAGATAGCCTCGCATTTAACTAAGTTGACCCGCAAGGAGGTAAAGTACGAATGGGGCGAGGCCCAATCTGATGTCTTTGAAGAATTAAAGAAGAGATTAACCCAAGCACCAGTATTGACCCTACCGGATGGTAACGAGGACCTATTGGTGTATTCAGACGCTTCAGGACAGGGGTTAGGCTGTGTGCTAATGCAACGAGGGAAGGTGAACGCGTATGCGTCACGGCAGTTAAAGACTCACGAAGCCAACTACCCGACTCACGACCTTGAGCTCGCGGCGATAGTTTTTGCCTTAAATATTTGGAGGCATTACCTCTACGGAGTCAAGTGCACCATCTACTCCGACCACAAAAGTTTGAAGTACTTCTTTGAACAAAAGGAATTGAATATGAGGCAGCAGCGGTGGTTAGAACTGTTGAAAGATTATGATTGTGAAATCCTTTACCACCCAGGGAAAGTAAATGTGGTGGCCAACGCCTTGAGTCGAAAGGAGGGGCACAACTCCTATCAAGGTGAAAGCCTACCAGCTGGTCGTGACTCCAGACCTTATAACAGAAATAGAACATACCCAGGATGAAGCTTTGAAAGAAGAAAACGTTAAGCGGGAAAGAATAGTGGGCCAGCAAGAGAAGTTAGAAACTAATGCGTATGGCGTACGAACACGGTTTGGGAGAATGTGGATACCCAAGGGTGGCCAGCTCAGAGTTAAGATTCTTGACGAAGCTCACAAGTCTCGCTACTCTCTCCATCCCGGTACCAACAAGATGCATCATGATCTAAAGAAAGAATATTGGTGGCCCGACATGAAAAATGAAGTAACTAACTATGTGAGTAAGTGCCTTACATGCTCACAAGTAAAGGCCGAGCACTAGAAGCCCTGTGGGAAGATGCAACCGTTATTTATTCCCGAATGGAAGTGGGAACATATTACCATGGATTTCATAACCAAGCTACCGCGTACAGCTAAGGGTTATAATACCATATGGGTAATTGTGGATCGATTGACGAAAAGTGCTCACTTCTTGCCGATACGTGAGACTTATTTGTCTGAGAAATTAGCAGAAGTGTTTATCAATGAGATCGTGGCCTGATACGGTATGCCCTTGTCAATCGTGTCCGACCGAGACACACGATTCACCTCAAGGTTCTGGAAGCAATTCCATGAGGCAATGGGCACCAGACTCAACATCAGCACGACTTATCACCCACAAACCGATGGACAGTCCAAAAGGACTATCCAAACACTCGAAGACATGCTCCGGGCATGTATTATCGATTTCGGTGGAAGCTGGGACAGTCACTTACCACTGGCGGAATTCTCCTATAACAATAGCTACCATTCAACCATTGACATGCCACCATATGAAATTTTGTATGGAAGGAAGTGTAGGACACCAGTCTGTTGGGGTGAAATCGGGCAGAAAGACTTCGCAAGTCTTGACGTGGTCAAAGTGACTTCCAAGAAGTTTGCCCAGATCAAAGCTCGCATGAAAGCCGC
This sequence comes from Smallanthus sonchifolius, assembly GCA_023525975.1. NCBI lineage: Eukaryota > Viridiplantae > Streptophyta > Magnoliopsida > Asterales > Asteraceae > Smallanthus > Smallanthus sonchifolius. Next base: position 14,227,477 of record CM042028.1, on the reverse strand, counting down.
TAAGGATAGGCAGAAGTCTTACGCGGATAGAAGAAGAAGAGATCTCGAGTTTCAGGTAGGGGATATGGTGCTGTTGAAAGTGTCCCCTTGGAAGGGAATAATACGATTTCGGAAGAGAGGAAAGTTGATTCCAAAGGTTTGTCGGACCGTTTAAAGTTGTGGCACGAGTTGGGGAAGTAGCATATCGTTTAGAGCTGCCAGAAGAATTAAGTGGAATCCATCCTAATTTTCACGTGTCACACTTGCGTAAGTGCTTAGCGGACGAGTTGGCATATGTGCCACTCGATGACATCGAAATAAATGACAACCTTAACTATATTGAGGAACCCAAGCAATTTTGGATAGAAAAGATAAGCGACTTTGCAACAAAGTCATTTCGCTAGTCAAGGTTCAATGGAAACATCGCAAAGGGTCTGAAGCCACGTGGGAGTTGTACCCTCGGTTATTTGACCTATGATAGGTTTCGAGGACGAAACCTCTAATAAGAGGGGTAGACTTGTAACATCCAGAAATAATTAAACGAAAGAATAATAACGAGATCGGAAATTAAGAAGGGGTTTAATGAAAAGTAGGGAGCGGGCTTGGGCTCAGCTTCATGGGCAGATATAGCCCATGTATATATATATAGGAGGAATCAGCTTATCTCCTTCATTTCTCCATCATCTTCTCCAACTCAAAACCCTAGAGAGAGAGAGAGAGAGAGTGTTCTAGAGAGAGAAAGATTCAAGAAACCTTGGATCGACTCAAGATCAGTCTCAAAACGTTTCTCCATTGATTTGGAGCAAGTTTCACAAAGCAACCACAACCTTTTTAGGTAAGAATCAATCTCAAATCTACGTTTTTGATATAAATGGGTTTTTAGGGTTCTTGGGTATAATCACATAAAGATTGGATTTTTACGTATAAAAGCACATGAAAAGTATAGATCTAGCTTCATGGGAGTTAGAGAAGTGATTTGAACGTAAAAATTTATGGTTTTAGATCGAAAACGAATCTGTTATGGAATTAGGGTTCTTGGGCCGAGTCTCAGCGAAGAAGATGAAGGAAGAATCGGCCAGGAAGGACCGACCCAGTAAAGTCAGCCTCCTATAGCATGACACAAGTCCTGAACGCAAGTTCAGGCGACTCTTCGGAGTATCAGCCGACTATGTCAGCCGACTCTTGAGAGTGTCAGCCGACTCTTGAGAGTGTCGGCCTACTATGTCAGCCGACTCTTGAGAGTGTCGGCCTACTATGTCAGCCGACTCTCAAGGGTATTAGCCGACTCTAGCAAGTTTAACAAATTTCATGTATTGTGTTCGCACAGATCACGTAGCACTCGTTTAGCCCAAGCTTTTAGTTTCAGTAGACAGAAAATCCAGGTGAGTTCAAGAATCCCTATTTTTACTGTTTTAGGGTGGTGTGCATACTCAAGAATTAGACGTTTATAATAAATGCATTTTATTACTTAAACGTTTTGTAAGAAAGAAAGATAAGAAAGATAATGGTTAGTAACTGAACGTTTTGTAAGAAAGAAAGATAGGAAAGAAAACATTTTATTTAACTGAACGTTTTGTAAGAAAGATAATGGTTTATTTAATTAAACGTTTGGTAAGAAAGAAAGATAAGAAAGAAAACTGTTTATTTAACTGAACGTTTTGTAAGAAAGATAATGGTTTATTTAATTAAACGTTTTGTAAGAAAGAAAGATAAGAAAGATAACGGTTGTTTAACCGAACATTTACAAGAAAGAATGGTTTATTCAACTACATGTTTTATAAATAGAAAGAGAAGAAAAAATGGTTTATTCAACTACATGTTTTATAAACAAAGAGAAGAAGAATAAGTCAAATACTTTATCTAATCTGTAAGAGTATGCTTATACGAGGAAAGACTTGGGGTAGTAGCATAGTCCTTTAGACTAGTGGTACCCTAAGCATAGTAGCAAGTCTTGAGGTAGTAGTATAGTCCTTGAGACTAGTGCTACTCGAAGCCGATGTTGCGTCATGGAGAAAGTCCATGACGTACCATGAGAAAAATCGGGACAGTGCTCGACAGGGCACTGTAATGAGGATGTTGTACAACTGGTTAAGGGGAGTAATGACGGTTACTCTAGCGGCGACGGTCGCTAAGTAAGAATGAAAAAGCCCGCTTGGGGGCACAGAAAGTCGGGTATCGGCCTTTGGACGTTGAGCCTTAGGGAACAATAACTGCGCAAGACGTTCCTTCGGGAACAGAGAGGGGCGGTGTCGGCCTTTGGACATTGAGCCTTAGGGAACAACACTTGCCTCGGTCCCTTCGAGACACAGAGACGCTTACGAATGAAAACATATTGTAAACATTAATGTATGACTTAAGGAAAAGAGCACAAAGTAAATACGTATGTATGTAAAAGAAGAAAGAAAGATTTTTTATGTATTAGGTATATAATATAATATGTATGTTTAAAGAACGTTTTAAAGGAAGAATTTGATATCAAGTTAAAGAAAAAGAAACACTTGAACTCACCAGCGTTAGCTAACTATTTTAGTATGCACATCAGGTAGCAAAGGAAAGAAAAAGACTTGATGCCGTAAGGGCTTAGAAGAGGATGGCTGGATGGCTGCTGCTGACCAGAAGACTGACATCCCCCTTATTAGATTATGAATGTTGAACAATGTTATGTTTAAAGTTTTTGTTAACTCTGAATTTCGTACAAGACTTTCGCTGTTAATGTTTTAATTAGAAATATCAAGGTTTAAGAACTATGTTTATGCTATGTTTGCCAACTATGAGAGGAACCCGTTTTGGGTCCTTACAAACCAATACAATTCAATTACCTAATTTATTAGTGTCAAGTTAACCCCCTTTAGTCACCCAACCCGCTTCTAGGTTATATCATCAACCGGACACGATTGTAAAGAAAGAACTCAAAACACCAAGATAAATTGTTTAAATCAACCGATACATCAATCCATTCTGTTATTGTCAGAATCTAAACAGATCTAATACATAAACAAACCGAGTTGAATGTAAAACCTCTACGAACCGTCCGCCTGGAGGAAGCCACAAGTGGTTTAGCCGCTCATGATCGCCATGGAATCTTCAATTATGATTAGGAATTGATCTACCATGAAGATTGATGATGGAATAGTGTTTCTCCTTTGAAAATCGCCCAAAAAACCTCTCCAAATGGCTGGAACAAGAATTCCTCCGTAACCCTAAAGATTAGACTTAAAAAGAGGCCAAAATCCCAAAAATTCGGAGTTAGCCCGTCAGGCAGCGCAATTTGCGCCCCCATCAGCGCAATTTGCACCACTATTCACTCAGCACACCAAAACTTACTGATTTGTGCCACCCCATACGCTGAAATGGCTTCTACTCTCCTTTTTCACATTCCTCTCGCCGAGAATCTCAGTTTTCATATATTATGGCCCCCCGTAACTCATTTTCTAGCTCAGGATATGCTCCTTCCAAGTTTTGCACTGTAAACCTTCCTGATCGGCATCCATCTTTGCATAGTTTCACATCCGATGCTTCTACTTCCTCGCAAGTGCTTCTAAAACACGTACTTAGCTTCTAAACACCTATAAATCATAAACACATGCAAAGTAAACGAGTTCCATACCAAAACACACATAAAAACATATAATTAAGCATCCCAAACACCATACAAACACCCACTGATCACATCCCCACACTTATCTTTTTTTCGTCCCGAAAAATATTTTGCAATGGAGTCATAACTGGAAACTGACATTCACAATCTCATTCATTTAACAGCTAAAATATACTTACACATTAACCTGTAACAATTGGTATTTCTATCCGATTAAACCCTACCATCGACTTATTAAGCCGCCGATTCTGTGATCTACTATCCTATTCATTACCAAACCAACAGTCTATGTATGAGTCTCACACTCAGAAAGCTATAGCTCAGCCTAATCCCATCTCAAGGTCATGTTTAGGCCAGGGATAAATCATATAGATTTTCCCACCACTATAAACAAAGATTTATGTGTTATAAAAATTAATAAAACGAATTATGGATTAATGGATGAATGATCGAGCTTTTATTAACATTATATGAATAAACCTTAGCTAGTGGTGCTTCAACCAAGTTGGAACTCGGCGTGTGGCACATAGGCTGCAGTTTTAGCTTTGAAGTACATAAGAGTCAACTTAGTGGTGTTTCAATCTAGCTGAAACCCAACGTGTGACACATAAGCGAAACTTAGTTATCTAGAATGATTGATTACTTAAGAATCTAACCCAGTGGTGTTTCAACCAAGCTGCAACTCGGCGTGTGACACGTAGGCGAAACTTAAACTCTCAATTGAATTAATTAAGCTCATGCATTGATGGATTATGGAATGCGGGCGCCACCAACTTTCGGATTTATTCTCATAAAAAGAAAGCGGTGTGCCAAATAATTTTAAAAACATAAAAATCTTAGTTTAATGTGGTACCTATCACCCTATATTGATAGTTTCAACCTCACCATCACCCCGAAGATGAGAACCCACAAGATATCCTGAATTAATTATTCAATTAAACCTATCAGGATGTTTAAGCTCTTAAAATCGGTTGGGCCTACCAAAACGTTAAAAAATAGACACGCTTTTTATTGTTATTATTTCATTTAAATTCCACAAGCACAGTTTCCAATTTTACCTATCATTTTCCATATAATTACAAAAAATCTAATCCAAGGGCACTTTAAATTTTTTTTAATTTTTATGTATTTTTTTCTTTCTTTTGAACTTTTTCTGACTATACAGACTCAAACTACAGACCTAGACTACGGTCTCCCATCCCCACACTTGAACTCTACTTAACTGGTTGTAGATGTGACTGCTTTCAATTCAAAATCCAGACGATCGTATAGCATTTCATTCGGGTTGCTTTTCCTTTATTCTCTTCCCACTCACCTGGGTATGTCTCCTCCTACCGTCCGCTGGGAAGAATACGGCAGCAGGGCTCAAACAGGCCCGGAAAAATGTACGCGAGTCGACCCACCGGTCCTTAAATCTACCTCGACCAAATCTAATATGGGGCATGAAATGAGGCAATCGGTATCCTCGTATGGTCCTTGTGTGACAATCTAAGCACCCTCAAAACATGTCGGTCCATACGTCTATGTGCCCTATCCCGTGTTCGTGTCGAACGGGGTGGCAATCCACCATCTCTCTCATCCATGGACCGGCTAAATCCAACATGAAGTGGTTGCTCCAGTTCCTTAGCCACATCCTCTGTCTCTCCTACTTCCTCGATCTCCCTCTTTGGCTCCCCGAACAGTAATATCTCTAACTCAGCAAGATCACCAAAAGGGTCACATACTCCTCCGTCGGCGGTTAGAATATCCGCCAACTCATCTCCAAACTCAGTCTCCCACGAGGGAACACATTCCTCCTCGAAACATCCAACCTGTTGTCTATACATGGTTCTCAAAGTAGCAGGTGAGGTAATAACAAATAAAAATAAAATAAAAGAAAAGAATCATAAACAAATCCTAGAAACACAAAATAACACAAAAAAATAAAAATCACACAAAATCTAATCCTAAAAAAAAAATAAAAGTAAAATAAAAACAGAATATAAGAAAAATAAAGTAATCCTAGAAAATAAAAAAATCACACAAATATGTACAAAAACGGCTAGATCCTCGACTCGGTCGTTCTCGAAGTCACCAATGCAGTGTCCCCGGCAACGGCGCCAAAAACTTGATGTTCGGATTATATATATAAAAAATAAGATCAATTACACAACGGTTTTAAAAAGGAATTACCAATCATAACTACACACAATGGCAAGTGTACCGCGTCAGTATGTAGCAAGTATGTGCAAGACCGGATATCAATCCGTGGACATCGATGACAACTCTCGATAATAAACCTTTATCGAATCCCAACCTAAATAAACAAAAGAGGAGTGGAATTTAACTAATAACTAGACTCTGACTCAACTAACTGACCTAGAAACGAATAAGACACTTGAAAGAAATAGACAAAGATGAGAAAATAAAACGACCAAACGAACTAAGACACAAGCGAAGACCAAATATGAGACAAACACTACCTAGACCAGGAATCCTATTGACTAATTTGACTGCTTTTAGGAACAACTAACCGTACGACACCGACTCTAAAGATAGACTAACTCAGGAATCGCTAAGACATGTAGGATCTCCTCTCAGACTCACCTACACACCCCAACTATCCTAAGGGTCAAGATAAGCTCACCGGTAAGAAAGTGGATCTGCTCTCAGACTCACCACTCCCTAGAACACCAAGTACTCTAAAACAGCTTTACCTCTCAGTCTCAACCGTTACTATACCCAGAGACTATCATAGACAGACCTAAGGGCAAGGAGAGAGCACTAAAATACTGACTATGACACGAAATTGCCAGTGATAAAGCTAACCTGGACAACTCATTCTCGTGCAATTGCTACCCAAATCCCCAAAACCAAGAGACAACCCGACAACCTATCTCCTCTCAGACTCAAGGTTGGGAAAACACTGATTTTTAAAGACCCGCACAACGGCTACTACGACCGATCGAATCGTTTAGACCAAAAACACCAAGTAAATGACTCAAAACTCGAAACCCTACTCGAAACACACAAAGGAAACGAACAAGATGACAAGCGGAACAAGTTCATGCAAGATTATTAAAATCTCAGCATTCATACCCATTCATATTCTATAAAATAGTAACCTTGACAATAGCATTCATCATACGAGTAATTAAAAACCAAAAAACATTCATACCATGTCAATAATCATCCTAATGTAGGTAGCAAGCAAGTTTAGCCAATCATTAGAAAAACAGAACCCAAAATGTCAATTTAAACGTTATCGTAAAACAAAAAATAATTAAGCTGCCTGCCTGCTAGCTTAAATTAGTTCACCAGTCTGCCTGCTAGCTTAATTAATTCACTTGTGTGTCTGCTTGCTTTTCTGAATTCACGATTCTGATTCTCGACAGCAAATATTCGAGGTGCTTGTTGACTTTTTTCCTTTAGTTTTCTTCTGCTTGACTTCTTTTCTGTCTTTCACCACAAAACAGCCGCCAACCTCTTTGTTCTCTCCAAAGTTGCCGTCCACTTTTTTTATTAGACCTAATCCTTTTATCTTGAGTATAGATGGAGTGGCCCAATATAATAATCCAAGCTTGATCCGTTTGAGGCTTTGAGCCCATTAAACTCTTTTTCTTTGTTTGAGCTCGCTTTATTTCATGACCGACAAAATTCATATATAAACCAAATATGTGTCGGTTGACGTGAAATTGTTAATAAAATGCCTAAACTGAGGGTTTAATATGCATGAAATATAAATATAAAAAAACACACATTAAAATCCTCACACTTACACTTCGCTTGTCCCTAAGCAAAGCCCTATGCAACACATCCAACAATGTAACCAAACAAATATGAACACATCAAGCAAAATCAAATACATGCCACGAAGTCTAAATACACAATTAATTCTCAAGAATTACACGTTCAATAGATTTACGATCCAACAAGTCAAGATGGTACTAGATTTTGAAAAATATGGCATACCTATTCAAGTTTCACCTACTTTCAAGATCTAATCATACACTAATTCATACCCCTCACAATGATACTCTCAACTCGGTTTGTATCTATAACTACCAAAGATGTGCCAGTTTATAATCTATACTCTCAAACCTAACAATGAAACATTTATGTCATAAGCTTGAACATGAATCAAATCTCCACCCAAATACATAAGACAATCACACAGATCAAAAGGACTTTAAAGGGTTGTAATGTAAGGCTAGGGTTAGGGGTATGGATAAAGGGTATAAACGTGGCTAAAGTGATCATAATCCGGACTTGCTAAGCTAGAAAAAAACAAAAAAAACTAAACATTTGAGGATCTTTGATCCTCACACTTGTTCTTTTGCATCTATATTATTTTTCTTTCTCTCTACATTTTCATTTTTTTAAATTTTTTTCTATATATTTTTTTCTCTCACTAATTTCAGAAATTTAGCTACTTTTTTTTATAACATAGGCTATAATGCCGACACTCACAAATAATTACTAACATAGACGCGACACTAACTCGAACCGGATTAATAACACGGGTTTAAAAATAAAAAAGGCTAAAAGGCTCAAGGTGTAATATGTAGGTTAATCAAACGAAAGGGAATAAGGCTCAAATTGGGTTCACTAATGGATAATGTTCGGGTAGCGAAAACAAACGAAAAAGGCTAACAAATGGGCTAAATCCTAGTGTCTTGATCATATCTGTGTATCATCTCTGCCTAGGGTCTCAAAATGCATTAAAATGTCCAAGTTCTAACAAAATGCAACATGTAGGTTTACACTCAACAAACGAAACAGTGAATATATATGAAAATATAAAAGGCTCAAAATCTCACTGAAAACGTGCGGATTCGGGTTACCGATATAAGTCGTGCACAACTATCACTATCCAGCTTGCTACACTATCCTAGGCATCCCAAACAATTTTATTACTGAAAAACGACTCTGTTGGGCCTACTTAATCCCAAAACTTAAGAAATATCACATTTATAGAAACGCAAACCCGCACTCGGCTCGCCTTTTGATTTCGATTTACATTGAATAAAAACCGGTCTTTTGTGTGCATTAGAACTCAAAAAATGTGTCAGCTCAGGACTTGCAAAAACATTCTTTTATATTATTATTATTATTTATTTATTTTTAAAATTTTTCATTTTTTCTAACAAATCTAACAAGCAAACATCCTCACACTTGAAACACATATTGTCCCTAATGTGTTTAAAGAAAGGGGAAAAATATAAAATGTCCAAAATAAGTCACGTTCCCATCCTCACACTTAAACTGTACATTGCCCTCAATGTACAATTGAAAACAAACTAAAGCAAAAATGATGCAAATGCATAAAAAGTAAAAGGATAGAACGAGACTCCCCTACGGATGTAGCAAACTCTCCTCCATGCTACGACGCGACCTCGAACAAGCAATCCTCAGAATCAGCAACCTCCTAGAGCTCGGAATGAAGACCTGCACACAAAACAAAAAAACAGAAAACAAAACAAAATAAAATGAAAATAAAAACTCACCATCGGGTTGCCTCCCGGAAGCGCTAAGTTTACAGACGAGTCTTCAGCCGGACTCAAAACCACAACCTTAATCGGGTGGCTTTTCCTTTATTCTCTTCCCACTCACCAGGGTATGTCTCCTCCTCCTACCGTCCGCTAGGAAGAATGCGGAAGTAGGGCTCAAATAGGCCCGGACAAATGTACCTGAGTCGACCCACCGGTCCTTAAATCTATCTTGACCAAATCTAATATGGGGCATGAAATAAGGCAATCGGTCATCTCTAGAATATGGTATCATCGTACGGTCCTTGTGTGACCATCTAAGCACCCTCAAAACATGTCGGTCCATACGTCTATGTGCCCTATCCCGTGATCGTGTCGATCGGGGTGGCGATCCACCATCTCTCTCATCCATGGGCCGGCTAAATCCAACATGAAGTGGTTGCTCCGGTTCCTTATCCACTTCCTCTGTCTGTCCTACTTCCTCGATCTCCCTCTTTGGCTCCCCGAATAGTAATATCTCTAACTCAGCAAGATCACCAAAAGGGTCACATTCTCCTCCGTCGGCGGTTAGAATATCCGCCAACTCATCTCCAAACTCAGTCTCCCACGAGGGAACACACACCTCCTCGAAACGTCCAACCTGATGTCTGTACATGGTTCTCAAAGTATCCGGTGAGATAATAACAAATAAAAATAAAATAAAAGAAAAGAATCCTAAATAAATCCTGGAAACACAAAATAACCCAAAACAATAAAAATCACACAAAATCTAATCATACAAAAAATAATAAAAATAAATTAAAAACAGAATAAAAGAAAAATAAAGTAATCCTAGAAAATAAAAAATCACACAAATATGTACAAAAACGGCTAGGTCCCCGACTCGGTCGTTCTCGAAGTCAGCAATGCAGTGTCCCCGAAAACGGCGCCAAAAACTTGATGTGCGGATTATACATATATAAAAAATAAGATCAATTACACAACAATTTTAAAAAGTAATTACCAATCCTAACCACACACAACGGCAAGTGTACCGCGTCAGTATGTAGCAAGTATGGGCAAGACCGGATATCAGTCCGTGGACACCGATGACAACTCTCGATAATAAACCTTTATCGAATCCTTACCTAAATAAACAAAAGAGGATTAGAATTAAACTACTAACTAGACTCTGACTCAACTAATTGACCTAGAAACGAATAAGACACTAGAAAGAAATAGAAAAGGATGAGAAAATAAAAAGTCCAAACGAACTAAGAAACAAGCGAAAACCAAATATAAGACAAACACTACCTAGACCAGGAATCCTATTGACTAATTTGACTGCTTTCAGGAACAACTAACCATACGACATCGACTCTAAAGATACACTAACTCAGGAATCGCTAAGACACGTAGGATCTCCTCTCAGACTCACCTACACACCCCAGCTATTCTAAGGGTCAAGATAAGCTCATCGATAGGAAAGTGGATCTCCTCTAAGACTCACCACTCCCTAGAACACCAAGTACTCTAAAACAGCTTCACCTCTCAGTCTCAACCGTTACTATACCGAGAGACTATCCTAGAAAGACCTAAGGGCATGGAGAAAGCACTAAAATACTGACTATGACATGAAATTGCAAGTGATAAAGCTCACCTAGACAATTCACTCTCGTGCAATTGCTACCCAGATCACCAAAACCAAGAGACAACCGGACAACCTATCTCCTCTCAGACTCAAGGTTGGAAAAACACTGATTTTTAAAGACCCACACACCTGATCCTATGATAGATCGAATCATTTAGACCAAAAACACCAAGTAAATGACCCAAAACTCGAAACCTTACTCGAAACACACAAAGGAAACGAACAAGACGACAAGCGGAACAAGTTCATGCAAGATTATTAAAAACTTAGCATTCATACACATTCATATTCAATAAAATAGTAACCTTGACAATAGCATTCGTCATACGAGTAATTAAAAACAGAAAAACATTTAAACCACGTCAATAATCATCCTAATCTAGGTAGCAAACAAGTTTAGCCAATAATTAGAAAAACAGAACCCAAAATGTCAATATAAACGTTAATCGTCAAACAGAAAATAATTAAGCTGCATGCTAGCTTAAATTAGTTCACCTGTCTGCCTGCTAGCTTAATTAATTCACCTGTGTGTCTGCTTGCTTTTCCTAATTCACGATTTTGATTCTCGACAGCAAATATTTGAGGTGCTTGTTGACTTTTTTCCTTTAGTTTTCTTCTGCTCGACTTCTTTTCTGTCTTTCACCACAAAACAGCCGCCAACCTCTTTGTTCTCTCCAAAGTTGCCGTCCACTTTTATTATTAGACCTAATCCTTTTATTTTTAGTTTAGATGGAGTGGCCCAATATAATAACCCAAGCTTGATCCGTTTGAGGCTTTGAGCCCATTAAACTCTTTTTCTTTGTTTGAGCTCGTTTTATTTCATGACTTATAAAATTCATATATAAACCAAATAAGTGTTGGTTGACGTGAAATTGTTAATAAAATGCCTAAAACGAGGGTTTAATATGCATGAAATATATGTATAAAAAAACACACATTAAACATCCTCACACTTACACTTTGCTTGTCCCTAAGCAAAGCCCTATGTAACACATCCAACAATGTAATTAAACAAATACGATCACATCAAGCAAAATCAAATACATGCCACGAAGTCTAAATACACAATTAATTCTCAAGATTTTCACGTTCAATAGATTTACGATCCAACAAGTCAAAATGGTACAAGATTTTGAAAAACATGGGCATACGTATTCAAGTTTCACCTACTTTCAAGATCTAATCATACACGGCTCATACCCCTCACAATGGTACTCTCAACTCGGTTTGTATCTGTAACTAGCAAAAGATGTGCCAGTTTATAATCTATACTCTCAAACCTAACAATGAAACTTTTATGTCATAAGCTTGAACATCAATCAAATCTCCACCCAAATACATAAGACAAACACACACATCAAAAGGACTTTAAAAGGTTGTAATGTAAGGCTAGGGTTATGGGTATGGATAAAGGGTATAAACGTGGCTAAAGTGATCATAATCCGGACTCGCTAGGCTAGAAACAAACAAAAAAAACTAAACATTTGAGGATCTTTGATCCTCACACTTGTTCTTTTGCATCTCTATTATTTTTCTTTTTCTCTACATTTTCTCTCTTTTTTTCATTTTTTTTAATTTATTTTTATATATTTTTTTCTCATTTTTTTCACACTAATTTCAGAAATTCAGCTACTTTTTTTATAACATAGGCTATAATGCCGACACTCACAAATAATTACTAACACAGACGCAACACTAACTAGAACCGGATTAATAACATGAGTTTAAAAACAAAAAGGCTAAAAGGCTCAAGGTGTAATATGTGGGTTAATCAAACGAAAGGGAATAAGGCTCAAATTGGGTTCACTAATGGATAATGTTCGGGTAGCGAAAACAAATGAAAAAGGCTAACAAATGGGCTAAATCCTAGTGCCTCTATCATATGTGTGTATCATCTCTGCCTAGGGTCTCAAAATGCATCAAAATGTCCAAGTTCTAACAAAATGCAACATGTAGGTATACACTCAACAAACGAAACAATGAATATATATGAAAATATAAAAGGCTCAAAATCTCACTGAAAACGTGTGGATTCGGGTTACCGATATAAGCTGTGCACAACTATCACTATCTAGCTTGCTACACTATCCTAGGCATCCCAAACAATTTTATTACTAAAAAACAAATATGTTGGGCCTACTTAATCCCGAAATTTTGGAATACCGCATTTATAGAAACGCAAATCCGCACCCGACTAGCCTTTTGCTTTCGATTTACATTGAATAAAAACCGGTCTTTTGTGTGCATTAGAACTCAAAAAATGTGTCAGCTCAGGACTTGCAGAAACATTCTTTTACATTATTATTATTTATTTATTTTTGAAATTTTTCATTTTTTCTAACAAATCTAACAAGCAAACATCCTCACACTTGAAACACACATTGTCCCTAATGTGTTTAAAGAAAGGGGAAAAAAATAAAATGTCCAAAATAAGTCACGTTCCCATCCTCACACTTAAACTGTACATTGCCATCAATGTACAATTGAAAACAAAGTAAAGCAAAAATGATGCAAATGCATAAAAAGTAAAAGGATAGAACGAGACTCCCCTACGGATGTAGCAAACTCTCCTCCATGCTACGACGCGACCTCGAACAAGCAATCCTCATAATCAGCAACCTCCTCGGAACGAAGACCTGCACACTAAACAAACAAAACAGAAAACAAAACAAAATAAAATGAAAATAAAAACTCACCATCGGGTTGCCTCCCGGAAGCGCTAAGTTTACAGACGAGTCTTCAGCCGGACTCAAAACCACAACCTCAATTGGGTAGCTTTTCCTTTATTCTCCTCCCACTCACCTTGGTATGTCTCCTCCTCCTACCGTCCGCCGGGAAGAATGTGGAAGTAGGGTTCAAACAGGCCCGGACAAATGTACCCGAGTCGACCCACCGCTGGACCAAATCTAATATGGGGCATGAAATGAGGCAATCAGTCATCTCTAGAATATGGTATCCTCGTATGGTCCTTGTGTGACCATCTAAGCACCCTCAAAACATGTTGGTCCATACGTCTCTCTGCCCTATCTCGTGGTAGTGTCCATCGGGGTGGCGATCCACCATCTCTCTCATCCATGGGACGACTAAATCAAACATGAAGTGGTTGCTCTGGTTCCTTAGCCACTTCCTCTATCACATAGGCTGCAGTTTTAGCTTTGAAGTACATAAGAGTCAACTTAGTGGTGTTTTAATCTGGCTGAAACCAACGTGTGACACATAAGCGAAACTTAGTTATCTAGAATGATTGATTACTTAAGAATCTAACCCAGTGGTGTTTCAACCAAGCTGCAACTCGACGTGTGACCGTAGGCGAAACTTAAACTCTCAATTGAATTAATTAAGCTCATGCATTGATGGATTATGGAATGCTGGCGCCACCAACTTTCGGATTTACTCTCATAAAAAGAAAGCGGTGTGCCAAATAATTTTAAAAACATAAAAATCTTAGTTTAATGTGGTACCTATCACCCTATATTGACAGTTTCAACCTCACCATCACCCCGAAGATGAGAACCCACAAGATATTCTGAATTAATTATTCAATTAAACCTATCAGGATGTTTAAGCTCTTAAAATCGGTTGGGCCTACCAAAACGTTAAAAATTAGACACGCTTTTTATTGTTATTATTTCATTTAAATTCCACAAGCACAGTTTCCAATTTTACCTATCATTTTCCATATAATTGCCAAAAATCTAATCCAAGGGCACTTTAAATTTTTTTAATTTTTATGTATTTTTTTCTTTCTTTTGAACTTTTTTTGACTATACAGACTCAAACTACAGACCTAGACTACGGTCTCCCATCCCCACACTTGAACTCTACTTAGCTGGTTGTAGATGTGACTGCCTTCAATTCCAAATCCAGACGATCGTATAGCATTTCATCCGGGTTGCTTTTCCTTTATTCTCTTCCCACTCACCTGGGTATGTCTCCTCCTACCGTCTGCTGGGAAGAATACGGCAGTAGGGCTCAAACAGGCCCGGAAAAATGTACGCGAGTCGACCCACCGGTCCTTAAATCTACCTCGACCAAATCTAATATGGGGCATGAAATGAGGCAATCGGTCATCTCTAGAATATGGTATCCTCGTATGGTCCTTGTGTGACCATCTAAGCACCCTCAAAACATGTTGGTCCATACGTCTATGTGCCCTATCCCGTGGTAGTGTCGATCGGGGTGGCGATCCACCATCTCTCTCATCCATGGGACGGCTAAATCAAACATGAAGTGGTTGCTCTGGTTCCTTAGTCACTTCCTCTATCACATAGGCTGCAGTTTTAGCTTTGAAGTACATAAGAGTCAACTTAGTGGTGTTTCAATCTGGCTGAAACCCAACGTGTGACACATAAGCGAAACTTAGTTATCTAGAATGATTGATTACTTAAGAATCTAACCCAGTGGTGTTTCAACCAACCTGCAACTCGGCGTGTGACACGTAGGCGAAACTTAAACTCTCAATTGAATTAATTAAGCTCATGCATTGATGGATTATGGAATGCGGGCGCCACCAAATTTCGGATTTAATCTCATAAAAAGAAAGCGGTGTGCCAAATAATTTTAAAAACATAAAAATCTTAGTTTAATGTGGTACCTATCACCCTATATTGACAGTTTCAACCTCACCATCACCCCGAAGATGAGAACCCACAAGATATCCTGAATTAATTATTCAATTAAACCTATCAGGATGTTTAAGCTCTTAAAATCGGTTGGGCCTACCAAAACGTTAAAAATTAGACACGCTTTTTATTGTTATTATTTCATTTAAATTCCACAAGCACAGTTCCCAATTTTACCTATCATTTTCCATATAATTGCAAAAAAACTAATCCAAGGGCACTTTAAATTTTTTTAATTTTTATGTATTTTTTTCTTTCTTTTGAACTTTTTCTGACTATACAGACTCAAACTACAAACCTAGACTATGGTCTCCCATCCCCACGCTTGAACTCTACTTAGCTGGTTGTAGATGTGACTGCCTTCAATTCCAAATCCAGACGATCGTATAGCATTACATTCGGGTTGATTTTCCTTTATTCTCTTCCCACTCACCTGGGTATGTCTCCTCCTACCGTCCGCTAGGAAGAATACAGCAGTAGGGCTCAAACAGGCCCGGAAAAATGTACGCGAGTCGACCCACCGGTCCTTAAATCTACCTCGACCAAGTCTAATATGGGCATGAAATGAGGCAATCGGTCATCTTTAGAATATGGTATCCTCATATGGTCCTTGTGTGACAATCTAAGCACCCTCAAAACATGTCGGTCCATACGTCTATGTGCCCTATCCCGTGGTCGTGTCGATCGGGGTGGCAATCCACCATCTCTCTCATCCATGGGCCGGCTAAATCTAACATGAAGTGGTTGCTCCAGTTCCTTAGCCACATCCTCTGTCTCTCCTACTTCCTCGATCTCCCTCTTTGGCTCCCCGAACAGTAATATCTCTAACTCAGCAAGATCACCAAAAGGGTCACATACTCCTCCGTCGGCAGTTAGAATATCCGCCAACTCATCTCCAAACTCAGTCTCCCACAACTCATCTCCAAAAAGGAATTACCAATCCTAACCACACACAACGGCAAGTGTACCGCGTCAGTATGTAGCAAGTATAGGCAAGACCGGATATCAATCCGTGGACACCGATGACAACTCTCGATAATAAACCCTTATCGAATCCCAACCTAAATAAACAAAAGAGGATTGGAATTTAACTAATAACTAGACTCTGACTCAACTAACTGACCTAGAAACGAATAAGACACCGGAAAGAAATAGACAAAGATGAGAAAATAAAAAGGCCAAACGAACTAAGACACAAGCGAAGACCAAATATGAGACAAACACTTTCTAGACCAGGAATCCTATTGACTAATTTGACTGCTTTCGGGAACAACTAACCGTACGACACCAACTCTAAAGATAGACTAACTCAGGAATCGCTAAGACATGTAGGATCTCCTCTCAGACTCATCTACACACCCCAACTATCCTAAGGGTCAAGATAAGCTCACCTGTAAGAAAGTGGATCTGCTGTCAAACTCACCACTCCCTAGAACACCAAGTACTCTAAAACCGCTTCACCTCTCAGTCTCAACCGTTACTATACCCAAAGACTATCCTAGACAGACTTAAGGGCAAGGAGAAAGCACTAAAATACTGACCATGACACGAAATTGCAAGTGATAAAGCCAACCTGGACAACTCACTCTCGTGCAATTGCTACCCAGATCACCAAAACCAAGAGACAACCGGACAACCTATCTCCTCTCATACTCAAGGTTGGTAAAACACTGATTTTTAAAGACCCACACCTGCTCCTATGAGAGATCGAATCGTTTAGACCAAAAATACCAAGTAAATGACCCAAAACTCGAAACCTTACTTGAAACACACTAAGGAAACGAACAAGATGACAAGCGGAACAAGTTCATGCAAGATTATTAAAAACTCAGCATTCATACACATTCATATTCAAAAAAATGGTAACCTTGACAATAGCATTCGTCATACGAGTAATTAAAAACCGAAAAACATTCAAACCACATCAATAATCATCCTAATCTAGGTAGCAAACAAGTTTAGCCGATCATTAGAAAAACAAAACCCAAAAAGTCATTATAAACGTTCATCGTAAGACAGAAAATAATTAAGCTGCCTGCCTGCTAGCTTAAATTAGTTCACCAGTCTGCCTGCTAGCTTAATTAATTCACTTGTGTGTCTGCTTGCTTTTCCTAATTCACGATTCTGATTCTCGACAGCAAATATTTGAGGTGCTTGTTGATTTTTTTTCCTTTAGTTTTCTTCTGCTCGATTTCTTTTCTGTCTTTCACCACAAAACAGCTGCCAACCTCTTTGTTCTCTCCAAAGTTGCCGTCCACTTTTATTATTAGACCTAATCCTTTTATTTTGAGTCTAGATGGAGCGGCCCTATATAAAAAATCAAGCTTGATCCGTTTACGGCTTTGAGCCCATTAATCTCTTTTTCTTTGTTTGAGCTCGTTTTATTTCATGACCTACAAAATTCATATATAAACCAAATAAGTGTCGGTTCACGTGAAATTGTTAATAAAATGCCTAAAACGAGGGTTTAATATGCATGAAATATATATATATATATATATATATATATATATATAGGGGATGGTTCCCCTAAGAAGTTTAATTTGGCTAAGAAGCCTAAGAAGCAATCTCATCTATTCAATTGGATGATCAAGGTGTAGAAAAAATAAGGGATGAAGGGGCATTTTTGGAAAACTCACAATTGTTGACTTTTTTCAACTTGCCCCACTTTTTTTAAACGTTCATAACTTGTTCATAGGACATTATTTTTTTAAAAATATTACACCATAAAATCGAGCGTTTTTTTTATCTTTAATATGAGTATAGTATTGCTATATTTTTTTGTAAAAACAAAATCGACACTTAATGAAATTGTGCTACTTTACGTAAATATGCTGGTTTCTAGTAAAACAGCATAATTAATTGTGCTGCATTGTAAAACAACACCAAACATAACAATTAATTGTGTTGTTTTACTATAAAACAACACCAAAACAACACGGTTAATTGTGTAACTTGCTCTTCTTAGCTAACCAAGCATAAACAAAACCAGCACAACAAAACTAATATATCAAACCAGCACAAAACAACATTTTGATGCATAAGCTTTTTGTTGCCTACCACTGAACCGTTTTGTTGGTGTATGGATGCTTTAAATTTTTATTTTTAAAAAATGCTACCAAATTAGGCACATAATAATTGACTAAAAGTAGCACAAATTAAAGAAACCAGCACATTTACGTAAATTGTGCTGTTTACTTGAAACCGGCAAATTTTTAATGTGCTAAATTGTGCCGTTTTACCAGAAACTAGCACATTTACGTAAAGTAGCACAATTTAATTAAGTGTCGATTTTGTTTTTTCAAAAAAATATAGCAATACTATACTCAAATTAAAGATAAAAAAATGCTCGATTTTATGGTGTAATTTAAAAAAAAAAATGTTCTATGAAAAAGTTATGAACGTTTAAAAAAAGTGGGGGAAGTTGAAAAAAGTCAACAAAAGTGGCTATTACTTAAATACCCTTTCACCCCTTATTTTTACTACACTTAAATCTCTACCCTTGATCATCCAATTGAATGGATGAGATTGCTTCTTAGGCTTCTTAGCCAAATTGCACTTCTTATTTGAACCTCCATATATATATATAAAACCCCACATTAATCGTCGTCAAAATATGCTAATGGGCAGCCTTTTACACTAGAATCAATTCAAGCTCGAAATATCACCACCCGAATGTAGATTGAGTACGGGTGGATAAATCTAAACCTAAAAAGTTAAACTCGAAACAAACCCAAGAGCATCAAACTGACTCAATGTATAGACTCGATAAAAAATAAAAGACCTTACGGACTAGACACGACTCAAAAATACACGAACAATAAAATAAGGGATTCAAACCTCATGGCAGGACCTTCGCGTGTCGCGAAGTTTAGAGGAGGGGTATTCGCGTGGCGCGAAGACCTTATGTTCATATAAAGTTAATGGCTTTTATATACTTAGAAAAATTTTCACACCCAAAATCCCATTTTTTCAACTCCTCCAAAAACCCGTACACGCTCTCAATTGCACCCAACATACTTGATAACCCATGAAACTTCCCCACATTTGGGCGGCTCACAGACACACAACACACAAAATGAAAATAAAATCCTAACTCACTGTCGTAGGAATCACGATTGCATTTAGCATATGCAACAAGCCTTTTAAACCTCTCGGTAGCCCGAGAGGACGGGTTAAGTCTCGTGAGGGTTTTGTAGGGAACACACCCACAACGTTCATTTAAGTAGACAAGAATAAAAATGAAAATACCTTAGGCTGCCTCCCAAGAGCGTTAAGTTTAACATCTTTAGCCAGACGCGGTGTAGTTGAATTATTCTTATGGTGGTCGAGTGGGGTGCTTGTAGTCCACCTTCTCCAAGGTTACATTCCTCCCATCATCAAACTTCTTCCATGCCTGCACAAACAAAGCAAACAGTTCTTGTTCTGCATCAAGAAGTTGCGGTTTCTGTCCCTACCTCTTCCTTTTTCTTGCTCTTTTCTTCCTTCCTGTCTCTTGAGGATCACCTTCGGTCTTCTCATCTACCTTGTCAATTACAACATAATCTTTCTTGTCCGTGTGATTCACCTTTTCAGGTGGTTCACACTTGTTAGCATTCATGTTAGGCATGTTTGAAAACATTTTAAAGCTCATTTTCTTATCACCAAATCTCATTCTTACCGTTCCTTCAGCACAATTGATGGTTGCCCTAGCAGTGGCTAAGAATGGTCTACCCAGAATAACAGTCGGTTGTGTGTTCTTGACACAATCCAACACTAAGAATTCCACTGGGTAATAAAACTCACTCACCTTCATAATCACATCTTTTACAATCCCCCTAGGACACGTACGAGTCTGATCCGCCAACACCACAGTGGTGTGGACTTTCTGTAATGGACCAAAGTCATACTGATCATACAGATTCCTTGATAAAATACTCACATGTCACACCCCGCTTCAGGCACCCCCTGAACGTGTGCGAGCCCGATTGGTATCCTGACTTTGATTTCAAAGTTTTTATAAATACAGCAAAAGTCTTTTCAAAAGGATTGTTTCATCATTTATTCCAACCTCAGGGGTTGTATTTGTAAATATCAAAACTCAGTTGGAAAAAACAAAAGTCTTGTATTTACTTTTATAAACACAGGGATTTAAATACCCTTTTATTTTGATTACAAAATAAAGTTGAAATCAAATACATCTCTTGTCTCTTATGGACAAGTTCCAAGCCACCGGAAATAGTACTATCGAGGGTTGATCAGTTCCCTGGTCTATTTCCTTTTTCTTTGTTTTAGGATTTCCTATACACGAGGCCTGAGAATCCAACATGCAAGTTATCCTTTTCACAGGGTCAGATCTTATGTCTGCCCTCTCTCATTTTCATATCATGGGCCAGATCTGATGTCTGCCCTTATCCCATTTCATCACATTTTATTCATTAGCTGAAAACATTTTGAAAATAAAACGTCAGCGCGAACGCCGGTGAATACAATTATCTTGACTGGAAAATCATTTGGCACAAACAAGTATTAATTCGATAATCACAACTTTATTTTCAATCTACACATTCAGCAGGCCCTCATGTCCTGACAGTATGCACCACTGTATACACTGGTAGTATGTCTTTAATAACAACGGGGGCTCATGCCTCCTCATTTGTTATAAAGGGAAGTACCGGCCGCAATCCGAGACTTTCACCCATGACCCGTGTATCCCTTAAAAGTTTTATGTATACCTATGCCCGAATGCTTACACGTAGATGAACGTTGAGCATTACTCCCTTAACCTTTATTTAGCCATTTTCGTGAATGTAAATGTTTGACACAAGTTTTGAAATAGATAAAGTATTCACATTTAGTACAGGAATGAGCCTCTTCGTCGTAACTTTATAGAGTCAGCTTCTTAGCTTGATTTCTTGTAACGTCCCGAATTTCAAAAGCTAATGGGTCGGGTTGTAGGTGACCCGAATCTCTTCTAAACATGTGTGTTAGCATAGAGGGTGAGCAAATTCTATATCAATGGGCTATAAAAGGGCATGCTTAGTCGTTTTAATCATAAATCAAGGTCAAAAAGCGTAAAAAAGGAAGCTCGGGGACCCGAGTGAACAACCTAGTGGTATAAGAACCCCTCTAACGCAAACCCTAGGGTCATTTGTGACTCTAGGTGTGCGATGGCAGGATTAGAGGCGCAAGGGGAGAAATCGGCAAGGAGAGGGTGACCGGATAGGAACAAAACAGCGACGGTCCGACGACGGTATCGAGCAGTGGCTTCCGAGCTTCGACGAGGTAATCTCTACGTATAATTTTTCATGTTTCATGTCTATGACCTTGCACGCGTCGAGTAGGGTCTGACAGGGGTGAGGAGGGTGCTCGAGGGTAGTTGTGGCGTCGTGGAGAAACAGCCGACTACGACTGAGTGTGATGGTGGTGGCGGCACGCAAGGATGGCGATGTCCGACTGTGGCAGTTATGGAGATACACGGTGGTGGCCACCGTGGTGGCAGTAAAGGTAGGACTTGACGTTGATGCGGGGGAGACGATGATGGTGCTGCCTCGGGTGGCGTTTACGGCGGTAAACGACGGGAACCTGCGCGAGGTGCTTCCGGCAGGGAGGATGGGTTCGCGTGAAGCCCGATAGTGTTGGTGGTAGTGGTGTTAGCCGAGAGAGTTGTCATGATATAGGAGACGGCGATGGTGTGCTCGGTGGTGCACGATGGAGAAGGTAATGACGAGAACGGAACCGATTAGGGTGTACCCGACTAGGGTTTGCATGGCATGTTTTACATGCATGCATGAAAACCCGATTCGAATACGCGAATTACGTGGGGCTTGGGTTTGCATGGTGGGCACGGGCATGCATGAGAGCCCGTCTAAAGTACGAGTGTGGGTGGAGCTGAGGACTCGGTGAAATGATATGTCGGACAAGGAGACGAGTATCGGGGTTTTATTATATTGTTATACGTTATCTAACGTATGTTTCAAACGTATCCTGATCGTGTGATCCTACGTTTGTCAGGTAGGGATTCGAGCGTGGACGAACGAGTTGCCAAGCAAGGACTGAGGTTCAACATAACCAGTGAGTTTCTAATCCCCTCTTTTAAACATTTTACTGTTTTGGGGCTGTCGTACATACTTTTGAGACGTGTTTTCTTACATTAAATGTATATCAAGCTTTGGGGTCTAAACTGATGAGTTTACGGATTTAACTATTTAAATACGGGGCTAAGGGACTATGGGTTGTCCTTGAGAGGTGTAGGTTAAAGGTAGGTATATGGTCGTGGATCGTATAGTGACCTACTAGGGGTGAGTTGGGATTGTATTTACAGGTCGTACGGGTATGACTAGGAGGTGTCACAGGGTGTGCATGTACGTAGTATGTGCTTAGATAACGGGACATAGTAACTGTATGAGTGTTGTTACAGTAGCAGTGTATTGTGTTATGTGTTAGTCGGGGTGGGTCGGTATATGAGCCAAACGCTTATGAATACGTGTAGGGTACCTTATCCTAGTGCTATGTGTGAGGTGCAGGTGCAGCTAATGAGTCATGTACATAGGGCATAATGTGGTGTGTTTATACATATGTTGCGTTTATTGTGTCGTTTTTAATGTGATGCGGCGGGAATTATTATTGTGTCGTTGTCCTTGTGACACGGCGAGTATTGTGTTTGCATTTTTGTCATTATGACATGGCAAACGGGATTGTGAAGGAATAAGTCCTTCGAGAGGTCACCAAAGGTGGCAAGTTCTGAGCAGTTTAACGATGAGCTCGGGGTGTGTCGAACGCCCTGACGAGGGTAACCCTGACGAGGGTGCAGTAATGAGGTATGTGTTTGTGTTAAATTGCGTACAAGCGTTGAGTTATGTTTATTGTGCATGAGATAGTATTAATGTGGTGAGTAGAGTTAGATTGACCGTTGTGTCAGGATTGTGATGTGGTGTTTATAACTGTTATGTCAGTTGGTTTGAGTGAGAGTCTTGGTCAGGGCTGGTTAAGCCGGTGTCTAGAGGGTGGTTGAGATAACCAGTGTATGGTTAACATGTGTGGTAAACTTTGAGTTGTCAGTGTGGTAAGTTCGAGCCATGCTGGATAGACTTACTGGGTTAAATGACGGGTAGAGTCTAGGGTGGTGAATCCTTTTGGGATATCATAAGATAACAGGGGTCATTTATATGATGAAAATCAATTAAACTATTTTCTAATGACCAGAGGGTCTTGGGTGGAGATAAACAATAAATGAGACGAGTTGGCTTTTGTTAAATTAAACTATTAGAACTCACTCAGCGTAGCTGACTTTGTGTGTACGATAGATTTTTTTGCAGGTAAGCGTTGTGTGGATGTATCTTGGCTTAGGAGCGGTGTTACTCAGATTGGTGTGCAGGCATTCGTGAGGTAAACTTAATGACGTTGTTGGTATTAAATAGAAATAAATGTTTTTAGAAAGACTTCCGCTGTAGTTTGATTAACAACATGAGTATTTTAAAGAGTATAACCAGTTATGAGAACCAACTGTAGGGTGTCTGGTTTGGGGCCTTACAAGTTGGTATCAGAGCCGAGGTTTAAGAGAAAATTGGTGTTTTTAAACAAATAAAATGCCTTAACTTAAAATGAAGATGGGACAAGGGTGAAGCGAATGCCACCACGAGTAACCGCGAGCCAAGAGGTACGTCTTTCGAGTTGAGCAGTAATTATTATTTACCATATGTGTAGTGTCACACTAGGTAAAGTGATTGGTGTGAGTAAGTGACTTATGGTTCTGTGTGGAGTCATGATGTGTGCTATATGCGGTAGTTGGATGTAGAACTACGTGAAGTTGTGTGGTGTGATTAAATGAGACTATGATGTGAGTAGAGTAATATGGAGTAGCACTAATTGTAACTATGTGAGATAGTTTGGTGTGTCGATATGATTTAGTGATTTTGTGCGTGTAACCTTTAGTGGTATGCAATTGTGATAAATATGATGACTTGCTAGATTATTATGTGGGATGCATGTGTATCTAGAGTGTGTGAAAGATATAAAGATGGTGTGAATATAATGGGGAAGGTTTAGAATCCGAGCAGTAATGTGGACTACCAAATTGCATTTGATCACCGTGATTTGGCAGTCTATGATTACTCTCTTATTCTGAATTTGACGCCCATAGTAATCACTGCAATGTTCTATCTTGTGCAGGTATTGATGGCCATGACGATTCGAACTAGATGGATGATGTGTTAGAATTTACACATCTTTTTGGCACAAAACTTCACTCATTTCACGATCAATTCTTGGTTATTTTCATCGTTTAGACACTTAATTGCTTCATTTCCAGTTTTATAGGTTTTTGTGAAGCTCGGTGAACAAACATGGGAATTCCAGGACAAACTTGAAGTTTTTAGGGTTTTTGAGGTAGAGGCACGGTCGTGTCCCCTACTAGGCACGACCGCGCTAGTCCAGGAAACCCTAGACACGGTCGCGCCCCGTATATGGCACGACCGCGCCAAGCAGTTCTCCCGAGCACAACCGTGCTCCAACACCCCCACGACCGCGTGTAAACCCGTGAGTCTGATTCAACTGACACCTCGAAGAATGAGGAACCAATGGAAGAAGCAGATCGGTCAACCACCTGTCCCACGACCGTGCTAAACACCGGGCACGGTCGCGCCCCAGTGATAGGCACGGTCGTGCCTTACCACCTGGCACGGTCGTGCCTCCCCTTTTCTATATATATCAGAAGTTTTCCCACAGCAAAAAGTCTGGAGACCTGGAGAGTTGAAGCCCTGAGCACTGTTTTGTGCTCCGAATTTCCTTGTTTCTAGCCACATTTCAAGCTTCTAGGAAGGACTACAACATCAAGAGGATCACCATACATCATCATCATCATCAACATCAACATCTAGCTTGGGGGAGTGGCTTGATTCTTGGAGGTTCTTCATGAGTCTTGTAACTTTTCTTTGCTTGTTTTTATTCTTATGCTCACCATGTGCTAACTCTTGATATCACTTTGGATTAGATGAAGTTTAGTAACGTTTGACAACATTTATGGATTCTTGGCATGGTTTATGTTAATGTTATAGCAATGGCATGATTATTCTTCAATGATATTGTGTATTTAGGAGTTGATATTGTTTGCAAGACTTGTATATGTATAGGCTATGTATGTTGGAAAACCCATGGTTTATGCATGTATTCATTGATTAGTGTATGTATGTATGCTAGTTTATGGCTTTTGACTAGGAATGGTGGATGAAGTCTTGTTTATGGTTGAAAACTCTTGAATGTGCATCCTTGTGCTTGTGTTTGGAAAGACAAAGTGCTTGTTATGGTGTGTCATGTTTAGTATTATGTTTATCTAGGACTTGTTGACGCAACCTTCTAGTTTATGTAATCTTGATATGAACATTGTATGTTGAGGAAGTGCATGTTGTTGTTTACCTTAATCAACTTGAGGTGGGTTATGTGTTGATTCGTGTAATCTTTCCAACTAGTTGTTGAATTAGCCAACCTTGACAGGAAGCTAGTTCAATCTTTATTAAACATTGACGTATTCATAGCGCGTGAACTTCATTGCATGATTTTAGGTGGTTGGTTTGTGTACTTCATTCTAACTTTCCGAAGAATCATTTGGTTAGATATCTTCGATGAGAATTTAGTCAACTTTTGTACCGTGTGTTTGCTATCTATCTATAGTTGTTGTTGGACGTCTACTAAATGGATTCGAGACCGAAGTGATATTCCTCCCTTGATTGTTTGACTTGTGTTCTTAGTTTAGTTTTATATTCTTGCTTTTTAGTTTAATTAAAAATCAATTTAAATATCTTTTTATCATCACTTGATTGAATCTTAGTTCCGATTCACTATCGCATTCCACCGTGTCCACGGATTGATATCCGGTTCTTACCTTTACTATATTGCTATCCGACCGGTACACTTGCCCGACGTGTGTGTGATTAGTCTTTGGTGAAAACCCTTTTTAAAACTAATTGTGTAAAAATCTTTATTAAAAATATATATATAATCCGACACAGCAATGGATTAGGCGGGGAGCTCTTATCAGGAGGTTAACAGAACGGCGGGCTAGACGTGCGGCTGCTGTTCGTACGGTTATCTTTGGAAGAAGACGAATCTTAGCACCTGTTCCATTGACGGTGGTTCCACCGGCGGCTGAAGATGAGCAGGAGCTACCAGCACTGGAGATGATCTTGGCGCTTCCGGCGCCTAATGCTCCCGGTACTACCAGGGTACCTATGATGGGTGGGCCTAGTAGCTCCTTTTATAGGAGAGGTGGTTGGAGAGGAAGAAATGCATTTGAAGTCAGAAGTCAGCCTTCAAGACACAACACCGAATCAGGAAATGGATGGCTGGAGGAATCTGATGACGAGGAACAAGTGGGTGATAACTTTGACTTGTTCAGTGAATACTCTTATGGTGGTTACCACGAGAGGACTAGAGCATTTTGAGTAGTGGCCGTCAGGCACTTTGATGACGAAATATTTGTTCTTGGTTTTTCAATTGCTTGATTTTAACCATGACAGTGAATCTTACCATGGGATGGTTTAAAACGTAGTTAATGATAGTTGCATGTGTGATAACTTGCTATTGGTGGTGTAGTGTCAATTATGTGATTACCTTTTTGAACAATGTGAGTTCATACTAAATGTAATCTTTGATGTGATGTTAGAGCTTGGTCGATTAGACTGTATGAGTAGACTTGTGTAGACCTGAGTTTGACTAATTGTGTGTGTCTACGGTCTTAAGATGGTGTCACCTATGTGTTATGTTTAGGTGATGTTTAAGGTGTAAGGGGGTGTGTTGCACCCGGTGTAACTGTTCAGGACGAGGTCATGTGGGAAATCTTAAATATACGTCTTTAGTATGTATAAATGTTCAGTACGAGGTCCTGTGGGAAAATTGTAGTTACATACCTTATGTCTAGGTATGCTTGTTCATGACCAGATCCTGTGGGGAAATAAGATGTTTTTATATCTTGTGTGTATGAATGTTTAGGGATGTTTTGTGTCTAGACTGAGTAGTGTGTCGTCTTGGTATACGGGTACGTATGGGTACGACCGAGTAAACACTGTATGAGTATATGATGACGTGTGGCAGGGGCTACCATTGTAGTGAGTAAGAGGTAAGGTTCAGGAATTTGTGTGTCTATAAATAACGAGGTCATATTGTATGCACGTAGATTTACTCAGATCTAGCAGTTGTGTATGTGCACGTGATGTGTGTTTAGAGTTTGGGGTTACTAGTACATGTGTAGAACAATGTGTGTTCTGTAGTTATGTGTGTCGGTGTGTGTCCTTGTAGTACACGCTTAGCCGAGCATAGGACTGGAGGTATGTGTGCTCAAGTATAGTATTTCTTTCTTGATGATTTTCTGGATATTGATACATCGATGTGACGCGAGGAGTTTTGACATCTTTCTAGGCGATCGGCGAGGTGCTCTTATGAGATGCCTATGCTTAGATCTCGGAAATTCAGAGCACGAAGCCGATGGGCGGAGTAGTGAGGATCGATGATGAAAGCATTTACGTGGATGTTTGACCAGAGACAGTATGATGAGATCAAGGTGATGACGCTGAAGATTTCAGAATAGTGTTAACGAGGTGATGAAGGACCTTCATGGAACACGTTCTATATGAAGAATTCAGTTGAGGTGAGACACCAGATGAATAGGGATTTCTTCCCTGAACAAGACCACTGATAGCTGAGGCTTGTGAGCAGACGAACTTCATGTTCGTACATGTTACATGAGACGCGGTCGGTGATCGCATGGTAATAGTAGAGCAAAGTAAAATTCAGGAGAGGTAAGTGCGGGATTGCACATAAGTGACTGGGAAGGAGATGCCTACGCTAGTAAAGGTAAGGCTAGCTTAAAGTGATTTCCTGTGGAGCATTCAAGTAAAGCAAGTGTTTAGCCGTTGAGACAGGCGTGATAGAGGAAAGTAAGCTTTTGAGAAACATCGAGGGCTAGTGAGGATGACCCTAGTGTTGGGTGTGTGTATGTACGTAAGGAACGCATTGAATGCGTGATGTTGAAGTAAAGAGACTCTATGGTAAAGAAATTTTGAGGTGACTAGTGTAGCTTTGCACCAGCTTCTACGGATCGTCGAAAAAAGGACGGATGTAACACCCTTATGGGTAGGATAGTGGGCTTGAGTTTGAGGAATCATCGCAGGACGGCGATCAAGGTATGAGGCGAGAAGTACGACGATTTCACTTTGGAAGGGTGACGAATGAACACATTCATGGGAAGTAAGAAACCCGCTCAGGGAGGTGACCGTCGGAATGACGATACCATTAGGGTTATACAAGGGATAAGGCAATTGTGCCCGTGAACTGGAATGAAACGTGACAGGTGAGTGGACAATTGGCAGTATTGTGCTACGTAGTACTAGAGATACTACGTACGTCGATGTTAAGAACATTAAGGGCGAAAAGGTATTGTCAAGGGGAATGACAATGAAACCTTCGCGAGAGGATTGGCAATCAAGGCATTCACACGTGGCAACTTCTAGTAAGTGCCGGGGTGGCGAGAGTTGGAAATGCAACCGTTTGACAAATGGCTGGAAGGAAGAGGGGTGAGTTAAGGTGTAGCTGAAACCTACAAGTCCTAAAGCTGAAAGCGGGCAATGGGAAAGATTTATTTGAACACCAAGGGGGAGGTCATATTGCAGAGTCGAGTAATGAAAATGAATAGTGTGGAGGTAAATTCTTGGCACCGAATGGATTTGGTGCCCAGGTAAGAACGGAAGGACGTGTTGGGTTGGTTCGTACCAGGAGGGTAGACTTGTAACATCCCAAATTTCAAAAGCTAATGGGTCGGGTCGTAGGTGACCCGAATCTCTTCTAAACAGGTGTGTTAGCATAGAGGGCGAGCAAATTCTATATCAATGGGCTATAAAAGGGCTTGCTTAGTAGTTTTAATCATAAATCAAGGTCAAAAAGTGTAAAAGAGGAAGCTCGGGGACCCGAGTGAACAACCTAGTGGTATAAGAACCCCTCTAACGCAAACCCTAGGGTTGTTTGTCATCCTAGGTGTGCGACGGCAGGATTAGAGGCGCAAGGGGAGAAATCGGCAAGGAGAGGGTGACCGGACAGGAGAAAAACAGCGACGGTCTGACGACGGTATCGAGCAGTGGCTTCCGAGCTTCGACGAGGTAATCTCTACGTATAAATTTTCATGTTTCATGTCTATGACCTTGCACGCGTTGAGTAGGATTTGACCGGGGTGAAGAGGGTGCTCGAGGGTAGTTGTGGCATCGTGGAGAAACAGCCGACTACGGCTGAGTGTGATGGTGGTGGCGGCACGCAAGGATTGCGATGTCCGACTGTGGCGGTTATGGAGATACACGGTGGTGGCCACCGTTGTGGCAGTAAAGGTGGGACTCGATGGAGATGCGGCAGAGACGACAGTGGTGCTGCCTGGGGTGGCGTTCAACGGCGGCAAACGACGGGAACCTGCGGGAGGTGCTTCCGGCAGGGAGGATTGGTTCGAGTGAAGCCCGATAGTGTTGGTGGTGGTGGTGTTAGCCGAGAGAGTTGTCACGATATAGGAGACGATGATGGTGTGCTCGGTGGTGCACGATGGAAAAGATAATGACGAGAACGGAACCGATTAGGGTGTACCCGACTAGGGTTTGCATGGCATGTTTTACATGCATGCATGAAAACCCGATTCGAATACACGAATTACGTGGGGCTTGGGTTTGCATGGTGGGCATGTGCATGCATGAGAGCCGTCTAAAGTACGAGTGTGGGTGGAGCTGAGGGCTCGGTGAACTAATATGTCAGACAAGGAGACGAGTATCGGGGTTTTATTATAATGTTATACGTTATCTAACGTATGTTTTAAACGTGTCCTGATCGTGTGATCATACGTTTGTCAGGTTGGGATTCGAGCGTGGATGAACGAGTTGCCAAGAAAGGACTGAGGTTCAACATAACCAGTGAGTTTCTAATCCCCTCTTTTAAACATTTTACTATTTTGGGGCTGTCGTACATACTTTTGAGACGTGTGTTGTTACATTAAATGTATATCGAGCTTTGGGATCTAAACTGATGAGGTTACGGATTTAACTATTTAAATACGGGGCTAAGGGGCTATGGGTTGTCCTTGAGAGGTGTAGGTTAAAGGTAGGTATATGGTCGTGGGTCATATAGTGACCTAATAGGGGTGAGTCGGGATTGTATTTACAGGTCGTATGGGTACGACTAGGAGGTGTCACAGGGTGTGCATGTACGTAGTATGTGCTTAGATAACGAGACATAGTAACTGTATGTGTGTTGTTATAGTAGCAGTGTATTTTGTTATGTGTTAGTCGGGGTGGGTCGGTATATGAGCCAAACGCTTATGAATACGTGTAGGGTACCTTATCCTAGTGCTATGTGTGAGGTGCAGGTGCAGCTACTGAGTCATGTACATAGGGCATAATGTGGTGTGTTTATACATTT
This sequence comes from Smallanthus sonchifolius, assembly GCA_023525975.1. Classification (NCBI taxonomy): domain Eukaryota; kingdom Viridiplantae; phylum Streptophyta; class Magnoliopsida; order Asterales; family Asteraceae; genus Smallanthus; species Smallanthus sonchifolius. Next base: position 14,196,763 of record CM042028.1, on the reverse strand, counting down.
GTTGCGTGTATTGTGTCGTTATCCATGTGACGCGGCGGGAATTATTATTATGTCGTTGTCCTTGTGACACGACGAGTATTGTGTTTGTATTGTTGTCATTATGACACGACAAACGGGATTGTAAAGGACTAAGTCCTTCGGGAGGTCACCAAAGGTGGTAAGTTCTGAGCAGGTTAACGATGAGCTCGGGGTGTGTCGAATGCCCTGACGAGGGTAACCCTGACGAGGGTAACCCTGACGAGGGTGCAGTAATGAGGTATGTGTTTGTGTGATTATATATTTGTGTTAAATTGCATATAAGCGTTGAGTTATATTTATTGTGCATGAGATAGTATTAATGTGGTGAGTAGAGTTAGATTGACCATTGTGTCAGGATTGTGATGTGGTGTTTACAACTGTTATGTCAGTTGGTTTGAGTGAGAGTCTTGGTCAGGGCTGGTTAAGCCGGTGTCTAGAGGGTGGTTGAGATAACCAGTGTGTGGTTAACATGTGTGGTAAACTTTGAGTTGTCAGTATTGTAAGTTCGAGCCATGTTGGAGAGACTTACTGGGTTAAATGACGGGTAGAGTCTGGGGTGGTGAATATTTTTGGCATAGCATAAGATAACAGGGGTTATTTATATGATGAAAATCTATTAAACTATTTTCTAATGACCAGAGGGTCTTGAGTGGAGATAAACAATAAATGAGACAAGTTGGCTTTTGTTAAATTAAACTATTAGAACTCACTCAGCGTAGCTGACTTTGTGTGTACGATAGATTGTTTTGCAGGTAAGCGTTGTGTGGACATATCTTGGCTTGGGAGCGGTGTTACTCGGATTGGTGTGCAGGCATTCGTGAGGTAAACTTAATGACGTTGTTGGTATTAAATAGAAATAAATGTTTTTAGAAAGACTTCCGCTGTAGTTTGATTAACAACATGAGTATTTTAAAGAGTATAACCAGTTATGAGAACCAACTGTAGGGTGCCTGGTTTGGGGCCTTACATTTCTCTAGCGTTTCGACCTTTCTATGAGCGTTTCTTCCTTTATCGGGCACTACGATGAGCGGGAATCGAACCGAGATCGTCGGGAACAGGCTAGAGGGTCTCTGGAACATGAAGTGGAAGTGAGAATCGTGTTTGAAGTGGAGAATACAACTAAATTCGACCATCTGTTTATAGGGTCTGGCCAGGTTTCGTGACGGACCGTTACAGCTGGTGACGGTCCGTCACCAGATTAGGGTTTCGCGAGTCATCAAACACGTGTCGCCCCTCGTCGTTTTGCGGCGTGACGGACAGTTACTGGGCATGACGGTCCGTTACGGAGTGATACGTGGCGCACCCGGGTAGCTTTGCGGCTGTGACGGACCGTTACCAGGCGTGACGGTCCGTTTTAGGGTTTCCTCGCGTCAGAATTTGCCCATTAGTCACTCGACACGTGGCACGTCATCATTGTTCGCGTGCTCGGCCCGTAACGGACCGTTACCGTCCATGATGGTCCGTTACGGTTGGATTTTCATGTTTTCTACTTTTTGGTCCTTGAACTTTGGTATATTCACACTTATGGTCCCTATAGTTTATATCTTAGCCAAATCTCGGACTTTTTTGTGGCAGGTGTTACATCCTCCCCACCTTGTTTTAAACTCGTCTTCGAGTTTATTCAAACAAGTAACGGTATTTCTTTCTCATTTTAGACTCCAGTTCCCACGTGTACTCAGGTCCACGTCTAGAGTTCCATTTAACTTTCACAATCATCAATTTATTTATTTTCAATCTCTTTTCCTGCCTGTTCTCGATTAGCAAAGGTTGTTCCACAAATCTTAGCTTTTCATCTACCTCTACATCTTGTAGGGGCATTACCAGAGATTCATCTACCAAAATTTGTGCAGATTCGACACATGGAATACATCGTGTACTCCATTCATTTTTTTTGGTAATTCGAGTTGATAGGCCACAGGCCAACTCTTTTCAAGATTTTGAACGCTCCTACGAATCTAGGACTTAATTTCCCTTTCTTTCCAAATCTTACAATGCCTTTCCATGGTGAAACTTTTAACAGAACGTTATCACCGACGTTAAATTCTAACGTCTTCCGTCTTCTATCGGCATAGTTTTTCTGACGATCACGAGGCGCTTTCAATCTATCTCTTATTTGATTAACTTTCTCAGTTGTTTCCAGAACTATTTCAGGTCCACATAACTGATTTTCTCCTATTTCGGACCAACAGATAGGAGTTCCACATTTACGACCATATAAAGCCAAGGAGCAGCCTTTATACTCGTATGATAGCTATTGTTATAGGAAAATTTCATTAGAGGTAAGTGGTCATCCCAACTTCCTCCGAGATCAATAACGCAAGCCCTTAACATATCTTCAAGAGTTTGAATAGTTCTTTCGCTCTGCCCTTCCATTTGAGGATGGTAGGCAGTGCTAAGATTCAATTTCATACCCAGGGCATTTTGAAAACTTTTCCAGAATTGAGAAGTAAATCTACTGTCTCTATCCGACACAATAGATAGTGGCATACCGTGTAATGACACGATTTCATTAACGTATAATTTTGCCAAGTTATCCATACTCATTGTTTCTTTCATGGGAAGAAAATAAGCAGACTTAGTGAGTCTGTCAATGATAACCCAGATAGTATCATTCCCACGACTTGTTCGGGGAAGTTTAGTAATAAAATCCATGGTTATCATCTCCTATTTCCAAACTGGAATTTAAAGTTGCTGTAACAAGCCAGATGGCTTTTGATGTTCAGCTTTAACTTGAGAACAGGTTAAGCATTTTGCAACATAGATAGCGATATGCTTTTTCATCCCCATCCACCAATAATTGGCTTTTAGGTTTTTATATATTTTATCACTTCCTGGATGCATCGTGTATTTGGATTTATGGGCTTCTTCGAGAATTTCTTCACACACATTTCCATAGATAGGAACCCAAATCCTTTTATTCATTCTAAGAATTCCTTCATCTCCTTTGACCAACTAGTCAATCATTCCTCCCAATCCTTCTTTCTCAAGGTTGGATTCTTGCAAAGCAAGTTTCTGAGATTCCTTAATACGAGTGATAAGATCGATTTAAAGATCGAGTCTTAAAGCACGGACTCGTTTAGGTTTCTCATGTTCTTTTCTGCTCAGGGCATCGGCTACAACATTGGCTTTACCTTCATGATAACAGATTTCGTATTCGTAATCATTCAGGACTTCCATCCAACGCCTTTGTCTCATATTCAGTTCTTTCTGACTGAAGATATATTTCAGGCTTTTGTGATCAGTGAACACTGTGAATTTGACTCCATAAAGATAGTGCCTCCATAATTTCAGTGCGAAGATTATGGCGCCCAACTCTAAATCATAAGTCGTATACTTCTTTTCATGAGTTTTCAATTATCTGGAAGCATAAGCAATGACTTTGCTCCCTTGCATTAACACACATCCAAAGCCGGTGTGTGAAGCGTCACAGTAAACTAAAAAGCCTTCATTTCCATCTGGCAAAGCCAGTATGGGTGCTTGTGTTAGTTTCTGTTTCAAGGTTTTAAAAGCTTAAGATTGTTTAGGAACCCATTCATACTTAACTGACTTGCGAGTCAGAGAAGTTAATGGTACAACAATTCGAGAGAAATTTTGGATAAATCTCCGATAGTAACCGGCTAAGCCGAGAAAACTTCGAACCTCAGTTGGTGACTTTGGGATTTCCCATTTGGATATGGCTTCAATTTTGACAGGGTCAACTTGGATGCCATTAGCATTAATGACATGTCCAAGGAATTGAACTTCTGATAGCCAGAATTCACATTTTGAGAATTTAGCATATAGCTTTTTGTTTCTCAAGAGTTCAAGTGAAATCCTTAAATGAGTTGCGTGATCTTCTTTACCTTTTGAATAAATACGGATATCGTCAATGAATACGATAATAAATTTATCCAAGTGAGGTTTATAGACTCGATTCATCATATCCATGAAAGCAGCTAAAGCATTAGTAAGTCCAAACGGCATTACCGTGAACTCATAATGACCATATCGAGTTCTGAAAGCAGTTTTGGGAATATCTTCTTCCCGGACATTCAATTGATGATAGCCAGATCGAAGATCGATTTTAGAGAAGCACCGAGCTCCTTGGAGTTAATAAAAAAGATCATCGATTCTGGGGAGTGGATAACGGTTCTTTATCATAACTTTATTTAGTTCACGATAATCGATACACATACGCATCGAACCGTCTTTCTTTTTGACAAATAAGACTGGAGCTCCCCAAGGCGACAAGCTTGGTCTAATGAATCCTTTCTCAAGCAATTCATCTAATTGCTTCTTCAATTCTGCCATTTCATTTGGAGTTAATATGTACGGGGCTTTAGCAATGGTGCCATGCCAGGTACTAGATTAATTCTGAACTCGACTTCTCTTTCAGGTGGTATTCCAGGCAGTTCAAGACATCAAGAAATTCAGCCATAACTGGCACATCTTCAATTTTTTTTAGTGTCGGTGATTACAGTTACAAGGTATGCTAAGTATCCCTTTCGTAAATACTTTGTTGCTTTTAACATGGAAATTATTCCAACAGAGTTGGACAATTTATCGCCAAGTATAGTCAAGATATTGCCTTTCGGCGAACGAAGTTCTATAGCCTTCTTATCACATAAGATACGGGCTTGGTTAGACGCTAACCAATCCATTCCTAGGACAATGTCAAAACCTGCCAAAGTCATTGGCAACAGTTTTGCAGGTATAACATATCTTGATAGTGTGATATTGCAATCGTTTAGGATTTCAGAGATTTGAACGAGGTCACCATTGGCATATTTCTTGTCTAATTTAGCTAGAGTTTTATTTAACAGTCTACAGAATTTATGATCTATAAAACTTTGGTTTGCACCAGAGTCAATTAAAACTCGAGCATAAACATCATTGACAAGAAATGTACCCGTAATGACATCGGGCATACCAGCTGCTTCATGAGTATTGAGAACGAATGCTCGTTCATTCTTCTTTACTCCATCAGCAGGCTTTGGACCTGTCCCTTTGGTCTTCTTCAATTTGGGACAAAAGTTTTTGATGTGGCCAGCCTTACCACATTCAAAACAAGTAATGGGTTTCTTTCTGTAACAGTCTTCTGTCTTGTGTCCGGACATCTTGTAGAAGCTGCAATAAGGTCCAAATCGACATTGTCCCAAGTGCCTTTTCTTGCACTTGGACATTCAGGGATAGAAGAGTTGTTATTTCGAGGAGTAAAGTTTGACTTCTTGGATCCACTTGGGCCTTGCCCAGTTACTTCCTTCTTTTTCTTTGCTTCCTGATTCCTTTCCTGATCAGGCTACTTGTTAATGATGCTCCTAAATCCATAGCATCATCAAGATTTTCACAATTTGCGACCTTGACCATGTCCGAATTTCTCCAATCAAACCCCAAATATATCTCTAAATTAGATTGGATTCATGGGTAGCAAGATGAGGAACGATTCTGGCATATTCTAGGAGTTTAGTTGTATACTCCTGATGATTAGTTCTAATCATTTTCAGACTCAAGAATTTTTCTTTAATTTGTTCCTTCTCATTCTGGGGAACGTATTTCTTTTCAACTCTTGTCTTAAAAGTACTCCAGCCCATTGCATAGGCCGCATCCCTTCCTTTGGCAGCAACAATATTGTTCCACTAGGGCTTGATCCTTAAATAAATTAGAAGCATGAAGGACTTTATCTTCCTCAGCACACTTGCTGATTGCAAGCACAGACTCTGTCTTTTCTATCCACCATAGTGTGGCAATACCCCCTTCCCTTCCGGTGAAATTATATGGCTTGCAGTCTTGGAACATCTTGTAAGTACAGCAAACTATTTTCCTCTTCTTCTCCACATGGCCATAGTTACTGCCAATCCCTTCATCTTCAGACGAGTTATGATAGTATTCTTCTCTCTCCGTCTTCTTAGTCTTGTGAGTAGTAGACCCTTCCGGTTTCAGAGTAACAGGCTTGGACTGAGTGATAGTTCGGGTATGTTGGGTCAAAGGTTGAGAATGAACAGATGTTGGATTTGATGGCTGAACAGACTGCCTCCTTTCCATTTCATTGAAGATCATTGGAAGAGATTCTTTGATTCCTTCAGCAATCAATTTTTGAAGACCAGCACAAGATTTGGTGTTTTCAGCAGCGTTTTCAACTACTGCTTGTTTCCTTTTTGCTCTCGTGTTTCGAGAAGGTCCGATATTTTTCGACATACTATCAAGAAACAAAATTGGAGATTAAAAAGCAAAACTTTTTATTTAATAATATATTTACAAAGGAAAAGTACACATATGGAAGTCATTATTTCTAGAAATTTCTAAAGTTCTTCTCTTCAAGAGCTTGAACTAACAAAGCGTTCCGAGCTTCGACTTCAGCTTTTTCTCGTTCCAGCTCAGCTATCCGATTCAACAACATCTGTTCCCTTTCACTTCCTAATGCATTCTCATTTATATGTGAAGCAGGAATGGGAAACATCTCATAGTAAGGAACATAAGGTATATTGGAATCAACACGCTTTTCTTCTTCGGGATCATATTTATTTTCGTAAGGCATTTCGGCGTATCCCTCATGAAAATTTTGTGAATATATTGGAGTGTTATTATAGCTTCCATCGGTAGGAGCATAATAAAAACTTATAGAAGGATTATAGAGAACACTAGGGTTTCCTATTTCTCCGAGGCTTCTGAATGTAGAATTTTCAGTTTCCTCATTATTTTCTATAGTTGTTTCATTTGTTTTATGTTCAAAATAACTAGCTGGAGCAAATTTGTGAAGAAAACTAGGACCTTTGCCTTTTCCAACCATTCTAAAAAGAATAAACAAAACGATTTTATTATTATCAAAATATATTACATTCAAAATACAACAAAAGATATCAATCCTTCATGAGTTCCTTTCCAAGGTCATCAAATCTTCTCCATATTCGTAAACTTATTGCCCATAAAATTTTGTTCTTGCCTTGTCCTTGATCTTCTCCCTTGTTACTTCATCCGTTTGGCGCAACGAACGATCTAAACATTCTATAGGGGAAGAGGGCATACTATGCTCATAACCATATTTAGGTGGGGGCTCACGGAGTCCCACCATGATATCATTATAAGTATTTTGATATTCTGGAGGAGCTTGGAAATATTCCTTAAAAGGACCATCATATGGAGGTTCAGGATTCATATATGGGTCATATAAGACAGGGGATTCAGAGTTGTACGATTGATAATCAGAACTATTTGAAACAGGATTATTGAATGGATAGTCTTCAGGGTTTTCAGAAACATGTTCATAATGAAGGGATTCCTCAGACGGATCCTCTTATGAATACACATTCTGCTGAGCATGACTTGACTCTGCTTCATTGTTTCCATGCAGTTGCTGGACATCAGTATTTCGGTTGCTGAAATCAGAACCAGCCTCCATCCATTGACTAGAAGAATTATAAGATTGAGGGTGGTATTCGGGAGAATTATTAGGAAGAATGGCAAACGGATCGTCATTATAGTAAGGCGAGGAGATATGATTCATTTGTGAACCCAGAGGATGATATTCCGGGGATTCCTGTTTGATTGGACGATTAGGGTCATAGTAAACAGGTACGGAATTGTCTCCGGACATCTGCAATGTTAAAGTAGTAGTACTTATCTTATTTGGTCAAGACTCAGATACTAAGGCTAGTATCCTTATCTTAACTAAAGCTCTACAAGGATGGTTATCTACCTAGAGTAGTACCTCCAACAGAGATGTTCCCAGGTAAGAGTGACGGGTCTAGGAGAAATTTATACACCGCTCTTTCCTTAGACAGAACATTCCGTTTGTCAGATAACTACATACCGGTCAGAAGGTTACCTTGTTTTCTTATCTTAATTTAAGCAATAATTAAATTTATGATTAAAGCCTAGATACTAGATCCAAGTATCTAATTCGCTAAAACCTGTGGCTCTGATACCAACCTGTCACACCCCGCCTCAGGCACCCCCTGAACGTGTGTGAACCCGATTGGTATCCTGACTTTAATTTCAGAGTTTTTATAAATACAGCGGAAGTCTTTTCAAAAGGATCGTTTGATCATTTATTCCAACCTCATGGGTTGTATTTGTAAATATCAAAACTCCGTTAGAAAAAAAAGTCTTGTATTTAGTTTTATAAACACAGGGACTTAAATACCCTTTCATTTTGATTACAAAACAAAGTTGAAATCAAATACATCTCTTGTCTCTTATGGACAAGTTCCAAGCCACCGGAAATAGTACTATCCAGGGTTGATCAGTTCCTTGGTCTATTTGCTTTTTCTTTGTTTTAGGATTTTCTATACGCGAGGCATGAGAATCCAACATGCAAGTTATCCTTTTCACGGGGTCAGATCTTATGTCTGCCCTCTCTCTTATTCATATCATGTGCCAGTGCCCTTACCCTATTTCATCACATTTTATTCATTACCTGAAAACATTTTGAAAATAAAACGTCAGCGCGAACGCCGGTGAATAAAATTATCTTGACAGGAAAATCATTTGGCACTAACAAGTATTAATTCGATAATCACAACTTTATGTTCAATCTACACATTCAGCAGGCCCTCATGTCCTGACTGTATGCACCACTGTATACACTGGTAGTATGTCTTTAATAACAACAGGGGCTCATGCCTCCTCATTTGTTATAAAGGGAAGTACGAGCCGCGATCCGAGACTTTCACCCGGGACCCGTGTATCCCTTGCAAGTTTTACGTATACCTATGGCTCGAATGCTTACACGTATATGAACGTTGAGCATTACACCCTTAACCTTTATTTGGCCATTTTCGTAAATGTAAATGTTTGACAGAAGTTTTGAAATAGATAAAGTATTCACCTTTAGTATAAGAATGAGCCTCTACGTCGTAAATTTATAGAGTCAGCTTCTTAGCTTGATTTCTCTAGTGTTTCGACCTTTCTATGAGTGTTTCTTCCTTAACCGGGCACCACAATGAGCGGGAATTGAACCGGAAATGTCGGGAACGGGATAGAGGGTCTCTGGAACAAGAAGTGGATATGAGAATCGTGTTTGAAGTAGAGAATACAACTGAATTCAACCATCTATTTTTAGGGTATGGCCAGGGTCCGTGACGGACCGTTACAGCCGGTGACGGCCCGTCACCAGATTAGGGTTTCGCGAGTCATCAAACACGTGTCGCCCCTGGTCGTTTTGCGGCGTGACGGACCATTACAGGGCGTGACGGTCCGTTACGGAGTGATACATGGCACACCCAGGTAGCTTTGCGGCTGTGACGGACCGTTACCAGGCGTGACGATCCGTTATAGGGTTTCCACGCGTCAGAACATTAGTCACTGGACACGTGGCACATCATCATTGTTCGTGTGCTCGCCCCGTAACGGACCGTTACCGTTACCGTTGGATTTTCATGTTTTCTACTTTTTGGTCCTTGAACTTTGGTATATTTACACTTATAGTCCCTATAGTTTATATCTTAGCCAAATCTCGGACTTTTTCATGGCAGGTGTTACATCACACTTGCTCCAAGATCCAATAATGCTCTATCCAGTTTAAATTTACGTACTTGTATTGAAATAATATGTGCCCCTGGATCCTGGAGTTTCGGGAGAAGGGTACCCAACAACACGATATTCACACTTGCACTTAACTTAACTTGTTTGGACATTTGTGCCGTCGTTTTTGGGTACTCAAACCTTTCAAACACTCAACATTGTCAGGATTTCCTTTAATTGCATTAAAAATGGTAGATTAATTTTATTCTTTTCAAAATTTTCCCATCTTTCATCCTTTGTTGGATCATGTTTACTCAAAAGTGGTGGGATCAAAGCCAAAGGAAATGGAACGTCCAGAGATTTTTTCACCTTTTTTATTTTCAGGTTATTCTGTGAAATTAAATCCTGATCAATGTCAGACTCAGACTCACTGTGTTCCACCACTCTCTCTACAACCAGTGGTGGAGTACTTTCAACAGTAGAAACCTCAGATAATGGTTGAAGACTTACCGCATTGATGTGCACACTCCTTGTGTTTTTGGAACTTGAAGATTTATATGCAGGGTTGACTTGATTGTCACTAGGAAGCTTACCGGGGTCTCTTCTGATTGCTGCAACTTCCTCAGCCAATTGTCTAACTTGTTCTGATTGCTTGATAATCTTTCGCCTGAATCTCCTATTGTTGTATTACTGCTTTAACCGGGCTTGTCAGCTCCTTAACATCCGACCTGATATCATCCAATCCAGATCGACATGTTTGTGGATTTCTTTGATTCTGTCAGTTATGTTGATAATTACCTTGACTGTGGTTGTTGTAATTTCCACGATTATTGTAATTCCCTTGAGTTCCTGACCGGCGGTTCTGGTACTGTTACCCCTGATTTTGTTCCTGAAAAAGAGGATTCAATTGATTAGAATCATTATTGTAATTAAAATGGGGATGATTTTATAAACATGGATGATATGTGTTTGAATCCGTATCATATTGCTTTTGTTGACCATAACCCTGATTTACTTCATAACCCCCATCAACCCACTCATCTTCCTCATAATAGAATCCCTGATTTTGTAATCCTGGGATTGGCTGTGATGTTTGGTGAAGTTGTTGTTGTGAAGGTGGGTCAAAATCCTCATATTTATCATATTGGACACGGAATTCATGGAATTGTCCCTGTGGCTGAGGGTTCATCATCTGCAACTAACGAATGATGCACACACTCAAACACGCAAACCAAGTGTACTACTGAACGAAAAATTAAAACTAACTAAAAATAAAAATAAAAATATTTTTGGGTTTTTGTTTTTTTTTTGTTTTTATAAAAGAAAACTATACTAAAACTAAAACTAAGCCCACCGATTCCCTGGCAACGGCGCCATTTTGATCGATGTCGTTTGGTCGGTCAAACATAATGATTTAAATAGTATTTGGAAAGTCGAGTCATCTCCACAAGGAATTGGTGGAAAGTTCAATTGTTATGTGAATTGGTTTTAGTTTAGAAATTACAAAATTTGATTCTTTGTTTAAAATTCAATTTAGAGAGAAGCAACCTCCTCCAAACTTCAGGTTCTAGGTTTCACACAAAACTCAGTTGCTTAATTAGACACCACATAGACACAGCGTTGAAAAATCAGTTAAAGTGGCAATTGAAGACAGGTTCTTGTCAGCAAACCTATACGACTGGTTTTGTTATAAACCAGTACAATTCAATTACCCAATTTATTAGTGTCAAGTTAACCCCCTTTAGTCACCCAACCCGCTTCTAGGTTTTATCATCAACCGAACGCGATTGTAAAGAAAGAACTCAAAACACCAAGATAAATTTTTTAAATCAACCGATACATCAATTCGTTCTGTTATTGTCATAAACTAAACAGATCTAATACATAAACAAACCGTGTAAAACCTATATGAACCATCCGCCTGGAGGAAGCCACAAGTGGTTTAGCCGCTCATGATCGCCATGCAATCTTCAATTATGATTAGGAATTGATCTACCATGAAGATTGATGATGGAATAGTGTTTCTCCTATGAAAATTGCCCAAAAAACCTCTCCAAACGACTGGAGCAAGAATTCCTCCATAACCCTAAAGATTAGACTTAAAAAGAGGCCAAAATCCCAAAAATTCAGAGTTAGCCCGTCAGGCAACGCAATTTGCGCCCCCATCTGCGCAATTTGCGCCACTATTCACTCAGCACACCAAAACTTACTAATTTGCGCCACCCCATGCGCTGAAATGGCTTCTACTCTCCTTTTTCACCTTCCTATCGCCAAGAAACTCAGTTTTCATATATTATGGCCCCCGTAACTCATTTTCTAGCTCAGGATATGCTCCTTCCAAATTTTGCACTGTAAAACCTTCCTGATCGGCGTCCATATTTGCATAGTTTCACATTTGATGCTTCTACTTCCTCGCAAGTGCTTTTAAAACACGTACTTAGCATCCAAACACCTATAAATCATAAACACATGCAAAGTAAACGCGTTCCATACCAAAACACACATAAAAACATATAATTAAGCATCCCAAACACCATACAAACACCCACTGATCACCTTTCCATGCTTTTCCATACCGGTATCTTCCTTAAATCCTTGCAATTGTTTTGTCTTAAGTCACCAAAGAAGCTTATATATAGGCCCCCCGCAGCGTTCCCACCACTTCTTTGATACTTCGAGAGTACGCCATTACATGGATTTAGAGCCTAGACTCGGCCTTTTCTGTGTATTCACGTATACACAGATTCACATAATTATCACGTATTGCATGATCTCTTATCATGCTTTTCAATCCACCCTTAATCCTTCTTAAAGGCTTATCCCCGAGATCTTAGTGAAGCTTATATGTAGGGTCCCCACAACGTTCTGTAACGAACCAAAATTCGGGTTCGTTATAATTAAATAAATATTTCTAAATAAAATATTATGGTGAAAATAATATTTTTGAAATAAGTTGAAACAAGTGAGTTTCAAGTTAGTAACGGGTTATACTAGTTTTTAACTAGTTTTGGAATGAAAAGGGGTAAATTGGAAGTTGAGGGGTTAAATTACAAATATGGCAAATCTGTCATGTTTGACTTGGTGAAGTCAAAATTAACCCATTTGGGGTTGTTGGATCGTTCTTGAGCAAGGAGAAAAAGGAGAAAACGGGTTTTAAGCTCAAATCGTGCGTTTAAGGCTTGATTCCTGAAGGTTTTGGCTCACACAACACCTTCTTAACATCAAGTAAGTGATTATCTTCCTTTTGATTTCACCATTGATGTGTTCTTGGTGGGTTTTGGGTGAAATCCAAAATTTATGATGCATGTGGTAAAATGGTGTTAGATTGTTGATAATCTAGCTAAACTAAAGGTAAAGGAAGGTGACTAACATCTTAGAACCCTTTAATTTTGATTATGAAAAATTAGGGTTCATATGGAGAAAATTGGGGGTTTTTGGAATATGATGATATAATGGTGAATTAATGATGATTAGGTGTTTTTGAGATGTTAGACACTTGAATAAACACCAAATTAACTTAACAATAATAACTGAATGAAAAATTAGTGTTAAGGTAAAGATAATGAAACTCAAGTCGGTGAGTTTGGGGTGAAAGAGGGTGTTTAGATATGGGAATAGCCCAAACGGGTCAATTTGGGTTGAAAATGGAAAATTGGGTTGTGAACCCAATTTTAATGTGATTTTGATGTATGTTAGATTACAAAACTAGGTGTATATGTTTAGGTAATCAAATAGCAAAGCTTGAAGGTGGTGCGTGATCTTCTAACCCGAAAGGTAAGTGCTTATGCACTTACTTAGTATTGATGATAAAGAGTGTTCAGTGTGCTATGTGAGCATACTATGTGTTATGAATGAATGAGTATGAATTAATATGTGAAATGGATGAACGTGTTTATAGTTGTAATAATGCAATGGTTATGCAAAAGAGTAAAGTCATGGGAAGATAGAATTGAATGCAATGTTGTGTGTATAATGTGTTATGTGTGCATATCATGTTATGTGGTGTGAAAGAATGAAATGAATGAAAGTAGTTATAGTATTAAATACTATAATGGAAATGTGGTGAAGTTATGGTCTAAGAATCATAATGGAAATGTGGTGAATTTATGGTCAAAGTATCATAATGGAAATGTTGTGAAATCATGGTCTAAGTACCATGTTGAATATGGTAATGAAGTTATGGCCTATGTGCCATAATGGAAATGAATAACGTGTTGATCATGAATGAAAAATGTAAAGAATGGAACTTGTAGGTAATGTGTAAGTGATATGTAGCCTAAATGACAAGTTGGGTGGAAACGGGTCAAATGGGTGAATGGGTGAAACAAGTAGGAATTTCTTGTTTGTTATGTTTTATATTCCTCACTGATGTTGTTATATGTGGTTATATGTAGGAAAAGCTCCGAAGTAGTCAAAGTCAAGTCCAAGGCGTTGGTGGGTTCTCGTATGCGTATTTTGTGTTTATGGTGATTTAATAGAAACCCCTTATATGGATGTAAATTTGATATACAAAACTCGTTTTGGTGTATGTTTATGTTGTTGAAGTATTTTTTGGTCAAAACCCATGTGTTGGGAAAATTTGGTGTCATGTATTTTGGAAAACGTTGGAAAAATGGTTAAGTATGAAAACCTGCAGAACCTAGAAACTTTCTGTGAAAAAGGGGTCCCCGCGGTACGCGAAGATCCAGGTGGGATCCTCTCACGGTACGCGAGAGACCTGGGATCCGGGTTTGTTTTTCTGAAACTCCCTCGCGGTACGCGAAGGGAGTGGTCATGTTTTCTCGTGGTACGCGAGGGTCAAAAAAAAAAAAATCTTGCGATTTGCTTACGCGCGTTTAAGTGTTTGTAAATCGGTGTTTTAAAAGTAGTGTGTTACAACTTGGTATCAGAGCAATGGTTTGAGGGATTTGGTGTGCGAGACACCAAACTCAAACCGGATGCTCTTGATATGGGGGAATGATACGAGAATCCATGAAGGACTTGACTAAGACTCGGAGCTCATGGAAATGAAAGGTTAGTAATGATTTGATAAAGTGGATATGTATATATGGTGTAAATGTATGATTGAATGACAAAGTGTTATGTGTGTCAAAACTTGCTTTGTGAATTGTTATATGAATATGATAATTACACTTGGGCATAACGTATTATTAAACGTGTCTGGCCAATATGATTAATAAGACGAGATGTGCAAGGGTCTTTATGATAACCATATGACAATGAACATTTGCAAGGATTAAGTGAAGGTGATCATATATGTATGTATGTATACAGGTAGATATATATATATATATATATACTTAATACATATAGGAGTAGTTGTATGATGGATACCTAGGGTATTGAAAGTGTAGGAATGTTAACGTGTTTTTGGTTCTATTTCTCAGTTAAGAGATGACGGACGAGGGTGACCATCACGATAATGTTAATGTGAACGAAGAACCGTTGGATCCAAGGATCCAAGATTTGATAAAGGAAGAAGTGGCCAAGGCATTTGAGCAAGCCACAACTCTGTTGATGGAGGAAATGAGAGGGATTATTAAGCTCTCTCTCGAGGAGGTTATGAAAGAGAAGGAAAAGGAACCACGGGGTTGTACTCTAAAAGAGTTCATGGTGATCAAGCCAAAGGAGTATAACAGGCAAGTGGACCCGATCCTTAGCCATAGGTGGGTGGTGGACATGGAATATAACTTCGAAATGACAAAGTGCAAACCCGAAGACAGGGTGATGTTTAGTGTGCCTCTATTGACTGGAAGGGCAAAGGAGTGGTTATTGAATCTCGGAAAGGAGAGGGGTGATTTAGGGGTAACCTCCATGACTTGGGAGGAATTCATGTTTTCCTATTTATTTTATGCCGTGCAATAAAAGACGATTCCGATTCCAATTTCACATTCATTGCTTCATGTGCAATAACAAACATACACACGTTTATTATATTACAATGTTAACTAAAACAAACTTACAAACCTCGAGGACCAAACTTGACCAAAACACGAAACAACATCAAGACTTCAAAACAACAAGGACTAGTCTTGAAATTATCAAAATCTACACAAGCACGGTCGCGCTTGATCTAAGCACGGTCGCGCTTGTCGCCCACGACCACGGTCGTGCTTAACTTTAAGCACGGTCGCGCCTGAGTTACAGTTTGACTCTGCAAGGTCAAACCGACTCAAATCTTGTCCAAAAATAGAATTCAAACGAGTTTTAGAAACCGCAGGACTTGTAGAAGAAGTTACTCGACCAGTTGCGACGTATACCCGACCAAATGCACATGCAATCGTCCGAATCCTCGCAAATTCTAAACCGACTTCCTTTTTAAACCGAATCAAGTAATTGGGGCAAGAAATCAAATGAATTAAGTAATCCAATACCTACCCGCGACCTATATAAGCTTCCTTAAACCCTAAATCCATCATTACATCGCCTCTATCTCGTCTGTCGATCAAGAAAAAGCCACGAAGCCTCACCGTAGCCGTCTGCACTTGTTGCCCATTCAAAACAGGTTAGTAATAGGTCATTAGAATCGTCTCTCCACGTAAATCAAAAGCCCTAATCTAATTTGAATCAATAATACACGATATTACCAATTTGAATCTGAGTTTTGATAAAAAATGGTTTTAAACGATCGACACGTTAAACAGAAGATAAATCTAATTAAATGGTGTAATTAGATTCGCAACACTCTCTCAATGAAAACCCTAAGTTTCTAATCAGTTTTATTACAAGAATTAGAAGAATTGCTTCTGAAATTGACCAGACACGGTCGCGCTAACCTATGAGCGCGGTCGTGCCTGACCAAGCACAGTCGTGCCCGAGAAAGGCCCGGTCGTGTTTATCGAACAAACCAAGTCCTGACCTAGACAAACCCTAGACGCGGTCGTGCCGGATACGAGCACGGTCGTGTCTGATGAACAGACTCTTGTTGTGACTTCTGACCAACCACGGGCGCGTTACCGACCAAGCGCGGTCGCGTACTAGCTTAGCACGGTCGTGCCGTATACGAGCACGGTCGTGTTCATCCTTTAACAGAATCTTTTATTTAATATATTTTATATTTTAATCAGTTTTAATGTTATAAAAATTATTTTTATAAAATATTCAGAACCGAGTTTCGTTAACAAATCATTCGAATCAATTATTTACTCTTTCTAATAAATCAAAATCAATAAAATACTACAAACTTATATACAACTACGTATTTCCATACACTTTGTTTTAGACAAATATTATTTAAACTTATATTTTAAATAAATGTATATTCTATTACTATTGATTAAATAAATAGTATATTTAAACAAACCTTAAACTTAAACAAATCCGCTTCCGACATCGAATAACGCAACTCAATAATGCGTAATCATATATTGTTCATTAGGTCGAATCTAGCGATCCACAACACACCGCCGTTTTCCATTTGCTTGTGCAATCTATACGCTACATAACACGTGAGTTACATAGCCCCTCTTTTACTTATTTTACAAATATTTTGGGGTGGAACATGCGTTCAACTACATGTTTTCAATCATACACATATACAGTTTCATCCTACACATGTATACATTTTGTGCATTGTGCTTGAGTGCTAGGTGTGTAGACTATATATGTTTTCACGTACAATCATTAACTATTAGCCGACAGTGAACAGTGGTAGATCTATTGAGTCTGACAAACCCACCTAGGTAGGGTGACTGTTACTGACAACACAAGTTTTGAGTGCAAATTACAAAGGTTTGATTGTATACCCGGTCACACGATGGTTACTCTCCATAATTGCCTTAATTGTCATGATGTATTGAACTGTATGCACACAACACGTATTTGCTATCACACAACTAAACCTATGTATTCTCACCAACTTTTTAGTTGACTCTGTTTTAACCATGTTTCAGGTACTAATGTTTGAAGTGATCAAGATATGCTACACATAGGATTTTTGGACTTAGCATTTAAAAAATTTAATCAGTTTATCCTATGTAATTTACATTTTTGTTTTGTGGATTGGTTGTGTTTGATTGAACTTATTTGTTGCAATGAAAACGATGATTAAATATTTCAACTTTAGCAAACCATGAGCAATGAACAATCTGCACGCTTCACGCCCCGACGTTTCCACCATCGGTTGGGGTGTGACAGATTGGTATCAGAGCCTTGGTTATAGGGAATTAGGTTATTAGACACCTTTGACCTAGACTATAACTTTAGGATACCCACTTATGCCATGTTTCATGATTTACATGCTATGTGCTACATGCTATGTGATATATGCTACATGTTTTATATGTAAATATAAATAATAGATAAACGATATCCCTACCTATATCCTAAGCTACATATCCTTCTTGCCTGCTGCCATGTCATCATCAACATAGCTTGTGGAACATTAAATCCATAGACATTAGTCTATAAAAATTTTCTTTTACACCCGTTAAGGTTTTTAGACTTTGATTAATTGTTAAAGGACACGTGCAATCTGGAAGGGTGACACCTGTATTCTGGGTTTTCTGTCTAGTAAAGTATTTCATATAAATCCCAATCAACCGAGGGATCCGTATGCTTTCCTGGGAATTCCCGGGATGAGTGTTTACTTATAGGCTAAAGCACGTCTTCTTGATAATTATATAAGTTTAAATTAACCTTAATATGTCATAGTACTCAAGTGATTTTGTCACTATTTGAGTACAATCCGAACTATGAATTACTTATATCTATTTATCCTTCTATTTGATTCAAGAAATTCTCACAACTCTTATTGTGTCTAAATCTGTAGAATGCCTCCCCGTCGTGACAACAGCAACAACAACAATAACACTGACCTGGCTGCTCTACTCACACAGCTGGTGAATCAAATTACCCAAGCCAACAACAACACTAATGGGCACGCCAGTGGCAGTGCTAATACTGGAGGTGGTGGCGGTGCCAACCCGCCACAATGCACCTTCAAACACTTCAACTCCTGCAATCCCCTCAAATTCTATGGCACCAAAGGAGCCACATGACTCCTTCAATGGTTCGAAAGTATTGAGAGCACTTTTCTCAATAGTGACTGTCCCGACAGCCTCCGTGTTCGTCATGCTACTAGCGTCTTCCAAAAACGGGCGCTTACTTGGTGGAATGGTGAGAAAAGGACTAGGGGAGTGGATGTGGCAATGGCACTACCATGGGATGAGTTGAAGAGGATCATGAACGAGGAGTTCTGTCCTCGGAACGAAATGAGGAAATTAGAGGCTGAGTTTTGGGATCTTACCCAAGACAGCGGTGAAAGTATGGCCTACACGACTCGTTTCCATGAGCTGAGTCTTCTTGTGCCCCACATGGTCACACCACTATCCCGGTGTATCGAAAAGTACATCGGTGGGTTGCCGAGACAAATCCAAGATACTGTTGTAGGGGGGAATCTTGCTACTCTTGAAGATGCTATCCGCCTGTCTGCCACCCCTACTGATAACCATGTTAAGACGGGTACACTTACAAGAAAAGGTGCCAAGAAAGTTCCTGACACAACAACACCTCCCGCTCATGTCAAAGAAGTCCAAACTGAACCGTATCGCAACACCAGAAAGAGAAAGGTCAAGAACTGTGCTGTAATCACTCCAGTTGCTCCAGTTAAGCAAGTTGCACCCATAGCTCAAAACCCAGCCAAGAAACCTTATGGGGGCAGCTACCCACTTTGCAACACATGCAACTATCATCATCCTCAAAACATACCTTGTCGCCTTTGCAGCCACTGTGGGAAACATGGCCACACGGCCAATATCTGTCGAGCTAAGGCACTTACCAACCCACCAACCAACCAGTGGCTAATCAAGTGGTCCCAGCCATTGCAAATGGACGTGCTTGCTTCGAGTGTGGTGACCCGAACCACTTCCGTAACCAGTGCCCAAGGCTTGTCAATGTTAACCAAGGCGGAGCTCGTGGCGTGCTTTCAACATCAACGCCAATGAAGCTCAGGCCAACACTGATGTGGTCAACGATACGTTTCTTATGAATAACCAATATGCTTCTATATTATTTGATACCGGGGCCGATAAAAGTTTTGTGTCACTAGACTTTGAATCTTTACTTGCAAAAACCCGGTCTAAACTAGAGAAAACCTTTACCGTTGAGGTAGCCGATGGTAACACCGTTACTATTGACACCATCATCTATGATTGCTCCCTAGAACTAAATAAACACACGTTTCCTATCAACCTCGTACCAATGCCCTTAGGGAGTTTTGACGTCATCATAGGCATGGATTGGCTGTCTAATCACCATGCCGAAGTCATGTGCTTTGAAAAATGCATCCGAATACCCCTTCCATCGGGAGAAACGTTGAGAGTCTTTTGAGAAAAGCCTTGCAAAGGACTCAAACTAATGTCATGCATCACCGTTCAGAAGTACATACGAAAGAAGTGCATGGTTTTTCTAGCCCATGTTATTCTGAAAGAAGACAAGAAGAGGAGTGTACAAGACATCCCCATCATCTGGGATTTTCCCGAAGTATTTCCCGATGACTTGCCCGGTCTTCCACCCGTTCGGCAAGTAAAATTTCGCATCGATCTTGTACCCGGAGCAAACCCTGTGGCTAAAGCTCCATACCGGCTTGCACCTTCCGAGATGCAAGAACTTGCAATCCAACTGCAAGAACTCGCCGACAAAGGTTTCATACGGCCGAGTCATTCACCTTGGGGTGCACCAGTCTTATTTGTCAAAAAGAAGGACGGTTCATTCTGCATGTGTATTGACTACCGAGAACTCAACAAACTTACAATCAAAAACCGCTACCCTTTACCTAGGATTGACGATCTCCTCGATCAACTCCAAGGTTCTACCTATTTCTCGAAGATTGATCTTCGATCCGATTATCACCAACTCTGTGTACAAGAGGAGGATATTCCCAAGACCGCCTTCCGAACAAGATATGGTCACTACGAGTTCCTGGTTATGCCTTTTGGGCTAACCAATGCACATGCTGTTTTCATGGACCTCATGAACCGCATGTGCAAATCATATCTTGATAAATTCGTGATCGTCTTTATTGACGACATCTTAATCTATTCCAAGACTAAGGAAGATCATGAACAACACCTTAGGCTGATCTTGGATCTCTTGAAAACAGAACAACTGTACGCCAAATTCTCCAAATGTGAATTTTGGCTAAAGGAAGTTCAATTTTTGGGTCACGTTGTCAACGAAAAGGGAATTCATGTTGACCCCGCCAAAATCGAAGCTGTTAAGAATTGGAGTGCTCCTAAAACCCCTACCGAGGTTCGTTCGTTTCTTGGTTTAGCGGGTTATTACCGAAGGTTCATTTCAAATTTCTCCAAGATTGTTGTTCCCCTCACTGCCTTAACCCAAAAAGGTAAACCTTATGAGTGGGGACCGAAACAGGAAGAAGCCTTTCAAATTCTCAAGCAAAAGTTGTGCAATGCTCCTATCCTCACTCTTCCTGAAGGCGATGATGATCTAGTTGTCTACTGTGATGCCTCTAACCTAGGTCTTGGTTGTGTTCTCATGCAACGAGGCAAGGTAATTTTTTATGCATCAAGACAACTCAAGATCCATGAAAAGAATTATACGACGCACGATCTTGAATTGGGTGCGGTCGTATTCGCATTGAAGATTTGGAGACATTATCTCTATGGCACGAAATGCGTGGTGTTCACCGACCACAAAAGCCTCCAACATATTTTCAACCAAAAAGAACTCAACATGAGGCAACGACGTTGGGTTGAACTACTCAACGATTACGATTGCGAGATTCGTTACTATCCCGGCAAGGCTAATGTTGTAGCTGATGCACTAAGCCGCAAGGAACACGTCATGCTTCAAAGTGTCAAGATTCACTCCGATATTCAAGTTTGTATCCTAGCAGCTCAGCACACCTCGGTTACCGAGGGCAATATGTATGAGGAAATGTCTTGTGGTGCTGAATTCCAATTAGAGACTAAAACCAATGGCTTGCTTTATTTTCTAGATCGTATTTGGGTTCCCGATCGTGACGATCTCCGAGCATTCATCATGACCGAGGCACACAAGTCTCGGTATTCTATCCATCCCGGTGCGGATAAAATGTATCAAAATCTTTGTCCACAATATTGGTGGCCCGGCATGAAGAAAGACATTGCCTTGTTCGTAGCAAAATGTCTCACATGTTCTAAAGTCAAAGCTGAGCATCAACGTCCTTCTGGTTTACTTGAACAACCGGAAATCCCCGTGTGGAAATGGGAGAATGTAGCTATGGATTTCATCACTAAACTCCCTCGCATTTCAAGCGGTTATGATAGCATCTGGGTAATCATTGACCGTCTCACTAAGTCCGCACACTTCTTTCCTATCCGTGAAGACTAAAAGGTTGACAAATTGGCCCGTATTTACATTGACGAGATTGTGAGTCGTCACGGTGTTCCTTTGAACATAATCTCCGATAGAGATGCTCGTTTCACTTCCTGGTTTTGGCAATCTCTTCAAAAGGCACTTGGTACACGACTGGATTTGAGCACGGCCTACCATCCCCAAACTGAAGGTCAGACCGAGCGAACAATCCAAACTCTTGAAGACATGCTGAGAGCCTGTGTCATCGACTTTGGTGGCAATTGGGATTCGTATTTAACACTTATCGAATTCTCCTACAACAATAGTTACCACACCAGCATCGACATGGCTCCGTTTGAAGCTCTCTATGGTCGTAAGTGTCGTTCTCCCATCTGTTGGAACGAGATTGGTGAAGCACAAATCACCGGTCCCGAGTTAATTCAAGAAACCTCCGACAAGATTATTCAAATCCGTGACAACATTCGAGTTGCGAGGAGTAGGCAAAAGAGCTATGCCGACAAATGACGCAAACCCTTGGAATTCCAAGTCGGTGATCTTGTACTTCTAAAGGTGTCTCCTTGGAAGGGGGTGATCCATTTTGGGAAGAAAGGTAAGCTAGCACCTCGCTATGTGGGTCCATTCAAGATCCTTGAAAGGATTGGGAAAGTGGCTTACAAGCTCGAGTTACCTCCATCACTTGGCAACGTACATCCTACATTCCACTTATCCAACCTCAAGAAGTGTCTTGCTGATGAAAACCTTCATATACCTCTTGATGATGTGCGCATTGATGAGACGATGCACTTCGTCGAGAAACCAGTGGAGATTATGGATCGTGAAATAAAACAACTCAAACGCAGCCGTATTCCCATTGTCAAAGTTCGCTGGGAATCTAAACGAGGACCCGAGTTTACTTGGGAACGAGAAGACCAAATGAAGCTCAAGTACCCACATCTCTTTGCTGAATCAGTATCCTCAACTAGTTGAATTTCGGGACAAAATTCCCTCAACATGGGGAAACTGTAACATTTCTAATTTTCATGTTTTCCTATTTATTTTATGCCGTGCAATAAAAGACGATTCCGATTCCAATTTCACATTCATTGCTTCATGTGCAATAACAAACATACACGCGTTTATTATATTACAATGTTAACTAAAACAAACTTACAAACCTCGAGGACCAAACTTGACCAAAACACGAAACAACATCAAGACTTCAAAACAACAAGGACTAGTCTTGAAATTATCAAAATCTACACAAGCACGGTCGCGCTTGATCTAAGCACGGTCGCGCCTGAGTTACAGTTTGACTCTGCAAAGTCAAACCGACTCAAATCTTGTCCAAAAATAGAATTCAAACGAGTTTTAGAAACCGCGGGACTTGTAGAATAAGTTACTCGACCAGTTGCGACGTATACCCGACCAAATGCACATGCAATCGTCCGAATCCTCGCAAATTCTAAACTGACTTCCTTTTTAAACCGAATCAAGTAATTGGGGCAAGAAATCAAACGAATTAAGTAATCCAATACCTACCCGCGACCTATATAAGCTTCCTTAAACCCTAAATCCATCATTACATCGCCTCTATCTCGTCTGTCGATCAAGAAAAAGCCACGAAGCCTCACCGTAGCCGTCTGCACTTGTTGCCCATTCAAAACAGGTTAGTAATAGGTCATTAGAATCGTCTCTCCACGTAAATCAAAAGCCCTAATCTAATTTGAATCAATAATACACGATATTACCAATTTGAATCTGAGTTTTGATAAAAAATGGTTTTAAACGATCGACACGTTAAACAGAAGATAAATCTAATTAAATGGTGTAATTAGATTCGCAAACACTCTCTCAATGAAAACCCTAAGTTTCTAATCAGTTTTATTACAAGAATTAGAAGAATTGCTTCTAAAATTGACCAGACACGGTCGCGCTAACCTATGAGCACGGTCGTGCCTGACCAAGCACAGTCGTGCCCGAGAAAGGCCCGGTCGTGTTTATCGAACAAACCAAGTCCTGACTTAGACAAACCCTAGACGCGGTCGTGCCGGATACGAGCACGGTCGTGTCTGATGAACAGACTCTTGTTGTGACTTCTGACCAACCACGGGCGCGTTACCGACCAAGCGCGGTCGCGTACGAGCTGAGCACGGTCGTGCCGTATACGAGCACGGTCGTGTTCATCCTTTAACAGAATCTTTTATTTAATATATTTTATATTTTAATCAGTTTTAATGTTATAAAAATTATTTTTATAAAATATTCAGAACCGAGTTTCGTTAACAAATCATTCGAATCAATTATTTACTCTTTCTAATAAATCAAAATCAATAAAATACTACAAACTTATATACAACTACGTATTTCCATACACTTTGTTTTAGACAAATATTATTTAAACTTATATTTTAAATAAATGTATATTCTATTACTATTGATTAAATAAATAGTATATTTAAACAAACCTTAAACTTAAACAAATCCGCTTCCGACATCGAATAACGTAACTCAATAATACGTAATCATATATTGTTCATTAGGTCGAATCTAGCGATCCACAACACACCGCCGTTTTCCATTTGCTTGTGCATTCTATACGCTACATAACACGTGAGTTACATAGCCCATCTTTTACTTATTTTACAAACATTTTGGGGTGGAACATGCGTTCAACTACATGTTTTCAATCATACACATATACAGTTTCATCCTACACATGTATACATTTTGTGCATTGTGCTTGAGTGCTAGGTGTGTAGACTATACATGTTTTCACGTACAATCATTAACTATTAGCCGACAGTGAACAGTGGTAGATCTATTGAGTCTGACAAACCCACCCAGGTAGGGTGACTGTTACTGACAACACAAGTTTTGAGTGCAAGTTACAAAGGTTTGATTGTATACCCGGTCACACGATGGTTACTCTCCATAATTGCCTTAATTGTCATGATGTATTGAACTGTATGCACACAACACGTATTTGCTATCACACAACTAAACCTATGTATTCTCACCAACTTTTTAGTTGACTCTGTTTTAACCATGTTTCAGGTACTAATGTTTGAAGTGATCAAGATATGCTACACATAGGATTTTTGGACTTAGCATTTAAAAATTTAATCAGTTTATCCTATGTAATTTACATTTTTGTTTTGTGGATTGGTTGTGTTTGATTGAACTTATTTGTTGCAATGAAAACGATGATTAAATATTTCAACTTTAGCAAACCATGAGCAATGAACAATCTTCACGCTTCACGCCCCGACGTTTCCTCCATCGGTTGGGGTGTGACAATTGCTATAAACCCGGACACAATAGGGCGGATCGCCCCGAGCTACAGCAAGGTGGAAGTGATAGGAAAGTGGAAATGCCAAAGCCTAAGGGTAGAGCTTTTCACATTTCGGCGGAAGAAGCAAAGACAAACCCGGAAATGGTGTCAGGTACTTTCAAGATTAACTCTTTACCTGCAATAGTTCTTTTTGATTCGGGGGCTAGTCGTTCGTTTGTGTCTTTGAAATTTGTTAAGCATTCTTCGTTTCTAAGTAGCAAGTTAGATGAACCCCTAAAAATCGAGGCGGCAATTGATAAGAGCTTCCTAGTATTTGACATTTATAGAAATTGCAAATTAAGAGCGGTGGGTGAAACGTTCCTTATTGATCTAATTCCTATGACCATGGGGGATTTTGATGTTATTGTGGGGATGGATTGGTTGTCAAGGAACAAGGCGAATATTCTATGTGGACCTAAGGTGATACAACTCGATTCCCCATCGGGTGAGTCCATTTACATAGAAGGTGAAAAGAAAGGTAAGATAAGAATGTGTTCTTATGTGAAGGCAACCAAGTACATGGTGCGTGGGTGCAAGGCGTTCATGGCTTGTGTTGTGGTTGTGAACGAGAAAGTAAAAGACATCGCGATGTTCCGGTTGTGAATCAGTTTGAAGATGTGTTTCCAGATGAATTACCGGGGGTTCCTCCGGAGAGAGAAGTGGAGTTTGGGATTGATTTGATACCGGGTGCTAAGCCGGTAGCCAAGGCACCTTATAGGTTGGCACCGCCGGAAATGAAAGAGTTAATGGAGCAATTACAGGAGTTACTTGATAAAGGTTTCGTACGCCCAAGCGTCTCGCCTTGGGGTGCACCTGTTCTCTTCGTTAAAAAGAAGGATGGGAGCATGAGGATGTGTATGGATTATCGGGAGTTAAACAAGTTGACAGTGAAGAATAGGTACCCTTTACCTCGGATTGACGACCTTTTTGATCAATTGCAAGGGGCGTCGTGGTTCTCTAAGATTGATTTGAAGTCCGGATATCATCAGCTGAAAGTGAAAAAAG
Organism: Smallanthus sonchifolius; assembly: GCA_023525975.1. Taxonomy (NCBI): domain Eukaryota; kingdom Viridiplantae; phylum Streptophyta; class Magnoliopsida; order Asterales; family Asteraceae; genus Smallanthus; species Smallanthus sonchifolius. Next base: position 14,170,674 of record CM042028.1, on the reverse strand, counting down.
TTGATGTTCATAAGACAGCTTTTTGCACTCGATACGGTCACTACGAGTTCACGGTTATGCCATTCGGTTTAACCAACGCGCCTGCGGTTTTCATGGATCTTATGAACCGTGTGTGTAGACCGTTCCTCGACCGTTCGGTCATTGTGTATATTGACGATCTACTCATTTATTCAAGGAGCGAAGGTGATCATGCTTGTCATTTGCGTGAGATTTTAGAAGTTCTTCAAAGGGAAAAGCTTTATGCCAAATTCTCTAAATGCGCATTCTGGCTGCGCGAGATCCAGTTTTTGGGTCATGTGATTAATGAGAAAGGAATTACTGTCGACCCATCCAAGATAGTGGCGGTAAAAGATTGGTCATCACCGAAGACGCCTTTGGAGATTAGAAGTTTCTTGGGGTTGGCGGGTTTCTATCGGCGGTTTATTGAAAACTTCTCTCGGATTGCCTTGCCGATGACGAAGTTGACGCGTAAAGAGACAAAGTTTGTTTGGGGTTCCGAGCAAGAATTTGCCTTTCAACTCTTGAAAGAAAAGTTAACTAAGGTGCCTGTTTTATCCTTGCCAGACGGGACCGAAGATTTTGTTGTGTATTCGGATGCCTCGCATTCGGGGTTGGGGTGTGTATTGATGCAAAGGGGGTGATTGCTTATGCGTCTAGGCAACTGAAGACTCACGAGGTGAACTACCCTACCCATGATTTGGAACTTGCGGCCGTGGTTTTTGCATTCAAAATTTGGAGGCATTATTTGTATGGGGCTAAGTGTACGATATACACGGATCACAAAAGTCTCAAGTATTTCTTTGACCAAAAGGACCTCAACATGAGGCAAAGGCGGTGGCTTGAATTGGTCAAGGACTATGATTGTGAGATACTTTATCATCTGGGTAAAGCGAATGTAGTGGCGGATGCACTTAGTCGGAAGACGAGTCATACACCTTTCAAGGTGAAGTCATTTAAGATGACGATTTCATCATCTCTAATTGATGAAATCCGAGAGGCTCAAGTGTTATCACTTGGTGGTGATTTGAAGAAGGAACGGATGATTGCTTATGTTGATAAGCTTGGGGAAAATAGTTCGGGGTTAAAGACATGTTTTGATAGAATTTGGATTCATAGGTTGTCAAGTGTTTTGACAACTATTTTAAACGAGGCGCATAAATCCAAGTATTCTATCTATCCGGGGGCCACAAAGATGTTTTATGATTTGAGGTGTCATTTTTGGTGGCCGGGTATGAGGCATGATATCGTTAAGTATGTGGAAAGATGTCTCACATGCTTAAGAGTAAAAGCGGAGCACCAAAAGCCGCATGGAAAGCTTCAGCCGCTTGAAATACCGCTTTAGAAATGAGAGAATATAACCATGGATCTAATCACTAAACTACCAAAGACTCGAAAAGGCTATGGTGCGATTTGGGTAGTAGTGGATCGGTTGACAAAGAGTGCACATTTCCTTCCTATAAAGGAAACATATGCATCGGATAAATTGGCGGAATTGTATGTGAAGGAAATTGTGACACGTCATGGTGTGCCGGTGTCGATTATATCGGACCATGATACGAGATTTACTTCTCGTATCTGGAAGAAATTCCATGAGGATATGGGGACTAGATTGAATCTTAGCACCGCTTATCATCCACAAACGGATGGTCAAAGCGAGCGGACGATTCAAACACTCGAGGATATGTTGCGAGCGTGTGCTTTGGATTTTGGGGGTATTTGGGACGATCATTTACCGTTGGCAGAATTTTCGTACAACAATAGCTACCATTCTAGTATTGGTATGCCACCTTTTGAGGCATTGTATGGGAGGAAATGTCGAACACCCGTGTGTTGGGGTGAAATTGGTCAACGGGAACTGGGTAGTAAAGAGGTGGTCATGGAAACTAACAGTAGTATTGACCAAATAAAGACTCGCTTGAAGGTGGCTCAAGATCGCCAAAAGTCTTATGCGGATAATAGAAAACGGGCGATTGAGTTTCAAGTGGGGGACTTTGTGCTCTTGAAAGTCTCTCCTTGGAAAGGGGTGATACGGTTTAGGAAACGGGGGAAGTTAAGTCCACGTTTCATCGGACCGTTTAAGGTGATAGCAAGGGTGGGTGCGGTGGCTTATCGTTTGGAGCTACCGGAGGGACTAAGTAGACTTCATAACACGTTACATGTGTCTCATTTGCGAAAATGTTTGGCGGATGAATCTACTTTTGTTCCTTTGGATGATATTGAATTGGATGAAAAGTTGAATTATGTTGAAGAACCGGTGGCAATCTTGGATAGAAAAGTGAAGCGTTTAAAAAAATAAAGAGATTAGCCAAGTTTTGGTAAGGTGGAAACATAAGAAGGGGGTGGAAATGACTTGGGAAACCGAGGAGGAAATGCTCAAATATTATCCGAACCTTTTTATGTGAAGTCGGGTTTTGGGGACGAAACCCAAATAAGGGGAGGTGATTTGTAACGAACCAAAATTCGGGTTCGTTATAAATAAATAAATATTTCTAAATAAAATATTATGGTGAAAATAATATTTTAGAAATAAGTTGAAACAAGTGGGTTTCAAGTTAGTAATGGATTATACTAGTTTTTAACTAGTTTTGGAATGAAAAGGGGTAAATTGGAAGTTGAGGGGTTAAAATGCAAATATGGCAAATCTGTCATATTTGACTTGGTGAAGTCAAAATTAACCCATTTGGGGTTGTTGGGTCGTTCTTGAGCAAGGAGAAAAAGGAGAAAACGGGTTTTAAGCTCAAATCGTGCGTTTAAGGCTTGATTCATGAAGGTTTTGGCTCACACAACACCTTCCTAACATCAAGTAACTGATTATCTTCCTTTTGATTTCACCATTGATGTGTTCTTGGTGGGTTTTGGGTGAAATCCGAAATTTATGATGCATATGGTAAAATGGTGTTAGATTGTTGATAATCTAGCTAAACTAAAGGTAAAGGAAGATGACTAACATCTTAGAACCCTTTAATTTTGATTATGAAAAATTAGGGTTCATATGGAGAAAATTGGGGGTTTTTGGAATATGATGATATAATGGTGAGTTAATGATGATTAGGTGTTTTTGCAATGTTAGACACTTGAACAAACACCAAATTAACTTAACAATAATAATTGAATGAAAAATTAGTGTTAAGGTAAGGATAATGAAACTCAAGTAGGTGAGTTTGCGGTGAAAGAGGGTGTTTGGATATGGGAATAGCCCAAACGGGTCAATTTGGGTTGAAAATGGAAAATTGGGTTGTGAACCAAATTTTAATGTGATTTTGATGTATGTTAGATTACTAAACTAGGTGTATATGTTTAGGTAATCAAATAGCAAAGCTTGAAGGTGGTGCGGGATCTTCTAACCCCGAAAGGTAAGTGCTTATGCACTTACTTAGTATTGATGATAAAGAGTGTTCAATGTGCTATGTTAGCATACTATGTGTTACGAATGAATGAGTATTGTCACACCCTCAAATTTCACTGACGGAGTTTTTCCGTTTGGCGTGTGACAAACCATGATCTCAGTCATTAGTTACATCAAACGACTCTATATGAGACTTAAAAAGTCAAAACACAAAAGTTCAGAGTTAATGCGGAAGCGTAAACGTTGAAATGAAGTCAAAAGTAATTACACGCAACAAGCGTCAATAATTGTGATAAAGTAAACTGTTTAAATTGTTTGAAATGAATGATATGACAGTAGGACTCCATGCATGTCCTAAGTGTGCAACCTGTGCCAAAGCAACCTGAGAAACATGTAAGAAAAAGTGTCAACACGAGGTTGGTGAGTTCACAGGTTTGTATGCAAATAAACTGTTTGAGTGCTTGCTGGATCCACATACGTAAGTCACACCTATTGCTAGCTAGACAATGTACAAGTTACTCTAAGCGCTCGCAACCGTAGACTGACAGTTATGTTTGGTGCCTCGCGCCAGGTCTATCAACCATGGCTATGTTTTAGGTCAATATTACACCCGTTCGACCTCCAATCGTGCTAGCGCAACTAGCCCGGGTGGGGTTTGTCAAACCCAGTAGTACTACTCAACATACCTCGCTATTCTCCAATATTTAAACGGTTCGATGTGAGGACTTTCATGATAGAGTTTACGCTTAAGTACACAAGTGGTAATGAAATACTATGTGATCCATGTCCGTGTGTATGTCTCTCCCTGACTGGAAGACAAGTAACGGATGTTTGTTTGTACGCATGTTTCTCCTCAACAGGAAAACAAGTAAAATAGTGTTTATGAGTATGCATGTTTCTCCTCAACAGGAAAACACGTAAAATAATGTTTGTGAGTATGCATGTTTCTCCTCAACAGGAAAATAAGTAAAATAATGTTTATGAGTATGCATGTTTCTCCTCAACAGGAAAACACGTAAAATAATGTTTGTATGCATGTTTCTCCCCCAATAAGAAAACAAGTAAAAAGGGGCCGTGAAAACTCACCTACGTTGCGTAGTAGGTAGAATCACACAAGTATGAGATTTAGAACCTCAAGTGTTAGCCTGTACGACTTACGTATGCCCTAGAATCATAAACACATAAGTTAGGGACACATTGGGATTTATGACGACGACACGGAAGTTGGAACGTCCTAACGCTTTCTAAAGATCGAGAGTAGATGCACGTGTCTACGGAATAATAATTAAGAATCAAAGCGTTAAGAGTCGTACGTTAATGACGAATAATAATTAAGAAATAATTAAACTAATTATATTATTTAATAGTTTTAAAACGTTCCAAAAATGGTACGAAATAATATATAAACATATATTATTTAATAATAAGAGTCACGGGTTAAAATAATAATAACATATTATTTTTATATAAGTTATGGTTCGAAAATAATATAAATATATTATTTTTACTCATTAAAACATAAATATATCATTTATAAAAGTGGGTATAATGATGAAAATAAGTTAATAATTTTAAACCGAGCCTACGGGGTCATTTCCTGGGCTAAAACACTTTAATATAATATTATAATGTTATAACAATTGATTTAACTATTAAAATATCTCTAAAATAAAAGTTCAAAAAGAAAACAGGGGAGGGAGACTCGAACCCGGGTCCCCTCCCAGTTTGCACAAAGGTCAAACCAAACATGCCAGCTAGGGATTCGCAACAAGGATCAGTTTCAATTGGTTTTAGTCATTAACCCTAGCGAGCCCCTTTCCCAAGTTCTCCCCGATCGAAATCCAAGCCAAACCCCATGATTTCGATATTGATTAGCAACAACAGGTTAGGGGTTTTGATTATTGGGGTTTTGTGAACATGTGTGAGAGTTTAATTGCAAGAACAACGAGTCTGGGTCGGTTAATTCTTAATTTGGAAACTCGTAACCCTAGATATGAACCCATAACCAAATCGAATGATTCGGATGTTAAAACTTGTTACAATTATGGGGCTTGTACCAAAAATGAAATTTCGAAACTGTTAGTATAAATTAATTTGATTTAAAATGCGTGCGGGTTAGGATTCGATTACACAAGAAACTCATGAACCCTAGATTTTTGATCTTGATCAATTCGATACTGGTAGGGGTTAGATTCATAGGGCTTTTACTCTACAGATGAAAACGAGTCTGAGGGAGGTTTCAATTACCTGTTAGAGTATCGAATTGATGGTGTACGGCAAGAGCAGGCGCCGACGACGACTGCTTTGATCTCCGGTGCTCTCTGCTGCTTCTTCGATCGAATGTACGTGTGCAAAAGCTTCAGAGAGTTTCGTTGTTCGAATGCAGGGTGTTCAGAAGTGGAATTAACATAGGATTTACACAAATTTGATGGCCGCTGATGATTGTGTCGACGGTTTCGCATTGAATCCCCATAATTGGGTTTAATTTGTAATAACAACGATGATAAACACTTTAATTACGTTCGTTAATGTTGTGAACGTGGATATCGGTTACAATTTTAAACAAAAATCGATCATGGAGTATGAATTGGATTATGGTCGCGATTTTGACTTTCAAAAGTCAAACAGAAACTCCAAAATGGTTAAATGACAATAATAGTCCCTCTGGTTTCATGTATGAAGTTTAGAATATGGCAGAATAAGTCCCCAAGGTTTGAACTATGTTAGATAGTAAAAGTTTGGTTAAGTTTTACTATAGAAAGTCAACAGAAACTATCTATTAGTCAATTACAAGTTTGGTCCTTCAAGTTTTGTGCATGAAAGTTTGGAAATAGACAGGATTGGTCCCTGTAGTTTGAGTTTGGAATATTGGCAGGGATAGTCCCTGAAGTTTGAGACACGGTTAACTTTAACTGGATTTGGATAACGGAATTAACTGGAAAGTTCGGATTGTCACATCATCCCCTAGTTGAAAGAATTTTCGTCCCGAAAATTAAAATAATGAAAAAAAAATTTCAGAGGTGTCACATCATCCCCTTGTTGAAAGAATTTTCGTCCCGAAAATTAAAATAGTACCTTAAGAGTTTGACGTGGATTGCTTGAACAGATGCGGATACTTGCGTATCATCTGATCCTCGCGCTCCCATGTGAATTTCGGTCCGCGTTTCGAGTTCCAACGAACTCTAACATTAGGGATTTTACTGCGTTTCAGCATTTTGATTTCCCTATCCATGATTTCTCCCGGTTCTTCAATGAAACGCAATTGTTCATCGATGTGTAGTTCCTTAAGAGGAACCGTGAGTGTTTCGTCTGCTAGACATTTCTTCAAGTTCGAGACATAGAAGACATCATGTACACCACTAAGTCCTTCAGGTAGGTCCAGTTGATACGCTACTGGGCCAATTTTCTTCACTATCTTGAACGGTCCAACATAACGAGGATTCAGTTTGCCTCGCTTCCCGAAGCGAATGACACCTTTCCAAGGTGAGACTTTGAGTAGAACCATATCGCCTACTTGGAATTCTAACGGTTTACGACGTTTATCGGCGTAGCTCTTTTGACGATCACGAGCTGCCGCCATACGGTTACGGATTTGGACGATCTTTTCGGATGTTTCGAATACAAGCTCGGGACCTGTAAGTTGGCTATCCCCAACTTCAGCCTAACAGATAGGAGATCAGCATTTACGTCCGTACAATGCCTCGAATGGTGCTGCCATGATACTAGTGTGATAACTTTTGTTGTAGGAGAACTCCACTAAAGGTAACTGAGACTCCCAAGTGTTACCAAAATCGATCACGCAAGTTCGTAGCATGTCTTCAAGAGTTTGGATGGTACGTTACGTTTGACCATCGGTTTGTGGGTGATAAGCTGTACTCATGTCTAGACGAGTACATAAAGCTTTTGTAGAGATTGCCAGAAATGTGACGTGAATCGAGCGTCTCGATCCGAAATGATGGAAATTGGCACTCCGTGCCGAGAGACTACGAGTAAGTTTCTCCATCTTGTCGGTCGTTTTGATTGCCAAGAAGTGAGCAGATTTTGTCAAGCGATCTACGATCACCCAGATGGTGTCGCATCCGATAGGAGTTCGGGGTAGTATAGTGACAATGTTCATGGAAATTTGTTCTCGTTTCCACATTGGAATCTTTGGTTGTTGAAGTAGACCAGAAGGCTTTTGGTATTCCACTTTGACCTTTGAGCAGGTTAGGCACTTGCTCACGTAGGTGGCTATATCGGCCTTCATCTTTGGCCACCAATATAGCACCTTTTAGGTCATGGTACATCTTGTCGGAACCAGGATGAATAGAGTATCGAGATTTATGAGCTTCATCCATAACCAGTTCCCTTAAGTTCCCGTACACTGGAACCCGTATTCGCTCTGCGAAGTAGCGAATGCCGACTGATTTAACCCTAAGTTGTTCTTCCATACACGCGTGGATTACAACGGTAGGATTTCCTCCTTCAGGGCTAAGAGTTGGGCACTACGGATCTTATCAGGTAGTTCAGTGTGAATAGTAAGCCGTAATGCTCGAATTCGTTTGGGTTTGGTGTCCTTACGGCTTAGGGCATCGGCTATAACATTAGCCTTCCCTGGATGATATCTGATTGCACAGTCATAGTCTTTTAAGAGTTCGGTCCAACGATGCTGTCGCATGTTCAACTCTTTTCTGCTCAATGATATGCTGAAGACTCTTGTGATCGGTGTAGATAGTGCATTTGGTACCGTACAAGTAATGTCTCCATATCTTTAGTGTAATTACCACGGCTCCCAACTCTAAGTCATGAGTCGTGTAGTTCTTCTCGTGGATTTTCAGTTGACGAGAAGCGTATGCGATCACTTTCTCGCGTTGCATCAGCACACAACCAAGACCTTGAATGGATGCATCACAGTACACCACAAAATCATCAGTTCCCTCTGGAAGAGATAGGATGGGTGCACTGTAGAGTTTATGTTTAATCTGTTGAAATGCTGACTCCTGAGTGTCACCCTAGTTATAGGGTATACCCTTCTGAGTTAAGGTAGTGAGGGATTGAGCAATCTTGGAGAGTCCCTCAATGAAATGACGGTAATAACCAGCCAATCCCCAGAAATTGACGCACCTCCGTCGGCATTGTAGGTGCTGCCCAATTCTTGATTGCTTCTGCTTTAGTTGGATCGACATGTATTCCCTTCTTATTGACTACATGCCCTAGGATTTGCACTTTGCGAATCCAAAATTCGCACTTGGAGAGTTTAGCATACAGTTGTTCCTTCTTCAGTACTTCTAGAATTAAACGAAGGTGTTCCTCATGTTCATCCCTATTCTTAGAATAGATAAGGATGTCATCAATGAAAACGATGATGAACTGGTCGAGGTACAGTTTACACACACGGTTCATGAGATCCATGAACACTTCGGGTGCGCTGGTCAGTCCGAATGGCCTGACCATGAATTCGTAGTGACCATACCTAGTCCTGAATGCTGTCTTTGAGATGTCCTCCTCTCGGACTCTCAGTTGATGGTAACCGGATCTAAGGTCTATTTTGGAATAGAAGCTTGATCCTTGGAGTTGATCAAATAGATCGTCGATGCGGGGTAGAGGATAACGGTTCTTGATGGTAACTTTATTAAGCTCACGGTAGTCCATGCACACACGAAAAGTCCCGTCTTTCTTCTTGGCGAATAGGATTGGAGCTCTCCATGGCGATGAGTTAGGTCGAATGAAACCCTTATCCAACAACTCTTGTAGTTGTGTGGATAGCTCTTGCAATTCACTGGGTGCAAGTCTACAGGGTGCCCGAGCAATAGGCGTTGCTCGGGTGCTAGATAAATTTGGAATTCGTCTTAACGATGTGGAGGAAGACCAGACAAGTCTTCGAGGAAATACTTACAGATAATCACAAACGATCGGGATGTCTTCATTCTCCTTCTTCTAAGATGGCTGCTCGGCGATGAGAGCCAGAATGGCAGGATGGCTTCTACGTAAGCACTTCTGTGTTTTCATGAAGGATATGATGCCTATGGCTGCACCTTTCCTTTTGCCTTGGGTAAAAAGGGTTTCTCCACTCGGGAGAGGAAGGCGAACAATTTCCTCATGACAGATAACCTCGGCTTGGTTCTTTAGATAACCAATCCATACCGACGATTACGTCAAAGCTACCAAGTGTAATTGGCGTGAGGTCAATGCCAAACTTATGACTAGCTGATCCTAGCTTACACCCTCTAAGGATGTGAATTGCTTCGATTATTTGACTTTCCACCATTTCCATAGTGTACTTTGTTCCTAATAGAGTTGGAGTACGATCGCACCAGTAAGAAATTTGTGAAGTCATGCCGAGGCTTCTAGTGAGACCCGTGCTTATAAGGTAAGCGTTGGTCAATGCAAAGGCTAAGGGAAGAGGTTCACATGTAGGAGAAGAAATTTAATGAGATACATGTTTCAGTAACATAAGGGATAGGGTGTCTGTTTAAGTAGTCGCGATCAACCGATGGTTGGTTAGATTAAATCCCCGCTTTCAAATGTCCTTAGAACAACGGGATCATTTAGAGAAGTCTTCTTACGGAGTTTGGATATCCTGGGGTATAAATCAAACTAGCCCAAGGATTAGTCACATGATAATTGTTAGAGTGTAATGAATAACGTGTTAGGAGGAAAGAATTCTTCCAATTCTGCTTACATATTTGGAGTCGATGGGTTTACCATGAGGTTCTACTAGATTTTCAATCGAGTTGGTTTTTGTGATCTCGTTTGGATGAGAGTCTTAATTTTACTAAGGCTCTTACATGAGTGAGATAATATGATGGATCATATTGATGATAGTTCGGTGCGTTTGTAAATATCTCCGACATGATAGTCGCGTCTATCAATCGTTGAACAGGTTTAACTATCAACCGTTGACGGTAAGAACATAAGTCTGTAAATCACAGATTAGGACCATTTATCCATACACTAGGTTTCACCAGGACTTACATGCACCTCAAATTACTATTACGTGTGCACCCGTAATGATAATTTGCCTTGCATGCTCACCCTAGCTTCTGCCTGTCTTGTGTCAAAATGTCCCTTAGTTTGTATTGCCGAGTACAGAGTGTTGTTAGATACGATAAGTCATCGAGAAGCTTAGTCATCAACCATACATTGATAAACCAGAACTCATATAAGTATGAGTAGTCGGGAATCGTTTGATCCGAGTATTCAGTTGAGTTGGAACATAATACGAGAGTCCGATCCAGTGGATTGTAGTCTGTAGATGGGAACATGAACATAAAATGTGACTTCGAGAAATGGAACTAGTTCATGAATGTGTTACCGGAAGAGGCAAAGTAGCCGTCCTTCCAACTGAGTCAGGATAGGGTTTGAGTATGCAATGAGCAAGGCGTTCTCATCCTTGTGGTCAATCTTTCTTCAACAGTATATCGATCAAAGCGCAAGCCCACGGCTCAGGAAAGTGATGACAACTATGTGTCAATGGATTCTGCAATGATGCGTGCAACAGTCTGCCTGCACACGACAATTCGTTGCTAGTGGGTACAGTAGGGACTCGCCTCCGACGATCCCAACTCCCAAAGAGATATGTGTTACTGCTGAGTGTCGTCCATAACATGGACCTGAGAAAGCCCGCCACACCCGACAGATGATGGTGGTGTGAGAGTCTCCTCCGAAGGCTTCGTCTTGCTGCCTACGGACGGGAGTGGATGTTGTTCTGATGGTTCCCCAAGTGTCACCACTGGGAATGATGATGCAATGTGAACGACTTGTTCCTCATCAGTAGAGGGTGATATGAAAGATGTCAACATGCCTGCAATGCAATGTATGTGTAGATGCTACGTGTAGCATGTATGAATGTCTGTGTCGTGTAACTAATGTGTGTGGCTATAGTCTAGTATGCAGTCCTAGTTCTCTATAACCAATGGCTCTGATACCAATCTGTCACACCCTCAAATTCCACTAACGGAGTTTTTCCGTTTGGCGTGTGACAAACCAGGATCTCAGTCATTAGTTACATCAAACGACTCTATATGAGACTTAAAAAGTCAAAACACAAAAGTTCAGAGTTAATGCGGAAGCGTAAACGTTGAAATGAAGTCAAAAGTAATTACACGCAACAAGCGTCAATAATTGTGAATAAGTAAACTGTTTAAATTGTTTGAAATGAATGATATGACAGTAGGACTCCATGCATGTCCTAAGTGTGCAACCTGTGCCAAAGCAACCTGAGAAACATGTAAGAAAAAGTGTCAACATGAGGTTGGTGAGTTCACAGGTTTGTATGCAAATAAACTGTTTGAGTGCTTGCTGGATCCACATACGTAAGTCACACCTATTGCTAGCTAGACAATGTACAAGTTACTCTAACCGCTCGCAACCGTAGACTAACAGTTATGTTTGGTGCCTCGCGCCAGGTCTATCAACCATGGCTATGTTTTAGGTCAATATTACACCCGTTCGACCTCCAATCGTGCTAGCGCGACTAGCCTGGGTGGGGTTTGTCAAACCCAGTAGTACTACTCAACATACCTCGCTATTCTCCAATATTTAAACGGTTCGATGTGAGGACTTTCATGATAGAGTTTACGCTTAAGTACACAAGTGGTAATGAAATACTATGTGATCCATGTCCGTGTGTATGTCTCTCCCTGACTGGAAGACAAGTAACGGATGTTTGTTTGTACGCATGTTTCTCCTCAACAGGAAAACAAGTAAAATAGTGTTTATGAGTATGCATGTTTCTCCTCAACAGGAAAACACGTAAAATAATGTTTGTGAGTATGCATGTTTCTCCTCAACAGAAAAATAAGTAAAATAATGTTTATGAGTATGCATGTTTCTCCTCAACAGGAAAACACGTAAAATAATGTTTGTATGTATGTTTCTCCCCCAATAAGAAAACAAGTAAAAAGGGGCCGTGAAAACTCACCTGCGTTGCGTAGTAGGTAGAATCACACAAGTATGAGATTTAGAACCTCAAGTGTTAGCCTGTACGACTTACGTATGCCCTAGAATCATAAACACATAAGTTAGGGACACATTGGGATTTATGACGACGACACGGAAGTTGGAACGTCCTAACGCTTTCTAAAGATCGAGAGTAGACGCACGTGTCTACGGAATAAAAATTAAGAATCAAAGCGTTACGAGTCGTACGTTAATGACGAATAATAATTAAGAAATAATTAAACTTATTCGTACGTTTAAAGTCGTTAACAAAAGTTAAGAGAATAATATATTTAAATATATTATTTTTAAGTTCTCAAGATTGAGTGAATAACCATTTAGGTCAAAAATAAAAAATATATTATTTTTAGTCGAAATAATAAACGTGGGTAAATAATATAACTAATTATATTATTTAATAGTTTTAAAACGTTCCAAAAATGGTACGAAATAATATATAAACATATATTATTTAATAATAAGAGTCACGGGTTAAAATAATAATAACATATTATTTTTATATAAGTTATGGTTTGAAAATAATATAAATATATTATTTTTACTCATTAGAACATAAATATATCATTTATAAAAGTGGGTATAATGATGAAAATAAGTTAATAATTTCAAACCGAGCCTACGGGGTCATTTCCCGGGCTAAAACACTTTAATATAATATTATAATGTTATAACAATTGATTTAACTATTAAAATATCTCTAAAATAAAAGTTCAAAATGAAAACAGGGGAGGGAGACTCGAACCCGGGTCCCCTCCCTGTTTGCACAAAGGTCAAACCAAACATGCCAGCTAGGGATTCGCAACAAGGATCAGTTTCAATTGGTTTTAGTCATTAACCCTTGCGAGCCCCTTCCCCAAGTTCTCCCCGATCGAAATCCAAGCCAAACCCCATGATTTCAATATTGATTAGCAACAACAGGTTAGGGGTTTTGATTATTGGGGTTTTGCGAACATGTGTGAGAGTTTAATTGCAAGAACAACGAGTCTGGGTCGGTTAATTCTTAATTTGGAAACTCGTAACCCTAGATATGAACCCATAACCAAATCGAATGATTCGGATGTTAAAACTTGTTACAATTATGGGGCTTGTATCAAAAATGAAATTTCGAAACTGTTAGTATAAATTAATTTGATTTAAAATGCGTGCGGGTTAGGATTCGATTACACAAGAAACTCATGAACCCTAGATTTTTGATCTTGATCAATTCGATACTGGTAGGGGTTAGATTCATAGGGCTTTTACTCTACAAATGAAAACGAGTCTGAGGGAGGTTTCAATTACCTGTTAGAGTATCGAATTGATGGTGTACGGCAAGAGCAGGCGCCGGCTGCTTTTATCTCCGGTGCTCTCTGCTGCTTCTCCGATCGAATGTACGTGTGCAAAAGCTTCAGAGAGTTTCGTTGTTCGAATGCAGGGTGTTCAGAAGTGGAATTAACATAGGATTTACACGAATTTGATGGCCGCTGATGATTGTGTCGATGGTTTCGCATTGAATCCCCATAATTGGGTTTAATTTGTAATAACAACGATGATAAACACTTTAATTACGTTCGTTAATGTTGTGAACGTGGATATCGGTTACAATTTTAAACAGAAATCGATCATGGAGTATGAATTGGATTATGGTCGTGATTTTGACTTTCAAAAGTCAAACAGAAACTCAAAAATGGTTAAATGACAATAATAGTCCCTCTGGTTTCATGTATGAAGTTTAGAATATGGCAGAATAAGTCCCCAAGGTTTGAACTATGTTAGATAGTAAAAGTTTGGATAAGTTTGACTATAGAAAGTCAACAGAAACTATCTATTAGTCAATTACAAGTTTGGTCCTTCAAGTTTTGTGCATGAAAGTTTGGAAATAGACAGGATTGGTCCCTATAGTTTGAGTTTGGAATATTGGCAGGGATAGTCCCTGAAGTTTGAGACAAGGTTAACTTTAACTGGATTTGGATAACGGAATTAACTGGAAAGTTCGGATTGTCACAAGTATGAATTAATATGTCAAATGGATGAACGTGTTTATAGTTGTAATAATGCAATGGTTTTGCAAAAGAGTAAAGTCATGGGAAGATAGAATTGAATGCAATGTTGTGTGCATAATGTGTTATGTGTGCATATCATGTTATGTGGTGTGAAAGAATGAAAGAATGAAATGAATGAAAGTTGTTATAGTATTAAATACTATAATGGAAATGTGGTGAAGTTATGGTCCTAGAATCATAATGGAAATATGGTGAATTTATGGTCAAAGTATCATAATGGAAATGTGGTGAAATCATGGTCTAAGTACCATGTTGAATATGGTAATGAAGTTATGGCCTATGTGCCATAATGGAAATGAATAACGTGTTGATCATGAATGAAAAATGTAAAGAATGGAACTTGTAGGTAATGTGCAAGTGATATGTAGCCTAAATGAGAAGTTGGGAACGGGTCAAATGGGTGAATGGGTGAAACAAGTAGGAATTTCTTGTTTGTTATGTTTTATATTCATCACTAATGTTGTTATATGTGGTGATATGTAGGAAAAGCTCCGAAGTAGTCAAAGTCAAGTCCAAGGCGTTGGCGGGTTCTCCTATGCGTATTTTGTGTTTATGGTGATTTAATAGAAACCCCTTATATGGATGTAAATTTGATATACAAAACTCGTTTTGGTGTATGTTTATGTTGTTGAAGTATTTTTTGGTCAAAACCCATGTGTTGGGAAAATTTAGTGTCATGTATTTTGGAAAAAGTTGGAAAATAGTTAAGTATGAAAACCTGTAGAACCTGGAAACTTTCTATGAAAAAAGGGTCCCCGCGGTACGCGAAGATCCAGGTGGGATCCTCTCGTGGTACACGAGAGACCTAGGATCTGGGTTTGTTTTTCTGACACTCCCTCGCGGTACGCGAAGGGAGTGGTCATGTTTTCTCGCGGTACGCGAGGGTCAAAAAAAAAAAATCTTAGGATTTACTTTCGCGCGTTTAAGTGTTTGTGAATCGGTGTTTTAAATGTAGTGTGTTACACGTTCCTACCACTTCGCTAACTCCTCGTGGATATTCCTTTAGTTGGAACTAAGGTCCCTATTTGGCATGCATTCATGTCAAGCCATTTACGTTAGCCCTACCCTAAGCCTTTGTAATGGTTTCACCCTGAGACATCAAAGAGGTTTATATGTGTACATTACATGTGGCAAGATTATCACTTAAGTCCCTATGACCCTATAACCAATTAAGTCATGGTTTGAGCCAATGGATTAATATAGATAGTATTATCGGAGTTTGACAAACTCCCATTCATTCCTTGTTGAACGCGTAAATCAACAGAGTATACATGCTTAAATGAATGCTTATTTCCATCATGCACTAATGTTTGTGATAAGGCATTAGCATCGGGACTATGCAAGGTCAATAGGTTTGGTTATGGACCCATGTAGATTGCAGCTATTACATGATTACACTTGTATAGTAAACGTATTATTTTCAAATATTTGATCGAGTCGCAAACCTACGAACTAACCAATCATTTTGGTTGAAACTTTTTAGAGTGTATTTCATGTATCAATTAAGCGGTTCATGAAAGCATACAAGGATAGGAGTACCTGAGGAGATTACTATATATTGTCTTTTACATTAGGACTACATTTTGAGAATCTCCAGTGTTGTACTTAATTGAATACAATGCAATGACCATAGTCTTTGGTCGAAATGTAAATTTAGTTTCTCTTTTAAACAATGTGTTTCTCGATATTCAGTTTTCGTTACATTCCGGTGTTTCCGCTGTGACAGATTGGTATCAAAGCCATTGGTTATAGAGAATTAGGTCCCCCGTAGTGAGGCCTAGACTATAACCTCAAGCTCACAACTCTTGAAATTTTAGCAAATATGCGAACTTCCTAGATTCTGACACATATAGGCCAATACTTATAGCACTATAATCAGTAAGGCCATCTAGACTATGACTTGACTAGGTACCCTAAGTGTACCCAACACGATATGAACATTAGACACATAATGGGAGAAAAACTAGGACGAATGTGTAAGGTAAATTTACGATTACGGGTGTGCAACCGTACTAGTGAATTTACAGGTACACTTGAGTTATGGCATATCCTATTGTGTGGGCTACATTCAGGACATGATAATAAGAAGCAAATCAACAAAAGTTCTAAGACAAAATACTCGTCCTATAGATGACGGCCGAAGTACAACAAATGAATTAAGCTAAAAAGTATTTATTAGTGACAAGTTGCCAAGAACGACATGAAAATATTCATCCATCCTTTTTGTTTTATTCAGTCATAACAGATTCACTATCCCGTCAAAATATCAGCGTGACAATAACTTTGCCTAGAAGTTCTTTGCTTTCAATCTACTCATTCTTTCTAATTCAAGGATTTTTGTCTCACCCCAACCGACGGCGGAATACGTCGGGGCGGACGTGTAGACTGTTCATAAGCACATGATCAAACTAAAGTTTTATATTTCATTAAATTCAAATTTTATAGCAATTGTTCCATCTAAACAAATACAAACGAGAAATAAAGTACTTCAGCAAAATTTAATTGAATAACTAGGTCTGCAAATCCTATGTGAAGCACCTTGAACATGATTCTCAATTATTAACACCTGAAACATGATGAAAACAAAGTCAACTAAAATAGTTGGTGAGCATACATAGGTTTTAGCACAACAAGTATTATCAAAAGTTTGTATACAATTCATATGATGCATGGTTTAATAAGCCAATTATGGAGAACCTCTATAGTTAAAACTGGGGCGCACAATCAAATCTTGTGACTGATAGGCTTTACACTAATGTTATCCTTAAGTGTTGTCGGCAACAATCACCCTAATCGGGTGGATTGGTCAGAAGCAATAGATCTATCATTGTTTACCGTCGGCTTGTACAGAGTTAATGATTGCACTTGCACTATGCACAAATGTATGTAAAATGTAGTTTGCACTCAAGCATAAGGCACAAATTGCACACATGATCATAATGTTTGAATTATAACAGTTGCAAATAGTTTGAATGTAATCATATTTCACCCCAAAGATGTATAAAAAAAAGAAAAGGGGGCTATGTAAACTCACATTGGATTATGTAGCTTGAAAATCACAAGTACGAGTTGTTGCACAAGTTGTTTAGCTAACCACAAGGTTAACCTATGTGTGAATAATATATATGTATCAATGATATGCTCAAAAGGCTAATGTATGAAGGAATTGGAGTTGGTTGAATGAGTGTGTATCTATTTGTTGTAAATAATATGTTTGTTTAATAAGGAATTGAATACTTATTTATATATATATATATATATATATATATATATATATATATATATATATATATGAATAACTAATTTTTTTACAAATAAATGAATAAGTGTTTAAATAGTAGATAATTAGGTTAATAAATTAAAATGTTTCAATTAATTAAATAGTTAAATCAACTCTTCGTTAAAATAAATAATAAAGAAAATATAAGTGGTACAAAATAGTCAGGCAAGAAAGTAATTCGTAGAGGTTTTAAATAAATAATTATATAAATTTTTAATTAGAAATTATTAGTTTTTAATTCTCTAAAACGATTAAATAATTGTTTATATTTGTTAGGTTAATAATTTGGTTTATAAAGTATTCCCGAGCCTTAGGAGTTTTAAAAAATAATTTTTATAAGAAAGATTGGGTTAAAAATATGTTTAAAAAAAAATAGACCATGGGACTCGAACCCGGGTCTCCTCGGAGAAGCCACAAGCGCGCAACAACTTGACCAGGAAGGTCTTAGTGTTATCAGGCCGGCAATTTAATTGATAACCCAAGTCCAAGAGGGGATCGGGTTTCAGGACAAAAACCACGGGCAAAAACAAGGTGCGGGGCTAGACTCGAACCCGCGATCTTGCCTGAGTGGGACTAGAGCTTTAACCGGTTGAACCTGGGCATATGCCATGGTTATTACCCGATACTAAATCCTTTTAACACCCAACCCATGATCGTCTCCTTCCCCAATCATTCCTGTCCAAAACCCTAACTCCAAATCAACCCGATTTGATACTAATCGACCACGAATTCATGGGGCTTTTAATCCTTGGGTCAAAATGAAACTAATGGAACGAATTTTACCTGAAATGGTTGCGGATTGAGGGAGAACGACATAGGCGATGGGTTCGGTGATTCTTGAACTCGACAGGGCAATTGAGATGAAATGCGAGGTGTACGAGTGTTTAGGAAGTTCGTAATGAGTGTTATGAAGGTGTGGCACTAGGTTTAATTTCAGGTATAACATACGAATTGAATACGAGTTTGATTGTGATAGGTTTTGTGACGATTGAACTCAAATCCATTGATTTCTGATGTAACTGGCTTGTTATAAGTGGCCATAACAGTCGTACGTGGGTTTACAAATGATTGATTACGGTTTAACACACGGATTAACAAGTTTAAGATCGAATTGATGAAGAAATCGCTCCTGTTTGACTTTCCAAAGGCAAACTTGCATGAATTGGGGTTCAAGATCAAAGGGGTTCAAACTAAACTTATTTGCTTTAAATCTTTTGTATTTATTTAATTAGTTTTATAAAATCTATGAAATTAAAACTATAAGTTTGAAATCTTTCATATATATTTTTAAAATTAAATAATTATTTATATGAGTTACTTACACGTATTTTGTCATGATTTATAATATGTAAAATATATATATTTAGGATTAATTAACCCACATATATATATACTTATATGTTTATAAGAGAGTGGAATCTAAATAAATGTCTTATTAAAAATACTTTGTCTTGTATTTATACCTAATCATATTTATTTATATGCATCATAATGCAATTTAATTCCTTAATTAAATGAAATAAATATATGTATATGTAGATATATTTTAATATATAAAACCATAGTGATTTTGCATAATGAATGCACAACTTGTAATTAGTATAATACAATGAAAATGATCTAGAACTGAAATTGAAATAATGTTATTGCACAATTCAAAGCATGAGAAACCCTAGATGTTACAGTATCCCCTAGTTGAAGGAATTTCGTCCCGAAATTCAACTAGTCGAAGTTACTGAATCAGGAAAGAGGTGTGGGTATTTGCGCTTCATTTGATCCTCACGTTCCCAAGTGAACTCTGGGCCACGTTTAGATTCCCAATGAAATTTGACAATAGGAATACGGCTTCGCTTGAGTTGTTTAATCTCACGGTCCATGATCTCCACGGGTTTTTCAACAAAGTGCATAGTGTCATCGATGTGCACTTCATTAAGCGGAACGTGAAGATTTTCGTCAGCTAAACATTTCTTTAGGTTTGATACATGAAATGTAGGATGCACATTACCAAGTGCCGGAGGTAACTCGAGTTTGTAAGCCAGTTTTCTAATCCTTTCAAGGATCTTGAATGGACCCACATAGCGAGGTGCTAGCTTACCCTTTTTCCCAAAACGAACCACGCCCTTCCAAGGAGACACCTTTAGAAGTACAAGGTCCCCGACTTGAAATTCTAAGGGTTTTCGCCGTTTGTCGGCATAACTCTTTTGCCGACTTCTCGCTACTCGAATGTTGTCACGAATTTGAATGATTTTGTCGGATGTTTCTTGTATAAACTCGGGACCGGTGATCTGTGCTTCACCAATCTCGTTCCAACAAATAGGTGAACGGCATTTGCGACCATAAAGGGCTTCAAAAGGAGCTATGTTAGTGCTAGTATGGTAGCTGTTGTTGTAAGAGGATTCGATCAAGGCTAGGTGAGAATCCCAATTGCCACCAAAGTCGATGACACACGCTCTAAGCATACCCTCGAGAGTTTGGATTGTTCGCTCGATTTGACCATCAGTCTGAGGATGGTAAGCCGTACTTAAATCCAATCGTGTACCAAGGGTAGTATGGAGGGATTGCCAGAATCGGGAGGTGAGTCGGGCATCTCGATCAGAAATTATATTCAAAGGAACACCATGACGACTCACAATTTCGTCAATGTAGATTCGAGCTAATTTCTCAACTCGATAGTCTTCACGGATTGGCAAAAAGTGAGCTGATTTGGTGAGACGGTCAATGATCACCCATATATTGTCATGACCACTTGAGGTGCGAGGGAGTTTGGTGATGAAATCCATGGCTAGATTCTCCCATTTTCACACGGGGATTTCTGGTTGTTCGAGTAATCTGTAAGGCCCCAAACCCGGGAGGCCTCACTCGTTGGATTTACTCATTCACAAACAGTTCTTAAACTCGAATATCAAATAACGCAGCAGAAATTTCATTTCAAACATAACATAAGTTTGTTCAACATACGGAAGCGTACACTTTGTCTAAAACATTCATTACATAACATAACGGGATGCCAGTCTTCATATCTTCCGGGTAACTCATCAAGCCGCCCAGCATCACCGTCCATCATCATAACCTGCCTTAACCTGAATGTGCATACTAAAAAGTCAGCTACGCTGGTGAGTTCTAGCATTACATTAAACTTTAACATTTACATTTTCCAAAAACATAACATTCATTCATTTAATAAAAAGCGTACGTAAAAACAAGCAATAACTTAACATCATCAAAACCTCATAATCATATCAGCATAACATAAGTCGACGTGAACCGAATCTGCGCCTTCTCGTAACCGTTAATTCCATACATCGCATACTGGCGGAGAAACCCCGAGGCACGCCACCATTAGGCCCTTCAACACCATACATTACCTGCAGGCGGAGAAACCTAGGGCCCGATACCCCAAAGCCGTTCAACACCAGGACCTTAGGAACGGTACCACAAGGATACACGTACCTTCACCTTAAGCACGGCGTCCCAAAGGATAGCACGTACCTTCACCTTAAGCACTGTTCCCTCGCAGGGAATAGTACCTTCCATATGGATCCCGGTAATCCCATGGTGACCGTCGTCACCCCATTATCCACCCAGTTGTACAACAGTTGGCCAGCCACAAAGGCCCCTAAAAGGTAAGGCCCATAACATACATGCATACCTTAGTTCCCGAAAGAACTCGTGGCAGATTCGTTCATTTTGTGACTTTTATAAAATAACCGTTACCGCCTTTACATCATTTCAGTTAAAGCATTCGTACGTTTTATTATAAAACATTTCATTCATAAACCGTTCGTAAACCATTCCTAAACCTCTTTTGGCAAAACATTTCATAAACACATTCCAACTTTCCTTTCGTAAACATCATTTCATAAAACAACATTTCGTTAAACATCATTCCGTTAAACATCATTTCGTTAAACATCACTTCGTTAAACATCATTTCGTTAAACATCATTTCGTTAAGTATGCACACCAGCCCAAAACATTAATAAAACATTTAAAAGAGGGCTCTAGAACTCACCCGATAAGCTAGTCTGGGTTGTCCTAAACAAAGGTCCAACAACGTCACTTCCGATTTGAATTGATTAGTTAAGTACACATCAGACCTAATCCCGACTCTAATGGGTTAACCATACTAAATTAGGCGAACCTACTGACTTCCATAGACCTGATGCCTGCGCACTTAGCAAGTGTGCAGGGCCTTCTTCATGCGTACTTGATAAGTACGCATGCTTTACTTCCTGCGCACTTGATAAGTACGCAGACTTTCCTTCCTGCGCACTTGATAAGTACGCACACTTTCCTTCCTGCGCACTTGATAAGTACGCAGGCTTTCCTTCCTGCGCACTTGATAAGTACGCAGGCTTTACTTCCTGCACACTTGATAAGTACGCAGGCTTTACTGGCGGACAACCTTCTTCCCCACAAAACCCGCACACCCGGACTTTTTACATTCAAAACGTTTGTTTTTCGTTTAAGAACTCAAATCTATGTTTTTCTTTCAGTTTCATCAGCAAAAACACCATCTTTTTACTCAAAACCCGAAAACCCCAAAATGAAACAAAAACTCAGATCTAGATCTGATCGTTACATGTATCGAGCTTCTGATTTGGAGGTTTTGCTCACGAGCAATGGAGTAACACACTTCTTCAATCTCGGGTCGATCCACCAACTTTCTCTCTCTACGGTTTCTCTCTCTAAAATGCAAGAATGAGAGAAAGGAGGAGGGTTTAGGCTATATATAGGGGGGGACTCCTCCCCTTGTGCGCCACCCTCAAGTTCGCCGGCCCATTCGGCCCGGCCCGTCACGCCGCGTTCGTTTATTCTTTTCGTCTCGTGTTCACCCATTATTATAACCCGTCGTTTTATTTTTGGGATGTTACAAGTCTACCCCCCTTACAATAGGTTTCGTCCCCGAAACCTATCGTAAGTCAAATAGTTGAGGGTACGACTCCCTCATTTCTGTCTCCGTTTCCCATGTAGCCTCCGATCCCTTTCGATGCTTCCATTGGACTTTAACCAATTGGATAACTTTGTTACGTAAATGTTTCTCCTTCCTGTCTAAGATGGCCACAGGTTATTCGATGTAGTTAAGGCTGTTGTCGACCTCGATGTCAGTAAGTGGTATGTGAGCCGATTCATCCGCCAAACACTTTCGAAAGTGTGATACATGGAAGGTAGGATGAATCCCACTTAACTCATCAGGCAACTCCAACCGATAAGCGACTTCACCAACCCGTGCCATTATCCTGAATGGTCCGACAAACCTTGGACTTAACTTTCCTCTCTTTCTGAATCGTATAATTCCCTTCCAGGGCGACACTTTCAACATTACTCTGTCCCCAACATTAAACTCCATAGGCCTTCGTCCCATAGGATTTCTGACGATCTTTTGCGGCCTTCATTCGTGCCTTGATTAGGTCAAACCTTTCCGACGTTTCTCTTACGACTTCAAGACTTCCCAATTCCTTCTGTCCAATCTCACCCCAACAAACCGGGGTCCGGCATCTCCTCCCATACAACATTTCGTAAGGCGGCATGCCTATCGTCGTGTGATAACTGTTGTTGTAGGAGAATTCGGCTAACGGCAGATGGCTGTCCCAACTGCCATCGAAGTCGATAACACAAGCACGGAGCATGTCCTCCAACGTTTGAATGGTCCTTTCGGACTGACCATCCGTTTGCGGATGGTATGCCGTGCTGATATGAAGTCTCGTGCCCATTGCCTCGTGAAATCTTTTCCAGAACCTCGATGTGAATCGTGTGTCCCGGTCAGATACAATTGTCAAAGGCATCCCATGCCGCGCCACTACTTCGTTAATAAATACCTCCGCTAACCTTTTTGACGAGAACATCTCGCGAATAGGTAGGAAATGAGCACTCTTCATTAAACGGTCCATAATTATCCAAATGGAGTCATGACCTTTAGCTGTGCGAGGTAGCTTGGTTATGAAGTCCATTGTGATGTGTTCCCATTTCCATTCCGGTATATCGAGAGGTTGAATCTTTCCATACGGTTTCTGGTGTTCGGCCTTCACTTGTGAGCAAGTCAAACACTTGCTTACGTATTTCGTCACCTCATATTTCATTCCAGGCCACCAGTATTCCTTCCTCAGATCTTGGTACATTTTGTTGGTACCAAGATGGATAGAGTAACGAGACTTATGAGCCTCATCCAAGATTTTGGGTCTAAGCTCGCCATCCATAGGTATCCATACCCGACCAAAACGTGTCCTAACACCAAGGTGTTATATTCTAACTTGCCCTGTTGGCCAACCATCCTTTCCTTCTTTATGTTTTCCTCCTTCAGTGCCTCGTCTTGAGCCCTTTCAATTTCCTTCATCACATCTGACGTTACCACCAACTGGCAAGAGCAGCACATCCTTTCGGCTTAGAGCGTCAGCCACCACGTTTGCCTTTCCAGGATGGTATATGATTTCACAGTCATAGTCTTTCAAAAGTTCCAACCAACGTCTCTGCCTCATATTAAGTTCCTTTTGTTCGAAGAAGTACTTCAAACTTTTGTGATCGGAATATATGGTAAACTTCACCCCGTAGAGGTAGTGCCTCCAGATTTTTAATGCAAATACGACAGCAGCAAGTTCTAAATCATGAGTCGGATAGTTGACTTCGTGAACTTTCAACTGCCGCGACGCATACGCGATCACCCTCCCGCGTTGCATCAGCACGCACCCCAATCCCTGACCCGAAGCGTCAGAGTATACCACCAAGTCTTCATTGCCCTCGGGAAGGGCCAAGACTGGAGCTTGGGTTAGCTTCTCCTTCAATTTCTTAAACGCCTCATCCTGTGTCGAACCCCATTCGTAGTTTACCTCCTTCCGTGTCAATTTTGTCAACGACGAAGCTATTTTCGAGAAATCCTGGATGATTCTCCGATAGTAGCCTGCCAATCCTAAGAAACTTCGGATCTCGGTTGGCGTCTTAGGAATATCCCAATCTCTTACTGTCATTATTTTTGCTGGGTCAACCATAATGCCGTTCGGGTTAATGACGTGACCTAGGAATTGGACTTCCCTAAGCCAGAACGCGCATTTGGAGAACTTAGCATACAGTTTCTCCCTCATCAAAGCTTCCAACACCTCTTTCAAGTGACATGCGTGATCACCCTCATTCTTGGAATAGTTGAGGATATCGTCGATAAACACAATCACCGATCGGTCCAACATCGGCCGACAAACCCTATTCATTAAATCCATGAACGCTGCGGGGGCGTTCGTCAATCCGAAAGACATTACACGGAACTCGAAATGTCCATAGCGCGTGCGAAACGCGGTGTTCGGTATGTCTTCTTCCCTTACCTTCAGCTGATGATACCCGGATCGAAGGTCAATTTTTGAGAACCAACTTGCGCCTTGTAATTTATCAAACAAGTCGTCGATCCTTGGTAAAGGGTACTTGTTCTTCACCGTTCGTTTGTTCAACTCACGGTGGTCAATACACATCCTTATAGAGCCATCCTTCTTCTTTACAAACAATACCGGAGCACCCCAAGGCGAGATGCTCGGTTGGATAAATCCTTTCTCAAGCAATTCGTCTAGTTGTGCAATTAGTTCCTTCATCTCCACCGGTGCTAGTCGATACGGAGCCTTAGCCACGGGCTGGGCATCTGGTACTAGGTCGATTCGGAACTCAATCTCTCTGTCGGGTGGTATCCCAGGCAAATCCTCTGGAAACACCTCCGGGTACTCGCGTACCACGGGTACATCATCTAGTTCTTTCACTTCCTTACACTTTTCCATCACGTACACCAGATAAGCCTCACATCAGCGTCTCAAGTAATCTGCTGCCTTAATCATCAAGATGACATTAGGCATCAAGGGGTCACGATCTCCAAAAACCTCGACTTCGCTTCCATCTGGAGCCTTGAGTCAGATTATCTTTCATTTACATATGATTTGCGCTTCATTGGCAGTTAGCCAATCCATTCCTAACACGACATCGAACCCTCCCAAAACCATAACAAACAATCTAACAGGGAACCTATGACCTTCTATTTTTATCGTGGAGTTGTTAACTACATTGGTCACTCTCGCAGTTCTACCCTCAGCGGTTTCTACACTAAAGGCTCGCTCTATTTTGCTAACCGTGTACTTTACTCGTTTACAGAAAGCGGCCGATATAAAACTTTTACTGGCACCCGAATCAAATAATACAGAAACAAAAGTGTTGTCAAGGATGAACGTACCTGACACCACATCGGGATCTGCCCTGGCTTGGTCCTGCGTCAGTGCGTACGCTAGGGTCTTTGCCCGGGGCCTCTCATCCTTCTTTTCGGTGCTCTTCCCTTTCCCAGTTTCCCCCATTCTTGGTTTTGTGCAGTCCCTACTCAGATGCCCGGTTCCCCCGCAGTTATAGCACTTGTAGAGCTGGGGACATTCGCGTGAGTAGTGTCCAGTTTTGCCACACTTGAAGCATAGATTGGATCCTAGTCTGCACTCACCCATATGTTCCTTCCCACACTTATTACACATCACTCTCTCCTCCACCCGAGCCCTCTTATCA
This sequence comes from Smallanthus sonchifolius, assembly GCA_023525975.1. Classification (NCBI taxonomy): domain Eukaryota; kingdom Viridiplantae; phylum Streptophyta; class Magnoliopsida; order Asterales; family Asteraceae; genus Smallanthus; species Smallanthus sonchifolius. The sequence goes on along the minus strand of CM042028.1, from coordinate 14,144,552 downwards.
CGAGCCCCAAACATCTTTCCACCTGTTCTCTTGTTTTGGATGGTCGGTTTCTTTTTGGGTTCCTCAATGGCAACATCATTTAGTGCCAGATCATCAAATACCACGCCGCTCAGTTCTACTACCGAATCGTAGGTAGTAGGGGCGTTTGCCTTAACATAGGTGCGGACCTTGTCCGGCAACCCCTGAATGTAACAGGCGATCTTTCTCTCTTCAGTAGTGACAAGATGTGGCACCAGACGTGCCAGTTCATTGAACCGTGTGATATACTGCCGGTGCGTCATGCTCCCGGCCTTAATCCCCAGAAATTCCCTTTCGACCTTTTCGATCTCATTCCTTGGACAGAAATTCTTAATCACCACCGTTTTCAAATCAGTCCACATCATTGCATCCACAGCCTCGTCCCCCTTGGCTTGACGTACACCTTCCCACCAATGGGATGCTTCCTCCCTCAAGGCGTTAGCAGCAAACTTCACGACCTGATTTGGTCGACATTCACTCAGACGAATGGTGGCTTGCATACGGATCACCCAGTCAAACGTAGCCACCGCGTCTTTCTTTCCAGTCAAAACCGGTGGGTCAAATGCCTTAAAAGACTTATAGTCGCAACCACGGTTAAGTGGTGCGATAACTGCCTCAGTGTTCGGGGTATCAGTTGTCGGTTTAGACTCGCCCTCCTCATTAGCCTTCTTTAGTGCTTCTGCCAAAAGTCCTGGCAAGGAAGCCTTCATCAATTCAGTGAACTCGCGTGCCAGAGCCGCTCTTACTTTGGGTTCAAAAATGAATTGTTGTTCTTCGACATGAGTCGGCTCAGTCCCGTGCACACTAGCTTCTGGCTCAGTGTGAACACTTCCTTCTTCATTGTACTCCTGGCGCGTAGGGGTTCTACCTCGGCCACCACCACGCCTTCCATTTCCTCTCCTCGCCATTTCGTTGTATAAGACAAGGAAATCCAATGTCATCACGCTAGTTAACAAATAGAATTCAATAAGCACTGTAAGATGTTAATATACACTGGCCATCTGCAATTAACCATTACACTACCTTTTGATTTCCATTTGACCACCTTTGTGATTTAATCAGAACACAAGTCCTTACCTAACACTTTCTAAGGCATACTATATATGTAATTATATACTACCTTCATACTTGATGCTGTGGCTCGAGTTACCCGTACTGGCATCCGCTTTCGGTCCCATTCAAAGTTTAAGTTCAGACACTGGGAGTGTCCGAATCTCTCAAACTATTGCTCTGATACCAACTTGTAAGGCCCCAAACCCGGGAGGCCTCACTCGTTGGATTTACTCATTCACAAACAGTTCTTAAACTCGAATATCAAATAACACAGCGGAAATTTCATTTCAAACATAACATAAGTTTGTTCAACATACGGAAGCGTACACTTTGTCTAAAACATTCATTACATAACATAACGGGATGCCAGTCTTCATATCTTCCGGGTAACTCATCAAGCCGCCCAGCATCACCGTCCATCATCATAACCTGCTTTTATAAAATAACCGTTACCGCCTTTATATCATTTCAGTTAAAGCATTCGTACGTTTTATTATAAAACATTTCATTCATAAACCGTTCGTAAACCATTCCTAAACCTCTTTTGGCAAAACATTTCATAAACACGTTCCAACTTTCCTTTCGTAAACATCATTTCATAAAACAACATTTCGTTAAACATCATTCCGTTAAACATCATTTCGTTAAACATCACTTCGTTAAACATCATTTCGTTAAACATCCTTTCGTTAAGTATGCACACCAGCCCAAAACATTAATAAAACATTTAAAAGAGGGCTCTAGAACTCACCCGATAAGCTAGTCTGGGTTGTCCTAAACAAAGGTCCAACAACGTCACTTCCGATCTGAATTGATTAGTTAAGTACACATCAGACCTAATCCCGACTCTAATGGGTTAACCATACTAAATTAGGCGAACCTACTGACTTCCATAGACCTGATGCCTGCGCACTAAGCAAGTGTGCAGGGCCTTCTTCATGCGTACTTGATAAGTACGCATGCTTTACTTCCTGCGCACTTGATAAGTACGCAGACTTTCCTTCCTGCGCACTTGATAAGTACGCACACTTTCCTTCCTGCGCACTTGATAAGTACGCAGGCTTTCCTTCCTGCGCACTTGATAAGTACGCAGGCTTTACTTCCTGCACACTTGATAAGTACGCAGGCTTTACTGGCGGACAACCTTCTTCCCCACAAAACCCGCACATCCGGACTTTTTACATTCAAAACGTTTGTTTTTCGTTTAAGATCTAAAATCTATGTTTTTCTTTCAGTTTCATCAGCAAAAACACCATCTTTTTACTCAAAACCCGAAAACCCCAAAATGAAACAAAAACTCAGATCTAGATCTGATCGTTACATGTATCGAGCTTCTGATTTGGAGGTTTTGCTCACGAGCAATGGAGTAACACACTTCTTCAATCTTGGGTCGATCCGCCAACTTTCTCTCTCTACAGTTTCTTTCTCTAAAATGCAAGAATGAGAGAAATGAGGAGGGTTTAGGCTATATATAGGGGGGGACTCCTCCCCTTGTGCGCCACCCTCAAGTTCGCCGGCCCATCCGGCACGGCCCGTCACGCCGCGTTCGTTTATTCTTTTCGTCTCGTGTTCACCCATTATTATAACCCGTCATTTTATTTTTGGGATGTTACATAATCCCGAAGGACGTTGATGTTCGTCTTTGACCATTGAGCAAGTAAGACATTTTGCTACATAAAGGGCAATGTCTTTCTTCATACCGGGCCACCAATATTGCAGGTGAAGGTCTTTGTACATTTTATCCGCTTCGGGATGTATGGAAGAACGAGTTTTGTGTGCCTCGTTCATAAGAAATGTACGAAGATCGTCACGATCGGGAACCCAGATACGATTCAAGAACTAAAGTAAGCCATTGGGTTTGGTTTCCAATTAAAGTTCAACTCCACATGACATTTCATCGTACAAGTTACCCTCGGTGACCGAGACGTGTTGAGCTTCAAGAATGCGGATTTGGATGTCGGTTTGAATCTTGACACTATGAAGCATAACGTGTTCTTTACGACTTAATGCATCGGCTACAACATTCGCTTTGCCGGGATGGTAACAAATCTCGCAATCGTAGTCGTTAAGAAGTTCAACCCAACGTCGCTGCCTCATGTTGAGTTCCTTTTGATTGAAGATATGTTGGAGGCTCTTGTGGTCGGTAAACACCACACATTTGGTCCCATAAAGGTAATGCCTCCAAATCTTTAATGGGAAGACGACCGCACCCAACTCAAGATCGTGCGTCGTGTAATTCTTCTCATGGATCTTAAGCTATGTTGATGCATAAGCGATCACCTTGCCTCGTTGCATAAGAACACAACCAAGACTTGGTTTGATGCATCACAGTAGATGACGAGATCATCATTTCCATCAGGAAGAGTTAGAATAGGGGCATTGCACAGCTTCTGTTTGAGAGTTTGAAAGGCTTCTTCTTGATTTGGTCCCCACTCATAAGGTTTACCCTTATTTGTCAAAGTAGTGAGCGGGACGGCAATCTTGGAGAAGTTGGAAATGAATAGATGGTAATAACCCGCTAGACCAAGGAATGAACGAAACCTCGGTAGGGGTTTTAGGTGTACTCCAATTCTTTACAGCTTCGATCTTAGCAGGATCCACATGAATTCCCTTTTCATTGACATTATGACCTAAGAATTGAACCTCATTCAACCAAAATTCACACTTGGAGAATTTGGCATAGAGCTGTTCTTTCTTCAAAAGGTCCAAAATCAATCTAAGGTATTGCACATGATCCGCTTTAGTCTTGGAGTAGATCAGGATGTCATCAATGAAGACGATTACGAATTTGTCTAAGTAGGGTTTGCACACACGGTTCATAAGGTCCATGAAAACCGCGGGTGCATTGGTTAACCCAAAAGGCATAACCATAAATTCGTAGTGGCCGTACCTCGTACGAAAGACAGTCTATGGAATATCTTCTTCATGCACACGAAGTTGGTGATAACCGGATCTAAGATCAATCTTTGAAAAGCAGGTTGAACCTTGAAGTTGGTCAAAGAGATCGTCAATTCTCGGTAATGGGTAACGGTTCTTGATGGTAAGTTTGTTAAGTTCACGATAGTCAATGCACATCCGGAATGAACCATCGTTCTTTTTGCCAAATAAGACCGTTGCACCCCAGGGTGAATGACTTGGACGGATGACACCTTTATCAGTAAGTTCTAGGAGTTGGCTTGCAAGTTCTTGCATATCTGAAGGTGCGAGTCGGTATGGAGCTTTAGCTACAGGATTAGCTCCGGGTACAAGATCGATGCGAAACTCCACTTGACGTACGGGCGGCAGACCGGACAGATCTTCAGGAAATACCTCGGGAAAATCTCGAATGATTGGAATGTCTTGAATCTCGAATGCACTTCTCAAAACAAATGACTTCGGCATGGTGTTTGGATAACCTATCCATACCTACGATGACATCGAAGCTTCCCAATTGAATTGGTATGAGGTTGACAGGGAAGGTGGTTTGTTAAGCTCAAGAGAACAATCGCGAACAATGGAGTCAGTAGTGATGGGATTTCCGTTTTCTCTAACCTAGTTGGTGTTTTTGCAAGTAATGGCTCAATTTGGGTGATACAAAACTCTTATCAGCACCGATATCAAATAAAATGGAAGCATATTGGTTATTGATGAGAAACGTACCATTAACAACATCGTTGTTAGCTTGGGCTTGATTGGCGTTTATGTTGAAAGCACGCCCACGGGCATCACCCTGATTTGCATTAACCAACCAAGGGCAACGATCCCAGAACTGGCTTGGGTCACCATACTCATAGTTGGCGCGCCCATTAGTAATGGCCGGTACAACTTGGTTAGCAACTGGCGGATTGACTCGGTTTCCTGGATTAGTTTGGACACCGGGGGGCCTAGCTCGGCAAGTGTTAGCCACATGGCCATACTTTCCACAACTTGTACATAAATGACACCGCACAGTCGGGTAATGATGATACTTGCAGGTGTTGCATTGGGGATTGACGCCTACATATGGCCTTCTGTCTGGATTCTGAGCCACAGGAGTAACTGGGGTGATAGGTGCAGCAGGGGTAACGACGACAAAGTTCTTAGCCTTGCGCTTCTTATTGTGGAAAGAAGGTCCGGGCTTGTCTACCTTGGTCGTTTCAGATGGGGTTGCTTTGTCATTGATCTTCTTTGTACCCTTTCTTGTCAATGTGCCTGCCTTCACGTGATTGTCGGTTAACGTGGCGCCTAGGCGTATAGCGTCTTCAAGACTGGCGGGATTTCTTCCCAACACTGTGTCTTGGATTTTCATAGGCAGGCCACCTATGTACTTCTCAATACCCCGAGACAGTGGTGTGACCATGTGTGGCACCAGGAGGCTCAACTCATGGAAACGAGTCGTGTAGACTAGGTTTTCACCACTGTCTTGGGTAAGATCCCAAACATCTACTTCCAGTTTCTTCATCTTATTCCGAGGACAAAACTCCTCGGTCATCAGCCTCTTCACATCATCCCATGGCAAGTCCGCTTCTCACCATTCCACCAAGTGAGCGCCCGTTTTTGGAAGACTCTCGTAGCATAACGGACCCGAAGATTGTCAGGGCAGTCACTATTGAGGAAAGTATTTTCAATGCCTTCGAACCACTGAAGGAGACCTGTAGCTCCCTCAGTACCATAGAACTTGATGGGGTTGCATGAGTTAAAGTGTTTGAAGGTGCATTGGGGCGGGTTGGCACCATCACCACCACCACCATTAGCACTACCACTGGCATCACCATTGTTGTTGTTCGCTTGTATGAGTTGATTCACAAGCTGGGTAAGGAGTGAAGCGAGGTCATTGTTGTTGTTGTTGTCACGAGGAGGAGGCATGCTACAAGGGGAAAAGGATGAGGATTAAGAATCATGTAAAGATAATTGTAATTTGGATTGCACTCATTTGGTAACATAACCATTTGAATGCCATGACATATCCAGGTTATTTGGATTCACATAATTTTCGGGAAGACATGCTTTAGCCTATAAGTAAACACTCATCCTGGGAATTCCCATGAAAGCATACGGGTCCTTCGGTTGATTTGGATTTATACGAAATGCTTTCCTAGACAGAAAACCCAGAATACATGTCCCTTTTCCAGATTGCACATGTTCCCTACAAATTAATAGGATTTAAGGCCTTGACGGGGTCAAAGAATTTTGATAGATTCGTGTCTATAAGTATGAAGTTCCACATGTGAAGGTGATGATGACATAGGTAGGGGTAAGAATGATGAAAGACTTAGGATAGAAGTACTAGTAAGAAATCTAACAAGTAAGGCATCACATAGCATGTAGTAAGTAGCATGGCATAAAATGGGTGTCTTAAGGTTATAGTCTAGGTCATGGGTTTCTAATAACCTAATTCCCTATAACCATGGCTCTGATACCAATCTGTCACACCCCAACCGACGGCGGAATATGTCGGGGCGGACGTGTAGAATGTTCATAAGCACATGATCAAACTAAAGTTTCATATTTCATTAAATTCAAATTCCATAGCAATTGTTCCATCAAAACAAAGACAAACGAAAAATAAAGTACTTCAGCAAAATTTAATTGAATAACTAGGTCTGCAAATCCTATGTGAAGCACCTTGAACATGATTCTCAATTATTAACACCTGAAACAAAATGAAAACAAAGTCAACTAAAATAGTTGGTGGGCATACATAGGTTTTAGCACAACAAGTATTATCAAAAGTTTGTATACAGTTCATATGATGCATGGTTTAATAAGGCAATTATGGAGAACCTCTATAGTTAAAACTGGGGCGCACAATCAAACCTTGTGACTGATAGGCATAACACTAATGTTATACTTAAGTGTTGTCGGCAACAATCACCCTAACCTGGTGGATTGGTCAGATCCAATAGATCTATCATTGTTTACCGTCGGCTTGTACAAAGTTAATGATTGCACTTGCACTATGCACAAAAGTATGTAAAATGTAGTTTGCACTAAAAGTGTTCAAGCATAAGGCACAAATTGCACACATGATCATAATGTTTGAATTGTAACAGTTGCAAATAGTTTGAATGTAATCATGTTTCACCCCAAAGATGTAAAAAAAGAAAAAGAGGCTATGTAAACTCACATTGGATTATGTAGCTTGAAAATCACAAGTACGAGTAGTTGCATAAGTTGTTTAGCTAACCACAAGGCTAACCTATGTGTGAATAATATATATGTATCAATGATATGCTCAAAAGACTAATGTATGAAGGAATTGGAATTGGTTGAATGAGTGTGTGTCTATTTGTTGTAAATAATATGTTTGTTTAATAAGGAATTGAATACATGTTTATATATATATATATATATAGGGAAGGGTTCAAATACTAACCAACTTTTTATGTGATAACCGTGCTAACCACTATAAAACAATCACATAATTTATAAATTATTTTTTCTTTTAATTGTTAAAATAGTATTTAAGTATCTTGAATAAATATTTTGAACGTAAATACGGAAATGATGAGTCTTACGTATACGTACCAAATAATGTTACATATACGTGACACATAGTGTTTACATATATGTAACATTAACATAATGATAATTGTTACATATACGTAACACTATGTTTGAGAGAGGTTATCATGGTTATCACATAAATATTGGTTAGCATTTGAACCTCCCCCTATATATATATATATATATATATATGAATAACTAATTTGTTTACAAATAAATGAATAAGTGTTTAAATAGTACATAATTAGGTTAATAAATTAAATTGTTTCAATTAATTAAATAGTTAGATCAACTTTTCGTTAAAATAAATAATATAGAAAATATAAGTGGTACAAAATAGTCGGGGAAGAAAGTAATTCGAAGAGGTTTTAAATAAATAATTATATACATTTTTAATTAGAAATTATTAGTTTTTAAGTCTCTAAAATGATTAAATAATTGTTTATATTTGTTAGATTAATAATTTGGTTCATAAAGTATTCCCGAGCCTTGGGAGTTTTATAAAATAATTTTTATAAGAAATATTGGGTTAAAAATATGTTTTAAAAATAAAAATAGACCACAGCACTCGAACCCGGGTCTCCTCAGAAAAGCCACAAGCGCGCAACCACTAGACCAGGAAGGTCTTAGTGTTATCAGGCCGGCCATTTAATTGATAACCCAAGATCAAGAGGGGATCGGGTTTCAGGACAGAAACCACAGGCAAAAACAAGGTGTGGGGCTAGACTCGAACCCGCGACCTTGCCTGAGTGGGACTAGAGCTTTAACCGGTTGAACCTGGGCATATGCCATGGTTATTACCCGATGCTAAATCCTTTTAACACCCAACCCATGATCGTCTCCTTCCCCAATCATTCCCGTCCCAAACCCTAACTCCAAATCAACCCGATTCGATACTAATCAACCACGAATTCATGGGGCTTTTAATCCTTGGGTCAAAACGAAACTAATGGAACAAATTTTACCTGAAATGGTTACGGATTGAGGGAGAACGATAGAGGCGAGGGGTTCGGTGATTCTTGAGCTCGACAGGGCAATTGAGATGAAATGCGAGGTGTACGAGTGTTTAGGAAGTTCGTAATGAGTGTTATGAAGGTGTGGCACTAGGTTTAATTTCAGGTATAACGTACGAATTGAATACGAGTTTGATTGTGATCGGTTTTGTGACGATTGGACTCAAATCCATTGATTTATGATGTAATTAGCTTGTTATAAGTGGCCATAACAGTCGTACGTGGGTTTACAAATGATTGATTACGGTTGAACACACGAATTCACAAGTTTAAGATCGAATTGATGAAGAAATCGCCCATGTTTGACTTTCCAAAGTCAAACTTGCGTGAATTGGGGTTCAAGATCAAAGGGGTTCAAATTGAGCGGTCAATGCCTTTAAAGGGGTTCAATGGATCATGGGGGTTCAAACTAAAGTTATTTGCTTTAAGTCTTTTGTATTTATATAATTAGTTTTATAAAATCTATGAAATTAAAACTATAAGTTTGAAATCTTTCATATATATTTTTAAAATTAAATAATTATTTATATGAGTTACTTACACATATTTTGTCATGATTTATAATATGTAAAATATATATATTTAGGATTAATTAACCCACATATATATATACTTATATGTTTATAAGAGAATGAAATCTAAATAAATGTTTTATTTAAAATACTTTGACATGTATTTATACCTAATCATATATATTTATATGCATCATAATGCAATTTAATTCCTTAATTAATTGAAATAAATATATGTATATGTAGATATATTTTATTATATAAAATCATAGTGATGTTGCATAATGAATGCACAACTTGTAATTAGTATAACACAATGAAAATGATCTAGAACTGAAATTGAAATAATGTTATTGCACAATTCAAAGCATGAGAAAACCCTAGATGTTACAATTTTCATAGAACCTTCGTACCCAAACACTGCTACAACCTAGATGCTCATGTACTTAAATCTTTTCATCTCTTTGAACCAATATTTGCGATGACCTTCCATCGACTTTATGGCGTATCTCAACTTCACCGACTCATTAAATAAATTTCCTAACTGAACATGTACAACCGTGCATGGACTAGAGAACTGCATGGCTACACCAAGGACTTCGTTTGATCAAGGATGCTGAAGACTTCTCACTCTCCCTACTAATGCACATATATTGGGAGTTATCTAATCTATAATTCTATTATTAGTCATTGATACTTCTGTCTTCAATATAACTATCTATAATGAATATGATAGAGCCACCTCACACTATAACTAACTTACACTATATTGATTCCAAGTACCTTCCATCCTATAGAAAATGTAGCCATGGACTTCCTCGCCTAAAACTTGGTATTTTTCTATCAACTCGTAGCATCAAGGACACACGCCTCTTGTGCGTCCAATCACATATCCTTCGTTTGGCCAATTATTACCAACTCCTCTAATACATTCCCGTATTATATTCATTGATATATACAGAATTCAAATGTGTCCTTCACAACTGTCAGGCCCCAAACCCGGGAGGCCTCACGTGTTGGATTTACTCATTCACAAACAGTTCTCAAACTAGAATATCAAATAACGCAGCGGAAAATTTCATTCATTACATTACATAACTTCGTTCAACATGCGGAAGCGTAACATTGTCAAATACATAAACATAACATAAACAACTCGTAACGGGATGCCAGTCTTCATATCGTCCGGGTAACTCATCAAGCCGCCCAGCATCACCTTCCATCATCATAACCTTCCTTAACCTGAATGTGCATACTAAAAAGGTCAGCTACGCTGGTGAGTTCTACTTTTTAACATAAATCATTAACTTCAAATATTTGCCAAAAACATAACATCATACTTCATTTAATAAAAAGCGTACGTAAAATAATGCAATAACAAAACATAACACATCATAAACATAAGTCAACGAACATATCGAATCTGCGCCTTCTCGTAACCGTCAATTCCAAACGTCACATACTGGCTGAATAACCTAAAGATCACCACCACTAGGCCCATCAACACCGTACTGTCCTTCGGGTGAAGAACTCCTAGGGCCCGATACTTAGGTCATTCAACACCAAACTTCAAGCACGGCATCACAAGGATGACACGTACCAAACTTCAAGCACTGCACCCCGTAAGGCACCAGTACCAAACTTCAAGCACGACTACCCCGTAAGGTAAATCGTACCAAACTTCAAGGATCACGATAATCCCCTTGGTGACCGTCATCACCCCAGTTGTACAACAGTTGGCCAGCCACAAAGGCCCCTAAAAGGTAAAGGCCCATAACATACATCCCATACCCATAACCTTCATTCCCTAAGGAATAATGGCAGATTCGTTCGTTTGTGACTTTCGTAAACATTCACTTCTTTTACTTCAAAACTTCAGTTAAAGCATTCGTACGTTTTATTAAAAATCATTCATTCATTCGTAAACACTTCGTAAACTTCTTTTGGCAAAATATTTCATAAACACTTCCTTCGTAACCTTTCCTTCCAAAACTTCGTTCATAAACATCATTTTATAAAACATCACATACTTCATTCATAAACATTGTTTTATAAAATAGTCACATCGTTACGTATGCACACCAGCCCAAAAACATTTATTTAAAACATTAAGTAAGGGCTTCTAGAATTCACCTTATAAGCTAGTCTCGCTTGTCCTAAACAAAGGTCCAACAACGTCACTTCCGATCTGAATTGATTAGTTAAATACACATCAGACCTAATCCCAACTCTAATGGTTTACTCGTTCTGTTATAGGTGAATACACTGACTTCACTTACTGATGCAGACCCATCGAAACTACTTAGTTTCGACAGGTGCAGACCCATCGAAACTCCTAGTTTCGACAGGTGCTGGCCTATCGAAACTCCTAGTTTCGATAGGTGTAGGCCTATCGAAACTTCTAGTTTCGAAGGGTGCAGGCCTATCGAAACTTCTAGTTTCGACAGGTGCAGGCCTATCGAAACTCCTAGTTTCGACAGGTGCAGGCCTATCGAAACTCCTAGTTTCGACAGGTGCAGGCCTATCGAAACTCCTAGTTTCGACCTGCGCAGACCAGCCTTCTTCCCCGTGAAAAACCCTAACTTTCGCATGCATGTCCGACCTTGTCAAGATCCGGACTTTTTGTATTCAAAACGTGTATTTTCCCTTCGTGATTCCAGATTTATAACCCTTTCCTCATTTGGTTTATAAAAACCCGTCATTTTCACGAAAATACCCGAAAACCCAAAAACGAACAAAAACTCAGATTTGGTTCGGGTCATTACCTGTTTCGAGATTCTGATCCGGAGGTTTTGCTCACGAGCTCAGTAGCAACAAGCTCCTTCAATCTCGGGTCGATCCTTCACTTTCTCTCTCTACGGTTTCTCTCTCTAGATTCTTGCAAATGAGAGAAATGGTGTGTGTGTTGGCTATTTAAAGGGAGGAGACCCCCCCTTCCTTCAAGTTTGCCGGCCCAACCGGCCCGGCCCGTTACGCCTCGTCCAATTATCCCGTTCGTCCCGGTTCAACCCGTTATTTAAAATCCTCATTTATTTTGGGATGTTACAAGTCTACCCCCCTTACAATAGGTTTCGTCCCCGAAACCTATCATAAGTCAAACAGTTGAGGGTACGACTCCCTCATTTCCGTCTCTGTTTCCCATGTATCTTCCGATCCCTTCCGGTGCTTCCATTGGACTTTAACCAATCGAATAACCTTATTACGTAAACGCTTTTCTTTTCTGTCTATGATGGCCACAGGTTCTTCGATGTAGTTAAGGCTGTTGTCGACCTCGATGTCAGTAAGTGGTACGTGAGCCGATTCATCCGCCAAACACTTTCGCAAGTGTGATACATGGAAGGTAGGATGAATCCCACTTAACTCATCAGGCAATTCCAACCGATAAGCGACTTCACCAACCCGTGCCATTATCCTGAACGGTCCGATAAACCTCGGACTTAACTTTCCTCTCTTTCTGAATCGTATGATTCCCTTCCAAGGCGACATTTTCAACATTACTCTGTCCCCAACATTAAACTCAATAGGCCTTCGTCGTTTATCCGCATAGGATTTCTGACGATCTTGGGCGGCCTTCATTCGTGCTTTGATCTGATCAAACCTTTCCGATGTTTCTTTAACGACTTTGAGACTTCCCAATTCCTTCTATCCAGTCTCACCCCAACAAACCGGGGTCCTGCATCTTCTCCCATACAACATTTCATAAGGCGGCATGCCTATCGTCGTGTGATGACTGTTGTTGTAGGAGAATTCGACTAACGGCAGATGACTGTCCCAACTGCCACCGAAGTCGATAATAAATGCGCGGAGCATATCCTCCAGTGTTTGAATGGTCCTTTCGGACTGACCATCCATTTGCGGGTGGTATGCTGTACTAACATTGAGTCTCGTGCCCATCGCCTCGTGAAATCTCTTCCAGAATCTCGATGTGAATCCTGTGTCCCGATCAGATACAATCGTCAAAGGCATCCCATGCCGCGCCACTACTTCGTTAATAAATACTTCCGCTAACCTTTCCGACGAGAACGTCTCGCGAATAGGTAGGAAATGTGCACTCTTCGTTAAACGGTCCACAATTACCCAAATGGTGTCATGACCTTTAGCTGTGCGAGGTAGCTTTGTTATCAAGTCCATAGTAATGTGTTCCCACTTCCATTCCGGTATCTCAAGTGGTTGAATCTTCCCATACGGTTTCTGGTGTTCGGCCTTCACTTGTGAGCAAGTCAAGCACTTGCTTACGTATTTCGTCACTTCGTGTTTCATTCCAGGCCACCAGTATTCCTTCCTTGGATCTTGGTACATTTTGTTGGTACCGGGATGGATAGAGTAACAAGACTTATGAGCCTCATCCAAGATTTTGATTCTAAGCTCGCCACCCATAGGTATCCATACCCGACCAAAACGTGTCCTAACACCAAGGGTGTTATATTCTAACTTGTCTTGTTGGCCAACCATCCTTTCCTTCTTTATGTTTTCCTCTTTAAGCGCCTCATCTTGAGCCTTTTCAATTTCCCTCATCACATCCGGTGTTACCACCAACCGGCAAGCTTTCACTCTAATAGGAGCAGGCATGTCCTTTCGGCTTAGAGCGTCGGCCACCACGTTTGCCTTCCGGGATGGTATATGATTTCACAGTCATAGTCTTTCAAAAGTTCCAGCCATCGTCTCTGCCTCATATTCAACTCCTTTTGTTCGAAGAAATACTTCAAACTTTTGTGGTCGGAGTATATGGTAAACTTCACCCCGTATAGATAGTGCCTCTAGATTTTCAATGCGAATACGACGGCAGCAAGTTCCAAATCGTGAGTCGGATAATTGACTTCGTGAACCTTCAACTGTCGTGATGCGTATGCGATCACTCTCCCGCGTTGCATTAGCACGCACCCCAATCCCTGACCCGAAGCGTCAGAGTATACCACCAGGTCTTCATTGCCCTCGGGAAGGGCCAAGACTGGAGCTTGAGTTAGCCTTTTCTTCAATTCCTTAAATGCTTCATCCTGTGTCGAACCCCATTCGTACTTTACCTCCTTTCGTGTCAACTTTGTCAATGGCGAAGCTATTCTCGAGAAATCCTGAATGAATCTCCGATAGTAGCCTGCCAATCCCAAGAAACTACGGATCTCCGTTGGCGTCTTAGGAATATCCCAGTCCCTTACCGTCGTTATCTTTGCTGGGTCTACCATAATGCCGTTCGGGTTAATGACGTGACCTAGGAATTGGACTTCCCTAAGCCAGAACGCGCATTTGGAGAACTTAGCCTACAACTTCTCCTTCTTCAGAGCTTCCAACACTTCCTTCAAATGACAAGCGTGATCACCCTCATTCTTGGAGTACACGAGGATATCATCAATGAACACAATTACCGATCGGTCCAGCATCGGTCGACACACCCTATTCATCAAATCCATCAACGCTGCGAGGGCGTTCGTCAATCCGAAAGACATTACGCGGAACTCGAAATGTCCATAACGCGTACGAAACGCGGTTTTTGGTATGTCTGCTTCCCTCACCTTCAACTGATGGTACCCGGATCGAAGGTCGATTTTTGAGAACCAACTTGCGCCCTGCAACTGATCGAACAGGTCGTCGATCCTTGGTAATGGGTACTTGTTATTCACAGTACGCTTGTTCAACTCGCGATAATCAATACACATTCTCATCGAACCATCCTTCTTTTTCACAAACAACACCGGGGCACCCCAAGGCGAGATGCTCGGTTGAATAAATCCTTTCTCAAGTAATTCGTCTAGTTGTGCCATTAGTTCCTTCATCTCCACAGGTGCTAGTCGATATGGAGCCTTAGCCACGGGCTGGGCATCTGGTACTAAGTCAATTCGGAATTCAATCTCTCTGTCAGGCGGTATCCCAGGCAAATCCTCTGGAAACACCTCCGGGTACTCGCGTACCACGGGTACATCGTCCAGTTCCTTAACTTCCTTACACTTGTCAATTACGTACACCAGATAAGCCTCGCATCCGCGCCTCAGGTACTTTGTTGCCCTAATCATCGAGATGACGTTAGGCATCGGGGCGTCGCGATCCCCAAGTACTTCAACTTCGCTACCATCCGAAGCCTTGAGTCGGATTATCTTTCGTTTGCATATAATCTGAGCCTCGTTGGCAGTTAGCCAATCCATACCTAACACGACATCAAACCCTCCCAAAACCATAACGAACAATCTGACGGGGAATCTATGGCCTTCTATCTTTATCGTGGAATTGTCAACTACTTCGGTTACTCTTGCAGTTCTACCCTCAGTGGTTTCTACATTAAAGGCCCTTTCTAGTTTACTGACTGGGTATTTTACCCGTTTACAAAAAGTGGCAGATATAAAACTTTTACCGGCACCCGAATCAAATAACACAGATACAAAAGTGTTGTCGAGGATGAACGTACCTGAAGCCACATCGGGGTCTTCCCTGGCCTGTTCTTGCGTCAGTGCATACGCTCGAGTCTTCGCTCGGGGCCTTTCTTCTTTCTTCTCAGGGCCTTTCCCTTTACCACTTTCACCCATTCTCGGTTTAGTACATTCTCGGCTCATATGACCGCCCTCTCCACATTTATAGCATTTAAAGCCTTGTGGGCATTCGCGGGAGTAGTGTCCGGTCTTGCCGCACTTAAAACATAGATTTGATCCCGCTCGGCATTCACCTGCATGCCTTACCCCACATTTTCCACAGACTGCCGCCTCGCCTACCCTGGCCTGTTTGTCCCGAGCCCCAAATAACTTCCCACCCGATCGCTTAGCGGGAAAACTCATCTTCTTCTTGGGCTCTTCAAAGGCAACGACATTCAGCGCCAGATCATCAAATACCACGCCGCTCAGTTCTACTACCGAATCGTAGGTAGTAGGGGCGTTTGCTTTAACGTATGTGCGGACCTTGTCCGGCAACCCCTGAATGTAACAGGCGATCTTTCTTTCTTCAGTAGTGACAAGATGTGGCACCAGACGTGCCAGTTCATTGAACAGAGTCGTGTACTGCCGGTGCGTCATGCTCCCAGCCTTCAGCCCCAAAAATTCCCTCTCTACCTTCTCAATCTCGTTCCTTGGACAGAAGTTCTTGATTACCAGAGTTTTCAAGTCAGTCCACATCATTGCATCAACCACCTCATTCCCTTTAGCCTGGCGTACACCTTCCCACCAATGGGATGCTTCTTCCCTCAGTGAATTGGCAGCAAATTTCACCACTTGATCCGCTCGGCATTCGCTCAGGCGAATGGCGGCTTCCATTCGAATTACCCAATCAAACGTAGCCACCGCGTCCTTCTTTCCAGTCAGGACCGGCGGGTCACATGCCTTGAATGACTTATAGTCGCAGCCGCGAGCAGGCGGTGCGTTAACTGCCTCAGTGTTCGGAGTATCAGTTGTCGGCTTAGACCCGCCCTCCTCATTAGCCTTCTTTAGTGCTTCTGCCAAAAGTCCTGGCAAGGAAGCCTTCATTAATTCCGTGAACTCGCGTGCCAGAGCCGCTCTTACTTCCGGTTCAAAAGTGAATTGTTGTTCTTCGACGTGAGTCGGCTCAGTCCCGTGCACACTACCTTCTGGCTCAGTGTGAACACTTCCTTCTTCACTGTACTCCTGACGAATAGGAGTTCTACCTCGGCCACCACCGGTACGACCACCGGTATGGCCCCCACCACGCTTTCCGTTTCCTCTTCTTGCCATTCCGTTCTACAAGACAAGGAAACCAATGTTATCACGCTAGTTAACAAATAGAATTCAACAAGCATTGTAAGATGTTAATATACACTGGCCATCTGCAATTAACCATTACACTACCTCTTGATTTCGATTTGACCACCTTTGTGATTTCCAACAGAACCCAAGTCCTAACCTTAACACTTCCTAAGGCATACTATATATGTAAATATATATACACTACCTTCATACCTGATGCTGTGGCTCGAGTTACCCGTACTGGCATCCTCTTTCGGTCCCATTCACAGTTTAAGTTCAGACACTGGGAGTGTCCAAATCTCTCAAACTATTGCTCTGATACCAACTTGTCAGGCCCCAAACCCGGGAGGCCTCACGTGTTTGATTTACTCATTCACAAACAGTTCTCAAACTATAATATCAAATAACGCAGCGGAAAATTTCATTCATTACATTACATAACTTCGTTCAACATGCGGAAGCGTAACATTGTCAAATACATAAACATAACATAAACAACTCGTAATGGGATGCCAGTCTTCATATCGTCCGGGTAACTCATCAAGCCGCCCAGCATCACCTTCCATCATCATAACCTTCCTTAACCTGAATGTGCATACTAAAAAGGTCAGCTACGCTGGTGAGTTCTAGTTTTTAACATAAATCATTAACTTCAAATATTTGCCAAAAACATAACATCATACTTCATTTAATAAAAAGCGTACGTAAAATAATGCAATAACAAAACATAACACATCATAAACATAAGTCAACGAACATATCGAATCTGCGCCTTCTCGTAACCGTCAATTCCAAACGTCACATACTGGCTGAATAACCTAAAGATCACCACCACTAGGCCCATCAACACCGTACTGTCCTTCGGGTGAAGAACTCCTAGGGCCCGATACTTAGGTCATTCAACACCAAACTTCAAGCACGGCATCACAAGGATGACACGTACCAAACTTCAAGCACTGCACCCCGTAAGGCACCAGTACCAAACTTCAAGCACGACTACCCCGTAAGGTAAATCGTACCAAACTTCAAGGATCACGATAATCCCCTTGGTGACCGTCATCACCCCAGTTGTACAACAGTTGGCCAGCCACAAAGGCCCCTAAAAGGTAAAGTCCCATAACATACATCCCATACCCATAACCTTCATTCCCTAAGGAATAATGGCAGATTCGTTCGTTTGTGACTTTCGTAAACATTCACTTCTTTTACTTCAAAACTTCAGTTAAAGCATTCGTACGTTTTATTAAAAATCATTCATTCATTCGTAAACACTTCGTAAACTTCTTTTGGCAAAATATTTCATAAACACTTCCTTCCAAAACTTCGTTCATAAACATCATTTTATAAAACATCACATACTTCATTCATAAATATTGTTTTATAAAATAGTCACATCGTTACGTATGCACACCAGCCCAAAAACATTTATTTAAAACATTAAGTAAGGGCTTCTAGAACTCACCTTATAAGCTAGTCTCGGTTGTCCTAAACAAAGGTCCAACAACGTCACTTCCGATCTGAATTGATTAGTTAAATACACATCAGACCTAATCCCAACTCTAATGGTTTACTCGTTCTGTTATAGGTGAATACACTGACTTCACTTACTGATGCAGACCCATCGAAACTACTTAGTTTCGACAGGTGCAGACCCATCGAAACTCCTAGTTTCGACAGGTGCAGGCCTATCGAAACTCCTAGTTTCGACAGGTGCAGGCCTATCGAAACTCCTAGTTTCGACAGGTGCAGGCCTATCGAAACTCCTAGTTTCGACCTGCGCAGACCAGCCTTCTTCCCCGTGAAAAACCCTAACTTTCGCATGCAGGTCCGACCTAGTCAAGATCCGGACTTTTTGTATTCAAAACGTGTATTTTCCCTTCGTGATTCCAGATTTATAACCCTTTCCTCATTTGGTTTATAAAAACCCGTCATTTTCACGAAAATACCCGAAAACCCAAAAACGAACAAAAACTCAGATTTGGTTCGGGTCATTACCTGTTTCGAGATTCTGATCCGGAGGTTTTGCTCACGAGCTCAGTAGCAACAAGCTCCTTCAATCTCGGGTCGATCCTTCACTTTCTCTCTCTACAGTTTCTCTCTCTAGATTCTTGCAAATGAGAGAAATGGTGTGTGTGTTGGCTATTTAAAGGGAGGAGACCCCCCCTTCCTTCAAGTTTGCTGGCCCAACCGGCCCGGCCCGTTACGCCTCGTACAATTATCCCGTTCGTCCCGGTTCAACCCGTTATTTAAAATCCTCATTTATTTTGGGATGTTACAACAACCTTTGCAAACATCATCTAGACATACTCCACTTCAAAGACGCAAGCCGAAGTTGCTAATTTTTATCATGAAAATCTTTATACCAATTCATCTTTAATCTTTGGAATGTAATTTCCTAGCTCGTACAATAAGAATGTCGATCCACATCGACATCATATGCTAATCAGGAAATATTCCTTTACGAAACACCTGAATTCAACACTTGGTATGTATATGCACCTTGTCGGTTGTCTAAATCGACCACTTATAAAGGGCATAACAACAATTTTCTTTCAAAACTTCTATACGCTGTGACGTGAAAGTAAAGTCACAAATATGTGATTCATGACCATACCTCAAAGCCAAGGATTCCTACCACGTTAAATCACCTACTACCTAACGATAGCAAAGGGTTGAAGAGACGATTTCTAGTAGAACCATATACCCAGTGCTCGATACTTAAGAATGAATACCAAACTTATTTTCTCGAAAACACCATACAGATTCAAGTTTATTGACATACCTACGTCCGAGTATTTGAACCCTCCCACTATCAATTTTCATCTTGTAACAAACTTGATCATCTCGATTGAGAACTTACCTCAAACCGTTAGTGTCACCAGACTTCTCTATAGTTTGCATAGTGGTAAATCTATTATCAATCAACGACCATACGTGTGTATTCTCCTACCTGAGGGTTTCCCACTATGTTTTAGGAGATATGTATGCTCACTTAAAAGTATTATGGACAATACTATCATGATAATTTCGGTTAATAGTATGCTTACCCTTAGAAATGGTGGCTATCTTATAGCCTAATTCCCGTTGTCAGAATCTAATTCAAACCTAAATGTTATGAATATATCGATTTGTATATTTTCCGTAAAGATACTCCTTTGATAGCTTCATTCAGATTAACTTCCAACTTTCTGTCTGGACACATTTTATCTAGCTAGTTGTAGTAGACATCCAAAATATTTGTGACAGCACTTCCGATCCATGAAAAGTTAAGATAAATACTTCATATAAGATACGTCATTCCTATTACAATTTAATTCTCATGTCAACTAAAAGAAAACTTTATTACCTTAGGACATATAAATCTCATACAAACCCTGTCAAGATCCTAACATTGTTATGAGTGCATTACTCATGAACAACATCTATGCATCCATACTAATCGGCACTGGAGCCGATAAATCTTTCGTCTTGATCGAATTCGAATCGTTACTTGATTTAGAGTCTAATAATTTGAATGCGATTTCTGCTATCAAACTAGCTAATGGAGAATTTTTAGAAGCTAGGAAAATATAGTAAGGTTGTACCTTGAGTCTGAATGATCATTCTTTCAAACTAGACCTCATACCTATTAGGCTTGGAAACTTCAATGTAGTTAGGTATGGATTTGCTATCCAAAAATTGAACTAGAATCATGTGTCACGAAAAGACCGTCAGGAATTCCTCTGCCAAACAATGAGACACTTGAAGTACAAGGAGAGAAACCTAGAAGACTTTTAAGAATAACCTTGTGTGTGAAGGCACGAAGATGTCTAAAGAAATAGTGTTAAGCATTTTGACAAAGGTGGTCGAGAATAAAACCAAGGAGATATGACTTCAGGATATTCCCACCGTTTGGGATATCCCAGAAGTGTTTCCGAAATAACTACATGGACTACCCCCGGTACGACAAGTAGACATTCAAATCGACTTAATCCCAGAAGCAACACCAACTTCAAATTCTCCTTATCAATTAGCACCATCGGAGATACAAGAATTAGCTAGCCAGTTACAAGAATTGCTAAACAAGGAATTTATCAGACCAAGCTTCTTGCCATGGAAAGAGCCGGTGTTATTTGTGAAGAAGAAGAATTGATTGTTCAGGATGTGCATCAAATACCGGGAGTCAAATAAGCTGACAATTAAGAACCGGTGTCCACTTCCAAAGATTGATGACCCGTTTGACCATTTACATGGTTCGACCTACTTTTCCATGATCGACCTAAGGTTAGGGTACCATCAAGTAAGAGACCAAGAGAAGGACATGCCAAAGACAGTTTTTAGGACGCGTTATGAACACTCTAGAATTTTAGTTATGTCGTTTGGTCTAACCAGCGCGCCTAGAGTGTTCATGGATGTGAAGAACATGTGTGCAAACCATACCTAGACAAGTTCGTGACAGTAATTATCGACGACACCTTAAGTTATTCACAAAGCAAGGAAGATCATGAATAACATTTGAAACTTATCCTAGAGAAAAGTTGAACGCAAAATTCCCCAAACGTGAATTCTGGTTGCAAGAAGTACACTCTCTGGGTCACATAATGAATGAGAAGAGCATTCACGTGGATCTAAACAAGATAGAGACCATCAAACTGTGGGAATCCTGGAATACACCTGCATAAATTTGGTCATTTCAAGAATTGGTAGGATACTACAGGAGATACATTGGGAATTTCTCAAAGAGAGCTCAACCCCTAACAATCTTGACTCAGAAAGATAAGAAGTTTGAATATAATCAAAGCAAGAAGAGTCATTTCAATTACTGAAATAGAAATTTTTCCAAGCATCTATTCTAACCCTACTTTAGGGGAACTGATAACTTTGTCGTATACTATGACACGTCACACCAAGGTCTCGGTTGCGTGTTAATCCAAAAAGATAAAGTCATTGCTTACGCATCTCGACAACTTAAAATTCATGAGAAGAATTACACGATTCACGATCTAGAACTAGGAACAGTGGTGTTCGTACTCAAAATTAGGAGACATCATCTATAATACCAAATGTATCATGTATACTAACCATAAAAGTCTTTAACACAAAAATATGTTAAACATGCGTCAATGGGGATGAGTAAAACTGCTCAAAGATTATGACTGTGATATTCGGTATCACCCAGGCAAAGATAACGAAGTAGTCTATGCCTTGAGTGGGAAAGAAAGGGTTAAACCCATCCAACGACGAGCACTAGGGATGTCCATCCAAACTAGTTTAAAGACTAAATATCTAAGTGCACAGAAGGAAATTCTGCATAAGGACAACTTAAATGGTGAACTTCTATGTGGAGTAGAAAGGAATCTGGAGCTCAAGTCAGATGAAGCTCTTTATTTCAAAGAAAGAATATGGATTCGGAACTCGGATAAACTAAGAGAGCTAATCATAGACGAGGCTCACAAGTCAAGATTCTCAATACGTCTAGGAGCGGATAAAATGTACAAGACTTGAAGGAATATTATTGGTGGCCTAGTATGAAGAAAAAATTGCAAATACGTCGGGAAATGTATGACATGCTCAAAGGTGAAGGTAGAACGGAAGAAACCGTCTGGATTATTACTACAACCGGAAACCCCACAATGGAAATGAGAGTAAATCTCCATAAATTTAAAGGACATTCAACAGTCATGACTCCATTCGTGTCATTGTTGATCATTTAACAAATCTGCATATTTTCTACTTATTAGAAAGGGATTTCGAGATGGAAAGGTTAGCCAAGCTATATAAGATTATAGCCAGTCACGTAGTACCTATTCCTGTCCTCTCTGATTAGGAAAACCGATTTACTTCCAAATTTTAGCGACCATGGCATAAAGCCATGGGAACACGTTTAGGTCTGAACACCGCAAACCGTACTCAGACCAATGCCAATGTAAAAGGGCAATACAAACATTAGAGGATATGCCCGGGACGTGTGTAATTGATTTTGGTGGAAACTGCGACGCTCACCTACCAATGACTGAATTCTCGTATAACAACAAGTTGCCACACGAGTATTAAATATGTGCCATTTGAGGCATTGTACGGGCGAAAGTGCCAATCACCCATCTGTTACACTGAAACCGGTGACAGTCAACCAACGAATCTAGAAATAATCCAAGAAACCACCGACATAATTGTCCAAATTCAAAATAGAATAAAAGCTACCATAGATCGTTAGAAACGTTATGCTGACAAACGGAGAAAACCTCTGGAGTTTCAGATTGGTGATAAGGTTCTACTAAAGGTATCATCGTGAAAGGGCGTAGTTCGTTTTGATAATAAAGATAAACTTGCCCAAAGGTACATTGAACCATTCAAAATTATGAATAGGATCGGTCTAGTAGCCTATAAGCTCAAGCCACCACAAGAAGTCAGTGGTGTGCATGACATGTCTCATGTGTTCAATCTAAAGAAGCGTTTGGCTTATGATTCACTATTCATACCGCTCGATGCAGTACGTATCGATGACAAACTCCATTTCGTCAAGAAAACCCATCGAAATCATAAATAGGGATGTCAAGAAACTCAAACAAAGCCCATACCTACCATAAAGGTCAAGCGGAACTCAAAAGGAGGTCCAAAATATACATAGGAACCTGAGGATCAAATGAAACTCAAAAACCCATTCCTATTCAACAGAACCCTAGACAATGATAACTCCTCATGAATTTCGGGACTAAATTCTTTTTAACTAGGGGAGACTGTGACAACCGTCAAATTTACAAAGTATTGTTTATATGTTATGTTTAGTTCATTTATGAATTTATGTGCACTATTTGGAATTAGTCATTTTGCAACGAACTATTATGAATGGTACATTCCAATTGGATGAGAAATCAATTTTAACGTTAGAATTCTATGACTATTGGCGATGAGGCTACATATACATTGAACCAACTAAATATTATCCAAAGAATACAAGTTAATAATACAAGAAATATTACATGAGCTCCAAGTTGATTCATAACGACGTGAATTAATATTTAACGCTTCATTTCATAAGTTCGGGTCAATTCATTATTATTTTTATAAACCTAACCAACACTCGTTCATATAAATATATATACACATATATTAGAAGCAATTCATAACACATAAAATCCTACTTCATTAATTTTTGAACATTTAATGCATTTACGATGAAATGCATGATTATTTTTGCAAAAATAAATGCACATATATATTTTTGCACCCATGACTACTTAAACCATTATTCAAAACTCAAATAACTTATATAAAAGTAATTAAAAATGGGTATTCTTTTATGGAACTCCATGTTTTATAAAACTTAAATAACACTTCCATTTCTTTTATAAAAAACTCAAGAGTTTTATAAAACCATGTGCACATGCATCTAAATCATCAACACACCATCCAAATCACCACCATTCTTGTCTTTTACACTCTTGTCCCTCTCCCCCTCCCTTGATTTCGGCTGCCATACCCTCACCACCATCTTCGCTTTGAAAATTTAGTCACATGTTTAGAAGACTTGCATTATTGTGTTGGCTTCAAGAGATAGGTGCCACTTTCCTCACTATAAATAGGGCACTTGGGCATTAGAAAAACTTGCACCAACACCCTCTAGCTCTCTCCTCTCCCCCTTGCCTAAAAGATTTCGCATTCCACCCATGTCCCCTCTCCAAAACCGTAAACAAGGCCAAACCCGTAACAGCATTCTGCCAGAACAATTGCCCGACTTCGCAAGGTCATATCTCCCTCTTTTCTTGGACAAATGACTCCATTTTTTGTTCTAGAATGGAGTTCTATGAGCCCAAATTGTCCCCGGACTGCATGCATACATCCGTAAGTAACTTAGTGCAACATGGAAAATTACATTGAGAGGAATCAACAAAGAAAAGAAAAAAGGGTCAACAAATATATAAGTATTTATTTTTGGATACAAAGAGTTCTCTAACTAGTACTTTATGACTTTAAATTATGTATAAATATAGACAATATTAATACATTTATGAAATCATTAACCGATATAAAACCCAAAAAATAAGTCTTTAACGTGCCTGCATCCATCAACAATGTTTCATGCATAGAGTGAAGTCCTGTGAACTCAAGTAGTATTTATTTACTTGTAGCATTCGAGTAGGACGTTTCGGGTTTCATTCATAGTCTATTATCATGGTATTCAAGACTCTAGGTGAGTATTCGTAGCCCTGTTTTCGTTTTACATATTTAGGGGAAATACATTATTTTACATTCTATTATTCAAGAAACTCGTTTATTTTATACTTTGCATCTGACACACGGTGTATATTACATGTGGCAAAATTATCACTTAAGTCCCTATGACCCTATAACCAATTAACTCATGGATTGAGCCAATGGATTAATATAGATATTACTATCGAAGTTTGACAAACTCTCATTTATTCCTTGTTGAACGTGTAAATCAACTGAGTATACATGCTTAAATGAATGCTTTTTTCCATCATGCACTGATGTTTTGTGATAATGCATTAGCATCGGGGCAATGCAAAGTCAATAGGTTTGGTTATGGAACCATGTACATTGTAGCTATTACTTGATTACACTTGTATAGTAAACGTATTATTTACAAATATTTGATCGAGTCGCAAACCTGCGAACTCACCAACCATTTTGGTTGACACTTTTTAGCGTGTATTTCAGGTATCAATTAAGTGGTTCATGAAAGCATACAAGGATAGGAGTACCTGAGGAGATTACTATATATTGCCATTTATATTAGGACTACATTTTGAGAATCTCAAGTGTTGTACTTAATTGAATACAATGTAATTACCATAGTCTTTGGTCGAAATGTAAATTTAGTTTCTCTTGTAAACAATGTGTTTCTCGATATTTAGTTTTCGTTACATTCCCGTGTTTTCGCTCTAGCGGGGGTGTGACATGTGTGAAGTGTGTAACAGAAATGTAAATAGCGGAATAATAAATAACAGGAAAGTAATTGCAGCTATTACTTGATTACACTTGTATAGTAAACGTATTATTTACAAATATTTGATCGAGTCACAAACCTGCGAACTCACCAACCATTTTAGTTGACACTTTTTAGCGTGTATTTCAGGTATCAATTAAGTGGTTCATGAAAGCATACAAGGATAGGAGTACCTGAGGAGATTACTATATATTGCCTTTTACATTAGGACTACATTTTGAGAATCTCAAGTGTTGTACTTAATTGAATACAATGTAATTACCATAGTCTTTGGTCGAAATGTAAATTTAGTTTCTCTTGTAAACAATGTGTTTCTCGATATTTAGTTTTCGTTACATTCCTGTGTTTTCGCTCTAGCGGGGGTGTGACATGCGTGAAGTGTGTAACAGAAATATAAATAGCAGAATAGTAAATAACAGAAAAGTAAATAGCTCGAGAATAACCAGGTCACGTGAGTTCACCAATTCTTGGTCTAATAACAAGTTCATATAAAGATGTACGATACACGTGAGTTCACCAATTCTTGGTCTCATAACAAGTTCGTATAAAGATGTACGATTTTATTATAGAAGCATCTTTGTGTGACAGGCACTCTGGATATTGAACTGATCTGTTTAGTCTTTTGTATTATCTGTATTCAGTCTTTATGTATATGTTTTAATCGAGTTGTAATCGTATCTATCTGTACTTGTACTTGTATTTGTTTCTTTTAGTTGTATGTACGTGTTGGGTACAGTACAAATACGTAGAAGGATGTATTCATGCGTATTTGTTATGGACGCATCACATGTCCTGCGTACTTGACAAGTACGCATGAAGGATTATTCCTGCACACTTGTTAAGTACGTAGGAAGCAGGTCTGCTATAAGTAGCTGAATTGTTGTTGTGATAAGTACGCTCTCATTTGTATTCCTCTGTTCCAGAACTTTTGGAGAGCTTCTTGTAATCGATTGGCTACGATAATAGACCACGTATTTTGTTACTTGTGTTTACATTTGTCGTCTTATGTTCCATTTAGTCTCGAGGATTCCGCACTCTTGTAGACTAGACTACACACCCACACGATCACGATCCGAGACACCCGGGGACCTACAAGTGGTATCAGAGCGATTGCTCTTGATTTTGAGTGTTGTGAGTGTGTTAGGAACATTTTCCGACAAAGTGTTGTATTGATTTACATGTTTTTGAACCCACATTTGGTGATTTTCAGAGCTGATGTTACCCCTGCTCTTACACAAGTTCATCCCTGAAAAATCCCAAAATCCACCTTTGCTTGTTGTTAATTGGGTGATACATTCTTCAAGGATTGCTTAGAATCAAGTATCTAATCTCTTGGTTGGATCAATTTCTACATTACAATAACCTTTGAAGATTTCATAAATCACAAGTCACCAGTTTGCCCAGACAAATGGATGTACAAAGTTCAAAAAGTGATTTGGCGTACTTACCTGATTTGGATCAGTTCCTGCGTATTTGTTCAGCTCTTGCGTACTTATCAAGTACGCAAGGCAATACTTGGTACGTAGTTATTGTATTCATGCGTAGTTAACAAATACGCAAGACCAAAACTGTTCATGCGTATTTAACAAAAACGCAAGACCAAACACATATACGCAAGACCATTTCAAGTACGCAAGTTGGATTAAGTTTTTGAATTTTGACTGAGTCCTACACAATGTCGAACATTCAGAATATTAGCAGCATGTTAAACTATGATAACGAAATAGGGACTCCACAAAAACCACCTAAGTTGTTAAACGTGAATGATTATTCCAATTGGAAAGCTAGATTCGAGGAGTACGTTTCGTACAATGATTCAAACATGTGGATACCCATTCTGGAATGGTATAAACATCCAACACATAAATATCTTGGTGAGAATGTTCCCAAACCTCTGTCTAGGCTAGATGAAGAAAAAAAGAAGGCTTATGACCTAGAGAAGAAAGCACATGGTTATATCACCATGGCACTAACGAGAGAATTATTTCACAAATTTAGAGGTTATGATACTTCAAAGGATCTAAGGAAAGCCTTACAGAAGAGATTTAAGGGAAACAGTGATGTGAAGAAAAGGAAGAGGGATTTATTGAGGAAACAATATGAGTGTTTCAAGTATTTAGAAAATGAGTCTACTGATGACTTAATTTCTAGATTTTATCACTTATTAACAGAGTTGAAATCTTATGAGCTGAAATACCTTGAAGAGGAGTTAGTTGAAAAGTTTTTAGACGCACTTCCTCCTAAGTTTGATATGTATACAACCCTATTACGGGAAAACAACAAATTCTATGAAATGACCATTGACACTGTGATAGGGAAAAGTCAAGCACATGATATGAATTTGAGAAAGAAAGAAACCGGAAACCGACCTCAAGTTCAAGATCCTTCAATTTATTTTGGGAAATCTTCCACATCAAAGTCTTCGGGGCCATGAATTGCTTTGTTTTCCGGGTGTTCTTCATAGGAAGACGATCATACCAACGATTGTGTAAACTCAACATCTTTTGTTGCTTCAGTTTCCAATTCCTCAAGAGGTCCTACATCTTCATCATCTGCTCACCAGAATTTTATTGCAGAGATTGTAGAAGATCATGTCGCCATATTTGCATCATGTATGCTTGCCTATGAAAACTTTATTGGTGGGAAGCTTACTGATCTGGAAACCATTGAAGAAGATTTCAACCAAGTAGATCCTGATGATATGGAAGATGTGGATATTCAATGGAATATGGCGATGATCTTAAGAAGGGCTAAATGTTTTCTAAGTAGAACTGGAAGAAAGTTCATAGATTCAAACGCAAGGGTTGGTTTTGATAAGTCAAAGGCTAAATGTTACAAATGTCAAAACTTTGGACACTTTGCACGGGAATGTCGGAAAGACAAGGCACCTGCTTCTGGTTTTACTAGACCTAGTCTAGGAAACAGCCAAAGTTACAAGAATCAGAACAAACGGAGTCAAAACTAGGGAACTACATCAAATGCTTTGGTAGTTCAGCAGGATGACAGTTTTGACTGGGGTGTTAACTTATAGGATGCCATTGTTTCACAGACTCAAATAGGATTGATGGCAGAAATTGTTGAACTTATAGAAGCAGAAGGAAGGGAAGCTGCAGCTGCCGCCCAACAGGAATCTGCATTCGCACTGATGGCCATTGGAGAATCATCAAGCACCCGTGAGGTAGATTCTAATGCATTTGCTAATATTTCTATTTCTTGTTTAAATTGTAAGATTTTGAAATATGAGAATGATCGAATACATGATCAGCTCGAACAGCTTCGTATTGCAGCATTGAACTATAAAGAAAATGAAAAACGTTTTAAATATTCAATTGAAAATCTAAAGAAAGAGAAACATGATTTCTCAATTAAAATCAGTGAACAAAAATTTCACCTTGATGTTGCATACAAAGCATTAGAGAAGAAAAATGTTGAACTGGCCAAACTGCAAAATGAAATCTTGCAGTTAAGTGGCAAACTTGAGAAGTTGAAAAACTCTTGTTTCGTGATGGAACACTACGAAGCATTAGTAAGAAAAATGAATGGCCAAGGTTTAGGTACCAACGCCATTCCTCCACCGGCAAATGGCAAGTTTGTCAACGAACTAGTTGATATTGATCTATCTTATCTGGATGACTCTTTAAGTAAGGCTAATTCAATTTCTGAGAGTAGTGAGGAAGATAACTCTGTTGAACCAAATGATAACATCAAAGTTGATGGAGTTGTTTCTGAGGAAATGTTTGATAAACCTAAGGTTCAGAAAGATACTATTACCAACCGTGATAATTGTATCTTAACTGAACATGATGTTGTTGAGTCCAACAATAAATTAAAAAATTTGCTCTATGGATGTTTCAAAACCATGAAGCGATCCAAGAACGAAAAATTTCCAAACAAGCTTGGAAAGAATTTTCATGAAAACATTAAAAAGAATTACACGTCCAAGACTCAAGTAGCATCTGCTCAAGCACAGACTGCTGTTCATCAAACATCTCCTCCCGTTCATCAAAATGAACCTTTCAGATGCCCTAAATTATACATGTTTTGCATGCATAATAATCCCCATATTATGGTACTAATCAAACAAAAGCCTTGCAATTGATACATAATGCGTTAATATTTCATAATTACAGGTTATTCGGTGTCCTAAGATAAACAAAGCAAAAACTAGCTTAAAACATAAAGAAATCAAGCTTTTGGAGGACCAAACCCGAACTTTGACCCCCAAGAAGTCAAACCAGGTCAAAGGAAGTCAACAAGCAGCTAAAAGACAAGCCTGGGAAGCAGACAGGGCATTGCACGGTCGTGCAATGCCATGCGCGGCCGTGCATTGCTTGTCTTGCTTCCCAAGGCTCTGGTACACTATCCTTTGTACCCTGTTTGATTCCCGAGGTGTTTGCACGCCCGTGCATTGCTCATTTTGAGGCCTATAAATAGATGGCTTGGGTTCTTCATACCACACACCCTTCCATACATTACCAGAGCTCAAGAGAGTCCGTTTCTGTAGTCTAGAGTAGAGATTAGAGAGTAAAGAGGCTCCACCTCTTTGTCCGCAAAAGGGGAGCATACAAAACTCAGCGTTACGCTAGTTAGTGTGGCCATTCATGGCTAAACTCTTTGTATTGCTAGGGTGAAGATGTCACACCCCAACCGACGGCGGAAACGTCGGGGCGTGAAGCGTGCAGACTGTTCATTGCTCATGGTTTGCTAAAGTTTGAATATTTAATAATTGTTTTCATTGCAATCAATCAAATCACAACCAATCCACAAACAAAGAAGTAAATTACATAAAATAAACTGTTTTAATTGAATTCTAGGTCCAGTCCTATGTGTAGCATATCTTGATCACTTCAAACATTAGTACCTGAAACATGGTTAAAACGACGTCAACTAGAAAGTTGGTGAGAATACATAGGTTTTATTGTGTGATAGCAAAATACGTGTTGTGTGCATACTGTTCAATACAACATGATAATTAAGGCAATTATGGAGAGAAACCATCATGTGACCTATACAATCAAACCTTTGTAACTGATACTCAAATTGTGTTGTCAGTAACAGTCACCCTACCTGGGTGGGTTTGTCAGACTCAATAGATCTACCACTGTTCACTTTCGGCTAATAGTTAATGATTGTACATGAAGAGCATAATAATTGGTCTACACAGCTAGCACTCAAGCACAATGCACAAAATGTATACATGTATGTAGGATGAAACTGTATATGTGTAAGATTGAAAACATGTTGTTGAACGCATGTTCCACCCCAAAATGTTTGTAAAATAAGTAAAAGAGGGGCTATGTAAACTCATGTGTTATGCAGAGTGAGATTGCACAAGCAAATGGAAAGCAGCGGTGTATCGTAGATTGCTAGATTCGACCTAATGAACATTATATATGATTACGTATTATTGGGTTGCGTTATTCGATGTCGGAAGTAGATTTGTTTAAGTTTAAGGTTAGTTTTAAATAAATACACCTTTTGTTTAGAATGTCCACTAGATAGTATTGATATATATATTTATTTAATTATAAGTTTAAATAAATAATATTTGTTAAAGACAAAACGTATGGAATATATTGTTTGTTTATAAAAATAATTATATAAACTTGTAGTATTTTATTGATTTTAATTTAAAGAAAGATTAAATAATCGATTTTTAATAAACAGTACTTGGTTCTGGATATTTTATAAAATAATACTTTTTATAACATTAAAATATAAAATATATTAATTTTGGTTAAAATCAATATTCTGTTTTAAGACTGAGCACGACCGCGCTCATGCAGGGCACGACCGCGCTCGTTACCGGGCGTGACCGTGGTGTCGGAAAGCGCGCCCGTGGTCGAGTCAGGAGGCTACAAAAGATTCTGTTTACGAGACACGACCGTGCTCGTATCCGGCACGACCGCGTGTAGGTCAGGACTTGGTTTGGTCGGTAAGAACGACCGCGCCACACTCGGGCACGACTGTGCTTGGTCAGGCACGACCGCGCTCATAAGTTAGCGCGACCGTGTCTGGTCAATTCCAGAAGCAATTCTTTTAATTCTTGTAATAAAATCGGTTTGTTTTGTAGGGTTTTCATTGATTAGGTGTTTTCGAATCCAACTAGGTCAATTAATTGGGTTTATAACTTGTTTATCATGAAGTTCGATTAAAACTATTTATTTATCAAAACTCAGATTCAATCGGTTTAATCGTGTAATATGGTTACGAATTAGGTTAGGGCTTTCGTTTAGCTTGGATAAACGAATCAATTGGACTACTACTAACCTGTTTAGATCGGGAAACAAGTGCAGACGGCTACGGGGAAGAATTCTCGGCTTTGAGTGATCGACAGAGTAATTGATACGATGAGTAGATGAAATTAGGATTGATAGAGGTTTATAGGAGTCGTGCGAAGGTAATGGAATAGTTTAATTCGTCTGATTTGGTTTTAATTACAGGATTCGATTTAGAGAAGGAAAGTTCGGTCGTTTGGGTTGAAATCGAGCGAATTCGAATGTATTTGGTCGTGTTTAAGGCTTAATCGGTCGAATAACTTCCTCTACAAGTCTCGCAGTTTCTAAAACGCGTTGCAATCTATTTTTGGACAAGATTTGAGTCGGTTTGACTTTTCAGAAGTCAAACTGTGTCGGAGGCGCGACCGTACTTAATGATAAGCACGACCGTGGTCGCTTGCACAAGCGCGACCGTGCTTAGGACTAAGCACGACCATGCTTGTGTTGGTTTTGGAAATTTCAAGACTAGTCCTTGTAGTTTCGATGTCTTGATGTTGTTTTGAGTTTTAGTCGCCTTTGGTCCTCGTAGTTTGTAAGATTGTTTTAGTTAATAGTGTAAATTAATAAACGCGTGTATATTTGAATGTAAAATTGGAATCGGAATCGTCTTTTATTGCACGGCATAAAATAAGTAGGAAAACATGAAAATTAGGGATGTTACAGTATCCCCATGTTGAGGGAATTTCGTCCCGAAATTGAATTAGTTCAGGCTACTGAAACTGCAAGGAGATGTGGGTTTGGATTTTTCAATGGGTTTTTGACCATTGGCCTAGGGAGTAATACGGATGGCCAGATTTAAGTCTGATAAAAACTTGTCGTCATGTCGGGCATAGAGGGTGGTAGTGGATTTAGTCTTGAAAAGGGTTAAGGAGAAGACTATCAAAGAATACTCTAGACTCTAAAGATAACATTGTATTACTTGAAATGGAAATGATGGGGATTTGATAATTGGAGTTAGTTTGTGATGTGGTCTACTAACCATACGACAGAATTCACTATGTTTTCGATGCGCTGACTTTTATAATTACGTGTGCACCCGTAATTACTCAATTCATCGCATGGTCTGCATAGTTCATCCTATTGTGTGGGTGGTTTTTGGGGGGTATCACAAAAGCACTTAACTCGTAACTATTTCTTTCACGTATGAGTTGCTAACAAGTAATTACGTCCATAGATAGTGTAGTCAATCAGGAAAGTAAGGAGTAATAATGTAGTATAACCTAAAGTTCCACAGTTTACTCGCGTTTGAACAAGAATACGTCGAACCATGAGTAGCTCCAAAGTGTGATAGTTAGAACTTTAGTGAGTAGAGGGTATGATTGTGTCTTGTGTAGTAGGATCAATCAATCGTAATAATTGTAAACAATTAATTCCGTGTGTAATGTAATCACTCAAGTTTCGTGTATGATATAATGTTATGCACATTGTGAGCAATTAGGTTTCATGTGAATAGGGTAGTACCATGTATATAGTAAACAGATGGATCTTTGAACAATCTAGTATTTATGTATCTTGTATGCAACCATGTTTTCATGTGAACAATTGAGTATAATGCGTGTCGTGAATAACTAAGTACCACGTATCATGTAATCAATCTTGCACCATGTGTGTTGTAAACAATTGGGGTTTATGTAGCACGTAATAAATCCTATATCATGTATATGGTAAATAGCTATGTTGCATGTATTATGTACGTTTGTAAATAACTGAGTTTCATGTGATATGTGGATGTTCGTGTGTAAGCCATTGAATCTTGTGAGTGATGTAACCTAGCGAATTCGGTAGGTGGTTGTGTGTTTCGGACAAGCGTGTTGTTTTGTTGTTCATGAATAGTGTGTGTAGTTGGGTTTTGAAATCTTGTTGAGGTTCATACGAGTGGATAGGGTTACGCGAAATGGTTCATTTTTGAAGTGGATAGTACCCTCATGTGTTTTCTGAGGGTGTAAGGTACGAGAAGGTTTTGTGGGTAATTTGAGCGATGTGTTAACGAGTAACTGATTCGTTGTGAATGGACAAGAAATTGTATTTTATCCTTGGTTGTAATTTAATAAATAAGTAGAAATAGTAAGTCGAATAATCAGATAAATGAATAGACAAAAATCTTTTACTGATTTTTTTTTTTTCATCAATCAGAGAACGTCTCCAAGAAAGACGAAATAGTGGCCAATTCATGTACAAATTAAGCCAAGGTTTTGAAAATCAAAATTATAATATATTTAGAAAATGTTTTATAGAAACGAGTCGCATTAAAATCTTCTCATTCGGTAAAAAGGTTTGTTAAAAATTTATTTTCCAAGTATCATTTATAAAATCCGGAGTTTGATAGATGTTTTGCTTGAGTACAATAACGATGTCGTTTTAAATAAATAGAATGATTAGTTTTGTAAGGGAGGCTTGGGTGCGCGTACCAATTGCAATGAATGACAAGGTGTTGTTTTGGTGATCTTGATGAAAATATGGTGGTAATATTGAGTCAACGAGTAACGGTTTTAAAGTTGTAAAGTAAAACTGAGCATAGATGATAAAGTGTCAAAAATTTAATTCAACCATAAGGTAGCGGTTTTCAAATGGAAGGTTTGAAGACAAAAGAAAATTTTAGGACGGTCCATCTAGCGTCTCGTTCACTGTCTCGGTGTTGACATGATTTTCGTTGGTGTTTATGTTGAGAGCGCGTCCACGAGCACCACCTTGGGCAGTATTGAAAATCCTGGGACATCGGTGACGGAAATGGTTTGGGTCGCCACATTCAAAGCAAACTCGTCCATCAGTAATAGCCGGGACCACTGGGTTTATCACTTGTTGTTTGGTCCTATTCCCCCGGTTGGCTTGAGTACTGGGCGGTCCAGATCGGCAACTGTTGGCAGTATGGCCATATTTCCCACAGTTGGCACATAGACGACATGGCATGGTCGGGTAGTGGTGATAATTGCAAGTGGTGCACAAGGGGTTGTTTCCCATATATGGTCTCTTATTTTGGGCTTGGGCTAGTGGAGCAACTTGGTCGATCGGTATAGCAGCGATTACGACAACAATTTTACGTTTCTTATTGCATTGAGGAGGTCTGTGTTTGTCTTCCTTAGAGGGTTCAGAAGAGGATGCTGGTTCAGTGACTTTCATTGCGCCTTTGGTGTTGTTATTAGAGTGGGTGAGTTGGGTAACAAGTTGTGTGAGCAGGGCGGCCAGATCATTGTTGTTGTTGCATTTGTTGTTGTTGACGCGACGGGGAGGCATTCTACAGATTTAAATAACTTAGTGAGAGGTGTAAGAACTTCTTGAATCAAATAGAAGGATGAACTGGTATAAGTAATTCATAGTTCGGATTGTACTCAAATAGTAACATAACCACTTGAATACTATGACATATTAAGGTTAATTTAAACTCAGATAATTATCAAGGAGACGTGCTTTAGCCTATAAGTAAACACTCATCCCAGGAAAGCATACGGATCCCTCGGTTGATTGGGATTTATATGAAATACTTTCCTACACAGAAAACCCAGAATACAGGTGTCACCCTTCCAGATTGCACGTGTCCTTTAACAATTAATGAAAGCCTAAAAAACCTTAACGGGTAAAAAAATATTTTAATAGAAGTCTATGAGCATGATGTTCCACAAGCTATGATGATGGTGACAATGGAGCATGCGAGAAAGATATGTGGTTTTATGTAACATTCCTGATTTTCCGACCCCATTTTAATTTATTTTAATTAATAAAATAACGACGCGACATTAAACCCTACAAGGACTAGTTGTGTAATTAGTCAAAAATCTAATTATAATTAACTTTGAAAGTCAAGGAAAAATTGAGGAAATATGCTCCCGTTGACTTTTAATAAATAAATCTAACGAATCCTTAACCAACTTAACTCAACTCAAACCCGAGGGACCAGTTTCGCCAGATTCAGAATTTTTGAACATGAAACTGCAGGGACCAATCTGTAATTAACTCATTTTCGATTTAGTTTGACTTCAGAAAGTCAAACTGCCGTTTTTGCTCGAATTCAAACCCCACACCCGGAATCAGTTGAAATTCGTAACTGTTATTCACGTTAGTGTCATTATCAATCATTATAGAAGCAATTACCAGCTCATCATTTCACGATTTAACCCGATTTATGGCTAATCAACCGTAACCGTCGACCTCCCTCGTATTACTCTCCAATTCGCAAACTATCGATCATTTACACAGAAATCGATCACCTGCAAATCTCTAACAAATCCCCTCAAACCTGCTACATAATCCAATTTCATCGAAGAAGGACGCAGAGTCGCCGGAAAGCCAATCCCGCCATAGTCGGCATCCGTTTAGTCGATCATAGTCAATTCGATCATCGTTCTGGTAATTAAACCTATCAATAGCTTCGTTTTTATCTATATATTAAAAGCCCTATGCTTATTAGGGCTTACATTACAGAATCAAGCATGATATGATTCTAGGGTTCTTAACAATATTGGATTTAATCGAACCCTACCCCCGACTCTGTTTAAATCAAATTAATTCATACCAGTAGATTCGAAATACATTTTTAATCGATAACCCTATGCCAATTCAGTTTCATATCATCGGCTTAATCAAGAACCCGTAACTAGGGTTCGTTCATAAAATGATTTGGGGGTTTCGACCCTAGACTTAATCCTAATCCAATTAAACCATACCGACAGATTCGCAAGACCCTAATTAGTAAAAGCCCCATGATTCTATCACATTCCATTATCAGAATCATCCAAATCAATTTTGAGTTCAAACTTAGGGTTTCAGCTATTGAATCTGTAATTAAACATCCTAAACCCGTTGTTTTTGCAATTAAAACCTACCATAGGCTCGTTTGAGGTTAACGAACAAAACCCCTAAGATCTTACAGTCGGTCACTGCCAGTTTTGGGGAAATTGGGACTGGGTTCGATCGGCTCGAGGAAAGGGGAAGAACACTCTCGGGTTTTATGTTAAAACAATTTCTGACCGGGTTTGTGTGCGATACCCTAGCGGGCGGAGTTGGTTAAGAGAGTGTGCTGGTGTGGGAGAGACCCGGGTTCGAGTCCCTCCACACACATTCATTTTTAAAACATTTTATTTGTATTATTTTATTATAAAAACAATACCCTATATTATTATATTAATATATTAATGTGTTCTAGCCTCGTAAAACCACCCGTAGGCTCGGGTTTGGTTTATAACCTTTTCTTATTTAAAAATACTAACTTTTATAATAATATAGTTATATTATTTTCAAACCCCGCCTTGGAATAAATAAAATAATTATACCTTCACCTCGTTATTAAACTTCTGGTAACGTTTCAAACTTATAAATAATATAAATACTTATATTAGTTACCCACGTTTATATCCCCGAATAAAAATAGATATATTTATTATTCATATGAATTGTAATTTCAACTCGCTTAGTGTTAGATGGTATGCAACACTAATTTTTCTCTTTTATAAGCTAATATATATTTACCCAAATTTGACGTATTTTCATGACTAAATAACTAAATGAGTATAGACTTAATTATTTTGTTTATATTTAAAGCAATGTAATTTCATACTACGCTTCAAATAAATAAATCTAATTTATTTAGTTAATTACCCAAGCTCTAAATCATTATTTTAAGGACACTATATCCCAACATTAATAATTATAAAACAATTTTCCAAAAATAAAACGCAATCACCTATACAACCCTTTCATATAATTCGACACGAACTCATTACACAACTCCCTAAACTCACATCCTTTGAAGCCCTAGACTTCGATTTAAATATTTTATTAATTTATCTTCATACGCAATACACTCTAGGTTAACGTTGTGCGTTACAAGGATCACTTTGCTACTTAGAGTCTCGTGTTAGCTACGCCTTCGAATCATGTGAGTATTTCACAACCCCTTTTACTCTTTTTCACTTTTGGGGTGAAACATGAACTATATACAAAATTACACGCTTACATTTACACAAACAACACAATTACAAATCCTATTTACATTCATGTGTGCAATTTGAGCTTTATGCCCGAGTGCTAGGTGTGCTAACCTTTTGTATGCTATTATGTGCAATCATTAACTATTCAAGCCGACGGTTTTCAATGATAGATCTATTGAGTCTGACAAACCCACCCATGGTACGCGGTGATTGAAACCGACAACACATTTGTTTTGCATGCTAGTTACAAGGTTTGATTGTACATTTGGTTACACAATAGCTACTCCCCATAAACGCCTTATTTTATCATGTTTTGTAAAGGATTTGTTTTCAACTATATGCTATCTACATACAACTGTGTTATACTCACCAACTTTTTAGTTGACCTTATTTTATTCATGTTTCAGGTGTTTTCATATGAGCTAGATCAAGACATGCTACACATAGGCTTTGGACCTAGTTAATATTAAATCAAAGACAAATTGTATTTCATTATGTACTTTGAACTTGTTCATGTTTGTTTGAATGGAAATGGATTTAACATATTACAATTTAGTCAACCTTGAGCTCATGAACAGTCTTACATGTCCCGCCCCGATGATTCCGCCATCGGTCGGGGTGTGACAGATTGGTATCAGAGCCTTGGTTATAGGGAACTAGGTTATTAGACACTCTTGACCTAGACTATAACTTTAGGACACCCATACAATGCAATACTACTACATGTTACATTATAAATTCATGTGTGATTATTTTTACATGCCAACCTAAGTACTCACACTACATGATACAATACATAATGACTTATGTGTCACACTACTTGATAACTCTTGTGCTTACACTCATTACTACCTACATGCTATATGATTATTTCCTATGTGAATATCTTCATATGTTATACTATATGATTTCATTACATGATACAATACTCAATAGTTTATGTGTCAACTTTTCCTTCTATTCATAGCTACCTACTTAAATTATTTAAACATTATCCTAAGTTGACACACACACATACTCACCACATTATTCATACACATTTAGACTCCCATACATGATACCATCACCTTTATGAGCAAAGATTTAAATTATTGGGCCTAATGTCCACCAATAATAAACCAAGAAGCCCATCTATCCTTCAAGAAGAAGAAGCTCACTTAAATGTATAAATCTTACCTTGGGCCTCAAAGCCCAGTCCACAACAATTCTCATCTTAACCATGAGCCCAACAATAGTATTATTAATACATGATGGCTGGAAGAGTGTGTAAGCCCACGAGGAATTCTGGCTAAGGAAAGATAGGGTACTTAAGCGTGTCTTAGTGACCCACCCCTCTTTCCTGGGAATTCTCCTTAGGGATACATTACTTATAGGTCAAGTGTATTTCCAAAATACTATCGTGAAGGTTCGGCGTTACGACTAGTCAAACTCTAAAACCCATAAGAACTTCTATATTTGACACTTCATATTTCATTATCACTTACAACTTTTTCATTGTTTTTCTGTTAGACATGGACTCCTACGCTCCTCCCTCCCCGGTTTACCGTCCTGGATCAGAATCTGATTGGGAAGAAGACACGGAGACACCCGTTTATCGATCACCAACACCCCTAGCCGCTAGGCCAAGGTTCGATGTAAGGGCGTACGGGATTGGGAACACCGACCCGAGACTTCGAACACCTGGATCACCCGTACCCATAAACCCGTATCATACACCTCACCCCCGTGATCAATTACCACCCCCACTAAGAGACCCATACCTAATGCCCGACCCATACCATCCTAACCCTTGGGTAAGACAAACCATGGCACCCACTAGTGTCATGGGGATTCCAACCCATGACCTCCATCAATATGTAAGAACCTCAGAATTCGAGAGGCATAGGATAGAGCAGGGAGTGATACACGAATTGCAAAGACAAAGAATAGATAGCCTAGCAAACCAATTAGGGTACCAAAAGGAGTTGATCTCCATCCTCGAAAAGGAAGTTCAAGAGCATCGCACGGAGAACGCCAAGGCTGAAGCCAGATCTACTACTAGAGTGACCATAGCGGTGTTCATCTTGGCGATTATTTTCTTCCTAGTGGAAAGCTACCTGAGGCGTTAGAAGAAGCTTCTACTATTCTCCTTTAAAATTTTTGATTTGAGAACCATTTTCTTATGTTTTTGAATAATGTTTAACATTTCAGTATTCAGTCAATTCCATATATTTCAACTCTACAGTTAGTGTTCATTGATTTGACGCGTGGAACGTAAATTACACCTGTTATATTTTCATCAAACTTTCTCAAATATTACTTCTTTCATTCAACATGATTTAGTACATTACCAACAATCTCTTTCATTAAATAAATCATCCTATTTTTATGATTTAAACAAAACCTCGTTATCATGTTTAAACAAAATGTTTAACGAAATTTTAGATAATACCAAAAAAAAAAAACATAAATTTTCCATAAAAACTTTTTACCTAATAGGGAAGGTTAATGCAACCATTTTTATAAAAATATTAATTTCTCACTACTGATAAATAATTATGATTTATACTACTACTTATTTGGCCCATAGTTGAAAATTTAAGTTAAAAATATTTTCTCATAAACTGCATATTCATTTAAAATATACGATTAAATGATTTCACTACTTTATATATCTTCAACCAAAGACATTTTCCCACTTTCTATGTTCAAACAAAGGCCCGTATTGGTAAACACAATTCCCGAATAATTCCAAAACCTCCTCGCTACCTTTCACTTGACGCTTCAAGAGATGATCCATACCGCGTAAACGTTAACTTTTCCCACCAACATCAATGAGATATGAGGACTTGAACCTAACTACCACATGATACAGGAACACCAAACAACACGTTTTTTCGCAGCACTCGATCGCATGCAAAACCCGTTAGTACACATCGCACGCGACGTTCAATACTCACGTATACACGTTTACAATATATCCAACGCAACCACATGATACATGAAACTCAAAGAACCTCAATATACCCAATGCTGCACAAATTGCATAATACATGAAACTAGTTGCCTACAAATTACAATTTGCTCGATTGATCACGTAATGCACGAAACATGTTTATTTGCAATACATACGCTATTGGATTGAGCACATGATACACGGAACTTAGATTGTTTGCAATATACGAATTGCTTCATTGATACAAAATTCTAGATTGACCACACTGTACATGAAACTCATTTGATTACAAAGTACTTTATACTAAATGGTGTACACTATAAAAGATACATGATGCTACGTTGCTAACACTATACATGAGGTCCACTTCCTTCGATACACATAATACTATGTTGTTTACATTACACGTTATGGTTTACCGATTACAAAATACAAGATGCTAAATTGTTTACTTTATATATATGAGACTTATTTGATTTCGAACTACGTGACACTGGATCATACATGAGACTTGTGTGCTTACTATATACTCGAAACGAAATTTGCTTACAATTATTACAATGGATCGATTTCATTATACACAAAACATGGTCATGCACTTTGTACACCAAAGTTGAAGACCATGATACATTGAGACGCCTCGGGGTTTGACGTATTCTAGTTCAAACACGAGCAAGCTAAGAAACTTTAAGTGTTACTACTTTACTACTCTTTGGTTGCAAACTTATCTGATTTGATGCATAATTAATTGTTAGCGACTTTTATGTGTAAATAATAGTTGTGATAATAGTGAAATTGTGCCCTTTCCCACACACAACGAAACTATCTATACGGACCATACGATGATTTGAATAATTACGGGTGCACACGGAATTATAAAAATCAGCGTATGGAAACTATAGGGAAATTTTGTCGTGTGTTGTGACCTAAAACTTATCATGATATGTAACAACGAAACTGAAGTAATATGATAAGGGCATGGTGGATACGCCGATGGTACTTCCTATACATAAGTGTCCTCTCATATTATCATAAGTAGCGTTGTTCGTGTCACGTGAAGTTTTGACCCAGACCAAGGTTTTAGGAAATCTCGTACCCACTAACAATGTTGAGCATATTAGACTATATTTACACAAACTCTAAATGTCAAAATCCCATCAATTTCATTCCAAGTAATACGTTTCACATTTAGAATTCAAATTCTTATTCGACAATCTTCAATTCAAAACAAAATTTTTATCACTCTTCGCATTCAAAGTATCAGGCTTAAGTCATGTCAAACGGTTACACACCCCAGAATCCAACACTCAAAGCTACCTGAGAACCCAAAACTCCCTCCTCCATCTTGATTTTTGCAGCCTCCATCAATTAAATTTTGGGACGAAATTCCCTTAACAGGGGGAGATTGTAACATTCCTGATTTTCCGACCCCATTTTAATTTATTTTAATTAATAAAATAACGACGCGACATTAAACCCTACAAGGACTAGTTGTGTAATTAGTCAAAAATCTAATTATAATTAACTTTGAAAGTCAAGGAAAAATTGAGGAAATATGCACCCGTTGACTTTTAATAAATAAATCTAACGAATCCTTAACCAACTTAACTCAATTCAAACCCGAGGGACCAGTTTCGCCAGATTCAGAATTTTTGAACATGAAACTGCAGGGACCAATCTGTAATTAACTCATTTTCGATTTAGTTTGACTTCAGAAAGTCAAACTGTCGTTTTTGCTCGAATTCAAACCCCACACCCGGAATCAGTTGAAATTCGTAACTGTTATTCACGTTAGTGTCATTATCAATCATTATAGAAGCAATTACCAGCTCATCATTTCACGATTTAACCCGATTTATGGCTAATCAACCGTAACCGTCGACCTCCCTCGTATTACTCTCCAATTCGCAAACTATCGATCATTTACACAGAAATCGATCACCTGCAAATCTCTAACAAATCCCCTCAAACCTGTTACATAATCCAATTTCATCGAAGAAGGACGCAGAGTCGCCGGAAAGCCAATCCCGCCATAGTCGGCATCCGTTTAGTCGATCACAGTCAATTCGATCATCGTTCTGGTAATTTAACCTATCAATAGCTTCGTTTTTATCTATATATTAAAAGCCCTATGCTTATTAGGGCTTACATTACAGAATCAAGCATGATATGATTCTAGGGTTCTTAACAATATTGGATTTAATCGAACCCTACCCCCAACTCTGTTTAAATCAAATTAATTCATACCAGTAGATTCGAAATACATTTTTAATCGATAACCCTATGCCAATTCAGTTTCATATCATCGGCTTAATCAAGAACCCGTAACTAGGGTTCGTTCATAAAATGATTTGGGGGTTTCGACCCTAGACTTAATCCTAATCCAATTAAACCATACCGACATATTCGCAAGACCCTAATTAGTAAAAGCCCCATGTTTCTATCACATTCCATTATCAGAATCATCCAAATCAATTTTGAGTTCAAACTTAGGGTTTCAGCTATTGAATCTGTAATTAAACATCCTAAACCCGTTGTTTTTGCAATTAAAACCTACCATAGGCTCGTTTGAGGTTAACGAACAAAACCCCTAAGATCTTACAGTCGGTCACTGCCAGTTTTGGGGAAATTGGGACTGGGTTCGATCGGCTCGAGGAAAGGGGAAGAACACTCTCGGGTTTTATGTTAAAACAATTTCTGACCGGGTTTGTGTGCGATACCCTAGCGGGCGGAGTTGGTTAAGAGAGTGTGCTGGTGTGGGAGAGACCCGGGTTCGAGTCCCTCCACACACATTCATTTTTAAAACATTTTATTTGTATTATTTTATTATAAAAACAATACCCTATATTATTATATTAATATATTAATGTGTTCTAGCCTCGTAAAACCACCCGTAGGCTCGGGTTTGGTTTATAACCTTTTCTTATTTAAAAATACTAACTTTTATAATAATATAGTTATATTATTTTCAAACCCCGCCTTGGAATAAATAAAATAATTATACCTTCACCTCGTTATTAAACTTCTGGTAACGTTTCAAACTTATAAATAATATAAATACTTATATTAGTTACCCACGTTTATATCCCCGAATAAAAATAGATATATTTATTATTCATATGAATTGTAATTTCAACTCGCTTAGTGTTAGATGGTATGCAACACTAATTTTTCTCTTTTATAAGCTAATATATATTTACCCAAATTTGACGTATTTTCATGACTAAATAACTAAATGAGTATAGACTTAATTATTTTGTTTATATTTAAAGCAAGGTAATTTCATACTACGCTTCAAATAAATAAATCTAATTTATTTAGTTAATTACCCAAGCTCTAAATCATTATTTTAAGGACACTATATCCCAACATTAATAATTATAAAACAATTTTCCAAAAATAAAACGCAATCACCTATACAACCCTTTCATATAATTCGACACGAACTCATTACACAACTCCCTAAACTCACATCCTTTGAAGCCCTAGACTTCGATTTAAATATTTTATTAATTTATCTTCATACGCAATACACTCTAGGTTAACGTTGTGCGTTACAAGGATCACTTTGCTACTTAGAGTCTCGTGTTAGCTACGCCTTCGAATCATGTGAGTATTTCACAACCCCTTTTACTCTTTTTCACTTTTGGGGTGAAACATGAACTATATACAAAATTACACGCTTACATTTACACAAACAACACAATTACAAATCCTATTTACATTCATGTGTGCAATTTGAGCTTTATGCCCGAGTGCTAGGTGTGCTAATCTTTTGTATGCTATTATGTGCAATCATTAACTATTCAAGCCGACGGTTTTCAATGATAGATCTATTGAGTCTGACAAACCCACCCATGGTACGCGGTGATTGAAACCGACAACACATTTGTTTTGCATGCTAGTTACAAGGTTTGATTGTACATTTGGTTACACAATAGCTACTCCCCATAAACGCCTTATTTTATCATGTTTTGTAAAGGATTTGTTTTCAACTATATGCTATCTACATACAACTGTGTTATACTCACCAACTTTTTAGTTGACCTTATTTTATTCATGTTTCA
Source organism: Smallanthus sonchifolius (assembly GCA_023525975.1). Lineage (NCBI taxonomy): Eukaryota > Viridiplantae > Streptophyta > Magnoliopsida > Asterales > Asteraceae > Smallanthus > Smallanthus sonchifolius. The sequence goes on along the minus strand of CM042028.1, from coordinate 14,099,664 downwards.
GGTGTTTTCATATGAGCTAGATCAAGACATGCTACACATAGGCTTTGGACCTAGTTAATATTAAATCAAAGACAAATTGTATTTCATTATGTACTTTGAACTTGTTCATGTTTGTTTGAATGGAAATGGATTTAACATATTACAATTTAGTCAACCTTGAGCTCATGAACAGTCTTACATGTCCCGCCCCGATGATTCCGCCATCGGTCGGGGTGTGACATTTTAGGGTATGGGTATGGATACGGTTTATTAAATATGTTATTTAAGTATACTTAATAAGTCATGAAGTCTAATAAATACTCTAGGTATAAACTAACACATGAATTGATAAACATGTAACACATAGCATGTAGATAGTAATGATTCTAAGCACAATAGTTATTAAGTAGTGTGACACAGAGGATATCAAGTATTGTATCATGCGATTATATATTTAGGATAATATGTAAGAAATTTACACAAGTAGTGAACGTGTAGCACATATCACATAAATCATGAAGCATGGCATAAGTGGGTATCCTAAGGTTATAGTCTAGGTCAAGAGTGTCTAATAACCTAATTCCCTATAACCAAGTCTCTGATACCAATCTGTCACACCCCAACCGACGGCAGAAACGTCGGGGCGTGAAGCGTGCAGACTGTTCATTGCTCATGGTTTGCTAAAGTTTGAATATTTAATAATTGTTTTCATTGCAATCAATCAAATCACAACCAATCCACAAACAAAGAAGTAAATTACATAAAATAAACTGTTTTAATTGAATTCTAGGTCCAGTCCTATGTGTAGCATATCTTGATCACTTCAAACATTAGTGCCTGAAACATGGTTAAAACGACGTCAACTAGAAAGTTGGTGAGAATACATAGGTTTTATTGTGTGATAGCAAAATGCGTGTTGTGTGCATACAGTTCAATACAACATGATAATTAAGGCAATTATGGAGAGAAACCATCATGTGACCTATACAATCAAACCTTTGTAACTGATACTCAAATTGTGTTGTCAGTAACAGTCACCCTACCTGGGTGGGTTTGTCAGACTCAATAGATCTACCACTGTTCACTGTCGGCTAATAGTTAATGATTGTACATGAAGAGCATAATAATTGGTCTACACAGCTAGCACTCAAGCACAATGCACAAAATGTATACATGTATGTAGGATGAAACTGTATATGTGTAAGATTGAAAACATGTAGTTGAACGCATGTTCCACCCCAAAATGTTTGTAAAATAAGTAAAATAGGGGCTATGTAAACTCACGTGTTATGCAGAGTGAGATTGCACAAGCAAATGGAAAGCAGCGGTGTATCGTAGATTGCTAGATTCGACCTAATGAACAATATATATGATTACGTATTATTGGGTTGCGTTATTCGATGTCGGAAGTAGATTTGTTTAAGTTTAAGGTTAGTTTTAAATAAATACACCTTTTGTTTAGAATGTCCACTAGATAGTATTGATATATATATTTATTTAATTATAAGTTTAAATAAATAATATTTGTTAAAGACAAAACGTATGGAATATATTGTTTGTTTATAAAAATAATTATATAAACTTGTAGTATTTTATTGATTTTAATTTAAAGAAAGATTAAATAATCGATTTTTAATAAACAGTACTTGGTTCTGGATATTTTATAAAATAATACTTTTTATAACATTAAAATATAAAATATATTAATTTTGGTTAAAATCAATATTCTGTTTTAAGACTGAGCACGACCGCGCTCATGCAGGGCACGACCGCGCTCGTTACCGGGCGTGACCGTGGTGTCGGAAAGCGCGCCCGTGGTCGAGTCAGGAGGCTACAAAAGAGTCTGTTTACGAGACACGACCGTGCTCGTATCCGGCACGACCGCGTGTAGGTCAGGACTTGGTTTGGTCGGTAAGAACGACCGCGCCACACTCGGGCACGACTATGCTTGGTCAGGCACGACCGCGCTCATAAGTTAGCGCGACCGTGTCTGGTCAATTCGAGAAGCAATTCTCTTAATTCTTGTAATAAAATCGGTTTGTTTTGTAGGGTTTTCATTGATTAGGTGTTTTCGAATCCAACTAGGTCAATTAATTGGGTTTATAACTTGTTTATCATGAAGTTCGATTAAAACTATTTATTTATCAAAACTCAGATTCAATCGGTTTAATCGTGTAGTATGGTTACGAATTAGGTTAGGGCTTTCGTTTAGCTTGGATAAACGAATCAATTGGACTACTACTAACCTGTTTAGATCGGGCAACAAGTGCAGACGGCTACGGGGAAGAATTCTCGGCTTTGAGTGATCGACAGAGTAATTGAGACGATGAGTAGATGAAATTAGGATTGATAGAGGTTTATAGGAGTCGTGCGAAGGTAATGGAATAGTTTAATTCGTCTGATTTGGTTTTAATTACAGGATTCGATTTAGAGAAGGAAAGTTTGGTCGTTTGGGTTGAAATCGAGCGAATTCGAGTGTATTTGGTCGTGTTTAAGGCTTAATCGGTCGAATAACTTCCTCTACAAGTCTCGCGGTTTCTAAAACGCGTTGCAATCTATTTTTGGACAAGATTTGAGTCGGTTTGACTTTTCAGAAGTCAAACTGTGTCGGAGGCGCGACCGTGCTTAAAGATAAGCACGACCGTGGTCGCTTGCACAAGCGCGACCGTGCTTGTGTTGGTTTTGGAAATTTCAAGACTAGTCCTTGTAGTTTCGATGTCTTGATATTGTTTTGAGTTTTAGTCGCGTTTGTAAGATTGTTTTAGTTAATAGTGTAAATTAATAAACGCATGTATATTTGAATGTAAAATTGGAATCGGAATCGTCTTTTATTGCACGGCATAAAATAAGTAGGAAAACATGAAAATTAGGGATGTTACAGAAGATGATGTTTGGTGCATGTTAATGTTTGACGTATTTATCTAGTGGTATGTTTATGTCTTTAATTATTCGTTCTTAAAACCACCATTTGGTGGGCTTTTATTATTGTCTAAATCCGTCTTTATATCTGTGTGTGTTCTTGATTTTAAAGTGTAAGATCGTAAAACCTTTTTAATCAAACTTCCTTTGAAGCTTGTACGTCTTTCTACAAGCATAGATTGATAAGCCAAGGCTTCGTCAACATTAGTAAGGTCGTACGTCTTTATACCAATTTATTATGCGACCAAGAATTGGTGAACTCATGTTGGGAACGGTACGTCTTTATACTCGGTCCCATTGTTACACCGCCTCCCGGCGAATAAAGTATAATCACCTATTTTACTTTAATACAAAGCATTTACGTTCGATGTCTTAAACCAACCCGGAGATGACCATTCAAAGGGTTAAGGGTAACTGTTGTCCCTAACGGGAGGCACTACTATTTTAATTTAAAGATTTTAATTCGTCAATCAAATGTCATGAGGATGAGGCTCTAGCGGTGACCCGGGTCACAAATTTGTAGTAGTCATATCACTGGATTAGTCAACTTAACATTATCACGTACCAAGCTGATTCGAAGCCCGAAGCAATACTCTTCGTGACCTGATCATTTCTGAGATATTTACTTTCTTGCTGTTTACTATTCTGCTAGTTACATTCCTGTTACACACATCACGCACGTTTTTACTTTTCTGTTATTTACTTTACCGTTATTTACTTTTCTGTCATTTACTATTATGCTTCACAAGCATACAAAACCCACTCACTAATTGATGCGGCTAAACGATAACAAAAGTTGAGTACTAGAACTCGACCTTGTCCATTGGTTCGATACTTGGTTCTTACCTAAACTATATTACGCCGTGATAGGTACACTTGCCTATTGTGTGTGTTTTTAAGTTAAAGTAATTATCATTTTATAAATTTAAAACCTGATCTCGTAAAACCATCATAAAAATATATTATATTTTTATATATTAAAAACGACACATCAATTTTTTTGGCGCCGTTGCGAGGGACATGGTGATTTCAAGAAAAATTCAAGTTAACGGATTAGCCTTATAATTTTCATCTGTTTCTCTCTTACATTTTGTTGCAGGCAGTGTATGATCCATAGCTCCACTACGGGTTTATATCAGCCTTTAGCAGAGCCTGAAAGATTCTTTCACCGCAGAATACGAGAAAACCGTACGAGAAGAATAGCCGTAGAAAACCGCACTATTTCCGATTTCGCAAGACCGTCACTAGAGGCTTTGGGGTCTAGTATCACAAGGCCAACGGTTGACGCTAACAACTTTGAGATCAAATCTCATGTTATCCACATGATCCAGTCATCATGCACTTTCCATGGATTACCCGATGAAGATCCACATTCCCACATTGCAAATTTCCTCGAAATTTGTGACACTTTAAAATTGAACGGAGTTTCAAATGATACAATTCGCCTCCGAATGTTTTCCTTTTCCTTAAGGGAACGAGACAAGGAATGGCTAAACTCTCTTCCTACCGGGTCGATCACTACATGGGATGATCTAGCTCAGAAATTCCTGTCAAAATACTTCCCGCCCGCAAAAACAACAAAACTGAGAAATGATATCACCACTTTCACCCAGGAAGATGGTGAATCACTATATGAGGCATGGGAACGTTTTAAGGATATGTTGAGAAAATTTCCTCATCATGGGTTAGAGGTTTGGTTACAAGTATCATCATTCTACAATGGGTTGCACAATCAAGCTCGTCAGACACTCGACGCTATTGCAGGTGGTATTTTTGGAAACAAGAGGCCACAAGAAGTTTACAACCTAATAGAGGAAATAGCTATAAACAACTATCAATGGTACAATCCAAGGAGTAACAGGGGAGCCAGGCAAGGACTTCATTCTGTCGATACTGTCACTTCACTTTCCGCTCAAGTAGATGCCCTCACCACTCGACTCAATCAGCTTAGCAAGGGCAAAGTGATCACTGAGACTACTGAAGAAGTAAAAAGCATCACCGCCAATACTGAGCAAGTTGACTTTGTCGGAACAACTCGACCGCAGAACAACCCCTACAGCAACACTTACAATCCGGTTTCGGACAACAACAACAGTTTCAACAAAGACAATCTCAAAACTATCAGCCTCGTCAACAATTCCAAGGAACTAACAAGCCAAGTAATGAGTTAAGCTTGGAGGACGCGTTAACTAAGTTGATATCTACAACTAAAAGTCAAGCCCTTCTAGCGGATTCTCGTCACAAACAATATGAGGAAAAGTTTAGTCTTCACGAAGCTAAGTTTAGGACATAGAAATCAACTCTTCAGTCCATTGAGACGCAATTAGGACAAATTGCAAAGCTCCTATCAGAAAGACAACCAGGATGCCTCCCGAGTAATACTGAAACCAATGCAAAAGCAAATGTAAGTGATATCACTCTTAGAAATAGCAAGGTTTATCCAGAACCACCCATGCCAGAAGAAAAAGTTCAATTTCCAAGGAGAGAAATATTCACTCGGGTACCACTTCGTCCGCACATCGCAAAAACAACTACTCAAGGATCGCAATCAAATGTAATCTCACCTCCTGCTCCAGTGGATACTCCTCCAAAAGTTCCGACAAAAAGAGCGTTCCATTCTCACATACCGTACCCAAGAAGATTAGTAAAGCAGAAGACTGACGAACAATATGAGAAATTCATCGAACTGTTAAGCCAAATCCATGTCAATCTTCCTTTCCTGGATATCATATAACAAATGCCTAAGTATGGACGTTTCTTGAAAGATTTCCTTACAAACAAGAGAAACATAGAAGAGGAAATGAAAAAGACCAATCATTGTGTCGCTCTTACCGAAAGATGTCTTCCGAAGAAACTTTCAGATCCTGGAAAGTTCTCTCTACCATGTTCTATCGGACCACTGCCAATAACTTTCGCACTCGCTGATCTGGGAGCAAGTGTGAATGTAATGCCATATAACATGTTTCAAAGGCTAAAAATTGGAAATCTGCGGCCTGTTATTGCAACTATTGAACTCGCGGATGGATCGATTAAATCACCTATAGGAGTCATTGAGAACTTACTAGTAAAAGTCGGCAAGTTTGTCTTCCCTGCCGACTTCATGGTTTTAGAAATGGGACCCGACTATTCCGTACCTTTGATTTTGGGTCGCCCATTTTTAGCTACCGCTCGAGCCGTCATTGACATGAATGAAGGAATTTTGACACTTCGTGTCGGAAAACAATCAGTGACCTACAACATCGGAGGAAACAAGTGCTTGTCCAATGATCCATTTGAAATTGCACAATTCATCGACACTAATCTCGACTACCGGCTGAAGAAAGCCATAGAATTCAACAAAGGATAGAAACTGGATCTTGGCAAGAATTTTGACAACACTCACTAGATCGATGAATACTTTGATAAGCTACCAAAACTAAAGGACTTGAATGAAGGAACAGGAGACACAGGGGAAGTCAATGGCCCCCACCTGAAGAAAGACTGATGAAGCACGTACGGGTCCGACCAACGACCCTTAAATAAACGTGGCGCTTCCAGGGGCAACCCGATGATCACAAATAAATTGAGAAGTTGGTGCATACAGCAGAATGCATGGACCTCAGGTTTGGTTTTCCAAATTTAAGTTTCTCATACTTCAGCCCCCAGGTATGCCTTCTCGATACTAGGACCTTAGTAGCTTAACTACTACCTTTTATTTTCCTTGTGTGCTTTTATGTTTTCCTTTGTGTGTCAGGTAGAATAACATCACCAGATAGTCTCTCTACTTCTTTGAGGAGTTACACTCCACCTCTATAACCTGAGGAGTCAAAAACCACATCAAATTTCTGAGAAATTAGATGAAGTCTTTAAAGTAAAGTGTTGACAAGCAGCTGATAGGCACAACCTGACAGCAGCAATAAGTTTTGGCCGTAGGTTATATACCGAATTGACCGGGGGAGTACCCGTTTCTTTTCCCTTAAAACTTCATGCATTTAAATTCCTGTATAACATTTCATTACTTGCATTTATACATTGAGGGCAATGCAGAGTTTTAAGTGTGGGGTGGGGAATTAGAGATTCAGGACTACTTGTAACCTCAATGCAGTAAAATTTTAACTTGTGATTTTCTACCCATTTGACTAAGACCTTACAAAAACCTACCTTTTGAAAAACCAGAAAAATTTTCAAAAATTTTAAATCTTAAAATCTAAATCTCTTTGAGTTCGCACTTAATTAAATAAAACGAATACATGGAAAGTAGAAACAAATGGATATTATGCATAACAAATCGCTAAAACCTATCCCATCCGTTTCCATGTGAGAATAATCTGAGCCTTTTCATGAGCATTACTATCATCATATTTTCGCATGCTCTTTCGTTTGGTATACTGAGTGTTTTTTGATCGGATTTTATGCATAATTAGAACTTGTGTGACTTATACATATCAAGACCATGAACTAGTAGAAGTATGAAAGTGATTGAGGCACCTAAGACTTTATTACCCTTATATATTATCCTTAAACCCAAAAATCCCAAAAAAATTATCCGCCTAGATAGCCCTCTCAGCCTTAGCCTTTTCTTTTCTACTACCCACGTTTATCAACCAACTAGCTTTTCGTAAACACCGGTTATTGGCTGAATGTCTTCAAAATGGGAAAATTATCTTATGTCATTATTTCAAGTTCATTACCATAGAGGTAATTTTGGAAAGAATCTGTTTTACTCGGAAGAATTGGAGTATACAAGAAGGTGGATGTATTAGGAAGAAACAGCTGAAATATCTGCAACGAATTTATGGAAATATTATTTCAAGGAAATTGAGGAAAAAGAATTATTGAAGAATTTGTCTTGATACAAAAAGAAAAGAAAAATAGAAAAAGAAGAAAAGAAAAAGAAAGAGAGAAGTGGGTCTTTTACCGGCTAGACCTTAAAGAACGGGATATGCATTCTTTTGATTTTAATTTGCTTTTCTGCCTTCATTTCGCAAAGCTTGAATTACCAACCGAACTCCGAGAGAAGATTTTCCAAGCAACAAGTGATGTAAGAAAACGGTGGTGCAAGTAAGAACAATTGCCACCATTATGAGACCTGTCAAAAAGTGCCGCCAAAAGAAGAGCCAAAAGATACGACAAATGTGTAAAGTGTGGCAACTGGAGCCATGATGGAAAGTGTAGAAAGAATCAAACTCATTCCCAACATGAGTATACGCATCTGATCAAAGTAGGAGCTGTTAGGCTACATGCCAAAAGATCCATACGGAAAGGTAATAATGTGTACTACGCAATAAAGAAAGAGTTGAGAATGATAAGAGATCATGGTCTTGGCAATCTGACCATAAACGAGCCCTCAGATTAGTTATACCCTCATGATCTGAGTACCATAGACGGACCTGCTAATATTTTCCATTTTAAGCCCGGAAGCCGTAGCTGTGTGTTCCACGATAGCTGCAGCCCTTCAAAACCCTTTTAAATCCCTAACAATCCAAAAAACATATTCATTTTCACCATTTCTTTTTCTTTAAGCCACATTACAACTCTTTTAAAGCCCTCTTGATTCATGCATACTACCTAGTTAGTTGGTGGAGACTTGATTTGCATACAAGCTTATGACCATTGCATAATTCGATTCGAACTTGAGTGTTCCACTTAACTTACATTATCTATACATATATAACCCAAGAGTTGAGTGAACAATGTGAGGAGTGAGAGATTATGCATAATTGAAGTTCTAGTAGGCTTGTCACGGATTCCAGCATAGAAAAATACAAAAATAGAATAAGCAACTCAAGAGTTATCCCGGGGTCTCCAACTACTTGGAACTCCATTACCATTTGTAAAGTTTTTAGTTATGGGTATGATCATGCATGAGTTTGCTTGAGAACAAGCAAAGTTTAATGGTGGGGTATTATGATATGCCCTAAATTATACATGTTTTGTATGCATAATAATCCCCATATTATGTACTAATCAAACAAAATCCTTGCAATTGATACTTAATGCGTTAATATTTCATAATTGCAATTTATTCAGTGTCCTAAGATAAACAAAGCAAAAACCAGCTTAAAACATGAAGAAATCAAGCTTTTGGAGGACCAAACCCGAACTTTGACCCCCAAGAAGTCAAACCAGGTCAAAGGAAGTCAACAAGCAGCTAAAAGACAAGACTGGGAAGCAGACAGGGCATTGCACGGTCCTTATTGTATTCATGCGTAGTTAACAAATACGCAAGACCAAAACTGTTCATACGTATTTAACAAAAACGTAATACCAAACACATATACGCAAGACCATTTCAAGTATGCAAGTTGGATTAAGTTTTTGAATTTTGACTAAGTCCTACACAATGTCGAACATTCAGAATATTAGCAGCATGTTAAACTATGATAACGAAATAGGGACTCCACAAAAACCACCTAAAGTTGTTAAACGTGAATGATTATTCCAATTGGAAAGCTAGTTTCGAGGAGTACGTTTCGTACAATGATTCAAACATGTGGATACCCATTCTGGAAGGGTATAAACATCCAACACATAAATATCTTGGTGAGAATGTTCCCAAACCTCTGTCTAGGCTAGATGAAGAAAAAAATAAGGCTTATGACCTAGAGAAGAAAGCACATGGTTATATCAACATGGCACTAACGAGAGAATTATTTCACAGTTTTAGAGGTTATGATACTTCAAAGGATCTAAGGAAAGCCTTACAGAAGAGATTTAAGGGAAACAGTGATGTGAAGAAAAGTAAGAGGGATTTATTGAGGAAACAATATGAGTGTTTCAAGCATTTAGAAAATGAGTCTACTGATGACTTAAATTCTAGATTTTATCACTTATTAACAGAGTTGAAATCTTATGAGCTGAAATACCTTGAAAAGGAGTTAGTCGAAAAGTTTTTAGATGCACTTCCTCCTAAGTTTGATATGTATACAACCCTATTACGGGAAAACAACAAATTCTACGAAATGACCATTGACACTGTGATAGGGAAAAGTCAAGCACATGATATGAATTTGAGAAAGAAAGAAACCAGAAACCGACCTCAAGTTCGAGATCCTTCAATTTATTTTGGGAAATCTTCCACATCAAAGTCTTCGGGTCCATGAATTGCTTTGTTTTTTGGGTGTTCTTTACAGGAAGACGATCAAACCAACGGCTGTGTAAACTCAACATGTTTTGTTGCTTTAGGATCCAATTCCTCAAGAGGTCCTACATCTTCATCATCTGCTCACCAGAATGTTATTGCAAAGATTGCAGAAGATCATGTCGCCATATTTGCATCATGTATGCTTACCTATGAAAACTTTATCGGTGGGAAGCTTACTGATCCGGAAACCATTGAAGAAGATTTCAACCAAGTAGATCCTAATGATATGGAAGATGTGGATATTCAATGGAATATGGCGATGATCTTAAGAATGGCTAAACGTTTTCTAAGTAGAACTGGAAGAAAGTTCATAGGTGGCCATTCAAACGCAAGGGTTGGTTTTGATAAGTCAAAGGCTAAATGTTACAAATGTCAAAACTTTGGACACTTTGCATGGGAATGTCGGAAAGACAAGGCACCTGCTTCTGGTTTTACTAGACCTAGTCTAGGAAACAGCCAAAGTTACAAGAATCAGAACAACCGGAGTCAAAACCAGGGAACTACATCAAATGCTTTGGTAGTTCAGCAGGATGACAGTTTTGACTGGGGTGTTAACTTGGAGGATGCCATTGTTTCACAGACTCAAATAGGATTGATGGCAGAAATTGTTGAACTTATAGAAGCAGAAGGAAGGGAAGCTGCAGCTGCCGCCCAATAGGAATCTGCATTCGCACTGATGGCCATTGGAGAATCATCAAGCACCCGTGAGGTAGATTCTAATGCATTTGCTAATATTTCTATTTCTTGTTTAAATTGTAAGATTTTTAAAGATGAGAATGATCGAATACATGATCAGCTCGAACCGCTTCGTATTGCAGCATTGAACTATAAAGAAAATGAAAAACGTTTTAAAGATTCAATTGAAAATCTAAAGAAAGATAAACATGATTTCTCAATTAAAATCAGTGAACAAAAATTTCACCTTGATGTTGCATACAAAGCATTAGAGAAGAAAAATGTTGAACTGTCCAAACTGCAAAATGAAATCTTGCAGTTAAGTGGCAAACTTGAGAAGTTGAAAAACTCTCGTTTCGTGGTGGAACACTACGAATCATTAGTAAGAAAAATGAATGGCCAAGGTTTAGGTACCAACGCCATTCCTCCACCAATAAACGACAAGTTTGTCAACGAACCAGTTGATATTGATCTATCTTATCTGGATGTGTCTTTCAGTAAGGCTATTTCAATTTCTGAGCGTAGTGAGGAAGATAACTCTGTTGAACCAAATGATAAAGTCAAAGTTGATGGAGTTGTTTCTGAGGAAATGTTTGATAAACCTAAGGTTCAGAAAGATACTATTACCAACCGTGATAATTGTATCTTAACTGAACATGATGTTGTTGAATCCAACAATAAATTAAAAAATTTGCTCTATGGATGTTTCAAAACCATGAAGCGATCCAAGAAAGAAAAATTTGTAAACAAGCTTAGAAAGAATTTTCATGAAAACATTAAAAAGAATTACACGTCCAAGACTCAAGTAGCATCTGCTCAAGCACAGACTGCTGTTAATCAAACATCTCCTCCCGTTCATCAAAATGAACCTTTCATATGCCCAAAATTATACATGTTTTGCATGCATAATAATCCCCATATTATGGTACTAATCAAACAAAAGCCTTGCAATTGATACTTAATGCGTTAATATTTCATAATTGCAGGTTATTCGTTGTCCTTAGATAAACAAAGCAAAAACCAGCTTAAAACATGAATAAATCAAGCTTTTGGAGGACCAAACCCGAACTATGACCCCCAAGAAGTCAAACCAGGTCAAAGGAAGTCAACAAGCAGCTAAAAGAGAAGCCAGGGAAGCAGACAGGGCATTGCACGGTCGTGCAATGCCCTGCACGGCCGTGCATTGCTTGTCTTGCTTCCCAAGGCTCCGGTACACTGTCCTTTGTACCTGTTTAATTCCCGAGGTGTTTGCACGCCCGTGCAATCCAATGCACGGCCGTGCATTGCTCATTCTGAGGCCTATAAATAGATGGCTTGGGTTCTTCATACCACACACCTTTCCATACATTACCAGAGCTCAAGGGAGTCCGTTTCTGTAGTCTAGAGTAGAGATTAGAGAGTAGAGAGGCTTCTTCTCTTTGTCCGCAATAGGGGAGCCTACAAAAATCAGCGTTACGCTAGTTAGTATGGCCATTCGTGGCTAAACTCTTTGTATTGCTAGGGTGAAGATGATGTTTGGTGTATGTTAATGTTTGACGTATTAATCTAGTGGTATGTTTATGTCTTTAATTATTCGTTCTTAAAACCACCATTTGGTGGGCTTTTATTATTGTCTAAATCCGTCTTTATATTTGTGTGTGTTCTTGATTTTAAAGTGTAAGATCGTAAAACCTTTTTATTCAAACTTCCTTTGAAGCTTGTACGTCTTTATACAAGCAGAGATTGATAAGCCAAGGCTTCGTCAACATTAGTAAGGTCGTACGTCTTTATACGAACTTATTATGCGACCAAGAATTGGTGAACTCATGTTGGGAACGGTACGTCTTTATACTCGGTCCCATTGTTACACCGCCTCCCGGTGAATAAAGTATAATCACCTATTTAACTTTAATACAAAGCATTTATGTTCGATGTCTTAAACCAACCCGGAGATGACCATTCGAAGGGTTAAGGGTAACTTTTGTCCCTAACGGGAGGCACTACTATTTTAATTTAAAGATTTTAATTCGTCAATCAAATGTCGTGAGGACGAGGCTCTAGCAGTGACCCGGGTCACAAATTTGTAGTAGTCATATCACTGGATTAGTCAACTTAACATTATCACGTACCAAGCTGATTCGAAGCCCGAAGTAATACTCTTCGTGACCTGATCATTTATGAGATATTTACTTTCTTGTTGTTTACTATTCTGCTAGTTACATTCCTGTTACACACATCACGCACGTTTTTACTTTTCTGTTATTTACTTTACCGTTATTTACTTTTCTGTCATTTACTATTCTGCTTCACAAGCATACAAAACCCAACTCACTAATTGATCCGGCTAAACGATAACAAAAGTTGAGTACTAGAACTCGACCTTGTCCATTGGTTCGATACTTGGTTCTTACCTAAACTATATTATGCCGTGATAGGTACACTTGCCTATTGTGTGTGTTTTTAAGTTAAAGTAATTATCATTTTATAAATTTAAAACCTGATCTCGTAAAACCATCATAAAAATATATTATATTTTTATATATTAAAAACGACACATCAATTTTTTGGCGCCATTGCCGGGGACACGGTGATTTCAAGAAAAATTCAAGTTAACGGATTAGCCTTATAATTTTCATCTGTTTCTCTCTTACATTTTGTTGCAGGCAGTGTATGATCCATAGCTCCACTACGGGTTTATATCAGCCTTTAGCAAATCCTGAAAAATTCTTTCACCGCAGAATACGAGAAAACCGTACGAGAAGAATAGCCGTAGAAAACCGCACTATTTTCGATTTCGCAAGACCGTCACTAGAGGCTTTGGGGTCTAGTATCACAAGGCCAACGGTTGACGCTAACAACTTTGAGATCAAATCTCATGTTATCCACATCATCCAGTCATCATGCACTTTCCATGGATTACCCGATGAAGATCCACATGCCCACATTGCAAATTTCCTCGAAATTTGTGACACTTTAAAATTGAACGAAGTTTCAAATGACACAATTCGCCTCCGAATGTTTTCCTTTTCCTTAAAGGAATGAGCTAAGGAATGGCTAAACTCTCTTCCTACCGGGTCGATCACTACATGGGATGATCTAGCTTAGAAATTCCTGTCAAAATACTTCCCGCCCGCAAAAACTACAAAACTGAGAAATGATATCACCACTTTCACCCCGGATGATGGTGAATCACTATATGAGGCATGGGACGTTTTAAGGATATGTTGAGAAAATTTCCTCATCATGGGTTAGAGGTTTGGTTACAAGTATCATCATTCTACAATGGGTTGCACAATCAAACTCGTCAGACACTCGACGCTATTGCAGGTGGTTTTTTGGAAACAAGAGGCCACAAGATGCTTACAACCTAATTGGGGAAATAGCTATAATCAACTATCAATGGTACAATCCAAGGAGTAATAGGGGAGCCAGGCAAGGAGTTCATTCTGTCGATAATGTCACTTCACTTTCCACTAAAGTAGATGCCCTCACCACTCGACTCAATCAGCTTAGCAAGGGCAAAGCGTTCACTGAGACTACTAAAGAAGTAAAAAGCATCACCGCCAATACTGAGCAAGTTGACTTTGTCGGAACAACTCGACCACAGAACAACCCCTACAGCAACACTTACAATCCGGTTTCGGACAACAACAACAATTTCAACAAAGACAATCTCAAAACTATCAGCCTCGTCAACAATTCCAAGGAACTAACATGCCAAGTGATGGGTTAAGCTTGGAGGACGCGGTAACTAAGTTGATGTTGTCACACCCCGCCCCGGGCACCCCCGGGACGTTACTGGGCTGCGACGTCAGTTGGCACCTTCGGTACCTGCTTTGATTTCAGAGTTCGGTTTTGTGCAGCGGAATAATGGTTTCAAAAGGATCTTTTCATAAATCATCTCAACCTCGAGGGTTGGTTTTGTAAATACTAGAATCTCGTCGTGTAGACAAAAGATTTCTGTTATTTAAACATTTGGGTATAAACCCGATCGTTTGTACATTGATTTCAAATCAAAACTCTGACCCAAAGTCAGTAGGTTTACAAGGAGGTAATCTGCCTAAGGAAAACGTAGTCCTTCGGTCACCTTAACCTTGTTTACTCTTCAGGTACTTTCTGTGCAATGCACGACCTGTAATCATATTTTTTGGTTACACCGGGTCTAGGTGTGTAGCCTGACCCGGGTGTGCAACAAAACTGTTATCGGGATTTAGGCCGTAGCCGGTCCCGGTACGATGAGGTCATTTCATTCTTTTCCTGAAAACATTTGAAAATGAACGTCAGCTATATGCTGGTGAATACTTTATGACCTCATAGCATTTTCACAACCATGGCAAAACAGTTTAATTAAACAGTTAAACATTTCATCGTCGTTGGATTCTAGTGATAATGTCACTTCCTTCCATTTCAGTTCATCCAATTGCATACATTGAACAAGTACTCGGGGGCTACGCGGGCTAACCGGCACTTCTGCGTTTTACGCAATCACCCAACATACAAGCCAACCCCGCCCGGCCCAACTGGATCTGGAACGAGTATAAATATTTGATCAAACTTTACGTACACTGCATGGGTAGTTTAAAGTCCGCTCGGATTGATCTCGCTGGTCAATCCCGTCTGGGACTGTATGAGTAAATATTTAATTATCGTGTTTTGCCCTTTTTCGTAAACGTAAATCGTTTGATCATTTTGCGTGAAGGTGCCTATAGCACAATCACGTTTTATAAAACATGATAGTCTGTCTTGTTGCGTGATGATAGCCTATAGCCCAAGCACGTCTTACAAATCATTTTTGACAGACTCACGTTCACTATGTGAACGAGCATTTATGACATAGACAAGTATGTCTTTTGTAAACTGCTTTTCAAAAGCTTGTTCTCACCATGAGAACGAGTATTTAAGACACAGACGAGTATTCACCTTAGATCGGAAGTGGGAGATCGAAAGATAGTAATCTTAGTGCTAAATAGCTCCTAGAGTTTAGCTCTTTAGGGCTCTAGCACCTTAACTCGCACTTTTATGCGTTCCTCGGGTTTCTTTGGCTCTAAATGCTCGAGCCCGGTTTATAAGCGAAACCCAGTCAAACTCGGAGGAGCGGCTCGGGAGTCGGGCCAGCAGAAGGAGTCTCGGGATCAGAGAGATCATAGGAAACTCGAAAGTGAGTTGGTGTGAAATGTGAAGCAAATGAGCTTCTATTTATAAGCCTGATCTGACCCCGTAGCGGACCGCTAGCCAGATCCCTGGCGGTCCGCTACCGCCTCTTGTGCTCCGCATGCGTGCCACGTGGCGGCCATACAACTCAGACGCGCCACACGTCTGTAGCGGACCGTGTGGGTTAACCGTGGCGGTCTGCCACCAACCACGCGTCGTTAGGGCTGACGCATGCCCTACACGTGTCTTGACACGTGTCATCTGCAGAGGGTTCCTAGGGACCTGCGTAGCAGACCGTTAGAGTTGGTGCAGGCGGTCCGCCAGCCATGGGTTATCCGTAGCGGACCGTTAGTCGAGCAGCTGGCGGTCCGCCACCTCTTAGGCGGCCAGATTCTTTACTTCGTAGCGGACCGTTAACCTATAAGTAGCGGTCCGCTACCCCTTAAAAGTTAAAATTCCTAATTTATTTCTCTTACTCTTGGGTTTCTAATAATTCCGTTTGTCTTATAAGAGTTCCGGGCAAGAAATTGAGATCGGAATTTTGGTAGGTGTTATATCATCCCCAACTTTTTCGAAATCTCGTCCTCGAGATTATTTTCTGAATAAGTGTGGGTATTTCTTTTTCACTTCTGATTCTAGTTCCCACGTGTACTCTGGTCCACGTCTAGAATTCCATTTCACCTTGACCAAAGCAAGCTTTTTCCGTTTCAATTTCTTTTCCTGCCGGTCCTAAATTTGTAATGGTTGTTCCACAAACTTAAGCCTTCCATCCACTACTACATCTTGTAGTGGTATGGCTAAGGTCTCATCTGCTAAGCATTTGCGCAGATTGGAGACATGGAATACATCGTGTACTCCATTCATTTCTGTTGGCAATTCTAATCGATATGCCACTGGTCCGATTCGTTCTAGGATTTTAAACGGCCCAACAAACCTAGGGCTTAATTTCCCTTTCTTTTCGAATCGTACCACACCTTTCCAAGGCGATACTTTAAGCAAAACATTGTCCCCAATGTTAAATTCTAACGGATTTCGCCTTTTATCGGCGTAACTTTTCTGGCGATCACGAGCCGTTTTTAACCTTTCCCTGATTTGTAATATCTTATCAGTGGTTTCCTGGACTATTTCAGGTACGGACAATTGGTTTTCTCCTATTTTAGCCCAACACACAGGAGTTCTGCATTTTCTAGCCGTACAAGGCTTCAAATGGTGCAGCTTGTATACTTGTGTGGTAGCTATTATTGTACGAGAATTCCATCAGAGGTAAGTGGTCATCCCAACTTCCTCCTGGATCAATCACACATGCTCGAAGCATATCCTCCAAGGTTTGGATTGTCCTTTCGCTCTGACCATCCGTTTGAGGATGGTATGCAGTGCTAAGGTTTAAACGAGTTCCGAGAGCTTTTTGGAAGCTCTGCCAGAATCGAGATGTGAATCGACTGTCTCTATCTGACACGATGGATAATGGTACTCCGTGTAAGGATACTATCTTGTTGACATACAGTTGTGCCAACTTGTCCATAATAAAAGTTTCTTTCATCGGTAGGAAATGTGCGGTTTTGGTTAAACGATCAATGATAACCCATATCGAGTCATTTCCTTGACTGGTTCGGGGGAGTTTAGTGATAAAATCCATGGTGATCATTTCCCATTTCCATACCGGTAATTCTAGCTGTTGCAACAGCCCAGATGGCTTTTGGTGTTCGGCCTTAACCTTGGAACAGGTCAGACATTTGGCCACATACCCGGCTATGTGCTTTTTCATGCCGATCCACCAGTACTCTGGTTTCAGATTTTTGTACATCTTATCACCACCGGGGTGCATTGTGTACTTGGACTTATGGGCTTCCATGAGAATTTCTCCTCGGAGATTTCCATAGACTGGTACCCATATACGCTTATTCATTCTAAGGATGTTGTCAATTCCTTTGGCGAGTTATTTGATTCTTCCTATCATTCCCTCGCTTTCGAGGTTTGGCTCTTTTAAGGCTAATTTCTGTGCCTCTTTGATTTGAGAGATCAGACTGACTTGTAGGTCAAGTCTTAGGGCATGTACCCGTTTTGGTTTCTCATGTTCCTTTCGACTTAAAACGTCGGCTACTATGTTAGCCTTGCCTTCATGATAGCATATCTCGCAATCATAGTCACTCAGAACTTCCATCCATCGTCTTTGTCTCATGTTCAGCTCTTTCTGGCTGAAAACATACTTTAGACTCTTGTGGTCTGTGAAGACCGTGAATTTGACTCCATAAAGATAGTGTCTCCATAATTTCAATGCGAAGATTATGGCACCTAACTCTAGATCATGAGTCGTATAATTCTTTTCGTGAGTCTTCAGTTGTCGAGATGCATAAGCGATGACTTTGCTTCCTTGCATCAATACACATCCTAAGCCAATGTGGGATGCATCACAAAAGACTACAAACCCTTCGTTGCCTTCGGGCAGCGATAGAATTGGTGCTTGAGTGAGTTTTTGCTTTAGCATTTCAAATGCTTCGCTTTGCTTTGGTCCCCATTCATATTTGATTGCCTTTCGAGTTAGTGCAGTCAAAGGAACGGCGATCCTTGAGAAGTCCTTAATAAATCTTCGGTAATATCCTGCTAATCCGAGGAAGCTTCTCACTTCGGTTGGTGTTTTTGGGACTTCCCAATTGGATATAGCCTCAATCTTAACTGGATCTACTTGAATTCCTTTCTCGTCTATGACGTGACTGAGAAATTGTACTTTTGATAACCAAAATTCACACTTTGTGAATTTGGCGTAAAGTTTCTCGTTTCTCAGTAATTCAAGTATTGTCCTTAGATTGACGGCATGGTCCTTCTCGCTTTTGGAATAAATAAGTATATCGTCTATGAACACGATTACGAATTTACCCAAGTAAGGTTTACAGACCCGATTCATCATGTCCATAAATGCTACTGGAGCATTTGTAAGTCCGAATGGCATAACCGTGAACTTGAAGTGATCATATCTAGTTCTAAACACTGTTTTAGATATGTCATCTTCTTGGACTTTCAATTGATGATAGCCTGATCGCATGTCTATTTTGGAAAAGCATCTTGCTCCTTGGAGCTGATCAAACAGATCGTCGATTCTTGGAAGTGGATACCGGTTCTTAATCCTGACTGTATTTAATTCCCGGTAATCTATGCACATCCTCATTGATCCGTCCTTCTTTTTTACAAAAAGTATCGGAGCTCCCCATGGTGAGGAACTTGGTCTTATAAATCCTTTCTTCAATTACTCAATGAGTTGTTTCTTTAATTCAGCCATCTCGGTTGGAGCTAATCTGTATGGGGCTTTGGCTATCGGAGCAGTGCCTGGTACGAGATTTATCCGAAACTCGACTTCCCGATCTGGCGGTGTTCCAGGTAACTCTTCAGGGAAGATATCAGGATATTCGGAGATGATTGGTACATCCTTTAGTTCTCGCTCGGTATTGCAGGTGGTTACGGATATGAGATAAGCAAGGCATCCCTTTCGTAGATACTTTGTTGCTTTTATCATAGATATCAAACCAACAGGGTTGGTTGATTTGTCTCCTTTAATCGTCACAACGTCTCCTGAAGGTGTGCGAAATTTAATGGCTTTTGAGTCGCAGAGGATATGGGCCTGGTTAGTTGCTAACCAATCCATTCCGAGAACTATATCGAAGCCAGCCAAATCCATTGGCAAAAGTTGTATGGGTATGACGTGTCCAGATAATGTAATTGAACAACCATTCAAAGATTCAGTGACTTGGATTAGGTCTCCGTTCGCGGTTTCGACTTCGTAAGTTTTGTCTAGCTTAGCTAAGGGCTTATCAACTAGCTTACAGAACCTATGATCTATAAAACTTTGGGTTGCCCCAGAGTCAAAAAGCACCTTAGCATAAGCATTATTGACAAGAAAAGTACCGTATATGACATTAGTCATCTTATCAGCCTCTTTTGCATTTAATCGGAATGCTCGAGCGTTTTTCTTAGCTTCAGTGGTAGGTTTGGTACCTGAGCCACCGGCAGCCTTTAGTTTTGGGCATTCACTCTTGTAGTGCCCAGTCTCGTCACAGTTGAAGCATGTGACTAGTTTCTTTCGTGGACAAAGATTGTTGTGATAGCTTGTACATTTGCATCCAGGGCATGTGGTAAGGAGTCGGCATTTTCCTAAATGCCTTTTCTTACAGATTTTGCACTCGGGAATACTGAACTTTCTTTCCCTTGTGCTAGAACCTTGATTGGTCTTTTTGAAGTCTACCTTCCCTCGGCTGAAGGTTTCCTTCCTTTTGTTTTCTTCCAATGTTCGGATCATTCCGTCCGTTAATTGGGCACCTAGATCCATGGCGTCATCAATGGTTTTGGGTTTTGAAACCTTCACCATGCCGCGGATCTCACTGACCAATCCATAGATATATCTCTTGATGAGATTTGATTCAGGTGTAGCTAGATGTGGCACTAGCCGTGCATATTCTAGCAGTTTGGTCATGTAGTCCTGACGGTTGGAGCCAACCATTCTCAAGTTCAGGAATTTTTGTTCGATTTGCTCCACTTCGTTGATAGGACAGAATTTCCTTTTGACTCGGTCTTTGGATGAGTCCCAACTCATTTGATAAGCTCTTTCCCTTCCTTTAGCGGATACCAAGGCGTTCCACCATTCAAGAGCAAAGTTCTTGAAGAGGTTAGAGGCAAAAAGGACCTTGTCCTCTTCAGCACATTTACTTATGGCCAAGACTGATTCTGTCTTTTCTATCCATCGGAGTGTTGCTACTCCGCCTTCCTTTCCAAGGAAGTCATAAGGTTTACAAGCCTGAAAGGTCTTGTAAGAGCAACCCATATGCTTACTTTTCTTGTGACGCGGTTTGTAACTATTCGCAGAGCTGTCACTTGAGGAGTAGTGTTCCTCATTTCGGGTTCTCTTGGTTTTGGAACTTTGATGGGTATAAGTTTTTGAATGTTCCAACAGTGTGGTTTGATTCGTTATGTTCAGAGTTATGAAGCGTATGCTCCTTCTCTCTTCCTTTGCTTTTGGCCTTGGGTTTGACAGCCTGAGCCTTTTCGTATGCCTCTAGCATTGTTGGAATTGCATCATCAATTCCTTTGTTTATCATTTTCTGCATTTCTGCAGTTCGGGCCTCTTTTTCTAAGGCTTCTTCAGCCTGTTTCTTTCGTCCACGCGTATTTGTGGATGGTCCGGTTCTCATCGGCATTCTAGACGAAAGACATAGTATTTATTTAGCGTTTTGAAGATATTATTGATAGGAAAATACAAGATTTTTATTATTTTCAAACCTCAAAATACAATACGATAATTGAAAATAACATAGATGAGGCATATTCTAACGACCCCTAGCTCTAATCAACGCTTGTTGTAGAGCGGCGATCTTGGCGTCTTTTTCAGCTTCAATCCTTTCTAATTCAGCTATGCGAGCTTGCATTGCTGCAATCCTTTCTTCTCCCAGGGTTTCCTCGTTAGTCCGAGGAGTATGGATTAGAGTAGGATTGGTGGAATGGTAAGTTCCGTAGGGTCTTTTGGAGTCAGCCCTTTCCTCACCTTCCAAAGTGTAGTGGTGTTCATACGGGATTTCGGGTGGTTTCTCTAGGTAGCTAGAATTGTTTACGTAGGTTTGGTTATAGCTTTCGAGTGTTGGAGCGGCGTAATAGCTCATTGGGGTTTCATAGAAATTTTTGGATGTTTCTATTTCCCCTAGATTTTGAAAGGTTCCGCTAGTGTATTCGGAATTTGTTCCAGAATAGGATTCGGTTGAGTCTGTGTTTCGTTCGCTATTTCCAGGTGGTGCGTACTTACGAATGAAGTTAGGTCCTTTTCCCTTTCCTGCCATTCTAGAAAAATGAAAGGAAAATAAATACTTTTATTGATAGGGTAAAACGATTACAAGATTTTATTTGGGTTACATAAAAATAACATAAAAACGATAGTAGGAGGCTTATTTCTTAACCATGCTCTTGGCATCCTTCATCATGCTTTTCCCTTGAAACCAAATTCTTTTGGCGAAGGACTTATGCTCCTTGTCCTTTTGGGCTAACTTCTTTTTGGCCTTTGATAGATCCTTCTCGGTCTCTATCAATACCTCCCTAGTCAAGATAAGCTCCTTCTTGACTTGATCGGTTTTGCGAAGCGACCGATCGAGACACTCTATTGGAGATCCTGGTGTGGATGCGGAATATCCAAATTTTGGTGGAGGGTCTCTTAGTCCTAAGACTATGTCATTGTAGACATTATCGTAGGCGGGAGTAGGTTTATGTTCCAAGGTAGCTCGTGGGCTAAAGTCCTTAGGTATAGAGTTAAGATCGTCAGATGTGGTCTCAAATCCAGCCATAAGATCGTATTCATCCTGGATATAGGGATCCATGAACTGTGGATGATTTGCATAATCGATGTACGATCCAAAACTTCCAGAGTTGGCTTTTGTGTTAGCGAAATTTCCGTCGGTGTTCGAATTATTACTCATGTATGGACCCGATATGATAGGATAGTTGAGGTAATCAGCAAATGGTTCATAACTGGCTGATTGTGGTGAATAGGCTTCCACCGGAGGTAGAGGAAGGAATCTTTCGGATTCGGAACTTTCGTATTTCTCCATATTTTTATAGATTTCCTCTAAACTAGCTCCTGTGATGGAAAGCTTCTTAATAGGTTCTTCCACCCTCATTCAAGGTTTAGTGGCCTTCTTGCTAGACCCTACCCCGTGTTGGTTAGTAGGAGGAGTATACATAGGAGGTAGGGGAGTTTGAGGTGGAGAGTAGTTTGGTGGAGGAGGTACTGGGTAATGTGGCGTTGTGCATCTCCAGTTACTAAAGTCAGAGTCACCCATTTGGCTCAGGTGATCTGATTCGTAAGGATTTGCTATTGGTTCTTGTTTAACAGTAACATTAGGGTTATATTAGCTATAGTATCCTTGTCCTCCTGACATAATACTACCTGCATGTTTGGCACTAATCAGCTTAAAGGCAAGTGTCTACCTACTTATGCTAGTAGTCAAGTCTTTGCTTAATCTGGTTAGAGCTTAGATACTAATTCCAAGTATCTAATTCGCTAAAACCTCAAGCTCTGATACCAATCAATGTCACACCCCGCCCCGGGCACCCCCGGGACGTTACTAGGCTGCGACGTCAGTTGGCACCTTCGGTACCTGCTTTGATTTCAGAGTTCGGTTTTGTGCAGTGGAATAATGGTTTCAAAAGGATCTTTTCATAAATCATCTCAACCTCGAGGGTTGGTTTTGTAAATACTAGAATCTCGTCGTGTAGACAAAAGATTTCTTTTATTTAAACATTTGGGTATAAACCCGATCGTTTGTACATTGATTTCAAATCAAAACTCTGACCCAAAGTCAGTAGGTTTACAAGGAGGTAATCTGCCTAAGGAAAACGTAGTCCTTCGGTCACCTTAAACTTGTTTACTCTTCAGGTACTTTCTGTGCAATGCACGACCTTAATCATATTTTTTGGTTGCACCGGGTCTAGGTGTGTAGCCTGACCCGGCTGTGCAACAAAACTGTCATCGGGATTTGGGCCGTAGCCGTTCCCGGTACGATGAGGTCATTTCATTCTTTTCCTGAAAACATTTGAATATGAACGTCAGCTATATGCTGGTGAATACTTTAAGACCTCAAAGCATTTTCACAACCATGGCAAAACATTTTAATTAAACAGTTAAACATTTCATCGTCGTTGGATTCAGTGATCATGTCACTTCCTTCCATTTCAGTTCATCCAATTGCATACATTGAACAAGTACTCGGGGGCTATGCGACCTAACCAGCACTTCTGCGTTTTACGCAATCACCCGACATACAAGCCAACCCCGTCGGGCCCAACTGGATCCGGAACGAGTATAAATATTTGATCAAACTTTACGTACACTGCATGGGTAGTTTAAAGTCCGCTGGGATTGATCTCGCTGGTCAATCTCGTCTTGGACTGTATGAGTAAATATTTAATTATCATGTTTTACACTTTTTCGTAAACGTAAATCGTTTGATAATTTTGCGTGAAGGTGCCTATAGCACAATCACGTCTTATAAGACATGATAGTCTGTCTTGTTGCGTGATGATAGCCTATAGCCCAAGCACGTCTTACAAATCATTTTTGACAGACTCACGTTCACTACGTGAACGAGCATTTATGACATAGGCAAGTATGTCTTTTGTAAACAGCTTTTCAAAAGCTTGTTCTCACCATGAGAACGAGTATTTAAGACACAGATGAGTATTCACCTTAGATCGGAAGTGGGAGATCGAAAGATAGTAATCTTAGTGCTAAATAGCTCCTAGAGTTTAGCTCCTTAGGGCTCTAGCACCTTAACTCGCACTTTTATGCGTTCCTCGGGTTTCTTTGGCTCTAAATGTTCGAGCCCGGTTTATAAGCGAAACCCAGTCGAACTCGGAGGAGCGGCTCGGGAGTCGGGCCAGCAGAGGGAGTCTCGGGATCAGAGAGATCAGAGGAAACTCGGAAGTGAGTTGGTGTGAAATGTGAAGCAAATGAGCTTCTATTTATAGGCCTGATCTGACCCCGTAGCGGACCGCTACCGCCTCTTGTGCTCCGCATGCGCGCCACGTAGCGGCCATGCAATTCAGATGCGCCACACGTCCATAGCGGACCGTGTGGGTTAACCGTGGCGGTCCGCCACCAACCATGCGTCGTTAGGGCTGACGCATGCCCTACACGTGTCTTGACATGTGTCATCTGTAGAGGGTTCCTAGGGACCTGCGTAGCGGACCGTTAGAGTTAGTGCAGGCGGTCCGCCAGCCATGGGTTTTCCATAGCGGACCGTTAGTCGAGCAGCTGGCGGTCCGCCACCCCTTAGGCGGCCAGATTCATTACTTCGTAGCGGACCGTTAACCTATAGGTAGCGGTCCGCTACCCCTTAAAAGTTAAAATTCCTAATTTATTTCTCTTACTCTTGGGTTTCTAATAATTCCGTTTGTCTTATAAGAGTTCCGGGCAAGAAATTGAGATCGGAATTTTGGCAGGTGTTATAGATATCTACAACTGAAAGTCAAACCCTTCTAGTGGATTCTCGTCACGAACAATATGAGGAAAAGTTTAGTCTTCACGAAGCTGAGTTTAGGACATAGAAAGCAACTCTTCAGTCCATTGAGACGCAATTAGGACAAATTGCAAAACTCCTATTCGAAAGACAACCAGGATGCCTCCCGAGTAATACTGAAACCAATCCAAAAGCAAATGTAAGTGATATCACTCTTAGAAATAGCAAGGTTTATCCATAACCACCCATGCTAGAAGAAAAAGATCAATCACCAAGGAGAGAAATATTCACTCGGGTACCAATTCGTCCGCACATCGCAAAAACAACTACTCAAGGATCGCAATCAAATGTAATCCCACCTCCTGCTCCGGTGGATACTCCTCCAAAAGTTCCGACAAAAAGAGCGTTCCATTCTCACATACCGTACCCAAAAAGATTAGTAAAGCAGAAGACTGACGAACAATATGAGAAATTCATCGAACTGTTAAACCAAATCTATGTCAATCTTCCTTTCCTAGATATCATATAACAAATGCCTAAGTATGGACGTTTCTTGAAAGATTTCCTTACAAACAAGAGAAACATGGAAGAGGAAGTGAAAAAGACCAATCATTGTGTCTCTCTTACCGAAAGATGTCTTTCGAAGAAACTTTCAGATCCTGGAAAGTTCTCTCTACCATGTTCTATCAGACCAGTGCCGATAACTTTCGCACTCGCTGATCTGGGAGCAAGTGTGAATGTAATGCCATATAACATGTTTCAAAGGCTAAAAATTGGAAATCTGCTGCCTGTTAATGCAACTATTGAACTCGTGGATGGATCGATTAAATCACCTATAGGAGTCATTAAGAACTTACTAGTAAAAGTTGGTAAGTTTGTCTTCCCTGCCAACTTCATGGTTTTAGAAATGGGACCCGACTATTCCGTACCTTTGATTTTGGGTCACCCATTTTTAGCTACCGCCCGAGCCGTCATTGACATGAATGAAGGGATTTTGACACTTCGCGTCGGAAAACAATCAGTGACCTACAACATCGCAGGAAACGAGTGCTTGTCAAATGATCCATTTGAAATTGCACAATTCATCGACACTAATCTCGACTACCAGCTGAAGAAAGCCAAAGAATTCAACAAAGGAAAGAAACTAGATCTTGGCAAGAATTTTGACAACACTCATTGGATCGATGAATACTTTGATAAGCTACCAAAACTAAAGAACTTAAATGAAGGAACAGGAGACACGGGGGAAGTCAA
The DNA here is from genome assembly GCA_023525975.1 of Smallanthus sonchifolius. Taxonomy (NCBI): domain Eukaryota; kingdom Viridiplantae; phylum Streptophyta; class Magnoliopsida; order Asterales; family Asteraceae; genus Smallanthus; species Smallanthus sonchifolius. The sequence continues at coordinate 14,073,597 of CM042028.1, read as the reverse complement.
TGGCCCCCACGTGAAGAAAGACTGATGAAGCACGTACGGGTCCGACCAATGACCCTTAAATAAACGTGGCACTTCCGGGGGCAACTCGATGATCATGAATAAATTGAGAAGTTGGTGCATACAGCAGAATGCATGGACCTCAGGTTTGGTTTTCTAAATTTAAGTTTCTCATACTTCAGCCCCCAGGTATGCCTTCTCGATACTAGAACCTTAGTAGCTTAACTACTACCTTTTATTTTCCTTATATGCTTTTATGTTTTCCTTTGTGTGTCAGGTAGAATAACATCACCAGATAGTCTCTCTACTTCTTTGAGGAGTTACACTCCACCTCTATAACCTGAGGAGTCGGAAACCACATCAAATTTCTGAGAAATAAGATGAAGTCTTTAAGGTAAAGTGTTGACAAGCAGCTGATAGGCACAACCTGACAGCAACAATAAGTTTTGGCCTTAGGTTATATACCGAATTGACCGGGAGAGTACCAGTTTCTTTTCCCTTAAAACTTCATGCATTTAAATTCCTGTATAGCATTTCATTACATGCATTTGTACATTGAGGGCAATGCAGAGTTTTAAGTGTGGGGTGGGGAATTAGAGATTCAGGACTACTTGTAACCTCAATGCAGTAAAATTTTAACTTGTGATTTTCTACCTATTTGACTAAGACCTTACAAAAACCTACCTTTTGAAAAACCCAAAAAATTTTCAAAAATTTTAAACCTTAAAATCTAAATCTCTTTGAGTTCGCACTTAATTAAATAAAACGAATACATGGCAAGTAGAAACAAATGGATATTATGCATAACAAATCGCTAAACCCTATCCCATCCGTTTCCATGTGAGAATAATCTGAGCCTTTTCATGAGCATTACTATCATCATATTTTCGCATGCTCTTTCGTTTGGTATACTGAGTGTTTTTTGATTGGATTTTATGCATAATTAGAACTTGTGTGACTTATACATATCAAGACCATGAACTAGTAGAAGTATGAAAGTGATTAAGGCACCTAGGACTTTATTACCTTATATATTATCCTTAAACCCAAAAATCCCAAAAAAATTATCCGCCTAGATAGCCCTCTGAGCCTTAGCCTTTTCTTTTCTACTACGCACATTTATCAACCAACCAGCTTTTCGTAAACACCGGTTATTGGCTGAATGTCTTCAAAATGGGAAAATTATCTTATGTCATTATTTCAAGTTCATTACCATTGAGGTAATTTTGGAAAGAATCTGTTTTACTCAGAAGAATTGGAGTATACAAGAAGGTGGATGTATTAGGAAGAAACAGCTGAAATATCTGCAAGGAATTTATGGAAATGTTATTTCAAGGAAATTGAGGAAAAAGAATTATTGAAGAATTTGTCTTGATACAAAAAGAAAAGAAAAAATAGAAAAAGAAGAAAAGAAAAAGAAAGAGAGAAGTGGGTCTTTTACCGGCTAGACCTTAAAGAACGGGATATGCATTCTTTTGATTTTAATTTGCTTTTCTGCTTTCATTTCGCAAAGCCTGAATTACCAACCGAACTTCGAGAGAAGATTTTCCAAGCAACAAGTGATGTAAGAAAACGGTGGCGCAAGTAAGAACAATTGCCACCATTCTGCGACTTGTCAAAAAGTGCCGCCAAAAGAAGAGGCAAAAGATACGACAAATGTGTGAAGTGTGGCAACTGGAGCCATGATGGAAAGTGTAGAAAGAATCAAACTCATTCCCAACATGAGTATACGCATCTGATCACAGTATGAGCTGTTAGGCTACATGCCGAAAGATCAATACGGAAAGGCAGTAATGTGTACTACGCAGTAAGGAAAGAGTTGAGAATGATAAGAGATCATGGTCCTGGCAATCTGACCATAAACAAGCCCTCGGATTAGTTATACCCTCATGATCTGAGTACCGTAGACGGACCTGTTAGTATTTTCCATTTTAAGCCCGGAAGCCGTAGCTGTGTGTTCCACGATAGCTGCAGCCCTTCAAAACCCTTTTAAATCCCTAAACATCCAAAAACCATATTCATTTTCACCCTTTCTTTTTTCTTTTAGCCACATTACAACCCTTTTAAAGCCCTCTTGATTCATGCATACTACCTAGTTAGTTGGTGGAGACTTGATTTGCAGACAAGCTTATGACCATTGCATAATTCGATTCGAACTTGAGTGTTCCACTTAACTTACATTATCTACACATATATAACCCAAGAGTTGAGTGAACAATGTGAGGAGTGAGAGATTATGCATAATTGAAGTTCTAGTAGGCTTGTCATGGATTCCAGCATAGAAAAATACAAAAATAGAATAAACAACTCAAGAGTTATCCCGGGGTCTCCAACTACTTGGAACTCCATTACCATTTGTAAAGTTTTTAGTTATGGGTATGATCATGCATGAGTTTGCTTGAGAACAAGCAAAGTTTAAGTGTGGGGTATTATGATATGCCCTAAATTATACATGTTTTGCATGCATAATAATCACCATATTATGGTACTAATCAAACAAAATCCTTGCAATTGATACTTAATGCGTTAATATTTCATAATTGCAGTTTATTCGGTGTCCTAAGATAAACAAAGCAAAAACCAACTTAAAACATGAAGAAATCAAGCTTTTGGAGGACCAAACCCAAACTTTGACCCCCAAGAAGTCAAACCAGGTCAAAGGAAGTCAGCAAGCAGCTAAAAGACAAGCCTGGGAAGCAGACAGGGCATTGCACGGCCGTGCATTGCTTGTCTTGCTTCCCAAGGCTCCGGTACACTGTCCTTTGTACCCTGTTTGATTCCCGAGGTGTTTGCACGCCCATGCAATCCAATGCGCGGCCGTGCATTGCTCATTTTGAGGCCTATAAATAGTTGGCTTGGGTTCTTCATACCACACACCCTTCCATACATTACCAGAGCTCAAGAGAGTCCGTTTCTGTAGTCTAGAGTATAGAGTAGAGAGTAGAGAGGCTCCTCATCTTTGTCCGCAATAGGGGAGCCTACGAAACTCAGCGTTACGCTAGTTAGTATGGCCATTCGTGGCTAAACTCTTTGTATTGCTAGGGTGAAGATGATGTTTGGTGCATGTTAATGTTTGACATATTAATCTAGTGGTATGTTTATGTCTTTAATTATTCGTTCTTAAAACCACCATTTGGTGGGCTTTTATTATTGTCTAAATCCGTCTTTATATTTGTGAGTGTTCTTGATTTTAAAGTGTAAGATCGTAAAACCTTTTTAATCAAACTTCCTTTGAAGCTTGTACATCTTTATACAAGCAGAGATTGCTAAGTCAAGGCTTGGTCAACATTAGTTAGGTCGTACGTCTTTATACGAATTTATTATGTGACCAAGAATTGGTGAACTCATGTTGGGAACGGTACGTCTTTATACTCGGTCCCATTGTTACACCGCCTCCCGTTGAACAAAGTATAATCACCTATTTAACTTTAATACAAAGCATTTACGTTCGATGTCTTAAACCAACCTGGAGATGACCATTCGAAGGGATGAGGGTAACTGTTATCCCTAACGGGAGGCACCACTATTTTAATTTAAAGATTTTAATTTGTGAATCAAATATCGTGAGCACGAGGCTCTAGCGATGACCCGGGTCACAAGTTTGTAGTAGTCATATCACTGGATTAGTCAACTTAACATTATCACGTACCAAGCTGATTCGAAGCCCGAAGAAATATTCTTCGTGACCTGATCATTTCCGAGATATTTACTTTCTTGTTGTTTACTATTCTGCTAGATGCATTCCTGTTACACACATCACGCACGTTTTTACTTTTTTGTTATTTACTTTATCGTTATTTACTTTTCTGTCATTTACTATTCTGCTTCACAAGCACACAAAACCCACTCACTAATTGATCCGGCTAAACGATAACAAAAGTTGAGTACTGGAACTCGACCATGTCCATTGGTTCGATGCTTGGTTCTTACCTAAACTATATTACACTGCGATAGGTACACTTGCCTATTGTGTGTGTTTTTAAGTTAAAGTAATTATCATTTTATAAATTTAAAACCTGATCTCGTAAAACCATCATAAAAATATATTATCTTTTTATATATTAAAAACGGCACATCAACCTTCCACACCAAAAATGAAGGAGCCTTATCATAGAGAGCACTGAGAGAAAAGAGTTTGCTTTCATTGTGGGGTAGCATGTCACATTGTTGTGAACTGTCCTAAAAAGAACCAGGTGAAGAGGCCGGTTGTTTCTCAACAGGCTACATCTCCTAAGAAACCACAGATGAAGCATGAGTATCGTCCTATTCAAAAAGAGGTGCAACCACCGGTTGAACAAATGGTGAAGCCAAAAGCAACACCTATGGCTGCACCATATGTTATAAAAAGGGATAAGCAACCTGCTAGTCCTAGTGCATCACCATCTGGTAGTGCACGGTCTGGTGAGAAACCTGTGGTCAAACTCTCAAAACCACAGAGGAGACGTCTGAACAAGAAGTTGAGAAAACTTAAATTAAAATTTTCTGAAAGTTAGAATGGTGCTGCTTCTTCAAGTACACCATCAGTTAATGATGTAAAAACTTATTTTTTAAAGAAAAAGGAAAATATGTCAAAGAACAAGAAAGGAAAAGATTCTCAATCTTCTGGTTCAGATTCTCAAAATGAGTCACCAATTTTTGATAGTCACGACTGTGAGTTAATAGAAGTTGTATATTTTGAGAAGAATGAACGACCCAAGACCACAATGGCTTGGGTCTCCAAATCTAACTAATTTCTTTTGACTCGTGCATGGACGTCCAACAGGGACTATCACTAACCGCTGGTATGTTGATAGTGGATGTTCCCGGCACATGACAGGCAACATGGCATTGCTTCAAGATGTTAAAGCATTCAGAGGCGGCTATATGGCCTTTGCAGGTGAGAAAAGGCGGAAGTATCACCGGTCAGGGCACAGTATCAAATGGATGTATCAGCTTCGACAACATCAACTACTGCGAACAGCTCAAGCATAACCTGTTAAGCGTCTCACAAATGTGTGACAAGGAATACTTTGTAATGTTTGACAAGTCTGAATGCCTGATTCTCAAACATGGTTTTGTAGTTCCTGAGGAATGGATATTGATGAGAGCACCAAGAACGAACGACACATATCAAATTGATATGAGTGTCGCAAAAACCACCACATCAGTTGCTACTTGTTTACTTACTAAAGCAACAGAGATTGAATCAATCTTGTGGCATAGGAAACTCGGACACATTTCTTATAGAAAAAATGAATCATCTTGTCCGAAACGATTTGGTAACCGGGGTTCCGAAGCTGAGATTTTCTATTACAGATGACTGTATGTCTTGTAAAAAGGGCAAACAACAACGAAAGTCTTACAAGCCCAAGAGCCAAAACTCAATTGATACCCCTTTGGAGCTCATACACGTGGAGTTATTCGGGCCCATAAGTATCAAGAGTATTGGTGGTAAGTCATATTGTCTTGTTGTAACTGATCATTATTCACGTTTTTCTTGGGTTCACTTTTTAGGTACTAAGGACGAGACTGCTGAGATTCTACAATATCTGTTCTTGAGCTTAGAAACACTGTGCAAATTGAGGTTAGAAGAATCGAAAGTGATAACGACACCGAGTTCAAAAACAACATGATGGAGCTTTTCTGTCTCAAGAAGGGTATTCGTCATGAATTCAGCGCGCCGTATACACCACAGCAGAATAGAGTGGCAGAACGGAAGAATAGAACTCTAATTGAAACTTCACGGACGATGCTGTCAGATGCTAAACTGCCAATTACCTTTTGGGCTAAGGCAGTAAATACAACTTGTCACGTTTTAAAAGGAGTTCTAGTGGTGAAACGTCACAACAAAACTTGTTACGAGTTAATCAACAACCGACCACCGAATCTAGACTACTTAATTCCTTTTGGTAGTCCCTGTTCCTTTTTGTTACAATACAAAGACCGAAAATCCAAATTTCATGAAAAAGCATCGGAAGGCATCTTCTTAGGATATGTTTCCAATTCTCCTTGCAAGAGGGTTTATAACAAGGAAACTCATTCAGTAGAAGAATGGTTTGAGGTGTTGTAGTAAACATAGCATTCCACCAGAACCAACAAGTCCGGCGTGGGGTTTTGATAATAATACTCTGTTCAAGTCTTTCAATATACCGATTATATGAATACTGCAGTGGCGGTGATCGATCATTCCACGTTCTCAACAAGGTCCACTGTACCTATTCCTGCCACTGATCCCAATGCATCATCTACATCGAGAACTCATGAAACTGACACCGAAGAGGATACCAATGTTGAAGGAAACGATGCTCATGCTGATCCTGACAATTTGGAAGGAGATGAAGTTCAAGTTGATCCTATTAAAATTGAATCTTCTTCTGGTACTCAAAGTGTGGAGGAAATTAGTACGAATATTGACTCAGTTATCCAGGAACATGCTGTACCAGAGACAAGAGTGCATTGGAATCATCCAATTGACAACATTATTGGTTATCCTGAGGCAGGCATTCAAACTCGTAGTCGAACAATTACCGATAACACTAGTATTTATGCAGAGATACTAGATACAGGTATCACAGAGAAATGCTTGCATGTTGCATATATGTCCCAGATGGAGCAAAAGAATGTGAAAGAGGCTCTCACAGATAATTGTTAGATTTAGGCTATGCAAGATGAATTGTCTCAATTTCGCAAGTTGCATGTGTGGGATTTGGTTGATTTGCCGAGAGGTGTACATCCTATTGCTACTAGATGGGTATTTAAATGCAAAACAGATGATCAGCATGTTGTGGTAAGAAACAAGGCACGACTAGTTGTACAGGGTTTTTATCAACAACATGGCTTGGATTACACTGAGGTGTATACCCGAGTTGCTAGAATTGAAGCTATCAGATTATTCTTGGCCTATGCCTCATATGTTGGTTTCAAGGTCTATCAACTTGACATGAAGAGTGCTTTCCTATACGGTAAATTTCATGAAGAAATCTACATCAATCAACTGCCTGGATTTGAAGAGCCACAATTTCCAAATAAAGTGTACAAGTTGGATAAAGCACTTTATGGTCTTCATCAAGCACCTCAGGCATGGTATGAGACATTATCCAAACATCTATTGTCTAATGGTTTCGATCGCGGACAGATAGATTCGACTCTTTTCATACTGAAAGCGGAGGGTGATATTCTTTTGGTACAAGTCTATGTAGACGACATTATTTTCGGGTCAACTAACGAGGATATGTGCAGAGAATTTGAAGCGGTGATGAAGTCTAAGTTCGAAATGAGCAACATGGGTGAACTGTCATTTTTCTTAGGTTTGCAAGTCAATCAAAAGGAGGATGGCATTTACCTACATCAGTCTAAGTATGTACACGACATCTTGGAAAAATACAAGATGAATGACTGTTCTACTTATTGCACACCAATCCCAGTCAATCACAAGCTAAGTCCAGATAAAGACGGCAAAGACGTAGATTGTAAATTATATCGTGGGATGATTGGTTCTCTAATGTATCTTACAGCTTCAAAACCTGACATTATGTTTGCTATATGTTTGTGCTCAAGGTTTCAGTCACAACCAAAAGAATCACATTTGATTGCTATGAAAAGAATATTCAGATATCTAAAAGGGAAACCCCAATTTGGTCTTTGGTATCCCAAGCATCAGTCATTTGACTTCAAAGCCTACACTGATTCAGACTATGACGGTTGTAACCTTGATAGAAAATCAACCTCTGGTGGATGTCAATTCTTGGGAGGCAGGCTAGTCTCCTGGCAGTGTAAAAAGCAGTCTACGGTTTCAGTCTCAACTTGTGAAGCCGAGTACATTGCTGCTGCAAGCTGCTGTTCTCAAATCATATGGATCCAGCAACAACTCAGAGATTACAGCTTAAATTACATTGGAACTCCTATGTTCATTGACAACAATGCTACCATGTCTATCACAAATAACCCGGTGAAACATTCCAAAACTAAGCATAATGAAATTCGTCACCATTTTATCCGTGACTGTGCTGAAAAGCACTTAGTTGAACTTGTAAAATTTCACACGGATGACAATTATGCCGACCTTTTCACAAAAGCCTTTGATCGTTCTCGATTTGAACATCTCGTCAACATGATAGGAATGTTCAATCCTGAGTGAAAATCATTTTTCAAAACGAATTTGTTTTCATGGAAGTTAAAATTGATTTCTTTTTAACTTTAATTTGTATACTTCGTTTACTTTAAAATTTTTAGAAAAACCAAACAAAATATAAAATTATAAAATTTCAAAGTGATTTGAAGAAAAGAGGAAACGATAGTACATCAGTAAGTGATCTAAATTTCTTAGACTACATGTTTGGGAAATGATTGCGTCATGACTGCCTAAAATGTTTAAATTGTTTTATCTAGTTTTAATTTGAACCTTCACGTAATTTGAATTGTCAGTAGCTTAGAAGCATTCTTTGAATCATTAGTAGTGTGAAAACCTAATGTCATTGCTACAACTGTGATTTGAACCCATGTTATGTTGCGTATGTGTGTAAAAGATCATTAAAAGATCATTATTAGAAATAGAATGTAAGATTTTGGCTAGTATTATCTTTTGAGACTAGTTTCGGGTTATGTCTTTAGCACAATTTTTCGGTTCACTTCACTGCCCATGCTCACAAGCATGCAATGGGAAGTTGAGCCAAGATATGTCTTGACAACAACCGTCAAGCATATGCTACCCCCTTGGATCACATATGATTCCATTGAAGATAATTCCAGATAATAGTTGGATCCCCTTACCCGAATCCTCGGACTCCATATCTATTAGCCTGAATCATTACAAATATTCACTGAAGACAAATCTCTCAAACCAAGATAAATGAATCACTTGATTCTGAATCTTATGATTCTTGATAATCCTTATGGATTCTGCTTGATTTTTCTGTGCTAAACGATGTAACTTCAACCTGGAGATTCTGATAATCCTTGGGAAAATCTTATTTGTCTTGAGATAATGCAGGTTACTTTCTGATAACATAACCGGGGGGTGCACGTTGTATATCTTTAAATGGTACCTTAACTCACATGAATGTGATACAAAAATGCTTGTAGTTTCAACTCTTATAATATTGACAACTTGAATTAACATGGTGTGTATTTCAAATTCGTTTTCTACATAAGTAAGTATGTCATGACATGATCCCATTCTCTTCGAAATTTATTACGTATCATTTTCGATATGTGTTTAGCCTGATATGATCTTCTACTCGTGACTTTGACAAAAAAAAGGAAGTTCCCTGTAAGTATTCTTGTTTTCTAATTCAGTATCTTGTATATACCGTCATTTATTCAAGAAAAGAAAAACAACAAAAATATTTTAGGTGTGTTTTAACTTAAATATTGAAAAATTCAAAAAGATTTTATGTACAACTTTACAAATTTTTAGAAAAACCAAAAATATTTTTGTTTTAACTTCGTGAAACGTCTTTGTGAATCTCATAGTTGAAAGTTCTTTTCCGGCTCGCTTTTTAATCGAATTACTTCATAATTTTTTAGTTGAAATTCTGACCATGCTTTTGGTCATGCGTACTTGTTAAGTACGCAACTCATGCGTACTTGACAAGTACGCATGATCATGTTTCTGCGAACTTGATAAGTTCGCACGGTCTGATTTGCGAGGGTATATAAGCGGGTGTTAAAGTTTTTCTTCAGTTTAAACTCAGTTCACTCAATTTCTACTCTCAAACACTGAAACCTGCTCATTTCCTCGAAAATTTGTGTATTCCAAAACGATTTTTCATCCCATTTCTTGTTTAAACATCATCCCAACATCGTTTGGTGAGAATCTAAGCTCATTTCATCTGTTAAATCATCTCTAAATTGACGATTTTGTGTTCTTGACCACTAGGGTTTTGATTACAAAAATTCTTGTAATTTTGGGTGTTTCTACACGAAATTAAGCATCAATGCTCGTTTCTAATCAACATTCTAAGCTTTTGGATACAAAATTCACACTTGACATGGTTTAATTTTGATTTTGATCACTTGGTGGAGCCGCTAAGTAGCGTCGCCCCCTGTTTCATCTTCATGGGTGTTTTGTTGCTTGATATTGGTATTGATTGTAGTCACATTGTGTTGTACAACCATTTTCGACACTATTGGGACTAGAATCATTGACCAAAAACTTCAATTTGTTGGAATCGGACTTAAAAAAACGACCATATTTCAGTACCTGCGTACTTGATAAGTACATAGGATCAGATTCATCAGAAGTTGCTCAAGCATACTTAGTAAGTATGCAAGACCAAAAGTCTGCGTACTTACCAAGTACGGAGGAACCATACTTAGCCATTTTTGTGTGAAGTTCATGTTTTTCCAACTGATGCTTGTCCTATTCCTTTGATTTTATCTGTTCTTATGTTGTTTTATTGTGTTCTTTGCATGTATGGCTCGTCATGCATATACTGATGAATTCAATATGTTAGCTCTTACAGCTCCAGAGTGGAAAGGAGCAGCTGTGAATTACCAGGAGATTGTAACATTTCTCAACCGATCAAAGATAGCATATGTCATTTCAGCGGATCTTATAGTGTCAAAACCTTATATTGAACAAATTTGGGAAACTGCCGAACACGCTGCACAGTTAACCCTAATGTCATCAGGGCTACTGTTGCTAATCAGGAGATTGCAATTTCAGAAGCAACCATTTGAGTCGTTCTATAGTTTAATGACCAAGCTACTGATCCCGTGATTTACCCAGACTATGTAATAGATGGTTACTCGAGGCAACAGATGGGATATGTAGGAAGAGCTGAATATGCCTCATACATGAAGAAATGGTTACTAGAAAAATGGCGTTATTTTGCTCACATCATCATAATGTGTATCTCAGCGAGGAAGGCTGGTAAAGACGATATGGGGCATGATCTAGTGTCGGCAATGGTTAGTTTGTCACTAAACAGAGGATACAATTTTTCACGTTACATCTACCGATCCATGGTAGAACAGATCAATGCAGCAGAGAGATTCAGATTCTTGTTGTATCCAAGGTTCACTCAACTGTTAATCAACCACTTTCTACCTAATCTTCCACAGATTGGACAAGGATTGCAAGTTAAGTGTGTGGACAAGAGAGTGTTTGTATAATTCATGAAAGCTTGAACCGAGGAACCTATTCCAGTACACACACCTCTATTTGGGCACCTTGTTAATGAAGCTTATGTAGCACCAGCCGACGACCGCTGGTACAGTGTGAATTCTGAGCCAGAAGCAAGTGAGCACTCTGATGAAGAACAACCAGAAGAAGGAGAAGAATTCAAAAACGAAGAAAGTGATAGTGATTCTGATGGTGATGATGATAGTGATGGCGGTGGTGCGGAGGATACTGATTTGGAACGAACTGAATCTGACTCATCAGATTCTGATGATGCACCGGACGAGGCACACCCCAGACGGATTATTCAGGTGTCCCTCCCTGAATCCTCCTCGAAACGAAGATGAGAGGAGAGTTCGAACAATGATTTCCAACCCGAGGAAGACATAGACACAAAAGCTACAGGGCAGCAACAGGCTGAACACATACAGAACTTCAGATCTGATCGACCATGGCAGGTAGTTATGGAACAGATAAATGCCCAACTGCAGGCCCAGAGAAGCTCAGGAGAACCATCCCAACTGTACAGCAGACGGAAACGTTGGGTAATCACACCCGTGGTTGTTTCTACCATCTCAGAGGAGACTCCATAGATTGTCTCTCTTCCTGCTGCTACAGTTCCTATTGTTACAGGTACCTTACAAATAGTGGCGGAGTCCATTATTGTTGCAACAACTGCTACACCAACAACTACCCAACTAACAATGTTAGCAGCATCAATTACTGTTGAATCTGTACCCCCAATGTCACATCCCGTTGCTTTTGGATACCTACTGCACGACTTTGATTTTGCCGACATCTTTAATGATCCAATTCATGAAACTAGTGAGGCATCCACTTCTAGGGAAACTGGTCCTCGTGAAGCTAGGATTTCTTATCTGGAATCACAAGTTGATTCTCTGCTTGAAACCATTGCCAACTCTAGAGTTAAAGCCGCTCAATAAATTCGGATCAACTCTTTAGTTGATGAAACTACAAGTTTAAGACACCAGTGGGTCAGCACCCAAGAGCAGTTAAGGAATTTGATGGAACAAAGTGATTTGCAAATCAAAATTAATGACTCTGTCTTCCTTCACAAGCAATCGGTGGAAGCCCGACTTCTTCTGCAATGAGTCGAACATCTGAATATGGTTGCCCTAGTCGAAGAATTGATGAACAAGCTAGCTGCTCAGGAGGAGAGCAAGAGACCAGAATCAGAAGACGCATATCACCAGGTCGACTTAACTGGTGATGATGATCATGACAAGGATCCCGAGACCGGTCCTTCTGGTGGTGAGCAGCAAGCTTTATCAGTTACCCCACTATCAGTAGTGCCAATGGCTCAGGGGGAGTCATCAAGAACGGGTGGACAAGGTGGAAGTGAAAAGGGTAAGTCTGCGGCCGATGTCTTGGAAGAACTTTCTGATAATACCATTCTTACAATCGAGCCTGACTACTCAAAAGAAGCTATGATCGAGGCTCTCGAGGAGATAGAGGAAGGAGAGATCGATTCTGGAGATGATTGGGAAGAGGATGAAGAGGATGTGATTGTGGAATTTCCTAAGGGTACGGGTGAAGGAATTTATGAGCTTGAGGATGGGGAGTTCTTTGAAGCCCCACTCATAACATTTTCTGAAGGTTCAGCTGAACCTGAGGTTGCTGAGGATAGTGGTGCAGCAACATCAGCTGGAGCCTCCCTAGCCGACCCTGTCCCTAAAACTGGTAACACCGATTCTTGGAGGAACAAGCTTCCTCAAGAATGGTTCAAGAAACCACAGCCTCATGCTTGGCATAAATATCATTGCACTGACAAGCACGGAGCTGCATGGATGATCTTATCTGTTCGTTTTGATGATGATAAAGGATTGTTTGCAATCAAGAGATCTGGAGGCGTTCAATACCGGAAGCTGACAAGTGAAGCTTTCAACTCCCTTCCCAAGTATGACCATGTTAATCTGGCCAACCGAGAACTATTTGGCGAAACTTCTTTCGCCGTTGCCAAGGGTCTTTGGGGAACGTTACAGAGAGAAGGAAGGTCAAGAAGTTTTAAAGTTTTCAAGCCTCAAATGCCAAGGAGAGTCAAGGATAAAAGTCGCCAAGATCCTGTGACTCGCAAATTTCTGATGAAGCTGGTTTATTGATGTGTTCTAAAACACATATGTTTCTGTGGGTGTTTTTAACCCGTTTTACCCGGTTTTATCAGCAAATATCTTAAGAAATTGGTACTTAATGAGATTATTGTTGGATTTGTAGGTTTGCATGATAAACCGAAGAGTTTTAATGAAGAAATGGAGCCGGAAGAAGAAAATAAGAAAAATGTTGGAAATTACACTATTCGCGACACGCGAAGAGTGAGCTTTACATCTTCGTGACACGCGAAGATCGTCAGAACCGGGCCCGTCTAAATTGGCCCGACTAAATTGGCCTTCGCGACACGCGAAGGGCCGGGTAGATTCTTTCGCGCCACGCGAAAGTCTAAAAAGCCGTGAAACCCTAATTTTTGATTATTTAAACATTTGAGCGGCCATTCTTTGGAGAGTTCGATTGGATGCGACTGCAGGCGACCAAGATGTAACATCCATGTTTTTCCTATTATTTAATGCCGTGCAATAAAAGATGATTTCGCTTCCAATTCTACATTCACCACTTTGTCACAACATTCATTATTTCCTGTGCAATGACGAAGACATAAGAACATACACGCACTTATGATATTACAATAATAACTAAAACAATCCTCCATTATCTTACAAACCTCAAAGGCCAAATTTGATCGAAACTCGAAACAACATCAAGACTACAAAACTACAAGGGCTATTTTTGTGTTTTACCAAAAATGGCTCAAGCACGGTCGCGCCGTGGTCTAAGCACGGTCGCGCCAGTTGAAACTAGCACGGTCGTGCCTAATCCGGAGCACGGTCGCGCCCCGAGTACAGTTTGACTCTGCAAAGTCAAACCGACTCAAATCTTGTCCAAAAATAGAATTCAAACGAGATTTGGAAACCGCGAAACTTGGAGAAGAAGTTACACGACCAATTGCGACTCAAACCCGACCAAATACACGTTCAATCGTTCGAATCCCCGCAAACCTTACCCGGACTTTCCTTCTTAAATCAAATCACGTATTTTTGACCAAATCAAAACGAATTAAACCGCTTAATTACTTTGCACGACTCCTATAAACATCCTACAAACCCTAATTCGTCTAAACAACACCTCTTCTCCTCTGTCGATCAAAGAAAAGCCGTGATTTCTTCTCTGTAGCCGTCTGCACTTGTTGCCCATTCAAAACAGGTTAGTAATTGCGTAATAGGTTCGTCTCTCCACGTAAATCAAAAGCCCTAATCTAATTTGAATCAATAGTACACGATTCTTCCGATTTGAAATCTAAGTTTTGTTTTAACAAAGTCTAATCGAACTACACCATAGACGCAGTATAAATCCAATCAAACTATGTGGTTAGATTCGCAATCAATCACTTAGCAAAAGCCCCATGAATCCAACAACATTTAATATAAGAACAATCGAAATTGCTTCTGGAATTGACCAGACACGGTCACGCTAACCTATGAGCGCGGTCGTGCCTGGCCAAGCATAGTCGTGCCCCGAGAGAGGCCCGGTCGTGCTTACCGACTAAACAAGACTCTAACCTAAAACAACCCTAGACGCGGTCGTGCCGGGTACGAGCACGGTCGTGCTCTATGGACAGACCCTTGTGAGACCTTCTGACTCGACCACGGGCGCGCTTCAGACCCCCACGGTCACGCCCGTTGACGAGCGCGGTCGTGCTCCCTTAAACAGAATCATTATTTTTATTCTTTTTAAATAAATTTGATAAAATATATTAAATTACAGTTTATATAATTATTTTTATATAATTACTCAAACACCTATATACCTTACACTTGGTATTAAACAATTATTATTTATATTTAAATAAATACTACTATTTAATAATATTCTAAATAAATAATATATTTAAACAAACCCTAAACTTAAACAAATTCGCTTCCGACATCGAGTAACGCAACTCAATAATACTTAATCATATATTGTTCATTAGGTTGTGTCTAGCAATCTACAACACACCGTTGTTTTCCATTTTCTTGCGCAAACTACACTCTGCATAACACGTGAGTTTACATAGCCCCTATTTTACTTATTTTACAAACATTTTGGGGTGGAACATGCGTTCAACTACATGTTTTCAATCATACACATATACAGTTTCATCCTACATACATGTATACATTTTGTGCATTGTGCTTGAGTGCTAGCTGTGTAGACCAATTATTATGCTCTTCATGTACAATCATTAACTATTAGCCGACAGTGAACAGTGGTAGATCTATTGAGTCTGACAAACCCACCCAGGTAGGGTGACTGTTACTGACAACACAATTTTGCGTGCAGTTACAAAGGTTTGATTGTATAGGTCACATGATAGTTTTCTCTCCATAATTGCCTTAATTATCATGTTGTATTGAACTATATGCACACAACACGTTTTTGCTATCCCACGAATAAACCTATGTATTCTCACCAACTTTTTAGTTGACTTTGTTTTAACCATGTTTCAGGTACTAATGTTTGAAGTGATCAAGATATGCTACACATAGGATTTTTGGACCTAGAATTTAATTAAACCAGTTTATTTTATGTAATTTACTTTTCGTTTGTGGATTGGTTGTGTTTTGATTGAACTTGTTTGATTGCAATGAAAACTATTATTAAATATTCAAACTTTAGCAAACCATGAGCAATGAACAGTCTGCAAGCTTCACGCCCCGACGTTTCCGTCGTCGGTTGGGGTGTGACAGATTGGTATCAGAGCCTTGGTTATAGGAAATTAGGTTATTAGACACATGACCTAGACTATAACCTTAGGACACCCATCATATGCCATGGTCCATGTTACATGGTATTTGCTACATTACAAAATGCTACATGTTTCCTACTTGTAAATTTCTTACATATTATGCTAACTATCTCATCACATGACACAATACATGAATATCTATGTGCTACACTACTTGATAACCTATATGCTTATGAACATTGCTATAAACATCGCTATATACATGCTACCTATTGAATACCTATACATGAATATCTATGTGCTACACTACTTGATAACCTATACGCTTATAAACATTGCTATATACATGCTACCTAAGTTTACCACACACTTATTCACACCTAATACACCCTCATTTTTACACACTAAGACACCAACATCTTTCTTGAACAAAGCTCAAACCTCTGTGCCAAAGGCTCATTAATAAGAAACTAAGGAGCCCACTTACCATTCAAGAGGAGGAAGCCTGCTGGAGTAAATAAACATCATTTTTGGGCCTAAAAGCCTGATCCATAATGATTCTCATCATGACCATGAGCCCAAATAATAGTGTTATTAGTACATGATGATTGGAAGAATGTGTGTAGACTCATAAGAAATTCTGGCTAAGGAAAGACCGGGTACTTAAGTGTGTCCCTTGTGACCCACCCCTCTTTCCTGGGAATCTCTTATAGATACATCATTTATAGGTCAAGTGTACTTCTAAAATACTATTGTAAAGGCTCGGTGTTATGACTTGTCCAACGATAAATTCATGAACACTCATATATATACAACATCCACTATTATTATCACCACTTACAATCTTTTTCCTTTCTGTTAGACATGGACTCCTACTCACCTCCCTCCTCAGCATACGTCCCCGGAACAGAGCCTGAAGAGGAAGAAGGTGTTGAATCACCATCACAAGACCAACAGTCACCAACACCCCCAACTGTTAGGTCCATGTTTGACATAAGAGCAGACTGGTTTAGGAGCACCGGCTTGAGACTCCGAGCATCTGGACCACTCTCATCAAGAAATTCTTATCAAGCACCACACCTGCACAACCAACTATCATCTCTTTTGAGGGGCCATTACCCAACACCCGACCTATACCACTCAGACCCAGGAGCCAGGCAGAACACGAGAACCACCATTGCTATAGGAATTCCAGCAGATGCCAGTCACCAATATGTAAGGACCACGGACTTTTTGAGGCAAGGAATGGAACACGGGATGAGACATGACCTGACAAGCCAACAAATAGACAACCTTGTGGGACAAGTGCAGTACCAGGAAGACCTAATTACAAACCTAGGTACCCACATCGACATGATGGAAGGAGACCGAGAAATTTTTGACGCACGCACAGAAGCAGCTAGAGCTGAGGCCCGTTTTGCTATTCGAGTGACCATAACCATGTTCATCCTTGTACTCGTCTGCTTCCTTGTTGAAAGTTACCTGAGACGCTAGCTGGGTTGTTTTACTCCGTTTCCTTTTTAAACTTCCTGTTTGAAACCGTTACCCTATGTTTGGTTTAAACTATTGACATTTTATCATTTATGCTAAGTTTTATTCTACAACTTCAAATGTCATCATTCGTTGATTCAATATTACCGTCATTATTTTCATCAAGGGCACCAAAAACATCACGTTCCCATTCATTGCGATTTAGTACACGTACATAAACCTTCCTGTTGAACTAATCATCTTACGATCTGATTTAAAACAACATAGTTATTTTCTTCAAACAAAGCATTTATCAAACCCTTGATTCATAAATATTACTTAGAAAATAAATTTTCACAAAACCGTCTCATTTTGTAAGAAATTCAACACGACTCGTTTTATAAAACATCCTCTAAATAAATTATGATTTTTACTTTGTTAAATTAAACCTTGGCTTAATTAGTCAATAATTTAGCCATTATTTTTCTTGAGGCATTCTCATATTCAAGATTTAAAAGAAAAAAAAAATATTTAGTAAAAGATTCTATTTATTCATTTATCTCTTACAACCAAGGATAAATTACAATTTCTCGTCCATTTACAAAAAAACACAAGTCAATTACTCGTAAACACATCACTCTAATTACCCACAAAACCTTCTCGTTACCTTACACCTTCAACATATGAGTGTACTACCCACTTCCAAGATGAATCATTTCGCGTAAACCTTAACCACCCATATGAACCTCAACAAGATTTCAAAACCCAACTACATACACTATTCATGAACAACAAAACAACACGCTTGTCCAAAACACACGACCACCTACAGAATTCATTAGGTTACGTCACTCACAAGATTCAATGGCTTACACACGAACATCCACATATCACATGAAACTCAGTTATTTACAAACGTACATGATACATGCAACATAGCTATTTACCATAAACATGATATAGGATTTATTACGTGCTACATAAACCCCAATTGTTTACAACACACATGGTGCAAGATTGATTACATAATACATGGTAATTAGTTATTCACGGTACGCATTATACTCAATTGTTCACGTTATACATGAAAACATGATTGCATACAAGATACATAGATACTAAATTGTTCAACCCATACATAAGATCATCTGTTTGCTATGTACATGGTACTACCCTATTCACGCAAAACCTACTTGCTTACAAAATGCATAAACAAAACTTGAGTGTTTACATTATACACGGAATTAATTATTTACAAATATTGGAATTGATTGACCCTACTACACAAGACACAATCATACCCTCTATTCACTAGAAATTCATACCCTTAAGGTTATATTACCTTATTACTCTTAGTTTTCCCGATTGACTACACTATCTATGAACACAGTCACTTGTTAACAACTCATACGTGGAACAATAGACATGAACTAAATAATTTTGAACCACCTCTTGACACGCACACAAAGGAAGGACCTATACGGACCACGCGGTGATTCTAGTAATTACGGGTGCACACGTAATTATAAAAATCAGCGCATGGAAAATATAGTAAATTATGTCGTGTGTTAGAAACATAAAACCTAGCGTAATATATGATAACGAAACTAATGAGATATGATAAGGGATGGTGGATACGCCGCTGGTACTTCCTATATATAAGTGTTCGTGTCATATTGTCAAAGGTAGCGTTACACGTATCGCGTAAGTTTTATGTTATCTGACCTGGACCAATGTTGTGAAACCCCTTATCCGCTTACAATTCTTGGGCATAGTAAACCACATCACCAACAAACACTAATCATCAAATCTCCATCGTTCCCATTTCAAGTAATGCAATGTTATCTTTAAGAGGCTAGAGTATTCCTTGATAGTCTTCCCCTTTAGCCCTTTTTCAAAACTAAATCCACTACCAACCTCTATGCCCGACATAGCAACAAGTTTTAATCTGGAGTATCAACTTAAACTCCGCCATCCATTATACTCCTCAGGCCGACTGTCAAAAACCCGTTGAAAAATCCAAACCCACATCTCCTTGTAGTTTCAGTAGCCTCAACTAATTCAATTTCTGGACGAAATTCCCTCAACATGGGGATACTGTAACATCCATGTTTTTCCTATTATTTAATGCCGTGCAATAAAAGATGATTTCGCTTCCAATTCAACATTCACCACTTTGTCACAACATTCATTATTTCCTGTGCAATGACGAAGACATAAGAACATACACGCACTTATGATATTACAATAATAACTAAAACAATCCTCCATTATCTTACAAACCTCAAAGGCCAAATTTGATCGAAACTCGAAACAACATCAAGACTACAAAACTACAAGGGCTATTTTTGTGTTTTACCAAAAATGGCTCAAGCATGGTCGCGCCGTGGTCTAAGCACGGTCGCGCCAGAGGAAACAAGCACGGTCGTGCCTAATCCGGAGCACGGTCGTGCCCCGAGTACAGTTTGACTCTGCAAAGTCAAACCGACTCAAATCTTGTCCAAAATAGAATTCAAACGAGATTTGGATACCGCGGAACTTGGAGAAGAAGTTACACGACCAATTGCGACTCAAACCCGACCAAATACACGTTCAATCGTTCGAATCCCCGCAAACCTTACCCGGACTTTCCTTCTTAAATCAAATCACGTATTTTTGACCAAATCAAAACGAATTAAACCGCTTAATTACTTCGCACGACTCCTATAAACATCCTACAAACCCTAATTCGTCTAAACAACACCTCTTCTCCTCTGTCGATCAAATAAAAGCCGCGATTTCTTCTCTGTAGCCGTCTGCACTTGTTGCCCATTCAAAACAGGTTAGTAATTGCGTAATAGGTTCGTCTCTCTACGTAAATCAAAAGCCCTAATCTAATTTGAATCAATAGTACACGATTCTTCCGATTTGAAATCTAAGTTTTGTTTTAACAAAGTCTAATCGAACTACACCATAGACGCAGTATAAATCCAATCAAACTATGTGGTTAGATTCGCAATCAATCACTTAGCAAAAGCCCCATGAATCCAACAACTTTTAATATAAGAACAATCGAAATTGCTTCTGGAATTGACCAGACACGGTCGCGCTAACCTATGAGCGCGGTCGTGCCTGGCCAAGCACAGTCGTCCCCCGAGATAGGCCCGGTCGTGCTTACCGACTAAACAAGACTCTAACCTAAAACAACCCTAGACGCGGTCGTGCCGGGTACGAGCACGGTCGTGCTCTATGGACAGACCCTTGTGAAACCTTCTGACTCGACCACGGGCGCGCTTCAGACCCCCACGGTCACGCCCGTTGACGAGCGCGGTCGTGCCTTGCACGAGCGAGGTCGTGCTCCCTTAAACAGAATCATTATTTTTATTCTTTTTAAATAAATTTGATAAAATATATTAAATTACAGTTTATATAATTATTTTTATATAATTACTCAAACACCTATATACCTTACACTTGGTATTAAACAATTATTATTTATATTTAAATAAATACTACTATTTAATAATATTCTAAATAAATAATATATTTAAACAAACCCTAAACTTAAACAAATTCGCTTTCGACATCGAGTAACGCAACTCAATAATACGTAATCATATATTGTTCATTAGGTTGTGTCTAGCAATCTACAACACACCGCTGCTTTCCATTTGTTTGCGCAAACTACACTCTGCATAACACGTGAGTTTACATAACCCCTCTTTTACTTATTTTACAAACATTTTGGGGTGGAACATGCGTTCAACTACATGTTTTCAATCATACACATATACAGTTTCATCCTACATACATGTATACATTTTGTGCATTGTGCTTGAGTGCTAGCTGTGTAGACCAATTATTATGCTCTTCATGTACAATCATTAACTATTAGCCGACAGTGAACAGTGGTAGATCAATTGAGTCTGACAAACCCACCCAGGTAGGGTGACTGTTACTGACAACACAATTTTACGTGCAGTTACAAAGGTTTGATTGTATAGGTCACATGATAGTTTTCTCTCCATAATTGCCTTAATTATCATGTTGTATTGAACTGTATGCACACAACACGTTTTTGCTATCACACGAATAAACCTATGTATTCTCACCAACTTTTTAGTTGACATTGTTTTAACCATGTAGGTACTAATGTTTGAAGTGATCAAGATATGCTACACATAGGATTTTTGGACCTAGAATTTAATTAAACCAGTTTATTTTATGTAATTTACTTTTCGTTTGTGGATTGGTTGTGTTTTGATTGAACTTGTTTGATTGCAATGAAAACTATTATTAAATATTCAAACTTTAGCAAACCATGAGCAATGAACAGTCTGCACGCTTCACGCCCCGACGTTTCCGCCGTCGGTTGGGGTGTGACACAAGAAGCCCTGAGGATCGAAGACTTGCGGCTGGATACCATCAAGAGGGATAAAGATTGCACCTTTTCTGTTTGAAAACACCGATTTTGCGTTCTATTCTTTATTTCAGTATTTATTTCGAATTCTAAACATGTTCTCAGTAGATTTTGATTTGTTTCTCAGTATTATGAGTAGCTAAACTCATAGCTACCTAGATTAGGATGAATATTGATATGTTTTGATTGTTTTGAAGTTTTAATCGATCGTATGACGAATATTAGTGTAAAGATTCTTGATTTATTGTTTATGAATGTGTTTGAGTACTGATTTGCTACTGATCTTGCATGAACTTGTTACTCTTGAGGTTTTACTTGAATGCTTTGTGTGTTTTAGGTGAGATTTCGGGTTTTTGGGTCATTTACTTTGTGTTTGTGATCTAGACGGTTAGGCCAATCGTTGTAGCAGGTTTGGGTGGTCATATAAATCAGTGTTATACCAATCTTGAGTCCGAGAGGAGATAGGTTGTCGGGTTGTCTTGTGGTTTGTCGGTTTGGGTAGCAATTGCACGAGAGTGGGTTGTCCGAGTCGTCTTTATCATCTTGCAATTTCGTGTCATAAACAGTATTTTGGGAGTTTACTCCTTGCTCTTAGGTCTGTCTAGGATAGTCTCTGAGTATAGGATGGTTGAGACCGAGAGGTGAAACCGTTGTCGAGTGCGTGGTATTCTAGGTTTTGGTGAGTCCGAGAGGAAATCCACTTCCTTACTGGTGAGCTTAATCCGACCCTTAGGATAGTTGAGGTGTGTAGGTGAGTCCGAGAGGAGATCCTGCATGTTTTGGTGATTCCTGAGTCAGTCTATCTTTAGAACCGGTGTCATACAGTTGGTTGTCCCAAAAGCAGTTAAGTCAGTTAATAGGATTCCTGGTCTAGGTAGTGTTTGTCTCATATTTGGTCTTAGTTTGAGTTCTGGTGTGTTTTGTCTTTCTCGTGTCGTTTATTTGTTCGTAATCTTTAGTGTCTTGTCTTCGTTCGTCTTTGTGTGTGTCCAAGTATTTTCGTGTCTTGTTTGTCTTTGAGTCGAGTCAGTATTAAGTGTTTTATTCTAGATTGCATGTTTTAAGATTAATAAATAAAATCATCACTTGTTTTACATCGGTCAGGAGTCAATAAAGGTTTAGTATCGAGGGCCGCCACCTTTGTGTCCACGGTTCGATAACTCTTGCTTACTGTCTTTACTACGCGCGACCGGTACACTTGTCGTGAGCATGTGATTTAGTTGTGAGTCCATTTCTATATTTAAAACTTGAGAAAAAATTATATATATTTATCACGCATCAAGTTTTTGGCGCCCTTGCCGGGGACACTTTTAGGCGACTTCGAGAACTATTTGTGCCAATTATTTAGTTAGTATTGGCACAAATAGTTTCTCATTTATTTTATCTATTTTGCTTTGTGTCTAGTTAGCATATTACCTTTATTTTCTATATTTATTTTTCTTTTTTTGCAGTGTATGCAACACAATCAACGCACCCGTTCCACAGGATCTGCTGAGTTTACTGCTCTACTCGAGCCCGAGCATCTAATCTGAAAGAAGCCTGTTGCAGAGACCGTTGAAACATCTTCTGAAGAAATGGGCGAGCCACCAGCACGAAGGACCGTTTCTGATTTCGCCAAGTCGACCGACGGTGGCGTTCGTTCCAGCATCACTCAGCCTACTGTAGAGGCTAACTCGTGGCAGTTTCCATCTCATGTCATGAGCACTATCGCCACTAATGTGCAATTCCATGGGAACTCGCATGAGAACCCACACTCCCATCTCACTAGATTCAGTAGGGTCTGCGACACTTTCCGCCTTAATGGCGTCACTGAGGATGCAAAACTGTTGCGTCTATTCCCATTCAGTTTGGCAGATAAAGCCGCCACTTGGCTTGAGTCCTTACCCAATGGTTCTATCACCACTTGGACTGCTATGAAGGACAAGTTTCTTGCTAAATACTACCCCCCTTCTAAGGCTGCTCACCACAGGAGTTTGATCCATGCTTTTAAGCAGCAGCCAGGGGAGAGTTTTCACGACGCATGGGAGAGGTTTAAGGGACTGTGTAACGATTGCCCGCATCATGGTATAGAGGATTGGTGTTTGGTCGAGAAGTTTTACAATGGATGCTCCATTGCTAGTCGAGGACAGCTAGATACAGCTGCAGGGGGAAACATGATGACGAGTAAGACCCCTGATGAGTGCTTTGACCTCTTTGAGGATATTGCTATGACCAGTTACCAGAGCCCACATTCTAAGAGTTCGCAGAGAGGGGTTATGCAGGTTGATTCGAATACAGCCTTGGCGGCACAGATAGAGGCCTTATCCAGGATAGTGAAGGATTTGCAGATGAAGTCAGATCGGAGCTGCGAGATCTGTAAGGGAGGCCACACCACTGCTGATTGCCAGATGACCCAGGAGCAGGTAGAGTACTTAGGAAACCAAAACCGTAATAACTCGTATGGTAACTCTAGCGGTAACTCTGGATGTAGAAACAACTCTGGTTCCAATTGGAGGAGTAACCTAAACCAGAATTTATTTCAGAATTCAGGTCAGGGAAGCGGGGAGAAGAAGGACCGTTTAGAGGAGATTATGGCTCAGTTTCTGGAGCGTGATGATAAGCGGCAGCAGGAGAATGCTGCGAAGCTTAAGGAGCATGACACGATGATCCAAAGCCAGAGAGTGGCGTTGCAGAATGTGGAGAGACATGTAGGAGAGATAGAGGAGATGCTGAAGAGTAGGAAGGAGGGTAGTCTGCCTAGTAACACTGATGCGAACCCCGATCATTCACGGAAGTTCGCGAAGGCAGTGACTACTAGGAGCGGCCGAGGTGCCGAGACTCCGACACCGGGAATAGATGATGATGAGCCGGTCGATGAGGAGATTGAGATGGAGGCGAATCCTAGCAAGGTGCAAGAGAGGCGAGGCCCAGCAATTATAGCACAGCCAGAGGATACAGCTAGGAAGGCGATTGAGACGCCTTTGAGAGAGTATAAGCCCCCACTTCCATATCCCGGTAGGCTTAGAAAGGAGAAGGAGGACGGTCACTACCAGAAGTTCTTCAGCATGCTGCGACAGCTACATATTAACATCCCATTTGTTGAGGCTCTGTCTAGTATGCCTAAGTATGCGAAGTACCTCAAGGACATGTTGACGAACAAAACTAAACTTGAGGCACTTTCCACCGTAGTAATGAATGAACGGTGCTCCGCGGTTATAGAACCCAGCCTTCCACAGAAGATGAAGGATCCAGGGAGTTTCACTATCCCTTGTGTTATTGGTGGGTTATCTTTCGGCAACGCTCTTGCCGACCTAGGTGCTAGCATCAACCTGATGCCCTACTCTGTTTTTAAGAAGCTAGGCCTAGGAGAACCGCAGCCGACGTGGATGAGTCTTCAGCTTGCCGACCGATCGGTTAAGTACCCGCGCGGTTTTGTTGAGAATATGTTGGTTAGGGTCGACAAGTTCATCTTCCCTGTGGACTTTGTCATATTGGATATGGACGAGGACGAGCATGTTCCTCTTATTTTGGGGCGTCCATTCCTAGCTACCGCTCACGCGATGATAGATGTTTTTAGCGGTAAGCTGACCCCCGGTGTGAATGATGAGAAAGTGACATTCGACGTGAATAAGTCAATGAAGCATTCGAGCAGTCAGGATGATACACTATACTTCATAGAGTCGATAATGTCTCATGTGGGCGAGTTCCTGAGTGAGATATGTGGGGGAGATGCGTCTGATACGCAAATCATGGCTAGAGAGAACGGCGAGAATGAGATGACAGTAGCAGCCATTGATGAGAGCTCGAGTCCTCTAGAGAGTGAGGCTGCGCAGGATCCCACTGGATTCGAGGAGATTGAGAGGAGTGAGCCTGTAGAGAGGCCGTCTGTTGAGAGCCCGCCATCCTCCTTAGAGCTTAAGGAGTTACCTTCTCATCTAGAGTATGCTTTTCTGGATGATGAGAGGAAGCTTCCTGTGATTATTGCTGCGGATCTGAAGGGAGATGAAAAGGAGAGACTGACTGGCGTGCTGAAGGCACATAAGCATGTGATTGCGTGGAAGTTGATGGATATCAAGGGTATAAACCCTTCCTTTTGCACGCATAAGATCTTGATGGAGGATGACTATAAGCCAGTTGTGCTAGGGCAGAGGAGACTGAACCTCAAGATGCAGGACGTAGTGAAGAAAGAGGTGCTAAAGTTATTGGATGCAGGGTTAATCTACCCCATATCTGATTCGGCATGGGTTAGTCCAGTGCAGGTTGTCCCCAAGAAAGGGGGGATGACAGTTGTGGTGAATGAGAGGAATGAGTTGATTCTGACACGGACAGTTACAGGTTGGAGAGTCTGTATAGACTATAGGAAGCTGAACGACGCGACTAGGAAGGATCATTTCCCGCTTCCGTTTATTGACCAAATGCTGGAGCGTTTGGCGGGACAGCAGTTCTACTGCTTCCTCGATGGCTTTTCTGGCTATTTCCAGGTTCCTATTGCTCCTGAGGACCAGGAGAAGACCACTTTCACGTGCCCCTATGGTACGTTCGCCTACCGCCGCATGCCCTTCGGGCTATGCAACGCTCCAGCTACCTTCCAGCGCTGTATGATTGCTATCTTTCATGACATGGTCGAGGATTTTATGGAGGTCTTTATGGACGATTTCTCGGTATTTGGGAGCTCCTTTGACCACTGCTTGGGAAACTTGGAGAAGATGTTGGCATGATGCGAGGAGACTAATTTGATGCTGAACTGGGAGAAATGCCACTTTATGGTGAGAGAGGGCATAGTGCTAGGGCACAGGATATCACATACGGGCATAGAGGTGGATAGAGCTAAAGTAGAGACGATCTCTAAACTTCCACCGTCGACATGTGTGAAAGCGATTAGGAGTTTTCTTGGTCACGCCGGCTTCTACCGGCGATTCATTCGTGATTTCTCTAAGATAGCGAGGCCGATGACTCAGTTGTTGGAGAAGGATGCGCCCTTCGTGTTTTCTGATGAGTGTTTGAGGGCATTTGAGTTGTTGAAGGGCAAGTTGGTTGATGCCCCTATCATGGTAGCCCCAGATTGGTCACTTCCATTCGAGTTGATGTGCGATGCAAGCGATTTCGCATTAGGGGCGGTTTTAGGACAGCGGAAGGATAAACACTTCCATCCCATTTACTATGCTAGCCGGACCTTGAATGATGCTCAAGAGCACTACACCACCACGGAGAAGGAGTTGTTGGCCGTGGTGTTTGCATTCGATAAATTTAGGTCTTATCTTGTGCTGTCCAAAATTATCGTTTATACAGATCATGCTGCAGTGAGATATCTCTTCAGCAAGCAGGACGCTAAACCCCGCCTTATTCGCTGGATCCTGTTGCTGTAAGAGTTTGATATTGAGATTAGAGATAAGAAGTGGGCAGAAAACGTGGCAGCCGACCACTTGTCACGATTAGAGGGTACTGCGAGTGGATACATGGGAGTCCAGATTGATGATCAGTTCCCTATGGAGAGTTTGGTGAAAGTGAGTGCGAGTGAGGATGATTGCCCTTGGTTCGCGGACATCGTGAACTACCTAGTTGATGTCACCTTAATAAAGGGCATGACTCACCAGCAGAAGAAGAAATTCTTCGCCGATGTTCGGCACTACATTTGGGAGGATCCACATCTGTTCAGAGTAGGAGCGGATCAGGTGATTAGGAGATGTATTGCCGAGAGTGAGGTTGAGAGCATTCTGAAGAAGTGCCACGAGGGTCCCACTGGAGGTCATAATGGGGCCAGCTACACAGCTAAGCGGGTGTTTGATTCGGGTTTTTATTGGCCGACGATATTTAAGGATGCTCACGCGTTTGTTAAGAGATGTGATGCATGCCAGAGGATAGGGAACATCTCTTCTAGGAATGAGATGCCACAAAACCCCATCCAGATTGTGGAGGTGTTTGATGTCTGGGGGTTGACTTCATGGGACCGTTCCCTTCATCTCGAGGGAATAAGTACATACTCGTCGCGGTGGATTACGTTTCTAAGTGGGTGGAGGCCGAAGCTCTACCCACGAATGATGCGAGAGTAGTTGTTAGGTTCTTGAGGAAGTTGTTTGCTAGATTTGGTGTGCCAAAGGCACTGATTAGCGATAGAGGTACCCACTTCTGCAATGCGCAGATGGAGAAAACCTTGCAAAGATATGGGGTAACCCATCGACTTGCAACGGCCTATCATCCGCAGACTAGTGGGCAGGTAGAGGTTAGCAACCGTGGGATTAAGCGGATCCTGGAGAAAACGGTTGGGCCAAATAGGAAGGATTGGGCAGATAAGCTAGATGATGCAGTCTGGGCTTTTCGTACGGCATTCAGGACACCTATCGGTTCTACACCGTTTAGGTTGATTTATGGGAAAGCGTGTCATTTACCGGTTGAGTTAGAGCATCGTGCATATTGGGCCCTCCGCACCATCAATCTTGACGAGCCCAAGGCGGGGGAGAACCGGATGTACGAGTTGCATGAGTTAGAGGAGCTGAGAGATCATGCTTATACGCGGTCATATGATTATAAGTTGAGGACTAAGGAGTTGCATGATCGCCACATAAAAGGTGGTAAGGAGTTTGAGGTAGGAGATCGAGTGTTATTGTTTAATTCCCGGTTGAGACTATTCCCGGGAAAGTTGAGATCTCGATGGTCGGGCCCGTTCACAATCATTCAGGTTTTTCCTTACGGGACGATAGAGATAGAGGGAGAAGATGGAGCGAAGTTCAAAGTAAATGGGCATAGATTGAAGCATTATATCACCGGCCCGGTTGTGAAACGCTCAGTTGAGGTAGTGCACCTCGACCCGCCACGAAACTAAGTGTGAGGATGAGTCAGGCTGAGGACTCGGTAAACCAAGCGCTCCCGGGAGGCAACCCGAGTTGTATTTTTCACCTGTTTTCGGTATTTGTGTTTTGTTCGTGTCCTGTCTTGTAGGGATTCGTGCGTGATTCAGCGGAGAAAATCACCAGGAATGCAGTCCTAGGTATTTTTACAGTTGTTTTTATAGTGGGACAAGTTTTTATTGGAATTGGGGTGAAAAATGTTTAGGGGGCCAAATTTTTCTAAGTATAAAAAAATGATTTAACTTTGTGTGATTAACACCCTTTCGCGGCACGCGAATACTGAAGAGGAGGTCTTCGCGACATGCGAGGATGTCCCATTTTGGCCGGCCTGAAACCAACCTTCTCGCGACACGAGAGAAGTGTCTTGGGATTCTCCGCGACACGCGAGAATTCCCTGGACTTGCTTTTCCTCCTTGATTTCTAGGGATTTCCACCACCATTCATCACCATCACCCATTACCATCTCATCCATCATCATCATCATATCATCCACTACCATGGGAAGCTCATAACCGTTCATGATTGCTGCTCCACCTAGCTGTGGCATTCATACCTTTGTGTTTATCACATATCAGGTACGCACCCCTGCATTCTATCTTGAGTCTTAGTGAGTCCATCGAGTCTTTCATTTTAACTTGAGTCTGTAACATGAATCAGTTTAATGCTGCGGGTTTTGTTTGAGTTTTTAGTGTGCAGGTATTGATCGCCCCGTCCGTACTCAATTTCCATTCGGGTGGAGTCGATCTTAATCTGATCTTTGTGTAAAGGTAACCCGACAGGAAATGTGCAGCCGCGACCAAAATGCTATACGGTGCACATTTGGAATAACAAAGCTGGAAATTTCAGTGCATATACATTACCAGCTAAGTCCTTTCCGGTTTATTTTTGTCTTTTTATTTTTAGTCGTTTCTTGCTTCACATTGAGGACAATGTGTCTTTCAAGTGTGAGGATGGGAGACTGTTGAGTCTAAATTTGTTAGGGTTAATAAAATAAATAAATAAATAAATAAAATAAATTTTTTGAAAAAGAGCAAGTCCCGAGAGCTTCACATAATTCACTTTTACCCAGGCATACAAAAGACCTGTTTTATGCGATATAAATCAAGAGTTTTAAGCAGGTCGGTTATGGGTTTGCGTTCCTTTAACGCGGTATCCTCCAAGTATTCGGGATTAAGTAGTTCAACTAGTCGTTTTTTTTAAGTAAATTGTTTGGGGTGCCTAGGAGAGTTTAGCAGACTAGACGGTTTTGATTGTGCATGACTTGTATCGGTAACCCGATTCCACACACTTCAGTGAGATTTGAGCCTTTTCATATTCATTTATATTCACCGTTGTTCGTTTGATGTGTGTTTACTGGCATGATTTGGTTGGTTAGAACTTGATTATCTGGATACATTTCGAGACCCTAGGTTTAGACGGCACGCAGAGATGATCTAAGGCATTAGGATTTACCCCTTTCTTTTGTTTAGCCTTATCTTTTGTTCATCCCTACCTGAACATTAACCCCTAGTTAGCCCACTTGAACCTGATTCCCTTTCATTTGATTAACCAGCATATCGCCACTTAGCCTTATAGCCTTTTTGAAAAAGAGTTTGTGTAAAAAAAAATAAATAAAAATAAAAATAAAAAAATTAAAAAAATAAAAAAAAATTAAAAAAAATTGATGGAAATTAAAGAGAAAATCACAAAAATAGGGTATTCCAATGAATAAGTGTGAGGATCAAAGATCCTCACAGTTCAGCATAGCTTTGTTTTGTGTTATCATTCCTTTTGGTAGTAAGTTCATTAGTCCGTACCAGTTTCACCTTAGCCATCTAAAATTCCTTATCCATACCCAGAGCCCTAGCCTGACATTACAACCCAGAAAGACCTTGTTGATCTGTGTGACTGCCTTCACATTCGGGTGGAGATTTGATTGATTCTCAAGCGTATGACTTAAGCATTTCATTGGCAGGTCTGAGAGTTAGAATAGGAGCTGGCACATCTTTTGCTAGTCACAGAAATAAACCGAGTGGAGAGAACTCTTGTGAGGGGTACAAGTTGTGCACAGTTAGAGCTTGAAAGAAAGTGAGTCTTGATTAGGTGTGCCCATATTTTCAAAAAGTTAGGTCCCATTTAGACTGGTTGAATTGTAAATCTATTGACCGTTGTAAAACTTGGGGAGTCATTCGTTGTTATCGGACTTCGCAACCTGTTTCTGACCTTAGCTTGAGGATTTTTGTATTTGTGTGATTACTTGGTTGGATGTATTGCTCTGGGCTTTGCTTAGGGACAAGCAAAGTTCAAGTGTGAGAATGTTTGATGTGTTCTAAAACACATATGTTTCTGTGGGTGTTTTTAACCCGTTTTACCCTGTTTTATCAGCAAATATCTTAAGAAATTGGTACTTAATGAGATTATTGTTGGATTTGCAGGTTTGCATGATAAACCGAAGAGTTTTAATGAAGAAATGGAGCCGGAAGAAGAAAATAAGAAAAATGTTGGAAATTACACTCTTCGCGACACACGAAGAGTGAGCCTTACATCTTCGCAACACGCGAAGATCGTCAGAACCAGGCCCGACTAAATTGGCCTTCACGACACGCGAAGGGCCGGGTAGATTCTTTCGTGCCACGTGAAAGTCTAAAAAGCCGTGAAACCCTAATTTTCGATTATTTAAAGATTTGAGCGGCCATTCTTTGGAGAGTTCGATTGGATGCGACTGGAGGCGACCAAGAAGCCCTGAGTATCGAAGACTTGAGGCTGGATACCATCAAGAGGAATAAAGATTGCACCTTTTCGGTTTGAAAACACCGGTTTTGCGTTCTATTCTTTATTTCAGTATTTATTTTGAATTCTAAACATGTTCTCAGTAGATTTTGATTTGTTTCTCAGTATTATGAGTAGCTAAACTCATAGCTACCTAGATTAGGATGAATATTGATATGTTTTGATTGTTTTCGGGTTTTAATCGATCGTATGACGAATATTAGTGTAAAGATTCTTGATTTATTGTTTATGAATGTGTTTAAGTACTGATTTGCTACTGATCTTGCATGAACTTGTTACTCTTGAGGTTTTACTTGAATGCTTTGTGTGTTTTAGGTGAGATTTCAGGTTTTTGGGTCATTTACTTTGTGTTTGTGATCTAGACGATTAGGCCAATCGTTGTAGCAGGTTTGGGTGGTCATATAAATCAGTGTTTTACCAATCTTGAGTCCGAGAGGAGATAGGTTGTCGGGTTGTCTTGTGGTTTGTCGGTTTGGGTAGCAATTGCACTAGAGTGGGTTGTCCGAGTCGTCTTTATCATCTTGCAATTTCGTGTCAAAAACAGTATTTTGGGAGTTTACTCCTTGCTTTTAGGTCTGTCTATGATAGTCTCTGAGTATAGGACGGTTAAGACCGAGAGGTGAAACCGTTGTCGAGTACGTGGTATTCTAGGTTTTGGTGAGTCCGAGAGGAAATCCACTTCCTTACTGGTGAGCTTAATCCGACCCTTAGGATAGTTGAGGTGTGTAGGTGAGTCTGAGAGGAGATCCTGCATGTTTTGGTGATTCCCGAGTCAGTCTATCTTTAGAACCTTTGTCATACAGTTGGTTGTCCCGAAAGCAGTTAAGTCAGTCAATAGGATTCCTGGTCTAGGTAGTGTTTGTCTCATATTTGGTCTTAGTTTGAGTTCTGGTGTGTTTGGTCTTTCTAGTGTTGTTTATTTGTTCGTAATCTTTAGTGTCTTGTCTTCGTTCGTCTTTGTGTGTGTCCAAGTATTTTCGTGTCTTGTTTGTCTTTGAGTCGAGTCAGTATTCAGTGTTTTATTCTAGATTACATGTTTTAAGATTAATAAATAAAATCATCACTTGTTTTACATCGGTCAGGAGTCAATAAAGGTTTCGTATCGAGGGCCGCCGCCTTTGTGTCCACGGTTCGATAACTCGGGCTTACTGTCTTTACTACGCGCGACCGGTACACTTGCCGTGAGCGTGTGATTTAGTTGTGAGTCCATTTCTATATTTAAAACTTGAGAAAAAATTATATATATTTATCACGCATCATTTATCAACCAGTGCTATGTGAAACCAACATTCCCTTGAGGAAAGTCCCTCAAGATATCTTGGGTAACATGTGGTACTGGTATATAGATCCCATAACCGGCGAGGTTGTGATGATGGAGAAGTTGACGGTGAAGGAGTTGTTGAAGGTATTTGATGAAATCAGTTTCATCAATTTTTCTGTTGGTGACTTGGAGGTTCTGACGGATAAGTATTGTATTTACCCATATGAGTGGACGAAGCTTCTTGCATCCAGGTATAATAGGCTGGTCAAATTCCGCTTTGACTATAAGAAACAGATGGCAAGCGGAGCTCGAGCCGAGGATTTGTAAAAGACTGAAGACATCCAGAGCTGTTGTCAAGGGGGAGTCTGTAGGAGCATCTTTGTGTAATAGGCACTCTGGATATTGAACCGATCTGTTTAGTCTTTTGTGTTATCTGTATTCACTCTTTATGTATATGTTTTAATCGAGTTGTAATCGTATCTATCTGTACTTGTACTTGTATTTGTTTCTTTCAGTTGTATGTACGTGTTGGGTATAGTACAAATACGCAGAAGGATGTATTCATGCGTATTTGTTATGTACGCGTCACATGTCCTGCGTACTTGACAAGTACGCATGAAGGATTATTCTTGCGCACTTGTTAAGTACGCAGGAAGCAGGTCTGCTATAAGTAGCTGAATTGTTGTTGTGATAAGTACGCTCTCATTTGTATTCCTCTGTTCCAGAACTTTTGGAGAGCTGTTTCTTGTAATCGATTGGCTACGATAATAGACCACGTATTTTGTTACTTCTGTTTGTTATTGTGTTTACATTTGTCGTTTACATTTGTTGTCTTACGTTCCATCTAGTATCGAGGATTCCGCACTCTTGTAGACTGGACTACACACCCACACGACCACGATCCGAGACACCCGGGGACCTACACTTATTAATATTAATCAAGCCTTGGCTTATCAAAATCTATTTGTATAAATACATACAAGTTTCTAGAGATGTTTAATAAAAAAGGTTTTACGGTCTTACACTTTAAAATCAAGAACACTCACAAGTTTTAAGACTAATTTAGATAATAATAAAAAGTCTATCAGGAATATGGTTTTAAGAGCGAATAATTAAAGAACACAAACATACCATTAGACTAATACGTTAAACATTAACATACACCAAACTTCATCTTCACCCTAGCAGTACAAAGAATTTAGTTATGGATGGCCATACTAACTAGCATAACGCTGAGTTTCGTAGGCTCCCCTATTACGGATAAGGCGAAAGAGCCTCTCTACTCTCTACTCTAACAACGTAGCTCTCTATATAGAATAGTGTCTTAAGATGTATTGCAGTGTGTAGAATGAAGAACCCAAGCCATCTATTTATAGGCTGCAGAATAGGCAATGCATGGCCGTGCATTGGGTTGCATGTTCATGCAAAGGCCCTAGGGTACAAATGGCAGGGTACGGAGCATCTTGGGACGCACAGCAGGCATTGCACGGCTGTGCAATGGGATGCACGGTCGTGCATTTGCCCCCTTTTCTTCACTTTTGTCTTTTGCTGAATTTTGACTTTTGTTGACCAATTTTGACTTTCTTGGGGGGTCAAAGCTCGGGTGTGCTCTTTCAAAAGGCTTGATTTCTTGACATTTTTAAGCTTTTTTTCTTTTGGAACACCAAAAACCCTACAATTGTGAAATATAAACGTTTTAAGTATTAATTGCAAGGCTTTTTGTTTAATTAGTACCATAATATAGAGATTATTATGCATGCAAAACATATATAAGTTAGGGCATATCATAACACCCCCACACTTAAACTTTGCTTGTCCTCAAGCAAACTGATGCATGATCAGACCCAAAACTGAAAACTTTACGAAGGGAAAGGAAGTTCCAAGTAGTTGGAAACTTCGGGACAACTTATGTGTCGCTTATTCTATTTTGTGTTTTTCTATTTTAGGATGATGGAATCCATGACAAGCCTACTAGAGCTTCAATTATGCATAATCTTTCACTCCTCCCAATGTTCACTCAACTCTAGGGTTATATATATATGGATAATGTAAGTCAAGTAGAACACTGGTCATAAGCTTGTATGCAAAGCAAGTTTCCACCAACTAACTAGGTACTATGCATGAATCGGACTTAAAAGAGTTGTTATGTGGCTAGAAGAAAAAAAAGGGTTAAAATGAAAATCTTTTTGGGTTTTTAGAGGTTTAAAGGGTTTAAAGGCTGCAGCTAACGTAGGACACATAGCTAAGGCTTGTTGGCTTAAGTTAGGAAAATACTAGTGGGTCCGTCTACAGTACGCAGGTAATGAGGGTATATCTAATCTGAGGGCTCATTTATGGTCAGATTGCCAAGACCGATACTTCTTATCATATTTAACTCTTCTCTCACTGCGTAATACACATTATTGCCTTTTCGTATGGACCCTTCGGCTTTTAGCCTAATAGCACCCATTCTGATCAGATGTGTATACTCATGTTATGAATAAGTTTGATTCTTGCTGCATTTTCCATCGTGGCTCCAGTTGCCACATTTCACACATTTTCCATATCTGTTGGCTCTTCTTTTGGCGGCACTCTTTGATAAGCCGCAGAATGGTGGTAATTGTTTTGCTTGTGCCACCATTTTCTTACATGGGTTGTTTCTTCAAAAACGTTTTCTCGGAGTTCGGGCGGTAATTCATGTCACACCCCGGCCGGCGGCGGATTATACGCCGGGGCTGACGCGGTTGTTCATAAGCACACGATCATCTATTAAATGTGATAATACTTATTCATCAAAATTAAATGCATCCGTTACAAGTAGAAATGGTAAACAAAGCGTTCAAACATGACATAAGTTGAATTTAATTTATATTAAAGCTAGGTGCGAAGTTCTAAATGATCATGTAGTGTCCTCAAACTGGTGCACCTGAAACATGCGAGTAAATGTCAACTACAAGTAGTTGGTGAGTAACATAGGTTTTGACACCAAACAAAAGTTGTAAAAAGGATTTGGAATTCAATATGTTCAAAGCATAACTATGGCATAAATGTGAAAACATGCAAGGTTCCAAGTGTACAATTCAATCCGTAGTAAATGAAAAACTGGTAAGTACAATCCCACTGATTGTGTTTTGGAAAAATAGTAATATGGTATACACAAAACCCGCCAAGGTTCGTGTTAACTGGAATCGGATTCCCCTATAAATGATCATGTTAGGTACTACCTTAGGCCTGGGTAGCAGGTTAATGAATGTACTAGCATGAACACATGTAATGGTCACCAAGCAGTTTAAGACATAAAGCACATAGTAAATAGCATGAGAACAATGGTATTGAATTTGGTAAGTATAGTATGTAAACATGTTCCACCCCGAGTATTTGTAAACAATAGTAAAGAGAAAGGGGGCTATGAAACTCACCTGTGACGAAGCTAGTAATGTATGGATTGTTAAGGATGGACAGGCCTCGTGAGTGTTCCTCACAATTAACCTACACGGATAAATTTGTATTCTAGACTCAATGAGAATAAACAATTCTACATCCATTTGAGTTTCTTGGGATTTGGAGTTAGGGTTGGATGTGGGGTTCATACAAGTTTGTAGAAAAATATATAGGTTTATAGTGATAAAGTGGAATTAATTAGAATCGGTTAGAATCTCTAATTAGTTGTGTAATATTTATAATAATAATATTATGATCGTTATTTACATAATTATTCTAAAAAAATAATCAATAAATACAATTTATGGAATGTAATAAGTTTAAATAATTGTTTCTATGTAACTTAATTATTTAAACTATTTAAACAATTTCTTTCACTTAATCGATTTATAAAAGAAATATTAAATTCTATAAGTTTTAAATGGAACTAATTGAAATTGTATAATTATTTAAAAAAAAAAGTTATTTAAGCATTTCTAACATGTTTTAAATAATTATCTTTTGCCAAAATAATCGTTTATATGTTTTAAAAGGATTTTAATAATGCTTAAAATGTCTTAAAATAAAATGACAAAATTAAATTGAGTTTTATTAGATTTTAATCTAATGAAACAAATCGTTTGTCATTAAAGGGAAAACTTATCAATTAAATGAGTAAAATAATTTTTGGATTTTATAGGTCTTATAAAGTGGATTTTAAAAGTAGTGAATTAGTCAATAAACAGAGTATTCAAACGTAACTAAAAAGAGATAACATATAAGTTTGTTTATCGTAAATCCTTAAGGGAAAATCCACTAGGGAGAATTGTTCATAAAAAAAAATGTATATTTACATGCACAATCATACATATATCTATAGATATATATACGTACGATCCTAAAGAAGAATATAATGTAGGTGTTTTAACATTCGAGAGTCATATGCGTGCAATTGTATATTTATATATATGTGTGTGTATGTGTGTTAAAATAAATAAAGACAAGAAAGATGGAAAAAGAAAACGGGTGACCAGGGTCGAACCCGTGTCCTTGGACAAGGGCAAGGTGTTTTAACCAACTGCTCTAGGCATCAAGCTATGTTAAAACTCCATCCGCTATTTACTTAACAACTAACCCAACTCCATCTTCTTCCCAAATCACCCAACCCGCAAACCCTAGCCCCGAATCGATCCAAATGATTAACGATTGGACATGAAAGCATAGGGCTTTCGTTCCCCAGATCATAACGAGTCTGTAGGTACATATTTTACCTGTGATGATTGCGCGAAGGAGACGAATGACTAGAATTCAGAGTTTGCGTTTCTTCGGATCCAACCGAGCTTCAGAGGTGATTAGGGATGTGATTGAGAGTCCAGAAAACTTGCAAAGGATGCCGCGAAGGAGATGGGTTGGTTTTTATGGCTCGATTTAACTGGGAACGTTCCATTTGGTTTGTCATTGCTTGAAACGGTTACGGGAGTTCGACTAGGGGTTAATACCTTTAATTCCCATTAAATTGAATCATGATTTGCATTCTGAAACCGTCGCATGACATGTTTGCACGATCACCGTGGATTAATTGGCATGAATTCGAGCCCTTTGCAATTGATTTGTGTGTTGGTTGACTTTGGAAGTCAAAATTGACGGGAAGGGTTCTGGTTGACTTCAGAAGGTCAAAAATACGGGTATAAGTCCAAATTGAAGTGCAAGGGTTCAGATTTAGGGGGGGGGGGGGTTTAATCACGTAGCGAGGGGGATTCAAGAGCAAAGTGGAAGGGTTTCGGATCAAGTCCCTTTTGTTTCTATATCCTCTTAATGGTTTTATAAAATTGTTTCTATATATATTTTTTTTATAGTCACCAAGTTGTATAAATGATTTATTTGTTGTGACCAAATATGTATATTTACATATGTATATATATTTATATAATTGAATACATTTATATATATACGTATATAAAATGTTGATCCATGACTTAAAGCTCATAAAATAAATAAATAAAAATTTAAAATATGTTCGGAAAACCATGGATGTTACAGTATCACAAGTTGAGGGAATTTCGTCCCGAAATTCAACTTATGGCGGCTACTGAAACAGGAAGAAAGTGTGGGTTTGGATTCTCAACGGGTTTTGACTGTTAGTATGAGGAGTATAACTGATGACAAGGTTCAGGTCTGATACTCAAGGTCAGACATGAATGGTGTTAGTGGATTTGGTTTGCAGGGATTTAAGGAAAGAACTATCGAAGCAAAGTTTGGACTCCAACGATAGGATGCATCACTTGGGATGGAAACGATGAGAATTCGATAATCAACAGTTGTTTAAGACATAGTCTAATATTTTCAAAAGGTATCACTGGGTAAGGATTTTACAGACATTGGTCAAGATCAATATAATAGAAAACCCTACATGACACGAACAACGCTACTAGTGACAATATGACAGGAGCACTTATATATGGGGAGTGCCAGCGGCGTATCCATCATGCCCTTATCATACCACATTAGTTTCGTTACTGTAAATCACTATAGGTTTATGTCATCACACACGATGGAATTCACTATGTTTTCCATGCGCCGACCTTTATAATTACGTGTGCACCCGTAATTACTCAAATCATCGTATGGTCCGTATAGATCATTTTATTGCGTGTGGGTACAGAGGTGGGACTAACAAGGTGGCACAACCCCATACATGGGTGCCATAAGTAGATGGCATACCCTCCAGGTTACCCATAAAGTTTATAGCTCTCTCGCTTTTGAATAAGAATGCGTCAAACCCCGAGTAACTCAAAGTTTAATAGCTATCAACTTTCATGGATAAAGTGAACGATCATGCCTCATGTATATAGTGGGCAATTAATTATAAACAATGTAAACAGTCTAGTTTCGTATGTAATGTAAACACTCAAGTTTCATGTATAACGTAAATGATCTAGTATCATGCATATTGCAAACAACCAGGTATCATGTATCATGTGAACAAGCTAGTATCATGTATATTGCAAACGACCAGGTATCATGTATCATGTGAACAAGCGAGTATCATGTATATTGCAAACGAGTGGGTTTCATGTATGATGTGAACAATCTAGTGTCATGCATATTGCAAACAATCAGGTTTTGTGTATAATGTGACCAATTAAGTCTCGTGTATAATGTAAACAAGTTAGTTTTCACGTACAATGTGAACATTCATATGTAAATAATTGACTCTCATGAGTAATGTAAGCTATCAAATTTCGTAGGTGATCGAGTCTCGAAGACAAGCGTGTTGCTTGACATTCATGTATCATGTAGGTAGTTGGATTTTAAGTTTTCAATTTTGTTGAGGTTTATATGGGTGGTTAACGCCTTCACGAAATGATTCATCTCCTTGAAGTGACTAGTAAGCTCATACATTCCCAAAGGTGCAAGGTGATGGGAAGGTTTTGCAGGTAATCAGAATAATGTGTACATGAATATCTAATTTGTGCTTTTTGTTTGTAAATGAATAAGTAATTGAAGTTTTACTCTTGTTTGTAAATTAATAAATAAGTGGAAAATAATAATTTGAGCGGACGGATAATTGGATAAATAAGAACCTTTTAAGAAAATGTTTCAAAAGATAGTAATGGCCTTATTATTATTAAGCCAAGATTTAAATAATAATTAGTTTAATGAAATAAATAGTCATAATAAGATAATTAATCAAGTTATTATTAAAAAGGATGAAATATTTGTTAATACAGCTATAAAACAATTTGTACAAGATGGGTATTATGTTTCTTTACGAGGTAAAGGAGTTTGTAAATAGTTTATACTCTAGATAAAATCTATAAACCAAGGGTTTGGTAAAGATTTTGTTTGAACAAAATAACTATATTAGTCAAATCAGGGAAAATAATTAGTTTACAAAGAAGGTTTAGATGTCAATCATTAAGGAGAGTTAAAATAATAACATTCATATTTGGGTACTGGGTAGGGGTTTTAAATTAAAACTTTTTAGAAAACGAGAAATAGAGTATCCGGCTAACATTTCAGATGGTTTTTCACCAAGAAGCAGATGGGCACCAAGACGAGCATCGATGTGGTTATTCGTATTGCAAACCGGGATTTAGCCCTAGTTATGTCCGTATGTGCATCAAGTATTCTCTGATCTCTATTCCTTGCTTCAGAAACTCTGCGGTCCTTACATATAGGTGAGCAGTATCAGTTGGAACTCCTATTGCACTGGTAAGTCCCATGACTTGTCTTGCTCCTGGTCCTGGGTGGTATAGGTTAGGTGTTAGATAAGGGTCTCTCGGAGGAGGTGGTTCAGATGCTCGGAGTCTCATGCATGTGCTCCTAAGCTAATCCGTCCTGTGATCAAACATGGATCTTGCAGCTAGTTGTGCCGGTGACCGGTTGTCTGGTGACAGGGACCCAAAGTCTTCCTCTTGTGTTGACTCTGCTTCGGGACGATTCTCAGGGGAATGAGGAGGGTAAGGGACCATGTCTAGCACGAAAGGGTCGTAAGACTAATCATAACACCGAGTTCTTATTATAATGTATCGGGAGTAACACTTGACCTATAAGTAGTGTACCCACGAAAAGGATTCGCAGGAAAGAGAGGTGGGTCACAAGGGACACACTTAAGTACTCAGTCTTTCCTTAGTCAGAATCTTCCATGGACTTACACTCTCTCTTCCAGCCATCACGTTCCATTAACATTAATTATTTGAATCTCATGGTTATGGTGAGAATCATTAGGGATTGTGTCTTGTAGCTTAAAGGTGTGCTCCATCTTATTCAAGCGGCTTCCTTTCCTTGGATGGTAAGGTTTAAGAGTTTAAATCTCTCACAAGGGATGATAAGGATGATAAAATTTTCAAGGCATAAGGATGGAAGGTATAGGAACTTAAATAAGATTAAGTGTAAGAGTCAAATAGGAGGTTTAGACTTGTGTACCATATTATAATAGTTAAGCGAATGATGTTTAGGTTGTATTTATTTGGGGCATAACCCAATGGATACTATGACAAATCAAAGTGATTTGAGTTCATACACTTTCAAGAAGACATGCTTTAGCCTATAGGTGGACACTCACTTCGGGAATTCCCAGGAAAGCATCCGGATCCTTCGGTTGATTTGGATTTATATGAAATGCTTTCCTAGACAGAAGACCCAAGGTACAGGCATCCACCCTTCCGGATTGCATATGTTCTCTACTAATTTTCAGAACCCAAAACTTTGACGGGATTTTAAAATTTTAATTGGCATTGGGTCTAGGAGTTTGAAATTTTTCATAAGTGACTTGTGATGATGTGTAAAGATAAAGGGGTGTATGGAAAAACTTAGGATAGCATCTAGTGATATCAAATAGGTATTGTGCAAACAATTCAAATAGTGTAGCTAATAAGGTATCACAGGAGTAGTAGTTTTTGTAAACATGTAGGTTATCAAGTAACATAGCACATAAGAGAATTTGTATTGTATCATGCAATGTAATACACTAGATAATATGTAGCATAATTACACAAGGGTATCCTAAGCTTACAAATTATAGACTAAAAATATGTTTCAAGTAGTCCATGTAGTTTCAAATAGTTTCATGTAGTCTCTTGAATGCTGTAGTTCATGTATTTGCACTACGTATATAGAAATAGGCAGATGTAGATAGGTAAGTGGATGTATGTATAATGAGTATAGAGTGGAGTTCCTAATAAAAGACACGAGTTAAACTCATGTTTGGGACTCCTAGGTTATAGTCTAGGTCATGTGTGTCTAATAACCTAATTCCCTATAACCATGGCTCTGATACCAATCTGTCACACCCCGGCCGGCGGCGGATTATACACCGGGGCTGACGCGGTTGTTCATTAGCACACGATCATCTATTAAATGTGATAATACTTATTCATCAAAATTAAATGCATCCGTTACAAGTAGAAATGGTAAACAAAGCGTTCAAACATGACATAAGTTGAATTTAATTTATATTAAAGCTAGGTCTGAAGTCCTAAATGATCATGTAGTGTCCTCAAACTGCTGCACCTGAAACATGCGGGTAAATGCCAACTACAAGTACTTGGTGAGTAACATAGGTTT
This sequence comes from Smallanthus sonchifolius, assembly GCA_023525975.1. Lineage (NCBI taxonomy): Eukaryota > Viridiplantae > Streptophyta > Magnoliopsida > Asterales > Asteraceae > Smallanthus > Smallanthus sonchifolius. The sequence continues at coordinate 14,031,510 of CM042028.1, read as the reverse complement.
TGACACCAAACAAAAGTTGTAAAAAGGATTTGGAATTCAATATGTTCAAAGCATAACTATGGCATAAATGTGAAAACATGCAAGGTTCCAAGCGTACAATTCAATCCGTAGTAAATGGAAAACTGGTAAGTACAATCCCACTGATTGTGTTTTGAAAAAATAGTAATATGGTATACACAAAACCCGCCAAGGTTCGTGTTAACTGGAATCGGATTCCCCTATAAATGATCATGTTAGGTACTACCTTAGGCCTGGGTAGCAGGTTAATGAATGTACTAGCATGAACACATGTAATGGTCACCAAGCAGTTTAAGACATAAAACACATAGTAAATAGCATGAGAACAATGGTGTTGAATTTGGTAAGTATAGTATGTAAACATGTTCCACCCCGAGTATTTGTAAACAATAGTAAAGAGAAAGGGGGCTAGGAAACTCACCTGTGATGAAGCTAGTAATGGTATGGATTGTTAGGGATGGACAGGCCTCGTGAGTGTTCCTCACAATTAATCTACACGGATAAATTTGTATTCTAGACTCAATGAGAATAAACAATTCTACATCCATTTGATTTTCTTGGGATTTGGAGTTGGGGTTGGATGTGGGGTTTGTACAAATTTGTAGAAAAATATATAGGTTTATAGTGATAAAGTGGAATTAATTAGAATCGCTTAGAATATCTAATTAGTTGTGTAATATTTATAATAATAATATTATGATCGTTATTTACATAATTATTCTAAAAAAATAATCAATAAATACAATTTATGGAATGGAATAAGTTTAAATAATTGTTTCTATGTAACTTAATTATTTAAACTATTTAAACAATTTCTTTCACTTAATCGATTTATAAAAGAAATATTAAATTCTATAAGTTTTAAATGGAACTAATTGAATTTGTATAATTATTTAAACAAAAAAAGTTATTTAAGCATTTCTAACATGTTTTAAATAATTATCTTTTGCCAAAATAATCGTTTATATGTTTTAAAAGGATTTTAATAGTGCTTAAAATGTCTTAAAATAAAATGACAAAATTAAATTGAGTTTTATTAGATTTTAATCTAATGAAACAAATCGTTTGTCGTTAAAGTCGTTTGTCATTAAAGGGAAAACTTATCAATTAAATGAGTAAAATAATTTTTGGATTTTATAGGTCTTATAAAGTGGATTTTAAAAGTAGTGAATTAGTTAATAAACTGAGTATTCAAACATAACTAAAAAGAGATAACATATAAGTTTGTTTATAGTAAATCCTTAAGGGGAAATCCACTAGGGAGAATTGTTCATAAAAAAAATGTATATTTACATGCACAATCATAAATATATATATAGATATATATACATATGATCCTAAAGAAGAATATAATGTAGGTGTTTTAACATTCGTGAGTCATATGCGTGCAATTGTATATTTATATATATGTGTGTGTATGTGTGTTAAAATAAATAAAGACAAGAAGGATGTAAAAAGAAAACGGGTGACCAGGGTCGAACCCGTGACCTTGGACAAGGGCCAGGTGTTTTAACCAACTGCTCTAGGCATCAAGCTATGTTAAAACTCCATCCGGTATTTACTTAACAACTAACCCAACTCCATCTTCTTATCAAATCACCCAACCCGCAAACCCTAGCCCCGAATCGATCCAAATGCTTAACAATTGGACATGAAAGCATAGGGCTTTCGTTCCCCAGATCATAACGAGTCTGTAGGTACATATTTTACCTGTGATGATTGCGCGAAGGAGACGAATGACTAGAATTCAGAGTTTGCGTTTCTTCGGATCCAACCGAGCTTCAGAGGTGATTAGGGATGTGACTGAGAGTCTAGAAAACTTGCAAAGGATGCCGCGAAGGAGATGGGTTGGTTTTTATGGCTCGATTTAACTGGGAACGTTCCATTTGGTTTGTCATTGCTTGAAACGGTTACGGGAGTTCGACTAGGGGTTAATACCTTTAATTACCATTAAATTGAATCATGATTTGCATTCTGAAACCGTCGCATGACATGTTTGCACGATCACCGTGGATTAATTGGCATGAATTCGAGCCCTTTGCAATTGATTTGTGTGTTGGTTGACTTTGGAAGTCAAAATTGATGGGAAGGGTTCTGGTTGACTTCAGAAGGTCAAAAATACGGGTATAAGTCCAAATTGAAGTGCAAGGGTTCAGATTTAGGGGGGGGGGGGGGGGGGTTAATCACGTAGCGAGGGGGTTCAAGAGCGAAGTGGAAGGGTTTCGGATCAAGTCCCTTTTGTTTCTATATCCTCTTAATGGTTTTATAAAATTGTTTCTATATATATTTTTTTTATAGTCACCAAGTTGTATAAATGATTTATTTGTTGTGACCAAATATGTATATTTACATATGTATATATATTTATATAATTGAATACATTTATATATATACATATATAAAATGTAGATCCATGACTTAAAGCTCATAAAATAAATAAATAAAAATTTAAAATATGTTTGGAAAACCATGGATGTTACAATTCAGGCTTTGCAAAATGAATACAAGAAAGTAAATTGAAATCGAAATAATGTATGTCCAGCTTTTTAAGGTCTCACCGGTAAAAGATCAACAACTTTTTTTTAACATTAAGACGAAATTGTCAATAAATCATTTTCCTCAATTTCCTTGAAATATTTTTTCATCTCCCCCTTGTAGATCGTTCGGCTGTTCTTCCTAATACATCCACTTTCTTCTGTATACTCCAATTCCTTGAGTGAATCAGATCCTTGAGTGAATTAGATCCTTTCCACTTTCTTCTGTTTCTTCCTAATACATCCACTTTCTTCTCTATACTCCACTTTCTTCTGTATACTTCTTTTGGCAGTGCTTATTGACAAGCCATAGAATGGTGGAAACTGTTTTTGCTTGTGCCACCATTTTCTTACGTGGGTTGTTGCTTCAAAAACTTTTTCTCAGAGTTCGGGCGGTAATTCAGGCTTCACAAAATGCATACAAGAAAGTAAATTGAAATCAAAAGAATGCATGTCCAGCTCTTTAAGGTCTCACCGGTAAAAGACCAACAACTTTTTTTTTAACATTAAGACTTAATTGTCAATAAATCTTTTTCCTCAATTGCCTTGAAATATATTTCCATATCTCCCTTGTAGATCGTTCGGCTGTTTCTTCCTAATACATCCACTTTCTTCTGTATTCTCCAATTCCTTGAGTGAATCAGATCTTTTCCAAATTGTCTTAACGGTTGCATATTTGAATTAATGACATAAGATAAACTAGTAATTCTCCTTCTTGAAGACTGTTAGCCAAAAACCAATGTTTACGAAAAGCTGGTTTAGGGATAAATAGGTAATGGGTAATAGAAAAGAAAAAAGCTAAGGTTCAGAGGGCTATCTAGGTGGATATTTTTTGGTGAATGATAAATTAAGGGTAATTTATAAGGTTAATAAAATACTACGTGCCTCAATCATTTTTATACAATTACTAGTTCATGGTCTCGATATGTATAAGTCATACAAGTTTTAATTATACATAAAATTCGATTGAAAAACACTCAATATACCAAACGAAGGAGCATGCGAAAATATGATAGTAATGCTCGTTAAAGGCTCAGATTATTCTCACATGAAAAACGGATGGATAGGGTTTAGTGATTCTTTATGCATAATATCCATTTGTGTTCTACTTGCCATGTTTCCATTTATTCCTTTTAGTTTATTTAAGCGTGAACTCAAAGAAGTTTAAATTTTTCAAATTTTTTAGAGTTTTTTTAAGGAAATAAGTTTTCGGTTAAAGTAAGATTTTAGTAAAATGGGTAGAACATCACGAGTTTAGTTTTATTGCTTTGAGGAAACAAGTTTGTCCGGAATCTCGATTCCCCACCCTACACTTAAAACTATACATTGCCCTCAATGTACAAATGCATGGAATGAAGTGCTATGCAAGAATTTAAATGCATGAAGTTTTAAGGGAATAGAAACTGATACTCCCCCTGTCAGATCGGTGTATAATCTATGGCCATGCTTGTGACTGTTGTCAATGTTACGCCAAAGACTTCATCGATTCTCTCAGAAATTTGATGTGGTTTGCCAGCGCCCAAGCTTGTAGAGGTGGAGTGGAACTCCTCAAATAAATAGAGAAACTACTTGGTGATTTTATGCTACTTGACACAAAAAGAAAAACATAAAAACAGAAACGAGAAATAAAAGGTAGTAGTTAAGCTACTACGGTCCTAGTATCGAGAAGGCATACCTGGAGGCTGAAGTACGAGAAACTTAAACTTGAAAAACCAAACCTGAGGTCCATGTGTTCTGCCATATGCACCAACTTATCTATTTATTCATGATCAGCGGGTTGCCTCCCGGAAGCGCCACGTTTATTTAATGGTCGTTGGCCGGACCCGTACGTGCTTCATCAGTCTTTCTTCGGGTGGGGGCTTTAGATCTCCCCAGTATTTCTCATTCCTTCCTTCAAGGTCCTTTTATTTGTTAATTTTGGTTGCACGTCCTTGCCGAGTTCTGGTTTCTTTCCTTTGTTGATTTCTTTAGATTTCTTCAGTTTGTAGTCCAGATTGGTATCGATGAAGTGTGCAATCTCAAAGGGATCATTGGATAAGCATTTGTTTCCTCTGATGTTATCGGTTTTCGATTTTTTTCCAACACGAAGTGTCAGAATACCTTCGTTCATGTCAATGACTGCTCTAGCAGTAGCTAAGAATGGGCGACCCAAAATCAAAGGTACTTAATAGTTGGGCCCCATTTCTAAAACCATGAAGTCGGCAGGGAATACAAACTTGCCAACTTTTACCAGTAAATTCTAAATGACTCCCATAGGGGATTTAATAGTGCCATCCGCAAGTTCGATATTTGCATTGACAGGTTACGGATTTCCAATTTTTAATCTTTTGAACATGTTATAAGGCATTACGTTCACACTTGCTCCCAGATCAGCGAGTGCGAAAGTCAAAGGTAGTGGTCCGATAAAACATGGTACACAGAATTTTCTAGGATCGGAAAGTTTCTTTGGAAGGCATCATTTAATGAGAGTGACGCATTCGTTAGTCCTCTTAACAGCTTCTTCCATGTTTCTTTTGTTCGTGAGGAAATCCTTCAAAAAACGTCCATACTTAGGCATTTGTTGTATTATATCCAGGAAAGGAAGATTGATATAGATCTGGCTTAAAAGCTCGATGAACTTCTCATATTGTTCGTCAGTTCTTTGCGTCACTAGCCTTCCTGGGTAAGGTATGTGAGATTTCTAAGCTCTCTTTGTCTCTCCGAGTGGTGGTACATTCTCAGGAGGGTACATCGTGGTGTTTGTCGGGTTGTTCACCGGAGTGGGTTGTGGGTTTTCTTTCGATGGTGATTCTTGGTTGGTTGATTCTATGATAGGCGGTGGGTTTTCTTTCGATTGTGATTCTTGGTTGGTTGATTCTATGATAGGCGGACAGAGTGGAACTCCAGTAAATATCTCCCTTAGTGGTGTTTGAATTTCTTCTTCTTATTCTTCTTCTTCTTCTTCTGGTATTTGTGGTTCTAGGTAAACCTTGTTGTTCGTGAGAGTGATAGCACTAACAATCTCTTTTGGATTAGGTTCAGTGTTGCTTGGAAGACATCCTGGTTGTCTCTTAGATAGAAGTTTTGCAATCTGTCCAAGTTGTACTTTGATGAACTGAAGTGTTGCTTTCTGTGTTCTAAATTCAGCTTCGTGAAGATTAAACTTTTTCTCATATTGTTTGTGACGAGCATCTGCTAAGAGAGCTTGACTTTCAGTTGTAGATATCAACTTAGTTACCGCGTCCTCTAATCTTAACCCATTACTTGGCTTGTTAGTTCCTTGAAATTGTTGACGAGGCTGAAAGTTTTGAGGTTGTCTTTATTGAAATTGTTGTTGTCCAAAACCAGATGGTCCTTGGTTGTTGTTATCCTTCGAGTTGAAATTTGGATGGTTTCTCCACCCAGGATTGTAAGTGTTGCTTCAGGGGTTGTTTTGTAGGCAATTGGTTCCGATAAAATTGACTTGCTCAGCAACGACAGTGGTGCTTTTTGTTTCTCCAGTAGATTCAGCTTTTACCTTGCCCTTGCTTATTTGATCTAGTCGGGTGGTGAGGGCGTCTCCATGAGCAGAAGGTGAAGTGACAGTATCAACAGAGTGAACAACTTGCCTCGCTCCCCTATTACTTCTCGGATTGTACCATTGATAGCTGTTTATAGCTATTTCCTTAATCAGGTTGTAAGCTTCCTATGGCCTCTTGTTTCCAAAAATACCACCTGCAGTAGCGTTGAGTGTCTAACGAGCTTGATTGTGCAACCCATTGTAGAATGATGATACTTGTAACCAAATTTCTAGCCCATGGTGAGGGCATTTCCTCAACATAACCTTAAAACGTTCCCATGCCTCATATAGTGATTCACCATCTTCCTGGGCGAAAGTGGTAATATCATTTCTAAATTTTGCTGTTTTTGCTGGCGGGAAATATTTTGAAAGGAATTTTTGAGCTAGATCAACCCATGTATTGATTGACCCAGTAGGGAGAGAATTCAACCATGCCTTAGCTCGTTCCCTTAAGGAAAAGGGAAACATTCGGAGTCCAATTGTGTCATTCGAAACTCCATTCAGTTTGAAAGTGTCACAAATTTTGAGGAAATTTGCAATGTGGGCATGTGGATCTTCATCCCGTAATCCATGGAAAGTGCATGAGGATTGGAGCATATGAATGACATGCTATTTGATCTTAAAGTTTTTAACGTCAACTATCGGCCTTGTGATACTAGACCCTAGGTCTTGGCAAACTAGGCGGGTCGGGCGGGTTTGGGTCAGAATGGGTTCGGGTCAACACGGGTTAGGAGCAAAATGACTTCGGGTCAACACGGGTTTAGAGTAAAATGAGTCCGGGTCAAAAGGGGTTTTAAAAGGGAGGGGGAGTTGGCAGCTGTGGGTGGCGGAGAGGGCGGGGCAGCGGGGGTGGCGAGTGGTGGGTGGCGGGGTGCGGCGGGTGGCGGCAGGTGGCGAGGGTGGCGGGGGGCGGCGTTGGCGGGGCGATGGGGACTGCGGTGTATGTGTGTGTGTGTGTGGGGGGGGGGGGGGCGGGGTCACCCAAATTGACCAGTTGACTATTTTAAGGTGACCCAAATTAACTCTTTTACTAAGTTGAGGTTGCCCAAATTGACCAATATTCAATTGATTTTTGCCCAAATGAACCCATTTTTAAAGGATGGGTCAAGATTGCCACCCTTACTAGACCCCAAAGCTTTAACCGTTGGTCTGGCAAAGTTGGAAATAGTGCGGTTTTTTACGGTCACTCTTCTAGTACGGTTTTCTCGTAATCGGCGGTGAAAAAATCTTTCGGGCTCTGCTAAAGGTTGATATAAACCATTAGTGGAGATATTGATCATACACTACCTGCAACAAACGTAACATAAAAACAGATGGAAAATGTTAAGGTAAAAAAGGCTAATCCGTTAACTCGTATTTTTCTTGAAATCACTGTGTCCCGACAACGGCGCCAAAAACTTGATGCGTGTGAAAGTGGTATAAAAATATTTTAATGAAAAGGTTTCACGAGATCTGGTTTTAAATTTATAAAATGATAAATACTCAACTTAAAACACACACAATAAACAAGTGTACTTATCGCAACGTAATATAGTTTAGTGGTAGCGTGTTTTAGTGTATATAAAAAATATATATATATAAACATTTCCCTTGTAATGGCTCCAAAAACTTGACGCCAAATACGAGAGATATAATATATATATATTCTTAAAGTTTGGTCTAGAGTTACACAAAATCAGGTTTTAAATTTATAAATTAAAATGATAATTACATTAACTTAAAACACACACAATAGGCAAGTGTACCTATTGCAGCGTAATATAGTCTGGGTAAGAACCAAGTATCGAACCATGGACACGGATTCCTAACTCAACCCTCGCTATTGTCTGACTAGGATAATAAGTTGGAAAAATGGGTTTTGTTTAAAAGAAAGGAAAAAGGATAAGAAAAGTAATTAGGAATATTATCTCATTTAAGGTGTTACTCCGGTTTTTATCACTTATTAGTTAATGTTGTATTTTTGTAAGGTTGGTCATAGTTACTAGTATTAACCCTTTCGATGGGGGAGTTAGTAGTTCGCAACGCAATAGTGGATACGGTCGACAACTGTTCCTAATAATTCTCGGGATCCTAACGGGGTCTCAAGTTCATCGGTTGTCCCGTGATTTATAATTCGGACTAAGATTATACCGTCGACCGGCGTACGCCAAGTCGTGTAACTTCTTTTGGAAAGTCGGAATGCGCAACTTCCATCAAAGGTACTTTATGAACGCTCGGACCTGACAAATTATATTCTTAAAATAGTCTTCTTTACTTATAAAAATATTTTAAATAAATATAACTTTCATTCTTAAGATTAAGCCTCATGGCTCTCGCTAGAAGTCCTTTGCAAACTAAGACAAGAGAAGTAAAGAAATACCGACACGAACCATAAGGTCCGGCTAGGACTCGAACGACTCGTTGAATACCCAAACCTCCAATCATAACTCGGCCGTTGCTAGCACCAAGATTTGTATATAGACCGTACAAACTCAAATAAGCTTCCCAAATAAGAAGTCTTGCTTAAGTAACATTGTAACATCCCAAAAATAAAAAGGGGCAACTTATAATAACGGGTTAAACGCGAGACGAAAGGAATAAATGGACGATGCATGACGTGCCGGGCCGGACGAGCCGGCGAACTTAAGGATGGTGTGCATGGGGGAGCTTTCCTTATAAATAGCCTAAGTCACCACCACCTTTCTCTCATTTGCCATCCTAGAGAGAGAAACCGTAGTGAGAGAAAGTTGACAGATCGACACGAGAAGCTAGCATCTTGTTCCTCTCCTACTCGTGAGTGGAATCTCCAATCCAGAAGCTCGAAAGAAGGTAACAAATCGATCTAAATCTGAGTTTTTAGTTTATGATTGGCTTTTCAGGTTTTGGATAAAAAGATGACATTTTTACGTGTAAAACTTGGAAATAAACATAGATCTAGCATCTAGAGCAGAAAACAATTGTTTGGAACGTAAAAAGTTCCAAACTTGGCAAACTGATCGATCCAGATCTGAATCCATGCAAAACTACTGTTTTTGGACGAAGTTCGCGGTTTGGTGAAGTTCACGGTTTAGTGAAGTTCACGGTTTAGTGAAGTTCGCGGTTTGGTTAAGTTCACGGTTTAGTGAACTTCACGGTTTGGGTGAAGTATGCGGTTGGGGTGAAGTTCACGGTTTAGTGAAGTTCACGGTTTGGGAAAGTATGCGGTTAGGGTAAAAGTTTGCGGTTAGGAATGAAACGTAACGAATTGTATGAGAAACTAAAACTAGGTTGCGTACGTACAGGTTAGAAGATCTTATAGAGACCTTTTGACCCTGTTTATCTCAGGTGAGTTCTAGAGCCCTTTCTTTTAAAGTTTTAATAACCGTTTTGGGCTGGTGTGCATACTTACGAAATGATGTTTTATGAAATGACGTTTACGAAAGGAAAGTTGAAATGTGTTTATGAAATGTTTTGCCAAAGAAGTTTACGAATGGTTTACGAACGGGTTACGAAAGGAATGTTATATAATGAAACGTACGAATGTTTTAAATGATGTAAAGGCGGTAACGGTTTTTATAAAAGTCACGAACTGAACGAATCTGCCATGAGTTCTTTCGGGAACTAAGGTATGCATGTATGTTATGGGCCTTACCTTTTAGGGGCCTTTGTGGCCGGCCAACTGTTGTACAACTGGGTGGATAAAGGGGTGACGACGGTCACCATGGGATTACCGGGATCCCTATTGAAGGTACTATTCCCTGCGAGGGAACAGTGCTTAAGGTGAAGGTACGTGCTATCCTTTGGGACGGCGTGCTTAAGGTGAAGGTGCGTGTATCCTTGTGGTACCGTTCCTAAGGTTCTGGTGTCGAACGGCTTTGGGGTATCGGGCCCTAGGTTTCTCCGCCTACAGGTAATGTACGGTGTCGAAGGGCCTAGTGGTGGCGTGCCTCGGGGTTTCTCCGCCAGTATGCGATGAATGGAATTAACGGTTACGAAAAGGCACAGATTCGGTTCATGTTGACTTATGTTATGATGATATGGTTACGAGGTTTTGATGATGTTAAGTTATTGTATGTTTTATACGTACGCTTTTATTAAATGAATGAATGTTATGTTTTTGGCAAAATGATTATGTTAAAGATTTATGTAAAGCTAGAACTCACCAGCGTAGCTGACTTTTAGTATGCACGTTCAGGTTAAGGACAGGTATGGACGATGGACGGTGATGCTTGGCTGGCGATGAAGAGTTACCCGGTCGATCTATGAAGTCTGGCATCCTGTTATGTTTTAATTATGTTATGTTTTATGTTTGAGACAATGTTACGCTTCCGCGTGTTGAACAAGGTTATGTTTGAAATGAAATTTTCCGCTGCGTTATTTGATATTCAAGTTTAAGAACTGTTTGTGAATGAGTAAATCCAACTAGTGAGGCCTCCTGGGTTTGGGGCCTTACAAGTTGGTATCAGAGCAATAGTTTGAGAGATTTGGACACTCCCAATGGGACCGAAAGCGGATGCCAGGATGGGTAACTCGAGCCACAGCATCAGGTATGAGGGTAGTACATATTTACATATATAGTATGCCTTAGAAAGTGTTAGGTAAGGACTTGTGTTCTGATTAAATCACAAAGGTGGTCAAATGGAAATCGAAAGGTAGTGTAATGGTTAATTGCAGATGGCCAGTGTATATTAACATCTTACAATACTTGTTGAATTCTATTTGTTAACTAGCGTGATAACATTGGATTCCTTGTCCTATAGAACGAAATGGCTGGACGAAAGAGCGGAAGGCGTGGTGGGGGCCGTACCGGCGGTCGTACCAGTAGGCGTGATAGGACTCCTCCTCGTCAGGAGTACAGTGAAGAGGGAAGTGTTCACACGGAACCGGAAAACAGTGTGCACGAGACTGAACAGGCTCCCGTGGAAGAACAACACATCACTTTCGAACCAGATGTGAAGGCGGCCCTGGCTCGAGAGTTTACTGAATTGATGAAGGCTTCCTTGCCAGACTTGTTGGTTGAGGCATTGAAGAAGGCTAATGAGGCGGGCGGGTCTAATACGGCAAATGGTGCCCCGAACAATGAGGCTGTCAACGCACCGCTTACTCACGGATGTGACTACAAGTCCTTTAAGGCATGTGACCCGCCGGTGTTAACTGGAAAGAAAGACGCGGTGGCTACTTTTTATTGGGTGATCCGAATGGAAGCTGCCATTCGTCTGAGCGAATGTCGAGCTGACCAGATTGTGAAATTTGCTGCTAACTCCTTGAGGGAGGAAGCATCTCACTGGTTGGAACGTGTACGCCAGGTTAAGGGGGATGAGGTGGTCGACTCAATGCTGTGGAATGAGTTGAAAACGTTGGTGATTAAAAACTTCTGTCCGAGGAATGAAATTGAGAAGGTGGAAAGGGAGTTTCTGGGGTTCAAAGCCGGAAGTAAAACACATCGGCAATACACTACCCGATTCAATGAACTGGCACGTCTGGTGCCGCATCTGATCACGACTGAGGAGAGAAAAATTGCCTGCTACATCCAAGGGTTGCCGGATAATGTGACAATCCGGACATTTCCATCTAACTCCGTTATTTAAATCCGGTTAAAGTTAACTTATTTAACTTATCTTAAACCCTAGGGACTTTTTTTCTGTCTATATTCCAACTCATAATACAAGGACTAGTTATATAATTAACTTAAACTCAAATCTAATTGACTTTAAAAGTCAATAATTCAATATTCATGTTTCGGTTGACTTCTAAAAGTCAAACAAGCCTATTCTAAACCTAATCCAAACCTCAAGGACTATTCATGCTCCTTTCAAAACTTAAGAACAGAAACTAGAGGGACTAGATCTGTAATTAACCCGTTTATGATTCTGTTGACTTTCAAAAGTCAACATGGTTGTTCTTGAGTTCAATTCGCAAGCCACGAACATTTTCTGTTGGTATTTGTAACTGATCTCGCACGTACTCTGCATTAACAATCATAACCATCGATTTAATCATCATCATTGTCGGATTAAACCCATTTAATGGCAAGTTATTACATAACCGTCGACTACCACTGCTTATCCATCGAATTCAACAAATCCTTGTATCTAATTCGTAAACAAATCATCTGCACACACTAAACAAATCCCTCTGAAGCTATTGTGCATGTTAATTCGACCGGGGAAGCAGCAGAGGTCATCGAAAAGCGAACCAGGCTCAGTCGGACCTGTTTTAATCGAACACCATCGAATCGAGCATCATTCTGGTAATCATTTACATCTATAGTTCTGTTTAAGTGTCTATATAAAAACCCCCTTATCAATTCGGGGTTACATTATCGAGTTTATCATGTACTGATTCTAGGGTTCATATACTTTCGGATTTAATCGAGCCATACCTTAGACACGATATAAATTCAATTAAAATATATAGATAGACTCGCCATCATCTAGCCTTTGAAAGCCCTGTCAATCCAAACACTTGTATTATCAGATTCAATAGATTCGATTTCCATGTTTACAAACTAGGGCTCCCAATGTTCGAAAGAATTATAAACGGTTCTGAACTCAACGATTTTACAATTAAACGTATACACAGATTCGCTAATGCTCAATTTACAAAAGCCCTATACTTACAAGATCAATCACGACCGATTTGATTGGTTTTGGGATGGAGATTGGATCGGGTATCGATGGGGGGGGGGGGGGAAGAAAACGGGAATGATGTTGGTTAAAACCTTTTGAAACCTGAACCTTGTGCGATACCCTAGCGGGCGGGACTGGTTAAAGCTATGTGTGTGTGTGGGAGAGACCCGGGTTCGAGTCTCTCCACACCCATTTCTTTTTAAACCTTTATTTTAATGTTATTTTTAATATAAAACCCACCCCCATATTATTATAATATTATATTAAAGTGTTTTAGCCCGGAAAACAACCCGTAGACTCGGGTTTGGTTTTATAACCTATTTTATTATTATTCCCACTTTTAAAAATAATATATTTATATTATTTTCAAACCATAACCTCGTATAAAATAATATATTTATATTATTTTCAACCCGTGACTAATGTTATAAAATAATATACAGTTTATATTATTTCACCTCGTTTAATTTCCTCGTGTGACGTTTTAAACTAATTAATAATATAATTTTTATATTATTTACCCACGTTTATATACTTGATTAAAAATAATATATTTATTATTTTTCCACACAAATGATTATTTGGTTAAACCTACGAACCTAAAAATAATATATTAAATTATATTATTTTCCTAACTTTCGATAACGACTTTAAACGTACGAATAAGTTATTTAATTATTATTTATTATTCGTCATTAACGTACGACACGCAACGCTTTGATTCTTAATTATTATTCCATAGACACGTGCGTCTACTCTCGATCTTTTAGAAAGCGTTAGGACGTTCCAACTTCCGTGTCGTCGTCACAAATCCATTTTTATCCCTAATTTATGTGTTTATATTTTAGGGCATTCGTAAGTCATTTGAGACTTACACACGTGGTTTCAACTTAGCCTTCGTGTGATCCAATACACTAGCTTATTCCAGGTGAGTTTTCACGGCCCCTTTTTACTTGTTTTCTTAATGGGGGAGAAATATGCATACAAACATTATTTTACGTGTTTTCCTGTTGAGGAGAAACATGCATACTCATAAACACTATTTTACTTGTTTTCCTGTTGAGGAGAAACATGCGTACAAACAAACATCATTTTACTTGTTTTCCCGTTGGGGAGAAACATGCATACGAACAGACATCCGTTACTTGTCTTCCAGCCAGGGAGAGACACACACAAACGGACATGGATCACATAGTATTTCACTACCACTTGTGGACTTAAGCGTAAACTCTATCATAAAAGTCCTCACATCGAACCGTTTAAATATGAAGAATAGCAAGGTATGTTGAGTAGTACTACTGGGTTTGACAAACCCCACCCGGGCTAGTCGCGCTAGCACGATTGGAGGTCGAACGTGTGTAATATTGACCTAAAACATTGCCATGGTTGATAGACCTGGCGCGAGGCACCAAACATAACTGTCAGTCTACGGTTGCGAGCGCTTAGAGTAACTTGTACATTGTCTAGCTAGCAATAGGTGTGACTTACGTATGTGGATCCAGCAACACTCAAACAGTTTATTTGCATTACAAACCTGTGAACTCACCAACCTCGTGTTGACACTTTTTCTTACATGTTTCTCAGGTCGCTTGGGCACAGGTTGCACACTTAGGACATGCATGGAGTCATACTGTCATATCATTCATCTCAAACATTTTAAACAATTTGCTTATTTACATTAATTGACACTCGTTGCGTGTAATTACTTTTGATTTCATTTTAACGTTTACGCTTCCGCATTAACTCTGAACTTTTGTGTTTTAACTTTTTAAGTCCCATATAGTGTCGTTTGATGTAACTAATGACTGAGATCCTGGTTTGTCACCTTCCAAAACGGTAAAACTCCGTTAGTGGAATTTGGGGGTGTGACAGATTGGTATCAGAGCCATTGGTTATAGAGAACTAGGATTGCATACTAGACTATAACCGCACACATGCATTAGTTACACGACACAGACACTCATACATGATACACATGGTATCCATACATACATTGCATTGCAGGCATGTTGACATCTTTCATATCACCCTCTTCTGACGAGGAACACGTCATTCTCATTGTATCATCATTCCTAGTGGCGACACTCGGGGAATCATCAGAACAACATCCACTCCCGTCTGTAGGCAGCAAGACGAAGCCTTCGGAGGAGTTACTCACACCACCATCATCTGCACCTTTGTTATACCATCAGAGCCAAAGATGACACCGGCTTGAGCCTATCGAGGACAAAATCAGGGAATGGTGGGTCTTCTCAAGTTCGTGTTGGGGACGACACACAGAACTAGCACATATCTCTTTGGGAGTTGGGATCGTCGGAGGCGAGTCCCTATTGTACCCACTAGCACGCATCATTGCAGAATCCATTGACACGTGGGTGTCAACACTTTCCCGAGCCGTGGGCTCGCGCTTTGATCGATATACTATTGAAGAAAGATTGACCACAAGGATGAGAACGCCTTGCTTATTGCATAAAATCTATCCTGACTCAGTGGAAGGACGGCTACTTTGCCTCTTCCAGTAACACATCCGTGAACTAGTTTCACTCCTTGAAGCCGCATTTCATGAAACATGTTTGTTTCATGTGCATGATCCCATCTACAATCCGCTGGATTGGACCCCCGTATTGTATTTCAACTCGAGTGAATACTCGGATCAAACGATTCCTGCATACTCATCCTGATATGAGTTCAAGTTGACCAACTTATGGTTGATGAATGAGCCTTTCAAATCGTCTCTAACAACACTCTGTCCTCAGGCAATAAAATTGAGGGACATTATGACACAGGACAGGGAGAACTAGGGTGAGCATGCAAAGCAAACTATCATTACGGGTGCACACGTAATAATAATTTGAGGTGCATGTAAGTCCTAGTGAAACCTAGTGTGTGGATAAATGGTCCTAACCTGTGATCTACATACTTATATTTCCATTGACAGTAGAAATTCACGTAACCCGCTCAACGACTAGTTGATATCGTTAAGCCTGTTCAACAGTTGATAGACGTGACTATCAAGTTGAAAAGATTTGCAAAAACACTGAACTATCATCCATACGATCCGTCATTTGATGTCACTCAACTTAAGACTCTCATCCAGACTTGATCAATGAAACCACCTAGATTGAAAATCTAGTAGAACCTCATGGCAAACCACCGACTCCAACTGTGTAAGAGGAATTTGAGAAATTCTTCCTAAACTAACACGTAATTCCTTACACTCCAACAATAGATTCCATTTGACCCTATTGCTTTATCATGTGACTAATCTTGAGTCTAATTTGATCTATACCCCAGCATACCCAGTTATTTCAATGACATTAGGAAACGGGGATTTGATCTAATCAACCTTCAGTTGAACGCGATTACTTAAAAAGACATCCTATCCCTTGTGCTCGTGATATCTATAAAATCCTTCCTACATGTGAACCTTTTCCTTAGCCTTTGCATTGACCGACGCTTTACCTTATAAGCACGGGTCTCACTGGAAGTCTCAGCAGGACTTCACCAATTTCTTACTGACACGGTCGTACTCCAACCCTACTAGAAGCTAAGTACACCATAGAAATAGCTGATGGACAGATAATTGAAGCAACTCACTTTCTTAAGGGTTGTAAACTTGAATTGGCTGGTCATGAACTAGACATTGACCTTATGCCAATCACACTTGGTAGTTTCGGTATAATTGTCAGTATGGATTGGTTATCTAAGAATCAAGCCAAGATTATCTGCCATGATAAAATTGTTCGCCTTCCTCTCCCGAGTGGAGAAACTTTTTTACCCAAGGCAGAAGGAGAGGTGCAGCCATAGGCATCATATCCTTCATGAAAGCACATATGTGCTTAGGTAAAAGCCATCCTGCCATTCTGGCTCTCATCGCCGATCAGCCATTTAAGGAGAATAAGATTGACGACATTCCGATCATTTGTGATTGTCTGAAAGTATTTCCCGAAGACTTGTCTGGCCTTCCGCCACCTCGTCAAGTCGAATTTCAAATTGATCTAGCACCCAGAGCAGCGCCTATTGCTCGGGCACTCTACAGACTTGCACCTAGTGAGCTATAAGAATTGTCTACACAACTGCAAGAGTTGTTAGATAAGGGTTTCATCCGACCTAACTCATCGCCATGGAGAGCTCCAATCCTTTTCGCCAAGAAGAAAGACGGGACTTTCCGTGTGTGCATGGACTACCGTGAGCTTAATAAAGTTACCATCAAGAACCGTTATTCTCTACCCCGCATCGATGATCTATTTGATCAACTCCAAGGATCAAGCTTCTATTCCAAAATAGACCTTAGATCCGGTTACCATCAACTGAGAGTCCGAGAGGAAGACATCTCAAAGACGGCGTTCAGGACTAGGTATGGTCACTACGAATTCATGGTCAGGCCATTCGGACTGACCAGCGCACCCGCAGTGTTCATGGATCTCATGAACCGTGTGTGTAAACTGTACCTCGACCAGTTCATCATCGTTTTCATTGATGACATCCTTATCTATTCTAAGAATAGGGTTGAACATGAGGAACACCTTCGTTTAATTCTGGAAGTACTGAAGAAGGAACAATTGTATGCTAAACTCTCCAAGTGCGAATTTTGGATTCGCAAAGTGCAAATCCTAGGGCATGTAGTCAATGAGAAGGGAATACATGTCGATCCAACTAAAGTAGAAGCAATCAAGAATTGGGCAGCACCTACAACGCCGACGGAGGTGCGTCAATTTCTGGGGATTGGCTGGTTATTACCATCATTTCATTGAGGGACTCTCCAAGATTGCTCAACCCCTCACTACCTTAACTCAGAAGGGTAAACCCTATAACTAGGGTAACACTCAGGAGTCAGCATTTCAACAGATTAAACATAAACTCTATAGTGCACCCATCCTATCTCTTCCAGAGGGAACTGATGATTTTGTGGTGTACTGTGATGCATCCATTCACAGTCTTGGTTGTGTGCTGATGCAACGCGAGAAAGTGATCGCATACACTTCTCGTCAACTGAAAATCCACGAGAAGAACTCCACGACTCACGACTTAGAGTTGGGAGCCGTGGTATTTACACTAAAGATATGGAGACATTACTTGTACGGTACCAAATGCACTATCTACACCGATCACAAGAGTCTTCAGCATATCATTGAGCAGAAAGAGTTGAACATGCGACAGCATCGTTGGACCGAACTCTTAAACTACTATGACTATGCAATCAGATATCATCCAGGGAAGGCTAATGTGATAGCCAATGCCCTAAGCCGTAAGGACACAAAACCCAAACAAATTCGAGCATTACGGCTTACTATTCACACTGAACTACCTGATCAGATCCGTAGTGCCCAACTCGTAGCCCTGAAGGAGGAAATCCTACCATTGTAATCCACGCGTGGTATGGAAGAACAACTTAGAGTTAAATCAGTCGGCATTCACTACTTCGCAGAGCGAATACGGGTTCCAGTGTACGGGAACTGGTTATGGATGAAGCTCATAAATCTCGATACTCTATTCATCCTGGTTCCGACAAGATGTACCATGACCTAAAAGGTGCTATATTGGTGGCCAAAGATGAAGGCCGATATAGCCACCTACGTGAGCAAGTGCCTAACCTGCTCAAAGGTCAAAGTGGAATACCAAAAGCCTTCTGGTCTACTTCAACAACCAAAGATTCCAATGTTGAAACGAGAACAAATTTCCATGAACATTGTCACTATACTACCCCGAACTCCTATCGGATGTGATACCATCTGGGTGATCGTAGATCGCTTGACAAAATCTACATACTTCCTTGCAATCAAAGAAACCGACAAAATGGAAAAACTCACTCGCATCTACTTGAAGGAAGTAGTCTCTCGGCACGGAGTGCCAATTTCCATCATTTCGGATCGAGACGCTCGATTCACATCACGTTTCTGGCAATCTCTGCAAAAAGCTTTAGGTACGTGTCTAGACATGAGTACGACATATCATTCTCAAACTGATAGTCAAACGGAACGTACCATTTAAACCTTAGAGAACATGCTACAAGCTTGTTTGATCGATTTCGGTGTCACTTGGGAGTCTCACTTACCTTTAGTGGAGTTCTCCTACAATAATAGTTATCACACTAGCATCAAAGCGGCACCATTCGAGGCATTGTACGGACGTAAATGCCGATCTCCTATCTGTTGGGCTAAAGTTGGGGATAGCCAACTTACAGGTCCCGAACTTGTATTTGAAACATCTGAAAAGATCGTTCAAATTCGAAATCGTATGGCGGCAGCTCGTGATCGTCAAAAGAGCTACGCCGATAAACGTCGTAAACCGTTAGAGTTTCAAGTAGGTGATATGGTTCTACTCAAAGTCTCACCTTGGAAAGGTGTCATTCGCTTCGGGAAACGAGGCAAACTGAATCCTCGTCATGTTGGACCGTTCAAGATAGTGAAGAGAATTGGCCCAGTAGCGTATCAGCTGGACCTACCGGAAGGACTTAGTGGTGTACACGACGTCTTTCATGTCTCGAACTTGAAGAAACGTCTAGCAGATGAAACACTCACGGTTCCTCTTGAGGAACTGCACATTGATGAACAACTACGGTTCATTGAAGAACCGGTAGAAATCATGGATAGGGAAATCAAAACGCTGAAACGCAGTAAAATCCCTATTGTCAGAGTTCGTTGGAACTCGAAACGTGGAACCGAATTCACTCGGGAGCGCGAGGACCAGATGATTCGCAAGTATCCTCATCTGTCCAAGCAATCCACTTCAAACTCTTAATGTACTATTCTAATTTTCGGGACGAAAATTCTTTCAACTAGGGGATGATGTGACAACTAGAAATATTTTTTTTATTTAATTTTCGGGACGAAAATTCTTTCAACTAAGGGATGATGTGACAATCCGGACATTTCCATCTAACTCCGTTATTTAAATCCGGTTAAAGTTAACTTATTTAACTTATCTTAAACCCTAGGGACTTTTTTTCTGTCTATATTCCAACTCATAATACAAGGACTAGTTATGTAATTAACTTAAACTCAAATCTAATTGACTTTGAAAGTCAATAATTCAATATTCATGTTTCGGTTGACTTCTAAAAGTCAAACAAGCCTATTCTAAACCTAATCCAAACCTCAAGGACTATTCCTGCTCCTTTCAAAACTTAAGAACAGAAACTAGAGGGACTAGATCTGTAATTAACCCGTTTATGATTCTGTTGACTTTCAAAAGTCAACATGGTTGTTCTTGAGTTCAATTCGCAAGCCACGAACATTTTCTGTTGGTATTTGTAACTGATCTCGCACGTACTCTGCATTAACAATCATAACCATCTATTTAATCATCATCATTGTCGGATTAAACCCATTTAATGGCAAGTTATTACATAACCGTCGACTACCACTTCTTATCCATAGAATTCAACAAATCCTTGTATCTAATTTGTAAACAAATCATCTGCACACACTAAACAAATTCCTCTGAAGCTATTGCGCATGTTAATTCGAGCGGGGAAGCAGCAGAGGTCATCGGAAAGCGAACCAGGCTCAGTCGGACCTGTTTTAATCGAACACCATCGAATCGAGCATCATTCTGGTAATCACTTACATCTATAGTTCCGTTTAAGTGTCTAGATAAAAACCCCCTTATCAATTCGGGGTTACATTATCGAGTTTATCATGTACTGATTCTAGGGTTCATATACTTTCGGATTTAATCGAGCCATACCTTAGACACGATATAAATTCAATTAAAATATATAGATAGACTCGCCATCATCTAGCCTTTGAAAGCCCTGTCAATCCAAACACTTCTATTATCAGATTCAATAGATTCGATTTCCATGTTTACAAACTAGGGCTCCCAATGTTCGAAAGAATTATAAACGGTTCTGAACTCAACGATTTTACAATTAAACGTATACACAGATTCGCTAATGCTCGATTTACAAAAGCCCTATACTTACAAGATCAATCACGACCAATTTGATTGGTTTTGGGACGGAGATTGGATCGGGTATCGATGGGGGGGGGGGGGGAAGAAAACGGGAATGATGTTGGTTAAAACCTTTTGAAACCTGAACCTTGTGCGATACCCTAGCGGGCGGGACTGGTTAAAGCTATGTGTGTGTGTGGGAGAGACCCGGGTTCGAGTCTCTCCACACCCATTTCTTTTTAAACCTTTATTTTAATGTTATTTTTAATATAAAACCCACCCCCATATTATTATAATATTATATTAAAGTGTTTTAGCCCGGAAAACAACCCGTAGACTCGGGTTTGGTTTTATAACCTATTTTATTATTATTCCCACTTTTAAAAATAATATATTTATATTATTTTCAAACCATAACCTCGTATAAAATAATATATTTATATTATTTTCAACCCGTGACTAATGTTATAAAATAATATACAGTTTATATTATTTCACCTCGTTTAATTTCCTCGTGTGACGTTTTAAACTAATTAATAATATAATTGTTATATTATTTACCCACGTTTATATACTTGATTAAAAATAATATATTTATTATTTTTCCACACAAATGATTATTTGGTTAATCCTACGAACCTAAAAATAATATATTAAATTATATTATTTTCCTAACTTTCGATAACGACTTTAAACGTACGAATAAGTTATTTAATTATTATTTATTATTCGTCATTAACGTACGACACGCAACGCTTTGATTCTTAATTATTATTCCATAGACACGTGCGTCTACTCTCGATCTTTTAGAAAGCGTTAGGACGTTCCAACTTCCGTGTCGTCGTTACAAATCCATTTTTATCCCTAATTTATGTGTTTATATTTTAGGGCATTCGTAAGTCATTTGAGACTTACACACGTGGTTTCAACTTAGCCTTCATGTGATCCAATACACTAGCTTATTCCATGTGAGTTTTCACGGCCCCTTTTTACTTGTTTTCTTATTGGGGGAGAAATATGCATACAAACATTATTTTACGTGTTTTCCTGTTGAGGAGAAACATGCATACTCATAAACACTATTTTACTTGTTTTCCTGTTGAGGAGAAACATGCGTACAAACAAACATCATTTTACTTGTTTTCCCGTTGGGGAGAAACATGCATACGAACAGACATCCGTTACTTGTCTTCCAGCTAGGGAGAGACACACACAAACGGACATGGATCACATAGTATTTCACTACCACTTGTGGACTTAAGCGTAAACTCTATCATGAAAGTCCTCACATCGAACCGTTTAAATATGAAGAATAGCGAGGTATGTTGAGTAGTACTACTGGGTTTGACAAACCCCACCCGGGCTAGTCGCGCTAGCACGATTGGAGGTCGAACGGGTGTAATATTGACCTAAAACATTGCCATGTTTGATAGACCTGGCGCGAGGCACCAAACATAACTGTCAGTCTACGGTTGCGAGCGCTTAGAGTAACTTGTACATTGTCTAGCTAGCAATAGGTGTGACTTACGTATGTGGATCCAGCAACACTCAAACAGTTTATTTGCATTACAAACCTGTGAACTCACCAACCTCGTGTTGACACTTTTTCTTACATGTTTCTCAGGTCGCTTGGGCACAGGTTGCACACTTAGGACATGCATGGAGTCCTACTGTCATATCATTCATCTCAAACATTTTAAACAATTTGCTTATTTACATTAATTGACACTCGTTGCGTGTAATTACTTTTGATTTCATTTTAACGTTTACGCTTCCGCATTAACTCTGAACTTTTGTGTTTTAACTTTTTAAGTCCCATATAGTGTCGTTTGATGTAACTAATGACTGAGATCCTGGTTTGTCACCTTCCAAAACGGTAAAACTCCGTTAGTGGAATTTGGGGGTGTGGCAGATAAGGTCCGTACTTTCATCAAAGCAAACACCCCTAGCACCTATGATTCGGTGGTGGAACTCAGTGGTGTAGTGTATGATGACCTGGCTCTAAATGATGTTGCCATTGAGGAACCCAAAAAGAAACCGAGCTTCCAAAACAAACGAACAGGTGGAAAGATGTTTGGGGCTCGTGATAAGAGGGCGCGGGTGGAGGAGATAGCGATGTGTAATAAGTGTGGGAAGGAACGTATGGGTGAGTGCAGACTGGGATCCAATCTATGCTTCAAGTGTGGTAAAACTGGACACTACTAACGCGAATGTCCCCAGCTCTACAAGTGCTATAACTGCGAGGGAACCGAGCATCTTAGTAGGGACTGCACAAAGCCAAGAATGGGGGAAACTGGGAAAGGGAAGAGCACCGAAAAGAGGGATGAAAGGCCCCGAGCCAGGGTAGACCCCGATGTGGCGTCAGGTACGTTCATCCTCGACAACACTTTTTTATCTGTGTTATTTGATTCGGGTGCCAGTAAAAGTTTTATATCTGCCACCTTTTGTAAACGGGTAAAATACTCGGTCAGTAAACTAGAAAGGGCCTTTAAGGTAGAAACCGCTGAGGGTAGAACTGCATGGGTAACCGAAGTAGTTGACAGTTCCACGATAAAGATAGAAGGCCACAGATTCCCCGTCAGGTTGTTTGTTATGGTTTTGGGTGGGTTCGATGTCGTGTTAGGTATGGATTGGCTAACTGCCAATGAAGCGCAAATTATATGCAAACGAAAGATAATCCGACTCAAGGCTCCGGATGGTAGAAAAGTCGAGGTTTTTGGAGATCGTGACCCCTCGATGCCTAATGTCATCTCGATGATTAAGGCAACAAGTTACCTGAGGCGGGGATGCGAGGCTTATCTGGTTTACGTAATTAACAAGTGTAAGGAAGTAAAGGAACTGGACGATGTACCCGTGGTACGCGAGTACCCGGAGGTGTTTCCAGAGGATTTGCCTCGGATACCACCCGATAGAGAGATTGAGTTCCGAATCCATTTAGTACCAGATGCCCAGCCCGTGGCCAAGGCTCCGTATCGACTAGCACCAGTGGAGATGAACGAACTTATGGCACAACTAGACGAATTACTTAAGAAAGGATTTATCCAACCAAGCATCTCGCCTTGGGGTGCTCCGGTGTTGTTTGTGAAGAAGAAGGATGGTTCGATGAGAATGTGTATTGATTATCGTGAGTTGAACAAGCGTATGGTGAAGAACAAGTACCCATTACCAAGGATCGACGACCTGTTCGATCAATTACAAGGCGCAAGTTGGTTCTCGAAAATCGACCTTCGGTCCGGGTATCACCAGTTGAAGGTGAGGGAAGAAGACATACCGAAAACCGCGTTTCGCACGCGCTATGGACATTTCGAGTTCCGCGTAATGTCCTTCGGATTGACGAACGCCCCAACATCGTTCATGGATTTAATGAATAGGGTGTGTCGACCGATGCTGGACCGATAGGTAATTATGTTCATCGATGATATCCTCATCTATTCCAAGAACGAGGGTGATCACGCAAGTCACTTGAAGGAAGTACTGGAAGCTCTGAAGAAGGAAAAATTATATGCCAAGTTCTCCAAATGCGCGTTCTGGCTTAGGGAAGTCCAATTCCTAGGTCATGTCATGAACCCGAACGGCATTATGGTTGATCCAACAAAGATAATGACGGTAAGAGACTGGGATACTCCTAAGACGCCAACGGAGGTACGCAGCTTCTTGGGGTTGGCAGGCTACTATCGGAGATTCATCCAGGATTTATCGAAAATAGCTTCGCCTTTGACAAAGTTAACACGAAAAGAAGTGAAGTATGAGTGGGGTCAGACCCAGGAAAATGCATTTAAGGAACTAAAGGAGAAATTAACCCAAGCTCCGGTCTTGGCCCTTCCCGAGGGCAATGAAGACTTGGTGGTATACTCTGATGCTTCGGGTCAAGGATTGGGGTGCGGACTGATGCAACGCGGGAGAGTGATCGCGTATGCGTCACGACAATTGAAGGTTGTAAAGATAAAGACTGATGGCTACAAAACTCTCTAAGTAAAACTGCTGCGGACTTCACAGTTTTGCTGCTGAGTTACAAAGTTACTGCTGATAAGGCAAACTGTTATGGATAGCTAAGTTATCCAGCTGAAGAACAAGTTCCTGCTGACTGCCTTATCTGCTGAAGTCCAAAGTTGCTACTGATAGGCTTCTCATCAGCATCAAACATTGATGCTGCTGATAAGCAAATCATCAGCAGCTTTGACTTTACTACCAACTCCCCTGCTGCAACACTTACACATCAATCAGCAGAAGGAATGGTATTGGTGCAGAGAACAAAAGACATCACTCCCATACCGATCTGACCTGAAATGATTTCAGAAACAACCTAATCTTAGCTAAAGTCTTTTCAAGTGCAGAAGTCCCTTTCACTGCAGTTGTCCTTTAGTATACTGTCTTTTCTTCTCTACCAATAGTAGAGTAACTTGTAACTGTTCAAAGATCAACGGCTTGTACTTGATCTGATCCTTAGAATCAAGGGTTTGTCTTGATTCTAAGTTCCTTTATATGTATTGTATCTTCTCATTTTACAAGTGTGCTTCCGAGAGCTTTCTTTGTAAACTTGTAAACATTGCAGATTAATACACTTTGCATTTATCAGTATTATCGTTGTTTCCTTATTTACATTGATTAGTTGTTATTGTTTCCGCCAATCTCAACTAAGAACATAATCATCTTGTAAACACCGATCCTACAAGTGGTATCAGAGCTTTGGCTCTCAGATTAGACAAACTCACACCGATCCACAAACAAAACATGATTTTGCAATCTTATCCCTTTGAAGGCACATATAGTCCTTTCTTTTAAATAGATCTTTGAAGTTCCAGGGATGAGCTCTGTTGTGTTCAAAGGTGGCTTCCTCCAATGTTTTCTGAACATATGTAGGTCTCTCTCCAGATGCCTGACAAATGTCAAACACCTTCTTGGGTTGATTGAATTTTGATTTAGGAGAGGTTGAAGATTGTCCCTGTTCAAATTTTAACTTTCTTCCTTCTGGAGGATAGCTAATTTTGATTTGTTTGGTAGGTAGAGGTGCGGGTATTGAAGGAATATGGGGACTTGGACCATTGGTTTTGAGTATTTCTTCATTTGTGGGAAGTAATGGGGCTTCACTTGTTTCAGTGAATGCTGAGCATATGGACTCAGATTCACTAGAGGTATTGCAGTCTAGCCCAGATGATTCTTCCTTGAAAGGATCAAGACTTCGGTTTGCATTGTTGAGGTTTGCAAGATTGAAGTTTGGTTCATGGATGGTCACATAGTCAGCTGGTGGAGGTACTGAGTTGTAAGGTTTTTCAGTTTGAAACCCAATGCCAGCAGTCACTTTCTCATGAATTTGAGCATCCAAAAGTCTTTGCAGCTTTTTGGATGCAAACTCATATTTGTTAATATGAACCTTTTGGTCTGCTAACTCAGCCCTTATGGCTTTTAACTTAACCAATAGATCATCAATTTGAGTTTCAAGATTTGTTTGTTCATGTTTTAGTGATGAAATCTCTTTCTTTAGGCAGTTGATCTTATCTTTATAACTGTTTTCAACCTTTTTAAATTCAGATTTCATTTGATGAAACTCTTCATTTTGATCTATAAGGTTTTGGTTATGTTTCCTGTATCCTAAAACCTTATCAATGCAAGTTTGAGTACAAAGATGTTCATATACCTGAGGTGGTATCTCTGTTGTGTCTGCCATGAGAGCTTGGTTATTGGCAGGAAGATCTTCATACTGGAAGCTCCAATCAAAATCAGCTGTTCCAACTGCTGCACATGCTACAGTTGGAGAAGAAGTGGTGTTGCCTTGAGTTGCTTGACCATGATGAGTCTGTCTAGGTTGTGCTGCAGATGGGTTTGCCTTTGGTGCCTTGCATTCTCTGGCAAAGTGACCAAGTTGGTTGCAGTTGTAGCACCTTAGCTTACTCTTGTCCAAGCCAACTCTAGTGTTAGAGTTGATGCTTGGGATTTGTCTTCCAGTTCTAGAATAGAACCGTTTTGCTCTGAGAGAAAGCATGGCATAGGAGTGTTGTAAGTCCATTTCTTCTAGGTCATCTGGATGAAAACATTCTAGATCTTCTTTGATGAAGGACATGTTAGTAGAATTTTCTGAGACAAAGGCAGCTGGGTTTGGTTGAGGTGAAGCTTCAATAAGAAATGGTGAGTTGTTTGTTTGTGAGATGGGAGTTTGAGGGTGGGTGACAATAGGAGGATGGTCAGAGTGTAGTGCAGATGAAGTGGTGTTATATGTCATGGAGGTTGTTGAAAAAGCAGTAGAATGACCTGAGCTTCTTTCTTTGGCTTGAATCATTTCTAATTCATATGTCTTTAGCATCCCATACAGCTCAGTCATTTGGAGAGTTTTCAAGTTTTCAGTTCTTCTAATTGACACTGTATAAAGTGTCCAGCAGCTGGGAAGAGATTTGATAAACTTTTTGATAATGTCTTCATTCTCCAGTTTCACTGAAGAGCATTGTAGCTCTCCCACCAGATAGGTGTACCTGTTAAACAAAGTAGTAAGAGACTCACCTTCCTTCCAGACAAAGTTCTCATATTGTTGCTTCAGAATGTCTCTTCTATTTTCCTTCACTTCCTCAGAACCGGCAAACATCTTCTCTAGGGCTTCCCATAGCTCCTTAGCAGTCTTATATTCTCTGAAGTTATGGAAAACTTCATTTGGCAAGCACATCTGAATGGCTCCCAAGGCTTTAAAATCTACCTCCATCTTCTTTATGTCTTCCTCTGAGTACTTTGAGGCTTCTTTAGGAACTAGTGTACCTCCGGAATCAGCAGAGGCCACCATGGGTACATATGGTCCATATTTTATGGATTTCCACATACCATATTCTTGATAGCAGAAGAAACTTTCCATTCTGTTCTTCCACATATCATAGTCTTCTCCAGACACCAGTCTTGGTGGTCTGTTAATGCTTCCAGTATCATCAAAACCATTGTTTTGTGCCATTTCTAGAATAAATGGTTTTTAGCAAAGAGATAGTAGTGAACAGAACCAGAGAGTGATTAAACAAGTGTGAGTTTGTCTAATCTGAGAGCCAAAGCTCTGATACCACTTGTAGGATCGGTGTTTACAAGATGATTCTGTTCTTAGTTGAGATTAGCGGAAACAATAACAACTAATCAATGTAAATAAGGAAACAAAGATAATACTGATAAATGCAAAGTGTATTAATCTGCAATGTTTACAAGTTTACAAAGAAAGCTCTCTGAAGCACACACACTTGTACAATGAGAAGATAAACATACATATAAAGGAACTTAGAATCAAGACAAACCCTTGATTCTAAGGATCAGATCAAGTACAAGCCGTTGATCTTTTTCTATTACAAGCTACTCTACTATAGGTAGACAATAAAAGACAATGTACTAAAGGACAACTGCAGGGTAAAAGACTTCTGCATTGAAAAGACTTTAGCTTAGAAGAGGTCTTTTCTGAAATCATTGCAGGTCAGATCAGTATGGGAGACATGTCTTTTGTTGTCTGCACCAATGCCATTCCTTCTGCTGATTGATGTGTCAGTGTTGCAGTAGAGGAGTTGGTGGTAAAGTCAAAGCTGCTGATGATTTGCTTATCAGCAGCACCAATGTTTGATGCTGATGAGAAGCCTATCAGCAGCAACTTTGGACTTCGGCTGATAAGGCAGCTGATAAGGCAGTCAGCAGGAACCTTGTTCTTCGGCTGGAGAACTTAGCTATCCGCAGCATTTGCCTTATCCGCAGTAACTTTGTAGATCAGCAGCAATTTAGTAGATCAGCAGCAACATAGTAAGATCCGCAGCAATCTTACTTAGAGAATTTTGTAGCCATCAGTCAATATCTTTACAGTCCGGGTATCACCAGTTGAAGGTGAGGGAAGAAGACATACCGAAAACCGCGTTTCGCACGCGCTATGGACATTTCGAGTTCCGCGTAATGTCCTTCGGATTGACGAACGCCCCAGCATCGTTCATGGATTTAATGAATAGGGTGTGTCGACCGATGCTGGACCGATCGGTAATTGTGTTCATCGATGATATCCTCATCTATTCCAAGAACGAGGGTGATCACGCATGTCACTTGAAGGAAGTACTGGAAGCTCTGAAGAAGGAAAAATTATATGCCAAGTTCTCCAAATGCGCGTTCTGGCTTAGGGAAGTCCAATTCCTAGGTCATGTCATTAACCCGAACGGCATTATGGTTGATCCAACAAAGATAATAACGGTAAGAGACTGGGAAACTCCTAAGACGCTAACGGAGGTACGCAGCTTCTTGGGGTTGGCAGGCTACTATCGGAGATTCATCTAGGATTTCTTGAAAATAGCTTCGCCTTTGACAAAGTTAACACGAAAAGAAGTGAAGTATGAGTGGGGTCAGACCCAGGAAAATGCATTTAAGGAACTAAAGGAGAAATTAACCCAAGCTCCAGTCTTGGCCCTTCCCGAGGGCAATGAAGACTTGGTGGTATACTCTGATGCTTC
The DNA here is from genome assembly GCA_023525975.1 of Smallanthus sonchifolius. NCBI lineage: Eukaryota > Viridiplantae > Streptophyta > Magnoliopsida > Asterales > Asteraceae > Smallanthus > Smallanthus sonchifolius. The sequence continues at coordinate 14,002,499 of CM042028.1, read as the reverse complement.
GGGTCAAGGATTGGGGTGCGTACTGATGCAACGCGGGAGAGTGATCGCGAATGCGTCATGACAGTTGAAGGTTGTAAAGATAAAGACTGATGGCTACAAAACTCTCTAAGTAAAACTGCTGCGGACTTCACAGTTTTGCTGCTGAGTTACAAAGTTACTGCTGATAAGGCAAACTGTTACGGATAGCTAAGTTATCCAGCTGAAGAACAAGTTCCTGCTGACTGCCTTATCTGCTGAAGTCCAAAGTTGTTACTGATAGGCTTCTCATCAGCATCAAACATTGATGCTGCTGATAAGAAAATCATCAGCAGCTTTGACTTTACTACCAACTCCTCTGCTGCAACACTGACACATCAATCAGCAGAAGGAATGGTATTGGTGCAGAATACAAAAGACATCACTCCCATACCGATCTGACCTGCAATGATTTCAGAAACAACCTAATCTTAGCTAAAGTCTTTTCAAGTGCAGAAGTCTCTTTCACTGCAGTTGTCCTTTAGTATACTGTCTTTTCTTCTCTACCAATAGTAGAGTAACTTGTAACTCTTCAAAGATCAACGGCTTGTACTTGATCTGATCCTTAGAATCAAGGGTTTGTCTTGATTCTAAGTTCCTTTATATGTATTGTATCTTCTCATTTTACAAGTGTGCTTCCGAGAGCTTTCTTTGTAAACTTGTAAACATTGCAGATTAATACACTTTGCATTTATCAGTATTATCGTTGTTTCCTTATTTACATTGATTAGTTGTTATTGTTTCCGCCAATCTCAACTAAGAACAGAATCATCTTGTAAACACCGATCCTACAAGTGGTATCAGAGCTTTGGCTCTCAGATTAGACAAACTCACACTTGTTTAATCACTCTCTGGTTCTGTTCACTACTATCTCTTTGCTAAACACCATTTATTCAAGAAATGGAACAAAACAATGGTTTTGATGATATTGGAAGCATTAACAGACCACCAAGACTGGTGTCTGGAGAAGACTATGATATGTGGAAGAACAGGATGGAAAGTTTCTTCTTCTATCAAGAATATGGTATGTGGAAATCCATAAAATATGGACCATATGTACCCATGGTGGCCTCTGCTGATTCCGGAGGTCCATTAGTTCCTAAAGAAGCCTCAAAGTACTCAGAGGAAGACATCAAGAAGATGGAGGTAGATTTTAAAGCCTTAGGAGCCATTCAGATGTGCTTGCCAAATGAAGTTTTCCATAACTTCAGAGAATATAAGACTGCTAAGGAGCTATGGGAAGCCCTTGAGAAGATGTTTGCTGGTTCTGAGGAAGTGAAGGAAAATAGAAGAGACATTCTGAAGCAACAATATGAGAACTTTGTCTGGAAAGAAGGTGAGTCTCTTACTACTTTGTTTAACAGGTACACCTATCTGGTGGGAGAGCTATAGTGCTCTTCAGTGAAGCTGGAAAATGAAGACATTATCAAAAAGTTTATCAGATCTCTTCCCAGCTGCTGGACACTTTATACAGTGTCAATTAGAAGAACTGAAAACTTGAAAACTCTCCAAATGACTGAGCTGTATGGGATGCTAAAGACATATGAATTAGAAATGATTCAAGCCAAAGAAAGAAGCTCAGGTCATTCTACTCCTTTTTCAACAACCTCCATGACATATAACACCACTTCATCTGCACTACACTCTGACCACTCAGCTCCCAGTTCTAGTAACTACCATCCTCCTATTGTCACTCACCCTCAAGAGCTGCAGAAGAAAGAAATGAAAGGCAAACCAAAGAAATGGAGTTGATAAGAAGCAGAGTCTTGACTGAAGAACAAGTCCTAAACCTAAGGAAATATCTGTACAATGAATTGGTCAGAGGTTTGGAAGTCTATGGGTGGTCAGACACTGGGCCTTCAGGGATTAAATTTTTTCTGTGTAATGGATCCTCATTCATAATCAACAACATCAATGAGATCCTACTTCTCAATCCAGATTTCCTGTGCAAAACTTTTGAACTAAGATCACACATATGCAATGTCAACTCTCTAAGAAGCTAAGAAATGATGCTTATTATCAAGAACTTCTTACAGGATGGTGGATGGATTGCCTTGGAAGAATCTACTGACTCATCTGTGTCATCTCCTTCCTCCAACCAACTTGTGCTTACCACTGTGATCCTAGCTGCACAAAATGTTCCAGAGGGGGTGATACAGGAATGGGATTCCGTGGAAGTTACAGTAGAAGAAGATGCTCCTCCTTTGTCTACTCCACAAATTGCCAATGAAGCTGAAGCTGAGGTCTCAATGGCAACTCCCATATCTGCTATTGTGATCCATGAAGCTGAAGCAGAGGCATCCAATAAAAACAAAGGGAAGGGTATTATGACTGAAGAAGAAGAAGAAAAGATAGAGAAGGAGAAGAAAGAGAAGGAAAAGAGTAGAAGAGAAAGAGAAGAAGAAGAGATGGCTCAGCTTAAAAAGGACCAGGAGAGAAAAGCTACCATGCTCTTCAGAGAACAACAAATTCAAATCTTTTCAAGATCTCTGGATGCCAAGAAAGTTCAGGTTCCTGCAGCTTTACAACTGGAAGAATATGAAGCTCTAGCTCGCCAGCTGCAGGAACAATTAAATAAAGAAGATGAAGAAAGAGAGAAACAAAGAGCAAAAGAAGCCAAATTCAAAATAACAGATTCCAAGCTGGCTCAGGAAATGAGGAGTGAATGGATTGAGGCCCTAACTGATCTAGGTGAGGATGGAGACTACCTAGAAAAGTTATCAAATAAAGAGCTCTACAGAGCTTATATGGGTCAACCTGGAGAACTGGCTAAGAAAAAGAGGGATGAAGAAGAAGAGAAAGCCAGAGAAAAGTCTAGGAAAACCATTGCCTTAAATAAAAGAACTCATGAAGAAAGAAAAGTAGTGATTGACTTTCTAAAGGCAAGATGTGAGAGTGGAAAGAGATTAGGGCCCATGAACTTCATAAATCTTCAAAATCTCTACAGACAAGTGAAAAAGGAAGAAGAGGAAAGATTGAAGAAGACTAATCTTTTAAAGAGGGCTGATACCACTGCTGAAGAGAGAAAAACCAAAAAGCCAAAAACAAATCCCTTAGTCTTTCCTTCTTCTGTCCCACAAGCTCCATCACACCCTCCTAGACTTCCATTCTCCTCTCCCCAAGAGTCCAAATCCTCTCACCTAGCTCCTCCTCATCAACAGCCTCCCAAGAAAAAAACCAAACCTCCTACCATATCTGAAGAGTCGAGTATGATTGTGCAATGGTTCTACAGTGATCCAGATAAATGGTTTGAAGTGTTTAGAGGAGAGATAGAAAAGAAGAGATCAATTTACAAATCTGTTGATGAGGTGATGCAACTAACAGATTATGACTTGAAGAAAATTCTGGAGCTGGGTGAAGCTCATGAGCCTGACAATGAAAGTGGAAGACATCTGTTGCTAGCAATCAAGCATTACTTCAATCCTAGCAAAGATGTGGTCATAGATGTTAAACCTCTTCAATCTCACTATCCATTTGTCAGTTGGTCCTATAGTGCTGCTCAAGATGAATATACACTGGTGAATGTCAAAGGAAACAAGATGAGATGTTCAAGCAAGGCCATCTTCAGCATGTCAAGCAAGGACATCAAGACTCTATCTGAACTTCCTCTTGACAATCCAAGTCAGGACCCAAAAGGCTATGAGACAGCTAGGATTGTTAATCACATGTGAAAGCTTCAGCAACAAAGGGAATAAATGGGTTTTGGTAGCATCAGTCTAGGGGGAGTTTGTAAAGATAAAGACTGATGGCTACAAAACTCTCTAAGTAAAACTGCTGCGGACTTCACAGTTTTGCTGCTGAGTTACAAAGTTACTACTGATAAGGCAAACTGCTGCGGATAGCTAAGTTATCCGGCTGAAGAACAAGTTCCTGCTGACTGCCTTATCTGCTGAAGTCCAAAGTTGCTACTGATAGGCTTCTCATCAGCATCAAACATTGATGCTGCTGATAAGCAAATCATCAGCAGCTTTGACTTTACTACCAACTCCTCTGTTGCAACACTGACACATCAATCAGCAGAAGGAATGGTACTGGTGCAGAGAACAAAAGACATCACTCCCATACCGATCTGACCTGCAATGATTTCAGAAACAACCTAATCTTAGCTAAAGTCTTTTCAAGTGAAGAAGTCCCTTTCACTGCAGTTGTCCTTTAGTATACTGTCTTTTCTTCTCTACCAATAGTAGAGTAACTTGTAACTGTTCAAAGATCAACGGCTTGTACTTGATCTGATCCTTAGAATCAAGGGTTTGTCTTGATTCTAAGTTCCTTTATATGTATTGTATCTTCTCATTTTACAAGTGTGCTTCCGAGAGCTTTCTTTGTAAACTTGTAAACATTGCAGATTAATACACTTTGCATTTATCAGTATTATCTTTGTTTCCTTATTTACATTGATTAGTTGTTATTGTTTCCGCCAATCTCAACTAAGAACATAATCATCTTGTAAACACCGATCCTACAAAGGTTCACGAAGCCAATTATCCGACTCATGATTTGGAACTTGCTGTTGTTGTGTTTGCATTAAAAATTTGGAGGCACTACCTCTACGGGGTGAAGTTTACCATTTACTCCGACCACAAAAGTTTGAAGTACTTCTTCGAACAAAAGGAACTGAATATGAGGCAGAGACGATGGTTGGAACTATTGAAAGACTATGACTGTGAAATCATATATCATCCTGGGAAGGCAAACGTGGTTGCTGACGCTCTAAGCCGAAAGGATGTGACTGCTCCTATTAGAGTGAAAGCTTGCCAGCTGGTGGTAACGTCGGATGTGATGAGGGAAATTGAAAAGGCTCAAGACGAGGCACTGAAGGAGGAAAACATAAGGAAGGAAAGGATGGTTGGCCAACAGGGCAAGTTAGAATATAACACCCTTGGTGTTAGGGCACGTTTTGGTCGCGTGTGGATACCTATGGGTGGCGAGCTTAGAACCAAATTATTGGATGAGGCTCATAAGTCTCGTTACTCTATCCATCCTGGTACCAACAAAATGTACCAAGATCTGAAGAAGGAATACTGGTGGCCTGGGATGAAACAAGAAGTGACGAAATACGTAAGCAAGTGTCTGACTTGCTCGCAAGTAAAGGCCGAACACCAGAAACCGTATGGGAAGATTCAACCACTTGATATATGTAACATTTCTGATTTTCAATGTTTTCCTATTTATTTTATGCCGTGCAATGAAAGACATTTTCGATTCCAATTTTACATTCAAAACGTTGTGTCACAACAATTATCATATGCAATGATTAAGACATAAGAACATACGCGCATTTATTATATTACAATAAACAACTGAAACAACCCGTCATTACCTCACAAACCTCGAGGACCAAATTTGACCGAAACTCAAAACAACATCAAGACTACAAAACTACAAGGGCTATTCTTGTGTTTTACCAAAAATTACACAAGCACGGTCGCGCTTAGGCTAAGCACGGTCGCGCTTAAGCCCACGACCACGGTCGTGCTTAACTTTAAGCACGGTCGCGCCTCGTATACAGTTTGACTCCACAAAGGTCAAACCGACTCAAATCTGTTCCAAAAATAGATTATCACCGCGTTTTAGAATCCGTGAAACTTGCAGAAGAGGTTATTCGGTACATTAAGCCTAAAACAGGACCAAATACACTTCAAATCGTGAGAATTCTCGAGATTTCTAACCGACTTTCCTTCTTAAATCAAATCGTGTAATTGGAGCAAGAATCAAACGAATTAAACCGCTTATTAACTTCGCACAACTCCTATAAACTTCCCTCAACCCTAAATTCATCTAAACATCGTCTCTATTACTCTGCCGATCACCAAGAAGCCGCGATCTCTCCCTCGTAGCCGACAGCACTCGTTGCCCAATCAAAACAGGTAAGTTATAGTTCAATCGATTTGTCTTTTCAGGCTAATCAAAAGCCCTAACTTAATTCGTACCCACAATACACGATTAAACCGATTTGAATCTATGTTTTTGTAATAAAAAGGTTTTAATCGAACTACACTATAGACCTGATATAAATACAATTAATTGGCATGGTTAGGTTCGCAAACACCTAATTAATGAAAACCCTATGATTCCGATCAAGTTTATTACAAGAATTAGTGAATCTGTTTTCTGAAATTCACCAAACACGGTCATGCTCATCTACGAGCGCGGTCGTGCCTCTCCAAGCACAGTCGTGCCCCGTACCTGACCTGGTCGTGCTTCTAGCCAGACAAGGTCAGACCCTAAAAATCATGAACACGGTCGTGCCAGTTTCGAGCACGGTCGTGTCTGATGAACAAGACCCTGCTATGTCTTCTGACCAACCACGGGCGCGCTCCAGTCCAACGCGGTCGCGTCCCACGCCCAAGCGCGGTCGTGCCTTGTCCTACGCACGGTCGTGTGTAGGGTTTTTCTTTGAACAGAATCTTTAATATATTTTATTTTAAAAACTCAAAACTTATAAAAATTATTTTATAAAATCCCAAGACCCGGGAACTATTTATAAACCAAATCATTAACCCGGGAATTTAAAACTATTATTTCTTAAATACCGATAAGAGTTTATATAATTATTTTTATACAAATAAACATTACATAACATTATAAATAAATAGTATATTTATTTATTCAGTATTTTAAATACAAACCGTAAACTTATCTTAAACCACCAACAAATTTACTTCCGACATAGAATAACACAAACCTTTAATACATGTTATTACGTTTGATCATTAGGTCGAACCTAGTGACCTACAACACACCACCGTTATCTATTTGCTTGTGCGATCTACATTCTTCATAACATGTGAGTTTACATAGCCCCCTTTTAAACTATTTACATTTTGGGGTGGAACATGCGTTCTATTTACATATTTTCAATCATACACAAATACAGTTCCATCCTACATACATGTGTCCAATTTTGTGCTTTGTGCTTGAGTACTAGGTGTGTAGACCAACTACATGCTATTCACGTACAATCATTAACTATTAGCCGACAGTAAACAGTGATAGATCTATTGAGTCTGACAAACCCACCCAGGTAGGGTGACTGTTACTGACAACACAATTTTGCTTGCAAGTTACAAAGGTTTGATTGTATACCTAGGTCACACGATGGTTTCTCTCCATAAATGCCTTAATTGCCATGTTTGTATGAATTGTACGCACACAACACATATTTTTCCATCACACGACTAAACCTATGTATTCTCACCAACTTTCTAGTTGACCTTGTTTTAACCATGTTTCAGGTACCGATGTTTGAAGTGATTCAAGTTTTGCTACATATAGGGATTGGACTTAGTATTTAATTGAACCAGTTTATTTCTATGTAATTTACATTATTGTTTTGTGGATTGAATTGTGTTTTGTTTGAACTTGGTTGTTTGCAATGAAAATGATTATTAATTATTCAAACTATAGTAAACCATGAGCAATGAACAGTCTACATGTCCCGCCTCGACGTTTTCCGCCGTCGGTTGGGGTGTGACAGATTGGTATCAGAGCCTTGGTTATAGCGAATTAGGTTATTAGACACCCTTGACCCAGACTATAACTTTAGGATACCCAGTTATGCCATGCTTCATGATTTATGTGATATGTGCTACATGCTATGTGATACATGCTAAATATTTTATGTATTAGGTATATATAAATACTAAACTAAATAAACAATATCCCTACCCATACCCTAAACCACATATCCTTCTTGCCTGCTTCCATGTCATCATCAACATAGCTTGTGGAACATCATATTCGTAGACTTTAGTCTATAAAATTTCCTTTTACACCCGTTAAGGTTTTTAGACTTTGTTAATTATTAAAGGACACGTGCAATCTGGAAGGGTGACACCTGTATTCTGGGTTTTCTGTCTAGAAAAGCATTTCATATAAATCCCAATCAACCGAGGGATCCGTATGCTTTCCTGGGAATTCCCGGGATGAGTGTTTACTTATAGGCTAAAGCACGTCTCCTTGATAATTATATGAGTTTAATTAACCTTAATATGTCATGGTATTCAAGTGATTATGTCACTATTCGAGTACAATCCGAACTATGAATTACTTATATCTATTTATCCTTCTGTTTGATTCAAGAAATTCTTACATCTCTCATTGTGTTATTAAATCTGTAGAATAATCATTATGCTTCTATACTATTTGATACCGGGGCCGATAAAAGTTTTGTGTCATTAGACTTTGAACCCTTACTTGCAAAAACCCGGTCTAACCTAGAGAAAACCTTTACCGTTGAGGTAGCCGATGGTAACACCGTTACAATTGACACTATCATCTATGATTGCTCCCTAGAACTAAATAAACACACCTTTCCCATCAACCTCATACCAATGCCATTAGGGAGTTTTGACGTCATCATAGGCATGGATTGGTTGTCTAATCACCATGCCGAAATCATGTGCTTTGAAAAATGCATCTGAATACCCCTCCTATCGGGGGAAACGTTGAGAGTCTTTGGTGAAAAGCCTTGCAAAGGACTCAAACTAATGTCGTGCATCACCGTTCAAAAGTATATACAAAAGAAGTGCATGGTTTTTCTAGCCCATGTTATCCAGAAAGAAGACAAGAAGAAAAGTGTACAAGATATCCCCATCATTCGGGATTTTCCCGAAGTCTTTCCCGATGACTTGCCTGGTCTTCCACCTGTTCGACAAGTGAAATTTCGCATCGATCTTGTACCCGGAGCAAATCCAGTGGCTAAAGCTCCATACCGGCTTGCACCTTCCGAGATGCAAGAACTTGCAAGCCAACTTCAAGAACTCGTCGACAAAGGTTTCATACGACCGAGTCATTCACCGTGGGGTGCACCAGTCTTATTTGTTAAAAAGAAGGATGGTTCATTCCGCATGTGTATTGACTATCGAGAACTCAACAAGCTTACAATAAAAAACCGCTACCCTTTACCTAGGATTGACGATCTCTTCGATCAAATCCAAGGTTCTACCTACTTCTCCAAGATTGATCTTCGATCTGGTTATCACCAACTTCGTGTACAAGAGGAGGATATTCCCAAGACCGCTTTCCGAACAAGATATGGTCACTACGAGTTCATGGTTATGCCTTTCGGGCTAACCAATGCACCTGCTGTTTTCATGGACCTCATGAATCGCATGTGCAAACCATACCTTGATAAATTCGTGATCGTTTTCATTGACGACATCTTGATCTATTCCAAGACTAAGGAAGATCATGAACAACACCTTAGGTTGATTTTGGACCACTTGAAAACAGAACAACTTTACGCCAAGTTCTCCAAGTGTGAATTTTGGCTAAAGGAAGTTCAATTTTTTGGTCACGTTGTCAACGAAAGGGGAATTCATGTTGACCCCGCCAAATCGAAGCTGTTAAGAATTGGAGTGCTCCTAAAACCCCTACCGAGGTTCGTTCGTTTCTTGGTTTAGCGGGTTATTACCAAAGATTCATTTCAAATTTCTCCAAGATTGCTGTTCCCCTCACTGCCTTAACCCAAAAAGGTAAACCTTATGAGTGGGGACCAAAACAGGAAGAAGCCTTTCAAACTCTCAAGCAAAAGTTATGCAATGCTCCTATTCTCACTCTTCCTGAAGGCGAAGATGATCTAGTTGTTTATTGTGATGCATCAAACCATTGTCTCGGTTGTGTCCTCATGCAACGAGGCAAGGTGATCGCTTACGCATCAAGACAACTCAAGATCCATGAAAAGAATTATACGGCGCACGATCTTGAGTTGGGTGCGGTCATATTTCCTTTGAAGATTTGGAGACATTATCTCTATGGCACGAAATGTGTGGTGTTCATCGACCACAAAAGCCTCCAACATATCTTCAACCAAAAAGAACTCAACATGAGGCAACGACGTTGGGTTGAACTCCTCAACGATTACGATTGCGAGATTCGTTATCATCCCGGCAAGGCTAATGTTGTAGCCGATGCACTAAGCCGCAAGGAACACGTCATGCTTCAAAGTGTCAAGATTCACTCCGATATTCAAGTTCGTATTCTAAGCAGCTCAACATGTCTCGGTTACCGGGGGCAATATGTATGAGGAAATGTCTTGTGGTGCTGAACTCCAATTAGAAACAAAAACCAATGGCTTGCTTTATTTTCTCGATCGTATTTGGGTTCCCGATCGTGATGATCTTCGTGCGTTCATCATGACCGAGGCACACAAGTCTCGGTATTCTATCCATCCCGGTGCGGATAAAATGTATCAAAATCTTCGTCCACACTATTGGTGGCCCGGTATGAAGAAAGACATTGCCTTGTTCGTAGCAAAATGTCTCACATGTTCTAAAGTCAAAGCTGAGCATCAACGTCCTTCCGGTTTACTTGAACAACCGGAAATCCCCGTGTGGAAATGGGAGAATCTAGCTATGGATTTTATCACTAAGCTCTATCGCACTTCGAGCGGTTATGATAGCATCTGGGTGATCATTGACCGTCTCACTAAGTCCGCACACTTCTTGCCCATCCGTGAAGACTACAAGGTTGAGAAATTGTCCCGAATCTACATTGACGAGATTGTGAGTCGTCACGGTGTTCCTTTGAACATAATTTCTGATAGAGATGCTCGTTTCACTTCCCGGTTTTGGCAAACTCTCCAAAAGGCACTTGGCACACGATTGGATTTGAGTACGGCCTACTATCCCCAAACTGATGGTCAGACCGAGCGAACAATCCAAACCCCTGAAGACATGCTAAGAGCCTGTGTCATAGACTTTGGTGGCAATTGGGATTCACATTTGACACTTATCGAATTCTCTTACAACAATAGTTACCACACCAGCATCAACATGGCTCCGTTTGAAGCTCTCTATGGTCGTAAGTGTCATTCTCCTATCTGTTAGAACGAGATTGGTGATGCACAAATCACCGGTCCCGAGTTAATTCACGAAACATCCGACAAGATCACTCAAATCCGTGACAACATTCGAGTAGCGAGGAGTCGACAAAAGAGCTATGCCGACAAACGACGAAAGCCCTTGGAATTCCAAGTCAGTGATCTAGTACTTCTAAAGGTGTCTCCTTGTCACACCCCAACCGATGGCGGAAACGTCGAGGCGTGAAGCGTGCAGACTGTTCATTGCTCATGGTTTGCTAAAGTTTGAATAATTAATAATTGTTTTCATTGCAATCAAATAAGTTCAATCAAAACACAACCAATCCACAAAACGATAAGTAAATTACATAGAATAAACTGGTTAATTAAATTCTATGTCCAAAATCCTATGTGTAGCATATCTTGATCACTTCAAGCATTAGTACCTGAAACATGGTTAAAACAATGTCAACTAAAAAGTTGGTGAGAATACATAGGTTTATTCGTGTGATAGCAAAAACGTGTTGTGTGCATACAATTCAATACAACATGATAATTAAGGCAATTATGGAGAGAAACCATCATGTGACCTATACAATCAAACCTTTGTAACTTGCACGCAAAATTGTGTTGTCAGTAACAGTCACCCTACCTGGGTGGGTTTGTCAGACTCAATAGATCTACCATTGTTCACTGTCGGCTAATAGTTAATGATTGTACATGAAGAGCATAATAATTGGTCTACACAGCTAGCACTCAAGCACAATGCACAAAATGTATACATGTATGTAGGATGAAACTGTATATGTGTATGATTGAAAATATGTAGTTGAACGCATGTTCCACCCCAAAATGTTTGTAAAATAAGTAAAAGAGGGGCTATGTAAACTCACATGTTATGTAGAGTGTTGATCACACAAGCAAGTAGATAAACGGTGGTGTGTTGTAGATCGCTGGATTCGACCTAATGAACAATGTATAATCATGTGTTATTATTTGTGTTATTTTATGTCAAAAGTGGATTTGTCGTTGGTGTGTTTAGGGTTTGTTATTATTTATTTAGGATATTGTATATAAATTAGTAGTATCTATTGATTTTAAATTATTTAGAAAGATTAAATAATCGGTTTGTAAGATTTGATAACGATACTCGGTTCTGAATAATTTTATAAAAATAATTTTCTATAATATTAACTGATTAAAATATAAAATATATTAAATAAAAGGTTCTGTCCAAAGTGAACACGACCGCGCTCGTCACCGGGCGTGACCGTGGGGTCTAGAGCGCGCCCGTGGTCGAGTCAGGAGACCACTGGCCATAGAGCACGACCGTGCTTGTCACCGGCACGACCGCGTCTAGGGTTTGTCTAGGTCAGGACTTTGTTTGGTCGGTAAGAACGACCGCGCCACACTCGGGCACGACTGTGCTTGGTCAGGCACGACCGCGCTCGTCGATGAGCACGACCGTGTTTGGATATTTTCAGAAAACAGATTCACAGATTCTTGTAATAAACTCAATTGAAATCATAGGGTTTTCATTGATTAGGTATTTGCGAATCTAATCATACCAATTAATTGGATTCATAACACGTTTAACGTGTAGTTTGATTAAATCGTTTTTATTATCAAAACTATGTTTCAAATCGGCTAAATCGTGTAGTGTGAATCCGAATTAGGTTAGGGCTTTTGTTTAGAACGAAGAAACGAAACGAATGGACTATTACTAACCTGTTTTGAATGGGCAACAAGTGCTGTCGGCTACGGGAGGGATATCACGGCTTTGAGTGATCGACAGAGTAATTGAGACGATGAGTAGATGAAATTAGGATTGATAGAGGTTTATAGGAGTCGTGCGAAGGTAATGGAATAGTTTAATTCGTCTGATTTGGTTTTAATTACAGGATTCGATTTAGAGAAGGAAAGTTTGGTCGTTTGGGTTGAAATCGAGCGAATTCGAGTGTATTTGGTCGTGTTTAAGGCTTAATCGGTCGAATAACTTCCTCTACAAGTCTCGCGGTTTCTAAAACGCGTTGCAATCTATTTTTGGACAAGATTTGAGTCGGTTTGACTTTTCAGAAGTCAAACTGTGTCGGAGGCGCGACCGTGCTTAATGATAAGCACGACCGTGGTCAAGTGCACAAGCGCGACCGTGCTTAGGACTAAGCACGACCGTGCTTGTGTTGGTTTTGGAAATTTCAAGACTAGTCCTTGTAGTTTCGATGTCTTGATGTTGTTTTGAGTTTTAGTCGCGTTTGGTCCTCGAAGTTTGTAAGATTGTTTTAGTTAATAGTGTAAATTAATAAACGCGTGTATATTTGAATGTAAAATTGGAATCGGAATTGTCTTTTATTGCACGGCATAAAATAAGTAGGAAAACATGAAAATTAGGGATGTTACACTCCTTGGAAGGGGGTGATCCGTTGTGGGAAGAAAGGTAAACTAGCACCTCGCTATGTGGGTCCATTCAAGATCCTTGAAAGGATTGGGAAAGTGGCTTACAAGCTCGAGTTACCTTCATCACTTGGCAACGTACATCCTACATTTCATGTATCCAACCTCAAGAAGTGTCTTGCTAATGAAAACCTTCATATACCTCTTGACGATGTGCACATTGATGAGACAATGCACTTCGTTGAGAAACCAGTCGAGATTGTGGATCGTGAGATAAAACAACTCAAGCGCAGCCGTATTCCTATTGTCAAAGTTCGTTGGGAATCTAAACAAGGACCTGAGTTTACTTGGGAAAGAGAAGACCAAATGAAGCTCAAATACCCACACCTCTTTGCCGAAACAGTAGCCTCAACTAGTTGAATTTCGGGACGAAATTTCCTTAACATGGGGATACTGTAACATTTCTGATTTTCAATGTTTTCCTATTTATTTTATGCCGTGCAATGAAAGACATTTTCGATTCCAATTTTACATTCAAAACGTTGTGTCACAACAATTATCATGTGCAATGATTAAGACATAAGAACATACGCGCATTTATTATATTACAATAAACAACTGAAACAACCCGTCATTACCTCACAAACCTCGAGGACCAAATTTGACCGAAACTCAAAACAACATCAAGACTACAAAACTACAAGGGCTATTCTTGTGTTTTACCAAAAATTACACAAGCACGGTCGCGCTTAAGCCCACGACCACGGTCGTGCTTAACTTTAAGCACGGTCGCGCCTCGTATACAGTTTGACTCCGCAAAGGTCAAACCGACTCAAATCTGTTCCAAAAATAGATTATCACCGCGTTTTAGAATCCGTGAAACTTGCAGAAGAGGTTATTCGGTACATTAAGCCTAAAACAGGACCAAATACACTTCAAATCGTGAGAATTCTCGAGATTTCTAACCGACTTTCCTTCTTAAATCAAATCGTGTAATTGGAGCAAGAATCAAACGAATTAAACCGCTTATTAACTTCGCACAACTCCTATAAACTTCCCTCAACCCTAAATTCATCTAAACATCGTCTCTATTACTCTGCCGATCACCAAGAAGCCGCGATCTCTCCCTCGTAGCCGACAGCACTCGTTGCCCAATCAAAACAGGTAAGTTATAGTTCAATCGATTCGTCTTTTCAGGCTAATCAAAAGCCCTAACTTAATTCGTACCCACAATACACGATTAAACCGATTTGAATCTATGTTTTTGTAATAAAAAGGTTTTAATCGAAGTACACTATAGACCTGATATAAATACATTAAATTGGCATGGTTAGGTTCGCAAACACCTAATTAATGAAAACCCTATGATTCCGATCAAGTTTATTACAAGAATTAGTGAATCTGTTTTCTGAAATTCACCAAACACGGTCGTGCTCATCTACGAGCGCGGTCGTGCCTCTCCAAGCACAGTCATGCCCCGTACCTGACCTGGTCGTGCTTCTAGCCAGACAAGGTCAGACCCTAAAAACCATGAACACGGTCGTGCCAGTTTCGAGCACGGTCGTGTCTGATGAACAAGACCCTGTTATGTCTTCTGACCAACCACGGGCGCGCTCCAGTCCAGCGCGGTCGCGTCACTCGCCCAAGCGCGGTCGTGCCTTGTCCTAGTCACGGTCGTGTGTAGGGTTTTTCTTTGAACATAATCTTTAATATATTTTATTTTAAAAACTCAAAACTTATAAAAATTATTTTATAAAATCCCAAGACCCGGGAACTATTTATAAACCAAATCATTAACCCGGGAATTTAAAACGATTATTTCTTAAATACCGATAAGAGTTTATATAATTATTTTTATACAAATAAACATTACATAACATTCTAAATAAATAGTATATTTATTTATTCAGTATTTTAAATACAAACCGTAAACTTATCTTAAACCACCAACAAATTTACTTCCGACATAGAATAACACAAACCTTTAATACATGTTATTACGTTTGATCATTAGGTCGAACCTAGTGACCTACAACACACCACCGTTATCTATTTGCTTGTGCGATCTACATTCTTCATAACATGTGAGTTTACATAGCCCCCTTTTAAACTATTTACATTTTGGGGTGGAACATGCGTTCTATTTACATATTTTCAATCATACACAAATACAGTTCCATCCTACATACATGTGTCCAATTTTGTGCTTTGTGCTTGAGTACTAGGTGTGTAGACCAACTACATGCTATTCACGTACAATCATTAACTATTAGTCGACAGTAAACAGTGATAGATCTATTGAGTCTGACAAACCCACCCAGGTAGGGTGACTGTTACTGACAACACAATTTTGCTTGCAAGTTACAAAGGTTTGATTGTATACCTAGGTCACACGATGGTTTCTCTTCATAAATGTCTTAATTGCCATGTTTGTATGAATTGTATGCACACAACACATATTTTGCCATCACACGACTAAACCTATGTATTCTCACCAACTTTCTAGTTGACCTTGTTTTAACCATGTTTCAGGTACCGATGTTTGAAGTGATTCAAGTTTTGCTACATATAAGGATTGGACTTAGTATTTAATTGAACCAGTTTATTTCTATGTAATTTACATTATTGTTTTGTGGATTGAACTGTGTTTTGTTTGAACTTGGTTGTTTGCAATGAAAATGATTATTAATTATTCAAACTATAGCAAACCATGAGCAATGAACAGTCTACATGTCCCGCCTCGACGTTTTCCGCCGTCGGTTGGGGTGTGACAATATACCAGAATGGAAATGGGAACCCATTACTATGGACTTCATAACCAAGCTACCTCGCACAGCTAAAGGTCATGACACCATTTGGGTAATTGTGGACCGTTTAACGAAGAGTGCTCATTTCGTACCTATTCGCGAGACGTTCTCATCGGAAAGGTTAGCAGAAGTATTTATTAATGAAGTAGTGGCGCGACATGGGATGCCTTTGACAATTGTATCTGACCGGGACACACGATTCACGTCGAGGTTCTGGAAGAGATTTCATGAGGCGATGGGTACGAGACTTAATATCAGCACGGCATACCACCCGCAAACGGATGGTCAATTCGAAAGGACCATTCAAACGTTGGAGGACATGCTCCGTGCTTGTATTATAGACTTCGGTGGCAGTTGGGATAATCGCCTGCCATTAGCCGAATTCTCCTACAACAACAGTTATCACACAACGATAGGCATGCCGCCTTACGAAATGTTGTATGGGAGGAAATGCAGGACCCCGGTTTGTTGGGGTGAGATTAGACAGAAGGAATTGGGAAGTCTCGAAGTAGTTAGAGAGACGTCGGAAAGGTTTGACCAGATCAAAGCACGAATGAAGACCGCCCAAGATCGTCAGAAATCCTACGCGGATAAACGACGAAGGCCTATTGAGTTCAATGTTGGGGACAGAGTAATGTTGAAAGTGTCGCCCTAGAAGGGAATCATACGGTTCAGAAAGAGGGGAAAGCTAAGTCCGAGGTTTATCGGACCATTCAGAATCATGGCACGGGTTGGTGAAGTCGCTTATCAGTTGGAATTGCCTGAGGAACTAAGTGGGATTCATCCAACATTCCATGTATCGCACTTGCGAAAGTGTTTGGCGGATGAATCGGCCCACGTTCCACTTGCCGACATCGAGGTGGACAACAACCTTAACTACATCGAAGAACCCGTGGCTATCATGGACAGGAAGGAGAAGCGTTTACGTAATAAAGTTATTCAATTGGTTAAAGTCCAATGGAAACACAGGAAGGGATCGGAGTCTACTTGGGAAACCGAGACGGAAATGAGGGAGTTGTACCCTCAACTATTCAACGCATGATAGGTTTCGGGGACGAAACCTATTGTAAGGGGGGTAGACTTGTAACATCCCAAAAATAAAAATGGGCAACTTATAATAACGGGTTAAACGCGAGACGAAAGGAATAAATGGACGATGCATGACGGGCCGGGCCGGACGAGACGGCGAACTTAAGGATGGTGTACATGGGGGAGCTTTCCCTATAAATAGCCTAAGCCACCACCACCTTCCTCTCATTTACCATCCTAGAGAGAGAAACCGTAGTGAGAGAAAGTTGACAGATCGACACGAGAAGCTAGCATCGTGTTCCTCTCCTACTCGTGAGTGGAGTCTCCGATCCAGAAGCTCGAAAGAAGGTAACAACTCGATCTAAATCTGAGTTTTTAGTTTATGATTGGGTTTTCGGGTTTTGGATAAAAAGATGACATTTTTACGTGTAAAACTTGGAAATAAACATAGATCTAGCATCTAGAGCAGAAAACAAACGTTTGGAACGTAAAAAGTTCCAAACTTGGCGAACAAATGTTTGCAAAACTACGGTTTTTGGATGAAGTTCGCGGTTTGGTGAAGTTCACGGTTTAGTGAAGTTCACGGTTTAGTGAAGTTCGCGGTTTGGTGAAGTTCACGGTTTAGTGAAGTTCACGGTTTGGGTGAAGTATGCGGTTGGGGTGAAGTTCACGGTTTAGTGAAGTTCACGGTTTGGGAAAGTATGCGGTTAGGGTAAAAGTTTGCGGTTTGGAATGAAACGTAACGAATTGTATGAGAAACTAAAACTAGGTTGCGTACGTACAGGTTAGAAGATCTTATAGAGACCTTTTGACCCTGTTTATCTCAGGTGAGTTCTAGAGCCCTTTCTTTTAAAGTTTTAATAACCGTTTTGGGCTGGTGTGCATACTTACGAAATGATGTTTTATGAAATGACGTTTACGAAAGGAAAGTTGAAATGTGTTTATGAAATGTTTTGCCAAAGAAGTTTACGAATGGTGTACGAATGGGTTACGAAGGGAATGTTATATAATGAAACGTACGAATGTTTTAAATGATGTAAAGGCGGTAACGGTTTTTATAAAAGTCACGAACTGAACGAATCTGCCACGAGTTCTTTCGGGAACTAAGGTATGCATGTATGTTATGGGCCTTACCTTTTAGGGGCCTTTGTGGCTGGCCAACTGTTGTATAACTGGGTGGATAAAGGGGTGACGACGGTCACCATGGGATTACCGGGATCCCTATTGAAGGTACTATTCCCTGTGAGGGAACAGTGCTTAAGGTGAAGGTACGTGCTATCCTTTGGGACGCCGTGCTTAAGGTGAAGGTGCGTGCATCCTTGTGGTACCGTTCCTAAGGTTCTGGTGTCGAACGGCTTTGGGGTATCGGGCCCTAGGTTTCTCCGCCTACAGGTAATGTACGGTGTCGAAGGGCCTAGTGGTGGCGTGCCTCGGGGTTTCTCCGCCAGTATGCGATGAATGGAATTGACGGTTACGAAAAGGCACAGATTCGGTTCATGTTGACTTATGTTATGATGATATGGTTACGAGGTTTTGATGATGTTAAGTTATTGTATGTTTTATACGTACGCTTTTATTAAATGAATGAATGTTATGTTTTTGGCAAAATGATTATGTTAAATTTTTATGTAAAGCTAGAACTCACCAGCGTAGCTGACTTTTAGTATGCACATTCAGGTTAAGGACAGGTATGGACGATGGACGGTGATGCTTGGCTGGCGATGAAGAGTTACCCGGTCGATCTATGAAGTCTGGCATCCTGTTATGTTTTAATTATGTTATGTTTTATGTTTGAGACAATGTTATGCTTCCGCGTGTTGAACAAGGTTATGTTTGAAATGAAATTTTCCGCTGCGTTATTTGATATTCAAGTTTAAGAACTATTTGTGAATGAGTAAATCCAACAAGTGAGGCCTCCCGGGTTTGGGGCCTTACAAACATACATGATTTAAGATTATTAAGTTGGTTTAAAGAGCACTTATTCTTGTCTTTTTAAGATAAATTAAAAGAAAGACTTTAAGAACTTAACATACTAAAAATACTTCATTAATTAATTAAAGCTCAACCAACCCGATCAACGCACGAGAACTAGCCACGAATGACCATATAAGTGACTCCACTAACCCTTAGACAATGTGTGGAAGTGTTCCAACACCAAGGGAGAGTGGGTATAGGTTGCCTCTTGTTTACTCGAACAAGAAGAATCATTTCATATTACAAGACTTTAAAAAGGAAATAACAAATAAAAATTAAAACGGACCAAAACTGATAGAGTTCCGGCTCTAGCAGAGCATTAGGGCCTTCACATACCTCAATATTGGACACCTAAATGCTTGGAATGAGCTTGCTATTTACAGACTAAGATTTTGGTAATGCACGGTCGTGCAAAGCACCCATTTCTTGCACGTGAGGGAATCTGGCAGAGTTGGAGAGTACATGGGAGCATGATAGGCTTTGCACGGCCATGCAAGGTAATGCACGGTCGTGCATTGCCTGTTCCAGCCCCCTGTTTACTTTTTGACTTCCAGCTTTAACTTCTTGGGTCCAGTTTCGTTCAATTGGCTTCCGAATGCTGGTTTCTCCTTGATTTTGAGTGATTTCCATGTGTTTTTGTGACCCAAGAATGATTATCCTGTTGTAACACAATTAAATAGATTACGTATCAATTCTTATCATTTTGTCTATAATTGTGTTTAATATGGGGATAATTGTTGTAAGGTCCGGATTCTCGAGGATCTTCAATCAACGGATTCAACGACGTGTTGAACCTGGCGGAAACAGACTCGACACGTGACTTGTAGGTAATAACAAAGAGGACGAGACACACTCAACTGTTAAACCATTCGTATATTAATAAAACCACTGAAAAACAGTACAAGATCGCTCAACAACTCGTCTAACTAAATACAGAATACAAAATAACTATTTATACTATTCGGTTGGGCTGGGCTGGGCCGGGGCCGCATACTTCAAGTATGCGGTCGGGCACCGCATACTTCAAGTATGCGGTCAGGCATTGAAGTATTCGGCCGCAAACTTCCAAAATGTGTTGATCTGAACACGTCGGTGATCTCTTGATGCATTAGCCTATTAGGTTTGGTCCTTACAATCTCCCCCTAGGCTAATGCATTCAAGATACTTATAGTATATCAACATCAGCTAAGTGATCACCACCTCCCGCATAGAGGCCTTTGACTATAGCAGTTGCCAGAACTTTCACAAAAGGCTTGGCTTCTTTCTCTTCTTCTTCAGGCATGAATAGATTCTGCTTGGACAATCTTATCATATCTTCCTTCCCAAATTTCAAAAGATCCATAGGATCAGCAATAGTAAATTCTTTATCTGCACACTGGATGTAAATGTAGCCTGTCATAGAACTGTAATGCCAGTAATCCAGTTGACGTAGAGAGTTGTCAGGCAGAGCTTGATGAACGGGAACACAATCCACAGTCTTGTGAGGAGGATAGATTTCCATAACAAGAGGCTTCTGAGTTATTCTGTCAATCATATACTTTGATTTTACTCTCTTGCATTCAGCAGGCTTTAGTATCTTGAATCCACTCTCACATTCCTTCTCAAGTAGTGAAACAAAACTTCTTACTGATCCAACATTACGTGGATTATAGAAAGGAGCTTTGTTTAATGCCTGCAAATCAAATCTGGGCAGTGACATAAGGTCATGTGATCGTGCAAAATATTCTATTCGCCCATTCTTTCTTTTGATCATGTAAAGATTCTTCTCATTATCAAACATCCAACTTAAGATAGGAGAACGATTGTTCTTCTTTGAAAGCTCATTAGAGGATGTGACATAGTGGACTTCACGTGGAGGAATAATATTGAACATCCTTTTCTTTTCTACTGGAACAGATGAAGATGATGTTGCTTCTTCAACATGTTCGAGAGTTGATTCCACATGATGAGGCGAATTACCTTCGGCAAATAAATTGCTATCAATACCGGTAATCACCTTTCCTTGAGCACTCATGTATGTAGGAGAAACAGACATATGTGTATCGAAGAAAACTTCATTCATGTCTTCTCCTATGAAGTTATCATCAAGTGCAGTCAGATCATCTTCAAATGAAAACATTGATCCAGACTTGAGCATTTCATCAAGACCATACTCAAAGTCAAATGATAAATCATTCTCTGACTGTTGTGCTCCTTTATTTACTGTTTCAGGATCATATATAACCATTGCTCTTGACATGTGTTCTTGAGAGCTAGTTCTTTCATGGAGATGTTCTTGATCCTTATTTCTATCATGATCATCGTTCTTGCCATCATTATCATCACCATCACCATCATTGTCATCACCCTTCCCGTCACTCTTTCCACTGCATCCATCCTTCCTTTTTCTTTTCCTTTTATCTTTCTTTTCTCTTATCTTTCTCAGCTCCTCAAGGACAAATACCATGTTCTCCTTCAGGGTATTGATTTGATTACTTTGTAGGTCTACAGTCTTCCTGAGAGTGTTGTTTTCTTCATTTAGTTTCTTGATCTTTGAATCCTTGACAAAAGAATCCTATTCCAGAACAAACACTCTTTGTTGTAGGGCATGAACATCCACAGGCGCGGGTTGATTAACTACCTTTGCCTTGCCCTTATCCTGCTGTTAGATGACTCTTGGTTTAATGATTGGTGTGGACTTTTCTGGGAGTTGTTCAGAAAACTTTGCTCTTTTCCTCAGACTTAGATCAGCTTCAAAATCATAGTCTTCATCGGAAGTATCACTTTGTTGTTTAGAAGGGTTGATGAGAGGAGGTTTCCCAGCAGCCTTTCTTTTAATCAATAAGCTTTTGTGATGTTTATTTATAGGTAATTCTTCCTTGTCATTTCTGTTTCAGATGTGTCAAACTCTTCACCTTCTGAGTCTCCTTCAGACTCACTCTCTCTCTCTTCAACATTCTTTACACTAAAGCTTTGATCTTCAGTGTCGGAGAATTGGAAATCATCTAGATTTATATTTGACAAATCTTCAAGATTTTCAACATTCTCTTCATTTTCAACAAACACCGGCCCTTCAATGTTATAATTGAATTCATCTTCGTGTTCTTCTGCCAGCTGCATGTTTGGAATTACAGGCGCATTAATGACCGGTGCTTCAGCCTGATTTTGAACTTGGCGCGGTACACGTCTGAGTCTACGACGGGGTTGAAGTGGTGGTGGTTGTGGTTGTGGTTGTGGTTGAGGTTGAGGTTGTGGTTGAGGTTGTGGTTAAGGTTGTGGTTGAGGTTGAGGACCGTCTAACTCAGGAAACGCTCCAAACTTTTCTAAAGGAGTCAGATTTAGAAAATTTCCTTTCTTGTTCATACTCATGTAGGACAGAATGCTCTTGTCCATTACCTTTACGTGTAATCTCCTCGGAGTCATTACTAGCTCAGAATGATTTCTGTTAATTATCATCTGCAAGAATCTTGGATACATCAAAAAAACTGACTTCTTCTTTCCGGCTAAGTTGCTTTTCATCTCTTCAAACATAGCTCTTGAGAAGTTGAAATTTTCCCTTGTTACAAGTGCATATACTGCTGCAGTCATACTTGCACTAAGCTCATCATATCCACCCTTTCTTCCTGAAATACACTGGTTCACTACATGTGCCAGATACTTCCAATACGGTGGTAGGCACTTCTTTTCCAAGGACGACAAACTTCCTTCATAACTTATTCTTTCGAAAATGTCGTTCATTTGTTCAACAGGAAAGCTTGTAGGATGTTCAGCTTCATAACCAAAGTTTAGACATTCCCGAATAACAGCTTTAGTAACAACTATTCTCTTTCCGGCTACCGTACCAGCTATCCCTTCAACTTCATTCTCTGTCACGAATTCAGCTGTGCTCCAGAAATCACGAATAAAATCTTCACATATATCGTGATGTTGTGAAATAGCGTGAAAGATTCTGGATGCTCTCAGACCCACTATCATAGATCTGAAAATGTTATGATGCTGAGGCGGGTCTTCCAAATATGCTGACTCATTGTGGTCCTTTACAAACTTCAAGTTGGCCATGCCTGCAATCAATAAAGCAAGTTAGATTTCAAAAACGACAAACTTAAAGAATGCGGGCAGAAAAATTAAACCGCAAACTTCAAGTAGCACCGCAAACTTTCAAAATACCGCAAACTTTCAACAAACCGTAAACTTAAAGTATGCGGCCGTGAACTTTGACAAAACTGCAAACTTCAAAAAGTGGATTTTAAACAGGTTTTGGTGCATGATTTTTGGTTCAAATGTGTCGCCTTGTGTCTGCGACCTTAGTTAACAGATCAATTTCAGTTTTTATAATGTTTTTGATGGTCAATTTGGTCTAACAGTCCCGGTTCCCGTTTGGTTACACTAAATCACTTGAAACCAAGAATCCATGGTCAAATCTCTTACCTTTGAGTTCGCCAACACCTATTGAACACAACAAGAGTAACAATTTCACACTAAGAACAAGTAATCGGTCACTTTGTGCTAAAACTGAAGTATACGGCTAAGAGAGTATATGAAGTATGCGGCTTGTGAAAGTCATGAGCCGCAAACTTCAGGGCTTTATAGACAACACCAAGTATGCGGCCACGCATGAAGTATGCGGCCGCAAACTTCTGAAAAACAGTGAACTTTATAGAAACACTTTCCTTTTGATTTTCGGGTCTAGCAGGAACGGTCATTTAGATAATTATGAAGTATAAACAAAAGACAAAAAATAAAATAACTTAAACTAAGCTAAAAACACAAAATCTCCTTTTTTTGTTATTTTCAAAACATGCCACACTTACAGAAACACATTATTATTATTTTTTTTGAGAGAAACTCTGTTATGGGATCATATCATTCCAGTGCAGACCAAAGCATACTTATTAGCCATTCATTTTCTTAGATAGGTCTCGGTGATTGCCAATATAAAGTATCCTTCTAAACTCAAGCCTTTATACCTTAGTTGACAAGCAAGCAGTGAATGAATTTATCATGTTTTCTGGGTAAGAATTATTCATGCCTAAGTGGGTCCCACACTCACATCTCAGAAACCTGCAATTATTATAATGTGAATTAGATGAGTTTTTGATGAACTAAATGGACCCCACAACATATCGGATAAACCTTCCCTTCCTCATGATCTTTTGAGCACCTAAGTAATAACTAAAAGAGCATAACTAGCATGGGTCAATGAACTGTTCAAGAGATTTCTGACAAATGTGATAAAAAACATAGCATGACGGACTTACATGCCTTGATAAGAGATTCCTTCCCAGTCACATATTCCCAAAGAGAAAAATATTTACAAGTATACTTACATGTACGTCTTTAGACATATCTTTTTGAAATTTTCCTATAGCACGACATTAACATTGCGTGTCTTTTTGCTCAAAATTCTGCTTTGCACTATCATTGAGTGTCTTTTCACCTATTGCATGTCAATGCATGTCTTTTATCTATATATATAAATATGTACAGACTTGTATTAAGTCAGCTCGCAACCCCTTTGTGAAGGGTCTCGGTTTGTGCAATCCAGATATATTATGTTCATCCATAGTTCACCAACCTTTATGTTTAAGTGTTCGATTATTAACAGGAAAGAATTATTATACCAATCTATGAGATGTTCCCCACTTAGGCAATGACCTTTATCTTTAAGTGAAACACTTATCATGCTGTCTTTCCAGTCTTAGCAGAGCCTATCAGCATATCACCTTAAGATCCTAATCTCTTCAACTACAGGCCTTACATATGATGATCCAATCCCTAGAATGATGTACTATCATTTCCCAATAGACAGAGTTCTCAATTTTTATTAGTAATAAAACATAAACATAAAATCTTTTTGTATTTTTCTGGACTTTAAAAATAGAAAGACTCAAAGATAAAATATTTTTGATGTTTTTAGGAAATTTCTCCCCCTAAACTTTTGCATTTATGAAATAAATCAAAATTTAATAATCAAAACAAAACAAAAATATTTTTGGTGACCAAAACCCGCGACCTTCTAATCAAATGAGATCATTTTCAGACATTCAACCAGAAAGTTGAATCTTGCCAAATCAAAGGCTTTTGTAAATATATCAGTAACATTATCATCAGTAGAAACCTGCTCAAGATGCATAAGCTTTCTTTCAAAACAATCACGAATGTGATGCACCCTTATGTCTATGTGCTTAGTTTTAGAATGTTGGACCGGGTTCTTAACAATCTTTAAAGCAGCTTCATTATCACAAAAAATAGGGGAGTCAAAGAAATTCAAACCGTAATACAGCAATTGGTGTTGCATCCAGATAACCTGAGAACAGCATGCGGATGCGGTGACATATTCAGCCTCAGTAGTAGAAGTCAAAACGGTTGTCTGTTTCTTGCACTGCCATGATATGAGTCTTTCCCCCAGAAACTGACATCCACTAGTTGTGGATTTCCTATCAAGATTGCAACCTCCATGATCACTGTCAATAAAAGCAAACAAGTTAAATTCCGAATCCTTTGGATATTAAAGGCCTAGCCGAGACTTGCCCTTCAAGTATTTAAAAATTCTTTTGACATCATTAAGGTGAGAAAGTTTAGGATTAGCCTCATGCACACTGACAAACCGCAAACATGATGTCTGGACGGCTGGCAGTCAGGTACATCAACGAGCCAATCATGGACCTGTAAAGATGTTGGTCAATTCCCAGTTCACCTAGATCTGGAGTAAGAACAGGTCGAGTGGCCATTGGAGTGGATGCCGATTTGGAGTCAGCAAAGTTGAACTTGAGTAAGATATCATTGACATATTTAGCCTGATGAATTAGGATTCCGTCATCACTTTGCTTCACTTGCAACCCCAGAAAGAAGGCCATTTATCCCATTGAACTCATTTCAAACTTTTTCTTCATCACTTCTTCAAACTCTTTGCACAGTGCAGCATTCGTTGAACCAAAAATGATGTCGTCAACGTAGATTTGGACAAGAATAAGATCATCCCCCAGCTTTTTAAGAAACAATGTCTGATCTATGGCTCCCCGAGTGTACCCATTTGCAAGCAGATGCTCTGTCAGAGTGGCATTTCATGCACGTCGTGCTTGATGTAAACCATATAGAGCTTTGTCTAGTTTGTAGACATGATGTGGGTGATTTGTGTCTTCAAACCCTGGTGGCTGACTCACATAGATCTCTTCCTGAGCCTTTCCATACAGAAATGTTGTCTTCACATCCATTTGAAATACCTTGAAATTCATATAAGAGGCATAGGCCAAAAAGATGCGAACGGCCTCAAGACGTGCAACCGGTGTGAATACTTCTTCATAATCTATTCCCTCTTGTTATTAAATCCTTGCACCACCAGTCTGGCTTTGTTTCTGACAATAACTCCACTGTCATCCTTTTTGTTTCTATAAACCCAACGAGTTCTGATGGGCAACTTGCCTTGTGGTAGTGGCACAAGCTCCCAAACCTTCAGCTTTTCAAACTGCATCAGCTCCTCCTGCATTGCTTCCACCCAGCTGGCTTCACTTAAAGCCATCTTGATGTTCTTAGGCTCTATTTGAGAAAGAAATGCAGAATACAAGCAGACATTTATTGTTCCAGATTGACTCCTTGTTTTCACCCTGTCAGATAGAGGACCGATGATATCCTCTACGGGATGATCTTTATGAATCCGCAATGTTGGTACTTCTTCTTCTTGTATCGTTTCAGGTAAGTTGGTGATATGCTGATCTGCTTCTTCAGTTATGGGAACAGGCTCCTCAATTACATGTGGATCAGGTATCGTATCCTGTGAAGTATGACCACTGCCAAATGTAGTAGTCTCTTGTGAAGCATTACCACTACCAGACGCAGCAGTTTCATTGTTGATGGGATCAGCGGTTTGATGATCACTTTCTTGAGAAGAAGATTCTGGAGTTCTGGAAGATGAAGATGATTCTTGATCAGGGTCGTCATCAATTCTGTAGTCGATTGTGCTGTACTTGTAGAAACCATCATCTGACATATCAGAAACGTCAGAAAAAACATTAAACAACTTAAACACATAATCATAATCAAATAACCAATTTGGACCAGAATCCGCATCAGTTTTGTTAAGCTCCTGCCAATCAATGTAGTAGGACTCCACTATCTGCTTGGTTCTCTTGTTGTAAACCCTGTATGCTGTCTTGCAGGATGAGTATCCAACGAAATAACATTCGTCGTCCTTTGCATCGAATTTGGACCCAGTGGTGTCATTATGCAACAGAGTGCATAGACATCCAAATGCTCTGAAGTGACCGACCTTTGGCTTCTGGTTAAACATGACTTCATATGGAGTCTTCAGTTGATGCTTGTTGAGAAGCACTCTGTTTTGCACGTAGCACACTGTATTGATTGCTTCAGCCCAGAAGAATATCGGCAATTTAGAGTCAGAGATCATGGTTCTTGCAACTTCTATTAGGGTGCGATTTCTTCGTTCAGCAATTCCATTTTGTTGAGGAGTTCTAGCAGCGCTGAATTGTCGTGCAATCCCCTTTTCTGCACAAAAGCTATCAAGAACTTCATTTCAGAATTCCGTCCCGTTGTCACTCCTGATAATCTTAATCTTCAAGTTCAGTTGATTTTCCACAAGTATCATGAACTGCCTAAGAATATCTGCAGTCTCACTTTTCTTACTTAAAAAGAACACCCAAGAAAATCGTGAGTAGTCATCAGTAATAACAAGACAATATGATTTCTTCCCAAGACTCATTACGCTTACAGGACCGAAAAGATCCATATACAGCAACTGAAGAACAGATTCAATTGAGTTAAACAGCTTGGGTTTGTGTGGTCGTTTATGCTGTTTGCCTTTAGCACACGGAATACATTTTTCAACTTCACATAATTCTTTCAAAGGCAAACCGACCACGTGTGCTCCTTTAGCAATTCTATTCAGGTTTTTCAAATTTATGTGACCTAAACGACGATGCCAGAGCATTGAGTCATTTTCAGAAGCTTTAGAAAATAGATAGGTATTGGTTAAAGCTGACTCACTATTCATATCCAACAAATATGAATCCTTACACCTCGGTGTTCTCATTAAAATCCAATCCTCATGGACTACAAACCCTGGTTTTAAAATCAAACATTCTTTATCATTAAAATGAGTTAAAAACTTTTTGTCACAAATTTGAGACACACTTAACAAGCTGTGATTCAATTCAGACACATAATTCACATCTTCAAAACAGAGAGTACCATTAGTGACAGTACCTTTCATTGTGATTTGCCCACCTTTATCACCTGCAAAGGAAACATACCCTCCATCGAACATCTTGATGTCGTGAAGCTGAGAGATGTCTCCTGTCATGTGCCGGGAACAACCACTATCAACATACTAGAGGTTGTTGATAGGCCTCGTTGGCCCCCTGCACGATAGAACATTTTAATTAGTAACTGGAACCCAAGCCATGGTTGTCTTGGGTTGCCCTAACTCATCCAAGTATGAAACTTCTTGCAATTTCATATCTCTTTTGTCATTAAACTCAACTGGTGCTGTTTGTGCATTTGGTTTTCGTTTCCACACAGGCTTTGGTTTTTGAAAGTTTGAGCTTGCTGTTGGAGTGACGATTTTTTCTTTTCCCTTTCTGGATTTTATCTGCTTCTCAACTTTCTTTTGTTTATGTTTGAAAACATTATTTTCTTTAACATGATGTTGAGATTTATGCACAACACTAGTTCTTTTATCCGATTGTTTTTCGTTTGGCATTCTGTGATTTTGGGCCATAGATCTTTTAAACGAGTTTGGCCTTTGATGCACATTATTCCATCGAGAAACATTCGGATAACTACCAGAGTGTTCACGATTTTGAACGCAGTTTCGAGCTAAGTGTCCGGGATTCCCACAGACATAGCATGTTTGCCTTCTCGGATACGGGGCATAGTATCCGGTGTCCCATGATAATAACTGTTGAGGAGAACTTGTGAAGTAACCTGCATTTTCACAGTTCCTAGAAAACCTTCTATCAAACATTTGATCATCATTTCTATCATAATTTATGTGGCTTGATTTGAAGCAATTTCTATCACCGTTTATAACATTTTGTTTAAAAGCATGATGATGATTATCAAATTTTTCATAAAACTCGCTTTTGGTAAAACGTTGAGGTAATTTCTTCGAGTTTGACTGACTTGTTGATGGTTTGCTACTTTCACGATTAGAAGAACGGTTTTTGTTTTGAACAAACTGAAAATTCTTACCGTTCAAGATCTGATTTTCTTCTTTTTCAAAAGTTCCACCTTTCACAAAAGTGGATTTCAAATTTGTTTTTAATTTATTACCCTTTGTAGAAGTACCACTGCTCAAACCAACATTCAAACTAGAACTAACAACCGTAGCAGAATTTGAAAAACCAGACACAATATTTTTAAAAGACAAAGACTTGGAATTAAAAACATGACCCTCCTGCTCATCATCACTTTCACAATCCTCCACTATGCCCTCTACTAATCCAGTTTCTGCACAAGACTTTGACGGTTTAGTAACGTTCACATGTTATACCGAGGGACCAACAATCACTGGCGTGGACTGTATGGAAGAAGAAGGTTGACTGGTTTACGGCCTACACCATACTCCATTTCAACATCTTCATGTTGAACACTTGGCATAGAAGTGAAATTTCCATTGAAAGGATGTTCAACAGCATGATAACCAATCCCTGGATTCCCTTTCTTTCGAACTTGGGAATCAAACATGTCATAAACAACTGATCGACGGTGGTCGATCTTTTCGATTTTTAGTTTAGTGTTTTCCAGTTGAGTCACAGCATCATTCAACTTTAGACTTAGATCATCTATTCTTCTTAAAGCATCACGATAAAGACATTCCTTGTTGCTAAAATCCATTTCAAGTTTAGAAAAATCATTTTTACTTGCCTCAATTTTATCTTTAAAAATATTTTCAGATCGCTTGTGCTCAGCATTGGCATATCGAAGTTGAGTAATTTCTTTTATTAGCATTTCATTATCACACTTATACCTATTTATCTTCTCCAAACAGTTATGAGAACAGGTATTAGTAAGTACCTCAGTATCTTCAATGTTTGCCATGAGGGCATGATTTGACACCTTCTGTCACACCCCAACCGACAGCGGAATACGTCGGGGCGGACGTGTAGACTGTTCATAAGCACATGATCAAGCTAAAGTTTCATATATTAATTACATCAAGATTTCGTTACATAAGTTCAATCAACAACCAAAATCAAATACATCCACATGTTTTAGTTCTTTGTTCACTAAGTCCAAATCCTATATGTTGTATCTTGCATAAGATCTCATACACTAGTACCTGAAACATGATGAAAACATGGTCAAATATAAATAGTTGGTGAGCATACATAGGTTTTGACACCATAAGTAATAATCAAAGTTTGTGTACAATTCATATGATACATGGATTAATAAGGCAATTATGGAGAACCACTATTGTTTAAACTGGGCGCACAATCAAACCTTGTGACTGATAGGCATAACACGCAGGTTATCCTTAAGTGTTTTCGGCAACAATCACCCTAACCGGGTGAGTTCGTCAGACACAATAGATCTATCATTGTATACCGTCGGCTTGTACAAAGTTAATGATTGCACTTACACTATGCAAAAAAAAAGTATGTAAATGTTGTTTGCACAAATAGTGTTCAGGCATAAGGCACAAATTGCACACATGATCATAAGGTTTGAATTGTAATAATTGCAAATAGTTTGAATGTAATCATGTTTCACCCCAAAGAATGTAAAAGTGAAAAAGGGGCTATGTAAACTCACATTGGATTTGTAGCTTGAATTCATAAGTATGAGTAGTTGCACAAGTTGTTTAGCTAACCACAAGGTTAACCGATGTTTGAATTTATACAAGTATCAATTACATGCTCAAAAGACTAACGTATAAAGGAATTGGGTGTGGACTTGGTCGAATGAGTGTATACAGGTTTGTGTTTCAAAGGTTGTTTATGAAATCTCAGGTGAAGTATATGTGTAAGAGTATATGGTTTCATTTGTTTTAATAGGAAAAATTAGATATGTGTATGTATGGATGTCCACTTCATGATTACAATAGGTAAATAAATGAATAATTAGTTTGTTTCTTGGTATTAAATAAATGAATAAAAATAATTGAAAAATAATGAGTTTGAATAAATTGATACTTTGATAAATAAATAAATACCCTTTTTTATTTAATTTGGCTATTAAGAACAAAAGCGTTTGATCTAATTATTTAGTAGTATAAATTATAGATCAAAATAACGTTTTACCTAAGTAACATTTTAAACTCCTAATTAGTTATTAAAAAGAAAAGAAATTATATTAATTAAGTTAGTTTTTTTTTATTAGGTTTACAACAGAAAATAAAATGGTTTACTTGGAATTTTAACAACTTCGAATTTGTAAAGCTTGTTCAACGTGAATCAAAGGTTCATAAAAATAATTTTTATAAAGAATTAGGGCTTGAAAACGTTTAAAAAAAATACATGGGGTTCCTGGGTTTCGAACCCGGGTTGGTTCTAGGGGGGGGGGGAACACGCTACCACTAGATCAGGGAGGTTCTAGTGTTATTTGACCGGTCTTAATAGAGAGGGAATATGGGTTCAAGGATGGAAGTGTACAAAAAGGTGCGGGGCTAGGTTTGAACCCGCGACCTTGTCTAAGTGTTCCGAGTGTTTTACATATAGACCAGGGCGTATGCCTTGGTAAGAGACAGAATCACTTGGTTTTTAATATCTAACCCGATCCACCTTCATCCCCAATTGAACCCGTAAACCCTAGCCTCTAAATTAACCTTGTTCGTGTAACAATACGAGCCCGGAATGATGGGGCTTTCAATCTATGAATCAATACGAGTGTAATGATACCAATTTTACCTGAAATGATTGCACAGTGAGGGAGATCGGTAGAGGTGCACAGGGTCGAGTTCCTTAGGCTCCGATCGTGTTCCAGAGGTGAAATGCCGAGGGTTTGAGAGTTCAGAGAGTTTGCAAAAGATGTTGCGAGTGTGTGTGAGTGTATTACAGGCTCTAATTTTACTCGAAACGCTTCAATCAGTGTTGAGTTCAAGTTTGCCGTTACGGCCATTGATTTGAGTCAATTCATCATGATTTGGTTTAATTGGTTCATCATTTGAGTTGGAACACGTTCGTGTAACGTGTACGCACGATCGCAGGCCATTAAACACGTTTAAATTCGTGGATTGAAACTGAAATCGACAGTGTTTGACCCTGGGACAGTCAAAATCGACGATGTGGGTTTGAATTTGAACACTAGTCATTGAATTCATTAAATTGGGTCATCACGCGTGATTAAAACAGTCGAGTGATCATTTATGCATGAATGAATGGAGTTTACTCACACGAATTTGAATGATTGGTAACTCATTTGCGAGGATTTGTTCCTGTTGACTTTTCTGGAATCAAATTTGACGGAAAAAGGGTTCAAGGGTCCAAATTGGAAGGTCCACATGAGGTTTGGGGGTTCAAACTCGAATTCAGGGGGGGTTCAAGTGTTATGCAAGGGGTTCAAGACTAATTGTTTAAATCATAAATAAATGTGTATATATATATATATATATATATATATTGGTTTTTGATTTAAAAAGAAACTTGATATCTTATTCATAAACGGATATATGTATATATTTAGGAAGATGTAAATACGTGGCCCAAACTCATGAGTTTTAGTTGTAAATTCGATTTAATCAGTGTAAGCAAAAATATAAATATATAAGTTTACATATATATATTCATAAATAAATACATATATATATATATATATATATATATTTGTTAAGGTCGGATGTTTACATATCTATATATATATATATAATAATATAATTGCATGTGTTATATAAATAAGAAATAATGTGAAGTGTAGGGTTGAAAGTTTGAATTGGTACATGTAAAAAAATAAATGTTAAGTAATGTGGCATATTGGGTTTGGACAAGTACGGGATTCAAATGGAGTGTCGTTATTGTATAAAATAAAATGAAATAGTACCAGAAAATCATGGATGTTACAGTATCCCCAAGTTGAGAGAATTTCGTCCCGAAATTTAACTGACGGAGGCTACTGAATCAGGAAAGAGATGAGGTGTGAACACTTTCAGCTTCGTTTGGTCCTCACATTCCCAAGTAAACTCAGGGCCATGTTTAGATTCTCAATGAATTTTGACTGTCGGTGTGAGGAGTACAATTGGTTAGCAAGAGTTTGGTCTGATGCTCAAAGTCAGGCATGAATGATGATAGTGGATTTAGTTTGAAGAGAATTGAGGAGGAACCGTCGAAGTATATTTTGGACTCCAAAGATGGAACGCATCACTTGGAATGGGAACAATGAGAATATGTTCAAGGTACGTTACTGGTCAAGAGGTTTCACAAACATCGGTCAATGTTAAAATAACATAAAACTTCACGTGATGCGAATGACGTTACTACTGACAATATGACAGGAAGACTTATATATAGGAAGTACCAGCGGCATATCCACCATGCCCTTATCATATCAAATTAGTTTCGTTATTATATATCATGATAGGTTTTATGTCATAACACACGACATAATTCACTATGTTTTCCATGCGCTGACTTTTATAATTACGTGTGCACCTGGTAATTACCCAATTCATCGCATGGTCCGTATAGAACATCCCATTGTGTGTGGGTCAAGAGGGGACACAAGATCACTTAATTCATAACTATTGTTTTCACATATGTGTTGCTGATAAATAACTATGTCCATAGATAATAAAATTAGTCAATGAATAAAAGAATAACAATGTGGCACAACCTCATATGCGGTTGTCCTAAGTAGATGGCACAATCCTCAAGATTACCCATAAAGTTTATAGCTCCCTCGTGTTTGAACAAGAATACGTCAAACCTCGAGTACTCAAAGCTTATAGCTTCCTCGTGTTTGAACAAGAATACGTCAAACGCCGAGTAGCTCAAAGTTTATAGCTATCAACTTTCAAGGATAAAGTGAATGATCATGCCTCATGTATATAGTGGATAATTAATTGCAAATAATGTAAATAGTCTAGCTTCGTGCGTAATGTAAACACTCAAGTTTATGTATAATTTAGTATCACGTATATTGTAAACAACTAAGTTTCATGTATGATGTGAACAATCTAGTATCACGTATGTTGCGAACAAACAAGTTTCGTGTACAATGTGATCAATCAAGTTTCATGTATAATGTAAAAAATTTAGTTTCATGTATAATGTGAACGTTCATATGTAAATAATTGAATCTCATGAGTAATGTAAACTATCGAATTTTGTGGGTGGTCGAGTGTTGTGGATAAGCGTGTTGCTTGACGTTCATGTATAATGTGGGTAGTTGGGTTTTAAATTCTCAATCTTCTTGAGGTTTATATGGATGGTTAACGCCTACGCGAAAGGATTCATCTCCTTGAAGTGTCTAGTATGTTCGTATATTTTCGAAGGTGCAAGATAATGAGAAAGTTTTGTAGGTGTTTAGAATGATGTGCTTACGAATAATTGATTTGTGCTTTTTGTTTGTAATTGGACAAGTAATTGTTATTTATTATTGTTTGTAAATTAATAAAATAGTGAAAGTAATAAGTTGGATAACTAGATAAATGGATGAATAAATAAAAATCTTTTATTTAATTTTAATTATCATAAAGAGAATGTTTCAAAGGAAAATAATGGCTAAATTGTTTAATAATTAAGCCAAGGTTTAATAATAAGTAAGTTTAACGAAACAAAAGTCATAATCAATTATTAATTAAGATAATGTTTTTGTAAAACAAGTTGTATTAAGTTTTCTTACAATATGAAAAGGTTTATATTCTAGATAATATCTATAAACTAAATGTGTGATAAATGCTTTGTTTGACCCAAATAACGATGTTGTTTTATTCAGATAATAAAATGATTTGTTTACAAAGAAGGCTTAGGTATGTGTACTAAATTGCAATAAACAAAATGGTGGTGTTTAGATTGTACTCATTTGGTATCGTAACCAAATGGATACTTTGACAAATCAAAGTGATTCAAATTCTTTTACTTTCAAGAAGGCATGCTTTAGCCTATAGGTGAACACTCACTTCGGGAATTCCCAGGAAAGCATACGGGTCCTTCGGTTGATTTGGATTTATATGCAATGCTTTCCTAGACAGAAGACCCAGAGTACAGGCATTCACCCTTCCGGATTGCACATGTTCTTTACTGATTTTTAGAACTCAAAACTTTGACGGGATTTTAAAATGTTTAATAGGCTTTAGGCCTGAGAGTTTAAATTTTGTTCACAAATGATGATGGTGACATAATTCTCAATGTGTAAGAGCGAAGGTGTATAAGGGCTTAGATATGAATAAGTGTTCGTAAGACCTAGGATAGCATTTAATGGGATCAACTAGGTAGCATGTAATCAAACAGTGTGGTAAACAAAGTATTACATAGATAGCAATTTTATAAGCATGTGAGTTATCAAGTAGGGTAGTACATAAAATATCATGTATTGTATCATGCGGTGTAATACCTAGGATAACATGTAGGATAATCACACAAGGGGGTATCCTAAGGTTATAGTCTAGGTAATTGGTTTCTAATAACCTAATTCCCTATAACCATGGCTCTAATACCAATCTGGCACAACCCAACCGACGGCGGAATACGTCGGGGCGGACGTGTAGACTGTTCATAAGCACATGATCAAGCTAAAGTTTCATATATTAATTACATCAAGATTTCGTAACATAAGTTCAATCAACAACCAAAATCAAATACATCCACATGTTCTAGTTCTTTGTTCACTAAGTCCAAATCCTATATGTTGAATCTTGCATAAGATCTCATACACTAGTACCTGAAACATGATGAAAACATGGTCAAATATAAATAGTTGGTGAGCATACATAGGTTTTGACACCATAAGTAATAATCAAAGTTTGTGTACAATTCATATGATACATGGATTAATAAGGCAATTATGGAGAACCACTATTGTTTAAACTGGGCGCACAATCAAACCTTGTGACTGATAGGCATAACACGCAGGTTATCCTTAAGTGTTTTCGGCAACAATCACCCTAACCGGGTGAGTTCGTCAGACACAATAGATCTATCATTGTATACCGTCGGCTTGTACAAAGTTAATGATTGCACTTACACTATGCAAAAAAAAAGTATGTAAATGTTGTTTGCACAAATAGTGTTCAGGCATAAGGCACAAATTGCACACATGATCATAAGGTTTGAATTGTTATAATTGCAAATAGTTTGAATGTAATCATGTTTCACCCCAAAGAATGTAAAAGTGAAAAAGGGGCTATGTAAACTCACATTGGATTTGTAGCTTGAATTCATAAGTATGAGTAGTTGCACAAGTTGTTTAGCTAACCACAAGGTTAACCGATGTTTGAATTTATACAAGTATCAATTACATGCTCAAAAGACTAACGTATAAAGGAATTGGGTGTGGACTTGGTCGAATGAGTGTATACAGGTTTGTGTTTCAAAGGTTGTTTATGAAATCTCAGGTGAAGTATATGTGTAAGAGTATATGGTTTCATTTGTTTTAATAGGAAAAATTAGATATGTGTATGTATGGATGTCCACTTCATGATTACAATAGGTAAATAAATGAATAATTAGTTTGTTTCTTGGTATTAAATAAATGAATAAAAATAATTGAAAAATAATGAGTTTGAATAAATTGATACTTTGATAAATAAATAAATACCCTTTTTATTTAATTTGGCTATTAAGAACAAAAGCGTTTGATCTAATTATTTAGTAGTATAAATTATAAATCAAAATAACGTTTTACCTAAGTAACATTTTAAACTCCTAATTAGTTATTAAAAAGAAAAGAACTTATATTAATTAAGTTAGTTTTTTTTTATTAGGTTTACAACAGAAAATAAAATGGTTTACATGGAATTTTAACAACTTCGAATTTGTAAAGCTTGTTCAACGTGAATCAAAGGTTCATAAAAATAATTTTTATAAAGAATTAGGGCTTGAAAACGTTTAAAAAAAATACATAGGGTTCCTGGGTTTCGAACCCGGGTTGGTTCTAGGGGGGGAACACGCTACCACTAGATCAGGGAGGTTCTAGTGTTATTTTACCGGTCTTAATAGTTAATAACCCAAGTCTGAGAGGGAATACGGGTTCAAGGATGGAAGTGTACAAAAAGATGCGGGGCTAGGTTTGAACCCGCGACCTTGTCTGAGTGTTCCGAGTGTTTTACCGGTAGACCAGGGCGTATGCCTTGGTAAGAGACAGAATCACTTGGTTTTTAATATCTAACCCGATCCACCTTCGTCCCCAATTGAACCCGTAAACCCTAGCCTCTAAATTGACCTTGTTCGTGTACCAATACGAGCCCGAGATGATGGGGCTTTCAATCTAAGAATCAATACGAGTTTAATGATACCAATTTTACCTGAAATGATTGCACAGTGAGGGAGATCGGTAGAGGTGCACAGGGTCGAGTTCCTTAGGCTCCGATCGTGTTCCAGAGGTGAAATGCCGAGGGTTTGAGAGTTCAGAGAGTTTGCAAAAGATGTTGCGAGTGTGTGTGAGTGTATTACAGGCTCTAATTTTACTCGAAACGCTTCAATCAGTGTTGAGTTCAAGTTTGCCGTTACGGCCATTGATTTGAGTGAATTCGTCATGATTTGGTTTAATTGGTTCATCATTTGAGTTGGAACACGTTCGTGTAACGTGTACGCACGATCGCAGGCCATTAAACACGTTTAAATTCGTGGATTGAAACTGAAATCGACAGTGTTTGACCCTGGGATAGTCAAAATCGACAATGTGGGTTTGAATTTGAACACTAGTCATTGAATTCATTAAATTGGGTCATCACGCGTGATTAAAACAGTCGAGTGATCATTTATGCATGAATGAATGGAGTTTACTCACACGAATTTGAACGATTGGTAACTCATTTGCGAGGATTTGTTCCTGTTGACTTTTCTGGAAACAAATTTGACGGAAAAGGGTTCAAGGGTCCAAATTGGAAGGTCCACATGGGGTTTGGGGGTTCAAACTCGAATTCAGGGGGGGTTCAAGTGTTATGCAAGGGGTTCAAGACTAATTGTTTAAATCATAAATAAATGTGTATATATATATATATATATATATTGGTTTTTGATTTAAAAAGAAACTTGATATCTTATTCATAAACGGATATATGTATATATTTAGGAAGATGTAAATACGTGGCCCAAACTTATGAGTTTTAGTTGTAAATTCGATTTAATCAGTGTAAGCAAAAATATAAATATATAAGTTTACATATATATATTCATAAATAAATACATATATATATATATATATATATATATTTGTTAAGGTCGGATGTTTACATATCTATATATATATATATATATATATATATAATAATATAATTGCATGTGTTATATAAATAAGAAATAATGTGAAGTGTAGGGTTGAAAGTTTGAATTGGTACATGTAAAAAAATAAATGTTAAGTAGTGTGGCATATTGGGTTTGGACAAGTACGGGATTCAAATGGAGTGTCGTTATTGTATAAAATAAAATGAAATAGTACCAAAAAATCATGGATGTTACAGTATCCCCAAGTTGAGGGAATTTCGTCCCGAAATTTAACTGGCGGAGGCTACTGAATCAGGAAAGAGATGAGGTGTGAACACTTTCAGCTTCGTTTGGTCCTCACATTCCCAAGTAAACTCAGGGCCATGTTTAGATTCTCAATGAATTTTGACTGTCGGTGTGAGGAGTACAATTGATTAGCAAGAGTTTGGTCTGATGCTCAAAGTCAGGCATGAATGATGATAGTGGATTTAGTTTGAAGAGAATTGAGGAGGAACCGTCGAAGTATAGTTTGGACTCCAAAGATGGAACGCATCACTTGGAATGGGAACAATGAGAATATGTTCAAGGTACGTTACTGGTCAAGAGGTTTCACAAACATCGGTCAATGTTAAAATAACATAAAACTTCACGTGATGCGAATGACGTTACTTCTGACAATATGACAGGAAGACTTATATATAGGAAGTACCAGCGGCATATCCACCATGCCCTTATCATATCAAATTAGTTCCGTTATTATATATCATGATAGGTTTTATGTCATAACACACGACATAATTCACTATGTTTTCCATGCGCTGACTTTTATAATTACGTGTGCACCTGGTAATTACCCAATTCATCGCATGGTCCGTATAGAACATCCCATTGTGTGTGGGTCAAGAGGGGACACAAGATCACTTAATTCATAACTATTGTTTTCACATATGTGTTGCTGATAAATAACTATGTCCATAGATAATAAAATTAGTCAATGAATAAAAGAATAACAATGTGGCACAACCTCATATGCGGTTGTCCTAAGTAGATGGCACAATCCTCAAGATTACCCATAAAGTTTATAGCTCCCTCGTGTTTGAACAAGAATACGTCAAACCTCGAGTACTAAAAGCTTATAGCTTCCTCGTGTTTGAACAAGAATACGTCAAACGCCGAGTAGCTCAAAGTTTATAGCTATCAACTTTCAAGGATAAAGTGAATGATCATGCCTCATGTATATAGTGGATAATTAATTGCAAATAATGTAAATAGTCTAGCTTCGTGCGTAATGTAAACACTCAAGTTTATGTATAATCTAGTATCACGTATATTGTAAACAACTAAGTTTCATGTATGATGTGAACAATCTAGTATCACGTATGTTGCGAACAAACAAGTTTCGTGTACAATGTGATCAATCAAGTTTCATGTATAATGTAAAAAATTTAGTTTCATGTATAATGTGAACGTTCATATGTAAATAATTGAATCTCATGAGTAATGTAAACTATCGAATTTTGTGGGTGGTCGAGTGTTGTGGATAAGCGTGTTGCTTGACGTTCATGTATAATGTGGGTAGTTGGGTTTTAAATTCTCAATCTTCTTGAGGTTTATATGGATGGTTAACGCCTACGCGAAAGGATTCATCTCCTTGAAGTGTCTAGTATGTTCGTATATTTTCGAAGGTGCAAGATAATGAGAAAGTTTTGTAGGTGTTTAGAATGATGTGCTTACGAATAATTGATTTGTGCTTTTTGTTTGTAATTGGACAAGTAATTGTTATTTATTATTGTTTGTAAATTAATAAAATAGTGAAAGTAATAAGTTGGATAACTAGATAAATGGATGAATAAATAAAAATCTTTTATTTAATTTTAATTATCATAAAGAGAATGTTTCAAAGGAAAATAATGGCTAAATTGTTTAATAATTAAGCCAAGGTTTAATAATAAGTAAGTTTAACGAAACAAAAGTCATAATCAATTATTAATTAAGATAATGTTTTTGTAAAACAAGTTGTATTAAGTTTTCTTACAATATGAAAAGGTTTATATTCTAGATAATATCTATAAACTAAATGTGTGATAAATGCTTTGTTTGACCCAAATAACGATGTTGTTTTATTCAGATAATAAAA
Organism: Smallanthus sonchifolius; assembly: GCA_023525975.1. Classification (NCBI taxonomy): domain Eukaryota; kingdom Viridiplantae; phylum Streptophyta; class Magnoliopsida; order Asterales; family Asteraceae; genus Smallanthus; species Smallanthus sonchifolius. Next base: position 13,962,050 of record CM042028.1, on the reverse strand, counting down.
TGATTTGTTTACAAAGAAGGCTTAGGTATGTGTACTAAATTGCAATAAACAAAATGGTGGTGTTTAGATTGTACTCATTTGGTATCGTAACCAAATGGATACTTTGACAAATCAAAGTGATTCAAATTCTTTTACTTTCAAGAAGGCATGCTTTAGCCTATAGGTGAACACTCACTTCGGGAATTCCCAGGAAAGCATACGGGTCCTTCGGTTGATTTGGATTTATATGCAATGCTTTCCTAGACAGAAGACCCAGAGTACAGGCTTTCACCCTTCCGGATTGCACATGTTCTTTACTGATTTTTAGAACTCAAAACTTTGACGGGATTTTAAAATGTTTAATAGGCTTTAGGCCTGAGAGTTTAAATTTTGTTCACAAATGATGATGGTGACATAATTCTCAATGTGTAAGAGCGAAGGTGTATAAGGGCTTAGATATGAATAAGTGTTGGTAAGACCTAGGATAGCATTTAATGGGATCAACTAGGTAGCATGTAATCAAATAGTGTGGTAAACAAAGTATTACATAGATAGCAATTTTATAAGCATGTGAGTTATCAAGTAGGGTAGTACATAAAATATCATGTATTGTATCATGCGGTGTAATACCTAGGATAACATGTAGGATAATCACACAAGGGGGTATCCTAAGGTTATAGTATAGGTAATTGGTTTCTAATAACCTAATTCCCTATAACCATGGCTCTAATACCAATCTGGCACAACCCAACCGACGGCGGAATACGTCGGGGCGGACGTGTAGACTGTTCATAAGCACATGATCAAGCTAAAGTTTCATATATTAATTACATCAAGATTTCGTTACATAAGTTCAATCAACAACCAAAATCAAATACATCCACATGTTCTAGTTCTTTGTTCACTAAGTCCAAATCCTATATGTTGTATCTTGCATAAGATCTCATACACTAGTACCTGAAACATGATGAAAACATGGTCAACTATAAATAGTTGGTGAGCATACATAGGTTTTGACACCATAAGTAATAATCAAAGTTTGTGTACAATTCATATGATACATGGATTAATAAGGCAATTATGGAGAACCACTATTGTTTAAACTGGGCGCACAATCAAACCTTGTGACTGATAGGCATAACACGCAGGTTATCCTTAAGTGTTTTCGGCAACAATCACCCTAACTGGGTGGGTTGGTCAGACACAAAAGATATATCATTGTATACCGTCGGCTTGTACAGAGTTAATGATTGCACTTGCACTATGCAAAAAAAGTATGTAAATGTTATTTGCACAAATAGTGTTCAGGCATAAGGCACAAATTGCACACATGATCATAAGGTTTGAATTGTAATAATTGCAAATAGTTTGAATGTAATCATGTTTCACCCCAAAGAATGTAAAAGTGAAAAATGGGCTATGTAAACTCACATTGGATTTGTAGCTTGAATTCATAAGTATGAGTAGTTGCACAAGTTGTTTAGCTAACCACAAGGTTAACCTATGTTTGAATTTATACAAGTATCAATTACATGCTCAAAAGACTAACGTATAAAGGAATTGGGTGTGGACTTGGTCGAATGAGTGTATACAGGTTTGTGTTTCAAAGGTTGTTTATGAAATCTCAGGTGAAGTATATGTGTAAGAGTATATGGTTTCATTTGTTTTAATAGGAAAAATTAGATATGTGTATGTATGGATGTCCACTTCATGATTACAATAGGTAAATAAATGAATAATTAGTTTGTTTCTTGGTATTAAATAAATGAATAAAAATAATTGAAAAATAATGAGTTTGAACAAATTGATAGTTTGATAAATAAATAAATACTCTTTTTTATTTAATTTGGCTATTAAGAACAAAAGCGTTTGATCAAATTATTTAGTAGTATAAATCATAGATCAAAATAACGTTTTACCTAAGTAACATTTTAAACTCCTAATTAGTTATTAAAAAGAAAAGAAATTATATTAATTAAGTTAGGTTTTTTTTTATTAGGTTTACAACCCAAAATAAAATGGTTTACTTGGAATTTTAACAACTTCGAATTTGTAAAGCTTGTTCAACGTGAATCAAAGGTTCATAAAAATAATTTTTATAAAGAATTAGGGCTTGAAAACGTTTAAAAAAAACTACAAGGGTTCCTCGGTTTCGAACGCGGGTTGGTTCTAAAGGGGGGAAAACACGCTACCACTAGACCAGGGAGGTTCTAGTGTTATTTGACCGGTCTTAATAGTTAATAACCCAAGTCTGAGAGGGAATACGGGTTCAAGGATGGAAGTGTACAAAAAGGTGCGGGGCTAGGTTTGAACACACGACCTTGTCTAAGTGTTCCAAGTGTTTTACATATAGACCAGGGCGTATGCCTTGGTAAGAGACAGAATCACTTGGTTTTTAATATCTAACCCGATCCACCTTCATCCCCAATTGAACCCGTAAACCCTAGCCTCTAAATTAACCTTGTTCGTGTACCAATACGAGCCCGGAATGATGGGGCTTTCAATCTATGAATCAATACGAGTGTAATGATACCAATTTTACCTGAAATGATTGCACGGTGAGGGAGATCGGTAGAGGTGCACAGGGTCGAGTTCCTTAGGCTCCGATCGTGTTCCAGAGGTGAAATGCCGAGGGTTTGAGAGTTCAGAGAGTTTGCAAAAGATGTTGCGAGTGTGTGTGAGTGTATTATAGGCTCAAATTTTACTCGAAACGCTTCAATCAGTGTTGACTTCAAGTTTGCTGTTACGGCCATTTATTTGAGTCAATTCGTCATGATTTGGTTTAATTGGTTCATCATTTGAGTTAGAACACGTTCGTGTAACGTGTACGCATGATCGCAGGCCATTAAACACGTTTAAATTCGTGGATTGAAACTGAAATCGACAGTGTTTGACCCTGGGATAGTTAAAATCGATGATGTGGGTTTGAATTTGAACACCAGTCATTGAATTCATTAAATTGGGTCATCACGCGTGATTAAAACAGTCGAGTGATCATTTATGCATGAATGAATGGAGTTTACTCACACGAATTTGAACGATTGGTAAATCATTTGCTAGGATTTGTTCCTGTTGACTTTTCTGGAATCAAATTTGACGGAAAAGGGTTCAAGGGTCCAAATGGGGTTTGGGGGTTCAAACTCGAATTCAAGGGGGGGGGTGGTTCAAGTGTTATTCAAGGGGTTCAAGACTAATTGTTTAAATCATAAATAAATGTGTGTATATATATATATATATATTGGTTTTTGATTTAAAAAGAAACTTGATATCTTATTCATAAACGGATATATGTATATATTTAGGAATATGTAAATACGTGGCCCAAACTCATGAGTTTTAGATGTAAATTCGATTTAGTCAGTGTAAGCAAAAATATAAATATATAAGTTTACATATATATATTCATAAATAAATACATATATGCCACACCCCAACCGACGGCGGAAACGTCGGGGCGTGAAGTGTGCAGACTGTTCATTGCTCATGGTTTGCTAAAGTTTGAATATTTAATAATTATTTTCATTGCAATCAAATAAGTTCAATCAAAACACAACCAATCCACAAAACGAAAAGTAAATTACATAGAATAAACTGATTTAATTAAATTCTAGGTCCAAAAATCCTATGTGTAGCATATCTTGATCACTTCAAACATTAGTACCTGAAACATGGTTAAAACAATGTCAACTAAAAAGTTGGTGAGAATACATAGGTTTATTCGTGTGATAGCAAAAACGTGTTGCGTGCATACAGTTCAATACAACATGACAATTAAGGAAATTATGGAGAGAAAACTATCATATGACCTATACAATCAAACCTTTGTAACTTGCACGCAAAATTGTGTTGTCAGTAACAGTCACCCTACCTGGGTGGGTTTGTCAGACTCAATAGATCTACCACTGTTCACTGTCGGCTAATAGTTAATGATTGTACATGAAGAGCATAATAATTGGTCTACACAGCTAGCACTCAAGCACAATGCACAAAATGTATACATGTATGTAGGATGAAACTGTATATGTGTAAGATTGAAAATATGTAGTTGAACGCATGTTCCACCCCAAAATGTTTGTAAAATAAGTAAAAGAGGGGCTATGTAAACTCACATGTTATGAAGGGTGTAGATCGCGCAAGCAAATAGGTAAAGGTGGTGTGTTGTAGATCGCTAGCAACGACCTAATGAATAAATGTAATAATATGTATTATTGTGTGTGTTAGTTTATATCGAAAGTGAATTTGTTGTCGATACGATCAGGGTTTGTTAATATATTATTTATTTAGAATATTATTAAATAGTAGTATTTATTTAAATATAAATAATAATTGTTTAATACCAAGTGTAAGGTATATAGGTGTTTGAGTAATTATATAAAAATAATTATATAAACTGTAATTTAATATATTTTATCAAATTTATTTAAAAAGAATAAAAATAATGATTCTGTTTAAGGGAGCACGACCGCGCTCGTCAACGGGCGTGACCGTGGGGGTCTGAAGCGCGCCAGTGGTCGAGTCAGAAGGTCTCACAAGGGTCTGTCCATAGAGCACGACCGTGCTCGTACCCGGCACGACCGCGTCTAGGGTTGTTTTAGGTCAGAGTCTTGTTTAGTCGGTAAACACGACCGGGCCTCTCTCGGGGCACGACTGTGCTTGGCCAGGCACGACAAAAGTCATAATCAATTATTAATTAAGATAATGTTTTTGTAAAACAAGTTGTATTAAGTTTTCTTACAATATGAAAAGGTTGATATTCTAGATAATATCTATAAACTAAATGTGTGATAAATGCTTTGTTTGACCCAAATAACGATGTTGTTTTATTCAGATAATAAAATGATTTGTTTACAAAGAAGGCTTAGGTATGTGTACTAAATTGCAATAAACAAAATGGTGGTGTTTAGATTGTACTCATTTGGTATCATAACCAAATGGATACTTTGACAAATCAAAGTGATTCAAATTCTTATACTTTCAAGAAGACATGCTTTAGCCTATAGGTGAACACTCACTTCGGGAATTCCTAGGAAAGCATACGTGTCCTTCGGTTGATTTGGATTTATATGCAATGCTTTCCTAGACAGAAGACCCAGAGTACAGGCATTCACCCTTTTACTGATTTTCAGAACTCAAAACTTTGACGGGATTTTAAAATGTTTAATAGGCTTTAGGCCTGAGAGTTTAAATTTTGTTCACAAATGATGATGGTGACATAATTCTCAATGTGTAAGAGCGAAGGTGTATAAGGGCTTAGATATGAATAAGTGTGTGGTAAGACCTAGGATAGCATTTAATGGGATCAAATAGGTAGCATGTAATCAAACAGTGTAGTAAACAAAGTATTACATAGATAGCAATTTTATAAGCACGTGAGTTATCAAGTAAGGTATTACATAAAATATCATGTATTGTATCATGCGGTGTAATACCTAGGATAACATGTAGGATAATCACATAAGGGGGTATCCTAAGGTTATAGTCTAGGTAATTGGTTTCTAATAACCTAATTCCCTATAACCATGGCTCTAATACCAATCTGGCACAACCCAACCGACGGCGGAATACGTCGGGGCGGACGTGTAGACTGTTCATAAGCACATGATCAAGCAAAATTTTCATATATTAATTACATCAAGATTTCGTAACATAAGTTAAATCAACAACCAAAATTAAATACATCCACATGTTTTAGTTCTTTGTTCACTAAGTCCAAATCCTATATGTTGTATCTTGCATAAGATCTCATACACTAGTACCTGAAACATGATGAAAACATGGTCAACTATAAATAGTTGGTGAGCATACATAGGTTTTGGCACCATAAGTAATAATCAAAGTTTGTGTACAATTCATATGATACATGGATTAATAAGGCAATTATGGAGAACCACTATTGTTTAAACTGGGCGCACAATCAAACCTTGTGACTGATAGGCATAACACGCAGGTTATCCTTAAGTGTTTTCGGCAACAATCACCCTAACCGGGTGGGTTGGTCAGACACAATAGATCTATCATTGTATACCGTCGGCTTGTACAGAGTTAATGATCGCATTTGCACTATGCAAAAAAAAAGTATGTAAATGTTGTTTGCACAAATAGTGTTCAGGCATAAGGCACAAATTGCACACATGATCATAAGGTTTGAATTGTAATAATTGCAAATAGTTTGAATGTAATCATGTTTCACCTCAAAGAATGTAAAAGTGAAAAATGGGCTATGTAAACTCACATTGGATTTGTAGCTTGAATTCATAAGTATGAGTAGTTGCACAAGTTGTTTAGCTAACCACAAGGTTAACCTATGTTTGAATTTATACAAGTATCAATTACATGCTCAAAAGACTAACGTATAAAGGAATTGGGTGTGGACTTGGTCGAATGAGTGTATACAGGTTTGTGTTTCAAAGGTTGTTTATGAAATCTCAGGTGAAGTATATGTGTAAGAGTATATGGTTTCATTTGTTTTAATAGGAAAAATTAGATATGTGTATGTATGGATGTCCACTTCATGATTACAATAGGTAAATAAATGAATAATTAGTTTGTTTCTTGGTATTAAATAAATGAATAAAAATAATTGAAAAATAATGAGTTTGAATAAATTGATACTTTGATAAATAAATAAATACCCTTTTTTATTTAATTTGGCTATTAAGAACAAAAGCGTTTCATCTAATTATTTAGTAGTATAAATCATAGATCAAAATAACGTTTTACCTAAGTAACATTTTAAACTCCTAATTAGTTATTAAAAAGAAAAGAAATTATATTAATTAAGTTAGGTTTTTTTTTATTAGGTTTACAACCCAAAATAAAATGGTTTACTTGGAATTTTAACAACTTCGAATTTGTAAAGCTTGTTCAACGTGAATCAAAGGTTCATAAAAATAATTTTTATAAAGAATTATGGCTTGAAAACGTTTAAAAAAAACTACAAGGGGTTCCTGGGTTTCGAACGCGGGTTGGTTCTAAGGGGGGAAAACACGCTACCACTAGACCAGGGAGGTTCTAGTGTTATTTGAATGGTCTTAATAGTTAATAACCCAAGTCTGAGAGGGAATACGGGTTCAAGGATGGAAGTGTACAAAAAGGTGCGGGGCTAGGTTTGAACACACGACCTTGTCAGAGTGTTCCGAGTGTTTTACCGATAGACCAGGGCGTATGCCTTGGTAAGAGACAGAATCACTTGGTTTTTAATATCTAACCCGATCCACCTTCGTCCCCAATTGAACCCATAAATCCTAGCCTCTAAATTGACCTTGTTCGTGTACCAATACGAGCCCGGAATGATGGGGCTTTCAATCTATGAATCAATACGAGTTTAATGATACTAATTTTACCTGAAATGATTGCACGGCGAGGGAGATCGGTAGAGGTGCACAGGGTCGAGTTCCTTAGGCTCCGATCGTGTTCCAGAGGTGAAATGCCAAGGGTTTGAGAGTTCAGAGAGTTTGCAAAAGATGTTGCGTGTGTGTGTGAGTGTATTATAGTCTCTAATTATACTCGAAACGCTTCAATCAGTGTTGAGTTCAAGTTTGCCATTACGGCCATTGATTTCAGTCAATTCGTCATGATTTTGTTTAATTAGTTCATCAATTGAGTTGGAACACGTTCGTGTAACGTGTACGCACGATCGCAGGCCATTAAACACGTTTAAATTCATGGATTGAAACTGAAATCGACAGTGTTTGACCCTGGGATAGTCAAAATCGACGATGTGGGATTGAATTTGAACACCAGTCATTGAATTCTTTAAATTGGGTCGTCACGCGTGATTAAAACAGTCGAGTGATCATTTATGCATGAATGAATGGAGTTTACTCACACGAATTTGAACGATTGGTAACTCATTTGCGAGGATTTGTTCTTGTTGACTTTTCTGGAGTCAAATTTGACGGAAAGGGGTTCAAGGGTCCAAATGGGGTTTGGGGGTTCAAACTCGAATTCAGGGGGGGTTCAAGTGTTATGCAAGGGGTTCAAGACTAATTGTTTAAATCATAAATAAATGTGTATATATATATATATATTGGTTTTTGATTCAAAAGGAAACTTGATATCTTATTCATAAACGGATATATGTATATATTTAGGAAGATGTAAATACGTGGCCCAAACTCATGAGTTTTAGTTGTAAACTCGATTTAATCAGTGTAAGCAAAAATATAAATATATAAGTTTACATATATATATTCATAAATAAATACATATATATATTTGTTAAGGTCGGATGTTTACATATCTATATATATATATATAATAATATAATTGCATGTGTTATATAAATAAGAAATAATGTGAAGTGTAGGGTTGAAAGTTTGAATTGGTACATGTAAAAAAATAAATGGTAAGTAATGTGGCATATTGGGTTTGGACAAGTACGGGATTCAAATGGAGTGTCGTTATTGTATAAAATAAAATGAAATAGTACCAAAAAATCATGGATGTTACACCTTCATTGTCAGCTCATGAATCTGATCTCCCCAATCATATCCTGCAGTTTGCTAACTGACCAAAGCTTTGCTATCGCAAGGTGCAGCAGCTTCCTTTTCTTGTGAACCGGTTGATGAACTTCCCTTCTCAACTTTAGGCTCTGGGCATTCTCTAGCGAAGTGCCCAGGTTTACTGCAGTTGTAGCACCTCAAGTTGGATTTGTCAAAACCAATCTTCTTTGCTCCAGATTCTATTCCATCAAATAAGTTTCTTCCAGTTCTCTTGATAAACTTCTTAGCACGATCCACTGCCATTGCCATATGCCATTTGATGTCCATCTCTTCTAAGTCTTCAGGATGAATTTGTTCTATGTCATCTTGTACTAGATTTGCAGGAGAGAGCTTTCCAGCCAGCAATGCATTATAGCTATTCAGAATGAAACTGAACAATGCAACATTCATTTCTACAGCTTTGACAGTATTTGATGATGGTGAACTGTTTTCCTGAACTACTGCAGCAGTAGCTGTTTGATTTGACACAGCAGACAAATTTGGAGTATGAGCTGATGACATACTGGAGAGTAAAGCACTTCCCTGAGACACTAAGTGATCTGTCTCAGATATAAACATGATCTGCCTTTGCTGATCATCCATCTCATATGACCTTAGAATCGATATCAACTCACTGAGAGATGTAGTGTACATGTCTTTAGTTCTTTTAATGGTAGTGATGTTAAAGTTCCAGTTTATCAGCAGCGAGTTGAGCAGTTTCTTGTTTATCTCACCTTTGGTCATTTCAATGCCAGCTCCACTCATTTCAGTCATTAAGTGAGTGAACCTGTTTATCTGTGACTCATGGCTCTCTCCTTTAACATATTTAAACATGTTGAATTTCTGTCACAACATGTCCTTTCGACTCTCTCGCATGTCTAGGTTGCCTTCGAACCTCTCCACCAGTGCATCCCAGAGGTTCTTTGCAGTCTTGTACTCTTTGAACCCTGAGCAATTTCTGGCGAGAAAGCCATTTTTAATCCAGCATAGGCTTTCTCATCTTTCTCTATCTCAAGAATTTCTTCACCCACATATAGATCAGGATCCTTTGGAACAAACTCGTTGTTTGAATTTCTAACCATAGGAATAGTAGGACCCTTCTCAATGGATTTCCATATGAATGAATCCTTAAACTTAGCAAAATTTTCATATCTGTACATCCAGTTATCAAAGTCATCAGCATTAGTGAGACGAGGAGGTCTAGTAGTTGTACCAATCTCATTATCCAAAGCATTAGTATCAGTCATGACTTAATCAGCAGAGAACACTGTACCGCAAACTTGAAGATAACCGTGAACTTCAGAAAGCCGCAAACTTGGAAGTGCCCGTGAACTTCAGAAAGCCGCAAACTTGGAAGTGACCGTGAACTTCAGAAACCCGCAAACTTGGAAGTATCCGTGAACTTCAGAAAGCCGCAAACTTCAGAAGCCGTGAACTTGAGCAACCGTAAACTTCGATTACCGTGAACTTGAGTAACTGTGAACTTCGACTGTCGTGAACTTGAGCAACCGTAAACTTCGATTACCGTGAACTTGAGTAACCGTGAACTTCGACTACCGTGAACTTGAGCAACCGTAAACTTCGATTACCGTGAACTTCTAGATGACGATTATGATCAAAAGATTTTGATTTTCAAGCCGAAAATCAGCAGATCAACTGTAAACTTCAATAGAGTTGACAGAAGCAAAATCCAGAACCTGTCAATCTATTCACAAACTTTTCCAACAAACAGGTCAGTTCAAATAAACTTCAAAACAATAACTTTGATACCTCACGAGTCAAAGAAATCCGTTGCTAGCTTCACCGAATGAGCACTAAGGCTCTGATACCAATTGTAAGGTCCGGATTCTCGAGGATCTTCAATCAACGGATTCAACGACGTGTTGAACCTGGTGAAAACAGACTCGACACGTGACTTGTAGGTAATAACAAAGAGGACGAGACACACTCAACTGTTAAACGATTCGTATATTAATAAAACCACTGAAAAATACTACAAGATCGCTCAACAACTCATCTAACCGAATACAGAATACAAAATAACTATTTATACTATTCGGTTGGGCTGGGCCGGGGCCGCATACTTCAAGTATGCGGTCGGGCACCGCATACTTCAAGTATGCGGTTAGGCATTGAAGTATTCGGCCGCAAACTTCCAAAATGTCTTGATCTGAACACGTCGGTGATCTCTTGATGCGTTAGCCTATTAGGTTTGGTCCTTACAATTGTTCATATAAAATATGTATAAATGATGGCACATCATAACACCCCATACTTAAACTTTGCTTCTCCTCAAGCAAACTCATGCATGATTATGCCCATAGAATAAAACATTGATTTAATGTTAATCTAAAGCTCTTGTCCCAAATGGTTAAATGTCTGTTTCTAACAATAATAACTTGACGTTTGTACCTTTCGAGTGTTTCTCCACAATAGGGTAGCAAGCCTAACATACTTGATGGAACTATGATTATGCACAAATTTACAGTCTCACAAATGTTCACTCAACACTCGGGTTTAATATATGGATAATGTATGTCAAGAAGAACACTCAATGCTATAATTAACGCTTGCATAATCATAGACTTGTGTAAAAATCAAATCCTCACTAATTGACATAAAATATGTGCATAAATCAGGAGGGCTTTGTAAAGGGTTGTAATTTTTGGCTCAGGGTCAGGGTAGGAAATATTTGGGAAGAGTGGATAAATGTTAAAAATCTAACTTGGCATAATGATTAAGAGGTAATTAAACTCTTACTAAACTTAGATTAGACATTGTGACTAATCTAAGGACTCTTTTAAGGTCAGATCGTCAAGACCAATCTCTTTCCTTAAGAATGTCAACTTTTTCTTACTTTGAAGCATTCGCTACTATCAATCCTCCATAGATTGTTCGGTTGTTTCCTCATAATACATCCATTTTTGATCAGTTTTGCATACTCCAATTTTTCGAGTAAGTTTGATTCTCTTTTGATGAGATTTCTTCACTAATTTGGGCGATTCATGAATTTCTTTTTGTTGCCCCTTTTTTTTCTTTTTCATAGTAATTCTTCTTTTCATATTAATTGAACGAGTTTCATTCTTCGAACATAACATGAATTTACAGACTTTTGGCAGACAATTACTCCTCACATCATAGCCAAGTTGATTTTCAACTAAAAGGGGGTAAAAAGATAAAAAGGCTAATTTTTCGGTTTTATGGATTTGGAATGTGGGTTTAGGAACGAAAAAGGTTTAGGCTCAAAGAGGCTAACTAAGGGATAATGTTTAGCGTAGGTTAATCCTAATGCCTCAATCATTTTTATGCATTCTTTTAGTCCATGATTTTGAAATGTATGTTTTACACAAGTTCTAACATGCAAAGCAATAATTAGCAAACACTCTATCAATTGAAATGAGCATGTGGAATATGTACTAATCAACCGCGTCAAAAACTTGATGTTTTATGTGATAATGCTCGCATAGGCTTAGATTCTCACACGAAACGGAAGATAGGGAGGTATAAAAGTAACAATGTCCATAAGCTTATTTCTTTGTTTCTGTTGCGCTTTCTAATCTTCTCTATTTGTTTCCTTGATTCACTTCAACGGTATTTCAAATTATTGTTTTTATAAGATCGTTTATTCCAAATGATTTTTAAGACTTTTTGCTTTTAGATTATTTATGAAGCTGCCAAACTTTGCAGATTAATATACTTAATCGAATGTTGTTATGCTTGCAAAAATAATAGTTTTGAAAATGTTTTGATTATTTTATATGCTTGATTATGAATTATGCAATCGTAGTGCTTGTGACAAAATTAGGCTGCCGATGTATTGGTGAGTTTCCTAACACCCCATACTTAGAATTTGACAATGCCCTCATTGTACGAAAATATGCTATTTAGTAAATGTCATGGATAAAATAAGGGTGAAAAGGAACTAAAACTCCCTTGATGATACATTACCATCATGCGTATGGTTGATTTCCTCAGCAGCCTAAAATGTGCTCCAAAATAATGCTAAAACCTGTATGTCCCTGGTGTTCCATGCAATGCCCAACACATAAAGTAAATACTAAAAAGAAAATTAGACTAATATTCGCCAATTAATGGCGGCCAAATAAGGTTGGTGGTGATGCCACCATGTCAAAGGTTACCCTGGTAACCGGTAAAAATGGTACTGTGTCCGGTCAACAAACAAAACAAACAACAAACGTCAAATGTTAAGAACCACAGACAAACAAAGTGAGAGAGATGGAGGCTACTACTGGAATGGAGGACAGGAGGATGCTGCTGATACTGTTGGTGGGCGTACGGGTCATAGGTGTGATCATGAAAGTCCTATCATATGCGATCCATAGTATACCCTAGCTCACCCATACGGATCATCAAGTCTAGCATGGAAGGGTCTGTGGTGGTGTGATAAACACGTGGTGCCCCTCGTCGTCCTCTCTGCCTTCCTCCTTGAGGTGCTGGCTCTAGCTGCTCTACCCATGCATCATCATCTGATTCATCGACTACCCCTGTCCAGATGTTACCCATATGGTTTACAAATTGATAAACCCTATTGATTATTTTCACCATCCCCATTCGGATTAGCATATGGCTGTCAATAGTGGTGACTAGCAGGTCCATTTCTTGAATTGTTCCCAGACGAGCAGGTGTCAAAACTCCCATGTTAGAGGCCAGACGAGTGATGAAAGGCCTTCCAAATTCATGGCTCGAGGAACATTATCCTGAAGCTCTAGTGAAAAACTTGGCAAGACTGTATGCCAAGTTGCAGTCAACCTGATCAATGAGACAATGAAGGTGAAATAGATCCCTAAGGCTTACCACACCCGTGCTATCCTTTCACCCCTCAAGGGAAAGAACTAGACATTTGTGGAGGTATCGATGGAGAGGGTGTCTCAGTTTTGTACTCTTTTGGCTATGTGGGTCAAATTGTCCAGACCCGATCCTTCCCCAAAATAAGGATGCCTCTCCCTCACCGAACTCACTGTGACTTTCGGTAAATACCGGCTATGTGATTTCCTTGTGCCTATATATTCCCATCCTTACCCCAATTTGTCCCAATGACATTTCATGCCAGTGCCTAGCCATCCTAAGTCGAACACAATCATGCAACTCCATGCTAACCACTGGTCGCTCAAACAAAAATGATGCCAAAAACTCTAGAGTTAGCTCATAATAGGTTGTATCCCTGATAGCAAAGAACCTTTTCCAAGGCTTAGTGATAAGTTCAGCACAATCGTTCAAAAGATTTTTATCTTCTAGGGTGGTATAGCATATGGTCTTGTGGATACCAAATTCCTGTCCCATGAGCTCCTGAAGCTTATGATAAGCTTCCATCTCTATAGCATCCTCTGGATCAAACACTAGCCATGAATGTAAATCAAACTATCTCAGTGGCATTGGCTGAGGGTGATAGGGTGAAGGTGGTGATAGTGGAGAAGGTGGGGATCCATTGCCGCCAGAAGCAGTCGGGGATGGAGTGGATCGTGATGAGGATCTTGTCCGTCTCCTTTTTTCGTCGGTTCTAGATGATTCCGCCATGTTCTACAATCACCAATTAAAGAAGTTAGTGCATAGGAATAAAAGTTTTACCTAACGCAATGGTACCAAAAACATGATATGATATGTAATATATATATATATATTGGGACCACACAAAAGAAACACAAATTCATGCATGGTTATAGCATGGTTATGTTTCCTGAGTCCAAAAGTGGTTAATTGCAACTAGTTGAACAAGGCGCTAATTCAAACGATGCAATACGACTAAGAACATAGACGGATGGCATTTCGTTTGACATATAAAAAGTCAAACCTGTCAAAATTTTTGACTCATTTAACAAATCAACAATTCTCCCAACAATTTTATACTAAATCCTAGACACATATACCAAATTCATACTATAATTCATAGTTTTAGGTTGAAAATTTCTAAGGTAAAAATTGAAAACCCATGCATACGAGTGGAACAAATCTGCCCTAATGAGGCTAAAAAAAAGTTACATTATGATCTCACATAGTCAAACATGCATTTAGATTAAGCATTGAGTTCAGATTCATGCATATTCAAACCCAAAATAGAAGATGAAACCCTAGCCCTATTTGAGCAAAATTATCCCTAATTGAAGCAAAAATCAACCTAAACATGATAATGGACAAGTTTGCATACCTTGGGAAAGAGATGGGAAGCAAGAAACAAGAGAAATTGTGAAAAATCGGGGGGTTTTTGGGTGTTTTTGGCCAAAACGGGCGTTTTTGTGTTTGGGGGTTTGAGAAAAGTGCTGCTACTGCCCCAATTTAAGACCTACACGGCCGGAGGGCAATGCACGGTCGTGCATTCCCCCTGTTGACCAACTTTGACTTTTTTTTTTACTAAAAATAAAGTTAATAATTTTAGAAAAATATATTTTCAATTATAGGATAATTAAAAATAGTTTAAATTTTCCAAAAAATATTATTTTATTGAAAATTTAAAATAAATTGGTCAATAGAGAATATCACCATTAAAAATCCCCATTTCATGTTAGAAAACTTACCTTGTTCAATGAAATCCAATTTTAGAGTATCGAGCTTGTGTCATCATAAAAAATAAAGAAGAAAATAAAAAACTAAACGCGTAAAACCGTTCGAAAGCGTTACGCCTAAAGAAAATTTTTGCTTTCGAATGGCGGTGCTTATGTTTATTCATTTTCTCTTGACAAAAATTTCCCAGTCGCGATCCTTGAAATTATCTGCAAAGATAGATTAGCTAACAAAAACATCGAAATAAAAGGAAAATAAGGTTGAAATGAGAATAAAGAGAAAATAGAAATAGTCAGTCCAACGGCTTAGATTTTTTGCAGAATTACCGTGTCCCCGATAACGGCGCCAAAAACTTGATAGCGTGTTTTAGTGTATATAAAATATATATATATATATATACATATGTATATATATATATATATATATATCTGTGTGTGTGTGTGTATATATATATATATATAAATATGTCCCTTGTAATGGCTCCAAAAACTTGATGACAAATACGAGAGATATAATGTATATATTCTTAAAGTTCGGTTTAGAGTTACACAAAATCAGTTTTAAATTTATAAATTAAAAAGATAATTACATTAACTTAAAACACACACAATAGGAATTGTAATTATCGCAACGTAATATAGTCTGGGTAAGAACCAAGTATCGAACCATGGACACGGATTCCTTACTCAACACTCGCTATTGTCTGACTAGGATAATAAGTTGGAAAAAGGGGTTTTGTTTAAAAGAAAGGAAAAAGAATAAGAAAAGTAATTAGGAATATTATCTCATTTAAGGTGTTACTCCGGTTATTATCACTTGTTAGTTAATGTTGTATTTTAGTAAGGTTGGTCAAAATTACTAGTACTAACCCTTTCGATGGGGGAGTTAGTAGTTCGTAACGGAACAGTGGATACGGTAGGCCAACTGTTGCTAATAATTCTCGGGATCCTAACGGGGTTTCAAGTCCTTCGGCTATCCCGTTATTTATTATTCGGACTAAGATTATCCTGTCGACTAGTGTACGCCAAGTCGTGTAACTTCTTTTGGAAAGTCGGAATGCACACCTTCCTCCAAAGTTACTTTATGAACGCTCAGACCTAACAATTTATATTCTTAAAATAGTCGTCTTTACTTATAAAAATATTTTATATAAATATAACTTTCATTCTCAAGATCAAGCCTGATGGCTCCCGCAACAGTCCTCTGTAAGCTAACACAAGAGAAGTAAAGAAATACCGACCCGAACCATAAGGTCTAGCTAGGACTCGAAAGACTTGTTGAATACCCAAACCTCCAATCAACCCATAATGTTAAACCTATACTAACTCGGCCGTTGCTAGCACAAAGATTTGTATATAGACCGTACAAACTCGAATAAGCTTCCCAAACAAGAAGTCTTGCTTAAGTAACTTACAAGATTTAAGATTATTAAGTTGGTTTAAAGATCACTTATTCTTGTCTTTTTAAGATAAATTAAAAGAAATACTTTAAGAACATAACATATTAAAAATACTTCATTAATTATTTAGAGTTCAACAAACCCGAGCAACGCAAGAGAACTAGCCACGAATGATCATACAAGTGACTCCACTAACCCTTAGACAATGTGAGGAAGTGTTCCAACACCAAGGGAGAGTGGGTATATGTGACATCCATGAATTCTTGTACTTTTTTCTATGCAATAATAACATTTCAAGTTCATTTCATGTTCAATATAATGTGACACACCAATCATAATTTCAGTGTGCATAAAATTCAGAGTTATCAATCTTGCAAATTCATATTACTTTTCTACTATATATATATATATATATATATATATATATGTAACATATGTATATATACATATTTATACCTTGTTATATGATGTAGTGCAAAGCACACATCTTTATGCCGATTGTTTTCGTGTGTTTTTAGTTAGTTTTGTTTTTGTTTTGAGTCGGTTTTGTTTCGTTCTGAGTCTTTGTTGTGTTTTCAGGAGCTCGTGTGGATTACAAGTCATATCACGAAGAAACCGAGTAAGAGAATAAAGCCGGAAGGAAATAAAAGAAAATGTTGAAAATCAAGTCCCTCACGGTACGCGAAGGATGACCATGCATGTCTCGCGGTACGCGATAAAACTAGAAACCGGCCCCGATTTTTTTTTTGACCGGATCGATAAAGACTCTACTGAGACAAAGATGGGCTGTCAGAAGAAGATTGAAATGCATGCGGATGGAGCACCACGTAATTGGTCTTCTTTTCCTCAGCTGATTAGCACGAGGAAGGGAAGAATCTTGGTCGTGGACAGCTCCTTCACACAGGGTATGGAGGGGGGATATGAAATGAAAGAAAAGACCTTTCTCGCTCGGCGCCTAAGAAAATGGTAGAACCATAAATACTATCCGAAATTGTGGAGGGCGAAAGCCTGAATTCAAATGAAAGTGGCTTAGGGCGGTCGAACTCTCCCCTCCTCTCCTTAATAGTCTATTCGTCGTCAGGGGCGGTCCGGTGATCAAAAAATTGAAAGAGGGCCAACTCTTTGAAGAACGTTTTCGTCGCCGTTCAATCCGAGAGAATAAAAAAAATGTTTACACTCAATTTTCACTACGTGGCTGGATCCGGGCCGGGAGAGGGCCGCCCTCCCTATAAAAAAGTATTCTGAATCCAAATGCTCTTACCTTTCTTTATGAAATTACATAGCAAGCTTCCAGCTTATTTGGGCAGGGTATTTTTGAGAATGTCTTTTGGAAGAAACTCAAGGAATGTTGAGTTAACCCCGGGAGTTTTCGTCGGCCCGCCATCTTCTCTGCCCGCCGTCCTCGGGGATGACGTAGTAATCGCGTCTTTTCAGTCTTTGAAAGAAGGAGCGCTGTATAATCTATTAATACAGCGAAGACCTGGCCAATCTTTCTCGTGGTACGCGAGGGAGAGAAATTCCGTGAAAAACCCTAGTTTCGAATTAAAGATAATTAGATGGCTATTGTGATAGGGATCGATCTTTTGGCCGCCACAGGAAGCTTGGGAGGCGATTTTGGGAGTTCGGAAGGCAATCGGAGTGAAAAGTTGAAGACTTTGGATCCGGGTTCGTTAGATTTAGTGTTTTCGGTTTCAAGTTTTTATCTTTATCTTTGAATTGTTTTGTTTGAATCTATGTTTGTGTTTTCTACTTCTGGTTTGAATGTTTTGAACATGATCCTAGGCTAAAACTTTAATATTGCCTAGGTTAATGATGAATATTTGTTAAAGTCATGATTTTTATCTGTTTTGGTAATTGTTGAATGGATTAATGATTTTGTAAGCAATCTTGGATTAATGAATCTGATGAATATGCAAGTTTAGATTTGATGTATGATTAATTTCAATTCCGTATGCTATTTGTGGATGTCTTCCAGTTTGAATAGCATATCTAGATCATAGACTATGTTTGTGGTTGTTTGTATGGTTTGCTAGACGTAGTAGCCATAGGAGCTGTAGTCGAGAGTCCAATAGATCTGAGTGTTCATCTTATCTCAATACCCGAAAAGTGAGAGGAAATCGGTTAGTCTTCATTATTAGGTTTCCGAGTGTGAATTGTCTGAGAGGAAATTCCCTTAGGTTATTAGTGATTGTTGCTATCCCGTGTCATAATTGTTAATCCGATATTACCCCGTGCATCTTCGATGTATTGTGGACAATGAGACCGAGAGGTGATCTGTTTGTTGGGTACCTTATCATTGTTGGAGAAACTGAAAGGTAATCCGACCATCTGGTGAGTTAGTACATCTTTAGGCTCCGTAGTTGGTGACACCCAGAGAGTGATTAGGGATCCACTAGGTTGTCTAGACTTGTCATCCTTAGAAACCCAGATCCATTATAGATTCCATAACCGGTAGAAGTTGAGTTTTGCAAGTAGGATTCCGACCTAGGTAGTGTTCTTCCCATTCTTGATATTTCCCTAGTCTCTTGTTTGATAGTCGAAGTTGATCTTTAGTATTCTACATTCATTAGTATAATCAGTAGTGTAGAAAACCCCCCAATCAATCATCTTAAGTTCGAGTCAGAGTCTAGTTTAGCTATAATAGTGTCTCTAGGGTTCGATAATCCGGTTTACCATTAAGTTGTGCTACACTAGATAGGTTCACTTTCCTGTCAGTGCGGTTTAGTTCATAGGTACTCCATTTATTACTTAGGAGTCTAGTAGGTTTTTATTGTTAAGTTTTATAGATCGTCTGGACGACATCAAGTTTTTGGCGCCGTTGCCAGGGACAATTGGCAATAGCAACATTAGCTTTGACTAGTTCTTTGTGTGATTTTTGGTTATTTTCTTTCTTTAGTTGATTTTTGAGTCTTAATTTTTGTGTGTTTGTCCTATCTGCTACTTGTGAGTCATTAATTTAGGATTGAGTCTTGCTGTCTTTTGAGTCTCTGTTTATCTTTTTTGTTATCTCTCAGTTTATGCAACGTACTCGTTCGCAGGGATCACCACCATATTCTGCTTTCTTAGAGCCCGAACGAGAGCTTCACGAGCACACCCGCGACTTTCGGGAGCGTTTGAAAGTGTTGTGCAAAAACCAGGTACGTTCTACTAGCCCATTTCCTTTTCCTAAAATAGGCGACGCTGACCCACCAGCGAGACGTACCGTACAACAGAGAGCCAGCGATGAGGTCATCGGGGCGAGATCTTCGATCTCCCGCCCCGCTATTCCTAATACCAATACTTGGCAGATCCTATCACACGTCATGAGTACGATCACTCATGCTACCCAGTACCATGGCCTCGAGGATGAGGATGCACCCGGACATCTGTCCCGCTTCACGCGCATATGTGATATGTTCAATACCACTAAGGACGCAATCTACTTGCGTCTCTTTCCATTCTCGCTCTCTGGGCATGCTTCCAGTTGGCTTGACACCCTCCCCGACAATTCCATCACCACATGGGAGGATCTTCAGGCCAAGTTTCTCAAAAAGTACTACCCACCTTCCATGGCCGCTCGCCTTAGGGACCAAATCCACTCCTTTCGAATGGATCCTGACGAGCCTTATCACATGGCTTGGGAGCGGTTCAACGCACTGTTGATCCGATGTCCTCGGCATGGTCTTTCTGACCGGGCGATTGTGGAGAAGTTCTATAATGGCCTCACCTTCGAGAAGCAGCCAATGTTCAACACAGTTGCGGGAGGCCATATCATGGATAAGCTAGAGCCTGCTAAATACGAGGAGATGTTTGAAAGCTTCACTCTCGCTGAGCAACAGCGGCCATCTATTAGGACTTCCATTCCTAGTGCTAGAGCACCCGCCTCTTGTCCTAGATGTGTGCATCAGGTCAACCCTGAAACTAGCATGGCTGCTGCACTTACAGCGATGGTGAATGAGATCAAGGAGCTTAAGCTGAGTGCTCAAAGGTGTGAGGTGTGCAGAGGAGGCCACGACACCACGGACTGCCCCGTCAGTCAGCAGGAGCAGGTGAGCTATGCGGGCAACCAGAACCGAGGATTCAATAATTATAACAATTTTTATGGCTCGGGCAAGAGATCTGGAGGCAACCCACCAGGGTTTAATGCCCGCCCTAATCAGCAAAGTGGAGGAGAAGCAGGAACAAGTGGGGGAAGCAGTGTCAACACTAAGAGGATTGAAGAGATGTTGGAGACACAGACATAGATGCTTGCTCACTTGGTGCTGAAGGACAAGGAGACTCAGCAGAGACTGGATGCTCATGACACCTTACTGAAGAATCAGCATTCTGCATTCTAGGATCTGTAATGCACGGTAGGAGACATCGATAAAAGTCTGAAGGATCAACAGGGAGGTCCATCTTCAGGCTCTAATGCTTCAGTGATGGCCGTGTCCCCTAGGAGTCGAAGAGTAGAGCCACCGGCAGAAGAAGAGGAGCCGGTGGACGAGGAAATAGTAGCTGAGAAGCCTGCCGAGAAGGTAGAGGAGAAGAAGAGTGGGGTGAGATTAAGACCCCCGAGATTGACTTGAGTCGTGTTTCCTACCCAGCGCGCTAGCTGCCTCATAAGTATGCTAGGGAATACGGTCACTTTCTGAATATGTTCAAACAGCTCAAAGTCAATCGTTCATAGAGGTCCTCTAGCACATGCCTAAGTATGGCAAGTTCTTAAAAGATCTTCTTTCCAATAAGAAGAAGCTAGAGGAGGTCTCTAAAGTCTCACTAAGTGAGCGATGCTCTGCAGTGGTGCAGAACAAACTGCCACAGAAACTGGTAGATCTGGGTCACTTCACGACCTCATGTCTGCTTGGCGGTTTACCCTTAAACCACGTGTTGGCTGATCTGGGTGCTAGCATCAATCTGATGCCATATTTTATTTACAAGCAGCTAAACCTAGGTGAACCAAAGCAGACGCGCATGAGCATATCCTTGGCTTACCGTTCAGTCAAGTATCCACGGGGAATAGTGAAGAATCTTTTAGTGAAAGTTGACAAATTCGTCTTCCCCGTGGATTTTGTCATCCTAGACATGGATGTGGATGACAGAGTTCCACTCATCTTAGGGCGCCCGTTTCTACGCACCGCCAAGGCATTGATCGATGTCTTTGACGGGAAACTCACACTTCGTGTGGGGGATGAGTCTGTTACGTTCGATGCTGCAAAGTCCATGAAGGAGGCTGGTGAGCAAAGCCACTCCGTGTGTATGATTGATGCCTTCATGGACGACCATCGAGACTCTGATCCTGAAATGATAGATGTTGGTGAACCCGCCCCTGACTTAGGAGAGTTATCTGAGTGGGCAGTGGAGTTGGAAGAGTTGTTAGATGCACCGGACGAGTATGGTGATGAGGTGCCTAATGATCTGCCGGAGATGATGGCAAATTTATATGCAATCATAGGCAAAACCTCAAGTGTGGGGAAGTTAGAAAAGGAAGATGATACTAAAGATCCTGGTGAAGGTTTAGAGGTCACACCATTAGAAACACCTTCACCTGAGCCTTTACCTGTCAATATTATTCATTCTGAAGGGAGAACTGCTGAGCCAAACCCTAGTTTTAGTGCCCCTAAGTCTAGGCCACCCCGTAAGAGAACCCGTGCGTTGAGAGATCTATCTGATTTAAGGGTAATGCAAACCCCAAGTGTGGGGATGTTTAGGGGTGACAGCATGTTAAGGTACTTGAACCGTGTTATCTTCAGACCGGGTAGGTTTAAGTTGTGGTGGAAAGACTTGATTGATGAATGTGATCGAAGTGCAATGCTTGTGAGTGATAGGAGTTCGTTGGGGGTGTGGAGAATCGGTATACCGCGCAGGATGAAGGTGGTACCGGTTAGAATTAAGGAGAAGCCTCCTGATAGGCTTACTTGAGTCTCGGGCAAATGACCGGGATGTAGAGTTTGTATAGAGTCCTTGGTTTAAGTCCGTGTCAAATTTTGGTGTTTTTTTCGGTATGTGTGTTTTGTTTTGTGTGTATTTTACAGGGATTCGCGCTTGATTTGGTGAGGGAAATCATCAGGAATGAAGTTCCAAGTATTTTTGCATTTGCTTTTATGTTTGGAACGAGTTTTTAAGGAATTTGGGTGAAAAAGTTTTCAGGGTCAAATTTTTTTCCAAGTATAAAAACCATGTTAACTTTCTGTTACCACCAGTCCCTCACGGTACGCGAAATATAGTGGGAGTTCTCTCGCGGTACGCGAAGAACAAACATCGTGGCCCGCTTGTATTCCATCCCCTCGCGGTACGCGAGGCTTTCCTATATTACTCCTTTTTCTTTTGTTTCCCATGGTTTCCCGTACCCGCTTTCATACACCGTCCACCACTTCCATCTTTACCACCATAATCTACTATCATATCTTCCATCTTTATCACCATATAATCCATTACCATTCACCTCATACTACCATCACCATGGGAGACCTAAGGGCTGTTCGTCCTTGATTCACCCTGCTTGTGGCATTCATGTCTATGTGTCTGCCACTTATCAGGTACGTATCCCTCTTCTATCTTGAGTCTTATTGAGTCAGTTGAGTCTTTTATTTTTACTATTGAGTCTGTATCTTGTGTCAGTTTAATGTTGCGGGTTTGTTTGAGTTTCATTGTGTAGGTATTAACCGCTCCGTCCGTACTCAATCTCCATTCGGGCGGAGTCAATTCTTATCAGTATTATCTTGTAAAGGCAACCGGACAGAGTTTGTGCAACCGCGACCGAAATGCTATACAGTGCACAAGTGGAAGAGTAAAGCTGGACCATTCACTGCTACATGACCAGCTAAGTCGTTTCCTTTTATTTTTGTCTTTTTAATTTTAGTATTTCTTGCTTCACATTGAGGACAATGTGTCTTTCAAGTATGGGGATATGAGACTTCTTGAGTCTAGGTTTCTAGGTTTGTTTTCTTTTAATAAAAAATATAAAAATACAAAAAAATTGAAAATTTTGAAAAATGTCCTTTGAAATCAAAGTTTTGCAAACATAAAATGGAAAATGATAGTACAACTGGATCTGCTTGTTTGGTTTTTAAATGAATAAATGATAGAAAACGCGTCTAATTAGTGATGTTTTGGTAGACCCAGCCAGCTTGAAAAGCTTAAATAGCCTGTGAGTGTTACTTAGGAATTAATAATTGAATTTAAATCATGAAATCTAGTGGGTATTCATCTTAGGGTATCGGTAATACTGAAACTGTCAACATAGGGTGATAGGTACCACGCTAAGTTAAAATTTAGAGGTTTTTGAAATTTTCTTGGCACACCACTCTCTTTTTATGAGAATAAATCCGAGTTTCGGTGGCGCCCATTCCATAAATCCATTTTTCCATATTCATGAGCTTTACTATTTAGAATTTAAGTCTTGCTTATGTGTTACCCTCTGGGATGGCGACTTGGAGGATACACCACTAAGTGATTCTTATGTGCTTTATGTTTAGAACTGTTAGTCTATGTGTTACCTTCCGGGATAGTGACTTGGTTGAAACGCCTCTAGACGAAAGTTCATTTGCTTAATATTATGCTCATTTCCATCCATTGGACTCATATTTCACCGTGATTTTTAAAAACCTGTAAATCTTAGTTTAACGTGGTGGGTAAATCTGTATGGTTTGACCCATGCCTAGACATGACAATGAGACGGGATCAGGTAGAGCTATAACTTTTAAGTGTGAATCACACAGATTGATTGATAATTGTATAAATTGGAATTAGAACACAAAGCGGTGGCTTGATAGTTGGTGCTTGGGTTTAATCGGAAAGAAATACTGATTATTTCTTTTTAACACGTGAGTACATTTGAGCTATTAGGTAACTAAGTTGTTAAGTTAGATCCCAGTTATGATTCCATTGCAGGCTTTTTCGAGGACGAAAAAAGGTTAAGTGTGGGGATGTTTGATGTAGTGCAAAGCACACATCTTTATTCCTATTGTTTTCGTGTGTTTTTAGTTAGTTTTGTTTATGTTTTGAGTCGGTTTTGTTTCGTTCTGAGTCTTTGTTGTGTTTTCAGGAGCTCGTGTGGATTACAAGTCATGTCACGAAGAAACCGAGCAAGAGAATAAAGTCGGAAGGAAATAAAAGAAAACGTTGAAAATCAGGTCCCACGCGGTACGTGAAGGATGACCATGCATGTCTCGCGGTAGGTGAGAAAACCAGAAACCGGCCCCGACTAATTTAGCCTTCGCGTACCGCGAAGGCCTGGCCAATCTTTCTCGCGGTACGTGAGGGAGAGAAATTCCCACGAAAAACCCTAGTTTCGAATTAAAGAGAATTAGATGGCTATTGTGATAGGGATCGATCTTTTGGCTGTCAGAGGAAGCTTGGGAGGCGATTTTGGGAGTTCAGAAGGCAATCGGAGTGAAAAGTTGAAGACTTTGGATACGGGTTCGTTATATTTAGTGTTTTCGGTTTCAAGTTTGTATCTTTATCTTTGAATTGTTTGGTTTGAATCTATGTTTGTGTTTTCTACTTCTGGTTTGAATGTTTTGAACATGATCCTAGGCTAAAACTTTAATACTGCCTAGGTCAATGATGAATATTTGTTAAAGTCAAGATTTTTATCGGTTTTGGTAATTGTTGAATGGATTAATGATTTTGTAAGCAATCTTGGATTAATGAATCTGATGAATATGCGTGTTTAGATTTGATGTATGATTAATTTCAATTCCGTATGCTATTTGTGGATGTCTTCCAGTTTGAATAGCATATCTAGATTATAGACTATGTTTGTGGTTGTTTGTATGGTTTGCTAGACGTAGTAGCCATAGGAGCTGTAGTTGAGAGTCCAATAGATCTGAGTGTTCATCTTATCTCAATACCCGAAAAGTGAGAGGAAATTGGTTAGTCTTCATCATTAGGTTTTCGAGTGTGAATTGTCTGAGAGGAAATTCCCTTAGGTTATTAGTGATTGTTGCTATCCCGTGTTATAATTGTTAATCCGAGATTACCCCGTGCATCTTCGATGTATTGTGGACAATGAGACCGAGAGGTGATCTGTTTGTTGGGTACATTATCATTGTTGGAGAGACTGAAAGGTAATCCGACCATCTGGTGAGTTAGTACATCTTTAGGCTCCATAGTTGGTGACACCCTGAGAGTGATTAGGGATCCACTAGGTTGTCTAGAGTTGTTATCCTTAGAAAACCAGATCCATCATAGATTCCATAACCGGTAGAAGTTGAGCTTTGCAAGTAGGATTCCGACCTAGGTAGTGTTCTTCCCATTCTTGATATTTCCCCAGTCTCTTGTTTGATAGTTGAAGTTGATCTTTAGTATTCTGCATTCATTAGTATAATCAGTAGTGTAGAAAATCCCCCAATCAATCATCTTAAGTTCGAGTCAGAGTCTAGTTTAGCTATAATAGTGTCTATAGAGT
Source organism: Smallanthus sonchifolius (assembly GCA_023525975.1). NCBI lineage: Eukaryota > Viridiplantae > Streptophyta > Magnoliopsida > Asterales > Asteraceae > Smallanthus > Smallanthus sonchifolius. Next base: position 13,936,303 of record CM042028.1, on the reverse strand, counting down.
TCGATAATCCGGTTTACCATTAAGCTGTGCTACACTCGATAGGTTCTCTTGCCTGTCAGTGCGGTTTAGTTCATAGGTACTTCATTTATTACTTAGGAGTCTAGTACGGTTTTATCGTTAAGTTTTATAGACCGTCTGAATGACATCATTATAATAAATAGATCAAAAATGAAACTTATAAAGTTTTAATCATGTAATTACATCTTATATATATACATATATATATATATATATATATATATATATATATTTATTTACAAATATATATGTAAATATATATATTTGTTTATATTAAATAAAACCATTTAAACAATTTGTAATTCTATAAAAATGGAACTCATTCCTTTATAAAATATTAAACAAATAATGTTTATGTTTTATAAAATTTTTTTTATAAATAATTAAAATGATTTTTAAAACAAATAAAAAGGGTTTTATTTAATTAAATTGAGCCATGAACATATTCAAATGCCTTGAACCCCCTCAAACTCGTTTGAACCCCCTATTGAACCCCTTCACTTTCCAATTTGAAACTTTACCCACAATTTGAACCTATTCCATCCAATTTTGACTTCAGAAAGTCAACAAGTACGAAATCCGTTTCAAAACCAACTAATTCATGGGTATTAACTAGTTAAGATCGTGCATAGACGTTGTAGCAGCAGTTTCAAATATGTTTGATGAGCCAATTACAGCAATTCAATGCTTAAACTCAAGATTAAATCCCGAAACCGTCCAAATCATGAACCCCATCAATTCGTGCCTTCTGTATGAAATTGAAGCTATAAAACGAGCCACACACCTTCGTAATCCCTCCCTTGAACTTTCTAAACACCCAATTCGACTGCATTTCACCTCTAGAGCTCGATCAAGCACGAAGAACATCGAATTTGTTCATCCATTCATTCTCCCTCGTCTCTCAACCATTCCAGGTAAGAATTGTCACTTTAAATTCGTCATTTCCTTGCGATCAATAGCCCTATGTTAATTTCAATTGAAAGAAGGTATCGGCTTCAATTTGAATCGGATTTCTTGTTCGATCTGCGCAAAACCCAAATGGGGATTCTTGTTCATTTGGAATTGAGTATTTTAATTTCTGGAATCGTTTATAACTAGCGAAACCACCTGGTCCAGCCGGTTAAGACATTGCGCCGCTGAACCAGGTAGCGTGGGTTCGAAACCCACAACCCCCAGCCTTTTTGCGCGCCTGTGTTGACCTGAACCCGGTCCCGTTGTAGTCTTCGCCTAACATCCAAATGACCCTGCGTATTAACACTACTTGACCACTGGTCTAGTGGTTTGTGCGCTTGTGCCTCACCGGACACACCCGGGTTCGATCCCGGAAACACCCTTTTTATTTAAACCCACTTTTAAGCCTCAAATAATTTTATAAAAATTATTTTATAAAACTTTAAAAACCCAGAATCAATTTTATAAATTTATTTGTTAAATTTTCAAGGAAACCATTTATTTCATTATTGTTCGATTAAAAACCTAATAAAATGTAATTTATTTAAAACAATTATTTTTAACAAATTATTTATCTAAAACCCTTGGTTTATAAATTATAATTAGAATATAATTATGATCATTTTTATAAACCCTTTCACCTTGAATATATAAATTATAATAAATTACTTTTATTATATAAAAACATTTAAAACACAATTTTATACTTTCAATTAATAATTAATTATGGTTTAATTATTAATTAATTAGAACATTATTTTTATACTTTAAATTTCGGTTTAATTACTAATTAATTAAATCATTATTTTTAACACTTATTTTGCATGAAAATCAAACTAAAATAAACAAAAGGTTTTACTTATATATTTATGTAGTTAATTATGTATTTATTCAACTAATTATTATTCACTTAATTATTTATTCATTTATTAATTTATGCATTCTCAAACAAAAGAAAACTATGTATTTATTTATTCATTCATTTATTTACAAACAAAAGGACACTAATTATTTATTTATACATTTATATATTTATTTACAAACAAATGAAATCATTTATTTGTTCTTTCACTCATTTAAATTAAAATACATTTAGTTATCAATTATTTACAAAAATATTATTTGAAACGCAAATAATTATTTTATTATTAAAATGAGGAAACTCACATCAATCCCTTTGCGCATTAGGATTCCCTTAAGCATTTGTACAAATAATTGATACACTTATACCAACAAACATAGGTTAATCTTGTAATTAGCTAGAATATTTGTGCAACAACAACATACTTGTGTAACATTCAAGCTACTCATTGCAAGGTGAGTTATATAGCCCCACATTTTACAGTTTTACCTTTTTGGGGTGAAACATGATTACATTGAACTATTTGCAATTTATACAATTCAAACATTATGTACATGTGTGTAATTTTGTGCCTTATGCCCGAACACTATGAGCTAAACTACATTTATAACAAGTACAATCATTAACTCCGTACAAGCCAACGATAACAATGATAGATCTATTGCATTTGACAAATCCACCCAGGTAGGTTGATTGCTTACCGATAATACACAAGGGAAACATGAGTGTTATGCCTAACATGTCACAAGGTTTGATTGTGCACCCGGTTTACTATAGTTGTTCTCAATAATTACCTATTTATGCCATGTTACATGTGAATTGTACACAACATTTTGGAACTATTTGTAGAGTCAAAACCTATGTATGCTCACCAACTATTTTTAGTTGACCTTGTTTTCATTATGTTTCAGGTGCAAATGTTTGAGACTTCATGCAAGTTGCTTCATATAGGGATGAGACCTAGTTTGAATGATAAATGGAATATTTTGATGTATTTTGTTTGGATGTTTGTTTGAATTTGTGTTATGAAATCTTGGTTTATTAACTATATGAAACTTAGTTTGATCATGTGCTTATGAACAGTCTCCATGTCCCGCCCCGACGTTGTAACATCCCGAAAATCCATATACTAATGGTTCGGATTAGTGGACGACCCGAACCTTTACTAAAGGAAATAAGAAGCAAGGTTTGTCATTTAAAGTGCAGTTCAATGGCGGGAAAGAGACGGTTAGTCGTTTGTAAAGGACTCGGGATCGAAACGCGCGAGGTGTAATTAGAGGGACCTGAATGTAACAAGCGAAGGTTTAAATACCATCTTTAGGCAAACCCTAGGCCATTCGGCCTAGGTTTGTGTTCGACGGCTTGTACACGAGAGAAAGGGAGAGACGCAGGAGAAGGGTGGCCGGCAGCGGTGGTTCGAGGACGGTAGCACGCGGGGGAAGGTCATTCATCGCAAAGGTAATCCCCATTCATGTTCTTATATGCGTTTGCTTGTGTTTTTACTCAAAAACCAGATTAGGGTTTAGCCATTGTCTAAAGTGATCGGAGAAGGAGATGGTGGTGGCTACCGGTCGTAGAGTGCGGCGGCGGCGGCGCAGTAGTGGTGCGTGGTGGTGACAGCCGGGAGAGAAAGAACATGGTGGTGACCATTAGGGTGGTAGTAGGCAGCCGAGGAGAAAAGAGAGAGAGAGAGAGAGAGTGCGGGCGACAAGACGGAGGAGACGGCGACATGGCGGCTGCTGTGGAGGCTCACTCCGGTGGCGAACGAGGGGAGGACGAAGGTAGGGTTGTATCCGACGTGTACGGCAACTCATGTGAAGGCCAACTGTGTGGGCAATGGAGGTATCATTCGATTAGGGTTGGGCACGTTATGAGGATGAGGACGACGAGATGCATGGCAGTAAGCATCGAGGATGGTGGTGCTCGGGCGAACGCGTGCTACAAGTGTGGTGAACCCGGCTAGGGTTTCACACGGTGCATGGTTTGCATGCAAACAAGAGACCCGACACATGCACGTGTGTGCTCGAGGAGCTAGGGTTTTGCATGGTCATATGTACGGGCATGCATGCATGTGACCCAGTTCGGGTATTCGGTTTCTAAACGGGTCGAGGACGATCCGGTTTGTGTGAGCCCGTGGGACTAGGGTTTCGTGGAAAGAAAGGACGAGCTGACGAGACGGCTTTAGGGTTTATATTTTATGCATTATACGACGTAGGTGTAGAACGTATTCTGATCATGTGATTGTACATTTGACAGGTTCGAGATTTGAACGAGTGGTCGTGGTGTAGGGCAAGGATTGGGACTCAGCGTAACCTGTGAGTTTCTAATCCCCCTCTTTTAAATGTTTTAACGTTTTTGGGGCTATCGTACATACTTACCAGAGATGTTTTACGTATTAAATGTGTTAATAGTTTTGGGTTTTAACCCGAGATGTTTATGAACTAAAACATTCAGTAATAAGTCGGAGGGTCTACGGGGGTGTTTATGAGATCTTGTGATCTAGGTCCAAAGGTGGTTAAATGGTCACGGGTCGTATAGTGACCTAACAGGGGTGAGTCGGGATTGTAGCGAACAGGTCATACGGGTACGACTAGGAAGTGTCACAGGGTGTGCATGTACGGGATATATGCTTAATTAATGAGATATAGTAGTTTTATGTGTGTTGCTATATTAGCAGTGTATTGTGTTACGAGTTAGTCGGGGTGAGTCGGGATATAAGCTAAACGCTTATGAACACGTGTAGGATATGTTATCCTAGTGCTACGTGTGGGGTGTAGGTGTAGTTAACGAGTGATGTAAATAGAGTATGATGTTATGTGTTATATGTGTTGCTTTATGTGCTTGCATTGTTGTCCATGTGTTGGGTCAACAGTGGTGTGGAGGACGGAGTCCTTCGGGGTCATCATTGTATGCGTGACATGTCAGTCACTGTATGGTAGATGATATAGTCACCGTGTGGTGGCTGGGTAGTCATCATAGATGACGAGTGTGTCGCTTTGTTTAGCGGCGGGGCCCTGTAACAAGGGTATAGGGGAGCTTATGACGATTATCCCGACGGGGATAACCCTGACGAGGGTGCAGTAATGAGGTATGTGTTTGCGTGCTTTTATAATTGTGTTAAGTTGCATGCAAATGATGAGTTATATTTATTGTGCATGAGATGATGCTATTATGTTGTGTAGATGTTATTAATGATGAGAGTCAAGCTAGATTAACCGTTGTGTCAGGATTGTGATGTGATGCTTACAAATGTTAGGTCAGTTGATTTGAAGGAGCCTTGGTCAAGGCTGAGTAAGTTGATGTCTAGGGATTTGTTGTGTTAACCAAGTGTCGAGTTAACACGGGTACCTGAGCATGAGTTATCAGTATAGTAAGTTCGACCTATGTCGATGAGACTGCGTGATTATGATTATTATGGGATGAGTCTTGGGAAATGGACTATTACGGGATGTCGGGTGATAACAAGGGTTATCTGTTGGTTAATGAATTGTGAACCTGTTTTATAAGGACCGTGGGTCCAGAGTAAAATTCAAATAACTTTCGAGATGAGTTAGTTGTTAATTAAACTAAACTATTAGAACTCACTCAGCGTAGCTGACTTTGTATGTACGTTAGATTGTTGTGCAGGTGAGTCTGCTAGGTGTGGTATCTTGGCTTGGGAGCGGTGCTACTCGGATTGGTGTGCAAGCATTCGTGACGTAACATAATGACACTATATAGTAATTAATGTTTTAGAAAGACTTCCGCTGTAGTTTAATATATCAAAAATGAGTATTTTCAAGGGAATAACCCGTTATGAGAACCAACTGTAGGGTGCCTGGTTTGGGGCCTTACAAGTTGGTATCAGAGCCGTGGTTTAAGAGAAAACTGGTATTTTTAAACAAATAAAATGCCTTAACTTAAACTGAAAATGGGACAAGGGTGAAACGAATGCCACCACGAGTAACCGCGAGCCAATAGGTACGTCTTTCGAGTTGAGTAGTAATTATTATTTACCAATGGTGTAGTGTTACACTAGGTAAAGTGATTTATGGTTCCATGTGGGATCATGTGGAGTGATATGTGTTGTAGTATTATGTAGAACTACTGGAAATTGTGTGGTGTGATTAAATGAGACTATGATGTGAGTTGAGTAATGTGGAATAGCATTAGTTGTAACTATGTGAGATAGTTTGGTGTGTCGATATGATTTAGTAATTTTGTGGTAACCTTGGATGGTGTGATATTGTGATAAAGATGATGACTTGCTAGGTTATTGTGTGGTGCTATATGAGTTGTGTGGGGTGCATGTACATCCGGGTTGTGTGAAAGGTAGAAAGTTGTCGTGAATATGATGGGGAAGGTTTAGAATCCGAGCAGTAATGTGGACCACCAAATTGCATTTGATCACCGTGATTTGGCAGTCTATGATTACTCTCATATTCTGAATTTGACACCCACAGTAATCACTCCAACGTTCTATCTTGTATAGGTACTGATGGCTAAGACAAAGCGTGCCAGACCTGTCAGACGGGGAGCTCCGGCCGGGGGAGGAGCAGATTGTCAGGACAAACAGGCGCCTGCCGTAGACAAGAAGGACAGTGACATAGAAGTGGTGTTGGCACTTCCCGCGTCAAGTGTGACTAGAGCTGAGGATGGCAGCGTCCCGCATGATGCTGAAACCAGAGTGACAGGATGGAAAAGGAGGGCCGTGTCGGCAGTACGCGATTTCCCTCCAGGATATGGACCTGTATGGATGAAAGATCGACCACGTGCGTCAGCTAAGAGAGCTTTATTTCAAGAGAACTCGGTGACTGACACGGGATCCAATGAGGAGGAACCGGAGGAGGACACAGCAGATACACCTAATGTGGTCCCGTAGTAATCTTGCGAGCGTTGTTTGAGACGTTGAACTTCCGGATGACTTTTGGACATGACGGTTGTCACGAGAGATTGTGGGGTGATCTAACATTTTGAGTGATTAGACGTATACGTGGTGTGATGTTTATTTCAAATATTGACTATTTGATTTTGACATTGAGTGCGAGTCATACCGCGAGATGATTTGGTATGACCAATGATAGTTGCATGTGTGATAGCTTGCTATTGACGGTGTAGTGTTAATTATGTGTGATTATGTGATTACCTTTTGAACAACGTGAGTTCATACTAAACGTAATCGTTGATATGATGCTATGGCTTGGCTGATTAGACTATATGAATAGACCAGTGTAGACCTGGGTTTGATTAGTTGTGTGTGTCTACGGTCTTAAGATAGTGTCACCTATGTGTTATGCTTAGGTGATGTATGAAGAGTAAGGGAGATGTGTTTAGCCTTAATATGATATTAAATATCTTTATATCTTAAGGCATAGATCTTTGCGAGGTGAATGTTTTGGTGTTTAAGGACATGAAGTGTTTTGTGAATAAACTTGTTGTCTTTAATTGAGTTGCTTATAAGTATGAGTTATTTGTGTCACGTACTTAATAGTCGTGGCGGGAGATCAAGCATAAGCTTGACATTGTGTCTAGCGTTAGTCAGGCGGGAGACCAAGTGTAAGCTTGGTGTGATGTTGACATTTGTCAATAGGTTATTGTGTCTGACGATAGTCAGGCGGGAGATCGTGTTTGCTTGTGTCTTCGGGCCAAACAACATGATATACTAGTGTGTCTATAATTGACGAGGTCATAGGGTATGTGCGTAGATTTACCCAGCTTTAGCTAGTTGTGTATGTGCACTTTGTGTGAGTTAGAAGCTTGAGTTACTAGTACATGAGTGGAACAATGTGTGTTCTGTAGTTATGTGTGTCGGTGTGTGTCCTTGTAGTACACGCTTAGTCGTGCATAGGACAAGTGGTCAGTATGCTTAAGTATAGTATTTCTATCTTGACAATTTTCTCCACGTTGATACATCGAGGTGGTGCGAGGAGTTTCAATGTCTTTCTAGACGATCGGTGAGGTGCTCTAATGAGATACCTATGCTTATATCTTGGGAATTCGGAGCACGAAGCCAATGGGCGGAGCAGTGAGAGTAGATTATGAAAGCGTTTACGTGGACGCTTGACCAGAAGTGTTTATGATGAGGTAAAGATGACGACGCTGAAGATTTCAGCACGGAGTTAACAAGATGACGAAGGACCTCAATGGAACACGTTCTATGTGAAGAATTCAGCCTAGGTTTGTGTTCGACGGCTTGTACACGAGAGAAAGGGATAGACGTCGGAGAAGGGTGGCCGGCAGCGGTGGTTCGAGGACGGTAGCATGCGGGGGAAGGTCATTCATCGCAAAGGTAATCCCCATTCATGTTCTTATATGCGTTTGCTTGTGTTTTTACTCAAAAACCCGATTAGGGTTTAGCCATTGTCTAAAGTGATCGGAGAAGGAGACGGTGGTGGCTACAGGTCGTAGAGTGCGGCGGCGGCGGCGCAGTAGTGGTGCGTGGTGGTGACAGCCGACAGAGAAAGAACACGGTGGTGACCGTTAGGGTGGTAGTAGGCAGCCGAGGAGAAAAGAGAGAGAGAGAGAGAGTGCGGGCGACAAGACGGAGGAGACGCCGACATGGCGGCTGCTGTGGAGGCTCACTCCGGTGGCGAACGGGGGGAGGACGAAGGTAGGGTTGTATCCGACGTGTACGGAAACTCATGTGAAGGCCAACTGTGTGGGCAATGGAGGTATCATTCGATTAGGGTTGGGCACGTTATGAGGATGAGGACGACGAGATGCATGGCAGTAAGCATCGAGGATGGTGGTGCTCGGGCGGACGCATGCTACAAGTGTGGTGAACCCGGCTAGGGTTTCACTCGGTGCATGGTTTGCATGCAAACAAGAGACCCAACACATGCACGTGTGTGCTCGAGGAGCTAGGGTTTTGCATGGTCATGTGTACGGGCATGCATGCATGAGACCCAGTTCGGGTATTCGGTTTCTAAACGGGTCGAGGACGATCCGGTTTGTGTGAGCCCGTGGGACTAGGGTTTCGTGGAAAGAAAGGACGATCTGACGAGATTTCTTTGGGGTTTATATTTTATGCATTATACGACGTATGTGTAGAACGTATTCTGATCATGTGATCGTACGTTTGACAGGTTCGAGATTTGAACAAGTGGTCGTGGTGCAGGGCAAGGATTGGGACTCAGCGTAACCTGTGAGTTTCTAATCCCCCTCTTTTAAATGTTTTAACGTTTTTGGGGCTATCGTACATACTTACCAGAGATGTTTAACGTATTAAATGTGTTAATAGTTTTGGGTTTTAACCCGAGATGTTTATGAACTAAAACATTCAGTAATAAGTCGGAGGGTCTACGGGGGTGTTTATGAGATCTTGTGATCTAGGTCCAAAGGTGGTTAAATGGTCACGGGTCGTATAGTGACCTAACAGGGGTGAGTCGGGATTGTAGCGAACAGGTCATACGGGTACGACTAGGAAGTGTCACAGGGTGTGCATGTACGGGATATATGCTTAATTAATGAGATATAGTAGTTGTATGTGTGTTGCTATATTAGCAGTGTATTGTGTTACGAGTTAGTCGGGGTGAGTCGGGATATAAGCTAAACGCTTATGAACACGTGTAGGATATGTTATCCTAGTGCTACGTGTGGGGTGCAGGTGCAGTTAACGAGTGATGTAAATAGAGTATGATGTTATGTGTTATATGTGTTGCTTTATGTGCTTGCATTGTTGTCCATGTGTTGGGTCAACAGTGGTGTGGAGGACGGAGTCCTTCGGGGTCATCATTGTATGCGTGACATGTCAGTCACCGTATGGTAGATGATATAGTCACCGTGTGGTGGCTGGGTAGTCATCATAGATGACGAGTGTGTCGCTATGTTTAGCGGCGGGGCCCTGTAACAAGGGTATAGCGGAGCTTATGACGATTATCCCGACGGGGATAACCCTGACGAGGGTGCAGTAATGAGGTATGTGTTTGCGTGCTTATATAATTGTGTTAAGTTGCATGCAAATGATGAGTTATATTTATTGTGCATGAGATGATGCTATTATGTTGTGTAGATGTTATTAATGATGAGAGTCAAGCTAGATTAACCGTTGTGTCAGGATTGTGATGTGATGCTTACAAATGTTAGGTCAGTTGATTTGAAGGAGCCTTGGTCAAGGCTGAGTAAGTTGATGTCTAGGGATTTGTTTTGTTAACCAAGTGTCGAGTTAACACGGGTACCTGAGCATGAGTTATCAGTATAGTAAGTTCGACCTATGTCGATGAGACTGCGGGATTTTGATTATTATGGTATGAGTCTTGGGAAATGGACTATTACGGGATATCGGGTGATAACAAGGGTTATCTATTGGTTAATGAATTGTGAACCTGTTTATAAGGACCGTGGGTCCAGAGTAAAGTTCAAATAACTTTTGAAATGAGTTGGTTGTTAATTAAACTAAACTATTAGAACTCACTCAGCGTAGCTGACTTTGTATGTACGTTAGATTGTTGTGCAGGTGAGTCTACTAGGTGTGGTATCTTGGCTTGGGAGCGGTGCTACTCGGATTGGTGTGCAAGCATTCATGTGGTAACATAATGACATTAAATAGTAATTAATGTTTTAGTAAGACTTCCGCTGTAGTTTAATATATCAAAAATGAGTATTTTTAAGGGAATAACCCGTTATGAGAACCAACTGTAGGGTGCCTGGTTTGGAGCCTTACAGACGTATTCCACCGTTAGTTGGGCTGTGACATATTGGTATCAGAGCCATGGTTATAGGGAATTAAGTTATTAGAAACCAATGACCTAGACTATAACCTTAGGATGCCCATTTTGTGCTATGTTGCATAGGGTTGTTCATGGTTCGGTTTAAAACCGCGAAACCGTCCAAACCGGTTATCGGTTTGGTTTCACGGTTGGTTTTTTTTGTTACTTTCGGTCGGTCGGTTTAAAAAATTCCAAACCGTATCAAACAGTTTGGTTTACGGTTTATATGAAAAAAACCGGTCGTATTAAACCGGACCGGACCGTGAGATTTAACTATATTCTAGTTTTTTAAATATAGTTTTGACATGTATATTTTCCTGTTTATTGACCTGTAAATGTAGTTTCAACATCTATGTTCATGTTTCCATACATCTCGGAAGTTTGGATAGCATATAGTTTGTTTTGGACTGTATTTTTTTTCATGTAGCATTACAACATTGTTTTAAATTCTAGATAGCTTTTAGCATATATAAATTTCACAGTTTTATGCTTAGAGAAACTTTGACAGTTTTATGTTTGGAGAAATTTTGACATTTTTATGTTTAAAGCTTTGTATAAAGGTCCAAACTGTGAAACCAATCTGGAACCAAACTGTTAGTAACGGTTTGGTTTGGTTCAGTTTTAATTTTCAACCGTTTGGTTTTAGTTTTCGATAATCAAAAACCATTACTAACGGTTTGACCCAAAAACCGCGAAAACCGGACCGTGAACACTTACATGCTATTTGCTATATTCTACTCTATGTACTAAATTATTTGATAACTTATTTGTTAGATTATATGATTTACTAATTCCTACCCTAAATGATAACTAAATAATTATATAATAATACTCCTATCCTAAGCCTCTTATCCCTCTTTCCCCTTGCTATGCCTTCATCATCTTCACATGTGGAACATCATACTCATAGACGCAAGTCTATAAAAATTCTGAAACCCCGTCAAGGTTTTAAATTCTGTTAATTAATAGAGAACATGTGCAATCTTGAAGGGTGACACCTGTACTCTGGGTTTTCTGTCTAGGAAAGCATTTCATATAATTCCAAATCAACCGAAGAATCCGTATGCTTTCTTGGGAATTCCCGGGGTGAGTGTTTACTTATAGACTAAAACATGTATTCTCGAAAGTTATATGAATTTAAATAACCTTGATGTGTCAAAGTATTCAATTGGTTATGTTACCAAGTGAGTGCAATCCAAATATGATTATTTTACATGTTACATAACGTGAGATATGTTTGTTTCATCCTTATCAATCCCGTACTTGTTCAAAACGCAATACGTCACATTAATTATTATTTTTAACATGTATCACTTCAAATTTTCAACCTTGCATTACATATTATTTTTCTATTTATATTTACATGTATGCGTACTTTAATAAAGCAATATTTTTTTGTCCACGTGTCATCTTTTTAGCCTACTTCTAGAAAACTTTCCCTCCCAAATTGTTGAACCTTTCTTGCCTTGCAAATTGTCTGCGATTCTTTCAAATTGAAGCAAGATATTTACACATTTGCCTTCCGTTTCAATCACCCAAGTGGTTACATCCGTGATTGAAGGTTTCCCTAATTGATATCTTACGATTCTTCGAACACCTCTGATCTCACCCAACTAGGCGTCTCGAACCCAGTTTTCATCACAATCCCATCTTCAAGTGCTCCTTGAAATCCAGGTATGTGTGTATTTTTTTATTATTATTATGATATGATTATGACTATTCATCAACGATTTCTATGTGTTGTACCTATTTCAATTAGGGCACCGATTCATTACTTCAGTTTCTCGAGGTATGCAGTAGGCACATTTGATGAAAGACTGATTAATCGTGTGCGTAATGTGCTTCTTCGTGAGATGCAAGAGGTTTGTATGTCATCACTATTTTCTTGATATGCTTATGATGAAATCATATTGTTTGAGAAATGTAAATTTAGGCTAACCGAATGGTGAACGCGAGGTTGTTTCTCTTTTCCCCTTTGTTGAATTAAGATAAAGGATTTGATGAAGAATCAATTAAGAGAAAGGATAAAGGTTCACTCATATGCTAAACTGAATGTGAGGTCATTTCTCTTTTCTCCTTTGTTGAATTATTATCTTCTTGGTTTTCATTCTATTGATTACTTGATTTTATATGCTATTCTTTGATAATTAGTTGTTTTTTTTTCTCTTTTGGGATGGATTACATTAAAGCAAAGTGATTGTTGAGTTTTTAATTTTCAATCAACTGATACAAATTTGTGAGTTTTGATAAATTTTAGGGCAATGCAACACATGTTATGAACAAAGAAAAATAGAAACATAAATTATGTTTTCTTCATTATTGAGTTTTAAGTGTAAATGTGACTGTTGGGGTAAATGAAGATACACTGATGATGACTGGGTTGTTACACACAGTTGCGGATATTTTCTGTATCAAATGTGGATCGATTATTGGATAGACATATGTAAGATATAATCCTTTTCCTATGCTCTTTGTTTGGACAAATGTGGATCACTTGGGATCCATTGATCTGTCCGGGTTTTATGATTAATTTGTCAGTATGTTGTATGTGTTTATATTAATTTGGATTTTGTTTCTTGTGATCGATTTTCATCCACGTCCGATACCCCTCAACTTTTACGAGTTGTGCAAATTTTTTTTTTTTACGGTTTTATGTATCCGGTTACCCCTTATGTTACCCCTGAGCAAAAATTACGTTACCCCTCAAATTTTTTTAAAAGTTCAACACTTCATAAAAAGTCCAAAATTTTATAAAAAACCTAATACTTTATAAAAAGTCCCCACATTTTATTAAACATTTTGAGGTATTGTGTTTTAATAAAACATTTGGGCTTTAGCCAGCCCAAATAGCCCAAATGTTTTATTAAAACCCAATACCTCAAAGTATCAATTTTCAAACCCAACTTACCCAAGCGGTCGGCCAAGAAGAAAGACAGAGAGCGGGAACTGTGAGACTGTGAGAGCCAGAGACCGACCACTTGACCAACCGCTCGACCTGAGCTGAGACCACCGCTCGGCGCCGCCTCCGCCAAACCCTAGTCATCCGCCTCGCCAGTCGCATGTTACCGTAAAAAAAAATTTGTTTACATGAAAGTACAGTAAAAAAAATTTTGTTTCATTTACTTGAAAGTACGTTAAAAAAAATTCTGTTTGCATGAAAGTCCCGTCAAAATTTTTTTTTGTTTCATTTACATGAAATTACGGTCAATTTTTTTTTTTCGTTACCCCTGAACTTTTTTTCTAGATCCGCCACTGGTCGGATTGCCACTTGGCAGGTGCTCTCGGGTTGTTGAGGATCCTAACTTACAAGGTAAAAAATCCATACTTTCTTTGTTGTAGATACATACTTATAATTATCATTTATCGATTGAATATCAATCATATATTCCTTGGTTTAATGTATTACAGGTTTATGTTGATGGCACCACAACGATGTCGACACATGCAGGGAAGCGTTTTCTTGCACTAGAAATGTTTTTGGTGAGAACAGATGGGTTTTCTTGCATTTGGAAAAAATTAACAGAATCTTCATTGTCTTTCACATAATCTTATGATGGTTTTAAAAACATTCCTTCGGGTGGTTTTTAAAATAGATCCCAAGTGACCCTTTGACCCATTTAAGAAAATTTCCACAGGTAGCTTTTTAAAATTTGTATTTTATTGGCTGCAATTTGGACGGGTCATGAGAGAAGAAAGCCAGCATGGCCCGAACATAAAATGAATCAAGAGAACTTAGAACAACAAGTACTTTGACCCGTTGGCTAACTTTTATCCAAACAATTGTCAATAATTAAATCATAACCAAGAGATAAACATAACTCTGTTCAGAACTTCAGATTGTATACATTATTTATTTCATCCATATTGATACTATTTATTTTCTTATATGATCTTTTTCAGTGTGCTTGTGAAAGCACATAAAAGGTAAGTCAAATGAGACCATTTTGACAGTAGCTCTTCAACATGTAATGTCTCTTTATATTTTGGAATTTATTTGAGTGTCGTAGAGATTCTGCATGCATGGTGTTAATTTGGTTGATGCATGTGTGTTTATGTATGTATATTGATGTTTATAGAGCTACATGTTGAGTATGGTAGAATAAAAAGTGTTTCAAATCAGCCTGTCAAGAATTCCTCACAAAATCAAGCTGCACCTTCGGATTTGAAACCTCTTGTGTTATCATGTACCAATAGTTCTCCTTCATTCTTATCAGCATTGAGGCTCAATACTAAGCATATAAGCATGTTTTCATGTGTCGGTTCGTCTTTTTTTATTTACTTAAAATAAATACTGCCTTATATTGAACTAAAAGTTGTCAATATTGTAAACGAGCAGCATGCTCTAAGTTGAAGGCTATTCAAATTTGTTTGGGATATTGATCTTTAATGGAAATTAAAACAGACTTGAGAGACCATTAGGGAAAATGAGAAGCATCATCATGTTTTGACTTTTATATGACCCAACAGATCAAAACGTTGGATCCATTGATCCACTGGGTCATCCTTTTAAGTGGGCCAATCCAGCATCTGTCCGGGTTGGACCCGTTCAACCCATTTACTTATGATTTGGGTTATTTTTTATGAATTTTATCTCTAATATGTTAAATAAATTTTCTTTTGCTAAAACGGAAATGGGTCGACGGTTTGAACCATTACCCGACTCACCGAACCTGATCATTTTGCTACCTTTTATAACACATAAAAAGATCAATTAGTTGTTCTATTATTCAGTACAATACAATTGGGTTGAACGTTAAAAACACATTTACATTGCTTTTCAGGTTTGGGCAGAAGATGCTGATAGCGATGATTGGCGTTGTGTGCAGACTTTAAGCGAATCAAACAGGTGGCAGTTTAAAACAAATGCTTAAAGTTGTTCTAACACAAATATTGTTTTTAGTGCTGTTATGTTAGAGAAATACTACAAAACAACATTTCTGTTAGCATTCAATCCTGATTAAGTAGCATCATTATGTTGGAATGTAATAAAATTATCATAATAATTTCGTGGACACACATCTACAGTATGGGCACTATCTTTTATTGCTTTTATTATGTAATTTTTTTTTTGTATACGTAATTAAAAGCATACACTTTATTTCATTATTTGTATTGAACCCGTGTAGTACACGGGTCTCTAACCTAGTGTATATATATATATAGGGTTAGGTTCATGAGAGAACTTATTTTAATGAGAGAACTAGAGAACCACTAAGAAAAGAAGGGTGGAATTTTAAAGGGAAAGGGTAAAATTGGAACTTAAAATATATAAATCTTTAAACATTTCAATCTTTTGCATACGTTATTATTTTTTTTTTAAAATCGCACCATTAAATCTAAACCCCCCACCCCACCCTCACCCAAAAACCTAACCCCACCCCACCGACCCCCTCCCCACCCATCCCAAAAACCTAAACCCCCCACACCCACCCCCACCAAAAACCTAAACCCCCCCCACCCCCACCAAAAACCTAAACCCCCACCCCCACCTAAAAACCTAAACCCCCCACCCACCCCCACCCAAAAACCTAAACCCCCCACCCCCCACCCAAAAACCTAAACCCCCCACCCACCCCACCACGCAAAAACCTAACCTAAAAGATAAACTAAACCCAAAAACTAAACTCTAAAGCTAATCATACTACACATGTGCAGTATTGCGGTGTTTTTTTTTTCGTTTTTTTGGGGTTTTTTTTTTTTTTTTTGAACGAGGACGACGTGGGGAACAAGGTCTCCGAAGCGGTTTTTTAGTTTTTGACTTATATTTTGAGTTATGATTTTTTTATTATTTTTTTGTCTTTAATGAGGAGTTCTCTAGTTCTCTCCCTAAATGCTAGTTCTCTCATGAACTTCACCCTATATATATATATATATATATATATACACACACACACACTTTGTTCTGATAGATAAATCAATGTTGGAACTTATAAATTGTTAATCATGTATTTACTTATCCTTTATTTTTATCATACATGTATGTATTTGCTCATCAAAGATAAAATATATATATATACTAGGTTACTTACCCGTGTATTACACGGGTTGAAAACATAAAAAATGATAAACTTGTACATAATTCAAAAAATTACAAATTGTATGAATAATTAGTTGACTTTTTCTGTAATATAAATGGAGTCAATTTTCTTTAATATTTTAGGAAACCCTCTAAATTGACTTTTTCTGTAATGAGGAAGGTTGAGGAAGTGACACGTGTCAGAAATTATATATATATATATATATATAGAGTTGAGTTACACTAAAAATGTTTTTTTTCCTAAAAAGCCTAAAAAGGGCATAGTGTTTTAAATTTTAGGCATGGTGTTCTTTAACTTTTAAATATGTTCACATAAATAAAACAAAAACACCATGCCTAAAATGAAAGAACACCATGTCTAAAATCTCCTTTTTAGGCTTTTTAGAAAAAAAGTCCTTTTTAGTATAACCCTCCCATATATATATATATATATATATATATATTGTCATATTAAAAGAACGTTTATACCATTGGTAATTTCATAAAAAAAGGAAACTTTCTCTTTTATAAAATATAATAATTAAACAAATAATATTCAAGATTTTATAAAGTTATAAAAACATTTTTGTTCTTTTTAGAAACAATTAAAATGATTTAAAAATAAATAAAGAACGTCTTGAACCCTTTCAAAAACCCTTGAAACAACACCCCCCCCCCCCCCCCCCCCTAATATAGATGTGAACCCTAGATCATGTACTACTTCAATTTTGACTTGTAAAAAGTCAAAATCGATGTGGCACCCTCAAATCACCGAATTTACGAGATTAAATCCTTCTCAAATCATTTTACCACTCAAATAAAATCATTTGGACTCTTGAAACCGACCATTTAATGGAGAAAACAAAGCTATTTAACCTTTTGTGAGTATACGGTTATAGTTGTGACAACCCACAAAATTAAACTCAATTCCCTTCAAATTCCGTCGATCACAGGTGTAAAACGCGTTACTCTTTGTTAATTAAACACCCTTTAATTACCAACTTCAATCACCAACCCAAATTACACAAACTCGTCCTTTTTTTTCTTTTCTCCATTTTCTCTCGATCGGCTTTGGGAGGGGGAAGAACCACTCGAACCTACATTCCATCCAAGGACGACTTCAGGTATCCAATCTACCTCGCTTGTAATCGCATCATCGATGTATTGTTGTTGTAATCGATCTAAAGTTTTAGGGTTTCAGGAATCTGTGCGATAAGGGGGCTAGGTAAGGAAGAAGATGAAGCTGTTGATGTTGTTTATAAATTTGTTTTCCTTATTCCTTACAAGGCATTAGCCCAGATCGCATGGTTAAAACTCTCCCCTTTCACCTTTTTTTTTACTTGATTTACCTCCTTTCCCACACACACACACACATATATTCACATGTATTGCTATAGAATTAAAAGGGTGGATCACGTGTTAATAATTGTAACTTGTAAATAAACTTTAACATCTATACACTATTTTTATAATTTTTTAAATATAATGTTTATATAAAAATTATCATTATTCTTTTCACAATTAATAGTCGTTTTAAATAAAAATATACGTATATATTTATAACCATGTTTAAGTATTTTAAACGTATAACGAATAATATATGAATCTACTCGTGTATTATTTCGCTACTAGTATATATCACTAAAGGATGTCAAATGTTTAGTGCATATCATAAACCGTATTATTTTTATAACCTTTGAAACTACAAAATAATCGTGGTTGTAACGTCACGACTTTTATCAAACTAGAAAGTTATATATATATATATGTATATATATATGTATATCTAATTGTCTTGATAAGATATTTATTATAAAGTGCAATTAATATTGACACTTAAAATCCCTCTTATAAATAAAATTTATAAAACATTTTTGGAATATAAAAGAGGTTATTTTGTAAACCCATTTGCCTTGTAAAGTTTTACAAATTCTTTATTTAATTTATCTTTTTATATAAATCTTTTAAAGCAAGTTTTATACCCTTAATTAATAATTAATTTGATTTAATTATTAATTAATTAGATCATTATTTTTACACTTAATTTTTATGGGAATTCAAACTATAAATAAATAAAAGGATTTATTTATTTATTCATTTATTTATACATTTACTTATTCATCTAACTATTTATTTAATTATTCATCTATTTGTTTATTATTCTTTTACAAACAAAAGAAAACTATATACTTATTTATTTACTCATTTATTTATAAACAAAAGAACACTATTAATATATCTACAAACAAAAGAGAATCATTTAATTATCCTTTCATTTAATCAAGTTGTAATACAATTATTTATCAAGGTTTACAAAGTTATTATCTGGAAATTGACAACTATTTTTCTTAATTAAATGAGGAGAAACCCACATCAATCTCTTTGCGCATTAGGATTTCCTTTATTCATTTTGTACAAATCATTGATGCACATATTACATCAAACATAGGTTAAACTTTGTGGTTAGCCAGAACATTTGTGCAACAACAACATACTTGTGTGCTTATCAAGCTACTCACTACAAGGTGAGTTTCATAGCCCTTTTACATTACTTATTGTTTACAAATACTCGGGGTGGAACGTGTTTTACCTTACTTTAGAAAATCCACTTACTATGTCCTTATGCAAGTCTATATGCTTCATGTCATAAAATACTTGGTGTTACATGTGTTCATGTTTTTAGTACAATCATTAACTTGAGTTGCAAGCCTAAGGTAGTACTTATTATGATCATTGTAACATTTCTGATTTCCATGTTTT
Organism: Smallanthus sonchifolius; assembly: GCA_023525975.1. Taxonomy (NCBI): domain Eukaryota; kingdom Viridiplantae; phylum Streptophyta; class Magnoliopsida; order Asterales; family Asteraceae; genus Smallanthus; species Smallanthus sonchifolius. The sequence goes on along the minus strand of CM042028.1, from coordinate 13,917,009 downwards.
CCTATCTATTTTATGCCGTGCAATAAAAGACGATTCCGATTTCAAATTTTTACAAATCAATATTTCGTGTGCAATAAGAACTTACACGCGGTTATTACATTACAAAAAACAACTGAACCTCGAGGACCAAAACTGATCAAAACTCGAAACAACATCAAGACTACAAAACTACAAGGACTATTCTTGCAATTATCAAAAAGTAACCAAGCACGGTCGTGCTTAGTCCTAAGCACGGTCGCGCTTGAGCAAATGACCACGGTCGTGCTTATTTTTAAGCACGGTCGCGCCTCGAATACAGTTTGACTTCTGAAAAGTCAAAACCGACTCAAATCTATTCCAAAAATAGATTGTAAACGTGTTCTAGAATTCGCGAAACTTGCAGAAGACGATATTCGGTGGATCAAGTCTTAAACATGACCAAATACACACGAATACACGCAATCTCGCACCAAACAACCAGACCTTCCTTTCTTAATCAAATCGTGTATTTTTGTTAAATATCAGACGAATTAAACTAATTTAATTCATTCATACGACTCCTATAAACATCCCGCAACCCTAAATCTATCATTACATCGTCTCTATTCCTCTGCCGATCAAACAAGCCGCGAATTCCTACTTCGAAGCCGACTGCACTTGTTGCCCAATCTAAACAGGTTAGTAGTAGTCCAATTGGTTCGTCTCTTCACCCTGATCAAAAGCCCTAAACTAATTCGTTGCTACATTACACAAATAATCAGATTTTAAAACTTGGTTTTTAAATAAAAACGATTTAATCAAACTACACGATGGATGTGTTATAAATCCAATTCATTAGTAGGGTTAGATTCGTAAATACTCAAATAATTAAAGACCCTTGAATCCAACAGCTTTAAATATAAGAATCAAACGAATTGTTTCTGGAATTGACCAGACACGGTCGCGCTAACCTATGAGCGCGGTCGTGCCTGGCCAAGCACAGTCGTGCCCCGAGAGAGGCCCGGTCGTGCTGACCGACTAAAAAAGACTCTGACCTAAAACAACCCTAGACGCGGTCGTGCCGGGTACGAGCACGGTCGTGCTCTATGGACAGACCCTTGTGAGACCTTCTGACTCAACCACGGGCGCGCTTCAGACCCCCACGGTCACGCCCGTTGACGAGCGCGGTCGTGCCTTGCACGAGCGCGGTCGTGCTCCCTTAAACAAAATCATTATTTTTATTCTTTTTAAATAAATTTGATAAAATATATTAAATTACAGTTTATATAATTATTTTTATATAATTACTCCAACACCTATATACCATACACTTGGTATTAAACAATTATTATTTATTTGAAATTTATATTTAAATAAATACTACTATTTAATAATATTCTAAATAAATAATATATTAACAAACCCTAAACTTATCAACAACAAATCCACTTTCGATATAAACTAACACACACAATAACACAAGATTATATGTTTATTTATTAGGTCAAATTTAGTGGCCTACAATACACCGCTATTATCTAATTGCTTGTGCAGTTTACACTCTCCATTACATGTGAGTCTATATAACCCCTTTTTACTTTTTACACTTTTGGGGTGGACATGATTTACATTAAACAATTTGCAACTTTTTCATAATACAATTCTCTACTTGATTACATGAAACATTTGTGCACTATGCTTGAATGCTATGAGTTATTACTATACATACATAACGCAACTCGTACAAATCATTAACTCCGTACAAGCCAACGGTAAACAAAAGTAGATCTACTGAGTCTGACAAACCCACCCGGGTAGGGTGTTTGTTACCGACAACACATTAGGGTAACCTGCGTGTTACGCCTCAGTCACAAGGTTTGATTGTACACCTAGTATGACTATAGATTCTCCATATTTGCCTTATATGCCATGTGAATCATATGAATTGTATAAACATTTTTGAACTCTTATTTGTATGTCAAAACCTATGTATTCTCACCAACTTTTTAGTTGACCCTTGTTTTAAATCATGTTTCAGGTACTAATGTTTGAAGTGATCAAGTTATGCTACACATAGGATTTTGGACTTAGCATTTAAAATTTAATCAGTTTATTACATGTAATTTACATTTTTGTTTGTGGATTGATTTGTATTTGATTGAACTTATTTGTTGCAATGAAAACGATGATTAAATATTTCAACTTTAGCAAACCATGAGCAATGAACAGTCTGCACGCTTCACGCCCCGACGTTTCCGCCGTCGGTTGGGGTGTGACAATCATATATATGGGAACCCGATTCTCTACTTACACAAATCTTGGCGGATTTACGTATACAACTTGGTACCTTTCATAACACAATCAGGTGAATTATGTATACATTGTTCATATTTTCATGGCTTGATTGTACACTTGGAACCTGTAACATCCCGATGTTTAATAAACCCAAATAAACGGGGGAATGGTCAAGATTAACAAAACAAGGTAAAAAGAAAACCAGCGGGCTTGGCCTAGGGCCGGCCCATGGGCCGTAGGCATGGGGGGAGGCCTCAACTCAGCTACAACACCACAGTCCTCCCTTACTTTCACTATTTTCACAAAGATTGTAGAGAGAGAGAACTGGGTCTAGAGAGAGAGAGCAAAGGAAACGGCTCAAAAGCTCGGGAATCATCACTCTCCATCTCAGGAACGTTCAACAACGAAGAGAAGACGAAAACAGGTAACCACCATACTCGAATCTAAGCTTTTAGTTTAGAAATGGGGTTTTAGGGTTTACATGGGGTTTTTACATAAAGATGGGATTTTTACGTATGGAATCGCATAAAAAGTATGTATCTAGCTTCATGGAAGCTAGATACAAATTTTGGACGTAAAAAGATTGAAGTTTGGATCAAAAACGAAGAATAAGATCAAGAACAGATGAATCGTCCGAAAAGTCGAATGAATGGTCCGAAAACTCTTTTCGTCCGAAAAATATTTTCGGACGGCATGATTTCGGACAAAAGATTTCGAACGAAAAATTTATCGGACAAAAGATTTCGAACGAAAAATTTATCGGACAAAAGATTTCGAACGAAATTGCACGATCACAAACCTCGTAATGGCCTTTAGCGTAGAAACTGCTGTTGGTAGAAACTCAGTAGTCATCCGAATGACTGACGATTGCATAATAGAAATAGAGGGCTATAAGTTTCCTTCTAGATTGTACCTTCTAACCTTAGGAGGGTTTGACATAGTGTTGGGCATGGATTGGTTAGCTGCCAAAGAAGCACAAATCGTATGTAAGCGAAAGATGATACATCTCAAAGCCACTGACGGCAGTCCAATTACGGTTTATGGGGATTGGAATTGCACGATGCCGAACGTCATCTTGATGATCAAGGCCAAGAGTAACATAAGGCGCGGTTGCGAAGCTTATCTGGCATATGTTATTGATGATAGAATGAAAACAAAGGAACTCAAAGATGTACATGTGGTGTGCAACTTTCCGGAAGTGTTCCCTGAGGACCTACCTGGCTTGCCACCCGATCGAGAAATAGAATTTCAGATTGACTTACTGCCAGGAGCTGAGCCCGTTGCCAAAGCACCCTACCGATTGGCTCCGTCAGAAATGAAAGAACTAATGTCCCAATTGGAAGAATTAACAGAAAAAGGATTTATCAGACCGAGCATCTCACCATGGGGCGCTCCGGTATTATTTGTAAAGAAAAAGGACGGCAGCATGCGCATGTGCATTGACTACCGTGAATTGAACAAACGAACAAGTACCCACTGCCTAGAATAGACGATCTTTTTGATCAACTACAAGGCGCGAGTTGGTTCTCGAAGATCGATCTTAGGTCAGGTTACCATCAATTGAAAGTAAGGGAGGAGGATGTACCGAAAACCGCGTTTCGCACGCGTTATGGACATTATGAGTTTCTCGTGATGTCCTTCGGACTAACCAATGTACCTGCAGCGTTTATGGATCTAATGAATAGAGTGTGCCGACCAATGTTGGATCGGTCAGTAATAGTTTTCATAGATGACATCCTTATCTATTCAAAGAACGAAGGTGATCACCACTGTCACTTGAGGGAAGTATTAGAAGTTCTGAAGGAAGAAAAGTTGTACGCAAAATTCTCCAAATGCGTGTTCTGGCTCAGGGAAGTCCAATTCCTAGGTCATGTCATAAACCCAAACGGCATTATGGTGGATCCTGCAAAGATCGAAACGGTAAAAGGTTGGAACATCCCGAAAACGCCAACAGAGATACGAAGTTTTCTGGGATTGGCAGGCTACTATTGAAGGTTCATTCAGGATTTCTCAAGAATAGCCTCGCAGCTGACAAAGCTGACACGTAAGGAAGTAAAGTATGAATGGGGTCCAACCCAAAACAACGCATTCGAAGAATTGAAGACACGACTAACCCAAGCTCCAGTTTTGACCTTACCTGAGGGAAACGAAGACTTGGTAGTCTACTCTGACGCTTCGGGTCAAGGATTGGGTTGTGTACTTATGCAACGAGGAAAGGTAATTGCTTATGCCTCGCGACAGTTAAAGATTCACGAAGTTAACTACCCGACTCATGACCTAGAGTTGGCGGCGGTAGTTTTCGCATTAAAGATATGGAGGCACTATTTGTAAGGAGTTAAATGCACCATTTACTCTGACCACAAGAGCCTGAAGTACTTTTTCGAGCAAAAGGAATTAAACATGAGACAAAGAAGGTGGTTGGAGCTACTAAAAGACTACGACTGTGAAATATTGTACCATCCAGGCAAGGCAAATGTAGTGGCTGACGCCTTAAGCAAGAAAGAAGAATCAACACCTATCCAAATCAAAGCATGTCAGTTGATTATAACACCGGATATAATGAATGAAATAGCGAAAGAACAAGAAGAAGCATTGTTGGAAAGGAATGTGAAACGGGAAAGAATGGTAGGACAACAGGGTAATCTGGAAACCAATGCGTACGGTGTACGAACTCGATTTGGCCGAATGTGGATACCTAAGATTGGTGAACTTAGGGCTAAGATCCTTGATGAGGCCCATTAGTCTCGCTACTCTATCCACCCGGGACGAACAAAATGTACCAAGATCTAAAGAAAGAATACTGGTGGCCTGGCATGAAGAACACTGTAACAGAATATGTGAGCAAGTGCCTAACCTATTCACTAGTTAAGGCCGAGCACCAGAAACCATGCGGTAAAATGCAACCCTTGCCGATACCAGAATGGAAATGGGAAGAGATCACAATGGACTTCATTACCAAGCTACCGCGAACAGCTAAAGGCAATGATACCATTTGGGTGATCGTCGACCGCTTGACGAAAAGTGCTCACTTTTTACCCATACGTGAAGCTTCTTCGTCTGAAAAGTTAGCAGAGATATTCATCAAGGAGATCGTAAGCAGACATGGTATGCCATTAACGATCATGTCAGACAGGGACACTCGATTCACATCAAGGTTTTGGAAGAAATTCAACGAATCAATGGGCACTAGATTAAACATCAGCACAGCTTACCACCCTCAAACCGATGGTCAATCGGAAAGGACCATTCAGACCTTGGAGGACATGCTCCGGGCCTGTATCATAGATTTCGGTGGGAGCTGGGACAGCCATTTGCCATTGGCAGAGTTTTCGTACAACAACAGCTATCACTTAACCATCGACATGCCGCCATTTGAGATGCTTTATGGAAGAAGATGTCGGACCCCGGTTTGTTGGGGGGAAATTGGACAAAAAGACTTTACCAGTCTCGAAGTGGTCAAGGCTACTTCAGAGAAGTTTGACCAGATAAAAGCTCGAATGAAAGCCGCTAAAGACAGACAGAAATCATACGCGGATAAGAGAATAAGAGATTTAGAGTTTCAAGTAGGGGACATGGTACTACTGAAAGTATCACCTTGGAAAGGGATCATTCGATTCAGAAAACGTGACAAATTAAGCCCAAGGTTTGTCGGACCTTTTAAAATTTTAGCAATAGTTGGAAAGGTTGCTTACAGACTTGACCTACCCGACGACACGGCTCACATACCATATGACGAGATTGAAGTAGATAACAATCTCAACTATGTAGAGGAACCAGTAGCTATGCTTGATCGAGCCAAAAAACAACTACGCAATAAGTCGATCCCTTTAGTCAAAGTACAATGGAAACATAGAAAGGGTTCAGAAGCTACGTGGGAGAAAGAGAATGAAATGAAGGAACTATATCCTCAATTGTTTAACTAGTAAAGAGTTTCGAGGACGAAACCCCCTTTAAGGGGGGTAGACTTGTAACATCCCGATGTTTAATAAACCCAAATAAACGGGGGAATGGTCAAGATTAACAAAACGAGGTAAAAAGAAAATCGGCGGGCTTGGCCTAGGGCCGGCCCATGGGCCGTGGGCAGGGGGGAGGCCTCAACTCAGCTACAACACCACAGTCCTCCCTCACTTTCACCATTTTCGCAAAGATTGTAGAGAGAGAACCATGTCTAGAGAGAGAGAGCAAAGGAAACGGCTCAAAAGCTCGGGAATCATCACTATCCATCTCAGGAACGTTCAACAACGAAGAGAAGACGAAAACAGGTAACCACCATTCTCGAATCTAAGCTTTTAGTTTAGAAATGGGGTTTTAGGGTTTACATGGGGTTTTTACATAAAGATGGGATTTTTACATATGGAATCGCATAAAAAGTATGTATCTAGCATCAAGGAAGCTAGATACAAATTTTGGACGTAAAAAGATTGAAGTTTGGATCAAAAACGAAGAATAAGATCAAGAACAGATGAATCGTCCGAAAAGTCGAATGAATGGTCCGAAAACTCTTTTCGTCCGAAAAATATTTTCGGACGGCATGATTTCGGACAAAATATTTCGAACGAAAAATTTATCGGACAAAAGATTTCGAACGAAAAATTTATCGGACAAAAGATTTCGAACGAAATATCTAACTAATAAATGATGTTTTCTAACTATGTAGTTTTCGGTCGAAAAGAGATTTCGACCGAGAAAGATTTCGATCGAAATAGGTTTCGGACAAGAGAGATTTCAGATGAAACATGTAGGCTATAACCTTGTTTCATTCATGACCTTTGACGGATCTACTAATACCCACCTAACTCGGAGCTCCTAAGTATCTTTTGGGAACTGCTCATCAGGTGAGTTCTATGTGCCCCCTATATGTTATGTGCAAATGTTTTCAAATGTTTTGGGGATGAAGTGCATACACAAAAGGAATGAATGTTATGAATGCCAATGTGATCATACGTGATACATGGAAATGAATAATGAATAAAGAATGAAACGTATGTTTACAAAGAATGAATGAATGAATGACATAACGTAAATGAATGAAATCTTGCTTTATATTATATATATTGCATGTTATGAATATATGTGAATGTTATGGATGCTTCGATGCTAACGGCTACTACGGTGGACGGACGACCATGTGACTACCATGCAACCGGGACATATACGTTCCTTCATCAGCTAGGACGTATGAAAGGCAATCAATGGACGGTCGAAACAAATGCCTTATCAATGATAAGTAGAACGGTTGCATGAATAATAGTTCGCATGGGAAACGGATGCCTTCGGGCAGACGGGCGAAAGGACGGACTACGACGGTAGACACGGTAGACGGACGGCCAAAGGTTGCCGGACGGTAATGAAGGACGGACTACTTCGGTAGACACAGTATGAATTACGGCCTACGACGGTAGGACGAAGCGTCTGTCTTTGTGACTTACGCAATCAATGACGGGTTGATCACCCTTATGTGTATGACCAATGAATGTTCAATGAATGCATATGCTCCTAATTGCGTGTATAGTCAACGTATGTTCACTGAAACAATGATGTATGTATATATATGAACCTATGATACGAATGAATGACTAACGTTATACCTAATGTTTTAAACTAGAACTCACCAGCGTTAGCTGACTTTTAGTATACATTTCAGGTAACAAGAGAAAGGGTCGTGCGAAGGCGTGATGGCTATCCGACTTGAGACTGACATCCCACTTTAAATTATGATAAGACAATGTTTATGTTTTAAATGCTAAGACTTCCGCTGTTATGTACTCTAATGATGAATGTTTCCGCTGTGTTTTGAATGTTATAATTCAATATCAATGACTACGTTTATGAGTAAATCCAACGAGTGAGGTTTTCCTGAAAAGGGGCCTTACAGAACCTTGTATGTTTTCACATTTATGCCTTAGAATTGATATTGACATAATGAATTTTAAATCATTATCAACTTTTGTTGGTGTCAAACCTATGTTACTCAACTATTTGTAGTTGACATTTACTTAACATGTTTCAGGTGCACACGTTTGAGGACAAGTCTTGATCATATAGGACTATGGACCTAGTTATATTTAATTCAAACTTTGATTATGTCATGTTTCATTTAAACTATGTGTTTCTTATTTCCTTGTAATGAATAATTAATATGGTTGAATAAATATTGAAACTTATTTAATAGTTGATCATGTGCTTTTGAACAACCGTGTTAGCCCCGGCGTATAATCCGCCGTCGGTCGGGGTGTGACAGATTGGTATCAGAGCCATGGTTATAGAGAATTAGGTTATTAGAAACCAATGACCTAGTCTATAACTGTGAATCCCTCTAATCTGGTGATAAACAAGCCTCGAATCTGCAACAATACTTCTGGATAGGTGGAATCAATCCAGAATCCAACAACAACCGACTAATGCAAATCAAACGAGAACGAGAACGAAAACCGCCACATAAACGAGATATAACATCAAATATGTAGATTGCATTGATAAACTTGTAATTACAATGACTAAAACTGAGAGAATACAAGAGATTACAAATTGATCTGATCTACGCATACTTGCACAAAATTAACTAATCTCTTCCAAACAAGTTCAAACAAACAACTATATATAGTTAAAAGATTTCGACCGAAATCTTTGACCGAAAACGTTTTCGACCGAAAGAGTTATCGACCGAAAACTTATAACTTGTACAATTAAAGTTTAACTTGATTTCTATGGACTACTAGGTTCCAACAATCTTGTCACACCCCTAAAATCCACTAACGGAGTTTTACCGTTTGGCGTGTGACAAAGCAGGATCTCAGCCATTAGTTACATCAAACGACTCTATATGAGTTTGAAACAAAACCATAAATGTTCAAAGTAAATGCGGAAGCGATAAATAGATGCGCCAAACAAACGCGCCCAAAGTCAAAACAAATAGAAAGCAGATAAATAGTTTAATTGTTTGATAAATGTTAAAAATGATAATGAGGCTCCATGCATGTCCTAGGGGTGTACCGGTGCCTTAGCGACCTGAGAAAACATGTAAGAAAAGTGTCAAAACAAGGTCGGTGAGTTCACAGGTTTTAGTTCGTAATAGCGTTTGCCAGATTATGTACATTCAGTATATATATCAATAGGTAGCTAACCTATGTTCATGTTTACTAAAGCGCTCGTAACCGAAGCTGACTGTTTGTTTGTGTTTGAATGCCTCCCACCATGTCTATCAACAATGGTGCCGTGTTTAGGTCAATATTACACTCGTTCGACCTCCAATCGAGTTAGCGCGACTAATGCGGGTGGGGTTTGTCAAACCCAGTAGTACTACTCAAGATTACCTCACTATGTTTATATTAAATGGTACGATGTGTAAGGACTTTCAGGATAGAGTGTTACGCTTAGTCTTAACAAGTGATAATATATGAATTACAATAATCAAAAGTGTTTGCGTCATGTTTTCTCCCCCAATTTAAAAATAGTAAAGGGGCCGTGAAACTCACCTGAGTTGTGTAAGCGTAGTAGATAGCACCACACAAGGATGCAATAGAAACCACAATTAGATTGCCTGTGGACAGTCTACGAATGCCCTATAATTACATTTATGATTGTTAGGAACACGTTAGATTTTGTGACGACGACACGGAAATGGTCGGACGTCCTAAAACATACTTAGGAATAAAGAATGGATGTTTTGTCATTGAAATTAAGAAATCCTTAGATTAATAATTAATATGAAAGTAGTACGTATGAAACGTCACTAAACACGAACCAAAAATATTAATTAAATATTCGTGTGTTTGTATGAGTTAATATTAATTTAGGGAAATATAACAATTATTTATGTGGTAAAAATAATAAATATATTATTTTTATTCAAAAACATATGCTTAGGTTGGGGTAGGAACTAAATCCCGAACACTCGAGGGTTTCTCCGGGGTCAAACCATATTAAAATATTAATATAGTAACGTACGAAAGGTTTTTATTTAAAAATAATTGTTTAAAAAAATGATTTAAAACCAAAACAGGGTGGAGGGAGTCGAACCCGGGTCTCCTCCCCCACAGCCAAACACACTAACCAACTCCGCCCGCTAGGGTTTCGCACAAAAACCCAGTTCTGATTTGATTTAACAAGAACCTTCCCTGTGTTCTTCCCTCCCCGTATGAACCGATCCAAACCAGTCCCAAGCCCATCGATTTCGGTCGCGATTGATCCAAAGAGTATAGGGGTTTTGTTAATCGGGGGATGGCGAACCTGTGGGTGGATTAAATTGCAAAAATAACATGTTTATGGTCGTGAATTTCTCTTTTGAAAACGCCGAACCCTAGGTTATGAACACAAAATCAAATTGATCAAATCTGATAATAAAAGTTGTTGAAACCATGGGGCTTTCAAAGAGTAGGTGATGGCGAATCTAACCATATAATTTATTGAATTTAGATTGATTCTAGGGTGGTGTTCGATCAAACCCGAATGAATATGAACCCTAGAATTTGTTTGTGTTAAATTCGATAATGTAAGCCCTAATTAGGTTAGGGCTTTCAATCTACAGACCAAGACGAGACTGAGAGTGTGTTTAATTACCAAAATTGGATTCGAATTGATGGAGTTCGAGCAAATACAGGTACGACTTCGAGTGGCTTGATGTCCGGCGGGTCTGTTTCCTTCTCCGGTGGAATTGAATGGTGCTACAGGTTCAGTGGGACTCGTTTGGGGTGCGCAGGGAGTTAGATTGCAATGTGATAAGCAAGTTGGTCGAATTCGATGGTCTTAGCTAAGTGTGTCGACGGTTTTGACTTGAATGCCCATAATTGGGTTTAAATTCGAATTAATGATAATGTTAATTGCTCCAATGATGGTCGTTTATGACATTAACGTGTATTACAGTTACAATTTGGACAGATTTGCGGTTATGGATTTGAATTTGGCTCAAGAACACACAAGTTTGACTTTTTAAAAGTCAACAAGAACCAATTTACTCAATTTTGACTTTGTAAAGTCAATAGAATGGATTTTGACTAATTACACAATTAGTCCTTGTAGTTTCCATATAATAGTTTGAGTTTATGACATGAATAGTCTCTGAGGTTTGTACTGAGTTAACTGGGTTAAGAATTGACTGGATTTGGGTTAACGGGGTTAACCAGAATTTGTCGGGTGTCATATCATCCCCTAATTGAAAGAATTTTCGTCCCCAAAATTAAAATAAAAAAAATTCCGGATATCACAAATCTCCCCCTAGTCCATTGAACATCAAGGCTTCAGTTGTTGTCTGCTGCCGACTTGGCTTCAACTTTGACGCGTTTAGATTCCAAATCTGCTAGTCTTTTCTTTATCATATTTGCTTCATACCTCATCGAGAGATATCTTACCACCACATGCATGTACAACTTGGCTTCAGTCTTTATCATTGTACTCATGTCACACTGGATCGGATTATGATATAGAATCTTCATATCTTCATCAGAGAAACTGAATAGATCCATCGGATCGAAGATTCTGACTTCAGGTAAGTCTTATTGTTTGATCACTGCTTCATGAGTCTGACTATCATATTCCCATCTGATAAAGGCTTTGATAAAGCTTTATCTTCTAGCCGGAATATAGACAGTAGACACGCTCTCGGCCGGTTGCACAATATACTAGTACTGTCTTTTACCATGTTTATCCCTTTTCTTCAGCTTAACACACTTAGAGATTTGTGGTTGGAAACTTCCAAACTTATCCAATGCACATTGATTTCTCAAATACTTTTCAAAGTTCTCAGCATAACAATCATTTGAAGGATTAATCAGCTTAAGATGACTCAAATCCCTGATATCCCATCTAGGTAATGTCTTGAACTTGCCACTGCTTGCAAAATACTATATGTCACCCTCAACCCTTTTTACCACAAACATTTTCTTCTCATGATCATACATCCAGCCAAGAATCTGTCCAGTAAGAGCTTTCTTTGGACTCCGAATCTTCTGGGTTATATTTTCAACAATCGATGGTTTCTCTCTAATCTTCCATCATAAAGTTTTGTCAATAAAATTTGTCTTTGGTGCTTCAGTTGGATGATTATCATCATCAGGCACTTCAAAAGATTCACGATCCCTTACAATCTTATCTAGCTTTCCAATTACTGAACCATCACCTTCAACATAAGTTTGTTTTTGTTCATATTCAATCTTGGTATATTCTTTGTTTGTCTCACCCTCATCATCTGACTCTGGCTCATCAGCTCCACCACCACTAATACCACCGTTTCCATCACTACTACTGTCATCGTCATCTGAAGGTTTATCATCATCTTTTCTCTCACCTGTGATAAATACTTCCTCATCTTCCTCTTCCTCCTTTTCTTCTTCTTTCTCTTTCTCTTCATCATCATCTTCATCATTTTTGATTTGACTATCAGTAATTTCTATTCCTTCACCTTGAATTGATTAGATAGTCAACATCAAACATATCTTGTGAACTGTATAAAGTTGTTTCATTTACAGGAGATGAAACACTCTGCGGTTCTACTGTAGACGGTCCTTCCTGATTCACATCACTTTGATTCACAGGGTTGGTTTGAGGGGTGACATTATCAGATTCTGACTGCAGGCCAAGATGCCTCAGTAAGTCTTGTACCATGCATTGCAATTGATTAATTTGAACCTGTTGCTGTTCAATGACTGTCTGTTGTCGACTGCTCTCTGCACGTAATTCTCTTATATCCCTTGTATTCAATACATCTCTGCTTTGTAAATTAGCAATATGTGTCTTCAGTTGACTCACAGTATCTGCAGTCTCTCTAGTTGCAAAGTTCATAAATTCTTCATCTACCAAATTATAGTCTCTCGATGACTTGAATATCCTCCATATCACTATCTAGCAAATCATCAACTTCATCATCCACATTAAAGTCTGGATCTGGGTTGTCAACGATCATGTTTGGAAATAAAGGAGTTTTAGTCCCACTGAACTTGCTTCTCTTTCTGACGGTGTTCATGTTGCTAAAAAAACTTCTATCATTTGTTTTGAAGGTAATTCAATACCATCATTTGGTAAATCTGGCAGCAAGGTATTGATAATCATCTGAACGAATCTTGGATACAATAAAAACTTGTAGTTCTGCCTTGGACCAACAAAATTGCTTATCATGGCTTCAAAAATCATTCTTGAAAATTTAAATCTTTTGTGAGTAGTCAAACAAACCAAAGCATGGCTGAAAACTTCACCAATTTGATCAAATGCTGCTGTTCTTGGACTTAAGTAGTGAATAAGAACATGTACGAGGTATCTCCATTGCTTCCCAAGCATAGTCTTTGTCACTTACCTTCTTTGAAAGTCTCCTTCATACCCCACGGTCATCACAATACTCGACACCTGTGTGTGTTGGTACACATATGTCCCCAGTTCATTGTAAGCGTTCGAGTCAAATGTAATCAGTCAGTTGTGATATAAAACAGTGTGTTTTGAGTATTTATGGTTGTTTATGTTTATTATTATTGATCACCGTTGATATATACCCTTAACATGTTTAAATAATACTTATGCAGAAGTTGTTCATGCTGATGAGTCAGAATGGACTCAGTCGCACGAATGAGTCATAAGTATGGCTCATTCGTACGAATGAACCATAAGGATGGTTCAATCTGCCGAATGACTCAGTCGCACGAATGGATCATCCGTATGAGCCATTCGTACGACTGGAACCTGCAGACTATAAATACATCTTAAATCGTGTTGTTAAAAATAGGAAGTCATATTAATCAACCCTAGCCGCACGAAATCGTCCAGAGACTTTGTCCAACTTCATAGTTCGTTCCCGGATCGATTCCTACACGTTCATAACGTTTATCAATCGTTAGATTGATCCGGGTTGTCGTTCTCACTGATTGGATCGCCAATCAAATAGAATTCCGCGCTATTTGATTTGGTTTCACGTTGAATCTATTGTAATCCGTACGTACACGGTCCTAACAAGTGGTATCAGAGCTTTGGCTCGTGATTCTTCGTGTATTCAATCTTGTTTTGGTATAAAATTCTCGTTTTTGTTCAAAAGCAAAATTTTTCGTGGTTAAATCTTGTGTTACTTGTGTTTTTGCGAAAAAAAATCATTGCTTTACACTTAGTTCTTGTTTTCTAAAGTTCTACATCTTTTGCAGCCCCAAAAACTCGATCAAAATCTCGTTTTTTCGAAAATTTTCACGTTTTTAGGGTTTCTGCGCGTCCTGTAGCACATTCGTGCGACTGAGTCATTCGTGGACTCCTTTCGCACGATTGACCTCAGTCGCTTCTCCATTCGTACGAATAGACCATCCGCATCAATTTTCTCTCATTCGTGGACTCCATTCGCACGATTGACCTCAGTCGCTTCTCCATTCGTACGAATAGACCATCCGCATCAATTTTCTCTCATTCGTGGACTCCATTCGCACGATTGACCTCAGTCGCTTCTCCATTCGTACGAATAGACCATCCGCATCAATTTTCTCTCATTCGTACAACTCAATCGCACGGATAGCTCATTCGTACGACTGGACTCAATCGGTTCTATCCTTCCAAAATTTTTCTAAGTGTTGAAAATCCAAAATTTTTTTAAAAATGACTGACGAGCACTCAGCCTATACAGCCGGGCAGAACGCAAGACTTCAAAACATGATGATAATAGAAAATGAAGCGGGAAATGGACAGAAAGCTCCGAAACTTGTGTCACTTGATGACTACCCACACTGGAAACATCGTTTTGAGATCTATCTCAACGGGGTAGATCCAATGCTTTGGGTATCAATTGAAACAGGATACACTGTTCCTGTGGGAGCTGATGGAGTCAAACTAACGTTGACTGGGATGTCTGAAGCCCAGAAGACTACATATAATGCTGAGAAGAAGGCATATGCTCTCCTCACACAATCCATTCCAAAGGATATTTTTCACCAATTTTCAGAAAATAGACTGTCCAAACCTTTATGGGATGCTTTAGAAAAGAGATATGAAGGGAATGCAGCTCTAAAGAATATGAGGGCCAAGGCACTGAAAAAGGAATTTGATAACTTTGCTGCGATTGGAAGAGAAACGTTAGATGAAATACTTGATCGTTTTTATCATCTAATGAGTGAGTTGCATACTCATGGGATAGTGACTACTATGGAAGAAAAAGTGTTGAGCCTTGCTGATGGTTTGCCAGACAAATGGGACTCCTTTATCACTATCTTGAAACAAAATGGCACTCTGGAGATGTTGGATATAAATGAGTTCACCATCAAGCTGAGAGAACAGGCGCTGGTAGAAAAATACAAGGCCCAAAGAGGAACGTATAATCAGAATCCAGCTTTATACAATGCAACTCCTGCTTCCGCATCATCTGGTACTCCTATTCAAACCGCGTTTGTATCAAACACCTCGGGCTCTCCTCAGAACACCACATCCACTGGTGGTTCGTCGGGCACATCTTCACAGAAGAATACATCCGATTCAACCGCAAAGTTAAAAACTGACAACCTTGGGAACGTGACTGTGGAAGTGGCAAGGGAACATATGGGATTGCTTGCAGCAATGGTAGTTTCATATAATGGGTTGGTGGCAGGGCAAATAGGAAATTGCCACCTTACTGACGAGGATTACGAACAAGTAGACCCTGTGGAGATGGAGAGAATGGACATTTCTTGGGCTCTCGCAAGTGCTGTACGACGAGCAAAGGAGTTCGTCAAGAAGACTGGAGAAGAGCTGATAGCCAACAAAGGAACCAAGTTTGGCTTCGACAAATCCAAAGTTACGTGCTTCAATTGCGGGGAAAAGGGCCATTTCAAAAGAGAGTGTGTGAAGCCAAAGAAGACAGGGAACAGTAATCCTTTTAACTCAAATGCTAGGGAAAACACAACTGCTACTCTTACTCCTAAATCAAACACAGCAGCCATGGCAGCTCAAGGAGACGAGGGACAAGATTGGTCATTCAGATTTGGACCAGCAACTGAGGCAAACATGGCAAATGTAGAAGAGTTGAATGATGACTCTGCGAGTGAAAGGGATAACTCTTCTGATAGTGCTAACTCAGATGGAGAAGATGCTGCCGAAGACGCCCAGTTTGTTTCAAGATCCGAACCGGTGGAAGATGCTGATTCCACATGCGCTTTCATGACAAACACCGCTAGTGAGACTCAGGTATGTTCCAAAGATGAACTGTTTAATAAACATGCTTGCAATGATTGTGAAAAATTCCGGGAAACAATTGACCTGAAATTTGCTAGGTTATTAGATCATAATGAAAGCCTGGTAACTGACCTACAACAATGTACAGAAGCGAATCGAGTTCTAAAACAAAATGAAAGCGGTTTTAAAGAACAAATTGAAGTGTTGAAGAAACAACTTAAGGAAACTGAAGTTGTAGTTTTTAATCAGTCAAATGACATCAATTTTTACTTAAAATCAATTGAACAAGCAAAGAAAGAACTCGCTCTTCTCCAAGTTGAGTATGAATCTCTCAAACAAAAGTTACACAGTGTTGCCAGTTCTTCTCACATCTTGAAGAATCTGGTGAATGTTAGAAAGGGGGGAGAGGGCATTGGTTATCGAGAGGTTCCACCACCTCTTGAGGGTCTTTTGAACACGAAAAGCAAACCTTTAAATGACAACCCAGTGAAAGACCATGTTGTGACAACTCCACTTGTCAGTGATCCGGACACTCTTGTAAAACCATTACAACCGATCACTGAAAATTGTGGAACATCTTCATGCGTTAAAGATATATTCACTATTGAAAAAAGGGATGAGGAAGAGGATTATGTAAGACCTTGTTTGGGAACTCAAACCATTCAGAATCCCAAACCAAGGCAGACCAATCCTCAGCCTCGTCCTAGCCTTGAGAAAGGAAAGGCAGTGGTCACGAACTTGAGCAAATCCATCCAATTCCTCAAGGAGGGCCAAAAACCTAATATTGAGAAAAAGGATGGGTTTCAGAATCACCACAATGCGCATCAAAGTAGATCTCCGAGGATTGTAGAGCGGAGATCCTGCTATGGATGTGGGAAAAGGGGACACTTAGCACAAAATTGTCCTAATTCTAAGACACCAAAGAGGAAGGTTGAAAATTTTTATAAAAAAACTCATTATTCCAAGTTTAACTCAACCTCTCCCTTACACCATCAAGTACATTATAGGAATGTTCCTCACAAACCTGTAATGAACAACATGGTGAATACTGATGACAACAAACCACGTGCATACCCAGTAAACCAGTCGACCGTTTATCACAAGCGATCACTGCACAAAACTGGTTCGTGGAAAGTTAAGTCGGATCATGTGTCTGAGAACAAAGATAAAGGAAAATCCCCTGAGTTAACCACTGAGAAGGGACAATGGGTTGATTTCCTATTGCGCGATGCTGACGGCAAACCCAAGACCATGAGGGCTTGGGTACCTAACCTAAACTGAGTTTCTTTGTTGTGTGCAGGTTGTCCGCTACTCTGCTTCTACAAACACGTGGATTGTTGATAGTGGGGCTTCCAGGCACATGACAGGAAATTTGTCACTCCTGTCAAATGTCAAAAATATAAAAGGAGGACTAAAGCTTTTGATAAACCACGGTTTTTCTATCTGCTAGAGGTAAATGGTGTCAAGAAGAAAAATGAAGTCGTTTCGGATGAGTCGAGTTCATAGTCCAAATTTAATTTTTTGTTTTTTTTTTTTTTTTCTTTTTCTTTTTCTAGTCGTTATTTAAAATTCAAAAACACAAAAAGATTTTCTGTTTTAAAATTTTAGGGGGAGATATTTCTAAGTTTATTAAAAAAAAAAAAAAAAAAAAAAAAAAAAAAAAAAAAAAAAAGATAACAAAACTTTGGGAAGGGCAGATTGGGGGAAATTGATCCTGGTCTGTGGAAAATGATAGTACACAGGCATCGAGGTATTTGAGACACAAAAAAAAAAAAAAAAAAAAAAAAAAAAAAAAAAAAAAATTATGAGTTAAAGTTTATTTTTTTTAAGAAAATTCAAAAACAATATAAAATTAAAAAAAAAATGAGCTTGTGTTAAATGGTGGGGAAATGATTGTATATCAGTGGACGGTTGATATTATGTCTAAACCTAAATGATTCACCATATACTACGTCCAGTTCGATATATTGGTAGGCTCTCTCAATCGGACAGGAAGCTCAACGCGATAAAAAGATAACAATCTTTTGCGTCGAGTGGGTGAACACTGCACTGACATATGTCCTTGGTGGTAATTTCGGGTCTAAGATTGCCGAGAACTAATGTACTTGGTCGTTGTGTTGTATTCAATCAATGCCTCTTTCTTCAAATCCCGTAAACCTACCCATCACCCATACCTTAACGAAATCTAGTGTATTACCCTTGGGGATAGCGACTCTGAGGATATACTCTCTAGGTGGAGTTCCCAAATGGCCTATGGTATTACCCTTGGGGATAGTGACTCTGAGAAAATACCCTCTAGGTCAAACTTCAAATGAACTGGTATTAAGTTCATAAGCCCAAATCTCCCAAAGAGCCAAAGGCTCCACAAAGTCCTATCACACAAAGAGCCAAAGGCTTCTCAAATCTCAAAGAACTGGTAAAAAGTTCTCAAGCCCAAAGTCAAATCTCAAAGAACTGGTAAAAAGTTCTCAAGCCCAAAGTCAAATCTCAAAGAACTGGTAAAAAGTTCTCAAGCCCAAAGTCAAATCTCAAAGAACAAATCAAAAGTTCTTCATCCTTCAAAGCTCAAACACTCCAAAAGCTCAAAAGCCAAATTACCAAAAATGCCCAAGTACCCAAAACCTAGCCTAAATCTCCCTTATCTCACACATATTTAGTTGAATGAATACAACATAATCACTGGTATAACGGAATTCTTGTGCATACCTGGATACGAAAGTATGTTGAGCAGTGGGAACCATTCGAATATCACAAGTGCTGATTGTTCCGATTTTGGTGAGTTTAAATGGATTATATACTGGTAATCGACTGGATCGGCAGTGTGCTAACATATTATAACTTGAACAAAACATGATGTCAACCGCTTCGTATACTGATATGATTCCACAAAATTACAAGTCTCACAAAAAGAATGTGCTTTCTGTTTTTACAGCTTCTATTAATTTTGTGTACAGTATTTTATTTTTTAAAGTTAAAATTACTTGAAAAGTCTCAAATACTAGTGTCAATGCCTGTATGATTCCACATGGATCTTTCCTTTAGTCTGTGACATCAGAACGGGTGTCCTGTTGAGGGGGAGAAAATTTTAAATGTTTGTTTCGTTTAAATCTCAGTTTGCTTTATTTCCTTTAAAGGTTTTGATTTTATTTTTATTATTGGACTGTGCGACAAGACAAGACTCCTTGAAACTAAAATTCTGAATCCAAACAAGACAGCTTGTCAAAATTTTGAAAAAGTAAAAGGGTCACGTCTGAGGTGACCAGTTAGGAAACTGGGAAGACTGGGTAAAAGGGTCACGTCTGAGGTGACCAGTTAGGAAACTGGGAAGACTGGGTAAAAGGATCACGTCTGAGGTGATCAAATTAAGTAAAATGTTTGAGGTAAAAGGGTCACGACTGAGGTGACCGAGTGCAAGAGTGAATCGAACATGTCACACACCGATGGATTCACTCAGTAGCACGAATGGACCATACGGTTGGTCCATTCAGACGTATGAAACTCTGGTGTGCGTATGAGCCATAAGTATGGTTCAGTCATACGATTGGTCCATGCGATTGAGTCTATTCGCACGAATGGTGAGTGCGGTTGGTCCATTCGCACGAATGGTGAGTGCGATTGGCCCATTCGCACGAATGAAGGTCAGGTAAGTATATAAACCACTCAATCGCAACTGTTCCCCTATCGTTCAAACTACTCAGTCGCAAAACCCTAATGCCCCCTCCCCCTGTCGAATATACAAAGTTTTATAACATTAGGGGGAGCCACGAATGGGAAAAATCATCAGCTGGGCTTACTTCTCTGATCTTAACGTTTACGCTGTCAAAAGAGAAGGTGGAGTCCAGTATTTCAGATATGCACACGAGCTAAAGACGCTGCCAGGATTCGAGATGAACCGGTTAGCATGTTTGAAATTATTATATGCTGAAGAAGGGGGTAGATCGGGTTGGTTGGAAAGAGCGTTGAAGTTCGAGTACCGCAATAAATGGGTAAACTTCAAGCCTCAAAGACCACAACGTATTATTCACAAGAACAAAATCAATCCGATCACAAAGCGCCCCAAGGTAACATTGAAATGGCAGCCACCGACTACAATGAAGAAGATCCCACTTCGAAAATTACCTCAGAACTTCTCGAGGTATTTCAAGTGGTGGAATTACGATTCAAGAACGGGTGAAGCTGTTATTGTATTGGATAAAGGTGATGATTGGGAAACAATTCGAGTGTATGATCCCATGTGGCTCACAAACTTGTCAGAACGAGATGATTATACTTTGTACAAGTGTCCAATATTTTCAGATATATGGGATATGGAGCAAGCGCTACAATTTCAACGTGTTATCGAAGTGTGCTTTGCGTACGAGATACACGCTGGAGTTTCATGGAAGGAGAAGACAAAGGAATTTCTGAGGACTGATTGAAGATAGAATGAACTAGGTCCAAGGGGGAGTTTGTTGGTACACATATGTCCCCAGTTCATTGTAAGCGTTCGAGTCAAATGTAATCAGTCAGTTGTGATATAAAACAGTGTGTTTTGAGTATTTATGGTTGTTTATGTTTATTATTATTGATCACCGTTGATATATACCCTTAACATGTTTAAATAATACTTATGCAGAAGTTGTTCATGCTGATGAGTCAGAATGGACTCAGTCGCACGAATGAGTCATAAGTATGGCTCATTCGTACGAATGAACCATAAGGATGGTTCAATCTGCCGAATGACTCAGTCGCACGAATGGATCATCCGTATGAGCCATTCGTACGACTGGAACCTGCAGACTATAAATACATCTTAAATCGTGTTGTTAAAAATAGGAAGTCATATTAATCAACCCTAGCCGCACGAAATCGTCCAGAGACTTTGTCCAACTTCATAGTTCGTTCCCGGATCGATTCCTACACGTTCATAACGTTTATCAATCGTTAGATTGATCCGGGTTGTCGTTCTCACTGATTGGATCGCCAATCAAATAGAATTCCGCGCTATTTGATTTGGTTTCACGTTGAATCTATTGTAATCCGTACGTACACGGTCCTACGGTCCTAACAGTGTGTAGCTCATCTTGTAAGGGTAGTATGGTGAATCTCTAAAGTTTAGTACTTCCCTTATCACTTGCTCAGTAACTTTGATTTTCTTACCAGCAACAGTACTTTCTATCCATATCTCTTTGTTCACATGACGATACACAACATTGTCCCAAAACTTTCTAACTTGGTTCTCGAACACTTGAACTTGTGTAGAAATGGCTATATGAATCCTTGATCTGTTTAAGAACCTTACTATCTGTTCATAGCCTCGAGATTTCCTCATAGATGCAGTAAGACACGCACATATGTTATGCCTCGGCTCAAACTTCAGTTGATTCATGACTGAAACGACAAATATCAAATATTATAAAATTTTGAAATTTCTGAAAAAATCACAACTCCAAAGATTTCGATCGAAAACTCTTGGTCGAAACACTTTTCGATCGAAAACTTAGAACAGAACAAAACACAACTCAGAACTTTTCGATCAAAAACTCACTGGTCAAAAACTACTTTTCGATCGAAAACTCTAACATGATAAAAAACTTTCCAACCGAAAACCTTTGAAGAAACTCTTTTTCGATCGAAAACTCAGATTTAACAAAAATTTTCAACTTTAAAGATTTTGATCGAAAACTTAGGATCAAAACACTTTTCGATCGAAAACACTTTTCGATCGAAAACTCATTTCGGACAGATCAGTGACTCTTTATTTCCACCCGAAAGAGATTTCGGTCCATTCAAGCACTTTTCGATCAATTCAACAGAGATTTCGGACAATTCATATTTCAAATTAAACTAAGGCCATGGATCTAACCTATACACCTCTACGAGTCACGAAAACGTACCTCGATGATCAAAAACTCCGGAGAATATTGATGACATCACAAACAAGCGATTTCATTTAAAACTTAGGACTCAAGAAAAATCGTCAAACCAAGCAATCAGAAACTAATTATGGTGGTGAGATTGTTTTCGATCGAAATGTCTAAATATATAGCTTTCAAGATTACGATCGGAATCGATTTCGGACAACTCCTTTTCGATCCAAAACAATTTCGGACACGACTTTTCGGACGGAACATATTTCGATCAAAACTTTTCGGACAAAAGATTTCAGGCAAGAGATTTCGACTAAAAACTTTGTACTTGTAAAATTTCGAACATTTATTTTACTTGTCCAATTTTGATATCATTAAAACCTGTTCCAATCTTTTTAAAATTTTCAGATACAAACACAATTATTCTAATATCCCTAACACACTCTTATTTACAAACACTTATTATGATGCGAACATCACATATATGTACACCAACAATGAAATACTACGCATTTATTTATTCTTTTTGACTTTTTCTTTTATTTGAGATATTTATTATCTTTTTGGTGAACTGGAATTGACATAGGATCATAAATGCACACTGTGTTAATCACACTACATATCAAATCAGGATCTATGCAATTCAATATTGATTGCCAGTATGATTATCGACATAAACTCATGCATCACGTTTCAGCAAATACTGTGTGACATTTAAGTTAATATTAATCAATACAATGTGTACCCCACAATCGAGATGGATTGAACTACAACACAATGTAAAGTTTCACTAGATCATGATCCAATCACCGGCATGAAGGTAGTATTCTTAGCACAGGAAAATAATCCAAGTGGATTTGATTGGAATCATATTGATTCTTTTGTCTTGGTTTCTGAGGACAAATGTAGATGTGATGTAACAGATGAATATGCTTTGAATCAGATTGATTCGGGTATGCGGATATCCATAGGATGTTGGATATGTCAATTGAAATCACGAATGATTCAAAGGGCTAAACATACTGACTTCCTGGTTTCCATCCGAGATTTTCACCAGCTATATGAAGGTGTTTAACTCTAAATCGTATAATTGACAGGTATAGTAACTAGAGCAAATAAATTGTGCTAAGAACACATCAAGATCCTCGTCTCATGGTATGACTAGATTCACCTAGCATTCGAAAAATGAAATGACCGATATTCGATGTGGGTAAAACACAAAGATTGCAATTTAGTTAATCACACGAATACTGCCTAATTTATACATGCAGAGCCTACCGACATATCAATAATTGTAACCGATGTCACCAACATATTCGATTCATGCATAAGCTCAGTGTACAAATATACTATAATTTCCTATTTGCATGTCAATCAGTCACATTTTTCAGCACAATATCAACTAACTTTCAACAAATTTTTATTTATTCAAAAATACACACTTTATCACATAAGATAAAAACACACATACTTTCTTTTTCACTATTTTTTATTTTCTTTTATTCTCCTCCTAAAATTGTGATGCAATTTATTTAAAAACAAGAACAAACACTTTAACTAGCACAAGCAATAAACAAAACACAACACAACACAATTTTAACACTAAAAGAAAATCTTTTTGAGGAACATATATGGTCTTTCAATCAAAATCTGACTTTATCCAGATATTTTTGTGAAACAATTTTCTTTTATTTTTTTTATTTATTTATTTTTAATTATTGAAAGACACTCAAAAAGATATCATCCCTAACATTTCTACCAAAGAGTTAAACTGATCAGTTGAAAAAGATTTTGTAAAAATATCGGCTTTCTGCTCTAAGGTATCAACGTGGACCACCTTAATCAAACTATTGTCAAAACAAACGCGAATAAAATGTAACCTGATGGCGATATGCTTTGTTTTCGAATGCTGAATTGGATTCTTTACTATGCCCAGCATATCTTCATTATCACAGTAAATCGGGGTCTCCATGAAGTTGATTCTAAAATTCAAAAGTTGATGTTGAATCCAGATGACTGTGAACAACAGCTCGAAGCGGCTGTGTATTCTACCTCAGCAGTTGAAGTGGACACATTTGTTTGTTTCTTGCATTGCCACGACACTGACCGCTCCCCCAAAAACTGACACCCACCAGATGTGGATTTCCTGTCTAAATTGCAACCACCATAATCACTTTCAGTATAAGCATAAAAGTTAAAGTCATAATCAGACGGATACCACAATCCAAGGTTAACATGACCCTTAAGATACCGGAAGATTCTCTTGACACTTGATTCATGGGATTCTTTGGGAGTAGACTGATAACGAGCATAAGAACATATTGCAAACATGAAATCAAGCCGACTTGCAGTCAAATACATCAATGAGCCAATCATGGAGCGATACATCTTTTGATTAACTATAACACCGGACGGATCCACTGTGAGAGGTTCATGAGGAGTAATGGGGGTGGATGCTGCTTTGCAATCACTCATATTGAACTTTCTCAGAATATCCTTAACATATTTTGCCTGATGAATGAGAATTCTAGCATCAGACTATTCTACCTGCAACCCCAGAAAGAATTGCATTCGACCCATCAGACTCACTTCAAATTTTAGCTTCATGACCGTCTCGAACTCACGATACAGATTTTGATTTGTTGAGCCGTAGATAATGTCATCAACATAAACTTGGACGATCAACAAATCAGAATCGATCTTCTTCAATAATAATGTCTTGTCTATGGTGCCACGAGCAAAACCATTCGTTGTAAGATGTGTCGACAAGGTTTCATACCAAGCACGAGGCGCTTGATGTAAACCATACAAGACTTTATCGAGTTTGTACACCTGGAACGGATGATCAGGATCTTCAAAACCAGGTGGTTGATTGACGTAAACTTCTTCCTTGACAACCCCATAAAGAAATGCAGTCTTCACATCCATCTGATAAACCTTAAACTTCATGTATGAAGCATAGGCTAAAAAGATACGAATAGCTTCGATCCTAGTAACATGAGGAAAAACCCGATTGGTATATGATAATGTTATGTTGACTAATCCGATGTTATGATTAATACAAATGTGTGAACGGTACACCACTAGAGTCTCACTCTCACAAAATTTGGTTCACGAATTGTGTTCCTTAATAATAAAAAGGTAGGACTCCCGGCTAGGGACATCGTTACCCTCAACTCTTTGATTCTATCTTCGAGTTGGTTTAAGACATCAAACTTAAATACTATTTATTTTAATTAAAAGAGTGATTAGACTTTGTTCACCGGGAGGCGGTGTAAAAATGAGACCATGTATAAAGATGTACCGTTCCCAACGTGAGTTCACCAATTCTTGGTCTTATAACAAGTTCGAATAAAGACGTAAGTTCTTATTAATATTAACCAAGCCTTGGTTTATCAAAATCTACTTGTATAAAGACGTACAAGTTTCTAGATAAGTTTAATTAAAAAGGTTTTACGGTCTTACACTTTAAAATCCAGAACACTCACAAGTTTTAAGACTAATTTAGATAATAATAAAAAGTCAATTGGGAGGATGGTTTTAAGAGCGAATAATTAAAGAACACAAACATACAATTAGACTAATACGTTAAACATTAACATACACCAAACTTCCTCTTCACCCTAGCAATACAAAGGATTTAGCCACATATGGCCATACTAACTAGCATAACGCTGAGTTTCATAGGCTCCCCTATTGCGGACAAGGCGGAAGAGCCTCTCTACGCTCTACTCTCTACTCTAACAACATATTTCTCTCTCTAGAATAGTGTCTTGAGATGTTTTGAAGTGTGTGGAATGAAGAACTTAAGCCATCTATTTATAGGTTTCAGAATGGGCAATGCATGGCCGTGCATTGGGCTGCACGGTGGTGCAAAGGCCCTAGGGTACAGATGGTAGGGAACGGAGCATCTTGGGATGCACGACAGGCATTGCACGGCCGTGCATTTGCCCCTTTTTCTCCACTTTTGTCTTTTGCTGAATTTTAACTTTCGTTGACCAATTTTGACTTTCTTGGGGGTCGAAGCTCGGGTGTGTTCATTCCAAAAGGCTTGATTTCTTGATGTTTTGAAGTTGTTTTTGCTTTGTTTCTTTTGGAACACCAAAAAACCTACAATATAAACTTTTTAAGTATCAATTGCAAGGATTTTGTTTAATCAGTATCATAATATGGGGATTATTATGCATGCAAAACATGTATAAATTAGGGCATATCAGTAGACATGGCCGCATAAACAAGAAACGCATGTCAAAACTGCAAACTAATGGAATCTTAGAACCCACCGGTTCGGAGACCTTTGACATATGTGAATCATGTCTTTGTGGCAAGATGACCAAAGCACTGTTCACCGGTACGGGTGGAAGGGCTGCCGATCTACTAGGATTAATTCACACTGATGTGTGTGGTCCTTTTAGAGCAATGTCAAGAAGTGGTGAGAGGTATTTCATTACATTCACAGATGATTTTAGTAGATATGGTTATGTTTATCTACTTAAACACAAACATGAAGCATTTTTAGTTTTCAAAGTGTTTCAAAATGAATTACAAAATCAACTTGGGAAAACGATAAAAGCCATCCGTTCTGAATCGAGGTGGTGAATATCTAAGCCACGACTTTGATGAACATCTCAAGAAATATGGGATAGTTTCTCAACTCACTCCACCAGGAACACCACAACACAATGGTGTGTCCGAAAGGAGAAATCGGACTTTGCTAGATATGGTCCATTCCATGATGAGTCGTACAAGCTTGCCTCATTCCTTTTGGAGTTACGCCTTGGAGACAGCTGCTCGAATAGTCAACATGGTTCACACCAAGAAGGTGGATAAGACACCATATGAATTATGGAATAGAAGAGCTCTAAACTTATCCTACCCTAAGGTATGGGGTTGTAAGGCTTACGTTAAGCATGAGACCTCCAACAAGTTATATCCTAGAGGCGAAAAAGTAATCTTCGTCGGATACCCCAAAGAAACAAAGGCATATTATTTCTACCATCCAATCATTAATAAAGTCTTTATTGGTCGACGTTGAATCTTTTTGGAAGAAGACTTTCTTTCAAGAGAACCAAGTGGAAATAGTGTGGATCTTGAAGAAATTCGGGAGCCACACAATGCTGGACCTGAAGTTGGATCCACTGCTCAATAGAATTGTAACATCCCAGAAATTATAAACTAATGGTTCGGGTTAGTGGACAACCGGAATCCCTATTAATGGTAATAAAGAGCAAGAGTGGTTAGGAACGGTGCATTTCAACGACGCCAAGAGACAGTTAGTTGTGTAATGTTTAGTTCGAGACCGAAATGCATAAAACGGAAACCAAGGGACCCGGATGTAAATCTTAGAAGTTTATATACCAACTTAAGAACAAACCCTAGGCCATTCGGCCTAGGCTTGCACTTCACGGCTGCCGCAAGAGAAAGGGGGGAACACCGGTGAGATGAGGTGATCGGCGGAGGTGGTTACGGGCAGGAGGTTATGTAATCCATCAAGGTAATCTTCATTCTCGCTAGTTACGTGTTTATGTTTGTGTACCTGTGTTTTGGCAAGGAACAAAATTTAGGTTTTGTAAGTTTATTTCTTGTTCTTGGTGATCGGAGGAGAGAACGGGGGTATAGCGGCGGTGAGTGTGGTGACCGGCCAAGGTGGTGATAGCATATAGTAGCGGCTGAGAAGGAGTTGCAGCGGCGCAAGGCGGGGAGGTGCGAAAGTGTTGCTCGGCTACGGCAGGACGAGGTGGTAAGGCTGGTGGAGTATGGCCGGAAGCAAGGCGGGGAACACGGCGGTCCGTTTGGGACTGCCCGACGAGCAAGAATGGGACCACGGTGGTGACCGGTGGAGGAGGTGAGTATGATGTTCCTGGCATGGAGATTGAGCTTGGGTGGAGCCCTGTGGCGATGATAGTGGTGAAGAAGCCGCTTAGGGTTTGCTAGACGAGGAAGACGATGGTGGTGCACGGAGGGAACGGTGAAACCCGTGGTAGCGCGTGGTAGTGATACTCGATGGTGGTGCGGAACGAGGGAGAGCATGGGGTCGGGTCACACCCGATAGGTTTTTGTGAGCATAGGGTTTTTGCATGGCAAAGTGTAGACGCGCATGGGGGCTTTGGGTCGTGTACGTGTGACCTATGAATTGAGGGTTTGCATGCCACGTGAGCATGCATGCATGCAGGTTCCTAGCGAGGTCCAGAGTAACCCGGGTTGAAAGAATACGTGGATTAGGGCTGCTGCATGGACATAAGGGGATGTGCGAATGGAGCGAGTAGCGGGCGAATCTATACCTTTACGTAATGAACACATGTTTAGAACATTCTCTGATTGTGTGATTATACGGTTGACAGGTTCGGGTTTCAAGCATGAGCAGATGAACTGCAGAGCAAGGACTGAGACTTAGCAATAACCAGTGAGTTTCTAATTCCCCTCTTTAAATGTTTTTAACATTTTTGGGGCTATCGTACATATTTATGAGACAAGTTAAATCTATTAAATGTGTTAAGGGTTTCAGGTTCTAATCTGATGTGTTTTTGAAATAAAATGATTATTAAGGAGTCGTAGGGTCTATGGTGTGTCCATGGGATTAAGTGAGCTAGGGGTAGAGTTATCAACGTGAGACGGGCTAAGGGATTGATCGGGTAGAGTCGGGCGTTAAGCTAAATGCTTATGGTTACATATGAGATACATTATCATAGTGTTATGTGTGAGATGCAAGTGTAGTTAATGAGTCATGTAAATGATAGCATGATGTTATTTATTACGTGTTTATATCTGTGTTGTGCGTTTGTGTCGTTGTCGTTGTGGCACGACGGGTATTGTGTTTGCGTCCTTGTCTTTATGACATAGCAAACGGGATTGTGAAAGACGAAGTCCTTCGGGAAGTCACCAACGGTGATATTATATAACAAGTAGACGATGAGCTCGGGTGTGTTTAATGCCCTGACGAGGGTAACCCTGACGAGGGTAACCCTGACGAGGGTGCGGTGATGTGGTATGCGTTTGTGTGCTTATGTATATATGTTAAATTTGTATGTAAGTGTTGAGTTATATTTATTGTGCACGAGATGATATCAATGTGGTGTACAGATGATATTAATGTGGTGAGATTCAGGTGACGTGTAAATTATATTATTGTGATGTGTAGAGTTAGACCGTTGGGTCGGGATTGAGTTGTGGCATTTACAACTGTTACGTCAGTTGATTTGTGAGAGCCTTAGTCAAGGTTGAGTAAGTCAATGTCTAGGGATTGGTTGTGTTAACCAGGTTATTGAGTTGTTATGTTTAGTAGGTTAGTAGTTATTAATGTTGTAAGTCAAATCCATGTCGGTGAGACTTACTGGGTTAACATGGTGGGTGGAGTCTAGGGTGATGAACCCTTAGGGGATACTGTAGGATAACGGGAGTTATCTATATGTTTTGAAATGAAAAACCTATTTTATAAAGGACAGAAATGTCCGGAGTTGACATGAATAACTTTGTGGCGAGATGGATTTTAATTAAATTAAACTATTAGAACTCACTCAGCGTAGCTGACTTTGTGTGTACGTTAGACTGTCTTGCACGTAAGCTTTGGGATTGACGTATCTTGTCTTGGGAGCGGTGCTACTCGGTTTGGTGTGTAGGCATTCGTGAGGTAAACTTATGATGATAACGATGTTAAATAACAATTATAGATTTTTAAAAGACTTCCGCTGTAGTTTGAGTAGTAACATATCCATTTTAAAGAGAATAACTCGTTATGAGAACCAACTGTAGGATGCCCGGGTCAGGGTCTTACAAGTTGGTATCAGAGCCGTGGTTTAAGAGAAAATCGGTGTTTTTATAAAATAAAATACCTTAACTTAAACTGAAAATGGGACGAGGGTGAAACGAATGCCACCACGAGTAACCGCGAGCCAAGAGGTACGTCTTTCGAGTTATGCATTAATTATCAGGGTATTAATTGTTTAGCGTAACAGTACGTGGAGTTGTGTGGTATGATTAGGTGAAATTATATTCTGTGAGTTGGGTATTGCGGAGCAGTATTAATTGTAACTAAATGAGATAAGTTTGTTGTGTTGACATGGTTTAATGATGTTGTGTGTAACCATGTGTGGTGTGCAATTGTGATTAATATGATGATTTGCTAGATTATTGTGTAGTGCTATGTGAGTTTTGTAGGATGCATGTGCATCCGGTGTGTGCTAAAGGTAGAAGGCTAGTGTAAATATGATGGGAAAGGTTTAGAGTACAACCCGTTATGAGAACCAACTGTAGGATACACGGGTTAGGGTCTTACAAGAATATTATTGAGCCTGAAGCTATGTTGGTTCAAGTACCCAATGTAACACTAGACGTCTGCAGATCATGTAGAATTGGTCAGGAACCTGAGAGATATGGTGATTATGAAGTATGTTTGGTGGATCAGTTCGAACCTACCAACTACAAATATGATATAACAGACAAAGAATATGATAAATGGCTTGAAGCCATGGATGTCGAGACGCAGTCCATGTATGACAACCAAGTCTGGGATTTGGTTGATCTTCCTCCCAATGGAAAGGCCGTTGGGAGTAAGTGGATTTTCAAGAAGAAAACCGACATGAATGGAAATGTGCATACTTTAAGGCACAGCTAGTTGCAAAGGGATTCATTCAAACTCAAGGAATTGATTATGAGGATACCTTTTCTCCTGTAACCATGACTAAATCTATCAGGATACTAATTGTCGTTGTTGCTTATCATGATTATGAAATATGGCAAAAGGATGTCAAAACGGCTTTCCTTAATAGATATCTAACTTAAGATGTCTATATGGTTCAGCCAGAGGGTTTAGTCAATCCTGAACATCCTAATAAAGTATGCAAGCTTAAAAGATCCATTTATGGATTAAAGCTAGCATCAAGGAGCTAGAATCTTCGTTTTGATGAAAAGATCAAAGAATATGGATTTATCAAAAGAGAGGATGAGCCATGTGTTTACATGAAGACTAGTGGGAGCACCGTTGCATTCCTAATCTTATATGTCGATGACATATTACTCATAAGAAACCATATTCCAACCTTAAAGGACGTTAAGTCTTGGTTAGGAAAATGCTTTGCAATGAAAGATCTAGGAGAAGCCGCATACATTCCGGGAATAAAGATCTATAGAGACAGATCTAAGTGACTCATTGGCTTAAGTCAAAGTGCTTACATTGATAAGGTTATCAAACGTTTTTCAATGCAAGACGCCAAGAAAGGTTTCTTACCTATGGCACGTGGTACAATCCTTGAGAAATATCAGTGTCCTAGTTCGGACGAAGATATTAAAAGGAAGAAAGTGATTCCATATGCTTCGGCAATTGGATCCATTATGTATGCCATGCTATGCACTAGACCGAACGTGACGTATGCCCTGAGCATGACAAGCCATTACCAACAGAATCCTGGAGAAAGGAACTGGATTGTTGTCAAGAACATTCTTAAATATCTTCGAAGGACTGAAGATATGTTCTTGGTGTATGGAGGAGTGGAAGAAGAGCTAACCGTAAAATGCTATACGGAAGCTAGTTTCCAAACTGATCGAGATGATTCACTATCACAATTGGGATATGTATTCACTCTTAATGGTGGAGCAGTCACCTAGAGAAGTTCCAAGCAAAATGTAGTTGCACAGTCGACGACTGAACCAAAGTACATTGATGCTTCGGAGGCGGCAAAAGAAGTTGCTTGGATGAAGAAATTCATCACTGATCTATCGAGATCTTTTGCGGTAACTTTGGTGCTATTACGCAAGCCAAAGAACCAAGAGTGCATCATAGAAACAAGAACATTCAGGGGACATTCCATTATATTCGGGAGATAGTGGAACGAGGAGATGTTATCGTTAGCAAAGTTGAATCGGATAATAATTTGGCAGATCCTTTCACCAAGCCTATGCCTCAAGCTAAACATGAGGCGCATGCTGTCACACCCTGAAATCCACAGCTGTTAACCTGCGGGTCGTGACTGTAAAGGATCATCGCACCTGGTCATTTCGAACGTCCTCTACATGTTTTTCGAAAAGACATTCCGTTTCAACATCGTACAACATAAATAAGTTTTACAGAGTTTAAGAAAATGTGGAATGTAAATGCAGAAGCAAAAGTAATGTATCAAAATACAGAAGCATAGAGTCTTTAGTTCCCATAAACCTAAGCTTCTAATGAAAAACATGCAATGTGACTCTAGATATGCAAATCCTAGTCCTTGTACAAACGCTTAGCGACCTGAGATAAACATGCTTAAAAGTGTCAACACAGGGTTGGTGAGTTCATAGGTTTGAAGTAACAGCAAATGAAATGAAAACAGTGTAACAGTACGTATTTCTACTAATGATTCGATTATTGATCAGACAATGTAGAATAATAATATAAGCAATTCACCAAAACCGAAACTCAATGAAGGAATGCAGAAACTAGCATTTTGCCTCTTACGTGCCCAGCACGCAATGGATTAGGTTAATGATGCACCCGTTAGACCTCCGGTCAAAGTTAGTCAGGTGGTGGTTGTTAAACCCTATTATACTATTCATGATTACCTCGCTTGGGAAAGTAATTAACGGTTCGATTGTAAGAGGACTTTATGTGCGGGAAATGCACCCACTTGTATATTAAAGCGAAATCAAGAAGTAACGTCATACGACTACGAAAATAGTTTTAGCATGTATCTCCCCCAAAGGAAAAGCAAGTAAAGCGAGCCTGTGAAAACGCACCTGGGAATGAGGTGATAGTAGTATGAAGAGCAACACGATAATCCTAGCAAAATCCGAATGACCGACCTATCTGAGCCAAATCAAGTTGGTAGAATGGATGTGAAATTAGCATCTAGCACTTTGAATCACCTTGTAATGGACTTAGAACACTAGAATGGAGGATCAAAGTTTGAAAGGTTGATGGAGGCTATGGAGAGGGGGTGGCCGAGATTTTGAGACGGAGAGGGGAGAGTGTTTTTAGGTTTAGGTTTGTGTAAAAATGGGTTAAGGAGAGTCTAAGGGTGTTTTAATGAAATGGGTTTGGGCTTTTTGCAACTTTAAGGCTTTTTTTACATATAAATGGGCTCTAATATGTATTAGTAACTAATATGCTGAATTAATAAGCCCAATGTATAAACAAGTAATTTTTATAAAACCTCATTTTGAATTGTTGGCACATATAGCGTATCCGCTAGAAAGCGTTAAAATAAAAGTTGCTCTAAAAATTACCGAAAAATTAATCTAAGCACGAAATAATAAATCACAGTATTACATGTGATTCATACACACCTAATATATGTCTAGATATTATTTCTATAACTCACCAACGTTTGTGGGACTGGACGCGTGTGTGACCCGGGGATTGCATGAATTGAAATGAACTGACTGGACTTTGCTATATGAAATATGTACTTAGTTACTCTATAATTAAGTATGATGCATGAGTAATCATATGAAATCAAGTAATAGTCGGGTATTGATATTGACCTGAAATTGCCGGGTATCACATACTCCCCATGTTAAAAAGAATTTCATCCCAAAATTCAGTTCAAGTCACTGGTGGATGGTGCGGTGTCAAATAGGTGAGGGTATTTATGCTTGATTTGGTCCTAACTCTCCCAAGTGAACTTTCGTCCGCGTCTAGAATTCCAACGAACCTTAACTATGGGAATGCGGCTTTTTTCAGTTGTTTGACCTCGCGGTCCATGATTTCGACTGGTTCCTCGACGAAGTGAAGTTGATCCTCTATGTGTATTTCCTCCAATGGTATGACAAGTGTCTCATCTGATAAACATTTCTTCAGATTTGACACGTGAAACACGTCATGAATGCCATTGAGGGTTTTCAGTAGGTTGAGTTTGTAAGCAACGGGACCAGTCCTTTTCACGATCTCGAAAGCTCCAATGTAACGAGGGTTCAATTTCCCACGTTTGTCAAAACGTATTACACCTTTCCATGGTGATACTTTCAATAGAACTCTATCTCCCACTTGAAATTCCAATGATTTGCGTTTCACGTCAGCGTAACTCTTTTGACTATCACGCGCGGCTTTTATATGTTCGCGTATCTGTTGTCTCATGAATGATTTCTGGACCGGTGAGTTGGCTATCTCCCACCTCAGTCCAGCAAATCGGTGATCTACACTTTCTTCCATAAAGTGCTTCAAATGGGGCGGCTTTGATGCTAGTGTGATAACTGTTATTGTATGAAAACTCGACCAACGGTAGGTGGGTATCCCAACCGTTTCCGAAGTCAACGACATAAGCTCACAGCATGTCCTCGAGATGGATGGTCCTTTCACTCTGACCGTCTGTTTGAGGATGGTATGCGGTACTCATGTCTAACCGAGTACCCAAGGCTTTCTGTAGAGATTGCCAGAATCGAGAAATAAATCGAATATCCCTATCTAAGATGATGGAGATTGGCACTCCATGACTCGAGAATACTTCTTTAAAGTAAGTCCTAATCAGCTTTTCTAGTTCTTGGTTTCTTTTATGGGAAGGAAGTGCGCAGATTTTGTTAACCGGTCGATAATTACCCAGATCGTGTCATAACTGTTGGATGTCCAGGGCAATTTCATGATGAAATCCATTGAAATCTGTTCCCACTTCCACTATGGAATCTCTGGTTGTTGGAGTAACCCTGACGGTTTCTGATACTCCACTTTGACCTTAGCACAGCTCAGGCATTTACTTACATAGGTAGCAATTTCGGCATTCATACTGGGCCACCAATAATGCTCTTTGAGGTCATGATGCATTTTGTCGGCACAAGGGTGAATCGAGTATCTGGACTTGTGTGTTTCGTCCATCACTAGATCCCTTAGATTCCCAAAGCTCGGTACCCAAATCTGATCCATAAAGTAACGAATGTCATCGGACTTGATGTCACACCCCCAAATTCCACTAACGGAGTTTTACCGTTTTGGAAGGTGACACACCAGGATCTCAGTCATTAGTTACACGGAACGACTCTATATGAATTCAAATAAAATACTAATGCTGCTCATAGTCACGAGACAACAAAAGTTCAAGTTTGAAAACGTTGCGGAAGCGTAAATAAATCCAAATGCAAGTAAAAGTTAAATGCGCAAAACAAAGCGCCCAAAACCATGCATTTTAAGTAAATAAAGTAAATTCAATGTTTGATAGTGATGAGACTCCATGCATGCCCTATGCTCGTGCTTGGATACCTTAGCGACCTGAGAAAGACATGCTAAAAGTGTCAACACAATGGTTGGTGAGTTCATAGAGTTTGCATGTAAGTAAAATGTTCGATGTTTGCTAGGAAATGTAATTAATGTATACCGATAGAAAGCTAGTCTATTTCATGCTACTCCAAGTGTTCGAAACCGAAGCTGACTGTGTGTATGTTTGTTTGCCTTCCGCCATGTATACCGAACAATGGCAAATGTTTAGGCTAATCTTACACCCGTTGACCTCCAGTCAAGTTAGTGCGACTAACCCGGGTGGGACTTGTCAAAACCCAGTAGTACTACTAAAAATCACCTCACTATGTTCCAATACTAACGGTTCGAGAATGTAAGGACTTGTTGGTATGTTTGCACTTTAGTAAGCAAGCGATAATACAAGAATACAAAAACCCAAAAATGTTTGCGTGCATGTTTTCTCCCCCAAAAGGAAAGTAAGTAAAAGATAGGGGCCATGAAACTCACCTGAATGCGTATGCAAAAATGAAAGCTAAGAGCAACTTGCTGAACCTCTAACTGCCACCTATAACCATAGTCTATAAGTGCGTGTTCGTGCTGTTTAATATGAACCCTTATATCCAAACAATGTTGTTTAAGTGTTTTAGAAAATGGTTTGCAAGTTTGACACGACCACCCGTTGGTGACACATTTGTGATTTAATGTTTGAATTGAATACTAACACATAGTACACACATGATCATGCTGTAACACTTAGCAACAAATCCTATTTGTTCTAGCAAGATAGCAACTTTCCATTAATAGCAGGTTAGGTTTCTATAAATAGTAAGTATGTTCGGGATTCACATCATCGTTATCATATGCTTGTATGTTAGAAATCAAGTAGCACATAGCAATTATCATATCATGCAACAATTTCATATTACCTAACATGTTTGTCTCAATTACGATAAAGTTTCTATTTTTAGCAACCTGTGATGAGCATGCGCGTTTTATAATCATCTAGCAAGTTTACACATGTTATCATGTCGTACTAAATACAAATCCATCATTAAAATATCATAGAAATCAAAACGAGCGAACGGGCGAAAAACTGAAAAAAAATAAGATAACTTTCTGTTAACAAGTGTCCCTCGCGGTACGCGAGATAGGAGAAGGCTCTCCCTCGCGGTACGCGAGAGGATTTGGAACTCGCCCGGTTAACTTGTCTCCCGCGGTACGCGAGAGACTTGACCAAGGTGCCTCGCGGTACGCGAGAAAACCCAAAACTGGTCCCGACTATCTTGTCTCTCGCGGTACGCGAAAGAGTTGTCCGACGGCCCTCGCGGTACGCGAGAGGGCTATAATACAGCGAAATAACTAAAACATTAGGGTTAGCCGTTTCTCATTCAAATCCCATGATTCTATTACCAATTTTCGACTTTTATCTACTGTTCTACATCATAGTATATCCAAGGTTTCATCAATTAGCAAATAATCATCCATACAGAACTAGGGTTTAGCGAAAACATCACAAATCAACAATTACCATCAAAAACATAATCAAGCTTGCATCTTTATTGCAAAAACACCATGTTTGGATGATCTAGTGTCTGATATAGCTTGTAGGAATCGAAAAGTGATAAATCGGGTAAAACAACTTACGTGTAGATGTTAGAAACATCGGGAGGACTCCGAATACGTGTTTAGTTCCAAGATTGAAGCTTGAATCGATGACCTTGGCTTGGTTGCAGGTTGGGATCGCAGAGAGAAGGTAGGGGCGACGGTTTTGGTTGAAGATGTAGGAGATTAGGTTTATTTTTTTATAAAAATCTTATTATAATAATTGCAAGGGCTTTTAAAACGGGTTTGGGTAATTACACGGGCTTTTAACTTAACTTTAACTAATTAACAATTAAAACCCTCTACTAATTTATTTTTATAAAACTCCTACTTTATAAAAATAACAGATAAAATAACTGTTCGGTAACTCTACGCGATTAAACGAAAGTTCACGTAATTCACAGGTAATTCACATAACACGTAAAACACATAATTTATATTAATAATAAATTATTTATTGCTTGAATTATTATTAATTAATTATCACCAACGTTCCGGGTTCGACTCGTGTGTGATCCGGTAATTCTACAAATTACCGATACGTGAGTGTTTGTGCGAAAACTGACACATCTAATTAATCCTAATTAAATGTGATGCATGTGTGAATGTTCGAGATAACTGAGTTTGAATAAATAATTGTTCGTGGTAACGTGTTTGAATAAATAACTGTTTGAGATAACGTGTTTGAGTTAACGGAGTTAACCTGAAATTGCCGGATGTCACACTTGACCTCAACTTGCTTGTCCATACCTCGTAGGGACTCGTGGCTCAGGTTCTCCTCCTTGATTGCTTCGAGTTGAGTGTCACGGATTTGGATAGGTAAATTCGGGTGGATGGTCAACTGTAACACTCGCACTCATTCGTGGTTTTGGTTTTTCTTTCCTGCTCAAGGCATCGGCAATGACGTTTGCCTTTCCAGGATGGTAACGGATGGTGCAGTCGTAGTCGTATAGAAATTTGACCCATCGACATTGTCTCATGTTGAGCTCTTTCTGGTCGAAAATATGCTTAAAACTCTTGTGATTAGTGAAAATCGTACATTTCGTACCATACAAGTACTGTCTCCAGATCTTGAGTTCGAATACCACAGCTCCCAACTCTAAGTCGGGGGTAGTGTAGTTTTTCTCATGCACTTTCAGTTGTCGAGAAGCATAAGCAATGACCTTCTCCCTTTGCATCAGCACGCACCCGAGTCCTTGATGTGACACATCGCAATACACCACGAAGTTGTCCGTTCCTTCCGGTAGTGATAGGATCGGTGCGCTAGAAAGTTTCTGTTTGAGCAATTGAAAATCGGTTTCTGCTTTGTCGTTCCATTCGTATTTATTATCCTTGTGAGTCAGAGTAGTGGGGGGTTGGGATATCTTAGAGAAATTTTTGATGAATCGTCGATAGTAGCCTGCAAGACCTAAGAACCGTCGCACCTCAGTCGGAGTCTTAGCCGCTTCCCAATTCTTAATCGCCTCGATTTTGGATGGGTCAACATGTATGCCCTTCTCGCTGATCACGTGTCCAAGGAACTGCACTTCACGAATCCAGAAGTCGCACTTTGAGAATTTGGCGTATAACTTCTCATCTCTCAGCAATTCCATGATCAGCTTCAAATGCTCGACGTGCTTCTCTTGACTCTGTGAGTATATCAGAATATCGTCTATGAACACAATCACAAATTTTTCCAAATAGGGTTTGCAAACTCGGTTCATAAGATCGATGAATATCGCTGGTGCATTGGTTAACCCAAATGGCATGACTATGAACTCGTAGTGATTGTAACGAGTTCAGAAAGCGGTCTTCAGAATGACGTCTTCCTGAATCCTTAGCTGATGGTATCCCGACCGCAGATCGATCTTTGAGTAATCGCTCG
This sequence comes from Smallanthus sonchifolius, assembly GCA_023525975.1. NCBI lineage: Eukaryota > Viridiplantae > Streptophyta > Magnoliopsida > Asterales > Asteraceae > Smallanthus > Smallanthus sonchifolius. Next base: position 13,878,206 of record CM042028.1, on the reverse strand, counting down.
ACCCTTGCAACTGGTCGAATAGATCATTGATCCTTGGTAATGGATATCGATTCTTGATCATCACTTTGTTTAGTTCTCGGTAGTCGATGCACATTCGGAACGATCCGTCTTTCTTCTTGACAAACAAGACTGGTGCTCCCCAAGGCGAGAAGCTTGGTCTGATGAAACCCTTATCTAACAGTTCCTGTAATTGGTTAGACAACTCCTGCATTTCCAATGGCTCCAGTCGGTAAGGTGACCTTGCTATCGAAGCACCTCCTGGTGTGAGATCAATCCGGAACTCGACTTGCCGTTGCGGTGGGAGTCCGGGCAGATCTTCGGGAAATACCTCCGGATAGTCTCAAACGATCAGAATGTCCTCGATCGTCCTTTCATCTGCTTTCTTTTCCGTCACGTGCGCTAGTACTTCTGAGCTTTCATGCACGTAATAATCCTTATTGTAGTACCACTCCTTTCTCCTTGAATAGCCAATGTTTCTCCATTCCGCAGTGGATTAACGATTTTCTCATGGCATACAATCTCGGCTCGGTTCTTGTACAAACAGTCCATACCGACGACTATGTCGAAAATTCCCAGTGTTACCGGTAATAGGTCTATAGTGAATGGGCGGTCAGCTAATGTCAAGACACAACCGGGAATTACATGTTATGTCTCTATTAACTTACCATCCGCTAGTTCTACCGTGTATAGGTAATCTAGAGCAATCAGTGTAATACCAAGTAATGAACTAAACTCAGTGGACACAAAGCTTTTGTCGGAACCCGTATCAAATAAGATGGAAGCATAACAGTTGTTTACGAGAAACGTACCAGCAACAATGTTGGGATCGTGCCTAGCTTCGCCGGCTCCAATAACAAACTCTCTGCCCCGACCATTTGCATTACCGGGCCTTCTGTTCTTTGGGCAGTCCTTGCGGAAACATCTGGGCTCACCACACCTGAAACACCCACGAGTTCCCCAATCATTCGGGGTCTGTTCAACAAGTCAGCAGTTCTGGGCTGTGTGGCTAAAATGCTTGCATTTTGGTAAAGTTCCGGTGTACACGCCCTTTGCCTTCTTCTTCGGTTGCCTGTTTCTTTGGCATGATTGGCACGTTTAGCTTAGCGGGAGTGTTGTCCCACTTTCGCTTGTTGTCAAACGGCTTCACATAAATCCCTTTCTTAATCAGAATACCCTGGTGAACAGCTTGATCGGTCAAATTGTGGGCCAACCGCATTGCACTGTGAATGACTACTAGTTCAGCTAATGTAACCATGCTCTGTATCTGAGGCGCCAAGCCCGAAATGTATCGCTTAATCCACTTGTACTCGAGTGTAACCATGTGCGGACATAACCGTGCCCGGTCGTGAAACCTCGCAGTGTAACCCGCAAAGGTTTCGGTTCCGTACATAACCCTGTTCTCCATGGTGCAGTGGCTCATGCTAAATACCGATTCAGCTTTTTCAATCCATCTTAGCAGTCCCACTACTACTTCTGTCCCCGTGAAAGTCTGAGGCTTGTAATCCATAAATGATTTTTCAAGGTTGATTGTGTTTAGGTTCATTTATCTACCATAGGAAATTTATTATGTATAAGTATGTACGTTGCCTTCTGGCATGCATTGTACCACCGCTTTCTCCATTACCCCCGATCCTCCACTGGATCGATTGGCTAGCTTCTTGGTTTGCTATTGCGTCTTCCACGCGTTGGGCAATGAGAGCCTCGATTTGGGCTGCGGTCATCGAGTTGCTGCCTTCTCGTGAGTTGCGGTTTGACGTTCTGGGTGGCATGTTTCTTTATAATCATAACGACGACAAAGGTTAGATATTATGTAACATATAACAACCAACACATGTGCACAAGGTAACATACAACAATCAATTAACCATGCAATATAAATGAAAGATAAACACTTGATAAATAAGTTGTACGAAATATAAAGTATTTTCAGGAGTATGCACTCTTCCAAAACAAGTAAAATCTCAAAATATTGCGTGAGCACAACCCGCTCATGATAGGCTAATCAAATAGGAGGTGGAAAAGTGTCGTTCTGCACAGCGGCCGAGAGCAATATGGCGCAGAGTATCATCAGAACCCTAGCGGGTTCCAACTCCTCCCTAACAGCATTTGCCCTGAGCTCCGCTGCTAGGGCTGGCGAATTGGCAAGTGAAGCTCGCTGATCTGCTATAGTAACTCTCTGATTTGCGATACTCAGCTGCCTCGCCGCCTCGGCCAGGCGGTCAGATAGAATAGTGATCCTGGCCGACTCTCACTGTCGATCCTCTATAAGTCCTGACACCTGCTCCTACAGTGTCTGTAATGCGATCTCAGCAGCAGCAGTCCTCTGATCCGCCTCTCTAGCCCGGTCCTCCGTGGCCTTAACCCGGTCACGCATAGTCATGAGCGCCTGGTCTGTCAAGTCGATCTCGTCCTTGAGGGACGAGATATCTACTTCATGTAACCGACTACGTGTCGCGGGTATCGGCAGTACCTCCTCCACAGGCCGTTGCCAGTAGGGTGGTGGAAAGGATGGTCCGGATGACCCCCTAGTGGAAGATGTGTCAGATGATGAAGTCCGGTTCTTCTTGGCCGGCGGCTCTGTAGTGTCTGGTGATCGGACTGGTAGCCTCCCTAAGCGAATGTTCTTCTTTCGGTAGTAAGCTTTGTCTTAGCTCCACGTGGTGTAAGTAACGGTGACGGTGGTGCTGGGTCCGCCGGACGGGGAGGTGATGGTGGAATAGAGCAGTCATCAGACGTAGAGTCCCCATGTAACACAGAATACGGCAAGGACTCTCCCGAGTTACTCCCCACGCATGCGTCTCCTTCGCCCTCGTGGGCTGGTGCGTCTTCGGACTCCTACTCAGGATCCTCTTCGTGATCCTCTTTGGGTTCCTCCTCTGGATCCTCCTCCGGATCCGTCTCTATGACCTCCTCGGGGTCCTCCTCCAAGTCCATCATCGGCCCCTCGTCACTCTAAGAGTGTGGTGACGATGGCGGCGTCAGCGGTCCTGCTGGCGATGGTGGTGGTGTGACCGGGGTGTACTCCTCCTCTGATTCATAAATAATGATCAGGTCGAATGAAGTCAACATCCTGTAGCAAGGCAATATCCGGTAATCCAATTTACATATGTATGAAATGCATGTATGATCTGATGTGAACTACGTGAGCCTATAGTTATAGTCTAAGTACACAAAATGTAACTTAGTTCTCTATAACCAGGGCTCTGATACCAATCTGTCACACCCTGAAATCCATAGCGGTTTACTCGCGGGTCATGACTGTCAAGGATCATCAATCCTGCTCATTTCGAATGACCTCTAAATGGTTTTCGAAAAGACATTCCGTTTGAACATCGTACAACATAAATAAGTTTTACAGAGTTTAAGAAAATGTGGAATGTAAATGTGGAAGCAAAAGTAATGTATCAAAATACAGAAGCATAAAGTCTTTAGGTTCCCATAAACCTAAGCTTCTAATGAGAAACATACAATGAGACTCCAGATATGCAAATCCTAGTCCTTGTGAAAATGCTTAGCGACCTGAGATAAACATGCTTAAAAGTGTCAAGACAGGGTTGGTGAGTTCATAGGTTTGAAGTAACAACAAATGAAATGAAAACAATGTAACAGTACCTATTTCTACTAATGATTCGATTGTTGACCAGACAATGTACAATAATAATACAAGTAATTCACCGAAACCGAAGCTCGACAAAGAAATACAGAAACTAGCATTTTGCCTCTTACGTGCTCAGCACGCAATGGATTAGGTCAATGATGCACCCGTTAGACCTCCAGTCAAAGTAAGCGCGACTAACCCGGGTGGGGGTTGTTAAACCCAATAATACTATTCATGATTACCTCGATTGGGAAAGTAATTAACGGTTCGATTATGAGAGGACTTTACGTGCGGGAAATGAACCCACTTATATATTAAAGCGAAATCAAGAAGTAACGTCATACGACTAAGAAAATAGTTTTAGCATGTATTTTCCCCAAAGGAAAAGTAAGTAAAGCGGGCCCGTGAAAACTCACCTGGGAATGAGGTGATAGTAGTTTGAAGAGCAACACGAGAATCCTAGCAAAATCCGAATCACCGACCTATCCGAGCCAAATCAAGTATGATGGTAGAATGGATGAAATTAGCTTCTAGCACCTTGAATCACCTTGTAATGGACATAGAACACTAGAATGGAGGATCAAAGTTTGAAAGGTGGATGGAGGCTATGGAGAGGGGGGCGGCCGAGATTTAGAGAGGGAGAGGGGAGAGTGTTTTTAGGTTTAGGGTTGTGTAATAATGGGTTAAGGAGAGTTTAAGGGTGTTTTAATGAAATGGGTTTGGCTTTTTGCAACTTTAAGGCTTTTTTTACAAAGAAATGGGCTCTAATATGGATTAGTAACTAAAATGCTGAATTAATAAGCCTAATGTATAAACAAGTAATTTTTATAAAACCTCATTTAGAATTGTTGACACATATCGCGTATCCGCTAGAAAGCGTTAAAATAAAAGTTGCTCTAAAAATTCCTGAAAATTAATCTAAGCACGAAATAATAAATCACAGTATTAAATGTGATTCATACACACCAAACATATGTCTAGATATTATTTCTATAATTCACCAACGTTCGGTGACAGGACACGTGTGTGACCCGGTAATCCTCCAGATTACCGATGCATGAATTGAAATGAATTGACCGGACTTTGCTATATGAAATATGTACTTAATTACCCTATAATTAATTATGATACATGTGTAATCATATGAAATCAAGTAATAGTCGGGTATGGATATTGACCTGAAATTGCCGGGTATCACACATGCCAGATCTATAGGGCTTTGTATGTCTAGTGATTGGATCTAATTTATACATTGCTACTTTTATAACTTTATATAAGTATCATTTCATTGTTATTTCTTACAATTATGCATGTTGTGTTCTATATTAGCATGATTAAATCCATGAATAATTAGTTATTCAAAATGTCCGTAGACAGTTAAGGTTATGAGAGTTATCTTGAATTAAGACTATTGTGGGTCGTTTTACTTTGGAGATAAATAACTAAAATACCACAAATATTTATGGAATATAAATATTGGACGTGACCGCTTTCAAAGACACTTCATGGATCAACTCAATGGATCGACGTCTTAAGTGTTTGTATCCTTAGACCTGAGATGCATATTGGGGCTTGATTTCATAGAGTTTTGTTCTTTAACATTACATAACACCGTTTTTAACACCCCCAAATTTATTCATTTAATAAATAAATAAATAAATTAGGGTTGCAACGATTGGTAACTTACACAACAGCGGAAGCTATAAGAAGACTTCTAAAGTGATGAACACCATTACAGGAACTAAATGAAGACATAGACCTAAATTCATATAAGTCTAATGGACTTGGCGTTAAACAACCATACGCCTTCATTTTCTAAAAGTCTATCTTGATAAAACAAGGCCTTCGGCTTCTAGGGTTTTAATCCAAATGGTCAATCTATTCCAACCGTGCCATAACTATGTATTACCTGAAAAACATGCTCAAAAATGCCAACGCAATGTTGGTGTGTTCACAGGTTTTAAATGAATACAATTGGCAAAACCATTTGTACGAAAACGTTTGGCAAAAACCATTTGTACGAAGTTTGGCAAAAACTGTTGATACGGGTGCTATTGGCAAAATACTTTGCTTGAAATTTAGTAGCAAAACCAGTGATACGTATACCATTGGCAAAACACGTTTCTCGAAATTGACTGACAAAACCATTGGTACGTATACCATTGGTGAAATCCTTTGCTCGAAATTTACTTTTTGCATATGATAAACAAAACAAGTTAGCGGTTGATTCATCGATGTCTAGCTAGCACAAATAAATTATGTGCTGCACAAGCCTATAACCAAACCTTTGCCCCAGCCCATTATACCTTTAAACAATGAGAACAACAAGACCTAATATGCAATCATTTGACCCTGCTGGTCGTGGTTAGCGTGACTAACCATGATTGAGGGTGTCAACCTGAATAGTACTATTCATATCGATCTACGGCTAAGTCCATAGCTAATGGTTATAGTTCGGAATATCGAGGACTTTTAGGTGTAACTCATGCACACAAAGGAATCAGATGCTTGTTTCTCGTTTTCTAGTTATCATACCATTTGAAATTAACATGTTTTTCCCCCAAATTTAGAAATAGTAAAAAGGGGCCGTGAAATTCACCTGATAATGTTGCGGTAAAACGTGTTCCTCGAATGTGTGATAAAGACCAAAGTCAACAATAAGCGATAAGGACCGTATTCCTTAAATATGTGACAGTGTTGGGTATACACCCTACTTGAGTCCCACGATACACGTAGACACTATAAGATTTATGAACTACCCTATTCAAAATTTCCATATATTAATAAAAGAGTAATGATGCCGTAATTAGCAATATAATGGTAAGGGCGGTGTTGTATGATGAAAGCATAGAGTATTATAGTTTATACAAATAATATGGTTTAATAATCATATATTTAAAAGGGTTGATACTTCTAAACATGATGTTTATAATTTCTCTAATGAAATTAGTAATAGTATTATTAGTTTTAAAATTTATTTATAACTAAGTTATTAATATGTTACGAAAAACCATACTATTAACAATAATAGTTATGTTACACGAACTATATATGTATAAACGATGTTTATGATACTAGTGATAATAATATTAATATTTCCAACCGAAATAATAATATTGTTACAATTCCCCATTGTATCGTTTTAATCTTGTAAGATAATATTTAATGAAACATCACTTGACATTTCGATTAACAAGTTTATATTAAAAACTAAATATGTACGTATATGTATAATAAGGTTTGCAAACTAATCAAGAGAAAAATACATATTTACGCACATATATATATATATATCAACATAAATCCGCTATTAATATCGTAGGCAATTCGTTATAAAAATACTGATTTGTACTAAAAGTTCATGTTTAAGCTGAGTTCTAATTAAAGTTAACCAGGATTTATAATACTATTAATAGTCATGATTCGTATGGAATTTATACATAAATATCTAAACGTATATTTGAAAGCTCATATGTCATATTATGATTAATGTCGAGTTATTTATTTAAACAATTGTGCACGTTTATTGTCAAGTTCCAATAATCACAATTAAATCTTTCATCCCTATCAGCGTCAAGTTAATCGATTTCTGATTATTTTTATCTCACACGTATTCGTTTTATTATTTTTATGATGAATATGCAAATATTTAAAAACTTTAGTACGCGTATATACCTTTCCGTACGTTCCGTTTACAACCAACACGTTCTAACCCTCACGGCTTACGTATTGACCACGTTTGACCGTCGTTGACTGGGTTTGTTTCGTTTGACCAGGTTTGACCGTGACTCGTGAAGTCACATCCTGTCCAAAAACGTGTATTTGACTCCCGAGAATGAAACCCGACCACCACAATCATCAGATCTAGTCGAAAAACAACTATATGTCAGGTAACCCACAAGATTAACAAAACCAATCTCAAATCTTATAGATCTATACCCGTAAATGGCAAGGGAACAAGAAGGACTTACCGGAACCCATTTAGATTCATCGGAATTCCGTCCTGTCCACTTGAAAAACGATGCCTTATAAATATATATATATATATATATATATATAGAAAAACACCCTTGATTGCCGGATCTGACTAGATATGGGCTTTAAATTACCATCTGTGACCGGATCTGTTACTTGAACTCTGAAACACGAGGAGGGGGAAAGGTCTTGGTTGCTGTCGGCATTGAAACGCCACCACTGCCATCTCCTACTTGCTTGAACGGACATATAGCGGAAAAGTCGGCTTTCACCGCCGCCCTCCCGGATCTGAACCATGGCGGAAAAACGCGAATCAGCCAACGCCGTTGTCGCCACTCCCTTTAACGTCTTCTGTTGCCATCGCTTTTCAGTCTGGATGGCTCCAATCGTCCTTCGCCATCCATCTCCACCACTAAGCCGCCGTCTTCTGCTCTCCCTCAAGACCCCGCCGTTGCTACTGTCATGGTCCGTCGGAGGAGGCCGCGGAAGGTGGCCAGCCCTCCTCCCCTCTCTCATACGCAAGTTCTCTCTCTCTCTACTCTATCTCTCTCTAAGATGATGTACTCGTAATTCAAAATGAGGTAAAGGAAGAGATTGAGATATATAAATAGCTAGGGTTTTAGGTGGGTTAATGAGTAGGTAAATACCGCGTATCGAACCTGATGTCGCCCAGACGGTCTGTAAAAACTAACAAATAAACCTAACCTAGACTCCTAAGTAATAAATGGAGTACCTATGAACTAAACCGCACTGACAGGCAAGTGTACCTATCGAGTGTAGCACAGCTTAATGGTAAACCGGAATATCGAACACTAGAGACACTGAACAGCTAAACTAGACTCTGACTCGGACTAAAGATGATTTGATTGGGGGGTTTACTACACTACTGATTAAACTAAAATCAAGGAAGCAAACAAATGAACGACTTCAACTATCTAGACAAAGACTAAGGGAATAATCAGAGATGGGAAGAATACCACCTAGGTCGGAATCCTACTTGCAAAGCTCAACTTCTACCGGTTATGGAAACAATGATTGATCTGGGTTTGTAAGGATGACAACTCTAAACAACCTAGTGGATCCCTAATCACTCTCAGGGTGTCACCAACTAAGAAACTCTAAAGAAGTACTAAACTCACCAGATAGTCGGATTACCTTTCAGTCTCTCCAACAACGATAATGTACCCAAAAGACAGATCACCTTTCAGTCTCACTGTCCACAATACATCTAAGATGCATGGGGTAGTCTCCTATCAACAACTATGACTCGGAATAGCAACAAATACTAAGAACACCTAAGGGAAACTTCCTCTCAGACAGATTTCACTAAGAATCCTAATACCGAAGACTAACCGATTATCTCTCATTTCTCGGGTATTGAGATAAGAAACACACTCAGATCTAATAACTCTCAACTACAGCTCCTATGGCTACTACGTCTAGCTGACCACACAAACGATCACAAACACACAGTCATATGATCTAGATACGCTATTCAAACTGGAAGACATCCACAAATAACATACGGAACTTATAATCAATCATATATCAAATCTAAACAAGCAGAAACATCAAAATCATTAACATGAGATTGCTACAAAATCATTAATCCATTCAAATGAATCCAAAAACTAATAAAAACTGAATCTTTAACAAGCAATCATCATATGACCTACGCAGTATTAAAGTTTTAGCCTAGATTCATGCTTAAAACATCCAAACAGAAGTAGAAAAACATAAAAATTGGTTCAAACACAGAAAGCAACAATAAAGATTGAATCTTGAAAACCGAAAATGCTAATCTAACGAACCCGGAATCCAAACGCTTCAAACTTTGCACTTGATTTCACTTCCAAGCACCAGAAATCGCCCAAAACTCTCCTGTAGACGGCCAAAAGTAGAACTCCAGACCTAATGGCATTCAAATTCTTTTAATTCGCAATTTAGGGCTTTTTCACGGATTTACGGCCTCTCGCGATCGCGAGAGAAGTTGGCCAGTCCCTCGCGGAGTCGGGCCCGGATTTGAGTTTCCTCGCGTACCACAAGACATGCACACTACTCCCTCGCGTACCGCGAGGGACTGATTTTCACCATTTTTTACTTTAAACTCCGGGCTTTCTTCTCGTGCTCGATTTCCTCAGGATTTGACTTGATAATTCATACGAGCTCCTGTAAACACACAATAGACTCAATACGAAACAAAAACAAGTAAAAACATATACAAAACTATATAAAAACGCACGAATACAAATGAATAAAGATGTGTGCTTCGCACTACATCAAACATCCCCATACTTAACCTTTTTTCATCCTCGAAAAAGTCTGCAATGGAATCATAACTGGAATCTAACTTAAGAAACTCAATTTATTTCAATAAGCAAAATATACTCACGTGTTAAAAAAGCAACAATCGGTATTTCTATCCGATTAAACCCAACCACCAACTTTCAAGCCCCCGTTATGTGTTCTAATTCATTTTACCAAGCATATCAATCTATCTATGGGACACACACTTAAAAGCTACATCTCTACCTAATCCCGTCTCACGGTCATGTCTAGGCACGGATTTAACCATATAGATTTCACCAATCACGTTAAACTAAAATTTACAGGTTTTTAGATATCAAGATGAAATATGGAATGAATGGATGGAATATGAGCATTAATAAGCAAATAAACTTTCGTCTATAGGCGTTTCAACCAAGTCACTATCCTGGAAGGTAACACATAGACTACAGTTATAAACAATTAAGCACATAAGAATCACTTAATGGTGTTTCAACCAGGTCGCTATCCCAGAGGGTAACACATAAGCAAGACTTAGTATATTAATTAATTAAGCTCATGAATATGGTATTATGGATGCGGGCGCCACCGAAACTCGGATTTATTCTCATAAAAAGAGAGTGGTGTGCCAAGAAATTTCAAAAACCTCTAAATTTTAACTTAACGTGGTACCTATCACCCTATGTTGACAGTTTCAGTATTACCGATTACCCTAAGATGAGTACCCACAAGATATCATATTTTAAATCATTTATGTTCCTAATCAACACAAACAAGCTATTTAAGCTCTACTAGTTGGCTGGATCTACCAAAACATCACTAATTGAACGCGTTTTTAATTACTTATTTCTTTTAAAACTCAACAAGCAGATCCAGTTGTACTATCATTTTCCATTTATTATGCAAAAACTTTTGATTTCAAAGGACATTTTTTCAAATTTTTCAATTTTTTTGTATTTTTGTGTTTTTATAAAAGAAAAACAAACTAGACTCTAGACGCAGTCCCATCCCCACACTTGAAACAAACATTGTCCCCAATGTGAACTGAGACACACATAAAATAAAAATAAAAACAAAAATAAAACAGAAAAACTTAGCTGGTAATGTATCATAGATTGGCGTCCAGCTTTGATCTTCCACGTGTGCACCGTATAGCATTTCGGTCGCGGTTGTACAATCGACTGTCAGGTTGCCTTTACAAGATAAATAAGATCAGATCGACCCCGCCCGAATGGAGATTGATTATGGACGGAGCGATCAATACCTGCATAGTAAACCTCAAACAAACCGATAGTATTAAAATGACAGAAGTTATAGCCTCAAAGTAAAATAAAAGACTCAACTGACTCACTAAGACTCAAGATAGATAGCAGGGAAGCATACCGGATAGGTGGCAAACATGCGACAATCCGGACTTTTCCATCTAACACCGTTATCCAAATCCAGTTAAAGTTAACCTAATTCACTAAATTCAAACATCAGGGACTGTTTCTGTCATTCCTTTAAACTCAAACTCCAAGGACTAGTTGTGTTATATCTTTAAACTTAATCCTGTTTGACTTGGTAAAGTCAAAATCCAAGATTTAAGTTCTGTTGACTTTTAAAAGTCAACTCAGCATGTTAAACAAACCTCAGGGACTGATTCTGCTTATATCCTAAACTCTCATACATGAAACAGAGGGACTGGACCTGTAATTTACTTATACTTGATTCTGTTTGACTTTTGGAAAGTCAAACTCGCATATTTGATCAAAATTCAAATTTCCAAACGGATTTCTATTGAATCTGAAACTGTTATTGCATTATGATGGCATTAACAAGTCTTAATCGCCGATTAATCATCATCAATTATCTGAATTAAACTCAAATAATGAGCATTAACACTATAACCGTCGACTTCATGACTAGTTGGTCTCATAATCGTCGAATTTGTATAACAATTCACAAATTCACCACCTGCGCACCTCATACGAGTCCTATAGAAGCTTCTGTACCCGTAAATTGGATCGAATTCGCAGCAGGAGTCACCGGAGAACAAGCACACGACCGTCGGAACAAGTTCTAGCTGTACACTATCAATTCAAGCATCATCCCGGTAATATCTTACATCATTAGTTTCGTCTAAGTCTGTTAATCAAAAGCCCTATCATCTGCAGGGCTTACAACATCTAATTGATGCGATTCAGCAACCTAGGGTTCATAACATTTCGGTTTAATCGAACCCTACTCAGAACCGGATCAAAATCCAATTAAACCATAAAATTAGCTTCAAAAACCTTAAACCAACGAAAGCCCTTTATCAAGTTTTCCTTTTAACATCAAATTGTTTACGAACCAGTAATTAGGGTTTGTTCTTAAATCGTTTTGGGGGTTTTGATCTTTAACTCTACCTCAATGAAATTAAACCACAGGGATAACTTCGAAATCCCCTGGTTATTAAAAGCCCCATGATTTAAACTCCACAAATCATCGGATTTTAGTAATTTGATATGGTGTTCATATCCAGGGTTTTTCGGTTTCTAAAACGGGATTTAAACGATTCAAGAATTGATTTTTTTTCAATTAAACTCGTAATCAGGTTCTATTTTTCCTTGTAATCAAAACCCCTATACTCTTGATTCAAACGATTACAGAAATCGTGGGATTCGGGGCTGGGTTTCGATCGCGTGAGTATATGAAAGGGATGAACACTGAAGTTGTTGATTTAAGGTATTTGGCTCTTAAATTATTCGCTACACCCTAGCAGGCTCAAACGGTTAAGACTCATGGCACGTGCACGAGGTACCCGGGTTCGAGTCCGGGCTCCTGCACAATTTTTTTGTGACTTTTTCTGGTTTAGTTTAATTATTAAAATTGTTTTTAATATTATTATTATATTATATAAATGTGTTTTAGCCCGGGAAACGACCCGTAAACTCGGGTTTGAATTATTAACTCATTTTTATTATTACCCCCACTTTTATAAATATATTTATATTATTTTTGAACCGTAACTTTGTATAAAAATAATATGTTATTATTATTTTAACCGTGACTTTTATTATTAAATAATATATGTTTATATATTATTTCATACCATTTTTGGAACGTTTTAAAACTATTAAATAATATAATTAGTTATATTATTTACCCGCGTTTATTATTTCGATTAAAAATAATATATTTATTATTTTTGACGTAAGGATTATTTATTTATTTAAAGAACTTAAAAATAATATATTTGATTATATTATTTTCTTAACTTTTGTTAAACGACTTTAACGTACGAATATATTTAATTAATTATTATTTATTATTCGTTATTAACGTATGACACGTAAACGCTTTAATTCTTAATTATTATTTATATAATTCCGTGGACACGTTCGTTTACTCTTAAATCCTTAGAAAGTGTTAAGACGTTCAATCTTCCGTGTCGTCGTCACAAACCCCTTATGACCCTAATCTTATGTGTTTATAATTCTAAGGCATACGTAAGCCGTGCAGGCTAACACTTGAGGTTCTAAATCTCATACTTGTGTGATACTACCTACTACGCAACGCATGTGAGTTTCACAGCCCCTTTTTACTGTTTTATCTGGGGGAGGAAACATGCAAACATTTTGGGTTATGGTACAGCATTTAAAATATCATTGTTGACACATTGGTCATGGTTGATACACGTGGTCATGGTTGATACACGTGGCTAGAGGCAACAAACAAACACATGTCAGCTTCGGATACGAACGCTTTAGTAAAACAAAAACATAGGTTAGCTACCTACGATATGCAAATGTGATGTACATAACCAACCACTCAAACAAATCATCAAACGCTTTACTACTGTATAGAAACCTGTGAACTCACCAACTTTATGTTGACACTTTTCTTCATGTTTTCCTCAGGTTGGCACACAGGATCACGTTAAGGCATGCATGTGTCTTAGGAGTTGTCTTTGTTTGAAGAGCATTGAATTTTATTTACGCTTCCGCATACACTATTATTACTCTGAACCTTTTACTTTTATGGAATTTCTATTGGAGTCCCATATAGAGTCGTTTGATGTAATCGATGTGTGAGATCCTAGTCAGTCACGCTCCCAAAAGGTATGACTCCGTTAGTGGAATTTGGGGGTGTGACAGATTGGTATCAGAGCCATTGGTTATTGAGAACTAGGATTGCATACTAGACTATAACCCACACACATTAGTTACACGACACAAACACTCATACATGCTACACGTAGCATCTACAAATGCGTTACATTGCAGGCATGTTGACATTCTTCATACCACCCTCTACTGACGAGGAACAAGTCGTTCGCATTGCATCATCATTCCCAGTGGCGACACTCGGGGAACCATCAGAACAACATCCACTCCCGTCCGTAGGCAGCAAGACGAAGCCTTCGGAGGAGTCTCTCACACCACCATCATCTGTCGGGTATGGCGGGCTTTCTCAGATCCATGTTATGGACGACACTCAGCAGTAGCACATGTCTCTTTGGGAGTTGGGATCGTCGGAGGCGAGTCCCTACTGTACCCACTAGCAACAATACGCCGTGTGAAGGCAGACTGTTGCACGCATCATTACATAATTCAATGACACGTAGATGTCATCACTTTCCCGAGCCGTGGGCTCGTGCTTTGGTCGATATTCTGTTGAGAATAGATTGACCACAAGGTTGAGAACGCCTGGCACATTGCATACCCAAACCCTATCCTGATTCAGTTGGAAGGACGGCTACCTTGCCTCTTCCAGTAACACATCCGTGAACTAGTTTCACTCCTCGAAGCCGCATTTCATGAAACATGTTTGTTTCATGTGCATGATTTCATCTACAATCCGCTGGATTGAACCATCATAGTGTATTTCAACTCTAGTGTATACTCGGATCAAACGATTACTGACTACTCATCCTGATATGAGTTCTAGTTGATCAACTTATGGTTGATGACTAAGCCTTTCGATGACTTATCATATCTGATAACACTCTGTACTCGGCAATACAAACTAATGTACATTTTGACACAGGACAGGGAGAAGCTAGAGTGAGCATGCAAAGCAAATTATCATTATGGGTGCACACGTAATAGTAATTTGAGGTGCATGTAAGTCCTAGTGAAACCTAGTGTGTGGATAAATGGTCCTAATCAATGATCTACAAACTTAAACTTTCACTGTCAGTAGAAGTTCTCGTAACCCACTCAACTACTAGTTGGTATCGTTAAACCTGTTTAACAGTTGATAGACGCGACTATCATGTTGAAGGTATTTACGAACACACTGAGCTGTCATCAATGGAATCCATCATTTTATCTCACTCGTGTAAGAGTCCTAGTGATATTAAGACTCTCATCCAAACGTGACCGCAGAAACAATCTTGATTGAAACTCTAGTAGAACCTCATGGTAAACCCATCGACTCCAACTATGTAAGCCAAATTTGAGAAATTCTTTTTAAGCTAACACGTTATTCCTGACAATCCAACAATGAATTCCATTTGACCCTATTACCTTATCATGTGACTAATCCTTGGTATAGTTTGATTTATACCCCCGGATATCCAACTCCGTAAGCAGACTTCTCTAAATGATCCCGTTGTTCCGATGACATTAGAAAACTGGGAAATAATCCAACCAACCATCAGTTGAACGCGACTACTTAAACAGACACCCTATCCCTTATGATACTGGAATCTGTATCTCATAAAATTCTTTTCCTACCTGTTAACCTCTTCCCTTAGCCTTTGCATTGACCAACGCTTACTTTATAAGCACGGGCCTCACTAGAAGTCTCAGCATGACCTCACAAATTTCTTACCGGGGCGGTCGGACTCCAACCTTACTAGAAGCTAAATACACCATAGAAATAGTTGATGGACAGATAATTGAAGCAACTCACTTTCTTAAGGGTTGTAAACTTGAATTGGCTGGTCATGAACTTGACATTGACCTTATGCCAGTCACACTTGGCAGTTTCGGTGTAATTGTCAGTATGGATTGGTTATCTAAGAACCAAGCCGAGATTATCTGCCATGATAAAATTTGTTCGCCTTCCTCTCCCGAATGGATAAACCCTTTCTGCCCAAGGCATAAGGAGTGGTGCAGTCATAGGCATCATATCCTTCATGAGAGCGCAGAAGTACTTGCGTAAAGGTCATACTGCCATTTTGGCTCTCGTCGCCGAGCAGCCATCTGAGGAGAAGAAGTTTAATGACATTTTGATTGTTCGTGACTACCCAGAAGTATTTTCGGAAGACCTGCCTGGTCTTCCGCCATATCGTCAAGTCAAATTTCAAATTGATCTAGCATTTAGAGCAGCGTCGATTGCTCGGGCATCGTATAGACTTGCACCCAGTGAGCTACTAGAACTATCCACACGGCTGCCAGGATTGTTGGATGAAGGCTTCATCCGACCTAACTTATCGCCATGGAGAGCTCTAGTCCTATTCTCCAAGGAGAAAGACGGGACTTTCCGTGTGTGCATTGACTACCGTGAGCTGAACAAAGTAACCATCTAGAACCGATATCCTCTACTCCGCATTGATGATCTATTTGATCAACTCCATGAATCTAGCTTCTATTCCAAGATGGATCTTAGATCCGGTTATTATCAACTGAAAGTCCGAGACAAGGACATCTCTAAGACTACATTCAGAACCAGGTACGGCCATTACGAGTTTATGGTCATGCCATTCGGACAAACCAACGCACCCGCAGTATTCATGGAACTCATGAACCGTATGTGTAAACCGTACCTTGACCAATTCGTTATCGTATTCTTTGATGACATCCTCATCTATTCCAAGAATAGGGATGAACATGAGGAACACCTACGTTTGATTCTGGAATTTCTGAAGCAAGAACAACTATATGCAAAATTTCCAAGTGCGAATTCTGGATTCATGAAGTGCAATTCTTAGGACATGTAGTCAATGAGACAGGGGTAAATGTCGACCCATCTAAAAAAGAAGCAATCAAGAATTGGGCGGCACCTACAACGCCAACTGAGGTGCGACAATTTCTGGGATTGGCTGGCTATTACCATCGCTTCATTGAAGGATTCTCCAAGATTGCACAACCCCTCACTGCCTTAACTCAAAAGGGTAAACCCTATAACTGGGGTGACACCCATGAGTCAGCGTTCCAACTCCCCAAACATAAACTTTGCAGTGCACCCATCCTATCTCTTCCAGAGGGAACGGATGATTTTGTGGCGTACTGTGATGCATCCATTCAAGGTCTTGGTTGTGTACTGATGCAACGCGAGAAAGTGATCGCATACGCTTCTCATCAACTGAAAATCCATGAGAAAAACTACACAACTCATGACTTAGAGTTGAGAGCTGTAGTATTGGAGACATTACTTGTACGGTACCAAGTGCCCCATTTGCACCGATCACAAGAGTCTTCAGCACGTCTTTGAGCAGAAAAAGTTGAACATGCGACAACGTCGTTGGGTCAAACTCTTGAATGACTATGACTGTGCAGTCAGATATCACCTTGGCAAGGCTAATGTGATAGCCGATGCCCTAAGCCGTAAGGACACCAAACCTAAACGAGTTTGAGCATTACAACTTACTATTCACACCGGATTACCTGACAAGATCCGAAGTGCTCAACTTGAAGCCCTGAAAGAGGAAAACCTACCGCTGGAAGCCACACGCGGTATGGAAAAACAACTTAGGATTAAATCAGACGGCATTCGCTACTTCGTAGAGCGAATACGGGATCCAGTGTACGGGAACTTGAGAGAACTGGTTATGGATGAAGCTCATAATTCCCGATACTCTATTCATCCTGGTTCCGACAAGACGTACCATGACCTTAAGGTGTATATTGGTGATCGAAGATGGAGGCCGATATAGCCACCTATATGAGCAAGTGCCTGACCTGCTCAAAGGTCAAAGTGGAATACCAAAATCCTTCTAGTCTACTTCAACAGCCAGAGATCCCAATGTGGAAATGGGAGCAGATATCTATGGATTTTATCACCAAATTACCCTAAACTCCTAGCGGATGCAATACATCTGGGTGATCGTAGATCGCTTGACAAAATCTGCACACTTCCTTGCAATTAAAGAAACCGACAAGATGGAAAAACTCACGCACACCTACTTAAAGGAAGTAGTCTCTCGGCACGGAGTTGCCAATCTCTATCATTTTGGATCGAGACGCCCGATTCACCTCAAGTTTCTGTCAATCTTTACAAAAAAAAGGCTCTAGGCACGTGTCTAGACTTGATCACAGCATACCATCCACAAACTGATGGTCAAACGGAACGTACCATCCAAACCCTTGAAGACATGCTACGAACTTGTATGATCGATTTCGGTAACACTTGGGAATCTCACTTACCTTTAGTGGAGTTCTCCTACGACAACAGTTATCACACTAGCATCATGGCAGCACCATTCGAGGCATTGTACGGACGTAAATGCCGATCTCTTATCTGTTGGGCTGAAGTTGGGGACAGCCAACTTACAGGTCCCGAGCTTGTATTCGAAACATCTGAAATGATCGTCCAAATCCGTAACCGTATGACGGCAGCTCGTGATCGTCAAAAGAGCTACGCCGATAAACGTCGTAAACCGTTAGAATTCCAAGTAGGCGACATGGTCTTACTCAAAGTCTCACCTTGGAAAGGTGTCATTCGCTTCGGGAAGCGAGGGAAACTGAATCCTCGTTATGTTGGACCGTTCAAGATAGTAAAGAGAATTGGCCCAGTAGCGTATCAACTGGACCTACCTGAAGGACTTAGTGGTGTACACGATGTCTTTCATGTCTCGAACTTGAAGAAATGTCTAGCAGACGAGACACTCACGGTTCCTCTTGAGGAACTGCACATCGATGTACAACTGCGGTTGGTTGAAGAACCGGTGGAAATCATGGATAGGGAAATCAAAACGCTGAAACGCAGTAAAATCCATATTGTCAGAGTTCGTTGGAACTCGAAACGCAGACCGAAATTCACGTGAGAGCGCGAGGATCAGATGATACGCAAGTATCAAAATCTGTTCAAGCAATCCACTTCAAACTCTTAAGGTACTATTCTAATTTTCGGGACGAAAATTCTTTCAACTTGGGGATGATGTGACACCTCTGAATTTTTTTTTATTATTTTAATTTTCGGGACGAAAATTCTTTAAACTAGGGGATGATGTGACAATCCGGACTTTTCCATCTAACACCGTTATCCAAATCCAGTTAAAGTTAACCTAATTCACTAAATTCAAACATCAGGGACTGTTTCTGTCATTCCTTTAACCTCAAACTCCAAGGACTAGTTGTGTTATATCTCTAAACTTAATCCTGTTTGACTTGGTAAAGTCAAAATCCAAGATTTAAGTTCTGTTGACTTTTAAAAGTCAACTCAGCATGTTAAACAAACCTCAGGGACTGATTCTGCTTATATCCTAGACTCTCATACATGAAACAGAGGGACTGGACCTGTAATTTACTTATACTTGATTCTGTTTGACTTTTAGAAAGTCAAACTCGCATATTTGATCAAAATTCAAATTTCCAAACGGATTTCTATTGAATCTGAAACTGTTATTGCATTATGATGGCATTAACAAGTCTTAATCGCCGATTAATCATCATCAATTATCTGAATTAAACTCAAATAATGAGCATTAACACTATAACCGTCGACTTCATGACTAGTTGGTCTCATAATCGTCGAATTTGTATAACAATTCACAAATTCACCACCTGCGCACCTCATACGAGTCCCATAGAAGCTTCTGCAACCGTCAATTGGATCGAATTCGCAGCAGGAGTCACCGGAGAACAAGCACACGACCGTCGGAACAAGTTCTAGCCGTACACTATCAATTCAAGAATCATCCCGGTAATCTCTTACATAATTAATTTCGTCTGAGTCTGTTAATCAAAAGCCCTATCATCTTCAGGGCTTACAACATCCAATTGATGCGATTCAGCAACCTAGGGTTCATAACATTTCGGTTTAATCGAACCCTACTCAGAACCTGATCAAAATCCAATTAAACCATAACATTAGCTTCGCAAACCTTAAACCAACGAAAGCCCTTTATCAATTTTTCCTTTTAACATCAAATTGTTTACGAACCAGTAATTAGGGTTTGTTCTTAAATTCGTTTTGGGGGTTTTGATCTTTAACTCTACCTCAATGAAATTAATCCACAGGGATAACTTCGAAATCCCCTGGTGATCAAAAGCCCCATGATTTCAACTCCAAACATCATCGGATTTTAGTAATTTGATATGGTGTTCATATCCAGGGTTTTCGGTTTCTAAAACGGGATTTAAACGATTCAAGAATTGATGTTTTTCAAATTAAACTCGTAATCAGGTTCGATTTTTCCTTGTAATCAAAACCCCTATACTCTTGATTCAAATGATTACAGAAATCGTGGGATTCGGGGCTGGGTTTCGATCACGTGAGTATATGAAAGGGATGAACACTGAAGTTGTTGATTAAAGCTATTTGGCTCTTGAATTGTTCGTTACACCCTAGCGGGCTCAAACGGTTAAGACTCATGGCGTGTGTAGGAGGGACCCGGGCTCCTGCACAATTTTTTTGGGACTTTTTCTGGTTTAGTTTAATTATTAAAATTGTTTTTAATATTATTATTATATTATATAAATGTGTTTTAGCCCGGGAAACGACCCGTAAACTCGGGTTTGAATTATTAACTCATTTTTATTATTACCCCCACTTTTATAAATATATTTATATTATTTTTGAACCGTAACTTTGTATAAAAATAATATGTTATTATTATTTTAACCCGTGACTTTTATTATTAAATAATATATGTTTATATATTATTTCGTACCATTTTTGGAACGTTTTAAAACTATTAAATAATATAATTAGTTATATTATTTACCCGCGTTTATTATTTCTTTTAAAAATAATATATTTATTATTTTTGACGTAAAGGATTATTTATTTATTTAAAGAACTTAAAAATAATATATTTGATTATATTATTTTCTTAACTTTTGTTAAACGACTTTAACGTACGAATATATTTAATTAATTATTATTTATTATTCGTTATTAACGTACGACACGTAAACGCTTTAATTCTTAATTATTATTTATATAATTCCGTGGACACGTTCGTTTACTCTTAAATCCTTAGAAAGTGTTAAGACGTTCAATCTTCCGTGTCGTCGTCACAAACCCCTTATGACCCTAATCTTATGTGTTTATAATTCTAGGGCATACGTAAGCCGTGCAGGCTAACACTTGAGGTTCTAAATCTCATACTTGTGTGATACTACCTACTATGCAACGCAGGTGAGTTTCACGGCCCCTTTTTACTGTTTTATCAAGGGGAGGAAACATGCAAACATTTTGGGTTATGGTACAGCATTTAAAATATCATTGTTGAGGCTAAGCGTATTGCAACCAGTATTGAAAGTCCTCGCACACTCACTCGTACCGTTAATATGGATCTTAGCGTGGTAATGTTTAGTAGTACTACTGGGTTTGACAAGCCCCACCCGTGTTAGTCGCGCTAACTCGATTGGAGGTCGAACGGGTGAAATGTTAGCCTAAACACATTGGTCATGGTTGATACACCTGGCTGGAGGCAACAAACAAACACATGTCAGCTTCGGATACGAACGCTTTAGTAAAACAAAAACATAGGTTAGCTACCTACGATATGCAAATGTGATGTACATAACCAACCACTCAAACAAATCATCAAACGCTTTACTACTGTATAGAAACCTGTGAACTCACCAACTTTATGTTGACACTTTTCTTCATGTTTTCCTCAGGTTGGCACACAGGATCTCGTTAAGGCATGCATGTGTCTTAGGAGTTGTCTTTGTTTGAAGAGCATTGAATTTTATTTAGGCTTCCGCATACACTATTATTACTCTGAACCTTTTACTTTTATGGAATTTCTATTCGAGTCCCATATAGAGTCGTTTGATGTAACCGATGTGTGAGATCCTGGTCAGTCACGCTCCCAAACGGTATGACTCCGTTAGTGGAATTTGGGGGTGTGACAAAACACATAGAAATGAATGCCAAAAGCAAGGTTAAACATCGGTCACGAACAGTTCTTAAGTTTCCTATGGTGGTGGTAGGTGGTGAATGATATGATACGGTAGTGAGATGATGGATGATGGTGATAGATGATAGTATGCATGATGGTAATGGGTGTGAATGATGGATGGTAGTGGGTAAAGTGGATACTGGTGGTGGTGAACGGTAGATGGTAGCGGGTACCGGTTACCATGGGAAAACAAGGAAATAGGAAGGAAACAGGAAGTCCTCGTGTACCGCGAGGAACTATAGGCCACCCCTCGTGTACCGCGAGGAGTTGGGATTTAACCGGCCAAATTTTCTATCCGTCTCATACGGTGAGGGACTTGCCTTTTTCCTTCGCGTACCGCGAGGCAATGCTCGTGACAGAAAGTTTTGAGGGTTTTCCGTACTTACCCAAATTTTCACCCCTCAAACCTTTTTCACCCAAATCCTCTAAAAACCCGTTCCAACTATAAAAACCAAAGTAAAAAAACCTGGAACTTTGTTCCTGGTGATTTTCCTCACCGAATCAAGCGTAAATCACTGCAAAACACGACACAAACAAAACACACATACCAAAAAATACAAAAAAGGCACGAACTTAAACCAAGGACTTTATACAAACTGTACAACCCAGACACTTGCTCGAGACTCAACCAAGCCTATCAGGAGGCTTCTCCTTGATCCTAACCGGTACCGCCTTCATCCTGCGCGACCTACCTGCTCTCCATGTCATTACCAAACTCACAAGCTTTGAACAAACACCATTACTCTCTCTCGGATCCTTCCACCAACACTTAAATCTACCCGGCCCAAAGATAACCTGGTTCAAGTACTCAAGTAGTTTCTCACTCCTAAACATCCCCACACTTGGGGTTTACTCTATCATCAGATCACATGTATCACTTAGCTCTCGGAGTCTCTTACGGGGTGGCCTAGATTTCGGGGGTGACTCGGTCTCTCTCCCCTTAGCATGAAGAACAGTAATGACAGGTAGAGGTTCAAGAATAGGTACTTCTACTAGTACAACCTCTACACTCTCAACCGGATAATCATGATCCTCTAAACTCTCCACCTTGGGTGTCTCACAGATTAACAACCCTACTTGTGAAAATATCTCACTTAAACTACAATCATCACCTAAAAACGAAGACTCTACCAACTTCTTTTCAAACTCCGCAAGCTAATCCGGAGGATCCTCTATCATTGCTCCTCTATCATTATCACTCATCTCAGGTGTAGACTCTTCGATCTTACTCTCTCCTATATTACTATCCTTGGAACCTATCAATATCCCCACACTTGGGGATTCTACAATCTCACTCTCAAACTCGTCCTCCACATGCTCATCCTCAGCTGAGGGCTCGGTCCTAATCTCCTGTTGAACCAGAGGTGGGACTGCGTTGTCCATTATAGTCTCCTGTACCTCAACTATCTCAGGCTCCTCTAGCATCCTAGCCTCAATCTCAGCAAAGCGGGCTCTCCAATCTATCTTCCTCGCCTCTTCAGGCGACAGAATGTGACGAACAGTGCTGTGGAGACTTCCTCTACAGTAGGAATCAATGTATCAGTAACTGTCACACCCCGGTCGGCGACGGATTATACACCGGGGCTGACCTGGTTGTCCATAAGCATATGATCATCTATTAATAAGTGACTATATTTATTCATCATAATTAAAAGCATCCATTACACAAAGAAATAGAAAGCAAAGAGTTCAAAACATAAATATAATTAAGCTTCATTATTGCTATGTCCAAATCCTAAGTGTTCAACAAGGTCCTCAAACAGGTGCACCTGAAACATGTGAGTAAAAGTCAACTACAAGTTGTTGGTGAGTAACATAGGTTTTGACACCAAACAAAGTTAAGTATAGTTTACAATTCAATATGTTCAAAGCAAGTCTAAAGCATGAATGTGAAAACAGACAAGGTTTCAAGGCGTACAATCA
This sequence comes from Smallanthus sonchifolius, assembly GCA_023525975.1. Taxonomy (NCBI): domain Eukaryota; kingdom Viridiplantae; phylum Streptophyta; class Magnoliopsida; order Asterales; family Asteraceae; genus Smallanthus; species Smallanthus sonchifolius. The sequence continues at coordinate 13,854,375 of CM042028.1, read as the reverse complement.
AACCATGTAATAGGAAAATAGTTGCACAATCCAACTAATTGTCTTTTGAAAAAGTAGTAAGATGTATACACAGAAACCCGCCAAGGTTTTGTGTTAGATAATGTATCGGATTCCCGTATAAATGATCATAAAATGTACTACCTGAGGCTTGCCACACAAGTTAATGATTGTACTAAACATGAACACACGTATGGTCACCAAGTAGTTTAACACATAAAGCATGAAGATCATAGCATAAGAACAAAGGTATGGAATTGTGCATGAAATATAGTTAATGACATGTTTCACCCCAAAAAGTAAAAAAGGAAAAAGGGGCTATGTAAACTCACCTGTATTGAAGCTAGAAATGATAAGTTTTGGTAAGGTGAATAGATATTGTGAGGATTTCTCACAAGACACCTACATAGATAATGGTACTCTAGGTTTAAGGTATGATGAATAAGATAAGGAAATTCTAAGGTTTTATGGTTTGGTAGGGTTTGGGTTAAAGATGGACTTGTATGGTTATTTTACAGAAAGATATTAGTTCTTTATTATCATTGAGATAATGGTAATAAAAGTAGTTTGTAAGATTAATTTAGTAATTAATTTATGAAATCATTCCAAGGATAAAATCATGAAATGTAGTAAGTTTAAAATGGTGCATTTGGATTTATAAAATAACTTATAGATAAATTATGAATTGAAAGAGGTTTAAATAGATAAATTTTATGTAAATAAAATGATTATTTAAGCTATTAATTAATGTATAAAAATTAGTGGATTAATGTAAATAAAATGATTTGTTAATCTATTAATAAAAGTAAATAAATTAGTTAGTTAATTTATTAATAAATGTAAATTAAGTGGTTAGTTAATCTATTAATATATTCATTATAAATGAATTTTAAAAGACTAAATAGGTTTTTAAATAGAATTAATGAAACTTAGTATAAAATGATTATTTAGAATAATTATTTGAGTATTTATAAGGTTAATTAAAAATACTTTTAAATATTTTTTCTTACAAAAATAATTATATATAAGCTTGAAAGGATTTTAAAATGCCTAAACATTTTAATTAAGATTTGTGTAATAACACTAATAATGTATAAATAATTATAACATAATTAATTTGTCCATATATTATTCATTTAAGAATTTATAAAGCTTTATCTTGGTTTTTAATAAAATTAAATAGTTAGAAACACTAATTTATATTATTGGTGTTTATAAAGTTTAAAGCATATATTTATAAAAATGAATTTGGTATTTTAAACATGAAATAAAGTGTTTAAAATAGTAAAAGAAATTAATTCAAAACAAACGGGTGGCCGGGACTCGAACCCGCGCCCCTAACCGGATCACACGCACACAACACACTAACCATCAGTCCAGGGCTTATGCCTTGGTCTGAAATCGGTTCATTTAATTCAAAAGTCCATGTTCCCAAGTCATCTTCTTCCCCATTTGAACCCTCCATTACACTCTCGAACGAGCACACGATCGTAGCCCAATTCATAGGGCTTTTGATCCTCGCATCAAGACGAACCTAACGACCCTAGAATTACCTGAAACGAATACGTAGAGGATGAGAACGAGTCGACATCGCAGGTTCATGTTCTTCGGCTAATCGGGTTAATACAAGGATATTTTGCGATGGAATTGAGGGTCTGTGAAGCTTGAGGTGAGTGTCGTTAACGATCATGAGCTTCTATTTATATGCAATTTGGACTGTAATGGCTCGAACGATTAAATGATTGGTAGTGGGTTAACGGTTACGAATTTGGTATTGAAATGTTCATAAAAATCCAATTAAACGCAGGGAGTCGATCGATTAAGTGTTCTCAACGTAAAGCCGGTTATAGTTTTGCATGAAAATATCTCAGTAGCGGGTTTGGGATTATAGTGGCCAAAACCTGGTGTTGCGGGTTTCGAACTTGTGAATGGTTTGGAGAGGGGGAGATTTGGGATTTTGGCAAAACAGGTCCCTCGAGTTTTAGATAGTTATTATTTTATGCACAAACTTGTTTTTAATTAGAACTAAAGTTTCAGAATTTACTATTTAAACCCTGGACTTTTTATAAAACATAAATTTATTAAATCTTATAATTTTTATAAAATCTAATAAATCATTATGTTATAATTAAATGTTAAAAATATAAAAATGTAATTTACTAAATAGAATTAATTTTTATTTTTTGATTAAATACCTAAACCCTAATTTTTATAGAATTTATGATTTAACTTTTTGTAAGTTGTTTATTTATAAATATATGTGTATATATATATACTAGGTTAAAATCTTGTGTATTACACGGGTTAATAAATTGTAATGTTATATACTTAGTAATAAAAAAATTGTATTTTAAAAAACCCGTGTATTACACGGGTTGATAAAATGTAATGTTATATACTTAGTAATAAAAAGTTTATATTTTTAAAAACCCATATATTACACGGTTTGAATACATTAATTTCTATTTAATATAATTTGACTTACATCACTATTTAGTTAAAAACAAAGTTACATAATTAATTTTTAAAGTTTCTTAAAATAAGAGATAATTTAAAATAAATGTGTTTTATTAGAATAATTAATATTTTTCTTTAATTATAAATCATTATTAAAAAAAAGAGGTGTATTTAATAAGAGAGAGAGGCGGGGAAAAAATGGTGAGAAGCTATGTGGACGCGACACGTGGCATAAATGATTTTTATTTATTATATAGTATAGATATAGAATAGATGTATATAGGTTTAGAAATAACTTATCATATATATATATATATATATATTTATTTATTTAATAGAATAGTAACAATTATTTATATAATTCCTTATATAAATATCTATTATTTTTGAAGTAATTGTACTTAATGTATGCATGTATGAACACTCATGAAATGTATTGGATAAATAAGACAATTCATTGAAATGGACGGATGCAAACCACATAATAATGAAATTATGAGTGCCGGAAAAGTAAAGATAAATGCCGGAATTTCCTGGGGATTACAGTCTCCCCTACTTTAGGAAATTTCATCCCGAAATTCATTAGGAAGAGGGTCCTGGAAATAGATGTGGGTATTTGGTCTTCATTTGATCCTCACGTTCCCAAGTGAACTCAGGGCCACGTTTAGATTCCCACCGAACCTTAACAATGGGAATACGACTTCGCTTGAGTTGCTTAACTTCTCGGTCCATAATCTCCACGGGTTTCTCCACGAAGTGCATTGATTCATCAATGTGCACCTCGTAAAGCGGTATGTGAAGATTTTCATCGGCTAAGCATTTCTTTAGGTTCGAGACATGAAATGTTGGATGAACGTTGGTGGGTCCTTCAGGTAAATCCAACTTGTAGGCTACCTTCCTAATCCGCTCAAGGATTTTAAAAGGACCTACGAATCTTGGTGCGAGTTTCCCTTTCTTTCCAAAACGAACCGCTCCTTTCCAAGGGGATACCTTGAGAAGAACCAGATCACCGACTTGAAATTCTAAAGGTTTTCGACGTTTGTCGGCATAGCTCTATTGCCGACTCCTTGCTACCAGAAGGTTGTCTCGGATTAACATGATCTTGTCAGAAGTCTCCTGAATGAGTTCGGGACCAGTGATTTGTGCTTCACCAATCTCGGTCCAACAAATGGGAGAATGACACTTCCGACCATAAAGTGCTTCGAAAGGAGCCATGTTAATGCTCGTGTGATAGCTGTTGTTATACGAGAACTCGACTAAGGGTAGCTGTAAATCCCAATTTCCCTTGAAGTCAATGACACAGACTCTAAGCATATCTTCAAGGGTTTGAATTGTTCATTCATATTGACCATCAGTTTGCGGATGGTAAGCCGTACTAAGATTCAGCTGAGTACCCAAAGCTGATTGCAAAGATTGCCAGAAACGAGAAGTGAATCATCCATCACGATCAGAAATAATGTTGAGAGATACACCGTGACGACTAACAATTTCATCAATGTAGATTCGAGCCAATTTCTCAACTACATAGTCTTCACGAATGGGCATGAAGTGAGCAGATTTTGTCAAACGGTCGATGATTACCCAAATACTATCATGACCACGAGATGTATGCGGGAGTTTGGTTATAAAGTCTATGGAAATACACTCCCATTTCCACACGGGAATCTCGGGTTGTTCAAGTAAGCCAGATGGACGCTGGTGCTCGGCCTTAACCTTCAAGCAAGTAAGGCACTTGGACACGTATAGGGCAATATCATTTTTCATACCAGGCCACCAATATTGAGTACGAAGGTCTTTGTACATTTTATCTGCACCGGGATGCACAGAATAACGAGTCTTGTGAGCCTCGTTCATGATAAAGGTACGAAGATTATCATGGTCCGAAACCCAGATACGATTCAGGAAGTAGAGTAATCCATTAGGTTTGGTTTCAAGTTGGAGTTTTGCACCACATGACATTTCGTTGTACATGTTTCCTTCAGTGACGGAAAGGTTTTGTGCTTCAAGGATGCGAGCTTGAATGTCTTTCTGAATCTGAATGATGTAGATCTTGATAGATTCCTTACGACTAAGAGCATCGGCTATGACATTCGCCTTACCAGGATGGTAACGAATATCGCAGTCGTAGTCGTTTAGAGGTTCAACCCAACGCCTTTGCCTCATGTTGAGTTTTTTTTGATTGAAAATGTGTTGGAGACTCTTGTGGTCGGTGTAAACCACACATTTGGTACCATACAAGTAGTGCCTCCAAATTTTGAGAGAAAATACAACCGCACCCACCTCAAGATCATGCGTCATACAATTCTTCTCATGGATCTTGAGTTGCCGGGACGCATAAGCAATCACTTTTCCTCGTTGCATAAGAACACAACCAAGGCCTAAGTGGCAAGCGTCACAGTAAACGACAAAGTCTTCGGTTCCATCGGGAAGAGTCAAGATAGGAGTCTCACGCAATTTTTGCTTCAGGGTTTGAAAGGCTTCCTTTTGTTTTGGTCGGGCTTGCCTTAATGTGTTAAGGCTGTGAGGGGCATCGCGATCTTTGAAAAGTTTAATATGAAACGACGATAATAGCCTGCTAAAACAAGAAATGAGCGGACTTCTTTAGGGGTCTTTGGAGCTTGCCAGTTCTTCACTGCCTCAATCCTAGCGGGATCCACGTGAATACCCTTCTCGTTGACTATATGTCCCAAGAACTGGACTTCTTTTAGCCAAAATTCACACTTGGAGAACTTAGCGTATAATTGCTCCTTTTTCAAGAGATCCAAAACCAATCGCAAGTGTTCTTCATGCTTCGCTTTTGTTTTTGGAATAGATAAGAATATCGTCAATGAAGACGATCACGAATTTGTCTAAGTATGGTTTACACACGCGGTTCATAAGATCCATGAATACCGGGGGTGCGTTAGTTAGTCCGAAGGGCATAACCATGAACTCGTAATGACCGTATCTTGTACGAAAAGCTGTCTTAGGGATATCGGATTCAAGGACTCGTAACTGGTGATAACCAGAACGAAGATCAATCTTTGAGAAATAAGTCGAGCCTTGAAGTTGATCAAATAAATCATCAATCCTTGGAAGTGGATAATGGTTCTTCAAAGTAAGCTTGTTGAGTTCCCGGTAGTCGATGCACATCCGGAAAGAACCATCCTTCTTCTTGACAAATAAGATGGGTGCTCCCTGATGTGTTAGAATTTACACATCTTTTTGGCACAAAACTTCACTCATTTCACGATCGGGTTATTTTCAATGTTTAGACACTTATTTGCTTCATTTCCAGTTTTACAGGTTTTTGTGAAGTTGAGTGAACAAACAAGGGAATTCTAGGATAAAAGTTGGAGTTTTAGGGTTTCTGAGTTGGAGGCACGGTCATGCCCCCTAGCTGGCATGATCGTGCCAGTCTTCCAAACCCTAGGCACGGTCGTGCCCCGCATCTGGCACGACCGCGCCAAGCCATTTCCTCGAGCACAGCCGTGTTCCAACGCCCAACGACCACGTGTAATCCCGTGAGTCTGATCCATGACCTCAGAGCCGTACTTCCTCGTTCAATGGGACCCAATAGAAGCTTCGGATCGGTCAACCCCCTGCACCACGACCATGCTTGTACTTTGGCACGGTCGCGCCCAAGTGACAGGCACGATCGTGCCTTTTCTCCTGGCGCGGTCGTGCTTCTTTCAGTCTATAAATACAGAAGCCATTCTCTCATTCATTCATTCAGCAACCAGAGCAAAAACCCACTGTTTGAGCTCCGAACCTGTGGCAATTCGGACTTTTCATGTTAACCCAGTTAGCAATCCAGTTAAACCCTGACTATTCACAAACTTTAGGGACTTAAATTATCAATTTTCAAACTCAAAACTCAAGGACTATTTGTGTAATTAGCCTAAACCTAATTATATTTGACTTCGTAAGGTCAGAATAAATTATCTAAATCTTGTTGACTTTTAAAAGTCAAACAAACCATGTTCTAACTCCATCTAAACCGTAGGGACTGTTTCTGCCAAATTCTCAAACCTTAATACTGAAAATTAGAGGGACTAGTCTTGTATTTGGACCATACTTGATTTCTGTTGACTTTCATAAGTCAAACAAATTGGTTTTGACACTAATTCGTGGGATTCATTGCAATCAGTAATTGATATCCACGTTCTTGGCATTAAAGAACCCAATTAAGTCATTTATCATCGTTTCAACTACAGAATTAAACCCAATTATGGGCAATTAAGCTATAACCGTCGAAACCCACCTCATTTTCAAACGAATTCGATCATTTGTTCAATTATACTCTCAATTCATCATCTGCACACCTCTGTCGAGTCCCACAAAACCTGATTCACACATCAATTCGGCTGGAGTTGCAGTATGAATCACTGGAGAACAAGACCTCGTGGCTGTGACTATGTTTTACTCGAACACCATCAATTCGACATTCATTCTAGTAAGTAAGCATACCTTCAGCTTCGTTTCAGTCTCTAGAGTGAAAGCCCTAAACCAATTCGAATTCATATCATCGAATTGGTCATGTACCGATTCTAGGGTTCATACTAAAACCAGTCTAATCGGACCCTATTCCGGACTGTTCCTAAATCAAATTAATTACCATGGATAGTTTCGCAATACCATATTCGTCGAAAGCCCTATGCTTATTTGATCAGCTAACATCGAATTATTCGAAATCCAGAAACTAGGGTTTGTTCTTGGGCGAATTGGGGGTTTTTAATCTTAAACACTGTTTCAATGAAATTAAACTACTTCAACAGGTTCGTAACTCCATTTTTGTTTAAAGCCCTATGATTCTAACAAGTTCTAACATCGGAATCCTTTGATTTGATTTTAACTTCATGAACTAGGGTTTCGATACTCAAAACAGAAATTGAACGACTTTAAACTGGTTGTTTTTGCAATTAATCTCGAATACAGATTCGTCAAAACCCGATTAGCAAAACCCCTGTGAATTCTTGGTCTATCACGATCAGATTTGAGGGTTTTGGGGCTGGGATCGATCGTGGATGAGTATGGGGGAGGGGATCACTGGAGTTCCTTGATAAAACGTTTTAGATCCGGGTTCCTAATGCGATACCCTAGTGGGTGGATTGGTTAAGGTTTTGGGCTTGTATGGGAGAGACCCGAGTTCGAGTCTCTCCACCAGTTTTTATTTTTAAATCATTTTCTTTGTATTATTTTAATATAAAAACTTTTCCCTATATTATTATTAATATATATAAGTGTGTTTTAACCCGGGAAACGACCAGTAGACTCGGTTTGAATTTATTAACTTATTTTTATTATTATACCCACTTTATAAATAGTATATTTATGTTATTATCTGATAAAAATAATATATTTATATTATTTTTAAACCGTAACTTTATGTAAAATAATATGTTTATATTATTTTTAACCCATGACTTATCGTGTTAAATAATATATATGCTTATATAATTTCGTGACGCTTTATAACTCGTGTGAGGTTTTAAAACTATTAAATAATATAATTAGTTATATTATTTACCCGTGTTTATTATTTCGATTAAAAATAATATATTTACGTAAATGATTACTTATTTATCTTAGGAACTTAAAAATAATATATTTAATTATATTATTTTCCTAACCGTTGTTAAACGACTTTAAACGTACGAATGTAGTTAATTATTTATTATTCGTTAATTAAACGTACGACACGTAAACGCTTTGATTCCGTAGACACGTTCGTCTACTCTTGATCCTTAGAACGTGTTATGAAGTTCTAATCTTCCGTGTCGTCGTCATAAACCCCATATGTCCCTAACTTATGTGTTATAATTCTAGGGCATACGTAAGCCGTGCAGGCTAACACTTGAGGTTCTAAATCTCATACTTGTGTGATACTACCTACTGCGCAACGCAGGTGAGTTTTCACGGCCCCTTTTTACTTGTTTTCTTACTGGGGGAGAAACATGCATACAAACATTATTTTACGTGTTTTCCTGTTGAGGAGAAACATGCATACTCATAAACATTATTTTACTTATTTTCCTGTTGAGGAGAAACATGCATACTCACAAACATTATTTTACGTGTTTTCCTGTTGAGGAGAAACATGCATACTCATAAACACTATTTTACTTGTTTTCCTGTTGAGGATAAACATGCGTACAAACAAACATTATTTTACTTGTTTTCCCATTGGGGAGAAACATGCATACGAACAGACATCCGTTACTTGTCTTCCAGTCAGGGAGAGACATACACACGGACATGGATCACATAGTATTTCATTACCACTTGTGTACTTAAGCGTAAACACTATCATGAAAGTCCTCACATCGAACCGTTTAAATATTGGAGAATAGCGAGGTATGTTGAGTAGTACTACTGGGTTTGACAAACCCCACCCGGGCTAGTCGCGCTAGCACGATTGGAGGTCGAACGGGTGTAATATTGACCTAAAACATAGCCATGGTTGATAGACCTGGCGCGAGGCACCAAACATAAATGTCAGTCTACGGTTGCGAGCGCTTAGAGTAACTTGTACATTGTCTAGCTAGCAATAGGTGTGACTTACGTATGTGGATCCAGCAAGCACTCAAACAGTTTATTTGCATACAAACCTATGAACTCACCAACCTCGTGTTGACACTTTTTCTTACATGTTTCTCAGGTTGCTTTGGCACAGGTTGCACACTTAGGACATGCATGGAGTCCTCCTGTCATATCATTCATTTCAAACAATTTAAACAGTTGTAATTACTTTTGACTTCATTTCAACGTTTACGCTTCCGTATTAACTCTGAACTTTTGTGTTTTGACTTTTTAAGTCTCATATAGAGTCGTTTGATGTAACTAATGACTGAGATCCTGGTTTGTCACACGCCAAACGGAAAAACTCCGTTAGTGGAATTTGAGGGTGTGACAGAACCAGCCTTGTTCCAACCATTTTTCAAATATCTTGGAGGGATTACAACACCAAGAGGATCACCATACATCAACAACAACATCTAGGCTTGGAGGTGTGGTTTGATTCTTGTTTTCATAGCATGTTTCTCACTATTTTTCCCTGCTTATTTGTCATTCTTGTGCTCATGATGAGCTAAAACTCTTGTTCACTTTGGTTTAGATGAAGTTTAGAATCATTTGACAACATTCATGGATTATTGGCAATCATTATGTTAATGTTATGACAATCGTATGATTATTCTTCAATGAAATTATGTATTCAAGTATTTTGAGTTGTTTACAAGACTTGTATTTGTGTATACCATATTGTGTTGGAAAACTTATGGTTTATGCTTGTATTCATGGATTGGTGTATGTATTTATGCTAGTTTATGGCATTTGACTAGGAATGGTGAATGGAGTCTTGTCTATGAGTTATTATACTTGTATGTGTATCCTTATGCTTATGTTTGGAAAGACAAAGTATTTGTTATGGTATTTCATGCTTAGTTTTATGTTTATCTAGGATTTGTTGACACATGTTCCAAATTTATATAATCTTTGCATGAACATTGTATGTTGAAGAAATGCATATTGTTGTCTAGTTAAATCAACTTGAGGTGGGTAGTGTGTTTCTCATATTATCTTTCCAATTAGTTGTTGGATTGGTGTACCTTAATCGGAAGCTAGTTCAATCTTTATAAGCATTGACATGATTACAACACGTGAGCTTCATTACATGATTTTAGGTGGTTAGTTTGTGTCTTTCATTCTAGCTTTCCGAATGGTCATTTGATTGAATGTCTTTGACAAGAATTTGGTTAATCTATGTTACGTGTATTTGCCATGTTTCCATGAGTGTATTGAATGTATTCTAGATGGATTCGACACCGAAGTGATCTTTTCTCCCTGATTATTTGACTTGTGATTTTAGTGTAGTTTTATATATTTCCATGTTAGTTAATTAAAACCAACTCTCAAAATATCTTTTTACCATCATTTGATTGAATCTTAGTTCCAGTCTATTATTGCATTCCACCGTAACCACGGATTGATATCCGGTTCTTACCTTTACTATATTGCTATCCGACGGGTACACTTGCCCGATGTGTGTGTGATTAGTCTTTGGTGAAAACCCTTTTTAAACTCTAATTGTGTGAAAAATACTTATAAATATATATATATATATATAGTTCATACACATCAAGTTTTTGGCGCCGTTGCCGGGGATACGGTTTTGTGAGAACGATTGGAATTGATTTTTAGTCATTTTGTATATATTTTTGTGCATATCGTATTTTTTTGTTTGTTATTTACAATCTTCGTGTATAGATATTTTTTCATTTTTATTTGTTATTTTTAGTCGCATTTGTATATATATTTTTAGTTAATTTTATTTTCATTTTATTCTTCATTTTTTTTTAATTTTTTTTTATTATTATTTTGTCTAACTTGTGTTTCCTTTTTCCTAGGTTTGTTCGTTTAAATCTAACTTGTCTTGCAGATCATGCATGTCCTCAACTCCCGCCGATGAGGTTATTGAGCCATCTGCCGAGCCGGAGCGCGATCTTCACCAGAGATTGCGGGCCCGTTCCCGATTTGTGGCCCAGTTGCTTGAGCTTGACGAGGTTGTTGTTGACGAGGTAGAAGAGATGGCGAACGCGGATGAGGGTCGGACGCTTTCGGATTTTGGAAAACCGACACTTGAAGGTTTGGAGTCGAGCATCAATAGGCCGATTGTTGGAGCACACCGGTTCGAGATTAAATCCAGCATCATCCAGATGGTGCAGAACATGTGGCAGTTTGATGGCAAGGATCACGAGGATCCTAATACTCATTTGGCCAGTTTCTTAGAGATTTGTGCCACATTCAAAATCCGTGACGCTACCGACGATGTTATTCGGCTCCGGTTGTTCCCATTTTCCTTATGGGATCGAGCCAAGGCTTGGTTACTGTCACTTCCCCCTCGGTCTATTAGTACTTGGGACCATATGGCTGCTAAATTTCTAGAAAAGTACTTCCCTCCTGAGAAAACAACGAAATTGAGGGCTAGGATTCTTTCTTTCCATCTGGATGACGGGGAGACGATCTATGAGGCGCGGGAGAGATTCAAGGAACTGATGAGGAAGGTTCCCCACCATGGATTGTTGAAGTGGCAGCTGTGTGAGACCTTTTATAATGGTCTAGATATGTCGTGGAAGCAGCTGATCGACGCATACGCAGGTGGAGACATCGGGACGAAGACACCCCAAGAGGCGTATGACTTACTAGAGAAGGTGGCGTCGAAGAGTTACACTCAACATACTTCCCAATCAAGGACTCAGAGGCAGGGTGTCCATCACGTGGATGGATCACCTCTTTAGCTACCCAGGTGGAAGCACTTTCCACCAAGATCGATCAAATGCAGGTCCATAAGGCCCTGTCCTTGTGTGAGTTATGTGGTGGGGCGCATCCCACGAGTGCTTGTCAGATCGGGGTTTTGGGGACCCACGAGCAGGTTGAATTCATGTCTAACCAAAATCGTCCCCAGAATAATCCCTACAGCAACACATATAATCCGGGGTGGAGGAATCACCCGAACTTCAGCAGGAAGTCTGGCAACAGTGGCCAGAACCCACCCGGATTCACTCAGCGCCCACCATTCTAGCATCAGTCACACCAGTCTCAGGGACAGGGTTCCCACTCTAGACCGCAGCAGTGCCAGTTTCAAGGTCAAGGTTCTAGCAGCGGTCCACCGCCCACATCTGAGGGTAAATCCAGTTTTGAGGACATGGTTGCACGGTTGCTTGCCAACTCGGAGAGTCAAAATCAGTTGGCCGAGAAGCCGAACCGTTACATGGAGGAGCGTTTTCACACGCATGAGACTAAGCTGAGGAATCAGAAAGCCTCGATCCAGACCAAAGAGAATCAGGTTGGGCAGATCGCGAATCTTCTTTCTGAGAGACCGCCAGATGGCCTGCCTAGCAACACTGAGGTCAATCCCAAGGATCATGTGAAGGCCATCAACTTGAGGAGCGGTAGAGCCACATGACCAAATCCACCAGTCCCTATGCATGCATCATCCGAGGAGGAGATTGTGATTAAGATTCCGGATGAGACACCACCGAGGGAGGAGCCGGTGAGTGCATCACGCCCCTGAGAGGCTGTGAAAGATTATACTCCGTCCAATCCATACCCGGGCAGGTTGAGGAAACAGAAGATAGATGAGCAGTATGGCAAGTTTTTGGGGTTGTTTAAGCAGTTGCATATTAACTTGCCATTTGTGGAGGCTCAAGCTCAGATGCCTAAGTATGCGAGGTTCTTAAAGGACATCCTCACGAACAAGAGGAAATTGGAGGAGTTTTCTCATGTGACGCTGAACGAGGAGTGTTCGGCTGTGCTTCAGAATAAGCTACCGGAGAAGATGAGAGTTCCGGGGAGTTTTACCATCCTATGCTTGATAGGTAGCTTGTCGGTCAGTAATGCCTTAGCTGACCTTGGTGCTAGCATTAACCTCATGCCATATGCGGTCTTTGCTAAGCTTGAGTTGGGAGAACCTAAACCGACACGCATGAGTATCCAGCTGGCTGATCGTTCGGTCAAGTATCCGCGAGGGATAGTGGAGAACATGTTGGTTAAGGTTGATCGCTTTGTGTTTCCTGCAGACTTTGTGATTCTGGACATGGATGAGGAAAAGAACGTTCCTATTATCCTAGGTCGACCATTCCTAGCCACCGCCAAGGCCCTAATTGATGTGTATTCGGGCAGGCTGACACTGAGGGTGGATGAAGAGGAGGTGACCTTTGACGTTGGGAGATCCATGCAGCACACCCAGAATCAGGATGATTCACTCTACTTCATTGAGACTGTCTACTCTTGTGTGAGTGATCATCTCCAGGACACATCTGAGGAGGAATCCCTAGACACACAGATTGTAGGAGGGGAGACGCTTGATCCAGTTGGTGAGGATCAGTTTGCGGAGCAGGTGTACGGCCTAAAGGGCTATGAGCTTCCCCCATGTCCAGAGGTATTTGAGATTGTTGATAGAGAGTCTGAGCCGAAAGAGCGGCCTTCTGTTGAGGACCCACCACCTGTTGAGCTTAATGAGCTCCCGAGCCATTTGGAGTATGCCTTTTTAGATGGTGAGTCTCGATTACCCGTCATTATCGCCTTTGATTTGACGAGTAATGAGAAGGAGAGGCTATTGGAGGTGCTGAAGCAGCACAAGCAGGCCATTGCATGGAGGATTATGGACATTAAGGGAATTAATCCCTCTTTTTGTACCCATAATATCCTTATGGAGGATGAGTTTAGGCCAGTTGTGCAGCACCAGAGGAGGTTGAACCCGAACATGCAGGAGGTGATGAAGAAAGAGGTGATTAAGCTACTTGACGCTGGTTTGATTTATCACATCTCTGATTCACCTTGGGTTAGCCCGGTTCAGGTTGTCCCCAAGAAGGGAGGTATGACTGTTATCACCAACGAGAAGAATGAGTTGATTCCTACTCGTACAGTCACAGGTTGGCGAGTTTGCATCTATTATCGCAAACTCAATGATGCTACTAGGAAGGACCATTTTCCCCTCCCGTTCATTGATCAGATGTTGGAGAGATTTTCGGGGAAGATGTTCTACTGTTTCCTAGATGGCTTCTCTGGCTACTTCCAGATCCCGATTGCTCCTGAGGACCAGGAGAAGACGACATTCACATGTCCCTATGGCACATTTGCTTATCGGCGGATGCCCTTTGGATTGTGTAATGCTCCGGCCACATTCCAGCGTTGTATGGTGGCCATTTTTCATGACATGATTGAGGACTCCATGGAGTTTTTCATGGATGATTTTTCTGTGTTTGGGAGTTCCTTTGATCATTGTCTCGGGAATCTGAAGAGGATGTTGGCTAGAAGTGAGGAGGCCAATCTGGTGTTGAATTGGGAGAAATGCCACTTCATGGTGAAGGAGGGCATTGTGCTTGGGCACAAGATTTCACGAGCGGGGCTTGAGGTTGATCGAGCCAAGATTAATACTATATCTAAGCTTCCGCCGCCTACTTCTGTGAAATCTATTCGGAGTTTCCTTGGTCATGCGGGCTTTTATAGACGCTTCATTAGAGATTTTTCTAAGATTGCTCGACCGATGACCCAGCTTCTTGAAAAGGAAGCCCAGTTTGTGTTCTCCGACGAGTGCCTCAAAGCATTCCATTTGTTGAAGGAGAAGTTGGTGAATGCCCCTATCATAGTGGCTCCTGACTGGGAGTTGCCATTTGAGATCATGTGTGATGCGAGTGACTTCGCTGTTGGGGTGGTCTTAGGACAAAGGAGAGAGAAGCAGTTTCACCCGATTTATTATGCGAGCAAGACGCACAAGAGCACTACACCATGATAGAGAAAGAGCTCCTAGCCGTTGTCTTCGTTTTCGATAAATTCCGGTCATATCTCGTCCTATCGAAGACCATTGTATTCACTGACCATGCAGCTCTTGGGCACCTGTTCAGCAAACAGGATGCCAAACCCCGACTGATCCGGTGGTTTTGCTGCTTCAGGAGTTCGACATTGAGATCCGCTATAAGAAGGGCGCGGAGAATGTCGCTGCAGATCACTTGTCCAGTCTTGAGTGCTCAGCTTCATCTGAACTTGTGGGATCATCCATAAATGACAATTTCCCCCCACGAGTTTCTCATGCACATACAGACACAGGATGAGGAGTGTCATTGGTTTGCTGATTTTGCAAACTTCCTTGCTAGTGGGATTGTGATTAAGGGCTTAACGCATCAGCAGAAACGAAAGTTCTTTGCCGATGTGAAGCACTATCTTTGGGAGGATCCCTATCTGTTTCGAGTCGGGGCTGATCAGATCGTGCGCAGGTGTGTGTTTGGTGATAAGGCACGTCAGGTGCTTAGACACTGCCATGAGGGCCCGACAGGTGGACACCATGGAGCTATCTCGACCACGAAGAAGGTCTTTGACGGCGGTTTCTTCTGGCCTACCATCTTCCGGGACGCTCATGAGATGATCCGTGCTTGTAACGCTTGCCAGAGAACAAGCAACATTCTGTCGAGGAATGAGATGCTCCAGAATGGCATCCAGGTTTGTGAGATTTTTGATGTATGGGGCATAGATTTCATGGGACCTTTCCCAGCTTCTCATGGAAACTGTTATATCCTAGTGGATGTTGATTATGCTTCTAAGTGGGCCGAGGCACAAGCTTTGCCCACTAATGATGCTAGGGTCGTTGTGCGATTTTTGAAGAAGCTGTTCTCCCGCTTTGGTGCCCCCAAAGCTTTTATTAGTGACCGTGGGACCCACTTCTGCATCTCCCAGTTGGAGAAGATGCTATCATGATATGGTGTAAACCATAGATTCTCCACAGCCTACCATCCACAGACCAGTGGACAGGTGGAGGTCACGAACCGGGGCATAAAGCGGATTCTAGAGAAAACGGTTGGTCAGAACCGTAAGGATTGGTCGGAGAGGTTAGATGATGCACTTTGGGCTTTCCGGACTGCGTATAAGACGCCTATTGGTACCACGCCATTTAGGTTGATCTATGGGAAAGTGTGCTGTAACATCCATGAGTTTCTGACATTATTTTATTTAATAATGACACTTCATTTTAATCCCGTACCTACCTCATAAATTATTATTATTTTTTTATATATTAATTCAAAGTTTCAAACTTACTTTAACATATTATTTCCTATTACATATATATAACATATGTATATATACCTACACCTGTATATATATATATACTCGCCATATTAATTAAATCAAAAGTGTGACTTATAGACTTTAATCATGTAATTTCCACTCTTTCATATAGATATGTATATATATATATATATATACACACACATATAATTATTTATAAATATTTGTATATTTGAAATTAAGAATATTTATTTAGTTTTAAGCAAATACATATGTAACTTTTTCTAAATGAATCATTTTAAAACTATTAATTAGTTTTGCTAAAGGTTATAAAAGAGAAACCAATTTCAAAAGAATTAGAATGAATAAACCTAGTTTAAACCCCCCTAATCTCATTGAACCCCCCCCCCTAAACAGGTTGAACCATTGCATTAACTTTGAACCCTAGAGACCCAATTGGACCTTTCAACTTAGACCCTTGAACTTTTCCCGTCAAAGTTGACCCCAAAAAGTCAACAGGAACGAACCAACGCAAATCGGTTACAAAATCGTTCAAATTCGTGTGTAATAACTCATGGTAATCATGCATAGACGTTACACAGCCAAAACCAAGTGCCTATGATAAACTAATCTAACTGAATTCGATGCCTAAACCAAATTCGAACCCAAACTGTCAAGTTTGACCTCCAAGAGTCAAACCTAGCCAAGTTCAGTTTCAATTCGCGGATTAAACCGTGTTTAAGGGCCTGCGATTGTGCATAAGCGTTACACGACCGGTTTCTAATGATTATAACGAACCAATTAAATCGAAATCAAGCACATTAACTCAGAAAACCTTTCCCGTAACCGTTTCAATCAAGTGCAAATCAAATCGTGCGTTTCAAATGAAATTGGGACATATACTCCGGTCATACACCTTCGCGACACCTTTTACAAGCTTCTTGAACACCCAAACACGCCCCTGTACGTCCCTAAAGCCTCGTCGGGTTCAAGAATCGCCGAACCTTTTCCCCCTGTCGTTCTCCTTTGGTTCACAACTATTGCAGGTAAAAGTTATACCACTAGACTCGTTTTGATCCAAGGAGTAAAAGCCCTATGGTCTCGTCGCTAAACGAGAACCAATCGGACTATTAGGGTTAGGGTTGGATGATAAAAAGAAAATGCATCAGATCATTATCAATGCATTTGCCCAGATCCAATGGTTAATACGCATGTCACGTAGGAACAAGGTCGCGGGTTCGAAACAAGCCCCGCACCTTTTTCCTTTTTACGCATCCCTGAACCCGGATTCATTGCCATACTTGTTTAATAGATTTTGGACTAACTCTATGACAACTACTGGACCACTGGCCTAGTGGTTTGTTCCTTTGGCCAATACCGAACCCACCCGCGTTCGAGTCCCACTAACCGTTTTCTTTTTAAAATAATTTTCAAACACCTATTTCATTCATTAAAATCATTTTATAAACCCTTTAACACCTTAATCAATTTTATTGATTTACTTTGATGATATTTTCAAGAAAACTTTTTTATTATCCTTTATTAGAATGAAAAACTAATAAAACCCTAATTGATTTATAAAATTTCCTTACCAAAATAGTTTTATATTCTAATTTTTGACTAATTGGTTTGTTATTTAAACTCATTTATTTAGGTCGTCGGTACCTTCTTTTATATATATATATATACACACACGATCATTAGAATGAAATCATATTTTTTTAAAATAATTAAATTGGCACGATTACTTATCGATTTGATCAAGACTTATAAATGTGTTTTCAATAAAATTATAACTAAATAAATAAGAGGTTTTAGTTATTTACATAGTTAACTATTAATCATTCACTTAATCATTTATTTATTGACTTACAAACAAGAGTAAATTGTTTATTTAATTATTCGTTTACTATAAACAAATGACACAAATTAATTATTCATGTAAATACATATTTACTAAACGAACAGTCCCTACATAATCAAAGATTTCCCCACATCCATTCCTCTACCCTAGGACCCCTTTTAAATCAATTGAATCCATCATTGATACAATTATAACATTAAATCATAGGTTAACCCTGTGGTTAGCTAAACACCCGTGCAACAACTCGGTCGTGTGATTTCCATGCTACATATTCCAATGTGAGTTTACATAGCCCCTTTTTCATATTTTGCATCCTTTGGGGTGAAACATGATTACATACAAACTATTTACAATTATTACAATTCAAAACATTATGATCATGTGTGCAATTTGTGCCTTATGCTTGAACACTATTAGTGCAAACAAACATTTACATACTTTTTGTGCATAGTGCATGTGCAATCATTAACTCAGTACAAGCCGAAGGTATACAATGATAGATCTATTGTGTCTGACCAACCCACCCGGTTAGGGTGATTGTTGCCGAAAACATTTAAGGATAACCTGCGTGTTATGCCTATCTGTTACAAGGTTTGATTGTGCACCCCAGTTTAAACAATAGTGGTTATCCATAATCGCCTTATTAATCCATGCATCATATGAATTGTACACAAACTCTTGATATTACTTGTGGTGTCAAAACCTATGTATGCTCACCATCTATTTTTAGTTGACCCTGTTTTCATCATGTTTCAGGTACTAGTGTATGAGATCATATGCAAGATACAACATATAGGATTTGGACTTAGTGAATAAAGAACTAGAACATGTGGATGTATTTGATTTTGGTCGTTGATTGAACTTATGTAACGAAATCTTGATGTAATTAATATATGAAACTTTAGCTTGATCATGTGCTTATGAACAGTCTACACGTCCGCCCCGACGTATTCCGCCGTCGGTTGGGTGTGACATGTGCCATCTTCCGGTGGAGTTAGAGCACAAGGCTTATTGGGCATTGAAGGCGGTGAATCTTGACTTGGTGAGTGCCGGGTGAGAGCCGGTTTACTCAGATTCATGAGCTTGACGAGTTGAGGAATCAAGCCTATGCAAACTCCATGATCTACAAATAGCGCACTAAGAGTTTACATGACCGACGCTTGAAGGACAAGAAAGAATTCCGAGTGGGTGGTCGTGTGTTGCTTTATAACTATAGGTTGCGGTTGTTTCCCCGGAAGTTGAAGTCCCGATGGACGGGTCCCTACACGGTTAGGGACGTGTTTCCTTATGGGACCATCGAGATTGGACATGAAGATAGGAGGATCTTCAAAGTCAACGGCCATCGTCTCAAACCATACATTGACGGACCGATTGACCCGGCATTGGAGATAGTTGACCTCCACCCCAAAGACTAATGAATTCGGGGACTTGAGTCTAGCTAACGACTCGTTAATAAACTTAGCTTGTTTCAGTATCATCTTTGGTAACATTTTCTAGTTTTTACTTTCTATCTTTATTTCCCAATTTTTATTTCTATTTTTCTAGGATTTTATCATTTATTTTTGAGTTTAGGTATTCGGAACGTGTTTTGGATCGAGCGGATTGGGGATATGGATTGGAATGTCACAGGTATGTCTTCTGAATTTTTAGAAATTTTAATTTGGAAGAATCGCAGTCGGGTTTTGTACAAGCTGCATAAAAAATCAGGGTTCTGTGTCTGCTGGGCAAAAGACACGGTCGTGCCCCTTACAGGCACGGTCGTGCCTCAAACCCTAGGCGCGGTCGTGCCTTAGCACTTAGCGCGGTCATGCCACCTTGTTTGGGGGGCCTGTATAAATTTATTTTAAAGCTTAAACCTCTCAGACTTTCCCCCCAAACAACCCACGACAGACCGACCCCTCCCCATTGCGATTTGCCCTTATATTCCAGCTCTTTGATCTCCGTCTCAACGATTTAAGGTACGGCTCAATCTCCGTTTCTCTTTCATTCGTGTTTAGATCTAGGATTGTAGTCCATTGGTGTGTTTAGAAATCTAGGGTTTTAGCTAGTTTTAGGTTTTCGTAATCTTCGCCTGTTTATATGTTGTTTGTTGATGGTTTATGTTTAGAACCCTTAGGCTCACTTCTTGGGATATTACTTTATCAAAAGCCCCTTCATAAACGTACGGAAATGGAGAATTTTTTAAACAGAAAACCCTAAATTGGGTTGAGCACGGTCGCGCTCATGACCGGGCGCGGTCGTGCTCGGCTTTTAAATCCCAGGAAACTTTGGTTTGGTCAAGCACGGTCGTGCTTCTGATGAGCGCAACCGAGTCTTTGAGAGCTTTGCTTTAGCGCGGTCGTGCACGCACCTGGCGCGACCGTGTTATTGAGTACTTGTGCCCGTGGTCGGCCACAGCGCGACCGTGGGCTAGTCATTTGACCCAGGCGCGGTCTTGCCCGGTAATTGGCACGGCCGTGTGTCCGGGTTGTGGCGCCCGTGGTCAGTCGCCACGCGGCCATGGGCTTGCACTTTTAGCCTTGGGGCGGTCATGCCCCTTCCCAGGCGTGACCGTGCCCCTTCATAAATTAGGGCAGAAACTTCATAACTCCGTCTAGCGTCTTCATAACCGTTCTGATTTCATTTTTGTTGTCTTGCAGATGGCAAGCAACAGGGACCACCCGTATCTTGAGTTCGACCTCAACTAGCACGAGTACGAGGCCCGTCTGGATGTGTTGTGGCCCCGTCGAGGCTGGATTTTGGCCGCTTGTCGTCTAGAGCCGGCTGCTATTGATGCCATCGGTCAGAGGGACTGATGGAACGATCTTGTCACCGCCCCCTGGTGTCGTTTGTTCGGGTTCCATGCCATCCAGTACGTCGAGCTCGTCATGGAGTTCTTCTCCACATATGAGTTTGTTTACCCTTGTGCAGACCTAGAGCAGGCAGAGACGGTTAGGTTTAGACTTGGCGGGGAGTGGCGAGTGATGTCAGTTGCTAGTTTTGGGAGAATGTTGGGATTGTATACTAGGGATGAGATTCAGACGGAGTTATTCACTGATGGGATTACCGAGTTCCCGAGCGAGGAGGAGAAAGACAAGTTCTGGCACGACTTTGGATTTGGGATGTACGACCCGAGTTTGACCAAGGCCTCAAGCCGTCGGGATCCACTGCATCGTTTCCTTCACCGCTGCATTGTTTACTCTATCTCAGGGAGAGGCCAGGGGGAGACGGTTGTTAATTTGAGGGAGCTTTTCTACTTGTTCTGCCTTGTACGCCGCACATGCAATCCTGTGCACTCTTTCGCGGGGTACTTGGTGAACAGCTTAGGGAGAGAGGTCACCAGTGCCATTTGTGGCGGTCAGTTTGTGACCAGGCTTGCTAGACACTACCACCTGCGGATATATGAGCTTATTGGGGACTTGACCCCGATGGCAGAGACCATGGTGATGACCGTGCAGACTCTTAAGAACATTCATGTGGCTCGTCGCGCACCAGGAGGAGTTAGATTGGTTGATAGATGGGGTCGGGTCTGGGATCCAGATCATCCATGTCCAGACCCCGACGTTGTTCAGGCCGAGGTAGAGGCCATCGCCGCCGCCCACCAGGCTCACGCGGCTCAGAAGGAGCAGGACCACGAGCATCATGTGGCTGATCCGCTTGCTCCACCACGTCCTCCGCCTCCGCCACCACCACCACCACCGGTTGTCATTCCGCAGGACTTATTCATGTGTTACTGGATGTGGCAGTACGAGGTCCAGTGGGCTGCTGCTGCTGGCGGGGCACCCTACGTGGTTCCTCTTCCATTCTTTATGCAGCCATAGCACCAGCTACAACCATCACCACATCCATCACCACAGCCTTCACCTCAGCACCATCATATTCTACCACCATCACTGCAGCACCAGCATACACCACCACCATCACCACCATCAGCAGGAGGAGCCGACGAGGGTGGAGGAGCAGGCGTTGACCTGGAGGGCATGCAGTGGGAGTAGTACCTCCGATTGCCTTTTGGTATCATTTTTGTGAGTTGTACTTGGTTGTCTTTTGTACAAACTCTTTTATCACGCTTTGGCGTTTGTTGTTCTTTCTTTTGTTGTACTTTTTGTTAGAACCTAGTAGTCCATAGAAATCAATTATAGACTGAAATAGTACATCTCTAAGGTTTTCGGTCGAAAACTAAGTTTTCGATCGTCAGAAGTGTTCGGTCGAAATTCTTTATAGTATAAATATGTTGTCTTTTGTATTTTCAAGTAGAGGATTTCACATTTTGTATGGTTTGATTCAGGAGTGTCTAAGTGAAATCAAAGCTTGTAGTTGTTGATTCAAAGTGTAATTACCAGAGATAATCAATGGAAATCATTAGTTTGATTGTGTATTTCATGTTTGTGGCGTTTCTTTTTCTAGTTCATGTTTGATTCAATCATATCAGTGTTAGTTGATTTCTGGATTGTTTTCGCCTTTCCAAAAGCTGTTTGAAGATTAGAGACTTGAGTATCAAAGGATCAGAAGGGATTACAAGTGGTATCAGAGCTATTGGTTAAAGCTGTTGGTATTCAAGAAGTTTTTTCATCAAATTCGATCGAATCAGAGTGTTTTTATGTGCCATTGTTGTACTTTCAGAGCTAAAAGTGATGGAGATGAAGTCTACACTTGGTTTGGAGGCTTGATTTTGGATTCGGATTGTTGCAGATAGTTTTTGGTCAATTGAAGTGTTCTTGGGAAGAATTGCCCGAAAAGTTTGTTTGAAGGAGTCGAAATCTACTTTTCGATCGAAAAGTTGTTTGGTCATCAGTTTTCGACCGAAAAGTGTTCAAAATCTTCAGAAATATCCGGAATCTCCTGTGTTCGAAATCTTGATTTTTCGACCGAAAAGTCTTGTATGAAATAGTTTTCGACCGAAAAGTCCTGATTTGGAAGTTTTTCAGTTTTCAACTAAGTATTCAAAGTACAAGTTTAAGATGGCTGGTAAGGTTTATGATACTGAAAGAGTTGTGGGAAAGTCGCCACCGATGCTGAAGTCAATATCAGAGTTTTCCAACTGGAAGATTATGATGAAAGCATATTTCAAGTTTACTGAGCATACTCTATGGGAGTCAATTGCAAAAGGTCCTCATATACCGAAAACTGCAAATGCCGATGGGTTAGTTCCTATTGCAGATCCTGATTTGTCTTCCGAGGAAGACAAGAAGCTAATTGAAAGAGATAACAGAGCTTTGGGATCAATCATCTTGGCTCTTCCGACTGAATTGTATCTAAATTTTGAGCAACATGAGACATCTCAGGGATTGTGGAATGCACTGTGTCTAAGGTTTGAAGGAAATGAAGCACTGCAAGAGAGCCGAACTGATCTTCTGTTGAAGCAGTATAATATGTTTAGTTACAAAAAGAATGAAACCCTGAGTGAACAGGTCACAAGGTTCACCACAATGATTAACAAACTAAGGAAGATGGGTGTCAAGTTTGACGAGTATGATTTGGGAAAGAAGCTGCTGGATTCATTACCAGACTGCTGGAGCATACCATGTATGTTGATCAAAAATACTACTCTAGATTTGAAGAACAAGTCACTTGATGATATTATCTGCTTGCTTGAGTCATATGAGCTGGATACAAAGAAACGTGAGTTGAATAATCCAGACAAGCCAAATGGTTCTTGTTCAGCTAATGCAGCTTTGTTTTCTGGAACAAGTGATGGAAGCAGTAGTTCTAAGTCTGAAAAGGGTAAGGGTTGTTGTGAGCATTCTTCTGGAGAAAAGGTTAAGGCAACTGGTCAGATTCCTGAGGATCAGATTGCATTATTTGGGGCATTTATGAGCAGCTACGATGCATTTGTTACTGGAAAGTTACAACCAGCTGTTCTGGATGCTGAAGATCCAGTGCAGATTAATCCTGGTGATTTAGAATATATAGATTTACAATGGCAAATGGCTATGATTGCATTAAGGGCTAAGAAGTATCTTCAGAAGGTTGGAAAGGATAAGCTGTAGTTCGGAAAGAAAGTCGGTTTTGACAAGGCAAAGCTGAGATGTTATAACTGTCAGCAACTTGGACACTTTGCTAGAGAGTGTCAAAAGGAGAAAAAGAAGAAAGCTGACGGTAATGGAGTGAAGCTAATCGAATTGATCGATGAGGATGAAAAGTCAAAGAAAGCTCCAACAGCCTTGATGTCGAAACAGCTCAGCAGTTGTGAATGGGAGTCTGAGATTGGAAATGCTCAAGAAGAGTTCGATGAAGCCTTAATGGCAGAAATTGGAGTATCTGAAAAGGAAGAACCAAGTGATTGTGCTTTGAAATCTGGTGATAAAGGCAAAGCAGAAGCTTCTACCTCAGAAGAAAAGTCATCTGACAGTGAGGTAACTTCTGATGATGATTCATTCATATGTTCTTCTGATTGTATTGAGAAAATGCAGAATTATCATGCAGCAAACAAATTCTTGATTGCTGAAAATGATAAATTAAAAAGGGTAAATAAGGAATTAAAACAAAATGAGGTTACCTACACCAGAAAAATCAATGCTTTGTTAAAAGATAACATGAACTTTAAAGAATACTTAAACAAAAAGGATGTGTTAATCAAGGATCTTACAGACAAACTTATTGCTGCCCAATCCGATCCTATAAAAGAAAGGGTTTTGATTTCTAAATGGGGTATGCAAAGAAAATAGCCATGATTGGGGCTATAGTACTGACTATGCATAGGACTACTAAGGTGAAAAGACAGGATGTATTCCGACGAAATGCTATTGATTCTAGGAGGACTATAATGAGGGGGATGACAGATCTACTAAAGGAAAGTAGCTTGATATTTTTAGAAAATTGTGTTGATAAGCAAAGAAGTTGTTTTATTAAAGATGGTGTTGGTTACAAAGCGGTACCTCATCCTGATCATTTCGAACCGTTTCCTGAACCTCATGTTTCAAATGATTTACTTAGAGATGATAACTCTAATTTTCATGACTTATATGTTAGTGCAGCGAATAATTCAGGTCATGTAGATGAGAAGGTTTCAGTTGATGATGTGAGGAGTTTTAATGAATTCAATAAAGTTTGTGTGAGAGAGACAATAAGGGATTGTGGACAATTTTTGTTTGATACATGTATTGCAAACAAGTTTGTTAAGTCACGTGCTAACAATGTTTTTGATGATGTACACAGTCTTTCAGATTCTGATAGTTCATATATTTCTGCTTGTTCTACTAACTCTGTGTGAGATGTTTCTGATTGTGTGTCTGAGGGTTCTTCTGATCCTAGTTTCTTCGATAAAGTGGTGCATACAGCGAAAGAGTATATTCCAATTCACAAAATGTCATGTCCACCCAAAGATATCGTGTTAGATGAATTTGAAAATCCATTGATACAAGATTATGATCTTTCTCATGAGAGGCCAAAGAAAAATGATTTCATAGCTCCTGAAAATCATATTCTGACAAGTGAAAGGGAGAATGTGAAGCCTGTACAAATTAAAATCAGTACACCAACAAAGAGTCAAAATGTCAAAGGAAAATCAAATGATGTCAAAGACAAGTTCATTGACGTCAAAGATAAGCCAGTTCAAAGTAAAGGAAAGTCAGTAATAAGTCAAAGTTCAAAAGAGTGTGAGAAAGGAAAATCAGTGTTTGAAGTAGGCGAATGTTCAAAGACAAAGTCAAAGTTTAAAAGTCAAAATTGTTTCACTTGTGGTCAAGTTGGACATTTTGCTAGAAATTGCAAACACAAGTCAAGTAAGTCAAAGGTCAAAGGATATAATACAAGAACAAAAAGCAAAATCAACAAGTGGTTCAAGAAAACATTTGTGAACGATAGTGTGTTTGAGTCCGGAGTGAATCATCGTTACAGTCGCGATTACTTGCTTTCTAAAGATCATAGTGAATTTTATTCTAATGCTTGTCATGATTATGTGCTACCTAATTTTGTGGACAAAAAGGTCCAAAATAGTCCAATATATATGAAAAAGTCAACCAAACCAAGCTATTTTGCTAAAGAAAAATTCAATAAGAAATATGGGAAAAATGTTGGTTGTTTTTGGAAAATTAAAAATGAAAAAACTTCACATACAGTTGGAACAAAGAATGTTGAGAATTTGAAGAAACAAGTCGTTGTGACTAAGATTGTAAAAAGTTAAAGTCAGCCCGGGTCAAAGATAATCTGGGTACCTGTTTCTCATTAAGTTGTCTTGAAATGTGCAGAGTCAAACCGGGAGGACTATTAATAATGCTTGGCATGTTGATAGCGGTTGCTCAAGGCATATGACGGGACAAAGAGAGATATTGAATGATTTTCGATCCTTTGAAGGTGGTTTTGTTGCTTTTGCTGGAGATAAAAAAGGTGGTAAGATAACTGGTCAGGGAACAGTTTCAAATGACTTAATAACTCTAGAGAAAGTCAATTATGTATCACAGTTGGAGTTTAATCTGCTAAGTGTTTCGCAAGTATGCGATAAAGATATACCGATCCATTTTACAGCAAATGAGTGCTTATTCTTAAAGCCAGGACTGGTTATCCCTGAAGAAATGATATTGATGTGAGCTCCAAGAAAGTTCAACACTTACGTGGTGGATATGAACGACCATTCTACACCAATGAGCGTTTCTTGTTTGTTGTCAAAGGCCACTGGCTCGGAGTCTTATCTGTGGCATCGTCGAATGGGACACGTGAATTTAAAAAATATGAACAGCTTGGTTCATAAAGACTTAGTGCGTGGATTACCCAGAAAGGAATTCATTATTCAAGAAAGTTATGTGTCATGTGCAAAGGGAAAACAGCACAAGAAATCCCATCCGAAGAAGACAGTAACAACATTTACTCGACCTTTATTTCTAATTCATATGGATTTATTTGGTGCTGTTAGAGTAAAGAGTATTGCGAAGAAATCTTACTATCTTGTTATCACAGATGACTTTTCAAGACTTTCCTGGGTCTTTTTCCTTACAACAAAGGATGAGACTCCAGAAACTATTATTGAATTTGTAAAACGTATTGAAAACATCTGTGATAGCAAAATATCAATTATTCGTAGCGATAATGGAACCGAGTTTAAAAATAAACTGATAAATTCTTTTTGTACAGAAAAAGGCATAACTCATCAATTTAGTGCAGCTAGGAATCCGCAACAAAATGAAGTGGTTGAAAGGAAAAATAGAACTCTAATTGAGGCTGCCCGTACAATGCTCGTAGATTCAAAGTTACCCATAATTTTCTGGTCGGAGGCAGTAAACACGGCGTGTTGTGTTGAACAGAGTTCTCATGGTGAAGCAGCATACGAAGACTTCTTATGAGTTGTTTTTCAAAAGAAAGCCGTATATCAAGTTTTTCAGAGCATTTGGATGTTCGTGCACACTTCTAAATACACAAGATTCTTTGCCAAAGTTTGCTGTAGTTGGAGATGAATGTTATTTCTTGGGATACTCGTCTTATCAAAAGGCTTTCAGAGTTTATAATAAAAGAACAAAGATTGTTCACGAATCGTATTATGCGGAGTGGCAAGAGTCATCTATTTCTCCTGAGCAAAATGGGTCAGAATGGTTCTTTGATGCGGATATAATTTTCAAAACTTTTGATCAACAATCTTTAATTGATTCTGATGGTGCAAGTTCTTCAAATACAGTTGATGAGTCAGTAACAAGATTTGATCAAACTGTTAACAATTTCTTGGTTGGTCCACAAAAAGCAATGATTCAAAGTGACAACTCTGAGGATGTTACTAAATCTACACAAACACAAAAAGAGCAACTTGAAATTTCAACTACAAATGATGAAACTGAAGTACAGGTTTCTGTTACTAATTATGAACCAATTGTTTCTGAAGATCAGCTAGAAGTTTCCAATGTTCATGCTGAGAATGATTCTCAGTCAAACTCTTCAAGTGTTTCATATGACCAATCACCAGAGTTAAATGACACTAGTATGCCAGAATCAGTTCAGGTTGAAGAAATTCCAATTCATAGAATTCATTCAGCTCATCCTGTTGAGAATATTATTGGATCTATTAAAGAAGGTGTGAAAACAAGAAGCCAAACTAGAAACATTAATGCATGTCTATATTCGTGCTTCTTATCACAAGAAGAACCAAAGAATGTAACAATCGCCCTTCAAGATTCAAATTGGATTGAAGCAATGCAAGAAGAGTTACTTCAATTTAAGAAGCTGAATGTGTGGCATCTTGTTGATCTTCCTGAAGGTAAGTACCCGATCGGTACAAAATGGGTTTTTCACAACAAAAAGGATGATCGTGGCATTATTGTTCAAAACAAGGCTCGACTTGTTGTACAAGGATTCTATCAGGAAGAAGGATTGGATTATGATGATGTTTTTGCTCCTGTTGCCCGAATTGAAGCTATTCGTATTTTTCTAGCCTATGCTTCTTTCATGAAGTTTAAGGTTTATCAAATGGATGTGAAGACTACATTTCTTTATGGGGTTGTAAAAGAAGAAGTATATGTTAATCAACCACCTAGTTTTGAAGATCTTGATCATCCATTCCAGGTGTACAAACTCGATAAGGCTTTGTATGGTTTACATCAAGCGCCTCGTGCTTGGTATGAAACCTTGTCGACACATCTTACATCGAATGGTTTTGTTCGTGGCACCATTGACAAGACATTATTTTTGAAGAAGATTGATTCCGATCTGCTGATTGTTCAAGTCTACGTTGATGATATTATTTACGGCTCAACAGATGAGAATCTTTATCGTGAATTTGAAATGGTCATGAAGCTAAAATTCGAAGTAAGCTTGATGGGTCAAATGCATTTTTTTCTGGGATTGCAAGTGGAACAGTCTGATGCTGGAATTCTTATTCATCAGGCAAAGTATGTCAAGGACATTTTAACTAAGTTCAAAATGAGTGATTGCAAGGCAGCTTCCACCCCCATAGCCCCTCATGAACCTCTCACATTGGATCCGTCCGGTGTTGAAGTTAATCAAAAGTTTTATCGCTCCATGATCGGTTTGTTGTTGTATTTAACTGCAAGTTGGCCTGATATCATGTATGTCGTGTGTTCTTGTGCTAGATATCAGTCCGCTCCCAAAGAATCTCATGAATCTGCTGTCAAAAGAATCCTTTGATATCTTAAGGGTCGAGTTAACCTTGGTTTGTGGTATCCGTCTGATTCTGAATTTAATTTTCATGCTTACACTGACAGTGACTATGGTGGATGTAATTTGGACAGGAAATCTACATCTGGTGGATGTCAGTTTCTGGGGGAGATGTTGGTGTCTTGGCAATGCAAGAAACAAACAAATGTGTCTACATCAACTGCCGAGGCAGAATACACAGCCGCTTCAAGCTGTTGTTCACAAGTGATTTGGATTCAACATCAACTGCTGGACTTTGGAATCAACCTCTTGGAAACTCCCATTTTCTGTGACAATGAAGTAGTGCTTGGAATAGTAAAGAATCCGATTCAGCATTCCAAAACAAAACATATCGCCATCAGGATACATTTTATTCACGATTGTTTTGAAAATGGTCTGATTAAAGTGGTCCATGTTGATACCTTAGAGCAAAAGGCCGACATTTTTACAAAAGCTTTTTCAACAGATCGGTTTAACTCTCTGGTAGAAATGTTAGGGATGATATCTTTTTGAGTAAATGTTTTAATAAAAAAAATTAAAATATATATATATATATATATAATATAATTTTTTAATAATAAAACTGTCCGTGTGTTGATTGAAAGATCATTCAATGTTCCTCAAAAAGATTTTCTTTTAGTGTTAAAATTGTGTTGAATTGTGTGTTTGTTCTAAATGAATTTTTTTTGTTTGTTTATATTCAATAAATTGCATCACAATTTTAGGGGGAGAATAAAAGAAAATAAAAAGAAATTATCATCTATGAAGTGTTTGTTTTATTTGTGTGTGTTTGTTTTATCTGTGTGTGTGCAAAAGAGAAAAAGAAAAAGTGATGTAAGCTGATATTGTGCTGACTGAAAATGAACTATGTGTGACTGATTGACATGCAAATAGGAAATGATAGTATATTTGTGTACTGAGCTTATGCATGAATTGGATATGATGGTGACATCGGTTATAATTTTTGATATGTTGGTAGGCTCTGCATATATAAATTAGGCGATATTTGTGTGATTAACTAAATTGCAATCTTTGTGGTTTACCCACATCGAATAGCGGTACTTTCATCATTCGAATGCAAAATGAATCTAGTCATACCATGAGACCATGATCTTGATGAGTTCTTAGCATAATTTGTTTGCTCTATTGACTATATCCGTCAAATATATGATTTAGAGTTAAACACCTTCATACAGTTGATGGTTCTGGTGAAAATCTCTGATGGAAACCATGAAGTCAGTCTGTTTCGCCCTTTGAATCATTCGTGATTTCAATTGACATATCCAATATCTTACGGATATCTGCATACCCGAATCACTCATGATTCTTCATATATACTCTTCACAAGTCATATGAATCAATATGATTCCGTACTATCTCAGAAACCAAGACAATGAATCAAAATGATTCTGAATTAATATGATTCCAATCAAATCCACTTGGATTTTTTTTCCTGTGCTAAGAACGCTACCTTCATGCTGGATATTGGATCATGATCTGGTGAAATTTTGTATTAATTCTAAGTTCATTCTATCTCGATTGTGGGGTACACACTGTATTGATTAATATAACCTTAAATGTCACACAATATTTGCTGAAAAGTGATGCATGAGTTTATGTGGATAATAATACTGACAATCAATGTTGAACTGTTTAGATCTTGATTTGATATGCAGTGTGATTAAGACAGTGTGCATTTATGATCCTATGTCATTTCAGTTCACCATATGTCAGTAAAGAAAATAAACTAAGGGTTACAGTGATGTCAAGTGTTTGTGAAAAGGTCTGTGAATAAAATAGTTGTTATGATCTGAATTTTATGTTTAAGTTTTTATATGTTTGTGTTTGTGAAAAATAAAAATCTGGAACAGGTCTTAATGATGTCAACATGGACAAGAAAAAGAAAAACAAAATTATAAGTTGTTCATAGTTTTTTTTTTTAAAGTTCAAAGTTTTCGGTCGAAATCTCATAAAAAAAAATATTGTCCGAAAAGTGTTTTCGGTCGAAATTTCTAAACCGAAAGTTTTGGGTCGAAATCTCAAATTCTATATATACAAGAATTTTTCAATCAAAAACATTTTCCCACTTCGTTTTCTCCGTCGATCTCTCGTTGATTTTTCCAAGTTCAAAGATTCCGAGCAAAAAAACGTTGTGTGTGACGTCATTGTGCTTCTTATAGTTTTTTGCGATCATACAGGTACGTTTTCACAACTTGTAGAGGTGCATAGGGTAGATCCAAAGCCTTAGATTAACTTTGAATATTTGAATTTTTGAATCGCCCGAAAAGTCTGATGCATTGCCCGAAAAGTCCTTTGAATGGACCGAAATTTGTTTTCGGATGGAAATGAAGAGTCATTACTGATCTGTCCGAAATGAGTTTTCGATCGAAAAAGATAATGTTCAGGAGTTTTCGGTCGAAATGTTCACAGTTGATATTATTAGTTTGATCTGAGTTTTCGATTGAAATGTTTGTATCTTATCAAAAGGGTTTTCGATCGGAAAGTTCTGTGGGGTTTGATATTCAAGTTTTTGATCAAAAGGTTAAACTAAGTTTTCGATCGAAAAGGTGAAAGTTAAGGGGTTTTCGACCGAAATGTCAGGAGTTATAAATTTTTTCAGAAAATTTTCATAAGTTTCTAACCTTGATCTTACTGTATCTTTCAGATATGAATCGTTTAAAGTTCGAGCCGAGACACAATATCTGTGCTTGTTTGACCACAGCAACAAAGAAATCAAGGGGTTATGAAGAGATTGTTCATTTTCTAAGTAACTCAAGGATCCACACAGCAATATCAACTCAAGTTAGAGTTTTTTAAAAATCAAGTCAGAGAGTTTTGGGATAATGTGGAATACAAACATGTGAACAAGGAAATTTGGATTGAAAGCATGGTTGGAGGAAAAACTATAAAGATCACTGAGCAAGTAATCAGAGAAGTTCTTAAGTTCACGGACTCACCGGAATTCCCATACAAGATCAGTCACACTGCAGTTTCTGGAATAATCATGACTATGGGATATGAAGGGAATTTTATTAGAAGACAAGTCACAAAGACAATGTTCGGAAAACAATGGAGATATCTTGTACATGTATTGATTCATTGCATGAGTCCAAGAACAGCAGCGTTTGATCAAATTGGTGAAGCGTTTAGTAGGGCATTGGTATGTTTGGCTACTCACAGAAGATTTAACTTTTCAAGAATGATCTTTGAAGCGATGATTAGGGGTGTTCAAAATCGGATATCCGAAAATTCAGATATCCGAATTTCGGATATCCGAAATTTTCGGATAGTGGATTTCACTATCCGAATCCGAAATTTCGGATATCCGAAGTTTGGATATCCGAAATTTCGGATTCGGATTCGGATAGTGAAACGGATATCCGAAAAAATAAAAAAAAATGAAAAAAAATATAAATATAATATTTTTAAATTATAAAAACAATTAAAAACCTTAAAAAACGATTAAAAATATACATATATAAATATATAAATATAATATTTCGGGTTTTGATTCAAATTTTCTTTTTTTTTAAATTATAAAAACAATTTAAAAGTATATATAAATATAATATTTCGGATATTCAGATATCCGAATTATCCGAAATATCCTAAAATCACTATCCGAATCTGAATCCGAAAATTCGGATATCCGAAATTCGGATTCGGAATTTCGGATAGTTCGGATTCAGTTTCGGATTCGGATTTTTTTGCACACCCCTAGCAATTATTAGTAATTTTGTGGGACCGAGGCAGAATTATAAGTTTTTGATGTACCCGAGATTCATTCAAATGTTTATCAACACTTTGCTGCTAGATCTACCTAATGATGGGATTGAACTTCCACTTGAGCCAATGCAAGAAGTTATCTTCAGTAGTATGAACAACATAAGAAAGACAAGCAGGTTTAGTGGAACAGTAACACCTTTGTTTCCAAATATGTTGGGGGGAAATCCTGACCCGGATTTCAACATAGATGATGAGGTAGATGATTTGATGGCAAGTAACATTGAAGATGGTGTTGATAGTGATAGTGATGGTGATGATGATGATCAGGGTAATGATGTTGGAGATGGCAATGTTATAACAAAGGTACAACCAGAAGTACAAGTGCAAAAAGTAGAAAAGCAGTCTGATACTAATGTTGGTGATTATGAAGTTGCTGATGTGAATGTTAGAGATAATATAGCTTCAGAAGTTAATGTTGAAGTTACTGAACCAGTGTTGAGCCATACCGAAGAGTTTGTAGCTGAAAATGATGAGGTGTTAAGTGTAAATACTGAAGTGATTGAAATATCTGATGTTCAAGCAACTGTAACAACACCTTCAAAGAAGAGAAAAGAGCCTGAAATGACTAAAACCATGCCTTCTAGACGTCCTCCGTCTAAGGGTATCGTGTTCACAGACCCAGAGTTGAAGAAGCAAAAGACAACAACTACAACAAAGCATGACAAAGGCAAGGGCAAGGCTAAGGAAATTCCTGAAAAGCAAAATTCTAAAAAGTCAAAAGATTATGGTCTTGTAGATGAAGATTTTCTTAGTTATGCTACAAGAGAAACCGCAGATGTGGTGAGTCAGCTGAAGACTCAGATTTCAAACTTGCAAAGCAGGGAAGCTGCTAATTCTAGAGAAATCAGGGAGTTGAGGACTGAAAGTAATAGGCAGAAAGGTATTATTACTCAACAACAGCAACAAATTGATCAACTTCAGAAGATGGTGCAAGATTTGATAGCTCATGTTGGTGCTCCAACAATTGAACAAAATGTAAATCAAGAAGTAAACATTGAGAATCAAGAGAGTCCAGCTGCTACTGAACCTATTCCTTCTCCAGTATTTTATGCTGATATGTATGACGACAATACCATATTAGATATTGATATGTTGCTAAATAATGAAGGTGAAGGAATGGAGGTGAATGATGAGAACGATAAAGAGACTGAGAAAGAAGAAGAAGATGATGAAGAGTTGGTGATAACAGGTGAAAAGAAAGATGATGATAAATCTTCTGATGATGATAGTGACAGTGGTGGAGCTGGAAGTGTTGGAGGTATTGAAAAGACAGCTGAAGAGACTGAGAAAGAATCTGAGTCCAACACAGAATATAAAAAGTATGAATACGAACAGAAACAGACTTATGTAGAAGAAGATGGGTCAGTGATTGGAAAGATGGACAACTTGGTAGATGAAGACCAGTCTTTTCAAGTACCTGATGAAGTTGAAGAGTCATCTGTTCATCATAAGACCACAGGTGTTGATAAGAGTACGTGGTGGAAAGTAACAGAAAAGTCGACTCTTGTTGAACGAATTACTCAGAAGATAAGAAATCCAGAGCAAGCTTTAACTGGAGAGATTTTAGGTTGGATGTATGATAACGAGAAGAAGATGTATGTTATAAAGAGAGGTGAAGGGAATATACAGTACTTTGACCGAAGCTCCAAGTTACAGACTTTACCGTACTGGGATATTCGGGAGCTGAGTCATATGAAGTTGATCAATCCATCCAATAATACTTTTGCTAGAAACTTTGAAGAATTTCTAAAGAAAGAATGTATGAAAGACAAGTTTGAAAGCTTCAAACCACAGGTGCCTGAATGTAAGAAGTTAAAGAAGAAAGATAAAGATGGAAGAAAAATTTTCAGGTACATTGTCAAGCCAGCTGATACAGTTTCTACTGTTTACGTCCCTGAATGAAAGGAAGTGTTTATCAAGAGCTTCAAAAGATGGGAGTATGACAGTAGAACTCATGAAGCTGTAATCACACAACATAGCTCACCAGAGGTCAGAGTCTTTGATCCGGTGGATTTGTTCAGTTTCTCTGATGAAGATCTGAAGACTCTGTATCACAATCCGATTCAATGTGATATGAGCTTGAAGATAAAGGCTGAAGCGAAGTTGTATATGAAAGTTGTAGCTCGATGTTTATCCAGATGATATGAAGCAAATGTAATTAAGAAAAGACTTGCAGAGCTGGATTCCAAGAAAGTGAAAGCCGAAGCCAAAGCCAAGCCTGATAAAGACAACAAGTGAAGAATTGATGTTCTGTGGACTAGGGGGAGATTGTTAGAACCTAGTAGTCCATAGAAATCAATTATTGACTGAAATAGTACATCTCTAAGGTTTTCGGTCGAAAACTAAGTTTTCGATCGAAAAGTGTTTTGTTCGATCAGAAGTGTTCGGTCAAAATTCTTTATAGTATAAATATGTTGTCTTTTGTATTTTCAAGTAGAGGATTTCACATTTTTTATGGTCTGATTCAGGAGTGTCTAAGTGAAATCAAAGCTTGTAGTTGTTGATTCAAAGTGTAATTACCAGAGATAATCAATGGAAATCGTTAGTTTGATTGTGTATTTCATGTATGTGGCGTTTCTTATTCTAGTTCATGTTTGATTCGATCTTATCGGTGTTAGTTGATTTCTGGATTGTTTCCGCCTTTCCAAAAGTTGTTTGAAGATTAGAGACTTGAGTATCAAAGGATCAGAAGGGATTACACTTTTGTTCCTGTTGTATTGTTTGTAAATATTTGTACTTCCTTTTCTCGTATATATTTTTGGTTTGATGTTACTGATCCTGTTTGATGTGTTAGTCTTGATTAGATCTTGGAATTATGGAACTGCGTGGAACGTCAATTTTGTGGGTAGGCTTTTTGCGTTTGACCGAGATCGACATGAGGGAAGTTTCAGTTCTCCCTTCACATTCCATTGCATTGCATTCCATTTTGCATTGCATGTTTTTGTATACATTGAGGGCAATGTATGTTTCTAAAGTGTGGGGTTGGGTGTTTCTTCTTCGCTTTACATTATTTGTTGTTGTACATTGAGGGCAATGTACGATTCTAAGTGTATGGTGGGAATTTGTTCACGCGATGTTTGTCCTTTTGAGCATTTTATCACTTCATTTTTTGCAAAATCTTCCTTCATAATTTTTATTGGCATTAAATCAATTTTATAAAAATTTAAAAACACAAAAATATAATAAAAGTTAACCGTTTAGCATTCACAATTTTTAGTAAATAATAGAGGTTTGATTTTTCGAAAGCAATTGAGACAGAAATTTCATCGGGTCAAACCCAATTTTTTGTGACAACCATGAGTTTTAGTGGGCTAAACGAATGAATTGCATGTAACCTTTTGCTTACACCCATTCCTTTCCGTTTCCGTGAGTTGATTTTTGAGCCTTGATAGCTTTAGACATTGTTTGCTCTCGTTTTTGCGGATTTGAGAGTGTCGGATGTTTCATGCTTGTTAGAACTTGCTTTTAGTATACATTTCAAAATCATGAACATAAATATTGCATAAAAATGATTGAGGCATTAGGATAAACCACTTTATTAGCTTTTTATTTTTATTGTTTCCTTCACCCGAACACATCCACTAGTTAGCCACGTTGAGCCTATCCCGTGTTTTTCTTTTATTACCCACATTAAACCACCATAAACGTTCATTAGCCTTTTCATTTATTTTTCTTTTTCACCCGTGTTAGAAATCCGGTTGGCTAATGTTTAACTTTATAGTTGTTATTTTTTATGTAATTTTCAAATTCTTGAGAGGTTTTTAACTAAGGAAAGATGCATATTGACTTAGTTCCCTTCAAAAGAAAAGAAATAGTGTCATTCAAAAAAAAAAAAAAACTTCACCAAAATTAGGTGAAATATAGTCGATTAGAGCAATTTTGTGAGCAAAGACGAAAAGAATCCGATTGTTAGCTCTTATCTATAGGAAAATATTCTTTAGTTTACTTTTATGTTGTAAGTTGTAATAGTTTTTGAGTTAGCATAGTCGCCGGGTTTTTAGCCCTTTAGCCACTTTCAAATTCCACTTCCCTACCCCTAACCATTGCCAAGTTATAACCCGTTCAAAGTCCTCTTGATTTATGTTTTATTTCATGTTAGTTGGTAGAGATTTAATCTTTTAGCAAGCTTATGATTTATGCATGATTCATTGTCTTGGCATTTGAGTGTTCTATACATACGCCATTACCTGTATGATTATATATATACCCGAGTATGTGTGAACATTGCGAGAAGCATAAAGTTGCATGCTAATGATTTCCTAGGCATATTCATTTGCTCATTAGGTTGTTACTTAATTGGGCTCCTTGGGTTTCATTTAGTCAATTTTGCATTTCTTGAAAAGCTTGTCAAACCTTTAGAAGTTTATTAATGCTTACGGTTATATGAATTGACCATAGTGCCATTGGAAGTTTTGTTTTGTTTTGATTTTTGCTTGAGGACAAGCAATGTTTAAGTGTGGGGTTGTTTGATGTGTTAGAATTTACACATCTTTGTGGCACAAAACTTCACTCATTTCATGATCAATTCTTGGTTATTTTCAACGTTTAGACACTTATTTGCTTCATTTCCAGTTTTGTAGGTTTTTGTGAAGTTGAGTGAACAAACAAGGGAATTCCACGATAAAAGTTGGAGTTTTAGGGTTTCTGAGTTGGAGGCATGGTCGTGCCCCCTACCTGGCACGATCGTGCCAGTCTTCCAAACCCTAGGCACGGTTGCGCCCCGCATCTTGCTGGACCGCGCCAAGCCATTTCCTCGAGCACAACCGTGTTCCAAGGCCCCACGACCGCGTGTAATCCTGTGAGTCTGATCCATGACCTTAGAGCCATACTTCCTCATTCAATGGGACCCAATAGAAGCTCCAGATCGATCAACCCCCTGCACCACGACCGTGCTAGTACTTTGGCATGGTCGCGCCCAAGTGACAGGCACGGTCGTGCCTTCTCTCCTGGCGCGGTCGTGCTTCCTTCAGTTTATAAATACAGAAGCCATTCTCCCATTCATTCATTCAGCAACCAGAGCAAAAACCCACTGTTTGAGCTCCGAACCAGCCTTGTTCCAGCCACTTTTCAAGTATCTTGGAGGGATTACAACACCAAGAGGATCACCATACATCAACAACAACATCTAGGCTTGGAGGAGTGGTTTGATTCTTGTTTTCATAGCATGTTTCTCATTATTTTTCACTGCTTATTTGTCATTCTTGTGCTCATGATGAGCTAAAAATCTTGTTCACTTTGGTTTAGATGAAGTTTAGAATCATTTGACAACATTCATGGATTATTGGAAATCATTATGTTAATGTTATGACAATCGTATGATTATTCTTCAAAGAATTATGTATTCAAGTATTTTGAGTTGTTTACAAGACTTGTATTTGTGTATGCCATATTGTGTTGGAAAACTTATTGTTTATGCTTGTATTCATGGATTGGTGTATGTATTTATGCTAGTTTATGGCATTTAACTAGGGATGGTGAATGGAGTCTTGTCTATAATTTATTATACTTGTATGTGTATCCTTATGCTTATGTTTGGAAAGACAAAGTATTTGTTATGGTGTTTCATGCTTAGTTTTATGTTTATCTAGGATTTGTTGACACATGTTCCTAATTTATATAATCTTTGCATGAACATTGTATGTTGAAGAAATGCATATTGTTGTCTAGTTAAATCAACTTGAGGTGGGTAGTGTGTTTCTCATATTATCTTTCCAATTAGTTGTTGGATTGGTGTACCTTAATCGGAAGCTAGTTCAATCTTTATAAACATTGACATGATTACAACACGTGAGCTTCATTGCATGATATTAGGTGGTTAGTTTGTGTCTTTCATTCTAGTTTTCGAATATCATTTGATTGAATGTCTTTGACAAGAATTTGGTCAATCTATGTTTCGTGTATTTGCCATGTTTCCATGAGTGTATTGAATGTATTCTAGATGGATTCGACACCGAAGTGATCTTTTCTCCCTGATTGTTTGACTTGTGATTTTAGTGTAGTTTTATATATTTGCATGTTAGTTAATTAAAACCAACTCTCAAAATATCTTTTTACCATCATTTGATTGAATCTTAGTTCCGATCTATTATTGCATTCCACCGTATCCACGGATTGATATCCGGTTCTTACCTTTACTATATTGGTATCCGACGGGTACAGTTGCTCGATGTGTGTGTGATTAGTCTTTGGTGAAAACCCTTTTTAAAACTCTAATTGTGTGAAAAATACTTATAAATATATATATATATATATATATATATATAGTTCATACACATCACTCCCCAAGGGGAAACACTAGGACGAATAAATCCTTTGTCGGAAAGTTCTCGGAGTTGGCTTGAAAGTTCTTGCATCTCTGATGGTGCAAGACGGTAAGGTGACTAAGCCACGGGGTTTGCTCCTGGCACTAGATCAATACGGAATTCGACTTGACGTGCGGGAGGAAGACCGGGTAAGTCTTCGGGAAATACTTCTGGAAAGTCTTTGATTACAGGAATGTCTTGGATGTTCTTGCCCTTGTCTTTCCTCTCCACAATGTGTGCTAAGAAAGCTACGCACTTCTTTCGTAAGTACTTCTGCGTGGTAGTGCAAGACATAAGCTTGAGCCCTTTAGACGGCTTCTCACCATAGACGTTCAAAATGTCGCCCGAGTCAAGAGGGATACGGATGTACTTGTCAAAACAGACGACTTCAACATGATGCTTGGTCAGCCAATCCATGCCTACTATGATGTTAAAACCTCCGAGAGCCATAGGAATAAGATTAATCGAGAAGTCATGGTCGTTCAAGTTTAGGGTACAATCTCTAATAATGGTGTGACACGTAACAGAGTATCCATCCGCTACTAAGATATCAAAGGATCTGTATAGCTTTGTTCGACTCATAACAAGTTGTGGTTCAAATTCAAAGGATACGAAACTCCTATCAGAACCAGTATCAAATAGGATAGAAGCATATTGTTGTTTAATTGCTTAATTGGGTACGTACCGTTCACCACATCGTTGTTGGCTTGTGCCTCGTTGGCATTAATGTTGAAGGCACGTCCACGAGCTACGGGGTTTGTATTCCCCTGATTCACATTTCCCCGGTTCATGTTCCCCTGGTTCATGTTTCCCTGAACCATGTTGCCCTGGTTCAGGTTGGTTTGGTTCACAATGACAAACCTAGGACAACGGTTCCTAAAATGATTTGGGTCACCGCACTCATAACAAGCACCACCCTAAGTGATAGCAGTAGGAACAAGAACAACAGGTTAATAGGCTTGGTTGGCTGGTGAGACACGGCAGGTGTTAGCCCAGTGTCCATAATGTCCGCAAGTAGTGCACAGACGACATGGTATATTAGCAGCATGATGGAGCTTGCATGTGTTACACAATGGTAGGGTTCCCGCATATGGCTTCTTGTTGGGGTTGAAGTCATTAGGGGCTACTTGGGCTAGAGGAGCAGCATGAGTGATAATAGCAAAGTTCCTGCCTTTCCGTTTCTTACCATTGGAGGAAGACTCAGCTTTGGCTTCCTTGGTGGGTTCAGTAGTGGTTTTCTCCAGGGTTTTCTTGGCACTCTTCTTGGACAAGGTTCCTACCTTAACATGGTTATCTGACAGTGTGGCAGCAAGACAAATTGCTTCCTCGAGTGTGGCTGGATTGCTACCAAAAACGGTATCTTAAATCTGCATGGGTAGGCCATTGATGTACTTCTCAATGGATCTTGAGAGAGGAGTGACCATATGAGGCACCAGAAGGCTAAGTTCATGAAAACGGGTGGTGTAGGTAAGGCTTTCACCACTATCCTGCTTGAGATCCCAGAACTCTGCTTCTAGCTTCTTGATCTCATTACGGGGACAAAACTCATACGTCATGAGTGTCTTGACATCAGCCCAAGGTAGAGCTAGTGCAACTTCAATCCCACGGTTACACTTTTCCCCGTTCCACCAGGTGAGTGCCCTCTTCTGGAAGACACTAGTAGCATAACAAACCTTCAGGTTCTCGGGGCAGTCGTCATTGATGAAGGTTCCCTCAATGCTTTCGAACCATTGGAGAAGTCAGTGGCTCCTTCGTTCCCGTAGTACTTGGTGGGGTTGCAGTAGTTGAAATGCTTGAATGCGCACGTGGGATTTCTTGGTGCTGCATTTTGGTTTAGCTGGTTAACCATGGTGGGTAGGATCGTAGCCATTTGTTGGATGATCCTGTCAGTGAGATTGTTCCTACGTTCACAACGGGGAGGCATTCTACAAAAGGATAAACAAGAATTTCATAAGATATGAATCATTTATAAGAGTTGGTAATGAAATCACGAGGTATTTAATAAAAACATGGGATGGTACCCAAATGGATACATTAACTTATCAAAGTATTTTAAGTTCCTTTAATGTCTGAGAAACCATGCTTTAGCCTATAAGTGGACACTCATCCCAGGAATTCCCAGGAAAGCATAACTGGTCTATCAGTTGATTTGGATTTATACGAAATGCTTTCCTAGACAGAATTTCCCAGAATACAGGCATCCACCCTTCCGGGTTGCACAAGCCCTCATTCATTAGTTAGAACCTACATACTTTTGACGAGAGTTTCATTTGGATTAGACCCTTAGGTCTAAGAGTATGTTTCATGTAGTCCCTTGAAGTTGCTGTGTATGTAATTGTACCATGTAGTCAGAAACAGATAGATGTAGATAGGTATAGGTAAGTGGATTAAGTATAGAGTGGAGTTCTTAATAAAAGACACGAGTTAAAATCATGTTTGGGACTCCTAGGTTATAGTCTAGGTCATGTGTGTCTAATAACCTAATTTCCTATAACCATGGCTCTGATACCAATCTGTCACACCCTGGCCGACGACTACGCCGGGGCTGACGCGGTTGTCCATAAGCACATGAGCATCTATTAATAAGTGACTATATTTATTCATCATAATTAAAAGCATCCGTTACACAAAGAAATAGAAAACAAAGAGTTCAAAACATAAATATAATTAAGCTTCATTATTGCTAGGTCCAAATCCTAAGTGTTTAACACGGTCCTCAAACAGGTACACCTGAAACATGTGAGTAAAAGTCAACTACAAGTAGTTGGTGAGTAACATAGGTTTTGACACCAAAAAAAGTTAAGTATAGTTTACAATTCAATATGTTCAAAGCAAGTCTAAAGCATGAATGTGAAAACAGACAAGGTCCAAGGCGTACAATCAAACCATGTAATAGGAAAATAGTTGCACAATCCAACTGATTGTCTTTTGAAAAAGTAGTAAGATGTATACACAGAAACCCGCCAAGGTTTTGTGTTAGATAATGTATCGAATTCCCGTACAAATGATCATAAAAGGTACTACCTGAGGCTTGCTACACAGGTTAATGATTGTACTAAACATGAACACACGTATGGTCACCAAGTAGTTAAAGATATAAAGCATGAAGATAATAT
The DNA here is from genome assembly GCA_023525975.1 of Smallanthus sonchifolius. NCBI lineage: Eukaryota > Viridiplantae > Streptophyta > Magnoliopsida > Asterales > Asteraceae > Smallanthus > Smallanthus sonchifolius. Next base: position 13,812,256 of record CM042028.1, on the reverse strand, counting down.
CATAAGAACAAAGGTATTGAATTGTGCATGAAATATAGTTAATGACATGTTTCACCCCAAAAAGTAAAAGAGGAAAAATGGGCTATGCAAACTCACCTGTATTGAAGCTAGAAATGATAAGTTTTGGTAAGGTGAATAGATCTTGTGAGGATTTCTCACAACACACCTACATAGATAATGGTACTCTAGGTTTAAGGTATGATGAATAAGATAAGAAAATTCTAAGGTTTTAGGGTTTGGTAGGGTTTGGGTTGAAGATGGACTTGTATGGTTATTTTGTAGAAAGATATAAGTTCTTGATTATCATTGAGATAATGGTAATAAAATTAGTTTGTAAGATTAATTTAGTAATTAATTTATGAAATCATTCTAAGGATAAAATTATGAAATGTAGTAAGTTTAAAATGGTGCATTTGGATTTATAAAATAACTTATAGATAAATTATGAATTGAAATAGGTTTAAATAGATAAATTTTATGTAAATAAAATGATTATTTAAGCTATTAATTAATGTATAAAAAATAGTGGATTAATGTAAATAAAATGATTAGTTAATCTATATCTATATCTATATCTATACTACTTAATAAACAAGTAAAAAATGAGACACGTGTCAACACCACATTTCACCTTAGAACTTTTTTCCCGGCTAAACCACTATCACCCAATTAACTAGCACGCGGATCCTATTTCTGATCCATACCCGTTTCTAGGTTAGGCAATTTCCTTTCGAGTACAAACCCTAATCTTCATCTCCTTCAATCTCTTACGACTCCTTCTCCCTTACGACTCTGTGAAACCCTAGAACAGATGCATAATTTGTCGTTCAACCACATGCGATCTCGATCGAAGCTAGGGCTGGTGGTTTTACAAAGGTGATTGGGATCGAGAGTAACAATGATACTGTCATTGATCGGCAATATCAACGTCTCACCCCTCTTTCCCCTTTCTATATCTGCAAAATCGAATCAATTAATCGGATTTGCTGCTAGCCATTTGCAATTATCAACGAATCTCTATAAGTACGCATTCTCTTTCATCAGTTTACTGTTTTTTTGTAGTCTTTTGCATTTGATTGTCAAATCCATCTGTTTGCTCGAGTTTAGTTCTAAATAATCCGCATTGTTCTCCTGTCTAGGGTTTTTTTACGGGTATTTATGCTTTATTCAAGTTCGGATCACTGAAAAGGATAATTTACTCGGCTTTAAGATCTTGATCCTTGATTTAAAACGATTCATATAAGTTGTGTGTCCTCAATTATATTTTTAGGGATTCTTTTGATTTACATTTGATTATCATAATTTACTGATTTTGATTCCATTGCAGAACAAGGGTACAATGTTGCCCTACCAGAAAAATTGAAGACAGGAAAGTGCGATTTTTACAGGTACTGATTGCTATGTAGTTCATAGTCAAAGATTTCATTGCATCAAGAAACATATGATTTTTTTTTTGTAACAGATCTACAGAATTAAAACTATGAGAACTGGGCAGATGGCTCCCCATGATGTTTATGAAATCAATATGAAGGTGTACACATGTTTATAATTTATTAGGTTGCTTTGTATTTTAATCGGGCATTAATCACTTACATATATTTGATCATGTGTAGTACACGCATAGGCTTTGTATTGCAGCCATCTGAGACAAAACCGGCTACTAAAGTTGAAGAGACAACAGTGATTCTGATGAGATTTCCGAGGAGAGTTCTGATGACGAGCCAGCAAAGCCGAAAGCTGTACAAAAGGTAGGTGGATTTTTACTTTACCTTGTGTCGACTGTTTACTTCAGAAATTTTGTTTATTTGATTGATATTATGTTTATTAATGGAATTGCCAAAATATTTCAGCCATGTGACAAAACCAGCTGCAAAAGTCACAACACCTGATGTTAATTGAAAGTCCAGTTCTTTTGCTTTATTGGGTCTTCATCAAGAATAGATCTAAAAATAAATTGTATGGTAGGGCTACTTCTGTTCTTTCTTTTACTGTGTGGCTTCTGAACTACAATAGTCCTTCTCTTTGACCCAAAAACACCAAGCTTAACATTCAATATTAAATCTCAAATTCAACTAAATAGACCTGTCTACATTAATGTTGATTAATTAGGCATAATCTAAATTTAAATGTTAGTTAGATAAAGACTTGCAAACGGGTCAAAGGACTTAATTAAATAAATAAACTTCTGGTTCGATTTTTTTTGTTGTTCTAAGTTTTCTTTATTTGTTTTCTATTCGGGTTCTGATGTTTTCTTCTCTCATGACCCATCCAAATTGCAGCCACTCAAATGCAAGTCATTTATTCTTAAACGGGTCACTGTCACCCGGGATTACTTTTGTCACCTGCAGGAATATATTTTTATACCACCTCTACCAAACTGTTTGAACCAAATCAAATTAATCAAGTTATGTCTTTATGGAAGTTTCCCTGATCAATTGGTGATTTTAAATATCAATTGGTGATTTTAAATATTTTTTCTCATAAATCAATTATGATGAGGTTTAGTAATGGAATGGTCCCGCTGGTCGTTTCCTTACTTGCTTTCCCAGCCATCATTTTCCGTTTGACTAGCAAACACCAAAAACACACTTATACTTTCTATTACTAGAGCAATTTTCTTAACTAAATGGGCTTGACATTTTGGTTTGATTGTTTAATCTAAAATGAAGCTAAATAAATAATTTTAATAATTAATAATAATAATAATATTGACTTGAATAATAGTTGTTAACGGGGTATGAGAATTTAAAGAATGGTAAGAGGACAATAATTATTTTGATGAGAGTTCCGAGGAGAGTTCTGATGACGAGCCAGCAAAGCCAAAAGCTGTATAAAAGGTAGTTGGATTTTTACTTTTTGACTGTTTACTTCAGAAACTTTGTTTATTTGATTGAGGTTTGCCTATAGTATTTGTCCTTCTTTTCATTTAAGTTATAATCATTTAATATACGTTTTTTTCAGAGTTAAAACCAGAGACGGGTTAAAACTTTTACTCTTAGATAGGGATGAAAAAATTACAAATAAAACATCCAACGTTATATATTAAGAAAAATTTACAGAGTTATAAATTATATTCATTAAATCTTTTTCATTTTCCATTGTATCGTTTATTCAGCCCCCGTGTAATACACGGGTTCTAACATCTATACTACTTAATAAAAGTAAATAAATTAGTTAGTTAATCTATATCTATACTATATAATAAATAAAGGTTTTTCCATGCCACGTGTCGCCTCCACATTAATTCTCATCATTTTTTTTTCCCGTTTCTCTCTCTTATTAAATACACATTTATCTTTTAATAATAATATATTTTTAAAGAAAATACTAATTATAGTAATAAAACACATTTATTTTAAATTATCACTTTTTATAAGAAACTTTGAAATCTAATTATATAACTTTTAATTTCAATCAAATAGTAAATGAAAGTCAAATTATATTAAATAGTAATTAACATATTTTTAAAACCCAATTATATATTAATTTTTACATATTTTGAATTTTGTTTTCTATCTTTAGTATATGTAATATATTTTTACACCTATAAAATATATATACATAAAGATTTAAGAATTTTATGTATTAATATTATTTACCCCGTGTGTAGTACACGGGTTCTAAACTAGTTTATTAATAAATGTAAATTAAGTGGTTAGTTAATCTATTAATATATTCATTATAAATAAATTATAAAAGACTAAATAGGTTTTTCAATAGAATTAATGAAACTTGGTATAAAATGATTATTTAGAATAATTATTTGAGTATTTATAAGGTTAAAAATACTTTTAAATAATTATTCTTACAAAAATAATTATTTATAAGCTTGAAAGGATTTTAAAATGCCTAAACATTTTAATTAAGATTTGTGTAATAACACTAATAATGTATAAATAATTATAACATAATTAATTTGTCCATATATTATTCATTTAAGAATTTATAAAGCTTTATATTGGTTTTTAATAAAATTAAATAGTTAGAAACACTAATTTATATTTTTGGTGTTTATAAAGTTTAAAGCATATATTTATAAAAATGAATTTGGTATTTTAAACATGAAATAAAGTGTTTAAAATAGTAAAAGAAATTAATTCAAAACAAACGGGTGGCCGGGACTCAAACCCGCTCCCCTAACCGGGTCACACGCACACAACACACTAACCATCAGACCAGGGCTTATGCCTTGGTCTGAAACCGGTTCGTTTAATTCAAAAGTCCATGTTCCCAAGTCATCTTCTTCCCCATTTGAACCCGTAACCCTAGCCTTCCAATACTCTCGAACGAGCACACGATCGAAGCCCAATTCATGGGGCTTTTGATCCTCACATCAAGACGAACCTAACGACCCTAAAATTACCTGAAACTAATACGTAGAGGATGAGGACGAGTCGACGTCGCAGGTTCGTGTTCTTCGGCTAATCGGGTTTATACAGGGATGTTTTGAGATGGAATTGAGGGTCTGTGAAGCTTGAGGTGAGTGTCGTTAACGATCATGAGCTTCTATTTATATGCAATTTGGACTGTAATGGCTCGAACGATTAAATGATTGGTAGTGGGTTAACGGTTACGAATTTGGTATTGTAATGTTCATAAAAATCCAATTAAACGCAGGGAGTGGATCGATTAAGTGTTCTCAACGTAAAGCCGGTTATAGTTTTGTACGAAAATATCTCAGTAGCGGGTTTGGGATTAAAGTGGCCAAAACCGGGTGTTGCGGGTTTCGAACCTGTGACTGGTTTGGGGAGGGGGAGGTTTGGGATTTTGGCAAAACAGTTTTTAATTAGAACTAAAGTTTTAGAATTTACCATTTAAACCCTGGACTTTTTATAAAACATAAATTTATTAAATCTTATAATTTTTATAAAATCTAATAAATCATTATGTTATAATTAAATGTTAAAAATATAAAAATGTAATTTACTAAATAGAAATAATTTTTATTTTTTGATTAAAATGCCTAAACCCTAATTTTTATAGAATTTATGATTTAACTTTTTGTAAGTTGTTTATTTATAAATATATGTGTGTGTATATATATATATGTATATAGGTTTAGAAATAACTTATCATATATATATATATACACATATATATATATATATATTTTTATTTAATAGAATAGTAACAATTATTTATATAATTCATTATATAAATATCTATTATTTTTACAGTAATTGTACTTAATGTATGCATGTATGAACACTCAAGAAATGTATTGGATAAATAAGATAATTCATTGAAATGGACGGATGCAAACCACATAATAATGAAATTATGAGTGCCGGAAAAGTAAAGATAAAGGCCGGAATTTCCTAGGGATTATAGTAACAGTCTCCACTACTTCTTCCTCCTCATCAAGCGGGGATTCTCCGTCCGCATTCTCTCCCCGAACAGCATCCTGTGATTCATCCATGAACGATGTGAAGCTATCGACAAAACAAACTGACGCGTCCTGATCTTTGGAACCTCCCACCAACTGTGTGACAACACATCTGACGTGCTCGTCCCCTACACGAAGTGTGATCATACCATCAAAGACATCGATCAATGCCTTGGCGGTTCGTAAGAAAGGGCGTCCTAAGATGAGTGGAACTCGATCATCCGCCTCCATATCAAGAATCACGAAATCCGCGGGGAAAACGAATTTATTTATTTTCACCAACAAGTTCTCTACCACTCCCCGCGGATACTTGACTGATCGATCAGCCAAGGATATGCTAATGCGTATCTTAGGCTCTCCCAGGTCTAGCTGCTTATAGATCGAATAAGGCATCACTTGATGCTAGCACCCAGGTCAGCCAACGCGTGGTTCAAGGGCAAACCGCCAAGCAGACACGGGATCGTGAAGCGAACTGGAACTGCCAATTTCTCACGCAGCTTGTTCTGAACCACTGCAGAACATCGCTCACTAAGTGAGACTTTAGAGACCTCCTCTAGCTTCTTCTTATTGGAAAGAAGATCTTTTAAGAACTGGCCATACTTAGGCATGTGCTGGAGCACCTCTATGAATGGTAGATTGACTTTGAGCTGTTTGAACATATTCAGGAAGTGACTGTATTCCCTAGCATACTTATGTGGCAGCAAGCGCGCTGGGTAGGGAACACGACTCAAGTCAATCTCGGGGGTCTTCATCTCCACCCCTTTCTTATCCTCTGCCTTCCCGGCAGGCTTCTCGACTACTATCTCCTCAACCACCGGCTCCTCTTCTTCTTCTACCGGTGGTTGCTCTCTCTCCTCTATTATTCGACTCCTAGTCGACACGGCCATCACTAAAGTATTAGGGCCTGAAGACGAACCTCCCTATCTATCCTTCAAGCTCTTAGCGATGTCTCCCACTGTGCGCTGCACGTGCTGGAATGCAGATTGCTGATTCTTCAGTAAGGTATCATGAGCATCCAGTCGCTGCTGAGTCTCCTTGTCCTTCACCACCAAGTGAGTAAGCATCGGTGTCTGTGTCTCCAACATCTCTTCAGTTTTCTTCGTGTTGACACTGCTTCCTCCACTTGGTCCTGCTTCACCTCCACTTTGCTGATTAGGGCGGCCATTAAACCCAGGTGGGTTATTTCCAGATCTCCATCCCGAGCCATAAGCATTGTTATAATTATTGTACCCTCGGTTCTGGTTGCCCGCAAAGTGCACCTGCTCTTGCTGACTGACGGGGCAGTCCCTGGTGTCGTGGCCTCCTCTGCACACCTCACACCTTTAAGCGCTCAGCTTCAGCTCTTTTATCTCATTCGTCATCGCTGCGAGTGCAGCAGCCATGCTAGTCTCAGGGTTGACCTGATGCACACCTCGGGGAGAGGAGGCGGGTGCTCTAGCACTAGGAATGGAAGTCCTAGTAGATGGCCGTTGTTGCTCAGCGAGAGCAAAGCTCTCGAACATCTCCTCGCATTCAGCAGGCTCCAGCTTGTCCATGATGTAGCCTCCCGCAGCTGTGTTTAACATTTGCTGCTTTTCGAAGGTGAGGCCATTATAGAACTTCTCCACAATCACCCAGTCAGAAAGACCATGCTGGGGACATCGGCTCAACAGCGCATTGAACCGCTCCCGGGCCATGTGATAAGGCTCGTCAGGGTCTATCCGGAAAGAGTCGATTTGGTCCCTAAGGCGAGCGGCCCTGGAAGGTGGATAGTAATTTTTTAGAAACTTGGCTTGCAAGTCCTCCCATGTGGTGATAGAATTGTCAGGGAGGGTGTCAAGCTAAGTGGAAGCTCGCCCAGAGAGCGAGAATGGAAAGAGACGCAAGTAGATTGCGTCCTTTAATTCACCCGTGATATTAAAGGTATCATATATGCGCACAAAGCGGGATAGATGTTCGGGTGCATCCTCATCCTCGAGGACATGGTATTGAGTAGAATGAGTGATCGTACACATGACATGTGATGGGATCTGCCAAGTATTGGCATTAGAGATAGCGGGGTGGGTGATCGAAGATCTCGCCCCAAGGACCCCATCACTGGCTCTCTGGTGTACGGTACGCCTCGCTGGTCGGTCAACGTCGTCCATGTTAGGAAAAGGAACTGGGCTAGTGGGACGTACCTGGTTTTTTTGCACAACTCTTTCAAAACGCTCCCGGAAGTCGCGGGTGCGCTCGTAAAGTTCTCGTTCAGGCTCTAAAGAAGCAGAATACGGTGGTGATCCCTGTGAACGAGTGTGGTGTATAAACTGAAAGACACAAAGAAAAATAAGAAAGACTCAAAAACATAAAGACTCGATCCTATGTTAGACACTCAGATAGGACACACAAGTAGCAGATAGGACAAAGACACACAATTAAGACTCACAAAATAAAGAAAAAAAACAAACCAAAAATCACTAAAAGAACTAGTCAAAGCTAATGTTGATATTGCCAAGTGTCCCCGGCAACGGCGCCAAAAACTTGATGTCGCCCAGACGGTCTATAAAAACTAACAAATAAACCTAACCTAGACTCCTAAGTAATAAATGGAGTACCTATGAACTAAACCGCACTAACAGGCAAGTGTACCTATCGAGTGTAGCACAGCTTAATGGTAAACCGGAATATCAAACCCTAGAGACACTGAACAGCTAAACTAGACTCTGACTCGGACTAAAGATGATTTGATTAGGGGGTTTACTACACTACTGATTAAACTAAAATCAAGGAAGCAAACTAATGAACGACTTCAACTATCAAGACAAAGATTAAGGGAATAATCAGAGATGGGGAGAATACCACCTAGGTCAGAATCCTACTTGCAAAGCTCAACTTCTACCGGTTATGGAAACAATGATGGATCTGGGTTTCTAAGGATGACAACTCTAGACAACCTAGTGGATCCCTAATCACTCTCAGGGTGTCACCAACTAAGAAACTCTAAAGAAGTACTAAACTCACCAGATAGTCGGATTACCTTTCAGTCTCTCCAACAATGATAATGTACCCAAAAGACAGATCACCTTTCAGTCTCACTGTCCATAATACATCTAAGATGCACGGGGTAGTCTCAGATCAACAACTATGACTTGGAATAGCAACAAATACTAAGAACACCTAAGGGAAACTTCCTCTCAGACAGATTTCACTCAGAATCCTATTACCGAAGACTAACCGATTATCTCTCACTTCTCGGGTATTAAGATAAGAAACACACTCAGATCTAATAACTCTCAACTACAGCTCCTATGGCTACTATGTCTAGTAGACCACACAAACGATCACAAACACACAATCATATGATCTAGATACGCTATTCAAACTGGAAGACATCCACAAATAACAGACGGAACTTATAATTAATCATATATCAAATATAAACATGCAGAAAACATCATAAATCATTAACATGAGATTGCTACAAAATCATTAATCCATTCAAACGAATCCAAAAACCGATAAAAACTGAATCTTTAACAAGCAATCATCATATGACCTAGGCAGTAGTAAAGTTTTAGCCTAGATTCATGCTTAAAACATATAAACAAAAGTAGAAAAACTTAAACATTGGTTCAAACATAGAAAGCAACGATAAAGATTGAATCTTGAAAACCGGAAACGCTAATCTAACGAACCCGATTTCACTTCCAAGCTCCAGAAATTGCCCAAAGCTCTCCTGTAGATGGCCAAAAGTCGAACTCCAGACCTAATGGCATTCAAATTATTTTAATTTGCAATTTAGGGCTTTTTCACGGATTTACGGCCTCTCGTGTATCGCGAGACAAGTTGACCAGTCCCTCGCGTACCGCGAGGGACAAATTAGTCGGGCCCGGATTTAAGTTTCCTCGTGTACCGCGAGACATGCACACTACTCCCTCGCGTACCGCGAGGGACTGATTTTCACCATTAGTCGAACTGTCTTTAAACTCCAGGCTTTCTTCTCGTACTCGATTTCCACGGGATTTGACTTGATAATTCATACGAGCTCCTGTAAACACACAATAGACTCAATATGAAACAAAAATAAGTAAAAACATATACAAAACTATATAAAAACGGACGAATACAAAGGAATAAAGATGTGTGCTTCGCATTACATCAGAACCCGACAAGTCGTGTCATATACTCGTCTTTCTTTATTTAATTCTCGTTTAAATTATATATTTCTTGTTAATTATAATTGTATATGTATTAAGATAAATAATCTTTAATTATTTATTTCACATGATTATTAATGAGGAAAAACTTAGGTTAGTTCAAACCTATACCTCATGTCTAAATGTTTTCGTTCTCCGGGAGTAATTATAAATTTTCGAATAATAATAATAACAAAATATAATAAGCATCTTATAATGTTTGTCACGTCAACTTACGTATTGGTAATGTTTACACGATTAATGTTGGTCTACTGTGCGTCTTACGCCGTTTAATGTTTATGTACTTTATCATTTCTTCAACTCCTACACGTAACGCGTAGTTAGACTGAAGAAAGTAATTAGTTTGAGATAGGGATTATGCAATTGGGCCTCAAATGGGCTTGAATTTCTATTGGGGCTTACTGGGCCTAGTTGGGTTAGCCCAACAACTAGGTTTTAGGATACTAAAATTTGGCAGTTGTCACATAATCCCCTGCTTAAAGAAATTTCGTCCTCGAAATTTGTTAAGCTTACTCGGATTAAGCTTTCGTAATCTAACTACATTTCCGAATGCTTAGGGAGAATTTTTACTCATTTCAAACGATAGTCAGTAATGGAGGTAAAGTGGATATCTCATCAATTGACGATATTGGAGGTGTAGGGATTTGAAATATCATCGTACCATATAACAGTGCAACGGTATCGTTGAACTTTATATCAAGCAAGTAGATTTAGTAAATTTCTTTGAACATATAGACAAAGGAACGACGTTGGCTATACACTACAGTGATAAAACTATCACCAGAGTCCCATGAACAAAAGGGACTACAATCAATAAGTTCATATCCATGAAATGAGTGAGTCATTATGAGAATTTATTATATATGTAAATTAAAATAAAGAGTTTTCACAAAGCAAGTGAACAACTCACACTAAGTTAAATAATCCAGGATTAGATGTTGAAGAATTTTATTATGTGATCATTCTCATCAAAGTGAAACTATATGACAATCATCATTGGTAATGATAGACGAAGGTACATTCGTGCACATGAATTCCGAATACATGTGGGCACATACTCTTTATTCATATCCGGGTTTTCTCTCATGAAACTAAATATTAATAGAATCTAAAAGGAAATTATCGAAAGTTCAGTAAGGATAGGTCAGATGGTTCAATGAAATGTCTATGTGTTAGTTCATAATCCGGTAATTGATCGTTCATCGTAACATGTCAATGTCTCGGTGATCTCAATCCTTCTAGAATAAAAGATTCTAATTGATATTTCATATGTCTAATCAGTATGTAGGTCAAACTGATTCGATTGAGTTCTAGGAAACAATAATACTAGCGTATGCAATTTCTTACAAGGGAGTTGGAATGGTTTAGAGAAACAGTCAGTAGTTGTCTAAGTAGTGGAATGGGACAACTATGATATGCATTATAAAACTTTATTGAGGCATGATCTCTTGAGATTAGTCTTAGTTTTATCCAATTACGTTACCAGTGACACCATCACGCATGTCATTAGCAACCTGGTTTAGATACAGATCTTAACGAAATAAGTGTTGAACAATAAGCTCGAAGCAACAAAAATTTCCTAGTAACATTGGATCATCCAGATTTCTATGATTCATCTAAAGATGCGGGTGAATCTAGATGAAGAAAGAAGAAATGCTAAAGTATTTGAGAATCATCGAATTGATTTGGCTTAACAGTTACTAAGGGTAAATGAATCTTCGTGGGTTTCAAAGAAAAGTAAGGATAGACTTTTAACCATTATTTGCACTACACTTCTACTGTAGTCTAACATTTAGGTTGTAACATCATGATTTATGGATTCATGACTTGATTATCATGTCAACGAGGTAGATAAGTCTTAGGAAATTTTAGATTGTAGTTCGTCTAGATGAGAAGGTAAACAGTCACATAGTGGAAATAGTCTCATAGAAGTAATGTCTCCTGAAATCGATTCCAGGTTTGCCAACCATTAAATTGGTAGGCTTTGATATAATATCATTTTCAATTTAGTCTGACGCTTGACTCTCTTTAGGTAGATGTTAGAAAATAGACGAGAATCAAGTATAACTTCAGGAATTTGTAAAATGCGAGAACATCATGTTCTTAGGTTCCTTAGAGAAGATGTCTAGATATATCAGAAAGATCTTGCAAAAGAACGAATATAATAATAAAAGGAGTTTGAGGTATCGAAATAGATGCAAGGGAGTAACTCTTAAGGGAGCATAGTCAGCTATGATTCGTCATTTGTTCGTCTTCCTGGTGGCGTACAACCTTGATCGGTAAACTATCGTAGAACATAGAAATGAATTCTCAGAGTTCGACGTAGGTCCTTGATTTCACATTAAAATTGGTTGAAATGGATCATAGGGTTTTCAGAATTTTTCTCGTGAATTATCGATGAAGAGGGTCAATTTGGCTGAGAATAGATATCTTCGTGTTTCGGTCAAAATTGTCTTGCCAATGAAGTCTCGATAAGAGTTTTAGATTCGTTTCAGATTCAAAGATGAAAGAGACGATGTATATTCTCATGTCACCTGAGGTAGCGCATCGCCTCATTTAATGTCCTTGACTCAACCTAAAGGTTACGAAGGGTTCGATCAATATTTGAATGATTGGGAATCAGGATTAGGAATACATGTTAATCATGAAAATTGACTCGGGCAGTAAGACTCACTAGAGTTCTCATGCACTGCAAATTATGATTACGTGTACACCCGTGATGATAATTTACTTTGTGTGGTCCCTATAGTGTTTCTCCTATCCCAAGCTCTCAGTTAAAAGGGATCTGAAATGTTCATTAGATCGTGCCATCGTGTTGCACTTTCGCGTACGTGTACGTATGTTCTATCTGTTCACTCATGGTTATTAGTACTAATACTCATAGATATGTCTTCTACGGTTTCTGCTGGATGGAGTTAATGACAGAGAGATAAAACCGGTGTCCTCTGTTAAAAAGATGTGTGTGGTGGAAGTCAGGCACTATACTACGGAAGAGATCCTCAAATCAATGTCGAGCAAACCATGCTCCAAGTTTGTATGTACATGTGGATCCACATGATCCAGATGAGTCTATGGGCCTCCTAACCCGTAAAGTTCTCCCCCGTTTAGTCCTGTTTATCCACTTTGGGTTCCCTTCTGTTCGGGCAGTTCCATTTGCTATATCTCATGGCGAAAGATTTAGTCATCCAATCTGTAACGAACCAAAATCCGGGTACCGTTATAAATAAATAATATTTCTAAATAAATATTATGGTGAAAATAATATTTTAGAAATAAGTTGAAACAAGCGGGTTTCAAGTTAGTAACGGGGTTATACTAGTTTTTTTAAGTAGTTATGGAAAGATATGGGTGAATTGGAAGTGGAAGGACTAAATGTGTAAATATGGCAAATCTGCCATATTGACTAGTGAAAGTCAAAATTAATCTCATTTGAGAGATTTGGGTCGTTCATGAGCAAGAGAGGAAAAGGAGAAAAGGGTGTTGAAGCCAATTTCGTGCATTTGAGCTTGATTTGAGAAGGTTTTGGCTTACTCATCACTTTCCTAACATCAAGTAAGTGCTAATCTTCCTCTTTGATTCACCATTGATGTGTCCTTGGTGGGTTTTGTAGAAAAACGGAAATTTATGTATGCATGGGGTAATTTGGCGTTAGATTGTTAATAATCTAGTTAAACTAAGGTGAAGGAAATTGATTAACACCTTGGAACCCTTTGATTTTGATTTTTGAAAAGTTAGGGTTCATAAGAAGATAATTGGGAGTTTTTGGAAATTGATGAATAAATGGTAAATTGATGATGAATAAGTGTTATTAAGGTGTTAGACACTTGAACAAACCCCAAATTAACGTAAAGAAACTAATTTGATGAAAAATTAGTGTCAAGATATTGGAAAGAGAACTCAAGTAGGTGAGTTCATGTTGTAGGGGGGTGTTTGGATATGGGATTAACCCAAACGGGTCAATTTGGGTTGAAAATGGGAAATTGGGTTGTAAACGCAATTGTAATGAAATTTTGGATGAATGTGGAATTACTAAACTAGGTGTATATGTTTAGGTAATCAAATTGCAAAGCTTGAAGGTGGTGCGGGATCTTCTAACCCGAAAGGTAAGTGATTTTGCACTTACTTAGTTATGTTGATAAAAAGTGTATAATGTGTTATGTATGCATATTATGTGTTATGAATGAATATGTATGAATGGGATGCTTAATGATATAAATAGTTATAGTGGTTATGCTATAATGGATATGTGAATGATTGTAGTTATAGTAGTAATACTATAATGGATATGCTAAAGAATAGATTTTTGGTGAAATAGGTGTTATATGCATAATGTGTCATGTATGCTTACTATGTAGGTGGTATGGATGTGTATAGAGGAAATGTTTGAATGTCTGTAGTTATAGTAGTGATACTATAATGGATATGTGGTATGGAGTTATGGTCTATGCACCATAATGGATATGGAAATATGGAGTTATGGTTTTTACACCATAATGGATATGTTGTTATGTAATTATGATCTTGGCATCATAATGGAAATGGGGGATGAAGTTGTTGGCATAAGTGCCATGATGGAAATGGAAAAGAATGGTAATTATGAATGACAAAGGAAAAGATTGAATCTTGAAGGTGGAATACAAGTTGTTAGCGACCAAATTCCAATATTGGGCGCAAAAGGGTCAAATGGGTGAAAGATTTATCTCATTACTAATGGTTGAAATATGTGGTGAATTGTAGGAAGAGCTCCGGTATAGGTCAAGGTCAAGTCCGTGATGAAGAACAGATTCTCGTACAAGATATGTTTTTTGGGGATTTAGACGGAAAAATCCGTATGGTTGTGTAATTTGACAAATGAACAAGTACACATAGGTTCTAAACTTGATGTAAATGTTTTTGATCAAAAACCCAGGTGTTGGGAACTTTGGAATGTCAATTGAATGGATAAAAGTAGTGTGTTACAACTTGGTATCAGAGCAATGGTTTGAGGGAAATGGTGTGCGAGGCACCAAGCTCAAACCGGATGCTCTTGATAAGGGGGAAATGGTACGAGAATCTATGAAGGACTTGACTAAAACTCGGAGCTTACGGAAATGAAAGGTTAGTAATGATTTGATAAAGTGAATATGTGTATATGGTGCAAATGTATATGTATGATTGAATGACAAGGTGTTATGTGCGCCGAAACTTGTTTTGTGAATTGTTATATGAATATGATAATTACACTTGGGCATAGCGTATTATTAAACATGTATGGCCAATATGATTAATAAGACGAGATGTGCAAGGGTCTTTATGATAACCATATGACAATGAACATTTGCAAGGATTAGGTGAAGGTGATTATATACGTATGTATGTATATAGGAAGATATATAAATTTATACTTAATACCTATAAGAGTGTAAGTGTGATGGATACCTTAGTTATTGAAAGTGTAAGGATGTTAAGGTGTTTTTGGTTCTATTTCTCAGTTAAGAGATGACGGACGAGGGTGACCACCACGATAATGTTAATATGAAAGAAGAACCGTTGGATCCAAGGATCCAAGAATCGATAAAGGAAGAAGTGGCCAAGGCTTTTGAGCAAGCCACGACTCTGCTTATGGATGAAATGAGAGGGGCTATTAAGCTCTCTCTCGAGGAGGTTATGAAGGAGAAGGAAAAAGAACCACGAGGTTGTATTCTCAAGGAGTTTATGGTGATCAAGCCAAAGGAATATAACGGGCAAGTAGACCCGATCCTTAGCCACAGATGGGTGGTGGACATGGAATCTAACTTTGAAACGACTAAATGTAAGCCCGAGGATAGGGTGATGTTTAGTGTGCCCTTACTGACGGGAAGGGCAAAGGAGTGGCTGTTAAATCTACGAAAGGAGAGGGGCGAATTGGGGGTGACCTCCATGACATGGGAGGAGTTTAAGACAGCTTTTCTGAAATACCATTGCCCTCAGGCCGCGATTGATAGGATGACTGAGGAGTTTCTCCTCATGAGGCAGAAAACTGAGTCAATAGACGAATTGGCTGGGGCCTTCTTTGATCGTGCCAAGTTTTGTCCGGACGTGGTGTCGACTGAAAAGGCTAAGATTGATAGGTTCTATGCTATGCTAACGGTGGAATTCAGAGATAGCATATCTCCATCCTCTTTTACCACACTTGTAGACTTAATAAACAGGTGTCGGGAAAGGGAGGTGGAGTTGAGGAGATAAGAGGCTAGGGGCGAGAAGAGGAAAAGGGAGATTGTGGAGCAAGTGGTGAAGAAGATAAAGGGCGAGAGCCCTAGTAAGAAGCCGTTTAATAAATCTTCTTCACGAGGATGTAAAGTATGTGGAAAGGAACATTATGGGGAATGTAGAAAGGGTACATCGAATTGTTATAAATGTGGGAAGCCGGGGCATATGGCTCATCAATGCTCGAGCCAAGTTCATATATGTTACAATTGTTATAAGCCCGGGCACAATAGGGCGAATTGTCCCGAGTTGAAGCAGGGTGGAAGTGGAAGGAAAGTGGAGACACCAAAGCCAAAGGGGAGAGCTTTCCACATCTCAGTGGAAGAGGCGAAGAACAACTCAGAAGTAGTGTCAGGTACATTCAAGATTAACTCATTACCTGCACTAGTTCTATTTGATTCGGTGGCTAGTCGTTCATTTGTCTCTTTGAAAGTTGTTAACCATTCCTCTTTTATAAGTAGCAAGTTAGATGAGCCCTTAGAAATCAAGGCGGCTATTGATAAGAGTTTCCTAGTATTCGATACTTATAGGAATTGTAAGCTACGAGCGGGGGGTGAAACATTCCTTATTGATTTAATTCCTATGACCATGGGGGACTTTGATGTTATTGTGGGAATGGATTGGTTGTCAAATGTCACACCCAAACCGACGGCGGAAACGTCGGGGCGGGACATGTGGTCTGTTCATAAGCTCATGGTTTACTAAAAGTTGTAATAGTTACACAATCAATTTCATTTCATAGCTCAAACAAACAATTACAACGTTTACAAGAGTCATAAATACATGTATATGTTTATTAAGTTGAAACTAGGTCCATAATCCTAAGTGAAGCAACTTGAATCTTAACTCAAACATCCGTACCTGAAACATGATAAGATGAGAGGGTCAACTATAAATAGTTGGTGAGCATACATAGGTTTTGACACAACAAATGAGTTTCAAAGTTTTATACAATTCATATGACATGTGTTTTACTAGGCAAATATGGAGAATCTATAGTTAAGCTAGTGTACAATCAAACCTTGTGACTGAAGGGCATAACATACCAATGTTATCCTAGTGAAAATGTAGGGCATAACATACCAATGTTATCCTAGTGAAAAAGTAGGGCATAACATACCAATGTTAGCCTAATGAAGGGCATAACATACCAATGTTAGCCTAATGAAGTGTCGGTAACACTCACCCTACCAGGGTGGGTTTGTCAGACACAATAGATCTATCAATGTTACCGTTGGCTTGTAATGAGTTAATGATTGTAATAATGTATCATGTATATGTAGCCTTAACTAAAGCATTCAAGCATAAAGCACAAGTAGCACATAAAGTCATAATTGAGAATTGTATTCATGTAATTGCATAGTAGTTTGTAATGAGAATCATGTTTCACCCCAAAAGTGCAAAAATGTAAAAAAAGGGCAATGTAAATTCACTTGTATCAAGGATGTGTAGCTTGCACAAGAGAAAAAGTAGTAAGGTGAATCCTTGTAACTCACAAAGTTAACCTAAAGTTGAATTTGTATAAACTTGAATTATTATCATGCACAAGGTCTAAGGCAAGTTTAGGGTTTCAACGGGATTTGAGTACGAGGATTTGTATTCGGATAAAATGTAAATCTCAAAGTATAAATCGTCTTAGGGTTGAAATAATCTAAATAAATAAATTATTTTTATTTATTTATCTTAATATTATAATAGTGTGTCAAAAGTGGTGTAAATATATATATATATATATATATATTTGAGAACATTATAATTTAGACCCTAAATGTATTCTTAGTGTAAAAGATAATAAATCTAAATAAATAAATTTTCTTTTATTTATTAATAAAATTATATGTTCTAAAAATATATAAATTTATACATTTAGAAAAAGTTTCATTTGTTTAACTAGGGTTAATACTTTAATAATTATCACAATGATAATATGATTCAAAAATCTTTCCATATTTTATATAAAATTTGGTATTTAAGGTTCCTTATTTTTATAATTAAACTTAAAATAAAGATAAAAATAAGATTTAAATGTGTACAAGTAATGGTTTTTGTTCAAAATTGTATATTTTTGTATAAATCTGCTCTAAATGGCTTAGGTTTTTATAACATAATTTTTGTGGGATAAATTGGATTTGTTTAATTGCTAAAATAAATAAAATAAATAAATAAAGGACGCCACCCGGCTCGAACCCGGGTGGGTTCTGTGTAGGCTGTGAACGTTACCACCAGACCAGGAGACTACTACCATACACAAGGCCGATTCGAATTTGTATTAACCTGATACGGGGAGGAGGCCGGGTCTGGTTCAGCGATCATGCAAAAGAAAACGTTGAGGGTGGGTTTCGAACCCACGCCACCTGGTTCGGCGGTGCAGTGACTTACCGGCCGGACCAGGTGGTTTCGCTGGAATAACATGGATCCCAAAAGTTTAAATACGCTAAATGAATCAAACCTTATCCCAAATCCGTATGAACTGGTCACCAACCCTAGACTGATTTGAGTTTGATACCCTCTGTCGTTAGAAATTGACAGAGGGCTAATGTTTGCCACCCAAAAACGAATCAGAAGCAACAAGGCTTACCCGGAATGATGATGTATTGGCTGAGAACGACAAGGGTGTGGATTCGACTGTTATTGGCGCTTGATCGGGGACCGGAAGTGAAATGGGATCCGGGTATGTGTTTAGGGAGTTTGTGTAAGAGTAGGCGAAGGTGTATGAGCATTTTTATTCGTTTAATTTCATCTAATTCAAATGATTTGATTACGACTCGGTGGTAATAGCTGTCGAGGTTAATTACGCGTGAAATCAGTTGATTTGAGGGGGTATTGGGTCGCGAATGTGGTCTGGATTCATACAGTAGTTGATTAGCGTGATTTACGGTTTCTTAACGCGTTAATCACCAAATTTTGGGAAGTGAATTGAGCCTGGTTTGACTCTGAATAGTCAAACCATTCGATTTGAAATTTGGCCGCCCAATGAGTTGAATTGGAATGTTAGTAGGCCTGGATACGATCGATAATTGATCAAGTAAACATAGAAAGTCCATATCAACTAGGTTGGGTCGGCTTCGAGTCCTGATTTGTGATGATTTGGGCTGTTTGACTCCAAAGGTCAAAATTGGCATGAATTTGGGGGATGGAGGTCAAAATTAGAGTGACAAGGTTCAATCCAAGGGTGGGGGTTCATGTTGGAGGTTCAAGACTAAACTTGTTAAAAAGAAATATATATATATATATATATATATATATATATATATATATTTAAAGGAGTAAGAATGCAAAAGTTTTAATTCTTTTATATTTGTATTAATTTGATTAAGAATATATGTATGTGTACATACAAAATCAAAATTTGTATTGATGAAAACTTGAAATTGAAATGTTTGCAAGAATAACATAAGGTTTTGCACTAGAAGTGGTTTTGGAATATTGTTTATTATATTAAAACAAATATAAGGAAAATCTGGGATGTTACAGTATCCCCATGTTGAGGGAATTTCGTCCTGAAATTAAATTGTTGGAGGCCACTGAATCAGGATGGAGATGAGTATGCTTAAGCTTCATTTGATCCTCACGTTCTCTCTAGTAAACCTTGAGCCACGTTTAGATTCTCAATGAACTTTGAAAGTTGGGTCGAGGAGTACGATTGATAACAAGATTCGGGTGTGTTTCTCAAGGTCAGGTACGAATGATGATAATGAATTTAGTTTTGAAAAGAACTTAAGGAGAAATGGCGAACAGTAATTTGGATTCTAAAGGTGAAATGCATTACTTGGATTGGATTTGATGGGAACTTGATGAACAGGTTTTGTTTAAGTTGTAGTCTAACATGCTCAAGAATTGACAGTGGATAAGAGGTTTCACAAACATTGGCCCGTCAACAACATAAAACTTTACGTGACACGAATAACGCTACTACTGATAATATGACAGGAACACTTATATATAGGAAGTACCAGCAGCGTATCCACCATGCCCTTGTCATATATCATTAGTTTCGTTATTATATATCATGATAGGTTTCATGTCATAACACACGACAAAATTTGCTATGTTTTCCATGCGCTGATTTTTTTATAATTACGTGTGCACCCGTAATTATTCAAATCATCGCATGGTCCGTATAGGTCATTCCATTGTGTGTGGGTCAAAAGGGGGGGGGGGGTAACACAAAATCACTTAATTCGTAACTATTGTTTTCACGCATGTGTTGCTAACAAGTAACCATGTCCATAGATACTAGAGTCAATCAGGAAACTAAAGAGTAATATTGTAGTATAACTTAAAGTTCCTTAGTTTCCTCGTGTTTGAACAAGAATACGTCAAACCCCGAGTAGCTTTCATGGATAAAGTGAATAATCATGCCTTGTGTATGATGTACTTAATCGATTGCAACAATGTAAAAATCAAATTCCGTGTATAATGTAAGCACTCAGGTTTCCATGTGTGATCTAGTGTTATGTACATTGTAAGCAGATAAGTTTCATGTATAATGTGAATAGTTTTAGTACCATGTATGCAGTAAACAAATGAGTCTTATGTATAAGGTGAATCAATTTAGTATTTATGTATTTTGTAAACAAACAAGATTTATGTATAATGTAAACAATGTACTATCATGTATATAGCATAGGGTGAACAATTTAGTATCATATATTTTGTATACAAATGAGTTTCAGGTATAATGTATATATTGTATAGTGTGAACATGTATTTTGTAAACAAATAAGTTTCATACATTATGTGATCAGTGTAACATTATGTATATTGCAACCAACTAAGTTTCCTGTATTATATGATCATGTATAATGTGCTCAATCATGTATTAAACAAACAAGTTTCATGTATCATGTGATTAGCCTAGTATCATGCATATGGTAGACAACTAAGTTTTAGGTAACATGTAAATGTTCATATGTAAGTTATTGGGTCTCATGAGTAATGTAAACTATTGAATTTTGCAGGTAGTCGAGTGTTACAGAAAAGCGTGTTGTTTGGCGTTCATATATAACGTGGGTAGTTGGTTTTTAATTTTTAAATCTTGATTAGGTTTATATGGATGACTAATGCCTACGCGAAATAATTCAGCTCATTACAGTGTCTAGTAAAATCATACATTTATGAATGTGTAAGATAAGAAGAAGGTTGTGTAGATATTCAGAGCAGTGTGTTTACGAAAAAAACTTATTTATTCTCTTTGTTTGTAAATAAACAAGTAGTTGAAATTTATTCTTGTTTGTAAATAAAATGGTGAAAAATAGTTGAATAATTAACTATATGGATAATTTAATGAAAACCCATTTTTTTTATTTTTTATTTTAAATTATTATAAAAAGACTATTTTTGAGAGAAAATAATGACTAAATTATTTGGTAATTAAGCCAAAACGTAATGATAATTAACTTAACGAGAAAAAGTCAGAATTAATTATCAATTAAAAATAATGCTTTTATAAAACAGTTGTATTAAGTCTCCTTACAAGGTGAAAAGGCTTGTAGAAAATTTATATTTCAGATACTATCTAAAGATTTGATAAACGCTTTGTTTGAACAAAATAACGATGTTTAAATCGGATAATAAAGTGATTAATTACAAAGAAGGTTTAGGTACGTGTACTAAATTGTAGTAAGTAAAACGATGGTGTTTAGATTGTACTCATTTGATACTATAATCAAATGGATACTTTGACAAATCAAAGTGATTCGAATTCTTATACTTTCAAGAAGACATGCTTTAGCCTATAGGTGAACACTCACTTCGGGAATTCCCAGGAAAGCATACGGATCCTTTGGTTGATTTGGATTTATATGAAATGCTTTCCTAGACAGAAAACCCAAAGTACAGGCATTCACCCTTCCGGATTGCACATGTTCTTTACTAATTTTCAGAACTCAAAACTTTGATGGGATTTTAAAATCTTAATAGGCTTTAGGCCTAAGAGTTTAACCTTTATTCACAAATGATGATGGTGATATAAGACTCAATGTGTAAGGGTGAAGGTGTATAAAGACTTAGATATGAATAAGTGTGTGGCAAGACTTAGGATAGCATTTAATGGCCTCAAATAAGTAGCATGAATCAAGCAGTGGTAAAGAAGGTACTATATAGGTAGCAATGTTTTTAAGCATGTGAGTTATCAAGTAGTGTAGTATATAAACTATCATGTATTGTATCATGTGATGTAACACTTAGAATATCATGTAAGAATATCATGCATAGTAGTGAACATGTAGCACGTAGCAATGTGGCAAAAATCATATAATCATAGAGCATGGCATTTGATGGGTGTCCTAAGGTTACAGTCTAGGTCAAAAGTGTCTAATAACCTAATTCCCTATAACCAAGGCTCTGATACCAATCTGTCACACTCCAACCGACGGCGGAAACGTCGGGGCGGGACATGTGGACTGTTCATAAGCTCATGGTTTACTAAAAGTTGTAATAGTTACACAATCAATTTCATTTCATAGCTCAAACAAACAATTACAACGTTTACAAGAGTCATAAATACATGTATATGTTTATTAAGTTGAAACTAGGTCCATAATCCTAAGTGAAGCAACTTGAATCTTAACTCAAACATCCGTACCTGAAACATGATAAAATGAGAGGGTCAACTATAAATAGTTGGTGAGCATACATAGGTTTTGACACAACAAATGAGTTTCAAAGTTTTATACAATTCATATGACATGTGTTTTACTAGGCAAATATGGAGAATCTATAGTTAAGCTAGTGTACAATCAAACCTTGTGACTGAAGGGCATAACATACCAATGTTATCCTAGTGAAAATGTAGGGCATAACATACCAATGTTATCCTAGTGAAAATGTAGGGCATAACATACCAATGTTATCCTAGTGAAAATGCAGGGCTTAACATACCAATGTTAGCCTAATGAAGGGCATAACATACCAATGTTAGCCTAATGTAGTGTCGGTAACACTCACCCTACCTGGGTGGGTTTGTCAGACACAATAGATCTATCAATGTTACCATTGGCTTGTAATGAGTTAATGATTGTAATAATGTATCATGTATATGTAGCCTTAACTAAAACATTCAAGCATAAAGCACAAGTAGCACATAAAGTCATAATTGAGAATTGTATTCATGTAATTGCATAGTAGTTTGTAATGAGAATCATGTTTCACCCCAAAAGTGCGAAAATGTAAAAAAGGGGCTATGTAAACTCACTTGTATCAAGGATGTGTAGCTTGCACAAGAGAAAAAGTAGTAAGGTGAATCCTTGTAACTCACAAAGTTAACCTAAAGTTGAATTTGTATAAACTTGAATTATTATCATGCACAAGGTCTAAGGCAAGTTTAGGGTTTCAACGGGATTTGAGTACGGGGATTTGTATTCGGATAAAATGTAAATCTCAAAGTATAAATCGTCTTAGGGTTGAAATAATCTAAATAAATAAATTATTTTTATTTATTTATCTTAATATTATAATAGTGTGTCAAAAGTGGTGTAAATATATATATACATATATATATATATATATATATATATATATTTGAGAACATTATAATTTAGACCCTAAATGTATTCTTAGTGTAAAAGATAATAAATCTAAATAAATAAATTTTCTTTTATTTATTAATAAAATTATATGTTCTAAAAATATATAAATTTATACATTTAGAAAAAGTTTCATTTGTTTAACTAGGGTTAATACTTTAATAATTATCACAATGATAATATGATTCAAAAATCTTTCCATATTTTATATAAAATTTGGTATTTAAGGTTCCTTATTTTTATAATTAAACTTAAAATAAAGATAAAAATAAGATTTAAATGTGTACAAGTAATGGTTTTTGTTCAAAATTGTATATTTTTGTATAAATCTGCTCTAAATGGCTTAGGTTTTTATAACATAATTTTTGTGGGATAAATTGGATTTGTTTAATTGCTAAAATAAATAAATAAAGGACGCCACCCAGCTCGAACCCGGGTGGGTTCTGTGTAGGCTGTGAACGTTACCACCAGACCAGGAGACTACTACCATACACAAGGCTGATTCGAATTTGTATTAACCTGATACGGGGAGGAGGTCGGGTCTGGTTCAACGATCATGCAAAAGAAAACGTTGAGGGTGGGTTTCGAACCCACGCCACCTGGTTCGACTGTGCAGTGACTTACCGGCCAGACCAGGTGGTTTCGCTGGAATAACATGGATCCCAAAAGTTTAAATACGCTAATTGAATCAAACCTTTTTCCCAAATCCGTATGAACTGGTCACCAACCCTAGACTGATTTGAGTTTGATACCCTCTGTCGTTAGAAATTGACAGAGGGCTATTGTTTGCCACCCAAAAACGAATCAGAAGCAACAAGGCTTACCCGGAATGATGATGTATTGGCTGAGAATGACAAGGGTGTGGATTCGACTGTTCTTGGCGCTTGATCGGGGACCAGAAGTGAAATGGGATGCGGTTATGTGTTTAGGGAGTTTGTGTAAGAGTAGGCGAAGGTGTATGAGCGTTTTTATTCGTTTAATTTCATCTAATTCAAATGATTTGATTACGACTCGGTGGTAATAGCTGTCGAGGTTAATTACGCGTGAAATCAGTTGATTTGAGGGGGTATTGGGTCGCGAATGTGGTCTGGATTCATACAGTAGTTGATTAGCGTGATTTACGGTTTCTTAACGCGTTAATCTCCAAATTTTGGGAAGTGAATTGAGCCTGGTTTGACTCTGAATAGTCAAACCGTTCGATTTGAAATTTGGCCGCCCAATGAGTTGAATTGGAATGTTAGTAGGCCTGGATACGATCGATAATTGATCAAGTAAACATAGAAAGTCCATATCAACTAGGTTGGGTCGGCTTCGAGTCCTGATTTGTGAAGATTTGGGCTGTTTGACTCCAAAGGTCAAAATTGGCATGAATTTGGGGGATGGAGGTCAAAATTAGAGTGACAAGGTTCAATCCAAGGGTGGGGGTTCATGTTGGAGGTTCAATTGATTAGAGGTTCAAGACAAAACTTGTTAAAAAGAAATATATATATATATTTAAAGGAGTAAGAATGCAAAAGTTTTAATTCTTTTATATTTGTATTAATTTGATTAAGAATATATGTATGTGTACATACAAAATCAGAATTTGTATTGATGAAAACTTGAAATTGAAATGTTTGCAAGAATAACATAAGGTTTTGCACTAGAAGTGGTTTTGGAATATTGTTTATTATATTAAAACAAATATAAGGAAAATCTGGGATGTTGCATCAAAGAATAAGGCGAATATTCTATGTGGGCCTAAGGCGATTCAACTCGACTCTCCATCGGGTGAGTCCATTTACATAGAAGGTGAAAAGAAAGGTAAGGTAAGAATGTGTTCTTGTGTGAAGGCAACCAAGTACATGGCGCGTGGGTGCAAGGCGTTCATGGCTTGTGTTACGGTTGTGAACGAGAAAGTAAAAGACATTCGCATTGTTCTGGTTGTGAATCAGTTTGAAGATGTGTTTCCAGATGAGTTACCGGGGGTTCCTCCGAAGAGGGAAGTAGAGTTTGGGATTGACTTGATGCCGGGTGCTAAGCTGGTAGCCAAAACACCTTATAGGTTGGCACCGCCGGAAATGAAAGAGCTAATGGAGCAATTGCAAGAACTGCTTGATAAAGGTTTCATATGCCCAAGCGTCTCGCCTTGGGGTGCACCTGTTCTCTTCGTCAAAAAGAAGGATGGGAGCATGAGGATGTGTATGGATTATCGGGAGTTGAACAAGTTGACGGTAAAGAACCGGTACCCATTACCTCGGATTGACGATCTCTTTGATCAATTGCAAGGGTGCGTCATGGTTCTCTAAAATTGATCTAAAATCCGAGTACCATCAGTTAAAAGTGAAAGAAGATGATATTCCTAAAACCGCTTTTCGCACTCGATACGGTCACTACGAGTTTACGGTTATGCCTTTCGGTTTAACCAACGCGCCCGCGGTTTTCATGGATCTCATGAACTGGGTGTGTAGACCGTTCCTCGACCGCTCGGCCATTGTATTCATTGACGATCTCCTCATTTATTCAAGGAGCGAGGGTGATCATGCTTGCCATTTGCGTGAGATTCTTGAAGTTCTTCGAAGGGAAAATCTTTATGCAAAATTCTCCAAGTACGCCTTTGGTTGCGCGAAATCTAATTCTTAGGTCATGTGATAAACGAGAAGGGGATTACAGTCGACCCATCCAAGATAATGGCGGTTAAAGAGTGGTCATCGCCGAAAACGCCATCAGAGATTAGAAGTTTCTTGGGATTGGCGGGTTATTATCGGCGGTTTATTGAAAACTTCTCTCGGATTACCTTGCCGATGAAGAAGTTGACACGAAAGGAGACTAAATATGTATGGGGTTCTGAGCAAGAATATGCCTTTCAACTCCTGAAAGAGAAGTTGACTAAGGCGCCTGTCTTATCCTTGCCGGACGGGACCGAAGATTTTGTGGTGTATTCGGATGCCTCGCATTCGGGGTTGGGGTGTGTTTTGATGCAAAAGGGGAAAGTAATTGCCTATGCGTCTAGGCAATTGAAGACTCATGAAGTGAATTACCCTACTCACGATTTAGAGCTTGCGGCCGTGGTCTTCGCACTCAAAATTTAGAGGCATTATTTGTATGGGGCTAAGTGTATGATATACACGGATCACAAAAGTCTCAAGTATTTCTTTGACCAAAAAGACCTCAACATGAGGTAAAGACGGTGGCTTGAATTGGTCAAGGACTATGACTACGAGATACTTTATCATCCGGGAAAAGCGAATGATGTGGCGGATGCACTTAGCCGGAAGACGAGTCATGCACCTATTAAAGTGAAGTCATTTAAGATGACAATTTCATCATCTATTATTGATGAAATCCGGGAGGCTCAAGTGTTAGCACTTGGTGGTGATTTGAAAAAGGAACGGATGGTCGCTTATGTTGATAAGCTTAGGGAAAATAGCATGGGTTTAAAGACATGCTTTGATAGAATTTGGATTCCTAGGTTGTCAAGTGTTTTGGCAACTATTCTTGATGAGGTGCATAAATCCAAATATTCTATCCATCCAGGGGCCACAAAAATGTTTTATGATTTGAGGTGTCATTTTTGGTGGCCGGGAATGAGGCGTGATATTGTTTAGTATGTGGAGAGGTGTCTCACATGCTTAAGGGTAAGGGCGGAGCACCAAAAGCCGTATGGAAAGCTACAACCGCTTGAAATACCACTTTGGAAATGGGAGAATGTAACCATGGATTTGATCACTAAACTACCAAAGACTCGAAAAGGCTATGATGCGATTTGGGTAGTAGTGGATCGGTTGACAAAGAGTGCACATTTCCTTCCTATAAAGGAAACGTATGCATCGGATAGATTGGCGGAAATGTATGTGAAAGAAATGGTGTGCCGGTGTCGATTATATCGGACCGTGATACGAGATTTACTTCTCGTTTTTGGAAGAAATTCCATGAGGATATGGGGACTAGATTGAATCTTAGCACCGCTTATCATCCACAAACGGATGGTCAAAGCGAGCGAACGATTCAAACGCTCAAGGATATGTTGCAAGCGTGTGCTTTGGATTTTGGGGGTAATTGGGACGACCATTTACCGTTGGCGGAATTTTCGTACAACAATAGCTACCATTCTAGTATTGGTATGCCTCCTTTTGAGGCATTGTATGGGAGGAAATGTAGGACACCCGTGTGTTGGGATGAGATTGGTCAACGGGAACTTGGTAGCAAGGAAGTGGTCAAGGAAACGAATGATAGTATTGACCAAATAAAGGCTCGCTTGAAGGCGGCGCGAGATCACCAAAAATCCTATGCGGATAATAGGAAGCGGGCGATTGAGTTTCAAGTGGGGGACTTTGTGCTTTTGAAAGTCTCTCCTTGGAAAGGGGTGATACGGTTTAGGAAACGAAGGAAGTTAAGCCCACGTTTCATTGGACCGTTTAAGGTGTTAGCAAGGGTGGGTGCGGTAGCTTATTGTTTAGAGCTACCGGAGGGACTAAGTAGACTTCATAACACGTTTCACATGTCCCATTTGCGAAAATGTCTAGCGGATGAGTCTACTTTTATTCCATTGGATGATATAGAGATTGATGAAAGGTTGAATTATGTTGAGGAACCGGTGGCAATCTTGGATAGGAAAGTGAAGCGGTTACGTAATAAAGAGATTAGCCAAGTGTTGGTTCGCTGGAAGCATAGAAAGGGGGCGGAAATGACTTGGGAAACCGAGGAAGAGATGCTCAAATACTATCCGAACCTTTTTATGTGAAGTCGGGTTTCGGGGACGAAACCCAAATAAGGGGAGGTGATTTGTAACGAACCAAAATCCGGGTACCATTATAAATAAATAATATTTCTAAATAAATATTATGGTGAAAATAATATTTTAGAAATAAGATGAAACAAGCGGGTTTCAAGTTAGTAACGGGGTTATACTAGTTTTTTTAACTAGTTATGTAAAGATATGGGTGAATTGGAAGTGGAAGGACTAAATGTGTAAATATGGCAAATCTGCCATATTGACTAGTGAAAGTCAAAATTAATCTCATTTGAGAGATTTGGGTCGTTCATGAGCAAGAGAGGAAAAGGAGAAAAGGGTGTTGAAGCTAATTTCGTGCATTTGAGCTTGATTTGAGAAGGTTTTGGCTTACTCATCACTTTCCTAACATCAAGTAAGTGCTAATCTTCCTCTTTGATTCACCATTGATGTGTCCTTGGTGGGTTTTGTAGAAAAATGGAAATTTATGTATGCATGGGGTAATTTGGCGTTAGATTGTTAATAATCTAGTTAAACTAAGGTAAAGGAAAGTGATTAACACCTTGGAACCCTTTGATTTTGATTTTTGAAAAGTTAGGGTTCATAAGAAGATAATTGGGAGTTTTTGGAAATTGATGAATAAATGGTAAATTGATGATGAATAAGTGTTATTAAGGTGTTAGACACTTGAACAAACCCCAAATTAACGTAAAGAAACTAATTTGATGAAAAATTAGTGTCAAGATATTGGAAAGAGAACTCAAGTAGGTGAGTTCATGTTGTAAGGGGGTGTTTGGATATGGGATTAACCCAAACGGGTCAATTTAGGTTGAAAATGGGAAATTGGGTTGTAAACGCAATTGTAATGAAATTTTGGATGAATGTGGAATTACTAAACTAGGTGTATATGTTTAGGTAATCAAATTGCAAAGCTTGAAGGTGGTGCGGGATCTTCTAACCCGAAAGGTAAGTGATTTTGTACTTACTTAGTTATGTTGATAAAAAGTGTATAATGTGTTATGTATGCATATTATGTGTTATGAATGAATATGTATGAATGGGATGCTTAATGGTATAAATAGTTATAGTGGTTATGCTATAATGGATATGTGAATGATTGTAGTTATAGTAGTAATACTATAATGGATATGCTAAAGAATAGATTTTTGGTGAAATAGGTGTTATATGCATAATGTGTCATGTATGCTTACTATGTAGGTGGTATGGATGTGTATAGAGGAAATGTTTGAATGTCTGTAGTTATAGTAGTGATACTATAATGGATATGTGGTATGGAGTTATGGTCTATGCACCATAATGGATATGGAAATATGGAGTTATGGTTTTTACACCATAATGGATATGTTGTTATGTAATTATGATCTTGGCATCATAATGGAAATGGGGGATGAAGTTGTTGGCATAAGTGCCATGATGGAAATGGAAAAGAATGGTAATTATGAATGACAAAGGAAAAGATTGAATCTTGAAGGTGGAATACAAGTTGTTAGCGTCCAAATTCCAATATTAGGCGCAAACGGGTCAAATGGGTGAATGGGTGAAAGACAAGTTATAATTACTTGTATACTATGTTTATCTCATTACTAATGGTTGAAATATGTGGTGAATTGTAGGAAGAGCTCCGATATAGGTCAAGGTCAAGTCCGTGCTGAAGAACGGATTCTCGTACAAGATATGTTTTTTTGGGATTTAGCGGAAAAATCCGTATGGTTGTGTAATTTGACAAATGAACAAGTACACATAAGTTCTAAACTTGATGTAAATGTTTTTGATCAAAAACCCCGGTGTTGGGAACTTTGGAATGTCAATTGAATGGATAAAAGTAGTGTGTTACACAATCAAGCAAATCCCAGAAGTGAGTATATATACCACACCAGATGAAGACAACATAAGTCAGGAAAGGAAGCTGACTCCACAACTGGAGTAGGTGCAGGTACAGGCATATGTATAGATTCAGGTACAACCCGTTGTATCACCAAGATCGATAAGTGGTGATCACTACCATCTCAGCTCCTAACTTGATCTTTCAGAGTTATAGTGTGCCGAGTCTACGTCATGACACTCTGTTGAGTCATATTGTAGGTGTCTATTATTTTCACATTGTTGCACATATCAGATGTTAGTCACGTATGACACATAATTGTTTATAGTATCAAAATAGTTAATGATATTCTAGTGTAATTACGTACGCTAACAGTTAACTCAAGTTGTTCAGCAACGGTTGGAATTTCTGTGCTCAAGTCTTAGGTGTTCTTAGTGTGATGCAAGTCTTAGAAATCTTGGTCCCTAAACAGGTATGGTTAAAGCCTAGGCGTCACTACGGAGACCTAATTCGCTAAAATATATGGCTCTAATACCAATCTGTAACACCCCCAAATTTATTCATTTAATAAATAAATAAATAAATTTGGGTTGCAACGATTGGTAACATTACACAACATCGGAAGCTATAAGAAGACTTCTAAAGTGATGAACACCATTACAGGAACTAAATGAATACATAGACCTAAAGTCATATAAGTCTAATGGAATTGACCTTAAACAACCATACGTCTTTATCTTCTAAAAGTCTATCTTGATCAAACGAGGCCTTCGGCTTCTAGGGTTTTAATCTAAATGGTCAACCTATTCCAACCTTCCCATAGCTATGTATTACCTAGAAAAACATGCTCAAAAATGTCAACGCAATGTTGGTGAGTTCACAGGTTTTAAATGAATACAATTGGCAAAACCATTTGTACGAAAAAGTTTGGCAAAAACCATTTGTACGAAATCGTTCTACAAAAACTGCTGGTACAGGTGCTATTGGCAAAATCCTTTGCTCAAAATTTACTGGCAAAACCATTGATACGTATACCATTGGCAAAACCCGTTTCTCGAAATTGACTGACAAAACCATTACTACGTATACCATTGGCGAAATCCTTTCCTCAAAATTTACCTTATGCATATGATAAACAAAACAAGTTAGCGGTTGATTCATCGATGTCTAGCTAGCACAAACGAATTATGTGATGCACAAGCCTATAACCAAACCTTTAACGAATTCTCGAATTTTGCCCCAGCCCATTATACCTTTAAACAATGAGAACAACAAGACCTAATATGCAATCATTTGACCCTGCTGGTCGTGGTTAGCGCGACTAACCATGATTGGGGGTGTCAACCCGAATAGTACTATTCAGATCGATCTACGGCTAAGTCCATAGCTAATGGTTATAGTTCAGAATACCGAGGACTTTTAGGTGAAACTCATGCACACAAAGGAATCAGATGCTTGTTTCTCGTTTTCTAGTTTTTATACCATTTGAAATTAACATGTTTTCCCACAAATATAGAAAACAGTAAAAATGGGCCATGAAACTCACCTGATAATGTTGCGGTAAAACGTGTTCCTCGAATGTGTGATAAAGACCAAAGTCATCAATAAGTTGTAATGACTGTATTCCTTAAATATGTGACAGTGTTGGGTATACACCCTACTTGAGTCCCACAATACACGTAGGCACTATAAGATTTATGGACTACCATATGTTTCATATAAACATGTCAATATATTTTTCAATGTACAAGTAGAATCATACTCTAATTCTACATGTTCTGTATTTAGATGCACGACTCGCCGTCACGTCTCACAAGTTCTAATTATTAATACTCATGTAAATAATGTATATTCGTAGTGACAATTTATATAAGTTCGATTCATTGTAAATAATAGTAGGTTTGTGTATAGAAAATACTCCCCCTTTCCTTTGAAATCTAGTATGTGTATGTATATATATTTTGTTAGAAGGATAACCAAGTATAAAATACTTAAATTTATTACCGAATACTGATTATGTGTATTCAGTGAAAATACTTATTTCAAATGAATCCAAGGATTCGTATAATTAGTCGTATTCAAAATTTCCATTTATTAATAAAGGAGTAATGATGCCGTAATTAGCAATATAATGGGAAGGGCGGTGTTGTATGATGAAAGCATAGAGTATTATTGTTTATACAAATAATATTGTTTAATAATCATATATTTAAAAGGGTTGATACTTCTAAATATGATGTTTATAATTTCCCTAATGAAATTACTAATAGTATTATTAGTTTCAAAATTTATTTATAACTAAGTTATTAATATGTTACGAAAAACCATACTATTAACAATAATTATTATGTTACACAAACTATATATGTATAAACGATGTATATGATACTAGTGATAATAATAATAACATTTCCAACCGAAATAATAATATTGTTACAATTCCCCATTGTATCGTTTTAATCTTGTAAGATAATATATATATATATATATATATATATATATATTTAATGAAACATCGCTTGACATTTCGATTAATAACTTTATATTAAAAACTAAATGTGTACGTATATGTATAATAAGGTTTGCAAACTAATCGAGAGAAAAATACATATTTACGCATATATATATATATATATATATATATATATATATATATATATATCAACATAAATCCGCTATTAATATCGTAGGTAATTCGTTATAAAAATACTGATTTGTACTAAAAGTTAACGTATTTCCTGTTTAAGCCGAGTTCTAATTGAAGTTAACCAGGATTTATAATACTATTAATAGTCATGATTCGTATAGAATTTATACATAAATATCTAAACGTATATTTGAAAGCTCATATGTCATATTATTATTAATGTCGAGTTATTTATTTAAGCAATTGTGCACGTTTATTGTCAAGTTCCAATAATCACAATTAAATTCTTTCGTCCCTGTCAGCGTCACGTTAATCGATTTCTGATTCATTTTTATCTCACACGCGTTCGTTTTATTTTTTTTATGATGAATATGCAAATATTTAAAAACTTTAGTACGCGTATATACCTTTCCGTACGTTCCGTTTACAACCGACACGTTCTAACCCTCACGGCTTACGTATTGACCACGTTTGACCGTCGTTGACCCGGGTTTGACTGGGTTTGTTTTGTTTGACCAGGTTTTACCGTGACTCGTGAAGTCATATACTGTCCAAAAACGTGTATTTGACTCCCGGGAATGAAACCGTAAATGGCAAGGAAACGAGAAGGACTTACCGGAACCCATTTAGGTTCGTCGGAATTCCGTCCTGTCCACCGGAAAAACACCCTTGATTGGCGGATCTGACTAGATATGGGTTTTAAAGTACCATCTGAGACCGGATCTGTTACTAGAACTCTGAAACACGAGGAGGGGGAAAGGTGTTGGTTGCTGTAGGCATTGAAACGCCACCACTGCCATCTCCTAGTTGCTTGAACTGACATGTAGCCGAAAAGCCGGCTTTCACCCCCGCCCTCCCGGATCTGAACCGTGGCGCAAAAACGTGAATCGTCCAACGCCGCTGTCGCCACTCCCTTTAACGGCTTCTGTTGCCATCGCTTTTCAGTCAGGATGGCTCCAATCGTCCTCCGCCGTCCATCTCCACCACTACGCCGCCATCTTCTGCTCTCCCTCCAGACCCCGTTACTACTACTGTCATGGTCCGCCGAAAGGTGGTCGGCCCTCCTCCCCTCTCTCACACGCAAGTTCTCTCTCTCTACTCTCTCTCTCTCTCTCAGATGGTGTGTTAGGGTTTGAAAATGAGGTGAAGGAAGAGATTGAGATGTATATATAGCTAGGGTTTTAGGTGGGTTAATGAGTAGGTAAATACCGCGTATCGAACCCGACAAGTCGTCTCGTATACTCGTCTTTCTTTATTTATTTCTCGTTTAAATTATTTATTTCTTGTTAATTATAATTGTATATGTATTATGATAAGTAATCTTTAATTATTTATTTCACATGATTATTAATGACGAAAAACTTAGGTCGATTCAAATCTATACCTCATGTCTAAACGTTTTCGTTCTCTAGGAGTAATTATAAAATTTCTAATAATAATAATAACAAAATATAATAAGCATCTTGTAATGTTTGTCACGTCAATTTACGTATTGGTAATGTTTACACGATTAATGTTGGTCTATTGTGCGTCTTACGCCGTTTAATATTTATGTACTTTATCATTTCTACAACTCCTACACGTAACGCGTAGTTAGACTGAAGCGAGTAATTAGTTTGAGATAGGGATTATGCAATTGGGCCTCAAATAGGCTTGAATTTCTATTGGGCCTTACTGGGCCTTACTGGGTTAGCCCAACAACTAGGTTTTAGGATACTGAAATTTGGCAGTTGTCACACTGTTCTTTGACCAGGCAGTAATAAGAGTCTTCGTTGGGAACAAAGCGAAATGTAGTGAGAGGCGTATGTAGTCAATAAGGGATTTGTACCTTTTCAAGGCTAATATCTTTTGGCCCCTCGATGATTCAAGCTAACTGAAATGCATGGCCGTGCTCAAACATAGTTTGATTGAAATTTAGTTAAATCTTGATCGAGTAACATTGATGACAATCCATGTCTCATGTTTAACTAGATATTCTTATTCGACTTTTCAGATATTAGCACGCAAAGGAGACTGAGCGGGGTGATGAAATTAAAAGATTGACATTTTTAGGATGACACGCATATTAAATATGTGCACTCTGTGTTTTTTTTAATATGACATTAAAGGATGACACACACTTTTGCATGTCATAGTTTTCGTGTCATTAAAGACCAGTTTTGCTAGTATGACACTAAAACAATGACACACACTTTTGCACGTCATATTTCGCGTGTCATTAAAGGTCTATTTTCTAGTAGTGATTGCTCTTAAAGCATTAAGCTTTTATTTTGAATGCGTGTTGAAGATGACGTTAAGTCACACATCACCGGGGGCAGTGAGATGTTGCTAGACGTCCACCATTGTCTACATTGATATAGATTGGATCTTGTGCAAGTGGGAGATTGTTGGACCTATATGCCCAAGACACAATCATATGTCAATGTTACCTTTGATGTGTAATGGAAAAAGTTCACACACAAAGCAAATAACCCGTTATATGTCACACTACGTTTAACATAATTTTATGTCAAGAAAATTATCATTGAGTAAAATGATAATTCATGAATCATGGCTTATTAATATTATTGTATTTTATAAAGTTGTATAAAATAAAAATAATATAATTGATTCTAAAATACAAGGATAAGAAATCTTGTATTATTGTTTTGTGTATACATTGCATTCAAAATACATGTACTTCTAGATGTACATGTATTTGAATGTGTACATGTATTTCAAACACATGTGTATATGTATTAAGAGACATCCTTTTAACACACAAACTACCACCTTGTCCCCTTGTGTGCAAAAAGGTGTACCACCTTGTCTCTCATGAGAGTGTACCATCTTGTCCCCTTGTCTCTCATAAGGGTGTACCATCTTGTCTCTTGTCTCTCATGAAGATGAACATCTTGTATCCTTATTGTGCTAAAAGGTGGACCATCTTGTCTCCTCCTTTTTGTATATAAAAGGCATGAAAGACATGAAGAAAAGTGTATGTGGTAAATTTGAATTATGATCTTCCTTCTTGTCCATCCAATTCGTGAAAAGAGAGAGAGATAGTGAAGTTCTTGTGTTGAACTAGAACACCAAAGAACTTGGATAAACTACCATACATCTTTAGTATTTTATCTTGTTTCTTTGGAGGTTTGAACTTTTTGTTACACATTTCACCTACATATTCTAAAGAAGCTTTAGTTGTGTGTATTTTGACATAGAGAAGCTAGCACTTGGGTTGAAGATTGTTTGGTGTGTATTTGCTTAAAACATCTTCATCAACTTGTAGCAACCATTTCTCTTCAAAGGTTGTAGCCATCTTAACCCCCTATGGTTGTTGTTTTGATTTCATTTTCATACATATGGATCTTGGTGGGATTTAGTTTAAATGTTTTAAAGAAAGCATGTTATCTTTGCTTCCGTTGCCAAATGTTTTGTAAAGACATGTTAAAATCCCAACATAGCGGTACGTCAGTGATCCAAAGTGTTGTTAAAAAAAATAGTTAGTAATGAAGAAAAAAATAAGCAAGAAAAAAAATTGAGGTCATAAAATTATGACCCATGATAGATAATTATTTATTAGGGTATGTATTTGTCACACCCCGCCAGAGGCGGAAACGCGAGGTGTCACACATATAGTTCATAGCACAAGGTACAAAGACAATTACTAAGTCATCACATAAATTATTAAATTTCATAAATTAATGTTTACACTTGTTTCAAATCAAACAAACATCAAGGGAAATTATTGTTTAATTTATTAACTAAGTCCAAGAGATTTCCTATGTGATCCTTCATCATCAACTATTTATTTCCTGAAAATTGTAAAGTAAAATGGGTCAACATAAAGTTGGTGAGAGACATAGGTTTTATAAGTTATAAAGATAAATTTGCAATAAAAGATATAAAACAAATTCAGTACAAGTTCAAACAAGTGTGCAAGCATATCAACACCAAATTTATTGCAATCAACCCTTAATGTTATATGCATCTACAATCCCAAAGATTGTGCCGTTGAAATGTTATTGCATACTAGTACTACCTTAGGCTTGTAAACAAGTTAATGATTGCAACGTTATTATAGTGTTCAAATATCAAGCACATAATTGAAATTACTTGTTTAAGAATATGTTTTGATAAAAAAGGTTAAGTTATCAAGACATATGTATACATGTTTCCCCCAAAAGTAAAAAGGAAAAAGGGGCTATGAATCTCACCTTGAATAGTAGAGGGTTGACCTTGTAACTTGTAGTAATAGGATTTTGAGGATACCCTAAGTTACATAAGATACGTTATTATAATGTAGAAACGGTTTAAGATAAACGACAATGTAATGATTTGGGATTTAGGATTTTGGAATGGACGAGTGCTTGGGAATATGACTAAAGTTATAAATGATGTTTTATAACTTTTATTTATAAAAGAAAACTAAGTGCCAACAATAAACATTTTTTGTAAATGTATTAATAGATAAAATATATTAATACTTATATTATTAAGACCATGTCAAAAGTGACTTTTTCACCGTTTAGGTTAATAATATATTTATAACCCTTTTAATAAAAACTCATAACATAAAAAAAAACGACTAACGATTTAGAACTTATGTTTTCAATTTAATTTTGACAACACAAATAGTATAATAGGTTTTAAATATAATACAAATAATTATTCCAAAAAGACATGATTCGTTTTTGTTATGATTAAGTAAAATTCATGATTTTAATATCTTTTAAAAGAGTTTACATTTTATTTTTAATCAAAATAAACACTATACATAAAAAAATTATTATAATTTATTTATGAAGAAAATCGGATTATTAATTATGTATAAAAAAATGTATTAGTGTGTGAATGAAAATATGTTAAAACACAAAAAGAACAAGGAAGGGGGCAAAAAGGCGCAGGTGCCGGGTCTAGAACCCGCGACCTGGCCTTCGTTGCACAAGGATTTACCACTAGACCGGTGAAACATTTGTTAAAGTTTCCGAAATATTTTATTAAAACTCGAAAGGACTGAGTCATCTTCCCCAAAACTAAATTCAGGTTATAAACCCTAATCCCCAATCGGATTTCAACCTCAAAATCCGGCTTACGCGAGTGTAAGGCCCCTTTACCGGGTGTCCTCATTCGTTGGATTTACTTATAAACATAGTCAATAATACTGAATTCAAATTAAAACATTCAAACGTAACGGAAGCGTATCATTCGCATACAAAACATCGCAGCGGAAGTCTGGTTAATGTAAACATTGTTTTAACATATAAGCAAGTAAACGGGATGTCAGCCTTGATCCAGGGTAGCCTTCACGCCTTTGCACGACCCTTCCTCCCTTTACCTGAAATGTATACTAAAAGTCAGCTAACGCTGGTGAGTTCTAGTTTAAAGTAGTTAGGCATAAACCTTATATCTTTATATGTACGTATGTATAATTATAAATATATAAATACACATTTACACATCCTTTGCTTTCTTTTATCATTCGTAAGTGAGCACATAAATATGTATTCACCTTTACATTCCTTAACATTCATTGGTCATACACATAAGGGTGATCAACCCGTATTACGTAAGTCACGGAGACAAACGTTCTTTGTGAACTACCGTCATAGTTCCTTTTCATCTATCGTCCGGCTCTAGAAAACCGTTACGACAAATGTCATTATACCGTCCGGCACTTAGGCCGTCCGTCCTCGCGTCCTACCGTCGTAGTCCGATTTCTTCCGTCTGCCCTAAGGCATCCGTTTCCCACTTGGACTACTTATGCCATCGTGCATCGATTTCCACCGTAGTGGCCTTTATTTAGTCTACCTTTCTAGACTTTCATTTCTGGTTGCATACTAGCCAAATGGTCGTCCGTCTACCGAAGTAGCCGTTATCATCGTTTCCGTCCATAACGTTCATTCATACATAGCAAGCAATATATACATGGATATAAAGCAAGAATTCTTTCTTATACGTGATGTCACGCTTTTCATACATGGCAAGCAATATATACATAGATATAAAGCGAGAATTCATTCATTCGTTCTTGATAAACATACGTTTCATTCTTTGCACGTCTTTCATTTCATATATGTATAATTTATATATATGCATTCATTTGTCACGTATGATCACCTTGGCATTCTTAACATATATTCATTTAGTGTATACACTTCAGCCCCAAAACATTTAAAATCATTTGCACGTTACATAAAGGGGGCACATAGAACTCACCTGATGAGTCGTTTCTGTAATACACCTAGTTGCTTATCGAGCGTCACTACGGTCACTCACAATCTGTATAATAGAGTCGTACACATAAGGTAGTGCTCCTAAATGACACTTAGACATTACTATGCTTATCGAAACTATGGTAGTTTCGAGTCATAGGTTCGTATCGAAACTATGTAGTTTCGAGTCATGGGTTCGTATCGAAACTATGTACTTTCGAGTCATGGGTTCGTATCGAAACTTTGTAGTTTCGAGTCATGGGTTCCTATCGAAACTATGTAGTTTCGAGTCATGGGTTCGTATCGAAACTATGTAGTTTCGAGTCATGGGTTCATATCGAAACTATGTAGTTTCGAGTCATGGGTTCCTATCGAAACTATGTAGTTTCGAGTCATGGGTTCGTATCAAAACTATGTAGTTTCGAGTCATGGGTTCCTATCGAATCTATGTAGTTTCGAGTCATGGGTTCGTATCGAAACTATGTAGTTTCGAGTCATGGGTTCCTATCGAAACTATGTAGTTTCGAGTCAGTTACTTAGGTAAAATCTTTGTAGTTTAGGGTTAGAGTCTATATCGAAACTATGGTAGTTTCGATGGATTGGCATCAATCGAAACTAGGTAGTTTCGATGGATTGGCCTATATCGAAACTAGTAGTTTCGATGCATCAGTCCTCTTCCCCAACCATAAACCCTAGATCTGGCCGATTATTTCTAATCGGCCGAGCCTTGAACTTTTTACGTTCAAAACGTTTCTTTTTCATCCATGAGCTTAAATATGTATCTTGTTTCAAGTTTCATACGTAAAAACCGTGTCTTTATGTGACTTAAACCCGAAACCCCAAAATGTGTAAAAAATCAGATCTAGAGGTGATGCTTACCCCTTGGAGTCCGGTTTCCATTGCTATAGGTCGCTGTGATGAAGTCGAACTATCCCCGAGCTCTTGAGCTTCTTTTCCAGCTTTCTCTCTCTAGCGTCGGCCTCTCTCCCTCTCTCTAGAAACTTGCGAAAATGGTGAATGAGGGAGAAAGGTTGATGGCAGCAGATATGAAAGCCTTTCCTTTCATATTTCGGGCCCATGGGCCGAAACTTGGCCAAGCCCACATCGTTTTCCTTTTTACTTATTTTCTATCTATTTGGGGATGTTACAAGTCTACCCTCCTTATTGAGGTTTCGTCCTCGAAACCTGTTATAAGTTAAACAACTTCGGATACAGTCCTTTCATCTCATCTTCCTTCTCCCAAGTAGCTTCGGACCCTTTCCTGTGTTTCTATTGTATTTTGACTAAAGGAATTGACTTATTGCGTAGTCGTTTCTCGGCTCTGTCATGAATGGCTATTAGTTCTTCTACATAGTTCAAACTGTTATCCACTTCGATTTCATCATAGGGTATGTGAGCCGTATCGTCAGCTAGGCACTTGCGTAAGTGCGATACGTGGAATGTAGGGTGAATTCCACTGAGCTCATCGGGTAGGTCAAGCCGGTAGGCAACCCGACCAACTCTTGCTACAATTTTGAAAGGTCCGACAAACCTTGGACTTAATTTGCCACGTTTCCGGAATCGGATAATTCCCTTCCAGGGTGACACCTTCAATAGTACCATGTCCCCTACTTGAAATTCTAAATCTCTTCTTCTGTTGTCCGCGTATGATTTCTGTCTGTCCTTTGCGGCTTTCATTCGTGCTTTTATCTGGTCGAATTTCTCGAAAGTAGCTTTGACCACTTCGAGACTTGCAAAGTCTTTCTGTCCAATTTCCCCCCAACAGACCAGGGTTCTACATCTTCTCCCATACAGCATCTCAAATGGCGGCATGCCTATGGTTGAGTGATAGCTGTTATTATAGGAAAATTCTGCCAAAGGCAAATGGCTGTCCCAGCTCCCACCGAAATCAATGATACAGGCCCGGAGCATGTCCTCCAAGGTCTGAATGGTCCTTTCCGATTGACCATCGGTTTGTGGGTGGTAAGCTGTGCTGATGTTTAGTCTAGTGCCCATCGATTCGTTGAACTTCTTCCAAAACCTTGAGGTGAATCGAGTGTCCCTGTCTGACACGATCGTTAAGGGAATACCATGTCTGCTTACGAATTCCTTGATGAATATTTCTGCTAATTTCTCAGACGAGGAAGCCTCACGTATTGGTAAGAAGTGAGCACTTTTCGTCAAGCGGTCGAAGACCACCCAAATGGTATCATTACCTTTAGCTGTTCGCGGTAGCTTGGTGATGAAGTCCATCGTGATCTCCTCCCACTTCCATTCCGGTATCGGCAGAGGTTGCATTTTACCGCATGGCTTCTGGTGCTCGGCCTTAACTAGTGAACAAGTCAGGCACTTGCTCACATATTCAGTCACATCATTCTTCATTCCAGGCCACCAGTATTCTTTCTTCAAGTCTTGGTACATTTTGTTTGTCCCGGGGTGGATAGAGTAGCGAGACTTATGGGCCTCGTCAAGGATTTTGGCCCTAAGTTCACCAATCTTAGGTATCCACATCCGGCCAAAACGAGTTTGTACACCGTATGCATTGGTCTCCAGGTTGCTCTGTTGTCCAATTATTCTTTCTCGTTTCACATTTCTTTCTAATAGTGCCTCATCTTGTGCCTTTACTATTTCATTCATTAAATCTGGTGTTACAATCAACTGACATGCTTTGATTCTGATAGGTGTCGACTCTTCCTTTCTGCTCAAGGCGTCGGCCACTACATTTGCCTTGCCTGGGTGGTACAATATTTCACAGTCGTAGTCTTTTAGTAGTTCCAACCACCTTCTTTGCCTCATGTTTAATTCCTTCTGCTCAAAGAAGTACTTCAGGCTCTTGTGATCGGAGTAGATGGTGCATTTAACTCCGTACAGATAATGCCTCCATATCTTTAATGCGAAAACTACGGCCGCCAACTCCAGATCGTGAGTCGGGTAGTTAACTTCATGAATCTTTAACTGTCGCGAGGCATAAGCAATTACCTTTCCTCGTTGCATAAGTACACAACCCAATCCTTGACCCGAAGCGTCAGAGTAGACTACCAAGTCTTCGTTTCCCTCAGGTAAGGTCAAGACTGGAGCTTGGGTTAATCGTGTCTTCAATTCTTCGAACGCATTGTTTTGGGTTGGTCCCCATTCATACTTTACTTCCTTACGTGTCAGCTTTGTTAGTGGCGAGGCTATTCTCGAGAAATCCTGAATGAATCTCCGATAGTAGCCTGCCAACCCCAGAAAACTTCGTATATCTGTTGGCGTTTTCGGGATGTTCCATTCCTTTACCGCTTCGATCTTAGCAGGATCCACCATAATGCCGTCCGGGTTTATGACATGACCTAGGAATTGGACCTCCCTAAGCCAGAACGCGCATTTGGAGAATTTTGCATACAACTTCTCCTGCTTTAGAACCTCCAATACTTCCCTTAGGTGACAGTGGTGATCACCTTCGTTCTTTGAATATATGAGGATGTCATCTATAAAAACTATTACTGATCGATCCAACATGGGTCGGCATACTCT
This sequence comes from Smallanthus sonchifolius, assembly GCA_023525975.1. Taxonomy (NCBI): domain Eukaryota; kingdom Viridiplantae; phylum Streptophyta; class Magnoliopsida; order Asterales; family Asteraceae; genus Smallanthus; species Smallanthus sonchifolius. The sequence continues at coordinate 13,770,057 of CM042028.1, read as the reverse complement.
GTTCATTAAATCCATAAACGCTGCTGGTGCGTTGGTTAGTCCGAAGGACATCACAAGAAATTCATAATGCCCGTAACGCGTACGAAACGCAGTTTTCGGTACATCTTCCTCTCTTACTTTCAATTGATGGTAACCCGACCTGAGATCAATCTTTGAGAACCAACTCGCGCCTTGTAATTGATCAAAGAGGTCGTCTATTCTAGGCAGTGGGTATTTGTTCTTTACTGTTCTCTTGTTCAATTCACGGTAGTCGATGCACATGCGCATGCTGCCGTCCTTCTTCTTAACAAATAATACCGGAGCGCCCCATGGTGAGATGCTCGGTCTGATAAATCCTTTCTCTGTTAATTCTTCTATTTGAGACATTAATTCTTTCATCTCTGACGGAGCCAATCGGTAGGGTGCTTTGGCAACGGGCTCAGCTCCTGGCAGTAAGTCAATCTGAAATTCTATCTCCCGATCAGGCGGCAAGCCAGGTAGGTCCTCTGGGAACACTTCTGGAAAGTTGCGCACCACGGGTACATCTTTGAGCTCTTTTGTTTTCATTCTATCATCAATAACATACGCCAGATAAGCTTCGCATCCACGCCTCATGTAACTTTCGGCCTTGATCATTGAGATGACGTTTGGCATTGTGCAATTCCAATCCCTGTATACCGTAATCGGACTGCCGTCAGTAGTTTTGAGATGAATCATCTTTCGTTTACATATGATTTGAGCTTCGTTGGCAGCTAACCAATCTATGCCTAATACAATATCAAATCCCCCTAAGGTCAGAAGGAATAGTCTGGAAGGAAATTTATTGCCCTCTATTTCTATTATGCAATCCTCAGTCACTTGGAATACCGCCGAGTTTTTACCAACAGCAGTTTGTACGCTAAAGGCCCTTACTATAGTATCAATAGTGCAATCTAGTTTACGACTAAAGGCATTTGATATGAAACTTTTACTAGCACCAGAATCAAACAGAATAGCAGCATGTTCATCATTAACTAGGAACGTACCTGACACGACGTCAGGGTTTCCTCTTGCTTCTTCCTCAGTTAAGGCATAGGCCCGAGTCCTAGCCTTTGGCTGTTCCTTTTCTTTCTCTTTTCCTGAACCAGATGGCCCAGTTTTCCTGCAATCCCTAGTAGCGTGTCCACCCCAGCCACAGTTCTGGCACTTGAGATTGCTTCTGCAATCCTTGGACATGTGTCCCCGCTTCCCACATTTAAAACACATGGTTGTTCCAGCCCAACATTCACCGCGGTGTTGTTTTCCGCACTTTGAGCAAGTTTCGTACTCATCAGTCCTTGGCTTCTTTGCCTCAGTAGTAACACTTCCTCTCTCAGTCCCCCTAGACGGGTTCTCCCACTTCCTCTTTGGTGCCCCCGGCACCGGGTCCTCATTAGCATAATCGTCATAGACGATTCCGGACAGATTCACTACCGACTCGAAGGTCGAGGGTAGGTTAGCTTTCACATGAACACGGACCTTTTGGGGCAGGCCCTTGACATAGTATTTAATCAATCTCTCTTCAGTCTCCACCAGATGAGGTACGAGTTGAGCCAGCTCATTAAATCTCGAAGTATACTGGCGATGAGTTTTGTTGCCAGCCTTGAAGTTTAGGAATTCATTCTCCACTCTATCAATTTTGTTCTGGGGGCAGAACTTTTGGATTATCAGCTTCTTCAGGTCCTCCCAAGTCATCCTTCTAAGAGCGTTCGGTGACTTAGTCCTCTGAATGTTCCTCCACCAACTCAGTGCCTCGTTGGTGAAAGAGTGAGCCACATACTTAACAGCCTGGTCGGGTCGACATTCGCTTATGTTGATTACGCCGTTCATCCTTTCTATCCATTCAAGCGTAGCCACTGAATCTTTGTTCCCATCAAACTTGGGCGGATCACCATCCTTAAACCCTTTGTAGGTACATCCACGGGTGTTCAGCACCACCGTTACTTCATCTCCATCACTATCATACACTTTTTCCTCATGGTTTTTCTCTTCCTCTTCCTTGCTTTTCTTTAATGCCTCAGATAACAGATCAGGTAATACGTTTTTCAGGGTCAGTACAACCTCACGGGCGATAGCATCCCTAACTTCGGGTTCAGTCGTAGAGATCCTTCATTGCCCTCAGCTGGTGGGGTTACATTTGTTTCATGCACGCTCTTAGTGTGTTCCACGTGCACACTTTCCTCTTCCTCGTGTCTTCGGTTCAATGGTGGTCTACCGACTCGGCCGCCTCGGCGTCCAGTTCCTCTTTTACGAGCCATAGTTTTCTAGATTTCCAGTTGAGTAAAAGGGTATACATCAATGTCATTCCTTCAGATCATAGTTTAGAACAGTACGAGCAAGGTAAATTCTTAATTACAGTGACCGGTTTGTGATTAATAATTTGCTTTGCTTTTCGGGTTCGAAACTCTTCACATCAGTAGTGACATTGACATCTAAGCGTTCTAAGTTAAGGTATCTATCCCTAACTACAGGCATTAACTTTATTACTTACTTGGTGTGTTGGTGTTGGCGTTGGCTACCCAGACTGACATCCGTGCGTTGGTCCCATTATCAGCTTGAGTCCAGACATTTAGGGATGTCCGAATCTCTCAAACTATTGCTCTGATACCAACTTGTAAGGCCCCTTTACCGGGTGTCCTCATTCGTTGGATTTACTCATAAACATAGTCAATAATACTGAATTCAAATTAAAACATTCAAACGTAACGGAAGCGTATCATTCGCATACAAAACATCGCAGCGGAAGTCTGATTAATGTAAACATTGTTTTAACATATAAGCAAGTAAACGGGATGCCAGCCTTGATCCAGGGTAGCCTTCACGCCTTTGCACGACCCTTCCTCCCTTTACCTGAAATGTATACTAAAAGTCAGCTAACGCTGGTGAGTTCTAGTTTAAAGTAGTTAGGCATAAACCTTATATCTTTATATGTACGTATGTATAATTATAAATATATAAATACACATTTACACATCCTTTGCTTTCTTTTATCATTCGTAAGTGAGCACATAAATATGTATTCACCTTTACATTCCTTAACATTCATTGGTCATACACATAAGGGTGATCAACCCGTATTACGTAAGTCACGGAGACAAACGTTCTTTGTGAACTACCGTCATAGTTCCTTTTCATCTATCGTCCGGCTCTAGAAAACCGTTACGACAAATGTCATTATACCGTCCGGCACTTAGGCCGTCCGTCCTCGCGTCCTACCGTCGTAGTCCGATTTCTTCCGTCTGCCCTAAGGCATCCGTTTCCCACTTGGACTACTTATGCCATCGTGCATCGATTTCCACCGTAGTGGCCTTTATTTAGTCTACCTTTCTAGACTTTCATTTCTGGTTGCATACTAGCCAAATGGTCGTCCGTCTACCGAAGTAGCCGTTATCATCGTTTTCGTCCATAACGTTCATTCATACATAGCAAGCAATATATACATGGATATAAAGCAAGAATTCTTTCTTATACGTTATGTCACGCTTTTCATACATGGCAAGCAATATATACATAGATATAAAGCGAGAATTCATTCATTCGTTCTTGATAAACATACGTTTCATTCTTTGCACGTCTTTCATTTCATATATGTATAATTTATATATATGCATTCATTTGTCACGTATGATCACCTTGGCATTCTTAACATATATTCATTTAGTGTATACACTTCAGCCCCAAAACATTTAAAATCATTTGCACGTTACATAAAGGGGGCATATAGAACTCACCTGATGAGTCGTTTCTGTAATACACCTAGTTGCTTATCGAGCGTCACTACGGTCACTCACAATATGTATAATAGAGTCGTACACATAAGGTAGTGCTCCTAAATGACACTTAGACATTACTATGCTTATCGAAACTATGGTAGTTTCGAGTCATAGGTTCGTATCGAAACTATGTAGTTTCGAGTCATGGGTTCGTATCGAAACTATGTAGTTTCGAGTCATGGGTTCGTATCGAAACTATGTAGTTTCGAGTCATGGGTTCCTATCGAAACTATGTAGTTTCGAGTCATGGGTTCGTATCGAAACTATGTAGTTTCGAGTCATGGGTTCATATCGAAACTATGTAGTTTCGAGTCATGGGTTCCTATCGAAACTATGTAGTTTCGAGTCATGGGTTCGTATCGAAACTATGTAGTTTCGAGTCATGGGTTCCTATCGAAACTATGTAGTTTCGAGTCATGGGTTCGTATCGAAACTTTGTAGTTTCGAGTCATGGGTTCATATCGAAACTATGTAGTTTCGAGTCAGTTACTTAGGTAAAATCTTTGTAGTTTAGGGTTAGAGTCTATATCGAAACTATGGTAGTTTCGATGGATTGGCATCAATCGAAACTAGGTAGTTTCGATGGATTGGCCTATATCGAAACTAGTAGTTTCGATGCATCAGTCCTCTTCCCCAACCATAAACCCTAGATCTGGCCGATTATTTCTAATCGGCCAAGCCTTGAACTTTTTACGTTCAAAACGTTTCTTTTTCATCCATGAGCTTAAATATGTATCTTGTTTCAAGTTTCATACGTAAAAACCGTGTCTTTATGTGACTTAAACCCGAAACACCAAAATGTGTAAAAACTCAGATCTAGAGGTGATGCTTACCCCTTGGAGTCCGGTTTCCATTGCTATAGGTCGCTGTGATGAAGACGAACTATCCCCGAGCTCTTGAGCTTCTTTTCCAGCTTTCTCTCTCTAGCGTCAGCCTCTCTCCCTCTCTCTAGAAACTTGCGAAAATGGTGAATGAGGGAGAAAGGTTGATGGCAGCAGATATGAAAGCCTTTCCTTTCATATTTCGGGCCCATGGGCCAAAACTTGGCCAAGCCCACATCGTTTTCCTTTTTACTTATTTTCTATCTATTTGGGGATGTTACAGCGGGTATCGTTTGAAGTCCGAAACTTGGGGCTTTTGTTTAGGAGATCAAAACGAGTAACAAGATAACTTACAAACCTGAAATAGGTGTTTGAACAATCTCCGGCGGCTTGGGCCGGAGTTCCGGTGGTGGCGATGGTTAGACAGGAGCTCAGACGAGCGATTTCAAGTGGAGGAATGAATTAACGAGTGTGGTGATTCCATAATGAACGAATCCGTTGGTATATATAGGCCTAAACATGCGTTTTTGAAGTTTTGGAAATTCCGTGATTAGGGGTCGTGATTAAGTACCTATTGATTAGAAATTGACAGCTTTTAATTGAGATCCCATGATTCACGGCTTGAATGGAGATACGTACCCGACTCGTTTTGCTAGCGATTGGGTTCAAAAACGGGTTGCCGGAGAAACGAAGGGAGGCCGGAAAAGTCGCCGGAAAAACAGGGGGGGGGGGGAGATGAGTTCAAAATATGTTTACCTTTTAATCCCTGCAATAAGCTTAATTGCCATTTAGTTTACAGTTAAATTCTTTAAATATCTTATTTAAACTAGTTATATTTCTTTTATTATCAAGCGTAAATTAATAGTTTTTGAAATTTAAACCAAATTAATGTTCACCGACATATATATATAGTAAACATGTTCTAATTAATTATATTAATTCATGAAAGAATTTACTATTTAATGAATATCATTGTAACTTATATGAAATTTTCTAATATTCGTTCCCAAATCAAATTTCATTATTTTGTTTTAGACTTTCATCAAAAAAAAATTTCGGTTTATTACAATATAATGATATGTTAGGCATACCGGTTCACAAATGTTCTTATTGTAACAAATCAAGGTAAGCACAATATCACGGATGTTACAGTTTCCCCAAGTTAAGGGAATTTCGTCCCCGAAGTTCAAATGGTGGAGGCTACTTAAAAAAAAAAAAAAAGGTGAGGGTACTTAAGCTTCATTGCAGAGGAATACGAATGATATTTGAACTTAACGAAAGCTTATTGATTTAGTAACCATCTTTAACACCACAGTTGAGATTGACGTTTCCCGAGATTTGGGGTTGAAATCAAATGTTCATACAGATAATGGTTATTGCTTACAGGATAAGATTTGCTAGGATTCGCATGCACTGCAAACTTTTATTACGTGTGCACCCGTAATAATTGCTTACTTTGCATGATCATCTTAGTTTCTCTTATCCTTCTACAACGTCCATTAGATTGGATTGTCGAAGGTAAATAGTTACCTATGCCTAGAGATATTGAAGGTAGCAAGTTGCTTTAAAATACAAATAGCAAGTTTGGTAACCTTGATGATAACATGACAGAAGTAATTTATGCTTACAATATTGAATTAGTGTGTGAGTAGTGGTAGTTACATGTAACAATTCGTAAAATTAAATTAACACCAAAGTAGTAAAATTGAGATAACAATTCATAGAATAAGGGAAATAAACATAAAATTGAGATAAACCCAAGTAGTGAACAAGACGCAATGAAAGAATCAGGGTTACCAAGTCTCCCTTAGTTAAGGGAATTTCATCCAAAATTTAACTAGTGGAATCTGCGTTATCCTAGATAGCTGGATCTCGGCGGTTTCCGAGTGCTCCTAAGGCAAAACTCGATTTTGAAAAGCTTGATTTTTGGTAGGGTTCATCTTTAGGCAATGGTTTCTGAGGTGGTTGAGGTCAACACATTAATTGCAGATCTTGACAACGTTGATGGAAGATAATGCTTTCGGTAGTGCTACGAAGAAGATGCATTCCAGCACGTTTAGATAAAATGACAAGTGATAGAATCGTAAACAAACAAGGATGGAATTTCATTTATAATCAAATTGGTTTGAATCACAAATGAAGAAGGATAGAGAGACAATACTTGTGCTTATGTCTAGAATTTAGAGAAGAAAGTCATATAATAGAAGTGACAATATTCGTAAATAGAACCACTTATTCATTAATATGAAATGTCTTACAAGATAGATAAAACATATATTGGGACATATATGTTGAGTTACAATGGAAAAGGAATAAATAAAGAGGAAAAATTTGACTAATCAAAATTCAAGGTCTGTATGAATAATATTAGTGAGACGTGTTTTAGCCTATAAGTGAGCACTCACTCCAAGAGTCTTTAGGTAAGTATGACTCATAACGAACGTGTCCCACTTTCCTAATGGCAGGACCCTTAGTGTACAGGCGCTCACCCTTCCGGATTACACGTGTCCCTAGCATATTTTATTTTGGGCCTTTGATTTTGATGGGAATATCATGGATTGGGCTTTGAAGCCCAAGAGTGAGATCCATCCACTAGGGCAAGCTTCCTTTCCTTGAATGGTAAGTGGGCTTCTTTAGCTTCCTCCTTGCTTCCCTTGTATTTGCTCGTGGTATCAGATAATAATTCGGGGCCTTCATCCTTGTGGGCCTTCTTGTTGGGCCTAGTCGAGTTGGTTCCTTCACTTGACTTCATCAACGAGGTCCAATGGATGGGGATATACGAGGGTTCCCTAACGGGTGAGGGTGAAGAAAGGTCCGAGTGGACATGTGTGTTATTGGAAACATCGGTTAAATAGGATGACATGGCTAAGAAAAAAATAAAGTTAGTATATAAATCACATAAAGTTCCAATACAGAGTAAGGGAGTCTTAGGTTATAGTCTAGGTCTTTCTAAGCCTAATTCTCTATAACCAAGGCTCTGATACCAATCTGTCACACCCCGCCACAGGCGGAAACGCGAGGTGTCACACATATAGTTCATAGCACAAGGTACAAAGACAATTACTAAGTCATCACATAAATTATTAAATTTCATAAATTAATGTTTACACTTGTTTCAAATCAAACAAACATCAAGGGAAATTATTGTTTAATTTATTAACTAAGTCCAAGAGCTTTCCTATGTGATCCTTCATCATCAACTATTTATTTCCTGAAACATGTAAAGTAAAATGGGTCAACATAAAGTTGGTGAGAGACATAGGTTTTATAAGTTATAAAGATAAATTTGCAATAAAAGATATAAAACAAATTCAGTACAAGTTCAAACAAGTGTGCAAGCATATCAACCCCAAATTTATTGCAATCAACCCTTAATGTTATATGCATCCACAATCCCAAAGATTGTGCCGTTGAAATGTTATTGCATCCACAATCCCAAAGATTGTGCCGTTGTTATATCGGTTTCCCCTATATGGCCATACTAGTACTACCTTAGGCTTGTAAACAAGTTAATGATTGCAACGTTATTATAGTGTTCAAATATCAAGCACATAATTGAAATTACTTGTTTAAGAATATGTTTTGATAAAAAAGGTTAAGTTATCAAGACATATGTATACATGTTTCCCCTAAAAGTAAAAAGGAAAAAGGGGCTATGAATCTCACCTTGAATAGTAGAGGGTTGACCTTGTAACTTGTAGTAATAGGATTTTGAGGATACCCTAAGTTACATAATATACGTTATTATAATGTAGAAACGGTTTAAGATAAACGACAATGTAATGATTTGGGATTTAGGATTTTGGAATGGACGAGTGCTTGGGAATATGACTAAAGTTATAAATGATGTTTTACAACTTTTATTTATAAAAGAAAACTAGGTGCCAACAATAAACATTTTTTGTTATGATTAAGTAAAATTCATGATTTTAATATCTTTTAAAAGAGTTTACATTTTATTTTTAATCAAAATAAACACTATACATAAAAAAATTATTATAATTTATTTATGAAGAAAATCGGATTATTAATTATGTATAAAAAAATGTATTAGTGTGTGAATGAAAATATGTTAAAACTCAAAAAGAACAAGGAAGGGGGCAAAAAGGCGCAGGTGCCGGGTCTAGAACCGGCGACCTGGCCTTCGTTGCACAAGGATTTACCACTAGACCGGTGACACATTTGTTAAAGTTTCCGAAATATTTTATTAAAACTCGAAAAGACTGAGTCATCTTCCCCAAAACTAAATTCAGGTTATAAACCCTAATCCCCAATCGGATTTCAACCTCAAAATCCGGCTTACGCGGGTATCGTTTGAAGTCAGAAACTTGGGGCTTTTGTTTAGGTGATCAAAACGAGTAACAAGATAACTTACAAACCTGAAATAGGTGTTTGAACAATCTCCGGCGGCTTGGGCCGGAGTTCCGGTGGTGGTGATGGTTAGACAGGAGCTTAGACGAGCAATTTCAAGTGGAGGAATGAATTAACGAGTGTGGTGATTCCATAATGAACGAATCCGTTGGTATATATAGGCCTAAACATGCGTTTTCGAAGTTTTGGAAATTCCGTGATTAGGGGTCGTGATTAAGTACCTATTGATTAGAAATTGACAGCTTTTAATTGAGATCCCATGATTCACGGCTTGAATGGAGATACGTACCCGACTCGTTTTGCTAGCGATTGGGTTCAAAAACGGGTTGCCGGAGAAACGAAGGGAGGCCGGAAAAGTCGCCGGAAAAAAGGGGGTGGGGAGATGAGTTCAAAATATGTTTACCTTTTAATACCTGCAATAAGCTTAATTGCCATTTAGTGTCACACCCCAACCGACGGCGGAAACGTCGGGGCGTGAAGCGTGCAGACTGTTCATTACTCAAGGTTTGCTAAAGTTTGAATATTTAATAATTGTTTTCATTGCAATCAATCAAGTTCAATCAAATCACAACCAATCCACAAACAAAGAAGTAAATTACATAAAATAAACTGTTTTAATTGAATACTAGGTCCAGTCCTATGTGTAGCATAACTTGATCACTTCAAGCATTAGTACCTGAAACATGGTTAAAACAATGTCAACTAAAAAGTTGGTGAGAATACATAGGTTTATTCGTGTGATAGTAAAAACGTGTTGTGTGCATACAGTTCAAAACTAACATGGCAATTAAGGCAATTATGGAGAGAAACCATCGTGTGACCTATACAATCAAACCTTTGTAACTTGCACGCAAAATTGTGTTGTCAATAACAGTCACCCTACCTGGGTGGGTTTGTCAGACTCAATAGATCTACCACTGTTCACTGTCGGCTAATAGTTAATGATTGTACATGAAGAGCATAATAATTGGTCTACACACCTAGCACTCAAGCACAATGCACAAAATGTATACATGTGTAGGATGAAACTGTATATGTGTATGATTGAAAACATGTAGTTGAACACATGTTCCACCCCAAAATGTAAATAATTTGAAAATGGGCTATGTAAACTCACGTGTTATGCAGAGTGTAGATTGCACAAGCAAATGGAAAACAGCGGTGTGTTGTAGATCGCTTAGATACGACCTAATGAACAATACATGATTACGTATTATTAAGTTGCGTTATTCGATGTCGGAAGTGGATTAAGTTTAAGGTTTGTTTAAATAAAATACACCATTTGTTTAGAATGTTCACTAGATGGTATTGATATATATATTTATTTAATTATAAGTTTAAATAAATAATATTTGTTAAACACAAAACGTATGGAATATATTGTTGTTTATATAAAAAAAAATTTATATAAACTTGTAGTATTTTATTGATTTTAATTTAAAAAAAAAGATTAAATAATCGATTTTTGATAAACAATACTTGGTTCTGGATATTTTATAAAATAATACTTTTTATAACATTAGAATATAAAATATATTAATTTTGGTTAAAATAAAGATTCTGTTTTAAGACTGAGCACGACTGCGCTCATGCAGGGCGCGACCGCGCTCGTTACCGGGCGTGACCGTGGTGTCTGAAGCGCGCCCGTGGTCGAGTCAGGAGGCTACAAAAGAGTTTGTTTACGAGACACGACCGTGCTCGTGTCTGGCACGACCGCGCCTAGGTCAGGACTTGGTTTGTTCGGCAAACACGACCGGGCCTTTCTCGGGCACGACTGTGCTTGGTCAGGCACGACCGCGCTCTTTGATGAGCGCGACCGTGTCTGGTCCTTTTCAGACACAATTCGCTTGATTCTTGTATTATTCTTGTTGGAATTCATAGGGTTTTCATTAATTAGAAGTTTGCGAATCCAATCACACTTTTTAATTGGATTTATAACGCGTTTAACCTGTAGTTCGATTAAAACCTTTTTATTACCAAAACTTAGATTCAAATCGTTCTAATTCTGTATTGTGGATTCAAATTGGGTTAGGGATTTTGTTTGGAATGAAGAAACGAAGCAATTGAACTGCTACTAACCTGCTTTGATTGGGCAACGATTGCTGTCGGCTACAAGGAATATTTCGCAACTTCTTTTCGATCGGCAGAGAGATAGAGATGTTATTCTGATGATGTTAAGGTTGAGGGAAGTTTATAGGAGTCGTATAAAGTTATTAATGTGGTTTGATTCGTTTGATTTGGTCATAATTACGTGATTCGATTTAAGAAGGAAAGTCCGGTTCTAGTCGCGAGAATTCGGACGATTGGACGTGTATTTTGTCGGGTTTTAGGTTTAATCGGTCGAATAACTTCTTCTACAAGTCTCGCGGTTTCTAAAACGCGTTTCGATTCTATTTTTGGACAAGATTTGAGTCGGTTTGACTTTTACAGAGTCAAACTGTACAAGAGGCGCGACCGTGCTTAATGATAAGCACGACCGTGGTCGCGTGCACAAGCGCGACCGTGCTTAGGACTAAACACGACCGTGCTTGTGTTGGTTTTGGAAATTTCAAGACTAGTCCTTGTAGTTTTGATGTCTTGATGTTGTTTTGAGTTTTAGTCGTGTTTGGTCCTCGAGGTTTGTAAGATTGTTTTAGTTAATATTGTAATATAATAAACGCGTGTATGTTTGTTATTGCACATGAAACAATGAATGTAAAATTGGAATCGGAATCGTCTTTCATTGCACGACATAAAATAAATAGGAAAATATGAAAATTAGGAATGTTACATTTAGTTTACAATTAAATTCTTTAAATATCTTATTAAACTAGTTATATTTCTTTTATTATCAAGCGTAAATTAATAGTTTTTGAAATTTAAACCAAATTAATGTTCACCGACATATATATATAGTAAACATGTTCTAATTAATTATATTAATTCATGAAAGAATTTACTATTTAATGAATATCATTGTAACTTATATGAAATTTTCTAATATTCGTTCCCAAATCAAATTTCATTATTTTGTTTTAGACTTTCATCAAAAAAAAAATTTCGGTTTATTACAATATAATGATATGTTAGGCATACCGGTTCACAAATGTTCTTATTGAAACAAATCAAGGTAAGCACAATATCACGGATGTTACAGTATTCATTTTTTTCTAGCTGTGAAATTTCAAATTTGTACAAAAGTTCTAATTCATAGTCATATTCGGCTTAAAAAATGCCTAGTTGATATTGTCATCCTCGGACGACATTTTTAATTCATCTCTTATCCAAGAAAAGGATTTTGTTAATCATTTTTAAGTGATTAAATTCAAAGTAGAAAAGTAAGAAGGAACATAAATAAATATATATGCTTAGAAAACTTGTTGGGTATTATGAAGGGCTGTTTTGTTGACCAATATGGTCGACATTCTTGAACCGGTGACTTTCTTATTGATTCAGATAAGATTTTTGATTTAATATTTAATATTTAATATATATTATTAAATTAAACACATCTATTTGATTCAATATTATATAATCAAGAATTGTAACTTTTTTGTCATCTTCGCGTTAAAGATGGTTGGTGTATGATAAAATGTGTTTATAAACTACAAATACAACCATGAATTTGGTGTATATACTTAATTTTGTTGTATGTGTTAAAAATAAAGATTATTTTATTCATTACAATTCCTAATATCAAAACATGATTTATTAAGCGTAAAAAGGTGATTGAGGCTGTATGCTTTACGACTTGGTAAGTTTTTTTTTGGAGATTTAGAAACAAAACGGTTTTTCAACCAAACGAGATTACGGCCTGAGAGATTTTTTATTGTATTGTTTATTTTTCTTTCTTATGGTACACGAATAGGAACTGTAATCTTAAACTTGCTTAGGATGAGTGGCTCAAAACCCTGTTCTTATAATTAAATTTCCCTTGGATGTCTGGTATCTTGCCAGACTCTTTTTATAAAATGTTCTGCTAGTAAAAAAAACATGATTTATTTAGGTGATTAACTTAGTTTGGTTTTATGTATGTTTAGATTATTTTCACTAGGTTAAAATCCCGTGTATTACACGGGATTGATAAAATTTAATATTATATACATAGTAATAAAAAAATTTTATTTTAAAAAAACCATGTGTTATATACTCATTAATAAAAAGTTGTATATTACACGGTTTGTTAAAATGTAATGTTATATACTCATTAATAAAAAGTTTATATCTTTAAAAACATGTATATTACACAGTTTGAATATATTAATTTCTATTTAATATAATTTGACTTACATCTCTATTTAGTTAAAAACAAAAGTTACATAATTAAATTTCAAAGTTTCTTAAAATAAGAGATAATTTAAAATAAATGTGTTTTATTAGTATAACTAATATTTTTCTTTAAATATAAATCATTATTAAAAAAAGAGAAGTGCATTTAATAAGAGAGAGATGGGTGAAAAAATTGTTAGAAAATATGTGGAAGCGACACGTGGCATAAATGATTTTCATTTATTATATAGTATATTTGGGCTGAGCTGGATGGGTTGTATGAAGGTTGGGCTAAGCTGATTGGGCTATATGAGTGAGTTGAGTTGGGTTTCTTGGAGTTAATAGAATCGGGTCATTTGGACCCGTTTCATCTCTGAACTTCTTACGAGCCTTAATTGGAGTTGGATGCTCCATGTGGAAGCGGGAGCCTATAAGTTGAAGAGAGAGAATGATCTTCATTACGCTCGATCATTATATCATATGCTATCTCGTCTTTCGCTTTGATAGCTGTTCTAGTGTTTCTAGAGAGGCTTGTTTTGATTTTTCTTTGTTTTTTAGATTTCTTACAGAGTCTCTCTATCAGATCATCACAATGATGATTTGAGTCTTGTTCTTACCGTGTCTCGTTGTATGTTCATTTGTATTGGATTTTATCTGGATTTTTGTGACAGTATGCAAGTCATCTCATTTCATGTATACATTTGAAACGCGAAATGCTTTATAAGAATTAGAATTATAAGAATTAGAATCTCATAGTGGAATTAAAGTTTAAAAGAATTTGTTAACCAAGTATAAACTTTTTTCTAAAATCTGTAAATTTTATAAAGTTTCTTATAAAACTTTGATTTAATAGCATTTTCTTACCATCTCTTATTTTTTTTATAATTAAAGTAGTGTCATAAAATTTACTTAAATCATTCTTTCTAGTGTTCTTAATGTTTTGAGGTGTTCGTAAGCATTACTGAAATAGCTACAAATTCCTAAAAATAATAATTTCAATAATAAAGTAATAAGAATTAGAAAACTGAAGATTTCCGATCATATTAATCGTAAATGTTGATAGTTACCGTATTAGAAAACATGATGTAGATAAAGAAATGTTACCGAGGGATCATCGACGGACGATATCACTGACATATTACCGATAGAATTTACTAATGTCAATATCTCCTACAAATGGTTCACCCATAGAGTGTTACTGACATATCACCGACGGCTAATTTTTTGTCCGTGATTATATAAAATGTTGTCGCTTTCTTGTATATGTAAATAACACATTCCAAATAGTGATAAAAAAATACTTTAAATCAATGGAAAAACCCATTACAATCAAAACTTGTTCTTGATTTTCAAATATGCTCATAATTTTTTTTTAAAGGCAAATTTCTTAATTACTGTTAGGAGTGGGATTTGAACAAATATGCTCATAATTAATACATGACGAATAACATAGCTTAGGAAGGGGATGGTCGAGAGATGGTGGCGGTCCTGAGTACCTTGATAGAACAATTCTTGGAATTGCTTCTACTCATCTTCCACGGTTGCTCGAAGCTTTTCACGGAACTCCTTGCGCGAAGCATTTCTCGGAACTCCTTGCGCTCAACCTTCCCATTACGCCCACATCGCAATGTCATATAGTTGATCATATATACCTCTCCTACCGTTTACTGAAACAAAAATTAATGTATTAGTTTATGGAAAATTTGACAACTAACTGCTATTGTTCTACCATTTCCATTCGATGTGTTCAACAAGTATCATAACAACTGCCCAAGAGTGACAATAACATAAAGTCAAATATAACGTATTGAGAAAAAGTAATTAACTTACATTTACCTTAGCCACCCTCGGATAAATGTACTCCGGTGTAGATGACGATTCCCTCGCCTCCAGAGGCCTCTTTATCAAGTGTGTTCTCTCAAAAACCTCTACACTAGTGGGATCGCATCCTAACTCCACGATTTACAACGAATGTTAAGTTGTTAGTTATTAAAATGGATATAAATGTAAGACCAAGTTAACAAAAATTTAGCAACTTCTTTCGATGTTGTGCTGCACTAATTGACCCCATCCTGATTGAGCTTAGCAGCCTTGAATTTGTTGTGTGTGTTCTACACCTATCACAAAATGACTCATAGAATAGTATAAAACTAAACTGCAAATATATATATATATATATATATATATATATATATATATATATATATATATATAGAGAGAGAGAGAGAGAGAGAGAGAGAGAGAGAGAGAGAGAGTTGAGTTCATAAGAAAACTCATTTTTATAAGAAAACCAAAAAACCCATCATTAAAAGTACTGCATATGTACACCCAAAAACCTAACCCACCCCCAAAAACCTAAAACCCCCACCCAAAAACCTAACCCCACCCCACCCACCCCCAAAAACCAAAACCCCCCACCACCCCCCAAAAACCAAAACCCCTCCCCCCCCTCCTCCAAAATCCTAACCTAAACGCTAAACTAAACCCAAAAAACTAAACCCAAAAGCTAACCCTACTATTTTTTCGAGTTTTTTTTTAACGAGGACGACGTGGGAAATATGGTCTCCGAACCAGTTTTTTAGTTTTTTATTTATATTTTGAGTTATGATTTTTTTATTATTTTTTTGACCTTTAATAAGTAGTTTTTTTGTTTTCTCATGAACAATGAGTTTTCATATGATCCTTCCATATATATATATATATATATATATATATATATATATATATATATATATATTAGGTTAAAATAAACATAATACATTACACTACAAGGATTTCACTCTAAGCCGAGGACGCCTATACCGACGACAAAAATTGTCGGGATAGGTCACCCTATACCGACGACACGTCGTCGGGATAGGCTAATCCCCAATTTTGGTCAGGGAGACCCTATACCGACGACATGTCGCCGGTATAGGGTTGAGTCAGATGTAGGGAAAACTGGCGCGCCATATTTTTATTGGTAAAACCCTATACCGACGTCGGTATAAGTTAATTTTCATTTAATTTTTCACTTTTTTATTTATTAAATTTTTCGTTGTAAATTTTTTTTTTAAGTTAAAAAAAAGCTGGAAAAGCCTATACCGACGACATAAGCTTTTTTATTTGTTGACGGGTCAATATCCTACAAAAGCCTATACCGACGACATGTCGTCGGTATAGGCTCCCTATGCCGACGACAATTGAGCCTATATCGACGACATGTCGTCGGGATAGGTCTCAGGGTGAACAATTAGGGAAAACAGCAGCCCAGTTCGCCATTTCTGCAAAAAACCTCCAAAACTCCCCCAAATTGTTCTCTCCGGCGATTTCAAGGTTTTGGGGGTTTTGGGGAACAATTTTCACAAAAACTCTCGGGATTTAAGGTGATGTAACATCCGGGTTTCATATTTTAGCTAATTGTTTAAGATTTTTATGTTTTGTTTGTTTAATTTGGTTAGGTTTTTGAAGAATTTCAACATTTCTTGGATTTGTAGCTTTGTGAAGGTAATTACTCGTTTTAATTACTAATTTGTGATGAAATTTGGTTTACATTTATGATTTTTATGATTTTGTATGTTTGTATGTATGTGTATGTATGTTTAAATGTATGTGTATGTATGTGTATGTGTGTTTGTATGTATGTGTATGTATGTTTGTATGTATGTATGTGTATGTATGTTTGTATGTATGTGTATGTTTTTGGTTAATTAATATTTGTGATGAAATTAAGTTATAGTTTTGTGATGAAAGAGTAATAGTTTTGGTTAATTAGTAATTTGTGATTAGTTTATGTGTTTATGAGATGAATGTTTTGATGAAATTTGGTTTAGATGTATGATTTGTATGTTTGTAAGTATGATTAGTTTGTATGATTTAATATGTATGTATATATGTGTATGTATGCTTGTATGTATATGTATGTAATTGTGTAATTGGACATTTATGTATGTATGTATGTTTATATGTATGATGGAATTTGTAATTTGTGATGAAATTAGTAATTTGTGATGATTAGTTTGTATGATTAATTAATATGTATGTATATAACTGTGTATTTATTCATATGTTTATATTTGTATTTGTATGTGTGTTTGTTTATGTTCAACGGATGTATGTATGTTATGTATGTATATTTCTATTTATTTATGTATGTTTATGTATTTGTATGATTTGTATGTATATAATTGTGTATTTATTAATAGGTTTATATATGTATTTGTATGTATGTTTGTTTATGTTTATATTTGTATGTATGTATTTGTATGATTTGTATGTATATAATTGTGTATGTATATATGTAAGTGTGTATGTATGTATATATGTTTGTATGTATATGTAACTTTATTTAATTTTGTTACAAGTTCGGAACTCATTGCGGTTGACGAGGTATGAATAACATTATATTTGTGTTTCATTGAACTTATTTAAGGTACGTATCCCAACTTTTTTACCTTTGTATATATTTTTTTGTGTAGTTAATTTTTTATTTCATTTAGGATGTAAACGGCTCGTTTATCATGATTTTATAAATACTATTAGTTATATATTAAGAAATATATATTTTTAAAAATAAATAAGAAAAAGGCTTACACCCCTAATGTCATTTATGAACAGCATTCTCTGTAACATCCCAAAATAAATAGAAACCCAAATAAAAGAAAAAGGAAGGTGGGCTTGGCTAGGGGCCGGCCCATGGGCCCGAAAACTGAGAAGAACCCTTCTAATCAGCAGCCATTTCCTCCATTTCCTTCATTACTTCCTGCGCAAGAACTCTAGAGAGAGAGAGAGAGATCGGTTAGAGAGAGAGAGCTCGGGACTCAAGCTCAAAGTTTCGGGAATCATTACTCCTCGCACATAGATCGTCTAGCATTGAAAGGAGGACGAAAACAGGTAACAACCGAGCCTAAATCTGAGTTTTTGTGTATTTCGGGTTTGAGCTTAAAAATACATAAAGATATAGTTTTTACGTATAAAACTTGAAACAAATCACATATTTGTGCTCATGACTGAAAATGGAACATTTCGAACGTAAAAAGTTCAAAGCTTGATCGATTAGAACAAAGGGGCCAGATCTAGGGTTCTGGTTGGGGAAGAAGACTGCACAGTCGAAACTACTAGTTTCGATATGGACGCATCTATCGAAACTACCTAGTTTCGACATGAGCAGACCCATCGAAACTACCATAGTTTCGATATAGACCCTAGACCTTAACTAAGAATTTATATAAGTTATATGACTCGAAACTACATAGTTTCGACAAGGAACCATGAATCAAAACTACTATAGTTTCGATATGCATCACGGGTCAAACTAAGATTTTTCATAAGTTACTTATCGAGACTACCTTGTTTCGATATAAACAGATCACGACTCGAAACTACCTAGTTTCGATAAGGAGCCATGACTCGAAACTACCTAGTTTCGATAAGGAGCCATGACTCGAAACTACCTAGTTTCGATAAGAAGCCATGACTCGAAACTACCTAGTTTCGATAAGGAGCCATGACTCGAAACTACCTAGTTTCGATAAGAAGCCATGACTCGAAACTACCTAGTTTCGATAGGAAGCCATGACTCGAAACTACCTAGTTTCGATAGGAAGCCATGACTCGAAACTACCTAGTTTCGATAATGAAACCATGACCCGAAACTACTGAGTCAAGCATAGTAATGTCTAAGTGTCCCCTAAGGGCACAACCTTATGTCTATGACTTGATTATACAGATTGTGAGAGACCGTAGTGACATCAGGAACCGACTAGGTGTAAACAGAAACGATTCATCTGGTGAGTTCTTATTGCCCTTTTTCCTAAACGGTTTTGGGCTGGCATGCATACTGTTAAAGAGATAGTTTTTCAAAGTTAACGAATATTTTATAAGAATTATATATTTTTATAAAATGAAAGATAAAGAATAAAAGAGTATAGTATTATCTTTTAAACAAGTTTTTGAAAGATAACAATGAGCTAAAGAAAGAACGATAAAGGAGCCGTACTTCGGTACAGCTCGACAGTAACAGTGACAGTGACAGTGGCAAATACCATGTTATATGCTTATGTGTTAATATGTGTTATTTGTCTATATGAAAGTTATGTGATTACATTTCTATTTGTGTAATAGTGTAATTGCATTGCATAGTAGTTGCATAGTAGAAAGTCCTGCAGGCATGCTAAAGTAGAAGTCTCACACTTCGGTGTGAGCAATGCTAAAGGAGTCTTACACTTCGGTGTAAGCAATGCTAAAGGAGTCTTACACTTCGGTGTAAGCAATGCTAAAGGAGTCTTCACTTCGGTGTAAGCAATGCTAAAGGAGTCTTCACTTCGGTGTAAGCGAGAAAGTCCCACCCTGAGGTGTGGGCAATGCTAAAGGAGTCTTGCACTGACGTGCAAGCGAGAAAGAAAGTCCCACCCTGAGGTGTGGGCAGCGCTAAAGTAAAAGTCTTACCCTGAGGTGTAAGCGAGAAAGGGATCTGGTCCTCGGACCATGATCCATATGTGATAGTTAAAGTATGATAAAGTCACTTGTTAAGTACAAGTAAAATGATAGACATGCAGAGTACAGAGGGACACCCAAACGGGTTTCCTTAATGATAAAGTTTTAATGACAAACAGTAACGTAACAGTTTTATAATTGTAACGTTGTAAAGTTTTAAAGTAATAGTTAAAAGTTTTTTTTTAAAAGAAAGTGAAAGCAAAGCTTATTTTATTTTACTAAAACTAAGCTACCAAAGAGAAAGTTTACAGTTTAAAGTAAAGAAAGAACTCACCAGCGTTAGCTGACTTTTAGTATGCATGACAGGTAGAAAGGGTAAAGCGAAAGAAAAGTGAATGAGCCGTGGGGGCTGGATAGTATGGACATCGGGCTGCAGCACTGAAGACTGACATATCCGATCCTGATAGTTCATGTTATAGACAATGTTTTATGTTATAGTTTGATGAATGATTTGAATCAAAAGACTTCCGCTGTAATAGATTCTGATTTCTGGTTTAAGAACTATGTTTGTTGTGTTTTGTGCCAACTATGAGATATACCCGGTTTGGGGCGTTTTAAGTTGGTATCAGAGCCATCGTTTGAGAGATTCAGACATTTGCGATAATGTCTGAACTTAAACTGAGAATGGGACAAAGCAAAGGAAGGAAAGGAATGTCAGTCGGAGCAGCCCGTCCATGGAAAGATAGTAGACAGATGGTAGTCAATGTCCTTACATAGAACATAGACAATAATGCCTTTGTACAGATAGTAGACAGCAAATGCTATAGCATAAATAGTACCTAGTATATGCCTTAGCAAAGATAGTAGACAGAAGGTAGTCAATGTCCTTACATAGAACATAGACAATAACGCCTTAGTACAGATAGCAGAAAGTACATGCTTTAGCATAAATAGTACATAGTACATGCCTTAGCACAGACAGTAGACAGTAGATAGTACGTGCCTTATAGTAGAAACTCTGAACTTGGATGCAAATGTTACTCGGAAAGGAAATGTTCAGAACCCGAGTAGTAAAGTAAATTAGTAATTTCATACCGGTCTCTGTAATTAGTAATTTACAGTACTCGAGGTGTTCTAAATTGTTACCTATCATAATAACACGAGCTATCTTTGTTCACAGTAGACACTAAATGGCTAGAGCAAAGAGAGGAGGTCGCACTGGGGGTCGTACTGGTCGTCGAGGCCGACCTCCAGGTAACCGGAACCTTCCAGAAGAAAGTGAGCACTCCCGCAACGAAGCTGAATCGGTGCATGTGGAGCATAATGATAGTGGGAACCATGTGTCGGCTCCTGACGATGCCCCTAATGAGGCGCTTGAGTTGGAACCGATTGTGAAGGAAGCTATAGCGGCAGAGGTTACTTCAATCTTGAAGAAAGTTCTACCAGAAGCATTGGGCGAGGCCCTTAAAGAGTTTGATATAGGGAAGAAAGAAAAGAGAGAGGGAAGCAGCAAGAGAAATGAAGTCGCTGATAGTGACGAATCTGATTATGAAATGGCAACCCGGGGTTGCAACTATAAGTCCTTTCGGGGGTGTGACCCGCCGAAGTATGATGGACGTAAAGATGCTGTTGCCACTTTTGAGTGGATAGAGAGAATGAATGGGGTGATCAACATTAGTGAGTGCCGTGATGATCAAGCGGTCAAGTTTGCCGCTCACTCATTCACTAATGAGGCATTGAGCTGGTGGAGATCGATCGAAAGAATCAAGTCTTCTGCTGAGATGAAAAAGATGAAATGGGACGACATGAAAAAGCTGCTAATCACTAAGTTCTGCCCGCAGAACGAGATTGACAGAGTTGAGAGGGAATTTCTGGGGCTCTGTGCTGGTAGTATGACTCATCGCCAGTACACCTCCAAATATCAAGAGTTTTTCTCAGCTGGTTCCACATCTAGTGGACACTGAGGAAAAGAGGATTAAGTACTACATCAAGGGACTACCACAGAAAGTCTGTGTGCACGTGAAAGCTAATGCTCCCACGAGTTTTGAATCTGTGGTATCACTTGCTGGGATAGTTTATGATGACTTCGAATCCGCAGACCCACTGCCTACTGAGAAGAAAGTGACCAATGCCGTTAAACGGCCAGCTAAAGAGTGGGCGGGGCCGGAGATGAAGAAACTGAGGATTGAAGATGGGGTTGAATGTGCTAAGTGTGGCAGGAAGCACTCGGGCGAGTGCCAAGTTGGGTTAAATATTTGCTATAGGTGCGGAAAGACCGGACACTACTCTCGAGAGTGTCCCGGGGCACAGTCTTGTTATAACTGCGGGATAACTGGCCACATGGCCAAAGACTGTCGGAAACCCAAGGCTACTGGCACCGAGAATGGTAAAGAACCTGAGAAGCCGAAGGTAAGGACCCGGGTGTATGCACTGACACAGGAGGAGGCTAGGGGAGACCCAGATGTTGTGTCAGGTACGTTCATCCTTGACCACACTTACGTTTCAGTATTATTTGATTCGGGTGCCAGTAGGAGTTTTATATCATCTTCTAGGTGTAAAAGAATGAAGTGCAAAGTTACTAGAGTAGAGCAGGCCTTTAATGTGGAAACCGCAGTGGGCAAGACCACGATAGTAAGTGAATTGGTAGATAATTGCACGATAAAGATTCATGGCCATAGATTCCCAGTTAGGTTGTATGTTATGACCTTGGGAGGATTCGATATAGTTTTGGGAATGGATTGGTTAGCTGCCAACGAAGCCCGTATAATATGTAGACGAAAGATAGTTCAGCTCAAAGCTCCAGACGATGGCGAGATTTTGGTGTACGGGGATCGCGACGGTTCATTAACGAACGTCATATCGATGATAAAGGCAGAGAAGTATATAGGGCGCGGATGCGAGGCCTACCTGGCCTATGTGATAGACAATGATGTAAAGGTGAGAGAGTTAAAAGACGTACCAGTTGTATGTAATTTTCCGGGGGTGTTTCCTGAGGAGTTGCCTGGGTTACCACCTGACCGGGAGACATAGTTCCAGATAGACTTAGTGCCAGGTGCCCAGCCCGTGGCTAAAGCACCGTACCGACTTGCACCTCTGGAGATGAAAGAGCTGATGTTACAGTTGGAAGAAATTTTGGATAGAGGATTTATCAGACCGAGCATTTCTCCATGGGGTGCTCCGGTTCTGTTCGTAAAGAAGAAAGATGGTGCCATGAGAATGTGCATCGACTACAGAGAGTTGAACAAGCGTACAGTAAAGAACAAATATCCGCTACCAAGGATCGATGATCTGTTCGACCAACTACACGGCGCCAGATGGTTCTCCAAGATCGATCTGCGGTAGGGATATCATCAGTTAAAGGTAAGAGAAGAGGACATACCTAAGACAGCGTTTCGCACGCGTTATGGGCATTACGAGTTTCGCGTGATGTCTTTCGGCTTGACGAATGCTCCGGCAGCATTCATGAGTATGATGAACCAGGTGTGTAGACCGATGCTAGATAGGTCGGTGATAGTGTTTATAGACGACATACTCATTTATTCGAAAAGTGAAGGTGATCATGCTTGTCATCTTCGAGAAGTACTAGAGACGCTACAAAAAGAAAAGTTGTATGCCAAGTTCTCCAAATGCGCGTTCTGGCTTAAGGAAGTCCAATTCTTAGGTCACGTTATCAACGCAGACGGCATTATGGTTGACCCGGCTAAGATAGAGGCAGTACAGGAATGGGAAATCCCGAAGACGCCAACCGAGATTCGGAGTTTTCTGGGATTGGCAGGTTACTATCGAAGGTTCATTCAGGACTTCTCGAGAATAGCTTCGCCACTGACAAAGTTGACACGTAAAGAAGTAAAGTACGAATGGGGTCAGGCTCAGTCCAAAGCATTTGAAGAGTTAAAGAAGAAGTTGACCCAAGCCCCAGTGTTAGCACTACCCGACGGTAACGAGGACCTGGTGGTATATTCTGACGCATCGGGACAAGGGTTAGGGTGTGTTTTAATGCAGAGGGGAAAGGTGATCGCATATGCGTCACGACAGCTAAAGATCCACGAAATTAACTACCCGACTCACGATTTGGAGCTCGCGACAGTTGTTTTTGCGTTAAAGATTTGGAGGCATTACCTCTACGGGGTGAAATGCACGATTTATTCGGATCACAAGAGCTTGAAGTATTTCTTCGAGCAGAAAGACCTGAATATGCGACAAAGGCGGTGGTTAGAATTGCTGAAAGACTATGACTGTGAGATCCTATACCACCCGGGAAAGGCGAATGTGGTCGCTGATGCCCTAAGTCGTAAGGAGAATCATTCTCCTATTAGGGTAAAAGCGTACCAGTTAGTGATAACCCCAGATTTTATGACAGAGCTAGAAACAGCACAGACTGAAGCACTAAAGGAAGAGAACGTAAAGAAAGAAAGAATGGTCGGTCAACAGACAAAGTTAGAGTTAAACACTCATGGAGTGAGGACCAGGTGTGGTCGCATGTGGGTACCGAAGGGCGGAGAGCTTAGGGCCAAAGTACTTGACGAGGCCCATAAGTCTCGATATTCCATCCACCCAGGAACCACGAAAATGTACCAGGATTTGAAGAAAGAGTATTGGTGGCCTAACATGAAGAATGATGTGACCGGATATGTAAGCAAGTGTCTGACTTGCTCACAAGTTAAAGCAGAGCATCAGAAACCGTACGGGAAGATCCAGCCTCTGGAAATACCCGAATGGAAGTGGGAGAGTATCACCATGGACTTTATTACAAAGCTGCCCCACACAGCTAAAGACCATGATACGATTTGGGTTATAGTGGATCGTCTGACAAAGAGTGCACATTTCTTTCCGATTCGTGAAACGTATTCATCTGAGAAGTTGGCAGAAGTATTTATCAATGAAATTGTCTCTCGACATGGCGTACCGTTATCAATTGTATCTGACCGGGACACGCGATTTACATCGAGATTCTGGAAAAGATTTCATGAGTCAATGGGTACGAGGTTGAACATCAGCACGGCTTATCACCCACAGACGGATGGGCAATCAGAAAGGACCATCCAGACGTTGGAGGATATGCTCCGCGCATGCATTATAGACTTTGGTGGCAGTTGGGATAGTCACCTACCATTGGCAGAGTTCTCCTACAACAACAGCCACCACACCACTATTGGTATGCCGCCTTACGAAATGTTGTATGGTAGAAGATGCCGAACCTCGGTCTGTTGGGGCGAGGTAGGACAGAAAGAGTTGGGAAGTTTAGAGGTAGTCACAGCAACCTCTATAAAGTTTGACCAGATCAAGGCCAGAATGAAAGCTGCACAGGACCGTCAAAAGTCCTACGCAGATAGGAGGCGGAGACCAATCGAATTCAATGTCGGGGATCAAGTACTATTGAAGGTATCTCCCTGGAAGGGGATCATACGATTCAGAAAGAGAATGAAGTTAAGCCCAAGATTCGTCGGACCCTTCAAAATACTAGCGCGAGTTGGTGAAGTCGCTTACCGGTTAGAATTACCGGATGAGCTTAGTGGAATTCACCCAACCTTCCACGTGTCGTACTTGCGCAAGTGCTTGGCCGACGAATCAGCGCATGTGACACTTGACGACATCGAGATAGATAATAGCCTCAATTACATCGAGGAACCCGTCGTCATACTAGACAGGAAAGAAAAGCGGTTACGGAATAAAGTGATACAGTTAGTCAAAGTACAATGGAAGCATCGTAAAGGGTGGGAAGCTACATGGGAAACCGAGACAGAAATGAAAGAGTCGTACCCGTACCTGTTTGACTTATAACAGGTTTCGAGGACGAAACCTTTCGTAAGAGGGGTAGACTTGTAACATCCCAAAATAAATAGAAACCCAAATAAAAGAAAAAGGAAGGTGGGCTTGGCTAGAGGCCGGCCCATGGGCCCGAAAACTGAGAAGAACCCTTCTAATCAGCAGCCATTTCCTCCATTTCCTTCATTACTTCCTGCGCAAGAACTCTAGAGAGAGAGAGAGAGATCGGTTAGAGAGAGAGAGCTCGGGACTCAAGCTCAAAGTTTCGGGAATCATTACTCCTCGCACATAGATCGTCTAGCATTGAAAGGAGGACGAAAACAGGTAACAACCGAGCCTAAATCTGAGTTTTTGTGTATTTCGGGTTTGAGCTTAAAAATACATAAAGATATAGTTTTTACGTATAAAACTTGAAACAAATCACATATTTGTGCTCATGACTGAAAATGGAACATTTCGAACGTAAAAAGTTCAAAGCTTGATCGATTAGAACAAAGGGGCCAGATCTAGGGTTCTGGTTGGGGAAGAAGACTACACAGTCGAAACTACTAGTTTCGATATGGACGCATCTATCGAAACTACCTAGTTTCGACAGGAGCAGACCCATCGAAACTACCATAGTTTCGATATAGACCCTAGACCTTAACTAAGAATTTATATAAGTTATATGACTCGAAACTACATAGTTTCGACAAGGAACCATGACTCGAAACTACTATAGTTTCGATATGCATCACGGGTTAAACTAAGATTTTTCATAAGTTACTTATCGAAACTACCTTGTTTCGATATAAACAGATCACGACTCGAAACTACCTAGTTTCGATAAGGAGCCATGACTCGAAACTACCTAGTTTCGATAAGGAGCCATGACTTGAAACTACCTAGTTTCGATAAGAAGCCATGACTCGAAACTACCTAGTTTCGATAAGAAGCCATGACTCGAAACTACCTAGTTTCGATAAGGAGCCATGACTTGAAACTACCTAGTTTCGATAAGGAGCCATGACTCGAAACTACCTTGTTTCGATAAGAAGCCATGACTCGAAACTACCTAGTTTCGATAAGAAGCCATGACTCGAAACTACCTAGTTTCGATAGGAAGCCATGACTCGAAACTACCTAGTTTCGATAATGAAACCATGACCCGAAACTACTGAGTCAAGCATAGTAATGTCTAAGTGTCCCCTAAGGGCACAACCTTATGTCTATGACTTGATTATACAGATTGTGAGAGACCGTAGTGACATCAGGAACCGACTAGGTGTAAACAGAAACGATTCATCTGGTGAGTTCTTATTGCCCTTTTTCCTAAACGGTTTTGGGCTGGCATGCATACTGTTAAAGAGATAGTTTTTCAAAGTTAACGAATATTTTATAAGAATTATATATTTTTATAAAATGAAAGATAAAGAATAAAAGAGTATAGTATTATCTTTTAAACAAGTTTTTGAAAGATAACAATGAGCTAAAGAAAGAACGATAAAGGAGCCGTACTTCGGTACAGCTCGACAGTAACAGTGACAGTGACAGTGGCAAATACCATGTTATATGCTTATGTGTTAATATGTGTTATTTGTCTATATGAAAGTTATTTGATTACATTTCTATTTGTGTAATAGTGTAATTGCATTGCATAGTAGTTGCATAGTAGAAAGTCCTGCAGGCATGCTAAAGTAGAAGTCTCACACTTCGGTGTGAGCAATGCTAAAGGAGTCTTACACTTCGGTGTAAGCAATGCTAAAGGAGTCTTACACTTCGGTGTAAGCAATGCTAAAGGAGTCTTCACTTCGGTGTAAGCAATGCTAAAGGAGTCTTCACTTCGGTGTAAGCGAGAAAGTCCCACCCTGAGGTGTGGGCAATGCTAAAGGAGTCTTGTACTGACGTGCAAGCGAGAAAGAAAGTCCCACCCTGAGGTGTGGGCAGCGCTAAAGTAAAAGTCTTACCCTGAGGTGTAAGCGAGAAAGGGATCTGGTCCTCGGACCATGATCCATATGTGATAGTTAAAGTATGATAAAGTCACTTGTCAAGTACAAGTAAAATGATAGACAGGCAGAGTACAGAGGGACACTCAAACGGGTTTCCTTAAAGATAAAGTTTTAATGACAGACAGTAACGTAACAGTTTTATAATTGTAACGTTGTAAAGTTTTAAAGTAATAGTTAAAAGTTTTTTTTTAAAAGAAAGTGAAAGCAAAGATTATTTTATTTTACTAAAACTAAGCTACCAAAGAGAAAGTTTACAGTTTAAAGTAAAGAAAGAACTCACCAGCGTTAGCTGACTTTTAGTATGCATGACAGGTAGAAAGGGTAAAGCGAAAGAAAAGTGAATGAGCCGTGGGGGCTGGATAGTATGGACATCGGGCTGCAGCACTGAAGACTGACATATCCGATCCTGATAGTTCATGTTATAGACAATGTTTTATGTTATAGTTTGATGAATGATTTGAATCAAAAGACTTCCGCTGTAATAGATTCTGATTTCTGGTTTAAGAACTATGTTTGTTGTGTTTTGTGCCAACTATGATATATACCCGGTTTGGGGCGTTTCATTCTCGTGCGACGGAGATAGCATCACTTTTTGCCCCAAGTAGAACACCTACTCCTCCAATAACTACAACAACAAATAATAAGATGTTTGATGCCATAGATGATGTGATGGCAGAGTAAAATACAAACGAGGATAATATAGATGAAGATAGAACTGGTTTAGACCCGAAGTTTGATGCGTTGTTTGAGGAGCTAAATAAGGAGTTATAACCCGGTTGTAGTCAAATGTCTTCCCTAAACTTCCTTGCCAAATTGATGCATATTAAAGTTATCAACAAATGGACGAATAGCTCGTTTGACCAACTGTTAGAGCTTCTACAAATTGCATTCCCGAAGGAAAATCACATTCCAGCGTCACACTATGAAGCTAAGAAGAAACTGAGTAAGATTGGGTTAGGATATCAGTCTATCAATGCTTGCATTAATGATTGTGCACTGTTTTGGAAGGAGAATGAATCAATGCAAAACTGTCCGGTTTGTAATGAGAGCAGATGGGTTGACAAAAACACAAAGGGGAAGAAAGTACCACAGAAAGTGTTGCGCTAATTTCCTTTAACTTCACGGCTTCGACGAAGGTATTGTTCAAGATTAACGGCAAAAGATATGATCTGGCATAATACTGGACGCTCAAAGCATGGTATGATGCGACATCCAGTTGATGGGAAGGTATGAAATACAACTGTTAGTATTATACAAACATGCTTATTAATTTTTAGTGATATTATTTTTGTTTTTCACAGGGAACCGGTCGTATTGAAGTATTTAGAGCCACCCATTATAAAGAAGGGACGGGTTGGGCCAATGAGACTGCATCATCAGACTATGTAAGTAAATTATTTTGTTGTTAGAAATCCAACTGTAACTTTAACGGGTCAAAATGACCCAAACACACTTTAATAGACTTAGAATATCCAACTGTAACTTTAAACGGGTCAAAATGACCCAAACACACTTTAATAGACTTAGAACATCGAAATGTAACTTTAAACGGGTCAAAATGACCCAAACACACTTTAATAGACTTAGAACATCCAACTGTAACTATATACGGGTCAAAACGACCCAAACACACTTTAATAGACTTAAAACATCCAACTCGAGCCCAATTATTGAATATTTTTGCTAGTATTATTAGTATTTATTGTTATTAGTGTTGGTTGATTGGAATTTGTGAATTTTTATCGTTTATGACTTATAGTTTAACAGGTTGGTTATCCATTTTACAGTAGTTATGCTGTCGAATTTTAGTAAAATAGTCAAGTGATTGTTTATTACATTGTTTATTGCAGGACCGAATTCAAGAGTAGTTTACAAGATCATTTGCCGAGTCTGGTGGTGACTCATCTGCTATCGATGAGTTTGCATGCATGGAGCGTGCATTGGGTCATCGGGGTGGCCATATCCGTGGTGTTGGTCGTGTGGTGAGTAATCCCACACCTGATGTGTTTAGTACCCCCCCCCCCTCCACAACCCCATTGGCAAGAAATGGATGCAAGGGTGGCTCAACTTCAACAACAAGTCCAAGATCAACAACAACGAGAGGAAGAGCAACGACATCATAATCAACAAATTCTTGAAATGCAACAGCAAATGGAAGAAATGCATCGAATGTGGGAACGCCGAACAAGCAGCGATGATAATTAGCCTGTAATTGTTGCCCTTGTTGTTGGTGTTTATTTGGATGTTTGTTTTGAACAATTTGCATGTTTGGTTTGTGAACAATTTGAATTTTTGTGTGTCGGACAAGTTCATGTTTCGGATATTAGTTTTTATGGTTCGGATTTGAAAGTTTGAATGGTTTATATTATAGAATTTGCAGGTTTTTGTTTTTAGAAATTTTATATTTCTGGATAATTTACAAAATTAAAAAACATAAAAAAAAACATGTAACATCCTTGATTTTTTCATATATTCGTTTTAATGTAATAAACAATATGCAAATTCCAAGTCTAGTACAATACTTTGCATTATTTTTGTGCAACATTTAATTCCCAAGGTTTCACTCCATACAATTTTTATTTTTACATGATCACATACATACATACTAATTTAAATCAAATCAAGTTTAAGGATTTAATATTCTTGCAATTTTACTCCATATATATATATTTATATATATTATCACACATAAAATGTGTATATATAAGTTTTGGTTTTATAAAATACTTATACTAACTTAGTACTTATAAAAATTTATAAAGCTTTATGCTTTAAAAGAAAAAACAATAAAATTAAAATTAAAACTAAAAAAA
This sequence comes from Smallanthus sonchifolius, assembly GCA_023525975.1. Classification (NCBI taxonomy): domain Eukaryota; kingdom Viridiplantae; phylum Streptophyta; class Magnoliopsida; order Asterales; family Asteraceae; genus Smallanthus; species Smallanthus sonchifolius. The sequence goes on along the minus strand of CM042028.1, from coordinate 13,739,866 downwards.
ATTAATGTATATATGTATTTATATATATATTTTTTATTCTTAACAAATTAGGTTTGAACCTTAGATCATCTGAACTCCCAAATTGGACCCCCACACTTGAAATTGAACCTTTGAATCTCAATTATGACCCCATGATCTATTTTGACTTTTAAAAGTCAAACACGACCAATTTTGTGCGAATCAACATTCAAAAATCGGCCAACCCAATTGTTAAGGACCTTCCATGTGTGTGTAGTCAACAATCAACCTCATCCCGACCCAATTAACATTCCAAAACAATCAATTTCGCGGTTAACTTCGAATTTGAATAGATTGACTTCGTAGAGTCAAAGCCGAAACAATTCGGCATCAAATCAAGCAATCAACGCGTTTTAGAGCCCGTAAATCACGCCTTAATTGATTTCGCATGTATTCAGTCCCTAAACATGACTCGATTCTTCCTCAGGCATTCGAATTCACGCGTAATTGGTGATAACAGTTGTCATATGCGAGACCGAATCAAATCGAGCATTTAAGGAGAAATCAATCGAATTAATTCATTCTCACACCTTCGTATATCACACTACAAACTCCCTGAACCTTCAATCGACTCGCATTACTCCTCTGTACCTTGATCGAGCACCAAGAACAGCAGGCTCTTTGACCCAGCCGTTTGCTTTCGATACTTCACCAAATCAAGTAATGTTTGTGCCTTTCGATTCGTCCTTGTATGTATACTAAAAGCTCCTTATCAATTCGTAACCACATTTTGTATCGGGATCAATTTCAAGTTGTGTTCTTGACACATTCATACGAATTCTGATTTGGGGATAAAGTTTGAATCATTTATCGTATTTAAATTTCTGAGTTCCTTATATGACCAGCGAAACCACCCTGTCCAACAGGTTAAGTCATTGCACCATTGGACCCGGTGGCGTGGGTTCGAAACCCACAAGCCCTAGTCTTTTTGCGCGAGCCTTAAACACAGACCCGGCTCCACTCCCGCGACATGTTAAGTTATTTCGGATCGGTTCTGTATCAAGGGTTGCGTCCCTAGTCCAGTGGTAAAACGGTCGCCTCACACAGGAACCACCCGGGTTCGAACCGAGTGGCCTGTTTAATTTTTAAAACTATTTTTTTATGTTTTAAAAATATTATAAAAATTATTTTCATAAACCTACTATCATTTAGAACAAATTGGTACAATAAGTTGCAATTTTTAACAGAAAACAATGTATTTTAAATACCTAATTTTATAAAAATTATGACAAGATTTTATAAAGCACATTATCATAAAACAAATTTTTATAAATCATTTTTTTTTCTATTAAATTATATATATTAGGGCTTAAACTCTATTTAAACAAATAAAACTTTTTCTAAATATATATTAATATATATATTTACATTTTCCATATTTTTAAAAGAACATACCATTTTAATAATAAATAAATAAATAAAAAGAATTTATTTATTAAAATTTAATATCTTTTTACATTAATGATTCATTTAGGGTTTAAATTATTTCTTTTAGTCATATAAATTAAACCCTAAGTCAATTATTATTTTTATTAAAATCTCATACTTTGAATTTACATTTTTATAATAATAAACTATTTACAAATATCAATTTACATACATCCTATACATGAAATAACACAACCCGTTTGCACAAATCCACACACATCAAAAACCGTTGAACTCTAGACCTTGCCTTAAACTTTGTGCATATTATTGATTCAAATTCATAATTCACTCTAGGTTAAACTTTGTGATTTGCAAAATCACTTGTGCTACATATTGCTCGTGTTATCTACACCACTAATACAAGTAAGTTTTACATAGCCCCTTTTTATATTTTTGCACATTTTGGGGTGAAACATGATGTTCATTGAAAACTATTTGCATTTACTAACATACAATTCTATAATATGATCATATGTGTTATTTGTGCTTTATGCTTGAATGCTATTAGTTAAGACTACATATACATGACGTACTCGTGCAATCATTAACTCTTTATAAGCCAACGGTAACATTAATAGATCTATTGTGTCTGACAAACCCACCCAGGTAGGGTGATTGTTACCGACATTACATCAGGATAACATTTGTTGTTATGCCCTACATTAGGATAACATTGAGTGTTATGCCCTTCAGTCACAAGGTTTGATTGTGCACATAGTTTAACTATAGATTCTCCATAAATGCCATATATACCATGTATCATGTGAATTGTATAAAACATTTGGAATCTATATGTGGTGACGAAACCTATGTATGCTCACCAACTATTTTAGTTGACCTCGTTTTTATCATGTTTCAGGTACGAATAATTGAGTATGATAAAGTTGCTTCACTTAAGTTTGAGGACCTAGTTAATTGATTTAAATGAGTTGTTTATGTATTTCAACTTCTTGAATTGTTGGATTTTGTTTATTTGGATTATGAAATGAAATTTGATGTTTGAATATATTACAACCTAGTCAACCATGTGCTCATGAACAGTCTCCATGTCCCACTCCCACATGTTTCGTCGTTGGTTGGGGTGTGACAGATTGGTATCAGAGCCTTGGTTATAGGGAACTAGGTTATTAGATACCTTTGACCTAGACTATAACCTTAGGACACCCATCTATGCCATGCTCTAAGATTATATGATATTTGCTACATGCTATGTGTTACATGCCTACTACCTTGATGCCTTATTTGTTAGACTCCATGACTTACTAGGTTCCATCTAAATAATAAATCAAACAATAATACCCATACCCTTATCCTAAGCCTCATTCCTTCTTACCTTCTTCTATGTCATCATCATCATAGCATGTGGAACGTCATACTCATAGACATAAGTCTATTAAACTTTCTTTTTACACCTCATTAAGGTTTTAAACTTTGTTAATTAGTAGAGGACACGTGTAATCTAGAAGGGTGACACCTGTATTCTGGGTCTTCTGTCTAGGAAAGCATTTCATATAAATCCCAATCAACCGAGGGATCCGTATGCTTTCCTGGGAATTCCCGAGATGAGTGTTTGCTTATAGGCTAAAGCATGTCTCCTTGAAAGTTATATAAGTTTAATTAACCTTAATATGTCATATATTCAAGTGGTTATGTTACTATTTGCGTACAATCCAAACTATGATTACTTATGTTTATTTCTTCTCTTATTATTTTAATCCAAGCAAATCTCATAAATTCTTACATCTCTCCTTGTGTTGTTTAAATCTATAGCATGCTTCCCCGTCGTGCCAACGAGACCAACAACAACAACACTGATCTTGCTGCTCTTCTCACCCAACTTGTGAACCAACTCACCCAGGCTAATAACAACAAAAATGGTGGCACTAGTGGCAGTGCTAATGGTGGTGGTGGTGGTGCCAACCCATCCCCATGCACTTTCAAGCACTTTAACTCATGCAACCCCATTAAGTTCTATGGCACCGAAGGAGCTATGGGTCTCCTTCAATGGTTTGAAGGCATTGAAAACACTTTCCTTAACCGTGATTGCCCTGACAATCTCCGGGTTCGCTATGCCACCAGCGTCTTTCAAAAATGGGCGCTCACTTGGTGGAATGTTGAGAAAAGGATTCGGGGTGTGGATGTGGCAATGGCCTTGCCATGGGATGAAGTGAAAAGGCTCATGACCGAGGAGTTCTGTCCTTGAAATGAAATGAAGAAGCTAGAGGCTGAGTTTTGGGATCTTACCCAAGACAGTTGTGAGAACTTGGTCTACACAACTCGTTTCAAAGAGTTGAGCCTTCTTGTGCCTCACATGGTCACACCACTGACCCGGTGCATTGAGAAATACATCGGTGGTTTGCCCATTAGGATCCAGGATACTGTTCTAGGAAGAAATCTTACTACCCTTGAAGACGCTATTCGCCTATCTATCACGTTAACTAATAATCATGTGAAGGCAGACACGTTAACCAGGAAGGGTGCAAAGAAAGTCGCTGACACAGCAACCCCCTCTACACCCACCAAAGAAATCAAACCCGAACCTTAACACAACAACAAGAAGAGAAAGGCTAAAAGTTTTGCTGTTGTCACTCCGGCTGCCCCAGTTAACCAAGTTGTACCTATGGCTCAAAATCTGGTCAAGAAGCAATATGGGGGCAACAACCCTTTATGCAACACATGCAATTATCACCACTTCCTGAACATGCCATGTCGACTATGTGCTAGCTGTGGAAGGTATGGCCATGCAGCCAACACTTTCCGATCTAGGCCACCTGGTAATCAAGTCAATCAGGGAAACAGAGCCAGTCAACAAGTAGCCAATCAAGTGGTTCCGGCTATTGCTAATGGATGTGCCTGCTTTGAATGTGGTAACCCAAACCACTTCTGAAACTAATGCCCAAAGCTTGTCAATGCTAATCAAGGTGGAGCTCGTGGGCGTGCTTTCAACATAAACGCCAATGAAGCTCAGGCCAACAATGATGTGGTCAACGGTACGTTCCTCGTTAATAACCAATATGCTTCCATACTATTTGATACCGGTGCTGATAGGAGTTTTGTGTGATTTGAATTTGAGACCTTACTTACTAAAACCCGAACTAAGCTAGAGAAAACTTTTACCGTTGAGGTAGCGGATGGAAATCCCATCGCCATTGACTCCGTTATCCGTGACTGTTCCGTTGAACTTAATGAACACTCCTTTCCCGTCAACCTCATACCAATGCAATTGGGAAGCTTTGACATCATCATAGGCATGGATTGGTTATCCAGTCATCATGCCGAGGTCGTTTGTTTTGAGAAGTGCATCCGAATCCCTCTCCCATCGGGGCGATACATTAAATGTCTTTGGTGAAAAACCATGAGGTGGACTTAAACTCATGTCGTGCAATACGGCCCGAAAATACTTACGAAAGAAATATGTGATTTTCTTAGCCCATATTGTTCAGAACAATGACAAAGAGAGGAGTATTCAAGACATCCCTATCATCCGGGATTTTCCCGAAGTGTTTCCTGAAGATCTATCCGGTCTCCCACCCGTCCGACAAGTGGAGTTTCGCATTGATCTTGTACCCGGAGCTAATCCTGTAGCCAAAGCTCCATACCGACTCGCACATTCTTAAATGCAAGAACTTGCAAGTCAACTTCAAGAACTTTCTGATAAAGGTTTCATCCGTCCCAGTCATTCACCATGGGGTGCACCTGTCCTATTCATAAAGAAGAAAGATGGCTCATTCCGTATGTGTATTGACTACCATGAGCTCAACAAGCTTACAATCAAAAATCGTTATCAGTTGCCAAGGATTGATGATCTCTTTGACCAACTCCAAGGTTATACCTACTTCTCAAAGATTGATCTTCGATCCGGTTATCACCAACTTCGTGTGCAAGAGGAAGATATTCCAAAGAATGTCTTCCGCACAAGATACGGTCACTATGAATTTATGGTTATGCCTTTTGGGTTAACAAATGCACCCGCGGTTTTCATGGACCTCATGAACCGTGTATGCAAGCCTTATTTAGATAAATTCGTGATCGTTTTCATCGATGACATCTTGATCTATTCCAAGACTAAAACAGATCATGAGCAACACCTTTGGTTGGTTTTACACCTTTTGAGGAAAGAACAACTATATGCCAAAGTTTCCAAGTGTGAATTTTGGCTAAAGAAGCTCAATTCTTGGGTCACATTGTCAACGAAAAGGGAATTCATGTTGATCCTGCTACGATTGAAGCTGTTAAGAATTGGAGTACCCCTAAGACCCCTACCAAAGTTCGTTCATTTCTTGGTCTAGCGGGTTATTACCGTCAGTTCATCTCAAACTTCTCCAAGATTGTTGTTCCTCTCACCTCCTTGGCCCACAAGGGTAAACCTTATGAGTGGGGACCGAAGCAAGAGGAAGCCTTTCAAATCCTCAAGCATAAGTTGTGCAATGCTTCCATTCTAACTCTCCCTGATGGGAATGACGATCTTGTTGTCTACCGTGATGCCTCAAACCAAGGTCTCGGTTATGTTCTCATGCAATGAGGCAAAGTGATCGCTTATGCATCAAGACAACTTAAGATTCATGAGAAGAACTATACGACACACGATCTTGAGTTGGGTGCGGTCGTCTTCGCATTGAAGATTTGGAGACATTATCTCTGTGGCACAAAATGTGTGGTGTTCACCGACCACAAAAGTCTCAAACACATCTTCAATCAGAAAGAACTCAACATGAGGCAACGACGTTGGGTTGAACTCCTTAACGACTACGACTGCGAGATTTGTTACCATCCCGTCAAAGCGAATGTTGTGGCCGATGCTTGGAGTCGTAAAAATCACGTCATGCTTCATTGTGTCAAGATTCAAACCGACATTCAAATTCGTATTTTGGAAGATCAACACGTCTCGGTCACCGAGGGTAACATGTATGAAGAGATGTCATGTGGAGTCGAACTTCAATTGGAAACCAAACCAAATGGTCTACTTTATTACTTGGATCGGGTTTGGATTCCCGATCGTGATGATCTTCGTGCCTTTCTTCTGAACGAGGTACACAAGACTCGTTATTCTATACACCCCGGTGCGGATAAAATGTACCAAGATCTTCGCCAACAATATTGGTTGGCCGGTATGAAGAAAGACATTGCTCTTTTCGTAGCAAAATGTCTAACTTGTTCAAAAGTCAAGGCCGAGCATCAACGTCCCTCCGGCTTGCTTGAACAACCGGAGATTCCCGTGTGGAAATGGGAGAATCTAGCCATGGACTTCATCACTAAACTCCCTCGCACTTGAAGTGGCTATGATAGCATTTGGGTGATCATTGACCGTCTCACCAAATCAGCCCACTTCTTGCCCATCCGTGAAGACTATCGGGTTGAGAAATTGGCCCGAATCTACATTGATGAAATCGTGATTCGTCACGGTGTTCCACTAAACATAATCTCTGATAGAGATGCTCATTTCACCTCTCGTTTTTGGCAATCCCTCTAAACTGCTCTTGGTACACGATTGGATTTGAGCACGGCTTACCATCCTCAAACTGATCGTTAAACCGAGCGAACAATCCAAATCCTCGAGGACATGCTTAGGGCTTGTGTTATCGATTTCGGTGGCAACTGGGATTCACATCTATCCCCTCATTGAGTTCTCATACAACAATAGCTACCACACGAGTATCAACATGGCCTCATTTGAAGCTCTCTATGGTCGTAAGTGTCGTTCTCCTATCTGTTGGAACGATATTGGTGAAGTCCAAATCACCGGTCCCGAGTTAATCCAAGAAACATTTGACAAGATCATTCAAATCCGTGACAACATTCGAGTAGCGAGGAATCGGCAAAAGAGCTATGCCGACAAACGACGAAAACCCTTGGAATTCCAAGTCGGTGATCTTGTACATCCAAAGGTCTCTCCTTGGAAGGGTGTGGTCCAATTTGGGAAGAAAGGAAAACTAGCACCTCGCTATGTGGGTACATTCAAGATCCTTGAAAGGATTGGGAAAGTGGCTTACACGCTCGAATTACCTCCTTCACTTGGCAATGTGCATCCTACATTTCATGTGTCCAACCTGAAGAAATGTCTTGCTGATGAGAATCTCAATATACCTCTTGACGACGTGCGCATTGATGCCACGATGCACTTTGTTGAGAAACCTGTGGAGATTATGGATCGTGAGATAAAGCAACTCAAGCGAAGCCGTATTCCTATTGTCAAAGTTCGTTGGGAATCTAAACGTGGTCCGAAGTTTACTTGGGAACGTGAGGATCAAATGAAGCTCAAGTATCCACATCTTTTTGCTGATTCAGTAGGCTCAACGAGTTAAATTTCGGGACGAAGTTCCCTCAATATGAGGATACTGTAACATCCTTGATTTTTTCATGAATTCGTTTTAATGCAATAAACAATATGCAAATTCCAAGTCTAGTATAATACTTTGCATTATTTTTGTGCAACATTTAATTCCCAAGGTTTCACTCCATACAATTTTGATTTTTACATGATTACATACATACTAATTTAAATCAAATCAAGTTTAAGGATTTAATATTCTTGCAATTTTACTCCATATATATATATATATATATATATATATATATATATATATATATATATATATATATATATATATATATATATATATATATATATATATATAAACTATCACACATAAAGTGTGTATATATAAGTTTTGGTTTATAAAATATATATACTAACTTAGTACTTATAAAAAATTATAAAGTTTTATGCTTTAAAAGAAAAAAAAATTAAAATTAAAACTAAAAAAAATCACTGTATATATGTATTTATATATATATTTTTATTCTTAACAAATTAGGTTTGAATGTTAGATCATCTGAACTACGAAATTAGACCCCCACACTTGAAATTGAACCTTTGAATCAAAATTTTGACCCCATGATGTATTTTGACTTTTAAAAGTCAAACAGGACCAAATTTGTGCAAATCAACATTCAAAAATCGGCCAACCCAATTGTTAAGGACCTTCCATGTGTGTGTAGTCAACAATCGACCTCATCCCGACCCAATTAACATTCCAAAACAATCAATTTCGCGGTTAACTTCGAATTTGAATAGCTTGACTTCGTAGAGTCAAAGCCGAAACAATTCGGCATCAAATCAAGCAATCAACGCGTTTTAGAGCCCGTAAATCACGCCTTAATTGATTTCGCATGTATTCAGTCCCTAAACATGACTCGATTCTTCCTCAGGCATTCGAATTCACGCGTAATTGGTGATAACAGTTGTCATATGCGAGACCGAATCAAATCGAGCATTTAAGGAGAAATCAATCGAATTAATTCATTCTCACACCTTCGTATATCACACTACAAACTCCCTGAACCTTCAATCGACTCGCATTACTCCTCTGTACCTTGATCGAGCACCAAGAACAGCAGGCTCTTTGACCCAGCCGTTTGCTTTCGATACTTCACCAAATCAAGTAATGTTTGTGCCTTTCGATTCGTCCTTGTATGTATACTAAAAGCCCCTTATCAATTCGTAACCACATTTTGTATCGGGTTCAATTTCAAGTTGTGTTCTTGACACATTCATACGAATTCTGATTTGGGGATAAAGTTTGAATCATTTATCGTATTTAAATTTCTGAGTTCCTTATATGACCAGCGAAACCACCCGGTCCAACTGGTTAAGTCATTGCACCATTGGACCCGGTGGCGTGGGTTCGAAACCCACAAGTCCAAGTCTTTTTGCGCGAGCCTTAAACCCTGACCCGGCTCCACTCCCGCGACATGTTAAGTTATTTCGGATCGGTTCTGTATCAAGGGTTGCGTCCCTGGTCCAGTGGTAAAACGGTCGCCTCTCACAGGAACCACCCAGGTTCGAACCGGGTGGCCTGTTTAATTTTTAAAACTATTTTTTTTATGCTTTAAAAATATTATAAAAATTATTTTCATAAACCTACTATCATTTAGAACAAATTGGTCCAATAAGTTACAATTTTTAATAGAAAACAATGCATTTTAAATACCTAATTTTATAAAAATTATGACAAGATTTTATAAAGCACATTATCATAAAACAAATTTTTATAAATCATTTTTTTTCTATTAAATTATATATATTAGGGCTTAAACTTTATTTAAACAAATAAAACTTTTTTTAAATATATATTAATATATATATTTACATTTTCCATATTTTTAAAAGAACATACCATTTTGATAATAAATAAAAGAATTTATTTATTTAAATTTATTATCTTTTTACGTTAATGATTTATTTAGAGTTTAAATTATTTATTTAAGTCATATAAATTAAACCCTGAGTCAATTATTATTTTTATTAAAATCACATACTTTGAATTTACATTTTTATAGTAATAAACTATTTACAAACATCAATTTACATACATCCTATACATGAAATAACACAACCCGTTTGCACAGATCCACACACATCAAAAACCGTTGATTATACTTTGTGCATATTATTGATTCAAATTCGTAATTCACTCTAGGTTAAACTTTGTGATTTGCAAAATCACTTGTGCTACATATTGCTCGTGTTATCTACACCACTAATACAAGTAAGTTTTACATAGCCCCTTTTTATATTTTTGCACATTTTGGGGTGAAACATGATGTTCATTGAAAACTATTTGCATTTACTAACATACAATTCTACAATATGATCATATGTGTTATTTGTGCTTTATGCTTGAATGCTATTAGTTAAGACTACATATACATGACGTACTCGTGCAATCATTAACTCTTTATAAGCCAACGGTAACATTGATAGATCTATTGTGTCTGACAAACCCACCCAGGTAGGGTGATTATTACCGACATTACATCAGGATAACATTTGTTGTAATGCCCTACATTAGGATAACATTGAGTGTTATCCTTTCAGTCACAAGGTTTGATTGTGCACATAGTTTAACCATAGATTCTCCATAAATGCCATATATACCATGTATCATATGAATTCTATAAAACATTTGAAATCTATATGTGGTGTTAAAACCTATGTATGCTCACCAACTATTTTAGTTGACCTCGTTTTTATCATGTTTCAGGTACGAATAACTGAGTATGATCAAGTTGCTTCACTTAAGTTTGAGGACCTAGTTAATTGATTTAAATGAGTTATTTATGTATTTCAACTTCTTGAATTGTTGGATTTTGTTTATTTGGATTATGAAATGAAATTTGATGTTTGAATATATTACAACTTAGTTAACCATGTGCTCATGAACAGACTCCATGTCCCACTCCAACATGTTCCGCCGTTGGTTGGGGTGTGACAGATTGGTATCAGAGCCTTGATTATAGGAAACTAGGTTATTAGACACCTTTGACCTAGACTATAACCTTAGGACACCTATCTATGCCATGCTCTATGATTATATGATATTTGCTACATGCTATGTGTTACATGCCTACTACCTTATGTGCTAATTTGTTTGATTCCCTATTTGTTAGACTCCATGACTTACTAGGTTCCATCTAAATAATAAATCAAACAATAATACCCATACCCTTATCCTAAGCCTCATTCCTTCTTACCTTCTTCTATGTCATCATCATCATAGCATGTGGAACGTCATACTCATAGACATAAGTCTATTAAATTTTCTTTTTACACCTCATTAAGGTTTTAAACTTTGTTAATTAGTAGAGGACATGTGCAATCTGGAAGGGTGACACCTGTATTCTGGGTCTTCTGTCTAGGAAAGCATTTCATATAAATCCCAATCAACCGAGGGATCCGTATGCTTTCGTGGGATTTCCCGGGATGAGTGTTTGCTTATAGGCTAAAGCATGTCTCCTTGAAAGTTATATAAGTTTAATTAACCTTAATATGTCATAGTATTCAAGTGGTTATGTTACTATTTGAGTACAATCCAAACTATGATTACTTATGTTTATTTATTCTCTTATTCTTTTAATCCAAGCTAATCTCATAAATTCTTACATCTCTCCTTATGTTGTTTAAATCTATAGCATGCCTCCCCGTCGTGCCAACGAGACCAACAACAACAACACTGATCTTGCTGCTTTTCTCACCCAACTTGTGAACTAACTCACCCAAGCTAATAACAACAACAATGGTGGCACTAGTGGCAGTGCTAATAGTGGTGGTGGTGCCAACCCACCCCCATGCACTTTCAAGCACTTTAACTCGTGCAACCCCATCAAGTTCTATGGCACCGAAGGAGCTACGGGTCTCCTTCAATGGTTTGAAGGCATTGAAAACACTTTCCTCAACAGTGATTGCCCTGACAATCTCCGGTTTCGCTATGCCACCGGCGTCTTTCAAAAACGGGCACTCACTTGGTGGAATGGTGAGAAAAGGACTCGGTTTGTGGATGTGGCAATGGCCTTGCCATGAGATGAAGTGAAAATGCTCATGACCGAGGAGTTCTGTCCTCGTAATGAAATGAAGAAGCCAGAGGCTGAGTTTTGGGATCTTACCCAAGACAGTGGTGAGAACTTGGTCTATACAACTCGTTTCCATGAGTTGAGCCTTCTTGTGCCTCACATGGTCACACCACTGACCCGGTGCATTGAGAAATACATCGGTGGTTTGCCCATGAAGATCCAGGATACTGTTCTAGGAAGAAATCCTGCTACCCTTGAAGACGCTATCCGCCTATCTGCCACGTTAACTGATAATCATGTGAAGGCAGGCACGTTATCCAGGAAGGGTGTAAGGAAAGTCACTGACACAGCAACCCCCTCTGCACCCACCAAAGAAATCAAACCCGAACCTTATCACAACAACAAAAAGAAAAAGGCTAAAAATTTTGCTGTTGTTACTCCGGCTGCCCAGTCAGCCAAGTTGCACCTTTGGCTCAAAATCTGGTCAAGAAGCAATATGGGGGAAACAACCCTTTGTGCAACACATGCAATTATCACCACTTCCCGAACATGCCATGCCGACTATGTGCCAGCTGTGGAAGGTATGGCCATGTAGCCAACACTTGCCGATCTAGGCCACCTGGTAATCAAGTCAATCAGGGAAACAGAGCCAATCAACAAGTAGCCAATCAAGTGGTTCCGGCTATTGCTAATGGACGTGCCTGCTTTGAATGTGGTAACCCAACCCACTTTCGAAACCAATGCCCAAAGCTTATCAATTCTAATCAAGGTGGAGGTCGTGGGCGTGCTTTCAACATAAACGCCAATGAAGCTCAGGCCAACAATGATGTGGTCAACGGTACGTTCCTCGATAATAACCAATATGCTTCCATACTATTTGATACCGGTGCTGATACGAGTTTTGTGTCATTTGAATTTGAGACCTTACTTACTAAAACCTGAACTATGTAGAGAAAACTTTTACCGTTGAGGTAGCGGATGGAAATCCCATCACCATTGACTCTGTTATCCGTGACTGTTCCGTTGAACTTAATGAACACTCCTTTCCCGTCAACCTCATACCAATGCAATTGGGAAGCTTTGACATCATCATAGGCATGGATTGGTTATCCAGTCATCATGCCGAGGTCGTTTGTTTTGAGAAGTGCATCCGAATCCCTTTCCCATCGGGCGATACATTAAAAGTCTTTGGTGAAAACCCATGTGGTGGACTTAAACTCATGTCGTGCAATACGGCCCGAAAATACTTACGAAAGAAATATGTGGTCTTGTTAGCCCATATTGTTCAGAAGAATGACAAAGAGAGGAGTATTCAAGACATCCCTATCATCCGGGATTTTCCCAAAGTGTTTCCTGAAGATCTATCCGGTCTCCCACCCGTCCGACAAGTGGAGTTTCGCATTGATCTTGTACCCGGAGCTAATCCTATAGCCAAAGCTCCATACCGGCTTACACTTTCTGAAATGAAAGAACTTGCAAGTAAACTTCAAGAACTTTCTGATAAAGGTTTCATCCGTCCTAGTCATTCACCATTGGGTGCACCTATCCTATTCGTAAGTAAGAAAGATGGCTATTGACTACCGTGAGCTCAACAAGCTTACATTCAAAAATCGTTATCTGTTGCCAAGGATTGATGATCTCTTTGACCAACTCCAAGGCTCTGCCTACTTCTCAAAGATTGATCATTGATCCGGTTATCACCAACTTCGTGTGCAAGAGGAAGATATTCCAAAGACTGCCTTCCGCATAAGATACGGTCACTATGAAATTATGGTTATGCCTTTTCGGTTAATAAATGCACCCACGGTTTTCATGGACCTCATGAACCGTGTATGCAAGACTTATTTAGATAAATTCGTGATCGTTTTCATCGAAGACATCTTGATATATTCCAAGACTAAAACAGATCATGAGCAACACCTTAGGTTGGTCTTAGACCTTTTGAGGAAAGAACAACTATATGCCAAATTTTCCAACTGTGAAATTTAGCTAAAAGAAGTTCAATTCTTGGGTCACATTGTCAACGAAAAGGGAATTCATGTTGATCCAGCTAGGATTGAAGCTGTTAAGTATTGGAGTACCCCTAAGACCCCAACCGACGTTCGTTCATTTCTTGGTCTAGCGGGTTATTACCGTCGGTTCATCTCAAACTTCTCCAAGATTGTTGTCCCTATCACCGCCTTGACCCACAAGGGTAAACCTTATGAGTGGGGACCGAAGCAAGAGGAAGCCTTTCAAATCCTCAAGAATAAGTTGTGCAATGCTCCCATTCTAACTCTCCCTGATGGGAATGACGATCTTGTTGTCTACTGTGATGCCTCAAACCAAGGTCTAGGTTGTGTTCTCATGCAACGAGGCAAACTGATCACTTATGCATCAAGACAACTTAAGATTTATAAGAAGAACTATACGACGCACTATCTTGAGTTGGGTGCAGTCGTTTTGGCATTGAAGATTTGGAGACATTATCTCTATGGCACAAAATGTGTGGTGTTCACCAACCACAAAAGTCTCCAACACATCTTCAATCAGAGGCAACGACGTTGGGTTGAACTCCATAACGACTACGACTGCGAGATTCGTTACCATCCCGGCAAAGCTAATGTTGTGGCCGATGCTTTGAGTCGTAAAGGTCACGTCATGCTTCATTGTGTCAAGATTCAAACCGACATTCAAATTCGTATTCTAGAAGCTCAACACGTCTCGGTCACCGAGGGTAACATGTATGAAGATATGTCATGTGGAGTCGAACTTCAATTGGAAACCAAATCAAATGGTCTACTTTATTACTTGGATCGGGTTTGGATTCCCGATCGTGATGATCTTCGTGCCTTTCTTATGAACGAGGCACACAAGACTCGTTACTCTATACATCCCGGTGCGGATAAAATGTACCAAGATCTTCGCCAACAATATTGGTGGCCCGGTATGAATAAAGACAATACCCTTTTCGTAGCAAAATGTCTAACTTGATCAAAAGTCAAGGCCGAGCATCAACGTCCCTCCGGCTTGCTTGAACAACCGGAGATTCCCGTGTGGAAATGAGAGAATCTAGCCATGGACTTCATCACTAAACTCCCTCGTACTTCAAGTGGCTATGATAGAATTCGGGTGATCATTGACCGTCTCACCAAATCAGCCCACTTCTTGCCCATCCGTGAAGACTATCGGGTTGAGAAATTGGCCTGAATCTACATTGTCGAAATTGTGAGTCGTCACTCCGATAGAGATGCTCGTTTCACCTCCCGTTTTTGGCAATCCCTCCAAACTGCTCTTGGTACACGATTGGATTTGAGCACGGCTTACCATCCTCAAATTGATGGTCAAACCAAGCGAACAATCCAGACCCTCGAGGACATGCTTAGGGCTTGTGTTATCGAATTTGGTGGCAATTGGGATTCACATCTATCCCTCATTGAGTTCTCTTACAACAATAGCTACCACACGAGTATCAACATGGCCCCATTTGAAGCTCTTTATGGTCGTAAGTGTCGTTCTCCTATCTGTTGGAACGAGATTGGTGAAGCCCAAATCACCGGTCCTGAGTTAATCTAAGAAACATCTGATAAGATCATTCAAATCCGTGACAACATTCGAGTAGCGAGGAGTCGGCAAAAGAGCTATGCCGACAAACGACGAAAACCCTTGGAATTCCAAGTCGGTGATCTTGTACTTCTAAAGGTGTCTCCTTGGAAGGGTGTGGTCCGGTTTGGGAAGAAAGGCAAACTAGCACCTCGCTATGTGGGTCCATTCAAGATCCTTGAAAGGATTGGGAAAGTGGTTTACAAGCTCGAATTACCTCCATCACTTTGCAATGTGCATCCTACATTTCTTATGTCCAACCTAAAGAAATGTCTTGCTGATGAGAATCTCCATATACCTCTTGACGACGTGCGCATTGATGACACGATGCACTTTGTTGAGAAACCTGTGGAGATTATGGATCATAAGATAAAGCAACTTAAGCGAAGCTGTATTCCTATTGTCAAAGTTCGTTGGAAATCTAAACGTGGTCCAGAGTTTACTTGGGAACGTGAGGGTCAAATGAAGCTCAAGTATCCACATCTTTTTGCTGATTCAGTAGCCTCAACTAGTTGAATTTCGGGACGAAGTTCCCTCAACATGGGGATACTGTAACATCCTTGATTTTTTCATGGATTCGTTTTAATGCAATAAACAATATGCAAATTCCAAGTCTAGTACAATACTTTGCATTATTTTTATGCAACATTTAATTCCCAAGTTTTCACTCCATACAATTTTGTTTTTACATGATCACATACATACATACTAATTTAAATCAAATCAAGTTTAAGGATTTAATATTCATGCAATTTTACTCCATATATATATATTTATATATATATATATATATATATATATATAAATTATCACACATAAAGTGTGTATATATAAGTTTTGGTTTTATAAAATACTAGTTTAGAACCCCGTGTCTACACACGGGGTGAAAAATATCAATACATAAAATTCTTAAATCTTTATGTATTTATTTTACAGTTGTAAAAATGTATTACATATACTAAGGATAAAAAACAAAATTTAAAATATGTAAAAATAATATATAATTTGGTTTCGAAAAAATGTTAATTACCATTTAATTAATTTGACTTTCATTTACTATTTGATTGAAAATAAAAGTTACATAGTTAGATTTCAAAGTTTCTTATAATAAGGGATAATTTAAAATAAATGTGTTTTATTTGTATAATTAGTATTTTGTTTAAAAATATAATTATTATTAAAAGATGTGTATTTAATAAGCGAGAGTGGCGGGAAAAAATGATGAGAATGAATATGAAGGCGACACGTGGCATAGAAAAACCTTTATTTATTATATAGTATAGATTTATACTAACTTTGTACTTATAAAAATTTATAAAGCTTTATGCTTTAAAAGAAAAAAAAATAAAATTAAAATCAAAACTAAAAAAAAATCAATGTATATACGTATTTATATATATATTTTTTATTCTTAACAAATTAGGTTTGAACCTTAGATCATCTGAACTCCCAAATTGGACCCCCACACTTGAAATTGAACATTTGAATCTCAATTTTGACCCCATGATCTATTTTGACTTTTAAAAGTCAAACAGGACCTATTTTGTGCAAATCAACATTCAAAAATCGGCCAACCCAATTGTTATGGACCTTCCATGTGTGTGTAGTCGACAATCGACCTCATCCCGACCCAATTAACATTCCAAAACAATCAATTTCGCGGTCAACTTCGAATTTGAATAGCTTGACTTCGTAGAGTCAAAGCCAAATCAATTCGGCATCAAATCAAGCAATCAACGCGTTTTAGAGCCCGTAAATCACGCCTAAATTGATTTCGCGTGTATTACGTCCCTAAACATGACTCGATTCATCCTCAGGCATTCGAATTCACGCGTAATTGGTGCTAACAGTTGTCATATGCGAGACCGAATCAAATCGAGCCTTTAAGGTGAAATCAATCGAATTAATTCATTCTCACACCTTCGCATATCACACTACAAACTCCCTGAACCTTCAATCGACTCGCATTACTCCTCTGTACCCTGATCGAGTACCAAGAACAGCAGGCTTTTTGACCCAGCCGTTTGCATTCGATACTTCACCAAATCAAGTAAGGTTTGTGCCTTTCTATTCGTCCTTATATGTATACTAAAAGCCCCTTATCAATTCGTAACCACATTTTGTATCGGGTTCAATTTCAACTTGTGTTCTTGACACATTCATACGAATTCTGATTTTGGGGATAAAGTTTGAATCATTTATCGTATTTAAATTTCTGAGTTCCTTATATGACTAGCGAAACCACCCGGTCCAACTGGTTAAGTCATTGCACCATTGGACCCGGTGGCGTGGGTTCGAAACCCACAAGCCCTAGTCTTTTTGCGCTAGCCTTAAACACAGACCCGGCTCCACTCCTGCGACATGTTAAGTTATTTCGGATCGGTTCTGTATCAAGGGTTGCGTCCCTAGTCCAGTGGTAAAACGGTCGCCTCACACAGGAACCACCCGGGTTCGAACCGGGTGGCCTGTTTATTTTTTAAAACTATTTTTTTTATGCTTTTAAAAATATTATAAATATTATAAAAATATTTTTAAAACCTACTATCATTTAGAACAAATTGGTACATTAAGTTGCAATTTTTAACAGAAAACAATGTATTTTAAATACCTAATTTTATAAAAATTATGACAAGATTTTATAAAGCACATTATCATAAAACAAATTTTTATAAATCATTTTTTTTCTATTAAATTATATATATTAGGGCTTAAACTCTATTTAAACAAATAAAACTTTTTCTAAATATATATTAATATATATATTTACATTTTCCATATTTTTAAAAGAACATACCATTTTAATAATAAATAAATAAATAAAAAGAATTTATTTATTTAAATTTATTATCTTTTTACATTAATGATTCATTTAGGGTTTAAATTATTTCTTTTAGTCATATAAATTAAACCCTAAGTCAATTATTATTTTTATTAAAATCTCATACTTTGAATTTACATTTTTATAATAATAAACTATTTACAAACATCAATTTACATACATCCTATACATGAAATAACACAACCCGTTTGCATAAATCCACACACATCAAAAACCGTTGAACCCTAGACCTTGCCTTAGACTTTGTGCATATTATTGATTCAAATTCGTAATTCACTTTAGGTTAAACTTTGTGGTTTGCAAAATAACTTGTGCTACCTATTTCTCGTGTTATCTACACCACTAATACAAGTGAGTTTTACATAGCCCCTTTTTACATTTTTGCACATTTTGGGGTGAAACATGATGTTCATTGAAAACTATTTGCATTTACAAACATACAATTCTACAATATGATCATATGTGTTATTTGTGCTTTATGCTTGAATGTTATTTGTTAAGACTACATATACATGACATACTCGTGCAATCATTAACTCGTTACAGGCCAACGGTAACGTTGATAGATCTATTGTGTCTGACAAACTCACCCAGGTAGGGTGATTGTTACCGACATTACATCAGTATAACATTTGTTGTTATGCCCTACATTAAGATAACATTGAGTGTTATTCACTTCAGTCACAAGGTTTGATTGTGCACATAGTTTAACTATACATTCTCCCTAAATTCCATATATACCATGTATCATATGAATTGTATAAAACATTTGAAATCTATATGTGGTGTCAAAACCTATGTATGCTAACCAACTATTTTAGTTGACCTCGTTTTTATCATGTTTCAGGTACGAATAATTGAGTATGATCAAGTTGCTTCACTTAAGTTTGAGGACCTAGTTAATTGATTTAAATGAGTTGTTTATGTATTTCAACTTCTTAAATTGTTGGATTTTGTTTATTTGGATTATGAAATGAAATTTGATGTTTGAATATATTACAACTTAGTCAACCATGTGCTCATGAACAGTCTCCATGTCCCACTCCAACATGTTCCGCCGTTGGTTGGGGTGTGACAAAACATAAAAGACCTGTCGGTCTTTTTCAAAAAATATTAAAAAAAATCAGAAAATCCTATACCGATGACATGTCGGGATAGGCTATACCGACGACAAGTCGTCGGTATAGGGTTTGTCGGGATTGCTTCGTACCAATAGCACAAAGTTGTCGTCGGTATAGGGTCTAATTAAAAAATTCAAAAAGAAAATCTATACAGACGACATGTCATCGGTATAGGCTTATACCCTATACAGATGACATGTCGTCGGGATAGGTTGGGTTTCCGGAAGACATGTCATTGGGATAGGTTGGGTCTAACCAGGAGACATGTTTTCTGTAAGTCTATACCGACGACATGTCGTCGGTATTGATTTTCTTTTTGAATTTTTTAATTAGACCCTATACCGAAGAGATGTCGTCGGTATAGGTCAACCTATCCTGACGACACCTATACCGATGATAACTTTGAGCTATTGGTACGAAGCAATCCCGACGAACCCTATAACGACAACTTGTCGTCGGTATAGCCTATCCCGATGACAAGTCGTCGGTATAAGGTTAAAAACTCGTTGGTATAGAGTGTTACTATTGTAGTGTTAATGGTTGATCATTTGGTGCCAAATGTGTCTAGTATCCAAGTAAGAGGGTGTGCGTTGATGATACTAAAGTCCTTATTTCAAGTTGTTTCCCATCAGGTTGTAATGCCCTTTTCTTGGCAAAATTGGGTGCATCCTCATTATGTCACCGTACCAACCCCACATGTTCTTGAATCCTGTGTTGTATACACTCAGTTAAAGTTAATGACATAAAATTAAATATGTTGATACCTGTTGCTACACCAATGAGAACAGCCCAAGGTAGCTCTGCCCTGCTAAGACAAAATAAACCGTTAGGCTCACCGGAGGAGATGATCTTCTGCGATCCACCTTCGGCATGAGAATCAGTAAAGGGTTCTGAGTATAAAGTGAAGGGAAAGGTAGTGAAATAGGATAAGACCAGATGATTTAGCTTGGAGAGGAGATCCTTTATTTATACTATGCTTCAAGGTGTTCACGTGACTTGGGGATCTCTATTTTTGTGGTTTGGCAGGTACCTTATCCTTTGGTTCCTGCCTCGTGTTTGAGAGATTCTCCTTAAAGGGTATTAGTTGTTGACACTAGTCTGCTACCAGGATTTTGTCTTTATCGTTGAATTCCCCTATTTCCATGCATGGGTAGGAGGGGGAAGGTGATGTTCCTTTCCTATTTACTCTGACCTTTCTTCTTTTATACTTTGTTTGGATTATATTATTTATTGCTGGAGGACCAGTCTTTCGTTGAGCCTTGGCGACCTTCTTCTGGCTGGGCCCGGGCTGTTGTTGGGTTTTGGGCTTTGTTTTTACTGGGCAGCAGATTTTATTATCGGGCTATTAGTTTTATTATTGGGCTACTCCCGTCATCAGCCCCCCAAGTCAGATGTGTTTGAAAGTCCTTTCTTTTGAGCATGTCTGACTTTTGCCCAGCCTCTATCCCGGGCTTTTTGACTGCTTGGGCTTCTTGCCTACAGTGATTAAACGCCTCATATGCCATCATTACTCTATTTTGACAGTTGATGTGATTTGACCTCTCCTGGCGGTTACGCGTCTCCAAACAAAATTTTGAATTTCCCTATAAAAAGAAGGTGGAGGTTACTCATTCTTCTGTTTTGCTTTCAACCCTTTCGCCGATTTCTCTCTCTCGCATGTTAGTTATTTCTCCATCTTTTTTAGTTTTTACATTCTATTTTTCAATATGAGCGATCGATTTGACATGAATCGTAGGAAATGCTTGCTGAAGCAAAATGCTCTCGACGCCCTTTGTTTGAAGTATCATTTTCCGGCAGATTGTCAAGTGGTTTTGCCTTGTCCTAATCAGACAGTTTTTGACTGTCCTGCCAGTTTCATTGCCCTTTACACTAGTTTCATCGAGTTCTCGAATCTTCGTCTTCCGCTTTCTGTCTTCTGTAATAGGGTTTTGAACTTCTGTCAGTTGAACCTTACTCAAATTTCCCATTTTGGTGTGAGCAAAATTTTTCACTTTGAGATCTTGTGCAAGGCTCGCGGGGTTTCTCCTACTTTGGCCTTGTTTCATAAATTCTTTCACTTAGCCAAGAATGGGGACTGGTTTACCATCCAACGGAGGAAAGAACCTGCACCTCAGTGTATCCATCCTTCTAATCCGACGATAAAAGACCGGAAGGGTGAATTCTTTCGGGTTTCTGAAAAGGTTCTTCCTGGTCCTCTCCCATGGAGGGATCCTAAAGGTTCTGTTTCCGAA
This sequence comes from Smallanthus sonchifolius, assembly GCA_023525975.1. Classification (NCBI taxonomy): domain Eukaryota; kingdom Viridiplantae; phylum Streptophyta; class Magnoliopsida; order Asterales; family Asteraceae; genus Smallanthus; species Smallanthus sonchifolius. The sequence goes on along the minus strand of CM042028.1, from coordinate 13,718,297 downwards.
CCCAAGGTACTCGATTCTGCTTATGACCCTGCTCACTTTTCTCTTCTTCATGGTACTCTTACCTGGGCTCGCCCATGCTTGGAGGAGGTTCTTGTTTTAACCGGGCTCAGTTCTCTTTGGGATCACCCATGCGTTCTCCCCGCCTTCAGCAAGCACGGGGTTGGTATGTTAATTGCTAGTCTGTGCTTAATTTTATATATTGTTGTTTGTTTAATCTCCTGTTCTTTCTGTTTTTTGCAGCTATGGCACTTTTGGATGTTATGTCTTTGAGTTCTGACAATGAGATTGAAGTTACTCATCGTCCTCTATCTTCTGGTGAGGATGATGCTGCCACTTTGCATGCCAGGACTACTTATTCTCCTGGGGTCCTTTTGATCTTTTTGTTCCTGGCCCTGAGGAAGGTGGCGCTCTCACCGGTGTTCCTACTACAACTGTTGCGTCCTGCAAAAGGAAGAAGGAAGTGCTTTCTGCTATTGAGAAAACCAAACGCGTTCCTACTAGGTCGTCCAAGAGGAAAGCTTCCAAAGCTTCAGTTTGTGTTGAGGTCGCTCCTTTGGTTGGTACAGCCGGATCTTATCGCGCTTCGGTTATCATGGATTTTGAGGGGTCATCCACCCTTCCTTCGCAGGATAGTGATCACATCGAACTTACCCCTGATATTGATGACTCGTTCTTTGCCCCGAAGTTTAATTTTTTGAATAAAGATCTTTTCTCTAGTGCTTCAGTTAGTCGGGAGGTGGTTACACACTTTTCTACTCCCGGGCAGCAGCTAGCCAACCAACGTTTGAATGATGAGCAAATGTATAATCAAATGTGCATTTCCTGGGCCTTGATTGGTAGTTTTCTCCCGGATTCTTATAGGCGGTGGTCCGCTTGTGGTTTATATCAACAGCAAAGTACCAAGAAAATTGCCCTTCTGCAAGGTCGGATTTTCGAGGTAAAGAAGGAGGTAGTTGCTATAAGGAGGAGAAGATGAATGAGGTTCGGGCTTTGGAGCAGAAAGTTGCTGAAGGTCAAGAGCGTGAACGTAAGCTGGCGGATGAGTTGACTGCCCTTCAAGTTGCTACTGAGGATGGACGTGCCCAGCTATAGCAAGATACGGCTGCTTTTTTATTGGAGAAGAAGGAATTTAAAGCCCAGGAGGAAAAAATGAAGTCTTCTATGGCCCAGCTTGTGAAGCTTAACAAGGAGTTCCAGCGTTCACTCGACGATTTTTACACTGATAAGCGATGGTTGATTGAAGAGGGATTGCACTATGTTGTCCGCAACCTTTTGGCCAGTAAAGAATTCCTTAACCCTCTGGGAGCCATCCAGGAAGCTGCTATTGCCTACGGCGAATATAAGGGTTTGCTCCTTGGTTATCGTTGTGCTATAAAAAAGGTGCCTCTCACTGATTCATCTTCTTACCGTCCCGAAGCCAAAAATCAGCTTGTCTCGGCCGTTCAGTCTTTTGAGGGTGCTTCCTTTCCTTACCTGGATACCCTAGCTGTTTGTGGCACTAATCCCCTGTCCGTTTTCCGGGACGTTTAGCCTGAGGTACCTGTGAAAAAGAATCTGCTTGGGGCTGGGAGTGGTCAAACTATGCAGACCCAAGCGAGTCCGGGCGTTTCCTTACTATATCCCTCTGCTGTCCGCCAGGTAGGGAAGTCCCGTGCCCCGGTCCCACTGTTTGATGCAGGTATTAAAGGTAATGGGAAAACTAGAGTGGGTGTTGAAGGTTCTACCGGTGCAGCTGGGTTTGAGAAGGATGCTGGTGATCACCTTGAAGCTAGTAGCGATAACATGTCTTAGGATCCTTGAAGTGATTCTGAATGGACTTGTTTTGTGGCCCTACGTGGCCTGTTTGTTTGTTTATGACATTACTCTGTTGACTTGTGTGTGTGGTGAACAATGTTTTCTTATATTTTGATGTGTTATGTTTGTAGGAATGATATTCCTAAACTTTTATGAATGTACCTAATATGTATTAGGGTTTTTGGGATTTCTTGTTCTTACGATTGTATATATTGTGCAATATTGTGTGCATAGGTAGGTCAGGGTCGGACCCCATGGAGCTGTATTGTATTAGGTGCTCAACCTTTACATGGGAAGGACAAGGCAGAACCTATGGAGCTATATTGTATTAGGTGCTCAACCTTTGCATGGGAAGGACAATGCCGGAACCCATGGAGTTATATTGTATTAGGTGCTCAACCTTTGCATGGGAAGGACAAGGCCGGAACCCATGGAGCTATATTGTATTAGGTGCTCAATCTTTGCATGGGGAGGATAAGGTCGGAACCCATGGGGCAATTTGGTACCCTATTTGTATGTGTAGCCTTTTTGGCTTTTGCTTTGCTCAAGTATGCCATTTTCTCAAAATAAAGACTGCTTCTTGTATTCATCATGTCACACCCCAACCGACGGCGGAATACGTCGGGGCGTGGCATGTAGACTGTTCATAAGCACATGATCAACTATAAATTTCATATGTTCATTAAACCATGATTTCATTACAATAATTCAATCAACAACCATAATGAAATACATTCACATGTTCTAGTTCTTTGTTCACTAAGTCCAAATCCTATATGTCGTATCTTGCATAAGATCTCAAATACTAGTACCTGAAACATTATGAAAATAGGGTCAACTAAAAATAGTTGGTGAGCATACATAGGTTTTGACACCACAAGTAATATCAAGAGTTTGTGTACAATTCATATGATGCATGGATTAATAAGGCGATTATGGAGAACCACTATTGTTTAAACTGGGGCGCACAATCAAACCTTGTGACTGAGAGGCATAACACGCAGGTTATCCTTAAGTGTGAGGCATAACACGCAGGTTATCCTTAAATGTGAGGCATAACACGCAGGTTATCCTTAAATGTTCTCGGTAACAATCACCCTAACCGGGTGGGTTGGTCAGACACAATAGATCTATCATTGTATACCGTCGGCTTGTACAGAGTTAATGATTGCACTTGCACTATGCACAAAAAAAGTATTTAAATGTTGTTTGCACAAATAGTGTTCAGGCATAAGGCTCAAATTGCACACATAAAAATAATGTTTTGAATTGTATAAGTTGCAAATAGTTTCGAATGAAAATCATGTTTCACCCCAAAGATGTAAAAGTGAAAAAGGGGCTATGTAAACTCACATTGGATTTGTAGCTTGGATGCACAAGTACGGGTAGTTGCACAAGTTGTTTAGCTAACCACAGGGTTAACCTATGTTTGAAGTTGTATACGTATCAAAGACATGTTCACAAGACTAATGTATACAGATATTGGACTGGGTTGAATGGTGTGTTTACGTTTGTTAATAATGAAATAATATATTTGTTTATATAGAAATAATATGTTTGTTAATAAAGGATTGATTATATGTGTGTGTATATATATATATATATATTAATATATATATATATATATATATATATATATATTATTTTGCTTATAAACGAATGTTCGACTAGTATTTATTCAAATATATATAGATTATAATGACTCAATTAATTAGATAGTTAAATTAGTTCTTTATCAAAATAAATAATGATAAAGAGTTCTTTATCAAAATAAATAATGATAAAGAGTCATAAATTCCTCTAAATAATTGGGTAATTAATAAAACAATTCTTAGGGTTTTAAATTAACTAATTATACAAATCTTTAATAAAATTTATTGGTTTTTAACTCCTTAAAATGGTGAAATAATTATTAAAATTCATTAGGTTAATAATTTAGTCCCTAAAACAATCCCGGGCCTTGTGTGGTTTATAAAATAATTTTTATAGGGAAAATAAGACAAAAATTCGGTTTAAAAATGATTTTTAAAAAAATTGCGGACCACGGGACTCGAACCCGGGTCTCTACGGTGAGAGTCAAGCGACCTAACCACTGGACCAAATGCCAGGTAGTTGTATTTAGGGATTATTAAAAGGTTTTAACAATCAGGAGGCAGTGGATCCGATATCACGCGCGTAAAAAAGGTGATGAGGTGCGCGGCTGGGCTCGAACCCGCGACCTCTTCCCTAAGAGTCGAACGCTTTAACCGGTGGACCTGGGCACATGCCTTGGTCATTAACAGATGCGAAAAACATTTTAACCACCAACCCGAAACAGTCTTCTTCCCCAATCCGCCACCCGAACCAAACCCTAACCCCAAATGTCTCCCAAATCGTACCCGGTCGTTCAATAGACCATAGGGCTTTTGTTCAGGGGTTTGAGATGATCTTAATGACACAAGATTTACCTCGAATGCTTGTATGTGGAGGACGAACGGTAGGGACGTCCGAATCGGCAATCCGGGAGCTCGCCGGAGGTCTAGAGAGGGAAGGCAACGAATACAGATGTGTAGGAAGTTTGTGGCATCTGTAATGAAGGTGTACGTTCATTTTTATAGGTCAATTTCACGTGTTAATGCTCGAATTGAAGTCGGGAATGATGGATGACGGTTACGAGCCGTTTGTAATCAAATCCTTTGATTCTAGATATAATTAGCTTATCATGGACTAGTAAAACCGTCGCACATTGATTCCATATGATTGATTACTATTTTAATGCTTGAATTCGAAGGATTTATGAACGAATTTGAGGGTTGGAGCTCGGGTTGACTTTCAAAAGTCAAACCCACAGATTTGAGGTTCAAGACTAAAAGAGGGGGTTCAAATGTGATGGTTCAATGTATTTAAAGGGTTCAAACCAATTTTCTTTGCTTTAAATTCTTTTTAAATATAAAAAAAACACTTGGTTTTTTTTATAAAACTAAGCTTATTTATGTAAAACTTCAAATCTTTTTATAAAAGAAAATTTCTATTTTATAAAACTATAAATCTTACAAGTGAAATCAAAATTTGATTATCAAATATACATATGTTTATATTTATAAATAAATACATGTATATATATAAAAGGTGTAGATACCTAATTAAAACTCAAAGGTTTTGTTTTTTTGATATATTTATTATGACAAAGTATGAACATGTATATATATATTGAGTAGAAAATAAATGATATGTAATTGCAAAGATTGAAATTTTGAATTTGATACACATTGAAATTATAATTGATGTGTCACATTGCATTGAACAAGAAATGGAATTGAAATGTCGTTATTGTTTAAAATAAAAAAAAAAGTAAAATAAGTCCAGAAATCATGGATGTTACAGTATCCCCAAGTTGAGGTAATTTCGTCCCGAAATTAAACTAGTGGAGGCTACTGAATCAAGGGAAAAAATGCGGGTTTGGATTCTCAACAAGCTTTGATTGTCGGTTTGAGGAGTATAATTGATGGCAAGGTTCAGGTCTGACACTCAAAGTCAGGCATGAGTGGTGATAGTGGGTTTAGTTTGGAGAGAATTGAGGAGAACGATGAGAATTTGGGGATCAAAACTCATTTAGGATGTAGTCTAACATGCTCAAGAAATGTCACTAGATAAGAGGTTTCACAAACTTTGGTCAAGGTCAAAATAACATAAAACGTCGCGTGACACGAATAATGCTACTTATGACGATATGACAGGAACACTTATATATAGGAAGTACCAGCGGCGTATCCACCATGCCCTTATCATATTGTATCAGTTTCGTTATTATATATCACGATAGGTTTTATTTCATAACGCACGACAGAATTCACTATGTTTTCCATGCGCTGACTTTTATAATTACGTGTGCATCCGTAATTACTCAATTCATCGCATGGTCCGTATAGATCATCCCATTGTGTGTTGGTCAAAAGGGGACACAAGGTTACTTAATTCATAACTATTGTTTCACACGTGTGTTGCTAACAAACAACTATGTCCATAGATAATAAAATCAATCAAAGACTAAAAGAATAACAATGTGGCATAACCCCTTGGTTGTCCTAGATAGATGGCATAATCCTCAAGATTACCCATAAAGTTTATAGCTCCCTCGGGTTTGAACAAGAATACGTCAAACCCCGAGTAACTCAAAGTTTATAGCCATCAACTTTAATGGATAAGGTGAATGATCATGCCTCATGTACATAGTGGGCAATTAATTGCAAGTAAACAGTCTAGTTTCGTGTGAAATGTAAACACTCAAGTTTCATGTATAACCTAGTGTCACGTATGCTGTAAACAACTAAGCCTCATGTATAATGTGAACAATCTAGTATCATGTATGTTGCAAACAACAAGTTTTGTGTACAAAGTGATCAATCAAGTTTCGTGTATATTGCAAACACCCAAGTTTCATGTATCATGTGATCACTCCAGTGTCATGTGCATTGTGAATATTCATATGTAAGTTATTGAATCTCATGAGTAGTGTAAACTATCGAAGTTTGTAGGTGATCGAGTTTTGCGGGCATGCGTGTTACTTGGCACTCATGTGCCATGTTGGTAGTCGAGTTTTAAATTTTTAAATTTGAATGGGTAACGTCCATGCGAAACGATTCATCTTCTCGAAGTTGGCTAGCAAGCTCAAACTCTTTATAATGATGGTGATAAACCCTAATATGTGTAAATTGTTCGAAAGATAACATAAATTATTACAAAGCATGATTTATTCTAGATTAAATCTTCGTCCGACCCCATCTTGCACTTGATTCAAACGGCCTCATTCGCCGTCTCGGTATTGACTTGAGTTCCATTTATGTTGTAAACGCGGGCACGGGCACCACCCTGATTTGCATTAGCCAACCTTGGGCAACGATTTCGGAAGTGGTTTGGGTCACCACACTCGTAACAAGCTCGCCCGTTAGCAATGGCTGGTACAGCTTGGTTGGCAGCTGGTGGATTGACTCGGTTTCCTGGATTGGCTTGGACAACAGGAGCCCCAGCTCGGCAAGTATTAGCCACATGTCCATATTTCCCACAACTCGTACATAGACGGCACCGTAGGGTCGGGTAATGGTGATACTTGCAGATATTGCATTGGGGGGTTGACACCTACATATGTTCTTCTATCAGGATTCTGAGCCACTGGAGCAACTTGGGTGATAGGTGCAGCAGGGGTAACGACGGCAAAATTCTTAGCCTTACGCTTCTTATTATGGAAAGAAGGTTCGGGCTTGTCCACTTTGGCTGTTTCAGAAGGGTTTGCTTGGTCACTGATCTTTTTCGCACCCTTTCTTGTCAATGTACCTGCCTTCACGTGGTTGTCAGTTAACGTGGCGGCTAGGCGTATAGCGTCCTCAAGAGTGGCGGGGTTTCTTCCCAATACCGTGTCTTGGATATTCATAGGTAGTCCTCCTATGTACTTCTCAATACCCTGAGATAGAGGTGTGACCATGTGTGGCACCAGGAGACTCAACTCATGGAAACGGGTTGTGTAGACCAAGTTCTCACCACTGTTTTGGGCAAGATCCCAAAACTCAGCTTCCAGTTTCTTCATCTCGTTCCGGGGACAGAACTCCTCAGTCATCAGCCTCTTCACATCATCCCATGGCAAAGCCATTGCCACATCAACACCTCGGTTCCTTTTCTCACCGTTCCACCATGTGAGCGCCCGTTTTTGGAAGACATTTGTAGCGTAACGGACTCGGAGATTGTCAGGGCAGTCACTGTTGAGGAAGGTGTTTTCAATGCCTTCAAACCACTGAAGGAGGCCTGTAGCTCCTTCGGTGCCATAAAACTTGACAGGGTTGCACGAATTAAAGTGTTTGAAGGTGCATTGAGGCGGGTTGGCACCACCACCACCACCACCACCAATAGCACTACCACTATTGTTGTTGTTTGCCTGAGTGAGTTGGTTCACCAGTTGAGTAAGGAGTGCAGCAAGGTCGTTGTTGTTGTTGTTGTTGTTGGTGTTGTTAGTGTTGTTGGTGTTGTTGGTGTTGTTACGACGAGGAGGCATGCTATAGAAGAAACAATACAAAGATAAAAAAAAATAACTATATTTGGATTGTACTCCGTGAATACTATGACTTATCAAGGTTATTTAAATTCATATAGTTTTCAAGAAAACGCGCTTTAGCCTATAAGTGAACACTCATTCCAGGAATTCCCAGGAAAGCATACGGGTCCTTCGGTTGATTAGGATTTATACGAAATGCTTTCCTAGACAGAAAACCAAGAATACAGGTGTCACCCTTCCAGATTGCACGTGTTCCTTACTAATTATTAGAGTTTAAAACCTTGACGATGTTTAAGGATTTTGATGTTGACATAGGTAGGTGTAAGAAGGATAAGTGTCTTAGGATAGAAGTACTAGTAAATAATCTAACAAGTAAGGTGTCATATAGCATGTAGTATGGGTGTCTTATGGTTATAGTCTAGGTTATGGGTTTCTAATAACCTAATTCCCTATAACCATGGCTCTGATACCAATCTGTCACACCCCAACCGACGGTGGAATACGTCGGGGCGTGGCATGTAGACTGTTCATAAGCACATGATCAACTATAAATTTCATATGTTCATTAAACCATGATTTCATTACAATAATTCAATCAACAACCATAATGAAATACATCCACATGTTCTAGTTCTTTGTTCACTAAGTCCAAATCCTATATGTCGTATCTTGCATAAGATCTCAAATACTAGTACCTGAAACATTATGAAAATAGGGTCAACTAAAAATAGTTGGTGAGCATACATAGGTTTTGACACCACAAGTAATATCAAGAGTTTGTGTACAATTCATATGATGCATGGATTAATAAGGCGATTATGGAGAACCACTATTGTTTAAACTGGGGCGCACAATCAAACCTTGTGACTGAGAGGCATAACACGCAGGTTATCCTTAAGTGTGAGGCATAACACGCAGGTTATCCTTAAATGTGAGGCATAACACGCAGGTTATCCTTAAATGTTCTCGGTAACAATCACCCTAACCGGGTGGGTTGGTCAGACACAATAAATCTATCATTGTATACCGTCGGCTTGTACAGAGTTAATGATTGCACTTGCACTATGCACAAAAAAGTATTTAAATGTTGTTTGCACAAATAGTGTTCAGGCATAAGGCTCAAATTGCACACATGATCATAATGTTTTGAATTGTATAAGTTGCAAATAGTTTCGAATGAAAATCATGTTTCACCCCAAAGATGTAAAAGTGAAAAAGGAGCTATGTAAACTCACATTGGATTTGTAGCTTGGATGCACAAGTACGGGTAGTTGCACAAGTTGTTTAGCTAACCACATGGTTAACCTATGTTTGAAGTTGTATACGTATCAAAGACATATTCACAAGACTAATGTATACAGATATTGGACTGGGTTGAATGGTGTGTTTACGTTTGTTAATAATGAAATAATATATTTGTTTATATAGAAATAATATGTTTGTTAATAAAGGATTGATTATATGTGTGTATATATATATATATTAATATATATATATATATATATATATATATATTATTTTGCTTATAAACGAATGTTCGACTAGTATTTATTCAAATATATATATAGATTATAATGACTCAATTAATTAGATAGTTAAATTAGTTCTTTATCAAAATAAATAATGATAAAGAGTCATAAATTCCTCTAAATAATTGGGTAATTAATAAAATAATTCTTAGGGTTTTAAATTAACTAATTATACAAATCTTTAATAAAATTTATTGGTTTTTAACTCCTTAAAATGGTGAAATAATTATTAAAATTCATTAGGTTAATAATTTAGTCCCTAAAACAATCCCGGGCCTTGAGTGATTTATAAAAAAATTTTTATAGGGAAAATAAGACAAAAATTCGGTTTAAAAATGATTTTTAAAAAAATTGCGGACCTCGGGACTCGAACCTGGGTCTCTACGGTGAGAGTCAAGCGACCTAACCACTGGACCAAAGGCCAGGTAGTGGTATTTAGGGATTATTAAAAGGTTTTAACAATCAGGAGGCAGTGGATCCGATATCACGCGCGTAAAAAGGGTGATGAGGTGCGCGGCTGGGCTCGAACCCGCGACCTCTTCCCTAAGAGTCGAACGCTTTAACCGGTGGACCTGGGTACATGCCTTGGTCATTAACAGATGCGAAAAACAATTTAACTACCAACCCGAAACAGTCTTCTTCCCCAATCCGCCACCCGAACCAAACCCTAACCCCAAATGTCTCCCAAATCGTACCCGGTCGTTCAATAGACCATAGGGCTTTTGTTCAAGGGTTTGAGATGATCTTAATGACACAAGATTTACCTCGAATGCTTGTATGTGGAGGACGAACGGTAGGGACGTCCGAATCGGCAATCCGGGAGCTCGCCGGAGGTCTAGAGAGGGAAGGCAACGAATACAGATGTGTAGGAAGTTTGTGGCATCTGTAATGAAGGTGTACGTTCATTTTTATAGGTCAATTTCACGTGTTAATGCTCGAATTGAAGTCGGGAATGATGGATGACGGTTACGAGCCGTTTGTAATCAAATCCTTTGATTCTAGATATAATTAGCTTATCATGGACTAGTAAAACCGTCGCACATTGATTCCATATGATTGATTACTGTTTTAATGCTTGAATTCGAAGGATTTATGAACAAATTTGAGGGTTGGAGCTCGGGTTGACTTTCAAAATTCAAACCCACGGATTTGAGGTTCAAGACTAAAAGAGGGGGTTCAAATGTGATGGTTCAATGTATTTAAAGGGTTCAAACCAATTTTCTTTGCTTTAAATTCTTTTTAAATATAAAAAAACACTTGGTTTTTTTTTATAAAACTAAGCTTATTTATGTAAAACTTCAAATCTTTTTATAAAAGAAAATTTTTATTTTATAAAACTATAAATCTTACAAGTGAAATCAAAATTTGATTATCAAATATACATATGTTTATATTTATAAATAAATACATGTATATATATAAAAGGTGTAGATACCTAATTAAAACTCAAAGGTTTTGTTTTTTTGATATATTTATTATGACAAAGTATGAACATGTATATATATATTGAGTAGAAAATAAATGATATGTAATTGGAAAGATTGAAATTTTGAATTTGATACACATTGAAATTATAATTGATGTGTCACATTGCATTGAACAAGAAATGGAATTGAAATGTCGTTATTGTTTAAAATAAAAAAAAAGTAAAATAAGTCCAGAAATCATGGATGTTACACATCACTTGCTAACTGTGTTACATAACCTATCGGCTTACATGGACAAAAGTTTGACGTATGAAAATTTCTTAGTGTTACTATTAATCTGTTAAAAGATGTAACTTTTTTCCCTGTCTGCAGTCTTTCCCTTTGATCTTCTTCAAGTGTGGAACCTGCGTAGGTTGACCACGTTCCAGTGCCTGGGTACTTTCTTCCCATCCATATGGTTCAACTTGTATGACCCTCCTTTGTGGCTTTCTTTGACTTGATAAGGACCCTCCCACCTTGGGCCCATCTTTTCCGTATCCTGTTATCGACTAGCCTCATTCTTTCTCATGACAAGGTCGTCCGGGCGAAATGACTCTGGCTTCACCCGGGCATTGTAGTATTTTTCCATTTGAAGTTTATACCGGCCTTCTTTGATGTATGCTTCTTCTCTCTGTTCCTCCAACAAATCCAGATTTACGGAGAGCTCAGGGTCATTGTTTGCTTCCTTAAACATGCTCCTCCTTGTGGATATGACTCCAATTTCTGCTGGGATCATGGCCTCTGACTCGAAGGTGAGGCTGAAAGGTGTTTTGCCATTGCTCGTCTTCTCCGTTGTTCTTATGGCCCATAGAACGCTAGGTAGTTCTTCGAGCCAGTTCCGCCCATACCTTTCCAACCTCGTCTTCAAGCCTTCCACGATGCTTCTGTTCATACGTTCTACTTGGCCATTTGCCTGTGGATGAGCTACCGACGTAAAGATTTGTTTCGTGTGAAAACTTTTACACCATCCTTTAAATGGTTCGTTGGCAAACTGTTTCCCGTTGTCCGTTACCAATTCCCCCGGTAGCCCAAACCGGCAAATTATGTTCTCCCAAAAAAAATTGACCACTTGTTTCCCGGTAATAGAGGCTGGAGGTTTCACCTCTGGCCACTTTGTAAAGTAATCAACTGCTACTAAAAGGAATTTTACCTTGCATGCTCCTTCCGGAAACGGGCCTACGATATCCATGCCCCATTTGAAGAATGGCCATGCGGATTTGATGGTCACAAGGTTGTGCCTTGGGTCATGCGTGACTGGTTCATGGAGTTGGCAGGCTTCGCATTTTTTGATTTCTTCCAATGTATCTTTGTGCATTGTGGGCCAATAATACCCTAGGTTCATAATTTTTGACACAACTGTTCTTGGCCCGGCATGTGTTCCACATGCTCCCATATGGATTTCCCTGATGATATAATTGCTCTGAATCGGCCCTACACACCGCAAGAGTGGGGATAAATAGGATTTTTTGAATAGCTGCCCCTCTACCATTGTGTATTGCGATGCTTTTAATATCAGTCGTCGGGCTTCGGATTCATCCTCTGGGAGGACCCCGGTTGTTAAGTAGTCTTTGATAGGGGTCAACCATGTTTCCCCTTCTTCTTCCACTATGTCCCCGACATCCTTACCCGCGACTGAACTGCTCTCCTGAACTTCTACCGGCACTTCTTTGGTCAGGTGTGCGAAAGTGAGCGATGCCAATTTACTTAAAGCATCTGCCCGCTTGTTTTGTGTCCTTGAAACTTGCATTACTGTGCATTTGCTAAAGCCCTTTATTAGCTGTTTAGCTTGTTCCTTGTATTGTTGCATTGATGGATCCTTTGCTGTGTATTCCCCGTTTACCTGATTCGCCACCAACAGGGAGTTTACATGCGCCTTTAAGTATCTTGCCCCAAACTTCTTTGCCATTCGTAGCCTTGCTAGGAATGCTTCGTATTCGGCTTCATTGTTTGTGCTGGGGAAGTTTAGGCGCAGCGCGTATGTGATCTCCTTTCCTTCTAGGTCAATGAGGATGAGGCCTGCTCCCGATCCTTTAGCGCTGGAGGCTCCGTCCGTGTATAATATCCATTCCCCAGTAAGGCTGTTTTCCTCGGGAGTGGAGATATCTTGGATTTGTTTTTCTTCATTTAGTTCTTCAATGATGAAATCAGCCAGGGCTTGTCCTTTGATTGCTGTTTGGGGAGCATACGTGATCCCGTGCTCCCCTGTATGCTCCCCTAGGGCAATTGCCCATTTTGCCAATCTTCCGAAGGATTCTGGTTTTGTAAGTACTTTTTTAAGTGGGTGGTTAGTAAGGATCTGCACAGGGTGCGCTTGGAAGTATCTCCTTAGTCTCTTTGTTGCATGTACCACCGCTAGGGCTGACCGTTCTAGCTGGGAATATCTTGTTTCTGCTACTTTCAATGTCCGGCTTACAAAATAGATGGGTAATTGGTGCCCCTTCCTGTCGGTGATCAGCACGGCGCTGATTGCTTCTTTTCCAGCTGTAATGTATAGAAAAAGTTGTTCTCCTTTTTGAGGAGCTACCATGGCTGGTATCCCGGCGATGTAATTTTTCATGTTTTGAAAGGCTTCTTCTGCTTTGGTGCCCCATTGGAAATCTGCTTTTTTCGAGTAACCTTTTAACGTTTTAAAGAATGGTAATGAGCGTTCTGCTGATTTTGATAAAAATCGATGGAGAGCAGCCAACTTACCGTTTAGACTCTGGACCTCTTTTCTGCTTCTTGGGGACTTCATGTCTCTTATTGCCTTGACTTTGTCGGGGTTTGCCCGAATCTCCTGCTTATTGACCACGTGCCCTAGGAAGCTGCCTTCTTCGAAACCAAATAAGCATTTCCCGTGATTGAGCTTCATATTGATCTTTCGCAAATTTTTGAATGTTTGCTCTACGTCTCTGATCATGGCATCTTCGTTCTGGCTTTTGATGACCAGGTCATCCACGTATGCCTCCATGTTTTTGCCCAGCTAGCCTTCGAACGCTTTGTCAATCAATCTTTGATAAGTGGCTGTTGCATTCTTTAAACCAAACGGCATTTTTTTTGTAACAGAAAATACCTTTAGTGGTGTGGAAGGCAGTCTTTTCCTCATCAGCTCTGCTCATTTTTATTTGATGGTAGCCTTTATATGCATCCAGAAAACATTTCATATTGAAACCTGCTAGCGAGTCTACTTTCAGGTCGATTTCGAGAAGAGGATAACAGTCATTGGGGCATACTTTGTTTAGGTCTTTAAAATCGACGCACATTCTCTAGCTTCCATCCGATTTTTTCACCATTACCGGATTGGCCACCCATGTGTGGTACTTCATTTCCCTGAGGATGTCTGCTAATACTAACTTGTTTACCTCCCCTATGACTTCCTGAATTCTCTCTAGGGCGAGGCTCCGCTTTTTTGGACAACTGGTATCTGGGCGGGGCTGATGTTAAGAGAGTGTTTAGCAATTCTTCTGGGGACCCTGGTCATGTCCCTTGGGGACCAAGCAAACACGTCTTTGCTCTTTCGTAAGACTTCTACCAACTTTCTCTTTCCTTGATCTGATAGGTTGGGCCCGATGTTGATCTTTTGTTCCGGGTATTTGCTGTTGATGCTTATTTTCCCTTCGGTGAGCCCTTCTTCCGTTACCCCTACCAGGAGGGCTTCCGGGGAGGGGTAAATAGCACATATTCCCATTTTTGTCGGGAATTTCATTACGGCATGAGCTGTGGATACGACGGCTTTGAACGAGCTTATCCCCGGCCTCCCAATGATGACGTTATACCGTGATGGCGATCGTATTACTACGAACAACATCTCTTTTGTCCGCTGGTATCTTCCATTTCCAAGGGATATGGCTAACCTGATTTCTCCAACCGGGCATACTCTTTCCCCTGAGAATCCAACCAATGGTGTGGTGGAAGGAGACAATTTCTTCCTTGTTTCTTCATCTAACTGAAGAAAAACAGTGCTCATACATGATTTCCGATGCGCTTCCTCCATCGAGGTAGACTCGTCTCACCTCCTGTCCCTTTATGTTAGCTTGTATTATCACGGGGGACCATGCTGACTTGCCCGAGGCTATTGGAGGGAAGGTGATTTCTTCCTTTGACAGGTTCTTGGCCTTTCCATTATCTTGCTGTTTGGGTCGCCCTGGCCCGGTCACCATGAGTATCTCCTTTCTTTTTCCCCGCTCGTTTTCTTGTCTTTCCTCCGGTTTCTTGTTTTGATGTCTTTGATTAAGTGTGCTAGCTCCCCTGATTGTACCGCAGCCTCGATTCTTTTCTTTAATTGGAAACAATCGTTGGTATTATGACCCACGTCTCCGTGAAACTCACAATACTTGTGTGCCATCTTTGCGTCTGGTGGTTTGTTAACGATCTTAGGTGGGCGAAAACTAAACTTAGCCTCCTCTGTCGCTATGATTTCTTTTGGGGTTTTGGTGAGTGCAGTGAACTGTGTGGGTCTTGCCCTGTCTTCCTCTCGATTCCTCGGACGGCTGTACGGGTATTCGGTTCTTTTGTATGGACGGCGGGACTCGTGAAAGTGGCTTGTTGATCTCCTTTCTACGAACGGTTGGAAACGTTGTTGATTCTTGCTTGTTTGTGGGGAGCTTTTCCACGTGGGGTTCTTTGTCTTTCTCCCCCCTTCCAATATCTGTGTTGCTTCTTTCCCTCTTAAGAAGGCTTCTGCCTTCTCCAATGTTTCTTCCATGGTTTTTGGGATATTACGGTTAAGCTCTTCTATCAGCTGGCGTGCCCACACTCTGTGTATGAATCCCGAGATTCTCATTTGCTCTGTAACCCCGCTTATGCTTAAACCCTCCAACTCGTATCTCTCCATAAAAGACCTTAAGTCTTCATCTTCTCTCTGCTTTATATTATGGAGGACTACCGGGTCCTTTGTGTACCTTTTTTGCTACATGAAGTTAGTTAGGAAACTTCTGCTTAGATCCTCGAAGTTATCTATGCTTTCGCTTAGTAGGCTATTGAACCATAAGCGAGCGGGACCTGATTGCGTTTGCACGAACATATGGCACCAAACGGGCATGGACCATTGCTCTACTTTCTCCGCGCCGGAGAAGAGTTCTAAGTGATCGTCTTGGTCTCCGAGGCCGTCATATGTCTTGACATTTGATGGCATCTTTTTCATTGGAGGGAATTTAAAATCTGCAATCCGGGAGGTGAATTTAGTGTGAACGTTTGGTACGTATGGCCTTGAAAGATCATCTTCTCCCCCTACATGGGGTATCGGGTGAGTGTAGGTGGCTACGGGTTGGGTTACCATTGGAGCAGACGAGTAATACAAGTAGTAGCTTGGGGGAAGGATACTGTGACTATTTTGCATTTGTACCCCTCCTAGGGTATGAGGCAGCCCCTGGGGTTGAAATGGAGCAAACACCGGGGCCTAAGTGTCAATCAGCTGGCCTGTGAATTGTCAGGTGTATTGTTGGAAACTCATTCCTCCGGGGAAAAGCAGACCCCCGGGGAGAGAAGCAAATTGTCTTGGATCCGTCCATGGTAAGGAGTGGAGGAAAGGGTTGTACATGTTTTCAAACCTTGGAGCTGGGTTGCTGACGGTCATGTTCATGAGTGACATAGCTGGGAGACTGACAGGTAATTCCCCTGCCTCTGTTGTGACTACCACGTTCTCTCCTTGAGGGGAGGTTAGAGTCAGAGTGACGCTTGGCTCTTCCTCGTACTCTAGGCAAGCCCTGACTCCTTGTAGTCGTGCCTCCTGGGCATACTCGTTCATGAGTTCCTGTAGGCGCGAGAAGTTTTCCCTTATCCCCTCGGGTGTCAACTCAATCATGTCCGAGATTTCCACAGGACCATCTGGAGTCTGGGCTAGGGGACCTTGGGGAGTATGTTCTCCCGTCATGGCGATCGGGTGCAACAAAGAGAAAGAACTGAGTTCGAAAAAAGATTCTTCGTTGGTGTTGAGACACGACTTCGAGATCGTCTGAAGTGAAGCGTGCCCCACGGTGGGCGCCACTTGTTGCTACATCGATGAGAACAGCCCAAGGTATCTCCACCCTGCTAAGACAAAATAAACCGTTAGGCTCACTGCAGGAGATGATCTCCTGCGATCCACCTTCGGCGTGAGAATCAGTAAAGGGTTCTGAGTATAAAGTGAAGGGAAAGGTAGTGAAATAGGCTAAGACCAGATAATTTACCTTATCCTTTGGTCCCTGCCTCGTGTTTGAGAGATCCTTTATTTATACTATGGTTCAAGGTGTTCACGTGACTTGGGGATCTCTATTTTTGTGGTTTGGCGGGTACCTTATCCTTTGGTCCCTGCCTCGTGTTTGAGAGATTCTCCATAAAGGGTATAAGTTGTTGACACTAGTCTGCTACCAGGCTTTTGTCTTGATCGTTGACTTCCCCTGTTTCCCTGCATGGGTAGGAGGGGGAAGGTGTTGTTCCTTTCCTGTTTACTTTGACCTTTCTTCTTTTGTACTTTGTTTAGATTATATTATTTATTGTTAGATGACCAGTCATTCGTTGAGCCTTGGCGACCTTCTTCTTGATAGTTGAGTCGACCTGAGTTTACTGCATTCTTAGTTTAATCTTTAGTGTAGTAAACCCCCCAAACCAATCATTAATATTTAGTCCGAGTCAGAGTCTAGTTTAGCTATTCAGTGTCTTTTGGGTTCGATATCCGGACTTCGTTAGTCTATACTGCATTGATCGATACACTTGCCGGTTGTGTGGTCTAGTATTAGGTCAAGTCTAGGTTTATAAATTTAAAGCTAGAGAGTCTAGATTAGGGTTTATTTTTATTAGTTTTTATAGACCGTTTAGACGACATCAAGTTTTTGGCGCCGTTGCCGGGGACACTTGGCAATAGCAATATTAGCTTTGACTAGTTCTTTTAGTGATTTTTGGTTTATTTGAGTCTTTTGTTTTCTTTTGAGTCTTGTGTGCTACTTGTGAGTCTTATCTGAGTGTCTAATTTAGAATCGAGTCTTTCTGTGTGTCTTTGAGTCTTTATTCTGTTTCTTCCTTAGAGTCTTTCTGTTTATGCCCAATACTCGTTCGCAAGGATCACCATCTTTTGCAGATTTTCAAGAGCCCGAACGAGAGCTTCACGAGCGCACCCGCGACTTTCGGGAGCGTTTAGAGGAGCTTTGCAAATCCCAGGTACGTTCTAAGAGCCCAGTTCCATTTCCTATCATGGGCGACGCTAACCCACCGGCTAGACGTACTGTGCACCAGAGGGCCAGTGACGGGGTTACGGGCGCGAGATCTTCGATCACACGTCCCGCCATCCCTAATACCAATACATGGCAAATCCCGTCACATGTCATGAGTACGATCACTCATGCTACACAGTTCCATGGCCTCGAGGATGAGGATGCACCCGGACATTTGTCCCGCTTTGCGCGGATATGTGATACATTTAACATCTCGGGTGTGTCTAAGGACGCAGTCTACTTGCGTCTCTTTCCATTCTCCCTTTCTGTTCGTGCATCTACTTGGCTCGACACTCTTCCCGACAATTCTATTACCACATGGGAGGATCTCGAAGCCAAGTTCTTCAAGAAATATTTTCCACCTTCCAGGGCCGCTCTCCTTCGGGACCAAATCCATTCGTTCTGGATGGATCCTGACGAGCCTTATCACTTGGCCTAGGAGCGGTTCAACGCGCTGTTGAGCCGGTGCCCCCAGCACGGTATGCCAGACTGGGCACTAGTGGAGAAGTTCTATAATGGCCTCACCTTCGAGAAGCAGCAAATGTTCAACACAGCTGCAGGAGGCCATATTATGGATAGACTTGAGCCTGAAGAGTGCGAGGAAATGTTCTAGAGCTTCGCTCAAGCCGAACAGTAGCACCCACGTTCTGTTAGGGATTCCATCCCTACTGCTAGATCACACGCCTCTTCTCCTAGAGGTGTGCATCAGGTCACTCCTGATTCTAGCGTGGCTGCTGCCCTCGCCTTGATGGCTAATGAGATAAAGGAGCTGAAGCTCAGTGCTTTGAGGTGTCAGGTGTGCAGGGGAGGACACGACACCCGAGATTGCCCGGTCAATAATCAGAAGCACGTGAGCTATGCTGGCAACCAATACCAGAACCGAGGATACAACACTAGCAATTCATTTGGCTTAGGATGGAAGTCTGGATTCAATGGTCACCAGCAACAGTATGGAGGAGCTGAAGGAGGAGCGAGCTCGGGAAGCAGTGTCAGCTCGAAGAAGATTGAGGATATGCTTAAGACCCAGACACAGCTGCTCGCTCAACTGGTGCAGAATGATAGAGATGCTCGGCAAAGACTGGATAGCCACGACACTCTTTTAAAGAATCAGCAATCGGCGTTCCAGGATTTGCAACGCACGGTAGGAGACATCGCTATGAACTTAAAAGATAGGCAAGGAGGTCTATCTTCGGGCCCAAACGCTTCAGTGATGGCTGTGTCGGTGAAGAGTGTGGAGAGGAGAGAGGTTGAAGAGGATGACTCCCACTCTAGTGAGCATAATATTCCCTCAGTGGAGGAGGTGAATAAGATAGATTGGGAAGCTCGATTTGCTGAGATCGATGCTAGGATCCTTAAAGAGACCGAGTAGAATGCTGTTTCGACAAGGAGCATGAGAGTATGTGAGGATGAGAGCCCACCGGTAGTAGAGGAAGAAGAACCGGTGGAGGAAGAGATAGTAGTTGAGAAACCTGCCGAGAGGGCAGAGGAGAAAAAGAAGGGGGTGGAGATGAAGTCCCCCGAGATTGACCTGACTTGTGTCCCCTACCCAGCACGTTTGCTGCCATTCAAGCAAGCTAGGGAACACGGTCACTTCCTTGAAATGTTCAAACAACTCAAGGTCAACCTCCCGTTCGTAGAGGTCCTCCAGCATATGCCCAAATATGCTAAATTCCTTAAAGGTCTCCTTTCCAACAAGGAGAAGCTCAAGGAGGTCTCTAAAGTCTCACTTAGTGAGCAATGCTCAGTGGTGGTGCAAAACACTCTGCCCGAGAAACTGGGAGATTCGGGTCGTTTCACGATTCCGTGTCTCCTAGGCAATCTGCCCTTGCACCACGCGTTGGCTGATCTAGGTGCTAGCATAAATTTGATGCCCTATTCTTTATACAAACAGCTAGACATTGGTGATCCGCAGCCGACGCGCATGAGTATTTCCTCGGCTGACCGCTCAGTCAAGTATCCACGGGGAATTGTGGAGAATCTACTAGTGAAGGTAGGAAATTTTGTATTCCCTGTGGACTTCGTTATTTTGGACATGGAAGTTGATAAGGAAGTCCCGCTCATCCTAGGACGCCCGTTCCTACGGACCGCAAAGGCGATGACAGATGTCTTTGACGGGAAGCTCACACTTCGTGTGGGGGGTGAGTCAGCTACTTTTAATGCTATAGAGTCCGTGAAGGATGTTGGCGAGCATAGCCACTCCGTGTGCATGCTTGATGCCCTCATGGACTACCACGAGCACTTGAATCCAAAGAGAGAAGTTGGTGAGCCCGCCCCGAGTTTAAAAGAATCATCTGCTGGGGAATTGGAGTGGGAGAGTTGGTTTGATGAGCCCGATGATGATTATGGAGGCGAGATACATGAGGATCTCTTGGAGATAATGACGGAGCTAGATGCCGTCATGGGCAAAACCCCAAGTGTGGGGAAGTTAGTAAAGATTGTGGAGGATCCTTATGATGATCCTGGTGAGAGTGAAGAGGTCATACCGCTGAAAATATCTATTCCTGAACCTCTACATGTCTTCACCCTTGTTTGTGCTTAGGGGAGAGGGATCAAGTCGCTCCCTAGGTCTAGACCACCTCGGAAGAGAACCCGTGCAGTGATTGAGTCATCTGATTTAAGGAGATTGCTGCAACCCCCAAGTGTGGGGATATTTAAGAATGACAACCTGCTAGGGTACTTGAACAGTGTTATCTTCGGTCCCGGTAGGTTTAAGTTGTGGTGGA
This sequence comes from Smallanthus sonchifolius, assembly GCA_023525975.1. Taxonomy (NCBI): domain Eukaryota; kingdom Viridiplantae; phylum Streptophyta; class Magnoliopsida; order Asterales; family Asteraceae; genus Smallanthus; species Smallanthus sonchifolius. Next base: position 13,697,597 of record CM042028.1, on the reverse strand, counting down.
AAGATCTAAGTGCTAGAGGTTTGTGTTTTGATAGGAGTAGATGTTTACTGAATTGGAGAACTGGTATACCGCGAAGGATGAAGGCGGTACCGGTTAGGATCAAGGAGAAGCCTCCTGATAGGCTTGCTTGAGTCTCGGGCAAGTGCTCGGGATGTAGAGTTTGTATGCTTTACTTGGTTTGAGTCCGTGCCTTTTTCTTTGTTTTTCGGTTGGTGTTTTGTTTGTGTCGTGTCTTGCAGGAATTCGTGCTTGATTCGGTAAGGAAAATCGTCGAGAATGAAGTTCCAAGTATGTTTACATATGTTTTTATGCTTGGAATGGGTTTTTGAGGAATTTGGGTGAAACAAAATTTTAAATGATCAAAATTTTTCTAAGTATAAAAAGTGAAAAAATTTCGAAACTTTCTGTGAAGAGCACCCTCTCGCGGTACGCGGGGGATTTTTGTGACATCTTCGCGGTACACGAAATCCAAATAAATCGGCCGGCCTAACTTTTTGTTCTTCGCGGTATGCGAAGAGTGGCTCCAAAGTTTTCGCGGACCACAAGGGTATCCTGACCCAAATTTTTTAAGAATTTTCCGTGGTTTCCCGTACCCGTTTTCTGTACCCGTTTTCACTCACCACTACCATTCACCACCATATCCATTATCCAACCATCATCATTCACTACCATCACTACCATCCGCTATCTTTCATCATCCATCACACATCTAATCATCATTCACCGACCACCATTACCACGGGAACCTAGAAACCGTTCGTGATCGATGACCGAATTTGCTGTGGAATTCATGTCTATGTGTTTGCCACACATCTAGTATGTTTCTCTGTATCTATCTATCTTGAGTCTTTTAATTCTTAGTGAGTCCGTTGAGTCTTTATTTTATATTTGAGTCAGTTTAATGCTGTGGGTTTGTTGTGAGGTTTATTTTGCAGGTTTTATCATTCCGCCCGTACTCAATCTCCATTCAGGCGGGATAGATTATCACTATTACACAGTTTGTAAAGGCAACCCGGCAGTCTGTGCAATCGCGACCGAAATGCGATACGGTGCACACATGGAAGAACGAAGCTGCACATTTGATTCCATCTACATTACCAGCTAAGTCGCTTCCTGTTTCTGTTTTGTTTTATTTTTGCATTTTTATTTTTAGTTGTGTCTTGCTTCACATTGAGGACAATGTGTCTTTCAAGTGTGGGGATGTGAGTGTTTAGTTGAGTTTGTCTTGTCTATAAAATTTCAAAAATACAAAAAAATTGAAAAATATTTGAAAAATGTCCTTCGAACTAACTGTTTATACTTGGAAAATGATAGTAGAACTGGATCTATTTGTGGATTTAAAAGATAAATAATTGAAAACGTGTTGAATTAGTGATGTTTTGGTAGACCCAGCTAGCTAGTAAAGCTCAAATATCCTGTTTGTGTTAAATAAGAGTAATAATTGAATAAAATCATGATATCTTGTGGGTATTCATCTTAGAGTAATGGTAATACTGAAACTGTCAACATAGGGTAATAGGTACCACGGTTAAGTTAAAATTTAGAGGTTTTTGAAAAAAAATTTGGCACACCACTCTCTTTTTATGAGAATAAATCCGAGTTTCGGTGGCGTCCGCATTCCATAATCCATATTATTCCATCATTCATGAGCTTATTTGATTAGAATAATAAGTTTTGATTTATATGTTTCCCACGGGGATAGTGACTCTGTGGATACGCCTCTAAGTTGAAATCTTATATGCTTAGTTGATTGAAACTGCAACCTATGTGCTTCCTTTCGGGATAGTGACCTGGGAGATGCGCCTCTAGGTGAGGTTAATTCATATAAAGTAATGCTCATTCATTTAATTCCATCAATTCATTCATGATTTCATCTGATTTCTAAAAACCTGTAAATTTTAGTTTAACGTGGTAGGGTAAATCTATATGGTTTAATCCATGCCTAGACATGACCGTGAGACGAGATTAGGTAGAGCTGTAACTTTTAAGTGTGAGTCACATGGGTTGATTGATAACTGTATAAAATGAATTAGAACACGTAACGAGGGCTTGAAAGTTGGTGCTAGGGTTTAATCGGACAGAAATACTGATTATTGCTTTTTAACACGTGAGTATATTTTGATAATTGGAAATTGATGTTTGTTGAGTTAGACCCCAGTTATGATTCCATTGCATATTTTTTGAGGACGAAAAAAGGTTAAGTGTGGGGATATTTGATGTAGTGCAAAGCACACATCTTTATTCCAGTGTTTTAGTGCGTATTTACTTGATTTTATATTCATTTTGAGTCAATTTTATGTACATTGAGTCTGTTGTGTATTTGTAGGAGCTCGGGAGAATTATCAAAGAATACGTGAAGAAAACGAGCAAAGAAACCAAGCCGGGAAAAGTCCAAGGACCAAAAGTGAAAAATGAAGAAAATGGGTCTTTCGCGGTACGCGAAATCCAGAGACGAATACTTTCGCGGTACGCGAAGGAAAGAAAAGCGCTGCCCGACTATTTTGGCTCTCGCGGTACGCGAGAGTCTGGCTTGATTATTTTCGCGGTACACGAGAACTACGTTTTCCGCAAAACCCTATTTTTCCAAATTAAATAGAATTTGATACCCATGATGAAAGAAAGATCGATTCCAGCCGTCTAAGAGAGAGTCCAGAGGCGATTTTGGGGAGAAAAGAAGCTAATTGAAGTCAAAGATTGGAAATTTAGGATTCGAGGTGGCTAGAGATAGCGTTTCGGGTTCCAATTCTCTTTCGTTGATCTTGATTTGTTTGATTGAAACCATTACTATGTCTTTTACTTCTGTGTTGAATGTTTTAAGCATGTGTGTTGGCTAAATCTTTGATATTGCCTAGGTCTAATGATGATTGCATGTTAAAGTATTGATTTTTATCGGTTTTTGGATTCGTTGAATGGATTTATGATTTAGTAAAGATTTTAAGTTGATTATGTATGATGTTAGTGCATGTTTACTTCTGATTATGTGGTTATTTATGATTTCCTGCATTGATTGTGGTTGTCTGCCAGTTTGATCTGCGTTTTATGGTCATAGATCTTAGGGTTTGTGATTATGAGTGGTTTCTAGACGTAGTAGCCATAGGAATTGTGATTGATTGCTGATTAGAAGTGAATGTGTGTCCTAGTTCAATACCCGAGAGGTGAGAATTAGTCGTTTGGTCTTCGTCCTTAGGAATCCGAGTGTTAACAGTCTTAGAGGACGTTAGTGTTAGGTGTCTAGTGATTGTAGCTATTCGAATCATAGTAGTTATCTTAAGATTACCCCGTGCATTCCTTGAGTGTATCGGTGGACAGTGAGACTGAGAGGTAATCTGTCTATTAGGGTACTTTATCATAGTTGGAAATACCTGAGAAGTGATCCGACCATCTGGTGAGTGTAGTATCCTTAGGTTGTCTTCTGGTCACATCCCGAGACCGAGAGTGATCGGGAATCCATTAGATATCTTTTAGGTGTTATATCCTTAGAAACCCAGATCCATTATAGTTTCCATAACCGGTATAAGTTGTGCTTTGCATGTAGGATTCCGACCTAGGTGATATTCTTCTTATCTCTTGATTTTTCCTTTAGCTTTCTTCTTGATAGTTGAGTCGACCTGAGTTTACTGCATTCTTAGTTTAATCTTTAGTGTAGTAAACCCCCCAAACCAATCATTAATATTTAGTCCGAGTCAGAGTCTAGTTTAGCTATTCAGTGTCTTTTGGGTTCGATATCCGGACTTCGTTAGTCTATACTGCATTGATCGGTACACTTGCCGGTTGTGTGGTCTAGTATTAGGTCGAGTCTAGGTTTATAAATTTAAAGCTAGAGAGTCTAGATTAGGGTTTATTTTTATTAGTTTTTATAGACCGTCTGGACGACATCAGCAGATTCGTTCGTTTGTGACTTTCGTAAGCATTCACTTCTTTTACTTCAAAACTTCAGTTAAAGCATTCGTACGTTTTATTAAAACTCATTCATTCATTCATAAACACTTCGTAAACTTCTTTTGGCAAAATATTTCATAAACATTTCTTTCATAACCTTTCCTTCAAAACATCATTCAAAAACATCGTTTCATAAAACGTCACATGCATCATTCATAAACATCGTTTCATAAAACGTCACATACATCATTCATAAACATCGTTTTATAAAACAGTCACATCGTTACGTATGCACACCAGCCCAAAAACATTATTTAAACATTTAAAAGAGGGCTTCTAGAACTCAACTGATAAGCTATGCTCGTTATCTTAATCGAAGGCCCAACAACGTCACGCACGATCTGGATTGAGTAGTTAAATACACATCAGATCCTATCCCGACTCTAACGGTTTAACCATACTGAACTAGGCGAACTTAAGCTAAGTTCGCCCCTTACAAACCTGGCGAACATACTGGCGAACATACTGGCGAACTTAGGCTAAGTTCGCCTGATCCATGCCCAGCGAACTTAGTAAGTTCGCTGGTTTCAACCCAGCGAAGTCACTAAGTTCGCTGCTTTAAGTTCGCTTACTTTTTGCCCCAGGCGAACTTGTCAAGCGAACTTGATAAGTTCGCCCAATCCCTTCCTAGGCGAACTTGATAAGTTCGCCTGTCGGGCAGTCTTCTTCCTCAAGAACCTTAAGTTCTTGCATGCGGATCTGATCATGTCAAGACCCCAACTTTTCACGTTCAAAACGTTCGTTTTTCCTTCTAGATGCTAGATCTATGTTTATTTACAAGTTTCATACATAAAAACGTTACCTTTTTATCCAAAACCCGAAAACCCCAGAACGAACAAAAACTCAGATCTAGATCAGATCGTTACCTGTAACGAGCTTCTGATTCGGAGGTTTTGCTCACGAGCTATGGAGTAACACGCTTCTTCAATCTCGGGTCGATCCGCTAACTTTCTCTCTTTACGGTTTCTCTCTCTAGATGTTGCAAATGAGAGAAAGGGTGGTGACTTAAGCTATTTATAGGGAAGAGATCCCCTATGTTCGCCACCCAAGTTCGCCGGCTGATCCGGCCCTTCCCGTCATGCCTCGTTCGTTCTCGCATTCTAACCCGTTATTATAACTGTCGTTTTATTTTTGGGATGTTACAAGAGGCTAGGTTAGAAACACTTGAGTCGCATTTTGAAGCTTTGAAAATGGGTGTTAACGAGTCACTTGATGTCTACGCCGGGAAGATTAGTGAGATTGCATCACAAGCAAGCAACCTTGGACATGCAATGGATGACAAAAGATTGTTTCGAAAACTTTTGGGTTTAGTACCAGAAAATTTTATTCAGATTATTGCTGCAATTGAACAGTTTGTTGATCTTAAGACGATGTCATTCCAAGAAGCGGTGGGAAGACTGAAGGCTTTCGAGGAACGCACCAAGAAGCAAACTAAAGAGGAGGATGTGTTTAGTAGATTGCTATTGACCAAAGCAGACGGGAAAAAGAAGACTAAGCACCATACATGTGAGCATTGCTGTTGTGGAAGCTCGAATCGGGAAGACTTAGAACGTGGCCAAGGTAGAGGTCGGGGTTCCGGAAGAGGTCGAGGTGATGGACGAGTACAACGGGACAAGAGCAATGTAAAGTGTTTCAAATGCAATGAACTTGGGCATTTTAGCAATGAATGTCCAAAGTGGGAAAAAGAGGATGAGGTGAATTTGATCCAGGAGGACTATGAACCAACACTGCTGTGATGGGAAGCTGGATCAAGAAAGAATAAAGACCTCGCTTGAACTATATTTAGTTTAAGGGGGAGTATTGAATACTAAACAAAATATAGCTATGTTATAAAGTACAGGGGTCTAGGAGTCATTAGTTCAAAGTTAAGTCTAAGGGGGTAGTTATGTATATATATCAAAGTGTAGAAGTTGGGTACGGTATTTAGGAATCGTTGTGTTGCTTGAAGACACCGGTTCATCAAGTATAAATAGGGCAACAAGGCAAAAATGAAATTCTTGTAATCGATATTGTAATTTCTATAATCAAGTTTAGTTTGTGTTGAATCTTTGCATACGATTGTGAATTTTGCTCTTCGATTACCAACAAAGGGGTCGTTCCATGGTCCTTAGGCTTGTTGGAAGGACAACTCTAAGCATGAGCGCAGACACATCTGTCGACGTTGTTGTATAAGTACAAAATTAATTTTACCTAAATATTGCATATTTAGGTTTTATATTTGAACAACGATTGGGTGTATATGCAGGGGTTATATCATTAGGACCCCATCCGGGAGCATGAGATATACGCTACTTGGTGTCATACCATGCAGAACTGGTATGCTTACCAGATGAGTAAAGCGGGTATTTTGAATACAGAAGCTTAGAAGTCCCGGTCCAAGGTCAGTAAGGCCAAACGGGTGACCACCTTTGACGAGGTGTCATCCCAACACATAGGGGAGTTGATCAGTATGACACATCATAAGTAGAAGCTGGTAAGTTTTTTTAATTTATATCTGCTTTAACAATTAACAAGTTGACCTTTGTTGTAGACCGTGTTCTTAGGACGCACCACCCACTGATCCTCCGCAATACGGGACATCGAAGGCTGAGAGAGTGGGGTAAGTTTTTTTTTTATCTTAATATATTTTCATCTTATTATTTATTGGGCCATCACTCTTGGGCGGACGTTAGGATATTTGTTTTAAGACATGTAATGGAAATGCTTAATTTATAGCAGTTATGCTGCTGAAATTTCCATAAACTAATCCATTTCTTTTTCTTTTCTTTTAGAAAACTGTTGGAGATGTATACTCTGCTATATAATGAAAATGTGATGAGATTGAGCCTGGAACTAGACCTGTTGTTGACTGAAAACTGTGGGAGCAGAGTGTTGAAGACGAGAATAAGAGCCAACTCTTCAGCTTCGGGACCACACACAATCCCTATTATGCCATTTACTGATGATCCTGATAGCCCTAGCATCGGGAGATCTTACGCTCGTGGTCCTTATACGAAGGTATTTTTTATATAATTAAATTATTTTTTATCGTGAACAAACTATTAATTATTTGTTTAATGTTTGATGTTTATACATCACTCCTTTAGCCACTAGGGTGGTGGTCCAGTGATAGAGGCAAAACCTCTTAAACACCTAAAGACTTAAAAGGTCATGAGTTCAAGTCCCACTAACAGAACAAAAAAAATGTAGGGAGCGGGCGTTACGCAAGAATTTAGGAGATGCGTCATGTTAACGAGCGGAAGAATTACCAAGTCTTAGTGAATTCGAGCTTATTTGAGTCATCATATACCATGACTAACCCCCCCATGCGACCCCTCCCGTCCTAATACTTAGCTTGATAGTTTAGTTTTTTAGTGAACATATTTTGAATATTATCAGAGAACTTGACTGAATTTTTTTATTTTTTTTTTTCATTTATAGGATTTTTGATTGATTTTACAATATTTGTTATTCATTTGGAATGTTTTATTTGCATTTACTGAAAACTGACCATATTATTAATTGTTTAAAAAATAAAAATAAAATAAAATCACCGACATATAATATCTGTCCCTAACCAGTCGGTGACATATTCGCCGTTGACCCATCGATGATAATATCCTCTGCTAATCCGTCGGAGTAATAAGTCATTGGTATTGTGAGGCTATCAGACCATTACTTTTTATATCAATCTGTCGGTGAAGCTTTCCGTGGGTGTTCTGTTAGCGAACTCTTTATGTATGCCATGGTTACTATTTGCTGTTATTGTAAGTTTCCATCCTACTACGAAGCCACTAAATCATTTTGGCTATCTCAAATAAAGAGTTATAAAATGTTTAATAACCTACAGAGTTTTGTTAACAAACTAGATAAACATGATTTACACTTTTTCATTAACATATTTAAAAAAGAACGACATGTGTTGCACGATGGAACGTGTACTTCATTGGATGCCTAAACATATGTTATTCTATCCATCTCTATTTTTGACCCACAAGTCACAAAGTTCTCATGTTATGTTTGGTAATCTGTTTTATTTTTATATGTATTGGACATAATTATTTGGTGTTAGGTATTTTAATATGCTTTATGTTTTTTTTTATGTGGTGTTTATTATTATTGTTTGACAAATATTCACTTTTTTAAAAATTTCAAATTTGTTTTATAAATTTCGTAAATACTAATTATAAATCAAAATTCTAAAAACTTCAAAATATGTTTACTAGCGGTGTCGATCTTGTCGGGTTGACTGGTTGAACACTGCCCGTATATTATTTTCATCTCAAAGACGTCACCCTAATCAGACACTCATTTAACATCATTTAACATGTTATCTAAACGAGTCATACAGGTTGACATGTTTAAACGGGTTGGTGAGTTGTAAATGGATTATAATAATATTTTTTAAATGGGTTAAATGAGCTGTAATAAAGTTGTAAACGAGCTATTCGATTATAATTATATATGAATTTTTAAAATTTTCGTAATTTTAATTTAAATCAGGTTGGCCCTTTGATACAAGCGGAATATAACTTGTTTATTAAACGAGTTAGACAAGTAAACTCAAAACATTTTTATATTTATTCAACGGGTTGCACTGACGACCAACCAAAAAAGTTGCTTATTTCCATGTCGAATCAGCATTATGTTCGAGTCTTGTAATATTTATGATACTTTAACACAATATATGGGTTCAATTAATTAACAAGTTGCATCTTTGCTTAAATTAACGATAGAAAAACATATTATTAGATATCTAAAAGATTTAAATATATAAATATTTAAACCGATTATATTTTGGTTATTATAATAAAAAAATCAATAAATCTATGTTACAAGTTACAACTACGTCCACATGCGATAAACACTTGATCACCATTTGATCCACTAGGCAGAGACATGATTTGAGTAGACAAAAAAAAAATAAAGCAACACAAGACAAGACAAAAAGCACAACGACCCCACAAACCATTAAGCCAAACTCTTAAAAGTTTCAACACCTAAATTGACCTAAAATACTATTTATACCTAATTGTGAAAGTAGAAAATCACCAAAATAACATTTTTCATAAGGGTGTGAGGGGCGTCCTACTAGGGCATGGCCGAGTAGGGAAGAGAAGGCCCGAGTAAATGGGGTACACCGCCCCCTTTGATCCGAGTAGGGTAATCGAGTAAGATGACCGAGTTAATTTACTCGGGTGTGGAAGTTCACCCCACCTTCCAAAACAAAACCAACCACCCAATACCCACTTATACCTCATGTATCAAAAGTTGTACATATTTATAGTATAAAAAATGTTAAATTATTGTTATTTGTTTTTTAGTTAATGAAAATGTATTGTCTTTTTTTTTAAAAGTTGGTGAGTAAATGAGTAGGATGTTTCCAATGAAATCTGAGTAAATGAGTAGTTTTGAGGTGACAGGATTCTATTGGACAGTTTTGGTGAGTAAATGGGTAAATGGGTAGGGTGCCCCCTTCACCCTAAGGTGGTTTAAGAAAATGTTAAATTCACATGACTATAACAAAATAAGTTATGATTCATAACGTATACTTTTTTTCAGAACTCTATGCTTTTTACAAAAGATGCATCATATAAAATGAAAATACAATATGAAGTAATATTGATTTTAAGTCTCAAAATATTATGATGGAACATGTAATTGGGTAAAGTTGTCTTACTTTACCTCTTTTTCTGTCTTTAAAATGATGAAAAATGATGAATCTTGCTATCTAGTTTTATAGTTTTCGGAATAAAACAAATGTAGTAATTAAGTAGTTTTTAGACTTATATGTGTTTAATCATGTGTATTATATATATTGTTTTGTGTTTAGGTACGCATATTTCTATTAGAAACTAACATATGGATAAATCATTTTTGCTAAAGTTCTGAGAAAATCACCTTCTTATATTAGAGATCGGTTGGTGTTTGCGGATTATTATGATGTGTATTTTTTTTTAACAGCGGATGAATTATATAAATAATACCCACTAGCAAGACGCTAGAAGGTAAAAACACACAAATATTACATAAAGTTTAGAGGGTTTTGTAGCCGCTCTATCCAAGAAATATTACGTTTACTGATCCTACTACCATACCAAAGAAAAAGAAAACGTCACCACGTCATCAAACAACAAAGAACCTTTAAGCCGATTCTTCAAGAACACAACATCATTCCTTAGATTCCAAGTTGCCCACCAAACAACGTAAACAATCGAACCAATAAGCTCCTTATCCTTGTTAAGATTACTATTATCCAACCAATCCATAGTATCGTTCGGAAACCTAACCGATGTAACGAGACATTCAACCAAGCACCCACTAAACACCAAATCCTCCCCATCATAGACCACTCTCCAACAATATGATTAACAGTCTTAGAACTGTCATTACATAAAGGGAAAAGAACATTTAGAATATCCATACCTTTCCTATCTAAATTACTCTTTATAGGAAGTCGATTACCTAGAACTCTCCAAGCACATGTGTTAACCTTTCGTGGTATGTTTTAAACGAATACATCTTGGACCACTATGAAGGAAAAAACCAAAAATCCTCTCAGGGACTCCCTTAACCGAGAACTCATTCGTGCCATCCAAACACCAAACCCAACGATCCCGATCTTGAGATAGATTAACCTGCGCAATTAATGAAGAAAGTTCCTTAAACCGAGCTTGCTTGTCCCCCATCCCCCCCCCCCCCAATCAGTCTCCGCCAACACCACACATCCCCTCACCTGTCACACCCCCGCCAGCGGCGGAAACACAGGAGTGCAACGAAATTGAATAAGAGAACACAAGGCAATAAAGACATTTACTATTAAAGTTTCATAATATTAAAAAAACCCAATTACATAAGTCTCAATTTAAACCAAATAACATGTTCAAAAGACAAAACAACTTAAAATAAAGTTTCTTTAATTGATATCTAGGCAAATCCTATGTGAATCTTGACTTGACCTATCACGAGCTTAATCACCTGAAACATGTACGAAAAACAAGTGTCAACTAAAATAGTTGGTGAGAATTCACAGGTTTAATAAAAGCATAAGTTTGACAAAAGTAACAATTCATAATTCAAGACCATCATATAGCACATAAATAAAACAAACACATGATTTGCAAATCCAACCTAAAATGATGAATAACGAATAAGTGGTACAACTCGCAAGTTGCACTGATAACAAATAAGATGTCCAACCAAAAGTTGTCCATAAAGTATATGCGGTTTCCATCCTATGGCCCATATCTGTACTACCGTTGGCTTGAAAAATTCAAGTTAAGGATTTGCAAGTTTAACGTTTATCATGTTGTGTTCATTTATTCACATACATATAAGATTCACTTGTTTTAGAATTGTTTGAAAAGAACGTGTTTTAATGCGTGCCAACGCGTACATGTTTCCCCCAAAACAATTTGAATAAAGTGGGGCTATGAAATCTCACCTTGAAAGCTAGGTGAGATAGGAGACTTGAACAAATAGACGAGGCGAATCACGGACCAGACCCTAAACAAATTAATAAACTAGTTTTAGGGTAGGTTCGATGGTTACGAGTGTTAGATAGGCGGTTCAGGTCATAAAGTTAAGAATTAGTTTTAAAAATAGTGTTCTAGTTGATTTTCAGATTTGGACAGCAAAGTAGCTGAACAGAAACGGGCTTGTTAAAATATCAAACGACGTCCAAAAATTATGAAATTTTACAAGGAATTAGTTTAAGTCGTTCCAAGAAGTTTCGTTTAGAAAGTTTTTATGTTTGAGACTTGGATCATAGCCAAAACAGTCAAACAAGACAGAAAGGTACTTGATGTCGTCCAGAAAGTCTATATAAAACTAACAAATAAAACCTAATCTAGACTCTCTAGCGTTAAATTTATAAAACCTAGACTCAACCTAATACTAGACCACACAACCGGCAAGTGTACCGATCAATGTAGTATAGCCTAATGAAGTCCGGATATCGAACCCAAGAGACACTGAATAACTATACTAGACTCTGACTCGGACTAAAGATTAATTGGTTTGGGGGGTTTACTACACTACTGATTACCATTAAGAATGCAGTAACTAGAACGACTCAACTATCAAGAATAAGAACTGAAGGTGCAATCAAGAATGGGAAGAATATCACCTAGGTCGGAATCCTACTTGCAAAGAACAACTTCTACCGGTTATGGAAACTATAATGGATCTGGGTATCTAAAGATGACAACTAAAGACTACCTAGTGGATCCCTAATCACTCTCAGGGTGTCACCAACTAAGGAACCTAAAGTGTACTAACTCACCAGATGGTTGGATCACTTCTCAGGTATTTTCAACTATGATAAAGTACCCTAATAGACATATTACCTCTCAGTCTCTCCGTCCACCGATACACTCAAGGAATGCACGGGGTAATCCCAAGATAACAACTATGATTCGGATATCAACAATCACTAGACACCTAATACCGGCTTCCTCTCAGACAGCTGACACTCGGATTCCTAATGATGAAGACTAAACGACTAATTCTCACCTCTCGGGTATTGAACTAGGACACACATTCACTTCTAATCAGCAATCAACTACAATCCCTATGGCTACTACGTCTAGAAACCACTCACAATCACAAACCCTAAGATCTATGACATAGAAACGAAGATCAAACTGGCAGACAATCATAATCAACGCCGGAAATCATAATCAATCACAAAATCAGATGTAAACATACACTAACATCATACATAATCAAATCAAGATCTTTACTAAATCATAAATCCATCAAAGGAATCCAAAAACCGATAAAAATCCAATCTTTAACAAGTAATCATCATAAACCTAGGCAATATCAATGATCTAGCCTAGAATCATGCTAAAAACATCCAAACAGAAGTAATAAACAAGATTCATGGTTTCAAACATTCAAATCAAAGATAAAAATCCAATCTTGCAAACCTAGAACGTAAAACTACGAACCCGGGATCCAAAGATTCAAGCTTTAGCCTTCAATTCACCTCCAATCTTCCAAAATCGCCTTCTAACTCTCTCTGGACGGCCAAAAATCGATTATTAAACCCTAGGATCTATCCCAACCTTTTATACCATGAAAATAGGCCAAAAATCACGAATCTGAGGTCCCTCGTGTACCGCGAGGCCCAGACGGAAGCTCCCTCCTGTACCGCAGGAGACAAAATAGTCGCGCGGGATTTCTAGTCCCTCGCGTACCGCGAGGGAATTGGCCATCAAACCTCGCATACCGCAAGTACATACTGAAGATTTGAACTCTTCTCGTCGAAATACCCCAAATCGATATATTATGGGCCCCGTAATTAATTTTCTAGCTCAAGATATGCCCTTTCTAAGGTTAGACTCTTTCCCGACTTTTCTTGTTTTCATCCCGGGTTCTCGTGTGCTCGTTTCTTCACAGTTCTTGATCGTTTAAGCTCTAATTCTTCTCGAATACCTACCATATACAACATTACTTAGTACAAACCTTAAATGACTCAAAACGACTCTAAAACCATACGAAAACGCTACGAAATACAAGGGAAATGCATGTGCGCTTTGCAACACATCAAACATCCCCACACTTAACCTTTTTTCGTCCTCGAAAAAGTCTGCAAATGGAATCATAACTGACATCTAACTTACAAACATCAATTACCGATTAGTTAAACATACTCACGCGTTAAAAAGCAACAATTAGTATTTCTGTCCGATTAAACCCACGCACCAACTTTCAAGCCCCCGTAATGTGTTCTAATTCCAATTTATACAGATATCAATCAACGTATGTGACTCACACTTAGCAGTTACAGCTCTACCTAATCCCGTCTCACGGTTATGTCTAGGCACAGATTAAACCATAGAGATTTACCCTACCACGTTAAACTAAAATTTACAGGTTTTTAGAAATCAGATGAAATCATGAATGAATGGATGATAATGAGAATTAATTAGCAAATAAACTTTCGTCTAGAGACGTTTCAACCAAGTCACTATCCCGGAGGGTAACACATAGACTAAGTTATATCAATAAAGCACATAAATCTCACTTAGGGATGTATCCTCCAAGTCGTCATCCCAGAGGAAAACACATAAGCAAAACCCAGTTTTCTATTCAAATAAGCTCATAAATATGGAATTTATGGATTATGGAATGCGGGCGCCACCGAAACTCGGATTTATTCTCATAAAAAGAGAGTGGTGTGCCAAAAATTTCAAAAACCTCTAAATTTTATCTTAATGTGGTACCTATCAACCTATATTGACAGTTTCAATATTACCAATACTCTAAGATGAATACCTACAAGATTTCATGAATTAATTTAATTATTTATCCTAAACAACACAAACAGAATATTTAAACTTTACTAACTGGCTGGGTTTACCAAAACATCACTAATTAGACGTGTTTTCTATTATTTAAACTTTTAAACTCAAACAAATAGATCCAGTTGTACTATCATTTTCCATGTATAAGCAGTTATTTCCAAGGACATTTTTTTCCAAATTTTTCAATTTTTTTGTATTTTTGAATTTTTATAAACAAGACAAACTAAACTAAACTAGACACTCACATCCCCACACTTGAAAGATACGTTGTCCTCAATGTGAAGCAAGACAAAACTAAAAAAAATAGAAATGCAAAAATAAAGACAGGAACAGGAAGCGACTTAGCTGGTAATGTAGATGCAAACAAATGTGCAGCTTCGTTCTTCCATGTGCACCGTATAGCATTTTGGTCGCGGTTGCACATCTCACTGTCGGGTTGCCTTTACAAACTGTGTACAAGTAATAATCGATCCCACCCGAATGGAGATTGAGTACGGGCGAAATGATAAAACCTGCAAAATAAACCTCACAAGAAACCCGCAATATTAAACTGACTCAAAATAAAGACTCTACTGACTCACTAAAAACTTAAAGACTCAAGATAGATAGCATACAGAGAAACATACTCAATGGGTGGCAAACACATAGACATGAATGCCACAGCAAGTAGATCATCGACTACGAATCGGTTTCTAAGTCTCCCATTGTCATGGTGAATGATAGTGGATGGTGGATAGAGGATGGATGATCATGATAATGGATGAATGAATGATGGATAATGCATGGTGATGGTGGATGTGGAAAACTATGGAAAACAAGGGAACAGGGTGAAACCAGGAAGGCCCCGCGTATCGCGAGAGAAAATGTGGCCACTTCTCGCGTACCGAGAGGGTGCGAAATTTAGGCCGGCCCCAATTTCTATCCGTCGCGTACCGCGAGGAACAGGGGCAAAACCTCTCGCGTACCGCGAGAGACCTCTGGTGACAGAAAGTTAAGGGCTTTTTCCACTTTTTATACTTAGAATATTTTTGACCTGGAACTTCGTTCCCAATGATTTTCTTTGCTAAATCGAGCTTGAATTCCTGCAAAACACGACACAAACAAAACACACATACCGGAAAACAAAGAAAAAGACACGGACTCAAACCAAGTAAAGAACACAAACTCTACATCCCGGGAACTTGCCCGAGACTCAAGCAAGCCTATCAGGAGGCTTCTCCTTAATCCTAACCGGTACTGCCTTCATCCTTTGCGGTCTACAGGTCCTCCACAATCTTAGCACACCCAAGCTCCTCCAATGTGTATCATGTATAGCACTCAGATCCTTCCATCAACACTTAAATCTCCCAGGTCCAAAGATCACCTGGTTCAAGTACTTCAGCAAACTATCACATTTAAACATCCCCACACTTAGGGTTTGCACTACCTCTAGGTTACCTATATTGATTAACTCTCGAGTTCTCTTACGAGGCGGCCTAGACCTAGGGTAGTCAGAACTAGGGTCTGGTTCAGCACCCCCATGCTCATAATGACTAACAAGAATGGATGAAGGCTCGGGTATGGGTATTTCTAACAATGTGACCCCTAAACCTTCACCAGGATCACCGGAGTCCTCTACCTTCTCTATCATCTTCCCCACACTTGGGGTTTTGCCTATGATCTCATCAAATTCTGCCATCATTTCTAGCAGATCATCAGGCACTTCATCTCCACCGTACTCATCAGGCTCATCTAAAAGCTTCTCCAACTTTACCGCCCAATTAGATGGTTCTTCTAAACTCGGGGCGGGTTCACCTACTTCTGGCACCGGATCAAAGTCCCGATAGTAGTCCACGAAGGAATCAAGCATGCACACGGAGTGGCTATGCTTGCCAACATCCTTCCCGGACTCTATAGCATCAAATGTAATAGCCTCATCCCCCACACGAAGTGTGAGCTTCCCGTCAAAGACATCAATCATTGCCTTAGCGGTACGTAAGAACTGGCATCCTAGGATGAGTGGGAATCTATCATCAACTTCCATATCTAGAATAACGAAATCCACAGGGAAAACAAACTTACCCACTTTTACTAACAGATTTTCAACAATTCCCCGTGGAAACTTAACTGAGCGGTCAGCCAAGGAAATGCTCATGCATGTCGGCTGCAGTTCACCTAGGTCCAGCTGCTTATAGACAGAATATGGCATCAGATTGATGCTGGCACCTAGGTCGGCCAATGCGTGGTGTAAGGGCAAGGTGCCAAACAGGCACGGGATCGTGACACGACCAGAATCTCCCAATTTCTCGGGCAGCTTGTTCTGCACCACAACAGAACATTGCTCACTAAGTGAGACTTCAGAGACCTCCTCAAGTTTCTTCTTGTTGGAAAGAAGGTCTTTTAAGAACTTAGCATAATTGGGCATATGCTGGAGGACCTCTATGAACAGGAGATTGACCTTGAGTTGTTTAAACATATCAAGGAAGTGACCGTATTCCCTAGCGTGTTTATGTGGCAATACACGTGCTGGATAGGGGATACGACTCAAGTCAATCTCGGGGGACTTCAACTCCACCCCTTTCTTCTTCTCCTCTGCCTTCTCGGCAGGTATCTCCACCACTATCTCTTCATCCACCGGCTCTTCTTCTTCTACAACCGATGGGGTCTCCTTCTCTTCTTCCCATTGACTTCTTGTTGACACAGCTTTCAACTCGGGCTCCCCTGCCATCCTAGCATCGATCTCAGCAAATCTAGCTTCCCAATCTATTTTCCTCACTTCCTCTTCTGAAGGGATGCCAAACTCAATGGAGTGGGAGTCAACCTCTTTAACCTCTTTCCTCTCCACACTCTTAACTGACACGGCCATCACTGAAGCATTTGGGCCCGAAGATGGACCTCCTTGTCTACCCTTCAAGCTCTTGGCGATGTCTCCTACCGTGCGTTGCAAATCTTGGAATGCCGACTGCTGGTTCTTCAATAAGGTGTCATGGCTATCCAATCTCTGTATAGCGTCCCTGTCATTCTGGACCAGGTGGGCAAGCATCTGTGTCTGGTTCTCAATCAGCTCCTCTATCTTCTTTGTGTCGACAATGCCTCCCGAGCTAGGTCCTGCTTCTCCTCCTCCTTGCTGATGCTGGCGGCCATTGAACCCAGATGGGTTGTTACCAGATCTCCATCCCGAGCCAAATGAATTATAGTTGTTATACCCTCAGTTCTGGTACTGGTTGCCAGCATAGCTCACGCGCTCCTGATTATTTACAGGGCAATCTCGGGTGTCGTGGCCTCCCCTGCACACCTCACACCTAAGAGCACTGAGCTTCAGCTCCTTTATCTCATTAGCCATAGCTTCGAGTGCAGTTGTCAC
The DNA here is from genome assembly GCA_023525975.1 of Smallanthus sonchifolius. Taxonomy (NCBI): domain Eukaryota; kingdom Viridiplantae; phylum Streptophyta; class Magnoliopsida; order Asterales; family Asteraceae; genus Smallanthus; species Smallanthus sonchifolius. The sequence goes on along the minus strand of CM042028.1, from coordinate 13,680,023 downwards.
GCTAGTTTCAGGGTTGACCTGATGCATACCTCTAGGAGAAGAGGCGGGTGCTCTAGCAGTAGGAATGGAATCCCTAACAGAACGTGGATGCTGCTGTTCGGCTTGAGCGAAGCTCTTGAACATTTCCTCGCACTCATCGGGCTCGAGTCTATACATGATATGGCCTCCCGCAGTTGTATTGAACATTTGTTGCTTCTCGAAGGTGAGACCATTGTATAACTTCTCCACTAGCGCCCGGTCGGAAAGACCGTGCTGGGGACACCGGCTCAACAGCGTGTTGAACCGCTCCCAGGCCATGTGGTAGGGCTCGTCGGGATTCATGCGAAAGGAGTGGATTTGATCCCTGAGGCGAGCGGCCCTGGAAGGTGGATAGTACTTCTTGTAGAACTTGGCTTCGAGATCCGCCCATGTGGTGATTGAATTGTTAGGGAGGGTGTCGAGCCAAGTAGATGCATGACCAGAAAGGGAGAATGGGAAGAGACGCAAGTAGATTGCGTCCTTAGACACACCAGTGGTGTTAAATGTATCACATATCCGCGCGAAGCAGGACAAATGTCCGGTGCATCCTCATCCTCAAGGCCATGGATTTGGGTGGCATGAGTGATCGTACTCATGACATGTGATAGGATCTGCCAAGAATTGGTATTCGGTATAGTGAGGCGTGTGATTGGAGATCTCGCGCCCGTGACCCCATCACTGGCCCTCTGGTGTACTGTACGTCTCGATGGTGGGTCAGCGTCGCCCATGATAGGAAATGGAATTGGGCTAGTAGAACGTACCTTCGATTTGCAAAGCTCCTCTAAACGCTCCCGAAAGTCGCGGGTGCGCTAGTGAAGCTCTCGTTCAGGCTCTTGAAAAGCTGAATAAAGTGGTGATCCATGTGAACGAGTATGGTGCATAAACAGAAAGACTCTAAGAAGGAAAACAGAAAAAAGACTCAAAGACACACAGAAAGACTCGATTAAACCAAAAATCACTAAAAGAACTAGTCAAAGCTAATATTAAGTGTCCCCGGCAACGGCGCCAAAAACTTGATGTCGTCCAGACAATCTATATAAAACTAACAAATAAAACCTAATTTAGACTCTCTAGCTTTAAATTTATAAAACCTAGACTCAACCTAATACTAGACCACACAACCGGCAAGTGTAACGATCAATGTAGTATAGCCTAATGAAGTCCGGATATCGAACCCAAGAGACACTGAATAACTATACTAGACTCTGACTAGGACTAAAGATTAATTGGTTTGGGGGGTTTACTACACTACTGATTATCACTAAGAATGCAGTAACTAGAACGACTCAACTATCAAGAATAAGAACTGAAGGTGAAATCAAGAATGGGAAGAATATCACCTAGGTCGGAATCCTACTTGCAAAGAACAACTTCTACCGGTTATGGAAACTATAATGGATCTGAGTATCTAAAGATGACAACTAAAGACTACCTAGTGGATCCCTAATCACTCTCAGGGTGTCACCAACTAAGGAACCTAAAGTGTACTAACTCACCAGATGGTTGGATCACTTCTCAGGTATTTTCAACTATGATAAAGTACCCTAATAGACATATTACCTCTCAGTCTCTCCGTCCACCGATACACTCAAGGAATGCACGGGGTAATCCCAAGATAACAACTATGATTCAGATAGCAACAATCACTAGACACCTAATACCGGCTTCCTCTCAGACAGCTGACACTCGGATTCCTAATGACGAAGACTAAACGACTAATTCTCACCTCTCGGGTATTGAACTCAGACACACATTCACTTCTAATCAGCAATCAACTACAATCCCTATGGCTACTACGTCTAGAAACCACTCACAATCACAAACCCTAAGATCTATGACATAGAAACGAAGATCAAACTGGCAGACAACCACAATCAATGCAGGAAATCATAATCAATCACAAAATCTGATGTAAACATACACTAACATCATACATAATCAAATCAAGATCTTTACTAAATCATAAATCCAACAAACGAATCCAAAAACCGATAAAAATCCAATCTTTAACAAGTAATCATCATAAACCTAGGCAATATCAAAGATCTAGCCTAGAATCATGCTAAAAACATCCAAACAGAAGTAATAAACAAGATTCATGGTTTCAAACATTCAAACCTAGAACGTAAAACTACGAACCCGGGATCCAAAGATTCAAGATTTAGCCTTCAATTCACCTCCAATCTCCCAAAATCGCCTTCTAACTCTCTCTGGACGGCCAAAAATCGATTATTAAACCCTAGGATCTATCCCAACCTTTTATACCATGAAAATAGGCCAAAAATCGCGAATCTGGTGTCCCTCGCGTACCGCCGGAGACAAAATAGTCGCGCAGGATTTCTAGTCCCTCGCGTACCGCGAGGGAATTGACCATCAAGCCTTGCGTACCGGAATTGGCCTGAAGATTTGAACTCTCCTCGTCGAAATACCCCAAATCGATATATTATGGTCCCGTAACTAATTTTCAAGCTCAAGCTATGCCCTTTCTAAGGTTGGACTCTTTCCCGACGTTTCCTGTTTTCATCTCGGGTTCTCGTGTGCTCGTTTCTTCACAGTTCTTGATCGTTTAAGCTCCAATTCTTCTCGAATACCTACCATATACAACATTACTTAGTACAAACCATAAATGACTCAAAATGACTCTAAAACCATACGTAAACGCTACGAAATACAAGGGAAATGCATGTGTGCTTTGCAACACATCAGTACTGAAAAAGGTTTCTGTCCCGTTTTGGCTACTACGGAGTCATTCTTTTGAATTAGAAAACGAGTCAATTATGGTTGGAAAGAAAATTAGACGAACTACGTCGTTGAATTTGAGTTTGCTCAGTTTTGTTTAATTATGATCAAGTTATGCCCAGTTAAAGTCAGCACAGTTTCTGCCCAAGATCAACGGTTGCACTTAAGTGGACCGTTTAGGGTTTTAAGATTACCGAACGCGTAAATAAAAATTAGATGAATGTTATTATGTTATTATAATATATAATATAATCAGATTAGGTTAGGCAAAACGTCCCGTGTCACCGGTCTAGCCATGATATTCACAGAAGCGTTTTGGAGAATCACAGAATGCAATCGGCATAACCGACACGAGCAAGTGGATTCTATATTTAATTAGTGTGTGAGTTCATATAAGTGATAATATAGAATAAATAACATGTTTTAAGTTAACAAGAACATACTAAAGCATCGGCAGAGCCACTTTTGAAATAGTTGTCTTGAGAATTCATAGAATGCGACGGCATAGCCGCCATTTAAAACGGGATCCTTTGTTTGTTTGTTGGTGATGTTAGCTTGATTTTTTAGTTTGATTAAGATTATTAAATGGTTTTTAGGGCTGAGGTTTCACATGATAAAGTGATCATGAATAGAAAATAGAAAAAGATTGAGGGGATGAAGAAAGAATGAAATAAAAAGACGATATTGAACTTCGGAGGGTTACTTACTTGTTTGATCTTCAAACTTTTTAAATCCACTAAAGGATTTTTGAATTCTTCAAAGTTTGGGAAGGGATTTCACAACTTAGGAGGGTTTGGGAGTGTTTGAGGGAGAATTAGCAAAGAAAACAAGATCCTAAGCCTTCTATTTATTCTAATGGTTGAAGGTGTGTAAATATGGAATGTCTTGGAAAACACTTTAGGGTTTTAGGGGTGCTAAAATCTGTGAAATTTGGCTTAACGGGGCTGGGTTTTTGTGATTTCTTGCTTGGGCTAGGTCCAAGAGTAGGTGGGTTGGGTCCTAGCTTGGCCCGGTTGAGTGCGCGGATTCGAAATTCGCGTTTTTTTAGCATTTCTAAGCGAAATTGGCAAATGTTTTCAACATAAAAGTTGATTGTCCTAAAAACATGAGTATGTTTAGCTAAAAACATTTAAGTTAAAGTTACGTTATTCACGTACGGTAGTCGGTGGGCGAGAAAACGAACTTTTTGATCGTTTTTCGAATTTCAGGATTTATTTAAGGAAAGTTTTGCAAACAAACTTTGTTTTAAATAAAGAAATGAATATTTTAAAATTTTAAAACATAAATTAATGTCATGTTAGACGAATTTATCGGTTGTGGACGGTACGCAGCCACGACGATTTAAAAGGCGAACGATCGCACGAAAGTACTAACTAGTACTTTTAGGCATCAAATCACTTTGAATGAGTTATAAAAACATGTTTGAGTCTTTGTAATCAAGCATAAACGTAATGTTTCACATGTGAACTAGTATTGTAACAATGTTTGAATACGATTTCAAGTAGAATGAAATAACATGCAGATTCTCACTGATAAGTCTAGAACGAGTACAAGTAGTAAAAATCAGAAGTGTCACAGTCTCCCCTAGTTAAGAGAATTTCGTCCCCGAAATTCAACTAGTAGAGACGGTGATAACTAGGAAAGGATAGGTTATGATATACATTGGCTAGGGCTAGTCATTGATCCAACATGTAGTCCCACTTCCAGTGCACCATCAGTGTTTATATATGGGTGTACCGCAGCTTACCCACCACACTTTTGGCGCCTTGGAAATGTACTAGCCTCCTATCAAGACTACCACTAACACGGATAATGATGGGTGGCATGATTCGAGTTCAGGAATTGGTTATGGGTAGCTACATCGTAGAATTTCACTTCACACCAATATACCTGTAAATTCACGATTACGTTAACGACCGCAATCGCCAATTTAACTTACACTGGTGTGATATGATAGTAATGTAGACGGAGGTTACAAATATTGTCGAAGGGTAGTGAAAACATGTTGTTTTGAGATTTAAGAATCATGATCAAATAGGTGTCTTATGCATATTTAGCAGTAGTGTATAAAGCGTGACATTCACATAGCAATCCACAAAATTAATCTTGAATAATAATACATCCAAACATAGTGCAAATTTATGAGTAAACATGGTTCATTGATAAAAGAAATTAACCTAAGTCTCAAGATAGAGTCATCCAAACAAACATAGAATTCAAGTTTTGATGAACCAAGGTAACAAATTAAGAAATCAATTAAGTAATGTAGTTATCATGTCTCCCCTAGTTAAGGGGATTTCTCCTAAAACTTAACTAGTGGGGTTTGCGTTGTCTTGGGTGGCAGGGTCTTCACGAGTCTCAGTTGTTCCCATGACAAAGGTGCGAGCACGAGCACCTCGATTGTTGTTAAGCTTGGGACAACGGTGCTTGAAGTGATCGTTTGCACCACACTCAAAGCAAGCCCTACCATTGATATTATAAGGGACCATGGCGTTGTTGGCAGCAGCAGGAGTAGGCATGTGGCAAAAGGTGCCTAGATGCCCATTTCTTCCGCACTTGGTGCACTTACGACACGGTTGTGCAGAAGGGTGATGATACTGGCACTTTGCACACAGAGGGTAAGGTCCACTGTATGGCTTCTTGGTAGAAACAGGGGCAACTTGGGTAATAGGAGTGGCAGGAGTTACTATAGCAAAGCCCTTGGATGTCTTTTGTTTCTTGTGATGGTATTCAGGATCCTCCGCCACTTCTTCGTCGGTCCTCTTGTCACTTTTCCTAAATAAGATCCCAGACTTAACTAGATCGTCCGTTAAGGACGCAGACAAACGAATAGCAGCTTCAAGTGTTATGGGGCTACTTCCCATGACGATACCCCGAATTTGAGGAGGAAGGCCTCCAATGTAACGATCAATTTTCTGAGTCAAGGGTGTAACCAGATGCGGGACTAGGATGCAGAGTTCATGAAAGCGTGTGGTGTATGCCTCACTCTCCCCACTATCCTGGGTAAGGTCCCACAGCTCAATCTCCAACTTCTTTATCTCATTGCTGGGACAGAACTCCTCGATCATAATTTCCTTGAGTCTATCCCAAGTCATAGCAAGTGCTTCTTCCCTACCCCGAATCTTCTTTTCAACATTTCACCAGGTCAGTGCCCTCTTTTGGAAAGCACTTGTAGCATACTTAACCTTGAGATTATCGGTTCAATCACTCATCTTAAACGTGTTTTCCATGCCTTCGAACCATTGTAGTAATCCAGTAGCACCTTCAGATCCAAGATACTTGTGTGGGTTACAAGAGTTGAAGTGTTTGAAAGTGCAAACACTCCCACTAGACCTTCAGGTGGAGTTGTTAATTTGATTGACAATGGTGGGTAAGACAGCAGCAAGTTATTGAGTGAGAAGGGTGGCTATGGCGGAGGTTTCAGCGGAAGCTTCACCGGTGTTGGCCACGGTGGTATCTGGATCGCGACGAGAAGGCATTCTACGAATGAGAAATCACAAGTTGAAAATTAGGATAGACATTCAAATATTAATAAAATCATTCATTCATTAATATCACATGTCTTACAAGATTAATAAAACATATATTAAAACATATATGTTCAATTACAATTGAAATTAAAGATAAAGTTGACTAATCAAAACTCAAGGTCCGGAAGAATAATACTAGTGAGACGTGTTTTAGCCTATAGGTGAGCACTCACTCCAAGGGCCTCCAGGTAAGTGCGACTCGTAACAAACGTGCCTTACTTTCCTTAGTGCCAAGACCCCTAGCGTACAGGCACTCACCCTTCCATATTACACGTTTCCCTAGTATCATTATGTGGGTCTTTGATTTTGATGAGAGTGTCATGGATTGGGCCTTGCCCAAGAATTGGATTCAGCTTCGTGCAAGCTTCTTCTTCCTTCTTGTTATTGGGCTCCAAATTGCTAGGAATGTAGATGACTTCTTCCTCGTGTCGTGAGTAGTGCGGGTTAGTTGTATCCAACAATAGTTCGAGGTCTTCCTTCTTGCGGCCTTCTTGATCGGGCTTGGGCTCTCCGACGTGTGACAGCGGATCCGAGTCCTCATGAGCGTGTGTAACGTGAGGGTTGTGAACGAGATACAGTGAAAGCATAGTAATTACATGTAAGCACATAATTCCTAATAATGGGGCACTTACGTTATAGTCTAGGTTATTGCTAAGGGAACCTAATTCTCTATAACCAAGGCTCTGATATTAATCTGTCACACCCCCGCCAGCGGCGGAAACACGGGAGTGCAACGAAATTGAATAAGAGAACACAAGGCAATAAAGACATTTACTATTAAAGTTTCATAATATTAAAAAAACCCAATTACATAAGTCTCAATTTAAACCAAATAACATGTTCAAAACACAAAACAACTTAAAATAAAGTTTCTTCAACTGATATCTAGGCAAATCCTATGTGATCTTGGCTTGACCTATCACGAGCTTAATCACCTGAAACATGTATGAAAAACAAGTGTCAAATAAAATAGTTGGTGAGAATTCACAGGTTTAATAAAAGCATAAGTTTGGCAAAAGTAACAATTCATAATTCAAGACCATCATATAGCACATAAATAAAACAAACACATGATTAGCAAATCCAACCTAAAATGATGAATAACGAATAAGTGGTACAACTCACAAGTTTCACTGATAACGAATAAGATGTCCAACCAAAAGTTGTCCATAAAGTATATGCGGTTTCCATCCTATGGCCCATATCTGCACTACCGTTGGCTTGAAAAATTCAAGTTAAGGATTTTCAAGTTTAACGTTTATCATGTTGTGTTCATTTATTCACATACATGTTAGATAGGGTAGGTTCGATGGTTACCAGTGTTAGATAGGTGGTTCAGGTCATAAGGTTAAGAATTAGTTGTAAAAATAGCGTTCTAGTCGATTTTCAGATTTGGACAGCAAAGTAGCTGAACAGAAACGGGCTTGTTAAAAATATCAAACGATGTCCCAAAATTATGAAATTTTACAAGGAATTAGTTTAAGTCGTTCCAAGAAGTTTCGCTTAGAAAGTTTTTATGTTTGAGGCTTGGATCATAGCCAAAACAGTCAAACAAGACAGAAGGTACTGAAAAAGGTTTCTATCCCGTTTTGGCTACTACGGAGTCATACTTTTGAATTAGAAAACGAGCCAATTATGGTTGGAAAGAAAATTAGACGAACTACGTCGTGGAATTTCAGTTTGCTCAGTTTTGTTTAATTATGATCAAGTTATGCCCAGTTAAAGTCAGCGCAGTTTCTGCCCAAGATCAACGGTTGCACTTAAGTGGACTGTTTAGGGTTTTAAGATTACCGAACGCGTAAATAATAATTAGATGAATGTTATTATGTTATTATAATACATAATATAATCAGATTAGGTTAGGAAAAATATCCCGTGTCACCGGTCTAGCCATGATATTCACAGAAGCGTTTTGGAGAATCACATAATACAATCGGCATAGCCGACACGAGCAAGCGGATACTATATTTAATTAGAGTGTGAGTTCATATAAGTGATAATATAGATTAAATAACATTTTTTAAGTTAGCAAGAACATACTAAAGCATCGGCAGAGCCACTTTTGCAATAGTTGTCTTGAGGATTCGCAGAATGCGACGGCATAGCCGCCATTGCAAACGGGATCCTTTGTTTGTTTGTTGGTGATGTTAGTTTGATTAAGACTATTAAAGGGTTTTTAGGGCTGATCTTTCACATGATAAAGTGATCATGGGTAGAAAATAGAAAAAGATTGAGGTGATGAAGAAAGAATGAAATAAAAAGACGGTATTGAACTTCGGAGGGTTACTTACTTGTTTGATCTTCAAACTCATTAAATCCACTAAAGGATTTTTGAATTCTTCAAAGGTTGGGAAGGGATTTCACAACTTAGGAGGGTTTGGGAGTATTTGAGGGAGAATTAGCAAAGAAAACAAGATCCTAAGCCTCCTATTTATACTAATGGTTGAAGGGGTGTAAATATGGAATGTCTTGGAAAACACTTTAGGGTTTTAGGGGGGCTCAAATATGAGAAATTTGGCTTAATGGGGATGGGTTTTTGTGATTTCTTGCTTGGGCTAGGTCCAAGAGTAGGTGGGTTGGGTCCTAGTTTGGCCCGGTTGAGTGCGCGCATTCGAAATTCGCGTTTTTTAGCATTTCTAAGCGAAATTGGCAAATGTTTTCAACATGAAAGTTGATTGTCCTAAAAACATGAGTATGTTTAGCTAAAAAAATTTAAGTTAAAGTTACGTTATTCACGTACGGTAGTTGGCGGGCGGTGGGCGAGAAAACGGACTTTTTGATCGTTTTTCGAATTTCAGGATTTATTTAAGGAAAGTTTTGCAAACAAACTTTGTTTTAAATAAATAAATGAATATTTTAAAATTTTAAAACATAAATTAATGTCATGTTAGACGAATTTGTCGGTTGTGGACGGTACGCAGCTAACGACGGTTTAAAAGACGAACGATCTCACGAAAGTACTAACTAGTACTTTTAGGCATCAAATCACCTTGAGTGAGTTATAAAAACATGTTTGAGGTGTATGGGGTGGTTTATGTGTATTTAATGTGTCATAATCATCAACTAAGTCTACGGGTGATCCATGAATCGATCACAGATAAGTATAAGTCTTTGTAATCAAGCATAAACGTAATGTTTCACATGTGAACTAGTATTGTAACAATGTATGAATACGATTTCAAGTAGAATGAAATGTCATGCGGATTCCCATTAATAAGTCTAGAACGAGTACAAGTTGTAAAAATCAGAAGTGTCACATCACCCTTTGCGCACCACACTATCCTTATCCTCCTCTAAAACATATAATCTTGGGAATCTATCGACTAGACTTATATTTCCCATCCAACAATCTTTCCAAAAGAGAATATCATTCCCACAACCAACCTCTTTTTTTACCAAATACAAAGGAACCACACCTATTTCGTGAAGCTTTAAGAATGAAAACCTCATCCTTTGCCAAATGCTTGACCCACTAGCACTTAAAGACATCGCCAAATTCGAGCCCTGCAATGCCGAAACCACTTTAACCCAAATACTATCCAGCTCGCTAACGTATCTCTATTTCCACCTTTGTAACAACATCTTATTAAAAGCTTCAAGCGAACCTATCCCTAAACCACCCTTTTCTTTAGAAGCCAAAACCAAATTCCATGAAGCCTAATGTATTTTTCTATCTACACCATCCCCACCCCAAAAAAATCTAGCTCTTAACCGTTCAAGAATTTTCACCACACCTTTTAGGACAAGAAATAATGACATGTAGACCCCAATAGCCCCAAGCACCGACTTAATCAACACCAATCTCGTTCCTATTGAAAGAAGAGGTGATTTCCATGAAGCCAGTCTAGATTCAAACCTCTTGATAATACTATCCCAATCTCGGTCCTTTGACATGTTTAAGCTAACCGGAAGACCTAAATATGTAAACGGACATTTTGTAGGCTTACACCCCGAAAACGATGCCATCGAGATGTTGGGAATCCATGTACCAGTTTTAACTTTTAAAATAAATTGATTTAATCTTATTAAATAAATAAATCAGATTTAGTGAGCGGAAGCGGTTTGTACAAGTTAACGGTTATAATTGGACGAAAATCTTTCAATAACACAGGACTAAGAACTTTAGGAATGAAAGTTACAAAAGAGGAATTACAACCTTTAGGGATCTCTAATCTGAGAAAGAAAAACTGAACCACCTCCGTAAAGTCTTCTATTATAATATCCCAAAAATGTTTGACAAATCAAAAGGAGAATCCATCAGGCCCAGGAGATTTATCACTCCCGCAAGACCAAATCGTCTCTCGAATCTCCTCCAGATTAATTGGAGCCTCCAACATAAGACCCTGCTCTTCTGAAATAGAAGGAAAATAAGGCCTACGCTTGCACCACATTAATCTGATCAAATTTAGAGGAAAAATAATCAAAAAACAACTTTTTCCTAACCGGATCCGTGACCCATTCCCCTCAACCTTGATACCGGAAATAACTTGCTGTCTCCTCTTCCTTTTCAATAACCAATGGAAATATTTAGTATTCTCATCACCCTGAACCGCCCATTTTTGTTTTAATTTCTGACCCAAATCAGACAATTCATTCTCTTTTATTTTAGCCAACTCACAACTAGCATCCTTTCTTGTCTCCAACACCGAAACCGACCCCTTCTCCTTGATCTATAAGAACGTCACAACTCACTAAGATCTCCTCAAGCTCCCTCTTTCTAACACCTTTTTGATCCCTAACCCTCTTCGCCCACTCATTCAAGGACCTTTTAAGGCGTTGAATTTTTCCATTTAATTTACACATCCCCTCCCCTTTAACCTCTCCCTTCCAAGACTCCTTAACCACATCCTTCGTCCCATGCCAAGACAACCAGGAGTTAAAGAATTTAAAAGAAATCGGACCATAATATGTTTTCTTTTAGTCTTAGTTGTGCCCTTAGTCCCAACTACGTGGTTATCGTCTTACGGATTTTTATGGCCTTGCTCTGTTATCTTACGGTACTAATAGATGTATGGTATTTTTCTTGCTTTTTTTCTCCTTTCATGTTTTTCCGTATATTATTTCCTTACGATAAAATGAGTAAACTATCTCTTGAGATCTAGTTTATGTTTGCTCTCATTTCATCATCTTCAGACCCTACTTTTGAGTAGGATGTTATATGTTTGCTTGTTCTTTTTATGACTCGTACTGCTTAGGAGACAATTCAATCCCAGTAGACAATCCAAATTTAAGAGGATACCCATTCGAAACCAAAGCTACAAATTTAAGAGGATACCCATTCGAAACCAAAGCTACCATGGGATAACAAGTGAACACATTCTAGGGGGCGAAAAAGTACCGGTATAAATGAGCCAATTTGATTTGTGAGTTACTCGACACCGGCTCGTTAAAAGCTACACTTATCGAGCTCGAGCCTAAAAATAAGCATATTTAATAAATGAGTCTAAGCTACACTTATCAAGCTCGAGCTGGCACATGAATCTAAACGAGCCTATTATTTATATTATTTATATTAAATATATTTATATAATATTAATTTGTATATATAAAATTATGATAAAAATAACTGAATAATATATTATTATAAAAAATATATAAAAACTAGTATTGGGCCACGCGCGTTGCGACGCGCTAACTCACAGCTGATGTCAACAATGAGAGAAGGACTCGAACTCGCGCGACGGCGGTGGTTGTAAGAAATGCCTAGACCAGCTGGACCAAAACCCATATTCATTAATCCCTCCCATCAATATGTATTACGTAGAGGACTAGATTTTTGCCATATCACACATCTATGCTATTTCTTGTGCACTTAGGGGGAGCCTTCGAGTATAATGTTGGTGGACTAGATTTTGCTTTATCAACTATGTTATTATCAGACAACACTGCTAACAGATAAATCAGATGTTTGGTTTGCTGACAACAACTTGTATAATGGAATATATCGTAAGCATGTATTGTGTAAATAGTTAGGTTTACAAAACTAGGTACTACTTTGTTAAAAGTTATATAAAAGTATGATATTTATTAAATCACTTAATGAAGAAAAGTTACTTTAATGATTTAGTCCACTATGTTCTTTAATCTTATGAATATATTTTTAACTAAACCAAGTCAAATTTAGACAAAACTAAACAAAATTTGGTAAAATTCCATTATATTTTTAAATGATCAACATATTTCAGAATCTAATTATTCAATATTCGAAGATAGAATAAAAAAAACAAACATATTAATAAAAAATTATACCTTTAAGTGAGCTGTGTTTTACACGTGTGCCATAAGCTTGGTCGACAATATTTGTGGGCTGCTTCCATTATTTCTGATTCCAATAATTAATTCATTTATCTAACACACGTTATGAATTATTAAAATATAAAAAGTAAAAAAATAGTTTAATATTCCTTCATTATTTTCCCACTAAATAGAGTGGCTCACATGTTGCATCAATACACCAAATAGCTCCCTAAAGAATTTATACCTAGTATCTAATTAAAAAAAATAAAATAAAATAAAATAAAAATAAAATAAAATCTGCCACTAATATTTTCTATTGTACCGTACAACTCAATAATGCATAAAAAAAGCTCACAAGGGTAATCATGTTTTGGATCGGATCCGGAAGCATAAAGTGAGGGCTATTGGTGGGGGGTAGCTTTTTAAATGACTCAAATCCACGTCACACATGGGACTTAATTGGGTCGGGAATATGAATGTGATAAGGATATGGGCCCCACTTCTTGACCCGATAAAATGACTCGTTTGGTTGGTAGGGATACAACCCGGAATGACCCGGCTCATAAAAATGCAACCACCATAACCAGCACCATAATGACCGCATGAATGTAGGTGTGCCGCCGAGGAGGGCTGCTGTTTTCCATCTCGTCCGCGCCTTCATATACCATGCCAGTGTTGAACTGCGGTGTCGCCGGAGTTTGTTGCTCCTCCGTTGATTTCTTGCTGCAAAATAATTTAATTTTTTTCGTTAAGAAAAATATCATCTTACATAGTAATAAATATTATTTCTAGAGAATATGTCATTAACCAAAATATTCAAACTTTTTTCTAACTAAAAAAACTATTTGATTTTAAAATTATTATATTTTTATAAAAAATAAAAAGAATATATGAAACTTATTTATTATTTGATGATTATTTTTAAGTTTAACTAGGGGCGGCTCGACGGTTAAATCAGGTAAAGCAAGAGCTTGAGACTCCTTAAAAATAGGGCCCCTAGTCTTTAAAAATGTTCCTTTTTTTTATTATTTTGTGTCTGGTTTGTTTAATTTTTGCATTGCTAATTACCAAATACTGAACGGGAGTATGGATTTCCATGAGGGCAAAATAGCACATGAAAATTGGAAAGGAGAATGGTAGATCAATCGACGACTTCAGGGCCCCAATTTTTTAGTTCGGTTATGTCTTAAAAGGATTTGACCCGACCCTGAGTTGAACTTAAAATAGGATGTAAAATGAAGAAAACAAAAGTTACTAAAGAAATAAGTTTTATACATGTTAAAATTTTTATCGTGTTGTAATAATTTGCAAACTTAGTTAACTTTTATAGTTAAAAAATATAAAACTTAAATAGTTTTTATTTTTAATATATTGTTATATTTTTAGCCATCAACAAATTTTATAACAACCACTAACTTAGTCTAGTGGCAAAGGTGTATGCCCAAGACTTCATCAAAATGGAGAGGTCTTGGGTTCAAGTCCCACTTGTGACAAAAAAAAGGGGTGCAAGTTGGGCCAGGGGGTTTTCTCACCTATGGTGGGTTTCCTCCTGTGGAGGTGGAGATGATCGGGTGGGCCCGTGGCCCGTCAGTGATCCAAATTGCCGTTAAGAAAAAAAAAACAAATTTTATAATGCACGTGCAAAGTTACCGTTGTATGAAACGGTAAAATAGACCGTTAGACGGGGGAAATCAAGACAATTAAATAGACCATTAGACGGGGGAAATCAAGACAATTAAATGACGCTTTTACCCTTAGTATAATTCTACATTCCCACATGTGGGAATGTATCTGGTTTGACTACTTAGGGTCAAAAATATTGTGTGGGTAACCATATTATATTTAGCCGTTGGGGCTGGCCAGTAAGGGTAAATATATCATCTTTTTTCTTAATTAATGACCGTTGAGCCGACAAATAAACATTAACGTCTCATTAATGAACGCACTGGCCTTTTGGTAATTTTGTAATATAAACTTTTACCTGGTGGTTGACGGCGGGCAGAAGGTAACCTGGTAGTCGGCGCCGGTGCATGTGAAAGTACTAGTCCGATCATCATACGCATAACTATAAGCGCGTGGACAGGCTGTCTTAAACAGCTGCGAGTAAGATGACGGTTTACAAGTATCCGGTGTCCCATACGCACCACTACAGCAATACTCTTGCTCCCCAAACGCCTCACACGCGCTTTTACACGCGACCCCTTCTCCACCAGCATTCATCACCTTCAACACCGATGGACACGCGCCGTTCAAATCCACCATACACCCAGTGTAAGTACAATTATGCCCTGATCCACCACTCGGCGCCACCAGCATCGGGAGGTTATACCCGTCCACCAAACTCACATCAAAAAAATCCATCCCGCCGTCTCCGTCGAGGGTAAATTCCGCTAATGTTGCCGGAGGAGTCGCGCCGGCCCCGGCGCATTCTAGCTTCCCAGATCCACAATCGCCGGTACCGCACGTGAACTTACCGTCAGAATCCTCGGAACAGTGCGTTCGCCCCCAGAACCGGCCGCCCCAAGACGCCGGCGCGTGGAGTACCTTTGATTCGCCTTTTTGGAGAGCGAAACCCGTCGGTTGGAGAGGTGCGATTCCGGCGTTGGATAAGATTCCCGGCCAGACTGTTTGGTCACACTTGTTAAGGAATGTAAAGGTGGCCGAGGAAATTACACCTGAAAATTAATGTGCAGAAAGTTGGGATAAATTGATGAATAATAGGGAATTGAGGGGAGATTGAAGCTATTTGTTACCTTGATTTAGGGATTGAGAGATTGCTAGTATGACGAGACAGATTGATGGAAATAATTTAGCCATATTTGGAAGTGGGAAATTGATTTAATCGAAGGGGTTTGATGATGGAGGAGTTTGTAAGTGGTGAGGCGGTCGGAGGATATATAGAGGTTGATCAGAGGCGGCGGTTGAAATGGCTGTGTAGCAACGTTTATTAAACCGAGGATAAGAATTTTTATTTTTATCATTATTTTTTAGAGTAAATTTCAATTTTGATTCATGTTTTTGTCTGTTTCACCCTTTTAGTAAAAAAAAATCTTTTAACATAGCCTCTGAGTTTGTATTTTTATAACTATTTCAGTGCATGACATTAACCCTGTTAACTTTTTCTGTTAAATATTGGGACATTTTAGTCACTTTTATTTCTAATAAAACTAGTTTAACTTTTTCAGTCCAATAAAAAATTCTTTTTTAAGCTTTTTCATAAAAATCTTTTTTCTGCTTTTTCAAAAATGTTTTTTTTTTACTTTTTTTAAAATCATAGCTTTTTTTCCGTAAAAATGTCTTTTTTGAACCTTTTTAAAAACTATTTTTAACTTTTTTTAAAATATATTTTTTTTCATAAAAACGTTTTTAAAAACATTTTTTTAGTTTTTTTATAAAAACGTTTTTAGCTTTTTTGTAAAATGTTTTTTTAACTATTTTAAAAACGTTTTTATACTTTTTTAAGTGAACTAGTTTTTAAAATAGTTTTTTTTAAATAGTGAACTATTTAAAAAAAATGTTTTTAAAATAGTTAAAAATACGTTTTTATAAAAAAAAAACTAAAAATAATGTTTTTAAAAATGTATTTTATGAAAAAAAATTAAAAAAATTATTTTTAGAAAAGTTAAAAAAGCGTTTCTAAAAAGGTTCAAAAAAGACGTTTTTATGAAAAAAAAAAACCAAAAAATGATTTTAAAAACGTAAAAAAAAACGTTTTTAAAAAAGTAATAATTTTTTTTTATGAAAAAAGCTTAAAAAAGGTTTTTATTGGACTGAAAACGTTAAACTAGTTCACTTAGAAATAAAATGACTAAAATGCCAATATACTTTACAGAAAAAATTAACAGGGTTAGTGTCATGAATTGAAATGATTACAAAAATACAACCTCAGGGGCTGATATATTAAAATATTATTTTTTGAAATAAAAGGCTAAACAGAGCAAACCACAGGGGGCCAAAAGCGAAGTTTACTCTATTTTTTAATTTCTTTAATAAATTTAATTTTTATAATTAATATTGTGTAACACACTACTTTTAAAACAATGATGAAAGAAAAATACTAAAACGCGCGAAAGACTTAATCCCAAGAAATTTTTTTTTTTTTTTTTAATTCCTCGCGTACCGGTACCGCGAGGCACCAGGCCACTCCTTTTCGCGTACCGCGAGGGAGCCACAAAAGGCCAGTCGGAAACTTTGTCTCTCGCGTACCGCGAGGAGACGGATTTCCAGTGAGTTTCAGTTTTCTGTAAATTTCCTACTTAGCCATTTTTCCCACCTTTTCTTTTCAACCATAAACCAAAACCTCCAAACACATGGGTTTTGACCAAAAACACTTATGACCTGTTTTAAAACATCAACTTATAATATTTAAGTACCAATTTACACATCCGTATCGGATTTCTAATAAATCCCAAAAATCACCAAAATGCATACGAGAACCTTTCACGTCTTGGACTTGACCTTTACCTACTTCGGAGCTTTCCCTACATCACCACATTGACATATCACCATTAGTATTGAGATAAACATATCAAACAAGTATTTACAACTTGTTTTCACCTCTTTCACCCATTTGACCCGTTCGCACCCATTTACATCCATTTGGTCAATTATGGTTTCATACACTAGCATTTCATTAACATGTTACCAACGTAATGTGTTAAACATAACAAACAAGTATTTACAACTTGTTTTCACCCCTTTCACCTATTTGACCCGTTTGCATCAAATTAGTCAATTAAGGATTTCATAAACATGCTTTTCACGCACAATTTTCTTTCATCATTTCATTATCACATTTCCATATCCATTATGGCACATAGCCCATAACTTCATATCCATTTAGGATACGAGATCATAATTCCATAACCAATCTATCCATTATGGTACTTAGACCATAACTCCATATCCATTATGGTACATAGACCATAACTCCATATCCAATCTATCCATTATGGTTCTTAGACCATAACTCCATATTCACTTATCCATTATAGTATAACTACCATAACTACATTCATTCTATCATTTGCACATTTTCATATTCATTCATACCACAAATCAATTTATGCAACTATACACATCATACATTTAACATTGCATAAAACACCATTATCACCAAGACTAAGTAAGTGCTAAGGCACTTACCTTTCGGGTTAGAAGATCCCGCACCAACTTCTAGCTTTGCAATTTGATTACCTAAACATATTCACCTAGTTTAGTAATCTAAACATACATTAAAATCACTTCAAAATTGAGTTCACAACCCAATTTCCCATTTCCACCTAAAATGACCCATTTGGGTTATACTCATATCCAAACACCCCCTTTTGATCAAGAACTCAACCACTTGAATTCTCTTTCCAATACCTTGACACTAACTTTTCAACAAATTATTTTCTTTAAGTTAATTTGGGGTTTGTTTAAGTGTCTAACATCTTAAAAACACTTATTCATCATCAATTACCAAGTAATTCATCATTTCCTCCAAAACCCCCAAATTCCTCCATATGAACCCTAACTTTCAAAAATAAAAAACAAAAGGTTCCAAGGTGTTAATCACCTTCCTTTACCTTTAGTTTAACTAGATTATTAATAATCTATTACTAATTTACCACATGCAACCATAAATTCGGGTTTTTAACAAAATGCACCAAGAACACATTGTAGGTGAAATCAAATGGAAGATAATCACTTACTTGATGTTAGGAAGGTGTTGTGTGAGCCAAAACCTTCACAAAACAAGCCTCAATTGCACGATTTGAGCTCAAAACCCGATTTCTCCTCTTGCTCTCTTCTCTTGAACGACCCACACCTCAAGAATGAGGCCAATTTTGACTTCTATAGTCAAATATGGCAGATTTGCCACATTTGCACTTTAACCCCTCAACTTTCATTTTCACCCAATTCATTCCAAAACTAGTTAAAACTAGTGTAAATCCATTACTAACTTGAAACCCACTTGTTTCAACTTATTTCAACTTATTTCTAAAATATTATTTTCACCATAATAGTTATTTAGAAATATTTATTTATTTATAACGAGACCCGGATTTTGGTTCGTTACAAATCTCCTCCCCTTATTTGGGTTTCGTCCCCGAAACCCGACTTCACATAAAAAGGTTCGGATAGTATTTGAGCATCTCTTCCTCGGTTTCTCAAGTTATTTCCGCCCCTTTCTATGCTTCCATCGTACCAACACTTGGCTAATCTCTTTATTTCGTAACTGTTTCACTTTCCTATCCAAGATTGCCACTGGTTCCTCAACATAATTTAACTTTTCATCCACCTCAATATCATCCAATGAAACAAAAGTAGACTCATCCGCTAAACATTTTCGCAAATGTGACACATGAAACGTATTATGAAGTCTACTTAGTTCCTCCGGTAGCTCCAAACGATAAGCCACCGCACCCACCCTTGCTATAACCTTAAATGGTCCAATGAAACGTGGACTTAACTTCCCTCGTTTCCTAAACCGTATCACCCCTTTCCAAGGGGAGACCTTCAAAAGCACAAAGTCCCCCACTTGAAACTCAATCGCCCGCTTCCTATTATCCGCATAGGACTTTTGGCGATCTTGCGCCGCCTTCAAGTGAGCCTTAATTTGGTCAATACTATCATTCGTTACATTGACCACCTCCTCGCTACCAAGTTCCCGTTGACCAATTTCACCCCAACACACGGGTGTCCTACACTTCCTCCTATACAATGCCTCAAAAGGTGGCATACCAATGCTAGAATGGTAGCTATTGTTGTATGCAAATTCCGCCAACGGTAAATGGTCGTCCCAACTACCCCCAAAATCCAAAGCACACGCACGTAACATATCCTCGAGCGTTTGAATCGTACGCTCGCTTTGCCCATCCGTTTGTGGATGATAAGCGGTGCTGAGGTTCAACCTTGTCCCCATATCCTCATGGAATTTCTTTCAAAAACGAGAAGTGAATCTCGTATCCCGGTCCGATATAATCGTCACCGGCACCCCATGGCGTGACACAATTTCTTTCACATAAATTTCCGCCAATTTGTCCGACGAGTACGTTTCCCTTATTGGAAGGAAATGTGAACTCTTTGTCAATTGATCCACTACTACCCATATAGCATCATAACCCTTTCGTGTCTTTGGTAGCTTAGTGATCAAATCCATGGTTATATTTTCCCATTTCCAAAGCGGTATTTCAAGCGGTTGAAGCTTTTCATACGGCTTTTGGTGCTCCGCCTTTACCCTTAAGCATGTGAGACACCTCTCAACATACTTCACAATATCACGCCTCATACCCGGCCACCAAAAATGACACCTCAAATCATAAAACATCTTTGTGGCCCCCGGATGGATAGAATATTTGGATTTATGCGCCTCATCTAAAATAGTTGTCAAAACACTTGACAACCTAGGAATCCAAATTCTATCAAAACATGTCTTCAAACCCATGTTATTCTCACCAAGCTTATCAACATAGGCAACCATCCGCTCTTTCTTCAAGTCACCACCAAGTGCTAACACTTGAGCTTCCCGGATTTCATCAATAAGGGATGATGAAATTGTCATCTTAAATGACTTCACCTTGACAGGTGTATGACTCGTCTTTCTACTAAGCGCATCCGCCACGACATTCGCTTTACCCGGATGATAAAGTATCTCACAATCATAATCCTTGACCAATTCAAGCCACCGCCTTTGCCTCATGTTGAGATCCTTTTGGTCAAAGAAGTACTTAAGACTTTTGTGATCCGTGTAGATTGTACACTTAGCCCCATACAAATAATGCCTCCAAATCTTGAGTGCGAACACCACGGCCGCAAGCTCTAAATCATGGGTAGGGTAATTCACTTCGTGAACCTTCAATTGCCTAGACGCGTAAGCAATTACTTTCCCCCTTTGCATCAAAACACACCCCAACCCCGAATGCAAGGCGTCCGAATATACAACAAAATCCTCGGTCCCGTCCGGCAAGGATAGAATAGGCGCCTTAGTCAACTTTTCTTTCAAGAGTTGAAAGGCAGATTCTTGCTCGGGACCCCAAACAAACTTAGCCTATTTACATGTCAACTTCGTCATCAGCAAGGCAATCCGAGAGAAGTTTTCAATAAACCGCCGATAGTAACCCGCCAACCCCAAGAAACTTCTAATCTACGAAGGCGTCTTAGGTGATGACCAATCTTTTATCGCCACTATTTTGGATGGGTCGACAGTAATTCCTTTCCCATTAATCACATGACCCAAGAACTGGATCTCGCGCAACCAGAATGCGCATTTGGAGAATTTTGCATAAAGCTTTTCCTTTCGAAGAACTTCAAGAATCTCACGCAAATGACAAGCATGATCACCTTCGCTCCTGGAATAAATGAGAAGATCGTCTATACACACAATGACCGAGCGGTCGAGGAACGGTCTACACACACGGTTCATAAGATCCATGAAAACTGCGGGCGCGTTGGTTAAACCGAATGGCATAACCGTGAACTCGTAGTGACCATATCGAATGCGGAAAGCTGTCTTATGAACATCATCTTCTTTCACCTTCAGCTGATGATACCCGGACTTCAAATCAATCTTAAAGAACCACGACGCCCCTTGCAATTGATCAAAAAGGTCGTCAATCCGAGGTAATGGGTACCTATTCTTCACCGTTAACTTGTTGAGTTCACGATAGTCCATACATATCCTCATGCTCCCATCCTTCTTTTTGACGAAGAGAACGGGTGCACCCCAAGGTGAGACACTTGGGCGTATGAAACCTTTATCAAGTAACTCCTGTAATTGATCCATCAACTCTTTCATCTCCGGTGGTGCCAACCGATAGGGTGCTTTGGCTACCGGCTTAGCACCCGGTATCAAGTCGATCCCAAACTCTACTTCTCTCTCCGAAGGAACCCCCGGTAACACGTCAGGAAACACATCCACAAACTGATTCACGACCGGCACATCGTGAATCTCTTTCACCTTTCCATCCACATCCGTAACACATGCCATGAACGCCTTGCACCCATGCGCCATGTACTTGGTTGCCTTCACAAAGGAGCACAACCTCACCTTGCCTTTCTTGTCACCTTCTATGTAGATGGACTCTCCCGACGGGGAATCAAGTTGGATCGCCTTTGGTCCACATAAGATATTCGCCTTATTCTTTGACAACCAATCCATTCCCACGATAACATCAAAGTCTCCCATGGTCATAGGAATCAAATCAATAAGGAACGTTTCACCCCCCGCCTTTAACTTATAATCCTTAAAAATGTCAAACACTAGGAAGCTCTTATCATTAGCCGCCTCAATTTCTAAAGGTTCATCTAACTTGCTACTTAGAAAAGATGTGTGCTTAACAAATTTCAGAGACACAAACGAACGACTAGCCCCCGAATCAAAAAGAACTAGTGCAGGTAAAGAGTTAATCTTGAACGTACCTGACACCATCTCCGGGTTAGTCTTCGCCTCTTCTGCTGAAATGTGGAAGGCTCTACCCTTTGGCTTTGGCGTCTCAACATTTACTCCGCTTCCACCTTGCTTCAACTCGGGGCAATCCGCCCTATTGTGCCCGGGCTTGTAGCAGTTGTAGCATATGCGGACTTGGCTTGGACACTGATTAGCCATATGCCCCGGCTTCCCACATTTGTAACAATTCGACGTGCCCTTTTTACAATCCCCATAATGCTCCTTCCCACACACTTTACATCCTCGAGGAGAAAACTTGCTAAAAGGCTTTTTGCTAGGGCTCCCGCCCTTTATCTTATTCACCACCTGATCCACAATTTCACGCTTCCTCTTTTCTCCTCTCGCCTCTTGCCTCCTCAACTCCACCTCTCTTTCCCGACACCTGTTTATCAAGTCTACAAGTGTGGTAAAAGAGGATGGAAATATGCTATCTCTAAACTCCACAGTCAACATAGCATAAAATCTGTCAATCTTTGCCTTCTCAGTCGATACCACGTCCGGACAGAACTTGGCATGATCAAAGAAAGACCCTGACAATTCATCTATTGACTCATTCTTTTGCCTCATGAGGAGAAACTCCTCAGTCATCCTGTCCACTGCGGCCTGAGGGCAATGATACTTCAGGAAGGCCGCCTTAAACTCCTCCCAAGACATGGAGGTCACTCCTAAATCACCTCTCTCATTTCGAAGATTCAACAACCATTCCTTTGCTCTTCCAGTCAACAAAGGCACACTGAACATCACCCTATCCTCGGGCTTACATTTAGTAGTCTCAAAATTAGATTCCATGTCCACCACCCACCTGTGGCTAAGGATCGGGTCCACCTGCCCATTGTACTCCTTGGGCTTGATCACCATGAACTCCTTAAGAGTACAACCCCGAGGTTCCTTTTCTTTTTCCTTCATAACTTCCTCGAGAGAGAGCTTAATAGTCCCCCTCATCTCTTCCAACAAATTCGTGGCTTGCTCAAACGCCTTAGCCACTTCTTCTTTTATCAACTCTTGGATCCTTGGATCCAATGGCTCTTCGTTCATATCAACATTATCATGGTGGTCACCCTCGTCCGCCATCTCTTAACTGAGAAATAGAACCAAAAACACCTTAACATTTCTATACTTTCAACATCTTAGGCATCCGTCATATGTTTACACTTGTATGCATTAAGTATACATATATATATATCTACCTATATACATACATACATATATAATCACCTTCACCTAATCCTCGCAATGTTCATTGTCATATGGTTATCATAAAGACTCTTGCACATCTCGTCTTATTAATCATATTGGCCAGACATGTTTAATAATACGTTATGCCCAAGTGCAATTATCATATTCATATAACAATTTACAAGACAAGTTTCGGCACACATAACACATTGTCATTCAACCGTATATACACATATACACTATATGTAACATCATTAATCATAACATTACTAACCTTTCATTTCCGAAAGCTCCGAGTCTTAGTCAAGACCTTCATGGATTCTCGTATCATTCCCCCATATCAAGAGCATCCGGTTTGAGTTTAGTGTCTCGCACACCAAATCCCTCAAACCATTGCTCTGATACCAAGTTGTAACACACTACTTTTAAAACAATGATAAAAGAAAAATACTAAAACGCGCGGAAGACTTAATCCCAAGAAATTTTTTATTTTATTATATTTTTTTTTAAATTCCTCGGGTACCGCGAGGCTCGCGTACCGTGAGGCACCAGGCCTCTCCTTCTCGCGTACCGCGAGGGAGCCACAAAAGGCCAGTCGGAAACTTTGTCTCTCGCGTACCGCGAGAGAACCTTCCTCGGTTCTTCGCGTACCGCGAGGAGACGGATTTCCAGTGAGTTTCAGTTTTCTGCAAATTTCCTACTTAGCCATTTTTCCCACTTTTTTATTTCAACCATAAACCAAAACCTCCCAACACATGGGTTTTGACAAAAAAAACACTTATGACCTGTTTTAAAACATCAACTTATAATATTTAAGTACCAATTTACACATCCGTATCGGATTTCTAATAAATCCCAAAAATCACCAAAATGCATACGAGAACCTTTCACGCCTTGGACTTGGACTTGACCTTGACCTACTTCGGAGCTTTCCCTACATCACCACATTGACATATCACCATTAGTATTGAGATAAACATATCAAACAAGTATTTACAACTTGTTTTCACCCCTTTCACCCATTTGACCCGTTCGCACCCATTTACATCCATTTGGTCAATTATGGTTTCATACACTAGCATTTCATTAACATGTTACCAATGTAATGTGTTAAACATAACAAACAAGTATTTACAACTTGTTTTCACCCCTTTCACCCATTTGACCCGTTTGCATCAAATTAGTCAATTAAGGATTTCATAAACATGCTTTTCACGCACAATTTTCTTTCATCATTTCATTATCACATTTCCATATCCATTATGGCACATAGGCTATAACTTCATATCCATTTAGGATACGAGATCATAATTCCATAACCAATCTATTCATTATGGTACTTAGACCATAACTCCATATCCATTCTATCCATTATGGTACATAGACCATAACTCCATATCCAATATATCCATTATGGTTCTTAGACCATAACTCCATATTCACTTATCCATTATAGTATAACTACCATAACTACATTCATTCTATCATTTGCAGATTTTCATATTCATTCATACCACAAATCAATTTATGCAACTATACACATCATACATTTAGCATTGCATAAAACACCATTATCACCAAGACTAAGTAAGTGCTAAGGCACTTACCTTTCGGGTTAGAAGATTCCGCACCAACTTCTAGCTTTGCAATTTGATTACCTAAACATATTCACCTAGTTTAGTAATCTAAACATACATTAAAATCACTTCAAAATTGAGTTCACAACCCAATTTCTCATTTCCACCCAAAATGACCCATTTGGGTTATACTCATATCCAAACACCCCCTTTTGATCAAGAACTCAACCACTTGAATTCTCTTTCCAATACCTTGACACTAACTTTTCAACAAATTATTTTCTTTAAGTTAATTTGGGGTTTGTTTAAGTGTCTAACATCTTAAAAACACTTATTCATCATCAATTACCAAGTAATTCATCATTTCCTCCAAAACCCCCAAATTCCTTCATATGAACCCAAACTTTCAAAAATAAAAAACAAAGGGTTCCAAGGTGTTAATCACCTTCCTTTACCTTTAGTTTAACTAGATTATTAATAATCTATCACTAATTTACCACATGCAACCATAAATTCGGGTTTTTAACAAAACCCACCAAGAACACATTGTAGGTGAAATCAAATGGAAGATAATCACTTACTTGATGTTAGGAAGGTGTTGTGTGAGCCAAAACCTTCACAAAACAAGCCTCAATTGCACGATTTGAGCTCAAAACCCGATTTCTCCTCTTGCTCTCTTCTCTTGAACGACCCACACCTCAAGAATGAGGCCAATTTTCACTTCTATAGTCAAATATGACAGATTTGCCACATTTGCACTTTAACCCCTCAACTTTCATTTTCACCCAATTCATTCCAAAACTAGTTAAAACTAGTGTAATTCCATTATTAACTTGAAATCCACTTGTTTCAACTTATTTCTAAAATATTAGTTTCACGATAATATTTATTTAGAAGTATTTATTTATTTATAACGAGACCCGGATTTTGGTTCGTTACATTTTGAACTATATTTTAAAAATATGATTTTTTAATATACCATTACCATAAGATTATATTCATAAAAAGATAATATAGACATGTCAAAGATCCGCGAAAATTGGATTAAAAATTACTAGAAATGTTGTAATGAATGGAGGATAGGAGGTTTTTTTTGCTAGGTATTTGAACAAACAAGATCGCCTCATTACTAAAATAACCTTAGAGAGAGATAAGGTCGAGTGGAGCGAAAAGGGTCCTTAGCTGCATACATCACTACACTTTCACTTGACACCTATCGTATTGTCACATCACTACACTTTCACTTGAGACCTATCGTAATGATAAACAACTCATCTCGACTAAACAATCCGGATCACCAGCTAAGGCCCCTAAATGACCGTTCAATGATATAGGAGGTAAGAGTGCAGAGATAGCCTGGTGGTTTTTATTTACGTTTCGATACAATTTCATTCGAAAACGAGTTTCTCTTAAAATTTACAACATATCGAAGTACAAACGTATAAGCCGTCAAAGCTATTTTCAGATGTCTTTTTTTTACTCTTACAACCTTTAAAAATATAATGTTTCATATTATTTTGGATTTGTCGGTTTCGCATGCTTATTCTTATTGGCGTTTCAACATTAATTTTTTTTCCGAGAAGTTAATACCGGTATACGAGTCGTTAAGACCGAACGTTACAAATTTTAAGACCTCCGCAAAGACGCACGGGTTACTCTCACTCCTTATTCTTATTATGGTCTTTTATTGAAAAAAATAATAATTTAATTTTCCGTAGAATTTTTTTTTATCATAATCTTTAATTCTAAAAATTGCACTTTAGGGAAGGGAGAGGTAGATTCATTAATTAAAAGATATTCATACATCATGATATTTATTACTAATATAAATATATGAAATTTATAGGTTGTTTGGCAATCTCCAACTAACTTCAGCTATAAATTTATTGGTTGTATGTATTTTGCATGATTTTGGTATATTTTAATTCCTTTTTTTAAACATTTCTGATGTTTTTTTTTCTCAGATGAAATCATAAGATATTTGCTCACTTAAATCCAATTTTCCCAAACCAAATAAACTTCTAATTTTTTGCTTAGTTATTTTAACAAAATGTCAGTAAACAAAATAAAATCTTATTATTTGATATTCATACTAGCTTTAAACCCATGTGATACATGGGGTGAAACGTTAAAATCATATTGATAAACATCTTAACACCTCTTTTTATACAACATTTAATTCATTGGTAATTTTTCCATCTTCTCTAAACGTTAAGATTATATTGAAATGATATACATAAAATATATGTAAAATGTATGCATAGAGTTACAAATTACATCACAATTACAAATACAATAATTAAAAATAAAATTAAAAATACAATTCAAATATTTTTAAATACTTATTCGTATACAACATTTGATGTATTACACGAGTTGACCCAAAAGTGAAGTAAAATACATACAACTTTTATAATTACCTAAATAAATAAAATAATGTAAGGTTCTGAGACTGAATGCTATAAAATACCTAAGTATTTCTGTTGTTGATAGTTATAATTGTGCTGCTGAAAGAACAAAGTACTGCTGAAACAAAATCTGCTGTTGAAGAACACTTTTGGAACTGATAGTACGTTCAGTAGCAAACTTGTGATTGGTACAGAAGTTAATGCGTGCACCAACACACCTGAAGGCTTAGACTCTCCAGAAGAACAACAGAGTTTTTGTAAAAGATCAGCATACTTTGTCTCTAGTTTGTTTGTACTAAGTAGCAAATTAGAATATCGTTACATGCATGAATAAGATCAACGGTTTGTGTTGAATCTTATCCTTAGGATCAATAGTCTGTTTTGATCTTAAGGAACCCTAGCTCTATATATGTATTAGGATCTCTCATTTGTAAGGTATGCGTTTGTGTATGAGTTCCAGTATCACTGTAAACGTTTGAGAGTAATACAAGTAGATCTTGAAATTGTTTAACAATATGTTATTATTGTTCTTATTGTTTCTTTCTCGTTTGGTTAAGATTGTTTCCGCCAATCTTAACTGTATATAGAACCAACTTGTGTTTGTTTAGTGAAAATTACGATCCTACAAATAAGATTAATATCTTAATAATATAATTTTTACTTATAATCAATACATTAATTTTTTATTCTATTTTTACTAACACGGTTGGATCTGTATTAAATTACCCATTTTGACCCGAACCCATTACCCAACACATATGAACGGTCCATTTTGTCAGCAAGATATATGATGTTCCTTGAGAAGTCAAGTAAAGGTCAAACCGTGTTTGAAATACGACCTGGAGCAAGGTAAGGTGTCTCATTCCTTAAATGATAGAAACCATAAGCTACTTGAGCATCCATTCCTGTACACAGAAAAAGTTATATGAACAATATAGTAAAAATAGAATAAAAGATTATTAAAATTTAAAGATAAATTATATATTAATCCATGAAAAAAATAAAATATAACATAATAATTATGCAAAAATAATTATTAAATACTCCTTGATAGCATGAAACTTTCTAAGGTAATTTCCTTGAATTTCTAAAGCGAGCAAAAAAAAAATCTTTTATCAATCTTTGTATCTGGCTTTACAAAGCCTCTTTAGCTTCTTCTTCTTCTTCTTGTTCCAGTCAAGACTGCAACTCGACTTCACCATCATCTTCTAGCTTTACACATTACATGAATACAAAAGAATCGATCAGATGAATAATTATGCTTGTCAAGGATTTTATGGTCATACTATGGCCATATAACTTCAGGTATAATTAACAAAGTAGACATTTGAGATTTAGAAGCCCCACCAACATAACTGACTAATTTGATTCAGCAGTTACATGCATTGCAACTCAGATTAAATGCAGAGAAATTAGATGAACATATACCTTGTTTTGAGCAGCCTGAATTCCAATGTGTTTTGCACGGTGCACAAATGTTAGCGTGTTATGTGTTTCTTCGGAATTCCTTGATGAAGTAGTAACACTCCAAATGAGCTGGATCAGAGAAGGAAACAATTAATCATCCATAAACAAATAATAATATGGTTATATGGAATTTCTTTTACATAAACCAAAGATTTACCAATACTCTTCCATTATTTTTATTAAATTGGTCAACGTGAGTTTCAAATTTAAATGGAATTGATAACACGCCTTAAAGGTTTCAGTTAATTATTTCCATATATAAAAATTATAAATGTTATTAAAGTTTCCAAAATTTGTTATCAATATTTAAAATTTGAATTTGAAATCATAATATAAAAAAGGAAATGGATTATTTTTTATAAACACACGATACTTTCAAATCTCATACAAAAACGTGAATGACAGATTTTATTTGAATATCTTACATATATAATTACTAATTAAAAAATTAAACTAATCTTTTCTAATTTTCGAGTTATTATAATTATTAATACATATATATATATATATGATATACAAAATCAATTCAAATTTTCATACACTATCCCTTACATATAAATATGATATACAAAATACCGTCTCACGCGCCCATTGAGAACCCAATTCCCAGAAACCGTCCTTAACCAGCATCCAACACAAAACTTCTTTAAGCCCATTTGCTTTCATTTACTGTCATTTGATTATATGAAATGAAAGAAACGTTTTAGTCATACCTGGATATTCTGTAATCGTTGTCGAAGTGGTTGCTATTATTACCGGAGTAGAAGATTGAAACTTCCATTTAGTGGCATCCTTTGAGCTTCTAACCTGTTTCTACCGCCAAATAAAGCAATCAAACTTTAGACCAGCCTTAATTAGCCATCTTATTTGCTGACTATCTAATAATTATATGGAAAATACATGTAATGTCGTAATGATAATATCCGGTTACTTTACACAAATTGCATTTTTAATATATATATATATATATAATAATAATAATAATGTGTATACGATTCATAAGAACTTCAGTTTTTACAGACAAAAAGTTTGGCAATTATGTTTGGTTCTTTTTGTTGTTTCAAGACTAATTAGATCGATATAATTAAGAAAACAATACTAATAAAGCAAATTATATCAGATAACCTTAATCTTACTATATTGTTGATGTGAACAAATTATATTATAGTCATCTTAAACAAATTAATCTCAGACATCAAAGAAAGCAAAAGGGTATCGTACCACCAAACCACAGAACACAATTAAGTTGTCAAAATCAAATTCAAATAACAAACCGATGTTTAGGGTTTGCGTCTATTTGACAGAGATAAAATTCCAAATCACAAAATAAACTAATCTAGGGTTTGAATTTGGGGAAAAACAAACCTTTTGCTTTAGAGAGATCGAGTTGAAAGCAATTGAAATGCGAGATGCCGAGAGAGAGAGAGAGAGAGTCGGAGAAAGGGGCCGAGGGTTTCTAACGGCAACGATCATCTAAAGCTAATATAAAAATCTGCAACCGAGAAAAGCAATAACTCATCTTCAAATCTGCTAATCCGATTAAGAAAGACGATGGAGGTAGATCAAGATGGATTACGGATTGGGAGAAGAGACCTAGGGTTTTAGAGAAAAGTTTGAGAGATACTACGATGAAGCGGGTCAAAAATAAGAAGCGGGTAAAAAAATACCCAGTGGGATCCGCGTCATGGTAATTCGGGTTATAAAGAGTTTTGGGGGGAAAAATGTCGTAAGGGTGAATGTGGTTATGACAGTGCAAATTATTTAGTTTTTTATTAGAATAGGGATTAAAATCATATACACTTAATACCATAAAAATCAATGTTTTTTTTTTCATAAAAAATGTGTCTAACTAGATTTTTAAATATTAAATTTAATAAATTTATTAAAATTATATATAGTTATGACTTTCAGATTTTCCCGTTACTCCTTTTTGACTATTTCTCCCCCTTCCCCATATTTTCTCCAACATTGCAATGTTTTAACATTGTAGATTCGGGAAATTGATATATTTGTTCACATGGTGCCCCAAATTGGCCAATCCACATTTTCATTTGTTTATTTTTGTTCAATTGTTGCTAAGCCAATTAGAATTTGTTCCGAAGGGTCCCTCGTGGTATTTTTAAGCCATTGTTTGTGAGTCTTCTATTTTGAATGTAATATGTTGTTTTGCACTTTTACAATAGTGTAAAGTCATCAACTAAGCTAAGTTAAATTTGGGTGTCAAAATTGAGGCTATATGAAATGAGAAATAAAGTTGGGGACCTTTCATGTAGCATAATGTCACGACCCACCTAAATTCAGGTCGCAACACTCGTATTCTAGAGGGTTCCGGGCCAAATTGGAAGCAACTAAAGCTGTTCGGAAGTCTCCGGAACAACCCATAAAAATCTGGATTAGCAAAGCCACTTCAGAACACTCTAGAACAACCATGAAGGGTCAAGAAAACTGCAGGAAAAGGGCTGGATAATTCATCCCAAATGAGCAGCTCTAGAAGGTTCAAGTTCAGCCCTAAAAATTACATGGAAGTGCTAAATATTTGCTAGGATGCATTAGAAATATGAGTCCATTTTTGTATAGAAATGTCTAAAGAATAAAAGCATCTAGACCAGCCCTAAGCAAGTATACATAGGGTAAGGCTGGTCCATTTGTAAGCACCCAACACTTTGTATACGAGTTGTAAACACTTGTAAAAGCCATCTTGTAATCTCTCTTCCAGTAATAATATTAATTGTTTGCATTTCAAAGCTTGCATTTTCGCTCGAGTTGCTAAGAATCATTATCAAAGAAGGATCAAAGGCTTAACTTAGCGAGGAGACTAAGTGTCGCACGAGTTGAGAAATTACTCCGTGACAAGTGGTATCAGAGCCCAACGATTCATAGGGGCATGGCAACCGAAGCAAGCAAGAGTGCTGCTGGTGAAGAGAACCGTGGACGAGATGATACTAGAAAGGTGAAGAAAGGTCGCGTACCCTCGAAGGATAAAACCTTCGAAAAACGACTTGGAGATGTCGAGGTTTCTCCTTATTTCTTTGTCGTTTGTTTACTTCTTAGCACATATTCCCCCCACTTTGAAAGAAACATCATGTACCTTGTGGTTGTTGGACTTTTCCATTTTGTTCTTTATTTTGCTTCGTTGACAGTGGTCATTTCCCAGCGTTCTTCTAGGAGGTCTAGGTTTCGCCTTATTTCTTCGTCGTTGTTATGGTACACTGATCTTTACCAAAATCATTGCTTTTGAACCATAAGTGAGGCTAAAAGGAGTTTCCCCGTTGCTGGTCTTTGGCATGGTACCTTGCGCCCATAACAAATGTGGTAGCTCTTCCACCCAAGAGACTCCTTCATGGTCTAGGCGCTTCTTGATTCCTTCGACTATGCTTCTATTGATACGTTCCACCTGCCCGTTACCCTTAGGGTGTGCCACATATGTGAATATTTGTTGGATGCTTAATTCCTCGCACCATTCTTGTAGCCCCTTCTCTATGAACTCTCTATCATTGTCATTAACCCAGTAGAGTGGCTGTCCAAACCGACACACTATGTGTAACCACAAAACTTTTTAACGTGAATGGTGGAGATTGTTGCTAACGGTTTAGCCTCTATCCATTTTGTGAAGTAATCTACTGTTACTATGAGGAACTTAACCCAACCCTACGACTTCCGGGAAAGGGACTACCATGTCCACCACCATTTTTGGAATGACCACGTGGCGGTGATCGGGATTAGGTTATTCTTGGGCCTGAGGACCATGGTTACGTGTTTTAAGCGTTTTAACGGTTTAACGTGAATAACTGTTTAATCGGTAAAATGTTTGGTGTGGGAATTCGAGGTTGAATTCAATGTGGGTTATGTTCAGGGTATTAAATGGGATATTTAAACTTGATAATGTGTGTTAATGTGGTTGTTAAGTATGTTGAAATGGTGGTTCAGTTATACGAACAATGTGTGTTAAAGTGTGGTGTTTCAACATGATAAACGGTAAGGTTTGGGTGTGGGGTTTGGGTTATATTATATAATCCAGAAGTGTTTGTATAGTGAGTTATTGCATGGTATATAATATGTGGTGTGATTATGATATTCAACGTGTATGTGTGAACATTATATGTTCAGTGAGTTGTGTGTTAATGATTAGAATGATTTAGGTAGAGTTGGTATTATAAGTGAGTTGTGTGAATTGGTTATACGAGTGAGTTGATGTGAATAAACTAGTATAGATAATGTTACATGAATTTATTTTGTCTAAAGAAGTCTATATGAGAAAGTTCACAAGAATAAGCCTGTATAACTATATTGACATGGATGAGCTTACATAACCATATCTATGTGAGTTAGTTGCCAAGAGTGTCGGGATGTGTGTGCAATGAAACGTGTGAGCAATGAAACGGTGTGAGTAAAAATTGGTTTTAGCTAAAGTGTGAGTAAAAGTATTTTCAAAGACTTTTAAAGGAAATGCTGAGCTATGGGTTATAGCCAGTGAGTGTGAGAAATGTGTTGACTAGTGTGTGAGTCCCCACGAAGGTGGCAAATCCAGCACGAAGTCCACGATGATGGCAAATCAGTGTGAGTCTCACCGCTAATGGCATAGTAGGGATAGTGAGTTGCCTAAAAGCAAAAGTGACGACCCTTCTTCGTGCAATCTCAAGCATTTTGCTCCAACGGTTCTCGGTCATGAGCAGGTCGAGTGTTTGGATCGGTGTCAACATATTTTGACTACGTAGCGGATCATATGTCTCCTTCGGTTTCCAAAAGAAAAAATAAATGTATTAATTTACAGAAAATCCGACAACATAATGACATCGAGTCCACGTGACTTACGTGTGTATAATATATATGCATATGTGACACTTGAGTATTACTAACTTCATTTCACATATTTTTATATTTACTAATCCAGTTTAAAAAAAATTGCATAAAAAACCCAAAAAAATATTTAAAAAACAACTCACTTTCTTATTTTTTTTCCTTTCTAAATGTAAGACGTTGGTGATTTACCAAACTTTTAAATGTAAATAAGTAATTTCTATGCTTATCAAGAACATTACCTTGATTGATTATCAAAAATCAAAAATACCTATTTGTAAAAACAATTAAGAAACTTACAAATCAAAATTAGTATGTGAAATAAAATATTATAATTTGATAAAAGGTATTACATTGTTAACACATCTAAAAATAAAGAGATCCAATGAAGCTCTATAATTATAACAACGTATGCAACACATAAACATCATGGTGTGTCGTTACCAACCCTAATCCTCATTCCAAACCAACCACCAACAACCTTGATGTTTCCTTATGGTCTTATTAAACTTAATGGGTGGCAGATTCGTCTATTTAATTTAAATATGTATTTTTGCTATAAAAATATTTTCTAGATGTTTGCTATCGTCATAGTTTTGGTGTTAGTTTATATGTTTACGATCAAACGTACCCAAATTTAGTTGTAAATTAGTCTCATACTTAACCAATATTAACTAAGACAGTTTATCAATATAGCATGGATGGTTTAGACCCAACTCTATAGATGAGCTAGACTCTTTAGTTTTTGTCTACAACTATGGAGTTTTAAACCCGCGCGTTGCGGTTTGTTTACAACTAAGGAGTTTTAAACCCGCACGCTGCGGTTTGTTTACAGCTAGGGAGTTTTAAACCCGGCGTTGCAGGGGGCGAGTGGGAGTTACCCGCGCATTGCTGCAAAAGTGTTAAAATTTGTATTGCTCCGTCTCGACAACCTGTATTTAAATATAAAGAATAAAACTATTAAGAAATTAAAAAATATATTATTAAGGAAAAAAAAGTTTAAAAAATAATAAAGTAATTTTATTTTAAAACAGGCTGATGTGAGCAGGGCCAGCACTGACGCCATCAGTTGAACAGGAAAGATGGTGGGGGCGGATCGAACCCTTGTCTTGCGTCTGCGGGTGTGGGCGGTAAACCACCCGGCGAGCCCAATATCTTGTTAAAAAATCCATTTCAAATTTACGTATATATTATACACATATATACATAGGGGTGAGTTCACTAGAAAACCTATTTTCATGAGAAAACAAAAAAAACTCTCCATTAAAGGTACTGCATATGTGTAGTACACCCAAAAACCTAACCTCCACCCAAAAACCTAAACCCTCCACCCCACCCTCACCCAAAAACGTAAATAAATATTTATTTTTATTTTTTTTACCTTTAATAAATAGTTTTTTGGTTTTCTCATGAACAATGAGTTTTCTTATGATCCTTCCCCTATATACATATAATGTATATGTATATAGGGGAAGGATCATAAGAAAACTTATTGTTCATAAGAAAACCAATAAACTATTTATTAAAGGTAAAAAAAATAATAAAAAAATCATAACTCAAAATATAAATCAAAAACTAAAAAACTGTAACGAACCAAAATCCGGGTTTCGTCTTCAAATAATTAAATATTTATATTTAATATTATGGTGGAAATAATATTTTATAAATAAGTTGAAACAAGTGGGTTTCAAGTTTGTAATGGGATTATGTTAGTTTTAACTAACTATAGAACGAAATGGGTAAAATGGAAGTTAAGGGACTGAAATGGTAAATATGGCAAATCTGCCATATTTGACCATATGAAAGTCAAAATTTAGCATTTGGTCTTGTTGGGAACGTTCATATCAAGAGAGAAAAAGGAGAAATCAAGTTTGAAGCTCAAATTGTGCAATTGAGGCTTGTTTTGTGAAGGTTTTGGCTCACACAACACCTTCATAACATCAAGTAAGTGATTCTCTTCCTCTTGATTCCACCATGTATGTGTTCTTGGTGGGTTTTGGGTGAAACCCGAAATTATGTATGCATGTGATGAAATGGTGTTAGATTATTGATAATCTAGCTAAACTAAAGTTAAAGAATGATGATTAACATCCTAGAACCCTTTAATTTTGATTATGAGAAGTTAGGGTTCATATGGTGAAAATTGGGGGTGTTTGGATCATAATGCTATAATGTTGAATTATTGATGATTAGGTGTTTTTATGATGTTAGACACTTAAACAAACCCCAAATTAACTTAAAGAAACTAATTTGATGAAAAATTAGTGTCAAGGTATTGGAAGGAGAATTCAAGAGGTTGATTTCTTGGTTTAAAGGGGTTGTTTGGTTGTGGGAATAACCCAAACGGGTCATTTTGGGTGGAAATGGGAAATTGGGTTGTGAACTCAGTTTTAAAGTGATTTTTATGTATGTTTAGATTACTAAACTAGGTGTATATGTTTAGGTAATCAAATTGCTAAACTAGAAGGAGGTGCGGGATCTTCAAATCCGCAAGGTAAGTGCCTTTGCACTTACTTAGTAATGTGATATGTGATGTATGTGTTATGTTGTGCATAGTATGAATGATACATGAAATGAATGGATTATGCATAAGTGTATGTATGAATGTGAATATGGTTATAATACTATATTGAATATGTGGAGGTTATGATCAAAGAACCATAATGGAAATGTGGTAAGATCTTGGTCTATGTACCAAGATGAAGAATGGAAAGAAAGTTATGACCTTTGTGTCATAAATGAAATGATAATGTAAAGAGTAAATAAAACTTGTAGGTGAAATACAAGTGGTATGCATTCAAACATCAATTTGAATGTTAACGGGTCAAAAGGGTTAAATGGGTGAAAATAACTGTAGTCGCTAATTCGATAAGATGATATGCACTATTAAATGTTGTGAAGATGTTATGTTAAGTAAATAATGGAACTTGCAAGGTGTAATGCAAGTGTTTGCACCCAAATGCATCTTTGGGCGCAAACGGGTCAAAATGGGTGAATGGGTGAAATAAGTAGAAATTACTTATTGTTATGATATATATCTCATTACTAATAGTGATATGTTTATTTGGTTGTAGGAAAAGCTCCGAAGTAGTCCAAGTCAAGTCCAAGGTGATCGCGGGTTCTCGTATATGTTTTTGGTGCATATTTTTGAAGTAAATTGACTTTCCCGTAAAGGATGTATATTCGAATCTAGGAATTCGTGTTTTTGGTGTTAAATTGGTGGTATAAGTGTGTTTCAACTTGGTATCAGAGCAATGGTTTGAGGGATTTGGTGTGGGTGGCACCAAACTCAAACCGGATGTTCTTGATATGGGGGGGGGGAATGATACGAGAATCCAAGAAGGACTTGACTAAGACTCGGAGCTTTCGGAAATGAAAGGTTAGTATTGTTATGATTAATGATAATTACATATGGCGTTTATGTATATGTATGAATGATTGGCAAAGTGTTATGTGTGCCGAAACTTGTCTTGTGATTTGTTATATGAATATGATAATTGCAATTGGGCATAGCGCGTTATTAATCATGTCTGGCCAATATGATTAATATGATGAGATGTGCAAGGGTCTTTATAATAACCATATGACAATGAACATTTACAAGGATTAGGTGAAGGTGATTATATATGTATGTATGCATATAAGTAGATAAGTATACATATACTTAATACATATAGGGGTGTAAGTGTGATAAGTATTTAAGGTATTGATAGTATAAGGGTGTTAAGGTGTTTATTTCTAATTCTCAGTTAAGAGATGGCAGAAGAATCGAGCAATCGGGAACCGTTGGATCCACGGATCCAAGAGTTGATAAAAGAGGAGGTGGCCAAGGCCTTTGAGCAAGCCACAAATCTGTTGATGGAAGAAATGAGGGGGACTATTAAACTCTCTCTCGAGGAGATCATGAAAGAGAAAGATAAGGAACCTCGGGGTTGTACACTGAAGGATTTCATGGTGATCAAGCCCAAGGAATATAACGGGCAAGTGGACCCAATTCTGAGCCACATGTGGGTGGTAGACATGGAGTCAAATTTTGAGACGACAAGGTGTAAGCCCGAGGATAGGGTGATGTTTAGCGTGCCACTATTAACTGGGCGGGCTAAGGAGTGGCTGCTAAATCTCCGAAAGGAGAGGGGTGAAAGAGGGGTGACCTCCATGTCATGGGAGGAGTTTAAAGCGGCATTCCTAAAGTACCATTGCCCACAGGCCGCTATTGACAGGATGACCGAGGAGTTTCTCCTCATGAGGCAGACGACAGAGACTATTGATGAATTAGCTGGGACTTTCTTCGATCGGGCCAAGTTCTGTCCGGATGTGGTGTCGACCGAGAAAGCCAAGATTGACAGGTTCTATACTATGCTGACGGTGGAGTTCAGGGATAGCATATCTCCATCCTCATTTACCACACTTGTAGACTTAATAAACAGGTGTCGGGAAAGAGAGGTGGAGTTGAGGAGGCAAGAAGCTAGGGGAGAAAAGAGGAAACGTGAAATAGTGGATCAAGTGGTGAGTAAGATAAAGGGCGGGAGCCCTAGTAAGAAGCAGTTCATCAAGCCTTCGTCGCGGGGGTGCAAAATTTGTGGAAAGGAGCACATTGGGGAGTGCCGGAAGGGATCTCAAAACTGCTTTAAATGTGGAAAGCCGGGGCATTTTGCTCATCAGTGTTCAAGCCAAGTGCATATATGCTACAATTGTTACAAACCCGGGCACAATAGGGCGGATTGTCCCGACTTAAAGCAAGGTGGAAGTGGAAAGAAAGTGGAGACGCCAAAGCCAAAAGGAAGAGCCTTCCACATTTCGGCGGAAGAGGCAAAGAACAACTCGGAGGTGGTGTCAGGTACATTCAAGATTAACTCATTACCTGCACTAGTTCTATTTGATTTGGGGGCTAGCTGTTCTTTTGTTTCCTTGAAAATTGTTAAGCATTCCTCTTTTGTAAGTAGCAAGTTAGATGAACCCTTAGAATCGAAGCGGCTAATGATAAGAGTTTCCTTGTCTTTGACATTTTTAGAGATTGTAAGTTGAGAGCGTGGGGCGAAACTTTCTTTATTGATTTGATTCCTATGGCTATGGGAGATTTTGATGTTATTGTGGGGATGGATTGGTTGTCAAAGAATAAGGCGAGTATTTTATGTGGACCGAAGGCGATCCAACTTGTTTCCCCGTCGGGAGAGTCCATCTACATAGAAGGTGATAAAAAAGGTAAAGTAAGGTTGTGCACTTATGTGAAGGCGACCAAGTACATGGCGCGTGGGTGCAAGGCGTTCATGGCTTGTGTCGCGGATGTGAATGAAAGAGTAAAGGAGATTCATGATGTACCGGTCGTGAACCAATTTGTAGATGTGTTTCCTGACGAGTTACCGGTGATTCCGCCGGATAGGGAGATAGAGTTTGGAATTGACTTGATGTCGGGTGCTAAACCGGTAGCTAAAGCGCCTTATAGATTGGCACCGCCAGAAATGAAAGAACTCATGGAGTAATTACAAGAGTTACTTGACAAGGGTTTCATACGCCCAAGTGTTTCACCTTAGGGTGCGCCCGTTCTCTTCGTCAAAAAGAAGGATGGGAGCATGAGAATGTGTATGGATTACCGGGAGTTGAACAAGTTGACAGTGAAGAATAGGTACCCATTGCCTAGGATTGACGATCTTTTCGACCAATTGCAAGGGGCGTCATGGTTTTCTAAGATTGACTTGAAGTCCGGGTATCATCAGTTGAAAGTGAAGGAAGAGGATGTTCATAAGACAGCTTTTCGCACTCGTTACAGTCACTATGAGTTTACGGTTATGCCTTTCGGTTTGACCAACGCACCTGCGGTTTTCATGGATCTCATGAACCGGGTGTGTAGACCGTTCCTTGATCGTTCGGTCATTGTGTTTATTGACGATCTTCTCATCTATTCAAGGAGAGAGGGTGATCACGTTTGTCATTTGCGTGAGATTCTTGAAGTCTTGCAAAAGGAGAAGCTTTATGCTAAATTCTCCAAGTGCGAATTTTGGTTGCGTGAGATCCAATTCTTGGGTCATGTGATTAATGAAAGAGGAATTACCGTTGACCCATCCAAGATTATGGTGGTTAAAGAATGGTCATCACCGAAGACGCCTTCGGAGATTAGAAGTTTCTTGGGGTTAGAGGGTTATTATCGGAGGTTCATCGAAAACTTCTCTCGGATTGCTTTGCCGATGACGAAGTTGACTCGTAAGGAGACAAAGTTTGTTTGGAGTCCCGAGCAAGAATCTGCCTTTCAACTCTTGAAAGAAAAGTTGACTAAGGCGCCTGTTTTATCCTTGCCGGACGGGACCGAGGATTTTGTTGTTTATTCGGATGCCTCGCATTCGGGGTTGGGGTGTGTTTTGATGCAAAGGGGGAAAGTGATTGCCTATGCATCTAGGCAATTAAAGACTCACGAGGTGAATTACCCAACCCATGATTTAGAGCTTGCAGCCGTGGTTTTCGCGCTCAAGATTTGGAGGCATTATTTGTATGGTGCTAAGTGTACGATCTACACGGATCACAAAAGTCTCAAATATTTCTTTGACCAAAAGGACCTCAATATGAGGCAAAGACGGTGGCTTGAATTGGTTAAGGATTATGATTGTGAGATACTTTATCATCCGGGTAAAGCGAATGTTGTGGCGGATGCGCTTAGTAGAAAGTCAAGTCATTCACCTATCAAGGTGAAGTCATTTAAGATGACAATTTCATCATCTCTTATTGATGAAATCCGGGAGGCCCAAGTGTTAGCACTTGGTGGTGACTTGAAGAAAGAACGGATGATTGCTTATGTTGATAAGTTTGGTGAAAATAGCATGGGTTTGAAGACATGCTTTGATAGAATTTGGATACCTAGGTTGTCAAGTGTCTTGACAACTATTCTTGACGAGGCGCATAAATCCAAATATTCTATCCATCCGGGGGCCACGAAGATGTTTTATGATTTGAGGTGTCATTTTTGGTGGCCGGGTATGAGGCGTGATATTGTTAAGTATGTGGAGAGGTGTCTCACATGCTTAAGGGTTAAGGCGGAGCATCAAAAGCCGTATGGAAAGCTGCAACCGCTCGAAATACCGCTTTGGAAGTGGGAAAATGTAACCATGGATTTGATCACTAAACTACCAAAGACTCGAAAAGGTTATGATGCGATATGGGTAGTAGTGGATCGGTTGACAAAGAGTGCACATTTCCTTCCAATAAAGGAAACGTACTCGTCGGATAGACTAGCGGAAATCTATGTGAAAGAAATTGTGTCACGCCATGGGGTGCCGGTGTCAATTATATCGGACCGGGATACGAGATTCACTTCTCGTTTTTGGAAGAAATTCCATGAGGATATGGGGACAAGGTTGAACCTTAGCACCGCTTATCATCCGCAAACGGATGGGCAAAGCGAGCGTACGATTCAAAGGATATGTTACGCGCGTGTGCTTTGGATTTTGGGGGTAGTTGGGACGACCACTTACCGTTGGCGGAATTTGCATACAATAATAGTTACCATTCTAGCATTGGTATGCCGCCTTTTGAGGCATTGTATGGGAGGAAATGTAGAACACCCGTATGTTGGGGTGAAATTGGTCAACGGGAACTTGGCAGCAAGGAAGTGGTCATGGAAACGAATGATAGTATTGACCAAATAAAGGCTCGCTTAAAGGCGGCGCAAGATCGCCAAAAATCTTATGCGGATAATAGGAAGCGGGCGATTGAGTTTCAAGTGGGGGACTTTGTGCTATTGAAAGTCTCTCCTTGGAAAGGGGTGATACGGTTTAGGAAACGGGGGAAGTTAAGCCCACGTTTCATTGGACCGTTTAAAGTGATGGCAAGGGTGGGTGCGGTAGCTTATCGATTGGAGTTACCGGAGGGACTAAGTAGACTTCATAACACGTTCCATGTGTCTCATTTGCGAAAATGTTTAGCGGATGAATCTACTTTTGTTCCATTGGATGATATAGAAATTGATGAAAAGTTGAACTATGTGGAAGAACCGGTGGCAATCTTAGATAGGAAAGTGAAGCGGTTGCGTAATAAAGAGATTAGCCAAGTGTTGGTTCGATGGAAGCATAGAAAGGGGGCGGAAATGACTTGGGAAACCGAGGAAGAAATGCTCAAATTCTACCCGAACCTTTTTATGTGAAGTCGGGTTTCGGAGACGAAACCCAAATAAGGGGAGGTGATTTGTAACGAACCAAAATCCGGGTTTCGTCTTTAAATAATTAAATATTTATATTTAATATTATGGTGGAAATAATATTTTATAAATAAGTTGAAACAAGTGGGTTTCAAGTTTGTAATGGGATTATGTTAGTTTTAACTAACTATAGAACGAAATGGGTAAAATGGAAGTTAAGGGACTGAAATGGTAAATATGGCAAATCTGCCATATTTGACCATATGAAAGTCAAAATTCAGCATTTGGTCTTGTTGGGATTGTTCATATCAAGAGAGAAAAAGGAGAAATCAAGTTTGAAGCTCAAATCGTGCAATTGAGGCTTGTTTTGTGAAGGTTTTGGCTCACACAACACCTTCATAATATCAAGTAAGTGATTCTCTTCCTCTTGATTCCACCATGTATGTGTTCTTGGTGGGTTTTGGGTGAAACCCGAAATTATGTATGCATGTGATGAAATGGTGTTAGATTATTGATAATCTAGCTAAACTAAAGTTAAAGAATGATGATTAACATCCTAGAACCCTTTAATTTTGATTATGAGAAGTTAGGGTTCATATGGTGAAAATTGGGGGTGTTTGGATCATAATGCTATAATGTTGAATTATTGATGATTAGGTGTTTTTATGATGTTAGACACTTAAACAAATCCCAAATTAACTTAAAGAAACTAATTTGATGAAAAATTAGTGTCAAGGTATTGGAAGGAGAATTCAAGAGGTTGATTTCTTGGATTAAAGGGGGTGTTTGGTTGTGGGAATAACCCAAACGGGTCATTTTGGGTGGAAATGGGAAATTGGGTTATGAACTCAGTTTTAAAGTGATTTTTATGTATCTTTAGATTACTAAACTAGGTGTATATGTTTAGGTAATCAAATTGCTAAACTAGAAGGAGGTGCGGGATCTTCAAATCCGCAAGGTAAGTGCCTTTGCACTTACTTAGTAATGTGATATGTGATGTATGTGTTATGTTGTGCATAGTATGAATGATACATAAAATGAATGGATTATGCATAAGTGTATGTATGAATGTGAATATGGTTATAATACTATATTGAATATGTGGAGGTTATGATCAAAGAATCATAATGGAAAAGAGGAGGTTATGATCAAAGAATCATAATGGAAAAGGGGGAGGTTATGGTCAAAGAACCATAATGGAAATGTGGTAAGATCTTGGTCTATGTACCAAGATGAAGAATGGAAAGAAAGTTATGACCTTTGTGTCATAAATGAAATGATAATGTAAAGAGTAAATAAAACTTGTAGGTGAAATACAAGTGGTATGCATTCAAACATCAATTTGAATGTTAACGGGTCAAAAGGGTTAAATGGGTGAAAATAACTGTAGTCGCTAATTCGATAAGATGATATGCACTATTAAATGTTGTGAAGATGTTATGTTAAGTAAAGAATGGAATTTGCAAGGTGTAATACAAGTGTTTGCACCCAAATGCATCTTTGGGCGCAAACGGGTCAAAATGGGTGAATGGGTTTAATAAGTAGAAATTACTTATTGTTATGATATATATCTCATTACTAATAGTGATATGTTTATTTGGTTGTAGGAAAAGCTCTGAAGTAGTCCAAGTCAAGTCCAAGGTGATCGCGGGTTCTCGTATATGTTTTTGGTGCATATTTTTGAAGTAAATTGACTTTCCCGTAAAGGATGTATATTCGAATCTAGGAATTCGTGTTTTTGGTGTTAAATTGGTGGTATAAGTGTGTTTCAAAAACCGCTTCGGAGACCTTGTTCCCCACGTCGTCCTCTTTAAAAAAAAAATCAGCTCCTTACTACATATGTGTAGTAGGGTTAGCTTTTGGGTTTAGTTTAGATTTTAGGTTAGGTTTTTTGGGGGTGGGAGGTTTAGGTTTTTGGGGGGTGGGTGGGTGGGGTGGTTTAGGCTTT
Source organism: Smallanthus sonchifolius (assembly GCA_023525975.1). Classification (NCBI taxonomy): domain Eukaryota; kingdom Viridiplantae; phylum Streptophyta; class Magnoliopsida; order Asterales; family Asteraceae; genus Smallanthus; species Smallanthus sonchifolius. Next base: position 13,636,571 of record CM042028.1, on the reverse strand, counting down.
TTGGTGGGGGTTAGGTTTTTGGGTGTACTACACATATACATTACCTTTAGTGGGGAGTTTTTTGGTTTTCTTATGAAAATGAGTTTTCTAGTGAAATCACCATTATATATATATATATATATATATATATATACATATATAGGGGAAGTATAGGGTGAAAACTCATATGAGTTGTGAAAACTCTATGTAACAACTTTTTTTTTTTTTTAAAATAGAGTAGTTTTGTTACATATTTTCGTCACTTTTTATAAAAAAAAAATCAAAAAACCGCCGAAGGATTTTTTTTAAAAAAAGATGTAACAAATTGCAAAAAATTACCGTTACAGTGTTGTTATGTATGTAACAACATAAAAACGGGATTTTTTGACAATTGTTATATCTTTTTTTTTAAAAAAAAATTTCGCGCTTTTTTGATTTTTTTTTTTATAAAAAGTGACGAAAATATGTAACAAAACTACCCTATTTAAAAAAAAAAAAATAAAGTTGTTACATAGAGTTTTCGTAGAGTTTTCATAGTTTTCACAACAAATATGGGTTTTCATTCTAACCCTCCCCTATATATATATATATATATATATATATATATTAAAAATAAGGGGTGCAAATAAAAAAACAGCAACATGCTGAGCCATGTGATGTAGCGCACTCACGTTAACGGATAACACAGTGACCTTTCAAATTGTATGTTATACTAATATATCTATAAATACACGTATTATTGTTAATATATCAATATAATATAAAAAGAGAAGAGTTTTGTTGCAACATATTTAAGAGCAATTCAAAGCCCCAATTAAATAAAATCGGTTTAGTTGCTGCCTATAAGACACCCTTATCGGATAATGTAGGGATGCTGTTCACAATTTTGTAAATAAAATACAATAAAATTGAAAAACAAATACATTTCAAAATGAAATAATAATAATACGATTACAAATGAAATAGAAATGTGCGAAGACTGAGTAAAAGAAGAGATACTGATGCTCATGTTGAACACGGTTTCTTTAAAACAGATTTCGAGTCTCCCAAGAGAACTCGACTGTTTACCTTGGTACAACAGCAAGAGTAGTTAGTACTACTAGAGTAGACCACCGAGCCTGAAAATGCAAGCCAAAATTGCTGGAATTTGATGTGTGTTTTACTATTCGTAGGTGCACACAAAGTCTCTCAAGTTTTGGTTGTTCAAGTGTCCTACAACTATATATCACTTTAGTTATATAGTTGAAGCAACATGAAACATCCTAAATTAAATCATGTGTATTAAATGTTTTCAATATAATTAAAGTAATTAAGTTATTATGTTAAACGTCTTTAAGAGATAAGTTAAACATGATTTTGTTTCAACTCAACAAAGTAACAACGTATCAGCTGAGCAGTGGAAACAAGCAGCAGCAGCTCAATTAGTGGAAACTTCCATTGCTGAGTCGCAACTGAGTAGTGAGAATCAGAACAGTGGAACCGGGCATCGGTGGGAATAGTCCAACTGACCCAATATCCCACTACTGGGATGACGTCATCAGTGGTAATGATGACGTTGTCAGTGAACCCGATAGACCCAGCATCCACTAATGGGATGATGCTTTTTGAGGACGAGGATGACGTCATTAGTGGAACCCAGACCCTTCCGCTATCTATAAATAAAATACTAAGACAGGTCTCAAGCGGCTCGGGTGATGCGAGCGCGCGCCATCAAAACATGTGCCCGAGTTAGGATCGAACCCACACCCTATAAGGTCCCCGCTTGTGTTTGTCTTTAAGAAAACAATATTCTTACAAGACTCCCACTAATATACTACAAGTTTTGTCTCCCCACATGTGGGATGAGTTCCATCCACTTTTCCTCAAATTATCGTAGCTTCAAATACATAACTTCGAGTATCGATATCTTATTCATCTAAGCTCTGTTTTAGATGTAGTTTAGTTCGTCTCGTAGCTCTTACATAGTAGAACATAAACCTTGAAAAAAATAAGTATATTAACAACAATTACATATATTTGTTTCTATTTCCAACATACATATTAAACCATATCCGACATACTATGCTGCTACAGCCAAGCCGCCACTGCCTCCCTTAGAAAACTGACCTTCATATATGATATAATGTGAATCCACACACCACCTATTTAAGCTCAAAAGCTAAGTACAAAATCGCATATACGAGTTTTACCAGCGTTTATGGAATGATGTTTCTCATAGATAATGTGAATTAGTGATGAACCTTGTTATCGATAAAGCGAGAATATGAAATTTTATTCGGTAAACAAAAAAGAGTAAAGAATGAAATAAATCATTAATGTACCTTTAAGGAAATTTTAGGAAGAGTTAAATACGGTTTTAGTCCCTGTGGTTTGCTCAAAATAACCATTTTAGTTCAAAAGTTTAAATTTGACTTTTTTAATCCAATAGTTTCAAATTTGTCTCAATTTAAACCATACCACTAACACCATCAATTTTTTTCTGTTAACTTTAAACAAAAAGACTATAATACCCCTTTAACTAAAAAATAAAAAAATAATCCTTTTAAGAAACCTATCTTCCTCGTCAGTCCTCTCTAAAAAAAAAAAACCACCCCCACCTTCACCCTCTGCTGTCACCGCCACCGCCACCTCCACCTCCACCTCCACCTCCGGCCACCACCTCCACCTCCACACTCCGCCATCTCTGAATCAAATGTAGAAGTTAACCCTATTCCACCTCGACCCCCACTCCACCTCCGTCGCCACCTCCACCTCCACACTCCGCCACCTTCACCTCCAAAAACCCCAATTTCTCACCCCTCCATTTTCCTCGATCAAAACCCTAGACCAATTTCTCTCTGTGTACAGATATGTTTCTTCACTCTCTACATATTGCCCCTTCTCTCTCTTTGCAAATGCAATTTTCAATAGATGAAGAGAGGGGTAATGGCTCAGATCTGATAACAAGTGGTGGTTGGACGACAGGTCTCTAACGGGTCAATGGGGAAGACAATCGGAAGGAAGGAGGGGGGCGACATCTCTGACCAACCTTAAATTAGACCGCCGGCATCAGGGATTAGTTGAAACAGACATCTCTGGCCAACCTCAAATTCACCTGAGCACTAGAGCAACATGGATCTGTTGAAAATTGTAAATCAGAACAGAGGGGAAGAAAAACAGAAGGAAGGAGGGGGCGGCATCTCTGGCCAACCTCAAATTAGACCGCCTGCAATTTTGGAAGTCCTTTTCAGTTTGGGAGTCCCTTTTTCAAGTTTTGGCTTATAAAATTTTGTACTTCTGATTATTTGGTGATACAGCTCTGAACTTGAAATATATATATTTAAATGTTACTTGTGTTGAAAATATTTTGGTTTTTAAAAGCCAAAGTTTAGTAGTTGTGAGTTGTGACTTTGATGCCTGGCTAAAGCTTTGTTGAAGTTTAAAGATGGTTGCTTGAAAGCCTTTTGGGTGTCCAAATCCAAATAATTTTACTTGAAGTTATAGTTATGTGGTATATATAAAGTTGGGTATTAACATCTTAAGAGTGGTGGTGGACCTAAGGCTACCGGAGATAGACTCGTCGGAAAAGAGTGGTGGTCGACTCGTCGGAAAAGAGGGGAGGAGAGGGGAGGGGGAGAGATGGACTCGCCGGAACAGAGGAGAGGGGGAGAGATGGACTCGTCGGAAAAGAGTGGCGGTGGACCTGAGGTTACCGGAGATGGTGGTCATGAGGTTGACGTCGCCCACCAGGCAGATAAGAGAGAGAGTAGAGTGAGAATGTGTGGGTTATGAGGGTATTTCTTGGTTTATATATATATTTTTTGTTTTTTTTAAGAATAAGGGTATTTTGGTCTTTTCAGGTTAACTTAACAGAAAGAAACAAACGGTGTTAGACATCTGGACTGTAACTGATACAAAATTGAAACTATTGGATTAAAAAAGTCAAATTTAAACTTTTGGACTGAAATGGTTATTTTAAGCAAACCACAGGGACTAAAACCGTATTTAACTCTTTTAGTAAACACATAGTTCGGGTCTCAACTAATATAAATTAAGGATGAAGGTTGTTAGCAGGGTCGGCTCAAACTTTTTTATGGTCCAAACCGAACACTAAATTTGGGTCCCTTTCCGAATTTTAATCTTAAGAGCTATAAAACTGGTTAAAAAACTTACTAAGAACCGTTGGTTTTCGAGGTGCTTCTAGTTGTTCTAAGTGTAACCGAAATTGTTGTTGTTGGCTTTGTCCTTGTTTCTTCAGAGTTGTTTGATCTGCAACATGTTTGGAATCATCAAACATATTCCCCTTCTTATTGAGAGACCAAACGTAATGAATAGTATCTACAGGGATTCAAACACGACCGCGCCCCGAACGTGCCTAGCCATGAAGCACGACCGTGCCGGAGCATGAGACACGACCGTGCCTGGACTTAAGGCACAACTGTGCCAACCCATAAGGCACGATCGTGCCTCATATGTTCAATTACCTAGTTAACATATATGTTTATATTAAATAAAAAAACTAGAAATCAGAGAAACCTAGTGATGACATAGTGAGTTATATATCTGTTTGTTGCAATGCCTAATGACATATTGTTGCATGGAAGTATGTAACAATCACCTTCACATTACTCTACTCATATTATTTAAATAAAGGGGCATTTACATATCCAAGTTCCTTTATTACATATTTATCCAACCCTAAAATTTAATTACATATTTCCCCTTCCTGAAACCTATATATTACATATTTATCCAATACATTTAAAATGACTTATTTTATTACCATTTTACCCTTAATGAACCAATTAAAGTACTATTTACATATATCTCATTCCTAAATATTTGTAAGGGGCAATTGGGTAAATTTAAATTAATTGGGGAAAGATGTAATTAAAGTTAGGGGTTGGGGATATATGTAATTTAGAAATTTAATAGGGGAAAATATGTAAAAAAAACCTTAAATAAAAAGAGGTTGTATATGCATATAAAGACATAAAAAAGTATCTCATAATATAATTTTGGTAACTAAAAAATTGTATCTTAAAACAAAATCAGGGTTAATAAAAGCACCTTTTGTCACGTATCCAAATTAATAGGATAAGTATATGCATTTGTAATGAACAAACAAGTATATATGGCCCTACAACACATTAAGTAAAAATAATAGGATGATGATTCAATTAAACATAAAATAACTAATCAAAAATGAAATTCTCTTGCAAGGAACAGTTGAAATCTTGAATATGGAACTCAAAAAAAGAAAAAAACACAAGTTACAGGAAAATAAAAAAAAATATAATAAATAAAAAGACTACTTAAATACAGTGATGGAATACCACAACAAGCAAACTGAAGGATTATTACAATATTACTTAACTGTGCACTTATACGCCACATTTAACACAATCTTCAAAAAGAAAAGAAGCCGATGATGAAAATTCTTATTGGCAATGAAAGAATAGATTTTGATAATCGAACAGTTGAAGATGAAAAATCAATATTAATATATTGTAAACAGATGACAGGTAGATTGAAGATCGTAAATTATGTTGATCAGTTTTTTAACATGATAATGGAAAACGATATTAAACATAAACGTGTACCTGGTAATCTAGTAAGGTTGGAGAGGGAAGACGTCATGATCTTGATGATGATCGGGTTCCCGTTTAGGATGTACCGTAATGATGGTTTAGGTGAGAGGAGTCTCACGGTTTAGAGAGGTAGAGAGGGTTACGAATTCTAAAGGGAATTCGTGACTTAGTTGTGGTGTTCAACAACCTTTAATCTCTACCTAATGATCTCTATTTATACACCCAAGGGGAAACCCTATTTAGGATAGTAAGGGTAATTACGTCCATCGAATAATTACCATTTAAGTCATAGGGGTAAATAAGTCAATGATCTTATAATTAATAAATGATAATGATGGCCACACAATAATAGTGAGTCTTACATTCTCCCACTTGGCCGAGTGATCATTTATGATGAGCATTAGTAAGTCTGGCCAGATGTTAATACTCATTTTGGTTCTAAACCGAAACTATAGCAGAGAAATATAGTCATTGAATTAATATTAAACTCAAGACCCCCATTAATCATACTACAATCCCAAATTTAAAACTTAAGTGAACTTAGGATCAAATTGACAATTAAGCCTTTAACGTTGATTTGTATAATTACTGTCTATATGTCTTTAGGCATGCATGGACATATTAAGAGACAAACAAATTCAAATAAATGAGGATAAATCATAAAACGTAAGTAAGTACATTATGCTACTAAATAAGGTCTTTAGAGAAGCCCATATTCGAAAAATGTTCTTCGAATACTTTAGGAGGGAGACCTTTAGTCATCGGATCCACAAGCATAACTTTAGTACTTATATACTCAATACAAAGATTATTTTCCTCAACTCGCTCACAAACGAACAAGTACTTTGTATCAAGATATAATCCAGCTCCAGTCGAACTGTTACTGTTCGAGAAATTAACGGCATCTGAGTTATCACAGTAAAGCTTCAATGGTCTAGAGATGGAATTAACTACTTTGAGTCCAGTGATAAGATTCTTTAGCAACATGCCATGACAAGTCGCATTATAAACAACGATATATTCTGCCATCATAGTGGATGTTGTAGTCAACTGTTGCTTATGACTCTTCCATGAGATAGGTCCGCCGGCTAACATAAAGATATACCCCGAAGTGGATTTCTTGTCATCCTTGCATTTAGCAAAGTCAGAATCAGAATAACCAACCACTTCTAAACTATCACTTCTTCTATAGGTCAGTTTATAGTCTTTCATCCCTTTCAGATATCGAAGCACTTTCTTAGATGCTTTCCAATGATCAAGACCAGGATTAGTCTGATAACGGCCTAGCATTCCAACAATATAAGCGATATCTGGACGAGTACAGACTTGAGCATACATAAGGCTTCCAACCACTGAGGCATAAGGTATCATTCTCATTTGCTCCTTTTCAACCTCTGTTTTGGGACATTGGAATGAACCGAAACATCTCCTTTAACTACTGGAGCCACAGAAGGAGAGCAGTGCTGCATGTTATAACGTGTGAGAACACACTCAATGTAAGCCTTTTGAGATAAGCCTAAGATCCCGTTGACTCAATCTCGGTGTATTTCGATGCCAATAACATAAGAAACCTCTCCGAGATCCTTCATGTCGAAATTACGCGAGAGTAAACGCTTCGACTCATGCAACATATCTAAACTATTACTTGCTAATAGAATGTCATCTACGTAAAGGACAAGCACAGTAAAGTTGCTCCCACTCATCTTGAGGTAGGTGCATTGATCCACTTGGTTCTTAATGAAATCTTGTTTCTTCATGGTTTCATCAAACTTTAGGTACCATTGACGTGATGCCTGCTTCAACCCGTATATGGATTTCTTCAACTTACAGACTAAATGTTCTTGACCTTCAGGTTTAAAGCCTTCAGGCTGTTTCATGAACACGTCTTCGTTCAAGTCGCCGTTGAGGAAAGCGGTTTTGACGTCCACCTGATGTAGCTCAAGATTAAAGTGAGCTACTTGGGCCATCACTATCCTTAAAGAATCCTTTCGAGAAACAAGAGAAAAGGTCTCTTGATAGTCGATTCCTTCTTTCTGAGTGCAACCCTTTGCAACCAATCTCGCTTTAAAGCGTTCAATGTTTTCATTCGGATCTAGTTTAGTTTTGAAGACCCATTTACATCCTACGGGTTTAACTCTGTTGGGTAATTCAACTAAATCCCAAACATCATTTTTCTTCATGGAGTCAAGCTCGTCAATCATAGCTTTATTCCATTCAGAAGACTGATCATTGCTAATGGCTTCATGATAAGAAGTAGGATCTATAAACTTTCCGGCATCCATTTCAGCTTCAGTCAGGTATGTAACATAATCATCAAAGTTAGTAGGTCTTTTGAACCTAGACGATCTCCTGAGTAGATTATCGGGTTCGGCATTGTCTTCATGTCGGTCGTTTGATGTTCCTTCATTCTTAGGGATAAACAGAGTAGAATTAAGTTCTGTGTGTATAGGAAGTGGTACAGTGACGTGCGGTGCAGCGTCGTGTACAAGAGGAGTAATCGGAGGTAAAGTAAGCGACGAATCTCTCCCCCCCCGCTTCTTGTACTTCTTGCAAATCATGATAAGGATTTTCACTTCTCCTACTGACCTTAAAATCCTCAAGGAATTTAGCATGCTTGGTTTCTACAATACGAGTGACGTGAGAAGGACAGTAGAATCTATAACCCTTTGAGTGATCGGGATATCCGATGAAGTAACAAGTGACCGTTTTCATGTCAAGTTTCTTTAAGAAAGGATTATAGAGTTTAGCTTCGGCAAGACAGCCCCATACTTTCATATATCTTAGACTCGGTTTCCTTCCTGTCCAGAGTTCATAAGGAGTTTTAGGGACAGATTTCGAAGGAACTCTATTGAGTATATGAACAGCTGCTTTTAAGGCCTCGGTCCAGAGGAATGAGGGTAAACCTGAGTTGGCTAACATACTGCGTACCATGTCCATTAGGGTCCTGTTTCTTCTCTCAGCAACACCGTTCTGCTGAGGAGTACCGGGCATAGTGTACTGGTTCACGATCCCTCTGGCCTTTACAAAACTCATAAAATGGACCAGGAGTCTGACCCACATCAGTATGTCTACCATAATACTCACCTCCTCTATCTGATCTCACAACTTTTATTTGAAGATCAAGTTGTTTTTCAACTTCAGTTTTATAATCTTTAAAAGTTGCAAGTGATTCAGATTTTTCTTTAATAAGATATAAGTACATATAACGAGAATAATCATCAATAAAAGTGATAAATGAAGTATGTCCGGTTATTCCAACGATGGGATAAGGACTACTAATGTCAGTGTGAATGAGTTCTAATAAATTAGAGCTCCTAGTGGCACCTTTCTTATTCGCTGCTGTCATTTTACCTTTAACGCATTTGACACATGTTCCCAAATCATTAAAATCAAGAGAGGGTAAGACTTCATCCTTCACGAGCCTCGATAAACGTTCTCGTGAAATGTGGCCTAAACGTTGATGCCACAACATGGATGAAGTTTCTAAGTCTCGTTTTCGTTTAGTCATTGTTAAGTTCTCATTGATATTATATGATAACAAAGACTTGGAAAATTCATTATCTAGTTCTAACTTATAGAGACCACCATCCAGAAAACCACGACCAAACACTTGAGAATTAAAGCTAATAGTAAATTTGCCATGACCATGAGAAACATCAAAACCGTCTACGTCTAACTTTGGTCCTGATACAAGATTCCGAGTAATCTCAGGAATATATAAGGTATCATAAAGTTTAATACATAAACCAGTTTTCATTATTAATTCTAAGGTTCCCATGGCTTCGACAACTAGCTCCTTTCCATTCCCCAGTTTAAGTGTTCTTCGGTTTCTTTCCAGCTTCTGGATTGTACAGAATCCCTGAGTAGAATTGGTTACATGAACCATAGAACCAGAGTTAAACCACCATGAGTTAGTCGGAACATTTAAATTAAAGGACTCAATTATCATATTAAGATGATTACCTCTCTTAGTCAGCCACTCCTTGAAGTTTGGGCATTCTTTTTGCTTATGTCCGGCCTTGCGACAGAATCTGCAGTGAAACTTCCCTCTGGAGTTCTTAGAGCTGGAAGCAGCACTTGAATCTTTCTTTTGGACCTTTGAAGATGCCTTTTTACCAAAAATTCCCTTTATCTTCTTAGAATCACCAGTCATGAGGTAAGCCACATCAGGTTTCTCCAGCTTTAGGCGTTCTTCCTCTTGCACACACATAGCAATCAACTCACTCATCTTCCATTTCTCTTTCTGAGTGTTGTAGTTAATATTGAATGCTTCGAAAGACGCAGGTAGAGAAGTCAAAATAAAGTACACCAGGAAACCATCACTGATCTCCATTTCAAGTCCCTTAAGCTTATGGGCCATGCTGTGCATCATCAAGATATGCTCACGAATACTGCTGATCCCGTCATACTTAGTAGTCACCATCATCAGAATAAGAGTGCTGGCACGCGCCTTAGAAGTTCCTTTGAATTGTTCCTCCACAGAAGCCAGATAAGTCTTAGCATCAGTCGAATCTGGAATTGCTCCCCTGATGGCGATGCTAATGGATTGCTTTATGAGCATAAAAGACATTCGGTTGCACCTATTCCACTTCTCTTGGAGTATCTTGTCGTCAACGGTACTCTTATCAGTGAGAGCAGGGGGTGCAGCCTCTCTCAGTGCGTAATCAAAATCCAACATAGCAAGATTCAGCATTAGATAATCTTTCCGAGGAATGAAAGTTAGAACCGGTAAGAGTTTCAATTCCCATATTGGGAGCTGCAGTGAATTTAGATGAGAAGAATAAGATACATAACTAAATAGAAGAACTTAGAGTGAACTTATGGGGTACTAGACTAAGGCGGGCGAAAAGTAAGGACCATTATACTAAGGAAGCTGTGATAAAGTCTATTATAACACCAAAATAATAAACGAATTAAGGTTCTACTTAAACAATTGGCTTTCGCTTTGGCTATGACCAATTATTTAAGCATTAGGAACAAATGAGGTATGCAAGTTAAATGTAACACATCACCTTTGGGCAGAAGTGAGACATTTAATTTGCACATAATAAGTTTGCAGGACACAAATGTAACACATCATCTTTGGACGGAGGTGAAACATTTATATTTAAGGCGGGTGTCATGTGAATATCTAATAATTTAATGATATACACTAAGTGACAATGCTTAATTAGACTTGAAAAATACACATGTATCAAATCACCTTTGGGCAAAAGTGAAACGGCTAGGTGTTATTCAAGTAAATTAAAGTTTGTAAAACATTTAAATTTTAAGGTTTCACAAAAAATATAAAAGCATTAGTTAATAGCAAACCCCCTGTTAGCGCGGATCAAACTTTAGGCATAAGGAACCGAGTACCTTTTAAGGCCCAAAAAACATAAGGAACCGAGTACTTTAGGCATGAGCCGAGAACTTTAGTGTAGCCGTGAACTATTGTAATTAGCCGAGTACATTCAATGAGCCGTGAACTATTGAGTAGCCGTGAACTTGGGCGAGCCGTGAACCCGTAATTAATCGAGAACCTTTGGAGTAGCTATGAACTTGATACAATGAGGTTCACGGGAATATGAAGGTTCACGAGAAAATTGATGTTAACGGTAAAACTGAGGTTTTCGGGAAAAGTAAGGTTCACGGTAAAACTGATGTTCACGGTAAAAGTAAGTGTTCACGGTAAAAATGATGTTCTCGGGAAAACATAATCCGATAACTTGTGTAAAACCGTGAACTTAGGGATAGATTTTAGGGATATTTTTATTTCGAAATTAAGCATTTATTTATATCCAAGATTTGATCAGTTCGTAAAAATTTCAAAATTCTAATAATTTAAACGAAACTTGGAGATAAAGTTGCTTTATTTTAGGAAACAAGATTAAATCCAATATACCTACCAAAATAATAGATTTTCACCAGGATAAACATCAAGAACAGTTATGAAGAACGTTAGAACTGTTCTTGATTAATATTAGAATTTTGGCCAGTTAATCGAAATCATAGATCATAATAATTAAGGATTTCGAAAAATATCAAAGTTTTATGGATCAAAACAGGTTATTTAGATCGGAAAAATTAAAACAAAAAACCGAAAACTTGACGTTTAGACCCGAGAACTTTAATATATCATAAAAACAGTTTTTTTTATCCAAATAAGGGATCAAAACAGGTTTTAGAAACTGTTAAACAAACAGATATGGAAAAACGTAAGTCCAGAGCCGAAAAGTTTTATAAAAACGATTTTCCTTTTCATTCTAGATTTTAGGGAACGAAAAAAGAACTGATTTATCAACATAGGCTCTAATACCACATGTTGATCAGTTCTTTAACATGATAATGGAAAACGATATTAAACATAAATATGTACCTGGTAATCCAGTAAGGTTGGAGAGGGAAGACGTCATGATCTTGATGATGATCGAGTTCCCGTTTAGGATGTACCGTAATGATGGTTTAGGTGAGAGGAGTCTCACGGTTTAGAGAGGTAGAGAGGGTTACGAATTCTAAAGGGAATTCGTGACTTAGTGATGGTATTCAACAACCTTTAATCTCTATCTAATGATTTCTATTTATACACCCAAGGGGAAACCCTATTTAGGATAGTAAGGGTAATTACGTCCATCGAATAATTACCATTTAAGTCATAGGGGTAAATAAGTCAATGATCTTATAATTAATAAATGATAATGATGGCCACATAATAATAGTGAGTCTTACAAATTATATTATTGTTAGTGAGTCTTACAAATTATATTATTGTAATTATGGCCCGGTGGCTTGTAAATTGTAATATTTGAATGCTTGAAGCGATTGGTTTTTTATCCACAAAGCCGGACCTGATTGTTAGCTAGAAGTTTTTTATCCACAAAGCCTCAAGTTTGAATTTCGTTTTAAGTCGTAAAATAGGTTGAGCAAAATAGATTAAAAGATGTGTCATAAATATATTGGAGAATGAAGAAGATAAAAATTCATGTTTGAATATTTTATTAAATTAATTAGTAGTTATTAAAAAATAAGGATTAGGGTTTAGGATTATGAAGTCTAAAAATTTCATTCTTCACCATGGAGAATGGTGTCTTGTGAAACCCTAAAAGCTGTCATGTAATCAATCACTTTCTTGGACAAAGTTTCAAAGGGTTGATGATTCTAGGTCTATGATCATAGTTATTAGATCTAACTATTCTGTGATTTCTTGCATTCTCATGATGAGGCTTTTTGTTCTTATTAGTTATTATAATCACAAACACTGGCCTCTACCAATCAAAGCACGGTTACAAGGTTCAAACATGAGTTCATCGATCATAACAGTTATGATTGAGGACACTTATGACCCAACATGGTCTACTAAATATGTACACCCATTATAACCGGTCACGATTTAATATGACCCATTACAACCCTACACACCTGATTTATACTAAGTACAAGTGTTTATGTTATTTTTTCTATAAAATTTGTTCATAATAATTCACGTCATCAAACTAAACTGTTAGTTTGATGGAGAGAACTAAGGATTAACAACATATTGATCCTAAACAAATCTCGAAGAAGAAAAACAAACCCTAGATAAATCCGGGACCTATGTCGTTTACAAACACATTTGTATACTCTTGATATGTTTTAAATGATCACACCGTACCTAATATTATGAAAGCAGATCATGTTATATACAATGTTCTTCTAGGTCATTGGTGAATAGGTTTTAAAACCCTTTGATATAATTGTGGACAAGATACGATTTTTTCTATATATGTGATCTACGAGATAGATTTAATTTTGTCTTCAAAATCTTCAAAGTTCTAAATATCAGAGAGTGGGCAAATATTTTAAATTCGTTGTTGTCAAACTCACCCTCGAGGTCACACTGAAAAGGATTTAATTTTATGATTAAATTAAAGGGTAAATCCAAACAAAATGTGTAAAATTGTAACTTAACACCATGTAATATTTATAACCCAATTTACTGATAATCGGGGATGTCCAAAGATCACAGTGGATAATATCAACGGGAGCAAAAGTGATTGAACTCGATTCATAGAAAGGTAATCGTTTGTTTTTCGATAACCGACATGAGTGACATAAAGGTAAACCCGAATGCTTATTACAAGAAATTGAAAAACGATTACGAAGTAAATTTAAGATAGGTTCACCCGAGTGACCGAGACGGTTGTGCCATTGACCGGCTTTAGTGGTGATGAGGGAAGAAGGGAAGACTGGTTCAGTGAATGGATAAAGCTCTCCCGTGCTATTGTTGCTGGAAAGACGTGCTCTAGTCTTGAAATCCTTAACAGTAAAACCATAAGGGTCAAATTCCATAGAAGTCCAATTATCAATATTAAATTTATGGACGTAAGAAGATTTTTAATAATGGTTGGTGTGTAAAGGATTTTGTTTAGTTTATAGGTTTGGTTTGGTGTAGGGTAAAGGGTATGGCCAGATCCAAGAATCGGAACAGTATTACCATTGCCAACAAAAATAGTTTTTACAGTTGAATTAGATGATTGTGTTGAGATTTTACATTGGTCTGATGTTAGGTGAGATGAGGCACGAGAGTCCATGTACCAAACTGGATTAGTAGGGCTGAGATGAACTTGTCCCATGACTTTTGCGAGATCAGTAGGACTGTGGCCAGAGAAGCCTGCAAATTTCGGGGCTTGGCCAGAGGATGGGCCGCTAGCATGTGTATGTGGCCGCCATACTCAAAATTGTTGCCTGCAACATGGGACGAAGCTGGGTTGCTGGCGGGTCCTTCGCTAGGGCCTGGCTGATGTTGTTGTTGATTTCCGGACCTAGCTGTGTTACCTAAGTTTATCCAATACTGGGCCGACTGAGATTGATGTTAGGTTGGATATGGCGAGGGTGGTGGTTTCCAACCATTGGGCTAATGATTGGGTCACTGCGAGTGATTGGGTTGATGTTGTCCATGCCCTCGCCCTCTTGGATTTCGACCCCAACCACAGTTTTGGTTCTGTCCATGTCCACTTCATTGGTAGCCCATCTAATAATTGGCTCGGTAACCATTACTGTTGCCCTGATTCTGATTTTACCGGTCTCCGGGAGCGGCCAACACAGCCGAGGTGTGTTGTTGTCGAGCGGATTGTCAGTGTTGCTCGAGTTAAAGCACGCTTTGGGCCGTGTCCCATGACGGAGAACTTTGATTGATGAAGGCACCAACCACATCAAACTCGATTGAGAGGCCACGTACGAGTTGTAAAACCAATCTAGATTCACTTACCGGTTGATCCACGTCTCCGAGTTGATCCGCAAGGTCTTTGAGCTTTTGACAGTATGTATCGATGGATGAATATGCTCCTAGAGTGAGATTAGAGAACTCGTGTTCAAGAGTGGCTGCCCGAGAGGTTTTGTTATTGAAGAAAATAGTTTGGATCTTATTCCATGCAGCACATGCCGTGGTTTCGGTTTCAAGCACCCGAACTAGTAGATCGTATGAGAGCGTGCTCTAGATCCACTGTAACACAAGTACATTAATTTCCACCCATTGACCGTAGTCATCGGATGTATCTCTTGGTGGTTCAGTGCCATCTATACGCTGTAGAACTTTATAAGAATGAAAAGCTTGGTCCAGGACGAGTATGTCACTTTCGTTCCATCCAGGGTTCGTACTTTATTTTGAATGTTTGTGACCGTGTATGCGGGATGTAAGGCCGTAGCCTTAGCATCTCTGGTCTTAGTTTTCTTCCCGTCAGCCATGTCTAGCCGAGATCAAGATAAAACATGGAGAATGGCAGAGAAGAGATTGGCGGCTTGTAAAGGGTTATTAGGGTTTGAAAGTTTAGACACTGATACCATAAAAGTGTTTATGGTATTGAATATTTGATGAATATTATTAACAAAGAAGCCCCATTATACAGGGGAAGAATTACAACCCTATACAAATTCTAATAAGACAAATAACAACCACTAGCATAGTGGTAAATGTGTATATTTAAGACTTCACTAAAATGGGGAGGTCTTGGTTTCAAGTCCCACTTTTACAAAAAAACAGGAGGGTCCAGGTTGGGCCAGGGGGTTTTCTCACATATGATGGGTTTCCTCCTAAGGGAGGTGGAGATGATCGGGTGGGTCAGTGGCCCGTCAGTGATCCAAATTGCCGTTAAAAAAAAAAACTAAGATAAATACAAATCAATTCTATAAATATATACTCTCTGTTACTAAAGAGATATCTTTCACATCTCAAAATTGGACATTCCACTTTATCTCAAGGCTCAACTTCTATCAATCAATCAAATATTCAACTTTAAGTAGAGTACGTTATGGTTCGTGTAATGTTACACAATAGTTCCATCTCGCTGACTAGTGTGACAAACAAAATAAGTTATTTCACATTGATTCACAGAACTTGTGTAACCTACTGGCAATGAATAACTCCAAAGTTTAACTAAGTGAAATACGTCAAGTTAATGCACATACGATCACCTTTCACTCACTCATATAGTGCACCAAGTTTATACACTTACCACATACGTCTAGAATATAAGAATTATTTTTCTTAATAAATCTAGTACAATTTTCATCTATAAATCTATACATTAATAAATCTTTTGGGCTTTAATCTACCACTACCATTAACATCCCTTCTGTCAAATCTCTTGTCGAGGGCTTATGCTCTGAACAAGGAATTGGATACCTTTGAATATTCACTAGTACGAAGATAATAATAAAAATTTTTGTACTTCAACATCAAAGTATTATCAATAGAAACAAAATGAGACAAAATGGTGTTGAATTCAATCATGTTATATGTAATAGATGCACCTTCCTTCATGTTGACTAACTATCAGAACTTGAAAACCTTACGGGTTATCATAGATATTAGATGACACCTTGATCAATCCATAAGTGGTCCTTGTAACCAATAGTGTAGGAAGCGTTCTTTACATTGATATTCTAACTACCCAAAAAGTAAATCAAGCCAATTGTACCCAATTTTCCTGCTTCACCTTTTCACATTATAACTCTAGCAAAGGTTTAGTTTCTTTTTGTTTCGATTGCATCTTGTAGAAACCAAAATCCTGGTCTCTAAACATGTTAATTTTCACTTTACCATCTTCTATCATTGCTCCAAGAGAATTCAAGAACTCAAAGGCTTTGGTAATTTTTTTTGTTGGAGAAACTTGTAACCCAAGAAACACCATAAATTATAATGGTGTTCACTCAATAAATATGTATAGATATTATAATGTTTTGTGTTGAGATCAAGAGTGTCCAATAAAAATGACATGAGACGCATATTTATAATAGTAAGATTCGGTTTAATAACCGTTATCCTTGTTTTGTGTGATCAAACGTTCCTAAGATACTCAAGGTACGAGCCTATGTTCTAATGTTTCGTGATTATTTATCAATATATAGAATCAACTTTGTTCCCGAAGTTCCTTAGCACCTAAGCTGACTAATGCCTCCAAGCTAACCAAAGCAAAAAAAACCGAAGTGTAAAGCACTCAACACTAACTAGCCAAGTTAGGACAGATGTTGGCATAGTGACCATCGACATGACAAAGTTGGCAATGAGGAGGGAGACGTCCCCTGCCACGGTTACCATAGCCCCCTGTTGTAAACGATCCGAGCGACCACGACCCCGAGATGAGTAGTCGGGGGTTTTTGTGGAGTAGTAAAAGGTGCCGGCCAAGGAGATGAGCGGATCTGGCTGAATAACCTGGTGAACAGTAGAAAACGCCTCAAACGCAAGACCCAAGCCATAAAGAAACCAATGAGTCTTATCCGTTTCAGCAACCGGTTGACCAATAGTTGCAAGTTGGTCACACAAAGATTTAAACTTTTTGTAATACACTATTTTTTTTAAAACATGAAAACGCGCGGAAGACTTAATCCCAAGAATTTTTTTTTTACACCCTCGCGTACCGCGAGACTAAAAGGCCACCCCCCTCGCGTACCGCGAGGGAGTCTCAGAAGAACAGCCGGAAAAACAAGTCTCTCGTGTACCGCGAGAGAACCCAACCTGGTTTCTCGCGTACCGCGAGGGACCTGTTATCACAGAAAGTTTAGAGACCTGGGCAGATTTCATACTTAGCCAAATTTTCCATCTTTTACCAAAATGCTTGACACCAATCTTTCCCAACACTTGGGTTTTAACTAAAAACATACATACCACATTTCATATACACCAAAAACATATTTCAAATGTCACTTATATCACTTAACAAGGATTTCCCTAAAAATACCCAAATCACCAAAATTGCATACGAGAATCCTCTTTGCTTGGACGTTGACTTTGACCTAAAACGGAGCTTTCCCTGCATATCCACATTAACATATCACCATTAGTAATGAGATAAGCATAACAAACAAGTATTTACAACTCGTTTTCACACTTTTCACCCTTTTGACCCATTTGACCCGTTTCCACCCAATTGTCATTAGGCACCAATTCACTTGTATATTCACCTACAAGTTTCACCCTTTTCATTTCATTTTCATACTTATCACACTTCCATTTCCATTATGGCACATAAGCCATAACTCCCTTACCACTTATCCATTATGATGCAAAATCATAACTTCATGCTAACATATCCATTATGGTGTAAACACCATAACTCCATATCATCTTATCCATTATGGTGCAAATACCATAACTACAACCCACTTATCCATTATAGTATCATTACTATAATTACATTCATACCATCATATTCTCTATATGCATCCATAACATTCAAATAAATAGCACACATGACTACTATTGCATACAACACCTATTTCACAAAACAAATAATTCAATCACATATCCATCATAGTTTCACTACTATGACTACCATCATTCGCATACCCATTATAGTATTGTCGCTATAACTACTTAGATCATTAAGCATACATATCATACACATTCATTCGTAAACTCATATGATGCACATATTAAACATCTTTTAACATCAAAACTAAGTAAGTGCAAAGCACTTACCTTTCGGGTTGGAAGATCCCGCACTTCCTTCAAGCTTCGCAATTTGATTACCTAAACATATACACATAGTTTAGTAATCTAATCATGCATCAAAATACATTACAATTGGGTCTACCACCCAAATTTTCCATTTTTCAACCCAAATTGACCCGCTTGGGTTATTCCCATAACCAAACACCCCCTTAAATCAAGAGCTCAACTACTTGAATTCTCTTTCCAATACATTGACACTAATTTTTCATCAAATTAGTTTCCTTAAGTTAATTTGGGGTTTGTTTAAGTGTCTAACATATTAAAAACACTTATTTATCATCAATTACCAAGTAATTCATCATTTCCCCCAAAACCCTCAATTTCCTCCATATGAACCCTAACTTTACAAAATCAAAATCAAAGGGTTCTAGGATGTTATTCTCCACTCTTTAACTTTAGTTTAGCTAGATTATTAACAATCTAACACCAATTCCCCCCATGCATACATAAATTCGGGTTTCTACCCAAAACCTACCAAGAACACCATAAATGGTGAATTCAAGAGATAAAAGAGAAGCTTACTTGATGTTAGGAAGGTATTGTGTGAATCAACACCCTAAATCCCGAGCATACAAGCCTCTAATTTCGTTCTTGATCAATTTCACCTCTTTCTCCTTCTTCTCTTGCAACCATCGACCAAACATAAAATGAGGAAATCCCAATTTTGACTTCAATATAGTCAAATGGCAGATTTTGGTCATTTACACCTTTAGTCCCTTAACTTTCATTCTTTTCCATTTTCTTCCAAAACTAGTTAAAACTAGTAAAACCTCATTTCTAACTTGAAACCCACTTGTTTCAATTTATTTCAAAATATTATTTTCAACATAATATTTATTTAGAAATATTTAATTACTTATAACGAGACCCCGATTTTGGTTCGTTACAAATCACCTCACCTTATTTGGGTTTCATCCCCGAAACCCGTCTTCACATAAAAAGGTTTGGATAATATTTGAGCATCTCTTCCTTAGTTTCCCAAGTCATTTCCGCCCCCTTTCTATGCTTCCATCGAACCAACACTTGGCTAATCTCTTTATTACGTAACCGTTTCACTTTCTTATGCAAGATTGCCACCGGTTCTTCAACGTAGTTCAACTTTTCATCAATTTCAATGTCATCCAACGAAACAAATGTAGACTCATCCGCTAAGCATTTTCACAAATGTGACACATGAAACGTGCTATGAAGTCTACTAAGTTCCTTCGGTAGCTCTAAACGATAAGCTACCGCACCCACCCTTGCAATCACCTTAAACGGTCCAATGAAACGTGGGCTTAACTTCCCCCGCTTCCTAAACCGTATCACCCCTTTCCAAGGAGAGACATTCAAAAGCACAAAGTCCCCCACTTGAAACTCAATCGCCCGCTTCCTATTATCCGCATTGGACTTTTGACGATCTTGTGCCGCCTTCAAGCGAGCCTTAATTTGGTCAATACTATCATTCGTTACATTAACCACTTCCTTGCTACCAAGTTCCCGTTGACCAATTTCACTCCAACACACGGGTGTCGTACATTTCCTCCCATACAATGCCTCAAAAGGCGGCATACCAATGCTAGAATGGTAGCTGTTGTTGTATGCAAATTCCGCCAACGGTAAATGGTCGTCCCAACTTCCCCCAAAATCCAAAGCACACGCGCGTAACATATCCTCGAGCGTTTGAATCGTACGCTCGCTTTGCCCATCCGTTTGTGGATGATAAGCGGTGCTGAGGTTCAACCTTGTCCCCATATCCTCATGGAATTTCTTCCAAAAACGAGAAGTGAATCTCGTATCCCGGTCCGATATAATCGACACCGGCACCCCATGGCGTGACACAATTTTTTTCACATAAATTTCCGCCAATCTATCCGACGAGTTCTTTTCCTTTATAGGAAGGAAATGTGCACTCTTTGTCAACCGATCCACTACTACCCATATAGCATCATAACCCTTTCGTGTCTTTGGTAGCTTAGTGATCAAATCCATGGTTACATTTTCCCACTTCCAAAGCGGTATTTCGAGCGGTTGAAGCTTTCCATATGGCTTTTGGTGCTCCGCCTTCACTCTTAAGCATGTGAGACACCTCTCAACATACTTAACAACATCACGCTTCATACCCGGCCACCAAAAATGACACCTCAAATCATAAAACATCTTTGTGGCCCCCGGACGGATAGAATACTTGGATTTATGCGCCTCATCTAAAATAGTTGTCAAAACACTTGACAACCTAGGAATCCAAATTCTATCAAAGCATGTCCTTAAACCCATGCTATTTTCCCCGAGCTTATCAACATAAGCAACCATCCGTTCTTTCTTCAAGTCACTACCAAGTGCTAACACTTGAGCCTCCCGGATTTCATCAATAAGGGTTGATGAAATTGTCATCTTAAATGACTTCACCTTGACAGGTGTATGACTCGTCTTTCTACTAAGCGCATCCGCCACAACATTCGCTTTTCCCGGATGATAAAGTATCTCACAATCATAATCCTTGACCAATTCAAGCAACCGCCTTTGCCTCATGTTGAGGTCCTTTTGGTCAAAGAAGTACTTGAGACTTTTGTGATCCGTGTAAATCGTACACTTAGCCCCATACAAATAGTGCCTCCATATTTTGAGTGCGAAAACCACGGCCGCAAGCTCTAAATCGTGGGTGGGGTAATTCACCTCGTGAGTCTTTAATTGCCTAGATGCGTAGGCAATCACTTTCCCCCTTTGCATCAACACACACCCCAACCCTGAATGCGAGGCATCCGAATACACCACAAAATCCTCGGTCCCGTCCGGCAAGGATAAAACGGGCGCCTTAGTCGACTTTTCTTTCAAGAGTTGAAAGGCAGATTCTTGCTCGGGACCCCACACAAACTTTATCTCTTTACGTGTCAACTTCGTCATCGGCAAAGTAATCCGAGAGAAGTTTTCAATAAATCACCGATAGTAACCCGCCAGCCCCATGAAACTTCTAATCTCCGAAGGCGTCTTCGGTGATGACCAATCTTTAACCGCCCCAATCTTAGATGGGTCAACAGTAATCCCCTTTTCATTAATCACATGACCCAAGAATTGGATCTCGCGCAACCAAAATGCGCACTTGGAGAATTTAGCATAAAGCTTCTCCTTTTGCAAGACTTCAAGAATCTCACGCAAATGACAAGCGTGATCACCCTCGCTCCTTGAATAGATGAGAAGATCGTCAATGAATACAATGACCGAACGATCAAGGAACGCTCTACACACCCGGTTCATGAGATCCATGAAAACCGCGGGTGCGTTGGTTAAACCGAATGGCATAACCGTAAATTCATAATGACCGTAGCGAGTGCGAAAAGCGGTCTTATGAACATCCTCTTCCTTCACTTTCAACTGATGATACCTGGACTTCAAGTCGATCTTAGAGAACCACGTCGCCCCTTGCAATTGATCAAAAAGGTCGTCAATCCGAGGTAATGGGTACCTATTCTTCACTGTCAACTTGTTCAACTCCCGGTAATCCATACACATCCTCATGCTCCCATCCTTCTTTTTAACGAAAAGAATGGGTGCACCCCAAGGTGAGACACTTGGGCGTATGAAACCTTTGTCGAGTAGTTCTTGCAATTGCTCCATAAGCTCTTTCATTTCTGGCGGTGCCAATCTATAAGGCGCTTTGGCTACCGGCTTAGCACCCGGCATCAAGTCGATCCCAAACTCTATCTCCCTATCCGGCGGAATCCCCGATAACTCGTCAGGAAACACATCCACAAACTGATTCACGACCGGCACATCGTGAATCTCTTTCACCTTTCCATCCACATCCGTAACACATGCCATGAACGCCTTGCACCCACGCGCCATGTACTTGGTTGCCTTCACAAAGGAGCACAACCTCACCTTGCCTTTCTTATCACCTTCTATGTAGATGGACTCTCCCGACGGGGAATCAAGTTGGATCGCCTTCGGTCCAAATAAAATACTCTCCTTATTCCTTGACAACCAATCCATTCCCACAATAACATCAAAATCCCCCATGGCCATAGGAATCAAATCAATAAGGAAAGCTTCACCCCCGCTCTCAATTTACAATCCTTATAAATATCGAATGCTAGAAAACTCTTGTCATTAGCAGCCTCGATTTCTAAGGGCTCATCTAACTTGCTACTTAAAAATGAAGAGTGTTTAACAAGTTTCAAAGACACAAACGAACGGCTAGCCCCCGAATAAAAAAGAACTAGTGCTGGTAATGAGTTAATCTTGAAAGTACCTGAAACTACATCCGCGTTGTTCTTTGCCTCTTCCGCTGAAATGTGGAAGGCTCTTCCTTTTGGCTTTGGCGTCTCCACTTTCCTTCCACTTCCGCCTTGCTTCAGCTCGGGACAATCCGCCCTGTTGTGCCCGGGCTTGTAACAATTGTAACATATATGCACTTGGCTTGAACACTGATGAGCCATATGCCCCGGCTTTCCACACTTATAACAGTTCGACGTTCCTTTTCTACATTCCCCATAATGTTCTTTCCCACAAACTTTGCCCCCTCGTGAAGAAGACTTGCTAAACGACTTCTTGCTAGGGCTCCTGCTCTTAATCTTCTTCACCACTTGATCCACAATTTCCATTTTTCTCTTCTCGCCACTAGCCTCTTGCCTCCTCAACTCCACTTCCCTTTCCCGACACCTGTTTATCAAGTCTACAAGTGTGGTAAAAGAGGATGGAGATATGCTATCCCTGAAATCCACAGTCAACATGGCAAAGAACCTATCAATCTTGGCTTTCTCGGTCGATACCACATCTGGACAGAACTTGGCCCGATCGAAGAAAGTCCCAGCTAACTCATCAATAGTCTCTGTCGTCTGCCTCATGAGGAGAAACTCCTCAGTCATTCTGTCAATCGCGGCTTGTGGACAATGGTACTTTAGGAATGCCTCCTTAAACTCCTCCCATGTCATGGAAGTCACACCCAAATCACCCCTCTCCTTGCGGAGATTCAACAACCACTCTTTTGCCCTTCCAGTCAACAAGGGCACACTGAACATCACCCTATCCTCGGGCTTACATTTAGTAGTCTCAAAATTAGACTCCATACCCACCACCCATCTGTGGCTCAGAATCGGGTCCACTTGCCCATTATACTCCTTGGGCTTAATGACCATGAACTCCTTCAATGTACAACCCCGAGGTTCATTCCCCTTTTCTTTCATAGCCTCCTCAAGAGAGAGCTTAATCGTTCCCTTCATTTCTTCCATCAACAGATTTGTGGCTTGCTCAAAGGCCTTAGCCACCTCTTCCTTAATCAACTCTTGGATCCTTAGATCCAACGGTGCTTCATTCATATCAACATTCTCGAGGTGGTCACCCTCGTCCGCCATCTCTTAACTGAGAAATAGAACCAAAAATAAACATCTTAACATCCTACACTTTCAATACCTAGGGTGACCATCACACATTTACTCTTATATGCATTAAGTATATATTTATATATATATCTATATACATACATACATATATAGTCACCTTCACCTAATCCTCGCAATGTTCATTGTCATATGGTTATCATAAAGACATTTGCACATCTCGTCTTATTAATCATATTGGCCAGACATGTTTAATAATACGTTATGCTCAAGTGTAATTATCATATTCATATAACAATTCACAAGATAAGTTTCGGCACACAAAACACTTTGTTATTCAATCAATCAATCATATGCATTTACAACATATACATAACCACTTTATCAAATCATTACTAACCTTTCATTTCCGTAAGCTCCGAGTCTTAGTCAAGTCCGTCTCGGATTCTCGTATCGTTTCCCCCATATCAAGAGCATCCGGTTTGAGTTTAGTGCCTCACGCACCAAGTCCCTCAAACCTTCGCTCTGATACCAAGTGGTAACACACTATTTTTTTTAAAACATGAAAACGCGCGGAAGACTTAATCCCAAGACATTTTTTTTAACACCATCGCGTACCGCGAGACTAAAAGGCCACCCCCCTCGCGTACCGCGAGGGAGTCTCAGAAGAACAGCCGGTAAGTGGTAACACACTATTTTTTTTTAAACATGAAAACGCGCGGAAGACTTAATCCCAAGACATTTTTTTTAACACCATCGCGTACCGCGAGACTAAAAGGCCACCCCCCTCGCGTACCGCGAGGGAGTCTCAGAAGAACAGCCGGTAAAACAAGTCTCTCGCGTACCGCGAGAGAACCCAACCTGGTTTCTCGCGTACCGCGAGGGACCTGTTTTCACGAAAAGTTTAGAGACCTGGGAAGATTTCATACTTAGCCAAATTTTCCATCTTTTACCAAAATGCTTGACACCAATCTTTCCTAACACTTGGGTTTTAACCAAAAACATACATACCACATTTCATTAGGCACCAATTCACTTGTATATTCACCTACAAGTTTCACCCTTTTCATTTCATTTTCAAACTTATCACACTTCCATTTCCATTATGGCACATAGGCCATAACTCCCTTACCACTTATCCATTATGATGCAAAATCATAGCTTCATGCTAACATATCCATTATGGTGTAAACACCATAACTCCATATCATCTTATCTATTATGGTGCAAATACCACAACTCCAACCCACTTATCCATTATAGTATCCTTACTATAATTACATTCATACCATCATATTCTCTATATGCATCCATAACATTCACATAAATAGCACACATGACTACTATTGCATACAACACCTATTTCACAAAACAAATAATTCAATCACATATCCATCATAGTTTCACTACTATGACTACCATCATTCGCATACCCATTATAGTATTGTCGCTATAACTACTTAGATCATTAAGCATACATATCATACACATTCATTCATAAACTCATATGATGCACATATTAAACATCTTTTAACATCAAAACTAAGTAAGTGCAAAGCACTTACCTTTCGGGTTGGAAGATCCCGCACTTCCTTCAAGCTTCGCAATTTGATTACCTAAACATATACACCTAGTTTAGTAATCTAATCATGCATCAAAATACATTACAATTGGGTCTACCACCCAAAATTTCCATTTTTCAACCCAAATTGACCCGCTTGGGTTATTCCCATAACCAAACACCCCCTTAAATCAAGAGCTCAACTACTTGAATTCTCTTTCCAATACCTTGACACTAATTTTTCATCAAATTAGTTTCCTTAAGTTAATTTGGGGTTTCTTTAAGTGTCTAACATATTAAAAACACTTATTTATCATCAATTACCAAGTAATTCATCATTTCCCCCAAAACCCTCAATTTCCTCCATATGAACCCTATCTTTACAAAATCAAAATTAAAGGGTTCTAGGATGTTATTCTCCACTCTTTAACTTTAGTTTAGCTAGATTATTAACAATCTAACACCAATTCCCCCCATGCATACAAAAATTCGGGTTTCTACCAAAAACCCAGCAAGAACACCATAAATGGTGAATTCAAGAGATAAAAGAGAAGCTTACTTGATGTTAGGAAGGTATTGTGTGAATCAACACCCTAAATCCCGAGCATACAAGCCTCTAATTTCGTTCTTGATCAATTTCACCTCTTTCTCCTTCTTCTCTTGCAACCATCGACCAAACATAAAATGAGGAAATCCCAATTTTGACTTCCATATAGTCAAATGGCAGATTTTGGTCATTTACACCTTTAGTCCCTTAACTTTCATTCTTTTCCATTTTCTTCCAAAACTTGTTAAAACTAGTAAAACCTCATTTCTAACTTGAAACCCACTCGTTTCAATTTATTTCAAAATATTATTTTCAACATAATATTTATTTAGAAATATTTAATTACTTATAACGAGACCCGGATTTTGGTTCGTTACACTTTTTACCCTAATCTGAGATGGAAAGAGTACCATTAGTAAGCTGGCGTAACGAATCACGAAGATTTTGCATTCATCCCAGATAATCATGGCAATAGGTGGCCTCTAAGGCACACCACACATTACGAGCAGTGGTGAGGCCGAGAACCTTAGCCATAGCTTTTTCAATAAGTGAAGATTGAAGAAGAAGAAGAAGAAGTACACGTTGATCTGCTACAAGCCAGGTAAGATAAGCAGGGTTGCAGACTTCTTTGCCATGTGTAAGAATAGTATGCGATGAGGCAGGAATAATACCATCAACATAACAGAGCCACGTCTCACGCGATAAGACATGAAGAACTTGATTTTGCCAAAGAAGGTAATTAGAGGAGAAAAGTTTAGCAATTAGCATGTGCATGATACTGGCCATGGGAATGGTACCATCGGTCGACTTGGAGGAGCCCATCGGCCATGGTGAAGTGGCTATTATGGTTGGAAGAAGAAGAAAAGAGATGATGGAAGATTAGGCTAATACCATATAAGATTGGTAAAATTCACCTCAAGGAATATGTTATTATTCTTACAAAGAAGGAATTGGAAAACAGATTGATTCGAAATTGTATTGCTTTAATTGTTTTTACAAAGAGACCCATAACCTCTACTTATACAATGATTTTAAATAAAGAAACACAGCTATCAAAGGCTGTAGATATTTGAACTAAGGAAACCGTATATTCTGACCCTATAGCCATGGGATATGATGTGAAGAGAGCCAATATTACTGATCCTTTGAATATATTTTCTTTATTTTAACACGCCCCCTCAAGTTGAATAGTGGGATTTCCAAAATTCAACTTGCCCAAACACTTGTGTAGAACTCTTTCATTAACAGCTTTTGTTAAAAAATTAGCAAGTTGGTCTTCTGACCGAACAAACGGTAGAGTAATGATCTTTGCCTCCAACTTCTCTTTGATGAAGTGTCGATCAACCTCTATGTGTTTTGTTCGATCATGTTGAACTGGATTTTCTGAAATCTGGATGGCTGCTTTATTATCACTTATAATTTCGCTAGATTCTTGTGGATGATATCCTATCTCAGTTAGGAGTCTTCGTACCCACAGAACTTCGGTTAACCCCCTTGCTATTCCTCTGAATTCAGCTTCAGCACTTGAAAGAGCCACTACTTTTTGTTTTTTGCTTCTCCAAGTAACGAGATTTCCACCAACTAAGTTAAAGTATCCGGAAGTGGATCTCCGATTGCCTTTATCTCCTGCCCGGTCTGCATCGGTGTACAATCGGGTTTCTAGATGCCCATTGGATTTGAATAAGACTCCATGACCAACCGTTCCCTTGAGATATCTTATAATTCTTAAGACTGCATCCATATGAGCACTCTGGGGTTGATGCATAAACTGACTGACCACCCCTACAACATATGCTATATCGGGTCGGGTATGTGAGAGATATATTAGCTTCCCTACCATTCTTTGGTATCTCTCTTTATCAGCTAGCTCTGCTTTTTCCTCCATATAAAGCTTTTGATTCACAACCATAGGAGTGTCAGCTGGTTTGCACTCAATCATACCAACCTCTGCTAGTAAGTCAAGAACGTACTTCTTTTGGCACATGAAGATTCCCTGCTTTGATCTTAGGACTTCAATCCCAAGAAAATATTTAAGTCTCACCAGATCTTTCATTTCAAATTCTTCAAACAGGCTCTTCTTTAGTCTGGCTATTTCTTCATGGTCATCTCCTGTAATAATCATGTCATCAACGTAGATTATTAAACAGGTTATGAGATTGTTTCTCTGTTTGAGAAACAGTGTATGATCGGAGTTACTTTGTGTGAACCCATAGTTTTTCATGGCTAAGGTGAATCGACCGAACCATGCTCTGGGAGACTGTTTTAATCCATAAAGAGATTTCTTCAGACGACATACTTCTTGTCCTCCAAAACCATCTGTAAATCCAGGTGGAGCTTCCATATAAACTTCTTCTTTGAGCTATCCGTGTAGGAAAGCATTTTTTACATCAAACTGATGAAGAACTCTGATCGTGTTAATCTTTGCAACTGGAGAAAAAGTTTCAGAGTAATCAATCCCGTAAGTTTGAGTGTAGCCTTTAGCTACCAACCTAGCTTTATATCTTTCAATTGAACCGTTGGGTTTGTATTTGATTGTAAAGACCCAACGACACCCGACTGTTTTCTTTCCTGGTGGCAAGACACATTTCTCCCATGTGTTGTTTTTCTCAAAGCTCTCATCTCATCTTCCATTGCATCTTTCCAGTGCTTCGATTTCAGGGCTTGTTCTGTATTGGTAGGAATTTCTTCAGCATACAGGGATGAGGAGAAAGCCTCGGCCTCCATGGATAAATTTCCTCTGGCTATGTTAGCCATAGGGTATTTACATCCCTGAGACTCCTTTTCTGGAGAATATCTTTTAGGTGGGACTCCCCGATTTGTCCTTGGTGGCAGCACATATCTTCCTGATGCGTCTTCTTGTGTGGGAGAGTTTTCCTGTTCCTGAATACTGTCAACTTGCTCTAGTATTTCATTAGTAATATTTTCAGGAACTTCAATAGAGGGATCAGGTTGAGTATTATTTACCTCTGATATCAGGTTGGGAGCAATTTCTTGGGTGACACTGATATTTGGTTCTTCCCTTTGTGTGGAGAGAGGAGACTCATTTTGGGTACTGTGGCTTCTAACTTCTGCATCTGTCACGTATCTCAACCAACTTTGTGTGTCAAAGCATTCTTTCTCTCCATGACCATTGTTTTGGGGGGGCATAATAATATTCGGTTTCAAGAAAATCACAGTTCATAGTGGTGAACATGTGTCGGGTCTTTGGATTGTAGCACCGGTATCCCTTCTGATTTACTGCATACCCAACAAAGACACATTTTTAGCACATGCATCGAGTTTATCTCTGTTTGACTTAGGTATGTGAACAAAGACAGTACACCCAAAAACTCGAGGTTCAAGTGTAAGAATAGAGGGAGGTTTAGTGGTTTCTGAAAGGACTTGTAACGGTGTTTTTGTTTTTAGAATTTGAGTGGGAAGACGGTTAATAAGATAAGCTGCAGTAGCAAGGGCTTCTGCCAAATAAAACTTTGGAGCGTGTGACTCTATTAGGAGGGCCCGGGTTATCTCTAACAATATGCGGTTCTTTCGTTCCGCAACACCATTTTGTTCTGGAGTATGGGGGCAAGTGGTTTGATGGATTATGCCTTTGGTTTGGAAAAATTGTTTCATATTGGCGTTAACAAATTCCCCTCCATTATCTGATCGGAAAATTTGAATGTCTTTATGAAATTGAGTTTGGACCATGGTGTTAAAAACTGTGAATTTTTCAAGGACTTCAGATTTATTCTTTAATAAATAAACCCATGTCATTCGTGTACAATCATCAACAAATATCATGAAAAAACGAAAGTTTTGCCCCCCAATGACTGGGGCTGGACCCCAAACGTCTGAGTGAATTAATGAAAAAGGTAAGTCAACCCTTGTATTATTTGGTTTAAAGGTTTTCCGGTGACTTTTAGCTAACACACAAGTCTCACAATGTGTCTTACATTTGGAAGGAAATAAATTAGGAAATAAAATATGCGAATAACCCGTGGATGGATGCCCCTATCTTCTATGCCAAAGCCAGGATTCACGTTCTGTTGTTCCATGAGAGAGCATTGCAGTACCACTTTGAGTCACATCATCCACGTAATATAACCCTTGTCTTTCAGTGCCACGCCCAATTATCGCTCCCGTCCTGATATCCTGCAAAATACAAAAAGGTAGGTTGCATGAGGACTGAGCAGTTTAACTCCTTTGTTACATGACTTATTGATAGGAGTTTGTGTGACAGAGAAGGAACATAGAGATAGTTAGAAAGTTTGAGAGTCGGAGAAATTTCAACTATTCCTCTGTTTTTCACATTCATTTTTTCTCCATTTGCCGCTTGTATATATGATTTTGTAGGCTTGGTTGACGTGGCAAAATCTGATAAATCATTACTCATGGTATCGGTGGCTCCATAATCAAATATCCATGATTGTTCCTGTCTTCTATTATGATTTTGAGCCATTAAAGCCAAACCACCAGATTCTTGGTATTTTTTGCAATTCATGAAACCCTCTTTTATAAAGATATTAAAGTTGGTGGTTGTTGACTTTTCTGAATCTTCCAGAAGCAAATTGTAATTAAATTTGAGATAGGGGTGGGTTTTTGAGATCTCTCTCTCAAACCAGATACCTGTAGTCACATGGAACGATCCATTTTCTTCTTCCTCATGTGCCGTCGCCGCCATACCCCCAAATCCGGTAGGGTTTTGTTTGCTGTCGCCGGTGTTAGTGGCTTCACTGTTGCCCACGGCTGCGGAAGCTTTGCCCGTATCTTGTCCGGTGGCCTTGATGCCCTTTTTGTGGCCATCGGCCCACCACTCTGGATAATCGACGAGCCGGAAACATTGTTCTTTGGTGTGCTTTGTCATATCACAGTGAGTGCATTTAAGGTGAGATTTGTCTTCTTTATTTGATGATCTATTCTTTTTCCCTTCGAATCGGCGATAACCCTTTGTTGCGAGGCGTAATCCCCCTGGTTCGTTGGCAATTAATCCGGCTCCTATGTCCTGTGCATTAATAGAGGTTGCTCCCAGAATATTCTGGTGAGCGGCCTCTTTACGGACAGTCGCGTATGCCGCCTCTGCCGTTAGGAGAGGTTCTAATCGGAGTATTTCCCTTTTAATAGGGTCATATTTCCGATCAAGAGCATTTAGAAATTGAAAAAGTTTCTGTTCTGACCTGATTCTGGAATATGTCTGGATATCTTCTGGGCACTTCACAGGATTTGGATCGATACGGTTAATCTCACCCCATATCCCTTGCAGTGTAATCCAGAAATCTTCGAGGGAACTTTCATTATGTTTAATGTCGTTTGCCTTGACGTGAAGGTTGAATGTCTACAACTTGTCTCCGCCGCTGCTATAGGTAACCACCAGAGCGTCCCACAACGATTTTGCTGTGGGAAACTCGGTTAGGTTGCCAGCAAGCACCAGTTCAATGTTCTGTATCAGCCACGAGAAAAGACTAAGTCGTCTTGTTCCCATTGTTCGTAAGTTTCGTCTTTCTGATTTGGGGGATTTGAATTCAAATGTTTCAACAAGGCTTTTGATTTTCCGCCTATGGCAACCCGAATCATTCGGATCCATAGTGCATAATTTTGGCTATTGAGTTTAAGGTTAATCTGTAGGCTGTCGGAAAGTTTGGGGTTTTTTGGTATGGAATTAATCCCCTGTTTGAGCAGATTGGCGAGTTGTAAAGACAGATCATTCTGGCCACTGTTTTCGGACATGGTGACCGGTCGTGGGTTATGATTGGTTGCGAATTAGGTATATGATGAGCAGGTCAGTTTTTGATCAGACCATGCTCTGATACCATCTTACAAAGAAGGAATTGGAAAACAAATTGATTCGAAATTGTATTGCTTTAATTGTTTTTACAAAGAGACCCATAAGCTCTACTTATACAATGACTAGGTTAGAATCCCGTGTATTACACGGGTTGAATAAATATAATACTATATACTTAATGATAAAAAATTTATTTATTTAAAAATCCGTGTATTACACGGGTTGAATAAAAGATAATGTAATATGTTAACACATACACTTGTTAAAATATGTTTTTAAAAAATATACTTTGACATGACAGCTATAAATTATGTTAAGTTCATTTTTAAAACATTTTTCCAACTGTGTATTTTTTTATGTAATTGATAAATGTTAATTGATATTAAATTCATTTGGTTAATGATTATAACTATCCATAGTTAAATAATAATATACATAATTAGATTTGTATTAAAGTTTCTTATAATAAAAGATAATTTAAAATAAATGTGTTTTATTAGTATAATTAGTATTTTCTTTAAATATATATTATTATTAAAGATAGAGGTGTATTTAATAAGAGAGAGGGGCGAGAAAAAATAATAAGAATAAATATTGAGACGACACGTGGCATGAAAAACCTTTATTTATTAGATAGTATAGATTTTAAATAAAGAAACACAGCTATCAAAGGCTGTAGATATTTGAACTAAGGAAACCGTATATTCTGACCCTATAACCATGGGATATGATGTGAAGAGAGCCAATATTGCTGATCCCTTGAATATATTTTCTTTATTTTAACAATTATTCCATCGTATATATAAGGTTACGAAATGAGAAATATATGGTGACTAAATCAATTTACAATCCTATCTATATATAACAAGATAATAACCAACTATAAACGATGGTTATCCTTTATCTCTAATATATTCTAACGTGCCAAATCCGTTCTATTCTTTGATTGACCTCTACTTTTGGGCTTATATCCACGCCTTTTGCACTCAACAAGGAAATGGATACCCATATCAGTTCTACCTCTGAATAATCGATAGGAGTTCATCATTAACTACTAAATGATGTAAGACTAACCCTTGAACAATGAAGATAATAATAAAATTTCTTGTACTTCAACATCAAACATATTGTCAATAGAAACTAAACGAGATAAAATAGAGTTGAATTCAATCATGTTATATGTCATAGATGCACCTTTCTTTATCTTTGTGTTGGCTAACTATGAAATCTAGAAAACCTTATTTGAAGCTTATGGGTTTTCATAGATATTGGATAACACCATGATCAATCTATAAGTGGTCTTTGTAAACAATGGTGTAGTTGATATCCTAACTATCCCCAGAGTCTACCAAGCCAATTAGACCCAATTTTCCTACTTCATCCTTTCACGTTATAAGCAAAGATTTAGTTTATTGTTCCGATCTGCATCTTACAAAAACCAAAATATTGGTCTCTAAACTTGTCAATTTTCACTTACTGTCTTCTATTAGTGCTCCAAGAGAATTCAAGAAGACCTGGAAGGCTGTGGCGCATTTTTGTTTGAGAAACTTGTAACCCAAGAAGCACCATAGATTATAATGTTTTCACTCGATAAATATGATACTATGTCAACGAAGTATAGATATTATAATGTTTTGTATTGAAATCAAGAGTGACCACTAGAAATGACATGAGCTGCCTATTTATGATGTAAGATTAGGTTAAAAACCCAAATCCCTGATTTTGTGTGACCAACTGAAGAGCCCAACACTACTAAAAAAAAGAAAAATTTGCGACAGCAGTTTCGTGGGAAATTTCTCGGAATTGGCCGTTAGCGACAAGTTTCCGACAAAAGTGTTTGTTGGAAAAAACCCCGTAGGAAATGTATTTTCCGACAAAGTCCTGACGAATTAGCGACAAAAGCCTTTCGTCGGTAATTTTCGACAATATTTCGACGATTATATTAAATAAATAAGTTAACTTACTTAATAAATTTGTCGGAAAATTGTAGGAAATCTTGTGGTTACTTTTTTGTTTTTCGTTTTGTCGGAAAGTTGTCGCAAATTTGTGAGAAATTTCTTTTGTTGGTAACTTGTAGGAAACTTTTCTAGAAAATATATATGATTTCTAGTAGTGCGAGCCTAAGATTCTTAAGGGACAAGCCATATTTCTAATGTTTCGTGTTTATTTATCAATATATAGAATCCACTTTCATAAGATCTAACTTTGGTCCCAAAGTTGCTTAGCACCTAATCTGACTAATGCCTCCAGGCTAACCAAAGCAAAAAACCAAAGTTTACATCACTCAACACTAACTAATGTCTAAGTTAACCTTGTGTCGAGCTAACCAAGAAACTTTCAACTCGTCAAAGCTGAAAGCCTTATTAAACTCCACAACTCAATGGTTACAGTAAAAAGGTATGACAAGATTAATAGAGAATCAGTATCTTCTAGCGGGTGAAGAGACAACAAGATCAGTATTTCCTAGAGAGTTGCTACAATCACGTTCTCACTGGAGCTAGTCTTAGGGGTATTGATTTTGTTACTACTCGATGCTTTGTTTTGGATCTTGATCAAGAAAAGCACTTGTTCATGACATGTGCGAAAGTTGTAAAGCTAGAGGAAAAATTGGTATTTTTGAAGGTTGAACGCAAATATGATGCGTATAACGTGTTGCATTTGCGGTTGCCAAATAATGATTTATCAAGTGACATAAAATAATAACATTTTAATATATTTTTATTAATAGTTACAATACGCCAAAGAAAATAATCTCATAACCTTATCTCTGAAAAGTCTAAAATAAACAACACTGATTAGTACAAGTAGTCGAATAGTATTTTATTTTGATTTCCCAATAATAATAACTTATAATATTAAAACAAAACAAAAAAACCTTCAAAAATGTCGTCCGGTAATTCACACGTACATACTCAGCATAGTTATAATTGTTTTTTTAACATATCACATGATATTTTTATTTAATTGTAAAGGGATATGGACGCAACTACCATCATTGTAACAAGTGTTTTAATTGCGTAAACCATTTTTGAAAAGAACACGAGGATAAAGTTCTTATTATATTTATTTTTCTGTATGGTTGTTGACCAAACAATTATTTTTGTTGAGCAGCTTTCAGATCATTTATTACATATATAATTTGAGAAAATGATTTATGAAGCTAAGCGTATATGCATAGAGTTTTATAATTTGGAAGATGAGAATGATATATGATATTTTCTCTGAAATAATTAGAGATTAGTGAATGACATCTTTACAATAAGATAACAAAAGAAAGGTTAAATTAAATAATAGAGTAATTAGGCTGTTTTTGAAAAAACAAGATAAAAGTATCAGTATGTGAAACATGAAAAAAAAAACTCTAATTCAAAAAACGGAGATATGTCTCTCTTAATATAATTTGAATTTCTGAAAAAAAAATGTTATATAGCATATTAAGGCTGTCAATAGATAACATGACCTATAGGAAAATACGAAGTTCTATTATTGAGAATATAGAACTTAGTTGTTAGGGTACGAGGGGCACCCTTCGGGTACACCGTCGCAAGTAATGCCGGTATGGATTTCAGGTATAAGTCCCCCAAACAATGTGGAAGTAGCCGTTGTCCAACGGCTAGAATTCCGTTTGTTTTAAAAAAAATAATAAAAAAATTAATTTAAAAACTACAAATACATAAACCTAGCTTATATATTTTTCTCCATAAAAATACACACTTTCTACTATATTTCTACACCAAAAAATACACTCTTTTTACTCCCCATGGATTCCAAAAAATCAAAGGCCGGTAATTGGAAAAAAAGTGTTAAAATCGAGAGGCGGTTCTAGCCAAGATCAAGCAAGACAACAACCTATATAACAACCGACATTTGAACAGCAATCGTTTCAATACCAATATTATTCTAATTCTCAAATGCCAACCATGCCTACTCAAATTACACCCGATCAATACACCTAGCCTTTACAAGAACGACCACTCCCGATATTTGATAACGGAGGTGATAAAGAAATTGGAGAAGAAAATGATGAAGAACTAGAAGTTGAAGAAGAAGAACTAGAGGTGGAAGAACAACCCGGGAAAAAAAAAGGAAAATTCCGTATACAGGCACCCCGTCAACAGTGGACTAACAAAAAAAATATTGTTTTGTGTAAGGCTTAATTGGGTTCATATTTCAGAAGACCTGATAATCGAAAGTCAGTAAAAGAAAGACGGGTTTTGGAATTGAGTCTCTGAGCATTACAATAAACAAGTTGGTGGACGCAACCAAACTATTCATCAACTAAATTCAAAATGGATGTGTTTAGATACCCAAATGTGTTGGTTAAATGGATGTTGGGTTCAAGCGGTATATTTCTATAACTTTTTTATTTTAAGTTCCTAATTTTATTTTTAAGTTTCTAATTTTATGTTATGTTCCTATTTTTAAGTTTATAATTCTAGTATTTGTTTTTATTTATAACTATACTAGGTTAGAACCCCATGTATTACATGGAATAAATAAATGAAATATTCAATAGTTAGTAATGAAAATTAATATTGAGCTCACCGAATTGTGACATATAGCGTAACCGGTTACTTATTTATTAAGTATAGAAGATTGTATAAGAATGGAATGATGGGATTGTAGCAAGTGTCAAAATATATACACTTTCAAAGCAAAAGAAATGCAATATATATGGTAATAATAAAATAATTATTATAGGAGATAAAAGTTGAAGATAAAAATAATTAATTGATGATAAATAAAATTATGAATTTAAAAATTTGTAGATAAAAATTGAAACGAATTATTAATCTAGTTAAAATAACTGAGTTGATTAAAATGTATAAACAGTCTTGATAATATAATAACTATCCATAATACAAATTTATTTTTCGAAAATTTATAAGTAACATTAGAAATTATTACTATCCATAATTAATTTCACATTAAATTCATTTAGTTAATGATATAATAACTATCCATAATTACATTTATATTAAATAACGGTGAGGAGCCCCAGAGAGCGACGCGTGTCTCTTTATTTAATAGGAGATAGAGGCGAGAAAATAAGGGTGAGAATGCACCAGAGAGTGACACGTGTCCCATATTATTTTTATTTATTATAATAGATAGATTGGATCGTCTACGTGCTAGTGGAGCCGCCGATGTTGATGTAATGAAGAAAGCGTTAAAGGACTACCAAAATAAGCACAAACATAGTTTTGCCCACGTAGAGTGTTGGGAGATGGTACAGGTTCATGATAAGTGGATTATAGTCTCGTTGATGGTTGAGGAGTTTTCGTGTCAATCCGAACGTAACAGAAAGTCATCAAATTCCGGCAACTACACATGTTCAAATGACGACGCTTTCCCTAGTTGGGCACCCGACCTTAACGAACACGCAACACCGACAAGACCAACGCGAAAAGCAAGGAAATCAGGCGAGTCGCCAAGCAAATGTAGTTTGGCCGAAGCTGTTGCACACTACGCAACGACGAAAAAGGATATTATGAAAGAGTTCTTGGAACCAAGAAAGAAAAAAGATGAACAAATTATTAACTTGGTGGAGGAGCAACGTGAGGCTATCCGGGAGGATAGTTGTTGAAGCAATTCTTGTGACAAGCACTCTGAAGATTGTTCTTGGCTATGTAATATCTTTATATATTTGTATTTGTATCTCAGCGTCTGTATGTAGGTACTTGTCGTTGGACTTGTCTTGTAAAGTGTTGTGCGCACTTAACAAGTACGCAGGTTGTATATCCTGCGTAATTAGCAAGTACGCAAGAACATTGTCTGCGTACTTGCTAGGTACGCAGGAGTTAAGCCCTGCGTACTTGCCAAGTGCGCAGGCAACAGGTCTAGTATATATAGCCGGTTAGTGACAGAATGTAAGTACGCATTCATTTGTAAGAATTCTGTAACCGGCTAAGTTTATAATAGACGAAGTTTGAAAGTGTTTTTGTTGTCGGTTTACTTTGTGTTGTTTGATTCTCCACCTAGTCACGGGCATTCCGCACCCGGTTAGACTAGCTACACGCTCGCACGTAACGATCCGAGACACCCGGGGACCTACAAGTGGTATCAGAGCAATTTGCTCTTGATTTCGAGTGTTGTGAGTGTGTTATGAGCATTTTCGACACAATCTACTGCCTTTTTACCAGCAAAAGTGACCGATTTTGGTGATCTTTGTGATAAAATAGAGGTAGCTCTTGAGCGCTATTTTAGAAGCAAAAATCAGTCAAAATCTGACCTTTTGTTGAATGTTTGAGTGTTTGGATCATCAAGGGTTTGTTAGAAACAAGTTTCTAACCCTTTGGCTTGATTGATTTGTTCATATCTTCAAAATTTGAAGATCTGAGATATTTCTGGCGATCGAAAAAAGTTGGTGAGAGCAGGTGAAAAAGTGACCTGGATACTTACTAAGTACGCAAGACCTTTCTTGTGCGTATTTAAGTTTTCTTCCTGCGTACTTAACATTTACTCCTGTGTACTTGCTAAGTACGCAAGAGCAATTAGTAAGTGCGCAAGACCAATTTCTTAAGTACGCAAGGCCATTCTTAAGTGCGCAAGTTGTGTTGACTTTCTGAGTTTTTGACTAAGTTTTACACTATGGCAAATCTTCAGAATCTTGGTAGCCTGCTTAATTATGATAACGAGATAGGTACTCCGCAAAAACCGCCAAAGCTGCTTAGTGTTAATGATTATTCGAATTGGAAAGCACGCTTTGAGCATTATATCTCATACACTGATTCCTCTTTGTGGATACCTATACTTGAGGGTTATAAGCATCCGACTTATACATATCTTGATGAGATTGTTCCCAAGCCTATATCTAAGCTAGATGAAGAAGAAAAGAAAGTTTATGATAGAGAAAAGAAGGCACATGGATCTATCACAATGGCCCTGACTAGAGAGCTTTTTCACAGCTTCAGAGGATATGATAATTCGAAAGATCTCTGGAAGGCATTGCAGAAAAGGTTTGAAGGGAACAGTGACATCAAGAAGAGCAAAAGAGATCTCCTGAGAAAGCAGTATGAGTGCTTCAGATACTTGGAGAATGAATCTACAGATGAACTTATATCTAGATTCTATCATCTGCAAACTGAGTTAAAAGCTTATGAGCTAACGTATCCTGATGAGGAATTAGTTGAAAAGTTTCTGGATGCGTTACCATCAAGGTTTGAGATGTATACCACTCTGCTGAGAGAGAACCCCAAGTTCTATGAGATGACGATTGAAGAAGCTATTGGAAAGGTTCAAGCACACGATATGAACCTGAAAAGAAAAGAAAGCTCAGGGAGACCTCAAATCCAAGACCCTTCTATGTATTATGGGACGTCTTCCACAGCTAAGTCATCGGGTTCAGGAATCGCTTTATTCTCAGGGAACTCTCATGAAGAAGATAACTCAAATGGTTGTGGGGGTCATACATGCTTTACAGCATCTGGATCTGGTCCTCACCACCAACATTCCTCAAGAAATCCTACCTCAACATCTTCAGCTAACCAGACTGCAATAGCCAAGATAGCTGAAGATCATGTAGCATTGTTTTCATCGTGTATGCTTGCCTATGAGAACTTCATTGGTGGCAAGCTTACGGATCCTGAAACAATTGAAGAAGATTTTAATCAAGTGGATCCAGATGACATGGAGGACATGGATATTCAATGGAATATGGCCATGATCTTGAGAAGGGCCAAGCGTTTCTTGAATAGAACTGGCAGGAAGTTTATTGGTGGGCATTCAAATGCCAAGGTGGGTTTTGATAAATCCACAGCCAAGTGCTACAAGTGTCACAACTTTGGACACTTTGCTCGTGAATGTCAGAAGGACAAAGCACCTGCTTCAGGTTTTACCAGACCAAGCCAGGGAAACAACCAAGGAAATGGTCAAGGGTACAACAATTCTAACAACCGCAATCAAAGTTAAGGTGGAACGTCCAATGCTTTGGTAGCTCAACAGGACGAAAGCTTTGATTGGGGTGTTCATTTGGAGGATGCCCTTATTGCTCAAACACAAGTTGGTCTCATGGCTGAGATCGTTGAGATGATGGAAGCAGAAGAAAGGGAAGCTTCTGTAGCTGACCAAAGGGAGTCTACAACTGCATTTGCCCTCATGGCTATTGGGGAGGCATCTAGTTTGTCAACTGAGGTAGACTCTAATTCTTTTGCTGTTATTTCTTGTTCCAAATGTCTTGGCTTGAAATATGAAAATTCTAAGCTTCAGGACAAGGTCGAACCACTTCGTATTGCAGCTTTAAGCTACAAAGAAAATGAAAAACGTTACAAAGATTCAATCGAAACTTTAAAAGAAAGAAAAACGTGTTTTTTCACTTAAAATCAGTGAACAACAGTTTCATTTGGATGTTGCGTACAAGGGGTTGGAATAGAGAAATAATGAAATTACCAAGCTGCAGAATGAGGTCTTGCAGTTGAATGGTAGAATTGAGAAGTTGAAGAATTCTCGTTTCATGGCGGAACACTACGAATCTGTAGTGAGACAAGTGAATGTCTTAGGGTTGGGTACTAATGCCATTCCTCCACAAGTAAGCGAGAAATTTGTCAACGGCTTAATTGATATTGACCTGTCATGCCTTGATGAATCCTCAAGTCAGGATGATTCCTCTAACAAGGATGATTCCTCAAGTAAGGTTGAATCTGCTTCTGATCAGGAGTTCTTCACGGATAAAGGCTCTGAGAACACTATCCCTGATGGTGCTGTCTCAGAGGAGTTGATTGGTGAACACAAAGTTGTGAAAAACATTGTCACTGATTGTGATAATTGCATTTTGACTGAGCCTGATACCATTGAAACATATGAAAAAATAAAAGTAATGCTTTATGGGGGTTATAAGAATATTAACCAAGTTAAGAAAGAAACATTTGCAAATCATTATAGGCTTGGTTATAAAGCAAATTTGGAAAAATATTACATTCCTAAAAATGAATCAACATCAGGTCCATCAAAAACACCACTCATGTTCATCAAACAACTCCTCCTGCTCATCATGCTGAGTCATCTAATGCTAGATCTAACGAGCCATACAGGAGGATGTATAAGGAAAAGCGTGCCTGCTTTCACTGTGGTATGGTTTGTAACATTTCCGATTTTTTTTACCATATAATCGTTGATTTCAATAAACGAGTATTTCAGTTTCAAATCATGTGCAACAACTATAATGCAATTACATATACAATACATTATGTTACAATAACAACTGAAACAAAACGCCATTATCTCACAAAGCTCGAGGCCAAATTTGACAAAAACTAAAAAACGATAAAAAGTGTCAAACACGATCGTGCCTCGATACAAGCACGGTCGCGCCTAAAGAAATGAAACACGATCGTGCCTAGATATAAGCACGGTCGCGCCTGCAGATCCAAGCACGGTCGTGCCTAATACCAGGCACGGTCGCGCTGCTGAAACCACGTGACTCCGCAGAGTCAGCCTGTGGTCAATGCTCACCAAATCGAATCATGTTAGAGCCGGATTTCACGCGTCCGACAATCCACGACAGTAAGCAACCTGAAACACGTCTCAAATTCGTCCTCCAATCGGCATTTTCAATCCTCAACTACCCCACTCACGAACTCGTGAGATTAAAGGTTATAAGGAGAATCCTATGCCTCCTACACCTTCATATATACCCACTCGACTTCTTAGAACTCTCACTCGACGCTCACAACACCTCTGTCGTCCGATTGATCGCCAAGAAGCGAAGCCACACGACCCGTAGCCGACCGCATTCAATTGCCCACTTTCAGCAAGTAAGTAACACGTCTTCAGCTTTATATTTACCTCTACTACGAAAGCCCTATGCTAATTCGTAGAGAAAACAAGCAATCGATCTGATTTTTGAACCAAAAAGCCGAAACTACACTTTTACTCGAACTACACTCTAGACACGATATAAATACAATTAAACCATGTAGATACATTCGTAAACATCCACTAGATGAAAGCCCTAAGAATCCAGAAGCGTTTAATATAAGAATCGATCGAATTGAGTCTGGAAAAGACCCGACACGGTCGCGCTCATCACTGAGCGCGGTCGTGCCTGACCAAGCACAGTCGTGCCCCATGTGTGGCCCGGTCGTGCTTACCGAGCAAACAAAGTCCTGCCCAAAAACAATTCTAGACGCGGTCGTGCCATACACGAGCACGGTCGTGCTCCCTAACCAGACCCTCTGTGGTGTCTTCTGACTCGACCACAGGCGCGCTCAGACCACCACGGTCACGCCCGACAACGAGCGCGGTCGTGCCTTACTTGAGCACGGTCGTGCTCCTTGACCAGAATC
Organism: Smallanthus sonchifolius; assembly: GCA_023525975.1. Classification (NCBI taxonomy): domain Eukaryota; kingdom Viridiplantae; phylum Streptophyta; class Magnoliopsida; order Asterales; family Asteraceae; genus Smallanthus; species Smallanthus sonchifolius. The sequence goes on along the minus strand of CM042028.1, from coordinate 13,594,588 downwards.
TGTTATTTTTCTGTTTTAAAGTTAATTTAATAAATTCTATTTAAAAATCTCAAAATGTATTTATAAAAGTTATGTTATAAAATCCCAAGACCCGGGAATCATTTATAAAACAAATCTTTGATTTAGAAATTTAAGACGATTATTTCCCGATAGTTTAAAAGTCAACGAAATCCTAAATGAAAGTTTATATGATTATTTTTATAAACTATTTACACAAATATATATATTTTTTGACTTAACAAATATTATTTATTTAAATTTAAATAAATATATATATATCACTACTATTTAAATGTTCTAAATAGATAAATAAAATAAATTATTTATTTATTATTTCAAAACCAACCCTAAACGTACAAACCACCAACGAATCCACTTTCGACATAAAATAACACAAACAATGACACGTGTTATACACTTATTTAATAGGTCAAACGTAGCGACCTACAACACGCTTGGTATTTTGTTGATCTGTGCAAACTACATTCTCCAACACAAGTGAGTTACATAGCCCCTCTTTTAATCTACTTTACAAACTTTTGGGGTGGAACATGAGTTCAATCTATATGTTTACAAACTACACAATATACAATTCCACCCTACATTCATGTGTTACAATTTTGAGCTTTGTGCTTGAGTACTAGGTGTGTAGACCATTATATGCTATTCACATACAATCATTAACTATTTTTAGCCTACAGTAAACAGTGATAGATCTATTGAGTCTGACAAACCCACCCAGGTAGGGTGACTGTTACTGCCAACACGCGTTTGTTTTGCATGCTAGTTACAAAGGTTTGATTCTATATCTAGGTCCCACGATGGTATCTCTCCATAAACGCCTTAATTGCCATGATTGTATGAATTATATGCACACAACACTATATTCTATTACATGACACGAAAACCTATGTATTCTCACCAACTTTCTAGTTGACTTTGTTTTAACCATGTTTCAGGTGACAATGTTTGAAGTGCTTCAAGTTCTTCTACACATAGGATTTCGGACCTAGTTAATTTAATTTGGAACTATGGATTATGTAATTTTTACCTTTCGTATGACTTGACTTTGGTATTTGAATTTCAATGAATTTGGTTGTTTAATTATTCAAACTTTAGCAAACCATGAGCTATGAACAGTCTGCACGCTTCACGCCCCGACGTTTCCGCCGTCGGTTGGGGTGTGACAGATTGGTATCAGAGCCTTGGTTATAGGGATTTAGGTTATTAGACACCATTGACCTAGACTATAACTTTAGGACACCCAACAATGCCATGCTACATGTTTTATGTGATACGTGCTATTTGCTATATGTCACATGCTTATTATCCTATGTGTTAGTTATTTGATACTTAAATTATTAAACTTCATGACTTACTAGGCATACTTAAATAATAAGTTAAATAAACCGTATCCATACCCACCTCATAAACCACATATCCTCCTTAACTACTTCTATGTCATCATCATCATAACTTGTGGAAAAAAAAATCATACTCGTAGACATTAGTCTATCAAAAATATTTTTTATATACCTGTTAAGGTTTTAGACTCTGTTAATTATTAAAGGACATGTGCAATCTGGAAGGGTGACACCTGTAATCTGGGTTTTCTGTCTAGGAAAGCATTTCATATAAATCCCAATCAACCGAGGGATCCGTATGCTTTCCTGGGAATTCCCGGGATGAGTGTTCACTTATAGGCTAAAGCACATCTCCTTAATAATTATATAAGTTTAATTAACCTTAATATGTCATAGTATTCGAGTGACTATGTCACTATTTGAGTACAATCCGAACTATGAAATACTTATGTTTTAATCATCCTCCTATGCAATTCAAGAAAATTCTCACATCTCTCCTTGTGTTGTTTAAATCGGTAGAATGCCTCCTCGTCGTGCCAACAACAACCACAGCACCAATGACCTTGCTGCTATACTCACCCAGCTAGTAACTCAACTAACTCAAGCCAACAACAACAATAATGGGAACGCCAGTGACAGTGCTAATACGGGTGTTGGCGGTGGTGCCAACCCGCCACAATGTACCTTCAAGCATTTCAACTCTTGCAATCCCCTGAAGTTTTATGGTACCGAAGGAGCCACGGGACTCCTTCAATGGTTCGAAAGTATTGAGGGCACCTTCCTCAATAGTGACTATCCGGACAATCTACGTGTCCGCCATGCCACTAGTGTCTTCCAAAAACGGGCACTAACCTGGTGGAATGGGGAGAAAAGAACAAGGGGAGTAGATGTAGCAATGGCTCTGCCATGGGATGAGCTAAAAAGGATCATGACCGAGGAATTCTGTCCTCGGAACGAAATGAAAAAGTTGGAAGCAGAATTTTGGGATCTTACCTAAGATAGTGGTGAAAGCTTAGCATACACCAACCGTTTTCACGAACTGAGCATGCTGGTACCTCACATGGTCACACCTTTGTCTAGGTGTATTGAGAAATATATTGGTGGCTTACCGAGGCAAATCCAGGACACTGTTTTGGGAAGAAATCCTGCGAACCTAGAGGATGCTATTCGTCTGGCTGCTACTTAAACCGACAATCATGTTAAAGCGGGTACTCTTACCCGAAAAGGTGCCAAGAAAGTCGCCGACACCATAACCCCTCCTGCACATGCCAAAGAAGTTCAAACTAAACCGTATCGAAACACCAGGAAGAGAAAGGCGAAGAATTTTGTGGTGGTCACTCCGGCCACTCCGGTTAATCAAGTTGCACCCTTGGCTCAAAATCCAGCCAAGAAAGCTTATGGGGGCAGCTACCCACTCTGCAACAACTGCAACTACCATCACCCACAAACCATCCCATGTCACCTTTGCAATCATTGTGGAAAACTTGGCCATACGGCCAATATCTGCCGACAAAAGGCACTTGCTACTCAAGCCAACCCAGCTAATCAACCTGGAGCTAATCAAGTGGTTCCAATCAATACAAATGGACGGGCTTGCTTTCAATGTGGCAACCCGAACCACTTCCGGAACCAATGTCCAAAACTTGTGAACAATAATCAAGGCGGAGCTCGTGGGCGTGCTTTCAACATCAACGCCAATGAAGCTCAAGCCAACGATCCTGTGGTTAACGGTACGTTTCTTGTAAATAAGCAATTTGCATCCACACTATTTGATACCGGAGCCGATAAGAGTTTTGTGTCCCTTAACTTCGAACCTTTACTTACAAAAACACGATCCAAACTAGAGAAAACCTTCACCGTTGAAGTAGCGGATGGAAATTCCATCACTATTGACTCCATTATTCGTGACTGCTCCCTAGAACTCAATGGTCACACGTTTCCAGTCAACCTAATACCAATGCCATTAGGAAGTTTTGACGTCATCATCGGCATGGATTGGTTGTCTAAAAACCATGCCGAAGTCATGTGCTTTGAAAAATACATCCGAAATACCCCTCCCATCGGGAGACACATTGAAAGTCTTTGGCGAGAAACCTTGCAAAGGACTCAAGCTAATGTCATGCATCACTGCCCAGAAATACATACGAAAGAAGTGCATGGTTTTCCTAACTCATGTGATTCAAAAAGAAGACAAGGAGAGAAGAGTAGAAGATATTCCCATCATTCGGGAGTTTCCCGATGACTTGCCCGGTCTTCCACCTGTTCGGGAAGTAAAATTTCGAATCGATCTTGTACCCGGAGCAAACCCTGTGGCTAAAGCTCCATACCGGCTTGCACCTTCCGAATTGCAAGAACTTGCAAGTCAACTTCAAGAACTCGCTGACAAAGGTTTCATACGGCCAAGTCATTCACCGTGGGGTGCACCAGTCTTGTTTGTTAAAAAGAAGGATGGTTCATTCCGCATGTGTATTGACTATCGAGAGCTCAACAAACTTACAATAAAAAACCGCTACCCCTTACTTAGGATTGACAATCTCTTCGATCAACTCCAAGGTTCTACTTGTTTCTCGAAGATTGATCTTCGATCTGGTTATCACCAACTGCGTGTCCGAGAAGAGGATATTCCCAAGACCGCCTTTCGAACAAGATATGGGCATTACGAGTTCACGGTTATGCCTTTTGGGTTGACCAATGCACCTGCTGTCTTTATGGATCTCATGAACCGCATGTGCAAACCATACCTTGACAAATTCGTGATCGTTTTCATCGACGACATCTTGATCTATTCCAAGACTGAGGAAGAACATGAACAGCACCTTAGACTGATTTTGGATCTCCTTATAATCGAACAATTATATGCCAAGTTCTCCAAATGTGAATTTTGGCTAAAGGAGGTTCAATTTTTGGGTCACGTTGTCAACAAAAGGGGAATTCATGTCGACCCCGCCAAGATCGAAGCTGTTAAGAATTGGAGTGCTCCTAAAACCCCTACCGAGGTTCGTTCGTTTCTTGGTTTAGCGGGTTATTACCGAAGATTCATTTCTAATTTCTCCAAGATTGCTGTTCCCCTCACCGCCTTGACACATAAAGGTAAACCTTATGAATGGGGGCCAAAACAAGAAGAAGCTTTCCAAACTCTTAAACAGAAGTTATGTGATGCTTCTATTCTGACTCTTCCTGAAGGAAACGATGATCTAGTCGTCTACTGTGATGCCTCTTACCTAGGCCTTGGTTGTGTTCTCATGCAACGAGGCAAGGTAATCGCTTATGCATCGAGGCAACTCAAGATCCATGAAAAGAACTATACGACGCACGATCTGGAGTTAGGTGCAGTCATATTTGCTTTGAAGATTTGGAGACATTATCTCTATGGCACGAAATGTGTGGTATTCACCGACCACAAAAGCCTCCAACACATCTTCAACCAAAAAGATTTCAACATGAGACAACGACGTTGGGTTGAACTCCTCAGTGATTACGATTGCGAGATTCGTTATCATCCCGGCAAGGCTAATGTTGTAGCCGATGCGCTGAGCCGTAAAGAACGTGTCATGCTTCAAAGTGTCAAGATTCATTCCGACATTCAAGCCCGTATTCTAGCAGCTCAACACATCTCGGATACCGAGGGCAATATGTATGAGGAAATGTCTTGTGGTGCTGAATTCCAATTAGAGACTAAAAACAATGGCTTGCTTTATTTCTTGGATCGTATTTGGGTTCCCAATCGCAATGATCTTCGGGCATTCCTCATGACTGAGGCACACAAGTCTCGGTATTCTGTCCATCCCGGTGCGGATAAAATGTATCACAAACTCCCCCGTACTTCAAGCGGCTATGATAGCATTTGGGTAATCTTTGACCGTCTCACTAAGTCCGCACACTTCTTGCCCATCCGTGAAGACTATCGAGTTGAGAAATTGGCCCGAATCTACATTGACGAAATTGTGAGTCGACACGGTATACCTTTGAACATAATCTCCGATAGAGATGCTCGTTTCACTTCCAGGTTTTGGCAATCTCTACAAAAGGCACTTGGCACACGATTGGATTTAAGCACAGCCTACCATCCCCAAACTGATGGTCAGACCGAACGAACAATCCAAACTCTCGAAGACATGCTAAGAGCCTGTGTCATAGACTTTGGTGGCAATTGGGATTCACATTTAACGCTTATTGAATTCTCCTACAATAACAGCTACCACACCAGCATCAACATGGCTCCATTCGAAGCTCTTTATGGTCGCAAATGCCGTTCTCCTATCTGTTGGAACGAGATTGGTGAAGCACAAATCACCGGTCCCGAGTTAATTCAAGAAACATCCGACAAAATCTTTCAAATCCGTGACAATATCCGAGTAGCGAGAAGTCGACAAAAGAGCTATGCCGACAAGCGACGAAAACCCTTGAAATTCCAAGTGGATGACTTTGTACTTCTAAAGATATCCCCTTGGAAGGGTGTGATCCGCTTTGGGAAGAAAGGCAAGCTAGCACCTCGTTACATAGGACCATTCAAAATCCTCGAAAGGATTGGGAAAGTGGCTTACAAACTCGAGTTACCACCGGAACTGAGCAATGTCCATCCAACCTTCCATGTGTCCAATCTGAAGAAATGTCTTGCTGATGAGAACCCCCACATACCTCTTGACGACGTGCGCATTGATGAAACGATGCACTTTGTCGAGAAACCGGTGGAAATCATGGACCGTGAGATCAAGCAACTCAAACGCAGCCGCATTCCTATAGTCAAAGTCCGTTGGGATTCTAAACGTGGTCCCGAGTTTACATGGGAACGTGAAGATCAAATGAAACTCAAGTATCCTCACCTATTCACCGATTCAGCAGCCTCAACTAGTTGAATTTCGGGATGAAATCCCCTCAACATGGGGAGACTGTAACATTTCCGATTTTTTTTACCATATAATCGTTGATTTCAATAAACGAGTATTTCAGTTTCAAATCATGTGCAACAACTGTAATGCAATTACATATACAATACATTATGTTACAATAACAACTGAAACAAAACGCCATTATCTCACAAACCTCGAGGACCAAGTTTGACAAAAACTCAAAAACGATAAAAAGTGTCAAACACGATCGTGCCTCGATACAAGCACGGTCGCGCCTAAAGAAACGAAACACGATCGTGCCTAGATACAAGCACGGTCGCGCCTGTAGATCCAAGCACGGTCATGCCTAATACCAGGCACGGTCGCGCTGCTGAAACCACGTGACTCCGCAGAGTCAGCCTGTGGTCAATGCTCACCAATTCGAATCATGTTAGAGCCGGATTTCACGCGTCCGACAATCCACGACAGTAAGCAACCTGAAACACGTCTCAAATTCATCCTCCAATCGGCATTTTCAATCCTCAACTACCCCACTCATGAACTCGTGAGATTGAAGGTTATAAGGAGAATCCTATGCCTCCTACACCTTCATATATACCCACTCGACTTCTTAGAACTCTCACTCGACGCTCACAACACCTCTGTCGTCCGATTGATCGCCAAGAAGCGAAGCCACACGACCCGTAGCCGACCGCATTCAATTGCCCACTTTCAGGAAGTAAGTAACACGTCTTCAGCTTTGTATTTACCTCTACTACGAAAGCCCTATGCTAATTCGTAGAGAAAACAAGCAATCGATCCGATTTTTGAACCAAAAAAGCCGAAACTACACTTTTACTCGAACTACACTCTAGACACGATATAAATACAATTAAACCATGTAGATACATTCGCAAACATTCACTAGATGAAAGCCCTAAGAATCCAGAAGCGTTTAATATAAGAATCGATCGAATTGAGTCTGGAAAAGACTCGACACGGTCGCGCTCATCACTGAGCGCGGTCGTGCCTGACCAAGCACAGTCGTGCCCCATGTGTGGCCCGGTCGTGCTTACCGAGCAAACAAAGTCCTGCCCAAAAACAACTCTAGACGCGGTCGTGCCATACACGAGCACGGTCGTGCTCCCTAACCAGACCCTCTGTGGTGTCTTCTGACTTGACCACGGGCGCGCTTAAACCACCACGGTCACGCCCGGCAACGAGCGCGGTCGTGCCCTACTTGAGAACGGTCGTGCTCCTTGACCAGAATCTGTTATTTTTCTGTTTTAAAGTTAATTTAATAAATTCTATTTAAAAATCTCAAAATGTATTTATAAAAGTTATGTTATAAAATCCCAAGACCCGGGAATCATTTATAAAACAAATCTTTGATTTAGAAACTTAAGACGATTATTTCCCGATAGTTTAAAAGTCAACGAAATCCTAAATGAAAGTTTATATGATTATTTTTATAAACTATTTACACAAATATATATTTTTTTGACTTAACAAATATTATTTATTTAAATTTAAATAAATATATATATATATCACTACTATTTAAATGTTCTAAATAGATAAATAAAATAAATTATTTATTTATTATTTCAAAACCAACCCTAAACGTACAAACCACCAACGAATCCACTTTCGACATAAAATAACACAAACAATGACACGTGTTATACACTTATTCAATAGGTCAAACGTAGCGACCTACAACACGCTTGGTATTTTGTTGATCTGTGCAAACTACACTCTCCAACACAAGTGAGTTACATAGCCCCTCTTTTAATCTACTTTACAAACTTTTGGGGTGGAACATGAGTTCAATCTATATGTTTACAAACTACACAATATACAATTCCACCCTACATTCATGTGTTACAATTTTGAGCTTTGTGCTTGAGTACTAGGTGTGTAGACCATTATATGCTATTCACATACAATCATTAACTATTTTTAGCCTACAGTAAACAGTGATAGATCTATTGAGTCTGACAAACCCACCCAGGTAGGGTGACTGTTACTGCCAACACGCGTTTGTTTTGCATGCTAGTTACAAAGGTTTGATTGTATATCTAGGTCACACGATGGTATCTCTCCATAAACGACTTAATTGCCATGATTGTATGAATTGTATGCACACAACACTATATTCTATTACATGACACGAAAACCTATGTATTCTCACCAACTTTCTAGTTGACTTTGTTTTAACCATGTTTCAGGTGACAATGTTTGAAGTGCTTCAGGTTCTGCTACACATAGGATTTTGGACCTGGTTAATTTAATTTGGAACTATGGATTATGTAATTTTTACCTTTCGTATGACTTGACTTTGGTATTTGAATTTCAATGAATTTGGTTGTTTAATTATTCAAACTTTAGCAAACCATGAGCTATGAACAGTCTGCACGCTTCACGCCCCGACGTTTCCGCCGTCGGTTGGGGTGTGACGTGGTTGGTCACATCTTTGTGAACTGCCCTACTAAGAACCAAGGGAAACGACCAATTGTTTCACAACCGGCTGTTATCTCTAAGTCACCACCAGTGAAGCAACCCAAGAATCCCAAACCAAATATGGTGAAACCACCAGTGAAACCTATGGTGAAGCCAAAGACCACATCTGAGGCTAAGCCATCTGTTCCAGAAAGGAAAAAGCAGCCTGCTAAACGCTGTGTGTCTACCTTTGGTAGTGCACCAACTGGTGAGAAGCCTGTGGTTAAACTCTCCAAGCCACAGAGGAGAAGAAGGAACAAGGGATTGAGAAAGTTGGAACAGCCGGATGGAATTCAATCAGGTGAAGCTTCTACTAGTTCACCTGGTGCTTCTGAATGCAAGCCGAATGTTCCAGTAAAACAAAAGGAAAGGTCCTGGAACAAGAAAACCAAATGTTCTCAATCTTTTGATCCCAGATCTCCAAAGGATTCACCAATTTTTGATAGTCATGACTGTGAATTAATTGAAGTCGTTTATTTTGAGAAAGACGGACGACCCAAGAACACTATGGCTTGGGTCTCCAAATCTAATTAATTTCTTGGGACTCGTGCAGGGACATCCGAAGGGAACTATCTCTAATCGTTGGTATGTAGATAGTGGATGCTTCCGGCACATGACAGGCAACATGGCACTGCTTCAAGACATTAAACCATTCAGAGGCGGCCATGTGGCCTTTGCAGGCGAGAAAGGCGGCCGTAATACGTGTCAATGCGTGGTTTCGAATGGATGTGTAAGCTTCAACAACGACAATTACTGCGAGCAGCTAAAGCATAACATGTTGAGTGTTTCTCATATGTGTGATAAGGAGTACTCAGTCATGTTTGACAAGTCTGAATGCATGATTCTCAAACCTAGGTTTGAGGTTCCGGAAGACTGGATTTTGATGCATGCGCCAAGAACGAATGATACCTATCAGATCGACATGAGTGTGGCGAAAACCACATCTTCTGTTGCTACTTGTTTGCTTACCAAAGCGACAGAGCTTGACTCAATCTTGTGGCATAGGAAACTCGGACATATTTCTTACATAAAAATTAATCATCTTGTCCAAAACGGTTTAGTTACCGGGGTTCCTAAGCTGAGATTCTCCGTTGTAGATGACTGTATGCCTTGTAAAAAGGGCAAACAGCAATGGAAGTCTCATAAGCCCAAGCTCCAGAACTCCATCGATACCCCTTTGGAGCTCTTACATATGGATCTGTTTGGGCCCATAAGTATCAGGAGTATTGGAGGGAAGTCATACTGTCTGGTAGTTACTGATGATTTCTCATGTTTTTCTTGGGTGCATTTTTTAGGTACCAAGGATGAGACTGCTGATATTCTTCAATACCTGATCTTGAGCCTGGAATCTTTATGCTAGCTGAAGGTTAGAAGAATAAGGAGTGACAACGACACGGAGTTCAAGAACAACTTGATAGAGCATTTCTGTCTCAAGAAGGGCATTCGTCATGAATTCAGTGCGCCGTATACACCCTAGTAGAATGGAGTTGCAGAACGGAAGAACAGAACACAAATTGAGACTGCAAGGACAATGCTGTCAGATGCCAAGCTTCCCGTAACATTCTGGGCGGAAGCAGTCAACACAGCTTGTCACGTTTTAAATAGAGTTCTGGTGGTTAAGAGGCAAAACAAAACTTGTTATGAGCTTATCAACAATCAACCTCCAAATCTTGACTACCTAGTTCCTTTTGGTAGTCCCTGCTCTTTATTGTTACAGTACAAAGACCGTAAGTCTAAGTTTCATGCAAAAGCGATGGAAGGCATCTTCTTACGATATGTTGCCAATTCGCCTTGCAAGAGAGTGTACAATATTGAGAGTAGGTCTGTGGAAGAGTGGTTCGAAGTGGACTGCAGTAAACACAGCATTCCACCAGAACCAACTGGTCCTGCTTGGGGATTTGATTATGATGCTCTATTCAAGTCTTTTAACCTTCCTGATTTATCTGCTGTAGACGTTGCCAAGTTGTATGAGTTCAGTTGTGGCGGCGACGATTCCAGTTTCTCAACCAGAGCAATGGTACCTATCCCAACTTCCGATTCCAATGCTGCATCTGCATCTGGAACTCATAACAGTGACAACGGAGATGAGGTTCATGTTGAAGGAAATGATGCTCAAGCTGATCCTAATGTTCACGTGGGAAATGAAGCTCTAGTTGATCCAATCAACATTGAGTCATCTTCAGGTACACATGATGTGGGGGAGTTAAGCACAAACCTCGATTCAGAAATTCAAGAACCTCAATTACCAGAGACGAGAGTGCATCGGAATCATCCAATTGACAACATTATTGGTGATCCTGATGACTGTGTTCAAACTCGTCATCGAACCATTGCTGAGAACACCAGTCTGTACGCTGAGATACTTGACACAGGTGTCATGGACACTTGCTTACATGCTGCTTTCGTATCCCAATTGGAGCCGAAGAATGTGAAAGAGGCTCTCACTGACAACTGCTGGATAGAGGCGATGCAAGATGAATTGTCTCAATTCCAAAAGTTGTACGTGTGGGATCTGGTTGACCTTCCGAAGGGTATGCATCCGATTGGAACCAGATGGGTGTTCAAATGCAAGACGGACGATCGACATGTTGTAGTGAAGAATAAAGCAAGGTTGGTTGTTCAGGGTTTTTATCAGCAAGAGGGCCTGGATTACACAGAGGTGTATGCCCTAGTTGCTAGACTTGAGGCCATTCGACTGTTTCTGGCTTATGCCTCCTTTGTCGGCTTCAAGGTCTATCAACTTGATGTGAAGAGTGCTTTTCTTTATGGGAAAGTTCATGAAGAGGTCTATGTCACTCAACCACCAGGTTTTGAAGATCCGCATAATATCAATAAAGTGTACAACCTGGATAAGGCACTTTATGGTCTCCATCAAGCACCTAGAGCGTGGTATGAGACTTTATCAAAACATCTATTGTCCAATGGTTTCGATCGTGGACAAATTTACTCGACCCTCTTCATTAGGAAAGCAGGAGGTGATATTCTACTTGTGAAAGTGTACGTCGACGACATTATCTTTGGATCTACCAATGAAGGGACGTGTAGGGAATTCGAACATGTGATGAAGTCCAAGTTTGAAATGAGCAACATGGGTGAACTGTTGTTCTTTCTGGGTCTGCAAGTCAATCAAAGGGAGGATGGCATTTATCTGCATCAAACTAAGTATGTGCAGGACATCTTGTCAAAATATAAGATGAATGACTGTACTACTTATGGCACACCAATCCCAGTCAATCATGGTCTGCATCCGGACAAAGATGGAAAGGATGTGGACTGTAAATTATACCGCGGGATGATCGGTTCTCTAATGTATCTCATAGCTTCAAGGCCCGACATTATGTTTGCTGTCTGCTTGTGCTCAAGGTTTCAGTTACAACCAAAGGAGTCTCACCTGATAGCTGTTAAGAGGATCTTCAGATACTTGAAGGGGAAACCCCGATTGGGTCTTTGGTACTCGAAGCAGTAGTCATTCGACTTCAAAGCCTATACCGATTCAGATTATGGCGGTTGTAACCTCGATAGAAAATCAACCTCAGGTGGATGTCAATTCTTGGGAGACAGGCTGGTCTCCTGGCAGTGTAAGAAGCAGTCAACGGTTTCTGTCTCAACATGTGAAGCAGAGTACATTGCTGCCGCGAGCTGTTGTTCTCAGATATTGTGGATCCAGCAGCAATTGAGAGATTATGGCTGGAACTACACTGGAACTCCTCTATTCATTGACAATAATGTCACTATGTCTATCACGAACAACCCGGTGAAACATTTCAAACTAAGCATATAGAGATTCGCCATCATTTCATCCGTGACTGTGCTGAAAAGCATTTGGTTGAACTTGTAAAAGTTCACACAGATGACAACTTTCTTGACCTTTTCACTAGGGCGTTTGATCGGACCCGTTTTGAACATCTGGTCAACTTGATAGGAATGTTCAATCCTGAGTGAAAATTCTTTTTCAAAATCCAAAATCCAGGAACGCAAAGTTTTAGATGATGATATCGGTCACCACAATGTCGAAATACCCGTTTAAGACTTATGGGACCAAAACCAACACCAATGCAAAGCTAAAACCTGGTCATTTTGACCTAACCTCGGTCAGACGCAAAAAACCACAGACAGCCAAGGGGTCAAAACCAAAATCAACAACTGTTAAGGACTAATTTTGTATGCTAGAGCTTCGATTGATGATCATAAACTAGTTTTAGGGCTTAATTTTACTTAAAAACACCCAAAACTGGTCTAAATTTCAACACCAAAACCCTAAGCTCGAGAGTTCAAAGAATCGGTCCTCAACAAGAGATTTTGCAGATGAAATCGTCCAAGAATCTAACCAAAGATTAGTAAGATGAAGATGAAACTATGACCGGGACGAAAAAACGGTTTAGGAACACACGAAATTTTCGAGTGAAATCGGAGCAGTGGGTGTACACAGTGTTAGCGTTTGAAATGAGATGAAGCCTTGAAAATTTTCTAATACCTGTATATATACCCTTCACAGCTGGGTCGTGCGTACTTAACATGTACGCAGGACTTAACTCCTGCGTACTTAGCAAGTACGCATGACTTAAGTCTTGCGTACTTGTAAGTATGCAAGGTTTAATTCCTGCGTACATGTCAAGTACGCAGAAACCCTTATGAGCTCAAATTTCAACTCAAATTATGAAGAAAGTTAAGTCAAATAACGAACTTTATAAAAACATTCAATCAAGAGGTTTCAAAAGCAATTCAAGGAAGTTAAACACAAATATTTTTGGGTTTTCTAAATATTTGATAAACTGTACGGAGAATCTTTTTGTTGTTTTTGATAAAGAATGAACTATACACGAACCTAAAATCTTTTTGATCTTTTCTGAATAACGATATACATATTCTCACACAAGCTATTTTTGTTCAACGACACGAGCAGGGGATCATATCAGGCTAAACTATAGCAAAAATGATACAAGATAAACATCAAAGAATATGGGATCATGTCATGGATTACTACTTATTCACACGTAATATGCAATATAAATAAGTAAATTCAAGTTGTCAATATTATAAGATTTGAAACCATAAGCATCTTTGCATCACGTTCTTGTGTGTTAAGGTATTAATTATAAGTATACAACATGTACCCCACAGTTGTGCTTCAAAAACTTAAATTTACACTATCTCAAGGCATCTAAGATTTTCCCAAGGATTTTCAAATCTCCAGAATAAAGTTACATCATTTAGCACAGAAAAAATCAAGCAGAATCCATAAGGATTATCGAGAATCATAAGATTCAGAATCGAGTGATTCATTTGTCTTGGTTTGATTGGTTTTTCTTTTGTGAATATCATATGATGATTCAAGTTAATAGATACAGAATCTATGTATTTGGGTAAGGGGATCCAACTTTTACCTGGATTTGATTTCAATGAATCAGGTATGATTCAAGGGTGAATATATGCTAAACAAATTATGTCAAGACATATCTTGGCCTAACTTCCCATTGCATACTTATGAGTATGGGCAGTGAAGTGAACCAAAAAATTGTGCTAAATACATAACCCGAAACTGGTCTCATAAGAAAATACTTGCCAAAATCTTACATCCTTTATCTGATAATGATCTTTTTGCATTCTTTAACACACACACACACACATGCAAACATGGGTTCAAATCACAGTTGTAGTAGATTGATTTAGTTTTCACACTACTAATGATTCAAAGACGCTTATAACCTACTGACAATTCAAATTACTTGCAAATATACAAATTAAAACAGAAGAACAACTTAAGCAAACAAGTAATCATGACGCAATCATATCCCATATGTGTAGTCCAAGATGTTTAGATCAATTACTGATGTACTATCATTTTCTAATTTGTTTTGTAATTTGTTTTGTTTTTTCTGAAATATTTTTGTGTAGTCCAAGATGTTTAGATCAATTACTGAAATTTTCTCCATTTTCTAATTTGTTTTGTTTTTTCTGAAATATTTTTGTAAAAAGAAACGAACTATACAGAAAATTTTAAAAGAAATAAATTTTAACTTCCAAGAAAAGATTTTGGTGTGTCAGTTCATGCGCACTTAGCAAGTACGCATGAATTAGCTCCTGCGTACTTACTAAGTATGCAAGACCATTGTACCGCGTACTTACTAAGTACGCAGGAAGGGCATTTCTGAAAAATTTCTAAGTCTGAAAATCAGTTCAATGTGCAATTGCTATACCAAGTCATATTTGTTTCATACCATTGCTTCTGTTTAATCTAATGTTGTGTATATCATGTTCTTGCAGAGATGGATAGTGATGCCGGTGACGAGGAAGAAGGAGGAGATGGTGCTGAAGAGTCGGCTTCCGAAGCCACTGAATCTGACTCATCTGAATCTGATGATGCACTGGATCAAACACACCCATGGAGAATGGCGAAGGTTTCCCTTCCCGATTCGTCCTCCAAAAGACAAAGACAAGGGTCTCGCATACATGGTCATGGAGCTCAAACTTGACGTAGTCATCCTTGAGCTCACAGATTTTGACCTTGGGGAACCTCTGGTCACGGAGCTCAAACTTGACGTAGTCGTCTTTGAGCTCACGGATTTTGACCTTGGGGAACCTCTAGTACGATGCTGTTAGACAAATACTACTTACATACTTATATTAGAGAATGAAGACATCTCCAGAGCTGCTGTCAAGGGGGAGTTTGTTGAAGCAATTCTTGTGACAAGCACTCTGAAGTGGTTAGAGATTAAGACATCTCCAGAGCTGCTGTCAAGGGGGAGTTTGTTGAAGCAATTCTTATGACAAGCACTCTAAAGCGGTTAGAGACTGAAGACATCTCCAGAGCTGCTGTCAAGGGGGAGTTTGTTGAAGCAATTCTTGTGACAAGCACTCTGAAGATTGTTCTTGGCTATGTAATGTCTTTATATATTTGTATTTGTATCTCAGCGTCTGTATGTAGGTACTTGTCGTTGGACTTGTCTTGTAAAGTGTTGTACGCACTTAACAAGTACGCAGGTTGTATATCCTGCGTACTTAGCAAGTACGCAAGAACATTGTCTGCGTACTTGCTAGGTACGCAGGAGTTAAGCCCTGCTTACTTGCCAAGTGCGCAGGCAACAGGTCTAGTATATATAGAAGTTAGTAACAGAATGTAAGTACGCATTCATTTGTAAGAATTCTGTAACCGGCTAAGTTTATAATAGACGAAGTTTGAAAGTGTTTTTGTTGTCGGTTTACTTTGTGTTGTTTGATTCTCCACCTAGTCACGGGCATTCCGCACCCGGTTAGACTAGCTACACGCTCGCACCTAACGATCCGAGACATCCGGGGACCTACAATAGTATTTACCGGGATTTAAAGATGTTTACGGATCCGCACAACCATATAACCGAACCGATGATGGAAATAATTCTTAAACTAAAACGTGAAATAGCAAAGCAGTTTGGATGACCTTGTGATTTCTAGATTTAGTTTGTGTTTTATTTTTATGTATTTTTTTTAAGTAATGAAATTAGTTTTAAATAGAAATAATTAGTTTATATATAAAAAAAGAATTAGGGTACTTAGGGTTGTTCCTCTTCCACTTAGGGCACTTTGGGTTGATTTAGGTAAAAATGAGGTTGCTATCACTCATTGGTTGGAGCCATTAGAGTAGTTTGGGTACTTAGGGTTGTGCCCCTAGTACCCTTTGCTTGGTACTATTCCAAGTAATTTCTCATGCATTGAGTGTAAAAACATATCCAGTCTGTGATCGAGAAGCATCTCGGTCTTCTGGAAGCTAGCATCGGTGTAACACTTTACAGTGAGCTCTTCTTCCTCTCCACCACATATTAAGAGCATATCCTTAGTCTTCTCAAGTACTTTAGAATATTCTTAATAGCTATTCAATGGCATTGACCCGGGTTTAGCTAATATCTGCTCGTCATGCTCAACACATAAAACATATCATGTCTAGTGCATAACATGGTGTACATGATCGATCCAATAGCTGAATCATATGGAACTCTTTCCATCTTCTCCTTCTCTGTGTCTAACTTGGGACATTTAGATTTATCTAAGATCGTTCCATGTCCCATGGGTAAGGTTCCACGCTTGAAATCTTGCATTGAAAATCGACTGATGACCATATCAGTGTATGCGCTTTGGCTTAGGCCAATAAGTCACTTTGATCTATCTCGGTAGATCTTTATTCCGAGAATATAAGCGGGTTCACCCAGATCTTTCATTGTGAAACACTTCCCGAGCCAAGATTTGACTTCTTGTAGCATCAGAATGTCGTTTCCAATAAGTAGCATGTCGTCCACATATAAGATCAAGAATGTAATCACGCTCCAACTATACTTCTTATGAACACACGGCTCATCTTCATTCTTTATAAAACCAAACTCTTTGATTTTCTCATCGAATTGAAGATTCCAACTTCTAGATGCTTGCTTAAGTCCATAAATGGACATCTTAAGCTTACACACTTTATCAGGATGATTTGGGTCGACAAAACCTTCTTGCTGAGCCATATAGACATCTTCACTTAGATGTCCATTTAGAAAAGCCATTTTGACATCCGTTTGTCATATTTCTTAGTCATAATATGCTGCTGTGGAAATCAGAACTATGACAGACTTAAGCTTGGCTACTGGCGAAAAGATTTCCTCATATTCAATTCTTTGATTTTGAATAAATCCTTTTGCTACAAGCCTTTCTTTATAGGTGTGTACATTTCCATCCATGTCAGTTTTCATCTTGAAAACGCATTTGCTTCCAACTGCCTTGCAGTTTGGAGGTAAATCAACTAAGTCCCAGACTTGGTTATCATACATGGATTGCATCTCAGCGCCCATGGCTTCTAGCCATTTTTCATATGCATGATCTAAAATAGCAGTCATGTAGTTAGCGAGTTCACTTTGATCCACTAAATATACTCCGTCATTGTAGACAAGATAACCGTATCTCTTAGGTTCATGACGAGTTCTACCAGATCCGTGGACACTAAGTGTTAGACTTGCTTCCTTAAAACTCTGAGGTTCAGGCTCAACAACCGTTTGTTGATTTGATTGTTCTTATTAAGACGATGCACTTTCTGGTTCTCAAATCTCTTCAAGATCCAGACTTCGTTATGTTGGCTCTCTTGTGAGGAACTCTTCTTCCAAGAAGACTCCTCTCCTGTTGATATATTTTATTCTTAGCAGAGTTATAGAACTAATATGCTTTAGTCTCTTTCGGGTATCCGACGAAAACAAACTTTTCGCCTCTGGGTTTTAACTTATTGGATCTCTCACACTTAACATAAGCATCACCACCCTAGACTCTTAGGTACCATAGGTTTGGACTTTTGACATGCCATATCGCATATGGGGTCTTATCTAACCTTTTGGTTGGTACCATGTAGACTATTTGGGTTGGTTTCCAAGGCATAACTCCTAAAGGAGTGTGGTAGGGTTGTACGACTCATCATCGATAGAACTATGTCTAACAATGTTCGATTTCTCCATCTGGATACACCATTAAGTTGCGGTGTTCGAGGTGGAGTTAATTTTGAAACTATTCCACAATTCTTGAGATGATTATCAAAGTCGTAACTTTGATACTCGCCACCTTGATCCAATCGAATGGCCTTTTATCGTTTTACCAAGCTGATTCTAAACTACATTCTGGAAGATTTTAAAAGCTTTATATTTATGTTTCATTAAATAAACATAACTATACCGTCTATGGTCTTCTGTGAATGTCATGAAGTATCTCTCGCCAGACCTAGATATTGTCCTAAGAGGACCACATACATTCGTATGTATGTGACCTTATAGATCTGAGGGTCCTTCACCTATTCCGGAGAAAGGTGCTTTGTTCATCTTACCACCTATTCCTTTAGAATGGATTTTTGACATTCGTTTCTTACTTATGTGACCAAGTCTACAGTGCCATAGATATGTCTTGTTAAGATCAGTCTTTGATCTTTTGACATTCAGTGCATAGACAGATTATTGTATGAACTACTTAGGTTTATTTCAAAAATCCCATTATGAGGCCTAGCCTCAAAACAAAACATATTATCGAAATAACCCAAGATGTCATTATCACGAAAAGTATAATGAAAACCTTGTTCACGCAAACGAGAAATTGAAACAATATTCCTAGTCAAGCTAGGCACAAAACAAACATTTTCTAATGTCAAATACAGGCTATTTGGTAAACGTAAGGAATATTATCCTATTACCTTCACAGCAACACGATTTCCATTCCCTACATGCAAGTCCAAATCGCCTGGCTTCAGTTCTCGAACTCTTCTCAGTCCCTGCAAATCATTACAAAAGTGAGTACCACAACTAGTATCAAATACCTAGGTGTCATCGGAATAAGAATATAATTCTATCATATAGATATATTAAGAGCTTGCTCACTAGCACTTCCTTTCTTCACTTCAGCTAGGTACTTAGGGCAATTCCTCTTCTAGTGTCCTGTTTCATCACAATGGAAATACTTGGTATCTTTAGGTGGTTTCCTTTCAGACTACCTGGTGGCAACATACTTTCCATTGGCTTCTGCCTTGCCCTTCTTACCATTGCGCTTTGCCCTAGTCTTTTGTTTCTTGACTTTACATTCCCTGATCATCAGCACCTGACTTGTAGACTTTCCAGAAATATTCATCTCGACATTTTAAGCATCATATGCAGCTCCAGGATGGACTTTTCCCAACCATTCATATTGAATTTTAGGACAAACTGATCAAATGATTTGGGCACGGAGTTGAGGATCAAAACTACTCCTAACTCCATGTTTAAGGAAAATCAAGTCTATCAAGCTGATCTACACAACTTTTCATTTTCAGAACATGAGCACTAACCTGAGTACCTTCTTGTATGTGACATGAGATGGGAGACTTGATAGTCTTAAATCACTAATGATGAGCTTGCTCAACCATATCAAATGCTGGAAGATCCTCCAAATTCTTTTGGATTTCAGGTACCACAGATGCCAGCATAAGGCATGACACATCAGATGAGTCATCCACATGCTTGAGCCACACGCTCCTAACTGCCGCGGTAGCACCTTCAGGTTCATCAGGTATAGGATCTTCAATGACATACATTTTCTTGTCTGCCTTAAGGACTATCCTTAAGTTACGGAACCAGTCCAAGAAACTTGAGCCATTAAGCTTGTCTTTGTCAAGTATGGACCTTAGTGAGTGGTTAGCGGGGACAATTTGGTTTGGGGCTATCTACAAAATAAAATTCATCTAGTTTAGTATGTTTTGATAAATCTTTATTAGTTAATTAATGATCTTTTGATTTTACCTTATAAAACATTAAATAATTAATAATTAGGATCCATGGTTTAATATATTCGTGCAAGGACCATGCACAATACATAAATACAACTATATAGGTAAGTAACGGTTACTAATTGTATCAACTATACAACTCCTAATTGTTATGGGATCGTTTAGACAATAACTTGTCATGTTGGCACGTTTAATCTCATCTGTGCACACTCTATATAGGCATGCGCACTTTCCACAAACTTCGAGTGATAGGTCATCCTTCTCTTGGACTCGTGTGTACCGGCCCGAGACTCTCGGGTATCACGATACACCTTTGTAGGATCGTGAGATTACAAGGTGATTCTATTCTAGTTGATATTGGCGGAAACAATAGCAACTAACAAAGTAAACAAGTAAAACAGCAAGAATACTGATAAATGCACTGTTGTATTGATCTGCTGTGATTACAGGATTACAAGCAAAAACTCTTTCAAGGCACTTTGAAAGCAAACTAAAAAGCACATTCAAGCACACTCAAGCACACTCAAGCACACTTACTATGAAGTGTTTACACAGTATTTATAGTAACTCAGAATCAAGACAAACCCTTGATTCTGAGGATCAGATCGAACACAGACCGTTGATCTTGTTTATTAATCTAAATTATACGCAAAGGCTAATCTAGATAACTTTATTGAAGCGTCTTCTTAGGCATCATTGTTTGCATGCTTGGAGACGCGCAACAAGGTCCTTTATTGGTTGCACCACTGAGGTTCCTTCTGCTTGGAGTGTGGCAGTTGCTTTTGCAGAAAGTTGTCAGAGACGCTTGGCATGGATAGTCAGCTGCAACGTTTGGTCTTCAGTGAATAAAGCTATCAGCAGCAAAGTTGAGAATACTGCTGCTGATAAGCCCATCAGCAGCAACTTGTGTTGAAGGCTGCTGATAAGCCTATCAGCAGCAACAAGTGTTGAATGCTGCTGATAAGCCTATCAGCAGCAACAAGTGTTGACTGCTGCTGATAAGCCTATCAGCAGCAATTGTACTTAGAATAATTTGGTAGCAATCAGTCTTTGGTTCTACAAACTCCCCCTAGACTGATGCAACCAAAATTCTTCTAATCACTTTGCTGCTGAAGCTTTTGCATGTGTCTGACTATCCTTTCAACCTCATATCCTCTTGGATCCTTGCTGGGATTGTTCAGTGGAAGTTCAGACAGAGTCTTGATGTCTTTGGGTTGCATTTTGAAGATTGCTTTGCTTGAACATCTCATCTGCTGCTTCTTGGCATCAGTTAGTGTGAACTCATCCAAGTCAGCATTGTAGGACCAAGATACAAATGGAGAGTGGGACTTGAGTGGTTTGATATCCATGACCACATCTTTGCTAGGGTTGAAGTAATGTCTGATTGCTAGCATAAGATGTTTCCCTCTCTCATTTGCAGGCTCATGAGCTTCACCCAGCTCCAAAATTCTTCTTAGGTCTGAATCTGGTAGTTGCAGAACCTCATCAACAGACCTGTATGTAGATCTTCTTCTTTCAGTTCTCCCCCTGAAGATCTCAAACCTTTGACCCTGTGGATTGTAGACCCATTCAACAATGTCTCTTGAGTCTTCAGGTTTAGATGAGGATTTTGATTTCTTCAAGGGAGGCTGTTGATGAGTGGGAGCTGGGTGGGATGATTTGGACTTGTTGGGTGGAGGAGTGGAAGGTTTGGGGAGGAGAGTGGAAGGATGATGGACTGAAGAAGAGGTAGGTGAGGGAGAAGGCTTGGGTTTCTTTGTCTTTGGTTTTTCTTCTTCTTTGATAAGTACCTTTTTCTTGGAGCCTTTCTTCCCTAGTCTTTCTTCCTCATCCTTTTTAACCTTGAAGTAGAGGGCTTGCAGGTTCATGAAATTCATTGGACCTAGCCTCCTTCCACTGTCTCCTCTAGCCTTAAGGAAGTCAATCATGACCTTCCTTTCTTCATGGGTTCTTTTATTCAGTGCAATGGTCTTCTTGGACTGTAGCTTGGCTTTTTCTTCTTCTTCAGCCTTTTTCTTGCTAGCCAATTGACCCTGCTGACCCATGAAGGCTCTGTAAATCTCTTTGTTTGAAAGTTTCTCAAGGTAGTCTGCATCCTCACCTTGAGAGATCAGAGCTTCAGTCCACTCTTCTCTTAATTCTTTTGCTAATTTAGAATCAGTGATTCTAAACTTAGCATCTTCCTTCTTCTTCTTTTCATTCTCTTCTTCTTCTTCCTTGGCAAACTTTTCCTGCAGCTGTCTGGCAAGTTTTTCATCTTCCTCAACTTGAGACCCTGCATGGATTTTAACTTTCATCTCATCCAGCTGTTTGGCATACAGCTGGATTGTTTGTTGTCTTAGGAGTAAGGCTGTCTTTCTTTCTTGATGCTTCGTTTGATAAGCCATCTCTTCAGCCATCTCTTCTTCTTCTCTCTTTCTTCTCCTTTCTTCTTTCTCCTTCTTTTCTTTTAGCAATCTCTCTTCATCCTCTTTAGTCATAGTGCCCTTTCCTTTATCAAAATTGGATGCCTCTGCTCTGGCTTCACTGATCACAGCAACAGTTGATTGTGGAACTGTTGGAATCTCAGCCTCGGCTTCATCGGCATCTTCGGAGATTGACAAGGAAAGCACATTTGGTTGGTTGGTTTGGGACTCATGATCTGTTATCTCTCTTAGTTGATCCTTAATTGATGATCTTAACCCATAGGCTGCAGAATTAATGTCAACTCTGGGAGAAGATGAGTTGGAGTCAGTGTCAGAGTTTGACACAGACTCATACCCCTCAATCCAACCTGCATTTACAAGATGGGCTCTGACAGTTTGCATCATTCCCTGACTCTCTGATGAATTGATGTTGCAGATGTTGAATCTTAGTTGGTAGATCTTTAGTAGAAAGTCTGAGGGTAGCTGAAGAATGTCCCTGGTGTTGATGGTGAGAGAGGTGCTGTTGCTTAGAAGAAGATTATGGTCAAAGGACTTATTGCTAGACCATCCAACCACATCTAAGTCCTTGACCATTGTCTTGTACAGGAGTCTTTTCAGGCTCAGAACTTCTTCTTCATTGAGAAGACTGCTCCTTGTGATTTGAAGATTGTTGGGAGACAGTCTTCTTTCTGCAGCCTGAGATGACTCAGGAGACTCTACCCGTTTTAGTTCTTTGATTAGTCTTATGAAGTTGGGTAGGTTGTCCTCCATCAAGTCATAGAACAAGTCAATGGAAAGGTCTGCTGAGAGGTCTGATGAGTTGTTGATGCAGATGAGATCATATAGGTCAAGTAATTCAAATGGATGAATTAAATCCCAGTCTAGCTCTTCTACTCCGCTAAACTCCCGACCTATCCAAAACCTCTCAGTTTTCCCATCGTACCCCCAAGCTAGTATAATATCAAACTCTAGCTGTGTGGATGTCAGTGGGAAGTGGGGGGCAGATGTATGACTTATGATGGCTGCTGCTTGTGGAAGGATGCTGAATGATGCATTTGTTTGTTCTGTGTCTTCAGCATCATTCAGCATTTCATCGACAGCCCTGACGACCAACTGCCAGTCTTCAGATATCTCTTCGTCTTCGTTATCTGGGGCTGGCAAGTCATGAACTTGGACAAAAGCTGGCTTGTATTGTGAGCTTTGAAGAACAAACTGCTCTTGAATCCAGTCGTCCAGACTGTCTGTATCTTCTTCCATAGAAACCATCTCCCCCTTTTTGGTTGCATCAGCAGACAGGTAAGCATCCGTTTGGGTGCCTACTGATACAAGAGAGGGAGTGGCTAGAGTTGGGCATTTATGGGCTGCATGCATAGCGACTTGGTGTCTTAGTTTGGACATTTCAGCCTCTAGCATAGCCACCCTGGCCGTCAATTCCAAGTTATGAAGTTTCAGTCTGTCCTCATCCACAGTTGTGGAATCCTTGGACCTAGATGGGGCCGTAGGCCTAGCCTCAGCATCCCCATCACCCATGGTTTCTTGGCGCCTGGGATTCCTCTCAGTGAAGGGAGTTTCCAAGGAAACACCCTCACCATGAGTTGCCGTGGTTGAGGTCTTAATGATGTTGTCACTGTCCTCCTGGTCAGTTGATGGACCAGCAGTAGTGACAGCCTCGTCCACATCCACTCTTTCAATACTCCCAGAGTGGACCTCCAAGGGTGAAGAACTTGGGTTGGGTGTTTTGGAAGCAAGACCAATCAGTACCTCCTGAATAGTGGTAGTTGGAGAAGGTACATCACTTTGGTCAGGTTCCTCAACACTTAAGTTCAAGGAAGATAGGAATGGCTCAAAGGGCTGATCTATGGATCCGGGAAGTGATCCTAATCCTAATAGAGAGACTTCCGAAGGAGTCTCTCTAACAATGTGGCATTCCCTTATGATATTCTCACTAGAATGTTGTGATTCTGAGTGAGGGATGTTGGCTTGGGTTTGGGCCTTGGAGGCAAGAGAAGAAGGAGTTCTCTTGCCCCTCTTTCTTGTATACTTGGCTGCAACTGGGGCCCTGTGTTCCAGTTGAGCAATCAAACTGTGGGAGAGTGATGTATGTGCCTGTGCATCCTCAGTAGAATGCACAGGGGTTCGATCAAGGGAAACAGTAGTTTGAATTTGTGGCAGTGAGGAGGAGGGTGTGGGATCAGTATCAGCTGGGTTTGCTGAACTGTCACCCTGGGCACTTTGCGTGTTCAACATTGTAGATAACAATGGAACATCGGCCCCTGAGAACTTTGATGAAACTGTTCTCATGCTCTGAAAAATGTTGTTCTTATGTCCCAGTATTGAGTAGATTCTTGCAGTTTTTGAAAGATCTTGGTGCTCAATATTGAACACTTCCTGCAAGAATCTTGGGTACATGAAGAACTGTGCTTTCACCCCTTCTTGAAGGTTGTATCTCAAACCTTCAAGAATGAGGTGGGAAAAATTGAAACCTGCCCCTGTTATCATACCGTGAACTGCCGACGCAAGTCCGGAGCTAAGTTGGTTCCAGCCACTCCTCTTCTGGGATATGCATTGGAGAAGAGTGTGGCAGAGATACTTCCATTTGGGACCCATGAGTGCCTTCTCTATTGTATACTCTGTTTGATTTCCAGTGTACCCTATGGATACAAAGGTCCTCATGTATACGTCTCTTGGGTAAGAGATGGCGTCCCCTTCATCCTGAAGCTTGAGGTGTTGGCGGAGCTTGGCTTCAGTGATGATTATCTCCTTGCCGTCTACTGTGCCTTTGATTTGAGGAGTGCCCTGTTCAGTGGAATACACGGCTGAGCTCCAAAAATTTTCCATGTGGGAAGTGTAGATGGTTGGGTTGACTGTTAGGGCATGGCGGATTTTGGACCGACAAAGGAAGTCGATCATATCATCGAATCCTTCGGATTTCTTGCCCTTGATTAGGTATGCAGTTAGGTTGTGATATGGGGAAAACTTGTCGTTGGGGTTGTTTATGTCCGCGCCTGCCATTGTTATGGATTTGGAGGGAAGAGGGAAGGGTGTTTGAATGGTGGTTAAGTATGGAGGGCTTGGAATGCTGTGGGGACGGGAGAGAAAGTGATGGAAGTTAGGTTTGAAATTGAATATGAAGAGGTTGTGGGGACGTTTGGGATTTTGATATAACGGCAGACGAGGGAAAAAGCAAATTTTCTTGTACAGTACAACCCTTTTTACTTTTCACTGTTACAGCTGTAAAACACTCGAGCAGTCATGGTAAAGACTGGGAGTAGTTTTTACCGTGGGTAAAAGTTAATGTAGACTTGTTTTACCCATCAGCAGCAAACTTGGTTGCTGCTGATGGTGAGCTATCCGCTGCAAACTTGGTTGCTGCGGATAGTTAAGTCTTTCAGCAGCAGATTTGGTAGCTGCTGATGGATGTATTCATCCGCAGCAAAGATGTTGCTGCTGACTGCTTTGAGCCTGCAGACTTGAAAAAGATGGTTGTCAGTTTGTCCTTGTCAGCATGCTTGCAGTCAATGGAACCAATGATAATGCTTGGAGGGGTTTTGGCTTTCCATTGCTGAGTTGGTGGTTTTCCAGTTTTCTTTATTCTATCAGCAGAAGTTTTTGCTACTGAAGATTCTGACTTATCAGCAGCAGATTTTGTTGCTGCTGATGGCTTTACTGGAGCAGCAGCAAGATTGATGGCTACTGAAGGCTTTGCCTTTGTTTTTACACTATCAGCAGATTTTGTTACTGCTGAAGGCTTTGCTTTTGTTTTTCTGGCCTTTTCTGGATCAGTAGCATTTTTATTCACTGCTGTTGGAGTAAACCTAGATGAGCACTTTGCAAACTGGTTGAATGGATTAAACCTGCATTTGGCAGCAAAGTGGTCTGATTCACCACAAATGATACAGGTTTGTTTGGGCTTAGGAACCTTCACTCTTGGAGAAGATAGAGACTCCCTGAACTTTGTTGCCTTTGCATCATAGCTTCTCACCTGTTTATTTTTGTTGGTCTTTTCAAAGGCATGTTGCTTTGAGTTTCGTTGGTATTCCAGATAATGAAAGCAAGTGCTGGCAGTGTGATTATATCTGCCACAAACAAAGCAAGATAGAGCTGTTTTGTCCCTTTGAAAGTACACATAGTCCTTTCTTTGGAACAGATCCTTGAAGTTCCATGGATGAGCTTTGTTATGTTCAAAAGTGGCTTCTTCTAGGGTCTTTTGAACATATGGAACTTTTTCTTCAGGCTTACGACGTATATCAAATACCTTCCTTTTTGGGATCGGCTTTGACTGAGGGTTGGGGTCTGTAGGTCCTGATGTCTGTTCCTTTGCAATGTTTAGCTTTCTTCCACCTGGAGGATAGCTGATCTTGATCTGTTTGAATGGTACAGGGGCTGGAACAGCTGGAAGAACAGCAGGAACTGCAACTCTATTCAGAATAGCTTCAGATGAGGATGCACTGGTTTCATCATGGTCTAAGTAGGTTGACTCAGATTCCGATGAGTTAGTGCATTCTTCAACGAAGGGTTCATCAGTTGAAGGATCAAGATTTCGGTTTGCAGAGTCAAGATTTTCAACATTGAAGCTTGGTTCGTAGATGGCAATATAGTCAGCAGGAGGAGGAACAGATTTGTACTGATCAGTGTTATACCCAAGTCCAGTTTTTACCTTCTCATGGACTTGAATATCTAAAAGTCTTTGTAACTTTTTGGAGGAAAATTCATATTTTTCAACATGAACTTTCTGTTCTGCCAGTTCAGCTCTGGTAGCTTTTAGTTTGACCAGTAGATCATCAATCTGAGTTTCCAGATTAGTTTGTTCGTGTTTTAGTGATGAAATCTCTTTCTTAAGGCAGTTAGTCTTTTCTTTATAAGTGTCTTCGACCTTTTTGAACTCAGATTTCATCTGATGAAACTCCTCATTTTGATCTATAAGGTTTTGGTTATGCTTTCTATAACCCAAAACTTTATCAATGCACTCTTGAGTACATAGATTTTCATATACCTTTGGTGGTACCTCTGATGTGTCTGAAGTTAGAGAGGCTACCTCTAATGTGTCTGCCATGAGAGCTTGATTGTTGGCAGAGAGATCCTCAGGCTGGAAGCTCCAGTCAAAGTCAGAAGTTCCAACTTTTGCACAGGCTGCAGTTTGTGCTGGAGGATTGACTTGTTGCTGTTGTTGGTGTCTTGGCTGAGCTTGGTGTGCTTGTCTGGTAGGATAGTGGTTGCTTGAACTAGGACCTGAGTGGTCAGAGTGAAGCGCGGGAGAGGTGCTGGAAGAGGCTGATTGATGGCTTGAGCTTCTTTCTTTGGCTTGAATTATTTCTAATTCATAGGCTTTTAGCATACAAAAGAGCTCGGTCATCTGCATAGTCTTCAGATTCTCAGTTCTTCTTATTGACACTGTGTAAAGTGTCCAGCAACTAGGAAGAGATCTGATGAACCTTTTGAGAATGTCTTCATTCTCCAGTTTCACCTTAGAGCACTGCAGCTCTCCTACCAAGTAAGTGTACCTGTTATACACTCTGGTTAGTGACTCACCTTCATTGCAGACAAAGTTTTCGTATTGCTGCTTCAGGATGTCTTCAAGCCCGTTGCTTTGTGCCATTTTGTTTTGATGTGACTTGATCAAGAATAGAGTTTTGAATAGAATCAGAAAGTGATTAAACAAATGTTAGTTTGTTTAATCTTTGAGCCAAAGCTCTGATACCACTTGTAGGATCGTGAGATTACAAGGTGATTCTATTCTAGTTGATATTGGCGGAAACAATAGCAACTAACAAAGTAAACAAGTAAAACAGCAAGAATACTGATAAATGCACTGTTGTATTGATCTGCTGTGATTACAGGATTACAAGCAAAAACTCTTTCAAGGCACTTTGAAAGCAAACTAAAAAGCACATTCAAGCACACTCAAGCACACTCAAGCACACTTACTATGAAGTGTTTACACAGTATTTATAGTAACTCAGAATCAAGACAAACCCTTGATTCTGAGGATCAGATCGAACACAGACCGTTGATCTTGTTTATTAATCTAAATTATACGCAAAGGCTAATCTAGATAACTTTATTGAAGCGTCTTCTTAGGCATCATTGTTTGCATGCTTGGAGACGCGCAACAAGGTCCTTTATTGGTTGCACCACTGAGGTTCCTTCTGCTTGGAGTGTGGCAGTTGCTTTTGCAGAAAGTTGTCAGAGACGCTTGGCATGGATAGTCAGCTGCAACGTTTGGTCTTCAGTGAATAAAGCTATCAGCAGCAAAGTTGAGAATACTGCTGCTGATAAGCCCATCAGCAGCAACTTGTGTTGAAGGCTGCTGATAAGCCTATCAGCAGCAACAAGTGTTGAATGCTGCTGATAAGCCTATCAGCAGCAACAAGTGTTGACTGCTGCTGATAAGCCTATCAGCAGCAATTGTACTTAGAATAATTTGGTAGCAATCAGTCTTTGGTTCTACAACCTTATTTGACATACTCAAACCAAGACTATTGTATTTGAATATGTCGTCCAAGTGATCCAAAAAGGGGCGGCACCTAAACTATCATTATTAAAAAAAATTCTTAATTGTTTTTAATTCTCGTGTCAAAACATTTCGCAACGAATAAATTCACAACGGTTTTTGTAAAATCTCTGTTTTACTTGGTTCTTGCGTTTTGATAAAATATTATCGGCCGTTGCAATTTAATACCCTAATTAAATATACGTCAGTATAGGGATGTATTAGAGTCGATGGATCATTTGGTTGCCTCTTGCTATATTGCTTCAGTTATTTGGAATCTTGTTAGTAATTGGGGTAACATTTCGCAACTCTACGCCTTTTCGGTTAAAGACATGTTCGATCTTCATAACATGACTATAAAAGGAGAATCTCATAAGGATGTTATCTATAGCGTCATTTTAATTACTTGTTGGAGTATTTGAAAAACTAGGAATGAAGTCGTCTTCTCAAATAAAACGGCTAAGGTGGAGAAAATTTTTGAAGAAATCAAGTATCTCGAGTTCTTAAGGTTAAAGAATTGATCTAAACACAAGTCCCTTCAATGGAAAGATTAGTGTAATTTCAATTTTTTGTAATTATGTCTTAATTTCTCTGATTTTGGTTTGTTTGTTGGCTCCTTCTCTCTCTCTCTCTCTCTCTCCCTCCCTCCCTCCCTCCCTCCCTCTCTCGCATCTCCACGCAAAATCAGTTTATTCAAAATCAAAACTTGTTTTTTTTGTGAATCAATTAAGCGCATGTTTACATATACGTAAGCGCATGTTTATATATACATAAACACGTGTTTACGTATGTGTAAATGATAATCATTGACTAAAACCATAGTTACCAAAACAGAGCCTTTGGTTAGTATATGCAAACGATATAATACGACGAAAAAGGATTAAAACCATAGTTACAAGAATAGAGAGAAAGATGAATAAAACCAATTTCTTTTCGTGCCAAAAAATTACGTATATTTCTCCGAATTACTTTTTGAATTATAGAATTAAAGAAGACTTAAGAGAGAAAGATGAGATATTTAAAGGATTCAATAAATGAATATATAGTTACCTAATTGATATTTGAGAAAAAAACCAAATTTTATTATGTCATGAATCCACCGGCCTCGTCACATTATTCGTCTACTAATTTGGAATTGGCAAATCCTTTTCAAAATGTTTCTGTCAGTATTATGAAAATAAAACTTTTTAAACTTAAGCATCTCTTATTTTGCTTTTTATAATACCCAATAGTGCCATGTATATCATTTTATATCATTTTTCTATTTACTTTTAAAGAAATATATCATAAAACTTACTTTTACAAATTTAAATTGTATACCACATTTGTAGACATATTCATTCACACGTTATCATCAATCCAAATAAAATAAGTATTATAATACGATGATGTTGGTTTTTATATATTGGCCTCAGCTTATTACAATGTAAGATAAAAACACAATCCATCATATTGTTGGTTTGCTTTGATAAAAGTTTACACTACTTGAATGTATGAAAAAAAAACAAAATTTATTATGTCATGTATCGACCGGCCTTCTCACATTATTTGTCTACTAATTTGAAATTGGCAAAACCATCTCAAAATGTTCCTATCAGTAATATGAAAACACAATTATTCAAATTTGGGCATCTCTTATCTTACTTTTATAATACTCGAAGGGGTTGGTTCTGGTAAAAACTGAGTTTTGTTTAAAAAGGATGAAGGAATGAGAATGCATCACATGTATGTTGCTAGTTTTATGAGCGATAGGTATTTCGTTTATTTACGCACACAGAATATAGCACAATTATATGAGGTATTGTGCTGGTTTACCAATTATAATTATAGTATTTACCTTATAATTATGTTGTTTTATTATTATAACGAAAACTGTGTTGGTTTATCATTTATAATTTCGTTGTTTTAAATTGTATACTACATTTTCATTAATGCAAGTAAAATAAGTTTTATAATACGATAATGGTGACTTATTTTAGTTCATGTTGATGATTCGCCCAATTTCTGTGTTTATGATATAACCGCCCATTTTCTATGTATATGATATAACTACTTCAAGTATACTATATAGGGATTTTTACATATATCCTCTTACTAAGACTATTAATTACATATTTATTCAACCTTTAAAATCAATTACATATTTTCTCTTTTGTATATGTTTTAAGAAGTGGAAATATGTAATTGACTTTTTGACTTGTGTTTTAGGAAGAGAAATATGCAATTGACTTTTTAACTTGAGAAAATATGTAATATAGTTTCTTAGCCGGAGGACATACGTAAATGCCCCTATATAATATGCTCATGTTTACCTAATGTAGTAATGTTCATTTTTTCTTTTAAGTTTTAAGTTATAAGTTAATCCTATCTATTAAGGTTGTTGTCTTTTTATATTATATTACAGAGTAACTGTCATTTTCGTTCATTTGGTTTAGTCATTTTTTATAGTTTCATCTAAAAACATTATTTTTTCTTATGTGTATCCTCATGGTTTACAAAGCTTCTCATTTCCAATCAGTTAACTTTATCCTTATCTTAACAATAAATGAGGGGTATTTAGGTTTTTTTTTATATATTTCTTTATTTTATCAATATTTTAAACCCTTAATTATTCTCCACATCCCCTTAAACCGTATTAACCTTAATTACCCTATTACGATTGTTCATGTGGCCATCATCTTCTTAATCCTGATCATCTCCGTATCCATCATCTTCTTGAATTACGATCACCCGTGTGGTAATTGAAGAAGATGATAGCCACAAGGAAGATCTTAATTCAAGAAGTTGATGGCCACGGGGACGATTGTAATAGGGTTTAAGGGGATGGGGGAATAATTAAGGGTATAAAATACTGATAAAGTAAAGAAATATATAAAAAAAGACTTAATACCCCTCATTTAACGTTAAAATATGGATGAAGTTAACTAATTAGATAAAAAATGACAAGTTTTGTAAACCACGAGTACATAAGAGAAAAGTAAACTTTTTGGATGAACTGACAAAAATGCCTAAACCACATGAACTAGACTAAATCCCCATTTCTCCGTACCTTAGTTCCACATAGAGCATATAACACATAATCATACAAATCACATAAACATTTATCTAAGGTACATGTCGAGTGTACTTACGATAGTCTCGGGTCGTTTCCTACGCTCATTATCTCGTTTAGACGTCTCTCTGAATCCGAACCACACTCGTAGCGTACCGCACTCGCACTTTAACACACCGCACCGGGTTTCCTGGTCGTCTTCATCTTCTAAGTGTGTGTTTGTAATAATATTGGTGGTTTTGATTTTATTGTGAAAAAAATGAACGGCTATTGCTTTCTATTTATAACAATATTGGTGAAAAAAGTCCTGGGTCCGTAATGGACCGTTACCAAATGGTGACGGTCCGTCACCGTTTGTATCTTAGCCACTAAGTTCTTCTCCAACACGTAACGGACCGTTATCTCTTTGTGACGGCCCGTCACACCCGTAACGGACCGTTATCACTTCATGACGGTCCGTCATAGGGTTTACACGCGTCATTTCACAATGATGAGTCACAGGACACGTGTCATTCTCTGCTCAAGTCCTTGCTCAACCCGTAACGGACCGTTACCACCTTGTGACGGTCCGTCACGACTCGTAACGGGCCGTTACCATCAATGACGGTCCGTTATAGGTCAAAATTCTACTTTTTCATTTTTGACCCTGAACTTGTATTATTTGTCGTTCTTGTTTCTCGAGCGTTGAAATTTGGGATGTTACAATTTTTTTTTTAATATTAACTAAGTCAATTTAACTATTGCCAACAATCCCACTATAAAAATGTAACATTATGGTCACTCACACAAGATTTGGCCCTCCCATAGCTGGAAGTACCACGGGTCCTTTAGTATCTGGAATTGTACTGTGGTTCTCACTAGCTTTCCTCAAGGCTTCGGCCAGCACGGCCGGTAAGTTTTTAGCAACATTCGTGTGAATTCACGGCCGAGAGCTGCCTGCACAGCCGGTTCAAACTCAAATGCCTGGTCAGCTTCTAACGTATGCTCAACATTGGGCTGACTGGCCGCAAACCGTATCGGTATGGGTAGTGTGCACACTTCCCTCAATCTCTTGGTTTGTATGTGGCCCATCGCGGTGGCCACTCCGTCCACCACGTCTATCTCCTCCTTTTCTGCCTCCTCCATGTCTAGCCATTTCTCACTGAAAGATATGGAATAAAGGAATTTAATTTCATCATGCTAGGGAATAGGTAGAACACAATAAGTAAATTATGATGTTAATATACACTGGCCATCTGCAATTAACCACTACCTCACTTCTCGTTTTCTAATTATTCACTTTCATGATTCTACTAAAGCCTATATTCTTATCTTGACACTCTAAACAAGGAAAGAAAACCTCACTTATTAAACACTTCTGATGCTTTGGCTCCGAGTTACCCGTACTGGCATCCGCTACTTGGTCCCATTCTCAGTTTAAGTCTGGACATTGGGGATGTCCAAATCTCTCAAACTGTGGCTTTGATACCAACTTGTAAGGCCCCAAACCCGGGAGGCCTCGTTTATTGGAATTACTCATCAACACATAACTCTTAAACATAAATCATTCACAATCATAACGGAAATGATTTAAACTTTATCATAAGCAGCGGAATACATAACATGTCTTAAACATACTTGTCTAATGTGAATTTACACTTGTCTTAATACATAGTAAACTTAAAACATAAATGGGATGCCAGACTCTGATATTCGGGTAACTCTCTTCGCCAAGCCAAGCATCCACTTCCATCTGCTGCCACCTACACTTAACTGATGTACATACTAAAAATCAGCAATGCTGAGTGAGTTCTAACGTTTACTTTAGTCAATCATACAAACGATTTAATAATACATACATACTGCCATTAAGACAAAACTTTACATACTTTACTTTGCATACTTTACCTTTTTAAAGAAAGACATTTTAAAAGCTCGATAACCGTCAATTCCTTGTATTGTCCTCGTGATCAATACCTAGCATTGTCCTCTAGATCAATGCCGCTTAACATGGTATGGCCACTCGCGTCCATACCGCTTGACATGGTGTTTTCCTCGGGATTAACACCGCTTAGCAGGTACATGGAGGTTGCGTAGACCCCCCGAGTAACCGCCGTCACTCATGCCAGTTGCACAACCGTTAACGAACCACAAAGGCTCTTACTAATGGGCAGAACCGATAACTGACATCTTGTACAAGTAATATCTGTCTCCAAAGGATCTTAACAAGCTGGTACTGATCGCATTGTCAAGGTCAATAAAAAATTATAATAATTCTAATCCTAGCTACCTTAAACTATAGTATTATGAAGTAGGGTATTGTATCCACAGCGAATTGGTGGAAAGTGTTGTTTAAGAAAATTATTTAAGTTCAGATTAAAAAGCAATTAACTTGAAAAATTTGAAAACAATTAGGAAAAAACGGATTGCTACCGGGTTAAGATTGCAAGTTCGGTGATTACTGATTTGTACCAATTGGAAATCACATAGACATGACTTGTTTATTAAGTTTGGTAAACAATTAACAATCAAGATAGTGACTGTACTGAGCAATGATTGTAAAAACCGAATGCTTGACACAAGTTAATTACCCAATAGTCAATTACCAGTTCAACATACCAAGCATAGACACACAATGGCTCACGGTTTAAAACGAAAAACTGATGCATGCATTTACTTAATAAATCAAAGTGTTTAATCAAACAAAGCAAACTATAGAATTCAAATAACCAAACGATTACAAGAAAACTAAACCAAATGAAGTATGAACCATATAATATCACTTACAAGCAGATCCTACACCCGGAAACAACCACGGAATGATTAGCCGCTCATCGACATCATCATCAATTCTTCAATAGTTGGTGTAGCTTGATCTAGCATAAAAAACTGGAAAAGATTTGAACTTTAACTCTGAAAACCGCCTTAGGGAAGCTCTGGGACGGCTGGATACAAGTTAATTCGAGAATAGACTCCTCAATGGC
This sequence comes from Smallanthus sonchifolius, assembly GCA_023525975.1. Classification (NCBI taxonomy): domain Eukaryota; kingdom Viridiplantae; phylum Streptophyta; class Magnoliopsida; order Asterales; family Asteraceae; genus Smallanthus; species Smallanthus sonchifolius. The sequence continues at coordinate 13,559,741 of CM042028.1, read as the reverse complement.
TTATAATTGAAATTAGGTTAATTTTGCCGAAATTAGAAATCTTCGCGTGTCGCGAACTAAGGATGGGCAGTCTTCGCGTGGCGCGAAGAATAAATTAATCGGGTGGGCTTTTCAAGCCCCTCGCATGTCGCGAACTTTTTCTCCCTGGTCTTCGCATGGCGCGAAGATCCTACAATCCAAGAATTTGACTTTTGTTGACTTTGACTTCTCCGGGGCCCGTGTATGCTGCAATCCTCTTGATTTAAAGCTCGTATCTCCCGCTCACTTAACACCTTAAACTTGTAAGACTCACAAGTACCAGATGCACATAAAACAGACTCGATATACAAAGCTAAACGCTTAAACGATACGAATTAGACTCTTATACACGGGATATTTAGCAACACATCACATCCCCACACTTGACCTTTTTCGTCCCGAAAAAGAATATTGCAATGGAATCATAATCAAAAACTTGCTTCACACTTTCATTTTACACAGCTTTAACCATACTAATACGTTAACTGTAACAATCAGTATTTCGATCCGATTAAACCCAACCACCGACTCTCGAGCCCCCGATTATGTGATCTACTATCTTATTCATTACCAAGCAAACAGTCTATCTATGGGTCTCACACTCATAAAGCTACGACTCAGCCTAATCCCGTCTCAAAGTCATGTTTAGGCCCGGGTTAAACCTTATAGATTTCCCACCACTATAAACACTAAGTTAGAAGTTTAAAAAATCAAATGAATTATGGATCGATGGATCAATGATACGAGCTTTTATTAATAATATGAATAAACTTTAACCATTAGTGTTTCAACCAAGTCACTATCCCGGAGGGTAACACGTAGGTTGCAGTTTTTAAGTAGTGAAGTTCATAAGATTCGGTTTAGTGGTGTATCCCCCAAGTCGCCATCCCGAAGGGTAACACATAAACCTAACTTAATCATCCAGATATTGATCACTTAAGTCTAGCCCATGGGTGTATCAACCAGGTTGCCATCCTAGAGGGTAACAAGTAGGTGAAACTCAAGCTCTCAATGTGATTAATTAAGCTCATGTAAGATGGATTATGGAATGCGGCGCGATCAACTTTCGGAATTATTCTCATAAAAAGAAAGTGATGTGCCAATTAATTTTAAAAACTTATAAATTTTTGTTTATAGAGGTACCTATCACCCTATATTGACAGTTTCCACCTTACCGACACCCCTAAGATGAGAACCCACAAGACATCCTGAATTAATTATTCATTTTAAACCTAGATACACTATCAGGATATTTAAGCTCTTCAAGTCGGTTGGGTCTACCAAAACGTTACAAATTAAACGCATTTGTTATTTTATTATTTCAATTCACAAGTAAAGTTTCCAATTCTACCTATCATTTTCCATTTGTTTGCACAAATTCTAATCCTGGGACATTTTTGAAAAGTTTTAAATTTTTTTGGATTTTTGATTTTTTATGACTCAAAACTGACTCAAACTACAGACCTGGACTAAGGTCTCCCCTCCCCACACTTGAACACTACATTGCCCTCAATGTAGGAAGAGCGACTCTAAACAAAAGAAAATACAAAAATTAGAAAACTTAGCTGAACCGACGATCGTATAGCATTTCATTCACGATCGTATTCTACATATGCTAGTAGGTTGCATTGTACAAGATTTGTCAAAGTCAGACCATCGTCACCCGAACAGAGATTGAGTACGGGTAGTTTAATCCAAACCTGCAAAATTAAGCTCGACACAAACCCACAACCATCATATCGACTCAATACAATGACTCATAAAAAAATGAAAAGACCCTACGGACTCGGAACAGACTCAAAAATATCAAAAATGAAAAATAGGGAGAAAGGCCCAAACTTGGGTCCCTCGCGTGTCGCGAGAAACCTCTTCCAACTCTTCGCGAGGTGCGAAGAGTGGAAATTTCACCCGGCCATAATGGAACTTCTTCGCGTGTCGCGAAGAGTTCCTTCTGGGACTTCGCGTGGCGCGAAGACATGTTGGTAACATAATGTTTTGACGATTTGTATACTTAGAAAAAATTTTCGTCCAAAAACCCAAATTTTCAACTTTTTCAAATTTTTGTTCCAACACCCCAATGATGTGCATACATACCTGGAACATGATTTATGATGATTTTCCATGCTCGTATGGCCTCAAATCCCTGCAAAAACTCAAAAAGACGCAAAAACATACTGAAAACACTAATAACTAAGACTCACGACTTCACAAACTCTACACACGGTATCCTACCCCCCAGAGAATGATGCATGGTCCCCATTGCATTAACACAAGCCTCAGCATTCCCATAACGTCCCCACACTTGGGCTCTTCCCAGAATAAAGCACAAAAACGAAATAAAAACCTAACTCACTTTCATAGGAATCACGATTGCATTTAGCATATGAAACAAGCCTTTTAAACCCCTCGGTAGCCCTAGAGGACGAGTGAAGTCTCGTGAGGGTTTCTAGAGAACACACCCACAATGTTCATTTAACTAAAAAAAAAATATATAACCAAACATACCTTTGGCTGCCTCCTAAGAGCGCTAAGTTTAACGTCTTCAGCAAGACGCAGTGTACCTTACTTTGGTTATTCATATGCGGATTCATGCATGACAAAGCTGATAGATTCTTCCTTGGTGTCATTGATTTCATCTGTCTCTAAGTAGGGCTTCAGTCTATGCCCATTCACTAGTTGCCTGAGGTGGTCATCAAAATCCTCGATCTCGACCTCCCTAAATTTTCCAACTCGGATGACCAAGTATGGTGCCATCCACTTACTCTTTAATTTTCACAGGAATAGCTTTAGTATGGAATTATACAGCCACACCTTCTAGCCTACTTCAAATTTCTTCTTCTTCAGCTTTGTATCGTGCACTGCTTTCATTCTTGCTTTGTATGCAGATGCACATTCATATGCTTCCCCTCAGCTTTTCCAGCTCACACAATTGCAGTTTTCGCTGTTTACCTGCACTATCATACCCGAGATTAATAGATTTAACTGCCCATCATGAACGATGAGCTATCTCAACCGGCAGATGACATCCCTTTCCATATACTAGCCGGTAGGGTGTGGTACCAATCAGAGTTTTGAAAGCGGTTCGGTAGGCCCGTAAAGCATCGTTAAGTTTTGTAGACTAATCCTTACGATCAGGCCGTACCGTCTTTTGTAAAATCTCCTTTATTTGTCTGTTCGACACCTCCACTTGCCCACTTGTTTGGGGGTGATATGGAGTGGCGATCCGATGGTTCACACCGTACCGTTTAAGCAGTTTACCGAATTTAAAGTTCTTGAAATGTGATCCCCCATCACTGATGATCACACGAGGGATACCAATCCTGGAAAAGATGTTACTCTGCACGAACTTACATACCACTGCATGATCATTCGTCTTGGTGGCGATTGCTTCAACCCATTTAGAAACGTAATCAACCACCACCAAGATGTACAAGTGCCCAGTGAAATAGGGAAAGGGCCCATGTAGTCTATGCCCCACACATCAAATATGTTGACGTCCATGATTGGTCGCATTGGCATCTCATTACGCTTGGTGATGCTTCCTAATTGTTGACACCGTACACAGTTCTTCACGAACTCTGCTGCATCCTTGAAGATCGTTGGCCAATAGAACCCACAAGTCAAGACCCTATGTCCTGTTTTCTGTCCACTAAAGTGCCATCCACATGCATAGGAATGGGCATGTTCTAACAAGTACTGGACTTCAATCTCGAGCACAACGTCAGATCATCTGATCTGCCCCAACTTTGAACAAATCTGGTTCATCCCAGATATACTGCTTCACTTGAGACATGAAGTGCTGCCTCTTCTTCTTTGTCCAATGCTTTGGGATTATACCTGTAGCCAAATAATTGACAATGTTAGCATACCATGGGTAAGTGGAAACACTTAGTAACTACTCATCTGGGAAGGTTTCCCCGATTCTTTCAGTAGAATCACTTTCAGCATTCGCAACCCATGACAAGTGATCTGCCACCACATTTTCTTTGCCTTTCTTGTTCCGTATCTCTAGGTTGAATTCCTGCAACAGTAGTACCCATCTGATCAACCTAGGCTTGGCATCCTTCTTCTCCATCAAATACTTCACGGCACTACGATCCGAGTATACGATCACTTTACTTCCCCAGATGTAGGACCTGAACTTATGATGTTGTTCAGACGGTCTATATAAAACTAATAAATAAAACATATTCTAGACTCTCTAGCTTTAAATTTATAAAACCTAGACTCGACCTAATACTAGACCACACAACCGGCAAGTGTACCGATCAATGTAATATAGCCTAAAGAAGTCCGGATATCGAACCCAAAAGACACTGAATAACTATAGTAGACTTTGACTCAGACTAAAGATGAATTGGTTTGGGAGGCTTACTACACTAAAGATTATACTAAGAATGCAGTAACTAGAACGACTCAACTATCAAGAATAAGAACAGAAGATGAAATCAAGAGATAAGAAGAATACTACCTAGGTCGGAATCCTACATGCAAAGCTCAACTTCTACCGGTTCTGGAAACTATGATGGATCTGGGTTTCTAAGGATGACAACTCTAGACAACCTAGTGGATCCCTAATCACTCTCAGGGTGTCACCAACTAAGGAACCTAAAGTGTACTAAACTCACCAGATGATTGGATCACTTCTCAGGAATTTCCAACTACGATAAAGTACCCTAATAGACAGATTACCTCCGTCCACCAATACACTCAAAGAATGCACGGGGCAATCTCAAGATAGTTACTATGATTCGGATAGCTACAATCACTAGACACCTAATACCGACTTCCTCTCAGACAGCTGACACTCGGATTCCTAATGACGAAGACTAAACGACTAATTCTCACCACTCGGGTATTAAACCAGGACATACATTCACTTCTAATTAGCAATCAATCACAATCCCTATGGCTACTATGTCTAGAAACCACTCGCAATCACAAACCCTAAGATCTATGACCAAGAAACGAAGATCAAACTGGCAGACAACCACAATCAACGCATGAAATCATAATCAATCACAAAATCAGATGTAAACATACACTAACATCATACATAATCAAATCAAGATCTTTACTAAATCATAAATCCAACAAACGAATCCAAAAACCGATAAAAATCCAAACTTTAACATGCATTCATCATTTGACCTAGGCAATATCAAAGTTCTAGCCTAGGATCATGCTCAAACAACCAAAACAGAAGTAAAAAACACAAAACCATGGTTTCAAACAAAGCAAACAAAGATAAAAATCGAATCTTTAACACCTAGAACGTAAAACTACAAACCCGGATTCAAAAGCTTCAAACTTTAACTCCACTTGGCCTCCAATCACCCAAAATCGCCTCTGGTCTCTCTCTAGACGGCTGGTAATCGAACTCTCTAGATAATGGATATCAAATTCTCTAGATAATGGATATCAAATTCTATTTTAATTCGATAATTAGGGTTTTGCGGAATTCGGGTTTCTCGCGTACCGTGAAACATTTCCTTATGGAGACTTGACTTTCAACATTTTTCACTTTTAAACCCCGAACTTTCCTCTCTCTTCATTCTCTCGCTCGGTTTCTTCATGATTTGACTTGTATTTCATACGAGCACCTGTAAACTAGACAAAGACTCAAATGTATACAAAAATGACTCAAAACGAATATAAAACTACGTAAATACGCACTAAAACACTGGAATAAAGATGTGTGCTTTGCACTACATCAACTTATCAAGAGCATAAACAACAGCAAGTAACTCTTTTTCAGTGGTAGTATAGTTCAATTGTGCCCCATCCAGGGTCTTGCTCGCATAGTAAATTTCCACCGGTTTCTTATCCACCTTTTGCCCCAAGACTGCCCCGATTGCAAAGTCACTTGCATCACACATGATTTCAAAAGGCAGTGACCAATTAGGTGCTTGCAAGATCGGGGTGTCTACCAATTTCTATTTTAAAATATTAAATGCTTTTAAACATTCTTCATCAAAAAACGAACGGGACATCATTTAAACATTCTTCATTCAACACGTTTTCAATTATTTAATCATTTAATCACAAATAGATCCAGTTCTACTATCATTTTCCAAGTATAAGCAATTATTTCCAAGGACATTTTTTCCAAATTTTTTCAATCTTTTTTGTATTTTTCTGTATTTTTATAAAGAAGACAATCTAACTAAACTAGACACTCACATCCCCACACTTGAAAGACACATTGTCCTCAATGTGAAGCAAGACACTACTAAAAAAAATTGCAAAAATAAACAATACAGGAAGCGACTTAGCTGGTAATGTAGATGCAAACAAATATGCAGCTTCGTTCTTCCATGTGTGCACCGTGTAGCATTTCGGTCGCGGTTGCACATCTCACTGTCGGGTTGCCTTTACAAGATAGATAAAATGATAATCAATCCCACCCTAATGGAGATTGAGTACGGTCGAGATGATAAAACCTGCAAAATATACCTCACAACAAACCCACAGCATTAAACTGACTCAATTAAAAATAAAGACTCACTAAGAACTAAAAGAATCAAGATAGATAGATGCAGAGAAACATACTCGATGTGTGGCAAACACATAGACATGAAACCACAGCAAAGTCGGTCATCGGTCACGAACGGTTTCTAGGTCTCCCATGGTAATGGATGAATGGTATGAATGGAAGTGATATTGGCGGATGGTAGTGATGGAGGTGAATGATGATGGATGATAGGAATTGTGGTCGGATGGTATGAAGGTGGGTGATGAATGGTGTGGTGAATGAAAACGGGCACGGAAAACGGGTACGGGAAACCACGGAAAACCAATGAAAAAAATTTGGGTCAGGGTGCCCTCGCGTGCCGCGAAATTAAGATGGGTCACTCCTCGCGTACCTCGAGGAGGTGGGTTTTAGGCCGGCCAAATCTTTTAGCCTTCGCGTACCGTGAAGCTCACCCACAAATCCCTCGTGTACCACGAGAGAGTGTTATTCATAGAAAGTTAAGAAATTTTTCCAATTTTTATACTTAGAATATTTTTCACCCATTAAAAATCTTTTTCACCCAAACTCACTAAAAACTTGTCCCAAGCATAAAAAACATGTAAACATACCTGGAACTTCATTCCCGATGATTTTCCTCACCGAATCAAGCACGAGTTCCTGTAAACATGACACAAACAAAACACATACCGAAAAACACAGAAAAAGACACGGACTCAAACCAAGTAAAGCATACAAACTCTACATCCCGGGCACTTGCCCGAGACTCAAGCAAGCCTATCAGGAGGCTTCTCCTTGATCCTAACCGATATCGCCTTCAACCTACGCGGCCTATCGGTTCTCCCTATCAGCAAACTACTACCAACTAACCTCAACCATCTACTCACTCTCCTTCTCAAATCGGTCCACCAGCACTTAAACCTACCAGGGCCGAATATAACCTGCATCAGGTATCCTAACAAGCTATCACCCCTACACGTCCCCACACTTGGGGTTTTCATTATCTCTAACTCACATACATCTCTCAACACACGGAGTTTCTTGCGGGGTGGCCTAGACTTAGGGGTTTTAAAACTCGGGGTCGGCTCATCAGTTATCTCCTCAGAACAAAGAATAGGTGAAGGTTCATGAATGAGATTTCCTATATGTGTGACCTCTAAACCGTCACCAGGATCATCGGGATCCTCATCAACCTCCATCAACTTCCCCACACTTGGGGTTTCACAGATCAGTGACCCGACTTGCTCTAAAATGTCATACAGACTGCAATCATCACTATCAGCACTTAAAAATGGGGACCCTATCAAACTCTTTTCAAACTTCTCCAACCAATCTGGAGGGTCATCTCTACTCTCTTCAGACTTCCCAACACTTGGTGTTTTGCCTATGATCTCATTAAATTCTGCCATCATCTCCAGCAGATCATTAGGCACCTCATCGCCGTACTCATCCAGCTCCTCTAACAACTTCTCCATCTCCCACGCCCATTTAGATATCTCTCTTAAGTCAGGGTTGGGCTCTTCAACATCAATCTCAATCACCTCACTCGAGGTATCATCCACTGCGCTCTCTACATGATCACTCGGTGGCTCTCCATCCTCCTTCTCTCCTAACTCAGAAGCCTGATGCTCATCCTCAGCTGAGGGCTCGGTCCTAATCTCCTGTTGAACCAGAGGTGGGACTGCGTCGTCCGTTATAGTCTATGGCTCTTGTACCTCAACTACCTCAGGCTCCTCTACTATCATAGCCTCGATCTTAGCAAAACGGGCACTCCAATCTATTTTCCTCACCTCTTCAGGCGACGGAATGTGACGAACACTGCTGTGGGAGACTTCCTCTACAGTATGAATCAATGTATTAGTACCAGTCTCCACTACTTCTTCTTCTTCTCTTTCATCCTCAACCCAAAAGTCATCATCAAATTCTTGCTGAACCGGAGGTAGGACTTGTGCTGCACCTTCTGTCACTGTGGCTTGCATGTCGTCCATTAACGTCTCCAGTTCTTGGGTTTTCAGGATCACTTCTCCCGATGGAGTTTCAATACCAATTTCGTTCCCTTCGCGGTCATACACCACACGGTCAAAATCCCTCGGGCGAGGTGTTCTTGTACGAGCGATTAGTTCCTAGATCTCTTTCTTATACTGCCTGTTGGCCTCTCTGCACCATGTAATCAACTCCTCCTGAGTTCTATATCCATCATAAGTTTGGGCCCATGGATAATGCTCCTCATAATAGTCTATGGAATGGCCCGATGAATTAGGGCAACGACGAGTAAAATGGGGTCCTCCATAGATCTCACACATAATGACAAAAATAATTAGACAGACTCAAGATACAAGTTAGATAGACAAGCACACAAACAAAGACTCAAAAACAAAGAAAAGATTCAAATTAAACCAAAAATCACTAAAAGAACTAGTCAAAGCTAATATTGCTATTGCCAAGTGTCCCCGGCAACGGCACCAAAAACTTGATGTCGTCCAGACGGTCTATATAAAACTAATAAATAAAACCTATTCTAGACTCTCTAGCTTTAAATTTATAAATCCTAGACTCGACCTAATACTAGACCACACAACCGGCAAGTGTACCGATCAATGTAATATAGCCTAACGAAGTCCGGATATCGAACCCAAAAGACACTGAATAACTATACTAGACTCTGACTCGGACTAAAGATGAATTGGTTTGGGAGGTTTACTACACTAAAGATTATTCTAAGAATGCAGTAAATAGAACGTCTCAACTATCAAGAATAAGAACAGAAGATGAAATCAAGAGATAAGAAGAATACTACCTAGGTCGGAATCCTACATGCAAAGCTCAACTTCTACCGGTTCTGGAAACTATGATGGATCTGGGTTTCTAAGGATGACAACTCTAGACAACCTAGTGGATCCCTAATCACTCTCAGGGTGTCACCAACTAAGGAACCTAAAGTGTACTAAACTCACCAGATTATTGGATCACTTCTCAGGAATTTCCAACTACGATAAAGTACCCTAATAGACAGATTACCTCCGTCCACCAATACACTCAAAGAATGCACGGGGCAATCTCAAGATAGTTACTATGATTCGGATAGCTACAATCACTAGACACCTAATACCGGCCTCCTCTCAGACAGCTGACACTCGGATTCCTAATGACGAAGACTAAACGACTAATTCTCACCCCTCGGGTATTGAACCAGGACACACATTCACTTCTAATCAGCAATCAATCACAATCCCTATGGCTACTACGTCTAGAAACCACTCGCAATCACAAACCATAAGATCTATGACCAAGAAACGAAGATCAAACTGGCAGACAACCACAATCAACGCAGGAAATCATAATCAATCACAAAATCAGATGTAAACATACACTAACATCATACATAATCAAATCAAGATCTTTACTTGTAACACTCTATTTTCGAAACACCGAAAATTACACACGTAAACGCGCGGAAGACTAAATCCCAAGAATTTTTTTTTTTACTCCTCGCGTACCGCGAGACACACTAGCCACCTCCCTCGCGTACCGCGAGGGAGTCCCAAAAAGCCAAACCGGATTCCAAGTCTCTCGCGTACCGCGAGAGGATCCACCTGGATCTTCGCGTACCGAGAGGGACCGAATTTCCAGTGAGTTTCCCAGTTTTCCTGAAATTTTATACTTAGCCATATTCCAACCATTTTACATCCAATTCTCATACCAAAAATACCCGACACCTGGGTTTTAACCATAAACATATTTAAATCATAATTCGACATCAAAACATAGTTATAAAGATCAAATTCACACTCCAAGTAAAAATATCAAACATAACCAAACACGACCCATTTACAATACTAGAATCCACCGCCGCATCGGACATGACTTGGACTACCTCGGAGCTTTCCCTACAACCATAACAACATAACACCATTAGTAATGAAATAGCGTTCATAACAACAAGTAATTTCTACTTATTTCATCTATTCACCCGTTTTGACCCGTTTGCATTCAAAATGATACTTGAATGCATACCACTTGTATTTCACCTACAAGTTTCATTCATACATTGCATTACCATTTCATTCATGGCACAAAGGCCTAAACTTTCTTTCCATCATTCATCTTGGTACATAGACCAAGATCTTTTCACATTTCCATTATGGTTCTTTGACCATAACCTCCACATTTCCATTATGATTCTTTGACCATAACCTCCACATTTCCATTATGATTCTTTGACCATAACCTCCACGTATTCATTATAGTATTATAATCATACCCACATTCGTTCATACACTTGTGCATAATCAAATTCATTTCACATATCATTCATACTATGCACACATATCATATACATCACATATCACATTACTAAGTAAGTGCAAAGGCACTTACCTTGCGGATTTGAAGATCCCGCACCACCTTCAAGTTTAGCAATTTGATTACCTAAACATATACACCTAGTTTAGTAATCTAAACATACATCAAAATCACTTCAAAATTGAGTTCACAACCCAATTTCCCATTTCCACCCAAAATGACCCTTTTGGGTTAAACTCATATCCAAACACCCCCTTTTGATCAAGAACTCAACCACTTGAATTCTCTTTCCAATACCTTGACAACTAACTTTTCAACAAATTATGTTCTTTAGGTTAATTTGGGGTTTGTTTAAGTGTCTAACATCTTAAAAACACTTATTCATCATTTCCCCCAAAACCCCAAAATTTCTCCATATGAACCCTAACTTTCAAAAAATCAAAATCAAAGGGTTCCAAGGTGTTAATCACCTTCCTTTACCTTAGTTTAACTAGATTATTAATAATCTATCACTAATTCACCACATGCAACTATAAATTCGGGTTTTTAACAAAACCCACCAAGAACACATTGTAGGTGAAATCAAATGGAAGATAATCACTTACTTGATGTTAGGAAGGAGTTGTGTGAGCCAAAACCTTCACAAAACAAGCCTCAATTGCACGATTTGAGCTCAAAACCCAAATTCTCCTCTTGCTCTCTTCTCTTGAACGACCCACACATAATGAAAATCCCAATTTTGACTTCAATATAGTCAAATGGCAGATTTTGGTCATTTACACCTTTAGTCCCTAAACTTTCATTTCACCATTTCCATTCCAAAACTAGTTAAAAACTAGCCTAACCCCATTACTAACTTGAAAACCGCTTGCTTCAATTTATTTCTAGAATATTATTTTTACCATAATATTTATTTAGAAATAATTATTTATTTATAACGAGACCCGGATTTTGGTTCGTTACAAATCTCCTCCCCTTATTTGGGTTTCGTCCCCGAAACCCGACTTCACATAAAAAGGTTCGGATAGTATTTGAGCATCTCTTCCTCGGTTTCCCAAGTCATTTCCGCCCCCTTTCTATGCTTCCATCGAACCAATACTTGGCTAATCTCTTTATTTCGTAACTGTTTCACTTTCCTATCCAAGATTGCCACCGGTTCCTCAACATAATTTAACTTTTCATCCACCTCAATATCATCCAATGGAACAAAAGTAGACTCGTCCGCCAAACATTTTCGTAAATGTGACACATGAAACGTATTATGAAGTCTACTTAGTTCCTCCGGTAGCTCCAAACGGTAGGCTACCACACCCACTCTTGCCATTACCTTAAACGGTCCAATGAAACGTGGGCTTAACTTCCCCCGCTTCCTAAACCGTATCACCCCTTTCCAAGGGAAGACCTTCAAAAGCACAAAGTCCCCTACTTGAAACTCAATCGCCCGCTTCCTATTATCCGCATAGGACTTTTGGCGATCTTGCGCCGCCTTCAAGCGAGCCTTAATTTGGTCAATACTATCATTTGTTACATTGACCACTTCCTTGCTACCCAGTTCCCGTTGACCAATTTCACCCCAACACGGGTGTCCTACATTTCCTCCCATACAATGCCTCAAAAGGCGGCATACCAATGCTAGAATGGTAGCTATTATTGTATGCAAATTCCGCCAGCGGTAAATGGTCGTCCCAACTACCCCCAAAATCCAAAGCACACGCGCGTAACATATCCTCGAGCGTTTGAATCGTATGCTCGCTTTGCCCATCCGTTTGTGGATGATAAGCGGTGCTGAGGTTCAACCTTGTCCCCATATCCTCATGGAGTTTCCTCCAAAAACGAGAAGTGAATCTCGTATCCCGGTCCGATATAATCGTCACCGGCACCCCATGGCGTGACACAATTTCTTTCACATAAATTTTCGCCAATCTATCCGACGAGTACGTTTCCTTTATAGGAAGGAAATGTGCACTCTTTGTCAACCGATCCACCACTACCCATATAGCATCATAACCCTTTCGCGTCTTTGGTAGCTTAGTGATCAAATCCATGGTTACATTCTCCCACTTCCAAAGCGGTATTTCAAGCGGTTGAAGCTTTCCATACGGCTTTTGGTGCTCCGCCTTTACCCTTAAGCATGTGAGACACCTCTCCACATACTTAACAATATCACGCCTCATACCCAGCCACCAAAAATGACACCTCAAATCATAAAACATTTTTGTGGCCCCCGGATGGATAGAATATTTGGATTTATGCGCCTCGTCGAGAATAGTTGTCAAGACACTCGACAATCTAGCGATCCAAATTCTATCAAAGCACGTCTTCAAACCCGTGCTATTTTCCCCTAGCTTATCCACATAAGCCACCATCCGCTCTTTCTTCAAGTCACTACCAAGTGCTAAAACTTGAGCCTCTCGGATTTCATCAATAAGAGATGATGAAATTGTCATCTTGAATGACTTCACCTTGATAGGTGTATGACTTGACTTTCTACTAAGCGCATCCGCCACAACGTTCGCTTTACCCGGATGATAAAGTATCTCACAATCATAATCCTTGACCAATTCAAGCCACCGCCTTTGCCTCATGTTGAGGTCCTTTTGGTCAAAGAAGTACTTGAGACTTTTGTAATCATACACTTTGCCCCATACAAATAGTGCCTCCAGGTTTTGAGTGCGAAAACCACGGCTGCAAGCTCTAAATCGTGGGTGGGGTAATTCACCTCGTGAGTCTTCAATTGTCTAGACGCGTAGGCAATCACTTTCCCCCTTTGCATCAAAACGCACCCAACCCCGAAAGCGAGGCATCCGAATACACCACAAAATCCTCGGTCCCGTCCGGCAAGGATAAAACAGGCGCCTTAGTCAACTTTTCTTTCAAGAGTTGAAAGGCAGATTCTTGCTCGGGACCCCACACAAACTTTGTCTCATTACGTGTCAACTTCGTCATCGGCAAGGCAATCCGAGAGAAGTTTTCGATAAACCGTCGATAATAACCCGCTAACCCCAAGAAACTTCTAATCTCCGAAGGCGTCTTTGGTGATGACCAATCTTTAACCGCCACAATCTTAAATGGGTCAACAGTAATCCCTTTTTCATTAATCACATGACCCAAGAACTGGATCTCGCGCAACCAGAACGCGCATTTGGAGAATTTAGCATAAAGCTTCTCCTTTTGCAAGACTTCGAGAATCTCACGCAAATGACAAGCGTGATCACCCTCGCTCCTTGAGTAGATGAGAAGATCGTCAATGAATACAATGAACAAACGGTCAAGGAACGGTCTAGACACCCGATTCATGAGATCCATGAAAACCGCGGGTGCGTTGGTTAAACCGAATGGCATAACCGTAAATTCGTAATGACCGTAACGAGTACGAAAAGCGGTCTTATGAACGTCCTCTTCCTTCACTTTCAACTGATGATACCCGGACTTCAAGTCGATCTTAGAGAACCACGACGCCCCTTGCAATTGATCAAAAAGGTCGTCAATCCGAGGTAATGGGTACCTATTCTTTACTGTCAACTTGTTCAACTCCCTATAATCCATACACATCCTCATGCTCCCATCCTTCTTTTTGACGAAGAGAACGGGTGCACCCCAAGGTGAGACACTTGGGCGTATGAAACCTTTGTCGAGTAGTTCCTGCAATTGCACCATGAGCTCTTTCATTTCTGGCGGTGCCAATCTATAAGGCGCTCTGGCTACCGGCTTAGCACCCGACGTCAAGTCGATCCCAAACTCTATCTCTCTATCTGGCGGAATCCCTGGTAACTCGTCAGGAAACACATCTACAAACTGATTCACGACCGGTACATCGCGAATCTCTTTCACCTTTCCATCCACATCCGTAACACATGCCATGAACGCCTTGCACCCACGCGCCATGTACTTGGTTGCCTTCATAAAGGAGCACAACCTCACCTTGCCTTTCTTATCACCTTCTATGTAGATGGACTCTCCCGACGGGGAATCAAGTTGGATCGCCTTCGGTCCACATAAAATACTCACCTTATTCTTTGACAACCAATCCATTCCCACAATAACATCAAAATCCCCCATAGCCATAGGAATCAAATCAATAAGGAAAGTTTCACCCCCCGCTCTCAATTTACAATCCTTATAAATATCGAAAACTAGAAAACTCTTGTCAATAGCCGCCTCGATTTCTAAGGGCTCATCTAACTTGCTACTTTTAAAAGAGGAATGCTTAACAAGTTTCAAGGAAACAAATGAACGACTAGCCCCCGAATAAAAAAGAACCAGTGTAGGTAATGAGTTAATCTTGAATGTACCTGACACTACATCCGCGTTGTTCTTTGCCTCTTCCGCCGAAATGTGGAAGGCTCTTCCTTTTGGCTTTGGCGTCTCCACTTTCCTTCCACTTCCACCTTGCTTCAATTCGGGACAAGCCGCCCTATTGTGCTCGGGTTTGTAACAATTGTAGCAAATATGCACTTGGCTTGAACAGTGATGAGCCAAATGCCCCGGCTTCCCACATTTATAGCAATTTTGCGTTCCCTTCCGGCACTCCCCAGGGTGCTCCTTTCCACAGTTTTTGCACCCCCGTGAAGAAGGCTTGTTGAACTGTTTCTTACTAGGGCTCCCGCCCTTTATCTTACTAACAACTTATTCCACGATCTTTCTCTTCCTCTTCTCACCCCTAGCCTCTTGCCTCTTCAATTCCACCTCTCTTTCCCGACACCTGTTTATCAAATCTACAAGTGTGGTAAAAGATGATGGAGATATACTATCTCTGAACTCCACCGTCAGCATAGCATAAAACCTGTCAATCTTAGCCTTCTCAGTCGACACCACATCCGGACAGAACTTGGCACGATCAAAGAAAGTCCCAGCTAACTCATCAATCGATTCAGTCGTTTGCCTCATGAGGAGGAACTCCTCAGTCATTCTGTCAACTGCGGCTTGTGGGCAATGGTACTTCAGAAAAGCCGCCTTAAACTCCTTCCAAGTCATGGAGGTCACATCCAAATCACCCCTCTCCTTACGGAGATTCAACAACCATTCCTTAGCCCTTCTAGTCAACAAAGGCACGCTGAACATCACCTTATCCTCGGGCTTACATTTAGTAGTCTCAAAATTAGACTCCATATCCACCACCCACCTGTGGCTCAGAATCGGGTCCACTTGCCCATTATACTCCTTGGGCTTAATGACCATGAACTCCTTTAGTGTGCAACCCCGAGGTTCCTTATCTTTCTCCTTCATAACCTCCTCAAGGGAGAGCTTAATCGTCCCCCTCATTTCTTCCATCAATAGATTCGTGGCTTGCTCAAACGCCTTGGCCACTTCTTCTTTTATCAAATCTTGGATCCTTGGATCCAACGGTTCTTCGTTCATATCAACATTATCGTGATGGTCGCCCTCGTCCGCCATCTCTTAACTGAGAAAAAGAACCAAAAACACCTTAACATTTCTACACTTTCAATACCCTAAGTATCCATCACACAATTACTCATATATGTATTAAGTATATATATATATCTACCTGTATACATACATACATATATAATCACCTTCGCCTAATCCTCGCAATGTTCATTGTCATATGGTTATCAAAAAGACTCTTGCAAATCTCGTCTTATTAATCATATTGGCCAGACATGTTTAATAATACGTTATGCCCAAGTGTAATTATTATATTCATATAACAATTTACAAGACAAGTTTCGGCACACATAGCACTTTGCCATTTAATCATTCATACGCAATTACAACATATACACATAACCGCTTATCAAATCATTACTAACCTTTCATTCCGTAAGCTCCGAGTCTTAGTCAAGTCCTTTATGACTTCTCGTATCATTTCCCCCTATCAAGAGCATCCGGTTTGAGTTTAGTGCCTCGTGCACCAAATCCCTCAAACCATCGCTCTGATACCAAGTTGTAACACTCTATTTTCGAAACACCGAAAATTACAAACGTAAACGCGCGGAAGACTAAATCCCAAGAAATTATTTTTTTTTATTTTTTTATTATTTTTTTTTTACTCCTCGCGTACCGCGAGACACACTAGCCACCTCCCTCGCGTACCGCGAAGGAGTCCCAAAAAGCCAAACCAGATTCCAAGTCTCTCGCGTACCGCGAGAGGATCCACCTGGATCTTCGCGTACCGCGAGGGACCGAATTTCCAGTGAGTTTCCCAGTTTTCCTGAAATTTTATACTTAGCCATATTCCAACCATTTTACATCCAATTCTCATACCAAAAATACCCGACACCTGGGTTTTAACCATAAACATATTTAAATCATAATTCGACATCAAAACATAGTTATAAAGATCAAATTCACACTCCAAGTAAAAATATCAAACATAACCAAACACGACCCATTTACAATACGAGAATCCACCGCCGCATCGGACATGACTTGGACTACCTCGGAGCTTTCCCTACAACCATAACAACATAACACCATTAGTAATGAAATAGCGTTCATAACAACAAGTAATTTCTACTTATTTCATCTATTCACCCGTTTTGACCCGTTTGCATTCAAAATGATACTTGAATGCATACCATTTGTATTTCACCTACAAGTTTCATTCATACATTGCATTACCATTTCATTCATGGCACAAAGGCCTAAACTTTCTTTCCATCATTCATCTTGGTACATAGACCAAGATCTTTTCACATTTCCATTATGGTTCTTTGACCATAACCTCCACATTTCCATTATGATTCTTTGACCATAACCTCCACATTTCCATTATGATTCTTTGTCCATAACCTCCACGTATTCATTATAGTATTATAATCATACCCACATTCGTTCATACACTTGTGCATAATCAAATTCATTTCACATATCATTCATACTATGCACACATATCATATACATCACATATCACATTACTAAGTAAGTGCAAAGGCACTTACCTTGCGGATTTGAAGATCCCGCACCACCTTCAAGTTTAGCAATTTGATTACCTAAACATATACACCTAGTTTAGTAATCTAAACATACATAAAAATCACTTCAAAATTGAGTTCACAACCCAATTTCCCATTTCCACCCAAAATGACCCTTTTGGGTTAAACTCATATCCAAACACCCCTTTTTGATCAAGAACTCAACCACTTGAATTCTCTTTCCAATACCTTGACACTAACTTTTCAACAAATTATTTTCTTTAGGTTAATTTGGGGTTTGTTTAAGTGTCTAACATCTTAAAAACACTTATTCATCATCAATTACCAAGTAATTCATCATTTCCCCCAAAACCCCCAAATTTCTCCATATGAACCCTAACTTTCAAAAAATCAAAATCAAAGGGTTCCAAGGTGTTAATCACCTTCCTTTACCTTAGTTTAACTAGATTATTAATAATCTATCACTAATTCACCACATGCAACCATAAATTTGGGTTTTTAACAAAACCCACCAAGAACACATTGTAGGTGAAATCAAATGGAAGATAATCACTTACTTGATGTTAGGAAGGAGTTGTGTGAGCCAAAACCTTCACAAAACAAGCCTCAATTGCACTATTTGAGCCGAATTCTCCTCTTGCTCTCTTCTCTTGAACGACCCACACATAATGAAAATCCCAATTTTGACTTCAATATAGTCAAATGGCAGATTTTGGTCATTTACACCTTTAGTCCCTCAACTTTCATTTCACCATTTCCATTCCAAAACTAGTTTACCCCATCACTAACTTGAAACCCGCTTGTTTCAATTTATTTCTAGAATATTATTTTCACCATAATATTTATTTAGAAATAATTGTTTATTTATAACGAGACCCGAATTTTGGTTCGTTACATTACTAAATCATAAATCCAACAAACGAATCCAAAAACTGATAAAAATCCAAACTTTAACATGCATTCATCATTTGACCTAGGTAATATCAACGTTCTAGCCTAGGATCATGCTCAAACAACCAAAACAGAAGTAAAAACACAAAACCATGGTTTCAAACAAAGCAAACAAAGATAAAAATCGAATCTTTAACACCTAGAACGTAAAACTACGAACCCGGATTCAAAAGCTTCAAACTTTAACTCCATTTGGGCTCCAATCACCCAAAATCGCCTCTGGTCTCTCTCTAGACGGCTGGTAATCGAACTCTCTAGATAATGGATATCAAATTCTATTTTAATTCGATAATTAGGGTTTTGCGGAATTCGGGTTTCTCGCGTACCGCGAAACAATTGGGTTAGGTTCCTCGCGTACCGTGAGGAACAAAATAGTCGCGGGCGAATCTGAAGATCTTCGCATACCGCGAAACATTTCCTTCTGGTCTTCGCGTACCGCGAAGACTTGACTTTCAACATTTTTCACTTTTAAACCCCGAACTTTCCTCTCTCTTCATTCTCTCGCTCGGTTTCTTCATGATTTGACTTGTATTTCATAGGAGCACTTGCAAACAAGACAAAGACTCAAATGTATACAAAAATGACTCAAAACGAATATAAAACTACGTAAATACGCACTAAAACACTGGAATAAAGATGTGTGCTTTGCACTACATCAACTTATCAAGAGCATAAACAACAGCAAGTAACTCTTTTTCAGTGGTAGTATAGTTCAATTGTGCCCCATCCAGGGTCTTGCTGGCATAGTAAATTTCCACCGGTTTCTTATCCACCTTTTGCCCCAAGACTGCCCCAATTGCAAAGTCACTTGCATCTCACATGATTTCAAAAGGTAGTGACCAATTAGGTGCTTGCAAGATCAGGGTGTCTACCAATTTCTCTTTTAAAATATTAAATGCTTTTAAACATTCTTCATCAAAAAACGAATGAGACATCTTTTATGAGTGAATTGCATAGTGGTTTTGTGATTGTGCTAAAACCCTTAATAAACCGGCGGTAAAATCCCGCATGCCCCAAGAACGATCTTACCCCTTTGACATTGATAGGGGGAGGTAGCGTTGAAATTACTTTTATTTTTGCACGATCTACCTCCATCCCCCGACTCGACACAATGTGCCCCAAAACAATCCCTTCCTGTACCATGAAATGACTCTTTTCCCAACTTAAAACCAGGTTTGTTTCGACACATCATTTCAATACTTTGGTTAATTGATTTAAGCATGCTTCAAATGACTGACCAAAGATTGAAAAGTCATCCATGAAGATTTCCAGAGTCCCCAATCATATCTGAAAAGATACTCATATGCACCTTTGGAAGGTGGCTGGGGCATTACACAACCCAAATGGCATTCGCCTGAATGCAAAAGTACCATATGGGCAGGTAAAAGTAGTCTTCTGTTGATCATCAGGATGAATAGCAATTTGATTATAACCTGAGTAACCATCTAGAAAGCAATAAAACTTCTGACCTGATAATTTTTCAATGACTTGGTCAATGAAAGGTAAAGGAAAATGATCCTTGGAAGTAGTTATGTTTAGCTTCATGTAATCAATACATACCCTCCACCCCGTTATGGGTTGGGTGGCTACCTGCTCTCCCTGCTCATCCTTTATGATCTGGATGCCTGCTTTATTGGGCACAGTTTGTGTTGGGCGCACCCAAGTGCTGTCGGATATGGGATAGATGATCCCGGCATCCAACCATTTTAGGACCTCTTTCTTCACCACTTCCCTCATGTTCGGGTTTAGCCTTCTTTGTGCATCTCGGGCCGGTTTAGTATCCGGTTCGGTGATGATCTTATGCATCACAATTGAAGGACTAATCTCCTTCAAATCTGCTATCGTCCCCCCAATTGCTGCTTTATGAGCCACTAAAACCTCCATCAACGCCTTTTCTTGCGCCTCGGTCAAGTTTGATGCAATTATGACCGGGAGAGTTTCATTCTCCCCCACAGAGGCATATTTCAGATTCTCTGGTAACTCTTTCAATTCCACATGAGGCGGTGATTCCAATGAGGGTTTCAGATGGGTGTCAATGGTGTCTGGCAGACTCTCTACCTGAAGTGTCCATGTAGGTCTTCCCTCTTTGATGGCACACACTTCCAATTGATCCCCTTCAGCTTTTTACTCGCTCACATACTCTGCTTCTGCCGTGTTACACAAAACACATGGCTCCTTGGGCTCATCCTCATTTTCATGAAGAATACACCCATCAATGATGTCTGCGCTAAAGCACTCGTCAATGATTGGAGCATTAAAAGTACGGGAGAAAACATTTAACCTCATTTTTCTATTACCAAAAGCCATGTCGATTGTGCCTGTCATGCAGTTTATGACACATTGAGCAGTTTTCAAAAATGGCCTTCCCAAAATAACATTGGGTTGGCTTCCATTAGTCAGGGCTGCATAGTCAAGCACTAAAAAATCGATCGGGTAATAGAAGTCTTCCACCTTAACTTTCCACCTTAACTATCACATCTGTCAATATCCCGTGGGGAAGCTTAAGATTCAAATATGCTAATACCACGGTGGTATAAGCTTTTTGTAGAGGACCAAAGTCGTATTGGTCATACAACTTCCCGGCAAAATACTAACACTAGCTCCTAAATCCAGAAGTGCTTTATCAATTTAGGTGGAAGAATACCAGATAGAACGGCACTCACATTATCAGTTAGATCAAGCCTTTTGGGCATCTTATGATGCCTCATTTGAGTACACAGATCTTTCAAATACTTGGCATAAGACGGTACTTGTTTGATGGCATATATTAAGGGGAGATTGATTTTAACTTGTCTAAAAATTTCCCACATTTCATCTTGCTGTGGGTCCCTTTTGTTAACCGGTTTAGATGGATCAACCAACGCCCTAGGGAACAGAATGGTATTATTCTCCACACCCGTCCCTTGAACACTAATGGATTCTTTAGAAATCTTTGGTTTTTCAAAAGTTACCGTTTTCTTTTGTTCAGATGCCACAATTACCGGCTCATCATCACTTTCCTCATCCACATCCTCCACCAACCCTTCAACTAGCGGTTATGGAGAGACAACTTTGTTGTCATAAGCCTTACCACTTCTTAAAGTACTTACCTGGCTTACATGAGCATTCTTTGATCCTGACCCTTGGTGTTGTAGGTTGGTCTGCGTGTTGCTTGGTAGTTTGCCCAAGTCACGCCTTGACATCTCTTTTGCTAGTTGTCCCACTTGCTTTGCTAGAGCACTTACCGTTTTGTCCCGGACCTCATTGTCCTTCTTCAACTCCTTGATAGCATCCATGAGGGCATTAAACTGACCACCCCCAGCTCCTCACCTCCTATAGTTCCACTCTGCTAATTTTGCTGTTGATAGCCCCTTTGGTATCCTTGCTGATACCCACCTTGATTCCCTTGGTTCCTTTGATATCCGCCTTGATGGTAACCTTGTTGGCGGTTTTGGTATTGCTGCTATTGTGGTTGTCCTCCACCCTGCACATTAGCACCTTGAAAGTTAGGGTTTAGTTGATTAGAAGCATTACCATACCTGAGGTTGGGATGATTTCTGAGTCCCGGATGATAGTGGGTAGCAGTCATATCTGGTTGCTTTCGCTCTCCACCAAGCTGATTCACTTCCTCGGACTTTCCTAGTTCCCTTAGA
Source organism: Smallanthus sonchifolius (assembly GCA_023525975.1). Lineage (NCBI taxonomy): Eukaryota > Viridiplantae > Streptophyta > Magnoliopsida > Asterales > Asteraceae > Smallanthus > Smallanthus sonchifolius. The sequence continues at coordinate 13,537,470 of CM042028.1, read as the reverse complement.
CAGTCAGCAATTGTATGACCTATCTCGTTGCATCCATCACATACCGGATACATTTGTGACACATTTGCCACATCCTTACCGCTAGGCCTACCAAGACGTGCCATCTGGATTTCCATGGCATCCAACCTCTTCTGTGACTCATAATCCACCGACTTTGCAGAAGCACCTATCTTTGTTCTCCTACTCGCATGAGCCTGCCTCTTTGATGTCACCTCCATTCTTTCTAGTATGGCCCAATCATCATCCACATGGTTAGAAAAGAAAGATCCATTACTGGTTGAGTTCACATCTATAACATCCTTAGGCAGCAGACCATCATAAAATGCCTGAATTAACTCCCACTTCTCTATGCCATGATGTGGGCAGTTTCTCAGCAATTCCTTGAATCTCTTGAAGGCTTCATAGAACGGCTCCCCCGACTGTTGTCTAAAATCCTTGATTGCAGCTCTGGCCTCATTAGTCTTGTGAGGTGGGAAGTACTCATCTAAAAACTGCTGCTGCAGCTCTGCCTAGGTAGCAATACTAGCAGACGGTAGAGAAAGGAACCATTGTTTTGCACGGTCCTTTAGTGAAAACTGGAAGAGCACAAGTTTCACCTTGTCTGTAGTGAATCCCTGACCACTTATAGTTCCACATGTGGCCTCATACTCTGAAAGATGTGAATAGGGTTCCTCAGTGGCTTTCCCATAAAAGTGTGGGAGGAACCCTAAACATCCCGGTCTGATCTCAAATGCATTCCCCCTGCGTACTGGTGGTATCATAGGGGAAACATTCAAAGCTAAGGTAGGGCGGAAGTGGCTATCCATCCCTTGATCGTGCCTGGCCTGGTTTCTGTTTCTAGGTGGTTCCTCTTGATAGTTTGGTATGTTCCTTTGAGGCTGCCTATACCTGTTCTCTCTATCAAGGTTGCCCGGATTTCTCCGTTGATACCCATAATCTGCCCCTGGTGGTGGTTGCACCCAACCATCTACTCCATCAACTCTTTGATTTCTGGGAGGAAATGCCTCCTGGTGGTGTAGGTCTTACCACTCTTCTTCTTCATTCCAGTTCTCATGTTAAGAACCATGCTCTGGGTGATGGCTGCGTCCCGGTGACAAAGGCTCATTACACTCATACTCAGAGTAGCTCGGGAAGCTATTATATGGGTGGTATTGGTGATCATGGAAAAGTGTTTGGCGGTTTGGTGGAAGTGGTTGATTTGGTGGAGGTTGATTTAGTGGTGGTTGTTGTGGTCTAGGAGCTTGATTCTGTGGCTGTTGGTTTTGTGGATGATTTGGGAATAGAAGGTCGGGAAGTAGTGGAATTGGTGGGATTGGTCCCCCACCTTGGTTTGGATCTGGATTAGCTGGTTGATTCTTTGACATCCTTGGACTGTCAAGTTTCTCTAGAATAGTTTGAACTGTACTTTGAAGTTTTCTGTTAGCTCGTGCAGCTTTCTCTAACTCTAGATCAAATAGCAATGGTGATTTTCTCCCTGAATTTCGGGTATGCATAAACCTGTGGACTGCACAAGTAAACACACACTTAGTAGCACTGAACTAAACGAATTAAACTAAATAACACTAAGCGTACGTATTCCCCGGCAACGGCGCCATTTTGATCGCGTTGTCAAGGTCAATAAAAAACAATAATAATTCTAATCCTAGCTACCTTAAACTATAGTATAGTGAAATAGGGTATCGTATCCACATCGAATTGGTGGAAAGTGTTGTTTAAGAAAACTATTTAAGTTCAGATTAAAAAGCAATTAACTTGAAAACTTTGAAAACAATTAGGAAAAAATGGATTGCTTCCGGGTTCAGATTGCATGTTCGGTGATTACTAATTTGTACCAATTGGAAATCACATAGACATGACTCGTTTATTAAGTTTGGTAAATAATTAACAATCAAGATAGTGACTGTACTGAGCAACGATTGTAAAAACCGAATGCTTGACACAAGTTAATTACCCAATAGTCAATTACCAATTCAACATACCAAGCATAGACACACAATGGCTCACGGTTTAAAACCGAAAAACTGATGCATGCATTAACTTAATAAATCAAAGTCTTTCATCAAACAAAGCAAACTATAGAATTCAAATAACCAAACGATTACAAGAAAACTAAATAAATCAAGTATGAACCATAGAATATCACTTACAAGCAGATCCTACACCCGGAAACAACCACGGAATGATTAGCCGCTCATCGACATCATCATCAACTCTTCAATAGTTCGTGTAGCTTGATCTAGCATCAAAAACTGGAAAAGATTTGAATTTTAACTCTGAAAATCGCCTTAGGAAAGCTCTCGGACGGCTGGATACAAGTTAATTCGAGAATAGACTCCTCGGTGGCTTATAATTGAAATTAGGTTAAATTTGCCGAAATTAGAAATCTTCGCGTGTCGCGAACTAACGATGAGCAGTCTTCGTGTGGCGCGAAGAACAAAATAATCGGGTGGGTTTTCAAGCCCCTCGCGTGTCGCGAACTTCTTCTCCCTGGTCTTCGCGTGGCGCGAAGATCCTACAATCCAAGAATTTGACTTTTGTTGACTTTGACTTCTCCGGGGCCCGTGTATGCTGCTATCCTCTTGATTTAAAGCTCATATCTCCCGCTCACTTAACACCTTAAACCTGTAAGACTCACAAATACCATATGCACATAAAACAGACTCGATATACAAAGCTAAACGCTTAAACGATACGAATTAGACACTTATACACGGGATATTTAGCAACACATCAAGTACTTTTTATACACGGGATATAAAAGGTACTTTTTCCTCTTTTAAATATTTCTCTAAAACATAACGATCGCTTTTGTTGATTAATATAAAATACATAATAAACAATTTTAACTAAGTATGCATACCGCCCCTAAAGCAGGCAAAAAGGGGATTAGAACTCACCTGATATGTAGACTACTATGGAAACTAAAAAGCTTCGGGCTACACGAGTACTACGTGATCTGTGCGACTACACCACATCAAATTGGTTAAACTTGCTAGTGTCGGCTGACACTCTCGAGTGTCGGCTGATACTCTCAAGAGTCGGCTGACACTCTCGAGTGTCGGCTGATACTCTCAAGAGTCGGCTGATAGTGTAGGCTGACACTCTCAAGAGTCGGCTGATAGTGTCGGCTGACACTCTCAAGAGTCAGCTGATAGTGTCGGCTGACACTTTCAAGAGTCGGATGACACTCTCAAGATTCGGCTGACACGCTTGACTGTTCGCTTCTTGGGCACCTCAGGAATCAGCTCGTTTCTTCTTCTCCAGTGATTACACGCTTGACTGTTCGCTTCTCACCAGTCCGCTTGACTGTTCGCTTCTTGGGTACCTCGGGAATCACTTCAACAGAAGTGATGTCATCATACACAACCCCACTCAGAATTACTACGGACTCAAAATTACTCGGTGTGTTAGCTTTTACAAAGGTACGAACTTTCGGAGGCAGTCCTTGAACGTAATAATGGATTCTTCTCTCTTCGACTGTCACAAGATGGGCACTAGGCGTGCCAGCTCATTGTACTTGTAGGTGTGTTGCCGGTGAGTCATGAGGCCGACTTGCAGAGTCAGGAATTCCCTCTCCACCTTGTGGAGTTCGTTCTTAGGGCAGAACTTTTCAATCCCCAACGTTTTCAGGTCATTCCACCTCATCAGTTCGACCGCTTGGTCACCCTTTGCCTGTTTCACTGTTTCCCACCAGTGTGCTGCTTCTCCCTTTAATGACTTTGCAGCGAACATGACCGCTTGATCCGGTCGGCATTTATAACACCTGCCACAAAAATGTCCAAGAAATGCCAAGGTTAGAAACCTCTATGGACTTGTGTATCTAAAGTACCAAAGTCTAGGGTTTAAAATGAAAATTTTGGAAAGTAAGTTGATATCGGACCGACATTGATCTCGTATCGGTCCAAAACGAATAAATGTCACACCCCAACCGACGGCGGAAACGTCGGGGCGTGAAGCGTGCAGACTGTTCATTGCTCATGGTTTGCTAAAGTTTGAATATTTAATAATTGTTTTCATTGCAATCAAACAAGTTCAATCAAATCACAACCAATCCACAAACAAAGAAGTACATTACATAAATTAAACTGTTTTAATTGAATTCTAGGTCCAGTCCTATGTGTAGCATATCTTGATCACTTCAAACATTAGTACCTGAAACATGGTTAAAACGACGTCAACTAGAAAGTTGGTGAGAATACATAGGTTTTATTGTGTGATAGCAAAATACGTGTTGTGTGCATACAGTTCAATACAACATGATAATTAAGGCAATTATGGAGAGAAACCATCATGTGACCTATACAATCAAACCTTTGTAACTTGCACGCAAAATTGTGTTGTCAGTAACAGTCACCCTACCTGGGTGGGTTTGTCAGACTCAATAGATCTACCACTGTTCACTGTCGGCTAATAGTTAATGATTGTACATGAAGAGCATAATAATTGGTCTACACAGCTAGCACTCAAGCACAATGCACAAAATGTATACATGTATGTATGATGAAACTGTATATGTGTATGATTGAAAACATGTAGTTGAACGCATGTTCCACCCCAAAATGTTTGTAAAATAAGTAAAAAGAGGGGCTATGTAAACTCACGTGTTATGCAGAGTGTAGATTGCACAAGCAATTGGAAAACAGCGGTGTATTGTAGATTGCTAGATACAACCTAATGAACAATATATGATTACGTATTATTGAGTTGCGTTACTCGATGTCGGAAGCGAATTTGTTTATGGTTTAAGGTTTGTTTAAATATACTATTTATTTAATCAATAGTAATAGAATATACATTTATTTAAAATATAAGTTTAAATAATATTGGTCCAAAACAAAGTGTATGGAAATACGTAGTTGTATATAAGTTTGTAGTATTTTATTGATTTTAATTTAAAGAAAGATTAAATAATCGATCTTTGATAAACAATACTTGGTTCTGGATATTTTATAAAATAATACTTTTTATAACATTAGAATATAAAATATATTAAAAATAAAGATTCTGTTTTAAGACTGAGCACGACCGCGCTCATGCAGGGCACGACCGCGCTCGTTACCGGGCGTGACCGTGGTGTCGGCAGCGCGCCCGTGGTCGAGTCAGTAGGCTACTAAAGAGTCCGTTTACGAGACACGACCATGCTCGTATCCGGCACGACCCCGTGTAGGTCAGGACTTGGTTTGTTCGGCAAACACGACCGGGCCTTTCTCGGGCACGACTGTGCTTGGTCAGGCACGACCGCGCTCGTTGGACAGCGCGACCGTGTCTGGTCAATTCCAGAAGCAATTCTTCTAATTCTTGTAATACAACTGATTAGAAACTTAGGGTTTTCATTGAGAGAGTGTTGCGAATCCAACCATGTCAATTAATTGGGTTTATAACCTGTTTATCTTGTAGTTCGATTAAAACCTTTTAATACTAAAAACTTATATTCAAATCGGTAAAATCGTGTATTATTGATTCAAATTAGATTAGGGCTTTCGTTTGGAATGAAGAAACGAATCTATTGGACTATTACTGACCTGGTTTGATTGGGCAACAAGTGCAGATGGCTACAGGGAAGGAATCGCGGCTTTTTCTTGATCGACAGACGAGATGAGATGTTGTAACGATGGATTTAGGGTTTAGGAAAGTTTATATAAGTCGTGGGTAGTAATTAAGCGGTTTAATTCGTTTTGATTTGGTCATAAATACAAGATTTGATTAAGAATGGAAGGTTCGGTTCTAGTCGCGAGAATTCGGACGATTGGTCGTGTATTTAGTCGTGTTTTAGGCTTAATTTCACCGAATAACTTCCTCTACAAGTCTTGCGGTTTCTAAAACGCGTTGTAATTCTATTTTTGGAATAGATTTGAGTCGGTTTGACTTTTCAGAAGTCAAAACTGTGTCGGAGGCGCGACCGTGCTTAATGATAAGCACGACCGTGGTCAAGTGCACAAGCGCGACCGTGCTTAGGACTAAGCACGACCGTGCTTGTGTAGGTTTTGGAAATTCCAAGACTAGTCCTTGTAGTTTGATGTCTTGATGTTGTTTTGAGTTTTAGTCGAGTTTGGTCCTCGAGGTTTGTAAGATTGTTTTAGTTAATATTATATTATAATAAACGCGTGTATATTTGTCATTGAACATGAAACAATGAATGTCAAAATGGAATGGAAATCGTCTTTTATTGCACGGCATAAAATAAATAGGAAAAATATGGAAATCAGAAATGTTACAGTATCCCCATGTTGAGGGAATTTCGTCCCGAAATTGAATTAGTTCAGGCTACTGAAACTGCAAGGAGATGTGGGTTTGGATTTCCAATGGGTTTTTGACATTTGGCCTAGGGAGTAATACGGATGGCCAGGTTTAAGTCTGATAAAAAAAACTTGTCGTCACGTCGGGCATAGAGGGTGGTAGTGGATTTAGTCTTGAAAAGGGTTAAGGAAAAGACTATCAAAGAATACTCTAGACTCTAAAGATAACATTGTATTACTTGAAATGGAAATGATGGGGATTTGATAATTGGAGTTAGTTTGTGGTCTACTAACCATACGACAGAATTCACTATGTTTTCCATGCGCTGACTTTTATAATTACGTGTGCACCCGTAATTACTCAATTCATCGCATGGTCTGCATAGTTCATCCTATTGTGTGGGTGGTTTTGGGGGGTATCACAAAAGCACTTAACTCGTAACTATTTCTTTCACGTATGAGTTGCTTAACAAGTAATTACGTCCATAGATAGTGTAGTCAATCAGGAAAGTAAGGAGTAATAATGTAGTATAACCTAAAGTTCCACAGTTTACTCGCGTTTGAACAAGAATACGTCGAACCATGAGTAGCTCCAAAGTGTGATAGTTAGAACTTTAGTGAGTAGAGGGTATGATTGTGTCTTGTGTAGTTGGATCAATCAATCGTAATAATTGTAAACAATTAATTCCGTGTGTAATGTAATCACTCAAGTTTCGTGTATGATATAATGTTATGCACATTGTGAGCAATTAGGTTTCATGTGAATAGGGTAGTACCACGTATATAGTAAACAGATGGATCTTTGAACAATCTAGTATTTATGTATCTTGTATGCAACCATGTTTTCATGTATGACGTGAACAATTGAGTATAATGCGTGTCGTGAATAACTAAGTACCATGTATCATGTAATCAATCTTGTACCATGTGTGTTGTAAACAATTGGGGTTTATGTAGCACGTAATAAATCCTATATCGTGTATATGGTAAATAGCTATGTTGCATGTATTATGTACGTTTGTAAATAACTGAGTTTCATGTGATATGTGGATGTTCGTGTGTAAGCCATTGAATCTTGTGAGTGACGTAACCTAACGAATTCGGTAGGTGGTTGTGTGTTTCGGACAAGCGTGTTGTTTTGTTGTTCATGAATAGTGTGTGTAGTTGGGTTTTGAAATCTTGTTGAGGTTCATACGAGTGGATAGGGTTACGCGAAATGGTTCATCTTTGAAGTGGATAGTACCCTCATATGTTTTCTGAAGGTGTAAGGTACGAGAAGGTTTTGTGGGTAATTTGAGCGATGTGTTAACGAGTAACTGATTCGTTGTGAATGGACAAGAAATTGTGTTTTATCCTTGGTTGTAATTTAATAACTAAGTAGAAATAGTAAGTCGAATAATCAGATAAATGAATAGACAAAATCTTTTACTGATTTTTTTTTTCTTTTTTTTTTCATCAATAAGAGAACGTATCCAAGAAAGACGAAATAGTGGCCAAATCATGTACTAATTAAGCCAAGGTTTTTAAAATTATAATATATTCAGAAAATGTTTTATAGAAACGAGTCGTATTAAAATCTTCTCATACGGTAAAAAGGTTTGTTAAAAATTTATTTTCCAAGTATCATTTATAAAATCCGGAGTTCGATAGATGTTTTGCTTGAGTACAATAACGATGTTGTTTTAAATAAATAGAATGATTAGTTTTGTAAGGGAGGCTTGGGTGCGCGTACCAATTGCAATGAATGACAAGGTGTTGTTTTGGTGATCTTGATGAAAATATGGTGGTAATATTGAGTCAACGAGTAACGGTATTAAAGTTGTAAAATAAAACTGAGCATAGATGATAAAGTGTCAAAGATTTAATTCAACCATAAGGTAGCGGTTTTCAAATGGAAGGTTTGAAGATAAAAGAAAATTTTAGGACGGTCCATCTAGCGTCTCGTTCACTGTCTCGGTGTTGACTTGATTTTCGTTGGTGTTTATGTTGAGAGCGCGTCCACGAGCACCACCTTGGGCAGCATTGACAATCGTGGGACATCGGTGACGGAAATGGTTTGGGTCGCCATATTCAAAGCCAACTTGTCCATCAGTAATAGCCGGGACCACTGGGTTTATCACTTGCTGCTTGGTCCTATTCCCCCGGTTGGCTTGAGTAATGGGCGGTCCAGATCGGCAACTGTTGGCAGTATGGCCATATTTCCCACAGTTGGCACATAGACGACATGGCATGGTCGGGTAGTGGTGATAATTGCAAGTGGTGCACAAGGGGTTGTTTCCCATATATGGTCTCTTATTTTGGGCTTGGGCTAGTGGAGCAACTTGGTCGATCGGTATAGCAGTGATAGCGACAGCAAATTTACGTTTCTTATTGTATTGAGGAGGTCTGTGTTTGTCTTCCTTAGAGGGTTCAGAAGAGGCTGCTGGTTCAGTGACTTTCATTGCGCCTTTGGTGTTGTTATTAGCTTGGGTAAGTTGGGTCACAAGTTGTGTGAGCAGGGCGGCCAGATCATTGTTGTTGTTGCATTTGTTGTTGTTGACGCGACGGGGAGGCATTCTACAGATTTAAATAACTTAGTGAGAGGTGTAAGAACTTCTTGAATAAAATAGGAGGATAAACTGGTATGAGTATTTCATAGTTCGGATTGTACTCGAATAGTGACATAATCACTTGAATACTAAGACATATTAAGGTTAATTTAAACTCATATAATTATCAAGGAGACGTGCTTTAGCCTATAAGTAAACACTCATCCCAGGAATTCCCAGGAAAGCATACGGATCCCTCGGTTGATTGGGATTTATATGAGATACTTTCCTAGACAGAAAACCCAGAATACAGGTGTCACCCTTCCAGATTACACGTGTCCTTTAACAATTATTCAAAGCCTAAAAACCTTAACGGGTAAAAAAATATTTTAATAGAAGTCTATGAGCATGATGTTCCACAAGCTATGATGATGGTGACATAGGAGCAGGCGAGAAAAGATATGTGGTTTTAGGGTATGGGTATGGATACGGTTTATTAAATATGTTATTTAAGTATACTTAATAAGTCATGAAGTCTAATAAATACTCTAGGTATAAACTAACACATGAATTGATAAACATGTAACACATAGCATGTAGATAGAAATGATTCTAAGCACAATAGTTATTAAGTAGTGTGACACAGAGGATATCAAGTATTGTATCATGCGATTATATATTTAGGATAATATGTAAGAAATTTACACAAGTAGTGAACGTGTAGCACATATCACATAAATCATGAAGCATGGCATAAGTGGGTATCCTAAGGTTATAGTCTAGGTCAAGAGTGTCTAATAACCTAATTCCCTATAACCAAGGCTCTGATACCAATCTGTCACACCCCAACCGACGGTGGAAACGTCGGGGCGTGAAGCGTGCAGACTGTTCATTGCTCATGGTTTGCTAAAGTTTGAATATTTAATAATTGTTTTCATTGCAATCAAACAAGTTCAATCAAATCACAACCAATCCACAAACAAAGAAGTACATTACATAAATTAAACTATTTTAATTGAATTCTAGGTCCAGTCCTATGTGTAGCATATCTTGATCACTTCAAACATTAGTACCTGAAACATGGTTAAAACGACGTCAACTAGAAAGTTGGTGAGAATACATAGGTTTTATTGTGTGATAGCAAAATACGTGTTGTGTGCATACAGTTCAATACAACATGATAATTAAGGCAATTATGGAGAGAAACCATCATGTGACCTATACAATCAAACCTTTGTAACTTGCACGCAAAATTGTGTTGTCAGTAACAGTCACCCTACCTGGGTGGGTTTGTCAGACTCAATAGATCTACCACTGTTCACTGTCGGCTAATAGTTAATGATTGTACATGAAGAGCATAATAATTGGTCTACACAACTAGCACTCAAGCACAATGCACAAAATGTATACATGTATGTAGGATGAAACTGTATATGTGTATGATTGAAAACATGTAGTTGAACGCATGTTCCACCCCAAAATGTTTGTAAAATAAGTAAAAAGAGGGGCTATGTAAACTCACGTGTTATGCAGAGTGTAGATTGCACAAGCAATTGGAAAACAACGGTGTATTGTAGATTGCTAGATACAACCTAATGAACAATATATGATTACGTATTATTGAGTTGCGTTACTCGATGTCGGAAGCGAATTTGTTTAAGGTTTAAGGTTTGTTTAAATATACTATTTATTTAATCAATAGTAATAGAATATACATTTATTTAAAATATAAGTTTAAATAATATTGGTCCAAAACAAAGTGTATGGAAATACGTAGTTGTATATAAGTTTGTAGTATTTTATTGATTTTAATTTAAAAAAAGATTAAATAATCGATCTTTGATAAACAATACTTGGTTCTGGATATTTTATAAAATAATACTTTTTATAACATTAGAATATAAAATATATTAAAAATAAAGATTCTGTTTTAAGACTGAGCACGACCGCGCTCGTTACCAGGCGTGACCGTGGTGTCGGCAGCGCGCCCGTTGTCGAGTCAGTAGGCTACTAAAGAGTCCGTTTACGAGACACGACCGTGCTCGTATCCGGCACGACCCCGTGTAGGTCAGGACTTGGTTTGTTCGGCAAACACGACCGGGCCTTTCTCGGGCACGACTGTGCTTGGTCAGGCACGACCGCGCTCGTTGGACAGCGCGACCGTGTCTGGTCAATTCCAGAAGCAATTCTTCTAATTCTTGTAATACAACTGATTAGAAACTTAGGGTTTTCATTGAGAGAGTGTTGCGAATCCAACCATGTCAATTAATTGGGTTTATAACCTGTTTATCGTGTAGTTCGATTAAAACCTTTTAATACTAAAAACTTATATTCAAATCGGTAAAAACGTGTATTATTGATTCAAATTAGATTAGGGCTTTCGTTTGGAATGAAGAAACGAATCTATTGGACTATTACTGACCTGGTTTGATTGGGCAACAAGTGTAGACGGCTACAGGGAAGGAATCGCGGCTTTTTCTTGATCGACAGACGAGATGAGATGTTGTAACGATGGATTTAGGGTTTAGGAAAGTTTATATAAGTCGTGGGTAGTAATTAAGCGGTTTAATTCGTTTTGATTTGGTCATAAATACAAGATTTGATTAAGAATGGAAGGTTCGGTTCTAGTCGCGAGAATTCGGACGATTGGTCGTCTATTTAGTCGTGTTTTAGGCTTAATTTCACCTAATAACTTCCTCTACAAGTCTTGCGGTTTCTAAAACGCGTTGTAATTCTATTTTTGGAATAGATTTGAGTCGGTTTGACTTTTCAGAAGTCAAACTGTGTCGGAGGCGCGACCGTGCTTAATGATAAGCACGACCGTGGTCAAGTGCACAAGTGCGACCGTGCTTAGGACTAAGCACGACCGTGCTTGTGTAGGTTTTGGAAATTCCAAGACTAGTCCTTGTAGTTTGATGTCTTGATGTTGTTTTGAGTTTTAGTCGAGTTTGGTCCTCGAGGTTTGTAAGATTGTTTTAGTTAATATTATAATATAATAAACACGTGTATATTTGTCATTGAACATGAAACAATGAATGTCAAAATGGAATGGAAATCGTCTTTTATTGCACGGCATAAAATAAATAGGAAAAATATGGAAATCATAAATGTTACAATAAAGGTTTAGGTATCGGACCAAAGTAAATTCAGGATGGATATCGGACCGATATCCATTACTATATCGGTCCGCAATACATCATATGTCGGTTATCGGACCGACATCATTCCATATCGGTCCGCAAACCTCCTCTCAGCCGCAAATTTTGGTGTTGACACGTGTCCAGTGACTCAGCCCTAATGATGGGACATGGTTCTAGATAACGAACTGACATGGTCCACATATCGGTCCGATATGCCCCCAAATATGTTCGGTCCAATTAGACAACGACATTTAGGGCTAACGTGTGTATGGCTGGATGTCGGGCCGACATCCCTAGCCGTATCGGTCCGACATGGACCTAAATCACAGCCTATAAATAGTTGGACGAATTCGTTCATTTTTCTTCATCCCAACACAAATCCAACTTCTAATTCTCGTCCAAGGTATCCCTAGTCCACTCTCGACGATCCCGGTCCAACTCCCGCTCGTTGTAGTGCTCAGATTAAGAAGAAAAGCTCATAGAAGTGCTGTTACGCTAGAGAAATCAAGTTAAAAAGATAGTCTATAAGCTTTCAACTCTAACGGCTCATTCCTATTCAAGGTGAATACTTTATCTCTTTCAAAAGCTTGTGTCAAACATTTACGTTTACGAAGATGGCCAAATAAGGTTAAGGGAGTAATGCTCAACGTTCTTCTATGTGAAAGCATTCAAGCCATAGGTATGCATAAAACTTGCAAGGGATACACGGGTCTCGGGTGAAATTCCCGAATTGCGGCCGGTGCTTATCTTATAACAATGTTGGAGGTATTAACATGTCCGTTGTTATAAGCTATGACGCCAGTGTATACTGTGGTGCGATTGAACAGGACGGGCCTGCTGAATGTGTGGATTGAATATAAAGTTTTGATTATGAACTAATGCTTGTTTGTGCCAAATGATTTTATCGTCAAGATAATTGTATTCACCGGCATTCGCGCTGACGTTTTATTTTCAAAATGTTTCAGGTAATGAATAAAACGTGAAAGAAAAGGGATATGGGCAGACATAAGATCTGATCCAGGATAAGTGAAGGGCAGAAATGAGATCTGACCCGAGGGACTAATAAAGGATAGCTTACATGTTAGATTCTCAGGCCTCGTGTATAGGAAATCCTAAACAAAGAAAAAGGAGATAGGACCAGGGACCTGATCAACCTCAGATAGTACTATTTCTAGTGGCTTAAACTTGTCCATGAGAGAAAAGAGATGTATTTGATTTCAAACTCTGTTTTGTAATCAAAATGAAAAGGGTATTTAAGTCCCTATGTTTATGAAGTAAATACAAGACTTTTGTTTTCCAACTGGGTTTTGATATTTACAAACACAACCCCTGAGGTTGAAAGAATGATGAAACGATACTTATGAAAAAGACTTTCGCCGTGTTTTATAAAAAATCTGAAATCAACGCAGGTACCAATCGTTTGTCGCACACGTCCCGGGGGTACCTGAGGCGGGTGTGACATCATTCACTAAGACGAATGGTGGACTCCATGCCGTTGATCGAATCCAAAGTATCTGCTGCCTCTTTCTCCCAAGTGAGCACGTGTGGATTACAACCCCGGAATGCTTTGTAGTCGCACCCGCGAGCAGGCGGTGCAACATTCTCCATAAGATTTAGCCTTCCCATAGCTGGAAGTACCACGGGTCCTTCAGTGCCGAAATTGTACTGGGGTTATCACTAGCTTTCCCCAAGGCTTCGGCCAGCACGACTAGTAAGGTTTCCTTTAACATTCGGGTGAACTTACGGCCGAGAGCTGTCTACATAGCCGGTTCAAACTCAAATGCCTGGTCAACTTCTAACGTATGCTCAACATTGGGCTAACTAGCCGGCTGTCGTATCGGTATGGGTAGTGAGGATATTTCCCTCAATCTCTTGGTTTGTATGTGGCCCACCGCGGCGGCCACTTTGTCCGCCACGTCTTCCTCGTCCTCCTCTTCTGCCTCCTCCATGTCTAGCCATTTCTCACTGAAAGATATGGAACAAATGAATATAATTTCATCAGGCTAAGGAATAGGTAGAACACAATAAGTAAAGTAATATGTTAATATACACTGGCCATCTGCAATTAACCATTACATCACTTCTCATTTTCTAATTATTCACTTTCATGATTCCACTAAAGCCTCTATTATTATCTTGACAATATAAACAGGAAAAGAAAACTTCACTTACTATACACATCTGATTCTTTGGTTCCGAGTTACCCGTACTGGCATCCGCTACTTGGTCTCATTCTCAGTTTAAGTCTGGACATCGGGGATGTCCAAATGTCTCAAACTATGGCTCTGATACCAACTTGTAAGTCCCCAAACCCGGGAGGCCTCGCTTATTGGAATTACTCATCAACACATAGCTCTTAAACATAAGACATTCACAATCACAGTGGAAACGATTTAAACTTTATCATAAGTAGTGGAATACATAACATGTCTTAAACATACTTGTCTGATGTGAATTTAAACTTGTCTTAAGACATAGTAAACTTAAAACACAAATGGGATGCCAGACTCTGATCTTCGGGTAACTCTCTTCACCAAGGCAAGCATCCACTTCCATCTGTTGCCACCTACATTTAACTGATATACATACTAAAAATCAGCAACACTGAGTGAGTTCTAACGTTTACTTTAGTCAATCATACAAATGATTTAATAGTACATACTGCCATTAAGACAAAACTTTACATAATTTACTTTGCATACTTTACCTTTTTAAAGAAACACATTTTAAAAGCTACGATAACCGTCAATTCCTTGTATTGTCCTCGGGATCAATACCGCTTAACCGGCAATTCCTTGTCACATCTAGTATTGTCCTCGGGATCAATACCTAGCATTGTCCTCAGGATCAATGCCACTTAACATGGTATGGTCACTCGCGTCCATACCGCTTGACATGGTGTTGTCCTCGGGTTCAACACCGCTTAACAAGTACATGGAGGTTGCGTGGACCCCCCGAGTAACCGCCGTCACTCATCCCAGTTGCACAACTGTTAACGAACCACAAAGGCTCTTACTAATGGGCAGAACCCATAACTGACATCTTGTACAAGTAACATCTGTCCCAAAGGACCTTAACAAGATGGTACTCATTCCCGTAGGAAACCTGTTCACTTTCTTTTCGTAAAACTTTCTTTAACTTGTTCAAAAATTAACATATAATATGCCTTTGTTTATGTATATAAAATATAATAGTTTCTTACCATAAAATATCTTTGCTTTACTAAAACATAACTTAACACATATACCATGTCTTTGTTTATGTATATTAAAATATAATAAACGTTTGTCATAAATATCTTTACTTTACGTAAAACGTACTTTTGCCTCTTTTAAACAGTTTTCTAAAACATAACGTTCACTTTTGTTGATTAATATAAAATATATAATAAAAACTTTTCACTAAGTATGCACACCACCCCTAAAGGATGCAAAAAAGGGATTGGAACTCACCTGATATGCAACCTACTGTGGAAACTAAAAAGCTTCGGGCTACACGAGTACTACGTGATCTATGAGAGTATAATACATCAAATCGGTTAAACTTGCTAGTGTCGGCTGATAGTGTTGGCTGACACTCTCAAGATTCGGCTGATAGTGTTGGCTGATAGTGTCGGCTGACACTCTCAAGATTCGGCTGATAGTGTCGGCTGACACTCTCAAGAGTCGGCTGGTAGTGCCGGCTGACACTCTCAAGAGTCGGCTGGTAGTGTCGGCTGACACTCTCAAGAGTCGGCTACTATTGTCGGCTGACACTCTCAAGAGTCGGCTGGTAGTGTCGGTTGACACTCTCAAGAGTCTCCTGAACTTGCATTCAGGACTTTGTACCATGCTATAGTAGTCGACACTCCCAATATCTTCTTCCTCATCGAGTGTTGCTGCTTGTAGGTGGCGACACTCGGTGTCGAATCAAGAACACTAATTGTAGGTCCCCGGGTGTCTCGGATCGTTACGTGTGGGTGTGTGACTAGTCGGACAGGGTGCGGAATGCCCGTGACTAGGTGGAGTATCAAACAACACAAAGCAAACAGACAGCAAAAACACTTTCAAAGTTCGTCTATTGCTATCACAGCCGGTTACAGAATTCTTTACAAATGAATGCGTACTTACATTCTGTGAAAACCTGCTATATATACTATACCTGATGCCTGCGCACTTAGCAAGTGCGCAAAGCTTAACTCTTGCGTACTTAGCAAGTACGCAGACTTTGTTCTTGCGTACTTGCTAAGTACGCAGGAGTAAACTCCTGCGCACTTACTAAGTGCGCAAAACACTTAGAGAAAATCAAACAAGACTGAAGTACATACATACGTGATTACAACTCGATAATCAATACATACGTACTAAATACAAGTACAAATACATAAAGACAAACACAATAAGCTAAGACAACATCCAGAGTGTCTGTCATACAAACATGCATCAACAAACTCCCCCTTGACAACAGCTCTGGATTGTCTTCGGACTTCAAACTCCACCAACTTTAGCTTTCATCTTCAGCTTGTAGTCAAGGCAGAACTTGACCAACTTGTCGTATCTTGAAGCTTGAAGCTTTGTCCACTCGTCCGTGTAGATGCAGTATTTTTCACTAAGCACCGTCAGATCTTTCACAGAGAAGTTGATGAAAGTGATTTCATCAAAGACTCTGATCAGTTCATTTGGCACTAAACTACCGCGTTCGGACCTTATCTTTCCCATCACCACCGCCTCGCCCGTTTTTGGGTCCACGTACCAGTACCACATGTTACCAAGGATGTCCTGAGATAACTTGCTCAGGGGAATCCTGGTTTCACACAGCACTGGCTTGTATACCAATTTCTTTAAGCTTCTCTGAGTCATGGGATGTAACACATTTTTGTCCCTGACTCGCTTCGGCACTTGAGGCTTAAATACTTCGAAATTCCCTGATCTTCCTTCACGCTGCAGAATCTGCCACAAACCCATTGCTACTGCATTGTTTGAGTGACTCAGCAGCTCTCGGTTTGCGAGATTCACGAGGTCATGTCTTGGTAAGGAATTGAAAGCATCACTAGTTGGTTTCAAGTATTGAACCCCCCCAGATCGCTTTATTGCAAACAAGTTCTTATCTTCCTCATACCTCACAGCTAAGATCATACCTGTAGCTCCATGTATGTCTTTGATAGATGTCTTCTGCCAGACTGGAGCTTGATCCTTTGTAAACCAACCAGGCGGATATTTATTTTTCAACGCCTCTGGATCAACAGGTTGGGGATCGGTGGGAGTGGGTTCAGTCGAGGTTGCTGCAACACTAGCCTCAGCACCAAATTCAGGCTCGACTGACCCAGTGTTGGAAGTAGCTTCAAAGGCTGGAGCTTCAAATATCTCTCCATCCTCAAGCTCATAGAGTCCTTCACCGTCGCCCTTAGGGAATTTGACCACCACCTCTTCATCATCCTCATCCCAATCTTCTTCAGAATCGATCTCTCCTTCTTCTAAGTTTTTGAGAGCATCAATCTGAGCTTCCTCGGAATAGTCTGGCTCAATAGGTAGAATGACCTCATCAGATAGTTCGTGTAGTACTTCAGCCGCAGACTTTCCTTTATCACCTCCACTACCAGAAGCATTACCACCATCATGTTGAGTGGACTCCCCCTCAGCCATAGGCTCAGCAGAATAAGGAACAATCGCCCATGATGTTAACGATTGCTGCTCACTTCCACTGGGACCGGCTTCAGGATCCTTGTCCTGGTCGTCCCCCTTAGTTAGGTCAACTAAGTGACACGCCTCTTCGCTGCTCGGCTTGGATGGTTGCTTCTCCAACAGCTCTTTCAATCTCTCCCCCTGAGCAGCAAGCGTCTTGGCCATATCACAGACCAATTTTACCATAGTATCGTGTTCTAGACGCTGCTTCTCATCAGCTGCCCTCTGTTTCTTCAAGGCCGCTACTTCATCAACCAAGGAATTGATCTGAGCTTGTTGCTGATCAGACTCCTCCCTTGATTTCCGTAACGTCTCTATTAAACCAGTAACTTGAGTTTCGAGGGTGGCAATCTTTGCATCTCGTGGATCTTGACCCCTAGAGGAAGATGCTTCAGCTTGATGAGGTGGGAAAGTAAATATATCATCAAAATCAAAAGCATGACGAAAGTCAAACTCTTGAGATGGTTCATTGAAGTGAGGGATGGAAGATGGTTGGGTAGATGTTGTAATGATGGTTGGGGTAACGGTGACTGAATCAGTAATGATTGGAGTCGTCACCGTCAATTGGACAGTTTGTGGAGGGAGGGAGACTATCACAGGAACCTCCTCTGTGATAGTAGCAGCAGAAATTGGAGTTGTTGCACGTGCTCGCCTTCCCGTCCTTTGGTATAGTTGGGTGGAAGTTGAAGTAGAGATTGAACTAGTGGTCACAGCTTTAGTGACTTGTCTCTGTGCACCACTGAGTTCAACTCCTCTAGGGATGACAACGGATTGTCTATCCCCCCGACGCTTGTTGATGCTTTCGCGTCTTTGTCTCTGTATCGCAGCATCAGAATCGGAATCTGGGTTATATTCGCTGCTTGTATTGTCTTGTCTCTTTCTCTTTGAAGATGACTCAGGGAGGGTAGCCTTTGTCAGTCTTCTGGGGTGTGATTGATCCGGTGCATCATCAGAATCAGATGAGTCAGATTTTGTTGCTTCAGAGTCTGATTCTTCCGCACCAGTACCTTCTTCTTCATTTTCAGAATCATCATCAGCAGCTTCAACATCCACATCTTGTTGTTCATAACTGTGTTCACTGAGTTCAGGCTCCGACTCAGCACTAAACCATCTGTCATTTGGAGGGGCCACATATGCTTCATGAATGAGATGGCCAAAGAGTGGTGTGTGCTCAGGGGTAGGTTCTACACTGCCTAGCTTTAGAAATTGTGCAAACACTCTCTTGTCCACTCTTTTGACTTGCAGTCTCTCTCCAATCTGAGGTAGATTGGGTACAGCATCATTAATCAACAGCTGCATGAACCTCGGGTACAGTAGAAACCTAAACCTGTCAGCAGTATTGATCTGATCGGCAATAGACTTGTAGATATATTTAGAAAAGTTGAAACCCTTGTTCAGAGAGAGGGCAACCATAGCAGCCGCCAAGTCGTGGCCCATAGCATCCTTTCCTGCCTTTCTAGCTGATAGGCACATAATCATGACGTGTGCAAAGTAGCGCCATTGATCAAGAACCCACATCTTCTTGTAAGAGGCATAGTCTGTCTTCCCAACATAACCCATTCGTTGTCTCCAGCACCCGTCAACGAAGTAGTCAGGGTAGGCCACAGCATCAGTAGGTTGATCCCTAAACTGTAGCACTCTCCTGATGGTGTCTTCTGAAATGGCTATCTCATGACCTGCCACAGTAGCCCTAATGACATTCGGGGTTACCGTGCAGTCATGATCTGCAGTGTCCCAGAACTGCTCCATGTAAGGTCGAGAAACAACTGGATCGGCAGAGATGGCATAACTGATCTTTGATCTGTTTAGGAAGTCCACAATCTCTCTATATTCTAGTGCAGCACCCTTCCACTCGGGCTGTGTTAGAGCCAGTAGATTAAATTCACTTGTAAATGCACGAGCCATCACTGCAAGAACACATAATGAACACAATTAGAACAAGTATAATCATCGGAATGGAACAAATATGACACGATATAACTCATTGACAAGGAAGAATTTTCAGACATAGAAATTTTTTTTGAAAACATGCCTTCCTGCGTACTTAGTAAGTACGCAGGGTTTATACCTTGCGTACTTAGTAAGTACGCAAGAGTCATATCTTGCGTACTTGCTAAGTGCGCAAGGTCTAACATATGAACAAAAAAAAACCAGATTTTTCAAAGTCAATGAATGCACGTATTGGATGTTGTATAGGGTAACCATAACTTCGAAACATGTATTTAGAACTTATGGTACCAAATGCAACACCAAACACGGCCTAAAACCCTATCAATTTATCCTAATCGTGTTAAGTCGCGAACCGTCGAGCGACAGGTTCAATCCCAACAATTTAACGGATGAAATGGTCTAAAATTCTTACCAAAGATTAGATAGATGTTTATGATATAAGAATCTGGATGAAAAAGTTCTTAGGAACACACTAAATTTCGAGTAGAATCGGAGAGGGAATATGCAGAGGTTTGAAATGGAGTAAATGCATCGAAAGTTCTAACACCTGTATATATACCCTTCACATTGGGTCTTGCGTACTTAACAAGTGCGCAAGACTTAACTCTTGCATACTTAGCAAGTACGCATGACTTAAGTCTTGCGTACTTACAAGTACGCAAGGTTTAATTCCTGCGCACTTGACAAGTACGCAGAAACCCTTGTGAAATCCAATTTCAACTCAAATTATGAAGAAGTCAAAGTCAAAAAGCGAACTGGATATGAATATTCAATCATGAGGTTTCAGAATCAATTCAGGAAGGTTAAATACAAATATTTTTGGTTTTTCTAAAGTTTTGATAAGCTGTACTTAAAATCTTTTTGGCTTTTCTGAAAAAGATATACACATGAATGTACATACAAGCTATTTTTTGATCAAAGCCACGAGCAGAGGATCATATCAGGCTATAATAAGCAAAAATGATACAAAATAAACATCAAAGAATATGGGATCATGTCATGGATTACTACTTATTCATACGTAATATGCAATATAAACAAGTAAATTCAAGTTGTCAATATTATAAGATTTGAAACCATAAGCATCTTTGTATCACTTTCTTGTGTATTAAGGTACTAATTATAAGTCTACAACGTGTACCCCACATTTATGCTACAGAAATTTAAATTGCACTATCTCAAGGCATCTAAGATTTTCCCAAAGATTTTCAGATCTCCAGAATGAAGTTACATCGTTTAGCACAGAAAAATCAAGCAGAATCCATAAGGATTATCAAGAATCAAAAGATTCAGAATCGAGTGATTCATTTGTCTTGGTTTGATTGGTTTGTCTTCTGTGAATATCATATGATGATTCAGGTTAATAGATATGGAGTCTGAGTATATAGGTAAGGGGATCCAACTTTTATCTGGATTTGATTTCAATGAATCAGGTATGATTCAAGGGTGAATATATGCTTAACGGTTGATGTCAAGGCATATCTTGGCCAAACTTCCCATTGCATACTTGTGAGTATGGGCAGTGAAGTGAACCGAAAAATTGTGCTAAAGACATAACCCGAAACTGGTCTCATAAGAAAATCTTTGCCAAAATATTACATCCTTTATCTGATAATGATCTTTTAGTATTCTTTTACACACACACACATGCATACGTGGGTTCAAATCACAATTGTAGTTTAGATTAGTTTTCCACACTACTAATGATACAAGAATGCTTAAAGCCTACTAACAATTCAAATTACTTGCGGATATACATATTAAAACTGAAACAACTTAAACATTCAAGTAATCATGACGCAATCATTTCCCATATGTGCAGTCTAAGACATTTAGATCATTACTGATGTACTATCATTTCCTCTTTCCTTCAAATGACTGAAATTTTCTCCATTTTCTAAATTTTTTTATTTTTTTTTATTTTTTTTTTAAATTTGTAAGTTAAAAGAAACTTTACATAAAAGAAAATAATTAAAAATTTAACTTCCATGAATTGAATCGAACTTAGAAAACAGAATTTTCACTCAGGATTGAACATTCCTATCAAGTTGACAAGATGTTCAAAACGGGTTCGATCAAACGCTTTAGTGAAAATGTCAACAAAGTTGTCATCTGTGTGAACTTTTACAAGCTCAACCAAATGCTTTTCAGCACAGTCACGGATGAAATGATGGCGAATTTCTATAAGTTTCGTTTTGGAATGTTTCACCGGGTTGTTTGTGATAGACATTGTGGCATTGTTGTCAATGAATAGAGGAGTTCCAGTGTAATTCAATCCATAATCTCTCAATTGCTGCTGGATCCACAATATCTGAGAACAACAGCTAGCGGCAGCAATGTACTCTGCTTCACATGTGGAAACAGAAACCGTTGACTGCTTCTTACACTGCCAGGAGACCAGCCTGTCTCCCAGGAATTGACATCCACCTGAGGTTGATTTTCTATCGAGGTTACAACCGCCATAATCAGAATCAGTATAGGCTTTGAAGTCGAATGACTGCTGCTTCGAGTACCATAGACCCAGTCGGGGTTTCCCCGTCAAGTATCTGAAGATTCTCTTCACTGCTATCATGTGAGACTCCTTCGGTTGTGACTGAAACCTCGAGCATAAGCATACAGCAAACATTATGTCGGGTCTTGAAGCTGTGAGATACATTAGAGAACCGATCATCCCACGGTACAATTTGCAATCCACATCCTTTGAATCTTTGTCTGGATGCAGACCATGATTGACTGGGATAGGTGTGCCATAAGTACTGCAATCATTCATCTTGTATTTTGACAAGATGTCCTGCACATACTTAGTTTGATGTAGGTAAATGCCATCCTCTCTTTGACTGACTTGCAGACCCAGGAAGAACGACAGTTCACCCATGTTGCTCATTTCAAACTTGGACTTCATCACCTGTTCGAATTCCCTACACATCCCTTCATTGGTAGACCCAAAGATAATATCATCGACATATACTTGCACAAGTAGAATATCACCTCCTGCTTTCCTGATGAAGAGAGTCGAGTCAATTTGCCCGCGGTCGAAACCATTGGACAGTAGATGTTTGGATAAAGTCTCATACCATGCCCGGGGTGCTTGATGAAGACCATAAAGTGCTTTGTCGAGCTTATACACTTTATTGATATTATGCGGATCTTCAAATCCGGGAGGCTGAGTGACATAGACCTCTTCATGAACTTTCCCATACAGAAAAGCACTTTTCACATCAAGTTGATAAACTTTGAAGCCGACAAATGAGGCATAAGCCAGAAACAGTCGAATGGCTTCAAGTCTAGCAACTGGGGCATATACTTCTGTGTAATACAAGC
This sequence comes from Smallanthus sonchifolius, assembly GCA_023525975.1. Taxonomy (NCBI): domain Eukaryota; kingdom Viridiplantae; phylum Streptophyta; class Magnoliopsida; order Asterales; family Asteraceae; genus Smallanthus; species Smallanthus sonchifolius. The sequence continues at coordinate 13,514,635 of CM042028.1, read as the reverse complement.
CCTCTTGCTGATAAAAACCCTGAACAACCAACCTTGCTTTGTTTTTCACTACAACATGTCGATCGTCCATTTTGCATTTGAACACCGATCTAGTTCCAATAGGATGCATACCCTTCGGAAGGTCAACCAAATCCCACACATGCAACTTTTGAAATTGAGACAACTCATCTTGCATCGCCTCTATCCAGCAGTTGTCAGTGAGAGCCTCTTTCACGTTCTTCGGCTCCAATTGGGATACAAAAGCAGCATGTAGACACGTTTCCATAACACCTGTGTCTAGTATCTCAGCATACAAACCGGTGTTCTCAGCAATGGTCCTATGACGAGTTTGAACACCTGCATCAGGATCACCAATAATGTTATTAATTGGATGATTCCGATGCACTCTCGACTCTGGTACTTGCGGTTCCTGAATGATTGAATCAAGATTCGTGCTTAGCTCCCCCATATCTTGCATTCCAGTAGAAGATTCAATATTAATTGGATCAGCTGGAGCTTCATTTCCTTCACAAGTGTTAGGATCAGCTGGAGCGTCACTTCCATCAACATGAACATCTTCAATATCAGCACTGTCATGAGCTCCAGATGAAGAAGCCGCATTGGAATTAGGAGCTGTAATGGGTACAGTCGCACGAGTTGAAAAATTGGAGTCATCACCGCCTGAAAAGTACTCGTACACTTTGGCTGCGTCGTCTGCAGATAGATCCGGAAGATTGAAAGACCTGAAAAGAGTATCATAATCGAATCCCCAAGCAGGACCAGTTGGTTCTGGTGGAATGCTGTGCTTACTGCAGTCCACTTCGAACCACTCTTCCACCGACCTACTCTGAATATTGTACACTCTTTTGCAGGGCGAATTGGCAACATATCCTAAGAAGATGCCTTCCACCGCTTTCGCATGAAACTTAGACACACGGTCTTTGTATTGTAACAATAACGAGCTTTGGAGAACGATTGTTGATCAGCTCATAACAAGTTTTGTTGTGCCTTGTGACCACCAGAACTCTATTTAAGACGTGACAAGCTGTATTAACTGCTTCCGCCCAGAATGTTACAGGAAGCTTGGCATCTGACAGCATCGTCCTAGCAGTCTCAATTAGTGTCCGGTTCTTCCGCTCTGCAACTCCATTCTGCTGAGGCGTGTACGGGGCACTGAATTCGTGATGAATGCCCTTCTTGAGACAGAAAAGCTCCATCAAATTATTCTTGAACTCAGTTCCGTTATCACTCCTTATTCTTCTGACCTTCAACTTACACAAAGACTCCAAGCTCAGGATCAGGTATTGAAGAATATCAGCAGTCTCATCCTTTGTACCTAAAAAATGTACCCAAGAAAAACGTGAGAAATCATCAGTTACTACCAGACAGTATGACTTCCCTCCAATACTCATGATACTTATGGGCTCAAACATATCCATATCTAAGAGCTCCAAAGGGGTATCGATGGAGTTTTGGAACTTGGGCTTGTGAGACTTCCGTTGCTGTTTGCCCTTTTTACAAGGCATACAGTCATCTGCAACGGAGAATCTCAACCTAGGAATCCCGGTAACTAAACCGTTTTGGACAAGATGATTAATTTTTCTGAAAGAGATATGTCCAAGTTTCCTATGCCACAAGATAGAGTCAAGCTCTGTCGCTTTAGAAAGCAAACAAGTAGCAACAGAAGATGTGGTTTTCGCCACGCTCATGTCGATCTGATAAGTGTCATTTGTTCGAGGAGCACGCATCAATATCCATTCTTCAGGAACAACGAATCCAGGTTTGAGAACCAGGCATTCAGACTTGTCGAACAGCACCAAGTACTCCTTATCACACATTTGAGACACACTCAACAGGTTGTGTTTTAGCTGCTCACAGTAGTTGACATTGTCGAAGCTTATGCATCCATTTGAAACTACGCCTTGACATGTGATACTATCGCCCTTCTCACCTGCAAAGGCCACCTGACCGCCTCTGAATGGTTTAACGTCTTGAAGCAGTGCCATGTTGCCTGTCATGTGCCGGGAGCATCCACTATCTACATACCAACGATTAGAGATAGTACCCTTCGGATGTCCCTGCACAAGTCACAAACATATTAGTTAGATTTGGAGACCCAAGCCAAAGTGGTCTTGGGTCGTCCGTTTTTCTCAAAATAAACTACCTCAATTAATTCACAGTCATGACCGTCAAAAATGGCTGAATCTTTTGAAGGTTTAGGATTAGGAGAATGAGAAATTTTGTTATTGTTGTTCCTGGATCCTTTCTTTTGTCTTTCTGGTACAGTAGGCTTGCATTCAGAAGCACCAGGTGAACTAATAGAAGCTTCACCTGATTGAATTCCACCCAACTGTTCCAGCTTTCTCAATCTCTTATTCCGTCGTCTTCTCTGTGGTTTGGAAAGTTTAACCACAGATTTCTCACCAGTTTGTGTACTACCAGATGTAGACACATGGGGTTTAAAAGATTGCCTTCCCCTTTTTGGAACCAATGGTTTAGCCTCAGATGCGGTCTTAGGCTTTACCACAGGTTTCACTGGTGGATTCACCAAGTTTGGTCTGAAATTTTTGGGTTGCTTCACTTGTGGTGACCTAAGGATAACAGCTGGTTGTGAAACAACTGGTCGTTTTCCTTGGTTCTTATCAGGGCAGTTCAACACTATGTGACCAACCGTACCACAATGAAAACAAGTTCTTCTTTCCTTGTAAACCCTCCTGTAAGGTTCATTTGCTTTTGAAGCAGAAGACTCAGTTTGATGAGCAGTGGGAGTTGTTTGATGAACATTAACAGCAGCTTGTGCTTGAGCTGATTTGCTTTTGGAAGTAAAATGTTTTTCCATATTTTCAAAATGATTTTTACACAAGTGATTAACAAGAGTTTCTTTCTTTTCTTGTTTCATGGGCTTGAAACCTCCAAAAAGCATCATTTTCAAATTTTCATTGGACTCAATTATGTCAGGTTCAGTTAAGATGCAATTTTCACGATCAGTGATAATATTTTTCTGAATTTTATGTTCGTCACCCAACTCTTTTGAGACAACACCCTCGATCTTGGGGTTCTCAGAACCTTCATCAGAGAAGAATTCCTCATCAGAAACTGACTCAGCTTTACTGGAAAGATAATCCTTGCTAGAAGAATCTTCCTTGCTCGAGGAATCATCCAGGAAAGATAAATCTATATCCACTGGCCCATTGACAAACTTGCCGCTTACCGGTGGAGGAATGGCATTAGTACCTAAACCTTTGCCACTTACTTTTCTCACTACAGACTCGTAGTGTTCCACCACAAAACGGGAGTTTTTCAACTTCTCAAGTTTGCCACTCAACTGCAAGATTTCATTTTGCAGTTTGGCAATTTCAACATTTCTCTTCTCTAGCCCCTTGTATGCAACATCTAAGTGTAATTGTTGTTCACTGATTTTAATTGAAAATTCATGTCTTTCTTTTTTAAGATTTTCAAGTGAATCTTTGAATCGTTTTTCATTTTCTTTATAACTTAGAGCTGCAATACGTAAGGGTTCGAGTTGATCATGAATACGATCATTCTCGTCCTTCAGGATAAGACATTTAGAGCAGGAAATAACAGCAAAAGGATTAGAATCTACCTCAGTTGACGTACTGGTTTCTTCTCCGATCGCCATGAGTGCAAATGCGGATGTAGATTCTTGTTGGTCAGCAACAGATGCTTCCCTTCCCTCAGCATTCAACAGGTCAACAATCTCTGCCATTAATCCTATTTGAGTCTGAGCAAGTATGGCATCTTCTAGATGAACACCCCAATCAAAACTCTCATCCTGCTGAACCACCAAAGCACTGGATGTTCCACTCTGATTCTGATTGCGGTTGTTCTGATTGTTGTAGCCTTGGTTGTGTCCCTGGTTTGGTCTAGTGAAACCTGAGGCTGGTGCTTTGTCCTTCTGACATTCCCTTGCGAAATGTCCAAAGTTATTACATTTGTAGCACTTTGCTTTGGTTTTATCAAAACCAACCTTGGCATTAGCATGCCCACCAATGAATTTCCTACCAGTTCTGTTCAGAAAACGCTTTGCCCTCCTCAAGATCATAGCCATGTTCCATTGTATATCCATATCTTCTATATCATCCGGATCCACTTGATTGAAGTCTTCCTCAATGGTTTCTGGATCTGTTAGCTTCCCACCTATGAAGTTCTCGTAGGCAAGCATGCAGGATGAGAACAATGCCACATGATCCTCTGCTATCTTGGCAATAGTACATTGGTTAACTGGAGGTGTAGAGGTAGGACTTCTTGAGGGATGTTGGTGATATGAACCTGATCCTGATGCAGTAAAACAAGTATGACCACCACAACCATTTGTATTATCATCTTCCTGAGAATTCCCAGACAACAAGGCAATTCCAGCACCAGATGACTTTGTTGTGGAAGACACTCCATGATACATAGAGGGATCTTGAATCTGAGGTCTTCCAGAACTTTCTCTCTTTCTCAGGTTCATGTCGTGTGCTTGAATCTTACCGATTGTATCATCAATAGTCATCTCATAAAACTTCGGATTCTCTCTCAGCAGTGTGGTATATATGTCAAATTTTGGTGGCAGAGAGTCTAGAAACTTCTCCACCAATTCATCATCAGGATACTTGAGTTCATACGAGTTTAGCTCAGTTTTCAGATGATAGAATCTAGAAATAAGCTCCTCAATAGATTCATTTTCTAAGTATCTAAAACACTCGTATTGCTTCCTCAGTAGCTCTCTTTTGCTTTTCTTGACATCACTGTTTTCCTCGAACCTCTTCTGGAGAGCCTTCCAGAGATCCTTAGAGGTATCATAACCTCTGAAACTGTGAAACAGATCCCTAGTCAAGGCCATTGTTATAGAGCCGTGAGCCTTCTTTTCACGGTCATAAGCCTTCTTCTCATCTTCATCCAGCTTAGAGATTGGTTTGGGAACGGTTTCCTCAAGAAACAGATAGGTTGGATGTTTATATCCCTCAAGAATTGGTATCCATAAGGTGGAATCCGTATATGAAATATACTCATCAAAGCGGGCTTTCCAGTTTGAATAGTCATTAACATTAAGCAGCTTAGGTGGTTTCTGTGGTGTACCAATCTCGTTATCATAGTTCAGTAGATTGTTGTTGGTACACATATGTCCCCAGTTCATTGTAAGCGTTCGAGTCAAATGTAATCAGTCAGTTGTGATATAAAACAGTGTGTTTTGAGTATTTATGGTTGTTTATGTTTATTATTATTGATCACCGTTGATATATACCCTTAACATGTTTAAATAATACTTATGCAGAAGTTGTTCATGCTGATGAGTCAGAATGGACTCAGTCGCACGAATGAGTCATAAGTATGGCTCATTCGTACGAATGAACCATAAGGATGGTTCAATCTGCCGAATGACTCAGTCGCACGAATGGATCATCCGTATGAGCCATTCGTACGACTGGAACCTGCAGACTATAAATACATCTTAAATCGTGTTGTTAAAAAAGGAAGTCATATCAATCAACCCTAGCCGCACGAAATCGTCCAGAGACTTTGTCCAACTTCATAGTTCGTTCCCGGATCGATTCCTACGCGTTCATAACGTTTATCAATCGTTAGATTGATCCGGGTTGTCGTTCTCACTGATTGGATCGCCAATCAAATAGAATTCCGCGCTATTTGATTCGGTTTCACGTTGAATCTATTGTAATCCGTACGTACACGGTCCTAACAATTGCCAAGGTTCTGAAGATTGCTTTACACTTAGTTCTTGTTTTCTAAAGTTCTACATCTTTTGCAGCCCCAAAAACTCGATCAAAATCTCGTTTTTCGAAAATTTTCACGTTTTTAGGGTTTATGCGCGTCCTGTAGCACATTCGGACGACTGACTCAATCGGACGAATAGCCCATTCGGCCAACTGAATCCATTCGATTAGCCCTTTCGGACGATTGACTCATTCGTGGACTCCATTCGCACGATTGACCTCAGTCGCTTCTCCATTCGTACGAATAGACCATCCGCATCAATTTTCTCTCATTCGTACAACTCAATCGCACGGATAGCTCTTTCGGTGAACTCATTCGTACGACTGGACTCAATCGGTTCTATCCTTCCAAAATTTTTCTAAGTGTTGAAAATCCAAAATTTTTTTAAAAATGACTGACGAGCACTCAGCCTATACAGCCGGGCAGAACGCAAGACTTCAAAACATGATGATAATAGAAAATGAAGCGGGAAATGGACAGAAAGCTCCGAAACTTGTGTCACTTGATGACTACCCACACTGGAAACATCGTTTTGAGATCTATCTCAACGGGGTAGATCCAATGCTTTGGGTATCAATTGAAACAGGATACACTGTTCCTGTGGGAGCTGATGGAGTCAAACTAACGTTGACTGGGATGTCTGAAGCCCAGAAGACTACATATAATGCTGAGAAGAAGGCATATGCTCTCCTCACACAATCCATTCCAAAGGATATTTTTCACCAATTTTCAGAAAATAGACTGTCCAAACCTTTATGGGATGCTTTAGAAAAGAGATATGAAGGGAATGTAGCTCTAAAGAATATGAGGGCCAAGGCACTGAAAAAGGAATTTGATAACTTTGCTGCGATTGGAAGAGAAACGTTAGATGAAATACTTGATCGTTTTTATCATCTAATGAGTGAGTTGCATACTCATGGGATAGTGACTACTATGGAAGAAAAAGTGTTGAGCCTTGCTGATGGTTTGCCAGACAAATGGGACTCCTTTATCACTATCTTGAAACAAAATGGCACTCTGGAGATGTTGGATATAAATGAGTTCACCATCAAGCTGAGAGAACAGGCGCTGGTAGAAAAATACAAGGCCCAAAGAGGAACGTATAATCAGAATCCAGCCTTATACAATGCAACTCCTGCTTCCGCATCATCTGGTACTCCTATTCAAACCGCGTTTGTATCAAACACCTCGGGCTCTCCTCAGAACACCACATCAACTGGTGGTTCGTCGGGCACATCTTCACAGAAGAATACATCCGATTCAACCGCAAAGTTAAAAACTGACAACCTTGGGAACGTGACTGTGGAAGTGGCAAAGGAACATATGGGATTGCTTGCAGCAATGGTAGTTTCATATAATGGGTTGGTGGCAGGGCAAATAGGAAATTGCCACCTTACTGACGAGGATTACGAACATGTAGACCCTGTGGAGATGGAGAGAATGGACATTTCTTGGGCTCTCGCAAGTGCTGTACGACGAGCAAAGGAGTTCGTCAAGAAGACTGGAGAAGAGCTGATAGCCAACAAAGGAACCAAGTTTGGCTTCGACAAATCCAAAGTTACGTGCTTCAATTGCGGGGAAAAGGGCCATTTCAAAAGAGAGTGTGTGAAGCCAAAGAAGACAGGGAACAGTAATCCTTTTAACTCAAATGCTAGGGAAAACACAACTGCTACTCTTACTCCTAAATCAAACACAGCAGCCATGGCAGCTCAAGGAGACGAGGGACAAGATTGGTCATTCAGATTTGGACCAGCAACTGAGGCAAACATGGCAAATGTAGAAGAGTTGAATGATGACTCTGCGAGTGAAAGGGATAACTCTTCTGATAGTGCTAACTCAGATGGAGAAGATGCTGCCGAAGACGCCCAGTTTGTTTCAAGATCCGAACCGGTGGAAGATGCTGATTCCACATGCGCTTTCATGACAAACACCGCTAGTGAGACTCAGGTATGTTCCAAAGATGAACTGTTTAATAAACATGCTTGCAATGATTGTGAAAAATTCCGGGAAACAATTGACCTGAAATTTGCTAGGTTATTAGATCATAATGAAAGCCTGGTAACTGACCTACAACAATGTACAGAAGCGAATCGAGTTCTAAAACAAAATGAAAGCGGTTTTAAAGAACAAATTGAAGTGTTGAAGAAACAACTTAAGGAAACTGAAGTTGTAGTTTTTAATCAGTCAAATGACATCAATTTTTACTTAAAATCAATTGAACAAGCAAAGAAAGAACTCGCTCTTCTCCAAGTTGAGTATGACTCTCTCAAACAAAAGTTACACAGTGTTGCCAGTTCTTCTCACATCTTGAAGAATCTGGTGAATGTTAGAAAGGGGGGAGAGGGCATTGGTTATCGAGAGGTTCCACCACCTCTTGAGGGTCTTTTGAACACGAAAAGCAAACCTTTAAATGACAACCCAGTGAAAGACCATGTTGTGACAACTCCACTTGTCAGTGATCCGGACACTCTTGTAAAACCATTACAACCGATCACTGAAAATTGTGGAACATCTTCCTGCGTTAAAGATATATTCACTATTGGAAAAAGGGATGAGGAAGAGGATTATGTAAGACCTTGTTTGGGAACTCAAACCATTCAGAATCCCAAACCAAGGCAGACCAATCCTCAGCCTCGTCCTAGCCTTGAGAAAGGAAAGGCAGTGGTCACGAACTTGAGCAAATCCATCCAATTCCTCAAGGAGGGCCAAAAACCTAATATTGAGAAAAAGGATGGGTTTCAGAATCACCACAATGCGCATCAAAGTAGATCTCCGAGGATTGTAGAGCGGAGATCCTGCTATGGATGTGGGAAAAGGGGACACTTAGCACAAAATTGTCCTAATTCTAAGACACCAAAGAGGAAGGTTGAAAATTTTTATAAAAAAACTCATTATTCCAAGTTTAACTCAAACTCTCCCTTACACCATCAAGTACATTATAGGAATGTTCCTCACAAACCTGTAATGAACAACATGGTGAATACTGATGACAACAAACCACGTGCATACCCAGTAAACCAGTCGACCGTTTATCACAAGCGATCACTGCACAAAACTGGTTCGTGGAAAGTTAAGTCGGATCATGTGTCTGAGAACAAAGATAAAGGAAAATCCCCTGAGTTAACCACTGAGAAGGGACAATGGGTTGATTTCCTATTGCGCGATGCTGACGGCAAACCCAAGACCATGAGGGCTTGGGTACCTAACTTAAACTGAGTTTCTTTGTTGTGTGCAGGTTGTCCGCTACACTGCTTCTACAAACACGTGGATTGTTGATAGTGGGGCTTCCAGGCACATGACAGGAAATTTGTCACTCCTGTCAAATGTCAAAAATATAAAAGGAGGACATGTTTCTTTTGCTGGTGATAAAGGAAGGCGTTACATTTTGAGCCGATTCGATATGGAAGGCGTTACTCCTGCTGGTACCCCTCTCGCCACAAATCATGACATGGCACCTGATGAGAATGGGGACTTGGTCGACACTACTATGTACAGAGGATGTCAATTTTTCGGACGTCGTCTCGTTACGTGGCAATGTAAGAAGCAGACCTCAGTTGCTCTGTCAACCTGTGAAGCTGAATATGTTGCTGCCGCTAGCTGCTGTTCTCAGATCATCTGGATTCAACAGCAAATGCGGGACTACGGTTTGAGATTCTCTAACACTCCTATTTATGTTGATAACACAGCTGCTATTGCCGTCACTAAAAACCCCGTGCACCATCCAAAAACAAAACACATCGGCATTAAATATCACTTTATACGTGATTGTTTTGAAAAGAACTTAATTGATGTGATCAAAATTAACACTGATTTTCAAAGAGCCGACCTCTACACTAAAGCTTTTGATAAACCACGGTTTTTCTATCTGCTAGAGGTAAATGGTGTCAAGAAGAAAAATGAAGTCGTTTCGGATGAGTCGAGTTCATAGTCCAAATTTAATTTTTTGTTTTTTTTCTTTTTCTTTTTCTAGTCGTTATTTAAAATTCAAAAACACAAAAAGATTTTCTGTTTTAAAATTTTAGGGGGAGATATTTCTAAGTTTATTAAAAAAAAAAAAAAAAAAAAAAAAAAAAAAACTTTGGGAAGGGGGGAAATTGATCCTGGTCTGTGGAAAATGATAGTACACAGGCATCGAGGTATTTGAGACACCAAAAAGATTTTATGAGTTAAAGTTTATTTTTTAAGAAAATTCAAAAACAATATAAAATTGAAAAAAAAATGAGCTTGTGTTAAGTGGTGGGGAAATGATAGTATATCAGTGGACGGTTGATATTATGTCTAAACCTAAATGATTCACCATATACTACGTCCAGTTCGATATATTGGTAGGCTCTCTCAATCGGACAGGAAGCTCAACGCGATAAAAAGATAACAATCTTTTGCGTCGAGTGGGTGAACACTGCACTGACATATGTCCTTGGTGGTAATTTCGGGTCTAAGATTGCCGAGAACTAATGTACTTGGTCGTTGTGTTGTATTCAATCAATGCCTCTTTTTTCAAATCCCGTAAACCTACCCATCACCCATACCTTAACGAAATCTAGTGTATTACCCTTGGGGATAGCGACTCTGAGGATATACTCTCTAGGTGGAGTTCCCAAATGGCCTATGGTATTACCCTTGGGGATAGTGACTCTGAGAAAATACCCTCTAGGTCAAACTTCAAATGAACTGGTATTAAGTTCATAAGCCCAAATCTCCCAAAGAGCCAAAGGCTCCACAAAGTCCTATCACACAAAGAGCCAAAGGCTTCTCAAATCTCAAAGAACTGGTAAAAAGTTCTCAAGCCCAAAGTCAAATCTCAAAGAACTGGTAAAAAGTTCTCAAGCCCAAAGTCAAATCTCAAAGAACAAATCAAAAGTTCTTCATCCTTCAAAGCTCAAACACTCCAAAAGCTCAAAAGCCAAATTACCAAAAATGCCCAAGTACCCAAAACCTAGCCTAAATCTCCCTTATCTCACACATATTTAGTTGAATGAATACAACATAATCACTGGTATAACGGAATTCTTGTGCATACCTGGATACGAAAGTATGTTGAGCAGTGGGAACCATTCGAATATCACAAGTGCTGATTGTTCCGATTTTGGTGAGTTTAAATGGATTATATACTGGTAATCGACTGGATCGGCAGTGTGCTAACATATCATAACTTGAACAAAACATGATGTCAACCGCTTCGTATACTGATATGATTCCCCAAAATTACAAGTCTCACAAAAAGAATGTGCTTTCTGTTTTTACAGCTTCTATTAATTTTGTGTACAGTATTTTATTTTTTAAAGTTAAAATTACTTGAAAAGTCTCAAATACTAGTGTCAATGCCTGTATGATTCCACATGGATCTTTCCTTTAGTCTGTGACATCAGAACGGGTGTTCTGTTGAGGGGGAGAAAGTTTTAAATGTTTGTTTCGTTTAAATCTCAGTTTGCTTTATTTCCTTTAAAGGTTTTGATTTTATTTTTATTATTGGACTGTGCGACAAGACAAGACTCCTTGAAACTAAAATTCTGAATCCAAACAAGACAGCTTGTCAAAATTTTGAAAAAGTAAAAGGGTCACGTCTGAGGTGACCAGTTAGGAAACTGGGAAGACTGGGTAAAAGGATCACGTCTGAGGTGATCAAATTAAGTAAAATGTTTGAGGTAAAAGGGTCACGACTGAGGTGACCGAGTGCAAGAGTGAATCGAACATGTCACACACCGATGGATTCACTCAGTAGCACGAATGGACCATACGGTTGGTCCATTCAGACGTATGAAACTCTGGTGTACGTATGAGCCATAAGTATGGTTCAGTCATACGATTGGTCCATGCGATTGAGTCTATTCGCACGACTGGATATCAGTCGCACGATTGGAACATATGGTTGGTCCATTCGCACGAATGGTGAGTGCGGTTGGTCCATTCGCACGAATGGTGAGTGCGATTGGCCCATTCGCACGAATGAAGGTCAGGTAAGTATATAAACCACTCAATCGCAACTGTTCCCCTATCGTTCAAACTACTCAGTCGCAAAACCCTAATCGCCCCACACCCCTTTTCAAATTTTTCGTGAAATCTTGCCATTCCAAGCACTCCAAAAGATTGTACAAGGTTAGTGCATATATCCTACATGTTTTAGTCGAATTTAAATTGGTAATAACATGTTCAAATCCGGCCATTAAAACCCTAAATCTAAAATCACAAATCGAACAAAGAATAGGGTGTTATTGACCATGAAACCACCCGAAATCACTTAATCGGTCAGTTACTCTAAAGAAGAGGGGGAGATAATTCACAACCTCACTCGGGAACAAATAGCTGAACTGTTCCTGTTGAATCCCGATGAGGTTGTCACAGAAGAAAAGGATGCTGCATCGGCTAGTGGCAGTCCTGAAGAAGAGGTAGAAGACATTGAAGAGATAATAATTGAAGATGTGACAGAAGAAAAGTCCTCTTATGTAGCAGATAACAATGAGGAACTTCCGACCCTAAATGATCTATTCTGTCAAACCTCTTCAGATGATCTTCACAGGAAGATACAAGAGAAAGTGGCAGATGTAGGGACCTCCGGGCCAAGCTCTGAAGATGTAGAAACAAAAAAGGCCGAATGGGAGGCATGCACTGCTGAAATAAGAATGAAGAAAATGCCCCCTCCCCCTGTCGAATATACAAAGTTTTATAACATTAGGGGGAGCCACGAATGGGGAAAAATCATCAGCTGGGCTTACTTCTCTGATCTTAACGTTTACGCTGTCAAAAGAGAAGGTGGAGTCCAGTATTTCAGATATGCACACGAGCTAAAGACGCTGCCAGGATTCGAGATGAACCGGTTAGCATGTTTGAAATTATTATATGCTGAAGAAGGGGGTAGATCGGGTTGGTTGGAAAGAGCGTTGAAGTTCGAGTACCGCAATAAATGGGTAAACTTCAAGCCTCAAAGACCACAACGTATTATTCACAAGAACAAAATCAATCCGATCACAAAGCGCCCCAAGGTAACATTGAAATGGCAGCCACCGACTACAATGAAGAAGATCCCACTTCGAAAATTACCTCAGAACTTCTCGAGGTATTTCAAGTGGTGGAATTACGATTCAAGAACGGGTGAAGCTGTTATTGTATTGGATAAAGGTGATGATTGGGAAACAATTCGAGTGTATGATCCCATGTGGCTCACAAACTTGTCAGAACGAGATGTTTATACTTTGTACAAGTGTCCAATATTTTCAGATATATGGGATATGGAGCAAGCGCTACAATTTCAACGTGTTATCGAAGTGTGCTTTGCGTACGAGATACACGCTGGAGTTTCATGGAAGGAGAAGACAAAGGAATTTCTGAGGACTGATTGAAGATAGAATGAACTAGGTCCAAGGGGGAGTTTGTTGGTACACATATGTCCCCAGTTCATTGTAAGCGTTCGAGTCAAATGTAATCAGTCAGTTGTGATATAAAACAGTGTGTTTTGAGTATTTATGGTTGTTTATGTTTATTATTATTGATCACCGTTGATATATACCCTTAACATGTTTAAATAATACTTATGCAGAAGTTGTTCATGCTGATGAGTCAGAATGGACTCATTCGCACGAATGAGTCATAAGTATGGCTCATTCGTACGAATGAACCATAAGGATGGTTCAATCTGCCGAATGACTCAGTCGCACGAATGGATCATCCGTATGAGCCATTCGTACGACTGGAACCTGCAGACTATAAATACATCTTAAATCGTGTTGTTAAAAAAGGAAGTCATATCAATCAACCCTAGCCGCACGAAATCGTCCAGAGACTTTGTCCAACTTCATAGTTCGTTCCCGGATCGATTCCTACGCGTTCATAACGTTTATCAATCGTTAGATTGATCCGGGTTGTCGTTCTCACTGATTGGATCGCCAATCAAATAGAATTCCGCGCTATTTGATTCGGTTTCACGTTGAATCTATTGTAATCCGTACGTACACGGTCCTAACAATTGCCAAGGTTCTGAAGATTTGCCATGGTGTATCACCTAGTCAAATTCCAGAAAGATGAAGATAACTTGCGCACTTGTGAATGGCCTTGCGTATTTGATCAACTGGTCTTGCGTACTTGCTAAATGATCTTGCGTACTTGTAATTGGTAAGTACGCAGGAGGGAAATTAAGTACGCACAATAATGGTCTTGCGTACTTGGTAAATACGCAGGAAGACTGTCCTTTTTGCCAAAAAAGGGTAAGTACGCAGATTACCTTTTTAACAACTCTCAGCAACTTTTTCCGATCACCGGAAAAACAATCTGATCTATCGAAATTGAAGGTAAGACTCAATTGATCAATCCAAAGGGTTAGAGGCTTGTTTCTAACAAACCCTTGATGATCAAAACATTCAAACAAACAGCAAAAGATCGGATTTTGACTGATTTTTGCTTCTAAAATAGCGCTCAAGAGCTACCTCTATTTTATCACAAAAATCACCAAAATAGGTCACTTTTGCTTGTAAACAATCTGTAGAATGGGTCGAAAATGCTCCAAACACACTCACAACACTCGAAATCAAGAGCAAGAGCTCAGATACCACTTGTAGGTCCCCGGGTGTCTCGGATCGTTACGTGTGGGTGTGTGACTAGTCGGACCGGGTGCGGAATGCCCGTGACTAGGTGGAGTATCAAACAACACAAAGCAAACAGACAGCAAAAACACTTTCAAAGTTCGTCTATTGCTATCACAGCCGGTTACAGAATTCTTTACAAATGAATGCGTACTTACATTCTGTGAAAACCTGCTATATATACTATACCTGATGCCTGCGCACTTAGCAAGTGCGCAAAGCTTAACTCTTGCGTACTTAGCAAGTACGCAGACTTTGTTCTTGCGTACTTGCTAAGTACGCAGGAGTAAACTCATGCGCACTTACTAAGTGCGCAAAACACTTAGAGAAAATCAAACAAGACTGAAGTACATACATACGTGATTACAACTCGATAATCAATACATACATACTAAATACAAGTACAAATACATAAAGACAAACACAATAAGCTAAGACAACATCCAGAGTGTCTGTCATACAAACATGCATCAACACTAATCCCATACATACCCGTTGTCAGTCCAAAAGCGTAACTTTTATGTTCCAAAACGTTCTAATCTTAACCATGAAGCTAGATCTATGGTTTTTAAACATAAACACAAGGAAAAATGTAACCTTTAAGTTAAAAACTCCATGAAACACTAAAACCCATTTTCAGCAAAATCTGAGATCTGGACAATTTTATTACCTCTAATTGGCTCGTTTCTTTAGCAAAGCTTAGTGCAATCACCGGAGAAAAATAATGGATCGATCTTGGAGCAAAACCGACACTTTCTCTCTCTAGGTGTTTCTCTCTCTAGAAATGGGAAGAAGAGGAAGTTGAAGAATGAGGTGTGGGAACGGAGGGCTGGAGTCTTGAAGGCTCCTCCTCCACCTCAGGCTGCTAGGCCCGACCTCAGCCCATGAGGGCTCATCTAGTCCCACCATTCTCTAACACTTACAACCCGCACCCGATTATGATAAAATTCATGATGTTACCGGTCATCTAAGCACTTATGTGCACGTTGTTAAAGTTGTATAGATTTTTATGCTATATGTTGTTGGACTAATATGCCCAAATAACGATATATGACAATACTGCTATTACAGTACGATCCAAAGAGTTACATCACGAGCAACAATCATAAAATGTCTTGTTCAAACATTTAGACACGAAATGACGATAAGAATAAATTATTTAGGAAATAATTTATGGACAACTACTTATTAATTTATTTAGAATATATTAATAAATTACAAGGATTATTAATTAATTAAATAATTATCAAGTTAGTTGATAATGAGTATTTGAATATTTGATTTAAATTTTGAATTTAAATTTGAAATTCAAAAACCCTAACTTGTTTCATAAGATTTGAGAATCTATATATAGAGAGGTGGGATTAGAGATCAACATGATTACAAAAACCCTATAGCCACCAGCGTCACACCACCACCACCCACCGCCGCCCTTGTGTATGGTAAATCAGCCCTAGCCGATTTTTTTTTGGTGTGTTTTGTGTTACTGGATCTAGCGACAAGATTGTTGATCTCGAGGTGCTCCAACTTGGTTAGCTGTGAATTCGTAAGACAAGTTTACTAAACTTAGCTATGGTTGATTTTTCTGTTTATTTGGTTCGTATTTGGACTCCTGGAGAGCGGATCAAAGTTTGGTTTGATCTAATTCGTATACACGTTTCTGCTCTATTCTTGAATTATTTTAAAACTCGTATACGAATCCGAACAGTGGTATCAGAGCCACTTTTGCAAACAAATAGAACATTTTTTTAATTGCAATCCGGTTTTACTTTGTCAAAAAAATTCGTTTAACAAATGATTGCATGCTCTTCTTTTCAATTGTATATTCTATTGTTGATTGTGGATCAAGCCCTAGACCTGTGGTTGTGTTGATTTTGGAAGATCTGTTATAATATATTAGGTTTTCTATTTTGTATTGTAATTTAACAAGACAATACAATTTGAAGATCTGGAGACCATGACAACTTGGAACTAAAGATAAAGATTTTGAAGCAAGTGAGAGCATTCAAGACCAAATAGTTGTGTTTTGGAGTCATGTTTCTTTTGATACCTTTGGTTTTTGCTTATCGGCTCTAGCAAAACCAAACATTTTAGTGGCATGATTTACTTTTGTGATTGTTAACTATTTAGGTAATTTTAAACAAACAATCAAAACGTTTTAAAAGAGTTTAAATTAAAACAACACAACTAAACAATGAGACAATAAATAGAGATTTGTTATCTCGTGAAAAATTTATTAAAATAAAGGGTTATTTTAAAATTTAAAACCGTAGTTTTGAATCTAGTTTGATTTTCAAAACTAGTAAATTAATAAAAGAGTTTATTAATAGACTAAATAGTTCGCGATTAATCGACTCACTTAATGATATATGACATTAAAATATAAGCGTCTCAAGAAATCAAAAGGTTTTATGAAATCACGTATCAGATAAAATTGAGAATTTTAAAACCCGTGTGACAAAACTAACATGCAAAATATCACACAATGTGTATATGACGCAAACTGGTAAAACACTAAACAAATCCGTTTTTTAAATCAATTTGTCTATATTTAGGACACTTGAATCGATATACCCGAACCCCATAGTGGATGTGCTTCAACCTTAAATTTAGGCCAACGAGTGTCGGAACAAGGTGTACCATCAATTCCGAGAGTCTTGGGCTAGTTGTTGCACGTTGCTAAATTAGGACAACTAATCACTTAACCCTATAAGATAGGCCTTCGCCAATTAGCAGGGGAGAACAGGCGCATATGGGGTTAAACGTACCATGTCTTAGACATGCTTTTGTCATTCTGACCCATAACGATATAGTAGTTGTACCGTGTACAATTCGTAACCGTTACCTACCTACATAATCATGTTTAGTGAAAAGTGTTTTCCCAATCATGAGATATGTTGAACCATGGATGTCATTCTGATGTGCCATCAATTATACAAATTTTGCATGCATAATAATCCCCATATTATGGTACTAATTGAATAATAACTTTGCAATTGATACTTAAAACGTTTATATTTTGTAATTGTAGGTTATTCGGTGTTGAAAATATAAATCAAGATGAAATCTATCAAAAACACCAAGAAACCAAGCTTCTAGAAGGATCATTCTCAAACTTTGACCCCCAAGAAGTCAACACACGTAAAAAAAAATCAACCAGGAGCTAAAAGACAATACTGGGCAGCAGGCAGGGGGATGCACGGCCGTGCATCCCAATGCACAGGCATGCATTTGCCCTGCTTGTTCCCCACAGCTCCCAGTACACTGCCACTCGTACCCAGAGATTCGCTAGATGTTTGCACGCCCGTGCAATCCAATGCACGGCCGTGCATTGCTCATTCTAAGGCCTATAAATAGGAGGATGGGGTTCTTCATTCCACACACCTCAAGAAGCAACGAAACACTATCCAGAGAGAGTATTCTCGTAGTTAGAGTAGAGAGTAGAGAGGCTCCTCCTCTTCGTTCCGCAATAGGGGAGCCTAGGAAACTCAGCGTTACGCTAGTTAGTATCGCCATTCGTGGCTAAACTCTTTGTATTGTTAGGGTGAAGATGAAGTTTGGTGCATGTTAATGTTTAACGTATTAATCTAGTGGTATGTTTATGTCTTTAACTATTCGCTCTTAAAACCACCTCTTGATGGGATTTTTATTGTTGTCTAAATCCGTCTTTATATTAGTGAGTGTTCTTGATTTTAAAGTGTAAGACCGTAAAACCTTTTTAATCAAACTTCTTTTAATACTTGTACATCTTTATTCAAATAGAGATTGATAAGCCAAGGCTCGGTCAACACTAGTAAGGGCGTACGTCTTTATACGAAGTTATTATGCGACCAAGAATTGGTGAACTCATGTTGGGAACGGTACGTATTTATAAATGGTCCCATTATTACACCGCCTCCCGGTGAGCAAAGTATAATCACCAATTTAACAATAATAATTAAGCATTTAAGTTCGATGTGCTAAACCAACTCGGAGATAACACCAAAGAGTTGAGGGTAACGATGTCCCTAGCTGGGAGTCCTACCATTTTATTATTAAAGATTTTAATTCGTGAATCAAATTCTATGAGGACGAGGCTCTAGCGGTGACCCGGGTCACACATTTGTAGTAGTCATACCACTGGATTAATCAACCTAACATTATCACGTACCAAGCGGATTCGAAGCCCAAAGCAATACTCTTCATGACCTGATCATTTCCGAGATATTTACTTTCCTACTATTTACTATTCTGTTAGTTACATTTCTGTTACACACATCACATACATTTTTACTTTCCTGTCATTTACTTTTCTATCATTTATTTTTCCGCTTCACAAGCGCACAAAACCCACTCACTAATTAAACCGACTAAACGATAACAAAAGTTTAGTATTGGAACTCGAGTGTGTCCATTGGTTCGATACTTGGTTTGTTGGGTATAAAATTAAGACTGATGGTGTCAATAGAAACTGCAGTATTGAAACTACTAGTTTCGATACCTGTTTTTCAGGCCCATTTGGCGGTGGCTTGGAAAACAAGGCATATGTGCTTGGCCTCCTATATATAGTAGATTATCTCATAGGAGGAGTGTGTGTCTGTAGAGGGAATCACCACCCCAGGGGGAGCTCACCCTGGGGTGAGACTAATTGTGAGTATGTGAGGAGCTTTATCATTTTCATATCAACGAAAGAATCATACGTTTTATGCTTTCAATTATCTGTTCTTTTTCACTTTTATATATTTCTGTTCGTGTATGTGATTCTCGCACCCGTCTCTACCCTTTTTCTGATTCGGGAGTGATACCGGATCAAGGGATTCCGCCTTTTGATTTGGACCGGTTGAAGATTTTCTCCGCAGATCTGTTCTCTCAGGTCTGCTCAGGACCTACATGGTTTTTTACCTAAACTATATTACGTTGCGATAGGTACACTTGCCTATTGTGTGTGTTTTAAGTTTTAAGTAATTATCATTTTATTTTATAAATTTAAAACCTGATCTCGTGAAAACAACATCTCTAAATATTATTATATAATATTTACACTTATCACACGACACATCAAGTTCTTGGTGCTGTTGCCGGGGACACGGTGATTTCAAAAAAAAGTTCGAGTTAACGGATTAGCCTTATCACTTTCCATATGTTTTTCCCTTACATTTTGTTGCAGGTAGTGTATGATCAATAGCTCCACTACTGGTTTATATCAACCTTTAGCAGAGCCCGAAAGATTCTTTCACCGTCAAATACGAGAAAACCATACCAGAAGAATGGCCGTAGAAAACCACACTATTTCCGATTTCGCAAGACCGTCACTAAAGGCTTTGGGGTCTAGTTTCACAAGGCTAACGGTTGACGCTAACAACTTTGAGATCAAATCTCATGTTATCCACATGATCCAGTCATCATGCACTTTTAATGGATTGCCTGATGAAGATCCGCATGCCGAATGTTTCCCTTTTCCTTAAGGGAACGAGCTAAGGCATGGCTAAACTCTCTTCCTACCGGGTCAATCACTACATGGGATGATCTTGCTCAGAAATTCTTGTCAAAATTTCCTCAAAATTTGCGACACTTTCAAACTGAACGGAGTTTTGAATGACGCAATTCGCCTCCAAATGTTTCCCTTTTCCTTAAGGGAACGAGCTAAGGCATGGCTAAACTCTCTTCCTACCTGGTCAATCACTACATGGGATGATCTTGCTCAGAAATTCTTGTCAAAATACTTCCCGCCAGCAAAAACTACTAAATTGAGAAATGATATTACCACTTTCACCCAGGAAGATGGTGAATCACTATATGAGGCATGAGAACATTTTAAGGACATGTTGAGGAAATGCCCTCACGATGGGCTAGAAGTTTGGCTACAAGTATCATCATTCTACAATGGGTTGCACAATCAAGCTCATCAGACACTCGACGCTACTGCAGGTGGTATTTTTGGAAATAAGAGGCCACAAGAAGCTTACAACCTAATTGAGGAAATAGCTATGAACAACTATCAATGGTACAATCCATGGAGTAACAGGGGAGCCAGGCAAGGAGTTCATTCTATCGATACTGTCACTTCACTTTCTGCTCAAGTAGACGCCCTCACCACTCAACTCAATCAACTTAGTAAGGGCAAAACAACCACTGAAACTACTGAAGAAGTAAAAAGCATCACTGTTGATGCTTGATCAGGTTGACTTTATTAGAACAAATCGCCCACATAACAACCCCTACGGTAATACTTACAGTCCTGGATGGAGAAATCACCCAAATTTCAGCCGGAAGATAACAACAACCAGGGACAATCTGGCTTTGGACAACAATAGCAGTTTCAACAAAGACAGTCTCAAAACTATCAGCCTCGTCAACAATTTCAAGGAACTAACAAGCCAAGTAATGGGTTAAGCTTGGAGGATGCGGTAACTAAGTTGATTTCTATAACTGAAAGTCAAGCCCTTCTAGCAGACTCCCGTCACAAACAATATGAGGAGAATTTTAGTCTACACGAAGCTGAGTTTAGGACACAGAAAGCAAATCTTCAGTCCATTGAGATACTACTAGGACAGAATGCAAAACTTCTATCCGAAAGATAACCAGAATGTCTTCCTAGCAACACTGAACCAAATCCAAAAGCAAATGTTAGTGCAATCACCCTCAGAAATAGCAAGGTCTATCCAGAACTCCATTACCAGAAGAAGAAGAAGTTCAAACACCAAGGAGGGAAATATTCACTAGAGTACCACTTCGTCCGCCTGTAGCAGAATCAACCGCTCAAGAATCACCACCAAAAGTGATTCCACAACCTGCTCAAGTGGACACTCCTTGTCACACCCCAACCGACGGCGGAAACGTCGGGGCGGGACATGGAGACTG
Organism: Smallanthus sonchifolius; assembly: GCA_023525975.1. NCBI lineage: Eukaryota > Viridiplantae > Streptophyta > Magnoliopsida > Asterales > Asteraceae > Smallanthus > Smallanthus sonchifolius. The sequence goes on along the minus strand of CM042028.1, from coordinate 13,493,507 downwards.
TTCATGAGCACATGGTTGACTAAAGTTGTAATAAATTAATTCATTTCATTTCAAACCAATCAAATCCAAACATTACAAGAAATTGAAATACATGAAAAATTCATAAATTTATTAGCTAGGTCCTCAATCTTATGTGAAAGCAACTAGTTCAATCTCAAACATTAGTACCTGAAACATGGTTAAAACAATGTCAACTAAAAAGTTGGTGAGCATACATAGGTTTTGACTCTAATTGTAACATTGTGTTGTGTGCATACAATCCATACACATCATGGCAAATAAGGCAATTATGGAGAGATACTATTGTGAAGCCTAATTGTACAATCAAACCTTTGTAACTAGCATGCAAAATTGTGTTGTCGGTAACAATCACCCTACCTGGGTGGGTTTGTCAGACTCAATAGATCTATCATTGTTAACCGTCGGCTTGAATAGTTAATGATTGCACATGTAAATTGCACACAAAAGTAGTTTACACACCTAGTACTCAAGCACAAAGCACAAATTTGAACACATGAATGTAGGGTGGAATTGTATTTGTGTAAATTGTAAACATTGTATAATTTGAACGCATGTTCCATCCCAAAAATGTAAATAGTTTAAAAGGGGCTATGTAAAACTCACCTGTATTAGTTGTGTAGCTAACACGAGCAATAAGTAGCACAGGTGATTTTGCAAATCACAAAGTTAACCTAGAGTGAAATGTATGAACTTGGATTAATAACAGCACAAAGTCTAAGGCGAGGTCTAAGGTTCAACGGGTTTTGAGGTATGTGGATTCGTACAAATGTTGTGTTACTTCACGTAAAGGATGTATGTATCTTGGTGTTTGTATTTGAACAAAAGCTTAGTATAAAGCGTAAGTTCAAAGTGTAGGGATTAAATAAAATAATACTTGTCTTAGGGTTGTACTAAATTAAATAAATAAATTTCTTTTATTCATTTATTTGAATTAGTGTGTCTTTAAAGAGTGGTGTCATGCTATATTTATTTAAATATAGTTTAGACCCTAATGGATTATTATTTTACAAGGATAACTAATTTAAATAAATAAATTCTTTTATTTATTTATTTATTATTATGAAAAATATGTTTCGAAAAATGGAAAGTCTAATAGTATATACTAATATATTTAGGAATTTATTTAATATATTTAGCCGTTAATTTGTATTTTCCAGGAAAATGAACTTTTGTAAAGATATAAAATGGTTGGGTAAAATCTTATCGAAAGTTATAAATTAAATTAATAATTTAAATACTTTGTTTGTTTAATAACTATTTTATTTAAAATAAATTTTAAATAATCTTTATATTGGAAATAAAGTTTTTAAACAAATGGAATTGAAAAATAAAAGTTACACTTTAAAATTTGCTAGTTATTGTACTAAAACAGTCCCAAAGGGTATAGGTTTTATAAAATAACTTTTATAAAAATTTTAGAGTGTAAGAAAAACGATTTAAAAAGATATGGGGCTGTCCAGGATCGAACACGGGTCTGCCCGGTGAAGTCCCATGCGCTTAATAGTGTAGTATAACTTAAAGTTTCATAGCTTACTCGTGTTTGAACAAGAATACGTCAAACCCCGAGTAATTTCAAAGTGTTACAGCTTCCTCGTGTTTGAACAAGAATACGTCAAACCCCGAGTAGCTTCAAAGTGTTATAGCTTTCAACTTTAGTGAATAGAATGTACGGTCATGCTTTGCGTATAATGTGATCAGTCAATTGCAACAATGGTAAACAATTTAGTTCCGCGTATAATGTAAACACTCAAGTTTCATGTATGATCTAGTGTTATGCACATTGTAAGCAAATAGGTTTCATGTATAATGTGAATAGTTTAGCACCATGTATATAGCAAACAAATTGGTTTTATGTATAAGGTGAACAATCTAGTATTTATCTATTTTGTAACCAACAAGTTTTCATGTTTAATGTAAATAATTTAGTACCATGTGTATTGTGAACAACTAAGTCTCATGTATCATGTAATTAATCTTATATCATGTATATTGTGAATCAACCAGGTTTTAGGTACTATGTGACCAATCCAGTATCATGTCTATTACAAATAACATGTATTATGTAATCAATCTTCTATTATGTATAATGTGAATAACTAAGTTTCATGTGATCAATCTAGCATTGTGTATCATGTGAACGTTTATACGTAAGTTATTGAATCTCCTGAGTGACGTAAACTGACGAATTTTGTAGTTGATCGAGAGTTGCGGACAAGCGTGCTGTTTAGTGTTCATGTACAATGTGGTTAGTCGGGTTTTCAATCTTCTTTGGGGTTTGGGTGGTTAGTGCCTACACGGAGTGATTCATTTCCTTAAGTGCCCAGTACGCTCATATATTTCTGAAGGTGTAAGGTAACAAGAAGGTTTTGTAGGTAACTAGGGTGACGTGCTTACGAGCAACTGATTTATGCCTTTTGTGTTTGTAGATAAACAGGTAATTGTAATTTATCCTTGGTTGTAATTTAATAAATAAGTGAAAATAATAAGTTGAATATTTAGATAAATGAGTGAATAAACGAAAACCTTAAATGGTTGGTCACTGTATTTTACAAAACAAAGGTTGTGAGTTCGAAACCATGTACCTACAATTAATTTCTTTACAAAGTAAAAAGGTTTGTTGAAAATTTATATTCCAAATGATATTAATAAACTAAAGGCTTGATAGATGCTTGGCTTGAGCAAAATAACGATGTTGTTTAAATAAATGAAATGGTTGGTTTGCAAGTGAGGCTTAGGTACGCGTACTAATTTGCAATGAATGAGAAAATGATGTTTGGGTGATCTTGATGAAAACATGACGGTAATATTGAATCAACGAGTAATGGCATTAAAGTTGTAAAATAAAACTTAGCATTAAATGATAAAATGTCAAAAGCTTAATCCAAACATAAGGTAGCGGTTTCAAACAGGAATTTAAAGACTATAACAGAACAATCCCGCTAGCGTCTCAGGTAGCTCTCAACGAGAAAGCAAAGGAGTACTAGTATGAACATGGTTATGGTTACTCGGATAGCAAATCTGGCCTCAGCTTTAGCTCCTTCTGGCCTCAATAGATCTATCAGTGTTAACCGTCGGCTTGAATAGTTAATGATTGCATATGTAAATTGCACACAAAAGTAGTTTACACACCTAGTACTCAAGCACAAAGCACAAATTTGAACACATGAATGTAGGGTGGAATTGTATTTGTGTAAATTGTAAACATTGTATAATTTGAACGCATGTTCCACCCCAAAAATGTAAATAGTTTAAAAGGGGCTATGTAAAACTCACATGTATTAGTTGTGTAGGTAACACAAGCAATAGGTAGCACAGGTGATTTTGCAAATCACAAAGTTAACCTAGAGTGAAATGTATAAACTTGGATTAATAACAGCACAAAGTCTAAGGCGAGGTCTAAGGTTCAACGGGTTTTGAGGTATGTGGATTCGTACAAATGTTGTGTTACTTCACGTAAAGGAAGTATGTATATTGGTGTTTGTATTTGAATAAAAGCTTAGTATAAAGCGTAACTTCAAAGTATAGGGATTAAATAAAATAATACTTGTCTTGGGGTTGTACTAAATTAAATAAATAAATTTCTTTTATTCATTTATTTGCATTAGTGTGTCTTTAAAGAGTAGTGTCATGCTATATTTATTTAAATATAGTTTAGACCCTAATGGATTATTATTTTACAAGGATAACTAATTTAAATAAATAAATTCTTTTATTTATTTATTTATTTATTATTATGAAATATATGTTTCAAAAAATGGAAAGTCTAATAGTATATACTAATGTATTTAGGAATTTATTTAATATATTTAGCCCTTAATTAGTATTTTTTTTGAAAATGAAATTTTGTAAAGATATAAAATGGTTGGGTAAAATCTTATCGAAAGTTATAAATTAAATAAATAATTTAAATACTTTGTTTGTTTAATAACTATTTTATTTAAAATAAATTTTAAATAATCTTTATATTGAAAATAAAGTTTTTAAACAAATGGAATTGTAAAATAATAGTTACACTTTAAAATTTGCTAGTTATTGTACTAAAACAGTCCCAATGGGTATGGGTTTTATAAAATAACTTTTATAAAAATTTTAGAGTGTAAGAAAAATGATTTAAAAAGATATGGGGCTGTCTAGGATCGAATCCGGGTCTGCCCGGTGAAGTCCCATGCGCTTAACCGCTGGACCAGTGCTCCAACAGGTATCCTAAGCCGGGATGGTAAGATCATAAGTTGTGTTTACAAGGGAACCGGGTTCATATGACAAATGCGCGCAAAAAGGATCGTTGGATGTGGGTTTCGAACCCACGCCACCCCGTCCAATGGTGTAATGACTTATCCATTTGGTACGGGTGGTTTCGCTGGTATAACATGAATCCACAAATTTAAAAATAATAACGGAATCAGATCGAAATTTCCATTTAAAATCTGTAAGAACAGGTTTATAAAATCAACATAAATTGAATTCGATACACACAATTTCTGTAAATTGATAAGGGGTTTCTGATGTATGAGCAAAACCGAATCGGACGAGATAAATCTCACCTGTTTTGATCGAGTATTGAAGGCTGACGGATAGAGAGACAGGGGTGCTGTTCTTGATATTCGATCGATGCCCAGAAACGAATTTGCGATTCAATTGAGTGCTTAGACAGTTTGTAATGTGATGTGCGACGGTGTGAGGGTAGGTTAATTGGGTTGATTTTGTTTTAAAAGCTTGATTCGATTAAGGTTTGATGATGACGACTGACCGCGGTGATCTCGCGTTAATTCGTTTGATTGCAAATGAATTGGTTCATGTAATAGGGTCTGATACATGCGAGACTAATCCGTGCGTGATTTACGGACCTTAAACGTGCTTAATTTCGTGATTTGAAGATTGAATTGGCTCGGTTTGACCTTGGAGAGTCAAACTTGTTCAAATTGGTTTGAATTTCGCAATTGACCGCGCAATGGGTTAAGTTGGGATGTAAATTGGGTTTGGGACGGGTCGATAATTGGTTAAGCATACATGGAAAGTACATAACAGATGGTTTTGATCGATCTTGGCATTGATTTGCAAGAATTCGGTCCTACTTGACTTTCAAAAGTCAAGATAGGCTAAACTTCTAAAATGGGGGTAAAATTTGATATTCAAGGGTTCAATTCCAAGGGTGGGGTTCAAATTAGAGGTGAATGTGTTCAAAGGGTTGATTCGTTTGAGTGGGGGGTTCAAATGAAAGTAAAAATGAAGAGTTCAAGGCCATTAAATAGGTTCAAAACCTAATTAGTTGTTTTAAAATTTTTATTTTAATATTTTTACAAAATATTTTCTATAATACTTATAACAGTTTAAATAATATTTGGCTAGTCATAAAGATTTTATAAAAGAAAAGGGGTTTCTTATATTTATAAAACTACAAAGCTTGTATAAATATTTATTTATATGTTTATCTACCTATGCTTATCAAAAAATACATATTCCTACATATATATAAAAATGTAGACACATGATCTAAAGCTCGTAGATTATAACAAGGTATATGTATACATTTATATAAATCGGCATTTTATATGTTATACATATATATATATATATATAATAAAAAGGAATATGTTATTGTAAGGTTGAAATTTTGAATTTAACACACGTCAAAAATAATAATAACTAATGTGGTAGAACGGGTTTGAAATAAAGTGTCATTATTGGGTAAAAAAATTATGCCAGAAAACCATGGATGTTACAGTATCCCCCTGTTGAGGGACGAAATTTAGCTAGTGGAGGCGGAGGGATTTGGACTCTCAATATGTTATGATGGTTGGTTCAAGGAGTATAATTGGTGACAAGATTTAGGTTTTGATACTCAATGTCGGATATGAATGATGGTAATGAACTTTAGTTTGAAATGAACTTAAGAAGAAAACTGTCGAATAATAATATGGATTCCGAAAGTGAAATGTAGTACTTGGGATGGATTTGATGGGAATTTGATGCTTAGGGATTGTTTAAGATGTAGTATAATATGCTCAAGAATTTGTCAATGGATGAGGGATTTCACAAACATTGGTCTAGGTCAAAACTTCACGTGACACAAACAACGCTACTTCTGATAATATGATAGAGCATTTATATATAGGAAATACCATCAGCGTATCCACCATGCCCTTGTCATATCTCATTAGTTTCGTTGCTATATATCACGATAGGTTTTAGTTCACTACACACGACGGGACTTACTATGTTTTCCATGCGCTGATTTTTATAATTACGTGTGCACCCGTAATTACTCGAATCATCGCATGGTCCGTATAGATCCTTCCATTGTGTGCGGGTCAAGAGAGGACACATAAGTACTTAGTTCATGTCTATTTTTTTCACGTATGAGTTGCTAATAAGTAACTGTATCCCTAGATATTAAGGTCAATCAGGAAACTAAAGAGTAATAGTGTAGTATAACTTAAAGTTTCATAGCTTACTCGTGTTTGAACAAGAATACGTCAAACCTCGAGTAATTTCAAAGTGTTACAGCTTCCTCGTGTTTGAACAAGAATACGTCAAACCCCGAGTAGCTTCAAAGTGTTATAGCTTTCAACTTTAGTGAATAGAATGTACGGTCATGCTTTGCGTATAATGTGATCAGTCAATTGCAACAATGGTAAACAATTTAGTTCCGCGTATAATGTAAACACTCAAGTTTCATGTATGATCTAGTGTTATGCACATTGTAAGCAAATAGGTTTCATGTATAATGTGAATAGTTTAGCACCATGTATATAGCAAACAAATTGGTTTTATGTATAAGGTGAACAATCTAGTATTTATCTATTTTGTAACCAACAAGTTTTCATGTATAATGTAAACAATTTAGTACCATGTGTATTGTGAACAACTAAGTCTCATGAATCATGTAATTAATCTTATATCATGTATATTGTGAATCAACTAGGTTTTAGGTACTATGTGACCCATCCAGTATCATGTCTATTACAAACAACATGTATTATGTAATCAATCTTCTATTATGTATAATGTGAATAACTAAGTTTCTTGTGATCAATCTAGCATTGTGTATCTTGTGAACGTTCATACGTAAGTTATTGAATCTCATGAGTGACGTAAACTAACGAATTTTGTAGTTAATCGAGAGTTGCGGACAAGCATGCTGTTTGGTGTTCATGTACAATGTGGTTAGTCGGGTTTTCAATCTTCTTTGGGGTTTAGGTGGTTAGTGCCTACACGGAGTGATTCATTTCTTGAAGTGCCCAGTACGCTCATATGTTTCTGAAGGTGTAAGGTAACGAGAAGGTTTTGTAGGTAACTACGGTGACGTGCTTACGAGCAACTGATTTATGCCTTTTGTGTTTGTAGATAAACAAGTAATTGTAATTTATCCTTGGTTATAATTTAATAAATAAGTGAAAATAATAAGTTGAATATCTAGATAAATGAGTGAATAAACGAAAACCTTAAATGGTTGGTCACTGTATTTTACAAAACAAAGGTTGTGAGTTCGAAACCATGTACCTACAATTAATTTCTTTACAAAGGTTTGTTGAAAATTTATATTCCAAATGATATTTATAAACTAAGGGCTTGATAGATGCTTTGCTTGAGCAAAATAACGATGTTGTTTAAATAAATGAAATGGTTGGTTTGCAAGGGAGGCTTAGGTACGCGTACTAATTTGCAATGAATGAGAAAATGATGTTTGGGTGATCTTGATGAAAACATGACGGTAATATTGAATCAACGAGTAATGGCATTAAAGTTGTAAAATAAAACTTAGCATTAAATGATAAAATGTCAAAAGCTTAATCCAAACATAAGGTAGCGGTTTCAAACAGGAATTTAAAGACTAAAACAGAACAATCCCGCTAGCGTCTCAGGTAGCTCTCAACGAGAAAGCAAATTAGTACTAGTATGAACATGGTTATGGTTACTCGGATAGCAAATCTGGCCTCAGCTTTAGCTGCTTCTGTGCGTTTTTCAAGTATTTCCTTGTCTTCTTCTAAGCTTGAAATTTTCTCCTCCTGGCACCACACTTGATTCACTAAGTTATCTATTCTCTAACTTAGCAGGTCGTGTCTCATCCCGTGCTCCATTCCTTATCTTATAAACTCTGAGGTTCTCACGTATTGGGGAATGGCATCAAATGGGACTCCCATAGCACTGGTGGGTGCCATGGTCTGCCTTGTCCTTTAGTTAGGGTGATATGGGTCAGGTGCTAGGTAGGGGTCTCTCAGAGGGGATGGTAACTGGTTGTGTAGATGAGGTGCCTGATACGGGTTTCTTGATGGAGGTGATCCAGATGCTCGAAGTCTCGGGCCAATGTTCCTAATCCAATCTGCTCTCCTGTCAAACATTGATCTAGCAGCTGGGGGTGTTGGTGACTGTTGGACCGGTGATCCAATGTCTTCTTCCCGTTCAGACTCTGCTCCGGGATAGTATACCGGGAGGGAGGAGAGTAGGAGTCCATTTCTGACAGAAAAGATTGTATGTGGTAATAAATACTAGATGTTATATATATATATGAGTTTTCATGAGTTTAGTGTTTGGCAAGTCATAACACCGAGTCTTCACATTGGTATTTTAGAAGTAACACTTGACATATAAGTAGTGTATCCATGAATATAATTCCCACGAAAGAGGGGTGGGTCACAAGGGACACACTTAAGTACCCGGTCTTTCCTTAGCCAGAACCACTCATGGGTCTACACTCACTTTTCCAGCGATCATGTACTAATAACACTATTGTTTGGGCTCATGGTCATGATGAGAATCATTATGGACTGGGCTTTGAAGCCCAAAAGTGAGGTTTGTTTACTCCAGCAGGCTTCCTATTTTTGGAGGGTAAGTGGGCTCCTTAGTTTGTTATTAGCGGGCATTTAGGCCCAAAGGTTTGAATTTTGTTCACAATTGAGGATGGTGTCATAGTGTGTATGAATGAGGGTGTATTAAGGCTTAGGTATGAATAAGTGTGTGGTAAACTTAGGATAACACTTAATGGAATCAAACAAGAAGCATGTATATAGCAATGTTTATAAGCATATGGGTTGTCAAGTAGTGTAGCACATAGGCAACCATGTATTGTGTCTTGCGATGAGATACTTAGATTAATATGTAAGAAAGTTACACAAATTAGTAAACATGTAGCATTTAGTAATGTAGCAAATACCATGTAACATGGAGCATGGCATATGATGGGTGTCCTAAGGTTATAGTCTAGGTCAGGGGTGTTTAATAACCTAATTCTCTATAACCAAGGCTCTGATACCAATCTGTCACACCCCAACCGACGGCGGAAACGTCGGGGCGGGACATGGAGACTGTTCATGAGCACATGGTTGACTAAAGTTGTAATAAATTAATTCATTTCATTTCAAACCAATCAAATCCAAACATTACAAGAAATTGAAATACATGATAAATTCATAAATTTATTAGCTAGGTCCTCAATCTTATGTGAAAGCAACTTGTTCAATCTCAAACATTAGTACCAGAAACATGGTTAAACAATGTCAACTAAAAAGTTGGTGAGCATGCATAGATTTTGACTCTAATTGTAACATTGTGTTGTGTGCATACAATCCATACACATCATGGCAAATAAGGCAATTATAGAGAGATACTATTGTGAAACCTAATTGTACAACCAAACCTTTGTAACTAGCATGCAAAATTGTGTTTTCGGTAACAATTACCATACATGGGTGGGTTTGTCAGACTCAATAGATCTATCATTGTTAACCGTCGGCTTGAATAGTTAATGATTGCACATGTAAATTGCACTCAAAAGTAGTTTAGACACCTAGTACTCAAGCACAAAGCACAAATTTGAACACATGAATATAGGGTGGAATTGTATTTGTGTAAATTATAAACATTGTATAATTTGAACGCATGTTCCACCCCAAAAATGTAAATAGTTTAAAAGGGGCTATGTAAAACTCACCTGTATTAGTTGTGTAGGTAACACGAGCAATAGGTAGCACAGATGATTTTGCGAATCACAAAGTTAACCTAGAGTGAAATGTATGAACCTAGATTAATAACAGCACAAAGTCTAAGGCGAGGTCTAAGGTTCAACGGGTTTTGAGGTATGTGGATTCGTACAAATGTTGTTTTACTTCACGTAAAGGATGTATGTATATTGGTGTTTGTATTTGAATAAAAGCTTAGTATAAAGCGTAAGTTCAAAGTGTAGGGATTAAATAAAATAATACTTGTCTTAGGGTTGTACTAAATTAAATAAATAAATTTCTTTTATTCATTTATTTGAATTAGTGTGTCTTTAAAGAGTAGTGTCATGCTATATTTATTTAAATATAGTTTAGACCCTAATGAATTATTATTTTACAAGGATAACTAATTTAAATAAATAAATTCTTTTATTTATTTATTTATTATTATGAAAAATATGTTTCGAAAAATGGAAAGTCTAATAGTATATACTAATATATTTAGGAATTTATTTAATATATTTAGCCCTTAATTAGTATTTTCCAGGAAAATGAAATTTTGTAAAGATAAAAAATGGTTGGGTAAAATCTTATCGAAAGTTATAAATTAAATAAATAATGTAAATACTTTGTTTGTTTAATAACTATTTTATTTAAAATAAATTTTAAATAATCTTTATATTGGAAATAAAGTTTTTAAACAAATGGAATTGTAAAATAATAGTTACACTTTAAAATTTGCTAGTTATTGTACTAAAACAGTTAGAAAGGGTATGGGTTTTATAAAATAACTTTTATAAAAATTTTAGAGTGTAAGAAAAATGATTTAAAAAGATATGGGGCTGTCCAGGATCGAACCCGGGTCTACCCGGTGAAGTCCCATGCGCTTAACCGCTGGACCAGAGCTCCAACAGGTATGCTAAGCCAGGCTGGTAAGATCATAAGATGTGTTTACAAGGGAACCGGGTTCATGTGACAAATGCGCGTAAAAAGGATCGTTGGATGTGGGTTTCGAACCCACGTCACCCGGTCCAATGGTGCAATGACTTATCTAGTTGGACGGGGTGGTTTCGCTGGTATAACACGAATCCACAAATTTAAATATAATAACGGAATCAGATCAAAATTCCCATTTAAAATCCATAAAAACAGGTTTATGAAATCAACATAAATTGAATTTGATACACACAATTTCTGTAAATTGATAAGGGGTTTCTGATGTATGAGCAAAAACGAATCGGACGAGATAAATCTCACCTGTTTTGATCGAGTATTGAAGGCTGACGGATAGAGAGACAGGGGTGCTGTTCTTGATATTCGATCGTTGCCCAGAAACGAATTTGCGATTCAATTGAGTGCTTAGACAGTTTGTAATGTGATGTGCGACGGTGTGAGGGTAGGTTAATTGGGTTGATTTTGTTTTAAAAGCTTGATTCGATTCAGGTTTGATGATGACGACTGACAGCTGTGATCTCGCGTTAATTCGTTTGATTGCAAATGAATTGGTTCGTGTAATAGGGTCAGATACATGCGAGACTAATCCGTGCGTGATTTACGGACCTTAAACGCGCTTAATTTAGTGTTTTGAATATTGAATTGGCTCGGTTTGACCTTGGAGAGTCAAACTTGTTCAAATTGGTTTGAATTTCGCAATTGACCGCGCAATGGGTTAAGTTGGGATGTAAATTGGGTTTGGGGCGGGTCGATAATTGGTTAAGCATACATGGAAAGTCCATAACAGATGGTTTTGATCGATCTTGGCATTGACTTGCAAGAATTCGGTCCTACTTGACTTTCAAAAGTCAAGATAGGCTAAACTTCTAAAATGGGGGTAAAATTTGATATTCAAGGGTTCGATTCCAAGGGTGGGGTTCAAATTAGAGGTTCATGTGTTCAAAGGGTTCATTCGTTTGAGTGGGGGTTCAAAGGAAAGTAAAAATGAAGAGTTCAGGGCCACTAAATGGGTTCAAAATCTAATTAGTTGTTTTTAAATTTTTATTTTAATATTTTTACAAAATATTTTCTATAATACTTATAACAGTTTAAATAATATTTGGCTAGTCATAAAGATTTTTTAAAAGAAAAGGGGTTTCTTATATTTATAAAACTACAAAGCTTGTATAAATATTTATTTATATGTGTATCTACCTATGCTTATGAATAAATACATATACCTACATATATATAAAAATGTAGACACATGATCTAAATCTCGTAGATTATAACAAGGTATATGTATACATTTATATAAATAGGCATTTTATATGTTATACATATATATATATATATATATATAATAAAAAGGAATATGTTATTGTAAGGTTGAAATTTTGAATTTAACACATGTCAAAAATAATAATAACTAATGTGGTAGAACGGGTTTGAAATAAAGTGTCATTATTGGGTAAAAAAATTATGCTAGAAAACCATGGATGTTACAGTATCCCCCTGTTGAGGAAATTTTGTCCCGAAATTTAGCTCGTGGAGGCGGAGGGATTTGGACTCTCAATGTGTTATGATGGTTGGTTCAAGGAGTATAATTGGTGACAAGATTTAGGTTTTGATACTTAATGTCGGATATGAATGATGGTAATGAACTTTAGTTTTGAAATGAACTTAAGAAGAAAACTGTCGAATAATAATTTGGATTCCGAAAGTGAAATGTAGTACTTGGGATGGATTTGTTGGGAATTTGATGATTAGGGATTGTTTAAGATGTAGTATAATATGCTCAAGAATTTGTCAGTGGATGGGGGATTTCACAAACATTGGTCTAGGTCAAAACTTCACGTGACACAAACAACGCTACTTCTGATAATATGATAGAGCATTTATATATATGAAGTACCATCGGCGTATCTACCATGCCCTTGTCATATCTCATTAGTTTCGTTGCTATATATGACGATAGGTTTTAGGTCACTACATACGACGGGACTTACTATGTTTTCCATGCGCTGATTTTTATAATTACTTGTGCACCCGTAATTACTCGAATCGTCGCATGGTCCGTATAGATCCTTCCATTGTGTGCGAGTCAAGAGAGGACACATAAGTACTTAGTTCATGTCTATTGTTTTCACGTATGAGTTGCAAATAAGTAACTGTATCCCTAGATATTAAGGTCAATTAGGAAACTAAAGAGTAATAGTGTAGTATAATTTAAAGTTTCATAGCTTACTCGTGTTTGAACAAGAATACGTCAAACCCCGAGTAATTTCAAAGTGTTACAGCTTCCTCGTGTTTGAACAAGAATACGTCAAACCCCAAGTACCTTCAAAGTGTTATAGCTTTCAACTTTAGTGAATAGAATGTACGGTCATGCTTTGCGTATAATGTGATCAATCAATTGCAACAATGGTAAATAATTTAGTTCCGCGTATAATGTAAACACTCAAGTTTCATGTATGATCTAGTGTTATGCACATTGTAAGCAAATAGGTTTCATGTATAATGTGAATAGTTTAGCACCATGTATATAGCAAACAAATTGGTTTTATGTATAAGGTGAACAATCTTGTATTTATCTATTTTGTAACCAACTAGTTTTCATGTATAATGTAAACAATTTAGTACCATGTGTATTGTGAACAACTAAGTCTCATGTATCATGTAATTAATCTTATATCATGTATATTGTGAATCAACCAGGTTTTAGGTACTATGTGACCCATCCAGTATCATGTCTATTACAAACAACATGTATTATGTAATCAATCTTCTATTATGTATAATGTGAACAACTAAGTTTCATGTGATCAATCTAGCATTGTGTATCTTGTGAACGTTCATACGTAAGTTATTGAATCTCATGAGTGACGTAAACTAACGAATTTTGTAGTTAATCGAGAGTTGCGGACAAGCATGCTGTTTGGTGTTCATGTACAATGTGGTTAGTCGGGTTTTCAATCTTCTTTGGGGTTTGGGTGGTTAGTGCCTACACGGAGTGATTCATTTCTTGAAGTGCCCAGTACGCTCATATGTTTCTGAAGGTGTAAGGTAACGAGAAGGTTCTGTAGGTAACTAGGGTGACGTGCTTACGAGCAACTGATTTATGCCTTTTGTGTTTGTAGATAAACAAGTAACTGATTTATGCCTTTTGTGTTTGTAGACCAATGGTTGTAATTTAATTAATAAGTTGAATATTTAGATAAATGAGTGAATAAACGAAAACCTTAAATGGTTGGTCACTGTATTTTACAAAACAAAGGTTGTGAGTTCGAAACCATGTACCTACAATTAATTTCTTTACAAAGTAAAAAGGTTTGTTGAAAATTTATATTCCAGATGATATTTATAAACTAAGGGCTTGATAGATGCTTTGCTTGAGCAAAATAACGATGTTGTTTAAATAAATGAAATGGTTGGTTTGCAAGGGAGTCTTAGGTACGCGTACTAATTTGCAATTAATGAGAAAATGATGTTTGGGTGATCTTGATGAAAACATGACGGTAATATTGAATCAACGAGTAATGGCATTAAAGTTGTAAAATAAAACTTAGCATTAAATGATAAAATGTCAAAAGCTTAATCCAAACATAAGGTAGCGGTTTCAAACAGGAATTTAAAGACTAAAACAGAAAAATCCCGCTAGTGTCTCAGGTAGCTCTCAACGAGAAAGCAAAGGAGTACTAGTATGAACATGGTTATGGTTACTTTGACAGCAAATCTGGCCTCAGCTTTAGCTGCTTCTATGCGTTCTTTAAGTATTTCCTTTTCTTTTTCCAAGCTTGAAATTTTCTCCTCCTGGCACCACACTTGATTCACTAAGTTATCTATTCTCTGACTTAATAGGTCGGGTCTCATCCCGTGCTCCATTCCTTGTCTTACAAACTCTGAGGTTCTCACGTATTAGGGAATGGCATCAAATGGGACTCCCATAGCACTGGTGGGTGCCATGGTCTGCCTTGTCCTTCAGTTAGGGTGATATGGGTCAGGTGCTAGGTAGTGGTCTCTCAGAGGGGATGTTAATTGGTTGTGTAGACGAGGTTCCTGATACGGGTTTCTTGATGGAGGTGATCCAGATGCCCGAAGTCTCGGGCCAGTGTTCCTAATCCAATCTGCTCTCCTGTCAAACATTGATCTAGCAGCTGGGGGTGTTGGTGACTGTTGATCTGGTGATCCAATGTCTTCTTCCTGTTCAGACTCTGCTCCGGGACGGTATACCGGGGAGGGAGGAGAGTAGGAGTCCATTTCTTATAAAAAAGATTGTATGTGGTAATAAATACTAGATGTTATATATATATAGGAGTTTTCATGAGTTTAGTGTTTGGCAAGTCATAACACCGAGTCTTCACAATTGTATTTTAGAAGTAACACTTGACCTATAAGTAGTGTATCCATGAAGATAATTCCCAGGAAAGAGGGGTGGGTCACAAGGGACACACTTAAGTACCTGGTCTTTCCTTAGCCAGAACCTCTCATGGGTCTACACACCCTCACTTTTCCAGCGATCATGTACTAATAACACTATTGTTTGGGCTCATGGTCATGATGAGAATCATTATGGACAGGGCTTTGAGGCCTAAAAGTGAGGTTTGTTTACTCCAGCAGGCTTCCTATTTTTGGAGGGTAAGTGGGCTCCTTAGTTTGTTATTAGCGGGCATTTAGGCCCAAAGGTTTGAATTTTGTTCACAATTGAGGATGGTGTCATAGTGTGTATGAATGAGGGTGTATTAAGGCTTATGTATGAATAAGTGTGTGGTAAACTTAGGATAACACTTAATGGAATCAAACTGGAAGCATGTATATAGCAATGTTTATAAGCGTATGGGTTGTCAAGTAGTGTAGCACATAGGCAACCATGTATTGTGTCATGCGATGAGATACTTAGATTAATATGTAAGAAAGTTACACAAATTAGTAAACATGTAGCATTTAGTAATGTAGCAAATACCATGTAACATGGAGCATGGCATATGATGGGTGTACTAAGGTTATAGTCTAGGTCAGGGGTGTCTAATAACCTAATTCTCTATAACCAAGGCTCTGATACCAATCTGTCACACCTCAACCGACGGCGGAAACGTAGGGGCGGGACATGGAGACTGTTCATGAGCACATGGTTGAATAAAGTTGTAATAAATTAATTCATTTCATTTCAAACCAATCAAATCCAAACATTACAAGAAATTGAAATACATGAAAAATTCATAAATTTATTAGCTAGGTCCTCAATCTTATGTGAAAGCAACTTGTTCAAGCTCAAACATTAGTACCTGAAACATGGTTAAAACAATGTCAACTAAAAAGTTGGTGAGCATGCATAGGTTTTGACTCTAATTGTAACATTGAGTTGTGTGCATACAATCCATACACATCATGGCCAAAAACGCAATTATGGAGAGATACTATTGTCAAACCTAATTGTACAATCAAACCTTTGTAACTAGCATGCAAAATTGTGTTGTCGGTAACAATCACCCTACCTGGGTGGGTTTGTCGGACTCAATAGATCTATCATTGTTAACCGTCGGCTTGAATAGTTAATGATTGCACATGTAAATTGCACACAAAAGTAGTTTACACACCTTGTACTCAAGCACAAAGCACAAATTTGAACACATGAATGTAGGGTGGAATTGTATTTGTGTAAATTGTAAACATTGTATAATTTGAACGCATGTTCCACCCCAAAAATGTAAATAGTTTAAAAGGGGCTATGTAAAACTCACCTGTATTAGTTATGTAGGTAACACGGGCAATAGGTAGCACAGGTGATTTTGCAAATCACAAAGTTAACCTAGAGTGAAATGTATGAACTTGGATTAATAACAACACAAAGTCTAAGGCGAGGTCTAAGGTTCAACGGGTTTTGAGGTATGTGGATTCGTACAAATGTTGTGTTACTTCACGTAAAGGATGTATGTATATTGGTGTTTGTATTTGAATAAAAGCTTAGTATTAAGCGTAAGTTCAAAGTGTAGGGATTAAATAAAATAATACTTGTCTTAGGGTTGTACTAAATTAAATAAATAAATTTCTTTTATTCATTTATTTGAATTAGTGTGTCTTTAAAGAGTAGTGTCATGCTATATTTATTTAAATATAGTTTAGACCCTAATGGATTATTATTTTACAAGGATAACAAATTTAAATAAATAAATTCTTTTATTTATTTATTTATTATTATGAAAAATATGTTTCTAAAAATGGAAAGTCTAATAGTATATACTAATATATTTAGTAATTTATTTAATACATTTAGCCCTTAATTAGTATTTTCCAGGAAAATAAAATTTTATAAAGATATAAAATGGTTGGGTAAAATCTTATCGAAAGTTATAAATTAAATAAATAATTTGAATACTTTGTTTGTTTAATAACTATTTTATTTAAAATAAATTTTAAATAATCTTTAAATTGGAAATAAAGTTTTTAAACAAATGGAATTGTAAAATAATAGTTACACTTTAAAATTTGCTAGTTATTGTACTAAAACAGTCCCAAAGGGTATGGGTTTTATAAAATAACTTTTATAAAAATTTTAGAGTGTAAGAAAAACGATTTAAAAAGATATGGGGCTGTCCAGGATCGAACCCAGCCATGCGCTTAACCGCTGGACAGAGCTCCAACAGGTATCCTAAGCCAGGCTGGTAAGATCATAAGATGTGTTTACAAGGGAACCGGGTTCATGTGACAAATGCGCGTAAAAAGGATCGTTGGATGTGGGTTTCGAACCCACGCCACCTGATTCAATGGTGCAATGACTTATCCAGTTGGACCGGGTGGTTTCGCTGGTATAACACGAATCCACAAAGTTAAATATAATAACGGAATCAGATCGAAATTCCCATTTAAAATCCGTAAGAACAGGTTTATGAAATCAACATAAATTGAATTCTATACACATAATTTCTGTAATTTGATAAGGGGTTTCTGATGTATGTACAAAAACGAATCGAACGAGATAAATCTCACCTATTTTGATCGAGTATTGAAGGCTGACGGATAGAGAGACAGGGGTGCTGTTCTTGATATTCGATCGATGCCCAGAAACGAATTTGCTATTCAATTGAGTGCTTAGACAGTTTGTAATGTGATGTGCGACGGTGTGAGGGTAGGTTAATTGGGTTGATTTTGTTTTAAAAGCTTGATTCGATTCAGGTTTGATGATGACGACTGACAGCTGTGATCTCGCGTTAATTCGTTTGATTGCAAATGAATTGGTTCGTGTAATAGGGTCAGATACATGCGAGACTAATCCGTGCGTGATTTACGGACCTTAAACGCGCTTAATTTCGTGATTTGAAGATTGAATTGGCTCGGTTTGACTTTGGAGAGTCAAACTTGTTCAAATTGGTTTGAATTTCGCAATTGACCGCGTAATGGGTTAAGTTGGGATGTAAATTGGGTTTGGGAGGGGTCGATAATTGGTTAAGCATACATGGAAAGTCCATAACAGATGGTTTTGATCGATCTTGGCATTGATTTGCAAGAATTCGGTCCTACTTGACTTTCAAAAGTCAAGATAAGCTAAACTTCTAAAATGGGGGTAAAATTTGATATTCAAGGTTTCAATTCCAAGGGTGGGGTTCAAATTAGAGGTTCATGTGTTCAAAGGGTTCATTCGTTTGAGTGGGGGTTCAAATGAAAGTAAAAATGAAGAGTTCAAGGCCATTAAATGGGTTCAAAACCTAATTAGTTGTTTTTAAATTTTTATTTTAATATTTGTTCAAAATATTTTCTATAATACTTATAACAGTTTAAATAATATTTGGCTAGTCATAAAGATTTTATAAAAGAAAAGGGTTTTCCTATATTTATAAAACTACAAAGCTTGTATAAATATTTATTTATATGTGTATCTACCTATGCTTATGAATAAATACATATACCTACATATATATAAAAATGTAGACACATGATCTAAAGCTCGTAGATTATAACAAGGTATATGTATACATTTATATAAATAGGCATTTTATATGCTATACATATATATATATATATATATATATATAATAAAAAGGAATATGTTATTGTAAGGTCAAAATTTTGAATTTAACACACGTCAAAAATAATAATAACTAATGTGGTAGAACGGGTTTGAAATAAAGTGTCATTATTGGGTAAAAAAATTATGCCAGAAAACCATGGATGTTACACTCCTCAAAATGTTCCGACAAAGAGAACGTTCAAATCTCACATACCATATCCGGGAAGACTCGTGAAGCAAAGGACTGACGAACAATATGAGAAGTTCATGGAGCTTTTGAGCCAAATTCATGTCAACCTTCCTCTCCTGGACATTATACAACAAATGCCTTAGTATGGACGTTTCTTGAAAGATTTCCTTACTAACAAAAGAAATATGGAAGAGGCAGTTAAAAAGACTAAACAATGTGTCGCTCTCATTTAAAGATGCCTTCCAAAGAAACTTTCAGATCCCGGAAAGTTCTCTTTACCATGTTCTATCGGACCACTGCCGATAACTTTCGCACTCGCTGATGTGGGAGCAGGTGTGAACGTAATGCCATATAACATGTTTCAAAGGCTCAAAATTGGAAATCCGCAACCTGTTAATGCAACTATTGAACTTGCAGATGGTTTGGTTAAGTCACATATAGGAGTCAATGAGAACTTACTAGTAAAAGTCAGCAAGTTTGTCTTCCGTGCCGACTTCATGGTTTTAGAAATGGGCCCCGACTATTCTGTGCCTTTGATTTTGGGTCGCCCATTTTTAGCTACCGCCAGAGTTGTTTTTGATATGAATGAAAGAATTCTGACACTTCGTGTCGGAAAACAATCGGTAACTTATAACATCGGAGAAAATGAATGCCTATCCAATGATCCCTTTGAAATTGCACAATTCATCGATACCAATCTGTACTACCAACTGAAGAAAGCTAAGGAATTCAACAAATGAAAGAAACCTAACCTTGGCAAAGAACTTAACAACAGTAACTGGATTGATAACTACTGGGACAAACTACCAAAGATGAAGGACTTGAATGAAGGAATAGGAGACACGGGGGAAGTCAATGGCCCCCACCCGAAGAAAGACTGATAAAGCACGTACAGGTCTGGCCAATGGCCCTTAAATAAATGTGGCGTTTTCGAAGGCAACCCGATGATCTTAAATAAATTGAGAAGTTGGTGCATACGACAGAACACATGGACCTCAATTTTGGTTTTTCCATGTTTAAGTTTCTCATACTTCTGCCCTCAGGTATGCCTTCTCGATACTAGGACCTTAATAGCTTAACTACTACCTGTTATTTCCGTTTATGTTTTTATGTTTTTGTTTATGTGTCGAGTAGCATAGCATCACCAGGTAGTTTCTCTATCTCTTTGAGGAGTTACACTCCATTTCTACAAGCTGGGACGCCGAAATACACATCAAAATCCTGAGAAAGTAGATGAAGTCTTTGAAGCAAAGTGTTGACAACAACAATAAGTTTTGGTCATAGCTTATACACCGAATTGACCGGGGGAGTACCGGTTTCTTTTCCCTTAAAACTTCATGCATTTAAATTTCTGCATAGCATTTCATTTCATGCATTTGTACATCGAGGGCAATGCACAGTTTTAAGGGCGGGATGGGGAATTAGAGATTCAGAACAGCTTGTAACCTCAAAGCAGTAAAACTAAACTTGTGATTTTCTACCCATTTGACTAAAACCTTACTAAAAACCTACTTTTCGTAAAACCCGAATTATTTTCAAAAATTTTAAACCCTAAAACCAAAATTTCTTTGAGTTCGCACTTAATTAAATAAAATGAATACATGGCAAGTAGAAACAAATGGATATTATGCATAACAAATCACTAAACCCTAATCCCATCCGTTTCCATGTGAGAATAATCTGAGCCTTTTCACGAGCATTATTATCATTATTTTTCGCATGCTCTTTCGTTTGGTATATTGAGTGTTTTTCGATCGAATTCTATGCATAATTAGAACTTGTGTGAGTTATACATACGAGACCATGAACAAGTAGAAGTATGAAAGTGATTGAGACACCTAGGACCTTATTACCCTCTTATATTATCCTTAAACCCAAAATACCAAAAACAATATCCGCCTAGATAGCCCTTTGAGCCTTAGCCTTTTCTTTTCTACTACCCATATTTTTCACCAAACCAGCTTTTCGTAAACACCGGTTTTTGGCTGACTGTCTTCGAGATGGAGAAATATTAGACTATCTTATGTCGTTATTTCAAGCTTACAACCATTGAGACAATTTGGAAAAATCTGTTTCACTCAAGGAATTGGAATTTACAAAGGAAGTGGATGTATTAGGAAGAAATAGCCGAACGATCTACAAGGAAGATATGGAAAAATTATTTCAAGGAAATTGAGGAAAATGATTTATTGAAGAATCAGGGAAATTGAGGAAAAGGATTTATTGAAGAATCGGTCTTGATGTTTAAAAAAAATAGAAAAATGAGAAAAGAAAAAAAGAAAGAAGTTGGTCTTCTACCAGTTAGACCTTAAAGAGTTGGATATGCATTCTTTTGATTTCAATTTGCTTTCTTGTATTCATTTCGCAAAGGCTAAATTATCGCCCGAACTCCGAGAGAAAGTTTTCAAAGCAACATGTGTTGTAAGAAAACGGTGGCGCAAGCAAGAACAACTGCCACCATTTTGCAGCTTGTCAAAAAGCGCCACTAAAAGAAGAGACAAAAGATACGAAAAATGTTTGAAGTGTGGCAACTGGAGCCACAATGGAAAGTGTAGCAAGAATCAAACTTATTCCCAACATGAGTATACACATCTGATCAAAGTAGGAGCTGTTAGGCTACAAGCCGAAAGAACCATACAGAAAGGCAGTAATGTGTACTACGCAGTGAGGGAAGTGTTGAGAAAGATAAGAGATCTTGGTCTTGGCAATCTGACCATAAACGAGCTCTCAGACTTGTTATACCCTCATGATCTGAGTACTGTAGAGGGACCCACTAGTATTTTCCATCTTAAGCCATGAAGTCATAGCTGTGTGTTTCACGTTAGCTGCAGCCCTTTCTAAACCCTTTAAATCCCTAAAAACCCAAAAAGATTTTTCATTTTCACCCTTTATTTTTCTTTTAGCCATATTACAACCCTTTTAAAGTCCTCTTGATTCATGCATACTATTCAGTTAGTTGGTGGAGACTTGATTTACATACAAGCTTATGACCATTGCAAAATTCGATTCGAACTTGAGTGTTCCACTGAACTTACATTATCCATATATATATAACCCTAGAATTGAGTGAACATTGTGAGGAGTGAGGGATTATGCATAATTGAAGTTCTAGTAGGCTTGTCATGGATTCCATCACCCTAAAAAGCACAAAAATAGAATAAAGCGACTCATGAGTTATCCCGGAGTTTCCAACTACTTGGAACTCCATTACCTTTTGTAAAGTTTTTATTTATGTGTCTGATCATGCATGAGTTTGCTTGAGGACAAGTAAAGTTTAAGTGTGGGGTGTTATGATGTGCCATCAATTATACATATTTTGCATGCATAATAATCCCCATATTATGGTACTATTTGAATAATAACCTTGCAATTGATAGTTAAAACGTTTATATTTTGTAATTGCAGGTTATTCGGTGTTGAAAATATAAATCAAGATGAAATCTATCAAAAACACCAAGAAACCAAGCTTCTAGAAGGATCATTCCCGAGTTTTGACTCCCAAGAAGTCAACATAGGTCAACAAAAGTCAACCAGGAGCTAAAAGACAAAACTGGGCAGGAGGCAGGGGGATGCACGGCGGGCGTGCATTTGCCCTGCTTGCTCCCCACGGCTCCCAGTACACTGCCACTCGTACCCTATGATTCCCTAGGTGTTTGCACGCCCGTGCAATCCAATGCACGGTCGTTCATTGCTCATTCTAAGGCCTATAAATAGGAGGCTTGGGTTCTTCATTCCACAAACCTCAAGAAGCAATGAAACACTATCCAGAGAGAGTATTCTCGTAGTTAGAGTAGAGAGTAGAGAGGCTCCTCCTCTTCGTTCCGCAATAGGGGAGCCAACGAAACTCAGCGTTACGCTAGTCAGTATGGCCATTCGTGGCTAAACTCTTTGTATTGCTAGGGTGAAGATGAAGTTTGGTGCATGTTTGTTTAACTTTTCAATCTAGTGGTATGTTTATGTCTTTAACTATTCGCTCTTAAAACCACCTCTTGGTGGGCTTTTTATTATTGTCTAAATCCGTCTTTATATTTGTGAGTGTTCTTGATTTTAAAGTGTAAGACCGTAAAACTCTTTTAATCAAACTTCTTTTAATATTTGTACGTCTTAATACAAGTAGAGATTGATAAGCTAAGGCTCGGTCAACACTAGTAAGGGCGTAAGTCTTTATACGAACAAATTATGCGACCAAGAATTGGTGAACTTATGTTGGGAACGGTACGTCTTTATACATGGTCTCATTGTTGCACCGCCTCCCAGTGAGCAAAGTATAATCACCTATTTAACAATAATAATTAAGTATTTAAGTTCGATGTCCTAAACTAACTCGGAGATAACACCAAAGAGTTGAGGGTAACGATGTCTCTAGCTGGGAGTCCTACCATTTTATTATTAAAGATTTTAATTCATGAATCAAATTATGTGAGGACAAGGCTCTAGCGGTGTCCCGGGTCACACATTTGTAGTAGTTATACCACGGAATTAGTCAACTTAACATTATCACGTACCAAGTGGATTCGAAGCCCAAAGCAATACTCTTCGTGACCTGATCATTTCCGAGATATTTACTTTCCTGCTATTTACTATTCTATTAGTTACATTTCTGTTACACACATCATGCACATTTTTACTTTCCTGTCATTTACTTTATCGTCATTTACTTTTCTGTCATTTACTTTTCCGTTTCACAAGCACACAAAACCCATTCACTAATTAAACCGGCTAAACGATAACAAAAGTTGAGTATTGGAACTCGACCGTGTCCAGTGGTTCGATACTTGGTTCTTACCTAAACTATATTACGCTGTGATAGGTACACTTGACTGTTGTGTGTGTTTTAAGTTTTAAGTAATTATCATTTTATTTTATAAATTTAAAACCTAATCTCGTGAAACCAACATATCTAAATATTATTATATAATATTTACACTTATTACACGACACATCACATTCGTTAAAGTAAATAATGTTTTATAAGGGACATTATTTATTAAGGTTTTCAAACATCGAAAATATTAAAAGTAGCTATTCATCTGGTTGCGTCCCAAAAGCGCCATTCTTTATTTACGGGTCCATTTTTGCTGCTCAAGCTTCTACCATTAGGTAGAGTGGAACCATATCTACATCCTGATTGGCTTGTCCTTCAATGTAGTGTTTGACTCGATGACCATTGACTTTGAAATTAGTGTCGTCTGTTTGTTTGAGCTCAATGGTTCCGTTAGGGGCTGTTTGTCTAACTATATAATGCCATGTCCATCTAGATCTTAGCTTACATGGAAATAAATTTAACCTAGAGTTAAAAAGCAACACCCGTTCTCCTGGCAGGAATTCTCCTTTGTCTTTCATATATTTTTCGTGAAGTCTTCGTATGCGATCTTTGTAAATTGTTGAATTAGCATATGCTTGATTTCTTAATTTATCCAATTCGTGTAGCTGCATCTGGCGGTTTTCTCCTGCATTATATTGATCGAGGTTGATAGTTTTTAAGGCCCAATATGCTTTATGTTCTATCTCAATGGGGAGATGGCATGCATTATATAGATCGAGGTTGCCAATAGGTGTTTTGAAAACGGTATGAAGTGTCCATAGCACATCATCTAATTTCTCCGACCAATCCTTTTAATTTGGACCAACTGCTTTTTCGAGTACTCGTTTCATGGCCACATTTGTCACACCCCAACCGACGGTGGAATACGTCGGGGCGGACGAGTAGGCTGTTCATAAGCACATGATCAAAACTAAAGTTGCATATTTTATTAAATTCAAATTCATAACCATTGTTTCAACAAAACAAGGACAAACAAGAAACAAGGTACTTCAAACAAAGTTTAATTAATTAATTAGGTCTTGCAATTCCCTATCTGATTAATCTTGAACATAACTCTCAATTATTAGCACCTGAAACATGATGAAAACAGAGTTAATTAATAATATTTGGTGAGCATACATAGGTTTGAGCATATCAAGTGTTATCAAAGTTTGTATACAATTCATATGATATCAT
Organism: Smallanthus sonchifolius; assembly: GCA_023525975.1. Lineage (NCBI taxonomy): Eukaryota > Viridiplantae > Streptophyta > Magnoliopsida > Asterales > Asteraceae > Smallanthus > Smallanthus sonchifolius. The sequence goes on along the minus strand of CM042028.1, from coordinate 13,468,422 downwards.
GGTTTAATAAGGCAATTATGAAGAATCATTATAGTTTAAACTGGGGCGCACGATCAAACCTTGTGACTGATAGGCATAACATAAATGTTATCCTTAAGTGTTTTCGGCAACAATAACCCTAACCGGGTGGGTTGGTCAGACTCAACAGATCTATCATTGTATGTCGTCGGCTTGTACTGAGTTAATGATTGTACTTGCACTATGCACAAAAAGTATGTAAACATTGTTTGCACTAATAGTATTCAAGCATAAGGCACAAATTGCACACATGATCATAATGTTTGAATTGTAATAATTGCAAATAGTTTGAGTGTAATCATATTTCACCCCAAAGATGTAAAAGTGAAAAAGGGGCTATGTAAACTCACATGGATTTGTAGCTTGAAATCACAGGTACGAGTAGTCACACAAGTTGTTTAGCTAACCGCAAGGTTAACCTATGTTTGAATGTATATATGTATCAATGACAATGCTCAAAAGACTAATGTAAAAAGGAATTGGGTTTGGATGAATGAGGGTGTATTTATTTGTTGTAAATAACATGTTTGTTTATCCAGGAATTAAATATATATGTGTATATATAAATCTTTGAATAATTAATTTGTTTACAATTAAATAGATAAATGTTTAACGAATATTTACTTGAGTATATAGATAATTAAATTTGTAAATTATACGTTTCAAATAGTTAAATAAATTCTTTATTAAATTAAATGAATAATAAAAAGGTCATATGTTATACTAAATAAAGGGGTAATAAAAATAGTTAGTAGTGGTTTTTAAATAAAATAATCTTATGAATTTTTATTAAAAGTTTATTAGTTTTTAATCCTCTAAAACGATTAAATAATTATTTAAAATTGTTAGGATAACAATTTGGTTCATAAAATATACCCAGCCTTAGGAGGTTTATAAAATAATTTTTATAGGAAAAAATTGGGATTAAAATTAGGTTTAAAAATGATTTTTTAAAAATAAATGCAAACCACGGGACTCGAACCCGGGTCTGCTCGGAGAAGGGCAAGGCGCGGGACCACTAGACCAGGTTGGTCTCAGTGTCATGAGCCGGCCTGTTTAATTGATAACTCGTGTTCAAGAGGGGACCGGGTTTCAGGACAATGTCACGCGTAAAAACGAAAAGGTGCGGGGCTAGGCTCGAACCCGCGACCTTTTCTGAAGGGAATGAGTGACTTAATGATGTAGGCTTTAACAACCTGTGTTTATTCATCACTTTGTGTGCATTTTAGTTATTTTAGTGTCTATCTTTGTTCGGTTTTATGTGTGTTTGTGGTTGTGTCTACCTCCCGGGTTTTGAGTGCTAAATGAGCGGATAACGAAGCATAAAGGAGAAGGCACGAAAGTACAGGAGGTGAAAATGTAAAAAGTCAATTTTCTTGGAATTCTGGTCCCTCACGGTACGCGAAGACCTGGGATGAAAACCTCGCGGTACGCGAGAAATCATGAAGCCTGCCCGACTATATTGTCCTTCGCGGTACGCGAAGGACTGGCCCCGGAACTTTCACGGTACGCGAGGGGCCTCCTGATCAGGAAAAAAGCCCTAATTCTATTTAAAAGGAAATTGAGCCCTAATGCGAGGGGAGTTCTTCATTAAGCCGATTTTGGAGCAGAGGGGGCGATTTCGAGAGCTCCAAGTCCGACCGGATCATCTATTGAAGCTATGCTCGCGTGTCTGACAAGCATGCGTGGCTAAGCTGCGTGTGTCTTCCTCCCGACGAATGGTTCGTATAGGTTTCTGTATTTGATTCAGTAGTTTGAATGTTTAGATCTTGTTAGCTTCTGACAATAGCTTGATTGATTGATGTATTGGTTGAATTAGACAATTTATGTGTATGCTTTGAGTTTATTTGCTTTACAACTTGTGTTCGGTTGATGACAAAACTTTGTAGCCGAGTTGGGTGACTGAAGTGAGTAACTTGGTGTTCATAAATTGGGTATTTGAATTGTGCTAGCTGTGACGAGTTAGTCGTATAGGTTGTTAACAACAGCTTATCTTCAATTACTGTTTCAACTGATTTTCCAGCACTATGTCTATGTGGTGTCTAAACTGAATAACTGGATTGTATGTGAACCTAGAACCTGAAGTTTGGGAGGGAGTTACATCTTTATTTGATCTGTGTTTTCATTCTAGTTTACTAATCTAAGCAATATTTCTATCCATTGATTCCCTGTGGATTCGACAACCCTACTTCACTGTCTACAGTCGAAGGTAGATAAGTAGTAGTTTTTATAAGTGTTTTTGATTGACCTTGACACCACGATCAAAATGGCGTCGTTGCCGGGGAATCGGTGCGCTTAGTTTTATTATTTTAGTTTAGTTGTTCTTTAGTTGATTTTGAGTCTTAACAAAAACCCAAAAAGATTTTTATTACTTTTATCACTTTAAAACAAAAACCCCAAAATATTTTCTTCTATTTTATTTTTAGTTTTATTTCTTTGTTCAGAACTACTCGGGTGTGCTATTTGTGCAGGTCAACATGGACAGGAATTACCATAATGACCAGTATTACTATGAGCCGTGCAGTAGCTGTGGCATCACTGGCCACTGGGCTCAAGATTGCCCAAGATACAATTCACATGGTGGTGGTCATGAGTATCAAAGCTACCAGGAAGATTACAACCAAGACTACCACTCGAGCGGGCCACATTAATAAGACAACTATCAGTCTGAATTGGATGCCATCCGGTCAGACATGGTGGAGCTGGCCAAAGTGGTGCAGGAAGTGGTGAAACAGTAGGTGGACCAGGCAAAGCATCATCAAGCCTTGCTAGATCAAGTTGTCCACTTAACTGAGATGTTTGGAAGCATCATCAAAGAGGTAGGTAAGCCTTGCAGTGCACATCAGTCCTCAAGTGCTGAAACCACAACCAGTGCACACCTCCATGATGTAAGTTTTAAATCCTCATTTGAATATCCTTCTTTTAAGCAGACTCCACCACTGGTTGTAGAGGAAGTGGTGGAGCATAGTGAATCTACCTCTGACCCTAATCAGGATCTTATTTCACAAAATAACTTGAAAACTGAAAATGTGAATAAACCTGTAAAAATCCTATTCCCTAATACTGTAATCAAACCATTTTGTGAAGAAAAAGAAGAAGATCCAACACAGGATGAAAGATGGGAAAAGTTTGAAAAGCGTAAAATTAACTCACTATTTTTAAATACGCTTAAACAAGATCCTGAGAGTGTTGAGTGCTTGAAAGGTTTGAGTACCCAAAAATGACGGCACAAATGTCCTGAACAGGTAAAGCTGAGTGTTAGTGTGAATGCCGTGTTTACTGGTACCCTTCCCCCGAAACTCCAAGATCCAGGAGCACCTATTATTTCAATACAAATAGGTGAAATTAAACTGGATAAAGCGTTGCTGGATCTTGGAGCATCTGTTAGTATAATACCAGGGAGTCTGTATGATCAGCATGAATTTGGTCCATTGCAGAGAGTTAACACCACTGTGGTGTTGGCTGATCAGACTCCCGCACGTCCTCGGGGGATTGTAAAGGATGTGATTGTGAAGGTTGGAGAATTTTATTACCTAGTGGATTTCTTGGTGTTGGATTGTGTCAAGAACACAGAACCAACTATCATTTTGGGTAGACCATTCTTGGCCACTGCTCAGGCAGATATTAACTGTGCTGAGGGAACAGTGAGAATGAGATTTGGGGCTCAGAAAATGAGTCTTAAGATATTTTCAAACTTACCGAACCCAAAAGCTAACAAATGTGGACCACCTGAAAAGGTGGATCACCCGGTCGAGAATGCTTGTTTTGTGAGTGACAGGTTAGTTGAGCAAAAGAATGGTGAGACTCCGGCCAAGGGAAAGAAAAGGGTCAGGAAGAGAAAGCGGAAGGGAAAGAAACCGCAAGTTCCTGATGAAGAGAAAGAGCTCTTTGCTTTGTTTGTGAAAGCTTGGAGGACATTTGATGAGGAAAGGAACCAAAGTGTGGGGAAGGAGGACTTCAAACATCCCACCCGACCACCATGACATCCATAAGGTACACCGCGTCTGGCTGAAGACGTTAAACTTAGCGCTCTTGGGAGGCAGCCTAAGGTTAGTATGTTTTAATTTCTTGTCTAGTTAAATGAACTTTGTGGGTGTGTTCTCTAGAAACCCTCACGAGACTAAACTCATCCACTCGGGCTACCGAGGGGTTTAAAAGGCTTGTTGCATACGCTAAATGCAACCGTGATTCCTACAAAAGTGAGTTAGGATTTTGTCTTTGTTTTGTGTGTTTTTGGTGTGTGAACCGACCAAGTGTGGGGAAGTCTTTGAGATGTATTGGAGTCTTGTATGTGCCATTGAGGGCAATGCACAAACTCTTGGAGGGTAGACAACTATTTGTGGAGTTTTGTAAATTTTGATGTTTTTCGGTATGTTTTGTAGTTTTTCTAAGATTTTATAGGATTTTGTGTTGATTTTGGCAAGAATAATGATGGGGAATCACGTTCCAGGTATGTACGAACCTTATTCAGATGTTGGACCAAGTTTTGGTGAAGGTTGAAAATTTTGGGTTTTAAAAAAGTTGGAAATTTTTCTAAGGCAAAAATCCAATTTTTCAACTTTTCTTTCTGTCACCAACAGGTCCTCGCGGTACGCGAAGATTCCCTGGCCTGTTTTTCGCGGTACGCGAGATCCAAAATGGTCTGGCAGAATTCTTGTTCTTCGCGGTACGCAAAGGATGTTCCCATTTTTTTCGCAGTACGCGAAAACTATATATATATATATATATATATATATTTCTTTTCTTTCTTTTTCGTGTGGGTCCGTCGTGTCTTTTATTTTCAATTGAGTCTTGTTATTGAGTCGATGTGACGCTTGTGGGTTTTGCTTGAGCTTATATTTGCAGGTTTTGAATGATCCACCCGTACTCAATCTCCATTCGGGTGGTGATTTCTGATTCTTGCTTGTTTCTTGTACAAGGCAACCTATTGCATCTGTGTAGTATGATCGCGAATGAAATGCTATACGATCGCATATCTAGCTAAGTTCTTTTATTTTGTATTTGTCTTTTAGTGTTTGTTTCTCTTCATACATTGAGGGCAATGTAGTGTTTAAGTGTGGGGAGGTAGAGTGTCGTCTAAGTTGTTATTGAGTCTGTATAGTTAAAAATTGTTGAAAATCCATAAAAATTAGAAATTTTGTCAAAAATGTCCTTGGATTAGAATCTATGCAGTTAATTTGAAAATGATAGGTACAATTGGAACTGTGCTCGTGTGTAATTGAATTGAATAATAAATAGAATGTGCGTCTGATTTGTAATGTTTTGGTAGGCCCAACCGACTTAAAGAGCTTAAACATCCCGATAGTGTTTCTATACTTAATTGAACAATTAATTCAGGATATCTTATGGGTTCTCATCTTAGGGGCGTCGGTAGGGTCGAAACTGTCAATATAGGATGATAGGTACCTCTATAAGCAAGCATTTATAAGTTTTTGAAATCTTTTGGCACACTGCTTTCCTTTTATGAAAATAAATCCGAAAGTTGGTGGCGCCCGCATTCCATAATCCATCATTCATGAGCTTAATTAGATTGAGAGCTTGAGTTTTGCCTACGTGTTACCCTCCGGGATAGTGACTTGGTTGAAACACCCATGGGCGAGACTTAAATAATCAACGTCTGGATAGCTAAGTTAGGTTTATGTGTTTCCCTTCGGGATGGCGACTTGAAGGATACACCACTAAACCGAAGCTTATGTGTTTAATTGCTAAAGAAACTGCAGCCTACGTGTCACACGTCGAGTTCCAGCTTGATTGAAACACCACTGGGTTAGGTTTATTCATAAAACATAAGGAAGCTTACATCGTTCATTCATTGTTTCATCATTCCATCTGATTTCTAAAACCTATGAGTTAGTGCTTATAGTGGTGGGAAAATCTATATGATTTTTCCCGTGCCTAAACATGACCTTGAGATGGGATTAGATTGAACTGTACCTTTCTGAGTCTGGGACCCATAGATAGACTGTTGGCTTGGTAATAGATATAATTTTAGATCACAGAATTGGGGGCTCGATAGGTCGGTGGTTGGCTTTAATCGGATAGAAATATCAATTGTTACAGTTAGCGCGTGATTGTATTTGAAATGATTAAATGATTGAGATTGTGAGAGCAGGGTCCAATTATGATTCCATTGCATAATTCTTTTTCGGGACGCAAAAGAGTAAGTGTGGGGATGTGATGTAGGGTTTAACAACCCGTGTTTATTCATCACTTTGTGTGCGTTTTAGTTATTTTAGTGTCTATCTTTGTTCGATTTTATGTGTGTTAGTCGTTGTGTCTACCTCCCAGGTTTTGAGTGCTAAATGAGCGGATAACGAAGCATAAAGGAGAAGGCACGAAAGTACAGGGGGTGTAAGTGTAAAAAGTCAATTTATTCCAGGTCTCTCGTGGTACGCGAAGACCTGGGATGAAAACCTCGCGGTACGCGAGAAATAATGAAGCCTGCCCGACTATATTGTCCTTCGCGGTACGCGAAGGACTGGCCCTGGAACTTTCGCGGTACGCGAGGGGCCTCCGGATCAGGAAAAAAGCCCTAATTTTAATTAAAAGAAAATTGAGCCCTAATGCGAAGGGAGTTCTTCATTCAGCCAATTTTGGAGCAGAGGGGGCGATTTCCAGAGCACCAAGTCCGACCGGATCATCTATTGAAGCTATGCTCGCGTGTCTGACAAGCATGCGTGGCTAAGCTGCGTGTGGCTTCCTCCCGACGAATGGTTCGTATAGGTTTCTGTATTTGATTCAGTAGTTTGAATGTTTAGATCTTGTTAGCTTCTGACAATAGCTTGATTGATTGATGTATTAGTTGAATTAGACAATTTATGTGTATGCTTTGAGTTTATTTGCTTTACAACTTGTGTTTGGTTGATAACAAAACTTTGTAGCCGAGTTGGGTGACTGAAGTGAGTAACTTGGTGTTCATAAATTGGGTATTTGAATTGTGCTAGCTGTGACGAGTTAGTCGTATAGGTTGTTGACAACAGCTTATCTTCAATTACTGTTTCAACTTATTTTCCAGCACTATGTCTATGTGGTGTCTAAATTGAATAACTGGATTGTATGTGAACCTAGAACCTGAAGTTTGGGAGGGAGTTACATCTTTATTTGATATGTGTTTTCATTCTAGTTTACTAATCTAAGCAATATTTCTATCCACCGATTCCCGGTGGATTTGATAACCCTACTTCCTTGTCTACAGTCCAAGGTAGATAAGTAGTAGTTTTTATAAGTGTTTTTGATTGACCTTGATACCGCGATCACTTAACCGGTTGGTCCAGGGCGTATGCCTTGCATATGATCCGACGCGAAAACCTTTTAACATAGAGATATCAGTCGTCATCTCCCCAAACGTCCCCGTCCCAAACCCAAACCCCAATGTCACCCGATTCGATACAGGTTGACCACGAGATCATGGGGCTTTTAATCCCTGTATCAAAACGAAGTTGTAGACACCAAAATTACCTTGTATGATTGCGTGTGGAGGACGAACGGCTAAGGTTTTAGCTTCGGTGTTGTTGGTAATCGATCGCAAACTAGACGTGAAATGGATTAAGTTTAAGAGTTTAGGAAGCTTGTGGCAAGTGTTGCGAAGGTGTGGGACTAGTTTTTATAGACCAATTTCATGTTAAATGCTCACATTGAAGTCGGGTTTGATTGGAGACGGTTACGGGACGATTAGGCTCAAATCCATTGATTGTAGGTGTAATTGGTGCGTTAAAATAGATCCAATCAGTCGCACGATGGTTTACAATGGATTGATTACAGTTTAACATTCATAATCGATGGATTCATGCACGAATTTGAGGGCTTTGGGTTCGGTTTGACTTTCAAAAGCCAAACCTACGTGAAATTGGGTTCAAAACCTAAAAGGTTCAAATTAAGGGGTCTAATGCCTTCAAACGGGGTTCAATGGATCGAGGGGGTTCAAACCAAGCTTATTTTCTTTAAATCCTTTGTGTTTAAAAAATAAATTTTGACTTTGTTCTATATAAATCCTATAAAACTATAAGTTTTGAAATGTTTTATAAAATTGTCAAACACACACACACACACACACATATATATACATATATATATTTAAAACTAATAAATGGGTTGTATATATATATATATAGTCATGATTTGTAAAATATATTTATATTTAGAATTCAGAAAAACTCACACACACACACACACATATATATATATATATATATATACATATATACTTATATTCATAAAAGAGTGGAATCTAAATAAACATTGCCATGTTTTATCAAAAATACATTGCCATGTATTTATGCCTAATCATATTTATTCATATGCACCATAATGGAAATTAAATGAAATAAATATATGTATATGTAGATATATTTAATATATAAAACCATAATGATGTTGCAAAAATGAATGCACACAATGAAAAATGATCCATACTACAATTGAGGTTATATCACTGCACAAATCAAAGTATGAGAAAAACCCTAAATGTTACAACATTGGTAACTTCAACTTGTCCATTAGTGTTGGAGTGATAAGATGTTGAAATTCTATGAGTGCAGCAGTATCGTCTAAGCACTTTTTCTAGCTGGGAGTTGCATAAATGGGTGCCTCCGTCACGGATTACTGCTTTTGGAGTTTCGAATCGAGCGAATAGCTTCTTCAGAAACTTGATAACAATTCGACCATCATTTGTGAGAAGAACTTTTGCTTCAACCCATTTGGATACATAATCTACTGCAACGAGGATGTACCTGTTGTTGTGTGAAGGTGGAAAAGGGCTTTTGAAGTCAATACCCCATTCATCAAATAATTCACATATTTGAATACAATTTTGGGGCATTTCGTCACGTGCAACAAGATTTCATGCCCTTTGACATGTATCGGATGATCGAACCAATTCATCTGCATCTCTGAAAATAGTGGGCTAGAAGAAACCAGAGTCAAATATTTTTCTTGTCGTATTGTTAGCCCCATGATGACCTCCTACTGGTCCTTTGTGACATAGGCGAAGTATGTTGTGAGCTTCATTCCTATACACATATCTTTATACTACTTGGTCTGCACAGATTTGGAACATGTACGGGTCCTCCCAGAAGTAGTGCTTAACTTCGACAAAGAACTTCTTACTTTGCTGATGTGTTAAACCATTTACAAGTATGCCACTTACGAGAAAGTTAGCCATATCAGCGAACCAGGGGGTGCTATTCTGTCGCCTAGGCTTGTAAGATGAATTTATGAGGAAAACGATCATTGATATTGGATTCTCAAAGATCTTCTGGAGTTGGGGTTTTTAAACGGGATAAAAGGTCAGCTGCCAAATTTTCTCCCCCTCGTTTGTCTCGAATCTCAATATCAAATTCTTATAGGAGCAAGATCCACCTTGTCAACCTTGGTTTGGCATCTTGTTTGCTGAAAAGATACCTTAGTGCGACATGTTCTGTATATACTATGGTTTTGGACAGAACCATATAGGAACGGAAAATTCAAAGACAATGGCAAGCAATTCTTTCTCTGTAGTGGAATAATTTCCTTGAGCTCCATTCGTTGTCTTGCTTGCGTAGTAGATGAAATGGAAATGCGCTCTTTTCTTTGGCCCAAAACTGCTCCCACGGTTCGATCATTGGCGTCACACTTTAGTTACAGGGTTCAGTCTGGAGCAATCATGATAGGTGCTTCAATCAATTTTCTTTTTTAGTCTGAAAGGCGTTTAAGTAGTTTTCTAAAAACAAAAGGGGACGATCCATTTCCAGAAGTTAGGACATTGGTCTTTCGATTTTTGAGAAATCTTTGATGAAATGTCTGCAAAACCCAGCAAGGCCTAGAAAACTGCTTATGGTTCTCACCGAGTTAGGTGGCGGTAGCAATGATACGGTGTCCACCTTGGCTTTATCTACTTCCAAGTTTGATCGATGAAGGGTAAATAAAAGTGGTCCTTTCGAGTGGCATCATTCAGCTTGCGATAGTCGATACATACCCGCCATCCTGTCATTGTTCTTATTGGAATTAGTTCACTCTTTTCGTTGGTGACAACCGTCATCCCTCCTTTCTTGGGCACAACCTGGACTGGGCTTACCCACTTGGAGTCTAATATTAGGTATAATAGCCCTGCATCGCGAAGCTTGCTTACTTCCTTGGTCATGATATCTTGCGTTTTCGGATTTACCCGTTGCTGGTGTTGGACGCTGGGCTTGTATTGATCTTCCATCATAATTTTGTGATTACAAAAAGAAGGATTTATTCCTTTAGTAACCATCAGCTTCCATGTGATAGCTTCTTGTGCCTCCTTAGTACTGTAAGTAATTCCTCTTTTGTTGAGGGTTGGAGTCTAGTGGTAAGAGGAAATTTCCACAACCAAGAAGTTGTGGGTTCAAACCTTGCTCAAAACAAAAAAAAATGTCGTTCAAAGTAATTACTCTTTTTGTTGGGCTGTCTGAGAGACTGAAATGATGACTAGAAGGTTTGACTCTCCCTCCAAAAATCCGTATACTAAATGAGATGGAAGCTCTGTTAATTCTAGGGTTGGTAGGTCTTCCACATAAGGTTTTTCCTTAGGCTCTTCCTTTCAATCCATGATTTCAAATTCCTGGAGTGCAGAATCCTCATCTTGCATTTGCTATGTGTCTTCAACCATGAATCCTTCAAGTAATTCTGCAAAAGCTACTTGTTTTTCCAAGTCTTCACTCTATTCAATTTCACAAAGGGTGTCCTGGATATGGTAGCTAAGGAGAAAATCGAAACCGCCTGTCGTGCAAGAATAATCGTCTTGGTTGCTAGGGTATTGCATAGCCTTCTTTAGATCGATTGTGATATTCTTATCCTCTATATCTAGAGGTAACTTTCTTCCCCCACACATCGATGAGAGCGGGTGATGTGGTAAGGAATGGTTGTCCTATAATGAAAGGGGTGCCAATGCCCCCTTGTAAGTCGATAATTACGAAATCCATTGGAAGCACGAACTTGTTGATTTGCACTAACACATCTTCAGCTATACCCATTGGATATCTAGTTGTCCTATCTGGAAGGTGGATTCCTGATTGTGTAGGCCACAATTCTTTTAGTTTTAGTTTCTTGTACATGGTAGCGGGTAGCACATTGATGTCTATATGTAAATCATCAAAAGCATTGCCATGATGCAACTTGTGTATAATGCAAGGAATCATCATGTAGTCGGGAGGACGTTTACCTTGAAAGATAACAAAGCATTCCTCATTCATGGTGACGTGAGGATTCTCCTCCAACACAAGCATGTTGGAAAGAATACCTTCAAAAATTTTGCATGTCCAAGAATTTTGGATAGGCACTCATTGAACGGGAGGTGTAGTTGTAGATGTTGTAGTAAAGCATGAAATATCCCTTGTTGCCTTTCCATCCTAGTTGGTCTAGGGATAGTTAGAGTGCCTTCTGCCAATTATCTTGAGAGTGTTGTACTTGCTCGGCTTAGCCTTTGGGGCATCTCGTCAAGAGGTTCTTCAATGATTAGCGGAATGGCCTCAAATTCTTTAGGAAGTGAATTTTCTTTTACCTCTATGTTCTTTGTTTGCTCATCTCCTAGGGCAGGATCTACAAGTTTGGAAGGATCTTCTTGTTGATCATAAGAGTAAAGCGCAATGATTTGTGCTTTAATTTTTTTCTAAATTACAGATCAAGTTCTATGGGCTCCAAGGAATGGATTCTTGGGCTGACAAGTGCTCAGCAGGGGAATCGAGTATTGGTGAAACCTTAAACAGAGCTGGGTAAAGGAGTATAGCATGATCCATGGGTCGCCATATGAAATAATAGTATTCATATGTGTAATGAGGGCCTCCACATATCTCATACTAGGGCTCCTTATAATATCATAATCAAAGAAATCTTCCACCATGAATTCCTTGGTAACTTCATTATAATATTGGCCCATTCTTTGTAACAGAAAACTAAGGACTAATCCAACAACTCATATTTATCTTAAAACTACCATGTCCCCGGCAACTGCGCCGAAAACTTGATGTGTTGTGTTAGTATGTATATTTTTTATTAATATTTGTAACATGATTATCAGGTTTTAAAATTTAATAAATGATTATTAGTTTCACTGACTACACACAATAGGCAAGTACACCTATCCCAGCGTAATATAGTTTAGGTAAGAATCAAGTATCGAACCAACGGACACAGTAGCTTTTTGTACTCAATCTTTGTTATTGTTTAGTCTAATAAAAGGGATAGTAGACTTTTAAAGTAAAATCAGGTGAGGGAACAAAATGAGGCAGAGGTTTTGAGAAATAATCAGATCAAATACATATCATTTGGGTTGGAATCCACTTGCTAGTAAAACGATGATTTTAGAAAATCAATAATGTGGCTATTTATGAGGGATGGATAACTCCTTGATCCAGATACTGCCTTAATAACCATCTGGAATGCTAGCAAGCTCTTGCAAGTGCTAGTCTCTTCCTCTCGTCGTTATTCAGACTAAGATTATGTTGTTGACTTGGCTCCCTAGGTAGGGTTACCAACGCCGTATGGCTCTTTGGATAGTCGGATGCACAAACAATAACCTCAAAACCACTCATGAAGATCAGAAAATCAACTAATTTATGTTCTTAGTAATAAAGTGGAAGGGCTACAACCCTCAATCTAGTGACTAGTTAAAATGATACTACACTTTAACCACCACGAGATCGGAATAAAGAAATCTTGTTTACAAAAATACTTTAAATAAATACTTCTTACTTGTTAAGCTTTGGACACCACGGCTCGAGGTACGAGTCCAATGCGAGCCAAAACAGAAGAGGAAAAGAAGTACCGAAACAAGACACAATGTCTAGCTAAGACTCAAAATATCTTATTGAATACCTAAACCCCCGATTATCCAAAGTTTAAATCTATACTAACTGGGTCCTGGTAGCACCAAATATTTGTATAAAGACATACAAATTTGAATCAATGCTAAGAAAGATGTCTTGCTTACGACACCCATAAGAGTTAAGACTTTAAATGACCAAAAATCAAAAACCCTTGTCTTTTTAAATAAAATTATAAACAAGATAATCCAAGAAACATAAACACATCATTTAATAGCTTAAAACATTAATTTACACCAAGTTTCATCTTCACCCAAGTGATACAAGAAGACTAGCCAATAATGGCCATATATATGAATACACAAACATTAGGCGATATAATCATGGAATGATCCGGTGATCAAACCAAAGCCTACGTGAAAGTGGTTATTAAAATGATTCTTGATCTTGTGTGCAGTGACAAACTCTCTCTCTCTCTCTCTCTCTCTTTATCTCTTTCTCTTTGCTACTCTTCGTGGAAAAGACTTGTGGGAGCTCTTTCAAGTTGTTAGTTGTCAAATGAGGAGGCAAAGGCCATCTATTTATAGGTTGTCCGAGGGGGATGCACGACCATGCATCCGTACGCACAGACATCCATACATCCGTGTGAATCACCTTTAGTACTTTGATCAGCTTTTTTTTGGCACCCTCTGAAAAGGTGCACGACCATGCATGGGATGCACGGGCGTACATGGGTTGACCGAGCATTGATTGGCTTCCATAATGTTCCTGCTTAATCCTAAGGTAGGCATAGTCGTGCCTGTCCATTAATGGGCGTGCCTCACTTCTAACTTTCATAAATTGTTGACTTTTTCCTTCACTTTTCATTCCTTTTTGCATGGGAGGCTAATTTAGCTGCAAAAATCAAGAGGGAAGCAATTTAGTATGTTTTAAAGTGTAATTGCTCATAAACTAGTTAAATATGAGGATAATTATGCATGTAAAACATGTATAATATGATGCATATCAGGCGTCTTGGGTGTTGGCTCTCTTTTGGATACGAATCTTTATCTTTTCTCTAAATGGTGATGTCCTATAAAATCTTGGATATGAATCCATATGAATCTTTATCTTCTCTCATTAGAAGATTGTACATACTATAAGTATTACCATATAATGCTATATACACAATCAAACTCAATTATGTATATAATCAAACTGAATCCCTAAATATACATAACAGTTTTAAATAACAATTTAACTCTTAGTTTTTCAAATCCATCATACAAAGTTACACACACAAACAATATACATACATATATGAAATTCAAATAGGTTACATACCAAAATGTACCCACATATATAATCAATCAAGACAATGTTAATTTCTCAAAAAAAATTTCCTTAACTATAAAAAGGGGGGTTTATACTTGGTGGATGGTGGCCGACGGTTGGTGGTGGTGGTGGATGGTATGTTGGAGGTTGTGTTGGTGGTGGTGATGGCGCCAGCTATCTGCAATGGTGGCTGTGATGTGATGGTGACGATGTGAGATGGTGATTATGTGTGATGATGGCGACCAAGAAAGAGAAGGTGGTGCTCTGTGATGGTGGCATCGTGCGATGGTGGCTGGGATGCGATGGTGCTTATGATGTGATGATGGCGACCGAGAAAAGGTGGTAGATGGTGGTGGCTCTGTCGATGGATATACAAGAATCATCAATTGGGGTGGGTGGAGAGAAATGAAAAGGGAAAAGTGAGAAGTAGTGGCGAAGCTGTGTCTTTTGATCTAATATTATCGACGAACAAATCACTTGTAAAAGAAGTTACTTTATTTTGTACGTAGTCAGCCTATGTTTGATAACAAATTAGCAACAAATGATTAAGTTTTCGGTAATTCGCTGATAATTACGAATGGATTACCTAGTACTACCTTCATTTTGTGGGTTTTTAAACCTTTAAACTGCTTTTATGGACTTTGATATCTGTTGGTGGGTTATTTTAGTTACATAAACCTACACCGGGTCATAACGAGTCAATTTGGGATTACTAATCCTTGTGTGTGAATACTATACACTCTTGGGCCTTTATGGGCCTAGCCATGTGTTGGTGGGTTGTTTTGATTTCACAAACACCTAAACTGGGTCATAACAAGTTAGTTTGGGCTTACTAATCCTTGTGTGTGAATATTATATATTGTTAGGCCTTGCCATATGTTGGTGGGTTATTTTGGTTACGCGAACCTACATTGAGTCATAGCAAGTCAGTTTGGGCCTACTGGTCCTTTTGTGTGGATACAATACACTTTGGGCGTTGCCATATGTTGGTGGATTTTTTTGTAAGAAAAACCTACATAGAGTTATATCAAGTCAATTTAGGCCTACCTATCCTTGTGTTTGAATACAAACAAATTCTTTGATTTATATTTCAGATATTATAAACAAATTATATTACATTTCCAAACATTACACATTCCGTAAACTTTATATGTGTGCACACGCGTCTGCCTATGGCCAGACGTGGGCACCACGGGTAACAATTGCCCTTATCTTTATATGTGTGCCCATGAAACCCAATAGTTAGACACAGGCGACACGTGAAAAAATTAAATTGTATTTTTGTGTGCGCCCATGAGTACTAATTGCTAGGAGGGGACAACCCTTTCAAATAAAACAAGTTTAAATGTGTGCACATTGAAGAACATGCACACATGGGAAAATAGTATAGGTCTGTCTTTATGCTACACCCACGGTAGAATAAACATTGATGAAAAAGTGTTTAGATTCCAAGACCATCAAGTCCAACAGGTTTGCTAACAATGATCTACCATATTGTCTCTTAACACGAACCACACCCTAACAATGATTTACCATAATTGAAATATAGGGAGGTTGCCATTTTTATTCTTGAATTGAAATACTCAAGGTTTGGCCGACGATTAGTGTTTCCATTTATAGAAAGCTTGATGTAGGTATTTATAGAAAGTATTACTAGAGAATTATCAACGAAAATTCCGTCACAAACGGACCCACACCAACAAACGACTAAAAAGGTTGGAGGGAATCCAATCCAAATTTTATCCTAAACATTAGTGACGGATTATCAATGGATCATCCATCAACATTGTGTTCCCTCTTATTTTGGCAGGTTCATGCCACGTTTTCCCTTGTTAATCTGTTGATATTTGTTGGACAAACCCACGACGCACATTTCGTCGGTAATTTGTCGGTTGCCCATCGATACCTTTATTAACTTTTTTTTTTTAAACATTTGTTGTGTTGTAAGGCCCCCAAACCGGGCACCCTAAAATTGGATCACATCCCTACGTATTCTCCTTAAAAACACTTAACTTACATTTAAAACATACAACAAAAGTCTTTATCTAAAAATAATACATCTTTTAGACTCATTATCGTTTATCAACTTTACCTTATGAATGCATGCGCACCAATCCGAGTAGCACCGCTCCCAAGCTAAGATACCTCATCGTGTAAACTCATATGCAAAACAATCTAACGTACATACAAATTCAACTACGCTGAGTGAGTTCTAATGGTTTATATTAAATAGAAACCATCTCGTCACAAATGTCATTTATATCAACTCAGGACATTCCAATCCTTTACTAAACGATGGTTGTTTAATAACATGTTAGTACCTCATGTTACCGATCAATTCCCATAGGGGTCTAACACCCAAGACCCATCCCATGATTATAACCCAGTAAGTCTCACCGACATGGATCGAACTTACCATTCTACTAACTTGTAATTCACCACGCACATTGACACGATGTCTGGTTAAAACGCCCCACTCCTAATCATATACCCGACTAGCCCTAACAATGACACTAACAAAAAGTGCCTCAACACTTTAGTCGTAAACACGACCTCGTTCCCACACCACAGTCAATACATTACTTAACATTAAAGCAACAACATCACAACACATTAATTATCAAATAAAACTTGCTTGCAATATAAATTAAATATAAATGCACACAACATTTACCTCGCCGCAACCGCCCTCGTCAGGGTTACCCTCGTCAGGGCGTTAATCATACTCTGAGCTCATCACTGTCCCCATGGACATTGTCATTCTTGGTGACTTCCCGAAGGACCTCGTCCTCCATAATCCCATTTGCCGTGTCACAAAGATAATGATGCAAACACAAAACAACAAGCACATAACACATAACCACATACTAGCATTTACATGACTCGTTAACTAAGTATGAAACCCCGCACATATTCTCATGATATCATACCCTAAATAGACTCATAAAACGTCTAACTCAATTCCCCACTCATCCCAAACAACTCATAGTACAATACACTCACCTAATCATGCCAACCCATAGTCCACACCACCTAAGAACATCACATTGACCCTTAATTTGATTAGTACATAATTATCTCGTAAAACACTTCAGGTTTAATCGTAACTCGTAATCCATTTGATTTATGGAATAAAGCACTTGAGTATGTACGATAGCCCCAGAATAGTAAAACGTTTAAAAATAGGGGATTAGAAACTCACCGGATATGCTGAGTCCAAATCCTGAACCGCATTTGTGTTCTCGCTCAACACCTGAACCTGTTAAACATACGATCCAAGGATCAGATTACGTTCAAAACATACGTCGAATAATGTATAACAATAATTAAACCCCGACACTCGTCTCATCATCTCACGTCCCTTCCCCACGAGACCCCCGTCTCACGGGTTTACGTATAATATAGTCCCCGACCGGAATAGGATTTGTGTACCCGAGTCCAGACTTGCATACACACGCATGTGGGTGCCATGCAAACCCTAGCCACCCATGTAAGGCCATGCAAACCCCAATCCACAAAACTCGTATGTCTGGGCCGATTTTCTTCCACGCATGCACGTCGTGAAAACGTAAAACCTTAACCGGTGTCGTACCGGTTTCCCTCGTCGTGCACCACCACACCACTTATCACCCCCACCATCCTCATTGTCGTCTTTGTCCTCGATGCCAGGTCCAAACCCTATCCTTGTCTAGACCCGTGCTCGACCTAGCCCATTCACCACCGTGAACCATCCCTTTCGGTCGTCGGCTTGTTTCCACTCGAGCCATCATGCACACCGAGTGTAATCCGTCCCGTCCTACTCCGTTCACCACCACGGTGTGTCACCATAGCCGCCACCTTGCCCTCCGATAGCTACCCGTAGGAAGTTTCCACCCTACGCACGTCACCCATGCAGCCATGGCAAGCACCGACTCCCACCGGTCCTCCCTGCTCACACCATAACAGTCGTGTTTCTCCTCTCCGGTCCTTACGCCGCCCCTCCACAACCTACCGCCGTCTCTGTCGTGTCGTCCCCTTTTTTCCCCTTTACCACCACCAAAGGCTTGCCACCCTTTCCTCGTCTCCTCCGTCGCTAACCTTGACCACAACCCCAAACCCTAATCGGGTTTTTCAAGCAAAACACGAAAGGAACTAGAAAAGGATACAAACCAGGTTTACCTTTGATAGGAATGGAGTTCCCGCTCGAAACCGCCTTGAGACCACCCCCTCCGGCTCCTTCCCGATTGCTCTCTCCCCTCTTCTCTTTTTCTTGTTGCCATCGCACTCTAGGGTTTTCCTTCTAATTGCTATTTAAACCTTCAAGGTGTACACACGGGTCCCTCTTAATCCTTCTCGTGCATTTTAAATCCTGAACTATCATTCTATATGACTAATCGGCTCCTTTTCGTTGTTCAAAACGCACCTTAACAACTAATCTTGTAAATCCTCTTATTTAATAAAATGCCGGGTCACCTACAGGCCTGAACCGTTATTTTACGAATTTTTGGGATGTTACATGTGTCATGTCAGTAATCACAATAATGATACTCTTTTTTTAATAATGACATCGTTCTTAATATTACCAACTGTTTGAAGTTGCACAAATGCATACAATCTAAATCGGATTAAGTTGTTAGCCAATTTAAGGAAAAAAAAATGTCTTGTACTGTACTGTAATCTGCGTTTAGAAAGCTTAAAAGTACTTTTTTTTTTCATAAAATGCAACATTGATTGAAAAAATGTATGTTAATAGCTACATCTTGCTTTAGTGCATCAACTATTGATGTGTGCAAATGGTATACATAAAATTTATCAACCATTCTAGTTTTAAATTTATAAAATGGAAATCACCAAAAACCAAACTACATACCTGTAGGCAATCTAGTTTTAAATTTATAAAATGGAAATCAGCATTCATACATCTCATGCATAGGGTATGCAAAGCCTATTTGTACAAATCTTAAGGAGTTCAGATGGAGAGAATAACCACCTAGGCATCGAATCCTCTTGACTAGAATGACTGAATGATGAAAAGTTGTGTGAAATGTTAGAACAAAGTAGATCTCGCTAGGGCTTCTGGTCTAAAGTTAGAAAAAGGCCAATGCTATAGACACAAATTAACATCCTAATATCAAGAAGCAAACTCAGATTCAATTCTACTTATGACTTAGAATCTCCTGGTCACAGCTGAATAGACAAAAGCCCTAGCGATTTAAAATCTACCCACCACATGAACATGCAGACTTAAGGGGGATTGGACCGAACCCAACAAGCGCAAGACTGACGCCTGGAAGGGGGATTGGATGCACGACGTAAATGGATAGACATAGAAGGGGTTCCCTCGACTTTCGATGTGGGTGAGTCATCTCGAGGGTCGCGCCTACTACCACTGATGGGGGAACGCATCATTCCTACACTAGTGGCTCGTAGCGAACGCCACGATCTGGAGATCAGTTCACTTGAGGCAGACGTTGAGGAGTTACAGGATGATTGCGACAGACTAGTGGCTCTGAGAAGACGTGTTTCCGATATGGAGGATGAACAGTACATGACCGATCACTATCTTAACACCATTCAGGGACGAGTTACTACTATAGAGGAGCGGATCACTGCACTAGAGCAAAGAGTCACAGAGGCAGAGCGGCGGGCCACGGCCGCTGAGGGGCGTGCTGCGTCCTCGGCAGTACTAGCTGTGATTTGCGCCATGTTAGCTACAGAAGCCATTCAAAACGACACTTTTACTCATTTACCTCATTGAGCCTATCGTAAGCGGGCTATGCTCACGCAATATTCTAGTATGAGAGTTGTTTGGAAGAGTTTTATGTACTCTTGAATAATTTGTGTTTTTGCAAACTATTATCAAGTTATTTCATCTTCTATATTGCATGGTTTCTTTGATTATTACGGATGTTGTGTCATATGCACATATGTTGACTTTATTGTATATTGTCTTATTTCTTTTATTGTTGTGATTAGAAGGAAAACCATGCCGCCACGCAGAGCACCCAGAGTCAATGCAGAAGGCAGCAACGCGATGAGTGATGCACAAATCGAACAACTTGTGACACAGCGAGTAACTGTTGCCATCACGAATTACGAAGCAAATCGATACACCGGAGGCGGAGGTGGTTCCGGTGGAGGTACGTCATGAATTCCAATCGAATAAGACGTTCTGTGTAAGATGGTCACTGGTCATGATTGATTGATTATAACGTGACATTATTATCAATACAGGAAACGGGAACAATGGATGCTCTTACAAGGCCTTTCTGAACTATAAGTCCCACAAGTTCAGTGGTACCGAAGGAGCTGTAGGTCTTCTCCACTGGATTGAGAAGATAGAATCAGTCCAGCGAATTAGTAATTGTGCGGAAGAGAACAAGACCAAGTATGCCACATGTACCTTTCAGGATGGCGTTCTCTCCTGGTGGAATACCGATGCTTAGACCATTGGGATCGACGCTGCTTACCAGATCCCATGGGAAGAGTTGAAATAGATGCTTATGGATAAGTATCTCCCGCAAAATGAACTGCAAAAAACTTGAGGTTGAATTCTAGAACCTTACCATGAATAGGGCAGAAGTGGATGAATATACCACCAAATTTCACGACCTTGCTCGACTATGTCCACACATGGTCACTCCCGAGTATAAGCAGATAGAACGGTACATTTGGGGCCTTGCACTCCAGATTCAGAGCATGGTAACTACATCCAAACCGGTTACAATCCAGAACGCGGTCTGATTGACGCATGATTTAACCGATCAGGCCGTTCATCAAGGAGTATTTGTGAAGAAGGCAACTGCAGAGAAAAGCTTCGATAACAAAAGGAAGTGGGATAACAGTAATGCTGGTAAGGGTCCCATACAATCAACTCAAAGGAAACAGGAAAGTGTAAAGGCCTATGTTACAGGGCCGAATGAGAAGAGACAATACACTGGGAACTTACCAAAATGCAATAAGTATAGTTATCATCACCTAGGATCTTGCGAGATCTTTACATGCCGAAAGTGCAAGAAGCCCGGCCATGAATCTAAAAACTGTAGAACTCCTGAGCCAACTGCCAATACTAGGGCAAACCATGGATGCTTTGAATATGGTAATACTAATCATTTCCGCAAAGATCGCGCTAAACTAAGGAATCAAGGTGCCAATAATGCACATGGCAGAGCTTTTGTGATTGGAGCTAGAGACGCCGGACAGGATCCTAACATTGTTACGGGTACGTTTCTTGTCAACAATCATTATGCTTTTGTTTTATTCGATACGGGTGCCGATATGAGTTTTTTGTCAACCGACTTTAGTCCGTTAATTGATATAAAACCAACTACACTAGATAGTAAGTACACGGTAGAGCTAGCCATTGAAACCGATAAAATAATTCAAGGGTGTACCTTGAGCTTGGTGGATCATTCCTTCGACATAGACTTACTACCCGTAGAACTTGGAAGTTTCGAGATTGTGATTGGCATGGATTGGTTGTCGAAGAATCAAGCAGAAATTGTGTGTCGTGAGAAGATAGTCCATATTCCACTCTTGAATAGAGAGGCACTTTTGATTCAAGGAGAAAGGAGCGGACCTGCGCTAAAGATTATTTCATGTATGAAAGCCCGGAAGTACGTACGAAAGGGCTATCATGCAATCCTAGCACATGTGATGGAAAAGAAACCAGAAGAGAAACGAATTGAGGATATACCGATTGTTTGAGACTACCCAGAAGTTTTTCCCGACGACTTGCCATGATTTCCACTTCTGAGACAAGTCGAGTTTCGAATCGATTCGGTACCTGAAGCCTACCGATCGCGCGATCACCGTACCGATTGGCGCCGTCGGAAATGCAAGAGTTATTAGACAAAGGGTTCATAAGGCCGAGTGTCTGACCATGGGGAGCTCCGGTCTTGCTCGTAAAGAAGAAAGATGAAACTTTCAGAATGTGTATCGATTATCGGGAGTTAAACAAACTGACTGTTAAGAACCGGTACCCACTCCCGAGAATCAACGATTTTTTCGATCAATTACAAGGTTCCAGCTACTACTCAAAGATTGACTTACGTTCAGGGTATCATCAACTAAGAATCCAAGATAAGGATATCCCAAAGACCGCATTTAGGACTCGTTATGGTCATTATGAGTTCCTAGTCATGCCTTTTGGTTTGACTAATGCGCCAGCATCATTCATACATCTCATGCATAGGGTATGCAATGCCTATTTGTACAAATTCATGATTGTATTTATCAACGACAATCTAATATATTCGTGAACCAAAGAGGAGCATGAGCAACACTTGAAATTAATTCTGGAACTGCTCAGTAATGAAAAGTTGTATGCCAAATTCTCGAAGTGTGAATTCTGGATGCGAGAAGTTCATTTTCTCGGACACATAATCAACGATATGGGCATACACGTGGATCCGTCCAAGATAGAAGTAATTAAGAATTGGGAAGTATCGAAAGTACCAACAGAAGTGCGCCAATTCTTAGGTCTGGCCGGTTACTACAGAAGATTCATTGAAAATTTCTCCAGGATAGCTCAACCTTTGACTACACTGACCCAGAAAGATAAGAAATTCGATTGGGGCGATAAGCAAGAAGCAACATTTCAGCATTTGAAGCAAAAGTTGTGTTATGCATCGATTGTATCTCTTCTAGAGGGATCGACCGATTTTGTAGTGTACTGCGACGCATCACACTAAGGACTTGGCTGTGTGTTGATGCTAAGGATAAGGTCATCACTTACACGTCCCGACAACTCAAGATTCACGAGAAAAACTACACTACCCATGACTTGGAATTGGGAGCCGTAGTTTTTGCACTCAAGATTTGGAGACACTATCTCTACGGTACAAAATGCACTATTTTTACCGATAACAAGAGTCTCCAACACATCTTCGACCAGAAAGAGCTAAATATAAGACAACGAAGGTGGGTCGAATTACTGAATGATTAAGACTGCGAGATTCGTTACCATCCTAGCAAGGAAAATATCGTAGCGGATGCCTTGAGTAGGAAAGAACGAGTCATGACTCTACAAGTGCGAGCATTCTAAATGACAATTCATACGAGTCTTATAACTCGAATTCGTGATGCTCAGCTTGAAGCAGTCAAAGAACCAAACGCCAAGGAAGAGTCCTTACGAGGTATGGACAAGCAAACATAGATCAAATCCGATGGAGTCCGTTACTTCAAGAATCGGGTTTGGGTACCAAGCTTTGGGAATTTGAGGGATCTGATAATGTATGAAGCACATAAAACCCGATACTCAATTCATCCATTCTCTAACAAAATGTATCAAGACCTCAAGGAACTTTATTGGTGGCCAAACAGGAAGGCATGTTGGGAATCATGTACCAATTTTTAACTTTTAAAAACAATAATTATTTAAACCCTTTTAGATAAATAGATCAGATGTATTTAGCGGAAGCGATTTGTGGTACAATAAACAGATCAGATCTGGATTCCCGTCAGTGATCTGATTACACGCGTATAAACAATATAATATAAACCAACCATAGGGTGTTCAAGGATCATACCTTTTATGATAAACCGAATCAGAAACACCTTGGTTCAACGAACGTCATGCTAGATGACACGATCACGAAACCCGCAAACAACTAGGACCGTCTCACGAAACACGCAAATGGCGGCGGCGCAGGTGGAGGCCGGCTACGGCAGCCGGTGGTGGCCGATGGCGGTGGTTGGCGACGACCGGAAAAACGCAAGAGGGGGGCGTCTCCTTCTCCTTGCGAAATCTAGATGGTGGCAAAACTTGGTTTTAAGGTTTAACATTAAGGATATATTTATAACCCCTTAATTTACTCAATGCACCCTTGAGAATTAACTGTTAATTCCTAGTAATTAACTGTTAATTACTTCTAACCCTGTACTTTTACTAATTATAAATAATCAGTAAAATACTAACCAATTAACGTTTAACCCTTAAACGTTTAAATCATCCATGCTTCAATTATTTCTCTAAATAATTAATTGGCGTATTCACCAATTTAAATATTTCTCTAAATATTAATCCACATTTTAATTAATCCGTATTTCGTGAATTATAATATTTAACAATTAAATATTATATATTTGTTCGTTGCCCAAAGTGTAACTCTATGGATCATACCTCATTAGTAACGTTGATTTAATTGACGATCGGACATCATATATTCAACAAGGCAGACATCGCCACCTATGTCAGTAAATGCCTAACTTGCTCAAAAGTCAAGGAAGAGTATAAGAAACCATCAGGGCTGTTACAACAACCAGTGATACCACAATGGAAAAGAGAACAGATTTTCATGGACTTTATCATAAAATTACACAAAAACTCATGTGGCTATGACAAGATATGGGTAATTGTCGACCGTTTGATGAAGTCTGCACACTTCATACCAATCAAAGAAAGAGCTAAGATGGAGAAACTGACCGGAACTTACTTGAAAGAAGTTGTATCAAGGCATGGAGTGTCAATCTCTATTATTTTGGACAGAGATAATCGATTTACTTTTATGTTCTGGCAGTCATTGCAGAAAGCATTGGGTAATTGCATTTTCCGATGACATATGTGATAAATTGTCAGTATCAGGTAACTGACCAGAAGTTTCGACATTACTACCCGTACTGCGTTTCGCGGTGACATACGTGATATATTGTCAATTAAATTCTAGACAATCGCGTAATTGCATCATAAAATATAACTCATATTTTAACATTGTAAAATACTCTTATAAGTACTTAATTTGATTATCACCAACGTTCATACCAATTAACGTGATGCGCGTATGACGTAAAAATTACATATGCATGCTATGATGTGAATGGACTTTGCTAGTTATGAGTTGACCTAGTTACTTAAAATTAAGTCTAACACGTATATGATGCATGAATTTATGATTATGACGGGAATGGTTATTGATCTGAAAGTCGCGGTTGTCACATACTCTAATCACAAAAGCTCGCTGCTTTGCCTGTGACTCCCTGCTCCAGTGCAAACTAAAAAATTGAAAAACACATACAACGGTTGTCAACCCTAGACCGCTGTAAATGATAATATATAAATTTATGAATATTTTTTAGATGACCAAATAAGGCGGTTAAAACCTAACCGCTGTAAATGCTCTCAATTAAGGCGTTCATAAACCAAATTATAAATTGTAACCGCCACAAAACCCTATATCCTAACCCTAAACCCTAAAATAATAAAATAATATGAAGCGGTTTGTTTATTATTTGTGGCGGTATAGTAAGTAACCGTTGTAAATGAAAATCAAAGACCGCCATAAATGTAGTTTTTTTACTAGTGAGCTACGACTGTAGCGGCACAACTGTTACATGAGAAAAATTAATAAAACAAAATCTATATATGTGTACAACGCGTCCCTGGGTAGAACGAGAGGTAGAAGAAGAGAAAGAAATTCGTCATAAAAAGAGTCGACGACCAACCAAGACCTAGTGGCAGTAGCATTGGTGATGGATTAGAGGGAGAGAAGAATAAAACAAGAACTCAAGGCTCTGATATTATATAGAATAATAAAAACCTCATTAAGTTCTATTTATTATTGATCAACTATTTATAAAAGATTATCTTCACAAGAGAATGTGATTATTATTACACATTTCATTTGATTGTGAGAAATAAAACACAAAGATTTGATTGATTGTTGATTAAACTTATGTTAACCTAAATTAAGAAATAGGAACCACAAAGCAACATAAAAGGAGACAAGAAAAATGCAGTCATATTCAAATTCAGATATTGATAACACCATGTATAATTTAGTTTGATTAACCACAATAGAAAGCTACATAGACATACATCGTTTAACACATGTAGATGATTGGTAATTATCAATCACTGTAATCGGGAAACTTATTATTTAACGTCTTTTAACTGATAAACAGAGATGCACGAAGTGTTCATAAATAATCATCATCCACTACAATCAAACACCTTGTTATTTAACGACTTTAAGTGATAAAGAGAAATGCACGGTGATTATAGATAGCATACTTTGTAACATACACATTCGTTAAACACATAAAAATACTTTGCCAAACATAAAAACAAAGAATTCCGATGCTACAAAAACCTCATCTTAAATTAGATTCTAGCCCATGTAATTTTCTTACAGATCATTTAATTTCTTTCTTGCAGCCCAGATTTGAAATCTTGGCCCAAAGATATTAGACATCCCATATTCCCATGTTCTCTAGTGAGCTCCAAAAGACTCGCTTCAAGCCTCCAATCATAATGATTATTTTAAAGCAAAACTGATTAAATTAACATATTCGACTGCAACAATCGTTCTTCTTTAATAAATGGTTGGGAAATACAATAAACCAAACGTAAAATGAACGACGAATACAATAAAGTGGTATGTAAACGGATAACAAGCTGCGTCGCAACTCCTTTTTGGATAGCAAAATCGATCCTATTAAAAACAAAGTTTTGGGTCTTAGGGGCCGAAATTTACTATGCACGACCCGTTGAAACCTGTTCAGAAATTCCACAACCTCCGGGCCTAGGAAACCAAATGTATCAAAAGCAAAAGGGATAAACACGTGTTGCTCGTCTAGACAAGCTTTCTCGTGTTTAACAACTTTGTCTGATTCCGCCTTCAACGCAGCCTGGCACGCAACAAACTCGTTGTCCCTGAGCCCCACAAGGGGGGACACTCCTGTAAGGTCCACACAAGGGTGTCCCCCCCCCCCCCCCCCCGACCACCCAAACACAAGATATTAGCTTGCCGTAGAGTAGACCTTCCTTCAAGCGGATCTGTTAGAAAGTTCACGGATGCCTCCTTTTTAGCAGAATTTCATGCCCGCTTAAGAATATCACATAGGACATCCCTAAACAAATGATGCATGTATTTAAAACCAGATAGCTCCTTGCAATGGACCGCATGCTCGCCAAAAGAATCCAAAAAAACCTTACGACAAACTGGGCAGGGCTCATGCAGGAAACAGAGGGATCATTAGCCGGTTCTTAATGATAGATCGGTACTCCACATACGACATATGTTGGCCCACTCATTCAATGAGGATGACTGTCTGAGCCCGAGGAGCTCAAAGACATTCAAAAACCGCTTTTTGGCGATCAGATAGATAAAACTTCACTCCAAAACTCTGTGCAATTCTACTAAGTATGGCACTCGCCAAAGCATGCTAGGGGTTAGAGGGCGGTGTCATTATTAGAGAAACCGCTACTATCAAAATCAGGAAGGGACATGTGCAAGCGATCTATCGCACACCTGTAGTTAGAGTCTAAACCATCAATACCACAACCCCGAATAATGTGATCCTGCAAATTCCAAAATTTTGCCCTCAAGGCCACACAAACATATGCAGATACAACCTCAGCCGAAACATAAAACCAAACCCTTAAAACGGGTCAGAGTGATGTCAACCTCCTTTGAAAATAATGATGTATTATAAAATAATAGAGGTGAAATACACGGATAATATTTAGGGTAATTTATACACAATCTCTATTATATGTGCATTTTGTTTGTATTATATACACAATCTCTATAATATTTGCATTTTGTTTGTATTATATAACTAGGTTATAAACCTCGTGTATTACACGAGTTGAATAAATGCATATCAAAAAAGATTTATATATTACATATTGATGATATATTATATAGTTTTTTTCATACAAATTTTAGAAACGTTATATAGTTATTTTTTAAAAATGTTTTATAAAAAGAATAAAAGAAATGTTCAATTTATAAAAATGTTTTATGAACAAACTTTTTTTTATATAAAAAACGTTTTATAAAAAGAATTATAAAAAATCATTATCATTTAATAAGAGAGAGAGGCGGGAATCAAAAAATTATAAAAAATTAAAGAAATGTGTAAAATTAATAGGAGAAATAGGCGGGAAAAAATATTAAGGATTCATAGAATAGTGACAAGTGTCCCACAAAAAATTTATTTATTATATAATATAGATGTGTCTATATTTTAATTGCCAGTGCCACTATATTACGCAGAGCCGTCGCCTCTATACTATACATAATGCATATATATCATAGCATTAATTAACTACCTCTATATTATATGTGGTACGTGTAAAAATAATATTTTTACGTTTACACTCTGCAACAAACCATCTTGTGAATATATTAATGCTGTGTTTCCGAGTTTAATAAAGGAAAGAAAAGAAGAGAAAGAGAATTAAGGAGAGAAAAACGAAAGGGGAAGGAAAAGAAAGGAATTAAGAAGAGAAAAGAAATGGAGGGGAATGGAAAGGCATAATGTAATTTCGTGTTCCAGGAAAGAAAAAGAAATTAAAGATTTTATGTGTTTATTTTCCTTTTTTTCCACTTCCTTCCAATTTGGAAGGAAAGTTGGGAGGGGAGATTTTCCCTTCTTTTCTTTCCACTTCATTTCATTAAAAAGCTCGGGAACACAAATTTTTTTAGTTTATTTCCCCTTCCTTTCATTAAAAAACTCGGGAACAGAAATATTTTCCAGTTTCTTTCCACTTCCTTTCGCTTCTCTCCTTAAAAAGGACTCGGGAACACAACGTAAGAGAAGTTAATCCTTCGTTTATCCTTTCTTTTAAAACCCTTTTACATTTATCACGATCATCAAACGTTGCAAATCATTGAATCCCAACAACTACCTCATCTCTTTGTCTGTTCATATGTGAGTAGGATTTTAGAGACGTATTTTAGAAGATAGAAGGAACTATGACTTCAATTATATGGGGGTTGCTCACTTTATCTACTTCATTAGATTGGCGGAGCTGTATGAATGCAGAATGGGGGGAGACGTTTCACTTACATATCAGATAATGGAGAGAAACTTAGTAAGTTAGGCAGAATCTTGGTTTGCCCATATGATGCGGACGAGCTGGCCCAACCACCTGGCCCATGAAGCAGGTCGCAGGCCCAAGAGAAGCCCAAAGCCACTAGAAGCTGTCGGCTCCTTTTGGGAGTAATTTGGAGTATTTTTTTAATTGATTTTCTTGCCTAAGTATTTTAATAACTTTATTTTTGGTTTGGGTTTGTTTCCTTGTTTGTTGGCTATCTTTTAGCTTTGGAACTCTTTATATTTGGTCTTCTTTTTGTGATGAACGGTGATTGGATTTTTTTTATAAAAGTTTATGCACATTGTGCTTTAATCCTTTGAACCTGCTTGTTTCCTCTTGATCCGACTTGAGTTGCTAAGAATTTGCATCAGTTGGTATCAGAGCCCAGCAGTGATTCGATGGGAGATCGTGGAAGTTTTCGTCGTCATCACCGTAGACACGCCGACCGAGGCAACGAGGATGAAGGAAGAGACCCACGTGATATCACAGAGATTGCGAGGTTGCAACAACGGGTCCGGGACCTAGAATTGCAGCATGAAGATCGTTCGGAGGAAACCGAAACCGATAACGACATCTGGGATGACGAAGGAGGAATCGGTAACCCTTTTGGCAGGAGGGCTGGACGCCGTCGTCCTGTTGAATCTGATCCCCTTCGAAATATGGGGGTGAATATTGAAGTTCCAGAATTTGATGGGAAATCGCAACCAGATGCGTTTATTGACTGGATCAGCACGGTCGAACGTATCTTTGATTTGAAAGACATCCCCGACAAGTACAAGGTAAAACTCGTTGCCATTAAGCTCCGTCATTAAGCTTCATTGTGGTGGGATCATACAAAAAAGGAAAGGGCTCAAGAGGGGAGATCGAAAGTCGTTACTTGGGAGAAGATGAAAAAATTATTGCAGGAAAATTTGTTACCGGTTAATCATCGTCAAGACGCTTTTTTAGAATATCATAACTTATCCCAACAGAACTCCACCGTTGAGGACATGATCCTTGAATTTGACAGGCTTAGGATGCGGTGCGGGGCAAATGAAGAAGAAGAGCAAGTGATCGCTCGGTTTTTAGGGGCCTTACGTCCCAATATCTCGGATATGGTTCAACTCCAACCTTATTGGAATTTTAATGATGTTTGTCGATTAGCCATGCAGGTGGAAAAACAACTTAAGGCAAAGGTCAAGAACATGACTCCAAAAACCGTTCCAATCAGGAGCGAGAATACACGAGCTCCGTCCTCGTTTACTCCCGGGACTGCTCCGTCCACATATACTCCGGGAAATCGGTTCAGTGCAAGCAATACCGAAGCATCAGGGGTCCAAGCTAGCTCATCTTCGGTAACGTCCCAAATGACTAAGTGTTTTAAATGTCACGGGCTGGGTTATTATGCTCGGGATTGCCCGAATAAACACCTCGTAACATTTACTGAAGATGCTCTTCCCATATACGATACCGAGGAAGAACCCGAAACAGAAACAGTTGACGAGATCGTTTATCCTGACAATGGGAGAGGCGTTAATCACTCAACGGGTTCTTAGCACAGTCCCAACTTCACCTGTTGATGAAACACGGTGGCTCCGTAATAACATTTTTCGAACAAAGTGCACATCGAAAGGGAAACTATGTACTATATAATCATTGATGGCGGAAGTTGCGAGAACATGGTGGCAACTAGCATGGTAGAAAAGTTGGGTTTAAAAGCAGAACCCCATCCCGATCCGTATCAACTAACGTGGCTGAAAAAGGGGAATGTCGTCAAAGTTAACCAACGTTGTCTTGTTCAATTCTCGATTGGAAACCGGTATTCGGATGAGGTATGGTGTGAAATTATCCCAATGGATGCTTGTCATGTATTATCGGGGAGACCGTGGCAATATGACAGGAAGACGACACATGATGGGTTCAAAAATACATATTCTTTCAGGAAGGATGGGTACAACGTTACTTTAGCACCACTCGACACCCGTGAAACGGGAACCGAAGCCTTTATCTTAATGGAATCAGCCTTCCTCGACTTCACAAAATATACCACACCACCTCTTATGTATACCCTAGTGATTGCCGAGCAAAACAGCCCTTCCGGAGAAGCACCAACTGAAGTACAACCCCTCCTTCTTGAATTTGAGGATGTGTTTCCGGATGACATACCCGCCGGATTACCTCTCATTCGGGAAGTTCAACACTGTATCGATTTTGTGCCGGTTTCAGATATCCCAAATAAGCCTGCATACCGTATGAACCCTAAGGAATTTGAAGAATTACACCGACAAGTGACCGAACTCCTTGACAAAGGGCTTATCCGAGAGAGCATGAGCCCGTGCGCTGTTCCCGCGCTACTAGTACCAAAACCCGGGGGTGCCTATCGAATGTGTATTGACAGTCGGTCCGTCAATAAAATTACCATCAAGTACCGATTCCCTATACCGCGGTTCGAGGATTTACTTGATCAGTTACACGGGTCATCGGTTTTTCTAAAATCGATTTACGTAGCGGGTATCATCAGATCCGAATGCGACCCGGGGATGAATGGAAAACGGCGTTTAAAACACACGATGGACTCTACGAATGGATGGTCATGCCGTTTGGTCTTTCGAATGCTCCGAGCACGTTCATGCGGTTAATGAATCAAGTATTTAAAACCCTTATCGGTCGCTGTGTTGTCGTTTATTTCGATGACATTTTGGTGTTCAGTCAAGACATACAACATCTTCGTCACCTCCGACAGGTTTTTTATATTCTTAGAGCTCAAAAACTATATGCTAACCGCACCAAGTGCCATTTCTTGTCGCAGGAAGTTCTTTTTTTGGGTTATCTTATCTCGGCAAAGGGCATACGTATGGATGAGTCCAAAGTGGCAGCAATCATCACGTGGCCTACCCCCGTGTCGATTCATGAAATACGGAGTTTCCATGGCTTAGCTTCTTTCTATCGACGGTTTATTCGAAATTTCAGTTCGACTGTGGCCCCAATGACCGATTTTCTTAAGGGAAACACCTTTGTTTAGACTCCTGCCGCTAATAAAGCCTTTGAAGAATTAAAGAAACATGTTACCCAAGCACCTGTACTCGCATTACCCAACTTCCAGATTGCTTTTCAAATCGAATGTGATGCTTCTGGACTCGGAATTGGCGGAGTTCTTAGCCAAGATGGCAGGCCCGTTGCTTTCTTTAGTGAAAAATTAAGTGACGCGAAACAAAAATACAGTACATACGATAAGGAGTTCTATGCAATTAAGTGACGTCACTATTTATTACCGGGCGAGTTTATTTTGTATTCGGATCATCGGGCTCTGCGTTTTATTAATGGTCAACCTAAGTT
Organism: Smallanthus sonchifolius; assembly: GCA_023525975.1. Classification (NCBI taxonomy): domain Eukaryota; kingdom Viridiplantae; phylum Streptophyta; class Magnoliopsida; order Asterales; family Asteraceae; genus Smallanthus; species Smallanthus sonchifolius. Next base: position 13,436,211 of record CM042028.1, on the reverse strand, counting down.
GAACCCACGCCATGTTAAATGGGTCGAGTATTTGCAAGATTTTTCGTTTGAAATCAAACATAAAGCAGGTTCAACTAATACCGCCGCGGATGCCTTGAGCCGACGACGTGCACTCCTTACATCCCTACAAATTCAAGTCGAGGCCTTTGATGCGTTTAGGGGCATGTACCCCGATGATCCTGACTTCTCGGCGCTGTGGGAATGTTGCAATACAGCTCCTACAAAGGAATATTCAATTCACGATGAGTTTTTGTTTAAAGGTAATAAAGTATGTGTCCCGAAGTGCTCGTTACGGGATGCTATTATTTTGGAAAGCCATCAAGGGGGATTAGAAGGTCATTTCGGGAGAGACAAAACACTTAAGCCGGTACAAGAACGTTTTTATTGGCCAAAAATGGTTGCTGATGTCGCACGCATTATTGACCGTTGCGGGATTTGTCATGTGGCCAAGACTCACCACTCAAATGCCGGTCTTTATACTCCTCTTCCTGTTCCGGATGGTCCTTGGGAGGACGTTAGCCTCGATTTTGTCGTGGGGCTTCCCTGAACTCAACGTCAAAAAGACTCAATAATGGTGGTGGTTGATCGTTTTTCGAAAATGGCACATTTTGTTCCCTGTGCAAAAACATATGACGCGAGTCAAGTTGCTCGCCTTTATTTCGCAGAAATTGTTAAGTTACATGGGGTTCCCAAGTCTTTGACATCTGATCGGGATGTAAAATTTGTTGGTCACTTTTGGCGAACGTTGTGGAAACGTCTGGGTTCACGTCTTCATTTTAGTAGTGCACATCACCCTTATAGTGACGGTCAAACTGAAGTCACAAACAGGACCCTTGGAAACCTTCTTAGGATTCTTGTGGGAACTAATCCGCGACAGTGGGATTTGGTGCTTCCTCAAGCCGAGTTTGCGTATAACCGGTCCTCACATCGGTCTACTGGTATGAGTCCTTTTTTGGTTGTTTATGGTCGTAATCCTTTCACGCCACTAGATCTTACACCGTTGCCTACAACTGAGCATTTTAGTACCGAAGGGGAGGAGAGGTCAACTCAAATCAAGTTAATTCATAAACAGGTGCGTGAACAGAATGAGAACAATAATATCGTTTATCAACGACGTGCGAATATCCGAAGGAAGAAAGTGGTTTTTAATGAGGGGGATCTCGTGTGGATTTATTTGAGCAAAGATCGTTTTCCTACGGGGCGTGCCGGTAAATTACAACCCCGTGCTGATGGTCTGTTTCGGGTGCTGAAACGCATCAATGACAATGCCTATAAAATTGATTTGACGGGCCACTACAAAGTATCCGCAACGTTCAATGTTGCAGATCTCTCACCTTTTGTTCCCGAAGACGATGACCCGTTTGACTCGAGGACGAGTCCTTTCGAAGAGGGAGAGAATGATGCGGACGAGCTGGCCCAACCACCTGGCCCATGAAGCAGGTCATAGGCCCAAGAGCAGCCCAAAGCCACTAGAAGCTGCCGGCTCCTTTTGGGAGTAATTTGGAGTATTTTTTTAGTTGGATTTCTTGCCTAAGTATTTTAATAACTTTATTTTTGGTTTTGGGTTTGTTTCCTTGTTTCTTAGCTATCTTTTAGCTTTGGAACTCTTTATATTTGGTCTTCTTTTTGTGATGAACGGTGAATGGATTTTTTTATAAAAGTTTATGCACATTGTGCTTTAATCCTTTAAACCTGCTTGTTTCCTCTTGATCTGACTTGAGTTGCTAAGAATTTGCATCACCATCATTCATGGATCGGTGGTCGAATGCAACGCTTATTGCCCTTCCAGGGGATCCATCCGATCACTGCCTTCCAATCCTTAAAACGGATATGATAAACTTTGGTCCTCCACCCTTTATATTCTACAATTCGTGGCTAAGCAAGGAAGATCTAAGAGAGGTGGTGTTAAAAGCGCATTCACTTCCCCTAAAATCTGGCACCGGCAGACAAGATGTTAGCATGGAAACTAGAAAACATAAAAGGATTATTGGGTCGATCGTTAACGAGGTGCAAAATGATGATCCAATTATACTCCCGGATTACCATTCCAATAAACTTGATCGGGTGTATTTATAAAGTTTTATAAAAAACCTTAACAAACATATTGAAAAGGGTAATTGGGTTGATCGTTAACGAGGTGCAGAATGATTTTATAGCTAAAAGAAATATTTTGGATGGCCCCTTCATTTTAAACGAAATTGTTTCATGTTTAAAGAAAGTGAAAGAGAAAGCTACGATTCTAAAAGTAGATTTTGAAAAGGTGTTTGATGCACTCAAATGGGAGTTTTTGGATAACATAAAAGATCAAATGGGGTTTTCAGGCTGATGGAGAGGTTGGATAAGTAGTTGTTTAAAATAAACTACCACATCTATACTCATCAATGGGGCCAATCGAAAGAATTTCAAGTCAAACAGTGGGTGCGACAAGGTGACCTGTTATCGCCATTCCTCTTTATCTTGGCTATCGAAGCTCTCCACGTCTCAACAAAAATGGCTTGTAATCTGGGATTCTTCAACCGAATTAAAATGTCAATTATAACATTTCACATTTTTCATACTTGTATGATCCTTATTATTCATGATGTAATACAAATGGAACTTCATTCATATCATACGTTCATCAACGTGTCCAATACACGCTTATTTCATGCTTTAATTTAGTGAAATTTGACTTTACCACGTTATGCACCGTTTAATCACTTATGTCATGATCATCATCATTTCATGATTTCACACTTTTGAATAACACTTATACTTATCAAGGATGCCTAAATTGTTAATTCAAATTCAACTCTTAAAATTACATCTCTTTCGTTCAGCCTTAAATCGCTAGAAACTCCGTTTTACATTCATTTTATGTATACGTAACTTAAGTACCCTTGATAGAATCATCTAGAAGCCCTTCAAATTGTGGACAAGCCACTTAAAGGTCTCTAAATTTCGCAAAAACGGGAGGGGGTGGTGGCTGATTTAGGACTTCCCTTTTGCTACCTTGTTCTCCATAACATACCATATATAACACCCCTCAATTCCCCTATAAATAAAACCCTCATCTCCCTTGTTTTTCACACCAATTCAAAGCAAGAATTCTCTCTAGAACTCTTGTAATTTTCGGCCTAAGTAAGAGAGTCCAAAGGCTCAAGAATTTCCTCAAGTAAGTCTTGTTCTTATTTCCTTCATTGTTATTGTTTTTCTTTTCATTCCATGTATTCAAAACCTTATCTTGTTTTGCTATTTTAATTTAAAAGTTCTTATAAATTTTAACCTATTCTATCTCTTATTATCTCTATTCCAATGTAGAATCCATGATCATACACCTTAGTATAGCAATCATGGATGATACAAAGGGTACAATAGGTGTTCATGTTGAAATTATAGCATTGAACATCATGTCCTTGTTTTGTTCTTATTCTAAAGTTTTCATGCAATCTAAGACAAAATCATCATGCTACATCATTCAATATGTAGTATTCATGTGCTAGAACTTAGATCCAAACCCTATTTATAAAGAAAACTCTTTAAAACATCAAAGAATATCACCATAGTATTTCGTCAGATCCTGACACAATTCTGTTACGGACTTGGGACAGCCATATCTAATTCACTATAACTCCAAATCAATCACATTGTTTTTTAAAGTTAAGTTCATTGTAATAGCTTTCCAACCATACCTTTTACGCCCTCAAACTTCACTGTTTCGACCTTCAAACAGCCGATACAAAATCAGTGCGCAGTTCTGTCAAAAACCCTGATTCTTGTATACTTTTCAAAACTTTAAGTTACTTAATCCTATGAAACATTTGACAACTAAAACACTTATAATTGATCATTTGAACTTGTTTTGAATCCTTTAAATCCTTAATTAGTCCATTCAAACATTCCATCTTGTCCTTACATCTTGTTTCCGTGCATTTACACAAACTACTAATCGTTTAGGGCATTCTTAATCAACCGGTTAATCATTCTCGTTTTGTTCAAGTATTTCAAGGTGATTTTTCATAGCCCATTTCTTATGCTTTATTTTGGGGTGAAAACATGTCATAGATCATAAACGTATCAACAACTTTTTCATACAAATCAATAACATATTTTCATATACTTGCTACATTAAATGGCTTATACATGATTCGTATTCATATTCATAAAGTCCCTCTCGTTAATTCTTACTTAACCATTAACTTTGATAAGCCAACGGTAGTACGATGATAGATCTATTAGTGTGACAAATCCATCAAATTCCCAGGTAGGGAGTTCGATGTTCGAAATCCGACATACCCCATGACAAAGGAGTCATACATTAGAGGGCATTCAGTCACTAGGGTTGGTTGTGGACTTCATGTATCTGAATTTAATAAACTTGTATATTTAAATTTGTTTATGATTTGTACTTGCAACTTTTCGTGTCTCGAAACATACGAAACTCACCAACTTACTTTGTAGTTGACCCATTTTTCACATGTTTTAAGGAAATTGAAGTAAGCTAGAGATGAAGTGCTCTTACCTAGGATGCATGGACATGGACCTAGTTTAATAATAAAATATTTAGACTTTGTTACTTGGTTTTTTTTTTTAAATGATGTAAACATTATTTTTGGATTCATAATATTTAATTTCCATAGTTTATCTTTATTCCAAGTATCTTGATTCAATTTCGTCGCACCCTCATGATTCCGCCTTTGGCGGGGGTGTGACATCAATGGCGGGCCAGTTCTCTCACATATGTTCTTTGCGGATGACGTTGTTTTCACAGGTGAATGGTCGGTTATTAATGCCCTAAGTGTCTAAAGACTTTTGAGGTGTTTTCATAATGCATCGGGTCTTCAAGTCAACCTCCACAAAACAAAGGTGTATGGAATCGGGGGTGCCAAATGAACACGGGCTTGATTTGGCAAGTATTCTCGGGTGTCACTACTGTCCATTACCGTTCACAACCTCGGGCTCCCGATGGGAGCAAAAATGAGTCTCATAAAAAGTTGGGAACAAATTTCGATAAGTCCAAGAACAAGTTATCCTCATGGAAGTCAAAGACGCTATATTTCAGTGAAAAATTTACTTTGCTCAAGGTGGTGCCGGGAAATTTACCTATTTAATAATTTTTCTGATTAAAGCATCAACACAAGTCATCTAGAAACTGGAGGGTACGTGAAGATCGTTTCTTTGGGGTGAGATGAACAACTCAAAAAGGATTTCATGGGTGGCTTGGGATAAAATTGTGGCGCCAAAGGACAAGGGAGGTTTGCGAATCGAGAGCATTCGGGCCATGAATTTTTCCCTCCTTTCAAAATGGCTTTGGAGATTTAAGGCTGACTCAAAGGCGATGTGTTGTATATCGGTTTGGTGAAGACATGCACCCATGCACGTGCCAACAGAAAGAAGCTCATACCACCATGTCCTTGTCCCCACGTTCCCATGTTTTAATGTAGTTGATTTTTAATGTTTATTCTAGTTGTACTTTTAGCTTTTTAGGTAGTACTTTAGCTTTCGGTTTCCTCTAGTTTAGGACCTGAGTAGTGCAGATTTCATACATATATTAAATCGTTTCTTAATGAGAGGGAGATGAGTTTATGATTAAAAAATTTGTGTGTTGATTTTATCTCAATGGATTTTTGAGTTAAGATTGATTCGTCTATGCTAGCTCAACCATGGGCGTGTTGGGTGGTGTTCTTAGAACGATTTTCTATCAGGAGTGGTGAATTTGTATCTTCGGTTAAAGATCGCAGCCCGATTGTTTGTGTCGGTGGTGAATTTGTATCCGAAACTAGCCGTTGATCTATCCGTTGCTGTTGAATTCAATTTTACCTGTCACCATAACTCAGATTCTCCTATCACGATGTGTGTTACTTTCATCAAAATCCTTCATAAAAAAATTCTATTTTTTCCGATGAAAAAGACGTTGCCGGGGATACGAAGATCGATACACAAGGCAATAAAGGAGCTAAAGAAGCTGAATGTCAAACCCCTAGATTCTTGTAAGGCACCGATACCGGGAATCCTCACTCGTTGGATTTACACATAAACATATAGCTCAATACTTGAATATCATAAATTAAAACATTCATGCATCGGAATTTCATTAATTGTTCTAACATAAAAATGTCAACCAATTTAAAACTTTTAAACATTCATTGTCTAACACATCAATCATAACATAAACTCGGGAAATCAGTCTTGTGCCAGGTAGCCACTCGCCCACTCCAACCAGCCCATAAGCGTCATACCTTTTCATTTCGTTTACCAGAGATGCATACTAAAAGTCAACTAACTGTCACGGAGTGATCTTTCATACTCTCGTGCGGCACTTATATTGGTTCTAAGTAAGCCTTAGTGACCTGATGTGGTTGTGTTTTGCAGCGAAAGACTTGATACTGACTTGTGATTCAGGTGACTCGACAAGGGAACGTTAGATTGCAAGTACACAAGAAGGTTTTGTATTGATTACAAAGTAGTACAAGTGTTTTTGGTACAAGGAACTTTGGGTGATTACAAATGATCATCACATCACCTATTAATACTACTATGGGCTGGTCTAGAAGTTTCTTGATCTAGACTATTCTATACATAGTTTATCAAAGGCAATAATTCAGCATTCTAGACTCTTCTATTTGGCTGATTTGTGTAGCTCTTTCAAGGCCATTCTAGTAGCTTCTTGGCAGCACTTTTGGTCACATTTTCTAGGCCCTTGAAGGATGTTCTAGAGTGTTCCGAGTATGCATGGCTGGTCCAGAATTTTGTAGTCCTTTTCGGAGAGTTCCAGCAACCTTTGATGTCTCTTGAATGTCGTGGAAGCTTTCAGAAACAGGAAGCAGCGAGCTGAAAATTAGGCGAGTCATGACATTCTCCCCCATCTAAATCCACGACGTCCTCGTCATGTTTTCAGAATGCCCCATGTCTTGTCTTCATAAGGCGCAATGCGGAAATGTTTTTGCTTTGACGTTGTGTATCTGTCTCCATATACACGGCGTATACTTGCTTGCCATTCACGAGATAAAGGGTGTTCAAGCATGTGGCTGGGACGGCTTTTGTTTGGTGAAAGAACTCCATTCCAAGCACGATGTTGTAGTCATCCAGAGGTGCGACTGAGAAGTCTAACTTTCCTTGCCATGTCCCATTCTTTGCTTTTACTTTCCAAGCTTGTCCCTCGATCAGTTGAGCGGCTCCATTGGCTCCTTTGATCATTCCTTCCCATTTGGTTACTTTTAAGCCGAGTCTTTGTGCCTCGCCGGGGCTTATAAAATTGTGGCTTGCTCCCGTATCGACCAATGGTTTGGAAAGTTTTCTGTTTATCTCGATTGTTACGAACCAAAGTCCCTTTACCTCTGTATTTATGGTTTTACACGGGTTGGGTTCTGTCATCTTTAAGTTTCTTCCGTCATTTTTGATCAAGCTATTCAGAACTTGAAGTTGCATTGCCCCGAGACGAACCTCTTCGTTTTCGTCCGGTTCTTCATGAACTTTCACCGCGGCATTTAGGTTGTTTTTCTTTGGGTAATATCGCGGGTTATGAGGCCTGTCGCATATGAAACAACCCTTGTATGGCTCGTTGGCTAACTGCAGTGTTTTCCGAAGGTCTTCCCTTTGGAATTGGTTGTTAATGGGTCTAGCTCCCCCACCTTTGGTGTTGTCTTGTTCGACAACCATATTTTTAGGTGATCGTGTTTCATTACGATCATGCAAGGATTTAGCGGCAATAATGGCTGATGACAAATCTTGTACATTTCGACGTTCTACTTCGTTCTTGACCCAATATTGTAGACCATCGATAAAATATGCAAGGGAATCTTTGGGCGACAGATCCGGAATTTCGAGCACAAGTGCTGTAAATTCAGCAATATAGTCCTTGATTGTGCCCTTTTGTTTGAGATTACGAAGACGAATTCTAGCTTCGTACTCGGCATTTTCCGGATAGAATTGTCTTTTGATTTCTTTTACGAAACCAGCCCAAGTAGAGATGGTGCACGTACCTTGCTCGATTTCTTTGTTCTTTCATCGCCACCATAACGCGGCTGTGTCTTTTAAGTAAAGTTGTGTCGTCTTGATCTTTTTGGCATCATCTTCGATGTCTATACCTTCAAAGTATTGTTGTACTTCCTAAAGGAAGTCGTCCACAGCCCGTGCTTCTCGTTTGCCAACGAACGGTGTTGGTTGGGGGACTTTAACCTTAGTGGAATTATTATTGCTGCTTGTACTAGCTCCTCCATCTACTATGGACTTCTTCAGAGTGCTTACTTCGGTTTGCAGCTCTTTAAAGCATTCATGGCAGCTTGCAAGCTCCTTTTACATGGTGGTTTTGAGTTGACCCAGCTCCTTCATAAACATTTCTTTCATTTCGTTTCTCATTATTGCGAGAGCGACTTTGAAATTTTCTTGTGATTCAACGAACTCGCTGTTCAAGGGCTCTACTAGTTGAAGCAATTCGTTGACATGCTCTTTGTGGATGTCGAATTCTGCCTTTAATGCTTCAATGTTGGTATTATAATCAGCAATCGATGTCTCTACATCTTCAATGCGTTTGTCTAGGCTTGCCACCAAGTCTTTGGATATATCTCGACCCTTTTTACCACCTTTACAGGATTCATCTCGTCCACGGTTCTCGTCTCTAGTGGTAGTGTTTTTGCCTCCAATCTTTCCCAGCTCAGCCATCCCAAATGAACCGACACGTCTCTGATACCACTTGTCACGGAGTGATCTTTCAGACTCTCGTGCCACTTAGATTGGTTCTAAGTAAGCCTTAGTGACCTGATGTGGTTGTGTTTTGCAGCGGAAGACTTGATACTGACTTGTGATTCAGGTGACTCGACCAGGGAACGTTAAATTGCAAGTACAAAAGAAGGTTTTGTATTGATTACAAATTTGTACAAATGTTTTTGGTACAAGGAACTTTGGGTGATTACAAATGATCATCCCATCACCTATTTATACTACTATGGGCTGGTCTAGAAGTTTCTTGATCTAGACTATTCTATACATAGTTTATCAAAGGCAATAATTCAGCATTCTAGACTCTTCTATTTGGCTGATTTGTGTATCTCTTTCAAGGCCATTCTAGTAGCTTCTTGGCAGCATTTTTGGTCACATTTTCTAGGCTCTTGAAGGCTGTTCTAGAGTGTTCCGAGTATGCAGGGCTGGTCCAGAATTTTGTAGTCCTTTATGGAGAGTTCCAGCAACCTTTGATGTCTCTTGAATGTCATAGAAGCTTCCGGAAACAGGAAGTAGCGAGCTGAAAATTAGGCGGGTCGTGACATAACGCTGGTGAGTTCAAGTTTAATCATTCAAGTAATCATCATACATATACATTCATTCATCATACATATACGTTTATTCATCATCTTTACTTTATATACGTTCAAGTTTCATCGCTTGTCTTACCGAAGTAGTCGTTTCTCATCCGTTTACCGAAGTAACCGTTTCATCCGTCCTACCGTCGTAGTCCGTTTAACATACCGTCTACCGTCGTAGCCGTCTAACATATGTCTACCACACACGGTGTGACAGTCCGTTTCATCCTTCTATCATCGTAGCCGTTTCATCCGTCTACTGTAGTAGCCATTTTACATCCTTTTACCGAAGTACCCGTTTCATCCGTCCTACCGTCGTAGTCCGTTTCGCCCGTCTACCGAAGTAGTCGATTTGTCCGTCTACCTAAGTAGCCGTTACGTCTGTCTACCGAAGTTGTTGTCATATAATCACGTATTACACGTATCTTTCATTAATTTATTAACATCTGTTTGCCATTTGGACAACCGTTTCGTCATTTACTTTGTTGGCACGTTTACACGTATTGCCCATTTTATACTTTAACTATGGTGGCACGCATTACACGTAAGCCCTTTATACTTTAACTATGGTGGCACGTTATACGTAAGCCCTTTATATACTTCATCATTCATGTTGGCACATTGACATATTTAACCACATAATACATCATCATTCATATAGGCACGTAATTATACTTAGCCTATTTCTTACTTTACTATTTAGCATGTTTCGCCATTAAATCATTTAACATCATACGAGTATGCATCCCAGCCCAACATCATACGAGAACTCACCTGGTATTCAGTATACTGTGTGAAACTTACTAAGCTTCGGCTAGACAAGCGCTACGTGATCTGTACGAATTCAATACGTGAAATCGGTTAAACTTTGCTAGTGTCGCCTATAGTGTCGCCAACACTAGAGTCGTTTGACATTGTCGCCTAGTGACAGTGTCGTCTCATCAGTGTTGCCAAAACTTTCGTTCTAGACTTAGTGTCGTTCATTAGTGTCGTGTACATGCATGACGACACTCCTTAGTGTCGTCAAATAGAATGACATGTGTCCCAATCATTGACGAACTTCGGGAAACGTACATTGTCGTCCCCGATTAGTGTCGATTAGTGTCGCCCCACGAACACAAAACCCTAATCGATGATTTTTTATCCAAAATTGTAACTTTTTATTTAAGGCCCCAAACCAGGCACCCTACAGTTGGTTCTCATAACGAATTATTCCCTTGAAAATACTCATTTTAGATATATTAAACTACAGCGGAAGTCTTTCTAAAAACATTAATTAGTATTTAATGTCATTAAGTTACCTCACGAATGCTTGCACACCAATCTGAGTAGCACCGCTCCCAAGCCAAGATACATTAACGCAACGCTTACCTGCAAAACAATCTATCGAACACACAAAGTCAGCTACGCTGAGTGAGTTCTAATAGTTTAGTTTAATTAAAAGCCAGCTCATCTCAAAAGTTATTTAAACTTTACTCAGGACCCACGGTCCTTATAAATTAGATCAACAATTCATTAACCATTAGATAACCCCTGTTATCACCCGATATCCCATAATAACTCATTACCCATGACTCGTCCCGTAATAATAATCCCACAGTCTCATCGACATAGGTCGAACTTAATACACTAATAACTCGTGCTCATGTACACGTATTAACTCGACACTTTGTTAACACAACAAGTCCCTAATCATCAACTTACTCAGCCTTGACCAAGGCTCTTACAAATCAACTGACATAACAGTCATAAACACTACGTCACAATCCTGACACAACGGTCAATCTAACTCTACTGACCACATTAATACTATCTCATGCACAATAAATATAACTCAACGCTTGTATGCAATTTAACACAAATATATAAACACACAAACACATACCTCATTACTGCACCCTCGTCAGGGTTACCCTCGTCAGGGCGTTCGACACACCCCGAGCTCATCACTGTCCTGTTGGACATCGTCACCTTTGGTGACCTCCCGAAGGACATAGTCCTCCACAATCCCGTTTTCCATGTCATAATGACAACAATGCAAACACAATACCCGTCGTGTCATAAGGACAACGACACAGTACACACAACACATGTATAAACACATAACATTATACTCTATGTACACGACTCGTTAACAGCACCTGCACTTCACACATAGCATTAGAATAAGATATCCTACGCGTATTTATAAGAGTTTAGCTCATATCCCGACTCACCCCGACTAACTCATAACACCATACACTACTAATACAGCAACACGCATACAATTACTATATCTCAATATTTAAGCACATACCACGTACATGCACACCCTGGCACCTCCTAGTTGTACCCATATGACTCGTAACTACAATCCCGACTCACCCCTGTTAGGTTACTATATGATACGTGACCATACACCCAACTTTAACCTACACGTATTAAGGGTAACATCTAGTCCCTTAGCCCATATTAAAATAATTAACTTCGTTAACTCATCGGGTTAGACCCCGAAGCTCGATACACAATTACTGTAATAAAACACGTCTTGAAAGTATGTACGACAGCCCCAAAACATTTAAAAGAGGGGATTAGAAACTCAGCAGTTATTCTGAGTCTCAGTCTTTGCTCTGCAACTCGTCCGACCTTGCTCAGACCCTAACGTGCCAATGCATGATCTAAGGATCAGAACACGTCTAACATATGTCGTATAGCACAAAAATATATATCCCAATGACATCTCGTCAGCTCGCACATTGGATCGTCCTTGACCCGCTTGGAAACCAAGTGCCCGATCTGGTTCCTAAACATGCATGCATGTTCGTGGCTTTGCTATGCAAACCCTAATCCAAGATCCTCCTTCACGCAGATTCCGGCTAGTCTCGAACCCGCGCCCGAGCTCACTCACGCACCACCACGGGTTCCACCAACACCGTGCACCACATATCAAGCATCACCTGTCGAGTACCGTGATCACCAACACCTTTCCCCGCTGCCGCCTATGTCCCCGACGTCCCCACTTTCTTCTCCGGTTAACACCCTAGTCTCTCACCACCTCCTGTCAACACCATGCATCGTCCTTGTCTCCTTACGCCACCGTAGCACCACCGTAACGGCCATCCCAGCCTCGTCGTAGCCCGCTCAAGCCGTCTCCACATTCGGCTACCCTTCACCGATCATCACCATCACCACCTGGCATAACCGCTGGCCTCTCTCGTCCCTGTTTCTCACGTAATCACCCTCGAAGCCAATCACCACCACTGTTCTCGTCTCCTCTCCGGTTGCCACGAACAAGAACCCAAAACCCTACGCTAAGATTCATATCATACGAGCACTAGATCATAATGAAAACATAGAAACGGTACCTGTAACACCCCAACCCGATTAGGGCTGACGTGTCACACAAAACAGTAATCAGAACAATATAAAAGGCATAATTTAAGTGCATAACCAGAAGTTTAAAATTCCTTACAATGATTTGCAAACGAAAGCTAAAACGTGATAATCCAATATAAAGATTTAAAACGGAAACTTAAATGTCTTAAACAATCCAAATTAAGTCTTTATTTAATCTCTCGGCTTCCACATTCTAAAAGATTAAAAATTTCTCTCTTCACACATTCCCACGATTCCCTTGAGTACCTGTGGTAGAAACAAGAGAAAACAACAAAAAGAAATACGGCTGAGCCAAAAGTTGCTCAGTAACGGAAAGACAATAGCAATGATATAACTGATACATAATAGATCACATAAATTTTCTGAAGACTGGTACTGAACTAAACATATAATACTGAAGATACTGAACTGAATTAATCTACACGACATGGTTATATCAATAAAATAAGTCGTGTACTATAACGGAGTACCCAGAGCCTAAACTGAACTGAACGGTACATGGTTAGCTACCCATGAACCTAATGAGATGGTGTATGGGGCGTACACACATGATTCCATCTCCCTGAACCGAACTGAACTGAACTAGGATCGATCCATACGCCTCTCATATAATGTGGCCAATGTACTCCCTGAGTACTAAACAGAGACGCCGTGAACTTTATAAAAACACCGTCACGAAAGGTGTCACGTCATTGACGCCACAATGACGCGTCTGAAATGCTCGGGTAACAGAGAGTCAAAACTGAGGGGTAGTATAAATGTAACTGAAAGTAATAACACGTATTGTCTAAGGGAACATGCAATATTGAGTACAAGTTCTTTTTCTTGTTGCCATCGCACTCTAGGGTTTTCCTTCTAATTGCTATTTAAACCTTCAAGGTGTACACACGGGTCCCTCTTAATCCTTCTCGTGCATTTTAAATCCTGAACTATCATTCTATATGACTAATCGGCTCCTTTTCGTTGTTCAAAACGCACCTTAACAACTAATCTTGTAAATCCTCTTATTTAATAAAATGCCGGGTCACCTACAGGCCTGAACCGTTATTTTACGAATTTTTGGGATGTTACATGTGTCATGTCAGTAATCACAATAATGATACTCTTTTTTTAATAATGACATCGTTCTTAATATTACCAACTGTTTGAAGTTGCACAAATGCATACAATCTAAATCGGATTAAGTTGTTAGCCAATTTAAGGAAAAAAAATGTCTTGTACTGTACTGTAATCTGCGTTTAGAAAGCTTAAAAGTACTTTTTTTTTTCATAAAATGCAACATTGATTGAAAAAATGTATGTTAATAGCTACATCTTGCTTTAGTGCATCAACTATTGATGTGTGCAAATGGTATACATAAAATTTATCAACCATTCTAGTTTTAAATTTATAAAATGGAAATCACCAAAAACCAAACTACATACCTGTAGGCAATCTAGTTTTAAATTTATAAAATGGAAATCAGCATTCATACATCTCATGCATAGGGTATGCAAAGCCTATTTGTACAAATCTTAAGGAGTTCAGATGGAGAGAATAACCACCTAGGCATCGAATCCTCTTGACTAGAATGACTGAATGATGAAAAGTTGTGTGAAATGTTAGAACAAAGTAGATCTCGCTAGGGCTTCTGGTCTAAAGTTAGAAAAAGGCCAATGCTATAGACACAAATTAACATCCTAATATCAAGAAGCAAACTCAGATTCAATTCTACTTATGACTTAGAATCTCCTGGTCACAGCTGAATAGACAAAAGCCCTAGCGATTTAAAATCTACCCACCACATGAACATGCAGACTTAAGGGGGATTGGACCGAACCCAACAAGCGCAAGACTGACGCCTGGAAGGGGGATTGGATGCACGACGTAAATGGATAGACATAGAAGGGGTTCCCTCGACTTTCGATGTGGGTGAGTCATCTCGAGGGTCGCGCCTACTACCACTGATGGGGGAACGCATCATTCCTACACTAGTGGCTCGTAGCGAACGCCACGATCTGGAGATCAGTTCACTTGAGGCAGACGTTGAGGAGTTACAGGATGATTGCGACAGACTAGTGGCTCTGAGAAGACGTGTTTCCGATATGGAGGATGAACAGTACATGACCGATCACTATCTTAACACCATTCAGGGACGAGTTACTACTATAGAGGAGCGGATCACTGCACTAGAGCAAAGAGTCACAGAGGCAGAGCGGCGGGCCACGGCCGCTGAGGGGCGTGCTGCGTCCTCGGCAGTACTAGCTGTGATTTGCGCCATGTTAGCTACAGAAGCCATTCAAAACGACACTTTTACTCATTTACCTCATTGAGCCTATCGTAAGCGGGCTATGCTCACGCAATATTCTAGTATGAGAGTTGTTTGGAAGAGTTTTATGTACTCTTGAATAATTTGTGTTTTTGCAAACTATTATCAAGTTATTTCATCTTCTATATTGCATGGTTTCTTTGATTATTACGGATGTTGTGTCATATGCACATATGTTGACTTTATTGTATATTGTCTTATTTCTTTTATTGTTGTGATTAGAAGGAAAACCATGCCGCCACGCAGAGCACCCAGAGTCAATGCAGAAGGCAGCAACGCGATGAGTGATGCACAAATCGAACAACTTGTGACACAGCGAGTAACTGTTGCCATCACGAATTACGAAGCAAATCGATACACCGGAGGCGGAGGTGGTTCCGGTGGAGGTACGTCATGAATTCCAATCGAATAAGACGTTCTGTGTAAGATGGTCACTGGTCATGATTGATTGATTATAACGTGACATTATTATCAATACAGGAAACGGGAACAATGGATGCTCTTACAAGGCCTTTCTGAACTATAAGTCCCACAAGTTCAGTGGTACCGAAGGAGCTGTAGGTCTTCTCCACTGGATTGAGAAGATAGAATCAGTCCAGCGAATTAGTAATTGTGCGGAAGAGAACAAGACCAAGTATGCCACATGTACCTTTCAGGATGGCGTTCTCTCCTGGTGGAATACCGATGCTTAGACCATTGGGATCGACGCTGCTTACCAGATCCCATGGGAAGAGTTGAAATAGATGCTTATGGATAAGTATCTCCCGCAAAATGAACTGCAAAAAACTTGAGGTTGAATTCTAGAACCTTACCATGAATAGGGCAGAAGTGGATGAATATACCACCAAATTTCACGACCTTGCTCGACTATGTCCACACATGGTCACTCCCGAGTATAAGCAGATAGAACGGTACATTTGGGGCCTTGCACTCCAGATTCAGAGCATGGTAACTACATCCAAACCGGTTACAATCCAGAACGCGGTCTGATTGACGCATGATTTAACCGATCAGGCCGTTCATCAAGGAGTATTTGTGAAGAAGGCAACTGCAGAGAAAAGCTTCGATAACAAAAGGAAGTGGGATAACAGTAATGCTGGTAAGGGTCCCATACAATCAACTCAAAGGAAACAGGAAAGTGTAAAGGCCTATGTTACAGGGCCGAATGAGAAGAGACAATACACTGGGAACTTACCAAAATGCAATAAGTATAGTTATCATCACCTAGGATCTTGCGAGATCTTTACATGCCGAAAGTGCAAGAAGCCCGGCCATGAATCTAAAAACTGTAGAACTCCTGAGCCAACTGCCAATACTAGGGCAAACCATGGATGCTTTGAATATGGTAATACTAATCATTTCCGCAAAGATCGCGCTAAACTAAGGAATCAAGGTGCCAATAATGCACATGGCAGAGCTTTTGTGATTGGAGCTAGAGACGCCGGACAGGATCCTAACATTGTTACGGGTACGTTTCTTGTCAACAATCATTATGCTTTTGTTTTATTCGATACGGGTGCCGATATGAGTTTTTTGTCAACCGACTTTAGTCCGTTAATTGATATAAAACCAACTACACTAGATAGTAAGTACACGGTAGAGCTAGCCATTGAAACCGATAAAATAATTCAAGGGTGTACCTTGAGCTTGGTGGATCATTCCTTCGACATAGACTTACTACCCGTAGAACTTGGAAGTTTCGAGATTGTGATTGGCATGGATTGGTTGTCGAAGAATCAAGCAGAAATTGTGTGTCGTGAGAAGATAGTCCATATTCCACTCTTGAATAGAGAGGCACTTTTGATTCAAGGAGAAAGGAGCGGACCTGCGCTAAAGATTATTTCATGTATGAAAGCCCGGAAGTACGTACGAAAGGGCTATCATGCAATCCTAGCACATGTGATGGAAAAGAAACCAGAAGAGAAACGAATTGAGGATATACCGATTGTTTGAGACTACCCAGAAGTTTTTCCCGACGACTTGCCATGATTTCCACTTCTGAGACAAGTCGAGTTTCGAATCGATTCGGTACCTGAAGCCTACCGATCGCGCGATCACCGTACCGATTGGCGCCGTCGGAAATGCAAGAGTTATTAGACAAAGGGTTCATAAGGCCGAGTGTCTGACCATGGGGAGCTCCGGTCTTGCTCGTAAAGAAGAAAGATGAAACTTTCAGAATGTGTATCGATTATCGGGAGTTAAACAAACTGACTGTTAAGAACCGGTACCCACTCCCGAGAATCAACGATTTTTTCGATCAATTACAAGGTTCCAGCTACTACTCAAAGATTGACTTACGTTCAGGGTATCATCAACTAAGAATCCAAGATAAGGATATCCCAAAGACCGCATTTAGGACTCGTTATGGTCATTATGAGTTCCTAGTCATGCCTTTTGGTTTGACTAATGCGCCAGCATCATTCATACATCTCATGCATAGGGTATGCAATGCCTATTTGTACAAATTCATGATTGTATTTATCAACGACAATCTAATATATTCGTGAACCAAAGAGGAGCATGAGCAACACTTGAAATTAATTCTGGAACTGCTCAGTAATGAAAAGTTGTATGCCAAATTCTCGAAGTGTGAATTCTGGATGCGAGAAGTTCATTTTCTCGGACACATAATCAACGATATGGGCATACACGTGGATCCGTCCAAGATAGAAGTAATTAAGAATTGGGAAGTATCGAAAGTACCAACAGAAGTGCGCCAATTCTTAGGTCTGGCCGGTTACTACAGAAGATTCATTGAAAATTTCTCCAGGATAGCTCAACCTTTGACTACACTGACCCAGAAAGATAAGAAATTCGATTGGGGCGATAAGCAAGAAGCAACATTTCAGCATTTGAAGCAAAAGTTGTGTTATGCATCGATTGTATCTCTTCTAGAGGGATCGACCGATTTTGTAGTGTACTGCGACGCATCACACTAAGGACTTGGCTGTGTGTTGATGCTAAGGATAAGGTCATCACTTACACGTCCCGACAACTCAAGATTCACGAGAAAAACTACACTACCCATGACTTGGAATTGGGAGCCGTAGTTTTTGCACTCAAGATTTGGAGACACTATCTCTACGGTACAAAATGCACTATTTTTACCGATAACAAGAGTCTCCAACACATCTTCGACCAGAAAGAGCTAAATATAAGACAACGAAGGTGGGTCGAATTACTGAATGATTAAGACTGCGAGATTCGTTACCATCCTAGCAAGGAAAATATCGTAGCGGATGCCTTGAGTAGGAAAGAACGAGTCATGACTCTACAAGTGCGAGCATTCTAAATGACAATTCATACGAGTCTTATAACTCGAATTCGTGATGCTCAGCTTGAAGCAGTCAAAGAACCAAACGCCAAGGAAGAGTCCTTACGAGGTATGGACAAGCAAACATAGATCAAATCCGATGGAGTCCGTTACTTCAAGAATCGGGTTTGGGTACCAAGCTTTGGGAATTTGAGGGATCTGATAATGTATGAAGCACATAAAACCCGATACTCAATTCATCCATTCTCTAACAAAATGTATCAAGACCTCAAGGAACTTTATTGGTGGCCAAACAGGAAGGCATGTTGGGAATCATGTACCAATTTTTAACTTTTAAAAACAATAATTATTTAAACCCTTTTAGATAAATAGATCAGATGTATTTAGCGGAAGCGATTTGTGGTACAATAAACAGATCAGATCTGGATTCCCGTCAGTGATCTGATTACACGCGTATAAACAATATAATATAAACCAACCATAGGGTGTTCAAGGATCATACCTTTTATGATAAACCGAATCAGAAACACCTTGGTTCAACGAACGTCATGCTAGATGACACGATCACGAAACCCGCAAACAACTAGGACCGTCTCACGAAACACGCAAATGGCGGCGGCGCAGGTGGAGGCCGGCTACGGCAGCCGGTGGTGGCCGATGGCGGTGGTTGGCGACGACCGGAAAAACGCAAGAGGGGGGCGTCTCCTTCTCCTTGCGAAATCTAGATGGTGGCAAAACTTGGTTTTAAGGTTTAACATTAAGGATATATTTATAACCCCTTAATTTACTCAATGCACCCTTGAGAATTAACTGTTAATTCCTAGTAATTAACTGTTAATTACTTCTAACCCTGTACTTTTACTAATTATAAATAATCAGTAAAATACTAACCAATTAACGTTTAACCCTTAAACGTTTAAATCATCCATGCTTCAATTATTTCTCTAAATAATTAATTGGCGTATTCACCAATTTAAATATTTCTCTAAATATTAATCCACATTTTAATTAATCCGTATTTCGTGAATTATAATATTTAACAATTAAATATTATATATTTGTTCGTTGCCCAAAGTGTAACTCTATGGATCATACCTCATTAGTAACGTTGATTTAATTGACGATCGGACATCATATATTCAACAAGGCAGACATCGCCACCTATGTCAGTAAATGCCTAACTTGCTCAAAAGTCAAGGAAGAGTATAAGAAACCATCAGGGCTGTTACAACAACCAGTGATACCACAATGGAAAAGAGAACAGATTTTCATGGACTTTATCATAAAATTACACAAAAACTCATGTGGCTATGACAAGATATGGGTAATTGTCGACCGTTTGATGAAGTCTGCACACTTCATACCAATCAAAGAAAGAGCTAAGATGGAGAAACTGACCGGAACTTACTTGAAAGAAGTTGTATCAAGGCATGGAGTGTCAATCTCTATTATTTTGGACAGAGATAATCGATTTACTTTTATGTTCTGGCAGTCATTGCAGAAAGCATTGGGTAATTGCATTTTCCGATGACATATGTGATAAATTGTCAGTATCAGGTAACTGACCAGAAGTTTCGACATTACTACCCGTACTGCGTTTCGCGGTGACATACGTGATATATTGTCAATTAAATTCTAGACAATCGCGTAATTGCATCATAAAATATAACTCATATTTTAACATTGTAAAATACTCTTATAAGTACTTAATTTGATTATCACCAACGTTCATACCAATTAACGTGATGCGCGTATGACGTAAAAATTACATATGCATGCTATGATGTGAATGGACTTTGCTAGTTATGAGTTGACCTAGTTACTTAAAATTAAGTCTAACACGTATATGATGCATGAATTTATGATTATGACGGGAATGGTTATTGATCTGAAAGTCGCGGTTGTCACATACTCTAATCACAAAAGCTCGCTGCTTTGCCTGTGACTCCCTGCTCCAGTGCAAACTAAAAAATTGAAAAACACATACAACGGTTGTCAACCCTAGACCGCTGTAAATGATAATATATAAATTTATGAATATTTTTTAGATGACCAAATAAGGCGGTTAAAACCTAACCGCTGTAAATGCTCTCAATTAAGGCGTTCATAAACCAAATTATAAATTGTAACCGCCACAAAACCCTATATCCTAACCCTAAACCCTAAAATAATAAAATAATATGAAGCGGTTTGTTTATTATTTGTGGCGGTATAGTAAGTAACCGTTGTAAATGAAAATCAAAGACCGCCATAAATGTAGTTTTTTTACTAGTGAGCTACGACTGTAGCGGCACAACTGTTACATGAGAAAAATTAATAAAACAAAATCTATATATGTGTACAACGCGTCCCTGGGTAGAACGAGAGGTAGAAGAAGAGAAAGAAATTCGTCATAAAAAGAGTCGACGACCAACCAAGACCTAGTGGCAGTAGCATTGGTGATGGATTAGAGGGAGAGAAGAATAAAACAAGAACTCAAGGCTCTGATATTATATAGAATAATAAAAACCTCATTAAGTTCTATTTATTATTGATCAACTATTTATAAAAGATTATCTTCACAAGAGAATGTGATTATTATTACACATTTCATTTGATTGTGAGAAATAAAACACAAAGATTTGATTGATTGTTGATTAAACTTATGTTAACCTAAATTAAGAAATAGGAACCACAAAGCAACATAAAAGGAGACAAGAAAAATGCAGTCATATTCAAATTCAGATATTGATAACACCATGTATAATTTAGTTTGATTAACCACAATAGAAAGCTACATAGACATACATCGTTTAACACATGTAGATGATTGGTAATTATCAATCACTGTAATCGGGAAACTTATTATTTAACGTCTTTTAACTGATAAACAGAGATGCACGAAGTGTTCATAAATAATCATCATCCACTACAATCAAACACCTTGTTATTTAACGACTTTAAGTGATAAAGAGAAATGCACGGTGATTATAGATAGCATACTTTGTAACATACACATTCGTTAAACACATAAAAATACTTTGCCAAACATAAAAACAAAGAATTCCGATGCTACAAAAACCTCATCTTAAATTAGATTCTAGCCCATGTAATTTTCTTACAGATCATTTAATTTCTTTCTTGCAGCCCAGATTTGAAATCTTGGCCCAAAGATATTAGACATCCCATATTCCCATGTTCTCTAGTGAGCTCCAAAAGACTCGCTTCAAGCCTCCAATCATAATGATTATTTTAAAGCAAAACTGATTAAATTAACATATTCGACTGCAACAATCGTTCTTCTTTAATAAATGGTTGGGAAATACAATAAACCAAACGTAAAATGAACGACGAATACAATAAAGTGGTATGTAAACGGATAACAAGCTGCGTCGCAACTCCTTTTTGGATAGCAAAATCGATCCTATTAAAAACAAAGTTTTGGGTCTTAGGGGCCGAAATTTACTATGCACGACCCGTTGAAACCTGTTCAGAAATTCCACAACCTCCGGGCCTAGGAAACCAAATGTATCAAAAGCAAAAGGGATAAACACGTGTTGCTCGTCTAGACAAGCTTTCTCGTGTTTAACAACTTTGTCTGATTCCGCCTTCAACGCAGCCTGGCACGCAACAAACTCGTTGTCCCTGAGCCCCACAAGGGGGGACACTCCTGTAAGGTCCACACAAGGGTGTCCCCCCCCCCCCCCCCCCCCGACCACCCAAACACAAGATATTAGCTTGCCGTAGAGTAGACCTTCCTTCAAGCGGATCTGTTAGAAAGTTCACGGATGCCTCCTTTTTAGCAGAATTTCATGCCCGCTTAAGAATATCACATAGGACATCCCTAAACAAATGATGCATGTATTTAAAACCAGATAGCTCCTTGCAATGGACCGCATGCTCGCCAAAAGAATCCAAAAAAACCTTACGACAAACTGGGCAGGGCTCATGCAGGAAACAGAGGGATCATTAGCCGGTTCTTAATGATAGATCGGTACTCCACATACGACATATGTTGGCCCACTCATTCAATGAGGATGACTGTCTGAGCCCGAGGAGCTCAAAGACATTCAAAAACCGCTTTTTGGCGATCAGATAGATAAAACTTCACTCCAAAACTCTGTGCAATTCTACTAAGTATGGCACTCGCCAAAGCATGCTAGGGGTTAGAGGGCGGTGTCATTATTAGAGAAACCGCTACTATCAAAATCAGGAAGGGACATGTGCAAGCGATCTATCGCACACCTGTAGTTAGAGTCTAAACCATCAATACCACAACCCCGAATAATGTGATCCTGCAAATTCCAAAATTTTGCCCTCAAGGCCACACAAACATATGCAGATACAACCTCAGCCGAAACATAAAACCAAACCCTTAAAACGGGTCAGAGTGATGTCAACCTCCTTTGAAAATAATGATGTATTATAAAATAATAGAGGTGAAATACACGGATAATATTTAGGGTAATTTATACACAATCTCTATTATATGTGCATTTTGTTTGTATTATATACACAATCTCTATAATATTTGCATTTTGTTTGTATTATATAACTAGGTTATAAACCTCGTGTATTACACGAGTTGAATAAATGCATATCAAAAAAGATTTATATATTACATATTGATGATATATTATATAGTTTTTTTCATACAAATTTTAGAAACGTTATATAGTTATTTTTTAAAAATGTTTTATAAAAAGAATAAAAGAAATGTTCAATTTATAAAAATGTTTTATGAACAAACTTTTTTTTATATAAAAAACGTTTTATAAAAAGAATTATAAAAAATCATTATCATTTAATAAGAGAGAGAGGCGGGAATCAAAAAATTATAAAAAATTAAAGAAATGTGTAAAATTAATAGGAGAAATAGGCGGGAAAAAATATTAAGGATTCATAGAATAGTGACAAGTGTCCCACAAAAAATTTATTTATTATATAATATAGATGTGTCTATATTTTAATTGCCAGTGCCACTATATTACGCAGAGCCGTCGCCTCTATACTATACATAATGCATATATATCATAGCATTAATTAACTACCTCTATATTATATGTGGTACGTGTAAAAATAATATTTTTACGTTTACACTCTGCAACAAACCATCTTGTGAATATATTAATGCTGTGTTTCCGAGTTTAATAAAGGAAAGAAAAGAAGAGAAAGAGAATTAAGGAGAGAAAAACGAAAGGGGAAGGAAAAGAAAGGAATTAAGAAGAGAAAAGAAATGGAGGGGAATGGAAAGGCATAATGTAATTTCGTGTTCCAGGAAAGAAAAAGAAATTAAAGATTTTATGTGTTTATTTTCCTTTTTTTCCACTTCCTTCCAATTTGGAAGGAAAGTTGGGAGGGGAGATTTTCCCTTCTTTTCTTTCCACTTCATTTCATTAAAAAGCTCGGGAACACAAATTTTTTTAGTTTATTTCCCCTTCCTTTCATTAAAAAACTCGGGAACAGAAATATTTTCCAGTTTCTTTCCACTTCCTTTCGCTTCTCTCCTTAAAAAGGACTCGGGAACACAACGTAAGAGAAGTTAATCCTTCGTTTATCCTTTCTTTTAAAACCCTTTTACATTTATCACGATCATCAAACGTTGCAAATCATTGAATCCCAACAACTACCTCATCTCTTTGTCTGTTCATATGTGAGTAGGATTTTAGAGACGTATTTTAGAAGATAGAAGGAACTATGACTTCAATTATATGGGGGTTGCTCACTTTATCTACTTCATTAGATTGGCGGAGCTGTATGAATGTAGAATGGGGGGAGACGTTTCACTTACATATCAGATAATGGAGAGAAACTTAGTAAGTTAGGCAGAATCTTGGTTTGCCCATATGATGCGGACGAGCTGGCCCAACCACCTGGCCCATGAAGCAGGTCGCAGGCCCAAGAGAAGCCCAAAGCCACTAGAAGCTGTCGGCTCCTTTTGGGAGTAATTTGGAGTATTTTTTTAATTGATTTTCTTGCCTAAGTATTTTAATAACTTTATTTTTGGTTTGGGTTTGTTTCCTTGTTTGTTGGCTATCTTTTAGCTTTGGAACTCTTTATATTTGGTCTTCTTTTTGTGATGAACGGTGATTGGATTTTTTTTATAAAAGTTTATGCACATTGTGCTTTAATCCTTTGAACCTGCTTGTTTCCTCTTGATCCGACTTGAGTTGCTAAGAATTTGCATCAGTTGGTATCAGAGCCCAGCAGTGATTCGATGGGAGATCGTGGAAGTTTTCGTCGTCATCACCGTAGACACGCCGACCGAGGCAACGAGGATGAAGGAAGAGACCCACGTGATATCACAGAGATTGCGAGGTTGCAACAACGGGTCCGGGACCTAGAATTGCAGCATGAAGATCGTTCGGAGGAAACCGAAACCGATAACGACATCTGGGATGACGAAGGAGGAATCGGTAACCCTTTTGGCAGGAGGGCTGGACGCCGTCGTCCTGTTGAATCTGATCCCCTTCGAAATATGGGGGTGAATATTGAAGTTCCAGAATTTGATGGGAAATCGCAACCAGATGCGTTTATTGACTGGATCAGCACGGTCGAACGTATCTTTGATTTGAAAGACATCCCCGACAAGTACAAGGTAAAACTCGTTGCCATTAAGCTCCGTCATTAAGCTTCATTGTGGTGGGATCATACAAAAAAGGAAAGGGCTCAAGAGGGGAGATCGAAAGTCGTTACTTGGGAGAAGATGAAAAAATTATTGCAGGAAAATTTGTTACCGGTTAATCATCGTCAAGACGCTTTTTTAGAATATCATAACTTATCCCAACAGAACTCCACCGTTGAGGACATGATCCTTGAATTTGACAGGCTTAGGATGCGGTGCGGGGCAAATGAAGAAGAAGAGCAAGTGATCGCTCGGTTTTTAGGGGCCTTACGTCCCAATATCTCGGATATGGTTCAACTCCAACCTTATTGGAATTTTAATGATGTTTGTCGATTAGCCATGCAGGTGGAAAAACAACTTAAGGCAAAGGTCAAGAACATGACTCCAAAAACCGTTCCAATCAGGAGCGAGAATACACGAGCTCCGTCCTCGTTTACTCCCGGGACTGCTCCGTCCACATATACTCCGGGAAATCGGTTCAGTGCAAGCAATACCGAAGCATCAGGGGTCCAAGCTAGCTCATCTTCGGTAACGTCCCAAATGACTAAGTGTTTTAAATGTCACGGGCTGGGTTATTATGCTCGGGATTGCCCGAATAAACACCTCGTAACATTTACTGAAGATGCTCTTCCCATATACGATACCGAGGAAGAACCCGAAACAGAAACAGTTGACGAGATCGTTTATCCTGACAATGGGAGAGGCGTTAATCACTCAACGGGTTCTTAGCACAGTCCCAACTTCACCTGTTGATGAAACACGGTGGCTCCGTAATAACATTTTTCGAACAAAGTGCACATCGAAAGGGAAACTATGTACTATATAATCATTGATGGCGGAAGTTGCGAGAACATGGTGGCAACTAGCATGGTAGAAAAGTTGGGTTTAAAAGCAGAACCCCATCCCGATCCGTATCAACTAACGTGGCTGAAAAAGGGGAATGTCGTCAAAGTTAACCAACGTTGTCTTGTTCAATTCTCGATTGGAAACCGGTATTCGGATGAGGTATGGTGTGAAATTATCCCAATGGATGCTTGTCATGTATTATCGGGGAGACCGTGGCAATATGACAGGAAGACGACACATGATGGGTTCAAAAATACATATTCTTTCAGGAAGGATGGGTACAACGTTACTTTAGCACCACTCGACACCCGTGAAACGGGAACCGAAGCCTTTATCTTAATGGAATCAGCCTTCCTCGACTTCACAAAATATACCACACCACCTCTTATGTATACCCTAGTGATTGCCGAGCAAAACAGCCCTTCCGGAGAAGCACCAACTGAAGTACAACCCCTCCTTCTTGAATTTGAGGATGTGTTTCCGGATGACATACCCGCCGGATTACCTCTCATTCGGGAAGTTCAACACTGTATCGATTTTGTGCCGGTTTCAGATATCCCAAATAAGCCTGCATACCGTATGAACCCTAAGGAATTTGAAGAATTACACCGACAAGTGACCGAACTCCTTGACAAAGGGCTTATCCGAGAGAGCATGAGCCCGTGCGCTGTTCCCGCGCTACTAGTACCAAAACCCGGGGGTGCCTATCGAATGTGTATTGACAGTCGGTCCGTCAATAAAATTACCATCAAGTACCGATTCCCTATACCGCGGTTCGAGGATTTACTTGATCAGTTACACGGGTCATCGGTTTTTCTAAAATCGATTTACGTAGCGGGTATCATCAGATCCGAATGCGACCCGGGGATGAATGGAAAACGGCGTTTAAAACACACGATGGACTCTACGAATGGATGGTCATGCCGTTTGGTCTTTCGAATGCTCCGAGCACGTTCATGCGGTTAATGAATCAAGTATTTAAAACCCTTATCGGTCGCTGTGTTGTCGTTTATTTCGATGACATTTTGGTGTTCAGTCAAGACATACAACATCTTCGTCACCTCCGACAGGTTTTTTATATTCTTAGAGCTCAAAAACTATATGCTAACCGCACCAAGTGCCATTTCTTGTCGCAGGAAGTTCTTTTTTTGGGTTATCTTATCTCGGCAAAGGGCATACGTATGGATGAGTCCAAAGTGGCAGCAATCATCACGTGGCCTACCCCCGTGTCGATTCATGAAATACGGAGTTTCCATGGCTTAGCTTCTTTCTATCGACGGTTTATTCGAAATTTCAGTTCGACTGTGGCCCCAATGACCGATTTTCTTAAGGGAAACACCTTTGTTTAGACTCCTGCCGCTAATAAAGCCTTTGAAGAATTAAAGAAACATGTTACCCAAGCACCTGTACTCGCATTACCCAACTTCCAGATTGCTTTTCAAATCGAATGTGATGCTTCTGGACTCGGAATTGGCGGAGTTCTTAGCCAAGATGGCAGGCCCGTTGCTTTCTTTAGTGAAAAATTAAGTGACGCGAAACAAAAATACAGTACATACGATAAGGAGTTCTATGCAATTAAGTGACGTCACTATTTATTACCGGGCGAGTTTATTTTGTATTCGGATCATCGGGCTCTGCGTTTTATTAATGGTCAACCTAAGTTGAACCCACGCCATGTTAAATGGGTCGAGTATTTGCAAGATTTTTCGTTTGAAATCAAACATAAAGCAGGTTCAACTAATACCGCCGCGGATGCCTTGAGCCGACGACGTGCACTCCTTACATCCCTACAAATTCAAGTCGAGGCCTTTGATGCGTTTAGGGGCATGTACCCCGATGATCCTGACTTCTCGGCGCTGTGGGAATGTTGCAATACAGCTCCTACAAAGGAATATTCAATTCACGATGAGTTTTTGTTTAAAGGTAATAAAGTATGTGTCCCGAAGTGCTCGTTACGGGATGCTATTATTTTGGAAAGCCATCAAGGGGGATTAGAAGGTCATTTCGGGAGAGACAAAACACTTAAGCCGGTACAAGAACGTTTTTATTGGCCAAAAATGGTTGCTGATGTCGCACGCATTATTGACCGTTGCGGGATTTGTCATGTGGCCAAGACTCACCACTCAAATGCCGGTCTTTATACTCCTCTTCCTGTTCCGGATGGTCCTTGGGAGGACGTTAGCCTCGATTTTGTCGTGGGGCTTCCCTGAACTCAACGTCAAAAAGACTCAATAATGGTGGTGGTTGATCGTTTTTCGAAAATGGCACATTTTGTTCCCTGTGCAAAAACATATGACGCGAGTCAAGTTGCTCGCCTTTATTTCGCAGAAATTGTTAAGTTACATGGGGTTCCCAAGTCTTTGACATCTGATCGGGATGTAAAATTTGTTGGTCACTTTTGGCGAACGTTGTGGAAACGTCTGGGTTCACGTCTTCATTTTAGTAGTGCACATCACCCTTATAGTGACGGTCAAACTGAAGTCACAAACAGGACCCTTGGAAACCTTCTTAGGATTCTTGTGGGAACTAATCCGCGACAGTGGGATTTGGTGCTTCCTCAAGCCGAGTTTGCGTATAACCGGTCCTCACATCGGTCTACTGGTATGAGTCCTTTTTTGGTTGTTTATGGTCGTAATCCTTTCACGCCACTAGATCTTACACCGTTGCCTACAACTGAGCATTTTAGTACCGAAGGGGAGGAGAGGTCAACTCAAATCAAGTTAATTCATAAACAGGTGCGTGAACAGAATGAGAACAATAATATCGTTTATCAACGACGTGCGAATATCCGAAGGAAGAAAGTGGTTTTTAATGAGGGGGATCTCGTGTGGATTTATTTGAGCAAAGATCGTTTTCCTACGGGGCGTGCCGGTAAATTACAACCCCGTGCTGATGGTCTGTTTCGGGTGCTGAAACGCATCAATGACAATGCCTATAAAATTGATTTGACGGGCCACTACAAAGTATCCGCAACGTTCAATGTTGCAGATCTCTCACCTTTTGTTCCCGAAGACGATGACCCGTTTGACTCGAGGACGAGTCCTTTCGAAGAGGGAGAGAATGATGCGGACGAGCTGGCCCAACCACCTGGCCCATGAAGCAGGTCATAGGCCCAAGAGCAGCCCAAAGCCACTAGAAGCTGCCGGCTCCTTTTGGGAGTAATTTGGAGTATTTTTTTAGTTGGATTTCTTGCCTAAGTATTTTAATAACTTTATTTTTGGTTTTGGGTTTGTTTCCTTGTTTCTTAGCTATCTTTTAGCTTTGGAACTCTTTATATTTGGTCT
Organism: Smallanthus sonchifolius; assembly: GCA_023525975.1. Lineage (NCBI taxonomy): Eukaryota > Viridiplantae > Streptophyta > Magnoliopsida > Asterales > Asteraceae > Smallanthus > Smallanthus sonchifolius. The sequence continues at coordinate 13,407,245 of CM042028.1, read as the reverse complement.
TCTTTTTGTGATGAACGGTGAATGGATTTTTTTATAAAAGTTTATGCACATTGTGCTTTAATCCTTTAAACCTGCTTGTTTCCTCTTGATCTGACTTGAGTTGCTAAGAATTTGCATCACCATCATTCATGGATCGGTGGTCGAATGCAACGCTTATTGCCCTTCCAGGGGATCCATCCGATCACTGCCTTCCAATCCTTAAAACGGATATGATAAACTTTGGTCCTCCACCCTTTATATTCTACAATTCGTGGCTAAGCAAGGAAGATCTAAGAGAGGTGGTGTTAAAAGCGCATTCACTTCCCCTAAAATCTGGCACCGGCAGACAAGATGTTAGCATGGAAACTAGAAAACATAAAAGGATTATTGGGTCGATCGTTAACGAGGTGCAAAATGATGATCCAATTATACTCCCGGATTACCATTCCAATAAACTTGATCGGGTGTATTTATAAAGTTTTATAAAAAACCTTAACAAACATATTGAAAAGGGTAATTGGGTTGATCGTTAACGAGGTGCAGAATGATTTTATAGCTAAAAGAAATATTTTGGATGGCCCCTTCATTTTAAACGAAATTGTTTCATGTTTAAAGAAAGTGAAAGAGAAAGCTACGATTCTAAAAGTAGATTTTGAAAAGGTGTTTGATGCACTCAAATGGGAGTTTTTGGATAACATAAAAGATCAAATGGGGTTTTCAGGCTGATGGAGAGGTTGGATAAGTAGTTGTTTAAAATAAACTACCACATCTATACTCATCAATGGGGCCAATCGAAAGAATTTCAAGTCAAACAGTGGGTGCGACAAGGTGACCTGTTATCGCCATTCCTCTTTATCTTGGCTATCGAAGCTCTCCACGTCTCAACAAAAATGGCTTGTAATCTGGGATTCTTCAACCGAATTAAAATGTCAATTATAACATTTCACATTTTTCATACTTGTATGATCCTTATTATTCATGATGTAATACAAATGGAACTTCATTCATATCATACGTTCATCAACGTGTCCAATACACGCTTATTTCATGCTTTAATTTAGTGAAATTTGACTTTACCACGTTATGCACCGTTTAATCACTTATGTCATGATCATCATCATTTCATGATTTCACACTTTTGAATAACACTTATACTTATCAAGGATGCCTAAATTGTTAATTCAAATTCAACTCTTAAAATTACATCTCTTTCGTTCAGCCTTAAATCGCTAGAAACTCCGTTTTACATTCATTTTATGTATACGTAACTTAAGTACCCTTGATAGAATCATCTAGAAGCCCTTCAAATTGTGGACAAGCCACTTAAAGGTCTCTAAATTTCGCAAAAACGGGAGGGGGTGGTGGCTGATTTAGGACTTCCCTTTTGCTACCTTGTTCTCCATAACATACCATATATAACACCCCTCAATTCCCCTATAAATAAAACCCTCATCTCCCTTGTTTTTCACACCAATTCAAAGCAAGAATTCTCTCTAGAACTCTTGTAATTTTCGGCCTAAGTAAGAGAGTCCAAAGGCTCAAGAATTTCCTCAAGTAAGTCTTGTTCTTATTTCCTTCATTGTTATTGTTTTTCTTTTCATTCCATGTATTCAAAACCTTATCTTGTTTTGCTATTTTAATTTAAAAGTTCTTATAAATTTTAACCTATTCTATCTCTTATTATCTCTATTCCAATGTAGAATCCATGATCATACACCTTAGTATAGCAATCATGGATGATACAAAGGGTACAATAGGTGTTCATGTTGAAATTATAGCATTGAACATCATGTCCTTGTTTTGTTCTTATTCTAAAGTTTTCATGCAATCTAAGACAAAATCATCATGCTACATCATTCAATATGTAGTATTCATGTGCTAGAACTTAGATCCAAACCCTATTTATAAAGAAAACTCTTTAAAACATCAAAGAATATCACCATAGTATTTCGTCAGATCCTGACACAATTCTGTTACGGACTTGGGACAGCCATATCTAATTCACTATAACTCCAAATCAATCACATTGTTTTTTAAAGTTAAGTTCATTGTAATAGCTTTCCAACCATACCTTTTACGCCCTCAAACTTCACTGTTTCGACCTTCAAACAGCCGATACAAAATCAGTGCGCAGTTCTGTCAAAAACCCTGATTCTTGTATACTTTTCAAAACTTTAAGTTACTTAATCCTATGAAACATTTGACAACTAAAACACTTATAATTGATCATTTGAACTTGTTTTGAATCCTTTAAATCCTTAATTAGTCCATTCAAACATTCCATCTTGTCCTTACATCTTGTTTCCGTGCATTTACACAAACTACTAATCGTTTAGGGCATTCTTAATCAACCGGTTAATCATTCTCGTTTTGTTCAAGTATTTCAAGGTGATTTTTCATAGCCCATTTCTTATGCTTTATTTTGGGGTGAAAACATGTCATAGATCATAAACGTATCAACAACTTTTTCATACAAATCAATAACATATTTTCATATACTTGCTACATTAAATGGCTTATACATGATTCGTATTCATATTCATAAAGTCCCTCTCGTTAATTCTTACTTAACCATTAACTTTGATAAGCCAACGGTAGTACGATGATAGATCTATTAGTGTGACAAATCCATCAAATTCCCAGGTAGGGAGTTCGATGTTCGAAATCCGACATACCCCATGACAAAGGAGTCATACATTAGAGGGCATTCAGTCACTAGGGTTGGTTGTGGACTTCATGTATCTGAATTTAATAAACTTGTATATTTAAATTTGTTTATGATTTGTACTTGCAACTTTTCGTGTCTCGAAACATACGAAACTCACCAACTTACTTTGTAGTTGACCCATTTTTCACATGTTTTAAGGAAATTGAAGTAAGCTAGAGATGAAGTGCTCTTACCTAGGATGCATGGACATGGACCTAGTTTAATAATAAAATATTTAGACTTTGTTACTTGGTTTTTTTTTTTAAATGATGTAAACATTATTTTTGGATTCATAATATTTAATTTCCATAGTTTATCTTTATTCCAAGTATCTTGATTCAATTTCGTCGCACCCTCATGATTCCGCCTTTGGCGGGGGTGTGACATCAATGGCGGGCCAGTTCTCTCACATATGTTCTTTGCGGATGACGTTGTTTTCACAGGTGAATGGTCGGTTATTAATGCCCTAAGTGTCTAAAGACTTTTGAGGTGTTTTCATAATGCATCGGGTCTTCAAGTCAACCTCCACAAAACAAAGGTGTATGGAATCGGGGGTGCCAAATGAACACGGGCTTGATTTGGCAAGTATTCTCGGGTGTCACTACTGTCCATTACCGTTCACAACCTCGGGCTCCCGATGGGAGCAAAAATGAGTCTCATAAAAAGTTGGGAACAAATTTCGATAAGTCCAAGAACAAGTTATCCTCATGGAAGTCAAAGACGCTATATTTCAGTGAAAAATTTACTTTGCTCAAGGTGGTGCCGGGAAATTTACCTATTTAATAATTTTTCTGATTAAAGCATCAACACAAGTCATCTAGAAACTGGAGGGTACGTGAAGATCGTTTCTTTGGGGTGAGATGAACAACTCAAAAAGGATTTCATGGGTGGCTTGGGATAAAATTGTGGCGCCAAAGGACAAGGGAGGTTTGCGAATCGAGAGCATTCGGGCCATGAATTTTTCCCTCCTTTCAAAATGGCTTTGGAGATTTAAGGCTGACTCAAAGGCGATGTGTTGTATATCGGTTTGGTGAAGACATGCACCCATGCACGTGCCAACAGAAAGAAGCTCATACCACCATGTCCTTGTCCCCACGTTCCCATGTTTTAATGTAGTTGATTTTTAATGTTTATTCTAGTTGTACTTTTAGCTTTTTAGGTAGTACTTTAGCTTTCGGTTTCCTCTAGTTTAGGACCTGAGTAGTGCAGATTTCATACATATATTAAATCGTTTCTTAATGAGAGGGAGATGAGTTTATGATTAAAAAATTTGTGTGTTGATTTTATCTCAATGGATTTTTGAGTTAAGATTGATTCGTCTATGCTAGCTCAACCATGGGCGTGTTGGGTGGTGTTCTTAGAACGATTTTCTATCAGGAGTGGTGAATTTGTATCTTCGGTTAAAGATCGCAGCCCGATTGTTTGTGTCGGTGGTGAATTTGTATCCGAAACTAGCCGTTGATCTATCCGTTGCTGTTGAATTCAATTTTACCTGTCACCATAACTCAGATTCTCCTATCACGATGTGTGTTACTTTCATCAAAATCCTTCATAAAAAAATTCTATTTTTTCCGATGAAAAAGACGTTGCCGGGGATACGAAGATCGATACACAAGGCAATAAAGGAGCTAAAGAAGCTGAATGTCAAACCCCTAGATTCTTGTAAGGCACCGATACCGGGAATCCTCACTTGTTGGATTTACACATAAACATATAGCTCAATACTTGAATATCATAAATTAAAACATTCATGCATCGGAATTTCATTAATTGTTCTAACATAAAAATGTCAACCAATTTAAAACTTTTAAACATTCATTGTCTAACACATCAATCATAACATAAACTCGGGAAATCAGTCTTGTGCCAGGTAGCCACTCGCCCACTCCAACCAGCCCATAAGCGTCATACCTTTTCATTTCGTTTACCAGAGATGCATACTAAAAGTCAACTAACTGTCACGGAGTGATCTTTCATACTCTCGTGCGGCACTTATATTGGTTCTAAGTAAGCCTTAGTGACCTGATGTGGTTGTGTTTTGCAGCGAAAGACTTGATACTGACTTGTGATTCAGGTGACTCGACAAGGGAACGTTAGATTGCAAGTACACAAGAAGGTTTTGTATTGATTACAAAGTAGTACAAGTGTTTTTGGTACAAGGAACTTTGGGTGATTACAAATGATCATCACATCACCTATTAATACTACTATGGGCTGGTCTAGAAGTTTCTTGATCTAGACTATTCTATACATAGTTTATCAAAGGCAATAATTCAGCATTCTAGACTCTTCTATTTGGCTGATTTGTGTAGCTCTTTCAAGGCCATTCTAGTAGCTTCTTGGCAGCACTTTTGGTCACATTTTCTAGGCCCTTGAAGGATGTTCTAGAGTGTTCCGAGTATGCATGGCTGGTCCAGAATTTTGTAGTCCTTTTCGGAGAGTTCCAGCAACCTTTGATGTCTCTTGAATGTCGTGGAAGCTTTCAGAAACAGGAAGCAGCGAGCTGAAAATTAGGCGAGTCATGACATTCTCCCCCATCTAAATCCACGACGTCCTCGTCATGTTTTCAGAATGCCCCATGTCTTGTCTTCATAAGGCGCAATGCGGAAATGTTTTTGCTTTGACGTTGTGTATCTGTCTCCATATACACGGCGTATACTTGCTTGCCATTCACGAGATAAAGGGTGTTCAAGCATGTGGCTGGGACGGCTTTTGTTTGGTGAAAGAACTCCATTCCAAGCACGATGTTGTAGTCATCCAGAGGTGCGACTGAGAAGTCTAACTTTCCTTGCCATGTCCCATTCTTTGCTTTTACTTTCCAAGCTTGTCCCTCGATCAGTTGAGCGGCTCCATTGGCTCCTTTGATCATTCCTTCCCATTTGGTTACTTTTAAGCCGAGTCTTTGTGCCTCGCCGGGGCTTATAAAATTGTGGCTTGCTCCCGTATCGACCAATGGTTTGGAAAGTTTTCTGTTTATCTCGATTGTTACGAACCAAAGTCCCTTTACCTCTGTATTTATGGTTTTACACGGGTTGGGTTCTGTCATCTTTAAGTTTCTTCCGTCATTTTTGATCAAGCTATTCAGAACTTGAAGTTGCATTGCCCCGAGACGAACCTCTTCGTTTTCGTCCGGTTCTTCATGAACTTTCACCGCGGCATTTAGGTTGTTTTTCTTTGGGTAATATCGCGGGTTATGAGGCCTGTCGCATATGAAGCAACCCTTGTATGGCTCGTTGGCTAACTGCAGTGTTTTCCGAAGGTCTTCCCTTTGGAATTGGTTGTTAATGGGTCTAGCTCCCCCACCTTTGGTGTTGTCTTGTTCGACAACCATATTTTTAGGTGATCGTGTTTCATTACGATCATGCAAGGATTTAGCGGCAATAATGGCTGATGACAAATCTTGTACATTTCGACGTTCTACTTCGTTCTTGACCCAATATTGTAGACCATCGATAAAATATGCAAGGGAATCTTTGGGCGACAGATCCGGAATTTCGAGCACAAGTGCTGTAAATTCAGCAATATAGTCCTTGATTGTGCCCTTTTGTTTGAGATTACGAAGACGAATTCTAGCTTCGTACTCGGCATTTTCCGGATAGAATTGTCTTTTGATTTCTTTTACGAAACCAGCCCAAGTAGAGATGGTGCACGTACCTTGCTCGATTTCTTTGTTCTTTCATCGCCACCATAACGCGGCTGTGTCTTTTAAGTAAAGTTGTGTCGTCTTGATCTTTTTGGCATCATCTTCGATGTCTATACCTTCAAAGTATTGTTGTACTTCCTAAAGGAAGTCGTCCACAGCCCGTGCTTCTCGTTTGCCAACGAACGGTGTTGGTTGGGGGACTTTAACCTTAGTGGAATTATTATTGCTGCTTGTACTAGCTCCTCCATCTACTATGGACTTCTTCAGAGTGCTTACTTCGGTTTGCAGCTCTTTAAAGCATTCGTGGCAGCTTGCAAGCTCCTTTTACATGGTGGTTTTGAGTTGACCCAGCTCCTTCATAAACATTTCTTTCATTTCGTTTCTCATTATTGCGAGAGCGACTTTGAAATTTTCTTGTGATTCAACGAACTCGCTGTTCAAGGGCTCTACTAGTTGAAGCAATTCGTTGACATGCTCTTTGTGGATGTCGAATTCTGCCTTTAATGCTTCAATGTTGGTATTATAATCAGCAATCGATGTCTCTACATCTTCAATGCGTTTGTCTAGGCTTGCCACCAAGTCTTTGGATATATCTCGACCCTTTTTACCACCTTTACAGGATTCATCTCGTCCACGGTTCTCGTCTCTAGTGGTAGTGTTTTTGCCTCCAATCTTTCCCAGCTCAGCCATCCCAAATGAACCGACACGTCTCTGATACCACTTGTCACGGAGTGATCTTTCAGACTCTCGTGCCACTTAGATTGGTTCTAAGTAAGCCTTAGTGACCTGATGTGGTTGTGTTTTGCAGCGGAAGACTTGATACTGACTTGTGATTCAGGTGACTCGACCAGGGAACGTTAAATTGCAAGTACAAAAGAAGGTTTTGTATTGATTACAAATTTGTACAAATGTTTTTGGTACAAGGAACTTTGGGTGATTACAAATGATCATCCCATCACCTATTTATACTACTATGGGCTGGTCTAGAAGTTTCTTGATCTAGACTATTCTATACATAGTTTATCAAAGGCAATAATTCAGCATTCTAGACTCTTCTATTTGGCTGATTTGTGTATCTCTTTCAAGGCCATTCTAGTAGCTTCTTGGCAGCATTTTTGGTCACATTTTCTAGGCTCTTGAAGGCTGTTCTAGAGTGTTCCGAGTATGCAGGGCTGGTCCAGAATTTTGTAGTCCTTTATGGAGAGTTCCAGCAACCTTTGATGTCTCTTGAATGTCATAGAAGCTTCCGGAAACAGGAAGTAGCGAGCTGAAAATTAGGCGGGTCGTGACATAACGCTGGTGAGTTCAAGTTTAATCATTCAAGTAATCATCATACATATACATTCATTCATCATACATATACGTTTATTCATCATCTTTACTTTATATACGTTCAAGTTTCATCGCTTGTCTTACCGAAGTAGTCGTTTCTCATCCGTTTACCGAAGTAACCGTTTCATCCGTCCTACCGTCGTAGTCCGTTTAACATACCGTCTACCGTCGTAGCCGTCTAACATATGTCTACCACACACGGTGTGACAGTCCGTTTCATCCTTCTATCATCGTAGCCGTTTCATCCGTCTACTGTAGTAGCCATTTTACATCCTTTTACCGAAGTACCCGTTTCATCCGTCCTACCGTCGTAGTCCGTTTCGCCCGTCTACCGAAGTAGTCGATTTGTCCGTCTACCTAAGTAGCCGTTACGTCTGTCTACCGAAGTTGTTGTCATATAATCACGTATTACACGTATCTTTCATTAATTTATTAACATCTGTTTGCCATTTGGACAACCGTTTCGTCATTTACTTTGTTGGCACGTTTACACGTATTGCCCATTTTATACTTTAACTATGGTGGCACGCATTACACGTAAGCCCTTTATACTTTAACTATGGTGGCACGTTATACGTAAGCCCTTTATATACTTCATCATTCATGTTGGCACATTGACATATTTAACCACATAATACATCATCATTCATATAGGCACGTAATTATACTTAGCCTATTTCTTACTTTACTATTTAGCATGTTTCGCCATTAAATCATTTAACATCATACGAGTATGCATCCCAGCCCAACATCATACGAGAACTCACCTGGTATTCAGTATACTGTGTGAAACTTACTAAGCTTCGGCTAGACAAGCGCTACGTGATCTGTACGAATTCAATACGTGAAATCGGTTAAACTTTGCTAGTGTCGCCTATAGTGTCGCCAACACTAGAGTCGTTTGACATTGTCGCCTAGTGACAGTGTCGTCTCATCAGTGTTGCCAAAACTTTCGTTCTAGACTTAGTGTCGTTCATTAGTGTCGTGTACATGCATGACGACACTCCTTAGTGTCGTCAAATAGAATGACATGTGTCCCAATCATTGACGAACTTCGGGAAACGTACATTGTCGTCCCCGATTAGTGTCGATTAGTGTCGCCCCACGAACACAAAACCCTAATCGATGATTTTTTATCCAAAATTGTAACTTTTTATTTAAGGCCCCAAACCAGGCACCCTACAGTTGGTTCTCATAACGAATTATTCCCTTGAAAATACTCATTTTAGATATATTAAACTACAGCGGAAGTCTTTCTAAAAACATTAATTAGTATTTAATGTCATTAAGTTACCTCACGAATGCTTGCACACCAATCTGAGTAGCACCGCTCCCAAGCCAAGATACATTAACGCAACGCTTACCTGCAAAACAATCTATCGAACACACAAAGTCAGCTACGCTGAGTGAGTTCTAATAGTTTAGTTTAATTAAAAGCCAGCTCATCTCAAAAGTTATTTAAACTTTACTCAGGACCCACGGTCCTTATAAATTAGATCAACAATTCATTAACCATTAGATAACCCCTGTTATCACCCGATATCCCATAATAACTCATTACCCATGACTCGTCCCGTAATAATAATCCCACAGTCTCATCGACATAGGTCGAACTTAATACACTAATAACTCGTGCTCATGTACACGTATTAACTCGACACTTTGTTAACACAACAAGTCCCTAATCATCAACTTACTCAGCCTTGACCAAGGCTCTTACAAATCAACTGACATAACAGTCATAAACACTACGTCACAATCCTGACACAACGGTCAATCTAACTCTACTGACCACATTAATACTATCTCATGCACAATAAATATAACTCAACGCTTGTATGCAATTTAACACAAATATATAAACACACAAACACATACCTCATTACTGCACCCTCGTCAGGGTTACCCTCGTCAGGGCGTTCGACACACCCCGAGCTCATCACTGTCCTGTTGGACATCGTCACCTTTGGTGACCTCCCGAAGGACATAGTCCTCCACAATCCCGTTTTCCATGTCATAATGACAACAATGCAAACACAATACCCGTCGTGTCATAAGGACAACGACACAGTACACACAACACATGTATAAACACATAACATTATACTCTATGTACACGACTCGTTAACAGCACCTGCACTTCACACATAGCATTAGAATAAGATATCCTACGCGTATTTATAAGAGTTTAGCTCATATCCCGACTCACCCCGACTAACTCATAACACCATACACTACTAATACAGCAACACGCATACAATTACTATATCTCAATATTTAAGCACATACCACGTACATGCACACCCTGGCACCTCCTAGTTGTACCCATATGACTCGTAACTACAATCCCGACTCACCCCTGTTAGGTTACTATATGATACGTGACCATACACCCAACTTTAACCTACACGTATTAAGGGTAACATCTAGTCCCTTAGCCCATATTAAAATAATTAACTTCGTTAACTCATCGGGTTAGACCCCGAAGCTCGATACACAATTACTGTAATAAAACACGTCTTGAAAGTATGTACGACAGCCCCAAAACATTTAAAAGAGGGGATTAGAAACTCAGCAGTTATTCTGAGTCTCAGTCTTTGCTCTGCAACTCGTCCGACCTTGCTCAGACCCTAACGTGCCAATGCATGATCTAAGGATCAGAACACGTCTAACATATGTCGTATAGCACAAAAATATATATCCCAATGACATCTCGTCAGCTCGCACATTGGATCGTCCTTGACCCGTTTGGAAACCAAGTGCCCGATCTGGTTCCTAAACATGCATGCATGTTCGTGGCTTTGCTATGCAAACCCTAATCCAAGATCCTCCTTCACGCAGATTCCGGCTAGTCTCGAACCCGCGCCCGAGCTCACTCACGCACCACCACGGGTTCCACCAACACCGTGCACCACATATCAAGCATCACCTGTCGAGTACCGTGATCACCAACACCTTTCCCCGCTGCCGCCTATGTCCCCGACGTCCCCACTTTCTTCTCCGGTTAACACCCTAGTCTCTCACCACCTCCTGTCAACACCATGCATCGTCCTTGTCTCCTTACGCCACCGTAGCACCACCGTAACGGCCATCCCAGCCTCGTCGTAGCCCGCTCAAGCCGTCTCCACATTCGGCTACCCTTCACCGATCATCACCATCACCACCTGGCATAACCGCTGGCCTCTCTCGTCCCTGTTTCTCACGTAATCACCCTCGAAGCCAATCACCACCACTGTTCTCGTCTCCTCTCCGGTTGCCACGAACAAGAACCCAAAACCCTACGCTAAGATTCATATCATACGAGCACTAGATCATAATGAAAACATAGAAACGGTACCTGTAACACCCCAACCCGATTAGGGCTGACGTGTCACACAAAACAGTAATCAGAACAATATAAAAGGCATAATTTAAGTGCATAACCAGAAGTTTAAAATTCCTTACAATGATTTGCAAACGAAAGCTAAAACGTGATAATCCAATATAAAGATTTAAAACGGAAACTTAAATGTCTTAAACAATCCAAATTAAGTCTTTATTTAATCTCTCGGCTTCCACATTCTAAAAGATTAAAAATTTCTCTCTTCACACATTCCCACGATTCCCTTGAGTACCTGTGGTAGAAACAAGAGAAAACAACAAAAAGAAATACGGCTGAGCCAAAAGTTGCTCAGTAACGGAAAGACAATAGCAATGATATAACTGATACATAATAGATCACATAAATTTTCTGAAGACTGGTACTGAACTAAACATATAATACTGAAGATACTGAACTGAATTAATCTACACGACATGGTTATATCAATAAAATAAGTCGTGTACTATAACGGAGTACCCAGAGCCTAAACTGAACTGAACGGTACATGGTTAGCTACCCATGAACCTAATGAGATGGTGTATGGGGCGTACACACATGATTCCATCTCCCTGAACCGAACTGAACTGAACTAGGATCGATCCATACGCCTCTCATATAATGTGGCCAATGTACTCCCTGAGTACTAAACAGAGACGCCGTGAACTTTATAAAAACACCGTCACGAAAGGTGTCACGTCATTGACGCCACAATGACGCGTCTGAAATGCTCGGGTAACAGAGAGTCAAAACTGAGGGGTAGTATAAATGTAACTGAAAGTAATAACACGTATTGTCTAAGGGAACATGCAATAATGAGTACAAGTTCATTAGCCTATTGCATGCTTAACAACGACAATAACTCGATACGATACGTGCCAAAACAGTAAGAGAGCAATGAGGAAAATGTTTACGATACAAGTAAAAGAAACAAAAATCCGTACCTTAGTCAAAAAGCAATAGCAACACAAAAAGAGTCGTCCTTAATGATCACGAGAACCTACATTTTAGTTATTCGCCGAATTAGATTTACGGAACTTAAATCGTTTTGTCTAATTCATAGACTTATTGGTTTTTCTAGCAACGGAACTTTAAAGGTTCTTAAATAAGTGTTCACATTTATTATTAATTTTATTTTATTTTTTCTTCTGTCATACATATAATAGTTTGTAATCACCTTAAAATAGTTTTAACTACACAGATTAACTATTTGTCATATTCTGAAAGAAAATTATGAATACATTTGATATTTTATTTAATAGAATACTACTATATGAATTACTAAGATGTAACAGAAAGGAAGGACGTAGGTGTGTGGCTCAAGTTAGTGGATATTATAAAAAGTTCATGTTTCTTTCTTCCAATTTTGTAAAGTTCGGTAGGCAAAAGTAAGGTGAGAGCATCATACTTGGTCATGTATATAAAAAAAAAGTTTCATTAATGTGTGTGCATCAGAGAAACCAAGGTTAACGAACTGAACACAAAAATAAGTAAATAAACGAACACGAGACTATGTACATTATCTTATATTATTTTACGATTTAGACCCGGTCGTCAGAACCAATAATCGAAACACTAAAACTAACATTTTTGGAAGCCTTATTCTAACTATTTATGCATACATGGAACCGAGACAAAAGGTGGAATAGATACCTGAATCGCCCAGGTAGACGGGTCAAAGAAAACGATTGGGAGTTTGTAGATAACCAAACAGAAAGAATCCAAGTGAGCGATGGTAAAACACGGTGTGTGATGGGGCTGCATCGGTCACCCAAATAATCAGCATACACGAATAATACTTCACAGATGCATGATCGAAAGGAAAGTGACCTGATTTCGGTTACCTGAGTCGCACAGAAACAGGCAGCAAGCAACGGAACTTGACAGCAACAGACCGAACAGTGGGCTAAAACAGATGATGGTGGTTGCACGTCAGCAAAAGAGATTGGTTTGGTGGTGGAGAATTAGCGACAAATAGGCTGATTTGGTGGTGGTTTATGGTGGTTCGTCGGCGACTATACAACCCGACAGAAAATCCCGATCGAGATGGTGACAGCAGTCTTCATTAGAGGGCTCGTGAGGGACTCGATTAGGGTTCAAGGGCGTTAATAAGCATCGCCGCATCATGCATTTGGAAAGAATATCACCGATTCTGAAGATAATTTAGGGAAAGGATTTGGGAAGGAACGACTTTTACGCGTGTTAGGAGTGCGGGTCAACCACTATCCAGTATTACATTTCGATTTTGACAATCAATTATTTTCTTTGTTTTATATTATTTTAGTACATAATTTTCTAAATATAATAATACATATAAATTCAAACAGAAATCCATTTAAATCATTATAATAATTTAGAAGATATAATATTTTTCTTTTATACTTATTTATTTATTTTATCGTTATTATTATAATTTAAAGTCTAAAAATTTAGAATATTACAGTACCTTACTGCGTTGCGAGCTCACCGGCATGAAACCGTCGCCGAACCATCACCGGATACCACCATCGCCGTAGTCCCTCTCTCTCTCGGTTCTCCTTCAGCCGTCGCGCAAGTCCTAGCCAATAATGGCTTAGGGTTTTCTCAATGATTTGCTTATATGCATCTCATAGTTACATCCGGGTCCCCGTAAATTCGAGCTCGAACCGTTTACTACTTAGTTAATCGGGTCTTTTATTTTCGCAGAAGCCCTTACGCAACAAACTTTTTACTTGACAAAAGCTAAATAAGGGTTCGGGTCGTCCACTAACCCGAACCACTAGTTCACGGATTTTCGGGATGTTACATTTTACGTCCAAATCATTTATTTAGCTTCCATGAAGCTAGATCTAAGCTTTGTTCATCTTTTAACACGTAAAAATCTGACCTTTAAGGTGAAAACCATAATTTTATCCCCAAAAACCCATTTTAAACAAAACAGAGATTCCAGGTTGGATCCATACCTCAAAGATGTCGTTTCTTAGTGTATTCTTGATCTATTTCAGTGGAGAAGAAGGTTGAAGCAGGTCTTTAGCCTAAAACGACTTCTTGAAGCTTTCTCTCTCTACAAACCCACTTTTTCTTTATCTACGTTTTTATATGAATATGGACTGAATGTAGCTGAATGGAGGCTGGTATAGAGAGGGTTTAGGGTTATGGAATCCCCATGGGCCAAGCCCACCCTTCAAAGCCTATAACCATTCATTATTTCTTTCATTTTCGGCCCAATTACAAATTGTCGAGTTTTTGGGTGTTACAATTCTACCCACCATATTAGAGGTTTCATCCTTGAAACCTGCTATAAGTTAAACAGGTGTGGGTATGATTTCTTCATCTCTTCTTCACTTTCCCATGTCGCCTCTGAATCCTTTCTATGCCTCCACTAGACTTTAACCAGTTGGATCACTTTATTTTGTAACTGTTTCTCTTTTCTATCCAGTATCGCTACTGGTTCTTCTATGTAGTTCAAATTGTTGTCTACTTTAATATCCATGAGTAGCACGTGTGATGATTTGTCAGCTAAACACTTTAGCAGGTGTGACACGTGGAAAGTAAGGTGGATTCCTGAGTAAAACATCTTAAGCCTTGTGATATAGCTTCAATGTGAAAATCTCTCTACCTCTCTCTCTCCCTCACCCTCTCTCTCCCTCTCCCTCTCCCTTACCCTCACCATCACCCTCTCCCCATCCCCATCCCATCCCCATCCCATCCTCATCCCCCTCCCCTCCCTCCCTCCCTCCCTCCCTCCCTCTCTCTGCGAGCGAGCGAGCGTAATATAGTGTATTTGTAAATACATACAAAGAACCTAGAACAAATGGACTATCTTGACTACCTTTAGCTCGAAAGGAGCATTTATAGGATGAGTTGACCTCTGCATCAATATTATAGGTCATCAATTGTGACATCCCTGATTTCTATACCTGAACTCTAAGACTTGTTGACTCCATGTTGATCATATTTTTAATTCTTGTGTCTCATACGATGTCTTTCATTTCAAACTTCTAAGCCTAATCTAAAGTAAGTATTCGATTGCACTTTAGAGCGGCTTACTTATTCTATTTTGATACCATATCTGATTCTCGTATTCATTCTAGAACTTGCTACTTATGGTAACTTTGGATGCCTTAGACTCTAACCTAATCAAAACAATTCAAGTTTGTAACTTCGTTTGACTAAAATAAAATTTCAAGGGTAAAAGCTACACATACGTAAATTTCGGGGTTTCTTTTGTAACGTCTTCGAAATCTGGTTAATTTTTATAAATTCAATCATATATCATTATTATTATTATTATAGATTTAGAAATTTTAAGAATATATATTATTATTTATTATTTAAATTAATAAAATCAATTAATTCCTTTAAACTTATCCTAAATGAATTAAAACCATTATTTTTATTCTTAAATCCTATCCTAATCCATTCCACCCATTAACTAACTAATTTTGAACTCAATCTTATCATCCCTATCCTCAAAATTTCGTGATCTAACCCCCCCCCCCCCCACCCTCAATCCATTATTCGAAATTTTTATAAAAATTCTAAGATTTATAAATCTATGCTTATCACCTTTGTTATCCTAGTCAAAAAACCTAACAAACTTTTCCCCCTTTTCCTCTCAAACCCACCCTATAAATAGAGCCTTAAACCTCATTCATTCTTCACACCTCAACAATCCTCTAGGGCTCTCTAGCAACTAAAGGTTGTTCTTCTCATCTCTGGGAAGATTGTAGCTTAAATCCTTCCATTCTGAGTAAGTTCTTCATATGTTCTTGCTTGTTCATACTTTTTCTTTCAAAATCCTTCATAACTAGCTTAGATCTGTGATTCCCCAACATGTTTATGTTATAGTCAAAGATATAATCTAAGATCAAAAGCCTTATTTCATCAAACTTGTTCAAACTTTCATTTAAAAACTTGATTTTGATCTTCCTTGATTACTTTCAGCTTTTAAATCATGTTTATACTAAAACTCCTTATTTTCAAATTAAACATTTCTAATATTCAACTTATTTCATTTCTATTCATACTAAATTCATATTTACACTTTAACCCTTATACTTTCCAAACTTACCAAACAAACCCTAAACTTGGTCTAGTATACCGATAGAGTAACCATCCAACCGGTATGTAGTTATCTGACAAGCAGTAAAGTTCTGTCCAAGGAAAGAGTGGTGTATAAATCCCTCCTGGACCCGTCATTCTTTCATGTTTCCTGTGAACTTTTCTGTCGGAGGTACTACTCTAGAAAGATAATCACTCTAGTATACAATAACCGCTTTCAACTAATTACACTATCAATCCCTCTACTATCCTTAACTTGTTTCTGATTAACTTAACAAACTTACCTGGGAATCTTTAAGGCATTCAATCCAAATTACTACAAGTTCAAGTTCAACCCTTTCACTTGCAAGGTGAGTTCATATCTCAAAACGAAACTGAATTCTAGACTCAAAACTATTCTTTTGCAATCAATAACATACTTTCTAATTCTAGTAAAACTAAACTAGTTTATACATGTCGCTATACTATGTCACTTTTCATTACAAAGTCTCTCTTATTTTTTAAAACCTACACAACCATCAACTTCGGGGAAGCCACGGGAGTACGTAAATAGATCTATTGGCCTGACAAGCCCATCTAGTCCTTCAAGTTGTGGATTCTGATCAACTTGGAAGGAGCTGGGTGTTCAGAAACTGCATACTAGACACTTACACGTAGTCTAACACCCTAACAAGGTGTTGGAAGGGAGTGCTATTGATATGTCCTAAATTATACATGTTTTGCATGCATAATAATCCCCATATTATGGTACTAATTGATTAATAACCTTGCAATTGATACTTAAAACGTTAATATTTCATAATTGCAGGTTATTCGGTGCTCCAAGATAAACAAACCAAAAACCAGCTTAAAACAAGAACAAATCAAGCTTTTGGAGGACCAAACCCGAGCTTTGACCCCCAAGAAGTCAAATCAGGTCAACACAAGTCAACCAGCAGCTAAAAGACTGTAACATCCCGAAAATAACGTCACGGTAATAAGAAGGTCAAGATGAAATAATGGGGGACGTTGGGAGGGGGACTCGTTGGCCGCTAGTTGGGCTGTAAACCATGGGTCGTGAGGGGGGAGGAAAGGAGGTGTTTTAACCCTAGCCTCCACACACATCCTCCATATCCTCATTCAAGCTCCACATCAAATTCTAGAGAGAGAAAGTCGTAGAGAGAGAAAGCTTGGGATTGAGCTAAAGATCAGTCCGCTACCTTGCTACACTACTAACAAGAAGATTTGCTGAAGGAAGGTGTCGATTTGAGGTAAGAAACTCTCATTTTGCTATGTTTTTCCTTGAAATCGGTTTTACGGGTTTTGACCCATAAAGGTCGGGTTTTTTATGGGTCAATCGAGGTCATACTTCAAATCTGGAATCATGGGGAGAAAACACGCCTTTTGGACGTAAAAAGTTCCAAACTTGCCGAACCCGTCGATTCAGATCTGAACTCATGCAAAACTAGGGTTATGGGGTTGAAACCTGAAAGTTCACGGCTGGGAATGATCGGGAAGGGTTCACGAATAGGGGTACCCGGGTAGGGATTCACGGCTGGAATTCTCGAAAGAATTTGGAGGCCGGAAACCTCAAGTTCGCGGCTCTTCTAGTTCACGGGAGAACTACCGAGAACTTCCCCTAAGCAGAAAACCCCTCTTGAGTCGTGAGCCCCTAAATTGACGGGATGAAACCGTGAACCCCTAAGTTCACGGGAAGAGCCGTGTGCGCCTCAGGAGCCGTGAACTCCTAAAGTTCACGTGAAGTTAATGTGTTCTCCAAGGTTCACGGGTAAGAACCGTGTATCCCTAGGTCCTATTATGGGATGAAGTGTAATGAATTGAATGTGAAGCTAAGGTTAGGTTGTGTACATTCACGTTAGAAGATCCTTTAGAGACCTTTGACCCTGTTCATCTCAGGTGAGTTCTAGAGCCCTCTCTTTTAAATGTTTTATTAATGTTTTGGGCTGGTGTGCATACTTACGAAATGATGTTTTATGAAATGATGTTTACGAAAGGAAAGTTGAAATGTGTTTATGAAGTGTTTTGCCAAAAAGGTTTATGAATGGTTTACGAACGGTTTAATGATGAAATGTTTTATAATAAAACGTACGAATGCTTTAACTGAAATGATGTAAAGGCGGGTAACGGTTATTTTTAAAGAAGCCATTACAAATCTAATCTGTCGAATGAATGGAATTGACGAATGAAGTCTGGGAATGTAATTCCCAGCCTTATGGTAGATTATGGACAGCGAGCCATAGTTGCCATAAGAACAACAGGGGCAGTGTCTTTGTGGCCTGTCAATGGTTTTTGATGTTGTACAACTGGTAAGGGAGTAACGACGGTTACTCAGGGGTTAACGTGACCCTACGAAGGTTAAATTATGATCCGACGGTGTTATGGCCGTGAGCCATAGCCGTCGATGGAAGTTGTCGGTTTATGGACATGGGAGCCATAGGGACAACTAAATGGGTATTGTCGGTCCTCGTGCAGTTAAGCCTTGGGGGCAATACAAAAAGGGAATTGACGGAACGAATGGTAACACAGATTTAGATAATAATGTATGACTTAAATGAATGTTAAATGTTTTAAATGAATGATTCGGTTCATGTTGACTTATGTTTTGATGATATGATTAAGAAGGTTTTGATGACGATAAGTTATTGCATGTTTTTACGTACGCTTTTATTAAATGAATGAATGTTATGTTTTTGGCAACTGTAAATGTTAAAGTTTTATGAAATGCTAGAACTCACCAGCGTAGCTGACTTTTAGTATGCACATTCTTGTTAAGGACAGGTACGGAGGGACGGCGATGCTTGGCAAGCGATGAAGAGTTACCCGGCTGATATGATGTCTGGCATCCCGTTACGTTATGTCTATGTCATGTTTATGTTTAAGACAACGTTACGCTTCCGCATGTTGAACAAGTTATGTTATGTTTGAAATGAAATTTTCCGCTGCGTTATTTGATATTCAAGTTTAAGAACTATTTGTGAATGAGTAAATCCAACAAGTGAGGCCTCCCGGGTTTGGGGCCTTACAAGTTGGTATCAGAGCAAAAGTTTGAGAGATTTGGACACTCCATGTGTCTGAACTTAAACTGAGAATGGGACCGAAAGCGGATGCCATTACGGGTAACTCGAGCCATAGCATCAGGTATGAAGGTAGTATATAATTACGTATATAGTATGCCTTAGAAAGTGTTAGGTAAGGACTCGTGTTCTGATGGAAATCACAAAGGTGGTCAAATAGAAATCGAAAGGTAGTGTAATGGTTAATTACAGATGGCCAGTGTATATTAACATCTTACAATACTTGTTGAATTCTATTTGTTAACTAGCGTGAACATTGGAATCCTTGTCCTATAGAACAAAATGGCTGGATGAAAGAGCGGAAGGCGTGGTGGGGGCCGTACAGGCGGTCGTACCGGTAGGCGTGATAGGACTCCGGCTCGTCAGGAGTACAGTGAAGAGGGAAGTGTTCACACGGAACCGGAAAACAGTGTGCACAAAACTGAACAGACTCCCGTGGAAGAACAACACTTTACTTTCGAACCAGAGGTGAAGGCGGCCCTGGCTCGAGAGTTTACTGAATTGATGAAGGCTTCCTTGCCAGACTTGTTGGTTGAGGCATTGAAGAAGGCTAATGAGGCGGGCGGGTCTAATACGGCAAATGGTGCCCCGAACAATGAGGCTGTCAACGCACCGCTTACTCGCGAATGTGACTACAAGTCCTTTAAGGCATGTGACCCGCCGGTGTTAACTGGAAAGAAAGACGCGGTGGCTACTTTTGATTGGGTGATCCGAACGGAAGCTGCCATTCATCTGAGCGAATGTCGAGCTGACCAGATTATGAAATTTGCTGCTAACTCCTTGAGGGAGGAAGCATCTCACTGGTGGGAAGGTGTACGCCAGGCTAAGGGGGATGAGGTGGTCGACTCAATGTTGTGGAATGATTTGAAAACGTTGGTGATTAAAAACTTCTGTCCGAGGAATGAAATTGAGAAGGTGGAAAGGGAGTTTCTGGGATTCAAAGCCGGAAGTAAGACACATCGGCAATACACTACCAGATTCAATGAACTGGCACGTCTGGTGCCGCATTTGATCACTTCTGAGGAGAGAAAAATTGCATGCTACATCCAAGGTTTGCCGGATAAGGTCCGTACTTTCATCAAAGCAAACACCCCTAGCACTTATGATTCGGTGCTGGAACTCAGTGGTGTAGTATATGATGACCTGGCCCTAAATGATGTTGCCATTGAGGAACCCAAAAAGAAACTGAGCTTCCAAAACAAACGAATAGGTGGAAAGATGTTTGGGGCTCGTGATAAGAGGGCGCGAGTGGAGGAGATAGCGATGTGTAATAAGTGTGGGAAGGAACATATGGGTGAGTGCAGACTGGGATCCAATCTATGCTTCAAGTGTGGCAAAACTGGACACTACTCACGCGAATGTCCCCAGCTCCACAAGTGCTATAACTGCGGAGGAACCGAGCATCTGAGTAGGGACTGCACAAAGCCAAGAATGGGGGAAACTGGGAAAGGGAAGAGCACCGAAAAGAAGGATGAAGGGCCCCGAGCAAGGACCCGAGCGTATGCACTGACGCAAGAACAGGCCAGGGTAGACCCCGATGTGGCGTCAGGTACGTTCGTCCTCGACAACACTTTTGTATCTGTGTTATTTGATTCGGGTGCCAGTAAGAGTTTTATATCTGCAACTTTCTGTAAACGAGTGAAGTGCACTGTCAGTAAGCTAGAAAGGGCCTTTAGCGTAGAAATCGCTGAGGGTAGAACTGCGAGGGTAATTGAAGTAGTCGACAATTCCACGATAAAAATAGAAGGCCATAGATTCCCCGTCAAGTTGTTTGTGATGGTTTTGGGTGGGTTTGATGTAGTGTTAGGTATGGATTGGTTAACTTCCAACGAAGCACAAATTATATGCAAACGAAAGATAATCCGACTCAAGGCTCCGGATGGTAGCGAAGTCGAAGTACTTGGAGATCGTGACCCCCCGATGCCCGACGTCATCTCGATGATTAAGGCAGCAGATTACCTGAGGTGCGGATGCGAGGCTTATCTGGTATACGTGATTGAAAAGTGTAAGGAAGTGAAGGAACTAGATGATGTACCCGTGGTACGCGAGTACCCGGAGGTGTTTCCAGAGGATTTGCCTGGGATACCACCTGACAGAGAGATTGAGTTTCGAATTGACTTAGTACCAGATGCCCAGCCCGTGGCTAAGGCTCCATATCGACTAGCACCGATAGAGATGAAAGAACTGATGGCGCAATTAGACGAATTACTTGAGAAAGGATTTATCCAACCGAGCATCTCGCCTTGGGGTGCCCCGGTGTTGTTTGTGAAAAAGAAGGATGGTTCAATGAGAATGTGTATTGATTATCGCGAGTTGAACAAGCGTACTGTGAAGAACAAGTACCCATTACCAAGGATCGACGACCTGTTCGATCAATTACAGGGCGCAAGTTGGTTCTCAAAAATCGACCTTCGATCCGGGTACCATCAGTTGAGGGTGAGAGAGGAAGACATACCGAAAACCGCGTTTCGCACGCGTTATGGACATTTCGAGTTCCACGTGATGTCCTTCGGATTGATGAATGCCCCTGTGGCATTCATGGATTTGATGAATAGGGTGTGTCGACCGATGCTGGACCAATCGGTAATTGTGTTCATTGATGATATCCTCGTCTACTCCAAGAATGAGGGTGATCACGCCGGTCACTTGAAGGAAGTATTGGAAGCTCTAAAGAAGGAGAAGTTGTATGCTAAGTTCTCCAAATGCGCGTTCTGGCTTAGGAAAGTCCAATTCCTAGGTCACGTCATTAACCCGAACGGCATTATGGTTGACCCAGCAAAGATAATGACGGTAAAGGATTGGGATATTCCTAAGACGCCAACTGAGATCCGCAGTTTCTTGGGATTGGCAGGCTACTATCGGAGATTCATTCAGGATTTCTCAAAAATAGCTTCGCCATTGACAAAGTTGACACGGAAGGAGGTAAAGTACGAATGGGGTTCGACACCGGAAGAAGCATTTAAGGAATTGAAGAAAAGGCTAACTCAAGCTCCAGTCTTGGCCCTTCCCGAAGGCAATGAAGACTTGGTGGTATACTCTGACGCTTCGGGTCAGGGATTAGGGTGCGTGCTGATGTAACGCGGGAGGGTGATCGCGTATGCGTCGCGGCAGTTGAAAGTTCATGAAGTCAACTATCCGACTCATGATTTAGACCTTGCTGTTGTCGTATTTGCATTAAAAATCTGGAGGCACTACCTTTACGGGGTGAAGTTTACTATCTACTCCAACCACAAGAGTTTGAAGTACTTCTTCGAGCAAAAAGAACTTAATATGAGGCAGAGACGGTGGTTGGAACTTTTGAAAGACTATGACTGTGAAATCATATACCATCCTCGAAAGGCAAACGTGGTGGCTGACGCTCTAAGTCGAAAGGACGTGCCTGCTCCTATTAGAGTGAAAGCTTGCCAGCTGGTGGTGACGTCGGATGTGATGAGGGAAATTGAAAAGGCTCAAGACGAGGCACTGAAGGAGGAAAACATAAGGAAGGAAAGGATGGTTGGCCAACAGGGCAAGTTAGAATATAACACCCTTGGTGTTAGGACACGTTTTGGTCGGGTATGGATACCTATAGGTGGCGAGCTTAGAACCAAAATCTTTGATGAGGCTCATAAGTCTCGTTACTCTATCCATCCCGGTACCAACAAAATGTACCAAGATCTGAAGAAAGAATACTGGTGGCCTGGAATGAAACACGAAGTGACGAAATACGTAAGCAGGTGCTTGACTTGCTCGCAAGTAAAGGCCGAACACCAGAAACCGTATGGGAAGATTCAACCACTCGATATACCAGAATGGAAGTGGGAACACATTACTATGGACCTCATAACCAAGCTACCTCGCACAGCTAAAGGTCATGACGCCATCTGGGTAATTATGGACCGATTAACGAAGAGTGCACATTTCCTACCTATTCGCGAGACGTTCTCGTCGGAAAGGTTAGCGGAAAGTATTTATTAATGAAGTAGTGGTGCGACATGGGATGCCTTTGACAATTGTATCTGACCGGGACACACGATTCACATCGAGGTTCCGGAAGAGATTTCACGAGGCGATGGGTACGAGGCTTTATATCAGCACGGCATACCACCCACAAACGGATGGTCAGTCCGAAAGGACCATTCAAACATTGGAGGATAGCTCCGCGCTTGTATTATCGACTTCGGTGGCAGTTGGGACAGTCATCTGCCGTTAGCCGAATTCTCCTACAACAACAGCTATCACATGACAATAGGCATGCCGCCTTACTGACAACCATGTTAAAGCTGGTACACTTACAAGAAAGGGTGCCAAGAAAGTTTCTGACACGACAACACCTCCCGCTCATGTCAAAGAAGTCCGAACTGAACCATACCGCAACACTAGGAAGAGAAAGGTCAAGAACTGTGCTGTAATCACTCCAGCTGCTCCAGTAAATCAAGTTGCACCCATGGCTCAAAACCCAGCAAAGAAACCCTATGGCGGCATTCACCCACTTTGCAACACCTGCAACTACCATCATCCTCAAAACATACCCTGTCGCCTTTGCAGCCACTGCGGGAAACATGGCCACACAGCCAATGTCTGTCGAGCTAAGGCACTTGCCAACCCAACCAACCAACCCGCAGCTAATCACGTCGTCCCAGCCATTGCAAATGGACGTGCTTGCTTCAAATGTGGCGACCCGAACCACTTCCGTAACCAGTGCCCAAAACTGGTCAATGTTAACCAAGGCGGAGCTCGTGGGCGTGCTTTCAACATCAACGCCAATGAAGCTCAGGCCAACACTGATGTGGTTAACGGTACGTTTCTTATGAATGAACGTTATGCTTCTATATTATTTGATACCGGGGCCGATAAAAGTTTTGTGTCATTAGACTTCGAACCCTTACTTGCAAAAACCCGGTCTAAACTAGAGAAAACCTTTACCGTTGAGGTAGCCGATGGTAACACCGTTACTATTGACACCATCATCTATGATTGCTCCCTAGAATTGGAAAATCACATTTTTCCAATCAACCTCGTACCAATGCCATTAGGGAGTTTTGACGTCATCATAGGTATGGATTGGCTGTCGAAGCACCATGCCGAAGTCATGTGCTTTGAGAAATGCATCCGTATACCCCTCCCATCCGGTGAAACGTTGAAGGTCTTTGGTGAGAAACCCTACAAAGGACTCAAACTAATGTCATGCATCACCGTCCAAAAGTATATACGAAAGTGCATGGTTTTCCTAGCCCACGTTATTCTGAAAGAAGACAAGAAAAGGAGTGTACAAGACATCCCCATTGTTCGAGATTTTCCCGAAGTCTTTCCTGATGACTTGCCCGGTCTTCCACCTGTTCGACAAGTGGAATTTCGCATCGATCTTATACCTGGAGCAAACCCTGTGGCTAAAGCTCCATACCGGCTTGCACCTTCCGAGATGCAAGAACTTGCAAGCCAACTTCAAGAACTCGCCGACAAAGGGTTCATACGCCCAAGTCATTCACCGTGGGGTGCACCGGTCTTATTTGTTAAAAAGAAGGACGGTTCATTCCGCATGTGTATTGACTACCGAGAACTCAACAAACTTACAATCAAAAACCGCTACCCTTTACCTAGGATTGACGACCTCTTCGATCAACTCCAAGGTTCTACTTACTTCTCAAAGATTGACCTTCGATCCGGTTATCATCAACTCCGTGTGCAAGAGGAGGATATTCCCAAGACTGCTTTCCGAACGAGATATGGTCACTACGAGTTCATGGTTATGCCTTTTGGGCTAACCAATGCACCTGCTGTTTTCATGGACCTCATGAATCGCATGTGCAAACCATACCTCGACAAATTTGTAATCGTGTTCATTGACGATATCTTGATCTATTCGAAGACTAAGGAAGATCATGAACAACACCTTAGGTTGATTTTGGATCTCTTGAAAACCGAACAACTATACGCCAAGTTCTCCAAGTGTGATTTTTGGCTAAAAGAAGTACAATTTTTAGGTCACGTTGTTAATGAAAAGGGAATTCATGTTGACCCCGCCAAAATTGAAGCTGTTAAAAATTGGAAAGCCCCTAAAACCCCTACCGAAGTTCGTTCGTTTCTTGGTCTAGCGGGTTATTACCGAAGGTTTATTTCAAATTTCTCCAAGATTGTTGTTCCCCTCACTGCCTTAACCCAAAAAGGTAAACCTTATGAGTGGGGACCGAAGCAAGAAGAAGCCTTTCAAATTCTCAAGCAAAAGTTGTGCAATGCTCCTATCCTCACTCTTCCTGAAGGTGAAGATGATCTGGTTGTCTATTGTGACGCTTCGAAACAAGGTCTTGGTTGTGTGCTCATGCAACGAGGCAAGGTAATCGCTTATGCATCAAGGCAACTCAAGATCCATGAGAAGAATTATACGACACACGATCTTGAGTTGGGTGCTGTCATATTCGCATTGAAGATTTGGAGACATTATCTCTATGGCACGAAATGTGTGGTGTTCACTGACCACAAAAGCCTCCAACATATCTTCAATCAAAAGGAACTCAACATGAGGCAACGACGTTGGGTCGAACTCCTCAACGATTACGATTGCGAGATTCGTTATCATCCTGGCAAGGCTAATGTTGTAGCCGATGCACTAAGCCGCAAGGAACATATCATGCTTCAAAGTGTCAAGATTCATTCCGACATTCAAGCTCGTATTCTAGCAGCTCAACATGTCTCCGTTACCGAAGGCAATATGTTTGAGGAAATGTCTTGTGGTGCTGAATTCCAATTGGAGACAAAAACCAATGGATTGCTTTACTTTCTAGATCGTATTTGGGTTCCCGACCGTGACGATCTTCGTGCATTCATCATGACCGAGGCACACAAGTCTCGATATTCTATCCATCCCGGTGCGGATAAAATGTATCAAAATCTTCGTCCACAATATTGGTGGCATGGTATGAAGAAAGATATTGCTTTGTTCGTAGCAAATTGCCTCACATGTTCTAAAGTCAAAGCTGAACATCAACGTCCTTCCGGTTTACTTGAACAACCGGAAATCCCCGTGTGGAAATGGGAGAATCTAGCCATGGATTTCATTACTAAACTCCCTCGCACTTCGAGTGGTCATGATAGCATTTGGGTGATCATTGACCGTCTTACTAAGTCCGCACACTTCTTACCTATCCGTAAAGACTATAAGGTTGAGAAATTGGCCCGTTTTTACATTGACGAGATCGTGAGCCGTCACGGTGTTCCTTTGAACATAATCTCCGATAGAGATGCTCGTTTCACTTCCTGGTTTTGGCAATCTCTTCAAAAGGCACTTGGTACACGATTAGATTTGAGCACGGCCTACCATCCCCAAACTGATGGTCAGACCGAGCGAACAATCCAAACTCTTGAAGACATGCTGAGAGCCTGTGTCATCGACTTTGGTGGCAATTGGGATTCACATTTGACACTTATCGAATTCTCCTACAACAATAGTTACCACACCAGCATCGACATGGCTCCGTTTGAAGCTCTCTATGGTCGTAAGTGCCGTTCTCCCATCTGTTGGAACGAGATTGGTGAAGCACAAATTACCGGTCCCGAGTTAATTCAAGAAACCTCCGACAAGATTATTCAAATCCGTGATAACATTCGAGTAGCGAGGAGTCGGCAAAAGAGCTATGCCGACAAACGACGCAAACCCTTGGAATTCCAAGTCGGGGATATGGTACTTCTAAAGGTGTCTCCTTGGAAGGGAGTGATCCGTTTTGGGAAGAAAGGCAAGCTAGCACCTCGCTATGTGGGTCCATTCAAGATCCTTGAAAGGATTGGGAAAGTGGCTTACAAACTCGAGTTACCTCCATCACTTGGCAACGTACATCCTACATTTCATGTATCCAACCTCAAGAAGTGTCTTGCTGATGAGAACCTTCATATACCTCTTGATGATGTGCGCATTGATGAGACGATGCACTTCGTTGAGAAACCGGTTGAGATTATGGATCGTGAGATAAAACAACTTAAACGCAGCCGTATTCCTATTGTCAAGGTTCGTTGGGAATCTAAACGAGGACCCGAATTTACTTGGGAACGAGAAGATCAAATGAAGCTCAAGTACCCACATCTCTTTGCTGAAGCAGTAGCCTCAACTAGTTGAATTTCGGGACGAAATTCCCTCAACATGGGGATACTGTAACCTTTCTAAATTTCATGTTTTTCTATTTATTTTATGTCGTGAAATAAAAGGCGATTTCGATTCCAATTCTTCATTCATTGTTTCATATGCAATAACAAACATACACGCGTCAACTATATTACAAAAACAAACTGAAACGACCCTTCAAAGTCCTATAAATCTCGAGGACCAAACACGACTAAAACTCACAACAACATCAAGACTATAAAACTACAAGGGCTATTCTTGCAATTATCAAAAAGTAACCAAGCACGGTCGTGCTTAGTCCTAAGCACGGTCGCGCTTGAGCAAATGACCACGGTCGTGCTTAATATTAAGCACGGTCGCGCTTCGAATGCAGTTTGACTCTGCAAAGTCAAACCGACTCAAATCTAGTCCAAAAATAGATGGGAAACGTGTTTTAGAAATCGCGAGACTTGTATAAAAAGTTATTCGACCGATTAAGCCTAAAACCCGACCATATACTCGTCCAATCGTCCGATTTCTCGCGAACTTTTACCAACTTTCCTTTTTAAAATCAAATCGGGTAATTATGACCAAATCAAACGAATCAAACTACATGAATAACCTTATACGACTCCTATAAACATCCCACAACTCTCGATTCGTCCAGACATCGTCCCAAGTCCTCTGCCGATCGAAAAGAAGCCGAAATCCCATTCTCGTAGCCGTCTGCACTTGTTGCCCGATCTAAACAGGTAAGTAGTAGTCCAACTTGTTCGTTTCTCCATCCTAAACGAAAGCCCTAACCTAATTCGGATTCATAATACAAAGCTTAAACGATTAGAAATTAAGTTTTGATAATAAAACGGTTT
Organism: Smallanthus sonchifolius; assembly: GCA_023525975.1. NCBI lineage: Eukaryota > Viridiplantae > Streptophyta > Magnoliopsida > Asterales > Asteraceae > Smallanthus > Smallanthus sonchifolius. The sequence goes on along the minus strand of CM042028.1, from coordinate 13,379,169 downwards.
TAATCGATCTACAAGTAAGACAGGTTATAAATCCAATTAAATGATATAGTTGGATTCGAAAACACCTACTAAACGAAACCCCTACAAATACCACTGCTTTTAATACAAGAATCAAACGAATTGCTTCTGGAATTGACCAGACACGGTCGCGCTGACCAACGAGCGCGGTCGTGCCTGGCCAAGCACAGTCGTGCCCCGAGAGAGGCCCGGTCGTGCTTACCGACCAAACAAGACTGACCCAAAACAATCCTAGACGCGGTCGTGCCGGATACGAGCACGGTCGTGCCTCGTAAACAGACTCTTTCGTAGCCTTCTGACTCGACCACGGGGGCGCTTCAGACACCACGGTCACGCCCGGTAACGAGCGCGGTCGTGCCCTGCATAAGCGCGGTCGTGCTCCATTAAACAGAATCATTATTTTTATTCTTTTAAATAAATTTGATAAAATATATTAAATTTCAGTGTATATAATTATTTTTATATAATTACTCAAACACTTATATACCTTACACTTGGTATTAAACAATTATTATTTATATTTAAGTAAATACTACTATTTAATAATATTCTAATAATATATTTAAACAAACCCTAAACTTAAACAAATTCGCTTCCGACATCGAGTAACGCAAACCAATAATACATATTATTACATTTATTCATTAGGTCGTTCTTAGCGATCTACAACACACCGCTGTTTTCCATTTGCTTGCGCAAACTACACTCTACATAACACGTGAGTTTACATAGCCCCTCTTTTACTCTATTTACAAAACTTTTGGGGTGGAACATGCGTTCTATTACTATGTTTTCAATTATACACGATTACAGTTTCCATCCTACATACATGTACGCAATTCTGTGCTTTATGCTTGAGTGCTAGGTGTGTAGACTATATACGCTATTCACAATCATTAACTATTAGCCGACAGTATACAGTGATAGTACTATTGAGTCTGACAAACCCACCCAGGTAGGGTGACTGTTGCTGACAACACGATTTGATTTCAGTTACAAAGGTTTGATTGAATACACAGGTCACACGATGGTTTCTCTCCATAAATGCCTTTATTGACATGTTTTGTATGAACTGTATACACACAACACGTTTTTGCTATCACACAACAAAACCTATGTTTTCTCACCAACTCTTGTAGTTGACCCTCTCATTTTAACCATGTTTCAGGTACTAATGTTTGAAGTGATCAAGATATTACACATAGGATTTGGACCTAGTTTTAATTGAACCAGTTATATTTTGATGTAATTTTCATTATTGTTTGGTGGATTGAATCTATGTTTTGGTTGAATTTATTTGAATGCAATGAAAACAATTATTAAATATTCAAACTTTAGCAAACCACGAGCAATGAACAGTCTGCACGCTTCACGCCCCGACGTTTCCGCCGTCGGTTGGGGTGTGACAGATTGGTATCAGAGCCTTGGTTATAGGGAATTAGGTTATTAGACACATGTCCTAGACTATAACTTTAGGATACCCACTTATGCCATGCTTCATGATTTACATGCTATGTGCTACATGCTATATGATATATGCTACGTGTTTTATATGTAAATATAAATATTAAATAAACAATATCCCTACCCATATCCTAAGCCACATATCCTTCTTGCCTGCTTCCATGTCATCATCAGCATAGCTTGTGGGAAAAAAAAAAAATCATATTCTTAGACTTTAGTCTATAAAAATTTCTTTTACACCCGTTAAGGTTTTTAGACTTTGTTTAATTGTTAAATGACACGTGCAATCTGGAAGGGTGACACCTGTATTCTGGGTTTTCTGTCTAGGAAAGTATTTCATATAAATCCCAATCAACCGAGGGATCCGTATGCTTTCCTGGGAATTCCTGGGAAGAGTGTTTACTTATAGGCTAAAGCACGTCTCCTTGAGAATTATCTGGGTTTAAATTAACCTTAATATGTCATAGTATTCAAGTGGTTATGTTACTACTTGAGTACAATCCGAACTATGAATTACTTATATCTATTTATCCTTCTATTTGATCCAAGAAATTCTCACAACTCTTATTGTCTATAAATCTGTAGAATGCCTCCTCGTCGTGACAACAGCAACAACAGCAATAACACCGACCTTGCTGCTCTACTCACACAGCCGGTGAATCAAATTACCCAAGCCAACAACAACACTAATGGCCATGCTAGTGGGAGTGCTAACACTGGAGGTGGTGGTGGTGCCAACCCACCACAATGCACCTTCAAACACTTCAATTCCTGCAATCCCCTCAAATTCTATGGCAACGAAGGAGCCACGGGACTCCTTCAATGGTTTGAAAGCATTGAGAGCACTTTCCTCAATAGCGACTGTCCCGACAACCTCCGTGTTCGTCATGCTACTAGTGTCTTTCAAAAAGGGGCACTTACTTGGTGGAATGGCGAGAAAAGGACTAGGGGAGTGGATGTAGCAATGGCATTACCGTGGGATGAATTGAAGAGGATCATGACTGAGGAATTCTGTCCTCGAAATGAGATGAAGAAGCTGGAGGCGGAATTTTGGGATCTTGCTCAAGATAGTGGCGAAAGCTTAGCATACACCACCCGTTTCCACGAGCTGAGTCTACTTGTGCCACACATGGTTACACCTCTGTCTAGGTGTATTGAAAAGTACATCGGTGGTCTACCTAGACAAATTCAAGATACTGTGGTAGGAGGAAATCCTGCTACTCTGGAGGATGCTATCCGCTTGTCAGCCACACTTACTGACAACCATGTTAAAGCTGGTACACTTACAAGAAAGGGTGCCAAGAAAGTTTCTGACACGACAACACCTCCCGCTCATGTCAAAGAAGTCCGAACTGAACCATACCGCAACACTAGGAAGAGAAAGGTCAAGAACTGTGCTGTAATCACTCCAGCTGCTCCAGTAAATCAAGTTGCACCCATGGCTCAAAACCCAGCAAAGAAACCCTATGGCGGCATTCACCCACTTTGCAACACCTGCAACTACCATCATCCTCAAAACATACCCTGTCGCCTTTGCAGCCACTACGGGAAACATGGCCACACAGCCAATGTCTGTCGAGCTAAGGCACTTGCCAACCCAACCAACCAACCCGCAGCTAATCACGTCGTCCCAGCCATTGCAAATGGACGTGCTTGCTTCAAATGTGGCGACCCGAACCACTTCCGTAACCAGTGCCCAAAACTGGTCAATGTTAACCAAGGCGGAGCTCGTGGGCGTGCTTTCAACATCAACGCCAATGAAGCTCAGGCCAACACTGATGTGGTTAACGGTACGTTTCTTATGAATAAACGTTATGCTTCTATATTATTTGATACCGGGGCCGATAAAAGTTTTGTGTCATTAGACTTCGAACCCTTACTTGCAAAAACCCGGTCTAAACTAGAGAAAACCTTTACCGTTGAGGTAGCCGATGGTAACACCGTTACTATTGACACCATCATCTATGATTGCTCCCTAGAATTGGAAAATCACATTTTTCCAATCAACCTCGTACCAATGCCATTAGGGAGTTTTGACGTCATCATAGGTATGGATTGGCTGTCGAAGCACCATGCCGAAGTCATGTGCTTTGAGAAATGCATCCGTATACCCCTCCCATCCGGTGAAACGTTGAAGGTCTTTGGTGAGAAACCCTACAAAGGACTCAAACTAATGTCATGCATCACCGTCCAAAAGTATATACGAAAGAAGTGCATGGTTTTCCTAGCCCACGTTATTCTGAAAGAAGACAAGAAAAGGAGTGTACAAGACATCCCCATTGTTCGAGATTTTCCCGAAGTCTTTCCTGATGACTTGCCCGGTCTTCCACCTGTTCGACAAGTGGAATTTCGCATCGATCTTATACCTGGAGCAAACCCTGTGGCTAAAGCTCCATACCGTCTTGCACCTTCCGAGATGCAAGAACTTGCAAGCCAACTTCAAGAACTCGCCGACAAAGGGTTCATACGCCCAAGTCATTCACCGTGGGGTGCACCGGTCTTATTTGTTAAAAAGAAGGACGGTTCATTCCGCATGTGTATTGACTACCGAGAACTCAACAAACTTACAATCAAAAACCGCTACCCTTTACCTAGGATTGACGACCTCTTCGATCAACTCCAAGGTTCTACTTACTTCTCAAAGATTGACCTTCGATCCGGTTATCATCAACTCCGTGTGCAAGAGGAGGATATTCCCAAGACTGCTTTCCGAACGAGATAGGGTCACTACGAGTTCATGGTTATGCCTTTTGGGCTAACCAATGCACCTGCTGTTTTCATGGACCTCATGAATCGCATGTGCAAACCATACCTCGACAAATTTGTAATTGTGTTCATTGACGATATCTTGATCTATTCGAAGACTAAGGAAGATCATGAACAACACCTTAGGTTGATTTTGGATCTCTTGAAAACCGAACAACTATACGCCAAGTTCTCCAAGTGTGATTTTTGGCTAAAAGAAGTACAATTTTTGGGTCACGTTGTCAATGAAAAGGGAATTCATGTTGACCCCGCCAAAATTGAAGCTGTTAAAAATTGGAAAGCTCCTAAAACCCCTACCGAAGTTCGTTCGTTTCTTGGTCTAGCGGGTTATTACCGAAGGTTTATTTCAAATTTCTCCAAGATTGTTGTTCCCCTCACTGCCTTAACCCAAAAAGGTAAACCTTATGAGTGGGGACCGAAGCTAGAAGAAGCCTTTCAAATTCTCAAGCAAAAGTTGTGTAATGCTCCTATCCTCACTCTTCCTGAAGGTGAAGATGATCTGGTTGTCTATTGTGACGCTTCGAACCAAGGTCTTGGTTGTGTGCTCATGCAACGAGGCAAGGTAATCGCTTATGCATCAAGGCAACTCAAGATCCATGAGAAGAATTATACGACACACGATCTTGAGTTGGGTGCTGTCATATTCGCATTGAAGATTTGGAGACATTATCTCTATGGCACGAAATGTGTGGTGTTCACTGACCACAAAAGCCTCCAACATATCTTCAATCAAAAGGAACTCAACATGAGGCAACGACGTTGGGTCGAACTCCTCAACGATTACGATTGCGAGATTCGTTATCATCCTGGCAAGGCTAATGTTGTAGCCGATGCACTAAGCCGCAAGGAACATATCATGCTTCAAAGTGTCAAGATTCATTCCGACATTCAAGCTCGTATTCTAGCAGCTCAACATGTCTCCGTTACCGAAGGCAATATGTATGAGGAAATGTCTTGTGGTGCTGAATTCCAATTGGAGACAAAAACTAATGGATTGCTTTACTTTCTAGATCGTATTTGGGTTCCCGACCGTGACGATCTTCGTGCATTCATCATGACCGAGGCACACAAGTCTCGATATTCTATCCATCCCGGTGCGGATAAAATGTATCAAAATCTTCGTCCAGAATATTGGTGGCCTGGTATGAAGAAAGATATTGCTTTGTTCGTAGCAAATTGCCTCACATGTTCTAAAGTCAAAGCTGAACATCAACGTCCTTCCGGTTTACTTGAACAACCGGAAATCCCCGTGTGGAAATGGGAGAATCTAGCCATGGATTTCATTACTAAACTCCCTCGCACTTCGAGTGGTCATGATAGCATTTGGGTGATCATTGACCGTCTTACTAAGTCCGCACACTTCTTACCTATCCGTGAAGACTATAAGGTTGAGAAATTGGCCCGTTTTTACATTGACGAGATCGTGAGCCGTCACGGTGTTCCTTTGAACATAATCTCCGATAGAGATGCTCGTTTCACTTCCCGGTTTTGGCAATCTCTTCAAAAGGCACTTGGTACACGATTAGATTTGAGCACGGCCTACCATCCCCAAACTGATGGTCAGACCGAGCGAACAATCCAAACTCTTGAAGACATGCTGAGAGCCTGTGTCATCGACTTTGGTGGCAATTGGGATTCACATTTGACACTTATCGAATTCTCCTACAACAATAGTTACCACACCAGCATCGACATGGCTCCGTTTGAAGCTCTCTATGGTCGTAAGTGCCGTTCTCCCATCTGTTGGAACGAGATTGGTGAAGCACAAATCACCGGTTCCGAGTTAATTCAAGAAACCTCCGACAAGATTATTCAAATCCGTGATAACATTCGAGTAGCGAGGAGTCGGCAAAAGAGCTATGCCGACAAACGACGCAAACCCTTGGAATTCCAAGTCAGGGATATGGTACTTCTAAAGGTGTCTCCTTGGAAAGGAGTGATCCGTTTTGGGAAGAAAGGCAAGCTAGCACCTCGCTATGTGGGTCCATTCAAGATCCTTGAAAGGATTGGGAAAGTGGCTTACAAACTCGAGTTACCTCCATCACTTGGCAACGTACATCCTACATTTCATGTATCCAACCTCAAGAAGTGTCTTGCTGATGAGAACCTTCATATACCTCTTGATGATGTGCGCATTGATGAGACGATGCACTTCGTTGAGAAACCGGTTGAGATTATGGATCGTGAGATAAAACAACTTAAACGCAGCCGTATTCCTATTGTCAAGGTTCGTTGGGAATCTAAACGAGGACCTGAATTTACTTGGGAGCGAGAAGATCAAATGAAGCTCAAGTACCCACATCTCTTTGCTGAAGCAGTAGCCTCAACTAGTTGAATTTCGGGACGAAATTCCCTCAACATGGGGATACTGTAACCTTTCTAAATTTCATGTTTTTCTATTTATTTTATGTCGTGAAATAAAAGACGATTTCGATTCCAATTCTTCATTCATTGTTTCATATGCAATAACAAACATACACGCGTCAACTATATTACAAAAACAAACTGAAACGACCCTTCAAAGTCCTATAAATCTCGAGGACCAAACACGACTAAAACTCACAACAACATCAAGACTACAAAACTACAAGGGCTATTCTTGCAATTATCAAAAAGTAACCAAGCACGGTCGTGCTTAGTCCTAAGCACGGTCGCGCTTGAGCAAATGACCACGGTCGTGCTTAATATTAAGCACGGTCGCGCTTCGAATGCAGTTTGACTCTGCAAAGTCAAACCGACTCAAATCTAGTCCAAAAATAGATGGGAAACGTGTTTTAGAAATCGCGAGACTTGTATAAAAAGTTATTCGACCGATTATGCCTAAAACCCGACCATATACTCGTCCAATCGTCCGATTTCTCGCGAACTTTTACCAACTTTCCTTTTTAAAATCAAATCGGGTAATTATGACCAAATCAAACGAATCAAACTACATGAATAACCTTATACGACTCCTATAAACATCCCACAACTCTCGATTCGTCCAGACATCGTCCCAAGTCCTCTGCCGATCGAAAAGAAGCCGAAATCCCATTCTCGTAGCCGTCTGCACTTGTTGCCCGATCTAAACAGGTAAGTAGTAGTCCAACTTGTTCGTTTCTCCATCCTAAACGAAAGCCCTAACCTAATTCGGATTCATAATACAAAGCTTAAACGATTAGAAATTAAGTTTTGATAATAAAACGGTTTTAATCGATCTACAAGTAAGACAGGTTATAAATCCAATTAAATGATATAGTTGGATTCGAAAACACCTACTAAACGAAACCCCTACAAATACCACTGCTTTTAATACAAGAATCAAACGAATTGCTTCTGGAATTGACCAGACACGGTCGCGCTGACCAACGAGCGCGGTCGTGCCTGGCCAAGCACAGTCGTGCCCCGAGAGAGGCCCGGTCGTGCTTACCGACCAAACAAGACTGACCCAAAACAATCCTAGACGCGGTCGTGCCGGATACGAGCACGGTCGTGCCTCGTAAACAGACTCTTTCGTAGCCTTCTGACTCGACCACGGGCGCGCTTCAGACACCACGGTCACGCCCGGCAACGAGCGCGGTCGTGCCCTGCATGAGCGCGGTCGTGCTCCATTAAACAGAATCATTATTTTTATTCTTTTAAATAAATTTGATAAAATATATTAAATTTCAGTGTATATAATTATTTTTATATAATTACTCAAACACTTATATACCTTACACTTGGTATTAAACAATTATTATTTATATTTAAGTAAATACTACTATTTAATAATATTCTAATAATATATTTAAACAAACCCTAAACTTAAACAAATTCGCTTCCGACATCGAGTAACGCAAACCAATAATACATATTATTACATTTATTCATTAGGTCGTTCTTAGCGATCTACAACACACCGCTGTTTTCCATTTGCTTGCGCAAACTACACTCTACATAACACGTGAGTTTACATAGCCCCTCTTTTACTCTATTTACAAAACTTTTGGGGTGGAACATGCGTTCTATTACTATGTTTTCAATTATACACGATTACAGTTTCCATCCTACATACATGTACGCAATTCTGTGCTTTATGCTTGAGTGCTAGGTGTGTAGACTATATACGCTATTCATAATAATTAACTATTAGCCGACAGTATACAGTGATAGTACTATTGAGTCTGACAAACCCACCCAGGTAGGGTGACTGTTGCTGACAACACGATTTGATTTCAGTTACAAAGGTTTGATTGAATACACAGGTCACACTATGGTTTCTCTCCATAAATGCCTTTATTGACATGTTTTGTATGAACTGTATACACACAACACGTTTTTGCTATCACACAACAAAACCTATGTTTTCTCACCAACTCTTGTAGTTGACCCTCTCATTTTAACCATGTTTCAAGTACTAATGTTTGAAGTGATCAAGATATGCTACACATAGGATTTGGACCTTGTTTTAATTGAACCAGTTATATTTTGATGTAATTTTCATTATTGTTTGGTGGATTGAATCTATGTTTTGGTTGAATTTATTTGAATGCAATGAAAACAATTATTAAATATTCAAACTTTAGCAAACCATGAGCAATGAACAGTCTGCACGCTTCACGCCCCGACGTTTCCGCCGTCGGTTGGGGTGTGACATATTGAGTTTGATGTTGGGGACAGAGTAATGTTGAAAGTGTCGCCCTGGAAGAGGATCATACGATTCAGAAAGAAAGGAAAGTTAAGTCCGAGGTTTATCGGACCATTCAGGATAATGGCACGGGTTGGTGAAGTCACTTATCGGTTGGAGTTGCCTGATGAGTTAAGTGGGATTCATCCTACCTTCCATGTATCACACTTACGAAAGTGTTTGGCGGATGAATCGGCTCACGTACCACTTACTGACATCGAGGTCAACAACAGCCTTAACTACATAGAGGAACCCACGACAATCTTAGACAGGAAGGAGAAACGTTTACGAAATAAGGTTATCCATTTGGTTAAAGTCCAATGGAAGCACCGAATGGGGTCTGAAGCTACGTGGGAAATGGAGACGGAAATGAGGGAGTCGTACCCTCAACTATTCGACTTATGATAGGTTTCGGGGACGAAACCTATTGTAAGGGGGGTAGACTTGTAACATCCCGAAAATAACGTCACGGTAATAAGAGGGTCAAGATGAAATAATGGGGGACGTTGGGAGGGGGACTCGTTGGCCGCTAGTTGGGCCGTAAACCATGGGCCGTGAGGGGGGAGGAAAGGAGGTGTTTTAACCCTAGCCTCCACACACATCCTCCATATCCTCATTCAAGCTCCACATCAAATTCTAGAGAGAGAAAGCCGTAGAGAGAGAAAGCTTGGGATTGAGCTAAAGATCGGTCCGCTACCTTGCTACACTACTCGCAAGAAGATTTGCTGAAGGAAGGTGTCGATTTGAGGTAAGAAACTCTCATTTTGCTATGTTTTTCCTTGAAATCGGTTTTACGGGTTTTGACCCATAAAGGTCGGGTTTTTTATGGGTCAATTGAGGTCATACTTCAGATCTGGAATTATGGGGAGAAAACACGCCTTTTGGACGTAAAAAGTTCCAAACTTGACGAACCCGTCAATTCAGATCTGAACTCATGCAAAACTAGGGTTATGAGGTTGAAACCTGAAAGTTCACGGCTGGGAATGATCGGGCAGGGTTCACGGCTAGGGGTACCCGGGTAGGGTTTCACGGCTGGAATTCTCGGAAGAAATGGAAGCGGGAAACCTCAAGTTCGCGGCTCTTCTAGTTCACGGGAGAACTACCGAGAACTTCCCCTAAGCCGAAAACCCCTCTTGAGCCGTGAGCCCCTAAATTGACGGGATGAAACCGTGAACCCCTAAGTTCACGGGAAGAGCCGTGTGCGCCTCAGGAGCCGTGAACTCCTAAAGTTCACGAGAAGTTACCGTGTTCTCCAAGGTTCACGGGTAAGAACCGTGTATCCCTAGGTCCTATTATGGGATGAAGTTTAATGAATTGAACGTGAAGCTAAGGTTAGGTTGTGTACGTACAGGTTAGAAGATCCTTTAGAGACCTTTGACACTGTTCATCTCATATGAGTTCTAGAGCCCTCTCTTTTAAATGTTTTATTAATGTTTTGAGCTGGTGTGCATACTTACGAAATGATGTTTTATGAAATGATGTTTACGAAAGGAAAGTTGAAATGTGTTTATGAAGTGTTTTGCCGAAAAGGTTTATGAATGGTTTACGAATGGTTTAATGATGAAATGTTTTATAATAAAACGTACGAATGCTTTAACTGAAATGATGTAAAGGCGGTAACGGTTATTTTTAAAGAAGTCATTACAAATCTAATCTGTCGAATGAATGGAATTAACGAATGAAGTCTGGGAATGTAATTCCCAGCCTTATGGTAGATTATGGACAACGAGCCATAGTTGCCATAAGAACAACAGGGGCAGTGTCTTTGTGGCCTGTCAATGGTTTTTGATGTTGTACAACTGGTAAGGGAGTAACGACGGTTACTCAAGGGTTAACGTGACCCTACGAAGGTTAAATTATGATCCGACGGTGTTATGGCCGTGAGCCATAGCCGTCGATGGAAGTTTTCGGTTTATGGACATGGGAGCCATAGGGACAACTAAATGGGTATTGTCGGTCCTTGTGCAGTTAAGCCTTGGGGGCAATACAAAAAGGGAATTGACGAAACGAATGGTAACACAGATTTAGATAATAATGTATGACTTAAATGAATGTTAAATGTTTTAAATGAATGATTCGGTTCATGTTGACTTATGTTTTGATGATATGATTACGAAGGTTTTGATGACGATAAGTTATTGCATGTTTTTACGTACGCTTTTATTAAATGAATGAATGTTATGTTTTTGGCAAATGTAAATGTTAAAGTTTTATGAAATGCTAGAACTCACCAGCGTAGCTGACTTTTAGTATGCACATTCAGGTTAAGGACAGGTACAGAGGGACGGCGATGCTTGGCAAGCGATGAAGAGTTACCCGGCTGATATGATGTCTGGCATCCCGTTACGTTATGTCTATGTCATGTTTATGTTTAAGACAACGTTACGCTTCCGCATGTTGAACAAGTTATGTTATGTTTGAAATGAAATTTTCCGCTGCGTTATTTGATATTCAAGTTTAAGAACTGTTTGTGAATGAGTAAATCCAACAAGTGAGGCCTCCCGGGTTTAGGGCCTTACAAAGACGAGCCTGGGGAGCAGACAGAGGGTTGCACGGCCGTGCAATCCATTGCACGGTCGTGAAATGCCCTTCTGCCCTCCCCAGACTCCGGTACACTGTCCTTTGTACCCTGTTTGATTCCCGAGGTGTTTGCACGCCCGTGCAATCCAATGCACGACCGTGCATTGCTCATTTTGAGGCCTATAAATAGATGGCTTGAGTTCTTCATTGAAGCATCCCTTACACACCCCAAGAAGTAGTAGTGAGTAGAGGGGCTCTTCCTCCTTGTTCCGCAATAGGGGAGCCTACGAAAATCAGTGTTATGCTAGTTAGTATGGCCACTCGTGGCTAGACTCTTTCTATTGCTACGGTGAAGATGAAGTTTGATGCATGTTAATGTTTAACGTATTAATCCAAGTGATGTGTTTATGTCTTTAACTATTCGTCCGTAAAACCACCATTTTGGTGGGTTTTTATTATTGTCTAAATCCGTCTTTATATTTATGAGTGTTCTTGATTTTTAAAGTGTAAAACCTTTTTAATCAAACTTCTCTTGAAGCTTGTACGTCTTTATACAAGTAGAGATTGATAAGCCAAGGCTTGGTTAACACTATTAAGGTCGTACGTCTTTATACGAACTTATTATGCAACCAAGAATTGGTGAACTCATGTTGGGAATGGTACGTCTTTATACTTGGTCCCATTGTTACACCACCTCTCGGTGAGCAAAATATAATCACCTATTTAACTCTAATACAAAGCATTTTACGTTCGATGTCTTAAACCAACCCGGAGATGACCATTCAAAGGGTTGAGGGTAATTGTTGTCCTTAACGGGAGGCACTACCACTTGTTAAAGCTTTTAAATTTGCAAATCAAATGTCGTGAGGACGAGGCTCTAGCGGTGACCCGGGTCCCACATTTGTAGTAGTCATATCACTGGATTAGTCAACTTAACATTATCACGTACCAAGCGGATTCGAAACCCAAAGCAATACTATTCGTAACCTGATCATTTTCGACCTATTTACTTTCCTGTTATTTACTATTCTGTTCGTTACATTTCTGTTACACACTTTACGCACGTTTTTACTTTTCTGCTATTTACTTTACCGCCATTTACTTTTCTGTCATTTACTTTCCTGTTCCACAAGCACACAAAACTCACTCAATAATTAAACTGGCTAAACGTTAACAAAAGTTGAGTATTGGAATTCGACCGTGTCCATTGGTTCGAAACTTGGTTCTTACATAAACTATATTACGCTGCGATAGGTACACTTGCCTATTGTGTGTGTTTTTAAGTTAAAGTAATTATTATTTTATAAATTTAAAACCTGATCTCGTAAGACTATCCTAAAAATATATTTATTATATTTTTATATATTAAAAACGACACATCAGCTATCAATCACTAGGGTTGGTTGTGGACTCATGTATAAAAGTTTAATTACATGGAATTGTGAAACTTGTTTATGGCTGGCATCTTATTATCTATTAGTATATATCTATCTAAACCTATGTTCTCACCAACTTTTTAGTTGACATATTTTAGCATGTTTTTCAGGTTTTGGATCTAAGTTGCTGTTTTACTCACACTAGGATTCAAGATCAAGACTTTAGTGGACTTAGCTTAGACATATTATTTAATAATAAGACTTGTTTGTTTTATTTGGTTTATTTGTTCTGAAATACTGATGTAATAACTATTTGGTTTTAATAGTAAATTGCTTTTGATCATGTGTGATGATTCAATTTCTTCACCCCCTCGTGTTTCCACCTTGGCGGGGGTGTGACATCAATACAAGTACTGTGACGCCCATACACCGTAGCAATATCTCGTCATCGAGAGGGTGTATTATCTGTTGGGGAAGTATTAATAACCAATACTTTGTGTGTACGGATAAGAATTATTTAATATAAGATCAGCCACTTTGGTTGGTAGTCGAGTGGTAAGAATCAAAGACTCCTTGGAGAATACCGGTGTTCAACTCCTGGCATGGGGAAGATTAAGAATCGGTGTAGTTTAGGAGTAGTAGTAGATGAGTGTGTGAGTTGCATTTCTAAAAAAATTAATATAAGATCAAGTTTTTATTTTAGATAGACTACCTAATTAAGATCATTGAAATTCAATGTTTTTATTTAGATGGACTCTCTTAACTTTACTCCAACACACACAAAGGGTGTTAGAATATCTCCAAATGGGAGATGTCACAAACGTCTTTCTTTTACTCTCACACGGACGTGTCCTTTCCCTCTCTCTCCAAACATAGCAGCTCGTTTTCATATTCTTCATTTGTGGTCATCCATAACCACTGATAAATTCCCCCTCTTTAAAATCGATAGACATCGCTACCACAAAGGGCACAGACCTCCCACGGATGCCCCCAATTGGGGATTTAGTTTAACTTATATGATGTTTGTACTTTCCATGAATATATACGTTCACATAATCAACAATCAGGGATGACTCTATGAGTAAAATTTTAAGTCTTCGCTTAGGCCCCGAACTTTTGGTGCCCCCAATTTTAGAAAAAATTAACTATGATGTGGATATTATTAGGGGTGTTCATCGAGTCGAATAAGTCGAATTGCGGGTTATTCGAATAGGGTTATTCGAATTTGAAGTTTTGAAAACTGTACTGAAATTAAAAAAAACTAAATCATTGTTTAACTGAATTTTTTTTTAAAATATTGCAAAAAAAACTAAATCATTGAATTAGACCCATTTACTCATTTAGAAACCCAAAACAAGTTACAACTTACAAGCCCAAACATTATATACTATATAAAAAAAATATAAAAATATATAAATATGTTATTCAGGTTATTCGAATAGGTTCGAATAACATATATCCGTATTCGAATTCGAATTATTTATTCGAATCGAATAATTATTCCACTCGAATAACCCAAAATTCGAATTCGAAATTTTTATTCGAATTCGGTTCGAATCGAATTTCGGTTTATTCGAATGTGATTCGAATAATGAACACCCCTAGATATTATAGTGTAATTTGACAAGTGGTTCATGTTGTCTCCGTGGGGATTCAGGTTCGAATTTAGAAGACACATTTTTATATTTTTATTCTTTTAAAATGAGAAAAACCCTTCCTAGCCCCAAAAACACAAATTGATGAATCCAATCACCTTTTTTTTCATCAATGTCATCTTCAGTTGGAATTGTTGATTTGGAATCAAACTTCTTTTATTGTTGCTTGAATTTCAAATCATTATGTGGGTATTAATTCGGTTTTCACATGAAATAAACTATTTTCTTAAGTATTATTACCTATACTTATTTTAGACTTTGTGATACAGGAACGGAAACAATCAAATGGCTCAAGAACAATTAGCTAACAAAGTCTCTAAAACGAACCAAAGGTTCCAAGAACAAAGTACTTATCAATTAAAACTCAATCAAAAACTGTCTAACTAAACAATCATACCCTACTTATACTAAAGGAATTAAAGGATAAGCATGGAAACAAGATAAACATAAACATTTAAAAGATAGCAAATATTAAATAAGTAAATCTTTTTCTTATTCCCTGCATCTGCATCATACTCCCCGTCTTCGAAAAAAATTCGTCCTCGAGTTTTGTCTTCGGACCAAAGCAACCTGGATCAAAAGGAACATCAACTCGATGTATATTTATTGTTATCATAACTCGCCTAAACCCCCTGACTCTGGGCTTGAACCACCTGGGTCGAACATAGCATTGGACCGTCTTCGGTTGACAGTCGACTTGACCCGCTCAACCCCAACTAAAAAACCATAGAGTTTTAAACCAAGGAACCTTTTTTGTATTCCCACCTGAGCATTCTCGTTAAGTCCATTTGGTGTAAAAGCATTTGAGCTAACAAATGTTTTTTTCACAGTTTCATTATTTTGTGAACTATGAATATTCATGGGACCATCCCAATCAACTTTCCAATGCGGTGCTTCTCCACGTGAATTTTTGTGAGTGGACCCATCATTTTAAAATTCAAAAGTAATCAATTCTCCGGTTGGAATGCTTAAGGTATTTTCGGTATACGTATCCTTGATTTTGGCACCCTCCAAATTATCTCCATTACAAATATTATTATCAGCAAAAAACGGAGCCCCAATATTATCTCCTTTTTTAATATTATCAAATTCTACGGCAACCCCAATATTATCTCCAAATTGAATATTTGAGCGCATCGAATATCCAATATTTTGCGAGTCAACCTTAAAGCCCCCCACAATTTTTGACAATATGATTGGACTTTCCAAGAGGGAATCAACACCGCCTGCAAACTCATCTCTACCGATAGCCACCCCATCATTACCAATAGCAACCGAATCAACACCGGTGGCCACCATAGCGTCACAATCGACAACAATTTTTTTATGAAATAAATCAAACATACAAGAAGAAACTGATGAATTTTCATGCTCGTCGATGACCTCCTCTTCTTCATCTTCAAGATTGGTAACTCCATTAATAGCTTGTTGCACCCATAAGTATTCTTCTTTGTCCAACTTAATTTCATCTTCGTCAAACTTGGGGTCCTCTTTCGAGTCACCCACTGGATAGGTTGGTTCATAGAAACAGGGGTAGGAATGGAATGAAGGATACTCCTCCTCCTCGTTCTCATCGTCCCGGATGGTGATTCTTGATTCGGTTTCCTCCACACACTCTTCCTTTTGCAACTCGAGATATCGGATTCTTTGTTGAAGCCGTTTAATCTCTTGTTGCAACTCGAGATCTCGGACTCGTCGATTGAGTCGTTTAATCTCAAAATCCCATGAGTCACGGTTCCCGATCTCGTTGCCTCGTCCGGCGAATCGATCTTCACGAGCACGTGAATCACCAATGTTCTTGTTGATGCCTCGGTCGGTGACTCTTCGAACAAGAAAACACTCGCCTTCACGTAGAGCCATTTGATAAACCAAGAGCTCTGATACCAACTGATGCAGGAACGGAAGCAATCAAATGGCTCAAGAACAATTAGCTAACAAAGTCTCTAAAACGAACCAAAGGTTCCAAGAACAAAGTTCTTATCAATTAAAACTCAATAAAAAACTGTCTAACTAAACAATCATAACCCTACTTATACTAAAGGAATTAAAGGATAAACATGAAAACAAGATAAACATAAACATTTAAAAGATAGCAAATATTAAATAAGTAAATCTTTTCTTCTTATTCCCTGCTTCTGCATCACTTTGGTTTATAAATGTTGTTGCAGAAAAGCTACAAAACTGCTTGCCACCTTCAACCCCTTCTCCTCTGTGTAACTCCAAATTCTTTCAGGTTCTATGTTTGATGCAGGATTCTTTGAATTAATTATTGTTGTTATTGATTATGTTCCTTTATCTCTATATTGTTACTTAATTTTTCATGTATTTCTAGTTTATTAACTTGTTCAAAGCAAGAAAATAATAAATACTTGTGTAAGTTTATATGTGTGTATATAGTTACTGCAATTGATATATTCCAGTGTGTTAGGATCGTAGACAAAAAAATATATTTTGGAAAGGGCCCCGGATTTATACTTCGGTTTGAGTGGCTCTGAACAATAAGTATTTAATATCGTATTAAGCTTTTCCATAATTGTTCTTTGACACCGAACCTAGCTTCTCTAGTATATATATTTACAAACTCAACCTCACTAAAATTCAATTTCTACCAACACTGGTCGGTCTCCCATCTTCGGCTTGTACTCCTATAACCTCCCGTCCGCCTCTGGATTAGACCGCGATCATATTCCGCTCGTTTTTCCGGATCTGAAAGCGTAGCATAAGCTGACTGCACTTTCATGAAGTTATCCGCCGAAGAGTCACAAGTTCCGACGTCCGGATGTAAAACTCTAGCTAATCTACGATAGGCCGATTTCACCTCTCGCGTATCAGCTCCTATCTGAACACCGAGCACTTCGTATAGCGAACGTGAACTAGAACTATTGAACGATGGATTTATCTCCGTCATCTCTGCGGTGGCGTAAGCCGCTGAAATCCGACCTGATCCGTACCTAATAGAACTTGAAAATAATTGTGATGATCGGTTTGAATGGGGTGCAAAATTGAGAGGAGAAAAGAAAGAAGATGTGATCGAAATAGCCATGGAGTTGAACTTTGAAGTTTGAAGTTTGAAGAAATATTGTGAGATTTTGATTGGTGAATATGGAACTAGTGATTATGTTCTGTCGGGCGGATTTATAGGGGGGTGAATACGTGGCGGTGAGTTGGAATCGGGGTTATCCAAATGGGATATTAATAAAATAATTATAGAGAGGTCAGATGGTACTATAGTAGTCAAAAATGAAATAAAAAACAGTCGATGGCCGTGTTGCCGGAAATTAGGGGTGTCTCTTCGCGTAAGAAAAAGAAAAGTTTTTTTAATATAAATTTATTTATTAATTCCCTACACGGCTAGATGGTACTATATTGCATATAATTTAATTCCAAAAAGTATAATTTAGAGTATACTCCGGTTTTAGTCCTTGTGGTTTGAGCTAATTCTCGCTTTTAGTCCAATAGTTTAAAAATCCCGATTTACATCCAATAGTTTCTTTATTTGTCTCATTTTAGCCAACTCACTAAACTTCATCCATTTATTTTGTTAAGTTAAGATGAAAAGACGAAAATATCCTTAACCTAATTATGTAAGTTATTAACATGTTCAATAGTTGAAGGATCATTTGTGTAATATTTTATAAACTCATTTTATATACTCAGAAGATAGCTTCAGCACTCCACACCACCGCCACCCTTACTATCATCGCCTTTTCTCTCTAGCCTCTGTACCCACCATCGGATCCGACAACTAAGAAATTCACCAATGGAAGCTTAAACCCCACCTCACCACTAGAAGTAAAAAACCCCAATCGATGGTGGGTTTGGAGGGTAAAATTGGTGATGGATCTTTCAAGAATTTTGAGAAAAAGAAGGGGAAAGTTTTAGGGTTTTCTGAATCTGGGTTTAAGGGTTTTGTTACAGAGAGAGGTGGAGGTGGAGGTGGAGTGGAGGTGGAGGTGCCGTCGGAAGAAGTCGACAAGAAATGGAGTGGCCAGCTTTATGGAGTGCTCTCCTCTGGTTCTGGTTAAGGCATAGATACACCATCACCTGCAGAAGCTGCTCTCCTCTGGTTCTGGTTCTCGTTATAGAAGCTGCTTCCGGTGGATAAGAAGATGGAATCGCTGTTCTCGAATCCATGCCGATTTCATCCACCCCCTCCTCGAATTTTAGATCTGGAACTTTTGATGCTGGTAGAGAGAGGGTAAAGAATGGTGGTGGCCAGATCTCATTTAGGTGGCGGTGTTTGACCAGATCTCGTTTAGATTGCGGTGTAGTAAACGGAGGTGTTGCGTTGGTGGCCTAGCCGGAAAAACGAGGTGATGGCCGGATTTTGTCGGTGGTGGTGAGTGGTGACAATGGAGGTGGAGGTGGTGGTGACAATGGAGGTTTTGTAAATTTTAGGATTTTTATGGAGAAGAAAGACTTTGGGGGTGGATATTTTTGTCTTTTGTTATTTTTTTTAATAACAATGGTATTTTTGTCTTTTAACAAATAGTTAACAGAAAAAAACAAACGATGTTAGAGGCGTGGGTTTAATTGAGACAAAAATAAAACCACAATGACTAAAAAAGAGAAAATTAAAACTAATAGACTAAAATAGAGAAACCACATGGACTAAAATCGAAGTTTACTCTATAATTTAAAATTGTGCACTTTATTGCTCATGTGTCATTGATGGATTGAATATTAAAATAATGGCCAATAATAGATCTAGTTTTTCATAATATTTCACGAATCTCGGATGATATTTGTTTAAAATTGTATTGTAATTCTTTTTAAATTAATTTTATTGTCATTTTAAATATTTTTATTTAATTATAACTAATTATAATGTTAATTAAATATAATAATAATTAATTTTAATTCAAATGTTTCAAAATTCAAATTTTTTCAAAATTCAAATTTCTATACGCCACGTATAGATCAATACGTGGCGTATCTTCCCTAACCTTTGGTATTCTATACGCCACGTATTGCCCTATACGTGGCGTATATACATTTGATTAATCTGGTTTTGGCCCCGTATTGTACCAAAAAAACAAACACAAAGCCATACGCGACCCGCTTATAAAACGCTCGTTGATTTGGATTGTGCCATCAAAAAAACTTTGAAAAGGTACGTGTCTTAACCCACGATCATTAATGTTAGGTTTTTATTGAATATTAGCGGGTAAAACTGGGTAGATTAGCGATTTTTAGGTTTGAAATTAAGAACTATACGCCACGTACAGGACCATACGTGGCGTATAGTTCTTCTGGGTTGATCTAAGGAAGAAGATGAAGCCATACGCCACGTATAAGCCTATACGCTGCGTATGGCTCAGTTTACCCGGTCACATGCCTGCGTATGGCCTAGTTTAGTCGCGTATGGCTTGGTTTACCCGGCAACTCGCCCGCGTATGGCCTATTTGGCCTGCGTATGGCTTTGTTTACCCGGCAACCGCATATACGCCACGTATAAGCCTATACGTGGCGTATAGGTTTTTAATTTAAAAAAATTTTTAATTATATAAATTAATTCAATTAAAGAAATTAAAATAAATACAATATATTAATATTATTATTATTATTATTATTATTTATTATTATTTAAAAAAAAATATTATTATTATTTATTATTTAAAATTTAAACAATATATTATTATTATTATTATTTATTATTTAAATTAAAATATTAAAAACAATTAATTATTATCAGATATGGCGGATTATGATGATGATATTCAGATGGATCAGCTAGACGATTTTGCGCACTATCCTTTTCTAGATTTTCCGCCCGATACAGAGGCTTATTCCCGGTGCCAGAAGCTCCGGGAGGTGTAGATGGGTCCGGGTACGGCGGTGGATTGTGCCCTCCTCGAGGAGGTGCATGAGGCCGAGCGAGCTAGGGCCATCATCGGTGAGGACACGCCATAGTCGCGTCTTTTTGACCTTTCTTTTGAGGAGACATACCGAGAGCTTGTCGTCGAGTTTCTTTCGACGTTCATCTATTCAGAGACTGGGCTGCAGCCTCTACCCGGGGAGGCGCCGGATATTGAGGATCCGGATCGTATTTCTTTTTCTATTTTTGGGGTCGTTTACCGTCAGACCCTCCGTCAGTGGGCCGTCACGACGGGCTTGTACTACGAGCCTGAGACGGTCTCGCGGCTATTCACCGAGGCGGTGACGGAGGTTGACAAGGAGGAACTCCTTGTTTTTTGGGGCTTGATTTCAGATAGTCCTTGGTTGGGTACCAAGGGGAGGGTCTCGGGTATTAGAGACCCTTTGTATAGATATCTGCACCGGCTTATTTCGACGTCGATCGCACCGCGTCTGAAAAGCCGTGAGTGGTGCACTGATAGAGATCTTTTCTTCCTTTTCTGCCTGCTTACTGGGAGGCGGTGCGACCTATCCACGAGCATGGCGCTTTATTTTGCTTCAGCCTATATGCGACAGAGGCGCAGACTTTTATATGGCGGTGCATTCATCACGCATATCATGCGGTCGGTCATACCATTTGGCCACCATGAGCCTCATATGTTACCGGCAATTCCCCCTGTCTGATTAGATCGTCGCACGGCGAGCGGCATGCGCATCACGCACCGATTCCCGCAGGGCCTTCAGTTCGTAGGGGCCGTCCAGGACCAGGTTTGGGTCCCGGTGCCGTTGCCGCAGATGCCTGGACAGGGGGACCCGCCTATGCCTCAGCCGCTGCAGGGTATGGCGATTGAGGACGAGCCGCCACACGTCGAGCAGGTCCACGAGCATCCGCCACAGCATCCCCGACACGTACGTCGGTCTGTTAGGCTGGATAGGGCTACCCAGGCATTGCTTGATGGCCTTGTTGCCGACTCACGACGACAGTGTCGTCAACTCGATCGCATGGAGGACCTGATGACGTGGGCGGTTAGACAGCTCGTGAATCAGTCACGAGCCGCCGGCATCGAGCCACCCCCACTACCACCGCCACGTCATTATCCGGACGACCCCGTTCAGGGTGAGGGCGGGGCAGTCAGGGTGACGCCGGAGCCGATTAGGTTTAGTTCTTTTATTTGTATTTTGTTTATTTCGTTGTTATGTATGTAAAACATTTTGATGTATATATTTAATTTTATGATGTAATGTATATAATGTTTAGTTTACTTGTTTGGTTGTAATGTTTAATATTTTGTTTGGTTTGTAATGTTTAATATTTTGTTTGGTTATACTGTAAAAATATAATAAATGTTTAAAAAAAATATAAAATATATAAAATTTATAAATAGATAACAAACTTATATTAACAAAATTATATAAATTAAAATACAAAATAATATATTATTATAAAAAAATATAATTAAATAAATAATTCTATACGTGGCGTATAGGTCTATACGCCACGTATAGGATTATTTAACGCCAAATCTTCCAACTTTTGAAGAAAAATATTGAGCCCTGCCTCATACGAGGCGTATAGGACAATACGAATCGTATGGGACACAGAGAATGACACGTGTCATTCTGGTGTCAGAGACTAAACCCTATACGCCCTCGTATTGACCTATACGAGAGCGTATCGCGCGACGACGGGTCCAATTAGCAATATTCCGTGTGTGGTTAGAATCGGCCTATATTAATTAGTAATTAGTAGAACAACCCGCGCTTCGCGGCGGTGTCGTAACTCAATGTTGACAAAACGGGAGTGTTAAAACTTGTAACATAAAAATAAGAGAAAGATAAAGTGTTCTCGCATACTAAAAAAACGAAGAAAATAAACCTATAAACAAATTGGAAAAAAACAAAAAAAATCTAGGAAAAAGAAAACTAAAAAAATAAGAAACAAAAACAATTGCCTCGCTACGCGTCGGGGCACGTATTGCACACTAAAACAAAACGTACGAAAAAAATGATTTAAAAAATAACAAGAAAAAAAACACCACACCCCAAGTTTTGAACGCAGGTCGATGGGTTGTGTGAAGGGGATGGAATCACACACATTAACCAACTATGTTACGGTAAATATCCAACCCAAAATGCTTAAATGCAAAGTAAATTTCGGTTAAGCATAAAAAAATATCAAAAAAGACACCAACCATAACATGCCACTTGTATCTAGACTATCAATAAAGATGAAGTATGTTCACATCGTAGTTAAATGTATGTATATATAATGTGATGAAGCAATCTAATGAATAGTAACTTTATCATTAATTTTTAATCATGTGTTATATATTAATTGTATTATTTTCATGCAGAATGATAAACAAATGCTAACAAGCCCAGCTAGTTATTCTTAGGGGTGCAAACGAGCCGAGCTGCTCGCGAGCTACTCGAGATCGGCTCGTTAAAAAGCTCGAAACGAGCCGAGCTTAAACGAGCTCGAGCCGAGCTCGAGCCTAAGAATAAGCTTGTTTATTAAACGAGCCCGAGCCCGAGCTTCACTTATCGAGCTCGAGCCGGCTCGCGAGCCTTAACGAGCCTTTTATTTATATAATGTTTTTAATATATTTAATATATATTTATAAAATAATAATAATAATTAGTATATATAAAATTAAGATAAATATAATTAAATAATATGTATTATGTTATATATAAAAACTATAATAAAATTTATATAAAAATAATTATAAATATATATAAATTAATTAATATATAATAAACGAGCCGAGCTCGAGCTTGTAAAGCTACCAACGAGCCGAGCCCGAGCTTCAAAATTAGAGCTCGAATCGAGCCGAGCTCGAGCTCGAGCTCACAGTAAGTTAAACGAGCCGAGCTCGAGCCTAGTCAAGCTCGGGCTCGGCTCGACTCGTTTGCACCCCTAGTTATTCTGGAGTCTTCCTTGATTATCTCTCCAATCCCTCAATCTTCACCGCAGAATATCTTACCAAAATGCTAATAAGCCCAGCTAGTTATTATGTAGCAGTCACCGTAAATAGTCCCTACAATTCCTCTGTACATTGTTATATATTTTTCCTATTGCTATGTTTCGGGTTATATGTTCGGGTTGGTGATTCAATTCGGGTCGGGTCGGGTCAAACAAATCAATAATAATTAACTCTAAATATCTGATTATCTATAATGATGAGAGAGAAAAATGGTAAGTACCTGGAAGAAGAATTACAACTTAGCCCGACTGTGGTTGTGGAGCTTCAGAATTACCATGATTTTCTTGTTGATTTTCATGCTCTTGCGGCTCACTTGTTGAAGCTTTGTGACGTTTACTTTCTTGTTCGTCATCATTTCTTTTCTTTTGTTCATCATCAATTCTTTTGTAAAAATAATTAATAGTTAAACTTTTCAACCTTTCCATGATATGTCTAACAAAAAAAAGACAATAGGCTTGTATTAAGCAACTTTTCTCTTGTTCATCATCAATAATCCTAATTCATAAATCATAATCCATAAATCATAAATCAAATTATCAAATCAATGAATCATAATCCATAAGTTTCTAACATTAATACTTAACAATTTTAAATTAGTAACAATCCATAAATTATACTTTAAATTATCAAATCAATGAATCATAATCATACTTCAAATTATCAAATCAATGAATATGAATCATAATAATCATAATCCATAAGTAAATCATATTAACTTAGTACCTTACCAAGAAATCAAGAATTGGGTGTGTAATTGTGTGAGAGCCGAACATGAGCGAGTGAAGCGGTGGGCCGGTGGCGAGCAGCAGCGGTGAGGACGGAGGATCGACGATTTGGGACTAGGCCTGTTCAGCGATTTGAGACTGGTTTGGATGTTTGATCGACAAAAGAGAGGGGGAACAATTTTAGGGTTAATTGATTTGAATTTTTCAAACCCCCCCCCCCCCCCCTCCCAACTTACACTTTTAATTTTTAAATGCACAAACTTTATTTTTTTTAGTTTCGTACTCATAACTTATCGAATAAATCTGAATAGAGCATTGAACTGAAGTTTTTGGGGATAAAAAATCAGAGGGGGCCAAAAAAATTTTAAGGAAAAAAATCAGAGAGGCCGGCTCAATACGTATAAAAATTTTCGGACGAAAACGTAAAAAATTTATACTACTAACAGAAAAAAACGGGGGCGGGGGGCCTGGCCTTCATCTTCAATGTAAATCACCATTGATTAATACATTTGTTCTCCTTTAAGAATTTTTTGATCCTCCCCACCAGTGGCGGATCTAAAACATAATTTCAGGGGTAGCAAATTTTTTTTACCGTATATTAAAAAAACGGTAATAAACACAGTAAAACATGTACCTTATAGATTTCTGCTCTCTAACATTTGAAAGCTTGAAATCAAGCCATTACATCGTCTTCTATTACTTTATCAAATGTTTCTCTTTCGACCGCACAAACTAGAGCATTGTTCAAATACTCTTCGCCCATTCAATTGCGTAAATCTGTCTTGATAAGCTTCAATTGAGAAAAAACATCTTTCAACGGTTGCGGTTGCAACTGATAAAACCAATGCTAGCTTCAATATCCGATAAACCAAAGGAAAAGAACTATCTTTTTCGGTATCCACCATTAGCCGAGCAAAGTCACATATTCCATCCACTTTTGCAAATCTATCATCTTCCTTTATAGTGTGATAAAAAAAACCTTCAGATCACCCGAAAGACACACTCTTTAATTCGTACTAAAATCATTCGGATATATCTCAGAAAATACCACTTTCTTAAAGATGTCAAACTTAGAAAACCAGTCACAAGGATTTAAACCAGACATATTCTCTATCAAAGTAGTTGATACCTCATCCAATCGATTTCCAAATTCTTGAACTTGCATATGCAAAACCGTATTAAAATTTTCAAATTCAAAATGATGTCGATTAGTAATGACATTCTTTTGTGTTCTTTGATTACCATAATTTTCCGTCATATCTACCATCGTAATCTTGTTTTTTTCATAAAAAGATGTCATTTTTTTCAACATCGCATCAAACCCGTTTTGTCTTAAATCATTCAATGCTGCTTTTGTTTCGTTTATCAACTTAGCCACTTCTAGTAAGTCTTGGTTTTTTTTAAAGTTGTTTTGAGAGAGTATTTGTGTAGCCTAAAATATCTTCCATCAAGTGTATATAAAACACAAATTCAAGTTCTTTAAAATATAAGAGAATACCGTTTGCAGTAGATTTTTGTTAAGTGATATCTCCTTCTTTTTAAATATAAAGAAGTACTTCAACAACTTCCAGAAATAATTTAAGCAAACTTATGATTGTTTTATGATGAGAACCCCATCGTGTATCTCCGGCTCGTGCAAGGGAAACCTCTTGATTTAATCCTTTTCCGGTCTTAATTTCACCTTGAAGAATTTCTTTTTCCACTCTCGCTCTTTTTGCCTCCCGCATCATATCTTTTCGTTTGCAATAAGCAGAAACCGTATTAACAACCATGGCAAGGTATTCATAAAATTCTTTAACACGTGTATGTTTTGCAATAGCCACAATCACTAACTAAAGTTGATGAGCAAAGCAATGTATGTAATGTGCTGATGGATTATCTCTCAATGGTAAAGAATATTGTACCAAGAATCTAGCACTACGAACAGAACCCATTAATCGATACCGATTTGCTATCTTTTTTTCCTTACTTTGCTTAGTGATTGCCTCATGAATGAATCGCTTTTGTTTCAAGAGATTGTCACATTTTTGCACCGCCTTATGATGAAAACTGTTAACTAACCCAACATGATCTTTTAAGGCACCCGGTTTACTCCAATTACAAAAGCCTTCACTTGCAAAAGTATCTCTTCCAGCTTGATTACCAACATTTTCTTTAAACAAATAACAACATAAGCAATATGCTTTGTCTTCTTTAGTACTATACTCTAACCACCCATATTTATCAAACCAATCTGCATTAAAACGTCTCCGGCTACCACTAGAATAATCTTTCCATGGAAATTTATGACTTCGTGGTTGAAAAGTCTTTTTAACAAGATATGCTTTTCTTATGCCATCTATTTGATTAGGGTTATAACTAGCAATAGGTAGTCTATCAAAGGGATCCGAACAAAGATCTTTCAAATCGATTGTATTTGATATTGAAGGAATTGAAGTTGAAGGAATATTTAGACCAATATCATCATTTTCTTCCATATCATTAGCAATAGTTGGACTTGAAGCAATATCATCATTTTCTTGGAATTTTCTTTTAAAAAGATTGCTAATAAGAACTTGTTTACCATGTGGTTTCATCTTCCAAGTTTCAAGTCAATTACACATAAACCCTAGAAATTTGACAAATTAACAAACTAATCCATAAATCCATAATCTAAATTCTAAAGTCTAAACACAATAACAAATTAACAAACTAAATCATAAATCATATCTCAAACTTATTGTTTATCAAATTCATATTTTAAAGCCGATTTTTTTTTTGAAATTTAAAAAAAAAAGTGTATCAGTTTTAAATGGAAAAACAAACCAACCCATTGAGTCTTGAAACCTACTGTTGTAACTATGCATTGTGCCAATGAACTCTAGAAAACAAGCATCTAATCATGTAAAAATATGAAAGAACAATTGAACAAATACAAAATTAATTTTCTAGAAACATAGCGTGTCAAAGGAGTACCTCTTTGATTCCAGTGTACAGTAGTCTAGTTATAATGAAGACCAAAATAGCAACAGTGGAGTCCCGCGGCGGAGTTCGGCGGCAGGTGGCTGAAACTCAGGAGCTGGGTCGGTGGGACTTGGGGGCGACAACAGCAACGGTCTACTGATTTTTTTTTTGTTAATGACTTTAGGTTTAAACTAACTTGGGCTTTTGTGTTTTAAATCTTTTAATTAGCTTGTGCTTTTTCGTTTTATAAACTTAGGCTTTAGAGTTTTAATCAATAACTAGTTTTGGGCTTTTAAAAAAAATATATTGAGGGGTAGCCAAATTTATTTTCAGGGGTAACGTAATAAATAAAACGTAAAAAAAATTTCACTTCTCCGAAGAAGTTAAGGGGTAGCGGGTGCTACCCCTACCACCTACATAGAACCGCCACTACTCCTCACTGCCCTTTGTCGGCCTATCCACTGCTCACCGACCAGCCATACCTGATGTTGCTTCTCCTCCGGCTATTATCCACCTTACGACCACCAATCTCTTCCCCATCAAACTCACCTCCACCAATTTTCCGTCTGGCGAAAACAAATCCTCTCTACCCTAATTGGTTTAGACCTTCATCACTTCATCGAAGGCTCTTCTAAACCACCAACATCCACCACTTCCGGGTACTCTCACCGGTATAGACATGATCAAATCCTGATTAGTGCCCTACTTGGCGGTTGCACCGATGCCATACAACCACTTCTGTTATCCGCTAATACATCATGTGAAGCTTGGTAGCGACTTACAACAAGTAATGCTAATGCCTCTCGTTCCCGAATAATCTCGTTTAAAATTAACAAACTCAAAACATCAATCTTTATCTTTTGAAAACTCAAAAGCTCCGAAGGAGTCCCACGGCCATTAGCACCTTTTTTAGTACTCCTTGAGCTAATTTCTTATTGTTTTCGTGCATTAAGCTTAGGAATACGTTTTAATCCAAACTCACAACCAACCCAAAAAATTCGACGGTCGTCCGACGGTGTTTCTGAGGCCGGTTTTTTTATTCAACCAACAAATTAAAAGTAATATGGAAGTTGTGGGGTATATGACTGACTTGTATAATTATGCTTATGACGTGATTGTTTTCAAAACAATCTAAAAGCTTGTCCCATACCCGGCCCAAAACCCGTCGGGTTTCTATCGGGTAATTACCCGTCGGGTATCGGGTATGCCAGTGGGTTTCCGGTAAACCCGTTACTTTGTAAAAAATACCCGTTGAGTATACTCGACCCAATACCCGCCGGGTATATATAAAAATTGTAATTAAAATAAAAAAAAAAGAAAGAAAATCATATCGGGGATATACATTTAAAATAAATACATTTTATATACTTAAAATAAATACGGTATATATACTTAAAATCAATAAAAAAAAGAAAGAAAACTACGTCAGGTTTATAATCGGATAAACGGGTATATGTTATCGGGTAATCGGGGCGGGTAAACGGGTATATCACCATATCCCATACCCGTCCCAAACCCGTGAAAAATTTCAAAAGTAATTCCAAACCTGGTCCCATACCCGATTACCCGACCCCATACCCGTCCCAAATGTTTCGGGTTTTGGGTTTTTCCATCAGGTTCGGGTTTCATTGCCATCCCTAGTTCTTCTTGAGGTAATAATCTTGTTCTTTACAGTCATTGTAATTCAAACACCAGAGATTCACACCACCAAACGATTGCTTTAGCTATTATTAATCAAAACGATTACACAAACTTGAAATTGAAAGAATACAGAAATGGAATTTGAAATCAAGAACTAAACCTAATCGAGAGTTCTTCCCCCTTTTGTTAACTTACAATTAACAAACTGAAACTAATCTTCAGAAACAGCTAATTACACCTCCATCTTTCTAGCAATGACAAACTGCACCCTCAACTTTCTGACTTTGAACAAACAGCTTCAAAACTTAGGTTGACTTTCTTGTAAGACTATTATCATTTGACTTTACCGTTTACCAAATAACAATCATCTAATTGTATATTCTGTTCTGCTAGGAACTATATTTGAACCTAATTTGATCCAACAACACCAACATTTCATGCTGCAATTTGTTGGTTTTGGAAAGTAAATCTAAAGGTGATAATCAAAAGTACAATTTATTGCTTCAAGGTGAATAATCTTAAAACACTTTTGTCCACATCGTTCAATTGAATAATGTGCTTTGGGTTTGTGACGATTCACTTCCCCGAAGCAACCCGTACTATACCTTGTCAACACTGCATGGGTGATAATAAGCTGATTGAATTTACCAAGTTTTTAAAGATTTTAAGTAACTAGAAATAATGCCATGTACTGACATAATTTATTAGTGTTCTGGTATAGGAGAAACAAAGTTTTGTTGTGTATGTAATAAATTTTTTCTTCTTACAAATGAAGTTTGGTGGTTGTTATAATGGTTCATCGGTAATCACCAATTGTAAGGTCATGAGCCTTTGGTTAGACAATAAACCGGTGTTTTATTGAACCAAACTCACTCTTGAGAACCAATTCTATGTTTTTCTTTTATGTTTTTGCTTAAGACTCGACCTAAAACATATACAATTGTTTGTCTTTTTGGAAATAAGGATAAAATCATGAAAGTTAGAAAGTGATCTTAGAAACCAATCGTGTTCCGAGAAAAAAACCTCCTAATATTGTATTCACCTAGAAGAAAAACAAAAATTGCGTTTTCTTAATAATTAAATGTTAGTATTTAATCTAATAAAGTCACATTTTTTTAAACTATAAAATCACTCAAGCTTCATTATAATTCTATTGTTATTAATTTATTTTTATAAGTATTAAGTTTTTCTAAAATTAAGTGATTTAAATTGAACATATACGAACCTGGTTATTATTCGGTGATTATTTTTTTTTCTAAGTTGACTTAAATGGGTTATAAAACTTGGTTATTATTTAGGGGATTTTTTTCTCTTTACAATTATCTCCTATTTGAAAAAATAAACACTAAATAATAAATAGTAACCAAGTTTCATATATATTACATTTAGATCACTTAATTTTAAAAGGTTTTAACATTTATAGTAAAAATTTCACAATAATAAAACAATATTAAAACATGAGTGGATTTTATATTCAGAAAAAAATGCGCGAGTAACTTAACGGACCACTAAAAAAATGCGCGAGTAACTTAACGGACCACTAAAAAAACTTGGTCGCTATCATATGAAATATTCCCAACACAATTAATGATTAGACCCTGAACAGATAACTTGAACGTACTCCAAGTAAGTAAAGATGCTAATAATGCAGTCCTTATCAGATCGTTTATCACAAATGTTCGTGAAACATGTATAGTGACAGTAGAATTTGAATGGTTTAGAGTTATATATATATATATATATATATATATATGATATTTTATAGAGGTGGCAAGATGGATGGTTCAAGTAGGTTGGGTAACGGGTCATAATGGGTCAAACGATTAGATGTTATTAGTTCCCAGGCGAATTTCATTTTTTCTGTGGCTTTTCTTTTGCGCAAACGATTAGATGTTATTAGTTAGGGTTTGGATTTTCTTTGATGGCAATTTTGGTCTCCATGTGGGAATTGTGTTAAACTTACTGCTTAATAACATTCTTAAATTTACCGGGTTGTTTCAAGGGTTTTCTTGGTTATACATCTTTGATTTGAAGATGCTTTTATTTTAAATTTTGATATCTCAAGTGAATTATTAAATTCTTAACATTATTTTAATTTTCAATGAATTTGATCAGATGGAGTACGTTAGGGTTTTAAGAAGATATATAATGATATGATTATTGGCTCATCAGGGAAGGATGATTTCAATTTAAAAGTTGTGTCGGATATATTCTCTCTTGATATGTGCTTTACAACAGGGGGTGGACCTACCTTAGGGCAGGGGTAGCCCGCCCCCTCAACTTTTTACGCGCAGTGGAAAAAAAAATTTACGGTTTTATGTATCTGGTTATAAATTACGTGACCCTTCAAATTTTTTTACGTTACTCCTCAAATTTTTTTAAAAGCTCAACACTTCATAAAAAGTCCAAAATTTTATAAAAAAAACTCAATACGTTACCCCAAGTCCCCACATTTTATTAAAGGTTTTGAGGTATTGGGTTTTAATAAAACATTTGGACTTTAGCCAGCCCAAATGTTTTATTAAAACCCAATACCTCAAAGTCTCAACTCTCAAACCCAATTTACCCAAGCGGTCGGCCAAGAAGAAAGACAAAGAGAGCAGGAACTGCGGGACTGTGAGAGCCAGAGACCGACCACTCGACCTGAGCTGAGACCATCGCCCGGCGCCGCCTCCGCCAAACCCCAGTCCTCCGCCTCTGCAGTCCGCCCCTCCGCGGCTCCGCTGTACGCCTCGCCAGTCGCATGTTACCGTCAAAAAAAAAATGTTTACATGAAAATACGGTAAAAAAAATTTTGATTCATTTACATGAAAGTACGGTGAAAAAAAAATTTTGTTTACATGAAAGTACCGTCAAAATTTTTTTTTGTTTCATATACATGAAAGTACGGTAAAAAAAATTTCATTACCCTAAACTTTTGTTTTAGATCCGCCACTGCTTTACAAACCCTTTTTGGTAATTGGAAAGGAATAAAGGAGTAGTATTTATCTCAAGTGAATTATTAATTTTTTTACATAATTTTTGAAATGTTATTCTTACATAATTTTAAAAAAAAACTTTGATGTTAAATATATGATTGTGTAGAATGGAGACTGAGATTGGTGAGTTTGTCGGTAGGATTTATAAGCGGAGATTGTGGATGAATGCGTGTGGGTCAGCAAACAGTCAGATGCCGTGTATAATAGCCATGGGTTTAGAATGATACATGAGGTTATATGATATATGTACTCAAATTAAAAAAACGTGACTACACTTTATAGTGGAACAAAAATTCTAGAGAGTTTAAAAGTATCTTTCAAACTTATTTTGGTATTCTTTTTTCTTTATTTAATGTTAGAGATGCTTATTTCATATCCCCTCCCAATTTTTTATTTCTAGTTTTTTTTTGTTTCATATTTTTTACTATGATCATTCGTATCTAAATTATTAGAGTAAATTATAAATTATGTCTTTTAACTATAATTAAAATTGCCGGTGTTGTTCTTTGACTTCAATAATTATACTGGAAATCCTTTTTTTGAAACTTTTACATAGATTCAGTCCTTCCATTAACTGGTGTTAAGTTTTTTGTTAAATCTAGGCATGTGCGTTACACATAAGGGTAATATGGTCATTTTACCTATTTACTAAAAAATATAAAAAGTATACTTTAACCAAATGGGACCCATCAAACCCCAGCCGATTCATATTCTCCCTTTCTTCCCCAACCATTTTCATCAAGAGCCGTCAATGCCTCCTCCATTGCTCGAGAACAGATTGAGCAAACAGGAAGACGAAGCTCTATTACTTGAAATCGAATAGTGTTTTCCAGTTGATCAACGTTAGGAGAAAGCTGTAGCGGAAACCCCATTCCTTCTGTTCATTATCTTCATCGGTGATGAAATTGATTGAGCAAACAGGAAGACGGAAGACGAAGATCAGTAACTTTAAATCGAATTTGGTTTTTCAGTTGATCAACGTTAGGAGGAATCTGTAGCGGAAACCCCATTCCTTCTGTTCATCGGAAGATTTGGAGTAATCAGGAGCGGGTTTTGAGGAATATGGTGGGGAGATTGAGATGGAGACCAACGGGTTTTGGGTAATATGGTGGGGAGTCCAAATGGTTTTAGGGAACATGGTGGGGGACCGCCAATCATAACCAATATGATGGAGATCAGATGTGATTTTGTTAAATCATTAATTCATCACGTTCGTTACAAAAAAAAACCCTAATTTTGGCTTAATTGGAGAAAGAGGTTAAATTGGAAATCCGTAAATCCTCATCGGAGAAAGAGGTCAAATTGGAGAAGCCGAAGACCGAAGAGGAAAGTTGCAGGTGCTTCTGGCGATGGAGGTGAACTAGTTGGAATGAGATGGAGATCGACTGTGGAAGTTTGAAGGAGGGAGGGAGGGAGGGAGAGACTTTAGATTTAAATATATTTTTTAGTTTCTTGTTTAAATATATATTTTTTATTTAATGAAAAGGTAATAGTCTAAAAAAAAGGGATAAAAAGACACTAATGTCCTCATATGACGGACACATGATCATACTTAACCCTTTAGTTGGATGAGATTAGGCGAAAGGATTGAATTTGTGCAAAGTTTTAAAAAAAGAACGTCTAGTATAATTATTAGAGTCAAATGATAATACTTGCACTTTCGACTATAATTTGTAATTTACTTAAATTATTATTTATAATTAGGTTTATCTATTTTATTTAGTATGTTTGATAAATATAAAATACTTTTTTATTTATGTTTGTCTTTAAAATAAATAATTTATTTGTTTTGAAATAAAATAATAATTCTTAATATTTTAGTAGAATAAAAGATAATCATAAATTATATTTATTTAATAAAAAATTGGGTTGAGTCGAGTTACTAATGGGTGTGAAAATTAGGTTAATTTGGGTTGTGTAGGTGGAAGAGAGACGAATTAATTTTTTGATTGTTTGTTGGGTTGAGTTGTGAATGATAGTAGTCTAAGTGGTGTATAACACTATAACTTGATACAAATACTTGCAAACATAACCTCATATATAGATTTTGAAATACTTTAGTGTTCAAGAAAAAAATTATTAAATAATTTAGTTATTTAAACTTGATCTATTGCTTGACTAGCATCAGGTAGAGTTAAAGTTTGTTCACGGTGGATACCAATAAAGAGAAACTATTTCGGTTCTTTTGTCTTTGTTGACATCAATTAACTTGTTAAAGCAGGCTTTTAAAGATTGTAGTTTTAAACACTATGTTTGTAGTATATTTCGATTTCTTAATTGATATGCATTTGAATATTTGGTTGATGATCTAAAGAGAGTTTAAAATCATTGTATATTTTTGTTTCCATTGCGTTTAAATAATATGTGAAAACCTATTACATACTCCATAAAGGTAATTGCTTTATATTTGTTTTCTAAATCCAAATACCAATGAAAGAACAAGAAGAGCGAATATTGAAGATTTCTTGAGAAAAAAATGAATAATATTTGAAGAATTTAAATCAAACAGCTATCTGATTCCCAACATATAGGTTGATAGATCTAGTATGTCCAAGTAACAACAAAAGTCAAATACTAGTAGACGGAGTTGATCTTAAATGGTCACTCAACATATATGTTGAGGGACCTAGCTATGTGATTCCAAGACCGTATCATTACAAAGCAAACCGTAATGGTCCGTAACGATACTGCATGTATGTGTATCAATACGGTCCGTATTGCGTCTGGCACTTGAAACCTAGTTTTTAATCATAAATATGACTTTGACGGCTGTTTTCGGGGAGTTCTCAGAGAGGAGACGATTAGACGTCTAGGGAATGATTTTGGAGCGTATACAAAGATATTTTGAAGTCTGAATCAATATCTATCATCCGGTTAATGTGTATTCGTGTTATTCAGTTCGGTTCACATTCGTTTCTCATTTTCATTCGAACTCCAGGCATGCTTATGGCTGAGTAATGTTTATTTATTGTCATGAGTAGATAAAACCTCTTTAATCATCTAGGTTTAAATAAATCATGACATAGTTTGACTTTTTGGATTGACTTTTGCTTATAAATGTGTGATTTTGGTAACACTTTGATTTTGATGCTCTTATAATGTGTTTGTATGCTCTTTCGTGTTTATTATATCGTTGATTTGTGTGGTTAGTATTGACCTTGTGAAAAGTTATGCTCCTTGGTTGATATTAGTTATCTTTAAATTGTTGTTAGGTTGTCAATGTAGGGCTTGAAATCTTGGTAGGTAATAGTCAAATTCAGTTGTATAATTGGTTGATTATGTGTGCTACTTTAGGATTAGATCCGAATAAAATGGTCTAAGAGTTTGTTAGAGTTTTCATATTCATTCATTAGGTAGATCTATTAATTGCTAACGCGTGATATATCTGTTTGGTTGTGTTTAGGAGATTCTAAGTCATAAGCAGGATTGAATTAATGTTTGATCTAGGGTTTAAGAGTGTTAGCGTGTGTCTATTGTGTTAGCTTTATCTATCATGGTCTTATAAGCCTTGACGGGATCTAGTCTATTCTAGCATTTCATATAGCTGTTGGTTCTTCATTGTAGTAGGATTTAGGGTAACCAGGCAGTGAGTCCAAGGGCCTTAGGTTTTACTCAACTAAGTTGCAACCTTGACGGATTAGTCCATTTAAGGAACAACTATTATAAGTATAGTCATTCTAGTTAAGAGGATTTTATACCTAAGTGGTTGTTCTCTCCATCTCATTTACCTTAAGTTTTCATAATTTGTTGCTTATTATCGCTTTCATTAGTCATTGGTTCTTTAATGATTAATTTACTCAAATCACTCCTTTTCATTCGTTAAATATTAGCAGACGATTCAGTATCAGGAGGCACTATTTCCACATATTGATATCCTTCTTTGTACTTGTTGGTACTATATTACATTACGATAGCTACAGTTACATGTTTGTGTGTAGTTTAGCTCTTTAGTGATCACCTAATTTAAAACTTAACATGTGCAAGTGAATTTTACTATAATTTTATATTACTATTCGAACACATCAACTCTACCTTTTACAAACAGTTAGTTTGAATATGGCCCCACCCCTCCAACAACTAATTGAGTTTTTTTTAGATCCATTCTATAAATACCATTTATTCAATATCAATTTCATTTTATTCTTATTTTCTTCTCAATATTCTTTCTCCAATTTTTCTATTTTAGAATTTGATTCATTGTCATCATCAAAAACTTTAGATTTTTTTCATCATAAGCTAGTTCTTTTGAAGTAACCACCCAAGCTGCGACAACAATGGCTCAAACTATTTTTCATATTTTAGTAATGCAAAAACTCCAAGTAGAAGAACATATATAGATAAAGATCGTGTGGTTGCTCATGAACATCTCATGGAAGATTGCCTTTATGGTGCCGACATTTTCAGGACAAGGTTTCGCATGTGAAGAGAATTATTTTTACGAGTTTTTGTCGACAAGGAAAGAGAATACCCAATTTTTAGAGTTGCACGGGATGCTAGAGGCAAAAGAATTATTTTTACGAGTTTTTGACGACGTGGAAAGAGAATACCCAATTTTTAAACATAAATATTGGTTAAAAAATAAAATAAAAAATGTCATAATGATGAAAAACCTCATAAAAGAGCTCCAAAACACTCAAAGTTATAGTGTATCGTTAACATTGCGAATTTCTGCCTCCAAAAGACCTAAAAGATTTGAGTTATAAACTAATGCTGCAGCTGCACTTGATGTAGAAAATAGCTTCACTACACAAAAACTAAGCAGTTTCGTCAAGGCAATCTCGACGAAATATGTCGTCGAGATAGGGCACCCAAATACGACGACATGTCGTCGGCGATGGTCCCAGTCAACTTTTTGACTTTTTTTCACCTTTTCTCGACGACATGTCGTCGGTGATGGTCAAGCAGGAAATGGTGAAATGTTTTGGCGCTCATCCAAGAGCAGTCTCGACGACA
Source organism: Smallanthus sonchifolius (assembly GCA_023525975.1). Taxonomy (NCBI): domain Eukaryota; kingdom Viridiplantae; phylum Streptophyta; class Magnoliopsida; order Asterales; family Asteraceae; genus Smallanthus; species Smallanthus sonchifolius. The sequence goes on along the minus strand of CM042028.1, from coordinate 13,342,639 downwards.
TGTCGTCGCAATTTCCTATTTTATTTTTTTTTTCTTTTTTTTTTTGCCGGACAGAATATTAAATGTTTTTTATTTAAGGAAAATACCTAATCTCGACGACATGACTGGTCTTAACTGGCCTTAACTACGCAGAAACCCTTTTCTGCCTCATTTCACCCCTTTTTTTCTCTCTACTCTTTCTCTCAGCTTTCATTCTCAAATCCGACCATTTTACTTGAAAAGCCACCGTGTTCCACCTCCTCCACCACAGTTACTCATCTCCTTGAAGTGGTAAGACTCTATTTTTACTTTTTTTAGTAATTTTCCATTATAATTGAAAATTTTTAATATAAATCTTGTATAGGTGAGGTTTTTAGTTAAGTGAACGGATTGAAAGCTAGATTGAGGCTTTTCCGACGACGTCTCGTCGTTTCAAGAACGAATTCGGAGGTAATATGTATATATTTGTGTGAAAATTAGTGTATTTGGGTATGTAGTTTTGTATAGATGTATAAATATATTTGTGTAATACTTTGCTAATAGGTATATATATTTGTGAAATTTAGTTTTGTATAGTTGTTCTAATTGTTATTTATATGGATAATATAGATGAATATATAAATGTACGTATTATTTGTGAAATTGATTGTTAATTTGTATAGATGTATATATTTATTTTTGTTGAATGTTTTATGTAATATGTTTTAATGTATATAACAGGTTCTGAATGTTTGTTTAGTTTTAAAATCTAGATATTTATAAAATTTATAAAAAAAAAATTTTAAAAACTTTTTCCGACAACCCTTTCTCGACGACATGCCGTCGAGATTGAGGGATTTTAAATTTATTTTATCTTTATTTTTAAACGGCAAAATACTTTTCCCGACAAACCTTTCTCGACAACATGTCGTCGAGAAAAGGTATACTTGTCTCGACGACTAATTCTCGACGACATTTTAAGCTGTCTTGACGAAGCTTTGCCGACGGAAGCAATATCGATGACATGTCGTCGAGAAAGCCTATCTCGAAGACATGTCGTCGAGAAAGGTCGTTGAATCTGCCTAAAATTCTTGTAATGTAATGCTAATGCTCGAACTCGTCCCTGAATGAATTTCCAAAATGAGTATCAAAATGATCGTCTTTTAGACTAACCAATATTCAAGATGACTATATTTGTTTCACATTTAGTCCTCTGAGAAGATTACAAGGTTAACAGAAAGTAACTTCACACTGCAACAGGTAACTTAATACCATACCAGTGATGAACCTCTCCCTCGGTGTGTGTGTCGGATCGTGATCGTGTGGGTGTGTAGTCTAGTCAACAAGAGTGCGGAATCCTCGTGACTAGATGGAACAAAAGACGACAAATTTAAACATGACAATAACAAACACTCATACTCAAATACTCTGTCTATTATAGCAAAGCGTTTACAATCACAAGTACAGACTCAGAAATGACTTCTGAATCGATACAAGGTTAATGAGTGTGAACTTGTGTGTGTGCATCTGTCGCTTCCAACTAAGAAACAAGCTAAGCTATTTATAAGCCAGACTCATACGTACTTACCTAAGTACGCATGGCCATCTTTGTGTACTTATCAAATACGCAGGAACATGTCATACGTATTTGTTCAGTACCCAAAATGTACTTACAACTGAAACAAAAACATCAAATATTATATTACAAGTACAGACTAAACAAATTACAACTCGATAAACAGACAAATACAAGTATATACATAAACAGAAAGACTGAAATTCGATAAACAGACAAATACAAGTATATACATAAACAGAAAGACGGAAATGTAGATAAACAAAAATTTCAGCGCAGTATCCAGAGTGCCTGTGAGAAAGATGCTTCTACACTGCTAACTTTGTGATATCTTTAATTGGGAGTACATGGGAATATGACTTCCTACAGATTTACCAAAAAACGTCATAAGTAACCATAAATATAAATATAATATACGATAAGAATTAGTTTATAAATCAGAAAGAGAGTTGAAACTCACCATTCCCTGTTGAGATCCCGCTAATTAAAGTCCTGATTGCATTTGTTGCAGCAACAGCCACTTGGTCAACTCAGAATCAAATTCATACAAGTACCATATATTATTCATGACACCTTATCTGGGCTGAACTTAAGCTTGTATCTAGACAAACTATACATCTAAGACTTCAACTGCATATATATAATATCAAATGTTGTTACATTCAACAAATTAGGAAACAAACAATAACAGTACTTCAAATTCAATTCATCTACAAATGTTGTTGCATTCAATATGTGCCAACAGTCAATCTATATGTTCAAATTAAATACCAAACAAACATGTAATTAACATCAAATAAGCAAAATATGTGCAAAATTTTAAAGAAATCAAAGGTTCTGATTACCTGCAGATGAGAAATAACAACTGCTTATATTAGTCCAAGTGATTCCTCTCTGCCGAATATAAATTCATAAAAAATCACTAAGAAGCGATATGTGTATCTACATAGGAAGCATGTAAAATAAGTGGAAACAACGCAGATCAAACAAGAGTGTGAAAATGGTGAATGAGGTAGAAAACGAAACAGTGTGTTTAACAGGAAAGCAGGGGTTTTACCTCGGCAGTGTTTGGTGCGTAGTCTCTGGCCGCTGACACCGACACAAACCACCACCAAAATCGAAGAAGATATCGCTAGGGTTCCTCATCTCTTCTGACGGTAGCCAAACCACACAGAAATCGAAAAGCATTCGGTGAATCAAAGGAGAGCTAGATCTAGGGTTTTGTTTGAGGTTTTGAACGGGGAGGAAAACAGCAAAGCGATGGTGGATTTGAACAGCGTCTGGTTTTGAGGTTTGAGGAGACGGCCAGGAGCTATAAGGGGGATTAGGGTTTCAAATTCAAATTGAGGGTTTCCAAGCTTTAGGAGTTGTACTCCTTGCTTTAAGAGTTGTAAATGTCTTAAAATTAAGACTTTTTGTTAAAAACAGACTGTTTTGTCTTTCTAATATGTATATTATAGATAAGATGTATTTAACTAGGTTAGTTTGAATAAAACTAGTTAGTCTTGGTCTAACTAGGCATGAGTCTGGTGTGTATGATTTGTTTATTACTTAGGCCATGCCTTATCTTTTATGTTGAGGCTGTCGAGATTTTATGGCAGAAAAAAGGAGGTATTTTGACCACTCTTTTACACACTATTCGACTATTTCTTGATATGATTAATAGGGTACGGTGTCTTGGATAAGGGGCAATATATACACAATACTTTGAGGCATTGCAAGTTAGAAAAGAACACTTCTTAACCACCTTTTGCTTTGGTTTTTCCTACGGTTTTCGGGACTATTTTGGTCCAGAAATTTCGTGACCTTCATCAAGGGTTTAGGAGACTTATGTGGTAATCTAGTAAAACATATAAACTAACAAAGTGTTAGGCATAGTTTGTTGTGTGCTCTAGAGGTGGTCTTGTGTTCTTCTTACACATATTTAGTAGTTTCAAGAAGATGTTCTTAAGGGATTCTGCACATCATCTTCACAAGCTTTTGGGTTTGAGTTGGCTAGCAACACCCTTGAAGATCTTGCTTGGTGTAGATACACTTTGGGGGAGCTTCTATTTTGATCTCTTCATCCATCGTCTTCGAGTGTTTTGGTAACCAATTCCCTTTAAAGGTTGTAACTCTAAACCTACTATGTTTGTTTTTGTTTTTGCTTCGTCACCGTTCATTTTGATCCTTTAAAAGCTACACATAAATTCCCAACAACCCACGTAGAACGCCATCACCAAGGCGTGTAAAACTCAGAAAGGTTGAAGAAAAGTCTCTATGAACTCACACAGTCGCATATTCTCGGTATGTTGCCATGAGATTCTTTGTGATTTTTAAGGAATTTTAAATCAAAAGCACAACCCAAACAAGCAATTCACCACAACGAGAAGGATAGGAACGAGTCAGGCCTCGATATGACATCATGGATCGAACATTATTTTGCTTAAAAACATGTTTAAAGTTTTAATACTAAATAAATGAGTGTGTAAAACTTACTCAAAATTATCATGGTTTTGTTGAAATTATATAATGTGGATATCAATTAGTAATTGCATTATCGTTTAAACATGTTTCCGCATAAGCTTTAAAAAGGAAAAATATACGACTGATTTTCAGGTATATTTATATAATAATAATAATAATAATAATAATAATAATAATATCACTACAAGAAAAAGACTCTGTGCCGACGCCGCCTATACTGACGACAATTGTCGTCGGCATAGGTCACCCTGTACCGACGACATATTGTCGGTATAGCTCAAAACCAAAATTTTGACCGGGTCACCCTATACCGACGACATGTCGTCGGTACAGGGTTGAGCCAGATGGGGGAAAAAAGGCAATGAATTATTGGGGAACACTACAACAATATCACCCTATACCGACGACTTTTTTTGACCCTATAGCGACGACTTGTCGTCGGGATAGCTTATGCCGACGACATATCGTCGGGATAGGTGTCGTCGGGATTGCTTCGTCCCAATAGCCCAAGATTGTCGTCGGTATAGCTGTCGTCGGTATAGGTCAGCCTATACCGACGACATGTCGTCGGTATAGGGTCTAATTAAATAATTCAAAAAGAAATTCTATACCGACGACATGTCGTCGGTATAGGGTTTTTTTCATTTTTTTAAATAATTTTTAAAAAGACCTATCCCGACGAGTATAGGTTTTTTTCATTTTTTTTAATATTTTTTAAAAAAGTCCTATCCCGACGACATGTCGTCGGTATAGGTCTTTCTGTTTTTTTTTTAATTTTTTAATTTTTAATATTTTTCCAGAAATATTAAATTTCTTAAAACAAAAACCTGCAAATAATTATATATAAACCATTCAAACATTCAAATCCAATAAAAACTAATATCCGAAACGTAAAACAAGCATACAAATTGTTCGACCCACAAACTTGTCCGACAAATCAAACATTCAAAACACAAAAATATGTAAATTGTTCAAGACAACACCACACCAACTACAAAGGCTCAACAACTCCAAGCTAGTTATCATCGCTACTAGTTCGGCGCTCCCACATTTGACGCATTTGATCCATTTGTCGTTGCATTTCAAGCATTTGTTGATTATGCACACGACGTTCTTCCTCTAGTTGTTGATTTTGCAATCGTTGTTCTTCCTCTCGTTGGGCTTCGCGTTGTTGTTGTTCTTGGAATTGTTGTTGAAGACTAGCCACACGTTGATCAACGTCTTGCCAATGTGGTTGTGGAGGGGGAGTACCGAACACATCCGGTGTGGGATTACTCACCACACGACCAACACCCCGGATATGGCCACGCCGATGACCTAAGGCACGCTCCATGCATGCAAACTCATCAATAGTGGATGTGTCACCACCAGACTCAGCAGATGATATTGTATACTCCTCTTGTATTCGGTCCTGCATTAAACAATGTAATAAACAATCAGTTGACTATTTTACTAAAATTCGACAGCATAACTGCTGTAAAATGGATAACCAACCTTTTAAACTATAAGTAATAGACGACCCAAATTCACAAATTCCAATCAACCAACACTAATAACAACAAATACTAATAATACTAGCAAACATATTCAACAATTGGCCTCACAACAAATACTAATAATACTAGCAAACAAATATTCAACAATTGGCCTCGAGTTGGATGTACTAAGTCTATTAAAGTGTGTTTGTGTCATTTTGACCCGTTTAAAGTTACAGTTGGATGTTCCAAGTATATTAAAGTGTGTTTGGGTCATTTTGACCCGTTTAAGTTAAAGTATTTTGTTTTAAGTCTATTAAATTGTGTTTGGGTCATTTTGACCCGTTAAAGTCAAACTTGGATGTTTTAACAAAAAAATAATTTCACTTACATAATCTGTTGATGTAAAATCATTGGCCCAGCCCGTCCCTTCTTTATAATGGGTCGATCTGAACACGTCAATAGGGCCGGTCCCCTGTGAAAAACAAAAATAATATCACTAAAAATTAATAAGCATGTTTGTATAATAATAACAACTGTATTTCATACCTCCATGTGTCGGCGTTGGGCGTATGATTTGCTGCCATGGAAACTTGGGTAGCGTTGTTTTGCTCGGTTTTGTTTGTTCTTCTCCGAGCGGTTTTTATAGCCCGCACTTAAAAACAGCTGATTAATCAAAATATCCCAAGTTTCTTGATCAACATCTTGTGGTGGATTACTCCTCGCCGCCTCCACATCATCGTATCCCCCATTCTCGTCGAAATGAACTTTCATCTCTCTCGTCGAAATGAACGTCCTCAACAACCCTCCATTGACCGGTGGTTCGAGAAGGGTCTCGAAGATAGAACACTTGTTTAGCCTGTGTGGCTAATATATATTGGACATCATCATACCATTCTTTGCCAACATACCATTCACGGCCGATGTCAATTATGATAGTATTGTTTTGCTTAATTAATCTTTTACCTCTCGTGTCGAACCATTTACAACGGAATAGTACAACCGAGTAACCATCAATGTAGTTCAACTATGATAGAAACCCACGGTCATGTATGTGGCCATATATCGTCTTCAAATCCTGTCGACACGCATTACAACAACGTCTACACGGGCAAAACGCTCTACCTCGACCGTCGACATGGTTCTTGGCCGTCTCTATAAAGTTGCGAAGACCGCTTAAGAAAGCCGGAGAATTCCGATTTCCCAGTGTAACCCAACTTTTATCAATTTCCATATCTAGTGTCATATCTATTGTGTTATAAGCATACACATATACATGCATGTAATAAATTATATAATTTAATGTATGTGATTTGATCGGTACTCTAAGGCGGTGGATCCTAACCCACTTTTTGAATATTCTATCTTATATGTATACATTTTAACGAGTTGACTATTTAAGAATAAATCAGCAGCATTTCCCCTTAACTCCTCAAGTATGCAAAATTAAATAAAGTTACATATACATACAAACATATATACATACATCCACAAATCATACAATTACATAAACATACATACAAATACATACAAACATACATACAAACATACATACACATATACATATATATTATATACAAACATACATAAATAAATGCTCAAATTCTCAAATTACATACATAAACACAATTTCATACATAAAAATACATACAAACACACATACACATATATACATACATATTATATACATACATAAATAAATGCCCAAATTCTCAAATTACATACATAAACACAATTCCATACATAAAAATACATACAAACACATATACACATATATACATACATATTATATACATACATAAATAAATGCCCAAATTCTCAAATTACATACATAATCACAATTCCATACATAAAAATACATACAAACACACATACACATATATACATACATATTATATACAAACATACATAAATGCCCAAATTCCCAAATTACATACACAAACACAATTCCATACATAAACATAATCAAAATTCATACAAACACACATACACAAATATATACCTACATATTATATACAAACATACATATATATACAAACATATATACATACATTCACAATTACATAAATACATAAACAATTATATACATACAAATCATACAATTACATAATCATACATACAAACATACATACACATATATACATACATATTATATACAAACATACATATATAAATGCCCAAATTCCCAAATTTCATCTAAACCTAATTTCACATCTAAACCTAATTTCATCATAAAATTTCATAAATATTTATAAAATCATTCATCTAAACCATATATACATACATACAAATAAACACAACAATATACATACAAACATACATCTAAACCTAATTTATAGAAAAATTACTAACCAAGTTTGCAAATTAGCTTCGAATAGCTTGAAATCCTCAAAAAATGGTCAAAGCTTCAAACACTAACAAAAATCAAAGAAATTAAGTAAAAACCCAAAAATGTTGATTTTTTGGTCAAAATTGAAACATAGATGTTAACTAACCTCAAAACCCGAGAGATTGGTGAAGATTGCTCCACAAAACACACCAAAAACGGGAAATCGCCAAAGAGAGAAGATGAGAGAGTTTTGGGGTTTTTTTCGTGGAAATGGGAAGCAGGAAGCTGTTTCTGGGTTTATTCTCGCTGAGACCTATACCGACGACATGTCGTCGGTATAGGCTCGAAAGTCGGCGCAATATGGTTTTGTCCCGACGACATGTCGTCGGTACAGGTTTGACCAGTTAATAAAGTTAAAAAGTCTATACCGACGACATGTCGTCGGTATAGAGTTTTCCCATAATTGTTTTTAATTTAAAAAAAAAAAATTTTGACCGACGAATATTCATCAAATAAAAGAAAAAAAAAAAGAAAATGGAAATTAACCTATACCGACGACATGTCGTCGGTATAGGCTCGAAAGTCGGCGCAATATGGTTTTGTCCCGACGACATGTCGTCGGTACAGGTTTGACCAGTTAATAAAGTTAAAAACTCTATACCGACGATATGTCGTCGGTATAGAGTTTTCCCATAATTGTTTTTAATTTAAAAAAAAAAATTTTGACCGACGAATATTTATCAAATAAAAGAAAAACAAAAAGAAAATGGAAATTAACCTATACCGACGACATGTCGTCGGCACAGGTTTTCCCCAATTTTTCATTGGGCGCCATGTTTTCCCTCCATCTGCCTCAACCCTGTGCCGACGACATGTCGTCGGTATAGGGTCTCCCCTATTAAATTTTGGGTTTGGCCTATCCCGACGACATGTCGTCGGTATAGGGTGACCTATCCCGACGACAAGTGTCGTCGGTATAGGCTCCGTCGGCACAGGGTCCTTTTCTTGTAGTGGAAAACCTATACCGACGACATGTCGTCGGTATAGGGTTATTTTGATTTTATTTTTGTTTTTTTAATATAATAATGTTTTCGTCGGTCAAAATTTTTTTTTTTTTGTTTAATTACAAAAATTATAAAAAGGCCTATACCGACGACATGTCATCGGTATAGGCTTTTTTACTTTATTGACTGGTCAAAACCCTACGAAGCCTATACCGACGACATGTCGTCGGTATAGGCAACCTACAGCGGCGACTTTTTAGCCTATACCGACGACATGTCGTCGGTATAGGTCTCAGCACGAATGAATACAGAATACAGCCTCCTGCTTCCCATTTCGACCAAAAAAACCCTCAAACGCCTCCATTTCTCTCTCTCCGGCGATTTCACGTTTTTTTGGGTATTTTGTGGAGCAATATTCACCAATCTCTTCGGTTTTGAGGTGAGTTAACATATATTGTTCAATCTTAACAAGAAAATCAACATTTTGGTGTTTTTTGCTTTATTTCTTTGGTTTTTGTTAGGTGTTTGAAGATTTAACCATTTTTGAAGGATTTCAAGCTTAGAGGAAGCTAATTTGCAAACTTGGTTAGTAATTTTTCTACAAATTTGGTTTAGATGTATGTTTTTCTACAAATTATGTTTAGATGTATGTTTGTATGTATATGTTTGTGTTTATTTGTATGTATGTATATATGGTTTAGATGTATGATTTTATAAATATTTATGTAATTTTATGATGAAATTAGGTATAGATGTGAAATTAGGTTTAGATGTGAAATTAGGTTTAGATGAAATTTGAGAATTTTGACATTTATAGAAGAATTTGGGCATTTATATATGTATCTTTGTATATAATATGTATGTATATAGATGAAATTTGGGAATTTGGGCATTTATAGAAGAATTGTGTTTATGTATGTAATTTAGTAATTTTTCTACAAATTTGGTTTAGATGTATGTTTTTCTACAAATTATGTTTAGATGTATGTTTGTATATATATGTTTGTGTTTATTTGTATGTATGTATATATGGTTTAAATGTATGATTTTATAAATATTTATGTAATTTTATGATGAAATTAGGTATAGATGTGAAATTAGGTTTAGATGAAATTTGAGAATTTTAGCATTTATAGAAGAATTTGGGCATTTATATATGTATCTTTGTATATAATATGCATGTATATAGATGAAATTTGAGAATTTGGGCATTTATAGAAAAATTGTGTTTATGTATGTAATTTGAGAATTTGGGTATTTTGTTTATATATGTTTGTAAAGGCTATGTATGTATATACGTGTATGTATGTAATTGTGTTTATATATGTAATTTTAGAATTTGAGCATTTATTTATATGTGTTTGTATATAATATGTATGTATATTCGTATGTATGTTCGTATGTATGATTATGTAATTGTATGATTTGTATGTATATAATTGTGTATGTATTTATGTAATTGTGAATGTATGTATATATCTTTGTATGTATATGTAACTTTATTTAATTTTGTTGCAAGGTTGAAGAGGTGTGAATAACATTTTATTTGTGTTTCATTGAATTTTTTTAAGGTACGCATCCCGACTTTTATAACTTTATGTACGTCTCATGTTGTGTACACTAGTATGTTTATTTAGGATAACTTTTTAGAATATACCCGTCTGAAATTTATCTGATAGAGATAAATTTTGAATTGTCCCCTTTGGGACTGCTTTTTGAATATTCTATCTTATTTAGGATATGTATATATTTTAACGGGTTGATATTTAAGAAAAAATTGGTAGATATTTCTCCTTACTCCTTCGAGTTTGCGGTTTATCTGCATATTTGGGGAGTTAAGGTGAAATGCTGCTGATTTTTTCTTTAATAGTCAACTCGTTAAAATGTATACATATGAGATAGAATATTTAAAAAGTGGGTTAGGATCCACCGCCTTAGAGTACCGATCAAATCACATACATTCGTTTATATCATTTATTACATGCAAGTATATGTGTATGCTTATAACACAATAGATATGACACTAGATATGGCAATTGATAAAAGCTAGGTTACACTAGGAAATCGGAATTCTCCGGCTTTCTTAAGCGGTCTTCGCAACTTTATAGAGACGGCCAAGAACCATGTTGACGGTCGAGGTAGAGCGTTTTGCCCGTGTAGACGTTGTTGTAATGCGTGTCGACAGGATTTGAACACGATATATGGCCACATACATGACCGTGGGTTTCTACAATCATATCAGAATTGGATTTGTCATGGTGAACAACATCCTCGTGTGGCGGAGATAGCATCACTTTTTGCCCCAAGAACAACACCAACTCCTCCAATAACTACAACAACAAATAATGAGATGTTTGATGCCATAGATGATGTGATGGCTGAGCAAAATACAAACTAGGATAATATAGATGAAGATGGAACTGGTTTAGACCCAGAGTTTGATGCGTTGTTTGAGGAGCTAAATAAGGAGTTATACCCCGGTTGTAGTCAAATGTCTTCCCTAAACTTCATAGCTAAATTGATGCATATCAAAGTTATCAACAAATAGACGAATAGTTCGTTTGACCAACTGTTAGAGCTTCTACAAATTGCAATGCCGAAGGAAAATCACGTTCCAGGGTCACACTATGAAGCTAAGAAGAAACTGCGTAAGATTAGGTTAGGATATCAGTCTATCCATGCTTGCATTAATGATTGTGCACTGTTTTGGAAGGAGAATGAATCAATGCAAAACTGTCCGGTTTGTGATGAGAGTAGATGGGTTGATAAAAACACAAAGGGGAAGAAAGTATCACATAAAGTGTTGCGCTGCTTTCCTTTAACTTCACGGCTTCGACGAAGGTATAGTTCAAGATTAACGTCAAAAGAAATGATCTAGCATAATACTGGACGCTCAACAGATGGTATGATGCGACATCCGGTTGATGGGAAGGCATGGCAAGATTTTGATGAGAGATATCCGGATTTTGCTAAAGAACCAAGGAATGTCCGCTTAGGTTTGGCTGCCGATGGTTTTAATTCGTTCGGTAACATGAGTCAGACTTACAGTATGTGGCCGGTAGTGTTAACAACATATAATACACCATCGTGGTTATGTATGAAAGAGTCTTCTTTCATGTTAACATTGCTAATTCCCGGGCCTAAATCACCTAGTAAGGACATTGATGTATACTTAAGGCCGTTGGTTGATGAGTTGAAAATGTTGTGGGCTGAAGGAGTCCAGGTGAGAGATGCATCAACCAAAACTGTATTTAGGATGCATGCTGCACTGTTATGGACTATCAACGATTATCCTGCTCGTAGTAGCTTGTCTGGATGGAGTGGTCAAGGTTATAAAGCATGCCCTACGTGTAACGTTGACACACCTTCGTGCGCTATAACGAATAAGATAGCTTTTGTTGGACACAGAAGATTTTTGCCTAGAAAGCATAAATGGAGGAACGATCTGTCGTTTGATGGCAAGAAAGAGACAAAACATCCTCCCCGACGATTGACTAATGCTCAAATATTAGAACAACTAAAAAATCTCCCAGATCGTGTTCCGGGAAAACATCCAATGTATGGAGGGGTAAAAAGAAAGCGCCTAACATCAGAGTTGAATTGGACTAAACGAAGTATCTTCTTTGAGCTCGATTATTGGTCTTCTCTGCTTTTAAAACACAATCTTGATGTTATGCACGTGGAGAAAAATGTGTGTGAGAGTTTATTGGGTACTTTGTTGATGAACGATAAATCAAAAGACACACACAAAGCCCGCAAAGACTTGGAAAATATGAGTATTCGACATAACCTATGACTAACACAAAAAAACAAAAAGTTGTACCAACCACAAGCACCTTACTCTTTCACACCCAGTGATCGAGAACGCTTTTGTCAGTTTATTCGAGGAGTGAAACTACCTGATGGATTTGGATCGAATTTCAAAAATAAGGAACTTCCCAATAATTCAAATATAATTGGGTTAAAGTCCCATGATTATCACATCCTCATGCAACGTTTGCTGCCAATAGGGGTACGATCGGGTCTGCACAAAAATGTTTCAACAACAATCAATGACATTTGCACATTCTTTCAAAAAATTTGTGCACGATCAGTAGATGTGAAAGACATGTATGAAGCAAATGAGGAAGTGGTTAAGATATTATGCAATTTGGAAATGATATATCCTCCAGCATTTTTTGACATAATGGTTCATCTCATTCTTCATTTACCTGAAGAAGCTATTCTTGGTGGCCCCGTGTATATGAGATAGATGTATCCTTTTGAAAGATACATGAAAAAGCTCAAAGCATATGTTAGAAACAAAGCCAAACCCGAAGGCTCAATTGCGGAGGGTTATGTTGCAGATGAAGCCTTGACATTCTGCTCTATGTATCTGGACGGTATGCAGACCAAATTTAACCGACCAGATAGAAATGCAGATGCTGGCATTCCCAAAAGGCAGTTTCAAGTGTTTTCTTCACAATGTCGACCAATATCGAAAAAGAAAATCAAGGCGCTCTCTGAACATGCCAACAAATCATTACAATGGTTTGTGTTGAACAACTGCGATGAAATCAAAGCCTACAAATCGTAAGTGTTTTTGTCCATCTACCCGTGATAAACTATTATTATATTTTCATTTAATTCCACTAATTTAAGTTTTCTTTTGTCCATCTACCAGTGAATTTGAATCTAAATTTCCTGAACGCAATATGCAAACCGATTTTTCTTCGTGGTTAAAATATGAAGCAAATGTATTTTCATCTTCATCTTCATCTTCTACACCCGATAACAAAGAATTAAGGGCATTGGCACATGGTCCCTTGTACGCATCTTCTTACACTGCTTGCATAGTCAATGGTGTTAGATTTGTGGTACAAAATCGTGATTCCCGACGCACTACTCAGAACAGTGGTGTGGTTACAATAGGAGAAAACGATACTCCATTTTATGGTCAACTAGAAGAGATCATAGAGTTGAACTACATAGATGGTTACTCGGTTGTACTATTTCGTTGTAAATGGTTCGACACGAGAGGTAAAAGATTAATTAAGCAAAACAATACTACTATAATTGACATTGGCCGTGATTGGTATGTTGGCAAAGAATGGTATGATGATGTCCAATATATATTAGCCACACAGGCTAAACAAGTGTTCTATCTTCGAGATCCTTCTCGAACCACTGGCCAATGGAGGGTTGTTGAGGACGTTCACCATCGGAAGCTTTGGGATCATCCTACTGTTGTTAATGAGATAGATATATTGCACGACACTCAATCAAATGATTATACTTTGGTTGTCGACACCGGATGCGAAGGTGGTGAATCAAGTCACGTAGGTGGTGAATCAAGTCACGTAGGTGGTGAATCAAGTCACGTAGGTGGTGACCAAACTCCAATTCCCCATGTTGATAGTCAATCTATTACACGGGAAACTCAATCATTTTTTGGTAACTTGGTTGTCGACTTAGGCTACTTGCCTATGCGTACAACTTTAAATGAGGGTGGCGACCCAAGTCATGTTGCCTCGATTGATCTCGATGGAAGTTTTATTAATGATGATGAAGAAGATGCATACAATTCAGATAATGAAGACGAACTAAATGACGACGATGAAGAAGATGATGATGTTGTTGACACTCGTTATTTTAGTGATGATTCTGATTGAATGTATGTTAAAAATGTACTATTTGTCTTTGTTAATTAATAATTATTTGCGCTTACTAATAAATTTTGTTGTAGGAAAAATGGCAACAATGGCGCAATCACACGGTGGAGACGGTGGTCCGTATCACTTCGACTCGGGTTGTGCGACTGGATCTGGTGGTAAGTTACTTGTTATAGTTTAATAGATGTCTTTATAATTGCCTAACTTTTGAATGTCATGTGTCAATGTAGGTAGTTCCTCCCAAAAAAGACGATCTAAAGGTAAAAACCTAAAATTGTATAAGAAATTTGAGCAAAATGGGAGGAAGCCTCTTCCCATTGATGTAGAACTTCATGCCGGGGGTACAAGTTTGTGGGTCCCAACGCTAAGGATTTTATCCGTGCTATCTCGTTGGAGGTTGAAAAGGTTGTTCCGCCATATTATCCTAATTGGGCTAAGGTTCCAATTGAGAAGAAACGAGCCGTATATCCCACTCTTATAGTAAGTATAGATGTTTTATAATTACTTACAATTTCATAACTATTACATTTATAATTACTTTCCATTTGTAGGATTATTTTGATCTGGACTCCTAGAGAAACACTGATAAGTGGCGAGGCGTTGAACTCGGAATCACCGCCGAGTGTCAGAGGACGTATAAAGATCACAAGAACGCGTTGAAAAATCACTTCGTGGAGAATGGGGGATACGATGATGTGGAGGCGGCGATGAATAATCCACCAGAATATGTTGATCAAGAAACTTGGGAGACTTTGATTAATGAGCTGTTTTTAGATGCGAGCTATAAAAACCGCTCGACGAAGAACAAATAAAACCGATCAAACAACGTTACCCAAGTTACCATGGCAGCAAATCATACGCCCAGCGTCGACGCATGGATGTATGAAAATACAATTGTTAGTATTATATAAACATGTTTATTAATTCTTAGTGATATTCTTTTTGTTTTTCACAGGGTACCGGCCCAATTGATGTGTTTAAATCGACCCATTATAAAGAAGGGACCGGTTGGGCCAACACGAATGCATCATCAGATTATGTAAGTCAAATGATTTTGTTGTTAGAACATCCAACTGTAACTTAAAACGGGTCAAAATGACCCAAACACACTTTTAGAGACTTAAAATATCCAGCTTTAACTTGTGAATGGTTGATTGGAATTTGTGAATTTGGGTCGTTCATAACTTATAGTTTAACAGGTTGGTTATCCATTTTACAGCAGTTATGCTCTCGAATTTTAGTAAAATAGTCAAGTGATTGTTTATTACATTGTTTAATGCAGGACCGAATCCAAGAGGAGTATGCAAGATCCTCTGCTGAGTCTGGTGGTGACTCCTCTGCTTTCGATGAGATTGAATGCATGGAGCGTGCATTGGGTCATCGGCGTGGCCATATCCGGGGTGTCGGTCGTGTGGTGAGTAATCCCACACCAGATTTGTTCAGTACCCCCCTCCACAACCACATTGGCAAGAAGTGGATGAGCGTGTAACTCAACTGCAACAACAAGTCCAAGATCAACAACAACGTGAAGCCCAACGAGATGAAGAACGTCGTATGCATAATCAACAAATGCTTGAAATGCAACGACAAATGGATTAAATGCGTCGAATGTGGGAACGCCAAACTAGCAGCGACGATAATTAGCTTGAAGTTGCTGCGCCTTTGCCTTGGTTGTCGGTGTTATTTGTTGAATGTTTGAACAACTTTTTGTGTGTGTCGGACAACTTTATTTGATTTGTGTGTCGAACATGTTTTTGTATCGAACAATATGTTTCGGATTTCAATTTTTGAATGGTTTGAATTATTTGATTTGCAGGTTTTGGTAATTAGAAATTAAATATTTCTGGAAAATTTTGAAAATTTAATAAAAATAAAAAAAATACAGAAAAGCCTATGCCGACGACATGTCGTCGGTATAGGTTATTTTCAAATTTAAAAAAAAAATTGAAAATATCCTATACCGACTACATGTCGTCGGTATAGGTTGGGTCTTTACCGACGACTTGTCGTCCGGATAAGTCTAGAAGCTATACCGACGACATGTCGTCGGTATAGAATTTCTTTTTGAATTTTTTAATTAAACCCTATACCGACGACATGTCGTCGGCATAGGTCGACCTATGCCGACGACACCTATACCGACGACATCTTTGACCTATTGGGACGAAGCAATACCGACGACATATATACCGACGACATGTCGTTGGCATAGCCTATACCGACGACAAGTCGTCGCTATAGGGTTAAAAAAAATCGTCGGGATAGGGTGATATTGTTGTAGTGTATACTTGTTAAAAACAAGGATGTTACCGTAACTTGCTATTGATGAAGACACTCATGCTGAAAAAATAAGTTTCTATGATGACGAAGTTATTGTCGTTTAATGAAGCGTGTGAAATCAGAGGAAGATTGAGATAAAGATCTAGAGAAGATTTTCTATATTTTGAGAATCTCTTTGAAATCTTTGTTTATTATTCGTACTAGCTTATACCCGTGTATTACACACGGGGTGAAAAATATCAATACATAAAATTCTTAAATCTTTATATATATATTTTACATGTGTAAAAATGTATTAAATATACCAAGGATAGAAAACAAAATTTAAACATGTAAAAATTAATATACAATTGGGTTTCAAAAATATGTTAATTACTATTTAATATAATTTGACTTTCATTGATATTTGATTGAAAATAAAAGTTACATAATTAGATTTTAAAATTTCTTATAATAAGGGATAATTTAAAATAAATGTGTTTTATTAGTATATTATTAGTATTTTCTTTAAAAATATATTATTATTAAAATATAGAAGTGTTTTTAATAAGAGATAGAGACAAGAAAAATGATGAGAATGAATATAAAAACGACACGTGACATGAAAAAAACCTTTATTTATTATATAGTATTAGATTATCTTTTATGTGTACTTGGTCAAGTGGTTAGTCAGTTATGCATTACCGATAGCTACCTACGTTGTTTGTTTAAATCCGTTACACTATATATTTCTTATATTTTTTCTTTATTTGATATGATATAACCTCATGTTATTCTTAAGTTTATATATATATGAATAATATCTTTTAAATATTATAAAAGTATTTAACAATTCCTAGCATGTATTATGATTGAACAATTTCTTATGATTCTAATCTATACTCTTTATTAAATAAAGATTTTGGTAGGACACTTGTCACCCTCTTATGCATCCTTAATATTTTTTTTCTCGCATCTCTCTTCTATTAATTATACAAATTTCTTTAATTTTTTTATAATTTTTTTTCCGCCTCTCTCTTCAATTAAGTAATAATGATTTTTATAACTCTTTTTATAAAACGTTTTTTATTTAAAAAAATAGGTTTGTTCATAAAACATTTTTATAAATTGAACATTTATTTTATTATTTTTATAAAACATTTTTAAATAATAACTGTATAACATTTCTAAAATTTGTATTACAAAATTTATGTAATACGTCATAAATGTGTCATATATAAATCTTTATTACTAAGGGGGTGTTTGAGAGTACTTTTGGAAATTGCTTATTGACTTTTTCAAAAAGTCAATAAGTCAATAAGTCATTTTCAAAAGCCATGATTTCTTGGCTTTTTAGAATTACTTATTGACTTATTGGTTTTTCAAAAAAAAATACTAATTTTTTGACTTATCGGGCTTTTTGAAAAAACCAATAAGTTAATAAGCAATTTCCTACCACACTCCCAAACACCCTCTAAGTATACAACATTGAAAGCCTAACCTAGTAACGACTATATCTATACTATATAATAAATAAAGGTTTTTAGTGTCACGTGTCGCCACCATATTCATTCTCATAATTTTTTTCCCGCATCTCTCTCTTATTTAATGAACTTTTATCTTTTAATAATAATATTTATTTAAATAAAAAACTAATTATACTAATAAAACACATTTATTTTAAATTCTCTCTTATTATAAGAAACTTTGAAATTTAATTTTGTAACGTTTATTTCAATCAAATAGTATATAAAAGACAAATTACATTAAATATTCGAAACTCAATTATATATTAATTTTTATATATTTTGAGTTTGTTTATATTATTAGTATATGTAATATATTTTTACACCTGTAAAATATATACATAAATATTTAAAAAGTTTATATATTAATATTTTTTAATTTTCACCTCGTGTATAGACACGGGATCTAAACTAGTAGTATAATATAGAAATAAAATCTTATGCCATTTACAATTTAATAAAAACTTAATGTATAAGGAAATGTTAATATATAAGAATATAAGATATTTGAATAATTATTAAGCTATACCTAAAATCAAGAATCACAAAATAAGTCTATCTTGTCAAAATCTATTAAACAACAAAACAAATAATGTAATCTCACATTCGTAAATCTAATTCAACAAAATAACAAAATTTTACAACTTGGTTTTCGGTTTGAAAACCGGGGTAAACGGTTCGACGGGTTGTTTAAAACTTGTAACCGAAAATAAAAACTGAACCAACTATTTAACCTTTTATCATTGTATATGTAAACACTTATGAAACGTCTCTCTCATTGAAACTAAACCAACCTTAATCTCCACATTTACAAGATCAGTTTCTACCAACACTGATCCGTCTCCCATCTTCGTGTCCCGTAGCTACCGGCAGATCTCATCGGAGACGAAACCCCAGTCCGCCCCTGGACCAGACTGCGATCATAAGCCGCTCGTTTTTCAGGGTCTACAAGCGTCGTATAAGCTGAATTCACTTTCATGAACTCATCCGCTGAGGACTCACAACTTCCGACATCCGGATGCAAAACTCTAGCTAATCTACGGTATGCTGTTTTCACCATTAGGGTATCAGCTTCGACCCCAATTCCGAGCACATCGTACAACGATGAAGAACTCGTTGTCGTCCTCTCTGCAGTGGCGAAAGCAGCGGAAATCCGAGCTTTTCTGAACCGTACAGAGGTCGAAATCGATGGTACTGACGGTATGAGTGAATTGAAATGGAGATTTGGGGAAGTAAATAAGTAACACGAAGACGAAGTGGAAATCGTCATTGATGTTAAATATATATTTTTTTTTGAACGGCAAACTTTATAAATATAATCAAGAGCTAAAACTAGCAAGTAGCTGATACCCAAAAAAAAAATACTTCGATGTGAAATATATGATTGTGTATGCTTGATGAGTGGAGAGTGAGATTGGTGAGTTTGTCGGTGGGATTTTTTTTTTTTTAGCTGCAACTTTCATTTTTGAGTGGTAGTCGCATCTCCGACAAGTCGGAGACCCATCACCCCTCAATACCTGACCATTACGTTGTTTAAACCGGGCCTGCGGGTTCAGAGCGAGGGGTTAGGCGTTCCCCGGGAAACCATGGAGCCCGCTGCCACTTGACAGCAGTTGCGCCGCTACACGGGCCAAGACCCGCTAACGTAACGCACTCCGGACTAAAACCCGGGTTGGCTCGGGTTTAAACTTGCGTGGCTTCGTTCAATCCTTCATTGCCTTACCACTTGACAAAGCGAGTGGTTTGTCGGTGGGATTTATAAGCGGAGACTTGTGGATGAATACGTGTGAGTTGGAATTATGATGGGAATCGATGAATGGTATGATGAAGGAAAAGTGAGTCAGCAAATAGTCGGATGGCGTGTGTCGGTCACTGCATCTTCCTACGTTATCCACTACTTTTATGCCTCGCTTAAACAAAGTCTTTTCCTCGGATCCTCCGTCTTGAATCAAAATACATCTTTTTTTTTTATTTTCTTTATGGATATTTTAGAAAAATTCAATCTTCTAATTAAGGTGGATGAAATAAAATAGATGTTTTGTTATTTCATTTATAAGTTTAACTAGTAGTTTTACCGGCCCGTGTTGCAACGGCTTCGAAACGTAGACTAACTCAAATTCCCACGTCACGTGGCGTGAAGCGAATCTTAAACGGTTAAGGCGGTTAAAAAAATATAGTTAGGTACATAAAAAAACATATGAGGTTATGGTTACTCGTTTAACCCTAAATAAAATGTAAAAAAATAAAAGAAAAAACCAAAGAAATTAAAAAAAAAAATTTGAAGTTGACACTAACGTACTTAAATAAATAAAAGTAACACACGAATTTGAGACGGATCAGTTTTAGAGATCGAACCATAGATATAAAAATATATTATTTCTCTCACATTGCGTCTTAAAAGAAAAAAATAATAAAAAAGAACAAAGGAAAAAAAAACGGAAAAAAAGTTGGAGAAATATTGATAAAGGTGGTGGGTAACCCGGCAAGAACTTGCGACTTTCAAATAAAGTAGTAAGCGGAATTTACCAATGGGCAACCTACTCAATTGTTTAAACCCCCTGTTTTCACTTATTTATATAAAAGGTTGATTTAATAAAAAAAATAATATGTTACTGTTCCTAAGCAATTTCCTTTTAAATAAGTTTATAATGTTTATAATAAAAACGTTGAATAAGATAGTATAAGAAAACAACACTATAACCGATAGATTGTTTCCGTCAGATGTTGTAGAGATCAAAGAATATTATAATGGACACCCCTCTTTATATGTATTAAGTTTGTTTGTTATGCATAATATATGTCACCTATTTATAAATTTATGGTTTATTTGTTAATTAAGATTAAACCTATTAACAAATTACTAATACTAAATAATATAAACTAATACTAACAGTAAGTTTTCTTTTAAATTATTATAATAAAAATAAATTAATTACTAATAATAATAATAATTGTTAAGAATTATAATTAAATTATTATCATAATCTTAAAAATTATAATTTAAATATTATCATAAAAATATTTTTGAAGGATTTTCCATCGGAACCCCGCAGAAATAATTAGGTCAAAAACGATTCAAACACCTGCTAAATTTTATTTTCCCCCTTTCTGATTTCATTTCCATCGCTGCTCCCTACCCATCGTTGCTCCACCTTTTTTTTCCACCGTTGCTTAGGTGAATGCATCTTTCTTACTTATTTCTGCTCAGGTTAAATGTTGAGTCTGCTCCATTTGGAGTTTAGGGTATACTAGGTTTTCCTGCTCAAGTGAATGCCATATCTGTGATGAATAAGAGCTCAAGCGCATACAAATTAGATTAACCCTAATAACAGAAGTTGTTACTTGTAACATCTCAAAAATAAAAAGACAGTTATAATAACGGAATAAACGAACGAGGCATGGCGGGTCGGGTCGGATGGGTCAGCTAGCTATAAATAGCCTATGCCACCCTTTTTCTCTCATTTGCAACTTTTAGAGAGAGAAACCGTAGAGAGAGAAAGTTGGCGGATCGACCCGAGACTTCAGCAAAGTGTTACTCCATAACTCGTGAGAAGAACCTCCGGATCAGAAACTCGATTCAGGTAACGATCCGACCTAAATCTGAGTTTTAGTTCGTTTTTGGGTTTTTCGGGTTTTGTGTGAAAAGGTAAGGTTTGAACGGATGAAACTGAAAGATAATCATGGATTTGAGTTCCTTAATGGAAAACGAACGTTTTGAATGCAACAGGTTCGGGATCTTGACATGATCAGGCCCGAATGCGAAAGTTAGGGTTTTTCGCGAAGAACAGGTTGTGCGCACTTGCTAAGTGCGCACGGAGCAGGTCCTGCGCACTTGCTAAGTGCGCAGGAGGCAGGGTCTGCGCACTTGCTAAGTGCGCAGGCAGCAGGGTCTGCGCACTTGCTAAGTGCGCAGGCAGAAGGGTCTGCGCACTTGCTAAGTGCGCAGACATCAGAACTGATTAAGTGAAGTCAGTATGTTAGAATGGTTAAACCGTTAGAGTCGGGATTGGTCTGATGTGTATTTAACTAATCAATTCAGATCGGGAGTGACGTTGTTGGACCTTCGTTTAGGACAACCCATACTAGCGTATCAGGTGAGTTCTAGAAGCCCTCTTTTAAATGTTTTGTAAATGTTTTTGGGCTGGTGTGCGTATCAGGTGAGTTCTAGAAGCCCTCTTTTAAATGTTTTGTAAATGTTTTTGGGCTGGTGTGCATACTTACGAAATGATGTTTAACGAAATGATGTTTAACGAAATGATGTTTAACGAAATGATGTTTAACGAAATGATGTTTATCGAAATGATGTTTAACGAAATGATGTTTTAACGAAACGATGTTTACGAAAGGAAAGGTTTTGAAGTGTTTTTGCCAAAAAGGGTTACGAATGCTTTATGAACGGTCTAAATGAGGAAATGTTTAATGGGAAGAGAAAGAGGTAAAGGTTTTAAAGAAGTCATTACAAATCTAATCTGTCGAATGAATGGAATTGACGAATGAAGTCTGGGAATGAGATTCCCAGCCTTGTGGTAGATTATGGACAGCGAGCCATAGTTGCCACAAGAACAACAGGGGCATTGTCTCTGTGGCATGTCAATGGTTATGATGTTGTACAACTGGTAAAGGAGTAACGACGGTTACTCAGGGGTTAACGTGACCCTATGTAAGGTTAAATTATGATCCGACAGTGTCATGGTCGTGAGCCTTGGCCGTCGATGGAAGTTGTCGGTTTATGGACATGAGAGCCATAAGGGCAACTGAATGGGTATTGTCGGTCCTCACGCAATTAGCCTTGGGGGCAATACCAAAAGGGAATTGACGGAATGTATGGTATTGTCGGTCTTCGTGCAGTTAAGCCTTAGGGGCAATACCATACTAAATGACGGAACGAAGGGTAACACAGATTTAGATAATAATGTATGACTTAAATGAATGTTAAAAGTTTTAATGAATGATCCGTTTAACGGTGTTTATGATTATGATGTTGATGATGATATGGATACGAAACCTTTTTAAAGATGTTAGATTATTACATGCTTTTGTGAAAGGTTTTACTAAATGAATGATACGTTTTTGGCAAATGTTGATGTTAAAGTTTTTATGAAATTCTAGAACTCACCAGCGTAGCTGACTTTTTAGTATGCACATTCAGGTTAAGGCAGGTATGGACGATGGACGGTGACGCTTGGCAAGCGAGAAGAGTTACCCGGTCGATCATGAAGACTGGCATCCCGTTATGAGTTGTTTATGTTAAGTTTATGTATTTGACAATGTACGCTTCCGCATGTATGAACAAGTTTTTAGTTATGTTGAATGAATGATTCCGCTGCGTTATTTGATATTCATGTTTAAGAACTGTTTGTGAATGAGTAAATCCAACGAGTGAGGCCTCCCGGGTTTAGGGCCTTACATTACTATAATTACATTTAGGGTTATGATGGTGATTATTTGCATACAGTATGACTGCTTGTTACATCGACAACATTTAGCTGGATATCGAGGTGAGTTCATAGACCCACTCTTTTTACTTATTTCAATCTTTTGGGGAAAAGCATACAAACAAACATTTTATGAACATTATACAAACATGTTACATGATACATACAAACATTTTGAGAACATGATACAAACATATTACATGATACATACAAACATTTTAAGAACATGATACAAACATGTTACATGATACATACAAATATTTTGAAAACATGATATGAACATTGTGAGTTCATACTCCATCTTTTTACATTTTACAATCATTTTTAGGGCAAATCATACATACAAACATTTTGAGGATACAAACCAGTTTCATTTTATATGAAACATCCAAATAGTTTATGAACATGAGAAACGTTTTCAATAATCACATAAACGTTTTGACACATACAAAGACATTTGGAAAGTATTCATTTATATGAATACTCAAACATACATTGGAACATATTCATTTTTATACATGAACCTAAAAATGAATCATATAGTGTATATAAACATGAGTAAGACAATATGTATACATTTTCCCACTTTGTTGTGACATAACCATTAACTCTAGTTTGAGCCAACGGGTAACTGGGTAGTACTACTTGGGTGATTCCCGCACACAGTTGGGAAACCTCACAGAATTTATGAGTTCTCGAGTAACTTATACAGTACGCGTCACATTACGCTACATAGACATTACATTCACTGCGTGTGAACATTTAACAAAGTGTGGCCTATTCATCATTGCCTAGTATCCAATCCAAGTACAGGATTGGGTTTAGATGAAACGCCCCAAACCGGGTACATCTCATAGTTGGCACAAAACATAACAAACATAGTTCTTAAACTGGAAATCAGAATCTGTTACAGCAGAAGTCTTTAATTCAAAATAGTCATAAAATCCAAACCAATTAAAACTTTGTTCAATCATAAATACCGGGAATAAGAAATGTCAGTCTTCAGCGCAGCAACCCGATGCCCATGCTATCCGGCCCTCATGGCTCCTCTACTTTAACTTCTCTTTACCTTTTCTACCTGTCATGCATACTAAAGGTCAGTTAACGCTGGTGAGTTCTATCTTTATTTTAAACTGTAAACTTTCTTTTAGGTAGCTTAGTTTTGTAAAAATAAAATAAGTTTTTCATTCTCTATCTTTAAAACACTTTAACTTTACTTTAAAACTATTACAACGTTACAATTATAAAATTATGACGTTACTGTCTTTTATTAAAACTTTAGCTTTGAGGAAACCCGCTGGGGTGTCCTCCTGTACTTTGTCTGACTATCGTTTCACTTGTTCAGGACAAGTGACTTTAACATACTTTAACTATCACATATAGATCATGGTCCGAGAACCAGATCCCTTTCTCGCTTACACCTCAAGGTAAGACTTTTACTTTAGCGCTGCCCACACCTCACGGTGGGACTTTCTTTCTCGCTTGCACTTCAGTGCAAGACTCCTTTAGCATTGCCCACACCTCAGGGTAGGACTTTCTCGCTTACACCGAAGTGTAAGACTCCTTTAGCATTGCTTACACCTCAGGGTAAGACTTTCTCGCTTACACCGAAGTGTAAGACTCCTTTAGCATTGCTTACACCTCAGGGTAAGACTCCTTTAGCATTGCTCACACCTTAGGGTGAGACTTCTACTTTAGCGTGCCTGCATGACTTTCTACTATGCAACTGCTATGCAATGCAATTACACTATTACACAAAATAGAAATGTAATCACATAAACTTTCATAGAGACAAATAGCACATATTAACACATAAGCATATAACATGATATCTGTCACTGTCACTGTCACTATTGAGTTGTTCTGAGGTACAGCTCCTTTAACCGTCTTTAATTTAGCTTTTTACTTTCTTTAAAATTTCATTTCAAAGATAGTATTATTCTCTTTAACACTTTAGCTTTCTTTTTATAAAGATGACATTTTTATAAAAAAAACTATGCCTTTCTCTTTCATTTTATAAAAATAATGTTTTTACAAAATACTGCTTTTCTCTTTCATTTTATAAAAATAACCTTTTTATAAAATACTATACTTTGTTTTTCAAATATTTCTACCAGTATGCATGCCAGCCCAAAACCATTACGAAAAAAGGGCAATAAGAACTCACCTGTCAAGCTATCCTCTGCATACTAGAACTGGTCCAATACGCTTCACTCTATATCCGAATTAATAGTTAACATCTCATTAATCCATCCTTTTCTAAGTTCAGTAGAAACTACATCTTCAGTAGATAATAGAAACTACTTCTTCGGTAGAAACTACTTGTTCAGTAGAAACTACTTGCTCAGTAGAAACTACTTGCTCAGTAGAAACTAATTCTACAACCGAAACTACTTTATTCAACCGAAACTACTTTGTTCAATAGAAACTATTTGTTCAACCGAAACTACTTTGTTCAATAGAAACTATTTGTTCAACAGAAACTACTGTTTCAAGAACAAATTCAGATCTGATCTTTAAATACGAAAGCTTCTAACTTTAATCTTTCAAAAGACTTGAATTCATCATATATCCATAAATCATATACTACTCTTTGCCAAAAACGTAAACTTTAATTAAAGTCGTTACCTTTGTAAGATTTGCTGACAAACATACGAATAGCTCAAAACTATGGCAAACGAACTCCGATTGAGATGATTCAAGCGTCCACGAAATCGTCTCACTGAGATCTACCAGATCCCCACTTATTCGCCGCCGGAAACTACCTCCGTCGTCTCCATAAATGCAAACAGTCGCCAAAATCCTTCCGAAATCACTGTTCTGTTCGGAACAGAAAATTTTGGCCTCTAGGCCTTAAAATCAAAAACCCCAACGGTGGAAGTCTTTGTTTCTATTCTATAAAGCTCCAGCAAAAATTGAGAACGATCCGACGGCTAGATCTTCGGGGATCGTCCGATCTTTGCTGCTGGGTACCCTAAAAACGGGATTTCTTCTCCTTTTCTCTTCTCTCTTTTTCCCTTGGCCGAAAACTTGAGGAGAAATGAGGGAGTTTGCACACATTTATAGCCTCCTAGTGTAACCCTAACTTTCCCTCCAAGTTTGTCCTCCTTCTTTATGTTTTTAACCCCAGACTTTACAATAATTACAATTTCATGCTTATACACTTGTTTCTGAAAACAGGATGTTACATTAGACACAAGGATTGGTTATGGACTTACTTAATATATAAGGTCATGAGACAATACAGTTGACACATTATGTCGTGGACATAACATGGAACATTACATTGGTCAAATACATAGGACCATACATTATGAGCACAATTGGTTTATTGGTATAAACCTCAAAGACAAACATTTTTACAAAGACATGATACATTTTATACACTACATTTTGATCAAACATCATATTGGTTTATTGGTATAAACCTCAAAGACAATCATTTACAATGACATGATACATTACATTTTGATCAAACATCATATTGGTTTATTGGTATAAACCACAAATACAAACATATTGAAACAGTGTTTTTCTCAAACTTAAACCTATGAACTCACCAACATTATTGTTGACCTGTTTTTCGTGTATGCTTTTGTTTCAGGTTAAGTCATGTTGAACTACGTGCATATCAGATTTACTTGCTTGCTGATTACTACCTGCATGAAGTGAATGTTTATATGCTACTTGGATGAAACGTGTTGATGTCATCTTCATGTAAAAGTATTAGGCTTCTATGAGGGAAAAGCTTTTTTTTAAAACACTACGCTTCAAATTCCGATGCATAATCAATGTGCCTCGATCCTGATGTCTCGCACCGACTCCCTCGGAACATTAGGGTGTGACAGATTGATATTAGAGCCATTGGTTATAGTGAATTAGGTGTAAAAACCAAGTCTATAAGGCTCATGATAGTTAAGAACATAGAACATACGTGCTTATGTGAATATTTAAATTCATACGATAAGTAGAACATAGAAACTATGTGTATACATGCAACATTTATCTGAAATATGTGATTACACACATACATGCATTATTTATTTGAACATATGTGATTACACACATACATACATTATTCATTTGAGCATATGTGATTACACACATACATGCGTTATTCATTTAAACATATGTGATTACACACATACATGCGTTATTCATTTGAACATATGTGATTAGACATATTTGAAACATAGACATTTTTTGCTCATACATGGGGACATACATTGTTAGCTATATTCAAAATACATAATTGCTATCCGAAACATGATTTATGTGGTACTACATTGATAGCATTATACATAAATGTTGAACACGTGAACATAACATGAACACTAGTAAAACATAGATTACTAGCATACATAAACACATAAGCACACATTTGAAAACGATATGGTGCATATTATTTTAAACAAGAATGCTAGTTGTTTGCATTATGTTATAATATGAAACATGACTATACGCATGAAATATTATTTGAAATATTTTCATACATGACTATTTGATACATCATTCGGTACATGATTACTTGTTATGTGCTTAAACATACTACTCGATACATGGCTAATTATATTAGTTGATTAATACATTATTTATAAGCATGAAACCTAATTAATGACAATAATTAAGGTTTAAAATCATAAATGCTTATACAAACGGAACATACAACTTTTTCCAATTTGGTCACAATAAACAAAACATGAGATCCTTTATGCTCATAATATTTGAAACATGAAACGTGATTGCTCGCACTGTTTGAAGTATGAAGACTTTATTACGCATTCTATGTGCTAACACAGTGTCTCTAGTCATCGGTAATCGTTTCCTTCATTAACCAGGAGCGATAATTCAATTCACGTTTCTCTTCGATTGCTTACATCATTGCTTGATTGTACGATTTTGTCCGCAATGTGTTAAATTCAACGTAGGAAAGACGGACACTCTAATAAACAAACTTACATAGTAAAATCACACCCATAGTAAAGTTATTGTTTAGGGAGGATGAAATCAGGGTAAACATTTCCCCTATCATAGGATAATAAGAAGGTTGCTCCATGTGAAACCCTCAACCTAAAAACTATTTATTAAGATAAAAGTATAAATCACAAATAACACATTTTTATATGCAAAACAAAACACATACAAGGAGTACTAAAAGTAGTATTGTCTTACATGGAACACGTACCTAATAGAACATACAAAGAGTACTAAAAGTAGTATTATCTTACATGGAGCACGTACCTCATAGAACATAACTAACGCCAACACCAAAATAGACACTAAAAGACCTAGAAGTTAACCCGAAGCAGGGAGTAATCCATAACCTTAACACTAAGTCTCTAAAAGAAGTCCCATCACTGATCATGTTCTCGAAGATATACAAATCTAGGAAATCTTGTCTAATATGTTCATCTTATGTTAGTTTTAGCCTGCCTCTGATCCTCTTTCCCTTCACTATAAAGGTTTCCACGGTTCTAACTGGTGTCATCGTTTATCTCCTCCGGACATGTCCAAACCATCTCAGTCGCCCCTCCCTTATCTTATCTGAAATAAATGTCACCCCTAATTTTTCCTCAAACACTACAAATAAAAGCACTGTTAAAGAATAACAAGCACTGAAACATAGTCACCCCTAATTTTTTTTTGGTTACAGAGAGTATCCGCCATGACCCGTGGACCCACGTTTTACCCAGTCAAGCATCGGATTCTTCATAGCCACGTTTTCCCATTGTTGCATGCATGTCACATTAAATTAGGAGAAGTAGTGTGATACGTGGTCAAACCCTTGGTCAACACCACATCTCCATGCACACGTTGGAGCACCATGCACCACTTAATTTTCCTTAATTGTTGCTTTCTTTTTATTCCATGCAGTAGATCTAGGCTAGTGATATTATCTCCATTAGGTCCACGTAATAGTTAGTTTCCAATTGTTAGTTTCTATTTTGTATGCCTTTAAAAGGGCTATGGGGTTTCTTAGAAAGAAAAGAAGAAAATTGAAGCAAAGTTATTGTATTTTTTTATCTTAATTTGAGAGTGATTGCCTACTAGAAAAGGCTAATTATCTTGGGAGATTGACCATCTCGAATCGGTCTCTATCATAGTGCACGTTTATTTTCC
The DNA here is from genome assembly GCA_023525975.1 of Smallanthus sonchifolius. NCBI lineage: Eukaryota > Viridiplantae > Streptophyta > Magnoliopsida > Asterales > Asteraceae > Smallanthus > Smallanthus sonchifolius. Next base: position 13,312,840 of record CM042028.1, on the reverse strand, counting down.
CACTAATGCATTTTCATTTATCTGTTGCTTAAAGTTAGGAGCTAGCAATTTCTCTTTCAATTAAGTATTTAAGTTGTAGTTGCATGGTTTGGAATTTCAATGAAGAAAATTGTTTCAAATCTTTAGTTTTTTAATTGGTTTGGGAGTATTTGCTTACTAGAAAAGGCTAATTATCTTGGTAGATTGACCATCTCGAATCGGTCTTTATCAGAGGTGATTTAAACATAAATACAATTTAATTTTAATGACTCCAACTTATTTTTATTAAGACATCACCAGTAAATTGTTGAGAAAACAAATTATAGAATATAGTTTTGTTCCTTGATTTGTATACTAGTTATCTTTTTCAAAGGTTCTAGACTTCTTTCTAGTGGTTTAATAAATATTATTAAATTCAGAAAGGTTTGGACTTTTTTGCATGTGAGCAGCCGGCCCATTGGATAAGATGAACATCGTAATATAAAATTAAGGCGAAATAATATATTAGCGGATATTTTAATAGTTAAGTGTTGTGTTTTAAAACTAAAAATTTTGGATTCAAACCCTGAAGGATACAGGTAAATATAGGGATACAGGTAAATATAGGTGTTGATGTTAAAAAAAAAGGTATATAAAAAATCAACTGAATATATTCATTATTAAGAAATAATGAGGTATTTGTATTTGAATTATTATACTTGATTTGTCCTACGAAAATTATTTGTTTCGCTTAATATTTTTTTAATAAATAGGTATGTAATGTATTTTATACAAAGTTAAATTAAAATATAAAGATTCTATTATTTGTGAAAGTTTCCATATCATAGTCCTTAGAACGACGGTTACCAATCGTAAATATATTATTTTAGTAGAAAATAGTATTTTACTTATTTATACTTATTCATGTAAGTTTATTATTAACTATACCAAGAAATTGGTTAAATAGAACTTTTTATTATAGAATTATTATTATTTTATATAACTAAAAAAAGAAGGATTGTTCTATTTCAATTCAAAAGAAGAGAGATTCTCTTACGCATGCGATGATGATTTTAGAGTCTCCGGAGTTGTAAACACGACACTATTCGTTTGATGACTCGCTCTTTGACTTTCTTCATATGTATTATTTATGTCTTAATATTTAAACTCATAACCAAAGTATCAAAATGTACCATTCACATATAGTAGTGTGTTCATAGGAGGAGAAGGTATCAGCCAATGGTATTACGTCATGGCCCACGTCATGATTAATTGATTACACATGTCTAGCGGCAGTGTGATAGTGATGAAAAAGTGCTATCACGCAGGCGTCACGTACGCAGCCCTGTGATCACCATAAAGATATATAATGGGTTAGTGATATGTATTAAAAAAATTATTTTAAAATGGTTATGTGTTAGGGATAGGTGTTTCACGTCCGTTGAAGGATTCATGGAACCAACCATCACGCCCCCTATCGCGCCTAGGGGGCGGTGTGCCGGTGTGGTAGGGGTGCCACCAAGGATCCATAACGCCCCATTTCATACACTCTTAGGCCATCCATAGTTGTTTCCGCCCCTCTCTTTCACGCCACTCCACGTCAGCGCCACATAATCGCAGGAGTTTTCACTGCCCATTTTCACTAAGGTGCGTAGTGGTTTCACGCACCGCATTTAATTTTTAATCATTAACTAATAATTAACTAAATACCAATAAAATAAAATTAAACTAATTAAAAAACTACATTCATTAAAAATAAAAATAAAAAACTACATTTATAAAAAAACTACATTCATAAAAAAACTACTCCTCATCCTCGTCGTCATCCTCGTCGTTTATGTTTTGACGTTCGTATATTTCTTTTTTTCGCCTCTCCGCTAGTTTACGAGCACCTCCGATAAGGTGGTCGAAGTTCATAGTTAGAAACTTGATATCTTGTAGTTGTTGTTTATCCTATATAAAAGAAAGTAGCTTTTTAAGCTTTGAGTCTATTCTTTCAAATCGGGTGTCCGGTGCTGACGAAGAAGCAACCCGTTTACCTTAGTTTCTTCCGGTGCTTCAACTTCTTCATCGGTATCATTTAGATTAATTCTTGAATTGATACCAGGCGAATAATCGCCTGTAGACGACGATTTAGTTCGTTTAGACGACGAGGACATCAACGGGACTTGGCCCCACTTGGGAGATTTTCTAATAATCTCCCATGATTTATTAGAATTAAAATCCGAACTCACTACGGCTTTGTACTCCTCACAAGCTTCTAAGTATATACCGTGGTCACTTTGACATTTTTACAATTGTTGTAGTGTTTGTTGTAAAAGTTGTTAAACTTAGAAAGCTTGCGGTTATAGTCCCGTCATTTACCCGAGATCTTGTCGGGGTTCCGGTATTCGCCCCTCCCCATTGCCTCGTGAAATTTCGCACGAACACGTCACCAAAAATTATTTCCTAATTGATTATTTTCTATACCAAAAATATTAAACAAATTACTACAAATTTTAACAAAAATAACACAACAATTTAATATTAAAAAATTTAACGTCTTACCAATTTTTGGGTCCTCCGACACGTCTATCCAAGCATTAGTTAAAACAAATTCTCCATCCGGCATCCACCTTTCAACAACACGCGTCGGTTCTTTGGTTGTGTCGACGGTCAATGGTTGTTTCTTCCTATGTGAACGTTTATTCGGTTGAGTAGACGGTTGTGTCTCGGGGACGATAAATTCTTGTGTTTCAGGTATTGAATCCAATGTAGGAGGGGTTTGTGTAGAAGGGGGCATTTGTTGAAAGTTAAATCCACAAGGAATTTGTTGAAAAATATTTGGTTCTGGTGACGTACTCGGAACGTAAACGTCTTGAATATTTGGATTGAAAAGGTTGTTCGGGTCGTTGTTAAGGTTGAAAGGGTTATTTGGCTCGTTACGAATGTTTGAAAAAAATAGATTATTTGGATTCCAAGGATTTGAAGAAGAAATTGAGAAGTTGGTTTGATGAATTAGTGAGTGAAAATGGGTTGGTATTTATATTAGATTTTGGATTAAATTATATTTATTTTTTTTAAATGGAATTTTTTTTACGGTAATATTACCGTTGGAGGGTGTTGTGTGTTGATGAGTGAGCTCTGCGCCCGTGAAATGCCCCACGCCCCCCCCCCCCTTCAACGCCACTTTCACGCCTAGGGGGCGGTGTTCCCTGGACGTGAAAAGCATATGTGGCTCACGCCACCCCCCTCTCGCACTAGTGCTACAGATACTCTTAGAAACAATTGTCTAATAAGGTAGGGCATGTGTCGAGGTACTCTTTCTCGCTACAGTAAATACATTAATGGAGGAGCAGTACCGAAATAGCGTCTAACTTCTCGGCCAATAAATAATCCCCTTCACAAGGAAGGTGACCACTCATTACATCCACATTTAATATTGGATTCTCTCTATACCGATACAGCCTTTACTTTAATTTCAAACCAAAGTTGATCATGAGTCCTAACCTTCATGGTGAGGCTAACCTAGATTTTTTTTAACGGCAACATCTAGATATTTTAGAATAATTTGGATTCTCATGGGTAACACCTAGAACATCCAGGGCAGCCCATCACAGCAGGAACCCCCCAACTGAGTAAACCCCCTGACCTGGCCATAGTCCCTTTTTTTGCTGTTGCCAGGATTCGAACCCAAGACCTCCACTATGGGAAGTCTTGGGGCTACCATTGCATCAAATGACGAACGGTGGCTAACCTGGATGAAATGTTCTAATGTTACGTGTTCATCTATTAATTTATGCAAAGAGACACCGTGTGATGGCATAATATAGATAAGAGTGAAAATTTTCATAAACTGGATCCTAAGAAGAAGCTAGGGCTGTGAATTTTTAACACGGCACAAATCTAACATGAAATTTGTAGGATTGGGTTTAGTCTAAATAGGTTCGGGTCAGTTGCATGTGCAACATGTTTAGTTAGTTGGGTTATGTGTAGTAATTGGGTATCAAAAACTGGATATTCTGATAGTCGTGTAAACACTTTCAGATTGAAACAATTCGATGGTTCCCTCGAATTTTTCAACCGGATAAAACTCAGAAATTTATAAGATGAATATGTGTGTATGAATGATTTCATGAACCAGAGATAATGACCAAAAACTAAGATTTCCATATTCAAGGATTAAGGGGAGAATGGACAGTAATTAACCACTGGTAACTGTTGTTAAGTAGTTGATTTTAAATTTTCGAATTTACAAAATATTGACCCTAGCCAGGGGCTCTGCCCCTTGGACCCCGCTAGGGGCTGCCGCCCTTTGCACCCCGCTTATAGGGGCACTGCCCACCGGACCCCGCCCCCTTGGAATCACCATTGCTTAGGGGCTTCCCCCTTAAGAACCAATGAGCTTCCTAATTACTTAAAATCATAATAAACTGAAACAAGTGTTCACTCCGCATCTTCTGACTTGTTTGATGTATATTATGATTAACTTTGGTCAACAAAGTCAATCCAGTTACACTAAAATAGCCAACATTATATTCATGAGTCAACCTGACGGGTTCGCGGGTTAACCCTTTTAACCCGTTAATATATATATATATATATATATATATATATATATATATATATATATATATATATATATATATATATATATATATATATATATATATATATATATATATATGGAAAGGTTCAAATACTAACCAACTTTTTATGTGATAACCGTGCTAACCACTATAAAACAATCACATAATTTATAAATTATTTTTTCTTTTAATTGTTGAAATAGTAGTTAAGTATCTTGAATAAATATTTTGAACGTAAATACGAAAATGATGAGTCTTATGTATACGTACTGAATAATGTTACATATACGTGACACATAGTGTTTACATATATGTAACATTAACATAATGATAATTGTTACATATACGTAATACTATGTTTGAGAGTAGTTATCGTGGTTATCACATAAATACTGGTTAGCATTTGAACCTCACCATATATATATATATATATATATATATATATATATATATATATATATATATATATATAGGGTAGTGTTCCTATCAAAACCAAAATTTAAATGTTCAAATACAAATTGGCATAGTGTGTGTGTGTGTAAATTTGTAATTTTCAGGTTAAACGGGTTGTGTTCGGGTTCATGTGTCTGACATGATTTTTGGGTTTGACCCTTCAACCCACGAACACAGTTTTGCAGGCCTAGAAGAAGCATCGGAGATGTCAAGAAGAAAGTCGTCTAAAACACATAAGTTGTCCCTATACATAAGGATTAAAGTTGTGTAGTGTTTCTAAGACAAGTCGAGGTGTGATACCATAAGAAAATGTGATTACATATGCATCAACACAATTGAAGATACATGAATAAGATTTACCTCCACCTAAGATTATAAAATAACAACGATAGCATATGTTAAAGATTTTGGTGAAAATTTCTGTATAAAATTGATGTAGAAAAGAAAGAAGACTTTTCTATTCATTGAGCTAAAATCAAATCGCCACAAATGGTATCAACTAACAAAATCTAAGATATAATGGTACTAGGGGCACCTTCGGGTTCATCGGGTATTGCGGGTAGACTGCCGCAAGCATGACGGGTAAGGGAATCGGGTTAATATACTTGTGTGTTCGGCATTCAAATTTGAAGGGAGATATACCCGCAATTCTAAACCGTCAACCCCTCCACAAAACCTACCGTCAGTATCTTCCATCTCCATTGCTTCTCAAAATCACAGAAACAAACATACACGAAAGCAAGCAAGATAAAAGACCCATCAAGATAAGGATCCAACGCGTATCAGTCTCCTTGCGATGCATTTGGGCTTAATTTTTATGTATTTTATTTATTTATTTTGATGTAATTTTTTTATATTTATGAAGTATTTTAAATTAATGAAGTTAGTTTTAATAAAGAATTAGTTTAAAAAATGAAAAAAAGACTTAGGGTAATGTCCCCATCACTTATGGTACTTGGCGTTGAATTTGGGTAAAAATAAGATGACACATCCTCATTGAGTATTTTCTTACAAATTTTTTTTTTGTTAAGATAGTGCCTCTTGTACCCCAACATGATTATAGTGGCTATTTAAACATATATACATTTAATTTCAATGATTCCAAGATCTTAAACTAAAACACCAATAGTAAACTATTCAGAAAAAATAAATAAATAAATAAATTTGTAAGAATATAGTTTTTTTCCTTAGTTTTTATACTAGTTCCTTTACCTTTTCAAAAGTTTCTAGATTTGTGGTAGTTTAATATATAAAAATAAATATTATTAAATTCAGGAAGGTTTGGACTTTTTGCTTGTGAGCAGGAACGTTGGATAAGATGAACGGTCGTAATATAAAATTAAGTCGACATAAGACATCATCATATAGGTATATTAAAAACAATTGAATATTCTAATTTCATTTGCCTTTCAAAAAAAAAAACACAGAACATGCAAAAACGTCCCTTTGTTTGCATACTAGAATACAGTGGATATGATTAATTTAAAATTTTAAACATAACTTATTATTATATTTAGGGTATGTTTGGTATGGGGTAATGGAATGGACGAGGTAATAGAATAAACGAGGTAATAGAATAAACAAGATAATGGAATGGACAAAGGAATTAAATGAACCATTCCATTCCATTGTCTTGTTTGGTTACTATTAGGGAATAAAATAAATCATTACTTTATGTTGTTTGGTAGACTAGAAAAGACGAAGGAATAAAATCGGTGGTGAGTGGCGGTGGTGGTGGTGGGTGGCGGTATTGGGTGGTGGTGGGTGACGGTGGGTGATGGCGGCGGTGGTGGTGGGTGGGGGTGGTGGTGTCGGTGGTAGGAGGTGGTGGTGGAGGAGGAGGAGGAGGCGACAATGGTGGTGGTGGTGGGAGGTGGTGGTGGGTGGTGGTGACGGTGGCGGTGGTGGGAGGTAGCGGTGGGTGGTGGTGACGGTGGCAGTGGTGGTAGTGGGAGGTGGCGGTGGGAGGTGGGGGTGGGTGGTGGCGGCGAGAGATGGTTGTGGGTGGTGGAGGTGGTGGAGGCGGTGGTGGGAGGTGGTGGTTGGTGGTGGTGGGTGGTGGTTGGTGGTGGTGGTGGTGGGTGGTGGTGGTAGGAGGGTGTGATGGTGATGAAAGGTGAAAGAGGGGATGAAATGAAAAAAAACAAGGGGAGTGGATTGAATGAATTTGAGGGATTTAGAGGGAATGATATTTCTTGTGGAATGGGTGATTCTAATCCATCGTCCAACCAAACACCATTTTTTTCATTCCCTCGTAATCATCTATTCCATTCCTGCATACCAAACGCTACCTTAGATCTGTGTTTTCATAAACATAACAAATAGAGTTAATTACACAAAAAGTGTCTCGTGTCATGAAAACATAGAAACATAACATATCTAAAAAGATAATGGGACGTGTGTTACACCAATAGTAGTTTTTTTTTAAAGACAAATTTCTTTATTTCTGTGAGAGTGAGACTTAAACCCATGATCTTTTTAAACATTGGTGTTACTAGATGATTATCCTTTACTACTGGGCCACCAACCCTAATGACTACACCAATAATAGCTATGTATATTATTACAGAAAAGAGCTTCGAATCAATCATTTCGCTGGTCCGTGAAATGTAATAGCTGATTTAATTAACTGCAAATGATAATAATAATAATAATAATATTAAGAAAAATAATAATAAGAGTAATAGTAAAGTTAAAATAAAAGATAATAATTCCACACACTTGGGATTAGGTGTAACGTACATATCATAATCAATACTCACAGAATGATTCTCATGTACTAACATACTTTGACTAACATGAATGGTTACATAACGTCAACCAAACCCCACACCCACACATGATTTCAGTCACCAAACGTGACACTTGATAAGTATTGTATGACAACGGAATCGCCAATTAAACCCAGATACTTACCAAAACATCACAACAAGGTTAATTAAACAATTAAAACCCGGATTATATAGCTCACATCAAAACAACCTCGAAACTCACAAATATCACCTCCTGGTTCAAACCCCCTTTTCACACGTAAAACGTTTTTCCACTTGTTTTAAATCATTTATTTATTTCGTATGTGAATCAGCCCATCATCACTTTGAAATCATAAAATAGGGTATATAGAACTCACCTTAAGTTTATAAACACTTAGCTAGCTTTCAACATGTTTGATTGGCTCGAAATCACCCAAAACGCCACTACTGCTGTCGTACGCCGTCTTATACCATCGGTGGTCGGCACTGATCACCACCGATCGCCGCCACTTCCACTTGTTCTTGGTTGTCCACTGTGAACCAAAATCGTATCATTTCGTTGCTCGTCGATCACACCAAACCCTCGTCAGGTTCACCACCACCTTTTCTCTCTCTCTCTTATTTTCTTTCTCTCACTAGCCGATTAGCACACTGCTGCCTTGAACCAATGCACGACACCACCACTAGAGCCTTGGTCCTCCTTCGTGTTACTTGTCGTCAATCAAACACACACACACACCACAACTTTCTCTCATTTCTCTTCTTAGCTTGAACACCACCCGAGACTATAACGCTCTAGCATCGCTATCCACCACGAACAGCCGCTGATCATCGCACTACACACAACAGTGAGCCACCATAACACTGTTGGTCACCTCCTTCGGGTCTCACACACACACACACTATATACGACTCTCCCTTTCTCTCGGTTATTTAGAACCGACAACACAAATAATGATGGATGAGGGGGTGGGTCGAATTATAAGGGGTCATGGGGCTAGTGGGAAAGTTTTTGGAAGTCTAATCCCACCTAAATCTCACATTTAAAATCCAAACTTGGATTACCAAGTCTCACTTATCCACATTGATGCGCCATCATTTTCTGCATGCATGGTTATCCTCATATTTGATTTGATTTTTGGGCAAATTCATTGGATTTGATACTTATCCATTCCCTTTGTGAATTTGCAAGTGATTTGGCTCCTCATTGTGTAAACAAGGAAATATACTGAAGAAAATTGAGAAAAACTAAAGTTGGAAGCCATGTACGGCCGTGCACGGCTAAGCACACCCCGTGTCGGTCCCCTAGTTGCTAAGAACCAGGCCAAGTACCCGGGAAGCACGTCTAGTGAAGCCAACCGTACCCCTGATCCCGAGAAACAAGCCCGTGCACCAACCAGCACGCCCATGCATGTCTTCCTTTGCAAATTCTGAGAAGGCTGAAGTCCGTACAACTATAGCACTTAGTAGAGAAAGTGGCACGACTGTGCCTTTCCAAGCACAACCGTGTTTCACCTTTTTCTGCCTTTAATTGCAGCTGAAGCCCCATTCGAAAGTGTACACTTTTTGGGACAAGAACCTACTAGCCTAGCTCAATTTTCTGTGTATGTAAGTATTCCTAGTAGTGTAGTAGGTTAATCAGTCAACTTCAAGAATCAAGAAGCAATTTTCCATTCATTTTCACTTAGCTTTGGTTGACCATTTTGTATGATTATATGATTCTTATATCACCAAGCGTTAGTGTTTTTAGTTGTATGGTCATTCTTAGCTAGTTTTTTTGTAACACTTGGGTTTTGATGAAGCTTGGTTTATTTTGATATTTATGTATGGATTTGGTGTGTTTATGCTTGTGATTATTCTTAGCCATGATTATCTTCAATGAATATTAGATGGTTAGCGTGTATTATCTTTCTAATTTTCTTAAGAGTCGTATGATGCAGTAAGCCTAACGGGAGTCGTCTCTACTTTTGCATCTCCTTTGATCACACCATTGTCCATTCTTAGCTGATGGTTAGCATGTCTTATCTTTCTAATTTTCTTAAGAGTCGTATGATGCAGTAAGCCTAACGGGAGTCGTCTCTACTTTTGCATCTCCTTTGATCACACCATTGTCCATTCATATTTGTGCCAAGCAGATTCAAATCTAAGTGATATCTTGTTTGATTGATAGTTTCGCGGTCATTTATTAATCTTGCATGTTATTTAGTTTATCTATCATCCATCCATCTTTTATTTTGGTTAAACAACAGAGAAAGTTGATTATTGGGAGTTACCGTGTCCGTTGGTTCAATATTTGATTCTTACTAAGACTGTACTACTATGTGATACATGCACTTGTCTATTTAGTGTAGTTGTGTTCAAGTATTAATCATTTTCTAAATTTAAAACCGGAATCTGTGTGAAAAATAACCCTAAAAACACATACACACATCATCTTTTAATTAATTTTTTAAACACACACATATATTATATATTTTGACACACACATAGTCACACATTTAATTAAGAATTAAAAGAGTAAATTACAGAAATCGTCATTTATTTTTATACCATTTTTCAGATATTGTCCTTTAACCCAAAAATTGTCAGAGATCTTCCTTTATGTTTATAAATCTTGCACGTTACGTCCTTTGGCACTAATCCAGTTAAATTTCCCAGTTAAGTCTGTTCATGTGCAAGGCATATGAGGGTACTTTTGTAATTTTATCCATTTAATTAAAAAATATGTTAATTAAAATATCTATAAACCCACTCTTTCTCTTTCTCTCACCTCTCTCTCTCCCCTCTCTCCTATCTCTCTCTCTAGTTAAATTTCCTAGTTAGAGAGAGGAGAGAGAAATAGTGGGTTATAGATATTTTAATTAACATATTTTTTAATTAAATAGGTAAAATTATAAAAATACCCTCATGTGCCTTGCACATGACCAAACTTAACTGAGAAATTTAACTGGGTTAGTGTCAAAGAACGTAACGTGCAAGATTTGTAAACATAAAGGACGATCTCTGACAATATTTGGGCTAAAGAACAATATCTGAAAAAGGTTATAAACATAAAGGACGATTTCTGTAATTTACTCGAATTGAAATTAAGGACCCTAAAACCGGGTGTTACATATGGATTACTAATATATCAGAGATTAATAGACAAGTTTTTTTTTTAAGTTTTTAGATCTTTACACTACAGATGATCTTAAACTAATTATCAATAATAAATTATTGAGGAAAAAATTGTAGAATATATATGATTTTGATACTAGTTGGGTAATAATTTTTTGACATGACATTAAATGAACACGACACGAACCGAATACTTAGTTCACATGTTTGTTTTTAGTCTAAACAGGTTCGGGTCGAGCCCGTGAACACGTTTAGCTTAACAGATCGTGTTTGTGTCAACCCGATGGGTTGACCCGTTTAACCCATTTATTTATTTATATATTTTTTAAATGTGTTTTATGTAATAAATAAACAATTTAGGTACTTTTATGCAAAATTTTAAAGGCTTAAATACAAATTGACATAGATCATAAACCTAACTAGAAAACTAGCCCCGCGCTCCGCGACGACAAACAGTTGAGGCGGTGACATTAAAATGGCTAAACACAAAAAAATGTGGTTAAGCACGTAGAAGAAACGTATGAAGTTACGACGACTCAGTTGTGGAGATCGAAACATATATAAAAGATGGTTATATAACGGAACCGATGTTTTTCAGTCGGTGTCGGTCTCATTCGTCACGGTACCAGCACATTACCGTTAGTCGATATAAGCTAAGGCATTTAAAAAATACCCTACATTAAATACGACTCAATTTTTAACGAAATTTATACTGGGACGTCAAGAAAAAAATTAATTAACGAACGAAAGTTATTAAGGAAAAATCAGATTATATATATACTAAAGGGGATAAACGTAAAACTTTAGAAACATAAGGTAATCAAAGTTCCAGTTTACAAAGTTAAGGGTGAAATTTACAATTTCCTTAAAATGTGGGGGTTGTTGGTCGCCACCAACACTTGTGATTAAGATTTAGTATAATTGCTTAAAAACTATAAAAAAAGGAATATGTAAGTTTGTACTTTTAAAGTATTGATATGCAAAAAAAATATTACATAAAACTTTTTTTAGGTTAAACGAGTCGTGTTCGTGTCAACCTGCGAATACAAGTGCCGTATTCGGGTTCATGTTTTTGACACGATTTTCGGGTACATATCATATCCAGTTAGTATAAAAATTTCAGAATCATTGTATCTGGTTTAACCTGTCAACCCGTAAACATGACCCGTTTAACAGGTCGACTAGTTGCTCTCCTTTTACAAAAGGTTCTAGACGTCTTGTGGTTTAATATATATATATATATATATAAATATTATTAATTTAAGGAAGGTTTAGACTTTTTTGCATGTATGCTGGCAGGCCCATTGGATAAGTTGAATGGCCGTAACATAAAGTAAATGCGAGTAGGCGACATATTACATCAGCTTAATATTCAAATTACATACCATCCACTAAAATTAAATGACGGAGAAATTAAGAAATAGTAAGGTATGTGTATTTAAAATTAATATATTTGATTTGTCTTACTAAAATTCACTGTTTCCACTTAATACTTCTTGATAAAATGATTAATAAACAGGTATATCTTATAAAAAAAATTAGGTTAAAATATAAATTAATGCAAAAACAATTCTTTTATTCGTAGAAAATATTAGGCTGTTAAATGTTAGAATTGGACTTAAAGCCTCTAAATTCGATTCAAATTTCAGTTTCAAAATTTTGAATGGAATTAGCAACCTATTCAAATTTAGATTTTGAATTTAGAACCGAATTCGACTTTATGATTTCGATTCGATTTCAAATTGTATATATAACTTTTATTTTTATTATATATGTATAATTTAAAAATATAGACTTTAAATATTGAATTAAATTTTTTTAGTTAATTCGAATCGAATCAACTCGAATCGAATCAACTCGAATATGAATTGAATTTTGAATTCAAATGCAACTCAAATTTTGAATTCCAATCATTTTTTTCAAATCCAACTCAAATTCAAAAGAGAAAAATGATAAAAACAGAGAGAAATTGGGAATGGGAAACTGATTCTATATATTCATTCATCTGATAATACATCATATATATATATATATACACACAATATATGAGATGAAACCCTAAAGCCCATAAACATTGGGCTGGGCCATAAAATAGTCTGTATTTATAACACTCCCCCTCAGACATTTTATATTATACACTATCAACATTATACTACTGGATAATGTTGTCTCGGGTTTTCAGGACCGATACTAACTGATACTGCAGGATCAATTATGCTGCCTCATTAAAACCTTACTAAGAAAACCCAGTGGGACAAAACTTAGTTAAGGAAAAAGAGTACAGCGTGCATAATACTCCCCCTCAATTTAACATATATCTTCCTGTCTTTGAAGTGCAATCTTCTGTGGTAACTGATTGACTTGATCTTTATTCTAGTCTTGATTGATTTTAGCGATGCATGTTGCATGGTCTTCATATAGTGTAGTCGGGCTTCTTTTGATCAACTCTGGTTCGTGATAATGTCTACTTTGTTGATTGCCATGAAATTGTTGTCCTCCGTGTGCAAATTTAGATCAAGCTATGTGTAGTCTAATAAGTAACCTGCATCACCATAAACAATTGCTTGGGACTCCATATTTTTCTCATAGAACAATCCCTTGTCTTGAGTCCCGCAAAGATATCAACTTATCTTTTAATACGCTTGATAATTATGCCTCGTTAAAAACCTTGCTAGGAAAACCCAGTGGGACAAAACCATAGCTAAGGGGAAAAGAGTGCAGAGCGTATTATGTATTATTAACAGCATACTTCCAGATGACATTAAATCGGTACTTCGGGACTTACAAGGTAAACTGATGCTACTGGCTCAGTTACGTCGCCTCGTTAAAAACCTTACTAAGAATACCCAATGGGAAAAAACTTAGTGAAGGGAAAAAGAGTGCAATGTGTTGGATTAAATAATCGTATTTCACTAGCACATATATTGAAACATAATATCATGTCTTATGATATACATGAGATGCATTAATGCACCGATTGCGCTTGAGTACGGTACCTCTAGATCAAGTACTTCTTCACCCTCTTCTTGGGGGAAGTAATGATATTTGTGTATATTTAGCAACCAAACAATTATGGGCGTGCTTTGCAGATAAACTTTGTCCATATTAGAATATGCTAACATCTTCTGCATGTGGTTTGATTTATGGACAAACATATACTCGAACATCAGGTCGATGAATAATTTAGTCATGTCAAGATCTTACATGGTTGATTTTATCACACTTATATCCCATTTTTTCAAAATATATACTAAGCCAATTGTACCATATACGGCTAGTTTTCTTGAGACTATAAAAATCTCTTGAGATTTATAACACATATCTTGGGATACTAAATATAATGCTTCAGGCATTTCTAACCCTTTAGGGATTTCCATGTAGTTGTCACTTTCAAGTTTTCCACACAAGTATGTAGTAACAACATCCATAAGTTTTCTGAAGACTTTTTGAGATTGTGAGGCCGATTAAACATCTAAAGGTTATCGCATCCACTACAGGGGAACACGTTTCCTCATAATCAACTTCTGGGATTTGGGAAAAACCTTAGTGTTACAAGTCGTGCCTACATCGCATAATCTCATAATTTTCGTTTCTTTTTATTTAAATACACCCATTTATAACCTACTGGTTTGACGTCTATGGGTGTTCGGACTACAGGTTCGAAAACGTTTCATTTGTCATGCAAATTTTGTTCAGCCTTTTAGGCTTGCCATTTTAGGCGGCCATCTCTGTGTATGTATTCTTACAGAGTTTTAGCTATGTAATCTTTTTCTTTGATTACATCTGTTGCTATAGCATATGCAAATATTTTAAACACGTGTTTCATTTTGTTTCCATACGGTACTGTGTTGTACATAATTTAATTGATATCTCACATTTTTTTTTTGGTACATGAGTTTCTTCTGGAACTCCATTTTCCTCTTCTGGGGCATTATAATTTTCTTCTGGAATCATATTAGTCTCTTCTAGGACATTTACCTCTTCTGGGGTTTTATCGCTTCTTTATGCGGTTTCGTTAATCTCTTCTGGGATTTTATCTAAAACCTCTTCTAGCGTTTTGTGTATAACCACTTCTAGGGTTAGACCAACTGTCTTATTCTGCTCTTTTTATTCTCGTGGGTTTTTATGTTTGGAATCGATTTATTTCCCATGTTTCCTGTGTATGGTAATCTTTCTATGATTACTTCAGTTTGAGCAAGTGAAGTTTATGCTGGTATATGTGACTTTGTCACTCTGTTTGTGTGTGTGGATATGCATCAGATAGTTCATTTGCTATTCTTTGCAAAAGCATGACATATTAGACTTCAGACTCATACTAACCACTTCAGGGGTAATGATGATGCATTTGATGCTTTTGTTTTCATGTATTACCAGTCTTTCCTTAATTTACTCTCCCCCTAAGACTGAGAATACTGTCTCATTAAGTTGATAGTCAACATACTATGTTATAAAAATGTCCCATTGTGGTACATTGTAGTGGCGGTATTGATACATATATCACATAACCAAATATTTTTATGTGGGACACACTTAGTTCTCTTTCGGAGACTAGTTGTATAGGGAAGTATTTGATCAGTAGTTGGTTTTAAACTGATTATAGTAGCGATATGTAAAATAACATGCCCTCACATAATAATTTATATCTCTTCAGGAGCGGTCTAGCGATTAAATTTAATCATTTACTTAATGATTCAACTAAACCATTTTTATATGTGAACATGAGCTTCTGAATTTTCAACATTTATCCCGATAGATATACATTAAGCGGGCACATGCTACATATAAGGTAGCTAAAAGACTCACACTTGACCATATAGAGATGTATCTCTTAAGATTGTAAAATACTGAAAATGGTCCACATGGAGATTAACATACCTGCATATATCCTCTTGAATTCTTCCCAAATATAAGAGGGATTCTTTATAGGAGTTTGTATTCAGAAAGCTTAAAGATTGATTTGCTGAAAGAATTCACTGCACATGTTGGTAGCAAAAATTTTAAATTGTTGAGTAGGCGCTTGTTGGCACTTTTGATCATTCACCTCATCACGATGTTACCTCAATAACCTATTTGGTCATGCTGTATGACAAAAAATATCTTTAGCTAGTAACTTCTGGTTACTCAATGACCTGTTTGGTCATGCTGTATGACCTCAATGACTTATTTAGTCATGCCGAATATATTTGAGAACTTAACTTCTGGTTACTCAATGACTTATTTGGTCATGACGAATATATTTGAAAACTTAGTAAGTTTCTTCAGGATTTACTAGAATATAAGACATATCTAGTACATGTAGGTAAGGTGACACATACTCTTCTGGAGCATTCAATAAAGTTACCAACACTTAGATTACTACCAACAAGTGTCTCTATGCTAGACAGTTGGTAAGAGTATTTTATGTTTTAGGATGGTGTTAGTTGTGTCGCTATACGCCAGACATTCATCGTCAATAGTTACAATATTCTACTAGAGTATCATGACATAATGTTGATACCTGGTAGATAAGATAACCATACTCTTCTGGAGTATTCAAAAGGTTACAAACACTGTTATTTACCAGGTTTTCCTCGGTGATGGCTAAACAATATTAAAATGAAGGGTGATAACGGAGCAACAAGGGTGCCCTTAGTGAGGTTTGTTTCAACCTCTTTCCCCTTCTATTTATTGATTTATGATATAACTCAACCGGATGACAACGTGGTTGGTCATTCCATATTTGTAAGGTCTTCCCTCAGTGGCAGACCCATGTTTTATCGGTTTAACTACTAATGTAGGGTTTATGATGATGAACGTCTCACATTCATTAATTTTTTTTTTCGTCCATGTATATGGCCTCCGCTGGGGCGATGCTTTTCCCCTCCTCCATTCACCTTGAAAGGTAGACACATTCGCATCAGGTGATCTCGGTTAGTCACGATTAGAAGACATGATATAACCACCAAGTTTTTCATGAATTCACATTCTCGGGAATACTGCGATAGGAGCAGGTTATGGTTGTGAGGCGTGGGGAAAGTCTTCTCGAACATGTCCCTTCACATAATTTCAATTCGGAGGTAATGCTCAAAAGAGCGGAATTATACTCGCTAAACTTCTTAAGATCTTTCAATCACTGATGGAAAAAAAAAATTTATTGCGAGATTTTTAGGAGAAGGACGAACTTCTGGTGGTCAAGCCTGTCCTTAAGGTTCTTCCACACGTCAAGAAATCCTTAACTTTAAGGTATTCTCCTTTTTAGCCTTTGCTTGGAAAGAGGGCATAGCTTCGTCATTATCTTTTCTAGACTATTTGCACTCAAATGAATTTGGCATCCAGGGAATTATGTTATGTCTAGTGCTCTTAGAGGTGCTTCTATAAGATATGAGAAACAATAGAGGTGCTCTATAAGGTATGAGAAACAATGGAGGTGCTTCTATAAGGTATGAGAAACGATGGTATCCATCAAAGTAATTAAGCTTTAAACATAATATCTATCTTTATGCATTTACTACAAATAACATTTATCATGATTTTCGGATTCATCTTTAAGATGCAAATAGTTTCACGTACATCTTGTATAAAATAATCTAAGTTGTTTCTTCATAATAATGCACTAGATTTAGTTAAAAATATAATTATAATAAAAAAAATCTTGAACTTATTTCAAGTTTAATAATATCTTTTTCTTTTTTATTTTATGAATTTAACATATTACAAAATGGTTAAAGAAAACATAAATCTAAAAAGAATTTAATGTTTACTTTTCGGTGGTTTTTAATATCATTAAATTAACTTTATAAATAGAAGAAAGAGATAAAATATATATTTAATATGTTTGACCTCATCGATTGAAACCGTCAATTTGGAAATTCCGAAACTGATGGCTTCCTCCCTTATCGTGACGGTTTCCGGCAATACCCCGGTTTTAGTTTTCAAGAAACCGTCCAAAATCAAGTTTCAAAGGGTTTAGTGTTCATAATACGCACCCGATTCAGATTCAATTTCCGATCAAAGTATGTGGAGATACGTACCAGATTCATAATATGTATTTGCAGAGGATAAATCGAGGTGCGAAAAGTTACCTTTGTTTGCGAATGCGACCGGTGACTGTTGAATGCCTCTCGGTGACTACTGATTGTTGCTTAGAGATGAAATTAATAAGCAAATACAGGCACCCATTTTGGTTCGTAGCGGCAGCGAAGGGAGAAAAAAATAAATAAACAACAAAGTGCCCTTTGTAATACAAAAAAAATGATTCATCTCGTGCGTCACACAGCGGTTACCGTGCGTCTTTGTATAATCGGGTCTTTCAAAAAGCTGTCGGGTTGGATTCATGATGTGTAGGAGTTCTCAGGAATGTCGTCTTCGTGAAAATGACGTCATAACCAATCCTCTGTTCAAAAAACAATTGTTCTTCTGATTTTGTTTTCTTTTGCAACATCTTGATGATGATTTCGATGGCGGGGATTCTGTAAATGAAGTTGTTACGTTTACTGATGTTATGGGGCAAACAACAAACAAAAACAGAGAGGGATAGATTGACGAGCGATCTCGTGCTGATAACGTGATAAAAACAGAGAGAAATTGGGAATGGGAAACTGATTCTATATATTCATTCATCTGATAATACATCATATATATATATACACACAATATATGAGATGAAACTCTAAAGCCCATAAACATTGGGCTGGGCCATAAAATAGTCTGTATTTATAACAAAAAATACATTTTTCAATTATATTTATACCAAATATACCAAAATTTAGGTTTCAACCTTAAACTTAGTAAATAACAGAAATCATTATTTATGTTCATATTTTGTAACATTTTACGTCATTTAGTTTAACGGACCTTAGATTTTAAGGTTAAATTCAGTTATGTGCAAAACACATGAGGTTAGTTTGGTTCTTTCACCATTCAAGCACTATTTATGTAATTAACTGAGAGTATTCACATCAGCTTCCTCATGCACATCCTTACATTTTAACTAAAAACTATCATTTCTTAAATTTATATCTCACTTTTTAAAAAGTTTACACATCAGAGTCCCCATATCTATCATTTATTTTAATTAAATAATACTTATTTGTTTATTTATTATTATTATTTTTTCTTTTCCTTCCATTCGCGTACACTTACAAAAAGTATAAAATAATGAATAAGGGGTGAATAATGACCCCCTAAAAATAAATGATGGTTATAGTTTTCTCTAAAAATATATATGATGGAGATGGGGATATGGGAGCTGATGTAATCGTAAAATTACATGATTTTTCATGTTTCCTATATAATTTAGAGATAATGGTAGAAATAGTAAACTTATGTGAATGCTCTTACGATCTGTTCTCGAGTTTATTTAAGAAGAGAAGAGAAAAACTAACTTTCCTTTCCTTTCCCCTCATGTCTTTCCACTTCTCTTCTTTCCGCTTTTTTCCAATTTGGAAGAATGGAATTTAGCCCCAAATTTCGTTCCTTTCCTTTCTCTTCTTTCCAGTAAAAATCTCTGGAACACGATTTTTTTCTTTCCTTCCATTACTTTTCAAAAAAAATCTGTGGAACACAACTAAACTTTTTTTTTCCTTCCTCTTCATTTCTTTTCTTTCCTTAAGTAAACTCGGGAACAGAGGTTAGATCCCACTTTTTTATAAATTAATTAAAACAACCTCCCCCAATTTTTTAAGTTTCAAGATCATAGTCAAATACTTATAAACGGCAATGAAAAATCTAAGACTCAAATTAAATCTAGAACTTGAAACAAAATGTTAACGAAATAGAAATTAACAATCCAGAATTCAAAACCATAATCCCCCAAATTCAATACTATGATTTCAAAATCCATCAAAAGTATCGTGAGATCGGTTACAGAATTCAAACTACTATAATCTCCATATATTTACAATCTCAAAGATCTCTAAAACACGATCCAATTTCAATCAGGGACGGAACCAAGGGAAGTTCAAGAGCGCTCCGGTCACCAGAATTTGACCATTTAACATAAGTTATGCTTTTTAAAGCAGAACTTGAGTTGCACTCCTTCGTTATCATCGGTAGAGAATATAACATTAGGATCACCCTCAGACTAACCCTTCCACTAAAAAGTTATGTTTCCGGCACTGATTTCAATAATCCAACTTCTACCAACACTGGTCAGTCTCCCACCTCCGGCTGTTATAACCGCCGGCAGACCTCACCGAAAACGAATCCCCGGCCCGTCTCTGGATCAGAGTTCGATCATAAACCGCCCGTTTTTCCGGATCCACGAGTGTCGAATAAGCAGAGTGCACTTTCATGAACTCGTCGGCCGACGAGTCACCGTTTCCAACGTCGGGATGCAAAACTCTAGCTAATCTCCGGTACGCCGATTTGATCTCTCGCGTATCAGCTCCTATTCGAACTCCGAGAACGTCGTACAGCGAAGAAGGAGCAGTGTTACGGAACGATCTAGTTGTTCCGGTGGCCGTCGTAGTCCTCTCGGCGGTAGCGTAAGCGGCGGTGATGGTGGATCGTTTGTAATTTACGGAGGTCGGAATCGATTGTGATGATTTGTTCGAATTGAAGGTGAAATTGGGGGAAGTGAAGATTGAAGATGCTGTTGAAATCGCCATTGATGATTGATTTGAAGAAATATTTGTTCGATTTTGGATTGGTTGTGAATGGATTGGATTTGTTGAATTTGGGGGTGGATTTATAGGGCCAGATAGGAGATGGTGAAGTGGCGGTGTTATCCAAATGGAAGAGTTTGTTAATCTGTTGGAATAAATGTGTAAATAATAGAGAAGTCAGCGAAGAGTCGGTGGCGGTGTTTCCGGCGTCGGGGCCACGGGAATCTCACCGACGTTTCCGGTGCCTGTCGTCCCATGTTCGTAGATTCTTTTTATGCCACGTATTGTATTTTGATTAGTTGAGTTGTTAAGTAAGGATTGTTCGTTGCATTTCGGATTAAAAGAGTCATCCTAAATTATCATCGGAAACTATTGGTTTCACCATACATGGTATCTATTTTTTATAAAAGTTTTTTATAAGTTTGTTGTATCCTTATAATCATGAGAACCCGTTACCTAACTTTCACTAATACCTTAAACCGTGAGAAATGGATTCGACCAAATTAGACATTTTTCACTCTACACACCTTTCAAAGTTTAAAAATCTATTATTGTCCTTACTTGTAACTCCATATTCATAATTTAATATGGGACAACAAACAAGGACAACACCAGAATTTGAAACTTTCAAGGGTGTGCAAAGCGACAAATGTTTGATTTGGTTGGAATCCAATTTTCATTGTTTTCTACTTTTAACTCTTTGTGTCACTTGTCCAACACGACTTGCGTTTTAAGGTATTACTAAGACGACTATAACTTTTCGGATGATGAGCTTTTATGGTTATAAGGAAACAACAAACTTATAAACAAAGATATCATTATATATACTTATTAAACACCAACGCGCATGAATAGTCAAGCAAACTAGTAGGCTGTTGATTTTTTTTTCAATTACTATATATAATTTACGCTTTTAACCCGTTTAATTTTCTATTAATTTCGTTTTCATGTAATAACTTTCGTTCGTTAGTTAAAAAAACGGAATACGCAACTTTCTTTAGTTGTTTTTTTTACATTCCGATATAAATTTTTTCAAAAACGAAGTTGTATTAAAAATCTTGTTTTTTTCTTTTATCATATGCTATAGCGAGTACCATTACCGTTACGGTACCGTGACGAGCAAAACCGATAATGAGCAAACAACATCGTTGCCGGTATCAGTATTATCAGAGCCGGTATCAGTATTAGTTTTTGTGGTTTCGTTCGACGTAAAACACACATTTATTTTATGCGCTACAACGTGCACCATTTGTGTGATAAAGCCATCACATATTAGTTTTTTTCTATCGTAAATATACCGAGTTCCGGAGCACTCAAGAACCAAACCGGTAACAGACGAACAAAGCGGTGCCGCTATCAGCGTTTTTCAAACCCACGGTGCTGTTATTTTTATTTTGTTCGATAAATGTAAAACACATGTAGTTTTTGTGTTTTAGTTTTTTATTTGGGTTTTATTTTTTTGGTTTTTTTTCCTCGACCGTTTCAGATGCTTTTATCTTTTCGTTAAACCTTTTTTCTTCATTTTCCAATTTATTCATTTCTACAACGTCACTTCTTCGTTATTTGTCATGATATCTTCGTTGGATGTTTTTTGTTCAACGTTTTTTTGTTCGAAACCGATCAAACATACAACATATGTCAAACATACTTCCAAAACCCACGATCGCTGCAACGCGCGCACTGAAACTTACTAGTTTATGGTGAAACTTTAACTTTAGAGTTAATTACACAGATGGTCCCTGTGATTTGGATAAATTATGGATTTCGTCTCTAACTTTGAAAAATTACAGATGTTATCCCAAGAAGTTTTCAACTTATTTCAATGACGGTCCCTACAATGGATGAAGGTTAATCTTTTCTATTAAGTGGACCAAAATACCTATTTATTTTAAAAATAAAAATAAATGTAAGACCCATACTTTAATATTTAAAAACCTTAATATTAAAAAATAAAACTATTTGTGGGACCACCATACACACTTCATCTTCCTCAACCCACCCTCCCCTCTTTTATCTTCTTCTTTCACGGTAACACCACCACCAAAAACCGGCTCCGATCAATGTTCATCTTCACAAAAAAATACCACCACCACATCATATGATCCCCACCACCAATTCCGACCACACCTTGGTTCTGGGTTTTGCTATTATACTGTCTATTTAAATAGAAACTTATATGAATAGTGTATTACAAGTTTTCATGCGTTGAGTACACACGCATCTGCTACGTGTCTCTTTCAGGCCACGCGTTGCCTTCAGACGCTTATTCACTTGCTCCAAACACCTAATTCCTTTTGCCTCCCACCGCTTTTTGGCCAAACTATTAGACCATCCGTGTAATTAACTCTAAACTTTATATCGAATAAATAGAACTTTAACAGAACAAAGATACCATTTATGGTGAAACTTAAACTTTATTTGGAACAAATAAAACTTGAAAGAACAAAATATGGTGAAACTTATAAACAAAATACCATTTATGGTGAAACTTAAACTTTATTTGGAATAAATAGAGCTTAAAAAGAACATTCTTCATTAGGTTTTCGTCTTTCGATTACCAATCAATTCATACATACATTGTTAAAATTAGACCTGGCAAAGCAAACCCATCTACTGAATTTTGGCATGCTGGGTTGTTTTGGGCCTTAAATAGTTTAGCAATGGGATGAATAGAAAATCCCACGGGTCAGGATGGGTAAATGAAAAAGATGCACGGGTCAGGATGGGTTCGCATTCATCTACTCTTTAGGGTTTCTTATTTCTTAAGTATGAAACCTTTTTTTTCATCTTCCCCTCTCTTCTTTGTCTCCATTGTTCCACCTCCTCTTGTTCGAGACCTTGATTTTTGTGGCTCTCAGCTTATTCGATCTCCACCGGCGAGCCTCACGAATACAGGTTGTAACCATCGCCACGTGTCTCCGGCGCACGCAATCCATCCACCGCTGCCGCCAAATCTTGCAACTGACTGTGCGATGTATCTTCGTGACCTGTTTTTTCCTTCGATGAACGTCTTTTGCACAAACTAAGGTACCCTCGTAAACTACTCATCTTGAAATCGGAAATATAATCTTCAATTTGTTTCCGGCAAGTGCAATCCTGGCTGCTCGTTACCCATCCCAATTCTCAAGAGTTTCTTCTATTTATTTATTACTCCAATAAAGCTTGGATCTTGTGAGATGAAATTGAAAAGTGAAGGCATTAATTTGTTTTTTTAGTTTTGATTTTTTAAAGAGTATTGATTAATTTTATAACTGATACTTGTGATTTTTAATTTTATGATCAATTGTGTGTTGTTTTTATTTATTTTGTAAACATTGTCGATGAGTTTTATTTTTTTGATGTATATAAAATTGTTAATTTTGACTTAATATTGTAAATCGTAGATAATTGGGTTAATTTTGACTTCATAAGTCTTTGTGACGAAACCATCCTTACCCGTGCCTTTTTCTGACAAAACCCATCCTGACCCGAACCAGAATGAACATTTTTTAAAATGGCCCATTCTGACCCGAACCCATTCTGACTCGTGACCCGATCCGCCCGTTTTATCAGGCATAGTTAAAATTTTAAACTGAAACTTTATATTATGTTATGTAATTAGTAATTTTTATATACAATTTTCAAAAGTAGTTGTTACCCATCAAGTAAAAGAAAGTATATACTAAAGACCTACAGGCTACACCTAGAAGTTATATAATTTTGTAAATGGATATTGAGTTGGGGATCTTTCTTGTTTCTCTGACTTGAAAGATTTGTTGATTTTTTTTAAGAAAAAACAAAAAGCAGTATGATGACATTTTTACTATGTTAACCAATAATATGCGGTCTAGGGTTAATTATACATATAGTTTTTGTGTTTTACGAAAAGTAATAAGTTTGGGTAATAAAGGTTTAAAGTAAAAAAGTTTGAGTTTTATGATTTTTAATTTTGTAACGAGATTAGGTATTAAGGCTAACTTTCGTTAACTTTTCTCTTAACTTAGTGCGAAACACTAAAATACCATTTTACTTTAAACTCTTAGTACCCAAACATGTTATTTTTCGCAAACGGTAATTTAGCCATTTCATCCAAAACTTAACATAAAACTAACGTAAGTTAGCCTTAATACCCAAACTTGTTACAAAATTGAAAACGTAAAACTCAAAACCTGTTACTTTAAATCCTTAATACCTAAACTTGTTATTTTCCACAGGTTTGTCTATTAATATCCATTTCATAGTGTATCATTTTAGAGTAAATTACGTTTTTGGCCCCCGTGCTTTTGGTACTTTAACTCTTTCAGTTAAAAAATGAATCTATTGACATATCAAGCTTTGAGGTTTGCATTTTGTAACCATTTTAGTCAATGGCACTAACTCTGTTAACTTTTTCTATTAAATGTAGGGGTATTGCAGTCATTTCATATCTAAGGGATTAGTTTAACCATTTCAGTCCAAAAGACTTTTGTTTAGTTTTTTCATAAAAACTATTTTTTTAACTTATTTAAAATCACTTTTTGCATAAAAATGTTTTTTATTACTTTTTGAAAACGTTTTCTTTTATTTTTTAAAAACATTTTTTAGTTCTTTAATAAAAAAATATTTTTAACCTTTTTAAAATTGTTTTTTAACTTTTTCAAAAACATTTTTTTTAGTTTTTTCAAAAAAATGTTTTTTAGCCTTTTCAAAAACGCTTTTTTTTACTTTTTAAGAACGTATTTTTTTAAAATTTATGTTAAAAGGTTTTTTTATTGAAAGTCTTTTCTTAAACCTTTTGAAATATAGTTTCAAAGCGTTATCTTTAACTTAACAAATGATCAGGCATGTTCTACTTGAAACTATGCCTATAAATGAACCGAATAAATACGAAAGGGGCATATTCTACTTAGATCGGCGTTTGTTCATTTATGTTCTTTCATATATATATATATATGTTCGTTCAATTATGTTTATTTACGTTCGTGAATCGTTCGTTTATACTATTAATTAATGAACACGAACGAACACAAACACGAACATGCCCCCTCCGTGTTCATTCGGTTCGTTTACAGGCCTAGTTACAAGTAGAACATGCCCCGATCGTTTGTTCTGTTAAAGATAACATTTAAAAACTAAATTTCAAAAGGTTAGAAAAAACACTCTCTAAAAAAAATATATGAGAAACCTTTTTAAAATAATTAAAAAAATACATTCTTAAAAAAGTAAAAAAAAAAAAAAAGCTTTTAAAATAGCAAAAAAACATATATGAAAAAAGATAAAAAAAAAACGTTTTTTATGAAAAACTAAAAAAATGTTTTTAAAACAATAAATAAAACGTTTTTAGAAAAAAAAAACATTTTTAAAGAAGTTAAAAGAAACATTTTTATGAAAAAAAATTAAAAAATGTTTGAAAAATGGTTTTTAAAAAAAGTTAAAAAAAATAAAAAATAATGATTTAAAAAATTTTAAAAGAATATTTTTAAATAAGTTTAAAAAAGTTTCTATAAAAAGCTAAAAATAATTTTTTTTAGACCGAAAAGATTAAAATAGTCACTTAGATATTAAATAACTAAAATGTCCTTAACACTTAACAAAGTTAATATCACCGGTTAAAATGGTTAGACTATGCGTAATGGGAGGGTGAGATGAAGGGCGTGGTGCCACCACACCCACCACGGGCGTGAAACACCGTGCCAGACCCGGGTGAGTGGGGGCGTGGTGGGGGAAGGTGAGGGTGCTGCGTGAGGGCAAGGAGAGAAACACACACACTTTTATTTTAGCCCTCTCTCTCACACACACTATAAAACTGGTCACCCTCACACTATCATTACACACATGGGTAAAAGTGAGAAAAGCCATGGTCTACGTGACACCAAAAAGCTCTCACCTTTACCCTACCATTACACATGGTCTTATAAAATACATATCTTAAGACTTTGATAAATAAAAAAAAAAGTTTCATTTTTACCCAAACCATGCGATAAAAGCAAAATTTACTCGTCCTTTTATGTATGTGTACTGTACAGATGTCAATCTCTAAATGGAGAAAAGTGATGTACGTAACTAAAAGTATTAATTTATCAATTAATGATTAATTAATTGGGTTTCTGTTACCTTCTTCCAACGGTATCTTGATTCCGCCTTAAATAGTGGGCCCATTATGCATGGAACCTGGTCAGCTAATATACAAAAAGTCCAAACATCCTCAATCTAGCACTTATCTTTTTTTTTAAAACCACGTGTTGCTTATGATGTCGTTAACCCCATCTAGTTCAGAATTTAAATCATGTCACAAAGCAGGTTTCCGAAATTATTAAATACATCTTGTAAGGATTAAAACTAGGACTTTCACATGAGGAAAGCCAGGCGTGATGACATTTAGCACTTATCTAGTACAGTTACAACTAGATGCAATAATAATGGAAAAAATGGTATACTCACTGTTCTAAAATTATTTTATATTAATATTTTAGTTTATTCGAGAATATTATTTATTCTATAAATAAATTATTGTAGTTTACTTTCTCTCTTTTAAATTATCCTCTATCATACTATTTTGGTTTATCACTCGTCACTTTTAAATTAAACGTAACTTGTTTATAAGATGGGAAAAACAAATAAAATGAGACGTGTCAGAGTTAAAAATAGCATATTTTGCAGAGAAGAAAACAAACAAATGTACAAATGCTTGCTCTTGGAACAATGGAAAAACAAATAAGATAGGATGTATAAGAATCGTGTCCAGCTTGACTCCAGAGCTCGTTCAGGTCAAGGGATCGAGGCCCGTCGTAAACGGATTGATGTAGATTAATTATGGTGTAGATTAGGTCTCTTTCAAAAAAAAACTAAAGGGAAATTCACCTTAATAATCATTTAACTAACTCAAATTGAAATTACCACAACACCATTAAGTTTCATAATTTTCAAAACCGGAAGACAAATCATATTTCATTTTGTGGCCCATTTCGTGCCAAATGGTACCTTTTTGTGCCAAGATGGCGCGTCAGTACACAACTTCTGCACATGGTGCTGGCCAATAACAGACATCTATGTGTAAATTATAGTCTTTTTTAAACCTAAATAACTTTTGTACATTTTATTTTTTTTATAAAAAAATATACCATAAAATCGAGTTTTAATATATTTCCTTTTTTAATTTTTCACAATAAAGATAATTTTAATAGTTTTTATATCGAAGTATAATCCATGTAAATTTCTAATTTCAATTTACGATCTTGATGTTGACATCATTGAAAGTATATTGATAACCAACAAGAAGCCGACAACCAAGGTTTGATAAGGTCATAGATAGCCGACAACCAAAAAGCAAAATAAAAATTACATTGGAGTTTAAGCAAGCTTAGCTTAGGTCATAATTAGCCAAGCCATCCAATTTAACCTTGCTTTTATATAGCTATATGAGATCCACGTGAAGGAAGTGAGGTTGACCTCATCCACTTGGTTATCTTTCCTAGACTACCGAAGGTTGAAAACACACCCATCTTGATATCGATCAAGTATTTCTAACTGTCCATCTTTTCATTGAATGGATGTTGGGAAGAGGCTTTAAGATCCTCAAGCGGCTTAGATTTAGACTCAGTACTAGTTGGTTTTCAAGGTCCTTTTTTTTACATAATAATGCCTCTAGCATAGAGATCGCTGAAAAACAAGAATCCAACATAAAATAATGAACCCAAATAATGTTTTCAAAGATCTATTTATATACAATGAAAATAAAGCTTAATAAAAAACTAACTGAACTAGGCGAACATGTTATGTTCGCTCCTTCTCAAGTTTGCTAACACCCTCCTCAAGTTGGAGGCGTATACAACCCCAACTTGGAAATGATATCAGAATGCGGTTGACCAGCCAGACTTTTAGTGAATAAATCTGCAAGTTGATCGTTATGATATCGAGATTGAACGCTAAAACAAGCGAGAATGATAAACGAGAGAAAGAAATTAAGAGAGAATGATTGAGGGTAAAATGAATGACTTTTGATTGATAATCCAAATAATGATTACAAAGATCTATTTATATACAATGAAAATAAAGCTTAACAAAAAACTAACTGAACTAGGCAAACATGTTATGTTCGCCCCTTCTCAAGTTCGCTAACATCTACTTCATTAGTCTCAAAGTAAGCTTCTTTTTAACAGAAATATAATCTTATATATGCATAAAAAGGAACCAACAGGAAGCTGGACTGATACAACCAACACCAACGTCAAAGCATCCAGAAAAATACAAAGATCATAGACTTATCAAAAACTTTAAGATCTCCTAATGCCCTCTTGCGAGCTCTCGACCACACCAGGTAGACACCAACCTCCACACTTCTTTGGCAAATAGGTAGGAACCGAACATTTCTTTTGAAGGTAGAATTTTCAAACCAACGATCTTTCCAAAATGACGTTTTGTTACTGTTAGATAAGTTACATAAGCCGTTTGGTGTTTTATAGTATGATGTATAGTATAGGGACCATTGTGTAATTAGTTTGTTTTATACCCTCTACTGTACTCCTATATATATTGGTGTTCAATACAAAGAATCATCATTGAGGGATTTCCTAAAACATTAACATGGTATCAAGCCATTAAGTCTCTCAAACTTTTTTTTTACCCTAATATGTTGTTCTAGCCGCCGCCGTACCATCCACGTCGAACCAGATCTCACCACCCGCCCCATGTGTTCCTTGGCTAGCGATTTGGGTTCCCTCAAAATTTCAGCCCCGTCCGACCAGCCACACGCCGCCACTTGCGCCGTCTTTGCCACCGCTGCTCCCCACTGTTTGAGCGCGTGAGGGCGCGTCCCGGCCACCGTCTTTGCACCGCCAGACTCGTCGTCTCATTCCGGTCAAAACCATATATTGATCGTCGGATTTGGGTCTCTTTTTCCGCTGCTGCTCATCTCTGTCGCCATCTCTAGGGTTTCACCGGACTCGTTTTTTTTGGCAAAACCCTTTGCCCACAATTAGCACTCTCTTTGTTTCGTGTTTTTCATACTTTGATTCTTTTCTTTTTCATTATAATTATGTTTACCACCGGATCTGTCACCACCAAAGTTTCCCCACCCATTGTCTCCCTTGTTTGCGGTATCACTAATGTTCATCAACAATTTGGGTTTAAACTGAATGTTGATGGTACCTGCTACAAACTGTGGCGTACCATTTTTCAGGATCTCTGTATTGGTGCTAGGGTTCTCGGTCATATTAATGGAACCAGTCTTCCCAAAGATGACAATGATGAAGACTGGTATTCATTATATGCAAAAATTAAAAGTTGGTTTTACAATACTTGTGACCCTGATCTTTTGCAAATCATTACCCCTAAAATGTACTTCTCACACTCTTTGGAAAAACATAAGTGAATTCTTTCTTAACAATAAAATGTCTCGTATGCTTCAACTTCAAGACATCTTCCGTAACACAAAAAAATGGACAATGTCTATCACCTTATTTTGTTATCATTTAAAAAACATTGTTGATAGCCTACTTGATGTTGACTCTCCTATTTCAGAAACTGAACTTGTGATGCAAATTATCCGCCAACTTCCTTCTTCTTATGGTAGCGTCATGATGTCATCACCAACAAAACTCCTTTTCCCACATTTTTAGAAGCTAAAAACATGCTTCCCCATCATGAGTCCCGTGAAGGCCTTGAAACACTTACTGAGTTCCTCACAAACTCCCCCACAACCCTTTACAGCAACCAGGTAGCACATAATGTTAATGGTAAAGGGAAAGGTCGGAATAGCAAAAATCGATACAATGGGCGTGGGGCTTCGAGGGGGCAATGCTACTAATGTTTCTGGTGATTCTTCTATTGTTTCAGGTTATTCAGGTGGGAATCCTTAACAAAGGGGGTTCTCTATGCAACTTGCACCCTCTCAATTTGCTTATCAACAACAAAAGGTTCAACATTCACAGTACCATCCTTCACAATATGGTGCTCACTTTGTTTCCAGTGATATGCCACCTTTCTATAGTACACCACAGCTGCCACATCCATCACAACCGATCGCCCCACAGTTGCCTTCATTACTTGGTCCACCGTCTCAAGGTGGCCAGCCGTATCCTGGTGGTCCGTCGGCCTCCCCATTCGCAGGGTTCGGCTCTGCTCAGCCCTCACCTTATGGTGTTCCACCACCTCAGTACACAGATTTAGCATCAGTCTTTAGCTCCATGTCTCTCTAGCCACCTGCTCAGGACCACAACTACTACATGGACACTGGGGCTAGCAATCACATGCAATTTCACCGAGGTAATTTACATTATCTTATATTTTATGATAAACTAAAGGCATAATGGTTGGTAATGGTGCTTTACTTCTAGTCTCGCATATGGGTAACTCCTTCTTTCCATTTTCACATAACAAGTTGGCCCTAAATAACATTTTTGTCTATGATCAAATGGTTAAAAATCTCATATATGTGCGTCGTTTTTCTATTGATAATTATGTTTCTGTTGATTTTGATTCGTTTGGTTTTACTTTGAAGGATCTTAAAACAGGTGACCGCCTCCAACGATGTGACATCGTTGGGGATCTCTATCCGGTATTACCATCTCAGTCATTCTGTGACAATCCGGATTTTTCAGTTAATTCCGTTAACTATTCCGTTAAGTTTCTTATGAAAAACTTAACCCCGTTAATCAAATCTAACCAAAAGGACTAATTCGGTCACAAAATCAACTCAAAATTGCAGGGACTAGTTGTGTAAATGTGCCAAATCGAATTGTTGACTCCCCAAAGTCAAAAATCGGACCAATGCAATTCTGTTTGACTTTTTGAAGTCAAACTCGTGACAATCCAATCAAATCCGAATTTGCAAATCGATTCTGTGGAAATTGGAACCGTTATCACTCGATTAATATCATTAACGACCTTAAACATCAATTAAAACATCCATCATTAGCAAATTAATCAAATTAATGATGAATTATACCGAAACCGTCGAACCATTAGCACAATTCATCAATTCGATCATTTCAATCATCATACTCACAAACTAATCACGTGCAAACTTCATTCGAACTCCTCAGAAGCATATGCACGCATCAATTCGATCGGAACAGTAGCCGGAGACACCGGAACTCAAGCTTTGGAGCCGCACCTGTGGTTTTAGTCGCGTACCATCAACCCGAACACCATTGTGGTAATTAAACACTTCTGTAGTTTCGTTTTCATACCAAGATCGTTAGCCCTATCACAATTGTGGCTTAAAACATCGATTTAACCATGAACTGATTCTAGGGTTCATCATGTTCACTGTTTAATCAAACACTACTCTAGTCTCGATCTCAATCCAATTAATTTTGATGGATAGGTTCGCAAACCCTCTCTAATCGAAAGCCCTATGATAATTTAAACAAGTAACATCGAATTGTGTAACATCCAGTAATTAGGGTTTGTTCTTGAATCAATTTGGGGGTTTTGATCTTAACGGCTATCTCAATCAAATTAAACCTCATGGTTGGATTCGCAATCACCATTTTATCAAAAACCCCATGAATCCAACAGTTTCTAACATACGAATTTATCTAATCGATTTGGCATTCATATCTAAGGTTTCGGCCTGTTTTTCCTAAAAATTAACGATCTTAAACTTAACCATTTTGCAATTAAATCCATCTACAGATTCGCAACACCCTAATGATTAAAACCCCTATAAATCCTAGATGAATCGTGATCGTTTCGAACGAAATCCGGACTGGTTTTGGCTCGGTAACATGGGGAAGAAGAACCACTTGAGCCTAATTGATAAAAGGATTCAACCCGCATATCAGTCGCGATACCCTAGCGGGCGGGACTGGTTAGAGCGATGTGTGTGTGTGGGAGAGACCCGGGTTCGAGTCCGGGCTCCCACAATCATTTTTTAAACATTTTTCTGTTAATATTTAATTAATAAAAATCAAACTTTATAATATTATATTATTATATAAATGTGTTTTAGCCGGAAAACAACCCGTAGGCTCGGGTTTGAATTATTAACTTATTTTTATATATTATACCCACTTTTATAAATAATTTAGTGTTATTTTCCCCAATTGAAAATAATATGTTTATATTAATTTTAAACCGTGAATTCATATAAAATAATATGTTTATATTATTTTCAAACCGTGACCCGTATTATTAAATAATATATATTTATATTATTTCAAATCAATTTATAACATCGTGTGTCGATTGAGACAAAATAATAATATAATTGGTTATACTATTTACTCGTATACATATATTATTATTTTCTTAATTTTTGTGAATGACAAAACACCCGGTTATAATTATTATTAGTCGTGTCATTCGTCGCGTAAAGTAATTCCTAATTCCGTGGACACTTTTGTCCACTCTTGAATGTTAGAGCGTTTCTTTAGGACGCTTCTCAATCCGTGTCATTTTCACATTTCCCATTTTCCTTTATCCCTAATTTATGTGTTTATAATTTTAGGGCATTCGTAAGTCTTTTGAGACTTTTACACGTGACTCCAACTTTTCCCTTGTGTGATTCAAATCCTTACTCAAGCTCAGGTGAGTTTTCACGGCCCCTTTTTACTGCTTTTAATCTGGGGGAGAAAACATGATACAACTCTTTTGATTTTTGTACTTCATTTTATATCAATTGTTATGACTATGCGTAAACTCTATCATGAAAGTCCTCACATCGAACCGTTTAAATATGAATATAGCGAGGTATGTTGGGTAGTACTACTGGGTTTGACAAACATCACCCGCGTTAGTCGCGCTAACACGATTGGATATCGAACGGGTGCAATATTGACGTAAACGTGCACCGTGGTTGATAGACCTGGTGGGAGGCAATACAAACAGTCAGTTTACGGTTGCGAGCGTAATAGCAAACAATGAACATGGGTTAGCTACTCATTTGGTATTTATGTTGATTGTACAACAAATCTGGTAAACGTTTATTTATATATTGAAACCTGTGAACTCACCAACCTCGTGTTGACACTTTTTCTTACATGTTTTCTCAGGACGCTAAGCTAAGACACAGGTGCACGTTAGGGCATGCATGGAATTCAACTGCTTTGCTTTGTGTCTATTTATATTGATTGAATTATTTTAATGTACTTTGTTTGGTTGGACGTTTGGACTTTTGGACTTTGGTTTTGGGCGCGTGTATTTTGCGCATTTACTTTCTTTACGCTTCCGCATTGATACTCTGATTTAAAAGATATTTTCATTTTGAGTCCCATGTAGAGTCGTTCAATGTAACTAGTGTCTGAGATCCTGGTTTGTCACTTCCCAAACGGTAATACTCCGTTAGTTGAAATTGGGGGTGTGACAGATTGGTATCAGAGCCAGGTTTATAGAGAACTAGGATTGCATACTAGACTATAGCCTCACACATTAGTTACATGTCATTTGAGTTACATGTCATTTGGATGTTGGCACTTATACAAATTGTTGCAAGATCATGTCGTCAACACCACCTCCATCACCTAACGCATCAGGGCATAAAGCACCTGTACCCTCATCCCCAGAGCCCAAAAGGCGCCGGACTACCTCAATTGAGCAAGGCGAACCGAGCAACGCACGAGCATTGGAGTATGCTCTCAATTGGGATATGTACCCACATATGATCCAAAGGTGGATCGAAATGGGAGATGTTCCATCACCATACTTTGCATCCACATCTTCATCGCCTACACTGCCTAGCTTACCATGTACCATGGAACAAGCCTTCGCAGCATTTGTGTCCTATATGTTATAGGAATTAAGTTTTGTACAAGATGCTACCGAGGAGATACCTAAACTCCTGGAGAATGGAACACAAGTGGAAAGGAATAGGGTAGGAATAGAAGATTTGACTACCGAATTAGCTGCAACGGACCATGTCCACAACCTTTTAGTGAATCGTGTAGCACACCTAGAGACGAGGGCTGACATTATGGATGATGATATGCAAGGAGTTCTGGAGAGGTTAGCTGCTATGGAAGCTCAGCTACATGTGGCTAACCATACTGCTGAAGGCCTTCAAGAGAGGGTGACTCACTTGGAAGCCCAACTGCAAGCGGCCCTACACCCGGAAGACATTCCAGTATCTGACGATGAGGAGGAACCCTTTGAGGAAGAGCTCTTTGAGGAGGAGCCCTTCGAGGAGGAACCCTTAGAGGGGGAACCAGCTGAGGAAGAGCCAGTGGAGATTGATGATGCACAGTCATATGTCTCTTCTGATGACGAGGATATTTGAGGATCTTCCTATTCTATCTTCCTTTTCATGTTTGTTTTTGCTTATGTTATTTCCCCTTTCAAACCTAGATGGGAAAGGTTGTTCCCATCCAATAAAAGCATGAGAAGTTTAATATTTGAGTTATTTATTTTGT
This sequence comes from Smallanthus sonchifolius, assembly GCA_023525975.1. Lineage (NCBI taxonomy): Eukaryota > Viridiplantae > Streptophyta > Magnoliopsida > Asterales > Asteraceae > Smallanthus > Smallanthus sonchifolius. The sequence continues at coordinate 13,278,101 of CM042028.1, read as the reverse complement.
AGCCTTACAATTTATTTAATGTTCAAAATATTAGATGTTGTATCTCTTACTCGTACCTGAATAATGTTTAATATGCGATATATTTCTCATTACTTTTCATTTGTGATTGTGAAGAATCATATCTGGGAGAGGACGAGGAGGCCGTACCGGTGGTCGTGGTACCATCAACATGACGGCAGCAGAACTAGCAGCTTTGATAAACAATAGTGTGGCAGAGGCCCTAGCAGCACAGAATGCTGCAGGTAAATGCTTTCAACTATTGACTAGTAGTGTCAATCCCTTTTCCTAAGAATATCTTTCTAAACTCTATAATTCCAATTCAATTCGTATTTCTAAATCCAGGCCAGCAAAATCAACAAAATCAACAGCCAGCCTGCACTTTCAAGGCATTCATGGACTGCAAGCCCCACACCTTTAGTGGAGCTGAAAGAGCAGTTGGATTACTTCGCTGGTTTGAGAAGGTTGAATCAGTAATAGCCATGTGCAACTGCCCCGTGGCTAACCAAGTGAAATTTGCTGCTGGAACTTTGGATGGCCCGGCCCTAACATGGTGGAATGCCCAAGTTCAAATGTTGGGACTAGCAATGGCAAATGGACTCCCGTGGGAGGAATTTAAAACCATGATGAAAGAAGAATACTGTCCACGAGATGAAATTCAAAAGCTAGAAGGAGAGTTCTGGAACCTTAAGATGGAGGGTTCAGAAATTGAACTCTACACCACCCGTTCGCACGAACTTGCCACCATGTGCCCACATATGGTGACTCCGGATTACAAACGGATTGAACTATACATTGGAGGTTTGGTACCTCAGATTCAAAGCATGGTGATCTCATCCAACCCTACCACCATCCAACAGACCAACAGACTTGCTCACAAATTGACCGATCAGGCAGTGGCACAGGGAACTTTACCTCCAAGAGGTTCGGTTTCTAAACCCACCGACAACAATAAGCGCAAGTTCGACCATCACTCCCACTCACACAACCACTCAAATTCTAAAGGATCCCAATCCAATCAACCTCAGCACCAACAACAGCGAAAGTTTGAGCATGCTAGAAACTTTAATCAAACGACCTCATCAGGTCCGAATCAAGGGGAATATGCTGGGAGGTACCCCAAGTGCAACAAATGCGGCTATCACCACACGGGCAATTGTGACCGACAACGTTGCCAGCGTTGTGGTAAAATAGGCCACGCTGCAAAGGACTGTAGAGTTGCACTCCCGAACAAACAACCATTTCAATCACAGGGATTCACGAGGGGATGTTTTCAGTGCGGTAAAGAAGGGCACATTCAAAGGAATTGTCCTCAGTTGAAAAAGGGTGGAAATGGTAATGGCAGTGGTAGTGGTAACGGTAGTAACCAGGGCAACAATGGTAACAATCCCAATCAAAACAACAATGGTGGGAATAACGGTAATAACGGTGGTAATGGAGGAAATGGGGCGAAAGGAAGAGCTTTTTTACTGGGATCCGGAGAGGCTCGCTACGATCATAACGTAGTTACCGGTAAGTTCCTCGTAAATAATTTCTTTGCTTCTGTCCTTTTTGACACCGGTGCTGATAGAAGTTTTATATCTAAGAAATTTAGTAATATGATAAAAGGAACTTCATCTCTATTAGAAGATAAGTATACAATAGAGATAGCCGACGGTCAAATAATTGAGGCAACTCACATACTTAAGGGATGTAAACTTGAGCTAGCTTCACATACATTTGATATCGACCTTATGCCGGTCATACTTGGTAGTTTTGATATAATTGTTGGTATGGATTGGCTGTCTAAAAACCAAGCCGAAATTATCTGTCGTGAGAAGATTGTACGTGTACCTCTCTCCAATGGAGAAACCCTTTCCATCCAAGGCGAAAGAGTTGGTACAGTCATGGGCATTATATCCTTCATGAAAGCACAAAAATATCTTCGGAAGGGGCATACGGCCATTTTGGCCCTTGTTGCTGAACAGCCGTCAGAAGAGAAGAAGATCGAAGATATTCCCGTTGTGCGTGAATTTTTGGAAGTATTTCCCGAGGATCTGCCCGGTCTGCCACCACACCGTCAGGTTGAATTCCAAATTGACCTAGCACCCGGAGCAGCACCGATTGCTCGGGCACCTTATCGATTAGCACCCAGTGAATTGCAGGAACTGTCCACTCAGTTGCAAGACTTATTGGATAAAGGTTTCATCCGACCTAGTTCATCACCGTGGGGAGCTCCGGTATTATTTGTCAAGAAGAAGGACGGTACGTTCCGTATGTGAATTGATTACCGGGAGCTGAACAAAGTTACAATCAAGAACCGCTACCCTTTACCTCGTATTGATGACCTTTTTGATCAACTCCAAGGATCAATTTTCTATTCCAAAATAGACCTTAGGTCCGGCTATCATCAGTTAAGAGTCCGAGAAGAAAATATCTCTAAAACTGCATTCAGGACATGGTACGGCCATTACGAATTTATGGTCATGCCTTTCGGTTTAACCAACGCACCCGCGGTATTCATGGACCTCATGAACCGTGTGTGTAAGCCTTACCTTGACCAGTTTGTTATCGTTTTCATCGATGACATCCTTATTTATTCCAAGAATGAGGAAGAACATGAGGAACATCTGCGTCTAATTTTGGAACTACTTAAGCAAGAGCAACTTTATGCTAAGTTTTTCAAATGTGAATTTTGGATTCGAGAGGTTCAATTTCTAGGGCATGTGGTAAATGAAAAAGGGATACATGTCGACCCGTCCAAAATAGAAGTCATCAAGAATTGGGCAGCACCGCCGACTCCGACTGAGGTGCGACAATTTCTGGGATTGGCTGGATATTACCGTCGTTTTATCGAAGGATTTTCAAAGATTGCGCAACCTCTCACCGCCCTAACTCAAAAAGGAAAAGCTTATAACTGGGGCGATAATCAAGAATCAGCTTTCCAGCATCTCAAACAGAAACTTTGCAGTGCACCTATTTTAGCTCTTCCGGAAGGAACCGATGACTTTGTGGTGTATTGTGATGCATCTATTCAAGGTCTGGGTTGTGTCTTAATGCAACGCGAAAAGGTAATCGCATACGCTTCACGTCAGTTAAAGGTTCACGAGAAAAACTACACCACTCATGACCTAGAGTTGGGAGCAGTAGTTTTTGCACTTAAGATATGGAGACATTACTTGTACGGTACCAAATGCACCATCTACACCGACCACAAGAGCCTCCAGCATATCTTCAAGCAGAAGGAGTTGAACATGCGACAACGTCGTTGGGTTGAACTTTTAAATGATTACGACTGTGCGATCCGGTATCATCCGGGTAAAGCTAACGTTGTGGCTCATGTACTAAGCCGAAAGGAAACGAAACCCAAACGAGTTCGAGCGTTACAACTTACTATCCACCCTGAGTTGCCTGACAGAATCCGTAATGCTCAATTTGAAGCCTTGAAAGAAGATAACCTACCGTTAGAAGGTACATGCGGCATGGAAGCACAACTTGAAGTAAAATCTGACGGAATTCGTTACTTTGTCGAACGAATATGGGTTCCAGTGTTCGGAAATTTAAGGGAACTAATCATGGATGAAGCTCATAAATCTCGTTACTCCATTCATCCGGGTTCCGATAAAATGTACCATGATCTAAAAGTACTATATTGGTGGCCGAAGATGAAGGCCGATATAGCCACTTATGTTAGTAAGTGTCTGACCTGCGCGAAGGTCAAAGTCGAATACCAAAAACCGTCCGGTCTACTGCAACAACCTGAAATTCCCATGTGGAAATGGGAACAAATATCCATGGACTTCATTACCAAATTACCCCGAACCCCTACCGGATGTGATACTATATGGGTAATTGTTGATCGCCTAACAAAATCTGCCCACTTCCTAGCCATCAAAGAAACTGACAAAATGGATAAACTCACTCGAGTATACTTGAAAGAAGTGGTCTCTCGGCACAGAGTGCCAATCTCTATTATTTCGGATCGTGATGCACGATTCACTTCCCGTTTCTGGCAATCATTGCATAAAGCATTAGGCACGCGTCTAGATATGAGCACAGCATACCATCCTCAAACTGATGGCCAAACTGAACGTACTATCCAAACTCTGGAGGACATGCTACGAGCCTGTGTGATCGATTTCGGTAACACTTGGGAGTCTCACCTACCATTGGTGGAGTTCTCCTACAACAACACTTATCACACTAGCATCAAGGCAACTCCATTTGAAGCACTTTATGGGCGGAAATGCCGTTCTCCCATTTGTTGGACCGAGGTTGGGGATAGCCAACTCACAGGTCCTGAACTTGTATTTGAAACTTCCGAAAAGATCGTTCAAATTAGAAATCGTATGGCGGCAGCTCGTGATCGTCAAAAGAGTTATGCCGACAAGCGTCGTAAACCTTTGGAATTTCAAATAGGTGACATGGTTTTACTCAAAGTCTCACCTTGGAAAGGTGTCATTCGTTTCGGAAAACGAGGCAAACTGAATCCTCGTTACGTTGGACCTTTCAAAATATTAAAGAGAATCGGACCAGTCGCGTATTGTCACAACCCGACCAGGGGGCTAGGCGTAACGATCGAATACCAAAACAAAATACAGCGGAAATAACGTGACATATAATTTATAAATGTCATTGGTCCAACTAAGTCAAATTATACATTTACAAACGTTCATATCAACTAAACGCTAACTAAAAATATAATGAAACAATGGATTCTATCTTCTCATCAAAGCTTTCTCGGGTAGAATCTATAGCTCGACATAAGTCTTCTAAGGAATCATCTATCTTCAAGCAAGCTCGTGTCTAGGTTGCTAATTTCCAAACTCGAGAATGGTACCTGAATACATGCTTAAAAATATTGTGTCAACTAAAAAGTTGGTGAGTTCGCGAGTTTAGTTAATAGAGCATTTATATTGAGAATCCAAATATGTATGGTGTAAAATTAAACAAGTTCACAATCAACCCTGTGCCCACAACCTGTGGACATCTAGAAATAATAATATTCCCCTAACCCATACCCCTTATTGTTATGGGTCTAATTACTCATGCCTGCCAACATAAGTTCAAAACTGTTAAACGAATATATGTCACTAGATATTTATCATCATTATATGATTATCATCCCATGGGAGGTTGTCCCGGTTACGTCGGGCCCATGGTGTGCGGGGGCTTCACCAGATAGTACTACCCATATATTCGCTGGCTCCAAAGGAGTTAATGATTGTGTGCTAAAGTTCGGGGATTCGTTATGGCAGCTAAAAATGGCCTTATTTAATTAATACACCAAGTATGTAAACAAAATAGAAGCATGTAATCACCCCAAAAGTTTAAGTAAAAGAGGGGGAAAAGCACATGAACTCACTCGGTAATCTTGTATGTGTCCAAACAATATGCTAAATTTGCGAGCTTGCTATCGTGTGTGTAGACTTTAAGACAATCCTAATTATAATTGTAACATTAGTATATTGTACTAGAGTAATGTCATTAACCGTGTGGTTGAGCTCGACCGATTCGTTAAAGGTGTTGGGTCGTTTTGGTAAAAGTCTCGGGTTGTAAACCTCTATTTATTATTCTAATAGTTGTACTATAAAGGTGTTGGTTTGACTTAGTATTTGCATAATGGTAATACTTGTATATACGCTCTAATGAAAGTAGTAAAATAATGTTTCGACCCGAATCAAAGTAATACTAAGTATTATAATAATGGTTCGGTTCAATTAAAGTAACATTATGCATTATTTACTTAATACGTATATGAAATTAAATATGTATATTCAAGTAGTTATATTTGTTTCGAAAATAATAATCAAGATTTATAGTTACATATATAATTAAGCATAAAAATCATCAATATATACTTATATATTATAAATCATACGTATTAAAGAAAGTAGTTATGGTAGTCTTATGTTGAAATATAGTCATAATGCTTGGTTTACAAATATTGAGAAAATGTCAAAGCTTGAAATTATATGAATTCTCATAAATATATGTTGGTCTCGGAAATAAATATATATAGTTTATAAAATGTTTAAGTGTATTTATATATATACTATATGTATAAATTATCGTGTCAAATATCGTTTTTGAAACTAATGCCAAGTAAAGTAAAACATGGTTAAATGAGTATATATGTACGTATGTATATGTAAGCAAAACAAGGTTTTATATGCATATGTAGGTATGTCGAAAATATATATAATTTACGAAACTTTAATTATTATATAACAAGTTTTAGAAAAATATATATCTATAATATGTTTGTTATATGAAGTAACAAATACTTAGTATCCTTAACTATACACATTCGTATTAAAATAAATATTTAGGTTCCTAAATATAAACACGTGTTCGCCTCGAATAAATACATATTACTAGTATAATTACTTTGTATTGAAACTAGGTATTTATGATTTAGAAGTACACGATTGAGTGATAGTAAATATAGACGTAACTATAATAATTAGTAGAGGCAAAGGTAATACTTATACTATTAATGAAAGTATTATTAACATTAATAATATTAGTGTTAGTAATGATACTAGTGATAACAAAAATAGTTATCATAAAAGTAATAATAGTAGTTAATATAACGTTTTTAATAGCAATGACAAATTTTGTAGTACTAATAATATTAGCATAAAATATAAACAATAATAATAAGGGTAATAATATATTTATAAATAGAGTTAATATTTATAATATTATGTTCAAAATAGTTTAAAATAGTTTTAATAATAATAGTAGTATAACAATTAATAAAACTAATGATAATAATAATAAATCTTTACTAACTATAAAAGTAATAAAGTTAATTATAAGTGTACCGTTTTTATTAAAATATCGTGTAACGTTTAGTAATAATAATAATGAAAGCATTTATAGTATTAGTAAATATTATTTCAAAATATATTGTAAGTTTTAGTAAATTTAAATAATATTCATAACCATACTATTAATACCATTGATTATAACTTTTATATCATTAATATTACTTATGTTTTAAATAAACATTTATAGTACTTTATCTAACTAAAATAATAATAACAATGATTATATAAATTTATAATAACATAATTAGACTCTTTTAATAGAAATAATAACTTAACATACTATTATTATAAGTTAGTTCTAGTTTAACTATCCCAAATTTTTATAATCAAATAAAGTTATTTATGACACTAAAATGTTAATATTTATAAACAAGTGTTTATAAAATTAAAGGTTATATATTTTATTATATGCATATATATACTCTCAAATGAAGGTAAATAGAGATATATGTTTATAAATATAACTATATACATTGCATGCTATTATAAATTTATACATTTTAGAAACTCATTTTTAACTTATATCTATTATTCCAATGGTTTTTATAAGTTTCGATTTCTAGTTAATTATATACGTGTAAATAGACGTATATTTATATTTCTAAGTAAGACGTTTTAGATTTATAAATAGATGTATTATATAAATATTTCATATGTTTCTTTTTGTATGGACGGAGACCCGGTTTACAAATATGATCTCACTAATGAGATTTGGTGTTACATCAAAATCCCGAAGGGTCAGGATCGAGTCGGTTTAGTTCAACTAACTATTACACACGTTTACAAACAAAACAAATACAATTTACAAAATAAATACAAAAACTTGGTGCGCGTTTATACCTCACTACTCGTACGCGAACCCGCTCGTTTAAAGACCCGTTTAGAGAACCGATGCCACCGTTTGACTCGCGTTTTCTGCTGTTGACCGACTTTGACCAGGGTTTACTTTCGTTGACCGAAACCTGGGACTGTGGGGAACGATCCAAACAGTCCCGCCTATCCGGGAGATCTCAAGTCTTAGCCATTACCTGTCCAAAACCACCATTTCACACCTGGGAATGAAACCCGACCATTTAGTCACTCGGTTTAACCGAAAACTTTAATGGAATCGTTAAATAGAATTCAAACGTGAAGACATATGTGGGTTTATACCCGGAAGCAGATGGACAGGGAATGAAAAGGAAAAAAGAAAACTGACTTGTGGCTTACCTTGACCTCGCCGGAAAGGCGAAGACGGCCGGAAAATCGTGTTCAGCCGGAACCCTAGTTTTGGGTGCCGGAAAGACGAACCTGGCCGCCACAACCCTCCTTCCTTTCTTGCCAGCCGAGACCACCCAACATCACCACCATTCTTCCGTCACCTGTCTAGTTACTGCCGTTGCCGCTGATGTGGAGCCACCACCACTGCCGGGTGTTGGTCAGAGGGGCCGCTAGAGGTGGCCGACCTCCTCCCCTACCGGATCCTTCTTTCACTCGTGGCGCTCTCTCTCTTGAGATTTAGGGTTTGCGTGGATTTGGGTTTTTGAGTGAAAAAAAAATGGAGTGAAGGATAAGAGGGGACGGTGAAGGTGGTGGGGTTGTTATGCCGCCGTGGCTCCGCCGTAGCGGGGTTGGAATCCGACCGGAAGAGAGGGCTCCCCCTCTCTCTCTCTCCCCCGTATTCTCCCTTTCTCTCTAGGATTTTGGGGTTTGTAAAAGGATGATGGGAAGGAATTTAGTGGAGTGTTTTAAGAGTGGTTTTAAAATAAATCAACTAGTTTTAATTAAGTAGTGGTTTGGTAAACCATTTGCTGGTTTTAATTAATACTAGTGGCTGGTATACTAAAAAGGGAAATAGAAATTAAAATAAAGTCAATCTCTTGGATTTTGTTTTCAAGATTTTATGCAGGATTTGCAAAGATTTCGTGGGAATAATTTAAAATAGAAAGACAATTATTTAAATTAGTTAAAAGGTTTTTAGAAGAAGGATAAAATCAGTATAAACTAGACTGGTTTTGACATATTGCGTGTTCACTCGAGTCTCTGTTTCGCAAGATAAATTTGTATCCTAATTCTATAATTCTTAAAATAATAAGACGCGGTAATAAACATAATTTAAATATTTATCTCGTAAGATTTCCGTTTTGACTGCTGTCCAAGCCGGTATGCGTCGACACCGCAGGTATCGTACGTGTCCGCTCCAAATAAACGTTTCGCACTCCGTTTAATAAATAATATTATTAATAATAACTAAAAATATAAATAATTATTTAATTTATTTTCTTAATTACGCAGCTCTAGAATAGTCGGATAACGCTCCTGTACCGCGTGTCTAACCGCGGATGCTCAAATTAAACGTTTCGCGTCTCGAGATGAATTATTATTTTATAATTCCTTGAATTATAAGCCGTGGAAATATATATGTCATTTAAATATTCGTTCTGTATAAACTCCGTCCGGGCTGTTGCCTAAGCCGGTACATGTTGACACCGCGCGTGCCACAAGCGCTTTCTCAGATTAACGATCCGTGCTCTGATAATTCATATTATTTATTAAGGATAATAATAAATAACTATATATTTTATTATGCTATTTCTAAAATAGTCGGTATCGCTCTTGTACCGCGTGTTCACACGCGTCCGGTGCGGGTAAAACGTGTCGCGTTCTGAAAGTACTTATTACTTCTTTAAATAATAACAATATTAATATTTTATTATGATAGGTATAAAGTAAATACTCGTTACGTTATTTAATTATACCGGATCTAGCAAAATCCGTTGACGTCTACACCGGTGTTTGTTGCTGTCGCGCATTCAACGTCGTATATCTCGAGTATAAGTTCCTAATCAGTCGCCGAATATATACTAGTATTTGTTAATATTATTTATTTGGGGTTTGAAGTCTAAAATATTTATCACGTCGGATAATCGGTAATAACTCGTACTAGCGCGTTAATCGTTTTAACAATTCTCCGCTTAAACGGTTTAGTTCGTAATTATTATAAATTATATCGAATCGTGTAACGATCCGTCAAATAATGTCTCTTAGTTCGTTTTGGATTTGGTTCATATAATGGGCCTTTAGTTGGGCTCTTAATGGGTCAAGTCTGGTTATCTACGGTTGGGCCAAGCCCAATGGGCCTAGTTCATTTGTGTAAGCATAATGTTTTTATTGGGTTCTAAATGGAAGCTCAATGTGTTCGAGTTTGTTATCCAAGAGTTCAAGTATAAAAATAAGTAACACATAAAAAAAAAAAAAAATCAGACCCTAAATTTAGGGTTGTTACACGTATCAACTGGACCTACCTGAAAGACTTAGTGGTGTACACGACGTCTTTCACGTCTCAAATTTAAAGAAATGCCTGGCAGACGAATCACTCCTCTGGAGGAACTACATGTTGATGAACAATTACGTTTCATCGAAGAACCTGTCGAAATTATGGATAGGGAAATAAAAACGTTAAAGCGCAGCAAAATCCCCATTGTTAGAGTCCGTTGGAACTCGAAACGCGGACCGGAATTCACGTGGGAGCGCGAGGATCAGATGATGCGCAAATATCCTAATCTGTTCAAGCACTCCACGTCAAACTCTTAAGGTATTATTTTAATTTTCGGGACGAAAATTCTTTCAACTAGGGAATGATATGAAGCCCAAAAAAAAAAAAAAAATTTGTTGTTATTTTAATTTTCGGGACGAAAATTCTTTCAACTAGGGAATGATGTGACAATCCGGATTTTTCAGTTAATTCCGTTAACTATTCCGTTAAGTTTCTTATGAAAAACTTAACCCCGTTAATCAAATCTAACCAAAAGGACTAATTCGGTCACAAAATCAACTCAAAATTGCAGGGACTAGTTGTGTAAATGTGCCAAATCGAATTGTTGACTCCCCAAAGTCAAAAATCGGACCAATGCAATTCTGTTTGACTTTTTGAAGTCAAACTCGTGACAATCCAATCAAATCCGAATTTGCAAATCGATTCTGTGGAAATTGGAACCGTTATCACTCGATTAATATCATTAACGACCTTAAACATCAATTAAAACATCCATCATTAGCAAATTAATCAAATTAATGATGAATTATACCGAAACCGTCGAACCATTAGCACAATTCATCAATTCGATCATTTCAATCATCATACTCACAAACTAATCACGTGCAAACTTCATTCGAACTCCTCAGAAGCATATGCACGCATCAATTCGATCGGAACAGTAGCCGGAGACACCGGAACTCAAGCTTTGGAGCCGCACCTGTGGTTTTAGTCGCGTACCATCAACCCGAACACCATTGTGGTAATTAAACACTTCTGTAGTTTCGTTTTCATACCAAGATCGTTAGCCCTATCACAATTGTGGCTTAAAACATCGATTTAACCATGAACTGATTCTAGGGTTCATCATGTTCACGGTTTAATCAAACACTACTCTAGTCGCGATCTCAATCCAATTAATTTTGATGGATAGGTTCGCAAACCCTCTCTAATCGAAAGCCCTATGATAATTTAAACAAGTAACATCGAATTGTGTAACATCCGGTAATTAGGGTTTGTTCTTGAATCAATTTGGGGGTTTTGATCTTAACGGCTATCTCAATCAAATTAAACCTCATGGTTGGATTCGCAATCACCATTTTATCAAAAACCCCATGAATCCAACAGTTTCTAACATACGAATTTATCTAATCGATTTGGCATTCATATCTAAGGTTTCGGCCTGTTTTTCCTAAAAATTAACGATCTTAAACTTAACCATTTTGCAATTAAATCCATCTACAGATTCGCAACACCCTAATGATTAAAACCCCTATAAATCCTAGATGAATCGTGATCGTTTCGAACGAAATCCGGACTGGTTTTGGCTCGGTAACATGGGGAAGAAGAACCACTTGAGCCTAATTGATAAAAGGATTCAACCCGCATATCAATCGCGATACCCTAGCGGGCGGGACTGGTTAGAGCGATGTGTGTGTGTGGGAGAGACCCGGGTTCGAGTCCGGGCTCTCACAATCATTTTTTAAACATTTTTCTGTTAATATTTAATTAATAAAAATCAAACTTTATAATATTATATTATTATATAAATGTGTTTTAGCCGGAAAACAACCCGTAGGCTCGGGTTTGAATTATTAACTTATTTTTATATATTATACCCACTTTTATAAATAATTTAGTGTTATTATCCCCAAGTGAAAATAATATGTTTATATTAATTTTAAACCGTGAATTCATATAAAATAATATGTTTATATTATTTTCAAACCGTAACCCGTATTATTAAATAATATATATTTATATTATTTCAAATCAATTTATAACATCGTGTGTCGATTGAGACTAAATAATAATATAATTGGTTATACTATTTACTCGTATACATATATTATTATTTTCTTAATTTTTGTGAATGACAAAACACCCGGTTATAATTATTATTAGTCGTGTCATTCGTCGCGTAAAGTAATTCCTAACTCCGTGGACACTTTCGTCCACTCTTGAATGTTAGAGCGTTTCTTTAGGACGCTTCTCAATCCGTGTCATTTTCACATTTCCCATTTTCCTTTATCCCTAATTTATGTGTTTATAATTTTAGGGCATTCGTAAGTCTTTTGAGACTTACACACGTGACTCCAACTTTTCCCTTGTGTGATTCAAATCCTTACTCAAGCTTAGGTGAGTTTTCACGGCCCCTTTTTACTGCTTTTAAACTGGGGGAGAAAACATGATACAACTCTTTTGATTTTTGTACTTCATTTTATATCAATTGTTATGACTATGCGTAAACTCTATCATGAAAGTCCTCACATCGAACCGTTTAAATATGAATATAGCGAGGTATGTTGGGTAGTACTACTGGGTTTGACAAACCTCACCCGCGTTAGTCGCGCTAACACGATTGGATATCGAACGGGTGCAATATTGACCTAAACGTGCACCGTGGTTGATAGACCTGTTGGGAGGCAATACAAACAGTCAGTTTACGGTTGCGAGCGTAATAGCAAACAATGAACATGGGTTAGCTACTCATTTGGTATTTATGTTGATTGTACAACAAATCTGGTAAACGTTTATTTATATATTGAAACCTATGAACTCACCAACCTCGTGTTGACACTTTTTCTTACATGTTTTCTCAGGACGCTAAGCTAAGACACAGGTGCACGTTAGGGCATGCATGGAATTCAACTGCTTTGCTTTGTGTCTATTTATATTGATTGAATTATTTTAATATACTTTGTTTGGTTGGACGTTTGGACTTTTGGACTTTGGTTTTGGGGGCGTGTATTTTGCGCATTTACTTTCTTTACGCTTCCGCATTGATACTCTGATTTAAAAGATATTTTCATTTTGAGTCCCATGTAGAGTCGTTCAATGTAACTAGTGTCTGAGATCCTGGTTTGTCACTTCCCAAACGGTAATACTCCGTTAGTTGAAATTGGGGGTGTGACACATTCACTCCTGTTGTCTCTTCTTAGACTTGGCACCAACGTCTAGGCCATCCAGGCGAATCTATCTTTAAGTTTTTAGTTTCTCACAAACTCATTCCTTGTTCTAGTAATATGTTACCTGTTTGTCATTCTTGTCAATTAGGTAAACATTGTCGTCTTCCTTTTCAAAAGTATGTTACCAAAACTAGTCGTTTATTTGAACTTATACATTCTGATGTATGGACTTCTCCTGTTCTTAGCTTAACTGGTTTTAAATATTATGTCTTATTCTTGGATGATTTTTCTCATTTTTTATGGGTTTTTCCACTGCGTGCAAAATCTGATGTTTTTACAGTTTTTGTGAAATTTCGTGCTTATGTTATTAATCAGTTTAAAACGGATATTCAAGCTTTTCAATGTGATAATGGTAGTGAATACAACAATAAATCTTTTATCGACCTTTTTCAAAAACATGGCATTAAAATCAGGTTTTCTTGTCCTTACACATCTCAACAAAATGGAAAAGTAGAACGTACCATCCGAACGGTAAACAACATCATTCGTACTATCTTGTTTCAGGCCTCCCTTCCTCCCACGTTCTGGGTAGAGGCGTTGAACATGGCTGTCCACACTCTCAACCTCCTTCCTACCACCACTCTCTCATTTTGTGCACCATTTGGAATGCTTTATGGCTTCTTCCCTACATACGTCTTTCTTCGAGTCTTTGGGTGTCTCTGTTACCCAAATCTATCCTCGACTGCTCCCCACAAATTGTTACCACGCTCTACTGCGTGCCTCTATTTTGGTCCGTCTACCGATCATCGAGGTTATAGATGCATGGATCTCATTACTCAACGGGTCATTATCTCTCGTCATGTCACCTTTGACGAGACTCACTTCCCGTATGCCTTTTTTCACTCCACCACCTCCTTATCTGAGTACTCGATCTTCAATCCGCCAGACCCGGTTCATGTGAGTACCCCCGGCCTCACTCGGTCTCCCGTAGAGTGTCAACTCCCGCCGCCGAATGATGTCGGGAACGACCTGTCTACAGGTATAGAGTCCTCTGACCCGATTACTCATCATTTTTCATATGGTGTAAGCCCCTCTTCATCTTTCTCGGCTCCATCAACAGTTGTGCCAGACCCACTCTCCTCCGACTCGCCTCCGACACCGCATGTTGTGTTGGATCCCTTCTTATCTGACTATCCACTGACTCCTCCAGTCGGTCACCCCATGGTCACTCGGAGTCAAATGGGCTCTCTTAGACCCCGTGAGGTGCTTAACCTGTTGGCCACCTTCGAGCACTCGCCCATCCCTCAGATGGCCGCTCAAGCTATGTGTGACCCGCATTAGAAATCTACCATGGATTCTGAGATGTCAGCACTCCTTTCAAATGGTACTAGGGAGCTTGTCCCACATCCTCACAATGCTAACATTATTGGGTGTTGTTGGCTTTATCATCATAAGTTTGGCAGCTAAGGTCGGATTAAACGATACAAGAGTCGTCTAGTTGCTCAGGGTTTCTCTCAACAACCTGGTATGGACTTTGATGAGACTTTCAGTCCGGTAGTCAAACCGGCCACCATTCGCACTGTTCTTAGCATTTCTGTCTCTCGACACTTGCCTATTCATCAACTAGATGTCAAGAATGCCTTTCTAAATGGTGATCTGATTGAGGTTGTTTATATGAAACAACCTCCTGGATATGTCGGCCATACGTGTCCAAAACATGTGTGCAAACTTCACTAGTCCCTCTATGGCCTCAAGCAAGCTTCGCGCGCCTAGTATCATCTATTTGCTGTCTACATGGCCTCCCTTGTGTTTGTAAGCATCAAATTGGACACCTCTTTGTTCACATTTCTTCATGGTCAGGATGTCATCTATCTTCTTTTGTATGTTCATGACATCATTCTCACTGCTTCTTGTCACTACGGTAATCTCTCGCCTCTCCGCTGAGTTTACTATGACTGACCTTGGTCCTTTATCTTTCTTTCTTGGCATTGCTGCTACTCGCGATGCATCTGGTTTATTTCTCTCCTAGACTGCCTTTGCTCGAGACATCCTTACACGGGCTGATATGGCCACTTATAATCCTTGCAGCACTCCAGCCGATACAAAGGCCAAGTTTTCCTTAGCCGAAAAACCCGTGCCTGATCCCACTCTCTATCGTAGTGTTACACCCCGCCCCGGGCACCCCGGGACGTAACCGAGCTGCGACGTCAGTTGGCACCTTCGGTACCTGCTTTGATTTCAGAGTTTGTTTTGTGCAGCGGAATAGTGGTTTTATCAAAGGATCTTTTTCTCAATTCTCAACCTCAAGGGTTGGTTTTGTAAATACTGGAATCCCATCGTGTAGACAAAAGATTTCTTTAATTAAACACTTGGGTATAAAACCCGATCGTTTATACATTTGATTTTTTTTTTGAAATCAAAACCCTGACCAAAGTCAGTAAAATCTACAAGGAGGTATTCTTCCTAAGGAGTTGACATCCTTTGGGCACCTTAACCTTGTCTTTTCTTAGGTTCTTTCCTATGCATCACACGAACCTGTATAACATAATTTTTGGGTTGCACCGGGTCTAGGTGTGTGGCCTGACCCGACTTAAGCAACAAAACTGTCCCCGGGACTTAGGCCGTAGCCGGTCCCGGTATGCTGAGGTCATATCATTATTTTCCTGAAAACATTTGAAAATGAACGTCAGCTATGTACTGGTGAATACTTCATGACCTCAAAACATTTCATAAGCATGGCAAAACAGTTAAATTAAATAATTAAACATTTCGTCCTTGGAATCTAGCGAACACTTATCTTCTTTCCGTTTTTACGTCCATGTATACATTGGTCACGTACTTGGGGGTTTCGCGGCTCCGTAGGCACATAAGCGTTTACCCGACATACATGCCAACCCCGCCCGGCCCTAACCGGAACCAGAGCAAGTATAAAGACTTGATCAAACTTTACGTACATTGCTGGGGTATTTCCATCCCAGGGGTTTATCTCAACCCCCTTACCGAGATTATATGAGTAAGTATTTAATTCTCGTGTTTTGCCTTTTTGTAAAACATGATAGTCTGTCTTGTTGCGTGATGATAGCCTATAGCCCAAGCATGTCTTATAAATCGATTTTGACAGACTCTCGTTCACCATGTGAACGAGCGTTTATGACACAGACAAGTAGTTTACAATCACGTCTTTATAAATCGTTTTGAAAAGCTTGTTCTCGCCACGAGAACGTGTATCTTTGATAAAGAGGAGTATTCGCCTTTTTTTTAGAAGTTGGATGGTTGAAAGATAACAACTTAGTGCTACACGGCTCTTAGGATCGGCTCTTAGGGCTCTAGCACTTGGACTAGCACTTCTATATGCTCCTTGGGTTGCTTTGTCTCTTAAACGCTTGATCTCGTTGAACTCTGGTCGAACCGGGATGAGCGGCTCGGGAGTCGGGACGTCTGGAGGGCTCGGGAGCAGAGGAAATCCGAGAGAGAGTTTGAGAGTTGGTGTGAGAATGAAGAGAAATTGCTCCTCTATTTATAGGCCTAATGTACGCCCAAGTCGGACCGTTATCCAGGGGGATATCGGTCTGATATCCTCCCTTGTCCCGCATGCGCGCCACGTGGCAGCCATGCAAAGTTGGTGTGCCATTTGTCCATAGCGGACCGAGTTGGCGTGTCATGTCGGTCCGACATCCGTCCACGCGTCCGACATGTGTCTGGTGTAGAGGGTTCCTAGGGTTTTATACTTCGGACCGTTTTCCAGGTCATGTCGGTCCGATATCCAAACTCTTCTCATATCAGACCGATATCTAATCATATGTCGTTCCGGTATCCCCTAATTTCAAGAATTTCTAATAAATTTCTATCTTTCAAGATTTCCGAAATTTCTTATTCTTTCTTATAATTGTTCCGGGTAGAAATTGAGATCGAATTTTGGCAGGTGTTATATCATCCCCAACATTTTTGAAATATTGTCCTCAAGATTATTGTTTGAATAAGTGTGGGTATTTCTTTTTCATTTTCGATTCCAGTTCCCACGTGTACTCAGGTCCACGTCTGGAATTCCATTTCACCTTGACCAACACGAGTTTCTTCCGTTTCAATTTTTTTCTTGTCGGTCCTCAATTTGTAACGGTTGTTCCACAAACTTAAGTCTTTCATCCACTACTACATCTTGTAATGGCATGGCTAAGGTTTCATCTACTAAGCACTTACGCAGATTGGAGACATGGAATACATCGTGTACTCCATTTATCTCTATTGGCAATTCTAACCGATATGCCACCGGTCCGATTCGTTCTAGGATTTTAAATGGCCCAACAAACCTAGGGCTTAACTTCCCTTTCTTCTCGAATCGTAACATACCTTTCCAAGGCGATACTTTAAGTAAGACGTTGTCTCCAACGTTAAATTGTAACGGCTTTCGCCTTTTATCGGCATAACTTTTCTACCGATCTCGAGCCGTTTTCAATTTTACCCTGATTTGTAATATCTTATCAGTGGTTTCCTGGACTATCTCAGGTCCAGATAATTGGTTTTCTCCTATTTCAGCCCAACACACGGGAGTTCTGCATTTTCTACCATACAAGGGTTCAAATGGTGCATCTTGTATACTTGTGTGGTAGTTGTTATAGTAAGAGAATTCCATCAGAGGTAAGTGGTTGTCCCAACTTCCTCCTAGGTCAATAACACATGCTCGGAGCATATCCTCCAAGGTTTGGATTGTCCTCTCGCTCTGCCCATCCATTTGAGGATGGTATGATGTGCTAAGGTTTAAACTAGTTCCGAGAGCTTTTTGGAAGCTCTGCCAGAATCGAGACGTGAATCGACTGTCTCTATCCTACATGATGGATAACGGCACTCCATGTAGGGATACTATCTTGTTGACGTATAGTTGCGCCAACTTGTCCATACTAAAAGTTTCTTTTATTGGTAGAAAATGTGCGTATTTGGTTAAACGATCAACGATAACCCATATCGTGTCATTTCCTCATTTGGTTCTAGGAAGTTTAGTGATGAAGTCCATGGCAATCATTTCCAATTTCCATATCGGTAATTCTAGATGTTGTAACAGCCCAGATGGCTTTTGGTGTTCAGCTTTAACCTTGGAGCAGGTTAGACACTTGGCCACATATTCAGCTATGTGCTTTTTCATGCCTGTCCACCAGTATTCTAGTTTCAGATTTTTGTACATCTTATCACTACCGGGGTGCATCGTGTACTTGTATTCATAGGCTTCCTCGAGAATTTCTTCTCAGAGATTTTCATAGATTGGAACCCATATTCGCTTATCCATTCTAAGGATGTCATGTTTTCCTTTGACGAGTTGTTCGATCCTTCCTATCATTCCTTCATTTTTGAGGTTTGCCTCTTTCAAGGCTGATTTCTACGCCTCTTTGATTTGAGAGATAAGACTGATTTGCAGGTCAAGTCTTAGGGAACGTACTCGCTTTGGTTTTTCATGTTCTTTTCAACTTAGGGCGCCAGCTACCACGTTAGCCTTACCCTCATGATAACATTTCTCGCAGTCATAATCGCTTAGGATTTTCATCCATCGTATTTGTCTCATGTTCAGCTCTTTCTGGCTGAATACATACTTTAGACTCTTGTGGTATGTGAAAATCGTGAACTTGACTCCGTAGAGGTAGTGTCTCCATAATTTCAGTGCGAAGATTATGGCACCTAGGGCTGTAAACGAACCAAACCGAACCGAACGAAGCCTTGTTCGTGTTCGTTCGTTAAGCATTTAACTTGTTCATGAACGGTTCACGAACACTAACCGAACGAAATTTCATGTTCGTGTTCGTTCATTAAGGAAATGGATTTGTTCACGAACGGAACCGAACGAAGGCTAGTTTGGGACTTTTGATGTCTACCTAATGTCTTCCGAAATGAACATTTAATAAGATAATTTTAATATCAATTTTTTTGTACTTGTATCGAACTTACTTTACTTAGTTAATTTTAGGGTAAAAAATAAAATAAAAATTAAAGAATATATAAAGTTTAGATAAAATAAAATAGAAATATAAAAAAATATTTAATGAACAACATAAACAAAAGACACATGAACGAACACGAACGTAAACGAACATAAACGAACGAACGTTAATAAACTAACGTTCACGAACACAATTGAACGAATGAGACATCTGTTCATGCTCGTTCATTTAGTTAATCGGACGGAATTCCTTGTTCATGTTCGTTCATTTATTAAACGAACGAACGTAAACAAACTTCCTGCCGAACGGTTCACGAACTGTTCGTTGAACGTTCGGTTCGTTTACTGCCCTAATGGCACCTAACTCCAGGTCATGAGTCGAATAGTTCTTTTCATGAGTCTTAAGTTTTCGAGATGCATAAGCGATGACTTTGCTTCCTTGCATCAATACACATCCTAAACCAGTGTGTAATACATCGCAGAAAACTACAAACCCTTCATTGCCTTCGGGCAGCGATAGAATTGGTGCTTGAGTTAATTTCTGCTTTAGAATTTCAAACGCCTCATTCTGATTTGGACCCCATTCATATTTGATTGCCTTTCGGGTTAGTTCAGTCAAAGGAACAGCGATCCTTCAGAAGTCCTTAATAAATCTTCGGTAATATCCTGCCAAACCGAGGAAACTTCTCACTTCGGTCAGCGTCTTTGGGACTTCCCAATTGGATATAGCCTCAATCTTAACCGGATCTACTTGAATTCCTTTCTCATCTATGACTTGACCGAGAAATTATACTTTTGACAACCAAAATTCACATCGAGAATTTGGCGTAAAGTTTCTTGTTTCTCAATAGCTCAAGTATTGTCCTTAGATTGTTGGCATGATCTTCCTTACTCTTGGAGTAAATAAGTATATCGTCTATGAATACGATTACGAATTTATCCAAGTAAGGCTTACAGATCCGATTCATCATGTCCATGAATGCTGCGGGAGCATTCGTAAGTCCGAACAGCATAACCGTGAACTCGAAGTGACCATATCTAGTTCTGAACGTAGTCTTAGATATGTCATCTTCTTGGACTTTTAATTGATGATAGCCTGAGCACAAGTCTATTTTGGAAAAGCATCTTGCTTCTTGGAGCTGATTAAACAGATCGTCAATTCTTGGATGTGGATACCGGTTCTTGATCGTGACCTTGTTCAATTCCCGGTAATCTATGCACATCCTCATTGATCCGTCTTTATTCTTCACAAAAAGTACCGGAGCTCCCCATGGCGAGGAACTTGGTCTTATAAATCCTTTCTCCAATAACTCATCGAGTTGTTTCTTTAATTCAGCCATCTCGGTATGAGCTAATATGTACTGGCTTTGGCTATCGGAGCCGTGCCTGGTACAAGATTTATCTGAAACTCCACTTCCCGATCTGGCGGTGTTCCAGGTAACTCTTCAGGGAAGACATCAGGATATTCGGAGACGATTGGTACATCCTTCAGTTCCCGCTTGGCATTGCAGGTGGTTATGGATATGACATAATCGAGGCATCCCTTCCGGAGATACTTTGTTGCTTTTATCATAGAGATCAAACCAACAGGGTTGGTTGACTCGTCTCCTTTAATCGTCACTACTTCTCCTGAAGGTGTGCGTAGTTCAATGGCTTTTGAGTCATAAAAGATATGGGCCTAGTTAGTTGCTAACCAATCCATTCTAAGGATTATATCGAAGCCGGCCAAATCCATTGGCAAAAGTTGTACGGGTATGACGTGTCCAGACAACGTAATTGAACAGACATTCAAAGATCTGGAGACTTGGATCAGGTCTCCGTTCGCGGTTTCGATTTGGTAAGTTTTGTCTAGCTTAGCTAATGGCTTATTAACTAGTTTACAAAACTTATGAACTATAAAACTTTGGGTCACCCCAGAGTCAAAAAGCAACTTAGCATAAGCATTATTAACAAGAAAAGTACCGTATATGACATCAGTCATTTTGTCGGCCTCTTTTGCATTTAATTGAAATGCTCGGGCATTTTTCTTGGTCTCGGTGGTAGGTTTGGTACCATCACCGGCCGTTTTTGGTTTTGTGCACTCTCTTTTGAAGTGCCCAGTTTGCCTACAATTGTAACATGTGATACCCTTCCTTCATGGGCAGTGCTTTTGCAATCAGGGCATGTTGTTGGGGTATAATGTCGACATTTCCCCCGGTGCTTCTTCTTGCAGTTTTTGCATATGGGAGAACTGGATTGTCCCTCTTTTTGGGAAAAAGGGTCGATTGTTCCTTCTATGGTCAGGTTTGGTTATTTCCTTCTTTTTTTTCTTTCAATGTTTGGACCATTCCGTCCGTTAATTGGGCACTTAGATCCATGGCATCATCGATGGTTTTAGGTCTTAAAACCTTTACCATATCTCAGATTTCACTGACCAGTCCATAGATATACCTCTTAATGAGATTTGATTCAGGCGTAGCTAGATGTGGCACTAGTAGTGCATATTCTAGCAGCTTGGTCATGTAGTCCTGATGGTTAGAGTCAACCATTCTTAAGTTTAAGAATTTCTGTTCTATTTGCTCTACCTCGTTGATAGGACAAAGTTTTCTTTTAACTCGGTCTTTGAATGAGTTTCAACTCATCTCATACACTCTTTCTCTTCCTTTGGCGGATACTAGGACGTTCCACCATTCAAGAGCAAAGTTCTTGAAGAGGTTAGAGGCATAGAGGACCTTGTCCTCTTTGGCACATTTACTTATGGCCAGGACTGATTCTATCTTTTCTATCCATCGGAGTGTAGCTACTCTGCCTTCCTTCCCAAGGAAGTCATATGGTTTACAAGCTTGGAAAGTCTTGTAAGAGTAACCCATGCGTTTGTTCTTTTTGTGACGCGGTTTGTAATTGTCCCAAGAACTGTCACTTGAGTAATAGTGTTCCTCATTTCGGGTTCTCTTAGTTTTTGAGCTTTGATGCGTATGAATTTTCGAAAGTTCCTTTCTTAAAGAAATAGTGTGATTTGATTCGTTATGCTCAGAGTTATGAAGCGTATGCTCCTTCTCTTTTCTTTTGGTTCTGTCCTCGGCTCTGGCAGCCTGGGCCTTTTCAAATGCCTCTAGCATTGTTGGAATTGCATCCTCAATTCCTTAGTTTATCATTTTCTGCATTTCTGCAGCTTGAGCTTCTTTTTCTAATGCCTCATCGACTTGTTTCTTTCGTCCACGCGTATTTGTGGATGGTCCAGTTCTTATCGACATTCTAGATGAAAGACATAATATTTATTAGTATTCGAAGATGTTTAAGGAAAATACATGATTTTTATTTTTATTTCAAACTTCAAAATACAATACAGTAATTGAAAATAATATAGATAAGACATATTCTAACTATCCCTAGCTCTAATCAACGCTTGTTGTAGAGCGACGATCTTGGCGTCTTTTTCAACTTCAATCCTTTCTAGTTCAGCTATGCGTGCTTGCATAGTTGCAATCCTTTCTTCTCTCATGGTTTCTTCGTTAATTCGGGGAGTATGGATTGAGGTAGGATTGGTGGAATAGTAAGTTCCGTAGGGTCTGTTGGAGTCAGCCCTTTCCTCACCTTCCAATGTGTAGTGGTGTTCATACGGGATTTCAGGTAGTTTCTCTTGGTAGCTATAATTTTTCACGTAGGTTTGGTTATAGCTTTCGAGTGTTGGAGCGGCGTAATAACTTATTGGGGTTTCATACAAATATTTGGATGTTTCTATTTCCCTTAGATTTTGAAAGGTTCTGCTAGTGTACTCGGAATTGGTTCCAGAATAGGATTCAGTTGAGTTTGTGTTTCGTTCGTTATTTCCAGGTGGTGCGTATTTACGAACGAAGCTAGGTCCTTTTCCTTTCCCTGCAATTCTATGAAAACGAAAGGAAAATAAATACTTTTGTTAATAAGAAAAAGATTACAAGATTTTATTCGGATTATGAGAAAGATAACATAAAAACGATAGTAGGACGCCTATTTCTTTACCACAGTCTTGGCATCTTTCATCAGGCTTTTCCCTTGCAGTCAAATCCTTTTTGCAAAGGACTTATGCTCTTTGTCCTTTTTCGCTAACTTCTTTTTGGCTTTTGATAGATCCTTCTTGGTCTCTATCAGTACCTCCCTAATAAAGATAAGCTCTTTCTTGACTTGATCAGTTTCACGAAGCGACCGGTCGAGACACTCTATTGGAGATCCTGGTGTGGAGGCGGGATATCAAAATTTTGGCGGGCGGGAGTTGGTTTATGTTTCAAGGTAGCCCGTGGGCTATAGTCCTCAGGTATAGCGTTAGGATCGTCAAATGTGGCCTCAAATCCAGCCATATGATCGTATTCATCCTGGATATAGGGATCCAAGAACTGTGGATGATTTGCATAGTCGATGTACGATCCAGAACTTCCGGAGTAGGCTCCTATTGAACTTGTGTTGACGTAATTTCTATCGGTGTCCGAATTATTTCTCATGTATGGACCTGATATGATAGGATAGTTGAGATAATAAGCAAACGGTTCATAGCTAGCTGATTGTGGTGAATAGGCTTCAACTGGAGGTAGAGGAAGGAATCATTTGGATTCGGAACTTTTGTAGTTCTCCATATTCTTATAGATTTCCTCTAAACTAGCTCCTGTGATGGAAACCTTCTCAACAGGTTCTTTTACCCTCATTCGAGGTTTAGTCGCCTTCTTGCTAGACCCTGCCTCACGTTGGTTAACGGGAGAGGGATACATAGGTGGTGGAGGTGTCTGTGGTGGAGAATAGTTTGGTGGAGGAGGTACTAGGTAATGTGGTGGTGTACATCTCCAGTTACTAAAGTTAGAGCCACCCATTTGGCTCAGGTGATCTGATTCGTATTCCTCCTTTATTGGAGCCTTTGGAAGAGTGTGATACCATGAGAAGTTTCCTTCTTCCATGGGTGCGTATGGATTTGCTACCGGTTCTTGTTTAACAGTAACTTTAGGGTTATAGTAGCTATGGTATTGTTTTCCTCCTGACATAATACTACCTGCATGTTTGACACTATTAGCTTAGTGGCATGTGTCAACCTACTTTTGCTAGTAGGCAAGTCATTGCTTAATCTGGTTAGAGCTTAGATACTAATCTCAAGTATCCAATTCGCTAAAACAACCTAGTTCTTATACCAACCAATGTCACACCCCGCCCCGGGCACCCCCGGGACGTAACCGGGCTGCGACGTCAGTTGGCACCTTCGGTACCTACTTTGATTTCAGAGTTTGTTTTGTGCAGCGGAATAGTGGTTTTATCAAAGGATCTTTTTCTCAGTTCTCAACCTCAAGGGTTGGTTTTGTAAATATCAGAATGTCGTCATGTAGACAAAAGATTTCTTTAATTAAACACTTAGGTATAAAACCCGATCTTTTGTACATTTAATTTTTTTTTTTTGAAATCAAAACCCTGACTAAAGTTAGTAAAATCCACAAGGAGGTATTATGCCTAGGAAGTCGACATCCTTTGGGCACCTTAACCTTGTCTTTTCTCAGGTTCTTTCCTATGCATCGCACGAACCTGTATAACATAATTTTTGGGTTGCACCGGGTCCAGGTGTGTGGTCTGACCCGGCTTAAGCAACAAAACTGTCCCCGGGACTTAGGTCGTAGCCGATCCCGGTATGCTGAGGTCATATCATTCTTTTCCTGAAAACATTTGAAAATGAACGTCAACTATGTGCTGGTGAATACTTCATGACCTCAAAACATTTCATAAGCATGGCAAAACTGTTAAATTAAATGATTAAACATTTCGTCCTTGGAATCTAGCGAACACTTCGCTTCTTTCCGTTTTTACATCCATGTATACATTGGTCACGTACTCGGGGGTTTCGCGGCTCCGAGGCACATAAGCGTTTACCCGACATACATGCCAACCCTGCTCGGCCCTAACCGGAACCGGAGCGAGTATAAAGAATTGATCAAACTTTACGTACACTGCTAGGGTATTTCCATCCCAGGGGTTTATCTCAACCCCCTTACCGGGATTATATGAGTAAGTATTTAATTCTCGTGTTTTGATTTTTTGTAAAACATGATAGTCTGTCTTGTTGTGTGATGATAGCCAATAGCCCAAACACGTCTTATAAATCGTTTTTGACGGACTGTCGTTCACCATGTGAACGAACGTTTATGACACAGAAAAGTAGTTTACAATCACATCTTTATAAATCGTTTTGAAAATCTTGTTCTCAACATGAGAACGTGTATCTTTGATAAATCATTTTTAGAAGTTGGATGGTTGAAAGATAACAACTTAGTGATACATGGCTCTTAGGGCTCTAGCACTAGGACTAGCACTTCTATATGCTCCTTAGGTTGCTTTGTCTCTTAAACGCTTGATCTCGTTGAACGCTGGTCGAACCGGGATGAGCGGCTCAGAAGTCGGGACGTCTGGAGGGCTCAGGAAAGGCTCGGGATCAGAGGAAATTCGAGAGAGAGTTTGAGAGTTGGTGTGAGAATGAAGAGAAATTGCTCCTCTATTTATAGGCCTGATGTACGCCCATGTCGGACTGTTATCTAGGGGATATCGGTCCGATATGCCTTCCTTGACCTGCATGCGCGCCACATGGCAGCCATGCAAAGTTAGTGTGCCATATGTCCATAGCGGACCGAGTTGGCGTGCCATGTCGGTCCGACATCCGTCCACGTGTCCGACATGCTGACATATGCCCTACACGTGTTTCATGTAGAGGGTTCCTAGGGTTTTATACTTTGGACCATTTTCCAGGTCATGTCGATCCGATATCCAAACTCTTCTCATATCAGACCGATATCTAATCATATGTCGGTCCGATATCCCCTAATTTCCAGATATTCTAATAAATTTCTATCTTTCAAGATTTCCGAAATTTCTTATTCTTTCTTATAATTGTTCCGATTAGAAATTGTGATCGAATTTTGGTAGGTGTTATACGTAGTCTTGCTGGTGCATTGCAGTATCTGACGTTGACTCGTCCAGAAATTGCATTTGTTGTTCATCAGGTCTGTCTATTCATGCATGACCCTCGTGAACCCCACCTTCATGCCTTGAAGTTTATTCTAGCTACATTCAGGGTACTCTACGTCACAGTCTACAGTTGCGTCCTTCTTCTGTTGACCGTCTGGTTGCTATACTGATGTTGAATGGACATGGTGTCCTGATACCCGTCGGTCTACATCATGGTTTTGTGTGTTCATTAGTGACAATCTTGTGTCTTTGTCTTCCAAACATTAACATGTTGTCGCCAAGGCTGTTGCTGAAGCAGCTTGGCTTCGTAATCTCCTTCTTGAGTTACATTGTCCTGTGTCTCGTGCCACACTTGTGTTCTGTGACAATGTCAGTGCCGTATATTTAGCATCCAACCCTGTAAAGCATCAAAGAACCAAACATGTGGAAATAGATTTACACTTTGTAAGGGAACGTGTATTGCATGTTCCCCCTACTCACCAGTTTGCTGATATATTCACCAAAAGCTTACCATCATAGTTGTTTTTAGACTTCAGATCCAGTCTTAACGTTCAGGTTCCCTTCGCTCAGACTGCGGGGGGTATGTTAGATAAGTTACATAAGTCGTTTGGTGTTTTATAGTATGATGTATAGTATAGGGACCAATGTGTAATTAGTTTGTTTTATACCATGTACTGTACTCCTATATATATTGGTGCTCAATACAAAGAACCCTAATTGAGGGATTTCCTAAAACATTAACAGTTACCAATGCCCACCTTTCTTGTTATTAAATCTTTTATACTTATACCTTTGTTTTTCAAATCCTTTTCGGCCCAAATGATGTTTACCCGAGATAGAATCCTTACCCATTCGACCAAACTCGTGTACGTTCAACCCATGAATTGCCATAATACATTCTTGGCACAAAGAATTCTCCACTACTTTGACTCTCCACCACCATTTTACAATTAAAGACAAGTTTAAGGATTTTAAGCTTCCCACCCCGAGACCCCCTTCTTCCTTCGACTTAATTATATTATTCCAAGCAACCCGGTGAATTCTGTAACCATCATTCCTGTTAGCGAACTTAAGCATGTTCGCTTATTTTATTTGGGGCGAACTCAATAGTTTTGTTAGTTCATTTCCTTGTATATAAATAGTCTCTTTGTAATCTTTATTTGGTACAATCAAATCATTAATTTTACCCCCAATCATTCTCTCTCTTTTATTATCTCGTTTATCATTCTCGCTTGTTTTTAATGCTTCACTCTTGATATCACAACATGGTATCA
The DNA here is from genome assembly GCA_023525975.1 of Smallanthus sonchifolius. Taxonomy (NCBI): domain Eukaryota; kingdom Viridiplantae; phylum Streptophyta; class Magnoliopsida; order Asterales; family Asteraceae; genus Smallanthus; species Smallanthus sonchifolius. The sequence continues at coordinate 13,250,724 of CM042028.1, read as the reverse complement.
GAGCATACATGCTCGATTATGTGATTATTTTCTCTTTTTGTCATTATTCCGCACTCGTTGTTCGTTTTTTTATTCATTTTCTCGTTATTCGTGTCGATTTGGGTTCGTTTGATGTTTTAATCCGTTCAAAACATTCCTTTTATGATTATGATCATTCCTACGGTTGGATTTCTTCATATTCGTTTCAAATTTCGAGTTATGATGATTTCTGCACCGATTCCCCGTTTTTCTGTTCGTGCAGGCAAACTTGTCTTGATCTGTTACAGGTGAACTTGTTAAGTTCGCTGGTTTCCTTTTACTTCTGGCGAACTTGTTAAGTTCATTTCTTTGATTCTTCCAGCTTTCTCCTTTCCAGCAAACTTGTTAAGTTCACTTCCTGTTTTTTCTAAGCGAACTTGTTAAGTTCGCTTACCTCAATTTTGTTTCGTTTGTTTCACTTGTGATGCCTAGTACTTCTGATCCCCCCTATCATTGTGGATATGGATTATTCTAATCCTTTGTTCTTACACTCATCTAATCATCCGGGTCTCTTACTTGTTTCAAAATCTTTTGACAGCTCTGCTTTTGGATCTTGGAAACGTGCCATGTCCATTGCGTTATCTGCAAAGAACAAGATTGGTTTTGTTGATGGTACTGTTTTCAGATCTCTTTCCTCTCCTAATTTGGAGTTATGGAAGAGATGCAATGATATGTTCATTTCTTGGATTCTGGACACTTTATCTCATGATATTAGCGAGAGTGTTTTGTATGTTGAGACTGCTCGTCAAGTTTGTGACGAGTTAACTGACCGGTATGGGCAGAGTAATGGAGCAAAGTATAATCAATTGCAGAAGTCTCTTTCTGATATTTCTCAAGGGAATGACGATGTTGCTACTTATTTTACCAAAATCAAGTCTGTTTGGGATGAGCTTAATGCCATCGAGCCTATTCCTCCTTGCACCTATGGTAATTCCAGACTTATGGCTAAACGCGAAGCAGATCAACGTTTGATGCAATTTCTGATGGGTCTTAATTCCTGCTATGACATGATTCAAGGGAATATTATCATGATGAAGCCTCTTCCCTCCATTAATCAGGCTTATGCTTTTCTCATTCAAGATGAGAAACAGAGGGAGCTTCATTATTCTGCACACTTTATTCCTCAGAATGCTTCTATAAATGTTTTTGTGCTGGTGCCAAAGAGTTCTGGTGCTCGGAAAGGTTCTGTTTGTTCTCATTGCAAGAAACCAGGTCATGATGCCAGAAAATGTTATCATCTAATTGGGTTCCCTAAACATTTCAAATTTACTAAACCCAAAGTTGCTGCAAATGTTGTTTCCGATGTTGGTGTTACTGTTCCTGCTTCTAGTGCACTTACTGGTCTCTCTTCCGAACAATACAATAATTTTTTGCAACTTCTTTAGCAAAGTTATGGGGTTCGGGGTGATGTTCTTACTGTTCAACCACTCAGCTTTGCAAATTTTGAAGGTATTATTGCTTGCAATTTGACTACGGTCGACTTTACTTGGATCATTGATACCGGTGCAAGTAATCATATGTGTTTTGATTTCAATTTGTTTTCTGATGTTCAATTGCTTAATTCATCTGTTTATGTTCTTATTCCAAATGGGCATGTCTTAACTGTTACGCAAGTCGGAACGGTTAATCTCACCAAGAATTTTTCTATCTCTAATGTCTTCTTTGTGCCTCAGTTCAAGCACAATCTATTATCTGTTCCTAAACTTTGTAGAGATACAATTTCTGAAACTTCTTGTTTCTTGCAGGCCCCTTCACTGAGTAGTCCATTGGTTCTAGGAGATCTTCTCAATGGACTTTATCTTTTGCATCCAAGTAAACTTTTCTCTGTTACAGCTGATTCTTTTTCTCACTGTAATTCTGTTGTTTCTCTGAAACTTTGGCATCATCGTCTTGGTCATTTACCTTTGTACAAACTTAAGCAATTGAATGTTTTTACTGGCGCCCATGATTGTTCTATTGATGCTTGTTCTGTTTGTCCTAAGGCTAGACACCACAAACTACCTTTTGCTTCTAGTAGTATACCCAGTTCTCACATGTTTGATCTTATTCATATTGATATGTGGGGACCATATTGTTCTACTACATATGATAGATATACATATTTTCTCACCATTGTTGATGATTTTACTAGAACAACATGGACTCACCTTTTGACAACTAAAGGCAATGCTTTCACTATTCTTCAAGGGTTCATTGATATGGTTGAGACTCAATTTAATACCAAAGTAAAGTGTGTTCGATCTGATAATGCTTTTGAAATTGGTTCGGGAAAAGGGCATTCTTCATCAAACTACTTGTCCTAGGGTTCCTCAACAGAATGGGGTGGTGGAACGAAAACATAAAAATCTTCTTGAAACTGCACACACTCTTATGTTTCAATCCAAGTTACCAATCACTTTTTGGGGTGAATGTGTTCTTACTGCTACTCATTTGATTAATATTTTCCCCACCCGAGTTCTCAAGGGCAAATCTCATTCTGAGATGCTTTTGGGTAAAGTTCCATCATATACTCATCTTCGTACTTTTGGATGTTTATGTTATGCTTCTACTCTTACACCTGGCATTGATAAATTCCAGCCTAGGGCTCAAGCTTGTATTTTTATTGGATATCCTTTTGGAAAGAAAGGTTACAAGCTTTATAATCTTGACACTCGACAGGTTCTTGTTTCTATGGATGTGACTTTTCTTGAGCACATTTTCCCTTCTTTACATTTTTTGGATCCATCTTCTTTGTTCCCTTCTCTAAATGATCTGTTTGAGAAGACATATCCAACTTTTGTTCCTTCATCTTCTTCGGTTACTCCTAAAGTTAATTCTTCTCCTCCTCATGTATCTCCTGTGCCACCTCCTCCTCCGGAGCTCAGAAGATCTACTCGTTCTACTGTCCTTCCTTCTCATCTGTAGGATTATGTTTATAATTCTGCTTCTTCTATTGATTCATCTTGCTTTCATACTTTGTCGAGTGCTTGCCAAGCTTCTCATTTTGTTAATCTTGCTGATCTTTCTCCTAATTCTTAGCAGTTCCTTCTCAATCTTGATTCTGTTCAGGAGCCTTCTTCTTATCAGGAGGCTACTAAACATCCTGCTTGGCAAGAGGCTATGACTAAGGAGTTTAATGCCTTGGAATGTAATCAAACTTGGGAGGTTATGAATTTACCTAAGGGTAAGAAGGCTATTAAATGCAAATGGGTGTATAAAGTCAAATATAATGCTAGGAGAACAGTTGAACATTGCAAAGCCCGTTTGGTTGTCCGTGGTGATACTCAGAAAGTCGGGATTGATTATAATGAGACTTTCTCCCCTTTCGTTAAAATGACTATTATTCGTAGTCTTATTGCTGTTGTCACCAAATGACATTGGGGGTTATATCAGTTGGACGTTAATAATGCTTTCTTACATGGGGATCTTGATGAAGACATTTACATGCTTCCTCCTCCTGGAATGCCATTATCCTCTCCTGATCATGTTCTTAAGCTCAAGAAGTCTCTTTATGGTTTAAAGCAAGCTTCAAGGCAGTGGTATGGAAAGCTTTCTGATGCTCTTAACACCAAAGGCTATATACGTTCTCCCAATGATTATTCTTTGTTTTCTAAGACTATGGGAGATTCTGTTGTCCATGTGGCTGTCTATGTTGATGACATTCTCCTTACTGGTAATAATGAACAGGAGATGTCTGCTTTGAAGGCTTTCTTACATTCCACGTTTCAGATCAAGGATCTTGGTAGTCTTAGCTAATTTCTGGGCATTGAGGTTTTCAAATCTCCATCTGGTCTTATTATGACTCAACGTAAGTTTGTGAAGGATTTGCTTAATGAGTTTTCTTCGGACGATGTTTCTTCTGTTTAATCCCCTTTGCCTTTGCATTTACAGATCAAGCTCAATTAAGGTCAAGTTCGTGATGATCCCTTGGCCTATCGTCGCCTTGTTGGTAAACTCAACTATCTCACTCACACTCGGCATGATCTTGCCTTTGCGGTTCAGTTTCTCAGCCAGTTTATGAGTGATCCGCGTGTTCCTCATTCGGATGCTGCGTGGCATACTCTTCGTTATGTCAAAGGCACTTATTCTCAAGGGTTGTCCTTTAATGATGATCCGAATATGACTTTATCTGGTTATTGTGATTCTGATTGGGCGTCTTGCCCTAATACTCTACGTTCTATCAGTGGCTATTTTATTTCTCTTGGGGGAATTCCTATTTCTTGGAAATCCAAGAAGCAAGCTACTGTTTCTCTTATCTCTACTGAGGCTGAATATCGATCTCTACGCCGTGTCACGCAGGAACTTGCTTGGTTGACTCGGTTATTTCTGGAGTTTCAACTTGACAATCTTACTTCCTTTCCTCTCAAATGTGATAGTCAGGCGGCCATTCACATTGCTAAGAATCCTTTTTTTCATGAGCGAACCAAGCATATCGAGTTCGACTGTCATTTTTTCCGTGAGAAGCTTCAAGCCGGTTTGATTCTGCTTACTCACACGCGGACTTCTGATCAACTTACAGATTTATTCATTAAGAGCTGGTTGGTTGTCACACCCCGGCCGACGACGGATTATACGCAAGGGCTGACGCGGTTGTTCATAAGCACATGATCATCTATTAAATGTGTTTCAATAATTATTCTTCATAGTAAAATATCCATTACAAAGAAAATAGAAAACATATTGTTCATAACATAATCAAAATTTAATCGTATTAATGCTAGGTCCATAGCCCTATATGATCAAGCATGGTCCTCAAACAGGTGCACCTGAAACATGTAAGTAAATGTCAACTACAAGTAGTTAGTGAGTAACATAAGTTTTGACACCAACAACAGTTTGAGAAAGGTTTACAATTCAATATGTTCAAATCAAATCTAAGGCATAAATGTGTAAACATACAAGGTTCCAAAGCGTACAATCAATCCATGTTAATATGTATGCACAATCCCCCGGATTGCGTCCAAGGTTTATGTTAAGTAATGAATCGGATTCCCATAATAATGATCATGTTAGGTACTACCTTAGGCTTGCCACACAAGTTAATGATTGTACTAGACATGAACACACGTATGGTCACCAAGCAGTTTAAGACATGAAGCACAAAGACTTTTGCATAAGAACATAGGTAATTGAATTGTGTATGTAAAATATGTAGACATGTTTCACCCCGAGTATTTGTAAACAAAGTAAAGAAAAGGGGGCTATGAAACTCACATGTAATGAAGCTGGTAATGGTATGAAATGTTAATGATGGATAGGCTTTGTGAGGATTTCTCAAAATCAACATACACGGATAATTGTACTCTAAACTCAATGCATGTCTAAAGGTAATAAGGAATTTTGATATTTTTGGGTTTCATAGGGTTTGGGATTGGATATGGGATTTGTATAAGTATTGTAGGAAAATATATATATTTATAATGATAAGCCAATACTAATTAGAATTAATTAGAAACTCTAATTAATTATATAGTATTTACAATAATAAAGATATGTTTGAATTTATTTATATAATTATTCTAAAATAATTTAATAAATAAATTATGAAGTAGAAAAAGGTTTAAATAATAATACATTTGGGTTTATTTATTCTAAAAATAATTAATAAATACATCATGGAATGGAAGATGGTTTTAAATAACTATTTTATGTAAATAAAATAATTAATTAAACTTTTTAAATAATCTCTTTTTCTTAAATGATTTTATAAAAAGAGATATTAAATAAATATAAGTGTTAAATGAAATAAATTGAACTTGTATAATTATTTAACTAAAATAATTATTTAAGTATTTCTATAGATTTTAAATAATTATTATTTGCCAAAATAATTATTTATAACTTTAAAATTGAGCTAATAATGCTTTAAACAATTAATTAAAATTGGTTTAACAACATTATTATTTTAAAAATAAAACCATATACTTGGATTCGTGTAAATAAATCATATATATTGTTTACAATATGTTTTTAATGAATTAAAAATAATTAAAATATTATTTGGTATTTCCTGTTTTTATAAAAGTTTCTGATTATATTTATAAAATTTATAAAAATTAAATCAGAATTTAAAATGTGATTTTATACATTAAAATAATCAAGAAAAAGAAAAAAAAATAGAAGGGGTAGCCCGGCTCGAACCCGGGTCTCCCCCGGCTGCACACACACACACTTAATCGCTGGACTGGGCATGATGCCTTGTGCAGAAGTCGGGTCGTTTAAGTTTTAACAAGCAAACTCAAACACCTTCGTCCCCAAATTGAAATCCGCAACCCTAGGTCTCCAAATTGACCTGATTACTCAAACGATTGAAACCCGAATCATGGGGCTTTCGTTCGTGAGACTGAAACATTGGTACCAAAATTACCTGAAATGGTTGAGTAATGGAGGAGAACGACTGAGTAAAACAGAGTCGTGTTCTTCGGTTGGATTGGGTGTTCTAGAGGTGAATTCAGACTCGATTGAGAGTGTAGTGAGTTTGCAATGAGTGTCGTCCATGAGTGTGGATGTCTATTTATACACAATTCACACAGAAATGGATCGATCGCTTAAATGGTTTTCATTGAAACTTCGGTTACGAGCTTGATAGTAATTAGGCAATGAAAGTTCAATTAATCATGAGAGACTGATCGTTTGGATGCCTACAACGAGTTGCCGGCTTTGATTTTACACGAGAATGGGTTGATACCTGGTTCGTTAATCATGGTCAGAAAATCGGTGCGCATGGGACTCGAACCCATGATTGAAATTGGGAGGGGGGGGGGTTCCGGAATTTGCAATCTAGTCCCTGGAGTTTCATGGATTTAATATTTTATGTACAAACTTTGGTTTTAATTGAAAATAAAGTTTCAGAAATTAAACAACAAACCCTGAACTTTTATAAAACATAAAATCATTAAATCTTATAATTTTTTATAAAACTTAATAAATCTTTATGTTATAATTAAGTGTTATAAACATTAATATGTAATTTATAAAATAGAAATAATTTTTATTTCTATTAAAAATCACTTTCTTTGTAATTAAATAACGTAACTTTTATAAACCCTAATTTTATTTATAAATTAGTTTTTATAAGTTTGTACATATATACATATAGGCTTAGTAATATATATGTATTGATTCCCTTGAACTTTATACAATTATTTATATAATCCTTTATATAAATATTTGTTATTTTTGAAATTAAACAATTGTACACAATGTATTTATGTATATATGCTCATGTAATGAAATAGATAAATAGTATAGCTTTTATTGAAATGGAAAGATGCAAGTCATACAATAATGAAAATACAAGTGCCGGAATAGTAAAAATAAATGCTGAAAATTCCTGGGGATTACACTGGTCAACCGCATTCAGATATCATTTCCAAGTTAGGGTTGTATACGCCTCCAACTTGAGGGGGGGTGTTAGCGAACTTAAGCATGTTCGCTTATTTTATTTAGGGCGAACTTAGTAAGTCCGCTTGGTAGTTTTGTTCGTTCATTTCCTTGTATATAAATAGTCTCTTTGTAATCTTTATTTAGTAATCAATCAAATCATTCATTTTATCCCCAATCATTCTCTCTTTTATTCTCTCATTTATCATTCTCGCTTATTTTTAGCGTTTCACTCTCGATGTCATAACAATTCCTCCCCACAAGAAGTTGTTTCTAAGACTCAAATTTTTCCAAGATCTTTTTTGCTGCTTTAAATATAGAGAAGTAATATATTACGTTACAAGTGTAAGTTGACCACCAAAGGAAAGGTTTTTTTGGTTTCCATCAATTCATTTTTTATTTGAATCTCTCTACGTTAGTCCACCAGCACGGGTTAGTCTTCCATCTCCTGCTGTTATAACCGCTGGCAGACCTCACCAGAAACGAACCTCCCACCTATATTTGGATCAAAGTCCGACCATAAACCGCTCATTTTTCCGGATCTGCGAGCGTAAAGTAAGCCGAGTGCACTTTCATGAACTCGTCGGCTGATGAGTCACCGTTTTCGACGTCGGGATGCAAAACTCTGGCTCATTTTTTTTATAAAATATTATTTAGATTCCGTCGTAGTGGTTAACATGTGTTATGGTAAGCTAATAAATCTTACAACTTTCAAATTCATAGTAAAATACTTAAAAGGGCAATGAAAAATCTAAGACTCAAATTAGGATAAATTGATACAAATGTTAATGAAATTGAAATTAACAATCCACAAATTGCAACCCTAGTTCCCAAAATTCAATACTATGATTTCAAAATCTATCAAAAGTATCGTAAGATTGGTTACAGAATTTAAACCACTATAATCGTCATATATTTACAATCTCATAGATCTCTAAAACACGATCCAATTTCAATCAGGGGAGAAACAGTCAAGACACAAGAGAGTCCATTGTCCCCCTATCACGAGAATGTGTATATTTAATATACATCAAAGTTGTGCTTTTTAGAGCAAAACATGAGTCTGATCCTTCGTTATAGTCGGCAGCCTCTAACTAAAAAGTTCTGTACTGATTTCAGTAATCCAATTTCTACCAACACTGGTCAGTCTCCCACCTCCGGCTGTTATAACTGCCGGCAGACCTCACCGAAAACGAACTTCCCGCCCGTCTCTGGATCAAAGTCCAATCATAAACCGCCCGTTTTTCCGGATCCGCGAGTGTCGAATAAGCCGAGTGCACTTTCATGAACTCGTCGGCTGACGAGTCACCGTTTCCGACGTCGGGATGCAAAACTCTGGCTAATTTCCGGTACGCCGATTTGATCTCTCGCGTATCAGCTCCGATTCGAACTCCTAGCACGTCGTACAGCGAAGAAGGAGCAGTGTTACGGAACGATCTAGTTGTTCCGGTCGCCGTCGTAGTTCTCTCGGCGGTGGCGTAAGCGGCGGTGATGGTGGATCGTTTGTAATTTACGGAGGTCGGAATCGATTGAGATGATTTGTTCGAATTGAAGGTGAAATTGGGGGAAGTGAAGATTGAAGATGCGGTTGAAATCGCCATTGATGAATGGATTAAAGAAATATTTGTTCGATTTTGGATTGGTTGTGAATGGATTGGGTTTGTTGAATTTGGGGGTGGATTTATAGGGCCAGATCGGAGATGATGACGTGGCGGTGTTATCCAAATGGAAGAGTTTTTTATCTGTTGGAATAAATGTGTAAAATAATAAAGAAGTCAGCAAAGAGTCGGTGCCGGTGTTTCCGGCGCCGGGGACCCCGGGAATCATCTCACCGACGCCTGCGCCGGTTCCGGTCGTCCCACGTTCGTAGATTCTTTCATGCCACGCGTAACTTTCTGATTCGTCAAGTGGCTAACTTACGATTATTCAATGTATTTTGAATTTTACATTTCAAACAAAATAATTATAGAATTTTTAATTAAAATAACTAATAAATAAAGATTATGTCATTTTCAGTTAATATGGGTTTATGATCTTAACTAGAAGGTTTTCTTTTACTTTGAATTCTTTAATTAATATAAATTAAATAATCAAAAAAAGTTATCATAAACTACCTTTGAAAACTACTAGAAGGTTTTCTATTATTTTCTCCATAAACAGTTTTTTTTTAGTTTATAAATATGATTGTTTATCTTTATAACAATGAGAACCGGCATCAAAAAGTTAATACCCTAGTAACCAATAAAAACAAATGAAACGCAACATGCGTTAAGCAAGTGACGTTCAACGTGATAAAGGTATAGATCAGTGAACATTGGGTTTGAGCATGAGAATTATTCCTGGTTTCTTCTAATTCGTACATACATCGGTAGATTTTTTTTAACAACAATGAAATCATTCATATAATAGTTAACGGGGAACTAGCAACAAAACCCCATTACAACACCACTTAAGTCAACAAAATAAAAAAAAATCAAAAAGTTTAGACTTTAACCAGCCCGGTAATTAACCGGGTTTACCATCCATTTCTCCCATTCAAGACACACTTTGTTCCCCCTTTTTTCCAGCCAATTAAAGGTAAGAACCTTCATATCATCCACCATTTTATCCACCGAGCTTCCTAGTTTTGAAAATAATCAACCATTCCTTAATTTCCAGATAAGTCTAACAAGTAATGTAGACTATAATCAGTCTAACCTTGCGAACCAGCTTAGAACCTGAATCTAAGTGAACCCTATCCATCATTTGTTGCATTGAAACCAAACCCGTCCAAGTTGAAAACTAACCAAGTTATCTTATGTAGTTAACTAGTAAACACTCCCCACGCTTCGTGGCGGGTTTTGCGTTTATAATAAGTTGCCCTTACTGTTGCTAATAAAATTGACATAGCAATTTGCAGAAAAAAACCGACAATTGACACTAACATACACAAATTAAACGACATCAACATAACCAATTAATAGTAAGCAATTTGAAAACCATAGGACCAGAGAGTAAACAGTTTGAAACAAATCAATTTCAAACACTTTGTAAACTATTGATGCTAAACAATGTAAAGTAGTTATTGTCAACATACATAACCCATTGTAATTGTTGTTCAATACAATACACCAAAAAAGAATAATAATAAGTCATGTAGAAGTATACTTGAAACATAGCAAATGAAATCTCATACCCATCATGAGGCAGTTACAGCCACAGGTACTAAGCTGAAGAATGCTTTGTAAACAACATCTGGATTAAGCACATAAAAACAGAATCCTAGTACAAAAGTAAGGAATGAACATTGTTTTTTTTTATTTTTTTTGAAAGACGACTTTCTTAAACCCCGAGCAGGCCGGGTGTTCCTGTGAGTCATACATGTCTTTCCCAATGGGTTGTGGCCCATTTTAACATAACCTCGATGAAAGTGTCCTCTCTAATCTTTAATTTATTTTTTTTGACAAATTTATACTTGGACTTTGACTTTTCTTAAGTCAAACTGCAGCAGAATATTTTTATAATTGTGTTGCACAAAATAATAAGATTTTTTTTAATTCATTTTATGGGCCTTACTGATATAATGTGAGCCATGAAGATGCTAATGAATTCCCTTTTTATATATAGGGAGGGATATAATTGTATTATATAATGGAAAAAGACTAAAGTCTCCTTTTGATCTCTAAGAATAATTAAATTTTTATGAATTTGTGTTTGTTGTTAATGGTTGAAGTTTTCTTTTTTGAAATGGGTAAGAATCTTATCAAATCATGGAGAAATTCCTTGCGTACAATGCTAAGTCTAATAGGAGATTTTAGTCTTTGGCGAAGTGTAATTGTTTCAGCCGAGTTGGTGTGTGCTATATCCTATGTGGGAGATAATATTCTGTTATTTGGCAGACATTGAATATCAGGCCAACCAAGCCGGCTGGAATCACAAACTTTTCTTATTGTACAAAAATAAATGCTTGGCTTTCTTCATTCAATTGCAAAGGCTATTAAATATTGCAGAACCATTCAATAAACTTATTGACTACCAATATATATGCATTATGCTCTCATTATTTGCATTTTACTAAAGTTTAGGCAGTGATGCTTACATTTTCTGTTGCTTTTTTTATGAAGAATGAAAATCAGGACAGAAGATTGGGTTTGGCATCCGTTTGTACGTTTTTACACCGTTAGAATTACGTTTTTACAAAAGAATTAATTTGTCGGGGGCCGCACATCGTGCGGGTTCCCTACTAGTATGTATTGATTCTCTTGAACTTTATACAATTATTTATATAATCCCTTATATAAATATTTGTTATTTTTTAAATTAAACAATTGTACACAATGTATTTATGTATGTATGCTCATATAATGAAATGGATAAATATGATAGCTTTTATTGAAATGGAAAGATGCAAGTCATACAATAATGAAAATACAAGTGCCGGAATAGTAAAAATAAAGGCCGGAAATTCCTGTGGATTACACCGGTCAACCGCATTCAGATATCATTTCCATGTTGGGGTTGTATACGCCTCCAACTTGAGGGGGGGGGGGGTGTTAGCGAACTTAAGCATGTTCGCTTATTTTATTTAGGGCGAACTTGATAAGTTCGCTTAGTAGTTTTGTTAGTTCATTTCCTTGTATATAAATAGTCTCTTTGTAATCTTTATTTGATAATCAATCAAATCATTCATTTTACTCCCAATCATTCTCTCTTTTAATCTCCCGTTTATCATTCTCACTTGTTTTTAGCGTTTCACTCTCGATGTCATAACAATTTCCGCCCCACAAGAAGTTGTTTCTAAGACTCAAATTTTTCCAAGATCTTTTTTGCTACTTTGAATATAGAGAAGTAATATATTACGTCACAAGTGTAAGTTGACCACCAAAGAAAGGTTTTTTGGTTTCCATCAATTCATTTTTTTTAATCTCTGTACGTTAGTCCACCAGCACTGGTCAGTCTCCCATCTCCGACTGTTATAACCGCTGGCAGACCTCACCAGAAACGAACCTCCCACCCATATTTGGTTCAAAGTCCGACCATAAACCGCTCGTTTTTCCGGATCTGCGAGCGTAAAGTAAGCCGAGTGCACTTTCATGAACTCGTCGGCTGATGAGTCACCGTTTTCGACGTCGGGATGCAAAACTCTGGCTAATTTCCAGTGCGTATCAACTCCAATTCGAACTCCGAGCATGTCGTACAACGATCTAATTGTTCTTGTTGTCCTCTCGGTGGTGGCGTAAGCGACGATGATGGATCGTTTGTACTTACGGAGGTCGAAATTGATTGTGATGGTTTGTTTGAATTGAAGGGTCTTATTCCGCAACCTCATCCCAGGGTGAATAGAAGACTTTAGCTAAAGAAACTTATGAAACCACAAGTTTATTTAGAGTCGTGAGCATGTCGTGTTCTGTGTGGATGTGTAACATCCCGGAAATTTGTAAACTAATGGATCGGGTTAATGAGGGAACTAAGTCTCTTTTAAATAGCTTGGACTATAAGGTTTTCACGTAAAGCTTGGTTTATCAATGTTAGAGGACTCGGTTAGTCGTTATTGCAAAAGTTCGAGATAGAAATGCATCAAATGTATTAGGAGGGACTCGGATGTACATTGTGAAGGTATAAATGCCATCCTTGCGCAAACCTAGGCCATTCGGTCTAGGCTTGCGTTGAACGACAACAAGAAAAAGGGAAGAGGAGAGGGACGACCGGAGGAGGAGGGTTCACGACGGATTCGAGTGGAAACTTCACGTCAAAACAAGCTAATCCTTGTTATTATCTTTACACGTTTTGTTTACGTTTTTAGTAAAAAACCCGATTAGGGTTTGAGGTTATGGGTCACGGCTTGCGGCAAACCCGAGGGGGAAGTGGGTGGCCAGCTGTGGTAGTGGTGGTCACTGAGGAGACGAATGCAATGGGGGTGGGGGTGTACGACGGGAAATGGGGACGGAATGAGGGTGGTCCGGCTAAGGCTACCCGACGAGAAAGACGAGGCACACGATGGTGCTCGACGGTGATGGCAAGCTAGACAGGGACGGTGGAGGTGGTGGCTGTGACGGCAGTGGTGGCGCACTGTGGTGGCGTGCGGCGGAGGACGACGGAGGTACTAGCCGGTTAAGGTTAACATCATCACGGTGGTGGTGCATGGTGGTGGCAGGCTAGCGGCACACGACGCGAGGACGATGACGAGTTGTATGGCGGGGATGTGTGGTTGTGATCGGTTAACAATACTCGACGTATGTGATGGGTTGGCGGTGAACGCTGGTGGGGGTAGCATGGTCGATTAGGGTTTCCCGGCTAGGGTTTTGCATGGCCTATATACATGCATGCATGGGAACCCGATTTGATCATACGGTTTCTAAACGAGTCGAGGACGATCCATTACGAGTTGGTAATTGCGGGATGAGGTTAGCTAAAGTTTTGCATGGCACACGTACGTGTATGCACTGAAGCTTGGGTTTGGATGCACGAGTCCTAAACAGGTCGGGAACTGTATCTTACGTGAGCCCGTGAGATTAGGGTTTCGCGGAGAAATAATAACAAGAGAATGAGATGAGCATTGCGGTGTAAATATAGTTATACATTACCAGACGTAAATCTAGTGCGAAATATGATTGTGTAATCGTACGCTTGACAGGTTCGCGAATTTAGTGGGTGGTCGGGGTGCAGAGCAGGAAATTAGACTCAGCACAACCAGTGAGTTTCTAATCCCCTATTTACTGTTTTTACTGTTTTGGGGCTATCATAAATACTTACATGTTTACTTTGTCAATTAAACATGTTACGAGTTTTGGGATTTAAACTGAAGAGTTTTATGAGTTAAATGTTCTATATCAAACTTAAGGGTCTATGTGGTGCCCTTAGATGGGTGGGTTAAGTGTCGGTATGACACTAGTATGTCGTATGTTGACCGTAGGGATGAGTCGGGGATTAGGTCTAGACGTTATGAGGGTACGTCTAGAGAATGTGTTTGGTTACACACATAGGTGATCCGTGTAAGGGTAATGGGTGGTAGTACATGTTCATGTTGTATCATGGTGTTTAACTTGTTGAATTGTAATGCTTGCGTTGTTGTCCATGAATACGGTCAATGGTGATAGGAAGGAGTCGGTCCTTCGGGTGTTGTCACCATGTGGGTGGCTGGGTAGTCATCATAGATTACAAGTGTGTCAATGTGTTATGTGACGGGGCCCTATGAGGGATAATGAAACCCGAAAGGGGGTTCTTGGAGGTGATATGAATATCCCGACGGGGATAACCCTGACGAGGGTAGCTGTGACGAAACCGGTGAAATCCTTTGAAGGTAATTGTTATGTGCAATTATGTTTGATTTAATTGCATGCAAGTGTTAATTGATATTCATTGTGTGGTGATGTTATTACTCTAACGTTGAGCCTTAGATTGACCATTGTGTCAGAACGATGACGTGTTCATGACTGTTATGTCGGTTGACCTTGTGAGATTTTTGGTTAAGGCTTGTTAGGTCTGTGTCTAGGGGTCGGTTGTGTTAACCGGACTTCATGTTGATACGAGTAGTAGATTACGAGTTAGTAGTGTAGTAAGCTCGATCCACGTCGGTGAGACTTACTGGGTTAAGGTTGTGGGTGGAGTCTTGGGCTGTTTAATAAACGACAAATCGTTTTATAAAGGACCGGGATGTCCTGATTTGATATAAATAATATTTGTGACGAGATGGTTTCTACTTAAATAAACTATTAGAAATCACTAATCGTAGCTGACTTTGTATGTACGTTAGATTGTTTTGCGGGTGGGTTTACGTGGCGAGGCATCTTGGCTTGGGAATGGTGCTACTCGGATTAGTGTGCACTGATGTGTATTCATTTGGTATCGTTATTATTACCATTATTTGCATGCCTTAGCATTGAATCTATATCAAAACATGTTACTTTGAGGTGTTCTTGTACTTGTAGGTTCAATGTGGAAAGCTATTTAAAGACTTTGGTTGATGCACATATCAAGTGGAGCTTGTCACACATTAAGGAAGCTCATTGGAGTTAATTTAGGCATGTTTGGAACACCCCGGCGTTCATTATTGCATTGGATCGGCGTCCCACAGACAACAACCAGCGTATGGAATTGTGAAGAAAAAGAGACCGGCATCCCATACTCCGGGGTCGGCGTCCCACTCGTCGGACTGCAGTTATGAACGGTTTTTCACTTTCTTGCACGATCAAAAGAGGGGAATTCAGTCATTTTTGGGGAGTTCCGACTTGAGGGAGATACAAGAGGATACTTGGGACAATTTTGAAGTTCAAGAGTGCAATTCCAACATCATTTCTTCCAAATTAATCGTTCGGTTGTCATGAAGATCATGTTTGGCTAAGCAATTCATAGTCACAACTGGTGTAAGGGTTTAATTGAGACTTGTAAGACTTATCTATGTTTGTTACATGAATATTTGGATGATTATATGCACTTACATGTGGATGTCTATGATTATGTTAGTATTATCATTTTCTATGTCAATTACAATTACAATTAATGTTTAGAAATCTCCATTTATTGCATTCCAACTTAGAGAAACTCTAGGCTTGTTGTAGATGTTCTAAATGTTTGGGATTTATCATGAATTGGAATTGGGTGATGAAACATTCCAGGCTATACTTTAGTATCATTCCACTTTAGAGAAACTCTAAATGTGTTGTAGATATGCAATTGATGTAGTCATGTTTTCTTACCTAATTGATGTGTTGGTGGTATAGGTTATGTCTATGTAATCTATCAAAGTAACAAATATATTGATAAGTTTTGCTAGTTGATAATTAAACCTTGAATCTAGAAGTTACTATTCATTTCATCATAAGAAACAAATCAATTTCAATTATATGTTCATGCAAGGATTTTCAATTACATTCAAAACTCAATCTCATAATTTAGTTTCATGTCTTTAAATCAATTTGAGTTAAAAGCCAACCACAAACTCTTCGTGGTTCGACACCCTGCTTACCCTAGCTAGTCTTAGGTAAATAGGAACACATATACTCTTTATTTTTGATCGGTACTTCGACGCTGATCAAATTTTGGCGCCGTTGCCGGGGAGTTGTGCGCTTGGTGTGTAGCTTTAGTTGATTTGTGTTTTTATTAATTCAAAAAATCACTGGGTGTACTAGTGTACTAGTGTGCAGGTATAATTCATTTTGTGCTATTACTGTTTGTTCTCTATTTCACTGGGTGTACTAGTGTGCATGTATAATTCATTTTGTGCATGCATACAAGGTTTTCTGGTAGAGCGTCACCGTTGGCATTTGATCCTGAGATAGAAAGAACATGAAGAAACAACAGAGTACTTCTTAGAGCTTGGTTGACATCTTCATCACGAGGAGTAAATTTAAACGAATCAAGTTCAAGTTCATCTTCAAGTTCACATACTCATTCAATTCAAGCTGCAGAGATGGCAGCTCCACAATATCAGTTCCCACATGGGGGTTATGATGATTATGATAACAATGATAATCATTAAGATTACAATGATGGATATAATGAGTGGGATGATTACAACAACAATGAAAGATATAATGAGTGGAACGATGGAAATTACAACGATGGACCAAATGGTGGAAATGGTGGAGGATACAACAACAATAACTATCAACATGTTTGAGGAGTTGATAGTCATTTCCATCCTACAATTATCAATAACCCATCGCCGATCATACCACCACAACATCAAGGTCAACATTTTGAGATTCGTCCTCAATATCTTGCCATCAGCCCATCATTTAGAGGTTTTGCATCGGATGAACCTTACACCCATCTTCAGGAATTTTCTGCTATATGTAGCACTATTGGCAGTCAAGGGTTCACCATGGATGAAGTCAAGCTTTATCTCTTTCAGTTTTCTCTAAAAGATAAAGCTAAACAATGGTTTACTTCAATTCCATCGGGTAGCATTAGAACATGGGTTGAAATGCAACAAATCTTTTTAGATGAATATTATCCGAAGAGCAAAACTAGTGAAGCAAGGAATGCTATTAAGTCATTTAGTCAACATTTGGTGAAGAATTGCATGAAGCTTTCACAAGGTTCAAAGAGATGTTAAGATTATGTCCTCATCATGATACTCCTCGATGGGAGTTAGTCAAGATCTTTTATGATGGATTAATTACAGAAGATCGCGGATTTGTGTACACTAGTAGTGGCGGTACATTCCTTACACATTCTGAGGATTATGAATGGAACTTTTTGGAAAGGTTAAGTAAGGGACCAAAGACTCAAGTTTCAGCTAGTAGGAAAGTGAAGTTAACTGCAGGAGTGAAATCAGTAGGTGAGCGTGTCCATAATGATCGGGTTGAGTCATTGGAACGTAAGTTGGAGATGATTTGCAAGAATATGAGTGGGACTTCAGCAAATGTGTCCCAAGTGTATGAGGTTTCTGAAACTTGTGGAGATATTGGCCACACCGCACCAAATTGTATGATGAATTTAGGAAAGCAAGAAGAGGTGAGTCAAGTCTATGGAGATAAGAAGCCGTTTGATATGAATTCTAACAACTACAACCCTGGTTGGAGGAATCATCCTAATTTGAGGTATGGCAATGCCTCAAATCAACTCAATCCAAATTTCCAAGGGGCAAATCAAGGTGGTCAACAACAACAACAACCACCTCATCAACAGAATTTTCAAGGAAATTATCAAAGGGGTTACAATCAGAACAACTTCAATCAAGGCGGTCAAGGTGGATCGAATCAAGGACCATCACAACAAAATTTCACAAGGAATTATCAACAAAATCAAAATCAGAATCAATTTCAAGGGAATTCTTCACAAGGCAATGATGATTCGGTAAAATTTCAACTCAATGAGATTATGGAAATGTTGAAGGGTGTGGTGCAAAAGCAGGAGATCACCGACAAGACGGTTGGTGCCTTATCAAAGCAAATGGGTCAATTAGCCGAAGGTGTGGCTACTCGAGATCAAGGGAAGTTACCAAGTGATACTACAGTCAATCCTCAACATGGTTCAAGTTCTAAGAACACAAGAAATGTGAAAATCAATGAGGTACGTACACTTAGGAGTGGCAAGGTTTATGAAAGTGGTGATTATCATCCACCACAATTCGTTGAAGGTGTGGTGGAAGATGTGGAAGAAGATTCAGATGTTGAGGGTGAGATGGAATCTAATGCGAACAAAACCTAAACAAAACAAGTTTTTGAAAATTCAATTAATGAAAAAGTTTTGAAAAATGATTCTATTATTTCTAAGGAGAAGGTTGTAGAGTCCAAGTCTACACCATTTCATTTAGCATTAGTAAAACCATCAAAGAAGGCATCTTCAAAGAAAAAGGGCCCATAATCCGAGGAAATGTGGGAGATATTCAAACAAGTTAAAATTAACTTACCTTTACTTGATGCAATTAAACAGATTCCATCTTATGCTAAATATTTGAAAGAATTGTGCACTCAAAAATGTCAAATTAAGCTTCCCAAAAAGCTTGATGTAACCACACATGTGAATGCCATCTTAACTGGTACTCTTCCACCAAAGATGTCCGATCCAGGAGCACCCTTAATTTCTATTCAAGTGGGTGATTCAAAAATCAATAGGGCACTCCTAGATCTTGGTGAAAGTGTGAGCATCCTCCCATGAAGTCTTATGACCAATCTGATTTTGGTCCATTACAAAGAGTCGACACCACCATTGTGTTGGCAGATTTATCCCTCAAACTTCCTGGGGGATGGTGACAGATGTTATAGTCAAAGTGGAAGATTTTTACTATCCAGTTGATTTTCTTGTGCTTGATTATGAATCTAATTGTAAGGATAGGCAACCAAATGTCATTTTGGGTTGATCGTTTTTAAGAACTGCAAATACCCAAATCAATTGTGGAAATGGGACAGTTGATATGACTTTTGGCAACCGGAAATTGAGGTTTAATGTTTTTGCAAATTCATCTAATTCTCTAGTTGATAATGTATGCTTCATGGTAGACATTATTGACGGGTGTGTTCCTCCCCATAATTCACAAGGGGATGAAGACACCACTATGGAGAAGTGTTTTTTTATGACAGGTATAGGTTGGAGGAAATCAAAGAGTTAATGGAAGAGGAAAGCAAGGTTGAAGCAATGGCAATCACAGATGGGAGACCACCATGGACACTACAAGTGGAGAGCTTACCAGATCACATTGATTCAAAGTTGAAACCATCTCTAGAAGAACCTCCTAAGGTTGAGTTGAAAGAACTTCCTAAACACCTAAAGTATGCATTTCTAGGTGAGAAGCAAACATTACCGGTCATCATAGCATCAAATCTGAAAACAAATCAAGAAGATGACCTTCTAAAGTTGTTAAAGAAGCATAAGGCAGCTATTGGTTGGACCATAGCGGATTTGAAGGGAATAAGCCCTTCATAGTGATGCACAAGATCATCACTGATGAGAGTGTCAAGCCATCTCGAGATGCACAAAGGCGATTGAATCCAAATATACGTGAGGTGGTCAAGAAAGAAGTTTTGAAGTGGCTCGATGCAGGTATTGTCTACCCAATTTCTGATAGCATGTGGGTGAGTCCTACCTAAATTGTTCCCAAGAAAAAAGGTATTCAAGTGGTACATGGAGATAATGGTGAGCAAATTGCTACCCGACCGGTAACCGGGTGGCGGGTTTGTATTGATTATAGGAAGTTAAATTCTGCTACTTCTAAAGATCATTTTCCATTGCCATTTATTGATCAGATTGTTGAAAAACTTGCAGGTCAAAAGTTCTATTGTTTCTTGGATGGGTATTCCGGTTATAACCAAATAGCGATTCATCCGGAAGATCAACAAAAGACAACGTTCACATGTCCGTATGGTACTTTCGCATTTAGGCGGATACCATTTGGCTTGTGTAACGCCCCTGCCACCTTCCAAAGGTGCATGATGAGCATATTTTATGATATGGTCGGGGAGTCTTTGGAGATTTTCATGGATGACTTTTCTATTTTTGGTCATTCCTTTGAGATTTGTCTTGATGAGTTGGAAAAAGTTTTAAAAAGATGCACCGAAACAAATCTCGTGCTAAGTTGGGAGAAGAGCCATTTCATGGTTCAAGAAGGAATTGTACTTGGGCATGCGAATTCTCATCGAGGAATTGAAGTTGATCGTGCCAAAGTACAAGTCATTTCTACTCTTCCCCCACCATCTAATGTGAAGGGTGTTCGATCTTTCTTGGGACATGCCGGTTTCTATCGCCATTTCATCAAAGATTTTAGTGCAATTTCAAAACCATTGTGCAATTTTTTAATAAAGGACGCACCATTTATCTTTGATGAGGCATGTCTTAAAGCTTTTAATGTGCTCAAACAACATTTAGTTGCAGCCCCTATCTTGCAATCACCAGATTGGACATTACCTTGTGAAATAATGTGTGATGCAAGTGACCACGTAGTTGGGGCTGTTCTAGGGCAAAGGGTGAATAAAAATCCAGTTGCCATTTACTATGCTAGCAAAACTCTCTCAGAAGCTCAACTTAATTATACAACAACCGAGAAAGAATTGCTAGCAGTTGTTTATGCACTTGATAAATTCAGGTCATATATTTGGGGTAGTAAAGTGATTATTTATTCTGACCATAGTGCAGTGAGATACTTGATGGAGAAAAATGATGCCAAGCCACGTTTGATTAGATGGATCCTTTTATTATAGGAATTTGATTTTGAAGTGAGAGATAAGAAAGGATATGAAAATGTGGTAGTGGATCATTTATCAAGAATACCATCAATTGAGGAGGATCATTCAAGGGAGATCAATGAATCCTTTCCTGATGAGCATTTATTTAATGTTTCTAATTTACCATGGTATGCTCATATTGTCAAGTTTTTGGCTGCAGGAAAGATGCCCGAGTTCTGGAATAGTCAAAAGAGGAAACACTTCCTATTTCAAGTCAAGCACTACATATGGGATGAGCCGGATCTTTTTAAAGTTGGTCCAGATCAAATAATTAGGAGATGTATCCCTGAAGAGGAAGTACAAACTGTGTTAGCCCATGCGCATACATACGCATGTGGTGGTCATTTTAGTGGGAAGAAGACGGGTCATAGAGTTTTCGATTGTGGCTTTTATGGGCCTACTGTTTTTCGTGATGCTTTTGAGTTTAGTAAGCGTTGCACACATTGTCAAAAAAGTGGTGGGATTTCCAAATGGGATGAAATGCCTATGTCCCCAATTCTGGTAGTGGAGATTTTTTATGTTTGGGGAATTGACTTCATGGGTCCATTTCCTAACTCGTTTGGAAATTACTTCATTCTTGTGGTAGTGGATTATGTGTCTAAGTGAATTGAAGCTATCGCCACAAGAACGATTGACCATAAAGTTGTATGCCAATTTGTCCAAACAAACATTTTTAGTAGACATGGAATTCCACGTGCGATCATAAGCGATGGGGGGTCTCATTTCAAACATTTTCAGTTTGGCAAGTTGCTTAAACATTATGGTATCCATCATCGGGTTGCAACGCCTTATTACCCACAAACTAGTGGGCAAGTGGAAGTGTCTAATCGGCAACTAAAGGAAATTTTGCAAAAGACGGTTCGGCCGGATCGCAAGGATTGGTCTTTGAGACTCAATGAAGCCTTGTGGGTTTACCTAACCGCATTCAAAACACCGATTGGCACTACCCCTTACCGACTAGTATATGGGAAAGGATGTCATTTACCTATGGAACCATCGTGCTCTTTGGGCAATAAAAGCCGTTAATGTTGATTTTGATGTGGCAGGAAAAGAAAGGAAATTGCAATTGTGTGAGCTAGAGGAATTACGGGATGAAGCGTATGAATGCTCTACAAGATATAAGATGAAGATGAAGGCCATTCATGATTCCAATATCAAAGAAAAGACGTTTGAAGAAGGTCAAAAGGTTTGGCTTTACAACTCAAAAATCAAATTCTTTCCAGGCAAGCTAAAGAGCAAGTGGATGGGACCATTTGTGGTGAAGAGAGATGGAAAATCTGGTGAGATAGAGATTGTAGATGAGAAGGATGGTCAAGTGCAAGTGGTGAATGGTCTTCGATTGAAGCCATATATAACAAATGTGGAAGTCTCAAGCACAAGTGAAGATGTGATGAATTTCTTGGTTGATTCACCAATTTACTATCCACCATGACAACCAAGTGAGGTATTGTCAGGCTGTAGACATTAAATGCAGCTCTAAACGGGTGTTTAACTTTGTGTTTGTGTGTTGCTTCTAGGTTTTATTTTATAGTTTTAGTAAGTAATCAACATCGTCATCATAGTAAGGCTTTAAGTTGGGGAAGACGGGTGGATGGATTGGGCAATTTATGTGTGCTTATCGTGTGCTTGTATTCTTTGATGTTGGAGAGATATGGGATTTAGAAATCTGGGTGTTTGATGGGTTATTTGAGCATTAGGGACAATGCTTGAGATTAAGTTAGGGAGGAGGATTGGTTTGTTTTAGTTAGTCAATTTCCAAAATAATAAATAAATAAACAAAAAAAAAGGTTTGAAATTGTGGTTTGGAACTGAATGCTACGCCACATATATATATATATATATAAAATAATAAATAAGAGAAATAGTAATTGAAATGCTTTATCCTCCTGTCAAACGCCAACTTTGTAATTTCTACCATCTCCTACGCTGATTCCTCAAGTTCCTGTCATACCTAACGCCGCTAAGGGTCTGTCTTACCCCAACCCTTACGCCGCCTCGTCGGGTCCCGTTTCACCGCAGAAAAACCCATACCCGGGTGTTACCCACGTTCACCAATCTTCTTTATCTCTCTAAATTGTTTTTTTTTTAAAAAAACCTAGTGTTCCGAGTTGCAACTTCTCCAATTTTGAACCAAAAGTTCTAATTTTTATTTCTAAGTTGCTTAGAATTTTGAGCGGAACACAATCCACCAGTTTGTTTTTGGAAATTCTTTGTGGTGAGTGCAGGTATGGGAAGCAAAAGAAAAGGGAAGGAACAAGCGTTGAAGAAGCAAAGAGGAGGAAACAGTGAGGGTCATGACACTGCTGCAGAAGAGGTAAGGATTGTGAAACCTGACTGGAATAGGAGTAACAGGTTATCAAAATTGGCTGTGGAATGGCAAGTGGACCTATATATGGAGAAGATTTCAGAAATAACTCGAGCCAGGTTAGGGGTTGTGAAAAAACATACTACCTTGTCAGATTTTGAATATTTTGGTGTGGCTGAGTGTTTCAGAAGGTTAGGGTGGGAGAATGTACTCACTTTTAACAATGAAAACAAAACTGAAGTGTACATGGATGAGATTATTGAGTGGATGTCTACCCTTACATGGAAAGACGGAAAGAAACCGCCTCATACTACAGAGTTAATTAGAATAGTTAAGGGGAAGAAGGTGCCATTGTCTTTTAGTGTTATGGATAAGATAGTTAAACTCGATACCGGTGCAATCAATCCCAAAAGAGCATATGAATATCTGTGACGTTTCGGATTTTTTTTTCGTTCTCGCATTTGTATTATATTTATCGTGTAATCATTCTCTACTTAAATAAAATGTAAGAGTTTTTATTTAGTTTTATACAAATAGGTATTTTATTTTACGGATTTAAACTAATTAAAATTTTATAAATTTTAGAAACTTATATAAAATATTATATAAAAATCTAAAATTAAAAGTTTCACATTCAATAAAATAACCTATTTAAATAAGATAAATAACTTTTATAAAAATTATATATAATAATAAAGAATAAAATAAGTTATAAAAACATTTTTAAATTAATTTGATTTAAAAGAAATTAAATTAAATAAAAGTTCAGGGGTTGTTTTGTAATTAATCAAACTAGAAGGTTTTAAAACTAAAATCGGTTGAGGGGCTGTTTCTGGACAATTTAAACTACAAGGACCCATCCGTATTTATTTCAAGGGCTAATTTAAGTCAAACCAAACTCCAGGGACTAAAACTGCCAATTCCCAAATCGTTTATCCGGTCACCCCCTTCGTTGGTCCGACGGGTAAAGCCATTTTCCGGCGAACCCCCAACAGGGCTGTCCCCTGCACCTCGACAGCCGCTACAGGCATCCCTGAGCTCGTCTCCTCCACGTGAACAAAAGGCCCCGACCAATTGGTCTCCCCAACATAAGGATCGTCTGATCCTGTTGGTGGCCGAGAAACCCACTTTTGAATTCGCGCCCGACAGACCACCTCCACGCATGTTGAATGTCTGGGTAGTTTCCTCTCGTCCAGACTAGTGTCGGAACGTGCCCAATTGCACGTTTTAACAAAGAAATCAAGATCGGTTATAAATAGCCATAGTCGGACCTGCTCGAGCTCGCGACCCCTTTTTCACCCACTCTCACTTCAAATTGAAGACGGCATTGTGTTCGTCGCCTCTGAGTGAAGCTGTGACCAGAGTCTTAGAGCCCAATTCCATCCCGAAGCTTGAATTCCCATTCTTGATATTCTCGGATTAAAAGCTCTGCCGTTCGACCCTTTGCGACCACGTAAGAATCTTCAACTTCGTTTCTTTAGTTTCTGTTATCATAAGGCAAACCGAACCAGTCGAAGTTACGACTCCAAAACCGTCAATTACCGGACAAACTAATGTTCTAAAAGAATTACTGTTTTAATTGCTAAAGTCTGGGTCATCGAAACTACTTAGTTTCGATTGAGTAAATGGTCAATCGAAACTAATAGTTTCGATAGATGGTAGTTTCGACAGCCTGTGTATCACTTATAAATGATCAATCGAAACTAGTAGTTTCGATAAAAGATAGTTTCGACAGCCTGAATATCACTTATAAATGATCAATCGAAACTAGTAGTTTCGACAGATGGTAGTTTCGACAGCCTGTGTATCACTTATAAATGGTCAATCGAAACTAGTAGTTTCGACTGAACATAGTTTCGATACCTGTCACAACTATAAAGCAGTTTCGATCAAATCAGTAATTTCAAGTAAATCTGGACCAACTTTTATGCAAATAACACTGAGAAATGCTATTATAAACATATACACAATTAAATACTAATACGCACATGTAAACATACAATGATACCCATTTATCTACATAGGGTATCAACGTGCTTAGGCTTCCACATACTTATCACCTACACGCGTGGAAAAATACCCGCTTGCAAGGTGAGTTACATAGCCCCTATTTTACATTTTTATACATTTTGGGGTGAAATATTATACATGCTACTCACATTGTTTATACGTGTTATACATGAGACTATATGCTTATTCTTTGGATGTACATACATTTAAACACAAGACAACCAACTGTAATATTGATAGATCTATTGTGCCTAACCAGCCCACCCGGTTAGGGTGTTTATTACTACATACTCGGATATAACCGCGTGTTATATTCAAACATATCGGATATAGTGGGTAACTATATTCAAACATACCGGACTTAACTGTTGTGCTTTGTTCAAGCGCGTCAAACTCGGTTTGAATTGTGATTAAATAAATGATACATCATACATACTATGTTTAACAAGATAAACAATGAGTTGCAAAACGATTTACAACTACTATTTACCGGAATTACTAAACCTATGTACTCACCAACTTTTTAGTTGACACTTGATTTAAATAATGTTTCAGGTTTGGATATGTGACTACTTGCCGAAGATTTCTCCACTTAAGGACTATGGACCTAGTTAAATAAATCAATGTTTTGAACTAGACTAGGTTATTTGGAATGTATCGAATTTGGATCTTGTTGTCTTTAAATTTAAATTAATGAATTATGCAACCTTTTAGCTATCATGTGCTTTTGAACAATCATTCCATTGTCCGCCTCGATGATTCCGCCATCGGTCGGGGTGTGACAGATTGGTATCAGAGCCAGGTTATAGGGAATTAGGTTATTAGACACAATGACCTAGACTATAACCCTAGCACTCCCTTTTATGTGTTATGTGCTAAATGATTAATTGCTACGTGAATTATTTGTAGTTAGGTATTATTTGAATTTTCCCGAGTATGGTACATGAGACTTATACACATACATACAAGACTTTGATACATGATACATACTTTACATACATATTTGACAAACAAACTTATGCAAACAAATACACTACCCATCCTTATCCATACTCTTTCCTAATCCATATTAATTGCAACATTCCTACACATTTTATACACATAAACTCTCAATTCTATTAAAATCTTGAAAATCTCGTCAACGACTTAATTTATTGAAACCAGTAAAGGACACGTGCAATCTGGAAGGGTGACACCTGTACATTGGGTTTTCTGTCTAGGAAAGCATTTCGTATAAATCCAAATAAACGGACCCGTATACTTTCCTGGGAATTCCTGAAGTGAGTGTTTACCTATAGGCTAAAGCATGTATCTTTGAAAGTTTTGAGGAATTATTTAACGTTGATAAGTCAATGTATTCGCAAGGATACGATCCGAACTTAAACTCAAAATTTGGGAACATTATAGCAAGATAGGAAGAACTAGACGAACATGCAAAGCAAATCATTATTACGGGTGCACACGTAATAACGATTTGTAGTGCATGCAAGTCCCGGCAATTCCTATTACGCAAATAATGATCTATAACATCATGTTCTATCCGGAATAGATGGCTTAGCTTTCTCCCCCCCCCCCCATCAACTTTGAATAAATACACATGCACTGGCACGCGTCATGATGAATCCCGTTTTCCTGCTTACATTATTTCCCGCTATAACTCATATATATCCATCTTATCTATCATTGTCTTTTGGTGTTAGAATGCCTCCTCGACGTGCAAACTCTAGCACTTCCAACCCGGATCTTGCTACTCTTCTTGCCCAGCCGGTAGGGCAAATGACCCAAGCAAATAACAACAGTGACGGGTCTCACAACATCCAAGGGAACGGTGGTACCAACCCGCCTCACTGCACGTTTAAGCACTTTAACTCGTGCAATCCTACAAAATTCTTCGGGACTGAAGGTGCTACAGGCCTACTGCAATGGTTTGAAAGCATGGAAATCACATTCCTAAACAGTGACTGTCCCGATAATCTTCAGGTTCGCTATGTCACAAGTGTACTTCAAAAGAGAGCCCTCACCTGGTGGAACGGTGAGAAACGCACTCGTGGTGCTGAGGTTGCTACATCCTTATCATGGGACGACTGAAGAAGGTCATGACTGATGAATTATGTCCTCGGAATGAAATGAGGAAGCTCGAGGCTGAGTTTTGGGATCTTGCCCAAGACAGCGGGGATACTCTGGCCTACACCACCCGGTTTCAAGAACTAAGTCTGCTGGTGCCTCATATGATCACTCCCCTTGCTCGGGGAATTGAAAAATGCATAGGCGGGCTGCCTATGCAAATTCAAGATGCGGTGTTAGGAAGCAATCCTCCTACACTTGAAGCTGCTATCCGTCTATCTGCTACACTATCCGACAACCATGTCAAAGCCGGCACCTTATCAAGAAAGGGTTCCAAGAAGGTTGTTTCTACTCTTGCGGCCGTCAAGGATGTAAAACCTGAGTCTTCTAACCGCAACAAGAAACGAAAAGGTCGAAACTTCGCAGCCGTAACTCCCGCTGTGCCTGCTATTCAAGCGGCCCCTTTGGGTCAAAACCCGAAAACTTATCAGGGCCCGAATCCCCAATGCCAGACCTGCAAGTACCATCATCCTGCCAACCTACCATGCCGATTGTGTTCAAGCTGTGGATGATATGATCACGTGGTCACTACTTGCCGTACTCGTCCTCCCGTCCATCAAGCTGCTCCAGCCAACCGCCCAATCTATCCGGCACCTCTCAATGGTCGGGCATGTTACGAATGTGGAGACCCAAACCATTTCCGTGACCGATGCCCAAAACTTTATCGTCAAGGTGGTCCTCAAGGACGAGCGTTTAACATAAACGCTAATGAGGCTCAAGCAAACAACGACGTGATAAACGGTACGTTTCTCGTAAACAATCATTATGCATCCATTTTATTTGATACTGGTGCCGATAGGAGTTTTATATCTCTTACC
The DNA here is from genome assembly GCA_023525975.1 of Smallanthus sonchifolius. NCBI lineage: Eukaryota > Viridiplantae > Streptophyta > Magnoliopsida > Asterales > Asteraceae > Smallanthus > Smallanthus sonchifolius. The sequence continues at coordinate 13,222,444 of CM042028.1, read as the reverse complement.
TTTGAATCTCGACTTGCTAAACAAATAACGAAACTTGACAATTCTTATTCCGTGGAGATAGCAAACGGAAAATCTATTACTATAAACTCTGTTATCCGCGACTGCAATCTCGAGCTTAATAATCACAAATTCTCTGTTGATCTCCTTCCAATGCAATTGGGAAGCTTCGATATTATAATTGGCATGGACTGGTTATCCAAACACCATGCCGAGGTCATTTGCTACGAAAAGTGTATACGCATACCTCTCTCTTCGGGCGACACGTTAGTTATGTTCGGTGAAAAACCATGTCGTAGTCTTCAACTCATGTCTTGCACATTAGCACAAAAGTACTTGCGGAAAAAGTACGTTGCTTTCTTGGCCCACATAGTTAACACGAAAGACAAGGGTAAGAAATTGCAAGACATTCCAATCATCCGAGATTTTCCCGAGGTATTCCCCGAGGATTTACCTGGTCTTCCTCCCCCTAGACAAGTGGAGTTTCGTATCGACCTTGTGCCTGGAGCAACTCCCGTGGCCAAAGCTCCCTATCGTCTTGCACCTTCCGAGATGCAAGAGATTGCAAGTCAATTACAAGAACTCTCATCCAAAGGATTCATCCGCCCGAGCCATTCACCTTGGGGTGCTCCCGTAATGTTCGTAAAGAAAAAGGATGGATCGTTTCGAATGTGCATCGATTATCGTGAACTCAACAAGCTTACAATTAAGAACCGTTATCCTTTACCCCGTATCGACGATCTTTTCGATCAGCTTCAAGGTTCAACATGTTTCTCCAAGATTGACCTTCGTTCTGGGTACCATCAACTTCGTGTTCTCGATGAAGACATTCCGAAGACTGCCTTTCGGACTAGATATGGTCACTACGAGTTCATGGTCATGCCATTCGGTTTAACTAATGCACCTGCGGTCTTCATGGACCTCATGAACCGTGTATGCAAACCTTATTTGGACAAGTTCGTGATCGTCTTCATTGACGACATCCTCATCTATTCTAAAACGAAAGCGGAACATGAACAACATCTTCGTTTGATCTTAGAACTCTTAAAGAAAGAACAACTATATGCCAAGCTCTCCAAGTGTGAATTCTGGCTAAAAGAGGTTCAATTTTTGGGACACATAGTCAACGATAAGGGAATTCATGTGGACCCGGAAAAGATCGAGGCGGTAAAGAATTGGAGTACTCCTAAGACTCCTACCGAGATTCGTTCATTCCTTGGACTAGCAGGTTACTATCGTCGCTTCATCTCAAATTTCTCCAAGATTGCGGTCCCGCTCACTGCCTTGACTCACAAAGGTAAGCATTACGAGTGGGGACCCAAGCAAGAGGAAGCTTTTCAAACTCTCAAGCACAAGCTCTGCAATGCTCCTATCCTAACTCTTCCTAGTGGTAGTGACGACTTTGTCGTTTATTGTGATGCATCCAACCAAGGTCTTGTTTTTGTTCTTATGCAACGAGGTCAAGTAATTGCATACGCATCACGTAAACTCAAAGTCCATGAGAAGAACTATACGACCCATGATCTCGAGCTTGGTGCTGTCGTGTTCGCCTTGAAAATTTGGAGACACTATCTATATGGCACCAAATGCGTGGTTTCAACCGACCACAAAAGTCTCCAACATATTTTCAATCAAAAAGAGCTTAATATGAGGCAACGACGATGGGTTGAACTTCTAAACGACTACGACTGCGAGATCCGCTACCACCCCGGCAAAGCAAACATTGTAGCCGACGCCTTGAGCCGTAAAGAACGTATCATGCTTCATAGTGTACATATTCATAACGATATCCAAGCCCGTATTCTCAAAGCACAACACACCTCGGTTACCGAGGGAAACATGTATCAAGAGATGGCATGTGGCGTAGAACTCTTGCTAGAAACCAAATCCAACGGTCTATTGTATTACTTGGACCGTATCTGGGTTCCCGATCGCGACGATCTCCGTATATTTTTGATGAACGAGTCCCATAAAACTCGATATTCGATACATCCCGGAGCTGATAAGATGTACATGGGTCTCCGTCAGCAATATTGGTGGCCCGGCATGAAAAAGGATATTGCCCTCTTTGTGGCAAAATGCTTAACTTGTTCTAAAGTGAAGGCCGAACACCAAAAGCCTTCCGGACTCCTCGAACAACCAGAAATTCCAATGTGGAAATGGGAGAACCTTGCTATGGACTTCATCACCAAACTTCCACGCACTACTAGTGGGCACGATAGCATCTGGGTTATTATCGACCGACTTACAAAGTCTGCTCACTTCTTGCCTATTCGTGAGGACTATCGAGTCGAGAAATTGGCTTGGATCTACATTGATGAGATCATAAGTCGTCACAGAATCCCTTTGAACATCATCTCCGATCGTGATTCACGTTTTACTTCCCGATTTTGGCAATCATTACAATCTGCGCTTGGTACTCGTTTGGATTTAAGTACGGCTTACCATCCTCAAACTGATGGACAAACCGAGCGAACAATCCAAACTCTCGAGGATATGCTTAGAGCTTGTGTCATTGACTTTGGTGGCAATTGGAATTCTCACCTACCACTGATCGAATTTTCCTACAACAACAGCTACCACACAAGTATTAACATGGCACCGTTTGAAGCTCTTTATGGGCGAAAATGTCGTTCACCGATTTGTTGGAACGAAATTGGGGAAGCACAAATCACCGGTCCCGAGCTTATCCAATAGACCACAGATAAAATCTTTCTTATTCGTGACAACATTCGAGCAGCAAGGAGTCGGCAAAAGAGCTATGCCGATAAAAGACGAAAACCCTTGGAATTTCAAGTTGGGGATATGGTTCTCCTAAAGGTATCACCTTGGAAGGGCGTAGTCCGATTTGGAAAGAAAGGAAAACTTGCACCTCGATATGTGGGTCCATTCAAGATACTCGAAAGGGTAGGAAAAGTGGCCTACAAACTCGATCTTCCTTCAGAACTCAGCAACGTTCATCCAACTTTTCATGTATCTAATTTGAAAAAGTGTCTAGCCGACGAGAATCTCCACATCCCTCTTGACGAAGTGCGTATTGACGAAAAAATGCACTTTGTTGAAAAACCCGTGGAAATCATGGACCGAGAAGTTAAGAAACTCAAGCGTAGCCGCATCCCCATTGTCAAGGTCCGTTGGGAATCTAAACGTGGACCCGAGTTCACTTGGGAACGTGAAGACCAAATGAAGACCAAGTATCCGCATCTCTTTTCATAGCCTCCACTAGTTGAATTTCGGGGCGAAATCCCTCTAACATGGGGAGACTGTGACGTTTCGGATTTTTTTTCGTTCTCGCATTTGTATTATATTTATCGTGTAATCATTCTCTACTTAAATAAAATGTAAGAGTTTTTATTTAGTTTTATACAAATAGGTATTTTATTTTACGGATTTAAACTAATTAAAATTTTATAAATTTTAGAAACTTATATAAAATATTATATAAAAATCTAAAATTAAAAGTTACACATTCAATAAAATAACCTATTTAAATAAGATAAATAACTTTTATAAAAATTATTTATAATAATAAAGAATAAAATAAGTTATAAAAACATTTTTAAATTAATTTGATTTAAAAGAAATTAAATTAAATAAAAGTTCATGGGTTGTTTTGTAATTAATCAAACTAGAAGGTTTTAAAACTAAAATCGGTTGAGGGGCTGTTTCTGGACAATTTAAACTACAAGGACCCATCCGTATTTATTTCAAGGGCTAATTTAAGTCAAACCAAACTCCAAGGACTAAAACTGCCAATTCCCAAATCGTTTATCCGGTCACCCCCTTCGTTGGTCCGGCGGGTAAAGCCATTTTCCGGCGAACCCCCGACAGGGCTGTCCCCTGCACCTCGACAGCCGCTACAGGCATCCCTGGCCCTCCACGTGAACAAAAGGCCCCGACCAATTGGTCTCCCCAACATAAGGATCGTCTGATCCTGTTGGTGGCCGAGAAACCCACTTTCGAATTCGCGCCCGAAAGACCACCTCCACGCATGTTGAATGTCTGGGTAGTTTCGTCTCGTCCAGACTAGTGTCGGAACGTGCCCAATTGCACGTTTTAACAAAGAAATCAAGCTCGGCTATAAATAGCCATAGTCGGACCTGCTCGAGCTCGCGACCCCTTTTTCACCCACTCTCACTTCAAATTGAAGACGGCATTGTGTTCGTCGCCTCTGAGTGAAGCTGTGACCAGAGTCTTAGAGCCCAATTCCATCCCGAAGCTTGAATTCCCATTCTTGATATTCTCGGATTAAAAGCTCTGCCGTTCGACCCTTTGCGACCACGTAAGAATCCTCAACTTCGTTTCTTTACTTTCTGTTATCATAAGGCAAACCGAACCAGTCGAAGTTACGACTCCAAAACCGTCAATTACCGGACAAACTAATGTTCTAAAAGAATTACTGTTTTAATTGCTAAAGTCTGGGTCATCGAAACTACTTAGTTTCGATTGGGTAATTGGTCAATCGAAACTAATAGTTTCGATAGATGGTAGTTTCGACAGTCTGTGTATCACTTATAAATGATCAATCGAAACTAGTAGTTTCGATAAAAGATAGTTTCGACAGCCTGAATATCACTTATAAATGACCAATCGAAACTAGTAGTTTCGACAGATGGTAGTTTCGACAGCCTGTGTATCACTTATAAATGATCAATCGAAACTAGTAGTTTCGACTGAACATAGTTTCGATACCTGTCACAACTATAAAGCAGTTTCGATCAAATCAGTAATTTCAAGTAAATCTGGACCAACTTTTATACAAATAACACTGAGAAATGCTATTATAAACCTATACACAATTAAATACTAATACGCACATGTAAACATACAATGATACCCATTTATCTACATAGGGTATCAACGTGCTTAGGCTTCCACATACTTATCACCTACACGCGTGAAAAAATACCCGCTTGCAAGGTGAGTTACATAACCCCTATTTTACATTTTTATACATTTTGGGGTGAAATATTATACATGCTACTCACATTGTTTATACGTGTTATACATGAGACTATATGCTTATTCTTTGGATGTACATACATTTAAACACAAGACAACCAACTGTAATATTGATAGATCTATTGTGCCTGACCAGCCCACCCGGTTAGGGTGTTTATTACTACATACTCGGATATAACCGCGTGTTATATTCAAACATATCGGATATAGTGGGTAACTATATTCAAACATACTGGACTTAGCTGTTGTGCTCTGTTAAAGCGCGTCAAACTCGGTTTGAATTGTGATTAAATAAATGATACATCATACATACTATGTTTAACAAGATAAACAATGAGTTGCAAAACGATTTACAACTACTATTTACCGGAATTACTAAACCTATGTACTCACCAACTTTTTAGTTGACACTTGATTTAAATAATGTTTCAGGTTTGGATATGTGACTACTTGCCGAAGATTTCTCCACTTAAGGACTATGGACCTAGTTAAATAAATCAATGTTTTGAACTAGACTAGGTTATTTGGAATGTATCGAATTTGGATCTTGTTGTCTTTAAATTTAAATTAATGAATTATGCAACCTTTTAACTATCATGTGCTTTTGAACAATCATTCCATTGTCCGCCTCGATGATTCCGCCATCGGTCGGGGTGTGACAATATCCATCGGCAAACCATATATATTGTGCATTGAAGGATGACGAATGGTGCACAATGCTAGCAGAGTAATTTCAAGTTGATGAAGTGGATCCAGAGATGAAGTTAATGAAATACCAGTTGAAGCCTCTGCCTAGATTATTGATGAGCATCTTCAATTTCAATGTGGTTCCAAGGTTGGGAGATGGAGAAAAGATTAGACGTTATGAGGTACGGATCTTGTATGCATTACTCACGGGGATACCTACATTATCATTCCGGCATTTGGTGTTACATAATATTTGGGAATCTCATGAGGATAATGAAAGGTCCAGAATCCCACATTGTAGGTTACTTTCCCGGATGTTAATGAATGCAAATGCCATACCAGAAAGAGCAAAACCATATAAAATGAGACAAACCCCATTTTGTATTAAGAAACTTAATGAGTTTATTTGGGATTTTAAAAGGGGGAGGACTCGGTGTATTCTTATTGATTTGGTTAACAAGAGGCGTCAAGTTTTTGAGAGGACGGATGTGTCGGATGAGGAGGAAATATTTGATGTAGATGATGAAGAACAAAATCAAGAAGAAGATGAAGAAAGAAGGGAGCCTATTCAGAGTGTACCACAACAGGGACAAGGTAATGTGAGCAAGGTTTTACAGCATCCTATTAGATTTGGTAGATGGTCACTAGGTGAGAGAAGACTTTGGGAGATCTTTTCAGAAGAGCACAAAAAGACTCGTCGTTGGAGGGAAAAGCAAGAAAGACTAGCAGCTCAAGAACGAGAGGACCAAGTTGGATGGAGAAGAAGAATGGAAGTGTTTGTTACTACAAGCATTCACGTTAGAGAGATAAATCTGAATGAGAGATTTAGATACGAGGAGAATGTGAGGCATTACTATGATTATCAAGCAGGGCTTCCATACATGGAACATCCACCACCGGTGGATTGGAGTAGTTTACCTCCACATGGCCCTGATGTCAGCATGCCACATTTTCCCCAAAGTTATCCATCCCGTAGGGTGCCACTACAGCCCAACATCCTCACACCAGCTGAAGGAAGTTCGAGCCAAACTCAACCAGACCCCCTACATGGGTTTATACGAGTCTCTCTTTGGACCGCATGCAGGCTCTCACCAGCCAGGTTAATGTTTTCTTTCCTTTACTGCTTATTTTTTTTTTATTCTTATTTTTGTGTTTGGTGGTGTTTAAAAAAAAGATTTATATATTCGTGTTTTGGGGATTGTGTGTTTGTGCATCTAGAGAGTCACATTTAGTTATTGAGTTATGTTAGATTTGGTGGAACCCAGTTATGATGAAAATGGATTAAATGCTCAAGGAATATATGTGCAAATGCATGATGTGAGTGAAGTGAATATGTTATGTGAATATGGCTTGCTATACATGAGAAATGATAGAAAACTAACATGTCAAAGTTTAAGCAAGAAATAAAAATCATAGGGGACAAAAGTATGATTAAATTGTGGTGTGTTGGTAGGCAAATCTCTCTTGAAATCACCATTGTATGTGTTAAATACTAAGTTGGATTTTGAAGTGCTTGATTCCTCATCTTAATATAAGTGAAGTGGTTTCATTATCTACTATAAGAAAAGAAGCTTGTGTGACAATTGCCAAGGTGTGTGGAAATAAAAGCATATCAATTAATCGGTTAGATCTTGCAGTTATGATACTAGGCTGTCATGAGCGATGTTTTGTTATGTGAAAGTGATGTCTGTTATTGAACCCTAGTGAGAATTTTGAGCCAATACATGACTGACACATCTGTAATCAGTCTTATTCATTTCATGAGGGAAATCTTCTATTGAATTGATATCTAGAACTTGCGTATAGTTTGTTCAAGATTACAAGTATTCATGCGTATGAATGATAATGGCATCTTAGGTATACCCCTTCATTATTCCATTCTATTGTTTCCCCCACCTACACATATATCCATTAGTGAGCCAAGCTGAGCCTAATTGTTAAATCCGTCGTTTGATCCAACCCAAGTATGTAGCCAAGCCATTTGAAGCCTCCTTAAAGTTTGAACCCTAATTAAGCATGTGTAATAAGTTTAGATTTTGTATTTGAAATTATAGAAATGTATAGTTTAAAGTTTTCATGTTAAAAAAAAATTTTAAAAAAGGTGCAAACTTCTAATAGTTGTAGTATCAAGTTAGGAATCAGTTCCAAGAAGAGAATTCTCATATTATTCTCTATATATATAAAAAAAAGAGATATATATATATATATATATATTTATATTAGTTAGATTTGTGTACATATAGTTGAAATTACCATGCTTAATTATTTAAATGAACCACTTGAGCCTTTCTGACCTACCTTTAACCTTGCCCCGTTACAAGCTTTACAAAGACCATTTGACATAAGCATGAGTACAAGTTGTAGTGGAGAAATTAAACTATATGCAAGCCTATGGAACCCAATTTTCTTGAATTGATGAGTGAAATACTAAACCTTGAAAATTGTTGAGAGAGTGAGCATTCATTAGCAGACTTCCTATCTAACAGATTTCACTTGCACATAATAGTGCATTATGTGCATTCATATGTATTGTTGAAACACACCACTTTTAAAAACTATAAAACTTTAACGCGCGGAAGTCTTAACCCAGGAAATATTTTTTTTTTTTTTACCATCTCGCGTAGCGCGAGAAAACAAGCCTCCTCCCTCGCGATACGCGAGGGAGTCAAAAACTCAGAAAGTTTCTCAGATTTCAGCAGGTTTTCATACTTAGCCATTTTTCTAACTTTTTCCAAAATACAAGACAACAATTTTGCCCAAAACATGGGTTTTAACCAAAATCCCCTTCAACAACATGATCACAACCCAAAAACATGTTTTGTTTATCAAATTACAATCAAAAGGGGGAATTCCACCAAATCATCAAAACATGAAAATATGCATACGAGGATCCGCCAACGCCTTGGACTTGACTTTGACTACCTCGGAGCTTTTCCTATATTCACCACACATATCACCATTAGTAATGAAGATAAATTCATAACAAACAAGTAAATTCCTACTTGTTTCACCCATTCACCCATTTGACCCGTTTCCACCCAAATTGTCATTTAGGCTACATATTCTTGCACCCTTACTACAAGTTTCAATTATGATCAACACATGATCCATTTCCATTATGGCACAAAGGCCATAACTCCTTTTCATTTATGATCAACACATGATCCATTTCCAATATGGCACAAGGCCATATCTCCGTTTCATTTATGATCAACACATGATCCATTACCATTATAGCACAAGGCCATAACTCCGTTTCATTTATGATCAACACATGATCCATTACCATTATAGCACAAGGCCATAACTCCGTTTCATTCATTGCACATACTAAATCATTCACAATTATCATATCACAAGTATACACACAATCACATAACACATAATCCATAAAATTCACCATTTATCACCAATACTAAGTAAGTGCATAGGCACTTACCTTTTGGGTTAGACGACTCCGCTCCGCCTTCTAGACCCACAATTTGATTGCCTAAACATACACACCTAGTTTAGTAATCTAATCATTCATTCAAAGCACATACAATTGAGTTTACCACCCAAATTTCCATTTTCAACCCAAATTGACCCGTTTGGGTTATTTCCATATCCAAGCACTCCCTTTAATCAAGAACTCAACTCAACCACTAGAATTCTCTTTCCAATACCTTGACACTAATTTTTATCAAACTAGTTTCTTTAAGTTAATTTGGGGTTTGTTTAAGTGTCTAACACCTCCATAACACTTAATCATCATCAATTTATCAATTTTTCATCAAAACCCCAAAACCCTCAATTTCCTCCATATGAACCCTAATTTTCAAAAATCAAAATCAAAGGGTTCCATGGTGTTATTCACCTTCCTACACCTTTAGTTTAGCTAGATTATCAATAATCTAACACCATTTTACCACATGCAACCATAATTTCGGGTTTTCAACAAAACCCAACAAGAACACCATAAATGGTGGATCAAAGAGGAAGAAATCACTTACTTGATGTTAGAAAGGTGATGTGTGAGCCAACACCTTCAAGTTACAAGCTTCAAACACACGAATTTTGGCTTCAACCAGATTTCTCCTCTCTTCCTCTTCTCTTGAACGACCCAACTCCAAAATGAAGTCAATTTTGACTTCTAAATGTCAAATATGGCAGATTTGTCATGTTTCACCTTTAGCCCCACTACTTTCAATCTTTTCCATTTCCTTCCATAACTAGTTAAAACTAGTATATCCCCGTTACTAACTTGAAACCCGCTTGTTTTCACTTATTTCTAAAATATTATTTTCACCATAATATTTATTAGAATTATTTATTTATTTATAACGAGACCCGGATTTTGATTCGTTACAAATCTCCTCCCCTTATTTGGGTTTCGTCCCCGAAACCCGACTTCACATAAAAAGGTTCGGATAGCATTTGAGCATCTCTTCCTCGGTTTCCCAAGTCATTTCCGCCCCCTTTCTATGCTTCCATCTAACCAATACTTGGCTAATCTCTTTATTACGTAACTTCTTCACCTTCCTATCCAAGATTGCCACCGGTTCTTCAACATAATTTAACTTTTCATCCAATTCGATATCGTCCAAAGGGACAAAAGTAGATTCATCCGCCAAACACTTCCGCAAATGAGACACATGGAACGTGTTATGAAGTCTACTTAGTCCCTCCGGTAACTCCAATCGATAAGCTACCGTACCCACCTTTGCTATCACCTTAAACGGCCCGATGAAACGAGGACTTAACTTCCCCCGTTTCCTAAACCGTATCACCCCTTTCCAAGGAGAGACTTTCAAAAGCACAAAGTCCCCCACTTGAAACTCAATCGCCCGCTTCCTATTATCAGCATAAGACTTTTGGCGATCTTGAGCCGCATTCAAGCGTGCTCTAATTTGGTCAATACTATCATTAGTTTCCTTGACCACTTCGACACTACCAAGCTCCCGTTGACCAATCTCACCCCAACACACGGGTGTTCGACACTTTCTCCCATACAATGCCTCAAAAGGCGGCATACCAATACTAGAATGGTAACTATTGTTGTAAGAGAATTCCGTCAACGGTAAATGGTCGTCCCAACTACCACCAAAATCCAAGGCACACGCTCGCAACATATCCTCGAGCGTTTGAATCATTCGCTCGCTTTGACCATCCGTTTGTGGATGATAAGCGGTGCTAAGATTCAATCTAGTCCCCATATCCTCATGGAATTTCTTCCAAAAACGAGAAGTAAATCTCGTATCACGATCCGATATAATCGACACCGACACACCATGACGTGACACAATTTCCTTCACATACATTTCCGCCAATCTATCCGAAGAATACGTTTCCTTTATAGGAAATAAATGTGCACTCTTCGTCAACCGATCCACTACTACCCATATCGCATCATAACCCTTTCGAGTCTTTGGTAGTTTAGTGATCAAATCCATGGTTATATTTTCCATTTCCAAAGCGGTATTTCAAGCGGTTGAAGCTTTCCATACGGCTTTTGATGCTCCGCCTTAACCCTTAAACATGTGAGACAACTCTCCACATACTTAACAATATCACACCTCATACCCGGCTACCAAAAATGACACCTCAAATCATAAAACATCTTTGTGGCCCCCGGATGGATAGAATATTTGGATTTATGCGCCTCGTCAAGAATAGTTGTCAAGACACTTGACAACCTAGGTATCCAAATTCTATCAAAGCATGTCTTCAAACCCATGCTATTTTCACCAAGCTTATCAACATAAGAAATCATCCGTTCTTTCTTCAAGTCGCCACCAAGTGCTAACACTTGGGCCTCCCGGATTTCATCAATAAAAGATGATGAAATTGTCATCTTAAATGACTTCACCTTGATAGGTGAATGACTTGACTTTCTACTAAGCGCATCCGCCACAACATTCGATTTACCCGGATGATAAAGTATCTCACAATCATAATCCTTAACCAATTCAAGCCACCGTCTTTGCCTCATATTGAGGTCCTTTTGGTCAAAGAAATATTTGAGACTTTTGTGATCCGTGTAGATCGTACACTTAGCACCATACAAATAATGCCTCCAAATCTTGAGCGCGAAAACCACGGCTGCAAGCTCTAAATCATGGGTTGGGTAATTCACCTCGTGAGTCTTTAATTGCCTAGATGCATAGGCAATCACTTTCCCTCTTTGCATCAAAACACACCCCAACCCCGAATGCGAGGCATCCGAATAAACAACAAAATCCTCGGTCCCGTCCGGCAAGGATAAAACAGGCGCCTTAGTCAACTTTTCTTTCAAGAGTTGAAAGGCAGATTCTTGCTCGGGACTCCAAACAAACTTTGTCTCCTTACGAGTCAACTTCGTCATCGGCAAAGCAATCCGAGAGAAGTTTTCGATGAACCTCCGATAATAACCCGCTAACCCCAAGAAACTTCTAATCTCCGAAGGCGTCTTCGGTGATGACCATTCTTTAACAGCCATAATCTTGGATGGGTCAACGGTAATTCCTCTTTAATTAATCACATGACCCAAGAATTGGATCTCGCGCATCCAAAATGCACACTTGGAGAATTTAGCATAAAGCTTCTCCTTTTGCAAGACTTCAAGAATCTCACGCAAATGACAAGCGTGATCACCCTCGCTCCTTGAATAGATGAGAAGATCGTCAATAAACACAATGACCGAACGATCAAGGAACGGTCTACACACCCGGTTCATGAGATCCATGAAAGCCGCAGGTGCGTTGGTCAAACCGAAAGGCATAACCGTAAACTCATAGTGACCGTAACGAGTGCAAAAAGCTGTCTTATGAACATCCTCTTCCTTCACTTTCAACTGATGATACCCGGACTTCAAGTCAATCTTAGAAAACCATGACGCCCCTTGCAATTGGTCGAAAAGATCGTCAATCCTAGGCAATGGGTACCTATTCTTCACTGTCAACTTGTTCAACTCCCGGTAATCCATACACATTCTCATGCTCCCATCCTTCTTTTTGACGAAGAGAACGGGCGCACTCCAAGGTGAAACACTTGGGCGTATGAAACCCTTGTCAAGAAACTCTTGTAATTGCTCCATGAGTTCTTTCATTTCTGGCGGTGCCAATCTATAAGGCGCTTTAGCTACAGGCTTAGCACCCGGTATCAAATCAATTCCAAACTCTATCTCCCTATCCGGCGGAATCCCCGGTAACTCGTCAGGAAACACATCTACGAATTACATCGTGAATCTCCTTTACTCTTTCATTCACATCCGCAACACAAGCCATGTACGCCTTGCACCCACGCGCCATGTACTTGGTCGCCTTCACATAAGTGCACAACCTTACTTTACCCTTTTTATCACCTTCTATGTAGATGGACTCTCCCGACGGGGAAACAAGTTGGATCGCCTTCGGTCCACATAAAATACTCGCCTTATTCTTTGACAACCAATCCATCCCCACAATAACATCAAAATCTCCCATAGCCAAAGGAATCAAATCAATAAAGAAAGTTTCGCCCCCCGCTCTCAACTTACAATCTCTAAAAATGTCAAAGACAAGGAAACTCTTATCATTAGCCGCTTCGATTTCTAAGGGTTCATCTAACTTGCTATTTACAAAAGAAGAATACTTAACAAATTTCAAAGACACAAACGAACGGCTAGCCCCCGAATCAAATAGAACTAGTGCAGGTAATGAGTTAATCTTGAATGTACCTGACACTACATCTGCGTTGTTCTTTGTCTCTTCCGCCGAAATGTGGAAGGCTCTTCCCTTAGGCTTTGGCGTCTCAACCTTCACCCTGCTTCCACCTTGCTGCTTTAACTCGGGACAATCCACCCTATTGTGCCCGGGCTTGTAACAGTTGTAGCATATACGGACTTGGCTTGGGCATTGATTAGCCATATGCCCCGGCTTTCCGCATTTATAGCATCTTGAAGAACCCTTTCTACATTCCCCAAAATGCACTTTTCCACATAACTTACAATCTTGCGAAGAAGGTTTAACAAACGGCTTCTTACTAGGGCTCTCGCCCTTTATCTTCTTCACCACCTATTCCACAATTTCCCTTTTTCTCTTCTCACCCCTAGCCTCTTGCCTCTTTAACTCCACCTCCCTTTCCCGACACCTGTTTATTAAATCAACAAGCGTGGTAAATGAGGATGGAGATATGCTATCTCTGAATTCCACTGTTAGCATAGCATAGAACCTATCAATCTTGCCCTTTTCGGTCGATACCACATCCGGACAAAACTTGGCCCGATCAAAGAAGGCCCCGGCCAATTCGTCAATTGACTCAGTCGTCTGTCTCATGAGGAGAAACTCCTCAGTCATCCTGTCCACCGCGGCTTGCGGGCAGTGGTATTTCAGAAAAGCCGCTTTAAATTCCTCCCAAGACATAGAGGTCACCCCAGAAACACCTCTCTCTCTATGGAGATTCAACAGCCATTCCTTTGCCCTCCCAGTCAACAGAGGCACACTGAACATTACCCTATCCTCGGGCCTACATCTAGTCGTTTCGAAATTCGACTCCATATCCACCACCCACCGGTGGCTAAGTATCGGGTCCACCTGACCGTCGTATTCTTTCGGTTTTATCACCATGAAATCCTTGAGAGTACAACCTCGAGGTTCCTTATCTTTCTCTTTCATGACCTCTTCAAGAGAGAGCTTAATAGTTCCCCTCATTTCCTCCATCAAGAGATTTGTGGCTTGCTCAAACGCCTTGGCCACTTCTTCCTTTATCATATCTTGGATCCTTGGATCCAACGGTTCTTCGTCCACATCAACATTTTCGTGGTGGTCACCCTCGTCCGTCATCTCTTAACTGAGAAATAGTACCAAAAACACCTTAACATTCCTATACCTTCAAATCACCTAGGGTATATATATATATATATATATATATATATATATATATATATTTACCTACTTATACACATACATATACGATCACCTTCACCTAATCCTTGCAAATGTTCATTGTCATATGGTTATCATAAAAGTTCTTGCACATCTCGTCTTATTAATCATATTGGCCAGACATGTTTAATAATACGTTATGCCCAAGTGTAATTATCATATGCATATAACAATTCACAAGACAAGTTTCGGCACACATAACACTTTGTCATTCAATCAATCATATGCATTTACAACATATATACATAATCACTTATTAAATCATCACTAACCTTTCATTTCTGAAAGCTCCGAGTCTTAGTCAAGTCCTTCGTGGATTCTCGTATCATTTCCCCCATATCAAGAGCATCCGGTTTGAGTTTAGTGTCTCACACACCAAATCCCTCAAACCTTGCTCTGATACCAAGTTGAAACACACCACTTTTAAAAACTATAAAACTTTAACGCGCGGAAGTCTTAACCCAGGAAATTTTTTTTTTTTTTTACCATCTCGCGTAGCGCGAGAAAACAAGCCTCCTCCCTCACGATACGCGAGGGAGTCAAAAACTCAGAAAGTTTCTCAGATTTCAGCAGGTTTTCATACTTAGCCATTTTTCCAACTTTTTCCAAAATACAAGACAACAATTTTGCCCAACACATGGGTTTTAACCAAAAACCCCTTCAACAACATGATCACAACCCAAAAACATGTTTTGTTTATCAAATTACAATCAAAAGGGGGAATTCCACCAAATCATCAAAACATGAAAATATGCATACGAGGATCCGCCAACGCCTTGGACTTGACTTTGACTACCTCGGAGCTTTTCCTATATTCACCACACATATCACCATTAGTAATGAAGATAAATTCATAACAAACAAGTAAATTCCTACTTGTTTCACCCATTCACCCATTTGACCCGTTTCCACCCAAATTGTCATTTAGGCTACATATTCTTGCACCCTTACTACAAGTTTCAATTATGATCAACACATGATCCATTTCCATTATGGCACAAAGGCCATAACTCCTTTTCATTTATGATCAACACATGATCCATTTCCAATATGGCACAAGGCCATATCTCCGTTTCATTTATGATCAACACATGATCCATTACCATTATAGCACAAGGCCATAACTCCGTTTCATTTATGATCAACACATGATCCATTACCATTATAGCACAAGGCCATAACTCCGTTTCATTCATTGCACATACTAAATCATTCACAATTATCATATCACAAGTATGCACACAATCACATAACACATAATCCATAAAATTCACCATTTATCACCAATACTAAGTAAGTGCATAGGCACTTACCTTTTGGGTTAGACGACTCCGCTCCGCCTTCTAGACCCACAATTTGATTGCCTAAACATACACACCTAGTTTAGTAATCTAATCATTCATTCAAAGCACATACAATTGAGTTTACCACCCAAATTTCCATTTTCAACCCAAATTGACCCGTTTGGGTTATTTCCATATCCAAGCACTCCCTTTAATCAAGAACTCAACTCAACCACTAGAATTCTCTTTCCAATACCTTGACACTAATTTTTATCAAACTAGTTTCTTTAAGTTAATTTGGGGTTTGTTTAAGTGTCTAACACCTCCATAACACTTAATCATCATCAATTTATCAATTTTTCATCAAAACCCCAAAACCCTCAATTTCCTCCATATGAACCCTAATTTTCAAAAATCAAAATCAAAGGGTTCCATGGTGTTATTCACCTTCCTACACCTTTAGTTTAGCTAGATTATCAATAATCTAACACCATTTTACCACATGCAACCATAATTTCGGGTTTTCAACAAAACCCAACAAGAACACCATAAATGGTGGATCAAAGAGGAAGAAATCACTTACTTGATGTTAGAAAGGTGATGTGTGAGCCAACACCTTCAAGTTACAAGCTTCAAACACACGAATTTTGGCTTCAACCAGATTTCTCCTCTCTTCCTCTTCTCTTGAACGACCCAACTCCAAAATGAAGTCAATTTTGACTTCTAAAGGTCAAATATGGCAGATTTGCCATGTTTCACCTTTAGCCCCTCTACTTTCAATCTTTTCCATTTCCTTCCATAACTAGTTAAAACTAGTATATCCCCGTTACTAACTTGAAACCCGCTTGTTTCCACTTATTTCTAAAATATTATTTTCACCATAATATTTATTAGAATTATTTATTTATTTATAACGAGACCCGGATTTTGGTTCGTTACAATTGTTAACTATTATGATATGTATTAGTTGATACTTGAAAATCACAAGTCCTTGGTGATGTCTCATTTAAGTTGTTCTAATTTCTTGAGATGAGGAATCTAGATGTCATAATATAAAGTGAAGGTATAGGCACATACATGTGGTTGACCATAAGAGAGATAAGCTTAAAGAGGACCATTATATCAACAACTGTGTTTAAATGTATTAATAGTCCCTTATGTTTCAATGAATGTGAATACTTGACATGTTAGTGTGATCTCATTGCAAGTCTTTTCTAGGACGAAAAAGAACTAAGTTGGGGAGGTTTGATGTGTATTCATTTGGTATCGTTATTATTACCATTATTTGCATGCCTTAGCATTGAATCTATATCAAAACATGTTACTTTGAGGTGTTCTTGTACTTGTAGGTTCAATGTGGAAAGCTATTTAAAGACTTTGGTTGATGCACATATCAAATGGAGCTTGTCACACATTAAGGAAGCTCATTGGAGTTGATTTAGGCATGTTTGGAACACCCAGGCGTTCATTATTGCATTGGATCGGCGTCCCACAGACAACAAGCAGCGTATGGAATTGTGAAAAAAGAGAGATCGGCGTCCCATACTCCGGGGTCGGCGTCCCATTCTCCGGACTGCAGTTATGAACGATTTTTCACTTTCTTGCACGATCAAAAGAGGGGAATTCAGCCATTTTTGGGGAGTTCCGACTTGAGGGAGATACAAGAGGATACTTGGGACGATTTTGAAGTTCAAGAGTGCAATTCCAACATCATTTCTTCCAAATTAATCGTTCGGTTGTCATGAAGATCATGTTTGGCTAAGCAATTCATAGTCACAACTGGTGTAAGGGTTTAATTGAGACTTGTAAGACTTATCTATGTTTGTTACATGAATATTTGGATCATCATATGCACTTACATGTGGATGTCTATGATTATGTTAGTATTATCATTTTCTATGTCAATTACAATTACAATTTACGTTTAGAAATCTCCATTTATTGCATTCCAACTTAGAGAAACTCTAGGCTTGTTGTAGATGTTCTAAATGTTTGGGATTTATCATGAATTGGAATTGGGTGATGAAACATTCCAGGCTATACTTTAGTATCATTCCACTTTAAAGAAACTCTAAATGTGTTGTAGATGTGCAATTGATGTAGTCATGTTTTCTTACCTAATTGATGTGTTGGTGGTATAGGTTATGTCTATGTAATCTATCAAAGTAACAAATATATTGACAAGTTTTGCTAGTTGATAAAACCTTGAATCTAGAAGTGACTATTTATTTCATCATAAGAAACAAATCAATTTCAATTATATGTTCATGCAAGTATTTTCAATTACATTCAAAACTCAATCTCATAATTTAGTTTCATGTCTTTAAATCAATTTGAGTTAAAAGCCAACCATAAATTCTTCGTGGTTCGACACCCTGCTTACCCTAGCTAGTCTTAGGTAATTAGGAACACATAAACTCTTTATTTTTTATCGGTACTTCGACGCCGATCATGCACGCATCCGTAAGGTAAGGTTAAGATAGATAACGAGTTTAAAGATAAAATTATTTTAAAAGAAGACTTACGATGATTGTTTTTTTAATGAGTTAAGGGTTTTTAAAGATAATACTCAGTGATGAGACCCCACTGTGGTTTGAGGGCTTTATAGAATGCAAACAATGTGATAAGGTTTAGAGGAGTTTAGAGCTCCAGTTTGCAAGAGTATCGCCATATCAACATCATGTGGCTAGTAAGTCATCCATGAGGGTCACACGATACAACCTCCCTAATAATATTCCAACAAAACTAAATTGGATTTGTCTTTTATAATTCGTAATCATGAGTGTGTGCCCACACCAACAAGGTCATCGATGGCCATCAATAAGTGCAACATGTCTCTTAACAAGGTGATATGTCATAATATAAGACTTATAATCGCTCACACGATTAGTTGATCCAGACATTATGAACTAACCATGAGCAACTATTGATTTGTGATTTGGAACACCTTCGATGTTGTTCAAATGACTTTTATGTATGGAACACCACGCCCGTTAACCAACCTCACATGCATTACCTTTCTTTACATGGGTTAGATGAGTTCCTTTGTTACTACACATTAAACGAAAAAATTCATATGCTTAAATATGAAATGTTTGATACTCTTCAAAGTTTGTATTCTCGTGTCTCGTTCTGATACGCAAATAAAAAGTCAATATGCTAAATAAGTATGCGTATTTTACATATGTGTTCTCAAAGTGGAAAATCAATATGTTTTAATACTCAAAAAGTTATATTGTTATATCGATCTAATACACGAAGAAAAAAATTGACACGGGAAATAATTTCACGTATTTCTATGATTTGTGTCATTATGATGTATACCGAAGATAGTTTGATGGCGCTATAAGAATATTTGAAATAAATTCATCTATTTCATGCAGTGGCGAAACTAAAACAACTAAATTAGGGGGTTGAAAAAATTACACATAAAAAAACCAATTTTATTTCACTAAACAAAGACCATAAATCCTAAAAATGATACGATTGTCTGGATTTGTGGAACAGGATTAGAGGGGGACCCAAACACTATAACTAATATGAAATAAACTTAGTGGGCCGAAATCAATAGTACTGAGAAAAAAAATAGGGGGGCCTAGCCCCCTTTGGCCTGTTAAATGTTCGTCCCTGATTTCATGGATTCTGGTCCTTCTAAAGGACGTTACTTATGCCGATACACGTATATGAATTAAGTTCCGTGATACAAAATATAATTTAGTCTGACATATTTAGAGGCGTATAATTATACCAAGACTAGTCATTTTTGTATTCTTTTATAAAATATTATTTAGATTTCATCGTAATGGTTAACATGGGTTAGTTTTATAAATATATATATATATATATATATATATATATATATATATATATATATATATATATGGTAAGCTAATAAATCTTACAACTTTCAAATTCATAGTAAAATACTTAAAACGGCAATGAAAAATCTAAGACTCAAATTAGGATAAATTGATACAAATGTTAATGAAATTGAAATTAACAATCCACAAATTGCAACCCTAGTTCCCAAAATTCAATACTATGATTTCAAAATCTATCAAAAGTATCGTAAGATTGGTTACAGAATTTAAACCACTATAATCGTCATATATTTACAATCTCATAGATCTCTAAAACACGATCCAATTTCAATCAGGGGAGAAACAGTCAAGACACAAGAGAGTCCATTGTCCCCCTATCACGAGAATGTGTATATTTAATATACATCAAAGTTGTGCTTTTTAGAGCAAAACATGAGTCTGATCCTTCGTTATAGTCGGCAGCCTCTAACTAAAAAGTTCTGTACTGATTTCAGTAATCCAATTTCTACCAACACTGGTCAGTCTCCCACCTCCGGCTGTTATAACTGCCGGCAGACCTCACCGAAAACGAACTTCCCGCCCGTCTCTGGATCAAAGTCCAATCATAGGACCAGAGAGTAAACAGTTTGAAACAAATCAATTTCAAACACTTTGTAAACTATTGATGCTAAACAATGTAGCAACTCACACAAAGTAGTTATTGTCAACATACATAACCCATTGTAATTGTTGTTCAATACAATACACCAAAAAAGAATAATAATAAGTCATGTAGAAGTATACTTGAAACATAGCAAATGACATCTCATACCCATCATGAGGCAGTTACAGCCACAGGTACTAAGCTGAAGAATGCTTGGTAAACAACATCTGGATTAAGCACATAAAAACAGAATCCTAGTACAAAAGTAAGGAATGAACATTGTTTATTTTTATTTTTTTGAAAGACGACTTTCTTAAACCCGAGCAGGCCGGGTGTTCCTGTGAATCATACATGTCTTTCCCAATGGGTTGTAACCGCAGCGGACTCGAACTCGGGACCCACCTAGGAGGAAACCCACAACTGGGAAAACCCTCGGCTTAACCTGTAACAATTTGTTTCAATAGGTATATGTGACAAAACTAAAATAATAAAAATATGAGCAACCTGAAGGAGTGTATCATCTACAAAATGAGTAGTCAAAAGAAGTATAAAAAAACATAACATCAGAGACAATCATAGTAACAGAAAAGAACAGTAAAAAAACCAAACCTATTTTAGGATAAAAGATGCAAAACAAAGGCAAAAAAATGTTCTACAACACTTCCAAGTACAAACCAAGCTGCAAAAAGAAGACACGTGTCAAAAAAGGATAATAATGAAGAAACAAAGAAAAGTATTCTAATCTACACATTATAATCCATAAACCTATCTAGTGATCATAATTAATTAGAATGAGACCCGAAATTTGCCTAAACCTTATAACAGGAGTATGCAAACATGAAGAATTGACTGAACATGAATACCTACAATCCATACATCTATCTACTAACAGTAAGCATAATTAATTACAATGAAAACCCAAATTAGGCTTAAGCTTCTCTACACATCATAATTCATAAATTTATTTACTAATCACAATGAAAACCCAAACGATCTTAAACCTTAAAACAATAAAATCTAGAGTACGGTTTCCTGTAATAATTATAAACAAAAACAGGTTACATTAAAACCAAACCTGATAATGAATTTGCCACACATATGAACTCCTATAGAAGTAAAATCTAAAATCCAACAGCAAGTGTGAACCTAACATCCAAAAATAATAACAGTTTCAAAACTACGCATATCAAATAGAACATTAGGTAATTGAAAACAAATGTTGTGACGTCCCATGCTGCACAAACACACGAGTTTCTACAAGACTAAAATCTATATAAAAAACAAATACCTTTGACCTTGGTAGATGCCTGAGTTGTCAAAACAACAGTGCAACCATCTTCAATGCTAAGGTCAAACGGAATGGAATCGACGTAAATCACAATCATACAACACGAGGAAAATGAAACAGAAACAATACAAAACAGCTCAGGCCTAATCGGAATGCTTACCGAAACAATGCCACCACCGTAAGCGAGGGTATAGATCCAAACATCATCAATTTCAGAACGCCTGCCTGCAGTTCAAATTTGAAGAAAATGTAGTAAAGAACATTGATTTTTCTTTTCTATTGAGTTAGATTATTTAAGAAATTAGTATGACGGTATGAATGAACATAAAGAACTAAAAAAGGGAAATCTAAAGAAGTAATTTACATCATTTTTTACATCATAAACGAATAAATTGAAACCGTAGATAAACATATCGAAGTAATTTACCTGAAGTAGCAGACCCCAAACGCCCCTGATAGATACGCCCCACAACCGCCCCGGCTTCATGTCTTCCACACACGCATATACGCCGGAGAAACATAAAAATGATGAAATCGATGGTGGCGGAGGCGATTTGTGTTATGAAAAGATGAAGTCGATGACATTTTTGGTTCTGCTTGTGCCGGTGGGTATGGCGCGATGGAGGAGGAGCGAGAAAGAAGGGTTTGGGGAAATGGAAAATGGCGACGGTGGATTATCTGGTCAACGACGGTTCGATGGTGGCCGTGGTTGGTGTTGCAGCGGTGGCCTTACCACATGCTATGAGAAAGAGGTGTGCGTTGAGAGAGAGAAGGTAGGGGGTGAAGGTGAAAAAAGAAAGTGGTGGGTTCAAGGGGGTAAGGTGTAAACTAATCAAGCCGGCTCGAGAGCTGCTCGAGATCGGATCGGTAAAAAGCTCGAATGAGCCGAGCCTTAACGAGCCCGAGCCCGAGCCTAAAATATGGCTCATTTAGTTATCGAGCCTGAGCTCGAGCTTTGCCTTCTAAGATCGTTTAGGCTCGCGAGCCTTAACGAGCCTAGTAAAATTTTATATTATTTTTTCTTATATAATTAATATATATTATTCAATTTAACCCCTCAAATCGAGCTTGAGCCGAGCTTGGCTCGTTTAAGGCTTCCTATAAATGAGCTCGAGCCGAGCTTTTGCTCGTTTAATCGTCATGAATGAAACCGAGCTTTGCCGAGCCGATCTCGAGCTTTATTTTTACTCCACGAGCCGAGCTCGAGCCAAAATCTATAGGGAGCTCGAGCTTCAGGGATAATTCAACGAACCGAGTTCGATTAGGCTCGGGCTCGGACTCGGCTCATTTACACCCCTATTCAAAGGTAAGACAACCACCCAAAAGATTCAATCACGACCAAGTACTGTTCACGTAGAGAGTAACCCAACTTCAAATGTATGGTTTATAATATCTATAAGTTATTACAAATAAAAAATAAAATTAAAAAGTTTGTACTAAAACCTATAGTTTTGTAAGTAACAAAATAAATGCATATTACTATTATTATAACTTGTAGGTAGCTACACTAAAATTTTATGGTTTTGTAGATTGGTCGTCAAAGTTTTACAATTTGCAAGTATTTTGGTAAAGTAACTATTTTTTTTTATTTTCATTTTACCCCTCATGCTATATATAATATACTTTTGTAACTCGTTTAATTTTTTAATAATTTTATTTTTCTGTAATAACTTTCGTTCATTAACTTTTTTTTAAAAAAACGTAGTCGTCTTTAGTTTTTTTTGTTAACGTTTTGATATAAATTATTTTGAAACGGAGTTGTATTCAAAATTGAGTATTTTTTTGGGATCATAGGCTATAGCGAGTGTCGTTACCGTTGTGATACCATGACCACTATTAGTATTATTGGAACCGGTATCGGTATTCGCTTTTTTAGTTTTTGACGAGCCGAACCGATTTCGATCAAACCCCTGCTGCGTGACGTGAGGAAAGACGACCAAACTCCCGCCGCGAAGCGTAGGTGAAAAATCTAGTTTTTCTTAACTAATAAATTATAAATTGACAACCACTAGCTTAGCCTAATGGCAAAGAGGGGAAGGTTTTGAGTTCAAGTCCCACTTGTGACAAAAAAAAGGGTTCAGGTTGAGTCAGGGGATTTTCTCACCTATGATGGGTTTCCTCCTGAGAGAGGTGTAGATGATCGGATGAACCAGTAACCCGTCAGTATTCCAAATTGCGGTTCAAAAAAAGTTATAAATTATAATCTCATCTATTATTTAAAGAAAAAAACAAACCAGAAAAACAGACCGGTAAAACGACGTCTTTTATTTGTCTTGATAATATCTTTTTTAGAGATGAGTCACGCATCTTTACAGATGCCATATTCTATGTGGACCAAAGTTATGTACGAAACTTAAAATATAAATTAATCAATTAATTAATTAATTGGTTTCTGTTACCTTCTTCCAACGGTATCTTGATCCCTTAAATAGCGGGTCCCATTATACATGGAACCTGGTCAGCTAAAATACATAAATTCATTCATCCTTAATTTAGTGCTTATCTGGTACAGATACAACTAGAGCAATAATAACAGAAATAAAATAGATATACTTAATTCTAAAATTAATTTTGTATTATTATTTTAGTTTATTCCATCGGATAAAATAAGGGAAAGGAGATTTAGATGGTTTGAACATGTGAAGAGATTGCACACGACAGAGCCAGTTAGAGCGGTAGAAACCTTCACGGTGGATGGGAGGAGGAGTAGAGACAGATTCAAATTGACTTGGGATGAGCAGATTAGACAGGATTTGATAGAGTTGCATCTATCTGAGGAAATGATTCAGGGTAGAAGTTCGTGAAGATATAGGATTAAGGTTAAGAACTTTTAAAGACGGCCTCGTATGTGTCTCTTATGTTTGTCATTAGAGGCCTAGCTTGTCCCACACTTTATATGGACTTTGCATGTTACTTTCTACTTGTATTTGTGTCTATATCTTGTTATATATCTTTCTATTTTACTCTTTCACCACTTTTTTTTTTTTTTGCTATTGGTTATTTTTTATTTTCTTTTTATATATTATTTGTTTGCCTGCTGTTTGTTTTAGAGCCCGAGGTCTCTTTAGAAGCAGACTCTCTATCACTCTATCCACATGGATAGGGGTAAGGTTTGTCTATATCCACCCTCTCCGGACCCTATCAATAGTTTTGCTATGTGTGGGATTTACAGGATACGATTGTTGTTATTTTAGTTTATTTGAAAATAATATTTGTTTTTAAAATATATTATGGTTGTTTACTTTCTCCCTTTTAAAATCTCTTCTATCTTGCCATTTTGGTTTGTCATAAAAATTTTGTTACTTTTTTTTAATTACAAAATGTCATGTATCAATTGAAAAAATATAAGAGCAACCCAACCACGTTAGAATAACTACTCTCTCTCACGGACGTCTTCCTCACTCCATCCCTCTCACGTCTATGGATCATGGACGTCTGTGCCCACAAACAAAACATCCTTATCTCTTCTCGTTTGTAGCCTCTCCCAAGGTTGCCCCACATACTTTTATTGGAGATGCCTTAACTTGTTTAAAAGGAAGGGAAAACACAAATAAAATGAGAGGTACATGTTAAAAATAACATATTTCACAAAGAAAAACAAAAAAATATATATAGAATTGTTTTAAAATTGTGTATTAGTATATAAAAATTGATAGATAAATAAATAAACTATATTAATAACTACTCCCAAATACCCTTTTGTAACAATAAGAAATGAAATGAGAGTAGGGTTGGCAATGGGTCAGTTTTGGGACGGATTTAGGTAATCCCAACCCCATACCCGATTATAAAAGTTTGTACCATACCCGACCCAAACCCCGTCGGGTTTTTATCGGGTAATTACTCGTCAGATATCGGGTATGCCCGCGGGATTTGGGTAAACCAGTTACTTTGTAAAAATACCCGTTGGGTATACTCAACCCAAAACCCGTCGGGTATCTACCTGTTTTATATAAAAAGTTGTAATTAAAATAAAAAATAAAGAAAGAAAATCATGTTAGAGATATACATTTAAAATAAATACATTATATATACTTAAAATCAATCAAAAAAAAGAAAGAAAACTATGTCGTGTTTATAATCGGGTAAACGAGTATATGTTATCAGGTAATCAGGATGGGTAAACGGGTATATCACCATATCTCATACCCGTCCCAAACCCACGAAAAATTTCAAAATTAATCCCAAACCCGGTCACATACCCGATTACCCGACCCCATACCCGTCCCGAATGTTTCGAGTTTTCCTATCAGGTTCGGGTTTCATTGTCATCCCTAAATAAGAGAAACAAGACAATAGTTAGTGAATAATATTTCAATACATAAAATAACTAATGCGAATCTCTTTATATAGAAAGGTTGCAATAAGATAATTATAGAAATAATATATAATATAATAATGCAGTTGTAACGAACCAAAATCCGGGTTTCGTTTTCAAATAATTGAATATTTATATTTAATATTATGGTGGAAATAATATTTTATAAATAAGTTGAAACAAGTGGGTTTCAAGTTTGTAATGGGATTATGTTAGTTTTAACTAACTATAGAACGAAATGGGTAAAATGGAAGTTAAGGGACTGAAATGGTAAATATGGCAAATCTGCCATATTTGACCATGTGGAAGTCAAAATTGACTTCATTTTTGGAGTTGGGGTCGTTCAATAGAAGAGGAAGAAAAGAGAAAAGTGTGTTGAAGCCATTTTTGTGTAATTGAAGCTTGATTAGTGAAGGTTTTGGCTCACACAACACCTTCCTAACATCAAGTAAGTGATTCTCTTCCTCTTGATTTCACCATGTATGTGTTCTTGGTGGGTTTTGGGTGAAATCCGAAATTATGTATGCATGTGATGAAATGGTGTTAGATTATTGATAATCTAGCTAAACTAAAGTTAAAGAATGATGATTAACATCTTAGAACCCTTTGATTTTGATTATGAGAAGTTAGGGTTCATATGGTGAAAATTTGGGGTGTTTGGATCATAATGCTAGAATGTTGAATTAATGAAGATTAAGTGTTTTTAAGATGTTAGACACTTGAACAAACACCAAATTAACTTAATAATAATTTTTGAAAGAAGAATTAGTGTTAAGATTAAGTTAATGAAACTCAACTAGGTGAGTTTGTGGTGAAAGAGGGTGTTTGGTTATGAGGATAACCCAAACGGGTCAATTTGGGTTGGAATTGGGAAATTGAGTTGTGAACTCAATTGTAATGAAATTTTGGTATATGTTAGATTACTAAACTAGGTGTGTATGTTTAGGTAATCAAATTGTGGGTCTAGAAGGCGGAGCGGGATCTTCTAACCCGAAAGGTAAGTGCTTTTGCACTTACTTAGTTATGATGATAAATGAGTTTTATGCAATGTTGTATGTATAATGTGTAAAGTTGCATAATTTTTTATGTGGTATGAATGAGCATAAAATTGTATGCATAATTGAAGGAATGTAGTTATAGTATTTATACTATAATGGAAATGGATCATGTGTTGATCATAAATGAAACGGAATTATAAATGATGAAAGTAACTTGTAGGTGATATACAAGTGTATGAAATCCTTAATTGGCCAAATGGGTGTTAACGGGTCAAATGGGTGAAAGGTGTGAAAACAAGTTGTGAATTTTGTGGATTATGTGTTATGTGATTATGTGCATACTTGTAATATGATAAATTGTGAATGATTTAGTATATACAATGAATGAATGTAGTTATAGTGTTAACCTATAATGGTAATGGATCATGTGTTGATCATAAACGAAACGGAGTTATGGCCTTGTACCATAATGGAAAAAGGATCATGGGTTGATCGGATCATGTGTTGATCATAAACGAAACGGAGTTATGGCCTTGTACCATAATGGAAAAGGATCATGGGTTGATCGGATCATGGGTTGATCGGATCATGTGTTGATCATAAACGAAACGGAGTTATGGCCTTGTACCATAATGGAAAAGGATCATGGGTTGATCGGATCATGTGTTGATCATAAACGAAACGGAGTTATGGCCTTGTACCATAATGGAAAAGGATCATGGGTTGATCGGATCTTGTGTTGATCATAAACGAAACGAAGTTATGGCCTTTGTGCCATAATGGAAATGGATCATGTGTTGATCATAATTGAAACTTGTAGTAAGGGTGCAAGAATATGTAGCCTAAATGACAATTTGGGTGGAAACGGGTCAAATGGGTGAATGGGTGAAACAAGTAGAAATTTACTTGTTTGTTATGAATTTATCTTCATTACTAATGGTGATATGTGTGGTGAATGTAGGAAAAGCTCCGAGGTAGTCAAAGTCAAGTCCAAGGCGTTGACGGATCCTCATATGCATATTTTCATGTTTTGATGATTTGGCGGAATTTCCCCTTTTTGATTGTAATTTGATAAAAAAAAAAAAACATGTTTTTGGGGTGTGATCACGTTGTTGAAAGGTTTTTGGTTAAAACCCATGTGATGGGCAAATTTGTTGACTTGTATTTTGGAAAAAGATGGAAATTTGGTTAAGTGTTGAAACCTGCAGGAATCTGCAGAAACTTTCTGTGAAAAGAGGCCCCTCGCGCTACGCGAGGGGGGTGACCAGGGGGTGTCGCGCTACGCGACAGGGTAAAAAAAAAAAATTTCCTGGGTTTAAGACTTCCGCGCGTTAAAGTTTTGTTTTTAAAAGTGGTGTGTTTCAACTTGGTATCAGAGCGAGGTTTGAGGGATTTGGTGTGGTGGCACCAAACTCAAACCGGATGCTCTTGATATGGGGGAAAATGATACGAGAATCCACGAAGGACTTGACTAAGACTCGAAAGGGTTATGATGCGATATGGGTAGTAGTGGATCGGTTGACGAAGAGTGCACATTTCCTTCCTATAAAGGAAACGTATTCTTCGGATAGATTGGCGGAAATGTATGTGAAGGAAATTGTGTCACGTCATGGTGTGCCGGTGTCGATTATATCGGATCGTGATACGAGATTTACTTCTCGTTTTTGGAAGAAATTCCATGAGAATATGGGGACTAGATTGAATCTTAGCACCGCTTATCATCCACAAACGGATGGTCAAAGCGAGCGAACGATTCAATCTCTCGAGGATATGTTGCGAGCGTGTGCCTTGGATTTTGGTGGTAGTTGGGACGACCAGTTACCGTTGGCGGAATTCTCTTACAACAATAGTTACCATTCTAGTATTGGTATGCCACCTTTTGAGGCATTGTATGGGAGAAAGTGTCGAACACCCGTGTGTTGGGGTGAGATTGGTCAACGGGAGCTTGGTAGTGTCGAAGTGGTCAAGGAAACTAATGATAGTATTGACCAAATTAGAGCACGCTTGAAGGCGGCTCAAGATCGCCAAAAGTCTTATGCGGATAATAGGAAGCGGGCGATTGAGTTTCAAGTGGGGGACCTTGTGCTTTTGAAAGTCTCTCCTTGGAAAGGGGTGATACGGTTTAGGAAACGGGGGAAGTTAAGTCCTCGTTTCATCGGGCCGTTTAAGGTGATAGCAAAGGTGGGTACGGTAGCTTATCGTTTGGAGCTACCGGAGAGACTAAGTAGACTTCATAACACATTTCATGTGTCTCATGTGCGGAAGTGTTTGGCGGATGAATCTACTTTTGTCCCTTTGGACGATATCGAATTGGATGAAAAGTTGAATTATGTTGAAGAACCGGTGGCAATCTTGGATAGAAAAGTGAAGCGTTTGCGCAATAAAGAGATTAGCCAAGTTTTGGTGAGGTGGAAACATAGAAAGGGAGCGGAAATGACTTGGGAAACCGAGGAAGAAATGCTTAAACATTATCCGAACCTTTTTATGTGAAGTCGGGTTTCGGGGACGAAACCCAAATAAGGAGAGGTGATTTGTAACGAACCAAAATCCGGGTTTCGTTTTCAAATAATTGAAAATTTATATTTAATATTATGGTGGAAATAATATTTTATAAATAAGTTGAAACAAGTGGGTTTCAAGTTTGTAATGGGATTATGTTAGTTTTAACTAACTATAGAACGAAATGGGTAAAATGGAAGTTAAGGGACTGAAATGGTAAATATGGCAAATCTGCCATATTTGACCATGTGGAAGTCAAAATTGACTTCATTTTTGGAGTTGGGGTCGTTCAATAGAAGAGGAAGAAAAGAGAAAAGTGTGTTGAAGCCATTTTTGTGTAATTGAAGCTTGATTAGTGAAGGTTTTGGCTCACACAACACCTTCCTAACATCAAGTAAGTGATTCTCTTCCTCTTGATTTCACCATGTATGTGTTCTTGGTGGGTTTTGGGTGAAATCCGAAATTATGTATGCATGTGATGAAATGGTGTTAGATTATTGATAATCTAGCTAAACTAAAGTTAAAGAATGATGATTAACATCTTAAAACCCTTTGATTTTGATTATGAGAAGTTAGGGTTCATATGGTGAAAATTTGGGGTGTTTGGATCATAATGCTAGAATGTTGAATTAATGAAGATTAAGTGTTTTTAAGATGTTAGACACTTGAACAAACACCAAATTAACTTAATAATAATTTTTGAAAGAAGAATTAGTGTTAAGATTAAGTTAATGAAACTCAACTAGGTGAGTTTGTGGTGAAAGAGGGTGTTTGGTTATGAGGATAACCCAAACGGGTCAATTTGGGTTGGAATTGGGAAATTGAGTTGTGAACTCAATTGTAATGAAATTTTGGTATATGTTAGATTACTAAACTAGGTGTGTATGTTTAGGTAATCAAATTGTGGGTCTAGAAGGCGGAGCGGGATCTTCTAACCCGAAAGGTAAGTGCTTTTGCACTTACTTAGTTATGATGATAAATGAGTTTTATGCAATGTTGTATGTATAATGTGTAAAGTTGCATAATTTTTTATGTGGTATGAATGAGCATAAAATTGTATGCATAATTGAAGGAATGTAGTTATAGTATTTATACTATAATGGAAATGGATCATGTGTTGATCATAAATGAAACGGAATTATAAATGATGAAAGTAACTTGTAGGTGATATACAAGTGTATGAAATCCTTAATTGGCCAAATGGGTGTTAACGGGTCAAATGGGTGAAAGGTGTGAAAACAAGTTGTGAATTTTGTGGATTATGTGTTATGTGATTGTGTGCATACTTGTAATATGATAAATTGTGAATGATTTAGTATATACAATGAATGAATGTAGTTATAGTGTTAACCTAAAATGGTAATGGATCATGTGTTGATCATAAACGAAACGGAGTTATGGCCTTGTACCATAATGGAAAAAGGATCATGGGTTGATCGGATCATGTGTTGATCATAAACGAAACGGAGTTATGGCCTTGTACCATAATGGAAAAGGATCATGGGTTGATCGGATCATGTGTTGATCATAAACGAAACGGAGTTATGGCCTTGTACCATAATGGAAAAGGATCATGGGTTGATCGGATCATGTGTTGATCATAAATGAAACGGAGTTATGGCCTTGTACCATAATGGAAAAGGATCATGGGTTGATCGGATCTTGTGTTGATCATAAACGAAACGGAGTTATGGCCTTTGTGCCATAATGGAAATGGATCATGTGTTGATCATAATTGAAACTTGTAGTAAGGGTGCAAGAATATGTAGCCTAAATGACAATTTGGGTGGAAACGGGTCAAATGGGTGAATGGGTGAAACAAGTAAAAATTTACTTGTTTGTTATGAATTTATCTTCATTACTAATGGTGATATGTGTGGTGAATGTAGGAAAAGCTCCGAGGTAGTCAAAGTCAAGTCCAAGGCGTTGGCGGATCCTCGTATGCATATTTTCATGTTTTGATGATTTGGCGGAATTTCCCCTTTTTGATTGTAATTTGATAAACAAAACATGTTTTTGGGGTGTGATCACGTTGTTGAAAGGTTTTTGGTTAAAACTCATGTGATGGGCAAATTTGTTGACTTGTATTTTGGAAAAAGATGGAAATTTGGTTAAGTGTTGAAACCTGCAGGAATCTGCAGAAACTTTCTGTGAAAAGAGGCCCCTCGCGCTACGCGAGGGGGGTGACCAGGGGGTGTCGCGCTACGCGACAGGGTAAAAAAAAAAATTCCTGGGTTTAAGACTTCCGCGCGTTAAAGTTTTGTTTTTAAAAGTGGTGTGTTTCAGCAGTCATTTCTAAATATTCTCTAATATGTTCCTTCAAGCAGACGCTCAGAGCAATGTGTAGCTTGGAACGAAATCGAGTATATGAGAAACCTGGGTAGAGTATCACCACCTACATGATTCATTCTTCTGAATTCATGCTTGCGTTTGAATTTCGTTCCAGTTTTTAAAATCCATAGTCAGGGTCTGATTCTTACTTATCATTGTTGCATTTGTTGTTTCGATTTCTAAAATTAAGTGTCGGTGTCTGCTTTGTAAAAAAGTTTAAAGAACTAAAACAGAAATAGAGAATGATTTGGTTCTCATGAGTGACAAAGATTCGATACCACAATAGAATTAAAAGGAGAGAAATGAGTGAATAATATTTTCAGTACATAGAATAACTCATATTAATCTTTTTATATAAAAAATTTTACAACTAGATAAAAAAGTATATATATATATAAATATAATAATACAGTCATTTTCAAATATACATCTAACGTCCTTAAGAGTACACCCTACTAGTTAAGTAGTATGCTCTACAACCAAAATATTGGACGTTCAAATTCGGCAAATGCTAACTATTATGTGTTTATCCTAAAAAATAAGTATTAGTGTTTAAAAAAATATATATCTAACATGTCTTATAAGAGCATTCTCATCAATTTCTTTATCCCCATCTTTATAATTACACTAAAAATTACTACATTTTCTCTCTTATTTTCAATTAAATAATACATTTTTATACTTTTATCATTACATTTTCTCTCTCCTCCACTCACAACCACTTTAAAAAATATTAAAAAATTAATAGAGTTGAACAGTGTTTTCCTCAAATATACAAAAAATTTATACATTTTCTCTTTTTTCCACTCACAACCACTTTAAACAACTGCATAAAATATACAGAATTCACTTACAAACTGATGTGAATGCTCTAATGGAGACCAATGGCATCTTTCATCGACTTGAATTTTTTAAGACGTCCGATCAATGCATGTGACCTGCCCACCTACAAAAAAAAAATACAAAAATCTAAAACACAATTTTTTAGTGTATTTTATTTAAAACTTCCATAAAAATGTAATTTCTAAAAGTTTTGTATCAAAAGTAAGTTTTGAAGTTAAATACACACAATCTATGGGAATTATGAACTAATTGACATCATATTTAAACTTCTAAACATTTTATAAATTTGGCGTGTAATTGATCTTTCACATGAATTATGAATCATATGAAGATCCTAATTCCATCTTACGACCCGTTCCCTAGTCGCGCTACCGCATTGAGACTCGACACGTGCCCGTTAATCACATTAACCTTTCAAACAAATAATTTCCTATTTAATTATATATAGAGAGAGGATTAAAAATATTTACTTATTCACAATTATCACATTTTAGATTATCGGATCACTTAGCACTGTGTCGGGTCACAACACCGTTCATTGGGGATTTGGTTCGTATCGACCCGGTTAAACGAACCGACATATACACGTTCAATTACACCCGTACGTGCTGCACGAATACCCTGAACCTCATCACAAACAATCGGGTTAACCCGAATTCAAAATCTGACTGCTCGTTGTCGTCAAGCCGCCACCATAGCCGCCTAGCCGTCGAAAGTTGAAAACACACCCAATTCGATTTTTCCATATCACTCATACTCGTTATTTAATAACCCCCATCAAAGTCGTAGTTCGAGCATTTTACAGTGTATAGATCAATTCCTTTTCTTGTCAAGATTCAGTCTAGCACAGAGGCACCCATTGACTGGTCACCTTCTTGGGGATCGATGGATTCCATCGAGCTGGCTTAAGGTTTGTGTTAGGCCCCCTTTCCCAGGTGACCTCAATTATTGGATTTACTCATAAACATAGTCATGAATACTGAATTTAATCTAAAACACTCAAGAGTAACGGAAGCAAGCATCATTCAATTACATAACATAGCAGCGGAAGTCTTAACATTAAACATAAACACTGTCTTAACACATAAGAATATAAATGGTATGTCAGTCTTGAACCAGAGTAGCCTTTATGCCTTCGCACGCCCTTTCTTCTTCTTACCTGAAGTGCATACTAAAAGTCAGCTAACTCTGGTGAGTTCTAGTTTAAAGCAATTAGGTATAAACGTTATATCTTTATAAGTATATATTTATAAAAGATACATATAACTATGTACACATATCATTACTTTCATTGAACATTCATAAGTTATACACATAAGGATGATCAACCCAACATTCATTTGCGTAAGTCACGAAGACAAACGCCCGTCCTACCATCGTAGTCCGTCCTCCACAACATCCGGCAAACCTTCGGCCATCTGTTATGTTATACCGTCCGGCAAACCTTCGGCCGTCCGTCTTAATCGTCCTACCGTCGTAGGCTGTCTAATTGCCCGTCTGCCCTAAGGCATCCGTTTCCCACCCGAACTATATATGCAACAGTGCGTCGTTTTAGCGTCTGATGCTACCGAAGTAGCTTTAGTTTAGTCTACCTTTCTAGACTTTCCTTTCTGGCTACATAATAGTCGAGTGGTCGTCCGTCTACCGAAGTAGCCGTTATCATCGAAGCGTCCATAAACACTCATAACATGCAATATATAATAGATAAAGCAAGATTTCATCCTTATATGTTAGGTCATACTTTCATTTCATTACTCATAACATACTTGTCATTCTTATAATCAATATTCATATCATATCATGTATACACTTCAGCCCCAAAATTATTTAAAATCATTTACACATAACAAATTGGGGCATATAGAAGTCACATTATAAGCGGTCCCTAAAGTATTCTAGCTGGTTAAAGAGCGTCACTTAAGGTCACACACAATCTGTATAATCAAGTCATAAAAGCTAAGATAATGAACCTAAACGACACTTAACATTTCTATTCTTAAGTTCGCCTCTTTTGGCTTAAGCTTTCAGGCGAACATGG
Organism: Smallanthus sonchifolius; assembly: GCA_023525975.1. NCBI lineage: Eukaryota > Viridiplantae > Streptophyta > Magnoliopsida > Asterales > Asteraceae > Smallanthus > Smallanthus sonchifolius. Next base: position 13,187,854 of record CM042028.1, on the reverse strand, counting down.
TAGGTTCGCCTATATAGGCGAAGTTATGGTAAGTTTGCTATCTTTCGATCTTTAGGCGAACTTGAGTAAGTTCGCTTCCTAGGTGAACTTGAGCTAGCGAACTTGATAAGTTCGCTCAAAACGGTTCCAGACGAAATTGTTAAGTTCGCCTGCGCGACCTGTTTCCCCAATCAGAACCCTGGATTTGGTCGGCCGATTTCAAGGTGTTCAAACTTTTAATCTTTTACGTTCAAAATATTCTAATTTCATCAATGAGATTAAATATGTGATTTGTTTTGTATTATATACGTAAAAACTGTACCTTTATGTGATTTTAAACTAAAACCCGAAATGAATAAAAACTCAGATTTAAGCTCGATGGTTACCTGTTTTCGTTCCCTTTTCGATGCTAGACGATCCAGAGGCGAGGAGTGATGATTCCCGAGACTTTGAGCTTGATTCCCGAGCTTTCTCTCTCTAACCGATCTCTCTCTAGAAACTTGCGCAACAAGTGGCATGAATGAGGGAGGGTTTGGTTCAAGCTGACTTGAAGTGGAAACCTTCAAGTTTTCGGCCCATGGGCCGGCCCGTCTCTTTTTCCTTTTTTCCTTTATTTTAGCCCTTAGTTATAACCCCGGCCTCGTTATATTTATTTAATAAATTTCGGGATGTTACAGTTTGAGGCAGCTAAGATCGAACGATGAGGATGATGAAACCTACTATAAGTGAGAAAACCCATGATCCAACTTGGACCCTTTTTTTGTCACAAGTGGGACTTGAACCCAAGACCTCTTCATTTTAGTGAAGTCTAAGCTAGTGGTTGTCCCTAAACATTAGGTACGGGTAAATAGCCAGGTATTCGGCTATTGAATTATAAAAATTTCCCCGGGTCTAGGACGAGCATGACCAGGGCCGGAGATGACCATGGGCGAGAGGGGCGACCACCCAGGGCCCGTTCTCCTGGAAGGCCCAATATTTTTAATTTTTTAAAATATTATATATATATATATATATATAATTTTTTAAAACTATTACATTATGTCATTTTAAAACTATAATTTTGTTATGTTTATTGATATAAATTTTTGGCTTAATAATAAATTTTTTTATTTAAACTTTTTTTTGTTTGAGGCCTATTTTTCTAGCTCGTCCAGACCCCTAAATCCTCAGCTTCAGCTCTGAACATGAGAATAGCTTGTCTGCTTAATAACCCAAAAACACTCTTATACTCATTTGCTCACGTCAAAACTGAATATACTAAAAAGTGTTAAAAACCCACACATGCTAGGAAACTAAAAAGTAAAATCCAGAAATCTTAAACATGTTACTTTCTAAAGCTAAACTTGTTAAGCCATGTAATTTCCTCTTTTAAAATCCAATACACATAATAACAGTTGACATCCTTTGAACTTCATTTAGTAATTATTAACAATAAACCAACAGAGATCTACGTGGCAGAAGTATTCAAATTGATTGATACAACTATAAAAATAAATATTATTAAATTAAAGTCCAAAAATAATTTTACATTTACTCCTTTTTAAAATCAACTCACACCACCTATATAGCGGATTTATATATAGTTATATACATATACATTTAATTTATCACAAGAAAATATATATTAAATATAATATTATATAAACCAAAAAATGGCTTTAATTGGTTGTACCAACAGCTCAATAAGTTGTACCTAAACCATCTAACACATCCAACATATTATTAGCATTTGCATACTTCAAATCTCTTGGAGGAGAACTCCCCATGCTTCTACTCGAAGCAAAAACTCGTTTCTTCTTCTTCACCATCACGAACTCTTGACTTTTGCTGACTCCGGGAACCACGGTTCTCCGTTTCGTCACTTCTTCCAAAAGATTTTGGTCCTCCGGTGAGATCTTGACCGGTCGGAGTTGACCATCGGGATGCAGGGTCAGCGACCCTTTTGAAATAGGAGATCGAGTCGGGGTGTATTTCGGTACTTTGTCTCGGTATCTCACGAGGCTAATTAAACGATGAAGTAAGATGACTAAATCGAGTATGTATCGATCCATTTTTTGTTTGTCCGCGTGATATAATGTTTGCAGACGGATTATGTTGTTGCTCCCTGCTGTCTTCTTCCCGAATTCGTTTCTGTTTAAATCAAGACTAGAGATCGTTAATAATGTTGTAAGCGAGCCGATCCGCATGTGAAATATATACGCTCGCTAAAAGCTCGAACCGAGCTGACGTTTAACGGGCTTGAGCCAACTCAACCCTAAATTGGAGCACGTTTAACAAATGAGAGCTACATGCATTAAACTTGATTAGGCTTGCAAGCTTAAACGAGCCTATTATTTATATAATATTATAATATTTATATAATATTATAATATTATATAATATTATAATATTTATATGATAAAATATGATATATAATCACAAAACAAATATTGTTATATATTTAATGATAATAAAAAAATGTAACTATACATAACCAAAATTATAAATATATATAAAAAATCATTTAAGTTGAGACACTCGAAGACCAAAAGCCCGAGCTTCTAGATCAAACTTAATTAGGGTTGCAAAGCCTAAACGAGCATATTATGTATAGAAATTTTGCAATATTTATGTAATACATAAAATATATAATTACAAAATAAATATTATTATATATTCAATGATAATAATAAAAATTAAGTTATATATAACCTTGGTTTAAAAAAGTGCCATGAGGCGCTGCTTAGGCGTGAGGCGCTGAACAAAACGCCTCAAATGGGTGAGGCGCCCCATATACATGAAGCGCCCTGAGGCGCCGCCTCAGGCTTGAGGGGCGAGGCGAGGTGAGGCGCGCTTCATGTATTTTTGCCTTTTTTTCACTGTTTTTTTATGTATTTTTGCCTTTTTTTCACTGTTTTTTTTTGCAAGTTTTGTGAAAATCACATGTATCTTTACTTAAATCAGTTTTTAAGTTGTTTTTCTTGCAAGTTTTTTGAAAATTACTCAAAAGGAGTTTTTACAAATGTTACTAAATTTTTTATTACTTTTTTAGCTTAGCGCCTCGCATACGTGAAACCCTCACCTCGCGCTTGAGGCGTGGCGCCTCGGATTTAGGGACCGAAACGCTTCGCCTCGCCTCGCCTAGCGCTTTTTTAAACCAAGTATATAACTAAAATATATAATAAGCGAACCGAGCTCAAGCTCGAGTTCAAGCTTTTAACATTTTCTGAGCCGAACACGAGCTTAAAAATAAAACTCATAACTAGTCGAGCTCGAGCTTTTAACATTATTCTGAGCTGAACACGAGCTTAAACATAAAGCTCGTAACAGCCCGAGCTCGAGCTTTGTTGAGCTTGGGTTCGGATCGGCTCATTTACACCACTATGCGTTAACATTAACCATTTTGGTATCGATGTAAATTGCAATGTTTAAGAATACTAGAAAAGTATATAACAAAAGTAAGAAAAACATCATAAGAAAGGGCAACTTACCCGGTGTTCGCCCACTCACCAACCCACCCGAAGCCTTGATGCGCTCTGCCAACACAAGAAAATAAAGAATGATACATCCGTAAACGTTAAAAATATTATCAAAATAATGGCGTAAAACACGACTTAAGAAAATGTACTTGGTGGTATCGGTAGCTACGGGAACCAGCCACTGAAGTGTCTTTTCCATTTCCGCCTTAATTTTAGGCATTGTCATCTGTAACAAACCACAATATATGTATCCAGTAAAGCTTTATAACTACACTAATATGGGTCGAGACACGTTGACATTTTTCATAACTAGTCATTGTACTTTTTTTGTATAAAATGATTTAGTAGGAGTTTGAATGTTTTAAAAATACAATTTAGGTGACTTGAAGCTAAACTTTATGTTTGAATCATTGGATATGAAAATATAACCTAAATGGCCCCGTAATGGTTCAAACTTTCTACCTAAAATATTGGTTTTAAAAAGCGTAGACCTGAGGCGCAAGAAGCAGCGCTTCTGGTGACTTTTTTGTGCAGCAAAATGTTGTACAGCAAGCTTATTAGGTTGTACATGTAGGTAATTTACATGTTAAAACATATATAAAGCTTATTATGGTTAAATATTGGATAGAGGATGTTAAAACCTATGATATATATATAAAAAAAATTATATAATCATTTTACGCCTTGCGTACGAAAAGCTCACCGCTTTTGCGCTTTGCGCCTCAGCATTAGACCCTGTCGCTTTTGTGCGCTTCTCGCTTTTTAAAACCAAACCTAGAATAGATATGTAAACTATACTGGAGACTACTTACCACTTCTTTAGAATCAAGGGCTTGTATGCGAGAACGTAAGCCTGCCTTGACACTTGCTGGTAAACCATTGTATAAAGTGTCCCTCATATTTGGAGGTAAGGATGTAGGACGAGATGCCTACAAAAAGATGTTTAACCCCCTTCATATAAATATAACTATAACTATATATATAGAGAGAGAGGGGTGTGTGTAAAGTGTTTCCACGAAAAAGTTTTTCTTTAAAGAGTGTATAAGTCGAGAGGAGGCAACATGCGTACATGCTTGGGTTGAACCCACCATCAAATGCGTAATCGAAAACCCATTACAGGTCTAGACACTAGGACACACCATGTAGATAGGATGGTACCATTGTATTAGATTTTGACATTCTGTTTATCACACTAAGCATTACACCTTAAAAAGGCATCATTTTTTTAATACAGAAAAGTTATTTAAGTGATGGAAGTTTGTGGAGATGACTAGGTTTAAATGAAAAAAAGTCATCAATTGTGGTTGCTTCCTTTTTTTACCTCTCACGGTTATTAGTAACTTTCAATTAATTACGAAAATGTCACCGCATCAATCTTACCATAAAACTGATTTGATCAATTGCCCACATTGCTTCCTACACCTTTTATAAATTTTGAGATTTCTTTTTTATCATATATATAGGGGGCATGGCCAGTGATAGAAGTTTGTGGAGACGACGAATACAGGTTAGGGATATCTAGGGATGAGTATAGGCTTGGCCTTTGGTGAGGGATTGTAGCTTGATTGGTAATTCACTTAGGCTACCTTAAGTTGCCTTTAGTCGTAGGTGTTGATGCTAGCCTCGTTCTTGATTTTCCCTTAGGGACTTTTATGTCATAGCGGTCTTTCTATATGGTTATGACACGAATTTGTATGCCTAATTGTTCTTGTATCTGTTATGGCTACTTGATTCCTGTTACATATAGTTCATGTATGATTTCTGCATGCGTCACATTTTAGAATTAGGAATTGTTATGAATGAAGCTCTTTATGTCTGCTTATGGTACAATTTTCTATGTCTTGTTTATATATATGCTTATGATACTGGATATTTGATATTTTTTGTTTAGTGTATGTATGTTTTATATGTTTCTCGGGTCTCTCTGGGTGCAGCCTCTCTACCCTATGGGATAGAGGTAAGGTTTGCCCTCATTCCACCCTCCCCAAACCCTACTCTTTGAGCGGGATTTTACTAGGTATGTTTGTTTGATTGTTTGTTATACAGGGGACACATTTTTTTCAGAACCAATACTATGTTGAGAACCGCGAGAACAGCATAACATTGCGCATATCACTTTAATAGTTCAATTAAAAGGTTAAAACTGAAAAACAATGGTTTATTTATCTCTACCACTCTTTCTTTGATTTTATCTCCTCTCTCATGAATTTCTTTTAAAAATTATAAAAATGTGCATATATATGGATATGTGCATTTAGATAAAAAAAATCTATCAATACTATATTTTTTAAAATAAATCCTAAAATATATTGAAATCTACATTTATAGTCGATTTATATAATAAATAGTACAAGGGTTAATGTGGTTCTCGCGGGTCTCAACATACTATTGGATCTCAAAAGAACGGGCAACTATATATGTATGTGTGTATATATATATATATCTATCCAAAAAAAAAACAAAATAGAGATTACTATTAGCTTACGATGTTATCCATCTGAGTTATTAAGTTGGCATAGTGTAAAGCAAGACCAGCAACACCTAATCTTTCAGGTTTTTTGTTAGTCTCCTTATCATTTTTTGTTGAAATTGCAGCTGAAAATTAAAGCAAACATGTAACATAAGAATTTCTTTCTTCATATCCATGTAGATGAATATTATCATATTGTAACTTCATGATATTGCATCAAAAGTGATGAAAAATACTTGAAATGAACAAAGGTAGCACTTTCGATCCATTTCTAGATTATATTTTATATCCAGCGGGCAAACATTTAAAACACTGTGAAAAATGTAGCGGCTCAGATAGGTCATAGAGGCCCGAAATGTACTCGAATGCTTAACACATTAAGTTCTTAAATTTCAAAGAAGATTGAACAAAAATGTTGCCCGTCAACCCGAACACATTACCCAACACGCCGATTTTGCAACCAATATAAATGATGTATGTATTTTTTTTAAGTAAGTTGCAAATACCATTCTCGTCAAAAGCCTCTGCAATTGCTTGGTGGATGAAAGTGACAACGTCTACAAGCTTCTCCACAACCTACTACCGGGAAATGCAAAAAGAAATGATATGAATGGAAATATGGATAAAAGGTTAAAAATGGCCTTCGGTTAAAGCACATCATTTTTCTTTTTGTTATGGGTCCAAAATATTTTATTGTGATAATGAATGTGTTTAGAATGATTAAAAAATAATCTTGGTACCAAAATAACATAATTCTTGGAATAAAACGATATATGAGGTTGTATGCATTGAGAACAAACTTTAGTTGACCCATTCAAAACATTTGACCTGTTCAAAATTCCCACGTCTAGTTTTAAGCTATATCAAGTTTGTACCTCTTCTAGACTTTTGGACCAAAGAGATTTCTTTTTCAAGTTCCTTACGACTTTCCTTTGATGCTTTAGCTCACTTTGTAATATCATTAGACTCTCTCCTATAAAAGAACAACATGTTAATTAAACAACCAAACCCCTTTGTTACAAAATAACTAGTGTGTGTAAAGACACACACATACATACATACATATAGGGGCACGTTCGTTTCAAAACCAATCATATGTTGAGAACCGCATAATTCACTTGAGTATAGTGCATAAAAGATAATCACAAGTAGTGGAGAGAAAACACGAGCAGTTACATAACCGTCATGTGTCTCACATTCAAAGCAATAGGTACACATACATTATGCGCTTTTCGCAGTTCTCAACATACTATTGATTCTGAAATGAATGCCCCTCTATGTATAAACGGACACCACACACAAAACCCATACACACACGATATCACAAGTTTTGTTAATGCTAAGATACCTTTATGAGGAAGATGCAAAGATTCAACTTCATCAAGCTTACGCCGATAATCTTGTTCAAATCGATCCAAAGCATGGTATTCATGGTATAATTCCTGCTCACATAATTTTTTAGCGTCATTGACAATATGTCTTAGCCAAAGGATGGCTTAAGCAGAAAGAGAAAATGGGAAATGGGTCAGATTTGATTGAACCAAAACACTTTTTGTCCAAAAATTTTAATTTTTTATAAATAATTATTATGTCAAATATCATTAAAACAAAATTATATTTTTCAATGATAATCTTAATTATTGAATAATAAAAATAGTTAGTGTTTATTACATTAAAAATACAATTTGGGCGATATTCAACCCCTTTCCCCTGTTTTCTTTTAAGCTACCCTTTTTTCAATTTTGAACTTTTTAAATGGATCAAAGTTGGACCTCAATTCTAATTTAAGTAATAAATAAACAGAAGTGACTTACTGAAGTATGCTGAGCCAAATTGGCAAGTTCTTGCATAGTAATTTCAGCCTCTTCTCTTAGCTGGCTGTTTGTTACAGGGTCCAAATCCAATCTAAATGATAACATTTCAAAAATATGTTTCAGTAGCATGAGAACCCAAAAAAAAAGATCTACTACTTTACAGTTAAAAATTTTCAGATTTACCTGGCAAAGAAACGATCCAAATTATGCCATTGTGGATCCTTGCACATGTCTCCAAATCTCACCACTTCTCTAGAGAAGATTTCAAATTCCTCTCTAAAAGGAAAAGAAATATTGTGAAACGAGCATAAAATTGCTTAACATTCACCTAAAAGTTTGTGCTAACAGCAGCTATAGGTGGCAAAATGGGTGGGTCAGACGGCTTAGGTAATGAGTTCAGGATTAAATGAGTAACCTTTTGGACGGGTCAAAAAGGGGTCAGGTTGAGTTGACCCACCACTACGTATCTTTATCTTTCCTTTTTGCATTCATAAGCTGATTATGATTTTCTGATTTTTTTAAGAGCGTCGTTTAGATTAGGGGTGCAAACGAACCGAGCCACTCGTGACCTACTCGAGATCGGCTCGCTAAAATCTCAAATAGAGCCGAGCATAGACGGGCTCATGCCCGAGCTTTACATATCGAACTCGACTAGGCTCACGAGCCTAAACGAGCCTAAACGAGCCTTTTATTTATATATATTTTATTTGATATATTAAATAAATATTTACATAACAATTATTATTAAATAAATATTAAAAAGTAAGCTTGGAATGTGAGTAAAAATTACTGTTCAAAATTTACAATACATGATTGCATAGGGTACAAGCCTTTCTTGCTTGCATGGTTTGTATATTTATTTACTTTTTTTTTCAGGTTAGGTAATTATTTAAAAAACAGCCTGCATGCTATTGAAAACCATAGTGTTGCTTAGCGCAGTGGTCTGAGTTGTTTTAACTTAGGCATGCAATGAAGGTTCGAAACCCATAGCCCCAACCTTTACCGGTTTTAATGGCTTATATGTCCTTTTTTCTTACATTTTATTTTTTTATGTCATTTTGTTCTTGCTTTTTAATTTTTAGCCATTAATCTTAAACGCTCTTCTAGCACACAGTGAGTTTACCTAAAGGTTTTAACTTTATTTTATAAGCTTTTGAGAACGTTAATTTTTTCCGTGTTTTAACGCGCCGCAACCGGCGTGGGTACAATATTTTTCTAATCAATAGTTATGGCCATAAAATAAACCACTTATGTAAATAGGTATGTTTGTGGCTCAACTAAATCAAAATGCAAGAACTGTGTCGGAACGCAACTATTAAATCGAAAAGCGAGAATTATCGGTTGGAAGCCGCAGCGCAGCAACGCGCGGGGCCTCCATCTAGTTATTTATAAATAACGATAAAAATAATTAAAAAATATATATTGTGTTATATATAAAAACTATACTTATAAATATATGAAAAATAATTATAAATAAAAGAATTAAATAGTTAATAAATAATAAAAGAACCGAGTTCAGGCTCAGCTCGGCTCATTTACACCCTAGTTTAGATGTGTGATTAACCAGATTTGGATAATCAGAAACAAGCAGCAGTAAAAGAATTTATTATTGTGTTAATGTAGAATTACTTATATATCCCTAACTTTAAGCTATCTTCAAGTAGCAATAATTACTTTGAAACCACACATCCAAACACCTCCTAAATAAGATGACAAAAATTATTATAAAATTATAATCCGTGTTTTTTAGTAAAACAATTTAGAATCCATTTGACCCATTTCATTTTTAGCTAAGTTTTTTAAACTTACCCAAGAACCCGTAAGCAATAGAAAATAACCGAAATTGACCCGTTTTCACTTAAAAGAGTTAAAACGGTTCCCTGTACCTCTTGTCAGCAGCTGCAATTCTTAACAACTCCTTCATATCTGTAGAAACCAAAAGTTGCACGCCTTTTGAATGCAAAATCTCCTTTTTAAGAAATTGAATGTTTTCATCCGAAAGGGATTGCATCAGAGTAGAGCCCTTAACAATAGTATTAGCCACTTCAAATGCTAAAATAGATACTTTATTCCCCCTTAAAGCCGAATTAGATACAAATCCACTATGGGAATTCAAATTTGCCATGCTGCTTCCAAGGGTGTCCAGGACTTCAAGACCGACACTACCCGCTTTACCAAGAAATGTGCTTACTTGAGGTGCCTATCAAAATTCAAGAGTGGAACAATGTAACGGGTCAAATAGGTGTCTTTTGTGTACGGGTCAAACGGGTAGGGTTGATCCAAAAAAATTTGTTATCCAGTTTTTAGAACACTTCTTCATAAACAATTTTTGTAAAATATTATTTTAAAAATATATTGTTACGTTATTAGCCTAGATTTTTAAAAAGATTGTACGCGTTAAGAAATTTCTACTTGTTTGACCCCTTACAGATAAAACATAACATGATTGACTCATTCATAAGCAAATAGACCAAAATTATACCTCTAACAATATTTAGAAGAAACCAAGGAAAAAGAAGGGCACATTGTAATACATAGCAACAAACTTTCACAAGTTATTGTAAAAACCATCCGGTCATACAAGATAAGATGCTTCTTGTATGACCATCAAACTTCCAAAAAGCGTTTCAAAACCATTCATATTACAAATTCTCGTTCCAAAATCAAAATCGCATAAAAAATTATTGATTTTGAAAAGTATAGAGGCTTTAGTAACGATTTCTAAAGCCGAGGGCTGGAAGTACATTGCTATAGTTCTCAGTCATTCGGTCAATGGTCATTATTTTCTTCTACATACATTTCAACTAGGTTGACTTTATATCGTCGTATATTTGCTTGTGATCGTAGATACACAAACATACATAAACCTAGCATACATTACTACATAGTCCCTCACTTGGTTTTAAAAAGCGAGAAGCGTATCAAGGCGACAAGGTCTAAAACAGAAGCGCAAAGACTCCCAATGTACAAGAGGTGCGTGCCTCAAGCCACTTTTCAATGTGCCTCACCTGCGCCTTATGTAGACAAAAGCGAAGCACCTTGCACCCGGGCGCTTTTTAAAACCTAAGCGAGGCGCCCATGTGGATCAAAACTAGGGTATGGAGGAGGCGGATAAGTAAAAACAACCAAAAGGATAAAGAGATTATGAATGGTTTACTTGACGTAACAAAGGTGATATGTAAAAGCTTATTTAAATCACGCCTCGACTTTCGGGACCTAAACGCCTCGAATCACCTCGCGCGTTTTAAAAACAAGGATTTCCGCATTCGACATAAGCAAGCATTCTAATATAATTACTCTTTTTTATTTAACAACAAAAAATTGTGTGCTCGTGATTAAGATCCATATACATATCAAAATCAAGAAACAAATAAGGGGGTGTTTGGATGTTTATACCTTAGCAACCCTAGCAGGGGTGGAGGGTTTCAACTCCCTTGAAATGGAGAAAAACAATTCACTAGAGTCATACGACGTCGTTTTCCTATGAAACACATCATTTTGTGTATAAGAAGAAGATAAACTCAAATCATCATTATTCCCATCATCATAATCATCCTTCTTCTTCTGTTGCTGATGCTGATGATTACTAAAACTCTTGACGGACTTCAATTTCCCTGAAAACCCCAAACTACCCCTGTCACTGTCCGTGGTTCGCTTCAACGTCCCCCCGGTACAAACCCCTCCCATCCTAACAGAAAACCCTAGAATTGATCAATCGGATGATCCAGAATTCCATATAAAAGGACTGGAAGTGGGAACACGATGATGCGCGTTGATTGAGGGGGAAGGGTTTACTTTTCTTGCTTGGAGATTTGGAATTTGATGATTGGGGGAGGAAGGAAACAAAATAGGGAATTGGAAGAACACGGGACTAGGGTTTGACCATGGATGAGTGAAGGGGTTATGAAAGTCGACTGCTTTTCAGGGGTGGTGGGTCCAACCCCAACCATTTTTCTTTCTCATTTGTTCTTTCACATTATCTTTTCTTATTGTTTTGCCATTTACGCAATGTAATTCTAAAATATTAAATAGATCAAATTGGATGGTTCGTCTTAGGTTGAGGGGTATACCCTCACGCACATCTTGGCGTGAGGCCTCTCACGGCATGACAAGGAACAGCACACCACCCCAGTGGCGTGAAGGGGCCGCGAGTGTGCAGGTGTGAAGTTCTTCACGCCTAATCGAGTGAGATATGCAATCCTCGCCTGAAAACCTAGAACCATTGATGATGGTTTCAATGGTGCCGCTAACTGAGGGGGATTACCTTAATATTTGTGGTGCTCAATTCAAGCCTCGCCTGAAAACCTAAAACCCCATCACCTTCTTTTTTGTTAAATATTGTCCTCTGATTTGTTGAAGTAAATTGGTGTAATATCCTAAAAATTCCGACTTATCCTTTGCACGTATTACTAAATTAAAACTCGATTTCGTGTTAAAACTATTACCTTAAAAAGACAAATATTAAATTTATATATATATGAATATATATATATGTGATAAATATATCTATATATGTATATATACAGGTAGAATCTTAAAACTTTGTAAATGGATAAATAATATAAATTTATAAAAATAAATATAAACATATGAGACTTATTAGATTTTATAAAATAAATCTATTTTATATGTTTTACAAAGACTGGGGACTAAACTGTCATTTTCAAAACATTGGTTTAAACTTGAAAATCTAAGTTTAAGCATGAAATATTAAACAGTTGAAACCCCAAGGAGTTGTTTCGTAATTTCCTCAAACTTTCAAAAAACCCACCCAGTCACGGGTTCGATCCCTGCAGAACCCGGTTTTGGGTTCGATTTTTCAGAAAACGCGTATTAGTCCGAATTCAATGCTCCTCGAACATCGGCTCGCGCATGCGACCACCACTCAACGCTCATCAATGCGCGGCTCCAACGGTAACACGAGTAATGACGAGATTTAACTCGTTTAAATCCATCCGTAATCGCCTTACCTAACTAACCATTTAATGACGGAATTGGATATAAATACACGTTGCCACAGCTCAAAGACAACACACCTAAACTATCTAAGCCTTCAATTTCATCATATCGCTCATGCATTTGCCGATTAGAACCCACGACCGTCGACGACGAGGCCCGACTCGTTCTCCCTCAATTCGAAACCAAATCAGGTAAATTTTTAGTCATTGTGTTCGTTTTCTCTTGAAGATCGAAAGCCCTCTGTTTAATTTCATTAACAGAGGGCAAATCGATGTGTATTTGGCCGAAATCGTTCTAGGGTTCATAAAGGAAAAGGGGGAACACTTCGAGCTTCTGTTTAAAAAAAATCTCGTTCCATACAAGACACTAACGAGCCTGTAGTCGGGATGGTTAGTGCATGTGTGAGTGGAACCGGGTGACCCGGGTTCGAATCCGGTCAACCCATGTTTTTGCGTTTTCATTTTTTTTAGACTTTTAAAGCAGCTTAAAAATTTCTAATAATTTTTATAAAATCTGTTAAATCTTTATAAACTTAAAATCAAATTTTATTTACATTTTTATATTCTGGAACTATTTTATTTAATTAAACTTATAAATATTTTAACCTTTAAAATTAGTTTAAATACTTAAAATCTATAGAAATGCTTTTAAACTTTTATAAAACTTATACTTACTCAGAAGCTACATTATAAAAAATAGTAAACTTGATTTATTATTTATATTTCGAATTTAAAAGAATTGTTTTGTCTTAACTTCTATTCAAACTTACAAACTACAAAACTTACATACTTTTATAAAAGTTATATTCAAGACTTATAGTCATTTAAATTAAAAACAAGAAAATAAATATACATTGTTAGAAACCTATAAATCTTATAAAAGCATAAATAAATTTTAAACTTATACTTTATATAATTGTTTATATAAATTCAAACGGAAAAAAAAGAGAAATAAATATACACTACTTATCTTGTTAGATGTTATAAACCTGTAAGCTTTATAAACTTGTAAACCTTAAAATTTATAACTTAAAAATATATATGTTATCTTATTTAAACTACAAGATAATAAATACTCAATACCTAAATACTTTAATAAATCTTAAATGAATTATAATGATTATTCTAAATAAGATGATTATTCTTTTAGATAATTATTTATCCTCAATAATTATTTACTCTTTAAACAATTTCTATTAATCTTTTATCCTTTAAATGCTATTATACTTTTTAAATAATTAATTTAATTAATAGTTATTCTAAACTATAAACTTATTAAACTTTGATACTCAAGTCTTGTGTCATTCGTTCAAAACATTTATTTAAAACTTCATAGACACGATCAATCCCATCTCCCATTGGAACCCTAGTCGAATCATGAAATCCTAGATCTTTTGCCTTAGACTTGTAGAAGCAAACTTAAATCTTTAGACTTGCATTCTTAGGCTTATTGTGAGGATATTCTCCCTTAAAGTCTTGCAAATACCTATCCGTGTCGGATACTCTTCATCAATCCAAGTGAGTATACTTAGCCCCTTTTTCCTTTCTATACTTTTGGGGGGAAACATGTTCAAAACTTTAAACTTATACAATTCTTGTACAACTATGATTAGATGCTTATTCTTATGTTAAACTTGAGACTTGTATGCTTAAATTAAACTTAAAACTAGCACATTCATTAACTTTGATCAAGCCTATGGTAACTATGATAGATCTATTGTATTTGACCAATCCACCTTGATTGATTGACCCATTCGGGGGGGAGCCCTTGGTGATTGTTACTGAATTAAACTTTAAACTTGAGACTTATAAGGGTAAAACTTGGTTGGAGGGTTGAAGTGTACAATGTTTAAGATACTTGTTTCTCATACTTACATTATAGAATGCATATATCATAGTGAATTGTAATTCTTTCCAAATACTTGTTAAACTGTGTCAAAACCTTTGTATCTCACCAACTATTTTGTAGTTGACTGATTCTTTCACATGTTTCAGGTTCTACAACATGAGACTTTATCGTGATCACATAGGATGCTTGGACCTAGAATGCTTAATCAATTAGACTTGTATTCTTGCTATGTATTTGATTTATTATTTGTATTGAACCTTTGAATCTATTTATTAATGAAATATTGAAACTTTAATAGTCAACCTTGTGCTATTGAACAACCGCGTCCGCCCCGACGTATAATCCGCCGTCGGTTGGGGTGTGACAATTGGAATTGTTGGTATATTTTGAATGTGAAGATGCTAAAAAAATCTGACCTTTAGCAGATTCAGAAAATGGATGATAAGCCGCCATAGTTGAGAAGAATATGCAGGTTGTCGATATGGATTCTGATTTTGTTTAGGCCGAAGCAAAAAAATGAAGAAAGTATTGCCGGTGTTATCGAACATCATCGCCGGTGTTGTTGAAGGTCTCCACCCTCTCACCGCCGCCATGGATTCAGGTGGACCCCATCGTTCGCTCCTTGCTTCAACGTATATCGATAGAAAGAAAATGACAGGCTGCGGTAAGCTAAAAAAAACAAGGGTAAATGAGTGTATTTGGGTGATGATGAAGAGAGAGAAGCACCAAGAGAATTTGATAGGGTTTTGTTTCATGTGCTTGAAAGATTACATCTTGTTTTGGGTTTGATTCATCTGGACAGATATCCTAAAATTAAAGGGTGCCTGATCGAAGGTGATGAATTTAAAGGTTGGCTGATTAGGGGTGATGAAATTAAATGGTGTAGATCTGTTTATGCC
This sequence comes from Smallanthus sonchifolius, assembly GCA_023525975.1. NCBI lineage: Eukaryota > Viridiplantae > Streptophyta > Magnoliopsida > Asterales > Asteraceae > Smallanthus > Smallanthus sonchifolius. The sequence continues at coordinate 13,172,427 of CM042028.1, read as the reverse complement.
TAAACTTTAGGTGGGTGGTGGACAATGGACGTTGGCGGGTGGTCTACGATTTGGAGGAAAGATGTGAGGGTGGTTGAGGGCTGGCGGAGGTTTAGAGAGATGGTGGTTGGAGAGAGAGAGAGAGAGAGAGAAAGGAGGTGGAGGGATGAAGATGGCGATTTAAGTGGGCCCTATGTTATTATTTCATGAGGATAAAAGTCAGATCACAAGAGGGCTTAAAATGACATAAATGCCCCTCACGTGAGGGGCACATGAGTGGATTTAACCATGAAAATAGATGGCAGATAGTGCAAAGGACAGAGAATGTGCAAAAATTCAAAAAAATGACATCCAGTGTAATTATTGAAACTTAAGAACACACCATGCAATTTGCTATATTTATAAACGATACAATTTATAATTTACTCTATTTTATATGTTATAAAGTATATTTTCTTACTTTTTTGAGACTTTATTCAAAAGAAACAAAAGCCTCTTCTTAGCAAGTGGCTAAGAATGCCAAGAACAGCATAAACATACAAATGGGTAGAAAACAAAGGCAAACAAATTTATAGCAGAAGGCTAACTCCCGTAAAACTACACCAACTCTCCCAAGTTATGCTATTCGCTTTTGCCCTATTTTGGATCCACCAAAATGTCGTTTCCTTGATGTCATCCACTATCTTGAAACACGAGGACGAGATTCCTTTGAAGATTTTATTGTTGTGGTTCAGCCATATCCTCCAACACGCCATTAGGAATACCGTATGAATCACCTTCTTCGTAGCCGGGGAAACCTCCAAAACTCGAACCAAATCAGTTGAGAATGAGATACCGAAACAAAAGCTGATGGGATTGGAATCTTTAGCCAAACGTAAACCTGCCACCACACTGACTTGGCCACCAAACATGACCCAGGCATATGATCCAAATATTTTACAGACCAAGAACTACGAGAGCACCCATTTCATTCTGGGGTGACGGAGAGATCATACAATTCAAGCCTTTTTTTCATGCTTTTCCCCGAGGTCTAGAGAAAGTTGAAATCAATTGGGATGTGTCTATTTATATATCTCTTGACTTGAAATGAGAGCAAGTCTGAAAGAGGATCTTAAAATGTCTAGGGTTGGGCCAGGAGGGTCTCTTAATGTCTTCTTTTTCTTCTCGTCGGAGTTCTTTCACAAAGACTTGTCATGGTAAGGAAGAAGGGGAGAACATGCACACTTGGAGTTTAATAGGTAATATTTAAGAAAAGATAATGTTATACTAGTTTAATATATATATATATACACACACATGTCTATAGGGGAACAAAAGAACTGGTTTGTGAACTGTCACACCCTAACCGACGACGGATTATACGTCGGGGCGGACGCGGTTGTTCAATAGCACAAGGTTGACTATTAAAGTTTCAATATTTTATTAATAAATAATTTAAGATTCAATACAAGGAAACATAACAATAATACAACATTTAATTGATAAGTAGTCTAGGTCCAAAGCATCCTATGTGATCACAGATAAGTCTCATGATATAGAACCTGAAACATGTGAAAGAATCTGTCAACTACAAAATAGTTGGTGAGATACAAAGGTTTTGACACAGTTTAACAAGTATTTGAGAAGAATTACAATTCACTATGATATATGCATTCTATAATGTAAGTATGAGAACACGTATCTTAAACATTGTGCACTTCAACCCTCCAACCAAGTTTAGGCATAACCCGCAGGTTACCCTTATAAGTCTCAAGTTTAAAAGTTTAATTCAGTAACAATCACCAAGGGCTCTCCCCCGAATGGGTCAATCAATCAAGGTGGATTGGTCAAATACAATAGATCTATCATTGTTACCATAGGCTTGATCAAAGTTAATGAATGTGCTAGTTTTAAGTTTAATCTAAGCATACAAGTCTCAAGTTTAACATAAGAATAAGCATCTAGTCATAGTTGTACAAGAATTGTATAAGTTTAAAGTTTTGAACATGTTTCACCCCAAAAGTATAGAAAGGAAAAAGGGGCTAAGTATACTCACTTTGATTGATGAAGAGTATCCTACAAGAGTAGGTGTTTGCAAGACTTGGAGAGGGAGAATATCCTCACAATAAGCCTAAGAATATAAGTCTAAAGTTTCAAGTATGATCTTATAAGTCTAGGGCAAGAATTCTAAGATTTTTAGGATTGACTAGATTCGACTAGGGTTCCAAATGGGAGATGGGAACGATTGTGTTTATGAAGTTTAAATCAAGTTTAAAATAAAGGTTTTGAATAAATGACACATAACTTTTGTACAAATGTTTAATGAAGTTATAGTTTAGAATAACTAAAATAATTATCCAGAAAGTTTTACAACTATAATTTACATACGTTAGGTGATAATAATCAAGATAGTTTTCTAAGTGTTTGTAAATGAAGTTGAAGTAATGGTTAAACAAAAGGCTAAGTAGTTTTTAAAGATTTATAGTTTAGAATAACTAAAATAATTATCCAGAAAGTTTTACAACTATAATTTACATACGTTAGGTGATAATAGTCAAGATAGTTTTCTAAGTGTTTGTACATGAATTTATAGTTTAGAATAACTAAAATAATTATCCAGAAAGTTTTACAACTATAATTTACATACGTTAGGTGATAATAGTCAAGATAGTTTTCTAAGTGTTTGTAAATGAAGTTGAAGTAATGGTTAAACAAAAGGCTAAGTAGTTTTTAAAGATTTATGACAAGTATTTAAAGTATGGATAGTTATTAAAGTTTACAAATAACTATTGTAGGGATAGATAACCAGTATTTATAAAGTAAATAATTATTAAAGGTTAGTAATAACATTTAAAGAATAAATAATAGTTAAGGGTTTATAGAAACCTTTTTAAGAGAAAAAAAATTGTTAATGATGAATAATTATCTAAAAGATTAATTATTATATCATCATAAATCATTTAAGATTTATTAAAGTGTCTAGGTATTAACTATTTATTATCTGGTAGTTTAGATAACATATATTTTTACGTTATAAGTTTTAAAGTTTACAAGTTTATAAAGTTGATAAGTTTATAAGTTTATAAATAATTAAATAAAGTTTATAAATATTTAGGGAAATAAACAAAACATATTTATTCTCCTGTTTAAATTTATATAACAAGATAAATATAAGTGTCATATAAGTTTGTAAGTTTATTTATTTTCTTGTAATAAATAATTAAATAAGTTTTCTGTTTTATTTAAATAACTAAGGAAGTTCAAGTTAATATAAATTTTATATAAATGTATAAGTTCTTGTTTTAATTAAAGTTTATTAATTTATTTTAAAGCTTTAAAGTAATAAATATTACACGTTTTAATTAAGTTTAAATACAAAAAAAAATGTTTCAGAGTATAAAAGTATAAATAAAAATCGTTTCTAAGTTTATAAAAGTTTAACAGATTTTATAAAAGTAATGGAAGTATTAAAACTGAAAAAAAAAGAATTAAAACATCAAAACTCGGGCTGGCCGGATTCGAACCCGGGCCAGCCGAGTTTACAAACAAGCGTACAAACCACCTGACTACAGGCTTCGTTGTGTATAAACATGTAAACAAAAATAGGTAAACAATACTTCCAAACACCCCCAAATTCTCAAGAACCCTATGTAACATTCCTGATTTTCGTAACGGATATTCACTTCATTACCATTAACAAGAATATTAAGACTACCAATTACAGAAATTAAATCAATATCATTCGATTAAACCTCAAAACTGTCAAAACATTCTCGAAACCACAGATTCTCCATTTCAATTCAGAATTCTCTCAATCAAGCACTCCATACGCATCACTCGATCCTCTCTAAAGTTCCTAGACTCGTCGATACAGTCGGAATCGCAGCAGAAGACGCCGGAGGCCAAACCCGTCGTCGCCAGAACACATCCCTATCGTACACTATCAATTCATCGTCCTTCCGGGTAATTGAAACCTCATACTCCCTCGTTTTAGCCTATAGATCAAAAGCCCTAACCTAATTTGGGCTTACAACATCCAATTTAACACGGACCCGAATCTAGGATTCATTCTAAAATGTTTTAATCGAATCCTACTATGGACATGTTTTAAATACAATTAAACTATACCAATAGACTCGTAATCACCTAATGGATGAAAGCCCTACGATTTCCAGTATTGATATCATAAGAATTAGACAATTCGTCTCTGTTTTGGATAAGACACGGTCGCGCCAAATACCAGCGCGGTCGTGCCTCACACACTCAGACCCAGTCATGCCCTTGGCTAGACTTGGTCATGCCTCAAAACCCTAGACACGGTCGTGCCTAGTCTAAGACACGGTCGTGCCTAGTGAACAGCCCAATTATGCATTCTGTTTTATCAACACGGTCGCGTCCCTAACTAGCACGGTCGCGCCCGTGGTCCTAGCACGATCGTGCCTTTTCCCAAGCACGGTCGTGTGTGAGAGAAAAATCTTGACAGAATACCAAGAACTTATATTTCTAAAACCAATAAACATTTCAAATAAATTTTTAAATAAGAATAATTAATTTATATAAAGAATTATATTTAAACATAAATAATTATATATTTATACCTAATTACATTTAATACTTACATTATTTTCATAAACAATAATTATTTAAATAACTTATTTAGTTAATCAATTTCAAACCTTAAATCAAAATGTTCCAAAAACAATTGTTTCGAACTTTATATTTTATTCAATACTTTTTCAATGACATGTTACACACATCCAATTCAACTTAGACTTAGACATAGACATTTGTACATACTATTAATTCAATACACATTACGCTCTAGGTTAACATTGTGCATTACAAGGAACTCATTTCTAGCTAGTATTTCGTGTTAGCTACGCCTTCAAACCAACTGAGTATACATAGCCCCTTTTACTCTTTTACATTTTTGGGGTGGAACATGAACATTATTCAAATTACATGTTTACATTTACACAAACAACACAAGTACAAATCCTATTTACATTCATGTGTGCAATTTGAGCTTTATGCCTGAGTGCTAGGTGTGCTAACCTTTGTATGCGATTATGTGCAATCATTAACTATTCAAGCCGACGGTTTTCAACGATAGATCTATTGAGTCTGACAAACCCACCCAGATTGGGGTGATTGATACCGACAACACAATTTTGCATGCTAGTTACAAAGGTTTGATTGTACTTGGTTACACAATAGCTGCTCCCCATAAATGCCTTATTTATCATGTTATGTAAGGATTTGTTTTACAAACTATATGCTATCTATATACAAACCTGTGTTATACTCACCAACTTTTTAGTTGACCTTATTTTATTCATGTTTCAGGTGCTTTCATATGAGTTTGATCAAGACATGCTACACATAGGCTTTGGACCTAGTTAATCTTAATTCAAAAACAAATTGTATTTCATTATGTACTTGGAACTTGATTCATGTTTGTTTGAATAGAAATGGATTTAACATATTACAATTTAGTCAACCTTGAGCTCATGAACAGTCTACATGTCCCGCCCCGATGATTCCGCCGTCGGTCGGGGTGTGACAGATTGGTATCAGAGCCTTGGTAATAGGGAATTAGGTTATTAGACACCTTGACCTAGACTATAACTTTAGGACACCCATACAATGCCATGCTACTACATGTTACATTATTAGTTCTTGTGTAAATATTTTTACATGCTATCATAAGTATTTACACTACGTGATACAATACATAATGACTTATGTGTCACACTACTTGATAACTTTTGTGCTTACACTCATTACTATCTACATGCTATATGATTATTTTTTTATGTGAATATTCTTAAATGTTATAATATATAACTACATCACATGATACAATACTTAATAATCTATGTGTCACATTACCTGCCAACTTTCTCCTCTATTCATTGCTACCTATTTAATTTATTTAAAAGTGATATCCTAAAGTTTCCACACCCACTCATACACACTTAGTTATTCATGCACCCCTAAACTCACATATATAATACCATACCTCTTGTGAACAACAAATTTTTAAACTATTGGGCCTAATGTCCATCAATAATAAACTAAGCAGTCAATCTATCCTCCAAGAAGCAAAAGCCCACTGAAGTGCATAAACCTTACGTTCGGGCCACAAGACCCAGTTCACAACAATTCTCATCATGACCATGAGCCCAACAATAGTGTTATTAATACATGATGGCTGGAAGAGTGTGTAGGCCCATGATGGATTCTGGCTAAGGAAAGATAGGGTACTTAAGTGTGTCTTAGTGACCCACCCCTCTTTCCTGGGAATTCTCCTCAGGGATACACTACTTATAGGTCAAGTGTACTCCTAAAATACTATTGTGAAGACTCGGCGTTATGACTAGTCAAACTCTAAACCTATGAGAACTCCTATGTTTGACACTCAGTATTTATTTATCGCTTACAACCTTTCCATTGTTTTCCTGCTAAGCATGGACTCCTACTCTCCTACCTCCCCGGTATGCCGTCCCGAAGAAGAGTCTGATTGGGAAGAAGACACCGGATCACCCGTACATCGATCACCAACACCCGCAGCTCCTAGACCAAGGTTTGATGTAAGGGTAGATTAGATTAGGAACACCGGCCCAAGACTTCGAACACTTGGATCAGCCGCGCCTAGAAACCCGTATCAGACACCCCATCCCCACAATCAGCTACCACTCCCACTAAGAGACCCATATCTAATGCCCGACCCGTATTACTCTAATCCTTGAGTAGGGCATATCATGGCACTCACTAGTACTATCGAATTTCCAATCAATGACACGCACCAATATGTAAGGACCTCAGAATTTGAAAGGCAAAGAATGGATCAAGGGTTAATGCACGACTTGCAAGGACAAGGAATGAATAGCCTAGCAAACCAATTAGGGTACCAAAAGGAATTAATCTCCATCCTCGAAGCGGTGCTCGCCTTGGGAATTATTCTCCTTCTAGTGGAAAGCTACAAGAGGCGTTAACATGATTATTTTCTTATTTATTTCAGTTTGAGAACCATTTCCCTATGTTTTGAATACATTTCAGCATTACTAAATTTTATATTTTCCAAAGTTATTATTCATAAATTCAATACGTTGAGTGTGAATTACATCCATCATATTTTCATCAAAATTCTCCAAGTATTATCTTTCCCATCCACCATAATTTAGTACACTACCAGCAATCTTCTTCGTAAACAAATCATCCAATTATTTGATTTAAACAAACCTCGTTATTTCGTTCAAACAAAATGTTTATCAAACTTTTAGATAGTATAAAAAAATAATAAAATAAAATAAAATAAAATAAAATAAATTTTCCATAAAACTTCTCTCCTGATAGAGAAACTTAACACAATCTATTTTATAAAAATATTATTCCGAATTGATAAATAATTATGATTTTCCTCATTAAAGAAAAATATTCCTAAACCTTGGCTAAATTAGTATACGACTACTTGTTTAGCCAATAATTCCGCTTAGAAATATCCTTTTATTGATAGCTAAAAATTTAAATTAAAAGATTTTTCCATAAATTGTCTATTTATTTAAATTATGTGAATCAATGGATTCACTACTTTATATATCTATAACAAGGAACAATTTACCACTTTCTATTTTCAAGCAAAGATCAGTATTTGTAAACACATTTCCCCGAACGTTTTTTTTCAAAACCTCCTCGCTACCTTTCGTTTGTCGCTTCAAGAGACGATCCATATCGCGTAGACTTTAACCCTTCCCATAATCTCAATGAGATTTAAGAGCTACAACCTAACTACCACATTATACAGGAACGTCAAACAACACGCTTGTCTGCAACACTCGATCACATGCAAAACCCGTTAGTATACATCACACACGAAGTCCAACAACTTACGTATACACGTTCACAATATACCCAACGCAACCACATGGTACATGAAACTCAATTATTCTCAATATACCCAATACTACACAAATTACATAATACAAGAAACTAGTTTTCCTACAAATCACAATTTACCGGATTGATCACATAACACACGAAACATGTTCATTTACAATACACATGCTACCGGATTGAGCACATAATACACGAAACTTAGTTGTTTGCGATATACGTGATACATAACAATTGTTTGATTGATACATAATTCTAGATTGACCACATTAAACATGAAACTCATTTAGTTACAAAGTACATCATACTAAACTGTACACATTATGCAATACACATGATGCTATATTGTTTACATTACACATGAGAGCATATTGATTTACAAAATACATGATGTTAAGTTGTCAACGCCATACATGAAATTCATTTCCTATAATACATGTGATACTATGTTGTTTACATTATACGCGAGAGCTCATTGATTTACAAAATACATAATGCTAGATGTTCATGCTACACAAGAGACTTGTGTGTTTACTTTATATCTGAAACGAAATTGCTTACAATTATTACAATTGATTGATTTCATTATACACAAGACATGGTCATGCACTTTGTTCACCAAAGTTGAAGACCATAATACATGGAAACGACTTGGGGTTTGACGTATTCTTGTTCAAACACGAGCAAACTAAGAAACTTTAAGTTATACTACTCTTTAGTTGTGAACTTACCTGCTCAAGGACATAGTTACTTGTTAGCGACTTTTATGTGAAAACAATGGACATGATCAGAGTGAAATTGTGCACCCTTACCCGCACTCAACGAAATGATCAGACCGTACGATGATTTGAGTAATTACGGGTGCACACGGAATTATGAAAATCAGCGTATGGAAAGCATAGTGAAACTTTGTCGTGTGTTGTGACCTAAAACTTATCATGATATGTAACAACGAAACTAATGTGATATGACAAGGGCATGGTGGATACGCCGATGGTACTTCCTATATATAAGTGTCCTATAATATTATCAGAAGTAGCGTTGTTCGTGTCATGTGAAGTTTTGACCTAGACCAATGTTTATGAAAATCTTTTACCCACTGACAATTTTAACGTATATTATACTACATCTTACACAAACCCTAATTATCAAGATTACATCAAATTCATTCCAAATAATACATCTCACATTTAGAATTCAGACAATCTCCTCCTTAAATTCATTTCAAAACAAAATTCATTATCACCTTTCATATTCGACTTTGAGTATCAGACCTAAGTCATGTCAACGGTTACACTCCCCAAAATCCAACAATCAAAACTCACCGAGAACCAAAAACTCCCACCTTTTTCTTTGATTATAATAGCCTCCATTAGTTAAATTTCGGGACGAAATTACTTTAACATGGGGAGACTGTAACATTCCTGATTTTCCGACCCTATTTTAATTTATTTAAACTAATAAGATAACAACACGACATTAAATCATACACTTGTTCAAACCTACGCCTCATTAATTGTTAGCCGATCGTATTCAATTCAAAAGTTTAGAACTCATAATCACGTGGTAACACCTTCTAGAGTTAACTCAATTGGTAATCTCGATAGGTGCTTTGTTAAATCTTAACCGAGCTAGTTTTGTCAAAACTGAAGTTGCAAGGGCTGATTTGTAAAATAATCCAGAAACCCTAATAGGCACGGTCGCGCCTCATTCAGGCACGGTCGCGCCAAGTGCTTTGGCACGGTCGCGCGCCTTGCCTTGGAACGGTCGCGTCCGGTGCCTTGGCACGGTCGCGCCTCGCGTTAGTTAAAACGTAAAAACAGTTTCAAACACCAAATCGTCTGATTTCGTAACGGATGTTCACTTCATTACCATTAACGAGAATATTAAGACTACCAATTACAGAAATTAAATCAGTATCATTCGATTAAACCTCAAAACTGTCAAAACATTCTCGAAACCACAGATTCTCCATTTCAATTCAGAATTCTCTCAATCAAGCACTCCATACGCATCACTCGATCCTCTCTGAAGTTCCTGGACTCGTCGATACAGCCGGAATCGCAGTAGAAGACGCCGGAGGCCAAACCCGTCGTCGCCGGAACACATCCCTATCGTACACTATCAATTCATCGTCCTTCCGGGTAATTGAAACCTCATACTCCCTCGTTTTAGCCTATAGATCAAAAGCCCTAACCTAATTTGGGCTTACAACATCCAATTTAACACGGACCCGAATCTAGGATTCATTCTAAAATATTTTCATCGAATCCTACTATGGACATGTTTTAAATACAATTAAACTATACCAATAGACTCGTAATCACCTAATGAATGAAAGCCCTACGATTTCCAGTATTGATATCATAAGAATTAGGCAATTCGTCTCTGTTTTGGATCAGACACGGTCGCGCTAGTCTTCTAGCGCGGTCGTGCTTCATGAGACACGGTCGTGCCAAATACTAGCGCGGTCGTGCCTCACACACTCAGACCCAGTCATGCCCTTGGCTAGACTTGGTCATGCCTCAAAACCCTAGACACGGTCGTGCCTAGTCCAAGACACGGTCGTGCCTAGTGAACAACCCAATTATGCATTATGTTTTATCAACACGGTCGCGTCCCTAACTAGCACGGTCGCGCCCGTGGTCCTAGCACGATCGTGCCTTTTCCCAAGCATGGTCGTGTGTGAGAGAAAAATCTTGACAGAATACCAAGAACTTATATTTCTAAAACCAATAAACATTTCAAATAAATTTTTAAATAAGAATAATTAATTTATATAAAGAATTATATTTAAACATAAATAATTATTTATATATACCTAATTACATTTAATACTTACATTATTTTCATAAACAATAATTATTTAAATTACTTATTTAGTTAATCAATTTCAAACCTTAAATCAAAATGTTCCAAAAACAATTGTTTCGAACTTTATATTTTATTCAATACTTTTTCAATGACATGTTACACACATCCAATTCAACTTAGACTTAGACATAGACATTTGTACATACTATTAATTCAATACACATTACGCTCTAGGTTAACGTTGTGCATTACAAGGAACTCATTTCTAGCTAGTATTTCGTGTTAGCTACGCCTTCAAACCAACTGAGTATACATAGCCCCTTTTACTCTTTTACATTTTTGGGGTGGAACATGAACATTATTCAAATTACATGTTTACATTTACACAAACAACACAAGTACAAATCCTATTTACATTCATGTGTGCAATTTGAGCTTTATGCCTGAGTGCTAGGTGTGCTAACCTTTGTATGCGATTATGTGCAATCATTAACTATTCAAGCCGACGGTTTTCAACGATAGATCTATTGAGTCTGACAAACCCACCCAGATTGGGGTGATTGATACCGACAACACAATTTTGCATGCTAGTTACAAAGGTTTGATTGTACTTGGTTACACAATAGCTGCTCCCCATAAATGCCTTATTTATCATGTTATGTAAGGATTTGTTTTACAAACTATATGCTATCTATATACAAACCTGTATTATACTCACCAACTTTTTAGTTGACCTTATTTTATTCATGTTTCAGGTGCTTTCATATGAGTTTGATCAAGACATACTACACATAGGCTTTGGACCTAGTTAATCTTAATTCAAAAACAAATTGTATTTCATTATGTACTTGGAACTTGATTCATGTTTGTTTGAATAGAAATGGATTTAACATATTACAATTTAGTCAACCTTGAGCTCATGAACAGTCTACATGTCCCGCCCCGATGATTCCGCCGTCGATCGGGGTGTGACACCCTAGAATCGATTTCTGCCAAATACATGCCGATTCGCCCTCTGTTAATGCAATTAAACAGAGGGCTTTCGATCTCTAAGGTGTAACGATCCTGTTAGACACAAGAATTACCTGATATGGTGTCGTAATGAAGGAGATCAGATCCTGACTTGGAGTCGGCTGCCGTGGAGACGAATCGAGTAGTGCGGGTATGAATTGATGGAATTGAGGGTTTAGGAAGTTTGTGTGTGATTTCGTTGAGGTAGTATGGGTGCTATTTATAGCCAATTTGATCATTGAATGCGCGAATCGGTTAGGGAGGTGGGGGTTGCGCCGAAGGCTTTGAATTCGGAGCATGCGGGTGCTAAGCTCGAAATCGAGCATTGATTACGGTTAGGTTACATTCGCACGCGTGAAAGGAACTCGAGGTTCATTGCATTTGGCCGGAAATACGGGTTTTCGAGTAAACGAGCTCAAAACCGGTCTCGGCTGGGATCGAACTCGCGACTGATCTCAGGATCAGAAGTTTGGGTTTATTACAGAACAAGTCCCTGAAGATTGTAGTTTTATCGTTTTACGTTTAAAAGTTAAGTTTTAGTTTAAAACTAGTTTCAGAAAATGGCAGTTTTGGTCCCTAGACTTTATAAAATAAATAAAATGTTTTATTTTATAAAAATCCAAGTAAGCTTTATAAGTTTTGTTTCCTTTTATTTTCCTTTTATTATTTTATATTTTTATAAAATAATTTCTAAGATTTACAAGTTTAAATGTTTTAGAATGAGTTTATAAATTTATATGATTATAAATTCATAAAGTTTTTAATAATTTATTTACAAGGTATATACTCTTAAATAAGTCTCATATATATATATATATTTATATATATACCTCAAGTATTATTGTTTTTCTTAAATATATATCCATTAAATCAACATTTATTATTCAAGAAAATAGTTTTGATAAAATTTCAAGTTTTGAATTAATAATACGTGCAAAGGTTTTAGAAAAAAAAGATAGGTCGGAAAAATACCGGATATTACAGTCTCCCCTACTTTAGGGAATTTCGTCCCGAAATTAGAGTAGAAGGGTTTAGTTCAGGATTTAAGTCTATGATACGCACAAGGATAATGAGAAAGATGCTCTACGTTCCCAAGTAAACCCTGGGTTACGTTTAGATTTTTAAATAAGTTGTAAGGATAGGGATAAGATTGCGCTCGAGTTTCTAAGTTTTCAATGCATATGGTTATCAAGAGTTTCCCTAAGAAATATATAGTTTTATTCAGATAGATGAAGATTCATTTTCAAAAGCGTTGGAGAGGATGACTGTTGAAGTTCTATCCAAGATTTAAAGTGAGATGTATTCACTCATGATGGATTCGATGATAGTTCAAGAATTTGAGTTTGTAGACTAATACGTCTAAGGATTGCTACGGTACCTAAGTTCCGTGGCTCCCTTTTACGATAAGTCTTAGATCGTAGCACACGACAAAGTTTACTATGTCTTTCCATACGCTAATTTTCGTACTTACGTGTGCACCCGCAAGCATTCAAATCGTCGCATAGTCCGCATAGGTCCTTCCGTTTGTGTGTGGATCAAGAAGGAGTACAAGAATTTGTTTAACTCACGGCTAGAGTTTCCACATAAGAGTGATCATTGATTAACGAGTCCCTCAGAGAGAAGCGTCATTCAATGAGTAAAGAAAAGAATGTGACAAGATTTAGAGTTTCAAAGTTTCCCTGTGATTGATTAAGAATACTTCAATCATTGAGTAGTTTAAAGTCTTTACGCTTTCCTCGGGTTTGATCAAGAATACATCAGACCTTGAGTAGTTTAAAAGTCTTATACGTTCATCATGTTTGAACAAGCATACGTCAAACATGGAGTAGTTTAAAGTCTTTACACTTTCCTCGTGTTTGATCAAGAATACATCAAACCATGAGTAGTTTAAAAGTCTTATACGTTCATCATGTTTGAACAAGCATACGTCAAACATGGAGTAGTTTAAAGTCTCATACGTTCATCATGTTTGAACAAGAATACGTCAAACATGGAGTAGTTTAAAGTCTCATACGTTCATCATGTTTGAACAAGAATACGTCAAACATGGAGTAGTTTAAAGTCTCATACGTTCATCATGTTTGAACAAGAATACGTCAAACATGGGGTAGCTCAAATTGTGTTTGAACAAGAATACGTCAACATAGAATAGTTTAAATTGTGTTTGATCAAGAATGCGTCAAACATAGAATAGTTTAAATTGTGTTTGAACAAGAATACGTCAAACATAGAATAGTTTAAATTGTGTTTGAACAAGAATACGTCGAACATAGAATAGTTTAAATTGTGTTTGATCAAGAATATGTCAAACATAGAATAGTTTAAATTGTGTTTGAACAAGAATACGTCAAACATAGAATAGTTTAAATTGTGTTTGAACAAGAATACGTCAAACATAGAATAGTTTAAATTGTGTTTGAACAATAATACGTCAAACATAGAATAGCTTAAAGTCTCTTAGTTTAGCTTCAGTGTATAGAAGTATACGATTACGTTTTGAGTATAAAGCGGTTATCTAAATACTCTAGTGTTTAAGAGAGGTATGGGACAGCGTTTGGAATAGGATTAACCGTTATACGCTTCCTCACAGAAGATTCGAGTTGTCCAGAAGATTAGTGGATCCCGATGTTTGGTTTAGATAGGAGTCAAGGGGATGTAATCTGCTAAAGAGAGTAATGTCCTCCTTCCTGCTAGTGTCTAGTATCAAGAGTGAAGTTTTCTCGTATATATGGAATGTACGTTTATCAAGTCTTATAGGGTTTGGTTAAGATGGACACACAAAGTTTTCAAGACTAAGAATCCAAGTATAAGTTTGAAAATAGGATAAGTTAGTTGAGTTTCAAGTTTCAGTATTAAGTTTTACATGATCCTTTATTGATCATGTTTAGTTTTAAGAATACGGGATTGAGTATTTGTACGAGTTTTACATTACTCAAAAGTCTCTGACCTCATAGTTGTGTATACGAAGTTTGATGTTTTAGCAACGTGTATTTAAGCTTTTAGTCCTCGTTGTGATTTATAGTAAGTTTTTTACGTGACAAGAGTTGAATGAGGAAAGTCTTCAAGCATAGGGTAACGGGAAAAGTTTCGATAAGGTTTATGATAGTGTGTTTACAAATGATTTATCTTGATTCATAACAGAAAGTAAAGTTCTTCTTTTGTATAGAATGTAATTAAGATGTTCAAAAACGACGAGTTAGGCATCGATAAGTAGTACAAGTAAGATTTATAAAAGATAGGTGTGATTGTCAAACGAAATGTTGGTCAATTTTAGAAGCGTTAAGTCTATATAAGGGGTAAGGATCATAGTTGATTACGGCAGTGGTTCGTAAGTCGAGTTGTTTTAAAAGAGTGCTTACGATTTAGAAGGTTTATTCAAGGTTTATTCTTCAAGTATACGTGTCACTTAAGGTTTTTATAGTTTAATGCTACGTTGTTAATTATCTGTAGTACTAACGTGAGCTACTATTGACGAAAGTGTTTGGGTAGAAGTGTTTTGTAGTGCTAGAAGGAAAGTCAAGCTAGTAAGTGATAACAAGATAAATTTCAAGATAACTTTCATTAAATGTTTCAAAATTGGGACTTCTAGCCCTTACATAATACGATTTAAACGGAAAAATTAAGGTGTGTAAGCGAGTTGATTTAATACGTTCAAAAAGGTTTTTATTCATAATACTGAGTCATCATAGTAATATAAAAAAATGGCTTTTGGCTTGAAGTTGGTGGGCTAACGAAGAGAATTCCCGGAAGAAGGGGTGGGTCACAAGGACTCACTTATGTAACCTATTTCCCTAGCCAGAACATCTTCATGGGCCTACAACTTCTTTCGGTTGTTGTCACCAACGTTTGGGTTTATGGTACACTGTCGAGGTTCATTATGGGTTTAGAGCCTTAAACGTGGAGCTCATTTATTTTATAGTAAGCTTCTTCCCTTGCGGGAAAACGATCAGGTTACTAATCCCTTTGTTAACGTTCTTTAGGTTTAAAAGACGTTAAGTTTTGTTTACAAGAAACGGTGATGTGTAGGTTTTAAGGACGTATGAAGTTTTTGAGATTTAAAAGTGTAACAAAGTTTTGAATTAGTCATAAAATGAAGTTTGCTTGAGTGACGAAAAATGAAATGAGACACAAGGTTTCCTCTTATGTGCCAAGTTTATAAAATAATGAAGTTTGTAAAAAGACTTGTATGTCAATACATAGTTTTAAATGGGCTGTTAGTTCAAGGATCATGAATTTTATTGGGTAGTATCTATAAATATAAGTTTATGTATGTAGTTTTTAAGTATAATCTCGTAAGAATTTCTCCTTGAAGGTAACTCCTTCAGGTCATGACGAGTAAGCATGCTGTCATGTGACCTTTCTTGAAAAGACGGAACATAAGAATCATAGAGTAAAGGTTATAGAGGAAAGTTTTTGAATCATGAATTTATGAAGTGTATAGTATTTGAGATAGTACTCATTTAGTGCATATCACTAAGTAAGTACTTTGACATATCAAGAGAGATCTAAACTCACTAATGTTTAGAGAAGTCGTGTATTCCTATAAGTGAATACTCATCCCAAGAATTCCCAGGAAAACATACGGGTCTAACGGTTGATTTGGATTTATACGAAATGCTTTCCTTGACAGAATTTCCCAGAATACAGGTATCCACCCTTCCGGTCCGCACAAGTTCTCACACATTATCTAGAACTTAAATACTTTTGACGAGAATTTATTGGGGGTTTAGACTTAAAGCCTAGGAATGTATATCTTGTAGCACGTAGGTAAGTAGAAATGTAGAATCTCCAAGCGTTCACGTATAAGATTTAAGAATAGAATGAATAGAGGATTCCTAGTAAATGACATGAGATAACTCATGTTTGGGTCTCCTAAGTTATAGTCTAGGTCATGTGTCTAATAACCTAATTCCCTATAACCAAGGCTCTGATACCAATCTATCACACCCCAACCGACGGCGGATTATACGTTGGGGCGGACGCGGTTGTTCAATAGCACAAGGTTGACTATTAAAGTTTCAATATTTTATTAATAAATAATTTAAGATTCAATACAAGGAAACATAACAAGAATACAGCATTTAATTGATAAGTAGTCTAGGTCCAAAGCATCCTATGTGATCACAGATAAGTCTCATGATGTAGAACCTGAAACATGTGAAAGAATCTGTCAACTACAAAATAGTTGGTGAGATACAAAGGTTTTGACACAGTTTAACAAGTATTTGAGAAGAATTACAATTCACTATGATATATGCATTCTATAATGTAAGTATGAGAACAAGTATCTTAAACATTGTGCACTTCAACCCTCCAACCAAGTTTAGGCATAACCCGCAGGTTACCCTTATAAGTCTCAAGTTTAAAAGTTTAATTCAGTAACAATCACCAAGGGCTCCCCCCCGAAGGGGTCAATCAATCAAGGTGGATTGGTCAAATACAATAGATCTATCATTGTTACCATAGGCTTGATCAAAGTTAATGAATGTGCTAGTTTTAAGTTTAATCTAAGCATACAAGTCTCAAGTTTAACATAAGAATAAGCATCTAGTCATAGTTGTACAATAATTTTATAAGTTTAAAGTTTTGAACATGTTTCACCCCAAAAGTATAGAAAGGAAAAAGGGGCTAAGTATACTCACTTTGATTGATGAAGAGTATCCTACAAGAGTAGGTGTTTGCAAGACTTGGAGAGGGAGAATATCCTCACAATAAGCCTAAGAATATAAGTATAAAGTTTTAAGTATGATCTTATAAGTCTAGGGCAAGAATTCTAAGATTTTCAGGATTAACTAGATTCGACTAGGGTTCCAAATGGGAGATGGGAACGATTGTGTTTATGAAGTTTAAATCAAGTTTAAAATAAATGTTTTGAATAAATGACACAGAACTTTTGTACAAATGTTTAATGAATTTATAGTTTAGAATAACTAAAATAATTATCCAGAAAGTTTTACAACTATAATTTACATACGTTAGGTGATAATAGTCAAGATAGTTTTCTAGGTATTTGTAAATGAAGTTGAAGTAATGGTTAAACAACAGGCTAAGTAGTTTTTAAAGATTTATGATAAGTATTTAAAGTATGGATAGTTATTAAAGTTTACAAATAACTATTGTAGGGATAGATAACCAGTATTTATAAAGTAAATAATTATTAAAGGTTAGTAATAACATTTAAAGAATAAATAATGGTTAAGGGATTATAGAAACCTTTTTAAGAGAAAAAAAAATTGTTAATGATGAATAATTATCTAAAAGATTAATTATTATATCATCATAAATCATTTAAGATTTATTAAAGTGTCTAGGTATTAAGTATTTATTATCTGGTAGTTTAGATAACATATATTTTTACGTTATAAGTTTTAAGGTTTACAAGTTTATAAAGTTGATAAGTTTATAAGTTTATAAATAATTAAATAAAGTTTATAAATATTTAGGGAAATAAACAAAACATATTTATTCTCCTGTTTAAATTTATATAACAAGATAAATATAAGTGTCATATAAGTTTGTAAGTTTATTTATTTTCTTGAAATAAATAATTAAATAAGTTTTCTGTTTTATTTAAATAACTAAGGAAGTTCAAGTTAATATAAATTTTATATAAATGTATAAGTTTATAAGTTCTTGCTTTAATTAAAGTTTATTAATTTATTTTAAAGCTTTAAAGTAATAAATATTACAAGTTTTAATTAAGTTTAAATACAAATAAATGTTTCAGAGTATAAAAGTATAAATAAAAATCGTTTCTAAGTTTATAAAAGTTTAACAGATTTTATAAAAGTAATGGAAGTATTAAAACTGAAAAAAAAGAATTAAAACAACAAAACTCGGGCTGGCCGGATTCGAACCCGGGCCAGCCGAGTTTACACACAAGCGTACAAACCACCTGACTACAGGCTTCGTTGTGTATAAACATGGAAACAAAAATAGGTAAACAATACTTCCAAACACCCCCAAATTCTCAAGAACCCTAGAATCGATTTCTGCCAAATACATGCCGATTCGCCCTCTGTTAATGCAATTAAACAGAGGGCTTTCGATCTCTAAGGTGTAACGATCCTGTTAGACACAAGAATTACCTGAAATGGTGTCGTAATGAAGGAGATCGGGTCCTGACTTGGAGTCGGCTGTCGTGGAGATGAATCGAGTAGTGCGGGTATGAATCGATGGAATTGAGGGTTTAGGAAGTTTGTGTGTGATTTCGTTGAGGTAGTACGGATGCTATTTATAGCCAATTTGATCATTGAATGCGCGAATCGGTTAGGGAGGTGGGGGTTGCGCCGAAGGCTTTGAATTCGGAGCATGCGGGTGCTAAGCTCGAAATCGAGCATTGATTACGGTTAGGTTACATTCGCACGCGTGAAAGGAACTCGAGGTTCATTGCATTTGGCCGGAAATACGGGTTTTCGAGTAAACGAGCTCAAAACCGGTCTCGGCTGGGATCGAACTCGCGACTGATCTCAGGATCAGAAGTTTGGGTTTATTACAGAACAAGTCCCTGAAGATTGTAGTTTTATCGTTTTACGTTTAAAAGTTAAGTTTTAGTTTAAAACTAGTTTCAGAAAATGGCAGTTTTGGTCCCTAGACTTTATAAAATAAATAAAATGTTTTATTTTATAAAAATCCAAGTAAGCTTTATAAGTTTTGTTTCCTTTTATTTTCCTTTTATTATTTTATATTTTTATAAAATAATTTCTAAGATTTACAAGTTTAAGTGTTTTAGAATGAGTTTATAAATTTATATGATTATAAATTCATAAAGTTTTTAATAATTTATTTACAAGGTATATACTCTTAAATAAGTCTCATATATATATTTATATATATATATATATACCTCAAGTATTATTGTTTTTCTTAAATATATATCCATTAAATCAACATTTATTATTCAAGAAAATAGTTTTGATAAAATTTCAAGTTTTGAATTAATAATACGTGCAAAGGTTTTAGAAAAAAAAGATAGGTCGGAAAAATACCGGATATTACATGAACCATAACTGGTTTAGAAACCGACCTGAACTGAAAACAACACCAGTTTACGTGAAACTAGTCTGTAACCCTATATGCTAAACCCAGTCAAACCTGAACCGAGCCGGTCAAAATTCTCTCAAGAACCGGTTTGACCAAAAACCATTTTTGACTTTTGTTGACAAAAACCGACTTTATATGTGCCTTCAACCCTATTTGTACACCTCTACACATGTCTAGAGTCTAGAGCCAAACCTTCGTTATACTGATTGTTTAAATAAGCAAGCATTTTAAACATTGTGTACACCTAAAGCCTTGCTATCCATATGGTTCTTATCATCATCAAATTAGGTTCAACTTTCATATAACAGGATCTCAAAACATTGCTTATATAGGACGGGAACCATCAAAACGAATATTCAGAATCTACTATGAAATTAGCGTGCTAGAAAATAGCCAAATACCTTGCTTATATAGGGTAGGAACTATCAAAACGTTTCGATTGGCAATTGATGGTTATAACAGTGGACATTTATATCAGTGAGAAACCCTTCAGCAGAAACTAAATCACTATTGATGACCAAGTTACCACAAATTAGGCGTTATCAATGCTCATAGGTGCTACTGATCAGTAGCAGATGAAAATTTATTGTGGATACCTACTTGCCACTAGCGTTGTTACTTCTAACGAGTTGCTGTTGATCCCATTTGCCATTGATGAACCAAGTTGATGTTCTTAGTTACCACTTTACTAATTAATTTTTCATGCAACTTTCATCAACCATGAAACTCTATAGCAACTTCCATTGTATATTGAATAGATTTGATATTGAAGATATACTTGGCATACATTGAATTAGTACTGATTGTTTATTAATTAGTTAGTTGGTTGCGTTTAGTGAAAAGTCTAAGTAAGTAAAAGTTGAACATGTATTATCAGTATAGACCTTTTCAGTAAATCACTTTTGATCTTTAGCATAGAGAATAGGCAAGTTTATGAGCTTTGTAAGGGTTGGTCATTGTTGTTGAATATTTTAACACTAATGTAAATTTTAAAGCTCAAGAAAAATTATTTTTATTTGAATAAAAATATTTTTTTGTTACATTCAACGGAAATATAACAAAAATATTTAGATGTTACATGACATATGAAATAAAATTAGAATTACCAACCTATTTAAAATCGATGAGAGTGAATAGTATCTACAGGACTGTACAGTTTGTAAGGCATGAGGTACAACCGCTTGGTGCGTTTTACATATGAGGGGTGGAAAGGAGGCCACGCATTTATTTACTTCATTCCTCAATGTTCTTTCCAACGTCTTTCTTCAGAGAAAAGGAGCCGAGGGGGGGGAAGAGCGACCGCCGCCCCATGCCAACCTTCATCACCGGCCGGCCTTCGGGACCACGACCTACAGCTCAACCATCGTTGTTACTGTTAAAAGAGCCATCGGAGCTGCAAATCTGGCCTCCATCAGAGTAGGTGTAGGTGCCGGTGAATAGTACCCCTTCCACCAGTATTCTGCCACGCCACAAACCACCACCATCGATTTTATCTGCAAAGTTGATTTTAAGGGTTAAAAGAAGTTCTCTAAGAGTGATATCATTGTTGCTCCATAGATTCTCTCTGCAAAGTTGGGAGAACTGGTAATATTCTTTCTATTCTACTCATTAATGGATCTTGAAACTATCCAGTTAGAACAATTGGTTTTAGTTCGTCTGTTAAGGGTGTTTGCTGAAGTAATTATGGTTTGAGTTATTAAAAAAACCCTAAATTTTAATTTGAGGATTTCACAGTTGATATGTTTCAAACTCAAAATCAACAGGTTCGTGTTGCGGTTCGTGCTTTGTGTCGGAGAATATGCAGAATTTGACAGGAGTTTCGGGTGGCCGGTTTGGGTAAAAAACGGCGTCCGGAGGTGAGAATGGTAACGGGATGACAGTTGATGTCGGCTTCATGCTCTGCATCTCCGCTTGAAGGTAACTTTGTACACGATCGGTGATGGCAACTTTCTACATTTTCATCTTTTCTAAATTTTGAACAAGGTTCTTCTTTATTTGATGTTAGGGTTTGTGGGTGTTTTGATTCAACTGATATGAACATGCTTTTTCAGATTCTAACTTTTTTTTCTTCTAATTTTTTAACAACGTTCTTCTTTATTTGATGTTTGTGCTTGTGAGTTTTTCTTGATTTTAGCTAGATTCAACTGATATGAACATGGTTATACCACATTTTGACTTTATTTTTCTAATTTTGACCCGGGTTCTTCTCTATTTGATGTTATTAGGTTTTGTGTGTCTTTATTGATTATAAAATAGAAATAAATTTTAAGCAGTGGTGATTTATCTGAACCTTTTATATTGTAAATCAGCTATTTAGATGTAGTTTTTGGCCTTTTTGATCAAACAAAACATATTAAGATCTCAAATTGGATTGTAATCAAGATTTAGAGAGGAAAGTGGAAAATTAATGTATAAATTGTGTGAAAAATTCAATCTTTTTTTTCACTTTTGTCTAATTTTGAGGCGGTGTGAGGTTTCTAGGGCGTGTCTCAAAATTTGATTCGTTTGACGAGTTTGAGAATTTTACCCCACTTGTAATGAAATCGACCCTGAGTTAGGTTATATTTGTTTCGGAGTGTTGATTTGATTTCGATTTACTGGAATAGCAGCAATCGCAGGTGGGGACGGTTTCGCAGCTCATCGTCGGTGGTGTCACCGATACCGTTAGCAAGACCTGCAGTACTACTTCTCTGGATCGCTTCAATACTATTTCAGGTTATTTTCAATCATCTTTTTTTTTTATTTCTTTGATGTTTTTAGCATTAGAATCATTCTCTTAATTTTGGATCAAAATCATAAAATAAGCTAGCTGATTGAATTCTTTAACATCTTTTTTGTTTTTGTTTTAGATTTTAAAATAATTGTTAAACACCATTTCAACATCCTTAATCTAAAGGATAAGAGTAATCCGTCTTAATCTTTACTAATCAGTCTTGACCTTTTCACAATCGATTTCTCAGACTTTGAAGTTCTCACATTCACGAGTCATGCTGATCAAGTTCAGGTATCTGGCGATCTTTGAATGTTTCTGTTGTTTTTTTATTTGGAAATTGTACGGTTAAGTTTTTATCCTTTAGTGAATTTATATGACTTATCATTCATATCTATTTTTGATTGCTAATTTGCTCTTAGTTCATATCCATTTAATTTTGATTTCGCTTTTAAAGTTGAGGTAATGGGTGTTCGATTTTGATTTTGATTAAGGACATGTTAAATCACATATTAGCAAAATAGCTTATGCCAGTGATTGTAATGTGTGTGAATGTATGTAAGTGGCAACCAAAAGAGATATTATATGTAACAGATTGTTCTAAAAACTGATATTACACGTTGCAGGGAAAAACTTTCACATGCATTGCCACAGTGAAAGAAATTCTAACAGAGAAGAGTTGGTATTACAATGCATGTCTCGAGTGTTCAAAAAGAGTTTACGCAAGTAGAGACAGATGGGCATGTCTATCCCACGGAAAATGCGATACACCAAAACACATGTAAGTCCAACAAATACTATCATTAACTTGAACAATCTAACTCTTTTAAAGACCATGAATGTATGGTTCTTGACAATGAAGCACTCTATGACATCTGTTTCAGCACTTGAAGGCTCCACAATCCAAGCCGTAAGCATCCTGTTTTAATCACCAATGCATTGTTTAAATGTACTGCAAATGAGCTATTGAGTCCTGTGGTGTGAATTTTTGACAAGAACCAAATTCGTGATTTTGATTTTAGTCAAAACGGTCCGCAAACACGTTTAGCTAAACGGGCCGTTTTCATGTCAATTGGATTTTGGGTCTGATTTTGTTTTTAATTAGCATGACAATCCAATTTAAAAAAAAAAAAATGAAGACTTCATTTATATTGGATTTTCTTTTTTTTTTTAACCAACTTTTTTAATCCTAGAATGGCATCAGCTCTAAGCAGCCTTCTAAATCTGACTTTAGGTTATGTTTGATAGGCATTGCATTACTATTTGAGGGAATTTTAATTGGAATTTTGACTATTTTATGTGTGAATTGTGGTGTGATGTAAATGAATTCCTGCAATTAATATTGATTATTTGATTCTTTATCATTTGAGTTAATTGTTAAATCATTTATGAAATAGTTATTTGCAGGATAAGCTATGTAGTTAGATTGATCTATGCAGACGCTAACATAGAAACATGTCAAATGGGTTGACCGGGTCGAAATAACGCTTAGACGATGTTAGTTTTTTTCTCGATTTAGCGCGCCGCAACGCGCGCAGGATTAATACAAGTTACATAAAAGAAGATTGAATTTGCAATTATATTTCAAGATTAGGTTAGAACTTTATGTATTATACGAGTTGAATAAATATAAATATTAAATAGTTAGCAATAAAGATTTAGAAATTATAAAAGGAAATATTAAATAGTTAATAATCAAGATTTAGGTATTATAGAAGAAAAAATTAAATAGTTAAATACAGATTGAGAAAAAATAAATGAGAAAAAGAATCTTGAGTTCATAAATTGTGGCGCATGACGTAATCAATTACATATTTATTATGTATAGAAGATTCGATTATGCAATGTTATGAATTCATCTTTCAACGACAAATTAATAGAAAAAAAGTTATAAAATCATACGGTACAAAGTAGTATAATACGTGTCCGCTAGCTATCGAGTCGGAAAGAAAGCAAATTTTTTTATCTTTTTAAGTGACGATTTTGAATAAGAGTAAAATACTCATGTTAAATTATAAGTTATAGTGTAGTAAAAAAGATATGTTATACAAAATGGTAAAAAGAACATATGGATTGAAATAAAATTCCGGATTGTCTTTAAAGAAAAACATTTTAAGACCCTGAGATTGAGACAGAGAGTATTACAAGAGCATCTTCATCTATATAATTTAACTAAATATCATATTTTTTAAAATTTATCTTTAAATTTGGTTTAACCTCCGACATCTCATTCTCTATTCCACGCACAAACACTTATTTTATTATTTTTTCTCTTTCCTAGACACTCATAAAAATATAGAGATTGATGAAAATGGATCTCTAGATCTCTATATTTAGAGAATCTATATTTGCTAAACTCTACAATTTAAAGATGGAGATTGAGATAGAGATTCTGATAAAGGTGTACAATAGAAAAAAAAATCTTGAATAATAAAGATTGAGATGAAAATAGAGACCCTGTTACGAATATGAGATGAAGATTCTGATAAATGTATAAAATAGAAAAAAATTCTTAATAATATACATTGAGATGAAGATAAAACCCTGTTAGCGAATTGTTCAAATAAAAAAAAAGTTGCTCTAATGTACTTGACTGCATTAATTGCAATTAGAACAAAATTATTTGGCTCATTGGACTAGCATTTATTGTGGTCAAAGTTATGGAAGCCAGTAGACTAGTGGAGATAAGATATGAGAAAATAGTGATATTTGGGTTTGTTTCAAAGTTATGGAAGCGAGTAGACTAGTGTGAGCAAATGGAAACTTGGACATAGTCATTTGTTGGAAAAAAAAATATGTTTCATGATTGGACTTTTGGGCATGTCAATTATCATAATTCATATTTTTTTATTGGTTTAAATTTTTTTATTTATAATATCTTATCTTAATTTAATATACAATTTATTTATAAAATTTAAAACCAATTAATTATTTTGATGTATTTATAATAACCACATATCAATAAACATATATAATAAATGTTAATAAAAACTTAACTTAAAAAAATGAAAGAAAAA
The DNA here is from genome assembly GCA_023525975.1 of Smallanthus sonchifolius. NCBI lineage: Eukaryota > Viridiplantae > Streptophyta > Magnoliopsida > Asterales > Asteraceae > Smallanthus > Smallanthus sonchifolius. The sequence goes on along the minus strand of CM042028.1, from coordinate 13,146,978 downwards.
AAAACCTTTCATACAATATAAGTTAACAAAAATTAATTTTTGTATTTCTCTTTTGAAGCCAATGGGTCGTATAATATCTATTAATAAAATAAAATAAAAAAATATAAATTATATTCAGTTTTACAAAAAAAATATATATATAATTATAATATATATTTAAAAAAGAAAACGATCTATTTTTTAACAATACAAAATAAAAAGTGTTGCTAAAAATAAGTAAATTACAACTTTACCTCTTATCGGTGACTTTATTATATCACCAACCAAATGTGTAGTAAAGGGTACAAAGACTTTTGATCATGGGTCACCCTCACCAACTATTTTGCCATATTTTAATATTTTCTTTATTAAAATTAACCTTTTTTTTTCACCAAGCACATGTTGAAGAAAAGCAAAGATACAGTATTAAACAAAAAAAAATTGAACTTTAATTTTGTAAATGAAATGATAAAAAAAGTACTTTGATTAAACAAGATTCATGTTGGACTATTACAAAGAAAAAAGTTAGATTAAGAAGAATAAATAACATTATTTTAATGTCGGGTATTGATGATAACATTAAGAGTGAAAGGGGCACTCTCTTTTTTTCCTAAACTTTTCAAGCCAATAATCAATTAAACTACGACATGTCATTTCTTTCCCGAACTTCCCTAGTTTTCCTTGGAGGGTGAGACACTAATCTTTCTTTCCCAAACCTCCTTAGACATTTTTCATTTAATAATTAATAACTAATTTAATGTATATAGTTTGAACGCATAAAATACTAATCTCATTAAATGAAAACATAAACTTGGAATAAGAAAAACCATTAACTTGAAAAAAAAATATAAACTTCGAAAAAAAAAAACATAAACTAGTAATCGAAGCTTCAACTCCAACGCTTGACAATCTCACATTTACGTTGAAGGACTATTTCCAACAACGGTTCACTCAAACCCCCATGCGGTTTTAAAAATGTCTCAATATCACAGTCTTTTTGTTGTTGCCTCAAAACAACACGTTGTTCATCCATCAATGAGTACCACCGCTTCATTTTTCTTAATTTTACTTTCAGCCACCTTTTTTCTCGGATACACTTTTTCTCTTCTTCAACGTTCTTGGTCATCATGTTAAAATCCGAAATGATTTTGATTGAATCACCCTTGTTGCTCGAGGAGGATGCAACTTTCTTCTCTTTGCGTTGAGGTCTTGTTGGTGTGGTATCTTCATTAAGGTCGGGAAAGCGGTTATCCGAAGATATAGTTCCTCGATTCGGATAACTTGTTTCTTTTTTATGGAGGATTGTTAAACTCTGTACCCATCAATGGAACGGGTTCCCATTTGTCATGTATTCTAACAATCTCCGAGTGTTCCCAGTTTAGAGATGCAGATTTCGAGTGATTCCTTAGCCAAAGGAACCCAAGAACTTTAATGTCCTCCAATAACTTTGCTAATGAGATAGACTTATAATTAAAAATCATATCATTGCGAGCCAACCACTATCACCAAATCGTTGTTAAGACGACCGCATTGACCGTTTTTCTCTTCTTCTTAATAGTTGTATACTTCCAATAGATCTCTAGTACCGAAAGCATAGATTGATGGGATTTTACACCATTGAGATACATTTTGCCAAAACGATTGCGCAAGTTGACAGGAGTGTTTCGCGGTTTCAGGTTCCTCGCCACAGATCAAACACAAAGTAGACTGCACATGGATGTTCCTCGCCGCCAGTGAGGTGAGTGTCGAGATCCGATCGAGTTCAACCCTCCAAGCCAAGAGACTAACCTTCTTGGGAACCCAATTGTTCCAATAGAATTTATAGGCCGGTTCCACATGTGTGAGACTTTGAATCTTTTGCTTCAGGCTAGAAACTGTAAATACTCCATTGTCATCGAAAGCCCATGACCAACTGTCGATTCTTCGGATAATGATGATGACCTGAGGAGACTGTAATTCTCTGATCTCGTCATTTGTTGTTGGCATCCTTCCATCGATAACTTAAACCACCGACGTTCTAATGTAGGCGATCTGCTACAGAGCAATATTTTGATGCTTCAAGGGAGAACAGAGAGGTACAGCAAGTTGCAAGCGACTCATGCTCAGCCTAGCCAAAATTGAATACTAGAACCACAGCCCAGAACCCCTTTTATTGCTGAACCAAGATCAATGCCAACCTGCAACATATATTTTGTATATTTGTTTCTAAGGCCCTGGACTAGAGAGCTTTGTCGGCCATGACCTCGAGTTATGATGGAGCGACGAAATGACATTTCACTATAGCCCCTGTTTTTCATTTTTAAATCTCCGCCACCACTTGGCAAGCATAGCAAGGTTGACGTCCCTTAGCGAACCAAGACCTAACCCGCCATACTCTTTAGAAGATACCACCTTTTGCCACGAGACCCAGTTTATTTTAGCTTTTTCTGCAGATCCTCCCCATAGAAACACCCTACGCATCCGGTCCAAACAATCAGGAACTTTGGCGGGAGCCCTGTAGAGAGAAAAATAATATGTGGGCATGAATTTAAAACATATTTAATCGCCAATAGACAAGTGCTTAGCTTTCCAGATGGAAAGCCCATCTTGGAAAATATCAAGAATTGGTTTCCAGTGCTTATTGGCCCCCACTTGCGTACCAAGGTAATTGAATGGAAAGGAACCCGTTTTACTTTTTAATGAATCAGCCATGGTTTATAGATCATGATCATCGACCCCCACCACAAAAGGGTTGCTCTTAGTCAAGTTTATTCTTAGACCAAGGAAGACGCATCTAAGAATTTTACCTAAGTTTGCTGCATTCGAATACCAAGGAAAACCACGTCGTCGGCGAATAGAAAATGTGATAACACCGGCCCGTTGTTTGCGCAAGTAATCCCATGGCATAACCCAATGAAGCAAGCCCGTTTGATTATTTCAGAGAGAGCTTACATAGCCTTTATAAACAGAAATAGGGACAACGGGTCTCTTTGCCTCAATCCTCGAGAGTAAGGGCACTCCATGGTAGAGAGACGCCATTATCCATTTTCGCCATCTGAGTGGAAAATTCATTTGATCCATCATAGAGTCCAAGAATCCCCAATTAAGAGTGTCAAATGCCTTCTCGATGTCTATTTTAAAAATAATGCCTTTAGAATTCGATTTACGCAACCAAGAAACTAATTCATTAAGGCCCATCAAGAATACTTCGATTTGACAAGAAAGCTGATTATTCCTTGGATATAAGCTTACTGATGACTTGTTTCAACCAACTAGGCTGATGGGCCCAAAATCCTTAGGCTCGATAGGATCCGTAATTTTAGGGATTAAAGCTATAAATGAAGATGAACAACCGAGGCTTAAAGAGGCATTGCGATGGAATTCATCAAACAACATAAGGAAATCATGTTGTAACCAAATCCAACATTTTTTGATTGAAATGGAAATTGAACCCATCAGGCCCGGGTGCCTTGTCTCTGTCACAATCCCAAATGACGGTTTTAATTTACGAAAGAGAGAAGGGGAGAACCAGAGAAGCGGCCTCTGAATTGGACAGTTGCTTAAGGTTAGGACAGACTAAATAAGGTCGAGAATCATATGGTTCTTTGAACTTGTCAGCAAAATATTCAACCACCTTGTCTTTAATGTGTAGTGATTTTGGTGAGTAGACTGGCCAATGACTCTCTCTAAAGTCTAAAGTTCATTCGGTATATGAGGCCTTGTTTGTTATTTTGAAAAAGTAACTTTAGTTATATAGAGTAAGACTTCTTATGTAGTCTAAAACATTATATTTTCTAATGTTACGACTAAGTAGCCATGTTAGCTATTTGATTACATATTTAAGTAGTTAAGTTAGCTATTTGTGTTTTAAACCAATCAAATGCTTTTGGACGTAATAACTGTTAGAAAGCGAAGATTTTTGGGATCGACATTGCATCATTTCCCTTTTTTAGTTCCCCCCAATCCAGTCAATTTAGGACCGTTGTCCCACAATTTAGGATTGCCAGCCATCTCTTTTATTTTGTTTCCATGTATGGTTTGATCGACCATCCATATATTGTATCTTTTTCCTTTGTAAACGATTAACCAATTCTCAATCAATAAGAATCATATTCAAGCCTCTGTACCTCGAATTGAAAACATGGTATCAGAGCGGTGTGATCGATCTTAGGATTAACCTGCTCATCATCTACCTTTTTTTTCATCCAATCTGTATCCGTATCATTCCCTCAAAGAAGGAATCATGCCGGATGATCACAAGAATGATGATCTTGCATTGCAGATCACCAATCTCCTCAAAAATAGTATCAATAACCAAACTCAAACACAAAACAGAGCCTTTCCGACTCCTTGAAAATCAGCCTCAAAATGAACAGTCAGAATTACGCCTTGTGGTCTCGGATGATACGAGTCGCAATCGACGGCAGATCGAAACATCTCCTAAGCCATCTGACGGGAGATCCAAAACCTCCAGAATCGACCTACAACCAATACGAACAATGGGAACAAGACGACTTAGTCGTGTTCTCATGGTTGATACAGAATATCGAACCCGACCTTGCCAGTAACCTAACCGAATTCCCAACAGCCAAGACGTTATGGGATGTGTTATTCGTTACATACAGTAGCGGGAAAGACAAGCTACAAACTTTCGGTCTTCATGTGAAAGCAAATGGTATAAAACAGAATGGATCCCCGTTGGAAGACTTTTGGATCGTTATGCAGGGAGTTTGGGGAGAAATTGAAAGGAGAGACCCAAACCCTATGACGTGTGTCGTTGACATAGCCACGTACAACAAATTCCGGTCAGAACAGAAGCTTTTTCAGTTCTTGAACGCCCTTGATCGACAGTATGACCCGATAAAGATGAAGATTCTCCGGTGGGACCCGCTACCCTCGGCTGAGGGCTCCTACGCCGCTGTTCGGAAGGAGATGGCACATCAGGGAATCTTAGGAACCACTGATAACTCATCTTCCCCAAGCGGTGTGGCGACTGGACTAAATACCAGTAGGTCACTCGAACCCGAGAGTCTAGGGTTTCTGTCGAAAGGGCGAACGAATCAGAAGAGCTCTAATTTTGGATCATCATCCAAGATGGAAAAACAAAGCAAAAATGCGACCATTGTGGTATGACCAGACACACCGAGAACCAGTGCTTTCAACTCGTCGGCTATCCAGAATGGTGAAACGACGGTCACAAAAGGGAAATAAGGAAGGGGATAAAGCTGCTGCAACCACCAGAAAGATAGAGGAGACCAGCCATGGAGGCGGCGGCGAACAGAGGGGCACCGCCTTTAGAGGCTTCACCTCCGCCGGTGATAATGCGGAGAACGAGGAAGGAGGTAAAGGTTTTGGGAATTTACTCTCAAGCTCTCCTATTGTTTTTAATGATTTCAATTACCCTTTTATTGATTTTAGTACCTTTAATTATGATATTTCAAAAATAACACAAACTTCTCTTGAAGAAAATGTTTATTACGATACTGGCCAAAACATTTTAACCAAAAATAATATTTTTTTTTATCAAACTAACCTTTCTAAAAGTTTTATTAACCAGAAAAAAGGTAAGGGGGGGGGGGGGGGGGGGTCAGAAACTGTGGGCAAGTTAATATAGCCCAGAATTGTGAAAAATGAGATAACTCTTGGATTTTTGATTGTGGTGCTACCGATACTATGACTTTTGACGTATCGGATATAGTATCACAATCTAAACCTAGGGTTAACTACATTAAAACCGCCAATGGTGGAGGAGCTCTTGTAAAAAGAGGAGAGACAATTGAGATATCGCCAACTTTAAAACTTTCAAACTGTCTCTATGTTCTTCCCTTGTCACACAAATTATTATCTATCAGTCATGTCACAAAATAATTAAATTGCACAGTTTTGATGCACCCTACTTTTTTGCATCCTTCAGGATATCAGGACGAGAGCGATCATTGGGCGTGGCACTGAACGTCGGGGACTGTACTATGTGGAGGAAGTGACTCAACATGGGAATGTGATGCTTGCACACGAAACTATGGATAGAGAAGCTTGGCTTTGGCATGGGAGATTAGGACACCCTTCTATCAGTTATTTACATCTTTTATTTCCGAAATTATTTTCTTCAAATAAACTTTTAAACTGTGAGACTTGTGTCTTGGCTAAGAGTCATAGACGTACTTATAAATTTAATAACACGAAAGTTGGTTCACCTTTTCACTTATCTATTCTAATGTTTGGGGACCCGCAGAAGTTATTGGAGGTCAAAATTTTTGATATTTTGTTCTTTTTATTGATGATTGCACTCATATGACATGGATTTATTTTCTAAAAAACAAATAAGAAGTTTTTGATAAATTCACTATGTTTTATATCATGATACAAACACAGTTTAAAACTAACATCCAAACTCTTCGATCTGATAACGGGGGGAGTTTGTAAATGAGTCAATGAAACTTTTCTGTCAAAACAAAGGGATTATTCACCAAACGACTTGCTCACATACTCCCGAACAAAACGGAACCGTTGAAAGAAAAAAACTGTATTCTCTTGGAAATAGCCCGAGCCCTTCTAATAGAGTCTCGGGTCCCTAATTCCTTTTGGCCCGAAGCTCTAGCTACAACCACTTATCTAATTAATAGGCTTCCCACCAAGGCCCTTGGTCTTAAAACCCCCCTAAAAACTCTGTCTGATTTTACAAAACTCCCACCTATCCTCACACTTGAACCACGGGTATTTGGATGTTTCGCCTTTGTCCATATACCCAAAACAGATCGAGCGAAACTCGGCTCATGTGCTGAAAAATGCGTCTTTCTGGGTTATGGTATCAACAAAAAAGGATATCGTTGTTATAGCCCAAAAAGACGTCATATGTACACCACCCTGGATTGTGACTTCCTTGAAACCAAATTTTTCTACACCGCCCAACACAGTGGTAAGGGGGAGAAAGACATTGACACCCTGAGTTGGCTAAAATGGTTTCAATCCTCACAAGAAGCTGTTCAAAATACCCAAGATGAGTCACTGACTTCTCAAGAAACCGACAAATCAACAAACAGTGCCACTAATAAAAAATCTCCTACTTTGGTACCTGAGGTTAGCAACTCTCAAATCTTTGGAGGTGACCCTCAAAACTTTGAGACTTGTGAGTCTCCAGATACTCATGAGTCCCACAATAATGATACCTCTGATAATATCTCTCATGATCTTCAAAATAATGATATATCTGATAACCATGAGATACATGTAGAACAACATATGCAGGAAGAACCAGTACAGGAAGAAATAGTGGAAAAATATGTTTTACCACCTAGAGCCAATAGAGGTGTTCCCCCAAAACGCTACTCTCCAGAAAAGGAAACAAAGTCATCTAGGTACCCCGTGGCAAACATCGCCAAAGGAAACTTATCCAAAGAAGCACAAGCCTTTACTTCATCCTTATATGACGAAGAAATTCCCAACTCTGTGGAATAAGCCTCAAACTCACAGAACTGGAAGGAAGCAATGGAAGAAGAGATGGGAGCGCTTATAAAGAATGATACATGGGAAAAGAGTGCTCTTCCTCCAGGGAAGAAACCCGTAGGATGTTGTTGGGTCTTCATAATTAAACACAAACCAGATGGAACCATTGAAAGATACAAAGCCCGTCTAGTTGCGAAAGGATACACCCAAACGTACGGGATTGATTACTCAGAGACCTTCTCCCCAGTAGAAAAGATTGATACAATCCGTCTTCTCTTCTCCATTGCTGCAAATCAAGGATGGCCTCTTCATCAATTTGATGTTAAGAATGCCTTCTTACATGGGGAATTAAAAGAAGAAGTGTATATGGAACCTCCACCCGGGTTCAAAGAAAACTTCAAGGACAAGGAAGTATGTATGTTGAAAAAACTCTCTACGTGCTTAAACAATCCCCCCGGGCTTGGTTTGACAGATTTGCTGTAGCAATGAAGGGATATGGCTTCCGACAAAGTAACTCCGATCATAGGTTGTTCCTCAAACGTAGAGGTAAACTTATAACTTGTTTGATTATATATGTTGATGACATGATTATTACAGGAAATGACGAGGAAGAGATGAAGAAGTTAAAGGCAAAGCTGTTCATGGAATTCGAAATGAAGGACTTAGGAAGACTAAAGTACTTCCTTGGAATTGAAGTTCTAAAGTCCAAGCAAGGAATCTTTATTTGCCAAAAAAAAGTATGTTCTTGATCTCCTAGCTGAGACGAGAATGATTGACTGTAAACCAGCCGACACCCCGATGGTAGCCAACCAAAAATTTTATATGGAAGACGGAGCAAAATTGGCCGACAAAGAGAGATACCAACGTCTAGTGGGTAAACTTATATACCTGTCACATACTCGCCCAGACATCGCATATGCAGTTGGGTTCGTCAGCCAGTTTATGCATCAGCCTCACGTTACCCACATGGAAGCAGTATGGAGAATTATTAGATACCTCAAAGGTACAGCAGGGCACGTGGTTCTCTTTCAACCCAACAAACATCAAAAAATCCAGGCGTATACAGATGCAAATTGGGCAGGAGACAAAGGAGACCGAAGATCAACATCCGGATACTTCACTCTAGTTGGTGGGAACCTTGTGACATGGAGAAGCCAAAAGTTGTTGCCTTATCCAGTGCAGAAGCAGAATTTCGAGGAATTGCACGAGGCTTAGCAGAAGTTTTGTGGATACGCAAACTTTTGGGAGAAATCGGATTTACTCAAAACGAAAGTAGTACAATAATGTGTGATAACGAAGCCGCTATACAAATTTCGAAGAATCCTGTTCAACATGATCGAACAAAGCATGTGGAAGTTGACCGGCACTTCATCAAAGAAAAACTTGAAACAGGGGTTATCGAACTCCCTTTTGTTCGATCAGAAGACCGATTAGCATATATTCTAACTAAAGCCGTTAATGGGAGAATATTCAATCATTGTCTTGGCAAGTTAAGTATCGGAGACTCCACTACTCAACTTGAGGGGGAGTGTTAGAAAGCGAAGATTTTTGGGATCAGCATTGCATCATTTCCCTTTTTTAGTTCCCCCCAATCAAGTCAATTTAGGACCGTTGTCCCACGATTTAGGATTGCCAGCCATCTCTTTTATTTTGTTTCCATGTATGGTTTGATCGACCATCCATATATTGTATCTTTTTCCTTTGTAAGCGATTAACCAATTCTCAATCAATAAGAATCATATTCAAGTCTCTGTACCTCGAATTGAAAACTATAACGAAAGCACAAAACACATGCCAAATTGTATATATCCACGTTCTGAGAGAAGAATGATATTATGAAATGAATACAAACAGTGGAAGCGACAAATGGATTAAATGACACGCTCTCATCCTTAAAGCAACAAATATTACATGTTAGATTTCAGATTAGTGAATCAAGCACCAACTCATCTTTGTGACAGTGACGAGTATTTAAAAAGAGTTTAGGTTAAAGCATGCGAGTAGGTAAGCCTCTTGAGTAAGTAAACATGCGAGTAGGTAAGTTTTTTTTTAATGGCAATTGTTACTCATACTCTACTTTACACCAATAATTCTAAACTACTCAATTGCCCATATTTAAACCTGTGACCTCCCCTCTAAGAGGCATATGTCTCTCTACCAATAGGTCACTTTAAAACTTTTATCTTTCTTTTGTATATATTAATAACATGACTCATAATAAACGTATTTTCATCTTTATGAAATCCTCAATGTACACAAACTCCATATTTACAACGAACAAGTTTCGACACAATTGTGACATATAACTATTAACAATATATACTAACCATTTATCTTCATTTATTTCTTTAAAAGAACTCATTTATTTATGAACACAAATTACCACCTTCCTTAGAATTGGAGAATTGTTACAAACGTGTAACATGTATTCATCCCCTAAGAAGTGGTTTCTTGCACTACCATGTGAGCTCGATCCACCTTCACTTGTCGTCCGGAACTCTCTCCTCTTACAAGGCTTCTTAGCGATTAGCGAAGTTTCTCCATATTGACTCCTTTACAAGATAACATCAGAGTTTCCATTGTCTTTGTACCTGTTAACCATCAAAACACAACATGATTAGCACAAATCACCTTGGTTAACAACCATTGGATTCACATGATACATAAAGTATAAGCTTTTGTGCCATAATTAAATGGTTTAATCTTCGATTGGATTCATAATCACCAAGTTAAATGCCTTGGTTGTAGTTAACTAACATGGTAACAAAAAGGAACCCAACCGCTTGACCTGTTTGGTTTAAACACCTTATTCGTATTTGTTCAACTGTTCATCCTTTAAGTTATGTTACATGATTGTAACTCAATCCATCAAATACCTCTATACTTCTTTCAATCAAAAATACCATTACACTTTCCTTTTGACCTGTTTCGGGTTCAAAAAGCCTTTGAACCATCGGGTGTTAGGTTTCTTTCGTTTTTCCTTCTCGTTGGGAGGTGGAGACATTGCCTAAGTGTCTTAGTTGATGTTGTTCGCTAGTCGGTTTCTTTTTTAGGCCATGTCCAATGGTTTTTGGCCTTGCCCCTTCAAGGGGTTCCATTGTTGCCCCGATGGTGTGGCTGGGTCTAAGGGGATCCGAAGACTCATTGCTCATTTTAAAAGTCACCATTTTGTTTCTGATGATAGGAAAGATACCTTGAGGCGTGCTATTGCTGAAGACTCTAATCTTTTTACCTCTACTTGTGAAGCCCTGAGGTTATCTGATCAATGGTTGTGTTGGGAGTGCATGCGCCTTCATTCCTTCAGTCGGGCGTGTCACCATGAAGATCAGGCTATTCGGTCTATGCCAAGGGAAGGGGGTGAGAAGGATTTTATTGTGGGAGTCCCTAGACCGTGTGTCGCTACGGAGGCTTCCTCGTCTGGAGAGGTATGTGTTGATGTTGCTCTTCTTGACCGGGTTTTTTCTCTCCCTGTTAAAACGGTTAAGAGCATCCCCTTTAGTTGTCGCATGGCGTTTGCCCAAGCCTTGACCACAGCTTTGGATAATGTGGTGGCTATGCCTGATTCGGTTGATGCTTGGATTAGACTTCTACTATTACCTCGGTGTATTTTACGTGTTTTTACGCCGGTCAGCCGCCAAGATAAGAGGTCGGGCAACAGGAAGAACGGTCAATGTCTCAGCATTCAGCGGGCGCTGGCTCAATGGGGCGACCGTGAGGGGTTTGACACTCTCATTCAGTCTTTGTTTGCTCAGCCTGTGAAGGAAGGTTGTGAGGGTTTTAAGAAAGGGCCTGATAAAAATAAAACAGAGGATACGAGTTCTATCAAGCAGTGTTTACGTAAGGTTGCCGATGGTCATTTTACCGCTGCAGTTAAGGTTCTATGTTCTTCGGGGGTCGCACCACTCGATGAGAAAACTTCGAAGGCTCTCGAGGATAAGCACCCGTGTATGCCCCCGCCTACCATGCCAGCTTTCTTACCGACCGACCCTCCCCTTGTCGTAGAGACTGACAGTGTGCTAGTGTGTATCAAATCTTTCCCTAAAGGTACGTCATGTGGGAGAGATGGTTTGAGGGCTCAGCACCTTTTGGACGCCCTTTGTGGGGAAGGGTCCGTGATTGCGGCTAGTCTACTCAGGGCGATTGCAGCTATGGTTAACTTATGTTTGAGGGGGGGTTGCCCAAGGAGTTTGGCGGAATTCGTTGCATCTGCTCCCCTTACGCCCCTTCTCAAGCCCGATAATGGGATCCGGCCTATTGCAGTGGGTTCAATTTGGAGGAGAGTAGTCTCCAAGGTTGCTATGAAGGGGGTGGGGAGGGATATGGCCAAATACCTTGGCGACTTCCAGTTTGGGGTCGGGGTTCCAAACGGGGCTGAGGCGGTTCTTCATAGTGCGAACAGGTTCGTGAATGCGCACCACCGAGACGGGTCGCTGGCTATGCTTACCGTCGATTTCTCGAATGCCTTTAATCTTGTGGATAGAACTGCTCTTTTAAATGAGGTGAGGAAAATGTGTCCATCTATCTCTGCTTGGGTTGATTTCTTATATGGCCAACCAGCTAGACTTTATGTAGGGAATGATTATATTTGGTCCTCCACGGGGGTTCAGCAGGGGGATCCCTTAGGGCCTCTCCTTTTTGCCCTTGTTTTACACCCTCTTGTCCTCCGGATCAGAGATCGCTGCAAGCTTCTTTTCCACGCATAGTACCTGGATGATGGGACTCTTATTGGAGATGCTACTCAGGTTGCCAAGGCTTTAGACATCATTAGAGTGGAGGGCCCATCTTTGGGCCTCCTTGTCAACATCAAAAAAACTGAAGTTTTTTGGCCTACATGCGACGGGGTGAAGACTCGAGAGAGCTTATTTCCGCGGGAAATTGGTAGGCCGGTGCATGGGGTGAAACTCTTAGGTGGTGCTGTCAGCAGAGATGGGGAGTTTATTAGTGGTTTGGCCCTCAAAAGAGCCAAACGTGCGGTTGACCTGATGGGATGCCTCAAACGCCTTCGGAACCCTCAGAGCGAACTCCTCCTGCTTCGTTCGTGCATGGGGGTTGCTAAACTGCTGTTTGGGCTCAGGACTTGTCAGCCTTCTTATGTCGAGGAAGCCGTCTCTGTTTTTGACACAGGTCTTCGGAAAACGATTGAGGACATTGTTGTTTGTGGGGGTGCCTTTTTTGGGGACCTCCAATGGAGGTTAGCTTCCCTCCCGACCCGCTTTGGGGGTCTTGGGATTTGCTCGGCTGGGGACGCCTCTTCCTACGCTTTTGTGGCTTCAAGGGCCCAATCTTGGGTTCTTCAAGACCACATTCTTCGCGAATGTGGTGGTGGGTTGTTTGACTCTGATTACAGGAGTGCGTTGGACACTCTGCATAGTTCTCTTCCCGATCTTGATATTGACGGTTTCTATATTAAAGACACCGCCCCTCTTAAAGCCCAGAAAATTTTGGCGAATGCTTTATATAGTGAAATTGTCAAGACATTTGAAGAGAAGTTCGCTTTGTCCCCGCGGCAGCGAGCCGTGCTCGAGTGTTTGCGAGCCCCCCATGCTCAGGATTCCCTGTCAGTTGTTCCCATCGAAGGTTTAGGGCAATGTATGTCGCCAGTGGAATATCGGGCTATCCTCAAATACCGGCTGATGGTACCCCTTTTCCCGGTTGATGACCCGTGTCCCGTTTGTCGGAAGGCTTGCTTGGATTCTTTTGGGGAGCATGCTGTCCATTGCAGAGAATTACCGGGCTTCAAATACCGACACGACCTAGTTCGAGATGTGCTTTTTGATGTCCTTAAGAGGGCAGGGATCTCGGCTAAAAAGGAAGCCCCGGTGAACTTCTTGACCGACCCATTAGATGGGAGATCAACCCTTCGGCCCGCTGACATTCTTGTTTTTGGATGGGAAGGAGGGAAACACGCATGTGTTGATTTGACAGGTGTGTCCCCCCTGGTTGGGTTAAGGGACAATGGGTTTAAGGCGGGTCAGGCGATAAACAAGGCAGAGGCGGGTAAAGTAGCTAAGCACGAAAAAGCTTGCCTTGTGAATCAGCACGTGTTCGTACCGTTTGCCTTTGACACCTTTGGCGCTCTCGCCCCTGATGCGGTGCGGTTCCTTAAGCGGGTTCAGCGGGTGGTCAGCAGTAACACCGCATATATTTATGGGGGGAACTTTGTGTTTAGTAGAGTAGGATTTGCTATTCAGAAGGGGGTAGCGGCGCAGCTTGTTGCCCGTCTACCTGCCATTAGTTTGTAATTTTGGTACTTCAAAAAAAAAAAAAAAAAAAAAAAAAAAAAAAAAAAAAAAAATTATAATAGTTCAATCAAATTACACCTTCACTTATTGTTCACTTATTAAGAATGAACATCATACTCTAGCATATCATATATGTTTAGTAAACTCTTCATATTGAAATGAAAAGTACTTACTTGGACTCTTGATATATCCAATACTTGCTCCACCCCATTTGACCCATTTGGTTACTTAATTCTTAATGATCCTAGGATCATCAAATTCACTCATCTTCAAGATCATGTCATTTCATGATATTACTTACACCCATACAAACATATAACTATAATTCTTAGTATAAGGAGACTAATATACAAGAACAAAAAAAATATGATAACCATGTTAAATAACCCTTTTACCGTATATAATTTTCTGCGCAATGTTAACTTTTAATAGAACCAACCCATGCCCGGGTCATATTTACAACTTTGGTTTAAAAACAACAAAATGTAAGAATCACCTCCAACGGGTTCTCGGTTGATTTCCTAAAATTTTTATTAAACCATACATTTTCTATTTTAGAAATTTGCTAAGCTATAGTAATTTAACACTTTCCCCCACTTTTAGTGGGTATTTCTTTTCCAACTAAAAATCTGAAGAAACTAGACGCATAGGGCTTTCCAACGATATCTAATACGTCCTAAACGGACATGTGATTGATTGTATATGATTTTTAGTAACTAATACTTGGACTTTATAAATAATATGTTTATTTCCTAAATAAACATAACCTCCTTCAATTTTGTGTTAGGTATGTTTCACTCTTTAAACAACTTTTATATGCGTTGCTCATGGTGTAACCCTTTGGATCTTATTTCAGTAGTGGTGTTGTCAAATGTCGTTAAGACATACAGTTTCAGGATTATGAAGTTACTTACTCCTCCACAAGTCGTTGATATGTGAGGAATAGGATATGTAAGGAAGAGGATATGTGAGGAAGAGGATATTAAGGAAGTGGAAGAAATTGATGAAGTAGAGGAAATTTACGTAAAGGAAGTAAGTGACATCCGAGCACCCCTCATCCCAATCTTGGAGGTTTTAAAATCAACAGGGCACTTTTAGATTATGGTGCAAATGCTAATATCTTACTGGGAAGTTTTTATGATCAATATAATTTTGGCCCGCTACAAAAAGCTAACACCACCGTGGTGTTAGCTGATTTGACTCGTAAACTTCATTGGGGGAGAGTAACTGAGTTGATTATCAAGGTGGGGGACTTCTACTACCTTGTGGACTTTTTGGTGCTCGATTATGCATCAACTAGGAATGATGAACATACCAATTTTATACTTGGTAGACCATTCTTGGTGACAACCCAATCAACAGTAGAGATGGCACAGTTGACATGGCCTTTGAAAATTGTAAGTTGTGTAAATATGTTTTCAAATTTAGCTAACACCATAGAGGAGAGTCTGTCATTCCATCTTAGATGAGTCGAGTCTGAATGTTATCTCTAAGATATGATTTTCACTAAGCTTTACTGTAACACCCTAATTTTTAAACAAATTTTATTATTATCGTCTTCCAAAACCGGTCCCAGATTTTCATTTTTAAAATAACAGCGAAAACGTTGTAATTATATAATGTGATAAAACAACTAACTTTTAAAATTTCACATTATATATAATGATAAGTCGAGTAAGTAATATTACAACTTTTTATTTAAATAACCCATAATTTATACATCCAAAAATGGGTTATAAACGTAACGTTCGATCCTTTGCTTACCGAGGCTCGATTTGATCCTTTTAATCCTGTACCGGTGATTTACCTTAAAAACATTATTTAAACAGCTATTAGCCAATGCTAAGTGAGTTCATAAATTCAACTATAATGTTTTCCGTGTCACAGTTTAATCAATCTCACCATATTCCGACTATGGCTATTTATTTATTAAACTATGATTTTTAACGACCGGTCACCCGACGGTGATTTAACAACTAGTCACATAACGGTGATTTAACAACTGATCACCCAACGGTGATTTAACAACTGATCACGCAACAGTGATTTAACAACTGATCACCCAACAGTGATTTAACAACTGATCGCACAACAGTGATTTAACAACAACTGATCGCACAACAGTGATTTAACAACAGATCATCTGAACGGTGATTTAACAACTGATCACTCAACGGTGATTTAACAACTGATCACCCAACGGTGATTTCACAGCTAGTATACCAATGGTATTTTAACGACTGACACCCAAAGGTGATTTCAACAACTTACAACGCCAATTCCGTGATAACAACTATGTTTCCCCATTATAACAACTTTACATCATTTATTATTATTATACAAATAATATCATTCACATCAATGTTATCACATAATAACAGTTTAACAACTAATATCATAAAATGATGTTTTAAGGAGTCGTATGAACTCACCTGGACGTCTAACGAATCTCTTCGACGAATCCTTTCTCGATTGCTTTCTATCTCCTATAACCAATTATTATACATATGTGAATACAGGGTTTTAATAACTAATATATACTGTAAAAGCTTAACCGTATTTATACCCCGTTTAACCCCCAATGGCCATACCGATTAACAACTTAACATTGGTTTGCATAATAACACAATACCCAATAAATTCAGGTTAAGTGTCTTACCTCTCAATGCAGGTAACTTGATTACACGAGACCCGTGCTCACTACCCGAATATTTATTCGCTAACCATCCACAGTTACCACCGTAAATCGCCGCCTAAACCACTTTATATCTCTATTTTTGATGTCATTCCTAATTTTCTTTTCCAACTACTCTCTCGAGACAACCTCTCTTCTGTATGGCTACATGAAATTACAACTTTCGTCTATATTTATCCTACAACTAATTATATATATTTTTTTATAAAGTCGGCGATAACACTTTGATTCGTGGCATTTTAGATGTCAACGTGGAAGAAAAGTAAGTTGTACAACAAGATGATCAATTTGAAATTCCATATTGATTTCAAGATGCAATCCTTAAAGTAAATATGACCACTTAATTTGCAATTACATAATTTATAAACATATATATTTGTATGTACAGTATTTGTCACACACATAATATGGTTCAATTCAAAACACTAACTATTGCGAGAACATGCAGAACAAAATTAGTCATTCGCTTTTTTAATCTTAAAAATATTTAAAATATAAGAAAATTATATAAATATAATGTTTATTTGTTTTTTATAAATTCAAACAAAAAAATATGAAAAAATTTCGTTTATATACATACCTACACATGTGTAATTCATATGTAGGTTTTTTTTACCTACACATGTGTAGGAAACTTTTAAATACGTAAAAACATATAAAAAAAATAATTTGATTATTTTTTTATGTACATAAACATAGATACTTGAATGTAAGAAGTATAAACTTTTAATTTTTTTTTACCATGGATCAAAAAAATAAATGATTTAGGTTTGTTCCCCTTGTTCTCGCAATATTTAAGTGTTCTGAAATGAACTTCTCCATATATATATATAAGGGTATGTTCTTTTGAGAACCAACAATATGTTAAGAACCGTGAGAACCGCATTAACTCTTCCTCTATTTATAATATAAATTGACTAGAATTCATGTATATTTCAATATGTTTAAGGTTTGGTTTTAAAAAACCTCGAATTTATGGTCGTTTTTTTAAATGCATATATGCACTCACACTATATGCACAAATGAATGCATATATGCATATTTTTATACTTTTTTTAAAAAAATTCAGGAGAGAGGAGATAAACTCAAACTAAGAGTGGGAAGAGATAAATAAAACATTGTTGTTGAATTTTACTTTTTTCACTAAAGCGATATGTACACGTTTTGTGCGGTTCTCACGGTTCTTAACATATGGTTGGTTCTCAAAAGAACATGCCCCTATATATATATATGTGTGTGTGCGCGCGCGCGCACGTGATAATAAGCGGTTTTGTTTTCATGTTTAATCCTCAAATGATCGCTTCACTTGTTAAACGCTTCTTTAACAATACTTAGAATATAAATACAATGATATAACTAATATTTTATTTATATTCAGAAAATGAGATGTTACATTTACAATATTCGTTTTCTAAATTCTTTTGCAGTTATTAGTTTCTCAAATAATTTTCTTTTTCAACGATTGAATATTGATTTTGGATTTAGTATCAGGAGCTAACTTGTCCATGGATTGGTATCTGGTTCTTACCATTCTACTATACTGTACTCCGATAAGTATACTTGCCTCTACATGTGTAGTTTGGTCTAGTGGTAATTACCATTTAAAACTAAACGGGTGCAAGGAATTTCATAAATATTTTATGTTATGAACTACTCACATCAATACTGAATTGCAAGGTATTCAAGATGGATGTTAGAAAGGATACACGTGACAGGGAGTATCTCTAAACCAAATTTATGATTCTATTACTTTTCTATGATTGTCATATTTTTTGTTTTGCGTTGTTTTTTAAGTACATTGAGGACAATATACAATTTAAGTGTGGTGATGAGAAATTATGGTTAAATAACACTCCTAAACATATATTTTTCTGAATTTTTCATAAATTTAAACTTTTACAAGTCTTTCTTGTAATTTTACAATATATGAAGACACTCTCATTAGGCATTTGAAGTAGATAGCATTACTTGACATAAATTTTTTATCCTAATACATAATTATATTTTTTGATTCACATAAATAAAAAGATCCAACAACTGTTTTTCAAAAGTCTGGTAAAGGCATATTCCAATTGTGTCGGGTTGAAGGGAAGACGATTAGACATGTTTAGACATTTTTAACCCTTATTCCTTCCGTTTCTATTAGAGTTTTTTGAGCCTGGTCACCTTTTTTACTTTCATAGATAGGTTTGTTTCATGTGGAGGCCACATGATTCTTTCATTTTATAACTTGTCTAGGGTATATATTTCGAGACCATATACTAATTAATTGCATAAAATAACAGAGGCATTAGGATTAACCACTTTGATTAGCATTTTTCTTTTGTTTTTCCAAACCCTGAATTTATCCCTAGTGAACCAATTTTAAGCTTTTTACTTTTCGTTTGATCTAAACCCATATAAATTAGCCCTAACGCCTTTTTAGCTTTTTCAATTTTAAGTCTTGTGTTAATTTTCAGTTTTAGGTAGAGTCTAAATTGAGGGTACTTTGTATATTAGCTGTGATTAAAAAAAGGTTGAGTATATGGTAAAAGATCAAAATGATCTGAAAATATTCCAACATAAAAGATAAAAATAGAAAATCTTCCGGCGTAAAATTAGTTGTGACTAAAAAAAAGGTTGAGTATATGATAAAAGATCAAAATGATCTGAAGTTATACATAAGAATTAGTTTGTTTTTCGGTTTAGTAGTTTTGATAGTAGATTTTATTTAGTTTTTGTTTGACTTATCTAAACCGGGAATTTTCACCTTAGCCACTTTTTAATCCCTATTTAATACCCTAAACCTTAGCCCCGTTACAACCCAACAAAAGACCTCTAGATTATATAGTGGTGGATATATGATCTCTCTACAAGCTTATGATAACGAGGTTTCATAGCTAGGGGTAGTAAGTTATCAGATATATACACTAATACAATTTTCACTAGTCTTCTAGAAATAAAACGAGTAGAGTGAATATTGTGAGAAAATATAGATTCATGGATAAATTGAATCATGTAGACATGTTCACCAAGTGAGTATTGCCTTGTTTTCTTAAAATGGTATTCTCATAAAGTTGGATGGTTTCTATAATAAAAAATGCTAATATCTTTGAAAACCTTTTGTGCCTTTGGATCTCTAATTAGCTAGGACTTGTTTATTGATAGCAAAACCTAGGGAGATGTTGGAATGTACTTTGGGAATTTGCTTGAAGGCAATCAAAGTTTAAGTGGGGTGGGGGCGGAGGAGTTTGATGTGGTAAGAATATCACATTTTTTTAGTTTCAAAATTAATCCTAGTAAATAAATGATTTTACTGTAAATTGTTATTATCCGTGCTAAAACGGCATTATTAGTTAATTTATAGGTCTACTTGGTTAATAGAAGAAATTACGATGAAGAAACCGGTAGGTATCAAGGTTCAAGGACTTGGAGAGAATTTAAGATATTCGCAGAAGTAACCATACGGGCTGTAACACTTGTACAAGCCATACGAGTACCCAAGTTCCTATTTTGTAGCCGTGTCTGAAGAACGTACTGTCGTATGACATTATACCGGTCGTATGAAAATCGAAGCCTATATAAAGAGATTGATGGCCACATTCAGCATATACCATACAATACCATTCATTACACTCAATATTCAAAAGAAGATCAGTGTAATACAATCTGATTCCACTAGAGTAAGGCGAGAAGTGAAGCATTCGAGTTAAAGATTACTTCGGGAGAAGTATTGAAGACTAGAGCCTTATATTTGGTTCTATCTTTCTTTTTTGTTTTTATCTTTCTACGCTATGAGTAACTAAACTCGTTTATTTGACTATGATTGTTTGGTTGTTTGATTAAGTTTATGAAACTTTTATGATTTGATTAATCTTATTTCAAGAGCTTATTATTGCATATGTGTTTATTATTCAATTCAGCTTTGAACTAGGTGTTGGTTTTGTTTTAGAGTGTAAGACATGCTTTTTAGAATTACTATTCAACATTCTTAGGTTGTATTTTTGGGCTATAGTCTGGGTCTTGCTATTCTGGCGACAATAAGGTAGGTCTAGGTTATCTTGGGTAGAATAAAAGAAATGCTTAATAATTAACTAACAAAATGAATTAAGAGTTTATTAGAATTTTCCTTGTGTACTCTAGGATTAGTAAAAACCTTTAGCGAGTGATACTTTTCCTAGATATATCTTGGAGGTTCTAAGATACTTGATTAGGTTGATTAGTGTTGTATATGACATAGTCATTCCTTGGATATCCAACATCCTTGGTGGCTGAGGATTCTTGTTACAAGCTCAATCATTAAGGTGGTGGTTGATTCTTCATAGTAGTGACCCTAGGAGAACCAGCAGTGAGTCCGGAAGTTTTAGATCGCCATTCGTCTTGAAACGCCCAAAACCGGGTACATCTCATAGTTGATCCAAAACATGAAATACATAGTTCTTAAACTGGAATTTAGAATTTGTTACAGCGGAAGTCTTTGCTCAAACATAACAAAATTCATAAGGAATTAAAACCTTTAAACATAATTGTTAAATACTATCAATATTATCAAACTATCAGAAATGTCAGTTTTTAGTGATAGAGTAGCCCTTTAGTCATACCATCCAAGCTCTCACAGCTTCTTTGAACTATTCATCTTTAACCGGATGTGCATATTAAAAGTCAATTATACTGAGTGAGTTCTATCTTTACTTTACTAACTGTAAACCCTCTCTGTCATTTCACATAGCTTAGTTATTTAATATAAAATAAGCTTTCCATGTGTTATGTTTTGTGACATCCCTAATTTCTATGCTTGATCCTAAAATTCTACTTTATAACCTATTAAGATTCTAATACTATAAACCTTTAGATGCCTCATATCACTTGTGATATCATTTCATTTCAAACTTCAGAGTCTAGTCTAAAGCGAGTATTCTATTACGCTTTAGAACGGCTTGTTGATTCAATTGTGATTCTATATCTGATTCTCGTATTCATTCTAGAACTTGCTACTTATGGTAACTTTGGATGCCTTAGACTTTAATCTAATCAAAACAATTCAAGATTGTAACTTCGTTTGAATAAAATAAAATTTCAAGGGTAAAAGTTATGCATACGTAAATTCGAGGGTTTCTTATGTAACCGTCTTCGAAATCTGGTTCATTTTTGTGAATTCAATTATATATTATTATTATAATAATTTTCAGATATATATATATATATATATATTATTTAATTTATTAAATCAATTAAAAATCTTTAAACTTATCCTAAATGATTAAAAACCATTATTTTTATTCCTAAATTAGATCCTAATCATTTCCATCCATTAACTAACTAATTTTGAACTCAAAGTCTCATCACTATCCTCTAAATTTCGTGACCTAACTCCCCCCTACTATTTTCGATTTTTTTTATTTAAAATTTAACAAACTATCTTTATATTTTTTGCAATTCTAGTCCTTTTCACGAATTATTTTTTTGCTAATAAGCCCTTAAACCCACCCTATAAATAGAGCCCTTATTCTTCATTTATTCTTCGCACCTCAATGATCCTCTAGGACTCTCTAGCAACTAAAGGTTTTTCCTCTCATCTCTCGGAAGATTCTAACTTAAATCTTTTCATTCTAAGTAAGTTTTTCATATGTTCTTGCTTGTTCATACTTTTTCTTTCAAAATCCATCATAACTAGTTTAGATCTATGACTCTTCAACATGTTTATATTATAGTCATAGATCTAATCCAAGATCAAAAGCCTTATTTCATCAAACTTTTATTTAAAAACTTGATTTTGATCTTTCTTGTTTCCTTTCAACTTTTAAAATTATGTTTCTACTAAAACTCCATACTAAATTCATATCTACACTTTAACCCTTATACTTTCCAAACTTAACAAATACACCCTAAACTTGGTTAAGTATATAAATAGAGTAACTTTCAAACCAGTTTGTAGTTATCTGACAAACATTAAAGTTCTAGCTAGGAAAAGACGGGGTTTCGATCCAACCAAATCCTTCTTGAGAACTTTTCTGTTGGAGGTACTACTCTGGAATTATAATCACTCTAGTATACAACAACCACTTACAACTAATTACACTATTCTAAACTTGTTTCTCATTAACTTAACAAACTTATTTAGGGAATCCTTAAGGCATTCAAATCCAAGTTACATTAAGTACAAGTTCAACCTTCTTAACTAGCAAGGTGAGTTCATAGCCACTCTTTTACTTTCTATCTTTGGGGTGGAAAACATGGTTGTATTCAAACTCTATACCAATACTATTATCATACTACAAGGTTTTCATACTATTCAATAAAAACTTTCTATATTTGTAACTTAAACGGGTTCATACACACACTCTACCCCACCATTAACTTTTTAGCCAACGAGAGTAAGTAAATAGATCTATTGGCTTGACAAGCCCATCTAGTGCTCAAGTTGAAGTATTCTTTTCAACATCTTGGGTTGAAGTATTCTTTTCAACTCGAGGGAGCTAGATGACATAAACTGCATACTATAACAACACTTTGGGTCTGATGCGTTCAGATGAGGAAACAATTCTAGTTACTAGGGTTGATTGTGGACTCGATGTATAAAAGTTTAAATTACTTGTATTGAAATTGTTTATGAATTCTACTCTATCATTTTATGCTATATCTATATATCTATCTAAACCTATGTTCTGACCAACTTTTTAATTGACCTATTTTAGCATGTTTTTCAGGTGAAGCTAACTAGGATGTTGATAAGCTCATGCTAGGATCAAGGACTATGCTTTAGTGGACTTAGCTAGACGTTAACAAAAAGAAGACTTATTTACGTGTCCTGTTTGATTTTTGTGTAGTCAACGTAATCAACTATTCAATTCAATTAATTGAAATTTCTTTTAATCACGTGTAATGATTCAATTTCATCACTCCCTCGTGTTTTCGCCTTGGCGGGGGTATGAGAGATTTGTATCAGAGCCTTGGTTATAGAGAATTAGACTACCTTAGAATAGACCTAGACTATAACCCTAGGATTCCCCTTATTAGGAAACTATGTGCTCTATTTGTTAAGCTGTTTCTCTAACCCTTATGTGCCTTCTCGTTCCTCTTTCTCAAAAACTACACGCTTACCTTGACGAACCATCACACGGAACCAGACGACCCAGAATTGCAGTCTAACGCGGAGAGCCTTTATCGCCCAAAGAACGCAGTCATGGTAAGACCATCTAACCCTACACCATCGGGAGAGTAGCAGTGCAGAAAGCAGAGTTGACCCGAACCATTTGCAGATGATCAACTTTTGTAGATACGATGACTAAGCAACGGTGCCGACACGATTCCATAATTACTCTCATGAGAACCAAGGGCCCTATTGGTGGTTGACAGGAATATGTGTAAACTGGAAGAGTGGATACCTGTACACGAAGGATTCTGACTAGGAAAGATGTGGTGTATAAATCCCTAAGTAATGACCCGTCACTCTTTCCTTGTAATCTTTGGTGTGAGTATCGCTTATAGGATAAAACACGTCTTCCTAGCATCTATCATACGGACCCAGAGTTTTGATTTGCCATTATTTTTCCTCTTTAAATTCAAATTCTAGACACAAGCACATATATTCTGTCTCTATCTTTCTTCATTTGTAATTTGAAACAACTTGATTACGAATGAAATTCTATCTCTGATTACTTTATGAATAAATTAAATGATTCTATCTCTGGTTACTTTATTTAAAAACCTAATTTTGATCTTTCTTGTTTCTTTCAACTTTTAAAATTATGTTTCTACTAAAGCTCCTTATTTTCATTTAAACCCCTTTAATATTTAATTTATTTCATTTCTATCCATACTAAATGCATATCTACACTTTATCCCTTATACTTTCCAAACTTACCAAATACACCCTAAACTTAGTTAAGTATACAAATAGAGTAACTTTCAAACCAGTATGTAGTTATCTGACAAACATTAAAGTTCTGGCTAGGAAAAGACGGGGTTCTGATCCAACCAACTCTTTCTTGAGAACTTTTCTGTTGGAGCTACTACTCTGGAATGATAACTACTCTAGTATACAACAACCACTTTCAACTAATTACACTATTCTTAAGTTGTTTCTCATTAACTTAACAAACTTACTTAGAGAATCCTTAAGGCATTCAAATCCAAGTTACATTAAGTACAAGTTCAACCTTCTTAACTAGTAATGTGAGTTCATAGCCCCTTTTTTACTTTCTATCTTGGGGGTGGAAAACATGCTCGTATTCAAACTCTATACCAATACTATTATCATACTACAAAGTTTTCCTACTATTCAATAACAACTTTCTATATTTGTAACTTAAACGGGTTCATACACATACTCTACCCCACCATTAACTTTTTAGCCAACGAGAGTAAGTAAATAGATCTATTGGCTTGACAAGCCCATCTAGTACTCAAGTTGAAGTATTCTTTTCAACATCTTGGGTTGAAGTATTCTTTTCTACTCGAGGGAGCTAGATGACATAAACTGCATACTATAACAACACTTTGGGTCTGATACGTTCAGACAGGAAAACTATTCTAGTCACTAGGGTTCGTTGTGGACTCGATGTATAAAAGTTTAAGTTACTTGTATTGAAATTGTTTATGAATTATACTCTATCATTTTATGCTATTTCTATCTATCTAAACTATGTTCTCATCAACTTTTTAGTTGACCTATTTTAGCATGTTTTTCCGGTGAAGCTAACTAGGATGTTGGTAAGCTCATGCTAGGATCAATGACTATGCTTTAGTGGACTTAGCTAGACGTTAACAAAAAGAAGACTTATTTACTTGTCCTGCTTGATTTTTGTGTAATCAATGTAATCAACTATTCAATTTAATTAATAGAAATTTCTTTTAATCATGTGTAATGATTCAATTTCGACGTTCCCTCGTGTTTCCGCCTTGGCGGGGGTACGCCACATTTTAACAAAACAATTCTCTATACTTTAAACTCTGTAGTTTTACAATTTGTGAAATCTTTTCGTTTACTATCATTTGTTAAACTCTACTTTAAGGGAAACCAGTTACGATGTCCCACTCTAACTCTGCCAGTCTTTATATATTTGTACTATTAACAAGTGAACTTACACTTATATGGAAAACTATCATAACATAACTGAACCATTTTCCTAGGACAAGGTTCCTCTATGCTTGCATAAGATAAGACTCCTCTGTTGTTTGCACAATGTAAGACTTCTCTGTTTCTACTATGTTGCTTGTTATAACAAAAAGACTCATATGTTTCTACTCTATTGCTTGTTATGACAACAAGACTCCTCTGTTTCTACTCTGTGTCTCGTATAAAATGGGACTACTCTGTGCTTGCAAGACTTCTACTCTATACTTGTGACAAGATTCCTCTGTACTTTCTATACTATAACATAAACATAACTATGAATTTACTCCGTCTATCACATAATTATTCACATTATCACATAAATGCAAACACATCAGCACACGTTACCACATAGGTATATAACATGGCATCTATCACTATTATCTAATACCAAAGTACTGCTATGGCTGTCACTTTTACTCTATCTCTGTCTATCATTACTTTCTTTAAAACGTTTGCTTACAGACTGTATCTATTTACTCTATCTCTGTTTCTTTTTACGTTTATAAAATTTTTTTTTTTATAAATTATAAATCCGTCTTTCTAAATCTTTCGTTTAGTTTATATTCTTTGTTTAAGTATGCACATCATGCCAAAAGCATTTGAAAATGAGCAATAGAAACTCACATGTGAAAATCTGACTATTGGGGGCAAGTTCTGATTGAACTGTGGGCTCTATTAACTATGCCAAATCTGTACAAGTTCATTATGTGAAACAACAGGTTAATGTTGTTCAAAACACCTATCAAAAGTGTGGACTCTCGATACCTTCATCAATCGTAAGTGTAGACTTATGATGAGAACTTAAGTTCATGGGACGAGTTGTCGCACTAGGTATTCACCTGAATACTCTAAGTATTCTCAAAATTATTCTCAAAAGTACTCTCAAAAGTACTCTCAAAAGTATCCTTAAAAGTATTCTCAAAAGTATTCTCAATTTTTACATGAAATGTTGTCTGATCCGAAAAATACATCAAGGTTTCAATTTTCATCGTCTCAATCGCTTGTTTAATAACCATGAGTCTAGATCTATTGGTTTTAAGCAATTTCATATGTAAAAATCAAAGCTTTTAAGATAAAACTCTAGTTTTCCCCACTTTAACCCATTTCAATGAAAAAGAGGAGATTTAGGGTCGATTTCTTACCTCAAAACGTCCACAACTTCTTGAATCATCCATTAACAAGATAGAAGGTAGAGATGGTGTTTTCCCCAACTTTCTCTCTCTAGAATTTTTGGTGAAGGTGGTGATTGAGGGAAGATGGGGATGGTGGCTAGGGTTGGGGGGGGGGGGGTCACTCTCTTTTGGTTTTGGCCACCTAGCCCCTCGATCTTATTCCTTTTGACCCTAAACACAAAATAAAATATGGGGGTTTTTTATTTATTTTATTTTTGGATGTTACACGTCTAGTTTACTCTAGCGAGATTCTAGTTCTTTAGTGAACTACATTCATAAACTCAGTCATTCAATTATCCCCTCTAGTATTAGTCAAGAGGATTCGAAGTCTAGATTATACAGTCTCTTATCACTAAAATCTATCCAAAACTATTTTATTTATTTTAATATTCTTTTCAAAACCCAAAATATTAATCAATCAGATATTGATAAAAAAAATATATTATTAGGAGTTGTTACACGTATCCATGGTTTGATACTTGGTTCTTATCATAACTATATAACAAAGATGATATATGCATTTGCCTAACGGGTGTAGTAATTATATAATAAAAACCATTTTTAAAATTTCTATACTCATACATGAAAACATTCACGTACCGGTATAAAAAATACCGATACTAAATTTATGAAAAAGTGGGTATCAAATACGGTCCCGATCTATCTGTACGGTACCGATAAAAAAGTCAAGTTCCTTTAAAAGACCTCAAGGAGGATATTTGGTTGTCGTGCAATATTATCAATGCAATTCATAAAGTCAAATTCCTTTAAACAGGAAGAATGGCAAAAAAACCGTTTTCAGGTCTGTGTCTATTTGAGAGAAAAATGGGATCGTGTGATAGCACATTGTTCAGAAAGATGCCTGGATTGGAAGATTGGCCCTACGAGATTCATTTCCGGTTCCAATGAGCTGGAACCTCATAAAAATTGCCTGATTTCATAAAGAAAATCAACTGAGAGTTGGGATGTGCATTTGACAGGGATGTGCATTTGATACCGAAGATTTGGTACCGGTACCTAGAGGTGCACAAATCGGTTTTTTTTTTTTAACCGGATCTGGTTCGGATCCGGACCGGTTCCGTCAACGTTGGTCAAGAACCGGATCCATTAGAACCGGTTCCGGTTCGGATCCGGGTGTGGAGACTTGGAACCTATTGGGACCGGTTCGGATATTTAGAACCGGACCGGATAAAAAAAACCGGTTCCACCGGTTCCGGAAAATTTTTTTTTAAAAAAATTAACAAAGATACACTATAAAATACATGTTTTATTTATTTTGTAGATTTTTTTAAGTTATTTAACAATAGTTCGTACAAAAAAAATACAAAAAACATAATTGAATCACAAAGCATTAATTATTTATTATGTTTTCAATATTCTTCGTTGTAGTCTTTGTAACATCGGTTTTCATTCTTCTTCGCTTGAGATACGTTGGGCTTCATTGTAAGCTTGTTCTTCGTCCGAAAGTGGAGTCGCCGCCCCATGTTCTACTTCGAATTCATGTATTTCTTGTTCAACGTCAAGCTCGCCTTCTAGTTTTGCAACATGTTGTACACGTTCGGCGGCATCCAAATGGTCCTTCAAGCAAATACACATCTCCATAGATTCCGGTGTAAGCCTCGTTCTTCGAATAGATAAAACCCTGCCACTAAGAGAAAAAGCGGATTCCGAAGCTACCGTGGAAGCTTGGACGGTTAGTAGGTCACGGGCCATTGCGGCTAGAACGGGATATTGGGATTCCCTTCCTTGCCACCAACTCAAGATATCAAAGTTTTCAAACTCTTCGGATCTTAGAGTAGAAATAAAGTCGGTTGCTTGATATCTCCCAAGCTCGCTACTTGGTGTGGTTCCACGAGCTCGTTTAGTATTTTCGTTTCTTAAAGTATTAAATAAATTTAGCATCGGGTTCCTTGAACTACTAGAAGTTGAACCCGAACCCATTGATTCACGTATGTTTGATGGATCACCACTTCCACCATATTTGCGTAAATAATAATCAAACATATTATTAAAAGCCGAATTGAAATCCCTTATTGCATTTGATTCAAAATTTGGGTCTTCCTCGAACATATTTAAATCATCCGATATTGATCCAATTAATGTTTCAACACCGGTTACATTAATCGTTGGGTTTAAGGCGGCCGAACATGTAACAACGGCCGGCATTTCTGAAAAATATTTTTTAAATTTAGCTTTCATAGGTTTTACCATTTTTTCAAAAATAGTGCCGTGATATTCAAACTCTTTTAATTTATTACATATTAAGTATAATTGTTGAAGTATTAGCGAAGACGTGGGATAATAAACTCCCGATAAACATGTAGTTGCATTTTTAAAAACCTCAAGCAAATTAGTTAGTTTCTCGATCATATCCCAACTTATATTATCAAATTTTTGTAAACAACGTTTCTTTTGTACAAGTTCATCATGGAAATGTTTTAAAGTAATTCTTTGCCTTAAGGCCGATTCAAACATTTTCCAAGTCAAGTTCCATCTAGTAGGTACGTCCCAATTCGGACCTAAAAAGATGGAATCCGTTTGTTGGCACAAGTTTCTATAGTTTATATATCTTTTTTTGCTTGTGCTAAAAACTTCACGTAACATCACTTTAAAATTTTCTTTTACGTCTCTTATTTCTTGGACGTTTAGACCGTCTTGCACAACCAAGTTAATGATGTGTGCAACACATCGACTATGAAAAAAAACACCGTTACAAGGCGGTTCATATTTTATTTTTAATTTTTCGACCGCGTTTGTGTTATTTGAAGCGTTATCAAAAGATATTGAAAATATTTTCGGTTGAATTTTATAAGTTTGAATTACCGAGTCTAAAATATAAAATAAGTTTTCACCGGTATGTGGATATCCAAAATAATCAAACGCAATCGTACGCTTCATCATTTGCCACGACTCCGGTTGAACCCAATGTGCGGTAACGCAAAGGTACGATTCGGGTAAACCATGTGGAGCGGACCAAACGTCCGTTGTTAAGTTAATGCCGGTATTTAATTTTTCAAAACCTAAAATTAATTCTTTTTTGGCTCTTTTCCACATTTTTAAACAATCTCTTCTCAAAGTAGAACGACTTACATTTGTGTAATTCGGTTGAAGCGTCTCTTGTATCATCCTCGTCAAGCGCGGATTATCAAAATGATCAAAAGGCAAGCCTTCTTGAATGACGAAATGTGTCATTCTCTCACGAACACTTTCGACATTGTATTGCCAAACTCCTCCATCCCTACCAATTTGAGTTTGATTTTCACCTTCTTGAGTGTGTCTTGCGTGACTAGCAATATGTTTCCTAAAACTGCTATTTCCCGCCGCAGCCAAAAGTTTACCACAACGTTTGCAACGAGCCTTTTGCGAGCCGTTCGACATTTCGCATAAATCGAAATAAGCCCATATTTCTTGGTTTCGGGAGCAAGGAAGTATTGACACAACCGTAACATCGCTAGTAGAACCACCAACCGAATTTTGAGTGCTTGCGGAAGCGGAAGCCATGAGAGCGTTTTTTTTTGCTTAAAGTGAGCGTTTTTTTTGCGTTTTGAGAGCGTTTTTGAGTTTTGAGAGCTAGAATGTTGTGGTGAACTAACACATACACCCAATACCTATTTATACTAAATTTCAATCCTTAAAAACAAAAAAAAAAACAAAAAAACGGCCATAAAACGGCTATATAGCCGTTTTTTTAACCCCAACGGCTAGAACCGGTTCCGAACCGGTTCCAAAATGTCCGAAAAAAACCGGTTCCAAAAAATCCGATTTTTATCCGATTTTTAACCGGTCTGTCAAAAAGCCCAGAACCGGTCCCGGAACCAGCGGTTCTAATAATATCCAGACCGGTTCTAAAAAAACCGGTTCTCGCCGGATCCGGTTTCGGATAATCCGTCGGATCGGTTCCGGTTCCGGTTCTTTTGTGCACCTCTACCGGTACCCGTATTTTCATAAATTCGGTACCGGTACCCATATTTTCATAAATTCGGCACCGGTACGGTACCTGTATTCTAGAGATGAACACTTTGTAACGGGTACCCATACCATACCGATACCGTACCGAACCAGTACCGTATCGATAAATTCGATACCAATACTAGTACCTACTTTTCCATAAATTCGTTACCGGTACCGAACTATCCCTAAATGAAAATGAGTCTTCTATGAACCTAACTTGGAGATTGAGGAAAAAAAGATTTAATTATATTGTTGAAATTAATATTTTCTTATTAATTATTTCTTTTTTTTTTTATAATCTTATAACTTATATATTTTTCTATTTGGTTTGTGTGGCTAAATGGGCTTGGTCGCTTGGAGGTGGGAATTAAAGCTAATGGGCTTCTTTGGGCCTGGAAGCAGCTAATGGATCGAAGTTGCAGTTGATGGGTCTTGCAGCTAGAGGTGCATAAACTGGGTTTTTGAACCGAACCGGTTCCAAACCGGTCTGAACCGGTTTGGTCAACGCAATTGTTAAACCGGTTTTGACTAAAACCGGTTCGGGTTAAACCGGTTTATCATATATAAAATCTCGAACCTGTTGAACCGGTTCAGTTCGGTTCTGGACCGGTTCGGGTTGGTGAACCGGTTTTATTAAAAAAAAAATTTTAAAAATAAATATTTAACAAATAAAAACATAAAGTTCAACGTTTATTCATATTGTAGGAGTTCGAAAATCACAAAACATTACAAAATTAAACATTACAATTCGACAAAAAGAATAATATTTTTTTTTGAGTTTTTTTGTTTAATTTTCGCCGTCATTCTCGGAGTTACTAGTGGATCCTCGTAGTCTATCATCTTCGGCGAGTTCTTCATTTGTAAGTGGGCTCGCCAATCCTTGGTTGACCTCAGATTCGTGTATGAATTCTTCAACTTCAATTTCGTCTTCAAGCGAACTCCTATCTTGTCTCATATCTACCGCATCCAAATGGTCATTCAAGCAAATGCACATTTCCATTGCCGCGGGAGTGAGTCTAGTTCTTCGAATAGATAAAACCCTGCCACTAAGAGAAAAAACGGATTCCGAAGCTACCGTGGAAGCTTGGACGGTTAGTAAATCACGGGCCATGGCGGAAAGGACCGGAAAAGTAGATTCGTTTCCTTTCCACCAAGCCAAAATATCAAAGTCCTCAAAAACATCCGGACTCATAAATGATAAAAAGTTTGTTCCCGTATACATTCCGAGTTCGCTACTCGGGGTGGACCCTCTAGCCCGTTTAGTAAATTCATTTCTCATTTCGTTATACAATTTTAAGTTCACATTCCTCGAGCTACTACTTGATGCGCCCGCGCCCATCGTATCATGTGGGGTTTGTGTTGTACCATATTTATGTAAATAAATATCAAACAAATCTTGCAAACATTTGTTAAAATAAGTTTTTGTTACGGTTGAAAAATGAATATCTTCGGCATTCAAATCCAAATCGTAAGTTATTTTATCAATCAAGGTTTCAACACCGTAAACATTAATTGTAGGGTTTAATGCGGCGGCACAAGTTATAACCGGAGGCATTTCTTTAAAATATTTAACAAATTTTTCTTTCATCGGTTTTATCATTCTCGTAAAAAGAGTATTTTTATTTTCAAGTTCGGCTAATTTGTTACACATTAGAAATATTTGTTTAAGAGCCAAGGGACTTGTGGGGTAATAAACCCCGGATAAAAAAGTAGTGGCGGTTTTAAAAACTTCGAGTAATTCGGTTATATTTTCAAGAATGTCCCAACTCGTAGACGGAAAACTTTGAATTTTACGACGCGGTTTTGAGGAAAGCATATCATGAAAAATTGATAAAGTATCTTTTTGACGTATAGCACTATGAAACATTTTATAAGTTGAATTCCATCTTGTTGGGAGGTCCCAATTAGGACCTAAGCAAATCAAACCCGTATCGTTACATAATCTAATATATTCATGGTATCTTTTTTTACTACTACTAAAAACGTCTTTAAGCATGACTCGAAATGCATTACTTAATTCAATAACGGGTTCAACCGCAAGCCCGTCTTGCATGGCTAAGTTGATGATGTGTGCAATACATCGACTATGGAAAAAAGCGCCGCTGCAAATCGGATTATATTTTAATATTAATTTTTGAACCGCATTTGTATTATTTGAGGCATCATCAAAAGATATTGAAAATAATTTATTTTGTAATTTAAAATCGATTATCACACCATGTGAAATAAATTTTGACCCGTGTGCGGATATTCAAACATCTCAAACGCGATTGTACGTTTCATCATTTGCCACGTATTGGGATCAACCCAATGAGCGGTAACGCAAATATATGAGTCGGGAATACCATGTGGAGCCGACCAAACGTCGGTGTTTAAGTTCACACCGGTTTCCAATTTTCCAAAACCTAAAATTAATTCTTTTTTTGCTTTTTTCCACATTTTTAGACAATCACGTCTAAGAGTACTACGACTTACTTGATGATAACGTGGTTGAAGGGCTTCTTGAATCATCCTCGTCGTGAGCGGGTTGTCGAAGTGGTTGAACGGCAAACCTCTTTGAATAACTAATTTCGCCATTCTATCTCGAACAATATTTGGATCGAAGTTCCAAATTCCACCCTCGCTTGTCATAGATGCTTAACCCTCACCCGGAATTTTCTTCAAACTCGGGCAAGATTTTTCCATATGAGTTTTTAGAGTTGAGTTTGATTCCTTTTTAAAAAACCCACCACAATTTTTGCAACGAGCATGTTCCAACCCGTTAGACATCTCACATAGATCGTAGTTTGACCAAATTGCGGGGTTCCTCGTTGTTGGTAAGATTTTCACAACGCTAACTTCGGAAGAGGAAACACCAAAACTTGAAGAACCTGCCATAGCGTTTTTTGAGCGTTTTAGAGCGTTTTTTTTTTACAAACGAGAGTGTAGAGTGATTTAACCAAAACACCCCCTACCTATTTATAATGTGTTTGGGGGTTAAAATGGGTCAAAAAACGGTCAAAAATTGGTTCTAACGGCTGTTTTGAAATATTACCGTTAAACCGGTTCAAACCGGTTCGTCAAACCGGTTCACAAAAAACCGGTTGTAAACCGCTAATCATGCAAAATACTTAAACCGGTTATAAACCGGCGGTTCCTACCGGTTTGAAACCGGTTCACCATAAACCGGTTCTAGGGCGGTTCGGGTTTCGGTTCGGAACCGGTTTGGATTTCCAAACCGGTTTTTTTGTACACCTCGACTTGCAGCTGCTGAGGTTATATAAGAAAGGATTAGGGTTATTTCCAGATTAACGATTCAGTCTCTCATCGTTCATATTTTGTTCACCGCTTCTCTGTTTGCTCCCATTTTAGGGTTTCTTGTTTGTAAAGAGATTCAGTCATTCTTGTTGTGAATATAGCAGATTATCATGTTGATAATCTGCAAGAGGTGTGTGATTCATTTTGGTTCAGACTTATAAAGTTCTTGTAGTTGTTGTTCATATATTCGAAAGTGTATTTCAGTATTAGATCTGTGTGATTAGTTCTGGGTCTTGTGTTTGAACTCGATCTTCACTCGCTGACATATATATTCCACATTCTTGTTTCTATTGACGACGTTTAGTGGTGTTCAAAATGGGTCTCTATTTCAAAATGTTTTGCATTGGTTATTATTTAATCACTGTAAAAACATAAAACAATCAAGTTAGAGAGGGATTATTAGAGGTGTTTAATAATTATAAAATTCTTCTTAGGCCCTCCGTAGTGGAGGCGTGAAAGTGGTGGCGTGCGCCACCTGGCTAACCCACTGGCGTGAAACACCGCCACTGTAGGCGTGATCCATGGCGTGAGACCTTGTGGCGTGAGACCTTGTGGCGTGAACTCATTCACGGCAAAGGGCAACTTGTATTCTTCCAACACCCAATCACAATTATCAACTCACAATTTCTTTTTTCTTTTTTTTAATTAGATATTTAGTTTAAGATTTAATTTAGTTTTTCTCATATAACTCATTCTCGGTAATTATTAAAAAAAAAACAAAATACACATGTTTATTTAATCTTTTTGAACATCCAGGTATAAATTTTAACAAAAACAAAGTAGTTTTCAAAAAAACTATTTTTGATCTCGTAAGTGGTATTGTAACATGTTTGGATCGACATTTCGGATGATAATTAACTGTTTAAAAACTCTAATATCAATTGTTTAAAAAAAACTTAATAAAATGAATTTAAAATAAAAAAAAGTTCACCCATAATGCAGCGGGTGATGTGACAGTGAAATCACTACGCACCTTAATGATTCTGGACAGTGATTGTCATTGTGCTGAAGTGGCGCTGACATGGCAGGGCGTAGTGTCGCCTTTTAGATCCATCATCGTCCTCGCCGTCGCCGTTGGTGTCGCTGGAGAGGGGTAGTGTCGCCGTTGCTGGTTCGCCGGAAAGGGGTTGTTTCGCCGACCTCCTCACTTCTGATTCTGATTCGGTGTTTTCCCCTTCACTTCCCATATCTCCTGATTCTAATTCAGGCGGTGTTGTTTCTTCTCCTCCACGGGTTCTGGTTCCGGAGTGCTATCTCCAGTTGGAATTCAGTTAGAGACAAAAGATTGTTGCTCAATCTGCCATGGCAACTTCCATCTTCCTCATCAAGCCAACAAGATTATCAAGTGACGGAAAATGAAGGTGTAATACCGAAAGTGAGTGCAAAACTGAATACCAAATTCAGTACATTTCTTTCTTTTCTTTTTTTGTATTTTTAAAATCTTTTTATGGTTATTTTGTACCATTAATTCAATTTCCTCTTTCAAATTAGTCTAATCATGATCGCATTCGGTCCAATTAAGAGCAGTTGGAGTAAACCCCCATGTTATAGTTGCACTTTGTTGTTTGGGGCTAAAAGTTTTATTCCATTGTGAAATTAGGGTTTTGAGGGTTTATGAGCATTTTATCTTCTGCTATGTTGAATATTCTAATTTTCGTTGCAATTTCTAACTTTAATTGAGAGAGAGAGAGAGAGAGAGAGAGAGAGAAGTGGCAGTGATGTCAGTGGCGTTGGTGAGGCTGGTGGCGGTGGCAGGGGGTGTGCTGGTGGCGGTGGCAGGGGTGTGCTGGAGCTATTTAAAATGTAAAAGGTTAAACAAATGATCGATAAAGTATTGAACATGTTAATATCTTACATAATTAGGTTAAGGGTATTTTCATCTTTTCATCTTAACATAACAGAATAAATGGATAGAGGTTACTAAAATGGTTAAAACTAAGACAAATGATAAAACTATTAGATGTAAATCAAGATATTTTAACTATTGAACTAAAAGCGAGAATTGACCTAAACCACAGGGACTAAAACCAGAGTTTACTTGTAAGACTAATATCAATTGTTTAAAAAACCTTAACAAAATGAATTAATAAAAAGTTCACTCATTAATGCAATAGGGTGACGTCGCAATGATACCATTACAGAGGTTAGTGATTATAGGCAATGACGTGGCAGGTCATGAAAGAGTGAAATGAAATCACTATAGATGGACTTATACTTTAAGGTAACTTTACATAATAGTAATCAAGTTTTGTCAAATGTTTTATTTTAGTTACTTAGTCACTCAAGTTTCTCATATGTTTTATTTTAATCACTATATAACTTTTTTTATCTTATTTTAGTCTCTTAGATTTCACATGTTCCAATTTTTCGTAATTATTATTTTACGAATTACTTTTTTTAAATTTTATTTTACAGATATGATGAAAATGAAATCCAAAAGGAGGGATACAACAAAATAATAAAAACCAAATGTTAACCTTCTAATCACAAAGATTGAAATGAAACTTCGAGCGAATAAAGTGAGATAAAAAGGTTAAAATGACTAAAATTAAACAAATAAGAAACTAGGGTGACTAAAATAAAATAGATAAGATCTTTGATTACTATACTCTATAGGGCTAGTCAATGTAAAAAATATTGATAAGGATTAATGATAAATTAATTACAGGATTTCTTAAAAACCGTATAAATTCTTCGACAGTTTAAAAAAAAACCTAAATTAACCGAAACAAACATTTCTTTCAAAAATTACCATTACACCAATACAAACAAATTAAGCGAAATCGACCGAACCAACTTCAACAAAACGTTTTCTAGACACCAACATAACCTACCCCCCAAAAATGAAAACAACCTCAAACCCACAACTATAATCATCCAATTTACCCTAATAATTTATTATAGATTTGTTACCTGTAAACAAAAATGTAAAACTAAAAGACAAGCAAATATAATAGTTCAAACATATAGAAAAACCAAAAAGCAAAATTAACAAAAAAAACAAACACCTGTTCATGTTCTGTCGGTTCGTTTGCACGTTAGCAGCCCTAGGTGTTCGAATATTGTGCAACTGTACCTTTTTGATAACATCTTTTTTTTTATTTTATGGAACTTTTTCAATAAATACGAATTGAATTTGAATTCAATTTTAAAATTATCAAATTGGAATAATCCAATTGGAATCGATTTAAACTACATGACTCATAACTAGAAGTTTAACATATATATGTACCCCTCCATGACATCTAGATATCCTTGAAAGATCAATCCAAATTAACACGAACGGGAGAAATATAATTTCGGGTGCTGGATTCAACACCATGGCAAAGAATTAAAGCCAAAGAGTCAAACTTCAGACCCATTAAATTCAACCAATCCATAAATAACAAATATAAATTAATAAAAACAAAAATATTTTGATTTTTGATAAAAGGACGAGCATTCAGAATGAGTAGGAGGTTTGCGATTCCAATCATGAATTAAATCGGAATAATTAAACAATCCTCATTATGCTCGTGTAAACATCGAGATTAAATTTATAAAACCATCGGAAAAAATGGATCAATGCATCAGTTAATCACGGCCCTACGAAAAGGCGTGATTTCAGACGACCGTCGTGAGATCGAATCCGGAATCGTCATTTGGTTTAGAAAATTTTGAAGTGAAATTGAACGAATGAATGATTTCGTCGTACCTGAGGGAAGTGAAACCCTAATTTCTTGGTTTGATTTGTTTGGAAACGGTGAGGAAGAAGATGGTTTATAAATGGAACAACTACAACGGTGTCTTGATTAGGGTTTCAATGATACACTATAAACTGAAACAGGCCCATTAACTAAAACGCCCATTAATTTTTGTGGAGGTGTGAGCCCCAAATATCTATCTCTATACCCAAGAAACCCAACATTTTGGATGACATTGAATACAAATGGATGAAATAAAAAGGGCTAGAGGTGTAAAAAATTCGGTTTGGGCCTGCTAAACCGGTTTCAAACCTGACCCGATTGCATAGCGTAACCGGTTTGACCTGGCCTAACCTGTAGGTCTAGAATAGGGTTTTGAATTTTGTTTGGACGTCGGTTTGGAAGGTGAAACTGGTTTAGAACACGACCTGGTGCGGGTTGAAAGGTGAAACCAGTTTCCAACGTTATAACATGTTATTCTAGATGTTGAGGGTGTTTTTTGACCTTTTTTTAATTCGTTGACCATTTTGCCCCCCCTCCTTATGTTAATATAAATAGATATTTGTTGGATCACGTCATTCTTTACTCTCTAGTCTCTTCATTCTAAAAGATGTTCAATATTTAACAAAAACTGGAAGTTTATTTTTTTATTTGTATTTTATTAATTAAACTGAAAAAATTATAAAAAAAACTGGTTTAACCCGAATCGTTTGACCCAAACCGCATCGGATAGGTTCAATTTGACTAAACCGGACAACTTTGCTTAAACTTATAAACCCACTAGCAATGACCCGATATGGCCCATTATTATCCAACTCGTCTAACTCCGAATAGCTTGTTATCCAACTCGTCTAACTGTTTCTTGCCTGAGTGGCTACTAAATGCATTGATTGCAACCTTCATCCGTTTACAACATGAGAATCATGGCCTTTGAAATGCATTACGTCATATAGTAAAATGTAGATGGATATGTACAGGTTTAGTAATAACTAGAATTGATACCCGCGCTACGTTGTGAGATATGTATTGCATATTAAAACAAAACGTTAAAATGTATGAAAGCGAACAAATAAAAAATTAAAAAAAAACTGGATAAAAAAAATACTATGCACACCCGAGGATAGAACCCGGGTGGTTGGCAATTTGGCATAAACAATAATAAACCCAACATGTACCAGTTATCACGGGACCAAGTGCCTTAACTAAAATATCTTTGTCATAATCAGGTTTTAATAAATTAAATAGATAGTTATATTTACAATTCATAATATGTAATATACGCATTTTTTTGTTTGGTTTAAAGACCTTGATTTTCAAAATCAAATAATAAACCAAATATGAAATTGAAGAACCAGACCTCGGGGAACCGTCCTAAGGGTGATGGGGGTGTATTACCCTTATGGTACCGAGTAAGTGAGAGGGTATCGGGTAAAATAAGGTACACCGCCCCAATGGTTCGGGTAAGCCCGAGTAGGGAGGCTCGAGTAGGGAGAACGAGTAAACAAATCCTAGAAAATTTATGCCAAAAGTTCAATCTCAACCGCAACCCGAACGAATCCAAGCTGCTCCCCGACGAACCCAACCACCTCCTCAACGATCACAACCACCCCCTCAACCAATTCCAAGCTATTTCCTGCAAACTCAATATTCAAACTACTACCCCCAAAGTTCAACGATCCAAATACACTATCTAAAGATATGAATCCAAATTTTTTATCTCAATTTTCGTGTGAACCATTCTCGCTTGATATGGATCCAAATATACTATCTCAATTTTCCTACCAATACCAAAACCAACCGTATCATGATCTAAACGACATGATCCGTTCGGAATCCGAAGACGAAGGAGAAGATGAGGATGTTAATGAAGAAACGAAGATGAGGATGTTGATGAGCAAGAAGTTGAAGTCGAAGATGTTGGCGCCCAGCAGAAAAGACAACACAAAAACCGGTTACCACCAAAGAAATGGACGGAAGAAGAAGAACTTGTCGTGGTCAAAGTTTATATTCATAAAACCCAAAATAAAAGAAAAAGAAATCAACAAAAAGGGGATTCGTTTTGAAAGAAAGTTCTAGCGCATTTTACCGCTTTATTTGGTGAAAACGATCGAACCGTTGACCATGTGTCTTGGAAGTGGAATGATCTTAATAAAAAAATAATCGCCTTCAACGGGTGTTACCAACAAATGGTAAGATTTATTTTCAAATTATATATATATATTTTTAATTTTCTAAGCTAACGTTTCAATTATATATATATATATATATATATATATATATATATATATATATATATATATATATATATATATATTTGTAGAAACAAAGAAGGCCGAGTGGTACAAGTGATTTGAACCTTGTTGAAACGGCTTTAAGCCATTACAAGAAAGTGTACAAAAGGGCATTCACCAACTTGAAATGTTGGGAGGTTGTACGCAACAATGCTAAAGGGGAACCAATAACATTGATGGGTGAGGATTTAGAAGGAAGTTACTTATCAAAAAGAACAAAAACTTCCGAGTCGAGAACCCCAAGTGACCCGGAGGGTTTTACAAACGTCTTTCCCGACATAAACGTGAACGCCGAACCGCAAGACGACACGACACCGACAAGGCCAAAACATCCGGGGAAGAAATCGGCCGAAAGTTCATCTAGCAAGGAAATTTTGGTAGACATAGTCGAAGAATACAAGAGTATGAAAGCGTTGGAAAAAGAAAAAAAAAAGAAAGTATTCGGGATAAGATGGCGGAAGCAAAATTAAAAAGAGAACAAACGGCGATTGAGTTGATAATTGAAAAACAAAAGGATTGTGACATCAAAACGTTCACCGAATCGCATGATCATTTCGTAGAACCGTACTTGTCGATTGTATTGCAACGTAAATGTGAAATTGCCGCAAAGTATGGATGACAATGCAACTTTTAGATTTTAAATTTTTATTATCTAGCTTTTATTTATTTTATTAATTTTCTAGTTTTTTTTAATTTTTATTTGTAGGCTTTTTATTTTTAATTGTATTATGTTAATATTAATTTAATGAAATTGACCTTTTTATTTAAATATATATATTTTTAAAGTTAGTGAGTAAATGAGTAGGGTGTTTTCAATGAAATCTGAGTAAATGAGTAGTTTTTAGGTGACATAATTATATTGAGCAGTTTTGGTGAATAAATAAGTAATTGGGTAAACGACCCCCTTTTCCCTAAAAGCAATGTTTTCAAACCCAGACCGGACCGGCCGGTCAAACCGGTCGGACCGGGAACCGTAGACTTGGGCGGTTCGGTTTCATGTGTTAAAACGGGCCTGCAGCGACCCGCCCGGTTGGGCCGAGAACCGGTGATCGAACCGGAAACCCGATATTAGCGTGCGGTTGGACCGGTTGTGGCTATTTGAAGAACTGGTTGTCACCGGAGAAGAATGGTTGTTGCCATAAATTGATCTAAATATGTGTCCACGAGATCTAGCGGAGTTGACGGTGATTGGTGGCGTAAGAACTAAGAAGAAGCAGAAGAGTGGGTCAGAAGTAGAAGCAGTAAGAATAGCGCTTTTAAAAAAAATTGACCTTAGAACCAAGAAGAAGAAGAAGCAAGAGTGAGCAGTGTTTTGATGATGAAGCCGTGTATCCGTCGTCGAAACCTAGACTTGACATGAAGCACAAGCGAGTGGTGACCGATATGGTGGTGGTCTGGAGCTGCTGGTGGCGGAGGTCGGCGAGAGCAGTTTTTTTTTTGATAGGTAACTTTCATTTTTAAGTGTCGGTTACATCTCCAAATCGGAGAACCTACCTCTCAACCTGACCACTACGTTGTCTGAACCGGGCCCGCGGGTTCAGAACGAGAGGCTTAGGCTATCACCGGGAAACCATGGAGCCTGCTGCCACTTGACAACAGTTGCGCCGCTACACGGGCCAAACCCGCTAGCGTAACGCACTCCGGACTAAAACCCGAGTTGACTCGGACTCGAACCTGCGTGGGCAGGTTGAGTCTTCATCGCCGCAACCACTAGACCAAATACAGGCTTTAATGCTTTGGAACTCTAAATTAGTGAATTACAATAAACTTAATTAAAGATTTTTGAGTATCTTTCATCGATTTAATAAATTAGTAAACTAAATATATTAAATGAATATCAGATATAGCAGATTTATAAGAAAAAAATATTATCTTTTTAATTTTTATATTTATTATATATTAAATTAGTTATAATATTATCCGATTCTTAAATCCGTTTCAACCGGTCCGACCAGCGAACCGATAATACGACCGATTCGCTATCCGATCCGGTTCTAAAAAGATGGCCTAGAAGACATAACCAAATGAAAAACATTCCCAAAAAGACATAACCAAATGAAGGTACTATTCAGACACCAACCAAGTGGACCAATCAAATGAATGTACCGTTTATTCCATTTTAACATGTAAAAGGTTTATAATTTTTTAAATACTTATAATAGATTTTATATTCATGTAGAGGCTGCATTTTGTGTGAGCATTGAGATCTAACCTCAGACACTTCGTCTTAACCCACCTCACGAAACACTCAAATTTAGATTCATAAACTCAATATATGATATTTGAATTGATATATATTAACAACTAGGTTACATTATTCAAAAGAAATATTAAATATTTAGCAATAAAGATTTAGAAGCTATAAATAAAATATTAAATAGTAACGAAGATTTATAAATAAATGAAATATTAAATAGTTAGTAAGAAAATATTTAATACTTGGTAATTAAGAAAAAATAAATATAAAAAAAATCTTAGGCTTATAGAATTATGACACATGACGCAAACAATTACTTATTTATTAGATATAAGATAATTTAGATGCACCCAGAATGATTCATTTATTTATACGACACTTTTCATCTCAGATGTACCTGTTTACTCATGATGCGACTTTTTTTACTTTAAAAGCTTATTTCGATTATTATCGTAAGATATTTGATTTTGATAAATATATTTTCTTTACAAATTTGAAAAATATTATCTCAACTAAAAGTTATTTTTAATAAACTTAATAGTTTACGTGCACACCTTGCAATAGGCTCGAGATCCATGAAGTCGGGTGGCCTATACGGACGCGTTCAATCCTCATGGATCTCGAGCCTGGTACCATAGATAGTATTAGATCGGGTCTTTACAGTCAGATCTTTAACCCGGATGATTTCGTGTTACGGCAATCTGGTGTCGAAAACAATTGGGCGAAGGGGCATTATACGGAAGGTGTGGAGTTGATCGATTATGTCCTTAACGTTGTTCGTAAAGAGGCTAAGAATTGCGATCTATTACAAGGTATGTAAATAGTGAACACATGGACGGACCAACTATATAGGGTGTAGGGTCAATGTACCTCACAATTTATTATAAGTAACATATTTTACGGTTACTATATAGGATGCAGGATTAACTTGCCCGCAATTTGTGTAGTTTTTTTTATAAGGAACATATATTACGGCTACTATATAGAGAGTGGGGTCAATGGACCCCACGGTTTTTGTATTTTTTTATTTTTCTATACATAACATATATTACGGTTTTCGATTGACCACTGAGATTTTTGAACAGACACCAAGATTTTTGAACATATTTAAAAAAAAGATTAATCTATACATGTTACATTTAAATAAAGTCAAGAAAAAAAATATGAATTGAATTCGATTAAACACTTTAGTTATTCTTTATAAACGGTTATTCAAGAAAATTCATTACCATTTTGTAGTAATAGTTACCTCAAAGCCCCATTACAGCTCTTAGAGACTTAGAGCATTCACATTAGGATGTAACACCCAAATATTCAAACCGATTAAAACTTTTTAAAACGACGCGGAAGTGGTCCCAATTACAATATTTAACGTATCCACACGTTTTCATTTTACAAACACGAATTAACTATTCTAATTCCACAAAACTAGTTTTAACAAAACTTAAGCACAACAATTTATCCACAACTTTTAATAACTCCAAAATGTTTGTAAAAGGCTCCGCACGAGAAGGTTAACAAATACAATCATGAAACACGTCCACGAGAATCCAATCCACGTGATGCGAGACCCGAGAATCACTCCGGAGCTTTCCTACATATAAAACATCAATTTGTATATGGTTAGTAAAGATAAGCATCCCTAGGGACCTCCCCACAAGTCCCTACAATAACGACATGCCAAAACGACAAAATTCAACATTTGGGCGTAGGGTGGGCGTACGACAGAGATTCTGGGCGTACAGTACTCTACCCCTGCACCTGCACATTTTTCAATGTACGGTAGGCGTACGACAGAGGTTTTTGGGCGTACAGTACTCTGCCCCTGCACCTGCACATTTACCTTTTGGTTTCTGGTCTAGCTTAAAAGCTTGGGACCCCGACTCGTTTTACTTTCAAAGAACACCACATTACATACAATACCACATATGTATGTTGATGTGTGAATTTTGATGTAGTTAAATACTATATAATAATATTTAGAGATTATGGTTTCACGAGATCAGGTTTTAAATTTATAAAATGATAATTACTTTAACTTAAAACACATACAATAGGCAAGTGTACCTATCGCAGCGTAATATAGTCTAGGTAAGAACCAAGTATCGAACCAATGGACACGGTCGAGTTCCAATACTCAACTTCTGTTATCGTTTAGCTGGATTAATTGATAAGTGGGTTTTGTGTGCTTGTAAAGCAGAATAGTAAATGACAAAAAGGTAAATGACGATAAAGTAAATAACATAAAAGTAAGAACGTGCGTGATGTGTGTAACAGAAATGTAACGAACAGAATAGTAAATAGCAGAAAAGTAAATATATCGGAGATGATCAGGTCACGGAAATTATTGCTTCGGGATTCGAATCCGCTTGGTACGTGATAATGTTAAGTTGACTAATCCAGTGTATGACTACTACAAACTTGTGACCCGGGTCACCGCTAGAGCCTCGTCCTCACGACATTTGATTCACGAATTATAATCTTTAA
Organism: Smallanthus sonchifolius; assembly: GCA_023525975.1. Lineage (NCBI taxonomy): Eukaryota > Viridiplantae > Streptophyta > Magnoliopsida > Asterales > Asteraceae > Smallanthus > Smallanthus sonchifolius. The sequence goes on along the minus strand of CM042028.1, from coordinate 13,102,465 downwards.
ATTAAAATGGTAGTGCCTCCCATTAGGGACAACATTTACCCTCAACCCTTCGAATGGTCATCTCCGGGTTGGTTTAAGACATCGAACTTAAAATGCTTTATATTAGAGTTAAATAGGTGATTATATTTTGCTCACCGGGAGGCGGTGTAACAATGGGACAAAGTATAAAGACGTATTGTTCCCAACATGAGTTCACCAATTCTTGGTCACATAAGAAGTTCGTATAAAGAAGTACGACCTTAATAATGTTGACCAAGCCTTGGCTTATCAATCTCTGCTTGTATAAAGACGTACAAGTTTCAAAAGAAGTTTGATTAAAAAGGTTTTACGATCTTACGCTTTAAAATCAAGAACACTCACAAATATAAAGACGAATTTAGACAACAGTAAAAGCCCACCAAGTGGTGGTTTTAAGGACGAATAATTAAATACATAAACATACCACTAGATTAATACGTCAAACATTAACATGCACCAAACATCATCTTCACCCTAGCAATACAAGAAGCTTAGCCACGAGTAGCTATGCTAACTAGCGTAACGCTGAGTTTCGTAGGCTCCCCTATTGTGGAACAAGGAGGAAGAGCCTCTCCACTCTCTACTCACTACTCTAACTATGAAATAAGCTCTCTTTGGTGTGTTCTTGAAAGGTGTAATGGTGTTGTCAAGTGTGTGGAATGAAGAACCCCAGCCATCTATTTATAGGCCTCAAAATGAGCAATGCACGGCCGTGCATTGGATTGCACGGCCGTGCATTGGATTGCACGGCTGTGCATTGGATTGCACGGGCGTGCAAACACCTCAGGAATGAAACAGGGTACAAAGGACATTGTACTAGAGCCTTGGGGAGCAAGGAGGCCATTGCACGGCCGTGCAATGGGATGCACGGCCGTGCATCCCTCCCTTGCTTCCATGTTTCGTCTTTTAGCTACTGGTTGACTTGTTGTTGACCTAGTTTGATTTCTTGGGGGTCAATGCTCGGGTTTGGTCCTCCGAAAGTTTGATTTCTTCATGTTTAAGCTGGTTTTTGCTCTGTTTATCTTGGGAGAACGAATAACCTGCAATTGTGAAATATTAACGCATTAAGTATCATTTGCAAGGCTTTTAATCAATTAGTACCATAATATGGGGATTATTATGCATGCAAAACATGTATAATTTAGGGCATATCATATGCATACTTTGGTTAGTTATCCACCCCCAACTCGAGCACCACTACTCATTTTTCACTCCTTAAGAGTTTAACAACAAATTCTATCAATTGGTTAGTTTAGGTACATATCAACCTACAACTTTAGATATATAATGACCCATTCACATCTTATGTTTTACCATTCTTTCAACTTGACATATCCACATGTCTAACGAGAGATTTGTCACACCCTCAAATTCCACTTACAGGGTTATACCGCTAGGCGCGTGACAAACCAGGATCATTGTCATTAGTTATATTGAACGACTACTACATGAGTTTAAAACATCAATGTTGCTCATTGACATGAGAAAATGCTGTTAAGTTTGAAAGTAAATGCGGAAGCGTAAAATAAAAGGTAGTTCAAGAATGACCAATGCGCAAAACAAGGCGCCCAAAACCAAAGAAGTTGAAATAAATAAAGCGTTTTTAAACTGTTTAATGAAAACCATGTAAACTCCGATGCATTCTATTCCTGACGTGTACCTTAGCGACCTGAGAAAAAGATGCTTAAAGTGTCAATACAAGGTTGGTGAGTTCACAGGTTTGTAAGTAAATAAATGTTTGATGTTTGCAAGATAGTGTAAATAAAGTATATCAATAGATAGCTAGTCTATGTTCATGCTACTATAAGTATTTCACAACCGAAGCTGACTGTTTGGTTTGTTTGCCTTCCGCCATGTCTACCAAAAACGGCTATGTGTTTAGGCCAATATTATACCCGTTCGACCTCCAGTCGAGTTAGCGTGACTAAAGCGGGTGGGGTTTGTCAAACCCAGTAGTACTACTCAAGATTACCTTACTATGTTCCAATACTAACGGTTCGAGATGTAAGGATTTTCATGGTATGTTTGCACTATAGTACGCAAGTGATATAACAATAATACAAAATCCTAAAAGTGTTTGTGTGTATGCTTTCTCCCTAAGAAATGGAGTAAGTAAAAGAGAGGGGCCGTGAAACTCGCCTTAGAGTGCATGCTAAAACAGCAAGAAATAAACAGGTGACCCGCTAACGGCTACCTACTTAACATAAGTCTACGAGTGTGTGTTCGAGTTGGTTCATAAAACCCGTTGCATCCAAACAATCCCATTGTTTATATGTTTTGAAAAGAGTTAACTAGTTTGACTCAAGTTTGACCAAGTTTGACCCGACGACCCGTTGGTGACTCGATGTATAAATTAATGTTCAATTAGTATAATACTATTATATTATACAAATAAGATCATGCAGGTAACACTTAACAATTGTTCTAGCATGTTAGCACAGTTACCATATTTAGTAAGTTTCCATATTTAGAAGATATGATCAAGACTCACGTTTTCTGGAAAATATCTTTACCAACATGTTCAGGAGACCAATCTAACACGTCCTAGATCATAACATCACATACTATGTGTCTAGAACTCAACATGTAGTTCATAATCCAAATTAAAGTTTCCTTTTAAAGTAAGTTATGAACACAACTACAATTTCAATGATTCAAAGTTCCTAATATGTTTCTATGTTCATCATAACACATAAGCAAGCATCACATTGCACCAACCATGTCTAAAGATCATATCCCAAATTGCAAAGACTCAAAAAGTTATTATATATAGCAAGCTATGAATACCATGCGTGATTTCTAATATCTAGCACTTCAAAACATGTTATTATGTCCTAACTAACATAAAACTACCATCAAACTACAACATGCATGTCCAAATTGTAAACCATTGACGTTCATGACAAATAAAGTTTCTACTTTTAGAAACCCTAAGAAACCGAGCTAGATACATGAAATCCAATTCAACAAAATACATTATCATGAATCAACTAATGTATAAACATCATCATATCACATCAATTACGTCTAACATGCGATCTAGAAAAACAATAAAGTTACTAATAATAGTAACCCTCGGTTTTCATGCAACTAGGGTTTTTCTAACCACATCAAATCCAAGCAAATATCATAACAACACATAATTAACGTTAAAGTTAACATCTTTATTGATAAAAATCATTGTTTGGATGAACTAGGGTTTCACATAACCCATAATCGCAAAAAAACATATAAAAGCGAATAAAAATCTTACTTGATGCGTTACTAGAGATGGTTAACACTTGGATTGATAAAAAACACCAATAATTGCACTTTGGAAATTGATTTGGAGATGGTTTGATGGTGGGGTGTGGTCGACGATCTCAAGGGAGAATGGGGGGAAGGGTTTCGGCCAAGAGAGGAGTAATGGGGCTAGGGTTTTGTAAAAAAATTATAAATAGGGTAATTTCATGGGCTAAAAATGGGTTAAAATAAGTTTAGGTGGTTCATGGGTTAATTTAAATGATCCATTAGTTAATTTAATTAAATCTAATTACATAAAATGATTCCTAATAAATATTTTTATAAAAACCTTTTATAAAAACTACTAAAGCATTAAAGTCACGTTGTTACGCGTGAACGTACACGATTTCACGAATTAAGCATAGAATCACATAACACATAATTTCACATAAATTATATTAAATATAATTGTTCGGAATATTACTTTGATTATTCACCAACGTTCGGGGACAGACTCGTGTGATTCGGGAATTCTTCGAATTACTGTTACTTGAGTGTTCATGTAATAACCGACACACTTAATTAACCCTAATCAAGTGTAATGCATGAATGAATAATTGAGATAACAAAGGTGTCACATCATCCCCTTGTTGAAAGAATTTTCGTCCCGAAAATTGAGTAATGTCGCTAATTGTCTGAAACAAAAATTTTAGGTTGTCACATCATCCCCTTATTGAAAGAATTTCGCCTCGAAATTTAACCAGTACCTTCTGTGTTTGTCGTTGTCTTCTTGAAAAGTCGAGGATACTTGCGCATCATCTGATCCTCGCGCTCCCATGTGAACTCCGGTCCACGCTTCGACTTCCAGCGAACTCTGACAATAGGGATTTTGCTATGTTTAAGCGTCTTGACCTCTCTGTCCATGATTTCAACCGGTTCTTCAATGAAGCGTAACTGTTAATTGATTTCTAACTCTTTAAGTGGAACCAAGAGTGTCTTATCTGATAGACATTTCTTTAAATTCGAGACATGAAAAACATTGTGTACCCCATTAAGTTCCTCAGGTAGATCTAGTTGATACGCTACTGGACCAATTCTCTTCACTATATCGAACGGTCCAACGTAACGTGGGTTTAACTTGCCCCATTTCCCAAAACGGATTACACCTTTCCACGGTGAAACTTTTAATAGAACTTTGTCGCCCACTTGAAATTCCAACGGTTTTCGACTCTTATCAGCATAACTCTTTTGACGGTCATGGGCTGCCGCCATACGATTTCGGATTTGCATGATTTTCTCTGTAGTCTCGTGCATAAGTTCAGGACGTGCACAAGTTCAGGACCCGTAATTTGGCTATCTCCCACTTCAGTCCAACAAAGAGGGGATCGACATTTTCGTCCATACAGTGCCTCGAATGGTGCTGCCATAATGCTAGTATGGTAGCTGTTATTGTAGGAGATACTAAAGGCATATGAGGCTCCCAACTGTTACTGAAGTCAATTACACAAGCACATAACAAGTCTTCCAGGGTTTGAATGGTACACTCACTCTGGCCATCGGTTTGAGGATGTTACGCTGTGCTCATATCCAGGCGCGTGCCAAGAGATTTTTGTAGCGATTGCCAGAAATGTGAGGTGAATCTAGCATCTCGATCAGAAATTATGGAAATTGGCACTCCGTGCCGAGAGACTACTTCTTTCAGGTAGATACGAGTCAACTTCTCCATTCTATCAGTCTCTTTGATTGCAAGGAAATGAGCGGATTTGGTTAAGCGATCTACGATCACCCAGATGGTGTCGCATCAGCTAGGGGTTCGGGGTAGCTTGGTGATGAAGTCCATGGAGATCTGCTCCCAATTCCACATCGGGATTTCCGGTTGTTGGAGCAAACCAGATGGCTTTTGGTATTCAACTTTGACCTTGAAACAAGTCAGACACTTGCTCACGTAGGTGGCGATATTAGCTTTCATGTTTGGCCTCCAATACAGAACTTTCAAATCATGATACATCTTATCGGAACTGTGTAAGACCCCGGCCCGGGCATCCTACAGTTGGTTCTCATAACGGGTTATTCTGTTTAAAATACATTTATTATCAATTAACTACAACGGAAGTCTTTTCTAAAAACGTGAATTATTACGTTATCACACTTATCTCACGGATGCTTACACACCGATCTGAGTAGCACCGCTCCTAAGCCAAGATATGCCAACCACGTAGCTCACCTGCATAACAACCTAGCGTACACATAAAGTCAGCTATGCTGGGTGAGTTCTAATAGTTTGATTTAAACAAAAGTCATCTCGTTATATTTAATATGTATTTCCACTCCGGACCCTCCAGTCCTTAGTAAAATAGTGATACAATTTAATGATCATATAGATAATCCCCGTTATCTTAGGTTATTATAAAAGATTCAGCTCCCAAAGTTCATCCCACAGTAATAACTCAATAAGTCTTACCGTCACGGATCAGACTTACAACACTAATGACTCGTAACCTACTACACCTATTAACTCAACAAAACCTGATCAACACGGCAATTCCCTAAACAATTATCTACTCAACCTTAACCAAGGCTTACACAAATTAACTGACACGACAGTTATACCCACCACGTCACAATCCCGACACAACGGTCAGTCTGACTCTACTCGTCTCATTTATTACAACCTACACATCACAATAATAATATCTCACGCACGATAAATATAATTTAACACTTGCATGCAATTTAGCACAAATATATTTGCACACAAACACATACCTCGTCAATGCATTCTCCTCAGGGTTACCCTCGCCAGGGCACTAAACATACCCCAAGCTCATCATTCACCTGTTAAATAGTGTCACCGTTGGTGACTTCCCGAAGGATTTCGTCCTTCACAATCCCGTTTGCCATGCCATAAAGACAATGACGCAAACACCATACCCGTTGTGCCACAATGACAACGCCACAAAACACATAACACAAACTTATACATATAATATCACCCTACACTTATATGACTTGATAATTACACGTGCACATTACACATAACACTACGACACTGTATCCCACATGTTATCATAAGCAATTAACCTAAAGCCCGGCTCTCCTCAGCCAACCCTTAACGTGTCACACGTTGATAATCCTTACCCCTAGCTTATTTAATCCCCTAGATACACCATCGACCCTACGACCCTTTTAATAATCATTTTATATTCAAAACACATCGGGTCAGAACCCGAAACCCTTAACACATTATATAGAGTAAACTGGTCTTATGAGTATGTATGATAGCCCCAAAATATTACAAATATTTAAAGAATAGGGGATTAGAAACTCACTAGTTATGCTGAGTACCGATCCTTGTCCTGCACCCCGTCCACTCTCTTGAATCCCGGACCTGACAAACGTGTGATCACACGATTAGAACACGTTCTAAGCATACGTTACATAATGTGTAAATAACTAAATTCTAACACCTGCCTTGACTACTCGCCATTCCAGCTTCCCAAATTCCTCCTTACGAGTATATATGAATCTGGGTTGTCCTTGACCCGCTTAGAAACTGAACGCCCATTCACGGGTTCCCATGCATGCACATACATGTGCATGCAGACGCACGAAAAACCTTAAGCGATCCCCTTTTCACGATGGAACACCTAGACCACCGCCACCCCACCGCCTGTCACCGTGAGCCACCACTTTAGCCGACCACGGTGGCCATCGGGTATCACCACGGCTCCTCCCCGCTTTGTCTCCGGCTGTCCCGAAGCCACAACCACCCTCACCCGTCACCCATCTCCCTCTCTCTTCCTCTCTTTCTCTTTTCCTTCTCTCGGCCGCCGATCACCACCATTACGTACCATCACCACCCACGCAGCCATCCCTCAAGTTCGTCACACGCAGCCGTCACCGAGCCGCCGTCGTCATCCACTCTCATAGAAGCTGTCACCGCCCCCTCCTCGTCATCCCTGTCGTCTTCGTCTTCTTCGATCACGAGGACAAGAACCAAAACCCTAATCGAGTTTTCCACTAAAACGATAATGATAACATGTAAAAATGTACCGACGAGAGTTACCTTGGCTAAATATGGAGTTCCTCGCTTGAATCCGTCGTAGAATCTCCGCAAGACCACCGTGCTCGTCCTCTTTCTCTCCCTTGCGTCCCAATGTTACCGTCGAGCACCCCCTAGGCCGAATGGCCTAGGGTTTTCCGTTAAATGTTTATTTAAACCTCCCAGGTTTACACTCGGGCCCCTATAGTTCCGTACTCGAGCGTTTCGATCTTTAAATTTGGCATAACACAGTTAACCGAACTCTTTACGACCCATAAATATGAAATTTTGTGCGCCATCTAAGGTAACACACATGTTTAATAGAGATTCGGGTCACCTCCGACCCGAACCATTAACTTACAAATTTTTGTGATGTTACAAGTCTATCCCCCTTAAAAGAGGATTCGTCCTCGAATCCTGCGTCGGCACAAATCAACCCCGTTCATCTTCCTGCTACAATTGGTGCCCCCAAGGTCCTTTGGTGCTACCCGCCCTTTCTCGCACACCTCATCGAGGTCATTATCTTTCAACGCGGCCACCGTCCATGGTGTTTAAAAAGGTCCTCTCCATGGCCTGCTTTCAATTTTAGGACTTGCAGATTTCATATACATATTGCCTTGCTACTCGTCTTCGAATTTTCACTTCTGCCCACATCAACAATTACCTACTTACTTGATCTATCTTCTTATTTGATCACGACATCCCTGTCGTCACTCTATGTATATCCCTGATGATCTCATCATTCTGATGTTCATCCCCCAAGTACGGCTCCTTGCCTTTCATAATCAGGACCATTCGTCGTCCCTCTCATCTCGTACTCTAATCGTCACTCTGGGATGATTCCTCACAACTCCAACACCACTGTCTTACTCACAAATGTGCTACATCCGCCTCTCTCAGGTGATCTCCCAAAGTTTGTGCGAAGCTTCACTGATCTCCTCTATGGTCCCGCTATTACAACATTTCTTTACTACCTTACCTTGCGTTCACCGCGTCTTATAGATAAGCACATGCCGCTTATCGCTAGTGTTTTGATCACCGTCTTCCGATGATTTAGGGATTGGAACATCACGATCATGACTGTTCTAAAATCTTAACGTTATCCCTTCTGATGCTCTGCAGGAGATTGCCTCTTCTAACTTAGTCATAGGCGTACTGGCGTAGGCATTTCCTTTCCAGTTACTTAGGTTCAATTATGCACTTATCCTGGACATTTCCTCTTCGTTGCTCTATCATCACCACACGATCACCGACTGTGCCTCACTTATCATGTGCGAACATGCATTCCATCTTATCATAAGCCTAAGTCTCCCCTCGTCTCGCTCAGAATATATATATCCACTCCCCTTGTATCCTAACTTGATAGATTTCTCTACATGGAACATATTCCATGGAGACCTTTTTGTCACCTCATTCGCCTCGTGTTGGAATCTTCAGTGTCATTATTTCGATCTCGTCATAACTACCTCCGATCAAGCATCCACGTAACGCTTTCATCATTAACTCTCACAGCTCCGCACCTTGGTTTCATGCTCTAAATTTTTGAGATATAAGTATGTTCATCTCATAAAAGCACCTCGCCGATCATCTCAAATGACGTCCAGAACTCCTCGTATCACCCCGATGTAGAAACATTGAGAAACCTTCAGGATAGAAACACTATGCCTGAGCATCCCTGCCACGCGTCCTACGCACGACTAAGCATGTACTACAAGGACGCGTGACGTCAGGTCACAACAAGAAAACCTATCATGTTCAAGGTATATATAGGTATAACACCTCAAGTCTCTAACTTGCACCAAGTGAACACATAACTAGCTAGACCTAAGCGAATCTACGTGTAAACAATATGACCCCATCATTTATAGACACACAAATTCCTGAACCCTACTTTCTAATCATTACAACGGTAGCCCTTGCCACACGTCATCACATACTCGCACAGAGTTTGCAAGGTTGTACCCATACGGGTCGTACAATGTTTCCAGACTACCACTACCCGTCTAGACACCTAACATTTTTCTAAATCTTCATACACACAAGTTACAGAAATAACAAAGTTCCTCATTGTAATTGTCCTGAACATTCTTACCTATACGTATATATATATGTACTTATTAGTTTCCACAAGAACCCGCCCTGTTCATTCACACAGAGCGCAATACGGCTGACACACTCCAAACCTCTCCTAACGCATTCACATACATGACGAAGATTATATCTACAAATGAACACACATTGTTAACGAGGTAATCACATAACCACACAAACTTTAATACTGCCCTTATATTAGTATGCTCAGCACAAATGCAATTAATATTATTGATGCTTAACACCACCCCACAATAAGATTCAAGATCAAGTTTACAACTAATTGATAAAAACTTAAAACAATTGTCTTGCCATAAAAGCGTCAAACCATCCCTGCTCAAAACACGCTAATCCACACGTGGTAATGCACCACCGATCTTATGGTCGAATAAGTCGAAGTTATCGCCCACTTGCTCTTCGTCGTCAGAGTCATCAAGCCATCCGTTTCCCGACCCTGAACCATGCCTTGGTGGCTGATGCCTGACCACAAATGCATTTCCTCCTCTCTAACCACCCCCTGTAGAAGAAGCTAGTGAGTCCTCCTCTCGCAGTTGTCCTAGTAGCACTGGGATCATTAGGCACCAGAAGCGCCAAAATCACCTCCTGGGTCTGTAGCTTAAGCTCATCCTCGGCTACTGGTGGCACTACTGACAATGGAACAGGCGCTAAGATCCGCCTCCTACCGATGACTACAGTGCGTACCGCAGCCAAACGTCTGCCCGACGCTTTGCCAACCTCCTGGCGATAGCTCCACGTCTGATCCACCTCGTCCAAATCGTCACAGCCATCGGTACCTACACAAGACAAAACGTTTGAGTGATTACTATGGGCACAAATTCAGAATATGAGATATAACATCCCAAAAATTTGAAAACTAAAGGATCGGGTTAGTGGACGACCCGAACCTCTAGTAATTATAATGATGAGCATGGTTTATCACGTATGAAACATTTTTACGACAACTAAAGACTGGGATAGTTGTTTAAGGAGCGGTTCGAGACCAAAATGTGCAAATCAGGACTAGAAGGAACCCGGATATAAGTCCATGTGGTTTAAATACCACTTATTGAGAAAACCCTAGGTCATACGACCTAGGAGTTGCGTGATGACCGAACAACCGGGAAGGGGGAGGAGCAGATGGATCGGAAGGAAAGGGAGGCCGGCGACGGGTGACTGTTGATGGAGCGGCTTCAGAACTTTGACAAGGTAATTCTCGATTAAAGTTTGTAGTATGGCTTATGTTGTGTTTACAAGAAGAACCCGATTAGGGATTTTGTTTGGGTTAGGGTGTTCGGGAAAAGGATGCAAGGCTGTGGTGGTGGTACGGTGTCACACCCCAACCGACGGCGGATTATACGTCGGGGCGGACGCGGTTGTTCAAAAGCACAAGGTTGACTAATAAAGTTGAGATATTTCATTAATAAATTAAAGGGTTCAACATGACAAAAATAACATAAGGTTCAAGCATGAAAATTAACAAAAGTTCAATTCTTGACGGTCTTTCTAAGTCCATGCATCCTACGTTTTCATAGATAAGCCTCACTCTTGAGCACCTGAAACATGTTAAGTAACTGTCAACTAAAAATAGTTGGTGAGATACAAAGGTTTTGACACCGTTTTACAATAGTCTTTAAAAGTTTTACAATTCACTATGATTAATGCATCTAAGTACAAATGTGAGAATCAAGCAAGTTAAACATTGTGCACGTCAAACCTCCATCCAAGTTTAGGCATAACCCGAAAGTTACCCTTAAAGGTTCAAGTATAAGTTCCAGTAACAATCACCAAGGGCTCCCTCCGAAGGGTCAATCAATCAAGGTGGATTGGTCAAATACAATAGATCTATCACTGTTACTATAGGCTCGGCCAAAGTTAATGAACATGCTAGAATTAAGTTTAATTTAAGCATGCAAGTCCCAAAGCATTTAAACACATAGAAGACATGTAAACATAGTTAAGTTTGAATTGTATAAGTCTAAAAAGTTTGAACATATTCCACCTCAAGTTTATAAAATAAAAACAAAACAAAAAGGGGCTAAGTATACTCACATTGAGTGGATTGTAAGAGTACTCAACAAGGATTAATTGTAGTGGAAGCGTTTGAGGAAAGATATCCTCACAATAAGCCTAATTGACAAGTCTAAAGTTTAAGGATTGATCATAGGAATCTAGGACAAGAATTCAAGATTTTGGGATTGACTAGGGTTCCAAGTGGGAAGACGGGGATGATTGTGTTATAAAGTTTAAGTGATAGTAAGTTTTAGTTAGCCATGCTTTAACTAGTTTTATAAAATATAATTTGAGTAATGGATAATTAAGTATTAAGGTTAATAAATAATTATTCACAAGGGCTTAATAATTATTTAAAATAATAGTTATCTAAAAGAATAATTATCATGGGTTAATAATAATTACCTAATAAATAATTCCCAATAGTAATTTATTTAAAATAGAGTAGATAATCATTAAAGACAAAATAATAATTATCTAAAAGAGTTTGTAAATAAATGTTTTATCAAAATTTTAAAATGATGCATTAATTAAAGTATTTATCTATTGAGTATTTTATTTAAATGACTTGGAATTATTCTAAGTAATATTTAGAAATTATTTGCAAGTCCAAATAAATAATGTATATTTATTTTCTGTTTACAAAATAAATAAATAAGTTTTATGTTTTTAATTCTATAAATTTTATAAAACGTACAAGTTTATAAGTTTCTAATTTCTAAAATAAGGATATATGTTTTATAAATTTTCCTGATTTTATAACATTATAAAACTTTCTGTCGAGTATATAAGTTTTATAAAAAAGTTTAGGGTTGTTTTTATAGATTTTAAGAATTTAAAACTAATATTAAATATTACATTTTTATAGTTTTAAGTTTGGTTAAAATGTTTCTGATAAGGAAAACAAAAATAAAAATCGATTTTGAGTTTATAAATGTTCAACATATTTTATAAAAATAAAGGGGATTTTTAAAACTGATTAAAAATACATAAAATAATTCGAAATCAGAAAACCCAGCCGGCCGGATTCGAACCCGTGACCTGCTCCGGTTAACACTTGCACACACACACAAACCGCTGGACCAGGAACTCTTTTGTGTTCAACTCTGGAAAGCGAAATTCTTAAACACAAACCCAAATGTTTCCCCCAATCCGTATGAACCCTAACATTTCAATCCTCGAATTCGACTCGAATTACCCTCTGTTTATGAGATTAAACAGACGCTTTTGATCCTTTCACGAATTCGATCACAATAGACTCAAGTTTTACCTGATTTGGTGTCGATCTGAGGGAGATTGGGACTGTGGTGGTTCGTCGGCGGTCGTAGCCCTAAACCGAGGCAAACTGGTGCTCGTTTCGTGAAATTGGTGAGCGATGGAGTGTTGGGGTGTTGTTGTTGAGGGTCCGAAGTCGGTATATATAGCCAATTTTGGCATTAAATGCGTGAATGGATCGAGGGCATGTGGTTGAGCCGCTCGTAGTAAATGCCGGCTCCTCGATCAAAATCGATCATCATTCCACCTTGGGGACGGGTCGCACGCGAGAGACGAGCCCGAGGTTCAGTGAACCTGGACGAAATCGCGATTTTCGCGTGAAAAGGGACGAGAAAAGGAGGCTCTGGGGTTCGAACCCACGACTGATTCTGGTGTTTGTGGTTTGGGTGAATGACACAACAGGTCCCTATAGTTTCGACTGTTTTATATTTCATGTTAAACTTGGTTTTTTTGTTAAAGATAAGTTTCAGAAAAGACGGTTTAGCCCCTAGACTTATAAAATAATTAAAATGATTTTATTTTATAAAATCTAATAAAATAGTTTTATAGGTTTTAATTTTTTTTATAAGTTTAAGTATTAATAATTTATTATTATCATTTTTTTTACATAATATAAATTTTTTTAAGGTTTTCATCTATTTATTTATTTATTTTTTTTTAATTTCTTCGTAGAATACACTCGTATACGTATCTATAAATTATGTTTATCAAGTTTACCAGTATGCGTAGAGATTTAGGAAGTGATATGTTTATTGCAATGGATGAGTTTCATCGGGTTACAATTTGAAAATAGGAAGCGATACATCGGGAAACACTGGATATTACATACGGGTGTCCTTGGTGGCCGACGATAAGGTGTTGTGACGTGTGGCGGTAGTGGAATACGGGAAGGACGACGAGGCAAAGGCGCGGTGGCCTGAGAATGAGGCCACAACCACTATCGACGTAAGCCGTAAAGGCTGGAGGCTGCCCGTGCTCGTTACGACGGTCTACGGTGTGTGAAGGGCGGCCGCAACAAGATGGTGGTGACCCGATGGCTCGGTGATGGTGCTCACGGCTTGGGAAGCAAGGGTACGCATCGGTAATGTGGAGCTGAGGACGGTGATGCCATGGTATGCATGGTCGAGTAAGGTTTTTGCTCGATGAAGAAGATGATGGTGGCGCGTGAGGAGGGTGATAGGATAGGGTTGCCGACGAGCAAGACAAAGACAATGGAGACGATGTAGCTTGGGGCGGACTCGTATGTGAGCGACGTGGGATCGGTCCGAGTTATTGCATGACATGTATGCATGGGAACCCGACGAATTTCACATGGTTAGGGTTCTACCATGCTTGGCATGCATACGGGTAGGGAACCCAGTTCGTGTACACGCATGATCGGGGACTAGGGTTTTGCATGGACACATACGTGTATGCATGGTACAGAGCCTAGTTCGGGTATACGGTTTCTAAACAAGTCGAGGACGACCCAGTCGGGTGAACACGTGAAACCAAGGTTTCATGGGGATATGTTGATGAGAAAATAGGACGAACGTCGAGGATTTAATTATAATCATGAATTATTCTATGTACGATCGGAACATGTCTGATCATGTGATCATGCATTGACAGGTTCAGGGCTTCGAGCGTGAACGGACGAGTTGCAGAGCGGGGATTGAGGCTCGACATAACCGGTGAGTTTCTAATCCCCTCTTTTAAAAGTTGTACTATTTTGGGGCTATCGTACATACTCACATGTGTTATTAAACGAACGTATTACGAGTTATGATTTAAAATTGAAGTGTTTTATGAGACCATTATGTAATAATGAAGCTAAGGGTCGTTGTGGGGTCCTTAGGGTGGGTGAACAAGGCTTGGGATGATCTGTGTATGTTATCTTATGAGTTAGTCGGGGTGAGTCAGGAATTTAGTTAAACCTGCGATGGTTATATAAGGAGAGTTAGCAGGGGAACCCGTACGTGGTTCATTAACGAGTCAAGTAAATGCTAGTACGTTGTTAAGAGTCATATGTTTGATGTTGTGTGTATTGTGTCGTTGTCCTCGTGACACGGCGAGTATCATGTTTGCATGGGTCTAGGTGGTGTCCATAGTATGTAGGGGCTATAAGTCGGTATGATGTTTGTGTGTTGTATAATTACCTATTCGGAAAGAGTTGGGTAATGGGTCTAGACATTAAGACGATACGTCCAAAGTAAGTATTAGATTACACACGTAAGTGATCCATGAAAGGGTGATGAGTCATAGTACATGTCCAGGTAGTATCATGTGTATATATGTGTTGCTTTGTGTGCTTGCATTGTTGTCCGTGTGCAGGGTCAACAGTGGTGTCGAGGACGGAGTCCTTCGGGGTCATCATCGTATGGGTGATGTGTCAGTCACCGTATGGTAGATGATATAGTCACCGTGTGGGTGGGCAGGTAGTCATCGTAGATGACGAGTGTGTCACTATGTTTAGTGGCGAGGCCCTGTAACAAGGGTATAGCTGAGCTTAGGACGAGTATCCCGACGGGGATAACCCTGAAGAGGGTGCGGTGATGAGGTATGTGTTTGTGTGCATTTATATGTGTTAAATTGCATGCAAGTGATGAGTTATATTAATTATGTATGATAAGATATTGATGTGATAAATAGATGGAATCAATGTGACGTGAGGAGTTAGATTGAACGTTGTGTCGGGAAGAGTACATTGTGTGCAACTGTTAAGTCAGTCGAATTATGAGAGTCCTGGTTAGGACTGGTAAGTCGGTGTCTAGATGTTGGTTGAGTTAACCAACGTATGGTTAATATATATGGCAAATTGTGAGTTACCAGAGTAGTAAACTCGTTTATGTCGGTGACACTTACTGAGTTAAAATGGTGGGTATAGTCTTGGGTGGTGAATCCTTTGGGTTATTATAAGATAATGTGGGTTATTTATATGATGAAAATCTATACAACTATTTTCTAAGGACCTGAGGGTCTTGAATGGAAATAATTATATAAAGAGATGAGTTGGCTGTTGTTTAAATTAAACTATTAGAAATCACTGAGCGTAGTTGACTTTGTATGTACGCTAGATTGTTTTGCAGGTGAGTATGCTAGATGATGTATCATGGCTTGGGAGCGGGCTACTCGGGTTGGTGCACATGCATTCGTCAGGTAATGTTATGAAAGTTAACGAGTCTAAAGATAATACTATTTTGAGAAAGTCTTCCGCTGTTTATTTAAATGAAAGTTAGATGTTTTTAAAGAGTAGAACCAGTTATGAAAACCAACTGTAGGGTGCCTGGTTTGGGGCCTTACAAGTTGGTATCAGAGCAGTGGTTTAAGAGAAAACTTGTGTTTTTAGACAAATTAAATGCCTTAACTTAAACTGAAAATGGGACAAGGGTGAAACGAATGCCACCACGAGTAACCGCGAGCCAAGAGGTACGTCTTTCGAGTTGAGCAATACTTATTATTTACCATTTGTGTAGTGTTACACTAGGTAAAGTAATTAGTGTGAGTAAATGATTTAGGGTTCCGTGTGGGATCAAGTTGTGTGATATGTGTTGAAGTATTATGTCGAACTACTTGAAGTTGTGTGGTGTGATTGAATGAGACTATAGTGTGTGTTGAATAATGTGGAGTAGCATTAATTGTAACTATGTGAGATAGTTTGGCATGTCGATGTGATTTAGTGATTTTGTGTGTAACCTTGTATGGTGTGAAATTATGATAAATATGACATGCTAGATTGTTAAGTGGTGCTATGTGAGTTGTGTGGGATGCATGTGCATCCGGGGTGTGTGAAAGATAGAAAGCTAGTGTGAATATGATGGGAAGGTTTAGAATCCGAGCAGTAATGTGGACTACCAAATTGCATTTGATCACCGTGATTTGGTAGTGTATGATTACTCTCATATTCTGAATTTGACACCCATAGTAATCACTCCAACGTTCTATCTTGTGCAGGTACTGATGTCCATGACGATTCGGACTAGATGGATTAAGCGAGGAGCTCTCATCAGGAGGTCGACAGAATGACATGCTAGATGTACGGCTGTTGTTCGTACGATTATCTTTAGGAGAAGACGGGTCTTAGCACCTGTTCCATTGACGGTGGTTCCACCGGCGGCTGAGGATGAGTAGGAGCTACCAACACAAGAGGTGATCTTGGCGCTTTCGGCGCCTAATGCTCCTGGTACTACCAGGGAAGTTATGAGGAGTGGATTTAGTAGCTCCTTCTACAGGAGAAGTGGTTGGTGAGGAACGAGCGCATTTACGGTTAGGCATCAGCCTCCGAGGCAGGATTCTGATCGGGAAATGGATGGCTGGAGGAATCTAAAGATGAGGAACAAGTGGGTGATAACTTTGACTTGTTCAGCGATTAGAGCAAGGGTTGTTACTACGAGAGGACTAGAGCATTTTAAGTAGTGACCGTCAGGCACTTTTGTGACAAAATACTTGTTCTTGGTTTTTCAATTGCTTGATTTTAACCTTGACAGTGAATCTTACCATGGGATAGTTTAAGACGTAGTTAATGATAGTTGCATGTGTGATAGCTTGCTATTGGTGGTGCAGTGTTAATTATGTGTGATTATGTGACTACCTTTTGAACAACGTGAGTTCATATTAATGTAATCTTTGATGTGATGCTAGAGCTCGATTGATTAAACTGTATGAGTAGAACTGTGTAGACCGGAGTTTTGATTTTTGTGTGTGTGTCTACGGTCTTAAGATAGTGTCACCTATATGTTTTGTCTAGGTGACGTTTGAAGTGTAAGGGGTGTGTTGCACCTTGTGTAGTTGTTCAGGACGAGATCCTGTGGGAAATTTTAAGTATACATCTTTAGTATGTATAAATGTTCAGGATGAGGTCCTGTGGGAAATTGTAGCTACGTACCTTATGTTTAGGTGTGCATGTGCAGGACCAGATCCTATGGGGAAATAAGATATTTTTATATCTTGTATATATATGAATGTTTAGGGATGTCTAGTGTCTAGACTGAGTAGTGTGTCGTCTTGAAGTATGGGTACGACCGAGTAAACTCTGTATAAGTATATGATGACGTGTGGCATGGGCTGCCGTTGTAGTGAGTAAGAAGTACGGTGTGTCTATTAATGTCGAGGTCATATTGTATGCACGTAAATTTACTCAGATCTAGTTAGTTGTGTATGTGCACTTTGTGCGAGTTAGAAGGCTGAGCCACTAGTACGTGTGTAGAACATTGTGTGTTTTGTAGTTATGTGTGTCGGTGTGTGTCCTTGTAGTACACGCTTAGTCACGCATAGGACGGGAGGTCTGTGTGATCAAGTATAGTATTTCTATCTTGACGATTTTCTCGACGTTGATACATTGAGGTGATGCGAGAAGTTTTGACTTCTTTCTAGATGATCGGTGAGGTGCTTTTATGAGACACCTATGCTTATATCTTGGAAATTCGAAGCACGAAGCCAACGGGCGAAGCTGTGAGTGTAGGTAATGAAAGCGTTTACGAGGACGCCCGACCAGAAATGTTTATGATGAGATCAAGGTGATGCTGAAGATTTCAGCACAGAGTTAACAAAGTGATGAAAGACCTTCATGGAACACGTTCCATATGCAGGATTCAGTCGAGGTGAGACCCCAGATGAATAGGGATGTTTTCTCTGGATGAGACGACCAATAGCTGAGGCTTGTGAGCAGATGGACTTCGTGTTCGTAAATTATAAATGAGACGCAGTCGGTGATCGCATGGTAATGAGGTAAAGAGATGCTATGGTAAAGGAATTTTGTGGAGACCAAGGTAGCTTTGTACAAGCTCCTACAGATCATCAGGGAAGGGTAGAAGTAATACCCTTAGGGGTAAGCAGTGGGCTCGAGTTTGAGGAATCATCGCAAGATGGCAATTTGAGCATGAAGAGAGGAGCGTGATGGACACTTGATAGTAAAGCAACTATTACTCCTGGCTGTGAAGGACAAGGACCTACTTGGGAGGACGTTCGTCGAAAAGACGATTTCATTAGGGCTATACGAGAGACATTGGTAATATTGCTTGGGAGCTAGAATGAAATGTGACAAGTGAGCGGATGACGGGTAGTGTTGTGTTACATAGTACCAGGGATGCTTCATACGATGTTGTTAAGAATGGTAAGAACAACAAGGCAGTGTCAAGATGAATGTTGACACCGAATGAGTTGGGTGCACAAGGATATGTTATGTGGGTTTGTCGGACGCAGGATTCGAGGACGAATCCTCTTTTAAGGGGGGTAGACTTGTAACATCCCAAAAATTCGAAAACAAAAGGATCGGGTTAGTGGACGACCCGACCCTCTAATAATTATAATGATGAGCATGGTTTTTCACGTATGAGACATTTTTACGACAACTAAATACCGGGATAGTTGTTTAAGGAGACGTTCGAGACCGAAATGTGCAAATCAGGACTAGAAGGGACCCGGATGTAAGTCCATGTGGTTTAAATATCACTTATTGAGAAAACCCTAGGTCATACGACCTAGGAGTTGCGTGACGGCCGAACAACCGGGAAGGGGGAGGAGCAGACGAATCGGAAGGAAAGGGAGGCCGGCGACGGGTGACTCTTGACGGAGCGGCTTCGGAACTTTGACAAGTTATTTCTCGATAATTGTTTGTAGTATGGTTTATGTTGTGTTTGCAAGAAGAACCCGATTAGGGTTTTCGTTTGGGTTAGGGTGTTCGGGAAAAGGAGGCAAGGCTGTGGTGGTGGTACGGGTGTTCTTGGTGGCGACGTGTAACGGTAGTGGAATACGGGAAGGATGGCGAGGCAAAGGCGCGGTGGCTGAAGAATGAGGCCACAACCACTGTCGGCGTAAGCCGTAAAGGCTGGAGACTGCCCGTGCTCGCTACGACGGTCTAAAGGTGTGTGAAGGGCTGCCGCAACAAGATGGTGGTGACCCGGTGGTTTAGGAAGCAAGGGTACGCGGTGCTGATGTGGAGCTGAGGACGGTGATTCCATGGTGTGCATTGCCGAGTAGGGTTTTTGCTAGATGAAGAAGATGATGGTGGTGCGTGAGGAGGGTGACCGGCTAGGGTTGCCGGGGAGCAAGACAAAGACAATGGAGACACTGTAGCACAGGGCGGAGTCGTACATGAGCATCAGGGGCTCGGTCCGAGTTGTTGCATGACGTGTATACATGGGAACCCGACGCATTTCACATGGTTAGGGTTCTACCATGCTTGGCATGCATACGGGCAGGGAACCCGGTTCGAGTACACGGAAGATCGGGGACTAGGGTTTTGCATGGACACGTACGTGTATGCATGGTATGGAGCCTAGTTCGGGTATACGGTTTCTAAACAAGTCGAGGACGACCCAGTCGGGTGACCGTGTGAAACCTGGGTTTCATGGGGATATGTTGATGAGAAGATAGGACGAACGTCGAGGATTTAATTATAATCATGAGTTATTTTATGTACGATCGGAACATGTCTGATCTTGCATTGACCGGTTTAGGACTGCGAGCGTGAACGGACGAGTTGCAGAGCAGGGATTGAGGCTCGACATAACCGGTGAGTTTCTAATCCCCTCGTTTAAAAGTTTTACTGTTTTGGGGCTATTGTACATACTCACATGTGTTATTAAACGAACGTATTACGAGTTATGATTTAAACCTGAAGTGTTTTATGAGACCATTATGTAATAATGAAGCTAAGGGTTGTTGTGGGGTCCTTAGGGTGGGTGAACAAGACTTGGGATGATATGTGTATGTTATCTTATGAGTTAGTCGGGACAAGTCATGAATTTAGTTAAACCTGCGATGGTTATATATGGAGAGTTAGCAGGGGAAACCGTACGTGGTTCATTAACGAGTCAAGTAAATGCTAGTATGATGTTAAGCGTCTTATGTTTGATGTTGTGTGTATTGTGTCGTTTTCCTCGTGACACGGCGAGTATCGTGTGGTCTAGGTGGTGTCTATAGTATGTGCGGGCTATAAGTCGGTACGATGTTTGTGTGTTGTATAATTACCTATTCGGAAAGAGTTGGGTAATGGGTCTAGACATTAAGAGGATACGTCCAAAGTAAGTATTGGTTTACACACGTAAGTGATCCGTGAAAGGGTGGTGAGTCGTAGTACATGTCTAGGTAGTATCATGTGTATATATGTGTTGCTTTCTGTGCTTGCATTGTTGTTAGTGTGCAGGGTCAACAGTGGTGTGGAGGACGGAGTCCTTTAGGGTCATCATCGTATGGGTGATGTGTCAGTCACCGTATGGTAGATGATATAGTCACCGTGTGGGTGGCCGGGTAGTCATCATAGATGACGAGTGTGTCACTATGTTTAGTTGCGAGGCCCTGTAACATGGGTATAGCTGAGCTTAGGACGAGTATCCCGACGGGGATAACCCTGACGAGGGTGCGGTGATGAGGTATGTGTTTGTGTGCATTTATATGTGTTAAATTGCATGCAAGTGATGAGTTATATTAATTGTGTATGATAAGATATTGATGTGATAAATAGATGGAATCAATGTGACGTGAGGAGTTAGATTGAACGTTGTGTCGGGAAGAGTACATTGTGTGCAACTGTTAAGTCAGTCGAATTATGAGAGTCCTGGTTAGGACTGGTAAGTTGGTGTCTAGATGTTGGTTGAGTTAACCAACGTATGGTTAATATATATGGCAAATTGTGAGTTACCAGAGTAGTAAGCTCGTTCTATGTCGGTGACACTTACTGAGTTAAAATGGTGGGTAGAGTCTGGGGTGGTGAATCCTTTGGGATATTAAAAGATGACGGGGGTTATTTATATGATGAAAATCGATACAACTATTTTCTAAGGACTAGAGGGTCTTGAATGGAAATAATTATATAAAGAGATGAGTTAGCTGTTGTTTAAATTAAACTATTAGAACTCACTCAGCGTAGCTGACTTTGTATATACGTTAGATTGTTTTGTAGGTGAGTCTGCTAGACGACGTATCTTGGCTTAGGAGCAGGCTACTCGGGTCGGTGCGCATACATTCGTCAGGTAATGTTATGAAAGTTAACGAGTCTAAAGATAATACTATTTTGAGAAAGTCTTCCACCGTTTATTTAAATGAAAGTTAGATGATTTTAAAGAGTAGAACCAGTTATGAGAACCAACTGTAGGGTGTCTGGTTTGGGGCCTTAGATGAGAGTAATCATAGACTGCCAAATCACGGTGATCAAATGCAATCTGGAGGTCCACATTACTGCTCGAATTCTAAATCTTTCCCATTATACTCACACTAACTTTCTATCTTCCACGTACACCGGATGAACATGCATCCCACGCAACTGATATAGCATCACACAATAATCTAGCAATTATCATAGTAATCACAATTGCACGCCACATATGGTTACACAGAAATTCGTTAAACCATAACGCAATTAATGCTATTCCACATTACTTAAATCACATATAATATCATTTAATCACACCGCACAACTTTATGTAATATTACACTACACAATTAATACTCTAATAATGAATGTATAACTCAAAAGACGTACCTCTTGGCTCGCGGTTACTCGTGGTGACATTCGTTTCACCCTCGTTCCATTTTCAGTTTAAGTTAAAGCATTTTATTTTAGTAAAAACACCAATTTTCTCTTAAACCACGGCTCTGATACCAACTTGTAAGATCCCGGCCCGGGTATCCTACCGTTGGTTCTCATAACGGGGTATTCTCTTTAAAATACATTTATTATCAATTAACTACAGCGGAAGTCTTTTCTAAAAACGTGAATTATTACGTTATCACACTTAACTCACGAATGCTTGCACACCGATTTGAGTAGCACCGCTCCCAAGCCAAGATACGCCAACCACATAGCTCACCTGCAAAACAACCTAATGTACACACAAAGTCAGCTACGCTGAGTGAGTTCTAATAGTTTGATTTAAACAAAAGTCATATCGTTATATTTAATATGTATTTCCACTCCGGACCCTCCGGTCCTTAGTAAATTAGTGATATAATTTAATGATCATATAGATAATCCTCGTTATCTTAGGATATTAAAAAAGGTTCAGCTCCCAAAGTTCATCCCACAGTAATAACTCAATAAGTCTTACTGTCACGGATCGGACTTACAACACTAATAACTCGTAACCTACTACAACTATTAACTCAACAAAACCTGATCAACACGGCAATTGCCTAAACAATTATCTTCTCAGCCTTAACTAAGGCTTACACAAGTTAACTGACACGACAGTTATACCCACCACGTCACAATCCCGACATAACGGTCAGTCTGACTATACTCGTCTCATTTATTACAACCTACACATCACACTAATAATATCTCATGCACAATAAATATAATTTAACACTTGCATGCAATTTAGAACAAATATATTTGCACACAAACAAATACGTCGTCAATTCACCCTCCTTAGGGTTACCCTCTTCATGGCACTAAACATACCCCGAGCTCATCATTCACCTGTTAAGTAGTGCCACCGTTGGTGACTTCCCGAAGGATTTCGTCCTTCATAATCCCGTTTGCCATGCCATAAAGACAATGACGCAAACACCATACCCGTCGTGCCACAATGACAACGACACAAAACACATAGCACAAACTTATACATATAATATCACCCTACACTTATATGACTTGATAATTACACATGCACATTACACATAACACTACGACACTATATCCCACATGTTATCATAAGCAATTAACCTAAAGCCCGGCTCTCCTCGGCCAACCCTTAACATGTCACACATTGATAATCCTTACCCCTAGCTCATTTAATCCCCTGGATACACCATGGACTCTACGACCCTTTTAATAACCAATTTATATTCAAAAACACATTGGGTTAGAACCCGAAACCCTTAACACGTTATATAGAATAATCCGGTCTCATGAGTATGTACGATATCCCCAAAATATTAAAAATATTTAAAGAATAGGGGATTAGAAACTCACTAGTTATGCTGAGTCCCGATCCTTGTCCTGCACCCCGTCCACTCTCTTGAATCCTGGACCTAACAAACGCATGATCACACGATTAGAACACGTTCTAAGCATAGGTTACATAACATGTAAATAACTAAATTCTAACACCCGTCTTACTACTCGCCATTCCAGCTTCCCAAATTCCTCCTTACGACACGAATCCGGGTTGTCCTTGACCCGCTCAGAAACTGAACGCCCATTCCCGGGTTCCCATGCATGCATGTACGTGTACATGCACACACATAAAAAAGCCTAAGTGATCCCTTTTTCACGATGGAACATCTAGACCACCGCCACCCCACCGCCTGTCAACGTGATCCACCACCTCAGCTGACCACGGTGGCCATCGGGTACTACCACGGCTCCTCCCCGCTTCGTCTCTGGCTATCCCGAAGCCACAACCACCCTCACCCGTCACCCACCACCCTTTCTCTTTCTCTTTTCCTTCTCTCGGTCGCCGATCACCACCATTACGCACCACCACCACCCACGTAGCCAGCCCTCAAGGCCGTCGCACGCAACCTTCACCGAGCCGCCGTCACCGTCCACTCTCATAGAAGCTATCACCGCCCCCTCCTCATCATCTCTGTCGTCTTCATCTTTTTCGATCACGTGGACAAGAACCAAAACCGTACTCGGGTTTTCCACTAAAACGATAACGATAACACGTAAAAAGTACCGACGAGAGTTACATTGGCTAAATATGGAGTTCCCCGCTTGAATCCATCGTAGAATCACCGCAAGACCACCGTGCTCATCCTCTTTCTCTCCCTTGCATCCCAATGTTACCATCGAGCACCCCCTAGGCCGAATGGCCTAGGGTTTTTCCTTAAATGTTTATTTAAACCTCACAGGTTTACACTCGGGCCCCTATAGTTCCGTACTCGTGTGTTTAGATCTTTAAATTAGGCATAACACAGTTAATCGAACTCTTTACGACCCACAAATATGAAATTTTGTGCGCCATCTAAGCTAACACACATGTTTAATAGAGATTCGGATCACCTCCGACCTGAACCATTAACTTATAAATTTTCAGGGTGATACAAACAGGGATGAATAGAATATCGAGACTTGTGCGCTTCGTCCATCACAAGTTCCCTTAAATTCCCGTACAGCATGACCCATATTCGCTCTGTGAAATAGCAAATACCGTCCAATCTAGTCTCGAGTTGTTTCTTCATGCTATGCAAGGACTCTAACTGTAGATTCTCTTCTTTCAGCGATTTGAGTTGAGCGATACGTATCTTGTCGGGTAATCCGGTATGAATAGTGAGTTGTAGCGCCCGAACTCGTCTTGGTTTGGTTTCTTTTCGGCTTAGGGCATCAGCGACCACGTTAGCTTTGCCCGGATGGTATTTGTAGCACAATCATAATTGTTCAAAAGTTTGACCCAGCGATGCTGTCGCATGTTCAACTCTTTCTGCTCGAAGATGTGCTGAAGACTCTTGTGATTGGTGTAAATGGTGCATTTGGTACCGTACAAGTAATCTCTCCAGATTTTGAGTACGAACACCACGGCTCGCAACTCCAAATCGTGAGTTGTGTAGTTCTTCTCATGGATTTTCAACTGACAGGAAACGTATGTGATGACCTTCTCGCATTGTATTAACACACAAGCGAGACCCTGAATGGAAGCATCGCAATACACTACGAAACCATCCGTTCCCTTTTGGCAGAGATAAGATGGGTGCGCTACAGAGTTTCTGCTTCAGTAGCTGGAATGTGGATTCCTGGGATTCACCCCGGTTATACGTAGTACCTTTGTGAGTTAGGGCGGTGAGAGGTTGAGCGATCTTTGAGAATCCCTTAATGAATAGACGATAGTAGCCAGCCAAACCTAGAAATTGTCGCACATCTGTTGGAGTCATTGGTGCTGCCTAATTCTTGATGGCTTCCACTTTAGTTGGATCGACATGTATTCCTTTCTCGTTGACTACATGCCCTAAGAATTGAACTTCGCGAATCCAGAAATCGCATTTGGAAAAGTTGGCATATAACTTTTGTTGCTTTAATAGTTCCAAAACCAAACGCAGATGCCCCTCATGTTCTTCCCTGCTCTTGGAATAGATGAGGATGTCATCAATGAAAACGATGACGAATTTGTCGAGGTAAGGTTTACACACTAGGTTCACGAGATCCATAAATTCCGCGGTACGTTGGTTTACCCAAATGGCATGACCAAAAACTCGTAATAGCTGTACCGGGTTCTAAATGCAGTTTTTGAGATTTCTTCCTCTCGAACTCTCAGCTGATGATAACCAGATCTAAGATTGATTTTTGATTAGAAGCTCGACTCTTGAAGTTGGTCGAACAGATCGTCAATACGGGGAAGTGGATAACGGTTCTTGATAGTCACTTTGTTTAGCTCACGGTAATAGATACATATATCGAAAGTCCCATCTTCCTTCTTGACGAATAGGACTGGGGCTCCCCATGGCGATGAGCTAGGTCGGATAAAACCCTTATCCAACAACTCTTGCAGCTGTGTGGATAACTCTTGTAACTTATTCGGTGCAAGTCTGTACAGTGCTCACGCAATAGGTGCTGCTCCGGGTGTTAGATCAATCTGAAATTCAACCTGTTGGTGAGGTGGAAGACCAGGAAAGTCCTCAGGAAATACCTCTGGAAAATCACGAACGATAAGAATATCATCAATCTTCTTTTCTTCAGAAGGTTTTTCGGTGATAGGGGCTAGAATAGCGGTATGACCTTCACGCAAACACTTCTACGCTTTCATGAAAGATATGATGCCTACGACTGCACCACTCTTTTCACCTTGAATGGATAGAATTTCTCCACTAGAGAGGGGAATGCGAACGATTTTATCACGACAGACAATCTCGGCTTGGTTTTTGGATAACAATCCATACCGACAACAACGTCGAAACTGCCAAGTATAACTGGCATGAGATCGATACTAAGTTTATGACCAGAGAGTCCTAGCTTATATCCCTTGAGGATGTGAGTTGCTTTGATTATCTTACCATCCGCTAAACTTGGGTTCTAATACGGCTGGGGTTGTTTCTAACAGTTTAGTAAGGCTTTTAGATATGAAGCTCCTATCAGCACTAGTATCGAAAAGAACAGAAGCAAAACAATCATTAGAGGAAAATTACCGATAATGACATTATGATCATTCCTTGCCTCTCCCAAACCAATCACGAAGGCTCGACCTTTCGCACCATTCCCGTTGTTGATACTGTCGTTGCCATGGTTGTTATTATCGTTACCATTGCCGTTGCCATTCTTTTTCAATCATGGGCAGTTCCTCTTAAAGTTCCCCTCTTTCCCGCACTCAAAAAAACCCTTGCGTGCTTCATTTGGTGGCGTTGGCTTAGCTTGGAGATCACCTCTGTAGTCTTTGGCCGCATGGCCCATTTTACCACACCGCTGGCAGCGGTATTTATCACATGGCCCATTATGGTGAAAGCTGCACTTGTTGCACTTCGGGTACTTCCCAGCATACGTACCCTAGTTCTGGTTGGAAGAGGTATACTGAGTATAGGTTTTAGTAGGTTCGTACCTACGATGTTGCTGCTGTGGGGGTGGATTAGCTGAAAAGGCTTTAGAGTTGGTGTTGTCAAACTTGCACTTGTGGTTGTCAGCAGTCTTGGTGACCGCGCCTCTCGGGGGGTAGGGTACCCTGAGCTACAACTTGATCGGTCAGCTTGTGGGCCAGTATGATGGTCTGCTGGATAGTAGTGGGGTTTGTAGAGTCTTATTATTATATAAGCTGTTGTCATCAATGTATTTCTTTTGAACAATGTTTAGTTAGTTTATTCACTAGTAATTTCAGTTTAATGTAATTTCCTGTTTTATTTCTAAGTCTGGGCCATCGAAACTATCTAGTTTCGATTGAGATTTGTTCAATCGAAACTAGTAGTTTCGATAGATAGTTTAGTTTCGATAGGCTTGTTTCACTTGTAAATGCTTCACCGAAACTCGGTGAGCATAGTTTCGATGCCTGTCAGCTTACTAAAAATAGCCTAGTTTGAGAATTTCTAGGGTGAGAGTAGCGGCTGTAACCTTGAATTTTCTCTTTCATTGTTCTTGAAGAATTAATACAATCTGCATTTGTTTAATGCTTTGTTCTTACTTTTTCACATCTTCTTTGTGTTGATTATGTGTGTGGTTAGCTGTTATCTTCACCAATTCTATTTCTACCCTCTGTTTCACCACCATACACACAGATTCCACCTGTGTGTGTGTAATCGATCTATTGAGTGATTTTTGATTGAAATATGGACCTACAATTGGTATCAGAGCATCATGCTCTTGATTTCTGAGTATATTCGGGTTATTTTGATCGATTTTAGGTGTTTTTCGGCATATTATTGAAGTTTTTCTGCATCGGAGTTTTGTAAGTACTGTTTCATCGATTTCCGATTGTCTGTGTACGGGTTTTAAAGTTTAAAGGTTATTTTCATGATCTGGAGTATTATAGGAAGCTTTTCGCTGGATTGGATTGTTGTTTCTTCGCTATTGATTATTAAAGCTGTTCTTTAATGGAGGTTTTCTAAAACTTGGGGAAGAAGACATCGAAACTACTGGGAGACAATTTCTGATTTTAGTTGGTCATCGAAACTTCTTGTCTGTACTATTTTCTGGAGAAGGTATCATCGAAACTAGTTATTTGTCCTGTTATATCGAAACTAACCTTTGCAGATTGATCACCAGAAACTACTGCACTATCAAAACTAGTTTCAATCGAAACTTGTAGTTTCTACTCAGTTTGCTAGATTTTCTGCTAAGTCTTATTCATCGAAACTTGTTGTTTCTGGATTCTGTTTCTTCTATCGAAACTAGAAGTTTCGGGCAAGCCTTGTTCTATCGAAACTAGGAGTTTTGATCAACGTTTTCTCTATCGAAACTAGTTGTTTCGATCATCCCTGTTCACCCGAAACTAGTTGCTGTTTGATTTTAACTTCTCTAAGTTATGGCATCTTCAAGCAACAGTGAATATGCTGGAGGAAAAAAACCACCTGTGTTGGTGTCCACTTGAGACTTTGATGATTGGACCAAGACAATGAAGACTTTCTTTCAGTTCCATAAACACACTCTTTTGCAGTCAATCACTGATGGTCCACACAAGCCAGTTACTACCACTGCAGATGTTCAACGTCCCAAGCTATGATGATAAGGATATTGCCTTAATTTCCAGAGATAACAAGGCTTATGGATCTATTGCTATGGCTCTTCCTATGGATGTGTTTAACATATTTGCTGAGTATAATACTGCCAAAGATCTTTGGGTTGCTTTATGTATAAGGTATGAGGGAAGTGCTGAGGTTAGAGAAAGCAAGAGGGACTTGATCAAGAAGCAATATGAAATGTTTAGCAGTGTCCCTAGAGAACCCATGTCTGAACTGATCAACCGATTCTCAAGCATTGTCTTTAAGTTGAAGGTTTTGGGAATTGAGTTTCCCACTGTTGAGTTAAATAAGAAGCTGCTTGATTCACTGTCCGAGTAATGGAATATGTACCGGATTATGATCAAGAAAACTGAAAAGCTAAGTGACTTATCACAGCAAGAACTCTTCAACATTCTGGAGTCTTATAAGTTGGAG
The DNA here is from genome assembly GCA_023525975.1 of Smallanthus sonchifolius. Classification (NCBI taxonomy): domain Eukaryota; kingdom Viridiplantae; phylum Streptophyta; class Magnoliopsida; order Asterales; family Asteraceae; genus Smallanthus; species Smallanthus sonchifolius. The sequence continues at coordinate 13,073,313 of CM042028.1, read as the reverse complement.
ATAAAGAAGGGTGCAGTCACTCCAACTAATCAGTCTGGAAACACAACTCTTCTTGCAGGTCAAGGTTCCTCCACTTCGTCCAACAAAACTACAATGGCTTATTTTCAAACTGATGTTCCACCTTTGATTTCTGGAGTTCAGCCTACTACTTCATCCACCTCTCAGAAGCAATAAACTATAATCCCTGATGAGTATCTACCTATCATGACTGCCTTCATGTCATGATATGATGCCCTAATTTCTGGAAACTTGACACATATCAGGTTTCAACATGATGACTTGGAGCAAATCAACCCGGATTATTTGGAAAAGATGGATATTGATTGGTGCATGGCTATGCTAACTCTAAGGGCCAAGATATTCATCAAGAGGACTGGGATGGATAGATTCAAGCAAGGAAAGACTCTAGGGTTTGACATCAAGAAGGTGAGATGCTACAACTGTGACCACTGAGTCATTTTGCAAGGAATTGCAAGGAGCCATCATCAAAGGTGCAACATGAAAAGAAGAACTCCTTTGGAAAGCAAGCTGCCATCTCTCCCAAATCCACTACAACTTCCAGCTCAACAGCTCTGGTCTGTCAAGCTGATGGACATTATCACTGGGGAGATCAAGAAGGGAAAGTAGCTGACAAAGCACTGATGGCAGATATTGAAGAAAAGGAGAAATGTGTCATGATTGAATGAGCTGAAGATCTCACCACCGTGCCAGCTGAGGTAATGTCTAGACTTAGCAGTGCTAAATCCTGTTTAAATGAGATTCAGAAATATAGATTCATCAACCAGGCTTTGGTCGATGAACGAGATCACATAAAGGTGATGTATGATTCTGTGGCTAAAAATGAGAAACTTTATTTAAAGAAAATTCATGATATTTCTGAAGAAAACCGATCTTTGATTGTACAACTTACTACACAAAAGAATAATAATCAAATTTTAACTGAAAGACTTCAAAAGGCTGAAAAAGAAAATTTTCAAGTTAAACACATGGGTATGGATCAAAAAATTCTTTTTGGAATCATTGAAAACCAAATTCATAAAGAGGTCACAGAAGGTATTGGGTATAACTCTCACCCTCCTCCTTATTCCAAGTCTAGAAGATTTACTGATATGCTAATTCCTCATGTTCCCACACCTTTTGTTTGCAATTTATCTGCTGATGATTATATTCAAACTTCAAATTCTGATAGTTTTGCTTCCTGTGCAGAGTCAGATTGTGTAGGTTCCGAAGATGATTGTGATGAGAGTTCTAGTAAGGGAAATGTTTTAAATGAACTTGGGTCAGATGAATGTAATAATATGTCCATGTCAAAACCAGATATTTGTGAACACATTGAAAATTTGTATTTTGGTTCTGTGCCTTCTGAGCATGACAGTTTGAGAAATGCTATTTCTAAGTTTAAGAATGCTTTGCCTTTTGTTCCTAAATCTTTAAATGCTATGAGTTGTATTGCAAATTTTAAAAGTGCAGGAGCTGTTGTGACTGACATTCCACAAGAAACAATGAGCAATCTGGAATTTTTCAGATTAAAGGAAGATCAAAGTCTTTAAGAAAGAAATATTGAAGAACGAGTTGCCTCTAGTTCTGATGTCTCAACATCACAATCATCTTCATCATCTTGCGATGACAATTATCAGGCTAATCCAACATGTGATATAGTTTGTTTTAGTTGTAGGGAATCCAATCATGTTTTTAAGACATGTAAATTGTCTACATATCGTTTTGAGGAACAAAACGTTCCATCTGTTACTCAAAATTCAGTTGATTGTGTTTCAAATGTTTTCACTAAATCACAACATAGTAGAACTTTGTGACGTAAAAGGATTAAAAATGCTAAAAATTGGTCGAAAAGGATTTAGAAAACTAAGAATAATGATCTTTTTGAGAACACATTAAAGGAGGATTCAGACTATGATTTCCGAATTGCATCTTGTAAAACTAAGAAGTTTCAAGTTAGCAATGACTTGGGTACCAATGTCTAAATGATTTATCTTGTGTAGGGATAATCAAGAAGGACTGGAGATAATATCTGGCATGTCAACAATGGTTGCTCAAGACATATGACTGGTCATTTTTCTTTATTGCAAAATTATCATCCAATAGACGGAGACTTTTCGCCTTTGTAGGCAATCCAAGAGGAGGAAAGATTGAAGGTCAAGGAACGGTGTCTAACGGTGTAAATAGCTTGGAGAATGTCAATTTCGTCCCATAACTGAAGTCTAATCTGATGAGTGTGTCCCAGATTTGTGATAAAGACTTTTGTGCCCTCTTCAACTCCAAGGAATGTTTGATTCTGAAGCCTGGAGTGGTTATTCCTGAAGACCTAATCCTCATGCGTGCTCCTAGAAGATTCAATACTTACAGTCTGGATATGAATATTCCATTAGGAATCGAATCCTGCTTCCTTTCAAAAGCTTTAGAAGATGAGTCATTTCTTTGGCACAAAAGATTAGGACACGTGAATTTCAAGACTATGAACAACCTTGTTCGAGGAAACCTTGTTCGAGGAAACCTTGTCTCTGGTTTACCTCTAAACGACTTCTCACCCGTGGAACATTGTCTCTCTTGTTCCAAGGGCAAGCAACACAAATCATCTCACAAACCCAAAACCACTAATTCCATTGACTCTCCTCTTCAATTGCTTCACATGGATCTCTTCGGTCCTGTGAGTGTCATGAGTCATGGACGGAAATCCTACTGTTTGGTGGTAACTGATAACTTCTCTCGGTTTACTTGGGTATTCTTCCTGGTAAAGAAAGATGAGACGCCAGAGACTCTGAAGATTCATCTGCTACAAATCGAGAATGTGTTCAATCTAAGTGTGAAGACTATTCACAGTGATCATGGCACAGAGTTTAAGAATGTCATTCTAGATTCTTTCTGTGAAAGTAATGGTATCTCTCGGCAATTCAGTGCACCTCGTACTCCACAACAAAATGGTGTAGCTGAATGAAGAAATCGTACGTTGATAGAAGCAGCAAGAACTATGATCGTTGATTCAAAGCTTCATGTCACGTTCTGGGCCGAGGCAGTCAATACCGCATGTTTTGTGCAAAATCGAGTTCTCATCACCAAAAGCTGCAACAAGACTCCTTATGAAATTATGTACAAGTGCAAGCCTGTTATTGATTTCTTCAGGAAATTTGGGTGTGTTTGCACAATGCTGAATACTTCTGATCAACTGAACAAGTTTGAAGCCAAAGCGGATGAGTGCTATTTCGTGGGCTATTCCTCTAACCAAAGAGCTTTTCGTGTTTACAACAAGAGACGAAGGATTGTGCTGGAGTCCATTGATATCAACTGGCGTGAAAGCAATCATACGGTCGCTTGGGACGGTCCAGATTGGCCTTTTTGATGTCGACTCTTTGTTTAAATCATTTAATCTTCGTGATTTCACTAATATATATGTCTCAGCTAATCTTCTTATGTCTGTGAATATCCTAGGTACCTCTTCTGCTTCTGCCTCAAGCTCCTCTTCATCATCCACTCTGGATTCTTCAGACTCTGTAGCAACAAGTGAAACTGTTGAGGAAGAAACTCCTCCAATAGTGGATGTTGCTCCACAATCATCTGCTGAAGATCCTATTGATGATGAAGGTGACCTTTCTGACAATAACATTACCAATCTGGATGAAAAATTGGAAGAGGATGAGATTCCACAACTAAGAATTCACAAGGATCATCCTACAGACAACATCATCGGCCCACTCAATGTGGGAGTCTGAACTCGTAGTGCCACCGAAGCAATGAATGACGGTCTCTTCTCTTGCTTCATATATCAAGTTGAACCTAAGAATATCAAAGCTGCTTTGCTTGAGAACAGTTGGGTAGAGGCTATGCAGGAAAAATTGCAGTAGTTTAACAAGTTACATGTGTGGAATCTGGTCGACCTTCCAAAGAACAAAGTCCCAATCGGCACTCGTTGGGTATTTCGCAACAAGAAGGACGAAGGGGGAATCGTGATTCAAAACAAAGCCCACTTGGTGGTTTGGGGGTTTTATCAAAAAGAAGGAATTGACTTTGAGGATGTCTTTGCACCAGTGGCTCGCTTGGAAGCCATCAGAATGTTTCTCGCATACGCATCCTATATGGAATTCACAGTTCATTAGATGGATGTCAAAAGCGCATTTCTGTATGGAAAAATTCAAGAGGAAGTTTATGTCAAGCAGCCACCGGGTTTCACTGATCCAAGCTATCCTGACAGAGTTTACAAACTTGATAAGGCAATGTACGGTCTTCATCAAGCACCTCGTGCGTGGTATGAGACGTTATCTAAACATCTGCTTGATAATGGTTTCACACGAGGGGCAATTGACCAAACTTTGTTCAAACAAAAGGATGGTGCGGATACCATTCTGGTGCAAATCTACGTTGATGATATCATTTTCGGACCCACAAATCCTCGGTTATGTAAAGAGTTCGAAGAAGTGATGCGTTCTAAGTTTTCTTGGTTTGCAAGTAGATCAATCTGAGTCGGGAATTCTTATCCATCAAGAGAAGTATGTCAAAGAAATTTTGACCAAGATCAAAATGACTGAGTCTCATCCTTACAAGACTCATGTGGAAGTTCGACAATGTCTGTCTCCTGATTTGGATGGTGAAAGCATTGATCAGCACCTCTATCGCTCAATGATAGGATCTCTTCTGTATCTCACTGCTAGCAGACCAGACATCATGTTCACAGTGTGCTTGTATGCACGCTTTCAGGCTAATCCTAAACTCTCTCATTCAATTTCTGTCAAACGTATTTTAAGATATTTGAAGTACAAGCCAAAACTTGGGCTTTGGTATCCCAAAAATAACTTGTTTGATCTTTTGGCCTATTCAGATTCAGACTACGAGGGATGCAACTTAGACCGAAAGTCCACTTCTGGGGGTTGTCAGTTCTTGGCAACCGCCTCGTCTTCTGGCAATGTAAGAAACAAACCACCGTTTCCCAATCCACAGCCGAAGCCGAATACATTGCCGCATCTCTTTGTTGTTCTCAAGTAAGGTGGATCCACCATCAAATGCTTGATTACGGGATCACCTTCCATGAAACTCCCATCTTGTGTGATAACACCGCCGTTCCCCATATCACCAAAAATCCCGTTCAGCATTCAAAAACCAAACAGATTGAGATCAAACACCACTTCATCCGTGATTGTGTCAAAGAAAAACATATCAAAATCGTTGAAGTCAAAACTGACAAGCAAACTGCCGACATCTTTACAAAAGCATTTGATTCTGCCAGATTTGAGAAATTGGTGGAGATTCTTGGCATGATTAACTTTCAGTAACCTTTGTGCATATTGTTTTTTTTCCCTATTTAAATTTGTTAATCGAGAAGAATTCCAAAAAGATTTTATTTTTTTGTATAGTTGTTTTCTTTATTTACCTTTGAAAGCAAAATTTTAGGGGAGAAATTAGAATGTGAAAGAAAAAGATTTGCTTTGCTTAGTCAAAAAGAAAAGAAATTTTTTTGTTTTGTGCTTAAGAAAAACTCACTGTAAGTATCATGTTTTGTTTCAGGAAAATCGGATCCGTCCTCGTGAGAAATGATAGAGTCTGATCACACTTCTTGAACATTGAATGAACCATAAGCGATGGTGCTTACTAAGGTATAGCCGTTAGGCCCGACATACGGTTATAGCTCTTTAGTAGTGTGAAAACCTAATTCTCTATCGTACACGTGTATTTGAACCCATTTTTTTGAAACTTATAACCCATTTTAAGCTAGGAAAACCGATTCAATCAGTTATAGGCTTACGTGTTGGATTCTGATTCATGCGCTAGGTGACCATCAAAGTAACGAGAGTTACCGCCGATGACCCCGTCTGTTTTGCTTATGCAAAGATCTCGGGAGTTCATATTTTTCCCATCCACTTGGAAGATTTGACCCCGTCTGTTTTGTTTACGCAAAGATCTCGGGTGTTCAACCTTTTCCTATCCGCTTGGATAATTTTACGACTTCTTTTGTTTTGCTTACGTAAAGATCTAGAATGTTCGTACCTTTTAATATCCACTTGGATATTTTTCATTTTACAACTTCTTATATCCAGTTGGATTTTATTTTACTTTTGGCGGTGATTTTGACTTACCAAGATGGTACCCTAGTTAACTTGTAAGAGATGATAAGATGAATGCGGGTATTTCTTGAGGATTGATAGGCTTTCAAAACATTTTATTTCAAAATGTGGGGTACGCCAGGTTTCGTGCTCAAATGGTACCTCTTAATCACATGAAATCATTGTACAAGCAAATGATCGGGTTTATCTTGCACAAATATCGGCTATCTTCAGGGATTCACAGTAGCTGAGTGCAAAAATGAAGTGTTTCAAGGGTTTGACCAGACATGATCTCACGTTGGATCTTTTCCAAGGCTAAGTGTTTATATCTTTTATTATTTTTACTTTTATTTTTCTATATAAATTTCTTAATCTTCCTTATTAGCTTGTTTAAGTAGTGTACATATGAGTGTTTTTGCTTTGTTTCTGATCAAGTATCTCCTTTTCACCCGAAACAACATTGTCATCGAAACTAATCACCCGAAACTACCTACCACCTGAAACTACTTTGCTCTATCGAAACTAATAGTTTCGACAGGGGCATTTTAGTCTTTTGTCAAGCTCAAATTGAATGTCTTCATAATCAGGTTATTCTTCATGCTTCGTTCACTCACACTCACTTGAAACCTTTTTCACCTTCATCTTAACACATAAAAGCTCAAATTCCTCGGCCTATGTTTGCGAGATCAGTCTCCCTTATCTGATTCGTCCTTCGTCGTCTTCATCAGGTTTGATTACTCAAAATGTTTGCTACTGTTTTATATGGCGATGGCTAGGGTTACACTTTTACCCTTGTTATGACTGAAATAGCATGTTTTGGGTTGTTTCTTGCTTAGATCCTGTTTATGAACTCATCATTGCTAATATCTCACTCTTCTATTGTTTAATTTTGCAGATTTCCTCAAAAATCTCGGTAAGATGGAGTTTCGACACCTCATGCGACCTTTACCATTCTTTTTATTTCTGTTTATATTTTGTTAATTTGTCTATAGTTTTTAGTTTAGTTTTTCTCTGCTTTGAATGATTGTGTTTTTGTTCAGAATTCAGGCATCGAAACTAGTTGTTTCGATTAAAGGGTGTTTTGTTTTTCAAAAAAAAAAATGTCTCAGAATTTGAACAGGTTTTCCGTCAAAACTAGTTGTTTCGATACCCTTTGGTGCCCGAAACTATGTAGTTTCGATATGCTTTCTTCACCCGAAACTTGTAGTTTCGGACAGGCCTTTCTGAAATTTTTTCTAAGTGTTGGACTGATGTTTGATAATTTTTCTTGTGTTGTTTCTGTGCAGATATGGATCTCTTATTTGTCAAAAGGCACAATGTGTGTGCTGTGTTGAATACTACTGATCCCAAAAATGCAGACTTCATACCTGTAATTGATTTCCTAGCCAACTCCAACATCAGCTTTGCTATAAGTCACAATCTGCCAGTGTTTGTGTCTTCTATCAGACAATTCTGGGCTACAGCCACAAGAGCCTCCATCAACAATACAGACCACATTAAAGCCACTGTTCAAAATCTTGAAGTATTATTTTCTGAAGCAACTATCAGAGAGGTTCTACAGTTCAACGATAATCATGAGGCCCCAATAGAATTCACAAGCTTTTACATCCGAGAATGTTTCAGAAGAATGGGTCATCTAGATGAATTCAAAGGCGGGCAAATTATCAAGAATGCTCTTCCCCCTCTTTGGAGATACATTGTGCATGTATTTATACACTGCATTTCTACCAGGAAAGGAGGCTTTGACTCAGCAAATGCTTTGGTAGCTTTAACAGTTGTTGGTTTAATCAAAGGAAGGGAGTACAATTTCTCTGGACTCGTGTTCAAGCAGATGATCGAAAATTTAACTGGGAGAGTCTGAGACAAGTTTCTTGTCTACCCAAGATTTCTGCAAATGATTATCAACCATCTTCACCCAAATCTTCAACAAGATGGTCCTCTCCTATTTTTGATCATATGAATGCCAAGACACTTAGTTACATGAAGAGCTCGAGTTCCAGAACTAACATAATCATTGCAGATCTCCCTTTTTTTAGGCACATTATTGGAGAAATTGAAGAAGACGTACCTGATGTAGACCCAAATATTGAAGTCCTTGACTCATCGTCATCAGAAGAAGAAGAGCAGGCCCAAGGGAACCAAGAGGCTGAGATTGATGTTGAGCAAAGCATAGAACATGATCAAGGGAACTAAGTGCCACATATTGAAGCTGATAAACAGATAGAGCAAGATGTTGAACCGCCTATCTTGGAGGCTCCTTTGATGGATCAACTGTTAGAAAATCTTGAGCCTGTAATTGAAGAGCAACCTGCTGTAAACATAGAAGCAGAAGTACATGATGAAGCTGAGTCTAGTGACACTTTGGACGAAGGTATATATGGCATAAAATATGATCAATCTGACTATGAGTCAGAAGATGAGGAACAGACTGAACCTCCTGCATCCTCCTCTAAGAGGCTAGCTGATTCAAGTTATGATTATGAAAAGGAAGAACGTTTGGCCAAGAAAATAAAGACAGGACTGGAGTCCTTAACCTCTTCTTCAGAGTCTCTATTTGATGTTCCAGAACACTTAACCCCTTCTAACTCACCTACTCATATTCCACCACCTTCACCACAACCATCTCCACTACATACACATGTTCCTACACCTCCTGCATCCCCTGTCCCTGATCTATCACCATCTGTCGCAAGAGTTAAAATCCTGAGCCTGGAGGTAAAGAGGTTACAGGATACCGTAACAAAAAAAGATGAAGTGATTGAAAATCTAAAGACTGAACTGACAGAATGCAAGGATAAAGTAAAAGATCTTAGACTAGAAGTTGGCGACTTACATACCCAACTTGACGTTCAGGAAACCCAACTGGAAACCCAACCGAAGACTATCTCTTAACAACAACAAGACTTTAAGGCTTTATCTGATTTAGTTGAGCAAATCAAGGCTTCAATAATTAAATCTTCTCAACATGAAACCCATTCATCAGCTCAAGGGGAGACCACTTCTGCTGGTGGACCCTCTTCCCCTGCCTTTATTTCAAATACACAGTCTTCACTGACAATCTTCACTAGTCAAGTTGCCAAGACAAAGGATGTTGTGGAGGTCAAGACTAGAGAAACCTGTTATGATCTTCCATCAGTTGGTGAAAGGACAACAAATAGAGAAAGAGGAAATGGAATAGAATCAAGTGTTGATGTGGTCATCTTTGATGAAGAAGAAATTGGGCCAGATCATGAGCATAATGCTCTTCTTGATAAGATTGATAACTTTGGATTTAATGATGATTATCCAGAGATTTTAGCTACAGAAGATCTGCACGAAGAAAAGTTCAGATACTTCACAGAGGAAGGAGAAGAGATCCAGGCACTCTCTAACGATGATCAAGATGAAGCCATTGTTAAAGTTGATATGGTACATACTGAACCAACCCCCATTCAACCAACTCAAACAACTAACACTGAATCCACCCCAACTGAACCAATTAATGCTCCTAAGCCAAACCCGGACTATCCTGATCCTAAAAGGCCTTGGATGAGGAAATTATTTGTCTAGGAGCCTCCCAAGTATTATGAATGGTTCACAGAATACCAAGAGCTGAAAAGGCCCACCGCGGGATGGAAATATGACAATGAAAAGGGCTTATACATAGTCAGGAGATATAAGGGAGGAGTAGAACACTTCAAAACTTCTCATGAATTCATTTCACTCCGTAGATATGATCTTAGGGCACTTGCCAAATCCTACAGAATCCTGGAAAAGTCAATAAGGCACGCAACTTTGAGCTGTTTCTGAAACAACAAGCTCTCAATGACTTCAGGTTAATGAAGACCACACTTTCAAAGAGAATTATATCAAAAGCCAGGATTCATCCAAGAACACAAAAGCCCTGGGTAAGCCTTCGGTACAAGCTTGATGAAACTGTCAAATCTGTAGTTCTGCCACGATCAGTACATATCCAGCTACAAAATTTCAGAAAATGGTTTTACAACTCAACCATCGGAAGTGCTGTGATCGAATGTGAAGGCAAAGAAGACATTCATATTTTTGAGCCCATGGAGCTTCTAAAGTCTCAACCTGAAGATCTTGAAGTTTTGTTTAAAAACCCCATCAAGCTCTTTCATGGAGATGATGAAGCTGATGCTAAGGCCTATCAAAGAGTGGTGTCATTGAATGTCAAGCCATTTTTCCAGAAACCAAGTCAAGGGCCAACTGCTTAGAGAAGAGTTGAAGACATTGATGCAACAACTTAGGGGGAGATTGTAGAGTCTTATAATTGTATAAGCTATTGTCACCAATGTATTTCTTTTGAACAATGTTTAGTTAGTTTATTTACTTGTAATTTCAGTTTAATGTAATTTCCTGTTTTATTTCTAAGTCTGGGCCATCGAAACTATCTAGTTTCGATTGAGATTTGTTCAATAAAAACTAGTAGTTTCGATAGATAGTTCGGTTTTGACAGGCTTGTTTCACTTGTAAATGCTTCACCGAAACTACTAGTTTCGGTGAGCATAGTTTTGGTTCCTGTCAGCTTACTATAAATAGCCTAGTTTTAGAATTTCTAGGGTGAGAGTAGCGGCTGTAACCCTGAATTTTCTCCTTCACTGTTCTTGAAGAATCAATACAATCTGCATTTGTTTAATGCTTTGTTCTTACTTTTTCACATCTTATTTGTGTTGATTCAATGTTTGGTTAGATGTTATCTTCACCAGTTCTGTTTCTACCCTCTGTTTCACCACCATACACACAGATTCCGCCTATGTGTGTGTAATCGATCTATTGAGTGATTTTCAATTGAAATCTAGACCTGCAGGGTTTGAAGAAGTCATCATGCTTTGGATCTGAAGGGCTAGACCCTCAATGTACTTCTCAATTATTTTTGTAAATTATGGTTACCATATGAGGACGTAGAACTGCTAATTCATGTGAACGAGTAGTGTAAGCCTCGATCTTTGAACCCTCTATCTTTAGGTTCCAAAACTCACCTTCCAACTTCTGTACCTCATCACGTGGACCATACTCTTCTCTTAACATGGTTTTGAACTCTTCCCAGGGTAATGCATTTGCCATGTCCAGACCCAACATCTAAACTTGGGAGTTCCACCAAGTAAGGGAGGGACCCTCGAGTGTGCCAGATGCATACTTGACTTGGTTAGCTTGAGGACAGTTGCACATTGTGAACACAGATTCGGCCTTTTCCATCCAATGAAGCAAGCGACTACTCCTTCAGCACCACTAAATGTGTGGGGCTTACAGTCCATGAATGTCTTGAATGTGCATGCCTGTTGGTTAGCAGGTTAACCTGGATTGAAAACATAGATACGTTTAAAGATGCAAGATTCAGAAACGAGTTTAGAATAAGTATTAATTCGCTAGAGTTGATCAATATTGGATTTACCTCCAGCATTCTGCGCGTTCTGATTGGCTGTTTGGCTTCAGCCACTCTGTCATTGATTAGTGCAGTAAGATCGGCTGCAGTCATGTTAATGTTGCCACACCCGCCATTGCGTCCGCCACATCCGTTTCCTCGTCCAGACATGATCTTTACATTCACAATATACAATAATGAGAAAAATATTCTGCATATAATCATCATACAAGTACATGTAAACAAAAGTAATCACAAACCACAACATCTAATATTCCAATAATAATCCTTGATTAAATAAATTGTAAGGGGTTACAAAGTACTTTCAATCAAAACATTAAAAAAAACTAGAAATATCTGTTGGATGGGAACAACCCTGCCCATCTAGGTTTAGAGAGAAAAGAAAGAACATCACATCTCATTGCCTGCTAAAGAAACAATAGATCCCTCATCATCATCCTCATCTGGTTCTTCCTCAGGTTCTCCTTCCTGTTCGTTCCTTACCGCATTGGCAACCTCAAGTTGTTCCTCCAACTCCACAATCCTCGTCTAAGTTGTTGCAAGACTAAACTCTAGTCCAATCATGCGGTTTTCCAAGTCCTTGAATGCCGCAACCAAATTGTCGTGTACAACATCAGTGTCGCCTAAACTCGCAGTCAGTTCCTTTAGTTTCTGATCAGCTTGGTTCCCTTGCTGTAACAATCCAGTGATCTCACCGGCTGCATCACTCATGTTTCCGATTTCTCGGTCCATCTTTGCCATGAAGGTAGCGAAGGCTTGTTCTAAGGGTTACTGTAAGGGTGGTAGAGTCTGCGAGGTAGAGGTAATGCTAACAGTAGGTGGGGGTGGGACTTGCTCCTGACGAATCTAACTCCTAATCATGTCAGGATACCAGTGCCAGTCCTGAGTGCTGTCCCTGACACGAACGGTAAAAGGCTCGCCATATATTATGGTGTTATCAATAGGGTTAAGTCGGCATTTCTTAAGCTCAGGTGATGGTATGGTAGGAAAAGCGGGTTCCTGGTTAGCCGGGGATGTGGGATGTGGGTACGCAAGGAAAGTAAAAACTGATTGCGACTATTTTGGCCCTCGCGGTACGCGAGGGACTTGCTATCTTGTCTCACGATACGCGGGAGATGGAAATTCCGAGAAAGAACCCTAATTTCGAATTAAATAGAATTTGATATCCATTGTGATAAAAGTTCGAGTTTTGGCCGTCTACAGAGCTACTTTGAGCGATTTTGGGAGTTTGGAAGCCAATTGGAGTAAAAGTTCATAGCTTTTGGATCCGAGTTCGTTAGTAATAGCGTATTCGATTTCAAGGTCTTGATTTTTGTGTTTGATTGCTTTGATTGAACCATGTTTTATGCTTTTACTTCTGTCATAGATGTTTTGAGTATGATTCTTTGCTAGATCTGTGATACTGCCTAGGTTTATGATGAATATTTGTTAAAGTGTTGATTTTTATCGGTTTTTGGATTCATATAATGGGTTAATGATTTTGTAAAGATCTTGAGTTAATAATCATGATGATCATGTATGCTTGATTCGGTTTTGTGTTGATTAATGTTCCACATGTTATCTTAATGAATTTCTTTCATTAATAGATGCATGTTTAGGTTATTTGCTTGTTGCTTGTGACCGTGATGGTGTTATTAGACGTAGTGAGCCATAGGAGTGTTAGTTGATCCTTGCTAGACCGAGTGTTCATCCCGTCTCAATACCCGAGAAGTGAGAGGTAGTCAGTTAGTCTTCGGTATTAGGATTCTGAGTGAATTGTCTGAGAGGAAATCCCCTTAGGTGGTCTTAGTATTTATTGCTATACTGTGTTATAGTTGTTATCTTGAGATTACCCCGTGCATTCTTCGAATGTATTGTGCACAGTGAGACTGAAAGGTGATATGTCTTTTGGGTACATTATCATTGTTGGAGAGACTGAAAGGTAATCCGACTATCTGGTGAGTTTAGTACACTTTAGGTTCCTTAGTTGGTGACATCCTGAGAGCGATTAGGGATCCACTAGGTTGTCTAGAGCTGTTATCTTTAGAAAAAATCAGATCCATCATAGTTTCCATAACCGATAGAAGTTGAGTTTTGCAAGTAGGATTTCGACCTAGGTGGTATTCTTCTATCTCTGATATCTTCCTTAGTACTTTGTCTTGATAGTTAGAATCGTTCTTAGTTTAATCAGTAGTGTAGTAAACCCCCCAACCAAATCATCTTTATTCCGAGTCAGAGTCTAGTTTAGCTATAGTAGTGTCTCTAGGGTTCGATATTCCGGTATACCATTAAGCTGTGCTACACTCGATAGGTACACTTGCCTGTTAGTGCGGTTTAGTTCATTGGTACTCCATCTTATTACTTAGGAGTCTAGGTTAGGTTTTGTTAGTTTTTATATAGACCGTCTGGACGACATTAAGTTTTGGGGCCGCTGCCGGGGACACTTGGCAATAGCAATATTAGCTTTGACTAGTTCTTTGTTTGATTTTTAGTTTATTTTCCTTTCTTTTTACTATTTTGAGTCTAGGTCTTGTGTCTTTGTCCTATCTGCTACTTGTGTGTCCTATCTGAGTGTCTAACATAGGATCGAATCTTTCTGTTTTTGAGTCTTTGTTATTTTTCTTTGTGTCTTTCAGTTTATGCACCACACTCGTTCACAGGGATCAGCACTGTATTCCGCTTCTTTATAGCCCGATCGAGTGCTTCACGAGCGCACCCATGACTTCCAGGAGTGTTTGCAGGTGTTGTGCAAAAACCAGGTACCTTCTCCTAGCCCAGTTCATTTTCCTAACATGGGCGACGCTGACCCACCAGTGAGGCGTACCGTGCACCAGAGAGCCAGTGATGGGGGTCCTCGGGGCGAGATCTTTGATCACCCGCCTCGCTATCGCTAATGCCAATACTTAGCAGGTCCCATCACATGTCATGAGTACGATCACTCATTGTACTCAGTACCATGGCCTCGAGGATGAGGATGCACCTGGACATCTGTTCCGCTTCATGCGGATATGTGATACCTTTAATATCACGGGTGTATCTAAGGACGCAATCTACTGGCGCCTCTTTCCATTCTCGCTCTCTGGGCGTGCTTCTACTTGGCTTGACACCCTGCCCAACAATTCTATCACCACATGGGAGGACTTGCAAGCCAAGTTTATGAAAAAGTATTATCCACCTTCCGGGGCCGCTCGCCTTAGGGACCAAGTCCACTCCTTCCAGATGGACCCTGACGAGCCTTATCACTTGCCTGGGAGCGGTTCAACACGCTATTGAGCCGATGTCCCCAGCATGGTCTTTCTGACTGGGCGATAGTGGAGAAGTTCTACAATGGTCTTACCTTCGAGAAGCAGCAAATGTTCAAAACAGCTGCGGGAGGCCATAACATGGACAAGCTAGAGCCAGCTGAGTGTGAAGAGATCTTCGAGAGCTTTGCTTTGGTGGAACAACGGTGGCCATCTACTAGGACTTCCATTCCTAGTACTAAGGCACCCGCCTCTTCTCCTAGAGGTGTGCATCAGGTTAACCCTGATACTAGCGTGGCTGCTGCACTTGCAACTATGGCGAATGAGATAAAGGAGCTAAAGCTGAGTGCTCAACGGTGTGAGGTGTGTAGAGGAGGCCACGACACCAGGGACTGCCCCGTCAGTCAGCAGGAGCAGGTAAACTTTACGGGCTACCAGAACCGAGGGTATAATAATTATAATAATGCTTATGGATCAGGATGGAGATCTGGAAATAACCCACCTGGATTTAATGCCCACCCTAGTCAGCAAGGTGGAAGAGAAGCAGGACCAAGTGGAGGAAGTAGTGTCTACACGAAGAAAATCGAGGAGATGTTGGAGACACAGACACAGATGCTCACCCACTTGGTGGTTAAGGACAAGGAGACTCAGTAGAGACTGGATGCCCATGAAACTTTATTAAATAACCAGCAGTCAGCATTCCAGGATTTGCAGCGCACGGTAGGAGGCATCACTAAGAGCTTGAAGGATAGACAGGGAGGTCCGTCTTCAGTCCCTAATGCTTCAGTGATGGCCGTGTCAACTAGGAGTCGAAGAGTAGAGGAGGAAGAAGAAGTAGTGGAGACTATTATTGATACATTTATTCCTACTGTAGAGGAAGTCTCCCACAACACTGCTCGTCATATTCCGTCGTAGGAAGAGGTAAGGAAGATAGATTGGAGAGCCCACTTTGCTGCGATCGAGGCTAGGATGGTAGAGGAGCCACCGGTAGAAGAGGAAGAGCCGGTGGAAGAGGAGATAGTGATAGAGAAGCATGCCGAGAAGGCAGAGGAGAAGAAGAGTGGGGGTGTGATGAAGACCCTCGAGATTGACTTGGGCCGTGTTCCCTACCCAGCGCGCTTACTGCCATATAAGAAAGCTAGGGAATACAGTAACTTCCTTGATATGTTTAAGCAACTTAAGGTCAATCTCCCGTTCGTAGAGGTCCTACAACATATGCCTAAGTATGGCAAGTTCTTAAAAGATCATCTTTCCAACAAGAGGAAGTTATAGGAGGTCTCTAAAGTCTCACTTAGTGAGCGATGTTCTGCAGTGGTTCGGAACAAACTGCCAGAGAAACTGCCAGATCGGGGTCCCTTCACTATCCCGTGTCTGCTCGGCGGTTTGCCCTTGAACCACGCGTTGGCCGACCTAGGTGCTAGCATCAATCTGATGCCATATTCTATATATAAGCAGCTGGACCTAGGCGAACCAAATCCGATGCGCATGAGTATCTCCTTGGCTGACCGTTTAGTCAAGCATCCGCGGGGAATTGTGGAGAATCTTTTGGTGAAAGTAGGAAAATTTGTCTTCCCCGTGGATTTTGTCATCGTAGACATGGATGTGGATGATAGAGTCCCACTCATCTTAGGGCGCCCATTTCTGCTCATCGCCAAGGCATTGATCGATGTCTTTGAAGGGAAACTCACACTTCGTGTGGGGGATGAGTCGGTCACATTCGATGCTATAAAATCCGTGAAGAAGGCTGGTGAGCAGAGCCACTCCGTGTGCAAGATTGATGCCTTCATGGACTATCATCGGTACTCTGATCCAGAGATAGGAGTTGATGAACCCGTCCCTGACTTAGGAGAGTTATCTGCGTAGGCGGTAGAGTTAGAAGATTTGTTAGATGAGCCGAATGAATACGGCGATGAGATACCCAGTGATTTGTACGAGATGATAGGAGAGCTGGAGAAGATGATAAGCAAAACACCAAGTGTGGGGATGAATAAGGAGAGTGTAGAGGATCCCAAAGATCCTGGTGAGGTCTTAGAAGTCATTTCTTTAGAAATACATGTGCATAAACCTTTACCCGTCATATGTGTCCATTCCGAGGGGAGAACCGCTATGCCAATCCCTAGTTCTAAGACGTCTAAGTCTAGGCCACCCCATAAGAGAACTCGTGCGTTGAGAGATGTATGTGATTTAGGGAGAACACGAACCCCAAGTATGGGGACGTCTAGGGGTGATAATCTACTTGGTTATTTGAACAGTGTCATCTTGGGACCGTGTAGGTACAAGTTGTGGTGGAAAGATTTGATAGATGAAGGTGATAAGAGTCCAGTGCTTGGTAGGAATATGAGTGTGTTGAGGTTTTGGAGGACCGGTAGGCCGCGCATGATGAAGGCGGTTCCGGTTAGGATTAAGGAGAAGCCTCCTGATAGGCTTGCTTGAGTCTCGGGCAAGTGCCCGGGATGTATAGTTTGTACATTTCTTTAGTCTATTTTCGTATAATTTTTGTGTTTTTCGGTATGCGTGTTTTGTTTGTGTCGTGTTTTGCAGGGATTCGCGCTTGATTCGGTGAGAAGAATCATCAGGAATGAAGTTCCAGGTATTTTTACTTTTGTTTTTATGCTTGGGACAAGTTTTTATTGAATTTGGGTGAAAAGAAGTTTAAGGGGTGAAAAATTTTCTAAGTATAAAAAACTCCCTTAACTTTCTGTCACCAGGGATCCTTCGCGGTGCGCGAGGTTTTGTCTGTGGTGTCTCGTGGTACGCGATAGGTCTAGGAATGAGCCGACTTTATTTGCAACTCCTCACGGTACGCGAGGAGTGGCTCCTGGATCTTCGCGTTACGCGGGGTTCTCTTGGTTTTACCCTAATTCCTTTGTTTCCCATGGTTTCCCATACCCGTTCACCACCACCAATACACCATCCTCCATACATACTATCACATCATCCATTACCATATCATCCATCATCATTCATATCATTCACCTACCAACATGACAATGGGAGACTTGAAAACCGTTTATGACCGATGATCTACTTTGCTAGTGGCATTCATGTCTATGTGTTGGCCACTCATCGGGTACGAGTCCCTATAATGTATCTTGAGTCTTAGTGAGTCAGTTGAGTCTTTTATTTTAGTTTGAGTCTATATTGAGTCAGTTTAATGTTGCTAGTTTGTTTGAGTTTTATTGTGCATGTATTGATTGCTCCGTCCGTACTCAATCTCCATTCGAGCGGGGTCGATCTTATCTTATTTATCTTGTAAAGGCAACCCGACAGTCAATTGTGCAACCGCGATCGAAATGCTATACGGTGCACAAGAGGAAGAGCGAAGCTGGCGATCATTCACTGCTACTGCTACATTACCAACTAAGTCGATTCTTGTTTATTTTTGCATTTTTATTTTTAGTTGTATCTCAGTTCACATTGAGGACAGTGTGTTTTTCAAGTGTGAGGATGAGACTGCGTCTAGTGAGTCTAGTTGTCTAGGTTTGTTTTATTTTATAAAAATTAAAAAATACAAAAAAATTGAAAAAAAGTGAAAAAAATGTCCTTTGAAGTCAAAAGTTTTTGCATAATAAATGGAAAATGATAGTATAATTGGATCTGCTTATTGAGTTTTAAAGGATAATAAATAATAGAAAACGCGTTTAATTAGTGATGTTTTGGTAGACCGAGCCAGCTAGTAAAGCTTAATACTGTAAGTGTTATTTAGGAATTAATTGAATTTAAAATCATGATATCTTGTGGGTATTCTTCTTAGGGTAATCGGTAATACTGAAATTGTTAACATAGGGTGATAGGTACCACGTTAAGTTAAAATTTAGAGGTTTTTGAAATTTTTGACACACCACTCTTTTTTTATGAGAATAAATCTGAATGTTGGTGGCGCCCGCATCCATTAATTCCATGTTATTGAGCTTATTTGTTAGAATACCGAGTTTTGCTTATGTGTTACCCTCCGGGATGCCACTTGGAGAAAACACCCCTAAGTGATACTTATGTGCTTTATTGATTATAACTTAGTCTATGTGTTACCTTCCAGGATAGCGACTTGGTTGAAACGCCTCTAGATGAAGTTTAATTTGCTTATTAATGCTCATTATCAGTCATTCATTCATGATTTCATCAAATTTCTAAAACCTGTAAATCTTACTTTAACGTAGTGGGTAAATCTATATGGTTTGACCCGTGCCTAGACATGATCGTGAGAAGGGATTAGGTAGAGTAGTAGCTTCTAAGTGTGAGTCACATAGGTTGACTGGTAACTGTATAAAATGGAATTAGAACACATTACGTGGGATTAATAGTTGGTGCATGGGTTTAGGCTGTGTTTGGGATTACTTATTTGAAACTCCTTATGACTTATTCAAAAAGGTAATAAGTCATAAGTCATAAGTCACAATTTGTAACTTCTTAAAAACTTTGGGATTTTCTTTGAAAACTACTTATTGACTTATGCTATAAGTTAATAAGTTATAAGTAATAAGTAAGGATGGACTTACTTCTTGAAAAATGGTATAAGTAGGCTAAATAAGTAGCTTTCCCAAACACCTTATTAACTTATATAAGTTAATAAGTTAATAAGTAGAGTAAATAAGTAATCCCAAACACCCCCTTAATCGGACAGAAATACTAATTATTGCGTTTTAACGCGTGAGTATATTTGTGCTAATTGGTAATTGATTAATGTTAAGTTAGATCTGAGTTATGATTCTATTGTGGAGGTTTTCAAGGACGAAAAAAGGTTAAGTGTGGGGATGTTTGATGTAGTGCAAAGCACACATATTTTATCCTATAGTTTTCATGCGTTTTACTTAGATTTATATTCATTTTGAGTCATTTAAGTCTGTATTTTAGTCTATTGTATATTTTCAGGAGCTCGTGTGGAATAGGAAGCAATATCGTGAAGAAACCGAGCAAGAGAAGAAAGCCCAAGAGAAAAGAAGAAAAAAAGTTGGAGAATTATTCCCTCGCGATACGCGAGGGAGGAGAGTGAATATCTCACGGTACGCAAGGAAAGTAAAAACCGCCCGCCACAATTTTGGCCCTCGTGGTACGCGAGGGACTTGCTATCTTGTCTCGCGATACGCGAGAGATGGAAATTCTGAGAAAATTTTTGAATTAAATTGTCACACCCCCAATTTCAACTAACGGAGTTTTACCGTTTGGGAAGTGACGAACCAGGATCTCAGACATTAGTTACTTTGAACGACTCTACATGGGACTCAAAATGAAAATATCTTTTAAATCAGAGTATCAATGCGGAAGCGTAAAGAAAGTAAATGCGCAAAATACACGCACCCAAACCAAAGTTCAAAAGTCCAAAAAGTCTAAACGTCCAACCAAAACAAGTACAATAAAATAATTCAAACAAACATAAATAAGTTAAAAAGCAAAGTAGTTGAATCCCATGCATGCCCTAACGTGCACCTGTGTCTTATCTTAGCGACCTAAGAAAACATGTAAGAAAATATGTTAACACGAGGTTGGTGAGTCCACAGGTTTCAATATGTGTAAATAAGCGTTTGTCGGATTTATGTTCATTCAGTACGTATCTATAAGTAGCTAACCTATGTTCATGTTCAGCTCAAGCGTTTGCAACCAAAGCTGACTGTTTGTTTATTGCCTCCTGCCAGGTCTATCAACACTGGCGGTCTGAGTAGGCTAACATTTCACCCGTTCAATATCTAATCGAGTTAGCATGACTAACGCAGGTGGGATTTGTCAAACCCAGTAGTACTACTAAATATTACCTCGCTAAGATCCATATTAACGGTCCGATATTAGTTGAGGACTTTATGTGATAGCGTGTTACGCTTAGCATTTAACATTGATATCATACGAATTAAAAATCCAAAATCGTTTAGTCATGTTTTCTCCCCCAAGTTAAAACAGTAAAAGGGGCCGTGAAAACTCACATGCGTTGCGTTGTAGGTAGTATCACACAATCGACAAGTTGAAACCACGAGTGTAAGTCTCAAACGACTTACGAATGCCCTAAAATTATAAACACATAAATTAGGGATAGAAATGAGAATTGTGACAATGACCCGGAATGAGAAACGTCCTAAAGAAACGCTCTAGTAACCGAGAGTAGACGAACGTGTCCACGGGAATAAGAATTCTTTAATTAGTAATTAGATTATATATATACGTTGCGCGACGAATGACAACAATAATAATAAATATATTCGAGCGTTTTGTCATTTACAAAAATTAGAAAAATAATATAATTTAATATATTATTTTTAGGTTCGAAAGGATATTCTAATTACTCATTCGTGGTGCAAAATAGTAAATATATTATTTTTATGAACGCGATAAATGCGAGTAAATAATATAATTAATTATATTATTATTTGGTTTCAAATGTTGTACGAGGTTACAAAACGATACGAAATAATATAAATCCATTTATTATTTAATAATACGAGTCACGGGTTAAAAATAGTATAAACATATTATTTTATACAACTTTATGGTAAATATATTATTTTTAAAAGTGGGGAAATAATATAAAAATAGGTTAATAATTCAAACCCGAGCCTACGGGTTGTTTCCCGGGCTAAAACACATTTGTATAATATTATAATAACATAAGGTTTGATTTTTAATAATTAAATATGTTTAGGAAAATGTTTAAAAAGAAATGTGGGAGCCCGGACTCGAACCCGAGTCTCTCCCACACACACACACTGCCTTAACCAATCCGCCCGCTAGGGTCATCGATATATTATCTGGTTCCGATTGGTTTTAACACCCAAGTCAAGTGGGTTTCCCTCCCATAGAAGTCGAACCCAAACCAGTCCAATTATCATCGGATTTGACCACGATCGACCATAAGATCATAGGGGTTTAGTTATTCGGTCCATAACGAACCTGTAGTTGGTTTTAATTTGAAGAGTATCAAGTCTTTATTCGTTTAATTGTAGAAATATAGGCCGAAACCCTAGATCAAGAACAAGGGATCGATTTAATGAAATCTTGTGATGGTTGGAGTTAAAAATATAGGGCTTTTACTTGTTGGTTTACAAATCAGTCTGTATAATTTAATTTCATTTAAATCAGATGTAGGTATGGATTCGATTAAACAGAGAAGCATAAGAACCCTAGATTCGATCCGGTTTCGATTTGATGATATAAACCATAGATTTCATAGGGCTTTCAATGTAGACATCATGACGAGTCTACTGATGTGTTCAATTTATGTAACTCGTATCGAAATGATAGGGTCGACTAAATCGAAATCGTATGAACCCTAGGTAACTGTTTGTGATCGAATCGATGATATGAACCTCAATTAGCATAGGGCTTTGAATCTAGGCACTGATACGAAACTAAAGGTGTGATTAGTTACCAGAATTGATGACGAATTGGTAGTGATCGACTAAGTCACGGTCGCGACTTGTATGGTTTGGTCTCCGACGATCCTGGCTTCGTCTCCAACCAAATGCAATTGTGTAAAAGCTTGAGTGGGGCTCGAATGAGATGTGCAGAAGTTTGATTTCAGGAATTAATATCTAATTGATACGAATTTGTGCGTAAAAACAATGAAGTCGACGGTTATAGATTTATTACCCATAATTGGGTTTAATTTGATATAATAACGAGGATTAAAAGCTCAATGATGGATGTAATTGTTATTAAGGTTTATTTCAGTTACGAATTTAAACAGAAATTGGTTATAATTCGCGGATTATGCTTAAGAACATATGGTTTGACTTTTAAAAAGTCAAACAGGAGCTAAATCATGAAATCTTGACTTGCAAAGTCAATCAAATCAACTTTGGGTTAATTACCGAATTAATCCCTGTGGTTTCCATGTATTTGAGTTTGAATATTGGCAGAAATAATCCCTGGAGTTTGTGATGAGGTTAATTAAGTTAACTGTAACTAGATTTTGTTAACGGAGTTAACTGGAAAAGTCCGGATTGTCACATCATCCCCTAGTTGAAAGAATTTTCGTCCCGAAAATTAAATACTAAATTTTTTTTTCCGGGGTATCACATCATCCCCTAGTTGAAATAATTTTCGTCCCAAAAATTTAAATAGTACCTTGAGAATTTGATGTGGAGTGCTTGAACAGATTAGGATATTTGCGCATCATCTGATCCTCGCGCTCCCACGTGAATTCTGGTCCGCGTTTCGAGTTCCAACGAACTCTGACTATAGGGATCTTACTGTGCTTTAACGTTTTAACTTCCCTATCCATAATTTCCACAGGTTCTTCGATGAAACGTAACTATTCATCAACGTGTAGTTCCTCAAGAGAAACTGCGAGTGATTCGTCTGCTAGGCATTTCTTTAAATTTGAGACGTGAAAGACGTTGTGCACACCACTAAGTCTTTCAGGTAGGTCCAGTTGATACGCTACTGGTCCGATTCTCTTCATTATCTTGAATGGTCTAATATAACGAGGATTCAGTTTGTCTCGTTTCCCGAAACGAATTACACCTTTCCAAGGTGAGACTTTGAGTAAGACCATGTCACCTATTTGAAACTCTAAGGGTTTACGACGCTTGTCGGCATAGCTCTTTTGACGATAACAAGCTGCCGCCATACGATTTCTAATTTGAACGATCTTTTCAGAAGTTTCAAATACAAGTTCAGGACCTGTGAGTTGGCTATCCCCAACCTCGGTCCAACAAATAGGAGAACGGAATTTCCGTCCATAAAGTGCTTCAAATGGAGCTGCCTTGATGCTAGTGTGATAACTGTTGTTGTAGGAGAACTCCACCAACGGTAGGTGAGATTCCCAAGTGTTACCGAAATCAATCACACAAGCTCGCAGCATGTCCTCCAGCGTTTGAATAGTATGTTCTGTTTGGCCATCCGTTTGAGGGTGGTTCACTGTGCTCATATCTAGACGCGTGCCTAAGGCTTTATGTCACGACTGCCAGAAACGAGAAGTGAATCGTGCATCACGATCCGAAATAATAGAGATTGGCACCCCGTGCCGAGAGACTATTTCTCTCAAGTAAGTACGAGTAAGCTTATCCATTTTGTCGGTCTCTTTGATTGCTAAGAAGTGAGCGGACTTTGTTAATCGATCAACAATTACCCAGATGGTATCACATCCGGTAGGAGTTCGTGGTAATTTGGTGATGAGGTCCATGGATATTTGTTCCCATTTCCATATAGGAATTTCTGGTTGTTGCAGAAGACAGGATGGCTTTTGAATATTCAACTTTGACCTTCGCGCAAGTCAGACACTTACTACCATAGGTGGCTATATCGGCCTTCATCTTCAGCCACAAATATAGTACCTTTAGATCATGGTACATTTTGTCGGAACCTGTATGTATCGAGTAACGAGATTTATAAGACTCATCCATAACTAGTTCCCTTAGGTTTCCGAATACTGGAATCCATATTCGCTCGGCAAAGTTGCGAATACCGTCATATTTGACTTCAAGCTGCGCTTCCAGACCACGTGTACTTTCCAGCGGTAGATTTTCTTCTTTTAGGGCTTCGAGTTGAGCACTACGGATTTTGTCAGGTAATACGGGCTGAATAGTAAGGTGTAATGCTCGAACTCGTTTGGGTTTCGTTTCTTTTTGACTCAGGGCATCAACTACAACATTTGCTTTACCCGGGTGGTACCGGATCGCACAGTCATAATCGTTTAAGAGTTCGACCCAACGACGTTGTTGCATGTTCAACTCTTTCTGCTCGAAGATGTGCTGAAGACTCTTGTGATCGGTGTAAATGGTGCATTTGGTACCGTACAAGTAATGTCTCCATATCTTAAGTGCAAAGACTACGACTCCCAACTCTAAGTCATGAGTGGTGTAGTTTCTCTCGTGGACCTTTAGTTGACGTGAAGCGTATGCGATCACCTTTTCGCGTTGCATTAAGACACAACCCAGACCCTGAATAGATGCATCACAATACACTACAAAATCACCGGTTCCTTCTGGAAGAGCTAGAATAGGTGCATTGCAAAGTTTCTGTTTAAGATGTTGGAATGCTGACTCTTGGTTATCGCCCCAATTATAGGCTTTACCCTTTTGAGTTAAAGTAGTGAGAGGTTGAGCAATTTTTGAAAATCCTTCGATGAATCGACGGTAATATCCAGCCAATCCCAGAAATTGTCGCACCTCAGTCGGAGTAGTCGGTGCTGCCCAATTCTTGATGGCTTCTATCTTTGATGGGTCGACATGTATTCCTTTCTCGTTAATCACATGTCCTAGAAACTGAACTTCCCAGATCCAGAATTCACACTTGGAAAACTTAGCATACAGTTGCTCTCGCTTAAGTAATTCCAAAATTAGGCGTAGATGTTCCTCATGTTCTTCTTTGTTCTTGGAATAAATGAGGATGTCGTCGATGAAAACGATAACGAACTGGTCAAGGTAAAGCTTACACACACGGTTCATGAGGTCTATGAATACTGCAGGTGCGTTGGTTAATCCGAAAGGCATGACCATAAATTCGAAATGGCCGTACCTCGTTCTGAATGCAGTCTTTGAGATATCCTCTTCTCGGACTCTTAACTGATCGTATCCGGACCTAAGATCTATTTTGGAATAGAAACTCGATCCTTGGAGTTGATCAAAGAGGTCATCTATGCGAGGTAAAGGGTAGTAGTTCTTGATTGTGACTTTATTCAGCTCCCGGTAGTCAATACACATACGAAAGGTTCTGTCCTTCTTCTTGACAAATAGTACCGGAGTTCCCCACGGTGATGAACTAGGTCGGATGAAACCTTTATCTAACAAATCTTGTAATTGCGTGGACAACTCTTGTAATTCACTCGGTGCCGGTCTGTAAGGTGCCCGAGCAATCAGTGCAGCTCCGGGTGATAGATCAATTTGGAATTCAACTTGACGGTGCGGTGGCAGACCGGGCAGATCCTCGGGAAATACTTCCAAGAATTCACGAACGATGGGAATATCTTCAATCTTCTTCTCTTCTGATGGCTGCTCAGCAACGAGATCCAAAATAGCCGTATGCCCCTTTCGAAGGCATTTTTGTGCTTTCATAAAAGATATGATGCCCATGACTGCACCAACTCTTTCGCCTTGAACGGAAAGGGTTTCTCCACCCGGGAGAGGTATACGAACAATCTTCTCATGACATATAATTTTGGCTTGGTTTTTAGATAACCAATCCATGCCGACAATTACATCAAAACTACCAAGTATGACCGGCATAAGATCGATATCAAATATATGTTTAGCTAGCTCAAGTTTACATCCCTTAAGAATGTGAGTTGCCTCAATTATTTGGCCATCAGCTATCTCTATTGTATACTTAGCTTATAATAGAGTTGAAGTTCCTTTTATCATAGCACTAAGTTTCTTAGATATAAAACTTCTATCAGCACCAGTGTCAAAAAGGACAGAAGCCAAGTAATTATTTACGAGAAACTTACCGGTGACCACGTTATGGTCGTAACGGGCTTCTCCAGATCCTAGTACGAAGGCTCGTCCCTTCGCACCATTTCCTCCACCATTTCCATTGTTACCACCATTGCCATTGTTATTCTGGTTAGAGTGGTGGTTTCCATTACCCCCTTTCTTCAATTGAGGACAATTCTTCCGAATATGCCCCTCCTTTCCGCTCTCAAAGCAACCGCGTGTGGATCCCGGTTGTTGAAAAGGCTGTTTAGCTTGTAACTCACCCCTGCAGTCCTTAGTAGCATGACCTATTTTGTCGCACCTCTGGCAACGACTGCAAAACCCAAAGTGGTGGAAGTTACGCTTGTTACACTTCGGAGACTTCCCCGCGTAACAACCCTGGTTTTGACCTGAAGTGGTCGACTGGTTGAAGTTCTTGGTAGGCTCAAACCTACGCTGTTGTTGCTGCTGCGGTTGATTAAACTGGGGTTGGTTGGGTTGGGGACCTTTGGAGTGAGAGTTGTAGTGGTTGTGGGTATTGGAATGATGATCAAACTTGCGTTTGTGAGTGTCGGTGGATTTAGAGACCAAACCTCTCGGAGGTAGAGTCCCTTGTGTCACTGCTTGGTCGGTTAACTTATCGGCGGATCATTTGTTGGATAGTGGTAGGATTTGATGAAGTAACCATGCTTTGTATTTGAGGTACTAGAGCTCCAATGTAAAGCTCAATTCTTTTGTAATCAGGAGTTACCATATGCGGGCACATAGTAGCAAGTTCATGGGAACGTGTGGTGTAGAGTTCAATTTCAGAACCCTCCATCTTTAGGCTCCAAAACTCTCCCTCTAACTTCTAGATCTCATCGCGAGGACAGTATTCCTCCTTCATCATGGATTTGAATTCTTCCCACGGAAGTCCATTTGCCATGGCCAGACCCAACATTTGGACCTGGGCGTTCCACCATGTGAGTGCCGGGCCTTCTAAAGTTCCGGCGACAAACTTCACCTGATTAGCCACGGGGCAGTTGCACATGGCAATCACCGATTCAACCTTCTCAAACCAACAAAGTAGTCCAATGGCTCCTTCAGCTCCACTAAAGGCGTGGGGCTTACAATCCATGAATGCCTTAAAAGTGCAGGCTGGTTGTTGGTTTTGCTGATTTTGCTGGCCTGGATTTAGAAATAAAAATAGGATTGGAATTATAGAATTTTGGAAGAGGTTTTTACGAGTTGGATTGACATCATTAGTCAATAGCTAAAGCATTTACCTGCAGCATTCTGTGCTGCTAGAGCCTCCGCCACACTATCATTTATCAGTGTCGCTAGCTCTGCTGCCGTCATGTTAATGGTACCACGACCACCGGCACGGCCTCCGCGTCCTCTCCCTGACATGATTCTTCACAATCACAAATGAAAAACACTGAGAAATATATCGCATATTAAACATTATTCAGGTATGAGTAAGGAGATACAACATCTAATATTTTGAAAATTAAATAAATTGTAAGGCTACAAAATAAATAACTCAAATATTAAACTTCTCATGCTTTTATTGGATGGGAACAACATTACCCATCTAGGTTTGAAAAGAGAAATAACATAAGCAAAAGCAAACATGAAAAGGAAGATAGAATAGGAAGACCATCAAGCATCTTCGTCATCGGAAGAAACATACGATTGCGCATCGTCTATCTCTACTGGTTCCTCCTCCAAAGGCTCCTCTTCGAAGGGCTCTTTTTCAAAAGGTTCCTCCTCAAAAGGTTCCTCCTCGCCATCAGAAAGTGGAATCTCCTCGGGAAATAGAGCGGCTTACAATTGAGCTTCCAAGTGAGTCACCCTCTCTTGAAGACCTTCAGCAGTGTGGTTTGCTACATGTAGCTGAGTTTCCAGAGCAGCCACCCTCTCCAGAACTCCTTCCATGTCATCGTCTGAGGTGTCCACCCTCATCTCCAAGTGTGTCACACGATCCACTAAAAGGTTATGGAACTGGTCAGTTACTGCTAGTTCAGCAGTTAGAAGTTCTATCCATACTTTATTCTCCTCTATTTGAGGCACCTTTTCAAAATACTCGGTATCTCATCGGTAGCATCCTTTACAATGCTTAACTCCCTAGACATATAAAACTCAAAGGCTGCAAAAGCTTGTTCCATAGTACATGGCAAGCTAGGAAAGGTAGGTGATGAGGAAGTAGAATCGAAGTAAGGTGATGGGACATTTCCCATTTCGATCCATCTTTGGATCATTTGTGGGTATGTGTTCCAGTTTCGAGCAGGATTCATTGCTTGTGCGCTGCTTTCTTCCCCTTGGTCAACTGAATAGTCACTGGAAGTAGTCCGGCGCCTTTTGGGCTCCGGGGATGATAGGATAGGTGCCTTATGTCTTGGTGCCTTAGGTGATGAAGGTGGGGTTGACGACATGTTCCTGTAACAATACATATAAGTGCCAAACATCCAAATGACATGTAACTAATGTGTGAGGCTATAGTCTAGTATGCAATCCTAGTTCTCTATAACCAATGGCTCTGATACCAATCTGTCACACCCCCAATTTCAACTAACGGAGTTTTACCGTTTGGGAAGTGACGAACCAGGATCTCAGACATTAGTTACTTTGAACGACTCTACATGGGACTCAAAATGAAAATATCTTTTAAATCAGAGTATCAATGCGGAAACGTAAAGAAAGTAAATGCGTAAAACACACGCGCCCAAACCAAAGTTCAAAAGTCCAAAAAGTCCAAACGTCTAACCAAAACAAGTACAATAGAATAATTCAAACAAACATAAATAAGTTAAAAAGCAAAGCAGTTGAATCCCATGCATGCCCTAACGTGCACCTATGTCTTATCTTAGCGACCTGAGAAAACATGTAAGAAATATGTCAACACGAGGTTGGTGAGTTCACAGGTTTCAATATATGTAAATAAGCGTTTACCGGATTTATGTTCATTCAGTACGTATCTATAGGTAGCTAACCTATGTTCATGTTCAGCTCAAGCGTTTGTAACCGAAGCTGACTGTTTGTTTATTGCCTCCTGCCAGGTCTATCAACACTGGCGGTGTGAGTAGGCTAACATTTCACCCGTTCGATATTTAATCGAGTTAGCGCGACTAACGCGGGTGGGATTTGTCAAACCCAGTAGTACTACTAAATATTACCTCGCTAAGATCCATATTAACTGTCCGATATTAGTTGAGGACTTTCTGTGATAGTGTGTTACGCTTAGCATTTAACATTGATATCATACGAATTAAAAATCCAAAATCGTTTAGTCATGTTTTCTCCCCCAAGTTAAAACAGTAAAAGGGGCCGTGAAAACTCACATGCGTTGCGTTGTAGGTAATATCACACAACGGACAAGTTGGAACCACGAGTGTAAGTCTCAAACGACTTACGAATGCCCTAAAATTATAAATACATAAATTAGGGATAGAAATGGGAATTGTGACAATGACCCGGAATGAGAAACGTCCTAAAGAAACGCTCTAGTAACCGAGAGTAGACGAACGTGTCCACAGGAATAAGAATTCTTTAATTAGTAATTAGATTATATATATACGTTGCGCGACGAATGACCACAATAATAATAAATATATTCGAGCGTTTTGTCATTTACAAAAATTAGGAAAATAATATAATTTAATATATTATTTTTAGGTTCGAAAGGATATTCTAATTACTCATTCGTGGTGCAAAATAATAAATATATTATTTTTATGAACGCGATAAATGCGAGTAAATAATATAATTAATTATATTATTATTTGGTTTCAAATGTTGTACGAGGTTACAAAACGATACGAAATAATATAAATCCATATATTATTTAATAATACAAGTCACGGGTTGAAAATAGTATAAACATATTATTTTATACAACTTTATGGTAAATATATTATTTTTAAAAGTGGGGAAATAATATAAAAATAGGTTAATAATTCAAACCCGAGCCTACGAGTTGTTTCCCGGGCTAAAACACATTTGTATAATATTATAATAACATAAGGTTTGATTTTTAATAATTAAATATGTTTAGAAAAATGTTTAAAAAGAAATGTGTGAGCCCGGACTCGAACCCGAGTCTCTCCCACACACACACACTGCCTTAACCAATCCGCCCGCTAGGGTCATCGATATATTATCTGGTTCCGATTGGTTTTAACACCCAAGTCAAGTGGGTTTCCCTCCCATAGAAGTCGAACCCAAACCAGTCCAATTATCATCGGATTTGACCACGATCGACCATAAGATCATAGGGGTTTAGTTATTCGGTCCATAACGGACCTGTAGTTGGTTTTAATTTGAAGAGTATCAAGTCTTTATTCGTTTAATTGTAGAAATAGAGGCCGAAACTTTAGATCAAGAACAAGGGATCGATTTGATGAAATCTTGTGATGTTTGGAGTTAAAAATAAGGGCTTTTACTTGTTACTGGTTTACGAATCAGTCTTTATAATTTAATTTCATTTAAATCATATGTAGGTATGGATTCAATTAAACAGAGAAGCATAAGAACTCTAGATTCGATCCGGTTTTGATTTGATTATATAAACCATAGATTTCATAGGGCTTTCAATGTAGACATCATGACAAGTCTACTGATGTGTTCAATTTATGTAACTCGTATCGAAATGATAGGGTTCGACTAAATCGAAATCGTATGAACCCTAGGTAACTGTTTGTGATCGAATCGATGATATGAACCTCAATTAGCATAGGGTTTTGAATCTAGGTACTGATACGAAACTAAAGGTGTGATTAGTTACCAGAATTGATGACGAATTGGTAGTGATCGACTAAGTCACGGTCGCGACTTGCATGGTTTGGTCTCCGACGATCTTGGCTTCGTCTCCAACCAAATGCAACTGTGCAAAAGCTTGAGTGGGGCTCGAATGAGATGTGCAGAGGTTTGATTTGAGGAATTATTATCTAATTGATACGAATTTGTGTGTAAAAACATTGAAGTCGACGGTTATAGATTTATTACCCATAATTGGGTTTAATTTGATATATGATGGATGTAATTGTTATTAAGGTTTATTTCAGTTACGAATTTAAACAGAAATTGGTTATAATTCGCGGATTATGCTTAAGAACATATGGTTTGACTTTTAAAAAGTCAAACAGGAGCTAAATCATGAAATCTTGACTTGCAAAGTCAACCAAATCAACTTTGGGTTAATTACCGAATTAATCCATGTGGTTTCCATGTATTTGAGTTTGAATATTGGCAGAAATAATCCCTGGAGTTTGTGATGAGGTTAATTAAGTTAACTTTAACTGGATTTTGTTAACGGAGTTAACTGGAAAAGTCCGGATTGTCACATTTGATAGCCATTGTGATAAGAGTTTGAGTTTTGGCCGTCTACACAGCTACTTTGAGCTATTTTGGGAGTTTGGAAGCCAATTGGAGTGAAAGTTCATAGCTCTTGGATCCGGGTTCGTTAGTAATAGCGTATTCGATTTCAAAGTCTTGATTTTTATGTTTGATTGAACCATGTTTTATGCTTTTACTTCTGTCATGGATGTTTTGAGTATGATTCTTGGCTAGATATGTGATACTGCCTAGGTTTATGATGAATATTTGTTAAAGTCTTGATTTTTATCGGTTTTTGGATTCATATAACGGGTTAATGATTTTTGTAAAGATCTTGAGTTAATAATCATGATGATCATGTATGCTTGATTTTGTTTTGTGTTGATTAATGTTCCGCATGTTATCTTGTTGAATGTCTTTCATTAATAGATGCATGTTTAGGTTATTTGCTTGTTGCTTGTGACCGTGATGGTATTGCTAGACGTAGTGAGCCATAGGAGCGTTAGTTGATCCTTGCTAGACTGAGTGTTCATCCTGTCTCAATACCCGAGAAGTGAGAGGTAGTCAGTTAGTCTTCGGTATTAGGATTCTGAGTGAATTGTCTGAGAAGAAATCCCCTTAGGTGGTCTTAGTATTTTTTTGCTATAGTGTGTCATAGTTGTTATCTTGAGATTGCCCTGTGCATTCTTCGAATGTATTGTGGACAGTGAGACTGAAAGGTGATCTGTCTTATGGGTATATTATCACTGTTGGAGAGACTGAAAGCTAATCTAACTATCTGGTGAGTTTAGTACACTTTAGGTTCCTTAGTTGGTGACACCCTGAGAGCGATTAGGGATCTACTAGGCTGTCTAGAGCTGTTATCTTTAGAAACCCAGATCCATCATAGTTTTCATAACCGATAGAAGTTGAGTTTTGCAAGTAGGATTCCGACCTAGGTGGTATTCTCCTATCTTTGATATCTTCCTTAGTACTTTGTCTTGATAGTTAGAATCGTTCTTAGTTTTCTGCATTATTAGTTTAATCAGTAGTGTTGTAAACCCCCAAACCAAATCATCTTTAGTCCGAGTCAGAGTCTAGTTTAGCTATAGTAGTGTCTCTAGGGTTCAATATTCCGGTATACCATTAAGCTGTGCTACACTCGATAGGTACACTTTCCTGTTAGTGCTGTTTAGTTCATAGGTACTCCATCTTATTACTTAGGAGTCTAGGTTAGGTTTTGTTAGTTTTTATATAGACCGTCTGGACGACATCAAAGATCATGCAGGTAACACTTAACAACAATTCCTTATTGTTCTAGCATGTTAGCACAGTTACCATATTTAGTAAGTTTCCATATTTAGAAGGAATGATCAAGACTCAAGTTTTCTAGAAACTATGTTTACTAACATGTTCAGGAGACCAATCTAACACGTCCTAGATCAACACATTACATACTATATGTCTAGAACTCAACATGTGGTTCATAATCTAAATTAAAGGTTCCTTTTAAAGTAAGTTTTGAACACAACTGCAATTTCAATGATTCAAAGTTCCTAATATGTTTCTATGTTCATCATAACACATAAGCAAGCATCACATTGTACCAACCATGTCTAAAGATCACATCCCAAATTGCAAAGACTCAAAAAGTTACTACATATAGCAAGCTATGAATACCATGCGTGATTTCTAATATCTAGTACTTCAAAACATGTTATTATGTCCTAACTAACATAAAACTACCATCAAACTACAACATGCATGTCCAAATTGTAAACCATTGACGTTCATGACAAATAAAGTTTCTACTTTTAGAAACCCTAAGAAACCGAGCTAGATACATGAAATCCAATTCAACAAAATACATTATCATGAATCAACTAACATATAAACATCATCATATCACATCAATTACATCTAACATGTGATCTAGAAAATCAATAAAGTTACTAATAATAGTAACTCTCGGTTTTCATGCAACTAGGATTTTTCTAACCACATCAAATCTAATCAAATATCGTAACAACACATAATTAATGTTAAAGTTAACATCTTTATTGATAAAAATTATTGTTTGGATGAACTAGGGTTTCACATAACCCATAATCGCAAAAAAAACATATAAAAGCGAATAAAAATCTTACTTGATGCATTACTAGAGATGGTTAGCACTTGGATTGATAAAAAACACCAACAATTGCACTTTGGAAATTGATTTGGAGATGGTTTGATGGTGGGGTGTGGTCGGCGATCTCAAGGGAGAATGGGGGGAAGGGTTTCGGCCAAGAGAGGAGTAATGGGGCTAGGGTTTTGTAAACATTTTATAAATAAGGTAATTCCATGGGCCAAAAATGGGTTAAAATATGTTTAGGTGGTCCATGGGTTAATTTAATTTAATTAAGTCTAATTACATAAAATGATTCCTAATAAATATTTTTAGAAAAACTACTAAAGCATTAAAGTCACGCTGTTACGCATAAACGTACACGGTTTCACGAAAGTTCACGAATTAAGCATAGAATCATATAACACATAATTTCACATAAATTATATTAAATATAATTGTTCGGAATAGTACTTTGATTATTCACCAACGTTCGGGGGCAGACTCGTGTGATTCGAGAGTTCTTCGAATTACCGTTACTTGAGTGTTCGTGTAATAACCGACACACTTAATTAACCCTAATCGAGTGTAATGCATGAATGAATAATTGAGATAACGGAGTTTGTGTTAACGGTGTTAACCTGAAAATGCCAGGTGTCACAAGATCCACCTCTCGCTTTCTCACATGGAGTATTTGACTCCATGCCGACCCATGAAGTATCCACATTTCATGTCACCCTTGAAGTACTTGACTTCACTTTCACACGTGTGGTTCTTGACCTCACTACCACCCGTGAAGTATTTGACTTCACATAAACACCTCCATGAAGTATCCACACTTCATATAATCAATCAATTTACCTTTTTACACCAACGGTTGACTTTTACCATATTAAGTCAATTTTAGTCTAATATTACCACATTCAACATTTTAGTTGACCCTTGACCACATAGAGTCATTTACACCATTTAACTACATATCATTCATTAGTTTGACCAATAACCACGTAAGTCAATTTACATATATTTACTACCTTTACACAATCAAGTTTGACTATTAGCCACATAGTCTAATTACACATACTTACCACATTGCACATTTAAGTTTGACTATTAATCACATAGTCTAATTACATCTATTTACAACTTTTGCATATTCAAGTTCGACTACTAATCACATAGTCTAATTACTCCTTTTTTAACATAATAGTTTGACCCTATACGACTAAAGTCAAATTACACCAATTTCACCATTATTCACAATAGTTTGACTTATACCACATTAAGTCAATTTTATATAAATTTCACCATTATTCACAATAGTTTGACTTATACCACATTAAGTCAATTTTATATCAGTTTCACCATTATCCATAATGGTTTGACTTATACCACATTAAGTCAATTTAATCCAATTTCACCACATTCTACATTTTTAGTTGACTCTAACCACATTGAGTCATTTACACCATTTAACTACATTAAATTATTTAGTTGGGCTAATTTTCCACATTAAGCCAACTACCTCAATTTTTACCAAATCTCATCCATTAGTTTGACTAATTGCCACATTAAGTCAACTACATCAATTCTACCACATACCACATTCAAGTTTGACTAATAACCACATAGTCAAAATCAACATACAACATATAAATATAATTTAACACATAATCTACTTACATGTAACTACTTATCCACTACTAAGTAAGTGCAAAGCACTTACCTTTGCCAATGAAGATTCCAATTGGTCTTCAAAGCTAACATCTTTAACAGCTAAACATTCCATATGTTTTAGTAATCCAATTTACCTCAATACAATCACCAATTGATGTTTAACTCCCACCCAAGAGCTTATGATCATCACTATCATCTAATCTTGGTTTATTAAGCTCTAAACAAGCTTTTAACCATTACTAAACCAATTCTACTCATTTTGACCCATTAAGGATTTCACCCAACTTCCATAATTTCATCCAATTAAAAAATCACCAAATCAATTAATTTTTATACTTGAAAATGCGTTTATATAACTTCATAAACACTTATTCACACTTAATTCACCATTTAAACATCTCAATTGCAAAACCCCTAAATTGGGTTCTCAAGAACCCTAATTTTCAAAACTCCAATTTGATGAAATTAACATGAATTGATTACTCATCTAGCTTTAGTAATGCTAGATTATCAATCCTACTCAACTACAATTTCACTACAACCACCAATTTTCGTCCATTAGGGTTCATCAACCCAACTTCCATCAAGAACAAGAACATGGAGGATTTGATGATAGAGGAGATACTTACTTGATGATTTGAAGGTGAAGAACACTTCTAAATCAATAGATTGAGCATGCAATTCTTCCAAAATCAGATTGAAGCTCCTCCCACTTGCTCCCTTGTGAATCAAGACACACACACACACACTCATTCTGATTAGATTGTGTGTGTCGCTACACACATACATACTCAAATCCAGATTTGGGAATTGGCAAGAATAGCCCCTGCACTCCCCCTTTTAACTCCTTTTTCCCAAAACTAGGTAATTCCATAAATTTAAAAGGCATCCTCCAACATCCTTTTATTTAAAAACACACCCTATAAAATAATGAACATATTATAAGATTAACCCAAAATTTGGTTCGTTACATAAGGGAATCAAATGGCTCCCCATCTCTAAAATTTAAGACAAATGTAAAAAAAAATTTATTTTTTCGCTCCACATCAGGCTTCCCTTATCCCTCAAATTTTAAAGTTCATTAAAATAACTCCATAAATTTAGGGCTCTACTATTCACCCGTAAAGTTATTATTTTGTTATTTTTTTAGTTTTTCATATTAAAATAAAATATTATTTTATATATGTATATATGTATATATTGTTTTATATAAAATTTAAGACAAATGTAAAAAAAAATGTTTTTTCACTCCATATTAGGCTTCCCTTATCCCTCAAATTTTAAAGTTCATTAAAATAACCCCATAAATTTAGGGCTCTACTATTCACCCCTAAAGTTATTATTTTGTTATTTTTTTAGTTTTTCATATTAAAATATTATTTTATATATGTATATATTGTTTTATATAAATTCAAGGGTAAATTACAGAAATCATGCTTTTATGTTTATACCATTTTTCAGTTTATGTCACTTAGCCCAAAAAATGTCATAGATCATCCTTTACATTTAAATTCGTTGCTGTTTATGTCCTTTAGCCTAACGATTGTTAGATTTTTGAGGTAAGTTCTATCATGTACAGTGCACATGAGGTTGTTTTTGTCATTTTACCCTTTATGGGACCATTTGTGTAATTAACTTAGACTCTTAAAACCACACCACCGGAAAAGGCTCATCCGACCGTTTCTGCTCTCTCCCCCACGGACACAAGCCGATGCACTTGCAAATTACCGGCGCCGGAAATGCCTCCATCACCGCCGCAACATATGTTAACACCAAATCGGATACAACTCCCAATTCAACACACCTCAACTTCCCCTTCCAACTGATCAAATCGAAGAGGATACCTCCTGCCTCATCGCTTCTCGTGAACCTAGATCTGGAGTCCTGCAAATCACCGGCGTCGAAAATGCCAATCACCTCCTGCCTCTTGCCTTCCCCTGATCAAATAGTAGAGGATACCTCCTGCCTCTTCGCTTCTCGTGAACCTAGATCTGGAGTCCTGCAAATCACCAACAAATCACCTCCTGCCTCTTCGCTTCCCTTGTAAATCACTGGCGCCAGAAATGCCACCATCACCGCCGCCACATATGTTAACATCAAATCAGATACAACTCCCGATTCAACACACCTTAACTTCCCCTTCCAACTGATCAAAATCAGAGAGGATTGCCTACACAGCCTCTTCGCTTCTCATGAACCTAGATCCGGAGTCCTCAAAACCCTAGATCTCCAAACCTCCAAATCCACCTCCGTCGAAGTTCTCACACTCACCGACACTCCTACATCCAGTCACCACCACCTCCGTCGCCGCCATAATCCCAACGTCGAAAACCCTAATTTTCGCTTCTTCGTGTTTGAAGAACAGAAACGGCGTGATGCGGTGGTTGACGGTGTTGGTGATACGGCGGTGGTGGGCACAGAAGTTAGAGAGAGAGAGTTGAGAGAAAGAGATGAGAGAGATGGTAATTTATCTTTGTATATATATGTGTATATATATATATATTTGTGGGTAAAAAAACCAAAACACCCTCATATGCAAGGCACATGTCTGGAGTTAACTGAAAAAATTAACGTCCGTTAGACCAAAGGACGTAAACCGCAACAAATTTAAACGTAAAGGATAATCTCTAACATTTTTTTGGCTAAAGGACATACGCTGAAAAATGGTATAAATATAAAGGACGATTTATGTAATTTACTCTAAATTCAAATATACACTTGTTGTTTTCGGTATAAATTTTATAAAAACCAAGTCATTTTCGGTTTATAAAAATATTTATACAATATGACTCAAATTTTTAAACGTAGATAAAAATAAACACGACATAATGACGTATTGATATTTATAGAATATGACTCAAATTCTTATAAATTTTTATATGTATATTAAAAAATAGTTAAGATTGTAATTGAAAGAAAAAGAAATAAATAATATAAAAGAATATAGAGATAGGGATGGAGAATTAGATGTGAGAGGTTTTAGAAAATGATTGATAAATTTAGAAAATATTAATTTTTAGTTAAATTATAGGGATGGAAATAAGAAACCTGATGTGAATGCTCTTAGACTCCTCATTTTACCGGTTGTAACGACAAGTTGTTATTATTTATGTGACTTGACCCGACCCAAACCAAAAATCCAGTAGTCGAGTAAATAGACGTTCAAGCACTGTAAAAAACGACCCGACAATAAAAAAAGTTTATGGGTCCGCCACCAAGTAAACACATCAATTACACACTCTTACTTTATTCAAGAACTCAATTTGCTTTGCAAAATGTTCAATAATTTAATTGAAAGTGAATGAATTTGATATGATGTTTTCTTGTTTTGGAATGATGATATCTTTTAGATTTGTCATAGATTTCTTGTTTGGGTGAAGTGTGACGAAATATTTCACCAAATCATGTCGAAGATAGTGGTAGCAATTTTCTTAAAAATAATGGGGGCTACACTTTCTAATTTGGAAGAGGATGAATTTAGCGTGTCCGTTTGTTAAGAATTGTTGAAATGGGTGAAGTGGTTTGAGACGGGGTTTAAAAATGGATTGAAAAATGGTTGATTAAATATTTTTTTAAGTAGCCGTTTTTAAACGGCATTGTTACCGTTGCACCCAATCCACGAGCGTGGATATCTCCACAAAAAGTGGCAAAACCGTGGACCACGTATGGGGACGCGGTGTTCCACGTACCACGAGTTCCACGTCAGATCCCATGATGGTTATGGTGTCCACGCATGTACACCGAATAGTCTTAGCAAGAAGATAAAGGTATTAATCTAAATAAAAGATTTGAGAGTTAATTTCGTTTTTTTTTTGTAATTTTTATTATTTTTTAACAAGTTATATAAAAATCCCCTTACTATATTAGTAATTTGCATTACTAATCCTTTAGATGTAAAAGGACAGAAATTCTTTTTCATTTAACAAAAACATCTAACGAGGTTAGTAAAAAGAACTCAAATAGTTAAAAATTTTAAACCTCAAGCCATGATTTAAGGAAAAAAAATTATACTAGAATGGTTAAATTAGTAAACCTGTGGAACAAAAACGAAATTAACTCAAGAAAATTGTTAAAACTATCAATTCATTGTCAAACACAATGTACATCAATTCATTCTTAGACTGTAGTTAGACACATTGATTTTTATTAGATCGTTTATATTGGTGATTAATTTAGGTTGTGTGTTTTAGTTTTCTATTAAGGTTGATGGTCTGGGTTTTTCGTCTGGAGCTAATTGGGCTTGTACCTTTTCTCTCAACAGAAGATCATCGTCTAGATCTAGGGTTTTACCATCGAGTTCTTGCTTCTGGATTTCTGTGTAATTATGGTTTGTATTAGATTATCATATTTGAGTCTGTAAATTAAGAAGAAATCAAGGACGAAATCATAATTCAAAAAGTTGACTGTTTCTTTTGTATTGGTTCAAGAAAGTTAAAAACTTAAAATAGAAAAAGAAAAAAGATATCACATTTGTACTATTTTTATAATTTTAAACTTTTAATCTATGTATCACATAATAAGATTATTTATTTTGATAGTATTTATATATAATAATTATATCTGATAGTTAATTATATATCGCATTATATAAATATGAAAACAGCAATTCTAGAATAATTGGGTTTTTTCGGGCCAACACCTATAACATCCAGGGCAGTTCATCACAGGAGGAACCCCCTAACTGAGTAAACCCCATGACCTGGCCACAGACCCATTTTTTACTGTTGCCAGGATTCGAACCCAAGACCTTCACTATGGAAAGTGATTGAGCTAC
This sequence comes from Smallanthus sonchifolius, assembly GCA_023525975.1. Taxonomy (NCBI): domain Eukaryota; kingdom Viridiplantae; phylum Streptophyta; class Magnoliopsida; order Asterales; family Asteraceae; genus Smallanthus; species Smallanthus sonchifolius. The sequence continues at coordinate 13,033,476 of CM042028.1, read as the reverse complement.
CATTGCACTAAATGGCCAACAGTTGCATTATATAAATAATATCCATGCACGTTGGTTATTAAAAAATCTACGATATGATTTAGGATTTAATAAATCATAAAAAGCACATAGGAGACCACAAGATTCCCGGATGAAAAAGAAAACCTTCGGTGGCAAGCAGCCATACGAAAACGGTCCATGGGAACTTGGCATATGTCGTCCATCCTTTGCATGGCCATTGGCCACCCTTCCCCTCTGCATAAAAAAGATTTGTTCTCCTGGACTGGACCTAAATCATTTAAAGAAAAACATTTCACAAAAATATATTATTATTATTTTCTTTGAACGGCGAACATTGAATGTTGTGACGTCGCACCCCACGTTACATGGGAGAGCCTCGTCCAACTCCGGCCAATATGTTGTTTTAACCGGGCCTACTTGGCGTCAGAGTTGGAGAGCATCCAAGGAAATATCCCACCCAATACGGCCCCTTCCGGGCTTGAGGGAGAGCCGAGGCTCGAACCTTGGATCGGCGTGGGTAAAACCCTGGTGCATCAGCCTAAGAACTATGACTCATTTGCATGCCTAAGAAATTAATGGTGGTGGCAGGAATTGAACCCGGGTCACTTGGGACTTCAGGCTTCATCTCAACCACTACAACACAACCTATTTGACACAAAAATATATTATTAACTTCTTATTAGATTTATAAGAAAGTTAAAGGTAGGTTTATAGTGCGTAGTGTGGCGATGGTATTGTGATGAGATTAGCCATGAAGAAATAAGTATCAGATATTAAACAACACTAAAAAAATTCTCCGGTGTCACTTGACCTCATACCTGACACACGATATCACATTTTTTATTATATACAATGCCATTTACGTTGGTAAGAGTGTAAGACGCTAAAATGAAGGACTTAAGCTAAGTTAGCATAAGTTAAGTTCCAGCTCATAACAATATAAGTTATTTTGGCTTTGACTACTAATCTTCAATTCAAGCTATAAACTAAGCTCATATTCAACTCGAGACAGTTCACGACAAGCTGAGCTGAGTCGCTTGATTTCGTTTTTTTAGAATTCTTAAATAACAAGTTAATATACTTTTATTTTTGGCAACGTGACTTTTTTTCATCAAATTTGAAAAAATGTGCTATCTTTTACGTCCATTTTAGACAATTAACTTTAAATATTATATTACAAATTCACTGTTATGAAAATTGATAAAATATTGCTTAAACTTTTGGAAACGTTAAAACTAAAATAATAATAATAATAATAATAATATTATTATTAATAATAATAATATTATGATATTATAAATATGTAATTTTGTTTTTATTTTAGTTTTAACGTTTCCAAAAGTTTAAGCAATCTATATGATTCGTACTTTTAGAATTTTAAATCTATAAATTAAAAAACGTTTATTCATCTGTATATCAAATGAAATATTCTAACATATTTTCAACGGACGTGAGTGATTAAAAATTCGTCTACTTTACCCGTACCCAATCATAAACATCTGGAATCAGTACTTCACTTTTTTCACATTTTTGTTGAAAATATCACGAATTCGATTCGTCTTTTTAATAAGTAAACCTACAAAAAAAGTAGGGTTTTCACTAGAATCCAGAACCTAAAGACCACATATATAGCCAAACAACACACACACATACTCCACCAAAACACACAATGGGTTGGTTCATAAGAGACGGAAGATCAGGGCTAAGCTGGGCTGACCAGGCCCTTGGCTCAATATCCGCACCACCCATGCAACTGCTAGCCTTTTTGGGTCTAGTCATACTCTTGATGTCCATGTCTACTTACACGGAATTCAAGGTTCATATTGAAAGGGGGAAGATGGCCCTCAAGTTGTTCTTTTACTTGTTGCCACTTGCTTTGTTTCTTGTAGCCTATGTGACCATGAGGTACCGGTTGCCATATGTGGTTCGAGCCGCGAATCTGCCAATGGGGTCTGGAAAGCAAGATGGATGCTCGCCTTGGGGGGTGGCGTTCCTAGTCGTCTTGGTTTTGGTTTTGGTTAAGTATCACTCGACTGTTCAGTCGGGCTGGTTTTGAAACTTATGATAGGACCATGATTGGTGTTTTTGGCATGAATTGTTGTTGATTTGTAATAGTTGAATATATGGAGTGGAGATATGAGATGAGTTTTGATGATTTTTCAAAATATTGGTTTTTTAATTTTTATTTTTCATGTTGATGTTTGTAAATGGCTTCACCGGAAACTTTACCAAGTTAGATGGCCATTATACTGTTTAAAATAGTTTTATATTTCTCTATAAAAATTTAAAAAGGAAATTGTGGCGGCTTGAGACTAGGGTCAAAAGAATCCGTTCTTGCCTGCATAAGGGGCGGCTCAACTATTTTGGGGGCCAAAACGAAGTATAAATCTGGGCCCTAGTTAATTTCCCCATTTTTGAACTACCTAATTCCTATTTTTGATTTCGATCCCGGAGACTAAAGTACGTACCTTTTGTGGACTGTTCATAGAGAGTTGCTGCAGGAACAAAGGCTATTGGATTAGCTGCAATTCTCACTGCTGTTCCAACTGTTAATTCATTTTTTAACCTCATATTCATATACCATCTCAAAAATCTATATCTATATCTATTTGTGTATGTATAATGCAGGTGGTTGTTGCAAGAATGTTGTCAGTTACATTTTACATATAAATTTCATTTGTGTTACATTTTACAGTTACATTTTACATATAAATTTCAATTGTTGTCAGTTACAGTTACATTTTGCAAGAATGTAGGGAAGAGCTAATCTCAATTCCACTGCACATGCTCTTGTTATTTCAACTTGTCAGTTACATTTTACATATAAATTTATGTTATATTTATGTATCTTTACTACATAATTGTGTTACATATGAACTTACAGTGGCCGGAGCAGCTTATTTTTTAGTTGTAGACAAGAATTCGATGAACCCTACAAAGATGATAGAACGAAAGCATAACTTTAGATCAACTATGCATACAAATAAGGTAAAACCGATAAGATATCATGAGGTTTTAATTGTGTCACCAACTTGTATTTTATTAAATCCCAGATAATCCAAGCATTTGATGAACCATTTCCTGCATAATGTAATAGAAACCAGTTCAATTAATACTTTTCATTTGATTATAACAACATTCAATTAATTAAAAAGGAGTCAACTATGCAACAATGAAAGCATGTAAGTTTCTGGAATAAAAACCAGTTCATATCATACTTTTAATTTCAGAACTTATTCAAAACCAAACCAAAATTTTAATTATGAAAAACAACTAACTAGAATCAACTGGACAGTATGGTAAGAATTTGAAAATGAACATCCCAAGTTACGTATATGTATTTTTTTAAATTGAGGCCGTATAAGATACGAGTAATCAAATGACCAACAAAAGTACAAAACCCTAACATGATAACAAACCATAAGTCCATAACAATATGCAATTAACGAAGTAACAAATCGAAGAAGTTTAATACCTATATTCGAAGAAGCCACGACCTAGAATTGAAATCCCAGAGGACCAAAAGTAATCAGAAACCATAATTGGCTCTTGCATTGGACGCTGACATTCCAAAGTTGACGATTGCACTTTTCATTGAACAATTGCTCTTAGGGGTGTTTGGGATTACTTATTGAAACTACTTATTAACTTTTATAAGTTAAAAATATGTTTGGTGACTTTTGCTACTGCTTTTAACTTTTTAAAGAGGGAAAAGTGAGTTTTTGAGAAGCAAGGGGGAACTTACTTTTCAAAACTCATTATAACTTTTTACAAAAGTCAATAAAGAGCTTAAAATAAGTAATCACAAACATGCCCTTAGAAGGTCACCGATTTCATTGATTTTGCGATTTTGCCCTAGTTTATAGCTCCTTTCGTAATTTCGCCTAAAGCCATGTGTACAAGTGTTCCACTTGCGGCTTATGAGGAGCCCAAAACCCTTGGAAACAGATTACAGACTTAACCTAATACTACACAAAAACGTCTTTTAAAAATATGGTCCCCTATTTGTTGGGGCCCTAAACAACTGCTTTACCCATGTTAGTAACAGGCCGGCCCCGATTTTCATAGATATAGATCAAACCGGTAACCATAGGTCTGGTGTAGACTTATTTATGGATATTAGAGAAAATATACTATTTAGAGTTATTGTAATAATCTTTATCATATTAGGAAATATGATTTGATTATGTTTTCTTTGTATTATCCTCATTATACTTGTATAAATAGTTGATCAATAATACATAATGCGTTACGAGGTTTTCATTATTTTATATCATATCAGAGCACAGTTGTTAGCATATTCTTTCCTCTCCCTCTTATCCTCTCCGCTACTACCACCACCAAGATCTTGGTTGGTTGTCGACCCTCTTCCCTCATCATCCCCCTTGTGTGATGACAATCTTTCTCTTCTTTACCCCTCGTCCTGGGACGCCTTGTACTTACATATAGATTAGGTTATACTTATTTTCTCTTCCCTTCATCGTGACACTATAGTCGGAGCTCTTACTGTACAGTCGTAACTCCTGTCATTGTGCCTCTCGCTGCCTCTGGTATGGCCTTAGATATGTTGGTGCGTTTTCCCAACAAAGTTAGAATTTTAACTTTTTAGGGATTTTTCTTTTTTTTTTTTTCCGATATTATATGTTCTTCTTATACCAACATATTCATGGTTTTCCACTCCAGTCTGAGCGTCCGATTTCCTCCCACTACTACCGTGGGGGTGTGTTAGAGAGAATAAATTATTTAGGATTTATTGTAACATTTTTTTCATAATTAGGAGATATGATTTGATTAGTTTTCATTTGTAATTATCGTCATCGTATTTTAATAAATTGTTAATCAATAATATATAATATCATACGAGGTTTTAAGTATTCTATATGTGTCAGTGATCAAATATACCTTTGTTATCTAACAATCAACCAAAGAACATAACAGAAGTAAGTGAAATAATACTTCAACCACACCAAGAAATGTTCACAAATATCATACAGTCTAGAACATAAAAAATACTCAATCTCACATAGATATCAATGTGATAATCTGTACACTCAAACAAAATAGAAGAACAAGAACTGAAGGTAAACCCAAATTTGAGGGAGAGAAGATGAAAGATGAATGACCACACAAAATGAGAAATAATGACCGTCACAATCCTAATTCCCCATTACTTATCTTTTTATAGGCTCCATACACTTTAACGAGTCAACCCAATTCTGTTATAACCCGCGTGTTCCTTAGAAAACAAACGAGTCTTCAACCGGGTCCTGCTATCAAGCTGCTCAAGATTCCTTATTCCAGCATTAGCCCATTAAGTCATAGCTCAACCCATGAAGCCCAATATACACAAAACAAACAAATAACATTGTAACTATTATAAAGTTTATGAACAAAGTTATAAAATTGATAAGGACATTACTTCTTTTAACCCACCCCCTTACAATTTTATAACCCAAAGCAGTTATACATATCTAGTTTGGCAGTCAACACATCATGTTGATTTGCTAAGAGCCCTTTGGTAAACACATCCGCAATTTGGTTCTCTAACTCAGTGGATATAGTTCTAATTACACCAGAAGAATTTTTTCTCGAAGAAAAAACAGATCTGTTATGAAAGATAGGATTTGCAACTATTGAAACTACAACATTATTGTCACAAAACAATTTTATTGGTAAATTTACAGAAACATGCAACTCACCTAACACATTTACAAACCACAACACCTCACATGTAGTAGCACACATAGATCTATACTCTGCTTCAGTAGAAGATCTAGATACAGTGCTTTGTTTCTTACTTTTCCAAGAAACTATACAATTACCATATGCCAAAACCTATGGCCGATCTTCTGGATTCAAGACACTTTCCCTAATCTAAGTCAGCATATGCAGATATATCAAATTTTATTCCTTTACTAAACATAATACCTTTACCTAGGGCTCCTTGCAAATACCTTAACAGCCTTAATGCTATTTGTAAATGTATATCGGTAGGCTTATGCATAAATTGACTAAAAAACTGAACAACATAAGATATGTCATGACGAGTATGTGAAAGGTAAACTAGTTTTCCAATTAGTTTTTGATATTCAGAAATATTAAGCGAATTAGACACATTTTTTTCACATACTCATTAAGACATAATGTTGTTCAATAGGAGTATTTACATGCTTACATCCACTAAGCCCAAATTCATTTAGTAATTCCATAAAATATTTTCTTTGACTTAAACAAATTCTTTTTTCAGATTTAATAACCTCAATTCGAAGAAAGTATTTCAAAATTCCCAAGTCTTTAATCAAAAATCTGGTTTTTAAGAGTTGTTTTATTTTTTCTATTTCTGCATAATCATTACCAGTTACACAAATGTCATCAACATAAACTAGTAACGTAACTAACACATATTTTTCAGACTTAACAAACAAAGAGTAATCACACTTACTTTGTATAAACCCAAATTCCAACAAAACTCCGACTAGTTTTTCATTTCACATACGTGGAGTCTGTTTTAAACCGTACAAAGATTTATTCAATTTACATACTTTTGTTTCTTTTTCAGAAAAATATCCTTTAGGAAGACACATATATACATCTTCAAGTAAATCACCATACAAAAGAGCATTATTAACATCAAATTGAAATAAAGACGAACCATATTCAACAGCAACAACAATAACACACCTAACAGTTGTCAATTTTAACCATAGGTGAAAAGGTTTCATAGAAATCAACACCTTCTCTTTGGTTATAGCCTTTAGCCACTAACCTAGCTTTATTCCTCTTAATTTAACCATTAGACTTGTATTTATTTTCTATACACCCATCTGCATCCTATATGTTTTCTACCTTTAGGAAGATCAACTAAGGACCATGTATTGTTCCTATTTAAGGTCTCTATTTCCTCATTCATGACAGTCACCCAATGCACATAATTTTTTGCATCTTTAAAAGAATTTGGCTCGACATACTTATTTAAACTTGTAGCAAAACATTTATTATCAACAGACAAGTTTGAATAGTTTACCACTTTTTCCATCCCATATTTAACATTCCCTTCAATAATAAAATCATTAAGTTGTTTTGGAAAAACAATATTCCTATTAGACCTCCTAACAGAAACTACTGGATCACTAATTCCCTAAGGAGAGTTTTTTCAACCTCGTGAGTGTTATTCTCAAAACTATGAGACTGCTATGGGCAAGTCTTTTTTATACATGTAAACTGGTGAGGTGATTGTAGATTAGCCTCACGTGTATTTTTCTGGATATCAAACTGCCTAGATCCAACCAACTCTCCAACAGACTGAGAATAACTTCTGGCTGCTGAACATTATCAGTTTTCTCTCTCAAATTCCTCTCCTCATCATCGGGTATTTCACCATTAGATTCGTTAGACTGACTTTGTTCAAACATAAAAAAAATATATTCAAACTATTGATTGAAAAATCAGTTGTGGAAAAAACATCATTTGCAAATTTATTACCATTAAAAGGAAAAATGGTTTCATAAAACTTCACATCTCTAGAAAACAAAACTTGTTTTTTTTATCTAAACTCCACAACTTATATCGCCATTTTACAAAAGAATAACCAACAAAGACACATTTTTCAGCATGATAAGCAAACTTGTTTGTATTATTCAAAATGGTACTAAAACAAAGACAGCCAAAGACTCTAAGGTGATTAAGAGAGGGTTGAAAATTAAACATAAATTCATAAGGAGACTTGTCATTGAGGATAGAGGAAGGAGTCATGTTAATTAGGTAAGCAACAGTTAGAATACAGTCAGACCAGAAACTAGGAGGGACATTATGTAACATCTCTGACTTTCATGTCTTCACTTTCGTACAATAAATCATGTTTGAATTCCAATCTTAGTGAAAAGGTTATATTAAACCCTAAATATCAATACAGATTCACAAATTCCACCTCACATTTATTTTAGAATTCCTATATATATATATATATATATTTAGACATATGTATGTATATATATACATTTATACATCATACAAGTACATACGCATACATATATACTCAATTGACAAGTGATTTTACATTTGATTGAACCCTTAACCATTTGAACCCTCAAGCATTGAACCCACTCTCCTAATTTTAACTTCTAACATCAAAATTGACCTCCTTATGATCCAGTTGACTTTCAAAAGTCAAAGCAGCCCAATTCGAGATAATCCAAGGCTTCCTTCGACCGAATACTTGTTGGTTGGGACTCCTCATGATTTCACAAGCAACAATCAATCCAATCCTGGCCCAAACAACAAGCAAAAACGATCAGTTGAGCGGGCGATTTTGAATTCAAACGAAATTGACTTTGGATAGTCAAAACCGTATCAATTCGTCAATTAATGTGTAAATCAATGCGTAATCACTCCCACAAATCACGCTCAGCAATCCCGCATGAACCTGGTACCTCAACGCGACCCAATTCATTTCAAAACCGTCGAATTCACACGTAGTTGAAGCTCGCAGCTGTCGACATTAAACCCGTATTCAAACGACACAATTATATGCAAATTGAACGATTTAAACACACAAACACACTCGCAACACTCAACACAAACTCTCCCGACCCTGTTTGAAATCTGCGTTCCACCCCTAGCCGCCGATCGAGCACCACGCACCGCCGCCTTCGGGTTCCTATCGATCTCCCTCGTCCACTAACCAATTCAGGTAAAAATGGTGTCATCGCATTCGTATCCGAACCCCTGTCAAAAGCCCATACCAATTCGCAGAGACAGAACCCGTGGAATGAAAATCAAATTAGGGTTCTTGATCTTCTTATGCGAATCGGATTTGGGGATTTGACTAGGACTACTTTTTATATTTTAATTTTTGGTTTACTAACAAGACCAGCGAACCACGTAGTTCAGCCTGTTAAAATACTCGGACCTGAACTAGGCGGTGTGGGTTCGAAACCCATAGCCCGCGCGACCGGCCGGACTTTTTACGCATCATTAAAAAAACACAAACCCGGTCCCAACTCAGCCGCTTGTTAAATCAATTTAGAACCAATGCAATTACAGAACCCGCCTCCTGGTCCAGTGGTTTGTTCGTCCGGCCCACATATCACAGACCTGGGTTCGAGTCCCTGTGGCCTGTTTATATTTTTTTGCAGCTTTCTAACACTCCAAAAATTATAAAAAAATTATTTTTATAAACTCCACATTTATTAGAGCAGAATAAAACCAATTTCACAATTTTTGCATAAAAGACTCCATTTCTATAAATTTACTTGTTAAACAATCAACTTAAAGTTTATATTTTTCATTTCTAATAATTTAATTACCTAAATTGTGATAAGCTTTTATAAATACTTTATACAAGATTGTAAAAAAATTAAACTATATATATTTTAGCTACTTAAAGAATACGTCCAACTTTTTAATTAAAATTATTGGTTTTAACAAGTTATTGTTTTTACAAATACACTTAGATTTTAAAAAGTAAATCTTATATCCACATCCTCATAAATAAATAAATAGAGAAAAATTATTTATTTATTTAATATATATTGTTATAATACACACTATTTTTATGACTAAATAAATAACAACTATTTACTTTATTTAACTCAAACCCTAATTTAATTATTTTTCAACTTTTCATTTTATGAAACACCTATCCAAGTACAAACCAAAATCATCACCTACAACTTCAAATCCCTTGTGCTCATCCAATTAATTCATAGTCTTAGACATGGATTTTTGTACACATTATTAATTCAACATACATTACACACTAGGTTAACATTGTGAGATTTCAAGGATCATTTTGCTATCTAGTCTCGCATGCTAGCTACACCTTTGAATCATGTGAGTATTACATAGCCCATTTTCACACTTTTACACTTTTTGGGGTGAAACATGAACTCTATACATACATTTGTTTACATTTACACAAACTACAAAAACACAAATCCTCTTTATATTCATGTGTGCAAATTTGAGCTTTATGTTTGAGTACTAGGTGTGTTAACTATTTGTGTGCAATTTATTAACTATTCAAGGCGACGGTTAACAATGATAGATCTATTGAGTCTGAAAAACCCACCCAGATTGGGGTGATTGTTACCGACAACACAATTTGCATGCTAGTTACAAAGGTTTGAATGTACTTTTGGTTACACAATAGCTGTTCCCCATAAATGCCTTATTTTATCATGTTATGTAAGGATTTGTTAATTCACATCTATATACTATCTATGTACAAATCTGTGTATGTTCACCAACTTTTTAGTTGACCTTATTTTATTCATGTTTCAGGTGCTAATGTGTGATTTTGATCAAGGCTTGCTACACATAGGCTTTGGGACTTAGATAATTTTAATTCAAGAACAATTTGTATTTCATTTATCTACTTTGGAATTGGTTTATGTTTGTTTGAATTGAAATGGAATTAATATATTACAATTTAGTCAACCTTAAGCTCATGAACAGTCTACATGTCCCGCCCCGACGTATTCCGTCGTCGGTTGGTGTGTGACACATTACCTTGAAATAATAAAGTTCTAGCCACATCTACAAGATGCCTATGTTTTCTTTCAACCATACCATTTTGTTGTGGGGTATGTGCACAAGAGGTTTGACGTATAATCCCATTCTTTAAAAAAATTTTACTCATTTAATTATTAACAATCTCTATTCTATTATCACTCCTAAATACTTTAACATGTTTATCAAATTGAGTTTTATTCATACTACAAAAACTTTCAATATTATAAAATACTTCACCCTTGTTTTTCAGCAAATAAACCCACACAGATCTGGTATAGTCATCAACCACAGTAAAAAATTATTTATATCCCTATCTGCTTTGAACCATATATGGTCCCCAAACATCAAGGTGAACCAATTCCCCCACAGATGAAGTTTTGAGATCACTTAAGGGAAACGATTCCCTATGTTGTTTAGCTCTATGACACACATCACATGGCAACACATGACCATGTTTTCCTAAGTTTAATATGCCTTTTAGAATAGTCAACATATGCTCAGAGGGATGCCTTAATCTAGAATGCCACAGATCTATGACATTATAACTATTGAAAACACCTTCAAAGAATTTGATCCATCACCACAAAAGTACAGACCATCTACTTGACTACCGTGGTTTTATTGGTGTACAAATCTTGTATAGAACATTGATGCTCATCAAATACAACACAAAGTTTATTGTATACAGACATAAGATTTACATAATACTCACGAACAACAAACACATCAGACAAAATCACTTCCTCAGTTATTTTTAAACACCTAATTTTAGTTACCTTAGCATTAGTCCCATTAGGGTGTTTAACAGTGATATTAAAGTCAGGCAAATCTACTTGATTAATCAGATTTTTATCAGACATTATCATATGTTGATTTTCCCTAGAATCAATAACCCAGCCTGAGGCAATATTATTTAACTCACTTGAGAAACCATAAACACATTTATTAAAACAATTAGCAGAAAAACTACTCAAAATATTACCTCCTAAATTAGAACTCTAAGATTCTTCAATAGTTTGTTCATTCAAGAGATTCAAGAGCTTTGTGATCTGATCAAAAGTGTAGGATCGTGAAATTACAAGATGGTTGTATTCTTAGTTGAAATTGGCGGAAACAATAACAACTACACAAATGTAATCGAACAGACAGAAAGAATACTAGTAAGATCATTGTTGTATTAAGCTTTGTGAATAAACGATTACAAATGAAAACTCTGTGAAGAAGCACACTTACAATGAAGTGTTTACACAGTATTTATACTAACTTAGAATCAAGACAGACCCTTGATTCTAAGGATTAGATCGAACACAGACCGTTGATCTTTTATACAAAAGCTAATTTTACACGTTAGAGATAAACTAGCTAACTTTATTGAAGCGTTTTCTTTAATCATCATTGTTTGCATGCTCGAAGAAGAGCATTGTCGTCCGTCATTGGTTGCACCATTGAGGTTCCTTCTGCTTTGAGTGTGTCAGTTGCTTTTGCAGAAAGTTGTCAGTGACACTTGGCCTGGATAGTCAGCTGCAACGATTTATCTTCAAGGAACATAGCTATCAGCAGCAAGAATGAGAATGATGTTGTTGATAAGCCTATCAGTAGCAACAAGTGCTGAATGCTGCTGATGAGCCTATCAGCAGCAACATGTGTTGAATGCTGCTGATAAGCCTATCAGCAACATTTGTACTTAGAATAATTTAGAAGCCATCAGTCTTTGGTTCTACAAACTCCCTCTAGACTGATGCGACCAAAATTTTTCTAATCACTTTGCTGCTGAAGCTTTTGCATGTGGCTGACTATCCTGTCAACTTCATAGCCTCTTGGATCCTTGCTGGGATTGTTCAGTGAAAGTGCAGACAGAGTCTTGATGTCTTTATGTGGAATTTTGTAGATTGTTTTGCTTGAACATATCATCTTCTGCTTCCTTACATTAGTTAAAATGAACTCATCCAAATCAGCATTATATGACCAACTTACAAATGGAGAGTGGGACTTGAGTGGTTTGATGTCAATGATCACATCTTTGCTAGGGTTGAAGTAGTGTTTGATGGCTAGCACAAGAAGTTTCCCACCCTCATTTGCAGGCTCATGAGCTTCACCCAGCTCCAAAATTCTGTCAAGATCTGAATCTGGCAATTGCAGAACTTCATCAACAGATCTGTAGATAGATCTTCTTCTTTTAGTTCTCCCCCTGAAGATCTCAAACCTTTGATCCTGTGGATTAAAGACCCAGTCAACTATGTCTCTTGAGTCTTCTGGTTTAGGTGTGGGTTTGGATTTCTTTAAGGGAGGTTGTTGATGAGTGGGAGCTGGGAGGGATGGTTTGGACTTTTTGGGTGGAGGAGTGGAGGGTTTGGGGAGGAGAGTGGAAGGTTGTTGGACTGAGGAAGAGGTAGGTGAGGGAGAAGGCTTGGGTTTCTTTGCTTTTGTTTCTTTTTCTTCCTGAATAAGTACCCTTTTCTTGGATCCCTTCTTCCCCAATCTTTCTTCCTCATCCTTCTTGACGTTGAAGTAGAGGGCTTGCAGGTTCATGAAGTTCATGGGACCTAGCCTTTGTCCACTCTCTCCTCTAGCCTTAAGGAAGTTAATCATGACCTTCCTTTCTTCATGGGTCCGTTTATTAAAGGCAATGGTCTTCTTGGACTTTTGTTTGGCTTTTTCTTCTTCTTCAGCCTGTTTCTTCTTTGCCAATTGACCTTTCTGACCCATGAAGGCTCTGTAGACTTCTTTATTTGATAATTTCTCAAGGTAGTCTGCATCCTCACCTTAAGAAACTAGAGCCTTTACCCACTCCTCTCTCATTTATTTGGCTAGTTCAGAATCGGTTATTCTGAACTTAGCTTCTTCTTTCTTCTTCTTCTCCAATTCTTCTTCTTCTCTGTTAAATTGTTCCTGCAGTTGAAGAGAAAGAGCTGCATCTTCTTCAATCTGGTCAACTGTAGGAATCTTTCTTTTCAGTTCATCCAGCTGCCTAGCATACAGCTGGATGGTTTGTTCTCTGAGGAGAATGGCTGTTTTTCTTTCTTGAGCCTTTTTAATGTCAGCCATCTCCTCTTCTTCTCTTCTTCTTCTCTTCTCTTCCCTCTCTCTTTTCTCTTTTAGCAATCTCTCTTCATCTTCATCTGTCATAATTCCCTTTCCCTTGTTTATATTGGATGCCTCTGCTTCGGCTTCACTAACCACAACAGCAGATGATGGTGCTGCTATTGGGATCTCAGCCTCAGCTTCATTGGCACATTGAGAGGTGAACAAGGGAAGGTCAATGGCTTCATCCGATTTGCACTCAGGACCTGTGACTTCTTTCAGCATTTCTTTGATTGTTGATCTTGACTCATATGCTGCAGCACAGATGTCTACTCGAGGGAAAGCTGAGTCAGTATCAGTGTCAGAGTTTGACACTTATACTTCCTCAGTAATTCTTCCTTCGTGTTCAAGTTTGGCTCTGACAGTAGCTATCATTGCCTGGCTTTCAAGTGAGTTGACATTGCAGATATTTGCCCTGAGTTGAAAGATCTTGTCGAGAAAGTCTGTAGGAAGTGACAAGATGTTCCTGGTGTTGATGGTGAGAGAGGAGCCGTTGCTTAGTAAGAAGGTGTGGTCAAGAGACTTAGTGCTTATCCATCCCAGCACATCTAGGTCTTTGACAATGAAGGAGTACAGAAATCTTCTTAAGCAGCAAATTTCTTCTTTAGTGAGAAGACTGCTCCTTATAATGTCAAGTCTTCTAGGAGTCAGTCTTCTTTCTGCTGCTGCCGAAGATTCAGGATAAGCTACCCGTTTTGCTGTTTGTATTAGTCTTTCGAAGTGGGGTAGATTATCCTCCATCAAGTCATGGAACCTGCCAATGGCAAGTTCTGCTGAGAGATCTGATGAAGTGTTGATGCAGTTAGTTAAATACAGTTGTAGGACTTGGAGGGCATTGAGAGAGTTGCAGTTTAGCTCTTCTACTCCACTAAACTCCCATCCAATCCAAAATCTCTCAGCTGATCCATCAAACCCCCAAGCTAGAATGGAGTCAAATTCTAGCTTCTGTGTAGTTTGAAACAGTTGGGGGGGGGGGGGTAATGTATTGACTTATGATGGCTGCTGCTTCAGGAAGGATGCTGAATGATGTATTTGTTTGTTCTGTGTCTTCAGTATCATTCAGCATTTCATCAACAGCCCTGACGACCAACTTCCAGTCTTCAGATGTCACTTCTTCTTCGTTATCTGAGACTGGCAAGTCATGAATTTGTACAAAATCTAGCTTGAATAGTGAGCTTTGAATTACAACCTGCTCTTGAATCCAGTCGTCAAGACTATCTGTGTCTTCCTCCATTGAGACCATCTCCCCCTTTTTAGTTGCATCAGTAGACAAGTAAGCATCAGTTTGGGTGCCTACCGATACAAGAGAGGGAGTGGTAAAAGTTGGACATTGATGGGCTTCATGCATAGAGACTTGGTGTCTTAGTTTGGACACTTCAGCCTCTAGCATAGCCACCTTGGCCATCAATTCCAAGTTATGAAGTTTCAGTCTGTCCTCATCCACAGTTGTGGAATCCTTGGACCCAGATGGGGCCTTAGGCCTAGCCTCTTCATCCCCACCACCCATGGTTTCTTGGCACCTGAGATTCCTCTCAGTGAAGGGAGTTTCCAAGGAAACATTCTCACTGTGAGTTGCCAAGGTTGAGGTCTTAACAATGTTGTCACTGTCCTCCTGGTCATTTGATGGACCAGTAGTAGTGACAGCCTCTTCCACATCCACTCTTTCATAACTCCTAGAGTGGACCTTCAGGGTAGATGAACTTGGGTTGGGTGTTTCGGAAGCAAGACCAATCAGTACCTCCTTGATAGTGGTAGTTGGAGAAGGTACATCACTTTGGTCAGGTTCCTCAACACTTAAGTCCAAAGAAGACAGGAATGGCTCGAAGGGCTGTTCTATGGATCAGGGAAGTGATCCTAATCCTAATAGAGAGACTTCCGAAGGAGTCTCCCTAACAGTGTGGCTTTCCCTTATGATATTCTCACTAGAATGTTGTGATTCTGAGTGAGGGATGTTGGCTTGGGTTTGGGCCTTGGAGGCAAGAGAAGAAGGAGTTCTCTTGCCCCTCTTCCTTGTATATTTGGCTGCAACCGGGGCCCTGTGTTCCGGTTGAGCAATCAAACTAGGGGTGAGTAGATTATGTGCCTGTACATCCTCAGTAGAATGCACAGGGGTTCGATTAAGGGAAGCAGTAGTTTGAGTTTGTGGCAGTGAGGTGGAGGGTGTGGGATCAGTATCAGCTGGGTTTGCTGAACTGTCACCCTGGGCACTTTGCGTGTTCAACATTGTAGACAACAATGGAACATCGGCCCCTGAGAACTTTGATGAAACTGTTCTCATGCTTTGAAAAATATTGTTCTTATGTCCCAGAATTGAGTAGATTCTTGCAGTTTTTGAAAGATCTTGGTGTTCAATATTGAACACTTCTTGCAAGAATCTTGGGTACATGAAGAACTGAGATTTCACCCCTTCTTGAAGGTTGTATCTCAAACCTTCAAGAATGAGGTGAGAAAAATTGAAACCCGCCCCAGTTATCATACCGTGAATTGTCGACGCAAGTCCGGAGCTGAGTTGGTTCCAGCCATTTCTCTTCTGGGATATGCATTGAAGAAGAGTGTGGCAGAGATATTTCCATTTGGGACCCATGAGTGCCTTCTCTATCGTATACTCTGTTTGATTCCCGGTGTACCCTATGGATACAAAGGTCCTCATGTATACGTCTCTTGGGTAAGAGGTGGCGTCCCCTTCATCTTGAAGTTTGAGGTGTTGGCAGAGCTTTGCTTCAGTGATGATTATCTCTTTGCCGTCTACCGTTCCTTTGATTTGGGGAGTGCCCTGTTCAGTAGAATACACGGCTGAGCTCCAAAAATCTTTCATGTGGGAAGTGTAGATGGTTGGGTTGACTGTTAGGGCATGGAGGATTTTGGACCGACAAAGGAAGTCGATCATATCGTTGAAACCATCAGATTTCTTGCCCTTTATTAGGCATGCAGTGAGGTTGTGATATGGGGAAAACTTGTCGTTGGGATTGTTTATGTCTGCGCCTGCCATTGTTGTGGATTTGGAGGGAAGAGAGAAGGGTGTTTGAATGGTGGTTAATTATTTAGGGCTTTGAATGCTGTGGGGACGGGAGAGAAAGTGATGGGTTTAGGGTTTGAAATTGAATATGAAGAGGCTGTGGGAACGTTTGAAATTGTGATATAACGGCAGACGAAGAAAAAGCAACCTTACTTGTACAGTACAACCTGTTTCACTTTTCATTGTTACAGCTGTAAAGCACTCGAGCAGTCATGGTAAAGACTGAGAGTAGTTTTTACCGCATGTAAAAGTTAATGTAGACTTGTTTTACCCATCAGCAGCAAACTTGGTTGCTGCTGATGGTGTGCTATCCGCTACAAACTTGGTTGCTGCGGATAGTTAAGTCTTTCAGCAGCAGATTTGGTAGCTGCTGACTGTTGTATTCATTCCGCAGCAAAACGGTTGCTGCTGACCGCCTTAAAGCTATCCGCAGGAAACTTGTTCCTGCTGATAACTTAAAGCGATCAGTGGCAAAGGCTTTGCTGCTGAAGAGAAAATCTGTCAGCAGTGAAAAAGTGCTGCTGACTATAACCTTTTATTAAGAACAAAAACATAGACATATTTACAAGGAAGGATAAAAATTGAGATATGTCTTATTCAAAGTTCATCATGCCAATTGATTCAACTAGATATCGAAATCTTGCTTCATCAAAAGGTTTAGTGAACAAATCAGCATATTGCTCATTTGTGTGAACCTTGGATAGGACAATTCTCCTTTTCTCAGCTTGATCCCTGATAAAGTGATACCTGATGTCGATGTGCTTAGTCTTGGAATGCTGCACTGGATTATTCGTGATAGAGATTGCACTCATGTTGTCAATGTGAATTGGAGTCTGCATGAAGGTCATTCCATAGTCAAGCATTTGATTTTGAATCCAGATGACCTGTGCACAGCAGCTTGAAGCTGCAATGTATTCTGCTTCAGCTATTGAAGTAGAGACACATGTTTGCTTTTTGCATTGCCATGAGATGAGCCTTCCTCCAAGAAATTGACATCCCCCAGATGTGGACTTTTTGTCCAAGTTACAACCCCCATAGTCACTGTCAGTGTAGGCATAGAGATTGACATTTTCATTCTTTGGATACCATAGCCCAAGTTTTGGAGCTCCCTTTAGGTATCTAAGGATCCTTTTGACAGCTTGAAGATGAGACACTTTTGGAGCTGCTTGAAATCTTGCGCAGAGACAAACTGCAAACATGATATCTGGTCTTGAGGCAGTGAGATACATGAGAGAACCTATCATTGCTCTGTACTGATGTTGATCAGTGTCTTGTCCTTCTTTATCCGGAGATAATTGATGGTGCACTTGCATAGGAGTTCTTGCAGCAGAGCAGTCAGCCATTTTGAACCTCTCCAAGATGCTTTTGACATACTTAGATTGGCTTATGAAGATTCCATTTGGTACCTGTTTGACTTGAAGTCCTAAAAAGAAATTTAGTTCACCCATTGAACTCATTTCGAATTTGGAATGCATCAGAACTTCAAAGTCTTTGCAGAGCTTCTTTCTTGTAGATCCAAAGATAATGTCATCAACATAAATCTGGACCAACAAAATTTCTCCCCCTTCATCTTCGATGAAGAGTGTCTGATCAATGGCCCCCCTTCTGAAGTTGTTGCTAAGTAGATATCCAGATAAAGTTTTATACCAGTCTCTTGGGGCTTGGTGTAAGCCATAGAGAGCTTTGTCCAGTTTTAAGACCTTATTTGGATGTGCAGGATCCACAAAGCCTGGAGGCTATTTGACATAGACCTCTTCACCAATTTTTCCATACAAGAAGGCACTCTTCACATCCATTTGATAGATTATAAAGTTTTTGGATGCAGCATATGCCAGAAAGATTCTGATGGCTTCCAGACGGGCCACAGGAGCAAAGACTTCATCATAGTCAATGCCTTCTTCTTGAGTGTAGCCTTGAGCTACCAGTCTGGCTTTGTTCTTGACCACGATGCCCCTTTCATCTTGCTTGTTTCTGAAGACCCATCTTGTTCCAATGGTTGTTTGACCAGGTGGAAGATCAACAAGCTTCCAAACATCTTGTCTTTTGAATTGCAGCAACTCTTCCTACATTGCTTCAATCCAGCTGTTGTGTTTGAGAGCTTCATCAATCTTCTTGGGTTCCACCTGAGATAGAAAACAAGAGAACAAACAAATGTTGGCTTCATGAGACTTACTTCTTGTCTGGATACATGTGTGGACTTGGCCAATGATGTTTTCCAGAGGATGCTCTTTGTTTATTCTCTGTGCTGGTATCACATCCAGCCGTATTTCCTCTTCAAGATTACTTTGGTTTAGATCAGGATTGTCTTCAGTTGTGAGGAGAGGAGCTTGGAGGTTCTGATCATTGTGTTCCACATTGTTAGCAGCATTAGCATCGGAGGCCTCTTCAGCATGGATTGAGGAGGCTTCATTAAAGATTTCTTGGTCAGAGAGATTGCTGCTTGTGGTGTTGGAAGTACTGGCTTCACCTGTACCGGCTTCAATAGCTTCTGCCACTGATGGAGGATCAATGGATGGCTTTTTCATCCTGATGTAGGGACTGGGAAAATCCAGTCTGTAGTCAGTAGAAGAGGTTGAGACAGAAGATGTTGATTTTGAAGAAGAACACTCCATATTTGAGAAAATGAGAGGCTCAAATATCCGGGTGAAGGAGTCTATATCAAAGAGCCAGTTAGGACCTTTGCCTTGTTCACAGACAACATGTTCCATGCATTCCACATTAGCAGATTCTTCCACAATCCGAGTCCTAGAATTGAACACTCGGTAGGCCTTTGATTGAGAGGAGTAGCCCACAAAGTAACCTTCATCAGACTTTGCATCGAATTTAGGAAGAACTCCATGTGTGATGAGGATGGTACATGGACATCCAAAGGGCTTCAGGAAGCCAATGTAGGGAACTCTTTTGAGCCATAATTCATAGGGTGTTTTCTGGAGAGGCTTAACAATAAGGACTCTATTCTGCACATAACAAGCTGTGCTTACTGCTTCTGCCCAGAAAGTAAGGGGCAGCTTTGAGTCAGCCAGCATAGATCTTGCTGATTCAATCAGAGTCCTATTTCTTCTTTCAGCAACCCCATTTTGTTGAGGGATTCTTGGAGCACTGTATTGCCTTTCAATGCCCTTGCTCTCACAGAAACTGTTCAAGGTGTGATTTTTGAACTCTGTTCCCTGATCACACCTTATGATCTTTACATTCAGATTGCTTTGATTCTCTACCCTAAGAATATAGGATTTGAGAATCTCAGCAGTTTCATCTTTTGTTCTTAGGAAGAATACCCATGAGAATCTGGAGAAGTCATCAGTTATCACCAGACAGTAGGACTTTTTGCCCATTGACATGACATTCGTAGGACCAAAGAGATCCATATGCAGTAGCTGGAGAGGGGTGTCATTTGTGTTCAATGTCTTGGGTTTGTGGGAACTTTTGTGTTGTTTTCCCTTCAAGCAGGCAATGCAGTGATCGTCTAGCTGGAATTCTTTGTCAGGAAGCCCTCTGACAAGATTGTCATTCACTAATTTATTGATTGTTTTGATGTTAACATGGCTTAACCTCCTGTGCCAAAGAGCGGATTCATCAACTGATGCCTTTGACAGAAAACATGAAACACTACCGGATGGAGTGGCTTCATTCATGTCAAGCACATATAAGTTGTCCTTTCTACGAGCAGTTAGGAGAATCTTCTCTGGAGGGGGTTTAGATAGACCAGGAGCTAACACAAAACATTCTTTGTCAGTGAAGAGCATCCAATGCTTTTGATCACATACTAAGGAAACACTCATGAGATTGAAGTCAAGTTTTTTAACATAGTTGACTCTTTCAATACTCATCCTTTCATTGGACACAGCTCCTTATCCAGTGATAGATCCACCCTTTGAGTCACTCCCAAAGGAAACATATCCTCCATTGAAATGTCTGAAGTTAGAGAGGATGGACCTGTTGCCTGTCATGTGCCTGGAACAGCCGCTATCTACCACCCAAGTATTGTGTTTGTTGCCTGGCTGTCCCTGCACATGGAAGATATCTAATTAGTGGGAGGTTCATTGTAGCATGCAACATTGTAGAAGATCGTTGCTAATTTGCCATTGTCAGCATGCTTGCAGTCAATAGAACGAATAGTTATGCTTGGAGATTGTTTGGCCTTCCATTGCTGTGTTGGTGGTTTTCTAGCTTTCTTTGCAGCAGAAGATGTTGTTGCTGAAAATTTTGGCTTATCCGCAGCTGATTTTGCTGCTGAGGGCTTTGCTGGAGCAGTAGCAGTTTTTGCTTTGTCAGCAGCAGAGACTTTTGCTGCTGGAGGCTTTGCCTTTTGTTTCCTGGACTTTACTCTATCAGCAGCGATTTTGTTTGCTGCTGATGGGTTGAACACAGATGAACGATTTGCAACTTGGTTAAAAGGGTTGAACTTGCATGTTGCAGCAAAGTGGTTTGATTCCCCACATATGATGCAAGTTTGTTGAGGTTTCTGCATCTTCACTCTTTGAGGGGATAGAGATTCTCTGAACTTTGTTGCCTTTGCATTATAGCTTCTCACCTGTTTGTTTCTGTTTGTTTTCTCAAAGGCATGCTGCTTTGAGTTTCTTTGGTGTTCACGGTAGTGAAAGCAGGTGCTGGCAGTGTGATTGTATTTGCCACACATAAAGCATGATACTGCTATCTTGTCCCTGTGAGAGTCCACATAGTTCTTATTTTGAAACAAATCTTTGAAGTTCCAGGGATGAGCTTTGTTATGTTCAAAGGTGGCTTCTTCTAGTGTCCTTTGAACATATGGACCTTTTTCTCCAGGTGTATGAGAAACATCAAACGCCTTTGACTTTGACTGAGATTTGGGGTTGGTGAAACCTGATGTCTCTCCCTTTTCAATGATTAGCTTTCTTCGACCTGGAGGATAGCTAATCTTGATTTGTTTGAATGGAATGGGAGCTGGAATGGTTGAGGTAACAACAGGACAACCGGCTCCAGAGAGAGGAGCAGATGGGATTGTACTAGTTTCACAGTGGTCTGAGCAAGTTGACTCAGATTCTGAAGAGGTGGAGCAGTCTTCCACAAAACATGCATCCATTGAAGGATCAATGTTTCGGTTTGCCATGTCAAGGTTTGCAGTGTTGAAGTTTGGTTGGTGAATGGCAACATAATCAGCAGGAGGAGGAACTGTCTGGTACTCGTCACTATGATATCCAAGTCCAGTTTTTACCCTTTCATGGACTTGAATATCTAACAATCTTTGTAACTTTTTAGATGAAAATTCATATTTTTCAACATGTACTTTCTGTTCAGCCAGTTCAGCTCTGGTAGCTTTAAGTTTTACTAATAGATCATCAATCTGAGTTTCTAGATTGGTTTGTTCATGTTTTAATGAAGAAATCTCTTTCTTAAGGCAGTTAATTTTTTCTTTGTAAGTATCTTCGACCTTTTTGAATTCAGACTTCATTTGATGAAACTCTTCATTTTGATCTATTAGATTTTGGTTATGCTTTCTATAACCTAAAACTTTGTCAATGCAAGCTTGAGAGCAAAGATGTTCAAATACCTGAGGTGGTATCTCTGCATTTTCTGCCATAAGTGCTTGGTTGGAGGCAGGAACGTCTTCATATTGAAAACTCCAGTCAAAGTCTGAAGTTCCAACATTTGCACAGGCTGCAGTTTGTGCTGGAGGAGTTCCTTGCTGCTGCTGCTGCCTGGGCTGACCTTGGTAAGCTTGTCTTTGATGGCTGGCACCCTGATTGGCTTTAGGTGCCTTGCACTCCCTAGCAAAGTGACCCATTTGGTTACAGTTGTAACATCGGATCTTGCTTTTATCAAGCCCAACTCTGGTGTTTGAGTTGTTGCTTGGAACTGACCTCCCGGTTCTAGAATAAAACCATTTTGCTCTGAGGGAGAGCATGGCATATGAGTGATGAATATCCATTTCTTCAAGATCATCTGGATGAAAGCATTCCAGATCCTCCTTTATGAAGTACATGCTGCTTGAGTTGTCAGACACAAAAGCAGTAGAGGTTGGCTGTTGAGGAGGTGCCTTAAGAAGAAATGGTGATGAGTTGGATTGTGAAGCAGTTGGTGTTTGAGGATGAGTAATAATGGGAGGATAGTAGTTGCTTGCACTAGGACCAGAATGATCAGAGTGAAGCGCTGAGGTGGTGGTGGAGGAAGTGGTAGCTGATTGATAACTGGAGCTCCTTTCTTTAGCTTGAATCATTTCTAATTCATAGGTTTTGAGCATGCCAAAGAGCTCAGTCATCTGAAGAGTCTTCAGATTCTCTGTTCTTCTGATGGACACTGTATATAATGTCCAACAACTGGGAAGAGATCTTATGAACTTCTTGAGAATGTCTTCATTCTCCAGATTTACCTTGGAGCATTGCAGTTCTCTAACCAGGTACGTGTACCTGTTATATAAAACTGTTAGTGACTCACCTTCTTTCCAGATGAAGTTTTCATACTGTTGCTTGAGAATGTCATGTCTGTTCTCCTTGACCTCCTCAGATCCAGCAAACATCTTTTCCAGGGCTCCCCATAATTCCTTTGTAGTTTTATGAGCCTTGAAATTGTGAAAAACTTCATTTGGAAGGCACATTTGGATAGCTCCTAATGCCTTGAAGTCCACTTCCATTTTCTTGATGTCTTCTTCAGAATACTTGGAGGGTTCCTTAGGAACTAGTGGTCCTCCGGAGTCAGCAGAGGCCACCATGGGAACATAAGGTCCATCCCTTATGGATTTCCACATTCCGTATTCATGGTAGCAGAAGAAGCTTTCCATACGGTTCTTCCACATATCATAGTCCTCCCCAGACACCAACCTCGGTGGTCAGTTGATGCTGCCGATGTGTTCAGATCCGTGACTTTGTGCCATTTTTGTTTTGTGTGACTTGATCAAGAATAGAGTTTTGAATAGAATCAGAAAGTGATTAAACAAATGTTAGTTTGTTTAATCTTGAGCCAAAGCTCTGATACCACTTGTAGGATCGTAAGATTACAAGGTGATTCTATTCTAGTTGATATTGGTAGAAACAATAACAACCAACAAAGTAAACAAGTAAACAGCAAGAATACTGATAAATGCACTGTTGTATTAAACTTCTGAGATTACAAGTTTACAAATAAAACACTATCAAGAAGCACTATGAAAGCACAGTAAGCACACTTACAATGAAGTGTTTACACAGTATTTATAGTAACTTAGAATCAAGACAGACCCTTGATTCTAAGGTTCAGATCTAACACAAGCCGTTGATCTTGTTTATTAATCTAAATTACACGCAAAGGCTAATCTAGATAACTTTACTGAAACGTCTTCTTAGGCATCATTGTTTGCATTCTTGGAGACGCGCGTCATTGTCCTTTATTGGTTGCACCACTGAGGTTCCTTCTGTTTGGAGTGTGGCAGTTGCTTTTGCAGACAGGTGTCAGAGGCGCTTCACATGGATAGTCAGCTGCAACGTTTGGTCTTCAGAGAATAGAGCTATCAGCAGCAACTTGTGTTGAATGCTGCTGATAAGACTATCAGCAGCAACTAGTGTTGGATGCTGCTGATAAGCCTATCAGCAGCAACAAGTGTTGGATGCTGCTGATAAGCCTATCAGCAGCATTTATACTTAGAATAATTTGGTAGCAATCAGTCTTTGGTTCTACAAACACAACAGAACTAAGCGAAATAATACTTCAACCACAAGAAGAAATGTTCACAAATATCATACAATCTAGAACATAAAAAAGACTCAGTCTCACACAAATTATCAATGTGATAATCTGTACACTCAAAGAAAATACAAGAACAAGAACTGAAAGTAAACCCTAATTTTAAGGAGAGAAGATGAAAGATGAACAACCACACAAAATGAGAAAGAATGATCGTCACAACCCTAATTCCCCATTCCTTATCTTTTTATAGGCTCCATACACTTTAACGGGTCAACCCAATTCTATTATAACCCGCGTGTTCCTTAGAGAACAAATGGGTCTTCAACCAGGTCATGCTATCTAGCTGCTCTAGATTCCTTATTCCAGCTTTAGCCCATTAAGTCATAGCTCAACCCATGAACACTACAACAATATCACCCTATCCCGACGATTTTTTTTTACCCTATAGCGACGACTTGTCATCGGGATAGGATATACAGACGACATGTCGTCAGTATAGACGTCGTCGGTATTGCCTCGTCCCAATAGGTCAAAGATGTCGTCGGTATAGGTGTCGTCGGTATAGGTCGACCTATGCTGACGATATGTCGTCGGTATAGGCTATTTCTAATTTTTTAATTAAATTTGGAAATAGCCTATACCGACGACATGTCGTCGGCATAGGTTTTTCTATATTTTTTTTATTTTTATTAAATTTTCAAAATTTTCCAAAAATATTTAATTTTTAATTACCAAAACCTGCAAATCAGATAATTCAAACCATTCTAAAATTGAAATCCGAAACATATTGTTCGATACAAAAACCTGTTCGACATACAAATCAAATATTCAAACATAAAGTTGTCCGACACACAAACATAAAAATTGTTCAAACATTCAACAAATAACACCGACAACCAAGGCAAAGGTGCAGCAACTTCAAGCTAATTATCATCCCTGCTAGTTCGGCGTTCCCACATTCGACGCATTTCATCCATTTTTCGTTGCATTTCAAGCATTTGTTGATTATGCACATGACGTTCTTCATCTCGTTGGGCTTCACTTTGTTGCTGATCTTGGACTTGTTGTTGAAGTTGAGTTACACGCTCATCCACTTCTTGCCAATGTGGTTGTGGAGGGGGGGGGGAACTAAACAAATCTGGTGTGGGATTACTCCCCACACGACCGACACCCTGGATATGGCCACGCCGATGACCCAATGCACGCTCCATGCATGCAATCTCATCGACAGCAGACGAGTCACCACCAGACTTAGCAGAGGATCTTGTATACTCCTCTTGGATTCGGTCATACATTAAACAATGTAATAAACAATCACTTGACTATTTTACTAAAATTCGACAGCATAACTGCTGTAAAATGGATAACCAACCTGTTAAACTATAAGTTATAAACGACCCAAATTCACAAATTCCAATCAACCAACACTAATAACAACAAATACTAATAATACTAGCAAAATTATTCAACAATTAGGCTCGAGTTGGATGATCTAAGTCTATTAAAGCGTGTTTGAGTCATTTTGACCCGTTTAAAGTTACATTTGTATGTTCTAAGTTTACTAAAGTGTGTTTGGGTCATTTTGACCCGTTTAAAGTTAAAGCTGGATATTTTAAGTATCTAAAAGTGTGTTTGGGTCATTTTGACCCGTTTTAAGTTATAGTTGGATGTTCTAAGTCTAGTAAATTTAACAACAAAATCATTTGACTTACATAATCTGATGATGCATTCGTGTTGGCCCAACCGGTCCCTTCTTTATAATGGGTCGATTTAAACACATCAATTGGGCCGGTACCCTGTGAAAAACAAAAAGAATATCACTAAGAATTAATAAGCATGTTTATATAATACTAACAATTGTATTTTCATACCTCCATGTGTCGGCGCTGGGCGTTTGATTTGCTGCCATGGTAACTTGGGTAACGTTGTTTTGATCGGTTTTGTTTGTTCTTCGTCGAGCGGTTTTTATAGCTTGCATCTAAAAACAGCTCATTAATCAAAGTCTCCCAAGTTTCTTGATCAACATCTTATGTTGGATTATTCATCGCCGCCTCCACATCATCGTATCCCCCATTCTCCACGAAGTGAACTTACAACACGTTCTTGTGATCTTTATACGCCCTCTGACACTCGGCGGTGATTCCGAGTTCAACGCCTCGCCACTTATCAGTGTTTCTCCAGGAGTCCAGATCAAAATAATCCTACAAATGGAAAGTAATTATAAATGTAATAGTTATGAAATTGTAAGTAATTATAAAACATCTATACTTACTATAAGAGTGGGATATACGACCCGTTTCTTCTCAATTGGAACCTTAGCCCAATTAGGATAATATGGCGGAACAACCTTTTCAACCTCCAATGAGATAGCACGGATAAAATCCGTAGCGTTGGGACCCACAAACTTGTACCCCCCGACATGAAGTTCTACATCAATGGGAAGAGGCTTCCTCCCATTTTGCTCAAATTTCTTATACAATTTTAGGTTTTTGCCTTTAGATCGTCTTTTTTGGGAGGAACTACCTACATTGACACATGACATTCAAAAGTTAGGCAATTATAAAGACATCTATTAAACTATAACAAGTAACTTACCACCAGATCCAGTCGCACAACCCGAGTCGAAGTGATACGGACCACCGTCTCCACCGTGTGATTGCGACATTGTTGCCATTTTTCCTACAAAAAAATTTATTAGTAAGCACAAATAATTATTAATTAACAAAGACAAATAGTACATTTTTAACATACATTCAATCAGAATCAACACTAAAATAACGTGTGTCAACAACATCATCATCATCTTCTTCATCGTCGTCATTTAGTTCGTCTTCATCATCTGAATTGTATGCATCTTCTTCATCTTCTTCATCATCATTAATAAAACTTTTATCGAGATCAATCGAGGCAACATGACTTGGGTCACCACCCTCATTTAAAGTTGTACGCATAGGCAAGTAGCCTAAGTCGACAACCAAGTTACCAAAAAAGATTGAGTTTCCCGTGTAATAGATTGACTATCAACATGGGGAATTGGAGTTTGGTCACCACCTACGTGACTTGATTCACCACCTACGTGACTTGATTCACCACCTTCGCATCCGGTGTCGACAACCAAAATATAATCATTTGATTGAGTGTCGTGCAATATATCTATCTCATTAACAACAGTAGGATGATCCCAAAGCTTCCGATGGTGAACGTCCTCAACAACCCTCCATTGGCCAGTGGTTCGAGAAGGATCTCGAAGATAGAACACTTGTTTAGCCTGTGTGGCTAATATATATTGGACATCATCATACCATTCTTTGCAAACTTACCAATCACGGCCAATGTCAATTATAGTAGTATTGTTTTGCTTAATTAATCTTTTACCTCTCGTGTCGAACCATTTACAACGAAATAGTACAACCGAGTAACCATCTATGTAGTTCAACTCTATGATCTGTTCTAGTTGACCATAAAATGGAGTATCGTCTTCTCCTATTGTAACCATACCACTGTTCTGAGTAGTGCATCGGGAATCATTATTTTGTACCACAAATCTAACACCATTGACTATGCAAGCAGTGTAAGAAGATGCGTACAAGGGACCATGTGCCAATGCCCTTAATTCTTTGTTATCGGGTGTAGAAGATGAAGATGAAAATACATTTGCTTCATATTTTAACTATGAAGAAAAATCGGTTTGCATATTGCGTTCAGGAAATTTAGATTCAAATTCACTGGTAGATGGACAAAACAAAACTTAAATTAGTAGATTTAAATGAAAATATAATAATAGTTTATCACGGGTAGATGGACAAAAACACTTACGATTTGTAGGCTTTGATTTCATCGCAGTTGTTCAACACAAACCATTGTAATGATTTGTTGGCATATTCAGAGAGCGCCTTGATTTTATATTTTGATATTGGTCGACATTATGAAGAAAACACTTGAAACTGCCTTTTGGGAATGCCAGCATCTGCATTTCTATCTGGCCGGTTAAAT
This sequence comes from Smallanthus sonchifolius, assembly GCA_023525975.1. Classification (NCBI taxonomy): domain Eukaryota; kingdom Viridiplantae; phylum Streptophyta; class Magnoliopsida; order Asterales; family Asteraceae; genus Smallanthus; species Smallanthus sonchifolius. Next base: position 13,005,239 of record CM042028.1, on the reverse strand, counting down.
TTGGTCTGCATACTGTCCAGATACATAGAGCAGAATGTCAAGGCTTCATCTGCAACATAACCCTCAGCAATTGAGCCTTCGGGTTTGACTTTGTTTCTAACATATGCTTTGAGTTTTTTCATGTATCTTTCAAAAGGATACATCCATCTCATATACACAGGGCCACCAAGAATAGCTTCTTCAGGTAAATGAAGAATGAGATGAACCATTATGTCAAAAAATGCTGGAGGATATATCATTTTCAAATTGCATAATATCTTAACCACTTCCTCATTTGCTTCATACATGTCTTTCACATCTACTGATCGTGCACAAATTTTTTGAAAGAATGTGCAAACGTCATTGATTGTTGTTGAAATATTTTTGTGCAGACCCGATCGTACCCCTATTGGCAGCAATCGTTGCATGAGGATGTATCATGAGACTTTAACCCAATTATATTTGAATTATTGGGAAGTACCTTATTTTTTAAATTCGATCCAAATCCATCAGGCAATCTCACTCCTCGAATAAACTGACAAAAATGTTCTCGATCACTGGGTGTGAAAGAGTAAGGAGCTTGTGGTTGGTACAACTTGTTGTTTTTTTGTGTGTTAGCCATAGGTTATGTCGAATACCCATATTTTCCAAGTCTTTTGTGGGCTTTATGTGTGTCTTTTGATTTATCGTTCATCAACAAAGTACCCAATAAACTTTCACACACATTTTTCTCCACGTGCATAACATCAAGATTGTGTTTTAAAAGCAGAGAAGACCAATAATCGAGCTCAAAGAAGATACTTCGTTTAGTCCAATTCAACTCTGATGTTAGGCGCTTTCTTTTTACCCCTCCATACATTGGATGTTTCCCCGGAACACGATCTGGGAGATTTTTTAGTTGTTCTAATATTTGAGCATTAGTCAATCGTCGGGAGGATGTTTTGTCTCTTTCTTGCCATTAAACGACAGATCGTTCCTCCATTTATGCTTTCTAGGCAAAAATCTTCTGTGTCCAACAAAAGCTATCTTATTCGTTATAGCGCACGAAGGTGTGTCAACGTTACACGTAGGGCATGCTTTATAACCTTGACCACTCCATCCAGACAAGCTACTACGAGCAGGATAATCGTTGATAGTCCATAACAGTGCAGCATGCATCCTAAATACAATTTTGGTTGATGCATCTCTCACCTGGACTCCTTCAGCCCACAACATTTTCAACTCATCAACCAACGGCCTTAAGTATACATCAATGTCCTTACTAGGTGATTTAGGCCCGGGAATTAGCAAGGTTAACATGAAAGAAGACTCTTTCATACATAACCACGATGGGGTATTATATGTTGTTAACACTACCGGCCACATACTGTAAGTCTGACTCATGTTACCGAACGGATTAAAACCATCGACAGCAAAAACTAAGCGGACATTCCTTGGTTCTTTAGCAAAATTCGGATATCTCTCATCAAAATCTTGCCATGCCTTCCCATCAACCGGATGTCGCATCATACCATCTGTTGAGCGTCCAGTATTATGCCAGATCATTTCTTTTGCCGTTAATCTTGAACTATACATTCGTCGAAGCCGTGAAGTTAAAGGAAAGTAGTGCAACACTTTATGTTGTACTTTCTTCCCCTTTGTGTTTTTATCAACCCATCTACTCTCATCACAAACCGGACAGTTTTGCATTGATTCATTCTCCTTCCAAAACAGTGCACAATCATTAATGCAAGCATGGATAGACTGATATCCTAACCCAATCTTACGCAGTTTCTTCTTAGCTTCATAGTGTGACCCTGGAACATGATTTTCCTTCGGCATTGCAATTTGTAGAAGCTCTAACAGTTGGTCAAACGAACTATTCATCCATTTGTTGATAACTTTGATATGCATCAATTTGGCTATGAAGTTTAGGGAAGACATTTGACTACAACCGGGGTATAACTCCTTATTTAGCTCCTCAAACAACACATCAAACTCTGGGTCTAAACCAGTTCTATCTTCATCTATATTATCCTCGTTTTTATTTTGCTCAGCCATCACATCATCTATGGCATCAAACATCTCATTATTTGTTGTTGTAGTTATTGGAGGAGTTGGTGTTGTTCTTTGGGCAAAAAGTGATGATATATCCGCCACACGAGGATGTTGTTCACCATGATAAATCCAATTCTGATATGATTATAGAAACCCACGGTCATGTATGTGGCCATATATCGTGTTCAAATCCTGTCGACACGCATTACAACAACGTCTACACGGGCAAAACGCTCTACCTCGACCGTCGACATGGTTCTTGGCCGTTTCTATAAAGTTGCGAAGACCGCTTAAGAATGCCGGAGAATTTCGATTTCCCAGTGTAACCCAACTTTTATCAATGGCCATATCTAGTGTCATATCTATTATGTTATAAGCATACACATATACTTGCATGTAATAAATGATATAAACGAATGTTTGTGATCTGATAGGTACTCTAAGGCGGTGGATCCTAACCCACTTTTTGAATATTCTATCTCATATGTATACATTTTAACGAGTTGACTATTTAAGAAAAAATCAGCAACATTTCACCTTAACTCCCCAAGTATGCAGATAAACCGTAAAATCGAAGGAGTAAGGAGAAATATCTACCAATTTTTCTTAAATGTCAACCCGTTAAAATATATACATATCCTAAATAAGATAGAATATTCAAAAAGCAGTCCCAAAGGGGACAATCCAAAATTTATCTCTATCAGATAAATTTCAGACGGGTATATTTTAAAGAGTTATCATAAATAAACATACTAGTGTACACAACATGAGATGTACATAAAGGTATAAAAGTCGGGATGCGTACCTTAAAAAAATTCAATGAAACATAAATAAGATGTTATTCACACCTCTCCAACCGCAATGAGTTCCGAACTTACAACAAAATTAAATAAAGTTACATATACATACAAAGATATATACATACATTCACAATTACATAAATACATACACAATTATATACATACAAATCATACAATTACATAATCATACATACGAACATACATACAAATATACATACATATTATATACAAACACACATAAATAAATGCCCAAATTCTAAAATTACATATACATACACGTATATACATACATAGCCTTTACAAACATATATAAACAAAATACCCAAATTCTCAAATTACATACATAAACACAATTCCATACATAAACATAAACATAATACAAATACATACAAACACACATACATACATGTATATACATACATAGCCTTTACAAACATACATAAACAAATACCCAAATTCTCAAATTACATACGTAAACACAATTTCATACATAAACATAATACAAATACATACAAACACACATACACATATATAAATACATATTATATACAAACATACATATATAAATGACAAAATTCTTCTATAAATACCCAAATTCCCAAATTTCATCTAAACCTGATTTCACATCTAAACCTAATTTCTTCATAAAATTACATAAATATTTATAAAATCATACATCTAAACCATATATACATACATAAAAATAAACACAAACATACATCTAAACATAATTTGTAGAAAAACATACATCTAAACCAAATTTGTAGAAAAATTACTAACCAAGTTTGCAAATTAGCTTCCTCTAAGCTTGAAATCCTTAAAAAATGGTTAAATCTTCAAACACCTAACAAAAACCAAAGAAATTAAGCAAAAAACACCAAAATGTTGATTTTCTTGCTAAGATTGAACAATATATGTTAACTCACCTCAAAACCGAAGAGATTGGTGAATATTGCTTCACAAAATACCCAAAAACATGAAAAATCACCGGAGAGAGAGAGATGGAGGCGTTTTGGGCGAAATGGGAAGCAGAAGGCTGTATTCTGTGTTCATTCACGCTGAGACCTATACCGACGACCTGTCGTCGGTATAGGCTATATTGTCGGCGCTGTAGGTTGCCTGTACCGACGACATGTCGTCGGTATAGGCTTCGTAGGGTTTTGACCAGTCAATAAAGTAAAAAAGCCTATACCGACGACATGTCGTCGGTATAGGCCATTTTATAATTTTTTTAATTAAACAAAATAATTTTTTTTGACCGACGAAAACATTATTATATTAAAAAAACAAAAATAAAATCAAAATAACCCTATACCGACGACATGTCGTCGGTATAGGTTTTCCCCAATAAATCATTGGGCGCCATTTTCCCCCATCTGGATCAACCCTGTACCGACGACATGTCGTCGGTATAGGGTGTCCCTGTCAAAATTTTGGTTTTGACTTATACCGACGACATGTCGTCGGTACAGGGTGACCTATACCGACGACAATTGTCGTCGGTATAGGCGGCGTCGGCACATGGTCTTTTTCTTGTAGTGGAAGTCCAATATACACAAAACAAACAAATAGCATTATAACTATTATAACGTTTATAAAGAAAGTTATAAAATTGATAAGGACATTACTTCTTTTAACAATCTGAACGACCGTCTTTACTATAAATAAGTGATATATATATGCTTAAATAAGAAAACTCAGCGGTTTAATTTCAATAATATCTCCATATATTTTAGGGCAATAAAGAAATTTAAGGAAATTTATCGTAAATAAAATTTTCGCAATTAATTTTCTTCTAATATCTGTTATCCCATATGGTAAATAAGAAAAACAATTGTAAAAATCAAAGAAACTTGTATAAAGAAATCTTTTTTCCCGTGTCAAGAAGAAAGTGTTGTAACAAAATATTTATAAACAAATACTCTTCCTTCTCATACTTTTCATATTGCTAAAGAAAGAAAGTGATCTTAAAGAAAAGCTTTTAAAAAAATTTCATATTGCTAAAGAAAGAAAGTGAAGTTAAAAAAAAGCTTTTAAAATAATTTTTTTAAGGCCTTTCAAATTTTAGGTTTTTCTTAAAGATAGAATAAATAATAAAAAATCTTCAGTAAATACTGGTGTGGATCAGGGTGTTAATTTCTGGACTATGTACAACATGGTATGATTTACAGCACAAGTTTTTGAGAAGTTATTTATTTTTTTATTTAATTATTTTTTTAAACATGTTACATAAAGTATACATAATTATATTTTGTTTTGAATTTGAGTTGCTACATAAGCAAGTTCATCCTTAAGCTATGTATTATACTCATACTTTACTTTTAAGCATAACGTCACATCACCAATTTTCATCCCATGTTATACATCTTTTTTTTAACAACAAAATTTTGTTACTTTTTTGTTGTCTTGGAGAAAGTTTGAACACGCAATCTCTTAGTTATGGGACTTACCTCTTACCACAAGATCCCAACCCTCCACCCCCTATGTTATACATCTACTTCACTTTACTCTAACTTTCACTTTTTTTTAAAATTTTTTTAATAATTCATTTAACATATAATTTGATTATCTCTAATAACTTGTAATAATTAACTTTTTTAAACTAAATACACCGTTTTATTTATTATTATTTTTTATCTAAATTCCGGTGTAAATTTAATTGAAAACCGAGTCGTTTTCAAAATAAGGTATTTTTTATATCTTCATTTACGTCCGAATGTAGAGAAAAAAATAAACAAAACAATGTATTTAGATTTTTTTTAATATTACAAGTTATTAGAGATAAATCAAATTATAGATTAAATTATTTACTAAATTAAAATATTAAAAAATATTTTGTCCGACAAAGCAACACAAATGTGCGGCAAAGATTTACCGCACTTCACCCAATTGTACGACACCGCACCAAGACGTAATGGTGTTGCCATTGGTCGCCGCTATTCAACATCACCTTCACTTCACGTATGGTGAGGGTATAACAAAGACCCTTAAAAGGTTGAGTATTTGATAAAAGACATGATACATTTTAAAAAGGTTTAGGTCCATACAAAAGGCTTATTCTTTGAAGGAATCAACTTTTAGGACTTTCACTACTAAAAAAATGAAAAATTTGTGACAACAGTTTCGTGAGAATTTTGTCGGAATTGGCCGTTAGCGACAAGTTTCCAACAATAAGCGTTTGTTGGAAAAAACCCCGTAGGAAATGTATTTTGCGAAAAAGTCCCGACTAATTTTTCGACGAATTAGCGACAAAAGCCTTTCGCCGGTAATTTTCGACAATATTCTGACGATTATATTAAATAAATATGTTAACTTACTTAATAAATTTGTCAGAAAATTGTAGGAAATGTTGTGGTTACTTTTTTGTTTTTGTTTTTGTTTTGTCGGAAAGTTGTCGCAAACTTGTGAGAAATTTCTTTTGTTGGTAACTTGTCGTAAACTTTTGTAGAAAATATACATGTTTTCTAGTAGTGTTCCATTTATATCAAACTAACTAAAACATTTAGTAGAATTAAAATAACATTATAAATACAAGTATTTATAATTGAACGTTTTCCTTGAATTTCTAGACACTTATACAATCAAAACTTTAATACCATACGATATTTGAAATTTCATTCAAACATCTTGTGATATAAAAGCATTTAAGCGATTTAACTTACGCAATAACCTAATTCTTAAGAAACTACTCAAAACATTTAGGTTTAAAGTGAATATTTTTGATTTTTTAATAGATTCAGAGAAAATAATATAAAAGCCAAATAATTAGGTCTTAATAACATGGGAAAGGTTATGTCTACTTTCCCTCCCTTACGGTGATAAAAAGAACTTAAGATTAAGGGAAGGTTACACTTACCTTTCCTCCCCTTCGCCGGCAGGATGGGAAGAATGAAGACGTAAACTCCCCTCAACAACTCCGGGCCAAAGGCAAGACACGATAGCCAAGAAAGCCTAGTAGATTAAGTCAAACCCTAAGGAAAAGACAAAAATGGAAGACAGCAAACAGACAAAAATGAGCAATCGCTTTTAGGCAGAAGAAGGAAGTTAAACAATTATCCTTTATGGGAACGCACGGAAAAGCATGGTGCATGCCATCTCTTTATAGAAAGGCACGGCCACCTCGTACAAAGGCAATGGCATGAGAACTACTATATATACAACCTTAGAAGTTGAAGTAAGATACTTCGGATCTTAACCAACACCTCATACTCTCACTCCCTTCCTCCTATTCATACCTCTCCTAATTACATTCCCTCTTGATAGCTGTAATACCATAATCGTTGTAATACTTCTCTTGTCCTTTGTTTCCCAAAAGATAAGCCTTTAATATCAATAAGAATCCATCTTACCTGCATAATCTTTGAAGCGACAATTCTCTTTTCAACTCACATTTTCAAACAAAGGATTTTCAACTCAGAATATATCCAGAGACGCTACTTTAGAGTTTCCTAAGATTGAACAATTAAATCATCTTGAATTTTGGAAATTTTGGATAATGTTTTGAAACATGTGCTGCTAAATATACCACCCCAAAAATCTCTTATTTATTAAACTTATTCCCTTATTATTGCTACATCAAATATTTCAATGTTTACCCTCCGCTTGTTTTTTTCTTTACCCAATTTTTATCTTGCGGTTGTTAAAGAGACACCACTCCTTAATCCACGAACCCGTATCACATCATACAGACCGTATGAGTCATATGGGTCGTATGATGTCTGATCAAACAAACAGTCCACCACTCTAACACATCAGTCATGTCTGTGACAATATGGGACGTATGATATCATACGGGCCCTATGACCTGGCTAATCATGCGGCTCATATATTTGTATAGAAATGTGTGTCAGATAAGGTTTATGATACCTTATTATGTGTGCCAATTATTTGATACGACACAAGATTCCGTCAAAATCTACTGCATAATCTCTACCTTTCTTTCATTTATTCACTACTTTTCTCAACATCTCACTTGTAACACCCGAAAAACTGACAACTAAGTAATGGGCTGAAATAAAAGAAATAAAAGAAAGGATCATGGGCTTGAAGGGTGGGCTTGGCCCAAAGTGGTTTCCATAACCCTAGAACCCTCATATGACAGCCTCCATTCTGATCATTCACACCACCTTCCATAAAAAAACGTAGAGAAAGAGAGTGGATTTCTAGAGAGAGAAAGCTCCAAAAAGTTCAAGGTGTTGCTCAAGATCAGTCTCAATTTGTTTCTCATACGATTTGAAACAATATTAACGAAGCAACATCGACATTTTGAGGTATGGATCCAACCTAAAACTCGGATTTTCTTTGAAATGAGTTTTTGAGGTAAAACTAGGGTTTTCATTTTAAAAGTTAGATTTTTACATGCAAAATGATGAAATATGCCCAAATCTAGCTTTATGGGAGTTAAGCAAATGATTTGAACTTAGAAAATTGGAAACTTAGGTTGAAAACGAGCCTGCAGATGAAGATCTTCATAGGGCGACACTCATTTTCATCAGGCGACACTAATCGGGGACGACGATGTACGTCTCCCGAGGTTCACAAATGATTGGGACACGTGTCATGCCACTTTTGGTGACACTAAGTTGATGACACTAAATAGTGTCGCCATGCACATAAACGACACTAATGGTAACGACACTAAGTCCAGAACGAAAGTTCTGGCGACACTATTCTGACGACACTGGCCCTTCCCACAATGTCCGACGACACTAGTGTGTAAACGATACTAGTTCTCGACGACAATAATGTAGTGACACTAGTCTAGGTGACACTAGCAATTGTTAATAGTTTTTCACTCGTTGATTTACTACAGATTCCTAGTATCCCGCCTAGCCCGAACAACTAAGGAAACGTATAGTAAGATGAGAACTAGTGAGTTTCTATTGCCCATTTTCCATTTAAAGTTTTGGGATGAAGTGCATGCTTATGAATGAAAAGAAAGAATGATGTTTTATTAAACGTTTATGACAATTATGTGTTATTAACTTAGTTTATAAATATGTAATTGTTTATCAAAGTGTTAAAGTATTTTACTTGTGGTAGCATGTATATGTGTGTGACTAATTGTGCATGTTACCCCGGGGCGAAAGAATGAACATAAAGTCTTGTGCAAGCAAAAGTGGAGACTTGTTTTCAGATAAGGAAACATAGGAGTCTTATCTTTGTAAGACCCCAAACACGGGAGGCCTCAGGCGTTGGATTTACTGATTCACAAACAGTTCTTAAACTTGATTATCAAATATCGCAGCGGAAAACTTTCATTCAATCATAATAGTAACATTGTCAAACATGCGGAAACGTAAACATTGTCTAAACATAACATAACGAAATCAAAACATAACGAGATGCCAGACTTCATATATCGACCGGGTAACTCTTCATCGCTTGCCAAGCATCACCGTCCTTCGTCCATACATGTCCTTAACCTGAATGTACATACTAAAAGTCAGCTACGCTGATGAGTTCTAGTTTTAACATAAAACGTTAACTTCGAATATTTGCCAAAAACATAACATTCAACTTCATTTAATAAAAGGGTACGAAAACATGCAATAACATAACTTAACCTCATAACATAACATCATAACATAAGTTAACATGAACCGAATCTACGCCTTTTCGTAACTGTCAATTCCATACATCGCATAACGGCGGAAGAACCTAACGCTCGTTACCTTTAGGCCATCCGTCACTTAGGTCTCCTAAGGCTTGTTACCTCTAGGAAGACCAATCGTACATACAAGTTGAGAAATCTAAGGCTCGTTACCTCTAGACCATTCCACCAAACTTCAAGCACGGCATCACGAGGATGACACGTACCAAACTTAAAGCACGATTACCCCGCGAGGTAAATCGTACCAACGTCAAGGATCACGGTAATCCCCTTGATGACCGTCAACACCCTAGTTGTACAACAGTTGGCCAGCCACACAGGCCACTAAAAGGTGAGGCCCATAACATACATCCATACCCATAGCTTCGATTCCCATAGGAATCATGGCAGATTCGTTCGTTTGTGACTTTCATAAACATTCACTTCTTTTACTTTAAAACTTCAGTTAAAGCATTCGTACATTCTATTAAAAATCATTCATTCGTAAACCCTTCGTAAACTTCTTTTGGCAAAATATTTCATAAACACTTCTTTCATAACCTTTCCGTTCAAAACATCGTTTCATAAAATGTCACATACATCATTCATACACATTGTTTTATAAAATAGTCACAGCGTTACCTATGCATACCAGCCCAAAAACATTTATTTAAAACATTTAAATAAGGGCTTCTAGAACTCACCTGATAAGCTAGTCTCGGTTGGCCTAAACAAAGGCCCAAAAACGTCACTTCCGATCTGAATTGATTAGTTAGATACACATCAGATCCAATCCCGACTCTAACGGTTTACTCGTTCTGTTTTAGGCCAACTTAAGGCTAAGTTCGCCCCTCATAGCCCTAGCGAACTTACTGGTGAACTTAGGCTAAGTTCGCCTAAGTTGTGCCCAGTGAACCTAGTAAGTTCACTTACCTAAGTTCGCTATCAACATGATACCAGCGAAAATAGTAAGTTCGTCTATTCTTTGCCCCAGGCGAACTTGACATGTTCAAAATATGTAGTTTTTACTCGTGATCACAGATCTGTAATCCATTTCTCGTTTGGTTCGCAAAAGCTCATCCTTTTTTATGAAAATACCCGAAAACCCCAAAAACACTAAAACTCATATTTGGTTCGGGTTGTTACCTATTTTTAGATTCTGAATTGGAGAACCTACTCACGAACAGTAGAGGAACAAGATGCTAGCTCATCGGGTCGATCCGTGTACTTTCTCTCTCTATGGTTTCTCTCTCTAGAATGGCAAAATGAGAGATTATAGAGGGTTTAGGTTATTTATAGGGGAAAGCTCCCCTAAGTTGGTTGCCCTCAAGTTCGCTGGCCCACCATCACGGCCCAGACCGGCGTGCCTTACTCGTTAAGTTCTTCTCGTACCGAAACCCATCTATTATTTTCATTTTTATTTTTGGGATGTTACAAGTCTACCCCCTTATGATAGTTTTCGTCCTCGAAACCTGACATAAGTCAAACAATTGAGGGTACGACTCCCTCATTTCCGTCTCTATCTCCCAAGTGGCTTCAGATCCCTTCCTGTGTTTCCACTGTATCTTAACTAATTGGACGACTTTATTTCATAAACGCTTCTCTTTCCGATCTAAGATGGCCAAGGGTTCCTCAATGTAGTTAAGGTTGTTGTCGACCTTGATTCCAGTAAGTGGTACGTGAGCTGACTCATCCGCCAAACACTTTCACAAGTGTGATACGTGGAACGTAGGATGAATCTCACTTAACTCATCAGGCAACTCCATCCGATAAGTGACGTCACCAACCCGTGCCAATATCCTGAACGGTCCGACAAACCTCAAACTTAGTTTTCCCCTCTTTCAGAATCGTATGATTCCCTTCCAGGGTGACACTTTCAACATTACTCGGTCACCAACATCAAACTCAATAGGCCTTCGCCGTTTATCCGCGTAGTATTTCTGGCGATCTTGTGCGGCCTTCATTCGTGCCTTAATCTGATAAAACCTTTATGATGTTTCTCGTATGACTTCAAGACTTCCCAATTCCTTCTGTCCAATTTCACCCCAACACACTGGGATCCTGCACCTTCTCCCTTACAACTTATCGTAAGGCGACATACCTATCGTTGTGTGATAACTGTTGTTGTAGGAAAATACGGCTACCGACAGACTGTCCCAACTACCATCGAAATCTATAATACAAGCATGGAGCATGTCCTCCAATGTTTGAATGGTCATTTCAGACTGACCATCCGTTTGTGGGTGGTATGATGTGCTGATATTAAGTCTCGTGCCGATCTCCTCATGAAATCTTTTCCAGAACCTCGATGTGAATCGTGTGTCCCGGTCAGATAAAATCATAAAAGGCATCCCATGCCGCTCCACCATTTCATTAATAAATACTTCTGTTAACTTTTCCGATGAGAACGTCTCGCGAATAGGTAGGAAATGGGCACTCTTCGTTAAACGGTCCACAATTACCCAAATGGTGTCATGACCTTTAGCTGTGCGAGGTAGCTTGGTTATGAAGCACATGGTAATGTGTTCCCACTTCCGTTCCGGTATATCAAGAGGTTTAATCTTCTCATACAGTTTCTGGTGTTCGGCCTTTACTTGTGAGTAAGTCAAGCACTTGCTTACGTATTTCGTCACTTCATGTTTCATCCTAGGCCACCAGTATCCCTTCCTCAGATCTTGGTACATTTTGTTGACACCGGAATGGATAGAGTAACGAGACTTATGAGCCTCATCTAAAATCTTGGTTTTAAGCTCTCCACCCATAGGTATCCATACCCGTCCTAAACGTGTCCTAACACCAAGGGTGTTATATTCCAACTTATCCTGTTGGCCAACCATTCTCTCTTTCCTTATATTCTCTTCTTTAAGTGGCTCATCTTGAGCCCTTTCGATTTCCCTCATCACATCCGGTGATACCACCAACTAGCAAGCCTTCACTCTAACAGGAGCAGGCACATCCTTTCGGCTTAGAGCGTTAGCCACCACGTTCGCCTTTCCAGGATGGTATATGATTTCACAATTATAATCCTTTAAAAGTTCCAACCATCGCCTCTGCCTCATATTTAACTCCTTTTGTTCGAAGAAGTACTTCAAACTTTTGCCTTTAGTGTATATGGTAAACTTTAACTCGTAAAGGTAGTGTCTCCAGATTTTCAATGCAAATATGACAGCAGCAAGTTCCAGATCGTGAGTCGGAAAATTGACTTCATGAACCTTCAACTGCCGTGATGCGTATGCGATCACCCTCCCGCGTTGCATTAGTAAGCACCCCAATCCCTGACCCGAAGTGTAAGAGTATACTACCAAGTCTTCATTACCCTCGGGAAGGGCCAAGACTGGAGCTTGGGTTAGGTTCTCCTTCAGTTCCTTAAACGCCTCTTCTTGGGTCGAACCCCATTCGTACTTTACCTCCTTCCATGTTAACTTTGTCAATGGTGAAGCTATTTTCGAGAAATCCTAGATGAATCTCCTATAGTAGCCTGCCAATCCCAAGAACTACGAATTTCAGTTGGCGTCTTAGGAATATCCCAATATCTTACCGTCATTATCTCTGCTGGGTCAACCATAATGCCATTCGGGTTGATGACGTGACCTAGGAATTGGACTTCCCTAAGCTAGAACGCGCATTTGGAGAACTTAGTATACAACTTCTCATTCTTTAGAGTTTCCAACACTTCCTTCAAGTGACATGCGTGATTACCCTCATTCTTGGAGTAGATGATGATATCATCTATGGACATAATTACCGATCGATCCAGCATCGGTCGACACACCCTATTCATTAAATTCATGAATTCTGCGGGGGCGTTCGTCAATCCGAAGGACGTTACGCGTAACTCGAAATGTCCATAATGCGTGCGAAAAGCAGTTGTCTGTATGTCTTCGTCTCTTATCTTCAACTGATGGTACCCGGATCGAAGATCGATTTTGGAGAACCAACTTGCGCCCTGTAATTGATCGAACAAGTCTTCGATCCTTGGTAAAGGGTACTTGTTCTTCATCGTTCGTTTGTTGTCAATACACTTTCTCATAGAACCATCCTTCTTCTTCACAAAGAATACCGGAGCACCCCAAGGTGAAATGCTCGGTCTGATAAATCCCTTCTCAAGTAACTCGTCTAGTTGCATCATAAGTTCTTTCATCTCCACTGGCGCTAGTCGATATGGAGCCTTAGCCACGGGCTAGGCATCTGGTACTAAGTCGATTCGGAACACAATCTCTCTGTCGGGTGGTATCCCAGGAAAATCCTCTTGAAACACCTCCGGGTACTCGCGTATCACGGGTATTTGCAACATAAGTTCTTTCATCTCAACTGGTGCTAGTCGATATGGAGCCCCAGCCATGGGCTGGGCATCTGGTACTAAGTCGATTCGGAACTCAATCTCTCTGTCGGGTGGTATCCCAGGCAAATCCTCTAGAAACAGCTCCTGGGACACGCGTACCACGGGTACATTGTCTAGTTCTTTCACTCCCTTACACTTGTCAATCACGTACACCAGATAAGCCTCACCTCCGTGCCTCAGGTAACCTGTTGCCTTAATCAACGAGATGACGTTAGGCATCGGGGCGTTGCGATCCCCGAAGAATTCAACTTCACTACCATCCGGAGCCTTGAGTCGGATTATCTTTCATTTGCATATAATTTGTGCTTCGTTGGCAGTTAGCCAGTTCATTCCCAAAACAACATCAAACCCTCTAAAAATCATAAAGAACAATCTGACGGGGAATCTATGGCCTTCTATTTTTATTGTGGAATGGTCAACTACATCAGTTACTCTCACGGTTCTACCCTTAGCGGTTTCTATGCTAAAGGCTATTTCTAACTTGCTGACTGTGTATTTCACTCGTTTACAAAAAGTAGCAAATATAAAATTCCTACTGGCAGCCGAATCAAATAACACATAAACAAAAGTGTTGTCCAGGACAAACGTACCTGACGCCACATCGGGGTCCACCCTGGAATGTTCTTGCCTCAGCGCGTACGCTCGAGGCCTCTCTTCTCTCTTTTCAGGGCTTTTCCATTTTCCAGCTTCACCCATCCTTGGCTTAGTGCATTCTCGGCTCATGTGGCCACTCTCGCCACAATTATAACATTTAAAGCCCTGGGTGCATTCTCGGGAGTAGTGCTCGGTCTTGCCACACTTGTAGCACAGATTTGACCCTAGCTTGCATTCACCAGCATGCCTTCCTCCACATCTCCCACAGACCGCTATCTCACCTACTTTGTCCTGTTTTTCCCGAGCCCGAAATAACTTCCCACCCGCTCGCTTGGCAGGGAAACTCGATTTCTTTTTAGGCTCGTCAATGGCAACGATATTCAGTGCCAGATCATCAAATACCACGCCACTCAGTTCTACTACCGAATCATAGGTAGTAGGGGCGTTTGCCTTAACATAAGTGTGGACCTTGTCTGGCAACCCCTGAATGTAGTAGGTGATCTTCCTCTCTTCAGTAGTGGCAAGATGTGGCACCAGACGTGCCAGTTCATTGAACCGAGTGGTGTACTGTCGGTGCGTCATTCTCCTGGCTTTCAATCCCAGAAATTCCCTCTCTACCTTCTCGATCTCACTCCTCTAGTAGAAATTCTTGATCACTAGAGTTTTCAAATCATTCCACATCATTGCGTCAACAGCCTCGTCCCCCTTAGCTTGACGTACACCTTCCCACCAATGAGCTGCCTCTTCCCTCAAGGAGTTCGCAACAAACTTCACAACTTGATTCGCTCGACATTCGCTCAGACGGATGGCGTCTTCCATATGGATCACCCAATCAAACTTAGCCACCGCGTCTTTCTTCCTAGTCAAAACCGGCGGGTCACACGCCTTAAAGGACATGTAGTCACAACCGCGAGTAAGCGGTTCATTGACAGCCTTATTGTTCAGGGCACCAATTGCCTTGTTAGACCCGCCCGCCTAATTAGCCTTCTTCAATGCCTCTTCGAGTAGGTATGGCAAGGAAGCCCTCATCATCTCAGTGAATTCGCGTGCAAGGGTCGTTTTCACTTTTGGTTCGAAAGTGAAATGTTGTTCGTCATCATGAGTATGTTCAGTCTCATGCACACTAACTTCCGGTTCCGTGTGGACACTTCCCTCTTCGCTGTACTCCTGACGAGCAGGAGTCCTACCTCGGCCACCGGTACGACCATCGGTACAGCCCCCACCACGCCTTCCGTTTCCTCTTCTTGCCATTTCGTTCTATAAGACAAAGAATCGAATGTCATCAGACTAGTTAACAAATAGAATTCAACAAGTATTGTAAGATGTTAATATATACTAGCTATCTACAACTAATCATTACACTACCTTTTGACTTCTATTTGACTTCTATTTGACCACCTTTATGATTCCATCAGAACACAAGTCCTAACCTAACACTTTCTAAGGAATATTGTATGTGTATATACTACCTTCATACCTGATGCTGTGGCTCGAGTTACCCGTACAGCCGCTATCGGTCCCATTCACAGTTTAGGTTCAGACACAGGGAGTGTCCAAATCTCTCTAACTATTGCTCTAATACCAACTTCTAAGACCCTAAACCCGGGAGGCCTCACGTGTTAGATTTACTCATTCACAAACAGTTCTTAAACTTGAATATCAAATAACGCAGCGGAAAACTTTCATTCAATCATAACATTAACATTGTCAAACATGCGGAAACGTAAACATTGTCTAAACATAACATAATGAAATCAAAACATAATGGGATGCCAAACTTGATAGATCGACCGGGTAACTCTTCATCGCTTACCAAGCATCACCGTCCTTCATCCATACCTGTTCTTAACCTGAATGTGCATACTAAAAGTCAGCTACACTGGTGAGTTCTAGTTTTAACATAAAACGGTAACTTCAAATATTTGCAAAAAACATAACATTCAACTTCATTTAATAAAAGTGTATGAAAACATGCAATAACATAACATAAACTCATAACATAACATCATAACGTAAGTCAACATGAACCAAATTTGCGCCCGTCAATTCCATACATCGCATAACGATGGAAGAACCTAAGGCTTGTTACCTCTAGGCCATCAGTCACCTAGGTCTCCTAAGGCTCGTTACCTCGAGGAAGACCAATCATACATACAAGTGGAGAAATCTAAGGCTCGTTACCTCTAGACCATTCCACCAAAATTTAAGCACGACATCACGAGGATGACACGTACCAAACTTTAAGCACGATTACCCCGCGAGGTAAATCGTACCAACTTCAAGGATCACGATAATCCCCTTGGTGAACGTCATCGCTCCAGTTGTACAATAGTTGGCCAGCCACATAGGCCCCTAAAAGGTGAGGCCCATAACATACATCCCATACCCATAGCTTCGATTCCCGTAGGAATCATGGCGGATTTGTTCGTTTGTGACTTTCATAAACATCCACTTCTTTTACTTCAAAACTTTAGTTAAAGCATTCGTACGTTCTATTAAAAATCATTCATTCATTCGTAAACTTGTTTTGGCAAAATATTTCATAAACACTTCTTTCATAACCTTTCCCTTCAAAACATCGTTCATAAAATGTCACATACATCATTCATAAACATCGTTTTATAAAATAGTCACAGCGTTACGTATGCACACCAGCCTAAATACATTTATTTAAAACATTCAAATAAGGGTTTCTAGAACTCACCTGATAAGCTAGTCTCGGTTATCCTAAACAAAGGCCGAACAAAGTTACTTCTGATCTGAATTGATTAGTTTCCCAACTCTAACGGTTTACTCATTCTGTTTTAGGCGAACTTAAGGTTAAGTTCGCCCCTTATAGCCCTAGCGAACTTACTGGCAAACTTAGGCTAAGTTCGCCTAAGTTGTGCCCAGCGAACCTGGTAAGTTCATTTGCCTAAGTTCGCTATCAACATGATACCAACGAACATAGTAGGTTCGTGTATTCTTTGCCCCAGCGAACTTGACAAGTTCACCTGCGAGGCTGTCACCTTCCCTAAAACCCTAAGTTTACATGTAAATGGCAGCCAGATCTGATCATGTTCAAGATGCTAACTTTTTACGTTCAAAACTTACAGATCTGTAATCCATTTCTCGTTTGGTTCGCAAAAGATCATCCTTTTTACAAAAATACCCGAAAACCCCAAAAACAATAAAACTCAGATTTGGTTTGCTTTGTTACCTGTTTGAGATTCTGAATCGGAGAACCTACTCACGAACAGTAGAGGAACAATATGCTAGCTCCTTGGGTCGATCCGTGTACTTTATCTCTCTACGATTTCTCTCTCTAAAATGGAAAAATGAGAGATTATGGAGGGTTTAGACTATTTATAAGGGAAAGCTCCCCTAAGTTCACTGGGCCCACCATCCCTGCCCGGCCCGGCGTGCCTTACTCGTTCCGTTCTTCGCTTACCGAAACCCGTCAATTATTTTCATTTTTATTTTCGGGATGTTACAAAGAATGTGAACGGAAAGATGAACGAATGTAACACCCCAAAGTTTTAAAAGTATAAACATAATAATGGCCTATTTAACTAGGTTTAAAGTTAAGGAAAAAGAGGGATAATTAGTGGAAAAGGAAAATAATTACAAACCTGAAACACCAATTCATGTTTGTAGCCACCAATCCTATTTGAAAATCGTTTCTCCCTCCCCTTCGTTGGCGGCCACCTGAGACAACCCCGCAACCCCACCGGAAAAACTCTAAGTCCAGCCATTTGCCATCATCTTGTACTCAGTGGGTTCGAAGCAAAGGGGCGACTATGAGTTTGTCCGATTTGGGGCTGTGTCGCAAAGAAGAGAGAGAATCGGGGTTGTTACTCCGGTTACGGACGACGACGGTAAAGCTCAAGATGGTGTTGGTTGTATGGTCTCATGGTGGAGATGGTGGTGTTCGTACGGGTCTCACGGTGGGGATGTTGTTGGTTCTACGGGATGGGTGTGAAGGTGGGTGGTGACCTCATGGTGGTCAATGGTGGTTGATGGTAATTGATGGTGGTTGATGATGGTTAGTGGTGGTTGTGGCTGTTTCATGGCGGTTTCACACATGAGGATGATGAGGGTAGGACGAGGATTGACAACAAGGAGTTCCGTTTAGTCGAGTCGAGTTCGTGGACTTTTGAATCACCTAATTCGGAGTCCGTATGGTCGAGTTTCGGGTATGATACGGGTTCGTATTCTAAACGCCGTGTTCGGGAAGGTATATCTCTTCAACCCATAGAATGTTAGTTACAATTATCTCGGGTCATGAATACCGTGTTAGAGGGGACACGTAGGGTTGTATTTGATGAAATTAGTATGTATATATATATATATGTAAGTGCCACTTGTAAAAAATAATGGAAATTAACGCTATCGATACTAGTAGCTAAAGCTCGGTTGTTGTGGATTATTGATTTTGACTTAGCGATGGAAATTGACAATTTGGGTTGTCGGGATTAGACGTAACTCTGTCCAATTTTCGTTAAAAATAAAGAAATATGTTTTTTTACAACTTAGACGTCGTCGATACGATTATAAGTAATAGGGTTTTTGAGTTGTATACAGCTCGCAAGCGAACCTGTTAAGTTCGCCTGGATTGTTTGGGCGAACTTGGTATGTTCGCCAAGGGATCGTTGGGGCAACTTAACCTTAAGTTCGCTTGGTATAGTGGGCGAAGTTAGCCCTAAGTTTGCTCAGTGGTGTGGGTGAACATAACATTTTGTTCGCTAGATTATAGCCGATGAACTTAGCAAGTTCACTGGGGGTTATAATGGGCGAACTTGATATCAAGTTCGCTAGATCAGATATATAGTAAACCGACTTGTGTCGTATTGAAAGGACCCAAACCGGGTACCTCTCATAGTTGGTAAACATTGCATAAATGTAGCTCTCAAACATTGAACAACATAGGAATCAACAACGGAAGTCTTTACAAAATTCTGAAATAATTAAAACTTTAATTGTCTTAAACACAAACCTGACAATGGGGATGTCAATCTTGCCATCAACAGATATCCTCTACTATGCCCTTACGGCATCAGGTCTTTTTCTTTCCTTTGCTACCTGATGTGCGTACTAAAATAGTCAGCTAACGCTGGTGAGTTCAAGTGTTTCTTTTTCTTTAACTTTATATCAAAATATTTCTTTAAAACGTTTTTTAAACATACATATTATATTATATACATAATACAATAAAATCTTTCTTTCTAATTTTACATACATATGTATTTACTTTGTGATCTTTACTTTAAGTCATACATTAATGTCTATAATATGTTTTGTGCCCCCAAGCGGGCTTCTTCATTCTTTATTCCTGAAGGATCTTTCTTTTGCAGGTATTGTTCCCTAAGGCTCAACGTCCAAAGGCTGATACCTGACTTTCTGTGCCCCCAAGCGGGCTTCTTCATTCTTACTTAGCGACCGTCGCCGCTAGAGTAACCGTCGTTACTCTTCTTAACCAGTTGTACAACATCATCGTTACAGTGCCCTACCGAGCACTGTCCCATTTTTTCTCATGGTACGTCATGGACTTGTCCATGACGCAACATCGGCTTCGAGTAGCACTAGTCTCAAGGACTATACTACTACCTCAAGACTTGCTACTATGCTTAGGGTACTACTAGTCTCGAGTACTATGCTACTACCCCAAGTCTTTCATCGTATAAGCATACTCTTACAGATTTGACAATGTATTTGAATTATTATTTTTCTCTTTGTTTATAAAATATATAGTTAAATAAATAATTATTTCTTCTCTTTCTGTTTATAAAACATATAGTTAAATAAACCTTTATCTTCTTCTTATCTTCTGTTTATAAAACATATATGTGAATAAACCGTTCTTTCTTATCCTTCTCTCTTGCAATACGTTTAATTGATAAATAGATATCTTGCTCATCTTTATTTTTTACAAAACGTTTAATTAATAAGCAGTTATCTTTCTTATCTTACTTTCTTACAAAACGTTTAGTTAATAACCGTTATCTTTCTTTCTCACAAAACGTTTAGTTAATAAACTGTTATCTTTCTTTCTTTCACGAAACATTTAGTTAATAAACCGTTATCTTTCTTATCCTTCTTTCTTTCAAAACGTTTAAGTAATAAAATACATTTATTATAAACGCTTAATTCTTGAGTATGCAAACCACCCCAAAACAGTAAAATAGGAATTCTTGAACTCACCTGTCTGTCGACAACTATCCTAAATGTATAAGCTAAGACTGGTGTTAAACGATCTACACGAAAGTCAAAGTACGAATTCTATTATTTAATGCAAGAGTCGGCTGAGCCATTAGAGCGTCGTCCGAGAGTGTCTGAAATTACACTTGAGTATCGGCTGGGAGAGTCGCCAACCACTCTTGAGTGTCGCCTGAACTTGCATTCAGGACTTGGTGTTGTGCTAGGGTTCTAAGTCATGTCGGAAAGTTGACTGAACAGTCACCGGACAGTCAGCTCGGACAGTCGATAGTCGGCCCGGATAGTCGATAGTCGGCCTGGACAGTCGACAGTAAATCCGACTCTTGCTGGAACTCGCGTTCCGGAATTTTACTCAACAGTGGCTGCTCAGGGTTTAAGAAACTGTACCTCCATGACGCAGTATCTAGAATATGAACCCATATCAAAAGTCCACGAACTTGCCTCGGCGCGTCAGTCTCAACTAAAGGGGGTTCCTTTTCGCCAACCTTCGTCGTAGTCTCATCTTTCTCATGTCGTGAAACCGTCATCTCTTCATTTTCATAGAACCACCATGATTCCACCATTATCCACCATCAACCACCACCTTTGTAACCCACCATCAACAAAGAGTTTATCCCATTACTGTGAAGTTTATGTCTAAGCCATCACCACCGTTTCCACCACCGTGAGCCACTTCCTTGAGGCTGGTATTGTCACCACCGCCGTCACCATAGACGAACCACTATGAGCCCTACCATTAAGGTTGCTATGAACCACCCCTAGAACTTTGTCGTGAAATATAGTCGGTTAACAACCACCACCAGGTTGCCATTCGTCGGAGATGAACCACCCGAAGCTCACCTCCATATCACCACCACATCACCACCGTTAGGTCCGTACCACCCCACTATCATCATTAATAGCCTCCATCACCATCGTTCTCTTCATGAATGGCACCATTAACCACCATGGACAGCCTCCACTACCACCGTGAAAGTCACCCCAACTCATATCTCCACCGGGAGACTTGTTTTAACTACCACCACCGTATCACCACCATCATTGACAAACCCATACTACCACCACCGTATTCTGTTAACAACCTTGAAACCACCATGTCGGGTCTGTACCACCATCACCAGGCCACTAACATAAACGAACCACCACCTCCTTCGTGAAGCACGCATATGCGCCACCATATCCACCGTCGTGAGTTCCCGTCCAAGCTATCACCACGCCTTTGGCCACCATACCATCCACCACTCTTCCACATCGCCACCACGTGACTCATTTAACCAACATACAAAACCCATCGCTTCTGTTGGTGCTATGGCAGCAGCTCACCCTCTCTTCTCCTTCGTAAACCGCTGCGCAACATCGTCCTTATGGTCTTTGATGTGCTCTAAATTATACATATATTTCATATCATTTACATCCCATTTATTGTCAATTTCTCTATACATTGATTGAATTTGTCTCTCATTTAGCTTCTATTTGAATTTCAAGGTACTCTTGGCTTAAAAGGAACAATCAAGCAAATAAGCAGCGAAAAATGAAGAAATTGGATAACTCAGGAGATCAAGCACGGGCCGTGCCCCACTAGGCACGCCCCCGTGCCCCATAATGCAGAAAAGACAAAAGTCTTCCAGCCAAGCATGGGCCGTGCCCCACCAGGCACACCCCCGTGGTCAACTTCGAATTATACTAGTGTACTATTGTCCCCCGACCAGGTGTAACACTGGGACCTTGCCACCTTTATTGTGAAACCTTTATTGTGAAACAAATATGAAGACATACAATCCCGTTAATCATGTTTGGAAAAACTAAGAGAAATGTTGTGATTCTTCTTTGACAATAGTTATGCTAGTTAAAGTATTGATGACTCAAGCTTAAAAATTACATGACTTTGACTTGGAATTTCATAACTTGAGAAATTACACCATTTTATCTAATTAAACTAACATTAAGTGGACAACATGTAATTTATTCATACATGTCTTTCTTAATGATTATGGGATTAAAAACCTTGACATGATTCTAATTCAACTGCTTCAAAGAAAATTAACATAATTGCAACCGTTAGCCATATAATTTGTTTCGACACGATTAATAAGCGGATTCTAAACTAAGATGATTGTCTCACAAAAAACATTTATCACTTTTAATCAATTAAGTCTTTGCAAAAAAATTAACCATCGTCATTTCAGAAAAGAATTTACAAAAAGAAATTGGAACAACAAATATTTTCTCTATTCAATCAATCAAATTAAAAGTTTGGATCAAGACGTTAAACTATGTCCATGGATTGACATCCGGTTCTTATCGATTCTATATTACCACCCGACAAGTACCCTTGCCTTCATGTGTGTGGTTTAGTTTAGGTGAAAACAAATTTAAAACCGACATTTGTGTGAAAAATCTTTATTAAAAATATATATACTTCATGCACATCAAGTTTTTGGCGCCGTTGCCGGGGACACGGTTTCAACAAGAGGATCCAAAATTTTAATTCGTAAATACTAGTGAACATATTTTCAATTTTCATTCTTAGTTCTTTTTCCTTTTATAAAAATATCCCAATTAACTATTTTAGGTAATGAATGTCCACCACACCTGAACCTAATATCGTCACGCCACTTTCGGAGCCCGAACGACATTTCCTTCACCGATTACGAGAACGGACACGAGCAGTAGTTAAGGCGATAGCAGGAGAAGCAATGCATGATACACAACCAGAAGACAACTTGGCGGATGTAGAAGAAGAGAACATGACGTACTATGCCAAACCATCCCTTGATGGTTACGAGTCTAGTGTCGCCCAATCAGTAGTTGCAGCAAACAATTTTGAAATAAAATCAAGCATCATTCACCTGGTGGAAACTTCCGCTCTGTTTAACGGTCTACTAGACGAGGATCCTAACGCTCATATCGCACGTTTCCAACGAATTTGTGCGACTTTTAAAATCCATATCTGTTCTGACAACGTTGTTAGACTTAGGCTGTTTCCATTTTCGCGCCATGGAATGGTTAGATGCACTGCCACCTGGTGTCACACCCCAACCGACGGCGGATTATACGTCGGGGCGGACGCGGTTGTTCAATAGCACAAGGTTGACTATTAAAGTTTTGATATTTCATTAATAAATAATTTAAGATTCAATACAAAGAAACATAACAAGAATACAACGTTTCTAGGTCCAAAGCATCCTATGTGATCACAAATAAGTCTCATGATGTAGAACCTGAAACATGTGAAAGAATCTGTCAACTACAAAATAGTTGGTGAGATACAAAGGTTTTGACACAGTTTAACAAGTATTTGAAAAGAATTACAATTCACTATGATATATGCATTCTATAATGTAAGTATGAGAAACAAGTATCTTAAACATTGTGCATATCAACCCTCCAACCAAGTTTAGGCATAACCCGCAGGTTACTCTTATAAGTCTCAAGTTTAAAAGTTTAATTCAGTAACAATCACCAAGGGCTCCCCCCGAAGGGTCAATCAATCAAGGTGGATTGGTCAAATGCAATAGATCTATCATTGTTACCATAGGCTTGATCAAAGTTAATGAATATGCTAGTTTTAAGTTTAATCTAAGCATACAAGTATCAAGTTTAACATAAGAATAAGCATCTAGTCATAGTTGTACAAGAATTGTATAAGTTTAATGTTTTTGAACATGTTTCACCCCAACAGTATAGAAAGGAAAAGGGGCTAAGTATACTCACTTGGATTGATGAAGAGTATCCGACATGGATAAGTATTTGCAAGACTTTGAGGGAGAATATCCTCACAATAAGCCTAAGTATGCAAGTCTAAAGATTTAAGTTTGCTTCTACAAGTATAAGGCAAAAGATCTAGGATTTCGAGATTTGACTAGGGTTCCAATGGGAGACAAGAATGAATGTGTTTATAAAGTTTAGATTAAAGTTTCAAATAGGAATTTCGAATGACATAAGACTCCAACATCAAAATTTAATAATTTTATTAGTTTAGAATAATTATTAATTACAACAATGATTTAAAACGTCTTTACACAAAATAGGTAATAATAATCCATTAAAGTTTTCTAAGTATTTATAATTAAATAAATTTAGTGTAAGACTAAATAATTGTTTAAGATTTATAAGAATTATTTAAAGAATAAACTTAGATTAAAGTGTACGGATAAATAAAATTATTTAACAATTAAGTAGTGATCAAGGATTTATAATAATTTGGAAAGATGGATAATTATTAAGGTAAAATAATTACCCATAAGGATAAATACCCCTCTCTTTTAAATCAATATAGTTCATTACGATTTATTAAAGTATCTAAGTGTTAATCATTTGTTTCACAATGTAACTTTAAATAATATTTAAAATGTAGTTGTATGTTTAAATATAGTTATAAGTTTATAAAAAAGTAAAATAGAATTTCTTATAGAGTTTACATCTTAATTAAAAGTGTATAAATATTTAAAGATTAAAATAAACTATAAGTTTAATAAGCATTACATTATAAGTTTATAAGTGTTTAAATAAGGTTTGTGTTAAAAACTATAAGTTTATAAGTATTCCAATTGTTTATAAATTTATAAATGTTTTAAATAAAGTTTCTGGAGGTATTTAATAAAGTTTACAAGTTTATAAATGTTTATTTATTTTCTTGTAATAAATAATTAAATAAGTTTTCTGCTTTATTTAAATAGATAAGGAAGTTCAAGTTAATATAAAATTTATATAAATGTATAAGTTTATTGTTTTAATTAATTTATTTTAAAGTTTTAAACAATTAAATGTATTATTCCCGAGAAGAAATAATAACGAACTAAAGTTTCAACTTTTATAAAATATCTCCTGTAATAAGTCTTTATAAAGTTTAAAAGTATTTATAGATTTTAAATGTGTAAAACTATTTTTTTTAAAGAATTATTTATTTCAAGTTTTAATCATTTAAAATAGTTCCAGAATCTAAAAGTATAAATAAAAACCATTTTTGAGTTATAAAAGTATTCCCGAATTTATAAAAATTATTAAAAACGAAAAAACTCTTTGGAAAATGGTTTTAAAAAGAAAAAGGGTAAAACCGGCTCGAACCCGGGTCACTGACCGGGTCGAACATACCCACACACACCAACCATCCCGGCTACGGGTCTCGCTACTAGTTTATCTGGAAAAGAATGTTTATAAACACAAGTTCCAAACACCCCCAAATCCGATATGAACCGTAGAATTTAATTGCCCAAATACGATGTTATTAACCCCCTGTTAATGCAAATTAACAGAGGGCTATTGATCCCTGGATGAAAAACGAAACAGAGGGCATTCGAATTACCTGATATGATGTCGAAACGAAGGAGAACGGGTTTGGGTTTCGATCGACTGTTCCATGATGTCAAATCGGCAATTGCAGGTATCGATCGATGGAATTGGGTGTTTGCGGAGTTGTAGTGTGTTGTCGTTAAGGCATTACCGTGGTTATTTATAGTCGATTTCGAGTTTAAATGCTAAAACAGTTGGGAGGATTTCAGTTGGCGAAAATGGAATTCAAATTCGAATCATGCGTGTGTGGGACTGTGTTCAAGCATTGAATGGTATCGGGGTTAGGTCGCATGCTCGAGTCGACGCTTGAGGCGCATTGAATTCGGCCGATTATCGCGTTTTTGGCAAAATTGGGTTGGAACCGGGACTGTATGGGGTTCGAACCTGTGACCATTTTGGTCTTAGGGAGTTTGAGCTAAATACAAGATCGGTCCCTGTAGTTTAAAGGTTCTAACATTTTATGTTTAAAGTTAGGTTTTCAGTTTAAAGCAAGTTTCAAGAGTTGGCAGTTTTGGTCCCTCGACTTCATAAACATATAATAGATGAGTTTCTTTTTATAAAATCAAATATATAAAAGTTTAATAAGTTTTTTTTTATTTTATAAAATGGTTTATATGTTTAAGTAATAAGTTTATATAGTTACAACTTGCAATTATATATATATGTTTAAAAGTTAAAATTTATATTTATTGTTTAAAGGAAATATGAAATCGGGTTTTAAATTAACTGATACGTGCATGGGCTTTAGACGAAGAAAGGTCGGAAAGTATCGGATATTACAGTCTCCCCTACTTTAGGAAATTTCGTCCCGAAATTAAAGTAGAAAGTTTCTGTTTTCAAGATTTAAGTTTATGATACGTGCAAGGATAAGGAGAAAGATACCTCACGTTCCCAAGTAAAATCTGAGTTACGTTTAGATTTCTAAAGGGAAAGTATCTATAGGAATAAGATTTCGCTTGAGTTTCTAAGTTTTCAAAGCATATGATTGTCAAGAGTTTCCCTAAGAAGCATATAGTTTTATTGAAATATATGAAGATTTGTTTTCAGAAATGTATTTGAGAGGATAACTGATGAACTCCCATTCAAGATTTAAAGTGAGATACATCACTCAGAATGGGTTCGACGATAGTTTAACGATTTGAGTTTGTAGACTATTACGTCTAAGGATTGCTACGGTATCTAAGTTCCGTGGCTACCTTTTACGATAAGTCTTGGATCATAGCACACGACAGAGTTTACTATGTCTTCCCATACGCTGATTTTCATACTTACGTGTGCACCCGCAAGCATTTAAATCGTCGTATAGTCTGCATAGGTCCTTCCGTTTGTGTGCGGATCAAGAAAGAGTATAAGAATTTGTTTAACACACGACTAAAGTTTCCACATAAGAGTGATCATTGATTAACGAGTCCCTTAGAAAGAAACGTCATTCGATAATTAAAGAGTAAGGATTGTGATAAGATTTAGAGTTTCAAAGTTCTCTCGTGTTTGAATAAGAATACACCAAACATCGAGTAGCTTAAAGTCTTTACACTTTCCTCGTGTTTGATCAAGAATACGTCAAACCTTGAGTAGTTTAAATTGTGTTTGAACAAAAATACGTCAAACATATAATAGTTTAAAGTCTTTTAGTTTAGCTTCAGTGTATAGAAGTATATGATTACGTTTTGAGTATAAAGTGGTTATCTAAATACTCTAGTATTTAAGAGAGGTGTGGGACAGCTTTTGGAACAGGATTAACCGTTATACGCTCTTTCCCAGAAGATTCGAATTGTCCGAAAGGTTAGGTGGATCCCGATTATTTTGGGTTTGAAGAGAAGACTAGGGAGGTACTCTGCTAAAGAGAGCAGTGTCCCCCGTCATATTAGTTTCTAGTATCAAGAATGAAGTTTTCTCGTGTATTTGGAATGTACGTTTATCAAGTCTTATAAGGTTTAGTTGAGATGAAACACAAAAAGTTTTCAAGACTAAGAATTCAAGTAAGAGTTTGAAAGTAGGATAAGTCAGTTGAATTTCAAGTTTCAATATTAAGCTTTACATGATCCTTTATTGGACATGCTTCCTTTGGTGGTTTAGAAGGTGTTTAGTTTCAGGAATACGGGTTTGAGTATTTGTACAAGCCTTTTGCATGGCGTGGCAAGGTGGGTCTCTCTAGACTTAAAGTCTCTAACTTTATAGTTGTGTATACGTAAGTTTTAATGTCTTAGCAACGTGCATTTAAGCCTTTAGTTCCCGTTGTGACTTATAGCAAATCTTTTACGTGGCAAGAGTTTGATGGGGAAAGTCTTCTAGTATAGGGTAACGGGAAAAGTTTTGGAAATGATAGTATGTTTACAAATGATTTATCTTGTTTAATAAAAGAATGCGTAGTTTTCTTTTATATAGTCTATAATTAAGATGTTCAAGAATAATGAGTTAAACAACGATGAGTAGTATAAGTAGGACTTACAAAGAGGTATGTATGATTGTCAAACGACAAGTTGGTCAAGTTTAGAAGTGTGAAGTCTATATAAGGGGTAAGGATCATAGTTGATTACGGCAGTGGTTCGTAAGTCGTGTTGTTTTAAAAGAGTGCTTACGAATTAGAAGGTTTGTTCAACATTTATTCTTCAGTTACATGTGTCACTTAGGATTTTTTTTTTATAGTTTAATGCAATGTTGTTAATTATCTCAAGTACTAACGTGAGCTACTCTTGACGGAAGTGTTTGGGTAAGAGGGTTAAGTTTGTAATGATGAAAGAAGAGTCAAGTTAATAAGTGATAACAAGATGAAATTTCAAAATAACTTTCATTAGATGTTTCAAAACTGGGGCTTCTAGCCCTTACATAAGACATTCGTCTTTTAAATGAAAGATTACAATTTTAAGAGAAATAGAGGCTTCATGCACGCCTTAGGTAACTCTCCTCTAAGAAGCAGACAAGTACTACCACAAGAACTGCTAGGGTTACCCGGATGGCAAACCTAGCCTCTGCCCTAGTGGTCTCGGTATGGTGCTCGAGGATTTCCTTGTCTTCCTCCAAAGTCGTGATCTTTTCTTCCTGGATCCAGATTTGATTGGCCAGGTCGTCGATCCTTTGGTTTAACAGGTCCTGTCGAGCCCTATGCTCCATCTCTCGTCTCATAAATTCCGCGGTTTCCACAAACCTAGGAATGTTAGGCACCGGGATTCCCATTGCCACGGGAGGTACTCCGACATGCCTAGCCCTTAGGGTAGGGGTAGGTGCTAGATATGGGTCCCTTGGTGGTGATGAGAACCGGTGGTGAAGATGAGGTGCTTGATAAGGATTCCTCGGTGGTGACGTCCTAGGGTTTCTGATCCAATTGGTGTCGATTTCAGCTCTTGCCCGTGCATTAGGATAAGGACTTGGTTGATACACCGGTGACTCGCTACTCTCTTCCCGGTCGGACTCTCCTCTTGGACGGTACACTGGTGAAGAGTGTGAGTGTGAGTCCATTACCTAGCTAGAGAGAGAGTAGAAAGAAAGGTTGTTCAAAAGTTTTTATTCATAACACTGAGTTATCACAGTAATATTTTCAAAAATAGTTTTTAATTGGAAGTTGATGGGCTAACGAGGAGAATTTCCCGGAATAAGGGGGTGGTCACAAGGACTCATTTAAGTACCCTATTTCCCT
Source organism: Smallanthus sonchifolius (assembly GCA_023525975.1). Lineage (NCBI taxonomy): Eukaryota > Viridiplantae > Streptophyta > Magnoliopsida > Asterales > Asteraceae > Smallanthus > Smallanthus sonchifolius. The sequence continues at coordinate 12,975,774 of CM042028.1, read as the reverse complement.
AGCCAGAACTTCCTAATGGGCCTACAACTTCTTTCAGTTGTTGTCACCGATGTTTGGGTTTATGGTACTATGTTAGGGTTCATTGTGGGCTTAGAGTCTTTAAACGTGGAGCTTGTCTATTCCATGGTAGACTCCTTTCTTACAAGGAAAAACACTTAGGTTACTAATTTAATGTATTTTGGATTCAAAAGTCGTTAAGTTTTGTTTACAAGAAACGGTGATGTGTAAGTTTTAAATACGTATGAAAGTTTCGGGATGTAATAAAGTGTAACAAAGTTTGAGTAAATCGTCAAATGAAGTTGTGAGTGATAAAATGAAAACACAAGAGTTTCCCCTTTAGTGTCAAGTTTATAAAATAATACATGGTTTTAAATGTGCTAGTATTACAAGGATCATGAAGTTTAATGATGTATGAAAGTTTTGAGATGTATAAAAGTCTTGAGTTAGTTATCAAATGAAACTTGGTTAAGTGCTAAGGAGGTAAGGTAAAAATACAAGGGTTACCTCTTAGGTGTCATATTTATAAAATAATGAAGTTTTGTAGAAGAATTTGTAGGGTAATACATAGTTCTAAGGGTTGTATTACAACGATCATGAAGCTTATTGGGTAGTATCTGCATAAATATAAGTTTATGTATATAGTCTTTAAGTATAGTCTCGTAAGAATTTCTTCTTGAAGGTAACTCCTTTAGGTCATGACGAGTAAGCATGATGTTATGTTACAAGACGGGACTTAAGAATCATAGAATAAAAGTTATAGAGGAAAGTTTTTGAATGATGAATTTATGAAGCGTAAAGTATTTTAGATGGTACTCATTTAGTGCATATCACTAAGCGAGTACTTTGAAATATCAAGAGAAATTTGAGCTCACTAATGTTTAGAGAAGTCATGCATTCCTATAAGTGGATAGTCATCCCAAGAATTCCCAGGAAAGCATACGGGTCCAACGGTTGATTTGGATTTATACGAAATGCTTTCCTTGACAGAATTTCCCAGAATACAGGTATCCACCCTTCCGGTTCACACAAGTTCTCATACATTGTTTAGAACTTAATTACTATTGACGAGAGCTTGTTGGAGGATTAGACTTAAAGCCTAAGAATGTATCCTCGATGTAGTAGACTCTTGTAGCACGTAGGTAAGTAGAAACGTAGAATCTCCAAGCGTTCACGTATAAGATTTAAGAATAGAATGAGGAGAGAATTTCCTAGTAAAGGACATGAGATAACTCATGTTTGGGTCTCCTAAGTTATAGTCTAGGTCATGTGTCTAATAACCTAATTCTTTATAACCAAGGCTCTGATACCAATCTGTCACACCCAACCGACGGCGGATTATACGTCGGGGCGGACGCGGTTGTTCAATAGCACAAGGTTGACTATTAAAGTTTCGATATTTCATTAATAAATAATTTAAGATTCAATACAAAGAAACATAACAAGAATACAACGTTTCTAGGTCCAAAGCATCCTATGTGATCACAAATAAGTCTCATGATGTAGAACCTGAAACATGTGAAAGAATCTATCAACTACAAAATAGTTGGTGAGATACAAAGGTTTTGACACAGTTTAACAAGTATTTGAAAAGAATTACAATTCACTATGATATATGCATTCTATAATGTAAGTATGAGAAACAAGTATCTTAAACATTGTGCATATCAACCCTCCAACCAAGTTTAGGCATAACCCGCAGGTTACTCTTATAAGTCTCAAGTTTAAAAGTTTAATTCAGTAACAATCACCAAGGGCTCCCCCCGAAGGGTCAATCAATCAAGGTGGATTGGTCAAATGCAATAGATCTATCATTGTTACCATAGGCTTGATCAAAGTTAATGAATATGCTAGTTTTAAGTTTAATCTAAGCATACAAGTCTCAAGTTTAACATAAGAATAAGTATCTAGTCATAGTTGTACAAGAATTGTATAAGTTTAATGTTTTTGAACATGTTTCACCCCAAAACTGTTACATTTGTTAAAATTCATAATCCTACGGATCAATTTCCTTAAATTCCATCAATTCGCTGAGAAATCATGAATTTTGAAGGTTTCGGTTCGTGTTTGGTTGAAGACTCTGATTGATTCTGTTACAGCAGTTTAAGCGAACTTGCTGAGTTCCTGTTCAAGCGAACTTAGCAAGCGAACTTATTAAGTTCGCTTCTCACATTTCAAGCGAACTTAGCTGTTAAGCAAACTTACCGGATTTCCTCCTTAAGCGAACTTGTCTTGTTCGCCTGATATTAAGTTCGCTTAGTACTCCCTAAAGCGAACTTATTAAGTTCGCCTGAGGGTAAAATCAGTTCAGTACTTAGAAATTTTTTAGAAATTTTTTTAACATGGCAAATATGGTTCAAGTCACAAACATGTTCAATTATGATAATGAGATTGGTACATCTCAAAAACCTCCGAAGTTACTGAATCTAGCTGATTATTCAAATTGGAAAGATCGGTTTGACCAATTCGTATCTTTTACCGATACTAGTTTGTGGATTCCAATTTTGGAAGGATATACACACCCTACTTATTCATGGATGGGAAAAGATGATGTTCCAAAACCAGTGTCTGCTTTATCTACTGAAGAGAAGCTGTTATTTGATCGAGAAAAGAAAGCAATGGCTAGCATTTCGATGTCTCTACCAAAGGAAATTTATCACAGTTTTAAACAGTTCAAGTCTTCTCAACAGTTGTGGGAAGCTCTACAGAAAAGGTGTGAAGGGAGTTTAGATGTGAAGAAAAGTAGAAAAGAGTTACTAAAGAAGCAGTTCTTAGTTTTTAAACATTTTCAGAATGAATCTTTGGATGATCTAGCTACAAGATTCTATCATCTTCTTAGTGAACTGGATAGTGCATCTGTGGTATATGAGACTGAGGAAATAAATGATAAATTCTTGGAGGCTTTACCATCAAAGTTTGATGTGTATACGGTTTTGATCAAGGAAAATGTTAAGTACAAAACCATGTCTCTTGAAGAAGTTCTAGGGAAGATCCAGTCACATGACATGAATTTGAAAAAGAAAGAGACTAATTTGGAGCATATCCAGGATCCCTCGATGTATTTTACCAAATCTGTTGGTAAATCTGGTACTGGTGTAGCATTCTTTTCTGGTGATGCTCAAGAGTCTACAAATGATCAGTGTTCTGGAGTTCCAACTTATTCTGGTCATACAAGCCATTTTGGATTTTCTGCTACTACTGCTTCAACATCATCTGGATCTCATGTGAATCAGAAAGTTGCTGATGATTATTTGGCTATGTTTTCTTCATTTATGGCATCATATGAGAATTTCATTGGAGGAAAAATACATGATCCTGAGGTAATAGAAGATGATTTCAGACAGATTGATCCTGTTGATCTGGAAGAAATGAATATCCAATGGAATATGGCCATGTTAATGAGACAAGCTAAAGATTTCTTGAAGAGAACTGGGAGAAAATATATTGGTTCAAATAGTCGATCGCGTATGGGTTTTGATAAGAGCAAAGTTAGGTGTTACAACTGCCAAGAGTATGGTCATTTTGCTAAGGAGTGTGTGAAACCAAAAGTAGAATTTGATTCTCAAAAGAAGCAATCTAACTTTCAGCATAATAGGAATCAGTCTCATGGTTCATCTGGTAATCAAAATCATGGTCCTTCTGGTAATACAAATCATGCATCTGCATCATCAGCTCTAGTTGCTCAAAACGATGAAAACTATGATTGGGGCACTCATCTGGAAGATTTGGTGGGTGCTGTGAGTCAGGCTTTTGTTGCAGAAATTCATTCAGAAAAACCAGAAGAGTCTACTGATGATGAAAGTTCTAGTGATGATTCGTGTGATGATGATAGTGTTCCAAGTGTTGATGATGAGGAAGAAAAAGGGGAAAATACTGATTCTGATGCTGTGTCAGGGTTTGATGAGGAAGAAATTGTTCTTACAGAAAATGCGTCTGTTGGTGAAGATTCAGAAAACATTCCGATTGCCAAAGTATTCATGGCAGACATGTCTGACCCGACTAAGGTAAAAGACTCTGTTTGTCATATATTTTGTACTAATTGTATTTCTGTTAAAGATAAACTACAAAAAGTCATGGATGATAACACCAATTTGATTTGTGACATGAAATCAATGCATTCAGTAAATCAGAAACTGAAAGATAATGATAAACTGTGCATTGATAGAATTGAGTCTTTGAAAAGAGACTTAAATTCTCTTGGGTTAAAATACAAAGAGCAGGGTTATCATCTTGATATGGCTTATGCTGAAATTGAAAAACGAAATGAAGTAGTTACCCAAAAGAATAAGGAAATTTCGGAAAAAGAATCTGAGCTGATAAAGTTACATAGAAAGCTGGAACAGTTTGAGAATTCATCTGTAGTGTTGGATTATTTTAATACTAATGCTGATCCCACAAAAAGGGTTGCTGGTATTGGGTTTGTTCCTCCTCCATTCAATGGGAATTATGTAGTTGAGCCTGAAATAATTCATGAAGAGGAGATTGATCCCAAGACAGTTTTAAAAGTGAATCCAGTGACGGGTGAAGACATGGTGTATGATTCTGATACAGAGGATGAAGTATTTGATGATTCAAAGGTTGAAGGCATTCCGAGAGAGGTGAAAATTGATGAACCAAAGATTGTGAAGAATGTTACTCGGGATAGGTGCATCTTGACAGAACCTGAAGAGGTGAAGGTGGTTCAAACTAAACTTTCTCCAATATTAAAGTCAAGTGGGTTTGTTGCGGCTGGTTTTCAAAAAGTTAATTCTTCAAAGGTGCCAAAACAGACTTATGTTCCTAAGAAGCCGGTAAATTGTTCTGGGCATTCATCCGAAACTTCTTCTTCTGATGGTTCTTCAAATTCAAAGAAAACACCTTATTTCAGAACTTATCAAGAAAGAAGAGTGTGCTTTCATTGCAATGAGGCTGGTCATATTTTGATTAATTGTCCATACAAGAATAAGGGCAAACTAAAGATTGTTCGTTCACAACCGACAGTTGTGAAGATTCTGAAAAGGAAAGATGAGGGAAAATCGTCTTCTAGTTTGGGAAAAGATATGACAGGACGATCTTTTGTTAATTCTCCTGGAATTAAACAACAGAATACATTGCATGCTAAATCTTTTGTATGCAGAGAAAATCTTGATATTCCAAAAGTTGGGATTTCAAAAGATACTTTTCAGGAGGTTAAATTGTCAAGACCTCAAAGAAGACGGAGAAACAGAAAATTAAAGAAAATTTTGGAAACATCTGAATCTGAAAATAATTTTTCAAATAATGTTTCTAAAAATAATAAAAATGGTTCTTCTTTGAAAAGGTCTGATTATCAAACTTCTGTTCCAACAGTGAATGATAAAATTGATTGTAAATTACAAGAAGTAGTTTATTTTGATCAATCGGGACGACCCAAGACCACGATGGCTTGGGTTCCACTTTCTAACTGATTCTCGTTGTTTATGTAGGGACAACCAAGGAAGACTATCAACAATACATGGTATGTGGATAGTGGTTGCTCTCGACATATGACAGGGAATGTGAAATTGCTTGAGGATGTGATTAAAATTGATGGTGGTTATGTCGCTTTTGCGGGTAATAAAGGCGGGTACATAACAGGCCTGGGAACGTTAAAGAATGACAAAGTAAAATTTGAAAAGGTGAATTATGTTGAGCAGCTGGAACACAATCTTTTAAGCGTATCACAAGTCTGTGACAAGAAGTTTTCGTTCCATTTCAACGATCATGAATGTTATATTCTGAAACCGGGTTTTGTGATTCCTGATGAATGGATTCTTATGAAGGCTCCAAGGAGAAATGACACGTATGTCCTTGACATGAGTGTCGCCACTACAACGGATTCAATTCCAACATGTTTACTCTCCAAGGCGTCGGAATCTGATTCAATATTGTGGCACAGGAAGCTAGCTCACATAAACTACAGGAAGATGAACTACATTGTTAGGAATGATCTTGTGCTTGATATTCCGAAAATGAAATTCTCAGTTCCTGATGATTGTATTCCGTGCAAGAAGGGGAAGCAAAGAAAGAAATCTTACAAATCAAAATCGACAAATTCTATCGTAACTCCGTTGGAATTGCTGCATATGGATTTGTTCGGTCCAATAAGTATTAGGAGCATTGGTGGGAAATCGTACTGCTTGGTAGTAACTGATGATTACTCCAGATTTTCATGGGTTAAATTTCTTTCATCTAAAGCTGAAACCACTGAGTTGGTTAAATACTTAATCCTGGGTCTGGAAAATTTATTAAATCTGAAAGTCAGAAGAATCAGGAGTGACAATGGCAGCGAATTTAAGAATAGAAAAATGGGCTTATTCTGTTTACAAAAAGGAATTCATCATGAATTCAGTGCGCCATATGTTCCTCAACAAAACGGTGTCGCTGAACGAAAGAACAGGACGTTGGTCGAAACAGCTCGCACGATGCTTGCAGATTCTAAGCTACCAGTCACCTTTTGGGCTGAAGCTGTGAATACTGCGTGTCATGTTTTGCACAGGGTCTTGACCGTCAAGCGACATAACAAGACTTGCTATGAATTGCTGAATAATCGAAAGCCGAATTTGGAATATTTACTACCTTTTGGTAATCCGTGTACCCTACTGAAGGTTCGAGATGTCCCGACAAAATTCAGTGCGAAGGCTATTGAAGGGATTTTTCTGGGGTATGTGGCTAATTCGACTACCAAGAGGGTTTATAACAAAGAGACACGCCAAGTTGAAGAATGGTTCCATATTGACTGTTCAAATCGATCTTTACCACAAATGGCGATTGGTCCGGATTGGGCATTTGATTATGAAAACTTATTCAAGTCTTTTCATTTACCTTCTGACATTTCTGATGAAGATGCTGCTGTTCTTTATGATTCTTGTCAAGATGCACAGCATAATGGATTTCTACCAAATGCAGTTCCCAATTCATCGATTCCATCTATTTCTGCTCCCGATCCTAATGTTGCTTCTTGTTCCGGTCCACAAGATTCAGAGAGTGAGGAGGATAATGCTTTTTTTCAAGATTCTTCTGCTAATCCGCTGTTGAGTGATGATCCATTACCTTCGACACAGGATCAGGGGGAGATTCCAACAAATTTAGACTCGGAAATTCCAATTCCTCAAGATTTTTCTTATCAATCTGACTCTACTCAAGTTGATGTGTTGCCGGTTCCTGAGGTCGCATCCATCAAGGAACACAAAGATCATCCAGTAACAAATATAATTGGAAATTTACAGGATGGAGTGAAAACGCGTTCTCTTGTTGACAATACTTGTTTGTATACTTGCATTAAAGATTCTGGTGTTCTTGATGATTGCTCACATTCTTGCTTTATTTCACAGGTTGAACCCAAGAATGTAGAGATGGCTTTAAATGACAATAACTGGATAGAAGCTATGCAGGAAGAACTAGCTCAATTTGACAAACTGAAGGTTTGGAATCTGGTTGATTTACCGAAAGGTGCGTATCCGATAGGAACAAAATGGGTGTTTAAATGTAAAAAGGACGATCGAGGTGTCGTGGTACGCAATCAGGCAAGATTAGTTGTCCAGGGTTTCAATCAACAAGAAGGAATTGATTACACCGAAGTTTATGCGCCGGTTGCGAGGCTTGAAGCTATAAGGCTGTTTCTAGCTTTTGCTTCCTTTAAAGGTTTTAAGGTGTTTCAATTAGATGTCAAGAGTGCATTTTTATATGGAAAGGTCAAGGAGGAAGTCTATGTGTGTCAGCCGCCGGGGTTTGAAGATCCACTGAATCCGAACATGGTTTTCAAGCTAGATAAGGCTCTCTATGGTCTTCATCAGGCTCCTCGTGCGTGGTATGAGACTTTATCAACACATCTTTTGGCGAATGACTTTGTTCGTGGAAAGATAGACTCGACCTTATTCATAAAGAAATCAGGGAGAGATTACCTACTGGTACAGATTTATGTGGATGATATTATATTTGGCTCGACAAATGAAGGGTTGTGCAAAGAATTTGAGGGTGTTATGAAGTCGAAATTTGAAATGTCTGCGATGGGAGAGTTATCGTTTTTCTTAGGTATACAAGTAAATCAAAAGGAAGATGGTTTCTTTATTCATCAGTCCAAGTATGTCAAAGACATCTTGAGCCGGTTCAAGATGGAGGACTGTACTTCGTACGATACTCCAATTCCGGTCAATCATAAGTTAAATTCTGACCCGGAAGGAAAAGATGTGGACTGTCGACTTTATAGAGCTATGATTGGATCCCTCATGTACTTAACCGCTTCAAGGCCGGATATAATGTTTGCCGTGTGTATCTGTTCCAGATTTCAGGCAAAGCCAAAAGAATCTCACTTAATTGCTGTGAAAAGAATCTTTCGGTATTTAAAAGGAAAACAACGTTTAGGGCTATGGTATCCTCATGGTTCTAACTTTGATTTCAATGCTTATACTGATTCTGATTTTGGTGGTTGTTGTCTGGACAGGAAATCTACAACAGGTGGTTGCCAGTTCTTAGGTAATCGACTTGTATCCTGGCAATGCAAAAAGCAAACCACAGTCTCGATTTCAACATGCGAAGCAGAATACATCGCTGCTGCAAGTTGCTGTTCACAGATCCTGTGGATACAACAACAATTGAGAGATTACGGTTTGAATTTCACAGGAACCCTTATGTTTATTGATAATAATGCTACTATGTCCATAACGAATAATCCTGTTAAACATAGTAAAACTAAGCACATCGAAATTCGATATCATTTTATCCGTGATTGTGCAGAGAAAAGGTTGATTGAGCTGGTCAAGGTACATACTAAAGATAATTTTGCTGATTTGTTTACTAAGGCATTTGATTGTACCAGGTTTGAGTTCCTAATTAAAATGATTGGTATGATCAATCCCGAATAAAAATTTCTTCAAAATCAGAATTTCATGGAAAATTTTGTTTTTAATTTCTTTTATTGCTTTATTACATTTTAGTCAAAAAGTTCTTAATTCATAAAAAAAAGTCAAAACAAATTGAAAAATTTAAAATTTGACATCATTTGAAGTTAGAGAAGAAATGATAGTACATCAGTGATTAGTTCAGTTCACATGACCTTAGTAGACCTTTGATATATGATTGCTTAAAATAAATTGATTTGATCTAAATTTCTTAGTCTGCATAAATGAGAAATGATAGTGTTGTAAATGCTCTAATCTTGAAAATTAGTTTTTTTTTTTAAATTTGTGTATGAGTTTTGGATTTTAAATTGTCAATAGACTACAAGCGTTTTGAAACTAATAGTAGTGTGAAAATTAAATATAACATGATTACATCTGTGATTTGAATCCATTATATGCCTGGGTGTGTGTGTAAAAGATCATTATCAGATAAAGAATATATGGTTTTAAAGAATTTCATGAGACCAATATCGAATTATATCTTTAGCACAAATTTATTTCGGTTCACTTCACTGCCCATGCCCCGAAAAACATGCAAGGTGTTGTTGAACTAAGATATACTTTCACAATCTGTTGAAATATATATTCGCCCTTGGATCAGTTAGATACATCATCTAGTCTGAATTCATTGAAACTTATCCAGATAATAGTTGGATCCTCATACCTGAATCTGTTGATTCTCATTTTTCAGCCAATTCATTAGAATCTTCTGATTCTGAATCATCATGATTCTTATATCCTTTGGGATCTGCTTCTATGCTTGTGCTAAATGAGATAATTTCATCTTGGAAATTGATCTAATCTTAAAAAAAAAAAAAGAAAAAAAAACTGTATATGTCTTGAAAATAGTGCAATTTATATTTCTGTTTGGCATATATGTGGGGTACACGATGTTTTTCATCAAAATGGTACTAAATCACATGAATTTGGAAAATAAACGCTTATAGTTTCAAATCTTATAATATTGACAAATTTAAGAGTTCATGCTTTATATTTCAAATTCGGTATAAATAAAAGAGCATTTCATAACCTGATCTCATTTACTTTGAAATTTATCGCGTATCATTTCAAATGTCATTCAAATTGAATGAGCTTCAAAATGAAAAAGATGCAAAGTGCACAAGACTGAGTTGGAAGGCTTCATACTATAGGTTACCCTTTATTATTCATAATATGTGTGATGAATTACTCGGATACTGATATGATCTTCTTACTCATGATGTTCATTCAAAAATATGTGATTGTGTTGAAAAATAGAAAAATTCAAAAATATGTGATTCTGTTTGTACAGATAAAAACCAAAAATATGTGATTTCGTTTTATTCTGATAAAAGTCAAAAATATGTGTTTCCGTCTATATAGATAAAACTCAAAAAGATTTTGACTTTTATTTTCCATGAAAATTCTAAACTTTTATTAAAATTGTTCGGGATTGGATCGAATATTGCTGATGGAAGTTCGGGATTTGAAAGTTTGAAGTTGGTAAATTTTGTTCAAGGCAAAAAGGTTGAAAAAGCAATTAAGTTCGCCTGTGTACAGTGAAGCGAACTTAATATGTTCGCTTAAATCGGTGAAGCGAACTTAATCTTCTGTCTGAGGTGAAGCGAACTTAAGGATGAAGCGAACTTATCTTGTTCGCCGAAGGATTGTTAAGCGAACTTAACAAGTTCTCTTAGTCAAGCGAACTTATTCTGATTAAGATTTGATTCAGGCGAACTTGTCATGTTCATCGTCTTCATCAGAACAAGCGAACTTATCCCAAATTTCTCAAAATTTTAAATCTGTGTTGTGAGTGCTATTTTTTGGTTGCTTCTTGATCGAAATCTCATTGCGAATCTAACAAAGGTAATTTCGTTGGAGTTCATCTGCCATATTGAGCGTATTCGATGGTTTTTGATTTTGGTTTTCGTCGGACTGTTTCAAGACTGCTTTTGACCTAATTTTTGACCGTCATGTAAAATTGAACCTCATTGTTGGTTAGATTGTGATATTCGATTGATTGTATAGGATTATTTCATGATTTGATCTTGTTTTGCCAAAATTTGAATTCTCTGTGTTTGAATTTGAACCGTCTCAGGTTCAAGCGAACTTGTTCCAAGCGAACTTGTCAGGCGAACTTAATAAGTTCACCTCTTGCACTACTAAGCGAACTTATTAAGTTCGCCTAGGGGTCAGAAGTGAAAAAGAGTTGTGATTTTTTTTTTGTTTGAAATTTTTTAAAATTTTTTTTTTGTTGTTTGAATTTTTTTAAAATTTTTGTTGTTGTTATTGTTTGTGTGTCTTATTAAAAGTGTGTTTCATATATGTGTACATGTTCTAATGTTTGTTAAGTTGTCCAATTTTTTCACAGATGGCTCGACGTGTCGAATACAAGCATAATCAAGTGGCTTTATTAGATCCTAATTTGCCGGAAGCTGTTCATTTTCAAGGCATAATCAATTTTCTAAATCGATCAAGATTGCATGTTGCATTATCTGCGGATCCTTATATCAGCTTGGTGTATATACAACAATTCTGGGATACCGTACATCAAGATATTGACGTGGAACCGCATGTCCTTCGGGCCACAGTCAATAATACCGAGATTGCAATTTCAGAAGCGACAATTCGTGCTGCTCTTGCTTTGGGTGGAAATGCTGAAGATCCAATTTCTTATCCTAATACTCTTATTATGGGTTGTTTTCAAAGGATGGGTTATCGTGGACGACAAAATGATACTCAAGCTCGAAAAGGTGGATTAGTGGGTGAATGGAGGTACTTTATGCATGTGATTATACAATGCATCTCTCCACGAAAAGCTGGTACAGATGGCTTGAAGATGGCACTTCAAACAGCAATGGTGGCTTTAACATTGAATAAACGATTCAATTTTCCACTGTATTTTTATAGGGAGATGGTCATGCAGATTAATCCAGCTGAAGGTCAAGGTTTCTTGATGTATCCCCGATTTATTCAATTGATACTCAATCATCTTATTCCGGATCTGCCACAACATGCTATCAGATTGACTTTGACACCGATGTCAAAACGTATCTTTACCGATTATACAAAGGTGAAACAGCAAAATGCTGCGTTGATTCCAGTAAATACTCCACTGTTTGGGCACTTAATCAATCCTGATTATGTTGCACCACTGAATAACAACTGGTTTCATCCTGATGAACTTGCTCAAGTTCAAGGAGTTAATGTTCAACCACAACCACAACAGCAACAACAACCACAACAACCACTACACCAAGTTCAACCCCAACAGATTCCACAACCACAAATTCAAATTCCTATTCCTGAACAAATTCCTATTCCACAAGTTGAAGTTAATATTCCTATTCAGGAACCAGTTCTAGAAGAGGTCGTTCATGATCCTGATCACGATCTAGGAATGAACATGGATGATTTTGTTGATGATGCTGTGAACTCGCCCATTCATGAACAAGAAGGGAATGTGGTGACTGAAGCTGAGTCAAGTTCCAGTTCAAGTGATACTTCATCATCTGATGATGACATCACTGCTTCTGATGAATCTAGAGATTTTTCTCCAGGTCATTATGAACGGTTGGCTGCTATTCCACTGGCTAATGCTGGAAAACGCATTAAATCTCAAGCCAGACGACCACGACGCAAGTCTGTTCGGGATCCTCCTTCCGGATCAGTTCTTGGAAAAAGATCGTTGGTAGATGAAAGTTCTGACACTGATAGTGACTTTAATCCTGATCCTTCACGACAAAAGTTAATGTCTGCTTCAATTGCGGCTGCACAATCTTCTCAAGCAGTTGAGGATGCAAATTTTGTTGCTTCTCTGATTGTTACTCCTCCAAGATCTAAGGATCCATCTCCAGTTCCATCTCCTATTCCTACAGCGATTCCTACTACTTCAAGTCCTTCTATTCCACAATCCACAGCTGGTCCATCAAAGCCTTCTGATTCTGACAGGATTACTTTCCTTGAATCTCAAGTGCTTACTTTACAAACACAAGTTAACTCTCTTGTGTCTATTGATTCTCAACGACAGCTGGTGATTCAAACTCAAGCTCAACAGATTGCTGATATGCAAGCGTTAGTGTCCAAACTCGTTCATCGTCTTGACGCTCAGGGGGAGTTGAGGATACCTGATACTTGTCACACTGAGTCAATACAAAGACGTGATGATGAAGACAATGATCCTGCTGGAAATATTGAGGGTGATCGTCAATACACTGACGCTAATCCTATATCTAGAGTTCAGGGGGAGTCGACATCACAATCTCTTGAAGGAAACAAAGATAAAGATACTTCGGGTAATAATGAAGAAGATATTCTGTTATTAGAATTCTTTCAAGATTCAGAAGAAGAGGAAGCTGAAAAGATTGAATGTCTTGATGACATTGACGATTTATTCAATGACATGGAAGATGATATGTCAGACACTGAGATAGAAGAAGGAGAAATAGTGGAGATTGAAATAGAGAAAGATAAAGATAGTGTTACATATGAAGGCTGTGACGGTCTTAAGGTGCCGTATAACTTCATCCAAGAGGATGTTGTTCCTGAATTCTCTTATGACGGAATAACTGACTCTATGAACTCTATTGAAGACGTCACATTGCCTGATGATACAGCTGAGTCAAAGATGGATATTGATGATGAGAATCTTCAATTCAATAAGAGTGCTGAAACTGAAACTACTCACACTGAGTCTCCGAAGATTAATGAAGAACCTGTGATGTTTAGAGATACAGGTATGACACGAGAACAGTGGAGAGAAGTAGTAAATAGTTGGATGAAGGTACAACCCAAGTCTCCAATACAACCTGCTCAGAAAGAAAAATATGTGAATAAAGAGCAGTGTATAGGAAGGATCATTAGTTGGTTTTATGATGGTGAATCAAAATTGTTTGTAATCAAACGATCAGATAGCATTCAATACTTAAAGCCAAGGATCAAATATTTCAATACCTTGCCGAGGTGTGAAATAAATGGTCTAGCTTCAAAGCCACTCATAAATAGATCGAAGAATGGTTTGGCTGATGCAATAGCAAATCTGATAAAGAAAGAAGGAAGTTCGGGTAAGTATGAACGGCTGAAACCACAGAAAGGAAAGAGAGTGAAGATTACAGATCCTAAGACTGGGAAAGTAACCTGGAGATACAAGTACAGACCAGTGCGTGCTATACACAAGATACCATTAAAGAATATTCCTCAAGACTTTCTTGGGAATATGAAATGGTGGTATGTTGATGTCAATACTGGTGAAGCAAGGGTTGAAGATAAAGATAATAAGGTCATTGTGTGTTTCTATGACGCAATGAATCTTATTAATTTTTCAAAGAAAGATCAGAGGATGCTGCGAAAGAATGAGATAATGTATACTGATGAATGGATAGAACAAGGTCTATAGTATAAAAGAGTTTTGGAGATATGCAGAAGATACGGTGTGCATGCTGGCAGCAGACTACCTGACAACTGGAAGAGTTCAAGATAAAGACTGAAGACAGAAGATCAAGCTGTTGTCAAGGGGGAGTCTGTTAGGACATAGAATTGTAATGACAAAAGCTTGTAATAGTTAGATTTTGTGTCTTTATGTTTTGTTATGAAATTGTAAAGTTGCTAAGTGTTTTTACTAGTAAGCCTAGAGGCGAACTTGTTAAGTTCCCCTGCTCTAACAGAGGCGAAACTTAATAAGTTCGCTTAGGCATAACTTAGGCGAACTTGTTAAGTTCGCTTAGACTGTTTCAGGCGAACTTAACTAAGTTCGCTTACAGCAGTTTTGGTTCTATATATATGTGTTACAGAGTCATTAGACAGTAGAGAACAGAGATCGATCTTAGAGAGAAACAATTGTCTGATTGAGTCTGTAACCATTGTTATTCTGAATATAATCGAGAAGTTTATTTACGTGAATTGTCAATTAGTATACAAATCGGTAACGCGAAGGATTCCGCACTTCGTGTTATAGCAACGTCATATCACGAGTTTGATCAGTAGCTGAGTTACCTGGACCTACAGAAATTCCTTGCAGATGTTAAGCATTATTTCTGGGAAGACCCATACCTGTTCAGGATCGGAGCCGTGTATTAGGAGAAAAAGCACAAGAAATCCTAAAGCATTGTTATGAAGGCCCAACCGGGGGACATCGTGGAGTTACCTTGACTGCTAAAAAAGTATTCGATTCAGGATTCTTCTGGCCTATAATCTTTAAGGATGCTCATTCCATGGTACATTCATGTAACGCTTGTTAGAGGGCAAGTAACATCTCCTAAAGAAATTAGATGCCCCAAAGACCCATCCAAGTCTATGAAATCTTTGACGTATGGCGAATTGATTTTTTGGACCATTTCCTATGTCCTTTGGGAACCAATACATCCTTGTAGTGGTCGATTATGTTTTAAAGTGGGTATAGGCTCAAGCGCTACCCACTAACGATGCCAGGATAATAGTCAAATTCCTAAAAAAACAGTTTTCACGATTCGGTGCACCAAAAGCTCTCATTAGTGATAGGGGAATGCACTTCTATAACGCACAATTAGAAAAAGCTTTATCTCGTTACGACGTTCATCACCGATTTGCTACGCCATATCACCCACAAAAAAGCAGACAAGTAGAAGTAACAAATCGGGGTATTAAAAGAATTCTTGAGAAAACCGTCGGTCACAATCGAAAGGATTGGTCCGAAAGACTCAATGATGCATTGTGGGCGTTTCACACAGCTTACAAGACTCCCATCGGGACCACTCCATTCAAGTTAGTTTGTGGGAAAGCATGTCATCTTCCCGTGGAGCTGGAACATAAAGCATACTAGGCGTTGAAAACCGCTAATCTTGACCTGGCACAGGCCGGGCAAAACAGGTTCTTTCAAATCAACGAGCTCGAGGAACTATGCTGTCAATCTTATGAAAACTCCAGACTCTACAAAGACAAAATGAAGAGGTTGCACGACTCTCGTCTAAAGGAGCATAAACAATTCCGGGCAAGAGATCGTGTCTTGCTTTATAATTCCCGCCTTCGGTTATTTCCCGGGAAATTAAAATCTCGATGGTCCGGACCATACACTGTAAAAGAATTTTTCCTGTACGGAGCAATTGAAGTTGAACAAAATGACGGGAGAAGTTTTAAGGTCAACGGTCATCGTTTGAAACTCTATGTTCAAGAACAATCAGAAACAATCTCGGAAGTCATCAACCTCCACCCCAAGGGCAACAAGCAAAGGGGAGGGTCTAGCCAAAGACCCACAAGTAAATATTGGCATCTTGTAAATAGATTTAATTTTGATTTTTTTTTTTAATTTCGAGTCTGGTAGATGAAGCACGGCCCCGTGCTTGAGTAGGCACGCCCCCGTGTCTGACCAAAAATCTTTGCCACGATCTCCGCTGAGTTCGTACTTGTTGCAGTTCTATTACCTACGTATTAGCATGTTAGAACGGGCGTGCCCCACCAGGCACGCCCCCGTGCCTCACCATCTGATCTCTCTATAAATTCAAATGCTTTGTCTTTGGTCCAATCACAACCAAAATGAAGATACCTTCTAGAGAGAGTACATCTGAATGGAACCCGGTGAGGAGGCCAATGACCAAAACTCGTGAGCCATCAACCGTGGAAGTGATCCTCAAGATGAAAGAACTCATCAAAGAGTTGACTAACATGAACGTGCTTGCCGAAGTGCGCTTGCTGCAACTTTGTGGGTAAGTGGAATAAATGAAGGAGGAGTTACTCTCACTCAACCATCAACTTGCGGACCTCTACAACCGCACCTCCTAATACCCGATGCCCATGCTCCCGCATGAGATGTTCGGAGGTTTTACGTAAACATCTAAGTGTAGGGAAGGTGTATGTTAGAGTCTCGTTTTGTCTCGTGAAACTCTCGGCTTGTATTGTTAATTTCTAATCTATGGAACTTCCGTGTGTTATGATTTTCATCTACTTTAGTTTTGAATGGTCGAAACAAATCTCGATGATAATAAAATGTGTTGGTGGAATTAAAATTAAAATTAAAAAAAAATATATTTTCTAACAGTGCATTGGAGCACGGGACGTGCTCCACCAAGCACGCCCCCGTGCCCGATAGTTTTTGCAGCTTTTTATCTTTTCTAAAAATCTCATCTTTTAACCTCACTTTCCCCTAATATTTCAAACGAATTTCATCTCGTTTTTGGCCACCAAACACCCCAAATCCACCATTTTCATTAAGATTTTTCTTAATCTTTCCATCAAGGTATGTTTAGATCATTCCATTATATATATTTTGAGTTTTTATTTCAATTTCGGGGTGATTGTTGTCCTAAACCGGATTTTACCCCTCTTTGAGTCTTTTTCTTTTGAATCCTTAGTTTGTAGGTGTTGATTCTGTAGGTCCCGGGAGCCTCGTCGCGCAACGGATATACACGGACCTGTTCTGTGATTTGTGTGGGAACAAAGAAAACGAAGCAGAGAAACACGAACACAGACAAAAGATAATGAAACGAAACGTAATCCATAACAAAGAAGTCATCCCGTGTTACAGACTACATACCGAAGGAGCACACATCTCTCATCTACGCTCACGGTCCAGGGGTCGGGAGAGATCTTCCCGACCCGGACACCTCTCAACCTAGTTCCAGAGTTCCACCTACAAATGAAGACAAGTCTTCTATTTATAGGCGCATGAACATTACCTACGTACTTGACAAGTACTTACTAAGTACGCAGGACCAAACTGGTGTGCAGGCTAAGTACTCAGGAACAGCCTCCTAAGTACTAGCCACGTACACCGATACATAGAATTTAATCTATAGTTTCAAAACATGCTTCTACAAACTCCCTCTTAACTATAGCATCAAATTCTATCTATCTCTAACACTGATATACATCAGTTTACAAAGAATGTCCTAACAGACTCCCTCTAAACTAATGACATCAAGTGTCTTCTGGCGACACTTGATCTTCTGGCATTCCACTTGAGATCTTCAAATCTTCAAACTTCAGTCTTCAGTTGCCGAGTGATACACACGACTCCCTCCAAACTGTAGCTTTCAATGTAGACCAAACCAAGTGCTTCAATAAGAACCAACTAACCCAACACAACTCATTGTAGTTCAACCTCTCAGCACTAGCAACCTCCACCCTGACTTAGAACTCTGAGTCTGACAATGTCTTCCTAAATATGTAACAATAGTAGACTAAGACAACTCCAAATCAGCTGGCATATGATAGAGAGTTTGAGTTTCCAATAATCCGCATCAAACTAATCAGCTCCCATAGGAATTCCAATAAGATAAACTTAAGTCTTCAACCAGATGTGTCCAACTCTATCCTGTATCTTCACGAGTCAACCAAATTCCCGAAGATGTTCATTTCCAATATCCCCTTTCAGTTTAAGCTCCATCTGACTAGACCAGAAACAAGGGTATGTTTCCTATCCCATCGGCCAATGATAAAAGGTTCCATCTTCAACTAATAATCCAACAAATATCCAGCTTCATCTTGAAAACACACGATAGAATCAAACACGAAAAATATAGTTTACACAAGAAATCATAGTTGAGATCCATGTTACGTCAAAGGGGTATATATATAGGAAGTATCAACGGCTTTTCCACCACCTCTTTAATGTCTCATGAATACTAGATTTCATCCCCCTCATTTCTCTGTAAACTATGACCAGCTTCATCATCACGTCACTTAAATCCTCAAAAAGCACAACTAGCCAACTCCAGGATTTTATTCTTTTATTCCTTTGCAAAGATCCAAAACAACAAATCATTAGGTTCAAGTTGTTCCAGTATCCATCCCCTATTAAATAAGTATCCCGGATACTCGTAGCCTACATATTCAGGTTTGAATACCTAAACAAGATGATTCTCTTTCCAAAAGACCCAAAGCAGCCACATCTTCACAAATAGAATGAGACCTTTAGCTGATGACGACCCAATTGCTCCCATTAGTTCAGCATTCATACCCTATTAAATAAGTATCCCGGATACTCGTAGCCTACATTTTCAGTTATGAATCCTTAAACAATGTATGACAAGTGGTATCATCCAACAAAAATCTCGTACGTGTTTCGCCAAGCAACATCGTATACAAATTCTGGTCCGGAAAAACCAATATTACTATCTTCTCAAGAATGGGCCGAAACATGCGTACAAATGATCACTCAAATTTTTTTTTTGAATCCCAGAGGCTAGTTCATGCGTACTTAGCAAATACGCACATAAAGGGTGCTCATGCGTATTTAGTAAATACACAAATCCAAGTGCTCATGCGTATTTGATAAGTTCGAAAAATGCCCATACGTACATGCTAAGTACGCAGAGGAAAATACTCATGCGTACTTAACAAGTATGCATGACAACTTCTCATGCGTATTTAGTAAGTACGCATGACAAAACCCATGCGTACTTAGTAAGTACGCATGACAAAACCCATGCGTACTTAGTAAGTACGCAGAAAAGCTGAATTTGCGTACTTATCAAAAAGTAACAGCGTTCTTGACGGATCTTGAGGAAAATGCTCGAAAAGTGATGGATCTGAGATATTGATGCTTCCAAAAGCTTAGAAATCATCATCTAACAAACCCTTAGCCTTCCAAACACCAAATGAAGTGATAACAAACTCGGATTTAAGGATTTTTGGATGAAAAAGTAGCGAACTTTTTATAACTCAGATCTGCTCAAAAACCATAAAACCCAAAACTGGAACACAAATCAACGAACACCGAGGCTCTGATACCACTTGTAGGTCCCTCGGGTATGGCGGATCGTCACATGCAAGTAGGTCTACTAGTCGGACCAGGTGCGGAATACCCATGACTAGGCGGAGAGTCAAACTAAACAAAGTAAACCGGCAAGAGAAAACACTTTAAACGTTCTTTGTATTATAAACACTTGAAGGTTACAGAGAGAAGCACTGAGATTACAATTTGCGTATTTGCTACTATGACTGCCTATGTCTGCGTACTTAACTTCTGTCAACCTATCCTATTTATACAAGACCTGATGCCTGCGCACTTAGCAAGTGCGCAGGGCAAAATGCTCTTGCGTACTTAGCAAGTACGCAAATGTATTCTTGCGTACTTGCTAAGTACGCATGAGCTTTCTCCTGCGCACTTACAAGTGCGCAAAACACTTACAGAAAAATGCAACATTCAATATGTAAAAGTAAATACAACTCGATAAACTAATACATAAAGACTCTTACATACAAAGACAATTACAAACAAGAAACTACAAACTAAGACTCTATCTATCCAGAGTGTTTGTCACAGGAAAGTGCTTCAACAAACTCCCCCTTGACAACAGCTCTGGATAATCTTCAGTCTTTAGTCTTCACATCTTCAGTCTTCACCGCACTTGATCTTTAGCTTCCATCTTCTTCTTGTATTCAAGGCAGAACTTAATCACCTTGTCATATTTAGAAGCAAGGAACTTTGTCCATTCATTAGTGTAGACACAATACCTGTCTGCTAGTGCCTCCAGATCTTTCACAGAAAAGTTGATGAAGCAGACTTCGTCAAATATTCTGATTAGTTCCTTTGGCGGTATGTTCCCACTCTCTGCACGTACCTTCCCCATGATCACAGCCTCGCCCATCTTTGGATCTACGTACCAGTACCACATGTCACCAAGATTATCCTGAGATAACTTGCTCAGGGGAATCTTAGTTTCACATCGCACTAGCTTGTATACCAATTTCTTTAAGTGTTTCTTACTCACAGGATATCTAGCGTGCTTATCCTTGACTCTCTTGGGCATTTGAGGCTTGAACATCTCGAATTTCCCAGATCTTGCTTCCTGCTGCAGAACCACCCACAAACCCATCTCTACTGCATGATTAGAATGAGCCAGCAGCTCTCGGTTTGATAGGTTCACAAGGTCGTATTTGGGTAAGGAGCTGAACGCTTCACTGGTGGGTTTCAAGTATTGAACCCCGCCAGATCTTTTGATAGCGAACAGCTGCTTATCCTTCTCGAACCTTACAGCCAAGATCATCCCTGTTGCTCTTTGTTTGTCTATTATAGACGTCTTTTGCCACACAGGAGCTGGACCCTTTGATGAAGTAGAAGGCATATCTGTTTCTTTCAGTGCCTCTGGGTCCATAGGTGTAGGGTCAACTGGGGAGGCTTCAGTCGAGGTTTCCACATTACTAGCATGATCGACTGAACCTGTGTCGAGCTGAGCTTTGAAGGATGGAAATTCAAAGATCTCTCCATCTTCTAGCTCGTACTCTCCTTCCCCGTCACCCTTGGGAATTTCAATTACAACGTCTTCATCATCATCCCAATCGTCACCAGAGTCGATCTCTCCTTCTTCTAGATTAAAGAGAGCATCGATCTGTGCTTCACTAGAATAGTCAGGCTCTAGGTATAGGATCTCATCATCAGATAAGTCCTTAAGTACTTCAGCCACTGACTTTCCTTTGTCACCACCACCACCAGAGGTATCACCACACTCTTGATGAGTAGACTCCCCCTGAGCCATTGGAACAGTAGAGATGGGCACGATTGCTAAAGCTTTGTGCTCACCTCCACTAGGACCGGCTTCGGGATCCTTGTCTTTGTCGTCATCCTTAGTCAGGTTGACAGGATGACAAGCCTCATCACCAGTAGCTCTCTTTTCTTTCTCTTTCTCTTTCTCCTTCTCCCCCTGAGCATCAAGCTTCTTAGTCAGATCAGCAATCAGTTTGACCATCAGCTCATGCTCCTTCCTTTGAGTATCAAACCTCAGCTCCAAGGACGTCCTGTGATCCAGAATCATTTCATTTATCTTGATTAGGAACTCGTTCTGGGCCATGACGTTCTTCAGTCTTTCATCAGTCCCCGTTCTCTGGCTACGAAGGATTCTAACTTCGTCTACCAAAGAATTGATATGTGCTTGTTGAGCGTCAGACTCCTCCTTTGATTTTCGAATAGTCTCCAGCAATCCAGCAACATGTGTTTCCAGAACATCTATCCTTGCATCATTTGGATCAGGATGTCTGGTTGATGACGCCTCGGCATTGTGAATAGGGGAGGAGAAGATGGTATCGAAGTCAAACCCTTGTGTGAAATCTCCATAATTGAAGGGTTGACTTAGAGGCTCAATGGTGGTTGTTGGGATTGAGGATGTGATGAGGGTTGTAGGAGTTATGGTAGGGGTGATGGTGACTGACACCGTGAGAATAGGAGTAGTTACCGCCACCTGAGCAGTTGTGGTAGGGAGGGTCACTATGACAGGAATCACCTCTGTGATTGAAGTGACGGCCACGTCAAGTTGCACCTGTGGCCTCCTCCTCCTACGGTACAGTTGCTGTGAAGGTGGGGTGGAGGATCAATCAGGACTAGTGGCTGAAACTTGTATTTGCTGTTGAGCCTCCACCTCACTGGGATAGAAAGTTGTTGCCTATCGCCCCTGTTCTTGTGAATGCTTTCTCGTCGTTGTCTTTGTATAGCAGCGTCAGAGTCAGAGTCTGGCTCGTATTCGTTGCTAGAAGACTGTCGCTTTCTCTTGGAGGATGACTCGGGTAGGGTTACCTTTGTCGTTCTCCTTGGGTGTACCTACGATGGTGCATCATCGGAATCAGAAGAATCTGACTCAATCTCTTCCGAGTCGGATCCCTCAGCACCATCATTTCCTCATTCGTCGTCTCCATCATCAGACGATCCATCATCACTGTCCACTTCCTCCTGTTGTTGTTGCTGTTGTTCATCGGAGTGTTCACTCAATTTAGGCTCCGGATCGTGACTATACCATCTCCAGTCACCCAGTGCCACGTATGCTTCATTAATGAGGTGGCCAAAGAGTTCTGTATGCACAGGGGTAGGTTCTACACTGCCTGGCTTTAAGAATTGTGCGAACACTCTTTTGTCCACCTTCTTCACTTGCAGTCTCTCCCCTATTGCAGGTAGGTTTGGCAACACGTCGTTAATCAAAAGTCATGACCCGTGTAATAAGAACCTAAACCTCTCCGCCGTGTTGATCTGGTCATTGATGGCTTTGAATATGTAGCGGGAGAAGTTGTAGCCCTTATTGAGGGATAGGCCGACCATGGCTGCTGCAAGGTCATGACCCATGGCATCTTTTCCAGCTTTCCTTGATGAGATGCACATGATCTTGACGTGGGCGAAGTATCTCCATTGGTGACATTTTCTTATATGAAGCATAGTCTCTCGCACCGAAATAACCCATTCTTTGTCTCCAACAGCCGTCCACAAAGTAGTCTGGATAGGCTGTCGGGTCGGTCGAGAGATCTCTGAATTGAAGGACCCTTCTAATAGTATCTTCAGAGAAAGAGATAGAATGACCAGCAACGATAGCCCTTATAACGTTAGGGGTTACCGTGCAATCGTGCTCCGCAGACTCCCAAAACTGCTCCAGATAGGGTCTTGACACGATCGGGTCAGCAGAAATAGCGTAGCTGATTCTTGAACGGTTCAAGAAATCAACTATTTCTCTATACTGCAGTTCTGCACCCTTCCATTCTGGTTCAGTGTTAGCTAACAGGTTGAATTCGTTAGTAAACGCCTGAGCCATAATCTGCAAAAACACACAGAAAACATAATAAGAACAGCACGTATCATTGGAAATGGATAAACATGACTCAGTATAGCAGTTACTCTTTGAACTGAATTTCAGACTTAGGAATTTTTGCCAAGTGTTGGTCCTGCGTACTTAGCAAGTACGCATGATTTTCCTCTTGCGCACTTAACAAGTACGCATAAATTGCTTCTTGCGTACTTGCTAAGTGCGCAAGAACTACACTTGGTGAAAAATTCCAGAAATTTGAAATTCAACTGATGTTCAAAAATCGGTGTGTATTGGGTCGCCACTAGGTCGTAATCGAAGATTCTACCCTATGTGACCAATATCAACACCAAGACACTACTATTCATGACCAATTTTGACCTAAAACGGTCGACAGAACCACTGACGGTTCGAATTCAAGCACAAGGTCAGAATTAAAGACGAAATTGGACGATTAAGGTCTCATAGGTGATCGATAAATGATTCTTAACAAGTTTTAATTATTAGGTTTTACCCAAACAACCCAAAAATTGTCTAAAAATCTCGAACAAAAACCTAAGATAATCGGTCCAAAATCATGAGATTTTGCGGATGGATTGAGCCTAGATTCTCACCAAATGGATGTTATGAGATGATGAAATTTGTAATGGGATGAAAAGACGGTTTAGGAACACTTGGATTTTGAGTAAAAGTTTTCAGAGGAAAAATTTCAGTTTGAATGCGATGAAAAAATCAGAAAATTTCTATGTCCCATATTTATACCCAACACCAAAAGGCCGTGCGTACTTAGCAAGTGCGCACGCATTAACTCTTGCGTACTTACAAGTGCGCACGACTTAACTCTTGCGTATTTACATGTGCGCAATACTTAACACTTGCGTACTTGTTAAGTACGCAGGGCTTACTTCATGCGCACTTACAAGTACGCACAAACCCTTAAGTGCGCAAACTTTCAACTCAAATTTATGAAGTTTTTCAAGTCAAATAACGAACAAGATAAAAAATATTCAATCAGGAGGATTCAAATACAATTCAGGAAGGTTAAACACAAATATTTTTGGCTTTTCTAAATAAAATTGAACTATGCATAAACTTAAAATCTTTTTGATCTTTTCTCATAGAAATATACAAGTATTCACGCAAACTATTTTTTATCAAAGACACGAGCAGAGGATCATATCAGGCTATCTTTTAGCAAAAATGATACAATATAAACATCAAAGAATATAGGATCATGTCATGAATTACTATTTATTCATACGTAATAAGCACATAAACAAGTAATTCAAGTTGACAATATTATAAGATTTGAAACTGTAAGCATCTTTGTATCACATTCTTGTGTATTAAGGTATTAATTATAAGATATACAACGTGTAACCCACTGATATGCTACAATAATGTAAATTGCACTATCTCAAGGCATCTAAGATTTTCCCAATGATTTTCTAAATTTTCAGAATGAAGTTACATCTATTAGCACAAGAAAAATCAAGCAGAATCCATAAGGATTATCATGAATCATAAGATTCAGAATCGAGTGATTCGTTTGTCTTGGTTTCATTTGATTTTCTTCATTGAATATAGGTATGATGATTCAGGATAATATATATGGTGTTTGAGTTTTAAGGTAAGGGGATCCAACTTTTATCTGGATTTGATTTCAATGAATCAGGAGTGATTCAAGGGTGAATACATGCTCAACATTTAATGTAGAGACATGTCTTGATTCAATCTCTCCTTGCATACTTGTGAGTATGGGCAGTGAGATGAACCGCATTAATTGTGCTAATGACATAACCCGAAACTGATCTCAAAAGAAAATTATTGCCAAAATCTAACATCCTTTATCTGATAATGATCTTTTCTATTCTTTTACGCACACACACTTGCAAACATGGGTTCAAATCACAGTTGTAATTTAGATTTAGTTCAAATTACTTGTAAATAAGCAGATTAAAAACATAATAATTTAAACAATTAAGTAAGCATGACGCAATCATTTCCCATATGAGCAGTCTGTGACGTTTAGATCATTTCTGATGTACTATCATTTCCTCTTTTCTCAAGTTAACATTGAAATTTTCTCCATTTTCTATTTTGTTTTTGATTTTGTAAAATATCTTGAAAATTAAAATAACTGTACAGAAAATTTAAAAGAAATAAAGTTTAACTTCCATGAATTGAATTGATTTAAGAAAAATAAATTTTCACTTAGGATTGAACATTCCTATCAAGTTGACTAGATGCTCAAAACGGGATCGATCAAATGCCTTTGTGAAAAGGTCAGCAAGATTGTCATCCGTGTGAACTTTTACAAGTTCAATTAAATGTTTTTCAGCACAATCACGAATGAAATGATGGCGAATTTCTATATGTTTAGTTTTGGAATGTTTCACCGGGTTATTTGTGATGGACATGGTGGCATTGTTGTCAATGAATAAAGGAGTTCCAGTGAAGTTTAAGCCGTAGTCTCTCAATTGCTGCTGGATCCATAATATCTGAGAACAACCGCTCGCCGCAGCAATGTATTCTGCTTCACAACTAGAGACAGAAACCGTTGACTACTTCTTGCACTGCTAGGAGACCAGTCTGTCTCCTAAGAATTGACATCCACCAGAAGTTGACTTTCTGTCAAGGTTACAACTGCCATAGTCTGAATCAGTGTAGGCTTTGAAGTCGAATGACTACTACTTAGAGTACCAAAGACCCAATCGGGGTTTCCCTTTCTGGTATCTGAAAATTCTCTTCACGGCTATCATATGTGACTCCTTCGGTTGAGGCTGAAACCCTGAGCACATCGGGTCTTGAAGCTGTGAGATACATAAGTGACCCGATCATTCCACGGTACAATCTGCTATCTACATCCTTTCCATCTTTGTCAGGATGCAGACCATGATTGACTGGGATAGGTGTGCCATAAGCACTGCTATCATTCATCTTGTATTTTGACAAGATGTCCTGCACATACTTAGTTTGATGTAGATAAATGCCATCCTCTCTTTGACTGACTTGCAGACCCAGGAAGAATGACAATTCACCCATATTACTCATTTCAAACTTGGACTTCATCACCTGCTCGAATTCCCTACACATCCCTTCATTGGTAGATCCAAAAATAATGTCGTCGACGTATACTTGTACAAGAAGAATGTCACCTCCTGCTTTCCTAATGAAGAGAGTCGAGTTAATCTATCCACGGTCGAAACCATTAGACAGTAAATGCTTAGATAATGTCTCATACCATACCCGCGGTGCTTGATGAAGACCATAAAGTGCTTTGTCGAGCTTATACACTTTATTGATATTATGCGGATCTTCAAAGCCAGGAGGTTGAGTGACATAGACCTTTTCATGAACTTTACCATAAAGGAAAGCACTCTTCACATCAAGTTGATAGACCTTGAAGCCGACATATGTGGCATAAGCCAAGAACAGTCGAATGGCCTCAATTCTAGCAACTGGGGCATACACTTCCGTGTAATCCAAGCACATTTGCTGATAAAAACCCTGAACAACCAATCTTGCTTTGTTCTTCACAACAACATGACGATCATCCGTCTTGCATTTGAACACCCATCTGGTTCCAATTGGCTGAAAGCATTTTGGCAAGTCAACCAAATCCCACTCGTGCAACTTTTGGAATTGAGACAATTCATCTTGCATCGCCTCAATCCAGCAGTTGTCAGTGAGAGTCTCCTTCACATTCTTCGGCTCTAACTGGGACACAAATGCAGCATGCAGACAGGTTTCCATGACACCAGTGTCAAGTATCTCTATATAAAGAGTAGTGTTCTCAGTGATGATTCGATGACGAGTCTGAACACCGGCATAAGGATCACCAATAATGTTGTCGATTGGATGATTCCTATGCACTCTCGTCTCCGGTACAATCGGTTCCTGAATTTCTGAATCGAGATTCGTGCTAAACTCCCCCATTTCCTGTGTTCCAGAGGAAGAAGATTCAATGTTAATTGGATCAGCTGGAGCTTCATTTCCTACAGTTGTGCTAGGATTGGCTTGAGCGTCATCTCCAACAATATGAACATCTTCGATGTTATCACTGTCATGAGTTCCAGATGCAGATGCAACATTGGAATCAGGAGTTATAATTGGTACAGTAGCACGAGTAGAGAAACTAGAGTCATTGTCGCCACCCAATAATTCATAAACATTTGCGGCGTCAACTGCAGATAGATCAGGAAGATTGAAGGACTTGAATAGCGCATCATAATCAAAACCCCAAGCTGGACCTGTTGGTTCTGGTGGAATGCTGTGTTTACTACAATTCACTTCGAACCATTCCTCGACAGTACGAGTTCCTATGTTGTACACTCTCTTGCAAGGCGAGTTGGCAACGTATCCTAAGAAGATGCCTTCCACCGCTTTTGCATGAAACTTAGACTGGCGGTCTTTGTACTGTAGCAACAAGGAACAAGGACTACCAAAAGGAACTAGGTAATGAAGATTGGGAAGTCGATTGTTGATCAACTCGTAACAAGTCTTGTTGTGCCTATTCACAACCAGAACTCTGTTTAAGACGTGACAAGCTGTATTAACGGCTTCTGCCCAGAAAGTGACAGGAAGCTTTGCATCCGACAGCATAGTCCTTGCAGTCTCAATCAGTGTTCTGTTCTTCCATTCAGCAACTCCATTCTGCTAAGGCATGTACAGCGCGCTGAATTCGTGACGGATCCCTTTCTTGAGACAGAAAAGCTCCATCAAATTATTCTTAAACTCAGTTTCGTTGTCACTCCTTATTCTTCTAACTTTCAGCTTGCAAAGAGATTCCAAGCTCAGGATCAAGTATTGAAGAATATCAGCAGTCTCGTCTTTAGTACCTAAAAAGTGCACCCTTGAAAAACGTGAGAAATCATCAGTTACTACTAGACAGAACGACTTACATCCAATACTCCTGATACTTATAGGGCCAAACAGATCCATGTGTAATAGCTCCAAAGGGGTATTAGTAGAGTTTTGAAGCTTGGGCTCGTGAGACTTCCGTTGCTATTTTCCCTTTTTACAAGGCATACAGTCATCTGCAACGGTAAATCTCAGCTTAGGAACCCCGGTTACCAAACCGTTTCGGACAAGATGATTCATTTTACGATACAAAATATGTCCGAGTTTTCTATGCCACAAGATAGAGTCAAGCTCTGTCGCTTTTGTAAGCAAACATGTAGCAACTGATGAGGTGGTTGTTGCCACGCTCATATCGATCTGATAGGTGTCATTTGTTCTTGGCGCTCTCATCAGGATCCAGTCTTCTGGAACTTCAAAACCAGGTTTGAGAATCAGGCATTCTGACATGTCAAACATCACCGAGTACTCCTTATCACACATTTGGGAGACACTCAACATGTTATGCTTCAGCTGCTCACAAAAGTTGACATTGTCAAAGCTGACACAACCGTTCGAAACCACGCCTGACACGTGATGCTGCCGCCTTTTTCTCCTACAAAGGCCACATAGACGCCTCTGAATGGTTTAACATCTTGAAGCAAGGCCATGTTTCCTGTCATGTGCCGAGAGCATCCACTATCTACATACCAGCGGTTAGAGATAGTACCCTTCGGACGTCCCTGCACGAGTCACAAAAGAATTAGTTATATTTGGAGACGTAAGCCATTGTGGTCTTGGGTCGTCCATCCTTTTCAAAATAAACTACTTCCTTTAACTCACAGTCATGATGACTGTTCAAAATTGATGAATCTTTAGAAGAATTAGAACTAGGAGATTGAGAAGTTTTGGATTTTGCAGTCCAGGATCTCTTTTGTTTATTAACCAGAACAGGAGACTTTGGTTCAACAACAACAGATGAACTTGTGAAAGCTTCACCTGATTGAACTGAAGTCAGCTGTTCTAGCTTTCTCAACCTCTTGTTCCTTCTCCTCCTCTGTGGCTTAGAGATTCTCGCCAATGATTTCTCACCAGTACGTGTACTACCAGAGATAGATACACAACGTACAACATGTTGCATTACCTTTCTTGAAACAGATGGTTTAGCTTCAGATTTGATCTTCGGTTTTACCATCGGTTTGACTGGTGGTTTCACCACATTTTGTTTTGGATGTTTGGGAGTTTTCACTGATGGCGATCTGGGGATAACAGCTGGTTGTGAAATAACAGGCCGTTTCCCTTGGTTCTTTGAGGGACAGTTCACAAGAATGTGACCAACCAAGGCACAGTGAAAACAATTCCTCTTATCTATATAAGTTATCTTGTAAGGCTCATTAGATCTAGCCTTAGATAACTCAGCATTATGAGCAGGAGGAGTTGGTTTATGAACAGGAGTCTGAACCTTTACAGTTTGGTTTTTAGGGGTATAGTATTTCTCCAAATTCTCTTTGTAACCAAGCCCATAGTGAGCTGAAAAAGCCTCTTTCTTTGCTTGGTTAAGATTTTTATAACCCCCATAAAGCATTACCTTTAGTTTATCATTTGTTTCAATGATATCGGGTTCAGTTAAAATGCAATTAGGGGAATCATCCTTATCAATGTCTATCAAGCTATTGACAAACTTCCCGCTTAAGGATTCATCCTTTTTAGGGGAATCATCCTTATCAGAGGACACATCTAGACAAGTGAGATGAATGTCTATCAAGCTATTGCCAAACTTCCCGCTTACTGGTGGAGGAATGGCATTAGTACCCAGCCCTAACCCATTCATTTGTCTCACTACAGATTCGTAGTGTTCCACCACAAAATGATAGTTTTTCAACTTCTCATTAGAAAATTTTAACTGCAAGATCTCATTTTGCAGTTTGTTGATTTCATTGTTCCGTTTTTCCAACCCCTATATGCAACATCTAAATAAAGCTGTTGATCGCTTAGTTTTAGAGAATATTCACATTTTTTCTTTTTTAACGTTTCAATGGAATCTTTAAAACGTTTTTCATTTTCTTTATACTTTAGAGCTGCCATACTTAGGGGTTCGATTTTGTCTTGAAGCCTAGAATTTTCAAGTTTTAGCCCTAGACATTTGGAACATGAAATAACAGAAAAGGGATTAGAATCTACCTCAGAAGATGAACTTGTTGCTTCTCCAATGACCATGAGAGCAACAACAGTAGTCGATTCCTCTTTATCAGCTACAGAAGCTTCCTTTTCTTCAGCTTCCTTCACCTCCTCTGTAGCAGCAGTAGTAGATTCTTCTAGGTCAGCCATAGAAGCTTCCCTTTTCTCTGCTTCCATCATCTCCATGATCTCAGCCATGAGACCAACCTGAGTTTGTGCGATGATGGCATCCTCCAGATGAACACCCCAATCAAAGCTTTCGTCCTGTTGAGCTACCAGTGCATTGGACGTTCCACTTTGGCTATGATTGTGGTGGTTTGGGTTGTTGTGGCCATGGTTGTTTCCTTGGATAGGTCTGGTAAAGCCCGAGGCTGGTGCTCTGTCTTTTTGACATTCACGAGCAAAGTGTCCATAGTTCAGACACTTGTAGCATTTGGCCTTAGATTTGTCAAACCCGACCTTGGCATTAGAATGCCCGCCAATGAACTTTCTTCCTGTTCTGTTTAGGAAACGCTTGGCTCTCCTCAATAGCATGGCCATATTCCATTGAATATCCATGTCCTCTATGTCATCAGGATCCACTTGATTAAAGTCTTCTTCTATTGTTTCAGGATCCGTTAGCTTGCCGCCAATGAAGTTCTCATAGGCAAGCATACATGATGAGAATAATGCTACATGATCTTCAGCTATTTTGGCTATAGTTGATTGATTAGCTGAAGTTGTAGCGGGAGGATTTCTTGAGGTATGTTGATGATGAGACCCCAACCCAAATCCAGACGCATAGCATACATAACCACCACAACCATTTGAGTGGTCTTCCTCAGTAGAGTTTCCAGTAAAAAGGGCAACTCCAGAGCCCGATGACTTGGATGTAGAAGTCGTCCCATGATACATAGAAGGGTCTTGTATCTGAGGTCTTCCTGAGCTCTCCTTTCTTTTTAGGTTCATGTCATGAGCTTGAACCTTTCCTATTGCCTCCTCTACTGTCAACTCATAGAATTTTGGATTTTCCCTCATCAGGGTTGTGTACATCTCAAATTTGGGTGGCAAAGCATCCAAAAACTTTTCCACCATCTCTTCATCTGGATACCTGAGTTCAAAAGCCTTCAACTCAGTCTGTAGATGATAGAATCTAGAGATGAGGTCATCTAAAGATTCGTTCTCTAAAAATCTGAAGCACTTATACTGCTTCCTGAGAAGATCCCTCTTACTCTTCTTGATATCACTATTTCCTTCGAATATTTTCTGTAACGCTTTCCAAAGATCCTTAGAATTGTCATAACCTCGGAAACTGTGGAACAATTCCCGAGTTAATGCCATAGTGATTGAACCAAGTGCCTTCTTTTCTCGATCATAAGCTTTCTTTTCTTCGTTATAAAGCTTATAGATAGGTTTGGGCATGGTTTCATCAAGATAGATGTGTGTGGGATGCTTATATCCCTCAAGGATTGGTATTCATAGCGATGAGTCGGTATAAGAAATGTAGTGCTCAAAACGTGCTTTCCAATTAGAATAATCGTTTACGTTCAGCAACTTTGGCGGTTTCTGTTGTGTACCGATCTCATTATCATAGTTTAACAGGTTTCCAAGATTCTGAAGATTCGACATAGTGAACACTTGGTCAAATTTCAGAAAAATCAGACATAGTTGCGCACTTGATTTTGGCCTTGCGCACTTGAGAAATGGTCTTGTGTATTTAGATTTGCTCTTAAGTACTTGATAAGTACGCAGAAGTAAATGATAAGTACGCAGGATATAACTTAAGTTCGCAGAAGATCAGTCTTGCGCACTTGTAAGTACACAGGAGATTAGTCTTGCGTATTTAGTAAGTACGCACCAGAACTGAACTTTTTGCCAGAAATGCTAAGTACGCACAACACCTTTTCAGCAACTCTCACCTAACCATTCCGGTCACTGGAAAATCGCCGGAGATGATAAAAGTTGGATTGATGATCAATGCAAATAATCCAAAGGGTCAGAAACTTGTTTCTAACCAACCTTTGATGCTCAAAACACTCAAATACACAACAAAAATCAGTTTTTGAGTGATTTTTGCTTCTAAAATAGTGCTCAAGAGCTACCCCTATTTTATCACAAAAATACCTCTTTTTGCTTGTAAAAACTCGGTAGAAACTCTCCAAACTCACTCACAACACTCGAAATCTGGAGCAATGGCTCTGATACCACTTGTAGGTCCCTCGGGTGTGGCGGATCGTCACATGCAAGTGGGTCTACTAGTCGGACCGGGTGTGGAATACCCGTGACTAGGCGGAGAGTCAAACTAAACAAAGAAAACCGACAAGAGAAAACACTTTAAACGTTCTTTGTATTATAAACACTTGAAGGTTACAGAGAGAACCATTGAGATTACAATTTGCGTACTTGCTACTGTGACTGCCTATGTCTGCGTACTTAACTTCTGTCAACCTATCCTATTTATACAAGACCTGATGCCTGCGCACTTAGCAAGTGCGAAGGGCAAAATGCTCTTGCGTACTTAGTAAGTACGCAAATGTATTCTTGCGTACTTGCTAAGTACGCAGGAGCTTTCTCCTCCGCACTTATAAGTGCGCAAAACACTTAGAGAAAAATGCAACATTCAATATGTAAAAGTAAATATAACTCGATAAACTAATACATAAAGACTCTTACATACAAAGACAATTACAAACAACAAACTACAAACTAAGACTCTATCTATCCAGAGTGTTTGTCACAGGAAAGTGCTTCAACGGATTCTTAGTGTTAGAGATTTGTAGGTTGTTGATTCTTAGTTTTAGAGGTTATTTTACAAATTTCGGGTTTGATTCGGGTTTTTCACCCGGATTGACTCACTCGATCTTAGTTTTTTCTTCACTCTTGGTTACCGTTGTCATTTGGCAAAATGTTCCATAATACCCAAAACAGAAAACAAGGGTTTGCGTAGACGGACACGTGCACGGGTTCGAATCCCCAATTCTGCCCTTTCCAGTGCAGCACAGGCCGTGCCCCACTAGGCACGCCCCCGTGTTCGACCACCATCGTGTCTGCTATGTTTCAGTAAACAATTCCCAGCTCATGCAGTCAAGCACGGGCCGTGCCCCACCAGGCACACCCCCGTGCTCAGCCTTCTGATCAGATTCGGTTCTGGTTTAAAATTGTTTAATTCGTTTAAACTGATTTGCTAATTAATATCTCAGGAACATGGCACATCCGTTCCTTGTTTTTAACAACCAAAATGAGGCTTGGTGTCGAGAAAGGTTGCGCACGCTCCGCCGACGGGACGAAGAATCACATCTTCGAGTTTGCTATGACACCTTGGACATCGTCGGGCAAAGGGGACATTTTCTCAATCTTGTCACCCCTCCATGGCGACGTGTGTTTGAAAATGACCATGATTCCATATGAGAACTCACGATGGAGTGTTTGGCAACATTCAACTTCTAGCAAAACAATCTGGATTATTGGAATGAATATGATGTATCTTTTCGGTTAGGAGGAACTTGGCATAGCACCTCGATTGCACTATTTGGGATTGCTTTAGGAATCTACACTGAGGAAGAAATTAATGAACCCACCTTTTCAGCATCAAATCACAGCTTTCCCGACGAGGAAGACATGCATCATCCCAATTATGGAAGTACTAGAACAGCCTTCTGGAATGAAGTCGGTACTCGGGTGTACAATGCTAGCCGAACCAAAAGAAGTAAATGCAAGGATACTCTGCTTTGTTACATTCACCGTCTGCTCAGTCACTCAGCCACCCAGTGCGGTCAAAGCGAAGGGGTGGTCAATCTTAGGGACTTATATGTCCTCTACTGTTTGGTGAGGCGTGAGCCTTGCAACATTGCATACCTTTTATGCCGTCTTTTCGCAACTAACTCCACAGCCGGGTTGCAAACCCCAATGTTCGGCGGCGGCTGGATTGTGCAACTCTACGAGTACAATGATGAACCAACTCATGGCACCGAAGGACCATCTCCGGGATTGTTAGATATATCCATCTGTGCCCGCATGGGCATGATTACCTACTTGCCCGATGGGCGGGCACGTTTTCAGGATTCTAGAGGACAAATTTGGGATCCGGAAGACACAGAGCGAGTTATCATGGACCTTGACATTCAGCACTCTCCCCACCATCAGCACTCTCTCCATTATCAGCATCACCGTGACACCGGAACATCATCTTTCCACACCTCTGGATTTCCATCCATGATGGACCTCTATGAATCCATCCAAACAACCAGCACTTACGCCCGCCGTTCTTTCGAGATTTGTGAATCCACTTCTGGGCGAGTCGACAAATTATCTGACATGGTTGATTTGATCGGGGAAGATGTCGCCTACATGAGGCGCAGGATGAACATGAACTGGGGCGAGGAAAACCTCGACCCGTGAGGGATAGTTGGTTAATATCCCGTTGGTGCAGCATTTTTGTCACAGTGAAATCAATGTTCTTCGGCTATGTTTTTCTTTTATTTTGTGTGTTTAAGTACTATCCGACACTGGCTGATCCATGCCATTTTAAACTATCTACCTTTATTTGTTTGTAGGATGTTAATTTTCTAAATTTTAAATTTAGTACTAATAATTTTGTGTGACCACAATGGATTCATGCTTTTTAGGCCGCTGTGAGTGTTGATCACAAGCTTTGGATACACCATCTTTTAGGGGAGTTCTTCTATCCCTTTACATCTTTTATGCTTTACAATTGTTTAAATACCATGTACATTGAGGACAATGTAAGCTTCAAGTGTAGGGAGGGGGGTTTCACCATGTTTAGCACTTTAACTTTGATCACCTGCTTCTTTAAACTCCATTCATTTTGGTGGCACCAATACACTTCAATTTCTTTGTAAACTGCAAGAAAGAAATGCATTTTTCAAATATAAGTTTTAAAAAATCAACGAGTAAAATGACACAAATCATTAAAATGCATGGCAAGTTAAACTCAAATAATAGACATGCATAGATTTTGCACTTTTACCCAAATCCATCCATTTTCGTGAGCATATTTTTGAGCCATTACAGCCTTCATTCGAAACAATTATGCTTTTGTTCTTTTTGGAATATTAAGAGTATAATATGATTTGTGCAAATTAGAACTTGTTTTAGGCATACAAGGCAAAACCACAAAGGAGATTATTGCATGAAAATGATTTAGGCATTAGGACAACCACCTTATTACCCGAGCATTCATTGACAACCAAAAACAACTAGTTAGCCGCATCAAACCCATTTTCAGCTTACCCTCACCAACAACCCGTTACCTTTGTTGCTAAGGACTCGACTTTGATAAAGAAATATGCATCCTTTTGATTTCAATTTACTCTTATGTCTTCATTTTGCAAAACCGGGATTTCCCCCAGAAATTCAAGAACATCTCTTCGTTCTAATGTTTGAATCAAGAAAAAGTTGGAGAAAAAAGGAACAAAATCCACCATTTTGTGGAACTTCAAAGAGTGCCATGAAAAGAAGAGCAAAAACATATGAAAGGTGCCTCAAATGTGGAAATTGGTCTTATGATGGAAAATGTAGTAAAAACCAAACAACCTCTCAACACGAGTATACAGAGTTGATCAGGTTGGGTGCTATTAGGCTCCAAGCCGAACAAACCCTTAGGAAGGATAGCTATGTGTACCTCGAAGTCAAAGAGAAATTAAGGTTTCTAAAGATGAGATTCGGTCTTGATAAGTTGACCTTAAACGAGTCCTCGAGCTAGTAATACCCCTTATAACCCGAGCATTATAGAGGGATTTCAAGTTTTAGTTTTACTTTACCCTTTCTTTTTAGTCAAATAAGCCAAAGTCAAGCCCTAAGTACCAAACCACCTTCCAAAAATGACCCTTAGCCAACCCACAACCCGAAAGACCTTTTGATTCATGCAAAAGTTTCCTAAAAATTGGTGGAGTCTCGATCTCTTAACAAGCATATAACTTAGCACGTCTCATATTGATAATCGAGTGTTCTAAACATACACCATTACACGTATGACTACAAATATTTAGCCGAGTGTGTGTGAACATTGTGAGTAGTGCTAAAGTCTTGCTTGTCTATAACTTCATAAAACAAACCATTGCCTCAAGGATATCACTTCATAAGTTTATTTTTGCTCGATTGACACTTGTTTGCTTGTGTTCCTTATTTAAAGAAGGAAAATCATTTCTTGCTTAAAAGTTTGTTCGAGTTTGATTTTGAAATCGCCATTTGGAGTAAAATATTCAAAGTATTGTTTGACGACAAGCAAGGTTCAAGTGTGGGGAGATTTGATATGCTCTAAATTATACATATATTTCACATCAATTGCATCCCATTTATTGTCAATTTCTCTATACATTGATTGATTTTGTAGCTCGTTTAGCTTCTATTTGAATTTCATGGAACTCTTGGCTTAAAAGGAACAATCAAGCAAATAAGCGGCAAAAATTGAAGAAATTAGACAACTCAGGAGATCAAGCACGGATCGTGCCCCACCAGGCACACCCCCATGCCCCCTCATGCAGAAAAGACAGAAGCCTTCCAGCCAAGCACGGGCCGTGCCCCACCAGGCACGCCACCGTGGCCAACTTAGAATTGTACGAGTGTACTATTGTCCCCCGACTAGGTGTAACACGGGGCCGTGCCCCACCAAGCATGCCCCCGTGCCCAGTACATGCTTAGTACGTTCGTGATAGAAAATAAAAACGGTTACATTGTGGTCCCAGCACGGGGCCGTGCCTCACTAGGCACGGGTCGTGCCTCCTTGCTCAGACAGTATAAATAGAGCTCCTTGGCTCATATTTTTGAGAGAGCCCTCTTGGAGAAAATTCCACTCACTCAAACACTCGGAAACCAGGCTTGGGAGACCATTTGGAGGCTAAAGAGGATCCATTTCATCATCAACTTCCACTTGGAAGATCACTACACTAATCCACTTGAAAACTTTGGTTATATCTTTGAACCTATTATGATTTGCATGTATTCCATTTGTGGTGTTGTTGTTTGCAATATTACTATATGCTAAACATCTTTCTAATCATCTTAGTTTGATGAAGCTTAATTAATTATGTTGAACTTATAACTATGGCTAAAATATTATGTTAATGTAATGATAATCTTGTGTTAATCTCTTGATGGACTTGCATGTCCAAATGTTTATGAATGAACTAAAAGTTTATAAATGAGAAATTATATTATGTTGGAAAACCTATGAGACTACCATTTATTTATAACTTTACTATCTTTCGGTATAATGTTATAGCTAAGAATTAGGAATAAATCTTTGAAACCTTTATTGTGAAACAAATATGAAGACATACAATCCCGTTAATCATGTTTGGAAAAACTAAGATAAATGTTGTTATTCTTCTTTGACAATAGTTATGCTAGTTAAAGTATTGATGACTCAAGCTTAAAAATTACATGACTTTAACTTGGAATTTCATAAGTTGAGAAATTACACCATTTTATCTAATTAAACTAACATTAAGTGGGCAACATGTAAATTACTCATAGATGTCTTTCTTAATGATTATGGGATTAAAAACTTTGACAAGATTCTAATTTAACTGCTTCCAAGAACATTAACATAATTGCAACCTTTAGCCACATAATTTGTTTCGACGTGATTAATAAGCAAATTCTAAACTAAAATGATTGTCTCACAAAAAACATTTATCACTTTTAATCAATGAAGTCTTTGCAAAAAATTAACCATTGTCATTTCAGAAAAGAATTTACAAAAAGAAATTGAAACAACAAATATTTTCTCTATTCAATTAATCAAATTAAAAGTTTGGGTCAAGACGTTAAACTGTGTCCATGGATTGACATCCGGTTCTTATCGATTCTATATTACCACCCGACATGTACACTTGTCTTCGTGTGTGTGGTTTAGTTTATGTGAAAACCAATTTTAAAACCGACATTTGTATGAAAAATCTTTGTTAAAAATATATATACTTCACGCACATCAGTCTTCTCCAAGTAGCCCGAGTATGAAGTGGTGTTTAATTCGGTCGGTTTAGGATTTAATGAGGGTGAGGGAGTGTGGAGTTACAGGTTATGCGAAGGGGAATGAGCAACAAATCGACAGTGGCGGCTAAATTTAGTTGAATAGGGTTTTAGGTTATAAAATAAAATTGGAAATTTTCCCCTTTGTCCCCTTCACATATTGGACTTTTCACTTTACATCCAAACTAATTGTATGGTATAATTGGAGATGTTACAAGTCTACCCTCCTTATAAGAATTTCATCCTCAAAATTCGGTGCCTTTTATACATGATTAAACCCTGTTTCTCACAACTAGGTTGCCTCTTAAGTTCCTTTGAATCAGTAGGTCTCTTGTTATTTAAATAATGATCATTTGATGTCATTCATGGATTGTACGAAATTAGGGTTCGCATGTCACTACTACCTCATCTTATTCGTAAGTAACATCACAGATGTCATATTGAATATTAAGTCCTCCTTTATCTTTATGCACGCCTTGTGGGGGATCTTAGATTGAATCTACCAAACACTTGCATGAATTTGTCGTCCTGAGCGGGCTATGAACTCTCTTCAACACTTAGGAGTGTCTCTTTGGTATCCTAATATCTTATTTAAACTTTGTTCTCTAGGAAGTTGTTATTAACATCTCTCTAAACCGCTTTGGTCATTATGGGTATCTCATAAGCTATCCTTGGTCCATTCGCCCTTAATGGACCATACCATGTCGTTCCCAAATGAATCATACCATATTGTTTCCGAATGAGTCTTACTATCTCGTTCCCATAGGAACCATACCGTTTCATTCCCGAAAAAATATATCGTTTCGTTCCCGAAGGAAACATATTGTTTCGTTCCCGAAGGAAACATATCGTTTCGTTCCTGAAGGAAACATATCGTTTCGTTCCTGAAGGAAACATATCGTTTTGTTCCTGAAGGAACCATATCATTTCGTTCCCGAAGGAACCTTATCGCTTCGTTCCCGAAGGAACCATATGAAGCATTACTCTATTGTACTCAATCTGGTCAGGATGGTATTCATTCAGACGATTGGTCATGCGTACTTGCTAAGTACGCAAGACCAACCGGTGAACAAGCTAAGTACGCAGGAACACCCTCCTGCGTACTAGCCTAGTACACCGATACATAGAGTTTAATTTATAGTTACAAAAACATACTTCTACAATCATTAGTCTATTGCGCACCATTCTTACTTCATATCATTGGAGGGTTTTAGGATTAGCATCCCCTTATGACTAACATTATAAATTCCCTAACCTTTCATGACCGTTAGCATTTCTCCTATGGGATTCTTTCAAAATTATGCTCATAGGTTTCGTTACAAGTAGATGACATGTGTGGTGATACTCGATCATTCCCTTCCTTTCTAATCTCATTGGGTCCTCTATCGGCATTTCAATTTCAGCAGTCTCACGTGTTATTAGTTTGACTTAATCATTGGTGAGTGTTTTCTGACTCGTCTTGAGTCCTTGTTGGTACTCACGCCTTATTTCCCATCATAGGACTGAACTTGACCTTCACATTCATTTTGAACGAACAATCCCTAGGTTGGTTCTGGTTTCCTTTGGTTTTGCCTGCACGTCCTAATTAGCATCGCGGTTCCCGTCACTTGTTGTCGTTGGTATATCTATATTCAGTGGATACTCATACTAGTTTATATGGGGTTGTCTTCTGCGTGGAAAGATGCTATTCGTGTATTCATGCACTCATATATTTTTTGGACGTATATGTGTGTGGTTACTTCCTGCATACTCATGTATACTTCGACAGTAGGCTAATGTTTATTCATCATATTGCGTTTGCGTTAAGCATATACGATTCTTGTTTAAAATTTGTTCTCTAAGCGTAGGTTCATCTGACAAATGTTGAACTCACCTCTCGTACTAAAGTGAAATGCTTGATCTGATGTAAATTTTTCTCTAGAAGCTCTTTTATTGATTCATTAGTTTCTTTCACTTCTAATGGAGCTAACCGGCAGTGTGCTTTCACAACGAACTGGCCCCTGGCATCACATCAATCTGAGCTCTATCTCCCGATCAGGTGGCATCCTAGGCAAGTCCGCAAAGAACAGCTCCTGAAAATCGCACACCACGGGTACCTCTTTCAACTTTGTAACTTGCTTTCTCTTATCAACAACGTACGCCAAGGGAGCCTCGCAGCTGCGCCTCGTAAAAACTTTAAACCTTGGTCATTGAGGTGACGTTAGGCACTGTACATTCTTTGCTCCCATAACCGAAATTAGACTACCATCAGAAGCTTTGAGACGAATCGTCTTTTTTCTCATGCTAGTTGAGCTTCGTTTGCAACGAGCCAAACTATTCCTGACACCATAACACGTCCTCCTTAGGCTATCAGAGATAACCTGTTAGAAATTTTATTGCCCCAAATTCTTATCAAGAGTTATCTACCGCTTTCGTGGTTCTACCATCCGTAGTTTCTGTAACAAAGGTTCGCGCTATAGTTCCATCACAACACTTACTGACGTTGATAACCGCACTCATTCTTTCTATCTAGCTATGGGTAACAATAGTCCCTTCCTTGCCATCCAATATTGGTGAACTTCGAAAAGCTTTGTAAACATATCTACACAAAGTTCGACATCGGAGTTGCCATTATCAATCTCTCCAACAACTCTATCACTTCCTCTTTATTTGTCTCTCGATCCTTCTTTTATTTCATTTCCGATTTCTTTCATAGCTTCAGTTAGGCGAATTCCTAGATTGAAGCAAGTTTCATGGCTACAGTTGCACGATCCACAGGCTCCAAGGTCGGCCTCCCGTCATACTATCCACCGTGGTCGGTTATGTTGTGCCCTTTCTCATTCTCCCTGACCCAGTAGGATTTAGATTCGTTGTATGAGTGTTGACTTTCCTATGCATGTCAGTTGACCAGTGTTCTTTCGCTATGACCCTTACGGTCCTCACTCTTATTTCCTCATTCGTTCTTTCTTTATTCTTTGCTTTGCTTGCACTAGGCAAGATTCCTTTGATTTAGATTACACATGGCAAGTCTCTTTTAAACATTTCTATTAAAAAGCATAATTATACATTCACTCTCTCTTTCTCTTCTAGCAAGTAATATTTCTATCCCCTGAACAAGGAATACTCATGTCCTTATGATAGGTAATTATTTAGAACACCTCGAGTAATGTATATTACTAATTATAGAGACCGGTATGTAATTACCCTTTTACCTTACTACTCGGGTTCTCAACATTCCTAGTCAGAGTAACTTTTGCATTCAAGTTCACAGTTCCTTCATTAAGGCATAATCTGTCTACTTTTCTACTCTAAGGCATTTAGTGTCTATGTTCTAAGCTAGGACATGGACTACCATTCTATTCTTAGGCCTTTACTGTATACTGTTTCTACTGTCCTCTATTACTTAGGCCTTACTGTTCTTCTTTCGTGGCTTGGCTGCTCTGACTGACATCCCATTCTTCTGTCCCATTCTCAGTTTAAGTTCAAACATTTTGGCGAATGTCTGAATCTCTTAAACTATGGATCTGATACCAACTTGAAAGGACCCAAACCGGGTACCTCTCATAGTTGACAAACATTGCATAAACATAGCTCTTAAACATTGAATAACAAAGGAATCAACAGCGGAAGTCTTTACAAAATTATGAAATATTTAAAACTTTAATTGTCTTAAACACAAACTTGACAAGGGGGTGTCAGTCTTGCCAGTAGCAGCCATCCTGCCATCCTCTTCTAAGCCCTTACGGCATCATGTCTTTTTCTTTCCTTTGCTACCTGATGTGCATACTAAAATAGTCAGCTAACGCTGGTGCGTTCAAGTGTTTCTTTTTCTTTAACTTTATATAAAAATATTTCTTTAAAACGTTCTTTAAACATACATATTATATTATATACATAGTACAATAAAATCTCTCTTTCTTCTTTTACATACATACGTATTTACTTTGTGCTTTTTTCTTTAAGTCATACATTAATGTCTATAATCTGTTATGTGCCCCCAAGCAGGCTTCTTCATTCTTATTTCCCGAATAAACTTTCTTTTGCAGGTATTGTTCACTAAGGTTCAACGTCCAAAGGCGATACCCTACTTTCTGTGCCCCCAAGCGGGATTCTTCATTCTTACTTAGCGACTATCGCCGCTAGAGTAACCGTCATTACTCATCTTAACCAGTTGTACAACATCCTCGTTATAGTGCCCTGCCGAGCACTGTCCTGAATTTTTTCATGGTACGTCATGGACTTGTCCATGATGCAACACCGGCTTCGAATAGCACTAGTCTCAAGGACTATACTACTACCTCAAGACTTGCTACTATGCTTAGGGTACCATTAGTCTCGAGGACTATGCCACTACCCCAAGTTTTTTTATCATATAAGCATACTCTTACAGATTTGACAATGTATTTGACTTATTATTCTTCTCTTTTTTTTATAAAACATATAGTTAAATAAACCATTCTTTCTTCTTTTCTGTTTATAAAAGATATAGTTAAATAAACCTTTATCTTTTTCGTATCTTCTGTTTATAAAACATATAGTTGAATAAACCGTTCTTTCTTATCTTTCTTTCTTGCAAAACGTTTAATTGATAAATCGTTATCTTGCTCATCTTTCTTTCTTACAAAATGTTTAATTGATAAGCCGTTATCTTTCTTATCTTACTTTCTTACAAAACGTTTAGTTACTAAACCGTTATCTTTCTTATCTTTCATTCTCACAAAACGTTTAGTTAATAAATTGTTATCTTTCTTATCTTTCTTTCTTTCACAAAACATTTAGTTAATAAACCATTATCTTTCTTATCCTTCATTCTTTCAAAACGTTTAAGTAATAAAATACATTTCTTATAAACGCTTAATTCTTGAGTATGCACAGCACCCCAAAACAGTAAAATAGGGATTCTTGAACTCACATGTCTGTCGATAACTATCCTGAATGTATAAGCTAAGACTGGTGCTAAATGATCAACACGAAAGTCAAAGTACGAATTCTATTATTTAATGCAAGAGTCGGCTGAGCCATTAAAGCATCGGCCTAGAGTGTCAGAAATTCACTTGAGTGTCGGCTGGGAGAGAAGCCAGCCACACTTGAGTATCGCCTGAACTTGCGTTCAGGATTTGGTGTTGTGTAAGGGTTCAAAGTCTTGTCGGAAAGTCGACTGAACAGTCGACGGACAGTTAGCTCAGACAGTCGACCGAATTTGTTGATTCAAAAGTCCACGAACTTGCCTCGACGCGTCGGTCTCAACTAAAGAGGGTTCCTTTTCGCCAACCCTCGTCGTACTCTCACCTTTCTCATGTCATGAAACCATCATCTCTTCATTTTCATAGAACCACCATGATTCCACCATTATCCACCATCAAACACCACCTTTGTAACCCACCATCAACAAAGAGTTTATCCCATTACTGTGAAGTTTATGTTTAAGCCATCACCACCGTTTCCACCACTGTGAGCCACTTTCTTGAGGCCGGTATTGTCACCACTGCCATCACCGTAGACTAACCACCATGAGCCCTACCATTAAGGTTGCTATCAACCACCCCTACACCTTTGTCGTGAAATATAGTCGGTTAACAACCACCATCGGGTTTCCATTCGCCGAAGATGAACCACCCTAAGCTCACCTCCATATCACCATCATATCACCACCGTTAGGTCCGTACCACACCACTGTCACCGTTAACAGCCTCCATCACCATCGTTCTCTTCATGAATGCCACCATTAACCACCATGGACAGCCTCCATTACCACCGTGAAAGTCACCCCAACTCATATCTCCACCGGGAGACTCATTTTAACAACCACCACCGTATCACCACCACCATTGACAAACCCGTACTACCACCACCACTGTAATCTGTTAACAACCTTGAAACCACCATGTCGGGTCTGTACCCCCATCACCAGGCCGCTAACAGAAACGAACCACCACCTCCTTCATGAAGCTCGCATATGCGCCACCATCTCATATCTCCCCGCTTACAAAAACCAGCCACTCTTGAGTGTCGCCTAAACTTACACTTGAGTGTCAGAAATTACACTTGTGTGTTGGCTGGGAAAGAAGCCAACCACACTTGAGTTTCGCCTGAACTTGCGATCAGGACTTGGTGTTGCGCTAGGGTTCTAAGTCTTGTCGAAAAGTCGACTGAATAGTCGCCGGATAGTCAGCTTGGACAGTCGACACTCGTCCTGGACAGTCGAAAGTCGGCCCGAACAATCGACAGTCGGCCCGGACAGTCGACAGTCAACAGTCAATCCGGTTCTTACCGGAACTTACGTTATGGACTTTTACTCAACAGTCGCCACTCAGGGTTTAAGAAACTATACCTCCATATGTGAGAATCCGGACTTATCAGTTAGTTCCGTTAGGAATTCCGTTAAAATTCTGTTAAATCCTAACCAAGTTAACCCAATTCTAAAACCAAGGGATCATTTCTGTAAAAGCTGAAGTTGCAAGGGCTAGTTTTGTAAATAGCCAGAAACCCTAGTAGGCACGGTCGCGCCTTGTTTTGGCACGGTCGCGCCTCTTGTTGGAACGGTCGCGCCTATCGTCAGTTGAAACGTAAATGCAGTCTCTAATCGAATTCCATCTGATTTCGTAACCGTTTTGCACATTCAC
Source organism: Smallanthus sonchifolius (assembly GCA_023525975.1). NCBI lineage: Eukaryota > Viridiplantae > Streptophyta > Magnoliopsida > Asterales > Asteraceae > Smallanthus > Smallanthus sonchifolius. The sequence continues at coordinate 12,930,840 of CM042028.1, read as the reverse complement.
GTCATTAATCGACTATCATTGAGCATTAACATCTCCATTATACACGAATTAATCCCAGTTATGGGTATTAATCTCATAACCATCGACATCCTTGCCATATACCATCGGATTCATCAAATTTGTATACCCATTTCACCCTTTGAGCCTCTGCACTTGATATACGATCCCCACTGGAACTTCTACACTCGTTGAATTGATCGGAGAAGCATTCACACTCGCCGGAGATCGAACCCGTTAGCGCCGGCAACCAAACTAGTCGGGAACCATCAATTCGGATCGTAATCTGGTAACTTTTTGCATCCTTAGCTTTTTTTCAATCTCCTGATCAAAAGCCCTATCATATTTCGGGCTTGCATTATCGAATTTAATTCAATCAGAAACCTAGGGTTCATACACTTTCGGGTTAATCAAATACTAATCTAGACATGTTGTTAATCCAATTAAAAATACATGGTTATGTTCGAAATTCTTTGTTTATCAAAAGCCCTATGATTTCCAACGTTAATATTATAAGATTTAATCGATTTGATTCTGAAATTATTCAGACACGGTCGCGCTAATCGGCTAGCGCGGTCGTGCTTATCCGAGCACAGTCGTGCCCCGTACCTGACCTGGTCGTGCTTGCGAGCCAGACAAGGTCATGCCTAGAAAACTCTAGACACGGTATTGCCCGACACAAGCACGGTCGTGCCTGATGACCAGACTTTGTTGTGTCTTCTGTTTGATCAACACGGTCGCGCCTTGACCAGCACGATCGCGCCCGTTTCCTGAACACGGTCGTGCCTTGTCTTAGGCGCGGTCGTGTGTGGGAAAAGCCTTTTTGTCAGAATGGTTGATTAATATTTATATTTTCAAAACAATAATTATTATATTATATTAATGTGGTTTAAAGCCGGAAAACTACCCATAGACTCGATTTTAGTCTTGTAACTCGTAACCGTTATTTAAAACTCGTTTATAAAATAATATATTATTTTCAATCCTTGAACTCAATTAAAAACAACATATATATTTTATTATTATTATTTGTTACTCGTCATAAACCGTAGTTTTCCTTAATGGTATAATTCAAGAATCTTGTATTCTCGTAGACACATTCGTCTACTCAAGGTCATTAGAGCGTTATGTTTAGGAAGTTCCTTATTACGTGTCGTCGTCACAATTTCCATTATATCCCTAATTTATGTGTTTATAATTTTAGGGCATCCGTAAGTTGTTTGAGACTTACACACGTGTTTCCAACTTGTCCTTTGTGTGATACTACCTACAACGCAACGCAGATGAGTTTTCACGACCCTTTTTTACTGTTTTGACTTGGGGGAGAAAACATTACTAAACAATTTTGTATTTTGTATTTTGGACTTTGGTTTTGGGCGCGTGTATTTTGCGCGTTTACTTTCTTACGCTTCCGCATTGATACTCTGATTTGAATGATATTTTCATTTAGAATCCCATGTAGAGTCGTTCAAAGTAACTAATGTCTGAGATCCTGGTTCGTCACTTCCCAAACGGTAAAACTCCGTTAGTTGAAATTGGGGGTGTGACAGATTGGTATCAGAGCCATTGGTTATAGAGAACTAGGATTGCATACTAGAGTATAGCCTCACACATTAGTTACATGTCATTTGGATGTTTGGCACTTATATGTATTGCTACAGGAACATGTCGTCAACCCCACCTTCATCACCTAAGGCACCAAGACATAAGGCACCTATACTACCATCCTCGGAACCCAAAAGGCGCCGGACTACTTCCAGTGACTATTCAGTTAACCAAGGGGAAGCGAGCAGCGCGCAAGCAATGAATCCTGCTCGAAACTGGAACACATACCCACAAATGATCCTAAGATGGATCGAAATGGGAAATGTCCCATCACCTTACTTCGGTTCTACTTCCTCATCACCTACCTTGCCTAGCTTGCCATGTACTATGGAACAAGCTTTTGCAGCCTTTGTGTTTTATATGTCTAGAGAGTTAACCATTGTAAAAGATGCTACTGATGAGATACCGGATATTCTGAAGAGGGAACCTCAAATAGAGGATAATAAATTAGGGATAGAACTTTTGACTGCCGAACTAGCAGTAACTGACCAATTCCATAACATTTTGGTGGATCGTGTGACACACTTGGAGACGAGGGTGGACGCCTCGGACAATGACATGGAAGGAGTTCAGGAGAGGGTGGCTGCTCTGGAAGCTCAACTACATGTAGCAAACCACACTGCTGAAGGTCTTCAAGAGAGGGTGACACACCTGGAAGCTCAATTGCAAGCCGCTCTATTTCCTGAGGAGATTCCACTTTCCGATGGCGAGGAGGAGCCCTTTGAGGAAGAGCCCTTCGAGGAGGAACCCTTGGAGGAGGAACCAGTAGAGATAGACGATGCACAATCGTATGTTTCTTCTGATGACGAAGATACTCGATGATATTCCTATTCTATCTTCCTTTTCATGCCTGTTTTTGCTTATGTTATTTCTCTTTTCAAACCTAGATGGGTAAGGTTGTTCCCATCCAATAAAAGCATGAGAAGTTTAATATTTTAGTTATTTATTTTATAGCCTTACAATTTATTTAATTTTCAAAATATTAGATGTTGTACCTCCTTACTCATACCTGAATAATGTTTAATATGCGATATATTTCTCATTGTTTTTCATTTGTGATTGTGAAGAATCATGTCAGGGAGAGGACGCGGAGGCCGTGCAGGTGGTCGTGATACCATTTACATGACGGCAGCAGAGCTAGCGACACTAATAAACGGCAGTGTGACGGATGCTCTAGCAGCACAGAATGCTGCATGTAAATGCTTTAGCTATTGACTAATGATGTCAATCCATCTCTTAAAAAGCCTGCCCTAAACTCTATAATTCCAATCCTATTTTATTTCTAAATCCAGGCCAGCAAAACCAACAACCAGCCTGTACTTTCAAGGCATTCATGGATTGCAAGCCCCACGCCTTTAGTGGAGCTGAAGGAGCCGTTGGACTACTACGTTGGTTTGAGAAGATTGAATCGGTGATTGCCATGTGCAACTGCCCCGTGGCTAATCAGGTAAAGTTTGCCGCCGGAACTTTGGAGGGCCCGGCTCTCACATGGTGGAACGCCTAGGTCCAAATGTTGGGCATAGCCATGGCGAACGGACTCCCGTGAGAGGAATTTAAATCAATGATGAAGGAGGAATACTGTCCTCGCGATGAAATCCAAAAGTTAGAGGGAGAGTTTTGGAACCTAAAGATGGAGGGTTCTGAAATTGAACTCTACACCACACGTTCCCATGAACTAGCTACTATGTGGCCGCATATGGTAACTCCTTATTACAAAAGATTTGAGCTTTACATTGGAGGTCTAGTGCCTCAAATACAAAGCATGGTTACTTCATCCAATCCTACCAATATCCAACAAACTATCCGACTTGCCCATAGGTCAACCGACCAGGCGGTGACACAAGGGACTCTACCTCTGAGGGACATATTCGGAAGAACTGTCCTAAATTGAAGAAAGGGGGTAATGGAAACCACAACCCTAACCAGAATAACAATGGTAATGGTGGTAACAATGACAATGGTGGAGGAAATGGTGCGAAGGGACGAGCCTTGGTACTAGGATATGGAGAAGCCCGTTACGACCATAATGTGGTCACCGGTAAGTTTCTCTTAAATAATTACTTTGCTTCTGTCTTTTTTGACACTGGTGCTGATAGAAGTTTTATATCGAAGAATCTTAGTGATACGATAAAAGGAACTCAAACTCTGTTAGAAGCTAAGTATATAATAGCGATAGCTGATGGCCAAATAATTGAAGCAACTCACATTTTGAAGGGATGTAAACTTGAGCTAGCTAGACATATATTTGATATCGACCTTATGCCAGTCACACTTGGTAATTTTGATATAATTGTCGGCATGGATTGGCTATCTAAAAACAAAGCCGAAATCATCTGCCATGAGAAGATTGTTCGTATTCCTCTCCCAAGTGGAGAAACCCTTTCCGTTCAAGGCGAAAGAGTTGGTGCAGTCATGGGCATCATATCTTTTATGAAAGCACAAAAATGCCTTCGAAAGGGGCATACGGCTATTTTGGCTCTCGTTGCTGAACAACCGTCAGAACAGAAGAAGATTTAAGATATTCCCGTCGTGCGTGAATTTTTGGAAGTGTTTCCCGAGGATCTGCCCGGTCTGCCACCGCACCGTCAAGTTGAATTCCAAATTGATCTAGCACCCGGAGCAGCACCGATTGCTCGGGCACCTTATAGACCGGCACCCAGTGAATTACAAGAGTTGTCCACTCAACTGCAAGATTTGTTGGATAAAGGTTTTATCCGACCAAGTTCATCGCCGTGGGGAGCTCCGGTACTATGTGTATTGACTACCGGGAGCTAAATAAAGTCACTATCAAGAACCGCTACCCTTTGCCTCGCATAGATGACCTCTTTGATCAACTCCAAGGATCAAGTTTCTATTCCAAAATAGATCTTAGGTCCGGCTACCATCAGTTAAGAGTCCGAGAAGAGGATATCTCTAAGACTGCATTCAGAACGAGGTACGGCCATTACGAATTTATGGTCATGCCTTTCGGATTAACCAACGCACCTGCGGTATTCATGGACCTCATGAACCGTGTGTGTAAGCCTTACCTTGACCAGTTCGTTATCGTTTTCATCGACGACATCCTCATTTCTTCCAAGAACAAGGAAGAACATGAGGAACATCTACGCCTAATTTTAGAATTACTTAAGCGAGAGCAACTGTATGCTAAGTTTTCCGAGTGTGAATTCTGGATTCGGGAAGTTCAGTTTCTAGGACATGTGGTTAACGAGAAAGGAATACATGTTGACCCATCAAAGATAGAAGCCATCAAGAATTGGGCAGCACCGACGACTCCGACTGAGGTGCGACAATTTCTGGGATTGGCTGGATATTACCGTCGATTCATCGAAGGATTTTCAAATATTTCACAACCTCTCACCGCCTTAACTCAAAAGGGTAAAGCCTATAACTGGGGCGATAACCAAGAATCAGCATTCCAACATCTTAAACAGAAACTTTGCAGTGCACCTATTCTAGCTCTTCCAGAAGGAACCGATGATTTTGTAGTGTATTGTGATGCATCTAATCAGGGTCATGGTTGTGTCTTAATGCAACGTGAAAAGGTGATCGCATACGCTTCACGTCAACTAAAGATCCACGAAAGAAACTACACCACTCATGACTTAGAGTTGGGAGTCGTAGTCTTCGCACTTAAGATATGGAGACATTACTTGTACGGTACCAAATGCACCATCTATACCGGTCACAAGAGTCTTCAGCATATCTTCGAACAGAAAGAGTTGAACATTAGACAACGTCATTGGGTCGAACTCTTAAACGATTATGACTGTGCGATCCGGTACCACCCGGGTAAAACTAATGTTGTAGCTGATGCCTTAAGTCGAAAAGAAAAAAAACCCAAACGAGTTCGAGCATTACAGCTTACTATTCACCCCGGATTACCTGACAAAATTCGTAGTGCTCAACTCGAAGCCCTAAAAGAAGAAAATCTACCACTGGAAAGTACACGCGGTATGGAAGCACAACTTGAAGTCAAATCTTACGGTATTCGCTACTTCGTCGAGCGAATATGGGTTCCAGTATTCGGAAACCTAAGGGAACTAGTTATGGATGAGTCTCATAAATCTCGTTACTCGATACATCCAGGTTCCGACAAAATGTACCATGATCTAAAGGTGCTATATTGGTGGCCGAAGATGAAGGCTGATATAGCCACCTATGTTAGTAAGTGTCTGACTTTCGCGAAGGTCAAAGTTGAATATCAAAAACCATCCAGTCTTCTACAACAACCAGAAATTCCCATGTGAAAATGGGAACAAATATCCGTGGACTTCATCACCAAATTACCACGAACCCCTACCGGATGTGATACCATATGGGTAATCGTTGATCGATTAACAAAGTCCGCTCACTTCTTAGCAATCAAAGGGACCGATAAAATGGATAAGCTTACTCGTACTTACTTGAAAGAAATAGTCTCTCGAACCAATCTCTATCATTTCGGATCGTGATGCACGATTCACTTCTCGTTTCTGGCAGTCATTACATAAAGCCTTGGGCACGTGTCTAGATATGAGCACAGCATTCCATCCTCAAACTGATGGCCAAACAGAACGTACTATTCAAACACTGGAGGACATGCTACGAGCTTGTGTGATTGATTTCGGTAACACTTGGGAGTCTCACCTACCGTTTGTGGAATTTTCATACAATAACAGTTATCACACTAGCATCAAGGCAGCTCCATTTGAAGCACTTTATGGATGGAAATGTCGTTCTCCTATTTGTTGGGCCGAAGTTGGGGATAGTCAACTTACAGGTCCTGAACTCGTACTTGAAACTTCGGAGAAAATCATTCAAATTAGAAATCGTATGGCAGCGGCTCGTGATCGTCAAAAGAGCTATGCCGATAAGCGTCGTAAACCGTTAGAATTTCAAGTAGGGGGTATGGTCTTGTTAAAAGTGTCACCTTGGAAGGGTTTCATTCGTTTTGGGAAACGAGGCAAACTAAATCCTCGTTATGTTGGACCATTCAAGATATTGAAAAGAATCGGGCCAGTGGCGTACCAACTGGACCTACCTGAAGGACATAGTGGTGTACACAACGTCTTTCACATCTCAAATTTAAAGAAATGTCTAGCAGACGAATCACTCACAGTTCCTCTCGAGGAACTACACACATTGATGAACAGTTATGTTTCATCGAAGAACCTATGGAAATTATGGATAGGGAAGTCAAAACGTTAAAGCACGGTAAAATCCCCATTGTCAGAGTTCGTTGGAACTAGAAACGCGAACCGGAATTTACATGGGAGCACGAGGATCAGATGATGCGCAAGTATCCTCATCTGTTCAAGCACTCCGCGTTAAATTCTTAAGGTACTATTTAATTTTCTGGACAAAAATTCTTTCAACTAGGGGATGATGTGATACCCCGGGAAATTTTTCTTTTATTATTTAATTTTCGGGACGAAAATTCTTTCAACTAGGGGATGATGTGACAATCCGGACTTTTTAGTTAGTTCCGTTAGGAATTCCGTTAAATTTCTGTTAAATCCTAACCAAGTTAACCCAATTATAAAACCAAGGGATCATTTCTGTAAAAGCTGAAGTTGCAAGGGCTAGTTTTGTAAATAACCAGAAACCCTAGTGGGCACGGTCGCGCCTCTTGTTGGCACGGTCACGCCTCTCGTCAGTTGAAACGCAAATGCAGTCTCTAATCGAATTCTATTTGATTTTGTAACCGTTTTGCACATTCACATCATTAATCGACTATCATTGAGCATTAACATCTCCATTATACACGAATTAATCCCAGTTATGGGTATTAATCTCATAACCGTCGACATCCTTGCCATATACCATCGGATTCATCAAATTTTTATACCCATTTCACACTTTGAGCCTCTGCACTTGATAGACGATCCCCACTGGAACTTCTGCACTCGTTGAATTGATCGGAGAAGCATTCACACTCGCCGGAGATCGAACCCGTTAGCGTCGGCAACCAAACTAGTCGGGAACCATCAATTCAGATAGTAATCTGGTAACTTTTTGCATCCTTAGCTTCGTTTCAATCTCCTGATCAAAAGCCCTATCATATTTCGGGCTTGCATTATCGAATTTAACTCAATCAGAAACCTAGGGTTCATACACTTTCGGGTTAATCAAATACTAATCTAGACATGTTGTTAATCCAATTAAAAATACATGGTTATGTTCGAAATTCTTTGTTTATCAAAAGCCCCATGATTTCCAACGTTAATATTATAAGATTTAATCGATTTGATTCTGAAATTATTCAGACACGGTCGCGCTAATCAGCTAGCGCGATCGTGCTTATCCGAGCACAGTCGTGCCCCGTACCTGACCTGGTCGTGCCTGCGAGCCAGACAAGGTCATGCCTAGAAAACCCTAGACATGGTCTTGCCCGACACAAGCACGGTCGTGCCTGATGACCAGACTTTGTTGTGTCTTCTGTTTGATCAACACGGTCGCACCTTGACCAGCACGATCGCGCCCGTGTCCTGAACACGATCGTGCCTAGTCTTAGGCGCGATCGTGTGTGGGAAAAGCCTTTTTGTCAGAATGGTTGATTAATATTTATATTTTCAAAACAATAATTATTATATTATGTTAATGTGGTTTAAAACCGAAAAACCACCCATAGACTCGGTTTTAGTCTTGTAACTCGTAACCGTTATTTAAAACTCGTTTATAAAATAATATATTATTTTCAATCCTTGAACTCAATTAAAAACAACATATATATTTTATTATTATTATTTGTTACTCGTCATAAACCGTAGTTTTCCTTAGTGGTATAATTCAAGAATCTTGTATTCTCGTAGACACATTTGTCTACTCAAGGTCATTAGAGCGTTATGTTTAGGAAGTTCCTCATTACGTGTCGTCGTCACAATTTCCATTATATCCCTAATTTATGTGTTTATAATTTTAGGGCATCCGTAAGTCGTTTGAGACTTACACACGTGTTTCCAACTTGTCCTTTGTGTGATACTACCTACAACGCAACGCAGGTGAGTTTTCACGGCCCCTTTTTACTGTTTTGACTTGGGGGAGAAAACATGACAAAACAATTTTGTATTTTGTAATTCGTATGATATCAATGTTAAATGCTAAGCGTAACACGCTATCACAGAAAGTCCTCAACTAATATTGGACCGTTAATATGGATCTTAGCGAGCTAATATTTAGTAGTACTACTGGGTTTGACAAATCCCACCCGCGTTAGTCGCGCTAACTCGATTAGATATCGAACGGGTGAAATGTTAGCCTACTCACATCGCCAGTATTGATAGACCTGGCAGGAGGCAATAAACAAACATTCAGCTTCGGTTGCGAGCGCTTGAGCTGAATATGAACATATGTTAGCTACCTATAGATACGTACTGAATGAACATAAATCTGGTAAACGCTTATTTACATATATTGAAACCTGTGAACTCACCAACCTCGTGTTGAGATATTTTCTTACATGTTTTCTCAGGTCGCTAAGATAAGACACAGGTGCACGTTAGGGCATGCATGGGATTCAACTACTTTGATTATTACTTGTTTATGTTTGTTTGAATTATTCTATTGTACTTGTTTTGGTTGGACGTTTTGGAATTTTTATACTTTTGGACTTTGGTTTTGGGCGCGTGTATTTTGCGCATTTACTTACTTACGCTTCCGCATTGATACTCTGATTTGAATGATATTTTCATTTAGAGTCCCATGTAGAGTCGTTTAAAAGTAACTAATGACTGAGATCCTGGTTCATCACTTCCCAAACAGTAAAACTCCGTTAGTTGAAATTGGGGGTGTGACACCCGCGGTATCTAGAATATGAACCCATATCGAACCCGTTACTTGACCGTACGGATTCCGAATTTGTTGATTCAAAAGTCCACGAACTTGCCTCGACGCGTCAGTCTTAACTAAAGGGGGTTCCTTTTCGCCAACCCTCGTCGTACTCTCATCTTTCTCATGTCATGAAACCATCATCTCTTCATTTTCATAGAACCACCATGATTCCACCACTATCCACCATCAAACACCACCTTTGTAACCCACCATCAACAAAGAGTTTATCCCATTACTGTGAAGTTTATATCTAAGCCATCACCACCGTTTCCACCACCGTGAGCCACTTCCTTGAGGCCGGTATTGTCACCATCGCCATCACCGTAGAAGAACCACCATGAGCCCTACCATTAAGGTTGCTATCAACCACCCCTACACCTTTGTCATGAAATATAGTCGGTTAACAAACACCATCGGGTTTCCATTCACCGGTGACGAACCACATGTCACCATCACATCACCACCGTTAGGTCTGTACCACACCACTATCACCGTTAACAGCCTCCATCACCATCGTTCTCTTCATGAATGCCACCATTAACCACCATGGACAGCCTCTATTACCACCGTGAAAGTCACCCCAACTCATATCTCCACCGAGAGACTCGTTTTAACTACCACCATCGTATCACCACCACCATTGAAAAACCCGTACTACCACCACCACCGTAATCTGTTAACAACCTTGAAACCACCATGTCGGGTCTGTACCACCATCACCAGGCCGCTAACAAAAATGAACCACCACCTCCTTCATGAAGCTCGCATATGCGCCACCATCTCATATCTCCTCGCTAACAGAAACCAGCCACACTTGAGTGTCGCCGGAACTTACCCTTGAGTGTCAGAAATTACACTTGAGTGTTGGCTAGGAGAGAAGCCAGCCACACTTGAGTGTCGCCTGAACTTGCGATCAGGACTTGGTGTTGCGCTAGGGTTCTAAGTCTTGTCGAAAAGTCGACTGAATAGTCGCCGGATAGTCAGCTCGGACAGTCGACAGTCGGCCCGGACAGTCAAAAGTCGGCCCGGATAGTCGACAGTCAATCCGGTTCTTACCAGAACTTGCGTTATGGACTTTTACTCAACTATCGCCACTCAGGGTTTAAGAAACTATACCTCCACTATGCGGTATCTAGAATATGAACCCATATCGTACCCATAACTTGACCGTACAGACTCCGAATTTGGTGATTCGAAGGTCCAAGAACTTGGCTCGACGCGTCGGCCTCAACTAAAGGGGGTTCTTTTTCGCCAACCCTCGTCGTACTCTCATCCTTCTCATGTCGTGAAACCGTCATCTCTTTGTTTTCATAGAACCACCATTATCCACCATCAACCACCACCTTTGTAACCCACCATCAACAAAGAGTTTATCCCATTACTGTGAAGTTTATGTCTAAGCCATCACCACCGTTTCCACCACCGTAAGCCACTTCCTTGAGGCCGGTATTGTCACCACCGCCATCACCATAGACGAACCACCATGAGCCCTACCATTAAGGTTGCTATCAACCACCCCTACACCTTTGTCATGAAATATAGTCGGTTAACAACCACCATCGGGTTTCCATTCGCCGGAGATGAACCACCCTAAGCTCACCTCTATATCACCATCACATCACCACCGTTAGGTCTGTACCACACCACTATCACCGTTAACAGCCTCCATCACCATCGTTCTCTTCATGAATGCCACCATTAACCACCATGGACAGCCTCTATTACCACCGGGAAAGTCACCCCAACTCATATCTCCACCGGGAGACTCGTTTTAACTACCACCATCGTATCACCACCACCATTGACAAACCCGTACTACCACCACCACCGTAATCTGTTAACAACTTTGAAACCACCATGTCGGGTATGTACCACCATCACCAGGCCGCTAACAGAAATGAACCACCACCTCCTTCATGAAGCTCGCATATGCGCCACCATCTCTTATCTCCCCGCTAACAGAAACCAGCCACACTTGAGTGTCGCCTGAACTTACACTTGAGTGTTAGAAATTACACTTGAGTGTTGGCTAGGAGAGAAGCCAGCCACACTTGAGTGTCGCCTGAACTTGTGAGCAGGACTTGGTGTTGCGCTAGGGTTCTAAGTCTTGTCGAAAAATCTACTGAATAGTCGCCGGATAGTCAGCTCGGACAGTCGACAGTCAGCCCGGACAGTCGAAAGTCGGTCCGGACAATCGACAGTCAGCCCGGACAGTCGACAGTCAGCCCGGACAGTCGACAGTCAATCCGGTTCTTACCGGAACTTGCGTTATGGACTTTTACTCAACAGTCGCCACTCAGGGTTTAAGAAACTATACCTCCACTATGCGGTATCTAGAATATGAACCCATATCGTACCCATAACTTGACCGTACGAACTCCGAATTTGGTGATTCAAAAGTCCAAGAACTTGGCTCGACGCGTCGGCCTCAACTAAAGGGTGTTCCTTTTCGCCAACACTCGTCGTACTCTCATCTTTCTCATGTCGTGAAACCGTCATCTCTTCATTTTCATAGAACCACCATTATCCACCATCAACCACCACCTTTGTAACCCACCATCAACAAAGAGTTTATCCCATTAATGTGAAGTTTATGTCTAAGCCATCACCACCGTTTCCACCACCGTGAGCCACTTCCTTGAGGCCGGTATTGTCACCACCGCCATCACCGTATATGAACCACCATGAGCCCTACCATTAAGGTTACTATTAACCACCCCTACACCTTTTTCGTGAAATATAGTCGGTTAACAACCACCATCGGGTTTCCATTCGTCGGAGGTGAACCACCCTAAGCTCACCTCCGTATCACCATCACATCACCACCGTTAGGTATGTACCACACCACTATCACCGTTAACAGCCTCCATCACCATCGTTTTCTTCATGAATGCCACCATTAACCACCATGGACAGCCTCTATTACCACCGTGAAAGTCACCCCAACTCATATCTCCACCGGGAGACTCGTTTTAACTACTACCACCGTATCACCACCACCGTTGACAAACCCGTACTACCACCACCACCATAATCTGTTAACAACCTTTAAATCACCATGTCGGGTCTGTACCACGATCACCAGACCGCTAACAAAAATGAACCACCACCTCCTTCATGAAGCTCGCATATGCGCCACCATCTCATATCTCCCCGCTAACAGAAACTAGCCACACTTGAGTGTCGCCTGAACTTACACCTGAGTGTCAGAAATTACACGTGAGTGTTGGCTAGGAGAGAAGCCAGCCACACTTGAGTGTCGCCTGAACTTGCGAGCAGGACTTGGTGTTGCGCTAGGGTTCTAAGTCTTATCGAAAAGTCTACTGAATAGTCGCCGGATAGTCTGCTCGGACAGTCGATAGTCGGCCCGGACAATCGACAGTCAGCCCGGACAGTCGACAATCAATCTGGTTCTTACCGAAACTTGCGTTATGGACTTTTACTCAACAGTCGCCACTCAGGGTTTAAGAAACTATACCTCCACTCTGCGGTATCTAGAATATGAACCCATATCGTACCCATAAGTTGATCGTACGGACTCCGAATTTGGTGATTCAAAAGTCCAAGAACTTGGCTCGACGCGTCGGCCTCAACTAAAGGGGGTTCCTTTTCACCAACCCTCGTCGTACTTTCATCCTTCTCATGTCTTGAAACCGTCATCTCTTCGTTTTCATAGAACCACCATTATCCACCATCAACCACCACCTGTGTAATCCACCATCAACAAAGAGTTTATCCCATTACTGTGAAGTTTATGTCTAAGCCATCACCACTGTTTCCACCACCGTGAGCCACTTCCTTGAGACCGGTATTGTCACCACCGCCATCATCGTAGACGAACCACCATGAGCCCTACCATTAAGGTTGCTATCAACCACCCCTACACCTTTGTCGTGAAATATAGTCGGTTAACAACCACCATCGGGTTTCCATTCGCCGGAGATGAACCACCCTAAGCTCACCTCCATATCACCATCACATCACCACCGTTAGGTCTATACCACACTACTATCACCGTTAACAGCCTCCATCACCATCGTCATCTTCAGGAATGCCACCATTAACCACCATGGACAGCCTCTATTACCACCGTGAAAGTCACCCCAACTCATATCTCCATCGGGAGACTCGTTTTAACTACCACCACCATATCACCACCACCATTGACAAACCCGTACTACCACCACCACAGTAATCTGTTAACAACCTTAAGACCACCATGCAGGGCCTTCACCACCATCACCAGGCCGGTAACAGAAACGAACCACCACCTCCTTCATGAAGCTCGCATATGCGCCACCATCTCCACCGTCACGAGTTCCCATCCAAGCTATCACCACGTCGTTGGCGACCATACCATCCACCACTCTTCCACATCGCCACCACGAGACTCGTTTAAACAACATACATAACCCACAACTGCTGCCAGAGCTATGGCAGCAGCTCACCCTCTCTTCTCCTTCGTGAATCATTGCGCGACATAGTCCTTGTGGTCTTCTTCAAGTAGCCCGAGTATGAAGTGGTGTTTAATTCGTCCGGTTTGGGGTTTAACAATGGTGAGGGGGTGTGGAGTTGCAGGTTATGCGAAGGGGAAGGAGCAACAAACCGACATGGTGGTGGCAGCTAAATTTAGTTGAATAGGGTTTTAGGTTATAAAATAAAAATGGAAATTTTCCCCTTTGCCCCCTTCACATATTGGACTTTTCACTTTACATCCAAACTAATTGTCATATGTTGTGTGGACTTAGCGCGTTAGTGGTAAGAGGTGTCGAGGAGGTATCGTTGATGACTCACGAGTTAGAAGTTCACTATATCATGCAAAGTTCTTCAAGGAGGTATAAGAAGGGACTTTTTAGTTACAAGGGGACAAGATGCATGGATGTTAATTGACCAAATGTGTCAGTAATGGATGGTCGAAGGTCATGCTTGGAAATTTGATGCTTGATGAAGGGAGAAGAATACCAGGACAAAATCTCAACTTCGAAGAGACGCGAGTATTATGAAATGTTATAAGAGGAACTAGGATGCACGACTAAGGTAAATTGGCAATTACGTTTGGATCCATGTAATTGTGAATTACAGGTGCACGTGTATGATAACGAATCTTATGAGTTGATTAATGCTTACGTATCAGAGTTGAAACAATTACTCAACTATGACTACGAGATACTAGTCACTCGAGTGATCATTTAAAGAGATTTATGAACACCAATTGGTGAAAGTAACAATGTCAAAGATGGTGTACTTTACAAAGGTGAATGATGTCAGCAAGTACAAGCCTAGGGCAAGATGAGGAGGAGTGAAACTTTGAACTGAGTTTGACAGTGTTAAGTAACACTAAAGAATGAGTAGAGAATATTTGATGAGGTCTTATCCTCAACCAAGTACATAGAGTCCTGAGAATGGCAAGATAAGCAAAAACGAATGGTTGAGGGATCATGCAAAGAAGGGTGATAGCCTGGGAATTGCGAGTCAGACTGAGTGGAATGTGAAGAACTCGACGTACGTTCGCCACAAACTAGAAAATAGCTGACATGGGTTACATGTCAACTCGAATTATGGATTCTACCGAAGTCAGACAAGCATTCATATGAAGGGTGGCAAGGAGTCAGTGTGGACTACACTTAGCACAAATGCGTTATACTGAATAAAAAAAACAAGTTTACTGTTGGGAGTATGCATGAGTATGCGAGATAGAGTATACGACTATACTTCCAAGAAATTCCCTAGGGTAGGAATGCATGAATGGTATCTCTTCAAGAATAGAGAAGAGCCAAGTTAAGCTCACATGTGTTTTACCATGTAGCAAGAAGATAGGTATACCAACAATGACCGGTGGCAAGAAACCGCGATGTTAGTTATGGTGTGCATGCTAAACCAAATGAAATCAATCCGACCTATGGAATGATTGTTTAAAATGAATACGAAGGACAAGTTTTGACCAACAATGTGAAGTAAGGCATGGGTACTAAGGAGAAATTCAAGACGACTCAGATGATGCTCTACAATGGCTAAGTTCAAATAATAACACGTGAGGGTTGCTGAAGTTGGAGAGTATTTAATGGACCCAATCAAACCGGAAAGGAAAAGAATGACCGAGTGTCACCACATGTGTCCTTTACTAGTAACGAAACCTATGAACGTGAATTTAAAAGAATCACATACGGAAAATACTAACGGTCATGAGAAGTTAAAAAATGTATATCGTTAGGTCACGAGGGGATGCCAATCCCTAAGACCACATCTACTGATATGAAGGAAGAATGGGGCTCAATAAACTGATGATGTTTAATTTAAAAACCGTAACAAGTATGCTTTAAAGAAAGACCAGAAGGAAGTTACGTGTATGGAGATATGAATGTAAAGGTAGTATACCTAGTGTTCCATCAGAATGAGTACCTTCCTGGCAAGTCTGAATATGATGATGGATGTTTCTTATGGTTCCTTCGGGAACGAGACGATATGGTTCCTTCATGAACGAGACAGTATGGTTCATTTGGGGATGAGACAGTAGGATTCCTTTAGGGACGAGACGATGTGGTTCCTTCGAAAATGAGACGGTAGGTCCATTCAGGAATGGGATGGTATGGTTAATTCGGGAACGACATGGTATGACCCTTCGGGGGTGAATGCACCAAGGATAGCTTATGAGGTACACGTAATAACCAAAGAGGTTTAGAAGGAGATTGATAACAACTGCCTGGAGAACAGAGTAGACAATTTAAATGGGATACTTGGATTCCTATGAGACACCCTTAAGTGTTGAAAGGAGTTCATGGCTTGCTCGACATGTTAAATCCACTCAAGCGTTTAGTGGATTTGAGCTGATTCACACCTGTAAGATGTGCATAAGAGCAAAGTAGGTGATGTTACTCAATACAACGTCCGATGGCTTGTTATAAAGAATAAGAGGTGGTGGTGACATGTATAAGTCCTAACTATGTGCAGCTCAAATATGGCATCGAATTTTCGCCTCATTTATATGATGCAGAACATGTGGATTCAAAGGAACCTGAGAGGCTACCTAGTTATAAGATACGGGTTTTAAATTCTATTTTGAGAAGGACCGAATTTCGACCGAATTTCGAGGACGAAATTCTTATAAGTAGGGTAGACTTGTAACACCCCAAAGTTTTAAAAGTTTAAACATAATTATGGCCTAATTAACTAGGTTTAAAGTTAAGGAAAAGAGGGATAATTAGTGGAATTTTAGGTGCCCAATGTATCATTATGGTAAAGTAAAAGGGGGCAAAAGGGAAATTATTAAAAACCTAAAATACCAATTCATGTTTGCAGCCGTAAACCCCATTTGAAAATCGTTTCTCCCTCCCATTCGTAGGCGACCACCTGCGACAACCCCGCAACCCAACCGAAAAAACCCCAAGTCCGACCATTTGCTGTTATCTTGTACCCAGTGGGTTCGAAGCAAAGGGGCGACTACTAGTTAGTCAGATTTGGGGCTATGTCGCAAAGAAGAGAGAAAGAAACGGGGTTGTTACTCCGGTTATGGACGACGACAGTAAAGCTCAAGATGGTGTTGGTTGTATGGTCTCACGGTGGAGATGGTGGTGGTCGTACGGGTCTCACGGTGGGGATGGTGTTGGTTCTATAGGATGGGTGTGAAGGTGGGTGGTGACCTCATGGTGGTTAATGGTGGTTGATGGTAATTGATGGTGGTTGATGGTGGTTAGTGGTGGTCGTAGTGGTTTCATGGCGGTTTCACGGATGAGGATGAGGAGGGTAGGACGAGGATTGACGACAAGGAGTTCCGTTTAGTCACAAACCGTCATGACAAGATGAGTTCGTGGACTTTTGAATCACCTAATTCGGAGTACGTATGGTCGAGTTTCGGGTACGATACAGGTTTGTATTCTAGACGTCGTGTTCAGGAATGTTAGTTACTATTATCATGAATACCGTGTTCGAGGGGACGTGTAGGGTTATATTTGATGAAATGATAACCGACAAAGATTAATTTATATATATATATATATAAGTGTCACTTGTCAAAAATAATGGAAATTAATGATATTGATTCTAGTAGCTAAAGTTCGGTTCATTATGGATTATTGATTTTGACTTAGTGATGGAAATTGACAATTTGGGTTATCGATATTAGACCAAAAACAAACGTAATGCTGTCTGATTTTCATTAAAAATAAAGAAATATGTTTTTATACAACTTAGACGTCCTCGATACGGTTTGGGCATGATTTTGATATACGAGATTATAAGTAACAGGGTTTTTGAGTAGTAGACAGCCCGCAGAAGAACCTTTTAAGTTCGCCTGGACTGTTTGGGGGAACTTGGTATGTTCGCCAAGGGATCGTTAGGGCGAACTTAACCTTAAGTTCGCTTGGTATAGTGGGCGAAGTTAGCCCTAAGTTCGCTCAGTGGTGTGAGCGAACATTACATTATAGTGGGCGAACTTGACATCAAGTTCGCTAGATCAAATATAGAGTAAACCAACTAGTGTCGTATAGACCTGATAATTATCCGTTTATCCAAATTGTGCGAGACATAGTTTGGGCGGTAGATAACACATTGAGGCTAGCTTATCAGGTGAGTTCTAGAGCTCTTCTTTTAAATGTTTTAATAATGTTTTGGGCTGGTGTGCATACTTACAAAATGATGTTTTACGAAATGATGATTACAAAATGATGTTTTACGAAATGATGATAACGAAATGATGGTTTACGAAATGATGTTTACGAAAGATGTTTATGAGAAATGCTTTGAAAGTGAACTTTGAACTGTGTTTACGAAATGATTTGCCAATGAAGTTTACGAAGCGTTTACGAATGAAATGTTATTTATTAAAACGTACGAATGCTTTAACTGAAGTGATAAAAGAAGTAACGTTTTTATGAAAGTCACGAAATGAATGAATCTGCCATGATTCCTTCGGGAATCGAAGTATGTATGTTATGTATGGGCCATACGCTTATGGGGGCCTTTGTGGCTGGCTGATGTGCGTTGTGTTAAGTGTATATTTATTATAATATATTAAATATTATATAATAAAAATGTTTCACGAGATCAGGTTTTAAATTTATAAAATGATAAATACTCAAACTTAAAATACACTCAATAGGCAAGTGTACCTATCGCCGCATAATATAGTTTAGGTAAGAACCAAGTATCGAACCAATGGACACGGTCAAGTTCCAATACTCAACGTTTGTTATCGTTTTGCCGGTTTAATTAATGAGTGGGTTTTGTGTGCTTGTGAAGCGGAAAAGTAAATGACATAAAAGTAAATTACAAGCAAGTAAATGACTGAAATGTAAATAAAAGTAAAGTAAATAAAAGAGAATGTAAAATATGCGTGAAGTGTGTAACATAAAACTAAATAGCAGAAATGTAAATAGCTCGAGAATAATCAGATCACAATGAGTATTGCTTTAGGCTTTGAATCCGCTTGGTATATGATAATGTTATGTTAACTAATCCGATGGTATGACTAATACAAATGTGTGAATGGTACACCGCTAGAGCCTCATTCTCACAACAATTGGTTCACGAATTATGTTCTTTAGAATAAAATGGTGGGACTCCTGGTTGGGGACATTGTTACCCTAGACATCAAATTAAACACCTATATTTTTATTAAAAGAGTGATTAGGCTTTGTTCACCGAGATGCGATGTAACAATGGGTCCATATATAAAGACGTACAATTCCCAACGTGAGTTCACCAACTCTTGGTTTATAACAAGTTCGTATAAAGACGTACGATCTTATCAATATTAACCAAGCTTTGGCTTATCAAAATCCGCTTGTATAAAGACGTACAAGTTTCAAGAGAAGTTTGATTAAAAAGGTTTTACGGTCTTACACATGAAAATCAAGAACACTCACAAGTGTAAAGACTAATTTAGATAATAATAAAAAGTCCATCATGAAGATGGTTTTAAGAGCGAATAAATAAAGAACATAAACATAACATTAGACTAATAAGTTAAACATTAACATACACCAAACTTCATCTTCACCCAAGCAATACAAAGGGTTTAGCCACGAATGGCCATAGGAACAAGCATAATGCTAAGTTTCGTTGGCTTCTCTATTGCGAACAAAGCAGAAGAGCCCCTCTAATCTCGGCTATCTACTCTAAGACTATAGAAGGAGACTATGAAGTGTGTATTCTTTCTAGGTTAGGGAGTGTGGAATGAAGAACTCAAGCCATCTATTTATAGGCCCCAAAATGAGCAATGCACGGTTGTGCATTGGTTTGCCCGGGCGTGCAAACACTGAGGGAATCAAAAGGTACACATGGCAGGGTACATGAGTGCTTGAGGAGCAAGGAAGCGCATTGCACGGTCGTGCAATGGGATACTCGGCCGTGCATCCCCCTCGTGCTCCCTGTTTTGTTTTTTGCTGCTTGTTGACATTGGTTGACTTCTTGTGGGGGGGGTCAAAGATCGGGCATGTTCTTTCCAAAAGCTTGATTTCTTCATGTTTTTAGTAGTTTTTTCTTTGTTTATCATGCAGTTGTGAAATAAACGTTTTTAAGTATCAATTGCAAAGTTTTCGTTCAATTAGTATCATAATATGAGGATTTTTATGCATGCAAAACATGTATAAATTAGGACATATCACTGGCCAACGGTTGTACAACTGGGGGAAAAAGGGGTGACGACGGTCACCAAGGGGATTATCGTTATGTTTGAAGTTTGGTACTTGTGCTCTGCAGGGTACGGTGCTTGAAGTTTGGTACGTGCTATCCTTTGGGACGCCATGATTGAAGTTTGGTACGCATGCTATATGGAGCATTGTGCTTGAAGTTTGGTACGTGTGCTTTACGAAGCACCGTGCTTAAAGTTGGAATCGACGCTTACGTGAAGGCGCATGTTCGATTTATTGTGTACTTATGATTACAGTTATGTTTATTTTATGTTATTGGATGTTGATCTACACTTTTATTAAATGAAGTTTGAATGTTATGTTTTGGCAAAATATTTGAAGTTAATGTTTTATGTAAAGATAGAACTCGCCAGCGTAGCTGACTTTTAGTATGCACATTCAGGTTAAGTACATGTATGGACGTTCGAAGTGGATGCTTGATAAGGTAGAAGAGTTACCCGGCTGATCAGGGCCTTACAACGAATGAATGAACGAACGAACGAATGAATGGAAAGGCTAGCATGAATGTTAAATGTATATGTGAATGTTTTGAAAAGAAAGCTAGAACGAATGTTTCTAAAAGATTTAAAGATTTAATGAATGAATGAATTCCCTTTGGGAATTAGAATGTTTGAATGGAAGGAAATGATTTTAAACGACAAGCTTTTATTACTTTTATATTTAAGCTGTTTTGAAAGAAAATGATAATGTGTTTAATTATTAGAGTAAAATAGAACTCACTCAGTATATCTGACTTTTAGCATGCATCTCAGGTAAATGGAAAGAATAGATTAATGGTGCAGCGAGGGCTAGGATGGCTTGGACTTTTGTAGGCTGATCAACTGAAGACTGACATTCTCAACTTTTGATAAATAAACAATTTATGTTTTAATTTGTATGGACAATTGTAACGTTTAGGACTTCCGCTATCATGTTTATATGATTGGAATGATTCTAAGTTTAAGAACTATGTTTTCAATTTTTAGTGCCAACTATAAGACAATCCGGTTCAGTGCTTTTCATCGCTCTTTTCATCACACATATTATCAGTTTTAATCAAAAACTCGTTAGCAATATCGAGTTTTCATGGTTTAGGTGTTGAATCTTCTAACAAGATATCATCATTTTTCATTGATTAGATAGACTATTTTTTTTAATATTTTTATAAATCATTGAGTAAAATCAACCGTTGTTAACAAAAATAAATTTTATTTTTGGTGTCCACATCTTGAGAGGTGTTAATAAAATAGGTGCAAAACACACCATCCAAGCTTGTTGTAACATACTGAAATTCCCGATATGTAAATTCTTAAGTTGATAATCAAATGAATCAAAGTTAAAGGGGTTAAATGGTTTAGGAGGAAAGTACCCCCTTCTCCTTTATAAACAAGTCGCCACTTTCATTTCCTTTTCCCATTCCTTGAACAAAATACACCTAGAGAGAGAGAACTCGCTTGGGAGAGAAAGAGTGACGGGTTTCATCTTTTGAGCTACCATCTCGACGGGTCTCGTTCCTAATTGTTCCTAGAGAGTAAGAAGTTGTCTTAAACTCATGTTTGATTTCAAAATGAGTTTTTTTTTTGGGAAAAATGGGTTTTATCTTTAAAGCTTGCATTTTTGCATATGATTTACCATGCAAGCCGTAGATCTGGTCTTCTGGGTACTAAAGACATGATTTAAGCGTATAAATTTTGAATCTTGATATCAAAACATACCAGATCTGAGTTCATGCAAAAGCTAGGGTTTGAAAGTACGAAGGACAAAGTTCACGCATAAGTACTTGGAAGGAGTATTCGTACGTGATCTTCAAATGTCACGTTGGAAGAGGTTTATGGATGCTAGGGGTACACGCACAAGGAACTTGTGCGCATACTCCTAGTGCTCATATGTATATAATTCGCGCAAACTTGGGGTGTACGCAAACATACCCTATGCGAATACCTAAAGTTCACGCAAGACAGAATGCGAGAACTTAAGTTCTCGCATGAGAGGTTAGGATCGAGTACTTAATGTGTTAACTTCCCCTGAGTTTAAGTTCATTACTTGTACTTGTACAGATTTGACATTGTTAGTAGAGCCTACAGCTAAGTCAGAGTCAACCCCGATAGTCAAATACCACGGGTGAGTTTCTATTGCCCATTTTCATATGTTTTTGAGTTGATGTGCATACTTAACTAAAGATTTGGAAAGAAAGCGTTATATTTTATAAAAATATTACTTTTTATAAAGAGAAGAGGAACAGAGATAGAGAAAAACATATTTTTCTTTAAACCAATGTTTTTAAAGAAAAGATTGATAGACAGAGATAGAGTAAACATATAATGTCTTTAAACTATATGTTTTAAAGAAAGCAATGATACACAGGGCTAACTCTACTTCGGTACCGAATGATAGTGACAGATTCCATGTTATGTGCTTATGTGTTAATATGTGTTATTTGTCTGCATTTATGTGTTATGTGAGTTGCGTATGTGATAGTTAGAGTAAATGCATATTAGAACATAGTAGAAAGCCTTGCAAGTAACAGAGAAGTCTTGTTTTCATAACAAGCACAGAGTAGAACAAAGTAGTCTTGCCTTTTACAAGCAACAGGGGAGTCTTGCCTTATGCAAGAAACAAAGGAGTTTTACATTGTGTAAGCAACAAAGGAGTCTTGTGGAGGTGCAAGCACAGAGGAACCTTGTTCGTGGACAATGGTTCAAATGTGTAATGATATTTTAAACACATGTGTAAGTTGTAAGGACCAAAAATATAATAGGCTGACGCATCAAAGAATCACCGAGTTGTTCAGATGTTCGAAAGGCGAAGATTGGAAGAAGCAAGAAAGAGTCTAGCAGCATACTTCATGCAGCAGCATACTTCATACGGCAGCATACTTCATGCAGCAGCATACTTCATGCAGCAGCATACTTCATCCAGCAGCATACTTCAGAGCCATCAGCATACTTGAAGTATGCGGTCCAGGCCTAGGCCCACCGAATACTTTTGTCTTGGTTATAAATAGTTTATCTTGTAACATTATTCAGGTTAGACAAGTTAGCCGACTGAGACAGTCAGAGAGTGGGACGAGTTAGACAGTTTTAGACGAGTTATTAAAGCGACATTTGTATTTTTTTTCAGTGCTTTATCAATATAAGAATCGTTTGACAATTAATTAAATCTCGTCGTTATTGTGTGTACCTACAAGTCACGTGTCGAGTCTGTTTTCGCCAGGTTCAACACGTCGTTGGATCCGTTGACTGAAGATCCTCAGGAATCCGGATCTTACAATTGGTATTATAGCCTTAGCACTCTACAGGTATCCAAGTTACTGTTTTAGCGTTTATTTGGCTGACTTGTGTATTTGGAAAAGTTTCTGGACAGGTTGACAGGTTTTGGACCTTGTTTCTGTCGCGTTTGTTGAAGTTTACGGTTGATCAGCTGATTTTTCGGCTTGAAAATCAAAGTTTTCGATTAATTTCTTCATCTGGAAAAGTTTGCGGTCACTCAAGTTTGAGGTATTCAAAGTTTGCGGTATTTCGAAGTTTGCGGTAGTCGAAGATTACGGTATTTCGAAGTTTGCGGTACTAGAAGTTTGTGGTATTCGAAGTTTACGGTATTTGAAGTTTGTGGTATTCGAAGTTTGCGGTATTTCGAGGTTTGCGGTATTCAAAGATTGCGGTATTCGAAGTTTGCGGTATTCAAAGTTTGCGGTATTCGAAGTTTGTGGTATTTCGAAGTTTGCGGTATTCGAAGTTTGCGGTATTTCAATGTTTGCGGTATTGAAGTATACAGTTTTCAAAGTTTGCGGTTTCTCAAAGTTTGCGGTCTTTCAAAGTTTACGGTTTTTCAAAGTATCCGGTGCGAATACTTTTGGTTACTTATTTTTGTTACGTGAACTTGCGACATGGGAGAAAATAGAAAGGATATACTGACGCAAAAGTTTAATATGTTCAATCATGTTCGGGGTGAAACTTTGGAAGCTCAAATCAATAGATTCACGCAATTGATAACGGAGATGAACAGTGCTGAAATAGAGTTGACAAAGGGAGAAATCAATAAAAGGCTTCTTAACTCTTTACAGATAACCTAGAACTTCAATTGCACCGCCATCAAGAGAACCAAGTATATGTATCAAACATCCTTGAGTGAGCTGTATCTCTATTTTGTACTCTTACTAGGTTAAAATCCCGTGTAATACACGAGTAATTTGAATATAATGTTATATACTTAGAAATAAAAATTGTATTTTTTTAAAACTTGTTATTACACGGGTTGAATAACTCATTTACTATGTGTGTTGAATAAAATGTATTATGTTAACACATAAACTCCCTAAAATATGTTTTAAAAAAATATACTTTGACGTGACAATTATAAATTACGTTAAGTTAATTTATAAAATATTTTTTCAACTGGGTATTAATATTTTTTATGTAATTGATAAATTTTAATTTATATTAACTTTATTTGGTTAATAAGTATCCATAAATAGATTTATATTAAATACTTAAAAAAATGTATTAGTTTAATATCATCATTAAATAGGAGAAAAATGTGAGAAAACATACAATCAAAACATTTATTTATTATATAGTATAGATGATATGAATTATAAACAGTGTCAACTTAATCATATCAGTTCAATGGATGTGTCTGAAATTGTTAGAGCTAGTACATCTACTTCAGGTGAATCAAAGGCACTTGTGAGCCAGCAGAACAGGAGTGATAAAGTTCAAGATTTGGAAGTGAAATAAACATGCCTTCGTGGTTGAGGTCACCGACACTGAGGTAACCAAAGATCTTTGATCTGCTATTTGTATTGAGAAATTCAATCGTTACAAACATGATAACGATATCTTAAATCAAGAAATAACAAAGCTTAAATATTCCAACTCAGAACACAAACGATCTGAAAAGAATATCAAAGATAAAATTGAAGCAAGCAAAATTGATTTTTCAAAACTTGAATTGAAATTTAGCAATAAGGAATGTCTTTATCCTGATGCATTAAAATGGATAGACGACCTTAGCTTAAAATTAAATGATGTTGTGACTCAATTGGAAAATATTAAACTAACAATCGAGAAAATTGAACACTCTCGAACAGTTGTTTATGACATGATAGATTCTCAAGTCAGAAAGAAAGGGAATCTGGGGGTGGGTTATCATGCTGTGGAATATCCATTTAATGAAAAAAATTTCATCTTTAACCAATGACTACCCTGAAAATGTTGAGATGGCTTACGGTCTGGAATATGAGCCTTCATCATCCAAGCAGTCAACTCATGCGACTCTAGTCCCGTGACCCCCTGTGTGAATATTGCTAATGTTTCTAAGCCTTGTGTAGAAGAATGTTTAGTAGAAGATTGGGATACCGATGATGAGGAAGTGAGTAAGGAAAAAGAGCCTAAGAGTGTTAGGAAGTTTTCCCCTAGAAAAACCGATGATACTTTTGGAAAAGGGAATCAAATTAAGTTTGTGAAGGGTGGTGAGTTTGAAAAAGAATAAAATATCTTTAAAAAAAGTAATCATGATTTTGTCAAAAACAAGGTTACAAATTCTAGAAAGGTTAATCAAAGAAATTCAAAACCATCTGTCAGTCAATTGAACCATAAACAATCTCCTCAAAAGTTTACAAAGGATGAATTTTATTTAAAATTTGATAATCATCATAGAGTTTTTGATCAAAACTTTAGAAGAGAAGAGAGAGATTGTATCGTGAGAAATCATAGAGAATATGATAGAAAGTCTGTTAGGAGAGATGATAGAAGAGATCACAGGCACACTAAGAATACTGATTACTTGAAAAGGTCACCTCCTCAGTCATCATCATGGTTCGACAGATCGGGATATGCTCCTTATGCTAGGAAGCAGACATGCTACACATGTGGAAAAGCTGGTCACATTGCAAGAAATTGCACACATCGTCCTTATGAGCCCTATTATTTGCAAAATCAGAGGGCTACACCAAGGGAAAAATATTATTCTAAGCCAATGAAGGTTGAAAAACCTAAGGCAATGAAGAATAAGCATCCCAAAGTTAAGCCTTCTGATGGTGATTGGAATGCTGCTAAGAATAAACAAAAGGTTTTTCGTGAAAACAAGCAATGTAAAAAACCTAAACAGGAAGTGAAACCTAAAGTTAGTACTCCTCAAGTAACTAAAAAGTTTGTTAAACCTACACCGATTTGGAAAATTAAATCAAAAGCAGTTGAATCACCAGTGTTAGAGAACAATAAGGATATGTGCTTACAGAAAGTATCTTACATTGATGTTTTGGGCGTACCCAGGACCACTATGGCTTGGGTACCTCTGTCTAACTAACTTGCATGAATCATGCAGGAACAGCCAAGGAGGACTGTCAACAACCTATGGTACGTTGATAGTGGTTGTTCTAGGTACATAATGTAGGACATCTCTCTACTACATGATATAAAACACTTTGATGGAGGGTATGTTTCCTTTGCATGAGATAAATGGGGTAAGATCAGCATGAAAGGTACGGTCACTAATGGTACTCTTTGCTTTGAGGATGACATTTATGTTTAAGATGTTTTCATAAAATCCTTTGATCTGACCTGATTCATTTTTCTGGTTTAGTGTTTCAAAATGTTCTGCTTCGATTAACAAGTCACAAGTTCGGTCACCAAAAATATTTTTTTGTTTATTTTTTCTTTCTTAGGATATAATTTTGTTTTGTTTATTAGTTGTACAAAAGCAAAAGTTTTGGGGGAGAAAATTCAAAAAATTACCAAAAAGATTTTATCTTTGAGTCTTTTTATTTTTAAGTCCAGAAAAATACAAAAGGATTTCATGTTTATGTCTTATTTTATTACTATGAAAATTGAGAACTTTGTCAAATAGGAAGTGATAGTACATCATTTTAGAGGTTGGATCATCATATGTAAGGCCTGTAGTTGAAAAGATTAGGATCTTAGTGTGATTTGTTGATAGGCTCTGCTAAAACTAGAAAGACATCATGATAGTGTTTTACTTAAACATAATGATCATTGTCATAGTGGGGAACTTCTCACTGATTAGTAGAATAATTATTTCCTGTTAATAATCGAGCACTTAAACATAAAAGTTGATGAACTATGGATGAACATACTATCTCTGGGTTCCCTTCACGAAGGGGTTGTGAGCTGACTTGATACAAGTCTGTACATATATACATATATATAGATGAAAGACATGCACTGACATACAATAGGTGAAAAGACACTCAATGATAATGCAAAGCAGAATGTTGAGCAAAAAGACACGCAATGTTAATGTCGT
This sequence comes from Smallanthus sonchifolius, assembly GCA_023525975.1. NCBI lineage: Eukaryota > Viridiplantae > Streptophyta > Magnoliopsida > Asterales > Asteraceae > Smallanthus > Smallanthus sonchifolius. The sequence goes on along the minus strand of CM042028.1, from coordinate 12,903,538 downwards.
GCTATAGGAAAATTTCAAAAATATATGTCTAAAGACGTACATATAAGTATACTTGTAAATATTTTTCTATTTGGGAATGTGTTACTGGGAAGGAATCTCTTATCAAGGCATTTAAGTCCGTTGTGCCATGTTTTTTATCAAATTTGTCAGAGATCTGCTAAATAATTCATTGACCCGTGCTAGTTATGCTCTTTTAGTTATTACGTAGGTGCTCAAAAGATCATGAGGAAGGGAAGGTTAATCCGATAAGTTATGGGGTCCATTACGTTCATCAAAAACTCATCTAATTCACCATAAGATAAACACAGGTTTCTAAGATGTGAGTGTGGGACCCACTAAGACATGAATAACTATTACCTGAAAAACATGATAACATCATTCACTGCTTGCTTGTCAACTAAGGTATAAAGGTTTGAGTTTAGAAGGATACAATATATTGGCAATCACCGAGACCTATCTAAGAAAATGAACGGCTAAAAAGTATGCTTTAGTCTGCACTAGAATGATATGATCCCATAACAGAGTTTCTCTCAGAAATAATGTGTTTCAGTGTTTCAAAATAGTCTGTTGTTATGAAAAGAACAAAAATATTTTGTGTTTTTAACTTAATTTGAGTCATTTTATTTTTATCTTACTTTTGTGTTTATTTTGTTTTTCATTGACCGTTCTTGTTTGATTCAATAATCGTGAAAATGAGGTTTTATTGAAAAAAATGGAATGTTTCAAAGGTTTATGAGTTTCAGCATACTTGTATTTGAGTGAACTTTCAGGAGCAGCAAGATAACATTCCTTATCCAAGGGATGATGAAGAACAGATCAACACTGTTGCACCAAGTGTCATCACTTTCAAAAAGCACAATATCTTCCAAGAAGAAAATGAAGAAGAAGATGTTGACTTTTAGAAACCGAAAGTGACATAGAGAAAGTACCGATCAACAAACATCATAAAGCGATATTGCAAAAGAGAAAGGCTATTGGAAACCTCATCCTAACAACTATTCTCATCATAATGATGATTTTAATGATGTTAATTATGATCTTTGGTCGGATCAAACTCTACAGAAAAGAACGAGAGCAAGTGAACAAAACAACAATCTCAACAACTACAAAGTCGTTCGTGAAGGTTTTGGGAATGGCTCTAGAAAAGAAGTTATTACAAGAGGTGGTAATCATTCTGTCAATTTTGAAATTTGAAGACTGCCTTGAATGCATCAGCCTAGGGGGAGATTGTAAGGACCAAAAACATAATAGGCTGACGCATCAAAGAATCACCGAGTTGTTTAAATGTTCGAAAGGCTAAGATTGGAAGAAGCAAGAAAGAGTCCAGCAGCATACTTCATGCAGCAGCATACTTCATCCAGCAGCATACTTTAGAGCCAGCAGCATACTTGAAGTATGCGGTCCCGGCAGCATACTTGAAGTATGAGGTCCAGGCCCAGGCCCACCGAATACTTTTATCTTAGTTATAAATAGCTTATCTTGTAACAGTATTCATGTTAGAAAAGTTGGCCGACTGAGACAGTCAGAGAGTGGGACGAGTTAGACAGTTTTAGACGAGTTGTTAAAGCGACATTTGTATTGTTTTTCAGTGGTTTATCAATATACGAATCGTTTGACAATTAATTGAATCTCGTCCTTATTGTTTGTACCTACAAGTCACGTGTCGAGTCTGTTTCCGCCAGCTTCAAAACGTCGTTGAATCCGTTGACTGAAGATCCTCAGGAATCCGGACCTTACGTAAGTTCACTTGCTATTTGTACCGTGATAGAAAGTATGACAGAGGCAGAGTGGGACACCTTAATTGGGTTCCCTAAAACAGAGTTTTAACAAGTGATAGCAACGAAAATATTTCATAAATTGTGAAATCTATAGAGTTTTAAAGTTCAGAGAATGTTTTGTTAAAACTTAACAAAGAGAAAACTCGTTTTATTTTTATAATTGAGCTATTTTAATGACAAATAGAGTTTACAGTTAATAAAGCAAAGATATAACTCACTAAGTATAACAGACTTTTAGTATGCACAATATGTTAGATAGATCATAGAAGCTGTGAGAGTTTGGATAGCATGGACCGACGGGCTGCTCAACTCTTAAGACGGACATTCCCTTGATTTGATAGTTATGAACAATGATGTTTAATGTTTTAATCCCTTAAGAATTTAGTAAAGACTTACGATGTAATAGATTCTGATTTTCCAGTTTAAGAAGTATGAAATGCATGATTTATGCCAACTATGAGACTACCCGAATTTGGGGCGTTTCACTTGGTTACGTTATTATCACCTAAATATCAAAGACAAATATATAAGTGGCAGCGTGATCAAAGTTTTTTTCTTAAATGTGATCGTAATGGTGAATATAAGGGAACATCAACAACTAGACATCTTGGTATAAAAAAAACTAACTGTTGGTTTCAATTGGTAAGAAAGTATTTAAAAGAGTATGATGGTTAGACATTACATTGGATATGTTATGAACATAATAATCCACCTCCTCAACATATGCAAGGGCATTATCTGATAATGAAACCCATTTGGTGGAAGAGCTAACAAAGCAGAAAATGGAGTCATGTGATATTGTTTCAACACTAAGGGAGCAAAACGAGTAAAATGTGGCTAATCTTAAAACATATGCAATGAACTCCAATGCGGGTTCATTTGTCATTTCTATATTCTAATTATTTATGAAACACTTGCATTATGCTAATTTTACTTTAGATAAATTTATGGGGATTATTGATCAAATCGTGAAGCTGCAAGTTATAAGTATTAAAGAAAGCTTAAAAAAGCATAATTGTTCGAAAACATAAAAAAATAACAATCATGCTTCAATTTATTATAAGCTAAGGTTTCTATTGAAGCTCTAGATCTAATAGTAAGGGAACTTAACCAGATAAACGACATGAAAGAGTCGTCTTCAATGTATGGATGTCATCATTGCATAAGTTGTGTTTTACCATGTGTTTGTCTGCTTTCAAAGTATTTGAATGCATGTGAGGTGATTCCATTGGATTCAAAATATATCTTTTAAAGGAATATTGATTTATCACCGGTGACAGAGCCAAGATTTTTTTTCCACTGGTCATTTTTTTAGGTGCCCGGATTACTGTCAACTCGATGTTAGAATTTACGGGTCGGTCGGGTTTTTATCACTAAATTTCCAATGAAGAAAAACTAAATCATTAAAGTTTACAACTAATTTCAATCTAGTTTCATGTTTCAATCAAGAATCCAGTTTCACAACATTATTGTAGTATAAAAGTTTGAAAAGAGATAAACACTAACATGAAAGGTGCGAGTAACATAAAATTGGAAAGGAGGTTTGAGTTTGGTCTCGTAGAAATATATATAAAATCACATAAATTCTTCTTTCTCTTTCCCCATATGTGAAGCCACAATCACATATATTCAATCGGTGATACGATCTTGCACGTAAACATAACAGAATTTCAGCTTTACCATATTCACAATAAGATAATGGTTTGCATTTGCTGTCAAATTCCATCTAAAAAGAACAAGAAAAAGATAAATCCGGGACCATAAAAATTGAAACTGATTCAAATGGGAATCAAGAAAATGTCATATCTCGTTGTTTTTGCATTAACCAGTGGATATGATATGTGGTTATGCCCGAGCTCGGCTCGAACTTATTCGTCTAAGAGCTTAAACGAGCCAAAGTTAAGCTCAAGCTCGTTTCTGAAGATAAGCGAACCAGAGCCCGGCTCTCGGTTTTCCTATGTAAATAAAAATAATAATAATTCGGCAAAGCAATAAAACATACGAAATTATCATAAAAAATCCTCCATAATTCAAATTGAAATGGAGAAAAATAGTCTTACACCGTATGAAGTTATGAGAACAACACGAAATTAGTTAAACAGAGTCACTGACACCAAGATCATATCCAAAAAAATAACGACACCAAGATCATATCCGAAATTAGTTAAAAAAGATAGAATTACATTTATCCTCATATTTTAAAACCTAATTACATTTATTCAACTCAAAACTTAAATTACATATATCTCCTTATTTTAAAGAGAGAATTACAAATATCCCTTTATTTTAAAACCTAATTACATATATACCAAACACAAAACTTAAATTACATATACTCCCTTATTTTATAAATACATTATGACTAAAATAACATTTTAAGCTTACAAGAAAAACACGACTCTTCAGATTCTCGAACTAGCGATACGACCTTCTGATTCAAACCTAACTGGCGATTTAACCGGCGATTGTTTCATAACCAGCGATCGGCTATTTCGATCCATCAATCTAGTACCACGACTGATTCCAACGATACGACCTCCTGATCCAAGTGACTGATTCCGGTTTGTGCGTTTTTTTTTTGCGATTCCAACATCGAAACATGTCGGCTGATTCAGGTTATCGAGTTATATTGTTCAGAATGTTTTGCAGTTCCAACATCCAACATCAATACTTTGACACTTATTTTGTACATTTCGGTGATTCTCGAAAAAATAAAGAAAGTAAAAACCGATTAAAAAAGAGAAAAAACAAGAAGTAAAAACGAGAAAAAAGGCAAAAACAAAATCTGAAAAAATAAGTAAAAACCGAAAAAAGGTAAAAAAAAAAAAAAAAAAAACAAACAAACAAACTAGTCAAATGGGTAATTTAAAATTTTAAGTTTTATTGAAAAAAATGGTAAAATAGTCATTCTATAATCTATTTTTAATAAAATAAATTAAAATGGGTATATTTGATCATTTTAGTTTTAAGAAATGAGATATATGTAATTTAAATTTTGGGTTGAGTATATATTCAATTCATGAAGTTTATAGAGGATATATGTAATTTACCCAAAAAAAAACAACACATCCATTGTTTATAAACAAATTTTTTGGTCTTCTAAAATATTTTGTAGCCAATATTCCACATTCCATAAATATTTATAGCCAATATTCCACATTCCACAAATATTTATAGCCAATATTCCATATTTCACAAATATTTATAGCCAATATTCCACATTCCATAAATATTTATAGCCAATATTCCACATTCCATAAATATTTATAGCCAATATTCCATATTTCACAAATATTTATAGCCAATATTCCACATTCCATAAATATTTATAGCCAATATTCCACATTTCACAAATATTTATAGCCAATATTCCACATTTCATAAATATTTATAGTCAATATTCCACATTTCACAAATATTTATAGCCAATATTCCACATTTCACGTTCCACAAAAGACGGCGTGTACAGTTTGAAATTATGAAGCAATCAGACCATCAATATTTATGTATTTTTTTTTTATAGGCAACTTTCATTTTTAAGTGGCAGTCGCATCTTTAAATCGGAGACCCGCACCTCTCAACCTGACCACTACGTTGTCTGAACCGGGCCCGCGGGTTCAGAACGAGAGGCTTCGGCTATCACCGGGAAACCATGGAGCCTGCTGCCACTTGACAACAGTTGCGCCGCTACACGGACCAAGACCCGCTAGCGTAACACACTCCGGACTAAAACCCGGGTTGGCTCGGGATCGAACCTGCGTGGGCAGGTTGATCCTTCATTGCCAATAACCACTAGACCAAAGTCTATGATTCAATTATATGTTATATTTTCAATATATTGATGCCAATTTAATGTACGTTTTTACTCTTTAGAAACACTAATACTCATCAACATGCATATAATAATAGTAGGCTCGTCAAATGAATTCACTGCATAATGTGAAAACAAAAATAATTTCGAGACTTCCAAATGCAAATAAAGGAATAACCAAAATGTTAAACTTCCCTTCACTTTTCATACAAAAGACTAGGTAGTGAAACCTTACTCAGTGTTGGCTTAATCTTTTTTGGGCTCTTTTCATACAAAAGACATTTTTTTTTTAGAATCTTAATACATGGGAATATGATAATGCACATTTTTTTAATACAATTTTTTTAAGTCATATAATCATACGTATTAAAATTGAATTAAGTTTAGTAAAAAGAAAACACTTTCAAGTATGCTGATATTTTGTTCTCTTAGTCAAAACCTGAAAATTAAACAATATTAAATACCAAAAATTGGGGCCCCCTTAAGTATGGGGGCCCTAAGTGGTCGCTTATTTTTTGTATAGTCGAGCCACCTCTGACCTCAATGGTATCTCCTCCCACTACAAAAACAAAATCAATACTTAAAAAGTAAGAAACATCAAATCATATATAATTTATGACTATATCTATTTTTAATTTGTTTTTTATTCTTTCAGCAAATAAATGAGGAAGACCATCTATGAATTTTGACTTTCAATAAGAACTATTAGCTTCTGTGAGTTCTATGACTCTACATAAGAAAGTATCATTATACCAACTAAAAGACGTTAAAGTTCTACATCCTAGATTTTGCAGAAGAGTTCTAATATTTTCAGAATTTTCGGACCATCTTCGTGTGAAATGTTCTATATATATATATATATATATATATAAGTCTTAGTAGACACAGGAGCGACTAAAAGTATAATATCACATAGTTTAACTCACGAAAAAATTCACAAACCTCTTACATACAAATTAATGACAAGAATCGTAGAAAACAAGTTAATAGACATAACACATTACCTAGAACCTATAGGAATAAAATTCCTAGACTTTGCAGGAAATTACAGTACAAAATACGATATTCCACAAATAAACATTAATCCACAACACATAAAATCCAGAGATTTTGTCTTAGGATTAAATTTCATACTAGTATTAAATGGTGCAATTACTATAACAAGAAATTTCATAACAATTAGTAAACAGATTTACAGTTTCCCTACTTTAAGGTATAAAAGCACAGAAGAAATTGTTCAAAAAAGAGGAGAAAAGGGGAATCTTGAATTCCTAAATAAAAATAAAAGAAAAAACGTTGCTGAAAACGAATCTCTGCAACTCCTTACAAATTTTATAAATCACGAACTTGAAAAAGGACAAGATATAACAAAAAGTATAAATCATCATGTGATTTTACACCTAGAATGACTAGGACTCATAGGAGAAAATATTACAAATTTCAAAGTCAAATATGTCTATAAGTTTAAAATAAAAAATCCAGAAATTACTATAAGAAACATAAATATAGATTACAGTCCCCTAGACAAAGATGAATTTAAAACACAAATACTCGAAATAACTAAAAAAGGATTAATCAGGAAATCTGAGAGTCCTCACAGATCAACAGCTTTCATAGTAAAAAACCATAGTAAAATAAAAAGAGGAAAAACTAGGATCATCTATAATTACAAAAGATTAAATGACAATACAGAAGACGATGGGTACAATATACCTCATAAAGATAGCTTCATCTAGTTAATACAAAACAAAAAAATCTTTTCTAAATTTGATTTAAAATCAGGTTTTAATCAACTAAATCTAGAAGAAGATCTTAAAAAATGGACAGCCTTCACATGTTCTGAAGGGTTATATGAATGGAATGTTCTTAGCTTTGGGCTAAAGAACGCTCCTTCAATATTTCAAATATTTATGGACAGTATATTTCTTAAATACAAATTTTGCCTACTTTATATCAATGATATACTAGTAGCAAGTAAGACAGTCCAAGAACACGAAACACATCTACAACAGGTATTTGAAGAAATAAAAAAGAATGGGATAGTAGTATCTAAGAAAAAGATGGAATTATTCAAAAGAAAATTTTCTTTCTTAGGACTAGAAATCGGAAATGGAAAGATCGAATTACAAAAACATATTTCTATAAAAATTTTAGACTTTTCAGAAAAACTCACTAGTTTAAAACAGATACAAGCTTTTTTAGGACTAGTAAATTATGCTCGAAAGTTTATCCAAAATCTTTTGAAATTAGTAGGTCCAACCAAAAATAGACAAAGAAATTATAATCAAGAAGATACTATCTTGATAAAAAAAGATAAAAGAAAGGGTTAGAGAAATCAAACCCTTAGAACTACCACTAGTAACAGATTACATAATTATAGAAGTAGATGGATGCAAAGAAAGATGAGGAGCAGTTCTCCTTTGCAGACCTAACATTCATAGCTTTAAAAAAGAAGAAAAAATATGTTCATACCACAGTGGAAGTTTTAAAACTGGATCCACTTAGACTAGCTTAGATTTCGAAATACAAGCATTGATCAATGTTTTAGAAAAATTTAAATTATTTTTACACAAAGATTTCACAGTCAGAACAGACTGTGAAACCATAGTAAAGTTTATAAAAAACGATCAAAGTAAAAAGGCTAATAGGACAAGATGGGTAAATCTACAAAATATAATACACGGTAGTGGATACACTATACAGTTTGAACATATCAAAGGTAAAGATAATGGGATAGCTGATTTGTTATCTCGAAATATTAACAAAGTGTTTTGTTCAGATGGATAAGAAACTCAAAGGAAAAGAGAAGATGGTCGTAAGACCCAAACAGTTTAAACAACATCCATCCCCTATGAGCATCTCGTCTAATTACAATGAAGAAACAGAAAAGCTTATGAGCCAAGCTTTTCAAGCCGAAAAAATATACAGTTCTAGACAGGCGGCTCTACTACAGACTTCCCAAGTTCTACAAAGTACTAGACAGCTTCCTCCATATTTCCTTAAAACTACACAAACTTCCCAAAGCCCGGATACCTTTTTCCAAAACATGCTTTACAAAAAACAAATCCATAAACAAATCCAAAAACCCACTTGCCCCCACAATCCTACCATTTCTTTTGGCTCTTATGCCTTACAAACATGCCTTGACACACACACAAAGTTTCGTCCCAATAAAGGGATAAAACTTATATATATATATATATATATATTAAATTTTTAAAGGGTACTTTCAGCTTCTTCTTTAGTGAAGATATATCCTCGCATAATAGAAAATTAAAAAAAATGTATTACATTGAACACATACCTTGGGAAAACATCTTTAAACTTTCTTGCAAGGGACAACATGTCATATGTGCAGTTCCATATTATTGGTACATCAAGCAATCAATTTATATCCCATACCGGGCAGCTGTTGTGCAATCTTTGAAAATGTCTGACACATCGTCTCTGAATGATTAATATATTTTACAGCTTCACGAACTTCTTCAATGACGTATTCAATTTTTGAAAGACCATCTCTAACAAGCAAGTTAAGGATGTTTGCACAACACCGAACATGAAATAACCTTCCACCACAAGGAAGTTTCTTTAATCTTGAGAAATTGGTTTTCAATGTATTCACCGCTCTTTCATTGTATGAGGCATTATCCACGGCTTGGTTTTAAAAAGCGAGAAGCGCATCGAGGTGAAGGGTCTAAAACCGAGGCGCAAAAGCGTTACGTTTTTCATACGCGAAGCGCAAGGTGATTATATAATTTTTTTTATATATCCCATAGGTTTTTAGCAACCCCTAACCAAATTTTATCAATATATCAGCTTTATTTATATATGATTTAATATATAAATTACCTACATGAACAACCTAAAAAAATCTTGTTGTACAACATCATGATTCACAACTACGCTTTGCGTACATGAGGGGCGCGCCTCACCTGCGTCTTTTGTGCACTTTTTGTACAACTCGTTCCTTGAATACACAAAAGCGACTAGACCTGCGCCTGAGGTCGCGTTGCGCTTATGTGTGCTTTTTAAAACCAAGATCCACAAAGATAGAGAAGATATTCCACTCAATTTCCCATTCCTTTAGATGGTCTTTTAAAAATCAAAGTGAATGTATTCATGTGATTGCTTTTCAACCCCTTCTTACATAGGATTTATAGTTAAGCCTTGCATTGGGCTAACTGAATTTGTGTCACCTACTTTTTTCATTAATATGTGAGTTAACTACATAAATGGTCCTTGTGGTATGCTCATATTGCAAGTTTGGTCCCTAAGTTTGAAAAACTACACCGGTGGTCCAACTGTTTACGAAAGTGTAACACCGGTGGTCCCCGACTCCCTGGAGTGGATGGACGTTAGTTTTTGGAGTTATATTTTTCAAAATACCCTCGTATTTAAAAAAAAACAAGTTAAAATAAATAGTTTATTGGGCCCTACTTGACAAACCACTCTCACACCTCATCTTCCTCACCCCACACCCATGTTTTTCCGGCAAGCCATTCTTGCGTTCCTGAGATTGTCGGCCAACCTTTTTTTCTCAGAATCAAACATCTTCATTCAGCAAGTAAAGTAATTGACTATGATGGCACTTTGAGTAAAGTAAGTGACTGTGATGTGAAAACTGACACGGTGAATTCAACCCAAAGCCTTACTGTCAAACCCGTAACACATGACAGTTATCTAACCAGAGTAGTACCTCCAACGGATATGTTCCCAGGAAAGAACGACGGGTCCATGAGGGATTTATACACCGTTCTTTCCTTAGACAGAATATTCCATTTGTCAGATAACTACATACTGGTCAGAAGGTCGTCTTCTAGTTACTGTGACGTTGATACGAAAAACACACAGCGGAATCTAAACCATAAACTTCATTTATTAATTACTAAAGTGTTTTACATCATAAGTCATACGTCTATTACAAATAAACCAAACTAACAAACATCAGTCCATGTCAAGGAACTTAGAACATCCACAAGACAACTCTATCAGGCATGCCTTCATCCATCACAATCCTCTAACTTTCGATATGACTATCCACATACATTATCTATCTAGAATGCCACTAATAGTTCCACCTGCAACACCCTTAAAGATAATACCCTTAAAGATAATAAAAATAACTGGATCAACATAAGTTGGTGAGTTCATGAATCTTTTCCACATGGTTGTTATCCGATCACCAGCAATCCCATGGCCCACCATTAGTTTCCGCGAAACTAATAAGCTTTTGTTATATATATATAATTGGTCAACCCTTTCGCCACTGGCCTACCTTTCACCAGTATAAAATAAACGACCACCTTACCCTACTAGCCTACCTTTCACCAGTTAGATAAGATAATCGTCCACCCGTAGGTCCCATCCACTTTCGGCACATATACAGTACGCATTATATATACTTGGAATAGGGCATTATAACAACTGTGTAAATCAATACACATTTCAATTCAGAGGAACTCACCTGGACAGTATTTCAGCTTATTGTATTAATAATATGTCAAACACTTCGGACAGCACCTCTACGTATATTTAACTGCTAATATTTCTTAATTAAGATCTTATAATAAACTTAATAATATACCATCAACACATAATTATAAGTAACTAAGTTGTTGAAATCTTACCTCAGAACTATCTACGGCTATTTGAAGTCGAAAAGCTAGAAACCGAACTCTCTCAAGCGATCCGGGGCTAGGGATTGCATCTCTAGAGTGCGTGTGTGTGTTTTGAGTGTGTGATGGTGTCTAAAAAGATCTGGCTATTGAATCCCTTTTATAGGCCAACTTTAGACTCATGTCGGACCAACATATAGGAGCATCTCGGTCCGACATCCCTTATGGCTGCTTATTTAGCGTAGAACACATGTCGAACCGATATATAAAAGCATATCGGTCCGTCATCCACATATCGGAACGACATATAAAAGCATATCGGTCCCACTTGGGGCGGAGTCATCAGACACGCGCCTGACTCTCATGATTTTCTTCCTCTCTACACATCAGACCAACATGGTCTAAGATATCGGTCCAACATTGACCAAATTCCAAAATTATTCATTTTTAACCCTTGATCTTTGGAATTTAACCCTTGGACTTTAATTCTTATCATCTTTAGCCCTTATCTTCTATAGAAAATTTTGAGGAGTTACAAATCTCCCCTTCTTTAGGAAATTCCGTTCTCGAAATTCAGAAATATTTCTTCAACCGAATTCTCTATTTCTTTGTTTAACTTAATTTTCTTTTTAAGGAAGAACACATAGTTTAATTAATTTTATTTTATACTATAAGAAAGGTACCTATTCCTCTCCTTCGTTTCTTCCACCCAAGATATATGCGCATCCTTTAGCTCCTCCACCAGTTTTAGCTTGAGGTGTCTTTGAGCAATCGAACTTATAATGCCCCATTTCATTACACTTGTGGCATTTGATAGTTGGGCAATATCTTGACACGTGTCCTTCCTATTGACACTTATGACATATAATTTTTTGTGCATTTCTGCCCAAATTATCTCCTTCCTTTCTTGAGATTTTGTTATCTGCAGGTTCATACGTTGTTCTTTCCAAGCTTCTCTTGTTGGGCATTTCCTGAGTTTCTATCTCATCATACATTACTTCACTAAGTTGCACTGTCGAATCTATAGTTGTAGGTGCAGTATTTTTCACTAAGGTTCAAACTTTTGGTGGTAATCTCTACAGTAACACTTAATTATCCTAGATTCAGGAGTTACAAGATGTGGCACCAGCTTAGCCATTTCATTGAATTTGCTGGTATATTCTTGGTGACTAAGATTTCCAACTTCAAACTGATGAAATTTTGTTTAATCTTGTCTACTGCATTCTGTGGACAGTATCTGATGACTATTAGTGCTTTCAAGTCCTCCCACTTCATCCTGTCAGTATACTCTTCTCCTTTAGTCTTCTTGAATGACTGCCACCAGTCAAGTGCATCTTCTTCAAATGAATGTGCAGCAAATTTGACGGCTTGATCCGGTGTGCATTCACTCATTTTAAATACGACATCCATAGAAGTCATCCATTGCATGGCTGAAATGGCATTCTTCTTGATGTCGAAAGGTTTGGGGTGACAATCACTAAAGTTATTGTAAGTGCATCATTGGTTGTTTCCTCCCATGCTCTAATTTGTAATCACAACAGTTTTAGGGGTTCGGGTAGCATCGTCATTATTTCCTATACGATGAGTATGGATAGTATCTTCTACTCGTGGGTTTGCATCGCTGTTCCTATTTCCTTGATTACTAGAGCCCATCCTCCTTTGGAATGAATCATTAATGATTCGAGGCAAACTTGATTGGAGCACCTTGGTGACCTCAGATTCCACCGCTCCTTGAAACCGGGTTTCTATCATAATCACTTCATATGTATCTTGCTCAGGTTCAGTATTGACGTTTGCTTCTACATTTGGTTCAGTATTCGTCGTGTCACGGGTACGAGACCTAGTATTAGGAGTCCTACCCCTACTACCTCCTTATCTTCTACCTCTTCCTGCCATTTGTACCTACACACAGATGTATAACATCAGAATTGGTATAACTGGTGATAATCCAAAAAATCAGAAATTAAAGATATTTGGCCAAGAATGCATTTAATTATCTGTTTCCTCGATATTACCCGCTATATTCATAATGAAAGTCAACATCTTAACCTATGGAATTTCTTATGGCATTCCAGCTACCTTACAAAACCCTAGTTTAAGTCTAGATACTAACCTCCTATTAGTATCTAAATCCCCTAAACTGAGGCTCTGATACCAACTTGTCACACCCGTAACACAGGACATTTATCTAACCAGAGTAGTACCTCCAACGGATATGTTCCCAATAACAAACGATGGGTCCCGGAGGGATTTATACACCACTCTTTTCTTAGACAGAACATTCTGTTTGTAAGATAACTACATACTAGTCATAAGGCCACCTTCTAGTTACTGTGATGTTAATACGAAAAACACACGGCGGAATCTAAACCATAAAATTCATTTATTAATTACTAAAGTGTTTTACAACATAAGTCCTACGTCTATTACAAATAAACCAAACTAACAAACATCAGTCCATGTCAAGGAACTCAAGACATCCACAAGACAACTCTATCAGGCATGCCTTCATCCATCACAATCCTCTAACATTCGATATGACTATCCACATACATTATCTATCTGGAATGCCACTAAAATATCCACCTGCAACATCCGTAAAGATAATAAAAATAACTGGATCAACATAAGTTTGTGAATTCATGAATCTTTACCACATGGTTGTTATCCGATCACCAGCAATCCCATGTCCCACCCATTAATTTCCATGAAACTAATAAGCGTTTGTTATATATATAATTGGTCAACCCTTCCGCCACTAGCCTACCTTTCACCAGTATAAAATGGACAACCACCTTACCCTACTTGCCTACCTTTTACCAGTAAGATAAGAGAATCGTCCACCCGTAGGTCCCATCCACTTTCGGCACGTATACAGTACTTAATACGCATATACTTGGAATAGGGCATTACATCAGGAATATTTCAAATAACAACTATGTAAATCAATACACATTTCAATCAAGAGGAACTCACCTCGACAATATTTCAGCTTATTGTATCAATAACATGTCAAACACTTCGGACAACAACTCGACGTATATTTAACTGCTAATATTTCTTAATTAAGATATTATAATAAACTTAGTAATATACAATCAAAACTTAATGATAATTAATTAAGTTGTCAGAATCTTACCTTGAAACTATCTATGGCTATACGAAGTCGAAAAGCTAGAAACCGAACTTTCGTAAGCGAACCGGGGCTCGGGATTCGATCTCTAGAGTGCGTGTGTGTGTTTTGAGTGTGTGATGGTGTCTACAACGATCTAGCTATTGAATCCTATTTATAGGCCAACTTTGGACTCATGTCTGACCGACATATAGGAGCATCTCGGTCCGACATCCCTTATGGCTGCTTATTTGGCGTAGCACACATGTCAGACCGACATATAAAAGCATATCAGTCTGACATCCACATATCGGACTGACATATAAAAGCATATCGGTCCCACTTGGGGCGGAGTCATCAGGCCTGTGTCTGACTCTCATGATTTTCTTCCTCTCTATACATCGGACCGACATGGTCTGAGATATCGGTCCGACATTGACCAAATTCCAAAATTCTTTATTTTTTTACCTTCCATCTTTGGTATATTTGTAATTTAACCCTTGGACTTTAATTCTTATCATCTTTAGCCCTTGTATTCCATAGAAAATTTTGAGGGTTACACTTACGCGCAAACTTCGAAGAGTTAGGTAGGGTTTGGATTTCATCAAAGAGTTGTTTCAGAAATTTTGGCTACAGAGTATGCATCTTGTTGTTTTACATATTTTTCTAGAATATCATGGAGATACCCGTCGGCCACGACTCCAACCATAACTCATCAAAGTCGTCTTAAATTTATTCGACTCCAACCACGAGTCCATCAGCGTCGTCAAGATCACTCGCTCCTTGATGTTTCTCGGCCTCGACGCCGACTCCTTTGATCTGGATTCCATCATTAAATCCTACGTCCGCCGTGGAAATATTGGCCTCACATATGTAGATTTCATGTCATTACACAGATTCATTAACGACTTGTTCTTCGGACAGGAGGGATTAGAAAAAGCGGGATGCAAAGAGGAGCAAAATGAGACAGGTCTTATGAAGGTGTTTAAGGTGTTTAATGCGGGGGGGGGAGGAGATATGGCTTTCACAGTAAACCTCTCTCCAGCTTTTACTCGCCTTCATTATTCACAAAAATTTCCATCTCATTCTATAATTCACAATAACCATAATGGTCTCGCTCTACAACTACCACCCGTCAAGTCACCATCGATTCGTGTTAGGGTTTCATCACCGTCTTATCTTTTCCAGGATTTCTATGTTAATGCCGTTCCTCTCATCTTCTCCATGGATCTCAATTACGAAATTTACATGTACCTGTTACAAAATTCACTCCATAAATTTTATAATTCAAATAATTATTGATTTTCGGATTACAAGACGATATCACCTTCATTGATTCTCTCAATAAGTTCACTGATATTCGGCAATTCAGGGAAGAAGAACCAGATTTGGATTTGGTGGGGTGAGATTGTGATTTGAATCAGGTCTGTTGAGGTAGGGGTGAAGACGAGGGGGAGGGGGATGGGTGGGTTGGGTAGGTTATAGTTAATTAAGTGGGTCCCATAAGTTTTTTATTTTTATTTTTATTTATTTTGTCTTTCAGTATAAGGGTAAATAAGTCATTTCACCCTAACTTAGTGAGGAAACGTAACGTCCATCCAAGTCAAGGACCACCGGTGTTACACTTTCGTAAACAGTTGGACCACCAGTGTAGCTTTACAAACTTAGGGACCAAACATGTAATATGAGAATACTACAAGGACCATCCGTGTAATTAACTCTTTCTCTGCATATATGTGTTATGTGAGTTTCTTATGTGATAGTTAGAGTATATGCATATTAGAACAGAGTAGAAAGCCGTGCAAGCAACAGAGAAGTCTTGTTTTCATAACAATCACATAGTAGAACAAAGGAGTCTTGCCTTGTACAAGCAACAGAGGAGTCTTACCTTTTGTAAGCAATAGAGGAGTCTTGTACTGGTGTAAGCACAGAAGAACCTTGTTCGTGGGCAATGGTTCAAATGTGTTATGGCAGTTTAAATACAGGTGCAAGTTCACTTGTTATTTGTATAATGATAGAAAGTATGATAGAGACAGAGTGGGGCACCTTAATTGGTTTCCCTAAAACAGAGTTTTAACAAATGATAGTAACAAAAAGATTTCATAAATTGTGAAATTTATAGAGTTTTAAAGTATAGAGAATGTTTTGTAAAAACTTAACAGAAAGAAACCTCATTTTATTTTTATAATTGAGTTATTTTAATGACAGATAGAGTTACAGGTAATAAAGCAAATATAGAACTCACTCAGTATAACTGACTTTTAGTATGCACATAATGTTAGAGAACGATAAATCAGAGAAGCTGTGAGAGCTTGGATAACATGGACTGATGGGCTGCTCAACTCTAAAGACTGACATTCCCTTGATTTGATAGTTATGAACAATGATGTTTAATGTTTTAATTCCTTAAGAATTTAGTAAAGACTTACGATGTAATAAATTCTGAGTTTCCAGTTTAAGAACTATGAAATGCATGATTTGTGCCAACTATGAGACTACCCGAGTTTGGGGCGTTTCACTTGGTTACGTTATTGTCACCTAAAGATCGAAGAAAAATATAAGTGGTCGTGATATCAAAGTTTTTTCTCAAATGTGATCATGATGGTGAATATAAGGGAACATCAACAATTAGACATCTTGGTATAAAAAAACTAACTGTCGGTTTCAATTGGTAGGAAAGTATTTAAAAGATTATGATGTTTAGACATTACATGTGATATGTAATGAACATATCATCCACCTACTCAACATATGCAAGGGCATTATCTGATAATGAAACCCATTTGGTGGAAGAGCTAACAAGGCAGAATATGGAGCCATATAATATTCTATCAACACAAGGGAGCAAAACGGGTAAAATGTGGCTAATCTTAAAACGTATACAATAAACTCCAATGCGGGTTCTTTGTTATTGGTAACATCCCAAAATTTACCAAGAACGAATAAATAAAAGACGGGTGTCGAGTCTTGTTCAAAATAAGAAAGGGGGAGAAGCCATGGGCGCGCAACAAGTGGAGGGTTTTGGAGAGAGAGAGAGAGAGAAAGTCAGGTTTTGGATCGTGAAGCTCGAGGATCGTTCCATACCAACAGGAGAAAACAAAGGATCGAGAGGGCAAGTTCAAACAGGTAATCTCATGAACCAAATTTGAGTTTTTAGGTTTTGTTGGGTTTTATGGTTTTCGAATCAAAAGGTTGAATTTTTACGATTAAAACTCGAAACAAACCTTAGATCTTGCCTAATCAATAGTAAAGGAACCTTTTTAACGTAAAAAGTTCAAAGCTTGATCATTGTTATGTTGAGCCGCCATTAACATGCAACTTATGGTTTTTTTTGGGAAGAAGCTGCTCGACAGGCGAAATTATTGGCGAACTTAGTACATGTTCACCAGGCCTGGAGGGCGAACTTGGTACATGTTTGCTAGCAGACTTTACAATGAACTTAACTTATGTTCGCTAGGTTTGATGGAGAACTTAGCCTTATGGTCTCTTAACAACATGGGCGAACTTAAGCCCTATGTTTGCTTAACATCATGGGCGAACTTAACCCTTATGTTAGCTAAGTAATGAGGACGAAAATAGCCTTATGTTCGCTTGTTGCATCCGGTGAACTTGGTAAGTTCGCTAGTAATAGAAAGGGCGAACTTCACCTTAAGTTCGCAAGGTCAAAAGTATAGAAACTGACTAGTGTCGTATAGACCTGATAATTATTTATTTATCCAGATTATGCGTGACATAGTTTGGGCAGTAGAGAACACTTTAAGACTAGCATTATCATGTGAGTTCAAGAACCCCTACTTTTACTGTTTTAGAGAGGTGTGCATACTCAAGAATTTGTCATTTATAATAAATGTATTTTTATTACTTAAACGTTTTAAAAGAAAGAAATATAAGCAAGATAACGGTTTATTTACTTAAACGTTTTCTAAGAAAGAAAGATGAGTAAGATAACGGTTTATTCAATCAAATGCTTTACAAGAAAGAATGACAAGCAAGAAAAGGTTTATTTAACTTATGTTTTATAATCATAAAAGGAAGAAAGAAAAGGTTTATTTAACTATATGTTTTATAAACAAAAAGAAAGAGAAAGTCAAATACATTGCTAATCTGTAAGAGTATGCTTATACGAAGAAAGTCTTGAGCTAGTAGCATAGTCTTGATGGCTACTGTTACTCGAAGCCTATGGTTGCGTCATGGGCTGAGACCATGGCGTTACCATATGAACAACCGGGACAGTGCTCGGCAGGGCACTATAACGGGTGAAGTTGCAACTGGTTAAGATGAGTAACGACGGTTACTCTATCGGCGACGGTCGCTAAGTAAGATTTAGAAGCCCGCTTGGCGGCACAGACACGGTCAGAAAGATGTTCTTTCGGAAACCAAAATGTTCCTTCGGGAATCAAGATTTATAAACCCACCTAGAGGCACAAAACATATTGTAGACATTAATGTATGAATTAAAAGAAAAGAGCACAAAGTAAATATGTATGTATTTAAAAGAAGGAAGAAAGATTTTATTGTATCATGTGTATATATATGTATGTTTAAAGAACGTTTTGAAGAAAATTCTTTTCGTAAAGCTAAATAAAAACTTGATTTCACTAGCGTTAGCTGGCCGTTTTAGTATGCACATTAGGAGATAAAGGAAAGAGAAAGGTATGAATCCGCAAGGGCTTAGAAAATGATGGTTGGATGGTTGTTGCTGGCAAGACTGACATTCCCATGATTAGTTTATGTTTTTTAGACAATGAATGTTTAAAGTTTTAATCGTCCTTGAAAAATGTAAAGACTTCCGCTGTTTGATAATGTTTATTCGAAGTTTAAGAACTATGATTATGCTTATGTGTGCCACCTATGAGAGGTACCCGGTTTGGGATCCTTTCATCATTTTTGCATTCTAATTATTTATGAAACACGTGCATTATGCTAATTTTATTTTAGATAAATTTGTGGGGATTATTGATAAAATCGTGAAGAAGCTACAAGTTATAAGTATAAAAGAAAGCTTAAAAAAAGCACAGTTGTTCGAAAACAACAAGACAAACAACCATGCTTCAATTTATTATAAGCTAAGGTTTCTATTGAAGCTCTAGATCTAATAGTAAGGGAACTTAACCAGATAAACGACATGAAAGAGTCGTCTTCAATGTATGGATGTCATCATTGCATAAGTTGTGTTTTATCATGTGTTTGTCTGCTTTCAAAGTATTTGAATGCATGTGAGGTGATTCCATTGGATTCAAAATATATCTTTTAAAGGAATATTGATTTATCACCGGTGACATAGCCAAGATTTTTTTCCACTGGTCACTTTTTTAGGTGCCCGGATTACTGTCAACTCGATGCAAGAATTTACGGGTTGGTCGGGTTTTTATCATTAAATTTCCAATGAAGAAAAACTAAATCATTAAAGTTTACAACTAATTTCAATCTAGTTTCATGTTTCAATCAAGAATCAAGTTTCACAACATTATTGAAGTAATAAATTTTGAAAGTTTGAAAAAATAAAAAGACACTAACATGAAAGGTGGGAGTAACATAGAATTGGAGAAGGAGGTTTGAGTTTGGTCTCCCAGAAATAGATATAAAATCACATAAATTCTTCTCTCTTTCCCATATGTGAAGCCACAATCACATATATTCAATCGATGATACGATCCTACACATAAACATACCATAATTTCAGCATTACCATATTCACCATAAGATATCGGTTTGCATTTGCTCTGAAGTTCCATCTAAAAAGAACAAGAAGAAGATAAAATCCGGGACCATAAAAATTGAAACTGATTCAAATGGGAATCAAGAAAATGTCATACCTGATTGTTTTTGCATTAACCAGTGGATATGATATGTGGTTAGGCCCGAGCTCGGCTCGAACTTATTTGTCTAAGAGCTTAAACGAGCCAAAGTTCGGCTCAAGCTCGTTTCTGAAGATAAACGAGCCAAAGCTCAGCTTGTAAATAAAAATAATAATAATTCTACAAAGCAATAAAACATACGAAATTAACATAAAAAATCCTCCATAATTCAAATTGAAATGGAGAAAAATAGTCTTAAACCGTATGAAGTTATGAGAACAACACGAAATTAGTTAAACCGAGTCACTGACACCAAGATAATATTCCAAAAATAACTACATATCCATTGGCCATTTAAAGAAAAGGTGGAATTACATATATCCCTTATTTTAAAACCTAATTAAATATATACCTAATCCAAAACTTAAATTACATATATCCCCTTATTTTAAAGGGAGAATTACATATATCCCTTGTTTTAAAACCTAATTACATATATACCAAATCCAAAACTGAAATTACATATATCCCCTTATTTTATAAATACATTACGACAAAAATAACATTTTAAGCATACAAAAAGACCACGACTCCTCTGATTCTCGAACCAGTGATACGACCTTCTTATTCAAACCTAAGTGGCGATTCAACCGGCGATTGTTTCCTAACCAGCGATCGGCTATTTCGATCCATCAATCCTAGTACAACGATTGATTCCAACGATACGACCTCCTGATCCAAGTCGGTTGATTAGCAGGTGCGTTTTTTTTTTTGCGATTCTAACATCGAAACATGTCGACTGATTCAGGTTATCGAGTTATATTGTTCAGACTGTTTTGTGATTCCAACATCCAACATCAATACTTTGACACTTATTTTATACATTTCGGTGATTCTTGAAAAAATAAAGAAAGTAAAAACCGATTAAAAAAGAGCAAAAAAAAAAGAAGTAAAAACGGGAAAAAAGGCAAAAAAAAACTAAAAAAATAAGTAATAACTGAAAAAAGGTAAAAATAAAAAAAACTAGTTAAATGGGTAATTTAAAAATTTTAAGTGTTGTTGAAAAAAATAGTAAAATAGTCATTCTCTAATCTATTTTTAATAAAATAAATTAAAATAGATATATTTGATAATTTTAGTATTAAGGAAGGAGATATATGTAATTTATATTTTGGGTTGGATATATATGTAATTTATGAAGTTTACAAAGGATATATGTAATTACCCAAAAAAAAAACAACACATCCATTGTTTATAAACAAAATTTTTGATCTTCTAAAATATTTATAGCCAATATTCCACATTCCACAAATATTTATAGCCAATATTCCACTTTCCACAAATATTTATAGCCAATATTCCACATTCCACAAACGTCAACTCGTATTTATCTTTTCTAAACATATATGAAACATCAAGTCATAAATTGTTAAACAACAAATTGTTAAATATCAAAATGTACAAAGTACAAGTATATGTATTGACAATATGATCAAGCAAAAGCAAACTTTTCTAAAAGCAAACTTTTCTTAACACCGATTAGGACCAGTAATAACATGAAATCAAGCAACAATCTCACATAAATTAAAGTGAGATACAATATAGTATATAAAAAGTTATGGCTTTTAAAAATGTGGGTTTATAAGCATATACTAATTTTGTAAAATGGAAATGTGGGTTTATAAGCATATACTAACGATACGACCTTTTGATTCAAACCTAACTAGCGATTCAACCAGGGATTGTTTCCTAACTGGCGATTGGATATTTCTATCTATCAATCCCAGTAAAACGACTGATTCCAACGATACGACCTCCTGATCCAAGTCGGTTGATTCCAACATGCGCGTTTTTTTTGCGATTCCAACATTCAAACATGTCGGTTGATTCAGGCTATCGAGTTATATTGTTTAGAATTTGCGATTCCAACATTCAATATCAAAACTTTGGCAGTTATTTTGTACATTTCGGTGATTTTAAAAAAAATAAAGAAAGTAAAAACCGATTAAAAAAGGGCAAAAAAAGAAGAAGTGAGAACGAGAAAAAAGGCAAAAAAATCTGAAAAAATAAATAAGAGGATATATGTAATTTATATTTTGGATTGGTGTAACGAACTAAAAATCCAAATATAATATTATTTGCCTTAACTATATTATAAGGGGTGAAATTGGATTAAAGTTACGTGGAGGGTTCGTTTTAAATAATACAATTAATCAGTTATGGAAGAGGGAGTCAAAAATAGAAGTGCAGGGGCTGTTATGTAAATTTCACAAATCAGTTTTGTGTTTAGGGGGGTGTCACGCAAAACACACCATGTGTGTGTGTTTTTGGCGTGGATCATCAGGAGAGCAAGGAGGGAGAAGACCAAATCCGAAATTGATATTTTGCATGTGAAATCAACGGGTTTTGATGCAATCCTTTTCTTCCAATCAACAATTATAAGAATTCTCCCATCTCTGAATCTCCTTTAATGGTGTTCTTGGTGGGTTTTATTGAAAACCAAGTTTGGGGATGAATTGGTGATTGATCATGATTATTAACTTGTTATCTAGTCTAACTAAGGGTGACGGGAGGTGTTTAACATCCTAGAATCATCTAATTTCAATTATGAGAAATTATGGTTCTTGAGTTGTAAATTGGGATTTTTGATTTGGGGGATGTAAAATTGATGAATTAAAGGTTGGTAAGTGTCTATGGTGTTAATAGACATAACATCTGGTGAAATCCCCAAATTTAAATGTTGAATGGTGATTTAAGTTCATGCCCATAAGGTGTTTGATAAAATGACTAAACCAAAATAATTGTAGAAAACTTGAGTGATTTACAAGGTTTACTTGTTTAATATAAATAATTATAAGTCAAGTTTAAATTAGTGGGCATAAGCTTATGGTGAATTGATGGATTGGAAGTTTGAGTATTATGTGTTAAACATGTCGTTTGGGTCGAAAGGTGATATTTGGTGTTGAGGGTTTGTTTGAGGTCATATTAATCAAACTAAGTTAGAATCTTTATCTTTGAATCATAAAGGTGTGTTGGGTGTCAATTGGTGATCAATGGATTACTAATTAACAATGGGCCATATAGGTGATTGTTTTGGGTAAAAATTAACAAGACTAATTTTGTAACCAAACTTAGTTTGTGAGGTAGTGTGTTTGTAAAATCAATGTAAAACAATGTAAAAACGTAAAGAGTGACACGGTTGTTTACGAGGAAAGCCCTTGATCGTTCAGGATCTCCGACATAAAACCTCGGGAGGTGACAATCGACACATGCCTCGTTTCTTCAATAAATGATAAAGAATTACAAGTGTTGAGCAGCAAATGATCGATATCTAAGTGTTACAAGACTGATTGCGAGTGTATTCTATTGCTAAGTGCGTTGTTGTATGTTTTCTAATCGACCAAGCAGCTAATTATATACAGAGATTATGCTAACTACCTATCCGAGAATCCCGGAATCGACTTAGTCTTCAAAAATGACCGTTGGAGGCCAATCTACGCGTCTTCTACACGTTCTCCTTGACTTCAAGAGCGATTCTTCAGGGATGAACTTGACCACGCACGTTTTACTTGTGAATAAGTCAAGATAGAAGGAAGATACAACGGTTAGGTAATATATAAATTGAGGATACCGAAACCTGTAAGGATACCGAAGTACGTTGAAGATCCAGGATCCTTAGCTATAAAATGACCCCTAACATTTGTCCCTAAAATTTGACAGCTGTCCAAGGAACTTACAGCTGTGAAATTTTCAAAATTCAAATAGTAAATGATGATAGGGTTCTGATTTGACCGTTCCCAATTTCCAAGGCGATTTAACCGTTGTTTCTTTGCAAGATAAAATCATTATTACCCCTTCTTCTCCATTCTTATCTTCTTCAAGACCAAAGAAGGTAAAACACTTCGTTTCTGATTTCTTCTTTCTTTCTAATCTTTCACAATCATGGGTTAGAAAATGACCAGGTCGGCTTCCTCCATCATCATCGAAACAATAAACGACTTTATTGATCAGGGGATCCTTGATCACTTTGATCTTGAACTCTGTTCTTTCACTGATTCGGAGATCAAACTCTTGAAATCAAACAATATTTTTCCTCAAAAAACCGTTTTTAGGCCTTTCGATTCCAGAAGAAAAGCATATTTGATTTCTAAAACATGGGTTTGCTTTCATAACTATCCTTTTACTCTAGGTTTGTCATATCCTTTTCCTCCACTCATTACCGATTTTTACAAGCTTACCGGCCTTTGCTATACCCAAATCATGTCGTTGGTTTGGAGGATTTTAGCAACTCTGGAAAAGTTGAATCATTCTCATTCTTTGACCATTGGCATCCCTGAGCTAGCCTCTGTCTATAATTTGAGAACCCATGGTTCTTCTCGATTCGTTCTTCAGCTTAAGTCAGGGCAAACTCATTTGATTCCGAAAGCCACCCAAAATGATACTGACTGGAGGGGAAAGTTCTTCTTTGTAAGGAGAGATTCAATCCCCGGTGGGAAACATTTGTCGCTTGAATAGGTTAAAAAGGGTAGGAAATAGCTAGGATCCCTGCAATTTATATTACATTTCACCTGCTGCTAATGATCTTTGTTTTATCCTTGTGCAGCTCCAAAATTTGCTGAACTAGTTCCAGCAAGAAGTGACACAGAAAAGAGAATTGAAGCCTTGTTAGAAATATATGCGGGGGAGAGATCCTTCCGTTCTGAGTCCACTGTCAGTGAAGCGACCTTTGAGACCAAGCATTCCGAATCTAAGATGTCTTCAGGTACAGAACAATTAGTATTTGTGTTACCAAATGTTATGATTCCGAATTGCTTTATCTTTGTGTAGGAGTCCCCAAGTCGAGTTCCTAGTTTGCTTTGTCTGATCTTGATAGCCTTTTGTCCGGGGATGTTGTTGTCAAGAAGAAGGTTCCACACCTGCCACCATCAAGTCTCGTATCCCGGCCCTACGGTCTAAGGCTTCTGGAAGCAAAAAGATGAAGACAACGGATGTGATGGATCTGGAATTCTTTATGGGTAAGGATTCTACTGAAACTACCAAAAAGCTGCAAGGCTTGATGAACCTGGTAAGTAATTTTTTGGTATCCCTAAGTTAATGTTAGGATCCCTAAATTACTCATGTATTTGAATCTTGCAGGGTTTTGAGAAGCTGAACGCCAACTTGGTTGCGGCAGAGAAGAACGCTGAAGAAACTCTGGAGAAGGTTGAGGATCTGAAGAAAATTGCTGCCAACAAGTCCAAGTACTTAGAGAAAGTGATCCAAACTTTGAAGGAAAAACTGCAGGAGGATCTGGCTTAGTTCGAGCAGAAGTTGCAGGAGACTGTTGATAATGCCAAGAGGTATGCGGCCATGGCTATTCTTCAATCCAGGATCCAGATGGTTGAGCAAGCTGCTACTGAAGGTTTTGATCCTGCAGCCTGGGATCTTGGGGGATGACGTTCTTCTTTGGCTAAGCTTGAAGGTGAAGCAGTGTAGACTAGCAAGGTTGCTGAGGATGCTGGAGATGGTGATGGTGAAAAGCGAGCTAATTAGTGCAATGAGGGTAATGATGCCTAGGCCTGAGCCCTGGTATCCGTGATTTTTCTGTTTGATTATTCCTGTTGGTACCTGTTAAAAACAATTTTTCTATTGTATTTGGGGATCCCTGCATGGGACAGACAATTTACTAACTTGTGAACCGGTGGATGGGTCCAGGTTTTGGATGAAGCCCGGATCACTTTCTTTTCCTACACTTTAAATATTAGTAGATGGTTTGCGACTATTTTCCATGATTGTTATGTGTTTGGTTTGCTTAGACATGTTTTAGAAAATTAGGATCTCTATGTGGCAAAACCTTGAGATACTTAGAAAAATAGGTTTAGATATATTT
The DNA here is from genome assembly GCA_023525975.1 of Smallanthus sonchifolius. Taxonomy (NCBI): domain Eukaryota; kingdom Viridiplantae; phylum Streptophyta; class Magnoliopsida; order Asterales; family Asteraceae; genus Smallanthus; species Smallanthus sonchifolius. The sequence goes on along the minus strand of CM042028.1, from coordinate 12,877,555 downwards.
TCAAGATATCGGAACATTAATAATTATTCATAAATAACCTCTCAGGTTTTTATCAAACTTAGACTTAGGAAAACACAATTTGGTTTTAATAAATAAGAGTACCAAATGTATCATGACTTAGCCATCCTACATTCAAATCTTCTTGTAATTGAGAAATTAGTAACACATACCTTTATGGAGTACGAAGTCAGATATATATACATACCGAACCATCATGAAGTTCTGAGCATAACAACTATTAATTGTCCCCAGTGTTCAGTCGTTGAATACATCGTAGACTTAGAAAGTACACTTCAGGATCCTCGTTAGTTTTTAACTTGTTCAAGGATCCTGAGTCAGCATATTGATGCTAAGTTTTTGAGTTAACACATAAGTGTTACATATTTAAAATCGTGGGCCAAGCCAGAATAACGTGGGCTAAGCCAATAACGTGGGCCAAGCCAGAATAATATGGGCCAAGCCAGACTTAAGTTAGCATGAAAATGATAAAAACCTTAGGAGTAACACGTCTGTTACTATCGTAGCATTCAAGATATAGCCAACAGTGATGAAATTATCAGCCACTGTTACATGGACTGGTCGCACCACCTTGAACTATACTTGAATATCGTGCGCTCCTGGCGGGGTGTAGAAACACAATCTACTTAGAAAGGCGAAATCCGTTTAAACCTTTGAGGTATTCAGGATACCCAAACTTAGGAGAGATGGCCAATCTCTTTCTTCTGTCGGGATCCCTGGAGATATTTCATGCAAAACCAAAAATCTTGGTGAAGGTAGGTGTTAGCCTGGCTAACACCCTCCGACGCTCAAGTCAGTACTTTGATCAAGGGTAATAAGTATAAAAATAGTCAGGGATAGAAGACATACCAGTTTTAGTTAGAATTTAATTTCTAACTTACATAAAGTAGGTTTTGAGATGGATAACGTTCCAGGATCTTGGCAGGATATCTCCTTCAATAGTAGCCAACCAATAAGCACCCTTGCCTACTTCTGAGTCAATCAAGTATGGGCCTTCCCACTTTGGTGCAAGATTTCCATCATTGGGATTGGTAGTATTTTGAAATGCCTTTCTTAATACGAGATCACCTGCTTGGAATCTTCTAACCCTTATGTTTTTGTTGTATGACTTTGCTATTCTTAGCTGATAAGCTGCAATGTGAATTTTGGCAAGATCCCTAAGCTCATCCACAGTGTCGAGATCCTATGTGAGAGCTTCGTTGTTGGTCTCTGAAGATTAAAAGTTGGTTCTGGCAGTAGGGATAACCATTTCTGTCAGGATCATGGCTTCTGTTCCAAATACCAAGGAGAATGGAGTTTGTCCGATAGCATTCTTTGTGGTTGTCCTACCTGCCCAAAGTACAAACGATAACTCTTCAGCCCAACTTCATTTCTTTGTTCCTAATCTCTTCTTGAGGTTGTTAACGATGATCTTGTTGCTAGATTCTGCTTGTCCATTTGCATGAGGATGTACTTGGATAGAAGTTATCATTTTGATTCCCCAACTGGCACAGAAGTCAGTTGTTCTCATGCCAATGAACTGAGATCCATTATCATATACTATCTCCGCCGAGATCCTAGATCTCGTCACGATATTGCACTTGATGAAGGAGATGCCTTCTTTCTCTCTGACTTGGACAAATGCCTTAGCTTCGATCCATTTAGAGAAGTAACCCGTCATTGCTAGCATAAAGACCTTTCCTCCAGGTGCTTTGGGAAGTTTGCCAACGATATCCATTCCCCACTTCATAAATGGCCACAGGAGAGATGATTGGGTATAAAGGTTCGGCCGGTTGATGGAGTATGTTGTTGTGCCTCTTGCAAGCGACACACTTTTGAGAGTAAGTCACAACATCTTTCCTCATGGTAGGCCAGTAATATCCTGTCCTTAGGATCCTTGTAAATAGCGCTCTACCCCCGGTGTGATTACCACAATCTCCTTCGTGTAGATCTTTCAGGATTTCACATGCTTCAGGATCTTCCAAGCATCTTAAATATGGACCTGTAATTGATTTTCTATACAAAATATTCTCAAACATTATAAAACGAGACACCCTCTTGCGAAAAGCCTTGTGGTTCTTTTCATCACTTGGGATTTCACCATCCTGCAGGTATTTATTAATAGGTGAAATCCAGGATCCTGGAATAGGTTCAAGATCCCGAATGTCTGTTTCTTCTTCAGTATGGGATACTTCATTCACCTTCTTGATTGTTGGGCTCAGAATGTGTATGATAGGTATTTTGGTACCTTCTGGTACTCTAAGAGCTGAAGCAAGGTTTGCTTAGGCATCAGCCTCAGTGTTATCTTCTCTAGGCACCTGTGTAATGTTAAAAGTTTCAAATTCTATGGATAATTGATTAACTATTATGAGATATTTGGCTAACTTGTCACCTTTTACTACATATGAACCATTGAAATAATTAGCAATTAACAATGAGTCTACATATACCTGAAGATACCTGATCTTGATATCCTTGGCTAATTGTAATTCTCCTATCAGCGCCTCATATTCTGCTTCATTATTTGTAGCCTGGAACTCACAGCTTATGGATTGGGGTAATATGTCCCCTTGTGGCGATTTTAGTATGATTCCCAGACCTGTTCCTCTTACATTTGATGCACCATCAATGAATATGGTCCATTCGTCCTTCGACTCTTCTAGTTGTTGGACTTCAAGATCTGCTTCGTGTTGGATATCACTGCTGAAATCAGCCACAAAGTCCGCCAGTGCCTGATACTTTATTGCTGTTCTAGGTTCGTATATGTGCTCATAGACACTAAGCTTGACTGACCATTTAGCCATCCTTCCTGACATCTCTGGCTTTCTTGAGACACACTTAATAGGGTAGTTAGTCTTAACATGAATAGCATGAGTTTCAAAATAATGTCTTAGTTCAGTTGATGCCATTATTAAAGCTAAAATTAATTTTTCTAAATGATAGTACCTGGTTTCCGCTGGTAGCAAACTTTTACTTACATAATATACCATATGTTGTTGTCCCTCATGATCCTTGAATTATACAGCACTTACGGTGCTTCGGGATACTGCTAAGTATAGGGATAATGGTTCACCGTCTTCTAGTTTCATCAGTAGAGGAGCTGATGACAAGTATTCCTTCAATAAATGGAGTGCTTGTTCATGCTTATCTTCCCATTTGAATTTCTTGTTCTTCTTCAGGATGTCGTAGAATTCCTTCCATTTTTTTGAGGATCTTGATATAAATTTGTTGAGTGCTGCTACTCTGCCGGTCAGTCTCTGGACATCCTTAGTATTTGCTGGGGATTTCAGATTGATGATAGCTTAGATTTGTTCTGGGTTGGCTTCTATTCCTCTCTTGGTCACCATGTAGCCCAAGAACTTTCCTGCCCCCACTCCGTAGAGACACTTCGAAGGGTTCAACTTCAAATTGTATTGGTCCAGGATATCAAATGCGTCTCTGAGATCCTTGAGATTATCCTCAGCTTTCTTTGATTTTACCACCATATCATCTATGTAGACTACCATAGTGTCCCCAATCTTGTCTTTGAACATCATATTTACCAGTCTTTGATATGTGGCACCTGCATTTTTAAGACCAAATGGCATAGCTGTGTAACAATAAATACCCATCAGGGTCATGAACGCCGTGTCTTCCTGATCTGATGGTTCCATTTGGATCTGTTGAAATCCTGAAGAGGCATCCATGAAAGTCAGCATTTCGTGGCCTGCTGTGGCGTCGAGCATAGAGTCAATGTGTGGTAGTGGGAAGGGGTCTTTAGGACACGCCTTGTTGAGGTCTGTGTAGTCTACACAAACTCTCCACTTCCCGTTCTTCTTCTGGACTCCCACCACGTTGGCTAGCCACCTTGGGAATTTTACTTCCCGTATCATTCTAGACTTGAGAAGCCTTTCCACCTCTTCTTGGATGATTACGTTTCTCTCAGGAGCAAATTTCCTTCGCTTTTGATGTATTGGCCTGAAATTTTTATCGATTCCATGTTTATGAATTATGATATCTTTGGATATACATGTCATGTCTTCTTGCTTCCAAGCGAAGGTTGCTTTTCTGCCCCTCAGGAAATTCAGGATATCTTTTTCAATATCTTCAGGGATATTGCTCCCTACCAGGATCTTCACATCTGAATTCTCGGCTTCCAGGGATACCTCTTTAACATCATGTTCTTTAGTTTCCAGAATATCCCTGGCCTGCTTCGTTAATTGTTATGCTTTCCTAGTTTTGACAGAGGCTTTCATTGAAGAAGTATAACAATTTTTGGACTCTTGTTGATCGTTGTTGATCTTCACCACTCCCTAGGGGGTTGGATTCTTGACACATTGGTGATATGTTGAGGGTATTGCTTTCATGTCGTGTATCCAAGGTCTTCCTAAAATAATGTTATAGCAAGATAAATAATCGATAACACAAAAAATTTGTATAGAATTTACCCCTCGATGTAAATTGGTAGCTTTATTTCTCCAATAGTGTTCTTAACCTCTCCACTGAATCCTACTAATAATGAGGATTTCGAGATGATCTCAGAATCCGGGATCCCCATTCTTTTCAGGACTTTGTGTTGGATAATATTTACAGAGCTTCCTCCGTCGATCAGTATCCTGCGAATGAAGTGGTTTGCAATGTATAGTGTAATCACCAGGCCATCATGATGAGGATCCTGTACGTCATCTCTGTCATCTTTTTCGAAACAGATCACCTTTTCTTCAGTTAAGCTGGAGGTCCTGATAGGTCTGTCCCCATTCTCCGTTTTTGCTTCTTTGGCATTTCTTTTTGTTGCAGAGTAAGAAGTACCACAAATATCAGATCCACCATATATAAAACCTATTACCTTGGCATCTGGCGGTGGGGATTTTGCTCTTTGCGGGATCCTGTCATGATCCTTAGTCTTTTTCTTTCCTTTGCCCAGAAATTCTTTGAGATATCCCTTGCTCAGGAGATAGCTTATTTCCATCCGCAAATCAATACAGTCCTTAGTTACATGGCCAAAGTCTTCATGGAATGCACACCACTTGGACTTGTCCTTTCCTCCTGAGTTCCTCTCAAACTTGCGAGGCCACCTGGCTTTTTCTCTAAGATCATGCATAGCAAATAGCAAACCAGTTGTATCAAGAGAAAAACAGTATCCAGACAAATTAGGATATTCTTTTTCATCCTCGTCATCTCCTATGGTGTTGACCCTGTGATTGTCTGGCTTTGAATACAGTTTGGATCTATACGATTTAAAAGGTGCGGATTCAGCTTTCCGGTTTGGTTTAGTGTAGTTATTCGGATAATCTACCCTTTGTTGGATTTTCTTATCATCCTCTAGTCTAATGAAGCTTAGTGCCCGGTTCCAGACTTCATCAAGATTCCTGCAAGGATTCATAACAAGGTCTTCGTAAAATTGAGAATCCTTTTGTATACCCATCTTGAAGGCCTGGACTGTAGTGGCAACGTCAAGGTTCGGGATATCCAGGGATTCTTGGCTGAACTTGCTGATATAATTCAAAAGGGATTCTCCGCTGTTCTGAGTTATCCTGTATAAGTCACTTGTTAACCTTTCAAATGTCATACCGCAAGAGAACTGATTGTTAAACAAATTGATTAAGTGAGCAAACGAAGTAATAGAATAAGGTTTAACGATAAGTAGCCATTTCAGGGCTGATCCTGTTAAGGTAGAGCCGAAGCCTTTGCATAAGCAGGCTTCCTTTAGGTCGAAGGGAATGGGGTTTATCTCCATCCGTTCCCTGTATTGCGCGACGTACTCCTCCGAATCTGTAGTTCCATCGTACAACTTCATGTTAGGAGTCTAGAGGCGCTTGGGGATCTCAACATCACATAACGGTGGAGCAAATCTGGAGATCCTATGACTGGTAGAGGACATCTCAGGTATAGGTTGGACCACACCTGGTACACTGGAGATCATTTACTCATCTTCTTTAACTCCTTGGCCATGGACGGAGTGATTCCTGTCTCCTGCACAAATTCGTTAGTATTCGAAAATTGATTAAATGTGTTACCGTTATCAGGATTTTGGAACGATGATCCCGGAGCAACTCCAAGATCCTGATTTGTCGTAACTCTAACAGCCGGGGTAGGGCCAACTACAGTGATCCCTGTTTGCATGGGAAGGAAGTCTCCCTTATGGATTTCTGAGGATCCTGAATAATTAAAATCCAAGATCCTTGGTTGCAGCGAGGTCGTCACTTCCACTAGTTTCTTCGATTCCTTAACCTTCTCAATCTCCCGAAACAGCGCTTGGTTAGTCTTCTTCTGTTGTTCCAATTGTTGTTTCATCTCTGAGAACAGATCGAGGATATCATTGTTTGATACGATCATAGGTCCACCAGCAGGTATTCCGGATCCCGAAAAACCCACATGAGTAGTTTTCTTCGGCTGATTAACACTTTTTTTGAAATGGAGGATGAGGAATAGGGTTGACCAAGCCAGAGCTCAAAGACGGAGCAGAAATAGCAATATTTTTGGATTGGGACGAAATCTTTGAAAATAGCTTTTAAAGATAGTGATTGAACACAAACTTTAGTAAATATTTGAATATGAAAAGCACCACTTGCCCCACGGTTGGCGCCAAATTGTTTTGGGTAAAAATTAACAAGACTAATTTTGTAACCAAACTTAGTTTGTGAGGTAGTGTGCTTGTAAAATCAATGTAAAACAATGTAAAAACGTAAAGAGTGACACGTTTGTTTACGAGGAAAGCCTTTGATCGTTCAGAATCTTCGGAATAAAACCTCGGGAGGTGACAATCGACAACTGCCTCATTTCTTCAATAAATGATAAAGAATTACAAGTGTTGAGCAGCAAATGATCGATATCTAAGTGTTACAAGACTGATTACGAGTGTATTCTATTGCTAAGTGCGTTGTTGTGTGTTTTCTAATCGACCAAGCTGCTAATTATATACAGAGATTATTCTAACTAACTATCCGAGAATCCCAGAATCGACTTAGTCTTCAAAAATGAACGTTGGAGGCCCATCTACGCATCTTCTACATGTTCTCCTTGACTTCAAGAGCGATTCTTCGGGGATGAACTTGACCACGCACGTTTTACCTGTGAACAAGTCAAGATAGAAGGAAGATACAACGGTTAGGTAATATATTAATTGAGGATACAGAAACCTGTCAGGATACCGAAATACGTTGAAGATCCACGATCCTTAGCTGTAAAATGACCCCAAACATTGATCAAGTAGGAAGGAAGCTAGCTTAGAGGATCAAACAGGATCATCTTTAGCAAAAGGTAAGTGCTTTGCAATTACTTAGTAATGATAGGAGTATGTCATACATTGTTAATTGCTATTTGTTTATGTAGTAATAATTTTATGATCATGTTGTATGTAAGGGTTGGGGATGAAATAGAGGTTTGAAGTCTTTGAACTTCACAAACGAAATGGGTGGGTTTGGGATCTTTGAATCCACATGTTGGTAAATTATGTATGGGTTATAAAGATGGATTTTGTAATATGTATGAACACTTCTTTTGAGTGTGGTGAAACCGGCCACATCAAAATCAATTGTCCCAAGATAAAGAAACCTGATGGGACTGATCGAAAACCTGTAGATGGAGTAAAGAAGAATGCGTGAGCATTCGTTCTCCATACTCATGAAGAAGCAGGTATGCCCGATGCCATTACAGGTACATTTCTTGTCAATGGTATTTACGCTCGAGTTTTGTTTGACTCTGGTAAAAACCAAAGTTTTATAGATTATAGATTATGTAGAATGTTAAATATAACTCTAGCTAAATTAGACAAGAAATACTGGTAGAGACTGCCAACGGTGACCTAGTCCAAATCTCTGAAATCCTAAACGATTGTAACATCACAGTATCAGGACATGTTATTCCTGCACAACTGTTGCCAATGACTTTGGCAGGTTTTGACATTGTCCTAGTAATGGATTGGTTAGCCTCTAACCAAGCCCGTATCGTATGTGATAAGAAAGCTATAGAACTTCGTTCAAAGGGCAATATCTTAAATATACATTGCGATAAATTATCCAACTCTGTTGGAATAATTTCCATGTTAAAAACTACAAAGTATTTATGAAAAGGATACTTAGCATACCTCGTATCTGTAACCACCGACACTAGAAAAAAGATCGAAGATGTGCCGGTTGTAGCTGAGTTTCATGAAGTTTTTCCCGATGAACTGCCTGGAATTCCACCTGAAAGAGAAGTGGAATTTAGAATTAATCTAGTACCCGGTACAGCACCAATTGCCAAAGCCCCATACAGATTAGCTCCAACGGAGATGCCAAAGCCTTGGGGAGCTCCGGTCTTGTTCGTTAAAAAGAAAGACGGCTCGATGCGCATGTGTATCGACTATCGTGAACTGAATAAAGTCACGATTAAGAACCGTTATCCATTCCCTAGAATCAATGATTTCTTTGATCAACTCAAAGTTCGATGCTTTTCAAAAATTGATCTTCGTTCCGGCTATCATTAATTGAAAATCCAAGAAGAACATATTCCCAAATCTGCCTTCAGAACTCAGTATGGTCATTGTGAGTTCACGGTAATGCCGTTTGGACTTACTAATGCACCAGCAGCTTTCATGAATATGATTAATCAAGTTTGTAAACCTTACTTGGACAAATTCATTATCGTATTCATTGACGATATCCTTATTTATTCCAAGAGTAAGGAAGATCATGCTAATCATTTAAAAATCTTGCTTGAACTCTTGAGAAACGAAAAGCTTTATGCTAAATTCTCAAAATGCGAGTTCTGGTTATCAGAAGTTCAATTCCTTGGGTATATCATTAACGTTGATGGCATCTAAGTTGACCCGGTTAAAATTGAGGCTATATCCAAATGGGAAATCCCGAAGACTTCAACAGAAATCCGTAGTTTCCTCGGATTGGCCAGTTACTATCGAATATTTATCCAAGATTTCTCTCGAATTGTTGTACCATTAACTTTTCTTACTCGTAAGTCAGTTAAGTATGAATGGGGTCCTAAACAATTTGAATATTTTGAAACTCTGAAACAGAAACTGACACAACCACCCATACTGGCCTTGCTAGATGGAAATGAAGGCTTTTTAGTATACTGTGATGCTTCACACACCGGTTTTGGTTGTGTGTTAATGAAAGGAAGTAAAGTTATTCTTATACTTCTCGTCAATTGAAAACTCATGAAAAGAATTATACAACCTATGATTTAGAATTGGGCGCCATAGTCTTCACATTAAAATTATGGAGACACTATCTTTATGGAGTAAAATTCACTGATCATAAAAGCCTAAAGTATATATTCAGTCAGAAAGAACTAAATATGAGGCAAAGACGTTGGATTGAAGTTATAAATGATTACGATTGCGAAATTTGTTATCATGAAGGCGAAGCTAATGTTGTAGCTGACGCCTTGAGTAGAAAGGAATATGAGAAACCTAAACGAGTTCGTGCTTTAAGACTCGATCTCCAAATCGGTCTTGTTACTCGTATTAAGGAATCTCAGAAACTTGCTTTACAAGAACCCAACCTTGAGAAAGAAGGATTGGGAGGAATGATCGACCAATTGGTCAAAAGTAATGATGGAATTCTTAGAATGACTAAAAGAATTTGGGATCCTATCTTTGGAAATGTACGTGAAGAAATTCTTAAAGAAGCTCACAAATCCAAATACTCCATGCATCCTGGAAGCGATAAAATGTACAAAAACCTAAAAGCCAATTATTGGTGGATAGGAATGAAGAAACATATCGCTATCTATGTTGCAAAATGTTTAACCTGTTCTCAAGTTAAAACTAAACATCTAAAGCCGTCTGGTTTGTTACAGCAACCTGAAATTCCTGTCTGGAAATGGGAGATGATAACCATGGATTTCATTAGTAAACTTCCCCCAAACCAGTCATGGGAATGATACAATCTGGGTTATTGTTGATAGACTTACTAAATCTGCTCATTTTCTTCCCATGAGAGAAACATTCAACATGGATAAGTTGGCACAGTTATACGTTAACAAAATTGTATCATTACATGGTGTGCCACTATCCATCGTGTCAGATAGAGATAGTAGATTTACTTCTTGATTCTGGCAAAGTTTTCAAAAAGCTCTAGGTACAAAATTGAATCTTAGCACTGCCTACCATCCTCAAACGGACAGACAGAGTGAAAGAACAATTCAAACCCTTGAAGACATGTTAAGGGCTTGTGTTATTGATCTTGGAGGAAACTGGGATGACCATTTACCTCTAATGGAATTCTCCTACAATAATAGCTATCATACGAGTATACAGGCCGCTCCTTTTGAAGCCTTATACGGTCGTAAATGTCGAACTCTGATCTGTTGGTCCGAAATAGGAGAAAATCAGTTATCCGGACCTCAAATAGTCCTGGAAACAACTGAGAAAGTTACTCAAATAAAAGGTAGATTGAAAGCGGCTCGTGATAGTCAAAAGAGTTATGCTAATAGTCGTTAGAATTCAACATCGATGATAACGTTTTGTTGAAAGTTTCACCATGGAAAGACGATGTAAGATTTGGGAAGATAGGAAAATTAAGAACTAGATTCGTATGACCGTTCAAAATATTGAAAAGAGTTGGGGCCATGGACTATCAACTCCAATTACCAGAAGAAATGAATGGAGTACACGATGTATTCCATGTGTTAAATCTATGCAAGTGTTTGGCAGATGAATCTCTTGTGATGCCCCTACAAGATGTAGAGGTAGATAAAAAATTAAGATTCATTGAACAACCTCTACAAATCATGGACAGACAGGAAAAGAGATTAAAAAGAAAGAAATTGATGATCGTGAAAGTGAAATGGAACTCCAGACGTGGCCCTGAGTATACTTGGGAACTGGAGTCTGAAATAAAAAAGAAATATCCTCACTTATTCGAATGATCTCAAGGACGAGATTAAAACAAGTTGGGGAGGATGCAACACCTGCCACGAAAATATCCAAGATATGGCTAAGATACAAACCACAAGGACTATAAGTGTAAATAACCTATATATCAAAGTTCAAAAAGTAGAAATCATGAAAATTCAACGGTAACGGACCGTCACAAGACGGTAACGGTCCGTTACAGGCTGGGCACGCGGACCCTGATAGCTTGCCACGTATCCAGTGACTTATCTTAAAACTTTGACGCGTGGAAGCCCTATAACGGACCGTCACACCTGGTAACAGTCCGTCACGGCCCCAGATTCACCCTGGTGCGCCATGTTTCACTCCGTAAGGGACCGTCACGCCTGGTAATGGTCCGTCATGACCCAAAATGACCAGAGGCTACACGTGTCTGATGACTCACGAACCCTAAACTGGTGACGGACCGTCACCACCCGTAACGGTCCGTCACGGGCTCAGGAATTTCCCTATAAATAGATGGTCGAACTCATTCAATTTTCTCACACCAATACCAATCTTCACTTCCATTTTCTATTCCATAGACCATCTAGCTCACTCCCGACGATCCAGGTTCGATTCCTGCTCTTCGTACTGCCCGGTTAAGCAAGAAACGCTCGTAAAGGTGATGGTACGCTAGAGAAACCAAGATAAGAGGATAGTCTATAAGCTTTCGACTTAGAGGCTCATTCCTATAAACCAAGGTGAATACTTTATCTCTCTGAAAACTTGTGTCAAACATTTTATTTACGAAAATGGTCAAATAAAGGTTAAGGGAATAATGTTCAACGTTCCTCTACGAACAAATCATTCAGGCCATAGGTATGCATAAAACTTGCAAGAGATACATGGGTCTCGGGTGAAATTCCCGGATTACGGTTGGTGCTTGTCTTATAACAACTTCGGAGGAAACTAGTCCGTTGTTATAAGACATAACGCCAGTGTATACTGTGGTGTGATTGAACAGGACGGGCATGCTGAATGTGTGGATTGAACATAAAGTTGTGATTATGAAATTAATACTTGTTTGTGCCAAATAATTTTAAATGTCAAGATAATTGTATTCACCGGCGTTCGCGCTGACGTTTTATTTTCAAAATGTTTTCAAGAAACGAATAAACTGAAATAAGAAAGGAGTATGGGCAGACATCAGATCTGACCCAAATGTGAGAGGCAGACATCATATCTGACCTATGAAAAGGATAGACTTACACGTTGGATTCTCAGGCCTCGTGTGTAGAAAATCCTAAAGAAAAGAAGAGGGAGATAGAACTAGGGGATTGATTAACCCTTGGTAGTACTATTTCCAGTGGATATAAATGTATTTGATTTCAAACACTGATTTGTAATCAAAATGAAAAGGGTATTTAAATCCCTATGTTTATAAAGTAAATAAAAAAACTTTTGTTTTCCAACTGAGTTTTGATATTTACAAATACAACCCTTGTGGTTGAAAGAAAGTTGAAACGATCCTTTTAAAAAAGACTTCCGCTGTATTTATGAAAACTCTGAAATCAAAAGTTCAAATGTGATACCAATCATTGATCGCACGAGTCAAGGGGGTGCCCGGGGCGGGGTGTGACAAAACTCAAACCGAATGGTCTTGATGTGGTTGGTGAAATGAGAATCCAATTAAGGCTTGACCGAGGCTCGGAGCTTAAAGGCGAAAGGTTAGTAATGATAAATGTCGTTGGTCGATATATGTGGTGTCCAAGGTGAATTATGTGTGTCAAAACTTGTCTTAGGATTTGTTACATGGAGATGATAAATGCAATCATGCATATTATGTTACCCATCATGCCTGGCAAGTGTGATTCGTAAGATAACATGTGTAAGTGTCCTTATGATAACCATACAACAATGAACATTTCTAAGGATTAGGTGAAGGTGATTATATATGTATATATGTATTGTATGTATATTGGGTGATTATACGGGGGTGAATATATATATAGTTGAGAGATAGAGCCTTATAGAGTATGATTGGAGGCATATATGTAGGTAGAACATCTAAAATTTAAACAAAACATAGTCGGGGAATGACTAACGAGGATAGGTGTTAGTAGATGGAAATTGTGGATGGGAGTTATCATATGGACTCAGGTACGATAGAGTCTACGTGTGTATCACCTCGAGGGTGGTGAGGAGCATGGGATTGGCTGAGGGAACAAGAAAGCAACATTCTAGTGGAGGATGGCTAGAACCTTCTATCCTGTCGTGTCAATCTACCTTCAAGGAAGATATGGCATATTGTGGTGATCATGTAGAGGAACCGTATGAAGCTTACAGAATGGGAGGAACAACGATTAGTGAATCTAGGAGGAAATAAACTTTGTTTTCACAAGGAGTTTGGGTGACCAAACCAAAGGAGTAAATTGGTGAGGTTGCATCGTTGATTTACCGACGATACATCACCGGAATGAGTTTGGCTTAGGAGTGAGCCAAGGTGGCCCGGAGAATGGAGTACTAATTATGGTGAGTCAACTCCGGGACTTGGCGGGAATTGGTGGGAAGTTCTTCGTGAGGAGAAAGACGAGGACTGTGAAAGCAATGCGTCAGGGGAATTCAAGAGGTGACCATGAAATACTGTACACTGCAAACCGTGTTGGGTCATTTAACTGAGGAGTTCCTTCACATATAGTGGATAGTGGAGGCATTCAACATGATTACGAGCATGTTTTATGACTAGTCATAGTCTTGTTCGGATCTTGAAGTCACGGAAGGAAAGAGGATGGATCTGCTTTATCGATGCTTTCTGTTGACGCTAGAGTGGATTCTTGCGTGTGGTGTATGACTCAGATGGAGTTGATTAATACATGTGTCAAGGAGAGATCGAAAATGGGAGACAAGTGGAGTATAAGGAGGAATTGAGCAGTGACTTCATGAAAGTCAAATATTCTAGTCGAGCTAGAAACCTTTTGGGGAAGCAATACATGTTACTATCGTAGGTATGGAAAGTAACTTGAATGGATAATGATGGGACACACTATGCTATAGTGTTATAGTCCTAATATCATGTGCTACAGTTGTTATAAATCGGGATACAAGGGTGATAAAAGGGGGAGAATTAGAAATCTTTGAGGCCTTCGAGTCGGACATTTCTAATTACCAAGGATGAGACTGAAGTCTTTTGGTCTTATTGTCGGGTGAGAAGCTATGTAGATCAGTGGATTTGGAGGTGATCATTGTTAGGGGTATTAAAAGTTGAAGATTTCGTTATGTGGTAGTTGGAGGTTGTGTACGAAACAATCTTATGGAGTTGAGTCCTACGATTGAAAAGACAATGGCTGGTTACTTAGTAACAATATCAATGTCATGAATGATTAAGGAGTAATGTGTTTATCTTTGCTCATCTAGAGATAGTAAAGCACGAGGTGTACGAAATGGTGTATACATTGCTTATACCATTAACATCAACCGGGGGTACAATGGAATGCTTAGTGTTCCAGTTGTGAAGGTGTCCAATAAGGGCTATTATGCCCGAGTGCTTCGCTTAGGAGTACACTAACCTTTCGGTGGAAAGGGAGGATAGAGTAGTCCATGTGTGCACTGATTGTCGGAGGTAGAACAAAGTGACCAAACATCCTGCAATTATTGGTCTTTCTGGGTTGGGGTGTATAGAGCGTCAACTTCACGGGTGGTCGTATAATCATCGATAGTCATTTATATCTTCGAAACAAGGTTGTTTACGCTCAATATTTTCGTGAGCTTCTTGAAAATTTTTAGAATGAGAGGTTCTTCTTTGAATTGGTCGGGTGTGCCATTTTGGCTTCGGTGAAATCCAATTTTGGATGATATGGTGGAGTCTGAGGGCATCCCAGTTGACCCGTCAAATATTTAAATAGTCGAGGGGTAATTGGTGTTTGAAGTCTTTGAACTTCGCAAATGGTGCTTGAAGTCTCCGAACTTCACAGTTGGTGTTTGAAGTCTTCGAACTTCACAAATGGTGTTTGAAGTCTTGGAACTTCACAATTGGTGATTGGGTCACGGTTAGAGATTTACCTTCCAAGGTTTTGAAAGAGGGATCGTGTGAGACAGTTACCATGTCCTCACTAGGAAAGTTGTATGCAGGTGACGGGATCCTTGAATTCCAACAGTATAAAACATTTGAGACCTTAAATCTCAATGGATGGATTGGTGTGGATGTTATGAAACTTCCAATTATGAGGTGGAAGGAGACATAGTCAAGGATGTTGACAAATGTCTCGTTGGCTTGTGACTAAAGCCACACACTAAAGGAAGCTCATGTGGGAAGCCTCAACTGCTTCATATACCTATGCGTGATAGGAGGAAACTTGTAGTAATTTGACTGCAAGAGTATTTGGAAACGGTGGAAACATGTATCGTTTTGGATAATGGCAGGTCTTTCGACCAGGGAGTATGCATATCCTATTCTTAGAGGAAGCCTACTTTTATGAATGATCGAAGAATGCCGATTTCATGGAGGGTATGATACGGCATGGAGTAATCGTATCTTTTAAATTAGAATGAAATATCGGCTTCACTTGTCCATTTGGAGGAATCGGGTGATTAGTTTACCGTTGGTCGGGAGACATGGTGTCATCTTACCCATCTTTATGGATTTCGATGTGCCATCGTACGATTTACTAAATGGTGGACGGTGTCGGACACCGATTAATTTGGTGGAATTGATTGTTGGGCGTCTAGAATCAATGGTGTGATTGAAGATTTATTGTAGAAGATCTTGTAAGTGAGCGTAATTGCTAATCCGCTCAAGATGTGACAGAAAACCCTAGATGAATATAGGGAGAAGGTGTGTTAATATTTAAGTGGGAGCATGGTGCTATCATAGTTTCCCTTTGAAAAGGGGGTGTTTCGGGTTTGAAAACGTGGGAGGCTAAGTCCCGTTTTGATGGGTCATCCAATTTACAGACTGTAATGGTGTGGATTTCCATTTGGAGTTAGCAGAGGAGTCGAGTACACTCCATGAAACATTTCACGTGGTCTATTCATGGAAAAGTTTGACAGGAGAAGTTATTGTTGCTTCTTATGGTGTTATTGAAATGGATGATGAATATTCCAACTAGAGGAACCGGTGATTACCTTGATTAGTGAGGCGAACTAATTGTTGCAATAAGAAGATAAACCAGTTGTTGGTTGTTGGAAGCGCTTCGAAAGATGAATACAACTTTGGAAAATAAAGAAGGGAGACTGGAATGCTCTCCAATTTGTGCATGTGGCGGCTGGTTTCGAGGACGAAACCCTAAATTAGGGGGGATTATTTGTAACGAACCAGAAATCCAAATATAATATTATTTGCCTTAATAATATTATGAGGGGTGAATTGGATTAAAGTTATGTGGAGGGTTCCTTTTAAATAATACAATTCATTAGTTATGGAAGAGGGAGTCAAAAATAGAAGTGTAGGGGCTGTTATGTAAATTTCACAAATCAGTTTTGTGTTTGGGGGGTGTCACGCAAAATACACCATGTGTGTGTGTTTTTGGTGTGGATCATCACGAGAGCAAGGAAGGAGATGACCAAATCCGAAATTGAGATTTTGCATGTGAAATCAACGGGGTTTGATGCAATCCTCTTCTTCCAATCAGCAATTGTAAGCGTTCTTCCATCTCTGAATCTCCTTCAATGGTGTTCTTGGTGGGTTTTAGTGAAAACCAAGTTTGGGGCTGAATTGGTGATTGATCATGATTATTAACTTGTTATCTAGTCTAACTAAGGGTGATGGGAGGTGTTTAACATCCTAGAATCATCTAATTTCAGTTATGAGAAATTAGGGTTCTTGAGTTGTAAATTGGGGGTTTTGATTTGGGGGATGTTAAATTGACAAATTAAAGGTTGGTAAGTGTCTATGGTGTTAATAGACACAACATTTGGTGAAATCCCCAAATTTGAATGTTGAATGGTGATTTAAAGTTCATGCCCAGAAGGTGTTTGATAAAATACCTAAACCAAAATATTTGTAGAAAACTTGAGTGATTTACAAGGTTTACTTGGTTAATATAAATAATTATAAGTCAAGTTTAAATTAGTGGGCACAAGCTTATGGTGAACATAGATGGTGAATTGATGGATTAGAAGTTTGACTATTATGAGTCAAACGGGTCATTTGGATCGAAAGGTGATATTTGGTGTTGCGGCTTTGTTTGAGGTCATGTTAATCAAACTAAGTTAGAATCATGATCTTTGGATCATAAAGGTTTGTTGGGTGTCAATTGGTGGTCAATGGATTACTAATTAACAATGGGTCGTATAGGTGATCAAGTAGGAAGGAAGCTAGCTTGGAGGATCAAGCGGGATCATCTTTAGAAAATGGTGTGCTTTGCACTAAGTTAGTAATGATAGGAGTATGTCATACATTGTTGATTGCTAATTCTGTATGTAGTAATGTATAGATAAAGACTGATGGCTACAGAAATTCTCTAAGTATGGATGCTGCGGACTCTACAAAGTTGCCATTGATGAAGTTGATGCAGATAAGTGCTGATGTTGCGGATATTTCAACTTTGTTGTTGATCTACAACTATGTTGCGGATAGGCTTTATCTGCTGAAGTCCAAAGTTGCTGCTGATAGGCTTCTCGGCAACATCAAACATTGATGCTACTGATAGGCAAATCATTAGCAACTTTGACTTTACTACTGACACCATTTGCTGCAACACTAACACACCTTTCAGCAGAAGGAATGTTATTGGTGAAGATGACAAAAGACAATGCTCCTACTTCTGATTACCCCTGCAAAGATTCGTAAGAAGACTTTTGTTTTGTAGTTGTCTTTTTGCTGCCGTTGTGTTTTTGTTGTCCTCCAATTGTATTGTAGCTTTTATATGTACAAGATCAACGGTCTGTGTTTGATCTGATCCTTAGAATCAAGGGTCTGTCTTGATTCTAAGTTCCCTATATATGTATTGTTTCTCTTCATTTGTATGTATGCTTCCTTAGAGTTTTCTCTGTAACTTGTTAACATTGAAGAGTAATACAATTTACATTTATCAGTATTCTCATTGTTTCTTGTTGCATTGAATAGTTGTTATTGTTTCTGCCAATATCGACTAAACAGAACCATCTTGTAATACATCGATCCTACAAGTGGTATCAGAGCTTTGGCTCTCAGATTAAGCAAATTCACATTTGTTTAATCACTTTCTGGTTCTGTTACTATTATCTCTTTGTTGCACATCATCCATCCAAAGTATGGCACAAAATACTAGATTTGATGCTATTGGAAGCCTTCACAGACCACCAAGGCTAGCTTTGGCTCTCAGATTAAGCAAATTCACATTTGTTTAATCACTTTCTGGTTCTGTTACTATTTCTTCCGCTATCAAGAATATGGAATGTGGAGATCCATAATTGATGGTCCTTATGTGCCAATGGTGGCCTCTGCTGATTCTGGAGGTCCGTCTGTCCCTAAAGAAGCTTCAAAGTATTCTGAGGAAGATATCAAGAAGATGGAGGTAGATTTTAGATCTCTAGGAGCCATTCAAATGTGCCTGCCAAATGAGATATTTCACAACTTCAAAGAATACAAGACTGCTAAAGATCTATGGGAAGCTCTTGAGAAGATGTTTGCTGGATCTGAAGAAGTTAAAGAAAACAGGAGAGACATGCTGAAGCAACAATAAGAGAACTTTGTGTACAAGGATGGTGAGTCTCTTACAACCCAGTACAACAGGTACACTTATCTTGTTGGTGAGCTGCAGTGTGCCAAAGTCAACCTAGAGAATGAAGATATTCTCAAAAAGTTCATCAGATCTCTTCCAAACTATTGGACACTTTATACAATGTCAATTAGAAGAACTGAAAACTTGAAGACTCTCATCATGACAGAATTGTTTGGTATGTTGAAGACATATGAGTTGGAAGTTATTCAAGCAAGATAAAGAAAATCAGGTTATCCATCTACACCCACATCATCTACCACCACCTCTGCACTACATTCTAACCATACATTACCAAGCAAAAGCAACTATTATCCTCCCATTGTCACACATCCTCAAACACCCAACTCACAGGTAAACAATTCTCCCTTCCTTCTTGAAGCTCCTCCTCAAAATCCTAACCCTGCTGCCTTTGTTTCTAATACCCCAAGCAACATGTCGTTTATCAAGGAAGATCTAGAGTACTTTCACCCAGATGACTTATAAGAGATGGATATACAACATTCTCATGCCATGTTGTCTCTTAGAGCAAAAAGGTTCTACTCTAGAACTGGAAGACCTATTCCAAGAAACAGTTCAAACACTAGAGTTGGTTTGGAAAAAAGCAAGTTAAGATGCTACAACTGTAACCAACTTGGTCATTTTGCTAGAGAATGCAAAGCACCAAGAGCCAACCCAGCTGTTGCACAACCAAGACAGGCTCAACAAGGTCAAGCAGGTCAAAACACTCAACCTGCTCAAACTGCTGCTTGTGCAACTCAACAGGATCGATCAACTGACTTTGACTGGAACTTTCAATATGAAGAAATATTTGCCAATACCCAAGCTCTCATGGCAGACACCACAGAGATCCCACCTCAGGTATATGAGAATCTTTGCTCTCAAGCTTGCATATAGAAAGCATAACCAAAACCTAATAGATCAAAATGAAGAGTTTCATCAAATGAAGTATGAATTCAAAAAGGTTGAAAATGGTTATAAAGAAGATATTAACTGCCTAAAGAAAGATATTTCATCATTAAAACATGAACAAACTAATCTTGAAACTCAGATTAATGATCTATTGATTAAGTTAAAAGCTACAAGAGCTGAGCTGGCAGATCAAAATCTGTACCACCACCCACTGAGTCTTGAAACTCAGATTAATGATCTATTGGTTAACTAAATATGAGTCTGCATCCAAAAAGCTGCAAAGATTGTTGGATGCTCAAATCCATGAAAAGGTGACTGCTGGTCTTGGGTGCCAAGCTGAACAGCACAAATCTGTACCACCACCCACTGATTATGTAGCCATACATGAACCTAACTTCAAACTAAACAATCTTGACTATGCAAACTGAAACCTTGATCCTTCCAAGGAAGATATTGTTGTGCAAGAATGCAGTACTTCCACTGAGTCTAATTCCATATACTCAGACTCACCTGAAAACTATGATGCCCTTTTACTTCCCACAAATGAAGTAGTTCTGGAAACCACCAAATCTGGGAAAGTGATTCAAACCAACTTTCCAAGTCCCTTCATTCCATCCATACCAGTGACACAACCCACCAAACAGATCAATATCATCTTTCCTCCTCAAGGAAGAAAGCTGATCATTGAAAAAGGAAAATCCTCAACATCCTCCAACTTCAACCCTTCAAAGAAAGTGTTTGACATCTGTCATTCACCTGGAGAAGAATGTCATATGTTCAGAAGACATTGGAAGAAGCCACCTTTGAACACAACAAAAATCATCCCTGGAATTTCAAAGATCTATTCAAAAGAAAGGACTATGTGTACTTTCAAAGAGACAAGATTGTAAAATCATGTTTTGTTTGTGGAAAATACAATCATAGAGCAAGTACCTGCTTTTATTACCTTCAGCAGCAAAGGAATATCAAGCATCAAGCTTTTGAGAAAACCAACAAAAACAAGAAAGTAAGAAGCTATGAAGCAAGATCAAATCAGTTCAGAAAGTCCATTTCTCCACCAAGACATACTGTTGTTGCAAAAACCCCAAAAGCTCAACAATCTTGCATCATCTGTGGTGAATCAGATCATTTTGCTGCAAATTGCAAGTTTAATCCTTTCAACCAGTTCTCTCCATCATCAGCAGCAACCGTCAAAATCATTCTTGATAGACAAAAATCTGTCTATAAAAGAATTCCCACAGAAAAAACCATCTTCAACAGGAAGATGAAGAGTGAGAAGTCAGTGATGATTGAACAAGCTAAACCATCAGCAGCAACCAAGACTGCTGTGATCAATTCAAATCAAAGAAGACAAAGAACATAGTAAAGCCATCAGCAGCAACCAAGCCTGCTGTTGATCAGTCAAAGCCTTCAGCAACAATCAAGTCTGCTACTGATCAGTCCAAACCCAGCACTAGCAAGAACAAAGCAAAACCATCAGCAGCTAAAGTTACATCTGCTACTGATAGTGCTAAAAGAATTGCAAAGTCCCCCCAAGTCTGCAAGTTCTGGGAAGCAAAGTCTAAATCCCCATCAAAGTAGAGCATCATCATTGGATCCATTGAATGCCAGATTGCTGATGATCTTATTCTTAAGTCGAAAGTCCCACCCAAGTTTGCAAGCTCTTAGGTCCCCCTTTCTAACTAGAACTCTCTCCTGTGCAGGAGCAGCCAGGTAACAAGGATAACATATGGGTTGTAGACAGTAGTTGTTCCATGCACATGACTAGCAACAGGTCCATCCTCTCAGACTTCAGAAACTTTCATGGTGGATATGTTGCCTTTGGGAATAATTCAAAGGGAGGGACTATCACTGGACAAGGAACTGTGTCCAATGAATGGATGAGCATTGAAATAGTGAGATATGTGAAAGAATTAAAGTTTAATCTCATGAGTGTATCATAGATCTGTGATAAAAAACATTGGATGCTTTTCACAGATGAAGAATGCTTTGTGCTATCCCCTGGGCTAAGCAAACCTCCTACAGAGATCTTGTTAACTGCTCAAAGAAAAGACAATCTCTATGTGCTTGATATGAACAAGATTACACCATCTGGCATTGTATCTTGCTTTCTATCCAAAGCATCAGTTGATGAATCTGCTCTATGGCATAGGATTTTGAGTCATGTGAATGTCAAAACCATCAACAGGTTGGTCAAAGGAAATCTAGTCAGAGAACTACCTGATAAAGAATTCCAACTTGAAGATCACTACATAGCATGCTTGAGGGGAAGCAACACAAGAGTTTTCACAAGCCCAAGACACTTAATTCTAATGACACTCAACTACAGCTGCTCCATATGGATCTTTTTGGTCCTACAAATGTCATGTCTATGGGCAAGAAGTCATATTGTCTGGTGACTACTGATGACTATACCAGATCTCATGGGTATACTTCTTGAGAACTAAAGATGAAACTGCTGAGATTCTCAAAGCCTTCATTCTTTGGGTTGAGAATCAAAGCAATCAAAAAGTCAAAACAATAAGGTGTGATCAAGGTACATAGTTCACAAATCAAACCTTGAACTGTTTTATGAGAGCAAAGGTATCCAAAGACAATACAGTGCTCCAAGAACCCCTCAACAAAATGGGGTTGCTGAAAGAATAAATAGAACTCTAATTGAGTCTACCAGATCCATGTTAGCTGACTCAAAGCTGCCTCTCACATTCTGGGCTGAGGCAGTTAGTATAGCCTGCTATGTTCAAAATAGAGTTCTCATTGTCAAACCTCTCAACAAAACACCTTATGAATTGTGGTTCAATAGAGTTCCCTACATTGGCTTCCTGAAACCTTTTGGATGCTCATGTACTATTCTTATTACCAGTGGAGTTCCGCCAAAATTTGGTGCCAAATCTGATGAAGGATACTTTGTGGGCTATTCATCTCAATCCAAAGCCTACAGAGTATTCTACACTAGAACAAGAATCATTGAAGTATCAGCAAATGTGGAATGTAGGGAACACATTCCATGTGAAAAGGGAAAAAGGCTAGACTTGTTGTTTGATATAGACTCATTCTCTCTATTTGAGCCTCTCATCTTCTCAAAGATGGAGTCTTCATCTTCACAAGAGCAAGCCACTTCCTCAAATGATGACTATATATTAGGTTTCAATGGTCCATCCATAAGAATCAAAATACCATCCATTGATCATCCTTCTATTGTCAATGCCATTGAAGCTGGTGAAGCCAGAACAAGCAGCTCAAATGTAACAAGAAGCAGTCTCTTTAAACATGATGATCCAAATGAAACCATTGATCACTCTGCAGCTGACATAAAGGCACCTGCTGCATATGAGGGTACTGTATCTGATGCTGTTGAAGACACATCTGCAAACTCCTTTGAAGATGTTCCTGATCAGAACCACAGCAATCTTGACCAAGGAATACAACTGGATGTTGTTACAACCCAAAGAATCAACAAAGAACATCCTCTAGAGAATGTCACTGGTCCATTTCAATAAGGAGTTCAGACAAGAATAACATCTTATGAAGCAAATATATGTCTTTACTCCTGCTTTCTGTCTCAAGTTGAACCAAAGAAAATAGATGACGCCATGCAGCACAACAGCTAGATTGAAGCAATGCAAGAAGAGTTGCTGCAATTCAAGAGACAAGAAGTGTAGACACTAGTTGATCTGCCGCCTGGTCAAACTACTATAGGCACAAGGTGGGTCTTTAGGAACAAACAAGATGAAAGAGGGATTGTGATCAAGAACAAAACAAGACTTGTAGCTCAAGGCTACACTGTGGAAGAGGGAATTGATTACGATGAGATATTTGCACCTGTTTCCAGGCTGGAGGCAATCCGAATCTTCCTATCATATGCTACATCCAAGAGCTTCACTGTTTATCAGATGGATGTCAAGAGTGCTTTTCTCTATGGGAAGATTGGTGAGGAAGTCAATGTTAGACAGCCTCCTGGCTTTGTAGATCCTTCACATCCTGACAAGGTGTTCAAACTAGATAAATCTCTATATGGGTTACATCAAGCCCAAGAGCCTGGTATGAAACTTTGTTAGGATATCCACTCAGCAACAATTTCAGAAGAGGTGCTATTGATCAGACTTTGTTTATCTAAGATGAAGGGGGAGAGATTCTCCTAGTACAAATCTATGTAGATGACATCATTTTTGGATCAACAAAGAAGAAGTTATGCAAAGACTTTGAGACCCTCATGCATTCAAAGTTTGAAATGAGTTCAATGGGTGAACTAAATTTCTTCTTAGGTCTCCAAGTCAAACAAGTTCCAAATGGAATCTTCATTAGCTAATCCAAATATGTCAAAAGCATCTTGGAAAGATTCAAGCTGGCTGACTGCACTGCTACAAGAACGCCAATTCAAGTGCACCATCAACTGTCCATAGACAAAAATGGTCAAGACACTGATTAACATCAGTACAAGGCAATGATTGGATCACTCATGTATCTGACTGTATCCAGACCAGATATCATGTTTGCAAGTAGCTCCAAAGACTTCACATCTCCATGTTGTCAACAGAATTTTTAGGTACCTGAAGGGAGCTCCAAGACTGGGGCTATAGTACTCCAAAAATGACAAATTCAATCTGTATGCATACACTGACAGTGACTATGGAGGCTGCAACTTGGACAAGAAGTCCACATCAGGAGGATGTCAATATCTGGGAGGAAGACTTATCTCTTGGCAATGCAAGAAGCAGACATGTGTATCAACATCAACATCAGAAGCATAATACATTGCAGCTTCAAGTTGATGTGCTCAAGTGATTTGGATTCAAAATCAAATGCTGGACTGTGGAGTGACATTCATGACAACTCCCATTCATATTGACAACAAGAGTGCTATATCAATTACCAACAATCCTCTACAGCACTTCAAGACAAAACACATTGACATCAGGTATCATTTCATTAGAGATCAAGCTGAGAAAAGGAGAATTATTTTAACTAAAGTTTATACCAATGAGCAATATGCTAACTTATTCACTAAAGCCTTTGATGAAGCTAGATTTAAATATCTAGTAGAATCCATTGGTATGATGAACTTTGACTAAAATCCTTCTCTAAAATTAAAATAATAAAAATGTGTTTGTCTTTCCTTGTTGTTTTTAATAAAATCCTCCTGAAAATTCAAAAATATTTTAAGTAATTTTTGATAACTTCATCTGTCAGCAGAAAACACTTTTGCTGCTGATAGGTTTAGTCATCAGTAGTAAAAGCCTTTGCTACTGATTTCTTTAGGCCATCCAGAGAAACATGTTTGCTGCGGATAGCTTTAAGGCAATCAACAACAACACCTTTTGTTGCGGACCATTATATCCATCAGCAGTAACTAAGTTTGCTACTGATAGACATAACCATCAGCAGCAACCAATCTTTCTACGGATGGGTAAAAATTGGTTCAAATTAACTTTTACCCGCTGTAAAAAATTCATTGTCAGTCTTTACCATAACTGCTACAGTGTAGTGCAGCTATAAAACAGCAAAAAAAGTAAAGCGTTACTGTAGATGTCATACCTACGCTGCTTTCTTTTGTACGGTACAAGTGATTGTTGCTCAATCTCCTCAAACCCTTCCGTTATAACAAAATCAAATTCCCTCCATTCAATTCTGACCTAACTCTTCATCTTTTCTTTCTCTCACTCAAGCATTCAATGCTTCCTGCACCCATAACCAACTTTCAAAAACTTCCCTCCACTCATCATCAAGATGGCAAACCCTGATATTAACAATCCTGATGATAAAATTTCAACATACCACAACCTTGTGGCATACCTGGTAAAGGGAAAGAAATCTGAGGGCTTTGATGATATGATTGACTTCCTGTGTCGATCAAAAATACACTTTGCTCTAACCGTCAACCCAACAGTCTACATATCACATATGGAAGATTTCTGAAACTCCTCCTCCTCCTACTCCACTGAATTGGGGATTCCCTAAATCAAAGACAAGGTAGACAGCAAGGACATCACTGTCACTGAAGCATCTCTAAGAAAACACCTCAAGCTTCAAGATGAAGGAAGTGCAGACTCATACTCACAGGCTGACTACATGAGGACCTTTGTATCCATTGGGTATACTGGAAATCAAAAGGAGTACACAATAGAGAAAGCCTTACTGGGTCCACCATGGAAGTACCTATGCCACACTCTTTTTCAATGCATATCCCAAAAGAGAAGTGGTTGGCATCAACTCAACTCTGGACTCGCATCTGCAGTCCATGGACTGGTAAATGGCTTACCCTTCAATTTCTCTAATTTAATCATTGAAGGTTTGAGATATAACCTTCAAGAAGGGGCAAAACAAGCCTTTTACATGTACCCTAGGTTCTTGCAGGAAGTTTTAAATGGTGAACTAAAAGACCTTTCAAAATCTGCAAGAATCTACATTGTTGGGTCACATAAAAATAACATTTTCAAAAGCATGAGAACTGTTTCAGAAATGTTCTCTAGGGTAAATGTTCCATTGTTACCTACAATGTTGAACATACAAAGTACCCAGGGTGACAGCTCAGCAGTCCCAGCTGATACTGATCTCACACCCTCCACTTCAAAGCCTGAAACAACAACATCTGTTTCCATTGATCGAACCCCTGTGCAACTTACTGAGGGTGCACAGGTACAACAAATACTTACTCCTGCACTTCAAGCCCAACTGGAACAAAGGGCCCCAGTTGAGGCAAGCTATACCAGGAAGAGAAAGAATAATCCTTCTATTCTTAGCTCAGAGGCCCAGTCCTAACCTAAAAGACCTCATCTTGAGTCACAACACTCTGATGAGAATATCATAAGGGATAGCCACAACACTAGGGTGACTTCCTTGGAAAGATCCCTATTAGGACCAGGACTAGATCTCGAGTCCATAGAGAATCCCCCCGAGCCCATACATTTGTTTCTTCTTTGAACTTAAGTGAAGAGGCACCTAGTCAAGATGATGTAGCTTCTCCAACTACCACTATCACGAAGGTACTGATTGACTTGGCCGCTAATGTACCCAGCCCAAGTTCATCACCTGAGAAGGTTCACTCTAGGAGCATTGATAGAGTGAATATGGAAGGGGCTGTCACTATTTCTGGTCCATCAATTGACCAAGTGGACAGTGACAACATCACTAACTCCCCAACCATGGCAACTCATAGTGAGGATGTTTCCTGTGAAACATTCTTCACTGAGAGGAATCCCATGAGCCAAGAAAACCAGGGTTGTGGGGAGGCAGAGCTAGGCCTAAGGCCCCATCTTGTTCCAAGGATTCCACATCTGTGGATGAGGACAGACTGAAACTTGAAAATTTAGAATTGACGGCAAGGGTAGCTCTGCTAGAGGCTGAAGTGTCTAAACTAAGGCATCAAGTCTCTATGCATAAGTGCCACAAATGCCCCACCATGAATTCTTCTTCCCTTGTATCTGTGGGAACTCAAACAGACCAAATTATATGCACTGATGCAACCAAAAGGGGGAGGAAAGTTCTGAAGATGACAAAGACAGTCTGGATGCTTGGGTCAAAGAGCAGGAAGAATTTCAAAGAACACACTTCAAACATGCCTTTGTTCAAGTTCATGAGCTGCTGGATACTAGAGATGAAGAGGAAGAGATCTCTGAGAAGTGGAAGATAGTTGTCAGGGCTGTAGATGAAACTTTCCCTAAGGAGATGGAGATAGAGAAGGAAGAAGAAGAAGCCTTACCCCTTGTCCAAGTGCTTGAAGCTGCTGATAGCATTTCAAGACAAGTCATAACCCCCAGTTCCCTTTAACAGCAAACCACTAGGAGTTTGATTCAATCTTGTCATGGGGTTATGATGGTTTATTAGACAGGTTCTGGGTTGGGTGGGAGTTCTCTTGGGTAGAAGAACTGGATTGGGACAACTTGAATGCACTTGACATCTTGGCTCTACATACTATTGAATGCATCAACATATCCAAGGATCTCTCTGCCATGCTTACTATTGACCGTTTCCATGATCTAATGGAAGATAACATGCCTTACTTTGAGAGATTCCTTGAAGAAGCCAAGAAAGTTGCCTATCCCTGCCTTGAGCAAAAAGAAGCAGAGTCCTCAAGTGCAGCCCAAGTAAGAGCAGTTCAAAGACTGGCTTTGATGAGAAGCAATGTCATGACAGAAGATCAGATTCTAAGCTTAAGAAGATACGTATACAATGATGCTGTCAGAGGACTTGAAATCTATGGATGGTCCAACACTAATCCTTCAGGAATCAAGATCTTTCTATGTGATGGATCATCCATTGAGATCAACAACATCAAGGAAATCTTAATGCTAAACAATGACTTCCTCTTCAAGGTCTTGGAGCTAAGATCACAGATCTTTGCACTCAATTCATCAAGAAGTCAAGAGATGATACAACTTGTTGAAAATTTCCTGAAAGATGGTGGATGGATTGTCTTGGATGTATCTTCTGAATCATCTGGGTCCCCTCCTTCCTCTCCAAAGGTTATGCTCAATGCTGCAACACTCACTGCTCATAATGCTCCATTGAAGGTTATAAAGGAGTGGGAGTATGTTTTTCGTGAAGAAGAAGAAGAAGAGGCTCCTCCCTTGTCTATTCCACAAATTGCCAATGAAGCCTATGCTGGGGCCTCAATAGCAACCTCCTCATCTGCTAGTATGGTCAATGAAGCAGAAGCAGAGGCATCCAATAAAGACAAAAGGAAGGGTATAATGACAGAAGAAGAAGAAGAAGAAAATAAGATAGAGGAAGAGAAAAGAGAGATAGAAAGAAGAAGAAGAAGAAGAAGAAGAAAATAAGATAGAGGAAGAGAAAAGAGAGATAGAAAGAAGAAGAAGAGAAAGAGAAGTAGAAGAGATGGCATAGCTAAAGAAAGACCAGGAAAGGAAAGCTGCCATGATCTTCAGAGAACAACAAATAAGCATAGCTGCAGGATCTCTGGATGCCACAAAAGTACAAGTCCCTGTAGCTTCACAGATTGATGAAGATGAAGCTCTGGCTCTCAAGGTACAGGAACAACTGGACAGAGAAGATGAAGAGAGAGAAAAACAAAAAGCTAAAGAAGCTAAATTTAAAATAACAGACTCTCAGCTAGCCAAAGAGATGAGAGGGGAGTTGATTGAGATCCTAATTTCTCAAGGCAATGATGCAGACTACCTTGAGAAACTATCCAATAAATAAATCTATAGAGCTTATATGGGTCAACAAGGAGAACTGGCAAAGAAAAAGAGGGCTGAAGAAGAAGAGAAAGCCAGACAAAAGTCTAGGAAAGCCATTGCCTTAAATAAAAGAACATATGAAGAAAGAAACGTCATGATGGACTTTCTTAAGGCAAGAGGTGAGAGTGGAAAGAGGCTAGGTCCCATGAACTTCATGAACCTTCAATCCCTCTATAGACAAGTGAAAAAGGAAGAAGAGGAGAGACTTAAGAAGACAAATCAGACAAAGAGGGAAAGTACCACTGAAGATGAAAGAAAACAAAAGAATCCCAGAACAGATTCCTTGGTCCATCCTCCTTCTATCCAACCTATTCCTTCTCTTATACTACACTCCTCCACTCCCAAAGAGTCCAAATCCTAACACCCAACTCCCTCTCAACCACATCCTCCTATAAAGAAAACAAAACCTCCTACCAGCTCTTCTGATTCAAGGAAGATTGTCCAATGGTTCTATAGTGATTCAGATGAGTGGTATGAAGTCTTTAGAGGAGAGCTAGAAAAGAAAAGATAAATCTACATTTCTGTTGATGAGGTGATGCAGCTTCCAGATTCTGATCTACAGAGAATTCTTGAGCTGGGTGAAGCTCATGAGCTTGACAATGAAAGTGGGAGACACCTCTTGCTAGTAATAAAACATCATTTCAATCCTAGAAAAGAGGTTGTCATTGATTTCAAACCAATCCAAGCCCACTTTCCTATTGTCAAATGGTCCTACAATGTTGCCATTGATGAATACACTCTGGTTGATGTCAAAGGAAACAAGATGAGGTGTACTAACAAGGCTATCTTCAACATGCCAAGGAAGGACATCAAATCTCTTTTTGAAATTCCTTTTGATAATCCTAGCAAGGACCCAAGAGGCTATGAGACTGCAAGGATCATCCTGAACATGCAGAAAATTTATGATCAAAGGCAGTAGATATTTTTGGTAGCATCAGTCTAGGGAGAGTTTGTAGAGATAAAGACTAATGGCTACAGGAATTCTCTAAGTGTGGATGTTGCGGACTCTATAAAGTTGCCACTGATGAAGTTGTTGCAGGTAAGTGCTGATGTTGCGGATATTTAAACATTGCTGCTGATCTACAACTATGTTGTAGATAGGCTTTAACTGCTGAAGTCCAAAGTTGCTGTTGATAGGCAAATCATCAACAGCTTTGACTTTACTACTGACACCTTTTGTTGCAACACTGACACACATATCAACAGAAAGAATGTTACTGGTGCAGATAACAAAAGACAATGCTCCTACTACTGATTGACCCTGCAAAGATTCCTAAGAAGACTTTTGTTTTGCAGTTGTCTTTTTACTGCAGTTGTCTTTTTTTGTCCTCCAATTGTAGTGTAGCTTTTATCTGTACAAGATCAACGGGTCTGTGTTTGATCTGATCCTTAGAATCAAGGGTCTGTCTTGATTCTAAGTTCCCTATATATGTATTGTTTCTCTTAATTTGTATGTATGCTTCCTTAGAGTTTTCTCTGTAATTTGTTAACATTAAAGAGTAATACAATTTACATTTATCAGTATTCTCATTGTTTCTTGTTGCATTGCATAGTTGTTATTGTTTCCGCCAATATCAACTAAACAGAACCATTTTGTAATACATCGATCCTACAAGTAATAATTGTATGATCATGTTGTATGCAAGGGTTATGGATGAAATAGAGGTTTGAAGTCTTAGAACTTCACAAACGAAAAGTTGGGATCTTTGAATCCCACATGTTGGTAAATTATGTATGGGTTATAAAGATGGATTTGGTAACATGTGTGAACACTTGTTTGTATGTTTAGAGTCGTTATTTGGAGTCTAAGAACCCCACTCGTGGTAAATGAGGTCATGAACCTCACTTGTGTTGTTATTGTTTGAAGTCTTTGAACTTCACAAATGAAAAGGGGAATTTGGATCCTTGAATCCCTCGTATCGGTAAATAACGTAAGGGTTATAAATGATGAATAGGGGTTGTGATTGTACACATGTATGATTGCGTTAAAGAGTCGGTATTGAAGTCTAAAAACCTTACCCGGTAGTAATTGAGGTCAAGAACTTCACTAGTTGTAGTTTTGTACTTACTTGGTAGTCATAGATGGTAGTAATTACTCACATTATGTATGTGCATGATGATTTGTTGTTTAAATTATGTGCACTCGTGTGTGTGTGATATTAATTGAAAAGCATACGGGTTTGCATAAAAATGGGGGGGGTGGCGTTTGGTAATTGAGTTCTAAGAATATCACAAAGGTGGTTTGAAATTGAGGTCTCGAGAATCACAAGGGCGGTTTGGATTTGAGGTCAAAGAACCTCACAAAGGTGGCGGTAATTGAAGTTTAAGAACCTCACATGGGCGGGTCGAGTTGTGGTCAAAGAACCACATAAATGTGGCTTGGAGTTTGAGATCTAAGAATCTCACAAGGGGTGAATAATTTGAGGTCTAGAACCTCACAAGGGTGTGTCGACAATTAAAAGCCTTGAGCTTTGAAAATGGTAGTATACTTAGATTTATTTAAAAACTTGATTGTTGATTTATTAACTTGGATTCATAAGAAATCCACACGAGATATTTAGAAGTGATTAAAAGGTGTCTACACTAGTGGTATAACGTTGTGGGATTGTCAAAACAACCGGGGGTCGATTCGAGAGGGTCGGGGTGGCCTTAAAACCGATATTTGGCATTTTTGATTTGCAGCCAGAGCATGCTGCGCTGAAATCAGAGCATGTTGTGCTGGCAGGTCTGCAGCGGGCGCAATTTGCGCTGAAAACCCTCTGTTTTGCGCTGATAAAATGTGGAAATGTCACTTTTGGGCCAAAGTTAAGATGCTAACTTGGGGGTAGCCCTAACGGTTGATTATCATTACTAATGGTTTATTTTGTGGTATTTTGGATGTAGGAAAAGCTCCATTTTAGCCTTGGGTCTTGCTCGAAGTGTTGGATTCTCATCAAAGGCGCTTTGGGTGTGTCGGTTAGGTGAATTAGCCTCTTTGCGAGTGCTGAAACCTTTTTGGTGTTTTAATATATTAGTATATCTAATGGTTGGTTGTTAAAAGTCCTTGGGCTTATTTTGACTAAGGAATTAAATGTTTTCATTGGTTGTGGGTTAAATTTTGATGTTGCTTTTGATGAATACAAATGGGACTTAATTCCGCACTTTTTTAAGGTTTAAATTTGTTGTGATATTTTGGTTGTTATAATTGGGTATATATGTAATTTTTGAAGTTTATAGAGGATATATGTAATTATCAAAAAAAAAACTACACATACATTGTTTATAAACAAAATTTTTGGTCTTCTAAAATATTTATAGCCAATATTCCACATTCCACAAATATTTATAGCAAATATTACATTTTCCACAAAAATTTATAGCCAATATTCCACATTTCACATTCCACAAAAGCCAACGTGTGTTTATCTTTTTAAACATGAAACATCAAGTCATAAATTGTTAAACAAGTTGTTAAATATCAAAATGTAAAAGTACAAGACAATATGATCAAGCAAAAACAAACTTTTCTTAACACCGATCAGGACCTGTAAGAACATGATCAAGCAACAATCTCACATAAATCAAAGTGACATACAATCTATATCTATACTATCTAATAAATAAATAATTTGGTGAGACACTTGTCACTTTTCTATATATCCTTAGCCTTTATTTCCCGCTCTCCTATTAATTATACAAATTTCTTTAATTATTTTTATAATTTTTTGTTTCTTGGCCTCCTCTTCTATTAAATAACAATGATTTCGATAACTTCTTTTATAAAACGTTTTTTATTAAAAAAAAATAGGTTTGTTCATAAAACATTTTTATAAATTGAATATTTCTTTCATTCTTTTTAGAAAACATTTTTAAAAACTAACTATATAACGTTTCTAAAATTTGTATTAAAAACTATATAATATGTCATAAATTACGTAATATATAAATCTTTATTACTAAAAATATAACATTGCATTTATTGAATCCGTGTAGTATACGGGGTTTCTAACCTAGTATAGTATAAAAAAAAGTTATGGCTTATAAAAACGTGGGTTTATAAGCATATACTGATTTTGTAAAATAGAAAGTATATGGTCTGATTTTGTAAAAAGAAAGTGTACAGTTTGGAATTATAAAGCAATGAGGCCATCAATATTCGACAAAGACAACAAAAGTTATTCAATTAGTTAGATTTTCAATATATTTATGCCAATTTAATGTACGTCTTTACTCTTTAGAAACACTAATACTCATCAACATGCATATAATAATAGTAGGCTCGTCAAATGAATTCACTGCATAATGTGCATCGTTGCATATATGAAAACTAAAACAATTTCCAGACTTCCAAATGCAAATAAAGGAATAACCATGTAGTGATAACCAAAATGTTAAACTTGCCTTCACTTAGCATTTTTTCACAGTAGGTAGTGAAACCTTACTCGGGGTCGCCACTCGGCTCAATCTTTTTTGGGGTACTTTTCATACAAAAAATATATTTTTTTTATAATCCTAACACATGTGAATATGATGATCCATATTTTTTTAATACAATTTCTTAAAGTGACATAATCACACGTATTAAAGTTGAAGTAAGTTTTAGTAAAATAAAAACACTTTCAAGTATGCTGATACTTTGTTTTCCTTGTCAAAACCTGAAAATTAAACAATGTTAAATCTTAAAAATTGGGGGCCCCTTAAATATGGGGGCCCTAAGCGGTCGTTTATTTTTTTGTATAGTCGAGCCACCCCTGACCTCTACGAAAACAAAATCAATACTTAAAAAGTAAGAAATATCAAATCATATATATATGTAAAGTTTTTAAAGGGTACCTTGAGCTTCTTCTTTAGTGAAGATATATCCTAGCATAATAGAAAATAAAAAGAGGCATTACATTGAACACATACCGTGGAAAAACATCTTTAAACTTTCATGCAAGGGACAACATGTCATATATGCAGTTCCATCGTGTTGCCTCGCCTCTGAATGATTAATATATTTTACAGCTTCACGAACTTCTTCAATTACGTATTCAATTTTTGAAAGACCATCTCTTACAAGCAAGTTAAGGATGGGTGCACAACACCGAACATGAAATAACCTTCCACCACAAGGAAGTTTTTTTAATCTCGAGAAGTTGGTTTTCAATGTAATCACCGCTCTGTCATTGTATGAGGTATTCACATCTTGGTTTTAAAAGGCGAGAAGCGCACTGAGCCGCAAAAGTGCAACGTTTTTCGTACACGAAGCGTAAGGTATTTATATAACTTTTTTATATAATATATCACATATGTTTTTAGCATCCCCTACCCAAATTTCAGCTATAAATCAGCTTTATTTATATATGACTTAATATATAAATTAGCTACATGTACAACCTAAAAAGTCTGTTGTACAACATCGGGATTCACAACTACGTTTTGCGTACATGAGGCGTGCACCTCACCTGCGCTTTTTGTGCGTCTTTTATGCGCTTTTCGTACAACTCGTTCCTTGGCTACACAAAAGCGACTATACATGCGCCTGAGGTCGTGTTGCGCTTACGCGCGCTTTTTAAAACCAAGATCCACAAAGATAGAGAAGACCCTCCACTCAATTTCCCATTCCTTTATATGGTCTTTCAAAAACTGAAGTCAATGTATTCATGTGATTGCTTTTCAACCCCTTCTTGCATCGGATTTGTAATTAAGCCTTGCATTGGGCTAACTGAATTTCTGTCACCTACTTTTTTCAATAATATGTGAGTTAACTACACGGATGGTCCATGTGGTATGCTCATATTGCAAGTTTGGTCCCTAAGTTTGAAAAACTACACTGGTGGTTCAACTGTTTACGAAAGTGTAACACCGGTGGTCCCTGACTCCCCAGAGTGGATGAACGTTAGTTTTTGGAGTTATATTTTTCAAAATACCCTGATATTTAAAAAAAACAAATTAAAATAAATAGTTTATTGGGCCCTACTTGAAAAACCGCTCTCACACCTCATCTTCCTCACCCCACACCCATCTTTTTCCGGCAAGCCACTCTAGCGATCCCAAGAATTCTGGCCAAGCTTTTTCTCAGAATCAAGCTGCTTCATTCAGCGAGTAAAGTAATTGACTGTG
The DNA here is from genome assembly GCA_023525975.1 of Smallanthus sonchifolius. Classification (NCBI taxonomy): domain Eukaryota; kingdom Viridiplantae; phylum Streptophyta; class Magnoliopsida; order Asterales; family Asteraceae; genus Smallanthus; species Smallanthus sonchifolius. The sequence goes on along the minus strand of CM042028.1, from coordinate 12,842,870 downwards.
ATGGCACTTTGAGTAAAGTAAGTGACTGTGATGTGAAAACTAACACGTTGAATTCAGCCCAAAGCCTTACGCGCAAACTTCGAAGAGTTAGGCAGGGTTTGGATTTCATCAAAGAGTTGTTTCAGAATTTTTGGCTACAGAGTATGCATTTTCTTGTTTTACAAATTTTGCCAGAAAATCTTGGAGATAGCCGCCGGCCACGGCTCCAACCACAACTCATCAAAGGCGTCTTCGATCTATTTGACTCCAACCATGAACCCTTCATCAACGTGGCTGACATCACTCGCCCCTTGATGCTTTTCGGCCTCGACGCTTCTCAGCCTCGACGCCGACTCCTCCAATCTGGATTCCATCATCAAATCCTACGTCCTTCATGGCAAGATTGGCGTCACGTACGTGGATTTCGTGTCATTACACAGATCCATCAACGAATTGTTCTTCGGACTGGTTGGATTGTAAGAAGCGGGATGCAAAGAGGAGCAAGATGAGGCAGGTCTGACGGAGGTGTTTAGGTGTTTGATGCAGGCGGCGGAGATGTGGCTTTCAAAGTAAACCTCTTTCCAGCTTTTATGTAACACTAGGCCAATTCTGAGGTCCTAATTTGCCAACTTTGAACCCTATGGGTTGGAATTTGCCAAGTCCCCAAAATTAAAGGGTTGAAAATGAAAATTTCTGAAATCAGACTGATAGCGGACTGCTACCATTCTTCTTAACGGTCCGCTAAGGCTGAAGGGTTGGGTGGCGGACCGCCACCATACCGTTAACGATCCACTAGCCACAATCTAGCTGTACTCTCTCATGATGACACGGGGCCGGTGACTCAGCCGGAGAATATTACGCGTGTCACCGTGGCGGACCGCCATGCCCTCCGTAACGGTCCGCCAGCCGCCAAATGAGGTTTGGTCCAATCAAGAAGCGACATCTAGGGCTGACGCAGCACTTGGGCGGTAGCGGACCGCTACGCCCTAGCATAACGGTCCACTACGGGTTTGGCTGGCCAACTATAAATAGAGCCCTCCGGCTCTTCATTTCTCACACACAAACTCACATCAGCCTTCCACACTTCTTGGAGCAGCCTCATACCTCGGTTTGCGTGCCATCGTTTCAGTAATATTGACTGATTTTCGCTTATTTTTGCACTTTCATTTATTTCCGTTTTCTTGCATTAAGATACTAACTTAACTTAGAACTTGCTTTAAGGTTTACATTAAGCTTATACGGACTACCCCTGAGATAATATCAAGCTACATTTAAGGTGAATATGTTTATCTGTTTTTATCTTCAAAACTTTGAAAGTTTTACGTCTATGAAATGGCAATACTTGTATTCAAAAGTTTGATGCATAAGGGCGTCTATGTAAAACATTCAGGCCATAAGTATACGTAAAACTTGATCAAGGGATATACGCTTTATGGGTTAAATTCCCATATTGGGGCTGGTAATTGTCTGTAACTAGATGTAATACGGGGTCTCAGTTAAGGGACATCGTGGTAAGTAAGTCTGCAAATGCCAGCAGTCCTTTTAGAGAAATTATCGGTGTATACCGTGGTTGTACACTCAGATGAAATAGTTCTGCTGAATGATAGATTCTACCCACATTATGGTTAAATGTTTTGATACTGTATTTGCCAACTGAAACTGGTCATGATAATCATGTTCACCAGCGTTCGCACTGAAGTTTTATTTTCCAAAATGTTTTCAGGTTATTAATGAATATCTATAAAACTAGTCTTACGGGATAGTGTTGGGGATAAATGTGTACATAAAGGGATTTTGACAGGGTTATGTGCTACTAGCATGAAGATAACTCTGCAGGAATGAAAACAAGAGGAGATGTTAGGAAGATGTATTCCTAAACATGGATACTCCCTTGTTATGCACAGGGTTAAGTGCCAGAAGGTAAAACCCTTAGATACCAATGCTGGTATAGCTTGGTATTGGGCAGGGTTAACTCCCAGGGACAAGCCAACTACCTTGTGGCTAAAATTTTACCCTGTTTATGCAGCTGACATGTAAATGGTCGTGGACCATGGTTTTTATGTACAGAAAATGGGTATTTAAATCCCCAGTGAAATGAAATGATATTTTGTTTATCCCCAGATTTGGAAAATATACAATATCAACCCTCGGGTTGAGATTTATTACAAGTTCGATCCAAAAGTATTTCCGCTGCTAAACTAACTCTGATTTCATAAAAAAAATAAGATTGGAGGTGCCAATCTGGTCGCACACCCGGGGTTTCCTGAAACCGGGGTGTGACAGGTAAGGAAGAACATGCAGAACACCTAAAAGTAATTCTTGAATTACTTAAGAACGAGAAATTGTATGCCAAATTCTCGAAATGTGAATTCTAGTTATCTGAATTTCAATTTCTTATGCATATAATAAATACCCATGGAATTCAAGTTGATCCTGCTAAGATTGAAGCAATTATTAAATGGGAAGTTCCAAAGTCGCCAACCGAAGTTTGAAGTTTCTTAGGTTTGGCGGGATATTACCGAATATTTATCCAGGACTTTTCCCGAATTGTTGTTCCTCTTACTTCAGTAACAAGAAAATCTGTGAAATATGAATGGGGATCAAAGAAGGAAGAAGCTTTTAACATACTAAAACAAAAGTTAACAAATGCTCCAATACTGGCTTTGCTAGACGGAACTGAAGATTTTGTAGTTTATTGTGATGCCTCACACACTGGTCTTGGTAGTGTGTTAATGCAAAGAAACAAATTCATTGCATATGCATCTCGGCAATTGAAAACTCATGAACGAAATTATACGACTCAAGACTTGGAGTTAGATGCCATAATTTTTGCATTAAAGTTATGGAGACACTATCTCTATGGAGTCAGGTTCACTGTGTTCACTGATCATAAAAGTTTGAAACATATCTTTGATCAGAAAGAGTTAAACATGAGACAGAGAAGGTGGTTAGAAATCTTAAGTGATTATGACTGCGAAATCTGTTATCATGAAGGTAAAGCTAATATAGTAGCTGATGCCTTAAGCCGAAAAGAAAGAGAAAAGCCTAAAAGAGTGTGTGCTTTGAGACTCGAATTGAAATTCGATCTCTTTGAACAGATTAAAGAAGCACAGAAATTAGCCTTAGATGAAACTAACATTGAACAAGAAAAGTTGGGAAAAATGATTAATCAATTAATCAAAGAAAGCGATAATCTTCTACGAATGAATAAACGAGTATGGGTGCCGATGATAGGAGATCTTCAAGAGAAAATCCTTGAAGAAGCTCATGAATCAAAATATACCATGCACCCAGGAGGCGATAAAATGTATAAAGGTCTGAGGGCGGATTACTGGTGGATTGGAATGAAAAAACATATTGCTTCCTATGTTGCAAAATGTTTAACTTGTTCACAAGTTAAGGCTGAACACCAGAAACCTTCTGGATTATTACAAAAACTTGAAATTCCTATTTGGAAATGGGAAATGATAACTATGGACTTCATTACAAAACTTTCCCGCACGATTCGTGGGAATGATGCTATCTGGGTTATCATTGATAGACTAACTAAGTCTGCCCACTTTCTTTCAATGAAAAAAATTATAGCATGGATAAATTGGCACAAATGTATGTCACTGAAATCGTGTCTTTGTATGGTGTACCATTATCCATAGTGTCAGATAGAGACAGTCTTTTTACGTCTCGATTTTGGCAAAGCTTCCAGAAAGCTCTTGGAACATGAGTAAATATTAGCACTGCTTATCATCCTCAAACGGATGGTTAGAGTGAAAGAACGATACAAACTCTAGAAGATATGCTTCGAGCTTGTGTAATAAACCTTGGAGGAAGTTGGGACGACGACTTACCTCTAATGGAATTTTCGTATAATAATAGCTATCACACAAGTATCCAAGCTGCCCCATTTGAAGCCTTGTATGATAGAAAATGCAGAACTCTTTTCTGTTGGGCAGAGATTGGAGAAAATCAATTATCAAGTCCTGAAAAAGTTCAGGAAACAACTGACAAAGTGTTACAAATTCATGAACATTTGAAAACGGCTCGTGATAGACAGAAAAGTTATGCTGAGAAACGTCGTAAGCCGTTAGAATTTTCTGTAGGCGATCATGTGTTGTTAAAAGTCTCACCTTGGAAGGGTGTAGTACGATTTGGAAAGAAAGGAAAACTTAGTCCAAGATTTGTTGGACCATTCAAAATTCTGAAAAGAATCGGACCGGTCGCCTATCCACTTGAATTGCAAGAGGAAATGAATGCTGTTAATAATGTATTTCATGTGTCAAACCTGCGAAAGTGTTTGGCCGATGAATCTTAGATAATGCCTCTGCGGGATGTAGAGGTGGATCCAAATCTGAAATTCGTTGAACAACCTCTGCAAATTGAGGATCGTCAGGTTAAAAGCTGAAAAGGAAGAAGCTGGTGTTGGTAAAAGTAAGATGGAACTCCAGACGTGGACCTGAGTTCACATGGGAACGGGAGAGTAAAATGAAAAAAAAGTACCCGCACATGTTCCAATAAATATCGAGGACGAGATTTGAGTAAAGGTGGGGAGGATGTAACACCATGCCAATTCTGAGGTCCTAATTTGCCAACTTTGAACCCTAGGGGTTGGAATTTGCCAAGTCCCCAAAATAAAAGGGTTGAAAATGAATTTTTTTGAAATCAAACAGATAGCGGACCGCTACCATTCTTTTTAACGGTCCGCTAAGGCTGAAGGGTTGGGTGGCGGACCGCCACCATACCGGTAACTGTCCGCTAGACGCAATCTAGCCGTACTCTCTCATAATACCACGTGGCAGGTGACTCAGCAGGAGAATATGACGCGTGTCACCGTGGCGGACTGCCACGCCCTCCGTAACGGTCCACCAGCCGCCAAATGAGGTTTGGTCCAATCAAGATGTGACATCTAGGGCTGACGCATCACTTAGGTGGTAGCGGACCGCTACGCCCTAGCATAATACGGGTCTGGATGGTCAGCTATAAATAGAGCCCTCCGGCTCTTCATTTCTCACACACAAACTCACATCAGCCTTCCACACTTCTTGGAGCAGCCTCATACCTCGGTTTGCATGCCATCGTTTCGGTAATATTGACTGACTTTCGCTTATTTCCGCACTTTCATTTATTTCCGTATTCATGTGTTAAGATACTAACTTAACTTAGAACTTGCTTTAAGGTTTACATTAAGCTTATACGGACTACCCCTGAGATAAGATCAAGCTACATTTAAGGTGAATATGTTTATCTGTTTTTATCTTCAAAACTATGAAAGTTTTACGTTTACAAAATGGCAATACTTGTATTCAAAAGTTTGATGCATAAGGGCGTCTATGTAAAACATTCAGGCCATAAGTATACATAAAACTTGATCAATGGAAATACGCTTTATGGGTGAGGTTCCCATATTGGGGCTGGTAATTGTCTATAACTGGATGTAAGACGGGGTCTCATTTAAGGGATATCGCGGTAAGTAAGTCTGCAAATGCCAGCAGTCCTTTTAGAGAAATTATCGGTGTATACCGTGGTTGTACACTCTAATGAAATAGTTCTGCTGAATGATAGATTATACCCACATTATGGTTAAATGTTTTGATATTGTATTTGCCAACTGAAACTAGTCATGATAATCATGTTCACCAGCGTTCGCGCTGACGGTTTATTTTCCAAAATGTTTTCAGGTAATCAATGATTATCTATAAAACTAGTGCTACGGGATAGTTTTGGGGATAAATGTGTACATAAAGGGATTTTGACAGGGTTATGTGCTACTAGCATGAAAATAACTCTACAGGAATGAAAATATGAGGAGATGTTAGGAAGATGTATTCCTAAACATGGATACTCCCTTGTTATGGGGTCCTCTAATTCGTAGTCAGACTCGAAATCAGCTGGTCTTTTGGAGGAAGATGCAGGATGCACGGTTTGATCGTTGTCTTCTAACTCATAGTCCGACTGATCGTATTTAGTACCGTAGATGCCTTCATCTGTGACAATCCGACTTTTTAGGTTAACCCCGTTAACTATTCCGTTAAGTTTCTTATTAAAAACTTAACCCCGTTAATCAAATCTTACCCCAAGGACTAATTCGGTCACAATATCAACTCAAAACTGCAAGGACTAATTGTGTAATTATACCAAACTGAATAAATTGACTCCCCAAAGTCAAAATTGACCAATTTGTCTTCAGTTGACTTTTAGAAGTCAAAATTCGACTCTTTGATTTTCCAATTCGCGAATTATAACCGAAATTAGTTGGAATTCTTAATAACTACAGATATTATTAACATTCTCGGCCATCATTGAGCCTTAATCACCTGCATTACATGCGAATTAATCAAAATATGGCCATTCATTTTGTAACCGTCGACTTCACTTTCCATTGTCACCAAATCCTGCAAATTCTTGTGTTTCCTTCTCGAATTGAGACTCTATAATTACTTAACGAACCCCCATGAAGTTTTCGCACAAACCAGATTAGTCGGAGAAGCAGCAGACATCACCGGAGAACACTACAACCGTCGTCGGACTCAGTTTCAGTCGGGCTCTATCAATCCGACATCCAATCGGGTAATTGAAACATTCATTTGATTCATTTCAGTCTGTAGAATGAAAGCCCTATCCTAATCAGGGCTTACATTATCGGTTTAATCATAATCCGATTCTAGGGTTCATATGAAGTCGGATTTGGGGATTTTGATTCTAGACTTCTTGTCAATGCAATTAAATCATACCATTAGTTTCGAAATCTTCAGTTTAATGAAAACCCCATGTTAATTGAATCAAACAACATCCAATTTTACAAAATCAGATTCTGGAATTCATTTGAAAACGTTTTAGCTAAACTCTAACCTAGACTAAATGTTAATCCAATTAAACGGTATGGTTAGAATCGCAATAATCTAAGCTTTGAAAGCCCTATGCTTATTCGAGTATGTAACATCGAATCAGTGATGAACCGATTCTAGGGTTCATCACGCATTGGGTTTAATCGAACCCTGGTCTAAACTTAACATCAATCAAATTAAGCTATACGGTTAAACTCGCAATTCAGTCATTGTTAAAAACCCCATAAATTCATCAAGTTTTAATATCGGATTTAGTCGAATCAATCTATGTTCTTAACCCATAGTTTTCGACCCTGTTTAACTGAAATTAACAACCTAAATCGCAACCGTTTTTACAATTGTTTACATCATCGGTTTCGCAATCCTCTAAACAACAAAACCCCTGTGAATCTTAACCTTATTCGCGATCAGATTCAGTGTTTGTGATGGGATTTGATCTGGGTATCTATGGGGAAGGAAATCGCGTTTGACTTGGTTGTTAAAAGAAATGAGTCTCGGGTATGGTTGCGATGACCCTAGCGGGCGGACTAGTTAAGGGCTTGTGTGTGTGGGAGAGACCCGGCTTCGAGGCCGGGCTCCCACATTCATTTTTTGAAACAGTTTTTTGGATTTTTAAAATAATAAAAATCAAACCTTTTAATATTGTGTTATTATATAAATGGGTTTTAACCCGAAAAACAACTCGTAGGCTCGGGTTTGAAATATTAGTTTGTTTTTATAAATTATACCCACTTTTATAATTTATACATTATTATTATTAACAAGTAAAAATAATATATTTATATTATTTTTTTAAGCCGTAAACTCGTGTAAAATAATATGTTTATATTATTCTCAAATTGTGACCCGTATTATTAAATAATGTATATTTATATTATTTCAAATCATTTTATAACGCCGTAAATCAATCGAGCCTAAATAATAATATAACTAATTATATTATCCACTCGTATATGTATATTATTATTTATGTCGTTCGTCCCGTAAAGTAATTCCTAAACCCGTGGACACGTTCGTCCACTCTCGTTTATTGGAGCGGTTCTTTTAAGACGTTCCTCGTTTCCATGTCACAGTCACAGTTCCCATTATCGTTCCTAATTTATATGTTTATAATTTTAGGACATTCGTAGGTCTTTTGAGACTTAAACTTGTGATTCCAACTTACTTCTAGTGTGAAACTACCTTCAACGCCAAGCATGTGAGTTTTCACGGCCCCTTTTTACTGTTTTAACTTGGGGGAGAAAACATGCATAAACTGCTTTTGAGATTTTGTATTTCATATGCTATCAATGTTAAAGCTAAGTGTAACACGCTATCACAGAAAGTCCTCATCTTATCTCGAACCGTTAATATGGATCTTAGCCTACTCACATGGCCAGTATTGGTAGACCTGGCAGGAGGCAATAAACAAACATTCAGTTTCGGTTGTGAGCACTTGAGCTAAACATGAACATAGGTTAGCTACCTATAGATACATATTGAATGATCATAAATCTGGTAAACGCTTACGTATTTATTTGAAACCTGTGAACTCACCAACCTTGTGTTGACACTTTTTCTTACATGTTTTCTCAGGTCGCTAATCTAAGACACAAGGTGCACGTTAGGACATGCATGGGATTCAACCATTTTACTTATGATATATTTTATGACTTCCTTGTATTGTATTTTGGTTGGTTAGACATTTTGGACTTTTTGGACTTTGGTTTTGGGCGCGTGTATTTTACGCATTTACTTTTCGTTACGCTTCCGCATTGAACTTTGATTTTAATGGTATTTTCATTTGAGTCCCATGTAGAGTCGTTCAAAGTAACTAATGTCTGAGATCCTGGTTAGTAACTTCCCAAAACGGTAAAACTCTGTTAGTTGAAATTTGGGGGTGTGACAGATTGGTATCAGAGGCATTGGTTATAGAGAACTAGGATTGCATACTAGACTATAGCCTTACACATTAGTTACATGTCATTTGGATGTTTGGCACTTATACATAATGTTGCAGGATCATGTCGTCAACCCCACCTCCATCACCTAAAGCATCAGGGCATAAGGCACCTGTACTCTCATCCCCGGAACCCAAAAGGCGCCGGCCTACTTCGGGTAACCATTCAGTTGACCAAGGCGAACCGAGTAACGCACGGGCATTGGATTATGCTCTCAATTGGGACGTATACCCACATATAATCCAAAGATGGATCGAAATAGGAGATGTTCCATCTCCTTACTTTGGATCCGCATCTTCATTATCTACACTACCTAGCTTACCATGCACCATGGAACAAGCATTCGTATCTTATATGTCGAAGGAATTGAGTATTGTACAAGATGCCACCGAGGAGATACCTAAACTTCTGAAGAATGGACCCCAAATAGAAGAGAACAAGATAGGAATAGAACATTTGACTACCGAACTAGCTGCAACGGACCATGTTCATAACCTTTTAGTGGATCGTGTGGCACATCTAGAGACGAGGGCCGACACTATGGATGATGATATGGAAGGAGTGTTAGAGATATTAGCCGCTATGGAAGCTCAGCTACATGTGGCAAACCACACTGCTGAAGGTCTTCAAGAGAGGGTGACTCACTTGGAAGCCCAACTACAAGCGGCCCTACTTCCGGAAGACATCCCAGTATCTGACGATGAGGAGGAACCTTTTGAAGAAGAGCTTTTCGAGGAGGAACCCATGGAAGAGGAACCGGTTGAGATAGACGATGCACAATCGTATGTCTCTTCCGATGACGAAGATGCCTGATGATCTTCCTATTCTATCTTCCTTTTCATGTTTGCGTTTGCCTATGTTATTTCTCTTTCCAAACCTAGATGAGTAAGGTTGTTCCCATCCAATAAAAGCATGAGAAGTTTAATATTTGAGTTATTTATTTTGTAGCCTTATAATTTATTTAATTTTCAAAATATTAGATGTTATATCTCCTTACTCGTACCTGAATAATGTTTAATATGCGATATATTTCTCATTGTTTTTCATTTGTGATTGTGAAGAATCATGTCTGGGAGAGGACGCGGAGGCCGTACCGGTGGTCGTGGTACCATTAACATGACGGCAGCAGAGCTAGCAGCATTGACAAATGATAGTGTGGCAGAGGCCCTAGCAGCACAGAATGCTGCAGGTAAATGCTCTAACTATTGACTAATAGTGTCAATCCTTCTCCTAAAAACATCTTTCTAATCTCTATAATTCCAATTCAAATTGTATTTCTAAATCCAGGCCAGCAAAATCAGCAAAACCAACAACCAGCCTGCACTTTCAAAGCATTCATGGATTGCAAGCCCCACACCTTTAGTGGAGCTGAAGGAGCCATTGGATTACTTCGCTGGTTTGAGAAGGTTGAATCAGTAATAGCCATGTGCAACTGCCCCGTGGCTAACCAAGTGAAGTTTGCTGCTGGAACTTTAGAAGGCCCGGCCCTAACATGGTGGAATGCCCAAGTTCAAATGTTGGGACTGGCAATGGCAAATGGACTCCCGTGGGAGGAATTTAAAGCAATGATGAAGGAAGAATACTGCCCACGCGACGAGATCCAAAAGTTAGAGGGAGAGTTCTGGAACCTTAAGATGGAGGGTTCGGAAATTGAACTCTACACCACTCGTTCACACGAACTGGCTACTATGTGCCCGCATATGGTAACTCGTGACTAAAAAAGAATCGAACTTTACATTGGAGGTCTAGTGCCTCAAATACAAAGCATGGTTACTTCATCCAATCCTGCCACTATCCAACAAACCATTCGACTTGCGCATAAGTTAACCGACCAAGCGGTGACACAAGGAACCCTACCTCCGAGAGGTTCAGTTGCTAAACCCACCGACAGTCACAAACGCAAGTTCGATCACCATTCCAATACCCACAACCACTCCAACTCCCACTCCAAAGGACCCCAACCCAACCAACCCCAGTTTAACCAACAGCAACAGCGTAGGTTTGAGCCTACTAAAAACTTCAACCAGTCGACCTCTTCTAGTCAAAACCAGGGTGGTTATGCGGGGAAGTCCCCGAAGTGTAACAAGTGTAACTTGCACCACTTTGGGTTCTGCAATCGTTGCCAGAGGTGCGGTAAAATAGGTCACGCTGCTAAGGACTGCAGGGGTGAGTTACAAAGTAAACAACCTTTTCAACAACCGGGATCCACAAGGGGTTGCTTTGAGTGCGGAAAGGAAGGGCATATCCGGAAGAACTGTCCTCAGTTGAAGAAAGGGGGTAATGGAAATCACAACCCTAACCAGAATAACAATGGTAATGGTGGTAACAATGGCAATGGGGGAGGAAATGGCGCGAAGGGACGAGCCTTCGTACTAGGATATGGAGAAGCCCGTTACGACCATAATGTGGTCACCGGTAAGTTCCTCATAAATAATTTCTTTGCTTCTGTCCTTTTTGACACCGGTGCTGATAGAAGTTTTATATCTAAGAAATTTAGTAATATGATAAAAGGAACTTCATCTCTATTAGAAGATAAGTATACAATAGAGATAGCCGACGGCCAAATAATTGAGGCAACTCACATACTTAAAGGATGTAAACTTGAGCTAGCTACACATACATTTGATATCAACCTTATGCCGGTCATACTTGGTAGTTTTGATATAATTGTTGGCATGGATTGGTTATCTAAAAACCAAGCCAAAATTATCTGTCGTGAGAAGATTGTTCGTATACCTCTCCCGAATGGAGAAACCCTTTCCGTCCAAGGCGAAAGAGTTGGTGCAGTCATGGGCATCATATCTTTCATGAAAGCACAAAAATGCCTTCGAAAGGGGCATACGGCTATTTTGGCCCTTGTTGCTGAACAGTCCTCCGAAGAGAAGAAGATCGAAGATATTCCCGTTGTGCGTGAGTTTTTGGAAGTATTTCCCGAGGATCTGCCCGGTCTGCCACCGCACCGTCAAGTTGAATTCCATACTGATTTAGCACCCGGGGCAGCACCGATTGCTCGGGCACCTTACAGACTGGCACCCAGTGAATTGCAGGAACTGTCCACTCAATTGCAAGATTTATTGGATAAAGGTTTCATCCGACCTAGTTTGTCACCATGGGGAGCTCCGGTACTATTTGTCAAGAAGAAGGACGGAACTTTCCGTATGTGTATTGACTACCGGGAGCTGAATAAAGTCACAATCAAGAACCGCTACCCTTTACCTCGCATAGATGACCTTTTTGATCAACTCCAAGGATCAAGTTTCTATTCCAAAATAGATATTAGGTCCAGCTATCATCAGTTAAGAGTCCGAGAAGAAGATATCTCTAAGACTGCATTCAGAATGAGGTACGGCCATTACAATTTTATGGTCATGCCTTTCGGGTTAACCAACGCACCCGCGGTATTCATGGATCTCATGAACCGTGTGTGTAAGCCTTACCTTGACCAGTTCGTTATCGTTTTCATCGACGACATCTCATTTATTCCAAGAACAAGGAGGAACATGAGGAACATCTACGCCTAATTTTGGAACTACTTATGCGAGAACAACTGTATGCTAAGTTTTCCAAGTGTGAATTTTGGATCCGGGAAGTTCAGTTTCTAGGGCATGTGGTTAATGAGAAAGGGATACATGTCGACCCATCCAAAATAGAAGCCATCAAGAATTGGGCAGCACCGACGACTCCGACTGAGGTGCGACAATTTCTGGGATTGGCTGGATATTACCGTCGATTCATCGAAGGATTTTCCAAAATTGCTCAACCTCTCACCGCCCTAACTCAAAAAGGAAAAGCCTATAATTGGGGCGATAACCAAGAGTCAGCTTTCCAGCACCTCAAACAGAAACTTTGTAGTGCACCTATTTTAGATCTTCCGGAAGGAACCGATGATTTTGTGGTGTATTGTGATGCATCCATTCAAGGCCTGGGTTGTGTCTTAATGCAACGCGAAAAGGTAATCGCATATGCTTCACGTCAGTTAAAGATTCACGAGAAAAACTACACCACTCATGACCTGGAGTTGGGAGCAGTAGTTTTTGCACTTAAGATATGGAGACATTACTTGTACGGTACCAAATGCACCATCTACACCGACCACAACAGCCTCCAGCATATCTTCAAGCAGAAGGAGTTGAACATGCGACAACGTCGTTGGGTTGAACTTTTAAATGATTACGACTGTGCGATCCGATACCATCCGGGTTAAGCTAACGTTGTGGCTGATGCACTAAGCCGAAAGGAAACGAAACCCAAATGAGTTCGAGCGTTACAACTTACTATTCACCCTGGATTGCCTGACCGAATCCGTAGTGCTCAACTTGAAGCCTTGAAAGAAGATAACCTACCGTTAGAAGGTACACGCGGCATGTAAGCACTACTTGAAGTAAAATCTGACGGAATTTGTTACTTCGTCGAACGAATATGGATTCCAGTGTTCGGAAATTTAAGGGAACTAATCATGGATGAAGCTCATAAATCTCGTTACTCCATCCATCCGGGTTCCGATAAGATGTACCATGATTTAAAGATACTATATTGGTGGCCAAAGATGAAGGCCGATATAGCTATTTATGTGAGTAAATGTCTGACATGCGCAAAAGTTAAAGTTGAATACCAAAAGCCTTCTGGTCTTCTGCAACAACCAGAAATTCCCATGTGGAAATGGGAACAAATATCCATGGATTTCATCACCAAATTACCACGAACCCCTACTGGATGTGATACTATATGGGTAATTGTTGATCGATTAACAAAATCTGCTCATTTCCTAGCAATCAAGGAAACCGACAAAATGGATAAGCTTACTCGTACATACTTGAAAGAAATAGTCTCTCGGCACGGGGTGCCAATCTCCATTATTTCGGATCGTGATGCACGATTCACTTCTCGTTTCTAGCAGTCGTTACATAAGGCCTTAGGCACGTGTCTAGATATGAGCACAGCATACCATCCTCAAACTGATGGCCAAACTGAACGTACTATCCAAACTCTGGAGGACATGCTACGAGCTTGTGTGATCGATTTCGGTAACACTTGGGAGTCTCACCTACCGTTGGTGGAGTTCTCCTACAACAACAGCTATCACACTAGCATCAAGGCAGCTCCATTTAAAGCACTTTATGGATGGAAATGCCGTTCTCCCATTTGTTCGACCGAGGTTGGAGATAGCCAACTCACAGGTCCTGAACTTGTATTTGAAACTTCTGAAAAGATCGTTCAAATTAGAAACCGTATGGCGGCATCTCGTGATCGTCAAAAGAGCTATGCCGACAAGCGTCGTAAACCTTTAGAGTTTCAAGTAGGTGACATGGTCTTACTCAAAGTCTCACCTTGGAAAGGTGTCATCCGTTTCGGGAAACGAGGTAAACTGAATCCTCGTTATGTTGGACCTTTCAAAATATTAAAGAGAATCGGACCAGTAGCGTATCAACTGGACTTACCTGAAGGACTGAGTGGTGTACACAACGTCTTTCACATCTCAAATTTGAAGAAATGTCTAGCTGACGAATCTCTCGCAGTTCCTCTTGAGGAACTACACGTTGAAGAACAGTTACGTTTCATCGAAGAACCTGTGGAAATTATGGATAGAGAAGTTAAAACGTTAAAGCACAGTAAGATCCCTATTGTCAGAGTTCGTTGGAACTCGAAACGCGGACCAGAATTCACGTGGGAGCGCGAGGATCAGATGATGCGTAAATATCCTAATCTGTTCAAGCACTCCGCGTAAAATTCTTAAGGTACTATTTAATTTTCGGGACGAAAATTCTTTCAACTAGGGAATGATGTGAAACCCCATAAATTATTTTTATTTATTTCAAATTTCGGGACAAAAATTCTTTTAACTAGGGAATGATGTGACAATCCGACTTTTTAGGTTAACCCCGTTAACTATTCCGTAAAGTTTCTTATTAAAAACTTAACCTCGTTAATCAAATCTAACCCCAAGGACTAATTCGGTCACAATATCAACTCAAAACTGCAAGGACTAATTGTGTAATTATACCAAACTGAATAAATTGACTCCCCAAAGTCAAAATTGACCAATTTGTCTTCAGTTGACTTTTAGAAGTCAAAATTCGACTCTTTGATTTTCCAATTCGTGAATTATAACCGAAATTCGTTGGAATTCTTAATAACTACGGATATTATTAACATTCTCGGCCATCATTGAGCCTTAATCACCTGCATTACATGCGAATTAATCAAAATATGGCCATTCGTTTTGCAACCGTCGACTTCACTTTCCATTGTCACCAAATCCTGCAAATTCCTGTGTTTCCTTCTCGAATTTAGATGCTGCAATTACTTAAAGAACCCCCATGAAGTTTTCGCACAAACCAGATTAGTCGGAGAAGCAGCAGACATCGCCGGAGAACACTACAGCCGTCGTCGGACTCAGTTTCAGTCGGGCTCTATCAATCCAACATCCAATCGGGTAATTGAAACATTCATTTGATTCGTTTCAGTCTGTATAATGAAAGCCCTATCCTAATCAGGGCTTACATTATCGGTTTAATCATAATCCGATTCTAGGGTTCATATGAAGTCGGATTTGGGGATTTTGATTCTAGACTTGTTCTAAATGAAATTAAATCATACCATTAGTTTCGAAATATTCAGTTTAATGAAAACCCCATGTTAATTGAATCAAACAACATCCAATTTTACAAAATCAGATTCTTGAATTCATTTGAAAACGTTTTAGCCAAACTCTAACCTAGACTCAATGTTAATCCAATTAAACGGTATGGTTAGAATCCCAATCATCTATGCTTTGAAAGCCCTATGCTTATTCGAGTATGTAACATCGAATCAGTGATGAACCGATTCTAGGGTTCATCACGCATTGGGTTTAATCGAACCCTAGTCTAAACTTAACATCAATCAAATTAAGCTATACGGTTAAACTCGCAATTCAGTCATTGTTAAAAACCCCATAAATTCATCAAGTTTTAATATCGGATTTAGTCGAATCAATCTGTGTTCTTAACCCATAGTTTTCGACCCTGTTTAACTGAAATTAACAACCTAAATCGCAACCGTTTTTACAATTGTTTACATCATCGGTTTCGCAATCCTCTAAACAACAAAACCCCTGTGAATCTTAACCTTATTCGTGATCAGATTCAGTGTTTGGGATGGGATTTGATCTGGGTATCTATGGGGAAGGAAATCGCGTTTGACTTGGTTGTTAAAAGAAATGAGTCTCGGGTATGGTTGCGATGACCCTAGCGGGCGGACTGGTTAAGGGCTTGTGTGTGAGGGAGAGACCCGGGTTCGAGGCCGGGCTCCCACATTCATTTTTTGAAACAGTTTTCTGGATTTTTAAAATAATAAAAATCAATCGTTTTAATATTGTGTTATTATATAAATGGGTTTTAACCCGGAAAACAACCCGTAGGCTCGGGTTTGAAATATTAGTTTGTTTTTATAAATTATACCCACTTTTATAATTTATACATTATTATTATTAACAAGTAAAAATAATATATTTATATTATTTTTTTAAGCCGTAAACTCGTGTAAAATAATATGTTTATATTATTCTCAAATTGTGACCCGTATTATTAAATAATGTATATTTATATTATTTCAAATCATTTTATAACGCCGTAAATCAATCGAGACTAAATAATAATATAACTAATTATATTATCCACTCGTATATGTATATTATTATTTATGTCGTTCATCGCGTAAAGTAATTCCTAAACCCGTGGACACGTTCGTCCACTCTCGTTTATTGGAGCGGTTCTTTTAGGACGTTCCTCGTTTCCGTGTCACAGTCACAATTCTCATTATCGTTCCTAATTTATATGTTTATAATTTTAGGACATTCGTAGGTATTTTGAGACTTACACTTGTGGTTCTAACTTACTTCTAGCGTGAAACTACCTTCAACGCCAAGCAGGTGAGTTTTCACGGCCCCTTTTTACTGTTTTAACTTGGGGGAGAAAACATGCTTAAACTGCTTTTGAAATTTTGTATTTCATATGCTATCAATGTTAAAGCTAAGTGTAACACGCTATCACAGAAAGTCCTCATCTTATCTCGAACCGTTAATATGGATCTTAGCCTACTCACATGGCTAGTATTGATAGACCTGGCAGGAGGCAATAAACAAACAATCAGTTTCGGTTGCGAGCACTTGAGCTAAACATGAACATATGTAAGCTACCTATAGATACATATTGAATGATCATAAATCTGGTAAACGCTTACGTATTTATTTGAAACCTGTGAACTCACCAACCTTGTGTTGACACTTTTTCTTACATGTTTTCTCAGGTCGCTAAGCTAAGACACAAGGTGTACGTTAGGACATGCATGGGATTCAACCATTTTACTTATGATATATTTTATGACTTCCTTGTATTGTATTTTGGTTGGTTGGACATTTTAGACTTTTTGGACTTTGGTTTTGGGCGCGTGTATTTTGCGCATTTACTTTTCGTTACGCTTCCGCATTGAACTTTGATTTTAATGGTATTTTCATTTGGGTCCCATGTAGAGTCGTTCAAAGTAACTAATGTCTGAGATCCTGGTTAGTCACTTCCCAAAACGGTAAAACTCCGTTAGTTGAAATTTGGGGGTGTGACATCATCCAAGGTTTCAGTTGACTCTGCTTCATCACGTACTTCTGCTTCTATGTTTTCAGCAGGTTGCTCTTCAATTACAAGCTCAAGTTTCTCTAACAGTTGACCCATGAAAGGAGCCTCCAAGATAGGTTGTTCAATATCTTGCTCTATTTGTTGGTCAGCTTCAATATCTGGCACTTGGTTCCCTTGACCTTGTTCTGCCTATTCTTCTTCAGATGATGATTCAACTAGTAGTTATGGATCTATGTTAGGAACATCCTCTTCTTCTTCACCCATGATATGACCAAACTGAGGAATATCAGCAATCACTCTGTTGGTTCTTTTGCTTGAACTCTTCATGTAGCTTAGGGTCTTGGCAGTCATATGATCAAAGACAAATACATGACCATCTTGTTGCAAGTTAAGATGGAGATGATTGATAATAATCTGAAGAAACCTAGGATAGACCAAGAACTTTTCCTTCACTCCTCCAGTCAACTTTTCTTTTAACTGCCCAAACACTAGCCCAGAGAAGTTGTAATCCCTCCTTTTAATCAATCCTAAGACTGCAGATGCTACCATGGCATTGGCTGAATCAAATCCACCTTTTCTGATAGATAGGTAGTAAATAAATACATGTACAATGTATCTCCATAGAGGTGGAAGGGCATTCTTGATAATCTGTCTGCTCTTGAATTCGTCTGGATGCCCCAACCTTCTGAAACATTCTTTAAGATAAAAACTTGGAAATTCCACCAGTGCGTCATGATTATCACTAAAGTGCAGCACCTCTCTGATAGTTTCCTCAGATAGTAGACCCTCTTAATTATAAACTGTAGCCCTGATATGCTCCACATTGTCTATAACTGTTGTAGTTGCAGAACTCCAGAATTGCCTTATAGTGGTTTCGAACACTGGCAGGTTGCGGCTTATAGCAAAGCTGATGTTGGAGTTGGCTAAGAAATCGAGTACATGTATGAAGTCTGCTTTTTTAGGATCAGAAGTATTCAACACAGCACACACATTGTGCCTTTTGAGAAATAAGAAATCCATATCTGCACAAAAATAACACAAGAAAAATTATCAAACATCAATCCAACACTTAGAAAAAAATTCAGAAAGGCCTGACCGAAACTATTAGTTTCGGGTGAGAAAGCATATCAAAACTACATAGTTTCGGGCACCAAAGGGTATCGAAACAACTAGTTTCGATAGAAAACCTGTTCAAATCCTGAGACTCGTCAATTTTTAAAGATAAAACACCCTTTAATCGAAACAGCTAGTTTCGATGCCTGAATTCTGAACAAATACACAACCATTCAAAAGCAGAGAAAAACTAAGCTAAAACCTATATACAGATTATAAAAAAAACAGAAATTATAAGAATGGTAGAGTTCGCCTGAGGTGTCGAAACTTCATCTTACCATGTTTTTTGAGGAAATTTGCAAAATTAAACAATAGAAGAGTGAGATATTAACAATGATGAGTTCATAAACAGGATCTAAGCATGAAACAACCCAAAACACGCGATTTCAGTCGTAACAAGGGTAAAAATATAACCCTAGTCATCGCTATATAAAAAAGTATCAAACAACTTTGAGTAATCAAACCTGATGAAGACGACGACGGAAGAATCAGACAAGGGAGACTGATTTCGCAAACTTAGACCGATGACTCTGAGCTTTTGTGTGTGAAAACAAAGGTGAAATAGGTTTCGAAGAGTGAGAGTGAGAATGAGCATGCGGCGGAAACTGATTATGAAGACATTTAATTTGTGCTGACAAAAGACCAAAATGCATCTGTCGAAACTACTAGTTTCGATAGGGCAAAGTAGTTTCGGGTGGGAGGAAGTTTCGGGCGATTTGAGTAGTTTCGATGGGGATGTTGTTTCGAGGGACAGGAGAGAAGATAATCAATATGTACACTTAATTAAACAAGCTAATAAGGAAGATTTTATATTAAAAATAAAAGTAAAAGAAATATAAACACTTAGCCTTGGAAAAGATCCAACATGAGATCATGTCTAGTCAAATCCCTTGAAACACTTCATTTTCCAATCAGCTACTGTGAATCCCTGAAGATAGCCAATATTTGTGCAAGAAAAACCCGAACATTTGCTTGTACAAATATTTCATGTGATTAAGTGGTACCATTTGAGCACGAAACACGGCGTACCCCACATTTTGAAATAAAATGGTTTTGAAAGCCTATCAATCCTGAAGAAATACCCGCATTCATCTTATCATCTCTTACAGGTTAACCAGGGTACCATCTTGGTAAGTCAAAATTACCGCCAAAAGTAAAATAAGATCCAACTTGATATCAGAAATTGTAAAAAGAAAAATATCCAAGTGGATATTAAAAAGGTACGAACATTCTATGTCTTTGCGTAAGCAAAACAGAAGAAGCCGTAAAATTATCCAAGCGGATAGTAAAAGGTTGAACACCTGAGATCTTTGCGTAAGCAAAACAGATGGGGTCAAATCATCCAAGTAGATGGGAAAAAAATGAACTCCCGAGATCTTTGCATAAGCAAAACAGACGGGGTCATCGGCGGTAACTTTCGTTACTTTGACAGTCACCTGGCGCATGAATCTGAATCCAGCACGTAATCCTATATCTGATTGAATCGGTTTTCTTAGCTTAACATGGGTTAGATGTTTCAAAAATGGGTTCAAACACACGTGTACGATTGATAATTAGGTTTTCACACTACTAAAGAGTTATAACCATATGTCAGGCCTACCGGCTATACCTCAGTAAGCACCATCGCTTATGGTCCATTCCATGTTCAAGAAGTGTGATCAGACTCTATCATTTCTCACAAGGTCAGATCCGATTTTCCTAAAACAAAACATGATACTTACAGTGAGTTTTTCTTAAGCAAAAAATAAAAAAAAAATTCTTTTTCTTTTTGACTATGCAAAGCAAGACTTTTTCTTACTAATTACAAATTTCAATTTCTCTCCCAAAAGTTTTGCTTTCACAAACCGAAAAAAAAACTTTACAGAAAAATAAATTTTTTTTGGAAATCTTCCCGATTAACAAGTTTAAATAGAAAAGTCAATATGCACAAAGGTTACTGAAAGTTGATCATGCTGAGTATCTCCACCAATTTCTCAAATCTGGCAGAATCAAATGCTTTTGTAAAGATGTCAGCGGTTTGCCTGTCGGTTTTGACTTCAATGATTTTGATATGTTTCTTTTCGACACAGTCACGGATGAAATGATGTTTGATCTCAATGTGTTTGGTTTTTGAATGTTAAACGGGATTTTTACTGATATGGGGAACGGCGGTGTTATCACACAAGATGGGGGTTTCATGGAAGGTGATCCCGTAGTCAAGCATTTGATGGTGGATCCACCTTACTTGGGAACAACAAAGGGCTGCGGCAATGTATTCGGCTTCTGCCGTGGATTGGGAAACGGTGGTTTGTTTCTTATATTGACAGGAGATGAGGCGGTTGCCAAGGAACTAACAACCCCCATAAGTGGATTTTTGGTCTAAGTTGCATCCCCTGTAGTCTGAATCTGAAGATGCCAAAAGATCAAACAAGTTATTTTTGGGATACCATAGCCCAAGTTTTGGCTTGTACTTCAAATATTTACTTCAAATATATTAAAATATGTTTGACAGCAATTAAATGAGAGAGTTTAGGATTAGCCTGAAAGCGTGCACACAAGCACACTGCGAACATGATGTCTGGTCTGCTAGTAGTGAGATACATGAGAGATCCTATCATCGAGCGATAGAGGTGCTGATCAACGCTTTGAAGGAGACAGACAGTGTCGAACTTCCACGAGAGTCTTGTAAGGATGAGACTCTGTCATTTTGAACTTGGTTAGGATTTCTTTGACATACTTCTCTTGATGGATAAAAATTCCTGACTCAGACTGATCTACTTGTAAACCAAGAAAGAATTTCATTTCTCCCATAGAACACATTTCAAACTTAGAACGCATCACTTCCTCGAACTCTTTACATAACCGAGGATTTGTGGATCCAAAAATGATATCATCAACATAGATTTGCACCAAAATGGTATCAGCACCATCCTTTCATTTATCAAGCAGATGCTTAGATAACGTCTCATACAACGCACGAGGTGCTTGATAAAGACCGTACAATGCCTTGTCGAGTTTGTAAACTCTGTCAGGATAAGTTGGATTAATGAAACCCGGTGGCTGCTTGACATAAACTTCCTCTTGAACCTTTCCATACAGAAATGCGCTTTTGACATCCATCTTATGAACTGTAAAGTCCATATAGGCTGCATATGTGAGAAACATTCTAATGGCTTCCAAGCGAGCCACTGGTGCAAATACTTCCTCAAAGTCAATCACTTCTTCTTCATAAAATCCTGGAACCACCAAGCGAGCTTTGTTACGAATCACGATTCCCCCTTCGTCCTTCTTGTTACGGAATACCCAACGAGTGCCAATTGGGACTTTGTTCTTAGGAAGGTCTACCGTATTCCACACATGTAACTTGTTGAACAGTTGCAATTCTTCCTACATGGCCTCTACCCAACTGTTCTCAAGTAAAGCAGCTTTGATATTCTTAGGTTCAAATTGAGATATGAAGCAAGTGAAGAGACCGTCATTCATTGCTTCGGTGGCACTACGAGTTCGGACTCCCACATTGAGTGGACCAATGATGTTGTCTGTGGGATGATCCTTGTGAATTCTTAGCTGTGGAATCTCATCCTCTTCCAAGTGGTCATTCAGATTGGTAATGTTGTTGTCAGAAAGATCAGCTTCCTCATTAATAGAACCTTCAACAGATGACTGTGGAGCAACATCCACTATTGGAGGAGTTTCTTCCTCAACAGTTTCACTTGTTGCACAGAGTTTGAAGAATCCTGAGTTGATGATGAAGAGGAGCCTAAAGCAGGAGACGTACCTAGGATATTCACAGACATAAGAGGATTAGCTGAGACAGATATGTTAGTGAAATCAGGAAGATTAAATGATTTAAACAAAGAATCGACATCAAAAATCCAATCAGGACCGTCCCCAGCATCCGTATGATTGCTTTCATGCCAGTTGATATCAATGGACTCCAGCACAATCCTTCGTATCTTGTTGTAAACACGAAAAGCTCTTTGGTTAGAGGAATAACCCACGAAATAGCACTCGTCCACTTTGGCTTCAAACTTGTTCAGCTGATCAGAAGTATTCAGCATTGTGCAAACACACCCAAACTTCCTGAAGAAATCAATAACAGGCTTACGCTTGTACATAATTTCATAAGGTGTCTTGTTGCAACTTTTGGTGATGAGAACTCGATTTTGCACAAAACATGCGGTATTGACTGCCTCGGCCTAGAACGTGACAGGAAGCTTAGAATCAACAGTCATAGTTCATGCTGCTTCTATCAACGTGCGATTTCTTTGTTCAGCTACACCATTTTGTTGTGGAGTACGAGGTGCACTGAATTTTTGAGAGATACCCTTACTTTCACATAAAGAATCTAGAATGGCATTCTTGAACTCTGTGCCATGATCACTGCAAATAGTCTTTACACTTATATTGAACAGATTCTTGATTTGTAGCAGATGAATTTTCAGAGTCCTTGGCTTCTCATCTTTCTTTGCCAGGAAGAATACCGAAGTAAACCGAGAGAAGTCATCGGTTACCACCAAGAAGTAGGATTTCCTTCCGTGACTCATGGCACTCACAGAACCAAAGAGATCCATGTGAAGCAATTGAAGAGGGGAGTCAATGGAATTGGTGGTTTTGGGCTTGTGATATGACTTGTGCTGCTTGCCCTTGGAACAGGAAAGACAATGTTCCATGGGTGAGAAGTCTTTTAGAGGTAAATCGGTGACAAGGTTTCCTCAAACAAGATGGTTCATAGTATTGAAATTCAGGTGTCCTAATCTCTTGTGCCAAAGAAAGGACTCATCCTCTAAAGCTTTTGAAAGAAAGCAGGATTCGATTCCTGATGGGTTATTCATATCCAGACTGTAGGTATTGAATCTTCGAGGAGCTCGCATGAGGATTAGGTCTTCGGGAATAACCACTCCAGGCTTCAGAATCAAACATTCTCTTGAGTTGAAGAGGACACAAAAGTCTTTATCAAAAATCTGGGACACACTCATCAGATTATACTTTAGCTGTGGGACGAAGTTGACATTCTCCACGCTATTTACACCGTTAGACACAATTCCTTGTCCTTCAATCTTTCCTCCTCTTGGATTGCCTGCAAAGGCAAAAATATTGGATGATAATTTTGCAATAAAGAAAAATGACCAGTCATATGTCTTGAGCAAGCACTGTCGACATGCCATTTATTATCTCCAGTCGTTCTTGATTGTCCCTACACAAGATAAATCATTTAGACATTGGTACCTAAGTCATTGCTTACTTGGAACTTCTTAGTTTAACAAGATGCATTTCGGAAATCATAGTCAGAATCCTCCTTTAATGTGTTCTCAAAAAGATCATTATTCTTAATTTTCCAAATCCTTTTTGACCAATTTTTATCATTTTTAATCCTTTTACGTCGCAAAGTTCTACTATGTTGTGATTTAGAGAAAACATTTGAAACACAAACAACTGAATTTTGAATAACAGATGGTACGTTTTCTTCCTCAAAACGATATGTAGACAATTTACATGTCTTAAAAACATGATTGGAATCCCCACAACTAAAACAAACTTTATCACATGTTGGCTTAGCCTGATAATTTTCATCACAAGATGATGAAGATGATTGTGATGTTGAGACATCAGAACTAGAGTCAACTCGTTCTTCAATATTTCTTTCTTAAAGACTTTAATCTTCCTTTAATCTGAAAAATTCCAGATTGCTCATTGTTTCTTGTGGAATGTCAGTCATAACAACTCCTGCACTTTTAAAATTTGAAATACAACTCATAGCATTTACAGATTTAGGAACAAAAGGCAAAGCATTCTTAAACTTAGAAATAGCATTTCTCAATGTGTCATGTTCAGAACACACAGAACCAAAATACAAATTTTCAATGTGTTCACAAATATCTGGTTTTGACACGGACATATTATTACATTCATCCGACTCAAGTTCATTTAAAACATTTCCCTTACTAGAACTCTCAACACAATCATCTTCGGAACCTACACAATCTGACTCTACACAGGAAGCAAAACTGTCAGAATCTGAAGTTTGAATATAATCATCAGTAGATAAATTGCAAACAAAGGGTTTGGGAGCATGAGGAACTGGAATATCAGCAAAACTACCAGACTTGGAATTCGGAGGAGGGTGAGAGTTATACCCGATGCCTTCTGTGACCTTTTTATGAATTTGGTTATCAATGATTCCAAAAAGAATTTTCTGATCCATACCCAAGTGTTCAACTTGAAAATTTGCCTTTTCAGCCTTTTAAAGTCTTTCAATTATTATTCTTTTGTGTAGTAAGTTGTACAATCAAAGATCGATTTTCTCCAGAAATATCACGAATTTTCTTTAAGTAAAGTTTCTCATTTTTAGCCACAAAATCATACATCACCTTTATGTGATCTCATTCATCGACCAAGGCCTAGTTGATGAATCTATATTTTTGAATCTCATTTAAACAAGATTTAGAATTGCAAAGTCTAGACATTACCTCAGCTGGTACGGCGGTAAGATCCTCAGCTGGTTCAATCATGACACATTTTTCTTTCTCTTCAATATCTGCCATCAGTGCCTTGTCAGCTGCTTCCCCTTCTTGATCTCCCCAATGATAATGTCTATCAGCTTGACAGACCAGAGCTGTTGAGCTGGAAGTTGTAGTAGATTTGGGAGAGATGGCAGCTTGCTTTCCAGATGAGTTCTTCTTCTCATGTTGCTCTTTTGATGATGGCTACTTGCAATTTCTTGCGAAATGACCCAGCTGGTCGCAGTTGTAGCATCTCACCTTTTTTATGTCAAACCCTAGAGTATTCCCTTGCTTAAATCTATCCATCCCAGTCCTCTTGATGAATCTTTTGGCTCTTAGAGTCAGCATAGCCATACACCAATCAATATCCATCTTTTCCAAATCATCTGGGTTGATCTGCTCTAAGTCATCAGGTTGAAAGCTAACCGGTGTCAGGTTTCTAGAAATCAGTGCATCATAGCCCGACATGAAGGCAGTCATGATAGGTAGATACTCATCGGGGATCATAGTGGTTGGCTTCTAAGATGTGGATGAAGAAGTAGGCTGAACTCTAGAAATCAAAGGAGGGACATCAGTTTAAAAATAAGCCATTGTAGTTTTGTCGGATGAAGCGGAGGAACCTTGACTTGCAAGAAGAGCTGTGTTTCCAGATTGATTAGTTGGAGTGACTGCACCCTTTTTATCTCCAACTCATAAGGCTCCTGAATGCTGAAGAGTTCTTGTTGTGGTAGGTCACTTAGCTTTTCAGTTTTCTTGATCACAATTCGATACATATTCCATTCCTCAGGCAGAGAATCAAGAAGCTTCTTGTTTAACTCAACAGTGGGATACTCAGTTCCCAAAACCTTTAACTTAGAGACAATGCTTGAGAATCGGTTGATCAATTCAGACATGGGTTCTCCAGGGACACTACTAAACATCTCATACTGCTTCTTGATCAAATCCCTCATGCTTTCTCTAACCTCAGCACTTCCCTCATAACTGGTACATAAAGCAACCAAAAGATCTTTGGCGGTAGTGTACTCAGCAAATATGTTGAACACATCCATAGGAAGAGCCATAGCAATAGATCCATAAGCCTTGTTATCTCTGGCAATTAAGGCAATATCCTTTTCATCATATTCAGACACAAGCTTGGGGCGCTAAACATCTGTAGTGGTAGTAACTGCCTTGTGTGGACCATCAGTGATTGACTGCAAAAGAGTATGGTCATGGAACTGAAAGAAAGTATTTATTTTCTTGGTCCAATCATCAAAGTCTCTAGTGGACACCAAGACAGGTGGGTTGTTGCCTCAAGCATATTCATTGTTGCTTGAAGATGCCATAATTCAGACAATTTGAAATCAAACAGTAGCTAGTTTTGGGTGAACAGGGTTGATCGAAACAACTAGTTTCGATAGAGAAAAAGCTAACCGAAACTCCTAGTTTCGATAGATCAATGCTTGCCCGAAACTTCTAGTTTCGATAGAGAAAACAGAATCCATAAACAACTAGTTTTGATGAAGAAGATTTGAGAAAATCCAGCAAATCGCAGTAGAAACTACAAGTTTCGATTGAAACTAGTTTCGATAGAGCAGTAGTTTCAGTTGATCAATCTGCAAAGGTTAGTTTCGATATAACAGCACAAATATATAGTTTCGATAATACCTTCTCCAGACAAGAAGTTTCTATGACCAACAAAAAGCAGAAATTGTCTCCCAGTAGTTTCGATGCCTTCTTCCCCAAGTTTCAGAAAACCTCCATTGAAGAACAGTTCAAAAATTAATAGTAAAGAAATAATAATCCAATCCAGCGAAAAGCTTCCTATAATACTCCAGATCACGGAAATAACCTCTAAACTGAAAAACTCGAACACAGACAGCCGGAAATCGATGAAACAGTACTCCAAAAACTCTGATGCAGAAAAACTTCAATAAAATACTGAAAAACACCTAAAATCGATCACAAAAACCTGAATATACTCAGAAATCAAGAGCATAAAGCTCTGATACCAATTGTAGGTCTAGATTTCAATCAGAAATCACTCAACAGATCGATCACACACACAGGCCGAATCTGTGTGTATGTTGGTGAAGAAGAGGGTAGAAATAGAATTGGTGAAGATAACAGCTAACCACACAGGAATCAAAACAAATATGATGTGAAAATGTAAGAACAAAGCATTAAACAAATGCAGATTGTATTGATTCTTCAAGAACAGTGAAGGAGAAAATTCAAGGTTACAACCGCTACTCACACCCTAAACATTCTTAAACTAGGTTATTTATAGTAAGTTGACAGGCTCGAAACTATGCTCACTGAAATAAGTAGTTTCGGTTTAGCATTTACAAAATAATGAACCTCCTATCGAAACTTCCTATCTATCGAAACTACTAGTTTCGATTTAACAAACCTCAGTCGAAACTAGATAGTTTCGATGGCCCAGACTTAGAAATAAAACAGGAAATTACAAGAAATCAAAACTTAACTAAACATTTTTTAAAAGAAGTATATTGATGACAACAACTTATACAAAAATAAGACTCTACAATGGGAAAGGGAAAACCCATACTAATCAGCAGCCACCAACCTCCTCTATTCATTTCCCTTCCTAAGCAAGTTTCTAGAATGAGAAGGAGAGGCCGGATTTAGAGAGAGAAAGCGGGGAAAGAAGCTCAAAGGCTCGAGAATCGTTTGTCTGCATCACAGCAACACATAGCAACGGAAACCAGAATCCAAGAGGTAAGCATCACCTCTAAATTTGAGTCTTTACACATTTTGGGGTCTCGGGTTTAAGTCACATAAAGGAATGGTTTTTACGTATGAAACTTGAAACAAATCACATATTTGTACTCATGGATGAAAAAGAAACGTTTTGAACGTAAAAAGTTCAAGGCTTGATCAATTAGAAATAATTGGCTAGATCTAGGGTTCTGGTTGGGGAAGAAGACATATGTATCGTAACTACCTAGTTTCGGTATAAGCAGACCCACCGAAACTACCTAGTTTCAATATAGACCCATGACCTGAAACTACTATGGTTTTACGTAAGTTACTTATCGAAACCACCTTGTTTCGATATAGACCCATGACCCAAAACTACTATGATTTTACGTAAGTTACTTATCGAAACCACCTAGTTTCGATATGGACCCATGAACCGAAAATGCCAGGTTTTGATATTATTCACCCACCGAAACTACTGAGTTCAAGTATAATAATGTCTAGTGCCATTTAGCAGCACTACCTTATGTATATGACTTCATTATACAGATTAAGGGTGACCTTAGTGACGCTCAGTAACCAGCTAAGTGTATTTAAGGAACCACTCATCAGGTGAGTTCTATGGACCCTCCCCTATATTGTGACATCTGGCATTTTCAGGTTAACTCCGTTAACTCAAACACGTCATCTCAAACAGTTATGCATTCAAACTCAGTTACCTCGAACAGTCACGCATGCATCACATTTAATTAGGATTGATTAGATGCGTCAGTTTCGCACAAACACTCACGCATCGGTAGACCGTAGAATTACCGGATCACACACGAGTCGAACCCGGAACGTTGGTGATAATTAATTAATAACAATACAAGCAATAAATAATTTATAGTTTATATAAATTATGTGTTTTTACGTGCTACGTGAATTATCTGTGAAATACGTGAACGTTCGTTTAATCGCGTAGATTTACCGGACAGTTAATTTATCTGCTATTTTTATAAAGTATGAGTTTTATAAAAATAATTAGTAGAAGGGTTTTAATTGTTAATTAGTTAAAGTTAAATTAAAAGCCCGTAATTACCCAAACCCATAGTAGAAGCCCGTACAAGTGTTATAAAAAGATTTTTATAAAATATTCAACCTAATCTATCTCTCTCTCTCTCAAATCTCGCTCTCTCTCTCTCTCTCTCACCCTCTCTCACGATTTCAAACCTGCAACCAAGCAAGGATCGCTCATTCAAGCTTCAATCTTGGAACTAAACGCGTATTCGGAATCCTCTTTGCGTTTCTAACATCCACACGTAAGTTGTTTCAACCGATTTGAATACTTTTTGATTCTTACAGTTAGATCAGACCCTAGATCCATCCAAACATGATGATTTTCATAATAAAGTTGCAAGCTTGATTGGTATTTGATGATAATTGTGGATTTATGATGTTTTGCTAAACCCTAGTGTTATTTGATTGATTAATTGT
Source organism: Smallanthus sonchifolius (assembly GCA_023525975.1). Classification (NCBI taxonomy): domain Eukaryota; kingdom Viridiplantae; phylum Streptophyta; class Magnoliopsida; order Asterales; family Asteraceae; genus Smallanthus; species Smallanthus sonchifolius. Next base: position 12,813,729 of record CM042028.1, on the reverse strand, counting down.
TGAATAAGGAAACTAGTAATGTTATAATGGTGTAGAACATGATAAAAGTCGAGAACTTGTACTGATGAAAACGTTGGATTGCATGAGAAACGGCTAAACCCTAATGTTTAATTTAATTTGCTGTATTTTTGGACCTCTCGCGTACCGCGAGGAACCTTGGTCAATTCTATCGCGTAGCGCGAGGGACAAGTTAACTGGGCGAGTTCCTAATCTTCTCGCGTACCGCGAGGGTGAACCCTCTCCTCTCTCGCGTAGCGCGAGGGACACCTGTTAACAGAAAGTTTATTTGGTTTTCAGTTTTTCAACCGCTCACTCGTTTCGATTTCTATAGCTTATTGATGATGGTTTTGTATCTGATATGACATGATAACATGTGTGAACTTGCTAGATGATTATAAAACGAGCATGCTCATCATAGGTTGTTAAAAATAGAAACTTTATCGGAACCGAGTCAAACAAGTTAGGTAGAATAGAATTCTTGCATGTTGTGATGATTGCTATGTGCTACTTGAATTGAAACATACAAGCATATGATAACGACGATGTGAAACCCGAACATGCTTACTATCTATCGAAACTTTCTATTTATAGAAACCTGCTATTTTTGGAAACGTTCTATTTATAGAAACCTGCTATTTTTGGAAACTTACTATCTTGTTAGAACAAATAGGATTTTGTTGCTAAGTGAGCATGATCATTTGTGTATAATATAGAAGTATTATACTAAACAAACATTTAATCACTAAACGGGTCACCAACGGGTCGTCGAGTCAAACTTAGTCAAACTTGGTCAAACTTAGTCAAACTTGGTCAAACTTACAAACCTTTTCTAAACCCTTAAAACAATGAGATTGTTTGGATACTTAGGGTTCGTATTATCTTGCACAAACACACACTTATAAACCGGTGTTTATAGGTGGCAGTTAGTCGTCGAGCATTCTAAGTTCGCTTACTTTCGCACATACTCTAAGGTGAGTTTCACGGCCCCTTTTCTTACGTTTTAAACTTTGGGGGAGAAAACATGGGTACGAACATTTAGATTATGCATTTCTTTTATATCATTTGTGTACTAAGCGCAAACATATCGTGAAAGTCCTTACTTATCGAACCGTTAGTATATGGGTTAGCGAGGTAATCTTGAGTAGTACTACTGGGTATTGACAAGCCCCACCCGCGTTATTCGCGCTAACACGACGGGAAGTCGAACGGGTGTAACATTGACTTAAACATTTACCATTGATTACGATAGTCATGGTAGGAGGCAGTTCAAACATACAAACAGTCAGCTTCGGTGTCGAAACGCTTTAGTAACATGTACTAGGTTAGCTACCTATGATATAATTGAAAATGGTATATTCTAGTAAACTTTACAAACATATAAACCTGTGAACTCACCAACCTAGTGTTGACACGTTTTAGCCTGTTTTCTCAGGTCAATAAGGTACAAGCACAAGCTAAGGCATGCATGCATACGAAGTCTATCATTTTGCAAACTCAAGAACTGTTTATTTTATTTATTGTCGCATTGTTTATTTTTGGCGCATGCTTTTCATTTAACTTTTCGCTTCCGCAGTCTTACATTTAAAACAGTATTTTCATTACTAGTGTTGCATCGTGACTATGAGCAACATTAGTGGTTTTTCTTAAACTCATATAGAGTCGTTCAAAGTAACTAATGACTAAGATCCTGTTATGTCACGCCCCTAACGGTAAAACTCCGTTGGTGGATTTTGGGGGTGTGACATATATGTTACGTGCAAACCATTTTAAATGTTTTTGGGGCTGAAGTGTATACACTAAATGAATAATTTTTATGAATGTCATTATGATCATACGTGATATATATGAGTGTTAAGGTGATCATACATGGTATATGAAAAACGAATGATGAACAAAGAATGAAGTATATGTATACAAAGAACGAAATGAAGGAATGGCATAACGTAAAAGAATGAAATCTTGATATATGTATATATATATATATATATATATATATATATTACATGTTATGAATGAATGTAAACGTTATGGATGCTTCGATGACAACGGCTACTTCGGTAGAAAGATGACCACGTGACTATTTTGCAACCGGGACATATACGTCCTTCATCAGGTAGGACGTTTGAAAGGCATTAACGGACGGTCACATTCATTTCCAAAAGATAATAAGTAGAACGGTTGCATAAATAATAGTTCACGTGGGAAACGGATACCTTCAGGTAGACGGGTGAATTTACGGACTACAACGGTTGTACGGTATGACGGACGGCCGAAGGTTTTAAGTTAACGACGGACGATTTCTAGTGCCGGACGAGATGTAAAGGAGCTATGACGGTAGTTCAAGAACGTTTGTCTTTGTGACTTACATAAGCAGAGTAATGGGTTGATCACCCGTATGTGTATGACCAATGAATGTTAAATGAATACAAAGGTGAATACATATATATACATATGTACTCTCAAATGAATGATAAATGAAGACAAAGAATGTGTTAATGTGTATATATATATTTGTATATATATACTTGCAAGGAAATGACGTCTATACCTAATTGCTTCAAACTAGAACTCACCAGCATTAGCTGACTTTTAATATACATTTCAGGTAATTAGAAGAAAGGGCGTACAAAGGCATAAAGGCTACATGGCACAAGACTGACATCCCGTTTATCTGAACCTTATGGTTAAACAATGTTATGTTTAAGACTTCCGTTGTTATGTAACTGATTGATATATGTTTCCGCTACTTTATGAATGTTTTTAATTTAAGCTCAGTACGTTGATGACTATGTTTATGAGTAAATCTAACAAGTGAGGTTTCCCAGGAAAGGGGCCTTACATAATAATAGGCATTTTAATAGGAATCGATACTTAATTCTTTCCTTTTTTATATAACAGGATAATTATCCCTTGAACACAAAAATATGAAGAAATCTCTCAAAATAAAGGGGAAAATAGCACTTTAAAAGCCAATTGAACGATCATGCACCCAAGGAGTCGTCACATGAAGCCAAAAGTCAACAAAAGTCAAAAGGAGGCATTGCACGGTCGTGCACGGCTGTGCAAATCCATGACACGTGTCCCAAAGCCTGCAAAAGCTACCAGATTCCACACGTGTAAGAAAAGGGTACTCTGCACGACCGTGCATCCCGATGCACGGCCGTGCATTGCCCAAATCTTTACCTATAAATAGCAAGCTCATTCTAGTATTTTAGGTATCCAAGATCGGGTTAGTGGAAGCCCTGGTGCTTTGCTAGAGCCGAAACTCTGTCAGTTTCGTTCCAGTTTTAGCTTTTTTTCTTCTTTGTTTATTTTCTTTTTCTAGTTTTGTAATATGGAATGATTCTCCTCATTCGAGTAAACAAGAGGCAACACATATTCACTCTCCCTTGGTGTTGGATCACTTCCACACATTGTCTAAGGGTTAGTGGAGTCACTTGTATGGTCATTCGTGGCTAGTCTTCGTGCGTTACTTGGGTTGGTTGAACTTTGCCTAACTAATGAAGTATTTTTAGTATGTTATGTTCTTAAAGTTTTTCTTCTAATTTATATTAAAAAGACAAGAATAAGTAATCTTTAAGCCAACTTAATAATCTTAAATCTTGTAAGTTACTTAAGCAAGACTTCTTGTTTGGGAAGCTTATTCGAGTTTGTACGATCTATATACAAATCTTGGTGCTACCAAGGGCCGGGTTAGTATAGGTTTAACATTATGGATTGATTGGAGGTTTGGGTATTCAATGAGTCGTTCGAGTCTTAGCTGGACCTTGTGGTTCGTGTCGGTATTCATAAAGTTAAATTTCTTTAAAATGCTTTTATAAGTAAGGCAATTATTTTAAGATTATAATTTGTTAGGTCCGTGCATTCATAAAGTAGCTTTGGAGGAAGTTATGCATTCCAACTTTTCAAAAGAAGTTACACTACTTGGTGTGCGCTAGTCGACAGGATAATCTTAGTCCAAATAATAAATCACGGGATCGTCGACAGGCTTGAGACCCCGTTAGGATCCCGAGAATTATTAGGAACAGTTGACCGACCGTATCCACTGTTTCATAACGAAATACTAACTCCCTTATCGAAAGGGTTAGTCTAGTAACTTTAACCAACCTTACAAAAATATAACTTAAATTAACATGTGATAACAACTAGAGTAACACCTTAAATAAGATGATATTCCTAATTATTTTTCTTTTCCTTCTTTCTTTCTTTTAAACAAAACCCCTATTTCAACTTTTTATCTCGGTTAGACAATAGCAAGGGTTGAGTAAGGAATCCGTGTCCATGGTTCGATACTTAGTTCTTACCCAGTCTATACTCTACTGCGATAGGTTCACTAGCCTATTGTGTGTGTATTTAGTTGAAGTAATTATCATTTTAATTTATAAATTTAAAACCTGATTTTGTTTAACTCTAAATCGAACATTAAAAATATATATTATATCACTCGCATTTGACATCAAGTTTTTGGTGTCGCTACCAGGGATATATATATATATATATATATATATATATATATATATATATATATAATTTTATATAAACATAACACAACGCATTAAACGCCGCCCAAATTAAATATGGGCGCTTCATGCTACTTGCGGGCTTGGAGGCTTGCGGCTTGCTCGGTTGTCCAAAAGTCCTAAACATGCCTAAATTTTAAAGCCCAATAACCGAAATTTACATGTATATAACTTTTTTTAAACTGGGTTCCCTATTTTTTGGGTGGACCCAAGTCTTTGCTTGGCCCAAATACCCTATTGGGTCGGCCTTGCCACTTGTGTAAGCAAGTAAACTTTTGAAACGCCCCAAACCGGGTAAATCTCATAGTTGACACAAAACATAACAAACATAGTTCTTAAACTGGAAATCAGAATCTATTACAGCGAAAGTCTTTAATTCAAAACATTCATAATTCAATAACACAAATCGTCGTTTAAACATAGACTATCAGGAAATGGAAATGTCAGCCTTCAGCGCAGCAACCCAATGTCCATACTATCAATCCCTCACGCCTCCTCTACTTTGCTTTTGCTTTGCTTTTACTACCTGTCATGCATACTAAAAGTCAGCTAACGCTGGTGAGTTCTATCTTTACTTTAAACTGAAAACTTTCTTTTGGCTTAGTTTTATAAAAATAAAATAAAATTTCTTTCTCTTTCTTTAAATCATTTTATCTTTACTTTAAAACTTTATAACATTACAATTATAAAATTGTCATGTTAATACCTTTCATTAAAACTTTACTTCGAGGAAAACCGTTAAAGTGTCCTCCTTTACTCTTTTCGACTATCGTTTCACTTGTACAGGACAGGTGACTTTCACATACTTTAACTGTCACATATGGATCATGGTCCGAGGACCAGATCCCTTTCTCGCTTACACCTCAGGGTAAGACTTTTACTTTAGCGCTACATGCACCTCATGATGGGACTTTCTTTCTCGCTTATACTTCAATGTAAGACTCCTTTAACTTTGCTCACACCTCAGGGTAAGACTCCTTTAGCATTGCTCACACCTCAGGGTGAGACTTCTACTTTAGCTTGCTCAAACCTAGGGGTGAGACTTCTACTTTAGCGTGCCTGCAGAACTTTCTACTATTCAACTACTATGCAATGCAATTACACTACTACACGAAATAGAATGCAATCACATAAACTTTCACATAGACAAATAACACATATTAACACATAAGCATATAACATGGCATTTGTCACGGTTACTATCGAGTTGCACCAAAGTACAGCTCCTTTAACTTTCTTTACTTTAGCTCTTTACTTTCTTTAAAACTAGTTTCAAAGATAGTACTTTACCCGTTATCACTTTCTCTTTCATTTTTATAAAAATATATATAATTCTTATAAAAATATATTTTAACTTTCAAAACTATCTTTATAACAGTATGCATGCCAGCTCAAAACTGTTAGAAAAAAAGGGCAATAAGAACTCACATGTCAAGCTATCCTCTATGTACTAGAACTGGTCCAATACGCTTTACTCCATATCAGAATTAATAATTAACATATCATTATTCCACACTTTGTAAGTTCAAACGAAACAACTAGTTTCGCTCCCTTTGCTCAAGCAAAACTATACTAGTTTCGTTGTCCTTAGTTCTAGCGAATCTAAGACCAAGCGAAACTACAGGTTTGACCAAGCGAAACTATGTGGCCACGCGAAACTATTTTTCTCAAACGAAACTACATGGCCACGAAAAACTACTTGGTCAAACGAAACTATCCTTGTAGCGAAACTGTTTTAACCAAGCGAAACTACATATAGTTTCGCTAGGTCGTCTACCCCACCAAGGATTAGGGTTTTGCATGAAAATGGTTGTTTTCTTGTGAACAGATCAAGTCCCGAACCTTTTACATTCAAAACGTTCCTTACAATCTCATGATACTAGATCCATGATTAGTTACTTGATCCATTCGTAAAAACCCCACTTTTTCATCAAAACAGCCTGAACCCCTCGTGAACGGAAAAACTCATATCTAGCACGATGGCTACCTGTTTCGAGCCCAACTCTTCGACCTTTAGCTTCTATAGATGATGACGAACGATTATTGAGCTTCACGAATCAAATCCCCAACTTTATCTCTCTTTCTCTCTCTCTCTCTCTTACTTTAACTAAAATGGAACAAATGAGGAGGGTTTGGGGATGGCGGCTAGCTAAATCCCTCCCACCCTTCTCAGTTTTGCTTCCTCCCCTTGCCACGTATAGTCCCCGTCATTTTCCTCGTTTATTCTATTTATTTTCGGTGTTCTGGCTACTACGTCTTTAAAATAAATTATTATTTTTGGGATGTTACAAGTCTACCCCCCTTATGAAAGGTTTCGTCCTTGAATCTTGTCATAAGTCAAACAGATGAGGGTACAACTCCTTCATTTCCGCTTCAATCTCCCAAGTAGCTTATGATCCTTTACGATGTTTCCACTGTACCTTAACCAATTAGATAACTTTTTTACGCAATTGCTTCTCTTTTCTGTCTAGTATGGTCACAGATTCTTCAACAAAATTGAGGCTATTATCTACCTAGATGTTGTTAAGTGGCACGTGTGCTGATTCGTCAGCTAGAAACTTGTGCAAGTGCGACACGTGGAAAGTAGGGTGGTTTCCACTCAACTCATCAGGCAAATCTAGCCGGTACGTAACTTCACCAACCCGTGCCAGTACCTTGAAAGGTCCGACAAATCTCGGCCTTAATTTCCCTCTTTTCCTGAACCGTATAATCAATTTCCAGGGGGATACTTTTAAAAGTACTTGATCCCCAACATTGAACTCTATCGGTCTCCGTCTCTCATCCGCGTAAGACTTTTGGCGATCTTATGTTGTTTTCATTCGGTCTTAAATCAGGTCAAACTTTTCGTAGGTCGTCGTGACTACCTCAAAGCTTTCCAGCTCTTTCTGTCCTATCTCTCCCCAGCAGAACAGGGTTCGGCATCTTCTACCGTACAACATTTTGTAAGGCGGCATACCAATAGTGGCGTGGTAACTATTGTTGTAGGAGAATTCTGCAAAGAGGTAGGTGACTATCCCAACTACCACCAAAGTCTATAATGCACGCGCGGAGCATATCTTCCAACATTTGGATGGTCCTCTCTGACTGACCATCCGTCTATGGGTGATAAGCCATGCTGATGTTCAATCTCGTACCCATTGCCTCGTGAAATCTTTTCCAGAACCTCGATGTCAATCGTGTGTCCCGGTCAGATACGATCAACAAGGGTACACCATGTTGAGTCACAAATTCATTGATAAATATTTTTGGCAGCTTCTCCGATGAATGCGTTTCATGGATCGGCAAGAAGTGTGCACTTTTTGTCAAGCGATCCACTATTACCCAAATCGTATCATGGCCCTTAGCTGTGTGAGGCAGTTTTGTAATAAAGTCCATAGTGATGCATTCCCACTTCCATTCAGATATGTCCAAGGGCTGGATCTTCCCGTATGGTTTCTAGTGCTCAGCTTTAACCTGTGAGCAAGTCAGACACTTACTCACGTACTTTGTTATGTCATTCTTCATGTTAGGCCACAAATATTTTTTCTTCAAATCATTATACATCTTCGTGGTTCCAGGGTGGATAGAATATCAAGACTTATGGGCCTCGTCGAGTACTTTAGCCCTAAGCTCTCCACCCTTTGGTACCCACATACGACCACATCGGGTCCTCACTCCATGACTTTGTCTAACTTTGTCTGTTGTCCTACCATTCGTTCTTTCTTTATATTCTCTTCCTTTAGCGCCTTTGTTTGTGCTTTCTCTAGTTATGTCATAAAATCTAGCGTTATTACTAATTGATACGCCTTCACCGTAGTAGGAGGTTGATTCTCTTTTCGGCTTAGGCCGTCAGCAACCACATTTGCTTTCCCCGGGTGGTATAGGATTTCACTGTCATAATCCTTTAATAGTTCCAACTACCGCCTCTGTCGCATATTCAAGTCTTTTTGCTCAAAGAAATACTTCAAGCTTTTGTGATTCGAATAAATTGTGCATGTAACCTTGTAGAGGTAATGCCTCCAAATCTTAAATGCAAAGACAACTGCCGTGATCTCCAGGTCGTGAGTCGGGTAGTTGACCTCGTGAACCTTTAATTGCTTTGACGCATACATGATCACCTTTCCCCTTTGCATCAATACACATCCTAATCCTTGACCCAAAGCGTCAGAATATACCACAAGGTCCTCAATACCGTCAGGTAGTGCCAATACTGGGGCTTGGGTCAACTTCTTCTTTAATTCTTCAAATGCTTTAGACTGAGCCTGACCCCATTCATACTTTACTTCTTTGCATGTCAACTTTGTCAGAGGCGAAGCTAACTTCGAGAAGTCCTGAATAAACCATCGATAGTAGCCTGCCAATCCCAGAAAACTTCGAATCTCAGTCGGCGTCTTCGAAATTTCCCATTCTTTTACTGCCTTGATCTTTGCCCGGTCAACCATAATGTCGTCTGCGTTGATAACGTGACCTAGGAATTGAACTTCCTTAAGCCAAAATGCGCACTTTGAAAACTCAGCATACGACTTTTCTTTCTGCAGTGTCTCCAGCATCTTTCGTAGGTGACAGGCGTGATCGCCTTCACTTTTTGAGTAAATAAGTATGTCGTCTATGAATACTATAACCGATCTATCAACATTGGCCTGCACACCTAGCTCGTCATACTCATGAATGTTGCTAGAGCATTCGTCAAACCGAAAGACATCACGCGAAATTCATAATGTCCATACCGCGTGCGAAACGCTGTTTTCGGTATAACCCCTTCTCTTACTTTTAACTGATGGTACCCCGACAGCATGTCAATCTTAGAAAACCATTTCGCGCCTTGCATCTAGTCGAACAGATCATCAATCCTGGGTAGCGGGTATTTGTTCTTTATCGTACGCTTCTTCAACTCTCTATAGTCGATGCACATTCTCATAGCACCATCTTTCTTCTTTACAAACAGCACTGGAGCACCCCAAGGAGAAATGCTCAGTCTAATCAAAACCTTTATCCAAAAGCTCTTCCAACTAGAGGTGTACAAAAAAACTGGTTTTTTTTTTCTACCCGGTCCAAACCGGTTCGGGTTAACCTAAAACCGCCGGTTATGAACCGGTTTAAAGCATTCTGAAGTCGACTGGGTTGAGGACCGGTTTGTGTGAACCGGTTTGGAAAACCAGTTTTTTCGCTGAAAAATATAGCCGTTAGGGTCGAATTTGACCATTTTTTTTTTGCCTTTTTCACCTATAATTCACTATAAATAGGTGGGGGGTGTTTATGTAGGATTGGTAAATACAAGATGGTTCTATTCCAGTTGAGATTGGCAGAAACAATCACAACTTAAGCAAAGTAAACAAGTATACAAGAAGAATACTAATAAATGCAATTTGTATTAAGCTTCAAGTGTTACAAGATTACAGAGAAAACTTTTAAGCAAAAGTACTTTTACAATGAATCTAAGTACTACTTATATACTAACTTAGAATCAAGACAGACCCTTGATTCTAAGGATCAGATCTAACACAGACCGTTGATCTTGTATTGAAGCTATTCTACTTATACAGACAATAATAATAACTACAAAGGTTAACTTTATTCAAACGTCTTCTTTGCATCATTGCTTGAATACTCAAAAGGAGAGCGTCGTTGTCTTTTATTATTTTGTGCCAATGACATTCTTTCTGCGTGGAGTGTGTCAGTGTAACAGCAGAAAGTTGTCAGTGGTATTGGTTGCTTTATCAAGAACAGTCAGCTGCAATGTTTGATCTTCAATGAAAAGGCTATCAGCTACAAATTTGATCTTCAGTGGATAAACCAGAGCCTGCATTGAATTGTTTATTTGATAGTTTCTCAAGGTAGTCTGCATCCTCACCTTGAGAAACCAGAGCCTTTACCCATTCCTCTCTCATTTCTTTGGCTAGTTCAGAATCAGTTATTCTGAACTTAGCCTCTTTCTTCTTCTTCTTCTGTATCTCTTCTTCTTCTTTATTGAATTGTTCCTGCATTTGAAGAGCAAGAGCTTCATCTTCTTCAATTTGATGAACTGCATGAATTTTTACTTTCAGATCATCTAGCTGTTTTGCATACAGCTGGATCTGTTGTTCTCTGAGGAGAATGGCTGTGAGTCTGTCTTGAGCTTTCTTTAGTTCAGCCATCTCCTCTTCTTCTCTTCTTCTTCTTCTATCCTCCTTTTCTTTCTACTCCTTCTCAATTCTTTCTTCATCTTCTTTGGTCATTAGTCCCTTACCCTTATCTTTGTTGGATGCCTCTGCTTCAGCTTCATTGACCACAACAGTAGGTGTAGTAGATGATGTTGGGATCTCAGCTTCAGCTTCATTGGCATGTTGGGGAATGGAAAAGGGAAGGGAACTTTCTTCATCTTCTTTCCATTCCGTACCTGTCACTTCTTTCCATGTTTCTTTCATCTTTTCCTCGTCTCTTCTCTTTGATTCTTCTTCTGTGTTCAGTCTAACTGTTGGAGAAGAGAGAAAGGATAGGTCTGAGTCAGATCCAGATTCCTCCTTATAAAGAGAAGCCTTGATGATTTTGATCATTTCTTGACTTTCTAAGGAGTTGACATTGAAGATGAGTGATCTGAGCTCAAAGACTTTGTGAAGGAAAGCTGAAGGTAGGAGCAAGATCTCTTTGATGTTGATTGAGAGAAAAGATCCATTGCTCAGGAAGAAGGTGAAGTCATGGGAGTCAGTGCTTATCCATCCCTGTACTTCTTCATCCCTGGCCATTATGTTGTACAGGAATCTTCTCCAGCAGATAACCTCTTCTTCAGTTAAAGTACTGCTCCTGATTATGTCAAGTCTTCTCGGAGCCAGTCTTTGTTCTGCTGCTGATGAAGATTCAGGATAAGCCGTCCTGTTTGCTTCTTTTAGTAGTCTTTCAAACCAAGGCATGTTATCCTCCATTAAGTCATAGAACCTGCTGATTGCAAGTTCTGCTGGGAAATCTGATGAAGTGTTGATGCATTCTGTCAGATACAGATTGAGAACTTAGAGGGCATTAAGAGAGTTCCAGTTTAGCTCTTCTACTCCGCTAAACTCCCATCCAATCTAGAATCTCTCAGCTATTCCATCATACCATGATAGAATGGAGTCAAATTCTAGCTTCTTTGAATTAAGAAGAGTTGGGGGATAGATGAATGACTTATTATGGCTGCAGCTTCAGGAAGAATGCTGAATGATGGAGGTGTGTCTTCATGGAGAGTTTCTTTTTGTAGCACCTCATCAACAGCTCGGACGACTAACTTCCAATCCTCAGTGACATCTTCCTCTTCATCACTGAGTCTGGCAAGTCATGGATTTGAACAAAAGCAGGTTTGTATAGGGAACTTTGAAACACAGACTGCTCTTGTATCCATTCTTCGAGGTTGTTAGCATCATCTTCCTTGGTAACCACCTCCTCCTTTTTGGTTGCATCAGTGAAAAGGGATATATCTGTTTGAGTTCCCACTGATACAAGAGAGGGAGTAGGCATTGATGGGCTTCATGCATAGAGACTTGGTGTCGTAGTTTGGACACTTCAGCCTCTAGCATTGCCACCCTGGCCGTCAATTCTAAGTTATGAAGTTTCACTCTGTCCTCATCCACAGTTGTGGAATCCTTGGAGCTAGATGGGGCCTTAGGCCTAGCCTCTGCATCCCCATCACCCTGGTTTTCTTGGCGCCTGGGATTCGTCTTAGTGAAGAGTGTTTCACAGGAAACACCCACACTGTGAGTTGCCGTGGTTAGGGTCTTAGCTATGTTATCACTGTCCTCCTGGGCAGTTGATGTACCAGGAGTAGTGATAGCTCTTTCTACATTCACTCTATCAATACTACCAGAGTGAACCTTCTTGGGTGATGAACCTGGGTAGGGTGCACCAGCAGCTAAGTCAATCAATACCTCCGATATAGTGGTTGTTGAAGAAGGTATATCATCTTGACTAGGTGCCTCTGCACTTAAGTTCAGAGAAGAGAAATAATGGAATGGCTCAGTGGGTTGCTCTATGGGTCCGGGATGTGATCCTGATCTTAATAGAGAGGCTTCCAAGGAAGTCTCTCTAGTTTTGTGTCTATCCCTTTTGGTATTTTCATCAGAATGTTAGGATTCCGAATAAGGGCTTAGAGGTTGGGTTTGGGCCTTTGAGACAAGAAGAGAAGGAGTCTTCTTGCTCTTTTTTTCTGGTGTATGTCGATGCAACTGGGGCCCTTTGTTCCAGTTGAACGATAATATCCAAAACAGATGTAAGTACTTTTTGTACCTGTGCATCCTTAGTAATATGCACAGGGGTTCGAATGGTAGAAGCAGATTGTTGTTCAGGATGTGATGTGGAGAGTGTGGGATCAGTATCAGCTGGGATTGCTAAACTGTCACACGGGGTACTTTGTATGTTTAGCATTGTAGATAACAATGGAACATTGACCCTTGAGAACTTTTTGGAAACAGTTCTCATACTTTGAAAAATATTATTTTTATGTCCCAACATGACGTAGATTCTTGCAGGTTTTGAAAGTTATTTTAGTTCCTGGTTGAAAACCTCCTGCAAGAATGTTGGGTACATAAAAAATTGTTGCTTTGCACCCTCTTGAAGGTTATATCTCAAACCCTCAAAGACAAGGTGTGCAAAGTTGAAACCTAGGCCAGTAATCATACCATGGAAAGCATAGGCAAGTGCGGAGCTCACTTGATGCCATCCACTTCTCTTCTGAGATATGCATTGGAGAAGAATGTGGCAGAGATACTTCCATGGAGGGCCCATCAATGCCTTCTAGATTATATAATCATTTTGATTTCCAGTGTACCCTATGGATACAAAGGTCTTCATGTACTCGTCCTTTGAGTATGAGATGGCTGCTCCCTCATCCTGAAGCTTAAGATGTTTTCGGAGGGTAGCTTCAGAAATGATGATGTCCTTGCCGTCTACTTTGGCTTTTATTTGGGGAAGCCCCTGTTCAGTAGAGTAGACGGCGGTATTCCAGAAATCCTCCATATGAGGGAAATATATGGTGGGGTTGGTTGTGAGGGCAAAATGGATCTTTGATTGGCATAGGAAGTAGATCATATCATCGAATCCTTCGGATTTCTTTCCCTTGGTTAAGTATGCTGTAAGGTTGTGGTACGGGGAGAACTTATCATCAGGGTTATTGATGTCTGCCATTATAAGTTTTATTTCGGAGGAAAGGTTTGAAGGTTTTAAGGATTGAAGGCTTTGAATGTTTTAAGGATGGAAGGCTTTGAATGTTTTGGGGACTTGAGAGAAAGTGATGTGGATTTAGGGTGAAACTGAATGTGAAGAGGTGGTAAGGAAATTTGATTTGTTCTTATAACGGCAGAGGAGGGAAAAAGCAAAATGACTTGTACAGTATAACCTTATTCACTTTTTACTGTTACAACTGTAATACACCGAGGCAGTCATGGTGAAGATTGACGTTAATTTTTACAGCGGGTAAAATCCCATCAGCAGCAAACTTGGTTGCTGTGGATGAATAAGCATGTCCGCTGCAAGCTTGGTTGCTGCGGAAGGTTAAGTCTGTCAGCAGCAAACTCAATTATTGATGATGGATTCAATGATCTGTAGCAAGGATGTTACTGCTGACAGCCTTAAAGCTATCCGCAGGAAACCTGTTCCTGCTGATAACTTAAAGCAGTCAGAGGCAAATCCTTTGCTGCTGAAGATTAAACTTGTCAGCAGCTGAAGGAGAAAAATGCTGCTGACTCATAACTTTTATTTACAACAAAAAACAAAAAAAAACACATTTTAAAACATAATTTTAGAGATATATTTTAATCAAAGTTCATCATACCAATGGATTCAACTAAATATCTGAATCTAGCTTCATCAAAAGGTTTTGTAAACAAATCAGCATATTGCTCATTTGTATGAACTTTGGTTAAAATAATCCTCTTTTTCTCAGCTTGATCTCTTATGAAATGATACCTGATGTCAATGTGCTTTGTCTTGGAGTGCTGCATCGGATTGTTTGTGATTGATATAGCACTCATGTTGTCAATATGAATTGGAGTTGCCATGAAAGTTATCCCATAATCCAGCATTTGATTTTGTATCCAGATGACTTGTGCACAGCAACTTGAAGCTGCAATGTATTCTGCTTCAGCTATAGAAGTTGAAACACATGTTTGCTTCTTGCACTGCCATGAAATCAGTCTTCCTCCTAGAAACTGACATCCCCCTGATGTGGACTTTTTGTTCAAGTTGCATCCACCATAATCACTGTCAGTGTATGCATACAGATTGAACTTGTCATTTTTAGAGTACCAAAGCCCAAGTCTTGGGGCTCCCTTTAGGTATCTAATAATTCTCTTGACAGCTTGAAGATGTGAAACCTTTGGAGCTGCTTGAAATCTTACACAGAGACATACTGCAAACATGATATCTGGCCTTGAGGCAGTGAGATACATGAGAGACCCTATCATTGCACGGTACTGATATTGATCAGTGTCTTGGCCATCTTTGTCTGGAGTCAGCTGATGGTGCACTTGCATAGGGGTTCTTGCAGCAGAGCAGTCAGTCATCTTGAATCTTTCCAAAATGCTCTTTACATATTTGGATTGGCTGATGAAGATTCCATTTGGGACTTGTTTGACTTGTAGACCCAAGAAGAAATTTAGTTCACCCATTGAACTCATTTCAAACTTTGAGTGCATCAGAATCTCAAAGTCTTTGCACAGCTTTTTCCTTGTTGATCCAAAGATGATATCATCAACATAGATTTGAACTAGTAAGATTTCTCCCCCTTCATCTTTGATAAACAAGGTCTGGTCAATAGCACCCCTTCTAAAGTTGTTGCTTAGTAGATATCCTGACAAAGTTTCATACCAGGCTCTTGGTGCTTGATGTAAGCCGTACAGAGCTTTGTCTAGTTTAAACACTTGAGTAGGATGAGCAGGATCTACAAATCCTGGAGGCTGTTTGACGTATACCTCCTCACCAATCTTTCCATACAGAAAGGCACTCTTTACATCCATTTGATAGACAGTGAAATTTTTGGATGCAGCATATGCCAGAAAGATTCTGATGGCCTCCAGTCTGGCAACAGGAGCAAAGACTTCATCATAGTCAATTCCTTCTTCCTGAGTATAGCCTTGAGCTACAAGTCTGGCTTTGTTCTTGACTACAATGCCTCTCTCATCTTGCTTGTTCCTGAAAACCCATCGTGTGCCAATAGCATATTGACCTGGTGGAAGATCAACAAGTTTCCAGACATCCTGCCTCTTGAATTGAAGTAACTCTTCCTACATTGCCTCAATCCAGCTGCTGTGTTTAAGTGTTTCATCTATCTTCTTGGGTTCCACCTGAGATAGAAAACATGAAAACAAGCATATATTGGCCTCGTGAGATTTGCTTCTTGTGATAACTCCTTGGTGGACTTGGCCAATAATATTTTCTTGAGGATGTTCTTTGTGGATCCTCTATGCTGGTACCACCTCCAGCTGTATCCCTTGCCCCAGATTGCTTTGATTTTGATCAGGGGTCTCTTCATTCATGGTGGAAGAGTCTTCAACATCAGCAGCCACATCAATATTTTCAGCAATAGCATCAACAACATCTACAGCATTTACCGAAGAGTATTTATCTAAATTTTCAGTTTCAGATAGGCTGCTGGTGACATTGGAGAGTCTTGTTCCGGCTTCACTTGCTTCAATTGCTTCCATAACTGATGGAGGATCAATGGATGGTCTTCTCAGACGGATAGAAGATTTGGGAAAATCCAGTCTGTAGTCAGTGGATGAAGTGGAGGAAGGTGTTTGTGTAGAGTTAGACTCCATATTTGAGAAGGTGAGAGGCTCAAATATTTGGGAGAAGGAGTCTATGTCAAAGAGCCAGTTTGGGCCTTTTCCCTGTTCAAAGACGATGTGTTCTCTACATTCCACATTTGCTGATTCTTCCACAATTCTTGTTCTTGAATTGAATACTCTGTAGGCCTTTGATTGAGAGGAATAGCCCACAAAATATCCTTCATCGGATTTGGCACCAAGCTTAGGAAGAACCCCATGTGTGATGAGAATGGTGCATGGACATCCAAAAGGCTTTAGAAACCCAATGTAGGGAACTCTTTGAAACCAAAGTTCATAAGGTGTCTTGTTGAGGGGCTTGACGATGATAACTCTATTTTGTACATAGCAGGCTGTGCTAACTGCTTCTAACCAGAATGTGAGAGGTAGTTTTGAGTCAGCCAACATATACCTTGCTGACTCAAATAGAGTTCTAATTCTCCATTCAGCAACTCCATTTTGTTGAGTTCTTGGAGCACTGTATTGTCTTTCTATCCCCTTGCTTTCAAAGAAACAGTTCAAAGTGTGGTTCTTTAACTCTGTGCCCTGATCACACCTTATGATCTTCACCTTTTGATTGCTTTGATTCTCTATCCTAAGAATGTAGGATTTGAGAATTTCAGCAGTTTCATCTTTAGTTCTCAAGAAGTATACCCATGAGAATCTGGTGTAGTCATCAGTTATCACCAGACAGTATGACTTCTTGCCCATTGACATGACATTTGTAGGACCAAAGAGATCCATATGCAGCAGCTGTAGTGGAGTGTCATTTGTATTCAAGGTCTTGGGCTTGTGGGAACTCTTGTGTTGCTTCCCCTTTAAACAAGCAATGTAGTGGTCTTCTAGCTAGAATTCTTTGTTAGGAAGCCCTCTTTCAAGATTTTCCTTCACCAGTTTGTTAATAGTTTTGATATTAACATGACTTAATCTCTTGTGCCAGAGAGCTGATTCATCAACAAAGGCTTTTGACAGAAAACAGGAAACACTCCCAGATGGAGTGACTTCATTCATGTCCAGTACATAGAGATTTTTTTCTCTAAGTAGTTAATAAAATCTTATCTGGATGAGGTATGGATAAGCCTGGATACAGTACGAAGCATTCTTTATCTGTGAAGAGCATCCAATGGTTTTGGTCACAGACCTTGGAAACACTCATGAGATTGAAGTCCAATTCTTTGACATAGTTGACTTTATCAATGCTCATTCTTTCGTTGGACACAGTTCCTTGTCCAGTAATGGATCCTCCCTTTGAGTTACTTCCAAAGGCAACATATCCTCCATTGAAGTGTCTGAAGTTAGAGAGGATGGATCTGTTGCCTGTCATGTGCCTGGAACAACCACTGTCTACCACCCAGGTGTTATTCTTGTGACCTGGCTGTCCCTGCACATGATAGAGATCTAGTTAGTGGGAAGAGTCCAAGAGCTTGTATCCTTGAAGAAAAGGGTTCTTGGAATGTTAGATTCATCATGTGTGCATTCAACAGAGCCAATGATGATTCTTGGAGTGATAGAAACTGGGATCTTTGCTTTCCATTTTTGAGGAGATGGTCTTCCGGTTCTCTTTTCTCTGTCAGCAGCTGATTTTGCTTTGGCTGCTGATGAATGTTCTTTAGCAGCAACAGACTTTGCTGCTGGGGAATTTAGCTTATCAGCAGCAAGTTTTGTTGCTGCTGATGGCTTTGGCTTCTCAGCATCAGATTTTGTTGCTGCTGATTTAAGCTTATCAGCAGCAGATGTTGTTGTTGCTGATGGTTTGGCTTGAGCAGCAGCAGATTTGGTTGCTGCTGATGGCTTGTCTTTCAGTTGCTTGTGCTTCACTTGATTACCAACACTTTTTCTGGTTGCTGATGATTTAACAACCGATGTATGCTGATCCTTCTTTACCTTTTGTCTTTGAAGGGCTTGATGAAGGATCTGGTTGAAAGGGTTAAATTGACAATTTGCAGCAAAGTGGTCTGATTCACCACAGATGATGCAAGTTTGTTGAGATTTTGACAACTGCTCCTTTGGTGGAGAAAGAGAGTTTCTGAATTGACTTGTTTTTGCTTCAAACCTTCTTACCTGTTTGTTCTTCTTTGTCTTCTCAAAAGCATGTTGCTTGAGGTTTCTTTGCTGCTGAAGGTAGTAGAAGCATGTGCTGGCAGTGTGGTTATATTTTCCACAAACAAAGCATGATTTTTCCAGTTTGTCCCTTGAAATATAAACATAATCCTTTCTTTTGAAAAGGTCTTTGAAGTTCCAAGGGTGAGCTTTGTTGTGCTCAAAAGTAGCTTCTTCCAATTTCTTTTGAACACATGGAACTCTTTCTCCAGGCGCATGGCATATGTCAAACACCTTTCTTTGAGGCTTTGAGGTTGAAGACTGCCCTTTTTCAACATTTAGCTTTCTTCCTTCTAGAGGATAGCTAATTTTGATTTGGTTGAAAGGTATAGGAACCGGAGCGGCTGGTAAAGTGACAGGAGTACTTGTTTGAATGACTTCAAGAACAGGTGGTTCTGGTACTTGTACTGGTGATAAGATCTCCTCAGTTTTAGTGGACTCTGAGCAGGTTGACTCAGATTCTGATGAGGTAGTGTATTCTTGCACCAGTGGTTCATATTTTGAAGGATCAAGATCTCGGTTAGCCTTTTCAAGATTTGAGAGATTGAAGCTTGGTTCATGGATGGCAATGTAGTCAGCAGGAGGTGCAACGGCTTGGTATTGTTCACCATGATACCCCAGACCAGTTTTTACCTTTTCATGAATTTGAGCATCTAAAAGTCTTTGCAGCTTTTTAGATGCAAATTCATATTTATCAACATGAACTTTTTGTTCTGCCAATTCTGCTCTAGTAGCTTTTAATCTAGCCAGTAGATCATCAATCTGAGTTTCAAGATTGTTTTGTTCACGTTTTAGTAATGAAATCTCTTTCTTTAGGCAGTTAATTTTTTCTTTATAATTGTTTTCTACCTTTATGAATTCAGATTTCATTTGATGAAACTTTTCATTTTGATCTATAAGGTTTTGATTATGCTTTCTGTAGCCTAACACCTTATCAGTACAAGCTTGGGAAGAGAGATGTTCATATACCTGAGGCGGTATCTCAGTTGTGTCTGCCATAAGATCTTGGTTGTTGGCAGGCAGATCTTCATACTGGAAGCTCAAGTCGAAGTCAGAAGTTCCAACAGTTGCACAGGCTGCAGTTTGAACTAGAGGAGTCACTTGTTGCTGTTGTTGTCTGGGTTGGGCTTGGTGAGCTTGTCTTGATTGAGGAGTAGCTGGATTGGCACTTGGTGCCTTGCATTCTCTAGCAAAGTGACCCAGTTGGTTACAGTTGTAACATCTTAGTTTGCTTTTATCCAATCCAACTGTAGTGTTGGAGTTGTTGCTTGGAATGGGTCTTCCGGTTCTAGAGTAGAACCTTTTTGCTCTTATAGAGAGCATGGCATATGAGTGCTGTATGTCCATTTCTTCTAAGTCATCTGGATGGAAGCATTCTACATCCTCCTTGATGAAGGACATGTTGCTTGAGTTTTCAGAGACAAAAGCAGTAGAGGCTGAGGTTTGAGGAGGAGCTTCTAGGAGAAATGGTGAGGTGTTTGTTTGAGAGGTTGGATTTTGTGGATGGGTGACAATGGGAGGATAGTAGTTGCTAGAAATAGGAGCTGAGTGGTCAGAGTGGAATGCAGAGGTGGTGGTGGATGTTGAGGCATTTTGATAGCTTGAGTTTCGTTCTTTTTCCTGAATCATCTCTAGCTCATAGGTTTTCAGCATACCGAAAAGCTCAATCATTTGGAGAGTCTTCAGGTTCTCAGTTCTTCTAATGGACACTGTGTAGAGTGTCCAGCAGCTAGGTAAAGACCTGATGAACTTTTTGAGAATATCTTCATTCTCCAGCTTCACTTTTAAGCACTGCAGCTCACCTACAAGATAAGTAAATCTGTTATATAAAACAGTTAGGGACTCACCTTCCTTCCAGACGAATTTTTCATACTGTTGCTTCAGGATGTCCCTTCTGTTTTCTTTGACTTCCTCTGAGCCAGCAAACATCTTCTTAAGAGCCTCCCATAGCTCCTTAGCAGTTTTGTAACCTCTGAAGTTATGAAAAACTTCATTTGGTAAGCACATCTGGATGGCTCCCAGGGCTTTGAAGTCTACCTCCATTTTCTTGATGTCTTCATCAGAGTACTTGGAGGGTTCTTTGGGAACCAGTGCACCTCCGGAATCAGCAGAGGACACCATCTTTAATGGATTTCCACATCCCATATTCCTGATAGCAGAAGAAGCTTTCCATTCTGTTCTTCCACATATCGTAATCTTCCCCAGACACCAGTCTTGGTGGTCTGTTGATGCTTCCAATATCTTCAAATCCATTGTTTTGAGCCATTTTGATTTTTAGATAATGAGTGACTTTAGCAAAGAGATACATAAGAATAGAACCAGAGAAGGATTAAACAAATGTGAGTTTGTTTAATCTGTGAGCCAAAGCTCTGATACCACTTGTAGGATCGGTAAATACAAGATGGTTCTATTCTAGTTGAGATTGGCAGAAACAATCACAACTTAAGCAAAGTAGACAAGAAGAATACTGATAAATGCAATTTGTATTAAGCTTCAAGTGTTACAAGATTACAGAGAAAACTCTTAAGCAAAAGTACTTTTACAATGAATCTAAGTACTACTTATATACTAACTTAGAATCAAGACAGACCCTTGATTCTAAGGATCAGATCTAACACAGACCATTTATCTTGTATTGAAGCTATTCTACATATACAGACAATAATAATAACTACAAAGGTTAACTTTATTCAAACGTCTTCTTTGCATCATTGCTTGAATACTCAAAAGGAGAGCGTCCTTGTCTTTTATTGTCTTGTGCCAATGACATTCTTTCTGCGTGGAGTGTGTCAGTGTAACAGCAGAAAGTTGTCAGTGGTATTAGTTGCTTTATCAAGAACAGTCAGCTGCAACGTTTGATCTTCAGTGAGAAGGCTATCAGCTGCAACTTTGATCAGCAGCTGATAAAGCCTATCAGCTGCAACTTTAGTCAGCAGCTGATAAAGCCTATCAGCTGCAACTTTGTCGATCCGCAGCAATCTTTGAGATCAGCAGCATTTGTACTTATAGAATTTTGTAGCCATCAGTCTTTATTTCTACAGTTTAGGTTTAATCACACCTATTTCTACACTCTCTAATCTCTAAAACCGCTCTTTAAACGCTCAAAAACGCTCTCTAAACTCTCTCAAAGAAAATAACCATGTCAAGTGTTGGTGGTTCCTCAAACGAAATTATCGTTGTGGAAATTCGTCCAACAACGAGAAATCCGGCAATTTGGTGCAATTACGATTTATGTTTGTTGTCAAACGGGAAGGAACGTGCTCGGTGCAAGATGTGTGGTGCGTTTTTGGGGAAAGATTCAAACACTAGTTTGAAAACGCATAAAGAAAAATCTTGTCCGTCCTTGAAGGGAATTCCAAGTGAAGGTCAAGCCTCGATGACAAGCGAAGGAGGAATTTGGAACTTTGATACAAATATTGTTCGAGATCGAATGGCGAGGTTAGTGATTCAAGAAGGATTTCCATTCAACCACTTTGACAATCCGCGTTTGACAAGGATGATTCAAGAGACACTCCAACCACGTTATCATCAAGTAAGTCGTGCCACCCTTAGACGAGATTGGATAAAAATGTGGAAAAAAGAAAAAAAAATTAATTTTGGGTTTTGAAAATTTGGAAACCGGTGTAAAATTAACCACCGATGTTTGGTCGGCTCCACATAGCATACCAAATTCGTACCTTTGCGTTACCGCGCATTGGGTTGATCTCAAAACGTGGCAAATGATAAAGCGTACAATCGTGTTTGACTTGTTTGAATATCCACACACCGGCGAAAATTTATTTTATATATTAGATGGTGTTATAACCGAATTTAAATTACAAAATAAATTTTTTTCAATGTCTTTTGATAATGCATCTAATAATACAAATGCGGTTCAAAAACTAAAAAGTAAATATAAACCGGTTTGCAACGGCGTTTTTTTCATAGTCGATGTGTCGCACACATCATTAACTTGGCGGTGCAAGCCGGGCTTGCAATTGAAGAGGTTTCAAACTTAACATATGTTTTTCGACTAATGCTTAAAGATATTTTTAGTAACAAAAAAGATACCATGATTATATTAGATTTTGTCGTGAAACGAATAATCTTTGCTTAGATCCGAATTGGGACGTCGAGACAAGATGGAACTCGACTTATAATATGTTTTATAGCGCTTTACGACAAAGAGAAACTTTAGAACTATTTCATGAAATGTTTGCCTCAAAATCTCGTCGTAAAATTCTAAAGTTTCCGTCTACGAGTTGGAACATTTTAAAAGACGTAACCGAATTGCTTGAAGTTTTCAAAACCGCCACCACTTTTTTATCCGGTGTTTAGTATCTCACAAGTTCATTAACTCTAAAACAAATATATTTAATGGCTAACAAGTTGTATGAACTTGAAAAGAAAAGCACTCTTTTTACAAATATGATAGAACCGATGAAAGAAAAATTAGTAAAATATTTTAAAGAAATGACTCCCGTTATAACTTGTGCCGCCGCGTTAAACCCTACCATAAATGTTTTCGGGGTTGAAACGTTGATTGATAGAATTACTTACGCTTTGAATTTGGATAGTAATGACATCCATTTTGCACAAGGCACAAAAACATATTTTAACAAATGTTTACAAGATTTATTTGATATTTATTTACATAAATATGGTACAGCTCCGACTCCACATGATACAATGGGTACATCATCATGTGGTAGCTCGAGAGATGTTAATTTGAATTTATATAACGAAATGTTAAATGAATTTAGTAAACGCGCTCGAGGTACCACCCCGAGTAGTGAACTAGGAAGGTATATTGGCACAAACTTTTTTGCGTTTATGCCTCCTACCGTTTTTGATAAGTTTGATATTTTGGCTTGGTGGAAAAAAAACTAAGCTTCGTTTCCGATTCTTTCCCCCATGGCCCGTGATGTACTAACCGTCCACGCTTCCACGGTAGCTTCAGAATCTGCGTTTTCTTTTAGTGGCAGGGTCTTATCGAAACGAAGGACTAGACTCACCCCCCTAGCGATGAAAATGTGCATTTTCTTGAAGGACCATTTGGATGCAATGGATATGATACAAGACCAAACTTCTCTCGAAGACAAAATTCAAGCCGAAGAAATCATACACAACAACGAGGTTGATTTGGAATATCCGAACCAGTCACCGATGAAAAACTAGCCGAAGATGCAAGGCTATGAAGCTCCAGTTCCGAAGACAACGCACAAGAATAATCAATTAATATTCCAAAAAATAAAAATATATATTGTCATTTGTAATGTTTTACAATTTTATAATTTTATCTTCTCATTTTTTTAATTTCCAAACTTTTCAAATATTAATAAACGTTGCACTTTATGTTTTATATATGTTATTTTTTTATTTTTTTTATTAAAAATATCAAATTTATTTGAATTTATTCGATTTTTTTTTTATCTAAAACCGGTTTAACAGACAAACCGGTTTCAACCCAACCCTAACCGGTTTAATAGGTTAGGGATTTCCTTGACTCCAAACCGGGTTAACCCGAACCGGTTTAGGGCCAAACCGGTTTTGACTTTTCGTTGACCAAACCGGTTCGGGTCGGGTTCGAACCGGTTCGGGTAACAAAACCGTTTTGTTCACCTCTACTTCCAACTTTGTCATCAACTCTTTCATCTCTAGAGGCACAACTCGGTACGGTGCTTTAGCCACGAGATGGGCACCTGGCACTAAGTCTATCTGGAACTCTGTCTCCCGATCGGGCGGTAATCCAGGCAAGTCCTCCAGAAAATTACACACCACTGGTACGTCTTTCAACTCTTTCACTTCTATATATTTGTCTATCACATAGGCAAGGTAGGCTCGCATCCGCGTCTCATATACCTCTCTGCCTTTATCACCAAAATGACTTTCGTTACCGAGCCGTCACGATCCCCGTAAACCGAGACTTCGCCGCCATCTGGAGCTTTGAGCTTAACTATCTTTCATTTACATACTATTCGGGCTTCATTGGCAGATAACCAATCCATAACCAAAACCACATCAAACCCTCCCAAGGCAATAACATGCAACCTAACAGGGAATCTATGGCCATCTATCTTTATCGTGAAATTGTCTAATCATTCTAAATCTTTCGAGGTTTTACCCACACATTAAAGGCATGTTCTACTTTAGTAACTTTTCATCTCATTCTTTTACACAAAGAGGACGATATGAAACTCCTACTGGCACCAAAATCAAACAATACTGAAACAAAAGTGTGGTCAAATATGAACGTACCTAACACCACATTGGGGTTTTCTCTAGCTTCCTCCTATGTCAGTTCATACGCTCGAGTCCTTGCCTTTGATTTCTCAGCTTCCTTCCCTTTCTCTGTGCCATCAGCTTTGGGTTTACGACAGTCCTTGTCCATATGGCTAGGAGTCCCACAGTTATAGCATGTCGAAGCATTGGGGCATTCACGCGAATAATGCCCAGTCTGCCATCACCGGTAGCAAATGTTCAAACCCACACGACACTCCCCAGAATGCTTCCTTCCACACTTAGCACAGTCACTACCTTCCTCAATTCTCAGCTTCTTCGCCTCCAGGCCCGCCCACTATTTTGTTAGCCGCTTAACACTTGTCACTTTCTTCTCAATAGGCATTGGGTCCGCGGAGTCAAAGTCATCATACACTATCCCCGCAACTGACACCACATATTCAAAGCTTGTAGGAGAATTGGCTTTCACATGTACACGAACCCTCTGTGGCAATCCCTTGATGTAATACTTAATCCTCTTTTCCTCAGTATTCACCAGATGTGGAACCAACTAATCCAGCTCATTGTACTTTGAAGTGTATTGGCGATGGGTCAAACTACCAGCATAGAGCCCCAAAAATTCTCTCTCTACCCTGTCAATCTCGTTATGTAGGCAGAATTTTGTGATTATCAGCCTTTTCATGTCATCCTACTTCATCCTCTTCATGGCAGTGGAGGACTTGGTCTGCTGAATAGACCTCCACCAGCTCAGTGCCTCATTAGTGAATGAATGAGCAGCAAACTTGACCGCTTGAACCTCGCAACACTCACTAATATTGATCACGCCATTCATCCTTTCTATCCAATCGAAAGTGGCAACAACATCTTTCCTTCCATCAAACTTCGACGGGTCATACCCCCGAAATGATTTGTAATTGCAGCCTTGAGCTACCACTTCAAAGTCAGAGTCGTCACTATCAGTGACTTCAGTCCTCTTGCTACTTTCCTCTTTCTTTTCTTTCTTCTCTATGCCAAACTCTTTAAGAGCCTCTGCCAGTGCTTTCGGTAAGACGTTCTTCAAGACTGAAGTAACATCTTCCGCGATAGCCTCTTTACAATAGGTTCTAGATCCAATACATCATTGTGCGCATCATTCTGAGCCGACACATGAGTCCCACTGTCATTATTCTCCACATGCACCGATTCAGTCTCGTTACGGGAGTGTTCGCTTTCTTGGCGGTCGACCTCGACGACCAGTACGACCACCTCTCTTGGCGGTCGGCCTCGACGACCAGTACGACCACCTCTCTTGGCGGTCGGCCTCGACGAACAAGGAATACTCGTGTCATAGGTAATAAATTAGAACACCTCGAGTAATGTAAATTACTAATTATAGAGACCGGTATGAAATTACTATTTTACTTTACTAGTGGGGTTCTGAACATTTCCTGTCAGGAGTAACATTTGCATCCAAGTTTAGAGCACCAACTTTAAGGCACATACTGTCTACTGTCTATGCTAAGACATGTACAATGTACTATCTATGCTAAAGCATTTACCGTCTACTATCTGTTCTAAGGTATTACTGTTTATGTTCTAAATTAGGACAATGACTACCTTCTTTCACTATCTTTTCATAGACGGGTTGCTCTGACTGACATTCCTTTCCTTTGTCCCATTCTTAGTTTAAGTTCAGACATTAACGCAAATGTCCGAATCTCTAAAACTATGGCTCTGATACCAACTTGAAACGCCCTAAACCGGGTACATCTCATAGTTGACACAAAACTTAACAAACATAATTCTTAAACTGGAAATCAGAATCTATTACAGCGAAAGTCTTTAATTCAAAACATTCATAATTCAATAACACAAATCATCATTTAAACATAGACTATCAGGAAATGGAAATGTCAGCCTTTAGCGCAACAACCCGATGTCCATACTATCAAGCCCTCACGGCTCCTCTACTTTGCTTTTGCTTTGCTTTTACTACCTATCATGCATACTAAAAGTTAGCTAACGCTGGTGAGTTCTATCTTTACTTTAAACTGAAAACTTTCTTTTGGTAGCTTAGTTTTATAAAAAATAAAATAACTTTTCTTTCTCTATCTTTAAATCATTTTATCTTTACTTTAAAACTTTATAACATTACAATTATAAAATTGTCACGTTAATACCTTTCATTAAAACTTTACATCGAGGAAAACCGTTAAGGTGTCCTCCTTTACTCTTTCCGACTATCGTTTCACTTGTACAGGACAGGTGACTTTCACATACTTTAACTATCACATATGGATCATGGTCCGAGGACCAGATCCCTTTCTCGCTTACACCTTAGGGTAAGACTTTTACTTTAGCGTTGCCCGCACCTCATGGTGGGACTTTCTTTCTCGCTTACACTTCAACGTAAGACTCCTTTAACTTTGCTTACACCTCAGGGTAAGACTCCTTTAGCATTGCTCACACCTCAGGGGGAGACTTCTACTTTAGCTTGCTCACACCTCGGGGTGACACTTCTACTTTAGCATGTCTGCAAGATTTTCTACTATTCAACTACTATGCAATGCAATTACACTACTACACGAAATAGAGTGCACTCACATAAACTTTCACATAGACAAATAACACATATTAACACATAAGCATATAACATGGAATTTGTCACTGTCACTGTCGAGATGCACCGAAGTACAGCTCCTTTAACTTTCTTTACTTTAGCTCTTTACTTTCTTTAAAACTTGTTTCAAAGATAGTACTTTTCTATTTATCACTTTCTCCATTATTTTTATAAAAATATATATAATTCTTATAAAAATATATTTTAACTTTCAAAACTATCTTTCTAACAGTATGCATGCCAGCCCAAAACCGTCAGAAAATAGGGCAATAAGAGCTCACCTATCAAGCTATCCTCTATGTACTAGAACTGGTCCAATACACTTTACTCTATATCTGAATTAATAATTAACATATCATTAATCCACACTTTCTAAGTTCAAACGAAACAACTAGTTTCGCTCCCTTTGCTCAAGCGAAACTATACTAGTTTCGTTGCCCTTAGTTCTAGCGAATCTAAGACCAAGGGAAACTATAGGCTTGACCAAGCGAAACTATGTGGCCACGCGAAACTATTTTTCTAAAATGAAAATTCATGGCCATGCGACACTACTTGGTCAAACAAAACTATCCTTGTAGCGAAACTGTTTTGACCAAGTGAAACTACGTATAGTTTCGCTACGTCGTCTTCCCCACCAAGCATGAGGGTTTTGCATGAAAATGGTGGTTTTCTCGCAAACAGATCAAGTCTCGAACTGTTTATATTCAAAACGTTCCTTACACTCTCGTGATACTAGATCCATGATTAGTTTCTTGATCCATTCGTAAAAACCCCACATTTTCATCAAAACAACCTGAACTCCTCGTGAATAGAAAAACTCAGAGCTAGCACGATGGCTACCTGTTTCGAGCCCAACTCTTCGACCTTTAGCTTCTATATATGATGACGAATGATTATTAAGCTTCACGAATCGAATCCCCAATTCTCTCTCTCTCTCTCTCTCTCTCTCTCTCTCTCTCTCTCAAATGGAACAAATAAGGAGGGTTTGGAGATGGCGGCTAGCTAAACCCCTCCCACCATTCTCAGTTTCGCTTCCTCCCCTTGCCACGTATAGTCCCCGGCGTTTTCCTCTTTTATTCTATTTACTTTCCGTGTTCCGGTTACTACGTCTTTACAATAAATTTTTATTTTGGGATGTTACAACTTTAAGCATATGAGTCTATATAATATCAATCAAGAGCCTTAAAGATACATGTTAGTAACCCTTTGGTGACGTTCAAGCAGTGTTTTCAGTACCGAACCGGCTGGTCGGACCGGAACCGGACATATAACCGGTCCAGACTTTCATTTGAACCGGTCGGACCGGTGAACCAAACCGGGGGTCGGTCCGGATTTCAAAAATTTTTACTTTTTTTTGTTTGTTTTTCTTAAAAATCTCATTTTTTTAATTAATTTAGTATTCCAAGTTGCATATTTTATTTATTTAATCTTTCATATGTCATTAAAATTGCAAATGCACATGAAAACAAAAAATGTTTTATATTTTGTATATATATACATAGTTTTAATTTTTATATTATTTATGACATTATCCAGTTCTTAAATCCGGTTACACCGGTTCGACCAATGAACCTCTAAAACGGCCGGTTCGTTGTCCGATCCGTTTATGAAAACTTTGCGTTTAAGCACTCAATTCAGTTAGACCTCTCATGTATGATTGATTAGAAATTGTGAAGTGATTAGAAAGATTTCATTTACCTTATATTCAAAATCTTCTATTAAAAATTCAAATCCTCTTCGTTTCAAATTATTTAAGTGTTTCTTAAACAATTTTTATATTTTACAAATCCTAACTCTTCTTCGCTGACTCGTAAACTAAAAGTTGATACCAATGTTTTAAAAACCAGTTTAAACCGCCTGGTAATACCAGTTGAGCCGAATCTCGGTCACTAGCCCGGTAAGTTTGAGCCCTGTATATTGGAATAACTGTTTGTAACTTGAACCGCCGGTATTACCGGTAATACCGGGTTAGACCGTTGTACCTGTTTTAGGCCAAAGTAAAATTTTAGGTTTAAACCAAAAAAATTAACTTTTAGCTACTCAACCTGGTAATATATATTTTTTCATGTTATTATTAACTATATTAGTTTGTTATTTTTATTACTTGGATAACCATTTTCTTTTGTAACCGAATGGTGGAGATTATTTGCTGGAGATTATCCGTTAATGCAAAACTTTGTAGTTCGAATATTAAGTCAAACTACATCTTTCTCGGGTTGTGAACGTAATTGGAGTGTCTTTGATAGGATTCACAAGAAAAAAAAGGAATATGTTGGAACATGAAATACTAAATGACCTTGTGTTTGTTCATTACGACTTGCGTTTACAAAATAGGTACGATATCTTGAATTTTTTTTTAAAATTTATTACATCGTAATTTACTTTTTAAGTGTTAACATTTGGGTAAATGTTTTTCTAGACTCAAATATGATAAAAGATCCTATGATCTGGTTGATTATGAAAGTATTAATCATACGGAATTTTGGGTGGTTGAAGAAGAGCCGGAATGAGAACTTCATAATGATGATATAGATAGCATGTTTGGTGAGGAAGATCATGAACCGGTTTCTTAAACACAAGGTACTTGTTATATATGTTACTTATCTACGTAATTCTAGTATATTATGATTATTGATAACAAAAACTTCTTATTTAATATTGTAAGAAACGAAAATAGTTATGCTCTTGTTGATGAGGATGTCGATGATAGTGAATTTCGTCTTTTAAATGATCGTGAACTTGATGCATTCAACACTCCAATGACATAAAGCAATTGTACACTTTTATTTAAAAAAAACTTTGTTAGAAAATTAAGTGCTTTTAGATTATTTTTTATTATGGAATCATGTACTTTTGGATTATTTTTTGAGTTGAAGTTGTATTTTTATGGAATTATAGGGTTAACTAGTCAACCCAGTTGAACCGCCCGATACAACTGGTTAAATCATTTCTGAGCCCAACTCGTTACTGTTTCCGCCAATCTCAACCAGAATAGAACCATCTTGTATTCATCGATCCTACAAGTGGTATCAGAGCTTTGGCTCACAGATTAAACAAACTCACACTTGTTTAATCATTCTATGGTTCTATTCAAAACTATCTCTTTGCAAAAGTCACCCATTATCACAAATCAAAAAATGGCACAAAAAAATGGAGTTGAAGACACTGGAAGCATCAGCGGACCACCAAGACTGGTGTCTGGAGAAGACTATGATATGTGGAAGAACATAATGGAAAGCTTCTTCTGCTATCAAGAATATGGGATGTGGAAATCCATAAAAGATGGACCATACATACCCATTGTGGCCTTCGCTGATTCCGGAGGTACATTGGTTCCCAAAGAATCCTCCAAATACTCTAATGAAGACATCAAGAAAATGGAGGTTGATTTCAAGGCCTTGGGAGCCATCCAGATGTGCTTACCAAATGAAGTTTTTCATAACTTCAAAGGATACAAAACTGCAAAGGAGCTTTGGGAGGCTCTTGAGAAGATGTTTGTTGGTTCAGAGGAAATAAAAGAAAACAGAAGAGACATCCTGAAGCAGCAATATGAAAACTTCGTTTGGAAGGAAGGTGAGTCTCTAACTGTTTTATTTAACAGATATACTTATCTTGTAGGTGAGCTGCAGTGCTCAAAAGTGAAGCTGGAGAATGAAGATATTCTCAAGAAGTTCATCAGGTCTCTACCCAGTTGCTGGACACTCTACACAGTGTCCATCAGAAGAACTGAGAATCTGAAGACTCTACAGATGACTGAGCTTTTTGGTATGCTAAAGACCTAAGAATTAGAGATGATTCAGGCCAAGGAAAGAAGCTCAAGCTACAAAACAGCCTCAACATCCACCACCACCTCGTCTGCCCTCCACTCTAACCACTCGGGTCCTAGTTCAAGCAACTATTATCCTCCTACACAAACTGGAACTTGTGCAGCTGTTGGAACTACTGACTTTGACTAGAGCTTCCAATATGAGGATACTCCTGCCAACAATCAAGCTCTCATGGCAGACACATCAGAGGTACCACCTCAGGTATATGAAAATTTGTGTACTTAATCTTGTATTGATAAGGTCCTTGGATACAGGAAACATAACTAGAATCTCATAGATCAAAATGAAGAATTTTATCAAATGAAATATGAATTTAAAAAGGTTAAAAACAGTTACAAAGAAAAGATTGATTGTTTAAAGAAAGAAATTTCATCATTAAAACATGAACAAACAAACCTTGAAACTCAAATTGATGACCTTCTGGTTAAGTTAAAAGCTACAAGGGCGAATTAGCAGACTAAAAGGTCCATGTGGAAAAATATGAATTTGCATCCAAAAAGCTGCAAAGACTTTTGGATGCTCAAATTAAAGAAAAGGTAACTGCTGGTCTTGGATTTCAAGCTGAACAACCCTACAATGTTGTTCCTCCACTCGCTGACTATGTAGCCATTCATGAACCAAGTTTCAATCTTTCCAACCTTGACATGGCCAACCGAAATCTTGACCCTGTTGTCCAAGAAACCCCTGTGCAATAATGCACTACTTCATCCGAGTCTGAGTCAACATGCTCAGGCTCCACTGAAACCAATAAAGTCTCATCACCACCTACCTGTGAAGTTATTAAAGCTAACAATCCAAGCCCTTTCATCCCTTCAAAAAAAGTACCAGTATCTCAACCAACCAGGTAAATCAGAATCAGCTATCCTCCAGAAGGAAGAAAGCTAATTGTTGAAAAGGGACAGTCTTTAACCTCCACCAACTCAAAGCCTCAATCCAAATCACAACAAAGGAAGGTGTTTGACATATGTCATGCGCCTGGAGAGAGGGCTCCATATGTTCAAAAGACATTGGAAGAAGCCACCTTTGAGCATAATAAAGCTCACCCCTGGAACTTCAAAGACTTGTTCAAAAGAAAGGACTATGTTTACTTTCAAAGGGACAAACTCGCAAAATCATGCTTTGTGTGTGGGAAATACAATCATACTGCCAGCACCTGCTTCTATTACCTTCAACAACAAAGAAACCTAAAGCAACACGCTTTTGAGAAAACAAACAAGAACAAAAAGGTAAGAAGCTTCGAAGCCAAAGCAACTCAGTTTAGAAACTCTCTATCCCCACCAAGAAAGGATATGCCAAGACCTCAACAATCATGCATCATCTGTGGTGAATCAGACCACTTTGCTACAAATTGTAAGTTTAATCCTCTCAAACAGGTTCTTCATCAAATTCCTTTTCAACAAAAGCCTATCAGCAAGATGAAAAAGGGTAGGCATACTTTGGAAGTCAAACCATCAGCAGCAAACAAAACTGATGCTGATCAAGTAAAACTCAAGCAACCAAAGAAAAAGCCTTCATCGGCAACCAAAATTGCTGCTGCCCAAGTTAAACCATCAGCAGCCAACAAAAATATTGCTGATCAATTAAAGCCCAAGCGACCCAAAGACAAGCCTTCAGTAGCAACCAAGATTGTTGTTGCTCAAGTAAAACCATCAGTAGTAACAAAATCTGCTGCTAATAAGCCAAAGTCCTCAGTTGCAACATTTGCTGCTGACAAAGCAAAGAGAGCTGGAAAACCACCAATTCAGCATTGGAAAGCCAAAATTCCTCCAAGAATCATCATTGGTTCTGTTGAATGCACACATGCTGATACTGATAATCCGAGAACCCTTTTTTACATGGATGCAAGCTCTTGGATTCCTCCCACTAACTAGATCTCTCATGTGTAGGGACAGCCAGGTCACAAGAATAACACCTGGGTGGTAGACAGTGGTTGTTCCAGGCACATGACAGGCAACAGATCCATCCTCTCCAACTTCAGACATTTCAATGGAGGATATGTTTCCTTTGGAAGTGACTCAAAAGGAGGATCTATTACTGGACAAGTAACTGTGTCAAATGAAAGAGAATTATTTTAACCAAAGTTCATACCAATGAGAAATATGCTAATTTGTTTACAAAACCATTTGATGAAGCTAGATTTAGATATTTAGCTGAATCTATTGGTATGATGAACTTTGATTAAAATCTGTCTCTAAAATTTTGTTTGTGTTTGTCCCTTGTTGTAAATAAAAGTTATAAGTCAGCAGCAATTTCGTCTTTTAGCTGTTGACAAGTTTAATCATCAGTATCAAATAATTTGCCACTCACTACTTTAAGTTATCAGCAGGAGCAAATTTCCTGCAGATAGCTTTAAGGCTGTCAGCAGCAACATCCTTGCTGCAGACTATTGCATCCATCAGCAGCAAAGAATTTGCCACTGACTACTTTAAGTTATCAGCAGTAACAAGTTTCTTGCGGAAAGCTTTAAGGATGTCAGCAGCAACATCCTTGCTGCAGATCATTGCATCCATAAGCAGCAATTGAGTTTGCTGCTGACAGAACCATCCGCAGCAACCAAGCTTGCAGCGGATAGGCTTAACCATTCACAGCAACCAAGTTTGCTGCTAATGGGTAAAAATTAGTCCAAATTAACTTTTACCCGTTGTAAAAATTCCTTTCAGTCTTTACCATGAATGCTATAGTGTATTACAGCTGTAACAATAAAAAGTGAATGAGGTTGTATTGTATAAGTAAGTTTGCTTTTTCCCTCCTCTGCCGTTATAACTCAAATCAATTTCTCCATAACCTCTTCACACTCAATTTCAACCTAACCCTCATCATTTCCTCTCAAACCTCCATAGCATTCAAAGATATCCATCCTTAACCACCCTTCAAAAACCTTCCTCTTTCCCTCCAAACCCAACAAAATGGCAGAGGTCAACATAAACCATCCTAATGATAAGTTTTCTCCCTACCACAATCTCACTGCATACCTGGTTAAAGGAAAGAAGTCTGAAGGGTTCGATGATATGATCGATTTTCTTTGTCGATCAAAGATATATTATGCACTAACCGTCAACCCTACCATATACATCCCTCATATGGAGGATTTTTGTAACACCGTCGTCTACTCTACCGAACAGGGGATTCCTAAAATCCAAGTCACGGTAGACGGCAAAGATATCATCATCACTGAAGCTACTCTCAGAAAACACCTCAAGCTTCAAGACGAGGGGGCCACCATTTCATACTCAAAAGAAGAATACATGAAGACCTTTGTATCCATAGGGTACACTGGAAATCAGAATGAGTACACAATAGAGAAGGCACTGATGGGCCCCACATGGAAGTATCTATGCCACACTCTTCTACAATGCATATCTCAGAAGAGAAGTGGATGGCATCAAGTGAGCTCTGCACTTGCCTCTACTGTTCACAGTATGGTTACTGGCCAAGGATTCAACTTTGCACATCTCATCTTTGAAGGTTTAAGATACAACCTTCAAGAGGGTGCAAAGCAGCAATTTTATATGTACCCAAGGTTCTTGCAGGAGGTTTTTAACAATGAATTAAAAGAGCTTTCAAAACCTGCAAAAATCTATCTTATGTTGGGTCATAAAAGTAACATTTTTCAAAGTATGAGAACTGTTTCCAAAAAGTTCTTAGGGGTCAATGTTCCATTGTTATCTACAATGATGAACATACAAAGTATCCAGTGTGACAGTTCAGCAATCCCAGCTGATACTGATCCCACACCCTCCTTTTCACATCCTGAACAACAATCTGCTTCCACTGTTTGAACCCCTGTGCATACTACTAGGGATGCACATGCACAGAAATTACTTACACCTGTTTTGGATGTTATCGTTCAACTGGAACAAAGGGCCCCAGTTGCGGCAAAATATACTAGAAAAATGAGCAAGAAGACTCCTTCTCTTCTTGTCTCAAAGGCCTAATCCCAACCTAAAAGCCCTCATTCAGAATCCCAAAATTCTGATGAGAATATCAATAGGGATAGCCACATTATTAGAGAGACTTCCTTGGAAGCTTCTCTATTAGGATCAGGATCACATCCCAGATCCATATAACAACCCACTAAGCCATTCCATTATTTTTCTTCTCTGAACTTAAGTGCAGAGGCACCTTGTCAAGATGATATACCTTCTCCAACAACCACTATCTCGGAGGTATTGATTGACTTGGCTGCTAGTGCACCTATCCCAAGTTCATTACCCAAGAAGGTTCACTCTGGGAGTACTGATAGAGTGAATGTGGAAAGGGCTATCACTACTCCTGGTACATCAACTGACCAGGAGGACAGTGATAACATCATTAAGACCCTAACCACGGCAACTCACAGTGAGGATGTTTCCTTTGAAACACTCTTCACTGAGAGGAATCCCAGGTGCCAAGAAAACCAAGGTGATGGGGATGCAAAGGCTAGGCCTAAGGCCCCATCTGGATCCAAGGATTCCACAACTATGGATGAGGATAGACTGAAACTTCATAACTTGGAATTGACGGCCAGGGTGGAAATGCTAGAGGCCGAAGTGTCAAAACTAAGGCACCAAGTCTCTATGCATGAAGTCCATCAATGCCCTCCAGTGAATACTCCCTCCCTTGTCTCAGTGGGCACTCAAACTGACCAGACTCTTTGCACTGATGCAACCAAAAAGGGGGAGATAGTTGCTGTGGAAGATGATGCTGACAGCCTCGACGAATGGATACAAGAGCAGACAGACTTTCAAAGTTCTCTATTCAAACCTGCTTTCGTTCAAGTTCATGACTTGCCAGACTCAGTAGATGAAGAGGAAGATATCACTGGGGATTGTAAGTTAGTTTTCCGAGCTGTTGATGAGGTGTTAAAGAATGAAAGTCAAAATGAAGACACACCTTCATCATTCAGCATACTTCCTACTGCTCAGCCATATCAAGACAGACCATTGCCCCTCAATTCACACTGTCTTCAAATAAGCTAGAATTTGACTCCATACTATCTTGGGGGTATGATGGTTCAACTGAGAGATTCTGGATCGGAAAGGAGTTCGATGGGGTAGAAGAGCTTAACTGGAATGCACTAAATCCACTGCAAGTGCTTGAACTGTACCTATCCAGCTGCACCAACACCTCTACAGATCTCTCAGCAGAACTTGTAATCGACAGGTTCTACGTCTTGATGGAGGATAATCTTCCCTGGTTTGAAAGGCTCCTAGAAGAAGCAAACAGGGTGGCCTATCCTAAACACCATGCATAATC
Organism: Smallanthus sonchifolius; assembly: GCA_023525975.1. Taxonomy (NCBI): domain Eukaryota; kingdom Viridiplantae; phylum Streptophyta; class Magnoliopsida; order Asterales; family Asteraceae; genus Smallanthus; species Smallanthus sonchifolius. Next base: position 12,777,485 of record CM042028.1, on the reverse strand, counting down.
TTCAACAACATCAGAACAAAGACTGGCTCTAAGACTTGTCTTGATCAGGAGCAATGTTTTAACAGAAGAAGAAGTTCTATGTTGGAGAAGATTTCTCTACAACACAGTGGTCAGAGACTTGGAAGTGCTAGGATGGTCAAACACTAGGTCTTCTGACTTCACATTCTTCCTGAGTAATGGATCAACTCTTTCAATCAACATCAATGAGATCCTACTCTTAAATTCAGACTTCAAGCTCAGAACACACATATGCAATGTAAATTCCTTCGAGAGTCAAGCAATGATAAAAACCATTAAATCAAAGCTTGAAAAGGAAGGACGAGTTACAATGGATGACTCCAACTCTGACTCAGACCTATCCTTTCTTTCCTCTCCAACTGTCAGATTAAACACAGTAGAAGAATCCAGAAGAAGAGAAAAGGAAAAGATGAAGAAAGAATGGAAAGCAGTGACAGGTCTTGAATGGGAAGAAGATGAATAAAGTGCCCTTCTCTTGTCCATTCCACAAAATGCCAATGAAGTTGAAGCTGAGATCCCAACAGCATCTCTTACATCTGTTGTTGTGGTCCATGAAGCTGAAGCTGAGGCATCTAGCAAAGACAAGGGGAAGAGACCTATGACAGAAGAAGATGAAGAAAGGTTATTGAAAGAGAAGAAGGAAAGGGAGGAGAGAAGAAGAAGAAGAAGAAGAAGAAGAAGAAGAGGAGAAGAAGAAGAAGAAGAAGAAGAAGAAGAAGAGGAGGAGATGGTTGAATTAAGAAAAGCACAAGAAAGAAAAACTGCCATACTCCTTAAAGAACAACAGATCCAGCTCTATGCTAAGCAGCTAGATGATCTGAAAGTCAAGATTCCTGCAGCTTCTCAAATTCAAGAAGATGAAGCTCTAGCTCTTCAACTGCAGGAACAATTCAATAAAGAAGAAAAAAAAGAGAAGAAGAAAAAGGAAGAGGTTGAGTTCAGAATAACTGATTATGAACTAGCCAAAGAAATGAGAGAGGAGTGGATAGAGGCTCTAATTTCTCAAGGTGAGGATGCAGACTACCTTAAGAAACTATCAAATAAAGAAATCTACAGAGCCTTCATGGGTCAGCAAGGTCAATTGGCAACTAAGAAAAGGGCTGAAGAAGAAGAAGAAGAAGAAGAAAAAGCCAAATAGAAATCCAAGAAGACCATTGCCTTTAACAAAAGAACCCATGAAGAAAGGAAGGTCATGATTGACTTCCTAAAGGCTAGAGGAGAGAGTGGAAAAAGGCTGGGTCCCATGAGTTTCATGAACCTGCAAGCCCTTTACTTTAAAGTCGAGAAAGAATAGGAAGAAAGACTAGGGAAGAAAGGCTCAAAGAAGATGGTAATTAATCAAGAAGATGAAAGGAAACAAAAGAAACCCAAGCCTTCTCCCTCATCCACCACTTCCTCTATTCAACAACCTTCCACTCTCAATCCTAGACCTCCCTCCTCTCCACCCACAAAGTCCAAATCCTTCCACCCAGCTCCTCCTCATCAGCAGCCTTCCAAGAAGAAAACCAAACGTACCATCACACCAGAAGACTCAAGAGAAATAATTGTCTGGTTCTATAACAGTCAAGATAAATGGTTTGAAGTTTTCAGGGAAAGGAAGAACTGAAAATATCAGTCTATAAATCTGTTGATGAGGTACTGCAACTCCCAGACTCAGAACTAAGAAGAATATTAGAGTTGGGTGAAGCCCCATAAGCCAGAAAATGAAGGTGGGAGACATCTTTTGCTAGTGATCAAACATCACTTCAACCCTAGTAAAGATGTAATCATTGATGCCAAACCTCTTCAATCTCATTATCCATTCACCAGTTGGTCCTTCAAGGCTGATACCAACGAGTTTATTCTGATTGATGTTAAAGGACAGAAGATGATATGTTCAAGCAAGGCCATCTTCAAAATGTCAAGAAAAGACATAAAGACTCTATCTGAGCTTCCTCTAAACAATCTCAGCCAGGACCCAAGAGGCTATGAGGTAGAAAGGATAGTCTGAAACATGGAAAAGCTTCAGCAGCAAAATCAGTAAGAGAGTTTTGGTAGCATTATTATAGGGGGAGTTTGTAGAAATAAAGACTGATGGCTACAAAGTTCTCTAAGTACAAACTGATATGGATAAGCTTATCTGCAGCGGATACTTGTTCTTTTGCTGAAGAACAAATCTGCTGATGATAGCCTTATCTGTTGAATACCAAAGTTGCTGCTGATAGGCAAATCATCAGCAGCTATGGACAGTTGTGTCTTGCTGTTGATCAACAACATTGCTGCAGAAAGCCATTCCCACTGAAGATCAAACGTTGCAGTTGACTGGCTTCGATAAAGCAACCATTACCACTAACAAATTTCTGTTGCAACACTGACACACTCCACGCAGAAAGAATGTTACTGGCGCAAGACAATAAAAGACAACGACGCTCTTCTTCCAAGGACTCAAGCAATGATGCCTAAGAAGACGTTTGAGTAAAGATAACTTTTGTAGTATTTATTGTCGTTAAATGTAGAATAGCTTCAATACAAGATCAACTGCTTGTGTTAGATCTGATCCATAGAATCAAGGGTTTGTCTTGATTCTAAGTTACTATATATGTAGTACTTAGAGTCATTGTATACTAGTGCTTTTTCTTAAGAGTTTTCTCTATAATCTTGTAATCTTTGAAGCTTAATACAAATTGCATTTATCAGTATTATTCTTGTTTACTTGTTGACATTGCTTAGTTGTGATTGTTTCCGCCAATCTCAACTAGAATAGAACCATCTTGTATTCATTGATCCTACAGGTTGCGAGGCGGACTCGCTCCCCTTTTTTTTATCTTGGTATTCTAGTGGGGGCTAAAATGTCACGACTCACGGGTTGGGATCTAGTGATTAACCGGTTCCAAAAACGTCTTGCAAATTGGAAAGGTAATCTCCTTTCTATTGGTAGTCGTGCTACGCTTATCACGTATGTCCTTGGGGCGCTTGCTTCTTATTATTTCTCTTTATTTAGACTTCCAGCTAAAGTTAACAACATTCTTAAGGGTATTCGTTCAAAATTCTTCTAGGGTGGACATGATTCTGGTAGGAAAATAACATGGGTCAAGTGGTATTTGGTTCTTGATAATAAAGATCATGGAGGTCTAGGCGTTGGGAGTTTGGAGGCTATGAATTTGGCGTTAGTTTATAAATGGAAATGGCGTTTCATCTCTAATCCGAAGGCTTTGTGGACCAAGGTTATCTGTGATATCCATGGGGATTCGTTTGAGGTTGCTATTTCGACTAGGGTTTCGGGTATTTGGCAACGTATTTGTGGCTCCATATCTCGGCTCCATGATCGTTCGTCGTTGCCTACTTCGATTATTAGGAAAAAGTGGGGAATGGTGGTAGGACTTGATTCTGGAAAGATGCTTGGTTGGGTTAGTTTATTCTTGCAGACAAGTTTAAGGGGATTTTTTTCTCTTGCTTTGCATAAAGACTGTTTTATCTTGCAAAGGAGATCGGGCAACGGTTGGAGTTGGGATTGGCGTCGTCCCCTGAGGGGCGGTATTGAGGAGGTTCAATTTCAATATTTGATGGTTTTGATTCAGGATTGCTCGTTTTCTGGTGAGGTAGATAGTTAGGTTTGGAATCTCCAAGAGAGTCTTGAATTCTCGGTTAAGGACTTTCGCCAGTTCATTGATCGACTCTCCCTCCCGATTGGTGATCGGACTACGAGGTGGAATAAATTTGTCCCGAAAAAGGTTAATATATTTGTTTGGCGCATGCTTCTGGACCGCCTCCCTACTCGCATCAACCTCTCCCATAGAGATTTAGATGTCCCCTCGATTCTTTTCCCATCTTGTTCGAATCATGTAAAATCTATCAACCACGTGATCGGGGAGTGCTCTATTGCAGTTTAAAACTTGGAGGCTAGTGGCGGCTTGGTTGGATGTTGATTTTTCGTGCCTACCCGTTTGATGATCCTTTTAGACTTGATTGATGCTTCTCGGCTCTCGGTTTCTTAAAAGGGTTTGCTTGAGGCGATTGCTTTTACTACTTGGTGGGTCTTATGGAGGTTCAGTAACAAATCTATCTTCAACCCGCAGGATATTAGGAACGGCGAGATTTTTTATTCTATTCTTTATTACTCTTTTTTTTATGGTTTGCTAATAAGAATCGTAAAGTGAACTTTGGTTAGGACTAGTGGCTTAAAAACCCTCTTCTTTTAATATAAATTTCTCGTTTCCGGCTCTCCTTAAGCCGGTCTCGTCTGTTTTTTTAATACAAACTGAGGTTCCAAAAAAAAATATTGGTTGATACTACATCAACTTTCTATCCGGCAATCTACTTTTGTACTTGATTAAAGTGATATAAGCTTTTCATCATAAGTGTGGAAGGTCACTTTTGGAGGAATATTTTGGAAGGTCCAAGCTCGCTTACTAAAATATACAAAACACACAAAACACACTCACAAAAATATAAATAACCTGCTGTGAATGCTCCAAGCTCGCTTACTAAAAAGTAAAAACACATGAGCTAACTTAGTATACCACCTAAGCTGACCAACCCATGATGTATTAGTTTGAAGAAAAGAGTGCATCACAATACATGATGGTGCATCATAAAACATGTCTAACATTAAAAATATAGGGTCGATTAAACTAAAAACCTATTAAAAATATAGGGTTGATTAAACTAAAAAGGTTTTTGTTTAATAAAAGTCATAAGAATGCATAAGAAGATGACACGTGTACATGCATGACTTTTAGAGGCGAGAGGTATATGCATCCATTTAAGCACACATGTTTAGCAATAATATACGTAGGTTGGACTCACATTTGTAATGGTTTAAATACACCGTTTAATAGGAGAAAGGTATTTGTGTAATTAAAACTCTTTACAATAGCGAACCAAACCTCGAAAGTTATACATACCGTTGTAATCGGTTGGACGCTTCGTTGTAATCACGAGCACGTCGAAACTCATTATAAAAACGAATCAAAACTTATGACTTAATGCACTAGTGTAATAGTTAGGCACGTTGTTGTAATGTTTTAGATGCACCGATGTAACGTGTTTCGACGCACTGTTGTAATAGACATTACATAAAAAAATATAGTGATGTTTTATAGAACAAACTATAGCAATAGTATTCTTAAACTAAAATAATAATGTTTTGAATTTTATTGAATATTTTTTTAGAAAATAATTATATGAAAAATATTAAAGATTAAAAAACTGATGAAATTTATTTTAAATAAAAAATCAAACTTGACAACCGTATTTCCTATTTTGTTCATGCTAACCATATTTAACATCCTATTAACTACAGTATTATCATGACACAAATATTAACTATTAAATTACTTTATATTTTTTTTTAACGGCAATTTTGATCACTGACGGGCCACTGACCCACCCGATCATCTCCACCTCCCTCAGGACGAAACCCACCATAGGTGAGAAAACTCTCTGGCCCAACCTGGACCCCTTTTTTGTCACAAGTGGGACTTGAACCCAATACCTACTCATTTTAGTGAAGTATTTGTATACATTTTCGTCACTAGACTAAGTTAGTGGTTGTAAATTAATTTATATTAACTATTAAATTAATGATTAATAGTTAATACTTTTTCCAAAAATCTTTGACTTAGAATCCCTAAATACATGTAAGGGAGCAAGGGGCACAGGTCTAAGGGTGGAGGGAGTGGTACCCACTGAACTCATGAAACCCTCTTATTTTACCCAATTAAATTTTGTCATGTCATTTTTACCCTTTTGAACCCTCTCCAACCCTAACAGGAGGGTGTGGAACCAATGAGCCCTTGAATTTTTTTTATTAAAACAATATTTTATTAAAAAAAACCACATCTCATTAAATAAAAATAAAATTAAAATACAATTAATAAAAAAATACAATTAATAAAAAAAATTAAAAAAATTACAATTAATAAAAAAAATACTACTCGTCTTCGTCGTCCGTAAGATAGATGTCCAAGTTTGTGGCAACATGTGTCGTAAGATCAAACTTCAAATGAAAATGTGTGGTTTCGTTCCGCAATTCCATTATGATATTATCGAAAACAACTGGATTGGTAGGCGGATCCGCAATGTGAACAGGTGAGATTGCATTTCATCATCTTTTAATATCATATTGTATAATATGATACACACGTACATCATGTTCTTCAACTTTTCTACCTTCATTTGACGTGCCGGTCTTGCAATTATGGCCCATTTAGCTTTCAATACGTCGAATGCTCGTTCGATGTCTTTCCTTGCCTCTTTTGCGTTTTCTTGAACTTTTTTTGGTTCACGTCGGTTGGATAAGAATATGATTTCACAAACGTGGACCAAGAAGGGTATATGTCATCGACAAGATAGTAACCGCGCTTGTATTGATGACCATTAACATATAATGGGCACCTAGGAGCAGTTCCATGCAACTTATTTTTGAACAATTGAGATTGATTGAGGACGTTTATGTCATTGTTCGACCCGACAATACCAAAATACGCGTGCCAAAACCACAAATCATTTGACGCAAACTGTTTCGAGTATGACCGTTGGGTACTCGTGATCACCTCGATGATATTGACCCCGTAAACTAGTGGGACAATTTCTCCAAACCCAATGAGTACAATCGATGCTACCAAGCATCCCGGGAATCCCGTGCTTATCACCGTGTGCTTAGTATATGTCACACCCCGCCAAGGCGGAAAAACAGGATGTAACCGGTATATCGCATTGAACACAAGTACAAGAGAAACTAAAAGGAAAGTTGTGCATTACATTGAACCATACTACATGCTTCTAACGAAAGTACGAATACATGAAAATCCTGAATCAATACAAAGTGTCTAAAATGCATGACTACAACCAAAGGTACACAATATTAATTCTTTCCAAAAGCAAGTCGTTTAAAGCTCGTGATCCCATAACTGTTTACCTGAAAAGCATTTTTCAAAAACGGGTCAACTATAAAATAATTGGTGAGTACGCAGGTTTTGCGTCTAGATAAGAAAAAGTAAGTAAATAAATTTCAAAATGTAATAGTAACCATCCGCAGATGATCAAGTACACGTGTTAAGATTTAATTACCTTGAGACACAATCAAAAACGTCAGACTAGTTGTTGCCCCTGTATCCAGGTGTCGAATGTGAACACCTACTATGGCTAATTATTCACCCAAATGACCCTACAAGTCTAGTTGTCACGACCAACCCTGGGCGGGGGTGTCAACCCAAATAGTACTATTCATAATTCTCACCGGCTATCCAAGCTAATTGACTGCATTAAAGTGGGGACTTAATACGTTTATAAATAAACCCAGGTAACAACGTGTAGTGTGTGCAACAGCTTTTCCCCCGTAAAACATTAAAAATGAAAAGTGGGTCCACGAAACTCACTTGGATAATGCGGGCTAGTGATGCGACAAAGTCGACAAAAACCGATAAAATCCGAGTCCTAACAGGGTCATACTAGTCAAGTGGACACAAACAATGCATTTAGGACTCCTAAAGGTTGTGACCAAGTCAACAAAACAAAAAGTGGCTATGTAATCGGTTGCATACCCAAAACCCGTGCATACGCGTACGAACTGTTAGAAATTGTAAAACTGACTTTTTTATAAATTTGTAACCTTAAAACCCTAAGTTTTAGATTTTAATAAAGAGCATCAGTAGTTATAAAATCATATATGATAAAATCATATATGATAAAATCATATATGATAAAATCTCAAGTCACGGTTTTGTTAGATAAAAAACGCGGTTACGCGCGTAAAGTCCGGTTTACGGTTTGAAAATTCGATTCGTCCGAAATCAGGGTTTTAGTGTGATTTTAGCACCCAATTTAAAAGTCCAATTTTATGTTTTTAATATGATAATACTTCTGTCCAAACTCCCATTAAGACTTTTATAAAATTATTTTTATACAAAAAATTTCAAAAATAGTAACTTTTAAAAAGTTTTAATGGACCGTAATTCTAAAACTAAACTTAGACATACAATAAATACTTGAAACTTTTACCAATTTTTATATACATAAATAAAAAGTTCTGACCAATTTCATAATTTTCCAATATGTAGATTATTTATTATGAATATAATATTATTAAAAAATAACAAATTTGAGAAAAATAGTTATACTTGTCCAAAATTGACCAAATTTTTACCAAATTAGTTTTAGGTCCATATGAGATTCTATTACAAGTTTTAAGTCCTAATGTTATCCAGAAGTATATGATCCCAAATTCAATCGTTAAAACTTCATAAATACCAAACACCTACATAGACAACTACAATTTTCATGAATTTTGGACATGAGTCATGTTTTGTTATATACTAATTACTGACCAAATTTCATATTTTTCTAATACTCAAAGGTATTTTTCTCAATTTTCATGTATTAAACTTGTAGGAATTTTAATAAATAATCTATAAATAGTTTAGTTACCAAAATTTCCAGATCAAATGTTTTATATAAATACTACTGTTTAAAAATAAATTTGGGTGTTAGATCACATTTTAAAAAAAATCTATCAAAACAATTGTTGTATAAAAATAAATATATTAGTTCCATTATTTGTTCTACGTGAACCGGGGTTGGGTTTATAACCTAATAACCACTCAAAATACCAAATATCTCAATACTAAATATTTTCGAGTTCAAATCCCAACCAATGACTTATAAAACTATTCAACATAAAATCAAAGCTTAACGGGTAAAGTTTATACATTCCGTATAAATGGTTCGCGTACGCGGAACCTCCCGTATTTTACATGCAATACGAACCAAAAACACCATTAGGATCGTTTTTGTCTTCCGAGCATTTCCACATGCTCAAAATTGACATGCAATGTCGTTTCGATGGCCATGCAACCCGGTCAATTTCCTGTTTTCGATCTAGAAACTGTTACAATCTATTCGTACTACAACAATATACTTCCAAACATCTGATAGGAATTTCCTTTGGTGAAAACATTTATATATGTGTTAAAAAACTACTTTCTAAAAATCGTCGCGATCCAACGGTCGGATCTCCGGGGATCGACGATTCTTTGAGACCCAGTTTTTCAAATCCGAAAATCCAATCAGTCACATTCGAGGGTATGAAAAGCATACCTAGAGAGCTCTGATAAAAAATTTCTCAGGTAGGGTTATGCGTCTATGTGTTTTGAACCTTATATCCAAAATTTATGCATTTTTAACGGTCGGATTTCCAGAGATCGTCCGATCTTTGAAACTGCGCATGCTACAACGTTCTGGACAGATTCATTTTCGACCTTTTTAACGAACTTAAGCAAGGATTTAGGGAAATATGAGCTTACCATTGCGTTCATAGCGTCAAGAAATGGTTCCGGGTGAAAAACCGCATCTCCGGCCACCTTCGGCCAACGCCGGACCACCGTGGACCGCCGTCTGCCGCCACTGGACCACCACCACCTGAATTCTCTGCCCTGTCTCTCTCTAAATTTTTCTAAAAAATTTTGCAAATGAGATAGTGGAGATGGATTTGGGGTATTTATAGCCCCCGTGGTCTCCGATCGCGTGCCGATTTTTTGCTTAAACGAACCCGATAAAAATGGCGGCGTTATTTTATCCAAAAATAACTTATTATTTTCCCTCGAGTCCTTTCTTCTCGTAAATGTATAATTATCCTTTCGAATATAAATTATTATTTTATGAGACCGCTCGACTCGGGTGTTAACCCGTAAAGGCCCGAACTTGATCAAATTTTTGACAATATAACACCCAAATAAATCTTGCTATTATTTTTCGTTCACTAACGAATTCCTTTTGTTTGAAAGTATATTTTAACATAATAATACTATTATTATTATATGAACTCGTCGAACGCGGCGTTGACATGAAAATTCGCGGTTGTCACAGTATAAAAGTGCAATATCGTGACTAGTTGGTGCACGTAAGTATTCATTACCATATAGAATAACAAAAACATTGCAAAAATACTCAAGACATTCCCTAAAGGTTCTTGCAGACATACATAAATATCCGTCGTATGAATCGGGAATATTACCTGTTGCGAGTTGTTTTCTGGCCGATGTGCATTTCTGAAGTTGAGTGAAACTTTGTTTGTTTCGTGAGTCTTGAATAACTTGAAAGTATTCGAAATTTGCGTTAATATCAACTATTTTTAAAAATAGTGTGTTCGACATGCGGAATCTATTTCTAAAAACGTCCTCGCTGAATTTCGGATTCTCAACAAAGTAATCTTCCATTAAAATTTCATGTGCTTGGACATGATCACGTTCCACATGTCGCCGAGTCGATCTTGCAGTGTCTTCAACTTTGGCTGCTTGAACAACGAGGTTTAAAAATTCAAGACTACTCGAGTCGGACGACGACGAACTATTCGATGATTTCGGGATGTAAATAGCTCGCTTAAACATTTTGATTTTGTGGGATTTGAGATATATTTGATGTTTTGAGAATAGGTTATTGTTGGGGGAAAATATTGTGATTTATTTGATATTTATAGGAGATTTTTTTTTATTGAAAATCCCTCCAACGTTCGAATCCCAACGGTCCTCACCACTGGTTTGAATGGGTTTTAGAACCTGTGCCCCTTAACCCGCGCCAAGCCCTCAGCACTTGCGGCGGTGTAGCCCCTGAACCCCTGCAACTCGTGAGGAGTTGGACGACTCCGTCCACCCTAATACCCTAAGTACCCTAATAACTTTATCCAATAAGGAAGTGACACCTTATTTTTATCTAAATTAAATCCCAAATATCCTAAGTGGTGGGGGCACTACCGTAAACCTTTTTCATATTTTTTAAATTAATTCTTTATTAAAACTAACTAAAAAAATACAATAAATAAAAAAATTTCATTAATTTAAAAAAAGGGTTAGAATTAGGGATGCATTTGGTTGTAAAAATAATCCTATTTGATTTATTTTAAAATAAATATTAAATATTTAAAATCACCATGCCTTCTTTTTAAAAATGGTTGATAACAATTTATTTTTAATTTTGGTATTAAATCAACTTACTGTATATTAATTATTATTTATTTATATTTACATACATATATATTTAAGGAAAACTACAGCTTCCAAATTCAATATTGATATGTTTAAAGATATATATTTAATACGAGGTTAGAACCCCGTGTATTACATGTGTTAAATAAATGTAATGTCATATTCTTAGTAACAAAAAATTTATATCATTAAAAACTTGTGTATTATACGGGTTGAATGAACTCGTGTATTACACGGACTGAATAAGATATAATATAATCTGTTAATACATACGCTCATCAAAATATATCTTTAAAAAAATGTACATTGACGTAACAGCTATAAATTCTGTTAAGTTAATTTTTAAAACATTTTTTTTTCAACTAGGTATTAACTTTTTTTATGTAATTGATAAATGATAATTCATATTAAATTTATTTGGTTAATGGTATAATAACTATACATAATTAAATAATAAGTATCCATAATTAGATTTATATTTGATCGGAGAGAGAGGCGGGAAAAATATGCTGAGAATGAATAAAAAAAATGACATGTGTCCCCTTAGTTTACTTTTTTATTAGGTAGTATAGATAGATTTACAGACATATATATATTTACGAAAAATTACAGTTTCCAATTTGTTACTCCTAATTATATATTAATATACTAGTTTAGAACCCGTGTACTATACACAGGTTGAAAAATATCAATACATAAAATTCTTAAATTTTTATGTATATATTTTACAGGTGTAAAAATGTATCACATATAGTAAAGATAGAAAACAAAAGTTAAAATATGTAAAAATTAATATATAATTGGGTTTCTAAAATATGTTAATTACTATTTAATGTAATTTGACTTTCATTTACTATTTGATTGAAAATAAAAGTTAATAATTAGATTTCAAAGTTTCTTATAATAAGGGATAATTTAAAATAAATGTGTTTTATTAGTAAATTAGTATTTTCTTTAAAAATATATTATTATTAAAAGATATGAGTGTATTTAATAAAAGAGAGAGGCGAGAAAAAATGATTAGAATGAATATGGAGACGACATGTGCCATGAAAAACCATTATTTATTATATAGTATAGATCAGTTTCAGTAAATGACAACTTCCAATCTATACTATATAATAAATAAAGGTTTTTCATGTCACGTGTCGCCTCCATATATATCTCATTATTTTTTTCCGTCTCTCTTTCTTTTATTAAATACACCTCTATCTTTTAATAATAATATATTTTTAAAGAAAATACCAATCTTTATATTAATAAATCTCCTGACATATTTTGACGAGTGTATGTGTTAAATGTTATATTGTATTCCACGGGTTTATTCAACCCGTGTAAAACACGAGTTTTTTAAAAATATTTTTTTATTACTTAATATATAATATTATATTTATTCAATTCGTGTAATACACGGGATTTAAATTAATTTCAAGTCCAAACCCACGGGTAGAAGTAGCCGAATGGGAATACCTGCAAGGGGTACCCGATCACCTTACGGTGGTGTACCCGATGAACCCGAACTACCCGATGGTCTACCCACATTACGCCCTTGCTCCCTAAGGTGATGGACAAGATACAAAATCAAAACACAATTACTAGCTGCTGAAACCGTGGAGATACCCCCAAGACAAAGTCGTAGACGATATTTACACGAATTTTTAATTTGGAAAGATTGGTTTACGTTTTTAATTCTATTCTCCGTCAATTCAAAAAAAAAAGAACAAGTTAATACTTTTTCCGTGCCGAAAACAATGACGTTTTACTTGATCCTCTAGAGAGACAAATAGTGCTAAGTATCTTTTATATCGTTTTCGCTTATATATTTTTAACATATATTTTAAATTAAGTTGTTTGTTTGATATATTTATTATACATATTTTATATTATTAGATTTTGTATATTAAAATATAGTTTTTTTATACTAATAAAGGAAGACATTTAAACTACCCACAAATTTCTTTAAAAGAAGAAAACAAACAACATATTGCAAATAAAATAAGTATTCATTGTGATGTCAAATTATATAACTTTTTAAATACAATAACTTCACTAATCGTTTAGTAAAATACAGACAACATGCAATTTAAGTTGAATGGGTAACTACAGAATAATTACGGGAAACACCATCGGTGTTGGTGGTCCAGTGGCAGAGACATTCTTGGAGCATATAGATTTGGTTGGTCTTGGGTTCAAGTTAGGGTTGTTCACGAACCGAACCGAACCGAGCGGACCTTTGCTCGTGCTTGGTTCGTTTACAAATCGAACCGAGCCGATCGACTCATTTACAACCGAGTAGAAAATCGAACGAGCATTATCCGAGCATTAAATTTTCCGAGTGAGCGTCAAGCGAGCAACGAGCGATTTGGAGAGCCCTACTGTGTAGTGTGCCCTTCGAATTGTAGAGTCGCAAAAGCTACTCGTCACTCGGCGTCGCTGGTGGTGAGCCGCAAAGGATGATCGACTGACTGAGAGTAAGAGACGATTTGAGAATTGAATCGCAGAGCCGCAAAGGCGTGCGGGCGACGCCCGATTAGGGTTAGAGATTTTAGGCGAAGACGATTTGAGACTTGAATTGAGGATAAGGCTCTGAGCGTGAACTATTGAAGTAACGTAATTACTAAAAATGTTTTTTTTTTCTTTTTAGGTTTTAAGTTGGGCTACTCCTGACTCACTATAAGAAGTTTCATAATGGATTGGACCAAAAGAGTTATTTATAAATGTATAAAATATTAATTTATTAATATTATATATATATATATAAATTAAAAATTAATTCGAGTCAAACCGAACGAGCAACGAGCGAGCGTACCTTTGCTCGTGCTCGGTTCGTTTACAAACCGAACCGAGACGATCAGCTCGTTTACAAACCGAGCCGAAATCGAACGAGCATATTTCCGAACATTTTTCGAACGAGTTCGAGTGAGTTTCGATCGTCGAGCATTTTGGACAGCCATAGTTCAAGTACCACAGAAGTAAAGAAATTCACCGTTCCAAAAAAGAAATTATGTGAAACAATTTTCCTATATTTATTTTGCGTAGCATACTAAAAGCCATAAATCATCTCGTACGCGAAACATATAAATTCGATAAAAAAAAACGAGCGAGGGTGACTATTTAAGGCAAGAAATTTAAAAAAAATGAGTATATATATCACTGATTCGTATTTTCATAACTCGTTTAAACGTATATAGAGAATAAAAAGAGAAATATTCTCTATGTATCAGTTGTTTTATATCTATGATGTTGCTCCAATCACATCAGTGATCTTTAGCCAAGTCATTTTATGTAATTTTTTCAATAAGATGAGAACACGACTAGTTATAATACCAGACAGGATGGAATGCACATACATTTTAGTGCTCGAATGGGGTGGCTTGAATTCACTTGAACTTTGGTGGCCAATGTTATCAAGTTATTGAATAGATGATAGCAAGACTTGTGTAGCACCGTAGATAGTTATGAGACTTAGCATAAAAGGGCAAGGTCTTCGTCTAGTTTGTGCTCGATTGCAAAGGGCCCCACCATGTTTTCATTTGCAGAAGGTTAAGTCACCTTGTCCTCTTAATGTCTTAACAACTATATCATACACAGAGAGCAGAGACCGTGAAGACTGATGGTCGCAAGTTGTCTTAAATTGCACTTTATCACCATGAATGCAAATTGACAACACTATAGTCCAACCATTATACATTTCTAACGGTTTGTACGGCCTTGTCAACCTTTACATTAAACATGATGGTAACATTCATACTTTCACGCCTTTTGATAGGTTGATGGAGTTTAGAAATTGTTTAGACCTTATTAATTTAGCAACTAATACTATAACAATATAATACAGTTTTTTTCCTGGTAGAGAGGCATTGGAGGAGAATATATACCAGGACGGTCACTTTTTATGATGCAAAGATAATGAATAAAACCACGTAACTAATAAGAAAAAAATTACATAAAGATAAAGATGATAAGATTACTTAAAGCGATATATAGTCTTATGGTGAACTATTTTGTTATGTTGTGTTGGTTTAGACCATAACTTGCAATCTTATGAAAGGAACAAATTAGTGATTTGGAAAATAGTTATTATTCTAAGATGGTTTACTTGCTTTAAGATTATAACCCTTTATCTTATTAAACTTTATAGCTTACTATTGTTTTTGAAAACAGATGTGTAGTTCAAATTAGTTAAGATGATAAGCATGACGATAGTAAAGACCGAGTAGATAAATTATGACAAGACTTGATGAACTTAATTAGCTCACTCATGCATATATATATATATATATATATATATATATATATATATATATATGTATATATATGTATATATGTATATATATGTATATATATATATATATATATATATGTATATATATGTATATATAGGGGTATGTTCTTTTGAGAACCAACAATATGTTAAGAACCGTGAAAAATATATATATATATATATATGTATATATAGGGGTATGTTCTTTTGAGAACCAACAATATGTTAAGAACCGTGAGAACCGCATTAACTCTTCCTCTATTTATAATATAAATTGACTAGAATTCATGTACATTTCAATATGTTTAAGGTTTGGTTTTAAAAGACCTCGAATTTATGGTCGTTTTTTTAAATGCATATATGCACTCACACTATATGCACAAATGAATGCATATATGCATATTTTTATACTTTTCTTAAAAAAATTCAGGAGAGAGGAGATAAACTCGAACTAAGAGTGGGAAGAGATAAATAAAATATTGTTGTTGAATTTTACTTTTTTCACTAAAGCGATATAAACACGTTTTGTGCGGTTCTTTCGGTTCTCAACATATGGTTGGTTCTCAAAAGAACATGCCCCTATATATTTTTATGATATAGTGGATTTTATTTTTCGTTTATGATTATATTATAATGAACGATAAATAACAGCTAACTTTATAACTCGTTTAAATGGTTTCTATATTTTGTTAATGTATGAGTGAGAATTTCCGCTTTCTAAAATTTTGAAAGCCACTTGTTTTTGAAACAACTAGCACTACAAGAAAAGGACCCTGTGCCGACGGAGCCTATACCGACGACACTTGTCGTCGGGATAGGTCACCCTATACCGACGACATGTCGTCGGGATAGGCCAAACCCAAAATTTAATAGGGGAGACCCTATACCGACGACATGTCGTCGGCACAGGGTTGAGGCAGATGGAGGGAAAACATGGCGCCCAATGAAAAATTGGGGAAAACCTGTGCCGACGACATGTCGTCGGTATAGGTTAATTTCCATTTTCTTTTTGTTTTTCTTTTATTTGATAAATATTCGTCGGTCAAATTTTTTTTTTTTAAATTAAAAACAATTATGGGAAAACTCTATACCGACGACATGTCGTCGGTATAGACTTTTTAACTTTATTAACTGGACAAACCTGTACCGACGACATGTCGTCGGGACAAAACCATATTGCGCCGACTTTCGAGCCTATACCGACGACATGTCGTCGGTATAGGTTAATATCCATTTTCTTTTTGTTTTTCTTTTATTTGATAAATATTCGTCGGTCAAATTTTTTTTTTTTAAATTAAAAACAATTATGGGAAAACTCTATACCGACGACATGTCGTCGGTATAGACTTTTTAACTTTATTAACTGGACAAACCTGTACCGACGACATGTCGTCGGGACAAAACCATATTGCGCCGACTTTCGAGCCTATACCGACGACATGTCGTCGGTATAGGTCTCAGCGAGAATAAACCCAGAAACAGCTTCCTGCTTCCCATTTCCACGAAAAAAACCCCAAAACTCTCTCATCTTCTCTCTTTGGCGATTTCCCGTTTTTGGTGTGTTTTGTGGAGCAATCTTCACCAATCTCTCGGGTTTTGAGGTTAGTTAACATCTATGTTTCAATTTTGACCAAAAAATCAACATTTTTGGGTTTTTACTTAATTTCTTTGATTTTTGTTAGTGTTTGAAGCTTTGACCATTTTTTGAGGATTTCAAGCTATTCGAAGCTAATTTGCAAACTTGGTTAGTAATTTTTCTATAAATTAGGTTTAGATGTATGTTTGTATGTATATTGTTGTGTTTATTTGTATGTATGTATATATGGTTTAGATGAATGATTTTATAAATATTTATGAAATTTTATGATGAAATTAGGTTTAGATGTGAAATTAGGTTTAGATGAAATTTGGGAATTTGGGCATTTATATATGTATGTTTGTATATAATATGTATGTATATATGTGTATGTATGTTTGTATGTATGATTATGTAATTGTATGATTTGTATGTATATAATTGTTTATGTATTTATGTAATTGTGAATGTATGTATATATGTTTGTATATATATGTATGTTTGTATATAATATGTAGGTATATATTTGTGTATGTGTGTTTGTATGAATTTTGATTATGTTTATGTATGGAATTGTGTTTGTGTATGTAATTTGGGAATTTGGGCATTTATGTATGTTTGTATATAATATGTATGTATATATGTGTATGTGTGTTTGTATGTATTTTTATGTATGGAATTGTGATTATGTATGTAATTTGAGAATTTGGGCATTTATTTATGTATGTATATAATATGTATGTATATATGTGTATATGTGTTTGTATGTATTTTTATGTATGGAATTGTGTTTATGTATGTAATTTGAGAATTTGGGCATTTATTTATGTATGTATATAATATGTATGTATATATGTGTATGTGTGTTTGTATGTATTTTTATGTATGGAATTGTGTTTATGTATGTAATTTGAGAATTTGGGCATTTATTTATGTATGTTTGTATATAATATATATGTATATGTGTATGTATGTTTGTATGTATGTTTGTATGTATTTGTATGTATGTTTATGTAATTGTATGATTTGTGGATGTATGTATATATGTTTGTATGTATATGTAACTTTATTTAATTTTGTTGCAAGTTCGGAACTCATTACGGTTGACGAGGTGTGAATAACATCATATTTGTGTTTTATTGAATTTATTTAAGGTATGTATCCCGACTTTTATGCCTTTGTGTATTTAATTTTTAATTTCATTTAGGCTGTAAACGGCTCGTTTATCATAATTTTATAAATACTATTACTTATATATTAAAAAAATATATATTTTATAATTTTATAAAATAAATAAGAAAAAGGCTTACACCCGTAATGTCATTTATGTACGTCTTTGTTTATGTATGTCATGTCTCATATTGTGTACACTAGTATGTTTATTTAGGATAACCCTTTAGAATATACCCGTCCGAAATTTATCTGATAGAGATAAATTTTGGATTGTCCCCTTTGGGACTGCTTTTTGAATATTCTATCTTATTTAGGATATGTATACATTTTAACGGGTTGACATTTAAGAAAAAAATTGGTAGCTATTTCTCTTTACTCCTTCGAGGTTGCGGTTTATCTGCATACTTGAGGAGTTAAGGGGAAATGCTGCTGATTTATTCTTAAATAGTCAACTCGTTAAAATGTATACATATAAGATAGAATATTCAAAAAGTGGGTTAGGATCCACCGCCTTAGAGTACCGATCAAATCACATACATTAAATTATATAATTTATTACATGCATGTATATGTGTATGCTTATAACACAATAGATATGACACTAGATATGGAAATTGATAAAAGTTGGGTTACACTGGGAAATCGGAATTCTCCGGCTTTCTTAAGCGGTCTTCGCAACTTTATAGAGACGGCCAAGAACCATGTCGACGGTCGAGGTAGAGCGTTTTGCCCGTGTAGACGTTGTTGTAATGCGTGTCGACAGGATTTGAAGACGATATATGGCCACATACATGACCGTGGGTTTCTACAATCATATCAGAATTGGATTTATCATGGTGAACAACATCCTCGTGTGGCGGAGATAGCATCATTTTTTGCCCCAAGAACAACACCAACTCCTCCAATAACTATAACAACAAATAATGAGATGTTTGATGCCATAGATGATGTGATGGCAGAGCAAAATACAAACGAGGATAATATAGATGAAGATGGAACTGGTTTAGACCCAGAGTTTGATGCGTTGTTTGAGGAGCTAAATAAGGAGTTATACCCCGGTTGTAGTCAAATGTCTTCCCTAAACTTCATAGCCAAATTGATGCATATCAAAGTTATCAACAAATGGACGAATTGTTCGTTTGACCAACTGTTAGAGCTTCTACAAACTGCATTGCCAAAGGAAAATCACGTTCCAGCATCACACTATGAAGCTAAGAAGAAACTGAGTAAGATTGGGTTAGGATATCAGTCTATCCATGCTTGCATTAATGATTGTGCACTGTTTTGGAAGGAGAATGAATCAATGCAAAACTGTCCGGTTTGTAATGAGAGCAGATGGGTTGACAAAAACACAAAGGGGAAGAAAGTACCACAGAAAGTGTTGCGCTACTTTCCTTTAACTTCACGGCTTCGACGAAGGTATAGTTCAAGATTAACGGCAAAAGATATGATATGGCATAATACTGGACGCTCAACGGATGGTATGATGCGACATCCGGTTGATGGGAAGGAATGGCAAGAATTTGATGAAAGATATCCGGATTTTGCTAAAGAACCAAGGAATGTCCGCTTAGGTTTGGCTGCTGATGGTTTTAATCCGTTCGGTAACATGAGTCAGACTTACAGTATGTGGCCGGTAGTGTTAACAACATATAATACACCACCATGGTTATGTATGAAAGAGTCTTCTTTCATGTTAACCTTGCTAATTCCCGGGCCTAAATCACCTAGTAAGGACATTGATATATTTTTAAGGCCTTTGGTTGATGAGTTGAAAATGTTGTGGGCTGAAGGAGTACATGTGAGAGATGCATCAACCAAAACTGTATTTAGGATGCATGCGGCACTGTTATGGACTATCAACGATTATCCTGCTCGTAGTAGCTTGTCTGGATGGAGTGGTCAAGGTTATAAAGCATGCCCTACGTGTAACATTGACACACCTTCGTGCGCTATAACGAATAAGATAGCTTTTGTTGGACACAGAAGATTCTTGCCTAGAAAGCATAAATGGAGGAACGATCTGTCGTTTGATGGCAAGAAAGAGACAAAACATCCTCCCCGACGATTGACTAATGCTCAAATATTAGAACAACTAAAAAATCTCCCAGATCGTGTCCCGGGGAAACATCCAATGCATGGAGGGATTAAAAGAAAGCGCCTTACATCAGAGTTGAATTGGACTAAACGAAGTATCTTCTTTGAGCTGGATTATTGGTCTTCTCTGCTTTTAAAACACAATCTTGATGTTATGCACGTGGAGAAAAATGTGTGTGAGAGTTTATTGGGTACTTTGTTGATGAACGATAAATCAAAAGACACACACAAAGCCCGCAAAGACTTGGAAAATATGGGTATTCGACATAACCTATGGCTAACACAAAAAAACAACAAGTTGTACCAACCACAAGCTCCTTACTCTTTCACACCTAGTGATCGAGAACGCTTTTGTCAGTTTATTCGAGGAGTGAGACTGCCTGATGGATTTGGATCAAATTTCAAAAATAAGGTACTTCACAATGATTCAAATATAATTGGGTTAAAGTCCCATGATTATCACATCCTCATGCAAAGATTGCTGCCAATAGGGGTACGATCGGGTCTGAACAAAAATGTGTCATCAACAATCAATGACGTTTGCACATTCTTTCAAAAAATTTGTGCACGATCAGTAGATGTGAAAGACATGTATGAAGCAAATGAGGAAGTGGTTAAGATATTATGCAATTTGGAAATGATATATCCTCCAGCATTTTTTGACATAATGGTTCATCTCATTCTTCATTTACCTGAAGAAGCTATTCTTGGTGGCCCTGTGTATATGAGATGGATGTATCCTTTTGAAAGATACATGAAAAAGCTTAAAGCATATGTTAGAAACAAAGCCAAACCTGAAGGCTCAATTGCAGAGGGTTATGTTGCAGATGAAGCCTTGACATTCTGCTCTATGTATCTGGACGGTATGCAAACCAAATTTAACCGACCAGATAGAAATGCAGATGCTGGCATCCCTAAAAGGCAGTTTCAAGTGTTTTCTTCACAATGTCGACCAATATCGAAAAAGAAAATCAAGACGCTCTCTGAACATGCCAACAAATCATTACAATGGTTTGTGTTGAACAACTGCGATGAAATCAAAGACTACAAATCGTAAGTTTTTTTGTCCATCTACAAGTGATAAACTATTATTATATTTTAATTTAATTCCACTAATTTGATTTTTATTTTGTCCATCTACCAGTGAATTTGTATCTAAATTTCCTGAACGCAATATGCAAACCGATTTTTCTTCATGGTTAAAATATGAAGCAAATGTATTTTCATCTTCATCTTCTACACCCGATAATAAAGAATTAAGGGCATTGGCACATGGTCCCTTGTACGCATATTCTTACACTGCTTGCATAGTAAATGGTGTTAGATTTGTGGTACAAAATCGTGATTCCAGACGCACTACTCAGAACAGTGGTGTGGTTACAATAGGAGAAGACGATACTCCATTTTATGGTCAACTAGAGGAGATCATAGAGTTGAACTACATTGATGGTTACTCGGTTGTACTATTCCGTTGTAAATGGTTCGACACGAGAGGTAAAAGATTAATTAAGCAAAACAATACTATCATAATTGACATCGGCCGTGAATGGTATGTTGGCAAAGAATGGTATGATGATGTCCAATATATATTAGCCACACAGGCTAAACAAGTGTTCTATCTTCGAGACCCTTCTCGAACCACCGGTCAATGGAGGGTTGTTGAGGACGTTCACCATCGGAAGCTTTGGGATTATCCTAGTGTTGTTAATGATATAGATATATTGCACAACACTCAATCAAATGATTATACTTTGGTTGTCGACACCGGATGCGAAGGTGGTGAATCAAGTCCTATTGCCCCGATTCCCCATGCAGATAGTCAATCTATTACACGGGAAACTCAATCATTTTTTGGTAACTTGGTTGTCGACTTAGGCTACTTGCCAATGCGTACAACTTTAAATGAGGGTGGTGAATCAAGTCATGTTGCCCCGATTGATCTTGATGAAAGTTTTATTAACGATGATGTAGAAGATGAAGAAACAGGCAGTATATCCCGCCATATTATCCTAACTGGGCCAAGGTTCCAAATGAGAAGAAACAGGCAGTATATCCCACTCTATTAGTAAGTATAGATGTTTTATAATTACTTACAATTTCATAACTATTAGATTTTTTCTAATTACTTTCCACTTGTAGGATTATTTTAATCTGGACGCCTGGAGAAACACTGAAAAGTGGCAAGGCGTTCAACTCGGAATCACCGCCGAGTGTCAAAGGGCCTATAAAGACCGCAAGGGAGAGATGAAAGTTCATTTCGACGAGAATGGGGGATACGATGATGTGGAGGCGGCGAGGAGTAATCCACCACAAGATGTTGATCAAGAAACTTGGGATATTTTGATTAATCAGCTGTTTTTAAGTGCGGGCTATAAAAACCGCTCGGAGAAGAACAAACAAAACCGAGCAAAACAACGCTACCCAAGTTTCCATGGCAGCAAATCATACGCCCAACGCCGACACATGGAGGTATGAAATACAGTTGTTATTATTATACAAACATGCTTATTAATTTTTAGTGATATTATTTTTGTTTTTCACAGGGGACCGGCCCTATTGACGTGTTCAGATCGACCCATTATAAAGAAGGGACGGGCTGGGCCAATGATTTTGCATCAACAGATTATGTAAGTGAAATTTTTTTTTGTTAAAACATCCAAGTTTGACTTTAACGGGTCAAAATGACCCAAACACAATTTAATAGACTTAAAACAAAATACTTTAACTTAAACGGGTCAAAATGACCCAAACACACTTTAATATACTTGGAACATCCAACTGTAACTTTAAACGGGTCAAAATGACACAAACACACTTTAATAGACTTAGTACATCCAACTCGAGGCCAATTGTTGAATATATGTTTGCTAGTATTATTAGTATTTGTTGTGAGGCCAATTGTTGAATATGTTTGCTAGTATTATTAGTATTTGTTGTTATTAGTGTTGGTTGATTGGAATTTGTGAATTTGGGTCGTCTATTACTTATAGTTTAAAAGGTTGGTTATCCATTTTACAGCAGTTATGCTGTCGAATTTTAGTAAAATAGTCAACTGATTGTTTATTACATTGTTTAATGCAGGACCGAATACAAGAGGAGTATACAATATCATCTGCTGAGTCTGGTGGTGACACATCCACTATTGATGAGTTTGCATGCATGGAGCGTGCCTTAGGTCATCGGCGTGGCCATATCCGGGGTGTTGGTCGTGTGGTGAGTAATCCCACACCGGATGTGTTCGGTACTCCCCCTCCACAACCACATTGGCAAGACGTTGATCAACGTGTGGCTAGTCTTCAACAACAATTCCAAGAACAACAACAACGCGAAGCCCAACGAGAGGAAGAACAACGATTGCAAAATCAACAACTAGAGGAAGAACGTCGTGTGCATAATCAACAAATGCTTGAAATGCAACGACAAATGGATCAAATGCGTCAAATGTGGGAGCGCCGAACTAGTAGCGATGATAACTAGCTTGGAGTTGTTGAGCCTTTGTAGTTGGTGTGGTGTTGTCTTGAACAATTTACATATTTTTGTGTTTTGAATGTTTGATTTGTCGGACAAGTTTGTGGGTCGAACAATTTGTATGCTTGTTTTACGTTTCGGATATTAGTTTTTATTGGATTTGAATGTTTGAATGGTTTATATATAATTATTTGCAGGTTTTTGTTTTTAGAAATTTAATATTTCTGGAAAAATATTAAAAATTAAAAAATTAAAAAAAAACAGAAAGACCTATACCGACGACATGTCGTCGGGATAGGACTTTTTTAAAAAATATTAAAAAAAATGAAAAAAACCTATACCGACGACATGTCGTCGGGATAGGACTTTTTTAAAAAATATTAAAAAAAATGAAAAATACCTATACCGACGACATGTCGTCGGGATAGGTCTTTTTAAAAATTATTTAAAAAAATGAAAAAAACCCTATACCGACGACATGTCGTCGGTATAGAATTTATTTTTGAATTATTTAATTAGAACCTATACCGACGACATGTCGTCGGTATAGAATTTCTTTTTGAATTATTTAATTAGACCCTATACCGACGACATGTCGTCGGTATAGGCTGACCTATACCGACGACAGATATACCGACGACAATCTTGGGCTATTGGGACGAAGCAATCCCGACGACACCTATCCCGACGACAAGTCGTCGGGATAGCTTATGCCGACGACAAGTCGTCGCTATAGGGTCAAAAAAAGTCGTCGGTATAGGGTGATATTGTTGTAGTGTAGTTTGTTTCACCCGCGCTTCGCGACGCGAGTTTGGTCGTTTTTTCTCTGCGCCACGCGCCAGAAGTTTGGTCATTATTGGTTCCGCTCGTCGAAAATCATAAAAACGAATACTGATGCCGGTTCCGACAATACCAATGCTGCTCACGGTACCGCAACGGTAACGACACGCGCTATAGCCTACAATCCCAAAAAATACTCGATTTTAAATACAACTGCGTTTTCAAAAAAGTTTATATCGGAACGTTGACAAAAAAAACTAAATGCAGCCATGCACTCCGTTTTTTTTTTTCAAATTAACGAATGAAAGTTATTACATAAAAACGAAATTATTAGAAAATTAAACGGGTTAAAAGCGTATATTATATATAGTATTAGGGGTGAAAATAAAAATAAAAAGAAAATAAAAATGACATGTGTCACCATCCTAATGGAACTACATAAATCAATTGGTGTGGGGTGAGAGGGTCTCGAACCTGTAACAGTTGAAAAAAGCAACAAAGCCACTAACAATCACAGCAAACTGAGGTCTTAAGAGTTTCTTTTAGAAAAGTATATTAATACTAAACCACAAAATACAAGTGAATAAAAAAAAATATTACTACTGTAGATACGACATGTGATTAATGAGGGTGGTACACTACAAAATAGTAGTTGGCACGTGTAGGTGTTTAAAAATAGTATATATTTCTTAAATTTACACATGTGTACGTTATAAATTAGGTTTTTAAAAGGGAAAATTATTAAAATAGACATTTGACTAGTCAAACTTATTAAATAGTCAAACTTATTAAAATGGACAAACTTTTTCAGTCTACTTAGATGTGGTCATTTAGACCATTAGATGGCTGAAACCGGCTGAACTAGCCTGCTTGAAAAACCATGTCCAGCTTCTTTTTGTCAGATTTTTAACCAACCAGAAAGTGACACGTGGAGGCACTCAAACCCAAGCCGGCTGAAGCCCACTTCCAAGTAGGCTGAGCCGGCGTGTCTATCTGTTTCACCTGGCTTAGCCAGCTTGGGTTCGGCTGGCTTAGCCGACTCCTTTCAGCCGGCGCCGAATGGGTTCACACACTTGTTAGCCGGTTGAAGTGGTCTTTCTAGCCTACTTCGACTTTTTACATCACATATTTAAGTTAGTTTACCATTTTTCACTTACAATTTTGTTAGTTGCCATTACAATGTCTATGAACATTGTCATTTACAGCGGCGGAAGATGGGAATATGTTGATGGTGCGGTTGAATATGTCCCGTTCGATTGTGCAAAGCGCGGTATAAGGTTATCTACAAATGTTACTTACAATGGTTTATTATCTATTATTTCGAATGTTTGTGGTGATAAAATTACTAGGTTATCTTATAAAATGTCAACATTTACTGATCCAATCGACATATACGATGATAGTGATATTTTCTTTTATTTGTATATATAAAAAAAATCCGTTTGAAATATAAGTTGTATGTTATCCAAGAAGATGGTGCTGGTTCGTCTACCCGAAAACCTGTGTCTATCGGTTTGTCAAACCGATTACGTGTGTCCCCTGGTTCAAGTAGATTACATGTTTCTTTACCGAGCTCTAGCTCTCAACATATGGCAAAAGAAGATGAATTTAAGTTCCTGTTTGATTTAAATGTTCCTGCATATAACTATGAAAACGATAGTTACTTTCACTGTCATTCTGAGCCAAATCATGACACGCCTTATTCTTATCTTAGTGACACAACTTTTTATTCAATTCCGGGTAGTAATTTGTTTCCTATAAGTGAGGCACCAGAGCCGTCACCCGATCGCACCGTGGAGGCAAAACCCGAGCCTTTAGCTGATTTTATTCCAGACCCAACACCCAAAAATTCTGTTGTTAAAAGTGGTAAATCAATTAATAATGTTTTTGAAGGTATGTGTTTTAGATATAAAGAACATTTAAAGTTGGAGCTTGGGAAAATGTGTGTTAGAGAGTGTTTCGATTTCAAGGTTAATATATCTAAAAAGAATAGGTATGAAGCATCATGTCCTACGCCTAATTGTGAGTGGGGCATATTAGTGCTTACAGTTATGGTGAATCTGGTGTGTTTCATGTTAGATATTTTAATAACCAGCACACGTGTTCACGGACATAGATGTACCCTCATATCCGTAAAGCAAATAAAATGGTTATTGGTGATTTGATCAAATATCAACTAAAGGATCCTGGACGAGTGTACGGGGGAAAAGACATAATGAAAGATATTAATTCAAGGTTTCCTATCAAAATTACATACCACCAAGGTTGGCGAGGAAAGGAATGTGCATTGCAGATGTTGAGGGGAAATTCTAATGATTCATTTTCTGAACTTCCAGCTTATTTCCATAATCTGAAGAGGGCAAACCCTGCAACTGTCACTCATATTCTAACAGACAAGTTGAGCCGTTTCGAAATGTGTTTTGTTGCTATTGGTGCTGCGGTTCGTATTTTATTGTGTGTTAATGTTCATTTAAAAATAAAGTATTTTATATGTTTCTGATTCTAAGTTAATGTTATTCCACAGATTGAAAGTTTTAGGCATTATCTTCAACCGGTAATTATTATTGACAGGGCACATCTGAAAGGGGGTTTTAAAGGCACAATGTTTTTAGCTGTAGCAATGGACAGGAATAATCAGATCCTGCCTGTTGCCTATGGTGTTGGAAAATCAGAGAGTGGTGATTGTTGTACATGGTTTTTAACAAAGCTGAAAGAATGAATTGGTGAAAATCCAGAATTGGTGATCATATCTGATAGGCAAGCTTCCATTGACTTGGCTATTAGAGGCGTTTTTCCATATGCTCATCATGGCCTTTGTTTTCGCCTTTTAATGATGAACCTGCGATTAAAATCTTTGGCAAAAAAACACGATCAACTATGGTGGAAGACATGCAAAGCATTTACTGTGTCTGATTTTGAAGACAATTTCAAAGCCCTTTGTGAAGTTGTTCCTACTATTCACGATACTTTACTACGTGTTGGTTTGCATAAATGGGCACAAGCACAGTTTGTTGGTCAACACTATAGCATTATGACATCCAATAGTGCTGAGTCTATTAACGCCTTATCACATAATGCTCGACGGATTCCTATTACCAAATTAATAGAATTCTTTCGTGAGTCGGTCCAACAATGGCATTTCAATAGGTGACCCCAAGGAGGTTAAATTTTGTAAATTTTTTTATACTATTACACCTTAATTTTTAGTTACTCATATATATTGTACTTGCAGGTAAAAATACACATGATCTTACTCTTTGGGCGGAAGATAAGGTTGCAAAAAGAATCTCAAAATGTGTGACATGGACAGTGCATGGTATAGACGGCTACAAATTTGAAGTTGCATCATATTCTACGAGAGGTTTTGTGGATTTGGTTACTCGAACGTGTAGTTGTCGACAATGGCAACTGTCTGGTTTACCATGCGGTCACGTGATATCTGTTTCTAAGTACTTAAAGCAAACCAATTGTAGCACTTGGGCGATGCATTGGTTTACAAATGAAGTATATAGAAGGACATACGAAGGAATAATATATCCCCTTCCTGAAGAAGCAGAATGGGATAGACCCGATAACCTTATTATTGTTAAGCCACCACACATGGATAAAAGACAATCCGGACGTCCTCGTGTAAATAATCGTATTCCATCCTAAGGAGAGGAAATAACACCGTTGTTCTGTGGCAGGTGTCACCCCAGAGGTCATTCTCGAGACAGTTGTAAAACACCTGTAGCGTCTCAAATGTCAAGCAGATCCAAACGCAAAGAAGAACCAGTTAACCAGACTGAGCCTACCAATGTCGATGAAGTGAATTTCCGTCGGTATATTTACGAGTCAACCAAACAAAAGTTCGATTATGATTTGAATGATGAGTAGTTGATGTTTAATACTTTAGTTGCTTGTTGTCTTTAATTTTAGACATTTAACCTGTATTATTTTTTTATTTAGACATTTATGGTTTATTTCGGCTAAGTTATCATATATTGCAGGCTAAGTTATCATATATTGAAGGATTAGTAGTCATATATTGCAGGCTGAGATAACATATATTGGCGGCTGATAAATGTTTTTAGTAGGCTAAAAACTTAGTAGGCTGACTTATAAGATATTGCAGGCTGAGATAACATATATTGGCGACTGAGTTATCATACATTCACTAAAACGAGAGAAAACCCTATTTAAGTACCCAACATTAACCATACATTGTTTAACAAACATTGTCTAACATGAATCCAACATTGCCTAATACCAAGTGATCACTCATCTAGTAGATGATCATAACATATTTTAGCGAAACGATGTCGAAAATGTGTCGCTGTCAGCTCCGGGTCTGAATCATAGTTAACCCATGCTCCTTTTCCAATCAATCTCTCCAGGACTATGCACACCCACGGACCACAGTCACCTTTTCCACGGGCGGAGAATTGTTGAGAACACTCAATGATTTCTCTAGCAAAGCCCATCGATGGGTGGTACATAGTAACACCTTGTTGTTTAAAATAACCAACAAAATGTAACCAAATACCAAAGGCATATTCGTAAACTATTATACATCAATTAAGGAGTGTTTAACATCTATTAAAGACTATTTAGTATCGATTATAATAATTTAGTAATACCTGTCATATATTCCCATTTGGCCGGTCGGAAGGAAAAAGGAGACTAAAAACCAATGTAGTCGGTCAATATTCATTGGAATATACACCTAAAAAAACAGTATTATAAACTTATCATTGGCAAAATCAACTTTAATTGTATTATAAACTTACAGTGTCAACCGTTTGTATCGATGGGTATGGTGGATAATCCTCGCTTCCTAGAGAATACTTATGGTCCTCATTTGTCAATCCATGAACAAACCAGGGTGGCATAATACTCCATTTAGCGTCCGCTGGCCTCGAGTAGTATAGATATGTCATCCACGCCTGTATATGCAGGTATACCATAGTATAAAAAATTAGATGAATTTAAATAAAAGGTTAACACACTTAAATGATACATACATCAGTCTCGAACCATCCTGCTGACTGATCTGCCCCCAACAGGTCATTCCAAAACTCTGGTTTCAATGGTGATCCATTGTTTAGTGAGATTTTGATTTCCTTCTTTGATTTATACAGATCGTTTATTTTTTCCAAATTAAATGGTTCGGTTCGCTTCTGACGGGGTTTGTTCTTAAAGACAATGTATGGTGAGACCATATGTGAAGACGGCTTCCTCAACCGTTCTCCAACTCTTTTTTTCAATGCGCCAACTTCTGCGTTACTAAGAACCTCAACACTTGGACCCCGTGTGCCATATGCAGCAGCATAATCCTCATCTAAAATCTATATAAATCAAAGCAGGCTAAGTTATTACTTATTGTAGGCTAAGTTATCATTGTAGGCTAAGTTATCAGATATAGCCGGCTAAGTTATCAGATATAGCCGACTAAGTTATTAGGTATAGCAGGCTAAGTACATATTGCAGGCTAAGAAAACAATTATATAAGGCTATGCATAAGTAACTAACATTTTTCACGTGCTCGGTATTAACCTCTTCTTCTTCTTCACCTTCTACAGCGCCCATGTGCTGGTGGCCCTCAAGAAACTTCCTTTTTTTAATCCCCTGTTTTAAAACAAGATAAATATTATTTCGAATGAAAAATTATTTGTTAATGTTTATTTAGAAATTTGATACGTTTACCTGAAGATTATTTTGATTTGATACAAGTTGTTGGACGAGCTCTAATATTCTCCCAACCTTCCCATCCTCTTTCATCCCTAGTTCCAAAATTTGTTCAAGCTTCTCATAAACCTTCACATCCTTGGGTATGTTGTTAGTCATCGGTTCAGAAACAGGAATCCCTCTCCTCTGAAGCGTGTGGCGATCCTCAACATTTTGTTGTTTAGTCAGATACTCTAAGCTGGAAACCCACCGTTCCAAATCCTCCTCCTCCTCATTAGGCTTCAGTGCAACTGGCCAATATGTTGGCTAAAAAATTAACAGGCAACACATTCATCAAAAATTAATTTCATATTGAGTAGGCTAAAAGAACAAATGTAGCAGTCTAAATGCTTAAATTCCATACTTACATGCAATGCATTTATCAAAAGCCCAGTAGCTCTATTCCACTTTACCCTAGAACCAACACCCCAACTCAAACATCTCGGAACCTTTAATTTGTATGTCTTTACGAAGGTCCGGCTCCGGAAGAACCTCATAGATCCACATCTTAACAAATATATTGAAATGAATTAGTAATAGGCCACACATATATTGAAATTAATTGAAAATCCAGTAATATTTTGAAATTTCCTAACCTTAAAAGCCCACACAAAACCATTCAAAGAGTAATTCATCACGTTCTGCTTCTTTTCTTCCATTTGTGTCTTCTTAAAATCAAAACATCTATGGAGACTTAGATAAGTTAACTCCCATAAATAGTTACCCCACGGATACCT
This sequence comes from Smallanthus sonchifolius, assembly GCA_023525975.1. Classification (NCBI taxonomy): domain Eukaryota; kingdom Viridiplantae; phylum Streptophyta; class Magnoliopsida; order Asterales; family Asteraceae; genus Smallanthus; species Smallanthus sonchifolius. The sequence continues at coordinate 12,746,708 of CM042028.1, read as the reverse complement.
GTCCCACTGGTTTAGATCATTAACCAATTCTACCAAAAAGTCGTCAATGTAAGACGTGGTTTGGGTTCCTTAGAAGCCAAATTCAACCAACAGCAACAATGAAAGCCGTACAACATCATCGTCTTCCACACTTGATAAATCCCCAGCATAAAATTTCACTAGTTGATTACAAGTCAATCTCTCCCCACCAAACACCCTGTCTTTAAATTTTACATTTATAGTTGACGTAGGCTCGTTCCATTCACCAAATCTAAACCCGGTCATTAGACAAAACTCCTTAGGTCCGAACGTTAGGGCCTCCCCTCCAACATGATAGTACAACCCGTCAGTTCTTGGGTTAAGATGTGTTGTAATTTCATGTTGAAACATAACGTGTATTAACAAGTTGTCAGCCGCTGTGCATTTACTTCCAAACCATCTCTTGAAGCATGTTCCCTTCCATATCTTCAACTGGTTTTCATTGAGCTTGGCTCTTATCTGAGTAACAACACCCGGTGAACATCTAACTTTAACCTTAGCCTGCATACCACATTTAGCCACAAAAATACAAGGCTAGAAAAAATTTCAAAGCAGGCTAGTAAATCACATTTAGCAGGCTAACATATGAAATCCGGCTGATCATCCTTTCATAGCAGGCTAATATATCCAATTAAGCAGGCTAAGTTAACCCATTAAGAAGTCTAATATATCCAACTGATCAGGCTAGTATATCACATTTAGCAGGCTAATATATTCAATTTACCAGGCTAATATATCCCATTAAGCAGGCTAATATAATTTATTCTACTGTACACCTAACCATTTCACTGTCACTATAGAATGTAAAGTATAATCCAGCCACACACATCAAACGGTCCAGACTTCACAATGTCAGCAGTTTCAAGCATTACTAGGCTCTATCACTATCCAATTAAGCAGGCTAATATATACAATTAGGCAGTATAATATATACAATTAAGCAGGCTAATATATCCAATTAATCAGGCTAAATAGAAAGAAACAAAAAATTTACACAAGTGCTAATATGACAATGCTAATATGTAAAATGTAAAGTAACATACACAAGTGATTGGAACCTAACCATTTAACTGTCCAGACATACTTCACATATACATTTCGAAATAGGCTATTATATTACATTTAACAGGCTAACTTATAACATCTACAAGGCTAAAATAGCAAATTAACAAATTCGATTACCGTCATGTAATCCATCTCGTCGGACATGATCCTCGTATGCGTACCATCCTCTTCGTATGCTTGAAACCTTCAAATATTGATGCAATGCTCCTACTATGCTTGAAACCTTCAAAATTTTCGAACAAAACCCTAGCTAACGGCTGCTCAGCCTTTCAAAATCCGACTTGAGGAGACTATCAGTCGAGTTGAGGTAACATGCTACTATCAGCCGGCTTTACTAACTATTAACGAAAAACCACGCCGGCTTAGCCATCTTCGAAAACCGTGATTTATGTCAAACTCCTTTAGCCGTCTATCAGCCGTCTATCATGTAGAAATATACAAAATTCGCCGGCTCAGCCGTCTTAGAAAACCGAGAAAGCCGTCTTGACATACCAGATGTAGGTGTGTCAGATTCTCAAGATAGTAGCCGGCTAATTTATACAATTTATACTGCCAAGCAGGCTAGTACACAATCCGTTAATTAATTTTTTTAAAAGTTTAAATTTGTATAAATACCGGGGTAAAGATAGTTGTTTGTAGAAAAAAAATGTATAATCCAGAGGATTTAGGGAAAAACGAAGAACAGTATAATTCGCAACCGTATTATGCGGTGTCAAAGTGGACCACTACTGGGTGGAGATGGTTACCGAAAAGGCAGGCTGGAGAATCATTGACATTACATCCAAATATTCCAGAAAAAGCCTAAGTGGTTGTTTCCATGTGATGAGTCGGAAAATTGGTCAGAAAATGTGATCGATTTTTATAACAAAGGAGATGCTAGATTTTGTTATTCTGCTTTACTCGAATCAATAGAAAAACTGGGTAACGAGTTCTGGGAAAGTCTATTGAATAACAACGGTTCTTTTTCGCCACTCGTAAAGCATTGAAACCTTTTTATTTATTAAATTTATTTTAACTTAATAATAATGTTCTAAGTAAATGTTTTTTTACAGCATATCGAAGTTTGGGTGGGTAGAATTATGCGCATTCGACACGTAAAAGTGACAAAAAAATGAATCACCACAAAATTTGCGTTGGACCGTCTTCCCACCGCAGTATTATAGTCATTTATTAAATCAGTCGTCGAAAATAGCATTTTCATTTTCTATGGGCCAGAAAAAATATTTTCCTCCACTTTGGGAAGTTGATTACGTTTATGTCCCACTTTTTATAGAACAAAGACATTGACTATTAATAGGAATTGATATGAAAAATATGGAAATAGAACAATACTGGACGGAAAATTTTTCTTCGGTGGTATATCGCCACTTAATTTTTCCACTACTAACCAAATGTGCTACACTTCGGAGCTTTGTTGGTCAATATTCACTATTGGAGAAAATCAAAGCAAAGTGAAAAACAATTTACGTTTTTGAGTGAAGAAAAATACATCCAAAACCATCAACGTTTCCTAGTTGAAAATTCAGGAGTTTTAGCTTGTATGCTAATGGAACATTTAACTCTGAAAAAGCCTTTAAATTTTGACGGAGATATCTGGGAGAATGTTACGGAATATCGACGATTCATGGCGGATAAAATTTATATTGGTTGTTGTTTACCGACACCTACTGACACGTAGAGTGATATTGTATCTTATTTTTTTTAGTTGTTTGGTTTTAATGAACTCTTATTATTTTTAATGAAATCTTCTAATTTTGTAAAATTTATAATTGTTACTTTGTTATAATTTTGTCAATTATAATGTTAACTAAATATTATAACTTAAAAACATACATAACATAAAAACATACATAACCTAAATAAAAACATACATAAACTAAAAACATATATAAACTAAATAAAAATTACATAAACTAAAAATAGGGAAATTAAATATGCTCGAAGGAATCAAAAGAGTTATCCGAGTGCCACGAGCGCTCGTCTTCCCATGGATCAAAATAACTGGGACGCTCGTCCTTGGTGAGGTTTTCCTCCTCGTCTTCAGACTTAGTAACGTACTACTCTCCGGGGTCAGTGAGGTAACTTTCCTCAGACTTATGCGGTAGTTCCTCTCCGGGGTCAGTGAGGTAACCCTCTCCGGGGTCAGGGTTGTCCCCAATTTGGAGTTGCCCAAACACCTAATCAAATGCCCAATTCCACTCTTCATCCGTCCAGGTTAAAGGTTCATCAGGTTGGACAAGTTTAACAGGTTCATCAACCGGTCGCGAAGGGTTTGTATGCTGGACAGGTTTAACAGGTTCATCAACCGGTCGAGAAGGGTTTGCTGGAAATGGATATCTTCCACCCATATTTTATAAGTTAAACGTTTGAGTGTAAATTGAAAGTTAAAAACTGTATATGAAGGTTGAAATGATAAGATTAATATTTATAAAAGTCGAAGCACGCTAGAAAGACCACTTCAGCTGGCTAACATGTGTGTGAACCCATTCGGCGCCGGCTGAAAGGAGCCGGCTAAGCCAGCCGAACCCAAGCCGGCTAAGCCAGGTGAAACAGATAGACACGCCGGCTCCGCCTACTTGGAAGTGGGCTTCAGCCGGCTTGGATTTCAGTGCCTCCACGTGTCACTTTCTGGTTGGTTAAAAATCTAACAAAAAGAAGCTAGGCACGGTTTTTCAAGCAGGCTAATTCAGCCGGCTTCAGCCGTCTAATGGTCTAAATGACCACATCTAAGTAGGCTGAAAAAGTTTGTCCATTTTAGTAAGTTTGACTGATCAAATGTCCATTTTAGTAATTTTTCCTTTTTAAAATATGCACATGTACAGGGTATGATCGATAGTATGATTTAAAAATTTGCAAATATGTTGGTTATAAAAAAATTTATTTTATTATTTCTACACATGTGTGTATATATGTGTAATGTGGTCGAAATTTTCAGTGTAAACTAAATAATATTATATATTAGCAGGGGATGTTCAAATAAAAAGTGATATTTTACTAAAAAGTCTAATAAATGACAAAAATCTTAAGAAACGATATCAAACGAACTCGTATTGAGCTCATTCCAGCGGTGTTGGAACCGTCTCGTCAAACTCTACCATCTTAGCTTTTAGGGTTTAGATTTTAGCATTGAATTTTATGATTTTATCCTTAGGGTTTAGGTTTTTTTTGGGATGGGGGTGGGGGGTTTTAGGGGTGGGTGGGGGTGGGTTTAGGTTTTTAGGTGTGATGGGGTGGGGGGTTTAGGTTTTTGAGGGTGGGGGTGGTGGTTTTAGGCTTTTCGGGGTGGGGTTGGAGGGGGGTTTAGGTTTTTGGGGGCAGGTTAGCGTTCGATAAGACGGTTTCAACGTCGTTGAAATGAGCTCAATCGGAGTTCGTTTGACCCACTTCTTAGGATTTTTTTAACGAAAAACCACTTATTAGTGGAATCTTCCCCCATATTACTAAACAAGATTAAAGTACAATGTCCTTCAATAGTGTATGTTCCACACATTTTGAGCCTCGTTCCAATTCCATACACATTTTGAGCCCCGTTCGAATTCCATTCACAAGATTAAAGTGTTATATCTAATATACGCTTTTAGCCCATTCTATTTTTTTATTAATTTTGTTTTCCTTTAATAACTTTCGTTCGTTAACAATTTTTCAAAATACGGAGGGCACGGTTGTTTGCAGTTTTTTTTCAACGTTCCGACATATTTTTTAAAAAAACGGAGTTGTATTTAAAATCAAGTTTTTTTTGTATCGTTGCCTATAGCGAGTGTTGTTACCGTTACGGTACCATGACGAGCCGAACCTATTATGAGCGAATAACATCATTGTCGGTATTGGTATTATCGGAACCAGTATCGGTAGTCGCATTTATGGTTTTTGACTACTCGAACCGGTAATTTTTTATTTTGTTTTTTTTTCCTTTTTTATTATGTAGTTTTATGTTTTTCTTTTATTTTTACCATTATTCAAACGTTTTCATTTAAATTTTATTAACGATGGACCCGACACCCGCCGCGAAGCGCGGGAATAACCATCTAGTTAGAATAACTGAAGAAAATAACTATTAAAAATTCATGGATTTTATTATTTTGTATTTGTATTTATAAAATCTTAAGTTGTAAAATATTTCAGATAAACATTTATTTTGAATACATAAATGAGTAAGAGCATTCAAAGCATGTTCTGTATATGTTTGTGAGTGGGTTCTGTATATTTTAGGGAGTGGTTTAAATTGGTTGTGAGTGAAAGAGAGAGAAAATGTTACTGTTTATTGGTATATTTGTGAAAACACTGTTAACCTCTATTAACTTTTTAATATTTTTTTAAAGTGGTTGTGAGTGGAGGAGAGAGAAAAGGTATGATAAAGGTATAAAAAAGTATTATTTAATTAAAAAAGAGAGAGAAAATATAGTGATTTTTAATGTAATTATAGAGATGCGAAAAGAGAAGCTGATGGAAATGCTCTAAATGCTAGTTGTGTGTTATAAAGTAAAAGAATGTAAATTGGAGGACCTTTGGGTCATTTTTACAAAGTTCTTGTGCTAAAAATAAAAAGGAAAGGAATATGACCTTGGTCAAAAGATTCAGGTTTATACTTACTGGTCCTGGGTTTATAAAAACGGTTAAATGGAGGATAACAGAATTTGAAAGAAAGAAATAATTAAGTTGAAAGGGATTTAAGATGGAAATGTCAAAATTTTACTATTTGATATAAAACACACGACTGTGTGGATTTTATCACATATGACATATTTGCGTACTTCAAAGAATAATGTGGAATTTGGAATGTTCGAAAATACACGACTATGTATCGAAAGCTACAACCGTATCATGGAATCATTGACGTTATTTTAATTTAGAAATTATGTAAACGGATTGTACTTTGGGAGTCCTACAGTCTTTAGTTTTCTAGAGTTTTACTTTGGAGTATGTAATCAGCTTTTGGCTACTTTTATAGCTTTTGTTAGTATATATGTTTTGTTGGCCGTTCAAAAAAAAATACACGACTATGTGTATTTATTTAAAATAGTTGTTTGATTTTATATGAAAATCTAAATATTTAAGATGTAAAATACACGACTATGCATTAGATTATATAGTTGTGTGGTCTAATATAAGCTTAGGAATTGAAATTTTAAAGGTTAAAATACATGCTATGTGTATTTATTTTACATAGTCGTGTGATCTTATGAAAATACACGGCTGTGTATATATTTTACACGGTCATGTTTTATAAACTTAGTAATGAAAAGTTATAATACACAACTATGTGTATTTATTTTACATAGCCATGTTCTATGAAAATTTAGATACTTCGATTTACTTTACATACTCGTGTGAATTCTTATAAATGTAGAAATTGTAAATTAACACACATTATTAGGAAAACAATGTTTAATTTGAAAATCATAAATGCTTAATTTTTTATAATGACAAAAAATTAGTAACAATTATTATTAATTGCCAACAAAAATTAATTATATACTACATGTTCCAATAACACTCAAGTAATCAAGTGTATCTGATCATCAAACTCATTGAATAAAACCGCCATGCAATGCACGTGAATCAAGATGGCAATGGCAACATGAATATGTCATGGAATGAGAATAATCTAAAACATTTTCTACAATACTAAGAAAATTTACAAAAATATTTCACGTTCACCCTTTTGGTCACTAACACTTTTAAATACTTATCAAATAGATCTCTCTCGTTCCTTTCATATTTTATAATCATTTGAGAAGATCAAAAGTTCAAGATCAAAGAGTAAAAGAAGAGTTGTGCTTCAACTTTAGTCATTATTCTTGTGGTGATCACTACAATTTTCTAGCGAGATGTTTGTAAGGGTATCACTGCCTACTAACTAGTGAAACGTATAAGGTGATAACTTTCTTTGAATAGTGAGATGTATGTGTACAAGGTGATCATTACCTTTGCTTAGTGAGAAGTTTGGTATACTAGTGATCTCTACCGTTTCAAAGAGACGATTAATGGAGCAACTCTCGAATAGAGAATCAGGGAGAGGACATACAGTGGATTAGTTAACATCCACTTGAACCTCTATAAATCGGTTTTGTCTAGCTATCCCTTAAACTCATTATTTGCTTGTTTGTTTAATTTTTACATTCAACAAATGTTCTTCCATACTTAACTAGTTAATCAAAGAAATTTTTAAATAGAAACCTATTCGTCCCCCTCTAGTTTTCTATGCACATGGCTATGCGTATTTATTTTACATAGCCATGTGATTCGTCTTAAATTGTACATCGTTGAATTATATTATTTTGGGTGTTTAAATCCTCTTTGTACTCACATAATTTTATGCTAAGAGAGCGTGTATGTGATGCAAGGTTTCAGAAGGCGGTAGGCGCTCCCAGGGCGGTCGGCTGGGGAGTTGCGAATACTCGGACTATGCGGGGAGTACTCGTACTAGGCGGGGAGTACTCGGACATGGTAAATTATAAAGAAAATAATTTTTGAGAGATTATATACATGCCAAATATATTAAGTTTACTAGTATATACTTAAAAGAACTTCCAAAATCAAAATCAAAGAACCAAATCAACAGATATACAGTTACAAAATCGGTTAATGTTAATGTAAGAGAACCTTTGGTCCTCTATTCTTCACCTCGCCATCTCCGTCGACAAAGGTAGAAAGTATATACAGTGGCAAAATCGGACCATTATGAAGCAAAGATGTGAAATCGGACCATTATAAAGCAAAATCGGACCCTAACTGACAGTTTTATAACTTCATCTACCAAATCAGACCATATAAACAAAAATCAGATAATGGACAGCCTAGCCCGAGTCAGACCGCCTAGGCCCGAGTTGGACCGAGTTCGAGTTTCTTAGGCCGAGTAGGGGAAAAGCGGTGCAGCAAATTGCCGAGGAGCGCCTAGGCACCGAGTACTCGGCCGCCTAGGCCGAGTTTTGCAGCACTGATGTGATGTGTGATTTCAGGTAGTAAATAATCGCAAGATCAAGAGAAGAAACACATTGAAAATTAGAAGATGCTCATGGGTAGGGGTGAGCAAAAAACCGAATTAACCGAAAAAACCGACCCAAACTAAAAACAGACGGTTTGGTTTTGTATTTTTTGAAAACCGAAAATCCCGGTTTGGTTTCGGTTTTATATCTTTTGAAAATCGAAAAAATCGAACCGAACGTATACATATGAACGTTAATTATATATTGTTGTGCATGCACGTTTCATAAAATATATTATATTGTGTTGTGTGCTTGTATGTTAAAAATGTATGCGTATTTGTGCTACACGTATTTGTATTAATTGCAGGTTATGATTTGTAAAATTAGTGAATTTAAAGTTTATAATGTTTATTTTTTAAGTTGAGTATTTTTTTTAAGAAACTAATACATTTTGTAGCCCAAATGTGTGATAATTAATTAATCATTAGTTAATAAAAAATAGGCCCAAAATTTCAAACCCGAGTTCATTATTGTGGGCTATTTTTCTTTTACCTCAAAAGATTCAAAGCCCAATTGGTTTTAAAACTGAAACCGCACCGAACTTATTGTAAAAACCGAAACCGAACGGTTTTCAAATAAACATTCGGTTTTGTCACAATTTTTATAAATATAAATGCTCTAATTAAAATTAATGGAAATGGATTTCTTGCATAATTTTGTAATGTAAATAAGGTTTTAAAATCCTTTAAATTGTGAAAATATTAGTTTTAATTTAAAATAGCTTCTTAAGTGATTTTTTTTATATTAAGAATGAGATTTTTAAACAATTTAATTTGTGAAAATAGTTGTTTTATGTTTAAAGTTGTAATTTATTGTACTAATATGTTCTAAAAGATGTTGAGTTTATAAAATTATTTTTATAAAATAATTTGGGTTGTTATAACTGATTTTAAAAAGAAAACAGACCACACGGTTCGAACCCGGGTGGTTTCTGTGTGAGACCCCCGCTTTACTACTGGACCAGGGGACCATCCCTTGCTATGGAACCGGTTCGATTTGATAACAACACAACAAGACAGGGGGCCGGGTCTGGCTTTGAGGCACGCGCAAAAAGTCCGGACATGTGGGTTTCGAACCCACGCCACTCGGTTCAATGGTGCAATGACTTAACCAGTTGGACGGGGTGGTTTCGCTGGTTGTATACGGATTCCATTTAATTATAAAGGAATCAGGAGTTCAAGCCCCAAATCAGAACACGCAAAAACAAATAAGAACCCTAGATCTAATCGGGTTCGATATGTTCTGATGTTATGAATTGATAAGGGGCTATCGTTAGGGACCCAAATACGAATCAAACGACCTAAATATTACCTGATAAGGTAGAGTACCGAGTGCCGTCGGCTAACTGGTCAGGGGCGATGTTCTTGAGGTTTGATCGAAGTCCAGAGGTGTAATGCGGATAGGATGAGGGTTGAGAGATTTTGCCAAAGGGTTTGCGAAGATGTGTGAATGATTCAAACGGATCGATTTCGCTTAATTCGTTCGATTTGATTCGGATTAATAGAAGACAGTTGTAGGAATGATTTCCGTGTAAATTGGATTAATTCACGATGAATTGGGTCGTGTTTTAGGCTTACATTCATGCGTAAATTGGATTAATTCACAATTTGTTTAAATAAATAAATATATATATATATATATATATATATGAATAAAAAAATTTTCATTTATAAAAGCTTTATTATTTTTATAAATAAATGTTTTAGCATATGTATAAAGATTCAATACCTATATGTATAAACATGTTTTATATGCAAAACTATGTATATATAAATGGAATAAAATTGAAAAGTATTTGAATCCTTTAACTTAGAATTAGCTCAGATTGAAATGTATGTATGTGTACTCGTAACCCTAGAATTGTATTAAATGAAACCTTGGGATGTAATGTTTGCATGAATAACACAAAGTATTGCACTATAATTGAAATTGAATTATTGTTTATTGCACCAAACAATTACATGGAAAATCAGAAATGTTACAGTATCCCCATGTTGAGGGAATTTCGTCCCAAAATTCAACTAGTTGAGGCTACTGAATCAGCAAAGAGGTGTGGATACTTGAGCTTCATTTGATCCTCTCGTTCCCATGTAAACTCAGGACCACGTTTAGATTCCCAACGAACCTTGATAATAGGAATACGGCTTCGCTTGAGTTGTTTTACTTTACGATCCATAATCTCCACAGGTTTCTCAACAAAGTGCATTGTGTCATCAATGCGCACATCGTCAAGAGGTATGTGGAGATTCTCATCAACAAGACATTTCTTCAGATTGGATACATGAAATGTAGGATGCACATTGCCAAGTGATGGAGGTAACTTGAGTTTGTAAGCCACTTTCCCAATCCTTTCAAGGATTTTGAATGGACCCACATAGCGATGTGCTAGTTTACCTTTCTTTCCAAAACGGATCACACCCTTCCAAGGAGACACCTTTAGAAGTACAAGGTCACCGACTTGGAATTCTAAGGGTTTTCGTCGCCTGTCGGCATAGCTATTTTGCCGACTCCTCGCTACCCGAATGTTGTCACGGATTTGAATGATCTTGTCGTATGTTTCTTCGATTAACTCGGGACCGGTGATTTGTGCTTCACCAATCTCGATCCAACAGATCGGAGAACGACACTTACGGCCATAGAGAGCTTCAAATGGGTCCATGTTGATACTTGTGTGGTAGCTATTGTTGTAAGAGAACTCAATGAGGGAAAAATGTGAATCCCAATTGCCACCAAAATCAATAACACACGCTCTAAGCATGTCCTTGAGGGTTTGGATTTTTCGCTCGGTTTAACCATCAGCTTGGGGATGGTAAGCTGTGCTCAAATCCAATCGTGTACCAAGAGCATTTTGGAGGGATTGCCAAAAACGGGAGGTGAAACGAGCATCTCTATCGGAGAATATGTTCAAAGGAACACCGTGACGACTAACAATTTCGTCAATGTAGATTCATGTCAATTTCTCAACCTGGTAGTCTTCACGGATGGGTAAGAAATGAGCTGATTTGGTGAGACGGTCAATGATCACCCAAATGTTATCATAACCCCTTGAAGTGCGAGGAAGTTTGGTAATGAAATCCATGGCTAGGTTCTCCCATTTCCACACTAGAATTTCCGGTTGTTCAAGCAAACCGGAAGGACGTTGATGTTCCGCTTTGACTTCGGAGCAAGTTAGACATTTGGAAACATAGAGTGCAATGTATTTCTTCATACCGAGCCACCAATATTGCTGGTGAAGATCTTTGTACATTTTATCCGCACCGGGATGAACGGAATAACGAGTTTTGTGTGCCTCGTTCATGAGAAATGCACGGAGATCATCACGATTGGGAACCCAAATACGATTCAAGTAATAGAGTAAGCCGTTAGGTTTGGATTCTAGCTGAAGTTCAACACCACACGACATTTCATCGTACATGTTACCCTCAGTGACCGAGATGTGTTGATAGGATACGATATTGGATGTCGGTTTGAATTCTGACACAATGAAGCATGACATGATCCTTACGACTCAAAGCATCGGCCACAACATTCGCTTTGCCGGGATGAGAACGAATCTCGCAGTCATAGTCGTTAAGGAGTTCAACCGAACGTCGTTGCCTCATGTTGAGTTTTTTCTGGTTGAAGATGTGTTGGAGACTTTTGTGGTCGGTGAATACCACACGTTTTGTGCCATAGAGATAATGTCTCCAAATCTTCAATGCGAAGACGACCGCACCCAACTCAAGATCGTGCGTCATATAGTTCTTCTCATGGATCTTAAGTTGTCTTGATGCGTACGCGATCACCTTGCCTCGTCGCATGAGAACACAACCGAGACCTTGGTTTGATGCATCACAGTAAACAACTAGATCATCATTGCCATCAGGAAGAATGAGTATAGGAACTTTGCACAACTTATGCTTGAGGATTTGAAAGGCTTCCTCTTGCTTCGGTCCCCACTCATAAGGTTTACCCTTATGGGTCAAGGTGGTGAGAGGGACAACAATCTTGGAGAAGTTTGAGATGAACCGACGGTAATAACCCGCTAGTCCAAGAAATGAACGGACTTCGGTAGGAGTTTTAGGGGCACTCCAGTTCTTGACAGTTTCAATCTTAGTAGGGTCAACATGAATTCCCTTGTCATTAACAATATAACCTAAGAATTGAACTTCTTTTAGCCAAAATTCACACTTGGAGAATTTGGCATATAGTTGTTCTTTCCTCAAAAGGTCTAGAACCAACCTAAGGTGTTGTTCATGATCTGTCTTAGTCTTGGGGTAAATCAAGATGTCTTCAATGAAAACGATCACGAATTTATCTAGGTAAGGCTTGCATACATAGTTCATGAGGTCCATGAAAACCGCCGGTGCATTGGTTAGCCCAAAAGGCATAACCATAAATTCATAGTGACAGTATCTTGTACGGAAGGTAGTCTTTGGAATATCTTCCTCTTGCACACGAAGTTGGTGATAACCAGATCGAAGATCAATCTTAGAGAAGTAGGTAGAACCTTGGACTTGATCAAAGAGATCATCAATCCTAGGCAACGGATAACGGTTCTTGATGGTAAGCTTGTTGAATTCACGGTAGTCAATACACATCCGGAATGAGCCATCTTTCTTCTTTACGAATAGGACAGGTGCACCCCATGGTGATTGACTTGGACGAATGAAGCCTTTATCAGAAAGTTCTTGAAGTTGACTTACAAGCTCTTGCATTTCAGAAGGTGCGGGTCGGTATGGAGCTTTGGCTACGGGATTAGCTCCGGGTACAAGATCAATACGAAACTCCACTTGACAAACAGGTGAAAGACCCGATAGATCTTTCGGAAACACTTCGGGGAAATCCCGAATGATGGGGATGTCTTGAATACTCCTCTCTTTGTCATTCTTTTAAACAACATGGGCTAAAAAGGCCACATACTTCTTTCGTAAGTACTTTCGAGCCGTAGTGCATAGCATGAGTTTAAGTCCACCACATGGTTTTTCACCAAAGACTTTTAATGTATCGCCCGTTGGGAAAGGAATTCAGATGCCCTTCTCGAAACAAACGAATTCGGCATGATGACTGGATAGCCAATCCATGCCTATGATGATGTCAAAGCTTCCCAATTGCATAGGTATGAGGTTGACGGGAAAAGAATGTTAATTAAGTTCAATGGAACAGTCACGGATAATGGAGTCAATGATGATGGAATTTCCATCGGCTACCTCAACGGTAAAAGTTTTCTCTAGTTTAGATCGTGTTCTAGCAAGTAAGGGCTCAAATTCAAGTGACACAAAACTCCTATCAGCACCGGTATCAAATAGTATGGAAGCATATTGATTATTAACGAGGAACGTACCATTGACCACCTCATTGTTGGCCTAAGCTTCATTGGCGTTTATGTTGAAAGCACGCCCACAAGCTCCACCTTGATTAGAATTGACAAGCCTTGGGCATCGGTTTCGGAAGTGGTTTGGGTTACCACATTCAAAGCAAGCACGCCCATTGGCAATAGCCGGAACCACTTGGTTAACCACTTGCTGATTGGCCCTGTTTCCCTGATTGACTTGATTAACAGGTGGCCTAGACCGGCAAGTCTTGGCTACATGGCCATACCTTCCACAACTGGCACATAGTCGGCATGGCATGGTCGGGAAATGGTGATAGTTGCATGTGTTGCACAAAGGGTTGTCTCCCACATATTTCTTCTTAACCAGATTCTGAGCCATAGGTGCAACTTGATTGATTGGGACAACCGGAGTGACAACAACACAGTTTTTAGACTTTCGCTTCTTGTTGTTGTAATAGGGTTCGGACTTTGTTTCTTTGGAGGGTTCAGAAGGGGTTGCTGTGTCAGTGACTTTCTTGGCACCTTTCCTTGTCAACGTGCCTGCCTTCACATGGTTATCAGTTAATGTGGCAGCTAGGTGGATAGCGTCTTCAAGGGTAGCATGATTTCTTCCTAGAACAGTGTCCTGGATTTTCATGGGCAAACCACCGATGTATTTCTCAATGCACCGAGGCAGTGGTGTGACCAAGTGAGGCACAAGAAGACTCAACTCATGGAATCGAGTTGTGTAGACCAAGTTCTCACCACTGTCTTGGGTAAGATCCCAAAATTCAGCCTCTAGCTTCTTCATTTCATTATGAGGACAAAACTCCTCGGTCATGAGCCTCTTCACTTCATCCCATCGCAAGGCCAATGCCACATCCACACCCCGGTTCCTCTTCTCACCATTCCACCAAGTGAACGCCCGTTTTTGAAAGACGCTGGTGGCATAGCGAACTCGGAGATTGTCAGGGCAGTCACTATTGAGGAAGGTGTTTTCAATGCCTTAAAACCATTGAAGGAGACCCGTGGCTCCTTCAGTGCCATAGAACTTGACAGGGTTGCACGAGTTAAAGTGCTTGAAAGTGCATGGGGGTGGGTTGGTACCACCACCACCACCAGTAGCACTACCACTATTGTTGTTGTTGGCCTGAGTGAGTTGGTTCACAAGTTGGTTGAGAAGAGCAGCAAGATCAGTGTTGTTGGTTTTGTTGGTCTCGTTGGTACGACGGGGAGGCATGCTATAGATTTAAACAACACAAGGAGAAATGTAAGAATTTATGAGAATGTTTGGATTAAAAAGAATAAGAGAATGAATAAACATGAGTAATCATAGTTTGGATTGCACTCATATAGTAATATAACCACATGAGTACTATGACATATTAAGGTTAATTAGACTTATATAACTTTCAAGGAGACATGCTTTAGCCTATAAGTAAACACTCATCCCGGGAATTCCCAGGAAAGCATACGGATCCCTCGGTTGATTGGGATTTATATGAAATGCTTTCCTAGACAGAAAACCCAGAATACAGGTGTCACCCTTCCAGATTGCACGTGTCCTCTACTAATTAACAAAGTTTAAAACCTTAATGAGGTGTAAAAGAAAATTTAATAGACTTGTGTCTATGAGTAGAAGTTCCACATGCTATGATGATGATGACATAGAAGTAGGCAAGAAATATAAGAGGGTTAGGATACGGGTATGAGTATTGTTATTTAGTTTACTATTTAGATATAACCTAATAAATCATGAATTCTAACAAATAAGGCACCAAATAAACTAACACATAAGGTAGTAGGCATGTAACACATAGTATGTAGCAAATACCATATAATCATAGAGCATGGCATAAATGGGTGTCCTAAGGTTATAGTCTAGGTCAAAGGTGTCTAATAACCTAATTCCCTATAACCAAGGCTCTGATACCAATCTGTCACACCCCAACCAACGGCGGAACATGTTGGAGTGGGACATGGAGACTGTTCATAAGCTCATAGTTTACTAAAGTTGAAATAATTAAACAAACAATTTCATTTCATAATTCAAGACATCAAATCCAACAATACAATAATAGAAATTACATAAACAAGCACGTTTAAATTAAAATACTAGGTCCTCAAACTTAAGTGAAAGCAACTTGATCAATCTCATTTATTCGTACCTGAAACATGATAAAACGAAGTCAACTAAAAAGTTGTTGAGCATACATAGGTTTTGACACCACAAATAGAGTTCAAATGTGTTATACAATTCATATGATACATGGTTTATAAAGCATTTATGGGGAATCTATAGTTAAGCTACTGCACAATCAAACCTTGTGACTGAAGGGCATAACACTCAATGTTATCCTAATGTAGGGCATAACAACCAATGTTATCCTAAATGTAGGGCATAACAACAAATGTTATCCCGATGTAATTCCGGTAACAATCACCCTACCTGGGTGGGTTTGTCAGACACAATAGATCTATCAATGTTATCGTTGGCTTGTAAAGAGTTAATGATTGTACTAGTGTCATGTATATCTAGCCTTAACTAATAGATTCTCCATAAATGCTTTATAAACCATGTATCATATGAATTGTATAAAACATTTGAACTCTATTTGTGGTTTCAAAACCTATGTATGCTCACCAACTTTTTAGTTGACCTTGTTTTATCATGTTTCAGGTACGAATAAATGAGATTGATCAAGTTGCTTTCACTTAAGTTTGAGGACCTAGTATTTTAATTTAAACGAGCTTGTTTATGTAATTTCTATTATTGTATTGTTGGATTTGATGTCTTGAATTATGAATTGAAATTGGTTGTTTAATTATTTCAACTTTAGTAAACCGTGAGCTTATGAACAGTCTCCATGTCCCACTCGTTGGTTGGGGTGTGACACCTTTCTTCTATCCTACTTGTTGTGAGTTCCTATATATCTTCATCCTCTTCATTTTTACTAGCACCAAGTTGTTGTCATGCATAAAACTCCATCCAAAAGAATAATGCTAAAAAACTAGCTTAAAGCATGATTTACATCTTTTAAACAAAAAGTTCTTTTAAAAACTCATGGATCTAGTGGTTGGGATGAACAAATCTGGACAATGAACTTTAGAACATGTCAAATCTAACCTAAACATCAACTATTTGGTAAACAAGAGTCAAAACAAGTACAAAATTGGAATAGTTGTTGAAATTGAGTGTTATAGAACCAAAACAGTGAGGTGGCAGAATTTTAAACCGACTTTACCAGACCATAACTCAGTCCATGCTCACCCAAAATTGTCGAATTTTTGGTCTAAAATCAAGTATAAAGAGTCAGTAATCCAATCCAAGTAGTTTCACAAACTTTCGTTGAGTTTTGATGACCCAAAATGGCCTTACAAGAAAAGGTATCAAGGTTGTCATTTTCGGCAGAAATTTCGTGTCACTCCTGAAGGTCATAACTTGGTCATGACAAGTCCAAATAAGTTGATTCCACATCCTAAAGTCAGTATTTTAAGTATAAAACAAAAGTAGTAGGGTCTCGGTTCATGAAAATGGGCTTAAGTCAGTCAAATAAAAAGAAATTCCTAAGGTACTCCAGAAATGAACACTGTTGACGCCTCTTGTCTAAATGAATTTTTAAAAATACATAAACATGTCATAAATTGGTGATTCATAAATCCCTGAACCCTAATACATGTAGGTATCTTGGTATTAAATTTCGTGACTAAACGGGTTCGTTTGATTAATCAAAAAGACAATGCATGAACGACCTAAAATTATGGAAATTCCGACAAACTAAGGTTACCTTGATAACACGGTTTAAGAGAAATGCCTATCAAAACCCTAAAAAGAAATATATATAACAACTCGTGGACACATATTTATACATATAACATCAAACTTGTACATATTTCATTATTAAAAACGTATACCTAACATGAAACTCAAAGTCAAGTCACCAACGGTTAGTCATGTCACATTTTCTAAACATGACACTTACGTTTTTTAGTCTAACATATTGGATGGACTTTTTACATGACCGACTTGTATGTCGACACTAAATTTTAAGGTCTTAAGATAACCGTCGCTATTTAGGTCACGGTTAGGACAGTCTTGCATATACATCGACCTTGCTAGCACTTACACATTGAAAGCTCATCAGGTGAGTTCACTGCCCCCTTTTTACTTTTAAATGTTTTAGAAACATCGGGGGAGAAACATACTTGCTTAACACGTTTGAAAACATGAAACATCTTTGTTTGATACATTTGGAAACATCATTGTTTGATACATTTGAAAACATCATTGTTTGATACATTTGGAAACATCAATGTTTGATACATTTAGAAACATCATTACTTGGTACATTTGAAAAAACATGAAACAAACTTGCTTTATACGTTAGAAACAAGGAATCATGACCGACCATTTATGTTTACATGAGACGTTCGTTGAGAGCTCGTAAAGTCCCTACGTGAACAGTTTATTAACCATTAACTTTAATAGCCTAGATAATGTGAATAGTACTATTGGGATTGACACTCCTAGTCATGGTTAGTCGCGCTAACCGATGGTCCGTATGGCCCAATGGCTGCACTTTATCTTAACTCGTGAACCCTTGGGGAATGGGTGAGGGGCGAAACACCTGTGTTTGGTTTGGTTAACACTCATGTAAAATAAAATTCATATGCCTAGCTAGCTATGATGGGTCAACTTGATAGGTCAAACTTGATAAGATTACTTGGGTTCATTTAACGTACACTTGAAATCGTTTTCATGCACATGCATATACTTGATACTTGAAAACGTTTTTGTGCACAGGAAACCTTGAATACTTGAAACTTGAGATCGTTTTCGCACAGATGTATCTGCCAATCATTTTCGTGCAAAATGGTTTTGCCAATCATTTACATATAAATAGTTTTCCCATTCGTTCATGTGCAAATGTTTTTGTCAATGTTTTCAAGGAAAACTAATTCATATTATGGCCATGTACGCATTTTAAATGTTTTCGAGGGAAAACCATTACATATTATGGCCACGTATACATCATCAATGTTTTCAAGGAAAAACTACTTTAGATTGAGACAATTAAACCTGTGAACTCACCAACCTGTGTGTTGACACTTTAAGTATGTTTTTCAGGTAATTCATTGCCATGGCACGGTTGGAATAGGCTAACCATTCGGTTGCATGATTGTCGAACCTCAAGTCTATTTTGAACTATATGGTTCTAGGCCAATGTACCAATTCATTTTAGTGTATGTAAAGGTGTTCGACACCATAGAAGTCTTTATTTCAGTTTCCGCTGTTGTGTAATATTACCAATCATTGCAACCTTAATTTATTTATTTATTTAATAAGTGAATAAATTTGGGGGTGTGACAGTCATGGCTTCCAAAAAACATAATGGTTTGGGAATTGGTTCTCTTCTGGCATCAAATCTTTCTTTGCTTTCTAAATGGTGATGGAAAACCAAATTTGTGTCTCATAAACTTTGGTTCAAGGCCACTTCGGTAATTCATCATAACTCATGCATGCCTACATATCTTCCTCTAAAATCAAGCATCTCGGGGTTATGGAAGAACATTTGTCTAATTGATGGTGAACTAGGGAAGATCTCAATCGATATCGGCCAACTCATTACTACTTCCACCGACTTTGTCACGTCCACTATACTACTCGTCATCGAAGATGTTGATACTCCTCATTCAGGTACTCTATTTTCTTGGAAAGTTAAAATCAATTTCTTTGGTTGGCGGGCATCCTTACATAAAATCACTACTAAGGACTCTTTGACAAGGCAGGGTATTACCTTCAACTCTCCACTTTGCTCGGAATGTGGCCTCTTTGATGAATCGGCCGAGCATCTTCTCGTTAATTGCAACATTGCAAGGTTAGTGTGGGATCAATTGTACTCTTGGTGTAAGCTTTCTCCTATTGGTAATTCATCCATTGGTGATTCTCTACTTAGAGTAACGTTCACTTCCACAACTTCATCAATAAACAAGTAGCTTCATGCTCTTCACCTTGTCACATTTTGGTGTCTTTGACGTTCGAGAAACGATTTTGAATTCAATAGCAAACCTATTTATCCATACAAAATCGTTGATAATATAAAGGTTTGGGATTTGCTATAAATTGACGCATTTGATGTAGTTTTAGTTTCATTATTTGATTGTTTTTGGAGTTTGCCCTTGTACTTGTTTTGCCCTTGTACTTGTCTAGCTCCCTACTAGTCTTTAACTAACCTCCTTCTATATATATAATCAAAGATGAAATAAAATAATTTATACTTTTAGGAAAATTTCAAAACTCACGTTTCATGCCGAACCATGGCATTTATTTGATATTATGCAATTAAATTATTTTATTTTTCTTAACGGATGAGCACAAATAGCAATGTCAACTTATCTAAAATATGTCAATTTGGTTATACATTATTGGTAACATATAAGGCTGTAAACGAACCGAACCGAACCGAACGAAGGCTTGTTCGTGTTCATTCGTTAAGCATTGAACTTGTTCACGAACGGTTTACGAACACTAACCGAACAAAATTTCATGTTCGTGTTCGTTCATTAAGGAAATGGGTTTGTTCACGAACGGTTCACGAACGTTACCGAACGAAGCGTTGTTTAGGACTTTTGATTTCAACCCTAATGCTTACATGATTTAGGATTGAGGGAAACTTACATTATTTAGGATTGTGAACTTAGAAGCCCTAATCGAATAATAGTGGATAGGGAAATGACGCATAAATGATAATATTGTTTCCTACTTTACTTAGTTAATTGTTAGGGTAATAAAAAATAAAAAATTAAAAAATATAAAATGTTTAGATAAAATAAAACAGAAATATACAAAAATCTTAATGAACATCTTAAACAAACGAAAATGAACAAACATAAACGAACGTAAATGAACGAACGTTCACGAACCGATTACCGAACGTTCACGAACACAACTGAACGAACGAGACCTCTGTTCATGTTCTTTCATTTAGTTAATCGAACTAAATTTCTTGTTCATGTTCGTTCATTTATTAAACGAACGAACGTAAACGAACTTTCCGCCGAACGGTTCATGAACTGTTCATTGAACGTTCAGTTCGTTTACAGCCCTAGACTAACATATTAAAGTAAAGTAGTAGATTTAAAATAATTAGCTAAAATAACCGGTCAAATAGTCTCATACAAATATCTATATTTACTTATATAGAGGAAGGTTCAAAAGAGAACCAAGAAAAAAGAGGGAACTTGAGAACCATGTAAAAAACTCATAAAAAACTCAATTTTACATATGAAAAACTCATTTTTACGTAATTTTCTTCAAAGCTTTTGCATATAAACACGTGAAGAAGCCATTCTAACAAAAAAAAATTAGTTTCTACAGATTTTTTTTTACTTTTTTAATGTTTTTTTTATTTTTTTAAATTTTTTATTAGAACGGATTCTAAATATGTTTATATGCAAAAGCTCCGAAGAAAATTACATAAAAAAGAGTTTTTCACACGTGAAAATTAGTTTTTTATATGTGAAACACATGGTTCCTTATTTTTTATGGTTCCTCAAAGAACCTTCCCTCCCTTATATAATCTTTAATAAAAAGTTAGAATTGTTATTTTAATACTAATTTATCCTTTATAAAAGGTGTCTATCTTGTCCTATGCTTGAATTATAGCAAAAAGTTAATTGTATTTAGATAATTCAATTAATATCTCGTTGACTAATAATAATTCATATTGATAATTTGAGATTAAAGACAATACTATTTACATAATCATAATAAATTTATATTCGATTTACATTCAATTTAGCTTACAAAGTATGTACATTTTTCTATTTCGTAAATAATCATGGTTGTGAGCGAATTCAATTGATAATTAAGTATGAATATATGATTAATGTGCGAGTGAGATTGTTTATGAAAACAAAAGTGAAAGTTAAAAGCGTCAATAGTTAAATTGCTAGTATAAGTTTTCATAGTTTAATGGATTATAGTTTATTAAAATCTTATTTTTTTATATTTTTTATAATAAAACAAAAAAATCCGTTAAATCATTATCGGATGTCCAAATATTACGCCACAAGGAGACAACCTGGGCCGTAGATTTATCCAAAATCTTTAGTCGGACCCTCCAAGATAACTCCACGTGTCGGTCAAGTTTTTCTAACTTATCCGGTTTGTCCGGTTGTTTGTGTTAGTTAGAAATGTCAAATCCGCACAACATTTTGACCAAAACCTTCTACTTAACCTAATGTTGCAAAAATTGTCCTTTTAGTTTTCAAATTGTTACAATACACCAAATACACTGATGGGCATTTGTTCTGATGGTATCCTGCCATCCTGGTGTGTAAAATGTTGCCACTTTCTAAAAAAATGAGGTTTGAGTCTCGTAATGAACACTGGTGTAGAATTAAGAGTAGATTATATAGTTGCTAAAAATGTAAAAAATATTGTTTTAATCCAAAGCGAATGGTCTTATGTACACTAATAAATCATCATTTTCAAGGGATGTTGTATTTTATTTTTCCAAATTTAGAAATAAGTATTTGTTTATACTCCAATAAATAAATCTTTTGGTTTGATTATCTTCAAACTGTAAAGGGTGTGATATACGATTTTTTTTAAAAGTCACATTGTATGACTTCAAATCAAACCATTCACATAATTATTTACAATTTTTTTCTTTGTTTGTGTAAAATAATTTTATCCTTATTTATAATTTTCGTTTATCTTAAAATCAAAAATATCAATTAATATGTTATAATATTGCACTTTTTTAACAACAACTTTTTACATCTAAATAATATATAACCTTACAGTTGAAAGGATTTGAAACTATACCACATTTGTGAGGGACAAACGTTATACCACTAGACCATTAGGTCATGGATTGTTCATGAGTTGTTATAATATTGCATAGTGCCAGAGGTTTTGGGTCAATCTATCCCGTGCTAAAATTTACATGTTTTCTAAATCATCCTTTTAATTATGTTCTTATAGAATGTTACACATTTCTAATAATCTTTTTTGTCCGAATAAATCCAAAAAATGAAATAATTTGTTAGTAACAGTTTTGATCCAATTTCAATATTCAATTACAATGATTGAAAACAGTTACTAACAGTTTTATCTAAAACTATTCAAACTAGACCATGAACACCACTAATCTAATCTGTCACAAATGTTCATCTTGAATAATAGCAGATCCAAAAATTTCGATCATTAAAAGCCAAAACAAGTCAGCTTTAAATCAGTCAGATTAAAATAATCATTTTAAATTGTACCAAAATTGACTTTCTAAAATTACTAATAAAATTAAAATTGTACTATGTCTACTAATAAAATTACATAAAGATTAAATATTATTTAGGAAAATTAAAAAAAATCACTTTTGGTAATTTATTAACAAAAATACTTTTAATTAAGTTTTATTAAAGGTAACTTGACCAAATTAATTGCCATTCTTTTATACATAAAAACGAACATAAATTTATTTATGATAAAAATGTAAACAATATCCATTACCTTTTTGAAGATTGAAGTCTATCCTTAATGACTTTGAGTAAACTAAAAGAGTCCATTTTGAGGGCTGAATCTGCAAACTCTCAAAAGATTAGGGTTTCAACAACCAATCTTTCTACTCACCTATATATCTAATATCTATGCCTGTTCAATAGAGGGTCACATTCTTTCATTCTGAATAAATCATCTTCCAAGCTTCCCAGGTTTGATTCCTCTGTTCTTACTACCAATTCCTATGATTTAGGATATGGGTTTTGAAAGATTTAGGTTTTCTGTCGGTGATTATGTCCAAGATTCAATTTTTAGGGTTTTGACATTATGTATGTTTATTGGTTTGTGATATTACTTGTGGGTTTTGATTATTGACTTATAAAGTTCGGATTTTTGTTGATTTCTTGAATTGGGTATTTGTTGTTATTGTTTGATTCAGTTTGAAAAATGTGATGTTGTAGTGAAAGATGTGTTCTTGATCCATTAAAGTAGATTTGATTTATTGATTCATTGTTTCTTTGCTTAATTTGCACATTTGACCTTTGATTGTGATGTTTGACCAGATCTGAAATCAAAGATTTTGTTTTTTTGACTTTGGGATGAAAGATTCTATTTTTTAAAATAATTAATTTTGTCTGCATTTGATGAATTGGGGATTAATGGGAATTTTAATTACTCATTTTGATTGGAAGATCATAGTTTGTGGGGAGGGGGGGGTGTGGATGTAGATTTTGCAAAGGGATTATTTGAATTGAAGAATCAAGATTAGGTTCATTCCCTTGAAGCTAGGTATTGATTGGTAATTTTACATTTGATTATCCGAATCTGAATGACAAACACAACCTATAGAAGCCAATGAGTCTTGGTGCACAAGGGTTGACTTTTGGGTTGACTATTTTACGGTTGTTATAGATTGCTACCATGTTCATTTTAGCTTCATTCCCTTAAAGCTAGGACTTGATTGGTGATTTTACATTCGATTATCCGAATCTGAATGATAAACACAACCTTTAGAAGCCAATGAGTCTTCGTGCACGAGGGTTTACTTTTGGGTTGACTATTTTACAGTTGTTATAGATTGATACCATGTTCATTTTAAGTGATTATAAGAAAGAAATTGTGAAACTAATTTGTGTTTATGTGTTAAAAGATTGAAGATAATTACATTTGACTTCAATTGTTTACATGTTTTTTTTTATATTTTGTGAAAAATACAGATATTTTTTTGAAAAGTTTATAAAAAATGGCTCCATCGACGGTAGACGGGACTCCAAATGGTTTAGTAAAGCCAAAAGAAGAAGAAGGAAGTGCTTCTTCTATATTTGAAATTGATGACTCGGATCTTTCAAGATTACTAGAAAAGCCGAGGACACTTAACTTAGAGAGAAAAAGGTCGTTTGATGAAAAATCATTTAGTGAAATGTCACTGACCATGTCACCGCGCAATAACTTCTATAAAACGAGTGAGCATTCATCTCGTGCTTTTGATAATCTTGATGGTGTTTATTCCCCGGGGAGATGGACGGGAACACCAAAAAGTGGCTATTTTGAGCCTCATCCAATTGTAGGAGAAGCTTGGGAGGCGTTGAGACAGTCTATAGTCAACTTTCGTGGTCAACCGGTTGGGACTATTGCTGCACTTGATAATTCTTCTGAGGAACTTAACTATGATCAGGTGAAGTCTCTAAAGTGCCTCTCATTTTAGTTATTTTGACTATCTGCATAATATCGAGTTCTGATTTGTTCAAGATAACCAATATATTGTATTTGTTTAATCAAAATGTTGATTCATTATTTGGTTAATACCATAAAAAACCAACAAGCTTTCTTATCTTGCACGAAAAAGTCACTTACCTAATTTTTGTATATTAAAGCTCCTAAACTTGTAAAACATACATGAAAAAGTCCCTCAAACTAATTTTGGTATATTAAAGTCCCTCGATGATATATTGCCAAAAATACAAGAAAAAAATCCCTCAAACTAATTTTGGATATTAAAGTCCCTCGATGATATATTGCCAAAAATACAAGAAAAAAATCCCTCAACCCCATTTTGATATACTAAAGTTCCTAAGTTGTCTAGCATGTATGTACATAATTGTGGTATATTAAAGTCCCCAAACCTAAATTTTATATATTAAAATTTCCAATTTTGATGTATTAATTTTTCACCGGTTAATCGTATCAATTAATTATTTTATTTTTTTTCCACAAGTACGTGCATGCTAAACAACTTTAGGGGCTTTAATATATCAAAAATGGCTTGAGGGATTTTTCATGTATTTTTGATATGTGTAGAGACTTTAATACATCAAAATTAGGTTGAGGGACTTTTTCGTACAAAATAAGAAAGTATGCTAGTTTTTATGGTATTTACCCTTCGGCATCTGAAATTACCCTTCAAGAAATAAATAATCTTGTGGATTTGAAGTAATGCATTAGTTGATAATGGGCAACAAATAGGTGATGTTAGCTTAGAAGCGTCGTAATTTTTATGAAACGTTTAGAAAAAGGTCGTGTCATTTACAACGTTTGGTTTATTGATCTTGTATTTAAAATGCAATTATTCATGTGTTGTTAATTGGCAAATGTTGAATTCACTTTATCCTTCCTTTAGATCATTTTTGAGTATTGATGTAATTTTGTCTTCTCATACAGGTTTTTGTAAGAGATTTTGTGCCTAGTGCATTGGCCTTCTTGATGAATGGAGAGCCCGACATAGTAAAGAATTTTCTTTTAAAAACCGTTTTTCTTCAATCCCGAGAAAAAAAGGTAGACAATTTCAAGTTAGGAGAAGGGGTAATGCCCGCGAGTTTTAAAGTGCTTCACAACCCGGTTAGGAACACCGAGACCATTTTGGCTGATTATGGTGAAAGTGCCATTGGTCGAGTGGCTCCCGTTGATTCGGGTTTTTGGTGGATTATTTTGCTTCGGGCCTACACAAAGTCAACTGGTGACACTACTTTGGCTGAAAGGCCCGAAATCCAAAGGGGTATTCGTCTTATCATGACTTTGTGTCTTTCTGAAGGGTTTGATACGTTCCCGACATTGCTATGTGCTGACGGGTGTTGTATGATTGATCGTAGAATGGTAAGTGTATCATTAATAAATCGGATTTGATCAATTTTCTTGTATGTAAAAATAGTGGGGGTAATGGGTACCCTTTTGGTTAGGCCTGCTAAACAGGTCGTGTTGGCGGGTTGAACCCGACACGAACCAGAAAGTTTTACATGAACCTGAACACTACACAAACCCGAACACGACACGTGTATTCGCGGGTTGACACAAACACAACCAATTTTACCCGAAAAGAATTATTATTATTATTATTATTATTATTATTTTGCATATTAGTACTTAAAATTACAAACTTACATATATATATATATATATATATATATATATATATATTAGTTTTTAAGCAATTAGGTTTTAAAAATGCCAATATGTATTTGAATCTTTAAATTTTGGCACAAAAAGTAACTGAATGGTTTAATTTATTACGTAAAATACATTTTAAAATATATATATATATATATATATATATATATATATATATATAAATGGGTTATACGGGTCAACCTGCCAACCTGTTGGGTTGACACGAA
Organism: Smallanthus sonchifolius; assembly: GCA_023525975.1. NCBI lineage: Eukaryota > Viridiplantae > Streptophyta > Magnoliopsida > Asterales > Asteraceae > Smallanthus > Smallanthus sonchifolius. The sequence continues at coordinate 12,720,233 of CM042028.1, read as the reverse complement.
CACTACCCGTTTAATGATAACAAAGATTCTGTTATTATAACTATAAATTGAAAACATAATTCTTTTAGTAATACTGAACAAGAACTTAACTGAAGTTGAACTTGAGATCCTTGAACTCAATATGACTTCATCCAACTTAGAAAGAGAGATTTCCAATCTTATTGAGGTAACCAATCTACATACCTAAACACTTTTTGTCCAAACATTTTCAAATAAGATTCAATAAAATTATATTATTTCAAGTTTTTGAATAATGATTTATGAAGTTTTATTTTCCCCTTTTTTTGTCACCAGGGCGTTTACGGGTACCCGATCGAGATACAAGCATTATTTTTCATGGCTCTAAGATGTGCATTACTTCTTCTAAAACGCGACAGTGAGGGCAACGACTGCATTGACCGAATAGTCAAACGCCTGCACGCTCTAAGCTTTCACATGAGAAGTTACTTTTGGCTCGACATTAAACAACTAAACGACATATACCGTTACAAAACCGAAGAATACTCGCATACAGCAGTCAACAAGTTCAATGTCATTCCTGATTCACTTCCTGATTGGGTTTTCGATTTCATGCCAACACGTGGCGGTTACTTTATCGGGGACGTGAGTCCCGCCAAAATGGATTTCAGGTGGTTTTGTTTGGGCAATTGTGTCGCTATATTGTCATCTTTAGCAACACCCGAACAAAGTAGTGCAATAATGGACCTTATTGAATCGCGTTGGCAAGAACTTGTCGGTGAAATGCCACTAAAGATCTGTTATCCGGCTATGGAAAGTCATGAATGGAGAATTGTTACGGGTTGTGACCCGAAAAATACGGGCTGGAGTTATCATAATGGTGGATCTTGGCCAGGTGAAAACTTTCCTAGATCTTGCCCTTTGAAAATCTTTTATAAATAATTTGTGTGTTAAATATGATCACAAAAAGTATACGGTCACCTACTTGACCCATTAGAAGTCAAAACACAACTCGAATTGACACTTCCATTTGTGTTGGCTGGGTTATGTGGCTCAAAACGGATTCGGGTAAAAAGGGGTAGTTTTTGTGTGTATGCTAATTGGGTTGGGTTGAATCTAATACATTTTGTCCATTTTTTATTTTACAAAAAAATAATGTGTCGAATATGGTTACAGATATAATATTATTTCAATAAAACTATCATATTTTGAGTAACATGATTTTTGAAGTTTTATGAATTAGAAACACATTTTGGGTAACTTTTGCCTGGTTTCCTTTATTTTCGGAGAATGTAATCCGAGTCAACCCATTCAGAAGTAAATGAGCCAAAATTGTCACCTCCAAATTTAGTGGGTCGACAGGTCGACCTGTTTAATCAAACAGGTTAAACGTGTCAAACTGAACACGACCTGTTTATTAAATGTATGGGATATGATAATAAAAAAGCTAATTCTTTTCATGTTTCAGTTCTCCTATGGCTTCTCACGGCGGCGTGCATCAAGGCAGGAAGACCCCAGATCGCAAAACGAGCCACTGAGTTAGCCGAAAGCCGATTATTGATGGATGGGTGGCCCGAATATTATGACGGAAAGCTCGGGAGGTTCGTAGGAAAACAAGCGCGTAAGAACCAAACATGGTCCATAGCCGGTTACTTGGTGGCTAAAATGATGCTTGAAGATCCATCTCATTTGGGTATGATTGCACTTGAGGAAGACAAGCAGATGAAGCCTCAAATGAAAAGATCTGCTTCATGTTGATTATTTCAATATATACATATTATTATTATGTTATGGATTTTCCTTTTTAATGATTGATGAATCATACCCATTCCCATAAATTCGGCTTTGTTAATGCATGGAACAATGCAAATTGATGAAATTTTGTAAGTGAATTGGTAATGTTTGGTTTGTATTATGTTTCGATTTTATAACAATATTGGGTATTAAGACTAAATTCTGTTAAATAAAGATAAAATGACCATAATACCCTTACATAATTAAAGGGACCATTCTGTGCAGTTAACTATATACGGGGTCCTTATTGTAAATTCTTAAAGATTAACCCTGAATTTGGGTGGTCCGAAACCATCATAGCCGCCATGCGTGTCTGGTTGGAGCTTATCGTGTACCCAAGAAGCAGAAACCTGCTCATTGTTCTTGTATTTCTATGTTCTTAATTTTAATGAATTTTGTGAGGATGTGACTTTTTTGTTCATAATGTACTCAAATCATAATTTCAGTTTTTAGATATGTGCTAGCATTTTTGTTGTCATCTTGGGGCAGTGAGTTTTGAAACAATTTACAGATTTGCAGAGGATGAATTTGGATTTCTGGAATTTGGGGATGTTATAGAGGATGAATTTGGATTTCTGGAATTTGGATTTGAAACGATGTCGTTCGGGGTGGAGATACCCGTTCGTATCATCGATTTAATGAGTGGTGACGTTTTCATGGTCTCTTGAGGTCGCCGGAAAAGTTGATCGGAAAATGAGGGGAGGCTGGGTGAAGAACAGCGGGGGAGGGACTTAATTATATTTGTTTTTTTTTTAAAATAAACTACATATATAGTTCTTAGATTTAAATAATTATTTTAGTAATATACATCATTAGTCCCTCAAATGTAAAGATATTACAATTTTGTATTAAATTTTATCACAAGGGTATTTTAGTCATTTTAGTAAAACGTAACAGATTAACTAACGGAAGTTAGTCTTAATACCACTGTTACAAAATCGAAACATAATACCCATAATTGTAACTTAAAACCTTTAGTACCCATATCTGTTTCTTTTCACAAACCAAAGAGACTAACCATGTAATTAACTTAAAAAAAAAAATCTTTTCATGAGCAAATGCTAAAAAGTTTTTTTTTCTTTTAATTCTAATTATTTAGTGCTTTTTGTTTAAACTAATCCAAGCATAACATATGGAAACAATATATAACCCTAATATATTTTTATGCTTAGGGGCGTACCCGGTGCTTGACTTAGCTCTCACATTTAGGCAGGGTCCGGAGAGGGGTCGGATCGCTTCAGAATCTGATGTGCGCAATCTTACCTTACACTTTGTGCAGGAGGCTGTTTCCACGGCTCGAACCTGTGACCTCAATGTTTCAAAGCAGCAGCAACCTTACCAGTTGCTCCAAGGCCCGTCCTCATATTTTTATGCTTACAAATAATTAAATATATTTTTATACTAAATATGCCATATGTAATAATATTTATAATGAGTGGATATAAAAATAAAATAAGAATACAAAATTAGTGGATTTAAAAAATTTTCTTTTATAATTAGCGGAAATTCAAGTCTTAAATATTTAGTTATAAAAACACTACATATAAACCATTACAATTGGGTGTTGTCGTTTTATAAACACAATGGGCTAAGTCTGTCAAGTTTTATCATAATTAAATATTTAGTTATAAAAACACTACATATAACTACATAATAAAAATAACTCTTCTAATCATATTAATTCATTCCTTTTGTGAGTTTACAGTTTTTGATTCAAGTCAACACAACAATTAAGCAACTCACCCTAAGCTGGTGCCTTTCCTTTTAAATAATTCTGATCATTTTTAACTTTTTGTTTTATCGTATTTATTGTAAAATCTTTTCTTTATTGTATCATCTTTATTCAGGTGATTTTAATCTTTATCTTTCATCATTCATCTTTATCTTTGCTTCACTGTAAAAACCACGTGGAGGACAGTCCTCAGGTTATCAGATTTTACACGGTTAAAGCATGTGTATCGGGTAGACCGTTCGGAGAGAAAGCCCACTACATTCGACTAATTGATTTAATCCCAATTAATAAACGATTTTACTGCAAAGTACTAGTTTATGTGCTAAATTACATTATCATTGAATTTATGTCTACTTGGTGAATAGAAGCAATATAAATATATTTTTGTGATTCTCATGATAATATACACACACACATATATATAAGATGTATCATTTGAGAAATCATAAATATTGCGACAACTCACGAGAACTCGCAACAAAACCAATCAAACCCATTTTTTTACTAACTTTATTATTAGAATACAACATAAAAAATAAATTTATATATGTAGATTTACATGTATTTATATATTAAAAAAATGTACACATGTATAAGTTTATCATTTACGCATGCGTACGTTTTTACCATTTACACATGTGTACAAATTCTTTTAAGAATAATTTAGAGAGGAGAAATGAATTAGTTGGAGAGATAATAATTTTTTATGTTGTATTTTAATAATAAATGTAGTAAAAGCATAAAAAAATAGTTTTGATTATTTTTTACGCGAGTTCTCATAGTTGTCAAGTATTTATGAGTTCTCAAGAGATGCTTCCCACACACACACACACACACACACACACACACACACACATATATATATATATATATATATATATATATATATATAGGGGTATGTTCTTTTGAGAACCAACAATATGTTAAGAACCGTGAGAACCGCATTAACTCTTCCTCTATTTATAATATAAATTGACTAGAATTCATGTACATTTCAATATGTTTAAGGTTTAGTTTTAAAAGATCTCGAATTTATAGTCATTTTTTTAAATGCATATATGCACTCACACTATATGCATATATGCATATTTTTATACTTTTCTTAAAAAAATTCAGGAGAGAGGAGATAAACTCAAACTAAGAGTGGGAAGAGATAAATAAAACATTGTTGTTGAATTTTACTTTTTTTAACTAAAGCGATATGTACACGTTTTGTGTGGTTCTTTCGGTTCTCAATATATGGTTGGTTCTCAAAAGAACATGCCTATATATATATATATATATATATATATATATATATATATATATATATATATATATATATATAGGGGAATGATCATAAGAAAACTCATTGTTAATGAGAAAACCAAAAATCTATTTATTAAAGGTAAAAACAAAATAATAAAAAAATCATAACTCAAAATATAAATCAAAAACTAAAAAACCGCTTTGGAGACCTTGTTCCCCATGTCGTTCTCTTTAAATAAAAATAAAAATATAAATCAAAATATCAGCAGCGTTCAACACAAGTTGCTGCTGATAGGCTTATCAACAGCATTATTCTCATTCTTGCTGCTGGTAGCTATGTTCCTTGAAGACAAATCGTTGCAGCTGACTATCCATGCCAAGCGTCACTGACAACTTTCTGCAAAAGCAACTGACACACTCAAAGAAGAAGGAACCTCAATGGCACAACCAATGAAACTAAGCAATGCTCTTCTCCAGACATGCAAGCAATGATGCATAAAGAAGACGCTTCAATAAAGTTAGCTAGTTTAGCTTTAACGTGTATTGTTAGTTTTTGTATAAGAGATCAACGGTCTGTGTTCGATCTGATCCTTAGAATCAAGGGTCTGTCTTGATTCTAAGTTAGTATAAATACTGTGTAAACACTTCATTGTATGTGTGCTTCTTAAAAGAGTTTTCATTTGTAATCGTTTATTCACTAAGCTTAATACAACAGTGTTCTTATCAGTATTCTTTCTGTTTACTCGGTTGTAATTATGCAGTTGATATTGTTTCCGCCAATCTCAACTAAAAACAGAACCATCTTGTAATTTCACGATCCTACATATATATATATATATATATATATATATATATATATATATATATATATATAGGGTTGAGTTCATGAGAAAACAAAAAAAACTTCTTATTAAAGGTACTTCATATGTGTAGTACACTCAAAAACCTAACATACCCCCAAAAACCTAAACCCCCCACCCCACCCCCACCCAAAAACCTAAACCCCCACCCCACCCTCACCCAAAAACCTAACCCCACCCCACCCAAAAACCTAACCCCACCCACCCCCAAAAACCTAAACCCCCACCCACCCCCCTTCAAAAACCTAACCTAAAAGCTAAACTAAACCCACTATTTTTTGAGTTTTTTTTGAACGAGGACGACGTGGGAAACATGGTTTCCAAACCAGTTTTTTAGTTTTTGATTTATATTTTGAGTTATGATTTTTTAATTATTTTTTTACCTTTAATAAGTAGTTTTTTGGTTTGTCATGAACTATGAGTTTTCTTACGATCCTTCCCCTATATATATATATATATATATATATATATATAAGGGGAGGTTCAAATAAGAAGTGGTTTTTCGCTAAAAAATCTAAGAAATGACAAAAACCTTAATAAACGATATCAAAAGAACTCCGATTGAGCTAATTTCAGCTGCTTTGGAACCGTCTCGTCGAAATCTACCATCTTGGCTTTTAGGGTTTAGCTTTTAAGGTCTAGATTTTACGTTTGAATTTTAGGGTTTTAGCCTTAGGGTTTAGCTTTTAGGTTTTAGATTTTATGGTTTAGGTTTTTTTTAGGGGTGGGGGTGGGGGTTAGGTTTTTTTTTTTTTGGGGGGGGGGGGTGGGGTGGGGTGGGGATGGGGCGTTTAGGTTTTTGGGGGTGGGGGGTGGTGGTTTTAGGCTTTTCGGGGTAGGGTTGGAGGGGGTTTAGGTTTTTCGGGGTGCCAATGGAGGGGGGTTTAGGTTTTTGGCTTTGGGTTAGGGTTCGATGAGACGGTTCCAACGCCACTGAAATGAGCTCAATCGGAGTTCGTTTGACCTACATCTTAGTATTTTTTAGCGAAAAATCATTTTTTAGTGGAACCGTCTCCTATATATATAGTATAGGGTTCCACTAGGAAGGGAAAAAAGTGTAGGAAGTGTAGGAAAGATTTTGAGCCCTTAATCTTGGAGATGGAGGGTTTCTAATATATATATATAAATATATATATATATATATATATATATATATATATATATATATATATATATATATATATATATATATATATATATATATATAGTATAGGGTTGCACTAGGAAGAGAAAAAAGTGTAGGAAGGATTTTGAGCCCTTGATCTTGGAGATGGAGGGTTTCTAAGAATGCCACATAAAAAGAAAGGGATTTTAAGCCTTAAAGGGTATAATAGTAATTATTTTCAAGAGAGAGAAATAACATACACATGTAAGTCACATGCATTTTCCACTCTCATTTTTTAAACGTTTATATCTTTTTTATACGTCATTATTTTAAAAAAAAAAATATACCATAAAATCAAGCGTTTTTTATCTTTAAAACGAGTATGGTCTTGCTATATTTAAAAAAAAATCGCTGAACTGGGTTTGTACGTTTTTAACAGCGTTTTCATGAAGTTTTTTCATTGCGTTTTTTCAAGACATTTTTCATGGCGTTATTTCATGGTGTTTTTTCAAAACTTTTTTCACCGTGTTTATTCATGACGTTTTTTCTAGACTTTTTCATAACGTTTTATTATGATGTTTTTTCACTGCATTTTTTCATGTCTTTTTTATGACTTTTTCACTGCGTTTTTCATTGACGTTTTTCACTGCGTTTTTTCATGATGTTTTTTTCATGGTGTCTTTTTCATGACGTTTTTTAAGACTTTTTTATGATGTTTTTTTTAACTACTTTTTTTATGGCGTTTTTTAGGACTTTTTTCACTGCGTTTTTCATGGACGTTTTTTACTTCCTTTTTTCATGTCGTTTTTTCATGGTGTATTTTTCATAGTGTTTTATGGTGTTTTTGATAACCGATCGTGCGAAAAATAGAAAAACGCATGTGAAACTGGGCGTGTTATGATGTTTATAAATTGGGCAACTTTATGGTGTGTTTTGAACTGTGATTGTGAAGAAAACAGAAAATGCGTTTTATGGTGTTTTTTTATGCAATTACCATTATGGTTTTAGGTGTTTTCTTTATGGTGTCTTCTTTTATAGTGTTTTTGAACTGGGTGTATTATGGTGTTTTTAAACTGGGCAACTTTATGGTGTGTTTTGAACTATGATTGTGGAGAAAACAGAAAATGCGTTTTTTCAGATTCTCCAACATCTCCAAGGAATCGTTATCTTTGGTGCTCGGCTCTATGAATGCGAGAGTTGCAGGAGCTCGTACGTGATCAAGCAGAAAACAGAAAACGCATTTCTAGACGTCATTACCATAATGGTTTTAGGTGTTTTATTTATGGTGTTTTTCTTTTACAGATGAAAAAAACTCTTTTAAAAATATCATAAATTCTTCCGGTTCAAAAACTCCAAAAACTTGCCCTGTTCTAAAAACACCATAACACGTTCACTTCAAAAACACCATAAAATGTCCACTTTAAATGTTTTTTAATGTTTTTTTTTAATTTATGACGTTTTTATGGTATTTGTACGTCGTTTTTTATAATATTTTTATAGAGTTTGTACAATATAGTGCAAAAACACCATCAATAAAAAACCCCACTTAACCCGTATTTTTTTTTCAAAATTTTATATAACAATAATGTACTCATATTAAAGATAAAAAAACGCTCGTTATTATGGTGTAATTTTTTTTAAAAATAATAACGCATTAAAAATTTATGAACGTTTAAAAAGTATGGGGGAATATGCATGTGACTTTCATGTGCATATTTTGTGCATTTGAAAAATCAAGCGTATGTTTTCTCACAATTTTGCCCTTCTCCCTTGGTCCCCTCCTTGGACACATGTCATTTCAAGGTGGCTTCCTACACTTTTTTCACTTCTTAGAATATCCCTCCCCTATATATATATAGGAAAGGGTTATTCTACAAATTCTAAAAAGTGTAAAAAGTCTTTTAAAAACCCCACCACCACCACCCCCCAAAAGCCTAAAACCCCCACCCAACCCCCCCAAAATCTAACCCCCACCCCACCCCACCCCACCCTGAAAAACCTAAAACCCCCCACCCCCCTAAAAACCTAAATCCTAACAAAAAAACCCTAAAAAGTTGAAAAAGTCGTTTAAAAACATCACCACCACCCCCAAAAGCCTAAATCTCCAACCCAACCCCCCCAACAACCTAACCCCTACCCCACCCCCAAACACCTAAAACCCCCACCCCTTAAAGCCTAAATACTAAAAGCTAAACCCTAACGCTAAACCCATAAGGCTAAATCCTAAGGCAAAAACTAAACCCTGAAATCTAAACCCTACAAGCTAAGATCATAGAGTTCGACGAGACGGTTCCAACGCCTCCAAAATGAGTAAAATCGGAGTTCGTATGAGCAGGTTATAAGCGTTTTAAACGAATTTTTACACTTTTTGACTTTTTAGCGAAACCTCACCCTATATATATATATATATATATGGTTAGGTTCAAATGAGAACTTATAAATACTTGAGAACTAGTTAAAAAACCAATTAAAACATTTTTTTTGTTTTCACTATCCTTATTATTAAAATATAACATAAAAAATGGTTTATTTCTTCAATTAATTCATCCATTCTCTCTAATTATCCTTAAAACAATTTATATACATGTGTAAATGGTAAACACTTACACATGTGTAAGTGGTAAACTTACACAAGTGTATATATTTTTTAATATATGAAGACATGTAAATTTACATATATAAATTCATTGTTTTATGTTGTATTCTAACAATAAAAATAGTAAAAAAAAAAAATGGTTTTGATTGGATTTTTAACAAGTTCTTGTGAGTTCTCAAAATATTCAGGAGTTCTCAAATGATCCATTCTCTCTCTCTCTCTCTCTATATATATATATATAGTACGAGGTTAAACTAGAAAGGGTAGGAAGGAACCTGGGCCATTTATTTGTAGAAGGTAGGGTTAGGAGTGTGCCACGTCATAGGGTAGTAATTTAAAGCGTGGAGGGGTAGAATAGGAAGAACAACTAATTTTGACCTTCTAACATGCATATGCAAGACGCATGTCTTTTTCCCAATTTTTTTTAAACGTCCGTAACTTTCTTTACGTCATTATTTTTTTTTAAATTACATAATAAAATCGAGCGTTTTTTATCTTTAATATGACTATGGTATTTCTATGTTTAAGAAAAAAAAAACGTTTTATTTTAAACATCCTTGAACTGGGTGTTTTTCAACATGATGTTTTAGATATGAGCGCCGAGTAACACATGGCGTTTTAGCTTTTGGCGTCATGGTGTTTTACACCTGGGCATCAATTTTCAACATGGTGTTTTAACTTTTTTGTCATGGTGTGTTAAAATTGGGTGCCAATTTTGAACATGGTATCTTTGTTCTCTCTTACTTTGCCAATGGATTGATATTAGTAACCTCTAATATGTTTGTTGGATTTGTAATGGTTTGTGTTACTGTTCTTGAATTTGTTTGAGTGGTTGTGCAAATTGTTAACCGATTATGCATCATCAACCTTGATATGAATATATTAGTTAATTTAAAGCTAGTTCTTCTATATTACATGTTGACCCATTTCAGCTAATGTCTACTAGAAAATTATAGTAAAAAAGTTGAATCGGTTGTTGAAGTAGAAAGAGAATTTGGTTCAAGATCTTGAAGAGGAGATTGAGATGAAATATTCATTAATCATGCATGAGCTTACAATTGATGATCATAAATCACAAATAATGGGCGGTTGTTCTTTTAATGATAACAAAGATTATGTTATTATAAATGAAAAACATAATTCAAGTTGAACTTGAGATCCTTAAACTCAGTGTGACTTCATCCAACTTAGAAAGAGAGATTTCCAATCTTATTGAGGTAACCAATCTACATACCTTAACCTAGTTGTAAAACATCATGACCAAACAGCTAAACCGTCAAGTTGAAAATTGTCGCCCCTTGGTAAAACACCATGACCACCGAAAGCTAAAACGTCATGTGTTACTGGGCGCCCATATCTAAAATACCATGTTGAAAAACACCAGTTCAAGGATTTTTAAAATAAAACGATTCTAAAAAAAACTATATATATAACAATACCATACTCATATTAAATATAAAAAAACACTTGATTTTATAGTGTATTTTAAAAAAAATAATGACCTATTAAAAAGTTACGGATGTTTAAAAAAATGGTGGGGTGGGGGGAATTACATTTGATTTACTTGTGCAGGGGGAGTTGCATGTGAAAGCTTCCTTTTTTTATACATGTATAACCTTTTCCCATTTGGCACTTATCGCGCTATAATGGCTTGCTAGACTTTTTAAGGATTTCTTTCATTCTAGTATATCCATCCCATATATATATATATATATATGTTTAAATACATAGGGCTTTTATCATACAAAGTGTATGAATGATTCTGGATCATTGATCTAGGAAATTAATAGTTAAGATGAAGGGTGTGCCTAGTCAACTTTTTTCGTTGCGTGAAAAGAGTCGGGGGGGGGGGGGGTAAAGTTGGAATAGCCTACCACTGTTAAGTTTTCTCAAGTTCCTCCAATTTTTTAAATACATATAACTTTTTATACGACGTTATTTAAAAGAAATTACACTATAAAATCGAGCATTTTATTCTCTTTAGTTTGAGTATAGTCTTGCTATACTTATAGTATAAAAAAATCTTTTTTTTAAGAAAATGTCGATGTGCTGTACGTATACATGTGTGATTATCATCATGTTATTATAAAACATGTGTAATTATCATTTTAAAACATGTCTTATTATAAAACATGTGTCATTATCAGTTTTAAACACGCGTTATTAATATTTTAACACATGTGTTATTATAAAAACATGCATAATTATCAAAATAGGTTGCGTTATTATTACGACGCGGATAATTTTACCCCTTCGCCACGTGTTGCATCCTGGTGACTTCGTATCCTTTGTACACTTTTCCTCTTTGTACAATAGCATGTCCCTATATATATATTATATATGTATATGAGCACCTTTTTTACTTTTATTTAGGTTGATTGCGTTAATAGTTATGTCATATATCTTGGATATTTATTTGAATCATGTTAGAGTCTATTTTTTCTATAAGGGCCTATGTATCTTCTTTCATTTGCACATTTTTTAAAATATCATTCTTCTTAAATTCAGTTTATCAAAATTTATAAAAATTCGGATGTTAAATAAATAATTGTATAAGATATTTATTTATTTTATTTTTTTAACGACAAAAGTAGAATATAATATAAGAAGAAAATCTAGCAAGTAGCTAGAGAGTACAACAGACAACTTATAAGTGAAAATTAAAATTATAGCAATCCTTCCAATCAACCAAATTAAACTTTGCTCTATGTTTAATGCATGCATACGAGCTTACTTTGATCTCCTCTAGTATCTTGTCTGGCCCTTTTTTGACATTGTTGAAAATCCTATCATTCTGAGCTTTCTAGATAAATCATAGAGGGACTAGAATGATGTTCAGCCCCATCTTTTTGCATACCTTGCTCCCATCACCATTTCTTTGAACAACAACCTGCCCTTCACTGAGATCCCTAATGCAACAACCATGTTAGAGCAGGATGAAACCCGTTTCCACACCTCCACCGACAAGGGGCACTCGATAAGCAAGTAAACTGGCTATTCTAACGCTAAACCACACCAGTCGCACACAGTTGAAGGGATATACACGTACCGTTTTGCGAGCTCCACTTTGGATGGGAACTTGTTCAAACCCGCCCTCCAACCAAAAAGATCTTTTTTAGGAAGCCATTTAGACCAGTGAAATAACCTACAGTCATGTTGGAACAAGTTTAATTCAATTAAAGCTTTGACCGAGCGGATCGAAAATTCACCCGACGGGTCGCGTAACCACCGCCACGTATCAGGACTTGCGGTTGGGAGGTTTACCCTCAACATGTCAATGCAATTCCATAATTCTGCCACTTCCGATTCCGTGGACGGGTCACTTGACCAGTTCCAATTAATACCTATATCCATCACATCCCGTTTCATTCGACCAACCACCACACATCTTTTATCACCTTCTTATTTGAATAGATTAGGGAAAAGGTCTTTGAGTCGACCTTCTTTTATCACCTTCTTATTTGAATAGATTAGGGAAAAGGTCTTTGAGTCGACCTTCATTTAACTAACAGCCATCCCAAAATAATGTTGAATTGCCATCTCCAATAGAGCATTTGAGAAAAAACATGAATATCTATGTTAAGATTTTTTAGATCATCACAAACTTTAACAATATTTTTCCATACTCCCGATACCGAATTCTTCACTGGAAAACAGTCTCCATTCCTCCTTTTTCTGTGGATGTTCGATATGAAGCGTACCCAAAGTGCAGTCGGATCTGCTTTCAATTTCCATAACCACTTCGACAAAAGCGCCAAGTTCATTGCTCTTAAACTACTAATTCCCCAGCCGCCTATTTCTTTTGGAGCCAACAGCTTGTCCCATGCAACCCAAGATATCTTCTTCGAACCTTCAAAGTCACCCCATAAACATCTTCTACTTAAACTCTCAAATTCTTTGATTACTTACAATGGAGCTCGAAAAATAGACAAATAATAGATTCCCAAGTTACCTAAGACTACTTGAATTAGATTCAGCTTCCCCCTAAATAAAAGATTGTTCGCTTTCCAAACCGATAGCTTTTTTTTGAACTTTTCCACCACTGGACTCCAGTTTTTTGCTAAATTCAAGTTCGCCCCTACCGGTAAGCCAAGACAGATAAAAGGAAATTCCCCCTTTATGCAACCAAGAATCGAGGCCATATCCAACTCTCCGTAGCAACTCCAATACCAAAAATTCTACTTTTTTTGAGATTCATTAACATTTAACCCCGAGGCTAAAAAGAAACATCTCAAAATTCTAGCAATATTCAACCCATTCAATAAGGATCATTCACCCACAAATATCACATCGTCGGCATAGAACAAATGAGATAGTAACAGGCCATCTTCATTAACTTTCACACCATGAAGGAAACCTTTATCACGAGCCGATTTTAAAACAACATGGATCGCCTCCATACCTATTAAGAAAAGAAAAGGAGAAAGCGGGTAACCTTCCTTCACGGACCGTTCAGGGTGGAGGGGGCGCCCGCTACGTGAGGTGGCGGCGTGCGGCTCCACGGCAACACCGCCGCCACGACCACTACGCCGTTCAACGGCTTCCCCGCGTAGCTCCATCTCAACTCAAAAAATGACTGTTGGGATGTTTGTGTCGTTAGGTAACAGCTAGATTTAATAAAAAAAAACACTATAAATACAAACCATAAACCAAAATCCGAAATCCACTCCATTCCAAAATATATTCCACATCTATATTCAAAAAACTACTCCAAAATGGATCGAAGGCAAAACAAAAATCCTGCCAAAAAATTTAAGCCGAGAGGCTATGCGGCAAGAGACATTTGACCGGGACTTTAACAATTATCTTAAACCGAATGACAGTATTCCCGAACCATTATTGTCAACCGTCCTAGCACGCAAACGAGAAATAGCCGCAAAATATGGATAGCCTTGTGATGTTTAGATTTTAGTTATTTTTTATTTTTAATTTTTTCGGTTATTTATGGTACTTTTATTTTTATGAATTAAATGAACTAGTTAATTAAATTGTGTGTTTTATTTTTTAATTATTTTTTTTGTTTGTGACTTCATGGCTTGGGTGCCGCCACCAACGTGGCTTCATGGGGCTTCAAATGAGGTGTCAGATTGTCATTAGAGGGTGTGAGGCTTCATGAGGCTTAAGGGCTTGGGTGCCCCCTCCACCCCAACGTTTTCAGAACCGGACCGGACCGGACATCGAATCAGGCGAATTAGAGGTTCATTGGTCGGACCAGCCGTGTAGATCCTGATGATAGGCCCCTGTGCTATGTTGATTCTAGTCAAGATCTGATCAACTAATCAACTAATCAACTATAGATTAGCTGTTATTAATGAAATCAAGAGAAAAGCAAGAAAAAAAGCATATAAACCAAGAACAAAACTCTCAAATCTGATTATGATTCCACAACGATGATTACAATAAGCTCCTGGAATGATTACAACTATCTACCACTGCCATCCACCACGGGTGAGCTCCCCCGTGGTGGTGGAACAAACACAAACCGAAAACCCTCTCTAGCTAGCTAAACAAATGAAAATAACAGAGAAAAATGGTGGAGAAGAAGTTCACTGAGCTATGGAAATGGTCAGGTATATACAGGAAACCAGAGAGAGTGGCATGCAGATTGCCGACTCTCGCTGAGAGTCGGCCGTAACCAACCTATGGACTCTCTGAGAGTCGGCTGAAGCCAGCCTAACGACTCTCAGAGAGTTGGCTGAAGATGACCTAGCGACTCTTAGAGAGTCGGCTGAAACCGGCCAAGCGACTCTCAAACCCATTTTCATACATGAACCTAAACATCTCGTGATTGCTTCAATTGATTAACATCATTATCAAACTAGACCCAACAGGTCGAACCGGATTCAAGAACCGGATGACGTAATAAATAATATAAATATTCATAAAAATATAAAGTTAGAACTTCGATGAGTGAGTGAACACGGGACTTCGATCTTCAAAGATGAGTCAAAAACAGGTGGTTCGATATTCAAATCCAACACATATGAGTAGAAAACTTTGATGAGGGAGTGAATTAGCAACTTCGAATCCAACACATACCGAGCGACGACTTCAAAATCAAATTCAACACAGACGATTTTGGCCTTTTTGGAGCCTTAGGAATCTCGTTTGTCGAAAAAAAGAAAATGAGTAAATGTGAATGAGTAGTTGTATTGGAATTTTAGGGTTAAAAGATTTTTTTGTGATTATTTATTTGTTAAAAACTTTGATGAGTAGAAAAATTTGATGAGGGAGTGAATTAACAACTTCGAATCCAACACAGACCGAGCGACGACTTCAAAATCAAATCCAACACAAATGATTTTGGCCTTTTTGAAGCCTTAGGAATCTCGTTTGTCGAAAAGAAGAAAAAGGAGTAAATGTGAATGAGTAGTTGTATTGGAATTTTAGGGGTAAAAGAGTTTTTTTGTGATTATTTATTTGTTAAAAATCTCAAAAATGTAAAAAAAAAAGAAAAAAAAAGTAAATTAGAGACCCGGTTCGACCCCCCGGTTCACGGTTCGACCGGTTAATCGTCCGAACCGCCCGGTTTTTTGTAAAACGGTCTCACAATATACAACCGGACTGCTGAAGGTACCGGTTCCCAGTTCGACCGGCCTGTCCGGTCCGGGTTTAAAAACATTGCTCCACCCTCATACCAAGAAACTTTCTTCACAGGAACTTGTGCCGTCACGTAGCAAAAAATAAGGATGGTTTTCTATTTGAGTTCCTTAATGTACACAAGAACTAGTGTCGTCACGTAGCAAAAAATAAGGATATTTTTGCTATTTGAGTTTCTTATGTATTTTGATCATTTCAAGAAAAAGTTAACCGCTATTGGCTAAAAAAAACTTAAACATGAAAGGTTTGCAAACCTGAGGCCATTATTTAAAACAAAATAAACCTTGGTATTGAAATGGTTAAGGTTTACAAACCTCAGGGACGAAAAATGAAATTAGCTCTTATTTATTATATTATTATTATTATTATTATTTTATTTAACAATTAATTTGTTTTTTTTTTTCTAATAACTTGTATTCGTTAACTTTAAAAACAAAATCTAAATACACAGTTTTGTTTACCTTTTTTAACCAACATTTCGATGTATAATTTAATGAAAAACGAGTTGTATTCAAAATAAAATATTTTTTGAACTCGTAAATGACTTTGTTTTAGCGGTTACATTTCAAATACTACAATTCAAAGACTATATTCCATCTGCTATATTTCAAAATATTATAAATGCAAACCTTTATTTCACACACAAACATACACAAACATGAACACCAGTAAGAACGAATCCACGTATTCAGATACTCTTTATCCTAATTCGTGGAGTCTTAGATTGTTAAATGATGGAGAGAAAGATGGACCCCACCCTAAAGACCTTAATTGTAGACGGTCTAAAGGTTGGGGTGTCATCTTTCCAATCCATCCCGTAAGTAATACTTTTTTTTTCATTCACATTAGCGTAACATCACATTCTCATTCCATCCCTAAATCATGAAAATACTTTATTTTCCCATACCTCTAATCCCTTAACGTTTTGGGTTGTACATTGAGTTGGTTTGGTTGTACATCAACCATCATTCACGCTGCATCGTTGGTGTACACATACCGCCACTCTCAACTCTGCATCGTACCATGAGGCGGTACTTAGACTACTCTCATTCCCAATCCAACCCAACCCAACCCAACTATCTATTAAAAAACTAATTTCTCTCTTTTCCACCTCTACAACCGATCTAAACCAAATTTTCACACCTATTAACAACCCAACCTAAACTATTTTTTTATTAAATAAATATAATTTCTTTTATCATTCTTTATTCTATTAGAAATTATTGGAAATATAAAAAATAATTATTTTATTTCAAATTTTTATTTAAATTTATTTTAGTTATAAGCTATTAAAGATTCTTTATTTTAAACATTAAAAATTACATCAAAATATAAGACAAATGGGCAACAAGTTGCGCCACAACCCCTTTTTGGATAACAAAACCGAGTCTTTTAAAAACTACATTCATAGATTTTGGGGTCATAACATAACTATGCATAACCCGTTGGACACGACTAAGAAGCATAAAGGAATGTGGGAATTGTCTTAAAAGATTGGGTGGAATCAGCTGCAGAGGGAAGTTGGGACAATCACCTGCCATTTGGGGAGTTCTCCTACAAAAACACTACCATTCCGTATAGGCATGCCACCCTACGAAATGCTTTATGGTAGGAGATGCAGAACTATGGTGTGTTGGGGAGAAATCGGGCAGAAAGAATTGAGAAGTTTAGAAGTGGTGAGAGCAATATCAGAGAAGTTTGATCAGATAAAGGCACGTTTGAAAGCTGCACAAGATAGACAGAAATCCTATGCAAATAAAAGAAGAAGACCGATCAAATTCAATGTGGGGATAAAGTCATGTTGAAGGTATCTCCATGGAAGGGTATTATTCGGTTCCGCAAGAGGGGAAAGCTAAGCCCCCGGTATGTTGGGCCGTTTCGAATAATAGCTCGAGTAGGGGAAGTAGCGTACCGTTTAAAGCTGCTAGCCGAACTCAACGGGATTCACCCGATCTTTCACGTATCATACTTGCGGAAATGTCTAGCCGATGAAACCGCTTATGTGCCGATCTCAGACACCGAGGTGAATAATCAATTGAATTAAGTAGAGACACCAGTGGCAATCACCGACCGAAAAGAGAGGAGGTTGCATAACAAGGTGATACGTCTAGTAAAGATTCAGTGGAAGCACAGAAGAGGGTCAGATTCTACGTAGGAGGCCGAGGAGGAAATGAAAGAGTTGTACCCTCAACTATTCGACTTATAACAAGTTTCGAGGACAAAACCTCTTTTAAGAAGGGTACACTTGTAACATCCTGTCACACCCTGAAATCCACAGCGGTTTACCGGTGGGTTGTGACTGTCAAGGATCATTGGTCCTGGTCATTTCGAACGACCTCTAAATGGTTTTCAAAAAGACTTTCCGTTTGAACATTATACAAAAATAAATAAGTAATACAGATTTTGAAAATGCGGAAAGTAAAGTGCGAAAGCAACAGTAATAGTATCAAAATACAGAAGCATAAATATTTAGGTTCCCATAAACCTAAGCTTTTAATGAAAACATGAAATGAGACACCTGAAGTGCAACCCTAGTCTATGCATGAATGTTTAGCGACCTGAGATAAACATGCTTAAAAGTGTCAACACAGGGTTTGTGAGTTCATAGGTTTAAGTAACAAAAAAGAAATGAAAAACAGTGTAACAGTACGCATATATACTAGTGATTCGATTGTTGATCAGACAATAAACATTAATTATATAAGCAACACCGAAACCGAAGCTCAACGAAGGAATGCAGAAACTAGCATTTTGCCTCTTACGTGCCTACCACGCAATGGATTAGGTCAATTATACACCCGTTTGACTCACAGTCAGAGTTAACGCGACTAACCCGGGTGGGGGTTGTTAAACCCAATAGTACTATTCATGAATCACCTCGCTTTGTGAAATAATTAACGGTTCGACTATGAGAGGACTTTATGTGCGGGAAATGCACCCACTTATATATATTAAAGCAAAATCAAAGTAGCGTCATACGACTAAAAAGGAAAATGATTTAGCATGTATCTCCCCCAAATGGAAAAGTAAGTAAAATGGGGTCGTGAAAACTCACCTGGAAATGAGGTGAATGAAGTATGAAAAGCAAGTACAAGAATCCTAGCAAGTCCTGACAACCGACCTATCCGAGCCCTAGAAATATTAAGGCTATAAGGCCTATGAAAGGTAAACGTGGTTTATGTAACCACATTCATCCAAACGACTAAATGTTGAAAGGTTACATTGACGTTTTGAAAAGGTTTGACCAAGTTTGAATAATGTTGACCAATGTTTACCAACCTTGACCAAGTGTGACACGACGACCCGTTGGTGACATATGGTGAAGACATGTACAAGTAACACATAAGTAATACCTTATGACATAACATACATGCTTCAAGTGATCGTATAAGTAAGTAACACATACTAAGTAACATAGTTGCATATGTTTATGTCATAAATGGTAACACATAGTCTTAAGTAATTGCATAAGTAAGTAACACATACTAAGTAACATGGCATTTGTACATCCTTATAACATATTCCATACATGTTAACAAATAATCCACATAAATCATGCTATTGTACTAGTCATCTAATAATACCATTTCAACTTATTTGAACAAACAACATAACATGACATTTTGGTACTATAGTTCATAACATGACAACGTTTCCCTTTTTGGACAATTAGGGTTTTAGTACACTTTAGGTGTCATAGCTTAAACAAACAAGCTATACATGAAATTATACTAATAATATGCTATTAACATGGTTCTACACATACATTTTCCATTTAAAGCAAAGATGAAGGTTCCAAACTAATAAAGTTTCCTCTATTAGTAAGGTCTTCCAAAACGTGTCATAGCAAAATTCTAAATCACATATTCTTGCATAAATCATCTATACATATGATAATAAATCCATTTAACCTACTTTAGACATTTATAGCATACACATACAAAATATGTTCAATTAAAGTTTCCTTTTTAGGAAAGTGGTCCAAACGACCTTCTACACATGTGTAACTTCAAATAACATTATATATCATTTTAATAGATGTTATACAACCATTTTAGCATGCTATCATACTTAATAACTCAAAATATCAAACAACAAAGTTTCTATTTATAGAAACGGCCTAAAATGATGCAAACCAAACATTTCAACAAAAAAAAAATCATTTTTCGTACTTATTCTACTAATACATGAACCATTGAATCCATCAAACATCTTATAAACATATTTTTGAAAAATCATAACCAACAAAGTTTCCTTAAATAGAAAACGAGCATATAACCTATAAACAAGCATTTCTCATAACCAAATGCACCAATATGTGTCAACAACTCATTATTATGAAAACTCTTTGATTAAAACATGGATTAAGACACTTTTAACATAGAAAATCATTTGGATAGATGGGTTTCATCATATGGCCAAAAATAGTAAATAAAAATGGGTGAATACTTACAATCTTCAAGTATGATGGTAGAATGAATGTGAAACAAGCTCCTAGCACTTGAAAACACATTGAAAGCACCTTAGAAGGCTTGAATGAGATGAAGCAAGTTTGAGAGGGTGGTGGCTCGAGGATGGAGGTGGCGGCCATGAGTTTAGAGGGAGGGAGAGAGAATGTGAGTTAGGGCTAGGGTTGTAGAAATGGTTAAGGGGTTTAAGGGTGGGGTTAGGTAGTTGGGTTTTGGGCTTTTTCATCATTTAAGGCTTTTTAGCAAGGGAATGGGTTCTTATTATGGATAATAAACTAAAATTCTGAATTAATAAGCCCATTGTATAAATAAATAATTTTTATAAAAATCCCATTTAGAGTTGTTGGCACATATCGCGTATCCGCTTAAAAAGCTTTAAAATAAAAGTTGCTCTAAAAATCCCAGAAAAATTCATATAACCATGAAATATTAAATCATAGTATTACATTTAATTTTTGCACACCAAACATATGCCTAAATATTATTTCCATAATTCACGAACGTTCGTGTGATAGGACGCGTGTGTGACCCGGTAATCAACTCGATTACCGATGCATATATTTAAATGAAATGAATAGACTTGCTATATGAAATATGTACTTAATTACTCTATAAATTAAGTATGATGCAGGTGTAATCATATGAAATCAAGTAATGGTCGGGTATCGATGTTAACCTGAAATTGCCGGTTATCACATACCCCCCTGTTAAATGGAATTTCGTCCTGAAATTCAGTTCATGTCACTGGTAGACCGTGTAGTTTTGAATAAGTGAGGGTATTTACGCTTGAGTTGATCCTCGCGCTCCCAAGTGAACTCTGATCCGCGTCTAGAATTCCAGCAAACCTTAACTATAGGAATGCGGCTCTGTTTCAGTTATTTGACCTCACGGTCCATGATCTCTACCGGTTCCTCGACGAAGTGAAGCTGATCATCTATTTGAATCTCCTCCAATGGTATGACCAGTGTCTCATCTGATAAGCACTTCTTCAGATTCGACACGTGAAACACGTCATGAACGCCATTGAGGGTTTTCAGTAGGTTAAGCTTGTAAGCAATGGGACCAATCCTTTTCAGAATCTCAAAGGGTCCAATGTAACGAGGGTTCAGTTTCCCACGCTTGCTGAAGCGTATTACTCCTTTCCATGGTGAGACTTTTAGTCGTACTCTGTCTCCCACTTGAAACTCCAATGGTTTGCGTCTCACGTCAGCGTAACTCTTCTGACGATCACGCGCGATCTTTATACGTTCGCGTATCTGTACGATATTTTCTGTAGTCTCATGAATGATTTCTGGAGTGTGCTCCTGCTATTTCCCACTTCTGTCCAGCAAATTGGCGACCTGCACTTTCTTCCATAAAGTGATTCGAATGGTGCGGCTTTGATGCTAGTGTGGTAACTGTTATTGTATGAAAACTCAACTAACGGTAGATGAGCATCCCAACCGTTCCAAAATTCGATCACACAAGCTCTAAGTATGTCCTCAAGAGTCTGGATGGTCCTTTCACTCTGACCATCCGTTAGTACCCAAAGCAGTCTGTAGAGATTGCCAGAATCGGGACGTGAATTGACTATCCCTATTTGAAATGATGGAGATTGGCACTCCATGCCTCGAGACTACTTTCTTTAAGTAAATTCGGGTCAGTTTTTCCAACTTGTCGGTTTCTTTTATAGGCAGGAAGTGTGCTGACTTTGTTAATCGGTTGAAAATTACCCAAATCATGTCATGACCGCTGGATGTCCTGGGCAATTTCATGATGAAGTCCATTGAAATCTGTTCCCACTTCTACTGTGGGATCTCTGGTTGTTGGAGTAACCCTGACGATTTCTGATACTCCACATTGACCTTAGCACAGGTCAAGCATTTGCTGACATAGGTAGCAATTTCGGCTTTCATGTTAGGCCACCAGTAGTGCTCCTTGAGGTCATGATACATCTTGTCGGCACCAGGGTGACTCGAGTATCTGGACTTGTGTGCTTCGTCCATCACTAGATCCCTTAGATTCCCAAAGCTCGGTACCAAAATCCGATCCATAAAGTAATGAATGTCATCGTATTTGACCTCAAATTATTTCTCGATACCTCGTAGGGACTCGTGGCACAGGTTCACCTCTTTGATTGCTTCGAGTTGAGCGTCACAAATTTGAATGGGTAAATTTGTGTGGATAGTCATCTGCAACGCTCGTACTCATCGCGGTTTGGGTTGTTCTTTCCTGCTCAAGGCATCACCAAAGACGTTTGCCTTCCAGGATGGTAACGTATGGCGCAGTCATAGTCGTTTAGTAATTCGACCCATCGACGCTGCCTCATGTTAAGTTCCTTCTGATCGAAGATGTGCTGGAGACTCTTGTGATCCGTGAAAATGGTACACTTCGTGCCATACAAGTAGTGTGTCCAGATTTTGAGTGCGAATACTACAGCTCCCAACTCCAAGTCATGGGTAGTGTAGTTTTTATCGTGTACTTTCAGTTGTATAGAAGCATACGCAATGACTTTCTCCTTTTGCATCAACACACAACCGAGTCCTTGATGGGACGCATCACAGTACACCATGAAATCATCTGTCCCTTCTGGTAATTATAGGATAGGTGCGGTACAAAGTTTCTGTTTGAGCAATTGAAAAGCAGGTTCTGCCTTGTCGTTCCATTCGTATTTCTTATCCTTGTGTGTCAGAGTAGTGAGGGGTTGGGCTATCTTAGAGAAATTTTAGATAAACCGTCGATAGTAGCCCGCAAGACCTAAGAATTTTCACACCTCAGTTGGAGTCTTGGGTGCCTCCCAATTCTTAATCGCCTCGATCTTGGATGGGTCAACATGTATGCCTTTCTCATTGACCACGTGTCCAAGGAATTGCACTTCACGAATTCAGAAGTCGCACTTCGAGAACTTGGCGTATAATTTCTTCTCTTTCAGCAATTCCATGATTAACTTCAAATGCTCAGCATGCTCCTTTTTACTCCATGAGTAGAATAGGATATCGTCTATGAACACAATCATGAATTTGTCCAAGTAGGGTTTGCACACTCGGTTCATGAGGTCCATGAATACCGCTGACGCATTGGTTAACCCAAATGGCATGACCATGAACTCGTAGTGGCCATAACGAGTTTGGAAAGCGGTCTTTGGAATGTCCTCTTCCTGAATTCTTAGCTGACGGTATCCCGACCGCAGATCGATCTTTGAGTAATAGCTCGACCTTTGTAATTGGTCGAACAGGTCATCGATCCTTGGTAGTGGATATCGGTTCTTGATCGTCACTTTGTCCAGTTCTCGGTAGTCGATGCACATGCGGAATGATCCATCCTTTTTCTTAACAAATAAGACCGGTGCTCCCCAAGGTGAGAAGCTTGGTCTGATGAAGCCTCTGTCTAATAGTTCCTGTAATTGAATAGACAATTGCTGCATTTCCAATGGCGCCAATCGGTAAGGTGACCTTGCTATCGGAGCTTCTCCTGGCGTGAGATCGATCCGGAATTCGACTTGCCGTTGCGGTGGAAGTCCCGGCAAGTCTTCGGGGAATACTTTCGGATAATCTCGGACGATCGAAATGTCCTCGATCTTTCTCTCTTCTGCTTGCTTTTCCGTTACGTGCGCTAAAATCGCATGGTAACCGTTTCGTAAGTACTTCCGGGCCTTCATGCAGGTAATGATCCTTAGTGCTCTACCGCTCTTTTCTCCTTGAATCGCTAGTGTTTTTCCGTTCGGGAGTGGAATGCCAATGATCTTCTCGTGACATACGATCTCGGCTTGGTTCTTGGACAACCTGTCCATTCCGACAACTAAGTCAAAACTTCCCAGTGTTATAGGCAATAGGTCTATAGTGAATGGGTGGTCAGCTAACGTAAGGACACAACCGGGAATTACTTGTTCTGTCTTAATTAACTTACCATCCACTAGTTCTTTGGACAATCCTTGCGGAAATGTCCGGGAACACCACACCCGAAACATCCGCGGTTCCCCCGCCAGTCGAGGCTTGTTCCACTAGTCCACAGTTCTTGGCCGTGTGGCCAAAACGTTTGCATTTTTAACACCGGGAATCTTCACAAGTGCCATTATGATGAAGTTGACACCTATTGCATTTCGGTAGAGTTTCGGTGTACCCGCCCCTTGCTTTCTTCTCAGGCTGATTAGCAACAAACACCCTTGCCGGTTCCTGTCTCTTCTAAACATTATGCACCTGCGGTTAGCTGGGATGTTGTCCCACTTTCGCTTGTTATCAAAGATTTTTACAAAATTTTCTTTCTTGAAAAACAGTCCCTGACTGACTGCCTGATCAGTGAGATTATGAGCAAGTCTCACAGCGTTGTGAAGAGCTGTGGGTTTAGCAGAGGTGACCATACTCTGTATCTAAGGCGCTAAACCCCAAATATATCGCTCAATCCACTTGAATTCGGTCGTAACCATATTCGACAATAATCGCGCCAGGTCATGAAATCTTGCGGTGTAACCCGCAATGTCAGCACCTTCCGTTTTTAAATTCCAGAACTCCTGTTCCATCTTCTGGAGCTCATTTCGGGGACAATATTCTTCCTTAAGCATGTCCTTAAATTCTTCACAAGGAATGGCGTTGGCATTGTCTGTAAGGATCAAACCTAATAGGCTAACACATCACTAGATCACCGGGATGTTCAGAAGAAGACTGTTTAGAAGTATGTGGTTGCATACTTCATAGCCTATTGAAGTATGCGGTGCCTAACCGCATACTTGAAGTATGCGGTGCCTAACCGCATACTTGAAGTATGTGGCCCCCAACCGCATACTTGAAGTTTTGCGGCCCCGGCCCAGCCTAACCGAATAGTATAAATAGTTATTTTGTATTTTGTATTCGGTTAGATGAGTTATTGAACGATATTGTACTGTGTAATCAGTGTTTAATCAATATACGAATCGTTTGATATTTCAGTGTGTCTCTTCGTTATTGTTTCTACCTATAAGTCACGTGTCGAGTCTGTTTTCCGCCATGTTCAACATGCTGTTTAATCCATTGATTGAAGATCCTCAGGATTTTGGACCTTACAGGTATCAGAGCCTTAGCGCTCATTGGTGAAGCTTGCAACGGATTTCTTTGACTCGTGAGGTATCAAAGTTATTGTTTTTGCATTTATTTGAACTGATTTATGTGTTTGGAAGAGTTATTGGACAGATTGACAGGTTTTAGACCTTGTTTCTGTCACGTTTGTTGAGTTTTACGGTTGATCAGTAGATTTTTCGGCTTGAAAAATCAAATTTTTAGTCAATTTCTTCATCTGGAAGTTTGTGGTTGTCAACTTTGTGGTTCTGGAAGTTTGCGGC
Source organism: Smallanthus sonchifolius (assembly GCA_023525975.1). Classification (NCBI taxonomy): domain Eukaryota; kingdom Viridiplantae; phylum Streptophyta; class Magnoliopsida; order Asterales; family Asteraceae; genus Smallanthus; species Smallanthus sonchifolius. The sequence goes on along the minus strand of CM042028.1, from coordinate 12,694,581 downwards.
TCATCAAGTTTGCTGTTTAGCAGGTTTGCGGTATTCCCTAATTTACGGCTTTCCAAATTTACTACATTCCAAGTTTGCTGTTATATTCAACTTTGCGGTCATCTCGAAGTTTGCGGTTATCTTCAACTTTGTGGTTATCTCGAAGTTTGCGGTTATCTTCAACTTTGCGGTCATCTCGAAGTTTTCGGTTACTTCAACTTTGCCGTTATCTCAAGTTTGATGTTATCTCGAAGTTTGCGGTTTTCTGTGTTTGATATTATCTCGTGTCTGCCTTGTTGAATAAATCATGACTGATACTAATGCTATAGATAATGAGATTGGTACCACAAATAGACCTCCTCTTCTTAGAAATGCAGATGATTTCGATAACTGGAAATATAGATATGAGAATTTTGCAAGGTATAAGGATTCGTCTATATGGAAGTCTATTGAGAAGGGTCCTACAATTCCTATGGTCAGAAATGAAAAGAATGAGTTTGTTCCTAAGGATTTTGATCTCTATGTCGATGAAGAAATTCTTCCGAAGGAAAAGGATGAGAAAGCTTATGCCGGTTTGACTATGGCATTATCCACAGAAGTTGCTCAAGGTTTTAAAGAATACAAGACTCCAAAAGCTCTTTAGGATGCATCGGAGGAAATGTTTGAAGGAAATTTAGATATGCGTGAGAATCGAAAGGACATGTTACGACATAAATTTAACATGTTCAAAAATGTGAAAGGAGAAAGTCTTGAATCGCAGATAAATAGGTTCACTCACTTGTTGACTAAAATGGGTAGTGCTGGTATTGAGATGACCAAAGGTGAAATAAACAAGAAGTTGCTTAACTCATTGCCATTAAACTAGAATTTTAACATCACTACCATCAAGAGAACCAAAGACATGTATAGCACTACGCTCAGTGAGTTAATCTCCATTCTAAGGTCATATGAGATGGATGATCAGCAAAGGCAGATGATGTTTATGTCAGAGACAGATCACTTAGTGTCTCAGGGAAATGCCTTAATATCTAGCATGTCCTCTGACTACACTCCAAATTTTTCTGCTGTTCCTAACCAGACATCTTTTGCTACACCAGTCCAACAAAGTAACTCACCATGTTCAAATACTGTCAAAGCTGTAGAAATGAATGTTGCACTTTTTAGTGTTTTCTTGAGTAGCTATAATGTAATGCTGGCTAGAAAACTCTCTCCTGCCAATCTGATACAAGATGACACTGATCAAATTCATCCTGATGATTTGGAAGAGATGGACATTAATTGGCATATGGCAATAGCTGTGCATCATGCTAAGAAGTTTATCAAACGGACTTGTAGAAACTCATTTGATGGAATGGAGTCTGGTATAAAGAAGATTGGTTTTGATAAGTCTAACTTGAGGTGCTACAATTGCAGCAAGCCTGGGCACTTTGCTAGGGAATGTCCCGAGCCTAAAGTAGAAAGGGAAGTTCATCCAGCAGCTCGGAAGAAAAGGAAGCAGCTGCAGCCAGTGATGGAAAAGCCTTGGTCAGTCAGCAGACTGCAGAATATGATTGGAGAGATCATATTCATGAGCTAACAATGAAGGTGTCAAATCATGCTCTCATGGCAAAAATTGAAGATATTGATGTATTTACTAATACTTGTTCTCATAATTGTGTAGAGAAGATAAATAGATATAAGTGTGATAATGAAATGCTCATAAAAGAAATAACTCAACTTAGGTAAGCCAATGCTGAGTATAAGCGTTCTGATAACATTTTTAAAGATAAAATTAAGGCAAGTAAAAGTGATTTTTCAAAACTTGAAATGGACTTTAGCAGTAAGGAATGTCTTTATCGTGATGCTTTAAAACGAATAGACGACCTTAGTTTAAAGTTAAATGACGTTGTCACTCAATTGGCAAATACTAAACTAACAATCGAGAAAGTTAAACACACTCGATCGGTAGTTTATGATATGATAGATTCTCAAGTCAGAAAGAAAGGGAATCCAGGGATTGGTTATCATGCAGTTGAACATCCTTTCAATGGAAATTTTACTTCAATGCCTAGTGTTCAACATGAAGATGTTGAAATGGAATATGGTGTAGGCCGTAAACCATATCAACCTTCTTCTTCCGCACTGTACACGTCCGTGACTGTCGGTTGGTAAGGTGACCTTGCTATCGGAGCTGCTCCTGGCGTGAGATCGATCCGGAATTCGACTTGCCGTTGCGGTGGAAGTCCGGGCAGGTCTTCGGGGAATACTTTCGGATAATCTCGGACGATCGGAATGTCCTCGATCTTTCTCTCTTCTGCTTTCTTTTCAGTTACGTGCACTAAGATCGCATGGTAACCCTTTCTTAAGTACTTCCGGGCCTTCATGCAGGTAATGATCCTTAGTGCTCTACCGCTCTTTTCTCCTTGAATCGCTAGTGTTTTTCCGTTCAGAAGTGGAATGCGAATGATCTTCTCGTGAAATACAATCTCGGCTAGGTTCTTGGACAACCTGTCCATTCCGACAAATAAGTCGAAACTTCCAGTGTTACAGGCAATAGGTCTATAGTGAATGGGTGGTCAGCTAACGTAAGGACACAACCAGGAATTACTTGTTCTGTCTTAATTAACTTACCATCCGCTAGTTCTACCATGTACAGGTAATCTAGTGCAATCGGTGTAATACCAAGTAATGAACTAAACTCGGTGGACACAACGCTTTTGTCGGCACCCGTTTCAAATAGGATAGAAGCATAATAGTTGTTTACAAGAAACATACGAGTAACAATGTTGGAGTCTTTTCTAGATCCGCCTGCTCCAATCACAAACGCCCTGCCCCAAGGATTTGCATTTCCCGGCCTCCAGTTCTTTGGACTATCCTTGCGGAAATGTCTGGGAACACCACACCCGAAACATCCGCGGTTCCCTCGCCAGTCAAGGCTTGTTCCACTAGTCCACAGTTCTTGGCTGTGTGGCCAAAACGTTTGCATTTTTAACACCGGGAATCTTCACAAGAGCCATTATGATGAAATTGACACCTATTGCATTTCGGTAGAGTTTCGGTGTACCCGCCCCTTGCTTTTTTCTCAGGCTGATTAGCAAAAACACCCTTGCCGGTTCCTGTCTCTTCTAAACACTATGCACCTGCGGTTTAGTAGGGATGTTGTCCCACTTTCGCTTGTTATCAAAGATTTTAATAAAATTTTCTTTCTTGGAAAACAGCCCCTGACGGACTGCCTGATCAGTGAGATTATGAGCAAGTCTCACAGCGTTGTGAAGAGTTGTGGGTTTAGTAGAGGTGACCATACTCTGTATCTAAGGCGCCAAACACCAAATATATCGCTCAATCCACTTGAATTCGGCCGTAACCATATTCGGCAATAATCGCACCAGGTCATGAAATCTTGCGGTGTAACCCGCAATGTCAGCACCTTCCATTTTTAAATTCCAGAACTCCTGTTCCAGCTTCTGTAGCTCATTTCGGGGACAATATTCTTCTTTAAGCATGTCCTTAAATTCTTCACAAGGAATGGCGTTGGCATTGTCTGTAAGGATCAAACCTAATAGGCTAACACATCACTAGATCACCGGGATGTTCAGAAGAAGACTGTTTGGAAGTATGCGGCTTCATACTTCATAGCCTTGCCGCCTACTTGAAGTATGCGGCCCCCAACCGCATACTTGAAGTTATGCGGCACCGGCCCCGGCCCAGCCTAACCGAATAGTATAAATAGTTATTTTGTATTTTGTATTCGGTTAGATGAGTTATTGAACGATATTGTACTATGTAATCAGTGTTTAATCAATATACGAATCGTTTGATATTTCAGTGTGTCTTTTCGTTATTGTTTCTACCTACAAGTCACGTGTCGAGTCTGTTTTCCGCCATGTTCAACATGCTGTTTAATCCGTTGATTGAAGATCCTCAGGATTTCGGACCTTACAGGTATCAGAGCCTTAGCGCTCATTGGTGAAGCTTGCAACGGATTTCTTTGACTCGTGAGGAATCAAAGTTACTGTTTTTGCGTTTATTTGAACTGATTTATGTGTTTGGAAGAGTTTCTGGACAGATTGACTGGTTTTAGACCTTGTTTCTGTCACGTTTGTTGAGTTTTACGGTTGATCAGTAGATTTTTCGGCTTGAAAAATACAATTTTTTGTCAATTTCTTCATCTGGAAGTTTGTGGTTGTCAACTTTGTGGTTCTGGAAGTTTGCGGCTCATCAAGTTTGCTGTTCAGCAGGTTTGCGGTATTCCCTAATTTACGGCTTTCCAAATTTACTGCATTCCAAGTTTGCTGTTATATTCAAATTTGCGGTCATCTCGAAGTTTGCGGTTATCTTCAACTTTGTGGTTATCTCGAAGTTTGCGGTTATCTTCAACCTTGCGGTCATCTCAAAGTTTTTGGTTACTTCAACTTTGCGTTATCTCAAGTTTGATGTTATCTCGAAGTTTGTGGTTTTCTGTGTTTGATATTATCTCGTGTCTGCCTTGTTGAATAAATCATGACTGATACTAATGCTATGGATAATGAGATTGGTACCACAAATAGACCTCCTCTTCTTAGAAATGCAGATGATTTCGATAACTGGAAATATAGATATGAGAATTTTGCAAGGTATAAGGATTCGTCTATATGGAAGTCTATTGAGAAGGGTCCTACAATTCCAATGGTCAGAAATGAAAAGAATGAGTTTGTTCCTAAGGATTCTGATCTCTATGTCGATGAAGAAATTCTTCCGAAGGAAAAGGATGAGAAAGCTTATGCCGGTTTGACTATGGCATTATCCACAGAAGTTGCTCAAGGTTTTAAAGAATACAAGACTGCAAAAGCTCTTTAGGATGCATCGGAGGAAATGTTTGAAGGAAATTTAGATATGCGTGAGAATCGAAAGGACATGTTACGACATAAATTTAACATGTTCAAAAATGTGAAAGGAGAAAGTCTTGAATCGCAGATAAATAGGTTCACTCACTTGTTGACTAAAATGGGTAGTGCTGGTATTGAGATGACCAAAGGTGAAATAAACAAGAAGTTGCTTAACTCATTGCAATTAAACTAGAATTTTAACATCACTACCATCAAGAGAACCAAAGACATGTATACCACTTCGCTCAGTGAGTTAATCTCCATTCTAAGGTCATATGAGATGGATGATCAGCAAAGGCAGATGATGTTTATGTCAGAGACAGATCACTTAGTGTCTCAGGGAAATGCCTTAATATCTAGCATGTCCTCTGACTACACTCCAAATTTTTCTGATGTTCCTAACCAGACATCTTTTGCTACACCAGTCCAACAAAGTAACTCACCATGTTCAAATACTGTCAAAGCTGTAGAAATGAATGTTGCACTTTTTAGTGTTTTCTTGAGTAGCTATAATGTAATGCTGGCTAGAAAACTCTCCTGCCAATCTGATACAAGATGACACTGATCAAATTCATCCTTATGATTTGGAAGAGATGGACATTAATTGGCATATGGCAATAGCTGTGCATCATGCTAAGAAGTTTATCAAACGGACTTGTAGAAACTCATTTGATGGAATGGAGTCTGGTATAAAGAAGATTGGTTTTGATAAGTCTAACTTGAGGTGCTACAATTGCAGCAAGCCTGGGCACTTTGCTAGGGAATGTCCCGAGCCTAAACTAGAAAAGGGAAGTTCATCCAGCAGCTCAGAAGAAAAGGAAGCAGCTGCAGCCAGTGATGGCAAAGCCTTGGTCAGTCAGCAGACTGCAGGATATGATTGGAGAGATCAGATTCATGAGCTAACAATGAAGGTGTCAAATCATGCTCTCATGGCAAAAATTGAAGATACTGAGGTATTTACTAATACGTGTTCTCATAATTGTGTGGAGAAGATAAATAGATATAAGTGTGATAATGAAATGCTCATAAAAGAAATAACTCAACTTAGGTAAGCCAATGCTGAGTATAAGCGTTCTGATAACATTTTTAAAGATAAAATTAAGGCAAGTAAAAGTGATTTTTCAAAACTTGAAATGGACTTTAGCAGTAAGGAATGTCTTTATCGTGATGTTTTAAAACGAATAGACGACCTTAGTTTAAAGTTAAATGACATTGTCACTCAATTGGCAAATACTAAACTAACAATCGAGAAAATTAAACACACTCGATCGATATTTTATGATATGATAGATTCTCAAGTCAGAAAGAAAGGGAATCCATGGATTGGTTATCATGCAGTTGAACATCCTTTCAATGGAAATTTTACTTCAATGCCTAGTGTTCAACATGAAGATGTTGAAATGGAATATGGTGTAGGCCGTAAACCAAATCAACCTTCTTCTTCCACACTGTACACGCCCGTGACTGCCGGTCCCACGGTAAAACATGTGAACGTTACTAGCCCATCTAAGTCTTGTGCAGCAACAGGATTAGTAGAGGGCATAGTAGAGGATTGTGGAAGTGATGATGAAGAGGAGGGTCGTGTGTTTGATAAAAATTCTAAGTCTGTCTTCAAAAATACTGTATGGTTTTCAAAATTCTGCTACTTTTGTTGGTTCTGGTTTGAATGTTGGTTTGAACAATGGTGCTTTTGAAAAGGGAAATAGATTAAATACAAATTTGAAATCCACTTTTGTGAAAGGTGGAACTTTAGAGAAAGAAGAAAAGCAGATCGTGAATGGTAAAAACTATCAGTTTGTTAAAAACAAAAGTCATTCTTCTAATCGTGAAAGTAGCAAACCATCAACAAGTCAGTTAAACTCGAAACAATTGCCTCATCGTTTTACCAAAAGTGAATTTTATGCTAATTTTGATAATCATCATCGTGTTTTTGAACAAAATGTTAGAAATTGTGATAGAAATTGCTTCAAATCAAATCACAGAAGTTATAATATAATTGATGATCAAAAGTTTGATAGAAGGTTTTCTAGAAACTGTGAAAATGCAGGTTACTTCACAAGTTCTCCTCAAAGGTCATCATGGGACACAAGATACTATGCCCCGTATCCAAGAAGATAAGCGTGCTATGTCTGTGGGAATCCCAGACATTTAGCTCGAAACTGCGTTCACAATCATGCACACTCCGGTAGATATCCGAATGTTTCTCAATGGAACAATGCGTATCAAAAGCCACACTCGTCTAAAAGACACATGGCTCAATATCACAAAATGCCCAAAGATAAACAATCGGATAAAAGAACTAGTGATGTGCATAAAACTCAAAGTCATGTAAAAGAAAATAATGTTTTCAAACATTAAAAAAAGAAAGTTGAAAAACCTATAAAATCTGAAAAGGGTAAAGAAAAGGTCATCACTTCAACAGTGAGCTCAAATTTTCAAAAACCAAAGCCTGTTTGGACACGAAAACCAAATGCACAAACATCATCAGTTGAGTTTAATGATAAAAGAGATATGAGATTGCAAGAAGTCTCATACTTGGATGAATTACGATAACCCAAGACAACCATGGCTTGGGTTTCGGTTACTAATTAAATCGTTCTACCGTGCAGGGACAACCAAGGAGGCATATCAACAACCTCTGGTATGTTGATAGTGGTTGTTCCTGGCATATGACAGGAGACATCTCTCAGATTCAGGACATTAAGATGTTCGATGGAGGGTATGTTTCCTTTGCAGGTGATAAAGGTGGGAAAATCACCATGAAAGGTACTGTCACTAACGGTACTCTCTGTTTCGAAGATGTGAATTATGTGTCTGAATTGAATCTCAGCTTGTTAAGTGTGTCACAAATTTGTGACAAAAAGTTTTCAACTCATTTTATTGATAAAAAGTGCTTGATTTTAAAACCAGGGTTTGTTGTCCTTGAGGATTGGATTTTAACGAGAACACCAAGGTGTAAGGATTCATATTTGTTGGATATGAATAGTGAGTCAGCTTTAACCAATACTTGTTTATTTTCTAAAGCTTCTGGAAATGACTCAATGCTCTGGCATCGTCGTTTAGATCATATAAATTTAAAAAACCTAAATAGAATTGCAAAGGGAGCATATGTGATCGATTTGCCTTTGAAAGAGTTTTGTGAAGTCAAAAAATGTATTTCTTGTGCTAAAGGCAAACAACATAAATGACCACACAAACCCAAGCTATTTAATTCAATAGATTTTGTTCTTCAGTTGCTTCATATGGACCTTTTTGGTCCTTTAAGTGTGATGAGTCTTGGGAAGAAATCATATTGTCTTGTTATTACTGATAACTACTCACGATTTTCTTGGGTGTTCTTTTTAAGTAAGAAAAGTGAGACTGCGGACATTCTTAGGCAGTTCATGATACTTGTGGAAAATCAACTGAACTTGAAGATCAAGATTATCAGAAGTGACAAGGGGACGAAATTTCGAAATGAAGTTCTTGATAGCTTTTGTGCAGAAAAGGGGATTGCACGACAATTCAGTGCTGCTAGAACTCCTCAACATAATGGAGTTGCTGAACGAAGAAATAGTACCCTGATAGAAGCTGCAAGAACCATGATCTCTGACTCTAAATTGCTGATATTCTTCTAGGCTGAAGCAATCAATACATTGTGCTATGTGCAAAACAAAGTGCTACTCAACAAGCATCAAATGAAAAATCCATATGAAGTCATGTTTAACCAGAAGCCGAAGGTCGGTCATTTCAGAGCATTTGGATGCCTATGCACTATGTTGCATAATGACACCATTGGGTCCAAATTCAATGCAAAGTCCGATGAATGTTATTTCGTTGGATACTCATCCTGCAAGACAGCATACAGGGTTTGCAACAAGAGAACTAAGCAGATAATGGAGTCCTACTACATTTACTGGCATGAGCTAAACAAAACTTCGAAATTGGTTATTTGATTATGATTCTGCATTTAAGATGTTTAATGTTTATTCTGATGTTTCTGATGTGTCAGATGATGGTTTCTATAAGTACAGCACAGTCAAATACAGAATTAATGAAGACCCTGATCAAGCATCATCTTCGTCTTCCAGAACTCCGGAATATTCTTCTCAAGAAAGTGATCAACAAACTGCTGATCCCATAAAAAATGAGACTGCTGCATCTGGCAATGGTCATGCTTCACAGGAGACTGCTGCATATGGCAGTGGTCATGCTTCACATGATACAATTCCTGATCCGAATGTTATTGAGGAGCCAATTCCCATCACTGAAGAAGCAGATCGGTATATCACCAACTTACTTGAAACATTACAGGAAGAAGAAGTACCAACATTGCGGATACATAAAAATCATCCCGTAGAGGACATCATCGGTCCTCTCTCTGACGGGGTGAAGACTAGAAGTCAATCTGGTGTAGTCAACATATGCTTGTACTCTGCTTTCATATCTCAATTAGACCCAAAGAACATTAAGATGGCTTTAAGTGAAGCAAGCTGGGTAGTGGCAATGCAGGAGGAGCTAATGCAATTTGAAAAACTGAAGGTGTGGGAACTTGTGCCTTTACCACAAGGCAAGTTACCCATCGGAACTCATTGGGTTTACATAAACAAGAAAGATGACAGTGGAGTTATTGTCAGAAACAAAGCAAGACTAGTTGTGCAAGGGTTCTATCAGCAAGAGGGCATAGATTATGAAGAGGTATTTGCACCTGTTGCAAGACTTGAGGCCATTAGAATATTTTTGGCCTACGCCTCTTATATGAATTTCAAGGTATTTTAAATGGATGTGAAGACTGCATTCCTGTATGGAAAGGTTCAAAAAGAGATCTATGTGTGTCAGCCACCGAGGTTTGAAGATACCAATCACGCACACTTTGTCTATAAACTAGACAAAGCTCTTTATGGTCTACATCAAGCACCACATGCATGGTTGCCACTCTGACAGAGCATCTGCTTGCAAATGGATATACTCGGGGAGCCATAGATCAGACATTGTTTCTTAAAAAGCTGGGAGATGATCTTATTCTTGTTCAAATCTACGTTGATGACATCATCTTTAGATCAACGAATACAGTACTGTGCAAAGAGTGTGAAGAAGTCATGAAGAAAAAGTTTGAGATGAGTTATATGGGAGAAATGGCATTTTTTTCTGGGATTGCAGGTGAAGCAAAGCAATGACGGAATCCTAATTTATCAGGCTAAATATGTGAATGACATCCTAATTAAGTTTAACTTTGCTGAATCCAAATTGGCTTCCACTCCTATGACAACTCGACCCGTTCTTACTCCAGATCTAGGTGAACCGGGAAGTGACCAACATCTTTACAAGTTAATGATTGGTTCGTTAATGTACCTGACTGCCTGCCATCCAGACATCATGTTTGCAGTTTGTCAGTGTGCACGATATCAGGCTAATCCTAAACTTTCTCACCTTAATGTTGTCAAAAGAATTTTTAAATACTTGAAGGGCAAGCCTCGGCTTGGTCTTTGGTATCCAAAGGATTCGGAATTTAACTTGGTTGCTTTTACAGATAGTGATCATGGAGGTTGCAATCTGGACAGAAAATCAACAACTAGAGGATGCCAGTTTCTGGGGGAGAGACTCGTGTCATGGCAGTGCAAGAAACAGACCACCGTTTTGACATATACTACTGAAGCTGAATATGTCGCCACATCCGCATGTTGTTCTCAGGTTATCTAGATGCAACACCAATTGTTGGATTACGGTTTGAATTTCATTGACTCTCCTATTTTCTGTGATAATGAAGCTGCTTTACTGATTGTTAAGAACCCAGTCCAACACTCTAAAACTAAGCACATAGACATAAGTGTACATCACATTCGTGATTGTTTTGAAAGAAAGCTCATGCATCTTGAGCAAGTTTCTACTGATAATAATGTTGTTGACATCTTTACAAAAGCCTTTGATTTAGCTTGATTCAATTTTCTGGTTAAATGTCTGAAAATGATCTCCTTTGATTAGAAGGTCGCAGGTTTGGTCACCAAAAATATTTTGTGTTTGTGTAAATTTTGATTTATTTTATAAATGCAAAAGTTTAGGGGGAGAAATTTCCTAAAAACACCAAAAAGATTTTAGGTTTAATTTTTTAGTTGCTCATTTGCTTAGTTTTTAAATTTCTTAAGTTTCTAAGTTGTGCTTTATTATTGAGAAAATCTGAGAACACTGTCTGTTGGGAAATGATGGTACATCATTTTAGAAGTCGGATCATCATATGTAAGACCTGTAGTTGAAAATATTAGGATCTTAGGGTGATATGTTTATAGGGTCTGCTAAAACTGAAAAGACAGCATGACAGTGTTTTACTTAAACATAAAGGTCATTGTCATAGTGGAAAACATCTCATAGATTGGTAGAATAATTATTTACTGTTAATAATCGAGCACTTAAACATAGAGATTGGTGAACTGTGGATAAACATAATATACCTGGATTGCATAAACCGAGACCCTTCACAAAGGGGTTGCGAGCTGACTTGATACAAGTCTGTACATATATATATACATATATATATATATATATACATATATATATATATATATAGATAAAAGACATGCAATAGGTGAATAGACACTTAATGATAGTGCAAAGCTACTCTGCAAAGCAGAATTTTGAGCAAAAAGACACGCAATGTTAATGTCGTGCTATAGGAAAATTTCAAAAGATATGTCTAAAGACGTACATATAAGTATACTTGTAATTATTTTTCTCTTTGGGAATATGCGACTGGGAAGGAATCTTTAATTAAGGCTTATTGCTTTTGAACATGTAAGTCCGTCGTGCTATTTTTTAATCAATTTTGTCAGAGATTTCCCGAATAATTCATAGACCCGTGCTAGTTATGCTCTTTTATTTATTATTTAGGTGCTCAAAAGATCATGAGGAAGGGAAGGTTTATCCGATAAGTTATGGGGTCCATTAAGTTCATCAAAAACGCATCTAATTCACAATAAGATAAATACAGGTTTCTAAGATGTGAGTGTGAGACCCTCTAAGGCATGAATAACTATTACCTAAAAACATGATAACATCATTCACTGTTTGCTTGAGTTTAGAAGGATACAACATATTGGCAATCACCGAGACCTTTCTAAAGAAAATGAACGACAAATAAATGTGCTTTGGTCCACTCTAAAATGATATGATACCATAACAGAGTTTCTCTAAAAAATAATGTGTTTAATAGTCTGTTGTTATAAAAAGATCAAAAAGATTTTGTGTTTTTAGCTTAGTTTAAGTTTTTTTTTTATCGTTTGTTATACTTCATAATTTTCTAAATGACCGTCCCTGTTTGACCTGAAAATCCAAAGGAAAGAGTTTCTGAAAGGTCCGAAGTGTTTCAAAGTTTGCGGCCGCATACTTCAAGTTTGCGACCGCATACTTAGTCTTGTCTATAAATAGAACGAAGTTTGCGGCTCTCATGTTACACTGAACTGCATACTTCACTCTTTCTCTCGGCCGCATACTTCATCTTTGTTCTAATTAACCGGTTACTTGAATCTCGTGTGAAATTGTTGCTCTATTTGTGTTCAAGAAGTATTGGCGACTTCAAAGGTAAGAGATTTGACCTTGGATTCACACTAATCTAGCGTATGAGGTGTTTTTGTTTAAAAAACTGAAACTGAACAGGACTTTTGACCAAATTTACCATCAAAATTCATGTAAAAACTGAAATTGGTCCACTAGCCTTTGTCGCAATCACTAGGCGATCCTATTGCACCTGAAATCCAAGCTAAAAACTTGTTAAAATCCAAGAATTTTGATTCCCTTAAAGTTTACGGTTAATTTTAAAATTTGCGATATTGTTCAAAAGTTTGCGGTGTATTTAAGGTTTGCGATAATTTTTGAAGTTTGCGGCCTTAAAACAAATTTTGCGGTTTGATACTTTTGACCGAAAACTTTGAGTTTGTGTTCTTACAATCTAACTTGCTCTACTGATTGCAGCTATGGCGGACTTGAAATTTGTTAAGGATCACAATGAACCGGCTTACTTGGAGGACCCACCACAAAATCACAGTGTGTTCAGATCAATGATCGTGGGTCTGAGGGCATCCAGAATCTTTCATGCCCTTTCACAACATCCAGACATATACGAAGACTTTATTAGAAGCTTCTAGAGCATTGTTGATATAATTATAGAGAATGATATTGAAGGGATAGCTGGCACTGTGGCAGGAAAGCGTATTGTATTTACTGAAGCGATCGTTAGAAGGTGCTTGAACTTTGGGGATAATTCAGAATATCCTACAAGTTTTACATCTGTTCAAATGACAGAAACTTTTCAAAGAATGAGTTATGAAGGAGGGCTACCATCATTGTTGTAGAGATATCTGCCACCGTATTGGAGGTATTTAGCACATGTGGTGAACCAATGTGTTTCTGGCAGAAAAGGGGGTTATGATGAACTGAGTGTTAGTATGACCTCAATGGTATATGCACTGGTTACGGGGGAGAATTTCAATTTCTCTGGAGTTGTGTTTGAAGAAATGAAGAGTAATCTGACTGGAAAGAAAAAGTCTATTTTCTTGATGTACCCAAGGTTTCTACAAATGATCATAAATAGAGAACATCCTGAATTGGTTATGACTCAAAGAAGACTGCACGTGAAAGTGATGGACAAGAGTATTCTGTCCTATATGAGTATGAATAAGCATGGGTATTTTCTTGGTCTAACACCCTTAGAGAAATTTGGTGCATTTCCAGAATTAGACGGTGTACAACCATAACCTCAACAATCTCCACCACCACCACCACAACCTCAACAACCTCCACCACCACCACCACAACCTCAACAACCTCCACCACCACAACTACAACAACCACCACCACCACCTCAACCACGTCGTAGACCTAGACGTGCACCTCAACAGGCTCAAAATCAAGCTAAAGTTCCCATTTATTAATGAGCTTGTGATTCCTAATGTACACTTGGCTGTTGAACATGAAGATGAATTCAATTACAATATTGAAGGGCCAGTGTACTTCGAGAATGAAGAAAATGTGCAACATCTTGAAGACATGGAAGATTTAAACTTGGATGATCTGATGTTTTCAGATACAGATACTCAAAGCACTAGTGGTGAAAATGTTGAAGAGAAAAGGAGTGAGTCTGAAGGAGACTTAGATGGTGAATAATTTGATTTATCTGAAACAGAGAGTGACAAAGAAGAGGTACCAATCAACAAACATCATAAGAGCTTACTGATTAAAAGAAAGGCTGTTGGGAAACCTCCTCTCACCAACCGTTCTGAACCAAAGAGTGATACTTCCGATTAAGACTACGATTTTGAAGTTGATCTAGGTCTGAGGAAGAGGGCAAAATTTTCTGAACAACTCCCGCAGAAGTCCACACCAATCATCACCCCTATTGTTACCACAAAGCAAGATAAGGGCAAGGCAAAAGAAGTTTATGAGCCTGTTGATGTTCAAGCCCTGCAACAAAGAGTATTTTACCTTGAAAAGGATTCTGTAGCTAAGAATTCAAGGATAGACAAATTGAATAAAGAAAATAATACTTTGAGAATGACCATAAACATACAAAGTGGTCAGATCAAAATCATGAAAGACAACATGATATATGTGCTGAAAGAACTAAAGAAGCTAAAAGACAAGAAAGATAAAAGGAAGAAGAAGAAAAAGGATGGCTGTAGTGGTACAGGTGACGATAAAGGTGATGACAATGATGGTGATGGTGATGATCATGAAGGAAAGAAAGATGATAAAGATCAAAACAAATACTAGGAATATCAACATGATGGAACAAGCTCACATGAAGACATGTCCAGAGCCATGGTTATTTATGTTTCTATGTTAGAAAGCAAAGAAGCACAATAGTCAGAAAATGATTTTTCATTTTAATTTGAGCATAGTCTTGATGAGTTGCTTAAGTCAGACTCAATTTTCTCATTTGAGAATGATTCGACTGTACTGGATGATGAGTTTACAGGAGAGGACATGCTTAAGGCTGAGGACTTCTTTGATGCAAATGTGCCTATCTCTCCTACATACATTAGTGCTCAGGGAAAGGTAATTACCAGTATTGACAGCGATTTATTCGCCAAAGGTAATTAACCTCCCCACGTGGAATCATCTGTTGAACATGTTGAAGAAGCAACATCATCTTCAGCTGTTCCAGTAGAAAAGAAAAGTATGTTCAGGATTATTCCTCCACGTGAGGTCCATTATGTCACGTCCTCCAATGAGCTTTGAAAGAAGAACGATCGTTCTCCTATTTTAAGCTGGATGTTTGACAACGAGAAGAATCTCTATCTGATCAAAAGAAAGAATGTGCGAATAGAGTATTTTGCACGATCACATGACTTCGGGTCACTACCAAGATTTGATCTTAAAGCATTAAACAAGGCCCCTTTTTACAATCCGGGTAATATTGGAGTAGCAAGAAACTTTGTTTCGTTTCTTGAGAAAGAATGTGATAGTGGATTCAAGATATTGCAACTTGCTCAATGCAAGAGGGTAAAATCAAAGTACATAATTGACAGAATCACCAAGAAGCCTCTTGTAATGGAAATCTATCCTTCTCCCAAGACAGTACAGTGTGTTCCAGTTCATCAAGCTCTACCTTACAACACACTGAGTCAACTTGAATACTGGTCTTACAGCTCTATGACAGGTTATATTTACATTCAATGTACTGACAGAGAATTCACCATTGCTGATCCTATGGATCTTTTGAAGTTCGGGAAGGAAGATATGATCAGATTGTCCAAGAAGCATCTATTCGTGCCTAAAGAGTGTGAAAGAGACACCAAGCCTTTTGTGAAAGTTTTAGCAACTGTGATAGTTAAAGTTCTCTATGCGGGAGGTGGTGATCATTCAACTGACATTGAGATAATATGACTGCATTAGCCTAGGGGGAGATTGTAAGGATCAAACCTAATATGCTAACGCATCATGAGATCACCAGGATGTTTAGAAGAAGACTGTTTGGAAGTATACGGCCGCATACTTTATAGCCTAGCCGCATACTTGAAGTATGCGGTGCCCAATCACATACTTGAAGTATGTGGCCCTGGCCCAGCCCAACCGAATACTATAAATAGTTATTTTATATTCTGTATTCGGTTAGATGAGTTGTTGAACGATATTGTACTGTGTAATCAATGTTTAATCAGTATACGAATCGTTTGATATTTGAGTGTGTCTCGTCGTTATTGTTTCTACCTACAAGTCACGTGTCAAGTCTGTTTCCGCCAGGTTCAACACACTGTTGAATCCGTTGATTAAAGATCCTCAAGATTTCAGACCTTACATTATCCAACCCCAGAGTTTGGACATATGAGTTCCACCAAGAGAGGGCCCTCAAAAGTTCCAGCTCCGTACATGAATCGATTTTTCGGAGTGCAATGACTCACGCTGAAAACTAACTCGATCTTCTCGATCCATCTTAGCAGTCCCACTGCTCCTTCTACCCCAGTGAAAGTGTGAGGCTTGCAATCCATGAAGGATTTGTAAGTACAGACCTTGTGTCCATTCCATGTCCCTGTATTGACAAGGTAGATCGCATTTAAGTTTGGTTATCAGTGATAGGAAATCTTATAGCATTTAAGTATGTGTGCTGCCGCTAGGCATTGTTGTGTACCTCCGCTCTCTCCATTTCTTCACGATCCTCCACTGGATCGATGGGTTTCCTGGTTGGCGAGCGCTTCCGCCACGTGTTGGGCGATGAGGGCTTGTATCTAGGCTTCGGTCATGGAGGTTCCGCTTCCTCCCGAGTTGTGGCTAGTTCTCTTGGGCGACATGATTCTTTATAGTCACAATGATAACAAAGGTTTAATAGTGCGTAATATATAAAAATCAACACACGTGCACAAGATAACATACATCAATCAATCAACCATGCAATCTAATCAAAAGATAAACACTTGATAAATAAGTTGTACGAATTACAAAGTATTTTCAGGAGCAAACACTCCTCCAAAATAAGTAAAATCTCAAAATATTGCATGACCAATAGGGCACAGAGAATCATCAGAAGTTGGAAAGGTACCACTCTGCAAGGTGGCCGAGAGCAATAGGGCACAGAGAATCATCAGAACCCTAGGGGGTTCCAACTCCTCCCTGCCCGTAGCTGCTCTCTAATGTGCCATCCCTAGTTGTCCCTCGGTCTCCTCCAAGTGGCTAGATAGGGTAGTGATCCTGGATTTCTCTCTATGTCGGTCCTCCATGAGTCCTGCTACCTGCCCCTGCAGGGTCTGTAGTGCGGTCTCAGTAGCTGCGGCCCTCTGATCCGCCTCTATGGACCTGTCCTCTGCAGCCTCGACCCGGTCACGCATAGTCATAAGTATCTGGTCGGTCAAGTCAAGCTCGTCCTTGAGGGATGAAATTTCGCCATCATGTAACTTGCTAAGCGTCGCAAGTATTGGTAGCACCTCTCTCATAGGCCGAGACAGTAGGGTGGTGGGTAGGATGGTCTAGATGATCCTCCAGTAGATGAGGTTTCTGATGGTGCAATCCGGGCCCTTTTGGCCGATGGTCCTGCAATGTCAGATGATCGGACCGGTCGTTGTCCCATGCGATTCTTCTTATTCCTGGCGGTAAACTTGGTCTTCGCTCCTCTGGGTGCAAGCAACGGTGACGGTGGCGTCGTGTCTGCCTGGCGAGGTGGTGAAGGTATAATAGAGGCATCATCGGATGACGAGTACCCGTGAATACTGAGTAGGGCACTGACTCACCCGAATCACTCCCCTCGCCGGCATACCCATCGCCCCCGTGGGCTGGTACATCGTCTGCCTCCTCCTCAGGATCCTCCTCGGGGTCTGTCTCCTCGACTTCCTCCTCAGTGTCCATCTCGACAAACTTCTCAAGGTCCTCTGTTGGAACCAGAGAAACCGTTGTATTCCTAATAATCTATAGGGGCTTAATTATAATTTTTGTATATTAGGTTTTTGGGTCAAGAGTCTCTAGCGACTCTTGAAGATTCGCTATGTCGGTTGTCGGCCAATTGTCGACAGTCGGCAATCTTCAAGGCGACTATTGCTATGTTCTCTAAAAATAGCAACCCAAAAGCCTAATTATTCAGCTCTTGATTCACACGTTGTTACTATAGTCAATCAGAGAGCCAGTAGGAGGTTGTAGTTGTTGTTTTTTATATTCCAGGAGCATATTTGTAATCGTTTCATAGTGGAAGCAATAGATTCAAGCATTTTATGTTCCTATTTGTGTTGCTCTTCATTTGTATTTCTCATTATCATTAACAATCAGCTTCTCTATAGCTGATTTGTTGGTTGTTTCCTGACTAGAATCATTCTAGCACATGGACCCTATCGTCAGGACCTACAATTTGGTATCAGATCCTTCTGTGCTCTTGATTTCAGTGATTTTTGTGAAGTTTCTGGGGTTTTTGTTGAAATCTGAATTTCTTTGATTTCTGGCTTGATCTGTATCAAGATCAGAAATTGATATTCAAATTCACTCAGAAACTTGTTTGTGAAGAGTTTGACAGATTTGATTGTCATTTTAGTTTAGATCTGAGCATTCAGTGATTGATTTTGTGTTATTTTGTGAAAAAGTGTATGTTGATGTTCTTGAGCTGATTGTTCAGTGTCTAATTTGTTGCTTGAGCTGATTGTTTCGTGATCTGGTCGATTTTTTGGGCCGATTGTCAGCATTTCCAGCGATTCTCTCAGTAAACGCAAGTTTACGACTCACTTTTGTGAGGTGGCAACTATTCTGAGCTGACACTCCATGTGAGTTCTTCTGTTCACCCTGTGGTGGTGCCGATTATTCTCTTTTATCAGCCGACTCTTTCGAGCCGACTGTCCTGTTTGTTCCGAGCTGACTCTTTGATTTTCTCACTTTCTGAGTTTGTTTGTGATTTCTTTGATTCAAGATGTCTGTTACTTCTATTACCCAAGCTGATTTGGAGACTGGCTCCATGTCTAGACCTCCCAAGCTCCTATCCACTGATGAAATCCCTAACTAGAAGAACGTAATGAAGGCGTACTTTTACGTGACTGACTTTGGTCAGTGGGTCTCGACCACCAATGGTCCACACTGTCCAATGACCACTGGAGCTGATCCCGCTGCTTATAAGGAAAATGACAAACTTATGATCCTAAGAGATTATAAAGCTTTCGGTGCTATCAATATGGCTCTTCCAGTCGACATCATGAACATGTTCGAGGAGTACAAGACTGCTCAAACTTTATGGCAGGCGTTGTGTGACTTTTACGAGGGAAATTCATACTTGAAAGAAGGGAAGAAAGATATGCTCCAGAAACAACATGATACCTTCAGGAGTATCAAAGGAGAAGGTCTGTCTAAACATATCTCAAGGTTCATGGAAATTTCAAGCAAATTGAAGCAAGTTGGGGTAGTCATTAGAAATTCGGATCTGATCAAGAAGCTGCTAGACTTTCTACCTCAGGAATGGAGCATACAATGTATGTTGATCAAAAGATAATATGTGAATGAAGCTTCCACTTTATCTGATGTAATCAATACCCTAAAGTCCTTTGAAATGGACATTGAAAAGTGTCAAATGAATCAAACAGGGTACACCAAAACCATGGCACCAACCAATGCTGCTTTTATTGCTCCAACCTCTTCAAACAATGCTGTTAGCTCATCTGGAGCTGTTCCTGCTATGGTTTCCGCTCCTGTTACCAATCAGCAGAATCTGCCAAGCAATGAATTAAAAAGTAATCAGAATAGTACCTCTGCTCCAATCCCATCTAGTGAACACATGGCCTTGTTTGGTCTATTTGTCAACAGTTATCAAGCTCTAGTTTCAGGTGAATTGAAGGTCGGGGTAAGTCATATTGAAGAGGTCTTCCAAGTTGATCCGGATGACATGGAAGAAGTTGAGTTGCAATGGAAAATGGCAATGTTGACTCTGAGAGCCAAAAGATTTATGGATAGAACTGGAAAGAAGCGTCTTGATGGAAAATCTACATGTTTTGATAAGTCTAAACTGAGATGCTACAACTGCGAGAAACTTGGACACTTCAAGAGGGAATGTCCCCATCCTAGTACCGATGCTCTACCTCTTCCCACCATTGTTGCAATTCCCGATGGTCAAGAACAGACTGAAAAGGCTAAAGAACCAGTAAATGCTTTGGTAGTAAACGAATTTGATTGGTGCAATGAAATTGAAGAAGATCCGGTTGATGTGTGCAAGGCACTTGTGGCTAATACTCCATCTACACAGTTTGTGGTTCATGGGATGGAAGCAAGTCTGGTTGAAAAGGAGAAGAAAGAGGTGCTGAGGAGGATTAGCGTCAACACTGACTCTATTGGTCCTGCTGCTCTCCTTAGACAATTTGCTATTCAAGGGACTGAGAGTCAGGTTATTAACATTGAAGGAAGTATAACTGAGAATGCCAACATCAAGATCATAGATGCAGTGAAGGTAAGTGATGAAAAGAAGGACACCTGTCCCAGTTCTAGCTCAAAGGATCGAGTTAACTCTCTGACGATTACAAGTGATCGAACTCAAGCCAATGGTGATGGAAGCTCTAATCAAGGATGCATCTACAGGAAAACTTCTGCTGAGCTGATTCCACCTAAGGTAAAATATCGTCTCTATTCCTCTGACTGTGTTGACATGATTGTTCACTATCGCACTTTAAACCAACTCAATATTCGTGAGAAATATGATGCTCTTGCTATCCTCAATCAAATAAAAAAGAGCGAGGTTACTCTCAAAGTCAATTTGAACTAAGGAAATCAAGAAATCCAAACCTAAAAGAGTCTGTTTATAGAAAATAATTTTTGATCCCAGATTTAACTGAAAAACTAACATCTTCAAGAAATGAATCTGTTAAATTGCAAATTATTATAGACAAATGGAACGTTAGCAAGAAGGCACAAGATACTATGTTGGATTGTCAGAATTCTCCTGGTTTTGTGAAAAAAGGGGTAGGATACTTGGATTCGAATGACTTTGAGAGGAAATTGTTTCACCTTCCCATAAACGGGCATTATGACCCCATTCCGTCTCCACATCCTAAAAATGATCTTGCAAAACTATTTGTTCCTGTTACTAATGTAAATACATCAGGTTTAAAAGGACAGGATGAGGATGTTAGGGATGATTGTGGTGTTGGATTAGGCCACAAGGAATGCAACCGATAATCTGTTTTATCTTCATTTTTTAATTTAAATTCCCAGAATCCAGAGTCATGTAATTCGGGCTCTGTTGATAGCAGTAGTGAATCATGTTCTAGGATAATTGACTTTAATTCTAATTGTAATGAACACAATAGTTGTAATGACTTTATCTCTATGAATGATGTTTGTCTTAATGATTCGATTGATACTGTGTCAAGAAATCAGTTTAAAAGGTTTATGATAGAGGAAATTCCAGTCTTCACCCCAGCATCAACAAGTCAATGTGATAGTCAAAGTGACTCGGACTATTTGTCTACAAGAGACAGTGAAGAAAGTGCAAATGATTCAGACAGATCTGTTGAAACATCCTCAGAATCATACAATGCACCTGATGAAGAAGCAAATCAAATGACAAGTGTTGATAATGAATCTGATCAAGATTCGTCAACCACTCATGTTGATCAAAAGAAGAAGAAACTCATCAAAGACAAAAGCAAAAAGCAAATCAAAGTGCTAGTTCAGCAGCAATCATCCTCATCATCTTATCAACCGCCACATAAAAGAAAATCTTTTAAGCATGTTAATTGTTTTAGTTGTGGGAAGGGTGGTCACACTGCTAGGAAGTGTAGCAGTGCATCTTATCATAATAATTAGGTCAAATTTGAATGACCTAAAATACATAGTGTGGGAAATTTTAACAGAAACCAACAAGATCACAATCCCTTTTATCATAAAATTGACAAAATTCGTCAAAATGTAAATCATTTTCTAAAGGGAACATGTTGGTGGAGAACCACAACTGATAGAAATGCTAAAATTGATGTTCCACCCAAGTTAAGAAAGACTTGGGTTTCGGTTTCTCAATAAATTGTCTTGTATGTGACAGGGACTTCCCAAGAGGACTATTGATAATGCATGACATGTTGATAGTGGGTGCTCTCGTCACATGACCGGGCTAAAAGATCTGCTAACTGACTTTAGAATTATCGATGGGGGATACGTTGCCTTTGTGGGTGACAAAAAAGGAGGAAAGATTACAGGACAAGGAATTGTATGCAATGGAACTCTCACTCTGTTGAAAGTGAATCTTGTTCCAAAAATCTCCTATAATCTGATGAGTGTATCACAAGTTTGTGATAAACAGATGTTTGTGCTGTTCAACAATACCGAGTGGCTCTTTCTCAAACATGGAATCGTTGTTCCAGAAGATCTAATTCTGCTAAGGACTCCAAGAAGAAACAACACCTACATCGTCGACATGAATGATCCTGAAACAAAAGCCTCTATGGTTTGTTTATTGTCGAAAGCATCTGACTCTGAATCACTGCTCTGGCATCGTCGACTTGGCCATGTGAATTTTAAAAACATAAATCGTTTAGTAAAACAAGACCTTGTGAGAGGTTTTCCCTCTAAGGACTTCAACATTTCTGAAAAATGCATGGCCTGTGCTAAAGGCAATCAACACAAAAAGTCGTATAAGTCAAAAAGCAGTGAATTCCATTTTCGTTCCTCTTCAATTACTTCATATGGACCTTTTCGGTCCCGTCAGTGTTAAAATCATTTCTAAGAACTCTTATTGCTTGGTTGTGACAGATGATTTCTCCAGATACTCTTGGGATAATTTCTTAGAAACTAAAGATGAAAGTGCTGAAGTGTTGAAGAAACTGATTCTCAAAATTGAGAAGATCTGCAAGCGTTTGGTTATTTCAATCAGAAGCGACAATGGCACCGAGTTCAAAATCATGTCTTAAATGAATTTTGCTAAAGCAAAGGAATTTCTCAATAATTCAGTGTTGCCAGGACTCCACAGCAGAATTGAGTTGCTGAAAGAAAGAACCGAACATTAATTGAAGCTGCCAGAACGATGCTGATAGATTCAAAGCTGCCAATCATTTTCTGGGCTGAAGCAATTAACACTACAAATTATGTCCTGAATCATGCTCTTGTGGTCAAGGCTCACAACAAGACTGCCTATGAGCTGTTTCATGGAAGGAAGCCCCTGATCAAACAGAGATTTTGGATGTTCATGTACTCTATTGAACACAGCTGAGAATCTTGCAAAGTTTGGTTCAGTAGGTGATGAATGTTATTTCATTGGATATTCATCATCTCAAAAAACCTACCGTGTTTACAACAAAAGAACAAAGATCGTGCATGAATCTTATTACGTTGACTGGCAAGAAGCTAATACTATAAATACTAGAACCGGTCCCGACTGGTTCTATGATGCAGATATTGTCTTCAATAATTTCATTCCTTCTGCACCACTCGTACCTAAACCATCTTCATCCGCTGAACCATCATTTATTCCATCCATCCAAGTAGAAAATGAATTTTTGCCTTTTTCAACACGAATCACACTTGCTATTGCTGATCCTTTGTCTGTCTCCGTCAACAGTACAGTAACCTCTTATCATTCTGAGGCTGATGATACTACTCCTGTAAATACTTCTGGTGATGTCAGTTCTGGTCAAACAACAACCGTAAATTCTAATGTTGACCAAGACTTGTCAAATGATCCCTCTGTCGATTCTGACAATAATGTAGGTCCTGATTTTAGACAAAATCACTCAAAACGATCGATTACACACACACAGGCGGAATCTGTGTGTATGGTGGTGAAACAGAGGTGAGAAACAGAAATGGTGATAATAACAGGCTAACCACACTCAGAATCAACACAAATATGTGTGAAAATGTAAGAACAACAGTTGAATAACTGCAAAAGTGTATTGATTCTGAAGAAACTATGAAAGAGAGAATGAAAGGGTTACAGTCGCTATCCACACCCTAAACATTCTCAAACTAGGCTATTTATAGGAAGATGATAGGTATAGAAACTATGCTCACTGAAAACTACTAGTTTCGGGTGAGCATTTACAAGTGTGAATCAACCTATCGAAACTACTAGTTTCGAACTACTAGTTTCGGTTGAAATAAAGCAGTAAATTACACAAAATGAAGTTAACATAAATACATGGAAATAAAACAAAGTACTATTGTTCAAAAGTTACAATGATGACATTAGCTTACAAAAAAATAACAACCCTACAATGTCCCCCTAAGCTAGTGCATCATTGTCTTCAACTCTCACTAAGCAGTTGGCTCTTGACTTGGTTTCTGAAAGTGAGGTTTTGCATTAATAGTCACCACCCTTTGATAAGCCTTGGCATTAGCTTCATCATCTCCATGAAAGATCTTGATAGGGTTGTTGAATAACACTTCAAGATCCTCTGGTTGAAATTTTAATAACTCCTTGGGCTCAAAAATCTGAATGTCTTCCTTGCCTTCACACTCAATCACATCACTTCCAATGGTTGAGTTGTAAAACCATTTTCGGAAATTTTGAAGTTGGACTAGTACAGATCGTGGCAGTATGATGGATTTGACAGTCTCTTCCGACTTGTACCGAAGGCTTACCCAAGGCCTCTGAGTTTTGGGGTGAATCCTGGTTTTGGAGAGAACCCTTCTTGGTTTAGCAGTGGTCATAGACCTGAAATCATTGAATATTTAGTTCCTCAAGAAGGTCTCAAAATCTCTAGCAAAGCCCACATCTCCTGGGTTTTGTAGAGGTAGCTTGGCAAGGGCTGTTAAGTCATAATTAGGGAGGGAGCTGAAATCATGAGGAGACTTGAAGTTCTCCACTCCTCCTTTGTATCCCCGAAAAATGAACAGAGATCTTTCCTTGTCGTATTTCCAGCTGACTGCTGGTCTCTTTAATTCCTGATACTCAGCAAACCACTCATAGTGCTTTGGTGGTTCTTGATCTGGCATTTCCTTAAACCAAGACCTCCTTGGATCTGAGGCCTGGACATATGGAGTTTCAGTTGGTGTTGGTGTTGTTTGAGTGACTTCTGTATTGCCTGTTGGCCTAGCAGTGGTTACAGGCTCAACAAAGGTCACTTGAACATGTGTATCCTCCTCTTCTGTGTCAGTCAAGTTTTCAATTTCATCTCCGGTCACTGTGAAGTACCGAAGCTTCTCTTGATGTTCTTCTCCTAGTCTCACAATCTCTGGAAACTCATCATCAGGTCCATAATCATCAATTTGCTTAAGAAGTTCATTCAGCTCATGGTAAGATCCAACTTCTTCTTCATCTAAAAACACAACCTCAATGTCTGTCTCAGTATTCTTTCCTTTTTCCCTTTCAGCTCTTCTTTGACATAGACTTGGTAAATCATATTTTGGTTCTTCTATGTTAACATCCACATAAGGATCAGCAGCAGCAGTAGACTGGGGTGCAATGGTCTTTCCCTGAGTTGTGGAAGAGAGTTCCCTTTGTGTTTCAGGTGTTTGTGAAGACTGTATCATGGAAGCTTGGATTTGGTTGACCAAAGAAGTTACGGTAATGAGTTTGTGTTGTTGTTTAGAGAGTAATTCTTGTTGAGCTTCCAATTGAGATTGTTAGATATACAGTTGATTCTTTAAAGCATTAACTTCTAGCTTTAGATCTTTTACTTCCTCTTTATGCTCAGTCAGATCTGTTCTTAGACTCTTTATGACTTCAACTTTCTTGATTACTTGATCATGCAGCTTCTTTACCTCTAGACTTAGTGATTTTACTCTTGGAACAGAGGGTGATGTTTCATGAACATGTGATACAGGTGGTGGAGTAGGTTGTGGTGATGGTTGGAGAGAAGGGATATTATGGATAGGTGAAGGTATGGGACTGGGGTGTTTAGAAACATCAAACATGGAATACGAAGATGTAGATATGGATTCTAGCCCAGTCTTTATCCTTTTAGCTCTAGGTTCCTCTTGCTCATAATCTTACTCAGAATCAGCTTGTCTTTTGGGTGATGAGGGAGGAGGTTCCACTATCTCCTCAGACTCAGAGTCTTCTGCTTCATATACGGCTTCATCTAAAGTTTCAATTGAATCTACTTTACCTTCCACATTTGCTTCTATATCAATATTAGTAGCTTCAACTTCAATATTTGCAACTTGTTCTTGAAAGTTCAAAGGTTCCAGATTATCTATCTCTTGATCCATGAAGTGAGCCTCCAGAATGGGTTGCTCTACTCCTTGTTCTATGTTTTGTTCAACTTCAAACTCAGCCTCTTGATTCCCTTGAACCTGCTCTGCTTTGCTTCTTCTTCTTCTTCCTCCGATGATGAGGAATCAACTATCTCATCCAGATCAACATAAGGGACTACTTCTTCAATCTCTCCAATTATATTCCCAAATAGAGGGACATCAGCAATGACTCTGTTAGTTCTTGAACTTGAGCTTTTCATATAGCTGAGAGTCTTAGAATTCATGTGATCAAACACAAGTAGAGGTCCATCATGTTGAAGGTTTGGGTGAAGATGGTTGATAATCATTTGCAAAAATCTTGGGTAGACCAGAAACTTGTCTAGAACTCTTCCAGTTAGATTTTCAATTATTTGTTTGGACACAAGACTAGAGAAGTTGTAATCCCTTCCTTTGACTAACCCTAGAATTGTTGAAGCCACCAATGCATTTTCCGAGTAAAAGCCTCCTTTCCTTATAGAAATACAGTGTATAAAGACATGCACAATATATATCCAGTGTGGGGGAAGGGCATTCTTGATAATCTGTCCGCTTTTTAATTCGTTTGGATGACCCATTCTTCTGAAACATTCTCGGATGTAAAAACTTGTGAATTCTACTAGAGCCTCATGGTTATCATTGAACTGTAGTACCTCCCTGACAGTTGCTTCAGAAACTTCTTGATTGTGAATTGTGGCTCTAATGTGTTCTGTATTGTTGATGGAGACCCTTGTTGCAGTAGCCCAGAACTGTCTGATAGATGATTCAAACACAGGCAGGTTGTGGCTTATAGCAAAGCTAATGTTCGAGTTGGCTAAGAAGTTGAGAACTGGTATGAAATCTGCATTCTTGGGATCAGTAGCATTCAGGAAAGCACAGACATTGTGCCTCTTAACAAATAGAAGATCCATTTCCTACAAGAACATAAATATCAGAAAATCAGTAATTTTGACACTTAGAAAATTTTTCAGAACAACATGATCGAAACTACTAGTTTCGGGAGAAGAACAACTATCGAAACTTCCAAGTTTTGGGAAAAGCTTGGGTATCGAAACAACTAGTTTCGATTGAAACCTGTTCAAATTTTAAATAGAAAAATTTAAAGGAAAAACACCTTTTTACCGAAACAAGTAGTTTCGATGCCCAAACCCGGAACAGATGTAGACATCCAAAAAAGCAAACAGAAATAAACAAAAAATATACAAACCTATATACTGATATGAATCAACAGAATCAAAAAAAGTAAAACAGATAAAAGAAAGGGTAAGAGAGGCCTGTGAGTGTCGAAACTCCATCTTACTGAAATTTGTAAAGAAATCTGCAAGTATATACAGTAAACGTGTGAGATAAGAACATAGGGAAGATTATAAACAAGATTTAAACAAGAAGTGATTTTATTTATGAAGAATCAGTAGTAAAACATTAAAAAATGAAACCCTAGTTTCAAATACTTGACTCTGCACTAAAACAAACGAAAGCAACAATACCTGCTAGTGATGACGAAGGGGAAATAAGATAAGGAACAGTGATTGCGCAAACTTAGACCGATGATTTCAGGCTTGTGTGTGTGAAATAGAAGGTGTGAATAGGTTTCGGAGAGTGAGAGTGAAAGTGAGCATGAAAAGGTACTTGATTATGAAGACATTTAATTAATGCTTGACAAAGGACCAAAATGCCCCTGTCGAAACTACTAGTTTCGATAGGGCAAAGTAGTTTCGGGTGGGAGATAGTTTCGGGCGGTGGGATGTAGTTTCGGGTGACATGAAATAACTGATCAAAAACAAAGGAAAACTTTCATATGTACACTACTTAAACAAGCTAATAAGGAAGATTAAGAAATTTATATGGAAAAATAAAAGTAAAAACCAGATAAAAGATATGAATACTTAGCCTTGGAAAAGATCCAACGTGAGATCAAATCTGGTCAAACCCTTGAAACACTTCGTTTTGCAGTCAGCTACTGTGAATCCCTGAAGATAGTCGATATTTGTGCAAGATAAACCCGAACATTTGCTAGTACAATGATTTCATGTGATTAAATGGTACCATTTAAGAACGAAACACGGCGTACCCCATATTTTGAAACAAAATGGTTTTGTAACCCTATCAATCCTCAAGAAATACCCGCATTCATCTGATCATATCTTACAGGTTAACCAGGGTACCATCTTGGTAATTCAAATTCACCACCAAAAGGAAAATAAGATCCAACTGGATATCAGAAGTTGTAAAATGAAGAAAAATATCCAAGTGGATATTAAAAAGGTACGAACATTCTAGGTCTTTGCGTAAGCAAAACAGAAGAAGCCGTAAAATTATCCAAGCGGATAGGAAAAGGTTAAACACCCGAGATCTTTGTGTAAGCAAAACCGACGTGGTCAAATCATCCAAGTGGATGGGAAAAAGATGAACTCCCGAGATCTTTGTGTAAGCAAAACAGACGAGGTCATCGGCGGTAATTTT
Organism: Smallanthus sonchifolius; assembly: GCA_023525975.1. Taxonomy (NCBI): domain Eukaryota; kingdom Viridiplantae; phylum Streptophyta; class Magnoliopsida; order Asterales; family Asteraceae; genus Smallanthus; species Smallanthus sonchifolius. Next base: position 12,666,214 of record CM042028.1, on the reverse strand, counting down.
CGTTACTTTGATGGTCACATGGCGCATGAATCAGAATCCAACACGTAAGCCTATATCTGATTGAATCAGTTTTCTTAGCTTAAAATGGGTTAGATGTTTCAAAAATGGGTTCAAACACACATGTACGATTGAGATTTAGATTTTCACACTACTAAAGAGTTATAACCATATGTCGGGCCTACCGGCTATGCCTCAGTAAGCACCATCGCTGATGGTCCATTCCATGTTCAAGAAGTGTGATCAGACTCTATCATTTCTCACAGGGTCGGATCAGATTTTCCTGAAACAAAAATTCAATGCCACTTGTAAGATAGGGATTCAAAGACAGATGAACATATACAGAGATAATTCCTCAATTTTTTTTAGACTATACAGAGCAATTCTTTTCTTTTTATCTTAAAACTCCAATTTCTCCCCCAAAAGATTTGCTTAAAAAAATAAAGAAAATAACTATACAAAAAAAATAAAATCTTTTTGAAAATCTTCCCAATTAAGAAGTTTAAACAGAAAAGACAATATGCACAAAGGTTACTGAAAGTTGATCATGCCGAGCATCTCTACCAATTTTTCAAATCTGGCAGAATCAAAGGCTTTTGTAAAGATGTCGGCGGCTTGCTTGTCGGTTTTGACTTCAAAGATTTTGATATGTTTCTTTTTAACATAGTCACAGATGAAATGGTGTTTGATCTCAATGTGTTTGGTTTTGGAATGTTGAATGGGATTTTTGGTAATATGGGGAACAACAGTGTTATCACAAAGGATGGGTGTTTCATGGAATGTGATCCCGTAATCAAGCATTTGATGGTGGATCCACCTTACTTGGGAACAACAATGGGCTGCGGCAATGTATTCGGCTTCGACTATGGATTGGGAAACGGTGGTTTGTTTCTTACATTGCTAGGAAACAAGGCGGTTGCCAAGGAACTGACAACCCCTAGAAGTGGATTTGCGGTCTAAGTTGCATCTCCCGTAGTCAGAATCTGAATATGCCACAATATCAAACAAGTTATTTTTAGGATACCAAAGACCAAGTTTTGGCTTATTCTTTAAATATCGTAAAATACGTTTGACGGCAATTAAATGAGAAATTTTAGGATTAGCCTGAAAATATTCACACAAGTACACTGCAAACATGACGTCTTGTCTACTAGCAGTGAGATACATGAGAGATCCTATCATCGAGCGATAGAGGTGTTGATCAACGCTTTCGCCATCCAAATCAGGAGGCAGACAATGTCGAACTTCCACGGGAGTCTTGTAAGGATGAGACTCAGCCATTTTGAACTTGGTCGGGATTTCTTTTGAACTTGGTCAGGATGAGTCTTGTAAGTCCATGAAAGATCTTATAGGGTTGTTATTTTTTGTAAGCTAATGTCATCATTGTAACTTTTGAACAATAGTACTTTGTTTTATTTCCATGTATTTCTGTTAACTTCATTTTATGTAATTTACTGCTTTATTAGAACAATAGTACCTAGTTTTGGTTGAGGTTGTTCAAGCGAAACTAGTAGTTTCGATAAATGAGAAGTTTCGATAGGTTGATTCACACTTGTAAATGCTCACCTGAAACTAGTAGTTTCGGTGAGCATAGTTTCTATACCTATCAGCTTCCTATAAATAGCCTAGTTTGAGCATTTTTAGGGTGTGGATAGCGGTTGTAACCCTTGCATTCTCTCTTTCATAGTTTCTTCAGAATCAATACACTTTTGCAGTTATTTAACTGTTGTTCTTACATTTTCATACATATTTGTGTTGATTCTGAGTGTGGTTAGCTTTTTATTATCACCATTTCTGTTTCTCACCTCTATTTCACCACCATACACATAGATTCCGCCTGTGTGTGTGTGTAATCGATCGTTTTGAGTGATTTTGTCAAAATTCAGGACCTACAAATAATGATGGGCCGATTATTCCTGATGAAAATTTAACGAACCTTCCTACTCAAGTTGAAGTTGCTGATGGGCCATCCTTCAAAACTTTATCAAATCATCCTTTGGAGAATGTGATTGGGCCAATCACTGAAGGTGTTCATACTAGAAGTTATTCAACTCCTTACAACACGACCCTGTGTGCTTGTTTTGTCTCACAGGATGTTCCAAAGAATATATCCATGGCCCTGAGAGACTCAAGCTAGATAGACGCCATGCAGGAAGAACTGGCTCAATTTAGGATATTAAAATTTTGGGATCTAGTTGACCTATCAAAGAATAAGTACCCGATTGGCACTCGATGGGTCTTCAGGAATAAGACCGATGAAAGAAATGTATTCATCAAGAATAAGGCACGTTTGGTTGTGCAAGGTTTTGCTCAGGAAGAAGGGATTGATTATGAGGAAGTGTTCGCTCTCGTGGCTCGATTGGAAGCAATAAGGATTTTCCTAGCTTATGCGTGTTTCAACAACTTTAAGGTTTATCAAATGGATATTAAAAGTGCATTCTTATATGGGAAGGTCAAGGAGGAAGTTTATGTATGCCAGCCTCCGGGGTTTGAAGATCTAGATTATGCGAGTAGAGTCTACAAGTTAGACAAAGCTCTGTACGGACTTCATCAGGCTCCAAGGGCTTGGTATGATACTCTGTCATCTTATCTTCTACAGAATGGCTTTGAATGAGAGAAGATAGATATGACTTTATTCAAGAATAATATTGGAAAGGATATTATGCTGGTGCAGATCTATGTGGACGACATCATCTTCTGGTCGATCAATGAGAAGCTTTGTATAGACTTTGAGGATATTATGAAAGCCAAATTTGAAATGAGCAAGATGGGTTAGCTCACGTTCTTTCTCAGATTAGAAGTGAAGCAGTCACATGACGGAAAATTGATTCATCAAGCCAAGTACATTCAAGATATGCTCAAAAACTTCCAGATGACGGATTCCAAAGCAGCATCAACATTTTTCGCTGCTCATACTCCCATCTTTGCCGATCCAGAAGGAAAACCTGTTGATAGGAACCATTATCGTTCAATGATAGGCTCTCTGCTATATCTCACCGCCAGCCGTCCGGACATCATGTTCATTGTTTGCTATGTTATCAGAAAAATCCCAAAGAATCCCATGAAATCGCTGTGTAAAGAATCTTCTGCTACCTAAAAGGCTCTCCCAAGTTAGGGCTCTGGTATCCAATGGCCAGTAGCTTTGATTTGGTTGCCTACTCTGATAGTGATCATGGTGGATGTCAGCTTGACAGAAAGTCTGTGTCAAGAGGATGTCAGTACTTGGGACACTGTCTGGTGTCATGGCAGTGCAATAAACAAACTTCTGTCTCCATCTCTTCTGCAGAGGTTGAGTATACCACTGCTTCCAGTTGCTGCTCTCAAATCCTCTAGATTCAGCATCAAATAATGGATTATGGTATCAACTTGAAGCAGACTTCAATGTTCATCGACAATGAAGCTTGTGTGAAAATCGTGAAGAACCCGATCTATCATTCAAAAACAAAGCACATCGATGTGCGGGTTCATGCCATTCGGGATGCATATGAGAAAGAGTATATTCAGGTCCTTCCGGTGAACACCAATGATCAAAAAGCCGATATCTTCACGAAGGCTTCTGATACATCCAAGTTTCTTGATCTCGTGCAGAAATTGGGTTTGTTGAACTTTGAGTAACATCTTCTATCCCTCATGCATTGTATATTTATCTCTGTTCATATTTTCCTTCAAAAATCCAAAAATATTTTCTTGACCAGAATGAGTAGATGATCGAGCTGCAAAAATTCTTTTTTTCTATTTTAGAAAATTCCATTTAAATAGGTAGTCTGTAAATAAAATTTTCGGGGGAAAAGTGTTTGTGAATAGAAAAAGACAATTGTTTGAAAAGGAGGTGTTTCATTGTTGCTTTTGCATAACTGTTATTGTGGGAAATGATAGTTGAACTGACATACTTGATCACTATTTGAATAAGATCAAATGGGGAAGCGGTTATACTGAAGGACATGTTGGTAGGCTCAGCATTCAAACAAATAGACTGCAACTCAGTAACAAAGATAATGACTGCTGAAAAGTGTATACCCATCTTGTCCATGTCTCCACATAACCATAGTCCCGTCACAAAGGGGTTACGAGTCCTTATTATATATACTTATTCAAAAGAAAAAGTAAAAACAACAAAAAGACACGCAATGACGTGCATTAGGTCAATAAAAGACAAGCAATGACGTGCAAATCCAAGCAAAAGACACAAATGATGTGCATCCTAGTACTGAATTTGTCAATCTTGAGCAAAAGGCACGCAATGCCAATGCCGTGCATTAGGAACAAAATCTCAAAAAGATACACAATGTTAGTGTGTACATATATATAGTATATATTTTCCTTTTTAGGTTCATGTGACTGTGAAGGGATTTTCTTGATAAAAACATGGCTTGTAAGACCGACGTGCAAGTAAGTCCAACCTTATTTCATAATCAGGGGATATAAGTCTGTCGTGCTTTGTCCCTGAATAAAAGAATACCCTGAATAGTTCACCGACCCGTGCTAGTTATGCTCTATTAGCTATCATAGGATTCTCATTGATCAACTTCTCTGATTATGCGTTGGCATAGACCTGAAGCTCTTATCGTCGCACTCAAAAGACCATGAGGACGGGTAGGTTATACCTGACAAGTGTGGGGAACACTGACTTCATCTTAAATCTTACCAGAACATGATAAATGTTCGCTAGTTGTATGTTGAAAGAATGGTGCATGGGTTTCAGAGGACAGGCATACCAACAGTCGTTCGTAGGCCGTAGACGTCCAAATGCAATAAGAAAAGGCTATGTGACAAGTTATGTCGGTATGATTCCACGAAATCAGGTTTGCATGTTCTATGATTTGAATTTTGAATCGTTTGTGCCTCGTTTTGGTATTAATGTTTGCTCTAAAGCTTTTTGGTGTGTATATATTATTGTACTTATGTCCTATGGGATCTTTTTCGAAAATTCTAGCTCGAAAGTCGATTCGTTTTGGTCAAACGTTCATATTTTTCTGCCCTAGCGACTCTTGGGGCGACTGTCAAGAGTCAGCCCTCCATTTTTTATTGAGTATATAAAGGATGAAAAAGGGAATTTTATTTTAGTTGAAACCCTAGTTTTACTAATCCTTCTCCAACGATCTTCTCACTATTCCGATTCAAAACCATTCTTTCCGATCAGTCGCTCTTTGTGTGTCTTGCATTGAGTAAAGGTATTTTTATGATTATATACTTGATTATTAACATATATTTGGTCATTAAAACTTGGAAACATCATCAAATTGGAAGCTTCATTGAGAAATCAGATCCTGAAATTGATGACTGTTCATCTCCTAAATAGCCGACTGTCCAGATGAAGATGATCGACTCGTGTTAGTCGATTCTCATTACTAGCCTTGATCATATTTTATTGAACGCAAGTTCACATGTTGTGCCCGACTGTTATCAGTCGTATACCGTCCGATTCTTCTTAAAACCTCATAAGGAACTATCGACTGTTTCTCCTTTGAAGGCGACTGTCACCAAGAATATCGAGCGACTCTTTCCTGATCAGGACGTAATCTTGTCCCTGTTCTTGGCGACTCTCTGATTTTGATCAAAATTCTGCCGATTCTTCTTCGGTAGACTGTCAAGAGTCGATAGCGACTCTCAGTGAATATTTAATTTATTCCTCCTTGGTCGACTCTCAACGCGAAATACAATTCTTCTGTCGATTCTTATGGCCGACTCTCCTTCTTGTTTTATTTTTATTTCATCTTATTTTTTTTTGTGCTTAATTTCTTTACATATCATTGACTTACCAATATTGTGTGCATAGATAATGGTTGCGAAAAAGCTCATTAGCGATCATCGTCACAATATGGCCATCAGCTTTCGCAAACCCATTCCTGAAGAATTCACCAAGGTAACTGAGGATATCCTACGCCATCACATGGAACGAACCCGTCTACAAGGATCTCATAGCAGAACTATGGGAAAATGCTGAAGCCTCTCTACACTCGATTACCAGCGAACCTCTTATCAGATCCACTGTTGTTGGACAAAAGGTGGTTGTGTTTGAAAGCACTGTCAGAGAAGCATTAATGTTACTGGATAACTCTCTTGACTTACTCAATTAACAAGAAAGAAGTGGAAAGACGCTTCATTAAGGAACTCAGTTATGAGGGGCCATTCAGAAAGGGTGAAATTCTGACGAAAGGATTATCTAAGGACTGGAAAACGATCATGTACATTTTCATTCACTCTATGTCACACAAAAGGGGAGGCTATGATGCCCTTGGATTAAAATGGGGAGGAGTCATGGTGAAAGTTTGCAATCACGAAACCTGCAATGTTTCTCGTCATATATTCGACTACATGTGTAGCAATGTTACAAAGAACAAATGGTTGTTGTATCCTCACTTTGTCCAAATGATTTTGAATCACCTTCTCAAGAACTACCACCAAAAGGAATCCCAATGACATTCTCAAAACTTGATTCCAGATTTTATACTGATCTTTTGAGAAATCATCATAGTTTCTCTTGAAAGGAACTCTACTTTTCAAGAAAATGCTTGAGAAAGAAGTCATCCAAGAAATCGAAAGCTCGTCTGAAGAAAGCTACAACACTATGAAGAGAAAGATTGAAGGCACAAGTATACCTGTAAAATAAAAGTCATCAAGAAAGGAATCCAAGAAAGAAGCTGCAAAAAGAAAAACAAAAGGAAAAGCTATTGAAGTCTCTGACGGAAATTAGAAGAAAAGGGCAATTGTACCAAGCCTTGGAAAAGGTCTGATGAGGTCAGCAAGACTGGCCTATCAAAGAGAACATCAAAGAATCCAGCAAGATAACTCCATCACCCATCTGCTTACCGATGAAGTTATTGAAGCAGTATTCATAGCCGGAATGACTCTTGCTGCACTAAGGCATCCTCTGCCTATGCAGAACGAGGGGACCTCCGGAACACATCACTCTCCCACCAAGAATCAAGCTCTTCCTCCTACCGTCAAATCCAAACAACCAATATCTGCCACCAAGAAACATGTTGAGGTTTCAAGAAAGGATGCACCTTCTCCTCCTCCTCATTCTCAAAAGAAGCTTACTGAACTGGAAAATCTCAAGTCTGAAATTTGTTCATTAAGAAAATCCCATGAGAAGCAGAGAAAAGATATCTTAGGAATGAAAATTCGTTGGAACAAGCAGAACAGGTGGAATGAGATACAGAGGAAAAAAATGAGGAGTGTTGCCCAGGCATTAGCAATGATTAGGAAAGCAGCTAAGAATATTTTGAAGGAACTAAATCGTTTAAGGGAAAGAGACAATGAGGAACCATTGACATTTCATAACGTCTTTGAAGTTGCCAGCATTGAAGGAGAAGATGAATCTGAGGATGAAGATGAAGGAGAAAGTACATCCCAAGAATTCTGAGGAGGAGATGCCCATGAAGCATTAAAGAATCAGGAGTGCAACGGTTTCGGGGGAAATTGTTGGAACCAGAGAAACCGTTGTATTCCTAATAATCTATAGGGGCTTAATTATAATTTTTGTATATTAGGTTTTTGGGTCAAGAGTCGCTAGCGACTCTTGAAGAGTCGTTATGTCGGTTGTCGGCCGATTGTTGACAGTCGGCAATCTTCACGGCCACTCTTGCCATGTTCTCTATAAATAGCAACCCAACAACCTAATTAGTCGATTAGAGAGCCGGTAGGAGGTTGTAGTTATTTTCTTTGTATTCCAGGAGCTTATTTGTAATCGTTTCAAAGTGGAAGTAATAGATTCAAGCATTTTATGTTCCTATCTGTGTTGCTCTTCATTTGTATTTATCATTATCATCAACAATCAGCTTCTCTATAGCTGATTTGTTGGTTTTTTCTTGACTAGAATCATTCTAGCACAGGGACCCTATCGTCAGGACCTACAATTTGGTGGTCCATCGGTTCCTCATCACTAGAAGAGTGTGGTGACGACGGTGGAGTCAGTGGCTCTGCAGGTGATGGTGGTGTGGCCGAATGGTACTCCTCCTTCGAGTCGGAGATCACGATAGGGTCCGATGATGTAGACATCTTGTAACAAGTCAATATCCAGTAATCCAATGTACTCATGTATGAAATGCATGTATGATGTGATGTGAACTATGTGAGCCTACAGTTATAGTCTAAGCACACTAAATGCAACTTAGTTCTCTATAACCAGGACTCTGATACCAATCTGTCACACCCGGAAATCTACAGCGGTTTACCCGCGGGTTGTGACTGTCAAGGATCATTGGTCCTGGTCATTTCGAACGACCTCTAAATGGTTTTCGAAAAAACTTTTCGTTTGAACATCATACAAAAATAAATTAATAATACAGAGTTTGAAAATGCGGAAACTAAAGTGCGGAAGCAACAGTAATAGTATCAAAATACAGAAGCATAAATATTTAGGTTCCCATAAACCTAAGCTTCTAATGAAAACATGAAATGAGACTCCTGAAGTGAAACCCTAGTCCATGCATTAATGTTTAGCGACCTGAGATAAACATGCTTAAAAGTGTCAACACAGGGTTGGTGAGTTCACAGGTTTAAGTAACAGAAAAGAAATGAAAAACAGTGTAACAGTACGCATGTATACTAATGATTCAATTGTTGATCAGACAATAAACATTAATTATATAAGCAACACTGAAACCGAAGCTCAACGAAGGAATGCAGAAACTAGCATTTTTCCTCTTACGTGCCCAGCACGCAATGGATTAGGTCAATTATGCACCCGTTTGACTCCCAGTCAGAATTAGCCCGACTAACCCGGGTGAGGGTTGTTAAACCCAATAGTACTATTCATGAATCACCTCGCTTTGTGAAATAACTAACGGTTCGACTATGAGAGGACTTTATGTGCGGGAAATGCACCCACTTATATATATTAAAGCGAAATCAAAGTAACGTCATACGACTAAGAAGGAAAATGATTTAGCATGTATCTCCCCCAAATGGAAAAGTAAGTAAACCGGGGCCGTGAAAACTCACCTGGAAATGAGGTAAATGAAGTATGAAAAGCAAGTACAAGAATCCTAGCAAGTCCGGACAACCGACCTATCCGAGCCCTAGAAATATTAAGGCTATAAGGCCTATGAAAGGTAAACGTGGTTTATGTAACCACATTCATCCAAACAACTCAATGTTGAAAGGTTACATTGACGTTTTGAAAAGGTTTGACCAAGTTTGGATAATGTTGACCAATGTTTACCAACCTTGACCAAGTGTGACACGATGACCCGTTGGTGACATATGGTGAAGACATGTACAAGTAACACATAAGTAATACCTTATGACATAACATACATGCTTCAAGTAATCGTATAAGTAAGTAACACATACTAAGTAACATAGTTGCATATGTTTATGTCATAAATGGTAACACATAGTCTTAAGTAATTGCATAAGTAAGTAACACATACTAAGTAACATGGCATTTGTACATCCTTATAACATATTCCATACATGTTAACAAATAATCCACATAAATCATGCTATTGTACTAGTCATCTAATAATACCATTTCAACTTATTTGAACAAACAACATAACATGACATTTTGGTACTATAGTTCAAAACATGACAAAGTTTCCCTTTTTGGACAATTAGAGTTTTTGTACACTTTAGGTGTCATAGCTCAAACAAACAAGCTATACATGAAATTATACTAATAATATGCTTGTAACGTGGTTCTACACATACATTTTCCATTTAAAGCAAAGATGAAGGTTCCAAACTAATAAAGTTTCCTTTATTAGTAAGGTCTTCCAAAACGTGTCATAGCAAAAATCTAAATCACATATTCTTGCATAAATCATCTATACATATGATAATAAATCCATTTAACCTACTTTAGACATTTATATCATACACATACAAAATATGTTCAATTAAAGTTTCCTTTTTAGGAAAGTGGTCCAAACGACCTCCTACACATGTGTAACTTCAAATAACATTATATATCATTTTAATAGATGTTATACAACCATTTTAGCATGCTATAATACTTAATAACTCAAAATATCAAACAACAGAGTTTCTATTTATAGAAACGACTTAAAATGATGCAAACCAAACATTTCAACAAAAAAATCTTTTTTCGTACTTATTCTACTAATACATGAACCATTGAATCCATCAAACATCTCATAAACATATTTTGCAAAATAATAACCAACAAAGTTTCCTTGAATAGAAAACGAGCATATAAACTACAAACAGGCATTTTTCACAACCAAATGCACCAATATGTGTCAACAACTCATTATTATGAAAACTCTTTGATTAAAACATGGATTAAGACACTTTTAACATAGAAAATCGTTTGGATAGATGGGTTTCATAATATGGCTGAAAATAGTAAATAAAAATGGATGAATACTAACAATCTTTAAGTATGATGGTAGAATGAATGTGAAACAAGCTCCTAGCACTTGAAAACACCTCGATAACACCTTAGAAGTCTTGAATGAGATGAATCAAGTTTAAGAGGGTGGTGGCTAGAGGATGGAGGTGGCGGCCATGAGTTTAGAGGGAGAGAGAGAGAATGTGAGTTAGGGTTAGGGTTGTAGAAATGGTTAAGGGGTTTAAGGATGGGGTTAAGTAGTTGGGTTTTGGGCTTTTTCATCATTTAAGGCTTTTTAGCAAGGGAATGGGCTCTTATTATGGATAATAAACTAAAATTCTGAATTAATAAGCACAATTATAAATAAATCATTTTTATAAAAATACCATTTAGAGTTGTTGGCACATATCGGATATCCCTTAAAAAGCGTTAAAATAAAAGTTGCTCTAAAAATTCCGGAAAAAATCATATAAGCATTAAATTTTAAATCACAGTATTACATATAATTTTTGCACACCAAATATATACCTAAATATTATTTCCATAATTCACCAACGTTCATGTGACAGGACGCGTGTGTGACCCGGTAATCAGCCCGATTACCGATGCATGTATTTAAATGAAACGAATGGACTTGCTATATGAAATATGTACTTAATTACTCTATAAATTAAGTATGATGCACGTGTAATCATATGAAATCAAGTAATGGTCGGGTATGGATGTTAACCTGAAATCATTTTGTAATATCTAGGCCAATCCTAAGTTTGCAATCCAAAGCTTATCATCATGCATTATTTCCTGAAAACATGTAGAAAACGAGTCAACTAAAAAGAAAGTTGGTGAGATGCATAGGTTTAAGTAAATTATAAAGAATTCAAGTTTATACAATTCATAACAAAGTTTCACTACTTACATTATCAAACATTACACACATGAATCCACAATCAAACCTAATGACACGCCCTATCTGGTTCAACCCCTCATGGGTTAACCTAAAGAATAAGTGTTCGGATTTCAATCATCCAAACCCCTAACCAGGAAGATGGATGGGTTTGTCACACCTATAGCGCTATAATTGTACTACCGTCGGCTTTGTAACAAGTTGATGATTGTGTAAGAATTTGATAAAGAGGGACTTTCTTGAATGAAAGCAATCATGTTGTAAATGTTTAAGAATACATAATGATCAAGTATGAAAAACATTTGTTACATGTTGAATTGTAAAAGAAAGTTTAAGTTTAGACTGTTACATGTTTCCACCCCAAAGAATAAAAGTAAAAAGGGGCTATGATCTCACCTTGATGATTAAGGAATAGGTTGTATGTATCAACGTTAGTGTACGTGCCCTAAAGTATTAATAACTCGAATAAGTTTATAGTAATCCAACCTAGAGTAGTACATCCAACGAAAAGATTCCCAGGAAAGAGGGGTTGGTCGCAAAGTACTCGTTTAGGTTACCGCGTCTTTCCTTAGCCAGAACCGTTCATTTTCCATATACATACATCGTAGATTGAATAAGATTCTATTGTATACAACACCGTTAATTAATCTTTTTTTAAAGATGGAATATGTCTTAAGGAAGAGAAAATCTCAAATTAGGGTTAAATTCTCAAGATTTGACACATTTACTTACCTGTCTTACAACACGTTTTTACTATAGAAAATATTTTTATAAATATCTCAAAATCTCCAGATCATTAATTTAGTATATTGTGAATAATTTTTTATTTAGAAAACTTTTTATTTTAGGCATCCAAAATCTGCCAAAATCGTGACACGAGAACATAGGTTCAGAATGGGCCTTTGTGTCTTGTTTTGTCATTTTAGGGAGTTTTACAAAGAAATAGAATGTCAATCTTATATGGTTAGAACCAAAACTCAGAGAAGTACAATTTAAAAAAAAAAGAAGCAAGTCGTTTGGATGTAAGATGGCCAAGTTATGACCGGATAAAGAGATAACAAGTTTTTGTCCATGAAATCAGTTTTGACCTTTGTTTTTAAAAAAATCGTTTGGATGACTTAAACTTGTCCAAAAATTATGAGGTTTGAGTTTTTAAAACATAGACTCTTTAAACTAGTTTTTAGGCTCAAGAAACACCCTTTTTGGTTAAGGAATGACCCAGATATGGCCATCCAAAGTCGACACATGAATATGCCCAGATCCTGAACTTACACATTTGCCATACTTTTTAGGGTTTTTGAATGCTTAATTGATCAAGACAAGTTATAAGACTCCATTAACCTTTTATTAGACATAAATTTAATAATTTTTTAACAAAAAATATTTTTAATATGATCAAATCCAAGTCTTAGGACAGAAAAGAATAAGAACAAGATTTGAGAAAGACTAGAATGCATGAATGTCGAATTAAGAACTTGATTGATGTAGTGGATGCTTACCTTTGAGTCTTGCGAGATCTTGGAGTGGTAGGGCAAAGAATTTTCTAAATTTAGAGGGCTTGGAGGAGGATTGGAAAGCCTTCTTCTTGGTTGCACAATTACAAAGAAAAAGAGGTGCAAAGGCCTTGTATTTATAGTTGAGGGTGGAGGTGCATATACATGGTAAGTCTTTGGGACCAAGTTAGGGTTTAGGATGAGCAAAAGGGGAGGTTTACAGCTGGAATAAGGGGGAATAGGGATGGGATTTTCTCAAATTGTTAATGGGTTTGGGTCATGGGTTGTCTTGATCCATAAATGATCCATTTGGTTTGCACATGCGTAATTTGATCGTTTTTCGAATTTTGGAGTTTATTTAAGGAAATTCTTGTTCACGAAAGTTGTTCTAAATTATGAAATGAATATGTTGAGAATTTAAAATATAAGTTAAGGTTACATTAGACGTAGTTGTCGGTAGTGGACGGTACGCAGTAAACGAAGGTTTAGACAGCGAACGGATACGCGAAAGCACTAACTAACATACTAAGGTACTAATTTGGATTTTTTGACAACATGAATATGTTGAATTACTATTTTAGGCACTTATGGTTGATACGTTGGCCTTTAATTATTAGCTGGTGAGTGTCGTGTCGGTAAACGAGTTTTTTAACAGTTTAAACGGTCCAAGTTGTAATTTAAAGCAAATTCAAACGTTGCATTCAACATGTGATCATGTAATAAGTATGATATAAACATAATGTAAACACAAGATATGATAAGGGTTTCAAGCTTCATTGATTCACGAATACGATAAACTTTACAAGTACACGAAAATCAGAAATGTTATAGCAGCCCCCAATTTCCCCATTTCACACAACATAGAGAGAGAAAGTGGTTCTTGAGAGAGAATTGCCAAGGAGTGGTTCTTGAGAGAGAATTGCCAAGGATCTAAGTTTAAGGCCAATGGGGGTTCAAGGATTCGAGATCGAGCAAAGGAAAGACCATCACCACTGAGTACTGGATGAAACCGGGGTAAGAATCATGTTCGTAAACTCTATTTTTCGTGTTTCGATGGTGGGGTTTCGAGTTTGAGGATAAAAGTTCTTGATTTACGTAAAAAGCTTTAAGATTTGTAAACACCTAGCCGTAAAAATGTTTAATAAAGTTAAACTACCATTTTGAACTTAAAAAGTTTGAGTCTTGATCAGTTTTGAGGAGAACACTATGTTTTCGTTTTCTAGGAAGAAGAAGGATAGATGCGATTGCTCAGACCCATTGCAAGTAGAAGTTGCGATTGAGTCTTAGGCATCGCAAGTATACTTACGATCGTAAGTTGAGGGACTATCGTAAGTGTCACTTGCGATCACAAGAAGAAGAAGTACTTGCGATAAAGGTGCACTTGCGATGATAGTGTACTTGCGATAAAGGTGCACTTGCGATGATGGTGTACTTGCGATAACAGTGCACTTGCGATAATGATGTATTTACGATAGGACGAAGGTCTAATTTTACTTAACTATTATTCAGGACAATAAATGATTCAGGAGCCTCGTTCTGTTAAGAAAGAGCTTTCATACTCAAGTGAGTTCTAGATCTCCTTTTTATGCCTAATTTTAGGGTGGTGTACATACTGAGTAGTGTTTATTATAAATGTGTGTTAATAAACAAAAGCGAAAGAGGTGTTTACTATAATTAGGTGTTAGTAAACGAAAGTTTTAAAGAAAGATAAAGTGAGGCGAACAAATGTCTTATGAAATAAAAATGTTTATGAAAGTTTACGAGAGTTAAAGAATGTTTTTAATAAATGTAAGAATGTGAAAGTTTTAAAAGTCATTACATTGTCTATATCCGAAAAATGGAAGGGAAGGGAGGGGTTCCTTCGGGAACAAATAAGTGTATACCTTCTTATCATTCACTCGACCTCTTATCTTTTTTCATGTGATAATAAGTTTTGATTTTGAATTTTAAACCAACATGTTGTCAAGTAATGTACCTTGTACTACTGTTGGAGCTATACTATAGTTGGCGCCAAGAAGGAGTTTACCCACCACTTTCTTGTATCTATCTTTTCACTTCAAATGTTGTAGATAGGATAGTTAAATTAGTTTGTTATTTATCTCCTACTTATTCTTAAGATAAACTTGTATTTATATTCATAGCTCAGATCAACAAAAATCAACGATTACAATCACAACCTTTCAATACCTTGTTATGGTATCACAGCAAGGTTCAACTCATTCTTCCCCACACTCATCCACTTCATCGTCTCCTTCAAACTCCAAAGCTGCAACATCTGATCGATCCATGTCGGACATGACCTCATTAATGATCACCCCTTCTATGAAGGACCTTACGGTAATAACTCTACTTGCAACCCTAAAACTTACATCCTCAAACTACCTATCTTGGAAAACACAAGTCCAAGCATTACTCTATGGACTTGATTTGTAAAATTTCATCGATGGTTCCTACCCAGACCCCATACCTATCACTGCTGCAGATGGAACTCAAACCCCTCACAAGGACTATTTCCAGTGGTTTTCTCAAGATCAATTACTATTTGGAGCTCTTGTAGGAAGCCTCTCCCCTCAAATAATCCCCTTGATCACAGGTGTTGCATCCTCTTATGATGCATGGCAAACCTTAGCCAAAACCCATGCTTCACCTAGCCGAGGTCACATCAAACAGCTAAAACACAGACTACAACATACTTCCAAAACCCCCCACCCAATCCATAACTGAATACATGCAAAACATCAAGACCATTGTGGATGAGCTTGCCATTCTCGGCAAGAAAATGGAGGAGGAGGACGTGGTACACACCATCTTGGCTGGTCTTGACCAAGCAGCCTACAAGCTGATATTGGATGCAGCTCATGCTAGGGATAATCCAATCTCTTTTAATGAGTTCCATGAGAAACTTATAAATCATGAGTTATCCCTAGCCCACAGATCATAACACAAGGAATCCACCAACCAGCTTCAGTATTTGATGCTCAACACATGAACACTACCAGCGAGAAACCTTGGGGAAACAGGTCAAGTCACAATGGTTCTAGGTCAAACACGTCACCGCATCAGAACCACAAGGAGGACTACTTCCTACACCATCTATTTGAAACATACCCTTTCTTGGAAAATGCCAATGGTGCAACCAACGTGGTCATTCCTTGACCAACTGCCATGTTTTTAAGAAAGTTAACCCTACAATTGCTATTCCTTCTTTTAATCGTGCTTCGCAGGGCAAACGGGCACAAGTCTATACAATGAATAATAACGCAGGAACTGCCCAAAGCAATTGGCTATTTGACAGTGGGGCATCTCATCGCGTCACCAGTGACCTGAACAACTTATCAATCCATGCACCATACGATAGAATAGAAGAACTGGTTATAGGTGATGGTTCGTGACTTGAAATCACTCATATGTTCTCTCTCATTATTAATACCTCCACTACTCCTATTATTCTTAAAAATGAGCTTTGTGTTCCCACTCTATCTAAAAATGTCTTTTCTATTTCTCATTTATGTAGACAACAACTTTGTCATCCAATTCTACTCTTTTGTTTTTGTCATTAAGGATCCGGCATCCCATCTTCCACTCCTCCAGGGCATAGAAACAAAGGGAATACATGAACTACACTCCTCCATGTTGACCTCCCCATCAGTTTTTGCCTTACAAAATACTGATCCCTCAACATGGCATCATAGGCTTAGACACCCGCATACAAAAGTCTTCAAGCTTTTATCTTCTCTTGTTCTTTTAATTCTAGTTTTAATAACAATTGTAACTCTTGTCAAATCAATAAAAGTCACGGATTACCTTTCTCTACTTCATCTCATTTATCTAACAAACCACTTGATAAAATATATTCTAACGTTTGTTGTGTTGAATATTAGATGTCCGATCATCGATAATATTAACGTTGCTATCGAGGTACGATCCAAAGAGTTATACTTTGGACAACGGGCAGTTAATAATGTTTAGTCGTAAACATTACAGTTCACGAAACGCGGAATTTCAATTCGGTAGATAAATGTTTATATAAATATTTATCGGTTAATTCGGTGATTAATTATTTCGAGAAATAATTAAAGACGAAAGGTTTAAACGTTAGTCGGTTAATATTTACTAATTATTTGTAATTAGTAAACTGCAGGGATTAGAAATAATTAATAGTTAGTTACAGGGATTTAATAGTTAATTCCCATTGGTGCAATTTGTAATTATGGTAATTATAAATAGATCTTAAAGCCAAAACCCTAGAACTAATCCAACTACCATCTAAACCTGCGCAAGAAGAAGGAGCCGCCAACCCCCTCCCCTTGCGACGTTCACCACGTCCGACTACCACCGGCCACCAGCATCCACTAGCCGACCGCCGCCGACGCCTCCGTAGCCGTCCCTTCTGCGCAAACCGTGTGACGGTTTCTCCGTTTTGCTGGTTTTTCGTGATCTGTCACTAGCGAGACGCTCGTTGAACCAAAGTGCAGATCTTTCGGTTATCGACAAAGGTATAATCCCTAACCCGCTATGCTTGGATTTATATTTACTTTTATACGCGTGTAATCGGATCACTAACGGGATTCCAGTTTAGAACTGTTAACATGTACACTCGCTTCCGCTATTACAAATCTGATTTGATAATTAATAAGATTAATTAAAACAATTTTAAAAGTTAAAACCGGTACATGGATTCCTAACATGGTGTTCACCCGTAACTTCTTATGATGACTATAAGTACTACATTATATTTGTTGATCATTTTACCAAGTACATATGGCTTTACCCACTAAAAGGAAAATCTGATTCCTTTACGACATTTATTCGATTTCAAAACCTTGTTGAAAATTACTTTAATAAGAAAATCAAACAACTATTCTCTGATAACGGAGGAGAATACATCAAACTTTCTTCCCATTTATCCTCTTCTGGTATTTCCCACCTCACTTCACCTCCTCACACACCGGAACATAGCGGACATGACGAACGCCGTCATCGACATATAGTTGAAACTGGCTTAGCCCTTCTATCCCACGCACACCTGCCTACTACTTTCTGGCCCTTTGCCTTCACCACTGCTGCATATCTTATCAACCTCTTACCCACCCCAACACTTCATAATACTTCTCCATATTTTTGTTTATTTCAAAAACAATCAAACTATCACAAACTTCGTAGCTTTGGTTGTTTATGCTACCCATAGCTACGATCTTACTCTCCACACAAATTATCAAATAGATCTACTCCTTGCATGTTTATGGGATATTCACCTACTCAACGTGCATACTATACCTTTGACCACCTCTCATGCAAAAATACTCCTCCCGCCATGTGGCCTTTGTAGAGCATGAGTTTCCCTACCCAAAACTCACAAAAACCAACTCTACTCCTCATATCAATCCTACAGATTGGATACCTTTTACACTACCAGTCATCTCATCTACTCCACCCACACCTCCTATCATCAACCCCCCATACTTCCCCTACCTTGCCTACACCTTCCCCTAACTCGTCCAATACTACTGTTGCTACCACCCCCACTCCATCATTGTCACCAGACCAACCTTTACCTAATGTCCCACTTTCTTCATCTATCCATACTCCCTCTAATACTTCACCTACTCTCGTCCCCCCTCCTCCCAAACCTGATATTCGTCCAAATCCAAAACCCAACACAAAATATCATAACTCTTATTATGCGCTTTACAACTCCACCACATAAGATATAACAACCCCCCCCCACCATTGCCCATCTAAAACATCCCTCATGGCGTCATGCCATGCAATTTGAGTTTGATGCCCTTGCACGCAACAACACCTGGACTCTGGTCCCCTCCTCTTTAGCCACCAATCTAGTTGGTTCCAAATAGGGTTTTCGTACAAAATACAACCCTGATGGCTTATTTGACAGTTTGAAAGCACGGTTAGTTGCAAAAGGCTTCATACAACGCCCTGGTATCGACTATATTGAAACGTTCAACCCTGTCCTTAAACCTGCCACACTACGGCTAGTCCTTTCCTTAGCAGTTGCACACAACTGGTCCCTACGTTAATTAGACATTAACAATGCGTTCCTCCAAGGCACCCTTAATGAAGATGTATTTATGGCCCAACCACCAAGCTTCATTAATCCTTCCTTTCCTCACCACGTCTACAAATTAAACAAAGCAATCTATGGACTAAAACAAGCCTCTCAGGCCTAGTACAACGAACTCAAGTCCTTTCTTTTAGCCCATAGCTTCAAACCCCCTATCTCTGTCTGTTCTCTCTTTACCCTCACCATTGTTTCCTCTCCCATTTTCATTCTAGTCTATGTTGAAGATATAATTATTACGGGCCCCTCTCCAACTCTCATTGATCAATTCATTCACTTACTTGTTGCCAAATTCTCTTTAAAAGATCTAGGCCCGCTATCTTTTTTTTTTGGTATTGAAGTCATTCCTCACTCCCATGGTCTCCTCCTCTCTCAAAAGAAGTACATACTAGATATCCTCAACAAAGCTAACAAGAGTGACTACAAGTCCATTTCCACGCCTATAATCTGCTCTGAACCGCCGACATTGCATGGTGGCACCCTCCTCACCTCCCCAACAGGCTGTCCTAGTTCATGCATGCGCCAAGTTCTCTTCATTGGCAAGCCTTGAAAAGACTGCTACGCAAGGTACCTTACATAACAGTCTTCTAATACGCCACCAATCTCGACTTCATTTGTGTGCTTTCACTGATGTCGATTGGGCAGGGGACAAAGACAATTACTGTAGTACTACTGGCTGCGTTTTTTTTATCTTGGTGCCAATCCCATTTGATGGAGTTCTAAACGTCAAAGCACTCTTGCACGTTGCTCAACCGAGGAAGAATTTAGGGGAG
The DNA here is from genome assembly GCA_023525975.1 of Smallanthus sonchifolius. NCBI lineage: Eukaryota > Viridiplantae > Streptophyta > Magnoliopsida > Asterales > Asteraceae > Smallanthus > Smallanthus sonchifolius. Next base: position 12,646,668 of record CM042028.1, on the reverse strand, counting down.
TAGCCTCCACTATAACTAAGGTCCAATGGATAACTCAGTTACTCACCAAGCTTGGTTTCAAATCTCCTACAGTTCCCACAATCTATTGTGCCAACTTAAGTGCTACTACTTATTCAGCTAATCCTGTTTTCCACTCTCGCATGAAGCACTTGGGCCAATTTGTGGTGCATTTATTGTCATTATTGGTCTATAGTAACTTTCTCTTAGTTTTTTTTATAACTTCAAAAAAAAATTAATTGTTGCTATTTGATATATATATATATATATATATATATATATATATATATATATATATATATATATATATATATATATATATATATATATATATATATAAGGGTTGAGGGGGTGGGACTCGGATAGTTGAGGGTTTGCGTAACACCGTCGCAACTTTTTCGAGTTAGGGGTTCAATCCACGGGTTGGTGAAGCCGAGAATGGAGAGGAAGAAAGTAGGGTTTTGGTTTTCGTGTAAAGAAAGAGAAAAGCCAGAAAGTCAACTTTTATAAATTCGTTTTGAAATCCAATTTAATCTCATCTGAAATCCACTTGATATAGCTTGACGTACGCTGTATTTTCTATTGGACATGGGCCGGTTTATTGAATCTTTAAGAAAGTAGGTTTTGGTTTTGCGTAAAGAGAGATAAAAGCCAAAAAATCAACTTTTATAAATTCTTTTTGAAATCCAGATTAATCTCAACCGAAATCCACTTGATATAGCTTGACGTACGCTGCATTTTCTATTGGACATGAGCCGGTTTATTGAATCTTTAATCAGTTGTGGGCCGTCGGTTTTGTGACCATAAATAAGCTTCAATATAAACTTTAACCTGGACTCGAACTAGTTTAATTTTGAATCGATAAAATCTAAGCCGATCTCATGTAACCTACTCATCAAATTCAACCAAAATTTATTTTAAAAAAAACCAATTTAACATATTTTTACCGGATCTTTTTCAACCTGTAATAAAACACCATGGTAATTTTTGAAAAAAAAGAAAGAAAACAAAATATCACAAACATTTTTCTAAAGATACCGGCCAAAGAAACCCTCTCTTCTACGTTACGCAAATTTCTAGAGAGAGAAACAATTTAGATTCTAGAGAGAGAGAGAGACGATGAAGGGCAATACGAAGAAGCCGATCCAGGTGGTGCGGACATGGGTGCGGAGGCAGCCGCCCAAGGTCAAGGTGTTCCTCGCCTTTGCCATTTCCATCGCTGCCTTGATCTTCATCCGTATGGTCGTTTACGATCACGACAACCTCTTCATTGCCGCCGAGGCCGTCCACGCTCTCGGAATCTCCGTCCTTATTTACAAGCTCGCCACCGAGAAAACTTGCGCCGGTATCATCATACATTCTCGCTGTTTTTGTTCAATTATTTGTCAAATTGTTCCTTACGTCGATCAGTTTGTGCAAATCGTTTTGTTAATTAGGATCGATTTGTGAGAATGATCAATTTCATCAATTAGGGCTGTAAGTCTGTAACCGAACCGAACGAGACTTTGTTTATGTTCGTTCGTTAAGCTTTTATTGAACAAAACGGTTCACGAACACATAACTGATCAGGATTTTGTGTTCGTGTTCGTTTGTTAAGGAAATGAATTTGTTGGTGTTCGTTTGTTAACATTATAAACGAACACAAACAAACACAAATGAACATAAACGAATGAACATATAATAATTTAACTTTAATGGTAAAAAATTTAAAAAATACTAAAAACTTGTAACAATCGAATATAAACGAACAAATTACCTAACGTTCATGAACATCGTTGAACGAACGTAGCCTTTGTTCGTTTTCGTTCATTTAATTAATCAAGCGGAATTTCTTTGTTTGTGTTCGTTCATTTATTAAACAAACGAACGTAGACGAGCTTCCCGCCGAACAGTTTGCTGAACGTTCAGTTCGTTAATCACCTATGATGTTAAATTTGTATGGTTTGTTGTAAGGTTTTGATGATTTCACAACAACTGTAGCATTGAAAATGATCAGGATTGGGTTTCGTGAAAGGTTGAAAGTTGAAACTCATTTTTGGAAGAAATGAAAGATTCTTTAAATGCTAGACTTATTTAGAAGAATTTGATAAGAAGAAGGAAGTTCTTGCTTGCAAATATTAGGCTGTTTGTAATTGTACCATTTGAATCTCGTGAACTTTACCAATTTCTCCAAGAATTTTAGCTTAATTAAATTTGTATGACATAATATTACAAATTGGAAATTGTCCTAGATTCAACTTAAAGTTTGCAGCTCAATTTTCCCTTTCATTTTTATTATCTATTTGGATGAAATTGACCCTAGAGCATAATGATGGGAAGACAAAAAGAGTACTCCAAAATGTGTGTAAACAAGCCGAGCTGAGCCGAGCTTGCTTCACAGTTAGGCTTGTTTAACTTAAGAGAGCTTGAGCTCGAGCTCTGCTCGTTTAGAACTCTATTTCTAAAGCTCGAGCTCGACTCATGAGTAGTTTTCAAGCTCGGCTCGGCCTCGACTCATTTATTATTTATTAATTAGTTAATTATTATATTTTTATATATATATAATTATATTTTTATATATAATATATATTATTTATTTGTTTTTCTTATAGTTTTATTTATAATAATAGTTATTATGTAAATATATATTTAATATTTTGAATAAAATTTATATAAATAACATGCCTGTTAAGGCTCGTTTAGGCTCGCGATCCTAGTCAAGTTCGATATGTGAAGCTGGACTCGAGCTCAGCTCGTTTTGAGCTTTTAGCGAACCGATCTCGAGTAGCTCACGAGCGGCTCGGCTCGTTATTAACCATGAACTATGCATAAGTAGACATAAAGGGATAATTTGGTTCCAGGAATTAGTTTAATGGTTAGGCAGATCTGTAGATACTTTACTGTAACAAGAAATATATGATTTATTTTATTTTATCTTTCCTTTTTATATGTTTATTTTTCTTGTAAAGTCGATTACTTGATTATCTGAGGCTTACATTGCTTAATTATCTGAGGCTTACGTTGCTTAGTTTTGTAATAGATTCGGGTCTTTCATTTATTAATCTTTTTGTGTAAAAAATAGGGAAATAGGGTGTAGAAGATCACATCTTTCCTTCCACGAAACACGTTTCAAATGTAATTTGTTTGTATAATTATAAATTCTACATGTTAATATTATTATTTGGTATTCTTTTGCAGGTCTTTCACTAAAATCCCAAGAACTTACAGCAATTTTCTTAGGTTCTAGACTGTACTGCAGTGTTGTAATGGAATATGATGTACACACCTTACTAGATCTCGCTACATTAGCTGCCACCGTTTGGGTTATCTATATGATGCGTTTCAACCTAAACGCGAGTTATATGCATGAGAAAGATAACGTTCCCAATCATTATGTGGTATGTTCTTAGTCATCTTAATTATTAAATGATGTTATCATGAATAGTGAAACACCTTAAGTGTGTGTAATTGTAAATTGTATTGAAAGTTGAAAATAATTTAGGTTACAAGAGAATATATACTATAACCATATTTACACAAACTACTTCTATTAACTCTAATTACAATTGATCTAATATGAATCATATTTAATAGCCTCTAATCATCTCAATGTAGGTGATTCCTTGTGCTGTACTGTCTCTATTGATTCATCCTACAACACAACATCATATTATAAACCGGATTCTATGGGCCTTTTGTGTTTATTTGGAAGCTGTTTCGGTACTGCCACAACTTCGTGTTATGCAAAATACCAAGGTTAATATCTGAAACATTGTCCCTAATTTGGTTCTAATTTGTTGCAGTCTTGTGTATATTTTTTACTAACTTGAATTATATCTTTGTTTAGATTGTTGAACCGTTCACAGCACATTATGTTTTTGCCTTAGGGGTTGCAAGGTTTCTAAGTTGTGCTCACTGGATTCTCCAGGTAGCCAACAATTTTTTTTATTTTTTATTTGCCAGGTAGGGGTGCCAGTTCGTTGAACCCGAACAAGACCCATATGTTTATTTGTGCTAAAGACATCAAGCTAACCCGACACAGTTAGATTGTGTAACCAGAATACGACCTATATTTATAAACGAGCCAAACGGGTTGGCGGGCTATAAATGGGTTATAGTCAAGTTGTAAATGGGTTGGAGGGTTGTAATAAACGGGTTGGCCGGTCTACCTGTTTTATTAAACGGGTTAAACAGGCCAAACTAAAAACAACCGGTTTAATTAAATGAGTTAGACATGTTAGGCATTGCCACCCTATAATATTTTCATGTCATGTCATGTCATGTCGTGTCGTGTCGTGTTAGATATCACAACCAAGACCTGATCATTTTCGTGTTGTGTCTCGGGCCGTGTAGGGAATTGCCACCCTCGATTAAAGAGTGTTTGAGTTTGTGTTTTGAAAACTTATTGCGATTTTTACTCGCAATAATTAGGTTTGAATGTTTGGATGAACATGTCAAAGGGGGTAAACTGCTATAGAACTTATTGTCAAAAGGGTAAACTGCAATTACCTAGTTTCCTTCTGTTTTAACATAACTTGGGTAAATACTAATTATCATTAACAGGCCATTTTATTACAGCTTAATATTTTATTATAAACAATTAAATATTAATTATTACATAATCACTTTCAAAACACATATCCAGACACCCCCATGGTAAAATCTCTGCTTCATTTAACAAGTCTTAAATTTGATTAAACTTTTTTTGGCATTTTTACAGGTGTTGGATACCAGAGGAGGTTTGTTGACGGCTTTAGGTTACGGATTATGGCCTTCGATGGTCCTCCTTTCGGAAATCGTCCAAACATTTATACTTGCTGACTTCTGCTACTACTATGTTCAAAGGTTCATTTTCCTTTCAATAATATATTTTCTTGGAATTTCTTCTGTATTTTATTCCCGTATCGTGGCAATAGTATAGCGGTGTTCATAAATCGTTGAAACCAAATGAACCGCCACACAATGGCGGACCTACATAGAGCCTATGGGGGAAGCCGCCCTCCATGAAAAACAAAATTTAGTGTTATATACGCGTTAAAATCCCGATCGCCCCCATAAAATTTTGCAAAAGCCCCCCGATCGTCCCCATGTAAAATTTTTAGTATTATATACGCGTTATATATCGCTAGTCAACCGACCCTAAATATTTCCGACCCCCATAAAAAGTCTGTACTCACCACTGCGGCCACACCAAAGCAAGTCGGCCGATTTGAGATTTATACAATTTGGCGGTTTAACGGTCTGGCCCACAGGTTGAAACTTTGAACCGGCCGTTTAACTTTTTTTTTTATTTTTTTTTCATTAATAGAATATGTAGTTATGTATATGTATTATATTCATGAACCATCTTTATTATTTTAAATATTTTAAAATAAACTAACGGCATGGTTGTAAAAATCGCGCCTAGGCGCCGATTAGTCGCTAGGCGGCGGGTCGACGATTAATTTTGGCCAAATCGGACTAAAAATCGCTAATCGGAAAAATTGGGTCAAAATCGGGCCTAGGCGGACCTAGTCGGCCAAAAATCGGCCACTTCCCGTTTTTCCAGTGATATTCCGGTAGGGTTTCGGCGAGCTTCCGGCAGGTTCCGGCGAGATTCCGGCGACTTTCAGGCAAATTTCCGGCGATTTTCAGTTTAGTTCTTGTAATTTCCAGCTTCTTTAAAAAATGTGTGTGTGTATATATAATTTTGAAAATTACATATAAAAATGTGTGTATATATATAAAAAACTGAAAATTACATATAAAAATTCCAATCCGATTAATCCCGCCTAGGCCCCGATTAATCCCGCCTAGGCCTAGGCCCCACCCCACCGCCCGACTAGCGCCTAGCGATTTTTACAACCATGACTAACGGTCATGAAAAACAATAATAATGGGGAAATACCAAAAACAGAATTGTCAAACCGCTAAAATCTGCTGGTCCTGTTAACCAAACCAACCCGGCTGGTTTGGTTTGCTGTTCCCCAAAACCGTAGTTAGCGGATTGGCCTAGAATTTCATCAAAACCGGCCGAACTGGACCATGACTTATGATTTGATTCCTTGTGGTTGCAGTGTTATGGGCGGGCAACTTGTTTTGCGTCTTCCATCGGGCGTGGTGTGAGTCGGAGGATTTGGGTAAAAGAGAGCAGGGTTTAAACTACTCCCCATAATATAATAGTAGAGTTAGTAAGCAACATGTTCTTGTTTATGTTACCATCTGTGACTGTAGGGGGTTTCAAGATTATTACCCTGTTAAGTTTATGTAAAGTTTTTTAATTTATCTTAAAAAGGGAAATTATCCCTGATCTTAGCTTTGGTGATCATATGGGTATGTAAGAAGCTAAAGGGTTCAAAGTATATATTTTTAGTTTTTCTTGCCATGATTTATGTTTGAGGCAGAGTCGAGCCCGTCTAAAACTCGAACTCATTTAACTCGACTCAAGATTCGGTTGATTTCAATCTTTATATATCTAGAGCTTGAGCTTAGCATGTGAGTGATTTTTTATGTTTGAGCTCAGCATGCGAGTATATTTTCAACCTTTACTTTGTAAATGAACATTAAACAGGTTGACCTGAAACATAACATAACATGATTTTAAGTATGTGTGGGTTGACGTTAATGTTTTGATACTAATAAATATAAGAGACTTGACAATTGTAGCATATTCGGGATATATTCCATCAGCAAGATAATACCCACGCTGGTAAAGTGTCCCTCTAAGTTCAAAAGACGTGTCAGGTGCGGTTCCGTTTATCATATCGTCAAATATAGGCGATTGATTAAGAACGTTAATGTCATTATTGGAACCCGCAACGCCAAAGAACGCATGCCAAATCCATAAGTCATATGAAGCCACAACTTCAAGCATAATACTAGGACGAGTATGAACCACGCGTGAAAACTGACCTCGCCACGCATTGGGACAATTTTTCCACTCCTAATGCGTACAATCGATGCTACCGAGCATCCCGACAAAGCCATGTTTAGCTTCATGCGCCGCATATAATTGTTGAATGTCGCTAGCCGACGGTTTAAGTAAATATCTACTATGATACAATTTAATTATAGCTTTATAAAATTTGTAAATACAAGACCTGCTAGTTCGGGGAGACATCTTCAAGTAATCATCGAACGAATCACTTACGGTGCCATATGCCATTTGAGGAATCGCGGCGGTACACTTTTGCACGGACGTAAAACTAATCCTACCTCTTGCATCAACCCGTTGGCGGAACCAAGGAACCTCTCTCTACAAATCATTTTTAATTCCTAAAAATAAAATCCGGCTCATTCTAAACCGGGTACTAAATTGCTCCTCGCTGTAAGTACACCCTTCGTCAAAATATTCTTTGTGTAGCAGTGTGTTAGCAGCCGTTCGATTACGATTAAGACGTGCCATTCGTTTTAAAGGTTGTGAGGATTCAGCTTCTTCCCACCACTGAAGCGCCGCCGTTGAGAAAGCACGGAACATCATATTCCGGGTTTCGTCGCTTGAAGATGAAGACATTTTTATAAAAAAATGTATAAAGTTGTATGAGAATGGTGTGATTATTTGTAAATGAGGTATATTTATAGTGGGTTATTAAAAATAAAAAAAGTCTTTTTTTATTTGGCGTCTCTCCTCTACGTGAAGATCTTCATGGCACTCACTCACCACCCCCCTCACGAAAACGAGGGAGCGGTGTGACATGGGGCATCACGGCATGAGGACTACTCACGGGTGGTGGACACGGGACCATACCACTTGCTCTTATAGTCCATGGCTGGTTTTAACTGGTTAGTGGTTTGTTCTAGGGGTGTGCATTGAACGGGCTAGCCCATGAAAGCCCGTAGGACCTCCCTGTTAAACCTGAGCCTGGACCGTGATGTGTGTAATCGGTCTGATCTTCGGTCCGGTCTTCAGTCACATCTTTCATGGCTTAACGGTTACAGGCTCGGTCCGGGCTAAGCCCGCAGGTTTTCCAAAAAAAAAAAAAAAAACTATAAAACCAATTTATATAGAACAATTACTATATGATTTATCACGTATAATAAAAAAACCCTAATAAAATATTGCCAATACGGTAGTGAAAGAACTAGCGATTACAGGTCTCTCAGTTTGTTTGTGTCTGGTTCGCTCGGTTCATCATCTTCTTCGATTACATGTCCTTCTTCTCGTCACAAAAAATCATCTTCGATTGTTTTTTTTATGTTTAGGTAACTTTGCTTCATTTTATGATTATTAGATTATTTTGGAATCATGTAACATGATTCTAATAAATGGTTTGATAGCAACTAAACATCGAATCTCAGCGTATTTAGGTTTGGACTAGATCCAAATTCTAATAAACTGTAACAAGATTCTAATATTTTGGTTTGGTTAAGACACCGAATCTCAGCATATTTTAGAATCATGTAACAAGATTCTAATAAATTGTTTGCGTTCGTTAACACGATTGGGTTTTCAACTGGAATTCTTGGATCCAAAAATTTATGTATACTCGAGACCGGCCCATTAAAGCCTGGACCGACCCATTAAAGCCTGGACCGACCCATCTACAAATGGTCTGGTCCTCGGTCCCCAAATTACCCCTTAGCGGTCTTGGTCCCTGTCCGGTCCGGTATGCTCACCCCTAGTTTGTTTCAATTTTTCAGAACCGGATCGGACCTGGAACCGGACACATAATCGGTCCGATTGTGTGTAGTTGAACCGCTTTCATTTGAACTGTCGGTTACCGGCTGGACCAGTGAACCGGACCGGATTTCAAAATTTTTATTTATTTTTTTGTTTTTTCCTTTAAAATCTCATTTTCTAATTAATGTAGTATTCTAAGCTGCGTATTTTATTTATTTAATATTTCATATGTCATTAAAGTTACATATTCACATGAAAAGAAAAAATATATTTATATTTTATATCTATATATATAGTTTTAATTTTTATATTATTTATTACGTCATCCGATTTTTAAATCCGGTTCGACCGGTGAACTTTCGCTGCCTGATCCGATTCTAAAAACATTAGTTCGTGCAATCGTGGAAAACATCATTGAAGGAAAGGAGTTAGTCTACTTAGATGTGATTGCCTCCGTTTTCTATTTTAATATTAAAGAAATATGAAGAAAACTATTTAATACTTCAATTGTAATTCATTTGGTTATAAAATATACTTATTTGTATATATTTTTTTAAAATTATAAACCTATTTAAAACCTAACGTCTTAGCTACAGTGAAGGCTGACGTCGCACTATTGATTGATTTTTTTTCCTTTTTTTTTCCTATTCCCACTTTGTTTTACTGGTTTTCTATATTTTATGCAATCAAAAACCACAAGTTAGGCTTGTGGAGTTGGTTATCGGAGTTTTTATCCAAATAGTATTTTTAGAAAACTTATTTATCAAAATAGTATTGATTTAATATTATTTATCAGAATAGTGTTCTTTAAAACTTGATTGTTTCTCTCTTCTAATCTCATTTGATAACTTTAATTTATTAAATAAATATTTGTCTTAATCTTTTTTTAATTATAGTATTATGTCTCTACTAACCTTTTTTATGAATCTTGAAATAAACTTATAATTTTAATAAAACGTGTTAATCTAATAATTTCAATTATACCCCTTAATGTATTTAATAAAAAAGAAAATTAAAATCACTCTAATTTATAAACGATCATTTTTATAGTTTCTTATATAAATAACACAATATTAATATTGATCAAAACTAATTATGTTAGAGCATTCACAGCAGGTTCTGTATATGTTTGTGAGTGAGTTCTGCACATTTTAGGGAGTGGTTGTGATTGGAGCAGAGAGAAAATGTTATTGTTTATCTGTATATTTGTGAAAACACTGTTCACATCTATTAATTTTTTAATATTTTTTAAAAGTGGTTGTGAGTGTAGGAGAGAGAAAAGGTAATGATAAAGGTATAAAAAAATATTATTTAATTGAAAATGAGAGAGAAAATATAGTGATTTTTAGTGTAATTATAGAGATGAGCATAGAGAAGCTGATGGAATGTTCTTAGCTAAACAAGTTAGGTTAGATAGCCAATACCATAATTAAAAAAAAGATTAAGACAAATAATTATTTAATGAAATAGAGTTATCCAATTAGATTAGTAGAGAGAAACAATCATGTTTTTAAAAACACTTTTTAATAAATATTTTTAAAGCGGTTAATAAGTTTTTTATAAACACTCTTTTAGAAAAAACTCTTGGTTTTTTTTTTAACAGCAAATTTTTATTCTATTTTTTTGTGTCTTGGATGAGATTAGAACCCACAACCTTTTGGTTATGAGACTCTCCTCTTACCACTACACCCCAACCCCCCACCCTAGAAAAAACTCTTGGTTATTGTGCTTCTTTTAAAACTCACTTCCCTCCCCTGTCAACCCTGGTTCGAATCCTAGGGGTTAGATTTTTTTATTTTTTTATTTTTACTGTTTTTGTTTTATTAAAACTTCAAAGAGGAGTATACTGTTGTTACTTATGCTCTTTGGAATCTAATACATTCTTACATTTTTATACCTAACTTTTTTTTGTGTTTTTTTTTTCTTTTGATTACTCTTTTTTAATTGTTAGGCGTAATGTGAGAGACATAGTATATATCTATGGTTCGATCTTCAAAATCGATCCGCCTCAAATTCGTTCGTTACTTTTATATACTTAAGTACGTAAGTGTTAACGCCAAAACATTTTTTTTCTTTGGTTTTTTTATATTTTCTTTCAAGGTTAAACGAGTAGCCATAGCCTAATATGTTTTTTTATGTATCTAACTATATTTCTTTTGTAACCGCCTAATATGTTAAATGTAATTTGTATGTTATTACTTTTTCTAAAATATATAATTAATTCAAAAACTTAATAAATTCATATTCATTTTTATAACAATGAAGTTTAAGCCTCAATCTTATTTTTCTATTTTTATTATGATTCAGTATATTAAAAGCTAAATATTTTATTAAATAAATAATCTAGCAATGAAATATTAATTAATATAAAAATTAAAGCTTAAATAAAATAAAATACATGGACGAATATTAATATTTAATTAAAAATTGACGTGGCGGTTTCATGAAAAGTTTCACTGATTGATTTAAAAATACATTTTTTTTAAGTTTGTTATTTTATTAAAAGTCATGTAAAATTAATATATTTTTTTAAATCAAATCTTGAAATTTATTTTTTGGCGATTTTCTCCTAATGATTTCATTTGTCACGTGTATAGATGTATCGAATAACCAAAAGTTCATGTTATAATTCTTATCAACCATTCACCTAAGATATCTAGATATTTTTCTGATGCACTTACATTTTATCTAAATTATATTATATAAAAAAATATGAAACATTATAATCTATATCTATACTACCTAATAAACAAATAAACCAGGAGACGCATATCACAATCTGGTACATTCTAATCATGTTTTTCCCGTATATTTGTCCTATTAAATAATAATATTAAAATAATATATTTTTAAATATTTAATATATGGATACTTATTATTTAATTATGGATAGTTATTATATCATAAACAAAATGAATTTAATATGAATTAACATTTATCAATTATATAAAAAAATTTAATACCCAATTAAAAAAAAAAAAAATTAAAAATTAACTTAACAAAATTTATAACTGTTATCTCAAAGTATATTTTTTAAACACATATTTTGACGAGTTTATATGTTAACAGATTGCATTATATTTTATTCAACCCGTGTAATACACGAGTTTTTAAAGACATAATTGTTTTATTTCTAAGTATGTAAATCATATTTATTCAACCCGTGTAATACACGAGATACACGAGATTCTAACCTAGTTATTAATGAAATAATATATAAGTGTTGAAATTAATATTTTCTTATTAATTGTTTTTTCCTTTTTTACAATTTTATAATTATATATTTTCTTATTTGGTTTATGTGGCTAAATGGACTTGGAGGCTGAGTCTGGGAATTAAGGCTAATGCGCTTGTTTAGGCCTGGAAGTAGATAATGGATCGATGTTGCAGCTGCTGCTGTTATATAAGGAAGGATTAGGGTTATTTCCAGACTGACAATTCATTCTCTCATCGTTCATATTTGTTCACCGCTTCTCTGTTTGCTCCCATTTTAGGGTTTCTTGTTTGTAAAGAGATTCAGTCATTCTTGTTGTGAGTATAGCAGATTATCGTGTTGATAATCTGCAAGAGGTGTGTGATTCATTCTGGTTCAGACTTATAAAGTTCTGGTAGTTGTTGTTCATATATTCGAAAGTGTATTTTAGTATTAGATCTGTGTGATTAGTTATGGGTCTTGTGTTTGAACTCGATCTTCACTCGCTGATAGCGTGTGTTATGTATAGATAAAATATATATAAATATATATTTGTTTTAGAAATGGTTTTACGAGATCAGGTTTTAAATTTATAAAATGATAAATACTCAAACTTAAAACACACACAATAGGCAAGTGTACCTATCGCAGTGCAATATAGTTTAGGTAAGAACCAAGTGTCGAACCAATGGATACGGTCGAGTTCCAATACTCAACTTTGTTATCGTTTAATCGGTTTAATTAGTGAGTGGGTTTTGTATGCTTGTGAAGCAGAAAAGTAGATGACGGTAACGTAAATAACAGAAAAGTAAAAATATGCATGAAGTGTGTAACAGAAATGTAAATAGCAGAATAGTAAATAGCAGGAAAGTAAATATCTCAAGAATGATCAAGTCACGAAGAATATTGCTTTGGACTTCGAATCCGATTGGTATATGATAATGTTATGTTGACTAATCCGGTGGTATGACTAATACAAATGTGTGAACGGTACACGACTAGAGCCTCATTCTCATAACATTTGGTTCACGAATTATGTTCTTTGGAATAAAATGGTAGGATTCCCGGCTAGGGACATCGTTCCCCTCAACTCTTTGAATGCTATCTCCGAGTTGGTTTAAGACATCGAACTTAAACACCTTTATTATTATTTGAAAGAGTGATTGGACTTTGTTCACCGGGAGGCGGTGCAACAATGGGACCATGTATAAAGACGTACCGTTCCCAACGTGAGTTCATCAATTCTTGGTTTCGTAACAATTTCGTATAAAGACGTACGATCTTATTAATATTAACCAACCCTTGGCTTATCAAAATCAGCTTGAATAAAGACGTACAAGTTTCAAGAGAAGTTTGATTAAAAAGGTTTTACGGTCTTACACTTTAAAATCAAGAACACTCATAAGTGTAAAGACTAAATCAAGTAACGATAAAAATCCATCATGAAGATGGTTTTAAGAACGAATGACTAAGGAACATAAACATACAATTAGATTAATACGTTAAACATTAACATACAACAAACTTCATCTTCACCCTAGCAATACAAAGAGTTCAATCACGAATGGCCACACTAACTAGCGTAAAGCTGAGTTTCGTAGGCTCCCCTATTGTGGACAAAGAGGAGGAGCCTCTCTACTCTCTACTCTAAACTACAGAAACAGACTATCTTTAGGTGTGGTAATGTGTATTAGGGTGTGTGGAATGAATAACCCAAGCCATCTATTTATAGGCCTCAAAATGAGCAATGCACGGCCGTGCATTAGTTTGCATGGGCGTGCAAACACCTCGGGAATCAAATAGGGTACAAATGGCAGTGTACTAGGTCCTTGGGGAGTAAGGCAGGCTTTTCACTGCCGTGCAATGCAATGCACGGCCGTGCATTGCCCTGCCTGCTCCCTGTTTCGTCTTTTAGCTGCTTGTTGACTTGTGTTGACCTTGGTTGACTTCTTGGTGGTCAAAGCTTCGGGTTTGCTCTTCCAAAAGGCTTGCTTTCTTGATGTTTTAGGCTGGTTTTTGCTTTGTTCATTTTGGAATACCGAATAACCTGCAATTATGAAATATTAACGTTTTAAGTATCAATTGCAAGGCTTTTGTTCAATTAGTACCATAATATGGGGATTATTATGCATGCAAAACATGTATAAATTAGGGCATATCATAACACCCCATACTTAAACTTTGCTTGTCCTCAAGCAAACTTATGCATGATCAGACCCATAACTAAAAACTTTACAAAAAGGAAAGGGAGCTCCAAGTAGTTGGAGTCTCCGGAAAGTAAATTGAAATCGAAAGAATGCATGTCCAACTCTTAATGTCTAACTGGTAAAAGATCAACTTCTCTTTTTTTTAGATTATAAACATCAAGACTGAATCTTCCATAATTCAACCTTCTCAATTTCCTTGAAATATTTTTCAATATCTTCCTTGCAGATCGTTCGGCTGTTTTCTCCTAATACATCCACTTTTCTTTTGTATACTTCAATTTCTTGAGTGAGACAGATTCCTTCAGAATTGTCTTAACGGTAGCATACTTGAAATAACGACATAAGATAAACTAATGATTCTCCATCTTGAAGACAGTCAGCCAATAACCGATGTTTACGAAAAGCTGGTATGGGGATAAATGGGTAATGGTTGATATACAAGAAAAGGCTAGGGCTCAAAGGGCTAACTAGGCGGATATTTTTAGTATTTAGGTTTAAGGATAATATATAAGGGTAATAGGTCCTAGGTGCCTCAATCATTTTAATACAATTACTAGTTCATGGTCTTGATATGTATAAGTCATACAAGTTCTAATTATGCATAAAATTTGATTGAAAAACACTCAGTATAACAAACGAAAGAGCATGCGAAAATATGATAATAATGCTCGTGAAAGGCTCAGATTTTTCTCACATGAAAACGGATGGCATAGGGTTTAGTGATTCGTTATGCATAATATCTATTTGTTTCTACTTGCCATGTTTCCATTTATTCCTTTTTAGTTTAATTAAGCGCGAACTCAAAGAGGTTTAGATTTGTTGGGTTTTAAAATTTTCAAAATTTGTAGGGTTTTTAGTTTTTAGGAGAATAAGTTTTCGGTTAAAATAAGGTTTTAGTCAAATGAGTAGAAAATCACGAGTTTAGTTTTACTGTTTTGAGGAAGCAAGTTTGTCCTGAATCTCAAATTTCCACCCCATACTTAAAACTGTACATTGCCCTCAATGTACAAATGCATGTAATGAAGTGTTATGTAGGAAGTTAAATGCATGAAGTTTTAAGGAAAAAGAAACTGGTACTCCCCCGGTCAATTCGGTGTATAACCTATGGCCAATGCTTGCGACTGTCGTCAATGTTACGCCAAAAACTTCTATCAAATCTCTTACAAATTTGATGTGGTTTGCCGATGCCCAAGCTCGTAGAGGTGGAGTGGAACTCCTCAAAGAAATAGAGAGACTACTTGGTGATGCTATGCTACTTGACACACAAAGAAAAACATAAAAACAGAAACGGAAAATAAAACATAGTAGTTAAGCTACTAAGATTCTAGTATCGAGAAGGCATACCTGGGGGCTGAAGTACGAGAAACTTAAACTTGGAAAACCAAACCTGAGGTCCATGTGTTATGCCGTATGCACCAACTTCTCAATTTATTCATGATCATCGGTGTAACATCCCGAAAATAATAATAATAGGAAATAAAGCTTACGAACGAAGTTCGGGAAATAACGAAAGAAACATAACGAACTCGTGGGCTTGAATCGTGGGCTGGGCATGGGAGGCGCAAGGAGGAGGAGTAAAACCTTGCCTTTCTTATCCCTTGTCACACCACTTCATCATCTTCACCACAATTTTTAGAGAGAGAGAGAGTAGAGAGGAAGCTCAAAACCAACACCCGAGACCTTCATTCTCGACCCATGATCGTTGCTGAGCATTGCTGGAGAGTGGAGAAGGAAAGAACACGCGATAACAGGTACCAAATCGTTCTCAGATTCGATTTTCTGTATTGATTAAGTGGGTTTACGGTTTATATGGGTTTTTAATCAAAGATGAGATTTTACGATGGAATTGGACTAGAAAGCATGTATTTAGTTTCATGGAAGCTAAATACAAGTTTTGGACGTAAAAAGATTGGAACTTGGATCAAAAACGGAGTATTTGATCAAGAACAGATGAATCGTCTCTCCATGAATGGTCCGAAAACTCGGATACGTCCGAAAAGTATTTCGGAACACCATAGATTTCGGACAGGACTTTTCGATCGAAAAGTATCTCGGACAGAACATTTCGAACGAAAAGTATTTTGGACAGAAAAGGATTTCAGACAGACGTTTTCGAACAAAACAGTTCTCGGACAAAAGTTTTCGAACGAAAAAGCCATTAATAGAAAATAGTTCTAACACTAGAGTTTTCGATCGAAATAGATTTCGACCGAAAAAGATTTCGGACATAGGAGTTTTCTGATGAGATATGTAGGTTATAACCTTGTTCCATTCGTGACTCTTGAAACATATATATTAGCATCCCACCTAGCTTGAAGCTTCAGTGCTAAGTGAGATAGACACAATAGAAGTCAGGTGAGTTCTTATTGCCCTTTTTCCTAAACGGTTTTGGGCTGGCATGCATACTGTTAAAGAGATAGTTTTCAAAGATAAAGAATGTTTTATAAGAATTATATATTTTTATAAAATGAAAGACAAAGAGTTAAAGAGTATAGTATTATCTTTTAAACAAGTTTTTGAAAGATAACAATTAGTTAAAGTAAAGAACGATAAAGGAGTTGTACTTCGGTATAGCTCGACAGTGACAGTGACAGTGACAGATACCATGTTATATGCTTATGTGTTAATGTGTGCTATTTGTCTATTTGAAAGTTATGTGGTTATATTTCTAATCTGTGTAATAGTGTAATTGCATTGCATAGTAGTTGCATAGTAGAAAGTCCTGCAGGCATGCTAAAGTAGAAATCTCACCCTGAGGTGTGAGCAATGCTAAAGGAGTCTTACACTTCGGTGTAAGCAATGCTAAAGGAGTCTTACACTTCGGTGTAAGCGAGTAAGTCCTACCCTGAGGTGTAGGCAATGCTAAAGGAGTCTTGCACTGACGTGCAAGCGAGAAAGAAAGTCCCACCGTGAGGTGTGGGCAGCGCTAAAGTAAAAGTCTTACCCTGAGAGGTAAGCGAGAAAGGGATCTGGTTCTCGGACCATGATCCATATGTGATAGTTAAAGTGTGATAAAGTCACTTGTCCTGTACAAGTGAAACGATAGTCAGACAGAGTACAGGAGGACACCCTGGCGGGTTTCCTCAAAGCTAAAGTTTTAATAATAGAGAGTAACGTAATAGTTTTATAATTGTAACGTTGTAAAGTTTTCAAGTAAAGTTAAAGTGTTTTCAAAGAAAGAGAAAGTAAAGCTTATTTTATCTTTATAAAACTAAGCTACCAAAAAGAAAGTTTTACAGTTTAAAGTAAAGATAGAACTCACCAGCGTTAGCTGACTTTTAGTATGCATGACAGGTAGGAAAGACAAAGCGAAAGAAAAGTAAGAGAGCCGTGAGGGCTGGATAGCATGGACATCGGGCTGCAGCATTGAAGACTGATATTCCCAATCATGATAGTTCATATTATAGATAATGATTTACATTATCGTTTGTTGAATGTTTTAATTTAAAGACATCCGCTGTAATAGATTTTGATTGCCGGTTTAAGAACTATGTTTGTTATGTTTTGTGCCAACTATGAGATGTACCCGTTTGGGGCGTTTCAAGTTGGTATCAGAGCCATAGTTTGAGAGATTCAGACATTTTCAATAATGTCCGAACTTAAACTGAGAATGGGACAAAGAAAAGAAGGAAAGGAATGTCAGTCAGAGCAGCCCGTCCATGGAAAGATAGTAGACAGAAGGTAGTCAATGTCCTAACATAGAACATAGACAATAATGCCTTAGCACGGATAGTAGATAGTAAATGGTTTAGCATAGATAGTACATCGTACATGCTTTAGCATAGACAATAGATAGTAGACAGTAAATGCTTTAGCATAAATAGTACATAGTACGTGCCCTAGCATACACAGTAGACAGTTGACAGTAATGCCTAACAGTAGAAGCTCCGAACTTAAATGCGAAGGTTACCTTGACAATCAATGTCCTAACATAGAACATAGACAATAATGCCTTAGCACGGATAGTAGATAGTAAATGGTTTAGCATAGATAGTACATCGTACATGCTTTAGCATAGACAATAGATAGTAGACAGTAAATGCTTTAGCATAAATAGTACATAGTACGTGCCCTAGCATACACAGTAGACAGTTGACAGTAATGCCTAACAGTAGAAGCTCCGAACTTAAATGCGAAGGTTACCTTGACAAGAAATGTTCAGAACTCAAGTAGTAGGAGTAAATTAGTAATTTCATACCGGTCTCTATAATTAATAATTTACCTTACTCGAGGTGTTCTAAATTATTACCTATCATGATAACACGAGCTATCTTTGTTCGCAGTAGACACTAGCGGCTAGAGGAAAGAGAGGTGGTCGCACTGGGGTTGTACTGGTCGTCGAGGACGACCGCCAGGTAACCGAACACGACATGAGGAAAGTGAACACTCCCGCAATGAGACTGAATGGTGTACGTGGAGCATAATGACAGTGGGAACCATGTGTCAGTTCACGATGATGCCTATAACGAGGCGCTTGAGTTGGAACCGATTGTGAAGGAAGCTATCGCGGCAGAGGTTACTTCAATCTTGAAGAATGTTCTACCGAAAGCGTTGGGCGAGGCCTTAAAGAGTTTGATACAGGGAAGAAAGAGAGGAAAGAGGAAAGCAGCAAGAGAAATGAAGTCACTGATAGTGACGATTCTGATTATGAAATGGCAACTCGAGGTTGCAATTATAAGTCCTTTCGGGGGGTGACCCGCCGAAGTATGATGGACGGAAGGATGCTGTTGCAGCTTTCGAGTGGATAGAGAGGATGAACGGGGTGATCAACATTAGTGAGTGCTGTGATGACCAAGCGATCAAGTTTGCCGCTCACTCATTCACTAATGAGGCGTTGAGTTGGTGGAGATCGATTGAAAGAATCTAGTCTTCTACTGAGATGAAAAAGATGAAATGGGATGACATGAAAAAGCTGCTAATCACTAAGTTCTTCACGCATAATGAGATTAACAGAGTTGAGAGAGAACTTCTAGGGCTCTGTGCTGGCAGTATGACTCATCGCCAGTACACCTCCAAATACCAAGAGTTGGCTCAGTTGGTTCCACATCTGGTGGACACTGAGGAAAAGAGGATCAAGTATTATATCAAGGGACTACCACAGAGGGTCTGTGTGCACGTTAAAGCAAATGCTCCTACAAGCTTTGAATCTGTGGTATCACTTGCTGGAATAGTATATGTTGACTTCGAATCCGCGGACCCATTGCCTACCGAGAAGAAAGTGACTAATGCCATTAAACGGCCAGCTAAAGAGTGGGCGGGGCCGGAGACTAAGAAGCTGAGGATTGAGGACGGGTTGATTGTGCTAAGTGTGGCAGGAAGCACTCTTGCGAGTGCCTAGTTGGGTTGAATATTTGCTATAGGTGCGTAAAGACTGGACACTACTCACGAGAGTGTCCCGGGGCACAGTCTTGTTGTAACTGCGGAATACCTGGCCACATGGCCAAGGACTGAAGCAAACCCAAAGCTACTGGAATCGAGAAAGGAAAAGAAGCCGAAAAGCCAAAGGCAAGGACCCGAGCGTATGCACTGACACAAGAGGAAGCTAGAGGTGATCCAGATGTGGTGTCAGGTACGTTCATCCTTGATCATACCTTTGTCTCTGTACTGTTTGATTCGGGTGCAAGTAGGAGTTTTATATCATCCTCTATATGTAGAAGAATGAAATGCAAAGTTAGTAAGGTAGAACAGGCTTTCACTGTAGAGACTGCTGTGGGTAAGACTGCAAGAGTAATAGAACTAGTAGACAAATGTATGATAAAGATACATGGCCATAGATTCCCAGTTAGGTTGTATGTTATGACCTTGGGAGGGTTTGATATAGTTTTGGGTATGGATTGGTGAGCTGCCAACGAAGCCCGAATAGTATGTAGACGAAAGATAGTACAGCTCAAAGCTCCAGATGGTAGTGAGATTTTGGTTTACGGGGATCGCAACGGTTCATTAACAAACGTCATATCGATGATAAACGCAGAGAAGTACATAGGGCGCGGATGCGAGGCCTACATGGCCTATGTGATAGACAATGATGTAAAAGTGAAAGAGTTGAAAGACGTACCAGTGGTATGTAACTTCCCGGAGGTGTTTCACGAGGAGTTACCTGGGTTACCACCTGACCGGGAGACAGAGTTCCAGATAGACTTAGTGCCGGGTGCCCAGCTCGTGGCTAAAGCACAGTATCGACTTGCGCCTCTGGAGATGAAAGAGCTAATGATACAGTTGGAAGAACTTTTGGATAGGGGTTTTATCAGGCCGAGTATTTCTCCTTGGGGTGCTCCGGTTCTGTTTGTAAAGAAGAAAGATGGTGCCATGCGAATGTGCATCGACTACAGGGAGTTGAACAAACATACAGTAAAGAACAAATATCGGCTACCAAGGATCGATGATCTATTTGACCAGCTGCAAGGCGCGAAATGGTACTCCAAGATTGATCTGCGGTTGGGGTATCATCAATTAAATTAAGAGAAGTGGACATACCAAAGACGGCGTTTCGCACGCGGTATGGGCATTACGAATTTTGTGTGATGTCTTTCGGCTTGACGAATGCTCCAGAAGCATTCATGAGTATGATGAACCAAGTGTGTAGACCGATGCTGGACATGTCGGTAATAATATTTATAGATGACATACTTAATTTTTCGAAGAGTGAAGGAGATCATGCTTGTCATCTTCGAGAAGTACTAGAGACACTACAGAAAGAAAAGTTGTATGCCAAGTTCTCCAAATGCGCGTTCTGGCTTAAGGAGGTCCAATTCTTAGGCCACATTATTAACGCAGATGGCATTATGGTTGACCCGGCTAAGATAGAGGCAGTGAGGGAATGGGAAATCCCGAAGACGCCAACTGAGATTCGGACTTTTCTGGGATTGGTAGGCTACTATCGAAGGTTCATTCAGGACTTATCGAAAATAGCTTCGCCTCTGACAAAGTTGACACGCAAAGAAGTAAAGTACGAATGGGGATAAGGTCAGTCTAAAGCATTTGAAGAGTTAAAGAAGAAGTTGACCCAAGCCCCAGTGTTAGCACTACCCGAAGGTAGCGAGGACTTAGTGGTATATTCTGACGCTTTGGGACAAGGGTTACGGTGCGTATTAATACAGAGGGGAAAAGTGATCCCGTATGCATCACGACAGTTAAAGGTGCACGAATTTAACTACCCAACTCACGATTTTGAGCTCGCGGCAGTTGTCTTCGCGCTAAAGATTTGGAGGCATTACCTTTACGGGGTGAAATGCACAATTTATTCGGATCACAAGAGCTTGAAGTATTCCTTTGAGCAGAAATACCTAAATATGTGACAAAGACGGTGGTTGGAATTGCTAAAGGATTATGAATGTGAAATCCTATACCATCCGGGAAAGGCAAATGTGGTCGTTGGCGCCCTTAGCCGAAAAGAGACTCATTCTCCTATTAGGGTGAAAGCGTACCACTTAATAATAACACCAGATTTTTTGACAGAGCTAGAGAAAGCACAGACATAAGCGTTAAAGGAAGAGAACATAAAAAAAGAGAGAATGGTCGGTCAACAGGTAAAGTTGGAGATAAACACTCATGGAGTGAGGACCAGATGTGGTCGTATGTGGGTACCAAAGGGCGGAAAGCTTAGGGCCAAAGTACTCGACGAGGCCCATAAGTCTCGATATTCCATCCACCCTGGAACCACGAAGATGTACCAGGATTTGAGGAAAGAGTATTGGTGGCCTAACATGAAGAATGATGTGACAGAATACGTGAGCAAGTGTCTGACTTGCTCACAAGTTAAAGTAGAGCATCAGAAACCATACGGGAAGATCCAACCTCTAGAAATACCCGAATGGAAGTGGGAGCGTATCACCATGGACTTTATTACAAAGCTGCCCCGCACAGCTAAAGGCCACGATACGATTTTGGTTATAGTAGATCATCTGAGAAAAAGTGCACATTTCTTGCAGATCCGTGAAACGTATTCGTCTGAGAAGCTGGCAGAAGTATTTACCAATGAAATTGTGTCTCGACATGGCGTGCCATTGTCGATTGTATCTGACCGGGAAACACAATTTACATCAAGATTCTGGAAAAGATTTCATGAGTCACTGGGTACAAGATTGAACATCAGCATGGCTTATCACCCACAGATGGATGGTCAGTCGGAAAGGACCATCCAAACGTTGGAGGACATGCTCCGCGCTTGCATTATAGACTTCGGTGGCAGTTGGGATAGTCACCTACCACTAGCAGAATTCTCCTACAACAACAGCTACCACACCACTATTGGTATGCCGCCTTACGAAATGTTGTATGGTAGAAAATTTCGAACCCCGGTTTGTTGGGGCGAGATAGGACAGAAACAGTTAGGAGGCTTAGAGGTAGTCACAGCAACCTCTGAAAAGTTTGACCAGATTAAGGCCAGGATGAAAGTAGCACAGGACCGTCAGAAGTCCTATGCGGATAAGAGGCGAAGACCTATCGAATTCAATGTCGGGGATCAAGTATTATTGAAGGTATCTCCCTGGAAGGGGATTATACGATTCAGAAAGAGAGGGAAGTTAAGTCCAAGATTCGTCGGACCTTTCAAGATACTGACACGGGTTGGTGAAGTTGCTTACCGGTTAGAATTACCTGATGAGTTGAGTGGAATCCACCCTACCTTCCACATGTCACACTTACGCAAGTGTTTAGCTAACGAATCAGCGCATGTGCCACTTGACGACATCGAGGTAGATAATAGCCTCAATTACATCGAGTAACCAATTGCCATACTAGACAGAAAGGAGAAGCGATTGCGGAATAAAGTGATTCAGTTGGTTAAGGTACAATGGAAGCATCGTAAAGGATCGGAAACTACTTGGGAAACCGAAACGGAAATGAAGGAGTCGTATCCCCATCTGTTTGACTTATGACAGGTTTCGAGGACGAAACCTTTCGTAAGGGGTGTAGACTTGTAACATCCCGAAAATAATAATAATAATAATAATAGGAAATAAAGCTTACGAACGAAGTTCGGGAAATAACGAAAGAAACATAACAGACTCGTGGGCTTGAATCGTGGGTTGGGCATGGGAGGTGCAAGGAGGAGGAGTAAAACCCTGCCTTCCTTATCCCTTGTCACACCACTTCATCATCTTCACCATAATTTTTAGAGAGAGAGAGAGAGTAGAGAGAGGAAGCTCTAAACCAACACCTGAGACTTTCATTCTCAACCCACGATCGTCGCTGAGCATTGCTGGAGAGTGGAGAAGGAAAGAACACATGATAACAGGTACCAAATTGTTCTCAGATTCGATTTATGTATTGAATATGTGGGTTTAGGGTTTATATGGGTTTTTAATCAAAGATGAGCTTTTTACGACGGAATTGGACTAGAAAGCATGTATTTAGCTTCATGGAAGCTAAATACAAGTTTTGAACGTAAAAAGATTGGAACTTGGATAAAAAACGAATTATTTGATCAAGAACAGATGAATCGGCCGAAATCTCCATGAATGGTCCGAAAACTCGGATACGTCCGAAAAGTATTTCGGAACACCATAGATTTCAGACATGACTTTTTGATTGAAAAGTATCTCGGACAGAACATTTCGGAAGAAAAGTATTTTGGACAGAAAAGGATTTCGGACATATGTTTTCGAACAAAACAGTTCTCGGACAAAAGTTTTTGAACGAAAAAGCCATTAATAGAAAATAGTTCTAACACAAGAGTTTTCGGTCGAAATAGATTTTGACCGAAAAAGATTTCGGACATAAGAGTTTTCTGATGAGATATGTAGGTTATAACCTTGTTCCATTCGTGACTCTTGAAACAGATATATTAGCATCCCACCTAGCTTGAAGCTTCAGTGCTAAGTGAGATAGACACAGTAGAAGTCTGGTGAGTTCTTATTGCCCTTTTTCCTAAACGGTTTTGGGCTGGCATGCATACTGTTAAAGAGATAGTTTTCAAAGATAAAGAATGTTTTATAAGAATTATATATTTTTATAAAATGAAAGGCAAAGAGTTAAAGAGTATAGTATTATCTTTTAAACAAGTTTTTGAAAGATAACAATGAGTTAAAGTAAAGAACGATAAAGGAGCTGTACTTCGGTACATCTCGATAGTGACTGCAATAGTGACAGATACCATGTTATATGCTTATGTGTTAACGTGTGCTATTTGTCTATTTGAAAGTTATGTGGTTATATTTCTAATCTATGTAATAGTGTAATTGCATTGCATAGTAGTTGCATAGTAGAAAGTCCTGCAGACATGCTAAAGTAGAAGTCTCACCCTGAGGTGTGAGCAATGCTAATGGAGTCTTACACTTCGGTGTAAGCGAGAAAGTCCTACCCTGAGGTGTAGGCAATGCTAAAGGAGTCTTGCACTGACGTGCAAGCGAGAAAGAAAGTCCCACCCTGAGGTGTGGGCAGCGCAAAAGTAAAAGTCTTACCCTGAGGTGTAAGCGAGAAAGGTATCTGGTTCTCGGACCATGATCCCTATGTGATAGTTAAAGTGTGATAAAGTCACTTGCCCTGTACAAGTGAAACGATAGTCAGACAGAGTACAGGAGGACGCCCTGGCGGGTTTCCTCAAAGCTAAAGTTTTAATGATAGACAGTAACGTAACAGTTTTGTAATTGTAACGTTGTAAAGTTTTCAAGTAAAGTTAAAGTGTTTTCAAAGAAAGAGAAAGTAAAGCTTATTTTATCTTTATAAAACTAAGCTACCAAAAAGAAAGTTTTACAGTTTAAAGTAAAGATAGAACTCACCAGCGTTAGCTGATTTTTAGTATGCATGACAGGTAGGAAAGGCAAAGTGAAAGAAAATTAAGAGAGCCGTGAAGGCTAGATAGCATGGACATCGGGCTGCAGCATTGAAGACTGACATCCCAATCCTGATAGTTCATATTATAGAAAATGATTTACATTATCGTTTGTTGAATGTTTTAATTTAAAGACTTCCGCTTTAATAGTTTCTGATTGCCGGTTTAAGAACTATGTTTGTTATGTTTTGTGCCAACTATGAGATGTACTCGTTTGGGACGTTTCAATCGGGTTGCCTCCCAGAAGCGCGGCATTTATCTTTAAGGGACAAGGGACGAATCATAGTTGAATATGCTATCTTGAAGATCCGCTTGGGATTGCATTATCTTTAAGGGACCTATGAGCATGACGTCCTCACATTTGGCAAATTACTGAAGTTTTACTTGATCCTCTCATATTTTCTGACGTCTACTTTATGAGAATCAAACCCCAGGCTAAATTGACAATGATATTACATCAAAGTCTACCCATTTTTTGGGTTAGCAAGCTCATAATCATTTTCATGGGACGCTATTTTTATGAGATTATTTCCACAACATGACTGTTTATTTCCTCATCTAGATGAATAACGGATTACTTCTGAATCATTTCAATACACATCCAGAAAGATGTAGACGTCTAATGTTATCCTATCAAAATTGGCCGACTTGATGTAATGAGTAGACCATTTTTTATAGACTCCTTGTTATGTGTCAGAATTTCATTTCTGACCAATACCCAAATTTGATTTGTGGTGATAGTCTATTCAATGTCTAATCATTGAACTGGCATCTGGTCTCTTAGCTAGACTACTTGATTAGTTCATTCTGGATTTTTAGTCACTTTCTCTATCTAGATCTTATGGTGATTTGATTTTTAGTATAACTCATTGCTAACCTTGGGCAATATGTATACGAACCTTTAGTTGAAATTCATCAAACATGGTTATATTAAATCGAGACTAACACGCGAGTTGGTACCGAATCCTAATGCTTTGTGGTGAGGTTACATAGCACCGGGTCATCACTGACATCTATTTTATAATGATGACTCATTTGCTATAACACTTCATAGGATTGAGTAAATTTGACTCTTAGCAAATTTATCTCGACAGAATCCTAGTATAATCTCCTATGTTTGTTAATCTTTGGTTTCACGACTCGAGTTTGGTACAATCATACTGGTACTCATTATATACTTGCTTTGTAAAGTTTTAAACTTAGATTACTCGTTGTTAATTTATTCTCTAATGACTAATCATCACTCTTCAATTCTAGTACAAGAAGTGTGAATCTCGTCTTTTTGTTATGGTGATTTTCAAAATTCCCTTTATCTACTTTTACGGTTATGTTGTATACACACAAACTATGTTGTGTCGCCTTATGACGCAACAATGTACTGACATTTATGAGTAATTACTATTACTAGCAATACGTAGATACAACAACCCGAGATTCCACAAAGGGATGTGGGAACAAATTTCAATAGATTTCGTTACTAGGCCTGCCTAGAACATTGGGTGGCTATGATTTATTTTGGGACATTGTTAACCATTTAACGAACTCTTCACATTCCCTACTTATCCGAGAGGACTTCTAGATGGTAAAGCTAGCTCGAATGTATAGTAGTGAGATTGTAGCAAGGCATGGAGTGCCTGTTTCCTTTATCTCCGATAGGGATAGTCGCTTTACATCCCATTTCTAGCAGATACTACAGAAAGCCTTGAGAACACGCTTAGATATGAGCACCGCTTACTATCCTCAAACTGACGGTCTAAGTGAATGAACTATTCATACCTTGGAGGATATGCTCAGGGCTTGTGTGTTAGAATTTGGTGATAATTTGGATACTCTTTTACATTTGGTCGAATTTCCTTACACTAACAGTTATCACACTAGTATTAAATGAGCGCCATTAGAAGCTCTGTTTTGACTCAAATGTTGATCACCATTTTGTTATGTGCTGAGGTTGGTAATAATCATTTGATTGGTTTTGTGGTGTACAAACCGAAACTACCTCAATAGCCTAATGGTATATACGATACTTATCATATAAGTAGTTAGCCAATGAATCCGTAATACCACCTAAGGAAGTTCGTATTGATGACAACTTTCATTTTAATGAGGTGTTATCTCTTTGTATTCTAAATGCATGGTATGATCATCCTTCATAACCGATAGTATTGGTTATCACTGTGACACGTTTTATTCCAAATGAGTCGTGGTGAGACTACCGACACTTTGGATCTTGATAACACCTCTCCTACTATAATTTTATGGTTAATATTTATAATAGTATTCCTTAATGGAACCAAGCAGAATGATACTTTTCCTTGCTTATAAAAGGATACTAAATCACCGGATTTTGTAACATAATATCATTCTAGATTTGTACCAACTTTGTATACCTATATATATCAATCCTATGGTGGATTTCTTAATATTCTGAATAACACCAGCAGTGTACCTTTTAACCGATTGGGTGAAACAATGATCTATAGATTCTTTGGAATTCGAAGGATTTTCTCTAATGATTATTCAATTTGCTTTTGAGCCTAACTAGGTGTAACCTACTCTTTGTGATTCTTAAATCTCAATTTGTCAAATCTCTCTGCTATATCTAGGAAACTAGATTTCCCTTGATGATCATACATGAATAAAGTTACGAAAAAGAACTTGTCAACTATTATACCAGTTGAATTTCGGGATGAAATTTTGTTAACTGGGTGAGAATGTGACAACCGCGACTTTTACGGTCAACACCTGTGTTCGACGAGTTTGTATAATAATAATAGTATTATTATTATGTTGTAATAAACGGAAAGAACTCGTTGGAGAACGATAAATAATATCAAATTTTATTTGGGTGTTATTATGTCAAAAATTTGCTCAAGTTCGGGTTTATACACGTTAACACCCGAGTCGAGCGGTTTCGTAAAATTTTAATTTAAATCCGAAAGGATATATATTTATGAGACGCAAGGACTCTAGGGAAAATAATAAATTATAATAAGTTATTTTTGGGTAAAATAACGCCTCTATTTTTATCGGGTTCGTTTAAGCGAGAAACCGGCACGCGATTAGAGACCACGAGGGATATAAATACCCCACCTTTCTCCTCACCTTCTCATTTGAAAAATTCAGAAGAAAAAGTTAGAGAGAGAGAGTCGAGAGGGCTGGAGAGGATTCCGGCGAAGTAGTGGTGGTCCGGCGGTGGTGCATGGCAGCCAACAGTGGTCCGGCGCGGCGGTCGGTGGCGGCCGAAGGCGTCCGAGGCCCTTTTTGACCTAGATCCATTTCTCTATGTTCCAAACGCGATGGTAAGCTCCGATCATCCTAAATCTATGCTTAAGTTCGTTAAAAAGAGTTTTTAAAATCTGTCTAGAAAGTTTTATGCATGCGCAGTTGCAAAGATCGGACGATCCATCCGACCGTTAAAAATGCATAAATTTTGGACAGAAGGTTATCAACTCATAGACGCAAAACCCTACCGGAGAGATTTTTTATCAGAGCTCTCTATGTATGCTTTTTGTACCCTCGAATGCGACTGATCGGATTTTCGGATTCGAAAAACTGGGTCTCAAAGAATCGTCGATCCCCGGAAATCCGACCGTTGGATCGGGACGATTTTTGGATAGTAGTTTCTAAACATATATATATGAATGTTTTCACCAAAGGAAATTCCGATCAGATGTTGGAAACTATATTTTTGAATATGAATAGATTGTAACAGTTTGTAAGATCTAAAACAGGAAATTGATCGGGTTGCATGACCATCCTAACGGCATTGCATGTCGGTTTTGAGCATGTGGAAATGCTCGGGAGATAAAAACCATCCTTATCGTGGTTTTGATTCGTATTGCATGTGAAATACGTTAGGTTCCGCATACGCGAACCATTTATACGGAAGTTATAACTTTACCCGTTAAACTTTAATTTTATGTTAGAATAGTTTTATGAGTCATTTGTTGGGGATTGAACCCGAAAATATTTAGTATTGAGATATTTGTTATTTATAGTGGTTATTAGGTTATAAACCTAACCCCGGTTCATGTGGAACTAATATATTTATTTTTATACAACAATTGTTTTTTTATGGATTTTTATAAACTTTTGATTTAGCTTCCCAATTTATTTTTAAACTATAGAACTTATATTAAAAGTGAGATCTGAAAAGTTTGACAATCTAAATCCAAGTGGATTATTTACTAAATTTTATACAAGTTTAATACAATTTAATGAGTGAAAATTGGGAAAAATACTTTCGAATATTAAAAAAATCTATTTTTTGGACAGAAGCTTGTATAGGATACATATAGACTCCTGTTAAAATTTCATGAATTGTGGAGTTGTAAAAATACGTATTTTGTATTTCTTATGTTTTAATAAGTGAAAATTGGATTATATACTTCTGGTCCGGTTTTGAACTTAAAATATTTAATGGGATTTTATATGGACATATAACTGACCTGGTAAACATTTGGTGAAATTTTAACATGTTTAACTATTTTTTCTGAATTTATTGATTTTCAAGCATATTATATTCATAATAAATAATCTGAATATTTAAAAGTTATTAAACTTGGTCAGTAATTATTTTTCATATATATTTACATTGGGTAAAAGTTTCAAGTATTTCTTTTAAGTCTAGATATTGTTTCAAGTAGAAGAGTCTAGAATGTTTGGTAGTTACGGTCAATTTGTATCTAATCTGTAAATAGCATGTAATCGTTCAATGTTATTAACTTTGTAACTGCCAAGTTTCCTTGGTAACGAACTTTTCAATCAATACAATTGACCGTTGATTTACTTTGTGTTCTTGATTCATTTGCTCATTATTTGACCTTAGATTGTTTGATTCCGTCTTCAATCTAAGTACAAATTTGATGTTCTTGATAGATAACGATCCTAAATACATCTTATAAGTTCTTACAAAAAAATTTTTAGTTCTTTAAATTTGTTTTTCTGCTATAAATTTATTATATTTTTTATATTTAGTATTTTATTTGTTTATTCTGTAGAACCTAGTTAAACATTATATTTATCAATGAGTTATTAATAAACTTTCAAATTCCTTTTATATTTACACATTTAGGTAGTGTTTGGTATGCATGAATGGATGGTGCATTGGAATGAATCATTACGTTGGAATTAAACAAAACATGTTTGGTATCACATAGGAATGGAATGTACCATTACATAAGAAATGTGATTCTTTCATTTTTAATGATTTTCATTCCTTGAGAGATGGGTGTTTTTTTTTCATTCCTTCAAGGAATTAAATTATCTTGTTTAATTAATAACCGAACCATGACCCGACCCATGACTAGAACCATGATCCGACCCATGACCCTAACCAAGGACCGACCCATGACTCGAACCATGACCCGTCCCGTGACCTGACCCCATGACCTCGAACCATGGACCAACCATGACCCGACCCATGACTTGACCCGTGTCCTGACCCATGACCCGACCCATGCCCATACCCATGACAGGAACCATGACCCGTCCCATGGCCTGAACCATGCCTCGAACCATCACCCGTGCCGTGACCCGACCCATGACCCAACCTATGCCCGGACCCATGACCCGAACCATTACACGTCCCATGACCCGAACCATAGTATAAATTTATTAATTACAAATATTTTATTTTTCATAAAATATTTTCCTGGCTATCAAACAACACGAAGTAATGATTTGTTTAATTCTCATAGGGTAACCAAACATGACAAGGGAATGGTAATGTTCAATTTCTTTTCTTTGTCCATTCTATTCACTCGTCCATTCCATTGCTTTGTTCATTCCATTACATCATACCAAACAGACCCTTAGTTTCTTATTGATAATCTCTATTTATATATAAATTTAAATTATAAAAGAACTTATTTTGTAACCTTTTGCTTGAATTTCTGAATGTAAAGAATTTAAATAGGAGCATTATATATTCAAATCTAGAATATTATTATTATTATATATATAGTAAAATCCGTGGCGAGTGAACAGTAATCACGTCCTAATAAGAAGTTGTCATGTGACGGTTTTTTATTGGTTTTTTTTCAAACTTATATATATGTTGCGGTAAGCTAAACAAAAGTGGGCAAGCGCTCGATGGTCCGTGCATCGCTTCTACACCCGCGAGACGCGGTTTTGAATCCCAACCCCCTCTTGCCGGTTCATCTGCTAAAGCCAACAGTTCTCTACTGATGTCAGCTTGAATTTAAAAAATATATATTTTAATTTTCTTAATGATTTAAATTAATTTTTTTACTTTTCTTAATAATTTAATTTTTTGGCTTTAACTTTTACAGTATAAAGTTTTTTAAGAATGCTAAATTTGATTTTATTAAATTACCGCCGTGACATGTATGTTTTGATATTTGAAATGAGGCCACCATAAATTCGTATGATTCTCTTTACGTACTTTAATATAACATGAAGCAGTGACCTTATTTACTGGTTATTATTTATACAATGTTAAAGTAAATTAATATATAGTTACTTTGTGGGAACTAAGTCAATTGTTCCGCATGTAGATATTATTGATCATGTGCGGTTTGTACATTTACATAAGATAAAAGAAAATATCTTTTTAAACAACCGAAAATAATGATGTTACACATGTGTAATAAGTAGAGATAAGAGTAGTCGTTTCTTTTCAAAAGAATCTACAGTTAAAAATATTTTATTTCAGAAATATAACAAGATAAATTGTGATTGAGGATTTTTTTATTTTTTATTTTTGAAGTTCGTTATGTTTTGTCCCATGTAATGATTATAAAGTTGTATTGTAACGATTTGTCTATAATATTATTCCTTTCTTCTTGTTGAAAGTTCAATAATACTTCTAAGCAGCGGTATCTCAACCCACACGTTGCAGCGGAAAGTGCTTCATGATATTAAATACCTAAACGTGTTCGAGAAACCTAAAGTATAAAATATTAAAAGGAGTGCTCGGAAAACATAAGATATAAAAAATGTTAAGTAACCACTAAAGTTAATACATGTAAATTTTTTTAACATATTACATAAACCCATCTGGAAATTCCAAGAAGTTCTATCTTGCAAACCCATTTCTGAACGTTTCTTCTGCAGCTGCATTTAAACTTTATTCCTTCATCTTCCTCTAAATTGTTGTTTATTTTCTCACCATTGAAAGAAGTCAATGAAAAGCTATTAAAAACTAAAGAAATTGAACACTAATAGTCCAAGTTACAAAAAACTAAAAGTACCATATACACAAACAATTGAGGCTCAAATCCGTTTACCAACAAAGTAATATGATTAGAACGTCGTAGCTGCGACAATGGTTAGGGTACAACCCTAAGTACCCAATGTGATCCCACCAATGAAGGAGTGACACCTCATTTTTACACAACTCCCTTACCAACTACCCAAATTGGTAGGGGCACAACCCAAACTACCATAATACCCAAATTAGCCGTTGGAGAGCAGCTTCCCACTCTCCACAACCGGGTACTTATACCCGATTTGCATACCCGCCACGGGTACCCGCAAGGCTTGCGGCGGTGTACCCGTTGTACCCGAGATACCCGAACGTGGTACCCGTAAGACGCCCCCATCATCCTTACAAGTGGAGAACCCAAGATGTATCTCGCACTTTCCGTCCTCCGATTTTGCCACGCCAGGCTACTGAAGATCTAAGGTCTTGAACCGATCTCAACTCAGTTAATGTTCAGTCATCAAAACCTCGTCTGTTAACCTGCTACTATAATCAAAACCCCTAAAGTCATTAGATTTAGTAAATAGCATAAAATCACCGAGCCAAAATGAGTTGCAAGTACTGGGAAAAAAGTTGTGATGAATATACACATACCATGACATTTCAAGACAACAAAGGCGCAAGCGATAGACATAGCCAAAAAATATAAATAACAAACATGTGAACTATAAGGTAGTGTTTGGTATGCATGAATGAAAGATGGAATGGAATGCGCCATTACGTTGGAATGAAATAAAACATGTTCGGTATCACATAGGAATGGAATGGACCATTACGTAAGGAATGTGATTCTTTCATTTTTAATGATTTTCATTCCTTGGGGGATGAGTGTTTTTTTTTCATTCCTTCAAGGAATGAAATTATTTTGTTTAATTAATAACCGATCCATGACCCGAACCAAAGACCGACCCATGACTCGAACCTTGACCAGTCTCGTGACCCGACCCATGACCCTAACCAGGGACGACCCATGACTCGAACCATGACCCGACCCATGACTCGACCCATTACCTGACCCATGACCCGACCCATGACTCGACCCGTGACCTGACCCATGACCCGACCCATGCCCTTACCCATGACATGAACCATGACCCGTCCCAAGGCCCGAACCATGACTCAAACCATGACCCGACCCATGACCCTAACCAGGGACGACCCATGACTCGAACCATGACCCGACCCATGACTCGACCCATTACCTGACCCATGACCCGACCCATGACTCGACCCGTGACCTGACCCATGACCCGACCCATGCCCTTACCCATGACATGAACCATGACCCGTCCCAAGGCCCGAACCATGACTCAAACCATGACCCGACCCGTGACCCGCGACCCGTCCCGTGACCCGACTCATGACCCGAACCTTGGACCAACCATGATCCGACCCATGGCTCGACATGTGACTTGACCCATGACCCGACCCATGCCCGTACCCATGACCCGTCCCAAGGCCCGGACCATGTCTCGAACCATCACCCGTGCCATGACCCGACCCATGACCCGACCTATGCCCTGACCCATGACACGTCCTAAGGCCCGAACCATGTCTCGAACCATCACTCGTGCCGTGACCCGACCCATGACCCAACCTATGCCCTGACCCATGATCCAACCCATGAAACATCCCATGACCCGACTCATAGTATAAATTTATTAATTACAAATATTTTATTTTTCATAATATATTTTACTATTACCAAACAACTTGAATTAATGATTTATTTCATTCCCACAGGGTAACCAAACATTACAAAGGAATGGAATGGTCCATTTCTTTCCCTTGTCCATTCCATTCAGAAACCATATACTACAAAAATAATCTATTTTATTGATAAAAGTGGTTTAAGAAGCCTTTTGGGCTACTAAACTCGTTCCCCTTTTAGTTATTTTTTTTTAAATCGGCCCATTTAACCTGTTTCAGATCAAACACGGCCCAAATCGACCCATTCATGAACAAAATGGATCTAAATTACCACCTTGAATCGGCTACTAATAGATAAATAAGCAAGTATTGAAGGCGAATTCCCTTAAAAAGAAAATCCTTTCACACAGCTCCAAATACTAAATGTAACATTCGAAAAACGCGACACTTTTGCTTGGGCCAAAAGAAAGAAAGAAGTAAGGATGATGGGCTTGAGAGTGATGGGCTTGGCCCAAGAGGGATGAAAGGGGCTAAAATAAACCCTAGCTTACAAGCATTCAACCCCCATTTCCTTCCCAAGCTTCACAAATTCGTCTAGAGAGAGATAATTCTATAGAGAGAAAGTCAAGATTTGGGTTGTTTTGCTCCAAGATTACTTCCAACATGTGTCTCCAACATCTAAGAAGAAGAATCCACGAACAAACATGTTGATGCAGATTTGTGACTGATGATTTATCGGTGTTTGTTAGAATTGATAGCAACATTTAAGGGGGAGTCTGTTGATGCAGATTTGTGAATGTGGCTACAATTCTCTAAGCGAAACTAGGTAGTATCGCTTAGACTAGTTCAAGCGAAGCTAGTCAGTTTCTCTTAAGCATGTCAGGCGAAACTGATAGCTTAGTTCCGCTTACACCTGTTGATTCACATGCAACTATAAATAGGACTAGAGTGTTCTGTTGTAGTTAAGCATAGAAAGCATTTCAGAAGTATTATCTAGAATAGAGAGTCATTGAGTGTGGTGTGAGTCACCGACCCTAGGGGAGCTCACCTAGGGTTGGACATTGAGCTTAAACGAGATAGATGTAAACTCCTTCAGTTTGTAATCTATGATGACGGTTGTATTAATAAATATCGTTTCTGTTTCATCTTATGTTTCTATTTTTGTTTTGTTTGATTGATTATTTGACTCGCACTTGCTTCCGTCTCTACACGAAGAATCAAGAGTGATTGTTGTAGATCCGAATACGGGAGACCCACGGGACTGTCAGCCAAGGGGGAGTCTGTTGATGTGGATTTGTGACTAGTGATTTATCAGTGTATGTTAAAATTGATAGCAACATTCAAGGGTGGAGTCTGTTGATGCTTATTTGTGAATGTGGCTAAAATTCTATAGGGGCATTTACATATATCCCCTTTCTAAGTTCCTTTATTACATATTTACCCAACTCTAAAATTTAATTACATATTTCCCTTTCCTAAAACCTATATATTACATATTTATCCAATTCATTTAAAATAACTTATTTTATTACCAGCTTACCCTTAATAAACCAATTAAAGTACTATTTACATATATCCCCTTCCTAAATATTTGTGAGGGGCAATTGGGTAACTTTAAGTTAATTGGGAAAATATGTAATTAAAGTTAAGGGTTGGAGATATATGTAATTTAGAAGTTTAATAGGGGGAAATATGTAAAAAAAACCAATTCTCTAAGCGAAACTAGGTAGTATCGCTTATACTAGTTCAAGCGAAATTAGTCATTTTCGCTTAAGCATATCAGGCAAGACTGATAGCTTAGTTTCGCTTAGACCTGCTGACTCACATGCAACTATAAATAGGACTAGAGTTTTCTGTTGTAGTTAAGCATAGAAAGCATTTCAGAAGTATTCTCTGGAATAGAGAGTCACAGAGTGTGGTTTGAGTCACCGACCCTAGGGGAGCTCACCTAGGATTGGACATTGAGCTTAAACGAGATAGATGTAAACTCCTTCGGTCTGTAATCTGTGATGACGGTTGTATTAATAAAGATCATTATGTTTCATCTTTTGTTTATGTTTTTGTTTTGTTTGATTGATTCTTTGACTCGCACTAGCACGTCTCTACAGAAAGAATCAAGAGTGATTGTTGTAGATCCGAGTATGGGAGACCCCAGGGACTATCAGGTGGTATCAGAGAGGTGTTAAAGAATCGGAAGGACTAATCGCCTATTCGATTCACATTTGCTCTTGATTCGGTGCGCAAATTCACCAAGAGACGTTAATTTCGTGGTAAAGTTGACATTTTGATCCGTTAAAAGTCTGTATCTTATGATTTTGATCAAGTTTACCGGTTGATTTCTTTGAATCCGAACATCTCTGAGAGATATGATGATTTTTATGAGTTTTGGTTCGAGTTTGAGGTGCTGAACTTGAAGATTTTCCCCAAATCATTCAAGATTTTGTTGCAGGCGAAACTACTGTGGAGTGCATCAGTGTAGGCGAAACTAGTTTCTGTTCTTCAGTTTAGGAAAACTGATTCCAGGCGAAACTAGTGTCCTAGCGAAACTAGTTCAAAGCGAAATTGATACTTTCACTTGAATCCTGTCAATCAAAATTAGCAGTGTTCATATTTTCACTTCTGTCAAAATTTCCCTCCAAGCGAAACTACTGTGACCAAATACTCTTAATAAAAAAAATTATTTTGGGAAAAAAAATTTGGATAAAATTTTTTGAGGATGTTTATACCTATGTTTCAGGCCATTTTTGAAAAGATGATAATGTGGGATAGTGGTTTGACCGAGAACCATATTTTACATACGTGGCTTGATGAAACAGGGAAGAGAATTGTTAGTATTTCAAGTTTTTTGCAAAATTTGAAAATTGCTCGCAAAAAGTAAAGTGATCTAGATTGTGTTCAAGATTCGACATGATTCAGTTGTGGTTTGATTTCTCATTTGGGATCCGAGATTGACGAATAGACAACCTATTTTAAGGATGTTGGACAAACAACCTAGTAGGAGGGGTTAACAAGGAATGAAAACCAATTTGAGGACCGTTAGATATATGATGATCACTATAAAGCGTGTGTTTGTGATTTTTGTCAAGTATTTTCGCGATAAAGTTGGTTATTTGTTGTCGACTAGTGGCAGATTGAACCTTTATTATATGTCGATTAGTTAAGTAACATCCTTCTGTTTCTAATTTAATCAAGAGAAGCTTGTGTCTTGAGGGGGGAAATCTGAAATAAAAGACTTCGGGATTTTAGTTGAGTTATGAATGTACAAAGCAATGTCAGACACAT
This sequence comes from Smallanthus sonchifolius, assembly GCA_023525975.1. Lineage (NCBI taxonomy): Eukaryota > Viridiplantae > Streptophyta > Magnoliopsida > Asterales > Asteraceae > Smallanthus > Smallanthus sonchifolius. The sequence continues at coordinate 12,609,765 of CM042028.1, read as the reverse complement.
CTGGTTTGAAGACAAAGATCAAGTAAAGAGATTATGGTTGTTGCACACCATATACGAAGTTCATTTTGCGAATCGAACCGAATTTCTTGTCTTTGTGGGAAGTGATTAGTTCGATGTTGATTGCTGGAAATTCAAACTCTCTGCTGACGTTTATCAGACGTGATATCCGCTGACGTTTATATATTAGTTGGAGGTTACTGTTGAGGGGGGTGAAAGTCCTTGTGGAGTCTCCGAACACGTAGGAACTCTACGATCACAACGCATTACTCTAGATTCTATGTAGAGACGGAAGCATGAGCGAGTCAAATCAAACACAAACACATAAGATATAGATGTAACACATAATCGATCTTTATTAAATAACGAACTCGTCACACGAATACAATACCAAAGGAATGTACATCTCTCGTTTAAGCTCCATGTCCAACCCATAGGTGAGCTCTACCTAGGGGTGGTGACTCACCTCTCACAGAGAATCACTCCCTCTCTGTGTATGCAAATATGCTTGCATGCTTACCCACAAATGAACACATGATGTTCTATTTATAGAGAAGTGGGCTCTGCAGGCGAACTTAGCAAGTTCGCCTAGAACCTCTTAAGCGAACTTAGCAAGTTCGCTCCTCAAGTTCGCCTAAACATTCCCTTCAGCGAACTTGACAGGTTCGCTACATATACACATAGAATTTTAGCTACAGTTACAAAACATGTCCTAACAGTGGGAGGACTACAATGAAAGATGTTGGATTTGTTAGCTTTCATGAAGAGGCCATACAAAATTGATCTACAACAGATTGATCATGGATTGATCATGTAAGCACTAGTCTATCACGGGTTTGAATATAAATGGGGTATGGTGTACTAAACCAAACACAGTAAAGAAGGGGGTGCTGAGATTTTTTAGATTGAAATTCAAAGAACCAAACCATCAAAGACCGAATATACATTGCTACAATCTGAAATCCCTATCAGAGGAAACCGCGTTGGATCTTATTAGTCCTTTCTTGCTGAATGAGGTCAAGGGAGCTGTTTAGGATTGTAGTAGCTATCGGGCCCAGGGCCCGATGGTTTTAATTTTAAATTCATCAAACACTTCTAGGGATTACTAGAAGGAGATTTTTGCAGGGTACTCAGCCACTTCTATGAGGATGGTGCCATCAGCCATTTTTGCGGTTCTTTTTTTATTACTCTCATTACAAAGGCGAAAGATCCATCTGATCTTAACGATTACCGTCCGATTAACCTTACTGGATCAGTAAGTAAGGTGATTTTGAAGGTACTAGCTAATCGTCTAAAAAGATTCTTGGTTTGGTGATCTCTGAGGTTCATTATGCTTTTCTTAAAGAAAGGTTTATATTAGACAGGCCTTTAATAATTAATGAAGTTATTTCCGGGCTCAAGAAGTCTTATTCGCAGGCTTTCCTATTGAAAATAGACTTTGATAAAACATTTGATATTGTTACTTGGGATCTTCTGATATCGATTATGATCCAGATGGGGTTCTCTTCTAAATGGTGTAGTTGGATCAGGGGTATCCTAGAGTCTTCCCGATCTTCGATACATGTTAATGGGGGCGCCAACATTTGAGTTTTAATATGAACGTGGGGTTAGGCAAGGCGGCCGACTTTCCCCGTTTTTGTTCTTAATCTTAGGGTTTTCCATGGCATTAAAACTCCTAATAAGGGTCTTACTTTATCTCATCTTCTATACGCGGATGATGCTATCATCCTTAGGGAATGGTCGGTTACTAATGCAAAAAATGTTGCTAAGATTATGCAGTGCTCCTACCTTTGTTCTGGTTTAAAAATTAATTTGCAAAAATCTAATCTTTTTGGTGTAGGGATAAACTCGGTGGAAGTTCATAATGTGGCTCAAATCTTGGGATGTAGGATGGCTTGTCTTCCTTTCACGTATTTGAGCCTTCTGGTAGGGGCCAATATGAACCGGGTTAATAGTTAGAGACTAGTGTTTGAAACGTTTCAAGCTAGACTCTCATTATAGAAAGCAAAAACCCTCTCTACATGAGGAAGGTTAGCTTTACTCAAGTAAGTTTTTGAGAGTTTACCAACATACTATTTTTCTCTTTACTAAGCCCTCGTGTAAGGTCATTGATGGGTTGGAGGCCATTAGAAGAAAGTTTTTGTAGGGCGGATACGAGGAGAAGAAAAAGATCCATTGGGTATCATGGGATAGAGTGACATTGCCAAAAGATGCTGGTGGTTTACGGTTAGCATCTCTTAAAGACATAAATAATGCGGTGTTATCAAAGTGGGTTGACGTTTTAAAAATGAACATCAAAGCTTATGGGGAAGAGTGGTAGTAGCCTTCCATCAGAACAACAAGTCTTGGTAAGCGATTCCAGTGAAAAAATCGCTAACAGGAATATGGAACAATATTGCTAGGTTTGAGTCTAATTTTCAACTAGACAATCAGAAGTTTCTAAACCTGCTGAGGAGTAAGTTGGGAAAGAGGGAATTGATCCGTTTTTGGATTGACCCTTGGCTTTTGAATGATCCATTAAAAATTGCTTTCCCTAACTTATTCTCTTTGGAAAACAATAAGAGGTGCAAAATTAAACAATGCTCTTCTATACAAAATCAAGCTTTAACATGGATTTGGAGATGGAAGTGCACCCCACAGTCGCCTGATGAAATAAATGAATGGCAACAGTGCAGCAATCTTCTTAACCATGTCCAAGTTCCGGGAGGAAAAGACTCATGGATATGGTTGGTTGTTACATCGAATCATTTATCCGTAAAGGCTGTCAAAGACCTGATAGCAAAAAGTGCTAGTAATGGTAGGTTTTTCCAGATTAAATGGAGCAAATGGATCTCAAGCAAATGAAATATTCTGGGTCAGTTCCCAACGTACCCGTTGTGCATATGATGGGGCTGAAACAGTTGAACACATGTTTACGGCCTATTACATTGTATGGAAACATGTTAATAGTTAGTGTAAAGTCCAACCGATTTTTGCCTTTTCGATTAGGGATATGTTGGATCTACTCCAGACGGCTTCGCACGACGAGGTTCATCAGGAAGCTTTCCATGGAATCATATTAATCGCATTTTGGTGTATTTGGAAAGCCGGGAATGAATACCAATTCTCAAACAAATCGGTCAAGATGGAGAAAGTAATTGAAGATATTAAGTCCCTTGAATTCTTATGTATCAAAAACAGGTCAAAAAACAAAGCTATCTTATGGAAAGACCGGGCTCGTTTCAATTTCTTTGTAATTATGTGATTGTTGTATGTTTGGTTCTGTGGTCCAGTCCCTAGTTTCTGCTTGGGGCTGTGTTTGTTAATAAATTTTGCCTTTCGAATTTTTTTTTATTAACCAATCAGTGCAGCGAGCGTGCAACTATGAACCTGATGGCATTGAGTATTGTTGGAAATCAGGCCCAAGAACACGACACATAATTTGATCTCAACCAAGATCGACTCTTTTTGTTTATTATAGTTCTTGACACCTTTACAATGATCCCTAACCCATCTATTTATACTAAAATAAACCTTACTAACCAAGTATTCTAATCCTACTCAAATACTTAAATAAATATTTAAAATCAACTAGATAATCCTATCTAATAAAACCGATAAACATGACTCAATAAACCATAACTAATCTTTATCTCAAGGCATCATTATCCAACCCTTTCACATAACAAACAAATTAGGATTAATCTTTCATTCTCCCCCTTAATCCTAATGTGTTCCGTCACGATCTCCTGATCTTTAAACTTTTGAAATCTTGTTGCCAAAACTCGAACCACGTTTGGCGTCCTGATTATTTGAACCTCCACAACCGGAACATCAACTCGAGCGATAACACCACTACCCAAGGTCACTGTAACACCCTCGTTACCAACCATCTTCATTCGGCCTATTCTGCTATCAACTACAATCCTACTTGACCACTATCGATCTCCCTCTTCCCGGGTCACCAGAACAACCCCGTTCTTGACCACCGATGTCACACCCCCAATTTCAACTAACGGAGTTTTACCGTTTTGGGACGTGACACACCAGGATCTCAGACATCAGTTACATTGAACGACACTATATGGGACATAAGTGTAATATAATCAAAGTTCAAAGTTAAATGCGGAAGCGTAAAGAAAATAAATGCGCAAAATACACGCGCCCCAAAAGAAAGTCCAAAACGTCCAAGTCCAAACAATAATAAAAAGAAAACAATCAAAGTAGCAAGACATCAATAAATCAGAAGCATCCCATGCATGATCCTAGTTGTGCACCTGTGTCTTAACTTAGCGACCTGAGAAAAACATGTAAGTAAAGATGTCAACACGAGGTTGGTGAGTTCACAGGTTTATATAAGTAAGTAAACGTTTACCAGATTAACAATCATTCAAAATGTATCAAAAGGTAGCTAACCTATGTTCATGTTCAACTTAAGCGCTCGCAACCGAAGCTGACTGAGTTTATTTGCCTCCTGCTAAGTCTATCAACTTTGGCAATGTGAGTAGGCTAACATTTGACCCGTTCGATCTCCAATCGAGTTAGCGCGACTAACGCGGGTGGGATTTGTCAAACCCAGTAGTACTACTAAATATTACCTCCCTAAGATCCATATTAACGGTCCGATGTGTGATGAGGACTTTCAGTGATAGTGAGTTACGCTTAGTTTTAACATTGATAACATATGAATTATGAAATCTCAAAAATAGTTATTCATGTTTTCTCCCCCAAGTTAAAACAATAAAAAGGGGCCGTGAAAACTCACCTGAACGGCGTAGGTAGTATTACACAGGAATGAGTATTAAAATCTCAAGCTGTAGCCTGACACGGCTCACAGGTGTCCTAGCATTAAATCATAATAGTTAGGGACTTCAACAGGATTAGTGACGACGACTCGGAATAAGAAATTTCCTAAAGACAACGCTCTAATGATCATGAGTAGATGAAAGTGTCCATAAGGATACGTGATTTTTAATTTAAATTTACGATATGCGACAAGAGATATTTAATAATAATATGAAAGTCTATATGTATAAATTTGAGTTAGAAAAATAATGTATTATTTTATAACGAGTTTCAAATAACGGATACGAGTTACTAAACTCAAGTCTATAGGTAGATTTTCCGGTTTTTTTTAAAATATATAAATATACTATAAGGATATTAAATTTAAATTTCGACATTCTGACAACAGTCATTCTCCACACACGACCGTGCCTAGGGCAAAGGCACGACCGTGTCTGAGTCATGGGCACGACCGTGCTAGACAAGGGCGCGACCGCGTTGATCAAACAGAAGACACAACCAAGCTGAACACTAGGCACGACCGTGTCTGAGTCAGGCACGACCGTGTCTAGGGTTCTGAGGCACGACCAGGTCTAGCCACGAGGCACGACCGGGTCAGAGGGTGAGGCACGACCGTGCTAGAACCTGGCACGACCGTGTCTCCCTGAGTCACAGACCCTATTTAACATAATAACTCAATAGATTCCAATTGGCTCGGTTTCGATTTCAAACGATCAAAGAAACATGGGGTTTTTACAAAACAGAACATTGCTAATATCACAGGATAGGTTAATTTGAATAAAAACATGATTAAGACCAAAATCCCCAAATTAAATAAGAACAACCCTAATTTATGATTCCTGATAAATTCGATATTGCTGGATTCAATTAATATTGGGCTTTCATATAGTATCAGATTGCGAACCTGATCATCTATATCAAATGGATTTAGACTGAGTCAAGGATCAAAAGCCCCAAAATGTTTATAAACGAACCCTAGATTCGGGTTTGTGTTTATTTCGATGATGTAAGCCCGAATAGAGATATGGCTTACGATCTAGACGCTACAACGAAAGTAATAACGTAAGCAATTACCAGAATGCGATTCGAATTGATGGAGATCGAGTAAAATAGGTCCGACGGTGACGTGCTCGTTCTCCGGCAACACCTGCTGCGACTCCGGCAAAACGTGTGTGTGTAAAAGCTTCTCTGAGACTCGTACAACGTGTGCAGGGGTTCAATTGTAAGGAAGATAGACGAATTGATGTGCATTTGATAGTAGTTGATGAAGGTATCGACGGTTATGGGTTTAATATTCATAATGGGGATTAATTCGATCATTACGGGTGTTAAAGCATGAGATAATGGTTCAATGATGATCGCCATTAGAGATCTTACGTTACAAATTTGGTATTCGAATGGCTTTGCGTTTAAAGGCTGCGTTTACGTTTCAACTGGGCAAGGGGCGCGACCGTGCCAATAAGAGGCGCGACCGTGCCAAGGCGCTTGGCGAGACCGTGCCAAAACAAGGAGCGACCGTGCCTACTAGGGTTTCTGGTTATTTACAAAACAGCCCTTGCAACTTCAGTTTTGACAGAAATGATCTCTTGGATTTAGAATTTAGTTAACTTGGTTAGGATTTAACAGGATATATAACGGAATTACTAACGGGGTTAACTTGAAAAGTCGGATTGTCACATCATCCCCTAGTTGAAAGAATTTTCGTCCCGAAAATTAAATAATAATAATAAAATTTTTTTTCCGGATGTCACATCATCCCCTAGTTGAAAGAATTTTCGTCCCGAAAATTAAAATAGTACCTTAAGAATTTGACGTGGAGTGCTTGAATAGATTAGGATATTTGCGCATCATCTGATCCTCGCGCTCACACGTGAATTCCGGTCCGCTTTTCGAGTTTCAACGGACTCTGACAATAGGGATTCTACTGCGCTTAAGCGTTTTGACCTCCCTATCCATAATTTCAACAGGTTCTTCGATGAAACGCAACTGTTCATCAATGTGTAGTTCCTCAAGAGGAACTACGAGCGATTCGTCTGCTAGATATTTCTTCAAGTTTGAGATGTGAAAGACGTTGTGTACACCATTAAGTCTTTCAGGTAGGTCCAGCTGATACGCCACTGGCCCGATTCTCTTCACAATTTTGAATGGTCCAACATAACGAGGATTCAACTTGCCTCGTTTCCCAAAACGAATGACACCCTTCCAAGGTGAGACCTTTAACAAGACCATATCCCCTACTTGAAATTCTAACGGTTTACGACGCTTATCGGCATAGCTCTTTTGACGATCACGAGCTGCTGCCATACGGTTTCTAATATGTACGATTTTCTCAGAAGTTTCAAGCACGAGTTTAGGACCTGTAAGTTGACTATCCCCAACTTCAGCCCAACAAATTGGAGAACGGCATTTCCATCCATACAGTGCTTCAAATGGAGCTGCCTTGATGCTAGTGTGATAACTGTTGTTGTAGGATAACTCCACCAATGGTAGGTGAGACTCCCAAGTGTTACCGAAATCAATCACACAAGCTCGTAGCATGTCTTCCAGAGTTTGAATAGTACGTTCTGTTTGACCATCGGTTTGAGGATGGTACGCTGTGCTCATATCTAGACGTGTGCCTAAAGCTTTATGTAACGACTGCCAGAAACGAGAGGTGAATCATGCATCACGATCCGAAATGATAGAGATTGGCACCCCGTGCCGAGATACTACTTCTTTCAAGTAAATACGAGTGAGCTTTTCCATCTTATCAGTTTCCTTGATGGCTAAGAAGTGGGCAGATTTTGTTAAACGATCTACGATCACCCAAATGGTATCACATCCCGTAGGAGTTCGTGGTAATTTCGTGATGAAGTCCATGGATATCTGTTCCCATTTCCACATGGGAATCTCTGGTTGCTGGAGAAGACCGGAAGGCTTTTGATATTCAACTTTGACCTTCGCACAAGTCAGGCATTTGCTCACATAGGTAGCTACATCGGCCTTCATCTTTGGCCACCAATATAGTACCTTCAAATCGTGGTACATCTTGTCGGAACCTGGATGAATAGAGTAACGAGACTTATGAGACTCATCCATGACTAGTTCCCTTATATTCCCGAACACTGGAATCCATATTCGTTCAGCAAAGTGGCGAATACCATCTGATTTGACCTCCAGCTGTGCTTCCATACCGCGCGTACCTTCTAGCGGTAGATTTTCCTCCTTTAAGGCTTCGAGTTGAGCACTACGGATTTTGTCAGGTAATCCAGGATGGATAGTGAGCCGTAACGCTCGAACTCGCTTGGGCTTGGTTTCTTTTCGACTTAGAGCATCAGCCACAACATTAGCTTTACCCGGGTGATACCGGATTGCACAGTCATAATCATTTAAGAGCTCAACCCAACGACGCTGTCTCATGTTCAGCTCTTTCTGCTCGAAGATATGCTGAAGACTCTTGTGATCGGTGTAGATGGTGCACTTGGTACCGTACAAGTAGTGTCTCCATATCTTAAGTGCGAAAACTACAGCTCCCAACTCTAGGTCATGAGTGGTGTAGTTTTTCTCGTGAATCTTTAGCTGACGCGATGCATATGCGATCACTTTCTCCCGCTGCATCAAAACACAACCTAAACCTTGGATAGATGCATCACAATATACGACGAAATCGTCCGTTCCTTTCGGAAGGGCTAGTATAGGTGCACTGCAAAGTTTTTGTTTAAGGAGTTGAAATGCTAACTCCTGTTTATCACTCCAGGTATAGGCTTTACCCTTTTGAATCAAAGCGGTAAGGGGTTGTGAGATCTTAGAAAATCCTTCGATGAAACGACGGTAGTAACCAGCCAATCCCAGAAATTGTCGCACCTTAGTCGGAGTTGACGGTGCTGCCAAATTTTTGATGGCTTCTATCTTCGATGGATCGACATGTATCCCTTTCTCGTTAACTACATTTCCTAAGAATTGAACTTCCCGAATCCAAAATTCACACTTGGAAAACTTGGCATAAAGCTGTTCATTCTTAAGCAGTTCCAGAATTAATCGCAGGTGCTCTTCGTGATCCTCTTCACTTTTGGAGTAGATTAAGATGTCGTCGATGAAGACGATCACAAACTGATCAAGATAAGGTTTACACACACGGTTCATGAGGTCCATGAATACCGCGGGTGCATTGGTTAACCCGAAAGGCATAACCATGAATTCATAGTAGCCGTACCTTGTCCTGAAAGTAGTCTTAGAGATGTCTTCATCTCGGACTCTCAATTGATGGTACCCGGACCTAAGATCTATCTTGGAATAGAAACTTGATCCTTGGAGTTGATCGAAGAGGTCATCTATACGAGGCAGAGGGTAACGATTTTTGATTGTTACCTTGTTCAACTCACGGTAGTCAATACACATACGAAAAGTCCCGTCCTTCTTTTTGACAAACAAGACTGGAGCTCCCCATGGCGATGAGCTTGGTCGGATGAAACCTTTATCCAACAATTCTTGTAACTGAGTAGATAGCTCTTGTAATTCACTAGGTGCTAAACGGTAAGGTGCTCGAGCGATCGGTGCCGCTCCGGGTGCTAGATCGATTTGAAATTCAACTTGGCGGTGCGGTGGTAAACCAGGTAAATCTTCAGGAAATACTTCCAGGAATTCTCGTACAATTGGAATATCTTCAATCTTATTCTCTTCGGATGGCTGTTCGGCAACGAGAGCTAAGATAGCGGTATGTCCTTTCCGAAGGCATTTTTGTGCTTTCATAAAGGATATGATACCCATGACGGTACCAACCCTTTCGCCCTGAACAGAAAGGATTTCTCCATTCGGGAGGGGAATGCGAACAATTTTCTCATGACAAATGATTTCAGCTTGGTTTTTAGATAACCAATCCATGCCGACGATTACATCAAAACTACCAAGTTTAACCGGCATAAGGTCGATATCAAGTATATGACTAGCTAGATCAAGCTTACAACCCTTAAGAATGTGGGCTGCTTCAATTATTTGGCCATCAGCTATCTCTATTACATACTTAGCTTCTAACAGAGTTGGAGTTCCTTTTATCATATCACTAAATTTCTTAGATATAAAACTTCTATCAGCACCAGTGTCAAAAAGGACAGAAGCAAAGTAATTATTTAAGAGAAACTTACCGGTGACCACGTTATGATCGTAGCGAGCTTCTCCAGACCCTAGCACAAAAGCTCTTCCCTTCGCCCCATTCCCTCCGTTACCACCGTTATTACCGTTATTCCCACCATTGTTGTTCTGATTGGGGTTGTGGTTTCCATTTCCTCCCCTCTTGAGCTGAGGACAATTTTTTCGAAAGTGTCCTTCCTTTCCACATTCAAAACAACCCTTAGTAGATCCTGGTTGTTGAAAAGGCTGTTTAGCTTGCAACTCACCCCTACAATCCTTAGCCGCATGGCCTATCTTGCCACACCGCTGGCAACGGTTGCAAACTCCAAAGTGATGGAAGTTGCATTTGTTACATTTGGGGGACTTCCCTGCATAACCACCCTGGCTTGGACCCGAAGAGGTCGTTTGATTATAATTTCTAGTAGGTTCAAACTTACGCTGCTGCTGATGTTGGGGTTGGTTGGGTTGGGATCCTTTGGAGTTGGAGTGAGAGTTGGAGGGATGGTCAAACTTGCACTTATTGCTGTCGGTGGGTTTAGAAGCTGAACCCCTCGGAGGTAAAGTTCCTTGCGTCACTGCCTGATCTGTCAACTTGTGAGCAAGTCTGATGGTCTGCTGGATGGTGGTAGGGTTGGATGAAGTCACCATGCTTTGAATCTGAGGCACTAAACCTCCAATGTATAGTTCGATCCGTTTGTAATCCGGAGTCACCATGTGTGGGCACATGGTAGCAAGCTCATGAGAGCGAGTGGTATACAATTCAATTTCGGAACCCTCCATTTTTAGGTTCCAAAATTCTCCTTCCAACTTTTGGATCTCATCACAAGGACAGTACTCCTCCTTCATCATCACTTTAAATTCCTCCCACGGGAGTCCATTTGCCATGGCCAGACCCAACATTTGGACCTGAGCGTTCCACCATGTAAGGGCCGGGCCCTCCAAAGTTCCAGCGACAAACTTGACTTGATTGGCCACTGGGCAGTTGCACATGGCAATCACTGATTCTACTTTCTCGAACCACCGGAGTAGTCCGACAGCTCCTTCAGACCCGCTAAAAGAGTGAGGCTTGCAGTCCATGAACGTCTTGAACGTACAGGCTGGTTGCTGATTATGCTGATTTTGTTGGCCTGGATTTAGAAACATAATATCGGGTCGGAATTTTTAAAGCTTAGGAAAAATGCTATAAGAAATGAATTGACCTCACTAGTCAATAAGTATAGAATTTACCCGCAGCATTCTGTGCTGCTAGAGCCTCAGCCACACTGTCGTTAATTAGTGCTGCCAGCTCCGCCGCTGTCATGTTGATGGTGCCTCGTCCACCAGCACGACCTCCACGTCCTCCTCCTGACATGATTCTTCACATTCACAAATACAAAACAATGAGAAATATATCGCATATTAAACATTATTTATGTACAAGTAAGTCGATACAACATCTAATATTTTGAAAATTAAATAAATTGTAAGGCTACAAAATAAATAACTCAAACATTAAACTTCTCATATTTTTTATTGGATGGGAACAACCTTACCCATCTAGGTTTGGAAAGAAAAATAACATAAACTTAAACATAAATAAAGAGAAAGATGGGATGAAAGGTCATCAAGCATCCTCGTCGTCAGATGAAACGTAGGACTGTGCATCATCCATCTCCACTGGTTCTTCCTCAACTGGCTCCTCCTCTAACGGCTCCTCCTCGAAGGGCTCCTCCTCAAAGGGCTCCTCCTCGTCGTCAGATACTGGAATGTCTTCCGGGAATAGGGCCGCTTGCAGTTGGGCCTCCATGTGTGTCACCCTCTCATGGAGTCCTTCATTGGTATGGTTTGGTGCTTGGAGTTGGGCTTCCAAACTAGCCACTCTCTCCAAAATTTCTCCTGTGTCCTGTTCCGAGGTGTCCACCCTCGTCTCCAAATGTGTAACACGATCCACCAAAATGTTATGGACCTGATCAGTTACTGCTAGCTCAGCAGTCAAGAGCTCAATTCCCACTTTGTTCTCTTCCACTTGCGGTCCATGCTCTAGGATGCCGGGTATCTCATCAGTGGACTCCTTCATTTCCTTTAATTCCTTAGTTATGATGAATACAAATGCTGCAAAAGCTTGCTCCATGGTGCATGGAAAGCTAGGTAAGGTAGCGGATGAGGTTGGGGAACATAAATAAGGTGATGGGACATTTCCCATCTTGATCCACCTTTGGATCATCTTCGGGTATGCATTCCAAATAAGCGAGATGTTCCTTGCCTGAGCATTACTCGGTTCCCCTTGTTCCACCGAGTTGTCACTAGAACTAGTCCGGCGCCTTTTGGGCTCCGGGGACGATAAGATAGATCTCTTAGGTGATGGTGGCGGAGTTGACGACATAATCCTGTAATATAGTACATAAGTGCCGAACATACAAACGCTTGTGACATGTAACTAATGTGTGAAGTTATAGTCTAGTATGCAATCCTAGTTCTCTATAAGCAATGGCTCTGATACCAATCTGTCACACCCCCAATTTCAACTAACGGAGTTTTACCGTTTTGGGACGTGACACACCAGGATCTCAGACATCAGTTACATTGAACGACACTATATGGGACATAAGTGTAATATAATCAAAGTTCAAAGTTAAATGCGGAAGCGTAAAGAAAATAAATGCGCAAAATACACGCGCCCCAAAAGAAAGTCCAAAACGTCCAAGTCCAAACAATAATAAAAAGAAAACAATCAAAGTAGCAAGACATCAATAAATCAGAAGCATCCCATGCATGATCCTAGTTGTGCACCTGTGTCTTAACTTAGCGACCTGAGAAAAACATGTAAGTAAAGATGTCAACACGAGGTTGGTGAGTTCACAGGTTTATATAAGTAAGTAAACGTTTACCAGATTAACAATCATTCAAAATGTATCAATAGGTAGCTAACCTATGTTCATGTTCAACTTAAGCGCTCGCAACCGAAGCTGACTGAGTTTATTTGCCTCCTGCCAAGTCTATCAACTTTGGCAATGTGAGTAGGCTAACATTTGACCCGTTCGATCTCCAATCGAGTTAGCGCGACTAACGCGGGTGGGATTTGTCAAACCCAGTAGTACTACTAAATATTACCTCCCTAAGATCCATATTAACGGTCCGATGTGTGATGAGGACTTTCAGTGATAGTGAGTTACGCTTAGTTTTAACATTGATAACATATGAATTATGAAATCTCAAAAATAGTTATTCATGTTTTCTCCCCCAAGTTAAAACAATAAAAAGGGGCCGTGAAAACTCACCTGAACGGCGTAGGTAGTATTACACAGGAATGAGTATTAAAATCTCAAGTTGTAGCCTGACACGGCTCACAGGTGTCCTAGCATTAAATCATAATAGTTAGGGACTTCAACAGGATTAGTGACGACGACTCGGAATAAGAAATTTCCTAAAGACAACGCTCTAATGATCATGAGTAGACGAAAGTGTCCATAAGGATACGGGATTTTTAATTAAATTTACGATATGCGACAAGAGATATTTAATAATAATATGAAAGTCTATATGTATAAATTTGAGTTAGAAAAATAATGTATTATTTTATAACGAGTTTCAAATAACGGATACGAGTTACTAAACTCGAGTCTATAGGTAGATTTTCCGGTTTTTTTTAAAATATATAAATATACTATAAGGATATTAAATTTAAATTTCGACATTCTGAAAACAGTCATTCTCCACACACGACCGTGCCTAGGGCAAAGGCACGGCCGTGTCTGAGTCATGGGCGCGACCGTGCTAGACAAGGGCTCGACCGCGTTGATCAAACAGAAGACACAACCAAGCTGAACACTAGGCACGACCGTGTCTGAGTTAGGCACGACCGTGTCTAGGGTTCTGAGGCACGACCAGGTCTAGCCACGAGGCACGACCGGGTCAGAGGGTGAGGCACGACCGTGCTAGAACCTGGCACGACCGTGTCTCCCTGATTCACAGACCCTATTTAACAGAATAACTCAATAGATTCCAATTGGCTCGGTTTCGATTTCAAACGATCAAAGAAACATGGGGTTTTTACAAAACAGAACATTGCTAATATCACAGGATAGGTTAATTTGAATAAAAACATGATTAAGACCAAAATCCCCAAATTAAATAAGAACAACCCTAATTTATGATTCCTGATAAATTCGATATTGCTGGATTCAATTAATATTGGGCTTTCATATAGTATCAGATTGCGAACCTGATCATCTATATCAAATGGATTTAGACTGAGTCAAGGATCAAAAGCCCCAAAATGTTTATAAACGAACCCTAGATTCGGGTTTGTGTTTATTTCGATGATGTAAGCCCGAATAGAGATATGGCTTACGATCTAGACGCTAAAACGAAAGTAATAACGTAAGCAATTACCAGAATGCGATTCGAATTGATGGAGAACGAGTAAAATAGGTCCGACGGTGACGTGCTCGTTCTCCGGCAACACCTGCTGCAACTCCGGCCAAATGTGTGTGTGTAAAAGCTTCTCTGAGACTCGTACAACGTGTGCAGGGGTTCAATTGTGAGGAAGATAGACGAATTGATGTGCATTTGATAGTAGTTGATGAAGGTATCGACGGTTATGGGTTTAATATTCATAATGGGGATTAATTCGATCATTACGGGTGTTAAAGCATGAGATAATGGTTCAATGATGATCGCCATTAGAGATCTTACGTTATAAATTTGGTATTCGAACGGCTTTGCGTTTAAAGGCTGCGTTTACGTTTCAATTGGGCAAGGGGCGCGACCGTGCCAAGGCGCTTGGCGCGACCGTGCCAAAACAAGGCGCGACCGTGCCTACTAGGGTTTCTGGTTATTTACAAAACAGCCCTTGCAACTTCAGTTTTGACAGAAATGATCTCTTGGATTTAGAATTTAGTTAACATGGTTAGGATTTAACAGGATATATAACGGAATTTCTAACGGGGTTAACTTGAAAAGTCGGATTGTTAAAACCGATCAAAGAAAAAAAACAAGCTCGCCGCTTTTACCGTTTTCTTCTTCCCCTGCTAAGCACGACAAGATTCAAAGCCTACTGTTTTGACGAATCTTTTTCCGTCCGCCTACCCGTAAATCTTATCGGATATCTTCTGCCAATAAAAACAACCTACCCCGGTTACTCCGTTTTTATCCTTGGCGGGAAGGACCGGGTCGATTGATCAAATATTGAAGTTGTGTTATTAAAACTAGATCAAATCACCTGCTTCACTCTCGTGAAAGACTCCTGAAAATATGATGCTGCTGACTTCCCTTTCCTTCTTGTTGTCAGCCCTGCAGCTAAAGGTGCTACTCCCCGTTCCCTTCCTAAAAAACAACTTTCAAAACGACAGACACCAAGCTCTAATACCAATTGTTGGAAATCAGGCCCAAGAACACGACACAGAATTTGATCTCAACCAAGATCGACTCTTTTTGTTTATTATAGTTCTTGACATCTTTACAATGATCCCTAACCCATCTATTTATACTAAAATAAACCTTACTAACCAAGTATTCTAATCCTACTCAAATACTTAAATAAATATTTAAAATCAACTAGATAATCCTATTTAATAAAATCGATAAACATGACTCAATAAACCATAACTAATCTTTATCTCAAGACATCCTTATCCAACCCTTTCACATAACAAACAAATTAGAATTAATCTTTCAAGTTTGACAGGTTAAACGTTGACATGTATCTATTTTGCCTTATAAAGAGTTGTAATAATTCTTGAATAATCTATAATTTCTTTTAGGAAAATTACCTAATAGATTAAAGGAGGACGTCCAGGAATAGTAACAGTTCCACTCAAAAGTTCACACCTTTTTTTTTTTTAATTTTCATCCCTCATACTATATATAAAATATGCTTTTAACCCGTTCAATGTTCTAAAAATTTTGTTTTTCTTTAATAACTTTTATTCGTTAATTTTTTTTCAAAAAACAGAGTGCGAATTAAATTTTTTTTCAACGTTCCGATATAATTTTTTTTAAAAACGGAGTTGTATCAAAAATCGAGTTTTTTTGTATTGTGACCTATAACAAGTGTCGTTACCATTGTGGTCCTGTGACGAAACAAACCTATTATGAGCGGATAACATCATTACAGGTCTCGGTATTATCGGAACCGGTCTCGGTCTTTGCTTTTATCAGAACATTTCTTTTTTATTACCATTATTTTTGCCGTTGCGTCTAAGTTTTCGCTTAAATTTTATTAACGATTGGGCCGACACCCGCCGAGGAGCGCGGGTATAACCCGTTTAATTTTCTATTAACTTAGTTTTTCTTTATTAACTTTCGTTCATTAACTTTTTTTCAAAGAACGGAGTGTACGGCTGTATTTATTTATTTTTTGTCAAAAGTTCCGATATAAATTTATTTGAAAACGGAGTTATATTCAAAATGGATTTTTTTTTCCGTATCGTAACCTATATCGAGTGCCGTAACCGTTGTAATACTGTGACAAACCGAACCTATTATGAGCGAATTAGGCGACATGACACCCGCCGCGAAGCGCGGGTATTCAATTAGTTATAATAGAAAAGAGATATAAAATAAAATTTAAATTTCTAATATAGAAAAATAAAATATTTTTTAATGATTATGAATTTGAACTTTAAATAATAACTAGGAATTACACTGCCGCGCGCAGCGGCACGATCTCGAGTATCAAAACACATATATAAAAACACGTTGCAACGGCTATCACTCTCTCGAAAAATCCTAAAACGAACCCCATCGTAAAAGCGAGCGTCACTCCGCCGTAAAACCCGAAAGCGTAGCGTCAAGTAACCCGAATGCAAACGCAGATATAAAAACACGTCGCAATGGCTGTCACTCAAACGTACAACCCTAAAGCGTACTTCGTTGTAAAAGCGAACGTCACTCCACTGTAAAACCTGAAAACGTAGCGTCAATAAACTTGAACGCAAATGCAGACGCAACGATTAGAAATCTAAAGCCAAACATTAAAAAACCGAAAAAGGAAAAAAAAAACACAAAAGTAAAAAAAAAAACAATCTTGAGTATCAAAACACATATATAAAAACACGTTGTCACGGCTATCACTCTGTCGGAAAATCCTAAAAGGCTCCCCGTCGTAAAAGCGAGCGTCACTCCGCCCTAAAACCCGAAAGCGTAGCGTCAAGTAGCCGGCCGAACGCAAGTGCAGATATAAAAGCACGGCAATGGCCGCTACTCAAACGTAAAACCCTAAAGCGTACCTCGTTGTAAAAGCAAACGTCACTCCACTTTAAAATCTGAAAACGTAGCGTCAATAAACCTGAACGCAAATCCAGACACAACGATTAGAAATTTAAAACCAAAGTATTAAAAAACGGAAAAAAAAACAATAAAAGACAAAAAAAAAATACTATTACCCCATGGTCTTTAAATAATAGTATAATACATGTTGGAAAAGGTAAACGAATAATGAGGTGACAACTTTAATTTACGTTTTTAAAAAAAACGGAACAAAATTAAGACCATCTCTAATGATAAAGGCATAAAGCTTAAAAATACAGTCGGTTAAATGTCATATTAGATTTTCACTCATTTATTTAAAAACATTAATTTTCTTTTTAACCCTATAAACACATTACAAACACTAATCACTACCATCGCACACCACCGTCGTCCTTTTTTTTTTACTTTATCCTCCCTCCGCCTAACCACTACCATCATATTCCACCACTGATCCTGGTAGCACATCATCATCCTCTCCTCTTCTCTAAAACCCTCTTTTTCACTACCCTCTTGTCTATCATTCGAATTAACCTATCATCCCCTGTGATTTAGACTTCCATTGACAACTTCATATACCCGAATTCAAAAATAGGTTGTAGACATCACCTACCCTATTGTATTTTGATACAGTTGAAGGAACATGTGGGAAGGTAGAAATATGTTGAGGTGAAGAAAAAGGTTGGTTTATTGAAAAATAATGTTTGCTGCTAAAACCTTGGGTGGTTTGAAAAACCTTCTAGAGGTAGGTTTAATAAGGTTCTTGTTTATAAGACTTTGTGTAGTGGGGCAACGCCCCCACCCTCTTGACGCCCCCACCCTTGACGGCTAATTGGGCCACCTCAACTAGAGCAACGCCACCTCAATCCCACGCCTCTCATGCCCATTAAACCCACGACGCCCCCTTAACGCCCCCTCGTAACAGTGTTTGGCGCCCCTTGCTGGTGAGGTGGCAGGTGGCGACAAGCCACTACACTTGGTCTAATAACCGAGTTGAGACGTATCTTGATTCGGCATATATAACCGGAACAATACTTGATAGCTTTTAGAACCAAAACAACCCACAACGATTTCTTATACACCGATTTGCTAGAAAACAAACATGGTCATCATTTAGTAAATTATTAAGAATAATGTCTATATCTAAACACACAAAATCATTATCACCGTCCCATACATCTTGGTTGTACATACAAATTGGGTAAGATAACCGAATCTTAATTTCCATGATTAAACAAAATCTTTTTCTTACAAGTTACACCAGCCAAGAATCGTTTATATATAAAGAAAAATATACGACATATGTATAAGACGATACAATAAATCTATTAATTAATTGTCACGACCCTCCACTTTAAAAGTATATGTAGGGATGGCAATGGGCCGGGTTCGGATAGGGTATTGGTGTAACCGGCATACTCGGTTACCCGGTCCAATACACGTCGGGTATCGGGCATATTAAATTATGATACAATACATACATATAAACGTTATCATAAATAAATAATGTCATTATAGTTTTTATATAATTTTATAAATATATACCTTACAATATACAAAATATAAATAATATCATCAAATCAAAAAGAAAATTTTATTTTTCACATAGTTAACTTACTAAAATAAGTATTAATAGATAAGGGTTAAGGGAAAATAAAATAAAGAGTAAATTTCGGTTTTAGTCCCTATGGTTTGCTTAAAATAACGCTTTGAATCCAATAGTATCAATTTCACTTTTTCAGTCATTGTGGTTTGTCAATTGTTCCAATCAACTCTAGGTATCTAACACCATCCAATTTTTCTGTTAAATTTTTATGAAAAGACAAAATTACCCTTAATCAAATCCAACAAAAATACCCTTTTACAAAACCGGATAATCAAATCATCCCATTCGTTCATCTCCCCTAATTGTCGTCACCACCCCCACCCTTCCCCGACAATCGCAGACCATCACCATCCTCGACACCCCACCGTCGACAATAACATCTTTGGTCACTACACCCCTGTTACCATCCTCGACACCCTATCGTTTGACATCAATTGATTAAGTTGAGCCCTAATTCGATGAACCTGATGCTCCCGTTGGAGCAGTTCCATTCATGACTCTGATGTTGTAAACCTCGGTGCAATCTGGCCGGGAAAGCCTGAAATTTCTCTCCGCGAGCGAACTGGGCTTCTGATCCTCGTTGAACAACGCAAAGATGTAAATTTCCAAACTCTTTATAGGCATTAATGAGATTCCCTCTTTCGATTCAACTTCTTAATCATCCCTCTGTTATATGATTTTGCATTGGCAACGTTCTCCCACGTAAGCCACAGTTCACGGAGTGATGGCCACCTTGTCTCCCTTACGACGATCAGCACATCTGCGTATCCTAATTCCTTCATCGCAGAGTAAAAACATCCATCAAACATGTGATTATCAGGGTTTTGTAACACCCAAAAATTCAAACCAATTTAAACTTTTTAAATATGACGCGGAAGCGGTCCCAAATACAACATTTAACGTATCCACACGTTTTAGTTTTACAAACATGAATTAAACTACAATATTTCCCACAAAAGTAGTTTAATCAAAGGTTAATAAAACAAGTTAACCACAACTTGTTACGACCCTAAATAGTTTGTAAAGACTCCCCACGAGAAGGTGAACAAAATCATTTACAAAACACGTTCACGAGAATCCAATCCACATGATGCGAGACCCGAGAATCACACCGGAGCTTTCCTACATACAAAACATCAATTTGTATATAGTTAGTATAGATAAGTAGCCCTAGGGACCTCTCCACAAGTCCCCTCATGGGTAAAACCCAAGAAAAAGTCATTTTTTAAAAATACAAATTTCTGTCATGGTTGTGTTCAGAATGAACACAACCATGTTCCCTAACAGCACCTTCCATTCTTACCATTACAACAATTTTTGCATATAACAAGTATCTAACGTATATTTACTTGTTTCTCGACCACGTAATGTCTACCACATTAACTAACATTAATTTGTTAGTTTATCCGCCCACAATAGGAGCACCACTACTCGTTTTCCGTTCAGACCCATTCTGACCCGTTTACATCTTTGTGCAATACGACATCAATATAACATTTATAACAACAACTCGTCTTACCCGTACTTGGAGTATTCGACTCCAAGTCCGTCCTTTGAAGTATTCCACACTTCTTATACACCATTTCACCAAATTATCACATTTTGTTGACTTTATACCACATAGTCAACTACATCAATTTAAACCACATTATGCATACAAGTTTGACTTTACTAAATAAGTCATTACGCCAATTTCAACCACATTATGCATAAGTTTGACTTTTACCACATAAGTCTTTACATCAAAATTTTAAACCACAATGTGCATACTACCTTGACATTTACCACATAAGTCATTACACCAAATTCAAACCACATTATGCACACAAATTTGACTTTTACCACACAAGTCAAATTACACCAACTTCACCACATTTACATATTAGTTTGACTATTTACCACATAAGTCAAATTACACCTATTTACCACATTTGCACAATCAGGCTTGACTATTAACCACATAGTCTAATTACACCAATT
This sequence comes from Smallanthus sonchifolius, assembly GCA_023525975.1. Taxonomy (NCBI): domain Eukaryota; kingdom Viridiplantae; phylum Streptophyta; class Magnoliopsida; order Asterales; family Asteraceae; genus Smallanthus; species Smallanthus sonchifolius. The sequence goes on along the minus strand of CM042028.1, from coordinate 12,589,064 downwards.
TCAACATAATAGTTTAACCTTATACATCCAAAGTCAAATCACACCAATTTTACCATCATCCACAATTGTTTAACTTATACCACATTAAGTCAATTTATATCAATTTCATCATTATTCACAATGGTTTAACTTATACCACACTAAGTCAATTTACAACAAATCACCACATTTAGTTTGACTATATTCCACGTAGTTCAACTACATCACTTTTACTAGGTGTCATTCATTATTTTGACTAATTTCCTCATTATGTCAACTACAACAATCCTACCACATTCATACTTTACTTTTACCATTTACCACATAAGTCAAAATCGACATACAACACATAAATAGAATTAACAACACATCTATTTATATGTAACTACTACTTATCTACTACTAAGTAAGTGCAAAGCACTAACCTTTGCCAATGAAGATTCCAATCGTTCCTCAAAGCTAACATCTTTAACGCCTTGATCACCTAAACATTTTCACATGTTTTAGTAATCTAAATTACTCCAAATCATACATCAATTGGAGTTTAACACCCCCAAGATCTTATGATCTTTACTATCATCTAACCTTGGTTCGTTAAGCTCCATACAAGCTTTTAACTATTACTAAACCAATTCTACCCATTTTGACTCGTTAAGGATTTCACCTAATTTCCACAATTTCATAAATTCATAATTCACCAATTCAATTGAGTTTTATACTTGAAAATGTGTTTATATTACACCCTAAACACTTATCCATACTCAATTCACCATTTAAACACTTCCAACTATAAAACCCCCAAATTAGGTTCCCAAGAACCCTAATTTAGAAACCATCAAATTGATTGAGGTTTCTTATCAATTAAAGTGTCTATTACCACCATAGACACTTACCAACCCTCAATCCATCATTTAAACATCCTCAAATAGAAAACCCCCAAATTCCCCTCAAGAACCCTAATTCTTTAATCATCAATTGGATGTTATCATGATGTTATCTACCACCCTTAATCTTCAATCAAGCTAGATTATCACTTTAAAGAAGTTATTAACCATATACAACCACCAATTCAGCCCCAATTCTTGGTTCCATCAAAACCCATCAAGAACAAGATTAAGGAGGCTTCAAAAGATGCATAGAACACTTACTTGTTGTTTAGAAAGCATTATGCAGATCGAAATCCTCAAAACAAGCATGCAATCACTAGTTCTTGTGTTCTTGGCCTTGCTCCCTTCTTGCTCTGTCATTCACGACACACACAAACACATCAAATGTGTTTGTGAGATATCCCGCATATAAAAATCTGAGTTTTTAGAAAGTTACCAAACAGCCCCTAGACATTCAAAGCTGGCCCTTTATACCCAAACTTAGGTCATTTAGTGAAACCAATACATCCATCCACTTTTATTTTATTTATAAACTCCCCCATAATATAATAAGCATATTATAGTATAAACCCAAAATCGGTTCGGTTACAGTTAATGCCATCTGCCATCCGAACAAATGGGTTTTCTCCTTCCGAACAAATGGCCTTCTTTCCGAAGAAATGGGTTTTCTCCTTCCGAACAAATGGCCTTCTTTCTGAACAAATGGGTTTATGGTATATAAACCCAAAATCGGTTCGTTACAAATCACTCCCCCTAATTTTGGGTTTCGTCCCCGAAACCCGATCAACCAATAGATTAGGGTAACACTCGAGTGTCGATTCCCGAGTAGTTTCCGCCCCTTATCTAATGATCCCGCTGAACCAATACTTGTTTAATCCGCTTATACCACAAGCATTTCACCTAGCTACCTAAGGTAGCCACTGGTTCCTCTAGAAGAAACATTCATCATCCACCTCAACACCGCTAAGAGGAGCAACATTCACTTCTCTCGCTGCACTTTCCCGTAGATGAACCACGGGGAATGTATCATGGAGTCTACACGATCCCCCCGAGTAACTCCTAACGGCATACCACTTAACAATTAAAGTGAAGTCTGAACGGTCCAACAAAACGGGGACTTGGCCTCCCGCATTTTCGAACCCGTTACACCCCCTTTATAAGGGAAACTTTTATATCGCCAAAGTTCCCATTTGAATTTCAGTACACCTCCTCCCTAAATTCACTTAGGGTTTTCCATCCGCCTTGAGTGAATTTTTCATTCATACTCAATAAATAAAATCTTTCGAGCTAAGTCTTGAATCATGCCATGATTCTTAGTCTCACGACATTCAATACCACCCAACCAAACGGTATTCGACACCGTTCACCATTTAGTAATTCAATTATCGGCATATGAATACTCAAATGGTAGCTAAGTTGACACCATCTTTCAACTAATGGTAATTAGTCACCTGGTTTCCTCTGAATCAAAGAAGAAACTAACACCTCAATCTGACTCAACAGGTACAGATGTACCATGTCCTATTACACACTTCTTGAACCAAAGTTCTCCGACCACTCGGAAGAGTAGGTTCACTTTTGGTATTCGGCCTTAACCCGTAGGCAAGTGAGACACTTATAACCACACACTATATTGTGCCTCTTTTCATTCGTAGCCACCAAAAGTTAAACTCCAAAACAACCATGCAATAACCCACGAGACTTTTAAGTCTCAGTCATCACCCATGAAGTACAAGGACTTCAAGAACACCGATGAAGTTCGAGGACTTCAACTCAAACTTTTAACGCTCGCCCGCGTATAGATTCATCACTTTCCTCTCCAAATTCTCCCCTTTGAAGTTCGAAGACTTCATTTTCAATCACCTGTTGTGAAGTTTTAAGAATTCAAACGCCACCATGAAGTTCTAGGACTCCAATACCATATACCCTTGATTACTTATATCATTATCGGGTCAACATATATACGTCTTCAGAATTCACCGCCTCATCCAATAATGGGTTTCCACAAAAGCCAAAGTGGCTCACCAAATCATTCCGAAGAAAGGCCTCTCCTTTCAGGTAATTTCAGGAAACTCACGAAGATAATGAGCTTGAACGACTTTGCTTTGAAGATAGAAACGACTATCATCGAATAAACGACCACCGTATTAGCATACATGGGTCTACACACCTTTCACATTGATCCACATAAACCGCGTAACTTCTAATAATTTAGAAAGTTACATCCGCAATCCCATAGCATTTATAACGGAAATGATACCATTCATGGGATAACGTCCACCTCTACCTTTGTTGTTGAACTAGAACTTAGACACCTGTTCAAACCCGACAAATGTACGTATACATTCTTCCATTATTCTTTTCTCAAAAGAACGGTTACATCCCAAGAAATGACATTCGGGTATAGAACCCTTATGAACTTCTTTACAACTGGAACATCAAGTATCCCATTGCCCCGGTTGGTGTCAATGGCATAAGCCAGGCATACACCAAATCATGCACCACGTGTTTCACTGTCTCTAGGTGAGAATGGGTCAACACATCACCCTTTAGTCATAAATGATATTGATATGGTTACTAGGTAACCACACAATTTTCACTACAATCGAAGGACTCCATTCCATGTGATTGTTTCACCCACATCTTTCGATTCATACAATTGACAACATTATGAATCCGCAATGTTGATCGCCTCCGAATCCCCCGATTCACATATAACCTCATCAGAAAATATACCAAAAGACTTCAATCACGTCTTTGTTAGTTTAGAAATGTTCGGCTCGACAGCCTTAAAATTTCTATTTTCTTCCCAATTTCCATCGTGTGCTTTAAACTGGGAACATTCACCACGAATGAGTCCCGATTTATAACCACCGCAGCATCCATTATTAGGACTAGGACACTACGGCGTAGTGTGTCCCATCATTCCATTTGTGTAACTTCCACACATATGGTAACAACAACTATTGCCTCCCCAAAGGGATTTCTAGCTCGGCTAGAATATTTTGCTTTCTTGAAGCCACCACAATTCCTCTTCACACCCCACTAGCTTCCCGAGTTTGATCTCCTTGCATTACATAATAATCAACTCCATCCAAGATGTACACCATGAAGGAGAAACCACTCTAGAAGTCAACCGATAGCATCGAGAAAGTCGATCTATCTTCATTCTTTCCGATATTCCAAGGTTTGGGCAAGACCACACATAGTCATACGACATGCCCATAATCCTTTGATTATCTCACCTGGTCTAACGCACGTGAAGAAACTCCCAGTTGCAAGATCCACAACGGCTTGTGGACAAAACTAACTCAAGAACGTCTCTTGAGTTCACCATGATGCATTACCTTCACGCTTTTAGGGCTTTCCCTTACGGAGAACTCCCAACTTATTATCCGCCATTTTCCGGAGTCAACTCTCCGCGAGTAATACTCCATCCGCCCGTCACAATGGATTGCTTCAAGCCAATACCATAATAGTGATGTATCGTTTGTTAACCAACGAACAAACTCCTACTATTTTACTCATTTGGCTCGCACACCACGAACCCCTTGTGAAGACAAGGTTTTTTTCCTCCACGTATTCGACTACGTTTGATCATCCCGCCCTTAAGGCTTCATGCGGTTCTTCAAAGTACCGCCTCAATGAGCTCCTATCTTCCTTTAAGGAAAATTGACACTACATCACAGAAAGCTTTAGCCATCCTCCACTAGAATGTTGCTTTCCATTTCTCCCGACCAATCCCAAGCTCGTCCCCATCCTCGAGGTGATACACCCATAGACTCTTTCATACGTGAGTCTTTAAATAAACTTCCATCTATAAATTCCGCCTCATGTTTTCCACCCAGTCATCCCCGACTGTGTAGTAACAAGTTTGTAGGTGTTCTACCTACTTATAGGCCTCTAGTCTTACTCTATATGGCACTACCTCTTTCTATGTGTACATTAATTACCCCCGCATAATCATCTATGCTCAAACACATAATATATAAATATACACATATAACCACCTTCACTTACTTATTGTCGGTGTTCATCATCATATGGTTATCATGAAAGTATTCACACATGTTACATTACGAGTCACACTGGCCAGGCACGATTGATAATGTACTATGCCCAATTACATTCACTATCTCTATATAACGAATCCCTTAACAACTTTCGGCACAATTAGTTCACATTGGACCCCAATTAAAACATACAACGTCATAATCAATACTAACCTTGCCCCTTAAGCTCCGAGTCTCGGTCACGCCATCATTGGATTCTCATTTCTCCGACCATATCAAGAGCATTATAGGTTTGAGTTTGGTGTCTCACACATCAAATCCCTCAAACCATTGCTCTAATACCAAGTTGTAACACCCAAAAATTCGAACCAATTTAAACTTTTTAAATATGACGCGGAAGCGGTCCCAAATACATCATTTAACGTATCCACACGTTTTAGTTTTACAAACATGAATTAAACTACAATATTTCCCACAAAAGTAGTTTAATCAAAGGTTAATAAAACAAGTTAACCACAACTTGTTACGACCCTAAATAGTTTGTAAAGACTTCCCACGAGAAGTTTAACAAAATCATTTACAAAACACGTCCACGAGAATCCAATCCACATGATGCGAGACCCGAGAATCACACCGGAGCTTTCCTACATACAAAACATCAACTTGTATATGATTAGTATAGATAAGTAGCCCTAAGGACCTCTCCACAAGTCCCCTCATGGGTAAAACCCAAGAAAAAGTCATGTTTTAAAAATACAAATTTCTGTCATGGTTGTGTTCAGAATGAACACAACCATGTTCCCTAACAGCACATTCCATTCTCACCATTACTACAATTTTTGCAGATAACAAGTATCTAACGTATATTTACTTATTTTTCGACCACGCAATGTTTACCTCATTAACTAACATTAATTTGTTAGTTTATCCACCCCCAATACGAGCACCACTACTCGTTTTCCGTTCCAACCCATTCCGACCCGTTTGCATCTTTGTGCAATATGACATCAATATAACATGTATAACAACAACAACAACACACACACACACATGTTTACTCCCACCCATTTATCACCTTTTAGTTGGCTTACAACACCTTGGTGTGAGAACCATAACTCGTCTTACCCATACTTGAAGTATTTGACTCCAAGTCCACCCTTTGAATTATTCCACACTTCTTATTGGGTTTACGACCCCTCGGTGCAAGTACCACAACTCGACCTCCCCGTACTTGGAGTATTTGACTCCAAGTCTACCCTTTGAAGTATTCAACACTTCTTATAGGGTTTACGACCCCTCGGTGCGAGTACCACAACTCATCTTACCCGTACTTGGAGTATTCGACTCCAAGTTCGTCCTTTGAAGTATTCCACACTTCTTATCACATTTTTTGACTTTATACCACATAGTAAACTACATCAATTTAAACCACATTATGCATACAAGTTTGACTTTACCACATAAGTCATTATACCAATTTCAACCACATTATGCATAAGTTTGACTTTTACCACATAAGTCATTACACCAAATTCAAACCACATTATGCACACAAATTTGACTTTTACCACACAAGTCAAATTACACCAACTTCACCACATTTACATATTAGTTTGACTATTTACCACATAAGTCAAATTACACCTATTTACCACATTTGCACAATCAGGCTTGACTATTAACCACATAGTCTAATTACACCAATTTCAACATAATAGTTTAACCTTATACATCCAAAGTCAAATCACACTAATTTTACCATCATCCACAATTGTTTAACTTATACCACATTAAGTCAATTTATATCAATTTCATCATTATTCACAATGGTTTAACTTATACCACACTAAGTCAATTTACAACAAATCACCACATTTAGTTTGACTATATTCCACGTAGTTCAACTACATCACTTTTACTAGGTGTCATTCATTATTTTGACTAATTTCCTCATTATGTCAACTACAACAATCCTACCACATTCATACTTTACTTTTACCATTTACCACATAAGTCAAAATCGACATACAACACATAAATAGAATTAACAACACATCTATTTATATGTAACTACTACTTATCTACTACTAAGTAAGTGCAAAGCACTAACCTTTGCCAATGAAGATTCCAATCGTTCCTCAAAGCTAACATCTTTAACGCCTTGATCACCTAAACATTTTCACATGTTTTAGTAATCTAAATTACTCCAAATCATACATCAATTGGAGTTTAACACCCCCAAGATCTTATGATCTTTACTATCATCTAACCTTGGTTCGTTAAGCTCCATACAAGCTTTTAACTATTACTAAACCAATTCTACCCATTTTGACTCGTTAAGGATTTCACCTAATTTCCACAATTTCATAAATTCATAATTCACCAATTCAATTGAGTTTTATACTTGAAAATGTGTTTATATTACACCCTAAACACTTATCCATACTCAATTCACCATTTAAACACTTCCAACTATAAAACCCCCAAATTAGGTTCCCAAGAACCCTAATTTAGAAACCATCAAATTGATTGAGGTTTCTTATCAATTAAAGTGTCTATTACCACCATAGACACTTACCAACCCTCAATCCATCATTTAAACATCCTCAAATAGAAAACCCCCAAATTCCCCTCAAGAACCCTAATTCTTTAATCATCAATTGGATGTTATCATGATGTTATCTACCACCCTTAATCTTCAATCAAGCTAGATTATCACTTTAAAGAAGTTATTAACCATATACAACCACCAATTCAGCCCCAATTCTTGGTTCCATCAAAACCCATCAAGAACAAGATTAAGGAGGCTTCAAAAGATGCATAGAACACTTACTTGTTGTTTAGAAAGCATTATGCAGATCGAAATCCTCAAAACAAGCATGCAATCACTAGTTCTTGTGTTCTTGGCCTTGCTCCCTTCTTGCTCTGTCATTCACGACACACACAAACACATCAAATGTGTTTGTGAGATATCCCGCATATAAAAATCTGAGTTTTTAGAAAGTTACCAAACAGCCCCTAGACATTCAAAGCTGGCCCTTTATACCCAAACTTAGGTCATTTAGTGAAACCAATACATCCATCCACTTTTATTTTATTTATAAACTCCCCCATAATATAATAAGCATATTATAGTATAAACCCAAAATCGGTTCGGTTACAGTTAATGCCATCTGCCATCCGAACAAATGGGTTTTCTCCTTCCGAACAAATGGCCTTCTTTCCGAAGAAATGGGTTTTCTCCTTCCGAACAAATGGCCTTCTTTCTGAACAAATGGGTTTATGGTATATAAACCCAAAATCGGTTCGTTACAAATCACTCCCCCTAATTTTGGGTTTCGTCCCCGAAACCCGATCAACCAATAGATTAGGGTAACACTCGAGTGTCGATTCCCGAGTAGCACCACTACTCGTTTTCCGTTCAGACCCATTCTGACCCGTTTACATCTTTGTGCAATACGACATCAATATAACATTTATAACAACAACTCATCTTACCCGTACTTGGAGTATTCGACTCCAAGTCCGTCCTTTGAAGTATTCCACACTTCTTATCACATTTTTTGACTTTATACCACATAGTAAACTACATCAATTTAAACCACATTATGCATACAAGTTTGACTTTACCACATAAGTCATTATACCAATTTCAACCACATTATGCATAAGTTTGACTTTTACCACATAAGTCATTACACCAAATTCAAACCACATTATGCACACAAATTTTACTTTTACCACACAAGTCAAATTACACCAAATTCACCACATTTACATATTAGTTTGACTATTTACCACATAAGTCAAATTACAACTATTTACCATATTTGCACAATCAAGCTTGACTATTAACCGCATAGTCTAATCACACCAATTTCAACATAAAAGTTTGACCTTATACATCTAAAGTCAAATCACACCAATTTTACCATCATCCACAATGGTTTGACTTATACCATATTAAGTCAATTTATATCAATTTCACCATTATTCACAATGGTTTGACTTATACCACACTAAGTCAATTTACAACAAATCACCACATTTAGTTTGACTATATTCCACATAGTTCAACTACACCACTTTTACTAGGTGTCATTCATTAGTTTGACTAATTTCCTCATTATGTCAACTACAATAATCCTACCACATTCATAATTTACTTTGACCATTTACCACATAAGTCAAAATCGACATACAACACATAAATAGAATTAACAACACATCTATTTACATGTAACTACTACTTATCTACTACTAAGTAAGTGCAAAGCACTTTCCTTTTCCAATGAAGATTCCAATCGTTCCTCAAAGCTAACATATTTAATGCCTTGATCACCTAAACATTTCCACATGTTTTAGTAATCTAAATTACCCCAAATCATACATCAATTGGAGTTTAACACCCCCACCAGATCTTATGATCTTTACTATCATCTAACATTGGTTTTTTAAGCTCTATACAAGCTTTTAACCATTACTAAACCAATTCTACCCATTTTGACCCGTTAAGGATTTCACCTAATTTCCACAATTTCATAAATTCATAATTCACCAATTCAATTGAGTTTTATACTTGAAAATGTGTTTATATTACACCCTAAACACTTATCCATACTCAATTCACCATTTGAACACTTCCAATTATAAAAACCCCAAATTAGGTTCTCAAGAACCCTAATTTAGAAACCTTCAAATTGATTGAGGTTTCTTATCAATTGAGGTGTCTATTACCACCATAGACACTTACCAACCCTCAATCCATCATTTAAACATCCTCAAATATAAAATCCTCAAATTTCCCTCAAGAACACTAATTCTTGAATCATCAATTGGATGTTATCATGATGTTATCTACCACCCTTAATCTTCAATCAAGCTAGATTATCACTTTGAACAAGTTATTAACCATATACAACCACCAATTCAGCCCCAATGCTTGGTTCCATCAAAACCTATCAAGAACAAGATTAAGGAGGCTTCAAAAGATGCATAGAAGACTTACTTGTTGTTTGGAAAGGATTATGCAGATCGAAATCCTCAAAACAAGCATGCAATCACTAGCTCTTGTGTTCTTGGCCTTGCTCCCCTTCTTGCTCTCTCATTCACGACTCACACAAACACATCAAATGTGTTTGTGAGATATCCCCCCATATAAAAATCTGAGATTTTAGAAAGTTACCAAACATCCCCTAGACTTTCAAAGCTGGCCCTTTATACCCAAACTTAGGTCATTTAGTGAAACCAATACATCCATCCACTTTTATTTTATTTATAAACACCCCCATATTACAATAAGCATATTATAGGATAAAACCAAAATCGGTTCGTTACAGTTAATGCCATCTGCCATCCGAACAAATGGGTTTTCTCCTTCCGAACAAATGGCCTCCTTTCCGATCAAATGGGTTTATGGTAGATAAACCCAAAATTGGTTCGTTACAGATTTTTGTTAGATTTTGGGTTTTGTAAAAGGTTTTTGTCGGAGCTAGGTTTACCGGTCACAATGTTGCTGTGGTGGTGAGAAGGGGCTAGGGTTAAGAGGGGTGGGGAGAGAGAGAGAGAGAGAGAGAGAGAGAGAGAGAGAGAGAGAGAGAGAGAGAAAGGGATAGGGAGAGGGAGAGGGAGGGAGAGAGAGGGAGAGGGAGAGGGAGAGAGGGGGAGAGAGAGGGAGGGAGAGAGGGAGGGAGAGAGAGAGAGGGAGAGAGGGAGAGAGAGGGAGGAGAGGGAGGGAGGGAGAGAGAGAGGGTCTTGGTTGGATATGAGCATAAAGACGGGTAAGGGTGGGGTAGGTTAGAGATATCTAATTTATATTTCTTTTAAAATTTTATTATGTGGGTATTTTTGTTTTTTCACAAAAAATTAACAGAAAAATTGTATGGTGTTAGAGACCTGGAGTTGATTGGGACAATTGACAAACCACAATGACTCAAAAAGTGAAATTGAAACTATTAGATTCAAAACGTTATTTTGAGCAAACCACAGTGACTAAAACGGAAATTTACTATAAAATAAAAAAAATTTCGCCTATAAGATTCGGGTATGCGGTTCGGGTAAACGGGTATGCGGTTTCGGGTAATCGGGCCAGGTATCACCTAATCTCATAACCGCGAAAAAATTTAAAACTTATTCCATACCCGTCGGGTTTCAGGTATTCCCGCTATACTTAATTTTTTTTGCCTATCCCCTAAGTATATGGTATATTAGATGTTTAACGATAAAATTGGTATATTATATGAAATACATGTGGTTAAAATATAGCATGAAAGAAAATCAAGAAGCATGGAATTTTGCGGGAAGGTGATAGTGATAAAATTTAGTTTAGATCATTTACATCCGAAGTTAATTATGAGGATTTGTGAAATTAAGTTGATTCATAGTATGTTTTTATGAATTTTATGGTTATAATGGTACTAATTTAATTGATATATACGTATCTTTAACAAATAAATATATATTTATGATTTTCTTTTTATAAATCTGTATAAAATTAAATGAAAATACAAAATATTGTGGGAAAGAAAAAATAAAGTTATTTTTTATTTTGAACGATAAATTTTTATTTTATTTTTATCTTTTTGTGTGTTGGATGAGGTTAGAACTCACAACCTTTTGTTATTAAAGTTATTAATAACACCCCAACCCCCACCCGGAAAAATAAAGTTATTAAATGGCATAGAACCAACGATGTTGGACTTTGTACTTTTTTGCTGTAACCTTCTGGCTAATACAACGACTTCTAGATGCCTGACAAACGTCTCCGCCAGGAACCTTGCTTTTTTTTTTTTTCTTTTAATTATCATTTGAATTATAATATTGCTAAAGTAAGGGTGTTTCTTTGGTAGCCTCTTAATAATTTTATTAAAAGACTTACCTTTAAATTGGTCAGAGGTAAAGGTGTTTGTTTCGTTGAAAACCCACCTCTTAATGGTTCTGTAAGCCTCTTAATGGTTCAACTATAAAACCATGCTGAAGCATTCAGGGCTTTTAATAGTTCAGCACTTAATGGTTCAGATTTTGCCAAACAGCCCCTTAATTACACATATAGTCCCACGTGGTTTGCAAAAATTAAAAGATTTGGATACCAAAGGTTTAAAGTAGAGATGAGATCGGTACCGTACCGGTACCGAAAATACCGGTACCAAATTTGTGGAAAAGTTGGTACCGGTACCGAATTTATCGGTACGGTACCGGTTCGGTACGGTACCGGTTCGGTACGGTACCGGTTCGGTACGGTACCGGTTCGGTACGGTACCGGTATTTGTTACAAAATGTTCATCTCTGTAGGTATCGGTACCGTACCGGTACCGGTACCGAAAATACCGGTACGGAATTTATGTAAAAGTGGGTACCGGTACCGGTACGGAATCTATCCGTACGGTACCGGTACGGTATCGGTACCGGTACTCGGTACCAAATGCTCATCCCTAGTTTAAAGTAATATATTAAGTCTTATGCTTTAAATTTTGTACCGAGTTTAGGTATTAAGGCTAACTTCCGTTAAATTTTCTGTTAACTTGGGGTGAAATGACCAAAATACCCCTTTACTTTAAACCCTTAGTACCTAAACCTGTTATTTTTCGCAAAGGGTATTTTAGTCATTTCACCCTAAACTTAACAGAAAAGTTAACGAAAATTAGCCTTAATAACCAAAATCGTTACAAAAATGAAAGCATAAAACCCAAATTTGTTACCTTAAACCCCTTACTACCCAAATCTGTTACTTTCCACAAACCACAGAGACTATTTGTGTATTGAAGTATAATTAAGCATTTAATATTTCATGTAGTGGCAGACCCATGAAATTTTTCCATGAGTGAATTTTCGGTGTTCGGATGACTATTAAAAATATTTTTTGTCGGGTTGGGTCATTAAAATATTTTTTTCTAATTGAATCAGGTCAATGAAATTTTTTTACCGTGATTGAGTCAGGTTATCGAACTTTTTTTTTACTGAATTGAGTTCACTGAAATAGACTAAATTGGGTTGTTAGGTCTTTTGGCACCAGATTCGGGAGAGTGGAGGGGCAACACTCCGATGGCGACGTGACTCTCGTAGGCTGCAGTGACAGGTGATTGCCTACTGGGCAGTGGGGGCGGCACTTCTCAGTCGATTATTTTCGTTTCACTGAATCACGTTCGATGGGAGGAGGAGAGTTTGACAAAACCGATTATTTATTTAGAAGGGAATATATGAGCTTATAGTAAAAGGTTATTAGATTAAATTGTTAGTCGCTAGGTGGGCTTAATTGTTTATAAGAATTGATTAATAGGTCAATTTAACTAATTATAATAGATTTATATTTGTAATTATTTTGTAAACAATTAATGAGTTTATACTTATAAAAATGTTTAGTTTTAAATTACTTTTTTTGTGTCATTTTGGTAAAAAAAAATAAAATTCATGGGGTCGGTGTCAAAGTTTATTGATGGTCGGTCAGGATTGGATCGTATATGTAACAAACAATTTTTTTTCATGAGTGTCAGGCGACCCACTCTTCATAGAGTGGGTACGTCAATGATTTCATATCAATTTTTAACGTGAACTTAACGGGATTTGGATGATGAGAATCTCAAAATGTAATTTTTAACTATATAAGCTTACAAATGAATACACCGATACCTGTCAGGATATTGTGAACAGATAGATAACAACTAAGGATACCCGATGAGTATGAAACAGGATATGCAACACAATTTTAACTTTGGTTTTCTTTGTGGTTTGTTTTTTTTGTTTTTTTTTTAATTTTATTAAACATGAAATATTATTTTTCCATATCTATATTTTTGGGACAACAAAACTCCACGTTTTTTATTCGTTCTGGAGCTTCGTTTGAGAGAAAATATAAATAAAATAAAAATAATAAAAAATACATTCATTTTTGACACGTACACGTCCCCTCTATTATATTTTACCATTCATATTAACCCGGTCGTAGTGGGAGCGTTAACCCCCTTGAATCTACCTGGCATGGAATTGGGGCGTGAACACCGTCCCCATGGGGTCGTTTACACTGGCGTGAGGCGCTGACCGGGAGTAGATTCACGCTGCGCGGGGAGCTCTGTGTGTGTTATGTATGTATATATATATATATATTTAGGGTTAGGATCAAATGAGAACTCATATATACTTGAGAACTCGCGAGAACTCGTCAAAATATCAATTAAAACCATTTTTCTTTGTTTTCACTACCTTTATTATTAAAATACAACATAAAAAATGATTTATCTCACCAATTAATTCATCTCTTCTTTCTAAATTATTCTTAAGAAAATTTAAACACATATGTAAATGGTTAACACTTACACATGTGTAAGTGGTAAACTTACACATGTGTAGATTTTTTTTAATAAATAAATACATGTAAATTTACATACATAAATTCATTTTTTTATGTTGTATTCTAATAATATAGTTAGTAAAAATAAAAAAAATGGTTTTGATTGATTTTTTGACGAGTTCTCACGAGTTCTCAAATTATTTAAGAGTTCTCAAATGATCCATTCCCTATATATATATATATATATATATATATATATATATATATATATATACGGGGAGTATCAAATAAAAAGTAGTTTTTCGCTAAGAAATCTAAGAAATGACAAAAACTTAAAGAAACGATATCAAACGAACTCCGATAGAGCTAATTTCAGCGGCATTGGAACCGTCTCGTCGAACTCTTCCATCTTAGCTTTCAGGGTTTAACTTTTAAGGTTTAGATTTTACGTTTGAATTTTAGGGTTTTATCCTTATGGTTTAGCTTTTAGGGTTTAGATTTTATGGTTTAGGTTTTTTTGATGGTGGGGTGGGGGGTTTAGGTTTTTGGGGGTGGGTGGGGGTGGGTTTAGGTTTTTTTTTGGGGGGGGGGGGGGGGTGGGATGGAGGGTTTAGGTTTTTAGGGGGTGGTGGTGGTGGTTTTAGACTTTTCGTTTAACACACCACTTTTAAAAACAATACTTAAACGCGCGGAAGTCTTAATCCCAAAATTTTTTTTTTTTTTTTTTTTTTTACCCGTCGCGCCTCGCGACACAAACAGGCCACCTCCCTCGCGTGGCGCGAGGGACCTGTTTTTACAGCAGGTTTCAGCTGTTTTTCTGCAGGTTTCATACTTAGCCAAATTTCCATCTTTTACCAAAATGTTTGACACCAAACCTTCCCAACACATGGGTTTTTTTACCAAAAACAAACATATGACATTACATATTCACCAAAACATAAATCAAGTGTCAAACACACCACTTTACAAGGATTTTACATAAATCCTCAAAAACACAAAAATTGCATACGAGAATCCTTCACCCTTGAACATTGACATAGACCTACCTCGGAGCTTTCCCTGCATAACCACAATAATATTTCACCATTAGTAATGATATAAACATATCAAACAAGTATTTACAACTTGTTTTCACCCTTTTCACCTATTTATCCCATTTGACCCGTTTGACCCGTTCACACCCAATTGGTCAACTAAGGTCCCTTACACTTGACTTATATACCACATAAGTCAATTACACCACATTCACCTTTATTCCACAATGGTTTGACTTATATACCACATAAGTCCATATACGCCAATCTCACCATTATTCCACAATGGTTAGACTTATATTCCGCATAAGTCAATTTACACCGACTTCACCATTTTTCCACAATGATTTGACTTATATTCCACATAAGTCAATTTACACCGACTTCACCATTTTTCCACAATGGTTTGACTTATATTCCACATAAGCCACTTTCCTCAAATTACCACATTTAGTTTGACTTTTTCACCACATAAGTCAATTACTATACTTTATCACATACCACATTTTAGCTTAACTATATACCACATAGTCATTTACACCAATTCAACATATTCTACATTTTAGTTTGACCATATACCACATAGTCAACTACATTATGCATACAAACTTGACTTTTACCACACAAGTCAATTTTTTTACACCATATAGGTTTATTAGCTAAATTCATCCACATACCAATAAACACATATAAGTTGTTTGTATAATCAACATGAAATTCAAACATGATCAACACCACCACCTATCATTACTAAGTAAGTGCAAAGCACTTACCTTTTGAGTTAGAGGATCCCACACCACCTTCTACCTTTGCAATTTGATTACCTAAACACATCCACCTAGTTTAGTAATCTAACATTCATCAAAATTCTATTACAATTGAGTCCACAACTCAATTTCCCCATTTCCAACCCAAATTGACCCGTTTGGGTTATCCTCATAACCAAACACCCTCTTTCACCACAAACTCACCCACTTGAGTTTCATTAACTTAATCTTAACACTAATTTTTCTTTCAAAAATTATTATTAAGTTAATTTGGTGTTTGTTCAAGTGTCTAACATCTTAAAAACACTTAATCTTCATTAATTCATCATTTTAGCATCATGATCCAAACACCCCCAATTTCCACCATATGAACCCTAACTTCTCATAATCAAAATCAAAGGGTTCTAAGATGTTAATCATCATTCTTTAACTTTAGTTTAGCTAGATTATCAATAATCTAACACCATTTCATCACATGCATACATAATTTCAGATTTCACCCAAAACCCACCAAGAACACATTCATGGTGAAATCAAGAGAAAGAGAATCACTTACTTGATGTTATGAAGGTGTTGTGTGAGCCAAAACCTTCACAAAACAAGCCTCAATTGCACGATTTGAGCTCAAAACCGAATTTCTCTTCTTCTCCTCTTCTCTTGAACGACCAACACCTCAAAATGAGGTTAATTTTGACTTTAACTAGTCAAATGGCAGATTTTGCCATATTACAACTTTAGTCCCTCAACATTCCATTTCATTCTAAAGTTAGTCAAAACTAACATAACCACATTACAAACTTGAAACCCACTTGTTTCAACTTATTTCTAAAATATTATTTTCACCATAATATTAATTAGAAATATTTATTTATTTATAACGAGACCCGAATTTTGGTTCGTTACAAATCTCCTCCCCTTATTTGGGTTTCGTCCCCGAAACCCGACTTCACATAAAAAGGTTCAGATAATATTTGAGCATTTCTTCCTCGGTTTCCCAAGTCAATTCCGCTCCCCTTCTATGTTTCCACCTCACCAAAACTTGGCTAATCTCTTTATTGCGTAAACGCTTCACTTTTCTATCCAAGATTGCCACCGGTTCTTCCACATAATTCAACTTTTCATCCAATTCAATATCATCCAATGGGACAAAAGTAGATTCATCCGCCAAACACTTTCGCAAATGAGACACATGAAATGTGTTATGAAGTCTACTTAGTCCCTCCGGTAGCTCCAAACGATAAGCTACCGCACCCACCTTTGCTATTACCTTAAACGGCCCGATGAAACGAGGACTTAACTTCCCCCGTTTCCTAAACCGTATCACCCCTTTCCAAGGAGAGACTTTCAAAAGCACAAAGTCCCCCACTTGAAACTCAATCGCCCGCTTCCTATTATCCGCATAAGACTTTTGGCGATCTTGAGCCGCCTTCAAGCGTGCTCTAATTTGGTCAATACTATCATTAGTTTCCTTGACCACTTCGACGCTACCAAGCTCCCGTTGACCAATCTCACCCCAACACACGGGTGTTCGACACTTTCTCCCATACAATGCCTCAAAAGGCGGCATACCAATACTAGAATGGTAACTATTGTTGTAAGAGAATTCCGTCAACGGTAAATGGTCATCCCAACTACCTCCAAAATCCAAGGCACACGCTCGCAACATATCCTCGAGCGTTTGAATCGTTCGCTCGCTTTGACCATCCGTTTGTGGATGATAAGCGGTGCTAAGATTCAATCTAGTCCCCATATCCTCATGGAATTTCTTCCAAAAACGAGAAGTAAATCTCGTATCACGATCCGATATAATCGACACCGGCACACCATGACGTGACACAATTTCCTTCACATACAATTCCGCCAATCTATCCGAAGAATACGTTTCCTTTATAGGAAGGAAATGTGCACTCTTCGTCAACCGATCCACTACTACCCATATCGCATCAAAACCCTTTCGAGTCTTTGGTAGTTTAGTGATCAAATCCATGGTTATATTTTCCCATTTCCAAAGCGGTATTTCAAGCGATTGAAGCTTTCCATACGGCTTTTGGTGCTCCGCTTTTACTTTTAAGCACGTGAGACATCTCTCAACATACTTAACAACATCACGCCTCATACCCGGCCACCAAAAATGACACCTCAAATCATAAAACATTTTTGTGGCACCCGGATGGATAGAATATTTGGATTTATGCGCCTCATCCAAAATAGTTGTCAAAACACTTGACAACCTAGGAATCCAAATCCTATCAAAGCATGTCTTCAAGCCCATGTTATTTTCACCAAGCTTATCAACATAAGCAACCATCCGCTCTTTCTTCAAGTCACCACCAAGTGCTAACACTTGAGCCTCCCGGATTTCATCAATGAGATGATGAAATTGTCATCTTAAATGACTTCACCTTGATAGGTGAATGACTTGATTTTCTACTAAGCGCATCCGCCACAACATTCGCTTTACCCGGATGATAAAGTATCTCACAATCATAATCCTTAACCAATTCGAGCCACCGCCTTTGCCTCATATTAAGGTCCTTTTGGTCAAAGAAATATTTGAGACTTTTGTGATCCGTGTAGATCGTACACTTAGCACCATACAAATAATGCCTCCAAATCTTGAGCGCGAAAACCACGGCTGCAAGCTCTAAATCATGGGTTGGGTAATTCACCTCGTGAGTCTTTAATTGCCTAGATGCATAGGCAATCACTTTCCCCCTTTGCATCAAAACACACCCCAACCCCGAATGCGAGGCATCCGAATAAACAACAAAATCCTCGGTCCCGTCCGGCAAGGATAAAACAGGCGCCTCAGTCAACTTTTCTTTCAAGAGTTGAAAGGCAGATTCTTGCTCGGGACTCCAAACAAACTTTGTCTCCTTACGAGTCAACTTCGTCATCGGCAAAGCAATCCGAGAGAAGTTTTCGATGAACCTCCGATAATAACCCGCTAACCCCAAGAAACTTCTAATCTCCGAAGGCGTCTTCGGTGATGTCCATTCTTTAACCGCCAATATCTTGGATGGGTCAACGGTAATTCCTCTTTCATTAATCACATGACCCAAGAATTGGATCTCGCGCAACCAAAATGCGCACTTGGAGAATTTAGCATAAAGTTTCTCCTTTTGCAAGGCTTCAAGAATCTCACGCAAATGACAAGCGTGATCACCCTCGTTCTTTGAATAGATGAGAAGATCGTCAATAAACACAATGACTGAACGATCAAGGAACGGTCTACACACCCGGTTCATGAGATCCATGAAAACCGCAGGTGCGTTGGTCAAACCGAAAGGCATAACCGTAAACTCATAGTGACCGTAACGAGTGCGAAAAGCTGTCTTAGGAACATCCTCTTCCTTCACTTTCAACTGATGATACCCGGATTTCAAATCAATCTTTGAAAACCACGACGCCTCTTGCAATTGGTCGAAAAGATCATCAATCCTAGGCAATGGGTACCTATTCTTCACTGTCAACTTATTTAATTCCCGATAATCCATACACATCCTCATGCTTCCGTCTTTCTTTTTAACGAAGAGAACAGGCGCACCCCAAGGCGAGACGCTTGGGCGTATGAAACCCTTGTCGAGTAACTCTTGTAATTGCTCCATCAACTCTTTCATTTCTGGCGGTGCCAATCTATATGGCGCTTTAGCTACCGGCTTAGCACCCGGTATCAACTCAATTCCGAACTCTACTTCCCTCTCCGGAGGAACCCCCGGTAACTCATCAGGAAACACATCTTCAAACTGATTCACAACCGGAACATCGCGAATGTCCTTTACTTTCTCATTCACAACCGCAACACAAGCCATGAACGCCTTGCACCCACGCGCCATGAACTTGGTTGCCTTTACATAAGAACACATTCTTACATTACCTTTCTTCTCACCTTCTATGTAAATGGACTCACCCGATGGGGAATCGAGTCGCATCGCTTTAGGCCCACATAGAATATTCGCTTTGTTCCTTGCTAACCAATCCATCCCCACTATGACATCAAATTCCCCCATAGCCATAGGAATCAAATCAATAAGAAATGTTTCACCCCCCGCTCTCAACTTGCAATTTCTAAAAATATCAAACACCAGGAAGCTCTTATCATTGGCCGCCTCAATTTCTCAGGGTTCATCTAACTTGCTACTTATAAAAGAAGAATGCTTAACAAATTTCAAAGACACAAACGAACGACTAGCCCCCGAATCAAAAAGAACTAGTGCAGGTAAAGAGTTAATCTTGAACGTACCTGTCACCACTTCCGAGTCATTCTTTGCTTCCTCCGCTGAGATGTGGAAAGCTCTACCCTTAGGTCTTGGCATCTCTATCTTCTTATCGCTTCTACCTTGCTTCAACTCGGGACAATCCACCCTATTGTGCCCGGGTTTGTAACAGTTATAACACAACTGAATTTGGCTTGTACATTGATTAGCCATGTGTCCAGGCTTTCCACATTTATAGCAATTTAAGGATCCTTTCTTACAATCCCCGAAATGCTCTTTTCCACAATTTTTGCACGCCCGAGAAGAGAACTTGTTGAACGACTTCTTGCTAGGGCTCCCGCCCTTTATCTTTTTCACTACTTGTTCAACGATTTCACGCTTCCTCTTCTCGCCCCTAGCTTCTTGCCTCCTCAACTCCACCTCTCTTTCCCGACACCTATTTATCAAATCCACAAGTGTGGTAAAGGAGGATGGAGATATGCTATCTCTGAACTCCACTGTCAGCATAGCATAGAATCTGTCAATCTTCGCCTTCTCGGTCGACACCACATCCGGACAGAACTTGGCGCGATCAAAGAAAGCTCCAGCCAACTCATCTATTGACTCATTCTTTTGCCTCATGAGGAGAAACTCCTCAGTCATTCTATCAACTACAGCTTGCGGGCAATGATACTTCAGAAAAGCCGCCTTAAACTCCTCCCAAGACATGGAGGTCACCCCTCTTTCACCCCTCTCCTTTCGAAGATTTAGCAGCCACTCCTTAGCCCTACCAGTTAACAAAGGCACACTAAACATAACCCTATCCTCGGGTTTACACTTAGTCGTCTCAAAGTTTGACTCCATATCCACCACCCACCTGTGGCTCAGAATCGGGTCCACCTGCCCATTATACTCCTTGGGCTTGATCACCATAAACTCTTTCAGAGTACAACCTTGAGGTTCCTTTTCTTTCTCCTTCATGATCTCCTCGAGAGAGAGTTTAATAGTCCCCCTCATCTCTTCCATCAACAGATTTGTGGCTTGCTCAAAGGCCTTGGCCACCTCCTCTTTT
Source organism: Smallanthus sonchifolius (assembly GCA_023525975.1). Taxonomy (NCBI): domain Eukaryota; kingdom Viridiplantae; phylum Streptophyta; class Magnoliopsida; order Asterales; family Asteraceae; genus Smallanthus; species Smallanthus sonchifolius. The sequence continues at coordinate 12,567,833 of CM042028.1, read as the reverse complement.
ATCAACTCTTGGATCCGTGGATCCAACGGTTCCCGATTGCTCGATTCTTCTGCCATCTCTTAGCTGAGAAAAGAACCAAGAATACCTTAACACCATTACACTATCAACATCTTTGGCATCCATTACACATTCACTATTATATGTATTAAGTATATATATACTTACCTATATACATACATACATATATAACCACCTTCACCTAATCCTTGCAAATGTTCATTGTTATATGGTTATCATAAAGTCTCTTGCACATTTCGTCTTATTAAACATATTGGCCAGACATGTTTAATAGTACGCCATGCCCAATTGTAATTACCATCTCCATATAACAAGTCACAAAACAAGTTTCGGTACACATAACACCTTAACAACTTTCATCATACATATATACATACATCATATATATATATTATCATTTTATCGAATCATTAGTAACCTTTCATTTTCGCAAGCTCCGAGTCTTAGTCAAATCCTTCTTGGATTCTCGTATCATTTTCCCCCATATCAAGAGCATCCGGTTTGAGTTTGGTGCCACCACACCAAATCCCTCAAACCATTGCTCTGATACCAAGTTTTAACACACCACTTTTAAAAACAATACTTAAACGCGCGGAAGTCTTAATCCCAAATTTTTTTTTTTTTTTTTTTTTACCCGTCGCGCCTCGCGACACAAACAGGCCACCTCCCTCGCGTGGCGCGAGGGACCTGTTTTTACAGCAGGTTTCAGCTGTTTTTCTGCAGGTTTCATACTTAGCCAAATTTCCATCTTTTACCAAAATGTTTGACACCAAACCTTCCCAACACATGGGTTTTTTTACCAAAAACAAACATATGACATTACATATTCACCAAAACATAAATCAAGTGTCAAACACACCACTTTACAAGGATTTTACATAAATCCTCAAAAACACAAAAATTGCATACGAGAATCCTTCACCCTTGAACATTGACATAGACCTACCTCGGAGCTTTCCCTGCATAACCACAATAATATTTCACCATTAGTAATGATATAAACATATCAAACAAGTATTTACAACTTGTTTTCACCCTTTTCACCTATTTATCCCATTTGACCCGTTTGACCCGTTCACACCCAATTGGTCAACTAAGGTCCCTTACACTTGACTTATATACCACATAAGTCAATTACACCACATTCACCTTTATTCCACAATGGTTTGACTTATATACCACATAAGTCCATATACGCCAATCTCACCATTATTCCACAATGGTTAGACTTATATTCCGCATAAGTCAATTTACACCGACTTCACCATTTTTCCACAATGATTTGACTTATATTCCACATAAGTCAATTTACACCGACTTCACCATTTTTCCACAATGGTTTGACTTATATTCCACATAAGCCACTTTCCTCAAATTACCACATTTAGTTTGACTTTTTCACCACATAAGTCAATTACTATACTTTATCACATACCACATTTTAGCTTAACTATATACCACATAGTCATTTACACCAATTCAACATATTCTACATTTTAGTTTGACCATATACCACATAGTCAACTACATTATGCATACAAACTTGACTTTTACCACACAAGTCAATTTTTTTACACCATATAGGTTTATTAGCTAAATTCATCCACATACCAATAAACACATATAAGTTGTTTGTATAATCAACATGAAATTCAAACATGATCAACACCACCACCTATCATTACTAAGTAAGTGCAAAACACTTACCTTTTGAGTTAGAGGATCCCGCACCACCTTCTACCTTTGCAATTTGATTACCTAAACACATCCACCTAGTTTAGTAATCTAACATTCATCAAAATTCTATTACAATTGAGTCCACAACTCAATTTCCCCATTTCCAACCCAAATTGACCCGTTTGGGTTATCCTCATAACCAAACACCCTCTTTCACCACAAACTCACCCACTTGAGTTTCATTAACTTAATCTTAACACTAATTTTTCTTTCAAAAATTATTATTAAGTTAATTTGGTGTTTGTTCAAGTGTCTAACATCTTAAAAACACTTAATCTTCATTAATTCATCATTTTAGCATCATGATCCAAACACCCCCAATTTCCACCATATGAACCCTAACTTCTCATAATCAAAATCAAAGGGTTCTAGGATGTTAATCATCATTCTTTAACTTTAGTTTAGCTAGATTATCAATAATCTAACACCATTTCATCACATGCATACATAATTTCGGATTTCACCCAAAACCCACCAAGAACACATTCATGGTGAAATCAAGAGAAAGAGAATCACTTACTTGATGTTATGAAGGTGTTGTGTGAGCCAAAACCTTCACAAAACAAGCCTCAATTGCACGATTTGAGCTCAAAACCGAATTTCTCTTCTTCTCCTCTTCTCTTGAACGACCAACACCTCAAAATGAGGTTAATTTTGACTTTAACTAGTCAAATGGCAGATTTTGCCATATTACAACTTTAGTCCCTCAACATTCCATTTCATTCTAAAGTTAGTCAAAACTAACATAACCACATTACAAACTTGAAACCCACTTGTTTCAACTTATTTCTAAAATATTATTTTCACCATAATATTAATTAAAAATATTTATTTATTTATAACGAGACCCGAATTTCGGTTCGTTACATTTCGAGGTGGGGTAGGAGGGAGGGGGTTTAGGTTTTTGGGTGGTGGGGGTGGTGGTTTTAGGCTTTTCGGGGTGGGGTAGGAGGGGAGTTTAGGTTTTTCGGGGTGCGGGTGGAGGGGGGTTTAGGTTTTTGGGTCCGGGTTAGGGTTCGATGAGACGGTTCCAACGCCGCTGGAATGAGCTCAATCGGAGTTCGTTTAACCCACTTCTTAGGATTTATTAGCGAAAAACCACTTTTTAGTGGAACCGTCCCCTATATATATATATATATGTATATATATGTGTGGGGATAGTGAAATCACTATGAATCTTAGTGATTTGGTTTAATGATTGCACCATGTTGACGTGACGGTGACATGACGTGCGTGAATATGAAACCACTACGAATGACCTTAGGGTTGAAGTCATTATTGATTTATTTCTTTCACGTTTAATTTAATTAGTAAAAAGTAATCGATCTATAATTAAAAAAACTAAAATGAATTATAATTTAATAAAAGTTGGTGATGGATATGCTTAATCTTTTATCTTTGTCTACATGTTTATTAATATTAATATTATTATTATTATTTTATAATTTATATGGTACCACACTACCACACAATACGAAAGGGCTAGATGAAAGGAATAGCCATAATAGTTGTCAACTTGTCCCAATGCTAAAAATCCAAAAAGCATATATCCAGCTTATACCAGCATGGTTTATAATTTATATGGATTCCAATCCAACGTAAAAGCAAGTGAACTCATTATATATGGTTTCTAACCTAACCAAAAAATTTAATATTAGATGTGTTATATACATATATATATTTTTAAAACTTCTTTACTTTTTAATATTTTATTTTAAAAGCAAATTCTTTATATTTTGTTCTTCATTGATACCAACTTTACCAAAGAACTGTCCTCAAAGAGATATCATGGTGGTTAAGTGATGTACTTTATAAGCAAAAATTTAAGGGTTCAAATATTAATCATGTAGGTTATTGTGTATTTATCCTATAAAATCTAAGAATTGTTGTTCAAAAAAAAAAAACCACCTGGTACATGAACCATCTTCGTTGAAGTTTTTGACCCAGTTGATTCATAAAGTTTGTTACAATACGAAATAAAACTGTAATTAATTTGACTTAAAATTAAAATGTATTTCTCTTGTTCGTGTTCTTGATTATGTTTAAGACTTCACCAAAAAACCCCCTAACAATTCGAGTTCTTTTACAACCTTTTTTGATTTTTCTCGTGAATAAAAAAGATTACAAATATATTTTATAAAGTTTTTTACAAGTAATTACTATTGACTTTAAGAATATAAATATAAAAATATAAAATAAACAAAAGAATATGATAAAGAGTAATTTTGTCATTTATTATTATTTTACACTCTAATTTATTGGACAGTTTTATAAAACAAAAAAGGATTATATCAATTTATTTCGTTACATTTGACAGTTTTATAAAACCAAAAAAAGATTATATCAATTTACGAAGAATCGTCCTAAACACGCGTTGTTGCTTGATGATGTCATGTATTTTTCTTATTATTTGTATTCGAGTAGGAACTTTTAGTGCAATATAAGTTGGATAGAGTGGCTAAAAAACCCTCTTTTATACATGTAGTTTTGATTGTTTTACCCGTTTAGCATCTTGCTAGTCGATGTTTTAATAAAATACAGTCGTTAAAAAATAATTATTTCATTCCATTTCTTCAACCAACCACCTGACAGATTCTATGTTCTTCGGATTCCATTTCATTTGTATTCAAATTAATAAACTTTATTCTTTTAGAAACATTTTGTTACCAAAAACCCCTTAGAAGGAGAAAAGGATAATGAATGTGTGACCACAAGTTAGCCCTTAAGGGCCTAACCTAATATCGTTCAACTTTAATGTCTCATACTAGAACCCTAAAATGTCATTGTATTATTAAAGAAATATATATTTTTAAAAATAGAATCTTAAAATTGTTATTGGTTATCTTTCTTTGTCTATAAATAGGGTATCCTCCACACCAAAGTAAATACAAAGCAGCCAAATCTACCTACTTTGTAAGCCATGGCCATCCCCAAGCCCTTTGTTCTTCTCTTTCTTCTCTCTTTGCTTCTTCTTGCCCAAGCTCATGAAATGGTATTCTTACCCTCTTCTTTTTATTCTTTCTGCTTGAAAAATATATCCTATTAGTTTAAAATATTGTATATAAGAAGAAAAACGTTTTAGTTTATTCAACCCCGAATACATAATAGTTTATAATATTGTATTTGCCGGTCTTAACTTGTATTTAACCGTGAATACACAATATGCTTACATATAGTGTATGCACATATGAATTCGACACGTTTCTACGTTAATTACGAAAATATCATCACATTCAAATAGTATAATCAGTAGTAACTACATGTATTTAACATATGCTTACTTGTATTTATCGGTGAATACAACTTGTCTTTGCATTAATTACGTACATGCCACCCCATAATTCTTTTTCCATAAAAATATGGCATGGCTAAAAAGTGGTTCTCACTTTTGAAACGTTTTTCAAATTTTTAGTGATTAAAAATGGTTCTCATTTCTTAAACTACTTATATTGTAGGTGAATGAATTTGATGGGAAGAGTATAGGTGCTTCCAAAATAGGTATGTGGCATACTTTTTTGTAATTATCTTTATTAAAAAGAATATTTAAGTTTTTTAACTAAATATATATATATATATATGTAAAACTCGGATTTAGATTGCGGTTCAGCATGTAAGGCAAGGTGCAGGCTATCATCGCGGCCAAACTTATGCCACAGGGCATGCGGGACTTGTTGTGCTCGTTGCAGCTGCGTGCCACCGGGGACTTCGGGTAACCAAAAGGTTTGCCCTTGTTACTACAACATGACGACCCATGGTGGCAAAAGAAAGTGCCCTTGAAGCTTCTACTACTTGTATCTTGTGCATCTTTGATGTGAAGCCTTTGTTACATATGTATTGTATTGTATATTTTTGTTTTTGGACTCTTTATCGAGGGAGTGATTGTTATTTATTACTATGTGTGAACGTTTAATAAGGTCAACTTCAGTATGATCTGGTTGAAATGATATTATTTTGTACAATAAAAGTTGTATGAGAAATTGTATTTGATATAGTTACAGTTTTGTTGTATTGGTTTTATGCTATGTATATTTAAGTGATTTTTATTTATTGAATAATATAATATAATGTGAATTTTGGCTAAGGCGTAGAGCTGGTAAAACGTGTTGTATCAAACGAGTCGTATTCGACACAACACGGCACGTTTAACAAAACTATTGAACCCGAACCTGACACAATGAACTAAACGTTTCATTTTCTTAAATACTAACACGGACATGTTTAATAAGTGGATTACACGACACGACCGGTTTAACATAATTAAATGTAACCAACTCAATAACACGAATGACACGACACAATATTTAACATGATTTGTAAGGCTCCGATCCCGGGAAGCCTCACTTGTTGGATTTACTCATTTACACATAGTTCATAAACTTAAAACTTCGAATTACGTAGAGGAAACATTCAGTCAAAATACAACTTGTCCAAAACAATTCAAATATTGTCTTAACAAACAACTTTCGATAAAAAACATAACATACGGGATGCTAGATCTTCAATAGTCGGGTAACTCTTCGCTGTAAGACAAGCATCCTCGAGCTACCTTCATTACCGACACTCAACCTGATGTGCATACTAAAAGTCAGCTAACGTTGAGTGAGTTATAACTTTACATAAAAAATATCATTTAATAAAAGAAGAAGGATTTAAAACACGCTAACATTGGTGCCGGTCGTAACATCCCGAAAATAATGACGATTAACGAGCGGGCGTCGAAAAAATAAAGAAAATAATAAAGGTAGTGGGCTTGATGGGCTCGCGTTTTGGGCCAAAATTAGGAGCAGGGGATGGGCTAAAACCCTAGCCTCCCTTAAATTTCAACCATTCTTCATTCAAAGCTCCACCACCCCAATTCTAGAGCGAGAAACCATAGAGAGAAAATGTCGGTTTGGACTCAAGATCGACCATCCATCCTTCTTCGCTGGTCGTTTTGAGGTAAGAATCACCCCTAGATCTGAGTTTTGTTAAAAAGTGGGTTTTTGGGTTTTAACACAAAAGATGGGATTTTTACATGTTAAACGAGAAATAAACGTTAGATCTGGACTCACAACGGTTAAACACACGTTTTGGATGTAAAAAGTTGGAACCTTGATGAGTTTGAGCTTGAGCCGCCATCTTCAAGCAAAAACTAGGGTTTCTGCTGAAGAAGACGATCAAGCGAAACTACCAGGCAAAACTAACAGAAGAGCAAAACTAACCTAGTTTCACTTAGACCCAGTTTCGCTGAGATCTAGTTTCACTGATACTACAGAAAGCGAAACTAACCTAGCTTCGCTGAGGCATAGAGAGTGAAACTAACCTAGTTACGCTGTGATATAGAAAGAGAACCTGACCTATTTCGATGAGTTATAGAAAACAAAACTAACCTAGATTCGCTAAGAGACATAGAGCGAAACTAACCTCTTTTCGCTGAGATTATTATAAAGTGTAGACTTGATGTATTTCTGACTATCAATCCAGATCTGTGAGTGACATCAGTGGACCGTTGATATTATCTTTGAGCTAGCTTGACAGCTGAGTTCTAGATCCCCTTTTATGCCTACTTTTGGAGTGGTGTGCATATTGTAGGTGTTTATTATAAAAGTGTGTTAATAAACACAAAAACGTGTAAAGTATTTACCATAATTGTGTGTTGGTAAAGAAAAGAAAGGTTTTAAGGTAAAGTTTGAAAAGAGGCAAAACGTATGTTTGACGAATGATTTTAATAAACTAATAAGGTAAGCATTTTACGAAGTCATTACATTGTCTATATCTGGTACGGGAAGGGAAAGGTTCCTACGGGAAGGAATGTATTGTGTATGTCATGCGTAAGTCGTGTGTGAGTAAGTCAATCATGACATTACCTTGTTATGGGACTTTGTGGCTAGCCAACGGTTGTACTCATGAGGTAAACGTAACCTCATCTTCCTGATAAGGAGTAACGATGGTTACTCATGAGGTAAACATAACCTCATCTTCGTGTAAGCCTTCGAGATAAGCAGTCATGTGATAAGTCTGTGTGATAAGTGTCTGTGTGATAAGCCTTTGTGATAAGCAGTTGTGTGATAAGTGTATGTGTGATAAGTGTCTGTGTGATAAGTGTCTATGTGATAAGTCTTTGTGATGAGTTTCCCAGGTTATAATGTGTACCGTATAGACAATTAATGTATGACTTGAAAGTAACGAGCAACAAAAGTTTTTCCTTTACCGGCATTGTATGGTGTAAATCCTCCTTCTTTTATTATATGAATGTTTTATGAAACGCTAGAACTCACTCAGTGTTAGCTGACTTTTAGTATGCACGTCAGGCTAAGTGTAGGTAAGAAGACAACTTCTGGATTGCTTGGTTGGCGGAGTAGAGTTACCCGGCATCGAAGGCTTCTAGCATCCAATGTGTTTTGAAAGAAAAGTTGTAATAGCTGAGACGGTGTTTTAAGTGGTTGACAATTTGACATGATGTATGGCGTTTAAATTCCGCTGATATGATTGGATTTAAAGTTTAAGAACGGTTGGTGAATGAGTAAATCCAACAAGTAAGGTGACCCGGGTTTGGGGCCTTACACCAGTAAAGGCAAAACATTCGTACATACTTCCTGCTAAGTCATACATTATTAGTTTAATCTGTATCTCATTGTATCCCTCAATTCCTTTTGGTACTATCCTCCGTGACGACCGTCCACAGAGTTTATGTAATATTCAGGACGACCGTCCATGAAGTGTACGTAATGCCTTTATCATGACGACCATCCATGATGCAGACATTCCTCGATGAGGGTCACGTTAACCCTAAGAGTAACCGTCGTTACCCTTACACACTGAATAATTGTATAACCGAACCCATCGACTGGCCATAAAGGAATTGTCCATGTTAGCTTATAACAATCACGAACTTTGGGACCGTGAAGCTGTCATAAGGCTTAGGATAGGACTAGTCACTAGGATTGTGCCGAACTCCCAAGACTTATGTCATAAAGTAACATTTGTTCCCGAAGGATCCCTTCCCTTTCCCGGATTTAGCCAATGTAATGACTTTTAAAACTTTCACCTTCTTTCATTTATTAAAAACATTCTTTAACTTTCGTTAAACTTTCATAAACATCTTTATAAAACATTCATTTACCTCACTTTATCTTTCTTTAAAACTTTCCTTCACTTTCGCTTACTAACACGTAATTATAGTAAACACTTCCTTCAACTTTGTTTATTAACACACATTTATTATAAACACTACACAATATGCACACCACCCTAAAAGTAGGTATAAAAGGGGATCTAGAACTCACCTAACTTGCTTGTTCTTTCTTAAACGGTCGGCTAGGTTACTGTACAATTTGCATAAGAATCAAAACATGAAACTTTATAAACACTGCTACATTTTTCTATGATGGATAAACTCTAAGTACACGACGTACGAGTTTACGCACAGAAGTACTTGTACCAAGATCTGGCGAATACTTCCTAGTGTATACGCCCCTCTTGCTTACAGGTACTTCAATACACACAGGGAGTAAAAGTATTTGCCTAGAGTACTATCTGCGTATACTCAGTTCATCCTTACGAGTAAAACCCTAATTTTCATGTTAAGGCGGTTGTTCATGAAAACGGATCAAGATCCAAACTTTTTACGTTCAATGCCTCCGTTTAGCTTCCAGAAGTCCAAATCTATGGTTTTTATGTGATTCCATACGTAAAAATGCAACCTTTTTGGATAAAACTACACTTTGATATTGTATTGATAACTTTTCCATTTTGTTAAATGTTAATATTATATGGATGAGAGTAATCAAAATATAAAAAAAAACATGAAAATACATTTTATAAGTGGTGTACTTTTTACAATACATTAAATTACATTTCAAATGAAACCCTACAATGATGATTTACAAATTTGAAAAAAACTTCATTGTATACAACATTTGACGTGATATTGGTAACTGATGTAGTGCAAAGCATACATCTTATTTCATATTGTTTTCGTGTGTTTTACTTAGTTTTATATTCGTTTTGAGTCGTTTAAGTCTGTATTTGAGTCTATTGTATATTTTAAGGAGCTCGTGTGGAATAGGAAGCTATATCGTGAAGAAAACGAGCAAGAGAAGAAAGCCCAAGAGAAAAGTGAAAAAAGTTGGAAATCCAGTCCCTCTTGGTACGCGAGAAAACCAAAATCAGGCCGCGACTATTTTGTCCCTCGCGGTACGCGAGGGACTTGCCATGTTCTTTCGCAGTACGTGAGAGACCCATAATTCGTGAAAAAGGCCCTAATCGACTTATAATAGGATTCTAATACCACAATGATGTCGCCCAGACGGTCTATATAAAAACTAACAAAACCTAACCTAGACTCCTAAGTAATAAATGGAGTACCTTCGACTAAACTGCACTGACAGGCAAGTGGACCTATCGAGTGTAGCACAGCTTAATGGTAAATCGAGTTATCGAACCCTAGAGACACTACTATAACTATAGTAGACTCTGACTCGGACTAAAGATTGATTGATGGGGGGTTGACTACACTACTAATAATGCAGAAACTAAAGACCGACTCAAGCTATCAAGGTGAAGAACTAAGGTAATATCAGAGATGGGAAGAATACTACCTAGGTCAGAATCCTACTTGCAAAGCACAACTTCTACCGGTTATGGAAACTAAGATGGATCTGGGTTTCTAAGGAAACAGCTCTCGACTACCTTGTGGATCCCTAATCACTCTCAGGGTGTCACCAACTAAGGAACCTAAAGATGTAATAACTCACCAGATAGTGGATTACATTTCGGTCTCTCCAACAATGATAAAGTACCCGAAAGACAGATCACCTTTCAGTCTCACTGTCCAAAATACATTCGAAGAATGCACGGGGTAATCTCAAGATAACAACTATGACTCAGAATAGCAACAATCACTAGAAACCTAAACCAACTTCCTCTCAGACAGTTGACACTCGGATTCCTAATGACGAAGACTAAACGACTATCTATCACTTCTCGGGTATTGAGACAGGATACACACTCAATCTAATCTATACTCAATCACAACTCCTATGGATCACTAAGTCTAGTAAACCACACAAACGACCACAAACCCTAAAGTCTATGACCTAGATATGCTAATCAAACTGGAAGACATCCACAATCAACGCATGGAATTAAAATCAAACACAAATCAGATCTAAGCATATAGATTCATCATAATTATCAACTCAAGATTCATTACAAAATCATTAAACCATCATCAATAACCAAAACCAATAAAAATCAAGACTTTAACAAAGTATTCATCTAATGACCCATGCAGTATCGAAGATCTAGCCAACAATCATACTTAAAACATTCAAACATAAGTAATAAGAACAATACATGGTTCAATCACAGAATTTAAACACAAAGATGGAATCTTGAAAACCGAATAAGCTAGAATTAACAAACCCGGATCCAAATCTTCAACCATTAGCTTCAAAACTACTTCCTACACCCAAAATCGCCTCAGGTTTCTCCTTGAACGGCAATAAGATCGAACCTTTTTAATTGTGGCATTCAAAATCTATTTAAATTCAATTTAGGGTTTTTTCTCGGAATTCCCGTCTCCCGCGTACCGCGAGAGACTCAGCCCAGCCCTTCGCGAACCGCGAGGGCCAAAATAGTCGCGGCCGGTTCTGAACATCCCCGCGTACCGCGAGACTTTGAAGCTCCTCCCTCGCGTACCGCGAGGGAACCATTTTCACCATTTTTCACTTTTAATCCTTGGGCTTTCTTCTCTTGCTCGGTTTCTTCGCTATTTGACTTGTATCTCACACGAGCACCTGTAGATAAAACACAGACTCAATAGTATACAAAAACGACTCAAAACAAACACGAAACTAATCAAAACGAATGAAAATAATAGGAATAAAGATATGTGCTTTGCACTACATCAAACATCCCCACACTTAACCTTTTTTCGTCCTCGAAAAAGCTGCAATGGAATCATAACTGAACTCTACTCAACATTCATAATTACCAATTAGCACAAACATACTCACGCGTTAAAAAACAATAATCAATATTTCTGTCCGATTAAACCCAAGCACCAACTATCTAGCCCCCGTAATGTGTTCTAATTCCATTTTATACAGATATCAATCAACCTAAATGACGCACACTTAGAAGTTACAGCTCTACCTAATCCCGTCCCACAGTCATGTCTAGGCATGGATTAAACCATATAGATTTACCCCAACACGTTAAACTAAGATTTACTTATTTAAGAAATTAGATGAAATATGGAATGAATGGATGATAATGAGCATTAATTCAAGCAAATGAACTTTCTTCTAGAGGCGTTTCAACCAAGTCACTATCCCGGAAGGTAACACATAGACTAAGTCATATTCAATAAGCACATAAGAATCACTTAGGGGTGTTTTCTCCAAGTGGCCATCTCGGAGGGTAACACATAAGCAAACTTATAATTCTAATCAATTAACTCATGAATTATGGATATATGGATGGGGGCGCCACCAAAACTCAGATTTATTCTCATAAAACGAGAATGGTGTGCCAAAATTTTCAAAAACAAATAGATATTATCTTAACGTGGTACCTATCACCCTATGTTGACAGTTTCAGTATTACCGACACCCTAGATGAGTACCCACATGATATCATGATTTAAATACGTGATTAATCCTAAGTAACACTCACAGGCTATTTAAGCTATTCAAGCTGGCTGGGTCTACCAAAACATCACTAACTAGACGCGTTTTCAATTATTTAAATCATTTAAAACTCAACAAGTAGATCCAGTTGTACTATCATTTTCCATTTATATGTAGTTATTTCCAAGGACATTTTTCAAAATTTTTGAATTTTTTTTGTATTTTTGAATTTTTATAAAATAAAACCTAGACACCTAGACTCTACGACGTCTCACATCCACACACTTGAAAGACACATTGTCCTCAATGTGAAGTAAGACACTTCTAGAAATAAAAATGCAAAAATAGAACAGGAAGCGACTTAGCTGGTACTAATATATGCCCTCGAATATCCAGCTTCGTTCATCCTTGTGTGCTCCGTATATCATTTCGGTCGCGGTCACACACTCTGCCAGGTTGCTCAATAATATCAGGATTAATTCCGTCCGAATGGAGATTGAGTACGGATGGAATGATGTACACCTGAAAAATAAACTCACACAATACCCGCAGCATCAAACTGACTCAAATGAAAATAAAGACTCAACTAAAAATTAAAAGACTCGATTGACTCACTAAGACTCAAGATAGATAGCAGAGAAACGTACTCGATGTGTGGCAAACACATAGACATGAACACCACATCAAGGTAGGTCATCGGTTATGAACGGTTCTTAGGTCTCCCATGGTCGTGGTGGTCTTGGTTATGATGATGGTGATTGATGATGGTGATGGTGGAGTGATGGTTGATGATAGTAGATGGATGGGGTGTATGGTGGATGGTGAATGATAGGTGGTGGACGGTAGTGGTGACGGGTAGGGAAAACCATGGAAAACAATGGAGAAAAAGGGTTTCAGGAACCCCCCGCGTACAGCGAGCCATAAGGGATCCCTCCTAGCGTACCGCGAGGAGGATGAATTTAGCCCGGCCACAATTCTTGTCTCTCGCGTACCGCGAGAGGACATGGAGAGATTCTTTGTGTACCACGAGAAGGCCTTGGTGACAGAAAGTTTTAAGGGTTTTTATACTTTGAAAATTTTTCACCCCTCAAACTTTTTTTACCCAAATTCTATAAAAACTTATCCCAAGCATAAAAACAAATGTAAAAATACCTGGAACTTCATTCCTGACGATTTTCCTCACCGAATCAAGCGCGAATCCCTGCAAGACACACACAAACCAAAGCACACATACCGAAAAACACAAAAATGTCACAGACTCAAACCAAGGAATGCATACAAACTCTACATCCCGGGCACTTACCCGAGACTCAAAAAGCCTATCAGGAGGTTTGTCCTTGATCCTAACCGGAACCGCCTTCATCCTGCGCGGTCTACCGGCTCTCCACAGCCTAAAAAAATCCTACTCCTATCAAACCTCGAACCTCTATTACATTTATCAATCAAGTCCTTCCACCACAGCTTAAACGTACCAGGTCCAAAGATAACACGGTTCAAGTATCCTAGCAAGTTGTCACTTCTAAACATCCCCACACTTGGGGTTTTCACTCTCCCTAGATCACAAGACTCACTCAACTCTCGGAGTTTCTTACGGGGCGGCCTAGATTTAGGGGATGACTCGGCTTCTATCCCTCAGCATGAACAACAGTAAAGGTCAAAGGCTCAATGTGTGATATCATTAAAGGTGTGGCCTCTAACCTCTTGCCCAGATCTTCATGATCCTCTAAGCTCTCCACTGTGGATGTGTCACAGATTATCAACCCAACATGTGCTAGTATCTCACTTAAGCCGCAATCATCACTATCAGCACCTAAAAACGGGGACCCTACTAGTTTCTTTTCAAATTCAGCAAGCCAATCCAGAGGGTCCTCTAAGTTCAACGCCAAGTCTGACAACTCTCCTAACTCAGAGGCGGATTCACTAACATCACTCTCTCAGATCAGAGTCCCGTTGGTCACCCATGAAGGCGTCAATCATGCAAACTGAATCGCTCTGCTCAGCAAACCCCTTCACAGGTTTCATAGCATCAAAAGTGACAGACTCATCCCCCACACGAAGTGTGAGTTTACAGTCAAAGACATCGATCAATGCCTTGGCGGTACGTAGGAACGGGCGTCCTAGGATGAGCGGGACTCTGTCATCCACTTCCATATCTAGAATGACGAAATCCACGGGGAATACAAATTTGCCTACTTTCACTAGAAGATTCTCCACAATTCCCCATGGATACTTGACTGAATGGTCAGCCAAGAATATGCTCATGCGCGTCGGCTGTGGTTCACCTAGGTCTAGCTGCTTATAAATGGAATAAGGCATCAGATTGACGCTAGCACCTAAGTCAGCCAACACGTGGTTCAAGGGCAAACCGCCAAGCAGACAGGGGATCGTGAAACGACCCGAATCTGCCAGTTTCTCTCGCAGTTTGTTCTGAACCACCGCAGAACATTGCTCACTAAGTGAGACTTTAGAGCCCTCCTCTAGCTTCTTCTTGTTGGAAAGAAGATCTTTAAGGAACTTGCCATACTTAGGCATGTGCTGGAGGACCTCTATGAATGGGAGATTGACTTTGAGTTGTTTGAACATATCAAGGAAGTGACCGTATTCCCTAGCGTGTTTATGCGGCAGCAAGCGCGCTGGATAGGGAACACGACTCAGGTCAATCTCGGGGGACTTCATCTCCACCCCCCTTCTTCTTCTCCTCTGCCTTCTCGGCAGGCCTCTCCAAAACTATCTCCTCATCCACCGACTCTTCTTCGTCTATCGGTAGGCTCTCCTTCTCCTCTACTCTCTCTTCCTCCTCTATAACTCCTGATCGACACGGCCATCACTGAAGCGTTAGAGCTCTTATAGGCCGCAGATGCTTCACCCTGCTTCTACTTCAAGCTCTTCGCGATGTCTCCTACCGTGCGTTGCAAGTCCTGAAATGCCGACTGCTGATTCTTCAATAAAGTGTCGTGGGCATCCAGTCTTTGCCGAGCGTCCCTGTCCTGCTGGACTAAGTGGGCAAGCATCTGTGTCTGATTCTCTATCATCTCTTATATCCTTCTCGTGCTGACTCTGCTTCCCGAACTTGCTCCTGCTTCAGCTCCTCCATACTGATTCAGGAGGGCATTAAAACCAGGCGGGTTATTTCTAGATCTCCATTCCGAGCAAAAAGAATTATTATAGTTGTTGTACCCTCGGTTCTAGTTACCCGCAAAGCTCACCTGCTCCTGCTGACTGACGGGGCACTCCCTGGTGTCTTGGCCTCCTCTGCACACCTCACACCGTTGAGCACTGAGCTTCAGCTCTTTGATCTCATTAGCCATAGCTGCGAGTGCAGCAGCCACGCTAGTATCAGGAGTGACCTGATGCACACCTTTAGGAGAAGAGGCGGGTATCCTTGCTCTAGGAATGGATGTCCTAGTAGATGGTTGCTGTTGTTCCGCTAGAGCGAAGCTCTCGGACATCTCTTCACACTCAACTGGCTCCAGTTTATCCATGATATGGCCTCCCACAGCTGTGTTGAACATTTGCTGCTTCTCGAAGGTGAGGCCATTATAGTAATTTTCCACAATCTCCCAGTCGGAAAGACCATGTTGGGGACATCGGCTCAACAGCGTGTTGAACCTCTCCCAGGCCATGTGATACGGCTCGTCGGGGTCCATTCGGAAGGAGTGGATCTGGTCCCTAAGGCGAGCGGCCTTGGAAGGTGGATAGTACTTTTTGAAAAACTTGGCTTGAAGATCCTCCCATGTGGTGATAGAGTTGCTGGGAGGGTATCAAGCCAAGTAGATGCACGCCCAGAGAGCGAGAATGGGATGAGACGCAAATAGATGACGTCCTTAGACAGACCCGTGATATTTAAGGTATCACATATGCGCGCGAAGAGGGACAGGTGTCCGGGTGCATCCTCATCCTCAAGGCCGTGAAACTGAGTGGCATGAGTGATCGTGCTCATGACATGAGACGGGATCTGCCATGTATTGGTGTTCGGAATAGCGGGGCATGTGATCAAAGATCTCGCCCCGGTGACCCCGTCACTGGCCCTCTGGCGCACGGTACGCCTCGCTGGTGGGTCAGTGTCGCCCATGATAGGAAATGGAATTGGGCTAGTATAACGTACCTGAGATTTGCACAGCTCTTTCAAACGCTCCCGGAAGTCGCGGGTGCTCTCGTTCGGGCTCTAAAAAAGCTGAATAAGGTGGGGATCCCTGCGAACGAGTACTGTGCATAAACAGAAAGACTCTAGAAGGAAAGAGACAAAGACTCAAAGACAGAAAGACTCGATTCTAACTTAGACTCACAAATAGCACATAGGATAAGCACACAAACAAGACTCAAAAGAAAAGAAATAAAATAAACCAAAAATCAAACAAAGAACTAGTCAAAGTTAATATTGCTATTGCCAAGTGTCCCCGAAAACGGCGCCAAAAACTTGATGTCGCCTAGACGGTCTATAAAAAAACTAACAAAACCTAACCTAGACTCCTAAGTAATTAATGGAGTACCTTCGACTAAACCGCACTGACAAGCAAGTGGACCTATCGAGTGTAAGACCCCAAACCAGGCATCCTACAGTTGGTTCTCATAACGGGTTTTTCCCTTGAAAATACTCATTTTTGATATATTAAACCACAGCGGAAGTCTTTCTAAAAATATTAATTACTATTTAATGTCATTAAGTTATCTTACGAATGCTTGCACACCAATCCGAGTAGCACCGTTCCCAAGCCAAGATACGTCAACGCAACGCTTACCTGCAAAACAATCTATCGTACACACAAAGTCAGCTACGCTGAGTGAGTTCTAATAGTTTAATTTAATTAAAAGCCAACTCGTCACAAAAGTTATTTGAACTTTACTCAGGACCCACGGTCCTTATAAAATAGGTCCACAATTCATTAACAAATTGATACCCCTGTTATCACACGATATCCCATAATAGTTCATTACCCAAGACTCATCCCATAATAATAATCCCACGGTCTCATCGACATAGGTCGAACTTTCTACACAAATAACTCATACTCAAGTACACATATTAACTCGACACTTGGTTAACACAACAAATCCCTAGACATCAACTTACTAAGCCTTGACCATGGCTCTTACAAATCAACTAACATAACAGTTGTAAGCACCACATCATAATACTGACACAACGGTCAATCTAACTCTACTCACCATATTAATACTATCTCATGCACAATAAATATAACTCAACGCTTGTATGCAATTTAACGCAAATATATAAGCACCCAAACACATACCTCATCACTGCACCCTCGTCAGGGTTACCCTCGTCAAGGCATTCGACACACCCCGACTGTCCTGTTGGACATCGTCACCTTTGGTGACCTCCCGAAGCACCTCGTCCTACACAAATCCCGTTTGCCGTGTCATAGAGATGACGATGCAAACACATCACCCGCCGTGCCACAAGGACAACGACATACAAACACACAACTCAATTATAAACATGTAATATCACACTACACGTATATGACTTGTTAACTACACCTGCACCTCACACATAGTATTAGAACAATACATGTATCCTACACGTAGTTATAAGCGTTTAACTTATATCCCGACTAGCCCTTAACATAATACCCTACTACTATAGCAACACACGTACAAATACTATGCCTCATTATCCAAGTAAATACCACGTACATGCATACCCGTGACACCTCCTGTGTAAATACAATCCCGACTCACCCCTATTAGGTCACTATACGGTCCACGACCATTTACACACCTTTAACCGACACATCTTAAGGACAATGCATAGTCCCTTAGCCCCATATTTAATTAATTAAATTCGTAAACTCATCGGGTTAGACCCCAAAGCTTGATACACATTAATGTAATAAAACACGTCTCGAAAGTATGTATGTTAGCCCCAAAAAGATTAAAAACATTTAAAGAGGGGATTTGAAACTCACTGGTTAGGTTGAGTCTCAGTCCTTGCTCTGCAACTCGTCCGTGCTTGCTCAGAACCCAAACCTGTCAATGTATGATCCAAGGATCAGATTACGTTCTGAATGTACGTCGAATAACGCATAGAAATATAAACCCTAGCGTCGTCTCGCTAGCTCGACCTTTCTTTCCACGAAACCCTAGCCTTACGGGCTTACGCAAGACGTTGCTACTGAACTGGATAGGACTTGTGTATCCGAACCCGAACTCCTATGCATGCACGTACGCGTGCCATGCAGACCTTAAGCCCACCTTATCTTGCAATATTAATCCATAACGAATCGCCCTTGACCCGTTTAGAAACCGAATACCCGAACTAGGTTTCATACCTTCACACAAGTGACCATGCAAACCCTAACCCCATGAGACACGTATACTTGAACCGAGCTCTCCCTACGTGCATGCGAGTCATGCAAAAACTCTAACTCGACGCGAACCCGCATCCAAACTCGTCCATACACCACTCCCACACTACCATCGTCGCCGTGCTCCACCACCGTGGCCACCGTGTCGTCCTCCGCTTCTCACGTGGCACCCCTAGCCATACACCGCCGTGCTTCTCCACCCTTATCTACCTTGTCGGGATCAACCCTAGCCGTTTTCCTCCTCCGCCATGATCCGCTCTATGCCACTATCGCTCACCACTACTGTCATCATCGGCGAGCTCCGCCGTGGGCTTCATCTTTCTCGTCGGGCAGTCTCAACCGGTCCGCCCTTACCCGCCCTACTTCAGCCGTACACCACCACCACGCCTAGCGCACCACCGGCCCAATGCCACAACACGCCCCTACCATCAAAATCGTCGGCCTTCACCTTGTCCCGCTTACACCGTCGATCACAGCCGAAGAACACTAAACAAAACCCTCAATCGCGTTCCCATACAACACACGCCAAACAGAAAAACATACGCACGAAGATTATACGGGGTTTACCTTATCGAAGTGAGAGGCCATGTTGCCAGAAACCACCGCCGAACCTCCTCCTCGTCGCCGTCTCGCTTCTCCGGTTCTCCTGCTGTCGTCGCACACCTAGGGTCAAGAATGGCCCTAGCGCTTGCGTAAGTGTGGTTCTTATACCACAGGATGTTTCACTCGGGTCCCTGTGTTTCCTCCTTCGCGCGTTCTAACCTCAAACTGTACATTAAACGACTATACGGGTCTTACTCTTTACGTTAAATCACGCTTCACATGAAAACCTTAAAAATCTCTCATTTAACAAAGAGTCGGGTCCCCCAGCTAACTCAAATCATTAACTTTCAGATTTTCGGGATGTTACAAGTCTACCCCCCTTAAAAGAGGATTCGTCCTCGAATCATGCGTCGGTACAAACCAACACAACATATTCTTGTGCACCCAATTCATTTGGTGCCAAACATTCACCTTTACACAACCTGTTTCCGTTACTTCGCTTGCAATATAACCACCCTCTTGGTGTTCAAAGAAATCTTCTTCATTGCCCGTGACAATACCTCGTTGCCCTTATCATTCTTAACCACATGTATGTACCATCACTGGTACTACGTAAAACAACACAGCCAAACGTCCGCTCACTTGTCCCACTTCATTCTAGCTCACAGGCAAAATTGCCCACCTCTCTCGTATAACCCTAATGAACTCTTCATTCCAACGATCACCCTCTCCAAGTAGGTCCTTGTCGTTCACATACTAGAGTAATGGTTGTTTTACTTTAAGGTGTCTGTCATGCTCATCTTATTTCTACAATTGCCATATTACGATGATTCCTCAAACTCAAACCCACTGCTTACCCATAAGGGCATTACTTCTACCCTTCTCTTATGATCTCCAGGAGCGTGTACAAAGCTACACTTGTCTCCACAAAATTCCTCTACCATAGTATCTCTTTACTTCATTACCATGTGAACACCGACCACATCTCGTTTATAATTTATGAACACGAAGTCCGTCTTCTCACAAGCCTCGGCTATTTGTCGTCTGCTCCAGGGAAAGCTTCCCTATTCATCTGGTGTTTCGCCTCGTCTGAATTCTTTATATGGAGTGTGTTCCATGAAGGTCCTTCGTCACCGTGTTAACTCTTAGCTGAAATCTTCAGTGTCATCACCTTGGTCTCATCATAAACATTCCTGGTCAACCGTCCACATAAACGCTTTCATCACCAACTCCACAGCTTCACTCATTAGCTTCGTGCTCCGAATTCCCGAGATATAAGCATAGGCATCTCGTAAGAGCACCTTGCCGATCGTCTAGGAAGATGTCAAAACTCCTCGCATCGCCTCGATGTATCAATGTCGAGAAAATCGTCAAGATAGAAATACTATACTTGAGCACACAGACCTCCCGTCCTATGCATGACTAAGTGTGTATTACAAGGACACACACCGACACACTTAACTACAGAACACCCACTGTTCTACACATGTACTAGTAACCCCAAACTCTAAACACACATCACGTGCACACACACGATTGCTAGATCTAAGTAAATCTACGTGCATACAATATGACCTCGTCATTTATAGACACACAAATTCCTAAACCTTACCTCTTACTCACTACAATGCTAGCCCCTGCCATACGTCATTGTATACTCATACAGAGTTTACTCAGTCGTACCCATACAGGTCGTACCCATACAGGTCGTACCCATACTTCAAGACGACACACTACTCAGTCTAGACACAAAACATCCCAAAACATTCATTCACACAAGATATAAAAATATCTTATTTCCCCACATGATCTGGTCCTTAACATGCATACCTAAACATAAGGTATGTAGCTATAATTTCCCATATGACCTCATCCTGAACAGTTATACATACTAAAGATGTATATTTAAAATTTCCCACAGGACCTCATCCTGAACAACTACACAAGGTGCAACATACCCCTTATTCTTCAAATGTCACCTAGACATAACTCATAGGTGACACTATCTTAAGACCGTAGACACACACAAAAAAATCAAAACTCCGGCCTACACAGGTCTATTCATACAGTCTAATCAACCAAACGCTAGCATCACATCAAAGATTACATTTAGTATGAACTCACGTTGTTCAAAAGGTAATCACACATAATTGACACTACACCACCAATAGCAAGCTATCACACATACAACTATCATTAACTACGTCTTAAACCATCCCATGGTAAGATTCACTGTAAAGGTTCAAATTAAGCAATTGAAAAACCAAGAACAAATATTTCATCACAAGAGTACCTGACGGTCACTACGCAAAATGCTCTAGTCCTCTCGTAGTAACCACCACTGCTCTAATCACTGAACAAGTCAAAGTTATCACTCACTTGTTCCTCGTCGTCAGATTCCTCCAGCCATCCGTTTCCTGATTCGGTGTTGTGTCTCGAAGGCTGACTCCTGACTGCAAATGCATGTCGTCCTCTCCAACCACCTCTCCTATAAAAGGGGGCTACTGAGTCCACCTCGCATAGTTTCCCTAGTAATACTGGAAGCATTAGGCATCGGAAGCGCCAAGATCACCTCATGTGTTGGTAGCTCCTGCTCATCCTCAGCCGCTGGTGGAACCACCGTCAATGGAACAGGTGCTAAGATCCATCTTCTCCCAAAGATAACCATGCGAACAGCAGCCGCACGTCTAGCCCGCCGTTCTGTCAACCTCCTAATAAGAGCTCCCCGCCTAATCCATCTAGTCTGAGTCGTCATGGCCATCGGTACCTACACAAGATAGAACGCTGGAGTGATTACTATGGACGTCAAATTCAGAATATGAGAGTAATTATAGACTGCCAAATCACGGTGATCAAATGCAATTTGGTGGTCCACATTACTGGTCGGATTCTAAACCTTCCCCATTATATTCACACTAGCTTTCTATCTTTCACACACACCGGATGCACGCGCATCCCACACAACTCATATAGCACCACGCAATAATATAGCAAATCATCATATTAATCACAATTGCACACCACACATGGTTACACACAAAATCACTAAACCATGCCGGCACACCACACTATCTCACATAGTTACAATTAATGCTACTCCATAATACCCAACTCACAAAACATAATCCCACTTAGTCATACCTCATAACTCCACGTAGTGTTACACTACACCATTAATACTTTAACACTTAATGTATAACTCAAAAGACGTACCTCTTGGCTCACGGTTACTCGTGGTGGCATTCGTTTCACCCTTGTCCCATAATCAGTTTAAGTTAAGGCATTTCATTTGTTTAAAAATACCAACTTTCTCTTAAACCACGTCTCTGATACCAACTTGTAAGACTCCAAACCAGACATCCTACAGTTGGTTCTCATAACGGGTTATTCCCTTGAAAATACTCATTTTTGATATATTAAACCACATCGGAAGTCTTTCTAAAAACATTAATTACTATTTAATGTCATTAAGTTATCTCACGAATGCTTGCATACCAATCCAAGTAGCACCGTTCCCAAGCCAAGATACGTCAACGCAACGCTTACCTGCAAAACAATCTATCGTACACATAAAATAGTTTAATTTAATTAAAAGCCAACTCGTCACAAAAGTTATTTGAACTTTACTCAGGACCCACGGTCCTTATAAAATAGGTCCACAATTCATTAACAAATTGATACCCCTTTTATCACACGATATCCCATAATAGTTCATTACCCAAGACTCATCCCATAATAATAATAATCCCGCGGTCTCATCGATTCTACACAAATAACTCATACTCAAGTACACATATTAACTCGACACTTGGTTAACACAACAAATCCCTAGACATCAACTTACTAAGCCTTGACCAAGGCTCTTACAAATCAACTGGCATAACAGTTGTAAGCACCACATCATAATACTGACACAACGGTCAATCTAACTCTACTCACCACATTAATACTATCTCATGCACAATAAATATAACTCAACGCTTGTATGCAATTTAATGCAAATATATAAGCACCCAAACACATACCTCATCACTGCACCCTCGTCAGGGTTACCCTCGTCAGGGTTACCCTTGTCAGGGCATTCGACACACCCCGAGCTCATCACTATCCTGTTGGACATCGTCACCTTCGGTGACCTCCCAAAGGACCTCGTCCTACACAAATCCCGTTTGCTGTGTCATAAAGATGACGATGCAAACACATCACCCGCCGTGCCACAAGGACAACGACATACTAACACACAACTCAATTATAAACATGTAATATCACACTACACGTATATGACTTGTTAACTACACCTGCACCTCACACATAGTATTAGAACAATACATGTATCCTACACGTAGTCATAAGCGTTTAGCTTATATCCCGACTCACCCCGACTAGCCCTTAACACAATACCCTACTACTATAGCAACACACGTATAAATACTATGCCTCATTATCCAAGTAAATACCACGTACTTGCATACCCGTGACACCTCCTAGTCGTACTCGTACGACCTGTAAATACAATCCCGACTCACCCCTATTAGGTCACTATACGGTCCACGACCATTTAACCACCTTTAACCTACAAATCTTAAGGACAATGCATAGTCCCTTAGCCCCATATTTAAATACTTAAATTCGTAAACTCATCGGGTTAGACCCCAAAGCTTGATACACATTAATGTAATAAAACACGTCTCGAAAGTATGTATGAAAGCCCCAAAAATATTAAAAACATTTAAAGAGGGGATTAGAAACTCACTGGTTAGGTTGAGTCTCAGTCCTTGCTCTGCAACTCGTCCGTCCTTGCTCAGAACCCAAACATGTCAATGTATGATCCAAGGATCAGATTACGTTCTGAATGTACGTCGAATAACGCATAGAAATATAAACCCTAGCGTCGTCTCGCCAGCTCGACCTTTCTTTCCATGAAACCCTAGCCTTACGGGCTTACGCAAGACGTTGCTACTGAACTAGATAGGACTTGTGTATCCGAACCCGAACTCCCATGCATGCACGTACGCGTGCCATGCAGACCTTAAGCCCACCTAATCTTGCAATATTAATCCATAACGAATCGCCCTTGACCCGTTTAGAGTGGAAGTCAAAGTCAAAGTTTTAAAGTCAATTTCCTGAAAAGTGGGATCTTCGCGCCACGCGAAGATCAGAGGAGTGTTGTTTGCGACACGCGAGGAAGAAGAAAAGCCCACCCGATAAATTTGGCCTTCGCGCCCCGCGAAGGGTTGGCAAGAGATCTTCGCAACACGCGAAGAATTGTTATTACGACAAATTAAACCTAATTCCAATTATAAATCCATCATGACTCTCATTCTCGAATTATCTCTTCCTTCAGCCGTTTCAGAAGTTCCTAGGGGTGATTTTCAGTATTCTTGGCTTAATTGTTCTTAATTCTTCATGTTTGTAAGTCTAGATTGATTATTGAGATGTTTTCTACAATTATGAGTGGCTAAGCTCTCCGTGATCCCAACAGGTGAACGATTTATGCATGTATTCGTATGATTTTAGTGGATAATCAGTTTGGATTGAAGTTTTGTGAACCTCTTAAGTTCTTTGAATTCAATTGTGTGTTTGATTTATGAACAATTTCATGTTTTCGATTTATCACATCTATCATCGTTTCTTGGTTTTCTTGCATCGGGAATAATCTGATTTTGTGATTGAATTGATTATTGTGTGGTTGGGTTAAACAGTTAAACAAGGTTATGTCTATGTAATCTCCTATCTGATTTGAAACTAAAATTATGTGTTTGTGTTGCTGAATCTGAAACCCGGAGTGGTCGTTTTTCTCTAATAGTTTTCCAAAAGTTAAAGTTCGTTGCTTTTTACAAATTACATTAGTTTAATTGATAAAGTTTTAAACTTTAGTAGTCGTTGATTAGTTTAGTTTAAATAGCATTCTCCACTAGTTCCCTGTGGATTCGACATCCCTACTTTCCTGTCTACAGTCTAAGGAAGCTAAGCAGTAGTTTTTATAAATATTTTTGATTGACCTTGACACCGCGATCAAAATGGTGCCGTTGTCGGGGAACTTGTGCGCAAAGTGCTATTTTTGATTTATTTTGTTCAGTGCTACTAATTTTGTGCTTACGTGTGCCGGGACAATTTTATGCATACTAGGCGCTCAGGCAAAGAATCACCATTGCTATTTGATTCTGAAATAGAGAAAACAGCAAGAGCTAACAGAAAGCTCCAAGGAACAGTCCAAACCATTCTAGAAAAGCTTGACAGTCCGAAGGTAAGGATGTCACAGAACCAACCAGAAAACCCAGATCCTAACCAAGGTTGGGGACCAAACCCACCTATTCCACCATTACCAGATCTCCTATTTCCAAACCAAAAACAACAACCACCTTAGAACCAACCGCCTCCTCCACAAAACCAAGAACAACCTCCACAAAATCAACCACCACCACGATACCAACAACCTCCACCAAACCGCCAACCAATTTTCCAAGATCACCAATACCACCCATATAATAGCTTTCCAAGCCAGTCTGAGTATGAGGGTGATGGGCCTGTGTCACCGGGACGCAGCCATCACCCAGAGAATGGTTCTCAACATGAGAACTGGAACGAGGAAGAGGAGTGGTAAGACCTAAACCACCGGGAGGCATTCCCTCCCCGAAATCAAAGACAGAATGTGGTAGATGGATGGGTGCAATCACCGCAGAGAGCAGATTATGGATTTCAACCAAGGAACCATCGTCAGGGGTATTTGGGTAACTTGAAACGCGAGAACAGGTATAGACAGCTCGGAAACATTCAACCACCAAGACATGATCAAGGGGTGGACAGCCACTTCCGCCCTACTCTAGCTTTGAATGCATATCCTGACATCCCTCCAGTCCGTAGGGGGAATGCATTCGAGATCCGACCGGGTTGTCTTGGGATCCTCCCACACTTCTTTGGGAGAGCTACTGAAGAGCCTTACACACATTTTTCTGAATATGAGGCTACTTGTGGGACCATAGGTGGTCAAGGGTTTACAGCTGACGAAGTGAAACGGGTGCTCTTTCAGTTTTCACTAAAAGACCGGGCAAAGCAGTGGTTTTTATCCTTACCGTCTGCAAGCATCGCCACTTGGGCAGAGCTACACCAGCAGTTTCATGATGAGTAATTTCCACCTCATAAAACCAATGAGGCCCGAGCTGCTATACGGGATTTCAAGCAACAATCGGGGGAGCCTTTCTATGAGCCATTCAAAAGATTCAAAGAGTTGCTTCGAAACTGCCCACATCATGGAATAGAGAAGTGGGAGCTCATACAGGCTTTCTATGATGGGTTATTTGTAACATCCCGGTTTTTATTGAACTAACGAGATTATTGTATAGTTGTATATGCTTGTGTATAGTGGACGAAATTGCGACGGGAACTCAAAGGAGTTTAACCGAAAACGAAGAACAAGGATTTCTTTTTATGTGACTATATCTAGAGGGGTTGGCAAGCATATAATGTATTGTAGTGGGTTAGAATTTAAAATTTACGAAACGGGCCGAGCCTGTGAGAGAAGCCAATGGCGCGCAAGGGCCGAAGCCCGGTCCAAGGGTGTTACACCCTAAAAGCCCACGGCGCAAGGGGGGAGTCCCACATTCAAGTTCCTTGCGGCTGCCGAGAAGAGAAAGAGGGGAGAGCACGTCGCGGGTTTCGTTCCGTGATCAACACAAGGTATATTCATGATCCTCTAATCGTGGTCTACGTGTTTGGATCGTTAGATCGTTACTATAACCGTTTTTGTGATCCTAGGGTTTCGAAGGAGGCAAGCGCGGGAAGGGAGATGAGTCCGCTAGTGGTTCGGTTGGCACGAATCATTCGAATCAAAGGTATAACCCCAACGTTCTTTGCGTATACTCGTTTTGTTGTTTGGAACATGCATGTGTCGAGTGGGATTGGCCCGAAAACCCTAGAGTGATAGGGTTGGGGCTCACGGGTTTACGGCTGGGATTCGGAGACGCCGGAACCGCGCAAGGCGGCCGACGATGGCGCTGGTCGGTCATGGCAGCCCTCTGCCAGGGCGGTACACGGCTGAGATGAGGCGACAAGGCTGCTCGGAGCCATCGGGAAGCCGGATTAGGGTATGCGTGCATGACGGAAGCCGTACGTAGGAGTGATAGGTGCTTGGTAATGTAGGGACGTAAAACCAACGAATCCTTGAGCCGGTTCTACATGTAGGGACTTCGGGAACGTGAGCGGGAGGTTCACGTAACGCATGAACCCCATGCATGGTGCCATGCACGTGAAAATGGTCGTGCGCGACGTAGGGTTAGTCGTGTAGGTGGAGATTTAATGTCGGGTCGTATATTGACTCGTGTATTGTGTGAATTCTAGGTGCGAGGTCGAAAGGCGAGCACGGGGAGTTAGTGAGTTCTAAGAATCAAAGTGTGTCGAGCAAAGGTGAGTTTCTATCGCCCACTTTTAATATTTTATTGTTTTGGGCATGAATACATGTAAAACGTGTTTTAGTAAGTTGCATGCATAGACGACGCTTTTGGTAAAGGAATATATATTTTAAATAATCGTTATGCTTGCATGTGTGTATGAGTTTGTGTCACGTACTTAAACGTCATGGTGGGAGATCAAGCGTAAGCTTGATGTTGTGTTGACGTTAGTCAACAGGATATTGTGTCTGACATTAGTCAGGCGGGAGATCGAGCGTAAGCTTGATATTGTGTTGACGTTAGTCAACGGGTTATTGTATCTGACGATAGTCAGGCGGGAGATCGTGTTTGCTTGTGTCTTCGGACCAGACAACATGGTATATTTTTTTGTCGATAAAATATAACTGTTTGAATTGTTGAGGAAGTATTATGAATAAACCTTTGAGATGGAAACCATTTTATAACGTTTTGGGATTTTTATATTCCCTAAAGAACTACTATAGAACTCACTCAGTGTAGCTGACTTTTAAGCATGTATTTCAGGTAAAGAGAAGGTGTGAGATGGCGGCTTCTGGATGGCATTTGGTTACCGTGGGTGTTTGTGATGACATTATTTATTAGTCGTTTCGTTGAGACATTTTGATATTAGTACTCGGTTTGAATTATGTTTGGGTCGGGTCGTTGACCTTTGTTGACTATTTGATTTCCGCTGCAATGAATTGAGTTTAGTTTGATTTCTATGACTACTTAGCTTGTGTTTGAGCCAACAAGTAGGGTTCCCGGGTTTGGGGCCTTACAAGTTGGTATCAGAGCGGTGGTTTAAATAATCTGGGCATCCTCGATGCCTAGACTTAGACTGAGAATGGGACCAATGAGTGGGAATGTCATCACGTGTAACCAAAAGCCAGAAGCGCTAGGTATGAGTTTGTTAGTGTGTCGTGTTAGTGTGCCATGTTAATGTGTCATGTTAGTAGGCTATGACAGGGGCGTTATGCCATGATGCAGTACAGGGAGGGTTAAAAACCTGAATAGCAATGCAAGAGGGTAATGGCGATTGGCCACCGTCATTAACTAATTGCACTGCTCGTAATGTTTTAAACTGTACCTGAATATTGCTCTATTTGTTATAATTTCAGTAAGTAGATGGCACCGAAAAGACAAGTTGCTGCTAATGCTAACGCCGGAGGGCGTCGTAGGAATGTTCAGAACGAGGATGTTAATGGAGATGAGGTGTCGGTTCATACTGAACCATCTGTGCATACTGAACCTTCAGTGCACTCTGAGCACAATGAAGAGTTCTAGTTCGAACCAGCAATTCGTGATGCGATGAAGAAAGAAGTGGTGGAGATGATCCATGAGTACTTGCCGGACATTGTGAAAGCGGCATTTGAAGAGTTAGAGAAGAGAGTTCTGGATGAGGTGAAGGAGAAGAAGAAACCGTCTGGGAACGGCGGTAACTGTGATTATGGGCACTTCAAGAAGTGTGATACGCCTAAGTTTGATGGGCGTAAGGATGCGGTGGCTACCGAGATGGAGTCTACCATCTCAATAAGTGAGTGTAGACCGAACCAGATTGTGAAATTCATTTCACAATCTTTTGCTGGGGAGGCTCTACAGTGGTGGAACTCAGTTAAAGAGAGGAAGACTGTTCAATAATTGAGTGATATGACCTGGGATGATCTGAAGGGGCTAGTGAGGAAGAAGTTCTGTGCTCCAGGGGAGCTAGAGAGGGTTGAGTGAGAGTTTTTGACCCTCAAGGCGGGTAAACTAACACACCGCGAGTACACTTCAAAGTTGATTGAGATGGCACGTCTGGTGCCACACTTAGCTGGTAATGATGAGCGTTGGAAGAAACTGTATGTAGAGGGTTTGCCTGATAAGGTGAGGCATTTGGTCAAGGCTCAGCAACCGCCGTGCTTCGACGAAGCTGTTGAATTAAGTGGGACATTATATGATGATGTCATGAGTACAGAGGTGCAAGAGAAAAATCCAGAAGAAAAGAAATGGACCATGCCTAGCAAGAGATTTATTAGGGATCAAAAGGTTCCATTTGGCAAGAAGGCAAGGACTGAGGGTCCAGATCCATGTCGCAAGTGTGGAAGGTTGCACTCGGGCGAGTTCAAGGCAGATTCTGTTCTGTGCTATAGGTGCAGCAAAGCGGGACATTTCTCTAGAGATTGCCTGCGTGATCCTAAGTGTTATCAGTGTGGAGGCGTAGGCCATAGGGCGAAAGATTGTAAAGCAGGTCAGGGTGTGGGACCAAGGAAGGAAATGGTTCCAGTGAAGAAAGAGTATGAGAAGCCTAAGGCGAAGGCGAGAGCCTTCACTATGACTGCAGCTGAGGCGAAGAATGACTCGGACGTGGTCTCAGGTACTTTTCTTATTAACAATGTACGAGCTTCTGTTTTGTTTGATTCTAGGGCAAGTAAGAGTTTTGTGGCCCCATCTTTCTGTAAGAATTTATGTAGAACTGCTAGAATGATAGAGAAGCCGTTCAGTGTTGAGACTGCGGTGGGATCGCCCACCAGGGTGATCGAAGCATTAGATGATTGTTATATCGATCTAGAGGGCCATAGGTTTCCCGCTAGATTATTTATAATCGCTTTGGGAGGTTTTTATGTGGTATTGGGTATGGACTGGTTGGCCGCGTTTGATGCGGATATAGTGTGCAGAAAGAAGATGATAAAGTTGAGATCCTTGGAAGGTACGGTAGTAACAGTGTATGGAGATAGAGAGAGCTCTCTACCGAGTGTGATTTCGATGATGAAGGCAGAAAAGTCCTTGAGGCGGGGATGCGAGGCATACCTAGCCTATATCACTAATACTGAAGCAAAGAGCATAGACTTTTCAGAAGTTCCGGTGGTGCAAGACTTTCCTGATGTCTTCCATGATGACTTGACGGGAGTACCACCAGAGAGAGAGATCGAATTCCAGATTGACTCACATGAAGGAGCTCAGTCGGTCGCTAAAGCGCCGTATCGTTTAGCACCGACAGAGATGAAGGAGCTCATGGAGCAACTTCAAGATTTGTTGGATAAGGGGTTCATAAGACCAAGCATCTCACAGTGGGGTGCACCGGTCTTATTTCTGAAGAAGAAGGATGGTAGCATGCGTATGTGCATCGACTACCGAGAGCTTAATAAGTTGACGATCAAGAACGAGTATCCTCTACCACGTATTGATGACTTGTTCGATCAACTGCAAGGAGCGAAGTGGTTTTCGCGTATAGACCTGAGGTCAGGGTATCACCAGTTGAAGGTTAGGGAGGAGGATATCCCGAAGACTGCATTTCGGACACGTTATGGGCATTACGAATTCTTAGTTATGTCCTTTGGGTTAACAAACACTCCTGCAACATTCATGGACTTAATGAATCCCGTGTGTAGACCGATGTTGGACAGATCGATAATTGTGTTTATTGATGATATTTTAATCTACTCTAAGAGCGAGGAGGAGCATGGAGAGCATCTGCGAGAAGTGTTGGGGACGTTGAGGTGAGAAAAGCTTTACGCTAAATTCTCGAAGTGTGCGTTTTGGCTACGGGAGGTACAGTTTCTGGGACATGTTATTAACCCAGAAGGGATAATGGTGGATCCTACGAAGATTGAAGCGGTGGTGAAGTGGAACGCTCCTAAGACTCCAACGGGGGTGCGTAGTTTCTTGGGATTGGCAGGCTATTATAGGAAGTTCATTAAGGACTTCTCCAAGCTTGCAACGCCATTAACCAAATTGACCCGAAAGGGAGTGAAGTTCACTTGGGGAGCAGATCAAGATGGTGCGTTTCAAGAGCAAATGAAACGATTGACTGAAGCGCCAGTGTTAACGTTACCAGAAGGGACGGACGATTTAGTGGTGTATTCGGATGCATCTTATTTGGTTCTGGGTTGCGTGTTGATGCAACGAGGTAAAGTAATTGCTTATGCGTCAAGGCAATTAAAGACGCACGAGGTGAATTACCCTACCCATGATTTAGAGCTAGCAGCAGTGGTGTTTGCTGATGTAGTGCAAAGCATACATCTTTATTCCATTGTTTTAGTGCGTCTTTAATTAGTTTTGTGTTTGTTTTGAGTCGTTTTGATGTACATTTAAGTATATGTTGTGTTTTCAGGAGCTCGTAAGGATTACTAGTGAATACGTGAAGAAACCGAGCAAGAAAGAGAAGCCGGAAGTTCAAAAGTGAAAAAAATGAAGAAATTCAAGTCTTCGCGGTACGCGAAGACCAGGAGACCAAATCTCGCGATACGTGAGAAACTTCAGAATCAGCCGCGACTATTTTGTTCCTCGCGGTACGTGAGGAACCTATCCATTTCTTTCGCGGTACGCGAGGGAAGGAAAATCCGAGAAAACCCTAAAATTCGATTTAAATAGATTTTGATTCCCATTCTTAGAGGAGTTCGATTGATAGCCGTCTGGAAGAGTTCTTAGAGGCGATTTTGAGGCTGGAGAAGGGATTAGAAGCCAAAAGTTGAAGACTTTGCTTCCGGGTTTGTTGTTTAGACGTTCTAGGTTTCAAGATTCGATTTTTATTCTTTAATTGCGATGCTTGGTACCATGGTTTTGTGTTTCTACTTCTGTTTTGATTGTTTAAGCATGATTCTAGGCTAGAACATTGATATTGCCTAGGTCACATGATGAATACTTGTTAAAGTTTCAGTTTTTATTCGGTTTTTGGATTCAATTAATGGGT
The DNA here is from genome assembly GCA_023525975.1 of Smallanthus sonchifolius. Classification (NCBI taxonomy): domain Eukaryota; kingdom Viridiplantae; phylum Streptophyta; class Magnoliopsida; order Asterales; family Asteraceae; genus Smallanthus; species Smallanthus sonchifolius. Next base: position 12,535,519 of record CM042028.1, on the reverse strand, counting down.
TTATGGTTTGGTAAAAGATCTTGAGTTGATTATTGTGATGTTATTGCATGTTTAGATCTGATCTTGTGTTTGATTTCAATTCCTTGCGTTGATTATGGTTGTCTGCCAGTTTGATTAGCGTATCTTGGTCATATATCTTACGGTTTGTGATTAGGGTGGTTTGCTAGACGTAGTAGCCATAGGAGTTGTCTTTGATTACTGATTATAATTGAGTGTGTATCCTAGTTCAATAACCGAGAGGTGAGAATTAGTCATTTAGTCTTCATCATTAGGAATCCGAGTGTCAGCTGTCTGAGAGGAAGCTGGTATTAGGTGTCTAGTGATTGTTGCTATTCGTGTCATAGTTGTTATCTTGAGATTACACCGTGCATTCTTTGAGTGTATTGGTGGACAGTGAGACTGAGAGGTAATCTGTCTATTAGGGTACTTTATCATAGTTGGAAATACCTGAGAAGTGATCCAACAATCAGGTGAGTTATTACATCTTTAGGTTCCTTAGTTGGTGACACCCTGAGAGCGATTAGGGATCCACTAGGCTGTCTAGAGTTGTTTCATTAGAAACCCAGATCCATTATAGTTTCCATAATCGATAGAAGTTGTCCTTTGCAAGTAGGATTCCGACCTAGGTGATATTCTTCCCATCCTTGATTCAACCTTACTCTTGTTCTTGATAGTTGAGTCGTTCGAGTTTTCTGCATTCATTAGCTTAATAGTAGTGTAGTAAACCCCCCAAACCAAATCAATATTTAGTCCGAGTCAGAGTCTAGTATAGTTATACAGTGTCTCTAGGGTTCGATAACTCGGTTTACCGTTAAGCTGTGCTACACTCGATAGGTACACTTGCCTGTCAGTGTGGTTTAGTTGAAGGTACTCCTTTTATTACTTAGGAGTCTAGGTTAGGTTTATTTGTTAGTTTTTATAGACCGTCTGGGCGACATCATTTTCACTTAAGTTATGGAGGCATTATTTATATGGGATCAAGTGCACGATCTACACGGATCACAAGAGCTTGAAGTACTTTTTCGAGCAGAAAGAATTAAATATGAGGCAAAGGAGGTGGTTAGAGCTAATTAAAGACTATGATTGTGAAATACTTTACCACCCTGGTAAAGCAAATGTGGTTGCAGACGCGTTGAGTCGCAAGGAGGAACACCCCCCGATTAGGGTTAAAGCATGTCAACTGATAGTAACACCATATTTTCTAACGTTACTAAAGGATATGCAAGCGGAGGCCTTGCGTGAGGAGAAGTTAAAGAAAGAAAGAATATTCGGGCAGCGTGAATTGTTGACCGAGAATGGTCACGGGGTGTGGGTCAAGAATGACCCTATTTGGATACCAAAGTTTGGTGGGTTTAGAGAATAGGTGCTCGACGAAGCACACAAGTCAAGGTATTCGATACACCCAGGTACGACAAAGATGTACCAGGACATGAAGGGTAACTATTGGTGGCCGGGAATGAAGCATGATGTGATCCAGTACGTGAGTAAATGTTTAACATTCTTTCAAGTTAAGGCAGAGCATTAGAAGCCTTACGGAAAAATCCAACCGTTAGAGATTCCTAAATGGAAATGGGAGCACATTACAATGGATTTTATTACGAAGTTGCCTAAAACGGTAAAGGTGCACGATACTATTTGGGTAGTAGTAGATCGGTTAACGAAAAGCGCTCATTTTCTACCGATTAGAGAGACCTTCTCTTCTGTGAGGTTATCTGAGGTGTTCGTGAATGAGATTGTTGCACGGCATGGAGTGCCAATTTCTATTGTATCTGACCGAGATACGAGGTTTACGTTAAAGTTTTGGAAGAGGTTTAATGTGGCTATGGGAACGAGATTACATATTAGCACAGCGTATCATCCTCAGACTGATGGACAGTCTGAGCTGACGATACAAACAATGGAGGACATGCTTCGTGCGTGCGTAATAGATTTTGGTGATGCATGGGATAGTCACCTACCTTTGGCGGAATTCTCTTATAACAATAGTTATCATACGACTATTGGAATGCCGCTATACGAGATGCTTTATGGGAGAAGGTGTAGAACCCCGGTGTGCTGGGGAGATATTGGACAGAAAGAGTTAGGAAGTTTAGACGTTGTGAAAGCAACATCTGAGAAGTTCGAAATGGTGAAATTGAGAATGAAGGCCGCACAGGATCGACAAAAGTCTTATGCTGATAAGAGGCGACGGCCTATAGAGTTTAATGCAGGGGATTATGTGATGCTTAAGGTGTCGTCCTGGAAGGGAATCATCCGTTTCTAGAAACGGGGAAAGCTTAGTCCAAGGTATATCGGACCATTTATGATTGAGGAGCGTGTAGGTAGTGTCGCCTACCAACTGTTGTTGCCTGACGAACTAGCAGGGATACACCCGACTTTTCATGTGTCCCATTTACGGAAGTGTTTGGGTGACGCGACGGAACACGTGCCGTTAGACGACATTGTGGTGGACGATAAGCTAAATTATGTAGAGGAACCAGTGGCTATACTAGATAGAAAGGAAAATAGGTTGAGAAGCAAAGTAATCCCGATTGTTAAGGTGAAGTGGAAGCATCGTAAAGGATCAGAGGCTACTTGGGAGCCAGAAGCAGAAATGCGGGAACTCTATCCGCATTTATTTCCAGATGACGCAGGTTTCGAGGACGAAACCTCTTCTAGGGGGGAAGACTTGTAACATCCCAGTTTTTATTGAACTAACGGGATTATTGTATAGTTGTATATGCTTGTTTATAGTGGACGGAATTGCGACGGGAACTCAAAGGAGTTTAACCGAAAACGAAGAACAAGGATTTCTTTTTATGTAACTATATCTAGAGGGGTTGGCAACCATATAATGTATTATAGTGGGTTAGCATTTAAAATTTACGAGACGGGCCCAGCCCGTGAGAGAAGCCGATGGAGCGCAAGGGCCGAAGCCCGGTCCAAGGGTGTTACACCCTAAAAGCTCACGGCTCAAAGGGGGAGTCCCCCATTCGAGTTCCTTGCGGCTGCAGAGAAGAGAAAGAGGGGAGAGCACATCGCGGGTTTCGTTCCATGACCAACACAAGGTATATTCGTGATTCTCTAATCGTGGCCTACGTGTTTGGATCGTCAGATCGTTACTATAACCGTTTTTGTGATCCTAGGGTTTCGAAGGAGGCAAGCGCGGGAAGGGAGACGAGTCCACTAGTGGTTCGGTTGGCACGAATCACTCGAATCAAAGGTATAACCCCAACGTTCTTTGCGTATACTCATTTTGTTGGTTGGAACATGCATGTGTCGAGTGGGATTGGCCCGAAAACCCTAGAGTGATAGGGTGGGGGCTCACGGGTTTACGGCTAGGATTCGGAGACGCCGGAACCACGCAAGGCGGCCAGCGATGGGGCTGGTCGGTCACGGCAGCCCTCTGCCAGGGCGGTACACGGCTGAGAGGAGGCGGCAAGGCTGCTCGGAGCCATCGGGAATCCGGGTTGGGGTATGCGTGCATGGCGGAAGCCGTACGTAGGAGTTATAGGTGGTTGGTAACGTCGGGACATAAAACCAACGAATCCTTGAGCCGGTTCTACATGTAGGGACTTCGGGAACGCGAGCGGGGGTTCACGTAACGCATGAACCCCATGCATGGTGCCATGCACGTGAAAATGGTCGTGCGTGACGTAGGGTTAGTCGTGTAGGTGGAGATTTAATGTCGGGTCATATATTGACTCGTGTATTGTGTGAATTCTAGGTGCGAGGTCAGAAGGCGAGCACGGGGCGTTAGTGAGTTCTAAGAATCAAAGTGCGTCGAGTAAATGTGAGTTTCTATCGCCCACTTTTAATATTTTATTGTTTTGGGCATGAATACATGTAAAACGTGGTTTAGTAAGTTGCATGCATACACGACGCTTTTGGTAAAGGAATATATAATTTAAATAATCGTTATGCTTGCATGTGTGTATGAGTTTGTGTCACGTACTTAAACGTCGTGGCGGGAGATCAAGCGTAAGCTTGATGTTGTGTTGACGTTAGTCAACAGGATATTGTGCCTTACATTAGTCAGGCGGGAGATCGAGCGTAAGCTTGATATTGTGTTGACGTTAGTCAACGGGTTATTGTGTCTGACGATAGTCAGGAGGGAGATCGTGTTTGCTTGTGTCTTCGGACCAGACAACATGGTATATTTGTTTGTCGATAAAATATATCTGTTTGAATTGTTGAGAAAGTATTATGAATAAACCTTTGAGATGGAAACCATTTTACAACGTTTTGGGATTTTTATATTCCCTAAAGAACTACTATAGAACTCACTCAGCGTAGCTGAATTTTAAGCATGTATTTCAGGTAAAGAGAAGGTGTGAGCTGGCGGCTTCTGGATGGCATTTGGTTACCGTGGGCGTTTGTGATGACATTATTTATTAGTCGTTTCATTGAGACATTTTGATATTAATACTTGGTTCGAATTATGTTTGGGTCGGGTCGTTAACCTTTGTTGACTATTTGATTTCCGCTGCAATGAATTGAGTTTAGTTTGATGTCTATGACTACTTAGCTTGTGTTTGAGCCAACAAGTAGGGTTCCCGGGTTTTGGGCCTTACATTATTACCTGAGGATGTGAGAGATGTCAACGCCACCAGTGCAGGTTCGTTCTTTGCAAATCATGTAGATGATGACTGGGAAATTTTGGAGAAGATTGCAGTGACATCAAAGAGGCAAGCCAATGCTAGTAGAAGAGCAAAGACGGGAGTAACTGCGAAAGCAGTTGATTATGAAACTCAAAAGCGTCTGGATGCCATGGAACTTCAAATGGAAAGGCTTGGCAGACCTAGTGGAAGAGAGGTATCCAATGTCTCACAGGGATACCCGGTATGTGAAGGATGTGGTGATCTGGGCCACACCGTGGCAAGCTGTCCAAGGGAGCAGGGCAAGGGGGAAAAAGTGAATCAGGTTGGAGGAGATAGAAAGCAGGACATGAATGCAACCCACTACCATCCGGGGCTCCGAAACCATCCAAATCTCAGGTATGGTAATGCATCTAATCAATTAAATCCTAACTTTCAGGGTTCTGATGTGCAGGGTGGGAGTCAGCAGCAGTACCAGAATCATCAACAAAGCTATAATCAAGGCAGGTACCAAATAAATCAAGGTAATCAGGGGTACCAACAAGGGGGTTATCAACAAAGAAACTACCAACAAAATCAACCCCAGCAGTATCAGCAACAGGGAAACCAGCAGAACAAACCTGCAAATGGAGGTGACCCTCAGCTCACAGCCATAAGAGTCGTTGAAAAGAATTGAGCAGGATAGAGAGATCCAGGTAAAGACCAATGAATTATTTGAAAGGCAACTGGGTCAGCTGGCGGAAAAGATAGCTGAAGTGGCAGGGAGACCACAGGGACAACTCCCGAGTGACACGAAACTAAATCCGCAACATCAAGGAGCCAGCTCTTCCGGCTCAAGGAATGCTAATGTCTCCCAGGTAAGTACTCTAAGAAGTGGTAAGGTTTATAACAAAGTCACCTCGGCATCACCGGATGTTGAGGGAGTGGTAATTGACCTAGGAGAAGATGGTGAGAGTGACAGTGATTCGGAAGTAGTTTTTATTAAACAAGCTAAAAAAGTAACTTTTTCTGAACCAACTAAATCTAAACCGAACACAGCTGTCACTCAAGGTGTAGGGGTGGAGAATAATACCATCCCTTATCATGCTGCTCTATTGGAACCATCTAAGAAAAGTGTGACTAAAAAGGGCCCACAACAGGATGAGTTGTGGGACATGTTCAAACAAGTAAAAATTAATCTCCCTCTTTTAGATGCAATTAGGCAAGTACCTGCTTATGCTAAGTACTTGAAAGAATTATGCACCCAAAAACGGCACCTTAAAATGCCCAAAAAGCTTGACCTAACAGACAATGTCAGTGCCGTTTTGTCGGGTGCATTGCCACCTAAGCTACAGGATCCAGGAGCACCTTTAATTTCTGTGCAAATTAGTGAACTAAAAATCAATAAAGTTCTCCTAGATCTTGGAGCTAGTGTTAGTATCCTCCCAGGAAGTTTGTATGACCAGTACGATTTCGGTCCTCTACAAAAGGCCGACACCACAATGGTGCTGGAAGATCTCACTCTTAAACTACCCATGGGGATATTAACCGATGTAATCGTAAAGGTGGAAGATTTTTATTATCCTGTCGATTTCTTAGTGCTTGATTATGTAGCTCCTACTAGTGACAGGCATCCTAATGTGATACTGGGAAGACCTTTTCTGTGAACAGCTCAGTGTGTAATCAATTGAGTGACAGGAACGGTTGACATGGCATTTGGTAATCGGAAGTTGAGATTGAATATCTTTTCCCGCATATTTAACGCTCCAATCACCGATGAATGCTTTATGGCAGACATTGTGGATAGGTGTAACCCGCATGAAAATGAGGGTGAAACCATGGAGTCGTGTGTTTTTGTGACAGGACAGAGGCCGAACATGAGCAGGAGTTAAAGGATGCAGAGGTACAAGGGGAGGCGTGTGCCCTTAGAGAAAGAGTGCCCACTTGGACACATCAAGTAGAGAACCTGCCAGACCACATTGATACTCAGTTGAAACCGTCCTTGGAATCGCCACCTACTTTAGAGCTGAAAGAATTACCTAAACATTTTAAATATGCTTTTGTAGGTGAAAATGACACCTTACCTGTTATTATTGCTACAGGTTTAACTGAAGAGCATGAGCAAGCATTGATGAAGGTGTTGGTTACCCAAAGGGCAACACTTGGGTGGACCATAGCGGATCTAAAAGGGATTAGCCCAACAATTGTCATGCATAAAATCATCACAGTAGAAGGAGCAAAACTTGCTCGGGATGCTCAACGAAGATTGAACCCCAACATGCGTGAAGTGGTGAAGAAGGAGGTGCTCAAGCGGTTGGATGCGGGTATCATCTACCCCATCTCTGACAGCAGTTGGGTGAGTCCAACTCAAATAGTGCCTAAGAAGGCTGGCATCTAGGTAATAAAGGGAGAGAGTGGTGAAGAGATTGCCACTCGGCCGGTAACCGGGTGGCGAATCTGCATAGATTACAGGAAGTTAAATGCTGCAACATCAAAAGACCACTTCCCTCTCCCTTTTATTGATCAAATCATCAAGAAACTTGCAGGTCAGAAGTTTTATTGTTTTCTAGATGGGCACTCGGGATATAATCAAATTGCAATACATCCAGAGGACCAACAAAAGACCACGTTCACTTGTCCGTATGGCACCTTCGTATTTAGGCCAATGCCATTCGGTTTGTGCAACGCCCCGACCACCTTCCAACGGTGCATGATAAGTATCTTTTCAGATATGATCGGGGAGTCCATGGAGGTCTTCATGGATGATTTTTCAATATTTGACACAACTTTTGAAACATGTTTGAATCAATTAACTCAGGTATTAAAAAGATGTGTTGAAACTAATCTGGTACTTAGTTGGGAGAAAAGCCACTTCATGGTTCAAGAAGGGGTGGTTTTGGGTCATGTTATTTCTAGTAAGGGTATCGAGGTCGACCATGCAAAAATCCGGGTAATTTCAACTCTACCTCCACCAAACAGAGTCAAGGGCGTTCGTTCTTTCTTAGGACACGCCGGGTTTTATAGAAGGTTCATTAAAGGTTTTAGTGTCATAACCAAACCGTTGTGTAATCTGTTACTTAAAGATGTTCCTTTTGTTTTTGATAAAGCATGTTTAGATTCATTTGAGCTAATTAAACACAAATTGGTGGAGGCCCCTATTCTAAAATCACCGGATTGGTCATTACCCTTTGAGATTATGTGTGATGCTAGTGACTATGCCGTGGGGGCAGTGTTGGGACAACGGGTGGATAAGAAACCCATGGTGATATACTATACAAGTAAGACTCTTTCAGATGCTCAGCTTAACTACACAACAACTGAGAAAGAGCTACTAGCAATGGTATATGCATTGGATAAGTTTAGATCATATATCTGGGGCAGTAAAGTTATTGTTTATTCTGATCATAGTGTAGTCAGGTACCTCATGGCAAAGAAGGATGCCAAGCCACGATTGATCCGTTGGATCTTGTTATTGCAGGAATTTAACTTGGAGATCCGTGACAAGAAGGGGAGTGAGAATGTCGTGGCAGATCATTTATCACGCATTGTGCAGGATGAAAGTGATTCTGAGGGAGAGATTAATGAAACATTCCATGATGAACAATTACTATCAATTTCTACTACTCCTTGGTTTGCTAACATTGTTAACTATTTGGCTACAGGAGCAATTCCGGAACATTGGTCTAAGAAGAAGCGGCACTAGTTCATTGCACAGGCGCGCCAGTACATCTGAGATGAACCAGACTTATTTAAAGTGGGTGCAGATCAACTGGTTAGAAGATGTATACCAGAGTCAGAGATTCAATGTGTGTTAGGGCTGGTACATGCATCTGCGTGTGGTGGACATTTCAGTGGGCAAAAGACAGGGCGAAAGGTATTCGAAGCAGGCCTATTTTGGCCATCCATCTTTCGGGATGCTTTTGAGTTCGCTAAGAACTGTGTGAACTGCCAGAAGATGGGCAGTATTTCAAAGAGGAACGAAATGCCACTACAGCCAATCTTGGTTGTGGATTTGTTTGATGTATGGGGAATAGATTTTATGGGGCCATTTCCGAACTCTTGTGGGTATCTCTATATTCTAGTGGATGTGGATTACGTGTCCAAGTGGGTAGAGGTTATAGCAACAAAAACAAACGATCATGCAGTGGTGTGCAAATTTGTGCAAACCAATATTTTTTTCCCGATTTGGAATCCCTCCTGCAATCATAAGTGATGGGAGCTCACATTTCAAGAACTTTCAATTCGGGAGATTGCTTAAACGGTATGGTGTAGATCACAGAATAGCCACCCCATATCATCCACAGACCAGTGGGCAGGTCGAAGTTTCCAACCGATAAATTAAAGAGATTCTACAGAAGACAGTGCGGTCAGATAGGAAATATTGGTCAGGGAAGCTTGATGATGCCTTGTAGGCTTACCGCACCGCTTATAAAACCCCAATAGACACTACACCGTACAGATTGGTGTATGGCAAGGGTTGCCACTTGCCGGTTGAGATTGCACATAGGGCGTTGTGGGCGGTCAAAGAGGTTAACCTTGACTATGATGTTGCGGGTATGGAAAGGAAGTTACAACTGAATGAGCTGTAAGAGTTACGGGATGCAGCGTATGAGTGTGCTTCTGCTTATAAAGATCGGATGAAGAGAGTGCATGACGCTAAGTTGAAGAAGATGACGTTTGAAGTGGGGCAGAAAGTTTGGCTCTACAACTCTAGGCTTACGTTGTTTCCAAGAAAGTTAAAAAGCAAGTGGATGGGCCCGTACCTGATTACACGGGTAGGTAATTATGGGGACATTGAGATTGAAGACTTCAACGATCATCTGAGGCAGGTAGTCAATGGGCACAGGTTGAAACCATATCTGGAAGCAGCGGATATCAATTTCATTGAAGAATCATGGAATATCTTGAAGAATCCTTAACCATAATGAGGTACACCGCGTCTGGCTGAACATGTTAAACTTAGCGCTACTAGGAGGCAACCTAAGGTTAGTTAACTTTATTTTCATGTCTAGTTAAATGGACGTTGTGAGAGTGTTCTCTAGAAATCCTCACGAGACTAAACTCGTCCACTCGGGCTACCGAGGGGTTTAAAAGGCTTGTTGCATATGCTAAATGCCTCCGTGATTCCTACGAAAGTGAGTTAGGTTGTCATTTCTTTAATTTAGTTAATTGTTTGCAATTGGCCAAGTGTGGGGACGTCTCTGCGGAGATAATGGTTGGAATTACAGCGATTGAGGGCAATACACAAACCCGTGGGGGGTAGGATGCCGTTTTAGAGTTTGTGAAAAAAATTTAGTTTTTCGGTCTTTTCGGTATAGTTTTGCGCTTTTTCTAAGTTTTTGTAGGGTTTCGTGGCAATTTGGGTGTTAAAAATCACCAGGAAAGACATTCCAAGTATGTGTGCATATAATCTAAGTGTTGGAATAAATTTTTGAAGAGTTTGAAAAATTTGAGTTTTAAGAGGTGAAAAAAAATTCTAAGGCAAAAAGTTAAAAAAATCGTCTAATCTTTCTGTGATGGAGGTGTCTTCGCGCCACGCGAACTTCTCAAAGCCAATCTTCGCGACACGCGAAGAACAAAAGTCAAGGGCCGGTCAAGTTCTAATCTTCGCGCCACGCGAAGTATTCCTCTTAGATCTTCGCGACACGCGAAGGACCCCTGAAACCCTAATTTTTGATTTTTTTTTTTTTATTTGAGTCGTTCGAGTCAGTCGGGTCTTTTATTTTTATTTGAGTCATTATGTTGAGTCGATATGATGCTTGTGGGTTTGTTTGAAGCTTATTTTGCAGGTTTGGATTTGAATTTCCCGTACTCAATCTCCATTCGGGGGACGATAGTCTGACTTTCGATTGATTCTTGTGTATAAAGCAACCCGCTTGTATCTGTGGGACACGATCGCGAATGAAATGCTATACGATCGCATATCTAGCTAAGTTTTTCTTATTTTTGTATATTTCTTCTTGTTTTAGAGTCGTTCTTCCTACATTGAGGACAATGTCGAGTTTAAGTGTGGGGAGGGGAGACCTTGTCCACGTCTGTTTTGAGTCTGTATTTTGAGTCATAAAATCAGAAAAATCATAAAAATTTAAAAAATTTCAAAAATGTCCCTGGATTAGAGTTTTGCAGTTAAATGGAAAATGATAGTACAATCGGGACTTTGCATGTTTTGAGATTTAAATGAATAATAATGATAATCAAACATGTCTAATTTGTAACGTTTTGGTAGACCCAACCGATTTAAGAGCTTAAACATCCTGATAGTGAATCTAGTTTAATTGAATAATTAATTCAAGATATCTTGTGGGTTCTCATCTTAGGGGTGTCGGTAAGGTTGAAATTGTCAATATAGGGTAATAGGCACCTCAATAAACAATAATTTATAAGTTTTTGAAAGCTTTTGGCACATCACTTTCTTTTTATGAAAATAAATCTGGATGCTGGTGGCGCCCGCATTCCATAATCCGCATCATTCATGAGCTTAATTAATTAGATTGAGAGCTTGAGTTTGCTTACGTGTTACCCTCCGGGTTACAAGCTTGGTTGAAACACCCATGGGCAGGCTTTGTAGGTCCCTGGAGCCTCGTCGGGCAGCGGAGATACACGCACCTGTTTTGTGATTTGTGTGGGAACCAAGAAACGAGACAGAGAAACACGAACATAAACAAAAGATAATGAAACGATACGTAATCCATAACATAGAAGTCATCCCGTATTACAGACTACATACCGAAGAAGTACACATCTCTCGTCTACGCTCATGGTCCAGGGGTCGGGAGAGCTCGTCCCGACCCGGACACCTCTCAACCTAGTTCCTGAAGTTCCACCTATAAATGAAGACAAGTCTTCTATTTATAGGGGCAGGAACACTACCAGCGTACTTGGCTAAGTACGCAGGGCATTGGTCATGAGTACTTGCTAAGTACGCAAGGCAAAAGCCTTGCGTACTTACTAAGTACGCAGGACCAACTGGTGAACAAGCTAAGTACGTAGGAACACCCTCCTGCGTACTAGCCTAGTACACCGATACATAGAATTTTATCTATAGTTACTAAAACATGCTTCTACAAACTCCCTCTTAACTATAGCATCAAATTCTATCTATCACTAACACTGATAATCATCAGTTTACAAAGAATGTCCTAACATACTCCCTCTAAACTAATGACATCAAGTGTCTTCTGGCGAGACTTGATCTTCTGGCATTCCACTTGAGATCTTCAAATCTTCAAACTTCAGTGATGACAAACCCGACTCCCTCATAACTGTAGCTTTCATTGTAGACCAAACCAAGTGCTTCAATAAGAACCAACTAACCCAACACAACTCATTGTAGTTCATCCTCCCAGCAGTAGCTTCCTCCAACTTGACTTAGGAATCTGAGTCTGACCGCGTCTTCCTCGCAAGGTAACATCAGTAGACTAAGACATCTCCAAATCAACTGGCATATGATAGAGAGTTTGAATTTCCAATAACCTGCATCAAACTAAACAGCTCCCATATGAATTCCAGTAAGATAAACTTAAGTCTTCACACCAGATGTGTCCAACTCTATCCTGTATCTTTACGAGTCAACCAAATTCCCGAAGATGTTCATTTCCAATATCCCCTTTCAGTTTAAGCTCCATCTGACTAGACCAGAAACAAGGGTATGTTTCCTATCCCATCGGCCAATGATAAAAGGTTCCATCTTCAACTAATAATCTAACGGATATCCAGCTTCATCTTGAAAACACATCATAGAATCAAACACAAAAAATATATTTTACACGAGAAATCACGGTTGATGATACATCCCCCCCCCCCCATTTCTCTGTAAACTATGACCAGCTTCATCATCACTTCACTCAAATCCTCAAAAAGTACAACTAGCCAACTCCAGGATTTTATTCTTTTATTCCTTTGCAAAGATCCAAAACAGCAAATCCTTGGGTTCAAGTTGTTCCAGTATTCATCCCCTATTAAAGAAGTATCCCGGATACTCGTAGCCTACATATTCAGGTTTGAATACCTAAACAAGATGATTCTTTTTCTGAAAGACCCAAAGCAGCCACATCTTCACAAATAGAACGAGACCTTTAGCCGATGACGACCCAATTGCTCCCATTAGTTCAGCATTCATACCCTATTAAATAAGTATCCCGGATACTCGTAGCCCACATTTTCAGGTATGGACACTTAAACAATGTATGACAAGTGGTATCATCGAACAAAAAACTCGTCCGTGTTTCGCCAAGCCACATCGTATACAAATTCTGGTCCGGAAAAACCAAAATTACTATCTTCTCAAAAATGGCCCGAAACACGCGTACAAATGATCCCTAAAAAATTTGGCCAAGGAAAGTTTTCACGCCAAAAAACTCTTTTTTTTTTTTTTGAATCCTAGATGCTAGTTCATGCGTACTTAGTAAATACGCACATAAAGGGTGTTCATGCGTATTTAGTAAATACGCAAAGCGAAGTACCCATGCGTACTTGTTAAGATGTAAAACCATAAAGGGTGATGATGCACCGTCCCAGGCACACCCACGAAGATTGAAGAAGGTGACCCTTCCCGAGTCATCTTCCAAGAGAAAGCGACAAGAGACTAGCAGTGAATACGAGCCGGATCCTGATTCGGACGCTGCTATACAGAGACGCAGAAGAGAAAGTATAAATAAGTAACGGGGGGATAGGCCGCAACAAGCTATCCTTCGTGAGGTACAAGTCAGTGCTTAGAGGCAAGCACATGTAACGGCTGCGAGTACTGATTCCACTTCTACCTCACCTTCACAATAGCTATATAGGCGACAGCGGAGGAGGCCACGTGTAACACCTGATGTGGCTACCACTACTATCACAGAGGAGGTTCCTGTGATAGTGTCCTTCCCTGTGCAATCTGTCCAAATGGCGGTGACGACTCCTATTCTAACCGAGTCTGTCACCATCACCCCTACCACCATCCAAACTACCACAATCCCTACCTCAATCCCCACAACCACCCTTCAATACATCAGTCAACCATTTTCTGAGTTAGATTTTACTCATGGATTTGATTTTGATGAAATCTTCACACTCCCAACTCATCAAGACGAAGCATCGTCTTCCAGGGGACCTGATCCTCGTGATACACGGATCACTACCCTAGAAACTCAAGTCGCGAGTCTTCTTGAAACGGTACGGAAGTCAAGAGAATAATCTGACAAGCAACAGGGCCAGATAAACTCTTTGATTGATGAAGTAGCCGCATTGAAGAAACAGCGGGCAGATGATGACAAGCAGCAGTTAGAGCATGACACTATGGTGAAATTGGTCTGTGATATGGCCAAGACGCTTGTTGCTCAGGAGGAGAAGTTGAAGGAGCTGTTGGAGAAGCAACCACCTAAGCCTAGCAGTGAAGAGGCTTGTCACTTAGTTGATCTGACTAAGGGTGATGATCAGGACAAGGATCCTGAAGCCGGACCGAGTGGAAGTGAGCAGCAATCGTCGGCTTGGGCGATTGTTCCTATTTATGTCGTGCCTATGGCTGAGGGGAAGTCCACTCAGAGTGAAGGTGGAGGTGATGCTTCAGGTGGTAATAAAGGAAAGTCGGTGGCTGATGTTCTGAAAGATCTATCTGACGACGTATCGGATGATGTGATCCTATTCTTAGAGCCAGACTATTCCAAAAAAGCACAGATCGAAGCTCTCTGCAATCTGGAAGAGGGAGAGAACGACTCTGGTGACGACTGGGATGAGGAAGATGAAGATGTTGTAATCGAATTTCCCAAGGGCGACGGGGAAGGAGAGTATGAGTTTGAAGATGGAGAGATCTTCGAAGTTCCATCCTTTGAAACTCATCTTGACACAGGTTCAGTCGAGCCTGCTAGTACTGTTAAGGCATCGACTGAAGCCTCCCCTGCCGACCCTACACCTGTGGATCCAGAGGCACAGAAAGACAAACATATGCCCGCAAGTTCATCGAAGGATCCAGCTCCTGTCTGGCAAAAGACATCAATCATAGACAAACACGGAGCGACAGGGATGATCTTAGCTGTGAAGTTCGAGGAGGATAAGAAGTTGTTTGCAATCAAGCGAGCTCGTGAACCTAGCAAACCGAGAGCTGCTGGGTCACTCAAATCACGCAGTAGCGATGGGTTTGTGGCAGGTTCTACAGCGAGAGGTAAGATCTGGGAAATTCAAAATGTTTAAGCCTCAAGTGCCCAAGCGAGTCAGGGACAAGAACGCTAGACATCCTGTGACTAATAGAAGCTTAAAGAAACTGGTATACAAGCCAGTGCTGTGTGAAACCAAGATTCCCCTGAGCAAGTTATCTCAGGATATCCTCGGTAACATATGGTACTGGTACGTAGATCCTAAATCAGGCGAGGTAGTGGTGATTGGAAAGGTGTGGTCCAAGATTGGAAGCTTAGTGCCAAGGGAACTGATCAGAGTGTTTGATGAAGTATGCTTCATAAACTTCTCTATGAAAGATCTGGAGGCACTAGCTGACAAGTACTGCATGTACACGGACGAGTGGACAAAGTTCCTTGCTTCTAAATACGACAAGGTGATCAAGTTCTGCCTTGATTACAAGAAGAAGATGGAAGCTAAAGATGGGGAGCTGTGAAGACCGAAGACAATCCAGAGCTGTTGTCAAGGGGGAGTTTGTTGAAGCACTTTTGTGTGACAAACACTCTGGACATTGTCTTAGCTTTTTGTACTTGTCTTGTATGTATTAGTCTTTGTATGTTAGTGTCTGTATGTATTAGTTATCGAGTTGTATTTACTATTGTATGTACTCGTTGTCTATTTTCTCTAAGTGTTTTGCGCACTTAGCATGTGCGCAGGAGTTATCTCCTGCGTACTTAGCAAGTACGCAAGAACTCTCGGCGTACTTGCTAAGTACGCAGGAACAATTTTTCCTGCGCACTTGTTAAGTGCGCAGAGATCAGGTCTAGTATAAATAGGATAGGTTGACAGAAGTTATGTACGCAGACATTTGCACTCAGTTGTATTCTCTCTGTAACCTTCAAGTTTATAATAGACGAATTTTGAAAGTGATTTCGTTGTCGGTTTACTTTGTGTTGCTTGATTCTCCACCTAGTCACGGGCATTCCGCACCCGGTCCGACTAGTCACACACCCACACGTAACGATCCGAGACACCCGGGGACCTACAGGCTTTTGTGATCAATCATAGATGACTGCTTTGACTTATGTGTTACCTTCTGGGATAGTGACCTGGTTGAAACGCCTCTAACTTGAGTTATGTTCTTCAGTGCTTAAAAACTGCAGCCTACGTGTCACACGTCGAGTTCCAGCTTGATTGAAACAACACTGGGTGAGGTTTATTCATATAAATTAATAAAAGCTCATATCATTCATCCATTGATCCATTTTTCCATTTGATTATTAAAACTTATAGATTAGTGTTTATAGTGGTGGGAAATCTATATGGTTTAACCCGGACCTAAACATGACCTTGAGATTGGATTAGGCTGAGTCGTAGCTTTCTGAGTGTGAGACCCATAGATAAACTGATTGCTTGGTAATGATATAATATGTTAGATCACTAAATTGGGGGCTCGAGAGTCGGTGGTTGGGTTTAATCGGATCGAAATACCGATTGTTACAATTAACGTGTTATGAGAATGTGGGCTGTGTATAATGAAAGTATAAGTAGCAAGTTTTCCGATTATGATTCCAGTGCATTATTCTTTTTTGTGACGCAAAAGGTTAAGTGTGGAGATGTGATGTAGGGTCAAATATCCCGTGTATAAATGTCGGTTTTTGTATGTTTTAGTAGTTTAGTTTTATTTATCGAGTCAGTTTTATGTGTGTCTTGTATTTTGATGTGTTACAGGATAAATGTGCCTAAATAGTGGAAGTATACGAAGAGAATAAAGAAGGTACAAAGCCCGGGAAATCAAAGGAAGTCAAAGTCAAAGCTTTAAATTCAATTTCCTGAAAAGTGGGATCTTCGCGCCACGCGAAGATCAAAGGAGTATTGTTCGCGACACGCGAGGAAGAAGAAAAGCCCACCCGACTAATTTGGCCTTCGCGCCACGCGAAGTGTTGGCCAGAGATCTTCGCGACACGCGAAGAAGTGTTATTACGGCAAATTAAACCTAATTCCAATTATAAATCCATTGTGACTCCCATTCTCGAATTATCTCTTCCTTCAGCCGTTTCAGAAGTTCCTAGGGGCAATTTTCAGTATACTTAGCTTAATTGTTCTTAATTCTTCATGTTTGTAAGTTCTAGATTGATTATTGAGATGTTTGCTACAATTATGAGCGGCTAAGCTCTCCGTGATCCCTGCGGGTGAACGATTTATGCATGTATTCGTATGATTTTAGTGGATAATCAGTTTGGATTGAAGTTTTGTAAACCTTTAATTTCTTTGAATTCAATTGTGTGTTTGATTTATGAACAATTGCATGTTTTCGATTTATCGCATCTATCATCATTTCTTGGTTTTCTTGCATCGGGAATAATCTGATTTTGTGATTGAATTGATTATTGTGTGGTTGGGTTAAACAGTTAAATAAGGTTATGTCTATGTAATCTCCTATCTGATTTGAAACTAAAATTATGTGTTTGTGTTGCTGAATCTGAAACCCGGAGTGGTCGTTTTTCTCTAATAGTTTTCCAAAAGTTAAAGTTCGTTGCTTTTTACAAATTACATTAGTTTAATTGATAAAGTTTTAAACTTTAGTAGTCGTTGATCAGTTTAGTTTAAATAGCATTCTCCACTGGTTCCCTGTGAATTCGACAACCCTACTTTCCTGTATACAGTCTAAGGAAGCTAAGAAGTAGTTTTTATAAATATTTTTGATTGACCTTGACACCGCGATCAGTAACCAATCTTATGTTAATGATTATGATGAACATGCATGCTTTAATCTGATGTGTGTTTGATTTCAATTCCGTATGTTAATTGTGGATGTCTTCCAGCTTGATTAGCATATCTTGATCATAGACTTTAGGTTTGTGGTTAATGGTATGGTTTTCTAGACGTAGTGACCCATAGGGATTGTGATTGAGTAGTAATTAGATCTGAGTGCGTGTCTGTCTCAATACCCGAGAAGTGAGAGATAGTCGAGTAGTCTTCAATATTAGGATCCTGAGTGAAATCTGTCTGAGAGGAAGTTTCCCTTAGTTTGTTCTAGTATTCGTTGTAATACCGAATCATAGTTGTTATCTTGAGATTACCCTATGCATCTTCGATGTATTATGGACAGTGAGACTGAAAGGTGATCTGTCTATTTGGGTACATTATCATTGTTGGATACTCTGAAAGGTAATCCGACTATCTGGTGAGTTTAGTACACTTTAGGTTCCTTAGTTGGTGACACCCTGAGAGTGATTAGGGATCCACTAGGCTGTCTAGAGCTGTTATTCTTAGAAACCCAAATCCATCATAGTTTCCAGAACCGATAGAAGTTGAGCTTTGCAAGTAGGATTCCGACCTAGGTGGTATTCTTCCATCTCTGATATCTTCCTTAGTACTTTATCTTGATAGTTAGAATCGTTCTTAGTTTTCTGCAGTATTAGTTTAATCATTAGTGTAGTAAACCCCCCAACCAAACAATCTTTAGTCCGAGTTAGAGTCTAGTTTAGCTGTTCAGTGTCTCTAGGGTTCGATATTCCGGTTTACCATTAAGCTGTGCTACACTCGATAGGTACACTTTCCTGTCAGTGCGGTTTAGTTCATAGGTACTCCATCTTATTACTTAGGAGTCTAGGTTAGGTTTTGTTAGTTTTTATATAGACCGTCTGGACGACATCAAGTTTTTGGCGCCGTTGCCGGGGATCGAACCCTGGTCACCCGCGTGATAGGCGGGAATACTTACCACTATACTACAATGACGAAGGGATAGTGATGCTGATATTATATATATTAAATTAACCAAGTTTTAAATGTAGAAATGGACTCACAACTAAATCACACGCTCACAGCAAGATCACCGGTCGCGCGTAGTAAAGAAAGTAAGCCTGAGTTATCGAACCGTGGACACAAAAGGCGGCGGCCCTCGATACTGAACATTTATT
Organism: Smallanthus sonchifolius; assembly: GCA_023525975.1. Classification (NCBI taxonomy): domain Eukaryota; kingdom Viridiplantae; phylum Streptophyta; class Magnoliopsida; order Asterales; family Asteraceae; genus Smallanthus; species Smallanthus sonchifolius. The sequence continues at coordinate 12,516,951 of CM042028.1, read as the reverse complement.
GACTCCTAACCGATGTAGCATAAGAGATGATTCTATTTATTACTTTTATTGATTTTAGGACATGCAACTTAAAATAAAACAACTAAATAATGACTCCACTCAAAGACGAACAAGACACAAAAATACTTAGACACACGGAAAGACAAAGAAAACAAGACAAGACTCTAAAGAAAGACTAAACCAACGAACTAAAATACGAAACGAAGACCAAATATGAGACAAACACCACCTAGACCAGGAATCCTATTGACTGACTCAACTGCTTTCGGGACAACCGACTGTATGACACCGGTTCTAAAGATACACTGACTCGGGATTCACTAAAATATGCAGGATCTCCTCTCGGACTCACCTACACATCTCAACTATCCTAAGGGTCGGATTAAGCTCACCGGTGAGGAATTGGATTTCCTCTCGGACTCACCAAAACCTAGAATACCACGTACTCGACAACGGTTTCACCTCTCGGTCTCAACCGTCCTATATTCAGAGACTATCCTAGACAGACCTAAGAGCAAGGAGTAAACTCCCAAAATACTGTTTATGACATGAAATTGCAAGATGATAAAGACGGCTCGGACAACCCACTATCGTGCAATTGCTACCCAAACCGACAAACCACAAGACAACCCGACAACCTATCTCCTCTCGGACTCAAGATTGGTAAAACACTGATTTATATGACTACACAAACCTGCCACAACGATTGGCCTAATCGTCTAGATCACGAACACAAAGTAAATGACCCAAGAACCCGAAATCTCACCCAAAACACACAAAGCATTCAAGTAAAACCTCAATAGCAACAAATTCATGCAAGATCAGTAGCAGATCAGTACTCAAACACATTCATAAACAATAAATCAAGAATCTTTACACTAGTATTCGTCATACGATCGATTAAAACTCGAAAACAATCAAACCAAGTCAATATTCATCCTAATCTAGATAGCTATGAGTTTAGCTACTCATAATACTGAGATACAATCCAAAATATACTGAAAACATGTTCAAAATTCGAAACAAATGTAAATAGAAGAAACCGAATGATGAAAACGCGAATTGCAAACCGAAAAGCAATCCTCACAAGCAATCCAAGTGATCCTGAAGCTCCAAACTCATCCTTGAAGTCTCTCTGCTCTCTACCAGCCGCAAACAACCGAACTCCCCCCAATAATGGCCGCTAAAATCTTTAAATAATCGAAATCTAGGGTTTTGCGGCTTTTTGGCTCTTCGCGTGTCGTGAAGAAATCTACACAGCCCTTCGCGTGTCGCGAAGGCCAATTTAGTCGGGCCCAATTTTAAAGCCCCTCGCGTGTCGCGAACTTCTGGAGCCCACTCTTCGCGTGTCGCGAAGAGTATAAATTCCAACTTTTTTTTCTTATTTTTCTTTCCGGATCCGTTTCTTCAGTATAATCCTTTGGTTTATCATGCAAACCTGCAAATTCAACAATAATCTCATTAAGTACCAATTTCTTAAGATATTTGCTAATAAAACCGGGTAAAACGGGTCAAAAACAACTCCATAAACATATGTGTTTTAGAACACATCAAACATTCTCACACTTGAACTTTGCTTGTCCCTAATCAAAGCCCAAAGCAGTACATCCAACCAAGTAATCACACAAATACAAAAATTCTCAAGTTAAGGTTAGAAGCAGGTCACGAAATCCAATAACAACGAATGACTCCCCAAGTTTTACAACGGTCAACAGATTTACAATTCAACCAGTCTAGATGGGACCTAACTTTTTGAAAAAAATGGGCACACCTAATCAAGACTCACTTTCTTTCAAGCTATAATTGTGCACAACTCGTACCCCTCACAAGAGTTCTCTCCACTCGTTTTATTTATGTGACTAGCAAAAGATGTGCCGGCTCGTATTCTAACTCTCAGACCTGCCAGTGAAATGCTTAAGTCATATGCTTGAGAATCAATCACATCTCCACCCAAATATGAAGACAAGCACACAGATCAACAAGGTTTTTCTGGGTTGTAATGTCAGGCTAGGGCTCTGGGTATGGATAAGGAATTTTAAGTGGCTAAGGTGGAACCGGCCCGGATTGATGAACTAAAGACAAAAATCAAGCAAAGAAAAAAAACAAAACTATGCTAAACTGTGAGGATCTTTGATCCTCACACTTATTCATTGGACTACCTTATTTTTGTGATTTTCTCTTTTTTTTTACACTCTTTCTTTTCTTTATTTTTCTTGCTATTACAGACTGAACAAGCTTAAATAAATCCAGACCAGTGACACGGGGTTTAAAACAAAAAGGCTAAAAGGATAAGGGGTGTAATGTGGGTTTTAGAAATTAAAGGGAATCAGGCTCAAGTGGGCTAACTAGGGGTTAATGTTCAGGTAGGGATAAACAAAAGAAAAGGCTAAACAAAAGAAAGGGTTAAATCCTAGTGCCTTAGATCATTTCTGTGTGCTGTCTAAACCTAGGGTCTCAAAATGTATCAAGATAATCAAGTTCTAACCAAACAAATCATGCAGGTAAACACACAACAAACGAAAAACAATGAATATAAATGAATATGAAAAGGCTCAAAGATCTCACTGAAGTGTGTGGAATCGGGTTACTGATACAAGTCTCATTATGTACCAATTTCTTAAGATATTTGCTAATAAAATTGGGTAAAACGGGTCAAAAACAACTCCATAAACATATGTGTTTTAGAACACATCAGATAGCCACCAGGTCTCGCGGTATGCGGGGTTCTCCTAGTTTTACCGTAATTCCTTTGTTTCCCATACCCATACCCATTCACCACCACCATTACACCATCCTCCATACATACTATCACATCATCCATTACCATATCATTTATCACATCATCTATTACCATAACATCCATTATCATTCATATCATTCACCTACCATCATTACCATGGGAAATTAAAAACCGTTCGTAACCGATGTTTCACCTTGCTAGTGGCATTCATGTCTATGTGTTTACCACTCATCAGGTACGATTCCCTCTTTTATCTTAAGTCTTAGTGAGTCAGTCGAGTCTTTTATTTTTACTTTGAGTCTGTATTTGTGTCAGTTTGATGTTGCGGGTATTTGTGAGAGTTTGTTTTGCAGGTGTACATCAATCCGTCCGTACTCAATCTCCATTCAGACGGAATTGATCCTGATCTTATAAAGCAACCCGACAGTCAATTGTGCAACCGCGACCGAAATGTTATACGGTGCACAAGAGGAAGAGCGAAGCTGGACCATTCACTGCTACATTACCAACTAAGTCGATTCCTGTTTATTCTTGCAATTTTTATTTTATGTGTGTCTCAGTTCACATTGGGGACAAATTTTCTTTCAAGTGTGGGGATGGGACTGCGTCTAGTGTGTAGGTTTGTTTTATAATTCAAAAATTAAAAAAATTGAAACATTTTGAAAAAATGTCCTTCGAAAGTAAAAGTTTTTGCATAATAAATGGAAAATGATAGTACAACTGGATTTCCTTGTTGAGTTTTAAAAGAAATAAATAATTGAAAACGCGTCTAATTAGTGATGTTTTGGTAGACCTAGCCAGCTAGAAGACCTTAAATAGCATGTTTGTGTTGTTTAGGATTAATTGAATTTAAAATCATGATATCTTGTGGGTATTCATCTTAGGGTAATCGGTAATACTGAAACTGTCAACATAGGGTGATAGGTACCACGTTAAGTTAAAATTTAGAGGTTTTTGAAATTTTCATGGCACACCACTCTCTTTTTATGAGAATAAATCCGAGTTTCGGTGGCGCCCGCATCCATTTTTCCATATTAATGAGCTTATTTGATTAGAATCTGAGTCTTGCTTATGTGTTACCCTCTGGGATGGCCACTTGGAGAAAACACCACTAAGTAATTCTTATGTGCTTAATTGTTTAGACTCTAGTCTATGTGTTACCTTCCGGGATAGTGACTTGGTTGAAACGCCTCTAGACGAAAGTTAATTTGCCTAATAATGCTCATTCCATTTCATTCAATATTTCATCTTGATTTCTAAAAACCTGTAAATTTTAGTTTAACGTGGTGGGTGAAATCTATATGGTTTAATCCGTGCCTAAACATGACCGCGAGACGGGATTAGGTAGAGCTATAACTTTTAAGTGTGAGTCACATAGATTGATTGATAATTGTATAAAATGGAAGTAGAACACATTACGGGGGCTTGAAAGTTGGTGGTTGGGTTTAATCGGATAGAAATACTGATTATTGCTTTTTAACGCGTGAGTATGTTTGTGCTTAATTGAATAATTGAAGTTGTTAAGTTAGATTCCAGTTATGATTCCATTGCAGACTTTTTCGGGGATGAAAAAAGGTTAAGTGTGGGGATGTTTGAAGTAGTGCAAAGCACAAGTCTTATTTCCTATTGTTTTCGTGCATTTTACTTAGTTTTATATTCGTTTTGAGTCGTTTAAGTCTGTATTTGATTCTATTGTATATTTTCAGGAGCTCATGTGGAATAGGAAGATATATCATGAAGAAAACGAGCAAGAGAAGAAAGCCCAAGAGAAAAGTGAAAAAAGTTGGAAATCTAGTCCCTCGCGGTACGCGAGGGAGGAGAGTGAAGATCTCGCGGTACGCGAGAAAACCAAAATCACGCCGCGACTAATTTGTCCCTCGCGGTACACGAGATTCGGCCCTAGAATAACCAAACATTAATCCAAGCATATGTAATTGAAATGATGGGGAATTTCTCTTTCATGGGGACTTTCCATGTTCTTTCGCGGTACGCGAGAGACCCGTAATTCGTGAAAAAAGCCCTAATCGACTTATAATAGGATTCTAATGCCACAATTAGGAGAGTTTGATTTCCAGCCGTCTGGAGAGGTGCTTTTGGCAATTTTGGAGCTTAGGAGGGCTATTGAAGTGCAAGATCGAGGCTTTCGATTCCGGGTTTGTGCATTTTAACTTATTCGGTTGTAAAGTCTGAATCTTGATCTTTGATTTCTGTGTTTGAAACCATGATTGTGTTTATTTGCTTCTCTTTGGTTGTTTTGAACATGATCCTAGGCTAAAACATTAATATTGCCTAGGTCTAATGATGAATACTTCTTAAGGTTGTGATTTTTATTCGGTTTTGGATTCGTTGAATGGATTTATGATTTTGTAACCAATCTTATGTTAATGATTATGACGAACATGCATGCTTTAATCTGATGTGTGTTTGATTTCAATTCCGTATGTTAATTGTGGATGTATTTCAGCTTGATTAGCATATCTTGATCATATACTTTAGGTTTGTGGTTAATTATATGGTTTGCTAGACGTAGTGACCCATAGGGATTGTGATTGAGTTGTAATTAGATCTGAGTGTGTGTCTGTCTCAATACCCGAGAAGTGAGAGATAGTCGAGTAGTCTTCGATATAAGGATCCTGAGTGAAATCTGTCTGAGAGGAAGTTTCCTTAGTTTGTTCTAGTATTCGTTTCTATCCCGAATCATAGTTGTTATCTTGAGATTACCCCGTGCATCTTCGATGTATTGTGGACAGTGAGACTGAAAGGTGATCTGTCTATTTGGGTACATTATCATTGTTGGAGTGTAAGGCCCCAAACCCGGGAGGCCTCACTTGTTGGTTTTACTCATCAACACATAGAACTTAAACATAAGAGTTTCAATAACACAGCGGAAACGTTTTAACACTTTAACATACGCAGCGGAAATACATGACACGTCTAAACATAACTTGTCAAAATATAAACTAAAACTTGTCTTTAAAACATAATAAACTTTAAACATAAGCAGGATGCCAGACTCTGATCTTCAGGGTAACTCCTCAAGCCAGCCAAGCACCCAAACTGCCACTTACACTTACCTGATATGCATACTAAAAGTCAGCTAACGCTGAGTGAGTTCTAACGTTTACATAAAACATCTTTACATATATTAAAGGAGAAGGTTTTGCTTGTACATGTCTTTACAACCAATTGGTAAAAATCTTGGCATATAATATCTTTTAACTTTTATTACTGTCCGTATTGTCCCACTGTTTCAAGTCCAAAGGTCGACGAATAAGGAGAGTTAACACGATGCGTCACCGTGATATTTGTAACAGCCCTGACTAGTGTCAAGACACTGCTACCATACCGTTAATTCTATTTGTCACTTCTTAGGCACAAAGCCCACTTAGGCACTAAGCCCTACTTAGGCACTAAGCCTATCTCGGGCACTGAGCCCATCTCAGGCACTGATCCCCACTTAGGCACTGAGCCCTTCTTAGGCACTGAGCCCACCTCAGGCACTGAGCCCTTCTTAGGCACTGAGCCCACCTCAGGCACTGAGCCCTTCTTATGCACTGTGCCCATGACTGACTCTCTACTGCTATTCATTCTCGAAGGAAAAACATTTCTCTTTACTAATTACTTTCTTTAAAATCTCATCTTCGTTCTTTTGAAAATATTTTTGTTATTAACAAACCTTTCTTAATCATCATTCTTTACACAAAACATTTCCTTTGCCTCGTTTAAACATTTATGTAAATCATGACTTTCGCCATCGTTTATTAATATAAAATATGTAATAAACACACTGTTCACTAAGTATGCACATCACCCCAAAAGTAGGCAAGAAAGGGGATTATAACTCACCTGGTATCTTAGCTGGAATGGTCTACCGAATCTCACACAATCTGAACAATCATAACAATTTGACACGTATCAGACTTAACTCGACACTAAGCGGTTCCACCATTTCTGGCTAGGCGAACTTAAGGCTAAGTTCGCCTCTTTCTATCCTGGCGAACATACTGACTTCACTAACCAGCTATATATACCCATAGACCTGGTGCCTGCGCACTTAGCAAGTGCGTAGGGCTTTGTTCTTTTGTAGTAATCAAGTATGCAGACTTTGTTCTTGCGTACTTATCAAGTACACAGACTTTGTTATTGCGGGCTGTCTTCTTCCCCACAAAACCCTAACCTTTGCATGCAGATCCGACCTCGTCAAGATCCGAACTTTTTACGTTCAAAACTTGTGTTTTCTAACCGAGAGTCTAGATCTATACGTTATTTTCATTTTCAAACGTAAAAATCTAACCTTTACCGGATTTTATTTCAAAACCCAACACGGTATGAAAAACTCAGATCTAGGAGGGATCCTTGCCTGAAATCGCTTCCCGTCTGTTGCTAAACGCTCTAGAGACTCTTGCTAACGATCCTTGAAGCTCGAATCCGAAAATCGGGACTTTCTCTCTCTAGGCTCTCTCTCACTTTCTCTCTCTAGAATCCGAAAATGGTGTTGCAAATGAGGGTTGGGGCTGGTCTTGAGGCTTATAAGGGGCCCAACCCTTGCCTTTTTTTAGCCCATACTCCCAAGCCCAAGCCCGTTCCTCCTATTCTTGCTAAGTTTTAATTTTCTTGCTAACTATTCCGGGTCTAAAACTCGGGATGTTACATGGAGAGACTGAAAGGTAATCCGACTATCTGGTGAATTTAGTACACTTTAGGTTCCTTAGTTGGTGACACCCTGAGAGTGATTAGGGATCCACTAGGCTGTCTAGAGCTGTTATTCTTAGAAACCCAGATCCATCATTGTTTCCAGAATTGATAGAAGTTGAGCTTTGCAAGTAGGATTCCGACCTATGTGGTATTCTTCCATCTCTATATCTTCCTTAGTACTTTTTCTTGATAGTTAGAATCGTTCTTAGTTTTCTGCATTATTAGTTTAATCATTAGTGTAGTAAACCCCCCAACCAAACAATCTTTAGTCCGAGTCAGAGTCTAGTTTAGCTGTTCAGTGTATCTGGGGTTCGATATTCCGGTTTACCATTAAGTTGTGCTACACTCGATAGGTACACTTGCCTGTTAGTTCGGTTTAGTTCATAGGTACTCCATCTTATTACTTAGGAGTCTAGGTTAGGTTTTGTGAGTTTTTATATAGACCGTCTGGACGACATCAGTAACTTTTCCACATTTACCAAAGATTAATAGTTTGACTCAATCTCTACTCTGAACTCTTGATAATGCAACATACACCTGGCTATGAATAAACACTGAATCTTTCAAATACAAACCAACCTTTGAAAGTGATTGTCCTAAACTTTTATTCATGGTCATTGCAAAACATACAACAATTGTATATTTTTCTTCTTTGAAATTTAAATGAAATTCTTTTGTCTGAATGTGTTAACCCAATTTTAGGGATAAAATTATGATAAACAATGTTGCTTCCAGATATAATCTCCGCTTCTATAACGCAATTACCGAGTTATTTGACATGAATTCTTGTTCCATTACATAAACCATTTTTTATCAATATTTCTTAGTAGCATAACTGGAACACCGACATTTAGAACTAACTGATGGTTTGACAAACCAGATAATTTAAGTCCATTTAGAAAATTATGAGATTATAAACTTTTATCAAAATTATTATCAAGATGTTCAGATTGACAGATAATATTTGCATTTATATACGCAAAATCTAGCTAAACTTGTAATATAAAATATCTCATTTAAAAAAAAAGACACAAATAAAATTTAAATTTCAACAATATATCGTCTTTTAAATTCAAAATTTAAAAATCTCACTCATTAATATATCGACACAATTTAAAATTTCAAAATTAAAACTAATAAATTAGAATTGAAACCAAACATATTTTTTTGAAAAAAAAAATTTTAAGTTGAAAATATAACACACTTTTTAAAAATAAATATTTAGAAGTTTCTTAATTTTAGTTAAAAACTAACTATTAAAATTTACAAATCAAAATAAAAATTTTATTTATAAATATCAAACTTAATTAAAAAACCACTAATTAAATATTAGTAAACTTTATTCTAACCCATATTTATTTAAAATACAAAACTAGTATTTTTAAATTTTATATGTAAAACTAAAAAAAATCTTGTTTTTTTAATAATAAAATTTTAAAAACTCGTTTTTTTAATAATAAAACTTTAAAAACTCGCTTTTTTAAAATCTCCTACTTTTTAATTCTTGATTTTTTTTTAAATATTGATTTTTGATTATAATAAAAAAAATGTAAGTAAATGGTAATAATGATTAATTGATTTAGTAAAAGGTTTATTTATGTAATTTTCCAAAAAGAATGGACTAAATATGGAAAGATTAAATGGATGATGTAAATGTGGTTTTTGGGGGGGAAAACCTTGTGAGATGGAATGTGGGGTGATGACAAGTGTAAATATATTTAGTCTTTTATTACAATAGAGATGTGGTATGTAAAACTTTTTTTAAAATCTTGTATTTTGGATTTAAAAGTTTTAATGCAGACTTTTATTTATCTTTATTAATTATAGTTTAGAAACCACGTGTGAGTTGAATAAAGAAAAAATAAATAGTTAGTAATAAAAATTTATGAGTTATAAAACAATATATTAAGTTTTAAATAAGTAATAAAGCAATAATATTAAAAATGAAAAGAAATGGGAAAATATAATTTTAAGGAGCTATAATTATGACAGGTGACTCCATGAATTACTTAATTAATAATTAACATCGTTGGGCATTTGGTGCAATGGTAGCCCCAAGACTTCCAATAGTGGAGGTCTTGGGTTTGAATCCGGGCCACAATAAAAAAGGGGTATGTGGCCAGGTCAAGGGGATTACCAAGTTGGGGGGTTCCTCCTATGGTGGGTTGCCCTGGATGTTTTAGGTGTTGCTCCGGAAAAACCCAATTATCCTAAAAATATCTAAGTGTTGGCGTTAAAAAAAATTAATGATTAATAAAGGGGACTACTAACCACACACGGAGAATGCTAATCGGACTTGGCCATATACGCATCGTATAGGGCAATACGATGCGTATAGCCCTTCACAATTTCCCATGCCCGACATTCTCTTACAACCTGGTCATTCAAACCTCGTATACGCATCGTATAGGTCAATACGATGCAGTTTAGGATACGAGATTCCTTCTGCCACTAAACCCATCACATCGTACCTTATACGCATCGTATTGGGCTATACGATGCGTATAGGGCCCAAATTTTGTGTATTTAACCATGCAGAATTCTCATTTGAACCGAACGAACGAACGTATGGTTTCCAAAAAAAAATTATAAACATGTCTTGGTGGTGGGATGGTAACTACGGTTTTCAGGTATATTCTAACGAGTCGGTGGAAAACAACCCGCAATGTTCTGGCGTTCAAGAGGTGAACCGGGAGGAGGTCTCGTCCGACGTTTATTCTCATCAACGGGTAAGGCTTCCAGATTTGAACGAGCCACTGAGCAATCCCGAGTTCGTATACGGTGAACCGTCTTACCTTACACAACCCACGAACGAATACGTATACGATGAAGTCTCTTACCCGACACAACAAACCGATGACTCCGAAGACGAAGAACAAAATAATCAAAATATGTCTTATAAAACTAACCAGAATTTTCAGTCTCGTGAACAGTTGGTTGATTGGGCTATCCGGAGAGGACGTGACAATGGTTACGTCATTGTCACCCGACGATCGAGGAGAAAAGGCGACGATCCGACGGAACCGTTTATCAAGGTGTGGCTTGTGTGTGACCGTCACGGCGAACGTGTGTCTACTGCCACGGTTAGACGTGCCGGTAGCAAGAAAATTGGTTGTCCCTTTAAATTGGAAGGAGAGTATCAAGAAAATACTGGTGATTGGAAATTAACGGTGAAGGATGACAGTCATAACCACGATCCTAGTCAACATCTTGAGGCGCACTCGTTTGCAAGGAGACTGTCTCAGTCGGAACAACTTTTGGTGGGGAAGTTGTATTCGCAAAACATGTTGCCACGAAACATTCTAGCAACTATAAGGGAACAAAACCCAGAGAGTAGTTGCATTAAAAAAGACATTTATAATGCAATACAAAAGATAAAAAACGAAACGAGAGTCGGTGAAACTCCAATACAGATTCTGGAAAACCTGCTTTCTTCAAAAAAATACGTCTACTATACTCGAGAAGATCCTGCCACAAATAGTGTGGAGGAGATATTCTTTGTTCATCCGAAATCGTACGAGATGTGGCGTGCATTCCCGCACGTGTTGATGATCGACGCGACATACAAAACAAACATGTACAAACTTCCATTTGTCCAAGTGGTCGGTGTGACCTCCACACACCAGTCGTTTTGCGTCGCTCATGCATTTATATCAAAAGAACGGGAGGAAAACTTCGTGTGGGTGTTACTTCAAATAAAAGCAATGTTGCAAAATTGTATGGAGCCGCGTGTGATAGTAACAGACAGGGACAAAGCTCTTATGAACGCGTGTGATAAAATATTTCCGAGTTCTTCCAAGAACCTATGTCGGTGGCACATACACGAGAATATCGCAAAACATTGTAGGGCATCATTTACAGACGAAGACTGGAAAAATTTCAAGTATTCATGGTCGGTATTATGTGAGTCTCCCACGCCAGATATATACCAGTACAACTTCAACCGGCTTTACGAACGTCTGTATGCAGCCAAACGAGGAAGTAAGTTTTAAATATTAAATATTTAATATTTTCAGTATTTAAATATTTATTCAATATTAAATATTTTTCCAGGAGTTATAGATTATGTGACTAAAAATTGGCTGGACCCGTATAAAGAAAAGTTTGTATCGGCGTGGTCCAACAGAAACCTCAATTTTGGTCAACATACAACGAACCGAGTCGAGAGCCAGCATTCGCTCTTAAAGAGCTATCTTAGAAACGCTAACAGCTCGCTAGATAGACTTGTTGGGTTTGTTGATGAAATTGTATCAGATCAGTATTATCAGTTACAGTTTGGGTTTGGAACAAGCCTCATAAGGAAAATGGACAGCCACATAGCTATTGAATTGTTTGATAACCTGCACGGTAAAGTTTCACATAAAGCTCTAGATTTGATAGAAAACGAGTGGTACAAGTTATCAAATATACGGAAACAAAATGCAACGTGTGGGTGCCAACTTTTCAGTAGTTGTGGGTTGCCGTGTGCTTGTCGTCTGGCAGATATCGAAGCTACAGGTAAACTGTTCTGACTATTTAATTATTATTATTATAAATTAATTCAATTAAAAAAAATATAATAAAAACAATATATTAATATTATTATTATTATTATTATTATTTATTATTTAAAATAAATACAATATATTATTATTATTATACAGGTGGCATAATCCCTCTAGATGCAGTGGACGTCTTCTGGAGGAAACTTGATTTAAAACCGTCGTTTGTCGATGATGAAAATGTAGACGTGGATAAGGTACTGGGTCAAGTGAGAAACAAAATTATGTCACAACCCGATCAGGTCAAAAGAAGTATGCTGTCGAGAATTGCAGGGGTTGTCTTTCCGAGCAAAAGTAACAAGAAAGCGCCTATGGTACAAGAAGATACTCGCGGTCGTCCAACTTTGAAAAAGCAACAACAAAGGAAACAGGATGTCGCGAGAAACAACTCATTCACAGGATCCCAACAAAGCAAATGTGACCCTGCGAGACACAGCTCGTATATTGCGTCACAAGACTCTATACAAGCGAGTTCGGTCTTTCAACACAGTCGTTTAACTAAGGGTAAAGGAAAGCAACCGCAAGATGATAACGCCCATCTTGGGTTTCCATTGATTACGGGGAATGATGCGGTTAACAATATAAAATGTTTTAAGGATTCGATACCCTCTTTATTTTATCCGTACATTTCACATATACAGGATGTAAAACCCGACGGTAACTGTGGTTTTCGATCGGTAGCTTTGGGCTTAGGGTTAAATGAAAACCGGTGGCTCTTTGTCCGACAACAACTTCTACATGAGATGGACAATAAAGAGGAATGGTGGAGAACTGTTTTTGACAGAGTCGCCTTTCAAGAGTATGATAAGCTACGTCACACAATAGATTGGCAGGATGTGAAAGCCGCACCAGTTAGTCGTTGGATGTCGATGCCATACACAGGACTCCTAATTGCTCAAAGATTTGGGGTGATTGTTCATCTTTTAAGCATCAACGGTAATCAAACATTTTTTCCATTGTGGTTTGGTCCTAACGTTCACGCTCAACATCAAGTCTTATCGTTAGTTCACGTCAAAAATGCTCATTTCCTCCACGTCAAGTTAGACGGAGAATTTCCGATTCCTACGCCGAATGCACTTTGGAATTTGCACCGAAATGATGATGCAGCAAAATGGGAAAATATATACAATGATCGTATAGAACGATTTAAGAAAATAATGGCCACTAATAGATCTAGTTTTCCACAATATTTCACGAATCTCGGATGATATTTTTTTAAAATTGTATTGTAATTCTTTTTAAATTAATTTTATTGTCATTTTAAGTATTTTTATTTAATTATAACTAATTATAATGTTAATTAAATATAATAATAATTAATTTTAATTCAAATGTTTCAAAATTCAATTTTTTTCAAAATTCAAATTTCTATACGCCACGTATAGATCAATACGTGGCGTATCTTCCCTAACCTTTGGTATTCTATACGCCACGTATTGCCCTATACGTGGCGTATATACATTTGATTTATCTGGTTTTGGCCCCGTATTGTACCAAACGAACCAAAAAAACAAACACAAAGCCATACGCGACCCGCTTATAAAACGCTCGTTGATTTGGATTGTGCCATCAAAAAAACTTTGAAAAGGTACGTGTCTTAACCCACGATCATTAATGTTAGGTTTTTATTGAATATTAGCGGGTAAAACTGGGTAGATTAGCGATTTTTAGGTTTGAAATTAAGAACTATACGCCACGTACAGGACCATACGTGGCGTATAGTTCTTCTGGATTGATCTAAGGAAGAAGATGAAGCCATACGCCACGTATAAGCCTATACGCTGCGTATGGCTCAGTTTACCCGGTCACATGCCTGCGTATGGCCTAGTTTGGTCGCGTATGGCTTGGTTTACCCGGCAACTCGCCCGCGTATGGCCTATTTGGCCTGCGTATGGCTTTGTTTACCCGGCAACCGCCTATACGCCACGTATAAGCCTATACGTGGCGTACAGGTTTTTAATTTAAAAAAAAAATTATTTATATAAATTAATTCAATTAAAGAAAATATAATAAAAACAATATATTAATATTATTATTATTATTATTATTTATTATTATTTAAAAAAAAATTATTATTATTTATTATTTAAAATTTAAACAATATATTATTATTATTATTATTTATTATTTAAATTAAAATATTAAAAACAATTAATTATTATCAGATATGGCGGATTATGATGATGATATTCAGATGGATCAGCTAGACGATTTTGCGCACTATCCTTTTCTAGATTTTCCGCCCGATACAGAGGCTTATTCCCGGTGCCAGAAGCTCCGGGAGGTACAGATGGGTCCGGGTACGGCGGTGGATTGGGCACTCCTCGAGGAGGTGCATGAGGCCGAGCGAGCTAGGGCCATCATCGGTGAGGACACGCCATGGTCGCGTCTTTTTGACCTTTCTTTTGAGGAGACATACCGAGAGCTTGTCGTCGAGTTTATTTCGACGTTCATCTATTCAGAGACAGGGCTTCAGCCTCTACCCGGGGAGGCGCCGGATATTGAGGATCCGGATCGTATTTCTTTTTCTATTTTTGGGGTCGTTTACCGTCAGACCCTCAGTCAGTGGGCCGTCACGACGGGCTTATACTACGAGCCTGAGACGGTCACGCCGCTTTTCACCGAGGCGGTGACGGAGGTGGACAAGGAGGAACTCCTTGTTTTTTGGGGCTTGATTTCAGATAGTCCTTGGTTGGGTACCAAGGGGAGGGTCTCGGGTATTAGAGACCCTTTGTATAGATATCTGCACCGGCTTATTTCGACGTCGATCGCACCGCGTCTGAAAAGCCGTGAGTGGTGCACTGATAGAGATCTTTTCTTCCTTTTCTGCCTGCTTACTGGGAGGCGGTGCGACCTGTCCACGAGCATGGCGCTTTATTTTGCTTCTGCCTATATGCGACAGAAGCGCGGACTTTTATATGGCGGTGCTTTCATCACGCATATCATGCGGTCGGTCTTACCATTTGACCACCATGAGCCTGCGATGTTACCGCCCATTCCCCCTGTCCGATTAGACCGTCGCACGGCGAGCGGCATGCGCATCACGCACCGATTCCCGCAGGGCCTTCGGTTCGTAGGGGCCGTCCAGGACCAGGTTTGGGTCCCGGTGCCGTTGCCGCAGATGCCTGGACAGGGGGACCCGCATATGCCTCAGCCGCTACAGGGTATAGCGATTGAGGACGAGCCGCCACACGTCGAGCAGGTCCACGAGCATCCGCCACAGCATCCCCGACACGTACGTCGGTCTTTTAGGCTGGATAGGGCTACCCAGGCATTGCTTGATGGCCTTGTTGCCGACTCACGGCGACAGGGTCGTCTACTCGATCGCATGGAGGACCTGATGATGTGGGCGGTTGGACAGCTCGTGAATCAGTCACGAGCCGCCGGCGTCGAGCCACCCCCACTACCACCGCCACGTCATTATCCGGACGACCCCGTTCAGGGTGAGGGCGGGGCGGGTCAGGGTGACGCCGGAGCCGGTCAGGGTGACGGCGGAGCCGGTTAGATTTAGTTCTTTTATTTGTATTTTGTTTCTTTCGTTGTTATGTATGTAAAACATTTTGATGTATATATTTAATTTTTTGATGTAATGTATATAATGTTTAGTTTATTTGTTTGGTTGTAATGTTTAATATTTTGTTTGATTGTAATGTTTAATATTTTGTTTGGTTTGTAATGTTTAATATTTTGCTTGGTTATACTTTAAAAATTTAACAAATGTTTAAAAAAAATAAAATATACAAATGTTTATCTAAATTAAAATAAAAATAAACAAAATATAAATAAATAAAAAAATATAATTAAATAAAAAATGCCTATACGTGGCGTATAGGTCAATACGCCACGTATAGGATTCAAATCTTCCAACTTTTGAAGCAAAAATATAACCCGTGCCTCATACGCTGCGTATAGGTCAATACGCCACGTATTGGACCAGCAGCCAGACAGAGAATGACACGTGGCATTCTGTTGGTAGTGACTGAACTCTATACGCCCTCGTATTGCCCTATGCGAGGGCGTATAGAACGGCGGCGGGTCCAATTAGCAATATTCCGTGTGTGGTTAGAATCTCCCTTAATAAATTGAAATACATGAAATAAAAAAATCTACAAAATATCACACCACATAATTTTAGTTTTAAGATCTTTTTTAATAAAAATATATTTTAGTAACTTTAGAATCGTTAACCTTAGTTGCATGATTTATTTATTTTATGGAAAGTTTGCAAGTTTTACGGATGTAAATATGAAAACTTTGCAAATTGAAAGAAATGATGAAAGAGGAAAAAGAGCGGGAAAAAAGGAAACTGAGATGATATGAGCATGATATGTGTCATTCTAGATCTTTATTTATTATAATTTACTAGCTTTAACCCCATGTGTTATACGGGGTGAAACATTAAAATTATAATGATAAGTATTTTAACACCTATTTTTATACAAATTTGATATTGAATTGGTAATTTTTCTATTTCATTAAATCTTAAGATTATATGGATGAGAGTAATCAAAACATCACAAAAAATACATGAACATACAATTCATAAGTGATGTACTTTTTACAATACATTAAATTACATGTCAAATGAAACCTCAATGATGATTTACAAATTTGAGAATACTTTATTGTATATAGGGATTTGACGTGGTATTGGTAACTTTTCTATATTTACACTTACTAAATGCAACAAATAATAGATTTTCTTTTCCTCAATGACTGAAAACACAAAATAGCCAAAACCGTTCTAAAAAAAGGTCACAAACGGTGCGAACCTATTTGAAGCTAGTAGAGAGTCAAAGAAATCGAATATAATCAAATTGATCAACGATCTCCTTGCATACGTTGTTTCTCAATTTTATTAGTTTTTGAAACTCTATCAACTTTTTTATAGAAACTTTAACCTTGACGTTGTAACATATTTACAAATATTTAACTTGTAAATAAATTTACGTATCAAAGTTAAATTAATTATTTTTAAATCTCGTCTATTAACGGAAAATCTCCCTAAATTTTAATATTTAATCTCTCATTTAAAATAAAAAAAATACAAATAAACTTTAAATTTCAACAATATATCGTGTTTTAAATTCAAATTTTAAAACTTTAAAATTTAAAAATCTAACTCCTTAATATATCAGCACAATTTAAATTTATAAATCCAAAATTAAATATGAAAAAGTTAAAACTAATAAATTAGAATTGAAACCAAACATATTTTTTTTGAAAAAAAAATCTCGTCATTTAAATAAAAATTAAAGTTTAAAATATAATACACTTTTAAAAATAAATATTTATAAATTTCTTAATTTTAATTAAAAAATAACTATTAAAATTTATAAATCAATATAAAAATTTTATTTCTAAATATCAAACTTAATTAAAAAATTACAAATTAAATATTAGTAAACTTTATTCTAACACATATTTATTTTTAAAATAAAAAAATAGTATTTTCAAAATTTGTATTTAAAATTAAAAAATCTTGGTTTTTTAATAATAAATTTTTAAAAACTCGTTTTTTTAATAATGAAACTTTAAAAACTTGTTTTTTTTAAATCTCTTATTTTTTATTCTTGATTTTTTTGAAATATTCACTTTTGATGAGAGTTTTTAAAAAAATTGAGTCAATGGTAATAATGATAAATTGATTTGATAAATATTTATTTATATAATTTTCCAAAAAAATTAAGCTAAATAAAGAAATATTGAATAATGGATGTAAATGTGGTTTTGGGAGGAAAATAAGTATGAGGATGAATGTGGTGTTGACAAGTGGCACAATATTTAGTTTTTTTTATTATAATAGGGATTTGACGTGGTATTGGTAACCTTTCCAATTTTAACACTCACTAAATGCAACAAATAATAGAGTTTCTTTTCCTAAATAACTGAAAACACAAAATAGTCAAAACTGTTCTAAAAAAAGGTCACAAACGGTGCGAACCTGATTGAAGCCAGTAGGGAGTCAAACAAATCGAAGATAATCAAATTGATCAACGATTTTCTTGCATACGTTGTTTCTCAATTTTATTAGTTTTTGAAACTCTATCAACTTTTTTTGTAGAAAATTTAACCTTGATGTTATAACATATTTACAAATATTTAACTTGTAATTAAATTTACGTATCAAAGTTAAATTAATTATTTTTAAATCTCGTCTATTAACGGAAAATCTCGCTAAATTTTAATATTTAATCTCTCATTTAAAATAAAAAAATACAAATAAACTTTAAATTTCAACAATATATCGTGTTTTAAATTCAAATTTTAAAACTTCAAAATTTAAAAATCTAACTCCTTAATATATCCCCACAATTTAAATTTATAAATCCAAAATTAAATATGAAAAAAGTTAAAACTAATAGATTAGAATTGAAACCAAACTTATTTTTTTTGAAAAAAAAAATCTCGTCATTTAAATAAAAATTAAAGTTTAAAATATAATACACTTTTTAAAATAAATATTTATAAATTTTTTAATTTTAATTAAAAAATAACTATTAAAAATTACAAATCAATATAAAAAATTTATTTCTAAATATCAAACTTAATTAAAAAATTACAAATTAAATATTAGTAAACTTTATTCTAACACATATTTATTTTTAAAATACAAAAGTAGTATTTTCAAAATTTGTATTTAAAATTAAAAAATCTTGGTTTTTTAATAATAAATTTTTAAAAACTCGTTTTTTTTAATAATGAAACTTTAAAAACTTGTTTTTTTTAAATCTCTTATTTTTTATTCTTGATTTTTTGGAAATATTCACTTTTGATGATAGTTTTTAAAAAAATTGAGTCAATGGTAATAATGATAAATTGATTTGGTAAAAGATTTATTTATATAATTTTTCAAAAAAATTAAGCTAAATAAAGAAATATTGAATAATGGATGTAAATGTGGTTATGGGAGGAAAATAAGTATGAGGATGAATGTGGTGTTGACAAGTGGCACAATATTTAGTTTTTTTTATTATAATAGGGATTTGACGTGGTATTGGTAACCTTTCCAATTTTAACACACACTAAATGCAACAAATAATAGAGTTTCTTTTCCTAAATAACTAAAAACACAAAATAGCCAAAACTGTTCTAAAAAAAGGTCACAAACGGTGCGAACCTGATTGAAGCCAGTAGGGAGTCAAACAAATCGAAGATAATCAAATTGATCAACGATTTTCTTGCATACGTTGTTTCTCAATTTTATTAGTTTTTGAAACTCTATCAACTTTTTTTGTAGAAAATTTAACCTTGATGTTATAACATATTTACAAATATTTAACTTGTAATTAAATTTACGTATCAAAGTTAAATTAATTATTTTTAAATCTCGTCTATTAACGGAAAATCTCGCTAAATTTTAATATTTAATCTCTCATTTAAAATAAAAAAAATACAAATAAACTTTAAATTTCAACAATATATCGTGTTTTAAATTCAAATTTTAAAACTTCAAAATTTAAAAATCTAACTCCTTAATATATCCCCACAATTTAAATTTATAAATCCAAAATTAAATATGAAAAAGGTTAAAACTAATAGATTAGAATTGAAACCAAACTTATTTTTTTTGAAAAAAAAAATCTCGTCATTTAAATAAAAATTAAAGTTTAAAATATAATACACTTTTTAAAATAAATATTTATAAATTTTTTAATTTTAATTAAAAAATAACTATTAAAAATTACAAATCAATATAAAAAATTTATTTCTAAATATCAAACTTAATTAAAAAATTACAAATTAAATATTAGTAAACTTTATTCTAACACATATTTATTTTTAAAATACAAAAGTAGTATTTTCAAAATTTGTATTTAAAATTAAAAAATCTTGGTTTTTTAATAATAAATTTTTAAAAACTCGTTTTTTTTAATAATGAAACTTTAAAAACTTGTTTTTTTTTAAATCTCTTATTTTTTATTCTTGATTTTTTTGAAATATTCACTTTTGATGATAGTTTTTAAAAAAATTGAGTCAATGGTAATAATGATAAATTGATTTGGTAAAATATTTATTTATATAATTTTCCAAAAAAATTAAGCTAAATAAAGAAATATTGAATAATGGATGTAAATGTGGTTTTGGGAGGAAAATAAGTATGAGGATGAATGTGGTGTTGACAAGTGGTACAATATTTAGTTTTTTTTATTATAATAGGGATTTGACGTGGTATTGGTAAACTTTCCAATTTTAACACTCACTAAATGCAACAAATAATAGAGTTTCTTTTCGTAAATAACTGAAAACACAAAATAGCCAAAACTGTTCTAAAAAAAGGTCACAAACGGTGCGAACCTGATTGAAGCCAGTAGGGAGTCAAACAAATCGAATATAATCAAATTGATCAACGATTTTCTTGCATACGTTGTTTCTCAATTTTATTAGTTTTTGAAACTCTATCAACTTTTTTTGTAGAAAATTTAACCTTGATGTTATAACATATTTACAAATATTTAACTTGTAATTAAATTTACGTATCAAAGTTAAATTAATTATTTTTAAATCTCGTCTATTAACGGAAAATCTCGCTAAATTTTAATATTTAATCTCTCATTTAAAATAAAAAAAATACAAATAAACTTTAAATTTCAACAATATATCGTGTTTTAAATTCAAATTTTAAAACTTCAAAATTTAAAAATCTAACTCCTTAATATATCCCCACAATTTAAATTTATAAATCCAAAATTAAATATGAAAAAAGTTAAAACTAATAGATTAGAATTGAAACCAAACTTATTTTTTTTGAAAAAAAAAATCTCGTCATTTAAATAAAAATTAAAGTTTAAAATATAATACACTTTTTAAAATAAATATTTATAAATTTCTTAAATTTAATTAAAAAATAACTATTAAAAATTACAAATCAATATAAAAAATTTATTTCTAAATATCAAACTTAATTAAAAAATTACAAATTAAATATTAGTAAACTTTATTCTAACACATATTTATTTTTAAAATACAAAAGTAGTATTTTCAAAATTTGTATTTAAAATTAAAAAATCTTGGTTTTTTAATAATAAATTTTTAAAAACTCGTTTTTTTTAATAATGAAACTTTAAAAACTTGTTTTTTTTTAAATCTCTTATTTTTTATTCTTGATTTTTTTGAAATATTCACTTTTGATGATAGTTTTTAAAAAAATTGAGTCAATGGTAATAATGATAAATTGATTTGGTAAAATATTTATTTATATAATTTTCCAAAAAAATTAAGCTAAATAAAGAAATATTGAATAATGGATGTAAATGTGGTTTTTTTTGGGGGGGGGGGGAATAAGTATGAGGATGAATGTGGTGTTGACAAGTGGCACAATATTTAGTTTTTTTTATTATAATAGGGATTTGACGTGGTATTGGTAACCTTTCCATTTTTAACACTCACTAAATGCAACAAATAATAGAGTTTCTTTTCCTAAATAACTGAAAACACAAAATAGCCAAAACTGTTCTAAAAAAAGGTCACAAACGGTGCGAACCTGATTGAAGCCAGTAGGGAGTCAAACAAATCGAAGATAATCTAATTGATCAACGATTTTCTTGCATACGTTGTTTCTCAATTTTATTAGTTTTTGAAACTTTATCAACTTTTTTTGTAGAAAATTTAACCTTGATGTTATAACATATTTACAAATATTTAACTTGTAATTAAATTTACGTATCAAAGTTAAATTAATTATTTTTAAATCTCGTCTATTAACGGAAAATCTCGCTAAATTTTAATATTTAATCTCTCATTTAAAATAAAAAAAAATACAAATAAACTTTAAATTTCAACAATATATCGTGTTTTAAATTCAAATTTTAAAACTTCAAAATTTAAAAATCTAACTCCTTAATATATCCCCACAATTTAAATTTATAAATCCAAAATTAAATATGAAAAAAGTTAAAACTAATAGATTAGAATTGAAACCAAACTTATTTTTTTTGAAAAAAAAAATCTCGTCATTTAAATAAAAATTAAAGTTTAGAATATAATACACTTTTTAAAATAAATATTTATAAATTTCTTAATTTTAATTAAAAAATAACTATTAAAAATTACAAATCAATATAAAAATTTTATTTCTAAATATCAAACTTAATTAAAAAATTACAAATTAAATATTAGTAAACTTTATTCTAACACATATTTATTTTTAAAATACAAAAGTAGTATTTTCAAAATTTGTATTTAAAATTAAGAAATCTTGGTTTTTTAATAATAAAATTTTAAAAACTCGTTTTTTTAATAATGAAACTTTAAAAACTCGTTTTTTTTTTAAATCTCCTATTTTTTATTCTTTATTTTTTTGAAATATTCACTATTGATGATAGTTTTTAAAAAAATTGAGTCAATGGTAATAATGATGAATTGATTTGGTAAAATATTTATTTATATAATTTTCCAAAAAAATTAAGCTAAATAAAGAAATATTGAATAATGGATGTAAATGTGGTTTTAGGGGAAAATGAGTATGAGAATGAATGTGGTGTTGACAAGTGGCACAATATTTAGTTTTTTATTATAACAGGGATTATTATAATAATAAATGAATAACTTTATCTGACACGTGTCAGCTTCTGGTAAAGTCTAGATTTTTGTTTCACGCATCTCTCTTCTATTAAATAACTAGCTTAGAACCCGTGTACTATACACGGGGTGAAAAATATCAATACATAAAATTATTAAATCTGTATGTGTATATTTTCCAGGTGTAAAAATGTATTACATATATTAAGGATAGAAAACAAAATTCAAAATATGTAAAATTTAATCTACATAACTGGGTTTCGAAAATATGTTAATTACTATTTAATGTAATTTGACTTTTATTTACTATTTAAATGAAAATAAAAGTTACATAATTAGATTTTAAAGTTTCTTATAATAAGGGAGAATTTAAAATAAATATGTTTTATTAGTATAATTAGTATTTTATTTAAAAATATATTATTATTAAAAGATAGGGGTGTATTTAATAAGAGAGAGATGCGGGAAAACAATGATTAAAATGAATATGAAGGCGACACGTGGCATTAAAAAACTTTTATTTATTATATAGTATAGATATAGATAATGATTTTAAATAATTAAATATCTAAAATTTATTCTAATATTTTATTAAACTTACTAAATTATAAGAAGATTTTAATTATAAATCTTAAAATATAATTTTATAATTATTAAATCTTCACTATTTGTTATTTATAATTTCTTAAATCTTCATTATTTCTTATTTTTTCAATATATGTTTGATGACATATAATATACAAATCTTAATAAAAACTGTTGGTTTAAAAAAATGGATTTATTCAAACAATGTAATATATGAGTTTCTAACATATTTTTAAAATGTAAGAAGATTTTTCAAACAGTAAACATGTGTTGAAGCAAGGGTGAGCTCTAAGAAACTTTTTTTTAAATGCAGTTTTTTTATGAATTATATAGTTTAAATTCAAGGTAAATGTCTTGGTGGAGTTGGTTGCCTGCCCTACCCACCACCCAGGTTCAAACCTAGCGATCTCCATTTTTCCAAGCGATTTTTTTTGCCTTTTCTTCTTTTTCCTTTTCTTCTTTTTCCTTTTCTTTTAGATATTATTTTATCTGTTCTTTACCAAATTTTGTATTATTTTTATCCTTTCTTGGTTTTTATCTTTCAAGTAAAACTTTTTCACCTGGTCTCCGCTTCCAAGTTTCGTTATTTTTTTAGTTTACTTTTTCTTCGGTCTTAGCGTCGCTTTGACTTTTTTTTTCATTGTTACACGAAAGTTTACGTCTGCGTCAACAATTAAAAAAAATTGTTTGCATTGTTACCGCGAATGTTGGCGTCTGCGTCTACGTTTAAGTTTCTTTTAAAATCAGTCCGCCGTCGGCAGTCCAATTCCTAGGTCCACGTTAACATTAAAACAAAGTTGTTTGCATTGTTACGCGAACGTTGGCGTCTGCGACTACGTTTAAGTTTTATTTAAAATCAGTCCGTCGTCGGCAGTAGAATTTATGGAAAAGTGGATACAGTTACCGATACTGAATCTACCGGTACGGTACCGTTACCGGTACTCGGTACCAAATGCTCATCCCTAACCGTCGCCCTTCGTTTTATCTTCTCTTGGTTTTTATCTTTGAAGTTAATTTTTTTTCCAAGTGTTCTCCACTTCCATGTGTCATTTTTTTTTTGGTTTCCTTTTTCTTCGGTCTCCGCCTGCCGTATCTGTAACGTGCTTTGCACATGCGGTATCCCGGCGCAACGTGCGGGCCGAGAAACCACCCATCTCGTTTACATTAAAGCCATTCCTCTTCCAAATATTGCATGGTAAATCCATCAGAAGCCCATGAGCAAATTTCAGCCTGCAGCAATAGCCTAACAACCACTTTGATCCAGCAGCCCATTCATATATTTCCAAAACAGCCCTTCAAGTTTTATCATTTTATTCTTTGAACACTTGAATAAAACATTTAAAACTAAATTGATAAATTCATAATTTGATATTTAAATTGATATAGTTAACAAACTAGGTTAGAGACGAGTGTACTACACGCGTTGAATACAAATAATCAAATAAAGAGTATGTTTTTAATTACGTATAATGAAAAAAATTACATAATAAAAGCAACAATAATATTGATAACGAATGAAAATTATTATAATTCATAGTTAAAATAATATTCTATATTGATTAAATTATAAGAATAACATGGACAGAAAACAATGCTATCCCGATTCTATTATAGTGACAGGTTAGAACGATGCAAAGAAGAGGAACCGTTGAATTTAGGATGAATTTAGTATTTTAATTTTATAGATCTTTGTAATTACATATAATATATCAATAATTTACAGAATTTAAGAAAAAGGGACAAAAATGAGTCAACCCAACCTGAACCGTTTTTTTTCTATGATTCTTGTTACTCATTCTACCCCAATTTTTCACCCTGTTACCCAATCCAACTACCTAGAAATGGGTCAATTTGTTAAATGAGTAGGCTAAAAAATTTTGTCTAAAAAATGTAACATGATGAAATGGGTCAATTTGGCAATTTGTTAATCGCTTTATTCAGATAATGAGTTTTTCTAATCACATTTATTAAATTCAAGAAAAGGAACAAAAAGATGTCAACCCGACCCGACCCATGTTGATCCGCACTTATAGTTACTTGTTTTAATCTGTACTCATTTTGACCCGCTACCCATCGCGCTCATTTCCACCAATTATAATTTTAAAAAATGAGCACTTACAGTTACTTTCTAGCTATTTTTTTTCTTCATATGCCTATTTGACTTATCAGAGATAAAAACATAACCCAACTGACCCATTTCTTTCTAGCTATTTTTTTCTTCATATAGTTATTTGACCCATTAAAAAAAATAACAAGTCTAAAGAGAGAGTGTACATATTATTACATTTTTGCACATTCTCCTAGTTTCCTTCCTCCACAAATCTCATATTCTCCTAGTTGTGTTCATCCAAACTAACACTCTATAATCCACATTATTGAAGGGCTAATAAACAGAAAGCCTTACCATACTCTCTTTTTGGTATATCTTTATAAAATACAACACAAAAAACCAATCAAGACCAACTTCACTAAACAAATTCAAATATTTAAGTACATGGTTTTGAAATCCCGACGGCAAAAAAAAAGTAAAAGTTGCATTTAAGTATTTAACTATGAACCTTAAGTATTTTAGGAAGTGTTGATAACTCTGCAGGTAACTTCCTTAACTCATTGTTAGTCCCATGATATGTCTCATCTACATAAACAAAAGAAAAAACCAACTCACATGTCGACATGAAGGTTAATATCCACAATAAAAAAATCATAAATACTTACTGCGGATAGTACTAAAATGCAGATTGCGCTGCACATTGCAAAATCATAAATACGCGACTCGGCTCGTTTACACCTCTAACATGATCTGCTCCGGTAATAGACTTAAATTTAAACAAAGTGGGTGTTTAGACATGTATTGAAATTGATTATTGCAATTTGAAGTTAGCAGTCATCAGTTTTTAATCACTGTTTATGAGTATCTAAATATTTAAACTCAAAACATCCCATCACTGTTTATGAGTATCTAAATATTTAAACTCAAAACATCCCATCATGATGATTAGGTATATAAATGTGAAATTATAACAAATTAAAAAAGCATGGATCATCTAGATTGAACAAAGAAAGCTTACAACCCAATAATGTGTATCAGTAATCTCACATCCACCATGATATCGCCTGAACCAGTTAAAAAATTGGGCCTCTTTCTAGACCGTGCCAACACAAGTGCACCGGATGGTTCACGGGGTGGACCTGGGGCTTCAACAGATGAGCTCAAGATCCCATTCCTCCAATGCCCCAAATTATCTTCCCCTATAGTTATCAACCATATTTGGCACATATTTATGTAAATTCAGATAACCTTCAACATATTATACATCGACAACTCAAAAATCCATCAGAACCAGATCATTTCAAGGGATTTAACTACTGAAAGCAATTTAATAGTCAAATTAACAACAATTTCAAGAAAAATAATACAAAATCCCCAATAAAATAACACAAAATCCCCAATTTGTCTATAGAACAACAATTGGACTCAATGCTAGTAAAATTAACAATAATGCTCATAACTTACCAGAATTTATAATTGTCACGTTAAAGTGCATTTTTTTTAAAACATATTTTGACGAGTGTATGTGTTAACAAATTACATTATATTTTACACGGGTTTTTAAAGATGTAAACTTTTTATTACTATGTATATAATATTACATTTATTCAACCATGTTGACCTATGCCTACATTATGAAGACTTAAAACTATAAATTACATTTTGTACAATCATGTTTTTGGATATTAAAGGTTACAGATATAAAGATACCATTACCAATATGACTTGACTTGGGTGTTTTTAGTGTTTTTGGATATTACAGGTTATATATAATGTATACTACTCTATTTAAACCCTCTACTTTCCAGCATGCCTAATAACTGGGACAATGTGTTCTATCTAAACTTGCAACCAAAATTCTTTTTTTGTAAACTTATTAACAAAATCCGTCATAGTGCATTGAAACAACAACATTAATGGATTAAAATAATTAGACTTTTAAGTAAAAATCGAAGCATACATGGTATATTCTGAAGAAAGGGATTGCAACCCTAGATTATGAATAGACTATGGAAATTGAAGTAGAGCTGTGATTAAGTTTATAAACGGTTAGACCATTGAAGCTAATCTTGTGCGATATTAAAAATCCATGTGATTTCTCCTTCTTACAACCCATGAACGAAGGCGACGGAAAGAAAGAAATCATCGACTTGAGAGAAAAGTTTCCAAGGTGATCAAGAGGAAATCGAAATCATATGTTAATGGAGACACTCATTTCCTAAATTAAGCGTAAAGTTAGGTAAAATGAAGAAGGAATCGAATTTTAGATTGAGAGGAAATCACGATGGTATAAATGGGGGATTTTAACAGACATTCACAGCCGGTTTGGTATATGTTTGTTAGTGGGTTTGGTATATTTTAAAAAGTGGTTTAAAGTGGTTGTGAGTGGAGGAGAGAGAAAAAAGTATAAATTTTTGGTATATTTGTGAAAACAATATTCACCTGTATAAACTTTTTAATATTTTTTTAAAGTAATTGTGAGTGTAGGAGAGAAAAAAAGGTAATGATAAAGGTATAAAAAAGTATTATTTAATTGAAAAGGGGAGAGAAAATGTAGTGATTTTAGTGTAATTATAAGGATAAGGATATGGAACCGGCTGCGAATGCTCTAAGAGCATTCACATCAGTTTCTCCATATGTTTGTGAGTGGGTTCTGCATATTTTAGGGAGTGGTTTAAAGTGGTTGTGAGTGGAGGAGAGAGAAAAGATATAAATTTTTTATATATTTGGGGGAAAACAGTGTTCACCTATATTAAATTTTTAATATTTTTTGAAAGTGGTTGTGAGTGGAGGAGAGAGAAAAGGTAATGATAAATGTATAAAAAAGTATTATTTAATTGAAAAGTAGAGAGAAAAGTTAGTGATTTTTAGTGTAATTATAGAGATGGTAATAAAGAAACTGATGGAAATGATCTAAGATACCTAACGCTGTGTTCCCGAGTTTAATAAAGGAATTCTTTTCTTTTCCTTTCTTTTCTTTTCCCTCATTTTCTCTTCTCTTCAAATCTTTCCAAATTAGAAGGATAGAAATAAGCTTTCTTTTCTCTTTTTTCCCTCCATTCCCCTCCTTAAAAAAAACTAGGGAACACTCTTCCCCTCATTTCTTTTCTTTTCTCCCCTTTAAAAAAACTCGGAAACAAGGGTTAATTTCTCTTTTCTTTCTTTTCCCTTCTTTTTCCTCCTTAAATGAGACTCGGGAACAAAGCGTAAAATAATACCCACAGTAATGGAGTGATTTTAGACGAGAAAAAATAAGTTAAAGTAGGGCTATAGAGCTGACACATTTCATAGGAGATATTCATTTATTAGTATAGAATAATAATAATAATATAAATGTCAAAAAATAAGCATACGGTACAGACTTTGTTGCATGATGTACATGTCATTTTTGTTTGTTTGCATAGGTCCGTAAATAAATGAAGAGTAAGTCACGTGAGAAAGCACTAAAACAGATTGTCACCCCCCTACCCCTACCCCCACCCCCCCCCCCACACCCACCCCCATCGATTGAGGGATTTTTTGTAAAAATAGGTTATGAAAAATACAGTGATCACCTTTGGTACTTTTCTCTTTCATTTAACACAAATAGGGTTGTCGCCATTTCAAATTAATTTTTAATATATTTGTCATAGCAGGTTGAGTTGGAAACGCTACCTTAAGTTATTTAAACTATCTTACAGGGTGGTTACTATCAACAAATTAATTTTTAATATAAATAAATACAAATTTTCATGTTTCTTGTTCTATGAATGAGTTTCAATTAAATCCATTTTCCGATTCATGGTTCCATGGATAAACTAAACAATTTAAATACAACCCGTCAACTCATTTGTTACTTGTTTACAACTTAATCATAAACTGTCAACCCCTTTTGACTTGTTAACCCGATTGATCCATTAATATAAATGGGTTACACAGTTAAAGTTTGAGATACATGGTGTTAAGTATACCCATGTTAGGATTGATGCCTTTGTGCCGAATAAATATGTGGGTCATGTTAGAGTTTATCCCATTTAATCCACCAACCTAAAACCGATAACTTGAAGCGAGTCTGACCCCTAATTTGTATTGTATATCGATGGTAGACCTACCACACATCAAGTATTCTTTAAGCAATTTTCTTTTCCTCTGAAGTTGTCCAAAGTTTATAAGTGTCTTAACACCTTTAATGAAATTTACTCTTCGTTACTTTCTCTCTCCTCACTCACTCAATTTATTTAATAAGATTTCTTAACTATCTTCTCTAATTCTCTTAGGGTTTATGTTCCTTTTGAAATACAAATATATATATATATATATATATATATATATATATATATGTATATGGTTTTTAGTCAAGCATTCTAGGGTTCGCATATATAGATACAAATTGACCCACATTGCATTTCTATTTGCTTAGCTACATTGATATATGTTTACTCCTTGTCCAAAATTATATAGTTTTAACAATATGTACGTATTTGGATTATATTTGGCCATTTTTATTATTGCGTATACTATTACGTTTACTGTCATAAAATTTGAATAAATGAAAAGCAAAAATTTCATACTAAGTGTAGTGTGTGACCATGTTTTAAAAAAGAATTCTGAAAATCTAATGAATGACCAATCTATTTGAGATTTTCCCGAATCACCTAAACAAAAAAAACTTTAAATTGAAAATATTTTCCTATAAATTAATTAAAAGATGTGTAGTCTATACATAAATTGGCAGGGCTCATCATCTTGTGCGTTTTGTGGGGTTTCTCTATTACTTTTCTGAAAATTGACATAAATTCTTCATTTTCTTGCTTCAAATCTAGTTAAAAATTGCATCTTTGATGCGGGATTTTTCAAGAACAATATTAAAGACCCGTAAGGATGTAAAGTAAAACCATGTAAGCCAAATGTAGGTAATGTAATTCAAATAAATAATCAAAACGAATAATATTAATAACCAAAAGACCATGGGATCTCTTTATATAGAGAGATTACAATTCATAATAAAATAATGTTTATCTCTAACAATTAAGTTAATAATAATAAAAAAGTAACGTATCGCTAATAGCACGTAGGGCCTAGCAGAATGTGGCATGTTTGAAAGAGATTGGGTACGTGAAAGTATTTGAGTATATAAAACTGATGGCTTGACCACTTTTCAAGTGTTGACCATGGTTGACCAAACAATCATCATAAGAAAGTCTTTTGAAGACTCTTGGGTTGACTAATCTTGTTGAGGCAAAGGAACCACAGTGAAGATAGATATTTAAAAGTCCACACTTTGATTGACAGGTGTTGACTATTTCGACTACGTATTCTGGTATCTCATGTAGTGGCAGCATGCTTTGTGTAATGCTCAAGTCTCTGGATGTACAAGATGGCCCTTGTGGTTTCACAGTAGAAGTTGTTGTAGTAATATTGTTGTAATCTCTCCCATACAAATACATGTCCGATGAAGATGTTGCTGTTGCATGTTGGGTAAACATATATTAATGTGTCCTGAAATGCATGTTAACAATAAGAGAAACTTTATAGAAATATAATCAACTTTTCAAACTGTTCTAATTAAGTTACTTAATATTTTTTTCGTATCAATTAGGTCACTCAACTTTCCATAGGTATTCTAATATATTTTTTTTTTGTCTCAATTAGGTCACTTTCAATAGAAATTTCAAGACAAGTTACATGTCTATGTGATATTTTTTTTTAATTTGATGATACGGAACTAACAATTATTAATTTTTTTACTATTAAAATTAAGAAAACTTCAAGACATGGAATTAATAATTATTAATTTTTTTAATATTAAAATTTAGAAAATTTCAATTGTTACATACAATGTGTGATACAATGTTTAAAAAAAATAATTTTCTTTTTTAATATTAAAATTAAGTAGTTCCAAACATAAAAAAAAATCCAAACACTGTTCGATACAATGTTCCAAAAAAAAGATTAGTCCATTTTTTTAAGCTAAAATTAAGTAATTTCAAACATAAACAAAAAAAAATTCCAAACAAATCTGGGTCCTTTTTCTTTCATGTTTCTTAGTTTTTAATATTAAAAAAATTAATAATTGTTATTCCATGTCTTGAAATTTCTTAATTTTAATGGTAAAAAATTAATAATTGTTAATTCCATGTCATTAAATTAAAAAAGTAACCTGTTAAACAGGTAAAATACATAGTATTAGAAGACTCATTAAAAATTAAGTGTCCTAATTTAGACAAAAAAAAAGATTGAATGATTTAAATGGAACAATTTAAAAAGTTGGTCACATTTATATGTATGAAGTTTTCCATAACAATAATGATGTTAATTATTTACCTGGTAGAAACTGAACATGAGATAGAACAATGATAAACGCCAAGACGACATGAACATAATTCATGATTATGACTTTTGGGAGTTATGCTCACAATCTGTTAATTGGTTGCTTTAGCATGCCAATGCATGTATTATATATATATATATATATGAGAAGGAAGATTAGTCTATTTACAGATAGTTGGAAGGTATAATAGGAACAGATTCATGTATAATTAACTCGTATCTTTATGTTTAATTGGGTAATTGCTTTTTAAATATCACGATTTCATTACCTCGTATAATTCAATTATTTTTACAGTGAATATGTTGCTGACCATGTAACTGAAGAGATGTAAAAACTCCACTTTGATAATAATTTCTGAATTCAATCAAGTACAAGCTCTGGATCCCTTTTTCATCTATGAGATCACTTTCTATTTATAGGGCTTTTATATTCTCTTTCCTCTAACCGTATGATAGTGACAGCTTCCTTCTTATTGGTTCATTCTCTCGTGGGCCCCCATGGTGGTTAAGCAGTTAGATTTCTTTCCATTAGGTCCCTTATGTATGATCCTTTCATCATACGTCGTCAAGTCCCCCTAGTCAATTTGATTTTTCTTTGTTTCTTCAAAAAATTAATTTGACTATAAAGACTTTTTTTTTTCAAAAATGAAGAACCCTGACACGTGCGGGCAGCGCTCCCTTCAAACCCTCCGTACGTCCCATCCATCAGTCCCATAATTCTTCCTAGGGCGCCGCTTTCTGACCGCTTGTCTTCTCTTCTTGTCTATAAAAAGGGGGGTAAGATATTGTTGTCTTTTACTCATCTTCTACTTTATCTTTTTGATTTCTCCTGAAACCTTGCTTCTTTATTTCTTCTGATCTTGTCAATTTCTTCGACAAATGGGTGATAACGCCGACGTAGCTTTGATTCCCATAAGTTGGAGTGTGGAACGCTTCGAGAAATTGAAAGCTACGTATGGAATTCCTAACGATTTGGAACCCGATTACCCTTCTCGAGGAGGCACGGCGGCCAAACCTCCTCATGGCAAGATTACCTTATATGCTGACTTTTTCTCTGAGGCTAATTTCAGGGTTCCGGTCACCTCCTTTGTCATCGATCTCCTCCAGTCTTACAAAATTCACCTCTCTCAAGTTCACCCTCTTGGCATGTGTCGTATTAGGCATTTTGAGTTTTGCTGTATTGCCTTGAAACAGGACCCTTCCGTCGCCATTTTTCATCACTTTTACAAGCTATATTTGAAAGACAGCTGGTTTTCCTTTTCTAAACGCCCCGGGGTGATTCCTCATGCCGAAGAGACCCCTCAGGGATTCCGGGGTTGGAAAGAAAAGTTTTTCTACATAAGTGCCCGGATGGTTCCCGCCAGCATGCAGATCCTGTCACTTCATTTGGCTGTGGTGGACATTCCTCCTAATCTGGATGCTTTTAAGAAAACTCCTGTTTTCTCTCTGTTGACCTCCCGTCCAGCCGACATTCAAGAGATTCCGGAACATGCCCTGGTCGGTGTTGGTATGAGCCGGAAATGGGGAAGGCTTGACCGTCTCCCGATTTATTCTGTGGGAAAAGAACGTAAGTGTATGTTATCTCACATTTCTCCTTGATAGGTGACGCTTTCCCTTCTGCATACATTGTGTTTGTATTTACTGTGTTTTCCCTTTTTCATTTGCAGCAGTTGCTAGTTACTATGATGTTCTTTTTCCGGATTCCTTCAAAAATCTTACCCGGACACATTTGAGTGTGGGGCCGGGTGAAAGGAATGTTCTTGAAGTCTTTCATGAACGTTTCTTTTTTCCCCGTGCCAGTCTGCAAGAGGCTGAAGAGGTTCTAGTAACTGGTTAGTTGATATGCAATGAATGTTTGGTTGTTTCCTTTTTTTTTCTCCTGCTCTTTGTTCTAAGTTGATGCATTATTTCAGGGAGTCAGGAAGATGATCCTGAAGAGGTTCTAGTAAGGGCGAAAGCTTCCTGGAGTGCTTCCTGGAGTGCTTCCGGAGAGAAAGTACTCTCGCCCCCGAAGAAAAGGCGAAAGCTGATCGAGGCTTATGCTGCTGGAAAGAAGGCCCCGGGAGCGAGTCCCGAAGGTGTGTATCCGTTATGTTTTTCTTTGTTAAGTGTAAAGAATATTTTTCCTGATATTCTCCTTTCCGATGCTTTTTAGGCTTAAAAACTGGTGAAGGGGTTACTCCAACTTGCCCAATTATGCAAACAACCAAACCTGCTGTTAAAGACCCGGAACATCCTAATCTTCAACCTTCTGTCCCTAAATTCATACCTTCCCCTGTTCCCAAGAGTATGCCGTCGGGAACTCAAATCCCTCCCCGGGATAAAGGGAAAGAGAAGGAGAAGACACCGGCGGGTACTGGGGAGGCTCATTCCCCCAGATCTTCTTGTGTGCACATGAGCCAATCCGACTTTAGAATGCCCACCCAATCTGAGCCTTGGACTCCGGCAGATTCTAAATCCAAACATGTTTCGAACTGGAATATTTTGCAGGGTGACTGTTTGACAGATCCCCACCTGTGCCGGACGTTCTTGTTGCAGGCTTTTCCCCCAGCTGAGCGACTACGCCACTCAACCTGTTCCCCGGATGTGTTGTCCGATAGATCTGCTTTGAACTGGGTTGAGAGTATGGCGGTTATGCCCGAGATATGTCGGCAGTGGGATGAGGGTCGCAGGGAAGTTGCTCATCTGAGGAAAGCTTTGGCTCAGAAAAACGAAGATGCGAGTAAGGTGCTGACGCTCACACAGGAGGTGAAAAAACTGGATTGGCAATTGAAAGAGAGGGATGCCGCTCACTCGAAAGCCCGGGCAGAGTTTACTGAGGCCTGCTCGTGGACGAATAAAGAGCTTGAGAAACGTGCCCAAATGATCCGGGAAGCAAAGACGCGCTCCGAGGAGCTGGCATTTCAGGTGGCGGAGAAAGATGAAGAGTTGAAGGTGTCCAGGGAAAGGTTGGATGTGTTGGAGGGAAAGGTTGTTTCTTTTGAGAAGGAGAGGGAGGGTTTTGAGGTGGAGAAGGCTAAAATGGTGAAAGAGTTGGCTTTGTTGAAGGAGGATAGGAAGTGGTTGGTGGCGGAAGGGTTTTCCAGGGTGGTGGAGGCAGTCAGGGGCAGTGATGAGTTTATTGATGGGGTAGTTGGTTTGAACGGAGCTGCGGAAGCGGCGGGCTATCATGATGGGTTATCCGATGGATTCCAAGTAGGGAAAACTGGTTTTTCTTTGGAGAGCCTCCCTGGCTGGAGCCCGGAAGCCCGTACCATACTTACTCAGAGGCAAGATGCCTTTGATACTATGGAGTTCCCCGTTGTAGGTCCTCTTGCCTCCTTGGCTGATCAACCGGATCTTAGAGAGATCAGGGATGTTCTTACCATTGAAGACTGATTCCTTTGTATTTTTATTTATCTTTTTTGGAGCCTGCGTGCCCTTTCACTTTTTGATATTGTAATCTTATTTATGTACTTACTTATTTACCTTTGAATGCAAATGTCCTTTTTTATGTTTTTCAACTGTGCTTTTAAGAATATTTGCAATTTGTACAAGCTTTTTTATCATGCTGACTGTCTTGATCCGGTTTTGTGCCGGACACGTGGTCCGGTCTTTATTCCTTGCGTTTTCTTTGTACTGTGCTCCGCCTTATGATGTAGTATGATTTTGCCCTTTTTGTATTATGCTTTGCTTCATCCTTAAATATTTGCAATCCAATCTTTTCATGGTGCCGGACACGTGGCCCGGTCTTTTATGGTGCAGGATACATTGATCCGGTCTTTTAAAAATGTTGGATTAAAATCCAATCTTTTCATGGTGCCGGACACGTGGCCCGGTCTTTTATGGTGCCGGATACATTGATCCGGTCTTTTAAAGTGTTGGATTAAAATCCAATCTTTTCATGGTGCCGGACACGTGGCCCGGTCTTTTATGGTGCCGGATACATTGATCCGGTCTTTTTAAAAATGTTGGATTAAAATCCAATCTTTTCATGGTGCCGGACACGTGGCCCGGTCTTTTATGGTGCCGGATACATTGATCCGGTCTTTTAAAGTGTTGGATTAAGATCCAATCTTTTCATGGTGCCGGACACGTGGCCCGGTCTTTTATGGTGCCGGATACATTGATCCGGTCTTTTAAAGTGTTGGATTAAGATCCAATCTTTTCATGGTGCCGGACACGTGGCCCGGTCTTTTATGGTGCCAGATACATTGATCCGGTCTTTTAAAGTGTTGGATTAAGATCCAATCTTTTCATGGTGCCGGACACGTGGCCCGGTCTTTTATGGTGCCAGATACATTGATCCGGTCTTTTAAAGTGTTAGTTTGATTATTAAAACGGAGATTTTATTTATGTCTTTGAAAACATGCTCTTCTTTTTTGTTTCTTGAAAAACCGTGAATACGACCAGAGGGACTACATATAACATTTCCTGAGTTGGGCTGCATTCCAAGTTCTGGGCACGTTCGTTCCATCCAATCTGATCAAGGAATGTGCCCCCTTTCCCAGAGATTCTTTAATCTGGTAAGGCCCTTCCCATTTAGGCCCTAACTTTCCTCCGGGCTCAGCCCTGCTGGCTTCATTGTTTCTAAAAACGTATTCACCTGGGCGGAACTGGTGAAGTGCAACATTCTTGTTATAGTACTTGGCCAGAACTTGCTTGTACTTAGCTCCTTAGATGAGTGCTTGTTCCCTTCTTTCCTCCAAAAGATCCAAATTCAGTCTTAATTCTTGATCATTATCCCGACCACTTGTTGTAGCAACGCGCATTGTTGGCGTACCCATTTCAACTGGAATTACTGCTTCGTGTCCGTAAGTTAAGCTGAAAGGAGTTTCACCATTGCTTGTTTTCGGGGTGGTGCGATGGGCCCATAACACACTGGGTATCTCCTCAACCCAAGAACTCCCTTTGGTTGCGAGCCTAGTTTTTATGCCCTTTAGCATGCTCTGGTTGATTCGTTCTACTTGACCGTTTCCCTGTGGGTGAGTGACGGATGTAAAAATTTGCCGGATTCCCATCTCCTCACACCATCCGGCTAATGATTCAAACTGTGTTCCATTGTCGCTAATCAGGTATAGAGGGAGGCCAAAACGACATATTATATAATCCCACACAAATTTTTTGATCTGGGTGGCAGTAATTGTTGCAACTGCCTTAGCTTCCACCCATTTGGTGAAATAATCCACAGCGACAATTAAAAATTTGATGCGTCCGGGTGCTTCCGGGAATTGTCCGACAATGTCTATTCCCCACTTTTGGAAAGGCCATGCTCCAGTTACTGGTATGAGATTGTTCTTAGGCCTCAATGTTTTAGGCGCATGTTTTTGACAGCTAAGACACTTTTGCAGGGTTTGTACTGCTGTAACATGCATCCCCGGCCAGTAATATCCTATATTCATTAGCTTGGCCACCATCATCCTTGGACCGGCATGCATTCCACATGAACCTTCGTGCACCTCTTTTATTCACAGCTCAGCTTCTTTTTGACCAACACATCTTAACAAAGGCCCCAGGAAAGTTCTTCTATAGAGCCGGCCCTCTACCAGCTGATATTGTAAAGCCTTTGTTCGCAATTTTAGTGCTTCTGCTTTATTCTCCGGCAAAGTTCCTTCCTTTAAGTATGCCACCAAGGGCGTCATCCATGTCCAACTAGCGTCATCAAAGTGGTAACTTCTTCTGTGCAAACGGAGGGCTTATCCAATGCTTGCACTCGTATTTCTTTCGCCAGGTGAGCGAACTGGACTGAAGCCAATTTACTTAAAGCATCTGCTTTCCGGTTTTGACTTCGAGGAATGTGCTTTATGCTGCATTCTTGAAATTGCAACATCATTTCTTTAGTCTTTTTTAAGTATTCGATCATCATCTTCCCCTTGGCTTCGTAAATCTCATTCACTTGATTAGCCACTAAGAGTGAGTCCACGTGTGCCCGGATGTGCTGGGCCTTCATGGTTGTCGCTAATCGCAATCCTGCTAATAAAGCTTCATATTCAGCTTCGTTGTTTGTACTTTTGAAGTTCAACTTTACTGCATATGTGATTTCCACTCCCTCTGGGCTAAGTAACATAAGCCCGGCCCCAGACCCTTCCTTGCTTGAGGCCCCATCAGTGTATAACAACCACCATTGAGGTGCCTTGACTTGTATCTCAGCTATAACTGGGTCATTAATGATCTCCATCTCGCGTCCCTCTGGTATTTCCGTGAGGAAATCGGCAATGATCTGCCCTTTTTGCGTGGCCCGAGGCTTATATTCCAGACTAAGAGCTCCTAATTCAACTGCCCACTTGGCTAGTCTTCCGGATAACTCAGGTTTTCTTAGCACTTGCTGGAGAGGAAAATTGTTGAGTATTTCCACCGGATGGGCTTAGAAGTATCGACGCAACCTTCGGGAAGCATGTACTAACGCCAAAGTTAATTTCTCTAGTATGGAATATCGCGTCTCCGGGTCTGTTAATACTCGGCTGACATAATAGATAGGAGTTTGCACACATTTCCTTTCAACCATAAGAACGGCGCTAATGGCCGCATCTGCGGCCGCGATATATGCTGTTAACTTCTCTTCTTTTTCTGGTGCCGTGAGGGTGGGGAGTCTTGCTAGATACAGTTTAAGCTGCTGGAAGGCTTCTTCAGCTTGGTCCGTCCATTGGAATTGTGCTTTGTTGAGACAATTTTTCAGAGTTTGGATGAAAGGTAGAGATCTTTCTGCATGTTTAGCCAGAAATCGGTTTATTGCCACCAATCGTCCATTCAATGCTTGCACCTCCTTGATGGACGACGGGGAAGGCATTCGGGTGATAGCTGAAAATTTATCCGGATTTGCCCGGAAACCTTCCTTGGTGACCATCACACCGAGGAATTTCCCTTCCTCCACTCCAAACGAACACTTTCCCGGATTTAACATTATTCGGGATTCTTTCAATCGTATAAACGTCTCGGCAATGTCAGCTAGGAGATTTGTTTCATCATGGCTTTTGATGACCAAGTCATCAACATAGATCTCCAAATTTTTACCAATTTGGGGCTCGAAATCTTTGTCCATGAGCCTTTGGTAAGTGGCCCCTGCATTCTTTAAACCGAACGACATTTTGGTGTAACAAAATGCGCCGATATCGGTGATAAAAGCTGTTTTCTCTTCGTCATCTTCGGCCATGGGAATCTGATGATAACCTTTGTACGCATCCAAAAAACATTTGAAACGGAAAGGGGCTAATGAGTCGATTTTCAGATCAATTTCTGGTAAAGGGTAGGCGTCCTTAGGACACGCACTATTCAGATTCTTGTAGTCGATACACATACGCCAGGTACCATTTCCTTTCTTTACCATTACTGGATTGGCGATCCATGAAGGATAACGAACTTCTCGGAGGATCCCCGCGTTAACCAGATCCCGGACTTGATCCACGGCTGCCCTGCTTCTATCCGGGCCCATCTTCCGTCGTTTTTGAGTTACCGGGTTGGCAGACTTGTATACATGTAGGCGATGTTCGGCTAGCTCCCGCGGAACTTCCTTCATGTCTGCCGGTTTCCATGCAAAGACATCTATGTTGTTTCGTAACAACTGCTTTAAACGGTCCCGCCCTGTGGTGGATAAGGTGTGTCCAATGGTAATTATCTGTTCCGGGTATGCAGGGTTCATAATCCACCTCTCCGGTTCATATGTACTTTTCATGTGAGTGTCAAAAGGATCTTTACACGAGGTCCGGCTGGTTTGTGCTTGTAATACTTCCATGATTTGGTCGGCATATACCACCGCCACTCCCTTGGGAGTTGGGAATGCGATAGCGGAGTGGACAGTGGACACAGCTGCATGAAAAGATGCCAAACCTGGTCGTCCTAGTATCAAGTTATTTTTCGAGACTGCCGGGATTACTATGAAAGTCACGAGGACCGTACGGATTTTAGCGCCTTCTTCTAGGGTCATCGGTAATGTGAGTTGTCCTAGAGGGACCACGGATTCCCCGGAAAACCCTATGAGATCAATGTCGGTAGGTTCCAAGGTTTTTTGGTCTTCCATATCCAGAGTTGCTCATACATGACGTCCATTGAAGCTCCGCTGTCAACTAAAATCCGACTGATGCGGTAATCACCTACTAATGCTGTGATTACTACTGGACTGGTGGACGAGGCACCTCCTTGAACAGGCGGGAAAGTAAGCGGTTGTTCCATCCAGGCTTCCAGTCGTGCGCCCCCGCGCTTATAACCCCGTGAGCTTGACGACTCCTCATTCCTTATCATGCATAAGTCATGCACCGGTTTTTTGCCTGCATCCTTTCTTCCCGGTGGTCCTGCATGAATTTCCTTTAACAGATGGGAAAGTTTGCCAGTTTGAATGGCAATGTCGATTTGTTTTTGTAAATGCCAACAGTGATCCGTTTCATGTCCAGTGTCTTTGTGGAAATCACAATACCGTTTGGGATCTCGTATGGACTTTGGGTTGAGAGGTCGCGGGGGTTCTAATGTTATTTTTTCTGTTAAAAGAACTTCCCGGGGGCTTTTGACCAACTTGTTAATCCACGCAACTCCCCTGCTCTCCAGATTATCCTTAAACCTTGTGGAGGTATTGACAGATCTAACAGGTTCCGGCCGGGTGTATGGGAGAGGCCTCGTCCATGTGCTAGGTCCTCTGAAACGTTGGGTCTGTCTGGAGGAGTGTGACTGTTTTCCCGCTCGATCACCTCTCTGATCCTTTTTATCATACTCATGAGTGCTCCGGACGGACCTTTCTGCCCAGACGAAGGCACGAGCGGCAGTCATCAATTCTTCCATGGTGTTTGGTAAACCGTCCCGGCCATGGAGCCTACGAATGAGCTCGTCATGCCGGATGCCTTGAATGAAACCTGCTATCATTAAATCCTCCCCTGCCCCGGCTATTTGCAAACTTTCTTTGTTATACCGGGTGATGAAATCTTCCACCGATTCTCCGTCTCGTCTCCGGATGTGAAGTATTTCTGTCTTGTCCTTCGTGTGTCGTTTTTGCTGACTAAACTGTTGCATGAACTTTTCCAAGAATTCATCAAAACTGTCGATCCGGCCTATAGGTAAACTATCGTACCAAAGGCGAGCTGTCCCGACCAAGGTTTGAACAAACATATGACACCATTCATGTAGGGCCCATCTCTCTACCCCGCCAGCACTAATAAAAACATTGATGTGATCATCCAGATCTGTGGTACCATCATATTTCCCAACTGTGGATGGCATTTTTAACTTACGAAGTATTTCTGCTTGAGCTATTCGGGGTGTGAACTTAGATTGTGTTAACAAAGCTGTTGGTCGGTACGGGCGATGGATGTCCACTAGAGGAGTATTCTCGGGTACAGGTATGAGTGCGGGAGGAGGTCCCTGCGTGCTGTACGGGTAGGTGAGAGGAACGGACTGCCCTCCGGCAAGAGATCCGGTAGTGCATGCAGATGTAAATCCCCCCGGTGTGGTATAAGCTGTTTCATCAAATGTTAAACGGTTTCGGAGTTCTGCCAGGCGTATTTCTTTCCAAAATTGCTCGTCCATTCGGGCCCGGCGTTGTTGTTCCATCCACCATTCGTTACCTGTGAGTAATGGCATGGTGTAAGGGAGAGATCCGGGAACAAACGGGGTATTGGGAACGGGAAGGGGAGGTATTCCAGCAGTGGTTGTAATGGGTTGTGGCAGATTATAAATGGGTATACCAGATGTGGTGATATGTGGGAAACTGGGAGGTATTGCAGGTTGCGGGAAGTCCCGGGTAACTTGGGTGGGAATGGTAGTTGGGATTAGAGGCGGTATGGAGGATGAAAAGACCGCCTGCGGAGGCAACGAGGCAGGTATATTAGTATGCAAACTGTGAAGATGAGATGCTGCTGCTGCTGGCAACAAATCTGCTGGACGGTTTTGGACTTGTGCCAGACGTTCCTGTAATGAGGAAATCATAGGAATACCAGCTTGAGACTGTGAGTCTCCTGTTGGTGCCCCTGTGTTTGTCCTGTGATTTCTATCGTCGTCGGATTCATAATCTGATTGTATGTTATCCATTGCAAGCAAAGATTGAATTCAGGATACCGTTGTAACTATTGTTCGACCGGGATGGCGCCAATGAAGAGATGTAAAAACTCCACTTTGATAATAATTTCCGAATTCAATCAAGTACAAGCTCTGGATCCCTTTTTCATCTATGAGATCACTTTCTGTTTATAAGGCTTTTACATTCTCTTTCCTCTAACCGTATGATAGTGACAGCTTCCTTCTTATTGGTTCATTCTCTCGTGGGCCCCTATGGTGGTTAAGCAGTTAGATTTATTTCCATTAGGTCACTTTAGTTAATATTTATTTATATTAGGAGTAGATTTTAATTTAATATTTTATTTATAATAGGAGTACATTTTAATTTAAATAAATCTATAATATTTTATTTAATCAATTAATTTTGTTTAAGTACGAGGTGGAATTTTGATTTATTGTTTAATTACAAGCAAATATATTTGCTGTTTAGAAATACATTATTTCCCTCATTAGCTTCGTTTAAAATCTTCACAAAATCATAAAAAGGATCTTTGAATAAATTAATTATTAAAAGCAATAAAAAAATATACACGATTGAATTAACAGATTCTCAAGTTAGTTTATATCTTTAAGGAATTGTGGTTAAAATTAGCTTTTTCTTAATTAAAATCTATATAAATTATACATATTTTTTAAATTATGTTTTTGAAAAATAATTTTAGTTTGATAAAGTCGGTCCTAGAAAGTCTTCCTGTATATTATCTTTCCTTATATAAAGCCCCTAAAGCCGTATTGGATTCTATTGAAACGATTATGAGGCGGTTTCTTTGGGCCGGTCCTAGCGTTGACAATAAAATATCGTGGGTCGCTTGGGATATTGTTACGTCTCCAAAGAACAAAGGTGGTTTAGGTATCTCCAAGCTTCAAGAGGTGAATAACGCTTTATTGTTAAAGTGGACGTGGAGATTCAAAAGAGAAGGTAGTAGTCTTTGGAAGAAGATTATTATGGGGTGTCATGGTTCGGGTAGACCTTGGTCCTTGTTGCCTTGTAACGCTTCTTCGAGTGGGTGTTGGAAATACATTGTTAAAGTCGGTGATAATAAACTCTCCAATGGTAGATCACTTAATTCGTTTTT
The DNA here is from genome assembly GCA_023525975.1 of Smallanthus sonchifolius. Classification (NCBI taxonomy): domain Eukaryota; kingdom Viridiplantae; phylum Streptophyta; class Magnoliopsida; order Asterales; family Asteraceae; genus Smallanthus; species Smallanthus sonchifolius. The sequence continues at coordinate 12,474,420 of CM042028.1, read as the reverse complement.
CCTTGGAGATCTTGGCGACGGGAGGTCTATTAATTTTTGGGGTGATACTTGGCTTCTAGATGCTCCTCTTCGTATTTTGTATCCTAACCTTTTCATGCTCGAGAAGAACAAATGGGCTAAGATTTCGGATCGGCTTCAATGCGTGGATAATGTTAAACAGTTGTCGTGGGAATGGAAGTCTGTTCCATCTACTCACCAACAGGTTGTGGAGCTGTTTGATCTTCTAAACAATATTCATAATCTTGAATGGCGAGGAGGAGTAGATTGCTGGAAATGGACCGAGGATAAGGACGGGCAATTCACAGTCGCTTCGGCAAAAAGACTTATGTCAAGCAACTCCTTGGGGGACTGTAGTCTTGGGATTAGATGGAAAGGTTGGGTGCCGCTGAAGTGTAAAATTCTGGTTTGGAGGGTCACTCGGAACCGTATTCCCACCATCGCTGAACTCATCAAACGGGGAGTTAGTATTCAACACACCGGTTGCAGCCTTTGTCAAGATGATATGGAGACAACTTTACACTTATTTACCGGGTGTATTTATTCGCATGAAGTATGGTTTCGTATTGAAGATTGGTGCAAGCTAAGTCACAATTTCATGTTTGATATTCCGGATCTTTTTCAAATGTCGGAGTCTCAATCGCTTTCTAAGGAGTCGAAGTACATCTTAAGAGGCATTGTTTATACTACCATTTGGATGCTTTGGAATGAAAGAAATGAACGTGTTTTCAACGACAAGAAGCGGAAGCCTATTCAAATCGTGGAGAACATCAAAGCTACGGCCTACTTTTGGATTCGTAATAGGTGTAGATGGAAATCTATTGATTGGAAAACTTGGTGTAATTTTCCTTTGGATTGATGTAATTTTGGTGTTTTTGCTCGTTTTGTCCTTACTTTGAGGACTCTCGAGTTTGTGTTTATGAAGTTCTCCTTTCAAAAAAAAAGGACGGGTGAATTAATTTAAATATTTTTGTTAAAAAAAAAGTCTAAACCAAATATTTTATTATTTTGTTATCGAAATTGTTGTCCCTTAATAAGTTTTTTTATGTCGTAATTTTCATATAATCTGCATACATATAATTAGTATAAGAATATTACCAAAAATCACACAAAAAATAAGTTAAATTCAGAATGCTTAGCATAGAAAAAGATGTTGATTATTGAAGGGCTAACCTTGTGAACCTCCAAGTTGTTGCAGGGCGTTAACAAACCGTCTGTGCAACCATGTAGACAAAGGGCTAACCTTCGTGTTTGGAATTAAAAGCGGTCCTGTACCGAAACTTGTTTTGCTAAGAATGGACCGGACTTCTGGTTCAAATCCCATATCAAGCATCTGATCCGCTTCATCAAGCACATGCCAACCATAAAATTTTTATAATATCGAAATATAATTTTTATAATATCGAATCATAATATAATATAGACAGTCATTATATTTATATAAACATGCAATTTGGGATGTTTTGTGAAAGGAAGAGATTCAAAACTTTACGGATGATGATTACTTATTTGCCCTTGTCATTATCACAAAAAGATTGATATTGATTATATAACAAGAACCCCTTATTTTGAAATTATTGCATGTTATTATTCATACATTTGGAAAATAATTCAAACTAGATTGTTATGGTTATTTAACATCACTTCCATTACGAGTATTTGACAACTCACAAGTCACAAACAAGTATTTGGTGACGAAACCTTGGTATTTTGATGCATATACATCAAAAAATTAAGGTTGCTATTTTTGGAAATCGACGTTATACATCAATACCCTTAGCCGAGGAGCATAACCAAAATTACTCAACTGAAAATTTGACATTATTGCATGTTATTCGTACATTTCAAATGCTCTTGGTCCGATTTTCAAATTATACTAAAATATTAAAGTACAACGTTTAAGAAACAGTACTCACTTTTTTTTTTAAATATTTTCTTTGTTTGATCTGTAGCACATTATCCACATACTTTATTTTAATTTTTTTTCCTTTTTCTTTATTCCACACTATATTTTTCTTTAATCTTTTTTTTAATTTGCTATCCGCTTTTGTTTTTTTAAGGGTGTAGACGTTGTTGTGACTTGAGTTCGCAATTTAGTTTCTCGATATTTTAGGGTTTTACGTCGGAGTGATGGCCGTCGTGTTGTGTTTTTGGTGTTTACATTCTTGGGGTTTTAGCGGAACGCCCAGCTTACGTTTCTTGAACACGCGTTTGTGTATTTGGTGTCGTGGAGGCCTTCACGCCGAGTGCATCGAAAACGATCTGGTTCCCGGCCGCCGCAACGCGTGGCTCTAATCCTACTAGTTTAAGTAAAAAAGAAACATCTATAAACACCTACAAAATCAAAAATCCGCAAACATTTAATCGAACACATGGGCAGAAACCGATCACAAAAACCAAGCTCAAACAATTGTTAAGAAATGACAGTTTGATCAGTTACCTTAATCGCCAAACAGGAGAGATCAAAATATCAATCAAACCAACCACCTCGTTTTGTTGGACAAAACCACGATTCTATTTTGATCAATTTCATCAAAAACCCATCTAGGTATTTCTAGTTTGGCCATCCCCGATGTTCAACAGTCTCCCCATGACTATTTAATGAAAATAGAAAGAAAGAATTATCAGAGTGTGGTCCAATGGCAGTGCCAACTTCTCGCAATCGTCAATCGTGGTAGTGGCGTTTACTCAGGAGACAAGGACCTACAAGGATAAGGACGATGTCGAGCTTATACTGGAACTCGTTTTTATATACGAGCTCGAGTTCGGGCTTGAAAACTACTCAGAAGCCAAGCTCAGCTCGATTCATTTATACCATACGTGATTAAACCAACACTATATAAAATGATAAATAATTAAAGCTATCAAATAAAATAAAAAAATCTTGATATTTTAAACAAAATTAATTAAATAAACTAATGTAAAAAAAATAAAAAGAGAAAAAGTAGTAAATAAAATTTTAGTTTTATACTTTACGAACTGTAGTCGAATATATATTTCAATAAACGAAATAAAAATCAGTTAAATCAAATAAACTAAAACTATAAATATATTAATTAAATATATTTTAAAGAGTTAAATACAGTTTTAGTCCCTGTGTTTTGATAAAAATAACCATTTTAGTTAAAAAGTTTAAATTTAACCTTTTTAGTCTAATAATTTTAGTTTTATATCAATTAAAGTCCAGTCCATTAACTTTATGCAAAATTTTATGTTAAACTTTTAAAAAAGACTAAAATACTCCGTGTCAATAAAAAAATATATAAAGATATCTCCGTACTTTAAAAACCCTAAATCCTTTTCCCTAAATTCAAGAACACACTTCCATCATCTGCCTCCACCACCCGCCACTACCTCCACCGCCCCCCTTCACCTCCGGCCGCCACCTCCTATTCCGACCCATTTCCACCACATCAACATCCCCTTCATCTCCTTCCTTCGATTTCAATCACAACCTCTGAAAACCCACACACACAAATCCTAGAGAGAGAGAGCTACGGGAGAAAGAGAAAGAGCCGGAAGGGAAAGCGACCGGCAGCCCCGGCGGCTCTCCAGATTCGCCGTAAAAACGAGCAAAAAATTGGGTGGTTCTCCGGCGACATTGCGACTCAGGGAGAGAGATTTCAGGCGGGGAGGATTCAGACGGTGGTGGTTTGTTTCTTTGCAGTGATTGGGATTTTTTCTGGTGTCGATCTGATGGGTGGTGGCGGTTTAGGGGTTGTATTTGTTGATGCCGCCACGGTTCAGGAACAAGTTGCTTCCTGGTTTGAATTTATTTGCAGTGATTGTATTTGTTGATTCTTTGCTTTGAGGAATTTTGTCGACAGATCTTAGGAGGAAAAGCTACATTCTTCAAGGAGATATGATTCTCCAGAATTCATGTTGGATGAATATATTTTGGATTTATGGGTGATCCCATATGATTCTTCAGTATTTGTTGATGCTTTGCTTTGCAAACCAAACTCATGTGAATTTATTTTGGATTTATGGGTGAGGGAGAGTATAGAGAGAGGGGGTTCATAAATCTTTTCTTATTTTTTTTGTTTAATTTTTATTTTTATTTTTTATTAAGAGGGGTATTTTAGTTTTTTAAAAAAATTTAATAGAAAAATTTGGATGGAGTTAGTAGACTGGACTTTAATTGATACAAAACTGAAACTATTAGACTAAAAAAGTCAAATTTAAACTTTTAAACTAAAATAGTTATTTTTGTTAAACCAGAAGGACTAAAACCGTATTTAACTCTACTTTAAATTTTTTTTTATCATCATTACATATATATTATATTTTTAATTAAAAAAAATGAAATTTTGAAATGCCAAGAAAAGAAAAGTACAAGTATGCACACTTTTCAAAGGATAATTAATAAATAATAGTAAATTGAAAAGCACTAAATATAATTAAAGGAGATCTTCTTCCCCGATTTTCTACTAGCAACTGCAACTTCGGGAGAATTTCCGATTGAACATTTCTTCTCTTATTTTCACTTCAACTACTTTTGGTTGCCTTTTAAAAGGTTTTTGATAAAACATTCGGGTGTCCAAAAATTTTGTAACCCAATTTTATACTAAAAACACTTTCTTCAGGAGGTGCCTTTGCCCCCTCTCACGCCTCTATGCATCCGCCCCTAGGCGGTGGACACCAGTCGCTTGCGGATCTGTAAAGTAAGAACAACAAACCAGGGGCGGATCTATTAAGAAAGGAGGGGTAGCACCCGCTACCCCTCAACTTCTCCGACGAAATGGTTTTTTTTTACTTTTTTGTGTATTACGTTACCCCTGAAAATATATTTGGCTACCCCTCAATATTTTTTTTTTAAAGACCAAAACTAATAATTGATTAAAACTCTAAAACCCAAGTTTATAAAACTAAAACCTAAGTTAATTAAAAGATTTAAAAACCAAAAGCCCAAATTAATTTAAACTTAAAGCCCAACTCCAAGATAAACCCATCTAACAATTAACAAAATAAAAAAAATCGGGACTTTCAATTTACTCCACAACACACGAACAGCCCCACCAACTCACCTAGCGCTCCCGCTTCCCAGCCACCCACCCAACTCCTGTCGCCACTCGCCGCCGCCCGCCGGAGTCGCCGGTTGTTGTTTTTAGTGTACGGTAAAAAAAGAATTTGTGCTACCCCTGAAATTATGTTATAGATCCGCCACTGCAACGAACATCGATTAAAAATGACTAGGGTTTGATATATGACATATTTGTTGGGATCGAAAATGCTATTTCAAAAGATCCTCTATAATGCAAAAGCTCAACTATAAAATGCTATTTCAAAAGATCATTACCTTCAATCCCTGATTCCTGAACCGGTTGTATCCTTAATTTAAGTCCAATTCGAACAAAGAATGAATCCAAATACGTTGCAACCGAAAGACTGGTTCAACAATTAAGATAAAAACAATCTGAATACGTTTGAATTTCAAAATCATTAAATAAAAAATTCAGCAATTTGATTCAACTAAACACAAAACCCTAATTCGAGAATAATGAGAGAAAGTTAAACAAACGACGGAATGATAAGTATAGTAGAACCGATTTAGCACGATTTTCATGAGAGAATCAACACAGTAAATGATTCGAACCTTGTAACCAAATTGAGGTTTTGTTGAAAGTGTCACCGTGGAAAGGTATTATTCGGTTTCGCAACGAGTAAAGCTAAGTCCTCGATATGTCGGCCCGAGTTGGAGAAGTAGCCTATTGTTTGGAATTACTGGAAGAACTCGACGGTATCCACCCGACATTTCACGTGTCGCATTTATGAAATGTCTAGTGAATGAATCGGATTTCATACCGATTAAAGACATTGAGGTGAACAGCCGGTTGAATTATGTTGAGACGCCCATAGCAATCACTGATTATAAAGAGAAGAAGTTGCGTAATAAAGGGATTCGACAAGTGAAGGTTCAATGGAAACACCATAAAGGCTCGGAAGCCACGTGGGAGTCAGAGGATGAGATGACGAAACCTCTTGTAAGGAGGGTAGACTTGTAACACCCGAAAATTTATAAAGATTAATGAATTCGACGTTTTACATCAACACCCTTAGCCGAGGAGCATAACCAAAATTACTCAACTGAAAATTTGACATTATTGCATGTTATTCGTACATTTCAAATGCTCTTGGTCTGATTTTCAAATTATACTAAAATATTAAAGTACAACGTTTAAGAAACAGTACTCACTTTTTTTTAATATTTTCTTTGTTTGATCTGTAGCACATTATCCACATACTTTATTTTAATTTTTTTCCTTTTTCTTTATTCCACACTATATTTTTCTTTAATCTTTTTTTAAATTTGCTATCCGCTTTTGTTTTTTTAAGGGTGTAGACGTTGTTGTGACTTGAGTTCGCAATTTAGTTTCTCGATATTTTAGGGTTTTACGTCGGAGTGATAGCCGTCGTGTTGTGTTTTTGTATACGCGTTTACATTCTTGAGGTTTTAGTGGAACGCCCAGCTTACGTTTCTTGAACACGCGTTTGTGTATTTGGTGTCGTGGAGGCCTTCACGCTGAGTGCATCGAAAACGATCTGGTTCCCGGCCGCCGCAACGCGCGGCTCTAATCCTACTAGTTTAAGTAAAAAAAAACATCTATAAACACCTACAAAATCAAAAGTCCGCAAACATTCAATCGAACACATGGGCAGAAACCGATCACAAAAACCAAGCTCAAACAATTGTTAAGAAATGACAGTTTGATCAGTTACCTTAATCGCCAAACAGGAGAGATCAAAATATCAATCAAACCAACCACCTCGTCTTGTTGGACAAAACCACGATTTTATTTTGATCAGTTTCATCAAAAACCCATCTAGGTATTTCCAATTTGGCCATTCCCGATGTTCAACAGTCTCTCCATGGCTATTTAATGAAAATCGAAAGAAAGAATTACCAGAGTGTGTTCCAATGGCAGTGCCAACTTCTCACAATCGTCAACCGTTGAAACGACCCAAACCGGGTACCTCTCATAGTTGGCAAAATATTTCATAAACATAGCTCTTAAACATTGAATGTCATAGTAATCATCAGCGGATGTCTTTACAAAATTTTGAAATAATTAAAACTTTAATTGTCTTAAAACATAAAATTATTAATGTGTATGTCAGTCTTGCCAGCAGCAGCCCTCCAGCCATCCTTTTCTAAGCCCTTGCGAATTCATATCTTTTTCTTTCCTTTGCTACCTGATGTGCATACTAAAATAGTCAGCTAACGCTGGTGAGTTCAAGTGTTTCTTTCTTTTTCTTTAACTTTATATCAAGGGTTTTCTTTAAAACGTTCTTTAAGCATACATATTATATTATATACATAATACAATAAAATCTTTCTTTCTTCTTTCGCATACATACGTATTTACTTTGTACTCTTTTCTTTAAGTCATACATTAACGTCTATAATCTGTTTACACTCGTAAGCGTCTCTGTGTCCCCGGAGGAACCTTTGGTATTGTGGACAACCGTTACGTATCGCAGTCATTGCGACAACCTATCAATGCGTGGGGTCAACCGTTACGTATCGCCGTAATTGCCCAGCATGCATCTATCTTTTGGGAATCAACCGTTGGATGATCGTCATCACCCGAGTAACCGTCATTACTCCTCTTAACCAGTTGTACAACATCCTCGTTACAGTGCCCTGCCGAGCACTGTCCCGATTTTTCATATGGTAACGTCACGTCATGGTCTCAGCCCATGACGTAACCATAGGCTTCGGGTAGCACTATCCATCAAGACTATACTACTACCTCAAGACTTTCTTCGAATAAGCATACTCTTACATATTAGACAATTTATTTGAGTTTCTTTTCTTTCTTTCTCTTTGTTTATAAAACATATAGTTGAATAAATCATTCTTCTTTCTTTCTTTTGTTTATAAAACATATAGTTGAATAAATCATTCTTCTTTCTTTCTTTCCTTCTTACAAGGCGTTCGGTTAAACAACCGTTATCTTTCTTTCTTATAAAACATTCAGTTTAACAACCGTTATCTTTCTTTCTTACAAAACATTCGGTTTAACAAAACCGTTATCTTTCTTTCTTACAAAACCTTCAGTTAAATAAACCGTTATCTTTCTTATTTTTCTTTGCAAACATTTAAGTAGTAAAATACATTTATTATAAACGTCTAATTCTTGAGTATGCACACCACCCTAAAACAGTAAAATAGGGATCTTAAACTCACCTGGATTTTCGGTCTACTGTGGAAACTAAAAGCTTTGGGCTATACGAGTGCTACGTGATCTGTAGATAAGTCAAAGTACAATTTTCTATTATTTCATGCAAGAGTCGGCAGTTTTGTGGGTATCGCCCGAGAGTGTCGGCTAGCAGAGTCGCTAGCCACACTCAAGTGTCGGCTAGGAGAGTCGCTAGCCACATTCATAAGTGTCGCCTGAACTTGCGTTCAGGACTTTGTGGTGTAATGGGTCGATACTCAGATTTTTTTCTTAGAGGGCCGATTCCCAGATGGTCGACTCTCAGACAGTCGACTTTCTGACAGCCGACTCTCTCCTTCTTCCTCGCCGAGAGTCGCCACTTGCAGGTAGAGTCGGCTCAAGAACATTTGAGCATTTTCAGGTCTAATTTTTTTATCCAAAACCTTAACTTTTTACGTTAAAAACGTTTATCTAGCTTCCATGAAGCTAGATCTGAGCTCAGATTCACTTTTCATACGTAAAAATCCTTCCTTTATGTTTAAAAACCCCATAAACCCTAAAACCCCATTTTTGAAGAAAAACTCATATATGAGATCGATCTTACCTCAAAACTCGTGGTTCTTCGTGTATAAACGATCAGGGATGATGGAGAAACAAGATGGAGCAGAAATCAGGGCTTGGATGTTGTTCCTCAAGATTTCTCGCTCTAGAACCTTAAGCTTTCTCTCTCTAGTGTTTTGAGTTGGAGAAGATGATGAAGAAATGAGGAAGAGGAGTTGATTCCTCCTATATATACATGGGCTATATCGGCCCATTGGTGCCGAGCCCAAACCCGCTCCCTACTTTTCATTAAACCCCCTCTTAATTTCCGATCTCGTTATTATTTTTTCGTTTAATTATTTCTGGATGTTACAAGTCTACCCCTTTTATTAGAGGTTTCGTCCTCGAAACCTATCATAGGTCAAATAACCGAGGGTACAACTCCCTCATTTCTGATTCAGTCTCCCATGTGGCTTCAGACCCTTTGCGATGTTTCCATTGAACCTTGACTAGTGGAATAACTTTGTTGTGAAGTCGCTTATCTTTTCTATCCAAAATTGCTTGGGGTTCCTCAATATAGTTAAGGTTTTCATTTACTTCGATGTCATCGAGTGGCACATATGCCGACTCGTCCGTTAAGCACTTACGCAAGTGTGACATATGAAAAGTAGGATGGATTCCACTTAATTATTCTGGTAGCTCTAGACGATACGCTACTTCCCCAACTCGTGCCACAACTTTAAAAGGTCCTACAAACCTTGGACTCAACTTTCCTCTCTTCCGAAATCGTATTATTCCCTTCCAAGGGGACACTTTCAACAATACCATATCCCCAACTTGAAACTCGAGATCTCTCCTTCTTCTATCCGCGTAAGACTTCTGCCTATCCTTAGCGGCTTTCATACGAGCTTTGATTTGGTCAAACTTCTCGGAAGTTGTTTTGACCACGTCAAGACTTGCGAAGTCTTTCTGCCCAATTTCACCCCAACAGACGGGCGTCCGACACTTCCTACCGTACAACATCTCATAAGGCGGCATGCCAATGGTGGTGTGATAGCTGTTGTTGTAGGAGAACTCCGCCAGTGGTTAGTGACTGTCCCAACTACCACCAAAGTCAATAATATATGCCCGGAGCATGTCCTCGAGAGTTTGAATGGTCCTTTCGGACTGGCCATCGGTTTGCGGGTGATAATTTGTGCTTATGTTGAGTCTAGTACCAATGGTCTCATGGAACCACTTCCAGAACCTCGACGTGAATCGTGTGTCCCGGTCCGACACAATCGATAAAGGTATACCGTGTGTGGCCACAATCTCGTTAATGAACAATTCTGCTAGTTTCTCGGATGAATAAGTCTCACGTATAGGTAAGAAGTGAGCACTCTTCGTCAGCCTATCCACAATTACCCATATGGTATCATGACCCTTAGCTGTACGCGGTAGCTTGGTTATGAAATCCATGGTAACGTGTTCCCACTTCCATTCAGGAATAAATAATGGTTGCATATTCCCACAGGGATTCTGGTGCTCGGCCTTCACTTGTGAACAGGTAAGGTACTTGCTCACGCAATCAGTTACATCATTCTTCATGCCGGGCCACCAATATTCTTTCTTTAGATCATGATACATCTTGTTAGTACCAGGATGGATAGAGTTGTGAGACTTGTGAGCTTCGTCAAGAATTTTAACTCTAAGCTCGCCACCCTTGGGTATCCACATTCTCCCAAACAGTGTTCGTACTCCATAAGCATTAGTTTCTAACTTCTCTTGCTGACCCACTATTCTTTCCCGCTTAATATTTTCTTCTTTCAAAGCTTCATCCTGGGCACGTTCTATTTCTATCATAAGGTCTGGAGTCACGACCAACTGGTATGCTTTCACCTTGATAAGAGTTGTCGCCTCTTTTCGACTCAAGGCGTCGGCCACCACATTTGCCTTTCCTAGGTGGTAAAGAATTTCACAATCATAATCTTTCAACAGTTCTAACCACTGCCGCTGCCTCATATTCAATTCCTTTTGCTCAAAGAAATACTTCAAGCTTTTGTGGTCGGAGTAGATGGTGCACTTGACTCCGTAGAGGTAATGCCTCCAAATATTTAAGGCAAAAACAACCGCCGCGAGCTCAAGATCATGAGTCGGGTAGTTGACTTCGTGAGTCTTTAACTGCCGTGACACATACGCGATCACCTTCCCTCGTTGCATTAGCACACAGCCTAACCCCTGTCCTGAAGCGTCAGAATACACAACTAGGTCTTCGTTACCATCCGGTAGGGTCAATACTGGTGCTTGGGTTAATCTCTTCTTTAATTCTTTAAAGGCATCAGATTGGGCCTGGCCCTATTCGTACTTTACTTCCTTGCGGGTCAACTTCGTTAAAGGCGAGGCTACCTTTGAAAAGTCCTGAATAAAACATCGGTAGTAGCCTGCCAATCCTAGAAAACTTCGTATGTCTGTTAGTGTCCTAGGGGTTTCCCAATTCCACACTGCGTAGATCTTTGCTGGGTCTACCATGATGCCTTCCGCGTTAATCACATGGCCCAGGAACTAAACTTCGTTTAGCCAGAACGCGCATTTAGAAAAATTAGCATACAACTTTTCTTCTTTCAGTGTGTCCAAAACTTCTCGTAGGTGATAGGCGTGATCATCTTCGTTCTTTGAGTAAACGAGGATATCGTCTATAAAGACTATTACTGACCGGTCTAGCATCGGTCGAAACACTCTGTTCATCATATCCATGAATGCTGCAGGGGCATTCGTCAACCCAAAGGACATTACACGAAACTCGTAGTGTCCATACCGCATGCGGAATGCGGTTTTGGGTATGTCTTCCTCTCTTACCTTTAGTTGATGATAACCCGACCGCATGTCGATTTTTGAGAACCATCTGGCGCCTTGTTGTTGGTTGAACAGATCATCGATCCTGGATAGCGGGTACTTGTTCTTCACAGTTCTTTTGTTCAATTCTCTATAATCGATGCACATTCTCATGGCACCGTCTTTCTTCTTTATAAACAGCACCGGAGCATCCCAAGGCGAAATGCTCGGTCTGATAAATCCCTTTTCTAACAATTCTTCCAGTTGGGTCATCAGCTCTTTCATCTCAAGTGGCGCTAGTTGGTAAGGTGCCTTGGCAACGGGCTGGGCACCTGGCATCAAATCAATTTGGAATTTAGTTTCTCGATCAGGCGGTAATCCAGGCAATTCCTCAGGGAACACTTCCGGATAATGGCACACCACAGGTACATCGCTTATCTCTTTCACTTTCACATCTTTATCAATCACATAATCCAGGTATGCCTAGCATCCGCGCCTCATATACTTTTCTGCTTTCATCATTGAAATTACATTTGTCATTGGGATGTCACGATCCCCGTAAATCACGACCTCGCTGCCATCAGGAGCGTTGAGCTGAATCACCTTCCGTTTATATACAATTTTGGCTTCGTTGGTAGGTAGCCAATCCATTCCCAACACTACATCGAATCCCCCCAATGCTATAACAAATAATTTAACCGGAAACCAATGGCCCTCTATCTTTATGGTAAGGTCGTCTACCAGTTCTACTACTTTAGTGTTTCTACCCATGGCAGTCTCTACACTAAAGGCCCTTTCTATCTTGGAAGTTTTGTATTTCAATCTTTTACAGAACGAGGAGGATATAAAACTTTTACTAGCACCCGAATCAAACAGAACAGAAACAGAGGTGTGGTCAAGTATAAACGTACCCGACACCACATTGGGATCTCCCCTTGCTTCTTCCTGTGTCAGGGCATAGGCTCTGGTCCTCGCTCCCCCTTCTCAGCCTCCTTTGCTTTCTCATTGTTTGCTGTTCTTGGTTTGCGGCAGTCCTTGGGGAAATGCCCAGATTCGCCACAGTTGTGGCATTCCCATAGTTGGTAGAACCCTGGGCATGGGTACAATCTCAGGACATATGCCCCGTCTTGCCACAACGGTATCACACATTCAATCCATACTTTCACTCCCCAAGGTGCACCCTACCACACTTGTTACAGATGGTCTTTTCTTCAACCCTTGGCTTCTTACTTCTCGAGTCAGACCAATCCCCGCCTGAGCGCTTAGTGGTGCTAGACCACTTCTTTTGAGTTTCTGGGGGGGGGGGGGTTGCGCCTTCTGCGGCCACATCATCAAAAATCTTTCCACTCATAGCCACCATAGAGTCAAAGTCTCCTAGAGTGTTGGCATTGATGATCGTGCGAACTCTTGGAGGTAGCTTTTGGATATAACACTTAATCCTTCTCTCTTTCGTGTTCACCAAATGTGGAACCAACTGAGTTAACTCATTAAATTTGGAGGTGAACTGTCGGTGCGTCATGCTACCAGCCTTGAGTTCCACGAAGGCTTCTTCCATCTTGTCAATCTCATTTTGGGGGCAGAACCTTTGAATAACAAGGGCTTTCAGATCGTCCCACTTCATTATATCAATATCTCTTTCAGACTTAGCCTTCTTCACATTCTCCCACCAGCTCAGTGCCTCGAAGGCAAAAGAATGAGCGGCAAACCCTACCGCCTGGTCAACACGATATTCACTCATCTTGATGACTGCAGCCATGCGATCAATCCAGTAGTATGCGGCAATAGCATCTTTCTTTCCGTCAAAAGTTGGCAGATCACAGTTTCGGAAGGACTTGTAGTCACATCCGTGCTTCTCATGATAGTCGGAGTCATCATCTTCAGACTCAGTTTCAATCACATTTCTATTCTCGACCCGTAGGCCCCTTCCCTTTTCTTCTTCTACAGTTTTTAGAGCCTCGGTTAGGGCTGCTGGTAGAGTGCTCTTCAGAACTGCAGCTACGTCATCAGCTATTGCTTTCCTAACTATTGGATCCAAGAGTAAGCCTTCTTCGTCATGTGCTCTAGGGTTACTCGGAGCATTCTCACTAGCAGTATGGATCGACACTAATCCATGAACAGAGGGTTCACTTTCTTCTCTTTTGACCCGGTTGACACGTGGTCTACCCCTACGTCCCGTACCGGCTCCTCTCTTTGCACCTCTCATTCCAGCAATTTCGTTTTCGAACTGCGAACAAGGAATACTCGTGTTATTATGACAGACAATTATTTAGAACACCTCGAGTAATGTAAATTACTAATTACAGATACCGGTATGAAGTTACTAATTTACTTTTACTGCTCGGGTTCTGAATATTCCCTGTCAGAGTAACATTTGCATTCAAGTTTAAATTCCCTTCGTTAAGGCACATTACGTCCACTTTTTCTATTCTAAGGTATTTAGTGTCTATGTTCTAAACTAGGACATAGACCACCTTTCTATTCTAACGCCTTACTGTTTACTGTTTCTACTGTTTTCTATTACTAAGGCCTTACTGTTCTTCTTTCATGGCTTGGCTGCTCTGACTGACATCCCATCCTTATGTCCCATTCTCAGTTTAAGTTCAGACATTTTGACGAATGTCCGAATCTCTCAAACTATGTCTCTGATACAAACTTGAAAGGATCCAAACCGGGTACCTCTCATAGTTGACAAATATTTCATACACATAGCTCTTAAACAATGAATGTCATAGAAATCAACAGCGGAAGTCTTTACAAAATTTTGAAATAATTAAAACTTTAATTGTCTTAAAACATAAACTTATTAATGGGGATGTCAGTCTTGCCAGCAGCAGCCCTCCAACCATCCTCTTATAAGCCCATGCGGCTTCATATCTTTTTCTTTCCTTTGCTACCTGATGTGCATACTAAAATAGTCAGCTAACGCTGGTGAGTTCAAGTGTTTCTTTCTTTTTCTTTAACTTTATATCAATGATTTTCTTTAAAACGTTCTTTAAGCATACATATTATATTATATGCATAATACAATAAATCTTTCTTTCTTCTTTCACATACATACGTATTTACTTTGTACTCTTTTCTTTAACTCATACATTAACGTATATAATTTGTTTACACTCGTAAGCGTCTCTGTGTCCCCAGAGGAACCTTTGGTATTGTGGACAACCGTTACGTATCGCAGTCATTGCCACAACCTATTAATGTGTGGAGTCAACCGTTACGTATCGCCGTCATTGCCCAACACACATCTATCTTTTGGGAATCAACCGTTACGTATCGCAGTCATTGATTTCCCCTTACCTTTTTCTCTTTGGATGATCGTCATCACCCGAGTAACCGTCGTTACTCCTCTTAACCAATTGTACAACATCCTCGTTACAGTGCCCTGCCGAGCACTGTCTCGATTTTTCATATGGTAACGTCATGGTCTAAGCCCATGACGTAACCATAGGCTTCGGGTAGAACTAGCCATCAAGACTATACTACTAACTCAAGACTTTGTTCGAATAAGCATACTCTTACAGATTAGACAATGTATTTGACTTTTTTTCTTTCTTTCTCTTTGTTTATAAAACATATAGTTAAATAAACCATTCTTCTTTCTTTCTTTGTTTATAAAACATATAGTTGAATAAACCATTCTTCTTTCTTTCTTTGTTTATAAAACATATAGTTGAATAAACCATTCTTCTTTCTTTCTTTCTTTCCTTCTTACAAGACGTTCGGTTAAGCAACCGTTATCTTTTTTTCTTTCTTATAAAACATTCAGTTTAAAAACCGTTATCTTTTTTTCTTACAAAACATTCGGTTTAACAACCATTATCTTTCATTCTTACAAAACATTCGGTTTAACAACTGTTATCTTTCTTTCTTACAAAACGTTCAGTTAAATAAACCGTTATCTTTCTTTGCAAACGTTGAAGTAATAAAATACATTTATTATAAACGTCTAATTCTTGAGTATGCACACCACCCTAAAACAGTAAAATAGGGATCTTAAACTCACCTGGATTTTCGGTCTACTGTGGAAACTAAAAGCTTTGGGCTATACGAGTGCTACGTGATCTGTAGATAAGTCAAAGTACAATTTTCTATTATTTCATGCAAGAGTCGGCAGTTTTGTGGGTATCGCCTGAGAGTATCGGCTAGCAGAGTCGCTAGCCACACTCAAGTGTCGGCTAGGAGAGTCGCTAGCCACATTCATGAGTGTCGCCTGAACTTGCGTTCAGGACTTTGTGGTGTAATGGGTCGATACTCAGATTTTTTTCTTAGAGGGCCGATTCCCAGATGGTCGACTCTTAGACAGTCGACATTCTGACAGCCGACTCTCTCCTTCTTCCTCGCCGAGAGTAGCCACTTGCAGGTAGAGTCGGCTCAAGATCATTTGAGCATTTTCAGGTCTAATTTTTTATCCAAAACCTTAACTTTTTACGTTAAAAACGTCTATATAGCTTCCATGAAGCTAGATCTGAGCTTAGATTCACTTTTCATGCGTAAAAAGTTAAACATTCTTCTTTCTTTCTTTCCTTCTTACAAGACGTTCGGTTAAACAACCGTTATCTTTCTTTCTTTCTTATAAAACATTCAGTTTAAAAACCGTTATCTTTTTTTCTTACAAAACATTCGGTTTAACAACCATTATCTTTCTTTCTTACAAAACATTCGGTTTAACAACTGTTATCTTTCTTTCTTACAAAACGTTCAGTTAAATAAACTGTTATCTTTCTTATCTTTCTTTGCAAACGTTGAAGTAATAATGTACATTTATTATAAACGTCTAATTCTTGAGTATGCACACCACCCTAAAACAGTAAAATAGGGATCTTAAACTCACCTGGATTTTCGGTCTACTGTGGAAACTAAAAGCTTTGGGCTATACGAGTGCTACGTGATCTGTAGATAAGTCAAAGTACAATTTTCTATTATTTCATGAAAGAGTCGGCAGTTTTGTGGGTATCGCCCGAGAGTGTCGGCTAGCAGAATCGCTAGCCACACTCAAGTGTAGGCTAGGAGAGTCGCTAGCCACATTCATGAGTGTCGCCTGAACTTGCGTTCAAGACTTTGTGGTGTAATGGGTCGATACTCAGATTTTTTTCTTAGAGGGCCGATTCCCAGATGGTCGACTCTCAGACAGTCGACTTTCTGATAGCCGACTCTCTCCTTCTTCCTCGCCGAGAGTCGCCACTTGCAGGTAGAGTCGGCTCAAGAAAATTTGAGCATTTTCAGGTCTAATTCTTGTCGGTCCGCTATGGCTACCTCAGTTGGGTGGCGGACCGCTACCTTGTAGCTTAACGGTCCGCTAGCCATATTTTGAGGCGCAACTCCGGAGACCGACACGTGGCATGCTGACTAATTAGGGTTTGGGCGGTAGCTGACCGCTACCCGTTACCATAACGGTCCGCTACGGTCCCCAAATTCAGCCTATAAATAGATGCAACGGCCATTCAATTCCAAAACACACTGAAACCAAATTCCAAGTTCTTGTAAACCATTTCCACTCTCACAAAACCATTCCCGTTCATACGTTTAAGTTCCCGAGGTGCCGTATCGTTATAGAAGTAACCAAGAAGCTAGGAAACACTCATTTGGAGAAACCAAGCAAGGTTCTTAAGCAGAGACACTGCCCAATAGGACACTTACTCTAGAAGATTCCTAAACCAAGACTCTGTCAAGGTGAATACTTGTATTTTTATAAAATGATTTCAAAATTAAAAATGGTTTTGATTATACTCTAACTTGAATGAATTTATACAACCATTTGTTGCATAAGGTGATTTACTATATAGCAGTCAGCCAATAGAGTCACGTATCTATACACGTGTTACAGATGAGACGCTGTAACAGGGCTAGGGGTTGAACCCTTGGTTGTTGTAAAGCCCATCGTAGTAAGCGTAAGGCAGACAGACCTAAAAATATATCCAAGGTCCCTGGTGTGGCCGGTGGTTAGTCCGTTGACTGTGTAAATTAACTAGAAACTATGGGCAAATTGTTCTATTTATTCACGCTTGTCAGATTATGATTCCAATATACTTGTATTCACCAGTATATACTGATAAAATATTT
This sequence comes from Smallanthus sonchifolius, assembly GCA_023525975.1. NCBI lineage: Eukaryota > Viridiplantae > Streptophyta > Magnoliopsida > Asterales > Asteraceae > Smallanthus > Smallanthus sonchifolius. The sequence goes on along the minus strand of CM042028.1, from coordinate 12,456,847 downwards.
TCAAACGTTTTTACAGGTAACCAAGGGTGAATTGATTGTGATTAGCCATATGATGACAAGGAAAATTGTCACACCCCAACCGGCGGCGGAAACGTCGGGGCGTGAAGCGTGCATACTGTTCATAAGCTCATGGTTGACTAAAGTTGTAATATATTAAATAACCAATTCCATTTCATATTTCAAGTAATCAAGTAGAATGTTTACAAGAATCAAAATACAAAATTTCTTTATCAATTTAGATACTAGGTCCAGTTCCTATGTGTAGCATCTTGGATATGAACTCAAAGCTTAGTACCTGAAACATGTTTAAAACGAGAGTGTCAACTATAAATAGTTGGTGAGCATACATAGGTTTTGACACCACAAGTAAAGTTCAAATGTTTTGTGTACAATTCATATGATACATGGTTTAAGAAGCATTTATGGAGAATCTAAGTTAAGCTAGTTGCGCAGATGTAACCTTGTAATTGGATAACATACCAATGTTAACCAAATGAAGGGCACAACATACCAATGTTGGCCCGATGGAGGGCATAACATACCAATGTTAGCCCAATGAAGGGCATAGCAACACATGCTATCCCGTTGTATGTGTAGTATAATTGCACGAGTATGTCATGTATATGTATTGTATAATTGCACGAGTATGTCCTGTGTATGTGTTGTATAATTGCACGAGTATGTCCTGTGTATGTGTTGTATAATTGCACGAGTATGTCATGTATATGTATTGTATAATTGCACGAGTATGTCCTGTGTATGTGTTGTATAATTTCACGAGTATGTCCTGTGTATGTGTTGTATAATTGCACGAGTATGTCATGTGTATGTAGCCTTAACAGTTAGTATTCTGGCACAACGCATAAATAAACGCATATGACCATATGGTAGAATTGTACGCACGTAGTTGTAAATAGCGAGTTGTTGAAGGAACATGTTTCACCCCAAAATACGTGTAAAAAGGAAAAGGGGCTATGTAAAACTCACTTGTGTTGGGTAGTGTAGTTTGCGCAAAATCAACCAAAAATGCCAAGCGTGTTGTAGGTCGCTACGATTGACCTATTGGATAAATGTATAACGCGTGTCATTGTTTGTGTTATTTTTATGTCGAAAATGGATTTGTACGTTTAGGGTTTGTTTGAAATAAATAAATAAATAATTTTATTTATCTATTTAGTACATTTTAAATAGTAGTGATATATATATTCTTTAAAATGTAAATTTAAATAACTGATATATATTTATATTTATTTAAATATAAATTTAAATAAATAATATTTGTTTAAGTCGAAATATATATTTGTATAAATGGTTTTATAAAAATGATTATATAAACTCACGATTTCATCGGTTTCGAACTATCGGGAATTAATCGTTTTAAATTTCTAAATCAAGGATTTGGTTTATAAATGATTCCCGGGTCTTGGGATTTTATAAAATACTTTTTATAATTACATTTTGAAATTTTTGGCTAAAATATGTTAAATAGACTTTAAAACAGAAAAATAATTGATTCTGGTCAAGGAGCACGACCGTGCTCAAGTAGGGCACGACCGCGCTCGTTGCCGGGCGTGACCGTGGTGGTCTGAGCGCGCCCGTGGTCGAGTCAGAAGGCACTACAGAGGTTCTGGACATGGAGCACGACCGTGCTCGTATCTGGCACGACCGCGTCTATAGTTTGTTTTTGGTCAAGACTCGTTTGCTCGGTAAGCACGACCGGGCCACACCTGGGGCACGACTGTGCTTGGTTAGGCATGACCGCGCTCAGGGATGAGCGCGACCGTGTCGGGTCTTTTCCAGACCCAAATCCGTCGATTCTTATATTAAATGTTTCTGTATTCTTAGGGCTTTCACTTAGTGGATGATTGCGAAGCTATCTATGAGTTTTAATTGGATTTATTTCGTGTTTAAAAGGTAGTTCGACTAAAAGTTTAGTTTCGGCTTTTCGTTCAAAAATCGGACAGACTTGAGTGTTTCTACTACGAATTGGCATAGGGCTTTCGTAGTAGAGGATGATACGAAGCTATTGGTGTATTACTTACTTGAGATTATTGGGCAATTGAATGCGGTCGGCTACGGGTCGCGTTTTCGAGCATCTTGGCGATCGATCGGGCTCCAGAAGTGTTGTGAGTGTCGAATGAGAGTTCTGAGAGACTGAGTGGGTGTATGTGAGGGTGTAAGGGGCATTGGATTCTCCTTATAACGTCAAGTTTGCGAATTCATGATTGTGGTGGGAGTGGGTAGTTGATGATTGAAAATCGGAGACGTGTTTCAGATGGTGTACAGTTGCGTATGGTCGGACGCGTGAAATCCGGCCTTAACGTGATTTGATTCGACGAGCATGGACCACTGACTGACTCTGCGGAGTCACGTGGTTTCATCAGCGCGACCGTGTCTACTTTAGGCGCGACCGTGCTTAGGTCGGCAGGCGCGACCGTGCCTAGACCTAGGCGCGACCGTGCTTGCCTAGTTTTGTAGTTTTTGAGTTTTGTCAGTTTTGGTCCTCGGGGCTTGTGAGATAATTGCGTTTTTGTTTAATTTGTTATTGTAATAGAATAGTTTGTATATGTAACTGTATCGTAGTTTGTTCGTACACGAATCGAAACTGAAATGTGTTTGTTTATTGAAATCAAACGATTACATGATGAAAATTAGAAATGTTACAGTCTCCCCTTGTTGAGGGGATTTCGTCTCGAAATTCAACTAGTTGAGGCTGCAGAATTGGCGAATAGATGAGGATACTTGAGTTCCATTTGGTCTTTATGTTCCCATGTGAACTCGGGACCGCGTCTGGAACTTCTGATGGTTTTAAGGCAGGGGATTTGACTGGGGGGGTATAGTAATTAACAACCAACTTAGGTCTGTTGCCCGAGGTCAGGTATGAGTAGTATTAATGAGTTAGGTTAAGAGGATTAAGGAGAAACTGTTGGAAGGATACGTTGGGCTCCAAAGGTGAAATGCATTACTGGGAACAGTGTTGATGGGAATTTGATGATTAGAATTTGTTCAAAAAGTAACCTACTATGCTTAAGTATTGTCAGTGGTTAAGTGGTTTCACAAACATTGGCCCGTTAAACAACATGAAACTTTATGTGACACGAATAACGCTACTGCTGATAATATGATAGGAACACTTATATATAGGAAGTACCAGCGGCGTATCCACCATGCCCTTGTCGTATTTCAACAGTTTCGTTATTGTATATCATGCTAGGTTTCACGTCATAACACACTATAGAATTTGCTATGCTTTCCATGCGCTGATTTGTATAATTTCGTGTGCACCCGTAATTATCCAAATCGTCGTATGGTCCGTATAGTTCATCCCATTGTGTGTGGGACCAGGGGGTAACACAAAATCACATAATTTGTAACTACTGTTTTCACGTATGCGTTGCAAATAATTGTATACCTAGATAGCAAGGTCAATTGCAACAATTGTAAGCAATTTAGATCCGTGTAATATGTAAGCACTCACTACATCCATGTATGATCTAGTGTTATGTACATTGTAAGCATGTATAGTGTGAATAGTTTAGTACCATGTATGTAGCAACAAATGAGTTTCATGTATAATGGAAACAAATAAGTTTTTCATGTATGATGTAAATATATTGAGTATCGTGGGCAACCAAGCTTTATGTATTATGTGGTTAATCTAGTACTGTGTATATTGCACCCAACTTAGCTTCATGTATCATGTAATCGATCTTGTATCGTGTATGTTGTAAACAACTAAGGTTCATGTAGCGTGTAATCAATCATGTATATGGTAAACGACTACGTTGTATGTATCATATGTTTGTGAATAACTGAGTCTCATGTGATTTGTGGATGTTCGTGTGTAAGCTATTGAATCTCATGAGTGACGTACATTAATGAATTTGTTTGCATAGGTGGTCGAGTGTCGAGGACATGTGTGTTGTTTGATATTCATGAAAAATGCGGGTAGTCGAGTTTTAAGGTGTCGGTGTTTGTATGTATGGTAAATGCTCATGCGGAAAGACTCATCTTCTTGAAATTGGCTAGCAAGCTCAATATAATAGTGGCAAACCGCGGTAGGTGTAAATAGTTCGAACAACGACAAGATAACGTAAATGATTACAGTGCGAAATTTTATTCTAGATTGGGTCTTCATCATTTGACTCCATCTTGCACTAGCTTCAATTGGTCTCATTCACTGTCTCGGTGTTGACTTGATTTCCGTTGGTGTTTATGTTGAAAGTACGTCCACGAGCACCACCTTGGACAACGTTGACAATCCGGGGACATCGGTGACGGAAATGGTTTGGGTCGCCACATTCAAAGCAAGCTCGTCCATCAGTAATAGCCGGAACCACTTGGTTTATCCCTTGCTGCACGGTCCTGTTCCCTTGGTTGGTTTGAGTAATGGGCGGTCCAGATCGGCAAACATTGGTAGTATGGCCATATCTCCCACAGTTGGCACATAGACGGCATGGTATTTTTAGGAAGTGATGATAATTGCATGTGTTGCACAAAGGGTTGTTGCCCATATATGGTTTCTTATTCTGGTTCAAATGGTTTAGTGGAGCAACTTGGTTGATTGGTACCGCAGGGATAGCGATAGCGAAATTTCGTTTATTATTGTATTGGGGAAGTTTGGGTTTGTCTTCTCTAGGGGGTTCAAAAGGGGCTGCTGGGTCAGTGACTTTCATTGCACCCTTCCTTGATAATGTACCCGTCTTCACGTGGTTATCAGTTAATGTGGCAGCTAGGCGAATAGCGTCTTCAAGAGTTGCTGGGTTTCTTCCTAGGACAGTATCCTGAATCTGCCTAGGTAAACCACCTATGTATTTGTCAATGCATCGGGCTAATGGTGTGACCATGTGGGGCACAAGAAGACTTAACTCGTGGAAACGAGTTGTGTAGGCCATACTTTCACCGCTGTCTTGGGTAAGATCCCAAAACTCAGCTTCCAACTTCTTCATTTCATTTCGAGGACAGAACTCCTCGGTCATGACCCTTTTCAATTCTTCCCACGGTAGGGACATTGCCACATCCAGGCCCCTAGTTCTTTTCTCACCATTCCACCAGGTGAGCGCCCGTTTCTGGAAGACGCTGGTGGCATGACGAACACGGAGGTTGTCGGGACAGTCACTATTGAGAAAAGTGTTCTCAATACTCTCAAACCATTGAAGGAGTCCCGTGGCTCCTTCGGTGCCATAAAATGTGAGGGGATTACATGAGTTGAAGTGTTTGAAGGTACATTGTGGTGGGTCGGCACCACTGCCACCATCAGTATTAACACTACCGCTGGCGTTTCCATTATTGTTGTTGTTGGCTTGAGTTAGTTGAGTTACTAGCTGAGTGAGGAGAGTGGCAAGGTTGGTGTTATTGTTGTTGTTGGCATTGTCGGTGTTGCGGTGGTTGCTGTTACGACGAGGAGGCATTCTATACAAAAAGAGAATGATGTAAAAGAGTTGTGAGGATTTATAAAAAAATTTGTTGAAATTTAGGATAGGAGGAATAATAACACATTTATTTCATAGTTCGGATGGTATTCAAGTAATCACATTACTGCTTGAACTTTATGACATATTAAGGTTACTTAGACTTATAAAATTTTCAAGGAGACGTGCTTTAACCTATAGGTAAACACTCATCCCGGGAATTCCCAGGAAAGCACACGGATCCCTCGGTTGATTGGGATTTATATGAAATGCTTTCCTAGACAGAAAACCCAGGGTACAGGTGTTACCCTTCCAGATTGCACGTGTCCTTTAATAATTATCCAAGTCTAAAATCCTTAACGAGGTGCAAAAGAAAATTTAATAGACTAGCGTCCATGAGTATGATGTCCCACAAGCGATGATGATGACGACATAGAAGCAGGCAAGAGGGATATGTGGTTTAGGCTATGGGTGTGAATATTGTTTGATCAGTTTATTGCCTAGGTACACCTAATATGTCATGAATTCTAATAAACATTTTAGGTAGCAAGTAAACCAACACCTGAGTTAATGAACATGTAACACATAGCATGTAGATAGTAATGAATGTAAGCACAAAAGTTATCAGGTAGTGTGACACATAAGTCATCATGTATCGCATCATGTAGTGTAATTACTTATGATAGTATATAGAAATATTTCTACAAGAAGTAATCATGTAACACGTAGTAGCATGGCATTGTATGGGTGTCCTAAGGTTATAGTCTAGGTCAAGAGTGTCTAATAACCTAATTCCCTATAACCAAGGCTCTGATACCAATCTGTCACACCCCAACCAGCGGCGGAAACGTCGGGGCGTGAAGCGTGCAGACTGTTCATAAGCTCATGGTTGACTAAAGTTGTAATATATTAAATAACCAATTCTATTTCATATTTCAAGTAATCAAGTAGAATGTTTACAAGAATCAAAATACAAAATTTCTTTATCAATTTAGATACTAGGTCCAGTTCCTATGTGTAGCATCTTGGATATGAACTCAAAGCTTAGTACCTGAAACATGTTTAAAACGAGAGTGTCAACTATAAATAGTTGGTGAGCATACATAGGTTTTGACACCACAAGTAAAGTTCAAATGTTTTGTGTACAATTCATATGATACATGGTTTAAGAAGCATTTATGGAGAATCTAAGTTAAGCTAGTTGCACAGATGTAACCTTGTAATTGGATAACATACCAATGTTAACCAAATGAAGGGCACAACATACCAATGTTGGCCCGATGGAGGGCATAACATACCAATGTTAGCCCAATGAAGGGCATAGCAACACATGCTATCCCGCTGTATATGTAGTATAATTGCACGAGTATGTCATGTATATGTATTGTATAATTGCACGAGTATGTCCTGTGTATGTGTTGTATAATTGCACGAGTATGTCCTGTGTATGTGTTGTATAATTGCACGAGTATGTCATGTATATGTATTGTATAATTGCACGAGTATGTCCTGTGTATGTGTTGTATAATTTCACGAGTATGTCCTGTGTATGTGTTGTATAATTGCACGAGTATGTCATGTGTATGTAGCCTTAACAGTTAGTATTCTGGCACAACGCATAAATAAACGCATATGACCATATGGTAGAATTGTACGCACGTAGTTGTAAATAGCGAGTTGTTGAAGGAACATGTTTCACCCCAAAATACGTGTAAAAAGGAAAAGGGGCTATGTAAAACTCACTTGTGTTGGGTAGTGTAGTTTGCGCAAAATCAACCAAAAATGCCAAGCGTGTTGTAGGTCGCTACGATTGACCTATTGGATAAATGTATAACGCGTGTCATTGTTTGTGTTATTTTTATGTCGAAAATGGATTTGTACGTTTAGGGTTTGTTTGAAATAAATAAATAAATAATTTTATTTATCTATTTAGTACATTTTAAATAGTAGTGATATATATATTCTTTAAAATGTAAATTTAAATAACTGATATATATTTATATTTATTTAAATATAAATTTAAATAAATAATATTTGTTTAAGTCGAAATATATATTTGTATAAATGGTTTTATAAAAATGATTATATAAACTCACGATTTCATCGGTTTCGAACTATCGGGAATTAATCGTTTTAAATTTCTAAATCAAGGATTTGGTTTATAAATGATTCCCGGGTCTTGGGATTTTATAAAATACTTTTTATAATTACATTTTGAAATTTTTGGCTAAAATATGTTAAATAGACTTTAAAACAGAAAAATAATTGATTCTGGTCAAGGAGCACGACCGTGCTCAAGTAGGGCACGACCGCGCTCGTTGCCGGGCGTGACCGTGGTGGTCTGAGCGCGCCCGTGGTCGAGTCAGAAGGCACTACAGAGGTTCTGGACATGGAGCACGACCGTGCTCGTATCTGGCACGACCGCGTCTATAGTTTGTTTTTGGTCAAGACTCGTTTGCTCGGTAAGCACGACCGGGCCACACCTGGGGCACGACTGTGCTTGGTTAGGCATGACCGCGCTCAGGGATGAGCGCGACCGTGTCGGGTCTTTTCCAGACCCAAATCCGTCGATTCTTATATTAAATGTTTCTGTATTCTTAGGGCTTTCACTTAGTGGATGATTGCGAAGCTATCTATGAGTTTTAATTGGATTTATTTCGTGTTTAAAAGGTAGTTCGACTAAAAGTTTAGTTTCGGCTTTTCGTTCAAAAATCGGACAGACTTGAGTGTTTCTACTACGAATTGGCATAGGGCTTTCGTAGTAGAGGATGATACGAAGCTATTGGTGTATTACTTACTTGAGATTATTGGGCAATTGAATGCGGTCGGCTACGGGTCGCGTTTTCGAGCATCTTGGCGATCGATCGGGCTCCAGAAGTGTTGTGAGTGTCGAATGAGAGTTCTGAGAGACTGAGTGGGTGTATGTGAGGGTGTAAGGGGCATTGGATTCTCCTTATAACGTCAAGTTTGCGAATTCATGATTGTGGTGGGAGTGGGTAGTTGATGATTGAAAATCGGAGACGTGTTTCAGATGGTGTACAGTTGCGTATGGTCGGACGCGTGAAATCCGGCCTTAACGTGATTTGATTCGACGAGCATGGACCACTGACTGACTCTGCGGAGTCACGTGGTTTCATCAGCGCGACCGTGTCTACTTTAGGCGCGACCGTGCTTAGGTCGGCAGGCGCGACCGTGCCTAGACCTAGGCGCGACCGTGCTTGCCTAGTTTTGTAGTTTTTGAGTTTTGTCAGTTTTGGTCCTCGGGGCTTGTGAGATAATTGCGTTTTTGTTTAATTTGTTATTGTAATAGAATAGTTTGTATATGTAACTGTATCGTAGTTTGTTCGTACACGAATCGAAACTGAAATGTGTTTGTTTATTGAAATCAAACGATTACATGATGAAAATTAGAAATGTTACAGTCTCCCCTTGTTGAGGGGATTTCGTCTCGAAATTCAACTAGTTGAGGCTGCAGAATTGGCGAATAGATGAGGATACTTGAGTTCCATTTGGTCTTTATGTTCCCATGTGAACTCGGGACCGCGTCTGGAACTTCTGATGGTTTTAAGGCAGGGGATTTGACTGGGGGGGTATAGTAATTAACAACCAACTTAGGTCTGTTGCCCGAGGTCAGGTATGAGTAGTATTAATGAGTTAGGTTAAGAGGATTAAGGAGAAACTGTTGGAAGGATACGTTGGGCTCCAAAGGTGAAATGCATTACTGGGAACAGTGTTGATGGGAATTTGATGATTAGAATTTGTTCAAAAAGTAACCTACTATGCTTAAGTATTGTCAGTGGTTAAGTGGTTTCACAAACATTGGCCCGTTAAACAACATGAAACTTTATGTGACACGAATAACGCTACTGCTGATAATATGATAGGAACACTTATATATAGGAAGTACCAGCGGCGTATCCACCATGCCCTTGTCGTATTTCAACAGTTTCGTTATTGTATATCATGCTAGGTTTCACGTCATAACACACTATAGAATTTGCTATGCTTTCCATGCGCTGATTTGTATAATTTCGTGTGCACCCGTAATTATCCAAATCGTCGTATGGTCCGTATAGTTCATCCCATTGTGTGTGGGACCAGGGGGTAACACAAAATCACATAATTTGTAACTACTGTTTTCACGTATGCGTTGCAAATAATTGTATACCTAGATAGCAAGGTCAATTGCAACAATTGTAAGCAATTTAGATCCGTGTAATATGTAAGCACTCACTACATCCATGTATGATCTAGTGTTATGTACATTGTAAGCATGTATAGTGTGAATAGTTTAGTACCATGTATGTAGCAACAAATGAGTTTCATGTATAATGGAAACAAATAAGTTTTTCATGTATGATGTAAATATATTGAGTATCGTGGGCAACCAAGCTTTATGTATTATGTGGTTAATCTAGTACTGTGTATATTGCACCCAACTTAGCTTCATGTATCATGTAATCGATCTTGTATCGTGTATGTTGTAAACAACTAAGGTTCATGTAGCGTGTAATCAATCATGTATATGGTAAACGACTACGTTGTATGTATCATATGTTTGTGAATAACTGAGTCTCATGTGATTTGTGGATGTTCGTGTGTAAGCTATTGAATCTCATGAGTGACGTACATTAATGAATTTGTTTGCATAGGTGGTCGAGTGTCGAGGACATGTGTGTTGTTTGATATTCATGAAAAATGCGGGTAGTCGAGTTTTAAGGTGTCGGTGTTTGTATGTATGGTAAATGCTCATGCGGAAAGACTCATCTTCTTGAAATTGGCTAGCAAGCTCAATATAATAGTGGCAAACCGCGGTAGGTGTAAATAGTTCGAACAACGACAAGATAACGTAAATGATTACAGTGCGAAATTTTATTCTAGATTGGGTCTTCATCATTTGACTCCATCTTGCACTAGCTTCAATTGGTCTCATTCACTGTCTCGGTGTTGACTTGATTTCCGTTGGTGTTTATGTTGAAAGTACGTCCACGAGCACCACCTTGGACAACGTTGACAATCCGGGGACATCGGTGACGGAAATGGTTTGGGTCGCCACATTCAAAGCAAGCTCGTCCATCAGTAATAGCCGGAACCACTTGGTTTATCCCTTGCTGCACGGTCCTGTTCCCTTGGTTGGTTTGAGTAATGGGCGGTCCAGATCGGCAAACATTGGTAGTATGGCCATATCTCCCACAGTTGGCACATAGACGGCATGGTATTTTTAGGAAGTGATGATAATTGCATGTGTTGCACAAAGGGTTGTTGCCCATATATGGTTTCTTATTCTGGTTCAAATGGTTTAGTGGAGCAACTTGGTTGATTGGTACCGCAGGGATAGCGATAGCGAAATTTCGTTTATTATTGTATTGGGGAAGTTTGGGTTTGTCTTCTCTAGGGGGTTCAAAAGGGGCTGCTGGGTCAGTGACTTTCATTGCACCCTTCCTTGATAATGTACCCGTCTTCACGTGGTTATCAGTTAATGTGGCAGCTAGGCGAATAGCGTCTTCAAGAGTTGCTGGGTTTCTTCCTAGGACAGTATCCTGAATCTGCCTAGGTAAACCACCTATGTATTTGTCAATGCATCGGGCTAATGGTGTGACCATGTGGGGCACAAGAAGACTTAACTCGTGGAAACGAGTTGTGTAGGCCATACTTTCACCGCTGTCTTGGGTAAGATCCCAAAACTCAGCTTCCAACTTCTTCATTTCATTTCGAGGACAGAACTCCTCGGTCATGACCCTTTTCAATTCTTCCCACGGTAGGGACATTGCCACATCCAGGCCCCTAGTTCTTTTCTCACCATTCCACCAGGTGAGCGCCCGTTTCTGGAAGACGCTGGTGGCATGACGAACACGGAGGTTGTCGGGACAGTCACTATTGAGAAAAGTGTTCTCAATACTCTCAAACCATTGAAGGAGTCCCGTGGCTCCTTCGGTGCCATAAAATGTGAGGGGATTACATGAGTTGAAGTGTTTGAAGGTACATTGTGGTGGGTCGGCACCACTGCCACCATCAGTATTAACACTACCGCTGGCGTTTCCATTATTGTTGTTGTTGGCTTGAGTTAGTTGAGTTACTAGCTGAGTGAGGAGAGTGGCAAGGTTGGTGTTATTGTTGTTGTTGGCATTGTCGGTGTTGCGGTGGTTGCTGTTACGACGAGGAGGCATTCTATACAAAAAGAGAATGATGTAAAAGAGTTGTGAGGATTTATAAAAAAATTTGTTGAAATTTAGGATAGGAGGAATAATAACACATTTATTTCATAGTTCGGATGGTATTCAAGTAATCACATTACTGCTTGAACTTTATGACATATTAAGGTTACTTAGACTTATAAAATTTTCAAGGAGACGTGCTTTAACCTATAGGTAAACACTCATCCCGGGAATTCCCAGGAAAGCACACGGATCCCTCGGTTGATTGGGATTTATATGAAATGCTTTCCTAGACAGAAAACCCAGGGTACAGGTGTTACCCTTCCAGATTGCACGTGTCCTTTAATAATTATCCAAGTCTAAAATCCTTAACGAGGTGCAAAAGAAAATTTAATAGACTAGCGTCCATGAGTATGATGTCCCACAAGCGATGATGATGACGACATAGAAGCAGGCAAGAGGGATATGTGGTTTAGGCTATGGGTGTGAATATTGTTTGATCAGTTTATTGCCTAGGTACACCTAATATGTCATGAATTCTAATAAACATTTTAGGTAGCAAGTAAACCAACACCTGAGTTAATGAACATGTAACACATAGCATGTAGATAGTAATGAATGTAAGCACAAAAGTTATCAGGTAGTGTGACACATAAGTCATCATGTATCGCATCATGTAGTGTAATTACTTATGATAGTATATAGAAATATTTCTACAAGAAGTAATCATGTAACACGTAGTAGCATGGCATTGTATGGGTGTCCTAAGGTTATAGTCTAGGTCAAGAGTGTCTAATAACCTAATTCCCTATAACCAAGGCTCTGATACCAATCTGTCACACCCCAACCAGCGGCGGAAACGTCGGGGCGTGAAGCGTGCAGACTGTTCATAAGCTCATGGTTGACTAAAGTTGTAATATATTAAATAACCAATTCTATTTCATATTTCAAGTAATCAAGTAGAATGTTTACAAGAATCAAAATACAAAATTTCTTTATCAATTTAGATACTAGGTCCAGTTCCTATGTGTAGCATCTTGGATATGAACTCAAAGCTTAGTACCTGAAACATGTTTAAAACGAGAGTGTCAACTATAAATAGTTGGTGAGCATACATAGGTTTTGACACCACAAGTAAAGTTCAAATGTTTTGTGTACAATTCATATGATACATGGTTTAAGAAGCATTTATGGAGAATCTAAGTTAAGCTAGTTGCACAGATGTAACCTTGTAATTGGATAACATACCAATGTTAACCAAATGAAGGGCACAACATACCAATGTTGGCCCGATGGAGGGCATAACATACCAATGTTAGCCCAATGAAGGGCATAGCAACACATGCTATCCCGCTGTATATGTAGTATAATTGCACGAGTATGTCATGTATATGTATTGTATAATTGCACGAGTATGTCCTGTGTATGTGTTGTATAATTGCACGAGTATGTCCTGTGTATGTGTTGTATAATTGCACGAGTATGTCATGTATATGTATTGTATAATTGCACGAGTATGTCCTGTGTATGTGTTGTATAATTTCACGAGTATGTCCTGTGTATGTGTTGTATAATTGCACGAGTATGTCATGTGTATGTAGCCTTAACAGTTAGTATTCTGGCACAACGCATAAATAAACGCATATGACCATATGGTAGAATTGTACGCACGTAGTTGTAAATAGCGAGTTGTTGAAGGAACATGTTTCACCCCAAAATACGTGTAAAAAGGAAAAGGGGCTATGTAAAACTCACTTGTGTTGGGTAGTGTAGTTTGCGCAAAATCAACCAAAAATGCCAAGCGTGTTGTAGGTCGCTACGATTGACCTATTGGATAAATGTATAACGCGTGTCATTGTTTGTGTTATTTTTATGTCGAAAATGGATTTGTACGTTTAGGGTTTGTTTGAAATAAATAAATAAATAATTTTATTTATCTATTTAGTACATTTTAAATAGTAGTGATATATATATTCTTTAAAATGTAAATTTAAATAACTGATATATATTTATATTTATTTAAATATAAATTTAAATAAATAATATTTGTTTAAGTCGAAATATATATTTGTATAAATGGTTTTATAAAAATGATTATATAAACTCACGATTTCATCGGTTTCGAACTATCGGGAATTAATCGTTTTAAATTTCTAAATCAAGGATTTGGTTTATAAATGATTCCCGGGTCTTGGGATTTTATAAAATACTTTTTATAATTACATTTTGAAATTTTTGGCTAAAATATGTTAAATAGACTTTAAAACAGAAAAATAATTGATTCTGGTCAAGGAGCACGACCGTGCTCAAGTAGGGCACGACCGCGCTCGTTGCCGGGCGTGACCGTGGTGGTCTGAGCGCGCCCGTGGTCGAGTCAGAAGGCACTACAGAGGTTCTGGACATGGAGCACGACCGTGCTCGTATCTGGCACGACCGCGTCTATAGTTTGTTTTTGGTCAAGACTCGTTTGCTCGGTAAGCACGACCGGGCCACACCTGGGGCACGACTGTGCTTGGTCAGGCACGACCGCGCTCAGGGATGAGCGCGACCGTGTCGGGTCTTTTCCAGACCCAAATCCGTCGATTCTTATATTAAATGTTTCTGTATTCTTAGGGCTTTCACTTAGTGGATGATTGCGAAGCTATCTATGAGTTTTAATTGGATTTATTTCGTGTTTAAAAGGTAGTTCGACTAAAAGTTTAGTTTCGGCTTTTCGTTCAAAAATCGGACAGACTTGAGTGTTTCTACTACGAATTGGCATAGGGCTTTCGTAGTAGAGGATGATACGAAGCTATTGGTGTATTACTTACTTGAGATTATTGGGCAATTGAATGCGGTCGGCTACGGGTCGCGTTTTCGAGCATCTTGGCGATCGATCGGGCTCCAGAAGTGTTGTGAGTGTCGAATGAGAGTTCTGAGAGACTGAGTGGGTGTATGTGAGGGTGTAAGGGGCATTGGATTCTCCTTATAACGTCAAGTTTGCGAATTCATGATTGTGGTGGGAGTGGGTAGTTGATGATTGAAAATCGGAGACGTGTTTCAGATGGTGTACAGTTGCGTATGGTCGGACGCGTGAAATCCGGCCTTAACGTGATTTGATTCGACGAGCATGGACCACTGACTGACTCTGCGGAGTCACGTGGTTTCATCAGCGCGACCGTGTCTACTTTAGGCGCGACCGTGCTTAGGTCGGCAGGTGCGACCGTGCCTAGACCTAGGCGCGACCGTGCTTGCCTAGTTTTGTAGTTTTTGAGTTTTGTCAGTTTTGGTCCTCGGGGCTTGTGAGATAATTGCGTTTTTGTTTAATTTGTTATTGTAATAGAATAGTTTGTATATGTAACTGTATCGTAGTTTGTTCGTACACGAATCGAAACTGAAATGTGTTTGTTTATTGAAATCAAACGATTACATGATGAAAATTAGAAATGTTACAAAAATGATGTCATGAAAAAGGGAACGTCCACCCTAGACATCAGTTGAAAGAAATGGCTTACGTAAAACCTTGGTTTTGTAAATTAAACGTTTGTGTACAATATAAGGGTTTATCCCTGTTATAATAAAATGAAACGGGAGATTCCCCGTCTTTTGAAAAGATCCTGAGGTATTCAAAATATTCCGCTGTGTTTATAAATCTCTGATGAGATAAAATAAGAACCAGGTACCAATCGTGGGTTGCGCGCCCGGGGTTTCCTAAACCCGGGGTGTGACACTAAAACAGTAAAATTGGGATCTTGAACTCACCTGGATTTTCGGTCTACTGTGGAAACTAAAAGCTTTGGGCTATACGAGTGCTATGTGATCAGTACATAAGTCAAAGTACAATTTTCTATTATTTCATGCAAGAGTCGGCAGTTTTGTGGGTATCGCCTGAGAGTGTCGGCAAAGAGAGTCGCTAGCCACACTCGAGTGTCGGCTAGGAGAGTCTCTAGCCACACTCATGAGTGTCGCCTGAACTTGCGTTCAGGACTTTGTGGTGTAATGGGTCGATACTCAGCCTTTTTTCGTAGAGGGCCGATTCCCAGATGGTCGACTCTCAGACAATCGACTTTCTGACAGCTGACTTTCTCCTTCTTCCTCGCCGAGAGTCGCCACTTGCAGGTAGCCGACTCTCGAGAGTCGGCTCAAGAACATTTGAGCATTTTCAGGTCTAATTTTGTGACAATCCGGACTTTTAGATTAACTCCGTTAACTTAACCTAAGTAAACCCAGTTAAATACTAACCTAGTTAACCTAACTCAAATTCTAGGGACTATGTCTGCCATTATCTAAACTCAAACTACAAGGACTAATTCTGTAATTAGCCCAAACTCAATTCTAATTGATTTTGTAAAGCCAAAGTCAATATTTCAGTTCCTGTTGACTTCTGAAAGTCAACTAACCAAGTTCTTAACCCAAATTCAAACCCTAAGGACTAAATCTGCCTAATTTCTAAAACTCTATTGCATGAAACTTGAGGGACTAAACCTGTAATTAACTCAAATCTAATTCTGTTTGACCTTGAAAGGTCAAAATCAAGTGTTATTTGTTCGTGTTGACTTCACAAAGTCAAACCTCTTGATTCTAGACTAAAATGCGCATTAGAAGCTGAATTTCGTGCAAATTGATAACTGATATGCACTTCAATACATTAAACGACAATCATTAGGTCATTTAACATCGAAATTGATTCGAAATCAAACCAATTTATGACTAGTAAAGCCGTAACCGTCGACATGTTGATATTGCTCATCGAATTCGTCCATTTCTATCATCATTTCATAATTTAACCATCTGCACACATTGTTCGAACCTCCCTGAAGCTTTTGCACGACTCACATCGGTCGGAGAAGTAGCCGGAGCAGCCGGAGGTCAAGCTTGCAAAGCCGCAACTGTGGTTCGATCGACCTCCACCACCCGACATCATTTCAGGTAATCGAATACACCATTAGCATCGTTTTTATACTCAATTCAAAAGCCCTATGATAAATTAACCTCACAACATCGAATCGATCATGATCGAGATCTAGGGTTCATATGTGTTCCTGTTTAATCGAATTCCTACCTACACTTGATCTTAATGAAATTAAACTATACCAACAGTTTTGAAATGTCCTAATTAACAAAAGCCCTATGATTCCAAGCCTTGACTTTACAGAATTTAATCAAATCGATCTGGTGTTCATAAACTAAGGTTTTGGGATTTCAATCGAGTTATTAACCGATCTAAACTTGATAACTTTTCAATTAAACTTATCACTAGATTCTCAATATTGTGTTTAACAAAACCCCTATGCTTTCTGGTTGATTGTAAATCCAAATCATTGGATTTGGAAGGGGGTTTTGATCGGGTCGCGTGGGTGGGGATGAACACAGATGTATTCATGATTAAAAACATTCCAGAACCGGTTTGAATGCGATTCCCTAGCGGGCAGGGTTGGTTAGAGTGTTGGTGTGTGGGGGAGGAGACCCGGGTTCGAGTCCCTTCACCCCCTTTTCTTTTTTTAAACAAGTTTTTACTAATATTTTAATTATAAAATCACTCCCCATATTATTATATTTACATATTAAGGTGTTTTAGCCCCGGGGAAACCACCCGTAGGCTCGGGTTTAGCTTTATAACCTATTGTTAATATTATTACCCACTTATAAAATAATATATTTATATTATTTTCAACCCGTGACCCCTATTATAAAATAATATATATTTATATATTATTTCGCCTCGTTTATAAAACTCGTGTAACGTTTCAAACTAATTAATAATATAATTATTTATATTATTTACTCACGTTAATATCCTCGAATAAAAATAATATATTAATTATTTTTGCCACTTAAGTGATTATCGTATATTTTCCTACGAGTTCAAAAAAATAATATAATAAATTATATTATTTTCCTAGACCATTTTAAATGGTACCAACGCACGAATATATTTATTAATTAATATTATTCGTAATTAGAAACGTTCGACACATAACGCATTTATCTTAATTATCATATTAAGAAATCCGTATTCCCGTGGACAAGTTCGTCTACTCGTTAATCCTAAGTGTGTTTTATGATGTTCTAATCTTCCGTGTCGTCGTCACAAAATCTCATTGCATCCCTAATTGTTATGTTTATAATTCTAGGGCATACGTAAGCCGTTTCAGGCTAACACTGTGGTCCCAAATCTCATACTTGTGTGATATTACCTACTACGTAACGCAGGTGAGTTTCACGGCCCCTTTTTACTCGTTTTCCTGTTGGGGGAGAAACATGTACACAAATCAACATCTTTTACTTGTTTTCCCGTTGGGAGAGAAACATACACGCAAGCAATCATACTTTTACTTGTTTTCCCGTGGGGGAGAAACAGGCACGCAAACAAACATTATTTTGCATGTTTTTCCCGTTGGGAGAGAAAACATGACGCAAACTCTTTTGGTTATTGTAACTCATATGATATCACTGTTGATACTAAGCGTAACACACTATCATTGAAAAGTCACACACATCGGACCGTTAATATGGATTTAGCGAGGGAATGTTTGGTAGTACTACTGGGTTTGACAAGCCCCACCCGCGTTAGTCGCGCTAACTCGATTGGAGGTCGAACGGGTGAAATATTGGCCTAAACACATTAGTCAGATTTGATAGACCTGGCTGGAGGCAAACAAACAAACACAATGTCAGCTTCGGTTGCGAGCGCTTTAGTAAGACATGAACATAGGTTAGCTACATATAGATATGCATATTGAATGTATATAATCTGATAAACACTCTTATTACAACTTGAAACCTGTGAACTCACCAACCTCGTGTTGACACTTTTCGTACATGTTTTCTCAGGTCGCTAAGGCACGGGTTGCACAACTAGGACATGCATGGAGTCCTACTATCATTTCACTCATATGCAAACATTTATAACAATTCACTTACTTTTATTAAACTAAACTTTGGCGCGTTGTTTTGAGAATTTACTTTCTTGTTTAAACCCTTCCGCATTAACTCTGAACTTTTATGTTATGACATTTCAAGTCCCATATAGTGTCGTTTGATGTAACTAATGACTGAGATCCTGGTGTGTCACATCCCTAACGGTAAAACTCCGTTAGTGGAATTTGGGGGTGTGACAAATTTTTTATCCAAAACCTTAACTTTTTACGTTAAAAACGTTTATCTAGCTTCCATGAAGCTAGATCTGAGCTTAGATTCACTTTTCATACGTAAAAATCCTTCCTTTATGTTTAAAAACCCCATAAACCCTAAAACCCCATTTTTGAAGAAAAAACTCAGATCTGAGATCGACCTTACCTCAAAACTCGTGGTTCTTCGTGTAGAAACGATCAGGAATGATGGAGAAACAAGATGTAGCAGAAATTAGGGCTTGGATGTTGTTCCTCAAACTTTATCTCTCTAGAACCTTAAGCTTTATCTCTATAGGGTTTTGAGTTGGAGAAGATGATGAAGAAATGAGGAAGAGGAGCTGATTCCTCCTATATATACATGGGCTATATCGTCCATTGGTGCCGAGCCCAAACCCGCTCCCTACTTTTCATTAAACCCCCTCTTAATTTCCGATCTCGTTATTATTCTTTCGTTTAATTATTTCTGGATGTTACAACCGTGGTAGTGGCGGTGGACACTAGTGGTTTGCGGACTGTAAAGTAAGAACAACGAACCAGGGGCATATCGATTATGGAAGGAGGGGTAGCACCCGCTACCCCTCAACTTCTCTGGCAAAGTGGATTTTTTTTTTACGTTTTATGTATTACGTTACCCCTGAAAATATATTTGGCTATCCCTCAATATTTTTTTTAAATGCCAAAACTAATTATTGATTAAAACTCTAAAGCCCAAGTTTATAAAACTAAAAACCCAAGTTAATTAGAAGATTTAAAAACCAAAAGCCCAAATTAATTTAAACTTAAAGCCCAACTCCAAGATAAACCCATCTAACAATTAACAAAATAAAAAAAATCAGGACTTTCAATTTACTCCACAACGCACGAACAGCCCCACCCACTCACCTAGCGCTCCTGCCTCCCAGCCACCCACCCAAGCCGCCGCCCGCCGGAGTCGCGGGTCGTTTTTTTTAATGTACGGTAAAAAAAAATTTTGCTACCCCTGAAAATATGTTCTAGATCCGCCACTGCAACGAACATCGATTAAAAGTGATTAGGGTTTGATGTGACATACTTGTTGGGATCGAAAATGCTATTTCAAAAGATCCTCTGCAATGCAAAAGCTCAACTATAAAAATGCTATTTCAAAAGATCATTACCTTCAATCCCTGATTCCTGAACCGGTTGTATCCCTAATTCAAGTCCAATTCGAACAAAGAATGAATCCAAATACGTTGCAACCGAAAGATTGATTCAACAATTAAGATAAAAACAATCTGAATACTTTTGAATTTCAAAATCGTTAAATAAAAATTCACCAATTCGATTCAACTAAACACAAAACCCTAATTCGAGAATAATGAGAGAAAGTTTAACAAACGACGGAATGATAAGTATAGTAGAACCGATTTAGCACGATTTTCATGAGAGAATTAACACAGTAAATGATTCGAACCTTGTAGCCAAGTTGAGGTTTTGTTGAAAGTCTCACCGTGGAAAGGTATTATTCGGTTTCGCAACGAGTAAAGCTAAGTCCTCAATATGTCGGCTCGAGTTGGAGAAGTAGCCTATTGTTTGGAATTACCGGAAGAACTCGACGGTATCCACCCGACATTTCACTTGTCGCATTTATGAAAATGTCTAGTGAATGAATCGGATTTCTTACCGATTAAAGACATTGAGGTGGACAGCCGGTTGAATTATGTTGAGACGCCCATAGCAATCGCTGATTATAAAGAGAAGAAGTTGCGTAATAAAGGGATTCGACAAGTGAAGGTTCAATGGAAACACTGTAAAGGCTCGGAAGCCACGTGGGAGTCAGAGGATGAGATGAGACAGTTGTACCCTCGGTTATTTGACTTATGACAGGTTTCGAGGATGAAACCTCTTGTAAGGAGGGTAGACTTGTAACACCCGAAAATTTATAAAGATTAATGAAAGGGGGTTTTCTGGAAGGCTTGAAGTGGAGGGACTAGTTGGAAAACTTGAGGAAACAACCCTACATTGCCCCTAGACCATGCCCTTGCATCGAAAACTTCACCATTCCCCCTCATCTCAAAACCGCAAACTTGAGAGCCTTCGGAGGAGTTCTCGGCTGGAGTAAAAGGCAAGGATCTTGTCAATTTTTAGCCACCTTTCATCTAAACTTCTGCTGAGGATCATTGGAAGAAGCCGAGGCTTGAATTCTACGCGTTTTTGAGGTAAGAAACCGACCTAAACCTCTATCTTTGTTCTTGACGGTTTTTGGGGGTTTTAATCCAAAAAGGTTGGGTTTTTACACGTAGAATCAGATAAAGGATTTAGATTTATCACTATAGATGTTTTGAACGTATAAAGTTTCAAGCTTGATATCTTAATCGAACCAGATCTGAATCCATGCAAAACTAGGGTTATTGGTATGAACTACAAGTTCTCGGATGGTAGTTCTCGGCCTAGTTCTCGGGCATAGTTCTCGGGGGAGCGTGTGCCGAGAACTTCCAAGTTCTCGTGTAGGATACTTAGCCGAAAACTTCTGAAGTTTTCGTGCCTTAGGTTGAACCGAGAACTCCCAAGTTCTCGGGTATGCCTGCGAGAACTTCCATGTTCTTGGTAATTGGTTGTTGTATGAACGCGTTGTATGTGAAGCTAAGCCTTAGGATGTGTACGTACAGGTTATGAGATCTTTTAGAGACCTTTTACCGTGCTTATCTCAGGTGAGTTCTAAATGTCCCTTTTTATGAAAGTTTTATGATGTTTTGGGACTGATCGCATGCTTACGAAATATTTATCAAAATGAACGTTTATGAAAGGATTTATGAAATGTTTTGCTTGAATGCTTACGAAAGGTTTTGAATGAAAGATGTTTTAATAAAACGTACAATGCTTTAACTAAACGGTTTTATGAATGAATGTGTAACATCCTTGTTTTTCCTTGTATTTGTTTTAGTACAATAAACAATATTTCAAATCCATTTCTAGTGCAATACATTATTCCATTCTTGCAAACATTTCAAATTCAAGGTTTCATCAATACAAATTTCATAAGTTTAGATTTTACATATACACATACATATATTTTTATTTTTATTCAAATATAAAAGATTTCAATTTTGTATTTTTTCACTCCTTTATATATATAGTTATTACATATAAACCATATGTATATAAATATAGGCTTTTATAAAAATACATATGTAAATACATTATTACATTTGAAATTTATTAAGAAATTTCTCAAATTTATAAAGTATTAAGTTTTTGAAACAAAAATCAATTTATATATATATATATATATATATATATATATATATATATTTATAATTTAAACAAATTGGTTTTGAACCCCTTGGACATTTGGACTCCCAATTTTGAACCCCCACATTTGTTTTTGAACCCTTTCACCTTAAATTGAACCTATTCAATGTTTTGAACCATTAACCGCCCCCTTTGACTTTCGAAAGTCAAACATAATCGATTTGGGCAAATTCAAGCTTCAATCGATCAAACCCGGATTCTGTGGACTTGCCTTGTACGCGTAATTGATCCTCGACCATTTCTAAACCCAAATAACGTGTTAATTTAACAAGTTTCGCGGCCAAATTCGAAATTCAAACAGGTTTGACTATCCAGAGTCAAACCGAGCCAAATTCAGTCTCAAATCATGAAATTACAACGCGTTATAATCCGCAAATCACGCTCGGTCAATTCTCGCATGAATTCAAACGTAAATCGCGACCCAATTCATCGTGAATTAAACGGATTGATGCGAGAATCAATCCGACAACTGTCGTCTTCAAGTCCGGATCGAATTTATCGATTAAGATGAAATTGAACATTTAGAAGTATTCCCTCACCTTCGCATATCTCCTTACAATCTCTCTGAACACACACTCGCACCCTATTCCTCTTCCGGACCTCGATCGAGCATCAAGAACAGCGGGGCTGTCTTTCCAGCCGTTCTCACTCGTTCCTTCACCAAATCAAGTAAGTTTTACGTCGTTAGATTCGTAACTTGATGCATTCCAATAGCCCCATATTAATTCATAATGACAGGTTGTATCGGATTCGATTTCGAGTTGAGTTCATGACCTGTTCTGTGACACCCAGCATTCCAGGTCAATACCCATAGTTATATTTGCACGTTCATATTTTATATTTCCTGGAACGTTATCTTTGACATGGTATTGTCCGGACTCTCGCAAAGGAACACATGTCATATTTCAGTAATTTTAAGAATTACTAGGAAATAAACAATAATAAACCGCATTAAACGTTCGTTGGTGATTAACGAGATTTTATTCCAGTAAAAGTCTAGGGACACGTTTTAATATAAAAACGTATATATTGGTGACTAAACCTTAAAACATGGACATAAAAAAAACGTTGATTGCATGACCTTGAGTTATTTTATGTGTATACATGTATAATATAGTTAAAGTAATAACTATGTCAGGATTCACTAGCAGATTATTAAAACTAGTCAAACTACATAAAATGTAAGACGTCTTAATAATTAAAGATATTAAAGCGGGTATTAATTTCGGGTAATATACCACGTCTAAATCAATCACATCATCATCATGATTGCTTTGCTTACACAACACTCAAGCGTCATAATCATCATGATTATGACCAAGAGTGCAAGCAACTTAAAGATCACATCACCATCATTATATCTTTGCTTGTACTCCACTCCAATATCAAATCGTAATGATAATGACTTGTTGAGATCTACATTCAACCCCCGTTCCATCTAATAATTATATATATATATATATATATGTGTGTGTGTGTGTGTATATATATGTAAAAATATCTAGGTAAATATATACAAAGTTATCGGATCATTAAAAGTTCATACACCGGGTATATTATCACGGGATCACCTACCGGGCTTACACTACCTAAATACCATCTAGTAATCATTGTAATGATAACACTTGAGGTGACAACACCCACCTTGCCACCAATCCATCATGAACCATGATTACGTCATAGGAACCCATACTCAATCAAGTGTATTCACAAGCAAAGGTCTCATCCATCATCATTAGTAATCATGATGATTACTTGAACACTCCAACTCTCTTTCTCTGTATATATATATGATTCCTACACACACACACACACTTGCATCTTTGAAAAATCCAAGAACAAAAAAAAAATCTAAAGAGTCTAGCTAGAACTTGGGAGATTCAAGGGAGCTTTGAAGGATTAAGGGTCAGTTTTGCTAGCATAACAAGTCATCATCACTTTCTAACCGTTGTTCTTCACCTAGCTTTGTCTAGTGGGTACGGATAGACAGGAACTTGTAACACACTGTTATTTGCTAGGATTTCATCGGACACAAGGTGAGTTCACGGCCCTCTTTTCGCTTTTTAATGCTTTGTAAACTGCGGGGGAGAAACATACTTACACATTATGTATTACATTATTGTTTAATACATTTAGAAACATTGTTGAGAAAACATTGCAAACATTTTATATATGATAACAAGGAAACAAGACACTAACATTATGTCGTACATGAGAAACAATATAGCGCTTAAAGTCCCCGGATTAACACTTTTTGTAACCATTAGCTATGGTCTTAGCCTGGGATTCTATGGAAAGTACTATTGGGGGTGACGCCCTCGGTCATGGTTAGTCGCGCTAACCGGGGGTCCACATGGCCGAATGACCGCATATTGTCTTATTCTCATGGTTTAGCGAGGGAGGGGCATTCATTTGTCATGTTTTGGTTACGGTTTCATGTACGAACATAGGTATTTGTAAGCCTAGCTAGCTTACGAATGGATCAATAACACTTGTTTCGTTTATCATATGCGTTTAGAATTATTTGTACTTATTTATGACGGTAATGTCATGGGCAATGTTTTCGGGTAAAACTACTTATTTTATGACGGTTAAGTCATGGATACGTTTTCGGGTAAAACTACTTATTTTATGACGGTTAAGTCATAGATACGTTTTCGGGTGAAAACTACTTATTTTATGACGGTTAAGTCATGGATACGTTTTCGGGTGAAAACTACTTATTTTATGACGGTTAAGTCATGGATACGTTTTCGGGTGAAAACTACTTATTTTATGACGGTTAAGTCATGAATACGTTTTTGGGTGAAAACTACTTATTTTATGACGGTTAAGTCATGGATACGTTTTCGGGTGAAAACTACTTATTTTATGACGGTTAAGTCACGGATACGTTTTCGGTGAAAACTACTTATTTTATGACGGTTAAGTCATGGATACGTTTTCGGGGAAAACTACTTATTATTTATGACGGTTAATTCATGTATAGTTTTTCGGGGAAAACTACTTAGTTTTATGACGGTAAAGTCATGTGCATGTTTTCGGGAAAAACTACTAGCACTGATATAACTATCTCTGTGAACTCACCAACCTTTGTGTTGACACTTTGAAGTATGTTTCTCAGGTAACCCTTAGCCATGGCGCGGTTGGAATAGTCTAGCTATGCTGGATTAATTCCTAATAACTTGAAGGGCATAGAGTATCAAGTCTCAAGTCTATCGTTGATCTAGAAGAACTTAGATCATTGTATTACTTAGTTTTAGTAATTGTGTATGTATCCAAGTCTTAGAAATCACTATTACAGCTTCCGCTATCGTGTAATAAACCAATCGTTGCAACCTTTATTTATTTATTAAGTAAATAAATTTGGGGGTGTGCAAGATTGGTATCAGAGAAATGGTTTTAGCGAATTAGGTTTCCTTAGTGACACCTAGGCTCTATCCGGACTCATTTAGGGACCAAGATTTCTAAGACTTGCATCACACTAAGAACACCTAAGACTTAAGTATGGGAATTCCAATCGTTGCCGAACAACTTGTGTAGACTATTAGTGTATGGAGTTACACTAGGGTATCATTAGCTACACTAATGCATAATACAATTACATGGCACATGTAACTAACACTTAACACGAACAACGACGTGGAAATAATAAACACGTACAACGTTTCTCAACAAAGTGTTATTGTTCGGATTACGAATTAAGGATAACGGGTACTCAGCACACTGCAACCCTAGAAGATCGAGTTACGAGCTGAGCTTGGGCGACGACGGTACCACAACAGGCTGAACCCGTACCAGGACCTGTACCGATACCTGCACCACACCTACAACTATTCCAGCCGTGGAGGCAGCTTTCTTTTTGACATATGTGCGGTGTAAATACTCTCCTTCATAAGTTGCCGGATCGGATGCCTAGACTTTCGCCATGAGATATGGCAGAAAGGATTGCCAAGACAGAAGGGAATCTGAGGTGGATAAGCAGGACTAAATGGGAGAGAACTCCAAGGGTCAGGAGACCCAGACATTCATCAGGATCATGTGGATCCATACGTACATACAGACTTGGAGCATGAGTTGCTCGACACTGATTTGAGGATCTCTGCCCTACACATAGTGCCTGGCTTCCATACACATTTTATTCTTGAGACACACTAGTGGTGCCTCTCTACCATTAGCCTCATCCGGCAATAGCCATATTCGGTAGATTCATGAGTATTGGTACACATAATTAAGAGTAATCCGATAGAACAATACACATTCCTGCACAGGTGTGCAGACACGATCTAATGAACATTTCAAATCCCATTGATTTAAAAGCTGTGGATAGAGGGAACATTACAGGGATCATGCAAAGTAAATTATCATTACGGGAGCACACGTAATCATAATTTACAGTGCATGGGAACTTTAGTGAGTCTTGCTGTCCACGTAATCATAATTTACAGTGCATGGGAACTTTAGTGAGTCTTGCTGTCCAAGCTAATGATCAACCCATGTTCTCGATCACTTGATTAAGGATTGGATCTTAACAAATCGGAATTCTCAATTAGGTGTTCACAAAGCATTCTCCTAGTTTTGGAGGCACGAGAGAAATTCAAATTGAATTCAACCAATCCTTAGTGAGTCCTGAACGAAGAAGGAATTCGCACATTCATTCTTTGAGATCCTACTTGTCAGGAAGGCTTCAAATTGAGCGTTACCACAACTAACACTTACAATAATTGCACAATTATTGTGGGAGATTATAGCGTAATCTCAGGATCCCTCATACAGTTCAGTCTCACAATTGCTTGAAAGTTACGCCAGGAGTGCTATGCACTAATGGGGCAAAAGATTATTCTGATCCGCATACACATGGCACCTATGGGATATTGTGGAAGCTCGACATGAGTCAAGTAGGTAATCTGACATTTCAGGATATTGGTCAAACAGGGTTGTTCTCACAACCTTTGACATTCAGTACACCTTTAAGTCTGACTATTCTTTCGGTGATGAATAAGCCGTGATTTATTCTCAAGCGAATGCCAAAGAAACCTAAGTGTGGACTAACGACAATTGTCGCAATAACAGAAGGACGACGTACAAAAATCTTAAAGGAGTCCCAAATGCGGAATTTCTTGCTAATCTCATTAGCTCATGATATGCATAAGTTACGAAAGCATGAGTTGTTCACAACAGACCACTGTCCACAAGGATTCGAGAAGGATACCCTCTGTACCCGCACTTTCCCAAAGATCGTCTTGTTGAATGGATCCCAGTTTTCAGCTTAGAGGAGAGGCGTGGTCACCTCTCTCACTCCCAGTTTTCTATAAATAAGGAGCTCTAGGGCATCTATTGTTAAGAAACGACTTCTTAACGCAGGCTCATGAAAAATACAAAATTTTAATGTTTAACACTCATTACCTCAATGTTATGACCTGAGTCCTTGTACTAAGGACTTCAGGCTAGGACCGGTAAGAGTGCAATACGTAATGGTAAGTCACCAAAGTACCATTCGAATGCCAGGGAAGTGTAGACACACTGTATGACCAGTAGTTGGCCATCAACTCTTTCTGCCAACTTAATGGGTTGACAAACCCATAGCCCATTTTGGGGAAAGCACTAATTCGATGAGACCATTCTCACAGTATCGTTGTTCATTTACTCACCTAAACGGAATGTGAATATTCCAAACAAACATAGAACTTCGTATGACTTACATACTTCGAGAGTATGGTGGTCAAGCCATGAGTTTAAATATCAGGAAGTTACAACCCAAAGGCTGGTCTGCCTCGGAAGGGTGGTACACGCAAGGGTAAAGTGGTGATTAGACTCGAACTTTGCTAGTAAGAGCACACAGGGAACCTTGAAATATTAAATCCATTATGACCCATTTTAATGGAAGATCTTAGAAAACACGAAACCTGAAATAAGAATAAAGTCTTAGTCCAAGAAAAAGCTTTCGAAAAGCATAAGAGGGACAAACATAAAGTTTCGTTTCCATATTGTTTCATTACTACACGATCTTCAACTGAAACCTGAACATCTCGTCGAGTAATTCCTTTCAAAGATCTATAGAGAACTGGCTATTGTGCATCATAATGCGTAGATGAATAGAGGGTATGTGTCATACACTCAAGATTCTCAGGCACCATTTCTATCATTACCAGGAATGAGTATCACATAACCCCACCATATTGAGGGAAATCAAATAAGGGGTTCTTGCACGGATAATATCAATAGTCGGAGAAGTATTCGCCTTGGTTTCGAATACGGACTACCAAGTAAATGGAAATCAAATAATTGGAGCCTAAGTTGGATGATACAGACAAAAATTTAGGTACCAAGTACTGGTAACCTATGTGGGTGGTTATGGATGAAGTCCATAAGTCCAAGTACGCTGTTCATCCAGGATCGAATAAAACGTATAGGGATCTCGAAGAACTCTATTGTGTGGCTAAACATGAAAGGAGAAATTGCTACCTATGTTGGGAGATACCCGACAGTAAGGGCAGAATGTTAAGAATCACCTAGGTGACCACAACAACATGAGATTCCTCGATGGAAATGGGAACAGGTTTCCATGGGTTTCATTACAAAATTACCCAAGACGTCGAGCGAGTATGACGCTATATGGGTAAACGTCGATCGTTTGACGAATCCGTTCACTTTTTGCCAATCAAGGAGACAGATAAAACTAAGAAGCGTGCAAGGCTAAATATTAATGAAATTGAGGCTAGGCATGGTATGCTAGTTTCCGTTATCTCCAATAGGGACAGTCGATTCATGTCAAGAATCTGGCAGTCAGTACAAGAAGCCTTGGGCACACGCCTTGACATGAGCACTGCATATCATCCCCAGACGGACGGTCAAGGTAAAAGGACCATCCAAATTTTAAAAGATGTGCTCCGTGCGTGTGTAATCGATTTCGGAGGAAATTGGGATACTCACCGCCGTTGGCTGAGTTTTCATATAATAACAACTACCATACTAGCATTAAAGCTGCTCCGTTGAGGCTTTTTTTGGTTGTAAATGTCGTTCATCGCCATGTTGGGCGGAGGTTGGTGACAAGCATGTGACTGGTCCTGAGATTGGCCAGGAAACCACTGACAAGATCGTCGAAATCAAGGATCATCTAAAAGCCACTCAAGACAGACAAAAGAGTTGTGCTAGCAACAGACGAAAGCCACTAGAATTCCAAATTGGAGACCGAATTTCGTTAAAGGGTCTCGCCTTCGAAAAGAGTTGCCAGGTTAGGCAATCGTATCAAACATAACCATAGATACATCAGACCGTTTGAAATACGGGCTAGAGTTGACCTTGTAGCCTACAAGCTTAATTTGTCACGAGAACTAATCAATGTACATAATACGTTTCATGTGTCAAATCTCGGGAAGTATTTATCAGACGAAATGTTAATCATACCGTCTGGTGAGATTCACATAGGTGAAAAACCACACCCTGTTTAGGAACCTATCGAAATCACTAACTAAAAGGTCCAGGGAATAGGGCGTAACCGTATTGAATTGGTTAATGTACGTTAGAACTTGGAGCGTGACCCTGAATATACATGGGAACACGAAGATCAAATGAAAACCAAGTACCCGTCCTTGTTCACAAATACACCAATTCGAGATAACACAACGGAATTTCGGGACGAAATTCTCTTTAACAGGGGGAGAATGTGACACACAGTATTCCAGGTCAATACCCATAGTTATATTTGCACGTTCATATTTTATATTTCCTGGAACGTTGTCTTTGACATTGTATTGTCCGGAGTCTTGTAAAGGAACACGTGTAATATTTCAGTAATTTTAAGAATTACTAGTAAATAAACAATAATAAACCGCATTAAACGTTCGTTGGTGATTAACGAGATTTTATTCCAGTAAAAGTCTAGGGACACGTTTTAATATAAAAACGTATATATTGGTCACTAAACCTTAAAACATGGACATAAAAAAAACGTTGGTTGCATGACCTTGAGTTATTTTATGTGTATACATGTATAATATAGTTAAAGTAATAACTATGTCAGGATTCACTAGCAGATTATTAAAGCTAGTCAAACTACACAAAATGTAAGACGTCTTAATAATTAAAGATATTAAAACGGGTATTAATTTAGGGTAATATACCACGTCTAAATCAATCACATCATCATGATTGCTTTGCTTACACAACACTCAAGCGTCATAATCATCATGATTATGACCAAGAGTGCAAGCAACTTAAAGATCATATCACCATTATTATATCTTTGCTTGTACTCCACTCCAATATCAAATCGTAATGATAATGACTTGTTGAGATCTACACACCCCCGTTCCATCTAATAATTATATATATATATATATATGTGTGTGTGTGTGTGTGTGTATATATATATAAAAATATCTAGGTAAATATATACAAAGTTATCGGATCATTAAAAGTTCATACACCGGGTATATTATCACGGGATCACCTACCGGGCTTACACTACCTAAATACCATCTAGTAATCATTGTAATGATAACACTTGAGGTGACAACACCCACCTTGCCACCAATCCATCATGAACCATGATTACGTCATAGGAACCCATACTCAATCAAATGTATTCACAAGCAAAGGTCTCATCCATCATCATTAGTAATCATGATGATTATTTGAACACTCCAACTCTCTTTCTATATATATATATATATACGATTCCTACACACACACACACACTTGCATCTTTCAAAAATCCAAGAACAAAAAAAAATCTAAAGAGTCTAGGTAGAACTTGGGAGATTCAAGGGAGCTTTGAAGGACTAAGGGTCGGTTTTGCTACCATATCAGTGCTAGTAGTTTTTTCCGAAAAAATGTACATGACTTTACCGTCATAAAACTAAGTAGTTTCCCCCGAAAAACTATACATGACTTAACCGTCATA
The DNA here is from genome assembly GCA_023525975.1 of Smallanthus sonchifolius. Taxonomy (NCBI): domain Eukaryota; kingdom Viridiplantae; phylum Streptophyta; class Magnoliopsida; order Asterales; family Asteraceae; genus Smallanthus; species Smallanthus sonchifolius. The sequence goes on along the minus strand of CM042028.1, from coordinate 12,425,994 downwards.
AATAATAAGTAGTTTTCCCCGAAAACATATATATGACTTAACCGTCATAAAATAAGTAGTTTTCCTCGAAAACGTATCCAATGCTTAACCGTAAAATAAGTAGTTTTCACCGAAAATGTATCCGTGACTTAACCGTCATAAAATAAGTAGTTTTCACCTGAAAACGTATCCATGACTTAACCGTCATAAAATAAGTAGTTTTCACCTGAAAACGTATCCATGACTTAACCGTCATAAAATAAGTAGTTTTCACCCGAAAACGTATCCATGACTTAACTGTCATGAAATAAGTAGTTTTCACCCGAAAACGTATCCATGACTTAAACGTCATAAAATAAGTAGTGTTTTGCCTTTTAAACCGCCATTAGCTGCGTACCGTCCACAACCGACAAATTCGTCTAACATGACATTAATTTATGTTTTAAATGTTTAACATATTCATTTCTTTAATTAAAACAAAGTTTGTTTGCAAACCTTTCCTTAAATAAATCCTGAAATTTGAAAAACGATCAAAAAGTCCGTTTGTTCGCCCACCGACCGCCAACTATCGTACGCGAATAACGTAAATTTAACTTAAATTTTTTTAGCTAAACATACTCTTTTTGTTATGACAATCAACTTTCCTGTTGAAAACATTTGCCAATTTCGCTTAGAAATGCTTAAAATCGTAATTTTCGAATGCGCGCACTCAACCGGGCCAAACTAGGACCCAACCCACATACTCTTGGACCTAGCCCAAGCAAGAAATCCCAAAAATCCAGCCCTATATCAGCTGAATTTTGCCAATTTGAGCCCCCCTAAAACCCAAAGTGTTTTTCATGACATTCCATTTTTACACCCCTTCACCCATTAGTATAAATAGGAGGCTTAGTATGTTGTTTTCTTTGCTAATTCTCCCTCAAACACTCCCAAACCTTCATAAGTTGCAAAATCCCTGCCCTCCCCTTAGAAGTTTTCGAAAATCTTTAGAGAATTCCGGGAGCTGAAGATCAAACAAGTAAGTAACCCTCCGAAGTTCAATACCGTCTTTTATTTCATTCTTTCTTCATCCCCTCAATCTTTTTCTATTTTCTATCCATGATCAATTGATCATGTGAAACCTCAGCCCTAAAAACCTTCTAATATTCTTAATCAAACTAATAAATCAAGCTAACATCACCAACTAATAAACAAAGGATCCCGTTTGCAATGGCGGCTATGCCGTCGCATTCTGTGAATCCTCAAGACAACTATTGCAAAAGTGGCTCTGTCGATGCTTTAGTATGTTCTTGATAACTTAAAACATGCTAATAATTATGTATTATCACTTATATGAACTCACACGCTAATTTAAACATAGAATCCGCTTGCTCGTGTCGGCTATGCCGATTGCATTCTGTGATTCTCCAAAACGCTTCTGTGAATATCATGGCTAGAACTGTCACACCCCCAAAATCCACTAACGGAGTTTTACCGTTAGGAGCGTGACATAACAGGATCTTAGTCATTAGTTACGTTGAACGACTCTATATGAGTTTAAGAAAAACCACTAGTATTGCTCATAGTCACGATGCAACACTAGCAATGAAAATACTGATTTAATGTAAAACTGCGGAAGCGAAAAGTTAAATGAAAAGCATGCGCCGAAACAGTCGCGCCAAAAATAAACAATCCAACAATAATTAAAATAAAGAGTTCTTGCATTTGAAAACGATAGACTTCGAATGCATGCATGCCTTAGCTTGTGCTTGTGCCTTATTGACCTGAGAAAACATGCTAAAACGTGTCAACACTAGGTTGGTGAGTTCACAGGTTTCAAATGTTAGAAAGTTTACTAGATAATACCATTTACACTTATATCATAGGTAGCTAACCTAGTACATGTTACTAAAGCGTTTCGACATCGAAGCTGACTGTTTGTATGTTTGAACTGCCTCCTACCATGACTATCGTAATCAATGGTAAATGTTTAGGTCAATGTTACACCCGTTCGACTTCCCGTCGTGTTAGCGCGACTAACGCGGGTGGGGCTTGTCAATGCCCAGTAGTACTACTCAAGATTACCTCGCTAACCCATATACTAACGGTTCGATATGTATGGACTTTCACGATATGTTTGCGCTTAGTACACAAGTGATATAAAAGAAATGAATAATCTAAATGTTCGTACCCATGTTTTCTCCCCCAAAGTTTAAAACGTAAGAAAAGGGGCCGTGAAACTCACCTTAGAATGCGTGCGAAAGAAAGCGAACCTAGAATGCTTGACGACTAACTGCCACCTATAAACACCGGTTTATAAGTGTGTGTTTGTGCAAGATGATACGAACCCTAAGTATCCAAACAATCCCATTGTTTAAGTGTTTGAAAAGAGTTTACAAGTTTGACTCATGTTTGACTAAGTTTGACCAAGTTTGACTCGACGACCCGTTGGTGACTCGTTTAATGATTAAATGTTTGTTCAGTATAATACTTCTATATTATACACAAATGATCATACTTTAACACTTAGCAACAAATCCTATTTGTTCTAACAAACAAGCATGGTTTCCAAAAATAGAAAGTTTCAAAAAATAGAAAGTTTCCAAAAATAGAAAGTTTCCAAAAATAGAAAGTTTCCAAAAATAGAAAGTTTCCAAAAATAAAAAGTTTCCAAAAATAGAAAGTTTCCAAAAATAGCAGGTTTCTATAAATAGCAGGTTTCTATAAATAGAAAGTATGTTCAGGATTCGTGTTTCGTGGAAACTATCATCATTGATGTATACATAGCATCACTTTAACATGTCCTAGATCAGCACATCACATAGCAATCATCTAGAACCTAAACATGCAAATCATAATTCAATACAAAGTTTCCAACTTTAGTAACCTATGACTAGCATGCGTGATTTCAAACACCTAACACGTTACAACAAGTTATTGTGTCCTATCTAACATGTACCAATCATCAAACCATCTCAAGCATGTCTAAATAGCAAGTTTTAACCATTTTTAACAATTAAAGTTTCCTTATTTGAAAAGTTGACAAAACTGGGCTATGCATTCAAAATCTGATTTCACCAATCATCTAAACATGTATCAAGTAGCTCATAACCATCATCACATCATCCTAATCATGTCTAGCATGCAAGTTAGAAAACTTAAAAAGTTTCCTCTTTTAGTAACTTGTCCATTACACGCTCAATTCACAAAATTAACACATCAAATCGATTCTAAATCTTTCAACTAATATAATTACAACTATATAAATCATAATCCACGTCTAGCATTCGATTCCTATACTTCACATAATCAAAAAGTTCCAATATTTAACACGTTACTAATCACATGGATCTAGGGTTTTGCAATTAACCATAAAATCATCAAATACGTGCAAAACAATAACAAAGTTAGCATTTTTATTATAAAAATTCATGTTTGGATGAACTAGGGTTTAATCTAAAATTTAGGGATCAAAAAGTGATGAAATTGAACGAAACGACTTACGTAGAAAAGTTAGGAATGCCTAGACTAGCGCGTATCCACTTCCGGTTTCACGATCGGGGCTCAAACGAAGATTCTACGAATGGTTTCTTGGTTCGGTCGAAGTGGGGGGGGGGGTTTCTTTGAGGTCGACGGCAATGAGGTGGTAGTAGGGTTTATGTTTTAATTTTTTTTTTAAAACTTTATCCTTAATTGTGTTCATGGGTTTTTCAATTGGGCTTCTTGCTTAATTAAAGCCCATAGACTCTAATTAATTAAATAATAACTAATAATGATTAAAAACTTTCAATTATTATTTTTATAAAAACTCTAATATTTATAAAAATAATAAACACGATTAACACACGATAAACACGTACGAAAACAATAACATTCACATAATTTACGTAATCACATAAAATCATATAAAACTCGTAATTTATATTAAATATAAATTATTAATGTTCGTAATATTAATGTTCGATTAATCACCAACGTTCCGGGTTAGACTCGAGTGCGATCCGATGTGTGCGAACTAACTGACACATTTAATTAATCCTAATTAAATGCAATGTACGTGTGACTAACTGAGATAACTGAGTTTGTAACGAAAAATGTTTGAACTAACGAGGTTTGAGTTAACGGGGTTAACCTGAAAATGCTGGATGTCACATCATCCCCTTGTTGAAAGAATTTTCGTCCCGAAAATTAAGCAAAGTCAGAAACGTCTGAAACAAAAAGTTTAGGTTTGTCACATCATCCCCTTGTTGAAAGAAATTTCGTCTCGAAATTTAGTTAGTACCTTCCGTGTTTTCCGTTGAATGTTTGAACAGGTGAGGATACTTTTTCATCATCTGATCCTCGCGTTCCCACGTGAACTCCGGTCCACGCTTCGAGTTCCAGCGAACTCTGACAATAGGTATCTTACTGCGCTTGAGGGTTTTGACCTCTCGGTCCATGATTTCAACTGGTTCCTCAATAAAGCGTAGCTGTTCATCAATTTCCCACTCCTCGAGTGGAACTACAAGTGTCTCATCTGATAAGCACTTCTTTAGGTTTGAGACATGAAAGACATTATGCACTCCATTGAGTGTATCTGGTAGATTAAGTTGATATGCTACTGGACCGATCCTTTTCTCTATCTCGAATGGTCCAACGTAACGCGGGTTTAACTTTCCTTGTTTCCCAAAACGAATCACACCTTTCCACGGTGAGACTTTTAATAACACTTTGTCGCCCACTTGGAATTCTAGCGACTTTCTGCGCTTGTCTGCATAACTCTTTTGACGGTCACGAGCTGCCGCCATACGGTTTCGGATTTGCACTATTTTCTCTGAGGTTTCGTGCACAAGTTCAGGACCAGTAAGTTGACTATCTCCAACTTTAGCCCAACAAAGTGGTGATCTACACTTTCGTCCGTACAAAGCCTCGAACGGTGCGGCTTTCATGCTAGTATGATAGCTATTATTGTAAGAGAACTCCACTAAAGGCAAGTGAGTCTCCCAACTGTTACTAAAATCGATCACACAAGCTCGTAGCATATCTTCTAGGGTTTGAATGGTACGCTCACTCTGGCCATCTGTTTGAGGATGATACGCTGTGCTCATATCCAGGCGCGTGCCTAGAGCTTTCTGTAATGATTGCTAGAAACGTGAGGTGAATCGGGCATCTCTATCGGAGATGATGGAGTTTGGCACTCCATGTCGAGATACTACTTCTTTAAGATAGAGACGAGTTAACTTTTCCATTTTATCAGTCTCTTTGATAGCAAGGAAATGAGCTGATTTGGTTAGACGATCCACTATCACCTAGATTGTGTCACATCCAGAAGGGGTTCGGGGTAATTTGGTTATGAAATCCATGGAAATCTGCTCCCATTTCCACATCGGAATTTCCGGTTGTTGAAGTAATCCGGATGGCTTTTGGTACTCCACCTTGACCTTGGAACAAGTCAGACACTTGCTCACGTAGGTGGCTATGTCAGCTTTCATGTTCGGCCACCAATACAAAACTTTGAGATCTTGATACATCTTGTCGGATCCCGGATGGATAGAGTATCGGGATTTGTGAGCTTCATCCATGACTAGATCTCTTAGGTTTCCATATACTGGTACCCATATTCGTTCCACGAAGTAACGAATACCATCTGCTTTAACCTCAAGTTGTTTCTCCATACCCCGAGTAGATTCCAACGATAAGTTCTCATCTTTCAAGGCTTCAAGTTGGGCATTACGGATCTGTTCGGGTAATCCTGTATGAATAGTGAGTTGTAACGCTCTAACTCGTCGGGGTTTAGTTTCTTTTTTGCTTAGGGCATCGGCCACCACATTAGCTTTGCCCGGATGGTACTTGATTGCACAATCATAATCGTTTAACAACTCGATCCAACGACGTTGACGCATGTTCAATTCTTTCAGCTTAAAAATATGCTGAAGACTCTTGTGATCGGTGTAAATGGTGCACTTGGTACCGTACAAGTAATGTCTCCATATCTTGAGCGCAAACACCACGGCTCCTAATTCCAAATCGTGAGTCGTGTAATTCTTTTCGTGGATTTTTAACCGTCGAGAAGCGTATGCGATAACCTTGTCACGTTGCATCAACACGCAACCGAGACCTTGGATAGAGGCATCGCAATACACCACGAAGTCATCCGTTCCCTCTGCAGAGATAGGATGGGTGCGCTACATAGTTTCTGCTTCAGTAGCTGGAATGCTGATTCTTGAGTCTCGCTCCAATTATAGGGTTTATCTTTTTGGGTTAAGGCGGTGAGAGGTTGGGCAATCTTTGAAAATCCCTCGATAAAACGACGGTAGTATCCGGCCAATCCTAGAAATTGTCGAACTTCGGTCGGAGTTGATGGTGCTGCCTAATTTTTGATGGCTTCTATTTTGGCTGGATCGACATGTATTCCTTTCTCATTGATCACATGTCCTAAAAACTGAACCTCGTGAATCCAAAAATCGCATTTGGAAAACTTTGCGTACAGCTGCTCCTGTTTCAGTAGCTCAAGGATCAAACGCAGATGCTCCTCATGCTCTTCCTGATTCTTAGAGTATATGAGGATATCGTCAATGAAGACAATGACGAACTGGTCAAGGTAAGGTTTACACACACGGTTCATGAGGTCCATGAACACCGCGGGTGCGTTGGTTAATCCAAATGGCATGACCAAAAACTCGAAATGGCCGTACCGGGTTCTGAATGCAGTCTTGGATATATCTTCATCTCGAACTCTCAGCTGATGATAACCAAATCTTAAATCGATTTTTGAGTAGAAACTTGACCCTTGAAGTTGGTCGAATAGATCGTCAATGCGGGGTAAAGGGTAGCGGTTCTTAACTGTTACTTTCTTCAAATCTCGGTAATCTATGCACATTCGGAAAGTCCCATCTTTCTTTTTGACAAATAGGACTGGGGCTCCCCATGGCGATGAGCTAGGTCGGATGAAACCTTTATCCAACAACTCTTGCAGTTGTGTGGACAGCTCTTGCAATTCACTTGGTGCAAGTCTATATGGTGCCCGAGCAATAGGCGCTGCTCCGGGTGTTAGGTCAATCTGAAATTCGACCTGACGATGAGGTGGAAGACCAGGTAGGTCTTCAGGAAATACTTCTGGGAATTCACGAACGATAAGGATATCTTCTAACTTTTTCTCCTCGGAAGACTTGTCAGCAACAAGAGCTAATATCGTGGTATGACCCTTACGCAAACACTTCTGCGCCTTCATGAAAGATATGATGCCCATGACTGCACCACTTCTTTCGCCCTGAACGGATAGGGTCTCTCCACTAGGAAGGGGTATACGAACGATCTTCTCACTACAGATGATCTCAGCTTGGTTTTCAGACAACCAATCCATGCCCACAATTATGTCAAAACTGCCAAGTGTAACTGGCATGAGATCGATGTCGAGTTTGTGACCAGATAGTTCTAATTTACATCCCTTGAGAATGTGGGTTGCCTCGATTACTTTACCGTCTGCTATCTCTACGGTATAATGGTGTTCTAATAAAGTTGGGTTTATTTCTAACTGACTACTAAGTTCTCTAGATATAAAACTTCTATCGGCGCCAGTATCAAAAAGTACAGAAGCAAAATGATCGTTTAAGAGAAACATACCGTTAACAACGTTCCGATCATTCATAGCTTCTCCCGATCCAATGAAGAATGCTCGACCCTTTGCACCATTCCCGTTGTCATTACCATTTCCACCCTGGTGGTTATTACCATTTCCATTACCGCCCTGATGATTGTTGCCATTTCCATTCCCGTTTCCGTTTCTCCTCAACTGCGGACAATTTTTCTTGAAATGCCCTTCTTTACCGCACTCAAAACAGCCTTTGGGTGCGTCTCCAGGTGGTGTCTGTTTGTTCTGCAGGTCTACCCTACAGTCTTTGGCCACATGACCCATTTTTCCACACCGTTGGCAACGGTACCGGTCACACGCCCCATGATGGTGAAAATTGCATTTGTTGCACTTCGGGTACTTGCCAACATAAGAACCCTGATTCTGCTGAGAAGAGTTAGACTGGTTGTTGTTCTTTGATGGTTCAAACTTACGATGCTGTTGTTGCTGTTGCTGAGAAGGTGGGTTTGACTGGAAGGTTTTGGGGAATGAACTGTCAAACTTCCTCTTGTTATCAGTTGTCTTTGATGATGCACCTCTAGGGGGTAGAGTGCCCTGAGCGACTGCCTGGTCGGTTAACCTGTGAGCCAACCTGATAGTTTGCTGGATTGTAGTAGGATTAGAAGATGTCACCATGCTCTGAATTTGCGGAACCAAACCATCAATGAATTTCTCGATCCTCTTGTAGGGAAGTGTCACCATATGTGGACATAAGTTCGCCAGTTCATGCGAACGAGTAGTGTAGGCCTCAATTTCTGATCCTTCCATCTTGAGGTTCCAGAGTTCACTCTCAAGTTTCTGCACTTCATCGCGGGGACAATACTCCTCCCGCAGCATAGTTTTAAATTCATCCCATGGCAATGCATTTGCCATTTCAAGAGTTAGCATTTGCACCTGGGAGTTCCACCAAGTAAGGGCTGGACCCTCAAGTGTGCCAGATGCATACTTCACCTGATTGTGCGGCGGGCAATTACACATCGCGAAGGCAGATTCAGATTTCTCCATCCAGCGGAGTAAGCCAACAGCCCCTTCGGCTCCACTGAATGAGTGAGGCTTGCAATCCATGTAAGCCTTGAAAGTACAAACCTGCTGGTGGTTGTGTTGACCTGAATAGTAAACAAAAACGCGCTTTAGGGATACTCTATTGGAATTTGGTTTTTGAATGAATGACGACTCACTAGAATCGATAACAATTTGCTTTACCTCCAGCATTAACAGCGGCGTGTGTAGCTGCTACAGCTTCAGCCACACGCTCATTTATGAGTGCCGTGAGCTCGGCTGCAGTCATGGTAATGTTTCCGCGACCACCGCGTCCTCTGGCGCGTCCACCACGTCCATTTCCTCTTCCAGACAATATCTTTACATTCACAACATACAATAATGAGAAAAATACATCGCATTTTATCATCATACAAGTACAAGTAAATAAAGAATTTCAAACCACAACATCTAACATTTCAATAATAGTAATACTTGATAAATAAATTGTAACGATTACAACTAAATTCAACCAAACATCAAAATTCTAGAGACATCTGTTGGATGGGAACAACCCTGCCCATCTAGGTTCAAAAGAAAAGACGTAAATAAGTAATGAAGATAGATGATCAAATGTCACTGCCGACTGATGTAACATCGGATGCTGCATCATCGTCCTCATCCTGGTCTCCTGCAGGTGCAACCTCTGGTGCAACTCCTGCTGCCTCAACTGCTGCAAGTCGTGCATCAACCTGCTCAATCTTAGTGTGGAGTATATCTAGGTTCCACTCTGCAGTGTTCAGCCTGTTCTCCATATCCACACATCCATTTGCCAAATGCTCATGAGATGTATCAGTTGCTGCTAGCTCTGTAGTCAGTCTGGTGATCCTCTGATTCGTCGACATCTCTCGCTGAAGTATGCTAGTAATCTCTCCTGCTGCATCTCTCATGTTCCGGATCTCCCGGTCCATCCTAGCCATAAAGGCAGCTATCACCTGCTCATAGGGGTACTGCAATGGTGGCAAAGCTCGTACAGAAGATGATGAAGAAGAAGCAATGTCAGTAGTGAGTGGAGGTGGGACTTCCTCCTCGCGGATCCAGCTCCTGATCCTATCGGGATACCAATCACAGTCCTGCGTGTTGCCTCTGACACGCACATGAATAGGCTCATCATGTCCTACAGTAGTGCTGATCGGGTTGAGTCGACGTCTCCTCGGCTCTGGCAAAGGTACAGTAGGAACATCGTGCTCCTGATCAACTGGGGATGCTGGTGAATTGGGTGGGGTCGACATTTCCTGTAACGGGATGAGTGAGTGCCATGCATGAGTGTAAGTGCTGTGTAACTAATGCATGTACGTGGTTATAGTCTAGTATGCATTTCCTAGTTCTCTAAAACCAATGGCTCTGATACCAATCTGTCACACCCCCAAAATCCACTAACGGAGTTTTACCGTTAGGAGCGTGACATAACAGGATCTTAGTCATTAGTTACGTTGAACGACTCTATATGAGTTTAAGAAAAACCACTAGTATTGCTCATAGTCACGATGCAACACTAGCAATGAAAATACTGATTTAATGTAAAACTGCGGAAGCGAAAAGTTAAATGAAAAGCATGCGCCGAAACAGTCGCGCCAAAAATAAACAATCCAACAATAATTAAAATAAAGAGTTCTTGCGTTTGAAAACGATAGACTTCGAATGCATGCATGCCTTAGCTTGTGCTTGTGCCTTATTGACCTGAGAAAACATGCTAAAACGTGTCAACACTAGGTTGGTGAGTTCACAGGTTTCAAATGTTAGAAAGTTTACTAGATAATACCATTTACACTTATATCATAGGTAGCTAACCTAGTACATGTTACTAAAGCGTTTCGACACCGAAGCTGACTGTTTGTATGTTTGAACTGCCTCCTACCATGACTATCGTAATCAATGGTAAATGTTTAGGTCAATGTTACACCCGTTCGACTTCCCGTCGTGTTAGCGCGACTAACGCGGGTGGGGCTTGTCAATGCCCAGTAGTACTACTCAAGATTACCTCGCTAACCCATATACTAACGGTTCGATATGTAAGGACTTTCACGATATGTTTGCGCTTAGTACACAAGTGATATAAAAGAAATGAATAATCTAAATGTTCGTACCCATGTTTTCTCCCCCAAAGTTTAAAACGTAAGAAAAGGGGCCGTGAAACTCACCTTAGAATGCGTGCGAAAGAAAGCGAACCTAGAATGCTTGACGACTAACTGCCACCTATAAACACCGGTTTATAAGTGTGTGTTTGTGCAAGATGATACGAACCCTAAGTATCCAAACAATCCCATTGTTTAAGTGTTTGAAAAGAGTTTACAAGTTTGACTCATGTTTGACTAAGTTTGACCAAGTTTGACTCGATGACCCGTTGGTGACTCGTTTAATGATTAAATGTTTGTTCAGTATAATACTTCTATATTATACACAAATGATCATACTTTAACACTTAGCAACAAATCCTATTTGTTCTAACAAACAAGCATGGTTTCCAAAAATAGAAAGTTTCAAAAAATAGAAAGTTTCCAAAAATAGAAAGTTTCCAAAAATAGAAAGTTTCCAAAAATAAAAAGTTTCCAAAAATAGAAAGTTTCCAAAAATAGCAGGTTTCTATAAATAGCAGGTTTCTATAAATAGAAAGTATGTTCGGGATTCGTGTTTCGTGGAAACTATCATCATTGATGTATACATAGCATCACTTTAACATGTCCTAGATCAGCACATCACATAGCAATCATCTAGAACCTAAACATGCAAATCATAATTCAATACAAAGTTTCCAACTTTAGTAACCTATGACTAGCATGCGTGATTTCAAACACCTAACACGTTACAACAAGTTATTGTGTCCTATCTAACATGTACCAATCATCAAACCATCTCAAGCATGTCTAAATAGCAAGTTTTAACCATTTTTAACAATTAAAGTTTCCTTATTTGAAAAGTTGACAAAACTGGGCTATGCATTCAAAATCTGATTTCACCAATCATCTAAACATGTATCAAGTAGCTCATAACCATCATCACATCATCCTAATCATGTCTAGCATGCAAGTTAGAAAACTTAAAAAGTTTCCTCTTTTAGTAACTTGTCCATTACACGCTCAATTCACAAAATTAACACATCAAATCGATTCTAAATCTTTCAACTAATATAATTACAACTATATAAATCATAATCCACGTCTAGCATTCGATTCCTATACTTCACATAATCAAAAAGTTCCAATATTTAACACGTTACTAATCACATGGATCTAGGGTTTTGCAATTAACCATAAAATCATCAAATACGTGCAAAACAATAACAAAGTTAGCATTTTTATTATAAAAATTCATGTTTGGATGAACTAGGGTTTAATCTAAAATTTAGGGATCAAAAAGTGATGAAATTGAACGAAACGACTTACGTAGAAAAGTTAGGAATGCCTAGACTAGCGCGTATCCACTTCCGGTTTCACGATCGGGGCTCAAACGAAGATTCTACGAATGGTTTCTTGGTTCGGTCGAAGTGGGGGGGGGGGGTTTCTTTGAGGTCGACGGCAATGAGGTGGTAGTAGGGTTTATGTTTTAATTTTTTTTTTAAAACTTTATCCTTAATTGTGTTCATGGGTTTTTCAATTGGGCTTCTTGCTTAATTAAAGCCCATAGACTCTAATTAATTAAATAATAACTAATAATGATTAAAAACTTTCAATTATTATTTTTATAAAAACTCTAATATTTATAAAAATAATAAACACGATTAACACACGATAAACACGTACGAAAACAATAACATTCACATAATTTACGTAATCACATAAAATCATATAAAACTCGTAATTTATATTAAATATAAATTATTAATGTTCGTAATATTAATGTTCGATTAATCACCAACGTTCCGGGTTAGACTCGAGTGCGATCCGATGTGTGCGAACTAACTGACACATTTAATTAATCCTAATTAAATGCAATGTACGTGTGACTAACTGAGATAACTGAGTTTGTAACGAAAAATGTTTGAACTAACGAGGTTTGAGTTAACGTGGTTAACCTGAAAATGCTGGATGTCACATCATCCCCTTGTTGAAAGAATTTTCGTCCCGAAAATTAAGCAAAGTCAGAAACGTCTGAAACAAAAAGTTTAGGTTTGTCACATCATCCCCTTGTTGAAAGAAATTTCGTCTCGAAATTTAGTTAGTACCTTCCGTGTTTGCCGTTGAATGTTTGAACAGGTGAGGATACTTTTTCATCATCTGATCCTCGCGTTCCCACGTGAACTCCGGTCCACGCTTCGAGTTCCAGCGAACTCTGACAATAGGTATCTTACTGCGCTTGAGGGTTTTGACCTCTCGGTCCATGATTTCAACTGGTTCCTCAATAAAGCGTAGCTGTTCATCAATTTCCAACTCCTCGAGTGGAACTACAAGTGTCTCATCTGATAAGCACTTCTTTAGGTTTGAGACATGAAAGACATTATGCACTCAATTGAGTGTATCTGGTAGATTAAGTTGATATGCTACTGGACCGATCCTTTTCTCTATCTCGAATGGTCCAACGTAACGCGGTTTTAACTTTCCTTGTTTCCCAAAACGAATCACACCTTTCCACGGTGAGACTTTTAATAACACTTTGTCGCCCACTTGGAATTCTAGCGACTTTCTGCGCTTGTCTGCATAACTCTTTTGACGGTCACGAGCTGCCGCCATACGGTTTCGGATTTGCACTATTTTCTCTGAGGTTTCGTGCACAAGTTCAGGACCAGTAAGTTGACTATCTACAACTTCAGCCCAACAAAGTGGTGATCTACACTTTCGTCCGTACAAAGCCTCGAACGGTGCGGCTTTCATGCTAGTATGATAGCTATAATTGTAAGAGAACTCCACTAAAGGCAAGTGAGTCTCCCAACTGTTACTAAAATCGATCACACAAGCTCGTAGCATATCTTCTAGGGTTTGAATGGTACGCTCACTCTGGCCATCTGTTTGAGGAAGATACGCTGTGCTCATATCCAGGCGCGTTCCTAGAGCTTTCTGTAATGATTGCTAGAAACGTGAGGTGAATCGGGCATCTCTATCGGAGATGATGGAGATTGGCACTCCATGTCGAGATACTACTTCTTTAAGATAGAGACGAGTTAACTTTTCCATTTTATCAGTCTCTTTGATAGCAAGGAAATGAGCTGATTTGGTTAGATGATCCACTATCACCTAGATTGTGTCACATCCAGAAGGGGTTCGGGGTAATTTGGTTATGAAATCCATGGAAATCTGCTCCCATTTCCACATCGGAATTTCCGGTTGTTGAAGTAATCCGGATGGCTTTTGGTACTCCACCTTGACCTTGGAACAAGTCAGACACTTGCTCACGTAGGTGGCTATGTCAGCTTTCATGTTCGGCCACCAATACAAAACTTTGAGATCTTGATACATCTTGTCGGATCCCGGATGGATAGAGTATCGGGATTTGTGAGCTTCATCCATGACTAGATCTCTTAGGTTTCCATATACTGGTACCCATATTCGTTCCACGAAGTAACGAATACCATCTGCTTTAACCTCAAGTTGTTTCTCCATACCCCGAGTAGATTCCAACGATAAGTTCTCATCTTTCAAGGATTCAAGTTGGGCATTACGGATCTGTTCGGGTAATCCTGTATGAATAGTGAGTTGTAACGCTCTAACTCGTCGGGGTTTAGTTTCTTTTTTGGTTAGGGCATCGGCCACCACATTAGCTTTGCCCGGATGGTACTTGATTGCACAATCATAATCGTTTAACAACTCGATCCAACGACGTTGACGCATGTTCAATTCTTTCAGCTTAAAAATATGCTGAAGACTCTTGTGATCGGTGTAAATGGTGCACTTGGTACCGTACAAGTAATGTCTCCATATCTTGAGCGCAAACACCACGGCTCCTAATTCCAAATCGTGAGTCGTGTAATTCTTTTCGTGGATTTTTAACCGTCGAGAAGCGTATGCGATAACCTTGTCACGTTGCATCAACACGCAACCGAGACCTTGGATAGAGGCATCGCAATACACCACGAAGTCATCCGTTCCCTCTGCAGAGATAGGATGGGTGCGCTACATAGTTTCTGCTTCAGTAGCTGGAATGCTGATTCTTGAGTCTCGCTCCAATTATAGGGTTTATCTTTTTGGGTTAAGGCGGTGAGAGGTTGGGCAATCTTTGAAAATCCCTCGATAAAACGACGGTAGTATCCGGCCAATCCTAGAAATTGTCGAACTTCGGTCGGAGTTGATGGTGCTGCCTAATTTTTGATGGCTTCTATTTTGGCTGGATCGACATGTATTCCTTTCTCATTGATCACATGTCCTAAAAACTGAACCTCGTGAATCCAAAAATCGCATTTGGAAAACTTTGCGTACAGCTGCTCCTGTTTCAGTAGCTCAAGGATCAAACGCAGATGCTCCTCATGCTCTTCCTGATTCTTAGAGTATATGAGGATATCGTCAATGAAGACAATGACGAACTGGTCAAGGTAAGGTTTACACACACGGTTCATGAGGTCCATGAACACCGCGGGTGCGTTGGTTAATCCAAATGGCATGACCAAAAACTCGAAATGGCCGTACCGGGTTCTGAATGCAGTCTTGGATATATCTTCATCTCGAACTCTCAGCTGATGATAACCAAATCTTAAATCGATTTTTGAGTAGAAACTTGACCCTTGAAGTTGGTCGAATAGATCGTCAATGCGGGGTAAGGGGTAGCGGTTCTTAACTGTTACTTTCTTCAAATCTCGGTAATCTATGCACATTCGGAAAGTCCCATCTTTCTTTTTGACAAATAGGACTGGGGCTCCCCATGGCGATGAGCTAGGTCGGATGAAACCTTTATCCAACAACTCTTGCAGTTGTGTGGACAGCTCTTGCAATTCACTTGGTGCAAGTCTATATGGTGCCCGAGCAATAGGCGCTGCTCCGGGTGTTAGGTCAATCTGAAATTCGACCTGACGATGAGGTGGAAGACCAGGTAGGTCTTCAGGAAATACTTCTGGGAATTCACGAACGATAAGGATATCTTCTAACTTTTTCTCCTCGGAAGACTTGTCAGCAACAAGAGCTAATATCGTGGTATGACCCTTACGCAAACACTTCTGCGCCTTCATGAAAGATATGATGCCCATGACTGCACCACTTCTTTCGCCCTGAACGGATAGGGTCTCTCCACTAGGAAGGGGTATACGAACGATCTTCTCACTACAGATGATCTCAGCTTGGTTTTCAGACAACCAATCCATGCCCACAATTATGTCAAAACTGCCAAGTGTAACTGGCATGAGATCGATGTCGAGTTTGTGACCAGATAGTTCTAATTTACATCCCTTGAGAATGTGGGTTGCCTCGATTACTTTACCGTCTGCTATCTCTACGGTATAATGGTGTTCTAATAAAGTTGGGTTTATTTCTAACTGACTACTAAGTTCTCTAGATATAAAACTTCTATCGGCGCCAGTATCAAAAAGTACAGAAGCAAAATGATCGTTTAAGAGAAACATACCGTTAACAACGTTCCGATCATTCATAGCTTCTCCCGATCCAATGAAGAATGCTCGACCCTTTGCACCATTCCCGTTGTCATTACCATTTCCACCCTGGTGGTTATTACCATTTCCATTACCGCCCTGATGATTGTTGCCATTTCCATTCCCGTTTCCGTTTCTCCTCAACTGTGGACAATTTTTCTTGAAATGCCCTTCTTTACCGCACTCAAAACAGCCTTTGGGTGCGTCTCCAGGTGGTGTCTGTTTGTTCTGCAGGTCTACCCTACAGTCTTTGGCCACATGACCCATTTTTCCACACCGTTGGCAACGGTACCGGTCACACGCCCCATGATGGTGAAAATTGCATTTGTTGCACTTCGGGTACTTGCCAACATAAGAACCCTGATTCTGCTGAGAAGAGTTAGACTGGTTGTTGTTCTTTGATGGTTCAAACTTACGATGCTGTTGTTGCTGTTGCTGAGAAGGTGGGTTTGACTGGAAGGTTTTGGGGAATGAACTGTCAAACTTCCTCTTGTTATCAGTTGTCTTTGATGATGCACCTCTAGGGGGTAGAGTGCCCTGAGCGACTGCCTGGTCGGTTAACCTGTGAGCCAACCTGATAGTTTGCTGGATTGTAGTAGGATTAGAAGATGTCACCATGCTCTGAATTTGCGGAACCAAACCATCAATGAATTTCTCGATCCTCTTGTAGGGAAGTGTCACCATATGTGGACATAAGTTCGCCAGTTCATGCGAACGAGTAGTGTAGGCCTCAATTTCTGATCCTTCCATCTTGAGGTTCCAGAGTTCACTCTCAAGTTTCTGCACTTCATCGCGGGGACAATACTCCTCCCGCAGCATAGTTTTAAATTCATCCCATGGCAATGCATTTGCCATTTCAAGAGTTAGCATTTGCACCTGGGAGTTCCACCAAGTAAGGGCTGGACCCTCAAGTGTGCCAGATGCATACTTCACCTGATTGTGCGGCGGGCAATTACACATCGCGAAGGCAGATTCAGATTTCTCCATCCAGCGGAGTAAGCCAACAGCCCCTTCGGCTCCACTGAATGAGTGAGGCTTGCAATCCATGTAAGCCTTGAAAGTACAAACCTGCTGGTGGTTGTGTTGACCTGAATAGTAAACAAAAACGCGCTTTAGGGATACTCTATTGGAATTTGGTTTTTGAATGAATGACGACTCACTAGAATCGATAACAATTTGCTTTACCTCCAGCGTTAACAGCGGCGTGTGTAGCTGCTACAGCTTCAGCCACACGCTCATTTATGAGTGCCGTGAGCTCGGCTGCAGTCATGGTAATGTTTCCGCGACCACCGCGTCCTCTGGCGCGTCCACCACGTCCATTTCCTCTTCCAGACAATATCTTTACATTCACAACATACAATAATGAGAAAAATACATCGCATTTTATCATCATACAAGTACAAGTAAATAAAGAATTTCAAACCACAACATCTAACATTTCAATAATAGTAATACTTGATAAATAAATTGTAACGATTACAACTAAATTCAACCAAACATCAAAATTCTAGAGACATCTGTTGGATGGGAACAACCCTGCCCATCTAGGTTCAAAAGAAAAGACGTAAATAAGTAATGAAGATAGATGATCAAATGTCACTGCCGACTGATGTAACATCGGATGCTGCATCATCGTCCTCATCCTGGTCTCCTGCAGGTGCAACCTCTGGTGCAACTCCTGCTGCCTCAACTGCTGCAAGTCGTGCATCAACCTGCTCAATCTTAGTGTGGAGTATATCTAGGTTCCACTCTGCAGTGTTCAGCCTGTTCTCCATATCCACACATCCATTTGCCAAATGCTCATGAGATGTATCAGTTGCTGCTAGCTCTGTAGTCAGTCTGGTGATCCTCTGATTCGTCGACATCTCTCGCTGAAGTATGCTAGTAATCTCTCCTGCTGCATCTCTCATGTTCCGGATCTCCCGGTCCATCCTAGCCATAAAGGCAGCTATCACCTGCTCATAGGGGTACTGCAATGGTGGCAAAGCTCGTACAGAAGATGATGAAGAAGAAGCAATGTCAGTAGTGAGTGGAGGTGGGACTTCCTCCTCGCGGATCCAGCTCCTGATCCTATCGGGATACCAATCACAGTCCTGCGTGTTGCCTCTGACACGCACATGAATAGGCTCATCATGTCCTACAGTAGTGCTGATCGGGTTGAGTCGACGTCTCCTCGGCTCTGGCAAAGGTACAGTAGGAACATCGTGCTCCTGATCAACTGGGGATGCTGGTGAATTGGGTGGGGTCGACATTTCCTGTAACGGGATGAGTGAGTGCCATGCATGAGTGTAAGTGCTGTGTAACTAATGCATGTACGTGGTTATAGTCTAGTATGCATTTCCTAGTTCTCTAAAACCAATGGCTCTGATACCAATCTGTCACACCCCCAAAATCCACTAACGGAGTTTTACCGTTAGGAGCGTGACATAACAGGATCTTAGTCATTAGTTACGTTGAACGACTCTATATGAGTTTAAGAAAAACCACTAGTATTGCTCATAGTCACGATGCAACACTAGCAATGAAAATACTGATTTAATGTAAAACTGCGGAAGCGAAAAGTTAAATGAAAAGCATGCGCCGAAACAGTCGCGCCAAAAATAAACAATCCAACAATAATTAAAATAAAGAGTTCTTGCGTTTGAAAACGATAGACTTCGAATGCATGCATGCCTTAGCTTGTGCTTGTGCCTTATTGACCTGAGAAAACATGTTAAAACGTGTCAACACTAGGTTGGTGAGTTCACAGGTTTCAAATGTTAGAAAGTTTACTAGATAATACCATTTACAATTATATCATAGGTAGCTAACCTAGTACATGTTACTAAAGCGTTTCGACACCGAAGCTGACTGTTTGTATGTTTGAACTGCCTCCTACCATGACTATCGTAATCAATGGTAAATGTTTAGGTCAATGTTACACCCATTCGACTTCCCGTCGTGTTAGCGCGACTAACGCGGGTGGGGCTTGTCAATGCCCAGTAGTACTACTCAAGATTACCTCGCTAACCCATATACTAACGGTTCGATATGTAAGGACTTTCACGATATGTTTGCGCTTAGTACACAAGTGATATAAAAGAAATGAATAATCTAAATGTTCGTACCCATGTTTTCTCCCCCAAAGTTTAAAACATAAGAAAAGGGGCCGTGAAACTCACCTTAGAATGCATGCGAAAGAAAGCGAACCTAGAATGCTTGACGACTAACTGCCACCTATAAACACCGGTTTATAAGTGTGTGTTTGTGCAAGATGATACGAACCCTAAGTATCCAAACAATCCCATTGTTTAAGTGTTTGAAAAGAGTTTACAAGTTTGACTCATGTTTGACTAAGTTTGACCAAGTTTGACTCGACGACCCGTTGGTGACTCGTTTAATGATTAAATATTTGTTCAGTATAATACTTCTATATTATACACAAATGATCATACTGTAACACTTAGTAACAAATCCTATTTGTTCTAACAAACAAGCATGGTTTCCAAAAATAGAAAGTTTCCAAAAATAGAAAGTTTCCAAAAATAGAAAGTTTCCAAAAATAAAAAGTTTCCAAAAATAGAAAGTTTCCAAAAATAGCAGGTTTCTATAAATAGCAGGTTTCTATAAATAGAAAGTATGTTCGGGATTCGTGTTTCCTGGAAACTATCATCATTGATGTATACATAGCATCACTTTACCATGTCCTAGATCAGCACATTACATAGCCATCATCTAGAACCTAAACATGCAAATCATAATTCAATACAAAGTTTCCCACTTTAGTAACCTATGACTAGCATGCGTGATTTCAAACACCTAACACGTTACAACAAGTTATTGTGTCCTATATAACATGTACCAATCATCAAACCATCTCAAGCATGTCTAAATAGCAAGTTTTAACCATTTTTAACAATTAAAGTTTCCTTATTTGGAAAGTTGACAAAACTGGGCTATGCATTCAAAATCTGATTTCACCAATCATCTAAACATGTATCAAGTAGCTCATAACCATCATCACATCATCCTAATCATGTCTAGCATGCAAGTTAGAAAACTTAAAAAGTTTCCTCTTTTAGTAACTTGTCCATTACACGCTCAATTCACAAAATTAACACATCAAATCGATTCTAAATCTTTCAACTAATATAATTACAACTATATAAATCATAATCCACGTCTAGCATGCGATTCCTATACTTCACATAATCAAAAAGTTTCAGTATTTAACACGTTACTAATCACATGGATCTAGGGTTTTGCAATTAACCATAAAATCATCAAATACGTGCAAAACAATAACAAAGTTAACATTTTTATTATAAAAATTCATGTTTGGATGAACTAGGGTTTGATCTAAAATTTAGGGATCAAAAAGTGATGAAATTGAACGAAACGACTTACGTAGAAACGTTAGGAATGCCTAGACTAGCGCGTATCCACTTCCGGTTTCACGATCGGGGCTCAAACGAAGATTCTACGAATGGTTTCTTGGTTCGGTCGAAGTGGGGGGGGGGGGTTTCTTTGAGGTCGACGGCAATGAGGTGGTAGTAGGGTTTATGTTTTAATTTTATTTTTTTAAACTTTATCCTTAATTGTGTTCATGGGTTTTTCAATTGGGCTTCTGGCTTAATTAAAGCCCATAGACTCTAATTAATTAAATAATAACTAATAATGATTAAAAACTTTCAATTATTATTTTTATAAAAACTCTAATATTTATAAAAATAATAAACACGATTAACACACGATAAACACGTACGAAAACAATAACATTAACATAATTTACGTAATCACATAAAATCATATAAAACTCGTAATTTATATTAAATATAAATTATTAATGTTCGTAATATTAATGTTCGATTAATCACCAACGTTCCGGGTTAGACTCGAGTGCGATCCGATGTGTGCGAACTAACTGACACATTTATTTAATCCTAATTAAATGCAATGTACGTGTGACTAACTGAGATAACTGATTTTGTAACGAAAAATGTTTGAACTAACGAGGTTTGAGTTAACGGGGTTAAAATGAAAATGTTGGATGTCATAAGAACGGTGACACAGGATGTTTTGGCTAACCTAATCTGATTATATTATGTATTATAATAACATCATAACATTCATCTAATTTTTATTTACGCGTTCGGTAACCTTAAAACCCTAAACGGTACACTTAAGTGCAACCGTTGATTTTGGACAGAAACTATGCTGACTTTAACTGAGAATAACTGGACCATAATCAATCTAAAATGAGCAAACTCAAATTTCAAGACGTAGTTCATCGAATTTCCTTTCCAACCATAATTGGCTCATTTTCTAATTCGAAATTATGACTCCGTAGTAGCCAAAACGGGACAGAAACCTTTTTCAATACCTTCTGTCTTGTTTAACTGTTTTGGCTATAATACGAGTCTCAAACAGAAACACTTTCTAAAGGAAACTTGTTCGGAACGATTTAAAATAGTTACCTGTAAAATTTCATAATTTTTGGACGTCGTTTGATATTTTTAACAAGCACGTTTCTATTCAGCTACTTTGCTGTCCAAATCTGAAAATCGACTAAAACTCTATTTTTGCATCTAATTCATAACCTTATGACCCGAACCGCCTATCTAACACTCGTAACCATCGAACCTACCCTAAAACTATTTTATTCATTTGTTTAGTGTCTGGTCCGTGATTCATCTCATCTATTTTTTCAAGTATCCAATCTCGCCTAGCTTTCAAGGTGAGACTTCATAGCCCCACTTTATTCTAATCGTTTTGGGGGAAACATGTTTTGGCACGTATTAAAACACGTTTTTCAAACAAATCTAAACAAGCGAATCTTATATGTATGTGAATAAATGAACACAACATAATAAACGTTAAACTTTGTAAATCCTTAACTTAAAACTTTCAAGCTAACGGTAGTACAGATATGGGCCATAGGATGAAAACTGCATATACTTTATGGACAACTTTTGGTTGGACATCTTATTCGTTATTAGTGCAACTTGCGAGTTGTGCCACTTATTCGTTAGTCATAATTTTAGGTTGGATTTGCTAATCATGTATTTCTTTTATTTTACGTGCTATTTGATTAACTTGAAATATGAATTGTTACTTTTGCCAAACATATACTTTTATTAAACCTGTGATTTCTCACCAACTATTTTAGCTGACACTAAAATATCGTACATGTTTCAGGTGATTAAGTTCATGATAAGGTCAAGTCAAGAAACACATAGGATTTTCCTAGATATCAATTGAAGAATTTTATTTTAAGTTGCTTTGTATTTTGAACATGTGATTTGTTTGGTTAATTTGAAACTTATGTAATTGGATTTTTTTTATATTATGAAACTTTAATAGTAATTGTCTTTATTCCATTGTGTTCTTTTATCAATTAAGTCGCACCCGTGGTTATCATGCACGGTTGGGGTGTGACAGATTGGTATCAGAGCCGTGGTTATAGAGAATTAGGTAACCATTTGACCTAGATTATAACCTAAGCTCCCCTTTGAAACTTATGTCCTTATGTGATTCTAATCCACTAACTCTCTTATCTTTAGTATGTCATCGTACTCTGCCGACATCTCTAGCAACTCAAGCTTTCCTTCCGATGATGGGTCCCAAAGCCCAATTAGTTGGAGTAGGCTAATCTCACCACGGTCATCTTATTCTGGAAGCCTACTACCCTCGAAACATAATGTCAAGCCCAAGTTAATCTCCGATGCAACAAGCCGCCCCACACCGAAGCCTGAAGTAATCAACATATAAAGCGATTCGGAATCCAAAGACCAAGAGAGCCATGCTGGAACCATTTCTGAGGCCCAACTCCCGTTCAAGAAAAGAAAGCTGACTTGTGAAGCTGAATCCAACTCTTGGGCAAGGCCCAATCCATATTGTTCTCATCAAAATCAAAGGCTTGGATAGTGATACTAGAGACACGTGTAATCTGGAAGGGTGAGCGCTTGTACACTGGGGGTCTTGTCAAAGGAAAGTGAGGCACGTTCGTTACGAGTCTCACTTACCTGGGGACCCTTGGAGTGAGTGCTCACTTATAGGCTAAAACACGTTTCACTAGTATCATTCATCCGAATCGTGAATTTTGACTAGTCAGTTTTGTCTTTATATTTCATTTGTAATTTAACATATATGTTTTAATATATGTTTTATTTATCTGTAAGACATTAATATTAATGAATGAGTGATTTTCTTTACAAATGTTGTCACTTTTATTATTCTTGAATGTCTATCCTAACTACCGACTTATGATTTTTTTTCGTAGAATGCCTCCTCGTCGTGATCCTGAAAACACCGTGGCTAACACCGGTGAAGCCTCCGCTGAAACCACTGCCATAGCCACCCTACTCAATCAACAGCTTGATGCGGTCTTACCCACTATTGTCACTCAAATCAACAACTCCACCGGAGGATCTAGTGGGAGTGTTTGTACTTTCAAGCACTTCAACTCTTGTAACTGACACAAGTACCTTGGATCTGAAGGTGCAACAGGGCTATTACAATGGTTTGAAGGCATGGAGAACACATTTGAGATGAGTGACTGCCCCGATGAACTTAAGGTAAAGTATGCTTCAAGTGCCTTCCAAAGGAGGGCACTGACTTGGTGGAATGCTGAAAAGAAGATTCGGGGTAGGGAAGGAGCTCTTGCTATGACTTGGGATAAGCTCAAGGAAATTATGATCGAGGAGTTCTGTCCTAGCAATGAGATGAAGAAGTTGGAGATTGAGCTGTGGGACCTTACCCAGGATAGTGGGGACAGTGAGGCGAACACCACACACTTTCATGAACTCTGCATCGTAGTCCCTCATCTGGTTACACCATTGACCCGAATGATTGATCGTTAACGGATGATCTGGTTAAGTCTAGAGTTCTATTCAGGAAAGGCGACAAGAGAGTTAATGAGGAAGTGGCGAAAAATCCTGAGTATCGCCACAAGAAGCAAAAGACCTCTAAAAGCTTTGCCATGGTTACCCTAGCTTTTCCTGTTGCCCAAGTGGCACCTGCACCTAGTAGGAAGCCATATAGCGGACCTCACCTGCTGTGTGCAAAGTGCCAATACCATCACCCTACTACCGTTCAATGTCGTTCGTGCACTAAATGTTGAAGGCTTGGTCATTTGGCTAACGCTTGTAGCGTAGCTGAAAAGGCTGCTACTGCCCAAGCTCCTACTCCTGCCACCACCAATGGTAGGGCCTGTTATGAATGCGGTGCTCCTGATCACTACAAAAACCGATGCCCGAAGCTCAATAACAATAACCAGGGTGCACGTGCTCGCACTTTTACCATAGGAGCAACCTAGGCCAGAAATGACAACGCCGTGGTTACTGGTACGTTTCTCGTCAATAATCGTTATGCCTCTATCTTATTTGATACTGGAGCGGATAAAAGCTTTGTCTCCCTAGAATTTGAACCTTTACTTGAAACTTGTTGTACCGTTCTTGAACCTGCTTATACTATAGAAATAGCCGATGGCAAACTAATTGTTGTGCATTCCGTTGTCCGAGGTTGTGCCCTAACTCTCAACGATCACACGTTCTCTATCGACCTGATTCCCATCACTCTTGGGAGTTTTGATATCATCGTGGGAATGGATTGGCTATCCCACAACTGCTGCAAGTCGTGCATCAACCTGCTCAATCTTAGTGTGGAGTATATCTAGGTTCCACTCTGCAGTGTTCAGCCTGTTCTCCATATCCACACATCCATTTGCCAAATGCTCATGAGATGTATCAGTTGCTGCTAGCTCTGTAGTCAGTCTGGTGATCCTCTGATTCGTCGACATCTCTCGCTGAAGTATGCTAGTAATCTCTCCTGCTGCATCTCTCATGTTCCGGATCTCCCGGTCCATCCTAGCCATAAAGGCAGCTATCACCTGCTCATAGGGGTACTGCAATGGTGGCAAAGCTCGTACAGAAGATGATGAAGAAGAAGCAATGTCAGTAGTGAGTGGAGGTGGGACTTCCTCCTCGCGGATCCAGCTCCTGATCCTATCGGGATACCAATCACAGTCCTGCGTGTTGCCTCTGACACGCACATGAATAGGCTCATCATGTCCTACAGTAGTGCTGATCGGGTTGAGTCGACGTCTCCTCGGCTCTGGCAAAGGTACAGTAGGAACATCGTGCTCCTGATCAACTGGGGATGCTGGTGAATTGGGTGGGGTCGACATTTCCTGTAACGGGATGAGTGAGTGCCATGCATGAGTGTAAGTGCTGTGTAACTAATGCATGTACGTGGTTATAGTCTAGTATGCATTTCCTAGTTCTCTAAAACCAATGGCTCTGATACCAATCTGTCACACCCCCAAAATCCACTAACGGAGTTTTACCGTTAGGAGCGTGACATAACAGGATCTTAGTCATTAGTTACGTTGAACGACTCTATATGAGTTTAAGAAAAACCACTAGTATTGCTCATAGTCACGATGCAACACTAGCAATGAAAATACTGATTTAATGTAAAACTGCGGAAGCGAAAAGTTAAATGAAAAGCATGCGCCGAAACAGTCGCGCCAAAAATAAACAATCCAACAATAATTAAAATAAAGAGTTCTTGCGTTTGAAAACGATAGACTTCGAATGCATGCATGCCTTAGCTTGTGCTTGTGCCTTATTGACCTGAGAAAACATGCTAAAACGTGTCAACACTAGGTTGGTGAGTTCACAGGTTTCAAATGTTAGAAAGTTTACTAGATAATACCATTTACAATTATATCATAGGTAGCTAACCTAGTACATGTTACTAAAGCGTTTCGACACCGAAGCTGACTGTTTGTATGTTTGAACTGCCTCCTACCATGACTATCGTAATCAATGGTAAATGTTTAGGTCAATGTTACACCCATTCGACTTCCCGTCGTGTTAGCGCGACTAACGCGGGTGGGGCTTGTCAATGCCCAGTAGTACTACTCAAGATTACCTCGCTAACCCATATACTAACGGTTCGATATGTAAGGACTTTCACGATATGTTTGCGCTTAGTACACAAGTGATATAAAAGAAATGAATAATCTAAATGTTCGTACCCATGTTTTCTCCCCCAAAGTTTAAAACATAAGAAAAGGGGCCGTGAAACTCACCTTAGAATGCATGCGAAAGAAAGCGAACCTAGAATGCTTGACGACTAACTGCCACCTATAAACACCGGTTTATAAGTGTGTGTTTGTGCAAGATGATACGAACCCTAAGTATCCAAACAATCCCATTGTTTAAGTGTTTGAAAAGAGTTTACAAGTTTGACTCATGTTTGACTAAGTTTGACCAAGTTTGACTCGACGACCCGTTGGTGACTCGTTTAATGATTAAATATTTGTTCAGTATAATACTTCTATATTATACACAAATGATCATACTGTAACACTTAGTAACAAATCCTATTTGTTCTAACAAACAAGCATGGTTTCCAAAAATAGAAAGTTTCCAAAAATAGAAAGTTTCCAAAAATAGAAAGTTTCCAAAAATAAAAAGTTTCCAAAAATAGAAAGTTTCCAAAAATAGCAGGTTTCTATAAATAGCAGGTTTCTATAAATAGAAAGTATGTTCGGGATTCGTGTTTCCTGGAAACTATCATCATTGATGTATACATAGCATCACTTTACCATGTCCTAGATCAGCACATTACATAGCCATCATCTAGAACCTAAACATGCAAATCATAATTCAATACAAAGTTTCCCACTTTAGTAACCTATGACTAGCATGCGTGATTTCAAACACCTAACACGTTACAACAAGTTATTGTGTCCTATATAACATGTACCAATCATCAAACCATCTCAAGCATGTCTAAATAGCAAGTTTTAACCATTTTTAACAATTAAAGTTTCCTTATTTGGAAAGTTGACAAAACTGGGCTATGCATTCAAAATCTGATTTCACCAATCATCTAAACATGTATCAAGTAGC
Organism: Smallanthus sonchifolius; assembly: GCA_023525975.1. NCBI lineage: Eukaryota > Viridiplantae > Streptophyta > Magnoliopsida > Asterales > Asteraceae > Smallanthus > Smallanthus sonchifolius. Next base: position 12,398,981 of record CM042028.1, on the reverse strand, counting down.
TCATAACCATCATCACATCATCCTAATCATGTCTAGCATGCAAGTTAGAAAACTTAAAAAGTTTCCTCTTTTAGTAACTTGTCCATTACACGCTCAATTCACAAAATTAACACATCAAATCGATTCTAAATCTTTCAACTAATATAATTACAACTATATAAATCATAATCCACGTCTAGCATGCGATTCCTATACTTCACATAATCAAAAAGTTTCAGTATTTAACACGTTACTAATCACATGGATCTAGGGTTTTGCAATTAACCATAAAATCATCAAATACGTGCAAAACAATAACAAAGTTAGCATTTTTATTATAAAAATTCATGTTTGGATGAACTAGGGTTTGATCTAAAATTTAGGGATCAAAAAGTGATGAAATTGAACGAAACGACTTACGTAGAAACGTTAGGAATGCCTAGACTAGCGCGTATCCACTTCCGGTTTCACGATCGGGGCTCAAACGAAGATTCTACGAATGGTTTCTTGGTTCGGTCGAAGTGGGGGGGGGGGTTTCTTTGAGGTCGACGGCAATGAGGTGGTAGTAGGGTTTATGTTTTAATTTTATTTTTTTAAACTTTATCCTTAATTGTGTTCATGGGTTTTTCAATTGGGCTTCTGGCTTAATTAAAGCCCATAGACTCTAATTAATTAAATAATAACTAATAATGATTAAAAACTTTCAATTATTATTTTTATAAAAACTCTAATATTTATAAAAATAATAAACACGATTAACACACGATAAACACGTACGAAAACAATAACATTAACATAATTTACGTAATCACATAAAATCATATAAAACTCGTAATTTATATTAAATATAAATTATTAATGTTCGTAATATTAATGTTCGATTAATCACCAACGTTCCGGGTTAGACTCGAGTGCGATCCGATGTGTGCGAACTAACTGACACATTTATTTAATCCTAATTAAATGCAATGTACGTGTGACTAACTGAGATAACTGATTTTGTAACGAAAAATGTTTGAACTAACGAGGTTTGAGTTAACGGGGTTAACCTGAAAATGTTGGATGTCATAAGAACGGTGACACAGGATGTTTTGGCTAACCTAATCTGATTATATTATGTATTATAATAACATCATAACATTCATCTAATTTTTATTTACGCGTTCGGTAACCTTAAAACCCTAAACGGTACACTTAAGTGCAACCGTTGATTTTGGACAGAAACTATGCTGACTTTAACTGAGAATAACTGGACCATAATCAATCTAAAATGAGCAAACTCAAATTTCAAGACGTAGTTCATCGAATTTCCTTTCCAACCATAATTGGCTCATTTTCTAATTCGAAATTATGACTCCGTAGTAGCCAAAACGGGACAGAAACCTTTTTCAATACCTTCTGTCTTGTTTAACTGTTTTGGCTATAATACGAGTCTCAAACAGAAACACTTTCTAAAGGAAACTTGTTCGGAACGATTTAAAATAGTTACCTGTAAAATTTCATAATTTTTGGACGTCGTTTGATATTTTTAACAAGCACGTTTCTATTCAGCTACTTTGCTGTCCAAATCTGAAAATCGACTAAAACTCTATTTTTGCATCTAATTCATAACCTTATGACCCGAACCGCCTATCTAACACTCGTAACCATCGAACCTACCCTAAAACTATTTTATTCATTTGTTTAGTGTCTGGTCCGTGATTCATCTCATCTATTTTTTCAAGTATCCAATCTCGCCTAGCTTTCAAGGTGAGACTTCATAGCCCCACTTTATTCTAATCGTTTTGGGGGAAACATGTTTTGGCACGTATTAAAACACGTTTTTCAAACAAATCTAAACAATCGAATCTTATATGTATGTGAATAAATGAACACAACATAATAAACGTTAAACTTTGTAAATCCTTAACTTAAAACTTTCAAGCTAACGGTAGTACAGATATGGGCCATAGGATGAAAACTGCATATACTTTATGGACAACTTTTGGTTGGACATCTTATTCGTTATTAGTGCAACTTGCGAGTTGTGCCACTTATTCGTTAGTCATAATTTTAGGTTGGATTTGCTAATCATGTATTTCTTTTATTTTACGTGCTATTTGATTAACTTGAAATATGAATTGTTACTTTTGCCAAACATATACTTTTATTAAACCTGTGATTTCTCACCAACTATTTTAGCTGACACTAAAATATCGTACATGTTTCAGGTGATTAAGTTCATGATAAGGTCAAGTCAAGAAACACATAGGATTTTCCTAGATATCAATTGAAGAATTTTATTTTAAGTTGCTTTGTATTTTGAACATGTGATTTGTTTGGTTAATTTGAAACTTATGTAATTGGATTTTTTTTTATATTATGAAACTTTAATAGTAATTGTCTTTATTCCATTGTGTTCTTTTATCAATTAAGTCGCACCCGTGGTTATCATGCACGGTTGGGGTGTGACAGATTGGTATCAGAGCCGTGGTTATAGAGAATTAGGTAACCATTTGACCTAGATTATAACCTAAGCTCCCCTTTGAAACTTATGTCCTTATGTGATTCTAATCCACTAACTCTCTTATCTTTAGTATGTCATCGTACTCTGCCGACATCTCTAGCAACTCAAGCTTTCCTTCCGATGATGGGTCCCAAAGCCCAATTAGTTGGAGTAGGCTAATCTCACCACGGTCATCTTATTCTGGAAGCCTACTACCCTCGAAACATAATGTCAAGCCCAAGTTAATCTCCGATGCAACAAGCCGCCCCACACCGAAGCCTGAAGTAATCAACATATAAAGCGATTCGGAATCCAAAGACCAAGAGAGCCATGCTGGAACCATTTCTGAGGCCCAACTCCCGTTCAAGAAAAGAAAGCTGACTTGTGAAGCTGAATCCAACTCTTGGGCAAGGCCCAATCCATATTGTTCTCATCAAAATCAAAGGCTTGGATAGTGATACTAGAGACACGTGTAATCTGGAAGGGTGAGCGCTTGTACACTGGGGGTCTTGTCAAAGGAAAGTGAGGCACGTTCGTTACGAGTCTCACTTACCTGGGGACCCTTGGAGTGAGTGCTCACTTATAGGCTAAAACACGTTTCACTAGTATCATTCATCCGAATCGTGAATTTTGACTAGTCAGTTTTGTCTTTATATTTCATTTGTAATTTAACATATATGTTTTAATATATGTTTTATTTATCTGTAAGACATTAATATTAATGAATGAGTGATTTTCTTTACAAATGTTGTCACTTTTATTATTCTTGAATGTCTATCCTAACTACCGACTTATGATTTTTTTTCGTAGAATGCCTCCTCGTCGTGATCCTGAAAACACCGTGGCTAACACCGGTGAAGCCTCCGCTGAAACCACTGCCATAGCCACCCTACTCAATCAACAGCTTGATGCGGTCTTACCCACTATTGTCACTCAAATCAACAACTCCACCGGAGGATCTAGTGGGAGTGTTTGTACTTTCAAGCACTTCAACTCTTGTAACTGACACAAGTACCTTGGATCTGAAGGTGCAACAGGGCTATTACAATGGTTTGAAGGCATGGAGAACACATTTGAGATGAGTGACTGCCCCGATGAACTTAAGGTAAAGTATGCTTCAAGTGCCTTCCAAAGGAGGGCACTGACTTGGTGGAATGCTGAAAAGAAGATTCGGGGTAGGGAAGGAGCTCTTGCTATGACTTGGGATAAGCTCAAGGAAATTATGATCGAGGAGTTCTGTCCTAGCAATGAGATGAAGAAGTTGGAGATTGAGCTGTGGGACCTTACCCAGGATAGTGGGGACAGTGAGGCGAACACCACACACTTTCATGAACTCTGCATCGTAGTCCCTCATCTGGTTACACCATTGACCCGAATGATTGATCGTTAACGGATGATCTGGTTAAGTCTAGAGTTCTATTCAGGAAAGGCGACAAGAGAGTTAATGAGGAAGTGGCGAAAAATCCTGAGTATCGCCACAAGAAGCAAAAGACCTCTAAAAGCTTTGCCATGGTTACCCTAGCTTTTCCTGTTGCCCAAGTGGCACCTGCACCTAGTAGGAAGCCATATAGCGGACCTCACCTGCTGTGTGCAAAGTGCCAATACCATCACCCTACTACCGTTCAATGTCGTTCGTGCACTAAATGTTGAAGGCTTGGTCATTTGGCTAACGCTTGTAGCGTAGCTGAAAAGGCTGCTACTGCCCAAGCTCCTACTCCTGCCACCACCAATGGTAGGGCCTGTTATGAATGCGGTGCTCCTGATCACTACAAAAACCGATGCCCGAAGCTCAATAACAATAACCAGGGTGCACGTGCTCGCACTTTTACCATAGGAGCAACCTAGGCCAGAAATGACAACGCCGTGGTTACTGGTACGTTTCTCGTCAATAATCGTTATGCCTCTATCTTATTTGATACTGGAGCGGATAAAAGCTTTGTCTCCCTAGAATTTGAACCTTTACTTGAAACTTGTTGTACCGTTCTTGAACCTGCTTATACTATAGAAATAGCCGATGGCAAACTAATTGTTGTGCATTCCGTTGTCCGAGGTTGTGCCCTAACTCTCAACGATCACACGTTCTCTATCGACCTGATTCCCATCACTCTTGGGAGTTTTGATATCATCGTGGGAATGGATTGGCTATCCCACAATCATGCGGAAATCAATTGTTCGGAGAAACTCATTCGTATCCCTCTACCATCCGGTGAGACCTTGAAAATCTTTAGATAGAAACCTTGCAAAGGTTTGAAATTCATCTCCTGCATGAAGGCACGTAGCTATTTGAGGAAGCAATACTATGCTTTCTTGGCACATGTGGTGGAGAAATCTGAAGAAAAGAAACTACAAGACATACCGATCATCCGAGATTTTCCAGAAGTATTCCCTGATGACTTGCCTGGACTCCCTCCAACTCGACAAGTTGAATTTCGGATTGATCTTTTACCAGGAGCTAACCCCATTGCCAAATCTCCGTACCGCTTAGCCCCTTCTGAGATGCAAGAACTGTCTAGCCGACTACAAGAGCTGATAGACAAGGGATTCATTAGACCGAGCTTCTCACCTTGGGGAGCTCCGGTTCTCTTTGTCAAAAATAAGGATGGGTCCTTCCGCATGTGCATCGACTACCATGAACTAAACAAGCTTACCATCAAGAATCGTTACCCGCTACCTAGGATCGATGACCTGTTCGATCAACTGCAAGGAGCAACTTGTTTCTCGAAGATTGAACTCCGATCTGGGTATCATCAACTCCGAGTCCATGAAGAGGACATTCCCAAAACTGCCTTTAGAACTCGTTATGGACACTACGAGTTCATGGTTATGCCTTTTGGGTTAACCAATGCACCCGCGGTGTTCATGGACCTCATGAACCGTGTCTACAAACCCTACCTGGATCAATTTGTCATTATCTTCATTGATGACATCTTGATCTATTCCCGAACCAAAGAAGATTATACAACTCACCTTAAGCTGATTTTGGAACTCTTAAAGAAGGAACAACTTTATGCTAAATTCTCCAAGTGTGAATTCTGGCTTAGAGAAGTTCATTTCTTGGGTCATGTGATCAACGACCACGGTATACACGTCGATCCAGCCAAATTCACCGCTATCAAAAATTGGAGTACACCATCTGCACCCTCTGAGATCCGTTCGTTTCTGGGTTTGGCGGGTTATTATCGAAGATTAGTCTCTAACTTTTCGAAGATCGCCCTGCCTCTCACTACATTAACTCAGAAAAATAAGCCTTTCGTCTGGGAACAAAAGCAAGAAGATGCGTTCCAAACTCTTAAGCAGAAATTGTGCAACTCCCCTATTCTAAGTCTTCCCGACGGCAATGATGATTTCGTTGTATATTGTGATGCCTCAAACCAAGGTCTTGGTTGCATGTTGATGCAACGAGACATGGTCATAGCCTATGCATCCAGACAGCTCAAGGTTCACGAAAAGAACTACACCACACATGACCTTGAGTTGGGTGCGGTGGTCTTTGCTTTGAAAATCTGGAGACATTATCTCTACGGCACTAAATGTGTGGTTTTCACCGATCACAAGAGCTTCCAACATATTCTGAACCAGAAAGAACTCAACATGAGGCAGCGACGTTGGGTTGAATTACTTAGTGACTACGATTGCGAAATCCGTTACTACTCGGGGAAAGCTAATGTGGTGGTTGACGCCCTTAGTCGCAAGGACCGAATTAAACCCACTCGTGTGCGAGCCATGGGAATGCTGTTCCAAACCAGTCTCAAAGATAAGATCCTCCTAGCACAAAAACAAGTTGTTGCAAATGACGAGTTGAAGAAGGAGTTGGATTGTGGTGCCGAAAAGCACTTTGAACCCAAATCCGATGATCTCCTTTACTTCATGGGACGAATTTGGATCCCCGACTAGAGTGAGCTCCGAACCCTTATCCTTGATGAAGCACATAAATCCCGTTATTCTGTTCATCCTGGTGCTGATAAGATGTATCACGACTTGAAAGAGTTTTATTGGTGGCCAGTAATGAAGAAAGACATCGCTCTCTATGTAGGGAAGTGTCTTACTTGCTCCAAAGTTAAAGCTGAGCACCAGAAACCATCTGGTCTTCTCCAACAACCCGAAATCCCTCAATGTAAATGGGAGCAAATTTCCATGGACTTCATCACTAAGCTTCCGCGAACCTCTAGTGGTCATGACTCCATCTGGGTCATTGTTGACCGCTTAACCAAATCCGATCATTTTCTCCCAATCCGTGAGGACTACAAAATGGAGAAGCTTTCTAGACTCTATATCAGTGAGGTCGTGACACGTCATGGTGTCCCTCTATCCATTATCTTCGACCGTGATAGTCGTTTTACCTCCCGATTATGGCAATCTTTACAGAAAGCTTTGGGAAATCGTTTGAACCTCAGCACAGCTTACCATCCCCAGACGGATGGTCAAAATGAGAGAACCATTCAAACTCTCGAATATATGCTCCGTTCGTGTGTGATCGATTTTGGTGGAAGTTGGGATCAACACTTGCCACTCATCGAATTCTCTTACAACAACAGTTATCATACGAGCATTAAGTGCGCCCCTTTCGAGGCTCTATATGGTAGGAAGTGTCGATCTCCGGTGTGTTGGACCGAGATCGGTGACGCTCAAATCACCGATCCCGAACTCATTCAAGAAACCACCGTCAAGATACTTCAAATTCAAGAAAGACTCAAGGCCTCTCGCGATCGTCAAAAGAGTTATGCAGACAACCGTAGAAAGCCCCTTGAATTTCAAGTCGGTGATAGAGTCTTACTCAAGGTTCCCCCTAGAAAGGTGTTGTCCGATTTGGGAAGAAGGGAAAGCTAGCCCCTAGGTTCGTTGGGCCATTCGAGATTCTTGAAAGGATTGGCCCAGTAGCCTATAGACTCAAGCTACCAACCGAACTTTGTAACGTTCATGAAGTTTTTCATGTGTCAAACCTCAAAAGGTGCCTTGCTGATGACATACTTCAAGTTCCTCTAGATGATGTTCGTATCGACAACTCTATGCATTTCGTCGAAAAGCCCGTTGAAATCATGGACCGTGAAGTAAAGCAACTCAAGCGTAGCCGCATCCCTATCATGAAAGTTCATTGGGAAGCCAAGTGTGGTCCTGAGTTCACCTGGGAACGTGAAGACCAGATGAAACTCAAGTACCCTTATCTCTTTCTAGACCCTACAGCCTCTACTAGTTGAATTTCGGAGACGAAATTCTTTTAACTAGGGGAGACTGTGACACTTCTGATTTTCACTACTTGTACTCGTTCTAGACTTATCAATGAAAATCCGCATGACATTTCATTTTACTTGAAATCCTATTCATACATTGTTACAATACTAGTTCACATGTGAAACATTACGTTTATGCTTGATTACAAAGACTTATGCTTATCTGAGATCGATTCATGGATCACACGTAGACTTAATTGATCATTATGACACATTAAATACACAGGAACCACCCCATACACCTCAAACATGTTTTTATAACTCATTCAAAGTGATTTGATACTTAAAAGTACTAGTTAGTACTTTCGTGCGATCGTTCGCATTTTAAACCGCCATTAGCTGCGTATCATCCACAACCGACAAATTCATCTAACATGACATTAATTTATGTTTTAAATGTTTAACATATTAATTTATTTATTTAAAACAAAGTTTGTTTGCAAACCTTTCCTTAAATAAATCCTGAAATTCGAAAAACGATCAAAAAGTCCGTTTTCTCGCCCACCGACCGCCAACTATCTTACACGAATAACGTAACTTTAACTTAAATATTTTTAGCTAAACATACTCATTTTGTAATGACAATAAACTTTCATGTTGAAAACATTTGCCAATTTCGCTTAGAAATGCTTAAAATCGCAGTTTTCGAATGCGCGCACTCAACCGGGCCAAGCTAGTACCCAACCCACATACTCTTGGACCTAGCCCAAGCAAGAAATCACAAAAATCCAGCCCTATATCAGCTGAATTTCTCAGATTTGAGCCCCCCTAAAACCCTAAAGTGTTTTCCAAGACATTCCATTTTTACACCCTTTCACCCATTAGTATAAATAGGAGGCTTAGGATCTTGTTTTCTTTGCTAATTCTCCCCCAAACACTCCTAAACCTTCATAAGTTGCAAAATCCCTGCCCTTCCCTTTGAAGTTTTCAAAAACCCTTAGAGGATTCCAAAAGTTGAAGATCAAACAAGTAAGTAACCCTTCGAAGTTCAATACTGTCTTTTATTTCATTCTTTCTTCATCTCCTCAATCTTTTTCTATTTCTATCCATGATCACTTTATCATGTGAAACCTCAGCCCTAAAAACCCTCTAATAATCTTAATCAAACTAATAAATCAAGCTAACATAACCAACTAACAAACAAAAGATCATGTTTGCAATGGCGGCTATGCCGTCGCATTCTGTGAATCCTCAAGACAACTATTGCAAAAGTGGCTCTGTCGATGCTTTAGTATGTTCTTGATAACTTAAAACATGTTAATAATTATGTATTATCACTTATATGAACTCACACGCTAATTTTAACATAGAATCCGCTTGCTCGTGTCGGCTATGCCGATTGCATTATGTGATTCTCCAAAACGCTTCTGTGAATATCATGGCTAGACCGGTGTCACGGGACATTTTGGCTAACCTAATCTGATTATATTATGTATTATAATAACATAATAACATTCGTCTAATTTTTATTTACGCGTTCGGTAACCTTAAAACCCTAAACGGTCCACTTAAGTGCAACCGTTGATTTTGGACATAAACTGTGCTAATTTTTAACTGCGCATAACTTGACCATAGTTAATCGAAACTGAGCAAACTCAAATTCCACGACGTAGTTCGTCAAATTTCCTTTCCAACCATAATTGGCTCATTTTCTATTTCAATAGTATGACTCCGTAGTAGCCAAAACGGGACAGAAACCTTTTTCAGTACCTTCTGTTTTGTTGGACTGTTTTGGCTATAATACGAGTCTCAAACAAAAAAACTTTCTAAACGAAACTTGTTCGGAACGATTTAAACTAGTCACCGGTAAAATTTCAAAATTTTTGGACGTCGTTTGATATTTTTAATAAGCACATTTCTGTTCAGCTACTTTGCTGTCCAAATCTGAAAATCGACTAAAACTCTATTTTTGCATCTAATTCATAACCTTATGACCCGAACCACCTATCTAACACTCGTAACCATCGAACCTATCCTAAAAATAGTTTATTCATTTGTTTAGGGTTTGGTCCGTGATTCACCTCGTCAATTTGTTCAAGTCTCCTATCTCGCCTAGCTTTCAAGGTGAGACTTCATAGCCCCACTTTATTCTAATCGTTTTGGGGAAACATGTACGCGTTGGCGCGCATTAAAACACGTTTTTCAAACAATTCTAAACAAGCGAATCTTATATGTATGTGAATAAATGAACACAACATAATAAACGTTAAACTTTGCAAATCCTTAACTTGAAACTTTCAAGCCAACGGTAGTACAGATATGGGTCATAGGATGAAAACTGCATATACTTTATGGACAACTTTTGGTTGGACATCTTATTCGTTATTAGTGCAACTTGCGAGTTATGCCACTTATTCGTTATTCGTAATTTTAGGTTGGATTTGCTAATCATGTGTTTGTTTTATTTTACGTGCTATTTGATGAAATTGAAATATAAATTGTTACTTTTGCCAAACATATACTTTTATTAAACCTGTGATTTCTCACCAACTATTTTAGTTGACATTTGTTTTTCGTACATGTTTCAGGTGATTAAGTTCGTGATAAGGTCAAGTCAAGAAAACATAGGATTTGCTTTGATATCAATTGAAGAATTTTATTTTAAGTTGCTTTGTCGTTTGAGCATGTGATTTGTTTGGTTAATTTGAAACTTATGTAATTGGATTTTTTTTTATATTATGAAACTTTAATAGTAAATGTTTTTATTCCATTGTGTTCTTTTATCAATTAAGTCGCATCCGTGGTTATCATGCACGGTTGGGGTGTGACAACAAACAAGTCCCCTCGTTCAAATCAACCAAACTTTGACTCAATTCCTTTGTACTATAGGTTTTGCCCTAGTCATTTGTGCATGTCATTGATTACATTCATATAATTCAATTATAGGTTAACCTTCTGGTTAGCTAATCACTTGTATAATTTATTGCTCGTGTGATCTTCAAACTACTATTACATGTGAGTTACATAGCCCCTCTTTTTACATTTGACATTTTTGGGGTGAAACATGATTCATTGAAAACCATTTGCAAATTCATTATACAATTGTACATTCATGAACATGTGTGCAATTTGTGCTTTGTGCTTGAACACTATGAAATTAAACCTACATTTCATTACATACATACACGTGCAATCATTAACTCTGTACAAGCCAACGGTAACATTGATAAATCTATCGTGTCTTACAAACCCACCCAGGTAGGGTGATTGTTGCCGACATTACATCAGGATAACATTAAGTGTTATGCCCTACATCAGGATAACATTAAGTGTTATGTCCTACATTAGAATAACATTGAGTGTTATGCCCTTCAGTCACAAGGTTTGATTGTACACCCAGTTTGACTATAGTGGTTCTCCATAAATGCCTTATTTGCCATGGTTCATATGAATTGTACATAAACACTTGGAACTATTTGAGATATCAAAAACATATGTATACTCACCAACTATTTTTAGTTGACTTTGTTTTTATCATGTTTCAGGTACTAACGTTTGAGATCATTTACAAGATGCTACACATAGGATTGGGGACTTAGTTAAATAATAAATTGAACATTGTTAGTGTACTTTGTTTCCTTGGTATGATTGTACATGTTTTGTTGAACAAGTGTTATGAGAATTTGGAGTAAATTAATATATGAAACTTTAGTTTGATCATATGCTATTGAACAGTCTACATGTCCCGCCCCGACGTATTCCGCCGCCGGTCGGGCTGTGACATAATAAATGTTATAATGTAAGTCGAATTTGCTAACGGTTCCTTAGGGAATAATGCGATGAATGATACCGTGTCTAGGTTAGGATTCCAGACGAGACTGGGCGTCCTAGACACATTCTATACCTATAGCAAATGGTTGTACAACTGGACGGACGACATGATTAGTTATCCTATAAATTTCGTGTGGATGCACTCGTGCTATGTTACTATCACGGTGGGGCGTGATTCTGTCTAGGTTAGGATTCCGGACGAGACCGGGAATCCTAGACAGACACTGGATCTAGACCGGGAATCCTAGACAGACACTGGATCTCAATTGATCTCGAGTAATGCCTAAATGAATTGACTGTTACGAAAATGGGTAGATTTGACATGATTAGTATATGATTACTATTATTGCATGTATGTATGATTTTATTTATGATTTATGAATGTTATGTCTTGGCAAATGTTTTGGTTATGCAATGTTTATTAAAAATTAGAACTCACTAGTGTTTGCTGACTTTTAGCATGCCTTCAGGTTAAGTGTAGGTGCCTTAGATGATGGATGCGGAGCTTGTGCCGAGAGATTACCCAAGCGATGACATTGGCATCCCGTTTATTTATGTTATGGATACTGATGTTTAAAACAATGCTTCCGCTACGTTTAAGACAATTTGTAAATTGAATGATGATTCTGCTGCTTTAATTCTATTTCAAAGTTTAATTCACTATGCGTTTATGAGTAAATCCAACAAGTGAGGCTACCCGAGTTTAGGGCTTTACAATTAATAGGTCTGGACCTTAATTGTTCAAGCCACTTATTTATTTATGTTTATTGGGTTAAAACAATTGTTTCATGTAAATGGGCTCATATGTATGTTTAGCCCAAGGTCCCATATGTATTTAGTTTCAAGAATGGTCAAATGAGATTGATGAACCTAAACGTCAAACAGTTGTAGGGCACGGTTGATTAAACAACGTGACGGTTCTGATGATAACCACCACCATGAAACGTCGTAACTATTCATGCAAACTGTAACACCTCAAAAATTCCCAAGGAAATAAGAACTAAAATTGCCAATAATTCAAAGTTGAGGGACTAACAGGAGAATAGTCCAAAGTACAGGGACCAAAAGTGAAATTTCTAAAAATAGGACGGTAGTGGACCGCTACCAAGGAGCATAAAGGTCCGCTACGTGGAGAGGAAGGCAACAGTGATGACGTGCCACGTGTCTGCTAACTAGCGGATGACTTCTGACGCGTGGAAACCCTAACACGAACCATCACCCAGTCTGTAACGGTCCGCCACGGAATAGAGGGGCTGACGGGCCGCTAGCCCTTGGCTTAACGGTCTGTTACTTGCTCCCGAAGAAAACAGAATTGCGGCTGGAGGAGGTGGCAGACCGCCACCACCCTGTGTAGCGGTCCGCTACGGGTCAGAAGTTGGCCTATAAATAGAATGCACGATCTCAGTCATTTTGCATCAGTCCCACACACCAAAACACCTTCATTAACACACACAATCTCTGATCTTCATTATCCGAAGTCCGGTTCTCATACGAAAGTCCGGCTTCTAGCATTTCGCTTTTAAATTTCCGTAGATAGTTTGAGGTAAGGTTCTAACCCACTGTCTATGATTGAATTATGTATTAGTAATGCTTGATTAAAAAATGTCAGTATAATTTAGGATATTGTACGAGGTCTTATTATAGTAAACTAAGCCGAAATGTTGTCCAGGTGAGTTTCTCTTAACTAAAATGTGTATTTGGTTACACACAATTATGGTTTGAAATCTGCCTGATAAGTAATTCCTTATTCCATATATATATATATATATATATATATATATATATATATCATGTAGTAAGCACTTTATACGTTCCTGTGGGATGGGACTTACGGGTGGAATTGATCATTCCATTTTATACTAGTGGTGTGCGCTAGTGGCAAAAAAAGTTGACCATATATATATATATATATATATATATATATATATATATATATATATATATATATATATATATATATATATATATATATATATATATATATATATATATATATACTAACAGCTCACAGTGCTTGTGCTAGTGAGTGGGACGTGAGATATTACTGGAGTTTCAAATCATAACCATTTCCTTTTGTTTTCCTTTATCCGTCGAAAATGTTGGCAAGGAAAAAAAAGTTAGTCATCGGTGATGGTGAATTGGCGATGTCGTTGATGCTGGGAGAGAGAGAGAGAGAGTGAGCATAGAGAGGGGTAGGGATGGGGTGGGTTAGTTTTGTGTAAATTATATTCTTGTTATATTTTTTATTACTAGGGGTATATTCGTCTCTTCATAAAAATTTAATAGAAAAGTTAGATGACGTTAGAGTCACGTAGTTGATTGGAACAATTGACAAACCACAATGACGTAAAAAGCCAAATTTAAACTATTTAACTAAAAACGTTATTTTAAGCAAACCACACGAACTAAAAACGAAACTTACTCTTAATCTTATGCATAGTCTAATATCCGAATACTTATCTCACTAACCCATCCACTATATTTTAGGTTTTAGTTTTTTAGATTTTTACAAATAGACACTGAGTTTTTTTTTCTTTTTTTCTTTTTTACTTCCCTAACATTAACCAACTAAAGGTTAGTGAATTTTTTTTAAAGTAGATTAATTACGTTTATCACAAATAACTATTACACTAATACTTAAATGCAAGTGTCGGTGGCATTTGTCACCGACAATTTTAAGCCTCTACTTTGTTAAATGACACAAATGGCCCCTTAATTTTATAAAATATCACTTTGATCCTCTCAAGTTTTTAAAGTTTTAAGTTTACCCTATGTATTATACATAATCTTATTTTTCCTTAATAATTTTCGTTTGTTTGTTTAATTTTTTTCTTAACGTCCTGGTATAAATTTTGTTAAAAACAAAGTCGTATTCAAAATAGAGTATTTTTTAGGTATCGTAACGTGCTGGTACCGTGAAAAATGAGACCGACAACGACTGAAAAACATCGATACCGTTATATAACTGTTTTTTTATCCATGTTTCGATCTCCATAACCGAGTCGACGTAAATTCATACGTTTGTTTTATGTATTCGACCACGTTTCCTTTTGTGCTTACCAATGTCACCGCCTCAACCGTTTAAGGTTCGCCTCCCGTCATAGAGCGCGGGGCAAAATTTATTTAACCACATCTCTTTTTTTTTGCTTAACGACGGCCACGGCCTCAACCGTTTAAGGTACGCTTCCCGCCACGAAGCGCAGGTCTAACATTTCTCGTTATTTTTATTAATCCTTTTATCATACATAATAATCTCCTCACAGGCTTATATTGTACTTCACTCCCTTGAGATGAACGTGAGTCCGTTATGTGATTTTCCTTTTTGCAGAGCTTCTCTTTCTTTTTCTCATTTTATCGCTCGTCGGTTACGATTCTCAACACCAGAGAGATTCTCTTCTCTAACGGTGCGTTTTCGCGTGTCACAAATCCTCCATTAATGCCCCCTCATTTCATCCCACCACTTCTTGCACCAAAATTACAGTAAGACCATCATATCTTCAATCGATTTTTACGTTCTAATTTCTTAACAAATTCTTTCTTCTTTACCAAATTCTTCACTGTGTGTGTGTGTGTTTACTGTGTGAATTTGATTATCCATGAACTCTTATCAATTTAATTCCAGAATTTTGGTTTTATTATCAGTTTTGCAGATATGAAGAAGGGATCTACTCGATTCTCGGATGCGACGCGACAAACAGGTAAAATTCAGATCTTTGAACATATTTACCGTTTTGCCCCTGCTTCTTGATCTAATTTACATAAAACCCAACAAAAATTGTGATGAAAAAACCCAAATAAGCTGAGAAAATTCGTCTTTTTCCATGTTTGATTCATGAATTCCTGTGATTCTTTCTGTTTTTGTTACATTTACTTTATTTTGTTTGTAATTGAAGATGGGGGTAGTATTGTAATTTCGCATAAAACCCAACAAAAATTGAGATGAAAAAAACCCAATACTTTGAGAAAGTTCGTGTTTTGTCATGAATTCCTCTGATACTTTCTCTTTTTGTTATATTAGTTTTAATTTGTTTGTGATTGAAGGTGGGGGTAGTATTGTAATTTCGCCTAAAATCCAACAAAAAATGAGATGAAAAAAACCCAATAATCTGAGAAATTTTTTGTTTTTTCATGAATTCCTTTGATTCTTTCTGTTTTTGTTACATTTACTTGATTTAGTTTGTAATTGAAGGTGAGGGTAGTATTGTAATTTCGCATAAGCCATCAAAGAAGCTGAAGACATTGAGTTCTGTGACTGGAATGGATGAATCTAGTAGTAGCAAAAGAGTCAAATTTCCCAAAAAGGTGATTCATTATTTTATTATCATATTCATATACTACTTATGGGTTGTTTGGATGTGCTATTTTGTTATGATTATTGTCAATTGAAGAATCAATAAGGGTAGTATGGTAATTTTACATATGTGGTGATGATGAGTTTCATTTTGGCAAACCTTTGGCTTGTTATCTTAGTTCTGATTTTGTTACAATAATATTGAAAAAGTTGGAATTGGTAATCTATGTTCTGATTTTGCTACAATAATATTGAAGAAACAATAAGGGCAGTATGGTAATTTTACGTTTGTGTTGATGATGAGTTTTATTCTGGCTAACTTTTGGCTTGTTATCTATATTCTGATTATATTGAGAAAGTTGGAATTGATTATCTAAGTTCTAATTTTGCTACAATAAAATTGAAGAATCAATAAGGGTAGTATGGTAATTTTAAATTTGATTTCGGTTTATTCATTAATCATGAGTTTTATCATTTTCCCTTCTGAAATTTGCAGATTTTGGATGATTGTCATTCGGTTAATCTTGTATCCGTTCCAAGAAAATTGCGGTCAGGTCTGTTTAATTCGACATGGTATTTTGTCAACAATGTTGCCTTAGTTTAAAAAGGCGCGCAGGAGAACGCATCATGGTCAAAAAGGCCTGCCACATGTAGTTTTGGGTCAAAATTAGTCAAAATTAGGGTCTGCAGGAGGTTTATATGTAAAAACAACCAAAGGGGTTAAGAAATTATGAAAAGTTTACTTGATAAATAGGTTGATGTGTAAAACAGATGAGAGAGACTCAGCTTCTGGATGTAAATAAAGCTTATTTGGTTGTACATAGACGTGCGCCTCACGTACATGATGCGAACGCGCCTCGGCTTTTGGAACTAAAACGCCTCGGAGAGTCTCTCGCTTTTTTAAAGCAAGGATGTTGCTAAACCTTTATTTCAAACTTAATTGGTTAAAATCTTGATAAAAAACAGATTTTTAATTTGTTAAAATCTTGATGAAGAAATAGATTTTTAATTGGTTAAATCATGATAAAAGAACATATTTTTAATTGGTTTTTTATGTCATACCAAAATTAGTATTTCCTTTTAGAGTAAATCAAGATTCATGTTTGCAAATTGAGGTTTTGAATTGAAACAATATCTTTGTTAGTTCCATCTGCAGTAATGAAGAAGCGATACTCTGACCCGTCTTCCCCAAATCTAACAAACGGGATTTCCGGATGTGAAATGTCATCTACTGATGGTAACAAGAAGCTCAAACTTGAACCGGTTAGTAATTTGAATTTGAAGATCCAAAATTCCTTAGGAGGGTAAAAATGTAATTTCACATATCGTTTCATATACTTTGCAGGATGAACAACAACACACGATTGTGAAAGATGAAGAAGAAGCAATTGCTGGTTTGCTTGCATTGGCTGGAAATGATAACACCCATGAAATTAACTTAAAGTTAAAAAATAAAATTTCAGACGCAACAGTTTCAAAAACCGAAGATCTGGTTCAAAAACGTGTGCAGATTGATGATCTGAATGAATCAAGAAACACAGTTGTTGTGAATCTTGTGAAAAAGGTTGAATCTTTTTCGTGTTTTTAGTTATTGAAGTGCAATTCTTGTGTATTTACTAGTGATTTTTGCAGGATTCTAAACATGTTACTGATGGAAACGAGTTGCGAAAGAGATGCGCTTCACATGTGCACATATGCCAAATCATCAAGAATCTGCAAATGACCAAGGGTAAAACGGTAAATTTACGCAAAGAACCGAAAACAGAAATAACCCCAGAAAATTTTAAGAATGTGAATGCGGGTATAAACTTAAATGAATCAATCACAGTTAGCAAAACCGTATTTCAAGACCAGCCAAGTGGTTGTGGCGTCCAGTCCTATTTTGGCAACCCGTTTTGTGACCCATCACAATGGTCAAGACCCGTGTTTCCCAAGCAACAAATGTGGATGAATCCGCTTATGTACAAGCCGCTCCAATCGGGTTCTTATGTACAACCATCGTTGCACAATGTACTAGGATCCAAGCACCATCCTTCTTCGGGATACGATGAAAATCGCGTTTTGTTTCGTGTGGATAGCCCTCTGACGCTAAAGTTAGCATTGCAGTAAGGATTTTAATAAGGGCGAGGCGTTATGGTGATTCGTCGTTGAACGTCAAACGAGTTGTATGGTGTACAAATTATATAAAAGATTTTTATTTTAACACCAGGATTGTTTGAGAGGATGAGATGAGATCTGTTTTCGAAATGCATTAAGAGTGAGTGATTAATGTATTTGATTGACAAATTATGAGTTTAAAGAAATCTTTATTCACAAAGTTGGATGATGAAAATGAGTTGGTGGTGAATTGGTCAGGCAAAAAGTGAAAATAATTTTTTTTATTCTTATTATTTTCTTGATCTATAAATCAATAATAAATGAATTAAATTATAGAGTTAATTACGGTTTTCGTCCTTATAATTTGACAAAAATCTCGGTTTCAAGACTTCTTTTTTCTTAATTTCAGTATTTGTGATTTCTAATTCTTGTTATTTCAGTTTATAAAACTTACTCCGTTTGATTCTAACTTAATAAAGCTAGGAGTAGTATTTTATTGGGTACGTTTATTTGCATTCTACCTTTAAATAAGGGTATAAATGTTATTTTACCTTAGGTATAACCTTTTAATGCAAAAGGTATAAGCTCTTAATAAAAAAGTAAGTACAAAGTAAACAGGGGAGAAGGGAGGCTGGGTTTTAATTTATTTATTTTTATTGTTTTTGAATTATAAATATAGTTAACTTTTTTCTAGACCTGACAATCTTTACCTAAAGTAGAGAAAATGAGTTAGTTTGGGTAAATTTTTTTTGTATTTTTGGTTGAATTGGGTAACACAATAACACAAAACATGTTGAAATGGGTAACACCTTAAAACAATTTGGGTCAAGATAAGTCGCCTAAAAACTATGTAAATTTAGAATGGGTTCAAACGGGTACCGGATTTTGGTACTTTTCCTTTCTAAGACATCTTATTTCAACTCGAGCCACTTTTTGGTTACAACTCATTCTGATCCGAAGCAAATTGATACTTTTTTTAAAACGACCCGTTTTGACCCGAACTCATTTTGATCATAACCCATCCTGACCCAAACCCATTCTAACCCGTTACCCAACCCAACCCACCCGTTTTGCCAGGCTTAGTTTTTTTCTGTTAGGGTGGGCCTTATAACAACTGGTAACTATTTTTTGACCTTAAGATCATGGGTTCGACCCGTGGAAACAGCCTCCTACACAAAGTGTAGAGTAAGGCTGCGTACATCAGACCGTGAAGCGATCCGACCCCTTTTCAGCCCCTGTGTAAATGCGGGAGCTAAATCAAGCACCGGGTACGTCTTTTTTTTTGCTTTAAAAATAAAAATACTATACATCATGCATTAAAAACTTATACATAAGATAAAATAACTGTTATCCATAACAGAATGTAACATAGTTAAAGAGTATAAAGACGGTAACTGAAAGAGGAACTCTTAACCAATTGACCAATACAATCAACCCCTCATGTCCTTTCATTTACACCTTGCACAAACAACACAAATTGTTTTTCTATAAAAGAGAATTATTTGTGTAGTGTTTAATTTATTAAGGGGACTACTAACGAGACACGGAAATTACTAATAAGACCGGGCCTATACGCCCTCGTATAGGCCAATATGCCCTCGTATAGGCCAATACGATGCGTATTGCACTTCACAATTTCCAACGCACGACAACATCGTACACCTGGTCATTCCAACCCTTATATGCATCGTATAGTGCAATATGATGCAGTTTAGGGTACGAGGTACCTTCTGCAACTAGACAACCATCACATCACTATACGCCGCGTATAGCCCTATACGCTGCGTATAGTGATGTGATGGTTGACAAGTTGCAGAGGGTACCTCGTACCCTTATACGCATCGTATTGCACTATACGATGCGTATAGTATCCTATACTCCATCGTATAGGACTATACGATGCGTATAAGGGCCAAAATTTTTTGTATTTAACGATGCACATTTCTCATTTGAACGTATCGTTCAAAAATTTAGCAATGTCTTGGTGGTGGGATGGTAACTACGGTTTTCAGGTATATTCTAACGAGTCACTTGAAAACAACCCGCAAAGTTCTGGCGTTCAGGGTGTGAACCAGGAGGAGGTCTCGTCTGACGTTTATTCTAATCACCGGGTAAGACTTCCTGATTTGAACGAGCCACTAAGCAATCCCGAGTTTGTATACAGTGAACCCTGTTACCTTACACAACCCACGGACGACTTCGTATACGGTGAAGTCTCTTACCCGACACAACACACCGACGACTTCGTATACGCGGGTGAACTATCTTACCCGACACAACACACCGACGACTTCGTATACACTGGTGAACTATCTTACCCGACACATCCGGCTAACGAGTCCGAAGACGAGGAACAAACCAATTCAACCGTGTCGTATAAAACTGACCAGGTATAACATTCCTACATATATATACCTACATATAGTTTGTTGTTTATTAACTTTAACCGTACCGTTGCAGAATTTTCAGTCTGGTGAACAGTTGGTGGATTGGGCTGTCCGCAGAGCACGTGATAATGGTTACGTCATTGTCACCCGACGATTGAGGAGAAAAGGCGACGACCCGTCGGCACCGGTTATCAAGGTGTGGCTTGTGTGTGACCGTCAAGGCGAAACGATTAGACGTGCTAGTAGCAAGAAAATAGGTTGTCCCTTTAAATTGGAAGGAGTCTACGACGAAAATACCGGTGATTGGAAGTTAACGGTGAAGGATGGCAGTCATAACCACGATCCTAGTCAACATCTTGAGTCAGTTGCTAGGAAACTGTCTCAGTCGGAACAACTTTTGGTGGCGAAGCTGTATTCGCAAAACATGTTGCCATGTAACATTCTGGCAACCATAAGGGAACAAAACCCATAGAGTAGGTGTATTAAAAAGGACATTTATAATGTGATACAAAAGATAAAGAACGAAACGAGAGTCGGTGAAACTCCAATGCAGGTTCTGGAGCACCTGCTTTCTTCTAAAGAGTACGTCTACTATACTCGGGAGGATCCCGCCACAAATGTCGTGGAGGAGGTATTCTTTGTTCATCCGAAATCGTACGAGATGTGGTGTGCGTTCCCGCACGTGTTGATGATCGACGCGACGTACAAAACAAACATGTATAGACTTCCATTTGTCCAAGTTGTCGGTGTGACCTCCACACACCAGTCGTTTTGCGTCGCTCATGCATTTATATCTAAAGAACGGGAGGAACACTTCGTAAGGGTGCTACTGAAAATCAAAGGTATGTTGCAAAAGTGTATGGAGTCGCGTGTAATAGTAACAGACAGGGACAAAGCTCTTATGAACGCCTGTGATAAAATATTCCCGGACACTTCCAAGTACCTATGCAGGTGGCACATACACGAGAATATCTCAAAACATTGCAAGGCATCGTTTACAGATGAAGACTAGGCAAATTTCAAGTATTCATGGTTGGTATTGTGTGAGTCTCCCACGCCAGATGTATACCAGTACAACTTCAACCGACTTTACGAACGACTGTATGCAGCCAGACGAGGAAGTAAGTTTTTATTTTTACCTTATACATATTGTTTTTAATTTTAAATATTTATTAGAGTTTAAATTATTTTTCCAGGAGTTATAGACTATGTGACCAAAAATTGGTTGGACCCATATAAAGAAAAGTTTGTATCAGCCTGGTCCAACAGAAACCTCAATTTTGGTCAACGTGTAATACGTGGCGTATAGGACTAGGGAATACCAAAAATCAGGGCCTATACGCTACGTATTGGCCTATACGTGGCGTATGGGCCTTTAAATGGAGGGAAAACCTGAAATTTTTAAATTTTAGATATTTAATGCTTATACGCAGTGTATAAGTCAATACGTATCGTATAGAATACCATAGGTCAGGGTCTATACGCTATGTATTGGTCTATACGAAGCGTATAGGCCTCTGCTATACACATGGGTCCCTTTGTACAGAACCAAACGCCCCCCAATTTTTACACACAAACACATACGAAGCCTCGCTTGATTGAGATTGTCGGGTCCAAAATCTTCTCTTTTACTCGTAAAGGTACGTATTCTAGACTCCCGTTCGATAATATAGGTTTAATTTTGACTTTTAGCCGTTAAAATAGGGTAGAATAGGGTTTATAAACACTGAAACGGATGAACTATACGCATCGTATAGCACTATACGTGGCGTATAGTTCATCTGAGGAAGACGATGAAGCCATACGCCACGTATAGTCATATACGTTGCGTATGGCTCGGTTTCTCGGTAACTGACCTGCGTATGGTCTGGCTTGGCCGCGTATGGTCTGGATTGCCCGGTAACTGACCTGCGTATGGTCTGGGTTGCCTGCGTATGGCTTAGTTACCCGGTAACATCCTATATGCCACGTATAAGGCTATACGTGGCGTATAGGTTTTTTTTTAAAAAAAAATTATTATTATTTATATTAAAAAAAATTATTATTATTTTTAAAATAATTTTTTTTATTATTATGCAAATATTAAAAAAACAATTTATTATTATATTTAAAATAAAAAAATAACAATTTATTATTATTTTATATTATTTATACTAAAAAACATAATTTATTATTATTTTTAAATTAATTTTTTTATTATTATTTAATATTATTTATATTAAAAAAACAATTTATTATTATATTTAAAATAAAAAAATAACAATTTATTATTTTATATTATTTATATTAAAAAAACAATTCATTATCAGATATGGCGGATCACGAGTATGATATTGATATGGTGGACTTAGATGATCTGGCGCACTACCCTTATCTGGATTTCCCGCCTGAATCGGACGCGTTTGGCCGGTGCCAGAAGCTACGGGAAGTGACTATGGGCCCAGGACGACGGTGGACTGGGATCTTCTCGAGGAGGTCGGAGAGGCGGAAAGGGCCAGGGCCATCATAGGCAAGGACACACCATGGGATCGTTTGTTTGATCTGGCGTTCACCGAGACATACAGAGAGGTGGTCGTCGAGTTTCTTTCGACGTTCATCTACTCACCGAGACATACAGAGAGGCGGAAAGGTCCAGGGCCATCATAGGCATGGAACCTCTTCCAGGGGAGGAGCAGGCAGAGGAGCCGCAACAGGTCTCCTTCAGGATTTTTGGACAGGTTTACCGTCTGACCCTCCGTAAGTGGGCCGTCGCGACGGGCTTGTATTTCGAGCCCGAGACGATCACGCCACTTTACACCGAGGCGATGACGGAGGTGGACGTTCAGGACCTCCATTTTTTTGGGGTCTGACTTCTGATAGCCCTTGGTTGAATACCAAGGGGAGGGTCTCGGGGATTAGAGACCCCTTGTACAGATATTTACACCGGCTTATCTCGACGTCGATTGCACCGCGTCTGAGAAGCCGTGAGTGGTGCACAGAGAGAGACTTGTTCTTTCTCTTCTGCTTGCTTACCGGCAGGCGGTGCGCCCTAGCCACATACCTGGCACTTTACTTTGCGTCTGCCTATCACAGGCAGAAGCGTGGGCTTTTGTATGGCGACGCTTTCATCACTCATTTGATGCGTGTTCTTACCCCGTGGCATGATCACGAGCATCAGATGTAAACGCCCATTCCCCCTGTCCGTTTAGACCGCCGCACGACGAGCGGCATGCGCATCACGCACCGATTCCCGGGGCTCGGCCTTCGGTTCGTACGGGCCGTCCAGGACTAGGTTTAGGTCTCGGTGCCGTTGCCACAGATGCCGGGACAGGGGGACCCGCCTATGCCTAACCCGCTACAGGGTGTGGAGATGGGGGACCCGCCGCACGTCGAGCCCATTCACGAGCAGCCGCCACAGCATCCCCGACACGTACGTCGGTCTGTTAGGCTGGACAGGGCCACCCAGGCATTGCTTGATGGACTCGTTGCCGACTTACGGCGACAGGCTCGTCATAGCGACCGGATGGATGACCTGATGATGTGGGCGGTTTGTCGCCTCGTGGATCTGTCACGAGCCGCCGGCATCGAGCCACCACCACTACTACCGCCACGTCAGTATCCGGGCGACCCCGGTCAGGATGAGGGCGGGGCGGGTCAGGATGACGGCGGGACGGGTCAGGCTTAGTTGTTTTTATTTGTATTAAGTTGTTTCTTCTGTTATGTATTTAAAAACATTTGGATGTATATATTTAATTTTTTAATGTAATGTATATAATGTTTTGGTTATTTGTTTGTAATGTTTAATTTGTTTGTTTGTTTGTAATGATAAATTATAAATGTAAAAATATAATAAATGTTTAAAAAAGATAAAAATTATATAAATTAAAAAAAAACATAAAAATTATATAAATTTTAAAAAATAACAAACTTATATTAACAAAGTTATATAAATTAAAAAAAGATAAATATAACATAAATTAAAAAAATATATATACGTGGCGTATAGACCAATACGCCACGTATAGGATTCTTAAACCCCAAAATCTGCCAAGTTTTGAAGCAAAAATATGACCCGTGACCCATACGCCTCGTATAGTGCAATACGCCACGTATGAGTCCCAGCCGCTAGACAGGGAATGACACGTGGCATTCTCGGTCAGGAGACTAAACCCTATACGCCTCGTATTGGCCTATATGAGGGCGTATAGGGTTGCGGCGTGTGCAATTAGTAATATTCCGTGTCCCATTAGAACTGCCCATAAATAGTCAAGAGGGTCCATTAGCCCTTCCGTCAATGGAACTTGTCCATCTCTTAGATATAAAAGTTAAGTTTTATTTAAAGAAAAACACGAGATGGACCCTTTATTTGTAGTAGGTAAAAAAAATAACCTTATGATAATCATTCCACTAAGAAGTTATGTTCCAGAATGTTCATGCATGTGTATCCTTATTTTGAAATCGACTGGGGTCGGTATACCTCGGTACCACAAGTGTACATCCGCCAATGGATGGGATGGTGGTGGCTGTTCGTGATGGTGGAGGCGGTGGTCTTCAACGACACTAGGGAAAGGATAAGAAAAAGGGTTGCGTGATTGAGAGATAGATATATGAAATCTCAAAAAGGCGGGGGTTTAATTTGTTATTTAATACTTTTATGTTGTTTTTCGAATATATAAAAAAAAACTATAATTTCCCCTTTATATTCTTTTACCACCTAGTCTACATATTCTTTCGGCATCTTACCAATGTTTTTGGCTATCTAACCGGTTGCCTTAGTGATGCGCTCGTTCAAGTAGTCCGAGTGGTTTGAGTGATCATACAAACCTAACCATTTTTCTTTGAATTTTGTTGTTAGTGAGATTGTTTATTATTGTAATTCTTAAAGTGATTATATATCTTGTTTTCCAATTATTTATCTTTTTCGGATTTATTAGTCTTATATAGAGATGTTAAATATATAATCAACTTTAGTAGAAAAATATAAGAATCGCATAGTAAATTATATTCCTTTGTTATCTTTGACTCAAATGGAGCTTCCCATGAACTTAATTATTTACATCAACTTAAGTTGCCAAGAACATAACAAATGGTGCGGTTTTTTTGGCCAAATGGTGCGGTCCTAGAACCGCATCATATATCCTAGCATCAAAAGGCTTATAACCGCATCGAAAGCCTAGCATCAAAAAGTCTCAGAACCGCACTAAAAGGTTTGACAGATTTTACACCAAATTTGTAAAGGAACCGCACCTTTTGATATTTCAGAAAAAAAAAAGTTTCAAATATTTCAGTTATTTTCCAGAAAACATAATAAACTCATTCCCAATATACACAAATATATATGCCTAGAATTGAAAATAATATTAAAAAAAGTTTCAAATATTTCAAAGTACCACAAATATATGTGTTTAAAAATGGACGTAAATATACAATAACTTCCCGATCGACGTCTTCATTCTTGCAACCTGAACTAACGTCTTCATACTTGCAACCCGAATCAACGTCTTCATTTTTGTAACCCGAACCGTAGAAATTGCACATTTTTCTTAAGATGTTTTTTGTTGGATTGATACCAAATAATGCTGCAAATAAGTTGTCAAATAAAACATTAGGAGAATGTACAACAAAAATTCTTATAGTTCAACAATTCAAAGAAAAATGTCTTACAACTGTGTTTGGATGTGACAAATATACTAAAATGCAATGAAACCAAACCAAGAATCATGTTGGACCCCTACCCAACCCTACCAAACTAATGCAGCTAATTATTACCTTGCATCCAAACACCCCCTTACTTCCAAACATCCAAACACCACCTTAGTTCCAAACATCCAAACACCATAAGAGTACAACTAGGTTTCAAAAGACATACACATATATATACATATAATTATACTACATACTCGTACATAAGCGAGTTTTTAGTTGACCCGTTAGATATAAATGAACATTAAATGGTAGAATTTGGCTAACCTTGTGACGCCTTTACGAAGTTCATGTCCGGCCCTCAAACACCAATATAATTGAATGCAATAGATTAAAATATAACCACTTTAATATAAAGAAATCAACAATACATGCAATAAATTAAAATTTTCACACCTTTGCTTGATAATTGAATGAAATATTGAAGAAAAAAAACTTGAATAATTCAACCTTCAATGGAAAAATTTGAGATGAATGAAAGTTTTTGAAACTTGGAGGTTGAAGGAAGAAGAAGGAGGTTGAAGGAAGAAGAAGATAGATACATTTGAAATATAGGAAAAAATGACCGTTAAGTTCCTATTCCATAGAACCAACCTAGATGTAAAAAGACCGTTGGGGTTTGGAACCGCATCAAATAATCCATCTAACCGCATCAAATACCCAGTTAATCAAAAGATGTGGTTTTCATAACCGCATATAACTGCATCAAATACCCACGTACCAAAAGATGCGGTTTAGGTAGCCTACCACGCATTTTTCTTTTCCTCAACCTCACCAATAGGTAACCGCATGGTCCAGGGGCGAAGGATAGTGAGGGCCCGGCCCCCCTCCCCCGATTTTTCGCTCAGTAGTGTTAATTTATATGTATTCGGCCGATTTTTCGCTCAGTAGTGTTAATTTATACGTATTCAGCCGAAAATTTTATAATTCCGGCCCCCTTGATAGGAATTTTTTTTTTCGCCCCCCCTGCTTTTTTCTTCAAGCTCCGCTATTGGCAAGGTCCACAATTCTTTTTAAAATTTCCTTTTTTCTTTAACTAGGAAATGATCTCACAACAAATCGCTTGAATTCCAAATAAACCTAACCACTTTATGGTTTTACAATGTTTAGTAAAACTAGTCGGTCTGTTAGAGGGCGGTCTAGCTGAATAAGATTAAAGTGTGACACATCCGGGTTAAGAAAAAGTATAATATGTTGTTGAGAAAAACAATCTCTCTAAAAATCAAAGAAAACATTAAAAAAACGTGTAGCTTCCTTTTGCCAAGAATTTAGAGAGGAACCCTTTCTAATTCTTTCCACCACCTTTCTACAACTTCATTTCTTTCACATAAATTCGAAAACATCATTAACCCGGTGCAAACTCAGGCGCGTGAGCCATCTGCGGCAGTGTGTCATACTGTTTCGATTATTAAGAAGAGGCGCAAAATCTCTTTTAAGGGAAGCGTATTGAATACGCGCCTCAACCACAACCGTCAAAGATTAGTTTGCTCATTGTTACAGTTAAGGACAAAGTTGAAGACTCAATGTGTTGAATACTCGAGTCCAGAAAACTTCAAGAAGGTTTTGCTGAAGCACACGCTAAAGACACCGGTTCGAATCAAGTTCGTTATATAAATTATATTTTATATTTATTTTTCATTCGGTTTTGTAAATGGTATTATACTAGTGTATTTCCCAGTAATAATGATAGTATCGTTATTATTACTTTATTATTAATTTTAATAAAAAGAACCCATTTCCCTACGTATACATATAAATATCCTTTCAAAATGACACTTTACCATTTCTGATATTCGTCAACTTTTTATGTCAATTAGTTTATTTGATACTCAAAGCGTGTTTAACTTTTTTTTTTGAACGGCGAACATTGAATGTTGTGACGTAGCACCCCCTGTCATATGGGAGAGCCTCGTCCAACTCCGGCCAATATGTTGTCTTAACCGGGCCCACTTGGCGTCAGAGTTGAAGAGCATCCAAGGAAAAATCCCACCAAATACGGCCCCTTCCGGGCTTGAGAGAGAGCCGAGGCTCGAACCTTGGATCGGCGTGGGTAAAACCTAGGTGCATCAGCCTAAGAGCTAGGCCTCATTTGCATGCCGCATAAACTAATGGGGAGGGCAGGGATCGAACCTGGGTCACAAGGAACATCAGGTCTATCACTTACCACTCCACCACCAGCTCATTGGCATAGCGTGTTTAACTATTAAGTATAAGCCCAAGTATGATGTATGTTAATTGGAATGACTTACGTTTATGTTCTTTAAATGCTAGAAAGGGTGATGGCTTATAATTGCTCAAGTATAATTCCACATTTAGTGGCAAGCTATGCATGCGCTGATAGGATGCATATTGATGTTTAAATGTATGCATAATTGAAATTCAGTTAAGTGGTAAATTTTATAGTGTTGAATGGTGACTGGTTTAAAATCTCCCAAATTGGCTTGTTATTAATGAGTCACATGATGAGCGTGAATCCAGTAACTAGCCAAAGTGGACCAACTCAATGAGGATAAGATTAATACTCTATCCACCTTTGGTGCACTACAAGGATTCAACCCTATCCCGACGATGCCTATTCAGATGACATTCGTCGTCGGTATAGGTAACCCTATACCGACGACATGTCGTCGGGATAGATCCCACTAAATTTTTGACTTGTGAAACCCTGTACCGACGACATGTCGCCGGTATAGGGTTGGGGCAGATGGAGGGAAATTTGGGCGCTCAAATGAGAACCTATACCGACGACATGTCGTCGATATGGGTTAGTTTCAATTTCTATTTTCTTTTTAATTGTTAGTGGGTGAAATTTTTTTAAAAAAAAATCAAAAAAAAACCAAAAAACCTATACCGACGACAATCTTCTTAAATATTGACCGGTCAAAAAGCCTATACCGACGACATATCGTCGGTATAGACTTACATATGCCGGCGACAGTAGACCATGTTCCGACGACCTGTCGGTATAGGTCTTTGCGAGAACAAATCCCAGCAGACAGCTTCTGCTTCTCATTTCACCCAAAAACACAACCAAAACTCTCTCTCGAATCCATCCGGCGATTTCACGAAACTGGCAAATTTTGGGAGCAATTTTCACAAAACTCTCAGGTGTTTTAAGGTAAGTTAACTTCTAGGTTTTCAAATTTCACCAAATATTCAACATTTTTAAGTTTGTTTTGTTTAATTTTGGTTAGGTTTTTGAAGGTTTTCACCATTTCTTGGATTTTAAGCTTCTTGAAGGTAATTACTCGTGCTGATAACTAATTTGTGATAAAATTTGGTTTAGATGTATGATTTGTATGTATATATGTGTATGTATGTTTGTATGTTTGTATGAATTTGTATGTATTTCTATGTATGTTTGTATGTATGTGTATGTATTTTGGTTAATTAGTAATTTGTGATGAAATTAAGTTTATATGGTTAATTTGTGATGAAATAGTAATAGTTTTGGTTAATTAATAATTTGTGATTAGTATGTATGTGTGTATGATTACTTTGTTTGATTTAATATGTATGTATATATGTGTATGTATGTTTGTATGTATATTTATATAATTGTGTAATTGGGCATTTGTTTATGTTTCTATGTGTATGTATGTTTGTATGTACTTGTAAATAGTTTTCTAATTGTGTAATTGGACATTTGTTTATGTTTATATGTGTATGTATGTTTGTATATGTATATTTATATAATTGTGTAATTGTGTATGTATATATGTAATTGTGTATGTTTATATGTTTGTATGTATATCTAACTTTATTTAATTTTGTTACAAGTTCGGAATTCGTTGCGCTTGACTATGTGAGAATAACTTCATATTTGTGTTTTATTGAATTTATTTAAGGTACGTATCCCGACTTTTGATATTTTATTTTTGTAAATGTTTGTGTGTGTAATATTTATGCCATTTAGGGTGTAAACGACTCGTTTATCATGATTTTATAAATAATAATAGTTATATATAAAAATATATTTAAAAAATTAAAAAAATATATAAGAAAAAGGCTTTAACCGTTTTGAAACGCTTACAACCCTAATGTCGTTTATGTACGTCTACGTTTATGTATGTCATGTTTCAGTATAGGTACAATAGTATGTTTATTTAGTATAACCCTTTAGAATATACCCCTCCGAAATTTATCTAATAGAGATAAATTTTGGATTGTCCCCTTTGGGACTGCGTTTTGAATATTCTGTCTCATTTAGAATATGTATACATTTTAACGGGTTGACATTTAAGAAAAAAATGGTAACTCTTTCTCCTTACTCCTCCGAGTTTGCGGTTTATCTACATACTTGGGGAGTTAAGGGGAAATGCTGTTGATTTTTTCTTAAATAGTCAACTCGTTAAAATGTATACATATGAGATAGAATATTCAACAAGTGGGTTATGATCCACCGCCTTAGAGCACCGATAAAATCATATACATTCATTTATATCATTTATATACATTTATTTATATCATTTATTGCATGTACGTATATGTGTATGTTTATAGCACAATATAGATGACAATTGATAAGAGCTGGGTTACACTGGGAAATCGGAATTCTACGGCTTTCTTAAGTGGTCTTCACAACTTTATATAGATTGCCAAGAACCATGTCGATGGTCGAGGTAGAGTGTTTTGCCCGTGTAGACGTTGTTGCAATGCGTGTCGAAAGGATTTGAAGACGATATATACCCACATACATTACCATGTGTTTCTATAATCATATCAGACTTGGAATGATCACGTTGAACAATATCCTCGTGCGGCGGAGATAACATCCCTTTTTTCCCCAAGAAGAACACCTACTCCATCAATAACTCTAGCAAAAAATAATGAGATGTTTGATGCCTTAGATGATGTGATGGCAGAGCAAAACACAAACGAGGAAAATATAGATGAAGATGGTACTGGTTTAGACCCGGAATTTGATGCGTGGTTTGAGGAGCTTAATACTGAGTTATACCCCGGTTGTAGTCAAATGTCTTCCGTAAACTTCCTAGCAAAATTGATGCATATTAAAGTTATCAACAAATGGACGAATAGTTCGTTTGACCAAATTTTAGAGCTTCTACAAATTGCATTCCCGAAGGAAAATCACATTCCAGCGTCACACTATGAAGCTAAGAAGAAACCGAGTAAGATTGGTGTAACATTCTTGAATTTCTATACTCGTCCTAGTGCAATAAGCATTGTTTCAATACCATACCTCATGTTATAATTCAATTTCAAGGTCCCATCCATACAACTTCAAAATTTTCAGATTTTACATATACACACACATATATTTCTATTATTTTGATTCAAGTGTAAATGATTTGAAATTTTATAAACCTAGTCCTGTATACATATATATTTCTTTTTTGTTATGTATGAAACATATGTAGATGAAAGTTAATGTTATAAAATATTTATACTAAAACATTATCTCATTTAAAAAAATTTTATTTATAAAATTTATAAAGTTTTAAACAAAAATCAATTTATAAATATGTATATATAGGTATCTATAACTTAAATAATCTAGTTTAAACTCTCAAGACACTTGAACCCCCATTTTTGAACCCTCACAATTGAAATTGAACCTTTTCACCCTAACTTTGACCCCCTTTGACCTCAATTCTGACCTTCTCACTCATCACATTGACTTATTTGACTTTTAAAGTCAAACAGCCCAAGAAACCCATGATTCAAGGCTACCCCCAAATCAATTCGTGTACTTGGATCTCCCATGCGCGAGTAATCGATCGTATACCATTCTCAGGCCCATTTGGGGTTTCAATTCGATTAAAGTACGCGGCTAAATTCAAATTCAAAACAACTTTGACTCGACCGAGTTAAACCCGGCTAAATCAGGAAAGAATCCGTGAATTGAAACACGTTGATGACAACAAATCATGCGTAGGTTGTTCGCGCATGAATCCAACCCAAACTCACAACCCAATACATTCCCAATCAACTGAATTCACGCGTAATCAGCCCCGACAACTGTTACCTTCAAATCGTAATCGAATCATGAGATTTAGATGAAACTAAAGAATTAAAACATTCATATACATTCGCACACCCTATATCAAACTCTCTAAACCATTATTCGCGTCTCATATCACCTCTGCTTCCTGATCCGGTACCAAGAACTTCTGGACTAAACTCGTAGCCGACAGCCTTCATTACTCGACCAAATCAAGTAAGTAATGTGTCCTCAGCTTCGTGTTTACATGGCGAACAATAGCCCTCTGTCAATTCCATATGACAGAGGGTATCAAACCCAATTGAAATCTAGGGTTCATACGCATTTTAAGTGCCGATCTGATGTGGGGCTAGAGACCATGTTTTCTATATAAATAATCAAAATCCTAAACTACCAGTGAAACCACTTGGCTCGACTTGTAAGTCCTTACACCACGAGCCAAGTGGCGTGGGTTCGAAACCCACAAACCTGGCTCCTTTTTGCGTGTCCCTCAGATCCAGAACCGGCCCCCTTTCCATTATCAGGTTATATCATTTCCGGGCCGGTTTGATTCAAGGATTGCGCCGTTGGTCTAGTGGATACAGTTGAAGGTTTCCTCCGGACAGACCCGGGTTCGACCCGGGCAAGCCCCAACTAATTTTTTTAACAGTTTTAAACAATGATTTAATGATATAAAAACTATTTTATAAAACCTAATATCATTTAGAACCAATTTGTATAATAAATTTTAAACATAAGAACAACTATTTTACAATTTAAATTGTTTAAAAACTAACTTTTTCTTTATAATATATATACATTTAAAATGCCTAAGTTTCATAAAATACAATAACATTTCATAACAAAAACTTCATAAATTAATTAATTATATATATATATACTAGGGTTTAGACCCCAATTAAACAAATAAAACTTTTCTAATATATATGTATAATATATATATATTTTCCCTATATATTTGACGCATTTTCCTAAATAAATAAAAATAAATTTGTTTAAATTATTTTTGAATAAACATAATTCCACACTACCTTTAAATAAATAAAAAGAATTTATTTATTAAATTTAGGTAGTTATTCAATTTAAACCTTAATTCTTTTATTAATAAAATCATATACTTGAACTCACATATTTCTTTTAAAAATTCCTATTTAAAATGCAAACACAAACATTTCCTTTACATGTTATAACACAGACCCATTGTACAAATCCTTACACTCATTTCCATTGAAACCGTAGACTTACTTTAGACATTGTGCACAATATTAATTCAAGTTTGTACATATACACTCTAGGTTAACCTTGTGAGTTACAAATATTCACCTTACTATCCATTCTCTCGTGCAATCTACAAACAACTTACAAGTGGGTTTACATAGCCCATTTTACATTATTTACAATTTTTGGGGTGGAACATGAGTTTCAATTATACAATGTTTACAATTACACAATACAATTCCACCCTACATTCATGTGTACAAATTTGAGCCTTATGTTTGAGTACTAGGTGTGTGAACTATTTTGTGTGCAAATTTACATGTGCAATCATTAACTATACAAGCCGACTGTTAATAATGATAGATCTATTGAGTATGACAAACCCACCCAGGTAGGGTGATTGTTACCGACAACACATTTTGGTTTTTGCATGCTAGTTACAAAGGTTTGATTGTACAATTTGGTTTCACAATAGTAACTCTCCATTTTTGCCTTATTAACCATGATATGTATGGATTGTATGCACACAACAAAATTATAATATTTAGAGTCAAAACCTATGTATGCTCACAAACTTTTTAGTTGACCTTGTTTTAATCATGTTTCAGGTACGAATGTTTGAGTTGAACAAGCTTGCTTTCACTTAAGTTTGAGGACCTAGTTAATCAAATTATGAACTTGTTATGTATTTTTCAATTTCTTGTACTTGTTTGGATTTTGTTTGGTTTGAAATGAAATAAATTAATATATTACAATTTAGTCAACCATGTGCTCATGAACAGTCTCCATGTACCGTCCCGACGTTTCCGCCGTAGGTTGGGGTGTGACAATTGGGTTAGGATATCAGTCTATCCATGCTTGCATTAATGACTATGCACTGTTTTGGAAGGAGATTGAATCAATGCAAAACTGTCCGGTTTGTAATGAGAACAATTAGGTTGATAAAAAAGGTAAGAAAGTACCACAAACAGTGTTGCACTACTTTCCTTTAATTTCACGGCTTCGTCGAAGGTATAATTCCAGATTCAGGACAAAAGATATTGTAACACCCCCAAATTTATTCACTTAATAAGTAAATAAATCAAGGTTGCAACGATTGGTAACATTACACAACAGCGGAAGCTAAAGTAAAGACTTCTGAATATTGAACACCATTACAACAACTATAATAAGCTTGTACATTGTCCTAGAACCATGTATAGGTGAAAGCCATCTTGAAGTTTGACGATTATACTCCTTCGGCTTCTAGGGTTTAATCCAAAAGGCTAACCTATTCCAACCGAGCCATAGCTAAGTTACCTGAAAAACATACTTGAAAATGTCAACACAAAGGTTGGTGAGTTCACAGGTTTTATTATTGTAATGTAAAGTGGTTTTCCTTTAAAACGTTGTTATCGTGTACTTGGCCATAATATAGAACTGTTTTCCTCGAAAACGTGTGATGACTTTAGAGTCATAAGGTGAAAACATTGAAAAGGTGTACATGGCCATATAATGAAACTGTTTTCCTTGAAAACATTGACAAAGCGTTAGTACGTAACGAATGGCAAAACCAATTTGCACGAAAACGATTGGCAGATCCATCTGCACGAAAACAATTCAATGTATATGATAAACAAAACAAGTAATGTTTGACCCATTTGTAAACTAGCTAGGAATACAAATAATATGTACATACATGAGCCATAACCAAACCAAGACCAGGTGTTTTGCCCCTCACTCGTACCTCACGAGCAATATTAGAACACTATGCAGTCATTTGGCCAGAGGGACCCATGGTTAGCGCGACTAACCATGACCGGGGGTGTCAGACCCAATAGTACTATCCATAGAATTCCAGGCTAATCTATAGCTAATGGTTATAAATATGATGGTCAGGGGACTTCCAGCGCTCTATATGTGTTAACTCATGCAAACATAATGGTCGGGTCTTGTTTTCTTGTTACCATATGAAAATAGTTGTAAGCATGTGTTATGTTCTCCAAACATACGAAATAAATATATTTCGTGTTTTCAAACGTGTAAAGTAAGTATGTTTCTCCCCCCGATGTTTATAAAACATTTAAAAGTAAAGAGGGGCCGTGAAACTCACCTGGTGACGTGCCAGGAACACTAATGTCCATTGGGTAACAAGGGTGACCAATATCCACGGGTTCACGTCCTATTCGAGTCATACGATACCTGTAGGTACTTTATGAGTTTTATAACTAATCCTAGTAATGTAAAGCGAATCTAAACTCGTATTGAGTCATCATGTGTGCGGTTGAGCTCGACTGATTCGTTAAGGTGTAAAGACTATTTGACAGTCATTGTTGAGTTGTAGTTATATTTTGAGGAGTGTTGATTCGTCTTTGTGTATCTGGATACGTATAATAAAAATACTTTGTACATATTTATTTATGTCAAAGCATAATCATAGTTTAACTATTCTTAGGAGGATACATAATATGTGTCTGGCCTACCCCGCACAATAGTATTATATGTACTCGGACGCATATGAATGCGTATACACATATATAAATCTTATTAAAAACTCACCATATATTATGTGAGTATTCCCTTTTGAAATAAACGTTTGAGTTTATATAAAATATACATTTGTATATGAATATGCTTGTACGTATATTTAACATAATATTTGTTGTAATAACGTTCTCGTCTTAATATTTATATATTTTTCGTCTACAATCATTTCTCGTTTGAGCGGGTTTCTTTTGTCAACACTACGTTTAATACGACTAGATTAATGTTTAACGCTACGTTATTATTTAATTTAATCGTTAACGAATCATTTGAACTCAACGTAAATCTACCGCACACGCGTCTAACTTACGCGTAATTAAATATAACCATTTTAGTATGTGTTTTATACCTTTCGGGAGTCTCTTTTACGAACCGACACGTCCTAAACCTTACGTTACGCGTATTGACCATGTTTGACTGTCGTTGACCCGAGTTTGACTGAGTTTGACTTTCATTGACTGGGTTTGACCACGGTATGGACTGCTCAAATCTGTCAAAAAGCATATTTTTAATATCCGGGAATGAAACCCGGCCACCACAAACGCTAAATCTACAATATATATTTACGGATCTAAACGGAAATTAACCGTTCACCAAAGGTTACGTTTAAACTACCAAAACTAACCTCAATCCTTGTAGCTCGGGATGGTAGAACGACCACAATACGGATCTGATCGTTTGGAGTTCGTCGGAGACTCGCCGGAAAGTGGCAAGTCGCCGGATAAACGCATCTGTTCACCGGAATCATTCCAAATAGGAGTTTAACGTTATGAGTGTGTAGATTTAGGTTTGAACAACCAGAAAAACGAGATGTGGACTCACCGGAAAGACGAAACTCGCCGGAAAAACGTGAGCTCGCCGGAACCAGCCGGAAAACCGTGTTCGGTCGTCAACCGTTACCGGGCCTTCACTGCCGCCGCTCATGCTCCACGCAAGCACCACCGTCATCGTCCCTAGAGGTCACCGAAGACCTTTCTGTGGTGGCAAAACCCTAGAGCCGTCACCCCTTTGAGCCGGATTTCCGCCACCACCGTCGCAAATCCGGGAAAACCACCACCATCACTGAGTTTCGGATGACGAGGACTACCCGAAAATCACCGCCACTCGCCGCCGCCGTGCTCCGCCGCCTTGCTCCGCCGCCGTGAGCTGGCCGGCCGGCGCCCTCACCCTCCTTTTCTCTCAACACACCTTTATGTGTGTGTTTGTGTTTTGAAGAAATGAAAGTATTTGGGGGTTTTTCCAATATATAAAGACGGGTTTTTATCGCGTTTACGTCGCGTAACAAGCATATTTTCGTCCCGTTCTCGTGTTAGTCCATCCTATGTTCCGAATAATTATTTTTCATTTAAAATACTAAAATAAATATTCAAAATGTTTATTTCGTTATAATTTTTCACTGGAGAAATTCCCAGTCGGTAGGAATTACCACGCGTGTCCGAACTCATTTGTCAGACTTATCTATTCACGTTATGATTATTAATATTATTTTTCTAGTAATATTAAAATAAATGTTTATAATATTTCTCGTATTAAAGTACGTATCAGTAATAACCATACTGCTTATCATTAATTTTTACGAGCATCTAACGCAGTTTAGCGTTCGTATATACGTGTTACGCGTGTATTTAATGAAACTGTCTTTTCAAATGAATGTTAATAATTCGCTATCTTATTTACTCGTCTTATCACACATACGGTAGCAAACTGATGTCTGACGCGTTTAATGATTAAGTTTCTGAACCGGTTAACAAATCATTAGAAGAAACCATGTGACTAATATGATGTTTGGATTATTCAATTTGGGCCTCGAATGGTTTTGGACTTCTATTGGACCTTATTGGGCTTAGTCCAACAACTAGGTTTTAGATTCAGGAATTTCACAGGTGTCACAGATATGATCTGGCATAATACTGGATGCTCAACGGATGGTATGATGCGACATAGTGTTGATGGGAAGGCATGGCAAGAATTTAGTGAGAGATATCCGGATTTTGCTAGGGAACCAAGGAATGTCCGCTAAGGTTTAGATGCCGATGGTTTTAATCCATTCGGTAACTGGAGACAGATTTACAGTATGTGGCCGGTAGTGTTAACAACGTACAATACACCACCGTGGTTATGTATGAAAGAGTCTTCTTTCATGTTAACCTTGCTAATTCCCGGGCCTAAATCACCTGGTAAGGACATTAATGTTTTCCTAAGTCCTTTGGTCGATGAGTTGAAAATGTTGTGGGCAGAAGGAGTCCAGGTGAGAGATGCATAAACCAAAATTGTATTTAGGATGCGTGCCACACTGTTAATTATGGACTATCAATGATTTTCCTGCTCGTAACAGCTTGTTTGGATGGAGTGGCCAAGGTTATAAAGCATGCCCTACTTGTAACGTTGACACACCCTCGTGCTCTATAACAAATAAGATAGCTTTTGTTGGTCATAGAAGATTCTTGCCTAGAAAGGATAAATTGAGGAACGATCTGTCGTTGAATGGCAAGAAAAAGACAAGAGATCCTCCCCAACGATTGAGTAATGCCCAAATATCAGAGCAACTAGAATGTCTCCCCGATCGTGTTCCGGGGAAATATCCAAGGCATGGAGGTGTCAAAAGAAAGCGTGACGCTTTAGAGTTGAATTGGACCAAACGAAGTATCTTCTTCGAGCTGGATTATTGGTCTTATCTGCTTTTAAAACACAATCTTGATGTTATGCACGTGGAGAAAAATGTGTGTGGGAGCTCATTGGGTACTATGCTGATGAATGATAAATCAAAAGACACACACAAAGCCCGCAAAGACTTGGAAAATATGGGTATTCGACATAACCTATGGCTAACACAAAAAAACTACAGGTTATACCAACCACAAGATTGTTACTCTTTCACACCCAGTGATTGAGAACGTTTTTATCAGTTTATCAGAGGAGTGAGACTGCCTGATGGTTTTAGATAGAATTTTAAAAATAAGGTGCTTCCTAATGATTCAAATATAATCGGGTTAAAGTCCCATAATTATCATATCCTCATGCAACGATTGCTGCCAATAGGTGTACGATCGGGTTTGCACAAAAGTGTTTCAACAACAATCAATGACGTTTGCACCTTCTTTCAAAACATTTGTGCACGATCAGTAGATGTGAAAGACATGTATGAAGCAAATGAGGAAGTGGTTAAGATATTATGCAATTTGAAAATGATATATCCTCCAACATTTTTTGGCATAATGGTTCATCTAATTCTTCATTTACCCAAAGAAGCTATTCATGGTGGGCCTGTGTATATGAGATGGATGTATCCTTTTGAAAAATACATGAAAAAGCTCAAAGCATATGTTAGAAACAAAGCTAAACCTGAAGGCTCAATAGCAGAGGGTTATGTTGCAGATGAAGCATTGACATTTTGCTCTATGTATCTGGACGGTATGCAAATCAAATTTAACCGACATGATAGAAATGCAGATGTTGGCATTCCAAAAAGGCAGTTGCAAGTGTTTTTATCACAGTGTCGACCAATGTCGAAAAAGAAAATCATCGCGCTCTCTGAACATGCCAACAAATTATTATAATGGTTTGTGATGAACAACTGCGAAGAAATCAAAGTCTATTGATCATAAGTATTTTTTATTATTATATTTTCATTTTAGCTATTATTATATTTTCTTTTGTTGTTAGTTTAAACGGGTCAATATGACCCGAGCCCACTTTAATAGACTTAGAACATCCAATTGTAAGTTTAAACGGGTAAAAATGACCTAAACACACTTTAATATACTTAGAACATCCAACTGTAACTTTAAACGGATCAAAATGACCCGAGCCCACTTTAATAGACTTAGAACATCTAATTGTAACTTTAAAGGGTCAAAACGACCCGAGCCCACTTTAATAGACTTAGAACATCCAATTGTAACTTTAAACGGGTCAAAATGACCCAAACACACTTTACTAGACTTAGAACATCCAAGTGTAACGTTAAACGGGTCAAAATGACCCGAGCCCACTTTAATAGACTTAAAACATCAAATTGTAACTTTAAACGGGTTAAAATGACCCACACACACTTTAATAGACTTAGAACATCCAACTGTAACTTTAAACGGGTCAAAATGACCCGAGCCCACTTTAATAGACTTAGAATATTCAATTGTAACTTTAACTTGCTAAAATGACCCAAGCCCACTTTAATAGAATTAGAACATCAAATTGTCTCCCGACGACAAGTCGTCGTAATAGGTCCTTTTTAAAAAATATTAAAAAAACAAGAAAAGGCCTATACCGACGACATGTCGTCGGTATAAGATAACCCTATGTCGATGATATTTCGTCCGGATAGGTCTCATACCTATACCGACAACATGTCGTCCCTATAGAATTTAATTTTTAATTTTTTTATTTACACGTTTACCGACGACAAGTCTTCGGGATAGACAACCCTATACCGACGACACCTATACTGACGACTACTTTGACCTATTGGTACAAACCTTTGCCGACGAAACCTATACACACGACAAGTCGTCGGAATAGGTCAAACCACCCTATAGCGATGACTTATCATTAGGATAGGATACGAATATGTCGTCGGGATAGAGTTTTACTGTTGTAGTGGTGGCATCGCCCTAATGTACAAGAACCAATCATTCTCAATGAGTATAGATTGGATCTAGGTGTTCGTAGTTTGAGTAATTGTTTTGTGTGAATTATAATAGATTGAGTAGTTGTTGAAATCGTGCACACTAGATTAGGGATGAATTGGTTTCTCCATGGTTCACTTCATTAACCGCGGCATTAGTTTATGCTTCTTTAAATGAATTATTGTCGGACATATGGGTGACACAACGCCCTCACAACGCGCAACATCACACAAAATGTACAACACAATGCAAGGCGCGTGAAACATACAAAGGTTATTCGTTATGGCAAAAGCCGCATACTTGGTTTGGTACAACTTTTATTTTATTAACAATTTCATCATCATATTACATCTGACGGATTATGTTTGATATACACGTAAAGGACTTTTTCATTGCTAGGCCACATGTTTGGTTTTCACATCAAAATTTCTCATGACTAAGCCAAAACATTTCTTGTAACTATGAGCGTCTTGGAAAACGTTTTACCTGTCGCGCCACACCAAGGCTACGCGCCATCTCACCAAAAAGACTTGCTATCCACGCAAGCAGAACCATCAGACCGGCAAGCATGATGAACGTTTTCCAGACATCTAAGTCACACCTATTGTTTTGGACGACATCATCAAATGTTTTAATGTGTAAACCGAAACATCCTTTTTGTGACTAACACTAGTATTTTGCAATAGTGCTTGTGACAAATCTTTTCAGGATTATAGCTCAAGGGCGACAAACGGTGTAAGTCCGACGACACAATGTCGTTAGCACCGCATTATGCCAGACTGGGGGGACTTGTGGAGGTTGGTCCCCAAATAACCCAAAGGAGCCCACTCCCATCTGGCCCATGATGAAGCCCAAGTCCATTAGGGTTAGCTCCTCCCACTCCTCTATAAATAGAGGAGCCACCACTATAACCAGGGAAGTTCTTTCTCTCTAGCTCACACCATACTTTATACACACTTATCTTGAGGCCCCGACTTGACTTGAGCGTCGGAGTGTCCTCGAAGCCTAAGGCTCATTGGGCCCTCTAACGTAGTTTTCCCAGGTGGTTGCAGCGAGCCTGATGACTGGAGAGGAACGAACCGAAGACGTGGAAGAACCGAGATGAGGCTGTCTTTTTCTTGACTGTTGGATCATACACCCGAAGCCCGACGCTCCGACCTACGTTTCTTCAATTATGCTATTATCAAACTAACTTAAATTAATACTTGGGAAGTTTTTTATGTGGGTAAAACCATATTTTTTTTAGTAAATCTACATCGTTGTGAAACAACTATGTTGAAATGTATGGTTCACATAGTCAAGTCATTTGTTTACCTGGGAATCATGTTTCTAACAAAGGGTGTAAGGCTATGTATAGCTTAGATACATAGTTTGTGTATAGTCACTGTACAAAAAGGGTTTGTTTTTATTAAAGTGGCACAAGATTGATTATGCGGGTCTATTTTACATAGTTGTGCCTTGTGTTCTGAAAACATGAATTTCCCATAGAGAGTTACAAAACTATGTGGAAATCTCTCATATAGCCTTGTTAGTGAAATCTTGAATGCATTTATATATTACAGTCACACGCTAAGGATGTCCCACATTTTCACGTCATAAAATTTCTAGAAAATTTCTTTCTTGTTCTCTATATACTTAAGAAAATTTTGTGTCGAAACTCCTATGTATTCACTTAGCTTTGCTAATTATATGATGTACGGTTTTAGTTGATCAAAAGTTTTTAAGGAAATTTTGTGTCGAAACCATTATGACTATGATTCCCTTAGCTTTGCTAATTATATGATGTAGGTGATCAAAAGATGAAAGCAAATATTGAATGTGAATTTGCTAGATTGTTCAAGCTCATCTAGAACCTTGCTTTTGGCTTTTGTGTTTGTAGTTGTTGTAGATTTATTAGCTTTGATGATACTCGTTTTATAACGTATAAATAATTATTTTATGTTTTCTACAATCATTGGAAAATCTGTTTTTGATTCAATGTATAAATCATAATAAATTCCCACTCCCAAAAAACTGAAAAATTTGCGACAACAGATTTAGTGGGAAATTTGTCAGAATTGACCGTTAGCGACAAGTTTACAACAAGAAGTGTTTCTTGGAAAAACCGTGTAGAAAATGTTTTTTCCGACAAAGTACCGAGTAATTATCCGATGAATTAGCGACAAAAGCCTTTCGTCGGTAATTTCCGACAATATTCCGACGATTATATTAAATAAATGAGTTAACTTATTTAATAAATTTGTAGAAAAATTGTAGGAAATCTTATGGTTACATTTTTGTTTTTTGTTTCGTCGGAAAGTTGTCGCTAACTTGTGGGAAATTTCTTTTGTTGGTAACTTGTCGGAAACTTTTGTAGAAAATATACACGTTTTCTAGTAGTGTCCGTTACATTAATTTAAAGATATATCATTTTTACTATTTAAATTCTTTATTGATCTAAATACTTTTTTAAAAACGTTTTGAAAAATGGGCATTAAGAGTGTATTACAAATTTATTAATGTTGGAATGTATTACTAAAGTTAAAAGAAAAGTTAACAGGAACTGTTTAGGGTTTCTTCGCTGAGAATCAATAGAAATAGTCTCTCATTAGTAAAGAAGTTTGAGCAGTAACATGTATGATTAACTTAACTTGGTGCTTGGTAGGAACTAACATGTAAGTAAGTACCGGTGATGAGCACGAAAGTTGCTAGTGATGGCGTGTTAGTGCTCATGGTTAGTGAAGAAGGAAGTTGGTGTTCAAGGGAAGTTACTTCTAATAGGGAAGACATGCGTTACTACTGACGGAATAAAATATTTTACTGTCAGTAAAAGATTTTACAAGATGAGAAGTGCTACAAGTATATGAAAGAATAGCAAACAGAACATTGAGTTCATCACAATTGCACTTTACTTTGGTGAAATATGTTGCAATGTCATTGTTTTCTCGAGAGATTCACCTAAATTCTTTTATAGCTGATAAAGCTTTGCTCCATTTGCATGAATATAACGACCATTAAGTTCGAGCCAAAGTTGTCGTGCGATTTCAATGTATAAAACACTTTCTATAATATCTTTTGATAAAGTATTTAAGGTTCATGAAATGACTATGTTGTTAGATCGTTATCTAAGATCAACATGAAGAGAAGCTGTAGGTATAGTGGATCCATCACTCACTTCCATTCTCCTAATCCATATTCATCAAAAGGTTAAGAAAAGAGTAACATAGACATAGAGATGCAATGGATCTAAAGTCCCAATTGGAGTTTTGATTGGATTATGCATGGTATAGGGAAATAAATACACATGGGAGAAACAAGAAGAGATCCGAGAGAAGGAAATAGAAAGAAAGTTAGAGGATAAAAAAAACCACTCCGTTACCATGTTGGTTTGTTTTGATCATAACAAACTAATGGTAACAAAAATCTCGTTTGTTTAACATGATGAAGATGGAGAAGTGTATTCATCATGTCTCTTCTTTATTACTTAAGTAGAAAATGAAGCGTCTCTCTTAGTTTCTCACTCTCACATAAAATAGACAATGATAAATTAGACACATGAATAACTTTGAAATAGATATAGAATGACATCTATATTTATACAATATAATAAATAAATGTTCTTCCATGTCACGTATCGCCTCCATATTCATTCTCATCATTTTTTTTCCCGCCCTCTCTCTTATTATAAAATAAACCTCTATCTTTTAATAATAATATATTTTTAAAGAAAATACTAATTATACTAATAGAACACATTTATTTTAAATTATCCCTTATTATAAGAAATTTTGAAATCCAATTATGTAAATTTTATTTTTAATCAAATAGTAAATGAAAGTTAAATTAGATTAAATAGTAATTAAAGTATTTTTAAAACCCAATTATATATTAAA
The DNA here is from genome assembly GCA_023525975.1 of Smallanthus sonchifolius. Classification (NCBI taxonomy): domain Eukaryota; kingdom Viridiplantae; phylum Streptophyta; class Magnoliopsida; order Asterales; family Asteraceae; genus Smallanthus; species Smallanthus sonchifolius. The sequence continues at coordinate 12,354,858 of CM042028.1, read as the reverse complement.
TTTTACATATTTTGAGATTTGTTTTCTATCCTTAGTATATTTAGTATATGTAATACATTTTTACACCTGTAAAATATATACATAAAGATTTAAGAATTTTATGTATTGATATTTTTCACCCGTGTGTATTACACACGGGTACTAAGCTAGTTTAGAAATAATCAAAGTTAATTACCTAGAAATAAACTTACGATTTTGGATGCTATTTTTGTGGTTATATGTAAAGGGAAGAGAACACATACTTATATCTAGAATATTAGCCACGTATTAATTACAAACTCGTCTAAGTACCTTTCTATTAACAAACTCAACTAACTCTATACTTTATATTCTTGGTAGAGTTACATATATATATCCCACTATTTTCAACCTTAATTACATATTTACATATATACCCAACCCAAAACTTAATTACATATATCCCCTTCTTTTATAAAATTATCCTTTTAACCTTATAAGAAATATGACTATTCTTATTCCATCTATCCCAATCCTAACCTTCTGATTCCCGCCTCCGATCGATTACAACATCCATCGTCGCTTCTGATCGATTTCATCATCGAGTTGGGTATATATGTAATTAACGAAGGGGATATACGTGAATAAAATTTTGAACTGAGTATATATGTCTATATTCTTAACATCCCTTCAAGCTAAACATGAGTTTTGTTAAGCTTGATACAAATACGAAAAATACAGATCTTAATCATGATCAGAAAATGAGCCCAAATATTAGAGATTAGTTTTTGAAGCTCAGATCCAGTCCATTATGTTGTGATGTTGAGTGTTGACGAGTAAAATGTGAAAAGGAAATGAAGTTTGGCCCGGTGGATGTAAATTAAAGCAAAGGGATCAAATATACAAATTTTAATCATATATGATGATATAAATTAAACAACTTTTCATCTAACTAACAAATGATGTATGATAACTTATAATAAATAAAATAACTAATAAATTTTTAGAAGCATACCAAATTTTTTAAAATATAACATATGATGGTATATCTTGGTTGTTAAAGTTTCCAATATATACCAAGTTTGTGTAAGATCCCTGAAACCACTCCCCAAAAGGTAATCTCAACAAATATCACGTATAAAAGCGTCCCAGATCTTTTGGAGTTCCAGATGTCGATAAAAACATGATCGCGTATCCAGTTTACCTAAAACACATTGTAATATATATGTTAAAATGATAAAAATTCTTGTTATTAGATTACTAATTAAAGCTTTGGTGTTTAATAGTTATGTTACCAGATTGTTAGCGATACTCTTGTAGTACCATCCGTTTATGAACCCTGCTAAAATGCCTTGTGTTCCGAGTAAAAAAACCAACATCACGTTCATTCCAATCCATTCAAAAAGCAAGAATGGAGTTCGTTTTCCCAAACATCAATTTATACAATTTAACAAACATAACTCCTAACGAATTACATAATTCGAGTTAGATATTTCATCTGTAATGATTTGTTACATTTTGCTTGAGGCATTTCCTAATTAATGTGTTCATTTGGATATGTAAGGGGAAAGTGTCAAATAGGTCGAAGAGATAACGGGCAAAAGTCAAATGAAGTTTATTTTTAATATATAATCTTTGGATAATTACTAATTGCTTTAAATGACAACTTGTATGAATAGTAAATTACTCTTTCTCATGCACATAGTATAAGTGGACGATGCAACAAATAACTTATTTATTTCCTTTCGCGGCGCGTGTACGATTTCTCAATACACGTCTTCGCTTTTCTTCTCTCAGCTTTTGCATCTCTCTCTTTCGATTTCTCTTTCATTTCTCATCAACGAAGAACAATCCCTTACTCTTTTTTTAGAGAACTGATTTAATAATTATCAAATTGTTTGATAAATACTAATTAGGTGAATTTACTAGATTGATTATTAATTAGATTAATAATTAATTAGTAAATCAAAATGTATTTAATTAATAATTAATTTTTTAATTATTAAAACCCTTTCTCTCCAATATTATAAAGGTTATAAATATGGGATTAAGTGTAGGCTAAAAATATACACAACTAATTGGAAACCCTAATCACTCCCTCCCTCTCTCCCTAAGCCGTCCCCCCTGCGCATTACTGCCGCCGGTCGGAGACCACCTCTGCCGCACCGTCGTCTGCAACGACGTCCGACTGCCGTGAACCGCCGCCGTCACCGTGCCGGGTTCGCGGTCCTTGTTCAAGCCTTTTGCAAACCGGTTTGGAACCGGGTTTGCGTGGTGGGTCGATTTAGTGGAAACCAAAGGAGTTTGGTTGTCCCGGGTGTTCGTGTTAGCAGATCTGGCGACCGGGTTCGTTGATCCGTGCTGTTTCCATTTGGTTAGCTGTTTACTTCTAGGAAGGTAGAACTCTAAACTGACTATGGTTGTGTTTTGTTTCTATTATGTTTGCATCTGGACTCTTGGTGGGCGGTCTAGGGTTTTGGCCTAGACCGGTTCGTACATGATTTTGTTCCGCTGCGTTTATATCAAAATACTTTTGAAACCATTGTACGAAACCCCATCAGTGGTATCAGAGCCACTCTTGCAAACTAACTGATCAATAGATTATAATTGTTGTAGGTCCCCAGGTGTCTTAAATCCAGTCCATTATGTTGTGATGTTGTTGAGTGTTGACGAGTAAAAAGTGAAAAGGAAATGAAGTTTGGCCTAGTGGATGTAAATTAAAGCAAAGGGATCAAATATATAAATCTTAATCATATAAGATGATATAAATTAAACAACTTTTCATCTAACTAACAAATGATGTATGATAACTTATAATAAATAAAATAACTAATAAATTTTTAGAAGCATACCAAATTTTTTAAAATACAACATATGATGGTATATCTTGGTTGTTAAAGTTTCCAATATATACCAAGTTTGTGTAAGATCCCTGAAACCACTCCCCAAAAGGTAATCTCAACAAATATCACGTATAAAAGCGTCCCAGATCTTTTGGAGTTCCAGATGTTGATAAAAACATGATCGCGTATCCAGTTTACCTAAAACACATTGTAATATATATGTTAAAATGATAAAAATTCTTGTTATTAGATTACTAATTAAAGCTTTGGTGTTTAATAGTTATGTTACCAGATTGTTAACGATACTCTTGTAGTACCATCCGTTTTTGAACCCTGCTAAAATGCCTTATGATCCGAGTAAAAAAACCAACATCGCGTTCATTCAAATCCATTCAAAAAGCAAGAATGGAGTTCGTTTTCCCCAAACATCAATCTATACAATTTAACAAACATAACTCCTAACAAATTACATAATTCGAGTTAGAGATTTCATTTGTAATGATTTGTTACATTTTGCTAGAGGCATTTCCTAATTAATGTGTTCATTTGGATATGTAAGGGGAAAGTGTCAAATAGGTCGAAGAGATAACGGGCAAAAGTCAAATGAAGTTTATTTTTAATATATAACCTTTGGATAATTACTATTACTATTACTAATTGCTTTAAATGACAACTTGTATGAATAGTAAATTACTCTTTCTCATGCACATAGTATAAGTGGACGATGCAACAACTAACTTCTTTATTTCCTTTCGCGACGCGTGTACGATTTCTCAATACACGTCTTCGCTTTTCTTCTCTCAGATTTTACATCTCTCTCTGTTGGGTATAATTTTGAGACTGATGCATTCAATTGAAACTACAGTATCGAAACTACTAGTTTCGATTGAACAATTGTTCAATCGAAACTCAGTAGTTTCAATTGAACAATTTTTCAACCGAAACTAGATAGTTTCGATTCCTGTTTTTCAGGCACATTTGACGGTGGCTTGGAAAACAAGGCACATTAGCTTGGCCTCCTATATATCTTAGAATACCTCATAGGAGTGAGAGTGTGTCTGTAGAGGGAATCACCACCCTAGGGGGAGCTCACCCTGGGGTGAGACTAATTGTTGAGTGTGTGAGTAGCTTTTATTTTTCATATCAATCAAAGAATCATACGTTTTATGCTCTAATTATCTGTTCTTTTTCACTTTTATATATTTCTGTTCGTGTATGTGATTCCCGCACCCGTCTCTACCCATTTCTGATTCGAGAGTGATACCGGATCCAGAGATTCCGCCTCTTGATTCGGGTTGTTTGATGGATTTCTCCGCAGATCTGGGTTTACAGGTCTGCTTAGGACCTACACTCTTTTTCGATTTCTTTTTCGTCTATCATTAACGAAGAACAATCCCTTACTCTTTTCTTTCTCTACCGATTGCTCTCTTATAAACGAACAAAAACTCCAGGGTTTGTGGTGGTTGTTGTGTTTGGCGATAGCTTTACCAGGGAGAGGCGGTCATCATTCTCAGATTGTAGTCTCTGCCGTGCTGTTTGGATCTTCGATTCTCTGCTTTTAATTCTACGCAAGGATCTTCGGATTTTATACACTCTCGTAAGTCGAATCCTCTTCATTTGAAACCCTAAGTTAGTTTTGCTAGCCTTCGTTTATGCAAGGATTACAGGATGCCTGATAACGAAGATGAAGAAAGCGATTATGTAGCTGATGAGATAAATTTTTTGGATTTTATGATGGATGATATGGTGGCCGGTGGTGGTGGAGATCAGGTTGATTATGATTATGATATGGTTAGTTTAAATTTGTTACTTTTTCTTGCTATGCTGTTGTGCATCTGAGTATTGCGTAACACCTATATGGTAATTAGAGGTGGCAATATCCGACTATCTATCTAAAAAAGGGTTGATTTTGGGGTGTGTTTATTCTTGAATGGGTTAAATAGGTGAAATGTAAGACAGTTGAATGGTTCAAAAGGAGCCCAAAGTGTATTTATATGCTTTTAATCTCTTATATTACAAAATGATGTTTTGTAATCACATTCAATATACTGATAATTGATACAATTCCAAAAAAATTGACAAAAAGTGATGGTGGGTCTACACATGTTTTGATCCGTGAGCCAACTTATACGCCCGTCTGTTTTACCAACTGTGTACTTTGGAAAATTTTCTTATTTTTTAATTATTTTTGAAGGTGACGGATACGTCTTCTGCTCAAGCAAGGAGAGGCAGACACATTCAAGGTTTTCCATGGGAAAGATTGAATATAACAAGAGAAGTTACAGACAGAAAAGGCTGGAACAGTGTAGAAACAATGAAAACATCCCATTATCAGGTGTTGCTGTTGATAAGTTTGATTTTATAACTGTGTTATATAAATATGTGTCTCAAGCATTAGACTCCCCTGAACCTCTTGATTATCATGGGAACCTTTGTTGGTATGTGTAGAAATGTAAACAAAAGCAGAAGGGTTGCAAATACAATGAATTTTTCCATAATACCAGATTTGTGAGGCCTACAATTCCTCACTTTAAGGTATAGACCATTACCTTTTATTTTGTTCTATTTACAAGATCATGTTGTTTTCCTGGTAATTGCTGTCTGGCTGATCACGTGTCGAAGGCCAATCAATAATATGTTTAAAATCGTGTTCTTATCTTCCTTATACTGTAGTACAGAAAAGTAGGGTTGTCGTATCCACAGAAAATTCGTAGAGAGTGTTAATTAACGAATACCACTTTAAACAACGGACTTGGAAATTAATCTTGAATTGATTGAGAAAATGGGTCGCAAAAGAAACAAACTTTAATTTGTTTGAAAACAGTTACGAGAAAACGGATTATTCCCGGGTTCAGATTGTAAGCTCGGTGACAACTGGTTTGTACGTATTGGAAGTCACATAGACATGACTCGTTAAACTACTAAATTTGATAAATAATTAACAACCAAGATAATTGACTATGCTGAGCAACGATTCTAAAACCAGATACTTGACATAAGTTAAACTCCCAATAATTAATTACTGAATTCAGAACATAAAACATAAACATTCAATGGTTCACGATGTAAAACCGAAAAACTAATGAATGTATTAAATTCCAGAACCAACTCGTTTTAATCAAACTAAGTAAACCAAAGAATTCGAATAACCGAACGATTAAACAAATTCTAAACCAAAGTAAAGTATTAACCAGTAAAAATCACCTCACATAAACAATCCTACACCCGGAAACAACCACGGGTGGATTAGGCACTCATCTCCATCGAAAACATCTTCGTTCTTGATTCTCGATTGCAAAACATGAAAGCTATGGTGATGGGAAGCTTTAGAATCCTTAGAGAACCTCCAGAAATCGTCCAAAAAGCTCCAAGGAAGGTCTCATGCAGCTGTAGGGTTTTGGGATTGCATATATAGTTAAAAACCCTAAAAAATCCGACTTTCTCTCTTTAGGGCGTAAGCTAAGACGAGGGGGCGTAGCCTACACTCTCCCTCTCTCTCCTACGCTCTTTCCAACTGTTCAACAATCTACAAACGCTCTTCTCCAAACGCACACCAGCGTAAGCTATGCCGGGAGGGGCGTAGCCTACGCTCCTCACCAAACTTTGATATTTTGTTCTTTTGTTCCTCCTTCTTCTTCATTCTCCGTGGCTTGTACTTATTTTCTAACATTCCTGTGAACTCATCAACTTTATGTTGAATTTTTAAGCATGTTTTTCCCAGGTAACTAGAACCAAGGAGTCCAGACTTGCATGCACGTAGGAATCTTTTGGAGTTTCCCTGTTATAACCTAGGGACGTCTAGGTCATAGCTGATAAACTCGTTGTATGAACGACCGTATGAACTTGTCACTTGAGTATGACATTTTGGAATGTAATGTCTTTGGAAATGACTTATGTTTTTGTAATAACTTAAAACCTTTGATTTATGAATGTCATTAGAGGTCGTTCGATCTAATCAAAGGCTATGAACACCATGAATCGTTACATCTTGTATTTCCGCCTAGGCGGGGTGTAACAGTCCTTCCCGAGCTTCCCAGATATTCCACAGGATCAATTGGCGGGCCAACATAGTGGGTCGACCCGTCATTAGGGCATGTAACACCAGAACTTCCCCATACATGACTTTCACCTTATCCCCCACGCGAGGCATAATATTAAGCTGAATAAATACCAGAAGCAGTTTAGGTAGTGGCTTTAACCAAACCCTCCATAATATCATGGATGTTATCCTCTCCCCCTCGGGCACTTCAAACAGAGTCCTCACTATAGCTTCCCACTGTGCATCTTCTATCAACTTCAAAGTCAACCTCCTCTCAGATACATACTAATATGGTCTCACCGGGTCAGGCACAGAATCAAAATTAGCCAGCTTCTCCATCACATCAAATGACAAGTCCATAACCTTACCATTGACATTACCTCAAAGAATTGTGCTCATCAGAGGATTATTTCCCTCGATCTTCCTTAAAGTAGAAATCAGCTGAATTATCTGCTCCGTGTATATCTCCTCAACACCTGCATAGTGAAATGCCAAGTTGTCCTCCCAACCCAATCTCTTAAAACATTCACCAACCCCAAACATATCGAAATGTGGCTCATAAATCTGCTGCTCACATAGAAACAAACTCTTAAACCCTTGCTTTGGGTCGCTAATCTTTTCCAAATATAACTGTGTCTGCATTGGAGGTGGGAATTTCAGACAATCTCTGTGTCTTCTTCTATACAGTCCCTTGTTCCTCATCCTCCCTAGATGATTCTACCTCCATTTGTTCCCCTTCTTCCTCCTCACTACTAGAGGATTCCACAGCTACACCTCTTCGTCTCTTAGAGGAACCTTCAGGTTTTTTCCCTTTCCTTTCATGTCTCCGGTCCTTGCCATGTTACCTGAAACACAAACTCCAAATAAGGCAAACAGTTCACCAAGAATCTAACTTGTAACAACTGCTTACACTGACACTAAACAGAATATGATGACATAATTAGGGTGTGATCACGACTTTAAATCATTTACATGATACCAATGCCAACATCACTAATTTGCTTTCACAAGGCTTAAGTATAATTAACATGGACATTTTCCATACATGATATAACCCTCATGTAAAATAAACCAAAGACAGCTAACAATATATGTATAAAGCTTCCACCTTACCTACAACGAAAGACTCTAAGGACCAAAGACATACCTTGCAAGTGCAAATACACACACTAGAGTTCTTGAACCTTGATCTTGTAGAAACCCCTAAAATTTCATAACCCTAGGTTACAATGTCACACCCCGGTTTCAAGACACCCCGGGCGTGCGACCAGATTGACACCTCCAATCTTATTTTATTTATGAATTCAGAGTTAGTTTAGCAGCGGAAATACTTTCGGATCGAACTTGTAATTAACCTCAACCTTAGGGTTGATATTGTATATTTTCCAAATCCGGGGATAAACAAAATATCATTTCATTTCACTAGTTTTTTAAATACCCCTTCTGTATACAAAAACTATGGTCCATGACCATTTACACGTCACCTGCACAAGCAGGGTAAAACTAAAGCCACAAGGTAGTTGGCCTGCGCCTGGGGAGTTAACCTTGTCCAATACCAAGCTATACAAGCGTTGGTATCTAAGGGTTTTACCTTCCAGAACCTAACCATGTGCATAACAAGGGAGTATCCATGTCTAGGAAGACATCTTCCTAATATCTCCTCTTGTTTTTATTCCTACAGAGCTATCTCCATGCTAGCATCACATAACACTGTCAAAATTCTTTATACACATTTATCCCCAAGACTATCCCGTAGGACTAGTCTTACAGATAATCATTGATTACATGAAAAATATTTGGGAAAATAAAACGTCAGCGCGAACGCTGGTGAATATGTCCATCAGGACTCAATTCGTTAGCAATTACAGTATCAAAACATTTAACCATAATGTGGGTACAATCTACCATTCAGCAGAACTATTTCATCTGAGTGTACAATCACGGTATAAACTGGTAATTTCTGTAAAAGGACTTCTGGCATTTGCAGACTTACCTACCGCGATGTCCCTTAACTGAGACCCCGTCTTACATCCAGTTACAAACAATTACCAGCCCAATGTGGGAATTTCACCCATAAAGCGTGTATCCCTTGATCCAGTTTTACGTATATTTATGGCCTGAATGTTTTACATAGACACCCTTATGCATCAAACTTTTGAATACAAGTATTGCCATTTCGTAAACGTAAAACTTTCAAAGTTTTGAAGATAAATACAGATAAACATATTCACCTTAACAGTAGCTTGATCTTATCTCAGGGGTAGTCCTTGAGTGCTAATATAACCTTAAAGCAAGTTCTAGGTCAAGTTAGTATCTTAACGCACGAATTCGGAAATAAGCGAAAGTGTGGAAAATAAGCGAAAGTCAGATAAATTACGGGAACGAAGGCACGCAAACCGATGTAAAGTTGGCTCCAGGAATTTTGGAAGTTGATTGTGAGTTTGTGAGTAAAAATTGAAGAAGCGGAGGACTCTATTTATAGTTGGCCAGCCAGACCCGTAGTAGACTGTTATGCTAGGGCGTAACGGTCCCCTACCTCCCAGATATCGCGTCAGCCGTAGATGTCCAATCCTGATTGGACCAAACCTTAATTTACGGCTGGCGGACCGTTACGGAGGATGTGGCGGTCCGCCATGAGTACACGCGTCAAAACCCTACGCTTAGTCACCGGACACGTGTCAGCTCGGAGGATTGCGGCTAGCGGACCATTACCCAAGTGGTGGCGGTCCACCACCCAACACTTCAGCCTTTAGCGGACCTGGCTAGCGGACCTCCATGGAACCAACGGCCTTAGCGGACCGTTAAGAAGAAAGGTAGCGTTCCGCTACCGGTCAAAGTTTCAAAAGTTTCATTTTCAACCCTTGTATTTTGGGGACTTGGCAATTCCAATCCCCTAGGGTTCAAAGTTGGCTAATTAGGACCTCGGAATTGGCCTGGTGTTACATCCTTCCCACCTTTATTTAAATATTTTCCTCGAGATTTTTTGGAATAGGCGCTGGTATTTCTTTTTCATTTCACTCTCCAGTTCTCACGTGAACTCAGGTCCACTTCTGGAGTTCCATTTCACTTTTACCAACACCAGCCTTTTCCTTTTCAGTTTTTTAACCTGACGATTCTTAATTTGCAGAGGTTGTTCAACGAATTTCATATTTGGATCCACCTCTACATCTTGCAGAGGCATTACCAGAGATTTATCGGCCAAACACTTTCGCAGGTTTGACACATGAAATACATCATGAACACCGTTCATTTCCTCTGGCAATTCAAGTTGATAGGCCACCGGTCCGATTCTTTTCAAAATCTTGAATGGTCCAACGAATCTTGGACTGAGTTTTCCTTTCTTTCCAAATCGTACTATACCCTTCCAAGGTGAGACCTTTAACAACATACGATCGCTCATAGAAAATTCTAACGGCTTACGACGTTTATCAGCATAACTTTTCTGTCTATCACGAGCCGTTTTTAAATGTTCACGAATTTGTAACACTTTGTCACTTGTTTTTGAACTATTCCAGGACCTGACAATTAATTTTCTCCAATCTCTGCCAGGCAGACAGGAGTTCTGCATTTTCTACCATACAAGGCTTCAAATGGGGCAGCTTGGATATTTGTGTGATAGATATTATTATACGAGAATTCCATTAGAGGTAAGTGGTCGTCCCAACTTCCTCTAAGTCCATTACACAAGCTCGAAGCATATCTTCCAGAGTTTGTATCGTTCTTTCACTCTGACCATCTGTTTGAGGATGATAAGCAGTTCTAAGATTTAATGTTGTTCCAAGAGCTTTCTGGAAGCTTTGCCAGAATCGAGACGTAAAACGACTGTCTCTATCTGACACTATGGATAATGGCACACCGTGCAAAGACACTATTTCATTGACATATATTTGTGCCAACTTATCCATGTTATACGTTTCTTTCATTGGAAGAAAATGGGCAGACTTAGTCAGTCTATCAATGGTAACCCAAATAGTATCATTCCCACGAATCGTTCGGGGAAGTTTTGTAATGAAGTCCATAGTTATCATTTCCCATTTCTATACAAGAATTTCAAGTTGTTGCAATAATCCAGAAGGTTTCTGGTGTTCAGCTTTAACTTGTGAATAAGTTAGACATTTTGTAACATAAGAAGCAATATGCTTTTTCATTCCAATCCACCAGTAATCTGGCCTCAGATCTTTATACATTTTATCGCCTCCTGGGTGCATGGTATATTTTGATTTATGAGCTTCTTCAAGGATTCTTACTTGAAGATCTCCTATCATTGGCACCCATACTCGTTTATTTATTCGTAGAAGATCATCACTTCCTTTGATTAATTGATTAATCAATTTTCCCAGCCTTTCTTGTTCAATATTAGCTTCTTCTAAAGCTAACTTCTATGCCTCTTTAATCTGTTCAAAGAGATCAAATTTCAATTCGAGTCTCAAAGCACGTACTCTTTTAGGCTTTTCTCTTTCTTTTCGGCTTAAGGCATCAGCTACTACATTAGCTTTACATTCATGATAACAGATTTCGCAGTCATAATCACTCAAGATCTCTAACCACCTTCTCTGCCTCATGTTTAACTCTTTCTGACCAAAGATATATTTCAAACTTTTGTGGTCAGCGAACATAGTGAACCTGACTCCATAGAGATAGTGTCTCCATAACTTTAATTCAAAAATTGTGGCACCTAACTCTAAATCATGAGTCGTATAGTTCCGTTCATGAGTTTTCAATTGCCGGGATGCATATGCAATGACTTTGTTTCTTTGCATTAACACACTACCAAGACCGGTGTGTGAGGCATCACAATAAACTACAAAGTATTCAGTTTCATCTGGTAAAGCCAGTATTGGAGCATTCGTTAACTTTTGTTTTAGCATTTCAAAAGCTTCTTCCTGCTTTGGTCCCCATTCATATTTCACCGATTTCCTTGTCAAGGAAGTAAGAAGGACAGCAATTCGGGAAAAGTCCTGGATAAACCTTCGGTAATATCCCGCTAAACCTAAGAAACTCCGAACTTCGGTCGGCGATTTCGGAACTTCCCATTGAATAATTGCTTCGATCTTAGCATGATCAAATTGTATTCCATTGGCATTTATCACATGCACGAGAAATTGAACTTCAGATAACCAGAATTCACATTTTGAGAATTTGGCATACAATTTCTCGTTCTTAAGTAATTCCAGATTTACTTTCAGGTGTTCTGCATGCTCTTCCATACTTTTGGAGTAAATAAGTATATCATCTATGAATACGATAACGAATTTATCCAAATAAGGTTTGCAGATTTCATTCACCATATCCATAAATGCTGCTGGAGCATTAGTGAGTCCGAAGGGCATCACAGTGAACTCATAATGTCCGTACCTTGTTCTGAATGTAGTCTTGGATATGTCTTCTTATTGTACCTTCAATTGATGATATCCTGAACGAAGATTAATCTTTGAAAAACAAAATGCTCCCTGAAGCTGATCAAACAGATCATCAATTCGGGGAAGCGGACATATGTTCTTAATCGTGACCTTGTTCAGTTCACGGTAATCAATACACATACGCATTGATCCGTCTTTCTTTTTAATAAATAATACTGGAGCTCCCCAAGGTGAAGAACTTGGTCTTATAAATCCTTTGTTCAACAACGCTTCAAGTTGCTTCTTTAGTTTCGCCATTTCTGTGGGTGCTAATCTATATGGGGATTTAGCTATTGGAGCTGTTCCCGGTACCAGATTAATTCTAAACTCCACTTCTCGATCTGGCGGTAATCCTGGTAGTTCCTCCAGGAATTCTTCCGGATACTCGGATACTACAGGTACTTTTTCTAAAGGCTTTGTTTCCTTGTTGGTTGTAAGTGACACAAGATATGCTAAGCATCCTTTGTTCCGATATTTTGTTGCCTTAAGGAGTGATATAATCCCAATTGGATTGGAACATTTATCTCTTTTGATACTAATTATCTTACCATCAGGCACATGGATTTCAATATATTTCTTGTCGCAATTTATTTGGGCTTCGTTGGCAGATAACCAATCCATTCCCAGAACAATGTCAAATCCGGCTAAAGTCATGGGCAACAATTGCACAGGTAGGACATGTTCGAATATAGAAATCTTACAGTCATTTAGGAACTAGAAATTTTAACTAGATCCCCATTAGCAGTCTCGACTTCGTAAGATTTGTCTAATCTAGCTAAAGGTTTATCTAATAGCTTACAGAATTTAATATCTATAAAGCTTTGGTTTGCACTAGAATCAAATAAATTTTTTGCATATATATTGTCGACAAGAAACGTACCAGTAATAACATCTAGCATTTTGGCTGCTTCATTTGCATTCAAAACAAATGCCCTGGCGTTTTTCTTAATGCCTTTAGCATGTTTTGCTCCAGACGTTCCTACTTCTTTTGTTTTTGGGCATTGGGTCTTTATGTGACCCGACTCTCCACAGCCATAACAAACAATGGGCTTTCTGTTCTTATAACAGTTTTCAGTAGAATGCCTAGGGATTTTACATGTGTTGCAAAACAGCTTTGTACCACATTTTCCAAAATGCCTCTTTTTGCATAGTCGGCACTCGGGGGCAAGAGAACGAGTATCTCTACGACTGAAATTGCCTTCAGATCGTTTTTGCTCAATTCTGTTTTGGTGCATATTATCTTTCTTTCTTAATTCTTCTCGATTCCTTATTAATCCATCAGTAAGCATGGCACCAAGTTCAATGGCATCGTCGGTTGATTCAGGTTTAGAGGCTTTTACTAAGTCTCTAATTTCCAAAATTAAACCTCAAATATATCTCTTAATGAGGTTTGATTCAGGAGTTGCCAGGTGAGGTACTAACTTAGCATATTCGAATAACTTAGTCACATAATCTGGATGGTTTGTTCCCACCATCCTTAGATTCAGAAAGTTGTGTTCAATCTTCTCCCTCTCATTCATGGGACAAAACTTCTTCTCCACTCTTTCCTTTAATACAGACCAACTCATGGTATATGCCTTATCTCTTCCCTTGGCGGATATAACTTGATTCCACCATTCTAATGCTTGGTCTCTAAACAGATTCGAAGCATAAAGTACCTTGTCTTCCTCAAGGCATTTACTTATAGCCAGCACCGACTCAGTTTTCTCAAGCCATCTTAGTGCTGCTATTGCTCCTTCTCTTCCTGCAAATTCATAGGGTTTGCAGTCCTGAAAATTTTTGTATGTACATCCAAGATTTCTCTGTCTCTTGTATGCAGAGTCATACCCTTCTTTGGGAGTAGCCATAGAGGAATCATGACTTTCCCGGTATGTTCTCTTAGTGGATTTACTATGGAAATTTGAGTGACCTCCCTCAGTATGTTTTGAAAATTGAGGGGTAGAAATTTCATTTTCCGTTTCTCGTGTTTTAGATTTTTGCAATAAGGATTCTCGTTTCTTAGTAGCTTTGCTTTCTTCTATAGCTGCTACAATTTTAGGAATTTCTTTCTCAATTCCAACATCGACCATTTTTGTTATATCTGCCTTCTGAGTTTCAGCAGTATCGTTTTCAATCATTTGCTTCTTCATACCACGGGTGTTACTTGATGGTCCACTTTTTGACATTCTAGAAATAAACAAGATTGGAATCAAAATACACGTTTTTATTACTGAAATTCATACAAGAAAAGTACACATATAGAATTATTGTTCTAGTAATTATTATAATTCTTTTCTTCCAAATCTTGAACTATAAGAATATTTCGAGCTTCTATTTCTGCTTTCTCTCGTTCAAGTTCAGCTATTCGGTTTAACAGCATTCGTTCCCTCTCATTTTCAGGTGCTTCTTCATTTACATAAGGAATAGGGAATTGAACTATCTCATGATAAGGGATAAAAGGTTTGTTAGAATCTTCTCGCTCTTCATCTTTAGAAACATATCTATTTTCATAAGGTATTTCAGAAAATCCCTCATGAAAATTATGTGAGTATATTGGAGTAACGTTATAACTTCCTTCAGTAGGAGCAGAATGATAACTGATAGAAGGATATAAGGAATACTAGGATTCCCTATTTCTCCAAGGCTTTGAAAAGTTGAACTTTCAGTTTTCTCATTATTTTCTATAGTTGTCTCGTTAGTTTTACGTTCAAAATAATTAGCTGGCACAAATTTACGAAAAAAGCTAGGACCCTTGCCTTTTCCAACCATTTCTGTAAATAAAACAAACAACTTTTACTATATAGAAAATATATTACAATAAGAACAAAATACAATATATTAAATTAATCCTTCATTAGCTCAGATACAAGGATCATCAGATTCTCCCCATGTTTGTAAACCTGTTGTCCATAAAATTGTGTCCTTGCCTTATTCATAATTCTCTCCCTGTTTATTTTATCCATTTGGCGTAACGAACAATCTAAACATTCTGTGGGAGATGAAGGCATACTGTGTTCATACCCATACTTAGGCGGAGGTTCACGAAGACCAACCATTATATCATTATAGGAATTTTGATACTCTGGTGGTGCATGAAAATAATCCTCATAAGGACTAGTATATATAGGTTCAGGAAATACATAGGGATCATGAAGAATAGGTGACTCAGGATTATAAAAGGGATAATCCTCCGGATTTTCAGATACAGGAGCATACTGATGAGATTCTTCGGATGTTTCTTCCACTCGTGCATTTTGATAAATTTGCTCCATTTCAATAACTGGAATTGAAATTCTCTCAGTGGGCATTCCCACTCTTATTCTAGGCTTTCGGGACGTACTTGGTCCAACCTGATTGTCTATTGGTAGAGGGTATTAAACTACCAACTACTAAAGTTAGAACCAGCGTCCATCCAAGAACTCTCAGCATCATATGATAGGGGATGATACTCAGGTGTATGAGTATCTTTATTTATAATGAAAGGATCGTTATCATCAGGAAATGTAATTGGCATCATCTGAGATCCATAGACAGGATACTCAGTTGATTCCTGCTAGATCAGACGATTAGGATCGTAATTAGGAAGGCTGTGTTCTCCAGACATCCTGAAATCTTTAAATATTAGGATCGTAATTAGGAAGGCTAAGTATTTTATCCTCATGTTGATCAAAACTTAGATACTAAAGCCAGTATCCTTATCTTAATCTTGAGGTATAATAATTTAAACTATGGTTAAAGCTTAGATACTAAGGCTAGTATCTAATTCGCTAAAACCTTGGGCTCTGATACCAACCTGTCACACCCCGGTTTCAGGACGCCCCGGGCGTGCGACCAGATTGGCACCTCCAATCTTATTTTATTTATGAAATCAGAGTTAGTTTAGCAGTGGAAATACTTCCGGATCAAACTTGTAATTAACTACAACCCGAGGGTTGATATTGTATATTTTCCAAATCCGGGGATAAACAAAAAATCATTTCATTTCACTGGTTTTTTAAATACCCCTTCTGTATACAAAAACTATGGTCCATGACCATTTACATGTCACCTTCACAAGCAGGGTAAAATTAGAGCCATAAGGTAGTTGGCCTGTGCTTGGGGAGTTAACCCTGTCCCATACCAAGCTATACAAGCGTTGGTATCCATGTCTAGGAAGACATCTTCCTAACATCTCCTCTTGTTTTTATTCCTGCAGAGTTATCTCCATGCTAGCAGCACATAACCCTGTCAAAATTCTTTATTCACATTTATCCCCAAGACTATCCCGTAGGACTAGTCTTACAGATAATCATTGATTACCTGAAAAATATTTTGGAAAATAAAACGTCAGCGCGAACGCTGGTGAATATGTCCATCAGGACTCAATTCGTTGGCAATTACAGTATCAAAACATTTAACCATAATGTGGGTACAATCTACCATTCAGCAGAACTATTTCATCTAAGCGTACAACCACGGTATACACCAGTAATTTCTGTAAAAGGACTGCTGGCATTTGCAGACTTACTTACAGCGATGTCCCTTAACTGAGACCCCGTTTTAAATCCGGCTACAGACAATTACCATCCCCAATGTGGGAATTTCACCCATAAAGCGTGTGTAGGTCCCTCGGGTGTGGCGGATCGTCACATGCAAGTGAGTCTACTAGTCGGACCGGGTGCGGAATACCCGTGACTAGGTGGAGAACAATAATACACAAAGTAAACCGACAAGAGAATCACTTTAAACGTTCGTCTATTATAAACACTTGAAAGTTACAGAAATGAGTTAATGTCTGCGTACTTAACTTCTGTCAACCTAACCTATTTATACAAGACCTGATGCCTGCGCACTTAGCAAGTGCGCAGGGCAAAATGCTCATGCGTACTTAGCAAGTACGCAGAGTATCTCTTGCGTACTTTCTAAGTACGCAGGAACTAATTCCTGCGCACATGTAAGTGCGCAAAACACTTAACAAAGACGAATATCACAACAAGTACCTACGAACATGATTACAACTCGATAAACCAATACATACAAACGTAGATATACAAATACAAATACATAAAAGACAATACATAACTAAAAGCAATCTTCAGAGTGCTTGTCACAAGAATTGCTTCAACAAACTCCCTCTTGACAGCAGCTCTGGAGATGTCTACACAACTTAAGAGTAAACAGCTCCCTCGGGTGTGGCGGATCGTCACATGCAAGTGGGTCTACTAGTCGGACCGGGTGCGGAATACCCGTGACTAGGTGGAGAACAATAATACACAAAGTAAACCGACAAGAGAATCACTTTAAACGTTCGTCTATTATAAACACTTGAAGGTTACAGAAATGAGTTAATGTCTGCGTACTTAACTTCTGTCAACCTAACCTATTTATACAAGACCTGATGCCTGCGCACTTAGCAAGTGCGCAGGGCAAAATGCTCATGCGTACTTAGCAAGTACGCAGAGTATCTCTTGCGTACTTGCTAAGTACGCAGGAACTAATTCTTGCGCACATGTAAGTGCGCAAAACACTTAACAAAGACGAATATCACAACAAGTACCTACGAACATGATTACAACTCGATAAACCAATACATACAAACGTAGATATACAAATACAAATACATAAAAGAAAATACATAACTAAAATCAATCTTCAGAGTGCTTGTCACAAGAATTGCTTCAACAAACTCCCCCTTGACAGCAGCTCTGGAGATGTCTACACAGCTTAAGAGTAAACAACCTCAGAGTGATTGTCATAAGAATTGCTGCAACAAACTCCCCCTTGACAACAGCTCTGGATCGTCTTCAGTCTCTATTATCAGAATGTAAGTAGTATTTGTCTAGCTTCATCGTATCAGAGGTTCCCCAAGGTCAAAATCCATGAGCTTAAAGACGACTATGTCAAATTTGAGCTCCGTGACCAGAGGTTCCCAAAGGTCAAAATCCGTGAGCTTAAAGACGACTATGTCAAATTTGAGCTCCGTGAGCTTAAAGACGACTATGTCAAATTTGAGCTCTGGGACCAAAGGTTTCCCAAGGTCAAAATCCGTGAGCTTAAAGACGACTATGTAAAATTTGAGCTCCGGGACCAGAGGTTCCCCAAGGTCTCATGTTCAGCAATATACTTATTGCCTAAAATTCTTTCGTCTATGTGTTTTGGAGGATGACTCGGGAAAGGTAACCTTCGCCATTCTCCGTGTGTGTGCCTGGGATGGTGCATCATCAGAGTCAGAAGAATCAGATTCAGTTGAATCAGGATCGGAATCTTCAGCACCATCTTCTCCTTCTTCTTCATCACCTCCATCACCTGTCATTTCTGCAATAACATAAGAGAGACAACATTAGATCAAACAGAATCATTGGAATAGAACAATCATGACATGGTATAGCACATGCACGATGAACTGGATTTTAGACTTAGAAAAAATTATGAGTGTCCCTTCCTGCGTATTTAACAAATGCGCAGTAAGTTGTTCATGCGTACTTAGTAAGTACGCAAGAACTAATTCTTGCGTACTTAATAAGTGCACAGGAACTAACACTTAGAGAATTTTTGAAAACCTAAAATCAAGAGACTCAACGATTTAGATTATGATATTTGTCACCACAATGTCGAAAACCCTGTTTAAGACTTATGGGACCAAAACCGATATCAAAGCAAGACTAAAACCGTGTCATTTTGACCTGACCTAGGTCGGACGCAAATTTACGCCAACACAAGAGGTCAAACCCAAAATCAACAACAATTAAGGACGAAATTAGCATGCTAGGGCGTCGATTGATGATCATAAACTAGTTTTAGGGCCTAATTTAACTTAAGAACACCCGAATCCAGTGTAAATCTCATCATCCAAAACCCTAAGCACGAGAGTCACAGAATCGGTCCAAGTCAGATGATTTTGCTGAATAAATACTCCAAGAATCTCACCAAATGATCGATATAAGAAGATGGAACAATGATCGGGATGAAAAATCGGATTAGAAACACACGAAAATTTTGATTGAAATCGGAGCAGGGAGTATACACGAGTGTTAAGAGATATTCTGTCTTGAAATGTTTCTAACACTTGTATATATACCCTTCACATCTGGGTCTTGCGTACATGGTAAGTGCGCAGGAAGTAACTCCTGCGTACTTGACAAGTACGCATGACTATGTCTTGCGCACTTGCTAAGTACGCAAGGTTTAACTCTTGCGCACTTAACAAGTACGCAGAGACCAGTGTTTGTCCAAAATTTCAACTCAAATTATGAAGATTTCAAGTCAAATAACGAACAAGATAAACACATTCAATCACGAGGATTCAAAAATCAATCCAGGAAGGTTAAACACAAATATTTTTGTCTTTTCTAATTAAGCAAGAACTGTACACAAACTTAAAATCTTTTTGATCTTTTCAAGATAGATATACACAAATATTCACACATACTATTTTTGATCAAAGATACGAGCAGAGGATCATATCAGGCTATCATATAGCAAAAATGATACAATATAAACGTCAAAGAATATGGGATCATGTCATGGATTACTATTTATTCATACGTAATAAGCATATAAACAAGTAATTCAAGTTGACAATATTATATGATTTGAAACTATAAGCATCTTTGTATCACGTTCTTGTGTTTTAAGGTATTGATTATAAGATATACAACGTGTACCCCACTGATATGCTACAGTAAAGTAATTTGCACTATCTTCAAGGCATCTAAGATTTTCCCAATTATTTTCTAAATTTTTCAGAATGAAGCTACCTCAATTAGCACAGGAAAAATCAAGCAGAATCCATAAGGATTATCAGGAATCATAAGATTCAGAATCGATTGATTCATTTGTCTTGGTTTCATTTGATTTCTTCATTGAATATCGGTATGATGATTCAGGATAATGAATATTGTGTTTGACTGTTAAGGTAAGGGGATCCAACTTTTATCTGGATTTGATTTCAATGAATCAGGAGTGATTCAAGGGTGAATACATGCTCCACGGTTGATGTAAAGACATGTCTTGATTCAATCTCACATTGCATACTTGTGAGTATGGGCAGTGAGATGACCGCATTAATTGTGCTAATGACATAACCCAAAACTGATCTCAGAAGAAAATTATTGCCAAAATCTAACATCCTATATCTGATAATGATCTTTTGCATTCTTTTACGCACACACACTTGCATACATGGGTTCAAATCACAGTTGTAATATTAGATTTAGTTTCCACACTACTAGTGATTCAAAGACGCATACAGCCTACTGACAATTCAAATTACTTGTAAACAAACAGATTAATCAACATAACAAGTTAAACAATTAAGTAAGCATGACGCAATCATTTCCCATACGTGCAGTCTATGGCGTTTAGATCATTTCTGATGTATTATCATTTCCTCTTTTCTCAAGTTAACTTTGAAATTTTCTCCATTTTCTATTTTGTTTGGATTTTTGTAAAATATTTAAAAATTCAAAAGAACTTTACAGAAAATTTAAAAGAAGTAAAATTTAAATTTCATGAATTGAATTGATTTAAGAAAACAAGTTTTCACTCAGGATTGAACATTCCTATCAAGTTGACAAGATGCTCAAAACGAGATCGATCAAATGCCTTAGTGAAAAGGTCAGCAAGATTATCATCCGTGTGAACCTTTACAAGTTCAATCAAATGCTTTTCAGCACAATCACGGATGAAATGATGGCGAATTTCTATATGCTTAGTCTTGGAATGTTTCACCGGGTTATTTGTGATGGACATTGTGGCATTGTTGTCAATGAACATAGGAGTTCCAGTGAAATTTAAGCCGTAGTCTCTCAATTGCTGTTGAATCCACAGTATTTGAGAACAACCACTCGCCGCAGCAATGTATTCTGCTTCACAAGTTGAGACAGAAACCGTTGACTGCTTTTTGCACTGCCAGGAAACCAGTCTGTCTCCCAAGAATTGACATCCACCAGAAGTTGACTTCCTATCAAGGTTACAACCGCCATAATCTGAATCAGTGTAGGCTTTGAAGTCAAATGACTGCTGCTTAGAGTACCAAAGACCCAATCGGGGTTTCCCTTTCAAGTATCTGAAAATCCTCTTCACGGCTATCATATGGGACTCCTTCGGTTGTGACTGAAACCTTGAGCACAAGCACACAGCAAACATTATATCGGGTCTTAAAGCTGTGAGATACATAAGAGATCCGATCATCCCACGGTACAATCTGCAATCCACATCCTTTCCATCTCTGTCAGGATGCAAACCGTGATTGACTGGGATAGGTGTGCCATAAGTACTGCTATCATTCATCTTGTATTTCAACAAGATGTCCTGCACATACTTAGTTTGATGTATATAAATGCAATCCTCTCTTTGACTGACTTGCAGACCCAGGAAGAACGACAATTCACCCATGTTACTCATTTCAAACTTGGACTTCATCACCTGTTCGAATTCCCTACACATCCCTTCATTTGTAGATCCAAAAATAATGTCGTCGACATATACTTGTACAAGAAGAATGTCACCTCCTGCTTTCCTGATGAAGAGGGTCGAGTCAATCTGTCCACGATCGAAACCTTTAGACAGAAGATGCTTTGATAATGTCTCATACCATGCCCGAGGAGCTTGATGAAGACCATAAAGTGCTTTGTCGAGCTTATACACTTTATTGATATTATGCGGATCTTCAAAGCCGGGAGGTTGAGTGACATAGACCTCTTCATGAACTTTACCATAAAGGAAAGCACTTTTCACATCAAGTTGATAGACCTTGAAGCCGAAAAATGTGGCATAAGCCAAGAACAGTCGAATGGCCTCAATTCTAGCAACTGGGGCATATACTTCCGTGTAATCCAAGCCCTCTTGTTGATAAAAACCCTGTACTACCAACCTTGCTTTGTTTTTCACCACAACATGATGATCATCCGTCTTGCATTTGAATACCCATCTAGTGCCAATTAGTTGTACGCCACGTGGCAAGTCAACCAAATCCCACACCTGCAACTTTTGGAATTGAGACAATTCATCTTGCATAGCCTCAATCTAGCAGTTGTCAGCGAGAGCCTCTTTCACGTTCTTCGGCTCTAATTGGGACACGAATGCAGCATGCAGACATGTTTCCATGACACCAGTGTCAAGTATCTCCGTGTACAGACTGGTGTTCTCAGTAATGGTTCGATGACGAGTTTGAACACCGGCATGAGGATCACCAATGATGTTGTCAATTGGATGATTCTTATGAACTCTTGTCTCCGGTACATCAGGTTCCTGCAGATTAGTTTCAAGATTAGTGCTCAGCTCCCCCTCATCCTGTGATCTAGAAGAAGATGATTCGATGTTGATTGTATCAGCTGTAGCATCATTTCCTACACTAGTGTTAGGATTAGCTGGAGCGTCATCTCCATCTACGTGGACCACTTCCACATCATCACTGTCATGAGTTCCAGATGCAGATGAAGCATTGGAATCCGGAGACACAATTGGTACAGTAGCACGAGTGGAGAAGTTTGAATCATCACCGCCATTGAATAATTCATATACGTTTGCGGCGTCATCAGCAGACAAATCAGGAAGATTAAAAGATTTGAATAGCGCATCATAATCGAAACCCCAAGCTGGACCAGTTGGTTCTGGTGGAATGCTGTGTTTACTACAATCCACTTCAAACCATTCCTCGACAGTACGAGTTCCTATGTTGTACACTCTCTTGCAAGGCGAGTTGGCAACATATCCTAAGAAGATGCCTTCCATAGCTTTTGCATG
This sequence comes from Smallanthus sonchifolius, assembly GCA_023525975.1. Classification (NCBI taxonomy): domain Eukaryota; kingdom Viridiplantae; phylum Streptophyta; class Magnoliopsida; order Asterales; family Asteraceae; genus Smallanthus; species Smallanthus sonchifolius. The sequence continues at coordinate 12,331,915 of CM042028.1, read as the reverse complement.
AAACTTAGACTTGCGGTCTTTGTATTGTAGCAACAAGGAACAGGGACTACCAAAAGGAACTAGGTAGTCAAGATTGGGAGGTCGATTGTTGATCAACTCGTAGCATGTCTTGTTGTGCCTCTTAACAACCAGAACTCTGTTCAAAACGTGACAAGCTGTATTAACTGCTTCTGCCCAGAAAGTAACAGGAAGCTTTGCATCCGACAGCATAGTCCTTGCAGTCTCGATCAGTGTTCTGTTCTTCCGTTCTGCAACTCCATTCTGCTGAGGTGTGTACGGGGCGCTAAATTCGTGACGGATCCCTTTCTTGAGACAGAAAAGCTCCATCAAATTATTCTTGAATTCAGTTCCGTTGTCACTCCTTATTCTTCGAACTTTCAGCTTGCACAGAGTTTCCAAGCTCAGGATCAAGTATTGAAGAATATCAGCAGTCTCGTCCTTTGTACCTAAAAAATGCACCCAAGAAAAACGTGAGAAATCATCAGTTACAACCAGACAGTATGACTTACCTCCAATACTCCTGATACTTATGGGGCCAAACAGATCCATGTGTAATAGCTCCAAAGGGGTATCGATAGAGTTTTGGAGCTTGGGCTTGTGAGACTTCCGTTGCTGTTTGCCCTTTTTACAAGGCATACAGTTATCTGCAACGGTAAATCTCAACTTAGGAACACCGGTTACTAAGCCGTTTCGGACAAGATGATTCATTTTTCGATAAGAAATGTGTCCGAGTTTCCTATGTCACAAGATTGAGTCAAGCTCTGTCGCTTTTGTAAGCAAACAAGTGGCAACTGAAGATGTGGTTTTTGCCACGCTCATGTCGATCTGATAGGTATCATTTGTCCTAGGAGCTCTCATCAGAATCCAGTCTTCAGGAACTTCAAAACCAGGTTTGAGAATCAGGCATTCTGACTTGTCAAACATCACTGAGTACTCCTTGTCGCACATCTGTGAGACACTCAACAGGTTATGCTTCAGCTGCTCGCAAAAGTTGACATTGTCGAAGCTAACACAACCATTTGACACCACGCCTTGACACGTGATGCTTCCGCCTTTCTCTCCAGCAAAGGCCACATAGCCGCCTTTAAATGGTTTCACATCTTGAAGCAGGGCCATGTTTCCTGTCATGTGCCGGGAGCATCCACTATCTACATACCAACGGTTAGAGATAGTACCCTTCGGATGTCCCTGCACGAGTCACAAAAGAATTAGTTAGATTTGGAGACCCAAGCCATAGTGGTCTTGGGTCGTCCATCTTTCTTAAAGTAAACAACCTCAATTAATTCACAATCGTGACTATCAAGGATGGATGAATCTTTTGAAGCTTTAGGATCAGATGATTGAGAAACTTTTGATTTCTTGATCCAGGATCTTTTCTTTTTATTTACTGGAACATTTGGCTTACATTCAACAACAGCAGGTAAACTCGTGGAAGCTTCACCTGATTGAACACCAGCCATCTGTTCCATTTTTCTCAATTGTTTGTTCCTTCTTCTTCTCTGTGGTTTGGAGAGCTTATTCACAGATTTTTCACCAGTTGGTGCTCTACCAGAGGTAGAAGCACAAGGTTGAGCAGGTTGCTTGTCCCTTTTTGAAACAAATGGTTTAGCCTTAGAGATTATCCTTGGCTTTACCATCGGTTTTACTGGTGGTTTCACCACATTTCCCTTAGAACTTTTGTGCTTGTTCACTGGTGGTGACTTAGGGATAACGGCTGGTTTTGAAACAATTGCCCGTTTCCCTTGGTTCTTATCAGGACAGTTCACCAGAATGTGACCGACCAAACCACAATGAAAGCAAGTTCTCTTCTCTCTGTAAGTTCTCCTGTAAGGCTCATTTGATTTGCTATTTGAGGACTCGCCATGATGAACAGGAGAATTTTTTTGGTGAACAGTTGGTTTATGAGTTTGGCCATTAGGAATATAATGCTTCTGCATATTTTCTTTATAGCCAAGCCCGTAATGAGCTCCAAAAGCTTCTTTCTTTTCTTGGTTAATGGTTTTATAACCTCCATATAACATTCCTTTTAATTTTTCATTAGTTTCAATAATGTCAGGTTCAGTTAAAATGCAATTATCACGGTCAGTAATAAAGTTTTTATTAACCTTCTGTTCACTTAGCAATTCCTCTGAAACTGCTCCTTCGGGGCAGGTTTTAACCGACCCGTCATCAGAAGCAGTGGCGTACTCTTCATCAGATGTAGAGTTAGCCTTACTTGAGGACTCATCGAGGCATGATAGATCAATATCTATTAATCCATTGACAAATTTCCCATTTATTGGTGGAGGAATGGCATTAGCACCCAGCCCTTCGCCGGTCACTTGCCTCACTACAGACTCGTAGTGTTCCACCACAAAACGGGAGTTTTTCAACTTCTCAATATTTCCCTTAAGCTACAAGACCTCATTCTGCAGCTTGGTAATTTCATTGTTCCTTTTTTTCAACCCCTTGTATGCAACGTCTAAATGAAACTGTTGATCACTGATTTTAAGTGAGTAATCACGTTTATCCTTTTTCAAAGTTTCAATAGACTCTTTATAACGTTTTTCATTTTGTTTATAGATTAAAGCTGCAACACGAAGGGGTTCTACTTTGTCTTGAAGCCTAGAGTTTTCATCCTGCAAGCTAAGACATTTAGAACAAGAAATAACAGCAAAAGAATTAGAATCTACCTCATTTGACGAACTAGTTGCCTCTCCAATCGCCATGAGAGCAACATCAGTGGTAGGTTCTTCTTCATCAGCTTCAGAAGCTTCCCTTTCTTCAGCTTCCAGCATCTCTGAGATCTCTGCCATGAGACCAACCTGTGTCTGTTCAATGATGGCATCCTCCAGATGAAGACCCCAATCAAAGCAGTCGTTTTGTTGAGCTACCAAAGCATTTGAAGCTCCACCTTGGCTTTGATTGTGGTTGTTTGAGTTGTTGTAGCCATGGTTGTTTCCTTGGCTAGGTCTGGTAAAGCCAGAGGCAGGTGCTCTGTCCTTTTGACATTCACGAGCAAAGTGTCCATAGTTCAGACACTTGTAGCACTTGGCCTTTGATTTGTCAAAACCAACCTTGGCATTTGAATGCCCGCCAATGAACTTTCTTCCTGTTCTGTTCAGGAAACGCTTGGCTCTCCTCAGTATCATGGCCATATTCCATTGGATGTCCACGTCTTCCATATCATCTGGATCCACTTGATTGAAATCTTCTTCAATTGTTTCAGGATCAGTAAGCTTGCCACCAATAAAGTTCTCATAAGCAAGCATACAAGATGAAAATAGAGCTACATGATCTTCAGCAATTTTGGCAATTGCAGTTTGGTTTGCTGAAGATGTAGGAGGAGGATTCCTTGAGGAGTTCTGCGAATGAGATCCAGAACCGGATGCATAACATGCATGACCAACACAACCCTTTGGTGCTTCTTCTTCATGAGAGCCTCCTGTGAAAAGGGCAAGTCCAGAGCCCGATGACTTGGTAGTGGAAGTCGTCCCATGATACATTGAAGGGTCCTGTATCTGAGGTCTTCCTGAGCTCTCCTTCCTTTTCAAGTTCATGTCATGAGCTTGTACTTTGCCAATTGCCTCATCAACTGACATCTCATAGAACTTTGAGTTCTCTCTCATGAGGGTTGTATACATTTCAAACTTGGGAGGCAAAGCATCCAGAAATTTTTCCACTAATTCTTCATCAGGATACTTTAGCTCAAATGCTTTCAGCTCGGTCTGCAAGTGATAGAATCTAGAGATTAGATCATCAATGGATTCATTCTCTAAGAATATAAAGCATTCATATTGTTTCCTGAGAAGATCCCGTTTGCTTTTCTTGATATCACTGTTCCCTTCGAATCTCTTTTGCAATGCCCTCCAGAGATCCTTGGAGTTATCATAGCCTCTGAAACTATGAAATAACTCCCTCGTCAAGGCCATTGTAATTGATCCGTGAGCCTTGTTTTCTCGGTCATATACTTTCTTCTCTTCCTCGTCAAGCTTAGAAATCGGCTTAGGAACTTCATCATCAAGATAAGTGTAAGTGGGATGCTTATATCCCTCAAGGATTGGTATCCATAGCGATGAGTCGGTGTAAGAAATGTAGTGCTCAAAACGTGCTTTCCAATTGGAATAATCGTTCACGTTTAGCAACTTTGGTGGTTTCTGTGGAGTACCGATCTCATTATCATAGTTTAACAGATTTCCCAAATTTTGAAGATTCGACATAGTGAACACTTAGTCAAATTTCAGAAAAATCAGACACAGTTGCGCACTTGAATTTGGCCTTGCACACTTGAGAAATGGTCTTGCGTATTTATATTTGCTCTTGCGTACTTGATAAGTACGCAGGAGTAAATGATAAGTACGCAGGATATAACTTAAGTTCGCAGAAGATCAGTCTTGCGTACTTGTAAGTACGCAGGAGATTAGTCTTGCGTATTTAGTAAGTACGCAACAGAGCTGTCCTTTTTGCCAGATATGGTAAGTACGCAGGATGCTTTTTCACCAACTCTCACCAAACTTTTCCGGTCACCTGAAACTCGCCGGAGATGGTGAAAATCGAACTGATGATCAATGCAAAAGAGCCAAAGGGTCAGAAACTTGTTTCTAACCAACCTTTGATGCTCAAATCACTCAAATACACAACAAAAAGTCGGATTTTGAAGGATTTTTGCTTCTAAAATAGTGCTCAAGAGCTACCCCTATTTTATCACAAATATCACCCAAAAATACTCCTTTTTGCTTGTAATCTGTGTAGAGGATTCTCCAAACTCACTCACAACACTCGAAATCAAGAGCACGGCTCTGATACCACTAGTAGGTCCCTCGGGTGTGGCGGATCGTCACATGCAAGTGGGTCTACTAGTCGGACCGGGTGCGGAATACCCGTGACTAGGTGGAGAATAATAATACACAAAGTAAACCGACAAGAGAATCACTTTAAACGTTCGTCTATTATAAACACTTGAAGGTTACAGAAATGAGTTAATGTCTACGTACTTAACTTCTGTCAACCTAACCTATTTATACAAGACCTGATGCCTGCGCACTTAGCAAGTGCGCAGGGCAAAATGCTCTTGCGTACTTAGCAAGTACGCAGAGTATCTCTTGCGTACTTGCTAAGTACGCAGGAACTAATTCCTGCGCACATGTAAGTGCGCAAAACACTTAACAAAGACGAATATCACAACAAGTACCTACGAACATGATTACAACTCGATAAACCAATACATACAAACGTAGATATACAAATACAAATACATAAAAGACAATACATAACTAAAAGCAATCTTCAGAGTGCTTGTCACAAGAATTGCTTCAACAGCGTGTATCCCTTGATCAAGTTTTACGTATACTTATGGCCTGAATGTTTTACATAGACGCCCTTATGCATCAAACTTTTGAATACAAGTATTGCCATTTCGTAAACGTAAAACTTTCAAAGTTTTGAAGATAAATATAGATAAACATATTCACCTTAACAGTAGCTTGATATTTTCTCAGGGGTAGTCCTTGAGTGCTAATATAACCTTAAAGCAAGTTCTAGGTCAAGTTAGTATCTTAACGCACGAATTCAGAAATAAGCGAAAGTGCGGAAAATAAGCGAAAATCAGATAAATTACCGAAACGAAGGCACGAAAACCAAGGAAAGCTGGCTCCAGGAATCTTAGAAGTTGAGTGTGAGTTTGTGTGTGCAAAATGAAGAGCCGGAGGGCTCTATTTATAGTTGGCAAGCCAGACCCGTAGCAGACCGTTATGCTAGGGCGTAGCGGTCCGCTACCGCCCAGATGTTGCGTCAGCCTAAGAGGTCCAATCCTGATTGGACCAAACCTTAATTTGCGACTGGCGGACCGTTACAGAGGGCGTGGCGGTCCGCCACGAGTACACGCGTCAAAACCCTACGCTTAGTCACCGGACATGTGTTAGTTCGGAGGATTGCGGCTAGCGGACCGTTACCCAAGTGGTGGCGGTCCGCCACCCAACCCTTCAGCCTTTAGCGGACCTGGCTAGCGGACGTCCATGGAACCAACGGCCTTAGCGGACCGTTAAGAAGAAATGTAGCGGTCCGCTACCGGTCAAAGTTTCAAAATTTTTATTTTTCAACCCTTGTATTTTGCGGACTTGGCAATTCCAAACCCCTAGGGTTCAAATTTGGCAAATTAGGACCTCGAAATTGGCCTGGTGTTACATACAACCAACCTCCAAACGGCTGCAAATCTGGAAAAAATAACGCCGGGATCTTATTCCTGTAAAAAAAACTACTCAACAGCCACCCCAAACCCGCATGATTTGGTGTAGAATTGAATGAGATATGGTGAGATAAAGATGGAGAAGGGTTAGGGTGTTCTTGGGAGGAAAGATAGGTAGAAGCTGATATGGTAGGTGAATAAAGGTGAATAAAGGGGGTAGGTGAAGTTTTAATCCGGAATGGGTAAAAAGATTTGGGTTTGGGTCGCGTTTGGGGTTAAAAAATAGCTGATCCATGCAAGTTGGGGCAGGGGCGTAAGCTTCGCCGATGAGAGCGTAGCCTACACTGTAGAGCGTTTCAAGTGAGCGTTTGGAGGGCGTAGGTCAGGGCAGTGGGCGTAAGCTATGTCGGGAGGGGCGTAGCCTACGCGCGATGTGACCAAATTTTCAAATTTTTTATTTTTTTTTTAAATTAAAATTAAAAGTTTTATTTGGTTTTGAAATTTTAGAGCCCGACGCTGCCCCTCCCCTACAAAAATGTGTGAATTGCCCTCAATTTCACTCTGCATTAAAACATACCTGAGATACGGATGATCCTTCCCCACACTTGATTGTTACCAATGCTTGACTGAACAAATGTGACACGCAACACACAAACAAATGATAAACTTAAATAATACAAAAACATGCGGGTTGCCTCCTGGGAGCGCTAAGTTTAACATCTTCAGCCAGACTGTGTACCTGAACCGCTACTGCATATCCTCATACCCTAGGACATATGCCAGGCAACTCACAGATTCTTACTACATACCATTAATATCTTCTGCTTCCACATAAGGTTTCAAACGATGTCCATTTACTACCTGCTTGAGATGATCGTCGAAATCTTCAATCTCGATGTCCCCGAACTTACCGACCCGTTTGACTAGGTATGGCCCCGTCCATTTGCTCTTAAATTTACCTGGAAAGAGCTTTAGCCTCGAGTTATATAACTATACCTTCTGCCCTACCTTAAACTTCTTCTTCTTCAACTTTGCATCGTGCACTTTCTTCATCCGATCTTTGTAAGTGGAAGCACACTCGTATGCCTCATATCTCAATTCCTCTAACTCGCACAACTGCAACTTACGTTTTTTTCCTGCATTATCATAATCCAAGTTAGTTGCTTTTACTGCCCATAAAGCACGATGTGCTATTTCTACGGGCAGATGACATCCCTTCCCATAAACCAGCCGGTAAGGAGTGGTGCCAATTGGCGTCTTAAATGTTGTTCGATACGATCGGGTTTCACCGTTTTTTGTAAAATCTCTTTAATTTGCCTATTGGACACCTCCACTTGTCCACTTGTTTGAGGATGGTATGGTGTGGAAATCTGGTGATCCACACCATATCGTTTAAGCAGTTTCCCAAAATTAAAGTTTTTAAAATGTGATCCCCCATCACTTATGATCACACGAGGGATTCCAAATCTTGCAAAAATGTTATTTTAGACAAACTTGCACACAACTGCATGATCATTGGTCTTGGTGGCAATTGCTTCAACCCATTTAGACACGTAATTAACTGCCACCAAGATATAGCAATTCCCAAGAGAATTTTGGAATGGTCCTATAAGGTCGATGCCCCAAACATCAAAGATATTGACAACAAGAATCGGTTGCATTGGCATCTCATTGCGCTTGGTAATGCTTCCTATATGTTTACATCGGACACAGTTCTTCACAAACCATGCTGCATCTCTAAAAATCGTGGGCTAAAAGAACCCACACGTTAGGACTCTATGGCCTGTTTTCTGTCCACTGAAATGCCCTCCACATGCATATGAATGAGCATGTTCCAACAAGTATTGAATTTCAAGTTCGGGCACACTTCTCCGGATCATCTGATCCGCACCAACTTTGAATAGATCTGGTTCATCCCAAATATACTGCTTCACCTGAGCCAAAAAAATGTTGTCTCTTCTTCTTCGGCCAATGCTCCGGGATTTTACCTACAGCCAAGTAATTGAAAATATTAGCATACCATGGGGTAGTAGAAATATTTAACAATTGTTCATATGAAAACGTTTCACCGATTCCTTCAGTGGAATCGTCTTCCGAATTAACAACCCTTGACAGATGATCTGCCACCACATTCTAAGTTCGTTTCTTGTTCTGAATTTCTAGGTTAAACTGTTGCCACAAAAGTACCCATCTGATCAACCTTGGCTTCGCATCCTTTTTCTCCGTTAAATACTTCACAGCACTGTGATCGGAGTAGACGATCACTTTACTCCCCCAGAGGTAGGACCTGGACTTATCAAGAGCAAAAACAACTGCAAGTAATTCTTTTTTCAGAAGTAGTATAGTTCAGTTGTGCCCCATCCAAAGTCTTGCTGGCATAATAAATTACCACTGGTTTCTTATCCGCCCTTTGCCCCAAAACTGCCCCGATTGCAAAGTCAGTTGCGTCACACAAGATTTCAAAAGGTATTGACCAATCAGGTGCTTGCAAGATCGGGGTGTCCACTAATTTTTCTTTTAAAATGTTAAATGATTTTAAGCATTCTTCATCAAAAACAAATGAGACATCTTTTAAGAGTAAATTGCACAATGGTTTAGTGATTGTGCTAAAACCTTTGATAAACCTACGGTAAAAGCCGACATGACCCAGAAATAACCGTACCCCTTTAACATTGGTGAGGGGGAGTTAGTGTTGAAATGACTTTTATTTTGACACGATCTACCTCCATCCCCCGACTCGACACAATGTGCCCTAAAACAATCCCCTCCTGGACCATAAAGTGACTCTTTTCCCAACTTAAAACCAAATTTGTTTCAACACATCTTTTCAAAACTTTTGTTAACTGATCTAGGCAAGTTTCAAAAGATTGACCAAAGATAGAAAAGTCATCCATGAAGATTTCTAGAGAATCCCCAATCATATCTGAAAAGATACTCATCATGCACCTTTGGAAGGTGGCTGGGGCATTACATAACCCAAATGGCATTCGCCTGAATGCAAAAGTGCCATATGGACAGGTAAAAGTAGTCTTCTATTGATCATCGGGATGAATAGCAATTTGGTTATATCCTGAATAACCATCTAGAAAGCAAAAAAATTTCTGACCTGATATTTTTTCGATGATTTGGTCATTAAAGGGTAAAGGAAAGTGATCCTTGGAAGTAGCTGAGTTTAACTTCATGTAGTAAATACATACCCTCCACCCAGTCACTGGTCGGGTGGCTACTTGTTCTCCATGCTCGTCCCTTATAATCTGAATGCCTTCCTTCTTAGGTACTGTCTGTGTTGGACTTACCCAAGTGTTGTCTGAGATGGGATAGATGATCCCGGCATCCAACCATTCAATACTTCCTTCTTCATGACCTATTTCATGTTTGGATTTAATCTTCGTTGTGCATCCCGGGCCAGTTTAGCTTCTGCTTCAGTGATGATCTTGTGCATCACAATTGAAGGACTAATTCCCTTCAAATCTGTTATTGTCCACCTAATGGTTGCCTCGTGGGCAACCAACACTTCCATTAAGGCCTTTTCCTGTGTCTCGGTTAAGTTTGATGCAATGATAACCGGTAGAGTTTCGTTATCCCCAACGAATGCATACTTCAGGTTCTTGGGCAATTCCTTCAACTCAACTTGAGGTGGTGACTCCAAGGATGGTTTCAATTGCGTGTCTATGTGTTCAAGAAGATTTTCCACCTGAAGTGTCCAAGTAGGTTTCCCTTCTCGGATAGCACACACCTCCAACTGTTCTTCTTGTACTTTCAGCTCGACCTCATGCTCAACTTCATCCTTGTTACACAAAACACACAGCTCCGTAGGTTCATCCTCACCTTCGTGAGGGTTACACCCATCAATGATGTATGCACTAAAACATTCATCACTGATTGGAGTCTTAGATGTACGTGAAAAACATTCAACCTTAATCTTCTATTACCAAAAGCCATGTCGACTGTGCTTGTCATGCAGTTAATCACACATTGAGCAGTTTTCAAAAATGGCCTTCCCAATATGACATTAGGCTGGTTTCCCTTTGTAGGAGCTGCATAATCAAGCACTAAAAAATCGACAGGGTAATAGAAATCGTCCACCTTGACTATAGCATCCGTCAGTATTCCACGGGGAAGCTTAAGAGTCAAATCCGCTAACACCACGGTGGTGTTAGCTTTCTGTAGAGAGCCAAAATCGTATTGGTCATACAAGCTTCCCGACAAAATACTAACACTAGCTCCCAAATCCAAAAGTCCCTTATCAATTTTGAAATCACCTATTGGAATTTGGATCAAAGGCGCCCCTGGATCTTGGAGCTTAAGTGGAAGAATCCTTGATAAAACAGCACTCACATTATCACTTAGGTCAAGTTTTTTAGGCATTTTATGATTTCTCTTTTGAGTGCACAGGTCCTTCAAATACTTGGCATAATCCGGCACTTGTTTGATGGCATCAATTAGAGGAAGATTGATTTTAACCTGTTTAAAAACCTCCCACGTTTCTTCTTATTGTGGGCCCCTTTTATTGGCTTTCATTGTTTTAGATGGTTCGACCAATGCCATAGGGAATGGGATGGAATTATCCTTCATACCCTTTCCCTCGACATTAGTGGATTCTTTAGCAATGGTGGCTTTTACTTGTTATTCAAAAGTGACACGTTTCTGTTGTTTAGATGCGACAAATGTTGACTCATCATCACTGTCATCTTCCACATCCTCCACCAACCCTTCTACTAGCGGTTGTGGAGGACCAACCTTATTCTTATAAGACTTACCACTTCTTAGAATTCTTACCTGGCTTACGTTAGCATTCCTTGATCCCGAACCTTGGTGTTGTGGGTAGACTTGGGTATTGCTTGGTAGCTTACCCGGGTCCCGTCTCGACATTTCTTTCGCCAACTGCCCTACTTGTTTGGACACAACAGCCACCCTCTTATCCCGGAGTTCATTATCTTTCTTCAATTCTTTCATGGCATCCATAAGGGCATTGAATTGATTACTTCCCAACTCGCCACCACCTGAAGCTCCACTTTGTTGACTTTGCTGTTGGAAATTTCTTGAGGAACCTTGCTGACTTCCTTGTTGATAACCGCCCTGGTTATTTTGACTTCGTTGATAGCCACCTTGATTGTACCCCTACTGTCGGTTTTGGTATTGTTGTTGTTGTCCTCCACCCTACACATTAGAACCCTGAAAGTTAGGATTCAATTGATCAGATGCATTGCCATACCTAAAGTTAGGATAATATTTGAGCCCAAGATGGTAGGTTTTGGAGTTCATATCGTATTGCTTCCGTTTCCCACCAACTTGATTCACTTCTTCTGATTTTCCCAACTCTCTCGGACAGTCGGCCAAAGTATGACCCAGATCATTACACCGATCACAAACCGGATATGTTTGTGACACATTGGCTACATCTTTAGCTCCTGGTCTCCTAAGTCATGCCATTTGGTTTTCTATGGCTTCTAACCGCTTGTTGGTTTCATAGTCCACCGACTTTGCTGTTGTAGTTCCTGATTTTGCTCTTCTGCGGGCATATGCATGCCTCTTGGACGTTACACTCAACTTCTCAAGAATTTCCTAATCTTCATCCTCATGATTGGAGAGGAACGTTCCATTGCTGGTGGAGGTTACATCTCTCACATCTTCTGGTGACAATCCATCATAGAAATTCTGAATTAGCTCCCACTTCTCAATACCGTGGTGCCGGCACAACCTCAATAACTCTTTGAATCTCTTGAAAGCTTCATAAAATGGTTCCCCTGACTGTTGTTGAAATTCCCGAATTGCTATCCGAGCAGCATTAGTCTTGTGGGGTGGGTAATACTCATCTAGGAATTGTTGTTGAATCTCCGCCCAGGTGGCAATGCTACCTGGGGGTAATGTAAGGAACCACTGCTTAGCTTTGTCTTTTAGCGAGAACTGGAAGAGTACAAGTTTCACTTCTTCAGGTGAAAATCCTAGGCCACCAATCGTACCACATGTGGCCTCATATTCAAACAGATGATGATATGGTTCTTCAATGGCTCGTCCATAGAAATCAGGGAGGATTGCTAAACAGCCTGGTCGGATCTCAAAGGCTCTTCCCCTGTAGACTGCTGGTATGACTGGAAAAGAGTTCAAAGCTATGGCTGGGCAAAAATGACTTTCCACCACTTGATTAAGTGGTTGGTACCCAAAATCACGTCTTTCAAAATTCATGTTCCCTTGCGGTTCACCCCTTACATTCTGACGGTTGATTGGGGGTTGCCTAACCTGATCTTCTCGACGCCCATTCCTTGGGTTACCCTGATAATTTCCCTGTCGATACCCATACGCTCCACTGTGATGTTAATCATATTCTTCTTGTGGTGGTGGTTTCACCCACCCATCGACTCCGTTTCGTTCATACCTCTGATTTCTGGGAGGGATTGCCTCCTGATGATGCGGGTCATACCATTCTTCATCCTTCCATTTCTTATGTTGGGAACCGTGCTCTGGACAATGACTTCGTCTTGGTGATGACAGTTCATCATCATCATAATCTGCATGACTAGGGTTGTTGTTTCTGGGTTGGTATTGACGGTCACGAAAAATTGGTGGTGGCTGTAGTGGTGGTGGTGGTATTGGACCTTGGTTAACATTCTGGACGTTGGGATTTTGGTTATTCTGGCCTTGATTAGCCTGGTTATTTGGAAATAAAAGGTCGGGAAGAGGTGGAATCTGTGGTCCACCTTGGTTTTGTTATTGATTAACGGGATTCTGTTGTTGATTCATGCTTGCCGTCGGACTATCAAGTTTCTCGAGGATGGTTTGTACTCTTCCCGAGAGCTTTCTGTTTTCCTTTGCTCCCTTCTCTATTTCTGGATTAAACAGTAAAGGTGATGTCCTTCCTGAATGTTGTGTATGCATAAACCTGTATCCTGTACAAGTAAACACACTCGAGTAGTACTGAACAAAATAAACTAATCAAAGCTAACACTTTGCGCACGTATTCCCCGGCAACGGAGCCATTTTGATCGCGTGTCGAAGGTTAATCAAAAATATGTTTAAAATCGTGTTCTTATCTACCTTAGACTGTAGTACAGAAAAGTAGGGTTTCTGTATCCACAGGGAATCCGTGGAGAGTGTTAATTAACGAATACTACTTTAAACAACGGACTTGAAAATTAATCTTGAATTGATTGAGAAAATGGGTCGCAAAAGGAACAAACTTTAATTTGTTTGAAAGCAGTTATGAGAAAACAAATTGTTCCCGGGTTCAGATTATAAGCTCGGTGATAACTGGTTTGTACCTATTGGAAGTCACATAGACATGACTCGTTAAACTACTAAATTTGATAAATAATTAACAACCAAGATAATTGACTATGTTGAGCAACGATTCTAACACCGGATACTTGATACAAGTTAAACTCCCAACAATTAATTACCGACTTCAGAACATAAAACATAAACATTCAATGGTTCACGATGTAAAACTGAAAAACTGATGAATGTATTAAATTCCAGGAACCAAATCGTTTTAATCAAACTAAGTAAACCAAAGAGTTCGAATAACTAAAAGATTAAACAAAGTCTAAACCAAAGTAAAGTATGAACGAGTAAAAATCACCTCACATAAACAATCCTACACCCGGAAACAGCCATGGGTGGATTAGGCGCTCATCTCCATCGAAAAGATCTTCGTTCTTGATTCTCGGTTGCAAAACATGAAAGCCATGGTGATGGCAAAATTTAGAATCCTTAGAGAACCTCCAAAAATCTTCCAAAAAGTTTCGAGGAAGGTATCATGCGGCTGTAGGGTTTTGGGATTGCATATTAGGCGCTCATCTCCATCGAAAAGATCTTCGTTCTTGATTCTCGGTTGCAAAACATGAAAGCCATGGTGATGGCAAATTTTAGAATCCTTAGAGAACCTCCAAAAATCGTCCAAAAAGTTTCGAGGAAGGTCTCATGCGGCTGTAGGGTTTTGGGATTGCATATAGTTAAAAACCATAAGAAATCCGACTTTCTCTCTTTAGGGCATAAGCTACGCCGAGGGGGCGTAGCCTACGCTCTCCCTCTCTCTCCTACGCTATAACATCCCGAAATAATGACAAAATAATAAAGTGTGCGGGAACGAATAAACAAAAGAGTGAAAAGATTAACGGGCTCGCGGGTGGAGGCCTTGGGCCGGGATGGAGAAAACGCAAGGGGAGGAAGGGAGTAAAACCCAAGCCAACCCTCCACTCCCACATTCACCATCTTCACCATCTTAAACCTAGAGAGAGAGAGAGAGAGAGAGACTAGAGAGAGAAAGCTCCAAGATCCACACCGAGACCTTAGGGTTGCTTCGGATCATTGCTGGAACATCCCTGAAGGACTGGAGAAGAAGGGATCAAACATAACAGGTAACAACTCCATCTCAGATTTGAATTTTCTTGATTGAAAAGGGTTTTAGGGTTTTAAAGTGGGTTTTCAATCAAAGATGGGATTTTTACGTGTGAATTAACTTAAAAGGTATGGATCTAGCTTCATGCAAGCTAGATATAAGTTTTAGACGTAACAAGATTGGAACTTGGATAAAAAAAAGAGTTAGATCAAGATCAGTTGGATCGTCCGAAATCTCGATAAATGGCCCGAAAACTATTTTCGTCCGAAAAGTATTTTCGGACGAACATGATTTCGGGCAGATGTTTTCGAACGAGATAGTTCTCGGACGGGAGATTTCGAACGAAGAGGTTTTCACACTAGTGATTTCGAACGATATAGTTAATGAGTAAAATATATGTTTAACTAGTTAGTTTTCGGTAGAAAAAGATGCCAACCAAGATAGATTTCGACCGAAAAAGATCTTGACCGAAAAAGATTTCGGTCGAACAATTTTTCAGATGAAACTTATAGGTTATAACCCTGTTCCATTCGTGACCCTTGACAGATTTGTTAGCATCCCACCTACCTCGAAGTTTCCTTGCTAAGTGAGATAAACCCGTAGAAGTCAGGTGAGTTCTTATTGCCCTTTTTCCTAAACGGTTTTGGGCTGGCATGCATACTGTTAAAGAGATAGATTTCAAAGTTAAAGAATATTTTATAAGAATTATATGTTTTTATAAAATGAAAGTTAAAGAGTTAAAGAGTATAGTATTACCTTTTAAACAAGTTTTGAAAGATAATAAAAAGCTAAAGTAAAGAACGATAAAGGAGTTGTACTTCGGTACAGCTCGCCGGTGACAGTGGCAGTGACAAATACCATGTTATATGCTTATGTGTTAATATGTGCTATTTGTCTATATGAAAGTTTATGTTATTACATTTCTATTTGTGTAATAGTGTAATTGCATTGCGTAGTATTTGCATAGTAGAAAGTCCTGCAGGCATGCTAAAGTAGAAGTCTCACCCTGAGGTGTGAGCAATGCTAAAGGAGCCTTACACTTCGGTGTAAGCAATGCTAAAGGAGTCTTACACTTCGGTGTAAGCGAGAAAGTCCTACCCTGAGGTGTGGGCAATGCTTAAGGAGTCTTACACTGAAGTACAAGCGAGAAAGAAAGTCCCACCCTGAGGTGTGGGCAGCGCTAAAGTAAAAGTCTTACCCTGAGGTGTAAGCGAGAAAGGGATCTGGTTCTCGGACCATGATCCATATGTGATAGTTAAAGTGTGATAAAGTCACTTGTCGTGCACAAGTGAGACGATAGTCAGAAAGAGTACAGGAGGACACCCTGGCGGGTTTCCTCAAAGCTAAAGTTTAATAACTGACTGTAACGTAACGGTTTTATAATTGTAACGTTGTAAAGTTTTGAAGTAAAGTTAAAGTGTTTTCAAAGAAAGAGAAAGTAAAGCTTATTTTATTTTTATAAAACTACGCTACCTAAAAGAAAGTTTTACAATTTAATGTAAAGATAGAACTCACCAGCGTTAGCTGACTTTTAGTATACATGACAGGTAGAAAAGGTAAAGCGAAAGAAAAGTAAAAGAGACTTGAGGGCTGGATAGCATGGACATTGGGTGCTGTGCTGAAGACTAACATTTCCATTCCCGATAGTTTATGTTTTAGACAATGAGTTACATTTTTGGTTGGTGAATGTTTTAATTTAAAGACTTCCGTTGTAATAGATTCTGATTTCTTTTTTAAGGACTATGCTTGTTATGTTTTGTACCAACTATGAGATGTACCCAGTTTGGGGCGTTTCAAGTTGGTATCAGAGCCATAGTTTGAGAGATTTAGACATTTGTGATAATTTCTGAACTTAAACTAAGAATAGGACAAAGAAAAGGAAGGAAAGGAATGTTAGTCAATGTCATAACATAGAACATAGACAATAATGCCTTAGTACAGATAGTAGACAGTAAATGCTTTAGCATAAATAGTACATAGTACGCGCCTTAGCATAGACAGTAGACAGTGGATAGTATGTGCCAACGGTAGAAACTCTGAACTCGAACGCAAATGTTACTCTGAAAGGAGATGTTCAGAACCCGAGTAGTTACGTAAATTAGAAATTTCTTACCGGTCTGTGTAATTAGTAATTTACCTTACTCAAGGAGTTCTAAATTACACGAGCTATCTTTGTTTGCAGTAGACACTAATGGCTAGAGCAAAGAGAGGTGGTCGCGTTGGGGGTCGTACATGTTGTAGAGGCCGATGGCCGGGTAAACAAACACGTCATGAGGAAAGTGAATACTCCTGTAACGAGACTGAATCGGTGCACGTGGAGCATAATGACAGTGGGAATCATGTGTCGGTTCATGACGATGCTCATAACGCGGCTCTTGAGTTGGAACCAATTGTGAAAGAAGCTATCGAAGCAGAGGTTACTTCAATCTTGAAGAAGGTTCTACCGGAAGCACTGGGCGAGGCCCTTAAAGAGTTTGGTGTAGAGAGGAAAGATAAGAAAGAGGGAAGCAGCAAGAGAACTAAAGTCACTGATAGTGACGACTCTGACTATGAAATGGCAACTCGAGGTTGCAATTATAAGTCCTTTCGAGGGTGTGACCCGCCGAAGTATGATGGACGGAAAGATATTGTTGCCACTTTCGAGTGGATAGAGAGGATGGACGGGGTGATCAACATTAGTGAGTGTCGTGATGACTAAGTGGTCAAGTTTGCCGCTCACTCATTCACTAATGAGGCATTGAGTTGGTGGAGGTCAATTGAGAGAACCAAGTCTTCTGCTGCTATGAAGAAAATGAAATGGGATGACATGAAAAAGCTGCTAATCACTAAGTTCTGCCCGCATAACGAGAATGACAGAGTTGAGAGAGAGTTTCTAGGGCTCTGTGCTGGTTGTATGACTTATCGCCAGTACACCTCCAAATACCATGAGTTGGCTCAGTTGGTTCCGCATCTGGTGGACACTGAGGAAAAGAGGATCAAGTATTAAATCAAGGGATTGCCAAAGAGGGTTCGTGTGCACGTTAAAGCAAATGCTCCTACCAGCTTTGAATCTGTGGTATCACTTGCTGGGATAGTATATGATGACTTTGAATCCGCGGACCCATTGCCTACTGAGAAGAAAGTGACTAATGTCGTTAAACGGCCAGCTAAAGAGTGGGTGGTGCCGGAGACGAAGAAGCTGAGGATTAAGGATGGGGTTGATTGTGCTAAGTGTGGCAGGAAGCACTCTGGCGAGTGCCGAGTTGGGTTGAATATTTGCTATAGGTGCGGAAACACCGGACACTACTCTCCAGAGTGTGCCGGGGCACAGTCTTGTTATAACTGCGGAATACGTGGCCACATGGCCAAGGACTGTCCCAAACCCAAAGCTACCGCCACCGAGAAAGGAAAAGAAGTCGAAAAGCCAAAGGAAAGGATCCAAGCGTATGCACTGACATAAGAGGAAGCTAGAGGTGATCCAGATGTGGTGTCAGGTACGTTCATCCTTGATCATACCTTTGTCTCTGTACTATTTGATTCGGGTGCCAGTAGGAGTTTTATATCATCCTCTATATGTAGAAGAATGAAATGCAAAGTTACTAAAGTAGAACATGCTTTCACTGTAGAGACTGCTGTGGGTAAAACTGCAAGAGTAGTAGAACTAGTAGAATAATGCACGATAAAGATACATGGCCATAGATTCCCAGTTAGGTTATATGTAATGACCTTGGGAGGGTTTGATATCGTTTTGGGTATGGATTTGTTAGCTGCTAATGAAGCCCGAATAGTATGTAGACGAAAGATAGTACAACTCAAAGCTCCAGATGGTAGCGAGATTTTGGTTTACGGGGATCGCGACGGCTCGTTAACAAATGTCATATCGATGATAAAGGCAGAGAAGTATATAGGGCGCGGATGCGAGGCCTACCTGGCCTATGTGATAGACAATGATGTAAAGGTGAAAGAGTTGAAAGACGTACCTGTGGTATGTAATTTTCCGGAGGTATTCCCCGAGGAATTACCTGGATTACCACCTGATCGGGAGACAGATTTCCAGATAGACTTAGTGTCAGGTGCCCAGCCCATGGCTAAAGCACTGTACCGACTTGCGCCTCTGGATATGAAAGAGCTAATGATACAGTTGGAAGAACTTTTGGATAGAGGTTTTATCAGACCGAGCATTTCTCCGTGGGGTGCTCCGGTTCTGTTTATAAAGAAGAAAGATGGTGCCATGAGAATGTGCATCGACTACCAGAAAAAAAAAAAGTTGAACAAACGTACAGTAAAGAACAAATATCCGCTACCAAGGATCGATGATCTGTTCGACCAGCTGCAAGGCGCGAAATGGTTCTCCAAGATAGATCTGTTATCGGGATATCATTAGTTAAAAGTAAGAGAAGAGGACATACCAAAGACGGCGTTTCGCACGCGGTATGGGCATTACAAATTACGTGTGATGTCTTTCGGCTTGACAAATGCTCCGGCAGCATTCATGAGTATGATGAACCAGGTGTGTAGAGCGATGTTGGACAGGTCGATGATAGTATTTATAGACGACATACTTATTTATTCGAAGAGTGAAGGCGATCATGCTTGTCATCTTCGAGAAGTACTAGAGACACTACAAAAAGAAAAGTTGTATGCCAAGTTTTCCAAATGCCCGTTCTAGCTTAAGGAAGTCCAATTCTTAGGTCACGTTATCAACGCAGACGGCATTATGGTTGACCCAGCTAAGATAGAGGTAGTAAAGGAATGGGTAACCCCGAAGACGCCAACTGAGATTCAGAGTTTTCTGGGATTGGCAGGCTACTATCAAAGGTTCATTCCGGACTTCTCGAAAATAGCTTCGCCTCTGATGAAGTTGACACGCAAAGAAATAAAGTACGAATGGGGACAGGATCAGTCTAAAGCATTTGAAGAGTTAAAAAGGAAGTTAACCCAAGCCCAGTGTTAGCACTACCCGACGATAACGAGGACCTGGTGGTGAATCCTGACACTTCGGGACAAGGGTTAGGGTGCGTATTGATGTAGAGGGGAAATGTGATCGCGTATGCGCCACGAAAGCTAAAGGTTCATGAAGTTAACTACCCGACTCACGATTTGGAGCTCGCGGCAGTTGTTTTTGAGCTAAAGATTTGGAGGCATTACCTTTACGGGGTGAAATGCACAATTTATTCGGATCACAAGAGCTTGAAGTATTTCTTTGAGCAAAAATACCGAAATATGCGACAAAGACGATGGTTTGAATTACTAAAGGATTATGACTTTGAAATCCTATACCATCCGGGAAAGGCGAATGTGGTCGCTAACGCCCTAAGCCGAAAAGAGACTCATTCTGCTATTAGGGTGAAAGCGTACCAGTTAGTAATAACACCAGATTTTATGACAGAGCTAGAGAAAGCGCAGACAGAAGCATTAAAAGAAGAGAACATAAAGAAGGAAAGAATGGTCGGTCAGCAGGCAAAGTTGGAGATAAACACTCATGGAGTAAGGACCAGATGTGGTCGTATGTGGGTACAAAAGGGCGGAGAGCTTAGGGCTAAAGTACTCGATGAGGCCCATAAGTCTCGATATTCCATTCACCTGAGAACCAAGAAAATGTACCATGATTGGAAGAAAGAGTATTGGTGGCCGAACATGAAGAATGATGTGACAAAATACGTGAACAAGTGTATGACTTGCTCACAAGTTAAAGCAAAGCATCAGAAACCATACGAGAAGATCCAGCCTCTGGAAATACCCCAATGGAAGTGGGAGTGTATCACCATGGACTTTATTACAAAACTGCCCCACACAGTGAAAGGCCATGATACGATTTGGGTTATAGTAGATCGTCTGACAAAGAGTGCACATTTCTTGCCAATCTGTGAAATGTATATTCATCTGAGAAGCTGGCAGAAGTATTTATCAATGAAATTGTGTCTCGACATGGCGTGCGATTGTCGATTGTATCTGACCGAGACACACGATTTACCTCGAGGTTCTGGAAAAGATTACATGAGTCAATGGGTACTAGATTGAACATCAGCATGGCTTATCACCCACAGACGGATGGTTAGTCCCAGAGGACCATCCAAACATTGGAAGATATGCTACGCGCGTGCATTATAGACTTCGGTGGCAGTTGGGATAGTCATCTACCATTGGTAGAGTTCTCCTACAACAACAACTACCACACCACTATTAGTATGCCGCCTTACGAGATGTTGTATGGCAGGAAATGCCGAACCCCGGTCTATTGGTGCGAGGTAGGATAGAAAGAGCTGGGAATTTTAGAGGTAGTCACGGCAAGCTCTGAAAAGTTTGACCAGATTAAGGCCAAAATGAAAGCAACACAGGACCATCAAAAGTCCTATGCAGATAAGAGAAGAAGACTTATCGAATTCAATGTCGAGGATCAGGTACTGTTGAAGGTATCTCCCTGGAAGGGGATCATACGGTTCAAGATAAGAGGGAAGTTAAGTCCGAGGTTTGTCGGACCTTTCAAGATTTTGGCACGGGTTGGTGAAGTTGCTTACCGACTAGAGTTGCCTGATGAGTTGAGTGGAATCCACCCTACCTTCCATGTGTCACACTTACGTAAGTGTCTAGCTGACGAATATGCGCACGTACCACTTGACGACATTGAGATAGACAATAGCCTCAATTACATCGAGGAACCTGTGGCCATAGTAGAC
The DNA here is from genome assembly GCA_023525975.1 of Smallanthus sonchifolius. Taxonomy (NCBI): domain Eukaryota; kingdom Viridiplantae; phylum Streptophyta; class Magnoliopsida; order Asterales; family Asteraceae; genus Smallanthus; species Smallanthus sonchifolius. Next base: position 12,310,758 of record CM042028.1, on the reverse strand, counting down.
AGAAAAGAGAAGCGGTTTCGGAATAAAGTGATCCAGTTGGTTAAGGTACAATGGAAGCATCGCAAAGGATCGGAAGCCACTTGGGAAACCGAGATGGAAATGAAGGAGTCGTATCCCATGTGTTTGACTTATGACAGGTTTCGAGGACGAAACCTTTCGTAAGGGGGTAGACTTGTAACATCCCGAAATAACAACAAAATAATAAAGTGTGTAGGAACGAATAAACGAAAGAGTGAAAAGATTAACGGGCTCGCGGGTGGAGGCCTTGGGCCGGGATGTAGAAAACGCAAGGGGAGGAAGGGAGTAAAACCCAAGCCAACCCTCCACTCCCACATTCACCATCTTCACCATCTTAAACCTAGAGAGAGAGACTAGAGAGAGAAAGCACCAAGATCCACACCAAGACCTTAGGGTTTCTTTGGATCATTGCTGGAACATCCCTGAAGGACTGGAGAAGAAGGAATCAAACGATAACATGTAACAACTCCATCTCATAATCGAATTTTCTGGATTGAAAAGGGTTTTAGAGTTTTAAAGTGGGTTTTCAATCAAAGATGGGATTTTTACGTGTGAATTGACTTAAAAAGTATGGATCTAGCTTCATGGAAGCTAGATATAAGTTTTGGACGTAAAAAGATTAGAACTTGGATCAAAAACAAAGAATTTGATCAAGAACAATTGAATCGTCCGAAATCTCGATTAATGGTCTGAAAACTATTTTCGAACGAACATGATTTCGGACAGATGTTTTCGAACAAGATAGTTCTCGGATGGGAGATTTCGAACGAAGAGGTTTTCGCACTAGTGATTTCGAACGATATAGTTAATGAGTAAAAGATATGTTTAACTGGTTAGTTTTCGGTCGAAAGAGATTTCGACCAGGATAGATTTCGACCGAAAAAGATCTCGACCGAAAAAGATTTCGGTCGAACAAGTTTTCGGACAGATAGTTTTCCGATGAAACTTATAGGTTATAACCCTGTTCCATTCGTGACCCTTGACAGATTTGTTAGCATACCACCTAGCTCGAAGTTTCCTTGCTAAGTGAGATAAACACGTAGAAGTCAGGTGAGTTCTTATTGCCCTTTTTTCTAAATGGTTTTGGGCTGGCATGCATACTGTTAAAGAGATATACTTCAAAGTTAAAGAATATTTTATAAGAATTATATGTTTTTATAAAATGAAAGTTAAAGAGTTAAAGAGTATGGTGTTACCTTTTAAACAAGTTTTGAAAGATAATAAAGAGCTAAAGTAAAGAACGATAAAGGAGTTGTACTTCGGTACAGCTCGCCAGTGACAGTGGCAGTGACAAATACCATGTTATATGCTTATGTGTTAATATGTGCTATTTTTCTATATGAAAGTTTATGTGATTACATTTCTATTTGTGCAATTGTGTAATTGCATTGCATAATAGTTGCATAGTAGAAAGTCTTGCAGGCATGCTAAAGTAGAAGTCTCACCCTGAGGTGAGAGCAATGCTAAATAAGTCTTACACTTCGGTGTAAGCAATGCTAAAGGAGTCTTACACTTCGGTGAAAGAGAGAAAGTCCTACCCTGAGGTGTGGGAAATGCTAAAGGAGTCTTTAACTGAAGTGCAAGCGAGAAAGAACGTCCCACCCTGAGGTGTGGGCAACGCTAAAATAAAAGTCTTACCCTGAGGTGTAAGCGAGAAAGGGACCTGCTTCTCAGACCATGATCCATATGCGATAAAGTCACTTGTCCTGCGCAAGTGTGACGATAGTCAAAAAGAGTACAGGAGGACACCCTGGCAGGTTTCCTCAAAGCTAAAGTTTAATAACAGACAGTAACGTAACAGTTTTATAATTGTAACGTTGTAAAGTTTTAAAGTAAAGTTAAAGTGTTTTCAAAGAAAGAGAAAGTAAAGCTTATTTTATTTTTTATAAAACTAAGCTACCTAAAAGAAAGTTTTACAGTTTAAAGTAAAGATAGAACTCACCAGCGTTAGCTGACTTTTAGTATGCATGACAGGTAGAAAAGGTAAAGCGAAAGAAAAGTAAAAGAGTCGTAAGGGCTGGATAGCATGGACATCGGGTGATGTGCTGAAGACTGACATTTCCATTCCCGATAGTTTATGTTTTAGACAATGAGTTACATTATTGGTTGGTGAATGTTTTAATTTAAAGACTTCCGTTGTAATAGATTCTGATTTATGGTTTATGAACTATGCTTGTTATGTTTTGTACAAACTATGAGATGTACCCGGTTTGGGGCGTTTCATACGCTCTTTCCACATGTTCAACGCTCTGCAAACGCTTTTCTCCAAACGCACACCAGCGTAAGCTATGCCGGGAGGGGCGTAGCCTACGCTCCTCACCAAACTTTGATATTTTGTTCTTTTGTTCCTCCTTCTTCTTCATTCTCCGTGGCTTGTGCTTCTTTTCTAACATTCCTTCTTCAACTCACCCTTCTTGAGCATAATTAGCTCCAATCTCCTGCAACAACAAACATACTCAAAGTAAATGTATTCATAGCAAATTTGATGCAGTATAATGAAGTTATGCACACTAAACTCTATCCCACAAGCACACATCACCATAGCTTTCCTGTTTTAATATTATGGATTTGCAGGTAGACATCCTTTCTTTACGTGTTAACTATCACGTTTAGCGTCTTGCATCTAATATATAGCTTGGACAAACATATTTTTCTGCAACTTGAGTTAAGCTACCTTTTTTTTTACATTTTTGGTTCTGATATCTAGGTGTACAAACATTGCGATTCGATTTAAAAACGTGTCTCCAACTATGGCAGCTATCACTACTTAATAAATATTTTGTTTCAACATAAATCAATGGAGTTTCAACAAATGTACTGCATGATGGCACAAAAAATTGAATTTTAACAGGAACACTTATGATAAATTGGACCTAACTATTTGACTTTATTGTGTTGGCTTTAATATGTAAGATTGTTTGGGTAATTTTAAGTACATGAATTATAATCAAATGATTTTCTTAGAAACTATGTCTAATTTCAAATTTCACAACTTATCTGCTGATTGCACAACCATATGTGGATGTGTAAGGGTTTTATCATCAATACCTTGATTTGTATAACAAATATCTATCCATATGCTATTTGACTTTAACATGCATGAATTTATTACTTTTCTTTTCCTGAGTTTCTTGATGATGTTTAACACTTTATACTTCCTTATAGGGAAACAGATTTCACAGTTGTGTGCATTTGGGATGTAGTGATTGCTTTACAAAATAATATCGGTAATAGATATGAATAGAAAACTAAAATGTCAAAAGTTGTGCAAAGTATATCATTCATGTTTTGTGGTCCTTCATTGATTTACGCTTATGAACGTTTGAAAGTTTATTAATGTGTATATATAAGATATTTTTAATATATAAACGGTATTTTTAATAGAATAGTTATACCTAAAAACATAACAAACAAATAATAAAATGAGTATAACAATGATAGCATCCTTTTTATGTTTATGTTTGTTCATCGATGTTAAATATTTAAATTATATTTTTCAAGTATTTTATATTTATTCGTGAATATTCGTCTATCGTGTTAAATATTTAAGACGAAGAACGACATAATGCTTTTTTTAACCACGAACAAGAAAATTTATTTGTCAAGTTTAACTATACGTGGTTATTCATTTGTTCGAGTAAACATGATTCCATGAACGGGCACGAACAAGCTTGAATGTTTGTGGTTCTTGTAAGTTTTAACAATGGAAGTTTTCCTTACCAGGATGTAAAAAAGCTGAAAATACTAAGATCAACAAGCCAACCTCCATTGAAACCCATTGCTTCAGCGAAGTGGATCCACACTACAAGAAATTTGGGTAATTGCGACCAAAATTTGCGACCGAAAAAAACCGTCGCAAAATTTGCAACCGATTTACGACCGAAATTATAACGGTTGCAAATTTTACGACCATTGTATGTCGGTCGCAAAATAGTCGCAAAAAATAAAACGCGGTCGCAAATCAGTCGCAATGTTTATGACCGCTTAAAGCCGGTCGCAAAAAGATCAATTCTGGCCCAAATCATAAATAAATAAAAAACAGGCTCCTAAAGTTAAAAGCTTACCCAGATTCCTTTTAAAAAATCAGACCTTCTTAAGTTAAAAGGCTTGCCCAGATTAAAAGGCCCGTCAAAAGGCCCAAAGCCTAAACTAATTCGTTAAAAGGCTTCTGCTTCTGCTTCTGCTTTCTGCTTCAATCGCGTTCGTATACAGCTGCCGCCAACGCAAAGGCACTCTCTCAAAATCAGATCGAAACCGAAATCCAAATTCAAATCGAAATTGAAATTCAAATCAAAATCAGATTCAATGATGCTGAGAAAATTGATTTTGTAAAATTCAAACAAGTCTGAACTCGCCGTTCCATTGCCGAGTCTTGACTCGCCACGCCAACTAACTCGATAAATAACACTGAGTCGCGATTGTCGTGCGGTTTACAAATAGCAAAACCTCCTCCGCCACCATCATTCCATGCTTCAGATTCAGCATCTTTTATATCCGGCTTGTGAAATAAAGTAAACGATCAATTTGAAGGGTAGAATGATACGTGCCACTCTTGGTCTCCTCACCACGTCACTTGAAACTCCATGTTTGCATGCACATCATGCACTCCATGAGACGTGGGATGATGGGTTGTTGCATCCTCCTTTATTTCCTTGTTTTTGTCATGCATATCTTTGTTTTGTTAGTTATTTTAAGTAGTGGGTTAGTGGTTTATTTTAAGTTTATTTCTTTTGTTTGTAAGCCTATAAAAGGCTCTTTGATTTGAGTAAGAAAACACGCAGAAAATTGTAGCAAAATTGCACTCTTGTTCTTCTCTAATTTCTTGGAGTCTAACCCGCTCAAAGGGTCTCTATCTTGGAGTCTAACCCGCTCAACGGGTCCCTATCTATGGTGCTTTCATTGACTTACCCGATGCCTCCCCGACGCGAAACATCGTCACTCGAAGAATCACTCGCAGCCATGGTTGAAAGCTTGAACACCCAATCATCGGCTATGCGTGATTACGCAACCAAGTTTGATATTGTAGTCTCCCAACTCGCCGCTCACTTCGCTCAAACCCAAAACCTCATCGCCTCACTCATCAAAACCGTCTCCAAACCCTCAACCACGACGCCGCCACAACCGCCTACAACAACCCTAGCGGCCTCACCAAAAGCTGCACCATTATTAGGTGCACTCGTCTCTCCACCAACACCGGTCCTGACATCGCATGTAAGCTGCTCTCAACATGAGCCCTTAAAAGTTACGATATCATGGGCACCTAAATCAGGCAAAGGGACGATTATTGTTCCAAATATTGGTCTAATGCCCATTTCCATGGGCTATCAACTCCTACGCCTTGTTCCATATGAAGTCTCCAATTTGATAATTGGGCAACTTTCACGTGAAGATGCAAAAGAAAAAGGACGGCTTTTAGATGGGTCCCCACGCAATTTTTCCCATGCACAATCACAGGAGAAAATGAAGATAAACGATGAACCATCTACCGAATGTGCACGAGAGTGGCGGCCACCGTGGCGTTCCGTTGAGACCGACCCAAATGCTACCGGAAGACTCGAATGGCGACCACCATGGAGAAATAATTCCGTCCTTGAGGACAAGGACTTTTTCGAGCGGTGGGCATTGATACGTGCCACTCTTGGTCTCCTCACCACGTCACTTGAAACTCCATGTTTGCATGCACATCATGCACTCCATGAGACGTGGGATGATGGGTTGTTGCATCCTCCTTTATTTCCTTGTTTTTGTCATGCATATCTTTGTTTTGTTAGTTATTTTAAGTAGTGGGTTAGTGGTTTATTTTAAGTTTATTTCTTTTGTTTGTAAGCCTATAAAAGGCTCTTTGATTTGAGTAAGAAAACAAGCAGAAAATTATAGCAAAATTGCACTCTTGTTCTTCTCTAATTTCTTGGAGTCTAACCCGCTCAAAGGGTCTCTATCTTGGAGTCTAACCCGCTCAACGGGTCCCTATCATAGAAGATAGGCAGATGAAGCCAATCAGGCTTCCGGAACCGCCTGGTAGTCCACCGAGAGGCGTACCGGACATCTTAGAAGGCGGTGTTTACGGCGTCGTCAAGCGCGCTGTTATAATCGGTAACGGTTTTCCGGCGTCGGAGAATCAGAGTATTGGATTAGTTAGAGCGCTTGGATTGTCGGAGAAACAAACTCTATATGTAAGTTCTGATTTTCTGACTTGCAATTTTCCATTTCTGTTTGAATTTTTGTAGTTTTATGGATATGTGTGAAGCTATAAGTGTAATTGATTGGTATATAGCTTGAATAGATGTGTTAACGGACTTCAGAAGTTAGTTTTATTAGGTTTAGGATTTTTTGACTGGAGAAATTTAGGTTATGGAAGGAAAATCCATAGGTTTCCTAAATGGAGATGCAAATAGAGCTAATTTCCAACTTGTTAGATATGAGTTCTAACACATTGAATAGATTGCTAGCAGCATGAATCTCTGTAGAAGAGATAGTATTTGTCTATTTGGAGTATTGATGGTGTTAAATTTGTTATATTGTTTGTTGACAAGTCTATAAGAAGTATTTAGGGTTCATGTGGTGTCTCAAAGTGGGTAGATCCTTAACTGATCAATTTTGCATATGGATGCTAAGTCTGATACTCTGATATAACACTTAACTCTTCAAATTGGGACTAAGGGAGGCATGTAATTTTGATTTCATTGTTTTAGACCATTCAGCTGAACTTGTTATAAAAGAAGGATGGTCTGTTCCATGGTTGCTTGAATATGAGATGCTTATGGGCATCTGTTTGTTGACCACGGAACAAACTTGGTTGCTGAACATAGTTTATGAGCTGGCAACAGCTTGTTGATGAACATCCTGTAGTGCAATGTGTGAGTGTAACTCAGTTTAGAAAATTCTGTAGGATTTGTGTTATGGTGAGTACAAATTTAATTTCCTTTTTGGTGTGAAATGTTCGGGTAGAAAGGCCCTTGGCTGCAATATTCCAATTTTTCCAAGATATACGTTCGTTTATTAGTGATAATGATCAATGAAGATTTTAGCATGTCATGTCACTTTATCTTTCAAGCCAACATGTTCTAGGTTGATCACATGCCACTTCAACCTGGATAAATATTAAGATTCAAAGTCCTAGGTATATATGATATATAGGATGAAGAATTGTTGAAAACAGGTGGATAAATGCTTTCTTGATGGCATTCTTTTGATTTTAGAAATTGGAGTAATATTTGTAACTATAGGTGATGTTTACATATGAATGGATTGTATACTTGTACGAGTCGTATGACTTGAGCCTTTGAATTAGTTAGGGGCCAAACCAGTGGTGGATCTTGGGATCTTTTTATTGGTGTCGTCATGTTTCTGTCTTCGGATGTCTATGGTTTACCAAGTTGAATAACTTTTTATGCCTATTTTACATTTGCTAGTTTTGTGTTACTTCGATAAGTAACTGCAAGGTACATTTCAGTCATTTCTAGAACCCTATATTATTAAATATTTTTTCTTTGATAAAATAGTTTGAATGCTGTTTTTAACTCTTTCAAATGAAGTCAGTTTAGAGATTTCAATTTTGACCGATTTACATATTAATGGCTTGATTTGGGTATGTTACATCTCAAACAGGTCAAACATTTCAAATAATAAAGAGGTGGTAAATAGGAAACCGGTTGAAAGTTGCCCAAAATGTACGTTAGTCTTATCAAACATCCTAAATAACTTAATTAAAAATTAGATTACTATTGAAGTAAGATATTTGTGATCATTTTTAATATATTTAAAGATTCGGAAAAAAAGTGTTTTTGCACAACCCAACCTGGACCTGACTGGCATGTACCAAAATTACCTGGTTTGACCTTTTACCCAACACCCATTTTGCCACTTACTTTTTTTTCAAAAAAAAAAAAACTTGGTAGTAGGTCACTTAATTTTTTTGTTTCTGACCATGATCTTCGTCATCTTTTAGGATCTAGCACTTGATGCAACAACAACAGTTGGTGTTGATCTAGGCCAAGGTTTAAGAGAAGTGGATATTAAAAAATACATTAAGGTTGAAAAAATCCCTGGTGGCCAATTGGAAGATTCTAAAGTCCTCAAAGGTGTTATGTTTAACAAAGATGTCGTCGTCCCTGGAAAAATGAAAAGAAAAATCGTAAATTGACCTTTTTTTACAGTTTAAGTAAAACTTATTTTTTGTTCATAGGATGCAATGTCAGTCGCTAGGAACCTAAAGCATCCAAAACTTGTTCCTGGTGGTGGTGCAACTGAGTTGACCGTTTCTGCTACACTATAGCAGAAGAGTTCATCGATTGAAGGCATTGAAAAGGTTTTTTTTGTATACTCTTTTAAAAACATATATCGTTCATTCCCTCGACAAATAACAATTGTGAAAATTCTTGAAGTTAATTTCTTTATTTATTGAAACAGTGTCCTTATGAAGCTGCAGCTGTAGCATTTGAGGCTATACCAAGAACATTGGCACAAAACTGTGGTGTCAATGTCATTAGAACCATGACTGCTCTTCAGGGGAAGGCAAGTTACCTATTTTTCAGCAGAAAAGTTTTAGTTTTTTCGCTTTCGTGTTTTCTACATGTGAACGAGTTACATTTGTAGAACATTAACTTGAAATGATATCACAAAACCGAGTTCAACTTCCAGTGTTTCCTTGTGTCATTTTTCCGTCGAAATCTGCTGACAATTTTCTTAAATTCAAAGTTCCTTCTACTTCACACACATACACACACACACATATATACCGTGTCTGCCTTTGTAGAATGCTTGGACGGGAATAGATCGGAATTCAGGTGAAATTGCTGATATGAAAGAACTCAAGGTGCAACATCCCTCCCATACCATTTTTCCTTTAATTCAGCATTTGAGGAGAAGTACGGGAATGATGCTAGCAAACACCCAGAATTTGACCCAGACTTGTGGTCACGAGCAGTCGGGGGCAAGAATAAAGGAAAAATTTATGGGTTAAGCAATGTCGGGGACCCGTTAGGATTGATCACGGGTACGCCTTCCACACCGTGTAGCAGTACTACATATGTACACGAGGTATGTTTTCATTTAGTACCCTTAATTTTCATTCAGCAAATAATTCCCTGTTTCTTTTTACATTGCAGTCTTTCATTAGTTGGTTTCTGTTTAGTATTTTTTACATTGCAGTCCTTCATTAGTTGGTTAAAATTTAAGGCTACATGAACTGTTTTAAAATATAAAATTGTCATGCATTCAAGTTTTCTATTCAACTACCTGGGTAAATTAAGAAAGTGACGTATTTTTTAATTCGAATGATCAAGTCCCTAGCTATCTATCCCTGGGATAAATCAATTAATAATTATTATAAAATATTAATATGTGTAATTAATAATACTACCTGGGTACATGAATAAAATATAAACTTCTAAGGCCCTAGCTATCTATCCCTGAACTTCTAATTCGAATGATCAAGTCCCTACAAGGTTATATTAGATGATCTCAGACTTATTGAGGGACTTGATTGTGCAGTTGAAACCATTTAGGGACTTGTCCAAATTACAAGTCCAGGGACAAAAAATTGTAATTTAAGTATGATCAAGAAACAAACTACAGGGAGTTTGTATTGACGTGGTTACGTAGGTCCTAATGGGTCATGTTTGATTATAACAGGTCTAAATGAGTTATATTTGAGCTCTTATATTTAAGTGTAAATTTAAGTACATGTTTATTATTTGTAGATACAAAAGTTGAATGGAATCATCGGGGAGCTTGTGAAAGAAAAGGAAGAAGGTAAAAAAGGTTGAACGGAGTTATTGAGGATTTGGTGAAGGAAAAAGAAAGGGATAAAGTGGAGAAACAAACCATACTCGATAGGATGACGAAGTTTGAAGAATTGTTAAAACTGTCCCAAAACATCCAACCACCTACTTAAACCTATAAACATTTTTATTTGAATGTTTGGGTATCTGTTATGTTTGGATAATTCGGATATTTGAGGCTTTTTTTTTGGAAATTTCAATTAGAATGTTTTGCACTATTTACAATTTGTGAATGGTTAATATTTGAAAATCTAAAAATTAACATGAGATTCCAAATAAAATACTATAAAAACAAGAAAAAAATTGGTAAAAAAAAGCATTGCGGTCGCAAATTGGTTACAACATGGTTGCAAATTGCGGTCGTAACCCGGTCACAAGGCAGTCGCAATCCGGTCGCAAATTTTGCGACTGCATTTCTGGTCATAAATTTTGCGACTACAATTTCGGTCACAAACTTTGCGACTGCATTTCCGGTTGCAAATTTTTCGACCACATTTTCGGTCGCAAATTTTGCGATCGCATTCCGGTTGTAAAAAACGGTCGCAGCTTTATGGCGGTCGCAATTCCGGTCGCAAATTTGGATTAGCGATGGAGGTTTTTCCGACGGCATTTCCGGTTGTAAATCGGTCGCAAAAGGCGTTTTGTTACCGATTTGCGACCGGAAACACCGTCACAATTGGTCAGTTTTCTAGTAGTGCGAGAGTCAAGACATGTAAAACAAAATCTTGGAATTATTATTGTCCGGGTCACTATGACTTTATATTAAATTTTCAATTTTGTAATTGTGAATAACTTTTACATAATTGTAAGTATGAATAAATTTACATATATATTCTAAAGAAGTGAAAAAGTATTCAAATTGCCTATTCTTTTTGTAATTACATGTCATCTATCTATGATGAAGGACCAATAACTCGAAAGTTAGAATCGAACGTAGTTCGGGTGGGATGTGAAAACAAAGTGACACTACAAGTAATACACCCTATTTCGAGGAGGGCTATCGCGAGGACAAGATGTCCTCGTTATAGAGAAGGCTATAGTGAGGACATGTCCTCGCTATATAGTGAATCTGAAATTTGGGTTGTTTGTAGGTATTGCGAGGACTTGTCGTCGAAACAGGCTAGTGGCTGGATTGTGAAAAATGGGACACTAAAACTGAAAAGTTGTCTCGAGGACAAGTTGTCGATATAGGGTTTTTACTTTTTTTTTTAATTTTCTTTTAGTCCTTAGTGAGTTTAACAGCCACGAAGAAACTGGTCAATAATTCGAAAAGAAGGCTTTAACGAATTTTAAATTTATCGATTTTTTACTTTAGATTGACGGTTATATTCGTTGTTTTCACTAAGTCTAAAATATATTAGTTATTTTCATAAAAGTTATAATTTTTTGTTTCATTTTAATTAATGTATTCATGAAACTTAATTACATAAAAATAATGGCTCTTTGGTAATGCTTTGAAAACTCTCATATATGGTAATAAATTCTAACCCATTTTATTTTTATCTAAACGTTTGCTAGAACGTTTTACTACTAGAAAGGTAAAGGTTTTTCGACAAAACTTTTTGTAGGAAAGTCATGGGAAATAGGTTTTTCAACAAATTTCCCGCAAAAAGACTTTGTCTGGAAAAAGGCCGTGGGAAGTTATTTCCGACAACTTTCCCATAAAAAATTCTGAGATTTTCCACAAAGCACGTTTCCGACAACTTTCCCATAAATGTATTTTCCGACAACTTTCCAACAAATGTATTTTTAAAAATAACATAATATTTTTAAAAATGTATTTGTCGGACCGCGTTCCCACAGACTTTTTTGTTCTCGGTGTTTAGTGGGAAAGTCGTCATTAATTTTAGAATTAATTACACCGATGGCCCCTATGGTTTACCCTGATTTCACTTTTGGCTCCTAGAAATGAGAAACTATATGTTTGGCCCAATAGTTTGCACGATTGTAACAAAGATGGCCCCTAGGTTGGATGTCCGTTAACTATTCTGTTAAATTTCTAAAAAATGACCAAAACACCCCTCTGAACCTCCTTCCTCACTATCAGACTTAAGAACTTAATTTTGACTCCCAAAAAGTCAACCGGTCATAAATCCATCTCAATCCCTGTAAATCCGGAGTTTAAATTCTTCCAAACTCGTGATAATCCTATCTTGATCCAATGGAAACAAGAAATTAGTTAGTTAGTTCAAGATAACCATACCAATTCGAAAACCCTTTTCAATCGGCTCATACTAACCGATTTCTAGCTCTAAATCCTTTAAATATCGTTCAATCAGGGGTGTTTTTGGAACCCGTATTAGCGTGGGTTTCCACCGGGATAACCAAATCGATCTCCATGGAACCTAGGGCTATCGGAATATTAGCTCCCACCTCAGGATCGTCATGGGAGGCTGAGTGTATACCTGTCGGCGAGGTCATATTTGGACCCTTCATAGACAACGGGAGATCTTTTGCCCCAATCGAAGTTGTTTCCGGGAACAATTCAGCCACCCTAAGATCGGAAAGGAGAGGGGAATACCTGGTTTGGGGCTTTTCCTTGCGAACCGCACGATTTCCATGCCTCCTGATGGCGCCACCATCCAATGATTTACGAATCCGCGGAGTTTGTCGGATGCAGGTGTTGCCCGGAGTTGGCAGGTGTTGCCCGGAGTTGGCAGGTGTTGGCCGGATGCAGGTGTTGGCTGAATGCAGGTGTCGAACGAAAGGGGGCGATGGTGGCGATGGTGATGGTTTTCCGCCGGAGTTGGTAGGTGTTGGCCGGATGCAGGTGTCAGACGATGGTGGCAATGGTGATGACTTTCCGCCGAAGGGGACGATGGTGATGCATGTGTCGGACGAAGGGATGATGGTGATGATTTTCCCTCGGAAGCAAGAAGGTGATGACGATGGTGCCCTGCCGGAGATGGAGGGTGGTGGCCGGTGGTGGTTAGAAGGAGAGGTGGAAGCTAGGGTTTAGTAGGAGGTGGGTTTTGTTCGTAGAAGATGAAGTGGGTGGTTTTGACTTTTGATGGTCTCACTTTTTTTAAGAGTTAATTTTTATTTTATTTTTTTATTTTAATATGTAGATGGTATTTTAGTCATTTTACATCCATTTAACAGTTAAAGTTAACGGACATCCAACCCAAGGGCTATCTTTGTTACAATCGTGCAAACTATTTGGCCAAACTTGTAGTTTCTCATTCCTAGGGGCCAAAAATGAAATCAGGGTAAACCACAGGGGCCATCCGTGTAATTAATTCTTAATTTTATGGTTCATTTTTGTCCGAATTTTGTAGGAAGTTTAGACAAAATATTTTTTATGAGAAATTTTCGTAGGAAAAATGACTATTTTCTAGTAATGTTTCTAGCCTTTTTCTTTGCTGCTTTAGGTGGTACGCGAATTATCATATTATATTTTGCTTCTTTATGCGCATACCTTAATAGGCCTTCAGGTTCGAAGGGAGCACAACACCATGTAGGGGCGTCTGGACGTAAGCCTGTGATTTAAGAACCACAAAAACTTCATACAGGTAAATATAACTTATTATTTTCATTGTTTAATGTGTTCAATTGTTTTAATTAATATACGAATATTAGACACAAATGTAATTATGTAATGTTAGAGGTAATTTGTGTAAATACAGGGTTATGCATATAACCTCATCTATCTTGTTATCCTAATTACAATTATCAATACAATTCACAATTATACACACTTAACGTGTTTCACTACGAAGAACGAACCTTTTTATCGAATCCATACGGGCTGCGTGTAAAGATGATTCATACCCCGGCCCAAACTTCTCTATCGGCATAACCAACCGCGTTACAAGCATGACCAAGATGCCCTCTCATACCACACTCAACCTGAATGAACAAACATAAGAATTAACTTTTTAATACAAAGTTATTTTGGGTTTTCTTTAGATTTTTTTCATAAATCATATATGTGGATTCAATCTTATGGTGAAAGTATCTGATGTATCATCATGGTGTATCGTAAAACTCCAATTGGGAACGTATAGAGCGAATGTTGTGATCATGTAAACAAAAAACGCGATGAACCCTCCAAGCCTAATCTCAAACGTGCAATACAATATGGTATTGACAAAAATACCATCAAATAAAAAAATGAAGTACATTCCATGAGATAATACCATAAAAAACCAACATAATTTCTTGTTTTTCATGAAAAAGTCCAAAACCTAATTTTGGTTTTTAAAGTTCCTATACATATAATATAAAACGCCACAATAAAGTTCCTCACCTAATTAATTTTGATATGTTAAAATCACTAAACTTGACTAAAATGCATCTACTTATGAAAATATATTTAAGACTAAATTATAAATTTTGTCCTTTATGTTTACCTAAATTATGAATTGGGTCCTTTAAATTTTTTACTTTCACTCAGTGTCCTTTATTTCATAAAGTTCTTACGAATTTCGTCCTTTCCACTAACGGATGTTAAATTTTTCTGTTAACTCACCTCATGTGCAAAGCACATGAGGACATTTTAGTCTTTTTAACCCTAAAGAACAACTTTTATAATTTAATTAGGTTTTATAAATTTAACAATTTTATTTATTTATTAAAATAAATAATATATATAAAAACATAAAAGAGTAAATGTTTCTCTGCACCTCTCTCTCTACTGATCTTTCTCTCCCACCCACCACCACCACCAAGCTGGCAACACCACCAGCACAACCGCCTCACCACCACGATCTCACATACAATCACAGTCGGCAACACCACCACTACCGCCCCACCATCTCCTTCCCCTTTATCGCGGTCACCCTCTCCTCTCTACCACCCACCACCACCACAGCCTCTAAAATCACCCTATCGATTCCCACCCTCTACCCCTTGAACGCCACTGAGCTGTAAAATCGCCGCCTGCGAGGAGATGGAATCGGATCGGTCATAACACCAAGTTCTACCCTCTCAATCTTATTCATAGATGATGATGATAAGCTAATTTGATTCTGCACCCATATATCAAAATCATTTGCCGTACAACTACATAGCACAAAGGTACAACCCTAATTCTTTATAAAAATTGAATCTTTCTTCTTAATTCCCTCAATTGAATCTCTAAAAAGTTAAATTGAGAAATCAAGAAACAAGAGGGTGAGTTTACCTTTTTGTGCAGTGTGAATAATTAAACTGTAGTGGAAGAAATCATGGTGATTGATAAGATCCCACCTAGGGTTACAGCTGCTCCTTTGGCTAACGTACGCAGCAGAGGAGAAATATTACCGCCTCCGGTAGCTGAAACCATTGATGCGAAATTTCCCAATTGGGTTTTATCTTTTGATGCCAAATTTTGATTATTTTGTTTAAGGTTTTACAAAACCCCTGAAAATTTTGATGTATGTATTACCAATTTCATCTCAGATTTATACGGTGAAAACGAGGAAGCTAAGCAAATCAAACTTCTTGCAATTATTTTGATTTTTTGAGATCAAAACCCACATCAATGCAGGGTTCTTGTTGTCGGAGATTTTGAGTTGCTATCAGTGATGATGAACCAATTTTTCAGATCTGTTGAACATGGTGGTTTTGGTGTGGTGGTGGTTACCCGACGGGGAAGACAAAGGGGAAGTTGGGGGTGGGTAGGGTTTGACTTTATTTATTAGCGTGTGAGAGTGAAGTTAAAAGAAAAATTGAATTTATCTTTATGCCCTCATGTGCTTAAACTTAACTGAGAAAGTGGATGACCGTTAGGGTAAAGGACAAAAAGCGATGCAACTTTTCATATAAAGGACAGTCACTCAAAGTAAATTCTTTAAAGGACTCAATCCATAATTTAGCTAAACATAAAGAACAAAAATTGTAATTTAGTCTATATTTAAAATGATAATTTGTTACCCCTTAAGTTGATAAAGTAAAATGGTATAAATTTTTTTTTTCCCAAAAAGGCTTATCAAATTTCAACTAGAATAGAATGTAGCAAGTAATTATTTTAAATATGTGCATTATAGACAAATTTAGGCATCTTAATATGACAAAATTGAGTCTAGGGAATTTTCCTGATTTTTTTTTCACACGTTTAAAGAGTTTAATGTACCAAAATTAATTAAGAGAAACTTTTTTTTTTTTGGAAAATAAAAAGTATACTGCTTTTTATATGTGGTTAAACCTTCATCAAAATATTAAACAAATTACGATTTACCATTGCCATCTATAAGCTGAGAAAATGGAGAAATAACCAGATTGTATGACTGTTGGTCTAAACTTTGTGGTTAAAGTTTCGATTAGAGCTACAACCATGTACACCAATGCTATTCGCTGCGAAAAAGATGATATTATCATTAGATCGTCATCAATCTATTCGGGTCTAAACTTTGTGGTTAAAGTTCCGATTACACCAATTTAGATAAAATTTATATGGCGAACAACTAAATACTATTTACGAAACGACAAGCCAAAACAGCCGGATGGGTGGGTAGGTCGGCCTGACCATTTGGTTTTAACGTTTTTGTGGTTAATTTTAACTAATTTTTTTGTTTCAAAATTTATTTGGTATTAAAAATTTAAAAATATAAAGATAGTTTATGCATAACTCTGTGTATTTCAAAATAGAAAATATAAGTAAATAAAAAAGGGGGTTTTTAAACCATCAAAACTGAATCGTTAACCAAACTATATAAATCTTAAACTGGTCAAACCCACTGACTTACTTTAGTTACGAAAGTTCAACGGTTTCAATGGTTTATGAACCCGTAAAACAAACTATTGTAAACAGTAGTACCTTGAGAGCAAGGGCAATTGCGACCCCACCAATAAAGAGAAAGAACGGCAGCACAAAATCAGCCAAGGTGCAACCATTCCAGGGTGAATGATCTACTCGCTCATATACACCTCCAGCATCATCTACCAATATCATTAGCTGAAACAACTCAAAAAAATGGTTTTGATTAGGTATTTTTATTTCTCAAAAATTTATTTGAATACAATCTCATTTTTTTTTAAAGGCGAACATTGAATGTTGTGACGTCACACCTTCCGACATATGGGAGAGTCTCGTCCAACTCCGGCCAATATGAATAAAATCTAGGGGTATTAACGGTCCGGTTTTCTCGGTTTTTAGGTCAAACCGCAAACCAAACCGTTAGTACGGTTTTTTTATCACTAAAACCAAAACCGAACCGTTGAAAATAAAAACCAAACCAAACCGAACCATTATTACCGGTTTTGTTTCCCGGCTTGGGCTTTTTAGGCCCATTTAGGCAAGCCCATGAGCTATCAAAAAATTGCTAAAAGTTAGCCCAAAAATCTGCTAAAAAAACCAAAAACCTGTCAAATTCACAATTCAAAGGTTCCTGTAAAAAATCATTACTAAAAGTCAAAAACATAAACTTGGTGTAACACTTGGAAGTCGATTTTGAAGTTGGAACTTGGAAGTCGATGACCTAGGCTTAGAGTGAAAATCTTGCGTCGGACAAAATGTTGAATAACAAATAGGGTTTGAAAAGTTTTAATTTTCAAATGAAAAATGTGAACATGTTGTGTGCGCATCAGGTTATTTTTTTTTAAAAAGCTCCAAGCCCAAACAGAAAACAAGCCAAGGTTTGTATATATACACACATATATATATACACGGTCCGGTCCGGTTTTTGACAAACGGTTTTTGGTATAAACCGTAAACCAAACCGTTCACTACGGTTTGTAACTTTTGAAACCGACCGACCGAAAGTCTAGAAAAAAACCAACCGCGAAACCAAACCAATGACCGGTTTGGGCGGTTTCACGGTTTGAAACCGAATCGTGAACACCCCTAATAAAATCTCATAATCCTACCTTTATAATACGTACCTTTTTAATTATTATTCTTTCTAAAATATTAGTTTTTTTTTTTAAGACAAATTTCTTTAATGCTGTACGAGTGGGACTTGAACCCATGACTTTCTCAAACCTTAGTGTTTCAAGAGGATTTTTCTCTACCACTGGGCCACCAACCCCAATGACTAAAAAAAAAAATATATATAAAATCTCACTTGGCAAGTTCCGTTTAATTAAAAGAATTAAAATAAACATTATAAACTTATAGCAGCTTTGGGTTTTTCTACAACCACAATAATTGGATCATTACCCGGCATCCTTCTCCGTCGTCTTTTTTCCTACAACCCGATCCGACCGTTGGCCGCCGGTTCCCGGTCCAACCGCTGGCCGTCACGAACAGGCCGGTTTTTTTTAAGATGTCTCAAATAGGCATGACCGGACCGCCGGCGGCACTGGTTCCCGGTCCGACCAGCCGGTCCGGTTTTAAGAACATTGTGTATAACATCCATTAATGATTTCTATTATTTTAAAATTTTAATACAAATTAATAATTAGAAAAGTTAAAAAACCGGTTTTGAACCGAACATATCCAGCCGGCTGGTTTGCTGTTTTTTGAAACCATAGTTAGAAATTCAAAACCAGCCGAGCCGGAACACCTGTAGCTGGAAATTCGGCCATAAACACCTGTATGTAACACTAATCATTGGATAGTTGTTTGTTTTGGATTCGTTTACTGGTCATACGGCTAATCTATTAATTAACTTTTTTTATTTTTTTATATCATCTTTATACTTGAGTAAGATTTTCATCATAAATATTATCATTTATAGTGTTGCATCAATTTCTATTGTTACTCTTATATAATGGTTTGTATTTATTGAATTGATTAATGAATTAAAAGAAGATATAACATATACATACAAAAACTTTGTTGTATCCCTTCAATTATATTCCTTACATGGTATCAGAGCTAATCGACCCTCTACCTCACTCCATAATCGATATAGTGGTCGGAAAACGATTTTGATAGATGATTCACGCGAAAAAAAAAGTTATCAATCAATAAATCAAATATAAATACAAATTTGTGTATTCAGATTAACTCAAAGAAATTACGCGATTTTCTTGATGTAGCCTGTTTATAATCTCTTAAACATATTGGGTTTAGTTTTAAATTTTCTTTATTTGTAGTTGGGCTTTGTTTAAACAAGTTAACTCTAGTTTTACTATGGTATTGGGCCGGAGGCCATATTACATTCGAAGCAGCCCAGGAACGCCGTAAAAATGCATGGAAGTTAGAAGTTATCACTAAAACGTTTGTTACGGTTTCTTTGTTGGTGGTTTTGTAGCAACCGTCGCGTTCCATGGATTGGCAACGCTTGGCATTATATAAGTAGGGATGGAAACTTGTACAAACCGTTAATCCTACTTTTCATTCTTAGTATCTTTTGATTGTTTGTTTGAAGTTCTATTCAAGTTAAAGTAACCAGTTAACACACCAAACTCTTCCGCTACACCACCAACCTATACCTACAAGTTCCTCTTTAGATGAAGAAGTCACCCTCACATCATCAGGAAGTTTAAATAGTAAATATGATCATACACCATTACAAGGATTCAAGGACTTAACATCTATGCATGAAAAGGCACAAAGGGTGGAAATAGAAGAATTACTAATAGCTGAAGAAGAACCACGTAACTTTACGGAGGCAGCTACATATAAAGGTGAATCGAAGCAATGAAAATTGAGTTAGACTTAATAAACAAAAATAACACTTGGACATTATCTACTTTGCCTAAGTGATCACAAGGCAATAGGTCTAAAGTGGGTATTCAAAACAAAGAAGGATGCAAAGGGAGATGTAAAATATAAAAGAAAGATTAGTAGCAAAGGGTTACGTACAAGAAGACGGAATAGATTTCGATGAAGTATTTGCACCCGTTGCACATATCGAAACAGTTCGTTTGATATTGGCTTTAGCAGCATATCATGCTGGAAGTACATCATCTAG
Organism: Smallanthus sonchifolius; assembly: GCA_023525975.1. Classification (NCBI taxonomy): domain Eukaryota; kingdom Viridiplantae; phylum Streptophyta; class Magnoliopsida; order Asterales; family Asteraceae; genus Smallanthus; species Smallanthus sonchifolius. The sequence continues at coordinate 12,291,176 of CM042028.1, read as the reverse complement.
ACGTAAAATCAACATTTTTGCATGGATTTAAAGGAAGAAATTTATGTCTCGCAGCCGAAAGGATTCATAAATCTAGAAAACAAAGGAAAGATATACAAACTTTCAAAAGCTTTATATTGATTAAGGCAAGCACCACGTGCCTCGAATGTAAAGTTAGACCAAACTTTGAAGTCTTTAGACTTCAAGAAATGCGAACTTTAACAAGCGGTCTACACCAAGAGAAACAAAACTTCTACGCTAATAATTTGAGTTTATGTTGATGACCTGATAGTCACAGGCACTCCAAGGAAGGAAATAAGCAATGTTCTTAAAAACCGGACCGGCCGGTCGAACCAGTCGGACCGAGAACAGGTACCGCCGGCGGTCCGCTCACGCCTATTTGAGCCGTCTTCAAAAAAAAACCGGCCGGTTCGTGGCGGCCATCGGTTACAATTTGAAAATTAAACGTTTGTCGGCTTTGATATCCGTATTGTTTCCTCGGCTTCTTGTCTCGTCTCGTCTCGTATCATTTCAGTTACAAATTGAAAATTAAAAATTACAACTAATCTATTACATTTGTATGGCTTCCAAAACAGCTTTAAAATATTACACACTTTTCAAAAAATACAAAGAAACCAAATGATCAAACAACCAACCAACACAATACGTAGGTCTAGGCTTGATTCTAAAAAACAACACAATCATGAAACACTATTAAAGGTAGCAAGTTTTACTAACAAATAATGTCGGTAAATAATAAAAACTAGTTTTTTCACCCGTGCTTCGCGGCAGGAGTTTGACAGTTATCTGTTCGCTTTGTTTGCGGGGATAAAACTTACGTCGATACGCATACTCACTATAGCCTACGATACAAAAAATACCCCGAATTTGAATGCAACTCCGTTTTCAAATGTTGACAAAAACTTTTTAAATCCGCACGTTACGATCGGAAGGTTAAAACTTGTAATGCTCCGTTTTGACGACCCCTTCAGTGTTATTGACTCAACGAAAAAACTAACGTTCAACCATTATAAAAAACACCTAAAAGTAAAAAATAAAAACAAAACATATTTCTTTTTTCAGATAAATAAAAAAACAAAAGAGAGTGTTGATCTAAAAAGAGGTAAATAAACATGTCTACTGGGATTCGAACCCGCGACACCCGGATTACAAATGCAAGCCCACCTAAAACCACTCCAACTAACCCACTTTAGTGTTTCAAGCATGTTTTCAAATTCACATATGCAAACAATACTTGAGCTGAAACAAAATAAAATAAAATAAAACGCCTCCAGGAATTCGAACCTGCGTCACCCGGGTAAGAGAGTGCGCGCCAAGAACCACTCCAACCAGTCCACTTGAGTGTTTCTAATTCCTTTTTTTTTTAATTCGAACCCACGACACCAATGTTACAAGTGTGTGTCCTCCTAAAACCACTCCAAACAACCCATTTTAGTGTTTTAATTACGTTTTTAAACCCACATATGCAAAAAATACTTGACCTGAAACCAAAAATATATATATAACATCTCCCGGGATTTGAACCCGCGTCACCCGGGAAAGACAATGCGCACCTAGAACCCGGGTCACGGCGGGAGATGTCAAACGGTGAAGAAAACTAACGTTGAAAAGTTAACGCAAACCCACGCGTGTACCAAAAACATAAAGCATCAATAAACCCAATAATTTTATAAAAATATTTATAATTAAACGAAACACAATTAAAAAAACGAAACCTAGTTCAAAATATAATAATAAATAAATCAGAAATGGAAAAAAGAAAAAAAAACCCAAAGTGGACGGGGAGTTACCAAGATTCGAACCCAGGTGGAAATAGGGTGGAAGGAACGAAACACAATTAAAAAATTGAAACCCAGTTAAAAAATAATAATAAATAAATCACAAATGAAAAAAAAAAACCAAAGTGGAGGGGAAGTTACCGGATTCGAACCAGCGTGGAGGGGCCAACGGATACTTTGCCATCTAGAGCAAAATCACTTTTGGTTGGTATGGTGGATGCTAATATCTTTATGGGGCAATCACATATATTGCCCTGTAAATTTCATAAATTACATATATATTCGATTCAAAATATAAATTACATATATCCTCTTTCTTAAAATTAAAATATCAAATATACCCATTTTGATTTATTTTATTAAAAATAAATTATATAATGACTATTTTACCCTTTTATTTTTACTAAAATCAAATTACCTTTTTAACTGGTTTTTTTTTTTTGTTTTTACTTATTTTTTCAGCTTTCTTTTTGCATTTTTTTGCTTTTATCTATCGGTTTTTACTTTTTTTTTTCCTACAATCATCAAAATGTAAAAAATAAGTGACAAAGTTTTGATGTTGGAATCACAAAAAAAACAAAATGAATCAACCGACCTGTTTAGATAACCTGAATCAGCCGAATTCAAAACAATATAAACTTGATAACCTGAATCAGCCGACCCGTTTAGATGTTGGAATCGCAAAAAAAGCACCTATTGGAATCAACCAACTTGGATCGGAAGGTCGTTTCGCTAGAATCAGCCGACTTGTTACAAACGACTTGGAATCAGCTGTTGTACTAGGATCGATGGAATCGAAATCGCCGGTTGAATTTTGAATCAGAAGGTCGTATCACTGCTTCGAGAATCAGAAGAGTCGTGTTTTCTTGTAAGATTAAAATCATATTTTTCGTAATATATATTTTATAAAATAAGGTGATATATTTAATTTACGTTTTGGATTGGGTATATATGTAATTAAGTTTTAAAATAAGGGAATATATTTAATTTAAACTTTGGGTTAGGTATATATGTAATTAAGTTTGAAAATAGGAGATATATGTAATTCCGCCTATCTTTATCACCAAACTGACAATGCTGAAACTAAAAAAATAAATAAAACTAATGCATTCCACATGGCAAACTTTTACTGGTTTACTTTACACTTGACAGACAGTTAATGGAGAGGTACTATTCCCCCTCATGCCCTTTAAAGGTTTAATAATAGTTTCTTTGAACATAAATATGAAAACCTTTCAATAAAGTTTGAATCTTTTATCGATTTAACAAAATTAAAGTAGAATGATTCCAGATCTCGTAAAAACGGCTCTAATCCACTGTTAGGTTTCGTGTATCCATTTTAAAAATAGTTTTGTACAAACTAATCAAGACTTTCATCTAGATTGCCCAAGAGGAGTCTAGTTTCAGGAAAACAACCCATTGTAAACTAGAACTTGGTACCTTAAATAGTTAACCAAAGTGGATGAATAAACCCGGGGTAATCGCCGACGAGAAAAACGAACGGAGCGCTAGCTTGTAACACAAGAATCGACCGTGAAACGAACCTGGTTCAACTTGTTCTTGGCACACGATCGCAACCCACAAAAACCAAAAGCCGGTCGGCAGTTATAGAAACTAATTGACTAATAGGCTTGCGTCAGTGACAAAAAACCGGATCCGGATCCGATCCGAAAGATAATCCGAAACTGGATCCGACCCTAACCGGATAAAAAAGAACCGAACCGGATTTTTTAGGATCCTCCAGTTCCAGAACCGGTTCCAAGGATTTATGCGGACCGGATAAAAATCGGACAAAATGGAACCGGACAAAATCGGACACAAAAAATGGGGAAAAAATCGGATCCAATCGGATAAAACCGGATAAAATCGGATATTTAGTCAGATCCGGTTCCAAATAGGTTCCACCTCTCCACTCCCAAAACCGGATCCGATCCGGAACCGGTTCCCTCGTGTCCGGTCGTTGACCAACGTTGACGGATCCGGTCCGGATCCGAAAAAAATCCAATTTGTGCACCTCTGTGCGTCACTATGCGTGGTCTGCAAAACAGTAGAAAAAGAAAAGCATGAGTAAAAAATATTAATTTTGAGGTTTCCATAGAAAAAAATATTAGATGGCTTTTCACTCAATACTTTATTAGGTACAGCTAGCATTATCTTTTCGACTCTTTCTCTTCGTTGCATAGACCTTCATCACCGGCTAAAAAAGCTCCGACGAGCGATGATACTTTCACTCTTTCCTCTTCTTTTTAACCAATCTTCGGGAGAAACTAGAGGGTCAGACTACAAGAGAGCTTCTCAGTTAGTACTCGTCGATGGATCAAACCTAAATTTTGGTCCCCTCTTAAAATCGGGCCTTGTGTGGTCGCCCACCCGGCACCCCACAAGGGCCGGCCCTGATTGTGGATATTAGTTATTTTGTTGATATGAAATAAATTATTAAACGAAAATGTGACTTCAAAACATTGTAATGATATCGTAATACTCAAAGAATCAGTATTCCTGATCATAGAAAGCTCATCATTGAAAAGGAGAAATTGCATGGGAACTTTTTAAGGCGGTGAATGCTATTATGTCAAAGTCCACGGGACAAGACGTCAAGAGTCAAGACCACCTTATAAGACATTCATATTTCGGTGTGTTTTTTAGAAATAAGTGTACAAATCTACGTTTATTTGTAATGTTGTAATCATGAGAAAATGACAAATTAAACCTTTTTTTTGAATGGCATGACAAATTAAACCTAATAATAATATTTTCCAACAACCGTATATTTTCAATAACTTATTAAACTATTAATAAATATTATTTCCTTTCAAACTTATATTTTAAAAATTATATATCAACCACACCGGGGCGGCCCAGAGAGTGTGTCGGGTGGGTAACCGCTCGGAGCCCAATTAAAATTCATTACATGTCGTAGTCGGAGTCGCCGAAGTTGCAGATTTGTCGGAGGAGGGAGGAGAAGGCAGTGGCAGAACCACACATTCCGTGTTACAGTTAAAGTAAATAAAAAAGAGTGAAAATGGTTCGAAATTTTTCCATCCGGCCGACAAACTATCTCTGCAACTTAGGTTGGAAAAAAAATTGAGGGAAGAAGAAGAAATAAGTGACGTTTATGGTTAGGCTTTTTGATTGACAAGTACTTAATAAATAATAAAAAGATTAAATATAATATTTTATTATATAAATGGTTAATTAGGTGCAAAGAGATCAATGAATAGTGAAGTTTAGTTCCTTAATATTTTATCATTCAGTAAATCATAGGTTGTATATTGCAAATCAGAGGTCGCGGGAAATGGGGGTTCTGATCTTAATACAAATCCGGTCTGTACTTCCATTGTTTCGGAAACACAGGAGAAGGAAATTGGGAAAGAAGTAGATATTACAGAACATTCATCCGATGAAAGGGTAAGTAATTGTATGGAGATGGAACAAGAGATTCAAGACACTATCGAGGTAGGGAATCTGCTTGGCGCCGATCTTTTGAATCATCTGAACGAAGTCAGGAAGGTTATCATAGATGAAGGTATTAATGAATTTCTCCAATGAATTGTCTCTCGTTAAACATTCGTGGGCTAGGGGTTGAATCTAAAGTGGGTTGGATCCGAAAAATCAAACGTTCGGAAGGTATTTCGTTTATGGCTTTTCAGGATACTCAGAGTGGCTCTCCGAGTGATTCGGACGTTTCTAAGTTTTGTGGGAATTCGAAGTTTTCTTTTGATTTCGTGGGGGCAAACGGGAGATCTGGAGGTTTACTTTGTATGTGGGATCCGAGGGTGTTTGCTGTGCAATCTTCGGTTAAAGATCAAAATTTTCTTCTCATCAAAGGCATCTTGATTGGCAGTAATGAAGTGTTGAATTTTATAAATGTTTATGCTCCCCAATCGATTGTTGAGAAAATAATTCTTTGGTCTCGATTGACTGATGTCAAAGCTAGTTTGTTGGGGTATTGGATTGTGGCTGGAGATTTTAACTCGGTTAGATATGCCGAGGAAAGACGTAATTCTACGTTTATCCCTCGGTGTGCTAGTAATTTCAATTCTTTCATATTTGAGGCGAACCTTCATGAGTATGCTTTAAGAGGCAGGAACTTTACGTTTGTTGTAGGTAATAAATTAAGTAAGATCAATAGGGTGCTTGTTTGTAGACAGTTTTTGGATAAATGGCCTGATGCTTGTGTGAGAGCTTTGCCTAGATCGTTATCGGATCACAGCCCTCTGGTTCTATCCATCACTGAAACAAACTTTGGCCCTCGACCATTTCGTTTTTATAATTCTTGGTTAGATAATGCTGATCTGGAGATGATTGTGTCTATTGCAAACGATTCATTTTCTTGCTCGGGCCCTCCTGCTGTGTTTTTATCCGAGAAGTTAAAATTCTTTAAGCAAAGATAAAAAAAATGGAGAGACGAGGCTATGTCTAAAGAAGGGGAAGAAGAAGAGACCCTGAGGGCTGAGTTGGAAGAGTTAGATGACCTTGTTGAAGAAAGAAATTTGTCGGATGAGGAAGAATGGACGCTTTTGGAATGTAAAAGAGGAATCATGGAAATCTAGAACAAGAGATTGAAAGATCTAAGGCAAAAATCGAGATGTAAATGGGCTATGTTTGGGATAATAACTCGGCGTACTTCCATGGTTTGGTTAATAGTAGGAAGGTTAGCAATTCCATTCTGGGCCTTAACATTGACGGTAAATGGGTTACCAAGCCGATTTGGGTGAAAAAATAGGTTTTCAAGTATTTTAAGAATCGTTTCTCTGATAAGGGTCCTTCTCGTCCTAATCTTAATTGCCCGAATCTAAATTCGATCTCCACTATGGAAGCTGAGTTGTTGACAACCCCTTTCTCCAGTACTGAAATTAAAATTGCCACCTTTGAATGCGGAGATGACCGTGCCCTGGGCCTGATGGTTTTAACTTTCGGTTCATTAAAAGGTTCTGGAACTTTTCTGAGAAGGATTTTTCTAATCTTTTTCAATATTTCTATGAGACAGGTATTCTTAACAGGGGATGTAATTCTTCATTTATTGCTCTTATTCCGAAAAGCCCTGATCCGATAGATCTAAACGGGTACAGGCCGATTACTCTGGTTGGTATCATAAGTAAGGTTATATCTAAAGTTCTTGCTAACAGACTGAAGAAGGTGTTGGACTCAATCATTTCGGAGAATCAGTCGGCGTTTTTGGCAAACCGTTATATTCTGGATGGGCCGCTCATTGTCAATGAGGTGATATCATGGGTTAAAAAGAAGAAGAAAAAGGCTTTTATGTTCAAGATCGATTTCGAAAAAGCTTATGATAATGTCAATTGGAGTTTCCTTATTTCGATCATGTCTCAAATGGGTTTCCCTCCTCGGTGGTGTGATTGGATTAAAGGTTTGCTTCATTCTTCTAGGGCTTCAGTGTTAGTTAATGGCTCCCCGAATTTCGAGTTCCAATGCTAGAAAGGTATGAGACAAGGCGACCCTATGTCTCCATTCTTATTTCTTATTGTTATGGAAGCTTGTTCAGGGATGATAAAAAAAGCTTGTGATGTGGGAGCTTTTCATGGCTTTCGGACTACTAACAAAGGCCATGTTCTTTCACATCTTCTATATGCCGATGACGCTATTATTCTTGGGGATTGGTCTATGATTAACGTGAAGAACACTCTAAGAATCTGTTGGGTATAATTTTGAGACTGATGCTGTCAATCGAAATTACAGTATCGAAACTACTAGTTTCGGTTGAACTTTTGTTCAATCGAAACTACTAGTTTCGGTTGAACATTTGTTCAATCGAAACTATGTAGTTTCGATGCCTGTTTTTCAGGCCTGTTTGGCAGGTGGCTTGGAAAACAAGGCACATGTGCTTGGCCTCCTATATATAGCAGATTATGTCCTAGGAGTGAGAGTGTGTCTGTAGAGGGAATCACCACCCCAGGGGGAGCTCACCCTGGGGTGAGACTAATTGTTAGTGTATGATCGAGCGTTTATTTTCATTTCAATCAAAGAATCATACGTTTTATGCTTTCAATTATCTGTTCTTTTTCATTTTCATATGTTTCTGTTCGTGTATGTGATTCCCGCACCCGTCTCTTCCATTTCTGATTCGAGAGTGATACCGGATCCGGAGATTCCGCTGTGACATTTCAAAGTTTCAGTTATAATATATTTTAAAATTATTTGAGTAAAATGTAGGTTCAGATTTACTTGGAATTTCTGATTTGATCGAAACTATTTTTGGTAGTGTAAAGTATCAAAACTATGTTCAATCGAAACTACTAGTTTCGATTGATCATAGAACTATCGAAACTATGTTCAATCGAAACTACTAGTTTCGATTGATCATAGAGCTGTCGAAACTATGTTCAATCGAAACTACTAGTTTTGATTGATCATAGAGCTGTCGAAATTATCTTCTATCGAAACTACTTAGTTTCGATTGAATTAAATAAGTAGTTATTATGTATTTATAAAAAGTTCTATTTATTCATTTATATTATCATTATTATATATATTTTTGTAAGTTAAAACCATTTTAAAAATTTTTGACTTTGAAAACAAATAAAATGATTTGACAAAAAAATGAGTTGATAAAATAATGTATTTTAATAAAATAAGTTTATAAAAACATTTAAAATTTAATAAAACAAACCGCTCGAAAACATTCTCTTTATTTTTTTTTGGGAATACCAAACTATATAAAAACTAATTCTAAGTGTCTTACACATACTCGTATTATGTCAAAACTATTAAACTTATATTTTTTTTATATATATATACCCGACCCGTACCTTACTGACATATAACGACTATTAATACCCGGGTTACACTTAGGGGGTATTATACCGGACTTGTACTAGCGGGAACACCCAACACCACACCCTACCCTAACCCACCTCGTCCCCTAACATTCTTGTCTCCATAAACATTCTTGTCTCCTTGCAACAAGTTTGTCCCCTTTGAGAAATCTATGTATCCTTTAGACATACAAACCATTGTGTATTGCACAATAAGGAGGCTATAAAAGCAAGGCTTTGGAGTCATCCACACACTGCACAACATCTCCACCATCTAGAGAGTTAAATAACTCTCCCCTCTCCCACTCTTGAAACCGTAACAACACACACACACCCCCATACTAGCCTTCCAAGAGTTCTAGCAAGGATTCAAGTGTGTTCAAGCTTCAATCATTCGTTCTACCTTCTCCTTGCTTGTTTTGAGTGAGTGTTTTACTAAACCTTAGTACTTATTAAGTTTACTTGTTGATTTGTAATGATAGTTCACCCAAATAGTGCTTATTTCAAAGAAAAAGTCTTTATCTTAAACCAAACAGTAACTGGCAGAAATCTTGGTCGACTTTAGAGGGTCTTATCTTGGTCAAAACTCAACCAAATTGAACGTTTCTTGAGTCTAAAATTAATTTTAAAGAGTCCTCTTTCCAACCTATTTGGGATCATAATTTTTGGATAAGTTTTGATACCCCAAAAGGGTGATACAAGAAAACGTGTATATTCTGAGTTTTATGGCAGAATTATTGAACTAACTTGTTGGATTCATATCTTGTTCAATAATAGTCCAACTAACTTGATTCTTCTTCCTAAAGTTAGGTTTTTGTGTTGTCTTTAAAACCCATATGGCCTCCCCTATTGAAACTAACATTTTGATTTCCAGAACAACGAAATTTCAAGGACCTGTCCAGAAAACCGAACCTGTTAACATACTTGTGTTGTTTTAAATATTTGAAACTCTTAAACCCATCCAAATATTGTAAGCCCTACATTTTTATAGACCCATGACATATAGTTATGCACGTCTAGAACCCCGTAATTTATTGAATTTATTTAGAATACAAAAATCATGTCTTAAGTGGACTTAAAAACCAATTATTTTTCTAAATGACTAGTTTGATATCAAAAGCCTTATTTTTATAGTATATACTTAGTTTCAACCCTCAAACCTAATAATGATACGTAAATGTAATGACATGTTTTGGAATACACATCTTATCATATAAGTATATATAAATGTATTTTGTATCACCAAACCATCACCAACGATCGTCGTGTCAAACCACTTGAAAACCTAAAACGGGTTCATGTCAAGCCTAGTTGGGTGAATTTAATGCATGATCAACACACGATAGAATCATTACATAGACTTTATGGTATCTTAAATATTTAGGACTCGAGTAGGTCGGATTACACTATTGGACTTTGCTACATACCGCATCACTACCTTGTTTGCTCAAGTGAGTTACATATCCCCTATTTACATTTTTATACATTTTGGGGTGAAACGTAATCTGTGCTTACTTACATACAATTCAACTTGTGTTTACATGCGTAGATTATTGTGCTTTTGTGCATTGGTCACTTTTTATGCTTTGGATACTTTTAGGATGGTTTTCAAACTGTGTGTGACCCACATAGTCTTGATTCCTTGCCTATCACGTTAAAACTTTGTGCTTATACATACTTGCATGCTTTGGATACTTTTAGGATGGTTTTAAACTGTGTGTGACCCACATAGACTTGATTCCATACCTATCACGTTAAACCTATATGCTTATCTCTACATACTTACATTTGGTATATACATAGTGAATCCTCCACATTATGCCGTGTCTTACCATGTCAAACCATGAATTGTATAAACGTTTTAAATTAAACTTTTATTTTATTTAAACATATGTAAACTCACCAACTCTCGTAGTTGACACTTGTTTTGGATTACGTTTCAGGTGAAGATATGTGATTTTGTGACTATGTGTTGAAGGTGCTACACATAAGGCTTTTGGACCTAGTAAAATAATTATGTGTAATATTCTAGTATAGGGTGTTGTAACTTGAATTGTATTTGGATATTTGGTATTTAAATCTCATTAATGAATTATGCAACCTTAGTAGATCATGTGCTTATGAACAATCATGTAGTGTCCGCCTCGATGATTCCGCCATCGGTCGGGGTGTGACATCCGCCTCTTGATCCGGACTGCTTATGGATTTCAACGCAGATCTGTGTTCTACAGGTCTGTTTCGGGACCTACAGTTGGTATCAGAGCCATGGTGGCTCTTATTGCTCTCGAATCTGCTCAAAAATCAGAGAAAACCCGCCATTGAGACGTTAAACAAGAAGAAATCGATGTGTAGCAGGTTCGTGACTGCTGTTCTACATTATCACTTTCAAAATATGAAGATGTAAGGCTCTTGAAGCATTTTTCAGACCTGGATTGGGGGTATCGAAGTAGCTGAAGGTTGAAGATGGTCAATCGAAACTATGTGGCGGCTGAACATTTTCTATCGAAACTACTGGTGTTGCCCTAAATCAGAAGTAGAAGACATCGAAACTAGGCTGTCGAAACTAGGCTATCGAAACTAGAGGGTATCGAAACTACTAGTTTCGGTTGAAGAATCTCCTATCGAAACTATTAGTTTCGATTAAAGAATCTCTCTATCGAAACTTCTTGTTTCGATACTGTCTCTATCGAAACTAGCCTTGTTTCGACTGATGTGGAGCCTATCGAAACTACAGGCAGAACTGTCCAAGTACTCTCCAAGAAGAAAAAAAAAAAAGTTTTTTGGAGAATTTCTTGGATAAATTTTTTAACAGGATATTGCATAGAAGGAATGGAGTTTTGGTAGAAAACTTGGAGACAACCTTTTCGGGTTTTTCGAAAATTTCGTATCTTCGGCAATATACACGATGTTCTGCCTGATTCAGCCGTAATTCCTTTGATTAAAGTTCAAGTTTGGGCAGCGGGTAACAAGTCAAGCATATTTGTCACAAACCGGATCATTAGTTGTTGATTACATGGTGATTCGATCCCTTATCTTTTGCCTAGAAATAGGAGGGTCTACACTTTCAGAGGGAGAATTACCACGAAAGACCTCAAATGATCAGCAGAGTTATGAAGATGCAAGACAAAGTGAGCCTTTGCTTAAAATTGACCTTTTTTTAGGGGGAGAGAAGGCAAAAGTTGATCAAGTGTTCGTCAATTTCAAGAATCTTTGTGGAAAGATGGTTATTTACTGCTAAATACTTGGGATTCAAACCTTTATCAATGCTTACAAGATAGGAGGGTCTACACTTGAGGGGGAGAATCACAACGAAAGGCTTTGGATCATCAGTCATTCTATGAAGACGAAAGACAGAGTCGGACAAGATTTGATAGCATCAGTCTAGGGGGATATTGTTGGGTATAATTTTGAGACTGATGCTGTCAATCGAAATTACAGTATCAAAACTACTAGTTTCGGTTGAACTTTTGTTCAATCGAAACTACTAGTTTCGGTTGAACATTTGTTCAATCGAAACTATGTAGTTTCGATGCCTGTTTTTCAGGCCTGTTTGGCAGGTGGCTTGGAAAACAAGGCACATGTGCTTGGCCTCCTATATATAGCAGATTATGTCCTAGGAGTGAGAGTGTGTCTATAGAGGGAATCACCACCCCAGGGGGAGCTCACCCTGGGGTGAGACTAATTGTTAGTGTATGATCGAGCGTTTATTTTCATTTCAATCAAAGAATCATACGTTTTATGCTTTCAATTATCTGTTATTTTTCATTTTCATATGTTTCTGTTCGTGTATGTGATTCCCGCACCCGTCTCTTCCATTTCTGATTCGAGAGTGATACCGGATCCGGAGATTCCGCCTCTTGATCCGGACTGCTTATGGATTTCAACGCAGATCTGTGTTCTACAGGTCTGTTTCGGGACCTACAGAATCCTCAGATGCTTTCATCTTTGCTCGGGGCTTAAGATAAATCTTGGTAATTCTACTTTCTACGGGTTGGGTGTTGTGTTGGAGGAGGCGGCTCCTATGGTCAATATCCTTAGATGTAACTTTGGTTCAGCCCCGTTCTCGTACTTAGGCCTCATTGTAGGTGCTAATATGAATAGGGTGACACATTGGAACGTCCTTAGTGATATTTTCCAGTCTCGCCTTTCTTTGTGGAAAGCCTCCACTTTATCCATTGGTGGTAGAGTCACCCTCATCAAATCGGTGCTCAAAGCTCTTCCCACATATTACTTCTCTTTATACAAGGCCCCAATCAAGGTGTTGGATGGGTTGGAATCCATCATTAAAATATTTCTTTAGGGTGGTTCAAATGAGGTGAAGAAAATTCATTGGGTTGGTTGGGATCGGGTCTCGACTCCTAAGAAGTTGGGTGGGCTTGGTTTAAGTAAACTTAAAGATACCAATAATGCTTTGTTGGTGAAATGGCTTTGGAGGTACAAGAACGAAAACAATAATCTTTGGAAAAAAGTTATCGATGCTTTCCACTACTCTAATAGGAGTTGGTCGATTTTGCCGGTTAATAAAGCTATAACGGGGGTGTGGAAAAATATTGTCTCGGTCGATAATAAGCTTGATATTTCGGGGCTTCATTTACATCAATATTTTAAAGGTATGGTGGGGAATGGAGAATCCATTCGGTTTTGGCTTGACCCTTGGCTGTGCTCTCAACCATTAAAGGATGTTTTTCCTAGTTTGTTTGCGCTAGAAGCGGAAAAGAAATGTCAAGTTTCTAACCGTTTCAACCAAATGACTAACAGTTTCAGGGGAGTTTGGAACAGGGCTCATTTTTCCGCCCAGGAAGAGTCCGAATGGGCTCATTGTAGCCTGCTATTAGCTACTGTGCAAATTTCAGATTGCAATGACAAATGGGTTTGGATGGGGGACCATTCCGGTAATTTTTCGGTTGGTTCTGTGAAGAGTTTGATTATTAACAGCAGGAACTTGAGTTCTCGGTTCATTATGAAGTGGTCTAAATGGGTTCCTCTCAAATGCAATATTTTTATGTGGAGGGCGGAGTTCGATCGAATTCCGTCTCAAGTGGCTTTAAGGAAAAGGGGTATTGTTATTGGAGATCAAAGGTGTGTGAGCTGTAACTCTGACATTGAAACTGCGGATCATTTGTTGACTTCCTGTTGGGCTGCTTCGGTTGTGTGGCATAATTGGTGTAAGGTGCCACCTATCTTTACGTTTTCGTTTAAAGATCTTTTGGAGCTTCATACTTATGCGGGTTTAGGGGAGTTTGCTAAAGAAGCTTTTCATGGTATTATTATGGTCACATGCTGGTGTCTTTGGTTAGCTAGGAACGAGAAGAGATTCTCTAACAAGCCTATCAAGATTGAAGACATCATCCTCAATATCAAATCCATAGGTTCCTTGTGGTTCTCAAACAGATTCAAATACAAGTCTATCTCTTAGGATAAATGGTGTAGTTTTAATTTGATGTAATTTTCTTTTTTTTTTGGTTTTTTTTTGTTCTTGTTTGGTTGGTGCCTGCCCGTTTTTGGGGTCTTTGGCGTGCTCTAATAAAGTTTGCCTTTCAAAAAATAAAAAATAAAAAAAATCATAGGTCCTATTTAAAATTATTCAAATTTATATTAGGTTTTTTTCTTTCTAAATCTATATCTATACTATATAATAAATAAAGGTTTTGGTGGGACACGTATCACTCTCATATTCATTCTCAACTTTTTTCCCCGCCTACCTCTTCTATTAACTATACAAATTTTTTAATTGTTTTTATAATATTTTGTTTCCCGCCTCTCTATCCTATTAAATAAAAATGATTTCTATAATTCTTTTTGTAAAACGTTTTTTATTTAAAAAAATTAGTTTGTTCATAAAACATTTTTATAATTTGAACATTTCTGTCGTTCTTTTTTGTAAAAAAAATAACTGTATAACGTTTTTAGAATTTATATTAAAAAACTATAAATATGTCATAAATATGTAATATGTAAATATTTATTACTAAGTATATATAACACTGCATTTATTGAACCGTGTAATACACGAGGTTTTAACCTAGTGTTATATATATACTGTTTTTTTAAGGAGCTTCACTAAACAAATTGTTATATAGTTTGACATAAAGAAAAAATATACTGTCAATTTTAGTTCTTTTTCCTTTTTTATTATTTGAGTACTATACTATATTATATACTAGTTTAGATCCCGTGTTTACACACGGGGTGAAATATATATCAATATATAAAAATTTTAAATCTTTATATATATATATATTTTACATGTGTAAAAATTTATTACATATAGTAAGAATAGAAAACAAATTCAAAATATGTAAAAAAATAATATACCATTGGGTTTCGAAAATACGTTAATTACTATTTTTTGATATAATTTGACTTTTATTTACTATTTGATTAAAAATAAAAGTTATATAATTAAATTTTAAGGTTTCTTATTATAAGAGATAATTTAAAATAAATTTGTTTTATTAGTATAATTAATATTTTTTTCTTTAAATAAATATTATTATTAAAAGAGAAGTGCATTAAATATGAGAGAGAGACGGGAAAAAAATGGTGAGAATAAATATGAAGGCGACACGTGGCATGCAAAAACCTTTATTTATTATATAGTATAGATTATGTTAGATTCCCTTGTATTACACAGGCTGAATCATAAAAACAATACAATAAATAAATATTTTATATGTTGATAAAATTATTATTAGATTTTACAGGCCCATAGCTAGTAGATGACTTAATTTTATTAGATTTCGTGAAAGAAAATGTCACTCTAAATCATATATTCATTATTGATTTAAAAAAAATTACAAGAAATATTTTGTTTTATTACGTTGATATTAATCAAATATTAAATAATGATGGAATATAAATTTATTATGATATTGAATTATAAGATTCCAAAAAAATAAAAAATTAACACCACTAAATCTTATGATCTTATGAATTATAATGAATTAGTTAAATTAAATTATAAATAATAAAAAAAGAAGTTATTTGTCAAACAAAAGTTATCTTACATTTAATGTTTAAAATTTAAAATCATAACAAATATGGAAACATTTAAATGATATTTAATCAATTTAATTAAAATAGATAATTGAAAAATGTTTAGGCAGGAAAACAAAGATCTAGAGGTTCTAGAATGATAACATGTGACACCTGACTTTATTTATAATTGATAGATCTTTATATATTTTTCATTTACTTTGATTTACGATTTATTACTATACTAGCTTAGAACCCGTGTACTACACACGAGATGAAAAATATCAATACATAAAATTTTCTTAAATCTTTATGTATATATTTTTATAGGTGTAAAAATGTATTACATATACTAAGGAGTAAAGATATAAAACAAAATTCAAAATATGTAAAAATTAATATCTAATTTGGGTTTGAAAATACGTTAATTATTATTTAATATAATTTGACTTTCATTTACTATTTGATTGAAAATAAAAGTTAAATAATTAGATTTCAAAGTTTCTTATAATAAGAGATAATTTAAAGTAATGTGATTTATTAGTATAATTAGTATTTTCTTTAAAAAATATATTATTAATAAAAGATAGAGATGTATTTAATAAGAGAGAGAGGCGGGAAAAAATGATGAGAATGAACATGGAGGCGACACGTGGCATGAGAAAACCTTTATTTATTAGATAGTATAGATATTTTTGGTTATATTTTTTTTTATCATATTTTAAAATATTATGTAACTATGTAACATTTTCCATAGCGTTGAGTAGAGGTTGACAAATCGGTTTTTTTAAACCGAACCGGTTTAAACCGACCCAAACAGGTTTGGTCAACGTTTGGTCAAAACCGGTTTGGCCATAAACCGGTTCGGGTTAACCCGGTTTACAACAAGGAAAACCCAACCCTATCAAACTGGTTAGGGTAGGGTCTAAACCGGTTTGTGAGTTAAACCGGTTTAAACCGGTTTTTAATTAAAAATTCGAATTAATTCAATATATTTTAAAAAAATTCAAAAAAAATATATATATAACAAATATAAAACATAAAGTTCAACGTTTTTGATATTCGAAAAGTTTGGAAATTAAAAAAACATTATAATATAAAATTATATTGAGAGTTTAGAGCGAGTTTAGAGAGCGTTTAAAGAGCGGTTAAAGAGATTAGAGAGTGTAGAGAGAGGTGTGATCAACCATAAACACCCCCACCTATTTATATTGATTTATGGGTGCAAATGGGGCTAAAAAAAGGCCAAATTGCCTACCAACGGCTATATTACCGTTATACAACGGTCCCTTTTTTCTCAGCGCATAAACCGGTTTATAAACTGGTTTGGACAAACCAGTTCTCAACCCGATGTTCCCCTGATTGTCTTAAACCGGTTACAAACCGGCGGTTTTTGCTTAACCCGAACCAGTTAGCATTGAACCAGTTTTCCTTAAACCGGTTTGCCGGGTTAAACCGGTTAGAAACTTCAAACCGGTTATTTTGTGCACCTCTAGTGTAGACTGATGTTTCTTAAAAGATAATTGTATAAAATAAAACTCATATCAAACGTCACAAATCAGTTAAATAACAATAAATCCGTTAAAAACTCTTATCAAACGTTAGAAATCCGTTAAAAAACTCATACAGAATGTTATGAGAATGAAATGACAATGAAATGAGAGAGATAAATTTGAGAGAGAGATAATCGGGGGAAAATAATTTTGTTTGATAACTTAAATAATGATTATAAAAATACTTATGTACTAGAAGCTAACAAGCGAAACTAACTAACTAAAATGAGTTGGTGGTGGAGTGGTAATTGAGAGACCTGGTGTTCCTTGTGACCCAGGTTCGATCTCTACCCTCCTCATTAGTTTATGCGGCATGCAAATGCGGCCTAGTCTTAGGCTGATGCATCTGGGTTTTATCCACGCTGATCCAGGGTTCGAGCCTCGGCTCTCCCTCAAGCCCGGAAGGGGCTGTATTGGGTGGGATTTTTCCTTGGATGCTCTCCAACTCTGACGCCAAGTGGGCCCGGTTAAGACAACATATTGGCCGGAGTTGAACGAGGCTCTCCCATGTGACGGGAGGTGCGACGTCACAACATTCAATGTTCGCCGTTCAAAAAAAAAACTAACAAAACAACAAAACTAACTACTAGTTGAGCCAGGGGCGGATCTATTAAGAAGGGAGGGGTAGCACCCGCTACCCCTCAACTTCTCCGGCGAAGTGAAATTTTTTTGGAACGTTTTATGTATTACGTTACTGCTGAAAATATATTTGGCTACCCTTCAATATTTTTTTTTAAAAGGCCAAAACTAATTATTGATTAAAACTCTAAAACTCAAGTTCATAAAACTAAAAAGGCCAAGTTAATTAAAAAAATTAAAACCCAAAAGCCCAAGTTAATTTAAACTTAAACCCAAACCCCAAAATAAACTTATCTAACAATTATCAAAATAAAAAAACTAACGAAACTAACAAAACAACAAAACTAACTACTAGTTGAGCCAGGGGCGGATCTATTAAGAAGGGAGGGGTAGCACCTGCTACCCCTCAACTTCTCCGACGAAGTGAAATTTTTTTTGGAACGTTTTATGTATTACGTTACTTCTGAAAATATATTTGGCTACCCTTCAATATTTTTTTTAAAAGGTCAAAACTAATTATTGATTAAAACTATAAAACTCAAGTTCATTAAACAAAAAAGGCCAAGTTAATTAAAAAATTTAAAACCCAAAAGCCCAAGTTAATTTAAACTTAAAGCCAAACCTCAAAATAAACTTATCTAACAATTATCAAAATAAAAAAATTAGGACTTTCTATTTACTCCGAGCAACCCACCCAGCTCATGTCGCCACTCGCCGCCCGCCGGTCGCTGTTTTTTAATGTATGGTAAAAGAATTTATGCTATCGCTGAAATTATGTTTTAGATCTGTCACTAAATTTAACTTAAACAGACGAGCGAAACTAAATAGTGATAAGGAGAAATTGCATGGCAACTTTTTAAGGCGGTGAATGCTATTATGTCAAAGTCCACTGACAAGACGTCAAGACCACCCTATATGACATTCTTATTTCGGTGTGTTTTTTAGAAATAAGTGTACAAAACAACGTTTATTTGTAATGTTGTAATCATGACAAATTAAACCTAACTACGTTTTAAACCCGTGCATTACAGTCTAAGGGTTAAATTTGTAATGGTCTGTTTTGACGACACATTCAATGTTATTGATTTAATGGAAAAATTAACGTTCAAACCTTACAAAAAAAAACTGAAAGTAAAAAATATAATTATTTTTTCAGTTAAATATGTTATAACTTAAATAATAAGAAAACATTAGAAAAAAAAGCAAAAGAAAGTCCCGATTTAAAAAAAAAGGACGTAAATGGTTCTCTCGTGACTAAAACCCGTGTCCCTCAGGTTCGAACTGTGCACACCTACCACCTCAATCCACCCTCTTTTTGGTTTTATTTCATTTTCAATTTCCATTTATGTAAGAAAAGTTTGGCTAAAAAAAATTAATTAGTACTCTGTTATATGGCATAGCAGGATCGGTGTATTAACCACGAGCATATTAATCTTACAAAACAACTAATTATTGATTAAAACTGTAAAACTCAAGTTTATAAAACTAAAAAGGCCAAGTTAATTAAAAAATTTAAAACCCAAAAGCCCAAGTTAATTTAAACTTAAAGCCAAACCCCAAAATAAACTCATCTAACAATTATCAAAATAAAAAAATTAGGACTTTCTATTCACTCCGAGCCACCCACCCAGCTCATGTCGCCACTCGTCGCCGGTCGCCGGCCGCTGTTTTTTTAATGTATGGTAAAAAAAATTATGTTATCGCTGAAATTATGTTTTAGAACTAAATAGTGATATGGAGAAATTGCATGGTAAATTTTTAAGGCGGTGAATGCTTTTATGTCAAAGTCCACTGACAAGACGTCAAGACCACCCTATATGACATTCTTATTTCGGTGTGTGTTTTAGAAATAAGTGTACAAAACTACGTTTATTTGTAATTAGAGATGCACAAAAAAATCGGTTTGAAAACTTAAACCGGTTTCAAACCGATACCCGAACCGGTTTAAATTAAACCGGTTTCAAACTGGTTCAAACTGCCGGTTTGAAACCTATACATTTAAACCGGTTTAACCCGAACCGAACCGCTTAAAAACCGGTTTCAAATCGGTCAACCCCGGTCAACGGCCCATCTCAAACCGGTCCGGTTTGAACTCAAACCGGTTTTGACTTTTTATTGACCAAACCGGTTCGGTTTGGTTTTGAACCGGTTCGGGTTAAAAAACCGTTTTGTGCACCACTATTTGTAATGTTGTAATCATGACAAATTAAACCTAACTAGGTTTTAAACCCGTGCGTTACGGCCTGAGGGTTAAATTTGTAATGGTCTGTTTTGACGACACATTCAATGTTATTGACTCAACGGAAAAATTAACGTTCAAACCTTACAAAAAAAACTGAAAGTAAAAAACATAATTATTTTTTCAGTTAAATATGTTATAACTTAAATAATAAGAAAACATTAGAAAAAAAAGCAAAAGAAAGTCCCGATTTAAAAAAAAGGACGTAAATGGTTCTCTCGTGACTAAAACCCGTGTCCCTCATGTTCGAACTGTGCACGCCTACCACCTCAATCCACCCTCTTTTTGGTTTTATTACATTTTCAATTTCCATTTATGTAAGAAAAGTTTGGCTAAAAAAAATTAATTAGTACTCAGTTATATGGCATAGCAGGATCGGTGTATTAACCACGAGTATATCAATCTTACAAAACAACTATTTCCATAATAACTTTTAAATATGTAACAGATTCTCTTTTGTCCGCGCGACGCTACGGGAGCCTGATCGTGATCGGTTCAGCATGTTTGCGTTGATAAAATTTACATCGAAAAACATACTCGCTTTAGCTCACGATACCGAAAAAAACGTGAATTTGAATACCACCGTTTTTGATAAAAATTATACCTGAACGTTGAAAAAAAACTAAAGAAAACCGCGCATTCCGTTTTAAAAAAAACGTAACGAACGAAATTAATAACAGAAAAACAAATTAATGGAAAACTAAACGGGTTGAAAGCGTATATTATATTATATATAGTATGAGGGGCTAAAACGATTACACCTTGCTACGCGGCTAGAACATACGTACGCTCGCTATACCGTACGATAGAAAAAAATACTAGAATTTAAATACAACTCCGTTTTAAAAAATATTATACCGGAACGTTGATAAAAAAATAAAGAAAGCCGAGCGAACTGTTTTTGAAAAAAAAAATAACAAACGAAAGTTATTACAGAAAAACAAAATTATTATAAAATTAAATGGGTTAAAAAGTGTATATTATATAAAGTTATAGGGGCGAAAATAAAAAAAAATTAAAAGGATACGTGTCACACCTCCATGGATAGCACTGTTCACGCAAGTTACAAATTAAATAGGTACCGGAACATTAACAAAAGAAAACGGAAGAAAGCTGAACGATCCGTTTTAAAAAAAGTTAATTAACGAAAGTTATTAAAAAAAACAAAATATTAAAAAATTAAATAGGTTAAAATATGTATATTATATAAAGTTAGACGGGTAAAAAAGGAAAACAAAATTAAAAGCATACGTGGCTCACCTCCACTATGATAGCACTTTTGACGCAAGTTACAATTTAAATTGAGTAAGTAATAATATATTTCCAACAACCGTATATTTTCAATAACTTATTAAACTATTAATAAATATTATTTCCTTTCAAACTTATATTTTAAAAAAAAGCAATTGCATATACCCCTCTAAAAACTTAATTAATTATATATATAACCAGATCAAAATTTTATCTACGTATATCCTTTTCATTAATTGAATATATACCTAACTGAATGATGGAATCGATCAGAAGCGACACTGAATGTTGGAATCGATCGGAAGCGAGAATCAATACGTTATATCATACTTTTCATACATAGCAAACAATATATACATGGATATAAAGCAAGATTTCATTCTTATACGTTATGTCATACCTTCATTTCATAGCAAGCAATATATACATGGATATAAAGCAAGATTTCATTCTTATTAGTTATGTCATACTTTCATTTCATTACTTATAAACATACTTGTCATTATTGTATTCATAATGTATTATCATATAACACATAAGGCTATATGTAGTATTCCTAACTTTCATTCAGTTCATGTATACACTTCAGCTCCAAAATATTTAAAATCATTTGCATGTAACACATAGGGGGCACATAGAACTCACCTGATGAGCGGTTTCCCGAAGTATATAAGCTGGTGTAAGAGCGTCACTAGGGTCACACACAATCTGTATTATCAAGTCATAAAAGATAAAAGAATGGACGTAGACAACACTAAACGTTTCTATTCTTAGGGTTAGGCGAACTTGGATAAGTTCTCCACTTTTAGCTTAAGCGAACTTGGTAAGTTCGCTCCTTTGAACTTAGGCATACTTGTGTTAAGTTCGCTATCATTGGCTTAGGCGAACTTGTGGTAAATTCGCCACTTTTCTGAGCGAACATACATGTAGCGAACTTGATAAGTTCGCTGGAATGGTGCCATAAGTTCGCCTGCGTGATCATCTTCCCCCCAAGAAACCCTTTATCTGGCCAAATTTTTCTAATCGAACAAGCTTTGAACTTTTTACGTCCAAAACGTTTTATTTTCATTCATGAACATAAATCTATGATTTTTTTAAGTTTCGTATGTAAAAACTTAATCTTTTCTTGTTTTTAACTCGAAACCCAAAGTACATAAAAACCTCAGATCTGAGCTGGATGAATACCTATGGGCGTCCGGTTCCTGTTGTTATGCGTTGTCGAGATGATAAGAGACGATACCCGAGCTTTCTCTGTCTAAACCTGATTCCTTTCTCTCTCTAGGTTCTTGCGCAAATGAGGGGAATGGGGGGAGAGGGTGCTGATTATGCCTTTTATATACTTGGGCTCCCATCGGCCCATTGGAGCCGAGCCCAAACCCGTTCCCCCTACCTTTTTCTTTTCATTCAAATCTCTGATTAAATCTCGGTCTCGTTTATATTTATTTATTTCAGAAATTTGGGATGTTACAAGTCAACCCTCCTTATAGAGGTTTCGTCCTCGAAACCTGCTATCAGTTAAACAACTGAGGGTATAGTTCTTTCATTTCGTCCTCTTTCTCCTAAGTCGCTTCTCACCCTTTTCTGTGTTTCCATTGTACCTTGACTAAAGGAATTGACTTATTACGTAGTCGTTTCTCGGCTCGGTCAAGAATAACCATTAGTTCTTCTACATAGTTCAAAATGTTATCTACTTCGATCTCATCATAGGGTATGTGAGCCGTGTCGTTAGCTAGGAATTTACGTAGGTGTGATACGTTGAATGTAGGGTGAATTCCACTACACTCATCGGGCAGGTCTAGTCAGTAAGCAACTTGACCCATTCTTGCTAAGATTTTGAAAGGTCCGACAAACCTTGGACTAAGTTTGCCACGTTTTCCGAATCGGATGATTCCTTTCCAAGGTGACACTTTCAATAGTACCATGTCCCCTACTTGGAATTCTAAATCTCTTCTTCTCTTATCCGCATATGATTTATGTCTGTCTTTAGCGACTTTCATGCGAGCTTTGATCTGCTCAAATTTCTCGGAAGTAGATTTGACCACTTCGAGACTCGCAAAGTCCTTATGTCCAATTTCCCCCCAACAAACCGGGGTTCTACATCTTCTTCCATACAGCATCTCGAATGGCGGCATGCCAATGGTTGAGTGGTAGCTGTTGTTATATGAGAACTCTGCCAATGGCAGGTGGCTGTCCCAGTTCCCACCGAAATCAATGATACAGGCCCGGAGTGCTTGAAACAATTTTGTCTTCTCCATATTATTATATCTCTAGAGTCAATAATTTTATATGAGGACACGTACAATACTTTTATGCTTACGCCGTCACACTATGGGAGCTGCCGATGCCCGAAGCCGTTACCTTAACCGCCAGGAGGGCATTTTACCTGATCCTTAGTTTATAGCCCTAAACTCATGATGGCGAGAAATTGATTATTTTCAATTCAAAAATTTTCTATTGAATGGGGCATTGTTTTACATCGAGATGTTTTTTATTTACATTCACGCCTTTTGGAACTCCAAGGTCTGAATGGTCCTTTCAGATTGACCATCGGTTTGAGGGTGGTATGCGGTGCTAATATTCAGTCTAGTGCCCATTGCTTCGTTGAATATCTTCCAAAACCTTGATGTGAATCGAGTGTCCCTGTGGGACACGATCGACAATGGCATACCATGTCTGTTTACAATTTCGTTGATGAATAACTCTGCTAGCTTCTCACACGAAAAAGCCTTACGTATTGGTAAGAAGTGAGCACTTTTCGTCAAGCGGTCGACGATCAACCAAATGGTATCATTGCCTTTAGCTGTTCGCGGTAGCTTGGTAATGAAGTCTATCATCATCTCTTCCTATTTCCATTCTGGTATTGGCAATGGTTGCATTTTGCCACATGTTTTCTTGTGCTCGGCCTTAACCAGTGAACAAGTTAGGCACTTGCTCACATATTTAGTCACATCGTTCTTCATGCCAGGCCACCAGTATTCTTTCTTTAAGTCCTCGTACATTTTGTTCGCCCCGGGGTTAATAGAGTAGTGAGACTTATGGGCCTCATCAAGGATTTTGGCTCTAAGTTTTCCAATCTTGGGTATCCAAATCCGGCAAAACCGAGTTCGTACACCGTACGCATTAGTTTCCAGATTACCTTGTTGTCCTACTATTCTTTCTCGCTTCACATTTTTTTTCTAACAGTGCTTCATCCTGTGATTTTGCTATGTCATTCATCAGTTCCGACGTTATAATCAACTGACATGCTTTGATCCGGATAGGAGTCGACTCTTCCTTTCTACTTAAGGTGTCAGCCACTACGTTAGCCTTGCCTGGGTGGTAAAATATTTCACAGTCGTAATTCTTTAGTAGTTCCAACCACCTTCTTTGTCTCATGTTCAATTCCTTTTGCTTGAAGAAATACTTTAGGCTTTTGTGATCGGAGTAAATGGTGAACTTAACTCCATACAGATAGTGTCTCCAAATCTTTAACGCGAAAACTACCGCCGCCAATTCAAGGTCATGTGTTGGGTAGTTAACTTCATGAATCTTCAACTGTCGTGCGTAGGCAATTACTTTTCCTCGTTGCATAAGTACACAACCCAATCCTTGACCCGAAGCGTCGGAGTATACTACCAATTCTTCATTTCCCTCAGGTAAGGCCAAGACTGGAGCTTGGGTTAATCGTGTCTTCAATTCTTCAAACGCGCTGTTTTGGGTTGGACCCCATTCAAACTTTACTTCCTTACGCGTTAGTTTGTCAGTGGCGAGGCTAGTCTCGAGAAATCCTGAATGAATCTTCGATAGTAGCCTGCCAATCCCAGGAAACTTCGTATCTCTGTTGGTGTTTTCAGGACGTTCCATTCCTTCACTGTTACAATCTTTGCAGGATCTACCATAATGCCGTCTGGGTTTATAACATGACCTAGGAATTGGACTTCCCTAAGCCAGAACGCGCATTTGGCGAGTTTTTCATACAACTTATCCTGCTTCAGAACCTCTAAGACTTCCCTTAGGTGATAGTGGTGATCACCTTCATTCTTTGAATAGATAAGGATATTGTCTATGAAGACTATCACTGACTGATATAACATTGGTCGGCATATTCTGTTCATCAAGTCCATAAATGCTGCTGGGGCGTTGGTTAGTCCGAAGGATATCACGAGGAATTCATAATGTCCATAACGTGTGCGAAACGCGGTTTTCGATACATCTTCCTCCCTTACTTTCAACTGAAGGTAACCCGACCTAAGATTGATCTTTGAGAACCAACTCGCCCCTTGTAGTTGATCAAAAATATCGTCTATCCTGGGTAATGGGTATTTGTTCTTAATTTTTCGTTTATTCAGCTCACGGTAGTCGATGCACATGTGCATGCTGTCGTCTTTCTTCTTTACAAATAATATCGGATCGCCCCATGTTGAGATGCCCGGTCTGATAAATCCTTTCTCTGTTAGTTCTTGTAGTTGTGACATTAATTCTTTAGTTTTAGACGGAGCCAATCAGTAGGGTGCCTTGGCTACGGGTTGAGCTCCCGGTAGTAGGTCGATTTGAAATTCTATTTCCCGATCAGGTGGCAAGCCAGGTAGGTCCTCTGGGAACACTTCTTGAAACTTGCACACCACGGGTACATCTTTGAGTTCTTTCGTTTTCATTCTATCATCACCAACATACGCCAGATAAGCTTCGCAACTGCGCCTCATGTAACTTTCGGCCTTAATCATCGAGATGACATTCGACATCGTGCAATTCAAATCCCCATAAACTGTAACACCTGCCACAAAATTGTCTAAGAAATGCCAAGGTTAGAACCTAAAAGGGCTTATGTATCTAAAGTACCAAAGTCCAGGGTTAAAAATAAAAATTTTGATTTATGAGTATATAGCGGACCGCTATCATTTTCCTCAACGGTCCGCAATGAGTAAATGGTCGGATAGCGGACCAATATGGTCCGGATAACGGTCCGACTAGCCGAAATTCCGCCGCAATTTCTCATACTGACACATGTCCTCTGACTCAGCCTTAACATCTGACGCGTGTCTTGATAACGGACCGCTACGTCCTCCATAACGGTCCACTAGCCGTTAAACGAGGTGCGGTGCAATCAGATTTGGACGTGTAGGGCTGACGCAATCATAAGCGGACAGCGGACCGCTACGCCCTACCATATCGGTCCGCTATGGCTCTAAAATTCAGCCTATAAATAGCTTCACGAATTCATTCGTTTTTCTCACTTCCAACTTGTCCATTACACTCTAAATTTGTCTAAGACCTTCCCTAAGCCATTCCCAACGATCCCGGTCCAAGTCCCGCTCATTGTAGTTCTTGCTCTAGGAAGAAAACGCTCATAGAAGTGCTGAAACGCTAGAGACACCAAGTTAGGAGGCTAGCTCTATAATTTCCAACTTAGAGGCTCATTCCTATTATTAAGGTGAATACTTTATCTATTTTAAAATTTGTGTTAAATATTTACGTTTACGAAAATGGTCAAATAAAGGTTAAGGGAATAATGCTCAACGTTCTTCTACGAACAAAGCATTCGGGCCATAGGTATACGTAAAACTTGCAAGGGATACACGGATCTCGGGTGAAAGTCCCGGATTGCGGCTGGTACTTATCTTATAACAATTTCGGAGGTGAAGACCTGGCCATTGTTATAAGGCATGATACCAGTGTATACAGTGGTGCATATGATCAGGGCAAAAGGGCCTGCTGAATGTGTAGATTGAACACAAAGTTGTGATTATGAAATTAATACTTGTTTGTGCCAAACGATTTTATGTCAAGATAATTGTATTCACCAGCGTTCGCGGTGACGTTTCATTTTCAAAATTTTTTAAGGTAACGAATAAAATGTAAAAGAAAAAGGGATACGGGTAGACAAAGGATCTGACCCATGAAATGAGAAATGAAAAGGAGGAAATGCATGTTGGATTCTCAGAACACATGCATAGATAATCCTGAAAAAGAAGAAAAAAGAGATAGGACCAAGGGACTGATCAACCTTGGATTGTACTATTTCCAGTGTCGAACTTGTCCAAAGGAGACAAGAGATGTATTTGATTTCAAACACTGTTTGTAATCAACATAAAAAGTATTTAAATCCCTGTGTTTATGAAATAAATACAAGACTTTTGTTTTCCCACTAGTTTTTATATCTACAAAAAGTAACCCTCGAGGTTGAGAAAATGATGAAATGATCCTCACGAAAAGACTTCCGCTGTATTTTATAAAACAACTCTGAAATCAAAACAGGTACCAATCGAGATCACGTCCGTCCAAGGGGGTGCATGAGGCGGGGTGTGACAAGGTTGGTATTAGAGCCACATGTTTTAGCAAATTAGATACTTGGATCTAGTATCTAAGCTTTAACCATAAGTTTATAACATGCCTCAAGATTAAGAAAGGGAAATAAGGTAACCTTCTGACCGGTATGTAGTTATCTGACAAACGGAATGTTATGTCTAAGGAAATAGTGGTGTATAAATCTCTTCTAGACCCGTCATTCTTTCCTGGGAACATCTCTTTTGAAGGTACTGCTCTGGAAAGATAACCATCCTTGTAGAGCTTTAGTTAAGATAAGGATGCTGGCCTTAGTATCTAAGTCTTAACCAAAAAAGAATAGGATAAGATACTAATACTTTAAGTTGCAGGATGTCTGGAGATAACTCCGTTCCTATTTATTATGATCCTAACCGACCAATTAAGCAAGAATCTACTGAATATCATCATTTGGGTTCACAAATGAATCCCATTTATTCGCCTTATTATAAATATGATCCATTTGCTATCATTCCGGATATTAGTACTCCTGAATATCAGCCCCAATCTTATGATACTTCAAACCAATGGATGGAAGTTGGATCCAATTTTAGCAATTGGAATACCGATGCCCCATTAATACAGAAAAATGATGAGGCTGAGTCTAGTCAAATTCATCAGAATATATCTGTAGAAGAAGATCCTTCTGAAGAAGAATCTAATCCTCTTAACTTTGAATCTCCAGTTTTGTACGATCCTTACATTTTTTCTAAACCAGTTTATCATGGTGCTTTTGAAAATTATTTCCAAGCTCTTCCGGAATATCAAAATGCTTATAATGATATTATGGTAGGACTTCGTGAGCCTCCACCTAAATTCGGTTATGAGCATAGTATGCCTTCTTATTCTATTGAGTGTCTAGATCGTTCATTGTGACAAACGGACGAGGTAACAGGACAGAAAATTATGGATAAGGCAAGGACGCAATTTTATGGACAACAGGTGTACGAATATGGAGAAAACCTGATGATCCTTGGAAAAGAACTAATGAAGAATTAAAACCTTATGTTGTAATTTTATTTTGATGTAATGTATTTTCAATATAATAAACGTCGTTTAGTTTTTATTTGAACAAATATGGTTGGAAAAGGCAAAGGTCCTAGATTTCTTCAAAAATTTGCGCCGGCTAATTATTTTGAACGTAAAACAAATGAAACAACTATAGAAAATAATGAGAAAACTGAAAGTTCTACTTTCAGAAGTCTCGGAGAAATAGGAAACCATAGTGTTCCCTATAATCCTTCTATAAGTTTTCATTCTGCTCCCACTGCTGGAAGCTATAATATCACTCCAATATACTCACATAATTTTCATGAGGGATACACTGAAATGCCTTATGAGAATAAATGTGTTCCCGAAGAAGAAGAAGGAGCTAATTCTAATAAACTCTACGTTCCTTACTATGAGACTGTTCCTTACCTGCTCCTCATATAAATGAGAATGCATCAGGAAGTGAAAGAGAACAAATGTTATTGAACCGAATACTTGAGCTGGAATGAGAAAAATCTGAAGTCAAAGCTCGAAATGCTTTGTTAGTTCAAGCTCTTGAAGAAATTTTTTTTAGAAATTATTAGGAACAATAATTTCTATATGTATAGTTTCTCTTGTATATATATTTCGTCAATAAAAAGTTTTGTTTTTTATTCCAGTCTTATTTCTCTTATAGTATGTCTAAACAAACCGGACCATCTATAACACCAGAGGTAAAAAGAAGCAAGCGGTGGTTGAAAATGCTGCTGAAATTACTTCTTCTCGTAAAGAACTTCTGAAAATGATCAAGGAAGGAATCAAGAATTCTCTTCCAATGATTTTTACTGAAATGGAAAAGAGGCAGGCCGATAAATTATATGCTCAACCATTAATTCCAAAATCCGTCAATTCTCAACGTATATCTCAACATACTAGAACCATTACCTAATCCAAACCAGTTACTCTCAAACCAGAGGGTTCTGCCACTCATCGCACCAAGAAAATATAGAGAGAAGAATTCTACCATAATTCCTCAGAAGAAGAAGGAATGGGGAATAATTAAGTTCATATAGAGAAGAAAATGAAGATTGTTGGCTGTACCTACAAGATGTTCCAAGACTGCATTGCCCGATCCTTGAGTGAAAACTGGAACAGTACCAGTTTCACCTCATCAGCTGTGAATCCTTGACCACCAGTGGTCCCATACGTAGCCTCATATTCAGAAAGATGTGTGTAAGGCTCTTCAGTAGCTCTACCAAAGAAGTGTGGGAGGATCCCAAGACAACCCGATCTGATTTCAAATGCATTCCCCCTACGGACTGGAGGGATGATAGGAGATACATTCAAAGCTAGAGCGGGGCTGAAGTGGTTGTCCACCCCTTGATCATGTCTTTGTGTTTGAATGTTTCCGGGATGTCTATACCTGTTCTCGCGTTCCAAATTACCCAAATGCCCCTGATTGTTTCTCGGTTGAAACCCATAATCTGCTCTCGGCGGTGGTTGCACCCATCCATCTACCATATTCTGTCTTTGATTTTGGAGAGGGAATGCCTCCTGGTGGTTTAAATCATACCACTCTTCTTCTTCATTCCAATTCTCATGTTAAGAACCATGCTGTGGATGATGGCTGCGTCCCGGTGATACAGGTTCATTATCTCCAAATTCAGAGTTGCTTGAAGAGCTATCATAGGGTTGATAGGGCTGGTTTTGGTGATCTTGGAAAATTGGTTGGCGGTTTGGTGGAGGTTGTTGGTATCGTGGTGGTGGTTGATTTATGGAGGTTGTTCTTGGTTTTGTGGAGGAGGCGGTTGGTTCTGAGGTCGTTGTTGTTTTTGGTTTGGAAATAAGAGATTTGGTAATGGTGGAATAGGTGGGTTTGGTCCCCCACCTTGGTTAGGATCTAGGTTTACAGGTTGGTTCTGTGACATTCTCACAGATGGACTGTCAAGCTTTTCAAGAATGGTTTGGACTGTTCCTTGGAGCTTTCTATTAGCTCTTGCTGCTCTCTCTATCTCTGGATCAAAAAGTAATGGTGAAGTTCTTCCTGAGCGTCTAGTATGCATAAAACTGTCCCTACACACGTAAGCACAAAATTAGTAGCCCTGAACAAGATAAATCAAAAATAGCACTTTGCACACAAATTCCCCGGCAACGACGCCATTTTGATCGCGTTGTCAAGGCTAATCAAAAACAATAATAAAAACTACTTCTTAGCTACATAGACTGCAGACAGGGAAGTATGGTTGTCGAATCCACATTGAACTAGTGGAGAATGCTATTCAATTCAAAACTATTCAACGACTACTAAAGGTTAAAACTTTATCAATCAAACTAATGTAATTTGTAAAAAGCAACGAACATTAACTTTTGGAAAACTATTAGAGAAAAACGACCACTCCGGGTTTCAGATTCAGCAACACAAACACACAATTTTAGTTTCAAATCAGATAGGAGATTACATAGACATAACCTTGTTTAACTGTTTAACCCAATCACACAATAACAAATTCAATCACAAAATTAGATTATTCCCGATGCAAGAAAACCAAGAAACGATGATAGATGTGACAAATCAATAACATGCAATTGTTCATAAATTAAACACACAATTGAATTCAAAGAACTTAAGAGGTTCACAAAACTTCAATCCAAATTGATAATCAACTAAAATCATACGAATACATGCATAAATCGTTCACCCGGAGGGATCATAGAGAGCTTAGCCGCTCATGATTGTCGAAAACAGCAAAGTAATTATCTTGAAACTTACAATCATTGAAATTTAAAAACAATTGACCAAAGAACTCTTGAAATCGCCTTAGATCTCCTCTGGGACGGCTGGAAAGAAGATAATTCGATAATGGGAGTCACCATTGGTTTATAATTGGAATTAGGTTTAATTTGCCGTAAAACCCTTTCTTCGCGTGTCACGAACATTTCTGGCTGGGTCTTCGAGTGTCGCGAAGACCAAATTAGTCGGGGCCACTTTTCAAGACCTTCGCGTGTCGCGAAAAAAGTCTCCCAGGTCTTCGCGTGGCGTGAAGACCCTAAAATCCATGAATTTGACTTTTTAGCTTTGACTTCTCTTTTCTTTGACTTCCCGAGCTTTGTACCTTCTTTATTTTCTTCATATACTCCAGCTCTTTTAGCACATTTATCATGTAACACATCAAACTTCCAAACACACGTAAAACCTACTCGATATACAAAACTAAACTACTAAACTATACAAAAACCGACATTTATACTCGGGATATTTGACCCTACATCATTAGCCTCTAACCAAGCCCGTATCATGTGTGATAAGAAAGCTATAGAGCTTCATCTTTCGCAAGGCAATATCATCACTATAAATGTTGAAAAATTATCTAACTCTGTTGGAATAATTTCTATGCTGAAAGCCACAAAATATTTACGAAAATGATGCTTATCATACCTTGTATCTGTAACCACCGACACTAAAAAGAATATTGAAGATGTGCCGGTTTTAGCTGACGTTCCTGATGTTTTTCCCAACGAACTGCCTCCAATTCCACCGAAAGAGAAGTGGAGTTCAGAATTAATCTCGTACCCGGTACGACACCGATTGCCAAAGCCCCGTAGAGATTAGCTCTAACGGAAATGACAGAATTATAGAAACAGTTGGATGAGTTGCTTGAGTAAGGATTCATCAGACCAAGCTCGTCGCCTTGGGGAACTCCGGTCTTTTACGTTAAGAAGAAAGACGGTTCGATGCGCATGTGTATCGA
Source organism: Smallanthus sonchifolius (assembly GCA_023525975.1). Lineage (NCBI taxonomy): Eukaryota > Viridiplantae > Streptophyta > Magnoliopsida > Asterales > Asteraceae > Smallanthus > Smallanthus sonchifolius. The sequence goes on along the minus strand of CM042028.1, from coordinate 12,259,007 downwards.
CTATCATGAGCTGAATAAAGTCATGATTAAGAACCGTTATCCGCTTCCCAGGATTGATGATCTTTTTGATCAACTCCTGAGAGCTCAATGTTCCTCAAAAATCTATCTTCGTTCTGGATATCATCAATTGAAGATCCAGGAAGAAGACATTCCTAAAACAGCTTTCAGAACTCAATATGGTCATTATGAGTTTAAGGTAATGCCGTTCGGACTCACGAATGCACCAGCTGCTTTCATGGACATGATGAATCGAGTTTGCAAACCTTACTTGGATAAGTTCGTTATCGTATTCATTGAAGATATCTTAATTTTTTCCAAAAGTAAGGAAGAGCATGCAAGTAATCTGAAAGTCTTGCTTGAACTCTTAAGAAATGAAAAGCTATATGCTAAGTTCTCAAAAGGTGAATTCTGGTTGTCAGAAGTTCAATTTATTGGTCATGTCATTAATGCTAACGGTATCCAAGTAGATCCCATTAAAATCAAAGCATTATCCAAATGGGAAACCCCGAAGTCTCCGACTGAAATCTGATGTTTTCTCGGTTTATCTGGTTACTATCGGAGATTTATCCAACATTTCTATTGAATTGTTGTTCCATTAACTTCTCTGACTCGCAAGTCAGTTAAGTATGAATGACGACCTAAGCAATCTGAAGCCTTTGAAACTCTAATACAGAAACTGACACAAACACATATACTGGCTTTGCCAGATGGAAATAAAGGCTTTACAGTTTACCGTGATGCTTCACACCCCGGTTTCGGTTGTGTGTTAATACAAGGGAACAAAGTTGTTGCTTATGCTTCTCGTCAATTGAAAACTCACGAGGGGAATTATACGACTCATGATTTAGAATTAGGCGCCATAATCTTCGCACTGAAATTATGGAGGCACTATCTATATGGAGTCAAATTCACTATATTCACTGATCACAAAAGCCTAAAGTATATATCCAGTTAAAAAGAGCTTAATATGAGCCAAAGGCATTGGACGGAAGTCCTAAATGATTACGATTGCGAAATCTGTTATCATGAAGGCAAAGCTAATGTTGTAGCAGACACGTTGAGTAAAAAAGAACATAAGAAACCTAAAAGAGTTCGTGCTTTAAAACTCGATCTTCAAATCGATCTTAGTACTCGTATTAAGGAATCTCAAAAGATTGCTCTACAATAACCAAACCTTGAGAAAGAAGGCTTGGGAGTTATGATCGACCCATTGGTCAAGGGCAAAGATGACATTCTTAGAATGAATAAGAGAATCTGGGTTCCTATTTATGGAAACGTATGTGAAGAAATTCTCGAATAAGCTCATAAATCCAAGTATACGATGCATCCTGGAAGCGATAAAATGTACAAAAACCTAAAAGCCAATTATTGGTGGATAGGGATGAAGAAACATATCGCTATCTATGTTGCAAAATGCTTAACTTGTTCTCAAGTTAAAGCTAAACATCATAAGTCATCTGGCTTGTTACAGCAACTTGAAATTCCTATCTGGAAATGGGAAATGATAAACATGGATTTCATTACCAAACTTCCCTGAACCAGCCGAGGAAATGATAATATCTGGGTTATCATTGATAAACTTACTAAGTCTGCTCATTTTCTTCCCATGAAAGAAACATTCAACATGGATAAGTTGGCACAACTATATGTTAATGAAATCATGTCATTACACGGTGTGCCACTATCTGTTGTGTCAGATAGAGATAGTAGTTTTACTTCTCGATTCTGGCAAAGCTTTCAAAAATCCCTAGGTACAAAACTGAATCTTAGCACTGCCTTCCATCCTCAAACGGAAGGGCAGAGGGAAAGAACTATCCAAACTCTAGAAGATATGTTAAGGGCTTGTGTTATTGATCTTGGAGGAAGTTGAGATGACCGCTTACCTCTAATGGAATTCTTCTATAACAATAGTTATCATACGAGTATACAGGCAGCTCCTTCTGAAGCCTTATACGATCATAAATGTCGAATTCCCATCTATTGGTCCGAAATAGGAGAAAATCAGTTGTCTGGACCTGAAATAGTCCATGAAACAACCGATAAAGTAATTCAAATATGAGATAGATTGAAAGCGGCTTAAGATCGTCAAAAGAGTTATGTTGATAGAAGACGAAAGCCGTTAGAATTCAATGTCGGTGACAATGTTCTGTTGAAAGTTTCTCCATGGAAAGGCGTTGTAAGTTTTGGAAAGAAAGGAAAATTAAGTCCTAGATTCGTAGGACCATTCAAAATCTTGAAAAGAGTTAGGCCTGTGCCCTATCAACTCGAATTACCAGAAGAAATGAATGGAGTACACAATGAATTCCATGTGTCAAATCTACGCAAATGTTTGGTAGATGAAACTCTGGTAATGCCCCTACAAGACATAGAGGTAAATGGAAAGTTGAAATTTATGGAACAACCTTTGCAAATCGAGGACACGCAGGAAAAGAAATTGAAAAGAAAGAAACTGATGATTGTGAAAGTGAAATGGAACTCCAAACGTGGACCTGAGTACACGTGGGAACTAGAGTCCGAAATAAAAAAGAAATATCCTCACTTGTTCGAGTAATATCGGGGAAGAGATTAAGACAAGGTGGGGTGAATGTAACACCTGCCACAAAAATGTCCAAGAAATGCCAAGGTTAGAACCTAAAAGGGGTTTGTGTATCTAAAGTACCAAAGTCCAGGGTTAAAAATGAAAATTTTGATTTCTGAGTAGATAGCGGACTACTACCATTTTCCTCAACGGTCCGCAATGAGTAAAGGGTCAAATAGCGGACCGATATCGTCCAGATAGCGGACTCCTATCATTTCTTATACTGACACGTGTCCTATGACTCAGCCCTAACATCTGACGCGTGTGTTGATAATGGACCGCTACGTCCTCCATAACGGTCCGCTAGCCGTTAAACAAGGTGCGGTCCAATCAGATTTGGACGTGTACGACTGACGCAATCATAGGCGGATAGCGGACCGCTACGCCCTACCATAACGGTCCGCTATGGGTCTGAAATTCAGGCTATAAATAACATCACGAATTCACTTATTTTTCTCACTTCCAACTTGTCCATTACACTATAAATTCGTCCAAGAGCTTCCTTAAGCCATTCCCAACGATCCCGGTCCAAGTCCCGCTCATTGTAGTGCTCGCTCTAAGAAGAAAACGCTCATAGCAGTGCTGAAACGCTAGAGAAACCAAGTTAGGAGGCTAGCTCTATAATTTCCAACTTAGAGGCTCATTCCTATTATCAAGGTGATTACTTTATCTTTTCTAAAATTTGTGTTATATATTTACATTTATGAAAATGGCCAAATAAAGGTTAAGGTAATAATGCTTAACGTTCTTCTACGAACAAAGCATTCGGGCCATAGGTATACGTAAAATTTGCAAGGGATACACGGATCTCAGGTGAAAGTCCCGGATTACGGCTGGTACTTATCTTATAACAATTTCGGAGGCAAAGACCTGGGCATTCTTATAAGGCATGATACCAGTCTATACATTGGTGCATATGATCAGGAGAAAAGGGCCTGCTGAATGTGTAGATTGAACACAAAGTTGTGATTATGAAATTAATACTTGTTTGTGTCAAATGATTTTATGTCAAGATAATTGTATTCACAAGCGTTCGCGCTGATGTTTCATTTTCAAAATATTTTCAGGTAATGAATAAAATGTAAAGGAAAAAGGGATACGGGCAGACAAAGGATCTAACTCATGAAATGAGAAATGAAAAGGATGAAATGCATGCTGGAATCTCAGACCTCATGCATAGATACTCCTGAAAAAGAATAAAAAATTAGATAGGACAAAGGGCTAATCAACCTTGGATTGTACTATTTCCAGTGGCTCGAACTTGTCCAAAGGAGACAAGAGATGTATTTGATTTCAAACACTGTTTGTAATCAACATAAAAAGGGTATTTAAATCCCTGTGTTTATGAAATAAATACAATACTTTTGTTTTCCCACTGGGTCTTGATATTTACAAAAAGCAACCCTCGAGGTTGAGAAAATGATGAAACGATCCTCACGAAAAGACTTCCGTTGTATTTTATAAAACAACTTTGAATTCAAAATAGGTACCGATCGATATCACACCCGTCCAAGGGGTGCCTGAGGCGGGGTGTGACATAAACCGTAATCGGACTGTCGTCAGTAGCTTTGAGATGTATCGTCTTTCGTTTACATACGATTTGTGCTTCGTTGGCAGCTAGCCAATCCATGCCCAATAGTATGTCAAATCCTTCTAAGGTTAGAAGGTACAATCTAGAAGAAAACTTATGGCCCTCTATTTATATCATGCAATTTTCAGTCATTTGGATAACTACTGCGTTTCTACCAACAACAGTTTCTATGCTAAAGGCCCTTCTAAGGTTGTTGATTGTGCAGTCTAGTTTGCGGCTAAATACATTGGATATGTTACACCCTACTTATTTCTTATTTTATCAGAGTATTAGATTGCGGAAAATGGTACCAGATTTTTCAAAACCTTGTCATTAAATGACTAAGGTATAACTTTTATTATAATTATTGTTTTTACACAAGATGATACATTTACATCTTTTTTTTACATAGGGATCTTTCAACTCCGATAGCTCTGTACTCAGGAAGCTTCATTCCACGTGTTTTTTTCCTGCAATGTTTGGAAAATGTTTTTGAATTAGCTTTCGCTAAGAAAGTACACTACATCTTTCATTTTATTATGAACCCTTTAGGTTCTTATTATTATTCAAGTTTCCCAGGCTCTCGGCGGCCCCGTGACCATCTCCGGACGTACCTCCGGTCACCTCATTCGTATATTTTATAGAGATAAAGACTGATGGCTACAAAATTCTCTTAGTATATCTGCTGTGGACTCAACAATTTTGATAACTGATGAAGCTGCTGTGGATGAGGTATATGCTGTGGATAGTTAAGTTCTGCTGCTGAAGAACTACTATGCTGCGGATAGCTTTGTCGGCTGAAGTCCAAAGTTGCTACTGATAGGCTTCTCAGCAGCATCAAACATTGATGCTGCTGATAGGCAAATCATCAGCAGCTTTGACTTTACTACTGACACCTTTTGCTGCAACACTGACAAATCTATCAGTAGAACGAATGTTATTGGTGCAGATGACAAAAGACAATGCCTCAATTCTGATTTGTCCTGCAATGATTACTGAGAAGACGTTTGTTTGCTGTTGTCTTTTCATTGTAGAAGTCTTTTCACTGCAGTTGTCTTTTTCCTACTTGTCCTTATGTTGTAAAACAATAGTAGTATAGCTTCTCATCAGTTCAAGATCAACGACTTGTGTTTGATCTGATCCTTAGAATCAAGGGTCTGTCTTGATTCTAAGTTCCTTTATATGTATTGTTCTTCTTCTTTGTAATTCAAGCTTCCTTAGAGTTTTCTCTGTAATTTTGTAAACTTTGAAGATCAATACAATTTGCATTTATCAGTTTCTTCACTGCTTCTTATTACTTTGCATAGTTGTGATTGTTTCCGCCAATCTCAACTAATCAGAACCATCTTGTAAAAAAATGACCATACAAGTGGTATCAGAGCCAGGTTCTCAGATTAAGCAAACTCACCTTTGTTTAATCACTCTCTGGTTCTATTACTATTATCTCTTTGCTGCACATCATCCATCCAATGTATGGCACAAAATACTAGATTTGATGATATTGGAAGCCTTCACAGACCACCAAGGCAGGTGTCTGGGGAAGATTATGACATGTGGAAAAACAGAATGGAAAGCTTCTTATGTTATCAAGAATATGGAATGTGGAAATCCATAATTGATGGTCCTTATGTGCCTATGGTGGCCTCTACTGATTCCGGAGGTCCATCTGTTCCCAAAGAAGCTTCAAAATATTCAAAAGATGATATTAAGAAGATGAATGTAGACTTTAAAGCTCTAGGAGCTATACAGATGTGCCTGCCAAATGAAGTGTTTCACAACTTCAGAGAATATAAGACTGCTAAAGAGCTATGGGAAGCTCTTGAGAAGATGTTTGCTGGATCTGAAGAGGTTAAGGAAAACAAGAGAGACATCCTGAAGCAACAATATGAAAATTCCGTATACAAGGATGGTGAGTTTCTTACAATCCTGTACAACAGCTACACTTATCTCGTGGGTGAGCTGCTGTGCTCTAAGGTCAAGCTAGAGAATGAGGATATTCTCAAGAATTTCATCATATCCCTTCCAAGTTGCTGGACACTCTATACAGTGTCAATTAGAAGAACTGAAAAATTGAAGACTCTCACAATGACTGAGCTGTTTGGTATGTTAAAGACATATGAGCTGGAAATAATTCAAGCTAGAGAGAGAAAATCAGGTTATTCTACACCCTCATCATCCACCACAGCCTCTGCTTTACACCATCGATCACAGCCGAAGCACACCAAACAAAACCCTCAATCGGGTTCCCATACAACACACGCCAAACAGAAAAAAATACGCACGAAAATTATACGGGGATTACCTTATCGAAGTGAGAGGCCACGTTGCCGGAAACCACCGCCGAACCACCTCCTCGTCGCCGTGTCGCTTCTCTGGTTCTCCTTCTGCCGTCGCACACCTAGGGTCAAGAATGGCCCTAGGGTTTGCGCAAGTGTGGTTCTTATACCACATGATGTTTCACTCGGGTCCCTGTGTTTCCTCCTTTGCGCGTTTCGACCTCAAACTGTACATTAAACGACTAACCGGGTCTTACTCTATACGTTAAATCATGCTTCACATGAAAACCTTAAAAACCTCTCATTTAACAAAGAGTCGAGTCCCCTGCTAACTTAAACCATAAATTTTTGGATTTTCGGGATGTTACAAGTCTACCCCCCTTAAAAGAGGATTCGTCCTCGAATCTTGTGTCGGCACAAACCAACACGGCTCGTCTTTCTATTCTCACACATGCACCCAATCCCTTTGGTGCCAAGCATTCGCCTTTGCTCTTACCGAATCTATTATTTTGCTTTGCAACTCAACCACCACCCTTGGTGTTCAGAGACGTTTGTTCCGTTGCCCGCTTTCAAATGTTCCCCCATTACTTATCCCTCCAGCCGCCACTTAGACTGTACCACAATGTCTATTTCCTGCTCCCCGTCACATTTCCCTAGTTTATCCACGACACCTTTCTCGTCGTTCCTTGTATAGTCTTGATGATCTCGTCCCTACGACGGTCATCTGCCTAAGTAAGGTTTCTTAGTTCACGTGAATGGGTTCATTCATCACCCTTCCAAAGTGAAGCCGTCATACTTCTCGCCCCATATCTTGATCGTCATATTTTTAAAATTTCAGCACTCCAACTTTGGGGTATTTGCACTTTGGCCCCTCGACTTTTATATTTTCCTAAAAATTGGGGTGTTACAATATAAAACTTTACTAGCACCAGAATCAAAAAATATAGCAGCATGTTTCGTCATTAACTAGGAACGTACCTATCACGACATCAGGGTTTCCTCTAGCTTCTTCTTCCGTTAAGGTATATGCTCGAGTCCTAGCCTTGGGCTTTTTTCGCTCTTTCCCCTTCCCCGAACTAGTCTGTCCAGTTCTCCTGCAGTTCTTCGTCAGGTGAGAAAATCCCCCACATCCCTGGCACTCGACATTCTTCAGACATTCTTTGGAGTAGTGCCCAGCCTTTCTGCATTATAGCACATGGTTGAGCCAGCTCGACACTCACCATGGTGTTGTGTTGGAACTAATTGTAGGCCATCGCATATAAAACAAGGTGAACACGGAAGATTTCTTTGTATATAGAAGATTTCGAATGAAATACATTTTGACCTAAATAGTTTTCGGACGAAATCAAAATTTGTCTTATTAGTATAAATACTTGTATTATTTGAAAGCTTTGTAAGAGGGAGTTCATTTGCAATATCAATATAGACTTGAGATTTACACCTTTAACTATGTTTTTCTGATCCGATCTCGTTTCTTGATTATTATACTTGATTCTTGTTTCTCTATCGTGATAGATTGAATCTGCTATGAATAACCGGCTTTCACAAGTGGTATAAGAGCTTTCGGTGCTCGGTTTTAGGGTTTTCTAGCAAGATTCAAGTTTTCTTCAAGTTTTCACATTTTCGAGATTCAAAAGTCTTCAAATTGGATCATTTTCGGCGCCATTTTCGACTATCTAGCATGTATAACAATGGAGATAAAGTTATGAATAATTTTCGGTGCTTAATTTGACGTTCGAGAGTTCCAGGTCGAGATTTTACGTGTTTCAGATGCATCGTCCGAAATCTCTTGTTTGAAGGGTCCGAAAAGTGATTTCGTCTGAAATCTTTTTTTGACAGTTTTTTTCCAAAATCTTTTCGTCCGAAAATTCTGTCCGGAATCTTTTTCGGTCGAAATTCTGTCCGAAATCTTTTTCGGTCGAAAACTTTGACCGAAATCTTTTTCGGTCGAAATAGTTTTTGGTCAAAAACTCTGTCCGAAATAGTTTTCGGTTGAAAACTTTTGCGTTAAAAAATTTTCAACTCAAAAAATAAATAAATAAATAAAAAATTGGAGGATGTTTAAACCTACGTTTCGGGCTGATTATGAAAAAATGAGGTAGTTAAAAAAAAATTCTCGATGGCTTACGAAGATTGTGTACATAAGGTATTTGTAAATGGACTATGGTATGTTCATCCAGATCTTGTTAAATCAGCATGTGTAAATAAGGAAGATAAGAAAAGACAAGCAAGACAAGACATATTAAAGAAAAGATATCAAGTCTTCACACGCGCTGAAGGAGAATCTTTGACTGATCAATATCACAGATATGTGAGACTGATAAATGATCTAAAGGATGTTGATATTGAATATGACAAATCAGAAGTCATGGATAATTTTCTCAATGCGCAACCAGGGGAATGGATGATGTATAAACTGTACATCATAAATAGAGGACTAAAATATATAACACATTAGAGGATTTGTGTGTAAAGTTAAAGTTGGACGCACTCAAAGCGGATAAGGACAGATTAGTGATCAAAGGAGGATACGGTTATGATTTTCAAGGAAATTGTAAACGTACTGAAGCAGTGAAAGAATCATAGGAACTTAAAGCTTATTCTGAACTGCTCAATGAAAATATGTGTTATGTGGAGTGTTTTGAGAAAATTGCTGAATACAAGAAACAAAATCAACTTCTGATGAATGCATTGAATCATGCACATACTAAGATTGATGACTGTGTCAAAGAGAATTCTCATTTGAAGCTTAAGTTAAAGAGAACGAATTATGAAATTAAACTGTTGATTGCTAAAAGAGAAACGGAAAAGAAATTGTTGACAGAGAAGATGGAGAAAGTTGCAAATACAACAATTAATGTTGATAAAATAAATATTTCAGGGAAAGTTACTAGTGGGATCATTGAAGCTCAAATACATGAAAAAGTAAAGTCTTGGCTTGGATATAAAAATACCGGTGAAAACATTGAGACTTAAGTTAATGATAAAGTGAATAGTGAGCTTGGATACAAAATGTTTCTCCTCCGTTTACTATAAATGGATTTTATTCACAGATGTCTCAACCATACATTCCAGAGCCATTTGTGTTAAATGTTTATCCTTCGTTAGAGCCAAAGAGAAATTATGAAGCAAAGGAAGTTGAATCGAAGATTCCAAGTGATCCTGCTTCTGATGATGATTGTGTTAGTGCCACATGTGAAGAAACTCAAGAATGTGTGGATTATTTTGACAATAAGGGTGGCTTAGGGTTCAAGAAAGAAAGTTCCCATAATGCTAATGCCATCCCATTCATTTAAAATAAATTTACTCCACTTATGTTTGTGAAAGAAGGAGTAGGGAAAAAGCCAAGAGTTGAAAAGTCAAATTCTAAAGACAAGTCAACATCTCGAAAGGGGCCTTATCAAAGAATATGTACTGCTTTGAAAAATGTTTTAGCTGTGGAAAGCAGGGTCATTTAGCAAGAGATTGTTTTACTAAGAAACAAAAGTCTCCCATACAGAAGATCATTTCTCAACCTCAGAGAAAGGTTCAAGAAAAGTTTGGTAAAGCTATTAGTAGGTTGAAGATGTTCTGGACGTCAAAACCAAAACGAGATTGGCAGGTCAAAGCTAAACCAAGACAAGTTTGGAGAGTTAAAGCTTCGAGTCCAAAATCCAACTCTGATGATGCAAAGTGTATGGGGGAGTTTGGTAGAATTCTCGTGTTTTGATATGCAATGGCCCAGGGGGAGATTTTTGGAACTAATTGTAGGCCATCACATATAAAACAAGCTGAACACGGGAGATTTCTTTGTATATAGAAGATTTCGAACGAAATCTTTGTCCGAAATAGTTTTTGGACGAAATACATTTCGACCGAAATGTATTTCAGACAAAATCAAAATTTGTCTTCTTAGTATAAATACTTGTATTGTTTGAAAGCTTTGTAAGAGGGATTTCATTTGCAATATCAATAGAGACTTGAGATTTACACCTTTAACTATTTGTTTCTGATCCTATCTCGTTTCTTGATTATTCTACTCGATTCTTGTTTCTCCATAGTGATAGATTGAATCTGCTATTAATAACCAGCTTTCACATGTTTTTACCCGCATTTCGTGCAAGTTTCATACTCATCGGTTCTCGGCTTGTTAGCCTCAGCTGTAACATTTCCCTTTCCAGTCCCCTTAGACGGTTTTTCCCATTTCCTCTTTGTTGCCTCCAGCGCTGGGTCCTCGTTAGCATAATCGTCATAGACGATTCCAAAAACATTTACCACCGAACCGAAGGTCGAGGGTAGATTAGCTTTCACGTGAACACGGACCGTTTGGGGTAGGCCCTTGACATAATACTTGATCAACGTTTCTTCAGTCTCCACCATATGGGGTATTAGCTAAGCTAGCTCATTGTACCTTGAGGTGTACTGACGATGAGTCATGTTGCCAACCTTGAAGTTCAAAAACTCGTTCTCCACTCGGTCAATCTCGTTCAGTGGGCAGAACTTCTTGATCAATAGTACCTTAAGGTCATCCCAGATCATCCTTTTGAGAGCATTCGGCGACTTGGACCTCTGAGTACTTCTCCACCAACTAAGTGCTTCGTTGGTGAAGGAATGAGCAACAAATTTAATGGCTTGGTCAACTCTACATTCACTGATACTAATCACTCCATTCATTCTTTCGATCCAATCGAAAGTGTCAATAGAATCCTTCTTCCCGTTAAACTTGGGCGGGTCGTAATCGTTAAAGCCCTTTTAGGTGCATCCCCGAGTATTCAGTCCCACATTCACCTCGTCTCCATCACTGTCAAAAACTTTCTCCTCGGGGTGTTCCTCCTCCTCTAGTTTACTCTTCTTTAAAGCTTGAGTTAACATGTCGGGCAATACGTCTTTCACAGTGAAGATGACTTCTCGGGAAATGGCATCCCAAACCTCGGGTTCCAGTTGCAGAGGTCCGTCATTTCCATCCTCCGGTGGAGTCACATTGTAACATCCCAAAAATAGTAAATAAATAAATAATAACGCGATCGAGATTTAATCGTCAAAAAAAGAAAAAGGATAATGGATGGGCTTGGGCTCGGCTTCAATGGGCCGAGGGAAGCCCAGGTATATAAGAGGCAAGGCAGCCTTCTTCTCTGCTCATCCCTCACTCACGCAACTTCTAGAGAGAGAAAGGAGAGCTCGGGTCTAGAGAGAGAATGTTGACGGATCGTCCCGGAATTGAAAGAGAACGTTACTGCTAAGCTCGTGAGCAAAACCTCTGAATCAGAACCCCAATCCAGGTAACGATTCGACCCTAAACTGAGTTTTTGTTTAATTTAGGATTTTCGGGTTTTGGCTAAAAAGGTAACGTTTTTGCGGATGAAACTTGAAAATGAGCTTAGGTATAGCATCTAGAATGAAAACCGAACGTTTTGATCAAAGAAAATTTAGATACCGACACGATCAGATGCGCATGCAGAACCTTCGGGTTTTTTTGGGGAAGAAGACTGATTCATCGAAACTACTAGTTTCGATGTAGGTGAATCCATCGAAACTACTTAGTTTCGATATATATACAGACACATCGAAACTACCATAGTTTCGATATATATACAGACCCATCGAAACTACCTAGTTTCGATATGCCCACGATCCGAAGCTAAGATAATACATAAGTTACTTACCGAAACTACCATAGTTTCGATATGAACCCATGACTCGAAACTACCAAGTTTCGACATAAGCAACCTATCGAAACTACCAAGTTTTGACATAAGCAACCTATCGAAACTACCAAGTTTCGACATAAGCAACCTATCGAAACTACCAAGCTTCAACATAAGCAACCTATCGAAACTACCAAGTTTCGACATAAGCAACCTATCGAAACTACCAAGTTTCGACATAAGCAACCTATCGAAACTACCAAGTTTCGACATAAGCAACCTATCGAAACTATCAAGTTTCGATATAAGGAAATCCATCGAAACTACTAGGTTCAAGCATAGTAATGTCTAGTGTCATCTAGGAGCACTACCTTACGTGTATGACTTTATTATACAGATTGTGAGTGACATTAGTGACGCTCAGTAGCCAGCTAAGTGTATTTCAGAAACTACTCATCAGGTGAGTTCTATGTGCCCCCCCTTCTATGTTATGTGCAAATCATTTAAAATGTTTTGGGGCTGAAGTGTATACACTAAATGAATAAATGCTATAAATGCCAATGTGATCATACGTGGTATACAAATATGTATATTTATATATATATATATATATATATATGAAGATGAATCAGGAATAAAGAATGAAACGTATGGCTATAAAGAATGAATGAAAGAAGGACATAAAGTAAATGAATGAAATCTTGCTTTATATTTTATATATTGCATGTTATGAATGTATGTAAATGTTAAGGACGCTTCGATGACAACGGCTACTTATGTAGACGGACGACCACGTAACTATTTTGCAACCGGGAAAAAGTACGTTCCTTCGCAAGCTAGGACGTACGAAAGGCATAATTGGGCGGTCGAAGCAATTGCCTTATAATAGTATAAAGGTTGCATAAACAATAGTTCGCGTGGGAAACGGATGCCTTAGGGCAGACGGGAGAATATTTACGGACTAAGACGGTAGGACGGGTAAGACGGACGGCCGAAGGGTGGCCGGACGGTTTAAGACGGACGGTTTCTAGGACCGGACGAGTAAAAGGGCTATGACGGTAGCTTAAGGGCGTATGTCTTTGTGACATATGCAGTAAAAGACGGGTTGATCACCCTTATGTGTATGACCAATGAATGTAAAGGAAAGTAAAGGTGAATGCATAACAATGTATTCACACAAGAAAGATGAAAGCAAAGTAAAAGTTATGAATACGTATTTGTTATCTTTTGTATATAATTATGTATACTTTTAAAGATATAATGTTTATACCTAATCATATTAAACTAGAACTCACCAGCGTTAGCTGACTTTTAGTATACATTTCAGGTAACAAAGGAAAGGGTCGTGCGAAGGCGTAAAGGCTGCCCGGCATGTGACTGACATCCCACCTTATGTTTTGTTTAGACAATGGTTAATGTTTTGAATGTTAAGACTTCCGCTGTAATGTACTCAAATGTTGAATGTTTCCGCTGTGTTTGAATGTTTTTAATTAAAAGTTTAGTAATTAATGACTATGTTTATGAGTAAATCCAACAAGTGAGGTTACCCGGGAAAAGGGCCTTACAAGTTGGTATCAGAGCAATAGTTTGAGAGATTCAGGCATCCCTAAATGTCTGGACTCAAGCTGATTATGGGACCAATGCACGGATGTCAGTCTGGGTAGCCAACTCCAACGCCAGCATGGTAAGTAAGTTCAAAGGTTAATACACTTGGATAGGGATAGATACCATAACTTAGAACAAATAGATGTCAATGTCACAACCGATTTGAAGAGTTTTGAACACGAAAAGCAATGTAAATTTCTAATCACAAACCGGTCACTATAATTAAAAATTTACCTTGTTCGTACTGTTCTAAGACTATGATCTGAGAGAATGACATTGATGTATTCCCTTTATGACCATCAGGAAACTAGGAACTATGGCTGGAGGAGGAAGAACTGGACGCCGAGGCGGTCGTACTGGCCGAGTGGGTAGACCTCCATTGAATCGAAGAAGTGAAGAGGAAGAGAGTGTGCACGCAGAACACACTGAGAGTGTGCACGAAACTAATTTGACCCCAACTGGGGACGGCAATCAAGGGTCTCTACAGTTGGAACCCGAGGTTAGGGATGCTATTGCCCGCGAGGTTGTACTTACTCTGAAGAACATATTGCCTGACCTACTATCTGAGGCACTAAAGAAAAGCAAAGAAGAGGATGAAGGAAACAATGAAGAGAAAATTTATGACAGTGATGGGGATGAAGTAAAAGTGGTATCAAGCAATCGTGGGTGTACTTACAAAGGTTTCAAGGAAGGAGACCCACCCAAGTTTGATGGTAACAAGGATTCAGTGGCTACGTTCGAATGGATTGAGAGGATGAATGCTGTAATCAACATCAGCGAGTGTCGACCGGACCAGGCTGTTAAGTATGTTGCTCATTCTTTCACCAATGAGGCACTAAGTTGGTGGAGGAACATTCAGAGGACAAATTCGCCAAACGCTCTTTCCAGAATGACATGGGAAGACCTGAAGAAGCTAATAATCCAAAAGTTCTGCCCCCAGAATGAAATTGATCGAGTTGAAAATGAATTTCTAAACTTCAAGGCTGGCAGCAAGACGCACCGCCAGTATACTTCTAGGTTCAATGAGCTAGCTCAACTAGTACCCCACCTGGTGGAGATAGAAGAACGAATGATTAAGTACTATGTGAAGGGCCTACCTCAAAGGGTCCGTGTTCATGTAAAATCTAATCTACCATCGACCTTCGAATCGGTAGTCAACCTGTCTGGAATCGTCTATGACGATTATGCTAACGAGGACATAGCTCCCGAAGCTCCGAAGCGGAAATGGGAGAATTCGTTCAAAGGTAAGGGAAAAGGAAACTACACCGCTGAGGTGAAGAAACCAAGGCCAGATGAATATGAAACTTGTAGGAAATGTGGAAGGCAACATCTTGGCGAGTATCGAATCGGCACCACCACATGCTATAAGTATGGGAAGCCGGGACACTTCTCCCGAGAATGCGTAAAAAACGTCAAGTGTCAAGTATGCGGATTGTTTAGACATCTGACAAAGGATTGCAGGAAAACCAGACAATCGGGTTCGGGAAAAGAAAAGGAACAGGAACAGTCAAAGGCTAGGACTCGGGCCTATGCCTTAACTGAGGAAGAAGCAAGAGGAAACCCTGATGTCATGTCAGGTACGTTCCTAGTAAATGATGAACATGCTGCTATTTTATTTGACTCTGGTGCTAGTAAAAGCTTTATATCAAATGCATTTAGTAAAAAACTAGGTTGCACTGTCAACACCATAGTAAAAGCCTTTAGCGTACAAACTGCCGTTGGTAAAAATTCGGCAGTATTCCAAGTAACCGATGATTGTATCATAGAAATAGAGGGCCATAAGTTCCCCTCTAGATTATTCCTTCTCACCTTAGGAGGATTCGATGTAGTACTGGGTATGGATTGGTTAGCTGCCAATGAAGCTCAAATCATATGTAAACGCAAGAGGATACACCTCAAGGATCCAAGCGGCACTCCAATTACGGTTTATGGGGACTGGAATTGCACGATGCCGAACGTCATTTCGATGATCAAGGCTGAAAGTTACATGAGGCGCGGTTGCGAAGCTTATCTGGCGTATGTTATTGACGATAGAATGAAAACGAAAGAACTCAAGAATGTACCCGTGGTGTGTAACTTCCCGGAAGTGTTCCCTGAGGATCTACCTGGGTTGCCGCCCAATCGGGAAATAGAATTTCAGATCGACTTACTGCCAGGAGCTGAGCCCGTCGCCAAAGCCCCGTACCGATTGGCTCCGTCAGAAATGAAAGAATTGATGTCCCAACTAAAGGAACTGACTGAAATAAAAAGGATTTATTAGGCCAAGTATTTCGCCGTGGGGCGCTCCGGTACTATTCGTAAAGAAGAAAGACGGCAGCATGCGCATGTGCATCGACTACCGTGAATTGAACAAGAGGACAGTAAAGAACAAATACCCATTGCCTAGAATAGACGATCTCTTTGATCAACTACAAGGTGCAAGTTGGTTCTCAAAGATCGATCTTAGGTCGGGTTATCACCAGTTGAAGGTGAGAGAAGAAGATGTACCAAAGACCGCGTTTCGTACGCGTTACGGGCATTACGAGTTTCTAGTGATGTCATTCGGGTTGACCAACGCACCAGCAACGTTTATGGACTTGATGAATAGAATATGCCGACCGATGTTGGATCGCTCAGTGATAGTTTTCATTGACGACATACTAGTTTATTCGAAGAACGAAGGTGATCACCACTGTCACCTAAGAGAGGTCTTGGAAGTGTTAAAGCAGGAAAAGTTGTACGCAAAATTCTCCAAATGCGCGTTCTGGCATAGGGAAGTCCAATTCCTAGGTTATGTGATAAACACAAAAGGCATCATGGTAGATCCCGAAGACACCAACAGAGATACGAAGTTTTCTGGGATTGGCAGGCTACTATCGCAGGTTCATTCAAGACTTCTCAAGAATAGCCTCGCCACTAACCAAACTGACACGGAAGGAAGTAAAGTACGAATGGGGTCCAACCCAAAACAACGCGTTTGAGGAACTTAAGACACGATTAACCCAAGCTCCAGTCTTGACCCTACCCGAGGGAAATGAAGAGTTGGTAGTCTACTCTGACGCGTCGAGTCAAGGTTTAGGCTGTGTACTTATGCAACGAGGAAAGGTAATTGTTTACGCTTCGCGACAACTAAAGATTCACGAGGTTAACTACCCAACTCACGATCTGGAGTTAGCGGCAGTAGTTTTCGCATTAAAAATATGGAGGCACTATCTGTATGGAGTTAAATGCACCATCTACTCCGATCATAAAAGCTTGAAGTACTTTTTCGAGCAAAAGGAATTAAATATGAGGCAAAGGAGGTGGTTAGAATTATTAAAGGACTACGATTGTGAGATACTGTACCATCCAGGCAAGGCAAACGTAGTAGCTGACGCCTTAAGCAGAAAGGAGCAATCTGATCCTATCCGGATCAAGGCGTGTCAGCTGATTATAATGCCAGATTTGATGAATGAAATATCAAAAGCACAAGATGAAGCACTATTAGAAAGAAATATTAAACGGGAAAGAATAGTAGGACAACAAGGAAATTTGGATGCAAATGTATACGGTGTACGAACTAGGTTTGGCCGGATGTGGATACCTAAGATTGGCGAGCTTAGAGCCAAAATACTCGAGGAGGCCCATAAGTCTCGCTATTCCATCCACCCCGGGACAAACAAAATGTATCAAGACTTGAAGAAAGAGTACTGGTGGCCTGGCATGAAGAATGATGTGACCGAGTACGTGAACAAGTGCCTAACGTGTTCACTAGTTAAGGCCGAGCACCAGAAACCATGCGGTAAGATGCAACCTCTACCAATACCAGAATGGAAGTGGGAGGAGATCACGATGGACTTCATTACCAAGCTACCGCGAACAGCTAAGGGCAATGATACCATTTGGGTGATCGTCGACCGCTTGACAAAGAGTGCTCACTTCTTGCCAATACGTGAGACTTATTCGTCTGAAAAGCTAGCAGAAATATTTATCAAGGAAATTGTGAGCAGACATGGTATGCCACTGTCGATTGTGTCCGACAGGGATACTAGATTCACGTCCAGGTTTTGGAAGAAATTCAATGAAGCGATGGGTACTAGACTGAACATCAGCACCGCTTACCACCCTCAAACCGATGGTCAATCTGAAAGGACCATTCAGACCTTGGAGGACATGCTCCGGGCATGTATCATTGACTTCGGTGGGAGCTGGGACAGCCATCTACCATTGGGAGATTTTCATATAACAATAGCTATCATTCAACTATTGGCATGCCGCCATTTGAAATGTTATATGGAAGGAGATGTAGGACCCCGGTTTGTTGGGGGGAGATTGGACAGAAGGATTTTGCAAGTCTTGAAGTGGTCAAAGCTACTTCAGAGAAATTTGATCAAATCAAAGCTCGAATGAAAGCCGCAAAAGACAGACAGAAATCATACGCGGATAAGAGAAGAATGGATTTAGAGTTTCAAATAGGGGACATGGTACTGTTAAAGGTATCACCATGGAAAGGAATCATCCGATTCAGAAAACGTGGCAAACTAAGTCCAAGGTTTATCGGACCTTTCAAGATTTTAGCGAGAGTGGGTCAAGTTGCTTACAGACTCGACCTACCCGTTGAGCTTAGTGGAATACACCCTACGTTCCACGTGTCGCACTTACGCAAGTGCCTGGCTGACGACACAGCTCACATACCTTACGACGAGATCGAAGTGGATAACAGTTTAAATTATGTAGAGGAACCAATAGCCATTCTTGACCGAGCTAAGAAACGACTACACAATAAGTCAATCCCATTAGTAAAAGTACAATGGAAACATAGAAAGGGTTCAGAAGCTACATGGGAGAAGGAAGACGAGATGAGGGGACTATACCCTCAACTGTTTAACGTATAATTGGTTTCGAGGACGAAACCTCTTTAAGGAGGGTAGACTTGTAACATCCCAAAAATAGTAAATAAATAAATAATAACGCGATCGAGATTTAATCGTCAAAAAAAAAAAAAAAAAAAGGATAATGGATGGGCTTGGGCTCGGCTTCAATGGGCCGAGGGAAGCCCAGGTATATAAGAGGCAAGGCAGCCCTCTTCTCTGCTCATCCCTCACTCACGCGACTTCTAGAGAGAGAAAGGAGAGCTCGGGTCTAGAGAGATAAAGTTGACGGATCGTCCCGGAATTGAAAGAGCATGTTACTGCTAAGCTCTTGACCAAAACCTCTGAATCAGAACCCCAATCCATGTAACGATTCGACCTTAAACTGAGTTTTTGTTTAATTTAGGATTTTCGGGTTTTGGCTAAAAAGGTAAAGTTTTTGCGGATGAAACTTGAAAATGAGCTTAGGTATAGCATCTAGAATGAAAACCGAACGTTTTGATGAAAGAAAATTTAGATATCGACATGATCAGATACGCATGCAGAACCTTCGGGTTTTTTTTGGGGAAGAAGACTGATTCATCGAAACTACTAGTTTCGATGTAGGTGAATCCATCGAAACTACTTAGTTTCGATATATATACAGACCCATCGAAACTACCATAGTTTCGATATATATACAGACCCATCGAAACTACCTAGTTTCGATATGCCCACGATCCGAAGCTAAGATAATACATAAGTTACTTACCGAAACTACCATAGTTTCGATATGAACCCATGACTCGAAACTACCAAGTTTCGACATAAGCAACCTATCGAAACTACCAAGTTTCGACATAAGCAACCTATCGAAACTACCAAGTTTTGACATAAGCAACCTATCGAAACTAACAAGTTTCGACATAAGCAACCTATCGAAACTATCAAGTTTCGATATAAGCAAATCCATCGAAACTACTAGGTTCAAGCATAGTAATGTCTAGTGTCATCTAGGAGCACTACCTTACATGTATGACTTTATTATACAGATTGTGAGTGACATTAGTGACGCTCAGTAGCCAGCTAAGTGTATTTCAGAAACTACTCATCAGGTGAGTTCTATGTGCCCCCCCCCCCCCTTCTATGTTATGTGCAAATCATTTAAAATGTTTTGGGGCTGAAGTGTATACACTAAATGAATAAATGCTATAAATTCCAATGTGATCATACGTGGTATAAAAATATGTATATTTATATATATATATATATATATATATATATATATATATGAAGATGAATCAGGAATAAAGAATGAAACGTATGGCTATAAAGAATGAATGAAAGAAGGACATAAAGTAAATGAATGAAATCTTGCTTTATATTTTATATATTGCATGTTATGAATGTATGTAAATGTTATGGACGCTTCGATGACAACGGCTACTTATGTAGAAGGACGACCACGTGACTATTTTGCAACCAGGAAAAAGTACGTTCCTTCGCAAGCTAGGACGTACGAAAGGCATAATTGGGCGGTAGTTTAAGGGCGTATGTCTTTGTGACATACGCAGTAAAAGACGGGTTGATCACCTTTATGTGTATGACCAATGAATGTAAAGGAAAGTAAAGGTGAATGCATAACAATGTAGTCACACAAGAAAGATGAAAGCAAAGTAAAAGTTATGAATACGTATTTGTTATCTTTTGTATATAATTATGTATACTTTTAAAGATATAATGTTTATACCTAATCATATTAAACTAGAACTCACCAGCGTTAGCTGACTTTTAGTATACATTTCAGGTAACAAAGGAAAGGGTCGTGCGAAGGCGTGAAGGCTGCCCAGCATGTGACTGACATCCCACCTTATGTTTTGTTTAGAAAATGGTTAATGTTTTGAATGTTAAGACTTCCGCTGTAATGTACTCAAATGTTGAATGTTTCCGCTGTGTTTGAATGTTTTTAATTAAAATTTCAGTAATTAATGACTATGTTTATGAGTAAATCCAACAAGTGAGGTTACCCGGGAAAGGGGCCTTACACACATTAGTTTCGTGCACACTTTCCTCACGTCTCACATGCACACTTTCCTCATCGTTACGTCTTCGGTTCAATGGTGGCCTACCGACTCGCCCAGTACGAGCGCCACGACGTACATATCCTCCTCTACCAGCCATGATTTCTAAATTCCTGAATAGTAAAGGGAATACATCAATGTCATTCCTTCAGATCATAGTTTAGAACAGTACGAGCAAGGTAAATTCTTAATTACAGTGACCGGTGTGTGATTAATAATTTGCTTTGCTTTTTCGGATTCAAAACTCTTCACATAAGTGGTGACATTGACATCTATGTGTTATAAGTTAAGGCATCTATTCCTAACTAAGGCATCTATGCGTTGGTCCCATTATTAGCTTGAGTCCAGATATTTAGGGATGTCTGAATCTCTCAAATTGTTGCTCTGATACCAACTTGTAAGGTCCCAAACCCGGGAGACCTCACTTATTGGATTTACGCATAAACATAGTCATCAAACACTTGACTTTAAATAAAGTACTTAAACATAGCGGAAGCGTATAATAAGTAAAATACATAACAGCGGAAGTCTTAGCACAAAAGAAACATTGTCTTAATACATAATCAATTAAAACGGGATATCAGTCTTGTGCCAGGTAGCATTCACGCCTTCGCACATCCCTTCTTCTAGCTACCTGAAGTGCATACTAAAAGTCAGCTAACGCTGGTGATTTCTAGTTTATAAGTAAGCAGACATTAACATTATCTTTTGAACATAAATATATATATATGTATATATTATATTTGTATTTCTTTACTTTACTTCTTTCATATACCATTTATAATGAGTATGTATATAAATACATACATGCTTATTTCATGGTGAACATTCACTGGTCATATAAATATGGGTGATGATGTCGCCCAGACGGTCTATATAAAAACTTACAAAACCTAACCTAGAATCCTAAGTAATAAATGGAAAACCTATGAACTATATCGCACTGACAGGCAAGTAAACCTATCGAGTGTAGCACAACTTAATGGTAAACCGAGTTATCGAACCCAAGAGACACTACTATAGCTAAACTAGACTCTAACTCGGACTAAAGAATGATTTGGTTGGGGGGGGGGGGGGGGTTAACTACACTGAAGATTTAACTAAGGAATTCTCTAACTAACGACACCAACTCTCAGACAGACGAAACAGATGAAATCAATAAATGATAAAGCACTATCTAGGTAATAAATCCTGTTTGACAAACATGAACTTCTCTCGACTATGACAATTATGATGGAACCAGGATCTTTGAATACGAAACCCTAAAATAACCTAAGGATCCCAGATCATTCTCCAGGTGTGACCTATTAGGAAACCTTAAAGACCGTTTAAACTCACTGGTTGGTTGGATCACCTCTCAGCTATTTCCAACAATGTTAAAGTACCCTAAATATATATTATCTCTCAGTCTCAATATCTCTATACACCCTAAGACATACGGGGTAACCTTGAAACTCTCAGTATGACACGGAATATAAATAATGCTAAGAAACCCTAGGAAACCCCCCTTTCAGAGCAATCTACCTGAGAACCCTAACACCAAGGAATACCCGAAAACTTCTCACCTCTCAGCTATTGAAGTAGGAAGAACATTTAATACTAAGACACTCTCACTATTCGTTTCTATGGACGATGAAATCAATTATCCACAAACTAGTTACAAACACAAAGTAGGTAACATAACATGCATCTATTATTTGAAAGACATTCAACAAGACATATGTGAAACACAAATCAACTGTAAATCAGAATTAAACATGCAAAACATCATACTAAGTGAATTCAAGTTCTTTACTTTAACACCAATCCATCACAATCCAACATAAACCGAAAGAAATTCACGAATCAATCAAACAATCATCAAAAACCTAAATAGCTACTATAGTCTAGCCAAGATACATGTTCAAACTCAGAAAACAAATCTCAAAGGTAGTAAACATCATCGAATGCAAACCAAAGTAATCAAGAAGCAAAGATTGAAACCCTACGAGCAAGAATTAACCAACCCGATTGATAAAGATCTGCACTTTGGCTTCCGTTGCTTCTTCCTCTCTCAAAATTGCCTCTTTTTGCTCTCTAAACAGCTGGTAATCGATAGTTAAACCCTAGGATCGTTCCCAACCTTTTATAACATGAAAATAAGCCAAAAAGCCCGTATATGGGGTCTCTTGCGTACCGCGGGAGGTTCTGGATGGTCTCTTGCGTACAACGGGAGACAAAATAGACGCGAAGAATTCTTGGTCCCTCGCGTACCGTGAGGGAATGGCCTCCATCTCTCGCGTACCGTGAGAGATTACTGAATTTTTGTCTTCCTCTTGTCGAGCTACCCCAAATCCATATATTATGGGCCCCTTAACTAATTTTCTAGCCCGATATATGCCTCTTTTAAGGTTGAACTCTTTCCCGACTTTTTTCGTTTCTCATCCCGGGTTCTCGTGCTCGTTTCTTTCACACCTCATGATCGTTTAAACTCCAACTACTCCCGAACACCTACAAGACATACTATTACTAAGTAGAAACCATAAATGACTCAAAACAACTATAATACTATACGAAAACGCTACGAAATACAAGGGAAAACGAGGTGTGTTTTGCAACACATCAAATATCCCCACACTTAACATTTTTTCGTCCTCGAAAAAGAATTTGCAATGGAATCATAACTGGATATAGCTTAACAATCTCAATTAATCAATTAGCAAAACATACTCAAGCGTTAAAAAGCAATAATCAGTATATCTATCCGATTAAACCCAACCACCAACTTTCAAGCCTCAGTTTAGTGTTCCAATTCATTTTTTACAACTATCAATCAATCTATGTGACTCACACTTAAAAGTTACAGCTCTACCTAATCCCGTCTCTTAGTCATGTCTAGGCACGGATCAAACAATATAGATTTACCCACCACGTTAAACTAAGATTTATTTGTTTTAGAAATTAGGTGAAATCATGTATGAATGGTATGATAATGAGCATTAATTCAAGAAAATGAACTTTCGTCTAGAGGCGTTTCAACGAAGTCGCTATCCAGGATGGTAACACATAGACTAAGTCATATCAATTAAAGCACATAAGAATCACTTAGGGGTGTTTTCTCCAAGTGGCCATCCCGGAGGGTAACATAAGCAAAACTCAGATTCTAACAAATAAGCTCATGAATTATGGAAATATGGATGCGGGTGCCACCAAACTCGTATTTATTCTTATAAAAATAGAATGGTGTGCCAAAAATTTCACAAACAAATAGATATTATCTTAACGTGGTACCTATCACCCTATGTTGACAGTTTCAGTATTACCGACACCCTAAGATGAGTACCCACAAGATATCCTGATTTAATTAAGTGATTAATCCTAAGAAACACTCACAGGCTATTTAAGCTATTCAAGCTGGCTGGGTCTACCAAAACATCACTAATTAGACGCGTTTTCTATGATTTAAATCATTTAAAAATCAACAAGTAGATCCAGTTGTAATATCATTTTCCAAGTATAAGCAGTTATTTCCAAGGACATTTTTCAAAATTTTTAATTTTTTGTATTTTTTTTTGAATTTTTATGACAAGACAAACTAGACAAACTAACTAAACTAGACACTCACATCCCCACACTTGAAACACACATTGTCCCCAATGTGAAGCAAGACAAAACTAAAAATAAAAATAAAAATAAAACAGGAAGCGACTTAGCTGGTAATGATATGCACTGAATGTATCCAGCTTCGTTCTTCCTCGTGTGCACCGTATAACATTTTGGTCACGGTTGCACAGACTGCAGGGCTGCCTTTACAAACTTTATATAAGTGATGATCGACCCTGCCCGAATGGAGATTGAGTACGAGCGGGATGATAAAACCTGCAAAATAAACCTCACAACAAACCCGCAGCATTAAACTGAATCAAAAATTAAAAATAAAGACTCGACTGACTCCCTAAAAATTAAAGACTCAAGATAGATAGACTGCAGAGAATCATACTCGATGAGTGGCAAACACATAGACATGAAAGCCACAGCAAGGTAGATTATCGGATCAAAATGGTTTCTACGTTCCCCATGGTGATGGTAGTCGGTGGATATGGATGATGGTGGTGAACGTGATGATGGATAATGGATGATTATAGAGGTGGGAGTGGTGGTAGATGCGGGTTAGAGATACCATGGGAAAACAAGGAAGAAATGTGAAACCAGCACTCCACCGCGTACCGCGAAACACCAGGAGGCCACTCCTCGTGTACCGTGAGGGAGTGGCATTTAAGCCGGCCTAAAACTTTTGTCTCTCGCGTACCGCGAGGGATTTCTGTTCCGGCGTCGCCTACCGCGAAAAGGTGCTATTCACAGAAAGTTAAGAAGGATTTTCAATTTTTATACTTAGAATAATTTTGGCCTTCTAAAAATATTTCTCACCCAAATCCTTTAAAAACCTGTTCCAATGATAAAAACCAATGTAAAACATACCTGGAACTTCATTCTTGATGATTTTTCATCACCGAATCAAGCGCGAATCCCTGCAAGACACGACACAAACAAAACACACATACCGAAAAACACAGAAAATGGCACGGCCTCAAACCAAGTAATGCATACAAACTCTACATCCCGGGCAGTTGCCCAAAACTCAAACAAGCCTATCAGGAGGCTTTTCCTTGATCATAACCAGAACCGCCTTCATCCTACGCGGTCTCCCGGTCCTCCACATCAGTAATAAACAATTATCACCCTCCGAAACTCCATTATGTCTATCACTTCGATCCTTCCACTAAAACTTAAACCTACCAGGCCCGAAAACAACCTGGTTCAAGTACCTCAATATCTTATCTCCCCCAGACATCCCCACACTTCGGGTTTGCATTCTCCCTAAATCAGATGAATCTATCAAAGCACAGGTGCTCTTACGGGGTGGCCTAGACCTATGGGCACTAGCACTAGGACTCAACATTAGAATTCTCCCCTCAACATAGATACTAATGGCGGGTGAGGGCTCGGGCACAGGTGGTTCAAATGATGTGAACTCTAAAATCTCAACCTTGGGTGTCTCACAGACTATCTTCTCCACTTATACTAAAATCTCACTCAAGCTGAAATCATCCCTGTCAGCACTTAAAAATGGGGACCCTACCAAACTCTTTTCAAATTCCTTAAGCCAATCCGGCGGGTCCTCAATCATTCCTCTTTCATTCCCATCAACAGCATCCTCTACTGGATTAGAGTCCTGATGTTCGTCCATGAAGGCATCAATCATGCACACTGAGTGGCTCAGTTCGCCAACATCCTTCAGAGATTTTGTAGCATCGAATGTGATCGACTCATCCCCCACACGAAGTGTGAGTTTCCCGTCAATGACATCGACCAATGCCTTGGCAGTGCGTAAGAATGGGCGCCCTAATATTAGTGGGACCTTTTCATCCACCTCCATATCTAGGATGACAAAATCCACGGGGAAGACAAATTTGCCTACCTTCACTAACCGATTCTCCATAATTCCCCGTGGATACTTGACTGAACGGTCAGCTAAGGAAATGCTCATGCGCGTAGGCTGTGGTTCACCTAGGTCTAGCTGTTTATAAGCAGAATATGGCATTAGATTGATGCTAGCACCCAGTTCAGCCAACGCGTGGTTTAAGGGCAAACCGCCAAGCAGACACGGGATTGTGAAACGACCCGAATCCGGCATCTTCTCTGGCAGTTTGTTCTGAACCACTACAGAACATTACTCACTAAGTGAGACTTTAGAGACCTCCTCTAGCTTCTTCTTGTTGGAAAGAAGATCTTTGAGGAATTTTCCATATTTTGGAATGTGCTGGAGGACCTCTATGAATGGGAGATTGACCTTGAGTTGTTTGAACATATCAAGGAAGTGACCGTATTCCCTAGCGTGTTTATGTGGCAGCAAGCGCACAGGATAGGGAACACGACTCAAGTAAATCTCGGGGGTCTTACTCTCACCCCCACTCTTCTTCTCCTCTGTCTTCTCGGTAGGCTTCTCCATCTCTATCTCCTCATCCACCGGCTCTTCCTCTTCTACCGGTGGGTTCTCCTTCTCTTCTACTCTTCTGCTCCTAGTCGACACAACATTTACTGAAGTTCCTGGTCGCGTCACCTCAGCCGACTCGGGCTCCTCTAACATCCTAGCATCGATTTCAGCAAATCGAGCTCTCCGATCTACCTTCTTCACCTCTTCAGGCGAAGGGATGCCATAGTCAGCACCGTGGGAGACTTTCTTCTCTACTCTCTATGACTCATGATCGACATAGCCATCACTGAAGCATTGGGACCTGAAGATGGACCTCCCTATCTGTCCTACAAGCTCTTCGCGATGTCTCCTACGGTGCGTTGCAAATCACGAAATGCCGACTGCTGATTCTTCAATAAAGTGTCATGGGCATCTAGTCTTTGCTTAGCGTCCCTGTCCTGCTGGACTAAATGGGCAAGCATTTGTGTCTAATTTTCTATCATCTCCTCAATATTCCTTGTCGTGACACTACTCCCTGAACTCGCTCCTGGCTAAGCTCCTCCATACTGATGCTGGCGACGATTAAACCCAGGCGGGTTGTTTCCAGATCTCCATCCCGAGCCAAAAGAATTATTATAGTTGTTGTACCCTCGGTTCTGGTTCTGGTTGCCAGCAAAATTCACCTGCTCCTGATGATTGACGGGGCAATCTATGGTGTCGTGGCCTCCCTTGCACACCTCACACCATTGAGCACTGAGCTTCAGCTCTTTTTATCTCGTTAGCCATATTGTATCAGGAGTGACCTGATGCACACCTCTAGGAGAAGAGGCGGGTGCTCTAGCACTAGGAATGGAAGTCCTAGTAGATGGCTGCTGTTGTTCCGCCAGAGTAAAGCTCTCGAACATCTCCTCACACTCATCAGGCTCGAGTTTATCCATGATATGGCCTCCCGCAGTTGTGTTGAACATTTGCTGCTTCTCGAAGGTATGGCCATTATAGAACTTCTCCACTATCGCCCAGTCGGAAAGACCATGTTGGGGACATCGGCTCAACAACGTGTTGAACCTCTCCCAGGCCATGTGATAAGGCTCATCAGGGTCCATCCAGAACGAATGGATTTGATCCTTACGGCGAGCGGCCCTAGAAGGTGGATATTACTTCTTGAAGAACTTGGCTTGAAGATCCTCCCAAGTGGTAATAGAGTTGTCAGGGAAGGTGTCAAGGGGGACAGATGTCCTTTGACACACCCGTGATATTGAAGGTATCACATATCCGCGCGAAGCGGGAGATGTCCGGGTGCATCCTCATCCTCAAGGCCATGAAATTGAGTGGCATGAGTGATCGTGCTCATGACATGTGAGGGGATCTGCCATCTATTGGTGTTCGGAATAGTGGGGCGTGTGATCGAAGATCTCGCCCCGGTGACCCCGTCACTGGCCCTCTAGTGCACGATACGTCTCGCTGGTGGGTCAGCGTCTCCCATGATAGGAAATTGAATTGGCTAGTAGAACGTACCTGGGATTTGCACAGCTCTTTCAAACGCTCCCGTAAGTCGCGGGTGTGCTCGTTTAGCTTTCGTTGGGGCTCTTGAAAAGCTGAATAAGGTGGTGATCCTTGCGAACGAGTGTTGTGCATAAACAGAAAGACACTAGAAGGAAAGAAACAAAGACTCAAGGACAGAAAGACTCGATTCTAAATTAGACTCACAAGATAGCACAGAAGACAAGCAAACACACAAGACTCAAAAGAAAAGAAAATAAAATAAACCAAAAATCAAACAAAGAACTAGTCAAAGTTAATATTGCTATTGCCAAGTGTCCCCGGCAATGGCGCCAAAAACTTGATGTCACCCAGACGGTCTATATAAAAACTAACAAAACCTAACCTAGAGTCTTAAGTAATAAATGGAAAACCTATGAACTAGACCGCACTGACAGGCAAGTGAACCTATCGAGTGTAGCACAGCTTAATGGTAAACCGAGTTATCGAACCCTAGAGACACTACTATAGCTAAAGTAGACTCTGACTCGGACTAAAGAATGAATTGGTTTGGGGGGAGGGGTTAACTACACTAAAGATTTAACTACTGAATTCTCTAAGTAACGACAACAACTCTCAGACAGACGAAACGGATGAAATCAATAAAGGATAAAGCACTATCTAGGTAATGAATCCTGTTTGGCAAACATGAACTTCTCTCGACTATGATAGTTATGATGGAACCGGGATCTTTGAATACGAAACCCTAAAATAACCTAAGGATCCCAGATCATTCACCAGGTGTGACCAATTAGGAAACCTTAAAGACCGTGTAAACTCACCGGCTGGTAGGATCACCTCTCAGCTAATTCCAACAATGTTAAACTACCCTAAAGATATACTACCTCTCAGTCTCAATATCTCTATACGCCCTAAGACCTACGGGGTAACATGGAAACTCTCAGTATGACAGGGAATATCAATAATGCTAAGAAACCCCCCCTTTCAGAGCAATCTACCTGAGAACCCTAACACCAAGGAATACCCGACAACTTCTCACCTCTCAGCTATTGAAGTAGGAAGAACATTTAATCCTAAGACACTCTCACTATGCGTTTCTATGGACGATGAAATCAATTATCCACAAACTAGTTACAAACACAAAGTAGGTAACATAATGATGTGGCTCGGACGGTCTATAAAAATAACTATATAAAACTTAACCTAGACTCTCTAGCTTTAAATTTATAAATCTAGACTCAATCTAATACTAGACCACACAACCGGCAAGTGTACCGATCAATGTAGTAAAGCCTAATGAAGTCCGGATATCGAACCCACGAGACACTAGCAATAACCCTACCTAGACTCTGACTCAACTAACTAAGCTGAAATATATTGGGGGATTTTGTGTTGTAACTTAATGCAAACTTTCTAACTAACGACACTCAACTATCAAGCAGAACTCTTTAAACTAATTCAAGAATAGGGAAGGCACTACCTAGGTTAAGAATCTTACTTGCAAAGTATAACTTCTATCGGTTCTGAAAACTATGATGGATCTGGGTTTCTAATGAAACAACTCTAGATAACCTAATGGATTCCTGATCACTCTCGGTCTCGGGATGTCACCAACTCAGCTACCTAAAGCGTATTAAACTCACCAGATAATTGGATCACTTCTCAGGTATTTCCAACTATGACAAGTACCCTAATAAACGGATTACCTCTCAGTCTCACCGCCTACCATACACTCAAGGAATGCACGGGGTAATCTCAAGTTAACTACTATGATTCGGATAGCAACAATCATTAGACACCTAACACTAACGTCCTCTCAGACTGTTAATACTCGGATTCCTAATGACGAAGACTAAACGACTAATTCTCACCTCTCGGGTATTGAACTAGGACACACATTCACTTCTAATCAGTAATCACTTATGAATTCCTATGGCTACTACGTCTAGAAACCACTCACAATCACAAACCCTAAGATCTATGACCACAAAACGAAGATCAAACTGGCAGACAACCACAATCAACGCAGGAAATCAGAAACAACCACAAGATCAGCAGTAAATATATACTAACATCATACATAATCAACCAAAGATCTTTACTAAATCATAAACCCATCAATTGAATCCAAAAACCAATAAAAATCATAACTTTAACATGCAATCATCTTAAACCTAGGCAGTATGCAAAATCTAGCCAACAAACATGTTCAAAACAACCAAAACAGAAGTAATAAACATAGTCATAGGTTCAATTAAACAAAGTAAAGATAAAAGAAGAAGAATCATAAACCGAACGATCACGAATAACCAATTCGGGTTCCAAAACTCCAACTCCTTGCTCCACTAGCCTTCTTCTTCCTCAAAATCGCCAAAAGGTTCTCACTTGACGGCTGGAATCGACCTTTTTTTCAATAACAGCCGACATCATCAATAAAAACCTAAAAATCCAATTTTTCCGGATTTACGACTCTCTCGCGTACCGCGAGAGAATTTGGGCCAGCCCCTCGCGTACCGCGAGAGCCAATTTAGTCGGGCGCGCTTTTGAAGATCTTCGCGTACCGCGAGACTTCTCCACTCCTCTCTCGCGTACCGCGAGAGACATAAAATCTAGAAAATTGTCTTCTAGAGCTTGGACTTTTTCGGGCTTGGTTCCTTTGCTCGTTTTCTTCATGTATTCACTTGTATTCCATACGAACTCCTACAAATATGATAAAGACTCAATTGTACATAAAAACGACTCAAAACAAATATGAAACTAACTAAAAACACATTAAAACAACGGAATAAAGACATGTGCTTTCGCACAATATCACATAACATGCATCTATTATTTGAAAGACATTCAACAAGACATATGTGAAACACAAATCAACTGTAAATCAGAATTAAACATGCAAAACATAAGTGAATTCAAGTTCTTTACTTTAACACCAATCCATCACAATCCAACATAAACTGAAAGAAATTCACGAATCAATCAAACAATCATCAAAAACCTAGATAGCTACTATAGTCTAGCCAAGATACATGTTCAAACTCATAAAACAAATATCAAAGGTAGTAAACATCATCCAATGCAAACCAAAGTGATCAAGAAGCAAAGATCGAAACCCTACAAGCAAGAATTAACCAACCCGATTGATAAAGATCCGAACTTTGGCTCCAGTTGCTTCTTCCTCTCTCAAAATCGCCTCTTTTTGCTCTCTAAACAGCTGGTAATCGATTGTTAAACCCTAGGATCAATCCCAACCTTTTATACCATGAAAATAGGCCAAAAAGCCCGTATTTGGGGTCTCTCGCGTACCGCGTGAGGTTCTGGATGGTCTCTCACGTACAGCGGGAGACAAAATAGTCGCGCAGAATCCTTGGTCCCTCGCGTACCGCTAGGGAATGGCCTTCATCTCTCGCGTACCGTGAGAGATTACTAAATTTTTGTATTCCCTTTGTCGAGCTACCCTAAATCCATATATTATGGGCCCCGTAACTAATTTTCTAGCCCGAGATATGCCTCTTTTAAGGTTGAACTCTTTCCCGACTTTTTCCGTTTCTCATCCCGGGTTCTCGTGCTCGTTTCTTTAACACCTCTTGATCGTTTAAACTCCAACTACTCCCGAACATCTACAAGACACACCATTACTAAGTACAAACCATAAATGACTCAAAACAACTATAAAACTATACGAAAACGCTACGAAATACAAGGGAAAACGAGGTGTGTTTTGCAACACATCAGGTGATCAACCCGTCATTTTGACTACGTAAGTCACAAAGACAAACGTCCTCAAACTACCATCGTAGCTCATTTCATTAACCGTCCGGCACTAGAAACCGTTCGTCCGAATTAACCGCCCGACAAACCTTCTGCCGTCCATCTTAACCGTCCTACCGTCGTAGTCCGTCTGATTCGCCCGTCTGTCCTAAGGCATCTGTTTCCCATTCGAACTAATTATACAACCGTGCATCGATTGAGGGACTCACTCTACCTTAGTAGCCTTAGTTTAGTCTACCTTTCTCGACTTTTAATTCTGGTTGCATAATAGTCGAGTGTTCGTCCGTCCATAACGTTTATTCTTACATGGCAAGCAATATATACATGGATATAAAGCAAGGTTTCATTCTTATACGTTATGTCATACATTTCATACATAGCAAGCAATATATGCATGGATATAAAGCAATATTTCATTCTTATACGTTATGCCATACCTTTATTTCATAGCAAGCAATATATACATGGATATAAAGGAAGATTTCATTCTTATACTTTATGTCATACTTTCATTCATGAACACAAATCGTTCTATTTTCATTCATGAACACAAATCTATGATTTGTTTTAAGTTTCATACATAAAAACTTAATCTTTTCTTGTTTTTAACCTGAAACCCAAAGTACATAAAAACTTAGATCTGAGCTAAATGAATACCTCTGGGCGTCCAGTTCCTGTTGTTATGCGTTGCCGAGATGATAAGAGATGATACTTGAGCTTTTGAGCCGACTCTCGAGCTTTCTCTCTCTAAACCCGATTCCTTTCTCTCTCTAGGTTATTGCGCAAATGAGGGGAATGGGGGAGAGGGTGCTAATTATGCCTTTTGTATACTTGGGCTCCCATCGGCCCATTGGAGCCGAGCCCAAGCCCATTGCCCCTACCTTTTTCTTTTCATTTAAATCTCTGATTAAATATCTGTCTCGTTTATATTTATTTATTTTAGAAATTTGGGATGTTACATATCATTAAAGAACAAGCCTTGGGAACAAGTGCCCTTGACATATCGAAGAGTATGCCACACAGCATCCCAACGAGGAACATGCGGATCACTCATGAACTGGTTAAGAAACTGAACCGCAAATGCAAGATCAGGCCGAGTATGAGTGAGATAATTCAGTTTTCTAACAAGCCAACGATAAACCAATGGATCATCAAGAACTGGACGCTAATTGAGTTTGAGTTGTAAATGCAAAGGCAAAAGAGACGAAACAGAAGAAACGTTGTCGGTACGTTGAGTCATAATGAAACCAGAGGCAATCTTAAGAACTTCAGTGCCCAAAAAATAGTCAAGGCTGCCAAGATCTTTGATCTGAATTGTGGAATGTAAGAAAGTCGTTAAAGCAGACTTCTCCATAAGTAGAATGTCATCCGTATAAACACCCACACAAACAACATAATATCCCATGGACTTTGAAAACAAAAAATAATCATTTGGAGAACGCATATAGCCTTTGGTTTTGAGAACATCAGATAACTTGCCATACCATTATCGAGAGGCCTGTTTCAAACCATAAACAGACTTCTTGAGTTTGAGAACATGATCAGGGGAAGATAATGGCATGCCAGGAGGAGTACTCATATAAATTACTTCATCAAGTAATAAAGCCTTATTAACATCCAACTGATATAAACCCCAAATTTGTTTGGTAGCAACGACAACAAGACTACAAACAGTGGTCATTTTAACAACAGGGAAGAAAGTTTCATTGTAATCAATGCCAGTTTTTTTAGTGTCTCCACGAACAACCAAACAGGCTTTGCAACGTTCAACTGTGCCATCCGCATTGTACTTGACTTTATAAACACATTTGCATTTAATAACCTTCTTATGCTTAGGTAAATTCATGACCTCCCAAATTTGATTGCGTTTTAAGGCGGTAAATTCCTTAGACGTTGCCTCTTGCCAAGCAGGATGTTGAGCAGTCTCCAGATAGGAAGAAGGTTCCTTGACAGTATCAAGATTGAGAAGAAGCTGCTGAGAATCAGGAGAGAGATCAGCAAAGTTAACAAAAGAAAAAGCTTGGCAAGCACTCGAAAGAGTATGAAAACAAGAAGAATAAGGGGAATCAATGGAAGCAGAATTACAAACATAATCCTGCAAGTGAGAAAGAGGAGCATAAGTTCGAAAAGATCTTCTAAGCTCTGAGGAGGAGGAGGAACAGGAGAAACCGAAAGAGGATTGGAATCAACTTCAGGAGCAACCGAAAAAGATGAAGGAACAACAACGGGATCTGTCTCCTCAAACAGATCATTAAGAGAAGGAAACAAAGAAGAAGGATCGAAAGAGTGCAAAGAAGGGAAGACGTGCTAAAGAAAAGTCACATCTCGAGAAACAAGAACTTTCTAAGTGTCAAGATTATAAAGCTTGTAACCTTTCTTACCAAACAGATAACCGATAAAGATACAAGATTGAGCCCGAGGCTGGAATTTATCTATCCTGGGTGTAAGAGTAGAAGCATAACACCAAAACCCAAAAGTACGAAGATAAGTGTAGGATGGAGCTTTACCAAAAAGCATCTGAAAAGGAGACTTGCCATGTAGAACCTGTGTGGGAAAAATATTAATCAAGTGCGTGGCAGTAAGAACACAATCACCCCATGTAATAGGCAAGTTTGACTGAAACATAAGAGCCCGTGTAGTTTCAAGAAAATGCTTATGTTTTCGTTCTACAACCCCATTCTGTTGAGGAACACTAGGACAAGTAGTTTTATGAATAATACCTTTCTGTTTAAAATTCTTGGTATGATGAACTCCTGAACCAAGTTCATAAGCATTGTCAGAACGGACACATTTGACTTTAGTATTGAATTGAGTCTCAACTATCTCAATGAATCCTTGAAGGATATTAAAGGCATTTTCTTTAGTGGTCAAAAGATAAGTCCATGTTGTCCGAGTAAAATCGTCAATATTGGTGAGAAAATATTTTTAACCATCATATGTGTGAAGTAGTTCTACTACTTGTAGCAAATGGAAGTTTATGTTATCTAACCCGAGGGCAAATAGAACAATGATCAAGAGAACAATTATAGGCATCATTAATAACATTCAATTGCTTAAGTTTGTATAATGGCAAATGCCCAAGTCTATTATGCCAAAGGTTCAAAGAAACAACATAATATAATGAGAGAAAGAATTAACTGTAACAGAGAAAAACTTATTAGGATGTAAAAGATAAAGTCCATTAAGGACATCTCCCAGAATCAATGGACTATTCAGTGAAGGGGCCTGCAAGTAGGGTGTTCAAAAATATTCGAATCTGAGTATCCGATTCGAAAACCCGAAATTTTGAATCCGAATTTTCGGATTCGGATAGCATTTTTTGAAAATTTCGGATAGTTCGGATATCCGAATATCCGAAATATTAAATAATTAAAAAATTAGATATTGTTTTCCTATAAAGTGTTATAAATACAATATATATGAAGTATATGGTTTTTATGTTACGTGCTTAGCTTTCTTTATTTTAAAAAAAATTAAAACGTATTCGCGTCGTAATTTCGTAAATTACTCAAAAATTGGGTTTTTAATGTTTTTTTTAATTATTTCATAATGATGATGTTTATTTAGTATATTTTATATATTTAGATTTTAAGTTGTTTGTTTAGTTTTCTTATTTTTTTAAACAACTAGAACGTATTCACGTCGTAAACAAAATTTATGTTTTTTTGGCAAAACCCGGTTTTTTTAATACCCGCACCCAACCTACCCGGTTTGAAAAAAAAACGTAGGTCTTATTGCAAAAAACACAGGTATAGTTGGAAAAAGGGAAAAAAATTTAAAACGTATATCCGTTTCACTATCCGAATCTTTTATCTATTCCGAAACTCTGTAAGGATACAAAAGGGCTTGTTCAGTTTTCTGAAACTTCTTGTTTCTTACAGGTAGGGGTGTTCGAAATCGGAAATCCAAAATTTCCAGTTTAGGCGAAACTGTTCTGAGCAGACGAAATAATCACACTAAGTCTTTTAAAAACGTACATAATTTTTATAATAACCAATTTTATACAAGGATCTAAAATTTTATAAAAATAACTTTAACAAGAATTTAGAAAGTATCTTCATTTGAGAATAAGTTTTTTAAATTAAAAACATTGTAAAAATGTGATTTGATCAATTGGGGGAAATGATCAAGTATTTTAGAAATAAACAATAGGTTTTTTAACAACAATTTTTTACTTTAAATACAATCTAACTTGTACTTGCAAGATTTAAATGCACGCCATTTTTATGAGGGTCAATCACTAATCTCACTAGGCCATAAGGCTATGGGCAAAGTGTAAATTGGTAAACATGTATAGAGAAAAGACGACTAGGGTTTTATTATAATAAAAAGTGTAGAATACAACAAAAAGAATAAGGTTTATATATAGCCTTCTAGATAAACATAGCTAATAAAAAAAAGCCCAAACAAAGACCTAATACAAAATAGCCCAATAACTTATTATGCTAACATCATCCCTCAACTCACAATGCAACGGTAATAAGCAACGAGAGTTTGTCACACAAGAAATGAAACCGAGGCGCCGATTGAGCCTTCGTGAATATATCAGCAATCTGCAAGACTGGTGGAACATTTGGAAGAGAGACGGTCCCAAGCTGTAGATGATGATGATGAGTGAAGGGAAATCAATCTCAATATGCTTCGTCCGCTCATGGAAAACAAAATTATTTGCAATCTGAATCGCACTTTTGTTATCACAATGTAAGAGGATAGGCTGAGATATGTTTACCCTCCATATCTTTAAGAAGCCATCATAAGAAAATGATCTCACATGTAGTCACAGACATGGCACAATACTCAGCCTCGTTAGATGATCTAGAAACATCTTGTTTCTTACTTTTCCATGACATTAATGAATCTCTAAGGAAAACACTACTATAAACATGTATATTTTCTACAAAAGTTTCCAACAAAAGAAATTTCTCACAAGTTAGCGACAAATTTCTGACCAAACAAAAACAAAAAAGTAACCATAAGATTTCCTACAATTTTCTGACAAATTTATTAAATAAGTTAACTTATTTATTTAATATAATCGTCGGAATATTGTCGGAAATTACCGACGAAAGGTTTTTATCGCTATACAATTTGCCGACAAATTTATTAAATAAGTTAACTTATTTAATTAATATAATCGTCGGAATATTGTCGGAAATTACCGACGAAAGGTTTTTGTCGCTAATTCGTCGGAAATATAGTCCGGACTTTGTCGGAAAAAAACATTTCATACGAGGGTTTTTTCAACAAACACATTTTGTCGGAAACTTGTCGCTTACGACCAATTCTGAAAAATTTCCCACGAAATCTGCTGTTGTAAATTTTTCAGTTTTTTGGTAGTGAAAAATAGAAACTAGTGGTGGATTTACGATTATTAGGATCGATATCGCAATCAACATCATTATAGGCATGCAGCTTTAGAGAAGACGTAGAAGGAAACAAGAGGCTCTCAAACTTAGTGCCATGAAGATATCTCAGAATATGAATAACAAGTTCCTAGTGAGCAAAGTAGGAGTAGTAAGAAATTGGATAACCATATGAACAACATGAGCTACATCCGGGCCAATAACTGTAAGATAAATCAAACTGACCACAATAGTACGGTATAGGCTTAGATCTGATAAATGAACAACATTAGAAGGAAATATCATGTATTGGTTTCAAGAGGAGTGTCTACAGTCCTGTTGTCAGAAATTTGTGCCAGATGAAACAAATCAGTTATATATATTTTGTGAGAAAGGAGGTATCTCGTGTATGAGATTGAGCCACTTCTATACTAAAAAAATAACGTAGCAAGCCCAAATATTTTATGGCAAACCGGCGAACCAAATCAAGCTTCAATGACTTAATGCCATATAATCAGAGAAGTAATCACTGTAGAGACTATCTCAAACTTAGCACGAGAGGCTTGTTTGAGAACATACAGTGATTTCCTAAGCTGACAAACTTCACTTGGCTGGTTAAAAATACCCGGGGGAGGAGTGATGTATACCTCCTCATGAAGATCACCATTCAGAAAAGCCTTCTTCACATCCATTTTAAAAATCTTCCACTGATGAATGATTGCAACTATAATGAGAGTACGGATTGTCATCATTTTTGCCATCGGGGCAAAAGTCTCCTCACGATCCATACCATACTTTTGCGAGTACCCTTTTACAACAAATCTGACCTTGTATCGCTCAACGGACTCATCATACTTTGTTTTAATCTTATATACCCAATGACAATCTATTGTATGCTTACAAGGTAGGAGTGGAACCAAATCCAATGTATGTGTCTAATAAAGAGGAGTAAGCTCCTCAGCCATAACATTCCGACATGTCATGAACTCCTCATCCGGTGTAGTAAATGTATCTGTGATTGAGTAATCAGATGCAGTGAATGTATCAATGTCAATACAAAAAGGATCAATAGCATGAAGATCTGACTTTGTTACATTATGCGATTTAATTCGAATCGAAAAGAAAGGAATATGCTCTAGAAAATCGATATGTCATGATACATATAATTTCTAATTTACATGATCAAAACAACGATATCCTTTCTGTCCAATACCATAATCCAAAAATACACATACAACAAATTTAGAAGACAACATATTCTGTTCAACATGAGGACGGAGGACAAAACAAGTACATCCAAAAACCCGTAATGAAGAGTAATCAGACATATGACCATGTAATATTTCAAATGGAGACATCCCTGGATTATATGAAGTAGGGATTCGATTGATCACAAGTACAACAATTAGGAGTGATTTTCCACAAAAGGCACTAGGAACCTCAACAGATAAAACCAAAGAATAAGAAGTCCAAATAAGATGACATTGTTTCCTTTCTGCAACACTGTTCAGCTGGGGAGTGTCGGTACAAGACGAATGACGTATGGTACCATCAGATCTAAGTAACTATGTGAAATCATTATAGATATATTCACCCCTAAGTCGCACATGAAGTACGTTATCACAGCCGAAAGTTATTTCTTAACAAGAGCTCTAAAGTTGTAAATGCCAAAGAAATCAGACATGCATTTCATATGATACACCCAGGTGTGACGAGTATAGTCATCAATAAAAGATACATAATATATCGAGCCATCCTTTGTGGATACTAGGGATGGTCCCCATACATCAGAATGCATAATATCAAAGGGTGCAACAGATTGAGAGACACCTTTATTAAACGGTAAAGCAGAAACTTTTGTGAGTTTACAACCACTATAGTCATAAATATCACTCGTGTTTAAATTATGCAAAGCACTTGTAGAGGCCAAAAATCGTAAACACAATGCTGACACATGTCTAAAACGAGAATGGCAAACATAAAATTCACAAGATAAAGGACTCTTACGAAAAGAAGGCAAAACAACACTAGAGGCAGCAACCTCATATACTTTGAGTTCCTCCAAGATATATAGTTCCCCCAATCTGTGGTCTATCTCAATCACCATCTAAGTGCGTTGATCCTATACAAGACAAACATAATAAGAAAAGAACACCCAATGACCAGGTTTACATAACTAACTGACTGAAGCAAGGTTCAAAGCATGTTTAGGAATATAATAAATATTAGTGAGAGTGAGAGATGCATGAGGGGTAGAAACAGAACCATCACCCTCTATTGACATTGATGTAGCACTAGCAACATAGTAGATACTGGTTAAATAGGAGACACGTAACCAAAATATGAAAAATGATAAGACACACTAGAATTCAAAATCCATAAGGATGACTGAATACCTGAGGTACCAGATGAAGATAGACTTTATTGAGACATGGATGCGTACGTGGCAACATGAGTAGTAGCAATAAACTGTCTAAACTGCTAAAAAACCTAGGGATCCAAAGTAAAAGGTGGAATATATGGATAAGTATCTACCGATGGTGAAGCAGCAGTGAACTGTGAAGGACGAGATTCCTATTAAGAAGGCCCAAAAGGGCGTGGCTGATGTAACACCAGGACATTTCCGATGTCCTCAATTTCCAACATTAGAACCCTAGGAGTTGGATAAGCCAAGTACCCAAAGTCCAAGGGTTGAAAATGAAAATTTCTGAAATTTAGACTGGTAGCGGACCTCTACCCTCTTCCCTAACGGTCTGCTAAGCTCGTTGTTTTCTTGGAGGTCCGCTATAGGCTGAAAGATTGGGTGGCGGACCACCACCACTGGGCTAACGGTCCGCTAGTTGCAATCCAGCCGCAATCCTCTGAGCTGACATGTGTCCGGTGACTCAGCGTAGGGCGTTGACGCGTGTACTCGTGGCGGACCGCCACGCCCTTCGTAACGGTCATCCATCCACATTCTGAGGATCGATCCAATCAGGATTAGACGTATAGGGCTGACGCAAGCCCTGGGAGGTAGCGGACCGCTACCACCCAGGCTAACGGTCTGCTACGGGTCTTATCATGCAACTATAAATAGAAGCCATCGACTTCTCATTTTTACACATCCCAAATCATATCACCCTCCACACTTCTTGGAGCTAAGCCATTCCTCGATTTGCGTGCCTTCATTCCGGTAATTTGACTAACTTTCGCTTAATTTCCATACTTTCGCTTATTTCCGAATTCATGCGTTAAGATACTGATTTGATTTAGAACTTGCACTCAAAGGAATACCCCTGAGATAAGATCAAGCTACTGTTAAGGTGAATATTTTTATGTGTCTTTTTCTTCAAACCTTTGAAAGTTTAACGTTTACGAAGTGGCAATACTTGTATTCAAAAGTTTGATGCATAAGGGCGTCTACGTAAAATATTCAGAACATAAGTATACGTAAAACTTGATCAAGGGATACACGCTTTATGTCTGAAATTCCCATATTGGGGCTGGTAATTGTCTGTAACTAGATGTAAGACAGGGTCTCAGTTAAGGGGCGTCGCGGTAAGTAAGTCTGCAAATGCGAGCAGTTCTTTTAAAGAAATTATCGGTGTATACCATGGTTGTACACTCAGATGAAATAGTTCTGTTGAATGGTAGATTGTACCCGCATTATGGTTAAATATTTTGATACTATATTTCCCAAATGGATTGAGTCCTGATGGACATATTCACCAGCGTTCGCGCTGACGTTTTATTTTCCAAAATGTTTTTCAGGTAATCAATGATTATCTGTAAGACTAGTCCTACGGGATAGTCTTGGGGATAAATGTGTACATAAAGGAATTTTGACACGGTTATGTGTTGCTAGCATGGAGATAACTCTGCAGGAATAAAAAACTAGACGAGATGTTAGGAAGATGTATTCCTAGACATGGAAACTCCCTTGTTATACACAGGGTTAGGTGCCTGAAGGTAAAACCTTAGATACCAATGCTTATATAGCTTGGTATTGGACAGGGTTAACTCCCCAGGCACATACCAATTAACTTGTGGCTCTAGTTCTACCCTGCTTACGCAGGCGTCATGGACCATGGTTTTTGTATACAGAAGGGGTATTTAAATCCCCAGTGAAATGAAATGATATTTTATTTATCTCCGAATTTGTAAAATATGCAATATCAACCCTCGAGTTGAGGTTTATTACAAGTTCGATATGAAAGTATTTTCGCTGCTAAACTAACTCTGATTTCAAAAACAAAATAAGATTGGAGGTGCCAATCTGGTCGCACGCCCGGGGGTGTCCTAAAACCGGGGTGTGACAGCTGAAATGGTGATGGTGGCTGAAACTGACCATTTGATCTATTTTGATGCGAAGATTTCTACTACTCTTTTGCCATGTTAAGTAACAACGGGCACTACGATTTCTAATAGTTTTTCTGTTTGCAAAATGCACACTCATTAAAAGCAACTTTAGGCGCTTTTCTAGACTAAGTTGAACCCGGAGATCATTGTAGGACAATATTGGGAATAACACCACAACATGAGTAGTAGTTGCTTCAAACACTTTGTCTACCTAAGATTTGATACGAGTCTCCTCTACAATCAACTCATGAATAACTGAATCAACTTTAGGAAGAGGAGACCGATGAAGGATTATTCAATGTAATCCTTCAAAATCAAAACGTAATGCCATAAAAACTGAAACCAAACTCTATTAGAGCCAATTGATGCCATAAATCCGATCTAGCAACATAAAAGTCTTAAATACTCATATCATTCTGTTGAAGATCACGGGTATCATATTCTAACTAGTATTGCTTAGCAATGTTAGACCGATGAAGGATTATCCAAATGATCCCAAACTTCGTGAGTCATGTCATACATAGCCAGTTGAATGCCAAGGAACCGAATAGTAAGATTAGAATTAGTGAGTTCCTATTGCCCATTTTCCCTTTAAATTTTTAGGCTGAAGTGCGTGTTTTGAATGAAAAGAAAGAATGATGTGTTTACTACAAGGTTTTGATAATTAGGTGTTATTAACTTAGGTTATAACATATGCAATTGTTTATAAATGTGTTAGCGTAATTATGTGGTAGAATATATATGTATGTGTGATTAAATGTGCATGTTA
The DNA here is from genome assembly GCA_023525975.1 of Smallanthus sonchifolius. NCBI lineage: Eukaryota > Viridiplantae > Streptophyta > Magnoliopsida > Asterales > Asteraceae > Smallanthus > Smallanthus sonchifolius. Next base: position 12,216,792 of record CM042028.1, on the reverse strand, counting down.
GCCCGGGGCGAAAGAATGAACAAAAAAGTCTTGTGTAGGAGACTTGTCTTCGGGCAAGCAACAAAGGAGTCTTGTCTTTGTGACAAGCAACATAGGAGTCTTGTATACAAGCAACAAAGGAGTCTTGCATTCGTGCAAGCACAACGTTCCAAGCCTCCGGGACTTGGGTCGGTTAAGACGCAATGATATCATTCGAGTGCTTGTTCACTCAATGATAAGAAAGAATGAACGAAAGAAAGAATGAATGAATGAATGAAAAGGCAAGCATGAATGTTAATTTAATGTGAACGTTATGAAAAAAAAAAGCTAGCACAAATGTTTTCAAATGAATTGAAGAATGAATGGATTCCCTTTTTGGGAATCAGAACGTTTGAATGAAAGAAAATGATTTAAAAGACAAGCTTCTTTTATTTTTATATTTAATTTGTTTTGAAAGGACTGGATGAAATGTTTAATTACGAAAGTAAACTAGAACTCACTCAGTATATCTAACTTTTAGCATGCACCTCAGGTAAATGAAGAAGTGTTATGAATGGAGCCACGAAGGTTTGGAATGCATGGACTTGTGGGCTGATCGTTTATGAAGACTGAAATTCCCGACTTTGGAACAATAAACAAATTGAGTGTTTTAATTTATATGGATAATTGTAACGTTTAAGACTTCTGCCGCAATGTTTATGTTACGCTTGAAATGATTCAAGGTTTAAGAATTTTCAATGTTTTGTGCCAACTATGAGACTATCCGGTTTGGGGCATTTCACACCCCTATTCTCTCTAATCATATCCAAAATTTGAACCCCAACCAACCGCATCAGCTGAACAACGTGAACCCTTATTGCTTACCTTCTCCGCCTCCCGCTCAATACTACCAACGACAACAACAAGGGGGTGCAGACCTACATTGCGGCTTTTGGAACTACCAATTGCAACAGCCACATACGTCTATTATCCAACAACCGCCATTAACCCAACAATGCTATCAACCACAATTCGAGTCACTACACGAGTCCCAAACTATACCCGAGACGCAAGACATACCTGATACCGCAGTTGTACCCAAGACCCAAACTGCTCTCCAAAAGGGGAAAAGACAACCTAGTTTGGTGTCGGTTGGCCCTCAAAAGTGGACTCTGTGAAAAAGATATGAAATCTGATGTGCCGCTGATGTGAGAGTATAAAAGAGTGTGAAGCTGTAAAGTATACTCCTTAGCCTTAATACACTTTCTTCTAAAATTATGAGAAGCAACAATGTTGTAGACTTGTAGAGTTTCTTAAAAAAGTATTGGAAGCGACAACGTTGTACACTTGTACAAGAAGAATTAAAAGGAGGGTGGGACCGGCCGACCGGGGGACACGTGACTTTTTTTTAACGGTGTTTGGTACTTCCTCCAATACCCGTGTGAGCCTTACTGAGACGGGATGTCAACCGTCCATACTTATTTTGACTCTCCAGGCCTAACTCACCCAGAACACCATCAATGAGGAAACCCACCACTGTGGGAAAAACCCCCCCTTGAGTCAGGTTTGATCTTGGGACCTCAAAGATCCCAATCCCTTACCATCACCCCATGCCATTGGACCAGAAGGCCAATTGCTGGGGGACACGCGACTTCATCATGTTTTGTTGCCAAGCTGCGACGACTTCTTCCAAGTTTTGTGTGAAAACATGAATATCCAAACTATATCATTACGGCTGGACCGGCGGCCAATGGGTTATAACTTATAAGCTACATTTAGATTTTAAAGAAATGCCAATGATTTTCATCCCAAGTGGTTGAGGTGAGATACCTAACACTTTATTAAAATGAGGAGTTATTGGGTTCAAGTTCCACCTATGACAAAAAAGGGGTTTCGGGTTGGGGTATTGGGTTTTCTCACCTAAGGTGGGTTTACTCCTGAGGGTGGTCTTAGGTTCGAGACTAATGGGGACGGACAGATGTACGAGCTTCCCTTTGGGGACGTGCCAACCTAGAGCCCTAAGGTTCCGTACTCGAGTAATGGAGATGATCGGGTGGGCCAGTGGCCCATCATTGATCCAAAAAGTTGTTAAAAAAGTAGATTTTAAAGAAAACATTTTAATTTTTCATAATTACATCACATAAAATATTAAAATTTTCAAATAGAATGCAAGCTTAGCTTTTAAGTTGTTATAATAACAACAATTTGCTCATAACAGGTTCGGTTCGTCACAGTATCATAACGGTAACGTCACTCGATATACGCTATGATACCAGAAAAAAAATCTCGATTTTGAATACAACTACGTTTTTAAATAAATTTATATTGGAACGTTGAAAAAAAATAAAAATAAAAATAAAACTAGCCGCGCAAGCCGTTTTTTTGAAAAAAATTAACGAACGAAAGTTAATAAAGGAAAACGAAACTAATAGACGTTGCGCTCCGCGGCGGGTGACGGGCTGATAGATTGCAGAAGCTTGGTAGTTGTATGTTCGGATCGTCGAAAACCATAAAAGCGAATACGGAGACCGGTTCCGGTAATATCAATACCGGCAATGAGGTTGTTCTCTAATAATTGGTTCGGTTCGCCATGGTATTACAACTGTAATGGAAATCGCTATAGGCTAGGATACAAAAAAAACTCGATTTTGAATAAAACTCCGGTTTAAAAAAAAATTGTATCAAAACGTTGACAAAACAAAAATAAAAATGTACGCGCACTCCGGTTTTTTAAAGCTACCGAACGAAAGTTATTAAAGGAAAACGAAATTATTAGAAAATGAAACGTGTTAAAAACGTATATTATATATAATATAAGGGGTGAAAATGAAAATATAAAAAAATAGCGGCCTGTCATATTTTAATAGGGGAATCTACTATTCAATTCAACTTCTCTTTAATCTATTCTATAATAAAATAATAATAATAATAATAATTATAATAATAATAATTTTGTGCTCTACAATGACCAGTGGCTGAGCCAGAAATTTTTTCCTATGATGTCATTTTTTTCGATACTCTGGTTTATAATAACATTGAGTCAAAGTTTTCGAATCGGGTCGGGTCGGGTTGAAGAACGTAATAAAATTAATAATCTTTGAACTCTATAAGGTATCATATTATCATTAAAATCAATAACCAAGTGACCAAGTCTAGTAGTCTACAATCTAAGATTCAAGTATTCAAGTGTTCAAGTGACATAAACATACATAATTTAATCAAGTATTCAAGTGACATAAACATACATTATTTCAAATTTAATTATGTATTCATGTCTAATTTCAATTTTAAAGATTGAAGAATAACTAACCTTTACTCATGTTTGGTTTAATCGTCCTTAGCTAGTTGGCTCAGTTTTTTTTATCAGAATTCAGAATCAATTGATTTGATCGACTATGTTTATCAGAAACGAATCAATCGACTATGATCAGCCATTGATTGATTAGAAACGATCAACCGTCTTGAATTCGTGACTCTTCAGTAACCGTCGAGAATAAGAACAAATCGATGTAGCGGCTTTTTTTTAATTTAGGTTAAACAATTAATATAAACTAACTAGACATGGTCCTATAATGGTTATTGGGTTAAAAATATAAAAAATAAACATCAGCCTTTAATGATTTAAAATCCACTATTAAAAATTAAGTAATTAGGCTTAATTTTTAAACTATAAATTTTTTTATTATGTAAAACATCTTGATAATTTTTTCTTTAGTAAAAAATATATATAGTTTTTTCATGCCAGGGTCAATATTTTTCTTTATAAAACCAATAATGTCAATCGTAAAAAAAAATGGTGCCGCTTGAACTTTTCCTGTTACGCATTACATATGAGAGCGAAATTCATTGGTGTCGAGTGAACCCATTCAACCCAATATGGCTCCGCCACTAACGATGATATTTTTGGTTATGCTCAAGGACTCAATCCAAATAGGGGTATTATTTCATCTGATGAAACTCTTCATTTTGATCTATAAGGTTTTGGTTATGCTTTCTATAACCTAAAACTTTATCAATACAAGCTTGAGAGCAAAGATGTTCAAATACCTGAGGTGGTATCTCTGAAGTGTCTGCCAAAAGTGCCTGATTGGTGACAGGAACATCTTCATATTGAAAGCTCCAGTCAAAATCCGAGGTTCCAACACTTGCACAGGCTGCAGTTTGAGCTGGAGAAGTGCCTTGTTGCTGTTGTTGCCTTGGCTGGGCTTGGTAGGCTTGTTTTTGTTGACCAGCAGCTGGGTTTGCCTTTGGTGCCTTGCATTACCTAGCAAAATGACCCATTTGGTTACAGTTGTAACACCTTATTTTGCTTTTATCCAAGCCAACTCTGGTATTAGAGTTGTTGCTTGGAACAGATCTGCCTGTTCTTGAGTAGAACCTTTTTGCTCTTAGAGAGAGCATGGCATAGGAATGTTGTATGTCCATTTCTTCCAAATCATCTGGATGAAATCATTCCAGATCCTCCTTAATGAATGACATGTTGCTTGAGTTATCAGACACAAAAGCAGCAGAGGTTGAGGGTTGAGGAGGGGCTTCAAGAAGAAATGGTGAGGAGTTGGATTGGGAAGCTGTTGGTGTCTGGGTATGAGTGACAATGGGAGGATAGTAATTGCTTATACTAGGACCAGAGTGATCAGAGTGAAGCGCAGAAGAGGTGGTGGAAGAGTTAGAGGCTGATTGATAACTTGAGCTCCTTTCCTTGGCTTGAATCATTTCTAATTCATATGTTTTTAGCATGCCAAAGAGATTAGTCATCTGTAAAGTCTTCAGATTCTCTTTTCTTCTTATTGACACTGTATATAGTGTCCAGCAGCTGGGGAGGGATCTGATAAACTTTTTAATAATGTCCTCATTCTCCAGCTTCACCTTTGAGCACTGCAGCTCACCTGCCAGGTACGTGTACCTGTTATACAAAACTGTTATTGACTCACCTTCCTTCCAGACGAAGTTTTCATATTGCTGCTTAAGGATGTCCCTTCTGTTTTCCTTGACTTCCTCTGAGCCAGCAAACATCTTTTCCAGAGCTTCCCATAGCTCCTTTGCGGTTTTGTAGCCTCTGAAGTTGTGAAAAACTTCATTTGGTAGACACATCTGGATGGCTCCCAGTGCCTTAAAGTCCACCTCCATTTTCTTGGTGTCTTCATCTGATAATTTGGAGGGTTCTTTGGGGACCAGTATGCCTCCAGAATCAGCTGTGGCCACCATGGGAATGTATGGTCCATCTTTAATGGATTTCCACATTCCATATTCTTGATAGCAGAAGAAACTTTCCATCAGGTTCTTTCACATATCGTAATCTTCTCCAGACACCAGTCTTGGTGGTCTGTTGATGCTTTCAATATCTTCAAATCCATTATTTTGTGCCATTTTTGATTTGAAGATTTTGCAAAGAGATAGTTTTGAATAGAACCAGAGATTGATTAAACAAGTGTTAGTTTGTTCAATCTGTGAGCCAAAGATCTGATACCACTTGTAGGAAAACCATCAGCAGCAAACAAATCTGCTGCAGATAAGCCAAAGTCATCAGAGGCAACATCAGCTGCTGCTGGATCAAAGAAATCTGAAAAACCACCACATCAGCAATGGAAGGCAAAGATACCACCAAGTATCATTATTGGTTCAATTGAATGCAAGCATCCTAATGTTGATGACCCAATAACACACTTTCCCAAGTTTGCAAGTTCTTGGGTTCCTCCCACTAATTAGATATCTCTCATGTGCAGGGACAACCGGGTCATAAGAACAACACCTGGGTGGTAGATAGCGGTTGTTCCAGGCACATGACAGGCAACAGGTCCATCCTCTCAAACTTCAGACACTTCAATGGAAGATATGTTGCCTTTGGGAGTGACTCAAAGGGTGGTTCAATCACTGGACAGGGAACTGTGTCCAATGAAAGAATGAGTATTGAAAGAGTCAACTATGTTCAGGAACTAGACTTCAATCTCATGAGTGTTTGCCAAGTATGTGATCAAAAGCATTGGATGCTCTTCACAGACAAAGAATGTTTCGTGTTATCTCCTGGCTTAACCAAACCTCATCCAGAGAAGATTCTATTGACCGCTCAAAGAAAAGACAACTTATATGTGATTGACATGAATGAAGTCACTCCATCTGGTAGTGTTTCCTGTTTTCTGTCAAAAGCCTCAGTTGATGAATCAGCTCTCTGGCACAGGAGATTAAGCCATGTTAACATCAAAACAATCAACAAATTAGTAAAAGAAAATCTGGTCAGAGGGCTTCCTGACAAAGAATTTCAGCTAGATGATCACTGCATTGCCTGCTTAAAAGGGAAACCACACAAGAGTTCTCACAAGCCCAAGACATTGAACACAAATGAGACTCCTCTCCAGCTACTGCATATGGATCTCTTTGGTCCCACAAATGTCATGTGAATGGGTAAGAAGTCATAGTGTCTGGTGATAACTGATGACTACACCAGATTCTCATGGGTATACTTTTTGAAAATGAAAGATGAAACAGCTGAGATCCTCAAAGCCTATATCCTTAGGGTAGAAAATCAAAGCAATCAGAAGGTAAAGATCATTAGGTGTGACCAAGGGACAGAGTTTAAGAATCACACTTTGAACAGCTTCTGTGAGAGCAAGGGCATTGACAGGCAATACAGTGCTCCAAGAACTCCTCAACAAAATGGGGTTGCTGAAAGAAGAAATAGAACTCTAATTGAATCAGCAAGATCTATGCTGGCTGACTCAAAACTGCCGCTCACATTTTGGGCAGAAGCAGTTAGCACAGCTTGTTATGTGCAGAATAGAGTTCTTATTGTTAAGCCTCTAAACAAAACACCTTATGAACTTTGGTTCAAAAGAGTTCCCTACATTGGATTTCTAAAACCCTTTGGATGTCCATGCACCATTCTGATTACACATGGGGTTCTTCCTAAATTCAGTGCAAAGTCAGATGAAGGATATTTTGTGGGATATTCTTCTCAATCAAAAGCCTACAGAGTTTTCAACGCTAGAACACGAATTATGGAAGAATCAGCAATTATAGAGTGTAGGGAACATATTGCCTGTGAACAAGGAAAAGGCCCGGACTGACTCTTTGATATAGACTCCTTCACCCAAATATTTGTGCCGCTCATCTTCTCAAATATGGAATCTACTTCTTCAAAGTCACCAGCTTCCACTTCCTCTGCTGACTACAGACTGGAGTTTCCCCGTCCCTATATCAGAATGAAAAGGCCATCCATTGATCCTCCATCAGTGGTAGAAGCTATTGAAGCCAGTACAGTTGGAACCGGACCTTTAAATGCCACCAGCAGTAATCTCTCTGATCAAGAAATGCTCAATGAAGCCTCCTCAGTCCATGATGAAGAGGCATCTGATACAGATGCTGCTGACGATGTGGTTGAAAATGCTCAAAACTCTCAAGATCCTCTCAACATAACTGAAGACTCTCCTGATTTGAACCAGAGTAATCTTGAAGAAGGGATACGGCTGGAGGTGATACCAGCACATACAATAAATAAAGAGCATCCTTTGGAGAACATCACTGGCCAAGTCCACAAAGGTATCCAGACAAGAAGTAAATCTCATGAGGCAAATATTTGTTTGTTTTATTGCTTTCTATCTCAGGTGTAACCAAAGAAGATAGATGAAGCTCTCAAGCACATCAGTTGGATTGAAGCAATGCAGGAAGAGTTGTTGCAATTCAAAAGGCAAGATGTCTGGAAGCTTGTTGATCTTCCACCTGGCCAAACTGCCATAGGCACAAGATGGGTATTCAGGAACAAACAAGATGAGAGAGGCATCTTCGTCAAGAACAAAGCCAGACTTGTAGCTCAAGGCCACACTCAGGAAGAAGGCATTGACTACGATGAAGTCTTTGCTCCTGTTTCCAGATTGGAGGCCATCCGAATCTTCCTGGCATATGCTGCATCCAAGAACTTCATGGTCTATCAAATGGATGTCAAGAGTGCTATTCTATATAGGAAGATTGGTGAAGAAGTCTATGTCAAACAGCCTCCAGGCTTTGTGGATCCTGCACATCCTAATAAAGTTTTAAAAATAGACAAAGCTCTCTATGGCTTACATCAAGCCCCAAGAGCCTAGTATGAAACTTTATCTTGATATCTGCTAAGCAACAACTTTAGAAGGGGGGCCATTGACCAAACTTTGTTCATCAAAGACGAAGGGGGAGAAATTCTACTAGTACAAATCTATGTTGATGACATCATCTTTGGATCAACAAGAAAGAAGCTGTGCAAAGACTTTGAGGTCCTGATGTATTCAAAGTTTGAAATGAGTTCAATGGGTGAACTAAATTTCTTTCTGGGTCTTCAAGTCAAACAGGTACCAAATGGAATCTTCATAAGCCAATCCAAGTATGTCAAAACCATCTTGGAAAGGTTCAAGATGGCTGACTGCTCTGCTGCAAGAACTCCTATGCAAGTACACCATCAACTATCTCCTGATAAAGATGGCCAAGACACTGATCAACATCAGTACCGAGCAATGATAGGATCTCTCATGTATCTCACAGCCTCAAGGCCAGATATCATGTTTGCAGTATGTCTTTGTGCAAGATTCCAAGCAGCTCCAAAAGTCTCACATCTACAAGCTGTCAAGAGGATTTTTAGATACCTAAAGGGAGCTCCAAAACTTGGGCTATGGTATCCGAAAAATGAAAGCTTCAACTTATATGCCTACACTGACAGCGATTATGGAGGCTGTAACTTGAACAAAAAGTCCACATCAGGGAGATGTCAATTTCTAGGGGGAAGACTAATCTCTTGGCAATGCAATAAGCAAACGTGTGTATCAACTTCTACAGCAGAAGCAGAATACATTGCAGCTTCAAGTTGCTGTGCACAAGTCATCTGGATTCAAAATCAAATGCTGGATTATGAGATGACTTTCATGGCCACTCCTATTCACATTGACAACATGAGTGCTATCTCAATCACAAACAATCCGGTACAGCACTCCAAGACAAAGCACATTGACATCAGGTATCATTTCATAAGGGATCAAGCTGAGAAAAAGAGAATTATTTTAACCAAAGTTCATACCAATGAGCAATATGCTGATTTATTTACAAAACCTTTTGATGAAGCTAGATTTCGATATTTAGTTGAATCTATTGGTATGATGAACTTTGATTAAAATCTATCTCTAAAATCACGTTTTGTAAATGTGTTTGTTTCTGTTGTAAATAAAAGTTATAAGTCAGCAGCAACCTTTTTTTTTTGCTACTGACAGGTTTAATCTTCAGCAGCAAATAATTTGCCACTGACTGCTTTAAGTTATCAGCAGGAACAAGTTTCCTGCGGATAGCTTTAAAGCTGTCAGCAGCAACATCCTTGCTGCAGACTATTGCATCCATCAACAACAATTGAGTTTGCTGCTGACAGACTTAACCATCCGCTGCAACCAAGCTTGCAGCGGATAGGCTTAACCATCCACAGCAACCAAGTTTGCTGCTGATGGGTAAAACCAAGTCTAAATTATCTTTTACCCGCTGTAAAAATTCCTTTCAGTCTTTACCATGACTGCCAGAGTGCTTTACAGCTGTAACAGTGAAAAGTGAAAAGGGTTGTACTGTACAAGTAAGGTTGTTTTTTTCTTCCTCTGCCGTTATAACACAAATTAAATTTCTCCATAACCTCTTCATATTCAATTTCAACCTAACTCCCATCACTTTCTGTCAAGTCCCCACAGCATTCAAAGCCTTCCATACTTAACCGCCATTCAAATACCTTCCCTTTCCCTCCAAATCCAACAAAAATGGCAGGAGCAGACATAAACAACCCTGATGACAAGTTTTCCCCATACCACAACCTGACGGTGTACTTAATAAAAGGAAAGAAATCTGAAGGTTTTGATGAAATGATCGACTTCCTTTGTCGATCAAATATTCACTATGCTCTAACGGTAAATTCAACTATCTACATCCCTCACATGGAGGAGTTCTGCCGTCTATTCTACCGAACAGGGGATGCCCCAAATCAAAGCCAAGGTAGACGGCAAAGACATCATCATCAGTGAAGCTATCCTCCGCAAACATCTCAAGCTTCAGGATGAAGGGGACGCCATATCATACTCAAAAGAAGAGTACATGAGGACCTTTGTATCCATAGGGTACACTGGAAATCAAAACGAGTACACCATTGAGAAGGCTCTAATGGGTCCCCCATGGAAGTATCTATGCCACACTCTTCTTCAATGCATGTCTCAGAAGAGAAGTGGATGGCATCAAGTAAGCTCTGGTCTTGCCTCTGCCTTCCATGGTATGGTTACTGGATCTGGCTTTAACTTTTCACACCTTATTCTTGAGGGTTTGAGATATAACCTTCAAGAAGGGGTAAAACAACAATTTTTTATGTACCCAATATTCTTGCAGGAAGTGTTTAATAAAGAGCACCAAGATCTTTCAAAATCTACAAGAATCTATATTATGCTGGGGCATAAAAATAACATTTTTCAAAGCATGAGAACTGTTTCCAAAAAGTTCTCAGGGGTCAATGTTCCATTGTTATCTACAATGATGAACATACAAAGCACCCAGGGTGACAGTTCAGCAAACCCAGCTGATACTGATCCCACACCCTCCACTTCAATTCCAGAACAATCATCCGTTTCCCTTGACCGAACCCCTGTGCATTCTACTGAGTATGCACAGGCACATAAATTACTTAAACCTCTTCTGGATGTTATCATTCAACCGGAACACAGGGCCCCGGTTGCAGCAAAATACAGCAGGAAAAGGAGCCAGAGAACTCCATCTTCTCTTGTCTCCAAGGCCCAAACCCAAGCCAACAGCCCTCATTCAGAATCACAACATTCTGATGAGAATACCAAAAGGGATAGCCACATGACTAGGGAGACTCCTTCGGAAGTCTGTCTATTAGGATCAGGATCACATCCCGGATCCATAGAACAAGCTGCTAAGCCATATCATTATTTCTCTTCTCTGAACTTAAGTGTAGAGGAACCTGGTCAAGATGATGTACCTTCTCCCACTGCCACTATCTCGGAGGTATTGATTGACCTTGCTTCCAACACACCCAACCCAAGTTCCTCACCCGTGAAGGTTCACTCTAGGAGTCATGAAAGAGTGAATGTGGAAGAGGCTGCCACTACTTCTGGTCCATCAATTGACCAGGAGGACAGTGACAACATCATTAAGACCTCAACCACGTCAACTCACAGTGAGGATGTTTCTTTTGAAACTCCCCTCACTGAGAGGAATCCCAGGTGCCAAGAAACCAAGGGTGATGGGGATGCAGAGGCTAGGCCTAAGGCCCCGTCTGGGTCCAAGGATTCCACAACTGTGGATGAGGACAGTCTGAAACTGAAAAATCTGGAATTGACGGCCAGGGTGGCTATGCTCGAGGCTGAAGTGTCAAAACTATGACACCAAGTCTCTGTTCATGAAGCCCATCGGTGCCCCTCCGTGGCTTCTCCCTCCCTTGTCTCAGTGGGCTCCCAAACTGATCATTATCTGTCCAGTGATGCAACCAAAAAGGGGGAGATAGTCCACATGGATGAAGACTCAGACAACCTTGATGACTGGATTCAAGAGCAGGCAGCCTTTCAAAGCTCCTTATTTAAGCCTGCTTTTGTGCAAGTCCATGACTTGCCAGCCTCAGAAGATGAAGAAGATGAAATCTCTGAAGCCTGGAAGTTAGTTGTTAAGGCTATTGATGAAGTGCTGATAGATGAAAGCAACAAAGAAGAATCATCTCCATCTTTCAGCATCATCCCAGAAGCTGCAGCCATCATAAGTCATTCATCTGCCCCCCAATTCTCACTGACTTCAAAGAAGCTAGAATTCAACAACATGCTAGCTTGGGGGTATGATGGTGCGACTGAGAGATTCTGGATTGGATGGGATTTTGGTGGAGTAGAAGAGCTAAACTGGAACAACCTCAGTGCCCTCCAAGTCCTTGACCTATATCTGACAAACTGCATAAACAACTCGTCAGATTTCTCAGTAGAGCTTGCAATCGGCAGGTTCTATGACTTGATGGAGGATAATCTACCCTGGTTCGAAAGACTATTACAAGCAGGAAATAGGGTAGCTTATCCTGAATCTTCAGCAGCAGTAGAGAACAGACTGGCTCCAAGAAAACTTGACATAATCAGGAGCAGTTTCTTATCTGAAGAAGACATTCTCTGCTGGAGAAGATTTCTGTACAACCTTATGGTCAAAGGCTTAGACGTGCTAGGATGGATAAGCACTAAGTCCTTTGACTTCACCTTCCTACTGAGCAATGGATCTTCTCTCACCAACAACATCAGGGACATTCATCTCCTGCACTCAGACTTTCTGTACAAGATCTTCCAACTCAGATTTCATATCTGCAATATCAACTCCTCAGAAAGCCAAGCTATGATAGCTATTGTCAAAGCCCAGCTTGAAAAGGAAGGAAGGATTGCAGAAGAAGTTTCTAACTCTGATTCTGATTCATTCCTAAACTTAACAGACAACATCAACACATCTGCGGCATATGGATCAAGACCAAGAGCAAGAGAAAACATGATGAGTGCAATGTCAGGATCTGAATTGAAACTAAATGAAGAAGATGACCTTCCTTTGTCAACTTCTCAAATTGCCAATGAAGCTGAAGCTGAGATCCCAACAACATCCCTTACATCTGCTGTTGTAATCCATGAAGCTGAAGCTTAGGCATCCATCAAAGACAAGGGGAAGGGCATCATGACAGAAGAAGATGAAGAGAGATTGCTCAGAGAATAGAAAGAGAAGGAAGAGAGAAGAAGAAAGAGAGAAGAAGAGGAGATGGCTGATCTAAGAAAGGCACAAGAAAGAAAAACAGCCAATTCTCCTCAGAGAACAACAAATCCAGCTGTATGCCAAGCAGCTGGATGAAATGAAACTTAGAATTCCTGCAGCTTCTCAAGTTCAAGAAGATGAAGCACTAGCTAGACAGCTGTAGGAACAGCTAAAAAGAGAAGAAGAAGAGAGAGAAAAGAAGAAGAAGAAAGAAGAGGCTAAGTTTAGAATAACTGATTCTGAACTAGCCAAGGAAATGAGGGAGGAATAGATTGAAGCTCTGATTTCTCAAGGTGAGGATGCTGACTACCTTGAGAAACTATCCAACAAAGAAATATACAGAGCCTTCATGGGTCAGCAGGGGCAATTGGCTAAGAAGAAAAGAGCAGAAGAGGAAGAAAAAGCTCGACAAAAATCCAAAAAGGCCATTGCTTTCAACAGAAGAACCCATGAAGAAAGGAAGGTCATGATTGACTTCCTAAAGGCAAGGGGAGAAAGTGGAAAAAGGCTAGGTCCCATGACATTCATGAACCTACAAGCCTTGTATAAAAAGTCAAGAAGGAAGAAGAAGAAAGACTGGGAAAGAAAGTTTCTAAGACAAGGGTCACAGATCATGAAGACAGAAGACCAGTTAAGAAACCAAAGACCTCTGCCCCAGACACTACTTCAACTATCCAAAACCTTTCCACTCACATCCCTAAACCTTCCTCTCCTCCTCCCAAAAAGTCAAAACAATCCCACCCAGCTCCCTCTCATCAACAGCCTCCCATGAAGAAATCCAAACCTAGCTCTAAACCAGAAGACTCTCAAGAAATAGTCATCTGGTTCTACAGCTCTCAGGATCAGTGGTTTGAAGTCTTCAGGGGGAGGACTGCAGCAAGAAGATCAATTTACACAACTGTTGATGAAGTGATGCAACTGCCAGATTCTGATCTAAGAAGAATCCTGGAGCTGGGTGAAGCTCATGAGCCTGCAAATGAGGGTGGGAAACATCTTTTGCTAGTGATCAAACACCATTTAAACCCTAGCAAATATGTGATCATAGATGTCAAACCCCTTCAGTCCCACACTCCATTTTTAAGTTGGTCCTACAATGCTGATATGGATGAGTTCACCTTAACTGATGTTAAGAAGCAGCAGATGAGATGTTCAAGCATGACAATTTTCAAAATGCCAAGTAAAGACATCAAGACTCTGTCTGAGCTTCCACTGAACAATCCCAGCAAGGATCCAAGAGGTTATGAGGTTGCAAGGATAGTCTGTCACATGCAAAAGCTTCAGCAACAAAGAGATTAGAAGAGTTTTGGTAGCATCAGTCTAGGGGGAGTTTGTAGAATCAAAGACTGAAAGCTACAAAATTCTCTAAGTACAAATGCTGCGGACCACACAGTTTTGCTGCTGACCAACAACTACAGCGGATTAGCCTGTTTGCTGCTGATGCCTGTTCCTCTTCTGATAAACAAAGTAGCTGCTGACAGCCTTATCTGCTGAAGACCAAAGTTGCTGTGGATAGGCTTATCAGCACTTGTTGTTGCTGATAGGAAAATACTCAGCAGCTTTGGAGTGTTGACTCCTGCTGTGAATGCTCAACTTTACTGGTGATAACTTTATTCCTTGAAGATCAAACGTTGCAACTGACTATCCATGCAAAGCGCCACTGACACCTTTCTGCAAAAGCAACTGACACCTTTCTGCAAAAGCAACCGACACACTTCTAGCAGAAGGAACCTCACTGGTGCAACCAATAAAGGACAATAACGTACTTCTCCAAGCATGCAAACAATGATGCCTAAGAAGACGTTTCAGTAAAGTTAACAAGATTAGTCTTTACGTGTTATTTAGCTTCATAAACTAGATCAACGGTTTGTGTTAGATCTGATCCTTAGAATCAATGGTCTCTCTTGATTCTAAGTTACTATATAAGTAGTACTTAGAGTCATTGTATACAAGTGCCCAAATAGAGTTTTTCTTTGTAATCTTGTAACCTTGAAGCTTAATACAAACTGCATTTATCAGTATTCTTCCTGTTTACTTGTTTTACTTTGTTTGGTTGTTATTGTTTCCGCCAATATCAACTAGAATAGAACCACCTTGTATCTACCGATCCTACATACATTAACTATGTTCATTATTGTGTCTAAGAGCTCACCAACTTTTTAGTTAACGTTTTTAAGCATGCTTTTCAGGTTGATGAAAGATGGGTTTTTGAGCTTCTCCTTAAGTTACACTAATGGCTATGGGATTTATGACGTTAACTATGTTGGGTGGATCAAGTTGTAGTGACTGTCATGTTTTACCAGTACATGTATTATAAAGATCTGTATGGAAACTTAATGTAATTGAACTATGTAAAATCCTTAGATATAAAAGGATAATTTTGTATTTTTTCTTGTGTTTAGTTATATTATTTGACCAATGATTTTGGACCATCGCTACATCCTAACCCACTCGGAACATTTGGGGTGTGATAGATTGGCATCAGAGCCATTCGTTATAGGGAATTAGGTTTTTCTTTAGCAGTTCTGATATGCCCTAAATTATATATGTTTTGCATGCATAATAATCCCCATATTATGGTACTAATTGAACAAAAGCCTTGCAATTGATACTTAAAACGTTTATATTTCACAATTGCAGGTTAAACGGTGTCCTGAGATAAATCAAGAAAAAACCACTCAAAAATCAAGAAATCTAGCTTTTAGAAGGATCATTCCCGAGGTTTGACCCCCCAAGAAGTCAACCAAGGTCAACAAAAGTCAAACAAGCAGCAAAAAGACAATACTGGGAAGAAGGGAGGGGATACACGGGCATGTATCCCAATGCATAGGCGTGCATTACCCCAACTTGCTTCCCAAGGCTCCTATTACACTACCATTTGTACCCTTTGATTCCCGAGGTGTTTGTACGCCCGTGCAAACCAATGCACGGCCGTTCATTGCTCATTTTTAGGCCTATAAATTGATGTCTTGGGTTCTTCATTCTACACACCTTACCACACCTCAAGATAGATAGAATTACTACGTTTCAGTAGTCTCAGAGTAGTAGTAGAGATTAGAGAGGCTCTTCCGCTTTGTTTTCAATAGGGGAGCCTACGAAACTCAGCATTATGCTAGTTCGTATGACCATTCATGGCTAAACCCTTTGTATTGCCTGGGTGAAGATGACGTTTGGTGTATGTTAATGTTTAACTTATTAATATAATGATATGTTTATGTTCTTTACTCATTCGTTCTTAAAATCATATTCTTGATGGACTTTTTATTATTACTTGATTTAGTCTTTACACTTGTGAGTGTTCTTGATTTTAATGTGTAACACCATAAAACCTTTTTAGTCAAACTTCTCTTGAAACTTGTACGTCTTTATACAAGCTGATTTTGATAAGCCAAAGCTTGGTTAATATTAATAAGATCGTACGTCTTTATACGAGCTTGCTATGAAACCAAGAGTTGGTGAACTCATGTTGGGAATGATACGTCTTTATACATGGTCCCATTGCTTCACCACCTCCCGATGAATAAAGTCTAATCACTCTTTTAATAAGAATAAAATGTGTTTAAGTTTGATGTCTCAAACCAACTCAGCTATAGGATTAAAGAGTTGAGTGTAACGATGTTCCTAGCTTGGAGTCCTACCATTTTATTCTAAAGAACATAACTCGTGAACCAAATGTTGTGAGAATAAGGCTCTAGCGGTCTACCATTCACACATTTGTATCAGTCATACCATCGGATTAGTTGACATAACATTATCATATACCAAGCGGATTCAAAGCCCAAAGCAATACTCGTTGTGATCTGATTATTCTCAACCTATTTACTTTCCTGTTATTTACTATTCTGCTATTTACATTTCTGTTACACACTTCACGCACGTTTTTACTTTTCTGTTATTTACTTCACCGTCATTTACTTTTCTGCCATTTACTTTTCTGCTTCATAAGTACACAAAACCCACTCACTAATTAAACCGCTAAACGATAACAAATGTTGAGTATTGGAACTCGACCGTGCCCATTGGTTCGATACTTAGTTTTTACCTAAACTATATTACGCTGTGATAGGTACAGTTGCCTATTGTGCGTGTTTAGTTTGAGTATTTATCATTTTGAAAATTTTAAAACCTAATATCGTGAAACCATCTCTAAATATATTATTATATATTTTCTATACATAACACGACAATATCAAGTTTTTTGCGCCATTGCCGGGGACACGGTGATTTCAAAAAAGATTCGAGTTAACAGATTATCCTTTTTAATCTTAACATTTTCCATCTGTTTTGCTATTACGTTTGTTGCAGTTAGTGTATGAACCATAGCTCCACTGCTGGCTTATATCAACCTTTAGGAGAGCCCGAAAGATTCTATCACCGTCGATTACGCGAAAACCGTACTAGAAGAATGGCCATAGAAAACCGCACTATTACTGAATTTGCAAGATCGTCACTTGAAGCTTTGGGGTCTAGTATCACAAGGCTGACAGTTGACGCTAACAACTTTGAGATCAAATTGCATGTCATTCATATGATCCAATCATCATGCACATTCCATGGATTACCGATGAAGATCCACATGCCCGCATTGCAAATTTCCTCGAAAATTGTGACACTTTCAAACTGAACGGAGTTTCGAATGACGTTATTCGACTCCGAATGTTTCCTTTCTCCTTGAGGGAACGAGCTAACGCATGGCTAAACTCTCTTCCTACCGGGCCAATCACTACATGGGATGATCTAGCTCAGAAATTCCTTTCGAAATATTTCCCACCAGCAAAAACCGCAAAATTGAGAAACGATATTACCACTTTCGTTCAGGAAGATGGTGAGTCACTATATGAGGCATGGGAATGTTTCAAGGACAGGTTGAGGAAATTCCCTCACCATGGGCTAGAAGTTTGGCTATAAGTATCATCATTCTATAATGGGTTGCACAATCAAGCTCGTAAGACACTCGACGCTACTGCAGGTGGTATTTTTGGAAACAAGAGGCTATAGGAAGCTTACAACCTAATTGAGGAAATAGCTATGAACAACTATCAATGGTACATTTCGAGAAGTAATAGGGGAGCTGTAAGGCCCCAAACCGGGCACCCTACAGTTGGTTCTCATAACTGGTTAACCTCTTTAAAATACTTGTGTTATTAATCAATCTACAGCGGAACTCTTTCAAAAAGAATAGTTAATATTTAAAAACGTTATCGTCATTAAGTTTACCACATGAATGCCTGCACAACAATCCGAGTAGCACTTCTCCCAAGCCAAGAAACCTCGTACTGTCATCTCTCCTGCAAAACAGTCTAACGTACATACAAAGTCAGCTACGCTGAGTGAGTTCTAATAGTTTAATTTAAACAGAAGCCAACTCGTCTTGTTTATTATTTATTTCTGCTCAAGACCCTCTTGTCTTTATAAAATAGTTATCATTTAATAATAGATACATAAGCCTCGTTATCTTACAATTATCTCAAAGGATTCACCACCCCAGACTCAACCCACCATTTTAACCCTGTAAGTCTCTCCGACATGGATTGAACTTACCACTCTTGATACCTCAAGGTTTACCTCACCTATTAACCATACTCTGGTAATCTCAACCATCCTCTAGACCCCGGCTTAACCATCCCTAACCAAGATCCTCACAAAACAACTGACATAACAGTTGTAAACACCACATCACAATACTGACACAACGGTCAATCTAACTCTACTCACCACATTAATACTATCTCATGCACAATAAATATAACTCAACGATTGTATGCAATTTACCACAAATATATAAGCATACAAGCACATACCTCATTACAACACCCTCGTAAGGGTTACCCTGGTCAGGGCGTTCGACACACCCCGAGCTCATCGTTAACCTGCTATATAATTGTCACCTTAGGTGACCTCCCGAAGGACGTAGTCCTTCACAATCCCGTTTGCCATGCCATAAAGACAACCATGCAAACACAATACCCGCCATGTCCCAAGGACAACGACACAATACACACAACACATGTATAAACACATAACATTATACTCTATGTACATGACTCATTAACTGCACCTGCATTTCACTCATAACGCTAGGATAAGATATCCTACATGTATACATAAGCGTTTAGCTTATATCCCGACTCACCCCGACTAACTCATAACACAATACACTACTAATATAGCAAAACACCTACGAATACTATGTCTCGTTATCTAAGCACACACCACCTACATGCACATCCTAAGGACAACTCATAGTCTTTTAGCCCCATAATTAAATACTTAATTTCGTAAACTCATCGGGTTAGATCGCAAAACTCTTTACACATTTAACATAATAAAACGCGTCTTGAAAGTATGTACGATAGCCCCAAAACATTAACATATTAAAAGAGGGATTAGAAACTCACCGGTTACGTTGATCCAATCCTGGTACTGTAACGATCTCCTCGTATGAACTCGAACCTGTCAATGTATGATCACATGGTCAGAGAACGTCCTAAGCAAGTGTCAACTATGTAAAAACATGAATGTTCCCGATACTCGTCTCATATACACAACCCCCTTCAACATGCAAAACTCTAATCCACGTGCCCGCTCGAACCGGGTTACCCAGGACCCGTTTAGAGCCCGCATGCATGCGCGTACATGTACCATGCAGTAAACCTAGTCTCACGGGTCACTCGTAATTGAGCCGGGCTCCCCATGCACATTCAAAACCCGTCATGCAAACCCTATGCTCGTTAAACCCTAATCGGCCACCCACCACCACGGCACCACCGCTAGCGGCTCCACGTTAACACCGGTTCACAACCTTCCTGCCGCCGCAGCCCCACACACGCCGTTAGTCCATCGCAACAAGCACCGACAGCCACCGGCCATCACGGCGTACGCCGACGGTGGTTGTGGCCACCTTCTTCGACCACCATGCCTCCACCCCGACGTCCTTTGTGTTCTCGTCATCCTCCTCAGCCCCAAGGCTAGTCACCACCTTGCCGACCTTGTCGACACCGTCACCGAGCCGCCATCATCGTCTCCATTACCCAAACTCGAGACCCTAGTCAAAACCCATGCAACGATCGTGAATATTAAAGCAAAAACATAAACAAGGTTTACCTTTTTGCGTCTTGGACCCTCGTGGTATGAGGCCGTCCCGGAACCTCCGCCGAGAACACCCTTCTCCGCCTTCTACTTGGCCGGAACCCTCCTCACGCCTTCTCCCTTGCCTTCGAGCACACCTAGCCGAGAATGGCTTAGGGTTTCTTATAAGTTGCTTAAATATAACCCACAATTACATCCGGGTCCCCGTGTTATCTTTGCCTGCGTGTTTTTAACCTGAACTAATCAATAATAACCATTGGGGTCTAATTTGGTAGCTAAACATGCATTCTCTAGTCAACTACACTCATCATTACGCTTAAATAAGATCCGGGTCGTCCACTAACCCTAACCAGAAACTCTTGGATTATCGGGATGATACAGGAGCCAGGAAAGGTGTTCACTCTGTTGATACTGTCACTTCACTTTCTGCTCAAGTAGATGCCGTCACCACTCGACTCAATCAATTTAGCAAGGTCAAGGTAAATGCTGAAACTGCTGGAGAAACAAAAGGAACAACTGCGGATGTTGAGCAAGTTGACTTTATCGGAACTAATCGCTTGCAAAACAACCCCTACAGCAACACTTACAATCCCAGATGGAGGAACCATCCGAAATTCAGCTGGAAGGATAACAACAACCAAGGACACTCTGGTTTTGGACAACTACAATTTTAGCAAAGACAACCTCAGAACTTTCAGCCTCGTCAACAATTTCAAGGAGCTAACAAGCCAAGTAACGGGATAAGCTTAGAGGACGCGATAACTAAGTTGATAACTGCAACTGAAAGTCACGCCTTCTTAGTTGATGCTCGTCACAAACAATACGAGGAGAAGTTTAGTCTTCACGAACCTGAATTTAGAAAACAGAAAGCAACTCTTTAGTCCATCGAAGTACAACTAGGACAGATTGTAAAACTTCTATCTAAAAGACAACCAGGATGTCTTCCAGGCAACACTAAACCTAATCCAAAAGCAAATGTTAGTGCTATCACTGTAAGAAACAGTAAGTTTTATCCAGAACCGCAAATGTTAGAGGAAGAAGAAGTTCAGATACCATTAAGAGAGACATTCACTGGAGTCCCACTCCGTCGACCTATCACGTAATCAACTACTCAAGAACCATCAAAAGAGATCCCACAGGCAACTTCGGTGAACGCGCCTCCTAACATCCCAACAAAGACCACAATGTATCCTCCTGAGAATGTTCCACCAGTCGGAGTGACAAAGAAAAACTACAAGTCTCACATACCATACCCAGGAAGATTGGTAAAGCAAAGGACGGATGAACAATATGAGAAATTCATAGAACTCTTAAGCCAAATCCATGTCAACATGCCTTTCCTGGATATAATACAGCAAATGCCAAAGTATGGACGTTTCTTGAAGGATTTTCTCTCCAACAAAAGAAACATGGAAGAAGCAGTTAAGAGAACTAACGAATGTGTCGCTCTCATTGAACGATGCCTTCCAAAGAAACTTTCCGATCCCAGAAAATTTTCTTTACCATGCTCTATCGGACCACTACCACTGACTTTTGCTCTTTCTGATCTGGGAGCAAGTGTGAACGTAATGCCATATAACATGTTCAAAAATTTAAAAATAAGGAATCCACATCCTGTCAATGCAACCATCGAACTTGCGGATGACACTATCAAGTCTCCTATGGGAGTCATTGAGAATTTACTGGTGAAAGTCGGCAAGTTTGTCTTCCCCGATGACTTCATGGTTTTAGAAATTGGGCCTGACTACTCAGTACCCTTAATTTTGGGTCGCCCATTCTTAGCTACTGCTAGAGTATTCATCGACATGAACGGAGGTATTTTGACACTTCGTGTTGGAAAACAATCAGTAACCTACAACATCGGGGGTAACGAATGTTTATCCAATGATCCATTTGAAATTTCACATTTCATTGATACTAATCTGGACTAACAACTGAAGAAAGCTAAAGAAATCAACAAAGGAAAGAAACCCGACCTTGGAAAGGACCTCAACAACACCAGTTAGATTGATAACTACTCGGACCAGCAATGAAAATTAACAAGGAAAAGGACTTTGAAAGAAGGAATGGGAGATGCAGGGGAGATCCAAAGCCCCCGCCCGAAGATAGATTGATGCAGCACGTACGGGTCCTGCCAATGACCCGTAAATAAACGTGGCGCTTCCGGGAGGCAACCCGATGATCATGAATAAATTGAGAAGTTGGTGCATATGGCAGAACACATGGACCTCAGATTTGGTTTTCAAAGTTTAAGTTTCTCGTACTTCAGCCTCCAGGTATACCTTCTCGATACTAGGACCTTAGTAGCGTAACTACTACCTTTTATTTCCCGTTTCCGTTTTATGTTTTTCTTTGTGTGTCAAGTAGCATAACATCACCAAGCAGTCTCTCTATTTCTTTGTGGAGTTCCGCTAAAGCACTACAAGCTTGGGTGCCGACAAACCACATCAAGTTTGTGAGAGATTTGATGAAGTGTCCGGCATAACATTGACTGCAATCACTAGCATTGGCCATAGGTTATATACCAAAATGTCCGGGGGAGTACTAGTGTCACACCCCGCCTCAGGCACCCCCTGGACGCGTGCGGCATACGATTGGTACCACCTGATTTAATTTCAGAGTTTTTATAAATACAGCGGAAGTCTTTTTTAAAAGGATCGGTTCAACATTCTTTTAACCACAAGCTTTGTAATTGTAAATATCAAAACTCAGTTGGAAAACAAAAGTCTTGTATTTACTTTATAAATACAGGGATTTAAATACCCTTTTCATTTTGATTACAAAACAGAGTTTGAAATCAAATACATCTCTTGTCTCTCATGGACAAGTTCAAGCCACGGGAAATAGTACTATCCGAGGTTGATCAGTTCCTCAATCATATCTCCTCTTTTCTTTTTCAGGATTTTCTATACATGAGGACTAAGAATCCAACATGCTTTTTATCCTTTTATAGTCCCTCGGGTCAGACCTCATGTCTGCCCTTCACTTATCCTAGGTCAGATCTTATGTCTTCCCATCTCCTTTTTCTTTCACATTTTATTCATTACCTGAAAACATTTTGAAAATGAAACGTCAGCGCGAACGCCGGTGAATACAATTATCTTGACATTAAAATCATTTTGGCATAAATAAGCAATAGTTCATAATCACAACTTCATGTTCAATCGCACCACAGTATACACTGGCGTCATGTCTTATAACAAGGGACAAGTTTGCCTCCGAAGTTGTTACAAGACAAGCACCAACCGCAATCATGGAATTTCACCCGAGACCCGTGTATCCCTTGCAAGTTTTACGCATACCTATTTCCTGAATGTTTTGTTCGTAGAAGAACGTTGAGCATTATTCCCTTAACCTTATTTGGCCATTTTCGTAAACGTAGATGTTTGACACAAGTTTTGAAAGAGATAAAGTATTCACCTTGAGTATAGGAATGAGCCTCTAAGTTGCAAGCTTATATACTAGCTTCTTAACTTGATTTCTCTAGCGTACCAGCACTTCTACAAGCGTTTCTTTTTAATCATGTAACTAGAATGAGCGGGAGTTGGACCGGGATCATTGGAAGTGGGCTAGGGATCACATGGAAAGAGTTTTAGAAGCTTGGAATCGTGTTTGGGATGAAGAAATCGAATGAAATCGATCAGCTTTTTATAGGCTGAAATCGGGGTCCATGTCAGACCGATATGCATAGGGATGTCGGTCCGACATCCATCTATACACACGTCAGCCCTACACATCTCAGTCTGATTGGACCGCACATGTTTGGTGGCTATGTCGGACCGATATGTTGACCATGTCGGTCCGATATCCAGATCCATGTCCCATCACTAGGGCTGAGTCATTGGATACGTGTCAACACTAACAATTGCGGCTACGAGGAGGTTGTCGGACCGATATGGATCGATGCCGGTCCGATAACCGACTGAGCAACCTATTGCAGACCGATATGAGATGGGAAGTTGGTCCGACTTGTGATATTTCGCTTCGGACCGATATGACTTGGATGTCGGTCCGATATCTACTAAATTTCCAAAATTTTTGTTTTTAACCCTAGACTTTGGTACTTTAGATACACAAGCCCTTACAGGTTTCTAACCTTAGCATTTTTTGGACATTTTCATGGCAGGTGTTACATCCTCCCCACCTTGTTTTATTCTCGTCCTCGAGATTACTCGAACAAGTGATAATATTTCTTTTTCATATCTGACTCCAGTTCCCACGTGTATTCAGGTCCACGTCTGGAGTTCCATTTTACCTTCGCAATCATCAATTTATTTGTTTTCAATTTCTTTTCCTGCCTGTCCTCGATTTACAAAGGTTGTTCCATGAATTTCAACTTTTCTTCTACCTCTACTTTGTGTAGGGGTATTACCAGAGATTCATCTGCCAAACATTTGCACAGATTTAAGACATGGAATATATCATGTACTCCATTCATTTCTTATGGTAATTCGAGTTGATAGGCCACATGCCCAACTCTTTTCAAGATTTTGAATGGTCCTACGAATCTAGGACTTAATTCCCTTTCTTTCCAAATCTTATAACGCCTTTCCAGGGTGAAATTTCCAACATAATTTTATCACCGACATTGAATTCTAAGGGCTTCCTTCGTCTATCAGCATAACTCTTTTGACGATCACGAGCCGCTTTTAATCCATCTTTTATTTGAATCACTTTCTCAGTTTTTTCCACGACTATTTCAGGTCCGGATAACTGATTTTCTCCTATTTCAGACCAACAGATTGGAGTTCGACATTTACGACCGTATAAGGCTTCAAAAGGAGCAGCATGTATACTCGTATGATAGCTATTGTTATAGGAGAATTCCATTAGAGGGAAGTGGTTATCCCAACTTCCTCCAAGGTCAATGATACAAGCTCTTAACATATCTTAAAGAGTTTGAATTGTTTTTTCGCTATGCCCATCCGTTTGAGGATGATATGCAGTGCTAAGATTCAATTTTGTAACTAGGGATTTTTGAAAGCTTTTCCAGAATCGAGAAGTATATCTACTGTCTCTATCTGACACAATAGATAATGTCACACCGTGTAAAGACACGATTTTACTAACGTATAATTTTTCCAAATTATCCATGCTGAATGTTTCTTTCATAGGAAGAAAATAAGTAGACTTAGTAAGTCTATCAATGATAACCCAGATAGTATCATTCCCGCGACTCGTTCGGGGAAGTTTAGTAATAAAATCCATGGTTATCATTTCCCATTTCTAAACAGGAATTTCAAGTTGCTTTAAAAAGCCAGAAGGCTTTTGATGTTCAGCTTTAACTTGAGAACAGGTCAAGTATTTTGCAACATAGACAGCGATATGCTTTTTCATTCCTATCCACCAGTAATTGGCTTTTAGGTTTTTATACATCTTATCGCTTCCAGGATGCATCGTATATTTAGATTTATGGGATTCTTTAAGATGTTCTTCATGAGTATTTCCATAGATAGGAACCCAGATTCTTTTGTTCATTCTAAGGATTCCATCGTCTCCTTTGATCAGTTGGTCAATCATCCCTTCTAATCCTTCTTTCTCGAGGTTGGATTCTTGCAAAGCAAGTTTCTGAGATTCCTTAATACGAGTAATAAGATCAATTTGGAGATCGAGTCTTAAAGCACGAACTCGTTTAGGTTTCACGTGTTCTTTCCTGCTCAATGCATCGGCTACAATATTGGCCTTTCCTTCATGATAACAGATTTCACAATCATAATCATTCAGGACTTCCATCCAATGCCTTTGCCTCATATTCAGTTCTTTCTGACTTAATATATACTTCAAGCTTTTGTGATCAGTGAACACGGTGAATTTGACTCCATAAAGATAGTGCTACCATAATTTCAGTGCGAAGATTATGGCGCCCAACTCTAAATCGTGAGTCGTATACTTCTTTTCATGAGTTTTCAACTGTCGGGAAGCATAAGCAATGAATTTGCTTCCTTGCATCAACACACAACCAAAGTCGGTGTGTGAAGCATCACAGTATACAGAAAAGCCTTCATTTCCATCTAACAAAGCCAGTATGGGTGCTTGTGTCAGTTTCTGTTTCAAGGTTTCAAAAGCTTCTGATTGTTTAGGACCCCATTCATACTTAACTGACTTGCGAGTCAGAGAAGTTAATGGTACAGCAATTCGAGATAAATCTCCGATAGTAACCAGCTAATCCGAGGAAATTACGGACTTCTGTTGGAGACTTCGGGTTTTTCCATTTGGATATAGCCTCAATTTTAACAGGATCAACTTAGATGCCATTAGCGTTAATGACTTGTCAAAGAAATTGGACTTTTGATAGCCAGAACTCACATTTTGAGAATTTAGCATATAGCTTTTTTTGTTTTCAGGAGTTCAAGTAAGATTTTCAAATGATTAGCATGATCTTCCTTACTTTTGGAATAGATAAGGATATCGTCAATGAATACGATAACGAATTTGTCCAAGTAAGGTTTACAGACTCGATTAATCATATCCATGAAAGCAGCTGGAGCATTAGTAAGTCCAAACGGCATTACCGTGAACTCATAATGACCATATGGAGTTCTGAAAGCAGTTTTAGGAATGTCTTCTTCCTGGACTTTCAATTGATGATAGCCAGATCGAAGATCTATTTTAGAAAAGCAATGAGCTCCCTGAAGTTGATCGAAAAGATCATCGATTCTGGGAAGCGGATAACGATTCTTAATTGTGATTTTATTCAGCTCACAATAATCATTACACATACGCATCGATCCATCTTTCTTCTTGACAAACAAGACTGGAGCTCCCCAAGGTGATGAGCTAGGTCTAATAAATTCTTTCTCAATCAATTCGTCCAATTGTTTCTTTAATTCTGCCATTTCATTTAGAGCTAATCTGTACGAGCTTTAGCAATTGGTTCCGTACCGGGTACAAGATTTATTCTGAACTCCACTTCACTTTTAGGTGGAATTCCAGGCATTTCATCAGGAAAGACATCAGGGAATTCAGCCACAACCGACACATCTTCAATCTTCTTTTTAGTGTCGGTGGTTACTGATACAAGCTATGCAAAGCATCCTTTTTGTAAGTATTTTGTGGCTTTTAACATATAAATTATTCCAACAGAGTTGGATAATTTATCGCCATTGATTATAAGAATGTTGCCTTTCGGCGAACGAAGTTCTATTGCTTTCTTATCACACAAGATATGGGCTTTGTTAGTAGCTAACCAATCCATTCCTAAGACAATGTCAAAACCTGCCAAAGTCATAGGCAACAGTTTTGCAGGTATAACATGTCCGGATAATGTGATATGGCAATCGTTTAGGATTTCAGAGATTTAGACTAGGTTCCCGTTGGCAGTTTCTACCATATATTTCTTTTTTAATTTAGCTAGAGTTTTATTTAACAGTCTAAGAATCTATGATCTATAAAACTTTGGTTTGCACTAGAGTCAAATAAAACTCAAGCATAAATATCATCAACAAGAAATGTACCTGTAATGACATTGGGCATACCTGCCGCTTCATGAGTATTGAGAACGAATGCTCGTGCATTTTTCTTTACTCCCCCTGCAGGGTTGGGACCTGTCCCATCGGGCTTCTTCATTTTGGGACAACAAGTTTTGATGTGGCCAGCCTCACCACATTCAAAACAAGTGATTTGCTTCTTCTTGAAGCAATCCTTTATTTTGTGTCCAGACATCTTGTAGAAATTGCAGAAAAGTCCAGCATGACATTGTCCTAAGTGCCTCTTCTTGCACTTTGGACACTCAGGAATAGAAGAGTTATTGTTTCAGGGAGTAAAATTTGATTTCTTTATTCCACTTGGGCCTTGACCAGACTCCTTCTTCTTCTTCCTGGTTTCTAATCAGGCTACTGGTTAACGATGCTCCCAAATCCATAGCATCATCCAGATTTTCATAATTTGCGACTTTGACCATGTCACGAATTTCTCCAATCAAACCCCAAATATATCTCTTAATCAGATTAGATTCAGGGGTAGCAAGATGAGGAACGATTTGGGCGTATTCAAGGAGTTTGGTAGAATACTCCTGATGGTTTGTTCCAACCATTTTTAAACTCAGAAATTTTCCTTCAATTTGTTCCCTCTCATTCTGGGGAACATACTTCCTTTCAACTCTCGTTTTAAAAGCATTCTAGCCCATTGCATAGACTGCGTCTCTTCCTTTGGCAGCAACAATATTGTTCTACCATTCCAGGGCTTGATCTGTAAATAAATTTGAAGAATACAAGACCTTGTCTTCTTCTGCACACTTGCTTATAGCAAGCACAGATTATGTCTTTTCAATCCACCTCAGCGTGGCTATCCCTCCTTCTCTTCCAGAGAAGTTATATGGCTTGTAGTCTTGAAACATCTTGTAGGTACATCCAATCATCTTCCTCATCTTCTCTATGTGGCCATAATTATTACCTACTCCTTCATCTTCTGATGAGTTATGGTAATATTCCTCTCTTTCTGTTTTCTTGGTCTTATGAGTAGTAGAACCTTCGGCTTTCGGAGTAACTGGCTTTGACTGAGTGATAGTTTGGGTATGCTGGTTAAAGGTTGAGAATTGACAGATTTTTGATTTGTTGGGTGAACAGATAGCCTATCGGCTTGTCTCTTTTTTAACTCAGTAAAGATCATTGGAAAAGAATCCTTGATCCCTTCCGTGATCATTTTCTGAAGTTCAGCACGAGAGTTATTATTTTCAGCAACGTTATCAATCACTGCTTGTTTCTTCCTTCCCCTTGTGTTTTGAGAAGGTCCGGTATTTTTCGACATGCTAACAAAGAACAAGATTGGAATTAAAAACATAATCCTTATTGATAAAATATTTACAAGGAAAGGTACACATATAGAAATCATTATTTCTAAAATTTTCTAAAGTTCTTTTCTTCAAGAGCTTGACCTAGTAAAGCATTCCGAGCTTCGACTGTAGCTTTTTCTCGCTCACTTCAGCTATTCGGTTCAACAACATTTGTTCCCTTTCACTTCCTGATGCATTTTCATTTATATGCGGAGCAGGGATGGGAACTGTCTCATATAAGGAACGTAAGGTATATTAGAATCAGCACGCACTTCTTCTTCAAGATCACATTTATTTTCATAAGGCATTTCAGTGTATCCCTCATGAAAGTTTTGTGAATATATATTGGAGTGACGTTATAACTTCCAGCAGTAGGGGCAGAATGAAAACTTATAGAAGGATTATAGGGAACATTAGAGTTTACTTTTTCTCCGAGGCTTCTGAAAGTTGAACTTTCAGTTTCCACATTATTTTCTATAGTAGTTTCATTCGTTTTACGTTCAAAGTAATTAGCAGGAGCAAATTTACGAAGAAAGCTAGGGCCTTTGCCTTTTCCAACCATTCTGAAAACAACAAAACGATTTTATTATTTAAAAAAATATATTACAATATAAAGATAAAATGCAACAAGGATTTTAGTCCTTCATAAGCTCTTTCCCAAGAGTCATCAAGTCTTCTCCATATTCGTATACTTGTTGCCCATAAAATTTTGTCCTTGTTTTGTACATTATATTTTCCCTAGTTATTTGGTCCGTTTGGCGCAACAAACGATCTAAAAATTCGATAGGGGAAATAGGCATACTATGCTCGTAACCATATTTAGGCGGGGGCTCACGGAGTCCCACCATGATATCGTTGTAATTATTTTGATATTCCGGAGGAGCTTGAAAATATTGTTTGAAAGGACCATCATAAGGTGGTTCAGGAAACATGTAGGGATCATACAAGACTGGAGATCCATAGTTATGGGATAAATAATCAGAACTGTTTGAAACAGGATTATTGAATGGGTAGTCTTTCGGATTTTCAGAAGCAGGTTCATAGTAATGGGATTCCTCAGATGGATTCTCTTCTGTAGATAAGCCTGCTTGGGCTTGACTTGATTGTGCCTCATTTCCTTGCAGCGGTGAGGTACCAGTATTCCAATTGCTGAAATCGGATCCAGCATCCATACATTGGCTAGATGGTATTCGGGAGAATTTTGCTCAGGAAGTATTGCAAACGGATCGTCATTATAGTAGGGGGAAGAAATAGGATTCATTTGTGAACCTAGAGGATGGAATTCCAGGGATTCTTGTTAATTTGGACGATTGGGATCATAATAAACAGGTACGAAATTATCTCCAGACATCTACAATCTTAAAGTATTAGTACTTATCTTATTTTGGTCAAGACTTAGATACTAAGGCCAGTATCTTTAACTAAAGCTCTACAAGGATGGTTATCTTTCCAGAGTAGTACCTCCAACAGATATGTTCTCAAGTAAGAGCGACAGGTCTAGGAGAGATTTCTACACCGCTCTTTCCTTAGACAGAACATTCCGTTTATCAGATAACTACAAATCGGTCAGAAGGTTACCTTGTTTTCTTATCTTAAAAGCATTTAATGGTTGAAGCCTAGATACTAATTCCAAGTATCTAATTCGCTAAAACCTGTGGCTCTGATACCAACCTGTCACACCCCGCCTCAGGCACCCCCTGGACGTGTGCGACATACGATTGGTACCACCTGATTTGATTTCAGAGTTTTTATAAATACAACGGAACTATTTTTTTAAAAGGATCGGGTCAACATTCTTTTAACCATAAGGGTTGTACTTGTAAATATCAAAACTCAGTTGGAAAACAAAAGTCTTGTATTTACTTTATAAATACAGGGATTTAAATACCCTTTTCATTTTGATTACAAAACAGAGTTTGAAATCAAATACATCTCTTGTCTCTCATGGACAAGTTCAAACCACGGGAAATAGTACTATCCGAGTTTGATAAGTTCCTCGGTCCTATCTCCTCTTTTATTTTTCAGGATTTTCTATACATGAGAATCCAACACGCATTTTATCCTTTTATAGTCCCTCGGGTCAGACCTCATGTGTGCCCTTCACTAATCCTGGGTCAGATCTTATGTCTGCCCATCTCCTTTTTCTTTCACATTTTATTCAATACCTGAAAACATTTTGTAAATGAAACGTCAGCGCGAACACCGGTGAATACAATTATCTTGACATTAAAATAATTTTGGCACAAATAAGCATTAGTTCATAATCACAACTTCATGTTCAATCCACACATTCATCGAGCCCGTCATGTTCAATCGCACCACAGTATACACTGGCGTCATGTCTTATAACAAGGGACAGGTTTGCCTCCGAAGTTTTTACAAGACCCGTGTATCCCTTGCAAGTTTTACGCATACCTATGGCCTAAATGCTTTGTTCGTAGAAGAACGTTGAGCATTATTCCCTTAACCTTATTTGGCCATTTTTGTAAACGTAAATGTTTGACACATGTTTTGAAAGAGATAAAGTATTCACCTTGAGTATAGGAATGAGCCTCTAAGTTGCAAGCTTATAGACTAGCTTCTTAACTTGATTTCTCTAGCGTACCAGCACTTCTACAAGCGTTTCTTCTTAATCCGGGAACTAGAATGAGCGGGAGTTGGACCGGGATCATCGGAAGTGGGTTAGGGATCACCTGGAACGAGTTTTAGAAGCTTGGAATCATGTTTGGGATGAAGAAATCGAATGAAGTCGATCATCTTTTTATAGGCTGAAATCGGGGTCCATGTCGGACCGATATGCATAGGGATGTCGGTCTGACATCCATCTATACACACGTCAGCCTCACACGTCTCAATCTGATTGGACCGCACATGTTTGGTGGCTATATCGGACCGATATGTGGACCATGTCGGTCCGATATCCAGACCCATGTCCCATCACTAGGGCTGAGTCATTGGACACGTGTCAACACCAACAATTGCGGCTACGAGGAGGTTGTCGGACCGATATGGATCGATGTCGGTCCGATAACCGATTGAGCAACCTATTGTGGACCGATATGAGATGGGAAGTTGGTCCGACTTGTGAAATTTCGCTTCGGACCGATATGATCTGGATGTCGGTCCGATATCTACTAAATTTCCAAAATTTTTGTTTTTAACCCTAGACTTTGGTACTTTAGATACACAAGTGCTTACAGGTTTCTAACCTTAGCTTTTCTTGGACATTTTTGTGGCAGGTGTTACAACCAGTTTCTTTTCTCTTAAAACTTTATGAATTTAACTTCATGCATAGCACTCCATTACATGCATTTGTACATTGAGGTTAATGTACAATTTTAAGTGTTGGGTGGGAGATTGAGATTCAGGACAAACTTGTTTCCTCAAAGCAGTAAAACTAAACTTGTGATTTTCTACCCATTTGACAAAAACCTTATTTTCACCAAAACTTGTTTTCTTAAAAACCCTAATAACTTTGAAAATTTTGAAAAACCTTAAAATGAATTTAAACCGCTTTGAGTTCGCGCTTAAATGAACTAAAAGGAATAAATGGAAACATGGCAAGTAGAAACAAATGGATGTTATGCATAACAAATCACTAAACCCTATCTCATATGTTTCCATGTGAGAATAATCTGAGCGTTTCATGAGCATTACTATCATAATTATTCACGTGCTCTTTTGTTTGGTATATCGATTTTTTTTTTCGATTCAATTTTATGCATAATTAGAACTTGTATGCCTTATACATATCAAGACCATGAACTAGTGACTGTATGGAAATGATTGAGGCACCTAGGACTTTATCACCCTTACTTTATTTATTACTCAGCCCACTTACTATAAATATCCACCTAGTTAGTCCCTTTGAGCCTTAGCCTTTTCTTTTCTATCACCCATTACCCATATATCCCCATACCACTTTTCGTAAACACTGGTTATTGGCTAATTGCCTTCAATATGGAGAATCATTAGTTTATCTTGTTTCGCTATTTAAAGTATGCAATCGTTAAGACAATTCGGCAAGAATCTGACTCACTCAAGTATCTGGAATACACAAAAGAAAGTGGATGTATTAGGAAGAAACGGCTGAACGACCTACAAGGAAGATATTGAAAAATATTTCAAGGAATTGAGGAAAAGGATTTATTGAATATTCAGTCTTGATATTTATATTAATCTAAAAAAAAGAAAAGTTGATCTTTTACCGGTTAGACATTAAATAGCTGGACATGCATTTCTTTGATTTTCATTTGCTTTCTTGTATTCATTTCGCAAAGCCTGGATTATCGCTCGAACTCCGAGAAAAAGTTTTTGAAGCAACATTCGATGTAAGAAAATGGTGGCACAAGAAAGAACAATTACCACCATTCTGCAGCTTGTCAAAAAGCGCCGTCAAAAGAAGAGCCAAAAGATATGGCAAATGTGTAAAATGTGGCAACTAGAGCCACGATGGAAAATGCAGCAAGAATCAAAATTATTCCCAACATGAGTATACGCATCTGATCAAAGTGGATGCTATTAGTTACAAGCCGAAAGAACTATACGGAAAGGCAGTAATGTGTATTACGCAATGAGGGAAGAGTTGGATATAATAAGAAGTATCGGTCTTCGTAATCTGACAAAAAACGAGCCCTCGTATTAGTTATACCCTCATTATATGAGTACTGTAAAGGGGCCCACTAGTGTTTTACAATCTTAAGCCAAGAAGCCTTAGTCGTGTGTCCTACGTTAGCTGCAGCCTTTAAACCCCTATTAAAACCCTAAAAACCTAAAAAGATTTTCAATTTCGCCCTTTATTTTCTTTTTAGCCACATTACAACCCTTTAAGTCCTCCTGAATCATGCATATTACTTAGTTAGTTGGTGGAGACTTGATTTGCATACAAGCTTATGACCATTGCATAATTCGATTCGCAGTTGAGTGTTTCGCTTGACTTACATTATCCATATATAAAACCTGAGAGTTAAGTGAACATTGTGAGGAGTGAAAGAATATGCATAATTGAAGCTCTAGAAGGCTTGTCATGGATTCCATCATCCTAAAAATAGAAAAATACAAAAATAGAATAAGCGACTCATGAGTTATCCCGGAGTCTCCAACTACTTGGGACTCCCTTTCCTTCTATATATTTTTTAGTTATGGGTGTGATCATGCATGAGTTTGCTTGAGGACAAGAAAAGTTTAAGTGTGGGGTGTTATAATATGCCCTAAAATTATACATGTTTTGCATACATAATAATCCTCATATTATGGTACAAATTGAACAAAAGCCTTGCAGTTGATACTTAAAATGTTTATATTTCACAATTGCAAGTTAAACGGTGTCCTGAGATAAACAAAGCAAAAACCACTCAAAAAAATCAAGAAATCGAGCTTTTAGAAGGATCATTCCCGACCTTTGACCCCCCAAGAAGTCAACAAAGGTTAACAAAACTCAAACAAGCAGCAAAAAGACAAAACTGGGAAGCAGGGAGGGGATACATGGCCGTGCATCCCAATGCACAGGCGTGCATTGCCCCAACTTGCTCCCCAAGGCTTCTAGTACACTGCCATTTGTACCCTTTGATTCCCGAGGTGTTTGCACGCCCATGCAAACCAATACATGGCCGTGCATTACTCATTTTGAGGCCTATAAATAGATTGCTTGGGTTCTTCATTCTACACACCTTACCACACCTCAAGATAGATACAAATACTCCGTTTCAGTAGTCTTAGAGTAGTAGTAGAGAGTAGAGAGGCTCTTCCGCTTTGTTCGCAATAGGGGAGCCTACGAAACTCAGCATTATGCTAGTTCGTATGGCCATTCATTGCTAAACCCTTTGTACTGCTTGGGTGAAGATGAAGTTTGGTGTATGTTAATGTTTAAGTTATTAATCTAATGGTAAGTTTATGTTCTTTAGTCATTCATTCTTAAAACCATCTTCATGATGGACTTTTTATTATTACTTGATTTAGTCTTTACACTTGTGAGTGTTCATGATTCTAAAGTGTGAGACCGTAAAACCCTTTTAGTCAAACTTCTCTTGAAACTTGTACGTCTTTATACAAGCTGATTTTGATAATCCAAAGAGTGGTTAATATTAATAAGATCGTACGTCTTTATACGAGCTTGCTAACTCACGTTAGGAACGGTACGTCTTTATACATGGTCCCATTGTTGCACCGCCTCACAGTTAACAAAGTCTAATCACTCTTTTAATAAGAATAAAAAGTGTTTAAGTTTAATGTCTCTAACCAACTCGGCGATATGAGCAAAGAGTTGAGGGTAACGATGTCCCTAGCTGGAAATCCTACCATTTTATTCTAAAGAACATAATTCTTGAACCAAATTTTGTGAGAATGAGGTTCTAGCGGTGAACCGTTCACACATTTGTATTAGTCGTACCACCGGATTAGTCAACATAACATTATCATATACCAAGCGGATTCGAAGCCCAAAGCAATATTTTTCGTGACCTGATCATTCTCAAGATATTTACTTTCCTGTTATTTACTATTCTGCTATTTACATTTCTGTTACACACTTCACGCATATTTTTACTTTTCTGTTATTTACTTTACCGTTATTTACCTTTCTGCTTCACAGGCACACAAAACCCACTCACTAATTAAACCGGCTAAACGATGAGTAGTGGACTTCGACCGTGTCCGTTGGTTCGATACTTGTTTCTTACCTAAACTATGTTACGATGCGATAGGTACACTTGCCTATTGTGTGTGTTTAGTTTGAGTATTTTCATTTTATAAATTTTAAAACCTGATCTCGTGAAACCATCTCTAAATGTATTATTTTATATTTTCTTTACATAACACGACACACATCAGGTACCTAGTTTATAACCATAAGATCATAATTGGAACATAGAAATTACATGTGATACTCATAACTGGAACACAGAAACTATATGCGATGCTCATGATTGGAAGATGGAAACTACTTGTTTGTAACGAACCAAGTTTCGGGTTTTGCCCTATAATATATTAAATATATTATACGGGGTTTTTATAATAATAACTGAAAGTTGGAGAGTATTACTTCTAGAAAATACCTAGTTTTGGGTATAATGAGTCCTTTTGAAATATGGAGGGGCTATTTTCAATTAACACAAACTCAATTTGTCTTAATTGAATTGATTAGGCAAAACACACACTTTTGTGTATGTGTTTACGATTTCACCTAGGAGAGCAAAGGGGGAGGGCTGATTCTTGATGATTGCATGCTAGTTTAGAGCGTTTTGATCTGCACAATCCTTTCCAAGCATCAAGGAAGTATCATCTTCTCTTTCAAATCCTCTATGAATCTTGTTCTAGGTGGGTTTGGGTTGGTGAACTCTAAATGGTCAAAATTGGGGATGATAGTGTGTAATTTGTTGTTTAGAAGTGTTAATCTAGCTTATATAAAGCTAGAGGAACAATCAATTCACGCTAATTTCATCTAATTTGATGATTCAAGAATTAGGGTTCTTGAGGTTGAATTGGGGGTTTTCATTCTAATGATGTTTAAATGATGAATTGGTGGTTGGAAAGTGTCCAAGGTGTTAATAGACACCTTTTTATGTAAGAAACCTCATCCAATTTCATGATTTGAAATTTATGGTTCTTAAGTACCAAAATTGGGGATTTTGTATGACTTTTGGAAGGTGTAGGAGTGTTGTGGTAAGTCCATAAACACTAAACCTAGTAGAAACCACAATCAATTTGATAAATCAAGAACCTTGGGAAATTGGGTGAACTTCGATAAACCTTAACGGGTCAATATGGGTTGAAAGATTGTCTTTGGGTAATGGAGGTTTGGTTAAGGTTGTGTTAACCAAATTAAGTTGGGGTATTTATCTTTAGATCATAGGTGTGTCCTAAATCCCAATTTGGTGTGTGGATTGAGATCATAGGATTGCTAATTGCAATTGGATTGTTAGGTGATCAAGGTATTAAAGGAGCTAGGTTTGAAGACCATGTGGAATCGTCTTTAGCTAAAGGTAAGTGCTTTGCACTTACTTAGTAAGGATAGGTGGTAGTAGACGAACATATTTGTTATACACGTTGATTTGTTAATTATCATGTGTGTAATGTGTGTATGTTGCTTTGGTAAATTTGCATATGGGGAATGGATGCAAGGGGATGGTGTTTAAGGTGCTTGAGGTCTATTAACCTCACAATGTAGTATAATGATTAAATTCATTGAATTACTTATGTGTTAAAATAGAGTATTTATATGACCATGTTGTATGCAAGAGAGGGAGTGAATTAGTTGTAATTGAAGTCTTTGAACTTCATAAGTTTAAATGGTGAATTTGGGATCTTTGAATCCCACATGTTGGTAAATAACGTAAGGGTTATAGAGGTTGAATGGTGTCGTATGTGTATAATTGTATGTATGTTAAAAGGTCGATGTTTGAAGTCTAAGAACCTCACTCGGTGGTTAATTTAGGTCGTGAACTTTACTAATTTCATTGTCGTTTGAAGTTATCACACCCCGCTTCGGGCACCCCCGAGATGTATCCGAGCTACAACGTCGATTGGTACCATTCATCTGCTTTGATTTCATAGTGTGCATTTGTGCAGCAGAAATCGTTTAACAAAGGGTCGTTCATTTCATAAATCACAACCTCTAGGGTTGGTTTTGTAAATACAAGAATCTTGTTGTGTGAACAAAGATCTTTATTTAAATATTAGGGTTTAACAACCCAATTTGTTTCATTTATAATGATTCGGAAATCAATAACACACTGAAAAGGGTCAGCCTTTTCAATTGTACAAGGAAGGTAAAAGCCTAGGGATCATAATCCGTAGGGCACTTAGCCTTATAATATATCTTGAGGTCTTTTCGTGTGCTTAGGCATCAATCCACCATGGCACGAACCTGTCATATATTTTTTGGTTGTTCCTAGGTCTATATCCGTAGCCAGACCCGGCTAACAACAAAACTACAACTAACTTTGGGACTATATCCAGACCCGACAGGTGTTGGTCAATTAATCTTTTCCTAAAAACATTTGAAAATGAAACGTCAGCGGAAAGCTGGTGAATACTTTTATGACACAAAAATCCTTTATCAATCGGCAAAAAAACTGTTAAATATTTATTCATAACTTAATAGGAAGGTACTAAACACATTACTACGTAATTTTTGGTGCGTATACATTGGTCACATACTCAAGAGAAGCGGATCTCCAGATCTACGTCTTACATAAACACTTGACTTAATATGTGCCAACCCTGTCTGGCCGTATATTCCCGGTGCGAGTATAAACATTTGATCAAATTTTACGTATACATTTTGGGAAAATCATAACTACCCCTAGGGTTATATCCGTAGCCAACCCCACAAGGCGATATGCACTAAGTATTTATCGTGTGTTTTACTATTTTCGTAAACGTAAAAGGATTGATCATTTCCTTTTAAAGCGTTTAAAAATGTATTAACCTTTATTGAAGTGGGATGATAGTATACTAGGTACTAAGCAGCTCTAGATGTTGACTCTTAGGGCTGTAGCACCTTATATAGGACATATACGTGCTTCTCGGATTTCTTCGGCTAAAAATGCTCGAGTGCGGCTTATAAGCGAAAGTCAGTCGAACGTGGGGAGTTGCTCGGGAATCGGGACAACAGAGGAATGCTTGGGATCAGGGCAGAGGTAGGGGACTCAATCTTTGAGTTGTTGTTGGTGTGGAAATGAAATGGTGGAAGCCTCTATTTATAGGCTGAAACCTGACCCCGTAGCGGATCGTTAACCAGATGCCTGGCAGTCGCTACCGCCCAAACTTACGCATGCGCACCATGTGTCAGGCGCTGAAGTGAATGCGCACCACACGTCCTTAGTGTAGGTCCCTTCGGGGTCAATACGGATCTGTCTAGACACGTGACGTATCACACACACGGAGTGCGGAATCTAACCGTATGCATGTTTGTGTATAGAAGACAACAACAGTAGCAATGAACACAAGATGTAAATAAACTTCTCTTCTATTGCTGCAAACTGAGTGTTTACAGAACTGATCACAATATCAAAAACGTACAAACTAGAACATGTAAACCCTTATTTATAAGAAACCAAACTGCTACAGGCGAACTTAACAAGTTCACCATAACTTGTCCTAGGCGAACTTGCTAAGTTCGCCTATGCCAAAACTTAGCTAATCACTTAACAACTTCAAACATAAAAGATAAACACAAAACATAAAAGACAATACAAAGACCTATTATATTACAAAGCTCATTGTCACAAAACATGTCTCTACAGATTCCCCCTTGACAATAGGTTACTCCTTTTGATCTTCTGGGTCTTTGGTCTTCATGCTTTCATCTAAATCTTCAGTCCTTGACTTCCGGCATATACTCCTTTGTCTATGCAAACATACAGAACTCTCTGATACCACATGTAGGTCCTTTCGTGGTCAATACGGATCTGTCTAGACACGTGACGTATCACACACATGGAGTACGGAATCCAACCGTATGCATGTTTGTGTATAGAAGACAACAACAGTAGCAATGAACACATGATGTAATTAAACTTCTCTTCTATTGCTCCAAACTGAGTGTTTACAAAACTGATCACAATATCAAAAACATACAAACTAGAACATGTAAACACCTATTTATAGAAAACCAAACTGCTACAGGCGAACTTAACAAGTTCGCCATAACTTGTCCTAATCACTTAACAACTTCAAACATAAAAGACAAACACAAAACATAAAAGACAATACAAAGACCTATTCTATTACAAATCTCATTGTCACAAAACAAGTCTCTACACTTAGCGGACCATGTGGGCAACCCTTGGCGGTCCACCAAGGTCCACGCGTCAGTAGGGCTGGCGCTTGCCCCACACGCGGGGAAGACACGTGTCAACTGCAGAAGCTGGCTAGGAAAGTACGTAGTTGACCGTTAGCTGGGAACCTGGTGTTCCGCTAACTGTGTCCGTCCATAACGGAACGTTATTGACTTCTTGGCGGACCGCCATGAATCTGACGGGGGAAATCCTTGTTGCCCGTAGCGGACCGTTAACCAATGGGTAGCGGTCCGCTACCATCTAAATTTCCATTTTCTTTGTTTTTCTTCCTTATCTTTTGGATTTTGATGATTCTAGTCATTATATTTTTATGTTGTGCATAATTGGGACGATATTTTGATAGGTGTCATAGAAGTCTTTGAACTTCACTAATGTCATTGTTGTTTGAAGTCTAGGAACCTCATACGGTAGTTATTTGAGGTCATAAACTTCACAAGTCATTTTGTGTTTTTTGAAGTCTAGGAACCTCACACGGTAGTTATTTGAGGTCATGAACTTCATAAGTCGTTTTGTGTTATTTGAAGTGTAAGAACCTCATACGGTAGTTATTTGAGGTCATGAACTTCACAAGTCTTTTTGTGTTGTTTGAAGTGTAGGAACCTCATACGGTAGTTATTTGAGGTCATGAACTTCACAAGTCGTTTGTGGTATTTGAAGTCTAAGAACCTAACACGGTAGTTATTTGAGGTCATGAACTTCACAAGTTGTTTCGTGGTACTTGAAGTCTAAGAACCTCACACGAGACTTATTGAGGTCATGAACTTCACATAGTCGTTTGTGCTGTTTGAGGTCTTTAGAACCTCACAAAGGAGTATTGTCGGGTTAGTGGGTAATTAACTAAATAGTGTGTCATCCATAGGTGGTAATGTATGTAAGGTGCCTAATATGCTTATTGAAGTTTTTTAGGTGTAAGTTGGCATTCAGTTTGGGATTAGACATGTATAGGAGTTAATACATGTTACCGGGAAAAGAACAACTTCTAATAGGTGTAATATATGAAACCTGGGTGCCTCGAATGAGGACTGCCCAGGTGGGGCGTAATTTACGCTGGCCCAATGTAAATTACGCCCATGAGGAGCTGTTTATGACCACTTTTACGCCCAAAATGCTTAAATGTCATTTTTGGTTGATTATTGTTGTAAGGGCATGGGGGGCTCAGATGGGAGTCGTATATCATTACTAATGGTTGTATTATGGTGCTTTCTTTTAGGTAAAAAGCTCTGGTTTGATGTCTCGGGTCAAGCTTCATGATGGATTGGACTCTTGGTAAAAAAAATTTGGTGGTTGTTAATATTTTGAGTTTGACTTCTGGTTGAGGAGTCTTTAAACTTGTTTTGAACTATCTTTTAGATGTTAAAACTTATTGTTATCTTTAAGATGTTGGTTGGTGGTTTTGAAACAAACTTATGTCGTGGTCGTTTTGTTGGTATTAAAACATGTCGTTTTGTCAAAAGTGTGTATATGGGACCTACTTCACGTGTTTTGGAAGATTTAAAAGGGCTAAAAATTTTGGGTGTTACAATGTACTACATATACTATTTGGAACATAAAACCTTAAGCCAATACAATTTGGAACATAAAACCTTATGTGTGGACATTACATTATAGAAACTAGTATATTGTTTACTACCTCATTGCAACTATGTCTAAATCATTGGATTATTCGTCATCACGAATACCAGATTATATTACTCGAGACTCAAGTTTGATTCTGGATTCAGATTCATCTGAGCACTCTCACACTATTAAAGTTAAGACTCATTAGATTTCGATAGCAGGCGGAACTCGTGCGATTACTATACCAAGGAAG
This sequence comes from Smallanthus sonchifolius, assembly GCA_023525975.1. Lineage (NCBI taxonomy): Eukaryota > Viridiplantae > Streptophyta > Magnoliopsida > Asterales > Asteraceae > Smallanthus > Smallanthus sonchifolius. The sequence continues at coordinate 12,175,610 of CM042028.1, read as the reverse complement.
ACAGTACGACCCAGTAATTGTTTCATTTTTAGGATACCAGTATATCAACATAGCACACCAGAGGTCAGAGGATCATCTACTCGTGTTACATCCGTGTGCCACGGCAACAGTAGAGATCTTGATGAGGAGTATATCAGACACTCACAACATGCATAGTGGATTGCAGAGGAGGACGTTGAGCGTCAGGCATTTCTGCCACAACATTTGCAGACTACTGATCGTATCAGTTACTAGGTTGATGAGATGCAGCGAGAGATCAGGCTAAGCGGCTTGAGGTAGATGTTGCACATAAAGAGGTGAAGGCGATTAGAGATGAGAGACTGCAGGGGAAGAGTTTCATTGCCTGGATCTGGGATTGGATCAGGGGAAGTAGATTGAGGTGTTATTTTCATTTCGGAAGTTTACTTTTGTACTGACATCAAGCATATATGCTCATGTCACATTTTCCTACTTTTGAGGTTGTATTTTATGATTGCAGTTTCTTATATATGGATGTACAAAAGTTATATTATGTTGGACATTACTGTTTGTATTACTATGCATATTGTTATGAGTCGAAATAACTATTACCGCTATTATAGAAATTGCTGCCAAGAGTAAGAGGACGACCACGTGAAGCAGGAATGGCTGGCAGAACTAGAGCTGCAAAAAGGCAGCAACACTAGACAACAAAACAATTAATCTAGAAACTCAATATCCACAAATTGTAGCCCAACAACATGTTGCTGCAATACCAAATATAGTAGCACAGATTAACTCGAATGTTAATCCGTGTAATGCTAATATGGGAAACGCTGTTGGTGTTGACAATTTGGGTAATGCTAGGAATATAAGATGTAATGAATGAAATTTTAATTATCATTGAGAGTACAATCATGGTGATATTGGAAGAGGTTGTATATTTGATAATTTTATGAACTGTTAACCTAAATACTTCTATGGAAAAGGAGGCGAAGTTGGAGCGTTAAGATGGGTTGAAGAGACGTAGTCAGTTTTACATATCAGCAACTGTGCTGATAATTTTAAAGTCAAGTACGCATCACATTCGCTTAAAGCTGAAGCATTGTCATGGTGGAATATGGAATTACATACTAGAGGTAGAGATGTTGTTAATCGATTAACATGGGAAGAATTCAAAGATCTAAAAAAACTGAAGTTGAATTGCGGAAGTTAGAAATGGTTGGAGCCGCGCACTTGGAATACACTGATAGATTTAATGAGCTATCTCTTTTGTTACCACATATTGTTATACCAGAATATAAACGAATTAGTCGTTATATTTAGCGTTTAGTACCACATATTCGTGGGATGGTTAATGCATGAGATCTACATTTCATGAAGTAGTAAAACTTGCAAGGAGATTGACTAACGTAATGGTCCGGAATAGTGTAACATCCGGAATTTTATCTCATATCGGGTGTGGGTTTTAACTTTAGAGGGTGGCGGGACTAGATGGGCCGGGTCATGGACCGAGGATGGGCCAAGCGGGTCTGAGGGTGGAGGAGGAGCCTCCAAGACTCTAACTTCCCCTTCCCCACCTCATTTGGCACTTCATCTTCTTCCCCCATCTTAGAGAGATAAACACCTAGAGAGAGAGAGAGTCGGTTTTGCCCCAAGTTCAATCCAACCTTCTTCTCCAGTGTTTACACGAAGCTTAGCTGAAAAAATGAGCCGATTAGAGGTAAGAAACTCGTCTAGATCTGAATTTTTTTTATTGAAAATGGGTTTTTAGGAGTTTTCTTAAAAAAAAGGTCAGATTTTTACGTGTGTTTATGATTAAAAACAATAGATCTAGCTGCATGGTTAAGATTAGAATAGATTAGACGTAAAAAGTTGGGATTTTGGATCAAAAACGGAGAATCTAGCCAAGAACAGTTGAATCGTCCGAACACTCTTTGAATGGTCCGAAAACGATGAAGTGTCTGAAAAGTATTTCGGACAAAGGATTTCGGGAGAATTAGTTTTCGGGCGAAATAAATTTCGGATGAAAGATATTTCGGGTAAAATAGTTTTCGGGAGAAATGGTTTTCGGATGAAAGATATTTCGGGCGAAAGGGATTTCGACCGAAATAGATTTCAACGGAAAGAGATTTCGATCGAGAAGGGGTTTCGGGCAAGTGGAGTTTTCGACCAAGTAGATTTCGGACAGATAGTTTTGTTATGTCTCGGAGCTAACACGTTTCATTTATGACCACTCGAACAGATCGCCTAGCACTTGTTGAGCCTTGTACTAGGAAGAATTAGCTAAGAAAGACAAGGTGAGTTCTAATCCCCCTTTTTTCCTACTTTAGGGGTGGTGTGCATACTTAGTGAAAAGTGTTTATTACATATATTATACTAATAAACAAAAGCGAATGTTATGTTTTAGAGAAATGTTTAAAAGTGGCAAAAGCACGTTTTATGTAAAGTATAGTTTTATTTTCATATACATAAACAAAGGCATGATATATGTGTGTAACTTATGTTTCAGTAAAGTAAAGATATTTTATGGCATTCGTTTGTTATATTTTATATACATAAACAGAGACATATTATATGTGAAATTTTGAACAATTTAAAGAACTTTTTATGAAAAGAAAGTGAACAGCTTTCCTACGGGAATGTGCACCAGCTTGATAAGGTTCCTTCGGAGACAGTTATGGGTTATGCCTTTTTTGTAATAACCTTTGTGGTTCGCTAACGGTTGTACAAGTGGGATGGGTGACGGCGGTTACTCGGGGGGTCTACGCAACCTCTCTGTACCTGTTAAGCGGTATTAATCACGAGGACAATACCATGTCGATGTGTTGCAAAACACACCTCAATTTCCTTGTATTTTGTAGCGTATTACGCATAGTTTTATAATAGTTTTTGATCATTTATGGTTGGTACTTAATAATGTCATGTCTTGTAGTTGTTCGGGAGAGATTTGAGCTTAAATGATCAAGAACTGTGAAGGCACGAACACACGAGGGAAAAACATCAAACGAGAAAACTTTCTGTAAAGATGGACTCTTGGTGACACACGAAGATATGGGGGACCCGTATTCGTGACACGCGAAGATCCAAAGTCCAGAAAAGTTTCCCCTACTCTTTTTTCTTTAGCGCCACGTGAGGGATTGGCCATTCGGGCTTCGCGACATGCGAAAACATGCAAATTCGGGCTTTTTAACCTAATTAGAATATTTAAAAGATTGGAAGCATCCAAGGGTTGATGATTCGATTACCAGCAGTTTCAACAGAGAAAAGAGGCGATTTTGAGAAGGGAAGAAGCAACAGGATAAAAAAATTGAAGCTTTCTTGACCAGGGTGGTTAGATCTAACTTGTTCGGTTTATGAGTCTCGATTTCTTGTTTCTAATTGGGTTGTTTAAGATTATGTTCATCACTTCTATAACTTGTTTTCTGGTTTTGAATATGTTTCTTGGCTAGACCATAGTAGCTATCTAGGTTTTGATGAGTGTTTGATTGAATGTTGGATTTCTTTCGGTTTATGTTGATTATTGATGGATTTATGATAAAGTTAAGAACTTGAATTCAATTAGTATGATGTTTATGCATATTTAACTCTCAATTGCAATTGATTTGTGTTTCACATGCGTTTTGTTGAATGTCTTTCAAATAATAGATGCATGTTAGGTTGCTTACTGTGTGTTTGTAACTAGTTTATGGATCATTGTTATCACCTTCCATAGAAACACAGATTGAGACTATCTTAGGGTAAGATGTTCTTCATATCTCGATAGCTGAGAGGTGAGAGATAGTCGGGTATTCCTTGGTGTTAGGGTTTTTAGGTCAATTGCTCTGAAAGGAGGGTTTCCTAGGGTTTCTTAGCATCATTGATATTTCGTGTCATACCGAGACTTTTCAGGTTACCCCGTGTGTCTTAGGGCATATTGAGATATTGAGACTGAGAGGTAATATATCTTTAGGGTACTATAGCATTGTTGGAAATAGCTGAGAGGTGATCCGACTAACCGGTAAGTTTACACGTTCCTTAGGGTTCCTATTAGGTCACACCCGGAGAATGATCTGGGATGCTTAGGTTGTCTTAGGGTTTCGTATTCAAAGATCCCGGTTCCATCATAATTGTCATAGCTGAGAGATGTTCATGTTTAGCAAACAGGATTCTTACCTAGATAGTGCTTTCTCCATTCTTGATCTCATCCATTTCTACTGTCTGATATTTAGTCATCGTTCAGTTTTCATTTGATTTTGATTAGTAAATCTTAGTTACACAAATTCCCCCTTTTAAATCAGTTTAGTTAGTTAAGTCAGAGTCTAGGTATAGTTGTCACTAGTGTCTCGTGGGTTTGATATCCGGACTTTCATTAGACTTTACTGTAATTGATAGGTACACTTGCCTGTTCTATGGTCTAGTATTAGGATAGTCTAGAATTTTAACTAGAGTGTCTAGGTTAAGTTTTTATTTAGTTTTTATAGACCATACCAAGCGACATCAAGTTTTTGGCGCCGTTGCTGGGGATACTTAGGCGATAGCGTATCTAGCTTTGATTGAACTTAACTGACTAATTGGCCTTATTTGTGTTTTGAGTCATAGAGTGTCTAGTTGTCTGTGTGTTTTGCTTGCCTTTTCGTTTGTGTTTAGTTATTTTTTGTTGGTTTACTTTTTTTTTTTTTTTTATTATTTTGTTATATCTCACCTGATGTTTGAGAACAATGTATAGATAGCAATACAGCAGGTTTGGAAGTGCGTGGACATATGATGGGGAAATCCAGGCTGTAATGGAATACATAGAATCACAACGCCAGAGAAATCAAGATTGTTTGGTCTTCGATTGTAACGAAACTTTATTGGAACTGAAACTCGATCAGATGTAGTGATTCTGGAAACCCCATAACTAGAGACTTTAATGGACGAAGTGCAAGTAACAGTGACAGAAGGTGAAGCACAAGTTCCACCTCCAGGTAAGTATTCTGCCCTTGATTTCAATGATAATGAAATTTATACTAACTCCACGTACGATCACGAAATTCCATGTGAATCTTTACACTTGTCTTGTGAGAGTGATTCGTTGTAGGAGATACAACGTGAAGAAGAAATCAAGGAGGGGCAAAGGAAAGTGCAGGAGATCATGAGCACTCGGTGGCACCTTATAAGTAAGGCCGAGCAACTGCACTTTCTGGATGAGAATGGGAGGCTTACGGACGAGCTAACGAGCCTAAGGTTAGCAAGGGAAAAATCCGCTCAAGAACCGGAGACTTTAACGGAAGAGGTGCAACTCACTAGTCTACAAAACTCTGCACTAGACCCACCTTTGGTTCAAAAGCCATCGAGTATAGTTTTATTTATGGCAATCGTTTATTATATTTTCATATACATAAACAAAGGCATGATATATGTGTGTAAGTTATGTTTTAGTAAAGCAAAGATATTTTTTGGCAAGCGTTTATTATACTTTATATACATAAAAAAGGCATATTATATGTGAAATTTTGAACAATTTAAAGAACGTTTTATGAAAAGAAAGTGAACAGCTTTCCTACGGGAATGTACACAAGCTTGATAAGGTTCATTCGTAAACAGATGTTACTTGTACAAGCTGTCAGTTATGGGTTATGCCCTTTTTGTAAGAACGTTTGTGGTTCGCTAACGGTTGTACAACTGGGATGGGTGACGGCGATTACTCGGGGGGTCTACGTAACCTCCATGTACCTGTTAAGCGGTATTGAGCACGAGGACAATACGATGTTAAGCGGTATGGATCACGAGGGCCATACCATGTTAACCGTGTTTATCACAAGGACAATACTAGTACTTGTCGGTTCATGGTAATTGGCTATGAGGGTAGTACAATAGTGACAAGGGAATTTACGGTTAAGAGGTACTTGTCGGTTCATGGACGTGAGCTATGGGGGAAATAATGGCAGTATGTAAAGCTTTGCCTTGATGGCTATCTTATCTTTTAAGGGAATTGACGGCTATCTTATTTTTTTAAAACTAAAGTATGTAAAGTTTTGCCTTATTGGCAATATGTATGTGTTAGTAAATTCTAGCATGATTGATTAAAGTAAACGTTAGAACTTACTCAGCGTCCAGTCAGAGAAAGACAAAGGTAAAAGAAGAGGATCGAAGCATCCGTCCAGTCCAGGGAGTTAGCCCATTTGATAAAAGATGTTAAAGGAAAAGCGACAGAAGGCTCGAAGTCAGAGAAGGCAAAGGTAAAAGCAGAAGGTCCGAAGAGAAGGAGGTTTTGATAGAGAAAGAAAGTGGCCAAGAAGAGAAATATCTTTTCCCCCTAGGTCCGGGAGAGTCCACATACTCCCCCATGGTAAACGTTAGAATTCACTCAGCGTTGCTGATTTTTAGTATACACATAAGTTAAGTGTAGGTGGCTGTAGAGGGATGAGGATGCTTGGCTTGGCGAGAAGAGTTATCCGAAGACCAGAGTTTGGCATCCCGTTTATGTTTAAATTTATGTTGCTTGAGACAAGTTTTATTTTGTATTAGACAAGTTATGTTAGACAAGTTATGCTTCCGTTGTTTATGTTAAGCTTAAGTTGTTTCCGCTGTGATTTGATGAATGTTTCATGTTTACGTGCTATGTGTTGATGAGTAAATCCAATAAGTGAGGCTTCCCGGGTTTGGGGCCTTACAAATAGAATGTTAGGACAAGCAAGAGTGGGTGACAATAGAAAATGGAACAACAATACAGGAAGATAGTTTGGTGGAGGATTTAACAAGAAAGTGGACCATGAGATGGTAAAAAATTATTGTGGGATAATCAATGAGAAAAAGCAATGCCATGGAGAACAACCATTGTGCAACAAATGTAGTTTTCATTATATAGGAGTGTGTAGAAAGATGATATGTTGTAAACGTTACAAAATGAGGCATACATATAAAGACTATAAGGAATCCAGTAGTTCACAACGAGTATGTTTTGAATGTGGAGACAAGAATCATTTGAGAAATGTCTGTCCAAAATTGAAAGGAAGACAGAACACTACCGTTGGATAAGCTTGTGGAAGGGCATTTCTGATCAGGACAGAGGAAGCACGTGGTGAACCAGACATTGTGACGGGGTACGTTCCTTGTTAATAATCATTGCGCTTCTATATTATTTGATACAGGTGCAACCAAAAGTTTTGTCTCAACTACTTTTAGACCATTGATCGAATCAAAGTCAAGTATGTTGAGAAAATATATATACCATAGAATTAGCTAATGGTAAGTTAATAGAAGTTGATGAGATAATCCAAGATTGTACGTTGAATTAGGATGATCATCAATTTAACATAGATTTAATGCCCTTGAAGTTAGGAGGTTTTGATATTGTTGTGGGAATGGACTAGTTGGTAACGAGTCAAGCCAAAATTGTTTTGTTGCGAAAGACTGGTTAAATTCTTTTGCCTGAAGGAAGAACGCTTATTGTTTATGGAGAAAAGCCAATACGATCAATAAATCTCACTTCGTGGATGAAGGCTCGTAAATGTTTGAAGAAATGATGTTGTGCATTTATGGCTCATGTCATTAACATGAAAGAGGAGGAAAAGAAACTTGAGAATGTGCATATTGTATATGAATATTCTGAAGTATTTCCGGAGGACTTGCCTAGACTTCCACCTCCACGACAAGTTGAATTCAGAATTTATCTTATCCCAGGAGCATCACCTATTGCAAAAGCACCTTCTAGATTGGCACCATCAGAAATGCAAGAATTGATAAGCCAATTACAAGAACTCCTGGATAAGAGATTCATTAGACCGAACTTTTCACCTTGGGGAGCACCCTTCTTATTTTAAGAAGAATGATGGAACTTTTCAAATGTGTGCCGATTACCGAGAATTAAACAAAGTAACAATCTAGAACCAGTATCCACTTTCTAGAATTGATGATCTATTTGATCAACTTCAAGGATCTAGATATTTCGGAAAAATTGACCTAAGGTCAAGATATCACAAGCCAAGAGTTCAAGAAGAATATACACCAAAGACTGCATTTAGGACTTGATACGGTCATTACGAATTTCTCATTATGCCGTTTGGTCTAACAATGCACCTGCTGTGTTCATGGGTTTGATGAACAGAGTATGCAAACCCTATCTAGACAAGTTTGTAACAGTATTCATTAATGATATCCTGATTTACTCAAAGAGTAAAGAAGAGCATGAACAACATCTGATATTGATATTAGAACTACTCTAAAAAGAGAAATTGTATGCCAAGTTCAATAAATGTGAATTTTGGAAGCAAGAAGTGCAATTTCTTGGTCATGTAGTTAATAAAGAAGGAATTCAAGTTGACGCGGAAAAAGATCGAAGCAATTAAGAAATGGTAAAATCCTAAGACACCAATAGAGATACGTCAGTTTCTGGGTTTAGCCGGCTATTAAAGACGATTTATCTAAAATTTCTAGCGAATGGCTCAACCTTTGACAATAATAACCCAGAAAGACAAGAAATTTGATTGGGGAGAGAAACAAAATGGAGCATTTGAATCGTTAAAGTAGAAATTGTGTACTGCGCCAATTTTGTCCATACCTGAGGGAACAAACGATTTTGTGGTATACTGTGACGCATCACACCAAAGGCTTGGCTGTGTATTAATGTAAAGAGATAAAGTAATTGCTTAGGCGTCCCGTCAACTCAAAGTGCATGAGAAAGATTACACTTGCCATGGCCTAGAATTGGGAACAGTGGTGTTTGCACTTGAAATTTGGAGTCATTATTTGTACTGTACTAAATGCGTTATTTATACCGATCATAATAGTGTTCAACATATATTTGATCAGAAAATGTTGAACATGTAACAGAGAAGATGGGTGGAATTGCTGAAATACGATTGCGAAATTTTTTATCACACTAGTAAAGCAAATGTAGTAGCAGATGCTTTGAGTCACAAGAAAAGAATTAAACCAATTCGAGTACGTGCATTGAGAATGGATGTTCGAACAAATCTCATGACTTAAATTCGAGGTGCATAGAAAGAAGCTTTTAAAATTGATAATTTGAAGAATGAACCCTTAGGTGGATTAGAGAAAGAATTAGAATCCCTAACTAATGAAATCTTGAAGTTTAAAAATAGAATATGGATTCCAAATTCTAATAATTTGAGAGAGTTAATTTTGGACGAAGCTCACGAGTCTAAACATCCGGGTAGTGATATAATGTATAAAGATTTGAAATACATTATTGGTGGCGCGACATGAAGAAATCAATCACCTTGTATATTGGTCAATGTCTTACATGTTCAAAAGTCAAGGCGGAGTATCAAAAACCATATGGATGTTACAACAACCTGAAATTCTTGAATAGAAAAGGGATAAACTTACTATGGAGTTTGTAACAAAGCTACGTATAACATCCAGTGGCTACGATTCAATCTGGGTTATTGTCGATATATTAACTAAACCATATGGATGTTAAAAGTAGCACCATCGAAAGGTATTATCCGATTTGGAAAGAGAGGCAAATTAAACCCTAGGTATATTGGTCCATTTGAAATTTTGGCTAGGGTTGTAGCTGTAGCTTATAAACTTAAATTGCCTCAAGACTTAAGTGGTATACATGACACATTTCATACGTCCAATCTAAAGAAATGTTTATCTGATGATACTTTTATTATATCACTAGAAGAAATGCAATTTGATTACAAACTACACTTTATTGAGGAACTAGTTGAGATTATGGACAGACACGTTAAAAAACTCAAATAAAGTCGTATCCCAATATTGAAAGTTAGATGAAACTTCAAGAGAGGTCCACAATTTACTAAGAACACGACGATCAACTAAATTGAAGTATCCATAATTATTTGAGGAAGACCTCAACAACAATAACAAATCAAATTGAATTTCAGGATGAACTTCTCTTTACTAGGGGATAATATGACAACCCTGAAATTCAAGGTTATTATTCAAAACTTCATACTATGACCCATTATTTAGAAGCACGTTACATGATTTAGATGATAACATACTAGTATGATAGGACATCTATAACGTAGGCATCTTGTATCATTGAGCATAAAAGCTTTAAATATTTGCATGAACATGAATTTTATGCTTGAAGAAAATAATATGGACATTTAGTTTTAGTGCATTATTAAACTTTTGTGAAACCTACAAACATAGATGGTATCATTTATATAGCAAAAGTAAAACCAAAAGTTTACTCATAAAGTTTGTGAATTCACATGTGAAACCCGAACTTTAGATCATAAATTCATGAAAATCTCGTGTTTTACCAACTTCTAAACTGCAGTATTATACCATAAACCTTTTAAAAAATCATTTGGATCAAATCTTAGATTAATTAACTAAATTTGTATATGATTTTTGTAACTTAAAAACATGATTTTTACTAACCTAAACATTAACTAGTTAATCTACATCGAATGACCTAATTACTTAACCTAATCATCTATTAATCAACATCATCATTAACTACTGGGCTTTGTCCTAGTGGTTATGGCAATGAAGACTCAACCTGCCCACGCAGGTTCGAGTCCGAGCCACCCCGGGTTTTAGTCCGGAGTGCGTTTCGTTAGCGGGTTTCGGCCCGTGTAGCAGCGCAACTGTTGTCAAGTGACAGCAGGCTCCATGGTTTCCCGGTGATAGCCTATGCCTCTCGTACTGACCGCGCGGGCCCGGTTCAGACAACGTAGTGGTCAGGTTATGGGGTACGGGTCTCCGATTTAGAGATGTAACTGCCACGTAAAAAATGAAAGTTACCTATCAAAAAAAAAAAATCAACATCATCATTACATGACATGCCCCACTAACTTGCCACACTAAGTCTCCATCTCACACGTCACAAGCCTACACACTACCCCAACCACTACCTCTCGGCCGAACCGACCAACACATACACACTTCACTTGTTTTCATTTCTAAGATCAAACAAACACACACACACATACTTTTTCACACACTTAGTAGTGTTCTTGGAGCTTCTAGTGAAGATCATCCGGAATTCAAGCTATTACAAGTAAGGTATATGAGTTACTAAAAACCCACTTAGAAACCCTACTTTCAAGTTTTGATTCTTTGATCTTTGTTTTACGAGTTTTGATCATGAATTTTGGTTGTGAAGTCCTCGTTATCAGATCCTAAACAAGTTTTTATGAACCATTTCAAGACTTCATACATGAACATCAACCAAATTAGTAAAGAACATATGAAAAAACCGTAACACACACTAACATACACACTTGTGGTGTTTTGGTTCTTGACTTTCTTTGCTTTATATTAGGTATGTATATGATTGTAGACCCTTTTGGGGAAGATTTAGTGGCTGGAAACAAAAATTAAGATCATCAATAACATCAAGAAGCTAAGGTATGGAACATTAAACCCAAGATTATGTCTTATTAAACACTTTTAATACTTGAATATACAAAAAATATGAAAAATTCCATAAATTACTTGAAAGGTAGTAAATATTTGAGAGAAATGAAGAAATTTGGAGTTGGATACCTGATTTTGATTAATTGGTATTTGATATTATTTGAATATTAAAATATTAATGTAAATTATGAAAATATAATCTGAATTTTTAAAAATTCCCAAAAATTCACAGAAGCTTTATTTTATGGAAAAGGGATTAAAATGAAGTTTTATCATTTTTGGAATTTTTTTAATATTTAATTGGAATTTATTGTGTTATTTATGGCTATTTTTGAAAAGTCTGGATCTGAGTATCTAGTTGATAAGTATGGGTTATGGTGAAAAATTTCATGATTTTTGGATTGGTGTAGCTATTATTTTGAATTTGTACCTTAATTTATCCATTTAAAATGATTCAAAATATGAAATATATAAAAAGTTGTGGTAAAAACAATATTACATCATTTTTTAGTAACTTAGACATAAATAAACTATATTTGGGAAAAAGTATGATTTTTGATATTTTAAACAAATTTGGCCATTTAAACTTTATTTTAATATGAAAAAGAAGGAAAATTGTTATAAATCTACATTTAATTATAAAAATCTAATTTTACAAAACTGATAGGATGATTTTAATGATCATAAAGGTTTTATAATATTTAAAACTACTTTAAAAATTTATATTAAATAATTGATTAAAATGGAAACTAGAGGGGCTAAAACTGCCTGTTTTATAAACTTGACTGATCTATGGATAACAATTATATAAATCTGACTTTTTGTTAATAGAACTTAGTTTTAAATATCATCCCTCACCATTAATCAATGATTTAGCACATTAAAGTTTATTATAAAACTCATCACCTGAAATGGTTCCATAAACTGCATTAGAGTAAGAAGCAAATTGTAAACAGTAATTGAGTTTTTGATGTACACATACATTATTTGAACATAATCTTAAGTAACCCCACTTTTTGATTAACTCTTTTTGGGGGAAAGCGTTGCTCTTAATTGTTTTATGAATATATGATGTATTAGTAAATGAGACATGAAAATCTGCGTCAAATAAATGTAGACTGAAAATCTGTCCTTGATACTTTTTTATACAAAAGGCATTCATGATTGAAAATCAGTCCCAAACTCGTTCCGTTTAAGGAATATTAAGAACTAATTCTCAGTCTTTAATAGTTCCCTCCTAATTAAAGACTGAAGATCAATCTCCAATACATTTGCGCCATTTTTTTATTAGAGAGAGAATGTATTTGAGATTGAAATCCAGTAACCAATAAGTTTCCCTCCAAAACCTTATATGGCGCAGACATATTGTTGACTGAAATTTAGTCTCAAATAAGGTGTCAAAATATTAGCGACTGATTATCAGACACTAACATAAGTCACAAAAAGACCAGTCCCTAATATTATCAGTAACAGATAAATTAGTCCTGGATATTGCGTATTCAAGACTGATAAAGCGGTCTCTGATACTTTAGTCTCTAATGGTTACTTTTTTTGTAGTGTTTGCACATGACCCATTTGTTTGTTAACACAACCATTAATTCTTTGTGAGCCAACGGATCGTATGGGTAGTACTACATGGTGAATCCCCCACGCACAGTTGGGAACCCCCACTGTAATTTATGAGTTCACTGAATCTTATTCATCATTTGCGGCATATTATATGCATGTGTTTATTGTATGATCACGATATTATTATTATTTGAACATAGAAAATCTGGGCTTTATTATTTTTGGTTATGCTTCGGGGACTCGATCCAAATAGGGGTATTGGGTACTGGGTATAGGGTTGTTTGTGAAATTATTTAATATACATCTTTTTTACATTATTGTACATTAACTATGATCATTATTGTGTCTAAAACCTATTGAGCTCATTAACTTTTTAGTTAACGTTTTTAAGCATGCTTTTCAGGTTGATGAAGTTAACATCTATGTTTTATGTTGGGGTGGTTCAAGTTGTAACCAGACTATGTAAAATCCTTAAATATAAAAGTGGTACATGTATTCGAAACATTTGTATGGAAACTTAATGTAACCAGACTATGTAAAATCCTATATAAAAGGATAATTTTGTATTTAAACTTGTGTTTAGTTGTATTCTTTGACCAGTGATTTTGGACCATCGTTACACCTCGACCCACTCGGAACAGTTGGGGTGTGACAGCAGGTGGGGTTAACTTTCATCTAGTCTTTCTTCGGCAGTTCCTGGGTTAGTGAATAAGCTTAACTTCACGGTTTCACACCTAGTTCTTGAAGGAGTATGGTTTAATATTCACAATGCTAATGATAAATGTTTTTATATGACTTCTATAACATATTTTTTACAGTGACATTGAAAATCTTGTTAAAAGTGAAAACATATTTGATAATGGGGGTAGCTTTAGGAAGCTAACAACGTAAAGCCACCACCAGTTGCAAAGGCAGAGCAGAAGAGCGAACCTAAGAAGGTCAGGCCACAGGCCAAGCAAAGGATTAGTCAAGAGACCATTGGATAATCGAAGGTGACCTGAACTGATAAGACCACACAAGTGAACAATGCCAGATTGGGAAGTGAACCCCTGAAGTCTCCGCACGGTGCAACACTTCCCGATACCATCTGAATGAGGAAAGGGCAGGAGACTCAGAGCCAGAACAGTAACCCTTTCACTTTACAATTCAAGGATAAAGCGGGTCAAACCCTAAGGTAGGGTTCGGCGAAGCAGGTATCGGGAAAGGTAGATTTTCAGTAGTTACACCATTTTGGGTGACCCTTACAATACCGAGGAACTGTCTCTTGGTCAAAGGAGCTTGGGAAGGCCTGAAAAGGAAGGTAAGGATCTTTCAAGGATCACTAACATTGCTCCAAGGAATCACACTATAAATAAGAGATCACCAGCAGGTATACATATATTCACTCCCAATTACTCTCGCAATATATTACTCTCGAAATATATTACTCTCATACTCCCTGACCTTATTCCTCAAAGACCCCCTTGCCTGATTCTCACACCGTAGGTGGATCGTAGGGGACCTTCCCTTGCGGTGAGCCTAATGGTTTGTTCTTCTTAGCAGGATCTCAAGGATAGGAACCCGGTATCCAGTGCAGCAACAAGTGGCGCCCACCGTGGGACACGACTTTGTGTGAACCACAAGTTGAGCTCCTCAACTTCATTCCTTTTCTTTTTGTTGCTTCTAGATACCATGACGTCCAAAGTCAGGGAACCAGCCGACGATGTACACTCTGACTCTTCCGAAAGCTCCGTGGAAGTTAACGACATGATTGAATTGACCGCTAAATGAGTTAGAGAGAACTTCCATCGCCTCCAGAAATGGATGCACGAATAAGTCCAGGAGGAGCGGACGAGGGTCCTAAGGGTGCAACTATCGTACGAAGAAGAGGCAGAGAATCCGGTCCTTCATCCCACATCAGGAGCCCTCGGGGATAAGCAAGCACCGGGGGGACTAACCTAGAAGTCCCAGTGGTTTCACTCATGCAAATGGTCATGACGAACCCGACCGTGAGGGGACAGGTCTCTCACGGCCCTTCCGATAAGGCCCAGCCTAACCATAACGTCAGGTACTCTTACTTTCACCCCTCAGGGCAGAAGCCCTTTCAGGGAGGAATCTCTCAGCCTTTACTTCCACCCGCGGGGCCTGGGCTGCCCTAGAGCTTCCTGAGTTTTCAGGCACCTCTCTCCCTACTGACCCCAGGTTTTCAACCCGGATACTTTCAGAACCTTTTTAACACGCCACTAGCAACCTATACCCAGACACTCCCCGCAGCTTACAGATTGGGCGCAGATTTGTCTTTACCATATACCCCTAATGTCCAAACAATGTTCTCCTCACGAATCACGAACTTCAGGTTCCCTCCTAAAACCAAGATGCCGCCCAACGTCAAAGTGTACGACGGGTTGTGATACCCTGAGGATCACCTCAAACTATTCTCGGGGGCAGCAACAGTAGAACAGCGGCCTATGCCGGTTTAATGCCATATGTTCACACAGACCCTCATTGGACCAGCCAGGTTATGGTTCAACAGCATGCCACATGGGAGCATAGACTCTTTCGGAGACCTAAGCCGAAGTTTCCTTGCCCATTTCATGCAACAAAAGAGATACACTAAAGACCCGGTTGTGTTACACAACATCAAACAAAAGGAAGACGAAGACCTCCGAGCCTTCATGGGAGGATATAAGTTGGAAGGCCTTAGCATCAGTAGGGCCACGGAGCAGATGCATATCTCGGTTTTCATCCATGGGTTCCATCCCAGACTACTCATAGAAGAACTAAAGAGAAATGTCCCCAAGACCATGGAGGAGGCCATGGACAGAGCTGAGTCGTTCCTTCGAAGTAAGGAAGTCGCACAGACCCCAGAGATACTATGGAAGGTAAGGACTCCTGGATGGGGGCACCCCACACCAGGGGGACGAGGCCGACCATTTCTGCCATTTGTAGAAAAAAGGATCCCAAGTTACAGTAGCATGCCAAGGAAGCCCTACGAGATACAACCTCATTCTTATGAAAGGCAAGCCCAGCCTCACTCCTACCTGAGACACCAAGACCGAAATGAAGAAAAGCACAGGTAGGTACAGTTTACTGCCTTGACTAGACACCCAAGGAAATCTTGGCAGCCGAGGAGGCAAGATTTGGCTTCAGACCACCAAAACCTGGCTCAAAGCCCGCGGACGGCAAGGCAGCCCTCAGAAATTGCGAATTCCATACACAGGGCATCATACAAACGATTGTTTCCAGCTAAAGAAGAGGATCGAAGCAGCCGTCCAATCCGAGGAGTTAGCCCATTTGATAATAGATATTGAAGGAAAAGCGACGAAAGGCTCGAAGTCAGAGAAAGACAAAGGTAAAAGAAGAGAGATCATGATGGTGTCGTATAGTGTAAAGGAGAAGGTCCTAAGAGAAGGAGGTTTTGATAGAGAAAGAAAGTGGCCAAGAAGGGAAATATCTTTTCCAGCCCTAGGTCCGGGAGAGTCCACATACTCCCCCATGGTAATAAAGGCGAACATAGGGGGAAGATGGATAAGCCGAGTATACCTGGATGAAGGCAGCGGCTCCGAGGTCATGTATTAACATTGTTTCCTGCAATTGGATGAAGAAACACACAAGACGCTAACACCCTCCAAGGCCCCGCTTGTGGGATTCTCAGGAGAAAAGGCTTGGCCCCTAGGGGAGATAAAGCTAAGGGTACGGATCAGTGATGGCAACCCGGAGAGGACCGAAGACATGCTTTTCCTGATAATCCAGTCGGCCTCTAGATATAATGTCATCATTGGAAGGCCAGGTATTTGCGCATTCGAAGCAGTAGTCTCGACAGCTCATGCTATGTTGAAATTCCCAACAAAGGGAGGATTTTGCACGGTTAGATCAACCCAAGGATAGTTGTTCGTAGCAGCTACAGAAACTGAAATAGAAGACGATGGGGGTGAAAGAGTCAGCATAAACAAAATATACCCGGAGCAAACAATACAAGTTGGAAATGATCTCTCCAAGGAAGGAAGGCAAAGACTCCTGCATATCCTAAGGAGTAACGTAGATATTTTCTCCTGGACCCCGGGAGACATGACGGGGGTACCTAGGGATCTGGCCGAGCACTCTTTGAACATATCCACCGAACACGTCCCGGTAACTCAAAAGAAGAGAAGCCTAGCACCAGACCGGTGCCAGGCCATATGCATTGAAATTAACAAGTTGGTGTCTGCAGGTATCCTTAGGGAGCTCAAATTTCACACTTGGGTGGCAAACCCTGTGACGGTCAAAAAAGCATATGGAAGCTGGCGAATGTGTATTGATTTCAAGGATCTGAATAAATCCTGCCCCAAAGACTACTATCCGCTTCCGGAAATTGACCTCAAGGTTGTATCCTTAGCCGGTTTCGAATGGAAGTGCTTTTTAGATGCCTATAAAGGGTATCACCTGATCAAGTTGAAGCGTAAAGATGAAGAAAAGACGGCCTTTTACACACCAAAAGGAATTTTTTGCTACAGGAAAAATGTTGTTCGGCCTAAAGAATGCGGTAGCGACGTACCAACACTTGATCGATAAGGCTTTCGAAGAGCAGATAGGGAAAAACATGGAGGCGTATGTTGATGACCTGGTTATAAAAAGTTAGAGCGAAGAGGGAATGATCGGAGACATTGAGCAGACATTCAAGAACCTCAAGAAAATAAATATGAAGCTAAACCCAGGGAAATGTTCCTTTGGGTTAAAAGAAGGAAAGTTTTTGGGCCATGTGGTGACCAAGAAGGAGATAAGGGCAAACCCGGACAAAGTAAAGGCATTGCGTGATATGAAGTCACCCAAAACAAGGAAGGAGGTGCAAACCCTAAATCGCAAATTGGCTGCCCTGCACAGGTTCTTATCAAAACTGGCAGAGCGTTCCCTACCTTTCTTCAAAACGCTAAAAGGGAGCTCAGCCAAGAAGAATTTCTTTTGGACCGAAGAAGCGGAGAACGCATTTGAAGAATTGAAGAGCCATAAAGCCAACATACCACCAATGGTAGCCCCGAGACCCGGAAAAACTCTGTCGTTGTACGTGGCAGTAGCAAAGGAAGCAATACGCGGAGTATTGGTGATAGACAGAGAAGGAACCCAATCACCAGTATATTTCGTAAGTAGGGCCCTCAAAGAAGCAAAGGTAAATTACCCAACCCTCGAAAAGGTGGCTTTAGTGGTGGTACACACGGCCCGACGAATGAGGAGGTATTTTCAGGCACACCCAGTGAAAGTGCTAACCAATTATCCTATCAAAAACATCTTAACAAAACCTGAAGTCGTTGGGAGACTGGCAAAATGGGCGGTAGAAATGGGGGAACACGAAGTTTCATATGTCCCTAGGTCTGTAGTCAAGGGGCAGATCCTGGCAGATTTTGTTCTAGAATCATTAATCAAAGGTGAAGAAGAGAAGAAATTGGGGGACGTTGGTGAAAAAATGGAGGAAAGGAACAACCAGGAATAATTGCAAAGAAGGAAAGGAGAGTGGTTGTTATACACAGATGGAGCGTCAAGCGAAGAAGGCTCAGGAGCTGACCTTATACT
Organism: Smallanthus sonchifolius; assembly: GCA_023525975.1. Taxonomy (NCBI): domain Eukaryota; kingdom Viridiplantae; phylum Streptophyta; class Magnoliopsida; order Asterales; family Asteraceae; genus Smallanthus; species Smallanthus sonchifolius. The sequence goes on along the minus strand of CM042028.1, from coordinate 12,157,229 downwards.
TATAGACCTAGAAGGCGCGGAACTCACATATGCTCTCCGCCTGAACTTCCCAAGCACAATCAATGAAGCCGAGTGCGAGGCTCTCCTAGCTGGGTTGAGGCTGGCCCAGAAAATCAGAGTTAAGACGTTACAGGTACGTGTCTGATGTTATGCAAAACACATATCTTATTTCCTGGTGTTTTGGTATGTTTTTAGATAGTTTTATGATTGTTTTGAGTCGTTTTTAGTTCGTATATAGTCTTTGTTATGTTTTTAGGAGCTCGTGTGAAGTATAAAGTCAAATCATGAAGAAACCGATCACGAGAGTGAAGCCCAAGAAAAAGATTGCAAAAAGTGGGATTTTTATTCCTTCGCGGTACGCGAAGATGAAGACTCCAAGCCTCGCGGTACACGAGAGAAGCTAATCCGGGGCCCGACTATTTTCTTCCTCGGTGTACGTGAGGAACCAAGCTAAGTCTGTCGCGGTACGCGAGAGATGGGAAATCCGAAAAACCCTAATTTTGATATTTAATAGAATTTGAATGTCATTGTGACGGAGTTCGATCTTTTGGCCGCTAGAGCAAGTGCTAGAGGCGATTTTAGGAGTTGAGAAGGCAATTGAAGAGCAAAGTTGGAGAATTTGGATCCCGGGTCCGTTAGTTTAGCGTATTCGGTTTTCAAGCTTTGATTTTTATCTTTGATTTCTGTGTTTGAACCATGTTTTATGCTTTTACTTCTGTCTTGAATGTTTTAAGTATGATTCTAGACTAAAACATTGATACTGCCTACGTCATTGATGAATACTTGATAAGTTTTGATCTTTTAAAGGTTTTTGGATTCAATTGATGGTTTAATGATTTTTGTAAACAATCTCGTGTTGATTACTATGATTAATATGCATGTTTAGATCTGTTTTGCAATTGATTATAGTTTCGTATGCTATTTGTGAATGTCTTTCAGTTTGAATAGCGTATCTAGATCATATGACTGTGTGCTTGTGATCATTTGTATGGTTTGCTAGACGTAGTATCCCATAGGAATTGTGATTGAAAGTTATATAGATCTGGGTGTTCATCTTATCTCAATACCCGAAAAGTGAAAGAAAATCGGTTAGTCTTCGTATTAGTATTCTAAGTGTTCACTGTCTGAGAGGAAGTGGCCTTAGGTTCTTAGTAATTGTTGCTAACCCGAGTCATAGTTAGTTAATCTGAGATTACCCCGTGCATCTTTGATGTAATGTGGACAGTGAGACTGAGAGGTGATCTGTCTGTTGGGCACATTGTCATTGTTGGAGAGACTGAAAGGTAATCCGACCATCTGGTGAGCATTGTACATCTTTAGGTTTCTTAGTTGGTGACACCATGACAGTGATTAGGGATCCACTAGGTTGTCTATAGCTGTTATCCTTAGATACCCAGATCCATCATAGTTTCCAGAACCGGTAGAAGTCTGTGCTTTGCAAGTAGGATTCCGACCTAGGTGGTATTCTTCCCATTCCTGATATTCCCAAATTCTTTTTTGATAGTTAGAATCGTTCATTAGTTTTCTCTTGCATTATTAAGTTAATCAGTAGTGTAGAAAACCCCCAAACCAATCATTCATAGTTCGAGTCATAGTCTAGTTTAGCTATCCGGTGTCTCTAGGGTTCGATAATCCGGTTTGCCATTAAGCTGTGCAACACTTGATAGGTTCACTTGCTTGTCAGTGCGGTCTATTTAATAGGTATTCCATTGATTACTTAGGAGTCTAGATTAGGTTTTATTTATTAGTTTTTATAGACCGTCTGGGCGACATCAAGTTTTTGGCGTCGTTGTCGGGGGCACTTAGCAATAGCAATAATAGCTTTGATTAGTTCTTTATGTGATTTTTGGTTTATTTTATTTCTTTCTTTTATTTTGAGTCTTAATTGTGTGCTTTGTCCTATCTGCCACTTATGTGTCTAAGTTAGGATCGAGTCTTTCTGCCTGTTGAGTCTTTGTTTATTTGTTTTGTCTTCTTCAGTTTATCCAACGTACTTGTTCGTAGAGATCGCCACGGTTCAGCTTACGAGGAGCCCGAACAAGAGCTTCACGAGCGCACCCGCGACTTCCGGGAGCGTTTTAAAACGTTATGCAAAAACCAGGTACGTTTTACTAGCCCAATTCATTTTACTAAAATGGGCGACGCTGACCCACGAGCGAGACGTACCGTACACCAGAGAGCCAGTGATGGGGTCAGTAGGGCGAGATCTTCGATCACCCGCCCCACTATCCCTACAACCAATAGTTGGTAGATCCTATTACATGTCATGAGTACGATCACTCATTCTACTTAGTTCCATGGCCTCGAGGATGAGGATGCACCAGGACATTTTTCCCGCTTCGTGCGTATATGTGATACCTTCAATATCACCGATGTGTCCAAGGACGCAATCTACTTGCGTCTCTTTCCATTCTTGCTCTCTGGGCGTGCTTCCACTTGGCTTGATACCCTCCCCGAAAATTCCATCACCACTTGGGAGGACTTGCAAGCCAGGTTTCTTAAAAAGTACTATCCATCTTCCAGGGCCGCTCGCCTTAGGGACCAAATCCACTCCTTCCGGATGGATCCTAACGAGCCTTATCACATGGACTAGGAGCGGTTCAACGCACTGTTTTGCCGATGTCCCCAGCATGTCCTTTCTGACTGGGCGATAGTGGAGAAGTTCTACAATGGTCTCCCCTTCGAGAAGCAGCAAATGTTCAATACCGCTGCGGGAGGCCATATCATGGATAAGAAGGAACCTACTGAGTGCGAGAAGATGTTCAGGAGCTTCGCTCTTACTGAGCAACAACAGCCATCTACTAGGACTTCCATTACTAGTGCTAGAGCACCTGCCTCTTTACCTAGAGGTATGCATCAGGTCAACCCTAATACTAGCGTGGCTGCTGCACTCGTAGCGGTGGCGAATGGGATTAAAGAGCTGAAGCTGAGTGCTAAAAGGTGTGAGGTGTGCAGGGGAGGCTAAGACACCAGGGACTGCCTCGTCAGACAGCAGGAGCATGTTGATTTTGTGGGAAACCAGAACCGAGGATTCAACAACTATAGCAATTCTTATGGCTCGGGATGGAGATCTGGAAACAACCTACCTGGGTTTAATGCTCCCCCTAATCAGCAAGCAGGAGGTGAAGCAAGACCGAGTGGGGGGAGCAACGTGAACACTAAGAGGATTGAGGAGATGTTGGAGACTCAAACCCAAATGCTAGCCCACTTTGTGGTGAAGGATAAGGAGACTCAGCAGAGATTGGATGCTCATTTGATATGACGTAAATTATACATGTTTTGCACGCATAATTATCCTCGAAATCATCACAATTAGAGACAATATGATAATAATTGATGCCTAATCCATTCATTTGTGTTCCGATAGGATAATTGACCTGGATAAGCAAAAACATGAAGAAAACACTCACAAACAAGGTAAAATCAGCATTCGGGGGCCAATTGAACGAAACCGGACGCCGGAAGTCAAACCAGAAGATCAAAAAGTCAACATGGACCAGAAAAGGGCAATGCACGGCAGTGCATTGCCTTGCACGGTCGTGCAAACCCAAATCTGGGTCCCTGTACTCCCCTGTACTGCCAGATTCAGCACGTGAAAGAAAAAGGTACTTTGCACGCCCGTGCAATCCAATGCACGGCCGTGCATTGCCAAAATATTTGCCTATAAATAGCAAGCTCATTCTAGTGTTTTAGGTGTTCATTACCAAGAGGTGTGAAGGCCTTAGTGCTCTGCTAAGAGCCGGAACTCTCTCGGTTTTGGTCCGTTTAGCTTTTCTTTGTTTATTTCCTGTTTAAAGTCTGGTAATATGAAGCGATTCTTCCCGTTCGAGTAAAAAAAGAGGCAAACTGTACCCACTCTTCCTTGGTGTTGGAACACTTCCACACATTATCTAAGGGTTAGTGGAGTCACTTGTATGGTCATTCATGGCTAGTTCTCTTATGTTGCTCGAGTTGGTTGAACTTTAATTAATTAATGAAGTATTTTTAGTATGTTATGTTTTTAAAGTCTTTACTATGATTTATCTTAAAAATACAAGAATAAGTGATCTTTAAACCAATCTAATAATCTTAAATCTTGCGAGTTACTTAAGCAAGACTTTTTGTTTGGGAAGCTTATTCGATGTTTGTACGGTCTATATACAAATCTTGATGCTATCACGGCCAGTTAGTATAGATTTAATATTATGGGTTGATTAGAGGTTTGGGTATTCAGCAGGTCGTTTGAGCCCTAAACTGACCGGACGGTTTGTGTCGGTATTTCTTTACTTTTCTTGTGTGCGCTTGCAGAGGACTTCTAGCGGGAGCCATGGGGTTTGATCTTAAGAATGAAAGTCTTATTTATTTAAAATAATATTATAAGTAAAGACAACTATTTAAGAACATAATTTGTTAGGTCCGAGCGTTCGTAAAGTAGCTCTGTAGGGAGTTGCACATTCCGACTTTCCAAAGGAAGTTACAAGACCAGACGTACGTCAGTCACATGGATAATATTAGTCCAAATAATGAATTGTGAGATACCAACTGACTTGAGACCCCGTTTAGGGGCCGTTATATTCATTAAGGAACATTTGGCCAACCGTATCCACTGTTTCGTTACGAAATACTAATTCCCCTATCGAAAGGGTTAGTACTAGTAACTATGACCAACCTTACTTTAAATATATCATTAATTAACAAGGGATAACAACTAGAGTAACACCTTAAATGTGATAATACTTCTAATTACATTTCTTAACCTTTTATTTTTCTTCTAAAACAAAACCCATTTTCCAACTTATTATCCCAGTTGAAGTAATTATCATTTTAATTTATAAATTTAAAACCGGATTTTGTGTAGCTCTAAATAGAATATATTTATTACTACTAAAAACACGCCATCGTGTCTTTGGCTTTTTTTCCAGGGTTATATATATATTTCCATTTTTATCTACATATAAAAACACACATCATCATGATACCCTACTGAAGAATCAACAATCTGCATTCAAGGATCTGCAGCGCACTGTGGGAGACATCGCTAAGAGTTTGAAGGATAGACAGGGAGGTCCGTCTTCAGGCCCTAACGCTTCAGTGATGGCCGTGTCTATGAGGAGTCGAAGAGTATAGGAGAGAGCAACCACTGGTGGAAGAAGAAGATGAACCAGTGGACGAGGAGACAGAGATGAAGAACCCTGCCGAGAAGGAAGAGGAGGAGAAGAAAGGGGGTGAGATGAAGACCCCCGAGATTGACTTGAGCCGTGTTCCCTACCCAGCACGCTTGCTGCCTCATAAATACGCTAGGGAATACGGTAACTTCCAGAACATGTTCAAACAACTCAAGGTCAATCTCCCGTTTGTTGAGGTCCTCCAGCGCATGCCGAAATATGGCAAAATCTTAAAAGATCTTCTTTCCAACAAGAAGAAACTAGACAAAGTCTCTAAACTCTCACTAAGTGAGCGATGTTCTGCGGTGGTTCAGAACAAACTGCCAGAGAAATTGGCAGATCCGGGTCACTTCACGATCCCGTGTCTTCTTGGCGGTTTGCCCTTGAACCACGCGCTGGCCGACCTAGGTGCTAGCATCAATCTGATGCCGTATTCCATTTACAAGCTGTTGGACCTTGGCTGACCGCTCAGTAAAGTATCCATGGGGAATAGTGGAGAATCTTTTAGTGAAAATAGACAAATTTGTCTTCCCCGTGGATTTTGACATTCTCGACTTGGATGTGGATGATAGAGTCCCACTCATCCTCGGGCGCCCGTTTCTACACACCGCCAAGGCATTGATCGATGTCTTTGACCGAAAGATCACACTTCGTGTGGGGGATGAGTCTATTACCTTTGATGCTATGAAGTCCATGAAGGAGGCTAGTGAGCAAAGCCACTCCGTTTGCATGATTAATGCCTTCACGGACCACCATCGGGACTCTGATCTAGGGGAGGATGTTGTTGATGAATCCGCCCCCGATTTAGGAGAACCATCTGACTGGGCGTTGGAGTTGGAGGAGTTTCTGAATGCAACGGATGAATACGGTGATGAGGTGCCTGATAATCTGCTGGAGATCATGGCGGAATTAGATGAAATCATAGGCAAAACCCCATGTGTGGGGATGGTGGAGATTGTGGAGACACCCAATGACACGGATGAGAGCTTAGAGGTCATCCCAGTAGAAATACCCATTCCTAAGCCCTTGTCCATTCCTATTGTTCAGTCTGAGGGGATAGAAACTGAGTCGTCTCCTAAGTCTAGGCCGCCCCGTAAGAGAACCCGAGAGTTGAGTAATGCTTGTGATCTAAGGATAATGCAAACCCCAAGTGTGGGGACGTTTAGGGGTGAGAAACAGCTAGGGTACTTGCACCAGGTTATCTTCGGACAGGATAGGTTTAAGTTTTGGTGGAAAGACCTAATTGATAGGTGTAATGGAGGTTCAGAGTTTGGGATCTATCTGCTGATGAAGTGGAGAGTCGGTATACCGCGTAGGATGAAGGCGGTTCCGGTTAGAATCAAGGAGAAGCCTCCTGATTAGGCTTGTTTGCTTCTCGGGCAAGTGCCCGAGGTGTAGAGTTTGTATAATTGATTTGCTCTATTTCCATGCCATTTTTTGTGTTTTTGGGTGTGTGTGTTTTGTTTTGTGTGTGTCTTGCAGGGATTCACGCTCGATTCAGTGAGGAAAGTCATTAGGAACGAAGTTCCAGGTATTTTTACTTTGGTTTTTATAGTTGGAAAAGGTTTTTAGAGAATTTGGGTGGAAAAAGTTAAGGGGTAAAAAATTTGGCTAAGTATAAAAAACCCTAAAAACTTCCTGTCACCAGAACTTCTTCGCGGTACGCGAAGGATAAATGGAAAAGCTCGGTTTAAAGTTTTCCTCCTCGCGGTACGTGAGGAGTGCTGCCATGCTTCTCGCGGTATGCGAGGATTTCCCGGTTCACTCATTTTTTCCTTTGTTTCCCATGGTTTCCCCATTCCACTACCACCATCATCCGCTACTATCACTGTAACCTTTCTGATTTTTCATGTTTTTCCTATTTATTTTATGCCGTGCAATAAAAGGCGATTCCGATTCCAACCTTACATTCATTGTTCATGTGCAATAACAAGCATACACGCATCTATTATATTACAATATTAACTAAAACAATCTTACAAACCTCGAGGACCAAACTTGACCAAAACTCAAAACAACATCAATATTACAAAACTACAAGGACTAGTCTTGAAATTTCCAAAAACCTACACAAGCACGGTCGTGCTTAGTCCTAAGCACGGTCGCGCTTGTGCCATGACCACGGTCGTGCTTAACTTTAAGCACGGTCGCGCCTGAGATACAGTTTGACTCCGCAAAGTCAAACCGACTCGAATCTTGTCCAAAAATAGAATTCAAACGAGTTTTAGAAACCGCGGGACTTGTAGAAGAAGTTACTCGACCAGTTGCGACGTATACCCGACCAAATACACATGCAATCGTCCGAATACTCGCAAATTCTAAACCGACTTCCTTTTGAAACCGAATCAAGTAATTGGGGCAAGAAATCAAACGAATTAAGTAATCCAATACCTACCCGCGACCTATATAAGCTTCCTTAAACCCTAAATCCATCATTACATCGCCTCTATCTCGTCTGTCGATCAAGAAAAAGCCGCGAAGTCTCACCGTAGCCGTCTGCACTTGTTGCCCATTCAGAACAGGTTAGTAATAGGTCATTAGAATCGTCTCTCCTCGTAAATCAAAAGCCCTAATCTGATTTGAATCAATAATACACGATATTACCAATTTGAATCTGAGTTTTGATAAAAAAAAATGATTTTAAACGATCGACACGTTAAACAGAAGATAAATCTAATTAACTGGTGTAATTCGATTCGCAAACACTCTCTGAATGAAAACCCTAAGTTTCTAATCAGTTTTAATACAAGAATCAGGCGAATTGTGTCTGAAAAGGACCAGACACGGTCGCGCTCATCAATGAGCGCTGTCGTGCCTGACGAAGCACAGTCGTGCCGAGAAAAGCCCGGTCGTGTTTACCGAGCAAACCAAGTCCTGACCTAGTCAAACCCTAGACGCGGTCGTGCCGGGTACGAGCACGGTCGTGTCTCACGAACAGACTCTTGTTGTGACTTCTGACCAACCACGGGCGCGTTACCGATCAAGCGCGGTCGCGTACGAGCCGAGCACGGTCGTGCCGTATACGAGCACGGTCGTGTTCATCCTTTAACAGAATCTTTTATTTAATATATTTTATATTTTAATCAGTTTTAATGTTATAAAAATTATTTTATAAAATATCCAGAACCAAGTATTGTTTATTAAAGATCGATCATTTAATCTTTCTTTAAATTAAAATCAATAAAATACTACAAGTTTATATAATTATTTTTATAAACAACAATATATTCCATACGTTTTGTCTTTAACAAATATTATTTATTTAAACTTATATTTTAAATAAATGTATATTCTATTTCTATTGATTAAATAAATAGTATATTTAAACCTTAAACTTAAACAAATCCGCTTCCGACATCGAATAACGAAAATCAATAACACATGATCATATACATTGTTCATTAGGTCGAACTTAGCAATCTACAAACACACCGCTATTACCTATTTGCTTGTGCGATCCACACTCTTCATAACAAGTGAGTCTACATAACCCCACTTTTACTTTTTATACTTTTGGGGTGGACATGATTTACATTAAAACAATTTGCAACTATTTCATAATACAATTCTTTACTTGATTACATGAATTATTTGTGCATTATGCTTGGATGCTATGAGTTATTACTATACATACATGACGCAACTCGTACAATCATTAACTCTGTACAAGCCAACGGTAAACAAAGATAGTACTGTCGAGTCTGACAAACCCACCCGGGTAGGGTGTTTGTTACCGACAAAACATTTGGGTAACCTGCGTGTTATGCCTCAGTCACAAGGTTTGGTTGTGCACCTAGTGTAACTATAGGTTCTCCATATTTGCCTTATATGCCATGTGAATCAATCGAATTGTATAAATATTTTGGAACTCTTATGTGTATGCTCACCAACTATTTCTAGTTGACCTTTTTTTTTAAATCATGTTTCAGGTACGAATGTTTGAAGTAATCAAGATTTGCTACACATAGGATTTTTGGACTTAGTATTTAAATTAAAACAGTTTATTCTATGTAATTTACATTTTTGTTTCGTGGATTGATGGTGTTTTGTTAAATTTGTCTAGTTGCAATGAAAACAATTATTGATTATTTAAACTTTAGTAAACCATGAGCAATGAACAGTCTGCACGCTTCACGCCCCGACATTTCCGCCGTCGGTTGGGGTGTGACAGATTGGTATTAGAGCCTTGGTTATAGAGAATTAGGTTATTAGACACTCTTGACCTAGACTATAACCTTAGGACACCCATACAATGCCATGCTACTACATGTTACATGATTAATTCTTGTATAAATATTTCTATATGCTATCATAGGTAATTACACTACACGATGCAATGCATGATGACTCATGTGTCACACTACTTGGTAACTTTTGTGCTTACACTCATTATTATTTACATGCTACCTATGTGTTTCATCAAGTTTTATCCTAAGTTTTAAAACACACACATACACACCAAATTCTCCATACACCCTTGAACTCACACACATAATACCACCACCTCTTGTGATTTAAATCTAAACTATTGGGCCTAACACCCATCAATAATAAACAAGAAGCCCACTAAAATGCATAAACCTTACATTCGGGCCACAAGGCCTAGTCCACAACAATTCTCATCATAACCATGAGTCCAACAATAGTGTTATTAGTACATGATGGCTGGAAGAGTATGTAGGCCCATGAGGGATTCTGGCTAAGGAAAGACAGGGTACTTAAGTGTGTCTTAGTGACCCACCCCTCTTTCCTGGGAATTCTCCTCAGGGATACACTATATATAGGTCAAGTGTACTCCTAAAATACTATTGTGACGACTCGGTGTTATGACTAGTCAAACTCAAAACCTATGAGAACTCTTGTACTTAACACTCGGTATTTCATTATCGCTTACAACCTGTTCATTGTTTTCCTACTAGACATGGACTCCTACTCTCCTTCCTCCCCGGTTTACCGTCCTGGAGCAGAGTCTGACTGGGAAGAAGACATCGGGACACCCGTATATCAGTCACCAACACCCCCAGCTGCTAGACCAAGATTTGATGTAAGTGCAGATTGGACTAGGAACACCGGCCCAAGACTTCGAACACCTCAATCACCCACATTAAGAGACCCGTATCTGATGCCCGACCCGTATCATCCTAACCCTTGGGTAAGGCATACCATGGCACCCACTAGTGCTATGGGAATTCCAATCAATGACATTCACCAATATGTGAGGACCTCAGAGTTTGAGAGGCAAAGGATGGAGCACGAGGTAATACATGACTTGCAAGGACAGAGAATGGATAGCCTAGTGAATCAATTAGGGCACCAAAAGGAGTTAATTTCCATCCTCGAAAGAGAAATGCTTGAGAATCGCACGGAAACAGCTAGGGCCGAAGCCAGATCAGCTACCCGAATGACCATAGCGGTGCTCGTCTTGGTGATTATTTTCCTTCTAGTGGGAAACTACCAGAGGCGTTAGCAGAAATTTCTATTTATTGTCTTTAAATTTCCACTTGAGAACCTTTCCTTATGTTTTTGAATAATGTTTACCATTTCAGCATTTAATAAATTTTATATTTTTCCAAATTCTAAAGTTATTATTCATTGTTCATCCATCATATTTTCATCAAGATCCTTCAAGTATCACCTTCTTCATTCAATACGATTTCATCTTCTTCGTAATCAAATCATCATATTAGATTTAAACAACCTCGTTATTTTCAAAACCAAACGTCTATCAAACTTTTAAAAGAATATCAGAAACATAAATTTCCCATAAACATTTTCACTTTACAAGGGAAATTAATACAACCTATTTTATAGAAATATTACTTCAAATTGATAAACAAGTATGATTTTTCTCATTAAAGTAATTATTTTTAAACATTGGCTAAATTAATATACGACTACTTGTTTAGCCAATAAGTCATCTTAAAATATTCTCTTTATAATAATTAAAAATTTTAAATTTAAAGATTTTTCCTGTAAATTGTCTATTTATTTAGATTATTTAACTCAATAGTTTCATTACTTTATACATCTATAACCAAGAACAATTTACAATTTCCTATTTTCAAACAAAGATCAATTATTTGTAAACACATTCCCCTGAGTGTTTTCAGAACCTCCTCGTTACTTTTCACTTGCCGCTTCAAGAGACGATCCGTACCGCGTAGATATTAAACATCCCCACAAACCTCAACGATATTTAAAGAGCTAGAACCTAACTACCACATCTTACAAGAACGACAACAACACACTTCTCCGCAACACTCGATCGTATACAAAACCCGTTAGTACACATCGCACGCAAAGTTCAATACTCACGTTCACAATATATTCAATGCAATCTTATGGTACATAAAACTCAATTATTCTCAATATATCCAATACTACACAAATTACATAATACATGAAACTAGTTTGCCTATAAATCACAATTTGCTCGATTAATCACGTAATGCACGAAACAGGTTTAATTGCAATACACATGCTGCTGGTTTGAGCACATGATACACGAAACTTAATTGTTTGCAATATACGTGATGCATAAGAATTGCGTCATTGATACATAGTTCTAGATTGACCACACTATACATGAAACTCATTTTGTTACAAAGCACTTTATACTAAACGGTGTACATTATACAAAATACATGATGCTAAGTTGCTAACACTATACATGAGATCCATTTCCTACAATACACATAATACTATGTTGTTTACATTACACATTAGAGCTTATTGATTTACAAAATACAAGACGCTAAATTATTTACGCTATATATGAGACCTATTTGATTACAAACTACGTGACACTAGATCATACATGAGACTTGTGTGCTTACTATATACTCGAAACAAAATTTCTTACAATTATTGCAATAGATTGATCACAATATACATGAAACATGGTCACACACTTTGTTCACCAAACTTGAAAACCATGACACATTAAAGCTACTCGGGGTTTGACGTATACTTGTTCAAACACGAGGAAGCTTTAACACTTTAAAACAACTCGGTGTTTGACGTATTCTTGTTCAAACACGAGCAAACTATGGAACTTTAAGTTATACTACCTTATTACTCTTTAGTTGCTAACTGATCTACCTATTTAAGGACATAGTTACTTTTTAGCAACTCTTATGTGAAAACAGTAGACATGAACTGAGTGAAATTGTGCCCCTCTTGACCCGCACACAACGGAAGGATCTATACGGACCATGCGAAGATTTGAGTAATTACGGGTGCACACGGAATTATGAAAATCAGCGCCTGGAAAAGATAGAGAATTTTGTCGTGTGTTGTGACCTAAAACCTATCGTGATATATACCAACAAAACTAATGTGATATGACAAGAGCATGGTGGATACGCCGATGGTACTTCCTATATATAAGTGCTCTATCATATTATCAGAAGTAACGTTGTTCGTGCCACGTGAAGTTTTGACCTAGACCAGTGACCATGAGACCTCTTACCCACAGACAATTCTTGAGCATACTAGACTACATCCTAATCAAACCCTAATCATCAATTTCCCATCAATCCCATTCCATACAATATATTTCATACTTAGAGTCTAAAACATCATTTGACAGTTCCTCCTTAAATACATTCAAAACTAAATTCTTTATCATCATTCATACCTGATCTTAAATAAACCTGCGCCTTGTCACCAGTCATAATACCTAAACGAACCGTCATAACACCTTGAGAACCCAAAACTCTCACCTCTTTCCTGATTCGGTAAGCTTCACTAGCTAAATTTCGGGACGAAATTCCCTCAACATGGGGATACTGTAACCTTTCTGATTTTTCATGTTTTTCCTATTTATTTTATGCCGTGCAATAAAAGGCGATTCCGATTCCAACCTTACATTCATTGTTCATGTGCAATAACAAGCATACACGCATCTATTATATTACAATATTAACTAAAACAATCTTACAAACCTCGAGGACCAAACTTGACCAAAACTCAAAACAAAATCAATATTACAAAACTACAAGGACTAGTCTTGAAATTTCCAAAAACCTACACAAGCACGGTCGTGCTTAGTCCGAAGCACGGTCGTGCTTGTGCCATGACCACGGTCGTGCTTAACTTTAAGCACGGTCGCGCCTGAGATACAGTTTGACTCCGCAAAGTCAAACCGACTCAAATCTTGTCCAAAAATAGAATTCAAACGAGTTTTAGAAACCGCGGGACTTGTAGAAGAAGTTACTCGACCAGTTGCGACGTATACCCGACCAAATACACATGCAATCGTCCGAATACTCGCAAATTCTAAACCGACTTCCTTTTGAAACCGAATCAAGTAATTGGGGCAAGAAATCAAACGAATTAAGTAATCCAATACCTACCCGCGACCTATATAAGCTTCCTTAAACCCTAAATCCATCATTACATCGCCTCTATCTCGTCTGTCGATCAAGAAAAAGCCGCGAAGTCTCACCGTAGCCGTCTGCACTTGTTGCCCATTCAGAACAGGTTAGTAATAGGTCATTAGAATCGTCTCTCCTCGTAAATCAAAAGCCCTAATCTGATTTGAATCAATAATACACGATATTACCAATTTGAATCTGAGTTTTGATAAAAAAAAATGATTTTAAACGATCGACACGTTAAACAGAAGATAAATCTAATTAACTGGTGTAATTCGATTCGCAAACACTCTCTGAATGAAAACCCTAAGTTTCTAATTAGTTTTAATACAAGAATCAGGCGAATTGTGTCTGAAAAGGACCAGACACGGTCGCGCTCATCAATGAGCGCGGTCGTGCCTGACGAAGCACAGTCGTGCCGAGAAAAGCCCGGTCGTGTTTACCGAGCAAACCAAGTCCTGACCTAGTCAAACCCTAGACGCGGTCGTGCCGGGTACGAGCACGGTCGTGTCTCACGAACAGACTCTTGTTGTGACTTCTGACCAACCACGGGCGCGTTACCGATCAAGCGCGGTCGCGTACGAGCCGAGCACGGTCGTGCCGTATACGAGCACGGTCGTGTTCATCCTTTAACAGAATCTTTTATTTAATATATTTTATATTTTAATCAGTTTTAATGTTATAAAAATTATTTTATAAAATATCCAGAACCAAGTATTGTTTATTAAAGATCGATCATTTAATCTTTCTTTAAATTAAAATCAATAAAATACTACAAGTTTATATAATTATTTTTATAAACAACAATATATTCCATACGTTTTGTCTTTAACAAATATTATTTATTTAAACTTATATTTTAAATAAATGTATATTTTATTTCTATTGATTAAATAAATAGTATATTTAAACCTTAAACTTAAACAAATCCGCTTCCGACATCGAATAACGCAAATCAATAACACATGATCATATACATTGTTCATTAGGTCGAACTTAGCAATCTACAAACACACCGCTATTACCTATTTGCTTGTGCGATCCACACTCTTCATAACAAGTGAGTCTACATAACCCCACTTTTACTTTTTATACTTTTGGGGTGGACATGATTTACATTAAAACAATTTGCAACTATTTCATAATACAATTCTTTACTTGATTACATGAATTATTTGTGCATTATGCTTGGATGCTATGAGTTATTACTATACATACATGACGCAACTCGTACAATCATTAACTCTGTACAAGCCAACGGTAAACAAAGATAGTACTGTCGAGTCTGACAAACCCACCAGGGTAGGGTGTTTGTTACCGACAAAACATTAGGGTAACCTGCGTGTTATGCCTCAGTCACAAGGTTTGGTTGTGCACCTAGTGTAACTATAGGTTCTCCATATTTGCCTTATATGCCATGTGAATCAATCGAATTGTATAAATATTTTGGAACTCTTATGTGTATGCTCACCAACTATTTCTAGTTGACCTTTTTTTTTAAATCATGTTTCAGGTACGAATGTTTGAAGTAATCAAGATTTGCTACACATAGGATTTTTGGACTTAGTATTTAAATTAAAACAGTTTATTCTATGTAATTTACATTTTTGTTTCGTGGATTGATGGTGTTTTGTTAAATTTGTCTAGTTGCAATGAAAACAATTATTGATTATTTAAACTTTAGTAAACGATGAGCAATGAACAGTCTGCACGCTTCACGCCCCGACGTTTCCGCCGTCGGTTGGGGTGTGACAATCACTTACCACCTACCACCCACACCACTACCACCATTACCCATTCACCGTCCACCACTACCATGATACTTCGTCACCACCATACCATCATCCACCCATATCCACCGACTACCATCACCATGGGAGACGGAAGAACCATTCGTGACCGATGATCACCTTGCTCGTGGCACTCATGTCTATGTGTTTGTCAAATATTGGGTGCGTTTCCCTGTACTCTATCTTGAGTCTTCTTGAGTCAGTAACATCTTTTATTTTATTTTGAGTCTGTAACATGAGTCGGTTTGATGTTGTGGGTTTGTTTGGGTTCTATCTTGCATGTATTCATCGCTCCGTCCGTACTTAATCTCCATTCGGGCGGAGTCGATGCTTATAAATTTTGTAAAGGCAACCTGACAAAGTGTTGGGCAGTCGCGACCGAAATGCTACACGGTGCACACATGGAAGAGTAAAGCTGGACACCAATCTTGCATACATTACCAGCTAAGTTTTCCTATTCTATTTTTTTTCTTTTTATTTTTAGTTGTTTCTTGGTTCACATTGGGGACAATGTTTGTTTCAAGTGTGGGGATGGGAAACTTCGTTAAGTCTAGTTTTCTAGGTTGTTTTCTTTTATAAAAATACAAAAATACAAAAAAATTGAAGAATTAAAAAAAAATATCCTTCGAAAGTATAAGTTTTTGCATAATAAATGGGAAATGATAGTAGAACTGGATTTGCTTGTTGAGTTTTAAATGTAATAAATAATAGAAAACGTGTCTGAATTGTGATGTTTTGGTAGATCCAGCCAACTAGTAGAGCTTAAATATCGTGTGCGTGTTGTTTAGGATTAATAATTAAATTAAATCATGCAATCTTGTGGGTACTCATCTTAGGGGTGTCGGAAATACTGAATCTGTCAACATAGGGTGATAGGTACCACGTTAAGCTAAAATCTATATGTTTTTGAAATTTCTTGGCACACCACTCTCTTTTTATGAAAATAAATTCGAGAGTTGGTGGCGCCCACAATCCATAATTCCATTCTTCATTAGCTTAATTAATTAGAAATTCTAAGTTTCGCCTACGTGTCACACGTCGGGTTCCAGCCTGATTGAAACACCAGTAGGTTAGATTCTTATGTGCTTCATTGTTGAACTGTAATCTATGTGTTTCCCTCTGGGATAGCGACTTGGTTGAAACGCCTCTAGACAAAAGTTCATTTGTTTAATTTAATGCTCAATTTCATCCATTCATTCATTGATCATCTTAATTTCTAAAACCTGTGAATCTTAGTTGAACGTGGTGGGAAATCTATATGGTTTAACCCGGGCCTAGACATGACCGTGAGATGGGATTAGGTAGAGCTGTAGCTTTTAAGTGTGAGTCCCATAGATTGATTGATGTGATATATAAATATGATAATTAGAACACAAAACGGGGGCTTGAAAGTTGGTGGCTGGGTTTAATCAGACAGAAATGTCAATTGTTGCTTTTTAACGCGTGAGTATATTTATGCTAATTGAATAATTGAGATTGTGAAAGCTATGTCCAGTTATGATTCCATTGCAGGCTTTTTCGGGGAAGAAAAAGGTTAAGTGTGGGGATGTTTGATTTTGTGCAAAGCACACATCTTATTTCCTAGTGTTTTAGTATGTTTTTAGATAGTTTTATATTATTTTTGAGTCGTTTTTAGTTCGTATTGAGTCGTTGTTATGTTTTCAGGAGCTCGTGTGAAGTATAAAGTCAAATCATGAAGAAACCGAGCACGATAGTGAAGCCCAAGAAAAAGATTGCAAAAAGTGGGATTTTATTCCATCGCGATACGCGAAGATGAAGACTCCAGGCCTCGCGTACGCGAGAGAAGCTAATCTGGGACCCGACTATTTTGTTCCTTGCGGTATGCGAGGAATCCAGCCAAGTCTTTCGCGCTACGCGAGAGATGGGAAATCCGAGAAAAACCCTAATTTTGATATTTAATAAAATTTGAATGCCATTATGAGGGAGTTTGATCTTTTGTCCGTCAGAGCAAGTTCTAGAGGCGATTTTAGGAGTTGAGAAGACAATTAAAGAGCAAAGTTGGAGACTTTCGATCCCGGGTTCATTAGTTTAGCGTATTCGGTTTTCAAGCTTCGATTTTTAAGTTTGATTTCTGTGTTTGAACCATGTTTTATGCTTTTACTTCTGTCTTGAATGTTTTAAGTATGATTCTAGGCTAAAACATTGATACTGCCTAGGTCATTGATGAATACTTGATAAAGTTTTGATCTTTTATCAGTTTTTTGATTCAGTTGATGGTTTAATGATTTTTGTAAACAATCTCGTGTTGATTACTATGATGAATATGTATGTTTAGATCTGTTTTTCCAATTGATTATAGTTTCGTATGCTATTTGGGAATGTCTTTCAGTTTGAATAGCGTATCTAGATCATATGACTGTATGTTTGTGATCGTTTGTATGGTTTGCTAGATGTAGTATCCCATAGGAATTGTGATTGAGAGATAATCGGTTAGTTTTCGTATTAGGATTCTGAGTGTTAACTGTCTGAGAAGAAGTGGCCTTAGGTTCTTAGTAATTGTTGCAAACCCGAGTCATAGTTAGTTAATCTGAGATTACCCCGTGTATCTTTGATGTATTGTGGACAGTGAGACTAAGAGGTGATATGTCTGTGTTGAAGCACTTTTGTGTGACAAACACTCTGGATATTGTCTTAGCTTTTTGTACTTGTCTTGTATGTAATTGTCTTTGTATGTTAGTGTATCTACATATTAGTTATCGAGTTGTAATTACTAATGTATGTACTTGTTGTCTGATTTCTCTAAGTGTTTTGCGCACTTAGCAAGTGCGCAGGAGTTATTTCCTGCGTAGTTAGCAAGTACGCAAGAACTCTCTGCGTACTTGCTAAGTACGCAGGAACAATTTGCCCTGCGCACTTGTTAAGTGCGCAGAGATCAGGTCTAGTATAAATAGGATAGGTTGACAGAAGTTAAGTACGCAGACATTTGCACTCAGTAGTATTCTCTCTGTAACCTTCAAGTTTATAATAGACGGATTTTGAAAGTGATTTCTTTGTCGGTTTACTTTGTGTTGCTTGATTCTCCTCCTAGTCACGGGCATTCACCACACGTAACGATCCGAGACACCCGGGGGACCTACAAGTGGTATCAGAGCTTAGCTCTTGATTTCGAGTGTTGTGAGTGTGTTAGGAGCATCTTCTACACATCCTACAGACATTTTGCAAGCAAAAGTGGGTGTTTTTGTTGATTTTTGTGATAAAATAGGGTAGCTCTTGAGCACTATTTTAGCAGCAAAAATCACTCCAAAACCGACTTTTGTTATGTATTTGAGTGTTTTGAGCATCAAAGGTTGGTTAGAAACTAGTTTATGACCCTTTGACTCATTTTGTTTTGTCATATCTTCAATTTCTTCTGTCTCCGGTGTGATTCCAGTGACCGGAAAAAGTTGGTGAGGGTTGGTGAAAAAGTGACCTGCGTACTTACCATATTTGGCAACAAGTACAGTCTTGCTGCGTACTTACTAAGTACGCAAGACCATTCTTGTTGCGTACTTGAGATATATCCTGCGTACTTATCTTCTACTCCTGCGTACTTGCTAAGTACGCAAGAGCAAATTCTAAGTGCGCAAGACTATTTCCCTAAGTGCGCAAGGCCAGTTTTAAGTGCGCAGATTCTTTGATTTTTCTGAAATTTGACTAAGTGTTCACCATGTCAAATCTTCAGAATCTCGGTAACCTACTTAATTATGACAATGAAATTGGAACACCACAGAAACCCCCAAAGCTACTTAATGTAAATGACTATTCTAACTGGAAAGCACGCTTTGAACACTATATCTCTTATACCGATTGTTCATTGTGGATACCCATTCTAGAGGGTTATAAGCATCCCACATATACATATCTTGATGAGGAAGTTCCCAAGCCTATCTCTAAACTTGATGAAGAAGAAAAGAAAGTTTATGACAGAGAGAAGAAGGCACACGGATCTATCACTATGGCCTTGACCAGGGAGTTATTCCACAGCTTTAGAAGATACGATAACTCAAAGGATCTCTGGAAGGCTTTGTAGAAGAGATTCGAGGGTAACAGTGACATCAAGAAGAGTAAAAAGGATCTTCTTAGGAAGCAGTATGAGTGCTTCAGATACCTGGAGAACGAATCCATTGATGAGCTCATCTCTAGATTCTATCATGTGCAGACTGATCTGAAAGCTTTTGACCTCATCTATCCAAATGAGGAGCTGGTTGAAAAGTTTCTGGATGCATTACCACCCAAATTTGAGATGTATACTACCCTGATGAGAAAGAATTCTAAGTTCTATGAGATGACAATTGATGAGGCAATTGGAAAGGTTCAAGCACATGATATGAACCTAAAGCGAAAAGAGAGCTCAGGGAGACCTCAAATACAAGATCCTTCTATGTATTATGGGACGTCTTCTACAGCTAAGTCATCGGGCTCTGGAATTGCCCTTTTCTCAGGGAACTCTCATGAGGAAGAAAATTTAAAGGGTTGTGGTGGTCATGCTTGTTATGCAGCATCTGGATCTGGTTCTGGATCTCATCACCAGAACTCCTCAAGAAATCCTTCTCCCACATCTCAGCTAACCAATCAGCAATAGCCAAGATAACTGAAGATCATGTGGCTTTATTCTCATCATGCATGCTTGCCTATGAGAACTTTATTGGTGGTAAGCTCACGGATCCTGAAACCATAGAAGAAGACTTCAATCAGGTGGATCCGGATGATATGGAGGATATGGATATTCAGTGGAATATGGCCATGATCTTGAGGAGAGCCAAGCGTTTCCTGAACAGAACTGGCCGAAAGTTTATTGATGGGCACTCAAATGCTAAGGTGAGTTTTGACAAATCCAAGGCCAAGTGCTACAATTTTCTGAACTTTGGACACTTTGCTCGTGAATGTCAGAAGAACAAAGCACCTGTCTCAGGATTGACAAGACCAAGCCAGGGAAACAACCAAGGAAACAATCAAGGGTACAACTCTAACAACTGCAATCAAAGTGAAGGTGGAACGTCCAATCCATTGGTGGCTCAACAGGACGAAAGCTTTGATTGGGGTGTTCATTTGGAGGATGCCCTTATTGCATAAACACAGGTTGGGCTCATGGCTGAGATCATGGAGATGATGGAAGCAGAGGAAAGGGAAGCTTCTGTGGCTGACCAAGAAGAGTCTACAACTGCAGTTGCCCTCATGGCTATTGGAGAGGCATCATGTTCATCAAATAAGGTAGATTCTAACTCTTTTGCTGTCATTTCTTGTTCTAAATGTCCAAGCTTGCAAAATGAAAATTCTAAGCTTCAAGACAAAGTCGAACCCTTTCGTATTGCAGCTTTAAGCTACAAAGAAAACGATACAAAGATTCAATTGAAACCTTGAAAAAGGATAAACGTGATTATTCACTTAAAATCAGTGATCAAAAGTTTCATTTGGATGTTGCGTATAAGGGGTTGGAAAAAAGGAACAATGAGATCACCAAGCTGCAAAATGAGATCTTGCAGTTGAAGGGAAATATTGAGAAGTTGAAAAATCTAGCTTTGTGGTGGAACACTACGAATCAGTAGTAAGGCAAGTGAATGGGTTAGGGTTGGGTACTAATGCCATTCCTCCACCAGTTAGCGGGAAATTTGTCAACGGCTTAATAGACGTTGATTTGTCTTGCCTTGATGAGTCCTCAAGTCAGGATGATACCTCTAACAAGGATGATTCCTCAAGTAAGGCTGATTCTGCATCTAATGAAGAGTTCTTTACTACTTCTTATGATGGGTCTGAGAACACCTGCCCTGAAGGAGTAGTATCTGAGGAGTTGCTAGGTGAACAGAAAGTTAAGAAAAACATTATCACTGATAGTGATAATTGTATTTTGACTGAACCCGATATCATTGAATCAAATGAAAAATTAAAATTAATGCTTTATGCGGGATATAAAAACATTAATCAAGTTAAGAAGGGAGATTTTTCAACTCATTATGGGCTTGGTTATCAAGAAAACTTGCAAAAATATTATATTCCCAAAAACCAATCTTCATCGGGTCAAACTCATGTTGACCAAAAAACTTCTCCTGTTCATCATGCTGAGTCATCAAATGTCAAATCAAATGAGGCTTACAGGAGGACTTACAAAGAAAAGAGAACTTGCTTTCACTGTGGTTTGGTTGGTCACATCCTTGTGAACTGCCCTGCTAAGAACCAAGGGAAACGGCCGATTATTTCACAACCGGCTGTTATCCCTAAGTCATCACCAGTGAAGCATTCCAAAAGTACAAAAGGAAATTTGGTGAAACCACCAGTAAAACCTGTGGTAAAGCCAAAGATCACATCTGAGGCTAAAACATCTGTTTCAAAAAGGGGAAAGCTACCTGCTAAACCTTGTGCATCTACCTATGGTAGTGCACCTACTGGTGAGAAACCTCTGGTGAAACTCTCTAAGCCACAGAGGAGAAGAAGGAACAAGAGATTGAGAAAGCTGGAACAACTGGCTAGAATTCAATAAGGTGAAGCTTCCACTAGTTCATCTGCTGTTGTTGAATGCAAGCCTACTGTTCCAGTTAAGAAAAAGAAGAGGTCCTAGAATAACAAACCTAAAATTTTTCAATCTCCTGGTCCCAAGTCTTATAAAGTTTCATCCATTTTGGATAGTCACGATTGTGAATTAATTGAGGTTGTTTATTTTGAGAAAGACGGACGACCCAAGACCACTATGGCTTGGGTCTCCAAATCAAATTAATTTCTTGTGACTCGTGCAGGTACATCCGAAGGGTACTATCTCTAATCATTGGTATGTAGATAGTGGATGCTCCCGGCACATGACAGGTAACATGGCCTTGATTCAAGATGTCAAACCATTCAGAGGCGGCTATGTGGCCTTTTCTGGAGAGAAAGGCGGTAGTATCACGTGTCAATGCGTGGTTTCAAATGGTTGTGTCAGCTTCGACAACATCAACTACTGCGAGCAGCTGAAGCATAACCTGTTGAGTGTTTCTCAGATGTGCGACAAAGAGTACTATGTTATGTTTGACAAGACTGAATGCATGAATCTCACACCTGGTTTTGAGGTTCCTGAAGACTGGATTCTGATGCGAGCGCCAAGGATAAACGACACCTTTCAGATCGACATGAGCGTGGTGAAAACCGCATCATCTCTTGCTACTTGTTTGCTTACCAAAGCGACAGAGCTTGACTAAATCTTGTGGCATAGGAAACTCGGACACATTTCTTATCGAAAAATGAATCATATTGTCCGAAACGGTTTGGTAACCGGGGTTCCTAAGCTGAGATTTACCGTTGCAGATGACTGTATGCCTTGTAAAAAGGGCAAACAGCAACGGAAGTCTCACAAGCCCAAGCTCCAAAACTCCATCGATACCCCTTTGGAGCTATTACATATGGATCTGTTTTGCCCCATAAGTATCAGGAGTATTGGAGGTAAGTCATACTGTCTGGTTGTAACTGATGATTTCTCACGTTTTTCTTGGGTGCATTTTTTAGGTACAAAGGACAAGACTGCTGATATTCTTCAATACCTGATCCTGAGCTTGGAATCTCTTTGCAATTTGAAGGTTAGAAGAATAAGGAGTGATAACGGAACTGAATTCAAGAGAAATTTGATGGAACTTTTCTATCTCAAGAAGGGGATCCGTCACGAATTTAGTGCCCCGTACACACCTCGGCAGAATGGAGTGGCAGAACGGAAGAACAGAACCTTGATTGAGACTGCAAGGAAAATGATGTCAGATGCAAAGCTTCCTGTCACTTTCTGGCAGAAGCAGTCAATACAACTTGTCACGTCTTGAACAGAGTTCTGGTTGTGAAGAGGGACAACAAGACTTGCTACGAGTTGATCAATAATCGACCTCCCAATCTTGACTACCTAGTTCCTTTTGGCAGTCCCTGTTCCTTATTGGTACAATACAAAGACCGCAAGTCTAAGTTTCATGCAAAAGCGGTGGAAGGCATCTTCTTAGGATATGTTGCCAACTCGCCTTGCAAGAGAGTGTACAATATAGGAACTCGTACTATCGAAGAATGGTTTGAAGTGGATTGCAGTAAACACAGCATTCTACCAGAACCAACTGGTCTAGCTTGGGGTTTTGATTATGATGCGCTATTCAAGTCCTTCAATCTTCCTGATTTGTCTGCTGATGACGCCGCAAATGTGTATGAGTTCTTTAATGGCGGTGATGACTCCAGTTTCTCAACCCATGCAACTGTACCGATTGTAACTCCTGATTCCAATGCTACATCTGCATCTGGAACTCATGACAGTGATAACATTGAAGGTGTTCATGTTGACGGAAATGACGCTCAAGCTAATCCTAACACTCGTGTAGGAAATGAAGCTCCAGCTGATCCAATCAACATTGAATCTTCTTCTTCTGGAACACAGGATATGGGGGAGTTGAGCATGAATCTCGATTCGGAAATTCAGGAACCGAATGTACCAGAGACTAGAGTGCATAAGAATCATCCAATTGACAACATTATTGGTGATCCTCATGCCGGTGTTCAGACTCGTCCTAGAACCATTGACACTGGTGTCATGAAAACATGTTTGCATGCTGCATTCATGTCCCAGTTAGAGACGAAAAGTGTGAAGGAGGCTCTCGCTGACAACTGCTGGATTGAGGCGATGCAAGATGAATTGTCTCAATTACAAAAGTTGCATGTGTGGGATTTGGTTGACTTGCCAAGAGGCGTTCAACCAATTGGAACCAGATGGGTGTTCAAGTGCAAGATGGATGATCGTCATGTTGTAGTGAAGAATAAAGCAAGGTTGGTTGTTCAGGGTTTTTGAAACATCCCAAAACTGGTAATAAATAAATAATGACACGATCGAAATTATAATTTTCAAATGGCGAAAGAAAAACGGATGGGCTTGGGCTCGGCTCCAACGGGCCGAAGGAAGCCCAAGTATATAAGGGCAAGGGCTGCCCAAAATATTCATTTTCCAAGATTCACAAGTTCTAGAGAGAGAGAAGAGAGCACGGGTCTAGAGAGGGAAAGTGACGGATCGACTTAGAAATTCAGGAGAACGTTGCTACTGTGCTCGTGATCATTTCCTCCGGATCAGAAATCCAATCCAGGTAATAATCCGACCTCAAACTGAGTTT
This sequence comes from Smallanthus sonchifolius, assembly GCA_023525975.1. Classification (NCBI taxonomy): domain Eukaryota; kingdom Viridiplantae; phylum Streptophyta; class Magnoliopsida; order Asterales; family Asteraceae; genus Smallanthus; species Smallanthus sonchifolius. Next base: position 12,132,825 of record CM042028.1, on the reverse strand, counting down.
TTATGATTATTTTAGGATTTTCGGTTTTAGCTAAATATGTGACGATTTTATGGATGAAACTTGAAAATGAGCTTAGATATAGCATCTAGAATGAAAACCGAACGTTTTGATCAAAGAAAAATCACGACATTGACATGATCTGATCCGCATGCAAAAGTTAGGGTTTTCACGCATGAACCAGGTCCTGCGTACTTATCAAGTACGCATGAAGTAAAGTCTGCGTACTTATCAAGTACGCATGAAGCAAAGTCTGCGTACTTATCAAGTACGCATGAAGAAAAGTCTGCGTACTTATCAAGTACGCATGACCAAGGCCCTGCGCACTTACTAAGTGCGCAGGAATCAGACTGGTTAAGTAAAGTCAGTATGTTTAGAATGGTTAAACCATTAGAGTCGGGATTAGGTCTAATGTGTATTCAACTAATTAATTCAGATCGGAAGTGACGTTGTTGGACTTTGGTTTAGGACAACCCAGACTAGCTCATCAGGTGAGTTCTATGTGCCCCCTCCTATGTTATGTGCAAATCAGTTTAAATGTTTTGGGGCTGAAGTGTATACGCTAAATGAATAAATGTTATGAATGCCAATGTGATCATACGTGATATACAAATATATATATATATTTATATATATATATATATATATATGAAAATGAGTTATGAACAAAGAATGACAAAGTATGAATGAATGAAATCTTGCTTTATATTATATATACTGCATGTTATGAATATACGTGAATGTTATGGACGCTTCGATGCTAACGGCTACTACGGTAGACGGACGACCACGTGACTATCTTGCAACCGGGACAAAAACGTTCCTTCATCAGCTAGGAAATAAAAAGGGGCATTAATGGGCGGTCGAAGCAAATGCCATATCATATGTAGAACGGTTGCAAACATGGTAGCCACGTGGGAAACGGATACCTTCGGGTAGACGGGCGAATACGACGGACTACGACGGTAGGACGGTTTATGACGGACGACCGAAGGTTGGCCGGACGGTTTTATGACGGACGGTTCTCAAAGACCGGACGAGTAAAAGGGCTACGACGGTAGCTTTATGGCGTATTGTCTTTGTGACATACGTAGTAAAAGACGGGTTGATCACCCTTATGTGTATGACCAAATGAATGTAAGGAAGGTAAAGGTGAATGCATAACAATGTAGTCACACAAGAAAGATGAAAGAAAAGTAAAAGTTATGAATACGTATTTATGTTCTTTTGTATATACTTATGTATACTTTTAAAGAAACAATGTTTATACCTAATTATACTAAACTAGAACTCACCAGCGTTAGCTGACTTTTAGTATACATTTCAGGTAACAAAGAAAAGGGTCGTGCGAAGGCGTGAAGGCTGCCCGGCTAGAGACTGGCGTCCCTATTTATGTTTTGCTAAACAATGATTTATGTTTTAAATGTTAAGACTTCCGCTGTTATGTACTCGATATGTTGAATGTTTCAATTTAAAGTTCAGTATTTATGACTATGTTTATGAGTAAGTCCAACAAGTGAGGCCTCCCAGGTTTGGGGCCTTACAAGTTGGTATCAGAGCAATAGTTTGAGAGATTCAGACATCCCTAAATGTCTGGACTCAAGCTGATTATGGGACCAACGCACGGATGTCAGTCTGGGTAGCCAACGCCGACGCCAGCACAGTAAGTAAGTACTAAAGTTAATGCCTATAGATAGGAATAGATTCCTTAACTTAGAACCAATAGATGTCAATGGCACGACCAATTTGAAGAGTTTGGAACCCGAAAGGCAATGTAAATTTCTAATCACAAACCGGTCACTGTAATTAAAAATTTACCTTGTTCGTACTGTTCTAAACTATGATCTGAGAGAATGACATTGATGTGTACCCTTTATGACTATCAGGAAATTAAAGACAATGGCAGGCGGAGGAAGAACAAGAAGCCGAGGCGGTCGTACTGGCCGGGTCGGTAGACCTCCATTGAATCCAAGGCGAGTAGAGGAAGAGAGTGTGCACACAGAACATACTGAGACTGTGCACGAAACCAATGTGACCCCAACTGGGGGCGACAATCAAGGGTCCCTGCAGTTGGAACCCGAAGTCAGAGATGCTATTGCCCAGGAGGTCGTGCTCACTTTGAAGAATGTATTGCCTGACCTACTATCGGAGGCATTAAAGAAAATCAAGAAAGACGATGAAGGGAACAATGAGGAAAAAGTATATGACAGTGATGGGGATGAAATAAAGGTGGGGTCAAGCAATAGGGGGTGCACTTATAAAGGTTTAAAGGATGGAGACCCACCCAAATTCGATGGGAACAAGGACTCAGTGGCTACACTCGAATGGATTGAGAGGATGAATGCCGTAATTAATATCAGCGAGTTTTGACCAGACCAAGCTGTCAAGTATGTTGCTCATTCTTTCACCAACGAGGCACTGAGTTGGTGGAGGAATATTCAAAGAACTAAGTCACCCAATGCTATCAACAGGATGACATGGGACGACTTGAAAAAGCTCATAATCCAAAAGTTCTCCCCACAGAATGAGATCGATCGTGTGGAGAACGAGTTCCTAAACTTCAAAGCTGGCAACAAGACTCATCGCCAGTATACCTCATGATTTAATGAGCTGGCTCAACTGGTACCACACTTGGTGGAAACTGAAGACCGTCTGATCAAATACTATGTCAAGGGTCTGCCAAAAAGGGTCCATGTCCACGTGAAAGCTAACCTACCCTTGACCTTCGAGTCGGTAGTGAATCTGAGCGGGATCGTCTACGACGACTACGCCAATGAGGACCCGGCACCCGAGACACAAAATAGGAAGTGGGAGAACCCGTCTAGGGGCACTGGGAATAGGAATGTAAACACCGAGGTTAAAAAGCAAAGAACAGATGATTATGAAACCTGCAAGAAGTGTGGGAAACGACATCTTGGCGAGTGCCGAATCGGCACCACCATGTGCTACAAGTGCTGAAGGCCGGGACACTTCTCAAGAGAATGTTTAAAAGATGTCAAGTGCCAAAGCTGTGGAAAATATGGGCACATGGCTAGGGATTGCAGAAAAACTGGACAGTCTAGTTCGGGAAAAGAAAAGGAACAGGAACAGCCAAAGGCTAGGACAAGAGCCTACGCCCTGACTAAAGAGGAAGCAAGGGGAAACCCTGATGTCGTATCAGGTACGTTTTTAGTTAACAATGAACGTGCTGCTATTCTATTTGATTCTGGTGCAAGTAAAAGTTTTATATCAAATGCCTTTAGCCGAAAACTAGATTGCACTGTCAACACCATAGTAAAAGCTTTTAGCGTACAAACCGCCGTGGGTAAAAATTCGGCAGTGTTTCAAGTAACTGATGATTGTGTCATAGAAATAGAGGGCCATAAGTTCCCCTCTAGATTATTCCTTCTCACCTTAGGAGGATTCGATGTAGTACTGGGTATGGATTGGTTAGCTGCCAACGAAGCTCAAATTATATGTAAACGTAAGAAGATACACCTCAAAGCTCCAAGCGGCACTCCAATTACGGTTTATGGGGATTGGAATTGCATGATGCCGAACATCATCTCGATGATCAAGGCCGAAAGTTATATGAGGCGCGGATGCGAAGCTTATCTGGCGTACGTCATTGACGAAGGGATGAAAACGAAGGAACTCAAGGATGTACCCGTGGTGTGTAACTTTCCGGAAGTGTTTCCTGAGGACCTACCTGGGTTGCCACCCGATCGGGAAATAGAATTTCAGATCGACTTACTGCCAGGAACTGAGCCCGTCGCCAAAGCCCCGTACCGATTGGCTCCGTCAGAAATGAAAGAATTGATGTCCCAACTAAAGGAGCTGACTGAAAAAGGATTTATTAGGCTAAGTATTTCGCCGTGGGGCGCTCCGGTGCTATTCGTAAAGAAGAAAGACGGCAGCATGCGCATGTGCATCGACTACCGCGAATTGAACAAGAGGACAGTAAAGAAAAAATACCCATTGCCTAGAATAGACGATCTCTTTGATCAACTACAAGGTGCAAGTTGGTTCTCAAAGATCGATCTTAGGTCGGGTTATCATCAGTTGAAGGTGAGAGAAGAAGATGTACCAAAGACCGCGTTTCATACACGTTACGGGCATTACGAGTTTCTAGTAATGTCATTCGGGTTGACCAACGCACCAGCAGCGTTTATGGACTTGATGAATAGAATATGCCGACCGATGTTGGATCGCTCAGTGATAGTTTTCATTGACGACATACTAGTTTATTCGAAGAACGAGGGTGATCACCACTATCACCTAAGAGAAGTATTGGAAATGTTAAAGCAGGAAAAGTTGTACGCAAAATTCTCCAAATGCGCGTTCTGGCTTAGGGAAGTCCAATTCCTAGGTCATGTGATAAACACAAAAGGCATCATGGTAGATCCTGCAAAGATCGAGACAGTAAAGGAATGGAACATCCCGAAGACACCAACGGAGATACGAAGTTTTCTGGGATTGGCAGGCTACTATCGCAGGTTCATTCAAGATTTCTCAAGAATAGCCTCGCCACTAACCAAACTGACACGGAAGGAAGTAAAGTACGAATGGGGTCCAACCCAAAATAACGCGTTTGAAGAACTCAAGGCACGATTGACCCAAGCTCCAGTCTTGACCCTACCTGAGGGAAATGAAGACTTGGTAGTCTACTCTGACGCGTCGAGCCAAGGTTTAGGATGCGTACTTATGCAACGAGGAAAGGTAATTGCTTACGCCTCACGACAACTAAGGACTCACGAGGTTAACTACCCAACCCACGATCTAGAGTTAGCCGCAGTAGTCTTCGCCCTAAAAATATGGAGACACTACCTATATGGAGTTAAGTGCACCATCTACTCCGATCATAAAAGCTTGAAGTACTTTTTCGAGCAAAAGGAATTAAACATGAGGCAAAGGAGGTGGTTAGAACTACTAAAAGACTACGATTGTGAGATACTATACCATCCAGGCAAGGCAAACGTAGTAGCTGACGCCTTAAGCAGAAAGGAGCAATCTGATCCTATCCGGATCAAGGCGTGTCAGCTGATATTAACGCCAGATTTGATGAGTGAAATATTAAAGGCACAAGATGAAGCACTATTAGAAAGAAATATAAAACGGGAAAGAATAGTAGGACAACAAGGGAATTTGGATGCAAATGCATACGGTGTACGAACTAGGTTTGGCCGGATGTGGATACCTAAGATTGGTGAGCTTAGAGCCAAAATACTCGATGAGTCCCATAAGTCTCACTATTCTATCCACCCCGGGATAAACAAAATGTATCAAGACTTGAAGAAAGAGTACTGGTGGCCTGGCATGAAGAATGATGTGACCGAGTACGTGAACAAGTGCCTAACGTGTTCACTAGTTAAGGCCGAGCACCAGAAGCCATGTGGTAAGATGCAACCCTTACCGATACCGGAATGGAAGTGGGAGGAGATCACAATGGACTTCATTACCAAGCTACCGCGAACAGCTAAGAGCAATGATACCATTTGGGTGATCGTCGACCGCTTAACGAAGAGTGCTCACTTCCTGCCAATACGTGAGACTGCTTCGTCGGAAAGGTTATCAGAAATATTTATCAAAGAAATTGTGAGCAGACATGGTATGCCGCTGTCGATTGTGTCTGACAGGGATACTAGATTCATGTCAAGGTTTTGGAAGAAATTTAACGAAGCAATGGGCACTAGATTGAACATCAGCACCGCTTACCACCCTCAAACCGATGGTCAATCTGAAAGGACAATCCAGACCTTAGAAGACATGCTCCGGGCTTGTATCATTGACTTCGGTGGGAGCTGGGACAGCCATCTACCATTGGCAGAATTCTCATATAACAACAGCTATCACTCAACGATTGGCATGCCGCCATTTGAGATGTTGTATGGAAGGAGATGTAGGACCCCGGTTTGTTGGGGCGAAATTGGACAGAAGGACTTTGCAAGCCTCGAAGTGGTCAAAGCTACTTCTGAGAAATTTGATCAAATCAAAGCTCGAATGAAAGCCGCGAAGGACAGACAGAAATCGTACGCGGATAAGAGAAGAAGGGAATTGGAGTTTCAAGTAGGGGACATGGTACTGTTGAAAGTATCGCCATGGAAAGGAATCATCCGATTCAGAAAACGTGGCAAACTAAGTCCAAGGTTTGTCAGACCTTTTAAGATCTTAGCGAGAGTGGGTCAGGTTGCTTACAGGCTCGACCTACCCGATGCGCTTAGCGAAATACACCCTACGTTCCACGTGTCGCACTTACGCAAGTGTCTAGCTGACGACACGGCTCACATACCTTACGATGAGATCGAGGTGGATAACAGTCTGAATTATGTCGAGGAACCAATAGTCATTCTTGATCGATCTGAGAAGAGACTACGCAATAAGTCAATCCCATTGGTCAAAGTTCAATGGAAGCACAGAAGGGGATCGGGAGCTACATGGGAGAAAGAAGATGAGATGCGGGAACTATACCCTCAGTTGTTTAACATATAACTGGTTTCGAGGACGAAACCTTTTTAAGGGGGGTAGACATGTAACATCCCAAAACTGGTAATAAATAAATAATGACACGATCGAAATTATAATTTTCAAATGACGAAAGAAAAACGGATGGGCTTGGGCTCGGCTCCAACGGGCCGAAGGAAGCCCAAGTATATAAGGGCAAGGGCTGCCCAAAATCTTCATTTTCCAAGATTCACAAGTTCTAGAGAGAGAGAAGAGAGCACGGGTCTAGAGAGAGAAAGTGACGGATCGACTTGGAAATTCAGGAGAACGTTGCTACTGTGCTCGTGATCATTTCCTCCGGATCAGAAATCCAATCCAGGTAATAATCCGACCTCAAACTGAGTTTTTATGATTATTTTAGGATTTTAGGATTTTCGGTTTTAGCTAAATAGGTGACGATTTTATGGATGAAACTTGAAAATGAGCTTAGATATAGCATCTAGAATGATAACCGAACGTTTTGATCAAAGAAAAATCGCGACATTGACATGATCTGACCCGCATGCAAAAGTTAGGGTTTTCACGCATGATCCAGGTCCTGCGTACTTATCAAGTACGCATGAAGTAAAGTCTGCGTACTTATCAAGTACGCATGAAGCAAAGTCTGCGTACTTATCAAGTACGCATGAAGAAAAGTCTACCAAGGCCCTGCGCACTTACTAAGTGCGCAGGCATCAGACTGGTTAAGTAAAGTCAGTATGTTTAGAATGGTTAAACCATTAGAGTCGGGATTAGGTCTAATGTGTATTCAACTAATTAATTCAGATCGGAAGTGACGTTGTTGGACTTTGGTTTAGGACAACCCAGACTAGCTCATCAGGTGAGTTCTATGTGCCCCCTCCTATGTTATGTGCAAATCAGTTTAAATGTTTTGGGGCTGAAGTGTATACGCTAAATGAATAAATGTTATAAATGCCAATGTGATCATACGTGATATACAAATATATATATTTATATATATATATATATATATGAAAATGAGTTATGAACAAAGAATGACAAAGTATGAATGAATGAAATCTTGCTTTATATTATATATACTGCATGTTATGAATATACGTGAATGTTATGGACGCTTCGATGCTAACGGCTACTACGGTAGACGGACGACCACGTGACTATCTTGCAACCGGGACAAAAACGTTCCTTCATCAGCTAGGAAATAAAAAGGGGCATTAATGGGCGGTCGAAGCAAATGCCATATCATATGTAGAACGGTTGCAAACATGGTAGCCACGTGGGAAACGGATACCTTCGGGTAGACGGGCGAATACGACGGACTACGACGGTAGGACGGTTTATGACGGACGGCCGAAGGTTGGCCGGACGGTTTTATGACGGACGGTTCTCAAAGACCGGACGAGTAAAAGGGCTACGACGGTAGCTTTATGGCGTATTGTCTTTGTGACATACGTAGTAAAAGACGGGTTGATCACCCTTATGTGTATGACCAAATGAATGTAAGGAAGGTAAAGGTGAATGCATAACAATGTAGTCACACAAGAAAGATGAAAGAAAAGTAAAAGTTATGAATACGTATTTATGTTCTTTTGTATATACTTATGTATACTTTTAAAGAAAGAATGTTTATACCTAATTATACTAAACTAGAACTCACCAGCGTTAGCTGACTTTTAGTATACATTTCAGGTAACAAAGAAAAGGGTCGTGCGAAGGCGTGAAGGCTGCCCGGCTAGAGACTGGCGTCCCTATTTATGTTTTGCTAAACAATGATTTATGTTTTAAATGTTAAGACTTCCGCTGTTATGTACTCGATATGTTGAATGTTTCAATTTAAAGTTCAGTATTTATGACTATGTTTATGAGTAAATCCAACAAGTGAGGCCTCCCAGGTTTGGGGCCTTACAGTTTTTATCAACAAGAAGGCTTGGATTACACAGATGTATATGCCCTAGTTGCTAGACTTGAGGCCATTCGACTGTTTCTAGCTTATGCCTCCTATGTCGGCTTCAAGGTCTATCAACTTGATGTGAAGAGTGCTTTCCTGTATGGAAAAGTTCATGAAGAGGTCTATGTCACTCAACCTTCCGGCTTTGAAGATCCGCATAATATCAATAAAGTGTATAAGCTCGACAAAGCACTTTATGGTCCTCATCAAGCACCTCGGGCATGGTATGAGACGTTATCAAAACATCTACTGTCAAATGGTTTCGACCGTGGACAGATTGACTCGACTCTCTTCATTCGGAAAGTAGGAGGTGATATTCTTCTTGTACAAGTGTATGTCGACGACATTATCTTTGGGTCTACAAATGAAGAGTTGTGTAGGGAATTCGAACAGGTGATGAAGTCCAAGTTTGAGATGAGTAACATGCGTGAATTATCGTTCTTCCTGGGTCTGCAAATCAGTCAAAGAGAGGATGGCATCTATCTACTTCAAACTAAGTATGTGCAGGACATCTTGACAAAATACAAGATGAATGATAGTAGTACTTATGGCACACCTATCCCCGTAAATCACGGTTTGCATCCAGACAAAGATGGAAAGGATGTGGATTGTAAATTGTACCGTGGGATGATCGGATCTCTTATGTATCTCACAGCTTCAAGGCCAGACATAATTTTTGCTGTATGCTTGTGCTCAAGGTTTCAGTCACAACCGACGGAGTCTCATATGATAACTGTCAATAGGATATTCAGATACTTGAAAGGGAAACCCCGATTGGGTTTTTGGTACTCAAAGCAGCAGTCATTTGACTTCAAAGCCTATACTGATTCAGACTATGGCGGTTGTAACCTTGATAGAAAGTCAACTTCTAGTGGATGTCAATTCTTGGGAGACAGACTGGTTTCCTGGCAGTGTAAGAAGCAGTCAACGGTTTCTGTCTCAACATGTGAAGCAGAGTACATTGCTGCAGCGAGCGGTTGTTCTCAGATATTGTGGATTCAGCAGGAATTGAGAGACTATGGCTTAAACTTCACTGGAACTCCACTGTTCATTGACAACAATGCCACCATGTCTATCACAAACAACCCGGTGAAACATTCCAAAACTAAACATATTGAAGTTCGCCATCATTTCATCCGTGATTGTGCTGAAAAGCATCTCATTGAACTTGTAAAGGTTCACACGGATGACAACTTTGCTGACCTTTTCAATAAGTCGTTTGATCGAACCCGTTTTGAGAATCTTGTCAACTTGATAGGAATGTTCAATCCAGAGTGAAAACTTATTTTTCTTAAATCAATTCAATTCATGAAAGTTAAATTTTATTTCTTTTAAGTTTTATGTATAGTTCTTTTAAGTTTTCAAATACTTTACAAAAATTAAAAAAAAAAGAAAATGAAGAAAATTTCAAAGTTATCTTGAGAAAAGAGGAAATGATAGTACATCAGAAATGATCTAAACGCCATAGACTGCACGTATGGGAAATGATTGCGTCGTGCTTACTTGATTGTTTAAATTGTTGTGTTTTTAATCTGCTTATTTACAAGTAATTTGAATTGTCAGAAGGCTGTAGGCATCTTTGAATCATTAGTAGTGTGGAAATTAAATCAATACTACAACCCATGTTTGCTAGTGTGTGTGCGTAAAAGAATGCAAAAGATCACTATCAGATACAGGATGTTAGATTTTGGCAATAATTTTCTTCTGAGACCAGTTTCGGGTTAGGTCGTTAGCACAATTACTCCGGTTCATCTCACTGCCCATACTCACAAGTATGCAATAAGAGATTGGGTTGGGTTGCCAAGCGAGATAGTGACTGATAATGGAAAGCAATTCACAGAGGAACCCTTCAGAGGATGGTGCCAAGGCTTCCGCATCATACAAACGTTTACATCGGTGGCCTATCCTCAGGCTAATGGTCAAGTAGAACGAATGAACAGAAGTATAGTTGAGGGACTGGAGACAAGGCTAGCAAGACACAGGAAGAACTGGGTAGAAGAGCTACCAAGCATCCTCTGGGCAATCAGGACAACTGAGAAGACTAGTCATGGCAGAACACCATTCAGCCTTGTGTTCAGATAGAGGCTATGATTCCGGAAGAAATCGGAGTACACTCGCCAAGAAGGGCAGGCTTCAGAAGCCTAAGTAACAATGAAGACCTGATGATGAACTTAGAACTAATGGAAGAAAGAAGAAAGAACGCAAGGATGAAAGAAGCCAAGAACAAGAAACATCTGGAAAAGTACTATAATGCAAGGGTGAGACTTGAGACTTTTCGCCCGGGAGACTTGGTATTAAGGAAGAATGAGGCCAGTAGGAAGCAAAGCACATGAAATATGGGACCCAAATGGGAGGGCCCTTATCAAGTGGCAGAGGCTCACAAAGGAGGATCCTACAAGTTGGCCTACGTGAATGGCAAGCCAGTGCCAAGACATTGGAATGCCATTAACCTCCGACGTTTTTATGCGTAGAAGACAGAAAATTTGCAAGGAAAGAATTATAACGCGGAACAGGAGTGTCATCTTTTGTGTTGTTTTGTTTTTGTTTTTTTTATGAAGAATGTTTTCGGGCTAACAGAGCCACACACCTTTTCAAATCATTAATGAAAGACACATGCACAGGACAAAGGGATACTTAGTTACAAAAGAAAAGAGAGAGAATATAACCAAAGATTGGGAAAATGGCTAACAAACGCCAAGCAAAATCCCAAGATATTGATGACATCAAGCACCCATAGAAGAAAAGGAACTATAAGATCTAACACAAACAGCAAACGCCGCAAAACAAAAGGCACAACAGGGTGGAGAACTGGTGTGTTGCAAAGCACACCTCATTTTCCTTGTATTCTGTAGTGTTTTTCGTATAGTTTTAGAGTCGTGTTTAGTCATTTATAGCTTGTACTTAGTAATGTTATATTTTGTAGGTATTCGGGAAGAATTGGAGCTTAAACGATCAAGAGGTGTGAAGAAACGAGCACACGAGAACACGGGATGAGAACGGCAAAAGTCAGGAAAGAGTCCATAAACTTGATGTCGCCCAGCTGTTCTATAAAAACTATGAATAAAAACCTAATCTAGACTCCTAAGTAATAAATGGAGTACCTATGAACTAAATCGCACTGACAGGCAAGTGTACCTATCGAGTGTAGCACAACTTGAAGGTAAACCGGATTATCGAACCCTAGAGACACGGAATAACTACACTAGACTCTGACTCGGACTAAAGATGATTGATTGGGGGGTTTTCTACACTACTGATTAAACTAATAATGCAGAATACTAAAGATCGACTCTAACTATCAAGACAAAGACTTCGGGAATATCAGGAATGGGAAGAATACCACTTAGGTCGGAATCCTACTTGCAAAGCATAGACTTCTACCTGTTATGGAAACTATGATGGATCTGGGTATCTAAGGATAACAGCTCTAGACAACCTAGTGGATCCCTAATCACTCTCAGGGCGTCACCAACTAAGGAACCTAAAGATGCAATAAACTCACAAGATAGTCGGATTACCTTTCAGTCTCTCCAACAATGACAATGTACCCTAAAGACAAATCACCTCTCGGCCTCAATGTCCACAATACATCTAAAATGCACGGGGTAATCTCAGTTCAACAAGCTATGACTCGGATTAGCAACAATAACTAAGAACCTAAGGCAACTTCCTCTCAGACAGTTAACACTCGGAATCCTAATATGAAAACTAACCGATTACCTCTCACCTTTCATGTATCGAGATAAGAAGAACACTCAGATCAAATCTACTCTCAATCGCCGTTCCTATGGAATACTATGTCTAGCAAACCACAAAACAATCACAACACATAGTCAATCATCTAAAATATGCAACTATAACTGGAAGACATCCAACATGCAGCATATGGAACGATAATCAATTATAGAACAGATCTAAAGATGCATAAACATCATAATTATCAATCCAAGATCTTTACAAAATCATTAATCCAACAATCGTACCCAAAAACCGATAAAAATCATAACTTTATCAAGTATTCATCTTATGACCCAGGCAGTATTAATGTTTATCCTAGGATCATACTCAAAACATGAAAAACAGAAGTAATCAAATCAAACATAATCCAAAAACAACTGATTGTAAACAAAGATCGAGACTTTAGAACCGAATAAGCTAAATTAAACAAACTCGGAATCGAAAGCTTCGATATTGCACTTCAATCTTCTTCTTCAACCTCAAAATCGCCCTAGAACCCTCTCTTGACGGCCAGAACTTGAACTTCTATCACAATGGCTATCAAATTCTATTTAATTTCGAATTTAGGGTTTCTCGGAATTTAGGGTTCTCGGGTATCGTGAGAGACTGGGCAAGATTCCTCGCGTACCGCGAGGAACAAAATAGTCACGCCCACTTTTGGCTTTCCTCGCGTACAGCGAGATGTGGACTTCTCCTCTTCGCGTACCGCGAAGGACAGAATTTCCAAGTTTTTCACTTTTTCCTCCGGGCTTTGTTCTCTTGCTCAGTTTCCTCAGAATTTGACTTGTAATCATCATGAGCATCTGAAATCATAACAAAGACTCAAAACAAAACTAAAATGACTCAAAACAAATACAAAACTATCTAAACACGCACAAAAACAAAGGAATAAAGATGTATGCTTTGCACTACATCAAACATCCCACACTTAACCTTTTTTCGTCCCCGAAAAAGTCTACAATGGAATCATAACCGGACATAGCTTTCACAATCTCAATTAATTCAAAAAGCCAAGCATACTCACACGTTAAAAAGCAATAATCGGTATTTATGTCCGACTAAACCCAACTACCAACTTTCAAGCCCCCGTTTTGTGTTCTAATTCATATTATACCAAGCATATCAATCTATCTATGGGACTCACACTTAAAAGTTACAGCTCTACCTAATCCCGTCTCACAGTCATGTCTAGGCACGGATTAAACCGTATTGATTTCACCCAGCATGTCAAACTAAAATTTACAGGTTTTAGAAATTAAGATTATCAATGAAAGAATGGATGAAATATGAGCATTAAATTAAGCAAATGAACTTTCTTCTAGAGCCGTTTCAACCAAGTCACTATCCCAGAAGGTAACACATAGACTACAGTCTAAACATTTAAGCACATAAGATTCACTTAGTGGTGTTTCAACCAGGTTGCTATCCCAAAGGGTAACACATAAGCAAGACTTATATTTCTAATTAAATAAGCTCAAGTATATGGAATATGGATGCGGGAGCCACCGAAACTCGAATTTATTCTCATAAAAAGAGAGTGGTGTGCCATGAAATTTCAAAAAGCTCTAAATTTTAACTTAACGTGATACCTATCACCCTATGTTGACAGTTTCAGTATTACAAACACCCTAAGATGAGTACCCACAAGATATCATGATTTTAAATCAATTATTAACCCTAACAACACTCACAGGCTATTTAAGCTCTACTAGTTGGCTGGATCTACCAAAACATCACTAATTAGACGCGTTTTCAATCATTTATTTCATTTAAAACTCAACAAGCAGCTCCAGTTGTAGTATCATTTTTCATTTATTATGCAAAACTTTTGATTTCAATGGACATTTTTTTTCAAAATTTTCAATTCTTTTGTATTTTTCTTTTTTTAAAAGAAAACCGACCTAGACAACTAGACTCACTAAGACGCAGTCCCATCCCCACACTTGAAACAAACATTGTCCCCAATGTGAACCAAGAAACAACTAAAAATAAAAAGAGAAAAAGAAAAGGAAAAGACTTAGCTGGTAATGTAGCATTGAATGGTCCAGCTTTACTCTTCCACGTATGCACCATATAGCATTTCGGTCGCGGTTGCACAATCGACTGTAGGGTTTCCTTTACAAGATAAATAAGATCAGGATCGAACCCGCCCGAATGGAGATTGAGTACGAGCGGAGCGATCAATACCTTCACCGATAAAACTCACGACAAACCCACAACATTACTGACTCAAGTTACAGACTCAAGATAAACCAAAAGACTCGACTCACTCACTAAGACTCAAGATAGAGCACAGGGAAACGCACCAATAGGTGCCAAACACATAGATATGAGTGCCATAAGAAAGGTGGATCATCGGTCACAAACGGTTCTTAACTTTCCCATGGTGATGGTAGTAGGTGGATATGATGGTATGTGTGATGATAGAGGATGGCGATGATGGATCACTGTTAGGTGTGGATGATATATGGGATGGTGGTGAATTATGGTGGTGGTGAATGGTGATTGGTAGCGGGTGTGGATAACCATGGGAAACAAAGAAAAGAGGGGGAGGTCCAGGAAGGCCCCGCGTACCGCGAAAAGTCGACGACCAACCCTCGCGTACCGCGAGGGAGTGGCTTTTAAACCGGCCAAATTCCTTGGCCTTCGCGTATCGCGAAGGACCCATCCCAGTCTCTCGCGTACCGCGAGGAGAGCTCCTTAACAGATAGTTTTGATCAATTTTATATTTTATACTTAACAAAAACTTGATGTCGCCCAGACGGTCTATAAAAACTATGAATAAAAACCTAATCTAGACTCCTAAGTAATAAATGAAGTACCTATGAACTAAACCACACTAACAGGCAAGTAAACCTATCGAGGGTAGCACAGATTAATGGTAAACCGGATTATCGAACCCTAGAGACAATGAATAACTACACTAGACTCTGACTCGGACTAAAGATGATTAATTTGGGGGTTTTCTACACTACTGGTTAAACTAATAATGCATAATACTAAACATCGACTCTAACTATCAAGACAAAGACTTCAGGAATATCAGGAATGGGAAGAATACCACGTAGGTCGGAATCCTACTTGCAAACCACAGACTTTTACCGGTTATGGAAACTATAATGGATCTGGGTATCTAAGGATAACACCTCTAGACAACCTAGTGGATCCGTAATCACTCTCAGGGTCCTAAAGATGTAGTAACTCACCAGATAGTTGGATTACCTTTCAGTCTCTCGAACAATGATAAAGTACCCAACAGATAGATCACCTCTCGGTCTCAATGTCCACAACACATCTAAGATGCACGGGGTAATCTCAGATTAACAACTATGACTCAGATTAGCAACAATCACTAGAAACCCTAGGGGAATTTCCTCTCAGACAATTCACACTCGGAATCCTAATGAAGAAGACTAACCGATTATCTCTCACCTTTCGGGTATTGAGATAAGATGAACGCTCAGCTCTAATAACTCTCAATCACAGCTCCTATTGGATACTACGTCTAGCAAACCATACAAACAATCACAAACATACAGTCTATGATATAGATATGCTATTCAAACTGAAATACATTCACAAATAGCATATGGAACTCTAATCAATTGCAAAACAGATCTAAACATGCATATTCATCAAAATAATGTACATGAGATTGCTACAAAATCATTAATACATTCAAACGAATCCAAAACCAATAAAAATCAAAACTTTACTAAGAATTCATCATAGAACTAAAAACTAATCAGAAGTAACATGGTCCAACACAACAAATCAGAAGTAAAAACTAAGAACATAGCAGAAATAAAATCAATCAAACAATCAATCATCAATCTCAACAATCGGATAATCGATATCTAACCAATACGAAGTCTAAAGCTCCAAGATTTGGATCCGATTGCTTCTCTAACTCCCAGAATCGCCCAAAACTCTTCTCTGGACGGCTCAAACTCAAAATCCATGATTAATGGCATCAAAATCTATTTAACATCAAACTAGGGTTTTTTCTCGGAATTTTTAGGGTTCCCGCATATCGTGAGAAACTGAGCAGGATTCCTCGCGTACCGTGAGGAACAAAATAGTCGCGCCCACTTTTGGCTTTCCTCGCGTACCGCAAGATGTGGTCTTCTCCTCTTCGCGTACCACGAAGGACAGAATTTCCAAGTTTTTCACTTTTTCCTTCGGGCTTTCTTCTCTTGCTCGGTTTCCTTGGGATTTGACTTGTAATCATCATGAGCACCTGAAATCATAACAAAGACTCAAAACGAAACTAAAATGACTCAAAACAAATACAAAACTATCTAAAAACGAACGAAAACAAAGGAATAAAGATGTGTGCTTTGCACTACATCAAACATCCCCATACTTAACCTTTTTTCGTCCCCGAAAAAATCTACAATGGAATCATAACTAGACATAGCTTAAAAATCTCTATTAATCAATTTGCACAAACATACTCACGCGTTAAAAAGCAATAATCAGTATTTCTATCCGATTAAACCCAACCACCAACTTTCAAGACCCCGTTTTGTGTTCTAATTCATATTACCAGCTATCAATCAATCTATGGGACTCACACTCAAAAGCTACAGCTCTACCTAATCCCGTCTCATGGTCATGTCTAGGCACAGATTAAACCATATAGATTATACCCACCACGTTAAACTAAGATTTACAGGTTTTAGAAATCAAGATAATCAATGAATGAATGAATAAACTGAGCATTAAATTAAATAGATAAACTTTCGTCTAGAGGCGTTTCAACCAAGTCACTATCCCGGACGGTAACACATAGACTACAGTTCTAATCAGTGAAGCATATAAGAATCTAACCTAGTGGTGTTTCAATCAGGCTGGAACCCGACGTGTGACACGTAGGCGAAACTTAGATTTCTAATCAAATAAGCTCAAGTATATGTAATATGGAAGCGGGCGCCACCGAAAATCAGATTTATTCTCATAAAAAGAGAGTGGTGTGCCAAGAAATTTTCAAAAACCTCTAAATTTTAACTTAACGTGGTACCTATCACCCTATGTTGACAGTTTCAGTATTACCGACACCGTAAGATGAGTACCCACAAGATATCATGATTTTAAATCAATTATTAACCCTAACACCACTCACAGGCTATTTAAGCTCTACTAGCTGGCTGGGTCTACCAAAACATCACTAATTAGACGCGTTTTCAATCATTTATTTCATTTAAAACTCAACAAGCAGCTCCAGTTGTACTATCATTTTACATTTATTATGCAAAACTATTCATTCCAATGGACATTTTTTTCAAATTTTTTGACATGATTTGGTTTTTTTTTGTATTTTTTAATAAAACAAACCTAGACACTAGACTCACTAGACGCAGTCTCATCCCCACAATTGAAACAAACATTTTCCCCAATGTGAACTGAGAAACATAGAAAATAAAAAGAAAAAAATAAAACTGGAATAGACGTAGCTGGTAATGTATTCCTTGAAGTGTGTCCAGCTTTACTCTTCCACTTGTGCACCGTATAGCATTTCGGTCGCGGTTGCACAATCGACTATCGGATTGCCTTTACAAGATAAATAAAATCATAATCGACCCCGCCAGAATAGAGATTGACTACGGATGGAGCGATCAATACCTACACAGTAAACCTCAAACAAACCCAGAGCATTAAACTGACTCAAGTTACAGACTCTAAAAGACTCGACTGACTCACTAAGACTCAAGATAGATAACGGGGATACGTACCCGATGAGTGACAAACACATACACATGAATTCCAAGAAAGGTAGATCATCGGTCACGAATGGTTCTTAAGTTTCCCATGGTAGGTGGATGTGATAGTGAGATGATGGTTATGATGGTTGAGGGATGGTGGTGGATGATGATGGTAGATGTTAAAGTAGCGAACTTGATTGCAATTGATCTGATGGTAGATATGATGATGGTATGGTGACGGGAAATGGGAAATCATGGGAAACGAGGGAAGAAAAGTGAAACCAGCCAAGCCTCGCGTACCGCGAGGAGGCAAAAATTTTACCCGGCCCCTAGTTTTGTCCTTTGCGTACCGCGAGGACCCAGGGCAACTTCTGCCCGTACCGCGAGGAGGCTATGGTGACAGAAAGTGAATAGGGTTTTTGTACTTAGAAACTCGTTCGCCCAATTCCCTTAAAACTCGTTCCAATTATAAAAATCAAAGTAATCATACCTGGAACTTCGTTTCTGATGATTTTCCTCACCGAATCAAGCGTAAATGATTGAAAACGCGTCTAATTAGTGATTGAAAACGTGTGTCCCTTGATATAGTAGATCTTCAAGGATCTTTAGATCGCCAAGTGGGTCGAACTCTTCTTCACTAGGACTCGGCAGGTCCACCAACTGGTCACTAAACTCATCCTCCTAGGATGGGACCTGCTCCTCTTCTTCCATCTCCTTCATTGACTCATCTAGTGCTCACCAAGCTGAATCTCACTATCATCCTCTATCTCAAACAGCTCTGTTAAACGCTCTTCGAAACACTCGTCTTCGTTTTCTAGATCCTGCATCACATTATTCTCAAAGAACAAGCGTAAAGTATCAAGTGCATTCAAAGAATCGAGCTCGTCACCCGGAAATTCAAATAATTTTGGCGTGAGAAACAAAGTCACCTGACCTGGACCATCACCCGCAGTGTCATCCGAGGACTCTTCTACCTCTGCTTCATCATCATTGAAGAAGTCATCCTCGATGGGCTCTGGCCCGTAACTCTGTGGCTTTTGAACCGAAGGTGGGTCTGGTGCAGAGTTTTGTAGACTAGTGAGTTGCACCTCCTTCGTTAAGGTCTCCGGTTCTTGAGCGGCTTTTTCCTTTGTTAACCTTAGACTCGTTAGCTCATCCGTAAGCCTCCCATTCTCATCTATAAAGTACAGTTTCTCGGCCTTACTTAACAAATGCCACCAAGTGCTCATGATCTCCTGCACTTTCCTTTGCTTTTCCTTGATTATTTCTTCGACCTGTATTTCCTGTAGCAACTCACTCTCACAAGACAAGTGAAAAGTATCACATGGAACTGCGTGATCTTGCAAGGAATCGGTATAAAATTCATCACTACTGAGATCAAGGTCAGAAGACTTACCTGGAGGTGGGACTTGTGCTTCACCTTCTGTCACTGTTACTTGCACTTCGTCCATTATTGTCTCCAGTTCTGGGGTTTCCACAATCACTACAACTAATCTAATTTCAGATCCAATAAAGTCCCCGTCGAAATCGTAGACCAAACGCTCTCGATTTTTCAGACGTTGTGATTCTATGTAGGCCATCACCGCCTGAAGGGGGGAGTGTATGGCTGATCTATAGAAGACTTGTAAGAAACTCAAACACAAGGCTTACTTAGCTTGAGATGACTTAAGAACCTCAAGAACTAGGCTCTCTAGGCTTGAGAGGACCCAAACTCAACCGGAAAATAAAGAAGAAAGGAAAAGACTGACTGTTGTCCCTTTTTGATTGCTGTTGGTGGGATGTAGCATCCTGGCCTTCGAAACATTACAACACAATATTTTTTGCTGGAGGATGTAACCTGTACAGTCCATTGATGGGATGTGAGGAACCATTTGAGTAGGGTGAAGGTGTTTTTACTTTCTTTAGGTAGGTCTTCACACTGACAGTCAACGAGATATGTGAGCAATTTTGCAGCGTTGAAGGACATGGCGATTGTATGAGACTCAAAGAGATACCAGAAGAAGCATAAAGCCTCTTTCGGTAAACCGTACAAGTCTTTAATGTGGAAGACGTTCATGAAGGGATATTCAGGGTGGAATAGTAAGCCTTTCATGAATAGACCATGGTTCTTCAGAGTGATGGTAAGAAACGTCCTGTAGTTTATGAAGGATCTTTCTTTCAGGGCTTGATCTGTAATTACTTCAATGATTTCTTCTGGAAGGTGTTTGTCTTTGAATTTTTGGTGGAGTGGTTCTGGTTCTGAGGAGGAGCTGGAAGAACTGATATAATTCATCATGAATAATACTGGTAAGATTTGGGGGTGCTGGGTGTGGTGGTGCTGAATTGACTGGATCTCTTTGTATTTATAGACTTTTGGTTTGTAATCCTTTGGTCTTGACAGGAAATCTGCAAGGATATTATATTTACCTTTGATATGTTTAACCGTGAACATCCATTGTGAGAACCAATTTGCCCAGCGTAATAATTGCGATTCGGGGATAATCTTTTGACCAAACTGTAGCATCTTCGGAAAAGCTGACATGTCCATCTCAATCAGAAAGTTGTATCCAATTAAGTGAAATTGAAAATTTTTAATTCCTCTCTTCACAGCTAAGATTTCTTTGTACGTGGAGTGATAATGCTTTTCTGACTCTTTAAACGTGCCACTTTTATAACCACATATCGTTCTGACTCCCTTTTCGTCCTCTACAATCAATACTGCTGACCAGTACTCGTCATTAGCGTCTGTCTGCAGGATTCGCTTGTCGGATTGTGGAGGAATCTTTAAAGGAGGCATCTTGTCAGCGAGCTCTTTTATTAGTTTGACCGCTTGTGTTTGGCTTTCTAACCAGGCTGGTGGATTCTTTCTCAACATGGGGAACAAGTGGGATGTGTGAACAGACAGCTTGGGCAAGAAATCAGCCATATAATTGACTATTCCAAGAAACTGTTGAACGTCCTTTTGTGACGTAAGCTTATCTGGAAACTAGTGAAGTTCATGGGCAATGTGTGTCTATGGTTGATACTTGCCATCGGCAAGCTTCATGCCAAGAAACTCAATGGTACTAGCCCCAATTACCATTTTCTTTTCTGATAACATAATCACATACTGTTGGACTATGGAGTGGAACTTTAGCAACAACTCTGTATGAGATTCATCTTCTTCTGAGAAAAGGAGAATATCATCAATGTAGACCAGCGCATTATTAAGGATGGGTTCAAATATACGTATCATTGCCTTTTGGAAAACGGATGGAGCATTTTTTAACCCGAACGGCATTACATTCCACTGGTAATGGTGATCTGGGATACAAAAGGCTGTGTTGTGTCTATCTTCTGGCTTGATTCCTAATTGCTAGAAACCGGCTTTAAGGTCAAATTTTGAGAGAACCTTTGCATTTACCAGTGACTGGAATAACAACTTCTTTTGTGGGAGTGGGAATTTATCATCAGCTAAGAAGTGGTTCAATGGTTGGAAGTTATAACTAACCTGAGTTTTCCTCTGACTTACTTACTTCTTTTTTTGACGTAGAACGCTTCACATGCCCATGGGGATGTTGTGGGTTCTATGAGATTTTGATTTACCAACTCTAGGCATTCTTGGATGGCCAATGTTGTGGGATTAGGGTTCATGCCAGGGTGGCTAGCCCTTGTGGGGTTTATGTCTTCATTTTTCTTGAACGGTAACTCCACAAAGAACGATGAATTTAGCCATAACGGAGAATTGTGTTTTTTAAGGAATTCCGTATGACTGGAGGCACAAGAGGTCTGGATAGTCTTTTCTTTTATCGCCTCAAATGGGATAGAAGATGCCATGAAAATATTCGGAATGATGCTCCATGGATTTGTAAACTTTTTGTATCTAAGACCTTCTTTTCCATACCTCAGGTCTCGTAACTGGTAAAGTACATCGAACCCTAACAAAAGATCTTTCCCATGACAATTTGATCCTAAAAATCTGTGCTTAATTTTGCACGTGGGGAAAATTCTCAGATGTATTGGAACACTCTTTTTGTTAATTATAAACGACTCGCCGTTTGATGCAATAAAGCTTTGATGATGTGCTTTCCAATATTCATCAGGGAGAATATTTGGGTTTAGAACCGATGCTGATGAGCCAGTATCAAAGAATGCAATGACAGGGATAGGTCTTGCATATGTACTGGTGAGATGATGGACCTTAGCAATTGGTTCTGGAACTTCCGTTTTGTGTTTGTGGGTTTTTCGATGAGAGTGCGTCTTTGCCTTGTAGCATGGAATGGGACTAAGGTGTGATTCTAGGTTATCAAAGGATCCTGCTGCTGACTCTGGTTCTTCATTAGAATGGGCATTCAATTCTTTGTCAGAATGAAAGGTGACGGCTAGGAATGCTGATTGGTTTTGTCGGATGACAGATTGGAAAAGGGAGGGAATAAGACTCTCTACCTTTATTGGTAGCATTTCCAGGGCTTTTGAGGAGGCCATCATCATACTATCATCTTGGGCACCCTTGTCTTTCTTTAAACCGCTGGCGGATGGCTTGTGTCCTGTACTGCTCGAGGAAGTACTGCGGTTTGATGATGACTTTCTGGCTCTTGCTCTAATCTAAGCTTGCTCGTTTGACCAAAGATTCATTGACGGTGATGTTTGTGAGAACGGTGGTATAGGTAAAGGTTGTGGATCAAAAGTTGTTCTGTAAAACGGGGCACTTGGCAATCTCCATGGGTCATCAACCATAGCTGAAGTCCTTTGCTGTTTGTGTTGCCTTTCAAGATCTGCAAGTTGGGTTTTGAGGAACTTCATCTCGGCTTCTTTCTGAACAAGTCCTCTCGGGTTTTGTGAGATAGTGCTAGTACGGTCCATCTCGAGTAATTCATTATGAAGTCCAAGAATTTTGGATCGAACTTCATAGATCATGTTCTCAAGAGAGTGTACTCTGTCAACCAAGGCTTCTTGGGTCTGGTTAAACCTGCTTTGTTGAGCTAGTATAGTTTTAAGAACGTTGTTCTGAGCAACAGCGTTCTCGCTTTGCTAGTTCAGTGTAGCTTTTGCAGCAGTAATCTGGTTGGGGTAACCAGTCCAAGAACTTCCAAACCTGCTGTCCTGCTCTCTATACATTTTTCTCAAAGTAGTAGGTGAGATATAACAAAATAAAACTAAAAAAATAACCTACGAAAAGAAAACTAAACACAAAATAAAAAGTATAGACTCAAACACTAGGACTCTAAACCTAAGACATGACCTAGACTTACGAATAAACACACAAAAAAGCAAACAAAGGACACGGACTGCTAGACACTCTACGACTCAAAACAAAAATAAGACCAATTAATAAGTTAAGTTCAATCAAAGCTAGATACGATATCGCCTAAGTGTACCCGGCAACGGCGCCAAAAACTTGATGTGGCAGGAACGGTCTATAAAAAATATAATAAAAACCTGACCTAGACACTCTAGTAATACTCTAGAAAACCTATGAACTAGACCGCACTTACAGGCAAGTGTATCAATTGAATGTAGTTAAGCTTAATGGTAATCCGGATATCGAACCCTAAGGACACTAGTGACAACTAATCTAGACTCTAATTCAACTAACTAAATTGAATTATATTTGAATGGGGGGAATTCTATGAACTAAAACTATACTAATAAAAAGTAATAAAAACTCCCAATCGACAAATAACTATCAGACAGAAAACTAAGGTGAAATCAAGAATAGAGAAGGCACTACCTAGGTCAGAATCCTACTTGTAAAACTCAGACCTCTCTCGGTTATGGAAACTATGACGGATCTGGGATTCTAAGGATAACAAACCTAGACAACCTAGTGGATCCAAATCACTCTCAGGGTGTCACCAGAAGGAAACTCTAAGGATGTAAAACGCTCACCAGATGTTGGATCACCTTTCAGTCTCTCCAACGATACTAAAGTACCCTACAGACAGATCACCTTTCAGTCTCACTGTCTCAATACATCAAAGATGCAAGGAGTAATCTCAGAACAAAACGATAAGACACGGACTAGCAAAGATACTAAGAACCTATGGGAAACCTCCTCTCATAGCGTTTACAACTAGACGCCTAATACCAAGGACTAATCGACTACCTCTCACCTTTCGGGTATCGAGATAGCAATCAACGCTCCTATGGATTACTTAGCTTTAGAAAAACCATAAACTAATCACAAACACACAGTAAGTGACCTAAATATGCAACCATAACTGGAAGACATTCAACAAGAAGCATACGAAACGATGATCAATCTTAAATCAGAAGTAAGCATGCAAATTCATCAAATCAATTTACTAAGATCTATTACAATAATGTCAAACCATCTTCACTCACCTTCACCGACCATTACCGTTCACCGTTCATCACCTACTACCGTCCATCATATCCACCTACCCACCATCCATCATGGGAAACCTCTACATCGTTCGAGATTGATTTTTCCTTGATGTGATGTCCATGTCTATGTCGTTGTCATTCATCAGGTACGTGTTCCCTGCTTTATTCGTGAGTCGTGTCGTGTGAGTAGAGTCTTTTGTTTTCGTTATCGAGTCTGTACTATGAGTCAGTTTAATGATGTTGGGTTTGCTGTGTGTTTAATTTTGCAGGTATAGCTCGCCCCACCCGTACTCAATCTCCATTCGGGCGGGGTGGATGCTAATTTTATAATTTTGTAAAGAAAACCCTACTGAGTCGTGTGTGCAACCGCGAACGAAATGATATACGGTTGCATAAGTGGAGGGACAAAGCTGACACAAGAATGCTGCTACATTACCAGCTAAGTCATTTCCATTTTATTTTTGTATTTTATTTTCTTTATTTTCTTTCCGTCGTTTCTCGGTTCACATTTGGAGACAATGTGTGTTTCATGTGTGGGGATGGGAGACTACGTCCATCTTAGGTTTAGTGAGTCTGTCTAGTTGTTTTTTTTAATAAAATATACAAAAATACAAAAACAAATTAATAAAGAAAACAACTAGACAGACTCACTAAACCTAAGATAGACGTAGTCTCCTATCCTCACACTTGAAACACACATTGTCCCCCAATGTGAACCGAGAAACGACGGAAACAAAATAAAGAAAATAAGATACAAAAATAAAATGGAAATGACTTAGCTGGTAATGTAGCAGCATTCTTGTGCGAGCTTTGTCCCTCCACTTGTACAATCGTATAGCATTTCATTCGCGGTTGCACACACGACTCTGTAGGGTTTCCTTTACAAAATTATAAAATTAGCATCGACCCCGTCTGAATGGAGATTGAGTACGGGTGGGGTGAGCTATACCTGCAAAATTAAACTGACAGCAAACCCAACAGCATTAAACTGAATCATAGTACAGACTCGATAACGAAAACAAAAGACTCTACTGACTCGACACGACTCACGAATAAAGCAGGGAACACGTACCTGATGAATGACAACCACATAGACATGGACGTCACAGCAAGGAAAAATCAATCTCTAACGATGTAGAGGTTTCCCATGATGGATGGTGGGTAGGTGGATATGATGGATGGTAGGAGGTGATGAACGGTGAACGGTAATGGTCGGTGAAGGTGAGTGAAGATGGTTTGAAATTATTGTAATAGATCTTAGTTCAATTGATTTGATGAATTTGCATGCTTACTTCTGATTTATGATTGATCATCGTTTTGTATGCTGCTTGTTGAATGTCTTCCAGTTATGGTTGCATATTTAGGTCACTTACTGTGTGTTTGTGATTAGTTTATGGTTTTGCTAAAACTAAGTAATCCATAGGAGCGTTGATTGAGAGTTCATTTGGATTGATTGTTCTTCTCGGTACCCGAAAGGTGAGAGGTAGTCGGTTGGTCCTTGGTAGTAGGTGTGTAGTTGTAAACGGTATGAGAGGAGGTTTCCCCTAGGTTCTTAGTATCTTTGCTATTCCATGTCTTATCGTTTCGTTCGGAGATTAATCTTTGCATCTTTGATGTATTGAGACAGTGAGACTGAAAGGTGATCTGTCTGTAGGGTACTTTAGTATCGTTGGAGAGACTGAAAGGTGATCCAACATCTGGTGAGCGTTTTACATCCTTAGAGTTTCCTTCTAGTGACACACTGAGATTGATTAGGGATCCACTAGGTTGTCTAGGTTTGTTATCATTAGAACCCCAGATCCGTCATAGTTTCCATAACCGAGAGAGGTCTGAGTTTTACAAGTAGGATTCTGACCTAGGTAGTGCCTTCTCTATTCTTGATTTCACCTTAGTTTTCTGTCTGATAGTTATTTGTTGATCGTGGGTTCTTATTACTTTTTATTAGTATAGTTTTAGTTCATATAATTCCCCCCATTCAAACATAATTCAGTTTAGTTAGTTGAGTCAGAGTCTAGATTAGTTGTCACTAGTGTCCTTAGGGTTCGATATCCGGATTACCGTTAAGCTTAACTTCATTCAATAGGTACACTTGCCTGTCAGTGCGGTCTAGTTCATAGGTTTTCTAGAGTATTACTAGAGTGTCTAGGTTAGGTTTTTACTATAGTTTTTATAGACTGTTCCTGCCACATCAAGAACCCTCAGAACAAATAAAATCCATGAGTTCCAGCCTTGACCTTCTCGTGTAAAGGGTGAGATCCTAAAACAATGATGCTCCATGGGATCCGTCCTTGACCTACCCATGCATAAAACCGATCGATACAACAATAAAAGCCCTCACTAATGAGGCAGTAGCAAAAAGCCCTCACTAATGAGGCAGAAGCAAAAGGCCCTCACTAAAAAGGTAGCAATAATAAAGCCCTCAAAAACAAGGCAACAAATCCTTCGCCAAATGCCAAACAAAGAGAATGACAAAGCAAATATGCATAAAAGATAAATGGCACAAAGCCAATATGTCATACGTGGCCTACGGCCAAACATTACAAAGCAAAAGTAAGCATGCAAACATAAGAAGTTTTAAGACAACAAATACAAAAAAAAGTTCAAAGATATAACAACCAAAAGAACAAGCAAGTCAAACTTCACCAACACCACCATCAACAGCGCTTAAGGCTGACCCATCAGCAAAAGTAGCACAGAGATCAAGGGAGTCCGGAGCTTGTTCATCAATACCAACCTTGGAGACAGGAAGAACCTCGGGGAGGGCAACACCTGGGGTAACGTGAGCTGGAGAAATCATGTTTGCTGAAGAAATGCCAGGACTCATTTGACTGGTCTGGCCGCTACCGGTCCTTAGATGCATCATCTGCAACATGTCTTTCTTGGATCGAACATCGGGCTTTAAAGATTTCAAGATAGATAAAGGCTTATCAAAGAAAGCTGTGAGTGACTGTAAGAAAGGAAAGGCCACAGTTTGAAACGCCTTGGCTTCATCCTTTAAGTTCAGCCTTAGAATCAGGGCGGTACAAAGGGGCATTTTCAATAGGCTTAACTGAAGCTAGCTCGTAGCCCTGGACTAAACCAACATGATCACCATGCTCATATGCAACCTTCTGCAAAGAAGCGAGGGGGCCAAGGAATTCGCAGCTAGAGCGAAGGAGGCTAAAAAAAGGGTAAACCATTTCCTGATCAGCCAAGTCTTTTCATCAACCAAAACAGAAAGGTCATGCCTCAACTCCTGGTTAGTAGTGATCAGACGGTCCATGGCCTCTTTCATCTTCCCATCATCATCCTTCAGAGCCTTCCTCTCATCCAAAAGGACAACCCTTTCACGCTCCAACACAGCACGCTCATTAAGCAGACGCTCTTTCTCACGAAACTTAAGATCCATCTCAGTCAAAGCACCGGCGCTCTTTCCAAACTCTCCACTCAAATTAGCAACCTGTTGTTCCAACTCAGATAAATGAGCTTGTTGCTCCTTACACTTGTTATTCACAATAGACATCTTCTTGAGAGCAATATCACGATGAGCAAAAGCCGAGTTGAAACGAGAACCGGCTTCAGGCAAGAAGCTACCAAGATGAGCCCAAATACTAAACATATGGTCGACAAGATCATAATCAGTTAACTGATGGTCCTTCAACCTCTGAGCAGGGGTGGCAAAATGGGAAATCAGTTTCCTGCTCACAAGTGGATCGGTAACAAGTTCCCTACTCATAACACCCCACGTAGGAGAGTGAGGGGTATCCCCAAAATCAGTATCAAGCCAAGGACCAGCCTCAGAAATCAAAGGGTTAGTGAAAGAACCCTCATCAAAATCAGCAGAAGGAACCTTAGATGCCGGAGGGATTTTCAGAGAAACGTCAGGGGTAACATCAGTGTCCTCTACATCAACGAGGACGCCAAAAGACTTGGCAAGCTCAAGTTTAGAAGCCCGATGTCACACCCCCAAAATCCACTAACAGAGTTTTACCGTTTGACGTGTGACAAACCAGGATCTCAGTCATTAGTTACATCAAACGACACTATATGGGACTTAAATAAAATATAATAAAATTTCAGAGTGAATGCGGAAGCGTTAAATAGAGTAGTAAATGCGCAAACAAATGCGCCCAAGTCAATTCTTAAAAGAAAGCATAATAAACGTTTGATCAATGCTTGAAAAGCTAACAAGACTCCATGCATGCCCTAACGTGTACCTGCTTAACGACCTAAGAAAACATGTAACAAAACGTGTCAACAATAGGTTGGGGAGTTCACAGGTTTCAATGTTTGTAATCATAGCATTTACCAGATTATGTACATTCAATATGTGTATCAATAGGTAGCTAACCTATGTTCATGTCTTACTAAATCGCTCGCAACCGAAGATGACAGTGATGTTTGTTTGCCTCCCGCAAGTTCTATCAACTCGGGTAATTTGTTAAGGTCAATATTTCACCCGTTCGACCTCCAATCGAGTTAGCGCGACTAACGCGGGTGGGGTTTGTCAAACCCAGTAGTACTACTAAAATTACCTCGCTAATTCCATATTAACGGTCCGAAGTGTGTGAGGACTTTCATGATAGTGTGTTACGCTTAGTCTCAACAGTGATAACATATGAATTACAAAAATCAAAAGAGTTTGCGTCATGTTTTCTCCTCCAACGGGAAAAACATGTAAAATAATGTTTGTTTGCGTGTCTGTTTCTCCCCCACGGGAAAACAAGTAAAAGTATGGTTGCTTGCGTGCATGTTTCTCCCCCAACGGGAAAACAAGTAAAAGATGTTGGTTTGTGTACATGTTTCTCCCCAACGGGAAAACAAGTAAAAGAATGTTTGTTTGTGTGCATGTTTCTCCACAACGGGAAAACAAGTAAAATGATGTTTTTTTTGTGTGCATGTTTTCTCCTCCAACATAAAACAGTAAAAGGGGCCGTGAAACTCACCTGAGTTGAGTAGTAGGTAGATTCACACAAGAATGAGATTGGGACCACAAGTGTTAGCCTGCAACGGCTTACGTACGCCCTAGAATTATACACATAACAATTAGGGATAGAATGGGATTTGTGACGATGACACGGAAGATTTAAACGTCTTAAAACATTCTAAGGAACAACGAGTAGACGAACTTGTCCACAGTAATAAGTGTTTCTTAATATAATTATTAAGATAAATATGTTTCGTGTCGAATGTTTCTAATTACGAATAATAATATATAATAGATATATTCGTGCGTTTGTACCATTTAAAAATGGTCTAAGAAAATAATATAAGTTATTATATTATTTTAAATTTAGAGAAATAACACGATAATTAAATTGTGTGACAAAAATAATAAGACTATTATTTTTATTCGGATCATAACAACGTGGGTAATAATATAAATAAATATACTATTTATTAGTTTGAAACGTTACACATTGTTTATAAACGTGGTGAAAATAATATATATAAATATATTATTTTTAGTTGGAGTCGTGGGTTGAAAATAATATAAATATATTATTTTATAAGTGGGTTTTAATAATAAATATGGGTTACAAACCAAGCCCGAGCCCACGGGTGGTTTTCCCGGGCTAAAACATATTAATATAATAATATAATAATATGAGGATAGGTTTAATATTAAAATAACGACTTAAAAATAATTAAAATCAAAAAAGGGGTGGGGAGACTCGAACCCGGGTCTCCTCCCCACCAGCACACACACTTAACCAATCCGCCCGCTAGAGTCATCGCAACAAGAACCGGGCCAAAAGGGTTTTAATCCTCAACACTTCTGACTTCTTCCCCCATGCGTATCCGACCCCAAATCCATCCTCAAATCCATCGTTTTCGATTTTGATTAGCAATAATAGTTTAGAGTTTTTGTTAGTCAGAGTATTGCGAACCAGAGGGTAAGTTTAATTACAAAATCATTGAGTTTAAGATCGTAAATTCCTGTTTGTAAATACCGAAACCCTAGCTTTGATCGAGAATTCAAATCTGTTGATTTTGATAATAGAATTAGTTGGATTCATAGGGCTTTCATAGAGTGATGGATTGCGAATCTAACCCCGTAATTTAACTTGATTGAAATCGTGTCTGGACTGGCGTTCGATTAAACCCAAAATGTGATGAACTCTATAATTGGTTCATCATGAATTCGATGTTATATGATCAAATTAGCATAGGGCTTTCAATTTAGATACTAAAACGAATCAGAGGATGGTTTCAATTACATATTTTGGAGTCGGATTGAAAGATATCGACTAGACAGAGTTTCCGACTTGCGTGGTTTAGTCCCTATTGATTCCCGCTTCGTCTTCGACCAAAATGACGTGAGCACTTGCTTCAGGAGGGTTCATTCAAGGTGTGCAGGTGTTTAATTTCAGAAAGAATGATCGAATTGATACGCATATGATGATGGTCGACGGTTACAGCTTGTATATTCATAATGGACTTAAATTCGAGCTTAATGATAGTGATTAAGGCTATGGTGGTGGTCATTAATGATGTTAAATTGTATTACAGTTACAATTTCAAACGAAATTCGGTTTATGGTTGCGAATTTGGATCAAACAAGTGTAGTTTCGACTTTACAAAGTCAACAGGAATGAAAATCATGAAATGTTGACTTTCAAAGTCAACAGAAATCGAATTTGGGCAATTTGCATAACTAGTCCTTGTAATTTCCAGTGTCTGAGTTTGGAACTTGGCATAAATAGTCCCTAAAGTTTGAAATGAGTTAAGAACTTGATGGTTTGACTTTTGAAAGTCAACAGAAGTCCACTATAGGCAAATTACAAGTTTAGTCCCTCCAGTTTCATGTATTTGAGTTTGAATATGGGCAGGATTAGTCCCTGGGGTTGGAGATAAGTAAACAAGGTTACACTTTAACTCAATTTTGATAACGGAGTTAACCAGGAAAGTCCGGATTGTCACACCCGAGTTCGGGCACGCTTTGGCTTCACATCAACAGAAGTAGAAACATTCTTCTTCCTCTTGGATGAAGAAGGTAGAGGGATAACAACTCGCTCAACCTCAGGTTTGGCAGGAGGATCAACGGGTAGAATGCTAGCATACTCCCCACCGGAATAAGTAACTTGCCCATGAAGGGTAGGGACGTCTTTTTAATTTGATTGAAATCGTGTCTTGACTGGCGTTCGATTAAACCTAGAATGTGATGAACCCTAGAATTGGTTCATCATGAATTCGATGTTATATGATCAAATTAGCATAGGGATTTCAATTTAGATACTAAAACGAATCAGAAGATGGTTTCAATTACCTGTTTTGGAGTCGGATAGAAAGAGATCGACTAGAAAGAGTTTCCGACTTACGTGGTTTAGTCCCTGATGATTCCTGCTTCGTCTCCGACCAAAATGACGCGTGCACTTGCTTCAGGAGGGTTTGTTCAAGGTGTGTAGGTGTTTAATTTCAGAAAGAATGATCGAATTGATACGCATATGATGATGGTCGACGGTTACGGCTTGTATATTCATAATGGACTTAAATTCGAGCTTAATGATAGTGATTAAGGCTATGGTGGTGGTCATTAATGATGTTAAATTGTATTACAGTTATAATTTCAAACGAAATTCGGTTTATGGTTGCAAATTTGGATCAAACAAGTGTAGTTTTGACTTTACAAAGTCAGCAAGAATGAAAATCATGAAATGTTGACTTTCGAAGTCAACAGAAATCGAATTTGGGCAATTTGCATAACTAGTCCTTGTAATTTCCTGTGTTTGAGTTTGGAACTTGGCAAAAATAGTCCCTAAAGTTTGAATTGAGTTAAGGACTTGATGGTTTGACTTTTGAAAGTCAACAGAAGTCCACTATAGGCAAATTACAAGTTTAGTCCCTCTAATTTCATGTATTTGAATTTTAATATGGGCAGGATTAGTCCCTGTGGTTTGAGATAAGTAAACTAGGTTAGAATTTAACTGAATTTTGATAACGGAGTAAACCTGGAAAGTCCGGATTGTCACACCCGAGTTCGGGCACGCTTTGGCTTCACATCAACAGAAGTAGAAACTTTCTTCTTCCTCTTGGACGAAGAAGGCAGAAGGACAACAACTCGCTCAACCTCAGGTTTGGCAGGAGGATCAACAGGTAGAATGCTAGCATACTCCCCACTAGAATAAGTAACTTGCCCATGAAGGGTAGGGACATCTTTTTAATTTGATTGAAATCGTGTCTTGACTGGCGTTCGATTAAACCTAGAATGTGATGAACCCTAGAATTGGTTCATCATGAATTCGATGTTATATGATCAAATTAGCATAGGGCTTTCAATTTAGATACTAAAACGAATCATAGGATGGTTTCAATTACCTGTTTTGGAGTCGGATTGAAAGAGATCGACTAGAAAGAGTTTCCGACTTACATGGTTTAGTCCCTGATGATTCCTGCTTCGTCTCCGACCAAAATGACGCGTGCACTTGCTTCAGGAGGGTTCATTCAAGGTGTGTAGGTGTTTAGTTTCAGAAAGAATGATCGAATTGATACGCATATGATGATGGTCGACGGTTACGGATTTTTTATTCATAATGGACTTAAATTAGAGCTTAATGACAGTGATTAAGGCTATGGTGGTGGTCGTTAATGATGTTAAATTGTATTACAGTTACAATTTCAAACGAAATTCGGTTTATGGTTGCGAATTTGGATCAAACAAGTGTAGTTTTGACTTTACAAAGTGAACAGGAATGAAAATCATGAAATGTTGACTTTCAAAGTCAACAAAAATCGAATTTGGGAAATTTGCATCACTAGTCCTTGTAATTTCCTGTTTCTGAGTTTGGAACTTGGCATAAATAGTCCCTAAAGTTTGAATTGAGTTAAGAACTTGATGGTTTGACTTTTGAAAGTCCACAGAAGTCCACTATAGGAAAATTACAAGTTTAGTCCCTCCATCTTCATGTATTTGAGTTTGAATATGGGCAGGCTTCCCTGGGGTTTGAGATAAGTAAACTAGGTTAAAATTTAACTGAATTTTGATAACGGAATTAACCTGGAAAGCCCGGATTGTCAGATCATTCCCTAGTTGAAAGAATTTTCGTCCCGAAAATTAAAATAATAATAAAAAATTTCTAGGTGTCACATCATCCCCTAGTTGAAAGAATTTTCGTCCCGAAAATTAGAATAGTACCTTAAGAGTTCGACGTGGAGTGCTTGAACAGATGAGGATACTTGCGCATCATCTGATCCTCACGTTCCCATGTGAATTCTGGTCCGCGTTTCGAGTTTTAACGAACTCTGACAATAGGGATTTTACTGCGTTTGAGCGTTTTGACTTCCCTATCCATGATTTCTACCGGTTCTTCAATGAAGCGTAATTGTTCATCGATTTGTATATCCTCAGGGGGAACCGCGAGTGTCTCGTCTACTAGACATTTCTTCAAGTTTGAGACATGAAAGACGTTGTGTACACCACTCATTCCTTCAGGTAGGTCCAGTTGATACGCTACTGGGCCAATTCTCTTCACTCTCTTAAACGGTCCAACATAACGAGGGTTTAGTTTGCCTCGTTTCCCGAAGCGAATCACACATTTCCAAGGTGAGAATTTTAGTTGAACCACATCGCCTATTTGAAATTCTAACGGCTTGTGACGCTTATCAGCATAGCTCTTTTTTCGATCACGAGCTGCCGCCATACGGTTTCTAATTTGAATGATATTTTCAGATGTTTCGAAAACAAGTTCAGGACCCGTAAGTTGGCAATTCCCAACTTCAGCTCAACAGATAGGTGATCGGCATTTCCTTCCGTATAATGCCTCGAATGGTGCTGCCTTGATTCTAGTGTGATAACTGTTATTGTAGGAGAACTCCACTAAAGGAAAGTGAGTTTCCCAACTGTTACCGAAATAGATCACACAAGCTCGTAGCATGTCCTCTAAGGTTTGAATGGTATGTTCCGTTTGGCCATCTGTTTTAGGATGGTACGCCGCGCTCATATCTAGATGCGTGTCTAAAGCGTTTTGTAACGATTGCCACAAACGTGAGGTGAATCGAGCGTCACGATCCGGAGTGAGAGAAATTGGCACTCTGTGCCGAGAGACTACTTTCTTCAAGTAAATACGAGTAAGTTTCTCCATTTTGACGGTTTCTTTGATTGCTAGGAAGTGAGCGGATTTTGTAAAGCAATCTACGATCACCCAGATGGTGTCGCATCCGCTTAGAAGTTCAGGGTAGTTTGATAATAAAATCCATAGAGATTTGATCCCATTTCCATATTGGAATTTCTGGTTGTTGAAGTAAGCCAGAAGGCTTTTGGTATTCCACTTTGACCTTTGTGCAAGTCAGGCGCTTGCTCACATAGGTGGCTATATCAGCTTTCATCTTCGGCCACCAATATAGCACCTTAAGGTCATGGTACGTCTTGTCGGAACCTGGATGAATAGAGTATCGAGATTTGTGAGCTTCATCCATGACTAGTTCCCTTAAGTTCCTGTACACTGGAACCCATATTCGCTCTGCGAAGTAGCGAATGCCATCTGATTTAACCTCGAGTTGTTCTTTCATACTGCGTGTGGCTTCCAACGGTAGGTTCTCCTCTTTAAGGGCTTCGAGTTGAGCACCACGGATTTTGTCAGGTAATCCGGTGTGAATAGTAAGCAGTAATGCTCGAACTCGTTTAGGTTTGGTGTCCTTTCATCTTAGGGCATCGGCTACCACATTAGTCTTGCTCGGATGGTATCTGATTGCACAATCATAGTCATTTATGAGTTCGACCCAACGACGTTGTCGCATGTTCAACTCTTTCTGTTCAAAGATGTGCTGAAGACTCTTGTAATCGGTGTAGATAGCACATTTGGTACCGTACAAGTAATGTCTCCATATCTTTAGTGCCAATACTACGGCTCCCAACTCTAAGTCATGAGTCGTGTAGTTTTTCTCATGAATTTTCAGCTGTCGAGAAGTGTATGTGATCACCTTCTCGCGTTGCATCAGTACACAACCAAGACCTTGAATGGGTGCATCGCAATACACCACAAAATCATCCGTTCCCTCTGGAAGAAGTAGGATGGGTGCACTGCAGAGTTTCTGCTTCCGAAGTTGGGATGCTGAATCCTGGGTGTCACCCAGTTATAGGGTTTACTCTTTTGAGTTAAGGCAGTGAGGGGTTGAGCAATCTTTGAGACTCCCTCGATGAAACGACGGTAGTAGCCTGCCAATCCCAGAAATTGTCGCACCTCTGTCGTAGTCTTCGGTGTTGCCCAATTATTGATGGCTTCTACTTTAGATGGATTGACATGTATTATTTTCTCATTGACTACATATCCTAAGAATTGCACTTCACGAATCCATAATTCGCCCTAGAAAAATTTGGCATACAATTGCTCTTGTTTCAGCAATTCCAGAATCAAACGTAGGTGTTCCTCATGTTCATCCCTATTCTTGGAAAAGATGAGGATGTCATCAATGAAGACGATGACGAAATGATCAAGGTAAGGTTTACACACACGGTTAATGAGATCCATGAATACCGCGGGTGCGTTGGTCAGTCCGAATGGCGTGACCATGAATTCGTAGTGACCATACCTAGTTCTGAATGCCGTCTTTGAGATATCCTCGTCTCGGACTCTCAACTGATGATAACCGGATCTAAGATCTATCTTGGAAAATGAAGCTTGATCCCTGGAGTGGATCAAATAGATCATCAATGCGGGGTAGAGGATAACAGTTCTTTATCGCCACCTTGTTTAGCTCACGGTAGTCGATGCACATGCGGAATGTCCCGTCCTTCTTCTTGACAAATGGGACTGGAGCTCCCCATGGCGATGAGCTAGGTCTGATGAAACCTTTATCCAACAACTCCTGTAGCTGTGTAGATAGTTCCTGTAATTCACTAGGTGCGAGTCTGTAGGGTACCCGAGCAATAGGTGCTGCTCCGGGTGCTAGATCAATTTGAAATTCGACTTGACAATGAGGCGGAAGGCTAGGTATGTCTTCGGGAAATACTTCTGGATAATCACGAACGATCGGAATATCATCAGACTTCTTCTCCTCGGATGGTTGTTCGGCGACAAGAGTCAGAATGGCGGTATGAATCTTACGCAAACATTATTGTGCCTTCATGAAAGATATGATGCCTACGACAGCACCACTCTTTTCGCCTTGGACAGAAAAGTCTTCTCCACTCGGGGGAGGAAGGCGAACAATTTGTCATGTCAATTGGTTTCAGCTTGATTTATATATTGCGGTATAATTCAAATTAGACTAAGGATTAGTCACAAGATAAGGTAATAGGGTCAAATGGAATTTATTGTTGGAGTGTAAGGAATAACGTGTTAGCTTAGAAAGATATCCTCAAATTCCCTTTACATAGATGGAGTCGGTGGGTTTACCATGAGGTTCTACTAGAGTTTCAATCTAGGTGGTTCCTTTGATGAAGTCTGGATGAGAGTCTTAA
The DNA here is from genome assembly GCA_023525975.1 of Smallanthus sonchifolius. Taxonomy (NCBI): domain Eukaryota; kingdom Viridiplantae; phylum Streptophyta; class Magnoliopsida; order Asterales; family Asteraceae; genus Smallanthus; species Smallanthus sonchifolius. The sequence goes on along the minus strand of CM042028.1, from coordinate 12,096,311 downwards.
GGTCACTTAGACTCTTACATGAGTGAAAATAACATGATGGATTCCATTAATGATAGTTCAGTGTCTTTGTAAATACCTTCAACATCATAACGTCTATCAACTGTTGAACAGGTTTAATGATACCAACTAGTCGTTGAGTAGGATACGAGAGTTTCTATAGACAGTGGAAACTTGAGTCTGTAAATCACTGATCATGACCATTTATCCACACACTAGGTTTCACCAGGACTTACATGCACATCAAATTACTATTACGTGTGCACCCGTAATGATAATTTGCCTTACATGCTTACCCTAATTCTCCCTGTCTCGTGTCGAAATGTCCCTCAGTTTATTACTGAGTTCAGATTGTGTTAGAGATGATGAGTCATCGAAAGGCTTAGTCATCAACCACAAGTTGATCAACTAGGACTTATATCAGGATGAGTAGTCGGGAATCGTTCGATCCGAGTATTCACTCGAGTTGAAACACAATACGAGAGTCCAATCCGGCGGATTGTAGATGGGAACATGCACATAAAATAAACATGTACATGAAATGCGGCTTCGAGGAGTGAAACTAGTTCCTGGATATGTGTTACTGGAAAAGGCAAAGTAGCCGTCCTTCCAACTGAGTCAGGATAGGGTTTGAGTATGCAATGATCAAGGCGTTCTCAACCTTGTGGTCAATATTTCTTCAACAGAATATCGACTGATGTGTTAGTATTTACACATCTTTTTGGCACAAAACTTCGCTCATTTAATGATCAAATCTTGGTTATATTCAACGTTTAGACACTTATTTGCTTCATTTCCTGTTTTGTAGGTTTTTGTGAAGCTTGGTGAATAAACAAGAAGATTCCACGATAAACATGTGAAGTTTTAGGGTTTCTGTGATGGAGGCACGGTCGTGCCTCTATTTGGCACGGTCGTGCCAAGCTTGCAAACCCTAGGCACGGTCGCGTCCACATCTTGCACGACCGCGCCAAGCCAAAAGCCAAGGCACAACCGTGCCTTAGCCACCCACGGTCGCGTGTACACCCGTGAGTCTGACACCTCGAAGCAAGAGAGCCAATGAAAGAAGCAGATCGGTCAACCACCTGTCCCACGACCGTGCCTTCCCACTAGGCACGGTCGCGTTCCCTTGTCTGGCACGGTCGTGCCTTCCCACTAGGCACGGTCGTGCCCCTTGTTTTATAAATATCAGAAGTTTTCCTCACATGAGAGGGCTGGATACCTGGAGAGTTGAAGCCCTTAGCACTGTTTTGTGCTCCGAATTTTCTTGTTTCTAGCCACATTTCAAGCTTCTAGGAAGGACTACAACATCAAGAGGATCACCATACATCATCATCATCATCTAGCTTGGGGAAGTTGTTTGATTCTTGGCATTTCTTTATGAGTCTTGTAACTTTTCCTTGCTTTGTTCCTGTTCTTATGCTCACCATGAGCTAACTCTTGACATCACTTTGGTTTAGATGAAGTTTAGTAACGTTTGACAACATTTATGGATCCTTGGCATAGTTTATGTTAATGTTATAACAATGGCATGATTATTCCTCAATGATATTGTGTATTTGGGAGTTGATATTGTTTGCAAGACTTGTATATGTATTGACTTTGTATGTTGGAAAACCCATGGTCTATGCATGTATTCATTGATTAGTGTATGTATGTATGCTAGTTTATGGCCTTTGACTAGGAATGGTGGATGAAGTCTTGTTTATGGTTGAAAACTCTTGAATGTGCATCCTTGTGCTTATGTTTGGAAAGACAAAGTGCTTGTTATGATGTGTCATGTTTAGTATTATGTTCATCTAGGACTTGTTGACGCAATCTTCTAGTTTATGTAATCTTGATATGACCATTGTATGTTGAAGAAGTGCATGTTGTTGTTTACTTTAATCAACTTGAGGTGGGTTATGTGTTGATTCGTGTAATCTTTCCAACTAGTTGTTGAATTAGCCAACCTTGACAGGAAGCTAGTCCAATCTTTATTAAACATTTACGTATTCATAGCACGTGAGCTTCATTGTATGATTTTAGGTGGTTGGTTTGTGTTATTCATTCTAGCTTTCCGAAGAATCATTTGATTAGATGTCTTTGACGAGAATTTAGTCAACTTATATATTGTGTACGTGTCATGTATTTATAGTTGTTGTTGGATGTTTACTAAATGGATTCGAGGCCGAAGTGATATTCCTTCCTTGATTGTTTGATTTGTGTTCTTAGTTTAGTTTTATATTCTTGCATATTAGTTTAATCAAAAATCAACTTAAACATATTTACCCTCACTTGATTGGATTTTAGTTCCGGTTTATTATCGCATTCCACCGTGTCCACGGATTGATATCCGGTTCTTACCTTTACTATATTGCTATCCGACGGGTACACTGCCCGATGTGTGTGTGATTAGTCTTTGGTGAAAACCCATTTTAAAACTCAAATTGTGTGAAAAATCTCTATTAAAATATACACTTTCAAACACATCATCGACCAAAGCGCGAGCCCGCGGCTCTAGAAAGTGATGACATCTATGTGTCAATGAATTTCTACCATAATACATGCAACGGTCTGCCTCCACACGGTGTACCACAAGCGAGGTCCACGGGTTCAGGCTTGAAGTAGAGTAAAGCTAGTGAGATCAGAGTATTGTTGCTAGTGGGTGCAGGAGGGACTTGCCTCCGACGAACCCAGCACCCAAAGAGACATGTGGTAGTGCTGTGTGTTGTCCCTAACACGGACTTGAGAAGGCCCACCATTCCCTGATTGTGTCATCGATAGGCTCAAACTGGTGTTATCTTCGGCTCTGATGGTGTAATAAGGGTGCAGATGATGGTGGTGTGAGTGACTCCTCCGAAGGCTCCGTCTCGCTGCCCTTGGACAGAAGTGGATGTTATTTTTGTGATTCCCCGAGTGTCGCCACTGGGAATGATGATGCAATGCGAATGACTTGCCCCTCGTCAGCAAAGGGTGATATGGATGATGTCAACATGCCTGCAATGCCATGTATGTGTAGATGCTACGTGTAGCATGTATGAGTGTCTGTGTAGTGTAACTAATGTGTGTGGGTTATAGTCTAGTATGCAATTCCTAGTTCGCTATAACCAATGTCTCTGATACCAATCTGTCACACCCCCAAAATCCACTAACGGAGTTTTACCGTTTGGCGTGTGACAAACCAGGATCTCAGTCATTAGTTACATCAAACGACACTATATGGGACATAAATAAAATATCATAAAAGTTCAGAGTGAATGCGGAAGAGTTAAATAGAGTAGTAAATGCGCAAACAAATGCGCCCAAGTCAAGTCTAAAAAGAAAGCATAATAAACGTTTGATCAATGCTTGAAAAGCTAACAAGACTCCATGCATGCCCTAACGTGTATCTGCTTAACGACCTGAGAAAACATGTAAGAAAACGTGTCAACACTAGGTTGGTGAGTTCACAGATTTCAATGTTTGTAATTGTAGCATTTACCAGATTATGTACATTCAATATGTGTATCAATGGGTAGCTAACCTATGTTCATGTCTTACTAAAGCGCCCGTAACCGAAGCTGACAGTGATGTTTGTTTGTCTCCCGCCAGGTCTATCAACTCTAGCAATGTGTTAAGGTCAATATTTCACCCGTTCGACCACCAATCGACTTAGCGCGTCTAACGCGGGTGGGGTTTGTAAAACCCAGTAGTACTACTAAAGTTACCTCGCTAATTCCATATTAACGGTCCGAAGTGTGTGAGGACTTTCATGATAGTGTGTTACGCTTAGTCTAAACAGTGATAACATATGAATTATAATAATCAAAAGAGTTTGCATCATGTTTTCTCCCCCAACGGGAAAAACATGTAAAATAATGTGTGTTTGAGTGCCTGTTTCTCCCCCACGGGAAAACAAGTAAAGGTATGATTGCTTGCGTACATGTTTCTCCCCCAACTGGAAAACAAGTAAAAGATGTTGGTTTGTGTACATGTTTCTCCCAACGGGAAAACAAGTAAAGGAATGTTTGTTTGTGTGCATGTTTCTCCCCAACGGGAAAACAAGTAAAATAATGTTTGTTTGTGTGCATGTTTTCTCCCCCAACTTAAAACAGTAAATGAGGCCGTGAAACTCACCTGAGTTGAGTAGTAGGTAGATTCACACAAGAATGAGATTGGGACCACAAGTGTTAGCCTGCAACGGCTTACGTATGCCCTATAATTATACACATAATAATTAGGGATACAATGGGATTTGTGATGACGACACGGAAGATTTGAACGTCTTAAAACATTCTAAGGAACAACGAGTAGACGAACTTGTCCACGGGAATAAGGGTTTCTTAATATAATTATTAAGATAAATACGTTTCGTGTCGAATATTTCTAATTACGAATAATAATATATAATAAATATATTTGTGCGTTTGTACCATTTAAAAATGGTCTAAGAAAATAATATAAGTTATTATATTATTTTAAATTTAGAGAAATAACACGATCATTAAATTGTGTGACAAAAAAAATAAGAGTATTATTTTTATTAGGATCATAACAACGTGTGTAATAATATAAATAAATATATTATTTATTAGTTTGAAACGTTACACATTGTTTATAAACGTGGTGAAAATAATATATATAAATATATTATTTTTAGTTGGAGTCGTGGGTTGAAAATAATATAAATATATTATTTTATAAGTGGGTTTTAATAATAAATATGAGTTACAAAACAAACCCGAGCCCACGGGTGATTTTCCCGGGCTAAAACACATTAATATAATAATATAATAATATGGGGATAGGTTTAATATTAAAATAATGGCTTAAAAATAATTAAAACTAAAAACAGGGGTGGGGAGACTCGAACCCGGGTCTCCTCCTTACCAGCACACACACTTAACCAATCCGCCCTCTAGGGTCTTCGCAACAAGAACCGGGCCAAAAGGGTTTTAATCCTCAACACTTCTGACTTCTTCCCCCCATGCGTATCCGACCCCAAATCCATCCTCAAATCCATCGTATTCAATTTTGATTAGCAACAACAGTTTAGGGTTTTTGTTAGTCAGAGTATTGCGAACCAGAGGGTAAGTTTAATTACAAAATCATTGAGTTTAAGATCGTAAATTCCTGTTTGTAAATACCGAAACCCTACCTTTGATCGAGAATTCAAATCTGTTGATTTTGATAAAAGAATTAGTTGGATTCATAGGGCTTTCATAGAGTGATGGATTGCGAATCTAACCCCGTAATTTAATTTGATTGAAATCGTGTCTCGACTGGCATTCGATTAAAACCAAAATTTGATGAACCCTATAATTGGTTCATCATGAATTCGATGTTATATGATCAAATTAGCATAGGGCTTTCAATTTAGATACTAAAACGAATCAGAGGATGGTTTCAATTACCTGTTTTGGAGTCGGATTGAAAGAGATCAACTAGAAAGAGTTTCCGACTTGCGTGGTTTAGTCCCTGTTGATTCCTGCTTCGTCTCCGACCAAAATGACGCGTGCACTTGCTTCAGGAGGGTTCGTTCAAGGTGTGCAGGTGTTTAATTTCAGAAAGAATTATCGAATTGATACGCATATGATGATGGTCAACGGTTACGGCTTGTATATTCATAATGGACTTAAATTCGAGCTTAATGACAGTGATTAAGGCTATGATGGTGGTCGTTAATGATGTTAAATTGTATTACAGTTACAATTTCAAACGAAATTCAGCTTATGGTTGCGAATTTGGATCAAACAAGTGTAGTTTTGACTTTACAAAGTCAACAGGAATGAAAATCATGAAATGTTGATTTTCAAAGTCAACAGAAATCGAATTTGGGAAATTTGCATAACTACTCCTTGTAATTTCCTGTTTCTGAGTTTGGAACTTGGTAGAAATAGTCCATAAAGTTTGAATTGAGTTAAGAACTTGATGGTTTGACTTTTGAAAGTCAACAGAAGTCCACTATAGGCAAATTACAAGTTTAGTCCCTCTAATTTCATGTATTTGAGTTTGAATATGGGCAGGATTAGTCCCTGGGGTTTGAGATAAGTAAACTAGGTTAGAATTTAACTGAATTTTGATAACAGAGTTAACATGGAAAGTGCGGATTGTCACACCCGAGTTCGGTCACGCTTTGGCTTCACAACAACAGAAGCAGAAACTTTCTTCTTCCTTTTGGACGACGAAGGTAGAGGGACAACAACTCGCTCAACCTCAGGTTTGGCAGGAGGATCAACAGGTAGAATGCTAGCATACTCCCCACCAGAATAAGTAACTTGCCCATGAAGGGTAGGGACATCTTTTTCACCAGCAGCAAGGGGGCTAGGAACAACCTCAACACCAGAATCATTATCCAAACCTAATAAATCCAGCCAATTCATAACTGCAAGTAGCAAATAGTAACATTAGCAAAAAGCAAGAAGGTAAAGCAAAATAAAAGGAAAACACATACCACGCCTAGATCTAGTAAAAGAAGAGAGAAACCTAGGAGATTTACAAATACAGCTCAAACCGGCCAAAACCAACACCTCCTCGAGGAAAGGGGGAACCCAAGTACGATTCGATTCAAGCAACGCAAAATGGCGAGGATTAAAGGAGGAACCGGGAAGGTTAATAACAGCAATAGACCCTTCGGTGTCCCTCCTAGAAGGGGAAAAGGCAAGACACTTGAAGAAACCTAGAAAAAATAGTTCTTCCAATCCTTGATAGTAGGACTAGAATGGTGAACACACTGCGGAGATGGTTCCTTACGGAGTTGGATAGTAAACCAATCTCCATTCTTAGCCAAATGAAAAAACTGACGAAAAAGATCAATAGAAGGAGAGAAACTTAAAGCCCTACACTGAACCTCGAAATGAGTAATTTTGCTAACACCAAAAGGGGCAAGCTGACCAAGATCAAGGCCGTAATACTCCAACACGTTGAGACAGAAAACAGACAAAGGTAAGTGGAGGTTAGAAAACTCGAAGAACCTGGTATATATAGCAACGAACCCGGAAGGACAATCGGTAACCACTTGATCGGAGGAAGGAAGCGCCGGTCGAAATTCCGGGCCAATAGAGTAAAGTGCACAGAGCTCATCAAGTTTTTTCTTGATCTAGCATGCAAAATCGGCGAGCCATATCACACCGATCACCCATAGCGAAGAGAAAAAGGGAAAAAGATAACTAACCTGAAGAATCGCCGATGAGGAAGAGGATGTATGGAGAGAAAAGAGGGAAGAATAAGAAAGGATGAAAGGGTTTTGAATTTCAAAAAAGGGGTTAGAAGAAATAAAAGGGGGAACGGTTAAAGAGGTGAATCATTGGCCTAGGAATTCTAAGCACCGACTGACAGAAAGGCAATGAATACAGGTCAAATCAGTCAGAATCAGGAAATTAGAGGGTGGGTCAGGAAAATCCTCGTAGAGGCAAGCCAAGGATATCCCTGACTAGGCGGCTGATGACGGGGGTAGCTTTAGGAAGCTAACCACGTAAGGACACCACCAGTTGCAAAGGCATAGGAGAAGAGCGAACCTAAGAAGGTCAGGCCACAGGTCAAGCCAAGGATGAGTCAAGAGACCATTGGATAATCGAAGTAGACCTGAATTGATAAGACCACACAAGTGAACAGTGCCAGATTGCGAAGTGAATCCCTGAAGTCTCCAGACGGCGCAACACTTCCCAATACCATTTGAATGAGGAAAGGGCAGGAGACTCAGAACCAGCACAGTAACCCTTTCACTTTACAATTCAAGGACAAAGCGGGTCAAACCCTAAGGTATGGCTCAGCGAAGCAAGTATCGAAAAAGGTAGAGTTTCAGTAGGTACACCATTTTGGGTGTCCCTTACAATACCGAGGAACTTTCTCTTGGTCAATGGAGCTCAGGAAGGCCTGAAAAGAAAGGTAAGGATCTTTCAAGGATCACTCCCATTGCTCCAAGTAATCACACTATAAATAAGAGATCACCAGCAGGTATACATTCATTTACTCCCAATTACTCTCGCAATATATTACTCTCATACTCCCTGACCTTATTCCTCAAAGACCCCCTTACCTGATTCTCACCCCGGAGGTGGATCGCAGGGTACTGATTGGTCTTGGCAAGGAAGCATCAATCCTTAGTTTTGAAATCCAGGATGTTAACTTTGGGATTTTTGAAAAGGTTAATATGGAAGGGCCTACTACTACTCTTGATCCATTAATTGGTCTTCAAGACAGTACTAAAATCCTTGGGACCCAAACCATGACAATTTTATTTGAAGAAGTTCCTGTTAAAATAATCTTTTACAAGAGGAAACCCAGTTGTCAAGAACCAAGGGTGATGCGGATGAACAATTTAGGCCTAAAGCCTCATCTAGTCCTAAAGATTTCACAAGTGTGGGTGGGGGAAGTATCAAAGATAATAGGTTGCTTGAATGAAAGAGAAAAAGAAAAGAATTATAATAGATTAGTTAAAAATAGAGAGAGAAAAACATTCGTTTTTGTAAATATTTTTTAAATCACCAATTTTGATAAATAAGTTTTTTCACTACACTCTTTTAGAAAAAAAAACTCGAATAAGTTGAAATGAAGAAAAGAATAAAAAAAATATAATAAGTTGATTGAATAATAATAAGATAATGGTTGATTGAATAAAAGAATAAATGAAAAAGAATTATAATAGTTAGTTAAATAAAGAGAGAGTAAATATTTTTAAAATAATCTATTTTAGTAAATATGTTTTTTCCACTAGTCTTTTGAAAAAAAAAACTCAAACTTATTATAATTTTTTTTTCCATTTTTTAAGTAACTTATTAGAATTCTTTTCTTTTTATTTTTCATCAAACCATCTTAGATATTACTAAAAGACTCATCCAAATAAACTTAAAAAAAAAGAAAAAAAAGAAGAATAGACAGAGCTAAATGAACAATAAAACTTGACGATCTCGATATCAAATAAAAATAAAAATATCAAATAAAGTCGACTCATTAGCGGTCTCAATGTCAAAAAAAATCTATACTATATAACAAATAAAAGTCTTTTCATGTCACGTGTCGCTTCCACATTTATTCTTATAATTTTTTTACCGCATCTCTCTCTTATTAAATACAATTATATCTTTTAATAATAATATATCTTTAAAGAGAATACTAATTATACTAATAAAACACATTTATTTTAAATTATCTCTTATTATAAAAAACTTTGAAATATAATTATTTAATTTTATTTTCAATTAAATAGTAAATGAAAATCAAATTACATTAAATAGTAATTAACGTATCTATACTACATAATAAATAAAGTTTTTTTAATGCCACGTGTTGCTTCCACATTTATTCTCATAATTTTTTTTCATCTCTCTCTCTTATTAAATACATCTCAATCTTTTAATAATAATATATCTTTAAAGAGAATACTAATTATACTAATAAAACACATTTATTTTAAATTATCCATTATTATAAAAAACTTTGAAATCTAATTATGTAACTTTTATTTTCTATTAAATAGTAAATAAAAATCAAATTAAATTAAATAGTAATTAACGTATTTTTATGAATATATACATAAAAATTTAAGAATTTTATATATTGATATTTTTTATTTCGTGTGTAGACACGGGTTCTAAGCTACTTAAAAATAAATAAATGTTTCACGATAAACGGATTCAATATCGGGGATAATTGCATGTACTTTTTGTGCTTCCATGTTCAATGAATCTACATTTGGGATATTGGAATCCGAAAGGAAATGATTTATCTATTGAATTCATTGCCACTCAATAATTGTATTTTTTATACCTTGAGAGGGCATCTAGAAGGTAATCGATTATCAATAGTTTGTTAAAAAGAGACACTAACTCATTTGGTACAGGCTTTTACATTTTAGATGGAAGGTAACGCATTTAAACATAGACATGAAATGAATTATTTTGTTATAATTTAGAAGTATAAGTATGGTAAATTTGCGGTTAAAAAAATCAATTTGTTTTTAAAAGTATTAGGCATGTTATGTTTAGGGTAGATAACAATTAATCTATACTATATAATAAATAAAGGTTTTTAATGGAACGTGTCGGCTCCATAGTAATTCTTATCATTTTTTTCTGTATCTCTCTCTTATTAAATGCACCTCCATCTTTTAATAATAATATATTTTAAAAAAAATATTAATTATACTAATAAAACACATTTATTTTAAATTATCCCTTATTATAAAAAACTTTGAAATCTAATTATGTAACTTTTATTTTCAATCAAATAATAAATGAAAATCAAAATACATTAAATAGTACTTAACGTATTTTCGAAACCCAATTATATATTAATTTTTGAATTATTGGATTTTAAAAATCTCACACTTTAACGATTGACCAATAATAATCTCAACTGAGAATATTCTTACCGACAGTCCCTACTTTCAAACTATTTTTTTACATTGGACCCCCCGTTAAAAAAACTTAACACCGTTAGATTTTATATCATGTGGACATCTTCAAACCGTCGGAAAGTCGAGCCAAGCTAGCAGAGGTCTCGTGGTGGGTTTTGAAATTGGCTCTGGTGGCGTTTAACTGGTCTGGCTAAAAAGCATCGTTGTCTCTGTTTGGACTTACCGGAAAAATGAGACTAGTTAAACACCTCCAAATCCAATTTCAAAACCCACCATGAGACCACTGCTAGCTTAGCTCGACTTACCGACGGTTTGCAGATGTCCACGTCATATAAAATCTAACGACGTTAAGTTTTTTTAACGGGGTTCCAATGTAAGAAAATAGTTTGAATGTAGACACTGGTGGTAAGAATATTCTCAGTTGGGATTATTATTGAACAATTGGTAAAATGTGGGATTATTAAAATCCAATAATTCTTAATTTTTACATATTTTGAATTTTGTTTTCTATACTTTCTATATGATACATTTTTACACCTGTAAAATATACACATAAATATTTAAAAATTTTATGTATGGATATTTTTCACCACGTGTGTAATACACGGGATCTAAGCTAGTAGATTAAATATATATTTTTTAATTTGTATTTGATATTGAGACTGCTAGCGAGTCGACCTTATTTGATATTTTTATTTTTCTTTGTATATAATATCGGGAAATAATTACCCAAAGTACCCTTTATAATTAATTTAATTGATTTTAACTATACATAATTACAACTTTGCCATTCTACTATTTTAGCCATTGATTAACCTTAATCAATGGCTAAGATTTAGTTTACATGGTTATCTTATAAAATGAGGTTAACATTTGAACCCTACCCTATATATATATATATATATATATAGAGGAAGTTTTAAATACAAACAGCTTTTATGGTGCAAAGGGTACGGATGATTATGGATTATTGATCTACTAATTCAAGGGTTTAGATGAAATGTATGCATAGTCAGCTTGTTTTTAAGCGTGAAAAAAGTCTGAAAGGGTAAAATGAGCATAACCTACATTTCTTAACTTTTTTTACGACTTTATTTAAAAAAAATTACACCATAAAATCGAGCATTTTATTCTCTTTATTTTGAGTATAGTTTTGCAATACCTTTATTAAAAAAAAAATCTACTTTTTTTTTAAATTCGATGTGGTGTGAGTGATTACGTGATTATGTATAACATACGTGATTACGTGATTATGTTCTTGCGTTATTATAAAGCATGCGTGATTATGGTCATTTATTACTATAAAACATACGTGATTATGGTCATGCGTTATTATGAACATACGTGATTATGGTCATGCGTTATTATAAAACATGGGTTATTATAACGCGTACGCATTTACCCCACCCCCTGAACACGTGTCGCATACTAGTGCCTTCGTACTCTTCGTACGCTAAAACCCCTTTGTACAATAACCGGACCCTATATATATATATATATATATATATATATATATATATATATATATATATTTAAATTTGTATTAAATTTCATTACTAGAAAACTTCGTTATTGAGTGCGAATTTTCAGTCGCAAAACAGTCCCAATTGCCCTGTTGCGACCGTTTTGCGACCGAAAATGCGGTGAAAAAAAACACACGTCGAAGTTGCCCAGTTGCGACCGAATTACGAAAGCTACTATAATTTGCGACGATAAAAACCGTCGCAAATGTTGCAACTGTTTTGTTACTGCTTTAGTTTGCGACCGTTTTTCAACCGCTTTAGTTTGCGACGGTTTTGCCACTGCTTCATTTACGACGGATATAGCGACTATTTTGCGACCGCTTCAGTTTCCGACCATTTTGCCTCCGCTTCAGTTACGATGGGTATTGCGACCAAAACATTTTTAAACCTTTTTTATTTTACCTACTAATTATGCTCATATTTTTAAAATATAACCATTTATCAAAACTTCAAAATTATATAAAACAATCAACTTCAAATTACAATTTTCAATATGTTATCCTAACATAATATACTAGTTTTATACCCGTCCGATAGCCGGGTTATTTAATATGTCAAAACTATCTCTTTTTGCATTTTAAACGAAAACAATATTTGTTTATCAACATCAAATATTTTCTCCAATGATTTCACTTGATGATTGCGTAATCTTCTCTTTTTATCACCAAATTACCTTCTGTCTTCACCAGTGTAGTCTTCTGCATCTCCTTGTCGGTCATAACCAAGACTTGAGCATGCCTTCAAATGATAACTCTTTTGATATCTCTACCTTCAATGGCCTCCCTTCACACCCATGTCTCTAGAAATGAAAATTTGTCTGCATCCACGTCACCGTAATTACTTTCAAGCTTGAAGGTTTCAACCCATAACAAGCCCTCATCTTGCAACCTATAGAAAAATGCATTAACTTAAGAAAATTTCAACCCATTTAACTCGTTCATGATAGGTTTTATTTCTAATGGGTCAAACACGTAAAATTAAAAAATAAAATAAAGGAAGGGTATCAAATGGGTTAGAAATCACCCAAAATGTATTTTAGTGCATAAAACCTCCTATATCGTTTTATTCAAAAAGTTAAATTACTAGTAAAATAATAAAAAAAAAATTTAATCATATTTGACTACAAAAACACTGAAAAAAATTATATATAATTTTTGGAAAAAGGGGTTTAGGGTCAATTTGACCCAAGTTAATCTGTTCCGGCCAATACCAATTACTTGGTTTGACCCGAACCCTCTTACTCAACCCGTCTATTTTGTCACCTATAAGAAAGATTCATTATTAGAGAAATAGTACATTCACTTTGTCCCAATCCCCTTTTGTGAATCCAGTCTTGAGGTTTGTAACAAAAATAGAGCTAACAGTAGATGCATGCTTATTAGAATAACCTGTTACATATCTGCCTGTGAGACCACCAAAACCAAACCCCACTAGATCATAGAATCGAAATAGATAAAAGAAAAAAAACACTAACTTTTAATAAAATGGCGTGCTTCTTCTTCACCATCGCATCTTCATAAACCACCACCTAAAAATCATTATTACTTTAGCAACATAACCAGAACCAATAAATTTGGATAGTGGCATACATCTATGCATCATTGCAGGGTCGAATTAAAATTTTATGTACTAATTTCTCTCTTTTTAGGATAAAAAACTAGCTAACTCGATATGGATGCCATTCACAATGCTCGAATTGGGTATGTCATCTAATGTGCAATAACATTTATGCATTAAATGGGCAACTCACATCATTTAAAAGCACTGGCATTGCTAATCATGTGTTCATGTCCAGTGTAAAAGTAACTAACTCATATAGATGTTGCATGAATATAGTTATTATAGTAATTGGTATTATGGTTAACAATAATGCATCATAATATTTCGAATTTGAACACAAACTGAGAAAGAAATTAGATGTACATACTGTATCCGATGATATTAAGATGCTTGGTTTCACATCCTTCTCTTGATCATCACCAGTTTGAAGCTTTAACACTATGACATCAGCCTAAGACGACAATGCGTAACATAATGGTGTAAATACATAGATGAGAATTTATAATGATGGATATTAAAATCAAATATGTATATGGTAATAAAGTGGCATTTTAACATTGACACAAAGATTCTGATTATTTAGGATGGGAGTAAACGTTAATATCTCCACCATCCTCCGAGATGGCCGTAAAAGTTAATATTTCCACCATCCTCCGGGATGGGAGTACTAATTTGTACAACTCCACCATCCTCTAGGATGGGAGTAAAAGTTAATATCTCCACCATCCTCCGGGATGGGAGTACTGGTTTGTACAACTCCACCATCCGTCAGGATGGGAGTAGTAGTTTGTATAACTCCACCATCCTCCAGGATGGGAGTAAGAGTTTGTAATAAATTATGCCGTGCTTTCTCGTTCAAAAGAGTTACTTTTCATATCATTGCTTAACCCAAAATGACAATGTTTTCACCCGGTGGGCGATCCAAGTTACAGCTTTCAATTACATATGGTACGTTTTGAGTTGCATCGCGTTCCACGTTCTAGGCACTTCTGATCCATCTGCCTGGCTTAGCTTGTAGGTCCTTCTTCCATTCGTTCAAGTTACGCGATAGGGACCTTCCCATCTTGGTCCCAGTTTCCCTTTGCTTTCTTGTCCGCTTGCTTCATTCGATCGGAGAGTCCAGTCCCCCACTTGTAAATCCATATGCTTTACCGTGGCATTGTAGTACCTCTCCATTTGCTTCGTATAGGCTGTTTCCTTTACCATTGCTATCTTCGTTCGTTTTTCTAGCAAATTTAGGTGTAATCGAAGCTCCTCTTCGTTGTCAGTTGATGTTATTTTGGTTCTTTGAGTGGGAGATCCAATTTCCACTGGTATCATTGCCTCCGTTCTGTATGTCAGACTGAAAGGGGTTTCTTTGTTTCCGGTGTGTGAAGTTGTTTTGTGAGCCCATAAGACATGCGGGAGTGCTTCTATCCACCCATTTTTCTCTCTTCCCAATCGGGTTCTTATACCTTCAACAATGGTCCTGTTAGCTCTTTCCACTCTTCCATTGGCCTGTGGGTGTGCTACTGATGCAAATATCCGACTTATGTGCAGTTTCCTGCACCATTCTTGGAAGGTTTCTCCTATGAACTGTGTTCCGTTGTCACTGACTATTGACTGTGGAATTCCATACCTGCAAACAATAATGTTCCATACAAAATTCACCATCTGCTTTCCTGTGGTTGTTGCTAGAGGTTTTGCCTCTATCCATTTCATGAAGTAGTCTATCGCTTCTATTAGGAATTTGACCTTGCTCGGGCCTTCTGGGAAAGGTCCCATCAAATCAATGCCCCATTTCTGAAAGGGCCATGCCGAGCCTACCGGTATCATGTCATATTTTGGTTGTGTTTGTTATTGGTGCATGTATCTGACAGTTATCACATGCACGTAAGGTTTCGACCATGCTTCTGTACATCCCTGACTAGTAGTATCCTGCTTTCATGGCCTTGGCGACGATTGAATTTGGACCTGCGTGGATGTCACATATGCCCTCATGGATTTCTCTTATAATATAATCTGCTTCTTCCTCATTGACGCACTTTATTGACGGACCGAGGTACGATTTTCTATATAGCTGCCCGTCCATCACCTCGTATTGTAGTGACTTCACCCGAATTTTCCTTGCCTCTTCCTTTTCTTAAGGTAACATCCCTTCCTTTAGGTATCGTTCCAGGGGGTCATCCATGTGTCTGTTGTGTCCTCTCCTAGTGCCATTATCTCTCTAGTAGTGATGGAAGGAGAAATGAGCACCTCCACCTTGATCTCCTTCGCTAGGTGTTGGAATGTTACAGACGCTAGTTTGTTGAGGGCGTCTGACTTCTTGTTTTACCCCTAGGGTATGTGTGTGACTGTGCTTGATTTGAATCCTCTTTGCACTTCTTGTATTTTCTTCAAATATTTCACCATGGTCTCTTCTTTAGCTTCTTAGGTATCGTTGACTTGGTTGGCAACCAGTAGCGAATCGACGTGTGCTTCTAAGTATTCTACCTTCATCTTCTTGGCCATCCTTAGCCCTGCTAACAAAGCTTCATATTCTGCTTCGTTATTGGTGGCTTGAAAATCTAGCCGGAGAGCGTAGGTGAGTTCTACCCCTTCTGGGCTTATTCATATCAAACCTACCCCATAGCCTTCATTATTTGAGGCACCGTCCATGAACAGTTTCCATTTTTTTGCCCTTTTATTGTTTCCATCCCTGCCTTTTCGCTGCATTTTCCTGCCTTTCCTTCCGGCGTCCTTTTTTCAGACTCTTCCGATTCTCCATGTATCTCTGTTGTGAAGTCAGCCAGTATTTGTCCCTTTATTTCTGTCCTTGGCACGTATTCTATAGAGTGATATTCCAGCTCAATTCCCATTTTGCTAATCTTCCTGAAATTTCTGGTTTCCAGAGTATTCATTGTATTGGTTTTTCAATGATTACTTGTATGGGGTGTGCTTAGAAATACCTCTTTAACCTTATGGACGAGTATACTAATGCCAGTGTCAGTTTCTCTATAGGGGAGTATCTTTCTTCCGGTCCTTTGAGGGTTCGGCTGAGAAAGTAGATGGGGATTTTGTCTCTGCTGGCGGTCAACCATCAGTACCGACCTGATTGCTGTCTCTGACACGTACAGGTACAATGTTAACACTTCTCCCGGTGTGGGGGTAGCCAGGGTAGGAAGAGTACATAGGTGTTCCTTCATCAACAGGAGTTCCCTTTCGGCTTTATCCGTCCACATAAACTTCTTTTTCTTGATAGCCTGTTTGAGTGTGTCCATGAAGGGCCATAAATCTATTTAGGGCCACCAGCCTTCCGTTCAGCCACTGGACTTCCTTTATTGTTACCGGGGACTTCATTCTTGATATTTCTTGTACCTTATCATGGTTGGCCTGGATCCCTTCTTTGGTTACCACCACCCCTAAGAATCTCCCTTCTTCCACTCTGAATGAACACTTCCCCAGATTCAATTCCATGTTGGCTCCCCTTAATCTTCCGAACGTCTCTTCTATGTCTCGTAGCATGCTTGCTTCTTCTTTGCTTTTAATGACCAGATTGTCTACATAGACTTCTAAATTTTTTCCTATCTGTTCCTTAAAGAGTGTATCCATAAACCTTTGGTATGTTACCCCAACATTTTTAGACCAAAAGCATCTTTGTGTAACAAAATATCCCTTCGTCGCTATAGAAGGCCGTTTTTTCCTTGTCTTCCCGTGCTATACGAATTTGGTTTGTATCATTTGTAGGCATCTAGAAATCACTTCAAAGGGTATGGGGATAATGAATCTATCTTCGTGTCAATTTCTGGTAAGGGGTAGCAGTCCTTTGGACAAGCTTGGTTGAGGTTCTTGAAGTCTATGCATATCCTCCAACTTCCGTTCCCTTTCTTTACCATTACTGGCTTAGAGACCATGTGGGATATCTGACTTCCTTAACTATTCCTGCCTTTAACAGTTTCCTTGTTTCTTCACATGCTACCCTTCCCCTTTCTGGGCCCATACTCCTTTTCTTTTATTTTATTGGTTCCAACCATTTGTAGGCGTTTAGACGGTGCTCTGCGTGCTTTCTGGGAATGCCTAGCATGTCCTTGTGTTCCCATGCGAATACGTCCATGTTCCTAATCAGCAACTCCTTTAGACTTGTTTTTCCATTTGTAGGGCAATAATTTTCCTATTTTTACCGTATGTTCAAGGAAATAATCATTTAATATCCATTCCTCCACCTTGTCGTCTTTTTTGTCGTACTCTCCCTCTACCCTGGTTACCGAGGCCACTATCTCGGACGAGGATTTTATGGTGGCTATCCCCTTTTGGGTCGGGAATTTCATCATGCCGTGGGCTGTTGATATCAGTGCTCTTAGGGCTCTAATCCCTGGTCTTCCCAATATGGTTTTGTATCTGGACTCGGCCCTTATCATGACAAACGTAAGTTTGACCTTTCGGCTTTTTTGCCCTTCCTCGAGGGTGAGGGGTAGTGTTATTTTCCCCAAGGGGTATGCCATTTGTAACACCCCAATTTTTTTAAAGAAATATATGTTGAAAGACTAAAGTGGTCAATTGATGAAACCGTAGGGGTTTAATTGGCATTATGTTAAAGTACAAGGGGTCAGGTTGTATTTAATTCAAAATCCTAGGGCTAAAAATGAGAAAAGGTGAAAGATGAAGGGTGGCGGACCGCCACCTGAAGGGTTAGCGGTCCGCTACGTAGGGCGCAAGGGAATAATGAGGACGTGACACGTGTCAGCTGACTAACGGACGCGTGGAACCCTATAGCGGACCGTCATACGGATCCTAGCGGTCCGCCAGCCGCAATTTTCTTAGCGGTCCGCCATTGCATGTTTTAACGGCCCGTTACTTGGCTATTAAGCAAAGGATTAACCGCTTAAACCCTTAGCGGACCGTCACCCTAGAGCCTAGCGGTCCGCTACGGACCTGACGGGCACCCTATAAATAGTTGGACAAATAGCTCGGTTTTTGACCATCCTACACAACAAAACACATTTTCAAACACCTAGTTAACCTAGGGAAGCGTGCCCCGAGCCCCGGTTCGCGTAGAGAAGTCCAGTTTCCAGCTTTTCGGTTCCAATACGCAAAAGATAGTTCTAAGGTAAGGTTCCGACTAGTTCCTAATGACTTGGTTACTTTCACTAAGCTAGGAACTTATGATTAAGTGATGTTATGATGACTTAGGACATTAATCCAAGTCGTTGTGCTTCAAGGTTATCTAAACAGGAAGGAAGTTAGAGGTGAGTTCTATGAGGCCCCTTTTTAATGTTTTGGGCCGGTATGCATGCTAAAAAGATTTACATAAATGCTATATACCTTGATTTAAATATTTGGATAGCATTCATGTTACAAGAGGTTATGTATAAAACATGTCTAAATCTTAACACTAAGTAACGGAGAATTCATGAGATATCAAAGAAGCGTTGGGTAACCATCCGACCGGTATGTAGTTATCTGGCAAACAAAATGTTCTGTCTAAGGAAAGAGTGGTGTATAAATCCCTCCTGGACCCGTCATTCTTTCCTGGGAACATCTCTGTCGGAGGTACTACTCTGGGAGGATAACCACCTTGTATTTTTGATATACCATGGAGAAACCTTTACGAAGATTTAGGATAAGGACCGGTTTTGAAAGGAAAGGTTAGAATGGAAACTTGCCTTTTGGCATGATTTCACATTAAAAATATTTTCAGAAAGAAAATGGTTTTGACACGTAAAACGTTTTAGAACTTATCATGGTAAGCCCAGATAAGTAATGACAGAGGAGTCAGGGTTTTACCTTGACTTGTAGAGGTCTTGACATTTATTGTCTTGACAAAGAGTAAAGAGAAAGATATAGAGTTTTGGCATGTTTTGCCATGTCAAACATTTTGATCATATTGGTCTGTAAAGAAAGGAAAGGTTTTGCCACATAATATCTTGCAAATTAAGATGTAGAGATATACTGCATTCCTTTGTGGAGTATAGTATGGCACCTTGTACAAGGGTATGTATAAGTGGTGACGACCGCTTGGAGGTTAGCGTGACCTCGGAAAGACAAGTGTGCAAGTTTAAAGTATTATGTTTGGGCAAGAAGTTAATGTGATGTTTTAAATGCATGTCATTTAAATCCATTTATGTATGAGACAGAGGTCAAAGATATTTTGACTAAAACTTAGAACTCACCAGCGTAAGCTGACATATGTTTAAGCATGTGTATCAAGTAAAGACGTAGCCTACTATAGTAAAAGCAATGGGCTAGAGTAGAGGCATGTGGTGGGCTATCTGGCATTCTCTGGCAGGCTGGCATTAGAATAGAAATGTTTGTACTTTCTTTAGAATGTACATTAAGACAAGATTTATGAAATAAATATAGTATTTTAAATTCTTCCGCTATGTATGATCTCTGTTTATTATATGTTCATGAGTAAATCCGACAAGTGACCGGCATCTCAGGTGATCCGGGATGTGGGTGTCACAAGTTGGTATCAGAGCTATAGTTTAAGAGATTTAGATACTTGCCCAAGTATCTAAACTTAAACTAAGATTAAGGGACAGTAAGAATGCCAGTAGAGATGCCAATTAAGATAGCCTGATGCTAAAGATAGAGAAAGGAAAAGGTAGGGATATTTAGTAGGAACCTGATAGAAGGATAACTAGAGCACCGAAAGTGGCGTAAATGATTAATTTCGTCGTGGCCACAGTTATTAATGTTTACAATACACTTGTGTTCTAGCTATCAATCCATCATGCGAATACTAAAACACTCCATATCTTTTTGTAGAGAAATGGTTGGTAGAGGTAAAGGCAGAAGACGAGGAAGGGTTAATCCCAATACTCCTAGAAGGCAGACGCGGTCTACAGCCAATGTCGAACCTGAGATAGAACGTAGAGAGGAGCGAGTAGAAGAACCTGTGATAGATCCTCAGCTTAAAAATCTTGTAGACTTGGCTGTTGCCAAAGCACTAGACACGGCTCTGCCAATTTTATTAACAAGCTTAGAGGAAAATAGAAAGAAGAATGATGAGACGCAACCGACGGAAAGAAATAACAAGCTAGATGATGAGGATGAGGATGATTTCGATTATGATTATGAATCTGATGATTCATATGAGGCAAGATCTCGGAAGAAAGGAAAGAAGGGATGTCCTTACAAGGCGTTCAAAGACGGAAACCCTCCTAAGTTTGAAGGAACGAAGGATGCCACTGTTACTCATCAGTGAATAAGAGAGATAGAAGCAGTTATCAAGATCAGTGAATGTAGAGACGATCAGAAAGTCAAGTATGCAGCCCACTCGTTTGTTTCAGAAGCTTTGTGTTGGTGGGAAAACTTAGTCATAACCTTGGGAGATAAAGCTATTGACCGGATGACTTGGGAAGAGTTAAAAAGATTGCTGATAGAGGAGTTCTATCCAAATAATGAGATGGAAAAACTCAAAAGAGATTTTCTTAGACTGGAAGCTCGTAGTATGACTCACCGAGAGTATACTACCAAGTTTAATATAATGGCTCGTTTAGTACCCCCATCTAATAACTCCTGAATCTGTACGCATCAAGTGATACGTGAAGGGTTTACCATCCGAGATAAGGAGGTTAGTAAAGACTTCCGATTTGAATACTTTTCGGTCTGCCGTACAACTTGCCTCGACAATGTACGACGAAGTCTTCGGTTCCCGCCCTATGGAATCAAATAGAAAATGGTCTGACATTTCTAAAAATCAGAACAAGAAGAATGGAGGAGGTGGAGGAGGAGGAAAGAAGCAGGAACATAGTGGTGGTTCTAAATGTACCAAATGTGGTAAACTACACACTGGAGAATGCAGGTATGGGACAAATACTTGCTACAGTTGTGGTAAGCCTGGGCATATAGCCACCAATTGCCCAAATAAGTCAGGAATGAGGTGTTACCAGTGTGGAGAACTCGGACACCGAATCATAGAATGCACAACCTTGAAGATTTCCGCACTAGTGTTCATTAAGGATGGAAAGGAGAAGGAAGCCCCAAAGGCCAAGAGTAGGGCCTATACCTTGACGACAGAAGAAGCTAAGACACTTCCTGATGTAGTATCAGGTACATTTCTCGTTAATAACGTACCTGCTACTGTGTTATTTGACTCAGGAGCTAGTAGAAGTTTTGTAACCTTATATTTATATTCTTCCTTAGCTATACCTACCATAAGATTAAGTGAAACCTTTGAAGTCGAAACAGCTATCGGGAAAACGATGAAGGTGGCAGAAGTCATTCAAGATTGTTTCATCAATCTTGACGGACACAGATTCCCTGTTAAACTATATCCAATGATCCTCGAAGGATTTAATGTAGTCTTGGGAATGGACTGGTTGGCAGCAAACGATGCCCAGATCATTTGCAACAAGAAAGCAGTTTAGATGCAGACTCCTGACGGCAATCGGATTATGATCCACGGTGATAAGATAAGATCAGCCGTTAGAATCATTTCTATGATGAAAGCCACAAAGTTTATGAGTCAAGGCAATGAGGCCTATCTGGCATACGTTATTGATTCCAAAGTTAAAACTAAAGAATTGAAAGACGTACCAGTAGTATTTGACTTTCCTGATGTATTTCCCGAAGAATTACCAGGAATACCTCCCGAAAGAGAAGTGGAGTTTCGAATCGACTTAGTGCCTGGTGCTAAGCCTGTAGCTAAAGCACCTTATCGATTAGCTCCATCAGAAATGAAGGAACTAATGTCACAACTGCAAGTGTTGTTAGACAGAGGTTTTATTAGACCAAGTATCTCACCTTGGGGTGCTCCGGTTCTTTTCGTGAAGAAGAAGGATGGTAGTATGCGTATGTGCATAGACTACCGAGAGTTGAACAAACTTACCATCAAGAACAAATACCCATTACCTAGGATCGATGACTTGTTCGATCAATTACAAGGAGCAAGCTGGTTCTCCAAAATCGATCTAAGATCGGGGTATCATCACTTGAAGGTTGGAGATGAAGATATTCCAAAAACGGCCTTCCGTACAAGATATGGACATTATGAGTTCTTAGTAATGTCATGTCACACCCCCAATTTCAACTAACGGAGTTTTACCATTTCAGGAAGTGACAAACCAGGATCTCAGTCATTAGTTACATTGAACGACTCTACATGGGACTCAAATGAAAATATCATAACAATCAGAGTTAATGCGGAAGCGTAAAGAAAAGTAAATGCGCAAAACACACGGGCCCAAAAATCCAAAAGTTCAACCCAAGCATAATTCAAAATAGTCCAAACGGATTAATAAAACATTAATAAAAAGAAGAATCCCATGCATGCTCCTATATGTGCACCTGTGCCTTATCTTAGAGACCTGAGAAAACATATAAGAAAAGATGTCAACACGAGGTTGGTGAGTTCATAGGTTTCAATTTATAGAAGCGTTTACCAGATTAATGTACATTCAATATATATATCGATAGGTAGCTAACCCACTACCATGTTAACTAATGCGCTCGCAACCGACATCTGACTGTTTATATGCCTCCCACCATCATGGTGCATGTTTAGGTCAATATTGCACCCGTTCGACCTCCAATCGAGTTAGCGCGACTAACGCGGGTGAGGTTTGTCAAACCCAGTAGTACTACTCAAATTACCTCGCTATGTTCATATTAACGGTCCGATGTGAGGACTTAAAGGGTAATGTGTACGCATAGTCATACAAGTGATATCATATGTGAATTACAAAAATCAAAAGCGTTTACGACATGTTTTCTCCCCCAGTTTAAAAACAGTAAAAAGGGGACGTGAAAACTCACCTGAGCTTGAGTAGTGATTTGGATCACACAAGAGAAAAGTTGGAACCACGAGTGTAAGTCTCAGACGACCTACGTATGCCCTAAAATTATAAACACATACATTAGGGACAACTTGGGATTTGTGACAACGACACGGAAGATTGAACGCCTTAACGCCTTCTAGGGATTTAAGAGTAGACGAACGTGTCTACGGAATTATATATATATATATATATATATATCATGATATAAAAATTAAGGTAAATGCGTTACGTGTCGAACGTTAATAACAAATAATAAATAAATAAATAGATAAATTCGTACATTCGAGTCGTTTACAAAATTTAGGAAAATAATATAATTTAATATTACTTTTAGGTTCGAAGGATTAACTAGATAATTATTTGTGTGGAAAAATAATAAATATATTATTTTTAGTCGAGTATATAAACGTGGGTAAATAATATAACAATTATATTATTAATTGGTTTAAAACGTCACACGAGTTAATTAAACGAGGTGAAATAATATAAATTATATATTATTTTATAACATGAGTCACGGGTTGAAAATAATATAAATATATTATTTTTTAAAGTGGGAAAATAGGTTATAAAACCAAACCCGAGCCTACGGGTGGTTTCCCGGGCTAAAACACATTAATATAATATTATAATAATATAGAGTTTGATTTTTAATAATTAAATATAATCAAAAATGTCTCAAAAATAAAATGTGGGAGCCCGGTCTCGAACCCGGGTCTCTCCCACACACGCACACAGTCCTAACCAATCCCCCCCGCTAGGGTATCGCGACATAACTCGGTTTCAAATGGTTTTAACCATCAATTCTCGTGGGTTCTTCTCCCCCACTCAAGCCGCGCCAAACCAGTCCCGATTCCTTCGATTTGGATATCGATCGAACCAAGAAACATGTGGGTTTTGTTGTTTAGGGTCGATCGAATCTGGGGATGATTTTAATTGCAAAACCATAGCGTTTTAAGTCGTTAAATTACAGTTTCAAGATTCGAACCCTAGAACAAGAACACAAATTCAAATCGAATGATTTTGATATTAGAAATTGTTAGAATCATAGGGCTTTTAATAATTAGGACATTTCGAATCTGCCTATATGGTTTAATTTGATTTAGACAGTGATCAAGATAGAAAACCCCAAAACCGATTATGGATAAACCCTAGATTACGGTTTTAGTTCAATTCGATGCTAATGGGTTGAATTTCTATATGGTTTTCATTAAACAGATAATTTAGAAACTACTAGCATGATTTAATTGGATTGAAAAAGGATTTGGATCGGGGTTCGATCAAACCACAGACGCATGAACCCTAGAATTGGGTTCATGTCTGATTCGATGCTGTAAGCCGTAATAACGATAGGGCTTACGATCTAGACACCAAAACGAAAGTAAAGATGTAAGGCATTACCAGAATACGATTCGAATTGATGAGGATTGACTAGGGCGGCTCCGACTTCAACGGTCTTGACTTCCGCCGACTTCGGCTTCAGTTTCGATCGAATTGGCGTGTGGGTTTGCTTCTGAGGGTTTCGATATAGATGATTGTACATTCAATTTGTGAAAATAATACACTGATCCGACGAATTTTGATGCACCCCAGATGTGGTCGACGGTTACGGTAATAACTCCCATAATTGAGCTTGATTACGAATCAATAATGGTGATTAAACACTTATTGATGAACGGGAATATGATTAATTTGAGAATTCCGTTACAATTTCAAAGAAAACGAATCCTAGGATTGAATTTGGATCGATATTACGAGTTTGACTTCCTAAAGTCAAACAGAAATCGAAAATGAGATAATTACATGTTTAGTCCTTCTGTTTTTATGTGTTAAGGTTTGGTGATTGGAAACAATGACCCTGAAGTTTAGGATTAGATTAACCGGGTTAGGATTTAACAGAAAACTTAACGGAATTGCTAACGTAGTTAATTTGAAAAGTCGAATTGTCACATGTCATTTGGTTTGACTAATGCCCCCGCTGCATTCATGGACCTCATGAATAGGGTTTGTCGACCAATGCTGGACCGATCTGTGATCGTGTTCATTGATGATATTCTAATCTAATCAAAGAATGAAGGGGATCATGTATGTCATCTCAAAGAAGTACTGGAAACACTTAGAAAAGAAAAGTTGTATGCAAAATTCTCTAAGTGTGCGTTTTGGCTTCGAGAAGTTCAATTCCTAGGTCACGTAATAAACGCAAAAGGTATTCTTGTAGATCCTTCAAAGATAGAAACTGTAATGAAATGGAACTCGCCAAAGACACCTATAGAAATTCGTAGTTTCTTAGGTTTGGCTGGTTACTATAGAATATTTATTCGGGATTTCTCCAAGATGGCTACCCCATTGACAAAACTCACAAAGAAGGAGACAAAGTTTGTAAGGGGAACAGAACAAGAAAGTACTTTCCAAAAGCTAAAGGAGAAATTAACTCAAGCTCCAGTTTTGTCTTTACCGGAAGGGACGGAGGATCTGGTAGTTTACTCTGATGCTTCGTATCAGGGACTGGGGTGTGTATTAATGCAGAGAGGCAAGGTTATAGCATATGCTTCAAGACAACTCAAACACCATGAAGCTAACTACCCGACCCATGATTTAGAGTTAGCTACTATAGTATTTGCACTTAAAATATGGAGACATTATCTGTATGGAGTTAAGTGCACAATCTACACAGATCATAAAAGCTGAAAGTATTTCTTTGAGCAAAAAGATCTAAACATGAGGCAGCGAAGATGGTTAGAGCTGATAAAGGATTATGATTGTGAATTCCTGTATCACCCAGGGAAAGCCAATGTAGTGGCAGATACTCTAAGCCGTAAAGAAGAGCATCCTCCTATCAGGGTGAAGTCATATAAGTTAGTTGTAACTCCTGACTTTATGACTCAGCTCAAGAATGTTCAAATAGAAGCATTGAAAGCAGAGAATGTTAAGAAATAAAGAATGGCTGGACAGGAAAAATACTTAGAAGAGAATGAGTATGGGGTTAAGATTCAATTCGGCCGTATGTGGATACCACATATAGGTCAATTCAGAATTAAAGTTCTGCATGAAGCTCATAAGTCACGATATTCGGTTCATCCGGGTACTACAAAAATGTACCAAGATCTACGCCAAGATTATTGGTGGCCCAGTATGAAATTCGATATCATGAAATATGTGACTAAATGCTTGACTTGTTCTCAAGTCAAAGCAGAGCATCAAAATCCTTATGGCAGATTACAGCCACTAGATATTCCGGAATGGAAATGGGAGCATATCACTATGGACTTCATAACAAAGCTACCAAAAACAGCTAAAGGTTATGATACCATATGGGTGATAGTAGACAGATTGACTAAGAGTGCTCACTTCATACCGATACGTGAGACATACTCTTCAGAAAGGTTAGCAGAGGCATTTATCAAAGAAATTGTTTCACGGCATGGAGTGCCGGTTTCATTTGTATCTGACAGAGACACACGTTTTACGTCATGTTTCTGGAAGAAGTTCCATGAAGAAATGGGAACTAAGTTGTTGATTAGCACGACATATCATCCTCAAACGGATGGACAAAGTGAAAGAACGATACAAACACTTGAGGATATGTTGCGTGCTTGCATTATTGAAGTTGGGATAGTCATCTACCTTTGGTAGAATTCTCGTATAACAATAGCTATCATGCAAGTATTGGCATGCCGCCATACGAGATGTTATACGGAAGGAGATGTAGAACTCCCATATGTTGGGGAGAGGTTGGACAGAAAGAGTTGGGAAGTAAAGAAATTGTCCAAGCGACAGGTGTAAAGTTAGATCAGATTAAAACTCGTCTGAAAGCTGCCCATGACAGACAAAAGTCCTATGCAGACAAAAGACGAAGACCGATAGAGTTCCAAGTCGGATACTACGTTCTGCTAAAAGTATCTCCGTGGAAAGGAATCATTAGATTCAGAAAGAGGGGGAAGTTGAGTCCAAGATTTATTAGACCATTTAAAATTTTATCTCGAGTAGGGAAGGTTGCGTATAGATTAGAATTGCAAGAAGAGTTGAGTGGAATCCACTCAACATTCCATGTATCACACTTACGAAAGTGTCTGGCAGACGAAACCTCTCATGTACCACTGAATGATAAAGAGGTAGACGAAAGATTGAATTATGTCGAGAAGACAGTGGCTATACTTGACTGGAAAGAAAAGAGATTACGAAATAAAGTAATCAGGCAAGTTAAAGTTCAGTGGCAACATCGAAAAGTATCTGAAGCCACATGGGAGACAGAGGAAGAGATGAGGCAATCTTATCCCTACTTATTCGAGTAAGTGTTCGGTTTCGAGGACGAAACCCTTGTAAGGGGGGTAGATTTGTAACACCCCAATTTTTTTAATGAAATATATGTTGAAAGACTAAAGTGGTCAATTGATGAAACCCAAGGGGTTTAAATGGCATTATGTTAAAGTACAAGGGGTCAGGTTGTATTTAATTCAAAATCCAAGGGCTGAAAATGAGAAAAAGTGAAAGATGAAGGGTGGCGGACCGCCACCTGAAGGGTTAGCGGTCCGCTACGTAAGTGCAAGGGAATAATGAGAAGGTGACACGTGTCAGCTGACTAACGGACTCGTGGAACCCTATAGCGGACCGTCATACGAATCCTAGCGGTCCGCCAGTCGCAATTTTCTTAGCGGTCCGCCATTGCATGTTTTAACGGTCCGTTACTTGGCTATTAAGCAAAGGATTAACCGCTTAAACCCTTAGCGGACCGTCACCCTAGAGCCTAGCGGTCCGCTACGGACCTGACGGGCATCCTATAAAGAGTTGGGCAAAGAGCTCGGTTTTTGACCATCCTACACAACAAAACACACTTTCAAACACCTAGTTAACCTAGGGAAGCATGCCCCGAGCTTCGGTTCGCGTAGAGAAGTCCTATTTCCAGCTTTTCGGTTCCAATACGTAAAAGATAGTTCTAAGGTAAGGTTCCGACTAGTTCCTAATGACTTGGTTACTTTCACTAAGCTAGGAACTTATGATTAAGTAATGTTATGATGACTTAGGACATTAATCCAAGTCATTGTGCTTAAAGGTTATATAAACAGGAAGGAAGTTAGAGGTGAGTTCTATGAGGCCCCTTTTTAATGTTTTACTTTAAATGTTTTGGGCCGGTATGCATGCTAGAAAGATTTACATAAATGCTATTTACCTTGATTTAAATATTTGGATAGAATTCATGTTGCAAGAGGTTATGTATAAAACATGTCTAAATCTTAACACTAAGTAACGGAGTATTCATGAGATATCAAAGAAGCGTTGGGTAACCATCCGACCGGTATGTAGTTATCTGGCAAACAGAATGTTCTGTCTAAGGAAAGAGTGGTGTATAAATCCCTCCTGGACCCGTCATTCTTTCCTGGGAACATCTCTGTTGGAGGTACTACTCTGGGAGGATAACCACCTTGTCTTTTTGATATACCATGGAGAAACCTTTACGAAGATTTAGGATAAGGACTGGTTTTGAAAGGAAAGGTTAGAATGGAAACTTGCCTTTTGGCATGATTTCACATTAAAAAGATTTTCATAAGGAAAATGGTTTTGACACGTAAAACGTTTTAGAACTTATCATGGTAAGCCCAGATAAGTAATGACAGAGGAGTCAGGGTTTTACCTTGACTTGTAGAGGTCTTGACATTTATTGTCTTGACAATGAGTAAAGAGAAAGAGATAGAGGTTTGGCATGTTTTGCAATGTCAAACATTTTGACCATATTGGTCTGTAAAGAAAGGAAAGGTTTTGCCATGTCTGGCCAAATGCCACATAATATCTTGCAACTTAAGACATAGAGATATACTACATTCCTTTGTGGAATATAGTATGGGACCTTGTACAAGGGAATGTATAAGTGGTGACGACCTCTTGGAGGTTAACGTGACCTCGGAAAGACAAGTGTGCAAGTTTAAAGTATTATGTTTGGGCAAGAAGTTAATGTGATGTTTTAAATGCGTGTCATATAAATCCATTTATGTATGAGACAGAGTTCAAAGATATTTTGACTAAAACTTAGAACTCACCAGCGTAAGCTGACATATGTTTAAGCACGTGTATCAGGTAAAGACGTAGCCTCCTACAGTAAAAGCAAGGGGCTAGAGTAGAGACATGTGGTGGGCTATCTGGCATTCTCTGGCAGGCTGGCATTAGAATAGAAATGTTTGTACTTTCTTTAGAATGTATATTAAGACAAGATTTATGAAATAAATATAGTATTTTAAAGTCTTCCGCTATGTATGATATCTGTTTATTATATGTTCATGAGTAATTCCGACAAGTGACCGGCATCTCGGGTGATCCGGGATGTGGGTGTCACACCATTTCTCCTGAGAATATGACGAGAGGGGTGTCATCTTCTTCCAGTAGGTCCTTCACTTCTCTGTTCAGTCTTGTGAAGCAGTGTTCGTACATTACTTCTGACCCACTTCCCTCTTCGACATGTATCCTGGCTACCCTGAACTCTGCCGGATTGGTGGAGATGTTAAGTGGGGATTCCTGCGCTGCGTCACCATTTAGCTCTGGGAATGTGATTGGGACTTCCATCCACGTCGTTGTATCTCCTTCTTTCCTTCTCGTTCGTCTGCTCTCTTGTTCCCCTTCTTCCCCTCTTCTTCGTATCATGTCTACATATCCCCTCGCATTTTCGCTCTCTCCTTTGGGTTTTCCTCTTGTGTCCGGTCTTGACGTGCCTTGTTGTTTGATATCCCGGATAAGATGGGATAGTTTCCCAGACCTTACTGCCATTTTAATATCTTTTTTAAGAAATAAGCAGTCGGTAATCTTGTGTCCCTTAGTCCTGTGATATTCACATCGTTACTGCCCTTTTGATGGGGGAGGGGTTTTCCGAAGGGTAGCTTTGATCTTTCTGTGGCCAGGAACTCGTTGGGTGTTTTTGTTAAAGGAGTGAATTTGTTCACAACGACGGAGACTAATGAGGGTTGTATGAAGGGGAATAAGTAGGAGTGCCGGAGTATCCACTCCGTTGTGTCTTGTAGGTTGAAAAGCTGGGTTTGGGTCTTTCCTGTATGGATTTCAGTCTGGGACTTCCACTAGCTAAAGGTCCGTGTCGGGGCCTTCCTCGGGGATGGCTCTTTTGGTTTTCCATTCTCTTTCCATTAGCCCAATGTCCTTCCCTTTGATCCAGGCACGCACCTTGTCATTTAGTTGGTCGAAAGTCTCCGGAAATTCTTCTCCCAACTTCTCGCATAACGTCGTGTTCCTTACTCCTTTCATGAAACTGCTAATTCTCCTAGTCTTTCGTTTTGATGTGTTGGATTTTGTTAGGATTCTTGACGGCCTTTTTGTTCTGGCTGAAGTTCCGCAGGAATCTGTAAGGCCCCAAACCGGGCACCCTACAGTTAGGTCACATTACGGGGTTTTATTTGAAAACACTTAATTAGTTATAAAAACATTCAGCGGAAGTCTTACTCAAAATAATAATTCTCTATTAAAATCATTAACATTCTTAACCTTACCTTACGAATGCATGCACACCAATCCGAGTAACACCGCTCCCAAGCCAAGATACATCGTATTGTGAACTCACCTGCAAAACAGTCTAACGTACATACAAAGTCAGCTACGCTGAGTAAGTTATACAGTTATATTACTCATCATTTTCTGTTAATACAAAGTCTAACGTACATACAAATATCATTTAATTGGACTCAGGAAATTTCAGTCCTTTATAAAACGGTTTGTCATTTATTAACATATCGGTACCCCTGTTACCTTACCATTCCCCATAAGAATCCGACAGCCCAAGGCTCACCTCATAGCCCTAACCCAGTAAGTCTCACCGACATACATCGAGCTTACTACACCACTAACCCGTGATCTACCCCACGTATCAACACGAAGTCCGGTTATCTCCACCGACTCCTACATATAGACCTGACAAGCCCTAACCAAGACTCTCACTAGGCCTACTAATATAACAGTCGTAAACATGACATCATTCCGACACAACGGTTAATTTAATGCTTAACATCGAAAGCAACAACATCATAACACAAGAATTATCAATTAAAATTACATGCAATTAAAAAAATATTCTGCACAGAATAATTACCTTCGAAGGATTTCACGTGCCTCGTCACAACTGCCCTCGTTAGGGTTACACTAGTCAGGGTTACCCTTGTCGGGATTTTCGTCATACTCCGAGCTCCTCACTACCCCCAAAGGGCATTGTCACCTTTGGTGACCACTCGAAGGACCTTGTCCTTCACATCATCATTTTCCGTGTCACAAGGACGACGACGCAATTACACACAACAATAAACAAGCAACACATAACAGTACCCAAGTACTTACCATGTCTCGTTACCTAAACACAAACCGTATACGTATTCTAATGCTAACACATCCTAGATGTGCCCTTATCACGTCTAAGCTCATTACCCGACCTATCCCATATAATTCATTACACGATACCCAAATCTAATACCGACTTCTAGCTCATACGACCTAAGGACACGACATATAACCTTAAGTTCGTTATAATATTTAACTTGTAAAACCCTTTCGGTTTAACCAAAACCCGTAACACGTAGGGTTAATAAGATAAAACATGCAGGTATGTACGATAGCCCCAAAACAGTGAAAATAGTAAAGAGGGGATTAGAAACTCACAGGTTGCGCAGATCCAAGTCCTTGCTCTGCAACCCGCTCGTCCACGCACGAAACCCGAACCTGCCAAATGTCTAATCACATAATCAGACTACGTTCAAACCGTACATTGAATAACGTATAAAAATATGAACTCCACACTCTGTCTCAACTACTCGTCTATCCGATTCATCGAAAACTTGGCTCCACAATAAACATATCAGGTAGTCCTTTACCCGTTTCATACTCGAATATCCGACCCGGGTTCCATGCATGCATGCATGCGTGCCATGCAAACCCTAATATTCCCTCACCTTGCCAATATCGTCGGGCCACCACCGTGAGCTACCATGCACATCATCATCGCCCTCTTCGCTGTGCAAAACACTAATCGGTTAACATCATCACCACCACCAATACCATTGCACTACACCCGAGGCCTTCTCCCTACCGAAAGCAACACCACCATCGTCCCCCGCCGCTCGCCGTCGTATGACACCACCACAGTCGCCATCGAGAACCACCATCACCACCTTGCCGCTCCTTCATAGCCGCCACCTTCCTTCTCTCTTTCCTCTTCTCAGCAACCGGTCACCACGCTAGCCGGGTCGCCCGCCTCCCTTCCTGCCGACGGTTGCCGTTACACACCATCACCACGTCTTTGCCGGTCTTCCATTGCTATCCGTAGCCACCGCCATGGTCGCCACAGCCGTAACCACCACCCTCAAACCCGTAACCTCCTTGCTCAAAGAAAAACGAAAACGAGAACGTGCAAAAGTGTAAACGAGTATTACCTTGTCGATGTTCGGGAGCCACGTCAACCGCGTTGACGCCCTCAGTCGCCGTCCTTCTCTTCTCCATCTCCGATTTCCCCTTCTCTGCTCTCAGCCATCGTGCGCAAGTCCTAGGTCAATAATGGCCTAGGGTCCTTGCGTTTCTGTACTCGCACGTTTTGTCTCGAACCATCTTTTTAGACAACTACTTGTCACTTTTCTATCGTTAAAACACATCTTAAATAACAAACCTTTCAAATATTGTTATAATCAAAGGTTCGGGTTGCCCACTAACCCGAGTCACTAGTTTACGGATTTTCGTGATGTTACAAGTCTACCCCCTTATAGGAGGATTCGTCCTCAAATCCCGCGTCGGTAAAATCCAACACAACTTACCCCTTTACCCTGACTGATGCATCCTAGTCCTTATGTGCCCCCTGTTCAATCTCGTATACCTCATCCCTGTCACTTTACTTTATAGGTCGGCCACCATCCTTGGTGTTCAAAGAAGTCTTCTCCATTGCCCGCTTTCAACTTTGGGATTTGTAGGTTTCACCTACACATTCCCCTCATCTCTCATCCGTTTCACCATTAATCAAATGACACATTACTGTTCTACACGTTTCCCACTCTGGACCCTTAACTAGCATGTTACAGAGATGTTTGTCCAACTTTCGTTATTCTGGCATTTGTCGGAAGTAACCTTCCGTGGTTGCTTTGAATACTAACCTTTTCATGAAGGTTTCATGGTTATTGCCTCATAAATACCTCACCGCACTTGCTATCCATACCCACGTTGTAAGTACTGTCCCAAGTACTACGTAGCACAATACTACTAAAGGCCCGTTCACTTGTCACATTCCCATTCTAGCTCATTGGCACACTTACCTATGTTCCACATATATTCCTGGTGGTCTCGTCACCCTGACAACCATCCCTTAAGTAGGCTTCCTGCTTTTCATAGATAGAAGCATGTGTTGCTTCACCATCATATGTTCGTCGTACTCCTCTCTCTCATACTCCGATCGCCATCCTGCGATGATTTTCCGAAGTCTAAGAACAATCCTCACTACCTATTCGTAAGGTAACTCATTTGTCTTTCTTAGATGATATCTAGGAACTTGTGCAAAACTCCTTTAATCCACATCAATGCAAATGTTTCCCTACCGAAGTATCTCTTTGCTTTGTTACCATGCATTGATCACCTTATAGGTAAGCATATGTCACTCATCGCTAGTGCTAAGATCACCGTCTTCTAATGATCTTCAAAAGTTCGCGTACCACGCTCACGTCCATTCTGAAAACAAAAAATTGTCTCATCCGATGCTCCACAAGAGCTTGCCCTTAACTTAGTCATATGTTTACTAGTGTAAGAATCCCTTTCTAGGAACTTATGTGCAATTCCCGCACTTATCCCTCCTTCATTTCCCTTTCCTCGTCGTCGTTCTATCGTTAACACGTGATCACCGACTGCATCTAATTTGTCGTATTTGAACATGAAGTTCATCCTAGCATAAGTCTGGCTGTCCATAGCCTCGTCCTAAAAGAACGTCATTGCTCTTCTGTCAACACATGTCGACCCAATACTTTGTATGGAATGCATCCTCGAAGGCTATCATGTCACGTAGTTACCCTACGCTGAAGTCTCCAGCATCGTAATTCTGATCACACCAAAAATATCTACCGATCAAGCATTCATGCAAACGCTTTTTGCATCATACTCCCATATTTCCGTCCATTGGCTTCGCGCTCCTAAATTATGAGATATATGAATTTGCGTCTCATAAGAACACCTCACCGATCGTCCAAAAAATCGCCAGAATACCTCGCATCTTCTCGATACATCGCACGTCGCGAAAACATTAACGAAAAATAAGTACTCTACTTGAGCACACAAACTACACCTCCTACCCACGACTAATCATGTATCAAAAACGACACTTCATATCATAATAACAAAACATACTATGTCCAATGTATATATAGATATATAGTAATCCAAACTCTCGACTCGCACACCGTGCACACATAAATTGCTACACCTGAGGAAATTCATACACATACGACATAGACGCCGCTATTCATGATTACACAAAACTTCTGAACCCTAACAATTACTCATTTCAACGGTGGCTCCTGCCACACGTGGTTACACACTCGTACAGAGTATACACGGTCGTATCCTACCCGGGCCGTATCCACGGTTCAGAAAACACACTACTCAGCCTACGGGTTACAACATAGACGTCGCACACCGGACATCATCCTAACCTTTCATACATACATAATATGTATAGTAATCACTAACACAGGACCGTCCTAATCACCCATACATACAAAATATGTATGGCAATCTCCTCCCACAGAACCCCGTCCTGAACATTCACACAAAGTGCAATACACCCATTGCACTCCAAACATCACCTAGACATTAGCACCATGGTGACACAATCTTAAGACCGTAGACATAGACAAATTCAAAACTCATGTCTATGCAAGTCTACTCATACAATCTAATCAACCATGCTCTAGCATCATAACAAAGATCACATTTAATACGAACTCACGTCATTCAAAATGTAATCACATAGGCACACCTTACCGCACATAATCAACGATCGTAAGCACAATCGTACACAATCATAAAACACTAGCATCAATTATGTCTCAAATCAGCATGCGGTAAAACTCAAGATCATTAACACTATCAGATAATAAAAACCGAGATAAGGATTCCACTACGTCAACGTCAAATCAATAACAGCGTCAAAACCACCCAAAATCCTTCGGGACAACCATCACAACAACTAACCATCGAACAGCCGAGCATCCCAAACAACGTCCGCACAACCTCTACTAGATCACGTCAGGGTGCACCTGACGTGTCCTCCTCTGGTTCCTCCCCGTCACTTCACGGGTCACTCACTAGGTCTTCCTGAAACAGAGCTCTCTTAACCGCCGCAAGGGGTTGATCTCCCCACCATGCTGGTCCACATCCTAGAAGGAAATCACGTACTATTGACACTGCCCTCCTTTTCCATCCCGTCTTTCCAATCATAGCACCACGCGATATGTCGCCAATCGAAGCTCTAGTCACACTCGGCGCGGGAAGCGCCAACACTACCCCCATCTCACTGTCAGTTCCATCTACAGCAACCGTCGGCTTGACCTGTCGATCAGCATTCCTCCTAGCAAGAGCTCCCCATCTGACTGATCTTGTATGCTTTGTCTTAGACATCTAATCCTACACAAGATAGAGCATTTATGTGATTATTACAAGCAACAAATTCAGAATATAAGAGTAACAATAGACCGCCGAATCATGGTGATCAATTGTGATCGGTTGTCCTCGTCGCTACTTGAATTCTAAAAGTTCCCCATCATACTCACACTAGCTTTCTACCTTTCACGCAATGAATACACATGCATCCCACCCAATCCACGCAAACATAATGCAATAACTACCACGTAGTTACATATAATACCATTCTACAATACGTACTCACAAAACATAATTACACACTGAGTCACCAATCCACGTACTCACACTAAAAAACTTCACGTAATATAACACCACACACATAATACTCTAACAGTTAAACCAACTCGTAAAATGTACCTCTTGGCCCGCGGTTACTCGTGGTGGCATTCGTTTACTTTTGTCCCATTTTCCGTTTAAGTTTAGCTATGTAAAAACAATGAATTTCTCTTAAGCCACGGCTC
The DNA here is from genome assembly GCA_023525975.1 of Smallanthus sonchifolius. Lineage (NCBI taxonomy): Eukaryota > Viridiplantae > Streptophyta > Magnoliopsida > Asterales > Asteraceae > Smallanthus > Smallanthus sonchifolius. The sequence goes on along the minus strand of CM042028.1, from coordinate 12,060,064 downwards.
TGATACCAACTTGTAAGGCCCCAAACTAGGCATCGTACAGTTGGGTCACATTACGGGGTTTTCTTTGAAAACACTTAATTATTTATAAAAACATTCAGCGGAAGTCTTACTCAAAATAGTAATTCTCTATTAAAATCATTATCGTTCTTAGCCTTACCTTACGAATGCATGCACACCAATTTGAGTAGCACCGCTCCCAAGCCAAGATACATCGTCTTGGGAACTCACCTGCAAAACAGTCTAACGTACATACAAAGTCAGCTACTGTAAGTGAATTCTACAATTTATATTAATAGAAAGTGTTTCCGTCACGAATATCATTTAATTGGACTTAGGACATTTCAGTCCTTTATAAAACGGTTTGTCATTTATTAACATATCGGTACCCTGTTACCTACCATTCCCCAAAAGAATCCGACAGCCCAAGGCTCACCTCATAGCCCTAACCTAGTAAGTCTCACTGACATAGATCGAGCTTACTACACCACTAACCCTTGATCTACCCCACATATCAACACGAAGTCCGGTTATCTCCACCGACTCCTACATATAGACCTGACAATCCCTAACCAAGACTCTCACTAGGCCTACTAACATAACAGTCGTAAACACGACACCATCCCAACACAACGGTCAATTTAATGCTTAACATCGAAAGCAACAACATCATAACACAAGAATTATCAATTCAGATTACATGGAATTAAAACAAATATTTTGCCTGATATAATTACCTTCGAAGGGTTTCACCTGTCTCGTCACAACTTCCCTCGTTAGGGTTTTCATCATACTCCGAGCTCCTCACTGCCCCCAAAGGGCGTTGTCACCTTTGGTGACCACTCGAAGGACCTCGTCCTTCACATCATCATTTTCCATTTCACAAGGACGACGACACAAGCACACACCAAAATAAACGAGCAACACATAACAGTACACAAGTACTTACCATGTCTTGTTACATAAACACGAACCGTATACGTATTGTAATGCTAACACATCCTAGATGTGCCCTTATCACGTCTATGCTCATTACCCGACTTATCTTGTATAAGTCATTACACGATACCCAAGTCTCATACCAACTTCTAGCCCAGACGACCTAAGGACACCACATACACCCTTAAGTTCGTTGTAATATTTAACTTGTAAAACCCTTACGGTTTAACCAAAACCCGTAACATGTTTGGTTAATAGGATAAAACATGCAGGTATGTACGATAGCCCCAAAACAGTGAATATAGTAAAGAGGGGATTAGAAACTCACTGGTTGTGAAGATACAAGTCCTTGCTCTGCAACACTTTCAGGATCGACTAAGATGGTTCTACTTTGTAAGGATTGGCGGAAACAACCCAAACATATAGCAATTGATAAATAAGAACAATAAGAATTTACTCGTATATGACTTGATGAAAAGTGATAATGATTACATAGCAAAGAACAACTATTTATACAGTAATTGAAAGTAACCGATTGCGAGATATTCTCCACAATCGTAGCACACAATTAACTATTCTATTAAAACAAAATAGACAGTTACAATTAGGAAATCAGTCAAAGATAAGTCTTCCGTAAATTAAGCTTCGGTATCTTTGAGTTCAAAAGACTTCGGTATCTAACATGTATTCTCATCGGCATCTAGCTTCAGTATCTAGTGAACTTCGGTATCAACTTCCTCAGTAGCTTTATTCTTCCGTAGCACTCTGTCTCTTAGTTATAACCCAACAATCTCCCTCTAGACATATGCTACAAAAATTCCCTTTAATCACTTGTTTGCTTCTTTGTAGACTTTGGCAAATTCCTTTACTATCTTCTCACTCTTTTCAGCCTTCTCATCTGATTCAAGATTTTCCATTTGTAGCTCAGCCAAGTTCAACAAAGAATTTACATCCAAACAAACTATGTCAATAGAATTGTATATATCTACCACTCCAGTCTCTCTCTTGACCTGATAATATCCATCTGCATATTCCCATGAAGAGATGGGAACATAAACAGAGATAGGCACTGCATCTTCCTAACCTCTGATTGTCCATACTGATTGCCTGATTCTTTTTTGTAATTTGGTTCCTTCTTCAGTGGTGGTGGAGATAGGGATTAGGCTTAGAAGTTTGCACTCAGCAGGATACAACACACTTAGGTCTCCCAATTCATAGAAGGTAGAATAGGTAAAGTCTAGTCTTTTGATGACAAACCTTTTCAATTCTTGGTCATAATACCATTCTGAGATTGGGACTTGAGATTTAGCCAGGGGCACTTCAGTATCAGCAGGGATTTCATTGTTGTCACTGCTATCAAGCTCTTCTTCATTACCAAAGAAATTTTCTTCTTTTTCTTTATCTCCTTCTTCCTCTGAGCTTTCTGAGGAAGATAGACCGTCCAACTGTCTATGCATTGCATCTTTTTCTGGGTAATCGGCATGTTTCTCCAGAAAAGGAAGAACGTTGTGAGGGTGCTTGTACTCAAGGTCCATGGTGACAGAAATATTGCAGAAGGAGGTAGGGTTTCAGAGATGAGATGAGAAGCAAATGTAGCAAGTGATAGGGTCTCGGAAGGTCTTTCCTTTAAATAGGTTTTAAAATAGGAATGAATCTCGGCATGAAATATGCGAGACGTTAACCGGACATTTAATGATAATATTTTAAAAAGATTGAAAAGACCAGAATACCCTTAAAATTGCATCGGCAACACATTTACTTGATGCCAAAGTTTTACTTGCAAAAATCATCGGTAGTAAGAAGATGATACCGAGGTTTTCAAGAAAACAAAGAATTTAAATCAGAATATACGCAAGAGAATATTTTAATCAAAGTTTATCATACCCAAGGCTTTCACCAGAAAGTCAAACCTTTTTGAATCAAAGGCTTTGGTGAACAGATCAGCACAGTTGTCATCAGTATGAACCTTGACCAGATGAATGCTTTTCTTCTCAGCACAATCTCTTATGAAGTGATACCTGATCTCAATATGCTTTGTTTTTTAGTGCTTCACATGATTATTGATTATGGAAATAGCACTTTTGTTGTCAACCAGGATAGGAGTGTTTAGAAAAGTGATCCCATAGTCTCTCATTTGATTCCGAATCCATAGGATTTGAGCACAGCAACTTGATGCCGCAATGTATTCAGCTTCGGCAGTTGAAGTAGAGACTCCAGATTGTTTCTTACATTGCCATGACCCTAATCTTCCTCCAAAGAATTGGCAACCTCCTGGTGTGGATTTTCTGTCTTTGTTACAACAACCATAGTCACTGTCAGTATAGCCAAGCAGATCAAATGAGGAGTCTTTAGCATACCAAAGGCCAAGTTTTGGTGCACCTTTGAGATACCGAAGAATCCTTTTCACAGCAACTAAATGAGATTGATTAGGAGATGCTTGGTACCAAGCACACAAGCATGTGGCAAAAATTATGTCATGTCTACTAGCAATCAAATACATAAGAGAGCCAGTAATTGCCTATAGTACCTTTGATCAACACTTTCACCTTCAGGAAATGAAGATAAATTTGTTGTAGTTGCTATTGGGGTAGAGGCGGTCTTACAATCTTTCATGTTAAATCTTGTCAGAATGTCTTCGACATATTTTGATTGATTTATAAAAATCTCATTTGAAGTTTGTTGAACTTGCAATCCTAGAAAGAAATTCATCTCCACCATAGTGCTCATTTCAATTTTGGATTGCATTAATTTTTTAAAATCATGACAAAGCTTTATTTTAGTAGACCCAAAGAAAATATCATCCACATATATTTGCACCAGCAATATATCACCTTTTAATCTTTCAAAGAAAAGAGTTTTATCTCTTGCCCCTCTTGAAAAATTGTTTGACAAGAGAAAGTTTGAGAGGGTGTCATACCAGGCTCTAGGAGCTTGATGTAACCCATAAAGGGCTTTATCAAGTTTGAGAACATAATGGGGATGTTCATGGTCCTCAAAGCCTGGAGGTTGACGCACATAGATTTCATCATCTACCTTACCATACAGAAAAGCACTTTTCATATCCATTTGATACACCGTGAAGTTGTTTGCAGCAACAAATGCATGAAAAACTATGATAGCTTCCAATCTTACCACAGGAGCAAAAACTTCATCATAATCAATTCCTTCTTCTTGAGTGTACCCTTGAGCAACCAATCTTGCTTTGTTTCTCACTACAATTCCTCTTTCATCTTTCTTGTTTCTGAATACCCATCGTGTTCCAATAGCAGTGTTCCTTTTGGAAGTTCACATAGTTTCCATACTTCATGTCTTTTAAACTGTAAGAGCTCTTCTTGCATTGATTTAACCCAGCTGTTGTCACTCATAGCTTCCTGAATCTTCTTGGGCTCCATTTGAGATAGGAAACAAGCATGAAGACAAATGTGTGCCTCATGAGATCTGTTTCTGGTAGTAATACCACAGTTGACATCACGAATCTAAATTTTCAAAGGATGAACTTTGTTGATTCTTCTTTCTACTAGGGGCTTAGCTGTCTCAGTGTGCACATCCTCGACATCATCATCGTTAGGAATATTTTGCTCGGTATCTTCTTCTACATCGGTATCAAAGATTGATATTGAGTTGTGAGCAACATCATTAGCCTCAGCTACCGATGATGATTCAGCAACAAATGGAGGATCAATAGATGGTCTTCGAAAAGAAACCCTATAATAAATATCCTTTTCCTTCTCTTTGAAAGAGAATATATTACCTTCGGCACCAAAATCGGCATGAGAGAAAGTTTGTTGAAAAGAGTCAAGATCAAATAAAACATCTGGACCAATGATTGGTTCAAGAGATGATGCTTCAGAAAATTTGACATTTACTGATTCTTCAATGATCTTTGTCCTTTTGTTGTACACTCTGTAGGCTTTTGACATGATGGAGTATCTAACAAAGCATCCTTCATCTACTTTTGCTTCAAATTTGGACAAATGATCTCTGGTATTCAAAATGGTGCAGGGACAACCAAATGCTTTAAGAAATCCAATGAATGGTTTTCTTTTGTTACATATTTCATATGGAGTCTTTTCTAGGTAATCTGCATGTTTCTCCAGAAAAGGAAGAACGTTGTGAGGGTGCTTGTACTCAAGGTCCATGGTGACGGAAAGATTGCAGAAGGAGGTAGGGTTTCTGAGATGAGATGAGAAGCAAATGTAGCAAGTGATAGGATCTGGGAAGGTCTTTCCTTTAATTAGGTTTTGAAATGGGAATTAATCTCGGCATGAAATATGCGAGACGTTAACCGGACATTTAATGATAATATTTTAAAAAGATTGAAAAGACCAGAATACCCTTAAAATTGCACCGGCGTCACATTTACTTGATACATCAAAGTCATAAGGATACATAGATAGATATTCGAGTATCGAAGTTATTATGGGAAGGGAATGTTTGGAAACTGAAAGTAAAGTAAATTATTAACTACAACTGCCCACTATTATTAATAATTTACGTTACCTGTAGAGTTCTAAATTAATGCCTGACCTGATGACGATGATCTTATTTTTAGGTACTCTTTAAAATGGTTAGTACTCGAGGTAGAGGTCGTGGAAGAGGCCGAGGCCGACCACCTGTCAATAGAAGACAAATTGAGGAACATTCTCATGTTGAAATTCATGAGAATGAGGAGCATGTTTCAAATGTTGGGCCAGATCATGAGGAACATGTGTCACATGCTGAGTCGATACATGAAGAACGATTAACTTTAGAGCCTGAGGTAAGGGCAACAATAGTAGAAGAAGTAGGAATCGTTTTACAAGCTACCTTACCTGCAGATCTAGCAACAACTCTAAAGGAATCGAATAAGGATAACCCTAGAGGTAACCCTCATGGTGGCAGAAGAAGAAATTAAAAGTCAGATAGTGACTCAGATATTGGACCCAGATATGGATGTTTATATAAGGCATTCCGAGATTGTGATCCACCAAAATTAGACTGCAAAAAGGATGCCATAGCTACTTATCATTAGATCATAAGAATGTCTATTATAATTAATCTTAGAGAATGACGAGAACACCAAGCAGTCAAGTTTGCTGCTTACTCCTTCATTGATGATGCTCTTAGCTGGTGGGAAACCATCAAACAATCCAAAATCAGTGGATACTATCAAGAAAATAACATGGGACGATCTGAAAAGACTCGTTATCAAAAAGTTTTGTCCCCATAACGAAATTGATAAAGTCGAGTATGAATTTCTAACTTTTAAGGCTACCAACATGACGCATCGCCAATATACATCCCGACTCAATGATTTATTTCAGTTTGTACCTCATTTGGTTACTAAGAAGAATTAAATGCAACATCCAAGGACTGCCACAGAAAGTCCGTACACACATTAAGGCAAATTATCCTAAAACATTCGACGAAGTAGTCGAATTAAGTGGACTAGTCTATGATGATGTAGCAATAGAGGAGTCGGTTAAAACAAAACCTCAAACGAAATGGAATGGCCTTGTCTAAAAGCCAGGTAAGAATCTATCTGGACCCAATGACAAAATAGTGAATGTAGAGGAAACCGGTACATGTAAAAGGTGTGGAAGGAGACACCTAGAAGAGTGTAGGAAGGGATCAAGCTTATGTTATCGATGCGCAAAATCAGGGCATTACGCTCACGAATGCCTGAAACTTATTAAATTTCAAAATTATGGAGAAACGGGACAATTAATAAAAGATTGCAAACAGACCACTAGATCGGGAATATGAGAGCTTATGCTCTTACACAAAAAGAGGCTAAGGAGAATCCTAACGTTGCGTCAGGTATGTTCCAAATCAATGATGTCAACGCATCTATTTTGTTAGATTCTAGAGCAAATAGATGTTTTATCAGTACTTCGTTAAGTCCATTAATAAAAAGCCCAGTAAGAAAAAGAGATGATACGTTTAAGGTGGAGACTGCCATTGCAAAGTCCACAACAGTTACATAAGTAATTGATGAGTGCTTAATAGAGCTGGAAGTGTATAAATTCCCAGCTAAGTTATCCCTCTTAGCACTAGGGGGATCTAATAAAGTCTTAATGATGGACTGGCTAGCATCCAACGAGGCTCATATTATATGTAAGAAAAACCTAGTTCATCTCAAAGCACCTGATGGCAGCTCGATCACGGTACACGGTGATGAAGAATGCACAATGTCTAATATCATTTCGATGATGAAGGTTTAAAAGTGCACAAAGCGAAGATGCGAGGCTTATTTGGCATATGTCATTGATGAGAAAATGAAACTAAAAGAATTGAAAGAGGTACTCGTGGTGTGTAATTTTCTAGAGGTGTTCCGTGAGGACTTGCCTGGAATACCACTAGATCGGGAATAGAATTTCAGATTGAATTAGTGCCAGGAGCCTGGCCCGTCGCTAAAGCACCATACCGATTGGCTCCATCAGGAATGAAAGAGTTAATGGCTCATTTGCAAGATCTTTGAGTAAAGGATTCATTATGCCGAGCATAACCCATGTGGTGCGCCGGTACTCTTTGTAAAGAAGAAGGACGGTAGCATGCGAATATGCGTAGACTACCGAAAATTGAATAGACTTACAATTAAGAATAAGTAACTGTTGCTTAGGATCGATGATTTATTTGACCAATTACAAGGGGCAAGTTAGTTTTCGAACATAGACCTTCGATCAAGGTACCATCAGTTAAGAGTTAGAGAAGAAGACACACCAAAGACAGCTTTCCGAACAAGATATGGAAACAACGAATTCCTCATGATGTCTTTCGGATTGACGAATACTCCAGCTATATTCATGGAATTAATGAACAAAGTATGTCAACCGATGTTTGATCGATCAGTTATAGTATTCATAGATGACATCTTAATGTACTCAAAGAATGAGGTTGATCATGCATGTCATCTCAGAGAAGTTTTAGAGACACTAAAAAAAGAACAGTTGTACGAAAAGTTCTCTAAATGTGTGTTTTGGCTTAGAGAAGTTCAATTCTTAGCCCACGTGACAAACGCAGATGGTATCATGGTAGACCCATTAAAAGTAGAAGTTGTAATGAAATGGAAACAGCCGAAGACGCCTATAGAAATTCACAGTTTCCTAGGTTTTACAGGAGATTTATAAAAGATTTGTCCAAGATTGCTTCACCCTTCACGAGGGCTTATAAAGAAAGAAACAAAGTTCACTTGGAATGAAGAACAAGAGAACTCATTTCAAAAATTAAAGAAGAAATTAACACAAGCTCCAGTATTAACTTTACCGAAAGGAACTGAGGATCTGGTAATTTACTATGATGCCTCATATCAGGGTTTGGGGTGCGTGCTTATGCAAAGAGGCAAGGTTATTGCTTATGCTTCACGCCAGCTTAAACCCCATGAAGTTAACTACCCAAGCTATGATGTAGTGTTAGCTGCAGTAGTATTTGTCTTAAAGATATGGAGTCACTATCTCTACGGAGTTAGGTGTACCATTTATTCATATCATAAGAGTTTAAAGTTCTTCTTTGAACAAAAGGATATGAATATGTGTAATGAACCAAAAATCCAAATATAATATTATTTGCCTTAATAATATTATGAGGGGTGAAATTGGATTAAAGTTATATGGAGGTTTTGTTCTAAATAATACAATTCACTAGTTATGGAAGATGGAGTCAAAAGTAGAAGTGTAGGGGGCTTTTATGTAAATTTCACAAATCTGATTTGTGTTTAAGGGTGTGTCACGCAAAACACACCTATGTGTGTGTGTTTTGGCATGGATCATCAGGAGAACAAGGAGGGAGAAGATGAAATCCGAATTTGAGATTATGCATGTGAAATCAGTGGGTTTTGATGCAATCCTCTTCTTCTAAATAACATTTGTAAGCATTCTTCCATCTCTGAATCTCCTTCAATGGTGTTCTTGGTGGGTTTTGGTAAAAATAAAGATTGGGGCTGAATTGGTGATTGATTATGGTTAGTAACTTGTTATCTAGCTTCACTAAGGGTGTTGGGAGGTGTTTAACATCCTAGAATCATCTAATTTCAATTATGAGAAATTAGGGTTCTTGAGTTGTAAATTGGGAGTTTTGATTTGGGGATGTTAAATTAATAATTTAAAGGTTGGTAAGTGTCTATGTTGTTAATAGACACAACATTTGGTGAAATCCCCAAATATGAATGTTGAATGGTGATTTAAAGTTTATGCCCATATGGTGTTTGATTAAATGCCTAAACCTAAATATTTAGTAGAAAACTTGAATGATTTACAAGGTTTACTTGATTAATGTAAATAATTAAAAGTCAAGTTTAAACTAGTGGGTATAAGCTTATGGTGAACCTAGATGGTGAATTGATGGATTGGAATTTTGACTATTATGAGTCAAACGGGTCATTTGGGTCGAAAGGTGATACTTGGTGTTGGGGGTTTGACTGAGGTCATGTTAATCAATCTAAGTTAGAATCTTGATCTTTGGATCATAAAGGTGTGTTGGGTGTCAATTGGTGATCAATGGTTTAATAATTATAAGTGGGTCGTATAGGTGATCAAGTAGGAAGGAAGCTAGCTTGGAGGATCAAGCGAGATCATCTTTAGCAAAAGGTAAGTGCTTTGCACTTACTTAGTAATGATAGGTGATAGTAAATGAACATACTTGATATACATGTTGATATTTTCGATTATCTTATGTGCAAATGTGTTTATGTTGATTTGGCGAAATTGCATATGGTGCATGTATGCAAAGGGTGAGTGCTTGAGGTCTATGAACCTCACAATCTCGTATAGTGATTAGAGTCATAGAATTACTTATGTGTTATATGGAATTTTTGTATATCTATGTTGAATATAAGGGTAGGGTGAAATAGCGGTTTGAAGTCCTTGAACTTCACAAATGGAAAGGGTGAAATTGGGATCTTTGAATCCCACATGTCGGTAAATAACGAATCGGTTATAAAGGATGAGTGGTGTCATGTGTTTAGTTGTGTATACTTGTTTGTATGTTAAAGAGTTGGTGTTCGAAGTCTAGGAACCTCGCCTTATTGTTGATGAATTAAGTTAATAAACTTATATGGTGTATTGGTGTAAAATTGACTTGTGTGGTAAAAGTCAAACTGGTATGCATAAGGTAGTTTGAAATTTGTGTAGTTGACTATGTGGTATATAGTTAAACCAAATAGTAGAATGTGGTAATTTTGCATAAATGACTTATGTGGTGTATAGTCAAACTAGATGTGATATATTGGAGTAATTTGATTATTATGTGGTAAGAGTCAAAGTAAAATGCAATTGGTAGAATTGAGGTCATGAACCTCACTTATGTCAACGTAGCTTGAAGTCTTTGAACTTTACTAATGTCGTTGTTGCTTGAAGTCTAAGAACCTCACATGAAGGTAGATTGAGGTCATGAAGTTCACACGGTTGTGTTGTGGCATTTGAGGTCCTTAGAACCTCATATAGAGGAGTTTGAAGTCTAAGAACTTCACACGGAGTTAATTGAGGTAATGAACATCACGAGGTCGTTTGGGTTGTTTGAGGTCATTAGAACCTCACAAAGGAGTATAGTCGGGTTGGAATGGGTCGAAACGGGTAAGACGAGTTGTGGTTCTCTCACCGAGGCATCGTAAGACAACTAAGAGGTGATAAATGGGTGGGGGTAAACTTGTGTGTGTCATAACAAGCTTAAATGGTGTCGTTTTGGACAAAAGTGCAAACGGGTCAAAAAGGGGAGTTTGGGTAAAACGGGTGTGGAACTCGTACCGTGGTGTTGTAAGTCAACCAAGAGGGGTTAAACGGGCGGGGGAATACTTGTTTGGTGTCAATACAAGTTAATATTACCATTTACCGGTAATGGGGTGCAAACGGGTTGAACAACTGGTCGGATAAGTAAAAAAACAGAAATTTGGCATTGCTGATCTGTAGCTAGAGCATGCTGCGCTGAAATCAAAGCATGCTGTGCTGGCAGACCTCTAGCCAGCGCAAATTACGCTGAAATTCCACTGATTTGCGCTGGTAAAAAGTGGAAATGTCGTTTTTGGGCCAGGTCTAAGGTGTCAACTTGGTGGTGGCCCTAAGGGTTGATTATCATTACTAATGGTGTTTTGTTTGGGTGTTCTTATGTAGGGAAAGCTCCAGTTTAGCCTTCGTTCATGCTTCGGGTCGATTGGATTCTCATGAAGACTTCGGCGATCGTTTGTTAATTAACTTCGGTGTGAGGAGTTATTAAATCTTGTTTTGTAAAGACGTTTAAAGTATAAACTTGTCGTTGTTTAATTTTGTTGATAACATGATGTTATTTCACAAATGAGTGTAACTGGGACCTAAATTCCGCGTATTTTGATAGTTTAAATTGGTCGAAATTTTTGGTTGTTCCAATATGAGGAAAACATAATGGCTAGAATTGATAAAGGACTATGATTGTGAAATCCTCTACCATCCAGGAAAGGAAAATGTGGTGGCCGACGCCCTGAGTAGAAAAGAAGAGCACCCTCTTATCAGTGTAACAGCCTGCCAATTAATAATCACACCTGACTCCATGACACAAATAGAAAAAGCTCAGACTGAGGCCTTAAAAGAAGAAAAAGTGCGAAAAGAACGGATGGTAGGACAACAAGAGAAGTTAGAATATAACACCTACGGTGTAAGAAACAGGTTTGGTAGAATGTGGATACCCATTGAAGGTGGACTTAGGGCCAAGGTGTTAGAATAAGCACACAAATCTCGCAATTCAATTCACCCATGTATCACAAAGACGTACCAAGACCTGAAAAATGACTATTGGTGGCAAGGAATGAAATTTGACATCATGAAGTATGTGGCAAAATGCTTGACTTGTTCTCAAGTCAAGGCAGAACACCGAAGGCCCTATGGAAGAATGCAACCTCTAGATATTACCGAGTGAGAGTGGGAACACATCATAATGGATTTTATAACTAAGTTGCCTCGTACAACTAAAGGTTATGATACCATTTGGGTGATTGTGGACCGACTATCGAAAAGTTGTCACTTCTTGCCCATACGTGAGACTTTTACTTCTGAGAAGTTAGCCGAAATATTTATCAGTGAGGTTGTAGCACGTCATGGTGTACCTGTGTCAATTGTCTCAGATAGGAACACAAGGTTTACATCAAGATTTTGGAATAAATTCCACGAAGCCATGGGAACAAGACTAAATATAAGCACAACCTATCATCCTCAATCTGATGGTTAGTCTGAGAGGACTATTCAGACCCTTGCGGCCATGTTGGGTACTCTAGATATGGTCCATACAACAGCTGAGAAGTTTAAGAAAATAAAAGATTGATGAAAGCTACATAGGATCGACAGAACTCTTATGCCGATAAGAGACGTCGATCTATTGAGTTCCAGGTTGGAGATTTTTTCATGTTAAAAGTATCTTCCTCGAAAGGAGTTATAAGATTTCGGAAAAGAGGAAAATTAAGTCCTCGATTCATAGGACCTTTCTGAATCTCAACACGAGTAGGAGAAGTGGCTTATCAATTAGATTTGCCTAAGGAATTACAAGGAATACACCCAACATTCCGTGTATCACATTTACGAAAATGCTTGGACAACGAGACGACTCATGTACCACTGAACGATATAGAAGTAGATGAGAAGTTAAATTATATCGAGAAGCCTGTAGACATTCTCGATCGAAAGGAAAAGTATTTAAGAAACAAAGTCATCAAATATGTGAAAGTTCAGTGGTGACATCGAAAAGGATCAGAAGCCACATGGGAAACAAAGGAAGATATGATGAGATCATATCCTTTCCTATTCGAGTGATAATAGGTTTTGAGGACGAAACCTTTTTAAAGGGGGGAGGGGGAGAGTTGCAACATCCCAAAATCCTAAGCATAAGTTAGGACGAGTGCCAGTTAAGAAACACGACGCTAGAACGTAACCGGACACTAAACAGAAAGATGATTCAGCCGAAATGTAACACCCAAAATTTCAACCAAAATTTAACTTTCAAAATACGGGGAAATTAGGTCTCATAGAACACTCTTGACAAAAGTTTTTGTTTTAACACATCCAAACGACATATCCAAAATGATAACAAGTTTAAACATCTATGAGATGACTCATACAAGTTTTAAAACTCCCAACCAAGAGTTATAACTCCAACCATTAAGAAAAATAATCGAGAATCCAATTCATTAAGAAGCTTGACCCGAGACGTCAAACCGGAGCTTTACCTACAATGAAACACCACAAAACAACCATTAGTAATGATATACAAACCCCATGTGAGCTCCCTAGGCCCTTACAGCAATAATCCACCAAAAACGATATTTCAACATTTTTGGCGTAAATATGACCTTAAATAGCCCCATGTGGGCCTAATTTACGCACAATCACCGTAAATTACGCCCAGGCCAGTGCAGACCGCAGTTTATGGATTCCTTACCTTGTGCCACCCAAGTTTCATATATTATGGCTTTCGCAGATCATTTTCTAGCCTGAGATACTCAAAAAAAGTTTGGGATTTTTCCAACAACACGTATTATCGCCTATACATGTTTGGCCCCAACCCGAATGCCAAATAGCACCCAAAGACTTCACATAACACATAAAAACACCTTAGATACATTAGTTAGTTAATCGCCACAAACCCGACCTTCTCCTTTGTGAGGTTGTAAAGACCTGAAACACCCCAAACGACTTTGTGAAGTTCATCACCTCAATTAACTCCGTCTGAGGTTCTTAGACTTCAAACTCCTCTTTATGATATCCGTTTTACTATCATGTGAGGTTCAAAGACCTCAAATCATAATGACAATAGTGAAGTTCAAGACTTCAAACAATAACAACACAAATGAAGTTCATGACCTCAATTACCACGTGTGAGGTTCTTAAACATACAACAAGTGTACACACAAGTTACTAACCCATTCTTATAACTCATATGTTATAACCGACATGTGGGGTTCAAAGACCCAAATCCCTTTATTCCAGTTGTGAAGTTCAATGACTTCAAACAACAATTCACCCTCCCAACCCTTGCATATAACATAGCCATACAAACATCACTACATAAACAAATAACAAGCAAATTGTATGACCTACTCCTATCATTACTAAGTAAGTGCAAAGCACTTACCTTGCGTTTTAGATGATTCCGGTTTAGCAACAATCTTAGCCACGCGATCACCTATACAATTCATCTCAACATTAGTCTAAACATCCCAATTTACACCAATTGAGATTCTAACACACTCCTATCACCAAATAATCAATCATTAACATTTTTCTAGGTTAGATTAACATAATCAAACCCTTAACACCCAGAAAACACTCTCTTAACCCAAATGACCCGTTAAGGAATCACCCAAGTTCCACCAAAACTCCTATTTTACAAATTACCATAAAAATTGGGGCTTTATGGTTAATTGTATGTCTATTTACTGCCTAGACACTTATACAACTTCAATTTAACTTTCTAACATCATTAAATAGAAAACCCCCAAATTTCCCTCAAGAACCCTAATTCTTGAATCCACAAATTGGGTGTTTAAATGATGTTATCTACCTCCCACTACCTTTAGTTAAGCTAGGTTATTTCTTAAATCAAGTTATTAACCATAATCAATCACCAATTAAGCCCTTGACTTGATTTTTATAAAAACCCACCAAGAACTCAACAACGGTGAAGGAAGAATTTACTTGATGGTTGGAAGGTATTGTGTGAATCAACACCTTAATCTAGAGCATGCAAGTCACCAATTTCGTTCTTGATCAATTTCTCCTCTTTCTCCTCTTTTCTCCCTTCAAAAATTGCAAGGCAGACGCACACACATGTGTATCTGCGATTTCATCTTCATCAAAATAAGGCATTTGTCTCATTTTCACTTTCAGCCCCTCCACTATTGGTTTTGACTCCTTTTACCACAAGTTTGGTCAAAACACAACATTTACAACTTAAATCCTTCAACTTTCCTTTTATTTATTGACACTCATAAATATAATAAAACATAATATTTTATTAACCCGAAAGTCGGTTCGTTACACGAAAATGTCCCAAAACTTCTCATAAGCATATTTCGGGCTAGAAGTTCCGTTTCGAGAGCAATATTATATGAAACTTGTGTGCCTCGATGAGAAGAATCTGATAGAGGTACTATAACGGACCGTCACCAGGTATAACGGTATGTCAAGTCCGTCACCTCCGTAACGGACCGTCACCGGCCATGACGGTCCGTCACGCTGAAATTTCAAGGAAAACACCGGAATTGGCCACGTAGAACCATGACTCACCCAACCTATGGCGGTGATGGACCGTCACCACCCATAACGGTCCGGCACGGAACCTAGAGCTGGCTTATAAATTGGGCTTTAAGTGTTTTCAGTTGGATTCAATTCAAGTTCTTTGGGAACGCTCTATTGTGAGAAACCCGAGCTTGAAATACCCCTTTATGGTGTTACAAGAAAGTCATTTTAGTAGCAAGGGGCGGGGAAACTCTACATCAACTTGCCGGGTAGATAGTCTTTCGATAAGCCCTCTCCCTTAGTTAGGATCGGGTAGCCCCGAGGGTTGGCACGGGCATGAGGAAAATGTCCGGGAAGTGCCAACTAGTAAAGGCTATGCCCGAAGGGTTGGCTTGGGCATGGGGAAATGCCCGAAAAATGCCATACAAAGATAGGTATTAGGACGGGGATGACGAGACATCCCAGAGGGGGGTTATAGTGTTTAAGGTATAGACTAAATAAGTTTTATATTTCCATAGGATAACGTGATTACTAGAGCTAGTGTCGGTTCGTCTTGATCGTAGATTTTAAACGTTAAAGCTACAAAAGGTGAGTTCTATGACGCCCACTTTTACATATTTTAATGTTTTTGGCTGACGTACATGCTATGATAAAGTTTATTTAAGTTTCACGAGACTCTAGGTTTAAATGTTTTAAACATTTTGAGCCAGTGTGCTTTCCAAGAATGGTTTTATAAAGAAGTTATGATGCCCACTTTCAAACATTTTAAAAGTTTTACGCTGGTTTACATGTTATGACATGTTCAAAAAGAATATGACAAAGTATAAAGTATGGTGACAATGTCATGGCCCGAGTTCATGATTGTCCCTGATGAAAAGTGTAAAATATGGTAAAAACATCATGGTCGGAGTTCATGATTTTCCCTGATGAAAAGTATAAAATATGGTGCCAACGTCATGGCCCGAGTTCGTGATTGTCCCTGTTGAAAGGATAAAGGTGACTTATTGCGTCTAAAGTTAACGCCGGTGTCTAAAGTTAACGTCGAAGTCTCATCAGCGTGTAAAGTTAACGTTGTGATCATAAAGGCCCGCTAGTGTGTAACGTTAGCACTATGACCAAAACGTTATAGAGCAATGCCTATGTGGCTTGCCAATAAAGTAAAAGTAAATTATTAAAGCATGAAGTCTTGTGTAGCAATGAATCATTGCTAATAAACAAGCCTAAACATATGTCCTGTCGAATTAAAGGGACAGTGGAAAGATAGAAGTAAAATGTTATGCAAAATGTTTTCGAAGTATACCGGATTATAGTTTGGTAAAATATAAAGATAGAACTCACTAGCGTAAGCTGATGCATTTTAGTATGTATCTTAGGTTAGAATAAAAGAGAAACGATGGCTAAGAGGATGAAGATTACTCGGCTTAGAGACTGACATCCTTCTTAGTAGTAGATACAAACATTATATGTTACACTTTATCAACATGTTTGTAACGAACATCGTTTTCCGCAGTAAATAAATAAATCTTTAGTTATTGAACTATGTTGGTAAAGAGTAAATCCAACGTACGAGGCGACCCGAGAATCAGGGCGTCTCAGTCAACCAACTGAGAGCAGCGGTGCATGTTTCGGAGGAGGCGAGAGGAAGAGAGGTGGCCGAGATGAAGCTTTGAGTTTGACTAAGCAGTTGGAGGCTATGTTACATCAAGTATAGAAGGATAAATTGTCTGAGGTTGAGAAGCTGAAGAGGCATGTAGCCCATGTGGAGGAGCGGTGTGCTGAGCTTGAGAAATAGCACCAACATCCGTTATCTAGTATGTGTTTGTTCACACTATTTCATATGTTAAACTGATTTTTATACTTTGTCATTTTCTTACCCCTTTCTTATTCCCTTTGTCGTTTGTAGAGTGGGGAGTGCTGCAGGAGAGGGTAACTGTGTTGGAGCAAGTGAAGCAGGAACATGAAGTTTTGGAGTCGGAGAAATCGTCTTTGGTAAAGGAAAGGGAGTGGTGGTTCCATGAAGGTGTGGAGTTGCTGGCCCGCCAGTTCCTATCTTCGCCAGATTTATTAAATTGTATTGGAGCGCTCAACAATGCTAGGAGTGATCTTGGGTTTGCATCGGGGCTAACAACAGCCTATAATTATGCTGAGAAGAAGACTGCGTTAGGAGATATACCGGATCAGCCTGTTGAGCCTAAGGCTGCTGTAGATACGGCGTTAGCAGCGTTTGAAGCGGTGCAGATTCCAGTAGTGTCTGAATTAAGTGGGATGATCGAGGCTCCATTTGCGGAAGTGCAGGCGTTTCTTTGTGTGGTTGATAAGGAATAGGTTTAGTGGCGTGTGTTTTTGTTTGCATGTTCTGGGTGTATGATCGGTTGTACATGTTGGTGACACCGATGTTTCTTTGTCTTTTGACTGACTGATAATGGAAATCCTGTTTTGATGTCCTTTTGGTGAAAAAAAAAATTCTTATGCAACGGAGCTTGCATGTGTGCTGCTCCTTATAATGTATTCAAATTACAGAGCGTGGCGATGCACTACTTCATAGAATTTATGCATGTTGCGGAGCATGGCTATGCACTACTCCTTAAATGATTTACCATGTTATGGAGTGCGGCGGTATACTACTCCTTAGACCATTAGCCAAGTAATATGACCAGTGTTACGGAGCGTGGCTGTACACTACCCCTTAGAATATTAAGCATGTTACGGAGCGTGGCTGTACACTACTCCATATAATGTTTACGGAGTGTAGTTGTACACTACCCCTTAGAATATTAACTGTGTAACGGAGCATGGTTGTGCACTACTCCTTAGAATGTTTACGGACCGTGGTTGTACACTACTCCTTAGAATATTAACCGTGTAACGGAGTGTGGCTAACACTGCTCAGAATATTGATCGTGTTACGGAGCATGAAAATTAGGACATCACTCTTTGCTGGAAACGATAATGTTATAAATATATTAACTTAGCAATCTTTCATTAATTACATGAAGCATTTTTTGAGATGAATACCGTTCCATGTGCGAGGTATAGGCGCTCCAGCCAAAGTGCTGAGTGTGTAAGAGCCTTTTTCATTGACTTCCGTGACCTGGTATGGTCCTTCCCAGGTCAGGCCTATTTTTCCCTAGTGCTCCGCCCGACTTGCCTCGTTCAGACGAAAGACATAGTCACCTACTTTGAAGTTGCGGCGCTTGACTCGCTGGTTATAAATGTTTTCATGTTATTGTTTGTAATTTTTTTCAGCGATGGCTGCTGCTTCTCGGCGCTCCTCCAAGATGTCCAAATTTTGTCGTAAAGTAATGTCGTTATCTTGTACGAGTGGCATACGGTGGGTCGGTTCGCCTATTACTGCAGGAATGACTGCTTCTGTAGAAGCATGTTTTAGTAACTATAGATAAAATTCTATGTATCGGTGTACTTAGCTAGTATGAGGGAGGGTGTTCCTGCGTACTTAGCTTGTATACCAGATTAGTGTTGCGTTCTTAGTAAGTAAGCATGGCTTTTGCCCTACGTACTTATCAAGTACGCATGACCAATGCCCTGCGTACTTAGCCAAGTACGCAGGTAATGTTCCTGCCCCTATAAATAGAAGGTGTTGTCTTCATTTGTAGGTGGAACTTGGGACAAGGTTGACAGAGGTTCTGGCCGGGATGAGCTCTCCCAGCCCCCGTGAACCATGAGCGTAAATGAGAGATGTGTACTCCTTCAGTATGTGGTCTATAATGTGAGATGACTTCTTTGTTATGGATTACGTTTCGTTTGTGTCGACTCTCTTGTCTTTATGTTCGTGGTTTTTCTCTGTCATGTTCCTTCATTCCCACATGAATCAGCGAGCAGATCTTTATATTTTCCGCTGCGCGACGAGGCTCCCGGGACATACAATTGGTATCAGAGGCTTGGTGTTCGTTGATTTGTGTTCCAGATTCCAGTTTTTGGGTTTTGAGCATATTTGATTTCATACGAGTCGTACCTTTTTCAGACCAAAAATTCTTAAATTCGAGTTCTTTATCGCTTCATTTGGTGTTTGGAAGGCTGAGGGTTTGTTAGAAGATGATTTCTAAGCTTTTGGAAGCATCAATTTCTCAGATCCAACACTTTTCGCGCATTCTCCTCAAGATCAGTCAACAACGCTGCTGTACTGTCTAAGTACGCAAATTCAACTTTTCTGCGTACTTACTAAGTACACATAGGTTTGCCCTGCTTACTTACTAAGTACGCACGAGTAGTTGACCTGCGTACTTGCTAAGTACACATGTGTATTTGGCTCTGCGAACTTATCAAGTACGCTTGAACATTTGGCTGTGCGTACTTGCTAAGTACGCATGAACTAGCATCTTGGATTAAAATATATATATATATATATATATAATATATATATTGACGGATCGTTTGTACGCTTGTTTCGGGCCATTTTTTAGAATATAGCAGTTTTGGTTTTTCGGGACCGAAATTTGTATTTGATGTGGCTTGGCGAAACAAGAACGAGATTTTTGTTGGATGATACCAATTGTCATACATTGTTTAAGTGTTCAGTCCTGAAAATATAGGCTACGAGTATCTATGATACTTCTTTAATAGGGAATGAATGCTGAATCAATTTGAGCAACTGGGTCGTCATCGACTAAAGGTCTCGTTTTATTTGTGAAGATGTTGCAGCTTTGGGTCTTTGGAAAAAGAATCATATTGTTTAGGTATTCAAACCTGAATATGTAAGCTATGAGTATCTATGATACTTCTTTAATAGAGGATGAATACTGGAACAACTTGAACCCAAAGTTTTGTTGTTTTGGATCTTTGCAAAGGAATAAAAAGAATAAAATCCTAGAGTTGACAAGTTGTGATTTTTGTGGATTTGAGTGAAGCGATGATTAAGCTGGTCATAGTTTACAGAGAAATGAAGGGGATAAAAGTTAAGGAGTATTCATGGTACGTTAAAGGGGTGGTGTATAAGCCGCTGGTACTTCCTATATATATACCTCTCCAACGTAATGTGGATCTTAACTATGATTTGTCGTGTAAACTATATTTTTTTGTGCTCTTTGGTCAAGCCTGTGTTCAAGATTTGATGTGATTTAATTATGATGGGATTTCTCATTTGGGATCTGGACGGAATCCAGTTAGACAACCTAGTTATGGAACTTCACCGTGGTGAATGTATACAGATTAGTAGGTGTTAACCAGGAATGAAGATCTAATTGAAGAATGTTGGACTTTGGATTCAGGATGATCACTGCTGAGCATGATTTTGTGTTAGATTCTATTTAGTGTATTCAAGATGAAGCTGGATATCCGTTGGATTAGTAATTGAAGATGGAACCTTTATCATTTGCCGATGGTATAGGAAACGCTCCCTTGTTTCTAGTCTAGTCAAATGGAGCTTACATTGAAAGGGGAAATTGGAAATGAACATTTTCGGGAATTTGGTTGACTCGTGAAGATACTGGATAGAGTTGGACACATCTGGTTTGAAGACTAAAGTTTATCTTACTGGAATTCCTATGGAAGCTGATTAGTTTGATGCAGGTTATTGGAAATTCAAACTCTCCATCATATACTAGTTGATTTGGAGATGTCTTAGTCTACTGATGTTACCTTGCGAGGAAGACACGTTCAGACTCAGATTCCTAAGTCATGTTGGAGGAAGCTACTGCTGAGAGGATGAACTACAATGAGGTGTGTTGGGCTAGTTGGTTCTTATTGAAGCACTTGGTTTCATCTATAATGCAAGCATCAGTTAAAGGGGAGTCGGTGTGCTTGACGATTACTCACTAACTGAAGACTGCAGATTGAAGATTGAAGATCGGAAGATCACAAGTGGAATGCCAGAAGATCAAGTCTCGCCAGAAGACACGTGATGTCATTAGTTTAGAGGGAGTCTGTTAGGACATTTTTTGTAAACTGATGATTATCAGTGTTAGTGATAGATAGAATTTGATGCTATAGTTAAGAGGGAGTCTGTAGAAGCATGTTTTAGTAACTATAGGTAAAATTCTATGTATCGGTGTACTTAGCTAGTATGCAGGAGGGTGTTCCTGCGTACTTAGCTTGTACACCAAATTGGTGCTGCATATTTAGTAAGTACGCATGGCTTTTGCCCTGCGTACATATCAAGTACGCATAACCAATGCCATGCGTACTTAGCCAAGTACGCAGGTAATGTTCCTGCCCCTATAAATAGAAGGTGTTGTCTTCATTTATAGGTGAAACTTGGGACAAGGTTGAGAGAGGTTCTGGCTGGGATGAGCTCTCCCGGCCCCCGTGAACCGTGAGCGTAAACGAGAGATGTGTACTCCTTTGGTATGTGGTCTGTAATGTGAGATGACTTCTTTGTTATGGATTATGTTTCGTTTGTGTCGATTCTCTTGTCTTTATGTTCATGGTTTTTCTCTGTCATGTTCCTTCGTTCCCACACGAATCAGCGACCAGATCTTTGTTTTTTCGCTGCGCGGCAAGGCTCCCGGGACCTACAACTTCGGTGCCATAAGTTAAACTGTAAGGAGTAGCATTGTCGCTAGTTTTTGGCATTTTTTGGTGTGCCCATAAGACATGTGGAAGCTCATCCACCCACTAGCATCCCTGGCCATCCAACCGACGTTTTATTCCTTCGACCAGGGACCGGTTGGCCCGCTCCACCTAACCATTGGCTTGTGGATGTGCCACAGACGTGAAAATTTGTTCTATGTGTAGGTCTACACACCAATTTTTGAAAGGATTGTCTGCAAACTATTTCCCGTTGTCACTAATGATATAGAGGGGGAGGCCGAAACGACATACAATATTTTCCCAAACAAAGAGTTTGACCTGTTGGCCAGTGATTGCAGCAATGGCTTCGCTTCCACCCACTTGGTGAAATAATCAATAGCAACTATCCAAAACATAACCTTTCCCGCAGCATTCTGGGAATGGTCCGACAATATCAATTCCCCATTTCTGAAACGGCCATGCCGCTGTGACTGGGATGAGGTTGTTTGCCGTACGCAAATGTGCCGGAGAATGTCGCTGGCATGTTGTACATGATTGCATTCCGGAGACGGCACTGTTGTGCATCCCCTTCCAATAATATCCTGTGTTGGTGGCTTTTGCAACCACTATTCATGGCCCCGAATAAATACCACATATGCCCTCGTGAATTTCGCGTATGACGTAGCTGGCTTGGCCTTGGGTAAGGCACTTGAGGAGCAGGGCTAAAAAAGTTCGTCGATAGAGTTCGTTGTTATGTGATGTGTAATGTGAGGCTTGGGACTGGAGTTTCCGAGTTGCCCTATAGCTAGGTAGTTACGAATGGGAGTCATCCATGTGACTTCTTCCTCAATGGCCATGCTTATCTTTAAACTCGAGATGGATGGTGCGGCTAAAGTTTCTATGCAGATGTCTTTTCCCAAATGAGAGTATGTAACTGAGGCCAACTTACTCAGAACATCAGCTTTCTTATTTTTGTTGAGGGGTATGTGAAGTACTTGGCACTGGTTGAAATGGGACAAGAGCTGTCTTGTATGAGCTTGCTTCATAGCTACTATTAATTTTATTTGCCACCAGAAAGGAGTCTACGTGGGCCAAGAGATCCCTTGCACCCACAAATCGAGCAAGTTTGAGACCAGCTATGAGAGCTTCGTACACTGCCTCATTGTTGATACTTTGGAAGTCGAGACGGAGAGCGTATATGAGCTCTGTCCCGTCCGGGCTTACCAAAATTAAGCCTGCACTGGAGCCTTGACGCTCCATCTATAAACAACAGCAATGACTGACCCGTTGTGGTTGTCGCGGGTGATGCGGTTTCTTCTAAAGGTAGCGGGCCAGATAGTTCAACCTAAAAGTTTGCTACGGCCTGACCTTTAACGACTACTCTTGGTTTATATGTTATCTCAAAGGTACCCAATTCGATGGCCCAACGGGTGAGACGGTTGGATACATCCGGTCGAGATAAGATTTGTTGGAGAGGTTTGTCGGTGAGTACCTCAATGTCAAATGCCTGGAAG
Organism: Smallanthus sonchifolius; assembly: GCA_023525975.1. Taxonomy (NCBI): domain Eukaryota; kingdom Viridiplantae; phylum Streptophyta; class Magnoliopsida; order Asterales; family Asteraceae; genus Smallanthus; species Smallanthus sonchifolius. The sequence continues at coordinate 12,036,978 of CM042028.1, read as the reverse complement.
TAACGCCGCAACCTTTTTGAAGCGTGAACCAACCCTAACACCAACCTGTCAATGATTGGGTACCGGGATTCATATTCTTTAAGGGCCCTACTGATGTAATACACTGGGATCTGTGCTTACTGTGTCCTGCCCGATGGCCAAATAAAAGTTTATTTTTCCCCCCTCCCGCGGAGCAGTTAATGGGGGTAATGAGGCCAAATGTTCCTTAAGGGCCGAGAATGTTGCCTCCGCCTCTGGGTCCATTCCATCACCTTCTTACTGTAACTCGCTTTTAGGACCTGCATGAATGGTATTGCATGTTCTACGGATTTAACCAGAAATCTGTTTTGTGCCACCAAGCGATCGTTTAGCATTTGAATGTGTTTTACGGTTTGGGGGGATGGCGTTTGTAGGACGGCCATGACCTTATCCGGTTTACCTGCAAACCACTAGAGGAAACCATCACTCCAAGAAAATGGCTCGACGCAACATCGAAGGAGCATTTTTTTGGGTTTAGTTTTAAGTTGATGCTACACATTCAAAGGAAGGTCTCCTCTATATCTTCCATCATTTGGTCCTCATCTTGACTTTTAACGACGATTTCATCAACGTAGACTGCCAAATTATGACATATATGTATTTTGAACATCAGGCGTTGATAAGTAGCGCCCGCATTCTTAAGTCCAAAACGACATTTTTCTGAAATAATAAACGCCTTCGTTGGTGAAAAACACAGTCTTGTCCTCATCATCGATGGACATTTGAATTTGATGATACCCTTGTAAGCGTCCAGGAAGCATTTCAAAGGGCAATTTGTCGGTGAATCGATCTGGGAGTCAATCCCGGGTAGTGGATAACAATCTTTTGGACACACTTGATTGAGATCTTTGAAATCGACGCACATGCGCTACGTGTTATCATTTTTCTTTACCATAACGGGGTTGGACACCTGTGTTTGACATCTGACCTCATGCAGAATCCTAGCGGTTTCCATGCAAAAATATCTTTATAGGAAATTAACATTTGCCACAGCAGTTTGCGAGTGCGGACAAAAAGTTGTGGTCCAACCGTTATCCGTTGGTCCATGAATTCAGGATTGATTGCCCATGATTCCCCGTCTGGAGGTGACGGATCAACCCTACAGTTATCCCCTAGGGTAAACATTCGTATCGTCGTGCTACACACATCTGAATTTAATAGCGTCGTAGATCGTTGACACAATAGCACCAAGGGCACACATACCAGACCTACCCAAGATGATGTTGTATGCGGATCCCGATCTAACCATCATGAATGTTAAAGGCAAGACTTGCCAACGATTGCCTTCCCCAATCATTACTTGCAAAGTAACCTGACCAAAAGGTTGGACTAGCTCCCCCGAGAAACTTACCAGAGGCATTATTGTTGGTACGAGTTTTTTATGAGCCTCCTGGTGCAGCTGCTCGAACCACTGTTCGTACATTATTTCTGGAGCTGATCCCTCATCTAAGTAAATACCGCCCACCTGGTGTCCTGTAACTCGCGCCGAAATTATTACGGCCCGATCGTATCCTTGACATAGAGTGAGGGGTGGGAACGTAATTGACTAACGTCGCCAATTATCCCAATAGGTTGCGTTGTAGGAGTAAGAACGTGGTCGTTCTCATTTTGAATACCAGATCATTCGTATTTCCACCTGATCGGCATCTGGCTTTTTTGCTGCCGGGGCGCGCCACACCTCATTGAACTTTTTAACTAGGTGGGACAACCTTCATGTTTTTAATGCTTTCTCGGTTTCCTGCTTTAAAGTCCAACAATCATCGGTATTGTGTCCTCCGTCACTATGTTATTCACAAAACATATTGGTTTGTTGTCGCGTGGCATGTTTAATTGGTAGTGGAGTAGGAAGATGTAGGTTCTCCGTAGTTAGGATCTCGCTTGGTGTTTTGATGAGGGTGGTGAAATGAATGCGTCGATGATCCGGAGGTCCTCCTTTTAAATGGTGAGAAAAGTCTCGGCCCGGTCGAGAATATGGTTGAAAACGGGGTTTATTCCATGTCTGAGGACGGTCGGGTAATGGGGATGGTCTTTTCTAAGGTGTTTGCTTACTAGGACGCGGGTCGGATTCCCTCATTCGACCATGAGTGATCTTACCCTGTACGAACGCTTGAGTCTGAATCGTCAACTTCTCCATTGTATTTGGTAAGTCTTCATGTCATTTTTCAACTAACTGGAACACTCACACATAACTTTTTTTCGTCCTCGAAAAAGTCTGCCATTGAATCACAACATGGAAATAGCTTAACAATCTCATATATCTTATTAGCACAAATATACTCACGCATTAAAAAGTAATAATCGGTATTTCTGTCCGATTAAACCCAACCACCAACTTTCAAGTCCCCGCTTTGTGTTCTAATTCCATTTTATACAACATATCAATCAATATATTGGACTCACACTCAAAAGCTACAGCTCTACCTAATCTCGTCTCAAGGTCATGTCTATGGCCGGGTTAAACCGTTTAGATTTCCTACCACGATAAACTACAATTTATTTGTTTAAGAAATTAAGGTGAATTAATGAATGAATGAATGAAAATGAGCATTAAAATATGCAAATGAATTTTTGTCTAGAGGCGTTTCAACCAAGTCGCTATCCCGGAGGGTAACACATAGACTACAGTTCTAATCAATGAAGCACTTAAGAGTCACTTAGTGGTGTTTTCTCTAGGTTACCATACCGGAGGGTAACACATAAGCTTGTTCGGTTGCGGGCGCCACCAAATCTCGGATTTATTCTCATAAAAAGAGAGTGGTGTGCCAAGAAATTTTAAAAACAAGTAGATTCTAGCTTAACGTGGTACCTATCACCCTATGTTGACAGTTTCAGCTTTACCGACACCCCTAAGATGAGTACCCACAAGATTTCATGATTTTATTCAATTATTAATCCAAATTAACACTCACAGGATATTTAATCTTTCAAATTGGCTGGGTCTACCAAAACATCACTAGTTATACGTGCTTTCTATTATTTATTCACATTTAAACTCAACAAGCAGATCCAGTTCCACTGTCATTTTCCATTTATTATGGTAAAACTTTTAATTTCAAAGGACATTTTTTCAAATTTTGCAACTTTTTTTTTAATTTTGATTTTGTATTTTTATAAAAGAAAGAAGTTAAACTAAACAAATTCACTAAGACGCAATCTCCCATCCCCACACTTAAAACAAACATTATCCCCAATGTGAATCGAGAAACAACAGAAAAATAAAAATACAAAAATAAACTGGGAAGACTTAGCTGGTAATGTAGTAGTGAATGGTGTCCAGCTTCACTCTTCCATGTGTACAACCGTATAACATTTCATTCGCGGCTGCACATCACCCTGTCGGGTTGCCTTTACACAAATATAAGATAGCATCGACCCTGCCTAAATGGAGATTGAGTACGGGCGGAGTGATCAATACCTGCAAGATAAACCTCAAACAAACCCGACAGCATTAAACTGACACATAGTACAAACTCAAAGTAAAATAAAAGACTCCACTGACTCAAAAAGACTCAAGATAGAACAGGGATACGTACCCGATGGTTGAAAACACACATAGACATGAATATCAACAGCAAAGAAACATCAATCCCGAATGATCTTTAGGTTTTCCATGGTGGTAGTAGTGGTGGTTATTGAGGATGAATTTGAATGATGGTGATGGATGGTGAGTGATGAATGGTGGTGATGAAGGACAGTGGTACGGGTGGTGAATGTAGGAATGATGGAGGGTGAATGGTGGCGGGAAACCATGGGAAACAAAAGAATAAAGGAGGATTCAGGGTTCCCCCGCGTGCTGCGAGAAGTGGGCAAAAATTTTCCCGGCCCTTTTCTTTGTCCTTCACGTACAGCGAGGGATGCAGACAAGATCTTCGAGTACCGCGAGGAGGTGCTTTTCACAGAAAGTTTTGAGGGTTTTTGTACTTAGAAAAATTTTCACCCCTCAATTCCTTCTTCCCCAAATTCCTCTACAAACCTGTTCCAATTATAAAAACAAGTGCACACATACCTGGAACTTCGTTCATGATGATTTTCCTCACCGAATCAGATGTGAATCCCTGCAAAACATGACACGAACAAAAACACGCAAACCGAAAAAAACACCATAAATAGAACGAAATTAAACTAGAGATTATACAAACTATACACCCGGGCACTGGCCCGAGAAGCAAACAAGCCTAATCAGGAGGCTTCTCCTTGATCCTAACCGGAACCGCCGTCATCCGACGCGACTTTCCAACTCTCCACATTACCAACAAGTAAGCACCAACCACTGAACCTCTATTAAAACTATCACTCAGGTCCTTCCACCAACACTTAAACCTACCAGGTCCAAAGATAGTTCGGTTCAAGTACCCTAGCATTTTATCACCCCTAAACGTCCCCACACTTGGGGTCTGCACTATCCTCAACTCATGGCCACATCTCAACTCTCGCACCCTCTTACGTGGTGGCCTAGACCTAGGGGTGACTCGGTCTCGCTCCCCTCAGCATGAACAACATCAATGGATAGGGGCTCGGGAATAGGTATCTCTATGAATGTGGCCTCGATGCTCTCACCTGGATCTTTAGGATCCTCAACACTCTCCACCTTCCCCACACTTGGGGTTTGCAAAATCATATCCTCCAGTTCTGCCATCATCTCCTTCAGATCACTGGACACCTCATCGCCGTATTCATCCGGATCATTTAGTAGCTCCTCTAAATCAAACGCCCAATCAGAGAACTCTTTCAACTCAGGAATCTAAACATGAATCTAGGCTAAAACATTGATACTGCCTAGGTCTTTTGATGATTACTTTGTTAAAGTAGAGATTTTTATCGGTTTTGGATTCGTTTAAATGGATTAATGATTTTGTAAACGATCTCTTGATGATAATTATGATGAATATGTATGCTCTGATTTGATGTGTGATTGATTATGATTCCGTGCGTTTATTGTGGATGTCTTCCAGTTTGATTTGTGTATCTAGGTCATAGACTTTTGGGTTTGTGATTGTTTGTATGGTTTGCTAGACATAGTAATCATAGGAGCTGTGATTGAGAGTCATTAGATCGGAGTGTGTATCCTGTCTCAATACCCGAGAAGTGAGAGATAGTCGTTTAGTCTTCTTCGTTAGGAATCCGAGGGTCAACTGTCTAAGAGGAAGTTGGTTTAGGTGTCTAGTGATTGTTGCTATTCTTAGTCATAGTTGTTATCTTGAGATTACCCCGTGCATTCTCCGAATGTATTGTGGACAGTGAGACTGAAAGGTGATCTGTCTATTTGGGTACATTGTCATTGTTGGAGAGACCGAAAGGTAATCCACTATCTGGTGAGTTTATTACATCTTTAGGTTCCTTAGTTGGTGACACCCTGAGAGTGATTAGGTATCCACTAGGTATTCTAGAGATGTTTACATAGAAATCCAGATCCATCTTAGTTTCCAGAACTAGTAGAAGTTGTGCTTTGCAAGTAGGATTTCGACATAGGTGGTATTCTTCCCATCTTTGATATTTTCCTTAGTCTTTGGCCTTGATAGTTGCATTCGTCCATAGTTTTCTGCATTATTAATCTAATCTTTAGTGTAGTCAACCCCCCCAATCATCAATATTTAGTTCGAGTCAGAGTCTAATACAGTTATAGTAGTATCTCTAGGGTTCGATAACTCGGTTTACCATTAAGCTGTGCTATACTCGATAGGTCCACTTGCCTGTCAGTGCGGTTTAGTCGAAGGTACTCCATTTATTACTTAGGAGTCTAGGTTAGGTTTTGTTAGTTTTTATATAAACTGTCTGCGCGACATCAAGTTTTTGGCGCCGTTGCCGGGGACACTTGACAATAGCAATATTAACTTTTACTAGTTCTTTGTTTGACTTTTGGTTTATTTTATTTCTTTTCTTTTGAGTCTTGTTTGTGTGCTTGTCCTACATGCTATTTGTGTATTTAATCTAGAATCGAGTCTTTCTGTCTTTGAGTCTTTGTCTATTTCCTTCTCGTGTCTTTCTGTTTATGCACAATACTCGTTCGCAGGGGTCACCACCTTATTCAGCTTTTCCAGAGCCCGAACAACAGCTACGCGAGCGCATCCATGACTTCCGGGAGCGTTTGAAAGAGCTGTGCAAATCCCAGGTACGTCCCACTAGCCCAATTCCTTTTCCACAAATGGGCGACGCTGACCCACCAGCGAGGCATACGGTACATCAGAGGTCCAGTGACGGGGTCACCGGGGCGAGATCTTCGATCACATGCCCCGCTATTCCGAACACCAATACATGGTAGATCCCGTCACATGTCATGAGCACGATCACTAATGCCACTCAGTTTCATGGCCTCGAGGATGAGGATGCATCATGGGTGTGTCTAAGGAGGCAGTCTATTTGTGTCTCTTCCCATTCTCGCTCTCTGGGCGTGCATCTACTTAGCTTGAAACCCTCCCAAAAAACTCTATCACCACATGGGAGGATCTTCAAGTCAAGTTCTTCAAGAAATACTATCCACCTTCCAGGGCCGCTCGCCTTAGGTAGCAGATCCACTCCTTCTGGATAGACCCCGACGAGCCTTATCACATGGCCTGGGAGAGGTTCAACAAGTTGTTGAGCTGATGTCCCCAGCATGGTCTTTCCGACTGGGCAATTATGGAAAAGTTCTATAATGGCCTCACCTTCGAGAAGCAGCAGATGTTCAACACAGCTGCGGGAGGCCATATCATGGACAAACTCGAGCCTGCTGAGTGCGAGGAGAGTTTTTAGAGAGCTTCGCTCTTTCTGAACAGCAGCGGCCATCTACTAGGAATTCCGTTCCTAGTGCTAGAGTATCCACCTCTTCTCCTAGAGGTGTGCCTCAGGTCACTCCTGATACTAGCGTGGCTGTTGCACTCGTAGCTATGGTTAATGAGATCAAAGAGCCGAAGCTCAATGCTCAACGGTGTGAGGTGTGCAGGGGAGGCCACCACACCAGAGATTACTCCGTCAATCATCAGGAGCAGGTGAGTTTTGCTGGCAACCAGAACCAGAACCGAAGGTACAACAACTACAATAATTCTTATGGCTCGGGATGGAGATCTGGAAACAACCCACCTGGGTTTAATGGTCGCGCGCATCAGCATGGAGGAGGTGAAGCAGGGATGAGTGGGGGAAGCAGTGTCAGCACGAAGAGGATCGAAGAGGATCGAAGAGATGATAGAGAATCAGACACATATTCTTGCCCACTTAGTCCAGTAGGACAGGGACGCTCGGCAGAGAATGGATGCCCATGACACTCTATTGAAGAATCAGCAGTCAGCATTTCAGGATCTGCGGCGTACGGTAGAGGACATCGCTAAGAGTTTGAAGAAGAATCAGGGTGAAGCATCTGCGGCCTATAAGAGTTCTAACGCTTCAGTGATGGCCGTGTCGATCAGGAGTCATAGAGAGGAGGATGAAGTAGAGGAGGAATCCTCCCACATCACTGATTACCACATCCCGTCGGCTGCAGAGGTGAAGAAGATAGATTGGAGAGCCTGATTTGCTGAAATAGATGCTGGGATCTTAAAGGAGCCCGAGTCAGCTGAAGTAACGGGACCACGAACCTTAGTGAATGCTGTGTCGACTAGCAGTATAAGAGTAGAAGAGAAGGACAGCCCACCGGTAGAAGAAGAAGAGCCGGTGGAGGAGGAGATAGTTTTAGAAAAACCTGCCGAGAAGGCAGAAGAGAAGAAGAGTGGGGTTGAGATTAAGACCCCCGAGATTAACCTGAGCCGTGTTCCCTACCCAGCTCGCTTGCTGCCTCATAAGTATGCTAGGGAATACGGCCACTTCTTGAATATCTTTAAACAGCTCAAGGTCAATCTTCCATTTATAGATGTCCTCCAGCACATGCCGAAATATGCCAAATTCCTAAAAGATCTTCTTTCCAACAAGAAGAAGTTAGAGGGGATCCCTGAAGTCTCACTTAGTGAGCAATGTTCTGCGATGGTTCAGAACAAACGGCAAGAGAAACTGGCAGATTCGGGTCGTTTCACGATCCCTTTTCTGCTTGGCGGTTTACCCTTGAACCACGCGTTCGCTGACCTAGGTGCTACCATCAATCTGATGCCATACTTTACTTATAAACAGCTAGACCTAGGTGAACCGCAGCCGACACGCATGATCATATCCTTGGCTGACCGTTCAGTCAAGTATCCACAGGGAATTGTGGAAAATCTTTTGGTGAAAGTAAACAAATTCATCTTCCCCATGGATTTTGTTATCCTGGACATGGACGTGGATGATAGAGTCCCACTCATCCTAGGACACCCGTTCCTACGGACCGCCAAGGCATTGATCGATGTCTTTGATAGGAAACTCACACTTCGTGTGGGGGGTGAGTCGGTCACCTTTGATGCTACAATGTCCGTGAAGGATGTTGGCAAGCATAGCCACTCCGTTTGCATGCTTGATGCCTACATGGACTACCATCAGGACTCTGATCCATGTAAGATAGTAGTTGGTGAACATGCCCCAAATTTAGGAGAACCATCTGATTGGGCGATAGAGTTGGAGAAGTTGTTAGATGAGTCGGGCGAGTACGGTGACGAATATGTGTCTGATGATCTGCTAGAGATAATGGCAGAGTTAGAAGATATCATAGGCAAAACCCCAAGTGTGGGGAAATTGGTGGAGAGTATATAGGATCCTGAAGATCCTGGTGGAGGTTTAGAGGTCACATCCATAGAAAATCCTATTCCTTAACCTCTACCTAGTCTTTGCTCTGAGGGGAGGACTGTTGATCCGACCCCTAGTTCTAATGCCCCTAGGTCTAGGCCACCCCATAAGAGAACCCATGTTTTGAGAGATTCATCTGAATTAAGGGTAGTGCAAACCCCAAGTGTGGGGACGTCTAGGGATAACGAATTACTTGGTTATTTGATGCATATCATCTTCGGACCGGGTAGATTTAAGTTGTGGTGGAAAGATCTAAGTGCTAAAGGTGATATAGATTCACTGTTTGTTAGGAGTAATGGGTCATTAAGGTTTTGGAGGACCGGGATACCGCACAGGATGAAGGCTGTACCGGTTAGGATCAAGGAGAAGCCTCCTGATAGGCTTGCTTGAATCTCGGGCAAGTGCCTGGGATGTATAGTTTGTAAATTTCTTGGTCTAAGTCCGTGTCATTTATGTGTTTTCGGTATGTGTGGTTTGTTTTGTGTCATGTTTTGCATGAATTCGCATTTGGTTTGGTGAGGAAATCATCAGGAATGAAGTTCCATGTATTTTTATATTTGCTTTTATGCTTGGGATAGGTTTTCAAGGAAGTTGGGTGAAGAAAGATTTTTGAGGGTCAAAAATTTTCTAAGTATAAAAATTGAAAAAAAGATCAAAACTTTCTGTTAACGGGACCTCCTCGCGGTACGCGAGAGTAGCAGGGGAATCCCTCGCGGTACGCGACGGATGGCTAGTTTTGGCCGACTACAATTCAAGCTCCTCGCGGTATGCGAGGAACATCCCCTCCTTTCTCGCGGTACGCGGGGCCTCCCTGATTTGCCCTTATTCCTTGTTTTCCTGTGGTATCCCTCACCCGCATCTATCACCACTCCCACCACTATCATCACCACATCACATACCCTCCATCCATTCACTATCATCCATTATCATCCATATCATTCATTCATTAGCCTCCATTACCATGGGAAATTAAAAACCGTTCGTGACTATTGATTCACCTTGCCTGTGGCATTCATGTCTATGTGTTTGCCACGCAGCGGGTACGTTTCCCTGCCTTCTATCTAGAGTCTTAGGAAGTTAGTTGAGTCTTTTATTTTTAATTTGAGTCAGTCTTTTGAGTCAGTTTGATACAGCGGGTATGTTTTAGTTTTATTTTGCAGGTGTACATCATTCCGTCCGTACTCAATCTCCATTCGGACGGAGTTGATCCTCATATTATTGAGCAGCCTGGTAGAGATGTGCAACCGCGACCGAAATGCTATACGGTGCACACAAGGATGAACGAAGTTGGACATTCGAGAGCATATGCATTATCAGCTAAGTCGCTTCCTGTTTTATTTTTGCATTATTATTTTTAGTTGTGTCTTGCTTCACATTGAGGACAATGTGTCTTTCAAGTGTGGGGATGTGAGAGTCTAAGTGTCTAGTTTGTTTCTTTATAAAATTCAAAAATATAAAAAAATTGAAAAAAATTTGAAAAATGTCCTTTGAAAGTATAAGTTTTGCAAACCAAAATGGAAAATGATAGTACAACTAGATCTACTTGTTGAGTTTTAAATGATTTAAATAATAGAAAACGCATCTAATTAGTGATGTTTTGGTAGACCCAGCCAGCTTGAATAGCTTAAATAGCCTGTGAGTGTTACTTAGGATTAATCACGTAATTAAATCATGAAATCGTGTGTGTACTCATCTTAGGGTGCCGGTAATACTGAAACTGTCAACATAGGGTGATAGGTACCACGTTAAGATAATATCTATTTGTTTTTTAAATTTTTGGCACACCACTCTCTTTTTATGAGAATAAATCCGAGTGTCGGTGGCGCCTGCATCCATAAATTCCATGCTATTGAGTTTATTTGTTAGAATATTGAGTTTTCCTTATGTGTTACCCTCCGGGATGGACACTTGGAGAAAACACCCCCTAAGTGATACTTATGTGCTTTATTGATATGACTTAGTCTATGTGTTACCTTCCGGGATAGTGACTTGGTTGAAACGCCTCTAGACGAAAGTTATTGTACTTTAATTAATGCTCATTTCCATCAATTCATTCCATATTTCATCTTATTTCTAAACCAAATAAATCTTAGTTTAACGTGGTGGGTGAAATCTATATGGTTTAACCTGTGCCTAGACATGATCGTGAGACGGGATTAGGTAGAGCTGTAACTTCTAAGTGTGAGTCACATAGGTTGATTGATAACTGTATAAAATGGAATTAGAACACATTACGGGGGCTAGATGGTTGGTGCTTGGGTTTAATCGGATAGAAATATTGATTATTGCTTTTTAACGCGTGAGTATGTTTGGCTTATTGGTAATTGATTAATGTTAAGTTAGATCTGAGTTATGTTTTCATTGCAGACTTTTTCGAGGATGAAAAAATGTTAAGTGTGGGGATGTTTGATGTAGTGAAAAGCACACATATTTATTCCTATTATTTTCGTTCGTTTTGATTAGTTTTATCTTTGTTTTGAGTCGTTTTTGTATACTATTGAGTCTTTGTTATGTTTACAGGTGCTTGAGTAGAATACAAGTGAATATCCGAAGAAACCGAGCACGAGAATGAAGCCCAAAGTTCAGAAGTGAAAAAATGGTGAAAATCATCCCTTCGCGGTACGCGAAGGAGGAGAACCAACCGCTCGCGGTACGCGAGGGAAGCAGAACATGGGCCCGACTAATTTGTTCCTCGCGTTACGCGAAGAACCAGAGCCAACCTCTCGCGGTACGCGAGAGGCCCGTTAATTCGCAAAAAGCCCTAAATCGACTCTTAATAGGATTCTAATGCCATTATTCAAGGAGTTCGATCTTACAACCGTCTAGAGCAAGGAAAGAGACGATTCTGGGTACAAGAAGCATATTTGAAGCCAAAGGTTGAAGCTTTGGATCCGGGTTCGTTGATTTTAACGTTTTCGGTTTTCAAGATTCGATCTTTATTCTTGATTTGATTGTTCGAACCATGTTCTTGTTTCTTACTTCTGTTTTGGTTGTTTTAAACATGAATCTAGGCTAAAACATTGATACTGCCTAGGTCTTTTGATGATTACTTTGTTAAGTAGAGATTTTTATCAGTTTTGGATTCGTTTAAATGGATTAATGATTTTGTAAACGATCTCTTGATGATAATTATGATGAATACGTATGCTCTGATTTGATGTGTGATTGATTATGATTCCGTGCGTTGATTGTGGATGTCTTCCAGTTTGATATACGTATCTAGGTCATAGACTTTAGGGTTTGTGATTGTTTGTATGGTTTGCTAGACATAATAATCATAGGAGTTGTGATTGAGAGTCATTAGATCTGATTGTGTATCCTGTCTCAATACCCGAGAAGTGAGAGATAGTCGTTTAGTCTTCGTCGTTAGGAATCCGAGGGTCAACTGTCTGAGAGGAAGTTGGTTTAGGTGTCTAGTGATTGTTTCTATTTTGAGTCATAGTTGTTATCTTGAGATTACCTAGTGCATTCTTCGAATGTATTGTGGACAGTGAGACTGAAAGGTGATTTGTCTATTTGGGTACATTGTCATTGTTAGAGAGACTGAAAGGTAATCCACTATCTGGTGAGTTTATTACATCTTTAGGTTCCTTAGTTGGTGACTCCCTGAGAGTGATTAGGGATCCCCTATGTAGTCTAGATATGTTTCCTTAGAAACCCAGATCCATCTTAGTTTCCAGAACCGGTAGAAGTTGTGCTTTGCAAGTAAGATTCTGACCTAGGTGATATTCTTCCCATCTCTGATATTTTCCTTAGTATTTGGCCTTGATAGTTGCATTCGTCCTTAGTTTTATGCATTATTAGTCTAATCTTTAGTTTAGTCAACCCCCCCAATCTTCAATATTTAGTCCGAGTCAGAATATAATACAGTTATAGTAGTGTCTCTAGGGTTCGATAACTCGGTTTACCATCAAGCGGTGCTACACTCGATAGGTCCACTTGCCTGTCAATACGGTTTAGTCGAAGGTACTATATTTATTACTTAGGAGTCTAGGTTAGGATTTGTTAGTTTTTATATAGACCGTCTGGGCGACATCAATCTCCTAGGTCTAGCTGCTTGTATATAGAATAAGGCATCAGATTGATGCGAGCACCTAAGTCAGCTAACGCGTAGTTCATAGGCAAACCGCCAAGCAGACACGGGACCGTGAAGTGACCCGGATCTGCGAGTTTCTCTGGCAGCTTGTTCTGCAACACCGCAGAGCATCTCTCACTTAGAGAGACTTTTGAGACCTCCTCCAGCTTCTTCTTGTTGGAAAGAAGATCTTTCAAGAACTTAGCATACTTGGGCATATGCTGGAGGACCTTAATGAATGAAAGATTGACCTTAAGCTGTTTGAACATATTAAGGAAGTTTCCGTATTCCCTAGCATATTTATGAGGCAGCAAGCGCGCTGGATAGGGAACATGGCTTAAGTCCATCTCAGGGGTCTTCATCTCCACCCCTTTCTTCTTCTCCTCTGCCTTCTTGGCAGGCTTCTCTATCACTATCTCCTCGTCCACCGGCTCTTCATCCTCTTCTACCGGTGGCTCTACTCTCTCTTCTTCCCTTCGACTTCTAGTAGACACGGCCATCACTGATGCATTGGGGCCTGAAGACGGACCTCCCTGTCTATCCTTCAAGCTCTTAGTTGTGTCTCCCACCGTGCACTGCAGATCCTAGAATGCAGATTGCTGATTCTTCAGTAAGGTATCATGAGCATCCGGTCTCTGTTGAGTCTCCTTCTCCTTTACCACCAAGTGGGCAAGCATTTGGGTTTGAGTCTCCAGCATCTCCTCAATCCTCTTTGTGTTCACGCTGCTTCCCCCACTCGGTCCTGCTTCACCTCCAACTTGTTGATTAGGGCGTGCATTAAACCCCGGTGGGTTGCCTCCAGATCTCCATCCCGATCCATAAGAATTGCTATAGTTGTTGAATCCTCGGTTCTGGTTGCCCTCAAAGTTCACCTACTTCTGCTGACTGACGGGGCAGTCCCTGGTGTCGTGGCCTCCTCTACACACCTCACACCTTTGAGCACTCAGCTTCAGCTCTTTGATCTCATTTGACATCGATGCGAGTGCAGCTGCCACGCTAGTATCAGGGGTGACCTGATGCACACCTCTAGGGGAAGAGGCGTGTGCTCTAGCACTAGGAATGGAAGTCCTAGTAGATGGCCGTTGTTGCTCAGCAAGAGCAAAGCTCTCGAACATTTCCTCGCACTCAGCAGGTTCTTTCTTGTCCATGATATGGCCTCCGCAGCAGTGTTGAACATTTACTGCTTCTCGAAGGTGAGACCATTTTAGAACTTCTCCACTATCGCCCAGTCAGACAGACCATGCTGGGGACATCGGCTCAACATCGCGTTGAACCGCTCCCAGGCCATGTGATAAGGTTCGTCAGGGTCCATGCGGAAGGAATGGATCTGGTCCCTAAGGCGAGCGGCCTTGGAAGGTGGATAGTAGTTTTTAAGAAACTTGGCTTGTAGATCCTCCCAAGTGGTGATAGAGTTATGGGGGAGGGTATCTAGCCAAGTGACAGCACGCCCAGAGAGCGAGAATGGAAAGAAACGCAAGTAGATTACGTCCCAGACACACCAGTGATATTAAAGGTATCACAGATTCGCACGAAGCGGGACAGATGTCCTGTGCATCGTCTTCCTCGAGGCCATGAAATTGAATAGAATGAGTTATGGTACTCATGACATGTGATGGGACTTTCCAACTGTTTGTGTTTGTCACAGTCGGGCGCGTGATGGGAGATCTGGCCCTAGTAACAATATCACTGGCTCTCTGGTGTACGGTACGTCTCGCTGGTGGGTCAGGGTCGCCCATGTTAAGAATAGGAATAGGGCTCGGGTTACGTATTTTTAGCGCACAAAACGATCAACCGCTCACGAAGGTCGCGGCTGCGCTCGTGAAGCTCTCGCTCGGGCTCTGAATAAGCTGTAAACTCGGGTGGTCCTTGCGAACAAGTACGCTGCATACACTGAAAGACACAAAAACAAATAAAAACAAAATGAAGACTCGACACACAGAAAGACTCGATCCTAAAATTAGACACACAAGTAGCAGAGAAGATAAGCACACAATTTAGACTCAACTAAAAAAAAGAAAAAAAAACATAAAACTAAAACCAAACAAAGAACTAATCAAAGTTAATTTTGCTATTGCCAAATGTCCCCGGTATCGGCGCCAAAAACTTGATGTCGTCTAGAAGGTCTATAAAAATACTAATAAAAACCTAATCTAAACACCTAAGTAATAAATGGAATACCTATGAACTAGACCGCACTGACAGGTAAGTGAACCTATCGAGTGTAGCACAACTTAATGGTAAAGAGGATTATCGAACCCTAGAGACATTGTATAGCTAAACTAGACTCTGACTAGAACTAAAGATATTTGGCTTTGGGGGTTTTCTACACTACTGATTAAACTAATGAAATCAAGAGAGAAAAAATGAACGACTCTAACTATCAGACAAAGACTCGGGAATATCAGGAATATGAGGAACACTACCTAGGTCAGAATCCTACTTGCAAGGCTAAGATTTCTACCGGTTATGGAAACAATGATGGATCTGGATATCTAAGGATAACAGCTAAAGACAACCTAGTGGATCCCTAATCACTCTCAGGGTGTCACCAACAAGGAAAACCTAAAGAGGTACAACACTCACAAGATAGTCGGATTACCTTTCAGTCTCTCCAACAATGATAATGTACCCAATAGACAGATCACATCTCGGTCTCACTATCCATAATACATCAAAGATGCACGGGGTAATCTCAAATCAACATACTATGATACGGACTAGTAACAACCACTAAAAACCTAAGGGAACCTCCTTTCAGACAATTCACACTCAGAATCCTAATAACGAAGACTAACCGATTACCTCTCACCTTTCGGGTATCGAGATAAGATGAACACTCAGATCTAACCTACTCTCAATCACACTTCCTATGGGTTACTACGTCTAGCAAACCACACAAACAACCACAAACACACATTCTATGATCCAGATGTGCTATTCAAACTGAAAGACATTCACAAATAGCATATGGAACTGTAACCAATCATACATCAGATCTAAACATGCATAATCATCACAATTATCAAACCAAGATCTTTTACATAATCCTTAAACCAACATTAATAACCAAAAACCAATAAAAGTCTAATCTTTAACAAGAAATCAACTTTTGACCTAGGCAGTATCCAACGTTTAGCCTAGAATCATGTTCAAAACATTCAAAACAGAAGTAATAAACAGAAACATGGTTCAAACAAAACAATCAAAGACAAAAGATTAAAACTTGGAAACTGAACAAGCTAAACTAACGAACCCGGGATCCAAAGCCTCCAACTTTTCACTTCAATCGCCTCCCAAACTCCTAAAATCTCCTCAGAGCACTTCTTAGACGGCTAAAACTCCAACTCCTGGTATTATGGCATTCAAAATCTATTTAATTCGAATTAGGGTTTTTTCTCGGATTTTATACTTCTCGCGTACCGCGAGACAATTGCCTGAGTTCCTCGCGTACCGCGAGGAACAAATTAGTCGGGCCCAGTTCTGGATTCCCTCGCGTACCGCGAGACTTTGGCTCTCCTCCTTCGCGTACCGCGAGGGACTAGATTTCCCACTTTTTGCAATCTTTTCCTTGGGACTTCTTCTCATGCTCGGTTTCTTCATGATTTGACTTGTATTCCACACGAGCTCCTGTAAACACAATAAAGATGCAGAACGAACTAAAAATGACTCAAAACAAATATAAAACTAACTAAAACGCACTAAAACCATAGGAAATAAGATGTGTGCTTTGCACTACATCATCTTGACGCACCCCTTCTATGAAGGACGCGACGTGCAACAAATCCGACACTTCTGGAATCTCCGTACTTTCCAAGTTGAATCTTGTAATGTAATCGTCGACCGTCTCACCTTTCCGTCGGCGTATCTTGTAGACTGTTGTGAAAGCTTTGGTACAACGTCTCTGTTGACTGAAACTATGGAGGAAGTTGCTACGTAAAGCTTCGAAGTTATCGATAGAGCCCACAAGAAGTTCATCGAACCAGGCCTGTGCCGCACCGACCAAAGTTTGGACGAACATATCATACCATACGGGGATAGACCAGTTCCCTATAACCGACGCTCCATAAAAAATGTGCTTGTGATCAGATGGATCACCCGTTCTGTCATACTTACCTATATTCGTAGGCATCTTCAATTTTCCTGGTAACTTTGAGTTAACAATATGTGGGTTAAACTTGGATTTTGATTGCATTGACGCTGGTCTATATGGTGTGTCGAGGTCCATGGATCTTAAAAGACTTGTATCTCCCAGCCGTCAAAAGTGCTCGTTGAGCCTCCCAGTCCTAAGGCTGCCAAATTGGGAGTATGAAGCGCCACCAGAGCACGAAGTAAGGCCGTGGTGTCCATGGTGGTCGATGGATACGGTGCCGATCCCGAGGGGAAAATGAATGAGTCAGGAAGAGTGGTTGTGACCGTAGAGTACTACTGCAATATTGGTGAGGAAGTGGCCGTGAACGACGCTCCCCCCGTTTTTTCAAGAACGCCCCCTAATGGGGTAATTTGTCTGGACATTCTGGAGACGTCGTTCTCGTTCTTGCTGAGTTTTCAAGTGTCGGAGAATATTACCGTTCCTGTGAATAAAATCTGGTGTGAATTCATCCACGTCTTCAACCTTGATCAATGGCCAGTCACCAGCGTGCCAGTAACTAATGTTGACACTATCACATGAGTTGAGGAAGAGTTACTTATGTCACCGCCGCAAAACAAGGAATTGTTGCTCTGGTCGGTTGGAATAATCATCGGAAAGGCTATTTATATGAAGGAAGGAGGAAATATGAAAAAAGAGTTCGATACCGGATGGCGCCACTGAAGAAGTAAATACCGACTAAAACTTAGGAGGTAATAGATGGAACTTACTCACTATCAATATTGTGGGGAGAATTCCTCCGATGGCATCCTAACTCCAATAAGGGTCTGCAAAACAAGGAAAGCCGTTAGCCTCGTTACAGGAGAAGGGTTCTCCTGTAACCCGACTCTGGCGTGAGAATCAGTATGTATGGTGGGATCAATTCAAGGAGTATAGAGATGGAGATAGTCACACACTAACTGACCTGTAGAGAATCCATGGGTATTTATACCCTTTGGAGTGACGGTATCTAACTGAATGATCCCTAAGGGTCCCACCTTGTCAGGATTTTGTTACATCAGTAACTGATTAGTGGGTCCCTGGAAATCGTCATGTTAAGGACGGTGCCCATTGTGTGGCGTGGTAGCTGCGTATTACGGGGATTCGAGTTATTGCCCTTCTACAGTCCAGGTTTGATAATGGGTTACGGAATTACCGTAATGGTGAATAGCGGAGTTACAGTGGCTTTGAAGTACGTAATTACCGTAGCGGGGTTATACCCCGTCAAGGAATGCGACGATGAATCGTTCCTTTGAGTCCATGGATTCCGAACTTCTCCAACAGCTGTGTGTTTGTGAGATTGAATTGAGAAATAAAGTGAAATTGGATAATTAGGGTTTATGATATGCATGAATTAAAGGATAAGGATTTAGATATGGAGCGATAGTATGAATATGGGAATGAACACACAAAAATATGGGATTTGTAAAACCTATGTATGGATTTAGGTTTTATAGATGTTTATTACTCAAATCAGACTTAAAAAATTGAAATTGAACCGAACTAATTTGAATTTAAGAAGTTGAGTTCAGTTTTGGACTTTTCGATTAGGAGTAGCATCCGAATTGGATTTTGAGTTCAGTTTTCTAATCAAATTCGAGTTTTTGTTTTTCAAATCGATTTGACCTGAATATTCGAATTTGATTTATATATATTGTTATTTTATATTTTTCTCATAATTTTATTTATTCGAATAAACCTATTCGAATTTTTTTAATTCATATCGTTTTTTCTAATACATTTTCAAACATGAAAAACCTGCATAACTCAAAATTTTACTTTATGTACACCCAAGTTGGGTTAATAAAAACATAACTTGTGGTCCTAACATGTTTTATCGCCTCTTATTCCTACTCGTTTTTATCACTGATACTTTTCTAAGATATGCCCGTCATCGATGCCGTTAAATCGAGTTGGCCTTAAAAATTACGGATACTCATTTTTAGTAACATAATTACCATTCTAACTAATTAGTTTACCACTGTTATCATATTTTAATCTTTGGATGTTCAAGAAAGTTCTCTTTTACCAGGTCGGGTCTTCATGTCTCATGACGATTGAATTACAATCGAAATTAAGCGATCGCAAAATTTGCGACAGAAACTAAGCGCTAAGCGGTTGTAAAATTTGCGACCGAAACTAAGCAGTCGCAAAATTTGCAACTGAAAATAAGCAATCGCAAAATCTGTGACTGAAAATAAGCGGTCGCAAAAGCTGCAACTGATTTGCGACCGGATCTTGTTCGGTGGCTAAGTTTATGACTCTTATGAAATCGATCGCAAATCGGTAGGTAATTTTGCGACGAGAATGTACGGTCACAGTTGCCTGGTTTTTTAGTAGTAATTTTATAGAACCTCTTGCTTAATGAAAAAAACTCGATTCTTTAGTTTAGAAAAATAAAAATTGTAAAATCTAATAGAACATGGTTAATTAGTAAAAAGCCGTGTTTTATTACAGTTAAAAAATATTTTTTTAAATATAATATAGTCGTTTAGTTATTTGTGTGAAGCCGAATTAGATATTAAAACATATTTTATTTTAAATAATGGATTATGTTTATTAGAGCACATGGTTGTGTAATATATGTTGCTCCGATTCCGGAACTTTCAAGCATCATCTCAAGGCTTCAAGAGTACTTGGAAGATTCTGGATAATGGCTTGAATAATCAGGGTTCTAGGCTCTTCCAAATCAGCCATTAAACTATGGATTACCTTATAAAAATCCTTTGTAAATATCTTAGATCTTTGTATTATTTTATAATTAAGAAAGGTCTAGATAGAAGCTTCTAGATTAAGAGATGATTAGTATAAATAGGAGGTGCTAGTTCATTTGCAAATTACCTCCAAAAGCATCTAGCATTCACCTTCAAAAGCATCTAGCATTCACCTTCTATACTTGTAAAGTTCTTTGTACACTTCCTCTTGCAATCAATAAAGTTTCATTTGATTACGATCTTGCTTGTTTATATCGTATCGCTTCCGAATCGCTACATAGTCGAGGCAAAGACTGAATTGGAGCGTCGTAATGTTAAAGACTTAGCTTCAGCCATTCCTACTGTTGAAAGCTTAGTCGACTTGATGGAAGAGCGCCCACATAAACCCATGATCGAAGGTAATAAGGAATATGGTGGGGGAACCAAACGGGATCATTTATGAAAGAATGATGCACGTGATACCAAGAACCAAGATGAAGGGTGTTTCATCTGTGGGGTTCGAGGACATATAGCCCGATTATATTCGAAGAAGGCCAACTTGCACGCAATGTTTGCCCAGGAAGATGGTCGGGACGATGGGCATGAGGCACAACTAGGTGCGGTGCAGCTCATCAACACCATGGGAAAGTGGGGACGAGGAGTAGCGAATGGGCAAGCCACGAACCCGAAGGTAAACCGTAAGGGATGCTCAAGGAGGCCTAGGAAGGGGGCCAAGACCAAAGCGATTGGGGAATCGCCGGATGTTAAGTGCAACGGATGCACGGGTAAAACCAACACGTCAGGGCCAGGAGTGGCTAAGGGTGAAGCCACGAACCCGAAGGCGAAGTCGACGGGACTTTACTATGTATGCATAAAAGTAAACGGAGTGCCAACGAGAGCCTTGGTCGATACAGGGGCAAGCCATAACTTTGTCTCAAGAGAGGAAGCTACTAGAGTTGTGCTCAAGACGACAAAGGAGTTGGCATGGATCAAGGCCGCACATGGGGACACTAAGCTGGTCGATGGGATGGTTCAAGATGTAAAGGCCGAGATAGGGGAACGGAAAAGCACATTGGACTTTTCGGTGGTGCCAATGGATGATTACAAGTTTGTACTCAGGATGGACTTCTTCTTTCAGGTACAAGCTTTCCCCATTCCGTTTATGTACATTCTATGCAGAATGGATGGTGGACAAGTCGCATGATAAAAATGGAGCGCGACACGAGGCGTTAAGGCAAGACGGTGTCGGCTATGCGACTCATATTTAAATCCAACAAAGGGGAACCGAGGCAGGTTCTAAAATTTAAGCATTTCATGACCAAGGAGGCTGCTACGAACGCCACTGAAGTTACACGATGAGGACGTCGCGAATTTAGGTGGGGGAGAATGTCACGACCCGCTCAAAACGCTTAAAATTCTGCCCAAAATTCAGCTATATGTTGCTGCGATTCCGGAATTTTCTAGCATCATATCAAGGATTCAAGAGTACTTGGAAGATTCTGGATACTGGCTTAAATAATCAGGGTTCTAGGCTCTTCCAAATCAGCCATTAAACTATGGATTAGCCAAGAAAAATCTTTTGTAAATATCTTAGATCTTTGTATTATTTTATAATTAAGAAACACTAGAACATATCTTGTCTTTTGGAGCGGTGAAAATGGTTTTTTAGAGTGGTTTCGGACCGCTTTAAAAAACAGCGCTCTAAAAAATCATTCTATTTTTTGGAGCGGTTTCTAAACTGCTCTAAAGAAAACACCAAAACCGCTCTAAAAACACGGATTAAAACAAAAAAAATGGTCGGAATGTGGTCGGAACCCTAGCCGCCATTGCCAGAGTTGCCGGAATCTTCAAATCGCAAGATCTGTTCCCCTTATCACCAGATCTGTTCTTTCCATCTTCATAAAAACTTTCATGGCTGCCCTTTTATATTCCTTCTTTCTGCAACAAAGAATATCGAGCTTGGTAACTGTTTTCATAGCTGCCCTTTTATATTCCTTCTTTACATTTCCACGGTAGCCGCCCGCCTGATCCCCCTTCCACACTCCACCGTTTCTTTTGGTGGTGTTGGTTTGACGGTCGCTGCCCACCTGATCCCCCCTCCCACTCCACTGTTTTCCCCTTATCACCAGATCTGTTAGTGGTGCTGGTGCTTCGTCGTAGCCGACCACAAGACACCACACCATCAACGACCGGTCAAGGTGGTCGAAGTAGATTAAGAAGATGGAGCAGTGGTGGTGCTCTCCTTTCTGGCCGTTGCCGGCAGCGACGAGCAGGGGCGGATCCAGGAATTTTTTTCAGGGGGTTCACTGTTTTTAGATGATCCAATTTCATAGGGCCGGACATAAAAATTTTCGGTTCGGTTCGATTGGTCGGGTCGGGCAGGGGCGGCTCAACCATTTTTGGAGGCCTAAAGCGAAGAAAAAAACATGAAAATTATGCTTCAAATGTTCACAAAATCAACTAATTTGTATTTAAGAGTCATCTACTCATTTGTTTCTATCAATTTTTTACCTCTAATCATATGAATACTCAAGAACACACATTTAGTTCAAGAAAGAGTTCATAGTTTTATAGCTTCACAACCGGATCAAGCGAGCAGCAGTGGGCGGCGTCGTAAGGGGGTTCACCCTATAATATTTTAGGGGGTTCACCCCAGTTTTTTTACCTACCGTTACACTAAAATTTCAAAACTCGGGGGGTTCCTGTGCACCCCCCCGCTTCAACCTACATCCGCCCCTGGCGACGAGTGATAGTGGTGGTTCACGAAGGTTGAAGATGGAGAAAAAAGTTTGGCAGAAGGAGGATAAAGAGTCTGGTGGTTGTGGTTTGTTTAAAGATCAATGTTTTCAGAACCGGACCGGACGTTGAACCGGTCTCCTTACCGGTCCACTGGTCGGACCGGTCCGACCGGATTTAAGAACCGGACGACGTCATAAATATTATAAAAATATATCAGTCTAAATAGCCATTAATCCTTTCAAAAACCACCAACAAGTCAATTCCAATAATTTTAAACTAACAATTACCTACGAAATACGAAGCCAAGAGACTTAAAAAAGATTAAAAAAAAAAAAAAAAAAATAGTCAAGCGGTTCAACCGGTCCGACCACCCGGTTTCCGGTCCGACCGCCGGTTCAACCGGTCCGACCACCGATTCGCTGCAGAAACGGTTCAACACATGTAACCGGACCGGTCAGACCACCGGTTCCCGGTCCGACCAGTCCGACCGGCCGGTCCGGTCCGGTCCGGGTTTCAAAACATTGTTAAAGATGGAGAAGCAGTTAATTTGACTTTGCCTTTCAAAAAAAAATATTTAGTTTGACATTAAAAAAAATTGAAAAACTCAACCGCTCCAAAAATTCACAAACCATAAAAATGTCTTTAAAAGCCCATTCTTTTGGAGCGGTTCATTAAAACCGCTTTAAAAGCCCATTCTTTATTTAAACCGCTTTAAATGATAATTTTTTGAAGCGGTTTACGTTTTTAAAGGCGTTTGTTGTTTTGAATAGGTTTTTTAAGACGATTTTTTCAAAAATTGCTCTTAAAAATAATTTTGTATCGCCCTGAAAAATCAATTGTGTACTAGTGAAACGTCTAGATAGAAGCTATTAGATTAGGAAATGATTAATATAAATAGGAGTTGCTAGTTCATTTGCAAATCACCTCCAAAAGCATCTAGCACTAGCATTCACCTTGTATACTTGTAAAGCTTTTTGTATACTTTCTCTTGTAATTAATAAAGTTTCATTTTATTACGATCTTGCTTGTTTGTATCTTATCGCTTCCAAATTACTACATAGTCAGAAAAAAGGCTTATCTTGGTTAGTTACTAAGAGCCACACGTGACTCAAATAAGTAACTCCGTGACAATACGCTGGCTCAAGGCTTCCCCGATGCTAATTTTCTGTGTTTTTGATTCCTACACGAAGGCTTCCAGGATACACATCTTGATGGCAGCCCCACTATATACCTGCTTTTTCTCAATTTAATTACGAAAAATATTGGTTGACTGTTGTTGATATTTATATATATATATATATATATATAGGGAATGGATCATTTGAGAACTCCTAAATATTTTGAGAACTCGCGAGAACTCTTCAAAAAACCAATCAAAATCATTTTTTTTGTTTTTACTATTTTTATTGTTAGAATACAATGAAAAAAAATGAATTTATATATGTAAATTTACATGTCTTCATATATTAAAAAAATATACACTTGTGTAAGTTTACCACTTACACATGTGTAAGTGTTTACCTTTTACACATGTATATAAATTTTTTTAAGGATAATTTAGAGATAATGGATGAATTAATTGAAGAGATAAATAATTTTTTATGTTATATTTTAATAATAAAGATAGTGAAAACAAAAAAAAATTGTTTTAATTGGTTTTTTGACAAGTTCTCGCGAGTTCTCAAGTATTTATGAGTTCTCATTTGAACCTAACCATATATATATATATATAGGAATTTTTTTTTGTTTTCACTATCTTTATTATTAAAATATAACATAAAAAATGATTTATCTCTTTAATTAATTCATCCCTTCTCTCTAAATTATCCTTAAAAAAATTTATATACATGTGTAAATGGTAAACACTTACACATGTGTAAGTGATAAACTTACACAAGTATATATATTTTTTAATATATGAAGACATGTAAATTTACATATATAAATTTATTTTTTTATGTTGTATTCTAACAATAAAAATAGTAAAAACAAAAAAAAATGGTTTTGATTGGATTTTTGACGAGTTCTCGCGAGTTCTCAAAATATTTATTAGTTATCAAATGATCCATTCCCTAGGGGAGGGTTATACTTAAAAGGACTTTTTTCCTAAGTAGCCTAAAAAAGAGATTTTATACATGGTGTTTTTTCATTTTAGATATGGTGTTTTTATTTTATTTATTTGAACATATTTAAAAGTTGAAGAACACCATGCCTAAAATTTAAAACACCATGCCCTTTTAGGCTTTTTAGGAAAAAAGACATTTTTAGTATAACTCAACTCTCATATGTAAACCATTATTTATTTATATATATATATATATATATATATATATAATTTACACCAATTCACCATAGACGAGACATGAACCTTTGACCTCAAAGCGTACGTCGAGGGTTCGAACCCTGTTACCACCCTTTATTATACAAACATTTTTTAATATATTATTATTATTATAATATTTATACCATTCACTACAACAATATCACTCTATCCCGACGACTTTTTTTGACCCTATAGCGACGACCTGTCGTCGGGATAGCGTATACCGACGACATGTCGCCGGGATAGGTGTCGTCGGTATTGAGTCGTACCAATAGCCAAGATTGTCGTCGGGATAGGTGTCGTCGGGATAGGTCAGACTATACCGACGACATATCGTCGGTATAGGGTCTATTTAAATAATTCAAAAAGAAACCCTATACCGACGACATGTCGTCGGTATAGAGCAAGCCCTGTACGGGCGACTTGTCGTCGGCATAGGTCAACCTATACCGACGACATGTCGTCGGTATAGGGTTTTTTATTTTTTTTAATAATTTTTGAAAAAGGCCTATCCCGACGACATGTCGTCGGTATAGGTCTTTCTGTTTTTTTTTATATTTTTTAATTTTTAATATTTTTCCAGAAATATTAAATTTCTAAAAACAGAAACCTGCAAATAATTATATATAAACCATACAAACATTCAAATATCCGAAACATAAAACAAACATATAAATTGTTCGACCCCCCAACTTGTTCGATAAACTAAACATTCAAAACAAACAAATATGCAAATTGTTCAAGAAAACCCAACAACAACTACAAAGGCTCAACGACTCCAAGCTAGTTATCATCGCTACTAGTTCGGCGCTCCCACATTCGACGCATTTCATCCATTTGTCGTTGCATTTCAAGCATTTGTTGATTATGCACACGACGTTCTTCCTCTAGTTGTTGATTTTGCAGTCGATGTTCTTCCTCTCGTTGGGCTTCGCGTTATTGTTGTTCTTGAAATTGTTGTTGAAGACTAGCCACACGCTGATCAACGTCTTGCCAATGTGGTTGTGGAGGGGGAGTACCGAACACATCCGGTGTGGGATTACTCACCACACGACCAACACCCCGAATATGGCCACGCCGATGACCCAATGCACGCTCCATGCATGTAAACTCATCGACAGCGGATGAGTCACCACCAGATTCAGCAGAGGATCTTGTATACTTCTCTTGGATTCGGTCCTGCATTAAACAATGTAATAAGCAATCACTTGACTATTTTACTAAAATTCGACAGCATAACTGCTGTAAAATGGATAACCAACCTTTTAAACTATAGGTCATAGACGACCCAAATTCATAAATTACAATCAACCAACACTAATAACAACAAATACTATTAATACTAGCAAACATATTCAACAATTGGCCTCGAGTTGGATGTTCTAAGTCTATTAAAACGTGTTTGGGTCATTTTGACCCGTTTAAAGTTACAGTTAGATGTTCCAAGTATATTAAAGTGTGTTTGGGTCATTTTGACCCGTTAAAGTCAAACTTGGATATTTTAACAACATAATCATTTAACTTACATAATATGTTGATGCACAATCGTTGACCCATCCCGTCCCTTCTTTATAATGGGTCGATCTGAACACGTCAATAGGGCCGGTCCCCTGTGAAAAACAAAAATAATATCACTAGAATTAATAAGCATGTTTGTATAATAATAACAACTATATTTCATACCTCCATGTGTCGGCGTTGGGCGTATGATTTGCTGCCATGGAAACTTGGGTAGCGTTGTTTAGCTCGGTTTTGTTTGTTCTTCTCCGAGCGGTTTTTATAGCCCGCACTTAAAAACAACTGGTTAATCAAAATATCCCAAGTTTCTTGATCAACATCTTTTGGTGGATTACTTTTCGCCGCCTCCACATCATCGTATCCCCTATTGTGGTCTAAATGAACTTTCGACTCTCCCTTGCGGTCTTTATAAGCCCTTTGACACTCGGCGGTGATTCCGAGTTCAACGCCTCGCCACTTGTCAGTGTTTCTCCAGACGTCCAGATTAAAATAATCCTAAAAGTGGAAAGTAATTAGAAAAAATCTAATAGTTATGAAATTGTAAGTAATTATAAAACATCTATACTTACTAATAGAGTGGGATATACTGCCTGTTTCTTCTCATTTGGAACCTGGGCCCAGTTAGGATAATATGGCGGAACAACCTTTTCAACCTCCAAAGAGATAGCACGTATAAAATCAGTTGCGTTAGGACCCACGAACTTGTAGCCACCGCCATGAAGTTCAACATCAATGTCAAGAGGCTTCCTCCCATTTTCCTCAAATTTCTTATATAATTTGAGGTTTTTTCCTTTAAAACGCCTTTTTTGTGAGGCACTACCTACATTGACACATGAAAGTTAGGCAATTATAAAGACATCTATTAAACACTAACAAGTAACTTACCACTCGCACAACCCGATTCTAAGTTATTCGGACCCCCATATCCATCGTCTCCACCATCACCACCGTGTGATTGCGCCGTCGTTGCCATTATTTCTACAACAAAAATAATTAGTAAGCACAAATAATTAATAATTAACAAAGAAAAATATAAAGACATCTATTAAACACTAATACTACATTTTTAACATACATTCAATCAGAATCATCACTACAATAACATGTGTCAACATCATCATCATCTTCATCGTCATTTATTTCATCTTCCTCATCTGAATTGTATGCATCTTCTTCATCTTCTACATCATCGTTAATAAAACTTTCATCGAGATCAATCGGGGCAACATGACTTGGGTCACCACCCTCATTTAAAGTTGTACGCATGGGCAAGTAGCCTAAGTCGACAACCAAGTTACCAAAAAATGATTGAGTTTCCCGTGTAATAGATTGACTATCTGCATGGGAAATCGGGGCAACATGACTTGATTCACCACCTTCGCATCCGGTGTCGACAACCAAAGTATAATCATTTGATTGAGTGTCGTGCAATATATCTATCTCATTAACAACACTAGGATGATCCCAAAGCTTCCGATGGTGAACGTCCTCAACAACCCTCCATTGGCCAGTGGTTCGAGAAGGATCTCGAAGATAGAACACTTGTTTAGCCTGTGTGACTAATATATATTGGACATCATCATATCATTCTTTGCCAACATACCATTCACGGCCGATGTCAATTATGATAGTATTGTTTTGCTTAATTAATCTTTTACCTCTCGTGTCGAACCATTTACAACGGAATAGTACAACCGAGTAACCATCAATGTAGTTCAACTCTATGATCTCCTCTATTTGACCATAAAATGGAGTATCGTCTTCTCCTATTGTAACCACACCACTGTTCTGAGTAGTGCGCCGGCAATCACGATTTTGTACCACAAATCTAACACCATTTACTATGCAAGCAGTGTAATAATATGCGTACAAGGGACCATGTGCCAATGCCCTTAATTCTTTATTATCGGGTGTAGAAGATGAAGATGAAAATACATTTGCTTCATATTTTAACCATGAAGAAAAATCGGTTTGCATATTGCGTTCAGGAAATTTAGATTCAAATTCACTGGTAGATGGACAAAATAAAAATCAAATTAGTGGAATTAAATTAAAATATAATAATAGTTTATCACTGGTAGATGGACAAAAAAACTTACGATTTGTAGTCTTTGATTTCATCGCAGTTGTTCAACACAAACCATTGTAATGATTTGTTGGCATGTTCAGAGAGCGCCTTGATTTTCTTTTTCGATATTGGTCGACATTGTGAAGAAAACACTTGAAACTGCCTTTTGGGAATGCCAGCATCT
Organism: Smallanthus sonchifolius; assembly: GCA_023525975.1. Lineage (NCBI taxonomy): Eukaryota > Viridiplantae > Streptophyta > Magnoliopsida > Asterales > Asteraceae > Smallanthus > Smallanthus sonchifolius. The sequence continues at coordinate 12,008,573 of CM042028.1, read as the reverse complement.
GCATTTCTATCTGGTCGGTTAAATTTGGTCTGCATACCGTCCAGATACATAGAGCAGAATGTCAAGGCTTCATCTGCAACATAACCCTCTGCAATTGAGCCTTCAGGTTTGGCTTTGTTTCTAACATATGCTTTAAGCTTTTTCATGTATCTTTCAAAAGGATACATCCATCTCATATACACAGGGCCACCAAGAATAGCTTCTTCAGGTAAATGAAGAATGAGATGAACCATTATGTCAAAAAATGCTAGAGGATATATTGTAACATCCATGATTTTCCATACCATAATTTTTCTTCATTAACAATAATTAACACCAGAAGTCTCGTACTTGTTCAAACCCATAATGTCACATTTCTTATTATTATACTTATATATCAGTTCAATCCTTTTCGAACCTTGCATCGCGTTTCGTCCCTCTAAAACACAGGTAAATATGTATGACTATTTACAAAATTATGTATTCAAATATATTTATACGTTTGAAATTATTAAACTATATAATAATATTGGCTTAGTTTTATACAAAAATATATATATATGTGGTTTTATATATATATTCAACATTTTTAAATAAACCATTTTAAAATTTATAATATAATTAGTTACACTTTAAACAAATCGGTTGAAACTCTTTGAACACATGAACCCTTAAAGTTGAAACCTTTACATCTCAATTTTGACCCCTTTTATTTTTAATTGATATAGTTTGACTTCCTGAAGTCAAACAACCCGGATCATTGCAAATCCATTGTAAAATTCGATCAAACCCTGTAATCAAAGGACTTGCCTGGTATACCAGATCGATTATCGACCTTCCTAAACCCAAATTGCATTTCAATTCCACCATATACGCGTTTTAATTCGAATTCAAGCAGTGTTGACTTCTCGAAGTCAAACCTAACCAAATCAGTTTCAAATCAAACGATTGAACGCGTTTAAACGTCCGCAAATCACGCGCGAACAATCCTTGCATGATTCCAGACCTTAAACTCGACTCAATTCATCATCAATCAGTTGAATTCGCACGAAATCCGCAATGCCAACTGTTTCCCCGTTAATCCGAATTGATTTGAACCTTTAATGTGGAATTGAACAAATCAAAGCATTCACGCACCTTCGTATATCCCCTCACAAACTCTCTAAACACACGCCCGCACCTCATTCCACTTTGGGACCTCGATCGATAATCAAGAACAGTGGATCTGTCTTTCCAGCCATTCTCACTCCTTGCTCCACCACTACGGGTAATTCCTATACCTCTATTTTCGTTTTGATCCCAGGAGCATAAGCCCCATGATTCCGGGTTCAATCGGGGGCTTAATCGAATCGATTAAAGGGTTAGGGTTTACGATTACGAATTGGGGAAGAAATGGTTCAGGGAGTGTTTGTTAAAGGATAAAGCAAACGAATACTTACCAAGGTTTCCACCCGGTTCCACCGGTTAATACCCAAGACCCGTAAACTTGTGGTCGCGGGTTCTAAACCCACAACCCACATATAACAGCCCTTTTTGCGCACACACTAAAAACAGACCCGACCCCCTACCTGGAACACGCTATATGCAAATCCAACCGGAGTATTTTTACAACTAGACTCCCTGGTCCAGTGGTTGGGATGATAGCCACACACAGCAGCCACCCGGGTTCGAACCGGGTGGGCTGCTTTCTTTTTTTAGAACAGTTTTAATAAACAAATAAATTCTATAAAAATTATTTTATAAACTTAACATTTTTTTTTTGATCAGATTTAAAACAGAAGATTACAATTGCTAACATAAAACAACTATTTTTATAAATTAAATTGTTTAGCACCTCATTGTAACCATTTAGAAATTTATTTTTATACTACAAAACAAAATACTTAAATATCAAATTTTATAAGAATTATGACAAGATTTTTTTTTATAAAATACCTTATCATAAAACAAAGTTTATAAATAATTTGCTTCTATTAATTTATATGGTTTAGACCATATTTAAACAAATATGACTTTTTCTAAATATATATTAATACACGTTACATTTTGCATATTTTTAACATACTATTATAACAACAAATAAATAAATAAAATTTATTACCTTATACACTAATAAATTCACTTAGGTTTTCTTTAAATTATATTTTGACACATCGTCATAAATAAATAGATTTATTTTAATATAATCACATTACTTTTAAACAAGACTTATTAGTTTGAAGAAATGAATAAAAGGAATTTTATTCATTTAAATATTTAAACCCTAAAAGCAATTATATTTTTACAAACTACTTTGATCTTATATTTTTATCAACCTATACCTTTTTACATGAAACGACTCAATCTTCGTACATATCAAAACCCTATGAACTTTGGAACAAGACTCAGACTTTGTGTACATTATTAATTCAAATCCATACGTTTCAATCTAGGTTAACTCGTGATTTCGAGAATCACTTGAGCTGCATAGTTGCTCTTGTTGCCTACACATCTGATACATGTGAGTTTTACATAGCCCCTTTTTTTCATTTTTGCACTTTTTGGGGTGAAACATGATTACTCAACAAATATTATTTGCAATTACACACGTACGATTCTACACTATGATCATATGTGTTTATTTATGCTTTATGCTTGAATGCTAAATGTTAAGGCTACATATACATGATATACACGTGCAAACACAAATACATTACTTCAGGCTAATATGTGTTGTTATGCCCTACATTAGGATAACATGTGTTGTTATGCCCTACATTTACATCAGGATAACATGTGTTGTTATGCCCTACATTAGGATAACATGTGTTGTTATGCCCTTCAATTACAAAGTTTCATTTGTGCAACTAGCTTAACTTAGATTCTCCATAAATGCTTTATAAACCATGCATCATATGAATTGTACACAAAACATTTGAACTTTACTTGTGGTGTCAAAACATGCTCACCAACTATTTATAGTTGACCCTCTCATTTTATCATGTTTCAGGTACAGATGTTTGAGTTAAGATTTCAAGTCACTTCACTTAGGATTGAGGACCTAGTTTAAATTTAATAAAGTATTTATGTATTTTTATTCTTGTAAGAGTTGTACTTGATTACTTAAGCTATGAAATGAAACTTATTGTTTAATTATCACAACTTTAGTAAACCATGAGCTTATGAACAGTCTACATGTCCCGCCCCGACGTTTCCGCCGTCGGTTGGGGTGTGACAGATTGGTATCAGAGCCAGGTTATAGGGAATTAGGTTATTAGACACTTTTGACCTAGACTATAACCTCAGGACACCCATTTATGCCATGCTCTATGAATCTATGATATGCTACATGCTATGTGCTACATGTTTAATATATTATGTGACTTATTAGGTTTCACCTAAATAATAAATTAAAAACAATAATATCCTTACCCTTATCCTAAGCCTCAATCTTTCTACTACGTCACTACCATCATAGCATGTGGAACGTCATAAATCTATTAAACTTCTTTTCACACCTCGTTAGGGTTTTAAACTTTGTTAACTAGTAGAGGAAACGTGCAATCTGGAAGGGTGACACCTGTATTCTGGGTTTTCTGTCTAGGAAAGCATTTCGTATAAATCCCAATCAACCGAGGGACCCGTATGCTTTCCTGGGAATTCTCGGGATGAGTGTTACTTATAGGCTAAAGCACGTCTCCTTGAAAGTTATATAAGTCTAATTAACCTCAATGTGTCATAGTATTCATGTGATTATGTCACTATTGAGTACAATCCAAACTATGATTAACCTTTTTATTTAATATCTTATCCTTTTAAATCCAAGCAACTTTCACAAGTTCTCATATCTTTCTTGTCTTGTGTAAATCTGTAGAATGCCTCCCCGTCGTGCTGCCATGACCAACAACAACACTGATATTGCTGCTATCCTTGCACAACTTGTAACTCAACTCACCCAAGCCAATGGAGCCGCCAATGGTAACCATGGAACTAATGGTGGTGGTGGTGCCAACCCACCACAATGCACCTTCAAGCACTTCAACTCCTGTAGTCCTCTTAAGTTCTATGGTACTGAGAGAGCCACAGCACTCCTTCAATGGTTTGAAAGCATTGAAAGCACCTTTCTCAACAGTGATTGCCCTGACCATCTTCGGGTTCGCTATGCCACCAGCGTCTTTCAGAAACGGGCGCTCACTTGGTGGAATGGTGAGAAGAGGAACCGGGGTGTGGATGTGACCATGGCCTTGCCATGGAATGAAGTTAAGAGACTCATGACCGAGGAGTTCTGTCCTCGTAATGAAATGAAGAAGTTGGAGGCTGAGTTTTGGGATCTTACCCAAGACAGTGGTGAAAGTTTAGCCTACACAACTCGTTTCCATGAGTTAAGCCTTCTAGTACCCCACATGGTCACTCCACTAACTCGGAGTATTGAGAAGTACATCGGTGGTCTACCCATGAAAATCCAAGATACAGTCCTAGGAAGAAATCCAGCTACACTTGAAGACGCTATCCGCTTAGCTGCCACATTAACCGATAACCATGTGAAGGCGGGTACACTAACAAGGAAAGGCGCAAAGAAAGTCACTGACCCAACAGCCTCTTATGAACCCTCTAAAGAAGACAAGCCCAAAACCCCTCACTTTAATAAGAAACGTAACTTTGCTGTCATTACCCCTGCTGTACCTATCAACCAAGTAGCTCCCCTAGCCCAAAACCAGAATAAGAAACCATATGCAGGCAACAACCCTCTGTGCAACACATGCAACTATCACCACTTCCCAAACATGCCATGCCGTCTATGTGCCAATTGTGTAAGGTATGGTCATGTAGCAAACACTTGTCAATCCAGACCACCTGTTAGTCAAATCCACCAAGGGAACCGAGCCAATCAACAAGTTGCCAATCAAGTCGTACCAGCCATTACTAATGGGCGTGCATGTTATGAATGTGGTAATCCAAACCACTTCAAAAACCAATGCCCAAGGATAGCCAATGCAAACCAAGGTGGTGCTCGTGGGCGTGCCTTCAACATAAACGCTAATGAAACTCAAGACAATGCCGAGGCAGAAAATGAAACCAATTGAAGCTAATGCAAGATGGAGTCGAATAAGGATCTAACCTGGAATAAATTATGTATTGAAATCCTTTATGTTATTTATGTCGTTATCAGAACTATTTACATCTACTACGGTTTGTCACTATAAACTTGAACTTGCTAGCCAACTTCAGAAAGTGAATCATTTCGCCATTAACCGTCCATAAAAGCACTAACGAATTTAAAAGTTAAAACTCATCTACCCACATTGTACATAAACACCGAGCAATATCGATTTCAAAAATTCGATAGTTTACATTACTCACGAAATCTAATAACTTACAAATGAATACTCACATGATGCATGAAAACTTAGTTGATATTAAATTGTTCACAACCTACGTGAAATTTATTTGTTTACAACATGCATGATATTAAATTGTTCACAACCTACGTGAAATTTATTTGTTTACAACATGCATGATATTAAATTGTTCACATGAAGCATGAAACCAAATTTGCTTACAATGTGCATGACACTAGATCATACATGGAACTTATGTGCATACATTATGTACGAATCTTGATTGTTTACATTACATCATACACTAGGCATGATTATTCACCTTATCCATAAAAACTACTCGGGGTTTGACGTAGTCTTGTTCAAACACGAGGAGACTATAGAACCCTAACTTATGTCACGTTATTACTCTTTAGTACCTGATCGACTCTACTATCTATGAACATAGTTATTTGTTAGCAACACATACGTGAAAACACTAGTTACGAATTATGTGATTTTGTGTTACCCCGTGGACCCCACACACAATGGGATAAACTATGTGGACCATGCGACGATTTGGATAATTACGGGTGCACACGTAATTATAAAAATCAGCGCATGGAAGACATAGTAAAACCTGTTGTGTGTTATGACATGGAACCTATCGTGGTACATAATAACAAAACTAATGTGATATGATAAGGACATGGTGGATACACCGCTGGTACTTCCTATATATAAGTGTCCTGTCATAAAATCAGACGTAGCGTTATTCTTGCCATGTAAAGTTTTATGTTGTTTGACGGGGCCAATGTTTGTGAAATTTTTTTTTTACCCACTGATAATTCCTGAACATATTAGATTACATTTTAAACAAACCCTGATTATCAAATTCCCATCGTTCTCATAACGAGTGATGCAATTCTATCTTCGGAGTCCAAAACAATCTCCTCCTTAAGTTCATTTCAAAACTAAATCCACTATCAATTGTGCCTGACCTTGAGAAATAAACCTGAATCTTTTTATCAATTGTACTCCTCAAACCGATAGTAAAGACCCGTCTAAAAAAAAATCAAAACGCTCACCTCTTTTCAAATTCAATAGCCTTCACTAGCTAAATTTCGGGACGAAATTCCCTTAACATGGGGAGACTGTAACATCCATGATTTTCCATACCATAATTTTTCTTCATTAACAATAATTAACACCAGAAGTCTCGTACTTGTTCAAACCCATAATGTCACATTTCTTATTATTATACTTATATATCAGTTCAATCCTTTTCGAACCTTGCATCGCGTTTCGTCCCTCTAAAACACAGGTAAATATGTATGACTATTTACAAAATTATGTATTCAAATATATTTATACGTTCGAAATTATTAAACTATATAATAATATTGTCTTAGTTTTATACAAAAATATATATATATGTGGTTTTATATATATATTCAACATTTTTAAATAAACCATTTTAAAATTTATAATATAATTAGTTACACTTTAAACAAATCGGTTGAAACTCTTTGAACACATGAACCCTTAAAGTTGAAACCTTTACATCTCAATTTTGACCCCTTTTATTTTTAATTGATATAGTTTGACTTCCTGAAGTCAAACAACCCGGATCATTGCAAATCCATTGTAAAATTCGATCAAACCCTGTAATCAAAGGACTTGCCTGGTATACCAGATCGATTATCGACCTTCCTAAACCCAAATTGCATTTCAATTCCACCATATACGCGTTTTAATTCGAATTCAAGCAGTGTTGACTTCTCGAAGTCAAACCTAACCAAATCAGTTTCAAATCAAACGATTGAACGCGTTTAAACGTCCGCAAATCATGCGCGAACAATCCTCGCATGATTCCAGACCTTAAACTCGACTCAATTCATCATCAATCAGTTGAATTCGCACGAAATCCGCAATGCCAACTGTTTCCCCATTAATCCGAATTGATTTGAACCTTTAATGTGGAATTGAACAAATCAAAGCATTCACGCACCTTCGTATATCCCCTCACAAACTCTCTAAACACACGCTCGCACCTCATTCCACTTTGGGACCTCGATCGATAATCAAGAACAGCGGATCTGTCTTTCCAGCCATTCACACTCCTTGCTCCACCACTACGGGTAATTCCTATACCTCTATTTTCGTTTTGATCCCAGGAGCATAAGCCCCATGATTCCGGGTTCAATCGGGGGCTTAATCGAATCGATTAAAGGGTTAGGGTTTACGATTACGAATTGGGGAAGAAAGGGTCCAGGGAGTGTTTGTTAAAGGATTAAGCAAACGAATACTTACCAAGGTTTCCACCCGGTTCCACCAGTTAATACACAAGACCCGTAAACTTGTGGTCGCGGGTTCTAAACCCACAACCCGCATATAACAGCCCTTTTTGCATACACACTAAAAACAGACCCGGCCCCCTACCTGGAACACGTTATATGCAAATCCAACCGGAGTATTTTACAACTAGACTCCCTGGTCCAGTGGTTGGGATGATAGCCACACACAGCAGCCACCCGGGTTCGAACCGGGTGGGCTGCTTTCTTTTTTTAGAACAGTTTTAATAAACAAATAAATTCTATAAAAATTATTTTATAAACTTAACATTTTTTTTTTATCAGATTTAAAACAGAAGATTACAATTGCTAAGATAAAACAACTATTTTTATAAATTAAATTGTTTAGCACCTCATTGTAACCATTTAGAAATTTATTTTTATGCTACAAAACAAAATACTTAAATATCAAATTTTATAAGAATTATGACAAGATTTTTTTTTATAAAATACCTTATCATAAAACAAAATTTATAAATAATTTGCTTCTATTAATTTATATGGTTTAGACCATATTTAAACAAATATGACTTTTTCTAAATATATATTAATACACGTTACATTTTGCATATTTTTAACATACTATTATAACAACAAATAAATAAATAAAATTTATTACCTTATACACTAATAAATTCACTTAGGTTTTCTTTAAATTATATTTTGACACATCGTCATAAATAAATAGATTTATTTTAATATAATCACATTACTTTTAAACAAGACTTATTAGTTTGAAGAAATGAATAAAAGGAATTTTATTCATTTAAATATTTAAACCCTAAAAGCAATTATATTTTTACAAACTACTTTGATCTTATATTTTTATCAACCTATACCTTTTTACATGAAACGACTCAATCTTCGTACATATCAAAACCCTATGAACTTTGGAACAAGACCCAGACTTTGTGTACATTATTAATTCAAATCCATACGTTTCAATCTAGGTTAACTCGTGATTTCGAGAATCACTTGAGTTGCATAGTTGCTCTTGTTGCCTACACATCTGATACATGTGAGTTTTACATAGCCCCTTTTTTTCATTTTTGCACTTTTTGGGGTGAAACATGATTACTCAACAAATATTATTTGCAATTACACACGTACGATTCTACACTATGATCATATGTGTTTATTTATGCTTTATGCTTGAATGCTAAATGTTAAGGCTACATATACATGATATACACGTGCAAACACAAATACATTACTTCAGGCTAATATGTGTTGTTATGCCCTACATTAGGATAACATGTGTTGTTATGCCCTATATTAGGATAACATGTGTTGTTATGCCCTTCAATTACAAAGTTTCATTTGTGCAACTAGCTTAACTTAGATTATCCATAAATGCTTTATAAACCATGCATCATATGAATTGTACACAAAACATTTGAACTTTACTTGTGGTGTCAAAACCTATGTATGCTCACCAACTATTTATAGTTGACCCTCTCATTTTATCATGTTTCAGGTACAGATGTTTGAGTTAAGATTTCAAGTCACTTCACTTAGGATTGAGGACCTAGTTTAAATTTAATAAAGTATTTATGTATTTTTATTCTTGTAAGAGTTGTACTTGATTACTTGAGCTATGAAATGAAACTTATTGTTTAATTATCACAACTTTAGTAAACCATGAGCTTATGAACAGTCTACATGTCCCGCCCCGACGTTTCCGCCGTCGGTTGGGGTGTGACATATATCATTTCCAAATTGCATAATATCTTAACCACTTCCTCATTTGCTTCATACATGTCTTTCACATCTACTGATCGTGCACAAATTTTTTGAAAGAATGTGCAAACGTCAGTGATTGTTGTTGAAACATTTTTGTGCAGACCCGCTCGTACCCCTATTGGCAGCAATCGTTGCATTAGGATGTGATAATCATGGGACTTTAACCCAATTATATTTGAATCATTGTGAAGTACCTTATTTTTGAAATTCGATCCAAATCCATCGGGCAGTCTTACTCCTCGAATAAACTTGCAAAAGCGTTCTCGATCACTGGGTGTGAAAGAGTAAGGAGCTTGTGGTTGGTAAAACTTGTTGTTTTTTTGTGTTAGCCATAGGTTATGCCGAATACCCATATTTTCCAAGTCTTTGCGGGCTTTGTGTGTGTCTTTTGATTTATCGTTTATCAACAAAGTACCCAATAAACTCTCACACACATTTTTCTACATGTGCATAACATCAAGATTGTGTTTTAAAAGAAGAGAAGACTAATAATCCAGCTCAAAGAAGATACTTCGTTTAGTCCAATTCAACTCTGATGCAAGGCGCTTTCGTTTTATCCCTCCATGCATTCGATGTTTCCCCGGGACACGATCTGGGAGACTTTTTAGTTGTTCTAATATTTGAGCATTACTCAATCGTCGGGGAGGATGTCTTGTCTCTTTCTTGCCATCAAACGACAGATCGTTCCTCCACTTATGCTTTTTAGGCAAGAATCTTCTGTGTCCAATAAAAGCTATCTTATTCGTTATAGCGCACGAAGGTGTGTCAATGTTACACGTAGGGCATGCTTTATAACCTTGACCACTCCATCCAGACAAGCTACTACGAGCAGGATAATCATTGATAGTCCATAACAGTGCGGCATGCATCCTAAATACAGTTTTGGTTGATGCATCTCTCACCTGGACTCCTTCAGCCCACAACATTTTCAACTCATCAACCAAAGGCCTTAAGAAAACATCAATGTCTTTACTAGGTGATTTAGGCCCGGGAATTAGCAAGGTTAACATGAAAGAAGACTCTTTCATACATAACCACGGTGGTGTATTATATGTTGTTAACACTACCGGCCACATACTGTAAGTCTGACTCATGTTACCGAACGGATTAAAACCATCGGCAGCCAAACCTAAGCGGACATTCCTTGGTTCTTTAGCAAAATCCGGATATCTCTCATCAAATTCTTGCCATTCCTTCCCATCAACCGGATGTCGCATCATACCATCCGTTGAGCGTCCAGTATTATGCCAGATCATATCTTTTGCCGTTAATCTTGAACTATACCTTCGTCGAAGCCGTGAAGTTAAAGGAAAGTAGCGCAACACTTTCTGTGGTACTTTCTTCCCCTTTGTGTTTTTGTCAACCCATCTGCTCTCATTACAAACCGGACAGTTTTGCATTGATTCATTCTCCTTCCAAAACAGTGCACAATCATTAATGCAAGCATGGATAGACTGATATCCTAACCCAATCTTACTCAGTTTTTTCTTAGCTTCATAATGTGACGCTGGAACGTGATTTTCCTTCGGCAATGCAGTTTGTAGAAGCTCTAACAGTTGGTCAAACGAACTATTCGTCCATTTGTTGATAACTTTGATATGCATCAATTTGGCTATGAAGTTTAGGGAAGACATTTGACTACAACCGGGGTATAACTCCTTATTTAGCTCCTCAAACAATGCATCAAACTCTGGGTATAAACCAGTTCCATCTGTATTTTGCTCTGCCATCACATCATCTATGGCATCAAACATCTCATTATTTGTTGTTGTAATTATTGGAGGAGTTGGTGTTGTTCTTGGGGCAAAAAGTGATGCTATCTCTGCCGCACGAGGATGCTGTTCACCATGATAAATCCAATTCTGATATGATTGTAGAAACCCAAGGTCATGTATGTGGCCATATATCGTGTTCAAATCCTGTCGACACGCATTACAACAACGTCTACACGGGCAAAACGCTCTACCCCGACCGTCGACATGGTTCTTGGCCGTCTCTATAAAGTTGCGAAGACCGCTTAAGAATGCCGAAGAATTCCGATTTCCCAGTGTAACCCAGCTTTTATCAATTGCCATATCTAGTGTTATAAGCATACACATATACGTGCATGTAATAAATGATATAAATGAATGTATATGATTTGATCGGTACTCTAAGGCGGTGGATCCTGACCCACTTTTTGAATATTCTATCTCATATGTATACATTTTATCGAGTTGACTATTTAAGAAAAATCAGCTGCATTTCCCCTTAACTCCCCAAGTATGCAAATAAACCGCAAACTCGAAGGAGTAAGGAGAAATAGCTACCAATTTTATCTTAAATGTCAACCCGTTAAAATGTATACATATCCTAAATGAGATAGAATATTCAAAAAGCAGTCCCAAAGGGGACAATCCAAAATTTATCCCTATTAGATAAATTTTGGACGGGTATATTCTAAAGGGTTATCCTAAATAAACATACTAGTGTACACAACATGATACGTACATAAAGGTATAAAAGTCGGGATGCGTACCTTAAAAAAATTCAATGAAACACAAATAAGATATTATTCACACCTCTCCAACCGCAATGAGTTCCGAACTTGCAACAAAATTAAATAAAGTTACATATACATACAAATATATATACATACATTCACAATTACATAAATACATACACAATTATATACATACAAATCATACAATTACATAATCATACATACAAACATACATAAATAAATGCCCAAATTCTAAAATTATATACACAAACACAATTACATACATAGCCTTTACAAACATACATAAAAAATGGCCAAATAAATATTTATAAACATAATATACATACATATCCTTTACAAACATACATAAACAATTGTCAAATTCCCAAATTACATATATAAACACAATTCCATACATAAACATAATAAATGCCCAAATTTCCCAAATTTTCATCTAAACCTAATTTAATCATAAAATTTCATAAATATTTATAAAATCATACATCTAAATCATATATACATACATACAAATAAACACAACAATATACATACAAACATGCATCCAAATTCCCAAATTTCATCTAAACCTAATTCACATCTAAACCTAATTTCATAAATATTTATAAAATCATACATCTAAATCATATATACATACATACAAAATAAACATAACAATATACATACAAACATAATCTAAACATAATTTATAAAAAAATTACTAACCAAGTTTGCAAATATCTTCAAATAGCTTGAAATCCTCAAACACTTGTCAAATCTTCAAACACCTAACAAAAAACAAAGAAATTAACCAAAATACCCAAAAATTTTGATTTTATTGTCAAAATTGAAACATATATGTTAACTAACCTTAAAAACCGAGAGATTAGTGAAAATTGCTCCACAAAACACCTCAAAAACGCGAAATCGCCAAAGAGAGAGATGAGAGAGTTTTGTAATGTTTTTGGGTGAAAATGGGAAGCAGAAACCTGTCTGTTGGGTTAGGGCACGCTGAGACCTATACCGACGACATGTCGTCGGTATAGCTGCGATTGTCGGCGCCATAGGATCCTGTGCCGACGACATGTCGTCGGTATAGGTCTTCTTAGAGTTTTAACCGGTCAATAAAGTAAATGACCTATACCGACGACATGTCGTCGGTATAGGGTTTTCCCAAAATTGTTTTTAATTAAAAAAAAAAACCCACCGACGAAAACGTTTTAATAAAAGAATAAACAAAAAAAAAATTTATACTATACCGACGACAGTCGTCGGTATAGGTTTTCCCCAATTTTTCACCGGGCGCCAAGTTTTCCCTCCATACGGCACAACCCTGTGCCGACGACATGTCGTCGGTATAGGGTTTCACTTCTCAAAATTTGTGATTAACCTATCCTGACGACATGTCGTCGGCACAGGGTGACCTATACCGACGACAATTGTCGTCGGGATAGGGTCCGTTGGCATAGGGTTTTTTTCTTGTAGTGATTTCGTGTTTCAATATAAATTTAATTTAAAACTAAGTTGTGCGTAATAATATACAAGTTGTCGAATCATAAACATATAAGCCGTTAAAGCTGCTTAACGATTTCGTTTTTTTTTACGTTTTGTTTTTCTTTTACAACCTTGAAAATATGATGTTTTATAAAATTCTGATTTTGCCGTTGCGACATGTTTATCTTTAATGTTTTATAAAAAATTTTGTTGTTGCGACATGGTTATTTTTAACAGTGTTTTCGCAAGGTGAATACAAATATACAAGTTGTCGAAACCGAGTCTCTCAAACATTAAGAATCCGCCGCAAATTTTGCCCAATAGTTTACTCTTAAAAAGGAAGACATGTGCATTATTTTATTTATTTTCAAACAATAATTCATTATTACAATAGTACCACCATAGAACGGGCTTTTAGTGACGACCAAAATCATTGCAAAAGACAGCCAAAACCCTCAACTTCTCATGCAAGTTTCGTGGCATCAAGTTAGCATCCAATCACCCGATCATCATACATACATATTAAAGAAAATTTCATGCTCACCATATATAACATCCGGTATCTCGTACCAACAACATTGTCTGATTTGCCCAATAGGAGCTCACCATCCCTGGATTATTTCCACCGAGCACGTTTAACTGTGGAGTTCTCATCTCATACACAGTCAATGAGTCCAAACCGCGTTGTTAGTATTTTAAGCACGGCATTCCTTATAAACCCAACATCTCTCATTTCCACGGTCGATGTGGGATTTTCCTAGGATGTTACACCATAATACAAAAGAGGGTGAGGAGAAATTTAATTAGTAGTGATGAAAAGTGGTATGTATACTCTCGAAATCTTTCTCAGCTCGATTTTAAGTTATAAGAACCCGGTTTTTACTAAAAGCCGAGCCCTATATGCTTTTGAATGTTTCACAAGATGTTATTTTGGGGTAATTAATATGACCCGGTTGTTTGGTAAAATACAGTGTTCCATTATATATTTAAACTAGTAATTTGCCCGACGCGTTGCGGTCGGCGCGAGTAGTGACTTGTTAAGCAGCGGACGCAACGTCTTCGAACTTAAAAAAAAGGAAGCTAAACCGTTAAACAAATTAAAGTTTTCTAAAACCCTAAAAAAACGGACACAAAACCGCTTCGAAACCTTTTAAAAAAACTAAACAGTTAAATAAATAAAAGTCTTTCAAGAGACACTCGCATTACGGCGCGTTAACTCGCACGTAGCGGCACGTTAAAACACACAATACATAAAAAAAACATTGAATAGAACGTTGATAATATTAAAGATATTATATACAAACACGAAACCGTTAAAGAAGGTAATGTGTACGAAATAAATAAACGTATTCGAAACTTATATAAAAAACTCACATTTACGCTAGTATCATTAAAAAAAGTTTATACAAATTTTTTTTTAAACCGTAACGAAGTTGTTAAAAAAAGTTAACCGTATGAAAATTAGAAAACGAAAGTAAACAGTTAAAAAAAGTAAAGAGTTAAAAGAAAATTCTGAACGAAGTACGTAGCTGTTTAGACAACGTGTACACTATCACGCGTAACTCCGTTTTGAACGAAACTTACATCGAAACGTAGATAAATAAAATGTGTCGCAACGATATATCCGGAATTTTATAAAACATAATATTTTAAGAGTTATAAACGAAAATGTTTTTAATTAAATGTTATTATCATCTAAACGGGATTTTAGTTTATGCAATTAATGATAACTTAATAAAAATTCAATGTATGTACACAATGTTTTAAATGGAAAAGATAGAAATATTAAAATTGAAAGTTAAAGAAACGTTGCAATTTTGAAAGAAATTTGCAAAACAAATTTATTTACTTCACAAGAAAAGAACAAAGCAACATTTCAACCAAACACGTGTCCATTATTTTTCATGATACCTCACATGTGTACCACTAGAAAAGGACAAAAATAATTGTGCATTAAGTGTTTGTACATTATGCAAGAACTCTTCTTAATATGAGAATTGTAAGTAATCTAATTTGTATTAAGTTTAATCTAAACTTTCTTAATGAAAAAAAAAACTCAGTTCTTTCTTCTAGAAAAATAAAAATTTTGAAATATAATAGAACATTGTTACTTATTTTCTAATTGTAATACAGTCGCTTAATTATTTGTGTGAAGCCGAATCAGATATTAAAACATGTTTTAATTTAAATAATGGATTATATTTATTAGAACACATGGTTGATTGGTTGTGTAATCATAAAACATAGTTATTATCAAAACTAGACGTATATAGAGGGAACATTAAATAAAAAGTGGATTTTGTCTAAGTAGACTAAAAATAATTTTTAAAAACTCGATATCCGGCTCATACGAACTCTGATTGAACTTATTTAAGCGGCATTGGAACCGTCACGTCGAGCTTTACTATCTTAGCTTTTAGGGTTTAGCTTTTAGGGTTTAGCTTTTAGGTTTTAGCTTTAGGGTTTAGTTTTGTAGGTTTAGATTTTAGGATTTCGCTTTTAGGTTTTAGTTTTAAGGTTTAGCTTTAGGTTTTAGCGTTTTTAGCTTGAAATTTAGCTTTTAGAGTTTAGCTTTTAGGTTTTAGCCTTAGGGTTTAGCTTTAGGGTTTAGCTTTAGGGTTTAGGGTTTAAGGATTGATGTTTAATGTTCGACGAGCCGGTTCCAATGCCATTGGAATAAGTTCAATCGGAGTTCGTTAGAGCCGGATATTTAATTTTTAGGCTACTTAGACAAAATCCCCTTTTTAGGGGATCCTCCCTCGACGTTTATATATATATATATGCTTTTTTGAAATGTTAATGGCAACTACGAGAAAGGAGCATGAGCACAAGATTTCGATTCTATTTTCCCTTCTAAAGTACACACCATTAATTAAACATGTTGCGTTGATTAAGACTTTTGTGCAAGCTGACTTTCTAACTCACTTGAATCCCCACGTACAGGGTTATTAAAACCCAACATACACTCACCAAGTTCTTCACATCCACCATAAACAAATTAAAATGTGGCGCAGAAGCTCATCTTCGCATACACCACCGGCAGCGAAAGAAAAGCAACGCAGAGATCATATGAAGGACCTCTACTCCACACTAGCTACTCTCCTTCATCTTCAATCGCATGTATAACTCTCTATCTCTATAGATATACATGCACTATAATAATTGATATTGACACAATCAGTGGCGGACCTACAATTTTTTTTATGGGTGTCGGAAATTCGGTTGTTCAGATGACTATAAAAAGATATTTTCTCAGTCTACAGTCGCTTGTTTCTGTTTCACTAAATCACGTTCGATGAAGAGGGGGACGGTATGATAAGGCCAGTTAATTGTTTAGAATGGATTAGATGGCTTAGGGTAAAAGGTTATTTGGTTAAATGGTTAGTGGACTAGTGAACTTAATTGTTTATAAAGCTTATTAATGGGTATGCCCAATTAACTAATTAATTTATAACAGGTTTATATTTGCTAATTAGTTTATAATAATTAATACGTTTATATTGTAAAATTTTAAAGTTTTAAATTAATTTTTTTGGGTGTCGTATTGGTCAAAAAAATTTCATGGGGGTCGTTGTCAAAATTTTTGGGGATCGCTCATCAGGATTAGATCGCACATATAACAAACAATTTTTTTTACATGGGGGTCGGGCGACACCCATCCCAACTATGTGGGTACGCCACTGGACACAGAGGGGGAAATGCAACTTTCCTTATAATTGGGTCAAAACCTTCTCTACCAGGACGCGTGTTGCTTGGGCGAGCAATGGGTAGTAACCCATCAGGGACAGAGCGAACAATATTCTGGCACGTTTTACTTGGATTATTACATCGACTGAACTCAACTTTCCATTCGAGTATCTCATGTGTAATGTTTTACGAAGGTTATCGAGTGCACCCACATGCACTCGATCGGTTTACATTTGTGTATATATGATTTACCAAAATTAAACGTATAATCTAGTGAAGTAGAGAATGAATGTATGGAATCAATAGATAAGATTGATGTCCTGGTAAATTCTTGAATCTCTAACTCGCAGGCTTACATGAACTCAACTCGACTTGATAATGCGTTATTAATAATACATTAGTGAATCAGGACCTTTTTTCATTGGGGTCTGAAAAGAGTTTTACCGGGAAAAAATAACCTCGTATTAAGTCGGGTCATGAAGTGTTTAGGTTTTAAAGGTGATCAACTTTGGACTTATTTCAATTTTGGTTTTGAGTAATTGGAAAAAAAAAGCATCCTACAAGGTCGTTTAACTCGACTTTTAAGACAAATGCTATCAAGCACTCTAACCATGCGTCTGCTCTTTGTTCAATCACATAAATTAATTTATTTACAGGAGTCATCATCCGAAAAACTAATTTCGAAACAATGAAAACTTCAAAACCTATATAAAAACACCATAAGTACGTAGTAATAATAAAAAAATTAACGTATAAAAAGTGCAAGGTCCCTTAACCTGGCCCCTGTAAGGTGGCTCCGCCCGTATTAACATCTGATGCTTGCATATTATATGAAAAACCCTCGGTACAAAAAAACTGAAAAATTTGCGACAGCAGATTTCGTAAGAAATTTGTCGGAATTGGCTGTTAGCGACAAGTTTCGATAAAAAAATGTTTGTTGAAAAAACCCCGTAGCAAAGGTTTTTGTGACAAAATCCTGGCTAATTTTCCGACGAATTAGCGACAAATGCATTTCGTCGGTAATTTTCGACAATATTCCGACGATTATCTTAAATAAATAAGTTAACTTATTTAATAAATTTGTCGGAAAATCGTAGGAAATCTTATGGTTAACTTGTGGAAACTTTCCTACGAGTTTCCGACAAAAATCTTATTTAATAAAATAACTTATTTAATATTTTTTTTGTTTTTGTTTTGTCGAAAAGTTGTCGCTAACTTGTGGAAAATTTCTTTTGTTGTTAGTTTATCAGAAAATTTTGTAAAAAATATACATGTTTTCTAGTAGTGTGGACATGCATAAACACTAGCATAAATTAATATTCGGATGATTACAGGGGAGAAAGTCGTTGCTGGAGTTCTTGGATAGAGCGACCACGTCATTGAAACAGTTGAAGGAAAGAGTAGAAAGATTGAAGGTTAAGAAAGAAGAGCTAGAAAAGGAAGTTAACCAAAATGGTGAGTCTAGCAATAACCAACAGAGGTTAAAGGTGGTTCGAGTGACGGAATCAGAGGATTTGCACTTAGAGGTTAACTTGATATTGACGGTGAATAACAAGAAAGTGGTGCCATTTGAAGTGTTGAGAGTCATAGAGCAAGGTGGTGCTGAGATTATAAGTTCTAGTTTCAGTACCGTCGGCCACCACATCTACTGCACCATTCATGCTCAGGTCTTCATCATCTTCTATCACTTTCTAAAACCCTTTTGTTATATGCATGTATATGCATTATGCATGCATGCAGTGGCGAAGCTTGAAAAAAAAACGCAGGGGGGCTGGGATTTTTTTTTTCCTATCAGGGGGGCCGAAACTATAAGATTTTTAGTTAAAACCGAGATTTTAGAGGTGTGATTAAAACTATTTATTAAACTAGTTTTTTTTAGAACTTATCATGCTTTTCTTTATATACTCTTTCTTATTTTTTCAATTAATTCATTATATGTATTTGTTTATTGTTTTTTTTTCAAATAAAGCATTATAATTTTCTTTTGTTTTTCAATCAACCTATATGCTTCTTTTTTTATTTATTTTTTCAATCAACCCAATCTACATGAAACTAGTCTTGATAACCGCGCTCCGCACGTATGGCATACTAAATAAGAATATTAAAATAAATAGAAAAAAAAATAAATTTTTTTTTTGAAGAAAACAAAAATAAAAAAAAAGTTCAAAAAGAAAATAACCAAAAAAATAAATAAATAAATATATGCCCCACCCAGGGAATGTTTTAATCAAACATCCGACCATTAGTTCCACGTGGCGCAACCTACCAATTCAACGAATGAAGACCAATTAGTACTGTTAACATCTTCTTAAATTGTATATAGTTGCAATATCTATAGACTATAATCTATATGTATTTATATGTATGTAACCTAGGTCTTTCCTTGAAAAGTACTGATTTTGAAAAATAATTATTATTCTATAATACTTTGTCTAGTTAAATTATAGGTAAACTATTAACAGAAAATATAGACAATTTTATTTTTCGAGGACACACTATTTCTTTATTAAAAGATATTTAATTTTTCAACAATTGCGGTAAAAAAATTCATATTTTCATTTAAATGTACGTATTATTTTTTCAACAAAAGTATAACAGCTAACATGATAAACACGAAATGATAAACATCGTTGAATCTTTAATTATGAGTTCTAATTTAAATTATTGACATTTGAATATTGTTTTTAAAAGTTCAAAAAGCTAATAGTTTATTATAACTAATATTTAAAATATAACGTAGGTGAATAGTTACTTTTCCTTTCAATATTTGACCGCGTGTTTTTTTTTATTTTCAGTTTAAACCTTATGATATATATATAAATTTACACTTTTAGTCCGTTTCATTTTCTATTAATTTCGTTTTCATTTAATAACTTTCGTTCATTAACTGTTTCTAAATTACGGAGGGCACAGCTGTTTTAGTTTTTTTTTATTAACGTTTCGATGTAAATTTTTTTAAAACGGAGTTGTATTCAAAATCGAGTTTTTTTTATATCGTTACTATAGCGAGTGCCGTTAACATTGTGATAACGTGTGGAGTCGAATCTATTATAAGCGAACAACATAATTGTTGGTATTTGTATTATTGTAACCCGTATCGGTATTATATTTTATGGTTTTCGACGACCCGAGCCGGTAAAAAAAATTTCTTTTTTTCTTTTTTTATTATTTAGTTTTATGTTTCTGTTTTATTAAAATTATTTTTACCGTTACGCCTACGTTTTCATTTATATTTTATTAACGATGAGTCCGACACCCGCTGCGAAGCGTGGGTATAAACGAATCACGAGCGTGCAGTCCGTCAAATCCGCTTCCAAATTTCGTTTGCTTTTTTAGTTTTATTTTCTTTGGTTTTAACGCCGCTTTGACTTTATTTTTTTGGCAATCTTAAGCGATGTTGCCGCCTGTGTTTTTTTTTAGGTTTGCTTTTTACGAACGTTTGCGGCTGCATCTACGTTTAAGTTTTTTAATCGATCCACCGTCGCCGATAAATTAGTTCTAGGTTACGTTTTTAACGTTATTTTTGCGTCTGAGCATGTGGATGCGTTCAATTTTTTTCTAAAAACCGGTCCACCCCGTCGCGGAGCGAGGGGCGTGACCAACTAGTTTGTATTATGTTATGATATACTCGTCGGAAATTGCAACATAAAAAACATCACACGTTTAAGAAAAGGAAATTGAGGTGACATAATGTGTTGATTTTAAAAAGTTAATTAAAAAGAATAAAAAAAATAATAGGTTAGTTAATAAAAATAAAAAGTATAATAGGTTGATTGAAAAAAAATATATAAAAGAGAAGTATCTATTTCAAGAAAAACACATTTGGTAAATAATTTTTTCAACAACATTCATTTGGCTGAAAACTTGTTAAAATGGTTATGCCCTTAAATATAAGTGACCATTTCTAGAATAACTTTTGTTATTGAAGTCCAAAATTTCATGATAAATTCTCTTAGAAAAAAAGAGCTATTGTTACAAAAACTTTTTAGACAACTTAAACAAGTATTAAAAACTTAATTAATTTTGTGTTAAATTTTATAAGGATAACTATCATTGTTTGTCAACTTAGTTATAAGGAAAATAAGGCTGCCTAATTTTTATAACGAGAACTTTCATAAGACGAACTTGTTAAACTAAATTAAAAAAGGTGAAAAGAGTGGTTTACATACCATATATACAAGTAAACATGCATCACAATTTTGGACACTCTCTACTTAGTGTAGTTATCAAGAATCATTTTATTTCTTTTTTAATTTTGTAGGCTTTTCAAGCTCGATTAGGATTCGACACCAAACAAATAGAATCTCAATTAATGGAACTAGTTTACTAGCTGAGACAAAGTCATGATTTCTTGTTGTATTTGCACAGAAGTATAATTTCGACGGTGTATGATAGAAGTAGTATGCAATCATTCATTTCATTAACTTATTCCTATGGGTGGATGTTGGCTATGAAAAATAATTAGTGATTTAAATATAAAAAAATTCTCTAAACTATTAATTATTAAAAGTACCCTTCCATTGTAATTTTTTTATTATTAAAGTAAATTGCATTTTATGTTTTTATGTATTTGTTAAATTTTAATTTACGGCCTTAAATTAAGAAAATTATAGAAACCAACATTTCTGCTTAAATTTGTTAACAGTTTTCATCATTTTCACTAACGGAAGTCATTTTTGACGTTAAATGCAGCCATGTGTCCTTCACGTGATGGTAAAATCATCTTTTTATCGTTAATAAAAGAACAAATATTTACACTTTTGTCGTTAAAAAATACAATTTTTAACATATTTTAAAATTTTCATTACTGTTCTGGATATAAAAAATTTACTAGTTTTATAAATAATTAATGATTAAAATATAATACTCCACTATATCTTATTATTATTATTATTATATATTTTCTTTAGAGTAAACTGTCATTTTCGTCCTTTTGGTTTGGTCACTTTTACTACTTTATCCAAGAAGTTTTTTTTCTCACATGGCCATCCTCATGTTTTACAAATCTTGCTATTTTCATCCACTTCGCTAACCACATCCATATTTTAACGATAAATAAGGGACATTTAGCTAGTGTTTGGTATGTATTAATGGATGCTAGAATGGAATGAGTCATTGTGTTGCAATGAAACAAAACATGTTTGGTAATCACATATAATAGAATGGACCATTACATAAGGAATGTGATTTTTCCTTTCTAATGATTTTCATTCCTTGGGGGATGGGTGTTTTCTTTTCATTTCTTCAACGAATGAAATGATTTTATTTAATTAATGACCAAACCATGATCCGACCCATGGCCCGAACCATGTCCGGAACCATGACCCAACTCGTGACCCAAACCATGGCCCGACCATGACCCGACCCATGAGTTGACCCGTGACCTGAACCACGACCCAACCCATGCCCGGACACATGAACTGAACCATGACTCGTCCCATGACCCGAACCATGCCATGAACCATGACCCGTGCCGTGACCCGAACCATGACACGTTCCATGACCCGACCCATAGTATAAATTTATTAGTTACAAATATTTTATTTTTCATAAATTATTTTCATGTCTAAAAAACAACACGAACTAATGATTTATTTCATTCCCATAGAGTAACCAAACATGACAAGGGAATGGTAATGGTCCATTTCTTTCCCTTGTCCATTCCATTCACTTGTCCATTACATTCCTTTGTTCATTACATTACCTTATACCAAACAATTAAACCCTTAGTTTGAAAATGCCAAGCACCATCAACCAACTTCTCACATCTTTGATGATGCCACCGTCACTGTTGATATTATCCTGGGTGGATTAGCCCTCCCTTTCTCCCAATTTGAAACACAAATCCCCCCAATATCACATACATATCTCCCCACTTCCACTCGATTCCCACCCCTCTCTCTCTCATTGTCTTCTCATATGTCTATTCCATTTGCAATCGATTCAACGACGCTAAAGTGAGCTCTCCTTGTTGATCAATTCTCTTAACATGATAATGGAAACAAGATGATAAACGTGTACCTAATAATCCAGTAACCATGGAGAGGGAAGTCATCATGATCCTAATGATGATCAGCTTCCAGTTTAGGGTGTATCGTAAGGATGGTTTAGGTGAGGAAGGACCTCACGAATTAGAGATGGAAAGGGGGACGAAAACTTAATGGTGTAGGTGATTTCTGTTGGGATTCGTGCTAGGGTTTCAAAAACAATTTTAAAACGCGCAGCCGAAAAACGAGCACGAACCGATCTAGGCCTAAACCCTAGATCGCCCACCAGAAGTCCAGATGCAAGACAAATAATCAATAATCAACCATAGGGTGTTTAGGGTTATACTTTTCGTGAGTAGGATATGGCTACCGAAGATGATACACCACGTGACAACAATCTGGTCGCTAGATCCGGCTCACGAGCTAAACCTGAAACTTTAATCCACCTGTACTGTAACACCCAAAAATTTCAACCATTTTAAATCTTTCAAAACGCGCGGAAGTAGGTCCCATAAACACACTCTTGACAAAACTACACGTTTAAAAAACAACAAACGACCACGACATAAGTTGTTTTAAAACCACGAGCAACACCGTAAAGATCACAACAAGTTTTAACATCAACAAGATAGTTCTAACAAGTTTAAAGACTCCTTAATCAGGAGTTCTAACTCCAACCATTAACATCTGCCAAAACTATTGAGAATCTAATCCAACACGAAGCGTGACCCGAGACTTCAACCGGAACTTTACCTACAAAAAAACACCATAAATAAACCATTAATAATGATACAACAAGTCTCAAGACCCCCCCCCTCCCCAAAGTGTCCTAGGAAGAAAACTCAAAATTCAGCCAACATGCGTCCCACTTTAGCACTGGTAGAGCCTGCCAGGTGTCCCAGACGCCCCAAGCGTCCCACTTGGGCGTCCCATACTCCAGCCCTTGCACCAGTGTTTTGGGTAAAAATTATAAAGGCTAATTTT
The DNA here is from genome assembly GCA_023525975.1 of Smallanthus sonchifolius. Classification (NCBI taxonomy): domain Eukaryota; kingdom Viridiplantae; phylum Streptophyta; class Magnoliopsida; order Asterales; family Asteraceae; genus Smallanthus; species Smallanthus sonchifolius. Next base: position 11,984,569 of record CM042028.1, on the reverse strand, counting down.
GTAACCAAACTTAGTATGTGAGGTAGTGTCCTTGATCAAAATATGAAGCGATGAACGTAAATGTAAAAATGGACAAGATGATGTACGAGGAAAGCCCTTAATCCCTGAGGATCTCCGGCATAAAACCTCGGGAAGTGACTAAACGTCACTTGCCTCCTGATCTTTTATTAAAAACTTGAAAACAAATACAATACGAGCATTAATCGATCGAATGCTAAGTGTTATAGAGTTGTTCATGAGTGAGTTGTGTTGTGAATCAGTGTTGTGTGTCTTCTAATCGACATTACTGCTGAATAAATACAAAAAAGAATAGCTAACTAACTATCCGAGAATCCCGGACTAACTAGGTCCTCAAATGTGACCGTTATAAGCCTCTTCGCGTATATTCCACACGTGGTCCATGTCGTATTGAGCGAGTCTTCAGGGATGAAATTGACTCTGCACGTTTTACTTGCGAATAAGTCAAGATAGAAAAAGGATACAACGGTTAGCGATATAAATATTAAGGATACCGAAACCTGTCAGGATACTGAAGAATGTCGAAGGTCCAGGATCCTCAGTCATAAAAATGATCCCTAACAATTGTCCCCAAATTTAACAGCTGTCAATGTAATCGACATCTGTAAAATTTTAAAATTCAAACGGTAAGTTAATGATAAGGTTTCGATAGGACTTGTTCCAAGTTTCAATGCGATATAACCGTTGCTTTAGCAGGATATAATCAGAATTGTCCACGCCTCCTTCATTTGGATCTTTTCAAAGCTAACCAGGTAAAGATTTTTATTCCCTTCTTCGTCTCTTTCTTTAAGCCTTTTCACAATGGGTAAGAAAATGACTCCATCGGCTTCTTCTATCGTCGTTGAGACGATTGGAGATTTTGTAGACCAGGGAATCCTTGATCATTCTGATCTGGAAGCCTGTTCTTTTACTGATCAAGATATCAATCTTTTAAAATCAACTGGTGTTTTTCCCAAAAAAGTTGTGTTTAGGTCCTTCGACTCTAGGATGAAAGCTGATATGATTTCTGAAACTTGGGTCTGCTTCCTTATTTATCCTTTTACTCTGGGGATTTCGTATCCGTTCCCTCCGCTTGTGGCTGATTTCTTCAAACTTACCAGTCTGTGCTACTCCCAAGCCATGCCTAAGGTTTGGAGGATTTTGTATAACCTGGAAAAAATGAATCAGCTCCACTCTTTGACCATTGGTATCCCTGAACTGGCCCATGTGTACAATTTGAGAACTCATGGATCTTCTCGCTTTGTTCTTCAACTCAAATCTGGACTAACCCATTTGATTCAAGCTACCCAAAATGATACTGACTAGAAGGAAAAGTTTTTCTTTGTGAAGAGAGATTCGATCCCTGGTGGAAATCCTTCGCCACTCTAATGGGTTAAAAAGGGTAGGAAATAGTCAGGATACCTGCAGTTTTTAGTATTTCTAACCTGATTTTGATGATTCTTATTTTTCATGTAGCTCCGAAGTTTGCTGAATTAGTCCCTGCATGAAGTGACACAGATAAGATAATCGAAGCGTTATTAGAAATACCTACTGTGGAGAGATCTTTTCGTGTCGACTCAGCCATCAGTGAAGCTAGTTTCAATACCCAGTATTCTGAATCCAACATGACGTAAGGTAAAGAATAACTCATATTAATATTATTGTGTGTTCGTTTTAATTTTCTGTAGGGATCCCGAAATCGAGCTCTCAATTTTTCTTGTCTGATCTTGATAGCCTTCTGTCTAGAGCCACCGTCAACAAGAAGGAGGGTCCCACGCCTGCAACCACCAAATCCCGTGTTCCACTACTCCGGTCCAAAGCTTCAGGGAGTCAGAAGAGGAAAACGATGGATGTGGTAGATCTGGAGATCTTTGAGGGCATGGATTCCACTAATATTGTCAAGAAGCTTCAATCTCTGCTGAATCTGGTAAGTATTTTCAGGTATCCCTATTTCAATGTCAGGATCCCGAAATTCTTAATGTATCCGAATCTTGCAGGGTCTTGAGAAGTTGAGTGCCAACTTGGCTGTGGCGGAGAAAAATGTTGAGGAAGCCCTGGAGAAGGTCAAAGACATGAAGAAAGTCTCTACCATCAAGTCCAGGTAGTCTCTGCCATCAAGTCCAGGTACATGGAGGGGGAAATCCATACTTTGAAGGAGAAGCTGCAAGAGACCTCAACCCAGTATGAGCAGAAATTGCAGGATACTATGGATGACGCCAAGAAATATGCTGCTATGGCTATCCTTCAATCTAGGATTCATGTGGCGGAGCAGGCTGCCGTGGAAGGTTTTGACCTTACAACGTGGGATCTTCAGGGACGGCGCACTTCTATAGCCAATCTTGGTGGTGTAGTGGTGGAGGTAATCAAAGATGCTAAGGGCGTTGGAGCTAGAGGTGGTGAGAAATAGGTTGACCAGGGCGATGAGGGTAATGATGCCTAGGCCTGAGCCCTGGATATTGTGGTTCTTTAATTTGGTTGATCATGGTTGATGCTGTCTTAAAACAATTTCCTTTTATGTCTTGTGGTTGTTGAACAGTTTTACTTTTTCTTGCTCTGGGGATCCCGGTTTCGGGATATACAATTTTAGTTTTTGACTAATGGTTCAGGACTCGGGTGGATTGGTCCAACTTTTGGATGAAGCCTGGGTTACTGATCCTCCTGCATTTCTAAGATTAGTAAATGATTTGTGACTATTTGCCTTGGCTGTTATGTGGTTGATATGTTTTGACATATTCTGAGGATCTTTAAAAACAGTTGTGAGTATCTTTTTAGGATACCAGATTTTTAAATAACATTTGCAAATAACATTTAGGTTTTCATTAAACTTTAATTCAGAAAAACATACTTAGTTTCTGATAAACAGTTTGGAAGAATACCAGTTACAAACGTACAATGACTTAGTCATCAAACTTTTCGAGTGTACCCAAAGCAAATAACCTTAAATAAATACCTTTATGAAGAATCATACTAGGTATATATACATACCAGATGATGATAAGGAGGTTTAAGCATATCATATCCCTTTAGAATCCCTTAGTTGTTCCCTGTGTATAAGTGGATTATTTACTTAGTAACCATACATTAGGATCCTCAGGGATGTCACCAATCCGCTTGAGTGTCAGGATCTTGGGTCAGCATATTAATGCTAGATACTTGGGACAAACAGAAACTTAGGTTAACACATAAGTGTTAAATACTTGGGATAAGCCAAAAACTTAGGTTAACACATAAGTGTTAAATACTTGGGACAAGCCAAAAACTTAAGTTAACACATAAGTGTTAAATACTTGGGGAAGCCCGGTGATCGTAGTGACATGAAAATGTCAAAACCTTAGTTTAACACGTAAGTGTTAAATGCTTAAGCCTAGTGAATAACACGTCTGTTATTCTCGTGAGGTCCAACATATAGCCAACAGTGATGAAATTATCAGCCACTGTTACATGGACTGGTTGCACCATCTTGAACTATACTTGGATATCGTGCGTCCAAGCGGAGTGTTTAAACTCAATTCGTAGAAAGGTGAAGACCTTTAAACCTTTGAAGGGATTTAGAATACCTTAAACTTAGAGAGATGGCCAGTCTCTATCTTTTGTCAGGATCCTTGAGTATCCTTCCTGCAAAACACGAAACCTTGGTGAAGGTGAGTGTTAGCCTGGCTAACACCCCTCTGACGCTCAAGTCAGTACTTTGATAAAGAGTAATAAAGATAAAAATAATCAGGGATTGAAGATGTAACATCTATAATTTTCCGGCCCTATTTTTTATTATTTATTTATCGCCTCATGCAATAGTAACACTACACATAAACCCTGTATTTTTTCATATATATATTATGCCACATTAACTATTATTTTCTTTATTTACATGTATAAATTCGAAATCTTTTAACCTTGTATTACATATTATCTCTTTATTTTATGTATAAAATCTATAAGTATATTTACTTAGGTATATCAGTAAACATTTTATTACTATAAATGTACATAAATGCAACCCATGGATTTCAATTCATATAACTTCACACATTTTATTACTTAGGTATATCAGAATCGCCTTGATGTCAGGATCAAAAGCCCCATGGTTATCGTGCCAATCGCTGCTTAGGACGAGCCGATTTGGAGGACTAGGGTTCGGAATTTCGCGGGGCTTGGTGTATTTGGGATATTGTACCCGGTTCTTAACCAAGGCACACGCCCAGGTTCATTGGTTAAGACACTTCCCCATATCCCTGAGGTCGCGGGTTCGAGTCCCGGTGGCCTTTTTTTATTTTTTTTGGCATTTATTCCCTTTTAATGCTTTAAATGCTTATATTAATGTTTTAAAATTCTAATTAAATTTTTATAAATTTAATAAATATGTTTTGTGATCTTTATAAAAACAGAATACATAAAATAATATTTTATCTATTTTATTTTATTATAAACCCTTAAACGAACAAATTAAATGAGTTAATTCAACAAATCTAATTATGTGGTTTTAGTTAGAAAATAATAATTCTTATTAAACCAACTTTGATTAATTGTTTAAGCATTCATATTTTTAAAACACATAAATAATTATTTTAGCAAGAATAATTATTTAAAAACACTTTAAAATTTCTACTTATTCTAAATAAATGGTTATACAAAATTTAATCAATTTTATTTAACTTTTGTATTTAATTGATATCTCTTTTAATTCATTTAAACTAAAAGAGATTATTTAAATAGCGAAATTAATTATTTTATTTAGGCAAAATAAACTATTTAAACCATTTTTTCATTCCGTAAAATTATTTATTAATTATTTCTAGAATAACTATATAAATAAATCCAAACGTATTATTATATAAACTTTTCCCTAAATTGTATATTTAATTTAGAATAATTACATTCAAACCTATTGTTACTGTAAATATTACATAATTAATTAGAGTTTCTAATTAATTCTAACTAACATTATAAAACACATATATTTTCCTACAAAACTTGTACAAACCCTATATCCGAACCCGAACTCCAAAAAAAAAACCCCTAGAAACTCAAAGAGATTTAAAATTCTTTATTCTCATTAAGTCTTGAATACAAATCTACCATGTAGGTTATTTGTGAGGAATCCTCACGAAACCTATCCATCTTTAACAATTCATACTTCTCATTAGGTTAATTTCAGGTGAGTTTACATAGCCCCTTTTTCTTTTGGGGTGGAACATGTTTACAAATACATTACTTACACAATTCAGTACATTTGTTCTTATGCTATGGTCTTTATGCTTTATCTCTCAAACTTATTGGTAACCATTACATGTGTTCATGTCAGTACAGTCATTAACTTGCAACCCAAGCCTAAGGTAGTACCTAACATGATCATTTATAGGGGAATCCGATTCATTACTTAACACGAACCTTGGCGGGATGGTGTTTACATCTTACTACTTTTTCAAAAAGGCAATCAGTTGGATTGTGTAACTATTTTCCTATTACATGGCTTGATTGTACGCTTGGAACCTTGTGTGTTTTCACATTCATGCTTTAGACATGCTTTGAACATATTGAATTGTAAACCTATACTTAACTTTGTTTGGTGTCAAAACCTATGTTACTCACCAACTACTTGTATTTGACATTTACTCACATGTTTCAGGTGCACCCGTTTGAGGACAAGACTTGATCATATAGGACTTTGGACTTAGTTAAATTTAATCCGAACTTTGATTATGTTATGTTTCCCTTGTACAATGTATATTTTATTTACTTGTAATGAATACTTAATATGATGGAATAAATATTGAAACATATAAAATAGTTGATCATGTGCTTTTGAACAATCGCGTCAGCCCCGACGTATAATCCGCCGTCGGCCGGGGTGTGACAGATTGGTATCAGAGACATGATTATAGGGAATTAGGTTATTAGACACACATGACCTAGACTATAACCTAGGAGTCCCAAACATGAGTTTAACTCGTGTCTTTACTAGGAACTCCACTCTATACTCATTATACACATACTTACATCCACTTACCTATCTACGTCTACCTATTTCTATCTACGTAGTGCAAATACATGAACTGCAGCATTCAAGAGACTACATGAAACTATTTGAAACTACATGGATTACTTGAAACATGTTCTTAGTCTATAGTCTATAACCTTAGGATACCCTTTGTGTAATTATCCTACGTATTATCTAGTGTATTACATTGCATGATACAATACGAATTATCTTATGTACTATGTTACTTGATAACCTACATGTTTACAAAAACTACTACTCCTGTGATACCTTCATGCTACACTATTTGAATTGTCTGCACAATACCTATTTGATATCACTAAATTCTATCCTAAGTTTTGCCATACACTTATACACTTTCATCTTTACACATCATCACTAATCACTTATGGAAAGATTCAAACTTCTAGGCCCAAAGCCTATTAAAATTTTAAAATCCCGTCAAAGTAGAGTGCTGAAAATTAGTAGAGAACATGTGCAATCCGGAAGGGTGGATGTCTGTAACTTGGGTCTTCTGTCTAGGAAAGCATTTCATATAAATCCAAATCAACCGAAGGATCCGTATGCTTTCCTGGGAATTCCCGAAGTGAGTGTTCACATATAGGCTAAAGCATGTCTTTTTGAAAGTATATGAACCTAAATCACTTTGACTTGTCACAGTATCCATTGGGTTATGTCCCAAATGAATACAACCTAAACATCATTCGCTTAATTATTATAATTTGGTACACAAGTCTAAACCTCCCTATTTGATTCTTACACTTAAACTTATTTAAGTTCCTATACCTTCCATCCTTATGCCTTGAAAATTTTATCATTTCCTGTGAGAGATTTACACCCTTAGACCCCACCATCAAAGGAAAGGAAGCTGCCTGAATAGATGAAACACACCCTTGAGCCACAAGACAAAATCCCTAACGATTCTCACCATAACCATGAGTTCAAATAATAACGTTAATGGTACATGATGGCTAGAAGAGTGAGTGTAAGTCCATGAAAGATTCTGACAAAGGAAAGATTGAGTACTTCAGTGTGTCCTTTGTGACCCACCTCTCTTTCCTAGGAATTCTTTTCGTGGGTACACTACTTATAGGTCAAGTGTTACCCCTAACATACCATTATGAGGACTCAGTGTTATGATTAGTCAATATTAAACTCATAAACACCTTTGTACTTAACACTTACCATTGCACTTATGACCCTTTCCGTGCTAGACATGGCCTTTTACCCTCCTCACTCCCCTGAGAATCACCCCGAAGCAGAGTCAACACAAGAGGAAGACTTTGGGTCCCCGTCACCAGACAATGAGTCACCGGCACGACTAGCTGCCCGATCCATGTTTGACCGCAGAGAAGATTGTCTTAGGGGCAGGCTTGAGACTCCGAGCAGCTGAATCACCACCTCCGAGAGACCCTTATCTAGCACCTAACCTATACCATCCAGATCCAGGAGCAGGACAAGCCAAGGAACCCACCAGTGCATTAGGAGTTCCGGCTGATACTGCTCACCTATATGTAAGGACCGCAAAGTTTCTGAGGCAAGGGATGGAGACCAGGGAATACTTGATGCACATACGGAAATAACTAGGACTGAAGCCCGGTTTGCAATACGAATAACCAAAACGATGTTCGTCTTGGTGCTCATCTGCTTCCTGCTGGAAAACTATCTGAGATGTTAGCCGGATATTCTATTTCACGTTTTCTTAAAACTTAAATTGAAACCCATATCCTGTACCCAAATATAAATGTTATCATTTTTAACTCTCCTTAATGATTGACATCTAAACCTTCGTTTTAAACTAATTATTCTGTTATTTCCCGATTTAACTAATATAGTTATTTTGTTCAAACAAAACCTTTATCAAATCCTTGGTTTATAAATTTTATCTAGATTATAAATTATTTACAAACCCCTTTACCTTGTGAAGTAACTTAATGCAATTTGTTTTATAAAAACATGTATCTCATTATCTTAGTTAATAATTAATTATGACTCGATTAATTATTTCATTACGACCTCTTAATTCATTACTTTTAAATTATTGGCCTAATTAAGAAATAATTTGGCCATTATTTTCTTTTGAAACATTCTCTTTATGATAACTAAATAAATAAAAAGATTTTTACTTACCCAATTACCTAATTATTCAACCTATTACTTTCACTTATTAATTTACAAACAAGGAAAAAATTCAATTACTTGTCATTTACAAACAAAAAGCTCAAAACAGTTATTAGTGTGCGTATTATTCTAAATACCTGTAAACTTTCTCATCACCTTGCACCTTCGAAAATGTATGAACTTACTAGCCACTTCGAAAAGATGAACCATCTCGCATAGGCGTTAACCATCCATCAACAAAGTTGAAAACTTGAAATCCAACTACCTACATTACACAACACGCTTGTCCGCAGCACTCGATCACTGACAAGATTCGATAGTTTACGTTACTCATGAGGTTCAGTTATTTACATATGAACGTTCATAATATACCTGAGACTAAATTGTTTACATTATATACGCAACTTGATTGTTCACGTTATACATGAAACTTGGTTGTATACAATATACATGATTATTTCCATTATACATGAAACTTGATTACTTGTAATATACACGATACTAGATTGATCACATTATAGACGGAACTTGATTACTTGCAATATGCATGATACTAGATTGTTCACACGATACATGATACTTGGTTATTTACAATATGCATAATACTAGATTATTTACGCTATACATGAAACTTGAGTGCCTAAATTACATACGAAACTAGACCGCTTACATTGTTCAAAATTGATTGTCCACTATATACATGAGGCATGATCATTCACTTTATCTATGAAAATTGATAGCTATAAACTTTGAGCTACTCGGGGTTTGATTTATTCTTGTTCAAACACGAGGGAGCTATAAACTTTGAGTTACTCGGGGTTTGATGTATTCTTGTTCAAACACGAGGAGCTATCAACTTTATGGGTAATCTGGAGGGATATGCCATTTACTCAAGACACCCATGTATGGGGTTGTGCCACATTGTTAGCCTTTACTTCCTGACTGACTTTACCATCTAAAGACACTGTTACCCATTAGCAACCCATACATGAAAACAATAGTTATGAACTTAGTGATCTTGTGTCCCCTCTGTACCCACACACAATAGAATGATCTATACGTACCATACGACGATTTGAGTAATTATGGGTGCACACGTAATTATAAAAGTCAGCGCATGGAAAAACATAGTGAATTTAGTCGTGTGTGATGACATAAAACCTATCGTGATACATAGTAACAAAACTAAAACGATATGATAAGGGCATGGTGGATACGCCGCTGGTGTTTCTGTCATAATGTCAGAAGTAGCGTTTTTCGTGTCACGTAGGGTCTTCTATCATTTTGACCTTGACCATGTCTATGGATTTTTTACCCAATGATACTTTCTGAACAAATTCGATGACATCCTAAACAAGTCTTAATCCTCAATCTCTCATCAAGTGAGGTATCACATCATTTGAGTCCAAAATATTCCTAAACAACTTTCTCCCTAATTTTCACCAAACCAAAATCTACTATTATAATTCATGCCTAACTTTGAGTAACAGGCCTGAATCTTGTATCCAATTGTACTCATTAAACCGACAATCAAAACTCGTTAAAAATCTAAACTCACACCTTTTCCTGATTCAGTAGTCTACAATAGTTGAATTTCGGGACAAAATTCCCTCAACTAGGGGATACTGTAACATCTATGATTTTTCGGCCCTATTTTTTATTATTTATTTATCACCTCATGCAATAATAACATTACACATAAACCCTGTACTTGTCCATATATATATTATGCCACATTAACTATTATTTTCTTTATTTACATGTATCAATTCGAAATCTTTTAACCTTGTATTACATATTATCTCTTTATTTTATGTATAAAATGTATAGGTATATTTACTTAGGTATATCAGTAAACATTTTATTACTATAAATGTACATACTTAGGTATATCAGTAAACCCACCCCCACCCACCCCCAAAAACCTAAACCCCTCACCCCCACCCCTAAAAAAAAACCTAAACCATAAAATCTAAACACCAAAAGCTAAACCCTAAGGCTAAACCATAAAGCTAAAACCCTAAAATTCAAACATAAAATCTAAACCTTAAAAGCTAAGATGGTAGAGTTCGACGAGACGGTTCCAACGCCGATGAAATTAGCTCAATCGTAGTTCGTTTGATATCGTTTCATAAGGTTTTTGTCATTTCTTAGATTTATTAGCGAAAAACTACTTTTTATTTTATCCTCCTCCTATATATATATATATATATATATATAATCATGAATATAGACATACTTATATACTTACAATTATTAACCATATCCTACTAAAAATAGTTGTTTGGTTTTTAAAACAAAGTCACATATTTGAACATGTTAAAATAAAACCTTATGAATTTGTATAGATTGAACCTAATAAGTTTAGTTTTAAGCAATTAAAGTTTATAAAATCCATTTAGTTTTACATCCACAAATGAATTTTAAGCAACTAAAGAATTTCGAACCCCCCCCCATAAGCAAATGAACCTTCAATTGAACCCCCCCCCACCCTTCAGTTGACTTTCAGAGTCAACAATCATCATTTCAGTTTCATAATCGGACCGATTCCTTGATTTTAATGCTTGTCAGTCTTGCTGAAACATTTCACGACCAAATCCATATGCGTTTAACAAACCAATTGGACAGAGAACAACGACAAAACCCGAATCCAAACCCCTCATGCGACAGTTGACTTTCCCAAGTCAAACTGCCATCGAATTCAATCCAAACGTTTGAAATTAGTAGCTGTTAATGATCAGAACTCATGCCAGGACGTTATACAATCAATACTAAATGCCAATGATAAATCAATTGAAACGAATTTAAACTTATTAACCCTTAATCAATCCCGTAACCGGCATCCTTAAACCCACTACTAATTGGTGCGATTCGAACGAATTTAGACTATGTAACCTGATAATATATACTCACGACACCTTCCTAAATCCTCCTGAGCCCTCAAACACCTCTCTTAATACTCCAGGAACGCGATCGAACTCGAAGATAACCGAACTAGAGGTTCCAGCCGTTCGTCCTCCTCACGCAACCATTACAGGTATTTCTTGTAACTTTAAAATCGTCTTGATGTCAGGATCAAAAGCCCCATGGTTATCGTGCCAATCGTTGCTTAGGACGAGCCGATTTGGAGGACTAGGGTTCGGAATTTCGCTTGGGGACGAAGGGTTTGGGCTTGGTGTATTTGGGATATTGTACCCGGTTCTTAACCAAGGCACATGCCCAGTTCATTGGTTAAGACACTTCCCCATATCCCCGAGGTCGCGGGTTCGAGTCCCGGTGGCCCTTTTCATTTATTTTTGGCATTTATTCCCATTTAATGCTTTAAATGCTTATATTAATGTTTTAAAATTCTAATTAAATTTTTATAAATTTAATAAATATGTTTTGTGATTTTTATAAAATCATAATATATAAAATAACATTTTATCTATTTTATTTTATTATAAACCCTTAAACGAACAAAATAAATGAGTTAATTCAACAAATCTAATTATGTGGTTTTAGTTATAAAATAATAATGCTTATTAAACCAACTTTGATTAATTGTTTAAGCATTCATATTTTTAAAACACATAAATAATTATTTTTGCAAGAATAATTATTTAAAAATACTTTACAATTTCTACTTATTCTAGATAAATGGTTATAAAAAATTTAATCAATTTCATTTAACTTTTGTATTTAATTGATATCTCTTTTAATTCATTTAAACTAAAAGAGATTATTTAAATATCGAAATTAATTATTTTATTTACGTAAAATAAACTATTTAAACCATTTTTCCATTCCGTAAAATTAGTTATTAATTATTTCTAGAATAACTATATAAATAAATCCAAACGTATTATTATATAAACTTTTTCCTAAATTGTTTATGTAATTTAGAATAATTACATTGAAACATATTGTTACTGTAAATACTACATAATTAATTAGAGTTTTTAATTAATTCTAACTAACATTATAAAACACATATATTTTACTACAAAACTTTTACAAACCCTATATCCGAACCCGGACTCCAGAAAAAACCCCTAGAAACTCAAAGAGATTTAAAATTCTTTATTCTCATTAAGTCTTGAATACAAATCTACCATGTAGGTTATTTGTGAGGAATCCTTACAAAACCTATCCATCTTTAACAATTCATACTTCTTACTAGCTTAATTTTAGGTGAGTTTACATAGCCCCATTTTTTTACTTTTGGGGTGGAATATGTTTACAAATACATTACTTACACAATTCAGTACCTTTGTTCTTATGCTATGGTCTTTATGCTTTATCTCTTAAACTGTTTGGTGACCGTTACATGTGTTTATGTTAGTATAGTCATTAACTTGCAACCCAAGCCTAAGGTAGTACCTAACATGATCATTTATAGGGGAATCTGATTCATTACTTAACACGAACCTTGGCGGGCTAGTGTTTACATCTTACTACTTTTTCAAAAAGGTAATCGGTTGGATTGCGTAACTATTTTCCTATTACATTGCTTGATTGTACGCTTGGAACCTTGTGTGTTTTCACATTCATGCTTTAGACATGCTTTGAACATATTGAATTGTAAACCTATACTTAACTTTTTTTGGTGTCAAAACCTATGTTACTCACCAACTACTTGTAGTTGACATTTACTCACATGTTTCAGGTGCACCCGTTTGAGAACAAGACTTGCTCATATAGGACTTTGGACTTAGTTAAATTTAATCCGAACTTTGATTATGTTATGTTTCCCTTGTACAATGTATATTTTATTTACTTGTAATGAATACTTAATATGATGGAATAAATATTAAAACGTATAAAATTGTTGATCATATGCTTTTGAACAACCGCGCAGCCCCGGCGTATAATCCGTCGCCGGCCGGGGTGTGACAGAAGGCATACCAGTCTTAGTTAGAGTTTAAGTTCTAACTTACTTGAAATATTCTTTGAGATGGATAGTATTCCAGGATCTTGGCAGGATCTCTCCTTCCATTGTAGCTAACCAGTAGGCTCCTTTGCCTGCTTCTGAGTCTATCAAATACGGACACTCCCACTTCGGTGCAAGCTTTCGTTCGTTGGGACTGATAGTATTCTCAAATGTTTTTCTCAATATCATGTCACCTACTTGGAACCTTCTGATCCTTATGTTCTTGTTGTTTGATTTTGCTATCATTTGTTGAGAAGCTGCGATCCGAACTTTAGCGAGATCCCTAAGCTCATCAACCGTGTCAAGATCATGAGCAAGAGCTTCATCGTTGGTTTCTGAAATTTGGAGATTGGTTCTAGCAGTGGAGATAACCATCTCTGTAGGGATCATAGCTTCAATACCAAATACCAATGAGAATGGATTTTGGCCTGTTGCATTTTTTGTGGCTGTTCTATCTGCCCAAAGTACAACGGTAGCTCTTCTGCCCATCTTCCTTTCTTAGTACCCAATCTCTTCTTAAGGTTGTTTATGATGATTTTGTTGCTGGATTCTGCCTATCCATTGGCTTGATGATATACAGGGGTGGAAGTTATCATTTTTATCCCCCAGCTGGCACATAAGTTCGTTGTTCTTTTTCCGATGAATTAAGATCCATTATCACACACTATTTCTGCCGGGATCCCGAACCTCGTCAGGATATTACGCTTTATAAAGGATACAACTTCTTTTTGTCTGACTTGGACAAATGCTTCTGCTTTTATCCATTTGGAGAAATAATCCGTCATTGCCAGCATGAATACCTTTCCTCCTAGTGCTTAAGGAAGTTTGCCGACTATATCCATTCCCCATTTCATAAATGGCCATGGGGAGATAACTGGATACAAAGGTTCCGCTGGTTGATGGAGAATGTTGCTGTGTCTTTGGCAAGCATCACATTTCTGGGTATAAGTCATAGCGTCTTTCCTCATAGTAGGCCAGTAGTATCCCGTTCTCAGGATCCTTGAGAATAATGCTCTGCCCCCAGTGTGATTACCACAGTCTCCCTCATGTATGTCTTTCAAGACTTCTTGTGCCTCAGGATCCTCTAAGCATCTCAGGTATGGACCTGCAACAAATTTTCTATACAAAACATTGTGCAAAATTATAAAACGAGATACCTTCATGAGAAAAGCCCTGTGATTCTTTTCGTCACTCGGGATCTCACCATCCTGCAAATACTTTTTAATAGGTAGGATCCAGGATCCTTGATTAGTTTCAGGATCCTGAGTCTTCTCTTCTTCTTCTTCTGTATTCGACACTTCATCTATTTTCTCAATCGCTTGGCTCAAAATATGTTTGATTGGTATTTTAATACCTTCTGGTATTTTAAGAGTTGAAGCAAGATTTGCTAAGGCATCAGCCTCAACGTTGTCTTCTCTATGTACCTGTGTAATACTAAAATTTTCAAATTTTATGGACAAATTTTTAACTATTGCAAGGTATTTAGCTAACTTATCGCCTTTTACTTCATAGGAACCGTTAAAGTGATTAGCAAGTAACAATGAATCTACGTATACCTGGAGATACCTGATTTTCATATATCTGACTAGCTGCAATCCCGCTATCAGTGCTTCATATTCTACTTCATTATTCGTTGCTTGGAACTCACAACTTAAGGATTGGGGTATTGTGCCCCCCTGTGGCGATTTCAGTATTATGCCTAGACCTGTCCCCCTTATGTTTGACGCACCGTTAGTGAATAATATCCATCTATTCTTAGATTCGTCCAATTTTTGGACTTCAAGGTCTGCTTCATGTTGAATATCACTACCGATCAGCCACAAAGTCCACGAGTGCCTGAGACTTTGTTGTTGTTCTAGGTTCATATACTAGATCATAGGCACTGAGTTTAACGGACCATTTTGCCATCCTTCCTGACATCTTTGGCTTTCTCAAGACACACTTAATAGGATAATTAGTTTTAACATGAATAGCATGAGTTTCAAAGTAATGTCTAAGCTTAGTAGATGCCATTATTAAAGCTAAAATTAGTTTTTCTAAATGAGAATACTTGGTTTCTGCGGCTAACAATCTTTTACTTACATAGTATATGGGATGTTGCTGTCCTTCATGATCCTTGACCAATACAGCACTTACAGCATTTCCGGATACTGTCAAGTACAGGGATAATGGCTGACCATCCTCCGGCTTCATTAGTACAGGTGCTGATGATAAGTAGTCCTTCAATGCTTGAAGCGCTTGTTCATGCTTCTCTTCCCATTCGAATCGCTTGTTCTTCTCCAGGATGTCATAAAATTTCTTACATCTCTCTAAGGATCTTGAAATAAATCGGTTGAGTGCCGCTACCCTTCCGGTTAGTCTCTGAACATCCTTGGTATTTGCTTGGGATTTCAGATTGATGATTGCTTTAATCTGCTCTGGACTAGCTTCTATCCCTCTTTTGGTTACCATGTATCCCAAGAACTTTCCTGCCCCTACTCCAAAGTGGCATTTTAAAGGATTCATCTTCATGTTGTACTGGTCCAGGATATCGAGCGCCTCTTTGAGATCCCTAGGATGATCCTCAGCTTTCTTTGACTATACCACCATATCATCTATATAGACTTCCATGGTGTCCCCAAGTTTTTCTTTGAACATCATGTTGACCAATTTCTGATATGAGGCACCTGCATTTTTAAGACCAAATGGCATAGCTATATAACAGTAAATGCCTGTCGGAGTCATGAAGGTTGTGTCTTCCTGATCTGATGGATCCATTTGAATCTGCTGAAATCCCGAAGAAGCATCCATAAAAGTCAGGATTTCGTGACCTGCTGTAGCATCGACCATCGAGTCTATGTGTGGCAATGGAAAAGGATCCTTGGGACATGCTTTATTCAAGTCAGTGAAGTCTACACAGACTCTCCATTTTCCATTTTTCTTCTGGACCACCACTACATTAGCTAGCCATCTTGGGAATTTCACTTCCCTTATCATTCCTGCTTTCAGCAGTCTCTCAACTTCTTCCTTGATAACTGCATTCCTTTCCGGTGCAAATTTCCTTCTTTTTTGGTGTACTGGCCTGAAACTATTATCAACACCCAATTTATGTGTAATGACATCTTTAGAAATACCTGTCATGTCTTCATGTTTCCAAGCGAAGGTTAAGGTTCTGCTTTTCAGTAATTCCAAGAGTTCCTGCTCAATATCTTTGGGGATATTGGTTCCTTCAAGCACCTTGACGTCAGGATCCTTCGTGCTAAGGGATATTTCTTTGACATCTTGCTCTTTGTCTTCCAAGACGTCTTGGGCTTGTTTCTTTAATTACTATGCTTGCCTAGTTTTGGTAGAGGATTTCATAAACGAAGTATAGCAATCCTTAGCTTCTTGTTGATCGCTATTGATCTTCACTACCCCCCGGGGGGTCAGCATTTTGACACACTGGTGGTATGTCGATGGCACTTCTTTCATGTCATGTGTCCATGGTCTCCCTAGAATAATATTATAGCAAGATAAAGAATCAATTACACAAAAATTTTGTATAGAGTTTCCCCCTCGATGTAGATTGGTAGCTTTATTTCTCCAACTGTGTTCTTAACCTCTCCACTGAATCCTACCAACACTGAGGATTTCGAGATAATTTCGGAATTAGGGATCCCCATCCTTTTCAGAACTTCAAGTTGTATGATGTTTACTGAACTTCCTTTGTCAATTAGGATCCTACGAATAAAGTGGTTGGCTATGTACAGAGTGATCACCAAACCGTCACGGTGAGGATCCTGCACGTTGTCTCTGTCTTCCTCATCAAAAGAGATCACTTTTTTCTCTGTTAAGGTTGACATTTTGGTAGGTGTATCTCCTTTTTCCGTCTTTGCTTCCTTAGTGTTTCTTTTAGCTGCGGAATAAGAAGTACCACATATGTCAGAACCACCAGATGTGAAACATATTACCTTGGCATCCAGCGGTGGGGATGTTGCCTTTTGCGGGATCCTGTCGTGATCCTTGGCTTTCTCCTTTCTTCTGCCCATGAATTGTTTAAGGTGGCCTTTACTCAGGAGGTATATTATCTCCTTTCGTAAAGCGATGCAGTCCTCAGTCACGTGGCCGAAATCTTTATGGAATGCACACCATTTGGACTTATCCTTCCATCCTGAGCTCTTCTCGTTCTTGCGAGGCCATATGGCCTTTTCTCCGAGATCCTGCATAGCAAACACTAAACCTGTTGTATCGAGAGAAAAATGGTACTCAGATATCCTAGGATACTCTTCTTCGTCTTCGTCTTCGTCATCTTCTACAACATTAACTTTGTGATTGTAAGGCCTTGAGTAAGGCTTGGATCTGTAAGGCTTGTAGGGTGCAGATTCAGTTTTCCTGTTGGGTTGATTGTAGTTGATTGGAGCATCCATCCTTTGTTGAATCTTTTTGTCATCTTCGGGCCTTATGAACCTTAATGCTCGATTCCTGACTTCGTCCAGATTCCTGCAAGGATTCATAACAAGGTCTTCGTAGAATGGGGAATCCTTCTTCAATGCCATTTTGAATGCTTGGACCGCTGTAGTAATGTCAAGGTTTGGGATATCCAGGGATTCCCGGCCGAACTTGCTGACATAATCCCTAAGGGATTCTCCAGCATTCTGGGTTACCCTATACAAATCACTTGTTAGTCTTTCAAATGTTCTGCTGCAAGAGAATTGATTATTAAACAAATTAACTAAGTGAGCAAATGAAGTTATTGAATAAGGAGGAACATTCAGCAGCCATTTTAAGGCTGATCCTGTTAGAGTGGACCCAAAACCCTTGCATAAGCAAGCTTCTTTTAAATCTAAGGGAAAGAGATTGATTTCCATTCTCTCCCTGTATTGGGTGACATGCTCTTCGGGATCCGTAGTTCCATCATATAACTTCATGTTAGGAGTTTGGAAGCGTTTCAGGATCACTGCATCACATATTCGAAGAGCGAATCTGGAGATCCTGTGACTGGCTGAGGATGCCTCCGGTATTGGTTGGGCCACACCTGGTACACTGGAGATCATGTCCCTGAGCTTCTTCAGTTCTTTAGCCATAATTGGACTGATCCTTGTATCTTGCATAAGTTCGTTAGCATCTAAAAATTGATTGAAAGTGTTACCAACATTAGGATCCTGGGGTGATCCCGATATCCCGGTTAGCATAGACCCTGACAGCCGGAGTTGGACCAACAGTAGTGGTTCCAGCCTGCATGGGGATAATGTCTCCCTGATGATTTCCTGAGGATCCTGCATAGTCAAAGTTCAAGATCCTGGGTTGTAATAGGGTTGTCGTTTCCACCGGTCTCTTTGATTCTTTTATCTTATCAAGCTCCCTGAACAGCATCTGATTGGTCTTTTCTTGTTGCTTCATTTGCTGTTTCACTTCTGAGAACAAATTGAGGATGTCGTTGTTTGAAACAAGCACAGGTCCTCCGGCAGGTATCCCAGATCCCGAGAAACCAGCAGAAGTAATTTTCTTAGGCAGATTCTCATCCTTTTTCTAGAATGACGGAGGAGGAGGAAGAGGGTTGTTCAACCTAGAGCTTGAAGACGGAATAGAAGAAGAAACTAACTTGGATTTGAACGACATTTTTGCAACTAGTTTGGAAAAGTAGTAATTGAAAGCAAATTTCAATAAAGATTTTAGGATAAAAAGCACAACTTGCCCCACGGTGGGCGTCAAATTGTTTTGGGTAAAAAATATAAAGGCTAATTTTGTAACCAAACTTAATATGTGAGGTAGTGTGCTTGATCAAAATATGAAGCGATAAACGTAAATGTAAAAATGGACACGATGATGTACGAGGAAAGCCATTAATCCTTGAGGATCTCCGGCATAAAACATCGAGAAGCGACTAAACGTCACTTGCCTCCTGATCTTTTATTAAAAACTTGAATACAAATACATTACGAGTAGTAATCGATCGAATGCTAAGTGTTACAGAGTTGTTCACGAGTGAGTTGTGTTGTGAATCAGTGCTGTGTGTCTTCTAATCGACATTACTGCTGAATGAATACAAAAAAGATAAGCTAACTAACTATCCGAGAATCCCGGATTGACTAGGTCTTCAAATGTGACCGTTATAAGCCTCTTCGTGTATATTCCACACGTGGTCCACGTCGTATTGAGCGAGTCTTTATGGATGAAATTGACTCCACACGTTTTACCTGCGAATAAGTCAAGATAGAAAAAGGATACAACAGTTAGCGATATAAATGTTAAGGATACCGAAACCTGTCAGGATACTGAAGAATGTCGAAGGTCCAGGATCCTCAGTCATAAAAATGACCCCTAACAACCAACACACCCAATTTTGCAGTTTTTGGTACTTTTGACCCTCCCGACTCGACCCCTAGTTGTTTTAAACCCCGAACAACATTTTAGGATTGTTTTAAACACCTAAAAACCCTACCATACTTCCTTGTGAGGTTCTAAAGACCTCAAAGCACAAAAAACGACTATGTGAAGTTCTTGACCTCAATTAACATCCGTGTGTGGTTCTTAGACTTCAATTACCACAAAACCACTTGTGAAGTTCATGACCTCAAATGACTACCGTGTGAGGTTCTTAGACTTTAAACTCCTATATATGATATCATTTTAACTCCCTAGTGAGGTTCAAAGACCTCAAATCACCATGTCCATTGTGAAGTTCAAGACTTCAAGCAACAACAACACAAATTAAGTTCATGACCTCAATTACCACATGTGATGTTCTTTAGACTTCAATTACCAACCTTAAACATATAAACAAATGTACACACACAATACCAAACCATCTTTATAGCCCATACGTTATTTATCGACACGTGGGATTCAAAGATCCCAATTGCACCATTTATATTTGTGAAGTTCTAAGACTAAATCACCACAAACCTTAAATTCAACATAGACATACAATTAGCACCATTAATCTCATAAGTAATTCAATGACTACAATTACCGTACAACATTGTGAGGTTCTTAGACCTCAAGCTACTTAAGCACCCAGCCTTAGCATACTTTCGCCATATGCAAATTCACCAAAACAACTTACACACAAATGCACATATGATAATCGACAAAATCAGCAAGTATATCAAATATGTGCCTTCACTACCACCTATCATTACTAAGTAAGTGCAAAACACTTACCTTTAGCTAGAGACGATTCCACTTGGTTTTCAAGCTTGCTCCTTTAAAAAATATATTTTTGTAAAAACTTACACCGGTGTAAACTCCCTTACACTTGCGAATTTACAAAAATGTAAAAAAGAACACGACGTTAAATTCGTGTAATAATGTTATTAAAAAAATGAAATGAAGATTGAATCGATTTTTGCGGAGTTTTTTTGGAGTTTTTACACGAAAGCAGGGTTTTGATTATGAACTTCTCCCTATATATATAATCTATTGTCTGTTATTTATACTACTTAATAAATAAAAATTCTAAGGGACATGTGACGTAATTTTAGAAATCCTCCATTTATATTTTCTCGTCTAAACCATTTTAGCCCATTATTTTATGCAACTACCTTATTTTTTATAATTTAATATCATAATAAATTTATATTTCATCATTATTTAATATTTTATTAATATCAACATAATAAAACAAAATGCTTTTTATAATTTTTTTTCTGAAATCAGTAATGAGTATAAAATTTTGATAGAGATTTTCTTTCATAAAATCTAATAAAATGAAATCATCTACTAACTGTTACCTTTTAAAATCTAATAATAATTTATCAACATACAAAAATTGTTTTGTATTCGTCTGTATTTGAATGGCAAATATCCCATTAGTCCAGCCATTCATTTTTGACTTATTTTTTTGTCTGAAAATACTGCTATTATGCAAGATTCTCCTAGATTTTGTTTGACTCAAATATTTGAAGAAAAAAAACTATTTTACAGAATTTTTTGATTTTACAAAATATTTGATTAAGTTAAAAAAATCATTTTGGTGTAATTCTACTCAAGATATATCAATGTCGTTAATTTGCTACTATAAAACATTTTGTCGATTTTTTAAATTTGTTGAGAAAAGATACAATTGTTCTATGACTTGACTGTGTGATATACGGTGTTTTAGCTGACTTTTTTAAATCTCAAAATTTTTGACGAGAGAGTTGACGGTTGTTCTGCGGTTGCACCATGGACCGATCATACGCGTGCTATTAACCTTGTTTTTTGCTTGTTGCATTGAGTCATGGTTTTAGAAGATTAGAGACATATTATTAACATATAATTAAGTATCGTAGAATAACATTTATGATTTTATTCTATATATTTTGATTTTTAACATAATCAAAATAAAAATTTTGTAATGGACAGGGACCTGTATTCACAAACTTTAAACGACGTACCACGGGTACCAACCAATGAACTAGGGACCAAGGAATCAAACTTCGTATTCTTGGGTTTACTAGATCTATTACAAAGCAAAACTCTATGGGTTATTTGACCTTTCCATTTCTTATAACCATTTAAACGGATTCCAAACCCAGACAACTCTGCATAGGTTTCATATATCTTATAAACTTCATCCCAGGAATTGTAAATCTTACCAAGAATTGGCTTTTGGTCTGTGCTAACATGAGGACACCAGTATCTAGTACCATTTGGAGTATCAAATAGAGAACATGAACGAGAACCTGTTTAAAAAACAAAGTCATGTTTTAGAAAAAAAAAAAACAAAGTCATGAATGAAACATTTTCCACAACAAACAAAAAACAAATTTCAAAACAAAAAATAATCTTTGGGGGATGGAGGGTCAGAAAAAAGATATCTAAATATAAAAAAAACAACAGGCGGTATGTTTAAGATATCTAATTAGGAGACAATAATCGGACAACAAAATTAAACAAAGATCAACAGATTTTTTTCACAACTAAAAAACCACCATGCTATATCTTTAAGAGATCTAATTAGGAAACAATAATCATAGACAAACTAAGCAGATAAACTAAGAAATAAAGCAAAATACATACCTTGCCGATCAAAACCCACATAACGTAATGGAGTGTTACCGAATAGGACATCAGTAGTTTCATCACATGGATTATCAACGATGGACTCAGAGTGAGTATCATCTACTGAATCAGAGGATAAAAGATTCTAGAAAGAATATGCTTTCGGATAACGGGATATAGGGATCTGACGAGAACAAAGACTTGGATCGTCCATTGCAGGAACAAAAGGTTGAGTAGAAGATTCTTTCATGAGTGGCAGATGAAAAGCAAAGATGAACACTCGGTTTATAGGGGAATGAAAAACACATGGGGGGAATAAAAAGAAAAGTCTTGTACGATGACAGGAAGTTGTTGACAAGGGGTAAGGTTAAAAGTCCAAATTGCCCTTTAGAGGTAAAGACAAAATAAAACAGGTGGAAGGTGGTGATTAGTTGAAAAGGGTTTTAAGGTTTTGTGAATAAAGATGGGTTTGGTATTAATGCTAATCCTATATATATATGAGTAAATTCTAGAAATCGTCCTTTATGTTTATACCTTTTTTCAGATATTGTCCTTTAGTCCAAAAATTGTGAGAGATCGTCCTTTATGTTTACAAATCTTGCACGTTACGTCCTTTGACCCTAACTCAGTTAAATTTTCTAGTTAAGTTTGCTCATGTGCAAGGCACATGAGGGTACTTTTGTAATTTTATCTATTTAATTAAAAATATCTTACTAAACAAAAAGATAATATATAAACAAACACACACGCTCTCTAACATCTTTCTCTCTCAAAACTCTCTTTCTCTCTCATAACTCCATTGATGTCCCTCTGTGTTTGACTCTCTCGGTTTCTGGGTGATTCACATCATTGACTCCAGATCTTCACATGTACGAATGTTTTTCATTGATTTTACCTAACTGAAATCGCACTAGTGTAATCTTATTAGTTGTTGATTGGATCGTGCAATTTAGATCGTGAATGCGGATGTTTGACTGAGAATTTGAGATTTTAGTAGTTTTAGTGATTTTTCTTTTTCTGCGATGGTTGATTTTGCTATTAGGTTTGATGAATTAGGAAATTGAATCGTTGATCTGCTTTTAGCGAGGAGAGATGGAATCGGAAGGCGAGACTGGGGTTAGTACTTGTATCGGTGTTTTGATCATAACTATAGCCACTAAATACATTTATTTTTTTGTCAATTGCTGTAATTTTTCTGATCTGCGTTCCATCTTCAACACTGGAAACATTTTATTAAATTTATTCTAGTTTCACAAATTTAGAGAAGGGGGGGAGGAGGGAGAGAGAGGGGGGAGGGAGAGAGAGAAAGGGTTTATAGATATTTTAATTAATATACTTTTTAATTGAATAGGTAAAATTACAAAAGTACCCCCATGTGCCTTGCACATGATCAGACCTAACTGAGATATTTAACTAGGTTAGGGCCAAAGGACGTAACGTGCAATATTTGTAAACATAAAGGACAATCTATGACAATTTTTGGGCTAAAGGACAATATCTGAAAAAGGGTATAAATATAAAGGACGATTTCTGTAATTTACTTTATGTATAAATATATATATATATATATATATATATATATATATAGTCAATTGCTGTAATTTTTCTGATCTGCGTTTCATCTTCAACACTGGAAATATTTTATTAAATTTATTCTAGTTTAACAAATTTAGAGGGGGGGGAGAGAGGGGAGATGTCACACCCCCAAATTCCACTAACGGAGTTTTACCTTTTGGAAGGTGACACACCAGGATCTCAGTCATTAGTTACATTAAACGACACTATATGAGACTTAAAAAAATCATAACATAAATGTTCAGAGTTAAATGCGGAAGCGTAAACGTTAATAGGAAATCAAAAGTAATTACACGTAACAAGCGTCAATTAATGTAAATAAGTAAAACTGTTTAAAATGTTTGAAATGAATGATATGACTGTAGGACTCCATGCATGTCCTAAGTGTGCAACCTGTGCCAAGGCGACCTGAGAAACATGTAAGAAAAAGTGTCAACACGAGGTTGGTGAGTTCACAGGTTTGTATGCAAATAAATTGTTTGAGTGTTGCTGGATCCACATACGTAAGTCACACCTATTGCTAGCTAGGCAATGTACAAGTTACTCTAAGCGTTTGCAACCGAGGCTGACTGTTTATGTTTGAGATGCCTTCCGCCATTGCTAACATCAACAATGGAAAGTGTTAAGGACAATTTACACCCGTTAGACCTCCAATCAAGTTAGCGCGACTAACCCGGGTGGGGTTTGTCAAACCCAGTAGTACTACTCAAATTTCCTCGCTATACTCCATATATTAACGGTCCGAGTGTGTAAGGACTTTGCATGTTATGTTTGCACTTAGGTACACAAGTGGTAATGAAATACTATGTGATCCATGTCCGTGTGTATGTCTCTCCCTGGCTGGGAGACAAGTAACGGATGCCTGTTCGTATGGATGTTTCACCCCAACGGGAAAACAAGTAAGATGATGTTTGTTTGTACGCATGTTTCCCCCCAACGGGAAAACAAGTAAAATGATATTTGTTTGTATGCATGTTTCTTCCCAACGGGAAAACAAGTAAAATAATGTTTGTGTGTAAGCATGTTTCTCCCCCAATAGTAAAACAAGTAAAAAGGGGTCGTGAAACTCACCTGCGTTGCGTAGTAGGTAGTGTCACACAAGTATGAGATTTGAAATCTCAAGTGTTAGCCTGCACGGCTTACGTATGCCCTAGAATTATAAACACATAAGTTAGGGACATATAGGATTTGTGACGATGACACGGAAGATTAGAACATCTTAAAATATTCTAAGGATTAACGGGTAGACGAACGTGTCTACGGGAAATTTGGTTTCTTGATATAATAATTAAGATAAATGCGTTACATGTCGAACATCTCTAATACGAATAATATTAAATACTTAAATAAATTTGTGCGTTTGTATCATTTAATAATGATGTAAGAAAATAATATAGCATATATATTATTTTTGAACTCGTAGGAAATATACGATAATTATATTATCAATTAGTTTGAAACGTTACACGAGATTAATAAACGAGACGAAATAATATATAAATATATATATAGTATTTTATAATAGGAGTTACGGGTCGAAAATAATATAAATATATTATTTTGTAAGTGGGTAATAATATTAAAAATAGGTTATAATACCAAACCCGACCCTACGGGTGTTTTCCGGGTTAACTCGTATTAAACTATTGATCAAATATCATAGGGAAAGTTTTTATTTAAAATTAAAGCTTAAAAACTGTTTTAAAAAAATAATGTCCATGGTGGGATTCGAACCTGGGTCACTCCCACCTTAGCCCAACGCCTTAACCAACTCGCCCGCTAGGGTCTTTGCATCAGAATCCGAATTAAGAAGGTTTTAACACTGATGTCTCATGTGTTCTTCCCCCTTCACACAACCCGATCCCAAATCCGCCCTCAAATCCCTTGAATCCGATCACGATTGATCCAAAAGGCAAAGGGGTTTTGTTCCTCAGAGCATTGCGAATCAGTGGAAATGAGTTAATTGCAAAATCGTTTGGTTTTGGATAGTTTAATTCCCGATTGAATAGCCGAAACCCTAGGTTCATTCCACAAATCCAATTGATTAAATCCTATAATATTAGGGGTTGGATTCATAGGGCTTTCGATGAGTGAGAAATTACGAACCTATCTATATAAATTAATTGAATTATAATCGTGTCGAGGTTAGAGTTCGATTAACCAGTTCAAACGAAGAACCCTAGTTTTCAGATTGCTATGAAATCGATGATAAATGTTCAAATTAGGATGTGGCTTTTAAAGTGTAACTGTTTGCGAAACTAACCATATGAATTAATTGGATTTTGATTGAGTCTTGGGTGATGTCCGATTAAACTCGAATGGGTATGAGCCCTAGAATCCAATCACGGTTAATCCGATAACGTAAGCCCTGATTAGCATAGGGCTTTTGATCTAATCATTGAAACGAAGCTAGAGAAGCGTTTGATTACCAGATTTGATGTTGAATTGATGGAGATCGAGTAGGATGGACTCCGACGTCGACGGTTTTGGTCCCCGGTGGCTCCAACCACATCTCCGGACGAATGTGTGTGCAACCTCTTCTGATTGATGCGATTAAGGTGTTTGGGGAGTTTGATTGTGAGAATAACACACCAAATGGTCGAATTTGATAGTGGTCGATGATAGTGTCGACGGTTATGGGTTGAATGTTAACAATTGGGTTTTAATTTGCTTAATGACGATGATTAATGCCTTAATGGTGGTCGTTAATGGTATGAACGTGTATATCAGTTATCAATTCGGGCGAATGTCGGTTATGATTGAGGATTTGAATCAAGAACAAGTCTAGTTTGACTTTTACAAAGTCAACAGGAGTAAAACATCAATTTTGACTTCAAATGTCAATAGAATTAGGGTTTGGGCTAATTACGCAACTAGTCCCTGTAGTTTTCATCAAATAGTTTGAGTTTATGGCAGAATTAGTCCCTAGGGTTTGTAATTGGTTTATAGAGTTGATTTAGTTAGTTTGACTAATAAAAGTCAAAAGGAATTAAATTTGACTTTGTAAAGTCAAGAGAATAGCTTAGGGATATTGCACAACTAATCCCTGAAGTTTAAGTTTAAAAGATTGATAGAATTGGTCCCTGGAGTTATAGATAGGGTTAACTAGGTTAGAAATCTAATTGAATTTGCTAACGGGGTTAACCCTAATTAGCCGGATGTCACATCATCCCCTAGTTAAAAGAATTTTCGTCCCGAAAATTAAAAAAAAAATTCTGAGGTGTCACATCATCTCTTAGTTGAAAGAATTTTTATCCCGAAAATTAGAATAGTACTTTAAGAGCTTGACATGGATTGCTTGAACAGATGAGGATACTTGTGCATCATCTGATCCTCGCGCTCCCACGTGAATTCCGGTCCGCGTTTTGAGTTCCAACGGACTCTAACAATAAGGATTTTACTGCGTTAGAACTTCCCTATCCATGATTTCTACCAGTTCTTCGATGAAACGCAACTGTTCATCGATGTGTAGTTCCTCAAGAGGAACTGCGAGTGTCTCGTCTGCTAGACATTTCTTCAAGTTCGAGACGTGAAGGGCGTCGTGTACACCACTAAGTCCTTCAGGTAGGTCCAGTTGAAACGCTACTGGGCCAATTCCCTACACTATTTTGAACGGTCCAACATAACGAGGATTCAGTTTGCCTCATTTCCCGAAGCGAATTACACCTTTCCAAGGTGAGACTTTCAGAAGAACCATGTCACCTACTTGAAATTCTAACGGCTTACGACGTTTATCGGCATAACTCTTTTGATGATCACGAGCTGCCGGCATACGGTTTCGGATTTGAACGATCTTTTCAGAGGTTTCGAATACAAGTTCGGGACCTGTAAGTTGGCTATCCCCAACTTCAGCCCAACAGATAAGAGATCGGCATTTACGTCCGTACAATGCCTCGAATGGTGCTGCCTTCATGCTAGTGTGATAACTGTTGTTGTAGGAGAACTCCACTAAAGGTAAGTGAGACTCCCAAGTGTTACCGAAATCGATCACACAAGCTCTTAGCATGTCTTATGAGGTTTGAATGGTACGTCCCGTTTGACCATCAGTTTGAGGATGATACGCCATACTCATGTCTAGACGCGTACCTAAAGTTTTTTTTGTAGAGATTGCCAAAAATGTGATTTCAATCTAGCGTCTCGATGCGAAATGATAGAAATTGGCGCCCCGTGCTGAGAGACTAATTCTTTCAAGTAAAGACAAGTAAGTTTCTCCATCTTATCAGTTGCTTTCATGGCCAAGAAGTGAGCAGATTTTGTCAAACGATCGACAATTACCCAGATGCTGTCACATCCTCTAGGAGTTCGGGGTAATTTGGTGATATAATCTATAGAGATTTGCTCCCATTTCCACATAGGAATCCCTGGTTGTTGAAGTAGACCAGAAGGCCTTTGGTATCCCACCTTGACCTTTGAGCATGTCAGGCACTTGCTCACATAGGTGGCTATATCAGCTTTCATCTTCGGCCACCAATATAGCACCTTTTAGGTCACGGTACATCTTGTTGGAACCAGGATAAATAGAGTATCGAGATTTATGAGTTTCATCCATAACCAGCTCCCTTAAGTTCCTGTACACTGGAACATATATTCGCTCTGCGAAGTAGCGAATGCCGTCTGATTTAACCCCAAGTTGTTCTTCCATACCACACGTGGATTACAACGGTAGGATTTCCTTCTTTAGGGCTTCGAGTTGAGCACTACGGATGTGATCAGGTAGCCCAGGGTGGATAGTGATCTGTAATGCTCGGACTCGTCTGGGATTAGTTTCTTTCGGTTTAGGGCATCGGCTACTACGTTAGTCTTGCCCGGGTGATTCTTGATAGCACAATCATAGTCGTCCAAGAGTTCGATTCAACGACGCTGTCGCGTGTTTAACTCTTTCTGTTCAAAGATATGCTGAAGACTCTTGTGATCGGTATAGATGGTGCAATTGGTACCGTACAAGTACTGTCTCCATCTCTTTAGTGCAAATACTATGGCTCCCAACTCTAAGTCATGAGTTGTGTAGTTTTTCTCGTGGATTTTCAGTTGACGAGAAGCGTATGCGATCACTTTCTCGCGTTGCATCAGTACACAACCAAGACCTTGGATAGATGGATCACAGTACACCACAAAATCATCCGTTCCCTCTGGAAGAGATAGAATGGATGCACTGCAGAGTTTCTGCTTCAGAAGTTGGAATGCTGATTCCTGGGTATCACCCCAGTTATAAGGTTTACTCTTCTGAGTTAAAGCAGTGAGGGGTTGTGCAATCTTGGAAAAATCCTTCAATGAAATGATGGTAGTAGTCAGCTAATCCCCAGAAATTGACGCACCACCGTCGGCGTTGTAGGTGTTGCCCAATTCTTGATTTCTTCTACTTTAGTTGGATTGACATGTATCCCTTTCTCGTTGTCTACATGTCCTAAGAATTGCATTTCATGAATCTAGAATTCGCACTATTAAAGTTTTGTGTACAATTGTTCTTGTTTTAGCAATTCTAGAATCAAACGCAGGTGTTCCTCAAGTTCATCCCTATTCTTGGAATAGATGAGGATGTTATCAATGAAGACGATGACGAACTGATCAAGGTATGGTTTACACACATGGTTCATGAGGTCCATGAATACCGCGGGTGCATTGGTCAATCCGAATGGCATGACTATGAATTCGTAGTGACCATACCTAGTTCTGAATGCCATCTTTGAGATGTCCTCATCTCGGAATCTCAGTTGATGATAACCAGATCTAAGATCTGTCTTGAAATAGAAGTTTGATCCTTGGAGTTGATCAAATAGATCCTTAATGCGGGGTAGAGGATAACGGTTTTTGATGGTTACTTTATTAAGTTCACGGTAGTCGATGCACATGCGGACGGTCCCGTTCTTCTTCCTGAAAAATAGGACTGGAGCTCCCCATGGCGATGAGCTAGGTCTAATGAAACCTTTATCCAACAACTCTTGCAGTTGTGTGGATAGCTCTTGTAATTCACTGGGTGCAAGTCTACAGGGTGCCCGAGCAATAGGCGCTGCTCCAGGTGCTAGATCAATTTGGAATTCGACTTGAAAATGTGGTGGAAGACCTGGTAGATCTTCGGGAACTACCTCCGGATAATCACGAACGATCGGGATGTCGTCAATCTCCTTCTCCTCATATGGATGCTCGGTGACGAGAAATGGCAGTATGACCTTTACGTAGATGCTTTTGTGCTTTCACGAAAGATATGATGCCCACGACAGCACCACTCTTTTCGCCTTAGACAGAAAGGGTTTCTCCACTCGGGAGAGGAAGGCGAACAAATTTGCTCACGACAAATAATTTCGGCTTGGTTCTTAGATAACCAATCTATACCGACAATTACGTCGAAGCTGCCGAGTGTGACTAGCATAAGGTCAATGTCAAGTTCATGACCAGCCAATTCAAGTTTACGACCCTTAAGAATGTGAGTTGTTTCAATTATCTGTCCATCAGCTATTTCTATGGTGTACTTAGCTTCTAGTAGGGTTGGAGTACGACTGCTCTAGTAAGAAATTCGTGAGGTCACTGAAATAACTGGATATGCTGGGGTATAAATCAAATTAGACCACGGATTAGTCACAGGATGAGGTAACAAGGTCAAATGGAATATATTGTTGTAGTGTAAGGAATAACGTGTTAGTTAAGGAAGAATTCCCAATTTCCGCTTACATAGTTGGAGTCGGTGGGTTTAACACGAGGTTCTATTAGAGTTTCAACCAAGATGGTTTCATTGATCAAGTCTGGATGAGAGTCTTAAGTTCACTAAGGCTCTTACATGAGTGAAATCAAATGATGGATCCTATTGATGATAGTTGATTGTAAAATCTTCAACCTGATAGTCGCGCATATCAACTGTTGAACAGGTTTAACGATATCAACTAGTCGTTGAGCGGGTTACGTGAATTTCTACCGTCAATAGAAATATAAGTATGTAGATCGCAGATTAGGACCATTTATCCACACACTAGGTTTCACCAGGACTTTCATGCACCTCAAATTACTATTACATGTGCACCCGTAATGATAATTTGCTTTGCATGTTCACCCTAGTTCTCCCTGTCCTGTGTCATAATGTCCTTTAGTATGTATTGCGAGTACAGAGTGTTGTCAGATATAATAAGTCATTGAGAAGCTTAGTCATCAACCATAAGTTGATCAACCAGGACTCATATCGGGATGAGTAGTCAGGAATCATTCGATCCGAGCATTCACTCGAGTTGAAACACAATACGAGGGTCCAACCCCGCGGATTGTAGATGAATCATGCACGCGAAATGCGACTTCGAGAAGTGAAACTAATTCATGGATACGACTTACAGGAAGTAGTAAAGTAGTTGTCCTTCCAATTGAGTCAGGATAGGGTTTGAGTATGCAATGAGCAATGCGTTCTCAACTTTGTGGTCAATATATCTTCAACAGAATATCAACCAAATACGGGAGCCCATGGCTCAGGAAAGTGACGACATCTACGTGTCAATGGATTCTGCAATAATGCGTGCAACGGTCTGCCTTCACTCGGCGTATTGTTGCTAGTGGGTACAGTAGGGACTCGCCTCCGACGGTCCCAACTCCCAAAGAGACATGTGCTAGCTGAGTGTCGTCCATAACATGGACCTGAAAAAGCCCACCAAACCCGACAGGTAATGGTGGTGTAAGTGACTCCTCCGAAGGCTCCGTCTCGTTGCCCTCGGACGGGAGTGGATGTTGTTCTGGTGATTCCCCGAGTGTCGCCACTGGGAATGATGATCCAATGCAAATGATGTGTTCCTCGTCAGCAAAGGGTGGTATGAATGACGTCAACATGACTGCAATGCATTGTATGTCTGGATATTATGTGTATCTTGTATGAGTGTATGTGTCGTGTAACTAATGCATGTGTGTGGTTATAGTCTAGTATGCAATCCTAGTTCTCTATAACCAATGTCTCTGATACCAATCTGTCACACCCCCAAATTCCACTAACGGAGTTTTACCGTTTGGAAGGTGACACACTAGGATCTCAGTCATTAGTTACATCAAACGACACTATATGAGACTTAAAAAAATCATAACATAAATGTTCAGAGTTAAATGCGGAAGCGTAAACGTTAATAGGAAATCAAAAGTAATTACACGCAACAAGCGTCAATTAATGTAAATAAGTAAAACTGTTTAAAATGTTTGAAATGAATGATATGACAGTAGGACTCCATGCATGTCCTAAGTGTGCAACCTGTGCCAAGGCGACCTGAGAAACATGTAAGAAAAAGTGTCAACACGAGGTTGGTGAGTTCACAGGTTTGTATGCAAATAAACTGTTTGAGTGTTGCTGGATCCACATACGTAAGTCACACCTATTGCTAGCAAGGCAATGTACAAGTTACTCTAAGCGTTCGCAACCGAAGCTGACTGTTTATGTTTGAGATGCCTTCCGCCATTGCTAACATCAACAATGGCAATTGTTAAGGACAATTTACACCCGTTAGACCTCCAATCAAGTTAGCGCGACTAACCCGGTTGGGGTTTGTCAAACCCAGTAGTACTACTCAAATTTCCTCGCTATACTCCATATATTAACGGTCCGAGTGTGTAAGGACTTTGCGTGTTATGTTTGCACTTTGGTACACAAGTGGTAATGAAATACTATGTGATCCATGTCCGTGTGTATGTCTCTCCCTGGCTGGGAGACAAGTAACGGATGCCTGTTCGTATGCATGTTTCTCCCCAACGGGAAAACAAGTAAGATGATGTTTGTTTGTACGCATGTTTCCCCCCAACGGGAAAACAAGTAAAATGATATTCGTTTGTATGCATGTTTCTTCCCAACGGGAAAACAAGTAAAATAATGTTTGTGTGTAAGCATGTTTCTCCCCCAATAGTAAAACAAGTAAAAATGGGCCGTGAAACTCACCTGCTTTGCGTTGTAGGTAGTGTCACACAAGTATGAGATTTGAAATCTCAAGTGTTAGCCTGCACGGCTTACGTATGACCTAGAATTATAAACACATAAGTTAGGGACATATGGGATTTGTGACGACGACACGGAAGATTAGAACGTCTTAAAACATTCTAAGGATTAACGGGTAGACGAACGTGTCTACGGGAAATTTGGTTTCTTGATATAATAATTAAGATAAATGCGTTACGTGTCGAACGTCTCTAATACGAATAATATTAAATACTTAAATAAATTTGTGCGTTTGTATAATTTAATAATGATGTAAGAAAATAATATAACATATATATTATTTTTGAACTCGTAGGAAATATACGATAATCATTTACGTGATAAAATAATAAATATATTATTTTTCTTTGAGATAATAAACGTGAGTAAATAATATAAATAATTATATTATCAATTAGTTTGAAACGTTACACGAGATTAATAAACGAGACGAAATAATATATAAATATATATATATATATATACTATTTTATAATAGGAGTTACGGGTTGAAAATAATATAAATATATTATTTTATAAGTGGGTAATAATATTAAAAATAGGTTATAATACCAAACCCGACCCTACGGGTGTTTTCCGGGTTAACTCGTATTAAAATAATGATATAATATCATAGGGAAAGTTTTTATTTAAAATTAAAGCTTAAAAAATGTTTTAAAAAAATAATGTCCATGATGGGATTCGAACCTGGGTCACTCCCACCTCAGCCCAACGCCTTAACCAACTCGCCCGCTAGGGTCTTCGCATCAGAATCCGAATTAAGAAGGTTTTAACACTGATGTCTCATGTGTTCTTCCCCCTTCACACAACCCGATCCCAAATCCGCCCTCAAATCCCTTGAATCCGATCACGATTGATCCAAAAGGCAAAGGGGTTTTGTTCCTCAGAGCATTGCGAATCAGTGGAAATAGGTTAATTGCAAAATCGTTTGGTTTTGGATAGTTTAATTCCCGATTGAATAGCCGAAACCCTAGGTTCATTCCACAAATCCAATTGATTAAATCCTATAATATTAGGGGTTGGATTCATAGGGCTTTCGATGAGTGAGAAATTACGAACCTATCTATATAAATTAATTGAATTATAATCGTGTCGAGGTTAGAGTTCGATTAACCAGTTCAAACGAAGAACCCTAGTTTTCAGATTGCTATGAAATCGATGATAAATGTTCAAATTAGGATGTGGCTTTTAAAGTGTAACTGTTTGCGAAACTAACCATATAAATTAATTGGATTTTGATTGAGTCTTGGGTAATGTCTGATTAAACTCGAATGGGTATGAGCCCTAGAATCCAATCACGGTTAATTCGATAATGTAAGCCATGATTAGCATAGGGCTTTTGATCTAATCATTGAAACGAAGCTAGAGAAGCGTTTGATTACCAGATTTGATGTTGAATTGATGGAGATCGAGTAGGATGGTCTCCGACGTCGACGGTTTTGGTCCCCGGTGGCTCCAACCACATCTTCGGACGAATGTGTGTGTGCAACCGCTTCTGATTGATGCGATTAAGGTGTTTGGGGAGTTTGATTGTGAGAATAACACACCAAATGGTCGAATTTGATAGTGGTCGATGATAGTGTCGACGGTTATGGGTTGAATGTTCATAATTGGGTTTTAATTTGCTTAATGACGATGATTAATGCCTTAATGGTGGTCGTTAATGGTATGAACGTGTATATCAGTTATCAATTCGGGCGAATTTCGGTTATGATTGAGGATTTGAATCAAGAACAAGTCTAGTTTGACTTTTACAAAGTCAACAGGAGTAAAACATCAATTTTGACTTCAAATGTCAATAGAATTAGGGTTTGGGCTAATTACGCAACTAGTCACTGTAGTTTTCATCAAATAGTTTGAGTTTATGGCAGAATTAGTCCCTAGGGTTTGTAATTGGTTTATAGAGTTATGATTTAGTTAGTTTGACTAATAAAAGTCAAAAGGAATTAAATTTGACTTTGTAAAGTCAAGAGAATAGCTTAGGGATATTGCACAACTAATCCCTGAAGTTTAAGTTTAAAAGATTGACAGAATTGGTCCCTGGAGTTATAGATAGGGTTAACTAGGTTAGAAATCTAATTGATTTTGCTAACGGGGTTAACCCTAATTAGCCGGATGTCACAGGAGAGGGAGAGAGAGAGAAAGCGTTTATACATATTTTAATTAATATATATTTTAATTAAATGGGTAAAATTACAAAAGTACCCCCATGTGCCTTGCACATGATCAGACCTAACTGAGAAATTTAACTAGGTTAGGGCCAAAGGACGTAACGTGCAAGATTTGTAAACATAAAGGACAATCTATGACAATTTTTGGGCTAAAGTACAATATTTGAAAAATGGTATAAACATAAAGGACGATTTCTGTAATTTACTCTCTATATATATATAATTTATTTTTTTTGTCAATTACTGTAATTTTTCTGATCTGCGTTTCATCTTCAACACTGGAAATATTTTATTAAATTTATTCTAGTTTCACAAATTTAGAGAGAGGGGGGTAGGGAGAGAGAGAGGGAGAGGGGGGAGGGAGAGAGAGGGAGAAAGGGTTTATAGATATTTTAATTAAATGGATAAAATTATAAAAGTACCCCCATGTGCCTTGCACATGATTAGATCTAACTGAGAAATTTAACTAGGTTAGGGCCAAAGGACGTAACGTGCAAGATTTGTAAACATAAAGGACAATCTATGACAATTTTTGGGCTAAAATACAATATCTGAAAAAGGGTATAAGCATAAAAGACGATTTCTATAATTTACTCTATATATATATATAATTTATTTTTTTTGTCAATTGCTGTAATTTTTCTGATCTGCGTTTCATCTTCAACACTGGAAATATTTTATTAAATTTATTCTAGT
Source organism: Smallanthus sonchifolius (assembly GCA_023525975.1). Lineage (NCBI taxonomy): Eukaryota > Viridiplantae > Streptophyta > Magnoliopsida > Asterales > Asteraceae > Smallanthus > Smallanthus sonchifolius. The sequence goes on along the minus strand of CM042028.1, from coordinate 11,949,215 downwards.
TTCACAAATTTAGAGAGGGAGGGGGGAGGGAGAGAGAGAGAAAGGGTTTATAGATATTTTAATTAATATATTTTTTAATTAAATAGGTAAAATTACAAAAGTACCCCCATGTGCCTTGCACATGATCAGATCTAACTGAGAAATTTAACTAGGTTAGGGCCAAAGGACGTAACGTGTAAGATTTGTAAACATAAAGGACAATCTATGACAATTTTTGGGCTAAAGGACAATATCTGAAAAATGGTATAAACATAAAGGACGATTTCTGTAATTTACTCTCTCTCTCTCTCTCTATATATATATATATATATATATATATACATATAGGGGGAGGATCAAATAATGAGTAGTTTTTCGCTAAAAAATCTAAGAAATGACAAAAACATTAAGAAACGATATCTAACGAACTCCGATTGAGCTAATTTCAGCGGCGTTGGAACCGTCTCGTCGAACTCTACCAGCTTAGCTTTTAAGGTTTATATTTTACGTTTGAATTTTAGGGTTTTAGCCTTATGGTTTAGCCTTAGGGTTTAGGTTTTAGGGTTTAGATTTTATGGTTTAGGTTTTTTTTTGGGGGTTGGGGGTTTAGGTTTACGGGGGGGGGGGGGGGGGGTTTAGGTTTTTTTTGGGGGGGGGGGGTGGGGGGTTTAGGTTTTTGGGGGGTAGGGGTGGTGGTTTTAGGCTTTTCGGGGTAGGGTTGGAGGGGGGTTTAGGTTTTTGGGGGTGCGGGTGGAGGGAGGTTTAGGTTTTTGGGTCCGGGTTAGGGTTCGATGAGACGGTTACAACGCCGCTGGAATGAGCTCAATCGGAGTTCGTTTGACCCAGTTCTTAGGATTTCTTAGCGAAAAACCACTTTTTAGTGGAATCGTCCCATATATATATATATATACAGGGGAGGGTTCCAGAGAAAACCACAAGTTAGGCGAAAACCGAGAAAACCACTAAAAAAATCAATTTTACCCAATCATATAATAATATTTATTTTTTGTTTTATTTTATTTTTATTTATTTATAAGAGTATCAATTTGATATTAAACATTTTTACCAAAAAACAATTTTATACATAGCGTTACGTATACGTAAACATAAAACAAAAAATTATGGTTACGTATACGTAAATCAAAAAAATTGTTTTTGGATACGTATACGTAAATAAAAAAATTGCCTGAAATGATGTGGTTTTCTCGGTTTTCGCCTAACTTTGTGGTTTTCTCTTGATCCTTCCCCTATATATATATATATATATATATATATACTAGGTTAGAATCCCGTGTATTACACGAGATTGTATATTAAAAATAACTTGTCAGACTATTATGAACTTATCGAGGTATATCAAGTGAAAATGTGTGTGTATATAACAAATTAGTATTTTTCTTTAATTTGTTATATTTTGATTTCCTATTATATATTATTATTTAATATAATTACTATTCTTCTTTAATAATATATTTATAATATCATTATTATTTAATAAGATATAGACGCATTTATTATGAGAGATAGGCGGGAAAACCAATGTGAGAAGGCATAAGAAAGTGATAAGTGTCAACTTTAAACATTTATTTATTAGTATAGATATATATAAACAAATATTTAATTAAATAATAAACTATTTATGTGCGAGCCAATATGGATCTTTAGATATATGAGCTTTTTTAACGTAAACAATCGAAGATCGAAATTAATCAACTTTGAGTTCGCTACACTCATTTAAATTTTCAAATAGACCTAGGTTTGTATTAGTGTTTCATAAATGAAATCATAAAAAAAAAATAGAAGAGTAAGTTACATATTTGGTCGTGTTATTTGGGTCAAGTCATGGGTTTGATTGGTCAAGATTTTTACCGGTAGAGTGCACTCTTTGCTTTTGTAAAATCACCATATTTTACCCTTTTTTTCTTAAAAAAAAGGTTTTACTCTCGAACAACAAATGAAGACATCTTTTTTCTTAAAATCACCATAGTTCACCGGTGATAGTCTCTAGCGATGAGACTGTTACGCCCGTCATTTTTTTTTTGATTGGCTCTAATCTTTTAGAGAAGTTGTATACCTTCTTTAGAGTGGTTTTAGAAATCGTTTCAAAAAAATAAATTGATTTTTTAAAGCCATATTTTTTGGAGCGATCAAAAACCGCTTTATAAAATCGCCTCTAAAAATGAGTTTGTAATAGTGAGAGACTGAACCAATAAAAATCATGATACATATTTTGATCTATACCATAGAAAGTATTTAATTTACTCAAAATCAATGGCGAAGATTCATTAGGCCCCCCTCGATTTTTCGCTCAAAAATGTTAATTTATACGTATTCGACGGAAAATTTTATAGTTATTAAGTTCCGGTCCTCCCTAATATTAAGCTCCGAGCTTTCTACGTTTTTTTTCAAGATTCGCCACCGCTCAAAATACAATTTTAAACATAGAAAATCCTGTTTTAAACATAGAAAAGCCTATGCAAGATGTTGTATAAAGAATGGTAAAGGGGAGAGTGGGGGACCACACTTCATTTGATTTAATTTCTTGCTTACCGGCCAGTGGTCACCGCTTTTATTTTTGTGTGAAAACATGAATATCCAAAATATATTATTACGGTTGGACTGCCCGCTAGGGTGTTTACGGTCGGGTTTTAACGGGTTTTAGTTCAAACCGTGAGTCAAACTGTTAGTAACGGTTTGATAATCGAAAACCGAAATTGAATTATTAAAAACTAAAATCAAACCGTTAATAACGATTTGGTTTCACGGTTTTGATTTTTAGTGGGCCTCTATAAAAAATGCGTAAAATAAAAAATAAAAAAGTTATCTGAAATGCGTAAAACAAGTTGTCCAAAATAAAAAGCTAGCTAAATAGCTAAAAAAAATAATCCAAATACATAAATATTTTCCATATACATCTACAATTAGTAATCTTCTTTAAAAGGTAAAGTCCGACAATTGTTGCCATGTCACTTTACCTTCTGCCACTCAGCAGCTCACATGTTCCCTCCACGGTCAAACTTGGTGAAACCCTTTAGGCCCTTTTTTTTTTTTGAACGGCGAACATTGAATGTTGTGACGTCGCAACCCCCGTCATATGGAAGAGTCTCGTCCAACTTCGACCAATATATTGTCTTAACCGGGCCCACTTGGCGTCAGCGTTGGAGAGCATCCAAGGAAAAATCTCACCCAATACGGCCCCTTCCGGGCTTGAGGGAGAGCCGAGGCTCGAACCCTGGATCGGCGTGGGTAAAACTCAGTTGCATCAGCCTAAGCTAGGCCTCATTTGCATGTCTCAGAAACTAATGTGGAGAGCAGGGATTGAACCTGGGTCACTAGAAACATCAGGTCTCTCCCTTACCACTCCACCACTAGCTCATTGACGCCTTTATCGTTTACTATTTTTGTTTTTAAACTTTTTATTTCCTTAAAAACATGAAAAAGTATATATATTATTTTGTTTTATTTGTAGTTTTACCTTTTTTTCTCTAGGATTTTTAGATTAACTATTAATTTCTTAATAAAATATTATATAATAATTTACGTAGAAAAAAAAACTTGAGGTGCTATTGTGTTTGCGGCTTTGTCAAGTTCGGATAAATATTTTTTTAAGGTTAACGAACTAAATAAATGGATGAAATAACTTTTTTTAATTGTTTCGTTGTTTAACGTGTCGCAACGTGCGACGGCCCCAACGTTCGAATTTTTTTTACCAAGTCGAGTCTAATCTTTACAAATACAACTATCTTAGTACGAGCTTCATAATTGGCTCTCGGGATGAGCTTTACAAATAAACCTTTAAACGAATCGAGTTCGAGTTTAGATATGCTTTGGTCGGCTTATTTACACCCCTATTTTTTATTATTATGTTATTATTTAATTATATTTTTATTATGCTATTATTTAACTAAATTTATTTTATTATTTACCTAAATCATTTTTAAATGCTTTAATATTTTAATTAATTATAATAACAAACTTAGTTTTTAAATGATATATTTGGGTGGGAGACAGTTTTACATGATTTTATCTTTCATTAAACGTTTTTTTAAGTCCGTTTTGGTGTTTTCTTAACATTCATTTTTATGACATGACAGTTTCGTGATTTCCGAATATACCATCACAACGTGTTTTTTATCTACGTTTCGATGTTTAAAACCGAACCGCTGCAACGCGCGAATAACAGTTAGTAGTTGATTTTCAATATAGAAATTCAGTACGTAGGTATGTTTGTTTATGCTTTTTCTTCATGTTATTCTATCATTTTTTTGACTAAAAAATTAGAAAACAATTTTTAAGCTTTTAAAACACAAAAAAGATAAATCGATTGCCCATATAAAGAACAAAACCATACAAACAACAAATTGAATTCAAGGAAATATTCATTCCCAACGGCAATTATGCGATGGACATTAATGTCGTCATGTCTAGACTCTAGAGGCAGGTTTGTATGTACAAAAATTAATAATACATGTTAAAAATATCTAATACACACACACTAATTTTATACGGCCGGTTTTCGCTATAAACAGCAAACCAAACCGTTCGTTACGGTTTGAAATTTTGGAAAACGACCAACCGAAAGTAAAGGAAAAAGACCGACCGCGAAACCAAACCGCTGACTGGTTTGGACGGTTTCATAATTTAAAACCGAACCATGAACACCCTATTGGTGGCACACGGGTTATAAGCTACATTAAGATTTCAAAGAAAGCATTTTAATATTTCAGAAAAGTTTATTACATAAAATATTACAATTTATAAGTAGAATGGTAGTCTCATAAAGTTGGCTGGTTTGTATAATAAAATATTGTTACATTTGAAACTCGTTTATGCCTTTGGATCTCTAATTAGCTAGGACTTGTTTACTGATAGCAAAACCTGGGAGAGTTGTTGGAATGTAGTTCGGGAGTTTACTTGAGGGCAAGCAAATTTAGGGGGGGTGGGGGGGTGTATCACATCTTTTTTAGTATCAAATTAACCTTAATAAATAAACGATTTTACTGTAACTTGCTATTATCTTTGCTAAATTGCATGATCAGTGAATTTAAAGGTTTACTTGGTTGATAGAAACAATTACGAGGAAGAAACTGGTAGATATTGAAGTTCGAGGACTTGAAAGTAAAGATGAATACTCGCAGAAGAAGCCATACCGGCAGTAGTACCTGTACGGGCCGTACGATTGTCCAAGTTCCTATTTTGTAGCTGCGTCTGAAGACGTACGGCCGTATGACGTGATACGGGCCGTAAAGATCACCCTAATCGAAGCCTTTATAAAAAGATTGACAGATAGAGAAGAAAGACATAACCAATCAGTTACACACCCATTAAAAAATACCAATACTCCAGATTCCAGTTTGTTTACCTTTTGGTACGCTAAAACAAAGGACAGAAGTGAAGCATTTGAGTCAGAGAGAGTTGTCAGGGAGAAGCATTGAAAACTGGAGCCCTTTAGTTGGTTCTTTCATTTCTTGTTCATCTTCTATGTTATCTTCTTATTTGTTTGTTTTTATCTTTCTACGCTATGAGTAGCTAAACTTATTTGTGTCATCTAGATGTAGATGAATTTTGACTATGAATGTTTGATTAAGTTTATGAAACGTTTATGATTTGATCAATCTTATTTGATGATCATATTGTTGCATATGTGTTTATATTATTCTTTAACTCAACTTTGAACTAGGTGTTGGTTTTGTCGTAGAATGCATGGCGTGCTATTTAGAATTATTATTCAACATTCTTAGGTTACAGTCTTTGGACTATAGTCTGGGTCTTTCTACACTGGCGAGAGCAAGGTAGGTCTAGGTTATCTTAGGTAGAATATAAGCATTGGTAAATTATTAATTTTGAATAAAGGGATTAAGAGATTATTAGAGTTTTTCTTGTGTACTCTAGGATTAGTAAAACCTCTGGAGAGTGATAAGTTTCTTGTATATGTCTTGGAGTTTCTAAGACATAAGATATTTGATTAAGATTTGCTTAGGGTGATTAGTATTTTCTATGATACAGTCGTTCCTTGGATATCCAACAACCTTGGCGGGTGAGGATTCATGTCACAAGCTCAATCATTAAGGTGGTAGTTGATTCTTCATCGTAGTGACCCTAGGAGGACCGGTAGTGAGTTCGGAAGTTTTAGATCGTCATTTGTCTAGTTTACTCTGGCGAGATTATAGCTCTTTTGGGAACTACCTTTATAAACCAGTCATTCAATTATCCATTCTAGTATTAGTCAAAAGGACTCGAAGTCTAGATGATACAACTTCCTATTTCTGAAATCTATCCAAACTATCATTTTATTTATTTACATATCCCTTTTCATAAAACCAAAATATTAATTAACCAAATACTGATAGAAGGTCTACTATTATCAGTTGTTACACGTGTGCATGGATCGATGATTGGTTCTTATAATGACTATATTACAGATACGATAGGTGCACTTGCCTAACACGTGTGTAGTAGTTATAATTAAAACCATTTTTAGAAAGTTAAAACTTGTAATGCACTAGAGTCTTAGGATCTCTATACGCATATGCATACTATTATATAGACACACACACACATATATGTGTGTGTTATGTATATATATATGTGTGTGTGTGTATATGTATATATGTTGTATGCTACTAGAAAAAGGAGGATATTTTTAAAACTGAGGATCTCTTTGAAAGCAGCCTCTCTATTCCTTGGATGAAGGTGAGGCTTGCCGTCGTCTCACCTTCCCCGGACACCACTCTCTGAGTTTGATTTTTTTACTACGTATGTATGTTTGTTTCTTTATATATGTATGTATGTTCATATGTATAAGCGTCCCCGAGGCATGGATAAGAATAAAAAAGATAATCGTTAAGACTCTCATACCATATAGAATAATGGAACTATATAACGTATTACGTATTATTGGTCAACTATTTTGTAGGAGCACAATGATGATAATTATAAATTAAACCTATTGAAAACATATCGATCTCCTAATTATGGTAAAGATTTTAATAATAAACCCTAACTCATACATTTTCCCTAATACTTTTTATCTCTACAGATATACATTTTCTCTAGTACTCTTTATCTCTATAGATATACACATATGAGATGCACACACATGTGTAACACAGTGTAATGGTTAATTGCAGATGACTAGTGTATATTAACATCTTACAATACTTGTTGAATTCTATTTGTTAACTAGCGTGATGACATTGTATTCCTTGTCTTATAGAACGAAATGGCGAGAAGAGGAAACGGAAGGCGTGGTGGGGGCCGTACCGGTGGTCGAGCTAGGACTCCTGCTCGTCAGGAATACAGTGAAGACGGAAGTGTCCACACTGAACCGGAAGTTAGTGTGCATGGGACCGAGCAGACTCATGTTGAAGAAAAACAGTTCACTTTCGAACCGGAGGTGAAAGCGGCCCTGGCACGCGAGTTTGCTGAGATGATGAGGGCTTCCTTGCCAGATCTATTGGCAGAAGCATTGAGGAAGGCTAAGGCGCCGGGCGGGTCTAACACGACAGTTGGTACCCCGAACACGGAGGCAGTTAACGCACCGCTTACCCGCGGTTGCGACTATAAGTCCTTCGAAGCTTGTGACCCACCGGTCTTGACTGGAAAGAAGGACACGGTGGCTACTTTTGATTGGGTGATCCGTATGGAAGCTGCCATTCGTCTTAGCGAGTGTCGAGCGAATCAAGTTGGGAAATTTGCTGCTAACTCCTTGAGAGATGAAGCATCCCATTGGTGGGAAGGTGTACGTCAAGACAAGAGGGACGAGGATGTGGACGCAATGATGTGGACTGATTTGAAAACTTTGGTGATCAAGAATTTCTGTCTAAGGAACGAGATCGAGATGGTAGAGAGGGAATTTCTGGGGATTAAGGCTGGAAGCATGACCCACAGGCAGTATACCACACGGTTCAGTGAACTGGCACGTATGGTGCCACACCTTGTCACTACTGAAGAAAGGAAGATCGCCTGCTACATTCAAGAGTTGTCGGACAAGGTCCGCACCTATGTTAAGGCAAACGCTCCTACTACCTATGATTCCGTAGTAGAACTAAGTGGCGTGGTATTTGATGATCTGGCACTGAATTTCATTGCCATTGAGGAGCCCAAGAAAAAGCTGAGTTTTCCTTCTAAGCGATCGGGTGGAATGTTATTTGGGGCTCGAGACAAGCAGGTCAGGGTAGGTGAGATATCAGTCTGTGGGAAATGTGGAGGAAGGCATGCAGGTGGATGCAGGCTAGGGTCAAATCTGTGCTACAAGTGTGGCAAGACCGGGCACTACTCCCGTGAATGCACTCAAGGCATTAAGTGTTATAATTGTGGCGAAAGCGGCCACATGAGCCGGGAATGCAATACGCCAAGAATGGGTGAAGCCGGGAAAGGGAAAGGCCCTGAAAAGAAAGAAGAGAGGCCCCGAGTAAAGACTCGAGCGTACGCGCTTACGCAAGAACATGCTAGGGTGGACCCCGATGTGGCGTCAGGTACGTTCATCCTTGACAACACTTTTGTATCTGTGTTATTTGATTCAGGTGCCAGTAAAATTTTTATATCTGCTACTTTCTGTAAACGGGTAAAATACTCAGTCAGTAAACTAGAAAGAGCCTTTAGTGTAGAAACCGCTGAGGGTAGAACCGTAAGGGTAACTGATGTAGTTGATAATTCCACTATAAAAATAGAAGGCCATAGATTCCCCGTCAGGTTGTTCGTCATGGTTTTGGGAGGGTTTGATGTAGTTTTAGGAATGGACTGGCTAACTGCCAATGAAGCGCAAATTATATGCAAATGAAAGATAATCGGACTCAAGGCTCCGGATGGTAGCGAAGTCGAAGTCTTCGGGGATTGCGACGCCCCTATGCCTAACGTCATCTCGATGATCAAGGCAACAGATTACCTGAGGCGCGGATGTGAGGCTTATCTGGTGTAAGGCCCCAAACTGGGCACCCTACAGTTGGTTCTCATAATTGGTTATCTTCTTTAAAAGTACTTGTTTTGTTTAACAAACGTACAACGGAAGTCTTTCTTAATTAATTAAGGTCATTAATGTTATTAACCTTACCTCACGAATGCCTGCACACCAATCCGAGTAACACCGCTCCCAATCCAAGATACGCCGACCCCAAGCTCACATGCAACACAATCTAATGTACACACAAAGTCATCTACGCTGAGTGAGTTCTAATGATTTAATTTAAATAAAAGCCAACACATCTCATTATATATTTATTTCCACTCAAGACTCTCTGGTCTTTAGAAAGTAGATTTAACATTTATTAATGGATAGATAACCCCCGTTATCTTACAATATCCCAAAGGATTCACCACGCAGTAAGTCTCTCCGACATGGATCGAACTTACCACTCTGATAACTCAAAGTTTACCACACTTATTAACCACATACTGGTTATCTCAACCACCCTCTAGACACCGGCCTAACCAGCCCTAATTAAAACTCTCACAAACCAACTGACAATACAGTTGTAAACACCACGTCACAATCTTGACACAATGGTCAATCCAATTCTACTCACCACATTAATACTATCTCATGCACAATAAATATAACCCAACACTCGTATGCAATTTAACACAAATATATATGCACACAAACACATACCTCATCATTGCACCCTCGTCAGGGCGTTCGACACACCCCGAGCTCATCACTGTTCTGTTGGAAATCGTCACCTTTGGTGACCTCCCGAAGGACTTCGTCCTCCACAATCTCGTTTGCCGTGTCATAATGAAAATAACGTAAACACAATACCCGCCGTGTCACAAGGACAACGACACAATGCACACAACACATGTATAAACACATAACATTATACTCTATGTACATGACTGATCGCGTGTAGAAGGCTAATAAAAAAACACTTATAAAATCTACTTCTTAGCTACTTAGACTGTAGACAGGAAAGTAGGGTTGTCGAATACACAGGGAAGTCGCGGAGAATGCTATTCAATTCAAAACTATTCAATGACTACTAAAGTTTAAAACTTTATCAATTAAACTAATGTAATTTGTAAAAAGCAACAAACTTAAACTTTTGGAAAACTATTAGAGAAAAACGAGCACTCCGGGTTTCAGATTCAGGAACACAAACACACAATTTTAGTTTCAAATCAGATAGGAGATTACATAGACATAACCTTGTTTAACTGTTTAACCCAATCACACAATATCAAATTCAATCACAAAATCAGATTATTCCCGATGCAAGAAAACCAAGAAACGATGATAGATGTGACAAATCAAACACATGCAATTGTTCATTAATCAAACACACAATTTAATTCAAAGAACTTAAGAGGTTCACAAAACTTCAATCTAAACTAATAATCAACTAAAATCATACGAATACATGCATAAATCGTTCACCCGGAGGGATCACGGAGAGCTTAGCCGCTCATGATTGTAACAAACATCCTAATAATTAATCTAGAACTTACAAGCATTGAAAACTAAGATCAATTGGCCAAAAAACTCTTTAAATCGCCTAAATATTGCTCTGGGACGGCTGGAAAGAAGGTCATACGAGAATGGGAGTCACCATGGGTTTATAATTGGAATTAGTTTAAATTTGCCGTAAAACCCTTTCTTCGCTTGTCGCGAACATTTCTGGCTGGGTCTTCGTGTAGCGCGAAGACCAAATTAGTCGAGGCCCTTTTCAAGCCCTTCGCGTGTCGCGAAAAATCTCTCCCAGGTCTTCGCTTGGCGCGAACACCCTAAAATCTAGGAAATTGAATTTTTTTCTTTGACTTTCTTTGACTTCCCGGTTTTGTACCTTCTTTTAACTTCTTTGTATACTTCCGCTCTTTTAGCACATTTATTCTGTAACACATCAAACTACAAAACACAAGTAAAACCGACTCGATATACAAAACTAAACTACTAAACTATACAAAAACCGACACTTATACTCGGGATATTTGACCCTACATCACATCCCCACACTTAACCTTTTGCGTCCCGAAAAAGAATAATGCAATGGAATCATTATCGAAAAACTTGCTACTTATTCTTTCATTATACACTGCCCAGATTCTCATAACACGTTAATTGTAACAATCGGTATTTTGATCCGATTAAACCCAACCACCGACCTATCAAGCCCCCAATTCTGTGATCTAATATATTATACATTACCAAACAGCAGTCTATCTATGGGTCTCACACTCAGAAAGCTACGACTCAGACTACTCCCACCTCAAAGTATATCAAGGCCCGGATTAAACCATATAGATTTCCCACCACTATAAGAACTAATCTATAAGTTTTAAAAATCAGATGGAATTATGGATCGATGGATGAAAGATTTGAGCCTTCATTAATGATGTATGAATAAACCTCACCCAGTGGTGTATCCTCCAAGTCGCCATCCCAGAGAGTAACACATAGGCTTCAGTTTTTAGCAATGAAGTACATAACTCAACTTAGAGGCGTTTCAACCAGGTCACTATCCCAGAAGGTAACACATAAGTCAAATCAGTCATCTATAATTGATTACAAGAGTCTGCCCATGGGCGTTTCAACCATGCTTGTAACCGGGAGGGTAACACGTAGGCAGAACTCAAGTTCTCAATCTAATTAATTAAGCTCATGATTGATGGATTATGGAATGCGGGCGCCACCAACTTTCGGATTTATTTTCATAAAAAGAAAGCGATGTGCCAAAAGATTTCAAAAACTTATAAATGCTTGCTTATAGAAGTACCTATCACCCTATATTGATAGTTTCAACCTTACCGACACCCCTAAGATGAGAACCCACAAGACATCCTGAATTAATTATTCCAATTAAACTAGATTCACTATCAGGATATTTAAGCTATTCAAAGTCGGTTGGGCCTACCAAAACGTTACAAATTAGACATGTTTGATTATCATTATTATTCAATTAATTTCACACGCAATTCTCGATTGTACTATCATTTTCCATTTAATTTTAAAACTCTAATCCAGGGACATTTTTGAAATTTTTTTAAAATTTTATGATTTTTCTGATTTTTATGACTCAAAATACAGACCTGGAATAAGGTCTCCCCTCCCCACACTTAAACTCGACATTGTCCTCAATGTAGGAAGAGCGACTCAAAAAAAAAAATTCAAAAATTAAAACTTAGCTGGACCGACGATCGTATAGCATTTCATTCGCGATCATGTCCCACAGATACAAGCGGGTTGCTTTGTACAAAAACGGCAAAATTGGATTATCGTCCCCCGAATGGAGATTGAGTACGGGAATTTCAAATCCAAACCTGCAAAATAAGCTTGAAACAAACCCACAAGCGTCATATCGACTCAACATAATGACTCAAATAAAACTAAAAGACCCGACGGACTCGAACACGACCCAAAATAAAAAAAATAAAAAAATTATTACTAGGGTTTCAAGGTTCTTCGCGTGTCGCAAAATCCTGGGAGGAATCCTTCGCGTGCCGCGAAGGACAAAAATTTGTCCGGCCCCTTGGTTTGTTCTTCGCGTGTCGCGAAGATGGGTCACCAACTCTTCGCGTGGCGCGAAGAGACCTTCTTCACAGAAATATTAGAAAATTTTCCAATTTTTGCCTTAGAATTTTTTCTCAACTCTTAAAACTCAAAATTTTCAACTTCTTCAATAACTCATCCCAACACTTAGATTATAAGCACACATACCTGGAATGTCTTTCCTGATGATTTTTAACACCCAAATTGCCACGAAACCCTGCAAAAACTTAGAAAAGACGCAAAACCATACCGAAAAGACCGAAAAACTAAAAATTTTGTGCAAACTCTACAACGGCATCCTACCCCCCACGGGTTTGTGTATTGCCCTCAATCACACTCCTTCCAACCATAATCTCCCCAGAGACGTCCCCACACTTGGCCAATTGCAAACAATTAACTAAAATAAAAAAATGACAACCTAACTCACTTTCGTAGGACTCACGGAGGCATTTAGCATATGCAACAAGCCTTTAAAACCATTCGGTAGCCCGAGTGGACGAGTTTAGTCTCGTGAGGGTTTATAGGGAATACACTCACAAAGTTCATTTAACTTGACAAGAAAATAAAATCTAAATAACCTTAGGTTGCCTCCTAAGAGCGGTAAGTTTAACGTCTTCAGCCAGACGTGGTGTACCTCATTATGGTTAAGGATTCTTCAAGATACTCCATGATTCTTCAATGAAATTGATATCCGCTGCTTCCAGATATGGTTTCAACCTGTAGCCATTGACTACCTTCCTCAGATGATCGTCGAAGTCTTCAATCTTAATGTCCCTATAGTTACCTACCCGTGTAATCCGGTACGGGCCCATCCACTTGCTTTTTAACTTTCCTGGAAACAACTTAATCCTAGAGTTGTAGAGCCAAACTTTCTGCCCCACTTCAAACGTCATCTTATTCAACTTAGCGTCATGCACTTTCTTCATCCGATCTTTATAAGCAGAAGCACACTCATACGCCTCATCACGTAACTCTTCCAGCTCATTCAATTGTAACTTCCTTTCCATACCCGCAGCATCATAGTCAAGGTTAACCTCTTTCACCGCCCACAATGCCATATGTGCAATCTCAACTGGCAAGTGGCAACCCTTGCCCTACACCAATCTGTACGGTGTAGTGTCGATTGGGGTTTCATAAGAGGTGCGGTAAGCCCACCAGACATCATCAAGCTTCCCTGACCAATCTTTCCTATCTGACCGCACTGTCTTCTGCAGAATCTCTTTGATCTGTCGGTTGGAAACTTCGACCTGCCCACTGGTTTGTGGGTGATATGGGGTGGCTATTCTATGATCTACGCCATGCCGTTTAAGCAATCTCCCGAATTGAAAGTTCTTGAATTGTGAGCCCCCATCACTTATGATTGCACGAGGGATTCCAAATCGGGAAAAATGTTGGTTTGAACAAATTTGCACACCACTGCATGATCGTTTGTTTTTGTTGCTATAGCCTCTACCCACTTGGACACGTAATACACAACCACTAGAATATAGAGATACCCACAAGAGTTCGGAAATGGCCCCATACAATCTATGCCCCATACATCAAACAAATCCACAACCAAGATTGGATGTAGTGGCATCTCGTTCCTCTTTGAAATAGTGCCCATCTTCTGGCAGTTCGCACAGTTCTTAGCGAACTCAAAAGCATCCCGAAAGATGGATGGCCAAAATAGGCCTGCTTCGAATACCTTTAGCCCGGTCTTTTGCCCACTGAAATGTCCACCACATGCAGATGCATGTACCAGCCCTAACACACATTGAATCTCTGACTCTGGTATACATCTTCTAACCAGTTGATCTACACCCACTTTAAATAAGTCTGGTTCATCCCATATGTACTGGCACGCCTGTGCAATGAACTGGTGCCGCTTCTTTTTAGACCAATGTTCCGGAATTGCTCCTGTAGCCAAATAGTTAACAATGTTAGCAAACCAAGGAGTAGTAGAAACTGATAGTAATTGTTCATCAGGGAATGTTTCATTAATCTCTCCCTCATAATCACTTTCATCCTACACAATGCGTGACAAATGATCTGCCACGACATTCTCACTCCCCTTCTTATCACGGATCTCCAAGTTAAATTCCTCCAATAACAAGATCCAACGGATCAACCGTGGCTTGGCATCCTTCTTTGCCATGAGGTACCTGACTGCACTATGATCAGAATAAACAATAACTTTACTGCCCTAGATATATGATCTAAACTTATCCAATGCATATACTACTGCTAGTAGCTCTTTCTCAGTTGTTGTGTAGTTAAGCTGAGCATCTGAAATAGTCTTACTTGCATAGTATATCACCACGGGTTTCTTATCCGCCCGTTGTCCCAACACTGCCCCCACAGCATAGGCACTAGCATCACACATAATCTCAAAGGGTAAAGACCAATGCAGTGATTTTAAAATGGGTGCCTCCACCAAGTGTTGTTTAATTAGATTAAAAGATTTTAGACATTCATCATTAAACTCAAAAGGAGCATCCTTAAGCAAAAGATTGCATAAGGGTTTTGTTACTGCACTAAAACCTTTGATGAATCGTCTATAAAAACCTGCGTGTCCCAAAAATGAACGGACACCTTTGATGTTGTTTGGTGGAGGTAAAGTAGCAATTACCCGGATTTTCACGTGATCAACCTCAATGCCTTTGCTTGAGATCACGTGCCCCAATACAATCCCCTCTTGAACCATGAAATGGCTCTTTTCCCAACTTAAGACCAAATTGGTCTCGACACACCTTTTTAAAACTTTTGTTAATTGTTCAATACATGACTCAAAAGATGGACCAAATATAGAAAAATCATCCATGAAGATTTTCATAGACTCCCCGATCATATCTGAAAAGATACTCATCATGCACCTTTGGAAGGTGGTCGGGGCGTTGCACAAACCAAATGGCATTCGCCTAAATGCAAATGTACCATAAGGACAAGTGAACGTGGTTTTCTATTGATCCTCAGGATGTATAGCTATCTGATTATACCCTGAATATCCATCTAGAAAACAGTAATACTTCTGACCTGCCAACTTTTCAACAATCTGGTCAATAAAGGGTAAGGGAAAATGATCTTTGGCAGTGGCAGCATTCAGTTTTCTATAGTCAATACAGATGCGCCACCCGGTTACTGGGCGAGTGGCAACCTCTTCACCATTCTCACCTTTTTTCTATCTGGATACCTGCTTTCTTCGGAACAGTCTGTGTCGGGCTCAACCATGTACTGTCAGATATGGGATAAAAAATTCATGCATCTAGCCACTTCAGAACCTCTTTCTTCACTACTTCCCTCATGTTGGGATTTAATCGTCTCTGCACATCCCTGGATGGTTTAACTCCCTCATCCGTTACAATCTTATGCATCACAATCGCCGAACTGATCCCTTTTAGATCTGTAATGGGCCATCCAATTGCTGCCCTATGGGCAACTAGGACCTTCAACAAAGCTTGCTCCTGCTCTTCAGTTAAACCTGCAGCAATAATAACAGGTAAGGTGTCATTTTCACCTACAAAAGCATATTTCAAATGTTTAGGTAATTCTTTCAGCTCTAAAGTAGGTGGTGATTCCAAGGACGGTTTCAACTGAGTGTCAATGTGGTCTGGCAGGTTCTCTACTTGATGTGTCCAAGTGGGCACTCTTTCTCTAAGGGCACACACCTCCCCTTGTACTTCTGCATCCTTCAACTCCTGCTCATGTTCGGCCTCTGTCCTGTCACAAAAAGTACACGGCTCCATGGGTTCGCCCTCATTTTCATGCAGGTTACACCTATCCACAATGTCTACCATAAAGCATTCACCGATGATTGGAGCGTTAAATATGCGGGAAAAGATATTCAATCTCAACTTCCGATTACCAAATGCCATGTCAACCGTTCCTGTCACACAATTGATTACACACTGAGCTGTTCGCAGAAAAGGTCTTCCTAGTATCACATTAGGGTGCCTGTCACTAGACGGAGCTACATAATCAAGCACTAAGAAATCGACAGGATAGTAAAAATATTCCACCTTTACTACTACATCGGTTAGTATCCCCCTAGGAAGTTTAAGAGTAAGATCTGCCAGCACCACGGTGGTGTCGGCCTTTTGTAGAGGACCAAATTCATACTAGTCACACAAACTTCCTGGGAGGATACTAATACTTGCTCCAAGATCTAGGAGAACCTTATTGATTTTTAGTTCACCAATTTGCACTGAAATTAAAGGTGCTCCTGGATCCTGTAGCTTAGGTGGCAATGCACCCGACAAAACGGCATTCACATTGTCTGTTAAGTCAAGATTTTTGGGCATTTTATGGTGCCGTTTTTAGGTGCATAATTCTTTCAAGTACTTAGCATAAGCAGCTACTTGCCTAATTGCATCTAAAAGAGGGAGATTAATTTTCACTTGTTTGAACATGTCTAACAACTCATCCTGTTGTGGGCCCCTTTTAGTCACACTTTTCTTAGATGGTTCTAATAGAGCAGCAGGATAAGGGATGGTATTATTCTCCACCCCTACACCTTGAGTGACAGCTGTGTTCGGTTTAGATTTAGTTGTTTCAGAAAAAGTTACCTTTTTAGCTTGTTTAATAAAAACTGCTTCCAAATCGCTGTCACTCTCACCATCTTCTCCTAAGTCAACTACCACTCCCTCAAAATCCAGTGACACCGAGGTGACTTTTTTATAAACCTTACCACTTCTTAGAGTACTTACATGGGAGACATTAGCATTCCTTGAACCCAAGGAGGTAGCTCCTTGATGTTGTGGGTTCAATTTAGTGTCACTCGGGAGTTGCCCTTGTGGTCTCCCTGCTACTTCAGCTATCTTTTCCTCCAGCTGACCCAGTTGCCTTTCGAATGATTCATTGGTCTTTACCTAGATCTCTCTATCCTGCTCAATTCTTTTCAGGGATTCCAATATGGCTGCAAGCTGCAAGCTGCGGGTCACCGCCAACTGAAGGTTTGTTTTGCTGGTTCTGTTGGGGTTGATTCTGTTGGTAGTTTCTCTACTGATAACCTCCTTGTTAGTACCCCTGATTACCTTGATTTCTTTGGTACCCGCCTTGATTATAGCTTTGTTGGCGATTCTGGTACTGCTGTTGACTTCCACCCTAGGCATCAGCACCATGAAAGTTAATATTTAATTGGTTAGATGCATTACCATACCTGAGATTTGGATGTTTCCGGAGCCCCGGATGGTAGTGGGTTGCGTTCATGTCCTGCTTCCTATCTCCTCCAACTTGATTAACTTCTTCTGCCTTTCCTTGCTTCCTTGGACAGCTTGCCACGGTGTGGCCCAGATCACCACATCCCTCACACACTGGGTATCCCTATGAGACATTGGATACCTCTCTCCCACTAGGTCTGCCAAGCCTTGCCATTTGAAGTTCCATGGCATCCAGACGCTTTTGAGTTTCATAATCAACTGCTTTCACAGTTACTCCCGTCTTTGGTCTTCTACTAGCATTGGCTTGCCTCTTTGATGTCACTGCCATCTTCTCCAAAATTTCCCAGTCATCGTCTACATGATTTGCAAAGAACGAACCTACACTGGTGGCGTTGACATCTCTCACATCCTCAGGTAATAACCCATCATAGAAGGCCTGTATGAGCTCCCACTTCTCTATTCCATGATGTGTGCAGTTTCGAAGCAACTCTTTGTATCTTTTTAATGCCTCATAGAAAGGCTCCCCTGATTGTTTCTTGAAATCCCGTATAGCAGCTCGAGCCTCATTGGTTTTATGAGGTGGGAAATATTCATCTAGAAACTGCTGCTGTAACTCTGCCCATGTGGCAATGCTGGTAAGGATAAAAAACCACTGCATTGCCCGATCCTTGAGTGAAAACTGGAAGAGTACCAGTTTCACCTCATCAGCTGTGAATCCTTGACCACCAATGGTCCCACATGTAGCCTCATATTCAGAAAGATGTGTGTAAGGCTCTTCAGTAGCTCTCCCAAAGAAGTGTGGGAGTATCCTAAGACAACCCGGTCTGATTTCAAATGCATTCCCCCTACGGACTGGAGGGATGACATGAGATGCATTCAAAGCTAGAGCGGGGCGGAAGTGGACGTCCACCCCTTGATCATGTCTTGGTGGTTGAATGTTTCCGGGCTGTCTATACCTGTTCTCGCGTTCTAAGTTACCCAAATACCCCTGACGATGGTTCCTCGGTTGAAACCCATAATCTGCTCTCGGCGGTGGTTGCACCCATCCATCTACCACATTCTGTCTTTGATTTTATGCCTCCTGGTTGTTTAAATCATACCACTCTTCTTCTTCATTCCAATTCTCATGTTGAGAACCATGCTGTGGATGATGGTTGCGTCCTGGTGACAGAGGTTCATTATCTCCAAATTCGGAGTAGCTTGGATAGCTATCATAGGGTTGATAGGGCTGGTTTCGGAATAGGGGTTGTGGTAGAGGTTGTTGGAATTGGGGTGGTTGTGGTTGATTTGGTGGTATAGGTGGTTGTTGGTTTTGAGGTGGATTAGGTTGATTTTGTTGTTGGTTGGGAAATAGGAGATCTGGAAGTGGTGGAATAGGTGGGTTTTGGTTCCCACCTTAATTAGGATCTTGGTTTACCGGTTGGTTCTGTGACATTCTCATAGATGGATTGTCAAGCTTTCTGTTAGCTCTTGCTGCTCTCTCTATCTCTGTATCAAAAAGTAATGGTGAATTTCTTCGTGAGCGCCTAGTATGCATAAAACTGTCCCTGCACACGTAAGCACAAAATTAGTAGCACTGAACAAAATAAATCAAAAATAGCACTTTGCACACAAATTCCCCGACAACGACGCCATTTTGATCGCGCGTCGAAGGCTAATCAAAAACACTTATAAAATCTACTTCTTAGCTACTTAGACTGTAGACATGAAAGTAGGGTTGTCGAATCCACAGGAAACTCGTGGAGAATGCTATTCAATTCAAAACTATTCAACGACTACTAAAGTTTAAAACTTTATGAATTAAACTAATGTAATTTGTAAAAAGCAACGAACTTTAACTTTGGAAAACTATTAGAGAATAACGACCACTCCGGGTTTCAGATTCAGCAACACAAACACACAATTTTAGTTTCAAATCAGATAGGAGATTACATAGACATAACCTTGTTTAACTGTTTAACCCAATCACATAATATCAAAATCAATCACAAAATTAGATTATTCCCGATGCAAGAAACCCAAGAAACGATGATAGATGTGACAAATCAAACACATGCAATTGTTCATAAATCAAACACACAATTGAATTCAAAGAACTTAAGAGGTTCACAAAACTTCAATCCAAACTGATAATCAACTAAAATCATATGAATACATGCATAAATCGTTCACCCGGAGGGATCACGGAGAGCTTAGCCGCTCATGATTGTAACAAACATCCTAATAATTAATCTAGAACTTACAAGCATTGAAAACTAAGATCAATTGGCCAAAAAACTCTGTAAATCGCCTAAAGATTGCTCTGGGACGGCTGGAAAGAAGGTCATTCGAGAATGGGAGTCACCATGGGTTTATAATTCGAATTAGGTTAAATTTTCCGTAAAACCCTTTCTTCGCGTGTCGCGAAGACCAAATTAGTCCGGGCCTTTTTCAAGCCCTACGCGTGTCGCGAAAAATCTCTCCCAGGTCTTCGCGTGACGCGAACACCCTAAAATCCAGGAAATTGAATTTTTTGCTTTGACTTTCTTTGACTTCCCGGCTTTCTACCTTCTTTTAACTTCTTTGTATACTTCTGCTCTTTTAGCACATTTATCCTGTAACACATCAAACTACAAAACACACGTAAAATCGACTCGTTATACAAAACTAAACTACTAAACTATACAAAAACCAACACTTATACTCGGGATATTTGATCCTACATCAATGACTCATTAACTACACCTGCTCTTCACACACAGCACTAGGACAAGATATCCTACACATATTCCTAATACCACCTTCTTTCTCGCCGCTTGCCACCCCTTTTCCTTCTTCTCTTTCCGGCGCCCGACCACCATACCAACCGGCCATTTCCGTGACTTCGCTTGCCGCCTGTCACGTCGTACACCGTCACCAAACCGTTCACCACCAGGAAACGCCCCACGACCGGATTCCGTGGCCACCGAGTGCCACCGCTGCCCCTCCATCCTTTCCGGCTATCACCCGCAGCTGCCATCGGTTTCTCGTCGCACCACCACTGCCATCCCATGGCTGTCATGCCACCCCTTGTAGTCGCCGAGCACCAACCGGGTACGACCATCTCGGCTCCTCCCTTCTTCCTCGCTCTCGGCCAAGCAAACCCACCAACCCTAATCGGGTTTTAACCGAATAACACAAGAAAATTAAAGGCATACAAGTAGCCAACGAAGATTACCTTTGCTCCGACGTGGAGTTCTTGCTCTAACCGACGTGAAATCGCCTTCTCCGGTCACCTAGTGCTCCTTTCTCCTTGCTTATGGCTGTCGCACACCCCCTAGGCCGAAAGGCCTAGGGTTTTCCCCTTAACTCTTTTTAAACCTACAAGGTTTACATTCCGGTCCCTGTGTTTCCGCTAACGTGTGTTTCGATCTCGATTTCCCATTAAACGACTAACCGGTCCCCTAGTTTTGATAATCCGAGCTTTACGTGAAACCACATAGCCCATGCTAATAAAATGAGGCCCGAATCGACTACTAACCCGATTCATTTAGTTCATGGATTTCCGGGATGGCACAAACCAACACAACTCCTCCTTTCCATTCCTACCCGCAACATCAAGGTGTTACCCATTCTCTTTCGTATATGTATAATCCTGATCCTTACTTTTCCACACGGCCACCAGCCTTGTTATTTAAAGAAATATTCTCCGTTGCTCGCTTTCAACTTTTTGACTTGTAGGTGTCACCTACCCATTCCTTCGCCTCTCGTCTCTCCAGTCATTAGCCAAACGGCTTCATTTCCCACTCTTGTTATCCCGGCACTTGCTAGAAGTTGCCATCGTGATTGCTTTGAAGGTCTCGTTGTGAATGTCCTTGATGATACTTCGTCGCTCTTAATGTCCTTAACAATACTACACATATGATTTCTAGTTATCCGCTCACTTGTCACACTTCATTATGAGTTACAGGCACAATTACCATTAGTCTCTTTTATAATCTGCATGATTTCGTCATTCTGACGATCATCCTCCCAAGTAGGTCCTTGTCCTTCAAAGCCAGGAGTAATAGTTGCTTTACTATCATGTGTCCATCACGCTCCTCTCTTTATGCTCAAATTGCCATCTTGCGATGATTTCTCAAACTCGAACCCACTGCTTACCCATAAGAGTATTACTTCTGCCTTTCTCTGATGATCTCTAGGAGCTTGTACAAAGCTACGCTGGTCTCCACAAAATTCCTCTACCGTAGTATCTTTTTTACTTCGTCACCATGCGATCACCGACCGCGTCTCATTATAATTTACAAATACGAAGTCCGTCTGCTCACAAGCCTCAGATATTCGTCGTCTCTTCTAGGGAAAACATCCATATTCATCTAGTGTCTCACGTCAACTGAATCCTGCATATGGAACGTGTTCCATGAAGGTCCTTCTTCACCTTGTTAAATCCATGCTGAAATCTTCAGCGTCATCACCTTGATCTCATAATAAACTTTTCTAGTCAAGCGTCGACGTAAACGCTTTCATAATCTACTCTCACAGCTCCGCCCATTGGCTTCGTGCTCTGAATTCCCGAGATATAAGCATAGGCTTCTCATAAGAGCACCTCACCGGTCGCCTAGAAGACGTCAAAACTCCTCGCACCACCTCGATGTATCAACGTCGAGAAAATCGTCAAGATAGAAATACTAAACTCGAGCACACAGACCTCCCATCCTGTGCACGACTAAGCGTGTACTAAAAGGACACACACTAACACAATGTTCTACACACGTACTAGTAACTCAACCTTCTAACTCGCACAAAATGCACATACACAACTAGCTAGATCTGAGTAAATCTACGTGCATACAATATAACCTCGTCATTTATAGACACACAAACTCCTGAACCTTACCTCTTATTCGCTACAATGGTGGCCCCTGCCACATGTCATCATATACTCATACAGAGTTTACTCGGTCGTACCCATACGGGTCGTACCCATATTTCAAGACGACACTACTCAGTCTAGACACAAAAC
The DNA here is from genome assembly GCA_023525975.1 of Smallanthus sonchifolius. Lineage (NCBI taxonomy): Eukaryota > Viridiplantae > Streptophyta > Magnoliopsida > Asterales > Asteraceae > Smallanthus > Smallanthus sonchifolius. The sequence goes on along the minus strand of CM042028.1, from coordinate 11,926,633 downwards.
ATACCTAAACATTCATACACACAAGATAAAATATCTTATTTCCCACAGGATCTGGTCCAGAACATGCATACCTAAACAAAAGGTATGTAGCTACAATTTCCCACAGGACCTCGTCCTGAACATTTACACAAGGTGCAATGCACCCCTTACACTTCAAACATCACCTAAACATAACACATAGGTGACACTATCTTAAGACCGTAGATACACACAATTAATCAAAACTCAGGTCTATATAGGTCTACTCATACGGTCTAATCAACCAAGCTCTAACATCACATCAAAGATTACATTTAGTGTGAACTCACGTTGTTCAAAAGGTAATAACATAATCACTCATAATTAACACTGCACCACCAATGGCAAGCTATCACACATGGAACTATCGTCAACTACGTTTTAAACCATCCCATGGTAAGACTCACTGTCAAGGTCAAAATCAAGTAATTATAAAACCAAGAACAGATATTTCGTCACAAAAGTGCCTGACGACCACTACTCAAAATGCTCTAGTCCTCTCGTGGTAAACACCACCGGCTCTAATCACTGAACAAGTCAAAGTTATCACGCACTTGTTCCTCGTCGTCAGATTCCTCCAGCCATCCGTTTCCCGATCCCGAATCTTGCCTCGGAGGCTGATGCCTAACCGCAAATGCGTTCCTTCCTCTCCAACCACTCCTCATGTAGAAGGAGTTACTAAGTCCACCCTTCATACCTGCCCTGGTAGTACTGGGAGCATTAGGCGTCGGAAGCGCCAAGATCACCTCCTGTGCTGGTAGATCCTGCTCATCCTCAGCCGCCGGTTGAACCACCGTCAATGGAAAAGGTGATAAGATCCCTCTTCTCCTATAGATAACCGTGCGAACAGCAGCCGCACGTCTAGCCCGCCGTTCTGTAAACCTCCTGATAAGAGCTCCCCGCCTAATCCATCTAGTCTGAATCGTCATGGCCATCAGTACCTGCACAAGATAGAATGTTGGAGTCATTACTATGGGCGTCAAATTCAGAATATGAGAGTAATCATAGACTGCCAAATTACGGTGATTAAATGCAATTTGGTGGTCCACATTACTACTCTGATTCTAAACCTTCCCCATCATATTCACACTAGCTTTCTATCTTTCATACACCCCGGATGCACATGCATCCCACAAAACTCACATAGCACCACACAATAATCTAGCAAGGCATCATATCCATCACAATTTCACATCATACAAGGTTACACACAAAATCACTAAATCATATCGGCACACTAAAGTATCTCACATAGTTACAATTAATGCTACTCCATGTTACTCAACTCACATCATAGTTTCATTTAATCACACTACACCACTTCACGTAGTTCTACATACTACCACACATATCACTCCACATGATCCCACATGGAACCGTAAATCACTTTACCTAGTGTAACACCACACAAATGGTAAATAATAACTACTGCTCAACTCGAAAGACGTACCTCTTGGCTCGCGGTTGCTCGTGGTGGCATTCGTTTCACCCTCGTCCCATTTTCATATTAAGTTAAGGCATTTTATTTGTTTAAAAACACTAGTTTTCTTTTAAACCTCGGCTCTGATACCAACTTGTAAGCCCCAAACCGGGCACCCTACAGTTGGTTCTCATAACTGGTTATCTTCTTTAAAAGTACTTGTTTTGTTTAACAAACGTACAGCGGAAGTCTTTCTAAATTAATTATTGCACTTTAAGGTCATTAATGTTATTAACCTTACCTCACGAATGCCTGCACACCAACCCGAGTAACACCGCTCCCAAGCCAAGATACGCCGACCCCAAGCTCACCTGCAACACAATATAATGTACACACAAAGTCAGCTACGCTGAGTGAGTTCTAATGATTTAATTTAAACAAAAGCCAACACATCTCATTATATATATTTATTTCCACTCAAGACTCTCTGGTCTTTAGAAAGTAGATTTGACATTTATTAATGGATAGATAACCCCCGTTATCTTACAATACCCCAAAGGATTCACCACCCCAGACTCAACCCACCATTTTAACCCAGTAAGTCTCTCCGACATGGATCGAACTTACCACTCTGATAACTCAAAGTTTACCCCACTTATTAACCACATACTGGTTATCTCAACCACCCTCTAGACACCGGCCTAAACAGCCCTAATCAAGACTCCCACAAACCAACTTGCAATATAGTTGTAAACACCACGTCACAATCCTGACACAACGGTCAATCCAACTCTACTCACCACATTAATACTATCTCATGCACAATAAATATAACCCAACACTTGTATGCAATTTAACACCAATATATATGCACACAAACACATACCTCATCACTGCACCCTCGTCAGGGTTACCCTCGTCAACGACACAATGCACACAACACATGTATAAACATTATACTGTATGTTCATGACTCATTAACTGCACCTGCACTTCACACACATCACTAGGACAAGATATCCTACACACATTCATAAGCGTCTAGCTCATACCCCGACTCTCCCCGACTAACACATAACATAATACACTGCTACTATATGAACACTTGTATAAATACTATATCTCATTATCTAAGTGCATAACACGTACATGCACACCCTGTGACACCTCCTAGTCGTACCTGCACGACCAGTAAATACATTCCCGACTCACCCCTATTAGGTCACTATACGACCAGCGACCATACACCCACCTTTAACCTACACCTCTCAAGGACAACCCATAGTCCCTTAGCCCCGTAGTTTAGACCCCAAAGCTCGATATACATTTAATGTAATAAAACACGTCTCAAAAGTATATACGATAGCCCCAAAACTTTAAAAACATTTAAAAGAGGGGGATTAGAAACTCACAGGTTATACCGAGTCCAAATCCTAGCTCTGCACCCCGAGTACTTGCTCAAACCTCGTACCTGCCAAACGTACGATCCGAGGAACAGATTACGTCCCATAACATACGTTGAATAACGTATAACAATAGTTAAACCCCAACGCTTGTCTCGAATGTTTGTCAGACAAACCATCGAACCCTAGCTCCACGGTTACACGGGTTGGACCATTCATGACCCGGTTAGAAACCATAACTTCAAACTGGGTTCTCATGCAGGCATGTACGCGTACGTGCATACACATGCAAACCCTAATCCACGATAATATACGTACACGAACGGAGTCTCATCATGCATGAACACCATGCAACGGAGAAGGGAAAACCCTAACCGGCTCATCTCCGTCGTCCGCCTCTATCCCGTGCACATCCTAATTCCACCTTCTTTCTCGTCGCTTGCCACCCCTTTTCCTTCTCCTCTTTTCGGAGCCTGACCACTATACCAACCGGCCACCTCCGTGACTTCGCTTGCCGCCTGTCACGTCGTACACCGTCACTAAGTCGTTCACCACCAGGAAACGCCCCACGATCGGCTTCCGTGGCCACCGTGTGCCACCGCTGCCCCTCCGTCCTTTCCAGCTATCACCCACAGCCGCCACCGGTTCCTCGTCGCACCACCACCACCATCCCATGGCTTCCATGCCACCCCTTGTAGTCGCCGAGCACCAACCGGGTACCACCCTCTCGGCTCCTCCCTTCTTCCTCCCTCTCGGCCAAGCATACCCACCAACCCTAATCGGGTTTTAACAGAATAACACAAGAAAATTAAAGGCGTACAAGGAGCCAACGAAGATTACCTTTGCTCCGACATGGATTTCTTGCTCTAACCGACGTGAAATCGCCTTCTCCGGTCACCTAGTGCTCCTTTCTCCTTGCTTGCGGCTGTCGCACACCCACTAGGCCGAATGGCGTAGGGTTTTCCCCTTAACTCTTATTTAAACCTACAAGGTTTACATTCGGGTCCCTATGTTTCCGCTAACGCGTGTTTCGATCTATATTTCCCATTAAACGACTAACCAATCCCCTAGTTTTGATAATCCGAGCTTTACGTGAAACCACATAGCCCATGCTAATAGAATGAGGCCCGGTTCGACTACTAACCCAATTCATTTAGTTCATGGATTTCCGGGATGTTACATCTGGTGCACGTTATTGAAAAGTGTAAGGAAGTGATGGAACTAGACGATGTACCCGTGGTACGCGAGTACCCGGAGGAGTTTCCGAAGGATTTGCCTGGGATACCACTTAACAGAGAGATTGAGTTCCGGATCAACTTAGTACCAGATGCCCAGCCCGTGGCCAAGGCTCCATATCGACTAGCACCAGTGAAGATAAAAGAACTAATGGCACAACTAGACGAGTTACTTGAGAAAGGATTAATCCAACCGAGCATCTCGCCTTAGGGTGCTCCGGTATTGTTTCTGAAGAAGAAAGATGGTTCTATGAGAATTTGTATCGACTATAGGGAGTTAAACAATCGAACGGTGAAGAAGAAGTACCCTTTACTCAGGATTGACGACCTGTTCGATCAATTACAGGGCGCAGGTTGGTTCTCAAAAATCGAAATTCGATCCGGGTACCATCAGTTGAAGGTGAGGGAAGAAGACATAACAAAAACCACGTTTCTCACGCGATACCGACATTTCGAGTTCCGCGTGATGTCCTTCGGATTGACGAATGCCCCTGCGGCGTTCATGGATTTGATGAATAGGGTGTGTCGACCGATGCGGGACCGATCGGTAATAGTGTTCATCAATGATATTCTCATCTATTCCAAGAATGGGGGTGATCACGCATGTCACTTGAAGGAGGTGTTGGAAGCTCCGAAGAAGGAAAATTTGTATGCTAAGTTCTCTAAATGCGCGTTCTGGCTTAGGGAAGTCCAATTCCTAGGTCACGTCATTAACCCGAACGACATTATGGTTGACCTAACAAAGATAATGACAGTAAGGGATTGGGATATTTCTAAGACGCCAACTGAAATCCATAGTTTCTTGGGATTGGCAGGCTATTATCAGAGATTCATTCAGGATTTCTCGAAAATAGCCTCACCGTTGACAAATTTGACCCGAAAGGAGGTGAAGTACGAATGGGGTTCGACCCAGGATAAGACGTTTAAGGAACTGAAAGAGAAGCTAACCAAAGCTCCAGTCTTGGCCCTACCCGAGGGCAATGAAGACTTTATGGTATACTCTGACGCTTCGGGTTAGGGATTACGGTGCGTGCTAATGCAACGTGGGAGAGTGATCGCGTATGCATCTCGATAGCTGAAAGTTCATGAAGTCAATTATCTGACTCATGATTTGGAACTTGCTGCTGCCTTCGCATTGAAAATCTGGAGGCACTATCTTTACGGGGTGAAGTTTACCATTTACTCTGACCACAAAAGTTTGAAGTATTTCTTCGAACATAAGGAGCTGAATATGAGGCAGAGGCGATGGTTGGAACTTTTAAAGGATTATGATTGTGAAATCATATACCATCCTGGAAAGGCAAACGTGGTGGCTGACGCTCTAAGCCGAAAGGATGTGCCCTCTCCTATTAAAGTGAAAGCTTACTAGTTGGTGGTAACACCGGATGTGATGAGGGAAATTGAAAAGGCTCAAGATAAGGCACTGAAAGAAGAAAACATAAAGAAGGAGAGGATGGTTGGCCAACAGGAGAAGTTGGAATATAACACCCTTGGTGTTAGGACACGTTTTGAACGGGTATGGATACCTATGTGTGGCGAGCTTAGAACCAAAATCCTGGATGAGGCTCATAAGTCTCGGTACTCTATCCATCCCGGTACCAATAAAATGTACCAAGATCTGAGGAAGGAATACCGGTGGCCTGGAATGAAATATGAGGTGACGAAATACTTAAGTAAGTGCTTGACTTGCTAACAAGTAAAGGCCGAACATCAGAAACCATATGGAAATATTCAACCACTTGATATACCGGAATGGAAGTCGGAACACATTACAATGGACTTCATAACCAAGCTACCTCGTACAGCTAAAGGTCAGGACACCATTTTGGTAATTGTGGACCGTTTAACGAAGAGTGTTAATTTCCTACCTATTCGCGAGACGTTCTCATCAGAAAAGTTCGCAGAAGTATTTATTAACGAGTAGTAGCACGGAATGGAATGCCTTTGACTTTTGTATCTGACCGGGACACACGATTCACATCGAGGTTCCAGAAGAGATTTCACGAGGCGGTGGGCACGACGCTTAATATCAGCACGACATACCACCCGCAGACGGATGGTCAGTCTGAAAGGACCATTCAGACGTTAGAGGATATGCTCCGTGCTTGTATTATTGATTTCGGCGGTAGTTGGGACAGTCACCTACCATTAGCCGAGTTCTCCTACAACAACAGTCGTCACTCGACGATAGGCATGCCGCCTTATGTGATGTTGTACGGGAGGATTTGCAGGACCCGGTTTGTTGGGGTGAGATTGGACAGAAGGAATTAGGAAGTCTTGAAGTCGTAAGAGAAACGTCGGAAAGGTTTGATCAGATCAAAGCACGAATAAAGGCCGCCCAAGATCGTCAGAAATCCTACGTGGATAAACGACGAAGGCCTATAGAGTTTGGTGTAGGGGACAAAGTAATGTTGAAAGTGTCGCCCTAGAAAGGAATCATACGATTCCGAAAGAGAGGAAAGCTAAGTCCGAGGTTTGTCGGACCCTTCAGAATAATGGCACGGGTTGGTGAAGTCGCTTATCGGCTGGAGTTGCCTGATGAACTAAGTGGGATTCATCCGACGTTCCATGTATCACACTTGCAAAAGTGTCTTGCGGACGAAACGGCTCACATACCACTTACCGACATCGAGGTGGACAACAGCCTTAAATACATCGAAGAACCCATGGCCATATTAGACAAGAAGGAGAAACGTTTACGTAACAAAGTTATTCAATTGGTTAAAGTCCAATGGAAGCACCAGAAGGGATCGAAATCTACTTGGGAAACGGAGACGGAAATGAGGGAGTCATACCCTTGACTGTTTGACTTATGATAGGTTTCGGGGACGAAACCTATTGTAAGGGGGTAGACTTGTAACATCCCAAAAATAAAACGACAGTTATAATAACGGGATAGCATGCGAGAACGAACGGAATAAACGAGCGGGACGTAATGGGCCGGCCTGGGAAGGGCTCGACGAACTTAGAGTTGGCGAACATGGGAGGGAGCCTCCCTATAAATAGCCTAGACCCTCCTCTTTCTCTCATTTGCAAGTTTTAGAGAGAGAAACCGTAGAGAGAGAAAGTTGGCGGATCAACCGGAGATTGAAGAAGCGTGTCACTCCATAGCTCGTGAGCAAAACTTTTGAATCAGAAGCTCGATACAGGTAATGATCTGATCTAGATCTGAGTTTTTTTTCATTCGGAGATTGAAGAAGCGTGTCACTCCATAGCTCGTGAGCAAAACTTTTGAATCAGAAGCTCGATACAGGTAATGATCAAAACGACAGTTCTAGAAGCCCTTCTTTAAATGTTTTAATTAAAGGTTTTTGGGCTAGTGTGCATACATACGAAAGGATGTTTACGAAATAATGTTTACGAAACGATGTCTACGAAATGAGGATTATGAAATGATGTTTACGAAGGATGATGTTATGAAATGTTTTGCCAAACGAAGTTTATGAAAGGTTTATGAATGAAACATTATTTAATAAAACGTACGAATGCTTTAACTAAAATGTGGTAAAGGTTTTGTGAAACTCACGAATGAACGAATCTGCCACGAGTTTCTACGGGAGCATGGGTATGTATGTATGTATTGGCCTTACCCTTATGGGGGGCCTTTGTGGCTGGCTAACGGTTATACAACTAGTTGAGGATGGGGTGACTACGGTCACCCATGGGATTACCGGGATCCCGATGGAAAGTACTATTCTCCGCGAGGGAACAGTGCCTAAGGTATATTTAGTCTTCCTAGAGGTAACGAGCCTTAGGAGACATGTGTGTGGTCTTCCTAGAGGTAACGAGCCTTAGGAAACATGTGTATGGTCTACCTAGAGGTAACGAGCCTTAGGAGACCTGGGTACGGATTGACTTAGAGGTAACGAGCCTTAAGTTCATCCGCTGGTATGCGATGTATGAAATTTAGAAAACAATTTTTAAGCTTTTAAAACACAAAAAAGATAAATCGATTAACAAAACCATACAAACAACAAATTGAATTCAAGGAAATCTTCATTCCCAACAGCAATTATGCGATGGACATTAATGTCGTCATGTCTAGACTCAACAGAGAGGTTTGTATGTACAAAAATTAATAACACATGTTATAAAATATCTAATACACACACTAATCTTATGTTTCGGTCCGGTTTAATACGGCCGGTTTTTTCTATAAACAGCAAACCAAACCGTTCGTAACGGTTGGAAATTTTTGAAAACGACCAACCGAAAGTAAAGGAAAAAGACCGACCGCGAAACCACACCGCTGACTGGTTTGGACGGTTTCATAGTTTAAAACCGAACCATGAACACCCTATTAGTGGCACACGGGTTATAAGCTACATTAAGATTTCAAAGAAAGCATTTTAATATTTCAGAAAAGTTTATTACATAAAATATTACAATTTATAAGTAGAATGGTAGTCTCATAAAGTTGGTTGGTTTGTATAATAAAATATTGTTATATTTGAAACTCGTTTATGCCTTTGGATCTCTAATTAGCTAAGACTTGTTTATTGATAGCAAAACCTGAGAGAGTTGTTGGAATGTAGTTCGGGAGTTTACTTGAGGGTAAGCAAATTTAAGGGGGGGGGGTGTATCACATCTTTTTTAGTATCAAATTAATCCTAATAAATAAACGATTTTAGTGTAACTTTCTATTATCTTTGCTAAATTGCATGATCAGTGAATTTACAGGTTTACTTGGTTGATAGAAACAATTACGTGGAAGAAACTGGTAGATATCGAAGTTCGAGGGCTTGAAAGTAAAGAAGAATACTTGGAGAAGAAGCCATACCGGCAGTAGTACATGTACGGGCCGTACGATTGTCCAAGTTCCTATTTTGTAGCTGCGTCTGAAGACGTACGGCCGTATGACATGATACGGGCTGTACGTATCACCCTAATCGAAGCCTTTATAAAGAGATTGACAGCTAGAGAAGAAAGACATCACCAATCAGTTACACACCCATTCAAAAATACCAATACTCCAGATCCCAGTTTGTTTACCTTTTGGTACGCTAAAACGAAGGCCAGAAGTGAAAATTTTGAGTCAGAGAGAGTTGTCAGGGAGAAGCATTGAAAACTGGAGCCCATTAGTTGATTCTATCATTTCTTGTTCATCTTCTATGTTATCTTCTTGTTTCTTTGTTTTATATTTCTACGCTATGAGTAGCTAAACTTATTTGTGGCATCTAGATGTAGATGAATTTTGACTATGAATGTTTGATTAAGTTTATGAAACGTTTATGATTTGATCAATCTTATTTGATGATCATATTGTTGCATATGTGTTTATGTTATTTTTCAACTCAACTTTGAACTAGGTGTTGGTTTTGTTGTAGAATGCAGGGCGTGCTATTTAGAATTATTATTCAACATTCTTCGGTTACAGTCTTTGGGCTATAGTCCGGGTCATTCTACTCTTGCGAGAGCAAGGTAGGTCTAGGTTATCTTGGGTAGAATATAAGCATTGGTAAATCATTAATTTTGAATAAAGGGATTAAGAGTTTATTAGAGTTTTTTCTTGTGTACTCTAGGATTAGTAAAACCTCTGAGAGTGATAAGTTTCTTGTATATGTCTTGGAGGTTCTAAGACATAAGATATTTGATTAAGATTTGCTTAGCGTGATTAGTATTTTCTATGATATACTCATTCCTTGGATATCCAACAACCTTGGCGGGTGAGGATTCATGTCACAAGCTCAATCATTAAGGTGGTAGTTGATTCTTCATCGTAGTGACCCTAGGAGGACCGGCAGTGAGTCCGGAAGTTTTAGATCGTCATTTGTCTAGTTTACTCTGGCGAGATTGTAGCCCTTTAGGGAACTACCTTCATAAACCAGTCATTCAATTATCCATTCTAGTATTAGTCAAAAGGATTCGAAGTCTAGATGATACAACTTCCGATTTCTGAAATCTATCCAAACTATCATTTTATTTATTTACATATCCCTTTTCATAAAACCAAAATATTAATGAACTAGATACTGATAGAAGGTCTACTATTATCAGTTGTTACACGTGTGCATGGATAGATACTTGGTTCTTATAATGACTATATTGCAGATACGATAGGTGCACTTGCCTAACATGTGTGTAGTAGTTATAATTAAAACCATTTTTAGAAAGTTAAAACTTGTAATGCACTAGAGTCTTAGGATCTCTATACGCATATGCATACTATCATATAGACACACACACACATATATATATGTGTGTATGTTATGTATATATATATATATATGTGTGTGTGTGTGTGCATGTGTATATATATGTATATATGTTGTATGCTACTAGAAAAAGGAGGATATTTTTAAAACTGAGGATCTATTTGAAAACAGCCTCTCTATTCCTTGGATGAAGGTGAGGCTTGCCGTCGTCTCACCTTCCCCGGACACCACTCTTTGAGTTAGATTTTTTTACTACGTATGTATGTATGTTTGTTTGTTTCTTTATATATGTGTGTATGTTCATATGTATAAGCACAATGATAAGAATAAAAAAGATAATCGTTAAGACTCTCATACCATATAGAATAATGGAACTATATCACGTATTACGTATTATTGGTCAACTATTTTGTAGGAGCACAATGATGATAATTATAAATTAAACCTATTGAAAACATATCGATCTCCTAATTATGGTAAAGATTTCTATAATAAACCCTAACTCATACATTTTCCCTAATACTTTTTATCTCTACAGATATACATTTTCTCTAGTACTCTTTATCTCTATAGATATACACATATGAGATGCACACACATGTGTAACACAGTGGTGGTATTCCCAGGACTGATTTAGGATTGGATTTCTTCTTCAATGAACAGTAACACTGAAACAAGACAGTAAGGAGATTGTATGAACAAGGATTGAGAAGTAGAAAGAAATAGTCTTTAGATTGATATGCAGAGATATATAAACTCACTAACTTCTGTTTGATATCTAGACTTTTGTTTTATATGAACTGAAACGGTGCCAAGGAAAACGTCGTGACATTTGAAAAATCGGTTGTGATGATAATCGTTTAGCGCCGTTCTAAATCTTGATGTTTCAGACATAAAACATGACCTACAACATATGTTAATTACAAATACAGACCTGGGCCTTATTTAATAGTTTTACAACCCAACAATTCTTAAATACATTAATTGTTCTAACCCATAAATAAATAAACTAAAATAGGCCTAAACTTTAAATGGATTATGGTCTAACATTCACCCCTCTAATCCATTCAAAGTTTTGGTGTCTAATCTTCAATCATCGGTAGGCTTGGTATCCTATAGAAGCACGAAGTCTTCTAGATCATCATAGTCTTCTAAGCATAGATCTTCACTACCAAAGCCTTCATCTTGTATCATGGTATCTTCTAAAATCATTTTCATGTCTCGTGTGCTTTTATGTTCCACTTTAATCACCTCTTTCTTCAATTCATCCTCATCTTTCTTTGGTTCCTTGACTTATATACCGTTGGCTTCATTTTTCTTTACCATGTTGTATTTCCAAGATAACAAGTCCAAGTATCCTTGGTATATGATACTTAGATTTGCAACATATGTTTTTTGCAAACCAAGTTTGATTGCTATTTCAGGCCACTTATTATCATTGGATGCTTTTGTATATCCACATGCATACTCAACATACATGTAAAGATCTAAAAGTTCAATAACAAAACCATTAGGAAGTTTGGGAGGATATTCCTTGTTATTTTGGTTAAAGTGTTCTTTATAGAACCACTAACAAACCTTGCAAACAAACCTAGCAAACTGTAAGGCCCCGAAGCCGAGAAGCCTCACTCGTTGGGTTTACTCAATCACATATAGTTCAAATACTAATAATTCATAATTAAACTCAAAGGCAGCGGAATTACATTCATTGTTCATACATCATAAGTTCACAACTAATTAAAACTTTCAAACTATTGACTTTAAAACATAAACATATGTCAGGATATCAGTCTTGAGCTAGGTAGCCATCCTTGAAATTCAGCCAGCCTAGTTAATGTCTTTGTTCATTCTTTTCTTTTATCTGAAGTACATACTAAAAGTCAGCTAACGCTGGTGAGTTCTAGTTTAATCAATCAAGCAATCATCATAAATTCATCATGAAATCATCATATTATCTTTGTACACTTTCTTAAACATAAATCGTAATCATTCAGTTTAAGCACATAAAGATGATCATTTCGTAACGTCCGGCTACTAAAGTAGCTGTCTTAACTTCAGTCTACCATCGTAGCCGTTTCATCCATCTACCGTAGTAGCCATTTCATCATCCATTTACCGAAGTAACAGTTTCATCCGTCCTACTATCGTAGTCCGTATAACATACGTCTACCATCATAGCCATCAAACATCCGTCTGCGTATAGCAGCCGTTTCACCAGTCTACCGTCATAGTAGTTTCATCATTCGATTACCGAAGTAACCGTTTCATCCGTCTACCATAGTATTCGTTTCATCATCTGTTTACCGAAGTAACCGTTACATCCGTCCTACTGTCGTACTTGATCAGTGTGTGTTTGTTTGGTGCTTATAATGGTTAATTATATGTTTTTATGTGTGGTTTAGCATGGAACGTGTTTACTTTGCATGATTTTATGATTTATAGGTGATTAGATGCTAAGTACGTCTTTTGGAGGCATTTGGGAGGAAGTAAAAGGACTAGATGTGAAACTATGCAAAAGATGGAGGCTGATGTGCGAGTTCTACAGGCCAAAACTTCAAATAAGCATATCTCTTGCAAGAAAATGAGTTACGAGAGCCATAATATATGAATTTGGAGTGCATCAACGATCCGGATATGAAAAAGGGGTACCATCGTACAATATGGCGGGGTACCACCGTACAATACGGTGGTGGCGTGTGAATTAACATATTGCATAGTTTGGGCAGAAACAAATGGCCGTACAAAGTTGGGGGCACCGTACAATACGGCGGGGCCACCGTATTGTACGACGGGAGTCGGTTAGAAGCCGATTTTCAAGGATTTTTACCCAATTTAAACCCAAATATTTAGGGTTACGAATAACATCATTCCCAGTCGTTTTGGAGGATTTTGGAGAGTTTTGTACCAGCGTTTTAAGACTTCTTTGCAATTGTTTCATGTTTTTGAGTTTTACATTCATATTTAGCTTTTGTGTGATGACTATGAGCGGCTAAGCTCCTTTGTGATCCCTCCGGGTGAACGATTCTTGCATGTACTCGTTCGGTTTTAGTTTTTCTAGTGTTGGATTGGATTTTGTGAACCCGTTAAGTTCTTTGGATTCAATTGTCTGTTCGAGTTCTGAATAATTTGATGTTATTTAATTCTTGCACATTTATCATCGTTTCTTGGTTTTCTTGCATTAGGAATAATTTGATTTTAAGTTTGGGTTTGTTATTATTTAATTGGGTTGAACAATTTAAACAAGGTCATGTCTATGTGATCTCCTATTTAGTTGAATTAAAATTGAGCGGTTATTTTGCTGAATCAGAAACCCGGAGTGGTAAATCCTTCTCCAATTGTTTTCAAACCTCGTTTACTTCTGTTTGCTATTGCAAGTATTTTCTCAACCATTCAGATCAAAAGCTTTCGTTTTACTTTTAAATTGCTTAGTTAAACCGTAAGTTACAAATAGTGTTTTCCACGAATTCCCTATGGATTCGACAACCCTACTTCCTATACTGCTGTCTAAAGTAGCTAAGAAGTGGATTTTGCTTTTATTTTTTATTAGCCTTCAACATGCGATCAAAATGGTGCCGTTGCCGGGGAGTCTATGAACAAAGTGCTATTTTTAATTTACTTTGTTTAGTACAGTACTACTTTGGTGTTTTTACTTGTACATGCACATGTTTATGCATACACGGTTCTCAGGAAGATCATCATCGTTACCGTTTGACCTAGAGATAGAGAAGAGAGCAAAAGCAAATAGACGTTTTTCAGGAAGAATACAGACAATCCTTGAGAAACTTGATAGCTCGAGAGCAAGAATGGATCAACAATCTAATCTCAACAACCAAGATCCCGACCAAGGTGGAGTTCTAGCTCCACCTATACCGCCCCCCATCATCCCAAATAATCCAGCTAACCAGGGTCCGAGACCGCCACCACCGACACAGTATCAGCCACCACAACCACAACCTCCACCCAATGTCCAGCCAGTTTTCCGTGACCGACAATACCAACCAAGGAATAGTCATGCAAGTCATGATGATTATGATGATGATGAACTTTCATCACCGGGACGACATCATCACCTAGAGCATGGTTCCTAACATGAATATTAGGAGAATGAGGACTGGTATGACCAGTACCATAAGGGGGGCAGTCCCTCCTCGACAACAATTTTTTGAAAGAGATGGAATAGATGGATGGATGCAACCACCACCACAAGGGGTTGGCGATTATCGCCAAGGTGGAGGATACGGTTACAGGCATGCGAATTATCAAGGTAACCCGAGAAATGTGGCTCAAGAGGACCGGATCAGACAACCCCAAGTAAACCATAGAAAATTAAGTGGTGAACTATAGAGGAACCTGAATCCCGGGAGACGCCACTTTGGATACCAACCATCGGATCAAGGGGTGGATAGTCATTTTCGCCCGACCATTGCTGTGAACTCCTCTCAAGTTATACCATCGGTTTATAAGGGACACGCTTTTGAAATCCGACCAGGTTGTTTATGGATTCTCTATAGTTTCTATGGAAGGGCCACCGAGGAACCATATCACCACTTGTCTGAATATGAGGCCACCTGTGGCACCATTGGTGGTCAAGGATTCTCACCTGAATAAGTGAAACTGGTACTCTTCCAGTTCTCAATAAAAGACAAAGCTAAGCAGTGGTTATTTACATTACCCGCAGGAAGTATTGCCTCATGGGCGGAAATGCAACAAAAATTCTTGGATGAGTACTTTCCTCCACATATGACAAATGCAGCTCGTATAGCCATTCAGGAATTTCAGCAACAATCGGGGGAACCGTTCTATGAGACATTCAAGCGTTTTACGGAATTGTTAAAGTGGTGCCCACACCATGGTATTGAGAAGTGGGAACTGATTCAGAAGTTCTATGACGAGTTGTTTCCTAAGGATGTTAGAGATGTGACCTCCACCAGTAATGGGATATTTTTCTCCAATCATGAGGATGAGGATTGGGAAATCTTAGAAAAAATGAGCGTAACATCTAAGCGGCAGGCACATGCTAGCAGAAGAGCAAAATCAGGATCTGCATCGACGAAGTCCGTGGATTATGAGGCCAACAAAAGGTTAGATGCCATCGAGATCCAAATGACACGAATTGGTAAGTGGGGAGGAAAAGAGGTGTCTAAAGTGTCACAATCATACCCGGTGTGTGAGGGGTGCAATGATCTTGGACACACATTGGTAGACAGTCCACAAGACGTGGGAAAGGCCGAAGAAGTGAATCAAGTTTGTGGCGAAAGGAAGCAACATGACATGAATTCCAACACCTACCATCCAGGACTCAGAAATCATCCTAGTAATGCATCTAATCAATTGAATCCTAACTTTCAGGGTTCTAATGTGTAGGGTGGAGGACAACAACAGTACCAAAACCGACAGCAAGGGTACAATCAAGGGAATTACCAGAGAGGATCTCAAAACCAAGGTGGTCAATAGCAATATCAACAAAAGGGCTACCAACAACATCAGAATCAAGGATCAGCATAAGAGAATAACCAGAATGTTTCAATAAGTGTTGTGTTGGAAGCAGTGAACAGCTTGGCAAAGGTTGTGGCTCAAAACAAGGAACTCCAAGACAAGACAAATGAGTCATTTGCAAGGAAATTGAGGCAACTGGCTGAAGACAGAGGAGGAAGAGATCTAGGTATATTCCCAAGTGACACTCAACCGAACCCTCAACATCAAGGGTCCAACTCAAAGCAAGCTCATGTTAGTGTAGTAAGTATTCATTAGGAAGAAGAAGGAAATGATTCAGAAGATGAAAGTGAGCAAGGAGCACCCCTCATCCGGATTAAAGTTGGGGGAGTAAAGGTTAATCGAGAACTCTTGGATTATGGAGCAAGTATCAGTATCCTCCCTAGAAGTCTGTATGATCAGTCAAACTTGGGTCCTCTACAGCAAGTTGACACCACCATGGTGTTAGCTGATTTGACACAGAAACATCCCTGAGGGATGATTAGAGGGGTAGTTGTGAAGGTTGAGGAATTCTAGTACCTCGATGATTTCGTGGTGCTTGTTATGCACCTAGTATGAAGAAAGAACAATCGAGGGTCTTACTTGGAAGACCATTCTTGGAAACTGCCAATGCTCAAATCAATTATAGAGATAACACAATAAGCATGACATTTGGAAACCGTGAGTTTAACTTAGACATTCTTACAAATTCTTTTACTTATTTTTGTAAAGTTAAATGTTCCAAAACAGGTGCTACAAACAAGTGTCCCCCTAGTTACATTGTGAATGGGGGCGACACCAAAGAGAGAAGTTTTGTGTTTCACAGGTCAAAGCTGAAGGATGAGAAGGAGGTGGCACATGCAGCAATACCCAAGTGTGGGGAAGATGGAGTGCAAGTAGAAAAGCCACCATGGAAACAACATGTGGAAAGCATAAAGGGTCACACCAAGTCGGGAACAAGATCATCAGAAGTACCAATTGGGTCAAAGAAGCCTCCGAGGTGTGTCAAGCATTCATATGAGACTAGTGAGTTTGTGAGAATGATAGAGGATGAAGAGTTGGTTTTTATTGACCATATGAGGAAGTTTAAGCTGGATGGGAATGATAACCACCAAGCCGGTAAGGAGACCATGGGAAGGGAATTCACTTTCCAACCACCATAAGAACTACATCAGGCATGGTATGGCTGAAGTTTCCAAAATTAATCCCGAGAATTGTGGGATTTCGAATTTTGAATTCAAACAGCTTCCAATGAACACGAAGACGATTTTAATCAGTTTTCAATACAGATCCTTTCCAATGGCAGCAATATAGTAGCAATTTCACGAAAAACAAGAATAATTCCTCGATTCTCAGCAGAAAAATAGGACAAACTAACAAAAACACAACCGATTAGTAGCAAAAACAACCAAAAACTTAAAGAATACCTCAAATCTTGAATCCTTGATATCAAACACCGAGCCTTGAATGACTTCAATGGCTCTGATACCAATTGTAAGTCCCAAATCTATCGATGGATCTTCAAACACACAAACAAAACAAACAAGATATCAAACTCTCACACAAAGTAGGCGGAATCTACTTTGTATGGTGATTCAAGAACATGGATTCAAAGTAAACACGGTTGTATTACTTAATCGAAGTTACAAAGAAAACTAATAATAACCGCTAACCACATACGGTTAGGGTATACAAGTATATACATACTTAGCTTCTTGTTACTAAGCCCATTATACTAGTACTCAACCTAAAGCCGGACCATTACACCCAAACCGTGAACCCTTGTTCACGGTTACACCAAAACATAATTGATAATTAATCCTACACACAATCAGGGTCTAACAACGATATTTGTGAAATATTTGGGAATGAGGGGGCAATGGTGGAGGCGGCTAGGGTTATACCCATCCCCTCCATGTTTCCATCTTTCCCAAATACCTGGACTAGTCCCCGATCTTTTTTTTTCTTCCTTCTTCTAAAAATATAAATGTCGATTTTCTGGTGTTACAAGTCTACCACCTTATAAGAGGTTCCGTCCTCGAAATCTGTCACAAGTTAAATTGTTGTGGGTACGACTCCTTCATTTCCTCTTCACTCTCCCAGGTAGCCTCTGAACCCTTCCTATTCTTCCATTGTACTTTAACAAGTTGGATTATTTTGCTTCGTAGTTGTTTCTCCTTTCTATCCAATATTGTTATCGGTTCCTCTATGTAGGTCAGATTGTTGTCTACCTCAATGTCCACAAGTGGCACGTGTGCTGATTCATCAGCTAAACACTTCCTCAAGTGCGACATGTGGAAGGTAGGGTGGATTCCGCTCAGTTCGTTCGGTAAATTCAGTCTGTAGGAAACTTCCCCAACATGGGCCAATATTCTGAAGGGTCCAATAAATCTCGGAACTTAATTCCCATCTTTTTCGAAAAGGAATAATCCCCTTCCAAAGAGACACTTTTAACATCACCTTATCCCTGACACTGAACTCGATAGGCCTACGCCTCTTATCCACATATGATTTATGTCTGTCTTAGGTGGCTTTCATTTCGCCTTAGATCTGTTCGAACTTTTCGGAAGTAGTCTTAACAACTTCAAGGCTCCCTGGTTCCTTCTGAACAATCTCACCCCAAAACAACGACGTTCTGTACCTCCTGTCGTATAACATCTCGTATGGCGGCATACCAATAGTTGCATGATAACTATTTTTATAAGAGAATTCTGCCAACGGAAGATGACTGTGCCAATTCCCGCCAAAGTCTACAATGCAAGAACGAAGCATTCCCTCAAGGGTTTGGATGGTCCTTTCGGACTGACCATCTGTCTGAGGGTGGTATGCTGTGCTAATATTCAATTTGGTGCACATCGCCTCATGGAATAATTTCCAGAACCTCGATGTGAATCGCGTATCCCGGTCAGATATAATCGACAATGGTGTTCCATGATGAGCCACTATTTCAGTGATAAACATCTCGACTAACCTTTCGGACGTGAACGTCTCACCAATATGTAAGAAGTGATCACTTTTCGTCAAGCGGTCCACGATTACCCTATGACCTTTAGCTGTATGGGGTAGCTTGGTTATGAAGTCCATGGTAATAAGCTTCCACTTCCACTCAGGTATTTTCATTGGTTGTATCATACCACATGGTTTCTGATGTTCTGCCTTCACTTGGAGACAAGTCAGACACTTATCATATACTGAGTCACGTAGTTTTTCATTCCTAGCCACCAATATACTTTCTTTAAATCTTGGTACATCTTTGTATAGCACCTGGATAGATAGAGTAGCGAGACTTGTGAGCCTCGTTTAGGACTTTGGCTCTAAGTTCACCACTCTTAGGTACCCAACTACGACCAAATCGAGTCTTTACACCTAGTGTGTTTATTTCCAACTTCTCTTATTGAACCACCATTATTTCTTGTTTAACATTTTCCTCTTTGAGTGCTTCTGTTTGGGCATGTTCTATTTTAGTCATGAGGTCTAGTGTCATTATCAGGTGATATGCCTTTACCCTAACAGGAGTTGGTGTTTCCTTTCGGCTTAGGGCGTTAGCTACCACGTTTTCCTTCCTCGGGTGGTACAAATTTTCAAAGTCATAGTCTTTTAAAAGTTGCAACCACCGCATCTGTCTCATGTTCAACTCCTTTTTTTCAAAGAAATGCTTCAGACTCTTATGATCGGAGTAAATTTTGCAGTTAACCCCGTAAAGGTAATGACTCTAGATCTTTAGTGCGAATACAGCTGACGCAAGCTCACGGTCATGAGTCGGGTAGTTAGCTTCGTGAGTCTTCAGTTGTCATGATGCATATGTGATAACTTTTCCTCGCTGCATCAATATGCAACCCAATCCTAGACCCGAAGCGTCAGAATATACTATCAGGTCTTTGTTACCCTCAGGCAGGGCCAAGAACAGAGCTTGGGTCAATCTCTTCTCTTTAACTCCTCAAATGCTTCAGTTTAGGTCTGACCCTATTCGTATTTAACCTCCGATAGTAGCCTGCCAATCCTAGAAATCTCCGTATTTAGGTCGGTGTTTTTGGGATGTCCCATCCTTTAACCGTCATAATCTTTGTCGGATCAACCGTAATGGCATTTGCGTTAATGACGTGGCCTAGGAAATGAACTTCCCTAAGCCAGAATGCGCATTTGGTGAACTTGGCATACAACTTTTCTTTCTTCTGTGTTTCCAGTACCTCTTTTAGATGGCAGGTACGATCTCCTTCATTCTTAGAGTACATAAGGATGTCGTCTCGGAATACTATCACCGACCTATCCAACATCGGACGTCACACCCTGTTCATTAAATCCATGAATGTCGCAGGGGCGTTCGTCAAACCGAACGATATTACGAGGAATTCGTAGTGCCAATTTCGTGTATGGAATGCGGTCTTTGGCACATCCTCTTCTCTTACTGAAAGTTGATGGTACCCTGGCCTAAGAACGAACTTTGAGAACCAACATGTGCCTTGCAATTGGTCAAAAAGGTCATCTATTCTTGGTAGTGGGTATTTGTTCTTTATCGTTCTTTTGTTCAGCTCTATGTAATCGATACACATTCGCATTGAGCCATCGTTTTTTTTTCACAAACAACACCGGAGCACCCCTGATGACTTGGAGCATATTAATTCTGATGATTTGGAGAAGATGGATATTGACTGGTGCATGGAAATGCTAGCTTTGAGGACTAAGAGATTCATCAAGGGAACTGGGTTGGATAGATTCAGAATGGGAAAGACCTTGGGTTTTGATATCAAGAAGGTGAGATGCTACAACTGTGATCAGCTGGTTCACTTTGCAAGAAACTGCAAGAAGCCATCTTCTAAGGAGCAACATGAGAAGAAGAACTCAAATGGGAAACAAACTGCAAACTCTCCCAACTCCACTGCAACTTCCACCTCTAAAGCTATGGGTTGGATAAATTCGTGACATTTCTGGTGAAAACCGATCTTTAATTGTGCAACTTAGAACCCAAAATAATAATAATCAAATTTTAACGGAAAGACTTCAAAAGGCTGAAAAAGCTAATTTTCAAGTTGAAAACATGGGTATAGATCAAAAAATTTTGTTTGGAATCATCGATAAACAAATCCACAAGAAAGTCACAGAAGGTATTGGGTATAACACACATCCTCCACCTTATTCCAAGTCAGGTAGATTCAATAATATGTCAGTTCCTCATGTTCCCACACCATTTGTTTGTACCTTATCCCCTGATGATTATATTAAAACTTCAGATTCTGATAATTTTGCTTCTTGTGCAGAGTCAAACCTTGTAAGTTCTGAAGATGATTGTGATGAGAGTACTAGTAAGAGAAGTATTTTAAATGAACATGAGTCGGATGATTGTCATAATATGTCTGTGTCAAAACAGGATATTTGTGAACACGTTGAAAACTTGTATTTTGATTTCGTGCCTTCTGAGCATGATTGTTTGAGGAATGACATTTCTAAGTTTAAAGATGGTTTTCCTTTTGTTCCTAAGTCTGTAAATGTTATGAGTTGTATTGCAAACTTTAAAAGTGCAGGAATTGTAATGACTGATCTTCCTCAAGAAACAATGAGCAATCAGGAGTTTTTCAGATTAAAGATAGAGCAAACACTTCAAGAAAGAATTGAAGAAGACAGAATTGCTTCTAATTCCGATGCCTCAACATCACAATCATCCTCATCATCTATTGATGACAATTATCAGGCTAAGCAGTCATGTGATAAACCCTGTTTCAGTTGTGGAGAACCTTGTCGTGTTTTCAAAAGTTGTAATTTGTCCACATATCAGTTCAATGAAGAAAAAGTGTCATCGTCTGTTTTATGTCAAAATGAATGTGACTCAAACAGTTTACTAAATCATAAAAATGTTTCTAAATGAAAACATAGGAGAGATTTGAGACATAAAAGTATAAAGAAAGTTAAGAATGGTTTGAGAAAAACATGGAAAATTAAAAATAATAATCTTTTTGATGACCATACTTCATTAAACGAGGATTCTGATTATTATTTCCGAGAAGTATCTTGTGAAGTTAAGAAGTTCCAAGTTAGCAATGGATTGGGTACCAAACTCTGATTGATTCGGTCTGTGCAGGGGTAATCGAGGAGGACTGGAGACAACATCTAGCATGTCGACAGTGGTTGCTTAAGGCACATGACTGGTCAGTTTTTGTTACTACAAGATTTTCAACCAATAGATGGAGAGTTTGGTGCCTTTGTAGGTAATCCAATAGGAGGAAAGATAGAAGGACAAGGAACCGTGTCCAATGGTGTAAATAGTCTGGAAAGAGTCAACTTTCTCCCGCAACTGAAATACAATCCGATGAGTGTGTCCCAGTTTTGTGACAAAGACTTCTCAGCTCTTTTCCACTCCAGGGAATGTTTGATTCTGAAACCTGGCATGATTATTCCTGAAGATTTAAATCTTATGCGTGCTCCTCGAAGATTCAACACCTACGGTCTAGATATGAACAATCCATCAGGAATCGAATCCTGCTTTCTCTCAAAAGCTTTAGAAGATGAGTCTTTTTTATGGCATAGGAAGACTGGGACACGTCAACTTCAAAACAATGAATCGTCTTGTTCGAGGAAACCTGGTTACCGGTTTGGCTCTTAAAGAATTATCTCCTGTAGAACACTATATTCATGTTCTAGAGGCAAGCAACACAAATCCTCTCACAAACCCAAGATCATTAACTCCATCGACTCTCCTATCCAATTGCTTCACATAGATCTCTTTGGTCCTGTGAGTGTCATGAGTCATGGTAGAAAGTCCTACTACTTGGTAGTAACCGATGATATCTATTGGTTTACTTGGGCATTCTTTCTAGCAAGAAAAGACGAAACGCCAGAAACTCTGAAGATTCACTTGCTGCAGATCGAGAATTTGTTCAATTTAAGAGTGAAGACTATCAGAAGTGATCACTGGACTGAGTTAAAGAATGCCGTTTTGGATTCTTTTTGTGAAAGTAAAGATATCTTCCGGCAGTTCAGTGCACCTCGTACTCCACAACAAAATGGCATAGCTGAATGAAGATATCGCATGTTGATAGAAGCAGCAAGAACAATAATCGTTGATTTTAAGCTTCCTGTCACATTTTGGGCCGAGGCTGTAGGATCAATGTATTACAAGATGGTTATGTTTAGTTGATATTGACGGAAACAATAACAACTATGCAATGCAACAAGCAACAATGAGAATACTGATAAATTCAAATTGTATTACTCTTCAATGTTAACAAGTTACAAAGAAAACTCTAAGGAAGCATCATCTACAACTGAAGAGAAATAATACATATAAAGGAACTTAGAATCAAGACAGACCCTTGATTCTAAGGATCAGATCAAACACAAGCCGTTGATCTTTTATAGATAGAAGCTGCTCTACAATTGGAGGACAACAAGAAGATAACTGTAGGGAAAAGACAACTGCAAAACAAAAAGTCTTCTCATGAATCTTTGTAGGAGACTTCAGAAGTAGTAGCATTGTCTTTTGTCATCTGCACCAATAACATTCCTTCTGCTGATAGTGTTGCAGCAGAGGATGTCCGTAGTAAAGTCAAAGCTGTTGATGATTTGCCTATCAGCAACATCAATGTTTGATGCTGCTGAGAAGCCTATCAGCAGCAAATTTGGACTTCAACAGATATGGCTATCCGCAGCATAGATGTAGATCAGCCATAAAGATTAACTATTCGCATCATAGGCACTTATCAGCAGCAACTTTATTAATGTTAAAATTGTGGCCATCATTCTTTATCTCAAAATTGTGGCTATCCGCAACTTGATTAACTATTCGCATCATAGGCACTTATCAGTCCGCAGCATTTACACTTAGAGAATTTTGTAGCCATCAGTCTTTATCTCTACAAACTCCCCCTAGAATGATGCTACCAAACCTCTTTACTGCCTT
This sequence comes from Smallanthus sonchifolius, assembly GCA_023525975.1. Classification (NCBI taxonomy): domain Eukaryota; kingdom Viridiplantae; phylum Streptophyta; class Magnoliopsida; order Asterales; family Asteraceae; genus Smallanthus; species Smallanthus sonchifolius. The sequence continues at coordinate 11,903,039 of CM042028.1, read as the reverse complement.
TGTTCCTAAAGCTTTTGCATGTTCAGTACACTCCTTGTTTTCTCATAGCCTCTTGGATCCTTGATGGGATTGTCAAAGGGGATTTTAGACAAAGATTTAATGTCCCTACTTTGCAAGATGAAGATAGCCTTGCTGGAACACCTCATCTTGTATCCTTTGACATCTTCCAGTGTGTATTCATCTTTGGTAGCATTGTAGGACCATTTGACAAGAGGAAAGTGGGATTAGAGCGGGTTTGCATCAATGACAACATCTTTGCTAGGATTGAAGTGATGTTTGATCACTAGCAAGAGATGTCTCCCACTTTGAATGTCAGGCTCATGAGCTTCACCCATCTCCCACCATTGTACATTTTTTCTTGAATCTTCAGAGATGGTAGGAGGTTTGGTTTTCTTCTTAGGAGGCTGTTGATGAGAGGGAGCTGGCTGAGAGGATTTGGACTCTTTGGGAGTGGAGGAGGGAAGTCTAGGAGAAGGAACACGTGGGAGAGAAGGAGGATGGACGAGGGATTCTGTTTGGGCTTCTTTCTTTTTCTATCTTCTTTAGTTGTACTATCCCTCTTGGTTTGATTTGTCTTCTTAAGTCTATCCTCTTCTTCATTTTTCACCTTTCTGTAGAGGGATTAAAGGTTCATGAAGTTCATAGGACCTAAACTCTTTCCACTCTCACCTCTTGCCTTAAGAAAGTCCATCATGACCTTTCTTTATTCGTGTGTTCTTTTATTCAAGGCAATGGCTTTTCTAGACTTTTCTCTGGCTTTCTCTTCTTCTTCGGCCCTCTTCTTCTTTTCCAGTTCTCCTGGTTGACCCATGTTGGCTCTGTAGAGCTCTTTTTTGCATAACTTCTCTAGGTAGTCTCCATCCACACCTAGATCAGTTAGGGCCTTGATCCATTCACTCCTCATCTCTTGGGCCATCTTGGAGTCTTTTATTGTGAATTTGGCCTCTTTTTCTTTCTGTTTTTCTCTTTCTTCATCTTCTCTGGCAAACTGTTCCCGTAGCTTTAGTGCCAAAGCTTCATCTTCATCAATTGTGAAGCTACAGGAACTTGGACTTTTGTGGAATCAAGAGATCTTGCAAGTCTGCTGATCTGATGCTCTCTGAATAGCATGGCTACTTTTCTCTCTTGATCCTTCTTTATCTGTTTCATTTCTTCTTCCTCTGTTTCTCTTCTTCTTCTTTCTATTTCTCTTTTCTCTTGTTCAATCTTCTTCTCTTCTTCCTCTGTCATGATGCCCTTCCCCTTATCTTTGTTGGATGCCTCTGCTTCTGCTTCATTGACCACAATAGCAGATGAGGAGGTTGCTATTGAGGCCTCAGCATAGGCTTCATTGGCAATTTGTAGAATAGGCAGGGGAGGAGCATCTTTTTCTTCATCACTGGGTACTGAATCCTAGGCTTCTATTACCCGTGTCATTGATATTCTAGCATTTAGATCACCTTGGGGAGGGGGAGAAGAAGACTCAGATGAGTTTGGTGATACATATAGAGTTATCCATCCTCCATCTTGTAAGAATGACTTAATAAGGAGTGTCATTTCTTGACTTCTTGGTGAATTAATTGAATAAATCTGTTATCGCCGCAGAAAGACTTTGAGAAGGAAGTCAAGATTTAACAGAAGAACTTCTTGGATGTTGTTGATTTCAATGGATGATCCGTCACACAAAAGAAATTTAATTCCTGAGGGATCAGTGTTGGACCATCCATAGATTTCAACTCCTCTGACAGCTTCATTGTATAGGTATCTCTTTAAGCTGAGAATCTGATCTTCTGTCAGGACATTGCTTCTTGCCAAACCCATTTTTTTAGCTATTTTTTCTTGGGCTGCACTTGAGGATTCTGCTTCTTCTTCCTCAAGGCAAGGATAGGTAACCTTCTTGGCTTATTCAAGGAAGCTCTCAAACCAAGGCATGTTATCTTCCATTAGATCATGGAAACGGTCAATAGCAAGCCTGGCTGAGAGCATTTTGGATGTGTTGATATACTCAGTGTTATGCAGAAGCAAGATGTTAAGTGCATGTTCCAGTCCAGTTCTGCTATCCCAGCGAACTCCCATCCAATCCAAAATCTCTCAGACAAACCATCATAGCCCCATGATAGGATTGAATGAAACTCCAGGTTTTCTGCTGTTAAGGGATACTCGGGGGCTATGACTCGCCTAGAGATGTTAGCAGCAGCTTCAAGTATGTGTATGGAGGATAAGGCTTCTTCTTCTTCATTCTCAATCTCCATCTCCTCAGGGAATACTTCATTTACATCCCTAGTAACTATCAGATCATAGATTTGGACAAAGTTAGGCTAGAAGAGTGTTCTTTGAAATTCTTCATGCTCTTTGAACCAAGCCTCTAGACTATCAGAATCATCTTTAGAACTTTTCTCCCCCTTTTTGGTTGCATCAGTGCGTATAGGAGAATATGTTTGAGTGCCAACTAATACAAGAGAAGGAGGAGTCAAAGTAGGGCATTTGTGGGACTCATGCACAGAGACTTGATGCCTTAGTTTAGACACTTCAGCCTCTATCAGAGCAACCCTGGCCGTAAATTCCAGATTTTAAAGTTTCAGTCTGTCCTCATCCATAGATGTGGAATCCTTAGAACTGGATGTGACCTTAGGCCTAGCCTCTGCCTCCCCATCAACTTGGTTTTCTTGGCTCCTGTGATTCCTCTCAGTGAAGAATGTTTCAAAGGAAACATTCTCACCGTGAGTTTCCATGGTTGGGGTCTTAGTGATGTTGTCATCGTCCTCCTGGTCAATTGATGGACCAGAAATAGTGACAACCCCTTCCATATTCACTCTATCAATACTCCCAGAGTGAACCTTCTCAGATGATGAACTTGGGCTGGGTACATTGGCGGCCAAGTCAATCAGCACCTCCGTGCCAGTGGCAGTAGAAGAAGGTACATCATCTTGACTTGGTGCCTTTGCACTTAAGTTCAAAGAGGAAGCAAAATGTATGGGCTCAAGGGGGTTCCCTATGGACCCAGGATGTAGTCCTGATCCTAATAGGGATCCTTCTAAGGAAGTCTCCCTAGTAATGTGGCTATCACTTATGGTATTCTCATCAGAGTGTTGTGACTCTAGATGAGGGCTTTTAGGATGGGATTGGGCCTCTGAGCCAAGAATATAAGGATTCTTCTTGCTCTTCTTTCTCTTCCTGGTATAACTTGCCTTAACTGGGGCCCTTTGTTCTAGTTGGGCTTGAAGTACAGAGGTGAGTATTTTTTGTACCTGTGCACCCTCAGCAGGTTGCACAGGGGTTCGATCAATGGAAGCAGATGTTGTAATTTCCGGCTGTGAAGTGGAGGGTGTGGGATCAGTATCAGCTGAAACTGTTGAACTGTCACCCTGGGTACTTTGTATGTTTAGCATTGTAGATAACAATAGAACATTGACTCCTGAGAACTTTTCTGAGACTGTATGCTTTTAAAGATGTTATTTTTATGTGCCCCGATCATGTAGATTCTTGCAGTTTTTTAAAGATCTTTTAGTTCCCCATTAAAAACTTCCTGCAAGAATCTAGGGTACATATAAAATGATTGTTTTACCCCTTCCTGAAGGTTGTATCTCAAACCTTCAAAAATTAGATGAGAAAAGTTAAAGCCTTGGGCAGTTACCAAACCATGAACTGCAGATGCCAGTCCAGAGTTGAGTTGATGCCATCCACTCCTCTTTTGGGATATGCATTGGAGAAGACCCAGCAGAGATACTTTCATAGAGGACCCAGCAGTGCCTTCTATATTGTATACTCCTGTTGATTCCCAGTGTACCCAATGGATACAAAGTTCCTCATGTATTCATCATTGGTGTATGAGTTGGCGGCACCTTCATCTTGAAGCTTTAGATGTTTTCTGATAGTTGCTTCAGTCACAATAGTCTCCTTGCCGTCTACCATGGCCTTGATTTGGGGAATCCCCTGTTCAGTGGAGTAGGAGGCGGAGTTTCAGAAATCTTCCATGTGAGAAATGTAGATTGTTGGGTTGGCGGTTAGAGCAAAATGTAGTTTTGATCGACAAAGAAAGTCGATCATACCATCAACTCCCTCAGATTTCTTCCCCTTTACCAGATATGCTCTAAGATTGTGGTATGCTGAAAACTTATCATTAGGGTTGTTAATGTCAAGGTTTGCCATGTTGATGATGAGTGGAGGGAAGGTTTGAAAGTTGGTTATGGGTGCAGAAAGCTTTGAATGCTTGATTGCGAGAGAGAAAAGATGGAGAGTTAGGTCAAGAATTAAATATGATGAAGTGAGGGAGGGAATTTGATTTTGTTATAACTGAAGGGTTTGAGCAACGGTCACTTGTACCGTACAAAGGGGAGCGGCGTAGGTGTGGCATCTACAGTAACTCTTTCCTTCTTACTGTTTTACAGCTGTACTACACTGTAGCAGTCATGGTAAAGACTGACAATGACTTTTTACAGCGGGTAAAAGTTAATTTGAACCATTTTTACCGATACGCAGCAAGATTGGTTGCTGCTGATGGTTATGTATATCAGCATCAAACTTAGTTGCTACTGATGGATATAATGGTCTGCAGCAAAAGGTGTTGCTGCTGATTGCCTTAAAGCTATCCACAGCAAACATGTTTCTATGGATGGCCTAAAGTAATCAGCAGCAAAGTCTTTTGCTGCTGACAACTAAATCTATCAACAGCAAAGATGTTTGCTGCTGACAGATGAAGTTCTCCAATATGACTCAAAAGGGTTTTATTACCAACAAAAGAAAGACAAACACATTTATTATTGAAAATTGTTTAGAGAAGAATTTTAATCAAAGTTCATCATACCAATAGACTCAACTAGAAATCTGAATCTAGCTTCATCAAAGGCTTTAGTGAACAAGTCAGCATATTGCTCATTGGTATGAACTTTGGTTAAAATAATTCTCTTTTTCTCAGCTTGATCTTTAATAAAGTGATACCTGATGACAATGTGTTTTGTCTTGGAGTGCTGCACAGGATTGTTGGTAATTGATATAGCACTCTTGTTGTCAATATGAATGGGAGTTGCCATGAATGTCATTCCATAGTCCAACATTTGATTTTGAATCCAAATCACTTGAGCACAGCAACTTGAAGCTGCAATGTATTCTGCTTCAGCTGTTGATGTTGACACACATGTCTGCTTCTTGCATTGCCAAGAGATAAGTCTTCCTCCCATAAATTGACATCCTCCTGATGTGGATTTCTTGTCCAAATTGCAGCCTCCATAATCACTGTCAGTGTATGCATACAGATTGAATTTGTCATTTTTGGAGTACCAAAGCCTCAGTCTTGGAGCTCCCTTTAGGTACCTAAAAATTCTCTTGACATCCTGGAAAGGTGAAGTCTTTGGAGCTGCTTGAAATCTTGCACATAGACATACTGCAAACATAATATCTGGTCTGGAAGTAGTCAGATACATGAGTGATCTAATCATTGCCCTGTACTGATGTTGATCAGTGTGTTGACCATTTTTGTCTGGGGATAGTTGATGGTGCACTTGAATTGGAGTTCTTGCAGCAGTGCAGTCAGCCAGCTTGAATCTTTCCAAAATGCTTTTGACATATTTGGATTGGCTGATGAAGATTCCATTTAGAACTTGTTTGACTTGGAGACCCAAAAAGAAATTTAGTTCACCCATTGAACTCATTTCAAATTTTGAGTGCATTAGGATCTCAAAGTCTTTGCATAGGTTCTTCTTTATTGATCCAAATATGATGTCATCTACATAGATTTGCACTAGTAGAATCTCTCCCCCTTCATCTTTGATAAACAAAGTCTGATCAATAGCACCTTTTCTGAAGTTGTTGCTGAGTAGATATCCTGACAAGGTTTCATACCAGGCTCTTGGGGCTTGATGTAGCCCATATAGAGCTTTGTCTAGTTTGAACACCTTGTCAGGATGTGAAGGATCCACAAACCCAGGAGGCTGTCTAACATAGACTTCCTCACCAATCTTCCCATACAGAAATGCACTCTTGACATCCATTTGATAAACAGTGAAGCTCTTGGATGCAACATATGCTAGGAAGATTCTGATTGCCTCCAACCTGGCAACAGGTGCAAATACTTCATCATAATCAATTCCCTCTTCCTGAGTGTAGCCTTGAGCTACAAGTCTTGCTTTGTTCTTGATTACAATCCCTCTTTCATCTTGTTTGTTCCTGAAGACATACCTTGTGCCTATAGCAGTTTGTCCAGGTGGCAGATCAACTAGTGTCCATACTTCTTGTCATTTGAATTGCAGCAACTCTTCTTGCATTGCTTCAATCCAGTTGTTGTGCTGCAGGGCTTCATCTATTTTCTTTGGTTCAACTTGAGACAGAAAGCAGGAGTAAAGACATATATTAGCTTCATGTGATTTTATTCTTGTCTGAACTCCTTGTTGGACTGGACCAATGACATTCTCTAGAGGATGTTCTCTATTGATTCTTTAGGTAGGAACAACATCCAGCTGAATTCATTGGTCAAGATTGATGTGGTTTTGATCAGGGACATCTTCAAGGGAGTTGTTTGCAGAAGTGTCTTCAACAGCATCAGATGCAGTACCCTCATTTGCAGTCGGTGCCTCTATGTCAGCTGCAGAGTGATTAATGGTTTCATCTTGATCTTCATGTTTAGAAAGACTGTTGCTGGTGACATTGGAGCTGCTTGTTCTGGCTTCACTAGCTTCAATAGCGTCGACAACAGATGGAGGATCAATCGATGGTCTTTTGATGCTTATAGATGGACCATTAAAACCTAATCTGTAGTCATTATTTGATGAAGTGGCTTGTTCTTGTGGAGATGAAGACTCCATATTTGAGAAGATGAGAGGCTCAAATATTTAAGAGAAGGAGTCTATATCAAACAGCCAGTCTAGCCCTTTTCCCTTTTCACATGGAATGTGTTCCCTGCATTCCATATTCGTTGATTCTTCAAATATTCTTGTTCTAGAGTTGAATACTCTGTAGGCTTTGGATTGAGAGGAATAACCCAGAAAGTATCCTTCATCAGATTTGGCTCCAAATTTTGGAAGAACACTACTGGTAATAAGAATAATACATGGGTATCCAAAAGGTTTTAGGAAGCCAATGTATGGAACTCTATTGAACCACAATTCATATGGTGTTTTGTTGAGAGGCTTGACAATGAGAACTCTATTTTGTACATAGCAAGTTGTACTAACTGCCTCAGCCCAGAATGTGAGAGGCAGCTTTGAGTCAGCCAACATGGATCTAGCAGACTCAATCAGAGTTCTGTTTCTTCTTTCAGCAACCCCATTTTGTTGAGGAGTTCTTGGAGCACAGTATTGTCTCTGGATACCTTTGTTCTCACAAAAACAGTTCAAGGTTTGATTTTTGAACTCTGTACCTTGATCGCACCTTATTGTCTTAACCTTTTGATTGCTTTGATTCTCAACCCTAAGATTGAAGGATTTGAGAATCTCAGTAGTTTCATCTTTAGTTCTCAAGAAGTATACCCATGAGAATCTGGTATAGTCATCAGTTATCACCAGACAGTATGACTTCTTGCCCATAGACATGACATTTGTAGGACCAAAAAGATCCATATGCAGCAACTGTAGTGGAATGTCATTAGAATTTAGTGTCTTGGGCCTGTGAGAACTCTTGTGTTGCTTCCCTTTTAAACATGCTATGCAATGATCGTCAAGTTGGAATTCTTTATCAGGTATCCCTCTGACTAGATTTCCTTTAACCAATTTTTTGATGGTTTTGACATTTACATGACTCAATCTTCTATGCCATAAAGAAGATTCATCAACTGATGCCTTGGATAGAAAGCAAGATACACTGCCAAATGGTGTAATCTTGTTCATATCAAGCACATATAGATTGTCTTTTCTTTGAGCAGTTAACAAGATCTTCTCTGGAGGAGGTTTGCTTAGCCCCGGGGATACCACAAAACATTCTTCATTTGTGGAAAGCATCCAGTGCTTTTGATCACAGATTTGTGATACACTCATAAGATTAAACTTCAGTTCCTTCACATAATTCACCCTTTCAATGCTCATTCTTTCATTGGACACAGTTCCTTGTCCAGTGATGGAGCCTCCCTTTGAATTACTTCCAAAGGCAACATATCCACCATAAAATTTTATAAAATCTGAGAGGATGGACCTATTGCCCGTCATGCAGGAAGTACTGCATTCTTGTACAACAATGTCTTACTTGGAAGGATCAAGATTTCGGTTTGCATGGTCAAGATTGTTTAGGTTGAAGTTAGGTTCATGTATGGCTACATAATCAGTGGGTAGTGGTACAGATTTGTACTGTTCATCTTGGTACCCTAGACCAGCAGTCACCTTTTCATGGATTTGAGCATCCAACAATCTTTGCAGCTTTTTGGATGTAAACTCATACTTATCAACATGAACCTTTTGATCTGCCAGCTCAGCTCTTGTAGCTTTTAACTTAACCAATAGATCATTAATATGAGTTTCAAGATTAGTTTGTTCATGTTTTAATGATGAAATCTCTTTCTTTAGGCAGTTAATCTTTTCTTTATAACTGTTTTCAACCTTTTTGAACTCAGATTTCATTTGATTGAACTCTTCATTTTGATCTATTAGATTTTGGTTATGATTTCTATATCCCAAAACTTTATCAATGTAAGCTTGAGAGTAAAGATGTTCATATACTTGAGGTGGGATCTCTGTGTTGTCTGCCATGAGAGCTTGGTTGTTGGCATATATCTCTTCACATTGAAAGCTCCAGTCAAATTCAGTTGTTCCAACCTGTTGAGTTGCACAACCAGCAGTTTGAGCAGGTTGAGTGTTTTGACCTGCTTGACTTTGATGAGTCTGTCTTGGTTGTGCAGCAGCTGGGTTGGCCTTTGGTGCTTTACATTCTCTGGCAAAATGACCAAGTTGGTTACAGTTGTAGCATCTTAACTTGCTTTTGTCCAAGCCAACTCTGGTGTTTGAACTGTTGCTTAGAATAGGTCTTCCAGTTCTAGAGTACAACCTTTTTCCTCTGAGAGACAGCATGGCATAAGAATGTTGTATATCCATTTCTTCTAGGTCATCTGGATGAAAGTACTCCAGATCTTCTTTGATAAAGGACATGTTGCTTGGGGTATCAGAAACAAAAGCAGCAGGGTTAGTATTTTGAGGAGGAGCTTCAAGAAGGAATGAAGAGTTGTTTACTTGTGAGTTGGGTGTTTGAGGATGTGTGACAATGGGAGGATAATAGTTGCTTGAGCTTGGTAATGTGTCAGAGTGTAATGTAGAAGAGGTGGTGGATGATAAGGGTGTAGATGAGTAGCCTGATTTTCTTTCTCTTGCTTGAATCATTTCCAGCTCATATGTCTTTAACATACCAAACAGCTCAGTCATGGTGAGAGTCTTCAAGTTTTCAGTTCTTCTAATTAACACTGTGTAGAGTGTCCAGCAACTTGGAAGAGATCTGATGAACTTTTTGAGAATATCGTCATTCTCTAGGTTGACTTTAGCACACTACAGCTCTCCCACAAGATAAGTGTACCTGTTGTACTGGGTTGTAAGAGATTCACCATCATTGTACACAAAGTTTTCATATTGTTACTTCAGAATATCTCTCATGTTTTCTTTAACTTCTTCAGATCCAGCAACACATCTTCTCAAGAGCTTCCCATAGCTCTTTAGCAGTCTTGTATTCTTTGAAATTATGAAACACTTCATTTGGAAGGCACATTTGAATGGCTCCTAGAGCTCTAAAATCTACCTCCATCTTCTTGATGTCTTCCTCAGAATACTTTGAAGCTTCTTTAGGGATAGATGGACCTCCAAAATCAGCAGAGGCCACCATTGGCACATAAGGACCATCAATTATGGATCTCTACATTCCATATTCTTGATAGGGGAAGAAGCTTTCCATTCTATTTTTCCACATGTCATAATCTTCCCCAGACACCAACCTTGATGGTCTGTGAAGGCTTCCAATATCATCAAATCCAGTATTTTGTGCCATACTTTGGATGGATGATGTGCAGCAAAGAGATAATAGTAACAGAACCAGAAAGTGATTAAACAAATGTGAGTTTACTTAATCTGAGAGCAAGCTCTGATACCACTTGTAGGATCAATGTATTACAAAATGGTTTTGTTTAGTTGATATTGGCGGAAACAATAACAACTATGCAATACAACAAGCAACAATGAGAATACTGATAAATGCAAATTGTATTACTCTTCAATGTTAACAAGTTACATAGAAAACTCTAAGGAAGCATCATCTACAACTGAAGAAAATAATACATATGAAGGAACTTAAAATCAAGACAGACCCTTGATTCTAAGGATCAGATCAAACACAAACCGTTGATCTTTTACAGATAGAAGCTGCACTACAATTGGAGTACAACAAGAAGACAACTGCAGCGAAAAGACAACTGCAAAACAAAAAGTCTTCTCATGAATCTTTGCAGGAGACTTCATAAGTAGTAGCATTGTCTTTTGTCATTTGCACCAATAACAAACCCAAGATCATTAACTCCATCGACTCTCCTATCCAATTGCTTCACATAGATCTCTTTGGTCCTGTGAGTGTCATGAGTCATGGTAGAAAGTCCTACTACTTGGTAGTAACCGATGATATCTATTGGTTTACTTGGGCATTCTTTCTAGCAAGAAAAGACGAAACGCCAGAAACTCTGAAGATTCACTTGCTGCAGATCGAGAATTTGTTCAATTTAAGAGTGAAGACTATCAGAAGTGATCACTGGACTGAGTTAAAGAATGCCGTTTTGGATTCTTTTTGTGAAAGTAAAGATATCTTCCGGCAGTTCAGTGCACCTCGTACTCCACAACAAAATGGCATAGCTGAATGAAGATATCGCATGTTGATAGAAGCAGCAAGAACAATAATCGTTGATTTTAAGCTTCCTGTCACATTTTGGGCCGAGGCTGTAGGATCAATGTATTACAAGATGGTTATGTTTAGTTGATATTGACGGAAACAATAACAACTATGCAATGCAACAAGCAACAATGAGAATACTGATAAATTCAAATTGTATTACTCTTCAATGTTAACAAGTTACAAAGAAAACTCTAAGGAAGCATCATCTACAACTGAAGAGAAATAATACATATAAAGGAACTTAGAATCAAGACAGACCCTTGATTCTAAGGATCAGATCAAACACAAGCCGTTGATCTTTTATAGATAGAAGCTGCTCTACAATTGGAGGACAACAAGAAGATAACTGTAGGGAAAAGACAACTGTAAAACAAAAAGTCTTCTCATGAATCTTTGTAGGAGACTTCAGAAGTAGTAGCATTGTCTTTTGTCATCTGCACCAATAACATTCCTTCTGCTGATAGTGTTGCAGCAGAGGATGTCCGTAGTAAAGTCAAAGCTGTTGATGATTTGCCTATCAGCAACATCAATGTTTGATGCTGCTGAGAAGCCTATCAGCAGCAAATTTGGACTTCAACAGATATGGCTATCCGCAGCATAGATGTAGATCAGCCATAAAGATTAACTATTCGCATCATAGGCACTTATCAGCAGCAACTTTATTAATGTCAAAATTGTGGAGTCCGCAGCATTTACACTTAGAGAATTTTGTAGCCATCAGTCTTTATCTCTACAAACTCTTTATCTCTATAGAGGCAGTCAATACCGCATGTTTTGTTCAAAATCGTGTCCTCATTACCAAAAGTTGCAACAAGACCCCCTATGAGATCATGTATAAGCGAAAGCCTGTTATTGATTTTTTCACAAAATTTGGATGTGTTTGTACTATGTTGAATTCTTCGGACCAGCTGAACAAGTTTGAAGCTAAAGCTGATGAATGCTATTTTGTGGGCTACTCTTCTAATCAAAAAGCTTATCGGATCTACAACAAGAGAAGAAGAATCGTGCTGGAATCCATCGACATCAATTGGCATGAAAGCAATCACTCGGACTCAGGGGACGATCCTGATTGGCTTTCTGACGTCGAATCTTTGTTTAAATTCTTTAATCATCCTGTGTTTACTAATATCTCTGTTCCAGCTAATCCTCTCTTTTCTGTGAATAACCTAGGTTCCATGAATGACCCAAGCTCATTTTCAACCAGTCAACCAGTGGATATTCCTCCTATAATTTCTGCTGAGTCCACTTCGGGTTCCTCGGTTTCTGTTGCAACAAGTGAACTGTAGAAGAACAAACTTCTCAAATAGTGGATGTTGGTCAGTAGTCCTCTACCGCAAATCTTGAAGTAGAAGAAGCAGTGATTCCAGACAACAATATCACAAATTTGGAAAATACTCTGGAAGAGGATGTAATTCCATAATTACGGGTTCACAAAAATCATCCCACCGAAAATATTATTGGTCCTCTCAACGTGGGAGTTCGAACTCGAAGTGTCACAGAAGCAATGAATGATGGTCTTTTCACATGCTTTATCTTTCAAGTTGAACCAAAGAATATCAAAGCTGCATTACTTGAGAATAGTTGGGTGGAGGTAATGCAGGAAGAGTTGCAATAATTCTCAAAACTACAAGTTTGGAATTTGGTAGACCTCCCAAAGAACAAAGTCCCAATCGGTACTCGTTGGGTATTTCATAACAAGAAGGATGAAAGAGGAATCGTGATTCGAAATAAAGCCCGCTTAGTGGTTCAGGGATTTTACCAAGAAGAAGGAATTGATTTTGAGGAAGTATTTGCACCAGTGGCACGCTTAGAAGCCATCAGAACGTTTCTTGCCTACGCAGCCTACATGGACTTCACAGTCTATCAAATGGACTTTAAAAGTGCATTCATATATAGAAAGGTTCAAGAGCAAGTTTATGTCAAGCAGCCGCCAGGTTTCATTGATCCAACTTATCGAAACCGTGTCTACAAATTGGACAAGGTATTGTACGGTCTTCATCAAGCACCTCGTGCGTGGTATGAAACCTTATCCAAGCATATGCTTGATAATGGTTTTACATGGGGAGCTATTGACCAAACTTTGTTTAAACGGAAGGATGGTGCGGATACCATTTTGGTGCAGATTTATGTTGATGTTATTATTTTCGGATCCACTAATCCGAGGTCGTGCAAAGAGTTTGAGGAAGTGATGCGTTCTAAGTTCGAAATGAGCTCCATGGGGGGAATGAAGTTCTTTATGAGATTGCAAGTTGATCAGTCGGAGTTTGGAATTCTTATTCACCAAGAGAAATATGTCAAAGAGCTTCTGACCAAGTTCAAAATGATGGAGTCACATCCATTCAAGACTCATGTGGAAGTTAGACATTCTCTCTCTCCTGACATGGACGGTGAAAGCGTTGATCAGCACCTTTATCATTCCATGATAGGATCTCTCATGTATCTCACTGCCAGCAGACTAGACATCATGTTTGCTATGTGCTTGTGTGTACACTTTCAGGCTAATCGTAAACTCTCCCATTTAACTGCTATCAAACGTATTTTAAGATATTTAAAGTATAAGCCAAAACTTGGACTTTGGTATCCTAAAAATAAGTTGTTTGATCTTGTTGCGTATTCAGATTCAGACTATGGGGGATGCAACTTAGACCGCAAATCCACTTCAGGAGGGTTGTCAATTTCTTGGAAATAGACTTGTGTCCTGATAATGTAAGAAACAGACCACCGTTTGCCAATCCACAGCAGAAGCTGAATACATTGTTGCATCCCTTTGTTGTTCACAAGTCCCGGGGATACACCATCAGATGCTTAATTATGGCATCACTTTTCATGAAACCCCTATTCTATGTGACAACACTACCGTTCCTCACATCACCAAAAACCCTTTTTAACACTCCAAGACCAAACACATTGAAATCAAGCACCATTTCATCCGTAACTGTGTTGAGAAGAAGCACATCAAAATTGTTGAAGTCAAAACCGACGAGCAAACCGCTGACATCTTCACTAAAGCATTCAATTCTTCCAGATTTGAAAAGTTGGTGGAAATGCTCGGAATGCTCAATTTTCAGTAACCTTGTGCATAATTCCTTGTAAGCATTCTTCGATCATGTGAAACGCCCTTGTAAGCATTCTTCTTTTTCGTCTTTGCTCTGATACCACTGTAACACAGTGGTGGTATTCCTACCGATTTAGGATTTGATTTCTTCTTATTAACTTAATCTTGTTAGGAATAGCTGCTTTTCTTCTAGTATTCAAGACTCTTTATTTTGGGGGCGTATATGATACTTGGGCTCCGAGGGGAGGAGATGTAAGAAAAATCACCAACTTGACGCTTAGCCCAAGTATCATAGTTGGTTATTTATAAAATCGCCCTTTGGGGGGGAAGGATGGATTGTTAGTGTAGACGATTTGGAAGATATAATCGGAGGCCATGTATGGTTAGGTTCCATTTATATACTTGGTGGAATTTGGTATATCTTAACCAAACCCTTCGCATGGGCTCGACGTGCACTTGTATGGTCTGGAGAGGCTTACTTATCTTATAGTTTAGCGGCCATATCTGTCTTTGGTTTCGTTGCTTGTTGTTTTGTCTGGTTCAATAATACGGCTTATCCTAGTGAGTTTTATAAGACAGAAACAAGACAAAAAGGAGATTGTATGAACAAGGATTGAGAAGTGGAAAGAAATAGTCTTTTGATTGATATGCAGAGATACATAAACTGACTAACTTCTGTTTGACATCGTGACTTTTGTTTTATACGAACTGAAACAGTGCCAAGGAAAATGTCGTGACGTTTGGGAAACCGGTTGTGATGATAACTATTTAACGTCATTCTAAACCTTGATGTTTCTGCCGTAAAACATGACCTACTATATATGTTAATTACAAATAGAAACCTGGGCCTTATTTAATAGTTTTACAGCCCAACAATACTTAAATATGACCCATAAATAAATATACTAAAACAGGCCGAAACTTTAAATGGATTATGGTCTAACAACATGATGCACTACCACAATTGAAATCTACTCCATTTTAGTCAAGTCAAACGGTCGATTCAAGTTCGAGAGTTGCATAAGTACTTATAATGGTGACCATATATAATGGAGGAAATAAAGAGAGACACTTATTTAATTATATAACAACCTTATCTAGTGCGGATAAAGAAAACAAGTACATGTGTATGCAATTCTCACAGTTACTTCAAATTGGTTTGTATCTCTATGTGTTAACCCAATTTAAATCACAAGTATCATTGTAAATGGGACAGTAGGATTCTGTGTGAATAAATACTATTAAGTTATGTAATTAATAAAAAAAAATCCATAGCTAAAAGACCTTGAAAACTATATTTTCTTTATAAAAAAATAACGATTCTTGGTTTAGAATAGCACATGGTTCAATTCTCGTTACAGTACAAAGATTAATACAATCTAGTTAAATCTATACTATATAACAAATAAAGGTTTTTCATGCCATGTGTCGCCTCCATATTCATTCTCATCATTTTTTTCCTGCCATCTATCTTTTAATAACAATATATTTTTAAAGAAAATACTAATATTTATATTAATAAATCTCCTGGCATATTTTAACGGGTGTATGTGTTAACAGATTATATTGTATTACACGGGTTTATTCAACTCATGTAAAACACGAGTTTTAAAAAAAAAGTTTATATTACTTAATATATAATATTATCTTTATTCAACCCGTGTAATACACGAGATTTTAACCTAGTTATCTAATATAACCTGGAAAAGGCATTCTATTTGAAACCAAATATAATGTCATCATTCAAGCGGGTATAATGATCTAATCATACTGGATTTCTTATTAGTAACCGGGCTTTATTTCAAATCTTTTTTTAAGAAATTAACCTAATACAAATTCGGTAAAGAATCAACCAGGAACAGTTTTTATATTATGTTTCAAATCTTTATTCTGATGAGCAACCGAACAGTTCTTTTTCTCAATTTTACAAACTAACGGGTTGACCTAAGTAAACGAATTGGTCAAAAATTCAAACACAATCATCTTAGGAAAGGAATTAGTCAAAACACAATCACCTAAAGAAAGGAATTAGTCAAGATTCAACAATTTCCCTTGCCTAGAAACTTTGTAAGATAGTTTTAAGTTTCTTAAACTCAAACCGCGGTTTCAGATTCTAACACCCAAAGATAATAACGAATCATATTTCCTGTTTTGGGTGATAATGGTACACGAAAACAAGCATATGAAGAGAGATGGGGTCAACACACCAGAAAGCACCAAATCTAGTTTCTCTAGTATTTTGTTCAACATTTTCTAGGTTTTATATAGCCAAGAAGTTAATAATCTGCAAAGGTGCAGAAGTATTTAATCTTTTGTTTTTTTAAGCATAGTTACTCTTTGTGATCATGAAAACAGACTTCATGTGGCCTCTAGTATACTCAAGTTAACATTTTGAATAGAACTAGTAAAATTCCTCATGCGGTGCAACGAAAATTGAACTTATAAATTAAAAAGTGAAGAATGCCAAATTGAATTTAAAGTTGTGCAATCACAAGCATAAAGTTGCGAGCTAGAAAATTACGTTGTTTTGAAAATGGGTGTAAAGAAACGTCAAATTGAATTTAAAAATAAAAATATAAAGTGAATTTTATACTGTTTATACAAGAATATGTTAAAATTACTTCAAGGAATATATGGATACTACTCGGTATGCGAATATGCAACTAATATTGAACTTAACTTTTTGCACACTATCTAATTCTATTACTAAACTACACCTTTTTGTCCACTACGAGGATTGAACCCTCACCACATGGAAAAATAAAGCCTTATCCAACATCATGGTACCGCTAGTCCAAAGGCCCTTTGGTACTCAAATTAACTGATGGCAAAGTTAATATTTAACTTAATCACAAACGGTCGACATATAATCATATAAAGGGTTATTCTTTTTCATACCTAATTTAATTATGTAACAAAACGAGTGGGCGTATCCCGCTCGTTGCGGCGGGGTGTTGAAAGTTGTAAGGCTAAGTTTTGTCGACCGGTATTCACCATGCGAAAAAAACTCATGTCGAAACGCCGATAAAAATTAGCACATCGAAACGGAAAATCCCAAGTTTTATAAAACATCATATTTTAAAGGTTGTATGAAAAGAAAACAAAAAAAACAAAACCTAGAAGAAGCTTTGACGAGTTGTACGTTTGTAACACCCGATTCCACTTTCACCATCTTTTATTCTAGAAAGAGAAAGCTAGAGAGAGAAACCGACTTGAGAAGGCATCATCATCATCATCTGGTCATGATTAGAAGTAACAATAGCTCCTAGATCTCTGTTTTTAAGTTTGAAAATCGGGTCACGGGTTTTGGTCAAAAGGTCAGATTTTTACGTGTTAATTGACCTAAAAACATTAGATCTAGCCTTGCATGAGTTAATCAAAAGGTCTGGACATAAAAAGTTCGAATTTTGGGTCAAAAATGTCGTTTTTTGGCAAAAACCCATGAATGGGCTGAAAGTATGTATGAATTGGCCGAAAGTTTGCAGTTGCAGCTGAAAGTATAGTTCCAACTGAATAGAAGTACCGGCTGAATGTAAGTTCCGGCCGAAAGTTCTCTAGTTTTAACCTAGTTTGTATTTACCTCTTCGTGTAGTATGTTAGACGATTCGAGTAGATTTCCTTTTTCTGAATTCCCCAACTGCTAATAGGTGAGTTCTAGAAACCCCCTTCGTTCACTCGTTTTAGGGTGGTGTGCATATTCATGAACTGATTTACAAAAGAATAATTTACATCTATGAAACGTACCAATGTTGCCAACATCTATGAATGCTTATGAATGGTTTTAATGTTAATGTTTCTAATGGAAAGAAGAGTAACTTTTTTATAAAGTCATTACATTGTCAAAATCTGCTATGGTTTCCTCGGGAACAGACGCTAGCCATGTTATGTTAAAGGAAGCCTTTGTGGTTTGCTAGCGGTTGTACAACTGGTAAGGAAGTGATGATAATCGCTTCGGGGTGCATGCGACCCCCAAGGTTAAATTAATGATCCGACAACGTTATGGACGTAAGAGCCATAACTGTCGATGAATGGTATGTATTGCCAGTCTACACATTTAAGTCGTAAGGAACAATACAAATGCTTACGAGATGACGCAGATATAGACTTGTGATTAATGCTTTATACACGTTTCGCGTTTAAAAAGGTTTATATGTTTATGCTTACACACTACTAGAAAACTGGGCAATTGCGACCGCGTGTTTGGTCGCAAAACGGTCGCAAATACCCATTTGCGACCGTTTTGCAACTGAAATGGCCGTCACATATGCCTCCGTGTGTCATGGTAAATTGCGACCGAAATTGCGACCGGTTGTAAATTTGCGACTGACTTTAGCGACCGGACTTGTGGTCGCAATTTCTGCGACTGTTTTGCGACCGGAGTGTTTTGCGACCGGGTTGTGACTGTTTTGCGACCGATTTTATTTTTTTCCTTTTTTAATTTAATATTTAATTTTCCAAAAATTTATTTAAAATTCACTAATATCTAAATTATACAAAAACCATAACCAACTGAATTTTTTTATAAATTCATAAAATTGTATAATTCTTTACAAATATAATACAATAAAATATATAAATATCAACGAGATGTTTGTATCCTAACCACAAAAAAACTAGCAAATCCAGCAAACTTAACAACCATCTTCTACCAAGTTCAAGTGCCTAGCTTACTTCATACGAGAGGAATTGCAAGCCATAACACTTTCACCATTCTCCTCTAAAGTTAGATGAAGGATTTATGTGCGTGTTTGTCAGGGAGAAGTCTTCTAATTAAGAACAAAAGTGAAGGATTCAATAAAGAATCACATAATACCATACAAAAGCACAAGCTGTGGATGATTTATTAAAGAAGACTTCTTGAAAAACTTGTTTAAACAAGTATGACCAAATGGACATTCATTTTTACATAATCAAGAAGAAACTTATATAAGGAACTTAGCAAATAGGATACCTATTCAAGTCTCACCAAATTAGCACCTAATAAATCTACCAAATTGGATACCTATTCAAGTCTCACCAAATTACTAAGAAGAAATAGAAACAGATTCAATCAATTAACCCTGAGAAACAGAATGCAACTTAAGGTAAAAAACATAACATTCATAACCAAAGAGAAACACATTTTAGCCAACTATTCTGAACCTAGCAATGTTTTTTGTAGAATGAAAAGGCTTTAATATTTATCTATTTGACATTGTATTCAAAGAGAAAGAAAATGATTTGTAATGAAAGATTAACATTCAAATGTATCATACCTTGAAGCCGGATCTCTGTATTGCAATAGATATAGCTGAAACTTGGGATATTTCTTTAACTTAGAAATGACACAGCCACCCTCTCTGCATATAGATAATTATGATTTTCTTAAGACCTATTTAGCAAAATGCTAATTTAGAAATGCAATATAATATCATTCTCTAACTATCATCACTTAAAAAAAATCAATATCTAATTAATCTTTTCACCTTTCTGGTTTCAATATGGTTATTAATGCTTCCCATTTAAGAAATCTTATTGCAATGTCTCCTACATATTCCAACAGTCACTAGAAAAGGATGCAACAAGGGAAACAACACATCATTCTTAAAATGCATGAATTGAATGATGAAATAAAAAAATAATAAGAATGCAAATCAGGATATAACTTACCTCCTTGTTTGTGTAGAAGGAAAGAGGAAACCCAAGTTCATTCATATGCCTAGATAATTCAGTATTAACATGTGAAGAATTACTTTCTGAAACACACAAATTGCCATCATCATTCACTGTTTTTTGTATCACAAAATTGTATTTTGAGATGCTAGCATGAAGACAAAAGAATTTCTGATATATCACACCACAATGCAAGATCTAGCCAACCACTTCAACTTTGGTTTAAGCTTAATAAAATGTGTATTGCACATTTTACATACCAGAAAAAGCATATTATTTTAAACATTTAGATGGCAAGCATATTATTTCAAACTACAAAATTCATTTGCTAGTTCTTTGTGTCACTACACTAAAACTACCACGAGTAGGTAAAGTTGTTGGTACATTCAGATATAACAATTCCAGGTTTTAGAGATCAAAGCAGAAAATAAACAACGTTATCATAAATAATTCATAAAAGTTGAGCAAAAACTTGTGATTGCAAACATATATTTTACTTGAACAAAATGGAAGAAATTACCTGCAACTTAACGAGGAGTTTGGTGGTAACTTGATCAGTTGAGTCAATAACGGAATCAACGATAGAAGTGCCAGGAGGAAAGCAACGAGTATGCTGCTGAAGGTAATTAAGGAATCTGTCGCCATTCACAATTAGGGTTCTGTATCACATATCTACAAAAGTAATCAGTTAATAAGAGGGGAGAATGCAAATCAGAAAGGAAGAGCCTGCAATGGAAGACGATAGAATGTTACGAGTGTATGAACATACAACTGGTTTATGCTTCGTGAGATGGATGTTTAGGAACATCGATTTGAGGAAGGAGCTGCACAGATCTCTAGAGAGAAGGGGGGAAATATTCATTTGGAGGGATGAAATTTGGGAGGTAAAAGAAATTAATTTGAAGGGAATCGAAATATTCCTTTGGAGGGGAATGAAATATTCCTTTTGAGGGAAGTTACTTTAAAGTTTATGTTTAGATTTTATATAAATTAAAATATGTGTAAGAAATAAATATATTTAGTATAAATATAAAATTGTAATAAATTTGAACTATCATACAAGATTACATTTTTTAATAAAAATATTAAAATTAATAAAGAAAATATTACAAGTTAACCAAATCAAGAGAAACTACACTTACTATCTCTCGGGATTAATACACTAAAAACCATTCCATACTTATCAAACCGGGGAAACATATCTTCAACATTTCTATTTGGAAACGGAACTATTAAGGAGTCATAAAAGAGTCTAGTTGACGGTCCATAACTGTCACACCCCGGTTTCAGGACACCCTGAAAGTGCGACACCGATTAGCACCTCCAATCAATATTACTTAAATTCTTCTGGATTATCAAAGTCTTTTGCATCTTGGATCAATCTTTTCATAAATGCTCTACCCGTCAGTTAATATTGAACATATCCAAATTTCTCTTGAATAAACCAGTCTTTTCATTACTAGGATTTAAATACCCATTTGATTACAAAACATGGCTCGAGACTATCTCTTAGGCCTAGGGAGTTAGAATCCTTTGGGATAGGCTCGACAAACAATAAAAACATTTCATTGATTCCCTAAAAACATGTCATTGACCTATGTTGGCTATGTTTAATAATGAATCACTATGACTGACAAAGCATGGCTTACACTGAGTATGTGTTTGACTTAAGGTGTCATCATTGTCCCTAATTGAACATTGATGGCCCTAGTTAGCTATCAATCACTCTAATTGACTTTCAATAACGATAATTGAACATTAAGGACCCTAATTCACCATCATCGGGTTATCTCAACCAACCTCTAGACACCGACTTAACCAGCCCTAACCAAGACTCTCACAAGCCAACTAACACAACAGTTGTATACACAATGCCCTCATCCTGACACAGCGGTCAATCTAACTCTACACACCACAGTAATATTATTTACACATCACAATAATATCATCTCACTGCACCCTCGTCAGGGCGTTCGACACACCTCGAGCTCATCACTGTCCTATTGGACATTGTCACCTTTGGTGACCTCCAGAAGGACTTCATCCTTCATAATCCCGCTTGCGGTGTCATAAAGACAACAAAGCAAACACAATACCCACCGTGTCATAAGAACAATGACACAATACACACAACATCATACTTCACTTACAAGACTCATACCCCATACACAAAACTAGGATGACATATGCTACTCGCACACATAAGCGTTTAGCTTATATCCTGACTCACCCCGACTAACCCTTAACACGACATACATCAATACCTCGCTTAGCCTTAGCTCACATAATTACAATGACACCCCGTAAACCCTCCGAAACATTAATGAAGGATTTAGGTCATAAGACACCTCGGGTTCTTCCCTCTCGTCGTTCCGCCAGCTCTTCCCTCTCGTTGTTCTCTCTGTTGCTTTGCGGCCTAGGGTTTCTCCTTAAAGTGGTTTATAAATCTTTCAATAATTCGCTATGGGTCCCTCCGAATCCGTTTGACGCATTTCTAACTCCACTTTTGCCATAATAGCTAACCGGGTCCCTCAAGACCCGTCGATGGACAATTCACCTGCTAACCATGCTAACATACCCGTTTAATAGAGATTCGGTTCACCACCGACCCGAACAATTCGCTTTCGGAAATTCAGGATATTACAATGGAGCATCAATCACCATAATGGATAATCAATCACCCTAAACGACCTTTAATGATGCTAATCATGCATCAACGACCCTAATTCATTAGCCCTATTTAACCATCATTAATCATAATTGAACATTTATGACCATAATTTAATCATTAGTTACCACCATTAAGCCTAATTGACCCGAAGGCCTTAATCGGCCATCATTGACCCTAATTGATAATCGATTACATAAGCGGTCGCAGTTATGTTAAACACGAGTAATTATGATTACCAGGTTTGAACTATGTTGACGATTGAATTGCGATCTAAACAAAATGATCGCAAAATTTGCAACCGAAACTAAACGGTGGCAAAATTTGCGACCGAAACTAAGCGGTCGCAAAATTTGCGACCGAAACAATGCGGTAGCAGAATCTGCTACCGATTTGCGACTGAAAATAAGCGGTCGCAAAATCTGCGACTGATTTGTGACTGAAAATAAGCGGTCGCAAAATCTGCGACTGGTTTGCGACCTGATCTTGTTCGGTCGCTAATTTTGCGACTGTTATGAAACCGGTCGCTAATTTTGCGACCGGTGTGTGGTCGTAAAATGCGATCGCAGTTGCCCAGTTTTCTAGTAGTGACAATTGAATGGAACCGTCTACTTATGTTTTATGTAAACTGGAACTCACTCAGCGTAATTGACTTTTAGTATGCACATCAGTTTAAGTGTAAGTTTGTTGGGGGCTCAGGATGGTGCTTGGCTTGCGGCGAAGGACTATTTCATTACAGAAACTGGCATCCCGTTTTGAATCATGAACTTTATGTTTCTGAATTTTAAGACAATTTATGTAATAGATGATTATTTTCCACTGCTTATCTTATGAGATTTCTGGTTTAAGAACTTTGTGCGCAATGATTTTCCAACTGTGGGGTCCCCCAAGTTTAGGGCCTTAGAATATCTTCATTCACGACCCAACCCAACCCAACTTTTTATTAAAAAAATAATTTCTCTCTCTTCCATCTACACAACCCAACCAAACCTATTTTTTTCACACTCATTCACAACCCAACGCAAACTAATTTTTTTATTAAATAAATAAAACTTATAATTATTTTTATTCTACTATGAAATAAAAATATTAAAAATAATTATTGTTCTATTTTGAATCATTAATCAAATGGTTAATATTTATTTTATATTAAAAATTATATTTTTTTTAAAACAACTTCGTTTTCTATAAAGTTTATATAGATAGGAAAAAAATAAACAAAACTGTGAATTTAGATTTTTTTTTTGAGTAAAGGGTAAAAGTTATTTAAAAAAACTAATTAAAGTGCTAAATTAAGTATGATAATAAAATATTAAGAAAAATAAATGGTGAGGTGTCACTAAATTATTAGTCTAATCAATTTAAACAAAAAACAAAAAGCGTTGCAACCTGGGTTGTTCTACCGACCGGGTTGTAAGCTTTGTTAGCCATAATTGATTTTTTACTTTTTTTTAAATCAAAAACCTCACGACCTCAAGAAAAAAGTTACCGGGAAGACTAGTCTTACAAATTGGTGTCAGAGCTATAGTTTGAGAGATTCGGACATCTTCTAATGTCCGAACTTAAACTGAGAATAGGACCAAATGAAGAATGCCAGAACGAATAGTCCAATGCCAAGAGCACCAGAGCCATGTAGGATGTAGATTTCCTTTTTAACCTAGATAAGGGTAGGTGTTCAGACTTTGATGTTACTCATGAAAGGAAACAAATTAGAAACCAAAAAGTAGAGTAATAGTTAATTGCAGATGGCCAGTTTTATTAACAACTTACCTTACTTATTGTGTTCTAAATTGTTACTGATGTCGCCCAGACGGTTTATTAAAATAATAACAAAACCTAACCTAGACTCCTAAGTAATAAAAGGAGTACCTTCAACTAAACCGCACTGACAGGCAAGTGTACCTATCGAGTGTAGCACAGCTTAATGGTAAACCGAGTTATCGAACCCTAGTGTCACTGAATACTAATACTAGACTCTGACTCGGACCAAAAATCGATTTGGTTTGGGGGGTTTACTACACTAAAGATTAACTAAGAATGCAATAAACTAAGGTCGACTCAACTAACCAGACAAAGGAAAAATGTAATATCAAGAATGGGAATAATATCACCTAGGTCGGAATCCTACTTTCAAAGCACAACTTCTATCGATTATGGAAACTATAATGGATCTGGGTTTCTAAGGATGATAACTAAAGGCTACCTAGTGGATCCCTAATCACTCTCAGGGTGTCACCAACTAAGCTACCTAAAGTGTACTAAACTCACCAGATGGTTAGATCACCTCTCGGGTATTTCCAACTATGATAAAGTACCCGAATAGACAGATTACCTCTCAGTCTCACTGTCCACCATACATCGAAGATGCACGGGGTAATCTCAAGATAATAACTATGACACAGAATAGCAACAATCACTAGATACCTAATACCAACTTTCTCTCAGACAGCTAACACTCGGATTCCAAATGACGAAGACTAAACGACTAATTCTCACCTCTCGGGTATTGAACTAGGAAGAACACTCAACTCTAATCAATATTCAATGACAACTCTTATGGCTACTACGTCTAGCAAACCACCATAATCACAAACCCTAAGATCTATGACCAAGATACGCAGATCAAACTGGCAGACAACCACAATCAACGCAAGGAATTGAAATCAAACACAAGATCAGATCTAAACATGCAAAAACATCACAATTATCAACTCAAGATCTTTTACAAAATCATAAACCCATTAATTGAATCCAAAAACCGAATAAAAACTGAAACTTTAACAAGTATTCATCATATGACCTAGGTAATATCAAATTTTTAGCCTATGATCATGTTTAAACAACCAAAAAAACAGAAGTGAAAACAAGATTCATGGTTTCAAACAATCAAATCAAAGATAAAGATTCAAACTTGCAAACCCGAAACGCTTAAACAACGAACCCGGATCTCAAAGCCTTCACCTTTTCACTCCAATCAACCTCCTATGCTCCAAAATCGCCCTAAACCGTTCTCTGGACGGATCAAAATCGAACTCCCATCATAATGGCTATCAAAATCTATTTAATTTGGAAAACTAGGGTTTCTCGGGATTTCCACTCCTCGCGTACCGCGAGGGCCAAATTAGTCGGGCGCGATTTCTGAGATCCTCGCGTACCGCGAGAACTCCTTCTTCCTCTCTCGCGTACCGCGAGAGACTGAAATTTCACATTTTCTTTGGGCTTTCTCTTTTGCTCGGTTTATTCACGTATTCACTTGTAATTCATACGAGCACCTTTAAACATAACAAAGACTCAAATGTACATTAAAACAACTCAAAACAAATACAAAACTAAGTAAAAACGCACAAAACACTAGGAATAAAGATGTGTGCTTTGCACTACATCAAACATCCCCACACTTAACCTTTTTTCGTCCTCGAAAAAGCTGTAAATGGAATCATAACTCAGATCTAACTTAACAAACATCAATTACCAATTAGGAAAATATACTCACGCGTTAAAAAGCAATAATTTGTATTTCTGTCCGATTAAACCCAAACACCAACTTTCAAGCCCCCGTAATGTGTTCTAATATTCCAATTTATACAGCTACCAATCAATCTATGAGACTCACACTTAGAAGTTACAGCTCTACCTAATCCCGTGTCACGGTCATGTCTAGGAACGGATCAAATCATATAGATTTACCCTACCACGTTAAACTAAAATTTACAGGTTTTTAGAAATCAGATGATCAATGAATGAATGGATGAAATATGAGCATTATTAAGCAAATTAAACTTTATCTAGAGGCGTTTCAACCAAGTCACTATCCCGGAAGGTAACACATAGACTAAGTCATAACAATGAAGCACATAAGAATCAACCCAGTGGTGTTTCAATCAGGCTGGAACCCAACGTGTGACACGTAGGCGAAACTTAGATTTCAATCAAATAAGCTCAAGTATATGGAATATGGATGCGGGCGCCACCAAAACTCGGATTTATTCTCATAAAAAGAGAGTGGTGTGCCAAGAAATTTCAAAAACCTCTAAATTTTAACTTAACATGGTACCTATCACCCTATGTTGACAGTTTCAGTATTATCGATTACCCTAAGATGAATACCCACAAGATATCATGATTTAATTCAGTGATTAATCCTAAACAACACTCACAGGCTATTAAGCTATCAAATCGGCTGGCTGGGTGTACCAAAACATCACTAATTAGACGCGTTTTCTATTATTTAACTCAATTAAACTCAACAAGTAGATCCAGTTGTACTATCATTTTCCAAGTATATGCAATTATTTCCAAGGACATTTTTCAAAATTTTTGATTTTTTTGTTATTTTGATTTTTTTTTTAAAAGACAAACTAACTAAACTAGACACTCACATCCCCACACTTGAAAGACACATTGTCCTCAATGTGAAGGAAAACACAACTAAAAAATATGCAAAAATAAAAGCAAATAGGAAGCGACTTAGCTGGTAATGTAGATGCGAACAATTGTGCAGCTTCGTTCTTCCTTGTGTGCACCGTATAGCATTTCGGTCACGGTTGCACATCAGCTGTCGGGTTGCCTTTACAAATTGTATATAAGTGATGATCAATCCTGCCCGAATGGAGATTGAGTACGGGCGGAATGACAAAACCTACAAAATAGACCTCACACAAACCCGCAGGATTAAACTGACTCAAATTAAAATAAAAGACTCGACTGACTCAAACTGACTCACTAAGAATTAAAGACTCAAGATAGATAGTATGCAGAGAAACATACTCAATGGGTGGCAAACACACAGACATGCATGCCACAGCAAAGTAGATCAACAGTTATGAACTGTTTCAATTTCCCATGGTCGTGATGGTCGGTGTATGAAGCGAATGGTAGATGGACGATAATGATGGTGGTGATTTGGATGAATGAGAATGGATGATGGACGATGCGGGTTTCCATGGGAAACAAGTGAACAAAGGATGATTCAGGAAGTCCCTGCGTACTGCGAAGAGTTATGGGCCACTCCTCGCGTACCACGAGGAAGTGGCTTTTGAGCCGGCCATGATGTTTGGCCTTCGCGTACCGCGAAAAAAAGCAACCAAACCCCTCGCGTACCACGAGGGACTGTTCTTCACAGAAAGTTATGAACTTTTTCCATTTTTTATACTTAGAATATTTTTGCCTCTCAAAAATCCTTTTTCACCCAAACTCACTAAAAACCTGTCCCAAGCATAAAAACGAATGTAGAAATACCTGGAACTTCATTCTCGACGATTTTCTTCACCGAATCAAGCGTGAATTCCTGCAAAACACGACACAAACACACATACCGAAAAACACAGAAAAAAGACACGGACTCAAACCAAGTAATGCACACAAACTCTACATCCCAGGCACTTGCCCGAGATTCAAACAAGCCTATCAGGAGGCTTCTCCTTGATCCTAACCGGCACCGCCTTCATCCTTCGCGGCCTACCAGTTCTCCACAATCTCAGCACACTCCTACTCCTATCAAACACTGAACCTCTAGCACTTAGATCTTTCCACCACAACTTAAACCTACCAGGTCCGAAGATAACACGGTTCAAATATCCTACCAAGTTATCACTTCTAAACATCCCCACACTTGGGGTTTTCATTCTCCTCAAACTAGATGAATCTATCAAAGCACGGTTTCTCTCACGGGGCGGCCTAGATTTAGGGGATGACTCGGCTTCTATCCCCTCAGTATGAACAATAGAAAAGGTCAAAGGCTCAATGTGTGGTATCATTAAAGGTGTGGCCTCTAACCTCTCGCCCGGATCCTCATGATCCTCAACAACCTCCATGGGTGCCTCACAAACTATCTGCTCCACTTGTGCTAATATCTCACTCAGACTGTAATCATCATCGTCAGCACTTAGGAACGAGGACCCTAGCAACTTCCTCTCAAACTCCTCTAACCAATCCGGAGGCTCCTCTATCATTCCTATAACTAAATCATCCTTTATTGGATTAGAGTCCCGATGATCGTCCATGGAGCCATCAAGCATGCACACGGAGTGGCTATGCTTGCCAACATCCTCCACGGAGTTTGTAGCATCGAATGTAATAAACTCATCCCCCACACGAAGTGTGAGTTTCCCGTCGAAGACATCAATCATTGCCTTGGCGGTACGTAGGAACGGGCGTCCTAGGATGAGTGGGACTCTATCATCCACTTCCATATCCAGAATAACAAAATCCACGGGGAATACAAACTTGCCTACTTTAACCAGAAGATTCTCCACAACTCCCCGTGGATACTTGACTGAGCGGTCAGCCAAGGAAATGCTCATGCGCGTAGGCTGCGGTTCACCTAGGTCTAGCTGCTTATAGACAGAATATGGCATCAGATTGATGCTAGCACCTAGGTCGGCCAACGCGTGGTTCAACGGTAAACTGCCTAGCAGACACGGTATCATAAAACGACCCGATTCTGGCAGCTTCTCAGGCAACTGGTTCTGAACCACCGCAGAACATTGCTCACTAAGTGA
This sequence comes from Smallanthus sonchifolius, assembly GCA_023525975.1. NCBI lineage: Eukaryota > Viridiplantae > Streptophyta > Magnoliopsida > Asterales > Asteraceae > Smallanthus > Smallanthus sonchifolius. The sequence continues at coordinate 11,874,346 of CM042028.1, read as the reverse complement.
GACTTTAGAGATCCCCTCCTGCTTCTTCTTGTTGGAAAGAAGATCTTTGAGAAACTTGCCATACTTAGGCATATGCTGGAGGACCTCTATGAATGGGAGATTGACTTTGAGTTGTTTAAACATATCAAGGAAGGTACCGTATTCCCTAGCGTTCTTATATGGCAGGACGCGCGCTGGGTAAGGAATACAACTCAAGTCAACCCCGGGGGACTTCATCTCCACCCCCTTCTTCTTCTCCACTGCCCTCTCGGCAGGCTTCTCCATCTCTATCTCTTCATCCACCGGCTCTTCTTCTTCTACCACCGGTGGGCTCTCCCTTTCTTCAGCCATCTTAGCATCGATTGCAGCAAATCGAGCTCTCCAATCTACCTTCTTCACTTCCTCTACTGAAGGTATGTCATACTCAATTGAGTGGGAGTCATCCTCTACAACATATTTCTTCTCCACACTCCTAACTGACACGGCCATCACCGAAGCATTTGGGCCCGAAGATGGACGTCCTTGTCTACCCTTCAGGGTTTGAGCAATGTCTCCTACCGTGCGTTGGAAATCCTGGAATGCCGACTGCTGATTCTTCAATAGAGTGTCGTGGCTATCCAGTCTTTGCCTCGTGTCCTTGTCTTGCTGGACTAAGTGGGCAAGCAGTTGTGTCTGATTCTCGAGCATCTCTTCTATCTTCTTGGTGTCGACACTGCTTCCCGAGCTAGCTCCTCCTTCTCCTCCTTGCTGATGCTGGCGGCCATTAAACCCAGGCGGGTTATTTCCAGATCTCCATCCCGAGCCAAATGAATTATTGTAGTTGTATCCTCGGTTCTGGTATTGGTTGCCAGCAAAACTCACGTGCTCCTGATTATTAACTGGGCAGTCCCTGGTGTCGTGGCCTCCCCTGCACACTTGACACCGCTGAGCACTGAGCTTCAGCTCCTTGATCTCGTTAGCCATTGAGGCGAGTGCAGCAGCCACGCTAGAATCAGGAGTGACCTGATGCACACCTCTAGGAGAAGAGGCAGCTGCCCTAGCACTAGGAATGGAAGTCCTAGTAAATGGATACTGTTGTTCGGCTTGAGCGAAGCTCTCGAACATTTCCTCGCAGTCATCAGGCTCGAGTCTCTCCATGATATGGCCTCTCGCGGGTGTATTGAACATTTGCTGATTCTCAAAGGTGAGACCATCGTAGAACTTCTCCACTAGTGCCCAGTCGGAAAGACCATGGTGGGGACATTGGCTCAACAGCGCGTTGAACCGCTCCCAGGCCATCTGATAGGGCTCGTCGGGATCCATCCGGAAGGAGTGGATATGATCCCTAAGGCGAGCGGCCCTAGAAGGTGGATAATACTTCTTGAAGAACTTGGCTTCGAGATCATCCCATGTGGTGATTGAGTTATCTGGGAGAGTGTCGAGCCAAGTAGATGCACGACCAGACAGGGAGAATGGGAAGAGACGCAGGTAGATTGCGTCCTTAGATACACCCGTGAGATTGAAAGTATCACATATGCGCGCAAAGCGGGACACATGTCCCGGTGCATCCTCATCCTCGAGGCCATGGAATTGGGTGGCATGAGTGATCGTACTCATGACATGTGATGGGATCTGCCAAGAATTAGTGTTCGGTATAGTGGGGCGTGTGATCGAAGATCTCGAGCCCGTGACCCCATCACTGCCCTCTGGTGTACTGTACGCCTCGCTGGTGGGTCAGCGTCGCCCATTTGTGGAAAGGGGATTGGGCTAGTAGGGTGTACCTGGGTGCTGCACAATGCTTTCAAACGCTCCCGGAAGTCGCGGGTCCGCTCGTGTAGCTCTCGCTCGGGCTCAAGGAAAGTTGAATAAGGAGGTGATCCCTGCGAGCGAGTATGGTGCATAAACAGAAAGACTCTAGAAGGAAACAGAACAAAGACTCAAAGACATACAGAAAGACTCGATTCTAAATTAGACACTCAGATAAGACTCACTAGTAGCACAGAAGACAAGTAGCACATAGAAAACAAAACAAACCAAAAATCACTAAAAGAACTAGTCAAAGCTAATATAGATATTGCCAAGTGTACCCGGCAACGGCGCCAAAAACTTGATGTCGCCCAGACGGTTTATTAAAATAATAACAAAACCTAACCTAGAATCCTAAGTAATAAAAGGAGTACCTTCAACTAAACCGCAATGACAGGCAAGTGTACCTATCGAGTGTTGCACAGCTTAATAGTAAACCGAGTTATCGAACCCTAGAGACACTGAATACTAATACTAGACTCTGACTCGGACTAAAAATTGATTTGGTTTAGGGGGTTTACTACACTAAAGATTAACTAAGAATGCAATAAACTAAGGTCGACTCAACTAACCAGACAAAGGACAAAGGTAATATCAAGAAAGGGAAGAATATCACCTAGGTCGGAATCCTACTTTCAAGGCACAACTTCTATCGGTTATGGAAACTATAATGGATCTGGGTTTCTAAGGATGATAACCAAAGACTACCTAGTGGATCCCTAATCACTCTCAGGGTGTCACCAACTAAGCTACCTAAAGTGTACTAAACTCACCAGATGGTTAGATCACCTCTCGGGTATTTTCAACTAAGATAAAGTACCCGAATAGACAGATTACCTCTCAGTCTCACTGTCCACCATACATTGAAGATGCACGGGGTAATCTCAAGATAATAACTATGACACATAATAGCAACAATCACTAGATACCTAATACCAACTTCCTCTCAGACAGCTGACACTCGGATTCCTAAGGACAAAGACTAAACGACTAATTCTCACCTCTCGGGTATTGAACTAGGAAGAACACTCAACTCTAATCAATATTCAATGACAACTCCTATGGCTACTATGTCTAGCAAACCACCATAATCACAAACCGTAAGATCTATGACCAAGATACGCAGATCAAACTGGCAGACAACCACAATCAACGCAAGGAATTGAAATCAAACACAAGATCAAATATAAACATGCAAAAACATCACAATTATCAACTCAAGATCTTTTGAAAAATCATAAACCCATTAATTTAATCCAAAAACCGAATAAAAACTGAAACTTTAACAAGTATTCATCATATGGTATTCATCATATGACCTAGGTAATATCAAAGTTTTAGCCTAGGATAATGTTTAAACAACCAAAAACAGAAGTGAAAACAAGATTCATGATTTCAAACAATCAAATCAAAGATAAAGATTCAAACTTGCAAACCCGAAACGCTTAAACAACGTACCCGGATCTCAAAGCCTTCACCTTTTCACTCCAATCAACCTCCTATGCTACAAAATCGCCCTAAACCTTCTCTGGACGGATCAAAATCGAACTCCTATCATAATGGCTATCAAAATCTATTTAATTTGGAAAACTAGGGTTTCTCGGGATTTCCACTCCTCGCGTATCGCGAAAGAATCAGGCAGCCTCTCGCGTACCGCGAGGGTCAAATTAGTCGGGCGCGATTTCTGAGATTCTCGCGTACCGCGAGAACTCCTTCTTCCTCTCTCGCGTACCGCGAGAGACGGAATTTCACATTTTCTTCTTTATTTTCTTTGGGCTTTCTCTCTTGCTCGGTTTCTTCACGTATTCACTTGTAATTCATACGAGCACCAGTAAACATAACAAAGACTCAAATGTACATTAAAACGACTCAAAACAAATACAAAACTATGTAAAAACGCACAAAACACTAGGAATAAAGATGTGTGCTTTGCACTACATCAGTTACCTAGCACGATGACATTGGTTTCTTTTCGCTTATCTTTCAGTTAGTGATTCATGGCTGGTAGAAGAGGTGGTAGACAAGACGTTGGACGTACCGGAAGCCGTGGTAGGCCCCTTGTCAATAGAAGGAATGTCGATGAAGAGAGTGTTCTTACTGCGCCAGCTAGCGACCGGGATGAAACCGTTAGAACCCCATCAACTGAAAACCGTAAGGAACTGTTCAGTTTTAAGCCCGAAATTAAGGAAGATCTAGCCCGTGAGGTTAGCCAACTACTGCAAGCCTCCTTGCCTGCTCAACTAACTAAAGCAATGAAAGTGGCAAATAGAGAAACAACTAGAAACCCTGGTGCTAGAGCGGCGATTACTAGGGGTGAGCAAATAATCGAATTAACCGAATCGTAACCGAATTAACGGACTTAACGAATCGAATTAACCAAACCAAACAAATAACCGATGGTTCGGTTAACCAATAAATATTAGATGAAAGTTAAATATAAAAAAATATGTAAATTGTGATTTATATTTTTTGAACGGTGGACACACCCCGTAAAATCTACTCTTAAAATCCACTTATTGTTCACTTTGTGGGCTTAACCCGCACCACTTTGGTGGGCATAACCCGCACCACTTTGGTGGGCATAAACACTATGTGACACTCGTCCAAAAGGGCATTCGCATAATTCATGATTTATATATTATTGGTTTTAATTAATAAATTGATTAAATAATAAACCACACACCTAACTAAAATATTGGGCTAACTAAGTATAAAGGGCTAAGAAACTAAATAGATAACTTTGGCTCTAAGTTACTTGATTAGGCTTTCTACCAAGGGGATTATAACTTAGGGCTTTTGGGGTGGAATTATTTATGGAGACACTAATAAACCTTGAGATTAACTAGAAACCCTAATTCTATACCACCCGTTTATCGCCTCTACTCCATCCTCTCACCGCTGCCGTTGCCGCTGCCTTTTGGACCCGACGTCGACCGGAGCAAACCGATACCGATAATCCTAAAACACGAACAGTTAAAAATCGATATCTGTTTCTTTCTCTCAAGGCCCAATCAGTAATTAAAACTCATGTTACTTTAAAACGGATTATATCATATTCACAATGTAGTAATTAATGCAATGAAACTGTTTAGATTACAAAATAATCCTAAAACACAAACATTATTAAAACGAGAAATAAACTTTTTCAAATGAAATATAGTAAGTACGAAAAAGGAACATGACAGGAAGATTCGGGTTCTATTTTCCTTTCTAAATTCAATTCAGAGAACGATGTTTCGTTGATTTAATTTGGTCTAACTTTCTGACTCGCTTGAATCCCCACTGGTTTATAAAAAAACTATACAGCTAGCAACGAGATACACACACAGATGCACACACATCCACCATAATAACAATCAAAATGAGGTGTGGAAGCTCATCTTCTCATACACCGCCGGCAGCGAAAGAAAAGCAACGCAGAGACCGAATGAAGAACCTCTACTCCACACTATCTACTCTCCTTCATCTTCAACCATATGTACAACTCTCTATCTCTTTACATATACACACACATGCACACACATGCACTCGGTTTACATAAACAGTTAGGGGCGTCGCATACTTTAAACTATATTTATATTTTGAGCTGATAATCTGTCATTTTTTGTGTTTCTAGAGACAGATAATAAAAGATTACAAAATGATTCAAACTATATTTATATGGTTACTGTAATAACATTGGTACTAAATAGTAATATATAGGTTTTAACAATCTATAAAATTATATTTTAAAAACTATCATATGTATATAGAAAACTTTATATTGGAGCATAATTCAAACTGAGATTACCGTTGGAGCTAGCTGGCAGAAGTTAACGTTGAGTCAATAAACGAGTCCGAGTCTTTTGTTTGAGTATTTGTTTTACCGAGTTTATTCTTCCTGTTTGATAGGAATGTTAGTTGTGTTTTTTATTTGTTTCTTTCTATCTGTATGTTGCCTATTTAAAGAGGCTTTGAGTATTGAATAAATCATCCAATCATTCGGTAAACACTTGCACTATTCTTCATTCTGATCCAACAGACTGGTATCAGAGCCAGGTTCTGAAAGCAATCATTTACGTGTTCTCGTGTGTGCTCCAACGGCGAGTTTTACCGAGTATATATTTTTTGCGACACTTTCTCTAATGGCTTCTAACACCGGTGGTATTCCATCTACGCCTCTTCCGATCTTCAAAGGAGAAGGTTATGAATTTTGGAAGATCCGTATGAAGACTATTTTGATCTCACAAGATCTCTGGGATTTCGTGGGAACAGGGTATAATGATGCTGATGGGGATCGCGTTAGACTACGAGACAACAGGAAGAAAGATGCAAAGGCACTGTCACTAATTCAATCCGCTGTGCATGACGAAATATTCTCTCGTATTGCAGGAGCCTCTACGTCCAAACAAGCCTGGACACTCCTGCAAAACGAGTATCAAGGCGACTCCAAGGTTCAAATGGTTAAGCTACAAGGACTCCGGAGGGAGTTTGAAATGATCCAGATGAAGGAAGGAGAACCGGTGGCTGATTTCTTGTCAAAAGTCATGAAAATCGTGAATCAAAAACGGGCGTATGGAGAGACGGTGTCGGACCAAACTGTTGTAGAAAAGGTTCTTCGAAGTTTACCGGTAAGATGGGATCATGTTGTTGCTGCAATAGAAGAATCCAAAGACCTGAGTAGACTTTCATATGATCAACTGATGGGATCATTACAAGCTCATGAAGCAAGGGTTAATCGAGGTGTTCAGACTCCGGTTGAAGAACAGGTGCTTCATGTGAAGGAGGAAGAAAATACTAGTTTATTTTCACGTGGCAGAGGACGAGCACCCTTTAGGAGTCGTGGACGAGGTCGAAGCAGAGGTTTTGGACGAGGTAAGAGCAATATTTTATGTTATAATTGCAATAGAGTTGGCCATATAAGCAGAGATTGCTGGAATGAACCCCAAGCAAGTGCTGCAGTGGAAGGAGAGGCTGAAGAAGAAGAGGGTCAGTTGTTTATGGCACTTGCATGTAACAGTAGTAAACACGAAGATGAGGATGTCTTCATGGCTAATGATGAGGCTAGCAACACAACCAAGGATATTTGGTTTCTAGACAGTGGGTGCTCAAACCACATGACAGGGCAACGGGCCTTGTTTAAAGACGTTGACCTTTCAAGAAAAGTAAAGGTACGTATGGGAAATGGAAAACAGATTCAAGTAGAAGGTAGAGGAATGGTTAGACTTGAAGTAGTTGGTGGAAAGGATAAGACTTTAAATGATGTCCAATATGCTCCTGAGCTTGGTTATAATCTTTTGAGTGTGGGGCAGTTAATGACAGTTGGTCACAAGCTTTTGTTTGATGAAGGTGTGTGCACAATCACCAATAAGAAGATAGGCAAAGTTGTGTGCACAATACCGATGTCAAGTAACAACACATTTCCTCTTGATGTTACATATACTAATAATATTGGACTTTCTGCTATTAGTGATGAGACTTTCATATGGCACTTGCGGTATGGTCATTTGAATGAAAGGAGTCTACAAAGCCTTAGCACCAAAGACTTGGTACATGGATTACCAACAATCAAGCAGTGGAATGTCTGTGAAGGATGTGTACAAGGCAAACAGTCCCGACATCCATTTCCTCAACATGCCTCTAGAACAACTCAGATTCTGGATCTTGTTCATGCTGATGTATGTGGGCCCATGCCAACTCAGTCATTAGGAGGCAACAAGTTGTTCCTTCTATTTACTGATGATCTTAGTCGAATGACCTGGGTATACTTCTTACATGATAAATCCGAAGTATTTAATAAATTTAAGTTGTTTAAAGCAAAAGTTGAAACAGAAACTGGACTGAAGATTAAGGCTTTACGAACAGACCGAGGGGGAGAGTTCATGTCAAATGAATTCATGAGGTTCTGTGAAGAAGAAGGCATACGAAGAGATCTAACAGCACCATACACTCCACAACAAAACGGAGTATCTGAAAGGAAGAACCGAACTATTGTTGAAATGGCAACAAGCATGTTACAAGAAAAGAATCCGAGTAAAGTTTTTTGGGGAGAAGCTATCGCCACTGCTGTCTATATCAGGAATCTGTCACCCACAAGAGCGGTTGATGAACAAACCCCGTATGGAGTATGGTACAATCGAAAACCTTCAGTTCATCATCTTAAGATATTTGGATGTGTTGCTTATGCCTTAAAACCTAAGCAACACCGAAAGAAATTTGATCCAAAAGCTCGAAAGTGTGTGTTCTTAGGTTATTCACCAAATTCAAAAGCGTATAGGTTGTATGATCCAGCAACAAGAAGTGTTGTCATTAGCAGGGATGTGAAGTTTGATGAACTTGCAAAATGGAACACAAGAGGAGAAGGGAAGCATGAATTAGCTGCTGAATTTATAAATGAAGTTGGAAGTACAAGCAACAGTGGTCCACCTGCTAGTGATGATGACTCAGATGAAGGGCCTAATGGGGAAGAGCTAAGTCCAAATAATGAAGGAGGAATGGGAACACCTACACCCAATCGTGCAAATGCAAGATTCAGTCACACACCAGAAAGCAAAACACCTAAGGTACGATTACTAGCAGATGTGTATGCCCATACAAGTCCTATGAAGGACTATCAGGCATGCCAATTTGCACTTTCATCCATGGAACCATCATCTTTTGATGAAGCTGTAGTTCACAAGGAATGGGTAGAGGCTATGGAGATTGAGTTGCAAGCTTTAAAGGATCATAACACTTGGTCTTTAACTGAGTTACCCGATGGAAAAAGGCCCATTGGTTTGAAGTGGGTGTATAAGTTGAAGCTCACAGCTGAAGGTGAAGTTCTTAAACACAAGGCACGTTTAGTTGTGAAAGGATATGCCCAGGAATATGGTGTTGACTACGAGGAGACATTCTCCCCGGTCGCTCGGTTTGAAACAATTCGGGTCATAGTGTCCTTGGCTGCTCAACAAGGCTGGGAAATTTACCAATTCGATGTTAAGTCTGCTTTTTTGAACGGACCTCTACAAGAAGAAGTGTATGTGATCCAGCCCCCTGGCTTTGAAGTACATGGGTAGGAACATAAGGTGTACATGTTGCACAAGGCGTTGTATGGGTTAAAGCAAGCGCCAAGGGCTTGGTATGAACGAATCGATACATATCTTCAACAACATTCATACATCAGAATCAAGAGTGAACCAACAGTCTATATAAAAAAGGTTAGTGAAACTGATCTTATCATAGTATGTCTTTATGTCGATGACATTATATACACTAGCTCTTCCAAGGAACTGTTGCACGAATTTAAAGATAAAATGGTAGGTGAATTTGAAATGTCTGACCTTGGTAAGCTTGCATATTTCCTTGGTTTGGAAGTAACACAAAGAAATGATGGTGTCTTTATGTCTCAAAAGATATATGCAAATGATCTGTTAAAGAAATTTGGGATGGGGAAGTGCAAGTCTGCAGTGACTCCTATGAATTGTGGTGAGAAATTACAAACTAATGATACAAAGACTCAAGTTGATGAAAGAATGTTTAGAAGCTTGGTTGGAGGGCTACTGTATTTAACACATACCCGACCTGAACTAGCCTTTTCAGTTGGGTTCATTTCACGATACATGCAGAAACCATCTGCATGTCATTATGGTGCTGCCAAAAGAGTATTAAGATATGTTGCAGGGACGGTTAATTATGGGATATGGTATGAACGGGGAAGAAAGATACAACTAGAAGGTTATACCGATAGTGATTGGGCGAGCTCCATTGATGATAGGAAGAGTATATCAGCACATGCATTCTCAGTAGGGACTGGTGCAGTGACTTGGAGCTCCAAAAAACAGCCCATCGTAGCTCTTTCATCTACTGAGGCCGAGTACGTTGTAGCTAATGCAGCAGCGTGTCAAGCGGTATAGATGAGACAATTGCTGGAGGAGTTAGGGTACAAGCAAGAAATGGCAACAACTATCTACTGTGATAATCTATCTGCAGTGTTCTTGTCTAAAAATGCAGCTTTGCATAATCGCAGTAAACATATTGATATTAAATATCACTATATAAAGAGTTTGGTTGATACGAATCAAGTGGAGCTGAAATCATGTTATACACAAGACCAACTTGCTGATGTATTAACAAAACCTCTTGGTACTGAACAATTTTGTTGTCTAAGGGGAAGATTGGGAGTAAGACAGCTTTGAATTAAGGGAAGGTATTGGAGCATAATTCAAACTGAGATTACCGTTGGAGCTAGCTGGCAGAAGTTAACGTTGAGTCAATAAACGAGTCCGAGACTTTTGTTTGAGTATTTGTTTTACCGAGTTTATTCTTCCTGTTTGATAGGAATGTTAGTTGTGTTTTTTATTTGTTTCTTTCTATCTGTATGTTGCCTATTTAAAGAGGCTTTGAGTATTGAATAAATCATCCAATCATTCGGTAAACACTTGCACTATTCTTCATTCTGATCCAACACTTTGATAAAAAGGCCTCAATTTCAAAGTTGGTTTATGGCCCAAGAAACAGTACTTTAATATATTATAAGGAATGATTACAGGAGAGGAAGTCATTGCCGGAGTTCTTGGATCAAGCGACCGCGTCACTAAAACAATTGAAGGAAAGAGTAGAAATATTGAAGGTTAGGAAAGAAGAGCTAGAAAAGGAAGTTAATCATGATGGGGAGTCAAGCAATAACCAACCAAGGCTGCAGGTGGTTCGAGTGACAGAATCAATGGATATGAATTTAGAGGTTAATTTGATATTGATGGTGAATAACAAGAGAGTGGTGCCATTTGAAGTTTTGAGAGTCATAGAGCAAGGTGGTGCTGAAATTACGAATTCTAGTTTCTGTACCGTTGGTCACCACATCTACTGGACCATTCATGCTCAGGTCCATATCATCTTCTAAAACCCTCTAGGGATATGTATTTACATATAACGTATCATATGTATATGTATAGATGCATATAACATATACATATCATATGTGTATGTGTATGTAGTTATGGATATGCATATTGCAATATGAATAACTTTGTTTTATTTTTTAAATGTTTGTAGGCTTTTCAAGCTTGATTTGGGATCGACGCCAAACTAATAGAATCCCGATTGAAGGAACTAATTTACTAGCTAAGACGTATGATCTTGGATTTATAACATTGCTTCTTTTAGTTATACAATCATTCCTTTGGGGGACGTTGATTATAAGAAATAATTACTTAATTGTTCAAATTTCATCCTCATATAGTTTCTTGTTTGATTGTGGCTATTCTTCATTTATCAAGTGTTTTAATCTATTGAGACCATTTTATTTTATACACTTTTTGTATACAACCTACTAGGTTACAACCCATGTATTACATGGATTGAACTTCTTATGATAAAGATTTGTAATTATAAAAACGTTATATAATTATTTTTTAAGAATATTTTATAAAAAGAAAGAATAAGTGTTCAAATTAAAAACAATGTTTTATGAAAAAACCTATTTTTTAAAATAAAAAACGTTTTATGAAAGTAATTATAGAAATCATTATTATTTAATAGGAGAGAGAGGCGGGAAACAAAAATTATATAAAAAAATAAAAAAAATTATGTAATTAATAAGAGAGAGAGGCAGGAAAAAAATGTTGAGAATGAATCCTCCTAATACCTTTATTTATTATAGAATAATTACACGGATGACCCCTGTGGTTTACCCTGATTTCACTTTTGGCCCCTAGGAATGAGAAACTACAACTTTGGCCTAATAGTTTGCACATTTATAACATAGATGGCCCCTGGGTTGGATGACTGTTAAGTTTTCTGTTAATATTTTATAAAATGACCAAAATACCCTTTATATATTAAAAAGAAATAAAAAGATAAAATAATGGATCCCTTTTTAAACTAAAATAAAAAGGGATTTCATCTTCCCCACCCTCTTTTTTCCGGCCATCTTGTTGTCCCGCCGGTGTATCTACAACCCACAATCGTGGCGGCGATACCACATTCACTACCAAAATCCCCTCCTAAATCGGCGACTACTCATCGGAATTTACAACATAAACAACCCCTTCTTTACCACACGTGCCTTTCCCATTCACCATATAAAACTTCCCTATGCACCCAACCACATCTATGGCTTCCCTGCTAAACTTCACATCTATCAAAGATCGCATCTTTTTCCAAACCCCATTTGAATCTTCACGTTTTCCATTAAAAAGATCCATTTCCCGGAACACCCATTTCTCCACGGACCGAGCAACGGTCTGGCTGAAGTGTGAGCTAATTCCACTCGGGTTTCAAGGTCGCCGCCCAGTGTTTCCGGTGCCGGCATCCATCGCGGACATCTGCTCTTTCCGATCCGACTTCGGGTTTCAAGACGTCGCCCAAGCCGCCGCTGTTTCTGATGCGTGCTCCGTCGCCGCCCAAGCCGCCGCTGTTTCCGCCGCTGAACCTGTAATTTCCCGCTGCCCGGTGTTTCCGGTGCCAACATCCATCGTCGTACGTCTGCTGTTTCCATGGCTGCTCCGGCGTCGTACGTGCGTAACAATCCGGTGAAGCATCTCTGTTATGTGTGATGGATCGCTGTTAATCGTGAAAGGGGAGGTGGGCTAGGGTTGGTGGTAAATGGTGATGAGCTGAAGCTTTCTGATTTGTTTATTTGGATTAAATTAAAAAAAGGAGTGGGGTCCATTTAATACTTAATTTCTTTTTAAATTTATAAGGGGTATTATAGTCATTTCACTCCCACTTAACAGACAAACTTAACAGTCATCCAACCCAGGGGCCATCTATGTTATAAATGTGCAAACTATTGGGCCAAAGTTGTAGTTTCCCATTCCTAGGGGCTAAAGTTGTAGTTTCCCATTCCTAGGGGCCAAAAGTGAAATCAGGGTAAACTACAGGGGCTATCCGTGTAATTAACTCCTTTATTATATAGTATAGATTTCTTATGTGTAATTAATTCACTTGTTTTATCCATACTTGTTTTGTATTCAACTTATTTTTTACGCTTGATCCGTTTTACATGTTTTTGTGCAATTCTTTTATGCTCAACTCAATAGATGCATTTTTATTTGTGAACATTTTTAAGAGAGTTTTGATGAGCATTTTGAAGATATATTAAAGACATTTTTAAGAGAGTTTTTATTATTATTAAGACAGCTTTTTGATGAGCATTTCAAAATTGTTTCTTCGAAACTTAATAATTAGGGTGTAAATTAGCCTAGATGATAGGGGTGTTCACGGTTCGGTTTAAAATCGTGAAACCGTCCAAACCGGTCATCGGTTTGGTTTTACGGTCGGTTTTTCTCCTTAACATTCGGTCGGTCGGTTTCAAAAATTTCAAACCTTAGCTAACGGTTTGGTTTGCGGTTTAAATCCAATAAGCTCAAACTGTGAAACCAAACCGGAACCAATTAAACCGTTAGTAACGGTTCGGTTTGGTTCGTTTTAAATTTCACAGTTCGGTTTTGGTTTTCGATAATAAAAAACGGTTACTAACGGTTTGGCTCACGGTTTGACCTATAAAACGTCAAAACCGGACATGAATACCCCTACTAGATGAGATATAACTCCTGTTGTATAAAAAAGAAAAAGGGTATACGACCTTTCAAGTTAAACAACCGTATAAATAAAGTTAAGCTGCTCACAAGATTCATTTTTAAAATGTATCTTCATCTTCACGTGTGAGAGCCTTTAAACCACCTATCTGACTACCACATATGTACTCTCAAATGGCCTCCAAGAGAATATCACCGCAAATTTCAACTAACAAGTTTGTTGAAACCTAGGGGTGGTCGAGGGTGAATAGGTTATTTAAAAACTTATTACTAATTTTGTAATTTCAAAAGCTTTATGTTTTTAAGGATCTTGATTTCAAAATCTAGTTGTTAAAACATTGGTTGTAAAGAAGTATTTAATGCAAAAAAGAAGATCAACAAAACAAAAAGACACTGGCTTTACATCCGCTCCTGTGTAATCACCAACAATTTTTCTTCACTATGATACTTCTCTCTAAGACTGACAGAGATTACCTTTGTAGGTCCGTTTTGGATAGATCTAGATTCTAATGATATCTAATACTGCTCAGATCTACAAATCACTAATAGATGTGGTGACCGGAGGACTTAGCAAGCTCAAGCTTGGAAGCCCGAGTCCGGGCACGCTTTGGCTTCACATAAACAGAAGCTGAAACTTTCTTCTTCCTCTTAGAAGAGGAGGGCAAAGGAACAACAGCTCGCTCAACCTCAGGATCAACGGAGAGAGCAGTGGGCAGAATGCTAACATACTTCCCTCTAGAGTAAGTAACTTGGCTATGAAGGGCAGGAACATCTTCCTCACCAGTAGCAAGAGGACGAGGAACGACCTCGACCCCAGAATCATTATCTAAACCCAACAAATCTAGCCAATCCATACCTGAAAACAACAAAAATCTATATGAACACAAGAAAAATAAGTAAAACAAAACACAAAAAATACATACAACGCCCAGATTTAGTAAAAGAAGGGAGAAACCCAGGAGATTTCCAAATACGGGTTAACCCGGCCAAAACTAACACCTCCTCAAGGAAAGAGCGAACCCAAGTACGGTCGACTCAAGCAATTCAAAATGACGAGAATCGAAGGAAGAACTAGGGAGATTTATGGCAGCTATAGATCCCTTAGTGTCCCTCTTCGAAGGAGGAAAAGGTAGGTGTGACATCCGGCAAATTCAGGTTAACTCCGTTAACACAACCATCGTTATCTCAAACATTTATTTATACAAACTCAGTTATCTCAAACATTCACTCATGCGTTACATTTAATTAGGATTAGTTAGATGTGTCAGTTTCGCACAAACACTCATGTTGCGGAAATTCGTAGAATTACCATATCACACACGAGTCGAACCCGGAACGTTGGTGAACTAATAAAAATAATTGCGAACAATTATTTTAATATAAATTATGTGAATTTATGTGTTAAGTGATTTTTACGTGAATTATGTGAACTTTCGTGAAAACACGCATGCTTATCAGTTATTAATTGTGTTAGTTATTTTTATAGAAGATGGAATTTTATAAAAATAATAGTTAAGGGCTTTTAATTGTTATTAGTACTAATTATTTTAAAATAACCCATGGATCTCTATATAAGCCCATGAATTACCAATAATCCATTTAAAACCCATCCATGCATTTATATAAGGAATTTTTATAAAAAAAAAATAAACCTAATCCCTTTTGCCCCTTGAAGCCGTCGCACATCCCAAACCCCCACCCCTTTTCGCCGAACCAAAAACCACCACCATACACCACCCATTTGATCTTCAATCTTGCAATTGGAAGTGTATTCGGTCTAGTCTAGGCGTTTCTAACAATCTTACGTAAGTTGTTTCATTCAATTTCGTTATTTTATGATTTCAAGAATTTTGATTTAAACCCTAGTTCATCCAAACATGAGTTTTTATAATAAAGATGGTGACTTTGTTGTTTAATTGAATGTATTACATCTATTTGTTGAGTTTATTGTGATTTGAAAAACCCTAGTTCGTATAGTTCATAACTTGCTTAAAAAGAAAACTTTTTTGTGAATTATATCTTGCATACTAGACTTGAATTATATGATATGATGATGTTTATGTGTTACTTGATGCATGTATAGATGATTTGTGAAATCAGATTTTGAAAACCTGGCTCTGATACCATTTGTAACATCCGGCCTCTCGTACCAACAATATTGTCCGCTTTGCCCCCTAAGAACTCACGGATTTGTTTTTGGTTGCCCGTGTGAAAACTACCCAGGGGGTCACCCATCCCTGGATTACTCCACAGTTAAGCGTGCTCGGCTGGGAGTAATCCAGGGATGGGTGACCCCGTGGGAAGTTTTCACCCGGGCAACCAAAAACAAATCCGTGAGTTCTTAGGGGGCAAAGCGAACAATATTGTTGGTACGAGAGGCCGCATGTTACAGTAGGACATTCGATGAAATCCTGAAGAAGTAATTCTTCCAATCCTTTATGGTTGGACTAGAATGATGAACACATTGAGGAGAAGGTTCCTTACGAAGTTGGATGGTAAACCAATCGCCATTTTTACCCAAATGAAAAAACTGACGGAAAAGATCAATAGAGGGAGAAAAACCTAATTCTCTACATTGGATCTCAATGTGAGTAATTTTACTAACACCAAAAGGGGCAATTTCACCAAGATCAAGGCCATAATACTCCAAAACATTGAGACAAAACACAGAAAGAGGCAATCGGAGATTAGAGAATTCGAAAAACCTGGTGTACAAAGTGATGAACCCAGGGGGACAATCGTTAACAGTCTGATCGGAAGAAGGAAACGTCGGTTGGAACTCCGGCCCGATGGAATAAAGGGCGCAAAGTTCATTAAGTTTACTCTGATCTAGCATGCAAACTCGACGAGCCATTTCACACCGGTCACCCATTATCAAGAGAAGGAAAAGAAAACTAACCTGAACAATCAATGGAGAACTCAAGAAAATCTGGACAGAAAGAAGAAGGAAAGAGGCGAAAATGGGACGGTTTGAATTTTGAAATGAAGATAAAAGGGTCTAAAATAGGGAACGCGAAAAGACCATAATCATTGGCCTAGGAAAGCTCGCACCTCCTGACAAAAATTAAAAAGAAAACAATGAGTACAAGTCAAATCAGTCAGAAGAAGAATAAAATAAGGAGAGGAGCTGAGTCAGGAAAATCGTCGCCGAAGCAAGCCAAGTATATCCCTGACTGGGGGCTGATGATGGGGGTAGCCTCAGGACGCTAACCACACAAAGGCACCAAGAGATACAAAGGCAAGACAAAGAGGCGAACCCAAGAAGGCAAAGCCGCGGGGTGAACCAAGAGTAAGCAAACGTACCGTTGGATATACGAAGAAGCTTGGATTGACAAGACTAGACAAGTGAATAGTGATGGATTGGGAAGTGAACCCTAGAAGTCCTCAGACGTCGCAACACTTCCTAAAGATGCTTGGATTAGGAAAAGGCAGAGTGCGTAGGGCCAGAACAGTAACACACCTTTGTTGTAGTTTGGAGGATTGAACAAGTCAAACCCTAATGTAGGCTTTGACGGAGCAGGTATTGGAAAAAGGAGAAGTCCATCAGTTACGCCGTTTTGGGTGTCCCGCATGAAATCGAGAAGCTACCTTTCTACCAAGGGAGCTCAGGGGGCCCTGAAAGGGAAGGTAAGGATCTTTGAAGAATCACTCCCAGTGTTCCAAGAACCCACATTATAAATACGAGGAGAACACCATCACGTATGCATCCATTCACTCTCAACTACTACAATGCTACATTGCTCCCGTCTCATCACTCTTGTTTCCTAAGACAACCTTACCTGATTCTCACGCCGGAGGTGGATCGCAGGGGAACTTCCCCTACTGTGAGCCTAACGGTTTATTCTTCTTAGTAGGATCTTAAGGACTCGGCTCTGGTACCCGGTGCAGCAACAAGAAAGAACACAAGCTTAAAACCAACAAGCCTTTGATTAAACAGTCTAAAAGATTACAATAAGTGTGCTCTTGACTTTGCTAATATAAACCTTAATCTCAGAGAGGAAAACACACACTATAAGATGAAAAATCGACATAACTAACCTAATCACACAAAATGAAGACCTATTTATAGGCAAAGTTGAGTGTTGCCATAAATCCCTGGCGGCAGTTCCAAGAATGTCGCCACAGTTCCCGGGCGACACTCGGAGTGTCACCTGAAGTGTCGTCGGCTTCATAACTTTGCTGAAATTACAGAATCAGCCCCTGAGCTTTACCAATTGGTATACAACGGTCTTAATAGACCCAACAATCTCCCCCGGGACCATTGCATACCATCTTCATCAAGGCTTGGAAGGCTTTTCTTTCTCTGTCTCTGACGTGGCTTATGCACGCAAGGCCAATGCTCGAGATATAACTCTCATAAATAGCATGGCTTCTTCTTTGGTTGGATTGCCTGCTCCATGATTTATTGAACTGGCATAAAGAGTTTGAAGGTCAGAAGTGCAGAACATGAACATATCCATGGGATTAAGAACACGGATATTTGGTTGGTCTTCGGTGCAAATAACGGCTTCCCCAGTTTGATTGTCGTGGTGCAATTTTCTAAACTTGGTGAGCATGACCGGGAGCTCCAAAGGAATTTTCATTTTATGAACCATTTTAGCTGGCTTAATATAAATGCTGACTTTGCCCTTGCCACTAACTAGGTCTATAGTTTTCTTTGATCTGCTTCTGATGGTTTTAGTGGGTTTGGAAGTGGTAAAACCTTCCTCACATTGTTGGCGGATGAGACTCTGAATTGAGCTGGCCTTTGAGTGGTTGTAAGGATTAATGATGTCAATCTTTGCAAGCATGCGAATATCCCACCTTTGCAGAGATTAGAGATCATGTGAAGATTTAAAGTACTGAATCTCACCTCCATGGCGCTTCACCACAAACAAATCTTTAACTGGCTCATATATCCAGCTAATGATTTTGCTAGTATCTTATGTCTTCTTGATGTTAATGTTTTGTACTAGCTGTTTGGGTGCCGGTTTGATAGGTCTAAACCATTTACTTCTATCAAGAGAAAAATCGGCTTTTATTTTCTTCCTGTCAGCCGTTTCATATTCAATTTTTTCATCGCTGCCGTCTTTAACATACTCTGTCGGTGGTTTATTATTGTTATCATTATCCTCAGATTCGTCATTCTCAGACTCAGCCAAACCAAAACCACCTTCCCCATTACTACACAATCTTCTTCCCCTTATTCATTATCCTTTTCCACTTCTTTGTCCTCATTCTTTTCTTCTTCCAGAAGTTCTTCATCAGTTACATCTCTCAGAATATCTTCCAAGTTTTCGACGTTCTTAATTTCTGCCAATATCTTTAACATTTTCAGCATGGCATGGTTTTGATTTTTAACTGTTTTGAACATTAGTAAATTATCTTTCTTTAGATCCAAGATATCCTTTCGTTATTCACAAATGATGAACTTCATTTTCTCAATATCATTCTCCCTGTCTTCTTCTCTATCCCTTAGAAACTTTATTTGACCTTTTAACCACAAAACTTCTTCGTTCAAGTCCAGTTCTATATCACCAATCTTCTTCCTCTTTGGTGGTCCATCATGGACAAATTATGTTTCAAGATCACCAACTAAGCGTTTTCATTTATTATGAGATTGGGACCCCTTAGGCGGTGAATGTGGACGATACCTATCACGTGCCTTTAGGGCGGCATGGGCTAATGCATCTTCCTCGGCTTCATCCTCTATGACAAGTAAAGGATAGGGAGTGGGGAACCGAGTTCTCAGCCTTCTCCTTTCCTCCTCTCTTCTACCACTATCTCTGGCGCTCTGCATGAAGCCAACACCAGTTCTCTCACCACCAGCTCTACCAACATCCTTTCCCTTTTCTCCCTCACCACCAGTAACCTTCTCCTTTCCTTTTCTCTTCTTCTATACAATTTTTCATAATTGTATTGGGTATTGTGTAGGTTTACACCGTTAATAACCCGACATTCAACACCTGAGTTTTCATGAATGATTTCAGAACTAAGATAAAGGTTAATAAAGTATAATCATTCGAAATACAGTGTTATCTTGAAACTTGTACACATGCTAGTAAAAATGATAAATACAGCTTGGATGTATATTTACGTTTAAACGGTATCGTGGTGTACGCCCAAAAGTTGTTGGTCCAGGCCCAAGGAAACACACTAAAAAACTCACGTACAATAGGCTATGGTTTTCAAACTTTCTGCACACAATTAGCAGGAAAAAAATATGAAGGGAAAAACTATTTTATTTACTCCATAACTGGTTACATATGTTATATATAACCTTACACATAGGCATAGGAATGCAGAAAATAATAAACACACTACAAAACTCACGTACAAGAACCGGTAGATTCATGACCTATTCTTTTGCCTAACATGCACTATCCAACGTAAACTTCCAAAATACTCAGTCAAATCCACATTTTCCTTTCTTTATTAAATCTTGTGAAGAAAGAAACTAAACTCAAATAACCCGTGACCTGCGACCCGTATGTTGGACCCGTGAACTAACCTGATTAACCCAACATTCACCCACTTAATCGGTTTGTTCACACCTTTACTCAAAGCAGCATTGAATCACCGTGTTCTTCAAACCGACCTTTCCCGGACACCCGACCTTCACGTTGGGCACGCCCAAACTCATCACACTTGCAACATTTAACATGTTTATTATCTTGGAAATGCTCATTATCATCTCGACTCTTCACGGACCCACGACCTCTTTCCCGGCTACGTCCAAAGTCATCTTGCTTTGAACTTGATCCACCGCCATAATATTTTCAAACGTGTTGTTACGAATGCCCATACCTTTTCTGACCACACTTTTCCAAAGAGGCTTCTCCACCGACCAAGAAGACAAAGCCACCGCCTTCTACCGTTTTCTCTCACCCATCAAACGAACCGAATCCAAAGCCACCTTCTTTGACGGATCACTTCTGCCCGTTTTTTACGCACCTACACCGGTCTCCCCTTATCACGAAACAAGCCGATCAAGGAATGCTCTGGTTCTTTGATCACCGCTAATAACCATGGAACACCAATGTTTACCTATCACCCCCCCCCCATCGTCCCAAACGGTACTTCCCCCATGACAACGGCCGACCCGAAACACTTCCCCGTCTCCATCTTCTGCTGTAAAACGGTCCCGAATCATCCCCTACTGTCCCGAACCTTCTTGTACGATCAGACCTTCAGCCTGCACTCGATTCTCTGCTGCTGCGTTTGCCCCCCAGCCAAGGGCTACACCCTTTCTTGAAATCGACTCTCAAACCGGCCTTCTCCGTCTTCACGAGCCCTAGGCCCTGATACCAAATCTTGGTTCAGGCCCAAGGAAACATACTACAAAACTCACGTACAATAGGCTATGGTTTATAAACTTTCTGGACACAATTAGCAGAAAGAAAATATAAAGGGAAAAACTACTTTATTTACTCCATAACTGGCTATATATAGCCTTACACATAGGCGTATGTTGGGACATGTTTTGTGATGACGAGCTTGAAGATATTTTGTAATAGTCTAGTCTTGTAATAGTCATGTCTTTGTATAGTGTTTTGAGTTGTAACCGTTTGATGTAATGGTTAGTTTGTATAAGGAGAACTTAGCAAGTTTGCCAAGGCAAGTTCAGGCGAACTTTCCAGGCGAACTTGACAAGTTCGTTTGTGGGTTTTGTGTTTGCTATAAATAGTTGTTTGCTAGTTTGATTCTGTACGCGTTCTGATTGAGCTTTGTAAACAGTGGTTATAGCAAGGAAATATGCTGGAGTTTATTTACTTACTTGAGTTCTCTATTGTGATTTGTTGTTTTGATACACGTACACGTTTACTATGGATTCCGCAATTGGTTTACGTGTTATATCGTCACGAGTTCACTTATCTGTATAGTACCTACTAGGACCTACAAGTGGTATCGGAGCTTACGCTCTTGATTGGAGTAGGATTCATAGTGATTTAGGGTTCATTCTACATCCAGAGATTGTTGTTTACTAGTTCTACATCTTCTTAGAGTTTTTGACAAGAACGGAGCCTGTTGTGATCTGATTGGTGCTGATTTGAAGTGTTTTGATCCGTCAAAAGTTGTTATTTTCATCATTAGATCATTCCTACCAGTGGTTTTTGTCAAATTCTTCAAATTCATAGAGTTATGGTGATTTTTAGACGTGTTTGTTCATTGTTGGGTTGAGTTTTCATCTCTTGAAGATTCAGCTGTTTCAGGCGAACTTGTCATTATGTTACTGCAGTTACGGGCGAACTTATTCAGGCGAACATATCAAGTTCGCTAGCTTCTGTTTTAGGCGAATCTATTAAGTTCGCTAGATATCTTCGCTTGTTCTCTCTGAAGAGTTTCCTGATCAAGTGAACTTAGCAAGTTCGCTAGGTGTTTTCTATTCTAAGAGAATGTAACAAGTTCGCTGGTATTCAAGCGAACATATCAAGTTCGCTAGGGTTGTTTTTATACGAATTTAACTGTTTTCGTGATATCTTTTCTTATTTTTCAAAATGTCTAACATGGTGCAGGTTACTAACATGTTTAACTATGATAATGAGATAGGTACTCCTCAGAAGCCCCCGAAGTTGATGAGTATTGCAGGCTACACAAATTGGAAGGACCGATTTGAACAGTTTGTTTCCTTTACCGACACGAGTCTATGGATACCCATCATAGAAGGGTATACACATCCGACGTATATGTATATCGGAACATCTAATGTACCTAAACCGGTGTTTGCTTTAACAGCTGAGGAGAAAACAGTATGTGATCATGAGAAGAAAGCATTGGCTTCAATTTCTATGTCCTTACCCAAGGAAATCTTTCATAAGTTTAAGAAGTTCAAGACTTCTAGAGCGTTATGGGAAGGATTACAGAAGCATTGTGAAGGAAATGTGGACATCAAGAAAAGTAGAAAAGAGTTGTTAAAGAAACAATTTGTGGTTTTTAAGCACTTTCAAAATGAATCTATTGAAGAACTGACAACTCGTTATTATCATTTGTTGAGCGAGTTGGTGAATGCTGGAGTTTCTTATCCAACTGATGAAATTAATGAGAAGTTCCTTTATGCTCTACCAACAAAGTTCAACATGGTGCAGGTTACTAACATGTTTAACTATGATAATGAGATAGGTACTCCTCAGAAGCCCCCGAAGTTGATGAGTATTACAGGCTACACAAACTGGAAGGACCGATTTTAACAGTTTGTTTCCTTTACCGACACGAGTCTATGGATACCCATCATAGAAGGGTATACACATCCGACGTATATGTATATCGGAACATATAATGTACCTAAACCAGTATTTGCTTTAACAGCTGAGGAGAAAACAGTATGTGATCATGAGAAGAAAGCATTGGCTTCAATTTCTATGTCCTTACCCAAGGAAATCTTTCATAAGTTTAAGAAGTTCAAGACTTCTAGAGCATTATGGGAAGGATTACAGAAGCATTGTGAAGGAAATGTGGACATCAAGAAGAGTAGAAAAGAGTTGTTAAAGAAACAATTTATGGTTTTTAAGCACTTTCAAAATGAATCTATTGAAGAACTGACAACTCGTTATTATCATTTGTTGAGCGAGTTGGTGAATGCTGGAGTTTCTTATCCAACTGATGAAATTAATGAGAAGTTCCTTTATGCTCTACCAACAAAGTTCAACATTTATTCAGTCTTAATTATAGAAATTGAGAATTTTGGAGTTATGTCTTTAGAAGACGTGTTAGGAAAGATTCAGTCGTATGATCTGAATATGAAGAAGAAAGAGACTAATCTGGAGCATAGTATTTTGCAAAAACAGCTTCTAGTTCAACCAAGTCTGGATCTAGAGTGGCATTGTTTTCTGGAGATGTTGAAGAATCTCATTCAGAGGGTTCAAATTGTCAAACTGGTTTTTCTTCTACAACTTCAAATTCATCCGGAACTACAACAAAATGTGCTTATTATAAAAACCCTCGCATTACTAAGGACTACATGGCAATGTTTACTTCATTCCTGGTCTCTTACGAAAAGTTTGTGGGAGGAAAGATAGCGGATCTAGAGGCCATAGAGGAAGATTTCAAGCAAATCGATTCGATTGAGCTGGAAGAAATGAATATCCAATGGAATATGGCAATGTTGATTCGCCAGGTTAAAGAGTTTTTGAAAAAGACCTGAAGAAAGTTTATAGGAGTAAATAGCAGATCTAGGGTGGGATTTGATAAATCTAAAGTGAGGTGCTATAACTGTCAAGGTTATGGGCATTTTGCTAAAGAGTGTGATAAACCTAAAGCTATTGATTCTAGAGCACAGAGGCAAACTCAAGGAAATGGTAATCGTCAAAGTTGTCAGAATTCTGGTAATCAATCATCTGCTTTGGTAGTTCAAGGAGATGAGAACTATGATTGGGGCATTCATCTAGATGATTTAGTTGGAAGTGTTAGTCAAACTTTCATAGGTTAAATTCATTCCAATGAATCTTCTAAAGATGATACTTTTGATAGCTCAAGTGATGAAGAAAGTTCTCAGAGTGATGATGATAATCAAGTAGCTGATGTTCAAGAGATTGTAAAAGAAAGTGTATCTGAAGAAGAGATTGTTGTTGAAGAGAATGTGTCTGAAGAAGTGATGAGTCAAGAGGACAGTGTACCTGAAAAAGTTGTGATTCAAGCAGAAGATGTTTTTGAAAAGATTAAAGATCAAGCATTCATGGCAGACATTATAGATCCAAATAAGGTAAAAGAGGTTATATCTGATATTGTGTGTTGTGCGTGTTTAAATTTACAAGGGAAGGTTATGCGGTTAATGGATGATAACACCAATTTGATTTGTGATATGAAATCAATGAATACTGTTAACCAGACTTTGAGAGAAAACGAGAAACTTTTTCTGGAAAAGATTGAATCATTAAAAAGTGACATCATTTCATATACTGTAAAAATCAAAGAACAAGCCTTTCATCTCAATGTTTCATTTTCAGAATTTGAAAAGAAAAACACCGAACTGGCCAAATCACAGTCTGAGGTGATTAGGCTTAGTAGAAAACTTGAGGGTTATAACAACTCATCTTTCCTTCTCGAGTACTATCACGAGAAAACTGAGGGATGGAAGCAGTCTGTTGGTGTTGGTTTCGTACCTCCTCCATTTAATGGCAATTATTCTATTGAGCCAGAGGTGGTATTGGATTCTGATCTAGAACCAAAGACTGTTCTGAAGGTCAATCCTGTAACTGGTGAGGATATGATCTATGAAGATGAGAGCGATGATGATTGTTTTGATGAGGACAAGGTCGAGGGCAGACCTAAAGATGTGAAAATTGAGGAACCAAAGGTTGTTAAAACCTTGACACGTGACTGGTGCATCTTAACTGAACCTGATGAGGTTGAGCAGCCTAAACCATCATTGCATCAAAATATTTTTGTTAGTGTTGGTGACATAAAAACAGAGGTTTCTAAAACTCCTAACAAATCAACACTTGATTTTATCAAACAAAAGGTGATTTCGGATGAATCTATGGCTGGTCAGTCTCAAACTCCAAAATAATTTCATATTGGTGAATCTTCTTCAGGTTTAGCTCGTCAGGTGAAGGTTCCATATGTGAGACTGTATCATGAGAAACGATCATGCTTTCATTGTGGTACTACTGGACATATCTTGATCAACTGTCCATATAGAGCCCAAGGTAAACGGCATGTTATTCCAGAAAAGGCAAGACCATCTGTCAAGCTTATTGTTACAACTATGGTAAACTCTATTCCACTAGGTTCTGGATTTCGTTATGTGAAGAAGATTTTGGTGAAACATGTGGTTAAACCTGTTGAGGTTAAACCGCCTGTGGTTAAACCTAGTTCTGTACCTAAGAGTAATTCACAAGTTGAGGTGAAACTTTCTAAGCTTCAGAGACGAAGACGAAACAGACGTTTGAGAAAATGTTAGAACAAAAGGAAGTTTCAAATAACTCACACATTTCACAATTTAATGAACAACATGATATTTAGATTTCTAAAGCACAAGTTTCTGTTTCGGATTCATCACAACAATCACCCAAGATTGATGAGAGATTTAATTGTGAATTAAGAGAACGGCCGACCCAAGACCACCATGGCTTGGGTCTCTCTTACTAATTAAATTGCTTCTTGTTTGTGTAGGGACAACCAAGGAGGACTACCTGCAATATTTGGTATGTGGATAGTGGTTGCTGTCGACACATGACGGGAAATATTTCCCTGTTAGAGGATGTTAAACAAATTGAAGGTGGTTATGTTGCATTCGCTGGGAAGAAAGGAGGTTACATTATAGGCCGGGTAACCTTTATCAATGGGAGCTTAAAATTTGAGAAAGTAAACTACGTGGAGCAATTAGAACACAATCTGCTAAGTGTTTCACAAGTGTGTGACAAGAAAATCACATTCCATTTCAATGATTCTGAGTTCTTGGTTCTCAAACAGGGATTCGTGATTCCTGAGGAGTGGATCTTAACGAGGGCACCGAAGAAGAATGACACTTATGTCCTTGATATGAGTATTGCGTCGACAACAAATTCTGTTCCAACGTGTCTTTTCTCCAAGGCGTCTGATTCGGATTCAATCTTGTGGCATAGAAAATTGGCTCACATAAACTTTCGAAAGATGAACTATCTGGTCAAGAATGGTTTGATAATTGGTGTACGAATGATGAAGTTCTCGGTGTATGAAGACTGTATTCCATGCAAGAAAGGGAAGCAGCATAGAAAATCTCACAAGTCCAAGACAACAAATTCTTTCAATACTCATTTGGAGTTATTGCATATGGATCTTTTTGGACCAATCAGTGTCAAGAGTATTGGTGGGAAGTCATACTGTTTGGTGGTAACTGATGATTACTCTCGCTTCTCGTGGGTCAAATTTCTGGCATCTAAAGATGAAACTACAGAGACTGTTCAGTTTCTCATTTTAGTTCTGGAAAGTCTATGTAAGCACAAAGTGAGTAGAATTAGGAGCGTCAACGAAACCGAATTCAAAAATAGTGTTATGGGTCTCTTTTATATTCAGAAAGGGATTCATCATGAGTTTAGTGCACCATATGTTCCTCAACAAAATGGTGTCGCAGAAAGAAAGAACAGGACTTTGGTTGAAACTGCAAGAATAATGTTGACCGATTCAAAGCTGTCGGTGACATTTTGGGCGGAAGCAGTGAATACAGCCTGCCATGTTCTTAAACGAGTTCTAACTATGAAGCGACATAATAAGACCTGTTATGAGTTATTGAATAATCGGAAACCCAACCTTGATTATCTGCTACCTTTTGGAAATCCTTGTACTCTATTGAAGACTCGTGATATTCGAACAAAGTTCAGCGAAAAGAAAGTTGAAGGGATCTTTCTTGGATACGTAGCTATTTATATGAATAAGAGAGTGTTTAATAAAGAGTCAAGACAAGTCGAAGAATGGTTTCATGATGATTGTAGCAATCATAGTATTCGTCAGACTTCCATTGGTCCAGCATGGGGTTTTGATTACGATGCTCTGTTCAAGTCTTTCAACATTCTCCCAGATTTATCCACAGAAAAAAGCTGAGCTATTATATCAATCTCGTAAGGGTGACTAAGGTTCTAGAACTTTCCAGGTGAACTTGACAAGTTTGCCTATTGGTTTTGTGTTTGAAATAAATAGTTGTTTACTAGTTTGATTCTGTACGTGTTCTGATTGAGCTTTGTAAACAGTTGTTATAGCAAGGAAATATACTGGAGTTTATTTACTTGCTTGAGTTCTCTGATGTGATTTGTAGTTTTGATACACGTACACGTTTACTATGGATTCTACACTTGGTTTACGTGTTATATGGTCACGAGTTCACTGATCCGTATAGTACCTACTGGGACTTACAAGTGGTATCAGAGCTTACACTCTTGATTAGAGTAGGATTCGTGGTGATTTCGTGTTAGTACTACATCTAGAGATTGCTGTTTAGGGATTTAACTAGCAAGAAGGAATTGACTACACTGAAATCTATGCACCAGTAGCACCATTGGAAGTGATTCGCTTGTTCTTAGTGTTTGCTTCTTACAAAGGCTTCAAAGTGTTTCAACTGGACGTCAATAGTGCTTTCCTGTATGGTAAGGTGAAGGAAGAGGTATTTGTATGTCAACCTCAGGGGTTTGAAGATCCGAAGTATCCTAACCGCGTGTTCAAACTGGATAAAACCTTACACGGACTTCACCAAGCTCCGAGGTCCTGGTATGAGACGTTGTCTCAACATCTGTTGGACAATGGTTTTGACCGAGTGCAAATTGACAGCACCTTATTAATCAGAAAAGCAGGGGGAGATTACCTGTTAGTACAGATCTACGTCGACGACATTATTTTCAGGTCTACGAACGAGAAACTTTGCAAAGAATTTGAGGAAGTGATGAAGTCCAAATTTGAAATGAGTGCGATGAGGAAGTTATCGTTCTTCTTGGGACTTCAAGTCAATCAGAAGGAAGATGGCTTTTTCATTCATTAGACAAATATGTCAAAGACATTTTGAGCCGATTCAAAATGGAAGACAGTTCATGTCACACCCCGACCGACGGCGGATTATACGCCGGGGCTGACACGGTTCTTCAAAAGCACATGATCAACTATTAAATAAGTTTCAATATTTATTCAACCATATTATGTATTCATTACAAGGAAATAAGAAATACATAGTTCAAAAGAAACATGACATAATCAAACTTTAAATTAAATATAACTAGGTCCATAGTCCTATATGATCAAGACTTGTCCTCAAACGTGTGCACCTGAAACATGTTAAGTAAATGTCAACTACAAATAGTTGGTGACTAACATAGGTTTTGACACTAACAAAAAATTGAAAATGATTTACAATTCAATATGTCTATATCAATCCTAAGGCATAAATGTGAAAACATACAAGGTTCCAAGTGTACAATCAAGCCATGAAATATGAACAATGTGTACACAATCCACCTGATTGTGTTATGAAAGGTACCAAAATGTATACATAAATCCGCCAAGATTTGTGTTAAGTAATGAATCGGGTTCCCATATATATGATCATAATAAGTACTACCTTAGGCTTGCAACTCAAGTTAATGATTGTACTAAAAACATGAACACATGTAACACCAAGTAGTTTATGACATGAAGCACATAGACTTTACATAAGGACATAGTAATTGAATTGTGCAAAGTAAAGTGTTGTAAACACGTTCCAGCCCGAGTATTTGTAAACAAAAAGTAATGTAAAAGGGGCTATGAAACTCACCATGCAAGGGTAGCTTGAATGTCACACAATTATGTGGTTATTGCACAAAAGTCCTAGGTAACCACAAGGTTAACCTATGATTGATGGAATATGTGTATCAATGTTTTGTAATATATGAAATAGGGGTTCCTAATGCGTAAAGGGATTGATGTGGGTGTCTTCAATAGTGATATAATTATCTGAGTCTCTGATAATGCCTATGTAATTCTTTGATCAATATATAGTTGTATTGTAATGAAACCAAGGGTTTTATTTGTTTGTAAATAATTGTGTAGAAGTGTAAATAAATAGTTAGAGTTCTTGCATAAATAAGTAGCCCTTCATGTGTTGAATAGGTTAAATAATGAATGAGTGAACGAATGAATAAATCATTAGTTTAAGTAATTAAATAATTAGTTGAGTAAATAATTTAATCATGTAAATAAATAAAAACCTTTTATTTATATAGTTTGATTTTTATATAAAAATAAGGGTTTAAATTTGTTAGCAATTAAACAATATTTAAAGTGTAAGAAAAAAAATAATATTTAAAACTTATTAATAACTAATCCTACATTAATTATTAATTAGGAGTATGAAAATGTGTTAAAAATAAATTACATGAAAGGTGTACAAATCTTTAAAAAATAATGGGTCTATAAAAATAGTCAAAATTATATTTCGATTATAATTTACAAACCAAGGATTTTAAATAAATAATTTGTTTAAAATGAATATATTAATTAACTAAATTTTATTAGGTTTTAGCCCTAATAATAATAAGTAAAATGGTTTCTCTTGAAAGTTTAACAATTCAAAGATCATAGTTTTATAGTCTTAAAAAATGATTTGTAAAAAGAATTAGTTAATAAAGTCTAGTTTCAAAATCATGTTTGTCATGTTTGAGACTAAATATATTAGTAATGTGTAAAATAATAATGCTCCATTACCGGTCGGTATGTGTTTGTGATTATTAGAATAGTCTTATATATATATATATATATATATATATATATATATATGTTTATTCGAAAGGGTGCCAATCGTAAACACTTGACAAACCCATAACGGAATTTGTTAATAATGTTAATTGTTTGTGTGTGTGTGTATATATATATATGTGTGTGTGTGTGTGTGTGAGAGATAACGAATGTTCATATAATGTTTGCAATAATCGACATGTTCTTTGAAAATGTTTTAAACATAAAGATATATGTCCTTTCATTTTACAAATCTTGATAACTAAAATTTTCTTGAAGGAATCAATAAATCGAGCGGGTTTATTAGTCATAATATGCAAATGTTAATTTATATTTGCTTAATGGGGGGTGTTAAACCAGAAAAATAAAAGAAATAGCCAAAAAAAAGGGGGCGCGGGACTCGAACCCGCGACCTAGTATGTGAAGGCACCAGGGTTTAACCAAGCGATCTGGGCATGAAGCCGTGATAGGAATTGGATTGCTTATCATTTAACAAGCACGCCCGAACCCTTCTTCTTCCCTAAATCCGCGCAACCAAACCCTAGCCCCATAATTGGCCATGATGGCACACATATTCGAGCCCGAAACATTGGGGATTTTGATCAGGGAATTGAAACGAGAGTAATGATGTGAAAATCACCTGAAATGGTTGTGAGAGGAGGGAGATCGATTTTCACGCGCATGTTCGAGCTTTTTCGGTTGTGAGTCGTGTTCCAGAAGCGGTTTGATGTAGGTTTGCGAGTATAGGGAGTAAAAAGGGAGTGTCGTGAATGATTGTGAGTTGATATTGTAGTCCAATTCCATCCGTAACTAACGAATCGATTCGGAATGCTTAGAACGGTTACGGAAAGGGGTTTCGACTTCAAAGTCATTGAATCTGATTTAATTGGACCATTACTTGCATTCGGAATTTATTGTGTAACATCCACGCACGTTCTTAGATCATTAACAGCTTTGATTACAAGAGATAGGAACTGATTTGAGTTGCCTTTGACTTTTAGAAGTCAAAATCGAGTTTCAGGGTCCAATTGGCTTGAAGGGGTTCAAATGTATCGGATGGGGTTCAGGAGGTGCATGTTAAGGGGGTTCAAACGATTATTGAGGGGGTTCTTTGGCTTGGAAAGGGTTCTAAACCTAATTATTTGGTTTTAAAAACCTTTTTAAACATATAAAATAATTGGTTTTTATAAACTTATAAAAACTAAACTTATCTTGGTTAATCATTGATCTTTTATAAAGGGATAAACCCTATTTTTATAAAAATATAAATTTTATAAATGACACTAATATATATACATTTTCATGTATATTTTTATAAATTAATATCTTTATATATATATATATATATATATATATATATGGAAAAATGTAATGCATGGTTTAAGCTCATAAGTTTTATTTTTATGAAATCAAAAGTTGGATACTTGATTTATTTAGTATAATCAAATATATATATTTATATATATATATATACTTACACATAAATACATATATATATGATAAAAATAAAATATGTAGATACATGGTTGAAAAAAAACTCACATGTTTACTTTGATAGGTATTTATTTTAACAAAATGTTTACTTATATATATATAAATATACTTTCATGAGTTTATATAACAGGGAAATAATATCTAATGCGAGGTTGAAGTTCTGAGTTGATACATGTTGAAAATGATACTTGATGTGGCATAATATGTTGGACAAGCACAGGGTTTAAATGTAGTGTTATTATTGCATAAGATAAAATAAAAATAAGGCCGTAAAATCATGGATGTTACAGTATCCCCAAGTTAAGAGAATTTCGTCCTGAAATTCAACTATTGGAGGCTACTGAATCAGGAAAAAGATGAGGGTTTAGATTTTCAACGAGCTTTGACTATCGGTTCGAGGGGTACAATCGCTAACAAGATTTAGGTCTGATACTCAAAGTCAGGAGTGAATAGTGGTTTTAGTTTGAAGAGAATTGAAGAGAAAAATTTGCCGAAGCACATCTTGGACTCCAAAGATGGAATGCATCACTCGAAATGGAAATGATGAGAATTTTGATGATCAAAACTTGTTTAGGATGTAGTCTAATATGTTCAAGAAATGTCATCGAATAAAATATTTCACAAACATTGGTCAAGGTCAAAATAGTAAAAAACTTCACATGACACGAACAACGTTACTTCTGACAATATGACAGGAACACTTATTTACAGGAAGTACCTAGCGGCGTATCCACCATGCTCTTATCATATCACATTAGTTTCGTTACTATATATCACGATAGGTTTTATGTCATCACACATGACAGAATTCACTATGTTTTCCATGCGCTGACTTTTATAATTACGTGTGCACCCGTAATTACTCAAATCATCGCATGGTCCGTATAGTTCATCCCATTGTGTGTGGGTAAAGAAAGGACACAAAATCACTTAATTCATAACTATTGTCTTCACATATGTGTTGCTAACAAATAACCATGTCCATAGATAACAAAAATCAAAGAATAAAAGGATAACAATGTGGCACAACCCCATGCTTGTCCTAGATAGATGGCATAACCCTCAAGATTATCCATAAAGTTTATAGCTCCCCCGTTTTTGAACTAGAATACGTCAAACCCCGAGTAGTTCAAAGTTTATACCTTCCTCATGTTTGAACAATAATACGTCAATCCCCGAGTAGCTCTTATAGCAATCAACTTTCATGGATAAAATGGATAATCATGCTTCATCTATAACGTAGACAATCAATTGCAAACAATCGAGTTTCATGTATAATGTAAACAGTCAATTTTTCAAGTAGTCAAGTTTCGTGTATAATGTAAACAATCAATTTTTCAAGTAATCAAGTTTCGTGTATAATGTAAAGAATCGAGTTTTATGGATAATGCGAACAATCAAATGTAATTAATCGAATCTCATGAGTAATGTAAACCATCGAATTTCGTGGGTGATCGAGCTTCGTGGATAAGCATGTTGTTCGCCGCTCATGTACAATGTGGGTAGTCGAGTTTTAAATTTTCAAATTCGTCGATGATTATATGAATGGTTAACGCCCATGCGATTGATTCCTCTTCTTCACGTTGGCTAGTGAGCTCATATATTTCCGAAGGTGCAAAATGATGAGAAAGTTTGGCTACGGGGTTAGATGTAGGCACAAGTCGATACGGAATTTAAATTGACGGGCAAGAGGAGGACAAGATAGATCTTCGGGGGACACATCCAGAAGGTTTCGTATGGTAGAAATGTCTTGATTGCTCTTCCTTTTGTCTCCTTCGTGCAAGTGTTCTTGGGATATGGTACATGATATGGGTTTCAAGCCTATTAGAAAAACTCATTTTCAAGGATTTACAATGTGCTACTCAACAGAAGAGGGTTTGGAATGCACTTCTCAAAACTAGCAATTTTGGCGCGATGTTTGGGTAACCTTGATGATAATATAACGGATGTATTTTATGCTTGCAATATTAAATCAACGAGTAATGGCATTCACATAATATAATTGTAAGATAAATGTTAATACTGAATGATAAAATGTCAAACACTTATTCCAAACATAGAGTAGCGGTTTCCAAACTAAAATTTAAAAATGAGAATAGAAAACCTGGCTAACGTCTCAGGTAGCTTTCCACCAAGAAGCAGATGAGCACCAAGATGAACATCGTTATGGTTACTCGTATTGCAAACCGGGCCTCGGCTCTAGCTATTTCCGTACGAGCATCAACTATCTCCCAGTCTCCTTCCATTATGTCTAGCTGGGTACCTAGATTTGCAATTAGGTCCTCCTGGTACCGCACTTGACCCAATAGGCCATCTATCCGTTGACCTAGCAGGTCGTGCCTTATCCCATGCTCCATTCTCTGCCTCGGGAACTTTGTGGATCTCACATATTGGTGAGCAACATCAGCTGGAACTCCTATAGCACTGGTAGGTTCCATAGTCTGCCTTGCTCCTAGGTTTGGGTGGTATGGGTCAGGTGCTAGGTAAGGGTCTCTCAGTGGGGATGGTTCAGATGCTCGGAGTCTCATGCTTGTGCTCCTAAGCCAATCTGCTCTGCGGTCAAACATGGATCTGGCAGCTGGTTGTGCCGGTGACAGGTTGTCTGGTGATGGGGATCCGATGTCTTCCTCCTGCTCGGACTCTGACTCAGGATGGTATTTCGGGGAGTGAGGAGGGTAAGCGTCCATGTCTAGCACGAAAGGAAAAAGGTCGTAAGTTTAGTACAAAGGTTTTCATGAGTTTAAAATCTGACTAGTCATAACACCGAGTTCTCATAATAGTATGTTAGGAGTAGCACTTGAGCTATAAGTAGTGTACCCATTAAGAGAATTCCTAGGAAATGGAGGTGGGTCACAAGGGACATACTTAAGTACCCAGTCTTTCCTTAGTCAGAATCTTTCATGGACCTACACCCACTCTTCCAGCCATCATGTACCATTAACACTATTTATTTGAACTCATGTTTAAGATGAGAATTATTATGGATTGTGTCTTGTGGCTCAAAGGTGAGCTTCATCTATTCAAGCAGCTTCCTTCTTAGAATGGTAAGGTCTAAGGGTTTAAATTTCTCACATGTGATTAATAGGATGATATAACTATCAAGGTATAAGGATGAAGGATTATAGGGACTTAAATAAGGTTAAGTGTTAGATATGGTAATACTTAGGGTAGCATTTAGTGTAATCGAATAGGTAACGTGTAGGCTAATCGAGTAATGTAGAAATTAAGCTATCACATGAGTAACAATTTTTGTAAGCATATAAGTTATCAAATAACATAGAACATAAGATAATACGTCTTGTATCATGCAATATTACACATAAGATAATATATAGGATAATCACATAAGGGGGTATCCTAAGGTTATAGACTAGATCATTGGTTTCTAATAACCTAATTTCCTATAACCATGGCTCTAATACAAATATGTCACACCCCGACCGACGACGGATTATACGCCGGGGCTGACACGGTTGTTCAAAAGCACATGATCAACAATTAAATAAGTTTCAATATTTATTCAACCATATTAAGTATTCATTACAAGGAAATAAGAAATACATAGTTCAAAAGAAACATGACATAATCAAAGTTTAAATTAAATATAACTAGGTACATAGTCCTATATGATCAAGACTTGTCTTCAAACGTGTGCACCTGAAACATTTTAAGTAAATGTCAATTACAAATAGTTGGTGAGTAACATAAGTTTTTGACACTAACAAAAGTTGAAAATTGTGACAACCCGAACTTTTAGGTTAACTCCGTTAACTAAATCCAATTAAATCTTAATTTATTTAACTCAATTGCAAACCCTAGGGACTGATTCTGTCAATATCTAAACTCAAACTGCAGGGACTAAAGCTGTAATTTACCTAAACTAAAGTTATTGACTCTGAAAAGTCAAAATCAAAAGTTTTAAACTCCTGTTGACTTTTAAAAGTCAAACCTCCTATCTCTTGAGTTCAAATTCACAATCCATAACTGAAATCCGATCGAATTCGAAAATGTAACGTATGGTATTGATGATTTCGAACATTAGTGAACCGTTTCTAACTGTTTATCATTGTTCATCATGGCGAATTAT
This sequence comes from Smallanthus sonchifolius, assembly GCA_023525975.1. Lineage (NCBI taxonomy): Eukaryota > Viridiplantae > Streptophyta > Magnoliopsida > Asterales > Asteraceae > Smallanthus > Smallanthus sonchifolius. The sequence goes on along the minus strand of CM042028.1, from coordinate 11,839,354 downwards.
AACCTTAAACTCGAAACCGTCGACCCCCTATAACTAAACCATCAAATTCGACCAATTGATGTGTTATTCGTGCAATTGTACTCTCCAAACACCTTAGTCGCACCTCTCAGAAACATTTGCACAGTCCATCTTGGCCGGAGTTGAAGCCGTAGTAGCCGGGGATCAAACCACGCAAGCCGCAACTGGGTTTTATTCGAACTCCATCAATTCAACATCAAATCTGGTAATCAAACGCTTCCCTAGCTTTGTTTTCACCTCTAGAATAAAAGCCCTATGATAATTTGGGCTTATATCATCGAATCAAACAAGAACCAAATCTAGGGTTCATCACAATCTCGGTTTAGTCGAATCCTACCCCCGACTCAGTTTAAATGCAATTAAATCATATGGATAGCTAGGGTTTGTTCTTAAACCAGTTTGGGGATTTTAATCTTAGACTCAACCAAAATCTAATTAAATTACATGGTTTGATTCGTAATCCTTCGTTTAATGAAAACCCTATGGTTCCAACAGATTTCATTATCAGAATTGTTCAGATTGATTCCCATGTTCTTAGTCTAGGGCTCGGTTTTTCAAACTGGTTTTAAACTATCTAAAACTTAACGATTTTGCAATTAAACCTAGCCACATATTCGCAATACATAGGTGAACAAAACCCCCATGTTTTTAATTTCAATCGCGAGCGAATTCTGTGGGATTGGAAGTGGTTTTGGCTTGGATCGCGATATGGGGGAAGAACATGGTAGCCTTGAATGTTAAAACTCATCTAATCCGGTTCTTGTTGCGAATCTCTAGCGGGCTGAGTTGGTTAAGGTGTTAGGCTGTGGAGGAGGTGACCCGGGTTCGAGTCCCTCCACCCTGTTTCTTTTTAAGCCTTTATTTTAAGGTTATTTTTAATATAAAACCCACCCCCATATTATTATATTATTATATTAAAGCGTTTTAACCCGGAAAATAACCCGTATGCTCGGGTTTGGTTTTATAACTCATAATTAATATTATTCCCACTTTTAAATAATATATATTTATATTATTTTCAAACCACAACTTTAGATAAAATAATATGTTATTATTATTTTCAACTCCGTTACCTTAACTAAAAATAATATATTTTTATATTTTTTTTGCCACGTATACATACCTTATGAAACGTTTCAAATTTATAAATAAAATATTATTTATATTATTTACCCCTGTTTATTAACCCCGAATAAAATAATATTTTATTATTATTTGCACCACGTTTATGAACTTATTGGTATATTTCAAACTGGTAAATAATATAATTATTTATATTATTCACCCACGTTATCTTGAATAAAAATAATATATTTATTATTTTTCCACGCAAATGTTTATTTTATTAACTCTACGAACTTAAAAATAATATATGATGTTATATATATTATTTTCTTGCACCATTCTGAATGTCACCAACACACGAATATATATATATATATATATATATATATATATATATATATATATATATATATATATATATATATATATATTATTCGTAACGTTCGACATGAAACTTAGTTATTCTGATTCTTATGGAAATCCTTATTCCCGTGGACACGTTCGTCTACTTAGTAATCCTATGAATATCTTAGGACGTTCAAACTTCCGTGTCGTCGTCATGAAATCCCTAATGACCCTAATTTTATGTGTTTATAATTCTAGGGCATACGTAAGTCGTTTGAGGCTTACACTTGTGGTTCCAACTTATTTCCTGTGTAATCCAACCACTACTCAAATCCAGGTGAGTTTCACGGCCCCTTTATACTTATTTTCCTATTGGGGGAGAAACATGCATACACAAAAACATTATTTTACTTGTTTTCCTGTTCAGGAGAAACATGCATACACACAAACAGTATTTTACTTGTTTTCCCATTGGGGAGAAACATACATACATACGTATATCGTTTTACTTATTTACCCGTTGGGGAGAAACATGCGTACAAACAAACATCATTTTACTTGTTTTCCCGTTGGGGAGAAACATGCATACGAACAGACATCCGTTACTTGTCTTCCAGTTAGGGAGAGACTTACACACGGACATGGATCACATAGTATTTCATTACCACTTGTGTACTTAAGCGTAAACACTATCATGAAAGTCCTCATATCGAACCGTTAATATGGACTTAGCGAGATAATTTGAGTAGTACTACTAGGTTTGACAAACCCCACCCTGGCTAGTCGCGCTAGCACAATTGGAGGTCGAACGGGTGTAGATTGGCCTAAACATATTATTCAGAGTTGATAGACCTGGCTGGAGGCAAACAAACAAACAGTCAGCTTCGGTTGCGAGCGCTTAGAGTAACTTGTACATTGTCTAGCTAGCAATAGGTGTGACTTACGTATGTGGATCCAGCAACACTCAAACAGTTTATTTACATACAAACCTGTGAACTCACCAACCTCGTGTTGACACTTTTTCTTACATGTTTCTCAGGTCGCTTTGGCACAGGTTGCACACTTAGGACATGCATGGAGTCCTACTGTCATATCATTCATTTCAAATAGTTTAAACAATGTTACTTATTTACATTAATTGACGCTTGTTGCGTGTAATTACTTTTGATTTCATTCTAACGTTTACGCTTCCGCATTTAACTGTGAACTTTTATGTTATGACATTTTAAGTCCGATATAGTGTCGTTTGATGTAACTAATGACTGAGATCCTGGTTTGTCACAAGCCAAACGGTAAAACTCTGTTAGTGGAAATTGGGGGTATGACAGATTGGTATCAGAGACATTGGTTATAGAGAACTAGGATTGCATACTAGACTATAACCACACGCATGCATTAGTTACACGACGCAGACACTCATACATGATGCACATAGCATCCATACATACATTGCAGTACAGGCATGTTGACATCAACCATATCACCCTCCGCTGACGAGGGGCAAGTCATTCGCATTGCATCATCATTCCTAGTGGCGACACTCGGGGAATCATCAGAACAACATCCACTCCCGTTCGAGGGCAGCAAGACGGAGACTTCGGCAAAGTCTCTCACACCACCATCATCTGTCAGAAACGGTGGGACTTCTCAGGACCGTGTTAGGGACGACACTCAACACTGGCGCATTTTGGGAGTTGGGATCGTCGGAGGCGAGTCCCTACTACACCCACTAGCAACATTACTCTCATCTCACTAGCTTTACTCTACTTCAAGCCCGAACCCGTGGACCTCGCTTGAGGTACGCCGTGTGAAGGTAGATCGTTGCACGCGTTGATGCAGAAATCCAGTAACACATTGATGTCATCACTTTCCCGAGCCGTGGGCTCGCGCTTTGGTCGATATTCTGTTAAAGAAAGATTGACCTCAAGGTTGAGAACGCCTTGCTCATTGCATACTCAAACCCTATCCCGACTCTGTTGGAAGGATGGCTACTTTGCCTCTTCCAGTGACACATTCATGAACTAGTTTCGCTCATCGAAGCAGTATTTCATGTACATGTTTGTTTCATGTACATGTTCCCATCTACAATCCACTGGATTGGACTCTCGTATTATGTTCCAACTCGAGTGAATACTCGGATCAAACGATTCCCGACTACTCATCCTGATGTGAGTCCTAGTTAACCAACTTATGGTTGATAAATGAGCCTTTCAAATCGTCTCTAACAACACTCTGTACTTGGTAATAAAAATTGAGGGACATTTTGACACAGGACAGGGAGAAGCTAGGGTGAGCATGCAAAGCAAATTATTATTACGGGTGCACACGTAATAGTAATTTGAGGTGCATATAAGTCGTGGTGAAACCTAGTGTGTGGATAAATGGTCCTAATTTGTAATCTACATACTTATATTTCCATTAACAATAGAAATTCACGTAACCTGCTCAACGACTAGTTGATATCGTTAAACATGTTCAACAGTTGATAGACGCGACTATCAAGTTGAAGAGATTTGCGAACACACTGAACTATCATCCATAGGATCCATCATTTGATTTCACTCATGTAAGAGCCTTAGTGAACTTAAGACTCTCATCCAGACTTGATCAATGGAACCACCTAGATTGAAAATCTAGTAGAACCTCATGGCAAACCACCAACTCCAACTATGTACACAGAATTTGAGGAATTCTTTCTAAGCTAACAGGTTATCCCTTACACTCCAACGATAAATTCCATAAGCTTGACATTGACCTCATGCCAGTCACACTCAGTAGTTTCGATGTAATTGTCGGTATGGATTGGTTATCTAAGAACCAAGCCAAAATTATTTGTCGTGAACAATTTTGTTAACCTTCCTCTCCCGAGTGGAGAGACCCTTTCTGTCCAAGGCGAAAAGAGTGGTGCTGTTGTGGGCATCATATCATTCGTGAAAGCACAAAAGCGTCTACGTAAAGGTCATACTGCCATTTTGGCTCTCGTCGCCGAGCAGCCATCTGAGGAGAAGAAGATTGACGACATCCCGATAGTTCGTGATTATGCGGAGGTATTTCCCGAAGATCTACCAAGTCTTCCACCGCATCGTCAAGTCGAATTCCAAATTGATCTAGCACCCGAAGCAGCGCCTATTGCTCGGGCACCCCGTAGACTTGCACCCAGTGAATTGCAAGAACTATCTACACAACTGCAAGTGTTATTGGATAAAAGTTCCATCAGACCTAGCTCATCGCCATGAGGAGCTCCAGTCCTATTCGCCAAGAAATAAGATGGGCCCTTCCGCATGTGCATCGACTACCGTGAGCTTAATAAAGTAACCATCAAGAACCTTTATCCTATACCTCGCATCGACGATCTATTTGATCAACTCCAAGGGTCAAGCTTCTATTCCAAGATAGATCTTAGATCCGGTTACCATCAACTGAGAGCTCGAGAGGAGGACCCCTCAAAGACGGCATTCAGGACTAGGTATGGTCACTACGAATTCATGGTCATGCCATTCGGACTGACCAACGCACCAGCGGTGTTCATGGATCTCATGAACCGTGTGTGTAAACCGTACCTTGACCAGTTCATTATCGTCTTCATTGATGACGTCCTCATCTATTCCAAGAATAGGGATGAACATGAGGAACACCTGCGTTTGATTTCGGAATTGCTAAAAACAACAGCAATTGTATGCCAAATTTTCCAAGTGCGAATTCTGGATTCATGAAGTGCAATTCTTAGGATATGTAGTCAACGAAAAAGGAATACATGTCTATCCATCTAAAATAGAAGCCATCAAGAATTGGGCGACACCGACTACTCCAACTGAGGTGCGACAATTTCTGGGATTGGCTGGCTATTACCGTCGTTTCATCGAGGGATTCTCCAAGATTGCTCAACCCCTCACTGCCCTAACTCAAAAGGGTAAACCCTATAACTGGGGTGACACCCAGGAATCAGCATCCCAACTTCTCAACATAAACTCTGCAGTGAACCTATCCTATCTCTTCCAGAGGGAACGGATGATTTTGTAGTGTACTGCGACGCATCCATTCAAGGTCTTGGTTGTGTACTGATGCAACGCGAGAAAGGGATCCCATACGCTTCTCGTCAACTGAAAATCCATGAGAAAAACTACACGACTCATGACTTAGAGTTGAGATCCGTGGTACTTACACTAAAGATATGGAGACATTACTTCTACGGTACCAAATGCACTATCTACACCGATCACAAGAGTCTTCAGCATATCGTTGAACAGAAAGAGTTGAACATGCGACAACGTCGTTGGGTCAAACTCTTAAACGACTATGACTGTGCAATCAGATATCATCCAGGGAAGGCTAATGTGATAGCCGATGCCCTAAGCCGTAAGGACACCAAACCCAAACAAGTTCGAGCATTACAGCTTACTATTCACACCGGATTACCTGACAAAATCCGTGGTGCTCAACTCGAAGCCCTTAAAGAGGAGAACCTATCGTTGGAAGCCACACATGGTATGGAAGAACAACTCTGGGTTAAATCAGACGGCATTCGCTATTTCGTGGAGCGAATATGGGTTCCAGTGTATGAAAATCTAAGAGAACTGGTTATGAATGAAGCTCACAAATCTCGATACTCTATTCATCCAGGTTCTGACAAGATGTATCATGACCTAAAGGTACTATATTGGTGGCCAAAGATGAAGGCCGATATAGCCACCTATGTGAGCAAGTGCCTGACTTGCGCGAAGGTCAAGATAGAATACCAAAAGCCTTCTGGCTTACTGCAGCAACCAGAGATTCCTATGTGGAAATGGGAGCAAATTTCTATGGATTTTATCACTATACTACCTCGAACTCCTAGCGAATGTGACAGCATCTGGGTAATTGTCGATCGTTTGACAAAATCTGCTCACTTCTTAGCAATGAAAGCTACTGACAAAATGGAGAAACTTACTCGTCTTTATTTAAAAGAAGTAGTCTCTCGGCACGGAATGCCAATTTCTATCATTTCGGATCGAGACGCTCGATTCACAACACATTTTTGGCAATCTCTACAAAAAGCTTTAAGTACGCGTCTAGACATGAGTACGGCGTATCACCCTCAAACTGATGGTCAAACGGAACATACCATTCAAACCTTTGAGGACATGCTACGAGCTTGTGTGATCGATTTCGATAACACTTGGGAGTCTCACTTACCTTTAGTGGAGTTCTCCTACAATAACAGTTATCACACTAGTATCAAGGCAGCATCATTCGAGGCATTGTACGGACGTAAATGCCGATCTCCTATCTGTTGGGCTGAAGTTGGAGATAGCCAACTTACAGGTCCTGAACTTGTATTCGAAACCTCTGAAAAGATCGTTCAAATTCGAAACCGTATGGCTGCAGCTCGTGATCATCAAAAGAGGTACGCCGATAAGCGTCGTAAACCGTTAGAGAGTCAAGTAGGCGACATGGTTCTACTCAAAGTTTCACCTTGGAAAGGTGTAATTCGCTTCGGGAAGCGAGGCAAACTGAATCCTCGTTATGTTGGACCGTTCAAGATAGTGAGGAGAATTGGCCTAGTAGCGTATCAACTGGACCTACAGGAAGGACTTAGTGGTATACACGATGTCTTTCATGTCTCGAACTTGAAGAAATGTCTAGCAGACGAAACACTCGCGGTTCCTCTAGAGGAGCTGTACATCGATGAACAATTGCGTTTTGTTGAAAAACCGGTAGAAATCATGGATAAGGAAATAAAAACGCTCAAACGCAGTAAAATCCCTATTGTCAGAGTTCGTTGGAACTCGAAACGCGGACCGGAATTCACATGGGAGCGCGAGGATCAGATGATACGTAAGTATCGGCATCTGTTCAAGCAATCCACTTCAAACTCTTAAGGTACTATTCTAATTTTCGGGACGAAAATTCTTTCAACTAGGGGATGATGTGACACCTCAGAAGTTTTTTTTATTATTTTAATTTTCGGGACGAAAATTCTTTCAACTAGGGGATGATGTGACAACACGAACTTTTAGGTTAACTCCGTTAACTAAATCCAATTAAATCTTAACTTATTTAACTCAATTACAAACCCCAGGGACTGATTCTGTCAATATCTAAACTCAAACTACAGGGACTAAAGCTGTAATTTACCTAAACTAAAGTTATTGACACTGAAAAGTCAAAATCAGAAGTTTTTAACTCCTGTTGACTTTTAAAAGTCAAACCTCCTATCTCTTGAATTCAAATTCACAATCCATAACTTAAATCCGATCGAATTCGAAAATGTAACGTATGGTATTGATGATTTCGAACATTAGTGAACCATTTCTAACTGTTTATCATTGTTCATCATTGCGAATTATAACCTTAAACTCGAAACCACCGACCCCCCATAACTAAACCATAAAATTCGACCAATGGATGTGTTATTCGTGCAATTATACTCTCCAAACACCTTAGTCGCACCTCTCAGAAACATTTGCACAGTCCATCTTGGCCGGAGTTGAAGCCGTAGTAGCCGGGGATCAAATCACGCAAGCCGCAACTGGGTTTTATTCGAACTCCATCAATTCAACATCAAATCTGGTAATCAAACGCTTCCCTAGCTTCGTTTTCACCTCTAGAATAAAAGCCCTATGATAATTTGGGCTTATATCATCGAATCAAACAAGAGCCAAATCTAGGGTTCATCACAATCTCGGTTTAGTCGAATCCTACCCCCGACTCAGTTTAAATGCAATTAAATCATATGGATAGCTAGGGTTTGTTCTTAAACCGGTTTGGGGATTTTAATCTTAGACTCAACCAAAATCTAATAAAATTACATGGTTTGATTCGTAATCCTTCGTTTAATGAAAGCCCTATGGTTCCAACAGATTTCGTTATCAGAATTGTTCAAATTGATTCCCATGTTCTTAGTCTAGGGCTCGGTTTTTCAAACTGGTTTTAAACTATCTAAAACTTAACGATTTTGCAATTAAACCTAGCCACAGATTCGCAATACATAGGTGAACAAAACCCCCATGTTTTTAATTTCAATCGCGATCGAATTCTGTGGGATTGGAAGTGGTTTTGGCTTGGATCGCGATAGGGGGGAAGAACATGGTAGCCTTGAATGTTAAAACTCATCTAATCCGGTTCTTGCTGTGAATCCCTAGCGGGCTGAGTTGGTTAAGCTGTTAGCCTGTGGGGGAGGTAACCCGGGTTCGAGTCCCTCCACCCTGTTTCTTTTTAAGCCTTTATTTTAAGGTTATTTTTAATATAAAACCCACCCCCATATTATTATATTAAAGCGTTTTAACCCGGAAAACAACCCGTATGCTTGCGTTTGGTTTTATAACCCATAATTAATATTATTCCCACTTTTAAATAATATATATTTATATTATTTTCAAACCACAACTTTAGATAAAATAATATATTATTATTATTTTCAACTCCGTTACCTCAACTAAAAATAATATATTTTTATATTATTTTTGCCCCGTATACATACCTTATGAAACGTTTCAAATTTATAAATAATATATTATTTATATTATTTACCCCTGTTTATTAACCCCGAATAAAATAATATTTTATTATTATTTGCACCACGTTTATGAACTTATTGGTATATTTCAAACTACTAAATAATATAATTATTTATATTATTCACCCACGTTATAATCTTGAATAAAAATAATATATTTATTATTTTTCCACGCAAACGTTTATTTTTATTAAATTTTGAATGTCACCAACACACGAATATATATATATATATATATATATATATATATATATATATATATATATATATATATATATATATATATATATTATTCGTAACGTTCGACACGAAACGTAGTTATGCTGATTCTTATAGAAATCCTTATTCCCGTGGACACGTTCGTCTACTTAGTAATCCTATGATTATCTTACGACGTTCAAACTTCCGTGTCGTCATCACGAAATCTCTTATGACCCTAATTTTATGTGTTTATAATTCTAGGGCATACGTAAGTCGTCTGAGGCTTACACTTGTGGTTCCAACTTATTTCCTGTGTAATCCAACCACTACTCAAATCCAGGTGAGTTTCACGACCCTTTTTTACTTAATTTCCTATTGGGGGAGAAACAAGTATACACACAAACATTATTTTACTTGTTTTCCTGTTGAGGAGAAACATGCATACACACAAACATTATTTTACTTGTTTTCTTGTTGGGGAGAAACATACATACATACGAATATCATTTTACTTGTTTACCCGTTGGGGAGAAACATGCGTACAAACAAACATCATTTTACTTGTTTTCCCGTTTGGGAGAAACATGCATACGAACAGACATCCGTTACTTGTCTTCCAGTCAGGGAGAGACATACACACGGACATGGATCACATAGTATTTCATTACCACTTGTGTACTTAAGCGTAAACACTATCATGAAAGTCCTCACATCGAACCGTTAATATGGACTTAGCGAGGTAATTTGAGTAGTACTAATGGGTTTGACAAACCCCACCCGGGCTAGTCGCGCTAGCACGATTGGAGGTCGAACGGGTGTAGATTGGCCTAAACATATTAGTCAGAGTTGATAGACCTGGCTCGAGGCAAACAAACAGTCAGCTTCAGTTGCGAGCGCTTAGAGTAACTTGTACATTGTCTAGCTAGCAATAGGTGTGACTTACGTATGTAGATCCAGCAACACTCAAACAGTTTATTTACATACAAACCTGTGAACTCACCAACCTCGTATTGACACTTTTTCTTACATGTTTCTCAGGTCGCTTTGGCACAGGTTGCACACTTAGGACATGCATGGAGTCCTACTGTCATATCATTCATTTCAAACATTTTAAACAGTGTTACTTATTTACATTAATTGACGCTTGTTGCGTGTAATTACTTTTGATTTCATTCTAACGTTTACGTTTCCGCATTTAACTCTGAACTTTTATGTTATGACATTTTAAGTCCCATATAGTGTCGTTTGATGTAACTAATGATTGAGATCCTGTTTTTTCACACGCCAAACGGTAAAACTCCGTTAGTGGAAATTGGGGGTGTGACAAAAATGATTTACATTTCAATATGTCCATATCATTCCTAAGGCATAAATGTGAAAACATACAAGGTTCCAAGTGTATAATCAAGCCATGAAATATGAACAATGTATACACAATCCACCTGATTGTGTTATGAAAGGTACCAAAATGTATACACAAATCCGCCAAGATTTGTGTTAAGTAATGAATCGGGTTCCCATATATATGATCATAATAAGTACTACCTCAGGCTTGCAACTCACGTTAATGATTGTACTAAAAACATGAACACATGTAATACCAAGTAGTTTATGACATTAAGCACATAGACTTTACATAAGGACAAAGTAATTGAATTGTGCAAAGTAAAGTATTGTAAACATGTTCCACCCCGAGTATTTGTAAACAAAAAGTAATGTAAAAGGGGCTATGAAACTCACTTTGCAAGGGTAGCTTGAATGTCACACAATTATGTGGTTGTAGCACAAAAGTCCTAGCTAACCACAAGGTTAACCTATGATTGATGGAATATGTGTATCAATGTTTTGTAATATATGAAATAGGGGTTCCTAATGCGTAAAGGGATTGATGTGGGTGTCTTCAATAGTGATATAATTATCTGAGTCTTTGATAATGCCTATGTAATTCTTTGATCAATATATAGTTGTATTGTAATGAAACCAAGGGTTTTATTTGTTTGTCAATAATTGTGTAGAAATGTAAATAAATAGTTAGGGTTCTTGTATAAATAAGTAGCCCTTCATGTGTTGAATATGTTAAATAATGAATGAGTGAACGAAGGAATAAATCATTAGTTTATGTAATTAAATAATTAGTTGAGTAAATAATTTAATCATGTAAATAAATAAAAAAAATTTATTTATATAGTTTGATTTTTATATAAAAATAAGGGTTTAAATTTGTTAGCAATTAAACCAATATTTAAAGTGTAAGAAAAAAATAATATTTAAAACTTATTAATAATTAATCCTACATTAATTATTAATTAGGAGTATGAAGAATGTGTTAAAAATGAATTACATGAAAGGTGTATAAATCTTTACTAAATAATGGGTCTATAAAAATAATCAAAATTATATTTCGATTATAATTTACAAACCAAGGATTTTAAATAAATAATTTGTTTAAAATGTATATATTAATTAACTAAATACCGTTGGCCATTTGGTGCAATGGTAGCCCCAATACTTCCCATAGTGGAGGTCTTGGGTTCGAATCCTAGCAACAACAAAAAAGGGGTCTGTGGCCAGGTCAGGGGGTTTACCCAGTTGGGGGGTTCCTCCTGTGGTGGGCTGCCCTAGATGTTTTAGGTGTTGCTTCGAGAAAAACCAATTATTCTAGAATATATAGGTGCTGCCGTTCAAAAAAAAATTAACTAAATTTTATTAGGTTTTAGCCCTAATAATAATAAGTAAAATAGTTTCTCTTGAAAGTTTAACAATTCAAAGATCATAGTTTTATAGTCTTATAAAATGATTTGTAAAAAGAATTAGTTAATAAAGTCCAGTTTCAAAATCATGTTTGTCATGTTTGAGGCTAAATATATTAGTAATGTGTAAAAATAATAATGCCCCATTACCGGTCGTTATGTGTTTGTAATGATTAAAATTGTCTTAAATATATATATATATATATATATATATATATATATATATATATATTCATTTGAAAGGGTATCAATCGTAAACACATGACAAACCCATAACGGAATTTGTTTATAATGTTAATTGTTTATATATATATATATATATATATATATATATATATATATATATATATATATATATATATATATATATATATATATGACAACGAATGTTCATATAATGTTGGCAATAATCGACACGTTCTTTGAAAATGTTTTAAACATAAAGATATATGTCCTTTCATTTTACAAATCTTGATAGCTAACATTTTCTTGAAGGAATCCATAAATCGAGCAGGTATATTAGTAATAATATGCAAATGTTAATTTATATTTGCTTAATGGGGTGTGTTAAACCAGAAAAATAAAAGAAAAAGGCAAAAAAAGGGGGCGCGGAACTCAAACTCGCGACCTAGTCTGTGACGGCACCAGGGTTTAACCAAGCGATCTGGGCATGAAGCCGTGATAGGAATAGGATTCCTTATCATTTTACAAGCACACCCGAACCCTTCTTCTTCCACAAATCCACGCAACCAAACCCTAGCCCCACAATTGGCCATGATGGCACACAGATTCGAGCCCGAAACATTGCGGCTTTTGATCAGGGAATTGAAACGAGAGTAATGATGTGAAAATCACCTGAAATGGTTGTGAGAGGAGGGAGATCGATTGCCACGCGCAGGTTCGAGCTCTTTCGGTTGTGAATCATGTTCCAGAAGCGGTTTGATGTAGGTTTGCGAGTACAGGGAGTAAAAAGGGAGTGTCGTGAATGATTGTGAGTTGATATTGTAGTCCAATTCCATCCGTAACTCGCGAATAACCCGGAATGCTTAGAACGGTTACGGAATGGGGTTTCGACTTCAAAGTCATTGATTCTGATTCAATTTAACCATTACTTGCATTCGGAATCTATTGTGTAACGTCCACGCACGTTCTTAGATCATTAACAGCTTTGATTACAAGAGATGGGAACCAATTTGTGTTGCCTTTGACTTTTGAAGTCAAAATCGAGTTTCATGGTCCAATTGGCTTGAAGGGGTTCAAATGTATCAGATGGGGTTCAGGAGGTGCATGTTGAGTGGGTTCAAACGATTATTGAGGGGGTTCTTTGGCTTGGAAAGGGTTCTAAACCTAATTATTTTGTTTTAAAAACCTTTTTAAACATATAAAATAATTGGTTTTTATAAACTTATAAAAACTAAACTTATCTTGGTTAATCATTGATCTTTTATAAAGGGATAAACCCTATTTTTATAAAACTATAAATTTTATAAATGAAACTAAATATATATACATTTTCATGTATATTTTTATAAATTAATACCTTTATATATATATATATATATGAAAAAAATGTAATGCATGGTTTAAGCTCATAAGTTTTATTTTTATGAAATCAAAAGTTGGATACTTGATTTATTTAGTATAATCAAATATATATATATATACTTACACATAAATGCATATATATATATATATATATATGATAAAGATAAAAGATGTAGATACATGGTTAAAAAAAAACTCACATGTTTACTTTGATAGGTATTTATTTTAACAAAATGTTTACTTATATATATATAAATATACTTTCATGAGTTTATATAATAGGGAAATAATATGTAATGCGAGGTTGAAGTTCTGAGTTGATACATGTTGAAAATGATACTCGATGTGGCATAATATGTTGGACAAGAACGGGGTTTAAATGTAGTGTTATTATTGCATAAGATAAAATAAAAATAAGGCCGAAAAATCATGGATGTTACAGTTCGCCTTATGACACTCCGATTCCTATTAATCATAAGTTGAATCCAAGTCCGGAAGGAAAGGATGTTGACAGCAGATTATACAGAACGATGATTGGATCTCTCATGTAACTCACTGCTTCGAGACTGGATATAATGTTTGCGGTGTGCTTGTGCTCAAGATTTCAATCACGACCAAGGGAGTCCCATATGATTGCAGTAAAAAGAATTTTTCGGTACATGAAAGAGAAACCGAGGCTAGGTTTATGGTTTCCACATAAATCTGACTTCCATTTTATTGCATATACTAATTCAGAATTTGGTGGTTGTTGTCTAGACAGGAAATTGACTTCGGGAAGATGCCAGATTCTAGGAAATCGTCTAGTTTCGTGGCAGTGTAAGAAACAAATCACGGTGTCCATCTACATGCGAAGCGGAATACATTGCTGCTTCAAGTTGTTGTTCCCAAATCTTGTGGATACAAGAACTTCGGGACTATGGTTTGAATTACACGTGTACGCCCATGTATATTGATAATAATGCCACAATGTCTATAACAAAAAATCCCGTGAAGCACAGTGAGACCAACCATATTGAGATTAGACACCACTTCATACAGGATTGTGCAGAAAAGAAATTGATTGAACTCGTTAAAATTGACATTGAAGATAATCTTGCTGATCTCTTTACAAAAGCGTTTGATCGATCCCGATTTGAATTTTTGATCAAAATGATTGGCATGATAAATCCCGAGTAAAATTATTTTCAAAATATTTTCATGAATTTTTTATTTTATTTTTGTTGTTACTTGAAGTTAAAGAAGAAATGCTATATATAGCATTGCAAATAGACGTAGGAATGCAGAAAATAATAAACAAAAACAAAGCTAAAGAACTGGTAGATTCATGACCTATTCTTTTGCCTAACATGCACTATCCAACGTACACTTCCAAAATACTCGGTCAAATCCACCTTTTCCATTCTTTATTCAATGTTGTGTAGAAAGCAACTAAACTTAAATAACCCGTGACCTGCGCCCCGTATGCTGGACCCGTGACCCGTGAACTAACACGATTAACCCAAAAATCACTTCCTTAATCGGTTTGTTCACACCTTTACCCACAGCATCATCAAATCACCGTCTTCTTCAACCCGAACTTTCCCGGACACCCAACCTTCACGTTGGTCACGTCCAAAGTCTTCAAATTTGCAGCATTTAACATGGCTATTATCTCGGAAATGCTCATTACAATCTCCACTCTTCACGGACCCACGACCTCTTCCCCGGCCACGTCCAAAGTCATCTCGGTTTGAACTTGATCCACCGCCATAAAATTGTCAAAGTTGTTATTTCGAAAGCCCATATCTTTTCCGATCACACTTGTTCAAAGATGCTTCTCCACCGACCAAGAAAACAAAGCCACCACCGTGTACCGTTTTCTCTCACCCGTCAAACGAACCGAATCCAAAGCCACCTGCTTAGACGGATCATTTATTGTAAGACCCTAACCTGGGCATCCTACAGTTGGTTCTCACAACTGGTTATTCTCTTTAAAATACTCATGTTATTAATCAAACTACAGCGTAAGTCTTTCTAAAACAATAATTACTATTTAATATCGTTATCATCATTAAGTTTACCTCACGAATGCCTGCACACCAATCCGAGTAGCACCGCTCCCAAGCCAAGATACGTCGACCCCAAAGCTCACATGCAACACAATCTAACGTAAACACAAAGTCCGCTACGCTGAGCGAGTTCTAATAGTTTAATTTAAATAAAAACCAACTCGTATAAATTAATATTTATCTCCACTAAAGACCCTCCGGTCCTTGTAAAATAGTCCTAAAAATTATCTTCATATAGATAACCCCTATTATCTTATAATATCCTTAAAAGATTCACCACCCGAGACTCATCCCGCCATTTTAACTCAGTAAGTCTCTCCGACACAGATCGAGCTTACTACTCTGATAACTCAAAATTTACCACAACTATTAACCAAACACTGGTTATCTCAACCATCCTCTAGACACCGACTTAACCAGCCCTAACCAAGACTCTCACAAACCAACTGACACAACAGTTGGAACACAATGTCCTCATCCCGACACAACGGTCAATCAGACTCTACACACCACATTAATATCATCTACTCACCACATCAATATCATCTCACACACAATTATTATAACTCATCACTTGCATGCAATTTAACACATATATATGCACACAAACACATACCTCATCACTGCACCCTCGTCAGGGCGTTCGACACACCTCGAGCTCATTATTAACCTGCTCAATATTGTCACCTTAGGTGACTTCCCGAAGGACTTCGTCCTTCACAATCTCGTTTGCTGTGTCACAAAGACGACGATGCAAACACACCCGTTTGTCGTGCCACAAGGACAACGATGCAAACACGCACACATAACACATAATAACATCACATTTCATTCACGTGACTTATTAACTACACTTTCACCCCACACAAAGCACTAGGACAACACGTCCTATACGTAATCATAAGCATTTAGCTAAAATCCCGACTCGTCCTGACTAACCCTTAACACGACACACACATCAATAACTCTCTTAACTCTAGCTTCCATGATTACCCTGACACCCCGTAGACCCTCCGAATAATTAATGAAAGGTCTGGTTTATAAAAAAAATTGGGCTAAACCAAAAACTCTTAACTCATTTAATATAGTAAACACTTCTTACAAGTATGTACGATAGCCCCAAAACAGTAAAACATATAAAAGTAGGGGATTAGAAACTCACAGGTTATGTTGAGCCTCAGCCCCTGCTCTGCACTCGTCCGTTCACGCTCGAACTCGGACTTGTCAATGCATGATCACCTGATCAGACATGTTATAATCGTACGTTGAATTACTCATGAATATAATAAATCCCCGACGTTCTCCTTATCTTCTCATCAACACTTCCCTATGAAACCCTAGTTCCACATGATCACCCAAACCGGATCGTCCTTCAGTTGCTTAGAAACCGCGTACCCGAACTGCGCTTCCTCCCATGAATGCACGTACGTGCCCATGCACAACCCTAGTCTCCGACTATGCGTGTACTCGAACCGGGTCTCATTCTCACACGCAACGTAAAACGTTAACCAAGCGAAACGCATGATTTTGTGTCGGGTCCTTATTGCATGCATGCAACACGAAACCCTAGCCGAGCCACCCGTTGTCGTTGTTCGAGCTCATCCCGTACCCTTCCGTCCCCACCGTTGTGCATCACTATCACACGTCACCTCGTCTCCCTTGCCGGCAAATCCCTAGTCGGCTCCCTCCATGCACTGCCGCGTGCCACCGTATGTCTCCCACACAGCCATCCCCATGATCGGTTGTCGCCATGAGACCCTCCCACGTCCCTCCGTGTGCACCATCATCTTCCTCGTCATGCCCCCACGCCCATCGCTTCTCTCTCCCATTCCTTCTCCACGGCAGCCGACCACCACCACCATAGACAATCCTCTAATCGTACCCGCCGGTCACTGCCCTCGGTGTCTCCCGGCTCCCGTCGTTAACAATCGCCACCACCGTTACCCTCAGCCACAAGGCTGGTCACCGCCTTCATCCAACCTGTCACCAGGTCACCATCATCGTCCCTGCTATAAACGAGAACCCCAAACCATAAACAGGTTTCAAGCAATATCACGAATGTAAACACATAATAAAGCGTGAACAAGAGTTTACCTTGGCGATGAGTAAAGTTCCCGCTCGAAACTGCCCTTGAACCACCATCGCCGGCCTCCTCCAAGCACGAGCATCTCTCTCTTGCCCTTGTCTCTTTCTCCGCCGTGCGCACACCCACACCTAGGCCGAATGGCCTATGGTTTACCTTAAACTTGGTATTTAAGTGCTCCATTGTTACATCCCAGTCCCCAGGTTTACTTTTCACGCGATTCGATCCCATACTGTGCTTTAAATGGTTAACCGAGTCCTCTGAGTTCAGCTAAATAAAGTTTTACATAACAATACCTGTTAACCATGTCATTTAAATGAGATGCGGGTTGTTCATTAACCCGGACCATTAACTTAGGGATTTTCAGGATGTTACAATTCTACTGTAACATTTCCGATTTTAGTATTCATATTTCAATTCAAAGTAATGTATTTCGAACTCAATACTCGTGCACTGTTTTGTGTTATTTTCTCGCCATAAATTAAACGCAATGATTCAATACAAATTCGCAAGTTTTACTCGATTATATACATTTAAACACTATACAAGTAATTATTTCATTCAAAACTTACCAAGCCTGAAAAGTCAAGGACTGAAGTTGAAAAATGTCATGAAACCCTAGTCTAGCACGGTCGTGCTTCGTCCTGGCACGGTCGCGCCAAGTGCATCGGCACGATCGCGCGACTGGTCCTGGAACGATCGCGCCCGGTGCCTAGGCACGGTCGCGCCTAGTTTTGGCACGATCGCGCCTAGTACCAGTTGAAACGTAAAATACAGTTTCAATCACCGAATCGTTTGGTTTCGCAACGTATGTTCACTTCATTACCATTAACGATAATATTAACATCTATCAGTTACAGAAATTAATCCAACATCGTTCGATTAAACCTCAAACCATCAAAACACTCTTGAAACCACCGATTCTTCACTTCCAGTCGAAATTCTCTCAATCAAACCCTCCATACGCATCACTCGACCATCTCTGAAGTTTCTGGACACGTTGATACAGCCGGAATCGCATCAGAAGACGCCGGAAGCCAAACCCGTCGTCGCCGGAACTCCCTCCTACCATACGCTATCGATTCGTCATCGTTCCGGGTAATTGAAACCATATTTTCATTCGATTTAGTCTATAGATCAAAAGCCATATCCTAATTTGGGCTTCTAATATGGAAATCATCTCAAACCTGAACCTAGTTTTTCATCCAAAATAGTTTAATCGAATCCAGTCCTAAACAAGTTTTTAATTCAATTAATCTATACCAAAAGACTCGTAATAATCTATTGGGTGAAAGCCCTATGATTTCCAACCCTGCTATTATAATAATTAGTCTAATCGTTCCTGATTTGGAACAGACGCGGTCGCGCTAATCATCTAGCGCGGTCGTGCTTCATGTAGCGCGGTCGTGCCGACTAGCAGCGCGGTCGTGTCCTCCCGTCCAGACCTAGTCATGCCCTCTGGGCTAATCTCTGTTGTGTCTAAGAATCATAGACACGACCGTGCCGAGCTAAGGCGCGGTCGTGCCTCGTGATTTGTCCAAGTTGGCCTCTGTTTGATCAAACCCGGTCGTGTCCCGACTAGCGCGGTCGCGCCCGTGGTTCGAGCGCGGTCGTGTCCTTCCCAGGCACGGTCGTGTCTAGGTCAGAATCTTTGATCAGAATTATTGTTATTTTATTTTAATCTGTAAAAATTCCAGATTAAGTTTTTAAATAAAAAAAATAGTTAGTTTTATAAAAAGGTATTTGAAAAGATCAAATAATTAATCTTGGAATAAATGGAAAATCATTTAATTAAAAGTTTATAAAATTAAATTTGTTATTAAACTTTTCATTTAAAACATTTTATTTGTAAGTTACATACTTTATAAATAAATAAATAAAGATTATTTGTTCTTCATTTTAAATAAAAACATTTATTTATTTATTAAATTACATTTAACACATACTTTATTTTTCATAATCAATGATTTTATAAATATTCTATTTTACTATTTAATTCCCAACCTTAATCAAAATGTTTCAAAAATATTTACTTCAAACTTTATATATGTTATTCAATACTTTTAAATACAAATCAATAGTTTTATACACAAAATTCAACCTTCATTTTTAGACTAAACTTTGTGCACATATTTGATTCAATATACATTATTATCTAGGTTAACTCGTGCGTATCAAGGATTCTTATTTTATCTATACTCTTGTTAGCTACACTTCCATACCAAGTGAGTATTCACAACCCCTCTTTACTCTTTTACACTTTTGGGGTGGAACATGAACTTTATACACATTACACATTTACATTTACACAAACAACACAAGTGCAAAATCCTATTTACATACATGTGTGCAAAATTTGAGCTTTGTGCCCGAGTGCTAGTTGTGCTAATCTTTGTGAAAACTTATGTGCAATCATTAACTATACAAGCCGACAGTTTTCAATGATAGATCTATTGAGTCTGACAAACCCACCCAAGTGGAGGTGATTGATACCGACAACACAATTTGCATACTAGTTACAAAGGTTTGGTTGTACTTGATTACGCAATAGCTGCTCCCCATAAATGCCTTATTTTATCATGTTCTGTAAAGGATTTGTTTTCAACTATATGCTATCTATATACAACTGTGTTATACTCACCAACTTTTTAGTTGACATTATTTTATTCATGTTTCAGGCCCTAATATGTGAGAATGATTCAAGACGTGCTCAATATAGGATTTGGACTTAGCAATTTAAATCAAGAATTCTATGAGTTGTTTTATGTTTCTTTGTTTGAATTTGGTTTGTACTTGGATTATTTGTAATGGAAATTTGACTTTAATATATTTCAATTTAGTCAACCATGTGCTATGAACAGTCTACATGTCCCGCCCCGATGATTCCGCCATCGGTCGGGGTGTGACAGATTGGTATCAGAGACTTGGTTATAGGGAATTAGGTTATTAGACACCTTGACCTAGACTATAACTTTAGAACAACCACTTATGCTATGCTTCATGATTATGTGCTATGTGCTACATGTTATATGTTACATGCTTAGTATGATTACTTATTAGTTCATTTTGATGACTTATGTGTTTTAAATCCATGACTTATTAGGATATTCTTAATAATTAAATAAATAATATCCTTTCCTATATCCTAAAACCTCATAATATTTCTATTTTCTTTTCTATCTTTATCCTTCTTAGCATGTGGAAAAAAAATTCTTGAAGCAAAAATCTCTAAAATTTTTATTTCTTCGTTAAGGTTTTTAAACTTGTTAAATTATTTGAGGACACGTGCAATCTGGAAGGGTGACACCTGTATTTTGGGTTTTCTGTCTAGGAAAGCATTTCGCATAAATCCCAATCAACCGAGGGACCCTTATGCTTTCCTGGGAATCCCCGAGATGAGTGTTTACTTATAGGCTAAAGCATGTCTCCTTGAAAAATTTTATAAGTTTAATTAACCTTAATGTGCCATAGTATTCAAGTGATTTTGCCACTTTTGAGTACAATCCAAACTAAGAATATTTAATTTTTTTATTATCTCATCCTATTAAATCCTATCAAATCTCATAAGTTCTTACAATCTTTCTTGTCTTGTGAAAATCTGTAGAATGCCTCCTCGTCGTGCTCTCGCAACCAACGCCAACACCGACATTGCTACTATTCTTACTCAATTGGTGACACAACTCACCCAAGCCAATGGTGCCACCAATGGCAACAATGGTGGAAATGGAAGCAATAGTGGTAATAATGGTGGAAATGGTGGTAACAATCCATCTCAATGCACCTTCAAGCACTTCAACTCGTGCAAGCCCCTCAAGTTCTTTGGTACCGAAGGAGCTACTGGACTCCTTCAATGGTTTGAAAGCATTGAGAATACCTTTCTTAATAGTGACTGTCCCGACAACCTCCGTGTTCGTCATGCTACAAGTGTCCTACAAAAACGGGCACTTACATGGTGGAATGGGGAGAAAAGGAATAGGGGTGTTGATGTAGCTATGGCCTTACCTTGGGATGAGGTCAAAAGGCTTATGACCGAGGAGTTCTGCCCTCGAAATGAAGTGAAAAGGTTAGAAGCTGAATTTTGGGATCTTGCCCAAGATAGTGGGGAAAGCTTAGCATATACAACTCGGTTCCATGAGTTGAGTCTTCTCGTGCCCCACATGGTCACTCCTTTGTCCCGTTGAATCGAAAAGTATATTGGTGGACTACCAAGACAAATCCAAGATACTGTCTTAGGTAGAAATCCTGCCACTCTGGAGGATGCTATTCGTCTATCCGCTACCTTAACTGATAATCATGTGAAAGCTGGAACTCTTACCAAAAAGGGTTCTAAGAAAGTTTCTGAAACCGTAACCCCTCCTACTCACAACAAAGAAGCCACAACCGAGCCCTCTCGCAATAATAGAAAGAGGAAGGTTAGAAATTTTGCTGTGGTTACTCCTGCTGTTCCCGTCAACCAAGCTGCACCTATGGTTCAAGCGCCATATGTTGGGATCTACCCTCTTTGTGCCACCTGCAATTATCATCATCCTAAAACTATCCCATGTCGCCTTTGTACTCATTGTGGAAGATATGGTCATACTATCAATGTTTGTAGGGCCAAAGCTCTTGCGGGCCAAGTCCACCCTCCAAACCGAACCGTACCTCATGTGGCTAATCAAGGTGCTCCCGCCATTGCTAATGGGCGTGCTTGCTATGAGTGTGGTGACCCGAACCATTTTCGTGATCAATGTCCAAGACTTGCAAATGCTAGACAAGGTGGAGCTCGTGGGCGTGCGTTCAACATAAACGCCAACGAAGCTCAAGCCAACAACGACGTGGTTAATGGTACGTTCCTTGTTAATAGCCAATATGCCTCCATTTTGTTCGATACCGGTGCCGATAAAAGTTTTGTGTCACTTAATTTTGAGCCTTTACTTGCAAAGACGCGATCCCAATTAGAGAAAACCTTCACCGTTGAAATAGCGAATGGTGACTCCCTTACAATTGACTCCATTATTTATGATTGCTCCTTAGAACTAAATGACCATTCATTCCCAATTAACCTTGTTCCAATGCCACTAGGAAGCTTTGATATTATCATAGGTATGGATTGGCTATCAAATCATCATGCCGAAGTCATTTGCTTTGAAAAGTGTATCCGAATTCTGCTATCATCGGGAGAAACCTTAAAGGTTTTTGGTGAAAAGCCTTGCAAGGGACTTAAGTTGATGTCGTGTACTACCGCTCAAAAGTACTTACGAAAGAAGTACATTGCTTTCTTAGCTCATATTGTTCAAAAGGATGTCAAGGAGAAGAGTATCCAAGACATTCCGATCATTCGGGATTTTCCCGAAGTTTTTCCTAAGGATTTATCCGGTCTTCCTCCCGTTCGTCAAGTAGAGTTCCGTATTGATCTTATACCTGGAGCTAACCCCGTTGCTAGAGCTCCTTATCGTCTTGCACCTTCCGAAATGCAAGAGCTTGCAAGTCAACTTCAAGAACTCTCCGACAAAGGTTTCATTCGCCCAAGTCATTCACCGTGGGGTGCACCCGTCTTATTTGTTAAGAAGAAGGATGGATCATTTCGCATGTGTATTGACTACCGCGAACTCAATAAGCTTACTATCAAGAACCGTTATCCTTTGCCTAGAATCGATGATCTCTTTGATCAACTTCAAGGTTCTACTTGTTTCTCAAAGATTGATCTTCGATCCGGTTATCATCAGCTTCGTGTTCAAGAAGATGACATTCCTAAGACTGCCTTCCGAACAAGGTATGGTCATTACGAGTTCATGGTTATGCCTTTCGGGCTAACCAATGCACCCGCAGTTTTCATGGATCTCATGAATCGTGTGTGCAAACCATACCTTGATAAATTCGTGATTGTCTTCATTGACGATATCTTAATCTATTCCAAGACTAAAGCCGATCATGAACAACACCTTAGATTGGTTTTAGACCTCTTGAGAAAAGAACAACTATATGCCAAATTCTCCAAATGTGAATTCTGGCTAAAGGAAGTTCAATTTCTTGGTCACATCGTCAACGACAAGGGTATTCATGTTGATCCTGCTAAGATTGAAACGGTTAAGAATTGGAATGCCCCGAAGACTCCTACCGAAGTTCGTTCATTTCTTGGTCTTGCGGGTTATTATCGTCGTTTCATCTCAAACTTCTCAAAGATTGCTGTCCCTCTTACCGCTTTGACTCACAAGGGTAAAGCTTATGAATGGGGACCGAAACAAGAAGAAGCTTTTCAAACCCTCAAGCAAAAGCTGTGCAATGCTCCCATATTGACTCTCCCCGATGGAAATGATGATTTAGTTGTTTATTGTGATGCTTCTAACCAAGGTCTTGGTTGTGTTCTCATGCAACGAGGCAAAGTAATCGCTTATGCATCAAGGCAACTCAAAGTTCATGAGAAGAATTATACGACGCACGATCTCGAGTTGGGTGCGGTCGTATTCGCGTTAAAGATTTGGAGACATTACCTATATGGCACGAAATGTGTGGTGTTCACCGACCACAAAAGTCTTCAACATATTTTCAACCAAAAAGAACTCAATATGAGGCAACGACGTTGGGTCGAACTCCTTAACGACTACGACTGCGAGATTCGTTACCATCCCGGCAAAGCGAATGTTGTAGCCGACGCTTTGAGTCGAAAGGACCATGTTATGCTTCATTGTGCCCGTATTCAAACCGATATTCAAACCCGTATCTTAGAAGCTCAACACATCTCGGTAAACGAGGGTAACATGTACGAAGAAATGTCATGTGGTGTTGAACTCCTTCTTGAATCAAAACCCAATGGCTTACTCTATTATTTGGACCGTATTTGGGTTCCCGATCGCGACGATCTCCGTGCATTTCTCATGGACGAGGCTCATAAGACTCGTTATTCTATTCATCCTGGTGCGGATAAAATGTACCAAGATCTTCGCCAACTTTATTGGTGGCCCGGTATAAAGAAAGACATTGCTCTTTATGTCGCCAAATGCTTAACTTGCTCCAAAGTCAAAGCCGAACATCAACGTCCTTCTGGATTGCTTGAACAACCAGAAATTCCCGTGTGGAAATGGGAGAACTTAGCTATGGATTTCATTACCAAGCTCCCTCGCACCTCGAGTGGTTATGATAGCATTTGGGTGATTATTGATCGTCTCACCAAATCTGCTCATTTCTTGCCTATCCGTGAGGACTTTAAAGTTGAGAAACTAGCCCGAATTTACATTGATGAAATTGTGAGCCGTCACGGTGTTCCCTTGAACATAATATCCGATAGAGACGCTCGGTTCACTTCTCGATTTTGGCAATCTCTCGAAGATGCTCTTGGTACTCGATTGGATTTGAGCACGGCTTACCATCCGCAAACTGATGGTCAAACCGAGCGAACAATCCAAACTCTTGAAGACATGCTTAGAGCTTGTGTAATCGATTTTGGTGGCAATTGGGATTCACATCTATCCCTCATTGAGTTTTCGTACAACAATAGCTACCACACAAGTATCAACATGGCTCCATTCGAAGCTCTTTATGGTCGCAAGTGTCGTTCTCCTATCTGTTGGAACGAGATTGGTGAAGCACAAATCACTGGTCCCGAGTTAATTAAAGAAACATCCGACAAGATTATTCAAATCCGTGACAATATTCGAGTAGCGAGGAGTCGGCAAAAGAGTTATGCCGACAAACGTCGAAAACCCTTGGAATTCCAAGTCGGTGACCTTGTTCTTCTAAAGGTGTCTCCATGGAAGGGCGTGATCCGTTTTGGAAAGAAAGGCAAGTTAGCACCTCGTTATGTTGGTCCATTCAAAATCCTTGAAAGGATTGGGAAAGTGGCTTACAAGCTCGAGTTACCTCCATCTCTTGGAAATGTGCATCCTACATTTCATGTATCTAATCTGAAGAAGTGCCTCGCTGATGAAAATCTCCATATACCGCTTGACGACGTGCGCATTGATGAAACCATGCACTTCGTTGAAAAGTCGATGGAAATTATGGATCGCGAAGTCAAACAACTCAAGCGAAGTCGCATTCCTATTGTCAAAATTCGTTGGGAATCTAAGCGTGGTCCTGAGTTCACTTGGGAACGAGAAGACCAAATGAAGCTCAAGTACCCTCATCTTTTTACCGATGCCGTCCCTTCCTCAAACTAAATTTCGGGACGAAATTCTCTCAACATGGGGAGACTGTAACATTTCCGATTTTAGTATTCATATTTCAATTCAAAGTAATGTATTTCGAACTCAATACTCGTGCACTGTTTTGTGTTATTTTCTCGCAATAAATTAAACGCAATGATTCAATACAAATTCGCAAGTTTTACTCGATTATATACATTTAAACACTATACAAGTAATTATTTCATTCAAAACTTACCAAGCCTGAAAAGTCAAGGACTGAAGTTGAAAAATGTCATGAAACCCTAGTCTAGCACGGTCGTGCTTCGTCCTGGCACGGTCGCGCCAAGTGCATCGGCACGATCGCGCGACTGGTCCTGGAACGATCGCGCCTGGTGCCTAGGCACGGTCGCGCCTAGTTTTGGCACGGTCGCGCCTAGTACCAGTGGAAACGTAAAATACAGTTTCAATCACCGAATCGTTTGGTTTCGCAACGTATGTTCACTTCATTACCATTAACGATAATATTAACATCTATCAGTTACAGAAATTAATCCAACATCGTTCGATTAAACCTCAAACCATCAAAACACTCTTGAAACCACCGATTCTTCACTTCCAGTCGAAATTCTCTCAATCAAACCCTCCATACGCATCACTCGACCATCTCTGAAGTTTCTGGACACGTTGATACAGCCGGAATCGCATCAGAAGACGCCGGAAGCCAAACCCGTCGTCGTCGGAACTCCCTCCTACCATACGCTATCGATTCGTCATCGTTCCGGGTAATTGAAACCATATTTTCATTCGATTTAGTCTATAGATCAAAAGCCCTATCCTAATTTGGGCTTCTAATATGGAAATCATCTCAAACCCGAACCTAGTTTTTCATTCAAAATAGTTTAATCGAATCCAGTCCTAAACAAGTTTTTAATTCAATTAATCTATACCAAAAGACTCGTAATAATCTATTGGGTGAAAGCCCTATGATTTCCAACCCTGCTATTATAATAATTAGTCAAATCGTTCCTGATTTGGAACAGACGCGGTCGCGCTAATCATCTAGCGCGGTCGTGCCTCATGTAGTGCGATCGTGCCGACTAGCAGCGCGGTCGTGTCCTCCTGTCCAGACCTAGTCATGCCCTCTGGGCTAATCTCTGTTGTGTCTAAGAATCATAGACACGACCGTGCCGAGCTAAGGCACGGTCGTGCCTCCTGATTTGTCCAAGTTGGCCTCTGTTTGATCAAACCCGGTCGCGTCCCGACTAGCGCGGTCGCGCCCGTGGTTCGAGCGCGGTCGTGTCCTTCCCAGGCACGGTCGTGTCTAGGTCAGAATCTTTGATCAGAATTATTGTTATTTTATTTTAATCTGTAAAAATTCCAGATTAAGTTTTTAAATAAAAAAAAAATAGTTAGTTTTATAAAAAGGTATTTGAAAAGATCAAATAATTAATCTTGGAATAAATGGAAAATCATTTAATTAAAAGTTTATAAAATTAAATTTGTTATTAAACTTTTCATTTAAAACATTTTATTTGTAAGTTACATACTTTATAAATAAATAAATAAAGATTATTTGTTCTTCATTTTAAATAAAAACATTTATTTATTTATTAAATTACATTTAACACATACTTTATTTTTCATAATCAATGATTTTATAAATATTCTATTTTACTATTTAATTCCCAACCTTAATCAAAATGTTTCAAAAATATTTACTTCAAACTTTATATATGTTATTCAATACTTTTAAATACAAATCAATAGTTTTATACACAAAATTCAACCTTCATTTTTAGACTAAACTTTGTGCACATATTTGATTCAATATACATTATTATCTAGGTTAACTCGTGCGTATCAAGGATTCTTATTTTATCTATACTCTTGTTAGCTACACTTCCATACCAAGTGAGTATTCACAACCCCTCTTTACTCTTTTACACTTTTGGGGTGGAACATGAACTTTATACACATTACACATTTACATTTACACAAACAACACAAGTGCAAAATCCTATTTACATACATGTGTGCAAAATTTGAGCTTTGTGCCCGAGTGCTAGTTGTGCTAATCTTTGTGAAAACTTATGTGCAATCATTAACTATACAAGCCGACAGTTTTCAATGATAGATCTATTGAGTCTGACAAACCCACCCAAGTGGAGGTGATTGATACCGACAACACAATTTGCATACTAGTTACAAAGGTTTGGTTGTACTTGATTACGCAATAGCTGCTCCCCATAAATGCCTTATTTTATCATGTTCTGTAAAGGATTTGTTTTCAACTATATGCTATCTATATACAACTGTGTTATACTCACCAACTTTTTAGTTGACATTATTTTATTCATGTTTCAGGCCCTAATATGTGAGAATGATTCAAGACGTGCTCAATATAGGATTTGGACTTAGCAATTTAAATCAAGAATTCTATGAGTTGTTTTATGTTTCTTTGTTTGAATTTGGTTTGTACTTGGATTATTTGTAATGGAAATTTGACTTTAATATATTTCAATTTAGTCAACCATGTGCTATGAACAGTCTACATGTCCCGCCCCGATGATTCCGCCATCGGTCGGGGTGTGACATCTACCCCCTTAAAAGAGGATTCGTCCTCGAATCCTGCGTCGGTACCAACCAACACGACTTATCTTTCCGTTCATGCTCGCACCAAATCCATCTGGTGCCCAGCATTCACCTTCACACTTATCGAATCTATTTCTTTGTCGTGCGACTCAACCACCACCCTTGGTTTTCAAAGAAGTCTGCTCCGTTGCCCGCTTTCAACTTTGGGGCTTGTAGGTTCTTCCTACACGTTCCTTCTTATCTCATTATTCCACTTATAAATCAATTGCATGATACTGATTTACACATGACCCACTCAGTATCCTTTTATTAGCAACACCATCGGCTGCTTATAGTTAGTTGCCTTTGCATTTTCTGTATCCCGTTTGCATCCCATCAACACATTTGCCGTTATTTCTCATGTAGCCCTGATGAGCTCGTCATACCGACGGTCATCTCCCAGGTAGGGTTCCTTGATTTTCATAATTAGGATCATTTGTCGTCCTTCTCATCTCGCACTCTAATCGCCATCCAGCGATGACCCCTCAAAACTCATGCACCACTGCCTTGCTCATAAAGGTACTTCACTTGTCCTCCCTTGATAATCTCTAGGAGCTTGTGCAAGCTACATTGGTCCCCACAAAATTCCTCCCCAACATATCTCTTTACCTCGTTATCACGCGTTTAATACGCCCCTTAGTAAGCTCATACTACTCCAGACTAGAGTTATAATCATCGATTCACGTTGATTCCCAAAAGTCCACGTATCACCATCATGCCCGCCTCGGAAGCAAAGCATTCGCTCCACTTGATGCCACACAGGAGCCTGCCTTAAACTAGTCACATATTTACTAGAGTAGGCGTTCCCTTTCCAGTCACTCGTGTGAAATCCTGCACTTATCCCTCCCGAATCCTGCTTTCCTCGCTGTTGCTCTATCATTACCGCGTGATTACCGACCGCGTCTCTTTCATCAAGTACGAACATGAATTCCGTCTTATTACAAGCCTCAGCCATCCGTCTTCTCGTTCGGAGAAAACATCCCTATTTCTCTGGTATCTCACCTCGACATAATTCCTCCTATGGAACGCATTCCATGGAGACCCTTTCGTCACTTCGTTCACTCCGTGCTGAAGTCTTCCGTATCGTCATCTCGATCACTTCATAACTATCTCCGATCAAGCGTCCACGTAACGCTTTCAGCATCAACTCTCACAACTTCACCCATTGGCTTCGTGCTCTGAATTCCCGAGATATAAGCGTAGGCATCTCATAAGAGCACCTCCTCGATCGTCTAGAAAGACGTCAAAACTCCTCGCACTTCCTCGATGTATCAACGTCGAGAAAACGTCAAGATTGAAATACTATGCATGATCGCACCAACTACCCGTCCTAGGCACGACTAAGCGTGTACTACCAGCTCACATAACTTCAGGTGATAATAACAAAACCTATCATGTTCAAAGTATATATAGGTATAGCATCGCAACTCTATAACTCGCACAAAGTTCACACATAACTAGCTAAACCTGAGCAAATCTATGTGTATACGATATGACCTCGTCATTTGTAGACACACAAACTCCTGAACCCCACCTCCGATCCATCAGAACAGTAGCCCCTGCCACACGTCATCACCTACTCACACAGAGTTCACACGGTCGTACCCCATACGGGTCATACCAATGGTTCAGGGTGACACACTACTCAGTCTAGACACGAGACCTCACCCTAAACATTCATACACGTAAGATATAAAAATATCAAAATTTCCGACAGGACCTCGTCCTGAACATTTACACCTACTAAAGACGTATAATCATAAATCCCCACAGGACCCCGTCTGGAACACTCACACAAGGTGCAATGCACCCATTGCACTTCAAACATCACCTTGACATTAACACATAGGTGATACTATCTGAAGACCGTAGATATAGACAAATTCAAAACTCATGTCTATACAAGTCTACTAACACCATCTAATCAACCATGCTATAGTATTCACAGCAAAGATCACATTTAATGCTAACTCACATCATTTAGAATGCAATCACACAATCACACCATACCGCACATATTCCACTACTGTAAACACAATCATACGCCGTCACAAGCACAACTATCATTAATTATGTTCAAATCACCATGTAGTAAGACTCACAATAAATGTCAAAATCAAATAATCAATATTTGAATTGAGCGTCACCCCATGTAAACGTCTAATCAGTCATAACGTCAAATCACCCTGAAATCTCTCGTGACAACTGCCACACTAACAAATCATCAAACAATCTAGCATCCCGAACACTGGCCGCCAAATCACTGCTAGACCACGTCAGGTGCATCTGGCGTGTCCTCCTCTGGTTACTCCTAACATAGAGCTCTCACAGCCGTCGCAAGTGGTCGATCTCTCGACCATGCAGGTCCACATCCTGAAGGGAAATCACGTACTGCTGACACCGCCCTCCTTTTTCATCAGATCATTCCAGTCACCGCACCACGCGGCATGTTGTGATCCCAAGCTCTAGTCACACTTGGCGCGGGAAGCGCCAACACCACCCCCACCTCACTGTCAGCTCCATCTACGGCAGTCATCGGCTTGACCTGTCGATCTGCATTCTTCATAGTAAGAGTTCCACGCTTGCCCAATCTCTTACGCTTTGTCTTAGCCACCTAATCCTACTCAAGATAGAACGTTGGAGTGATTACTATGGGCATAAATTCAGAATATGAGGGTAATCATAGTCTTCCAAATCACGGTGATCAAATGCAATTTGGTGGTCCACATTACTGCTCGGATTCTAAACCTTTCCCATCATATTCACACTAGCTTTCTACCTTTCACACACACCGGATGCACATGCATCCCACACAACTCACATAGAACCACGCAATAATCTAGCAAATCATCATATTAATCACAATTGCACAGCACACAAGGTTACACACAAAATCACTAAACCATGCCGACACATCAAACTATCTTACATAGTTACAATTAGTACTACTCCACAATACCCAACTCATAAAACATAATCTCACCTAATTCATACCACACAACTCCACGTAGTGTTACACTACACAATTATTTCTCTAACAATAAATGTATAACTCAAAAGACGTACCTCTTGGCTCGCGGTTACTTGTGGTGGCATTCGTTTCACCCTCGTCCCATTTTCAGTTTAAGTTAAGGTATTTCATTTTAATAAAAACACCAATTTTCTCTTAAACCACAGCTTTGATACCAACTTGTAAGACCCTAACCCGGGCATCCTACAGTTGGTTCTCACAACTGGTTATTCTCTTTAAAATACTCATGTTATTAATCAAACTACAGTGGAAGTCTTTCCAAAACAATAATTACTATTTAATATCGGTATCGTCATTAATTTTACCTCACGAATGGCTGCACACCAATCCAAGTAGCACCGCTCCCAAGCCAAGATACGTCGACCCCAAAGCTCACCTACAACACAATCTAACGTACACACAAAGTCAGCTACGATGAGCGAGTTCTAATTGTTTAATTTAAATACAAACCAACTCGTCTCAATTAATATTTATCTCCACTCAAGACCCTCCGGTCCTTATAAAATAGTCCTATAAATTACACTGACACCTCGTACACCCTCCGAATAATTAATGAAAGGTCTGGTTTATAAAACACATCGGGTTAAACCCAAAACTCTTAACTCATTTAATATAGTAAACACTTCTTACAAGTATGTACGATAGCCCCAAAATAGTAAATAATTTAAAAGTAGGGGATTAGAAACTCACAGGTTATGCTGAGTGCCAGCCCCTGCTCTGCGCTCGCCCGTTCACGCTCGAACTCGAACCTATCAATGCATGATCACCTGATCAGACATGTTTTAATCGTACGTTGAATGACTAATGAATATAATAAATCCTCGACGTTCGCCTTATCTTCTCATTAACACTTCCCTATGAAACCCTAGTTCCACATGATCACCCAAACCGGATAGTCCTCCACTTGCTTAGAAACCGCGTACCCGAACTAGGCTTCCACCCTAGTCTCCGACTACGCGTGTACTCGAACCGGGTCTCATTCTCGCATGCAAGCCATGCAACGTAAAACGTTAACCAAGCGAAACACATGATTTTGTGTCGGGTCCTTATTGCATGCATGCTACACGAAACCCTAGCCGGGCCACCCGTTGTCGTAGTACAAGCTCATCCCGTACCCTTCCGTCCCCATCATTGTGCATCACCATCACATGTCACCTCGTCTCCCATGCACCGCCGCATGCCACCGTATGTCCCCCGCACAGCCACCCACGTGACCTGTTGTCGCCATGACAGCCTCCCACGTCCCGCCATGCTCCGGTGCCGTGCGCACCATCATCTTCCTCATCATGCCCCCACGCCCATTGCTTCTCTCTCCCTTTCCTTCTCCACGGCAGCCGACCACCACGACCATAGCCATCCCTATAATCGTACCCGCCGGTTGCTGCCCTCGGCGTCTCCCGGCTCCCGTCATTAACAGTCGGCCACCACCGTCACCCTCAGCCACAAGGCTGGTCACCGCCTTCGTCCAACCCGTCACTAGGTCACCATCATCGTCCCTGCTATAAACGAGAACCCCAAACCCTAAACGGGTTTCAAGCAATATCACGAATGTAAACACATAATAAAGCGTAAAAAAGAGTTTACCTTGGCGATGAGTAAAGTTCCGGCTCAAAACCGCCCTTGAACCACCATCACCGGCCTCCTCCAAGCTCCGGCGTCTCTCTCTTGCCCTCGTCTCTTTCTCCACCGTGCGCACACCTACACCTAGGCCGAATGGCCTAGGGTTTACCTTAAACTTGGTATTTAAGTGCTCCATTGTTACATCCCAGTCCACGGGTTTACTTTTCACGCGATTCGATCCCATACCGTGCGTTAAATGGTTAACCGAGTCCTCTAAGTTCAGCTAAATAAAGTTTTACATAACAATCCCTGTTAACCATGTCATTTAAATGAGACGCGGGTTGTTCATTAACCCAGACCATTAACTTAGGGATTTTCGGGATGTTACATTTATGCCCGTTTTTGACGCACCTATGTCGGTCTCCCCTTATCACGAAACAACCCGATCAAGGACTGCTCTGGTGCTTTGAGCATCACTAACAGCCACGGAACACCAATGTTTACCCGTCACCCTCATCGTCCCAAACGGTACTTCCCCCATGATAACAGCTGACCCGAAACACCTCCTCGTCTCCATTTTCTGTTGTAAAACTCTCCCGAAACATCCCCTACTGTCCCGAACCTTCTTGTACGATCAGACCTTCAGTTTGCACTCGGTTCTCTGCTGCTGCGTTTGCCCCGCAGCCAAGGGCTACAACCTTTCTCGAAACCGAATCTTAAACCGACCTTCTTCGTCTTCACGAGCCCTAGGCTCTGAGACCAAATGTTGGTTCAGGCCCAAGGAAACACACTACAAAACTCATGTACAATAGGCTATGGTTTTCAAACTTTCTGCACACAATTAGCAGGAAGTAAATATGAAGGGAAAAACTATTTTATTTACTCCATAACTGGCTATATATAGCCTTACACATAGACGTAGGAATGTAGAAAATAATAAACAAAAACCAAGCTAAAGAACCGGTATATTCATGACCTATTCTTTTACCTAACATCCACTATCCAACGTACACTTCCAAAATACTCGGTCAAATCCACCTTTTTCCTTTCTTTATTTAATCTTGTGCAGAAAGCAACTAAACTCAAATAACCCGTGACTTGCGACCCATATGCTGGACCCTTAACCCGTGAACTAACCCGATTAACCCAACAATTACCCCCTTAATCGATTTGTTCACACCTTTACTCACAGCAACATCGAATCACCGTCTTCTTCAACCCAACCTTTCCCGAACACCCTACCTTCACGTTGGTCACGTCCAAAGTCTTCACACTTGCAACATTTAACATGGCTATTATCTCGGAAATGCTAATTACCATCTCGACTCTTTACGGACCCACGACCTGTTCCCCTGCCACATCCAAAGTCATCTCGGTTTGAACTCATCCACCGCCATATTAATGTTAAACGTGTTGTTTCAAAAGCCCATACCTTTTTTTCCGATCACACTTGTTCAAAGAGACTTCTCCACCGACCAAGAAAAAAATCCACCGCCTTCTACCGTTCTCTCTCACCCGTCAAACGAACCGAATCTAAAGCCACCTGCTTTGACGGGTCATTTCTGCCCGTTTTTTACGCACCTATGCCGGTCTCCCTTTATCACGAAACAAGCCGATCAAGGACTGCTCTGGTTCTTTGATCACCGCTAACAGCCACGCAACACCAATGTTTACACGTTACCCCCCATTATCCTAAACAGTACTTCCCCCATGACAACGACCGACCAGAAACACCTCCCCGTCTCCATCTTCTACTGTAAAACAGTCCCAAAACATCCCCTACCATCCTGAACCTTCTTGTATGATCAGACCTTCAGTTTGCATTCGGTTCTCTACTGCTGCGTTTACCCCGCAACCAAGGGATACACCCTTTCTCGAAACAGACTCTCAAACCTGCCTTCTCCGTCTTCGCGAGCCCTAGGCTCTGATACCAAATGTTGGTTCAGGCCCAAGGAAACACACTACAAAACTCACGTACAATAGGCTATGGTTCTCAAACTTTCTGCACACAATTAGCAGGAAAAAAATATGAAGGGAAAAACTATTTTATTTACTCCATAACTGGCTATATATAGCCTTACACATAGACGTAGGAATGTAGAAAATAATAAACCAAAACCAAGCTAAAGAACCGGTATATTCATGACCTATTCTTTTGCCTAACATGCACTATCCAACGTACACTTCCAAAATACTCGGTCAAATACACCTTTTTCCTTTCTTTATTCAATCTTGTGCAGAAAGCAACTAAACTCAAATAACCCGTGACTTGCGACCCATATGCTGGACCCTTAACCCGTGAACTAACCCGATTAACCCAACAATTACCCCCTTAATCGATTTGTTCACACCTTTACTCACAGCAACATCGAATCACCGTCTTCTTCAACCCGACCTTTCCCGGACACCCTACCTTCACGTTGGTCAGGTCCAAAGTCTTCACACTTGCAACATTTAACATGGCTATTATCTCGGAAATGCTAATTACCATCTCGACTCTTTACGGACCCACGACCTGTTCCCCGGCCACGTCCAAAGTCATCTCGGTTTGAACTTGATCCACCGCCATATTAATGTCAAACGTGTTTTTTCAAAAGCCCATACCTTCTTCCAATCACACTTATTCAAAGAGACTTCTCCACCGACCAAGAAATCAAAACCACCGCCTTCTACCGTTCTCTCTCACCCGTCAAACGAACCGAATCTAAAGCCACCTGCTTTGACGGGTCATTTCTTCCCCTTTTTTACGCACCTACGCCGGTCTCCCTTTATCACGAAACAAGCCGATCAAGGACTGCTCTGGTTCTTTGATCACCGCTAACAGCCACGGAACACCAATGTTTACACGTTACCCCCCATCGTCCCAAACGGTACTTCCCCCATGACAACGGCCGACCAGAAACACCTCCCCGTCTCCATCTTCTGCTGTAAAACAGTCCAGAAACATCCCCTACTGTCCTGAACCATCTTGTACGATCAGACCTTCAGTTTGCACTCGGTTCTCTGCTGCTGCGTTTACCCCGCAACCAAGGGCTAAACCCTTTCTCGA
Source organism: Smallanthus sonchifolius (assembly GCA_023525975.1). Taxonomy (NCBI): domain Eukaryota; kingdom Viridiplantae; phylum Streptophyta; class Magnoliopsida; order Asterales; family Asteraceae; genus Smallanthus; species Smallanthus sonchifolius. Next base: position 11,803,431 of record CM042028.1, on the reverse strand, counting down.
AACCGACTCTCAAACCGGCCTTCTCCGTCTTCGCGAGCCCTAGGCTCTAATACCAAATGTTGGTTCAGGCCCAAGGAAACACACTACAAAACTCACGTACAATAGGCTATGGTTTTCAAACTTTCTACACACAATTAGCGGGAAGAAAATATGAAGGGAAAAACTATTTTATTTACTCCATAACTGGCTATATAGAGCCTTACACATAGACGTAGGAATGTAGAAAATAATAAACAAAAACCAAGCTAAAGAACCGGTAGATTCATGACCTATTATTTTGCCTAACATGCACTATCCAACGTACACTTCCAAAATACTCGGTCAAATCCACCTTTTCCTTTCTTTATTCAATCTTGTGTAGAAAGCAACTAAACTCAAATAACCCGTGATCTGCGACCCGTATGCTGGACCCGTGAACTAACCCGATTAACCCCACAAAAGTAAGTTGCCAAGAAATTCAGTATTAAGTGTATATAGTCAAATCTAGCAATATTCAGATAGCTAGATAAATTTATATATAAATATGATTATCAAGCATTATTTGTGTACATATCTAGATATTTTATGTTGTTTTGTTAAATATCAGTTTCATGAACTCACTAGGCTTAAGTTGTTATAATATTTTTAAGCATTTATCTCAGGAGATCGTTAGAAGGATGATTACTAGAAGAAAACAAGGAGACCTAGAACCTGTTAAAGATTATATTCTATATCCTTTGTATATGTATATTTTACAATGTGTTAAGATTTCCATATTAAGTTTGAAACACGATTCGTTATGCATCAACGTACTTCTGCAACTAAGCTTGATATCACTCGGTCACATTAACCCTCTTCGGGTGAGGTGTGACACCTTAGTTGGAACTCACCTTGTCTAACGTAAAAAATCTCAAGCTCAAGAAACTTGACCTTGACTTATTTTCGGATCATGTCTAATTTTGGTGTTCATGAATGATTTTTCTAGCTTGACCTCAGTTCGGACTTGGCTCTTTTATCGTTTATTAAGAATGAAATTTCTTTATTCGTATTATATAAAATATAATGTATTATTTTTTTGTTATTTTATCATCCTTAAAAATATAATAATATTTTTTTATAATAAAGTTATTATATATTAAACTCAAGCTCATACCCGCTTCACAAATGATCACATTTGAGCTCAAATTCGGGCTCAACCTTTTTTAAGCTTAACTCTATTTTAATTTTACCTAGCTGAACAAAGTAGCTAAGCTACATTTCTTTGCACCCTTGTCATCAAATCACTACTGTACATACAATTGAGCTCTATATTCTTAGGGCTGTGCTGGGGACACCGTCGGGTTTTTTTTTCCACACCTGACCTATCCTAAACGTGGCGGTATGTGTCTCGTGAGTCCGGGAATAAAAAGGACACTGATGATACGAGGTTGATACGAGGTTTTACAGTCAGCAAAGGGAACCTAACGGTCACGTATAGGCCAATACGTGACGGTTGTGTACGAGATTGTTTTGACAGAAAGTTAACGTTGACAGTGTTGTCGGACATCTGACCTGACTTAACCGTCACCTTTGGACCTATCCGTGACGGTTAGGTTGTATATGTGTATGTATGTGTGTATATGTGTTGTATATGTGTATGTATGTGTATATATGTGTTGTATATGTGTATGTATGTGTGTGTATATGTGTGTGTATATGTGTATAACAATAATAATAATAATAATACTAATAATATAATCTTATAATAATAATAATAATAATATAATCTTATTATAATAATAATAATAATAATATAATCTTATTATAATAATACAAATAATAATAATAATATAATCTTATAATAATAATAATAATATAATCTTATTATTATAACAATAATAATAATAATAATATAATCTTCTTATAATTATAATAATAATAATAATAATAATAATATAATCTTAAAATAAGAATAATAATAATAATAATAATAATAATAATAATAATAATATAATCTTAAAATAATAATAATAATAATAATAATAATATAATCTTATAATAAAAATTTAATTAATTAAGCTTAAACCATAAACCTAAACCTTAAACCGTAAACCTAAACCTTAAACCGTAAACCTAAACCTAAACCTTAAACCGTAAACCCTAAACGTTAGTTTAACAAACATTTTAATTAATTATAAATACGGATTCATGCGCAGACATGTCTAATTCCGAGGATGAGCAGCAGGGATTTATTCTAGGGATTGACGACTACCCGCACCTTCAGTTTGAGGCGGGTACTCCGGCACACCGACGGTTTATGGCTCTTAGAGGGAGGAAGGTGGAGCCCAACACCGTTTTTTCACGGGAGTGGTTTGATGAGGTTGGCGAGCTAGCGAGGGCGACAGCGATTATTAGACAGGATAGCCCGCGGGATAATCTATTTACTATGGGCTGGCCCGCACACCGAGAGCTTACCCTCGAGGTGTACTCTACATTTGTGTTCCGGCCGCGTGAGCCGGGATTGCTAGAGCTGGACGAGACTGATATTACGGAGGGACGGGTGGACGCGGAGGTTAGTTTCCGCATGTTCGGGGTTGTGCATCGTATGTCCCTTAGACGGTTTGCTGTTATCAGCAACCTCTATACCGAGGAGGAGACTCGGGATCCGATCTACACCACGGCTATCTATATGGGGGCAGATGACGCACACCGGGTCTGGTGGCCTGCGATTGGTGACCATGCGTTTGGGGCCGATAGCAGGGTCTCTCACATACGAGACCTCTTTATCGTTACATGCACCGGCTGATCGCCACGTCCATCGCTGGACATGGCAAGGGCACAGATAGGGTCACCGCCATAGACCTCTTCTATCTTCGGTGTCTGTTCACACTCACACCCTGCCACCTCGCTCGTGGTCTGGCGGATTACTTTGCCGGTTACTATCACAGGCAGTCACGAGGGGCGTTGGTCGGCGGCAACATCGTGTCGCAGATCGCCAGAGGCCTGGGATATGCTCATGCGATGGCAGAGCTACCTATGGCTGCGGTTTCCCCGTGCGTGGCGGGCCGAGCCACGGCGACCGGGATGAGGATCTCCCAGAGGTTCCCGGACGGGCAGTGGCGTTTGATGAGGAGATATGACGTGTTGGAGGCCTGGGTGCCCGAGCCGTTAGTGGACCCCGACGCACTGGCTGCGCACGAGGTCCAGATTGAGCAAGTTGAGGAGCTGGCCGGCGGGGGGGATGAGCAGGTTCAGCCGGCGGTCGAGTCGGTGCCGCCGCAGCATCCTCCGCGCGTGTACCATGCCATGCGGTTTCATGCTGCCACACTGGATATGATTCGGGATACGCAGGCCCGGGTCACGCGCACCGAGGAGATGCTGCAGTGGCTCATCGACCACACAGTCGAAGAGTATCGGGCCGCCGGTAGGCCGTTGTTGAGACCACCACCCCGGCGGTTGGGCCACGACGGTGCTAGCACGTCTGGTGCGGGTGGGTCCGATGCGGAGGGTGATGACGAGATGGAGGGGTAGATATATTGTTTAGATAGAGTTGTACTTTTGTTTTATATGTACAAACTCATTGTATTTATCAATGCGGTTTTATTTGGTTGTGTTTGTTTGGTTGTTTGTAATGGATGTATATGGTTTTGTTGTGTTTGTTTGGGTGTTTGTAATGGTTGTATATGATGTTTATATATGTGATTTTATTTACGAGTAGTTTAACACGCGAAAAAAACTCCTAGTTTTACATCTAAAACCGAAAATCAAAACAAAAACTAGTTTTATAATAAAAAAGACGTGACCGGATTTTAAAAACTATAACTACCGATTTTTACAAACTTTTAACGTGATAAAAACTAAAAAACCAAAAGATAAGTCATTATTCACTTTTTATATCTCAAACCGATAATTGAGGGGACCGGATTTTAAAAACTATAACTACCGATTTTTACAAACTCTTAACGTGATAAAAACAAAAAACTAAATTAAAAAAAAAAAGTCGTTATTCACTTTTACATCTCAAAACGATAATCGAGATGACCGGATTTTAAAAACTATAACTACCGATTTTTACAAACTCTTAACGTGATAAAAACAAAAAACTAAATTAAAAAAAAATAAGTAAGGGGTGACGGATTGCCCTATATGTGACATATACACCACCAAAAACTTAAAACCCAACTCAACCCTAAAAAAAAACCCACCAACATATCCCGACATTCTCTGGTGCGCTAATTCCAAAGTCTGGTGGATAAGGGTGACGGAGTGCCCTAAACGTGACATTTGGTTCCATAAACGTCATATTTAGCCCTATACGTGACGGTTAGGGCAGGTGTAGTTCAAAAAGTAGACCGTGTCTCTAATTCTTATTCTTGTATTTTATGTTACATAAACATTATCAAAATCCAAAATACTTTTCTAGACAAAAAGTTAAAAGAATACAATTAAAAGTGTCTGTTTTGTCATTTTTATTGTTAACGGGATAAATGGTAATAAATATTATTTGTAGAGATTGAAAAGAAAATCATATTGTTTTAACATAACAAAATAAATATCTTTACTTTGGGGGATATATGCACAAAGGCAAAAGTCTTTTTCACGAACGTTGGCCCAACATATTCGATTCGTGCGGTGGGTCACTCCCTTCTGCTGCTATTTTCTTAATTATACTCCACTATTCACACCACCACCCACGCAAATCACAACAATCAAGTCTATTTCAAGCTCGTGCTTTGACTCGAGCCTGATCGAGTTTTCTTATTTTCTAAGCTAGATCTCTATTTATTACTTCATATTTTTGAGCTGTGCTAAATATAGCTCGACTTTTAATATCAACAGAATTATAAAATATTAATCAAAGTTGAAACAAATTCGCTGGATATTATTGAACTTAGCTTTACTCAACTAGATATAATGATGTATTGGTGTATGCGCCTACGCGCGCGATCAAAACAAAGGTGTGCATGTGTGTGTTTATATATCATGTACACAAGCGGGGTGAATTATGATAAAAAGGAGCATTTCTAAAAAGCGTGAGAAACAACCATGATGTGTCACGTGTTCTAGGAGGTGCAGGGTAACACGTAAAACAAAAAAAGTTCAAATCTGGGAGCGAAGACACATAATCCTAATACACCATTATATGCACCTAGTTCAATTTTATGATATAATTTAAAAGTTAATAACGTATACAAAAGTTATTTACTTTCTGTTTCAAAAATTGTGGGTATTACCATTTTAGCTCTCCTTGCTAAAACTTACTTAAATTCGAGTCCACATGGCTACCCATCTCATCTAGCTTTTGATTACGCCTAATCAATTATCTTATGATTTTGAGACTATTTAGTATAACATTATTTTATACACATACTTATATATATATAAGGGAGGGTTCAAGAGAAAACCAAGATTTATACGAAAACCAAAAAAACCACTAATTCACCATTGATTTGTGTAATCTATGGTTGAGATCATACAATGGCAAAATTATAAATAAATAGTGTTTAAAGGATTTAATTAAAAGCTTCAAGTTCAGGAATACTAAAACTGGTTTGACTTAGAAAAATGCCTGACAAATATTTGATCTCCTAAAACTATACATTCTCTTTCATATCTCACCCTATTTACGATTTTTTTTTCCACCATTATTGATTTTAATATAATCTATAAATCAATAGAAAAAGAGTCAAAGAAGATGATGACAAAGAACACACCTAATAATCGATTCACTTTTTGCAAGGTTTTAAATATGTTTACATTTTTCTAATCCACGTGCTTACGTATATGTAAGTATAGGTTTACATGTTTGTAAATGCTCTGTTTACGTATATGTAAACATAAATTGTTAAAAAAAAGAACTAAGAATGAAAAGACGGGAAAAAAGAATTGAGAACTCATAAGTAAGAAGATAAAAAAAATCTTTTGGTTACTCATAAGTAACTACTATTTACATATGTAAAACTATGGGTTATGTATGAGTTACATTTATGTAACACATAGTTTTACATATGTAACTCATACTTAAATATACATAACCAAAACAATGGGAAGAAATCTCACAATAATCAAAACGATAATGAAATTACGTGAGGATGTGTAACGAACCAAAATCCGGGTTTCGTTTTCAAATAAATAAATATTTCTAATTAATATTATGGTGAAAATAATATTTTTGAAATAAGTTGAAACAAGTGGGTTTCAAGTTTGTAGTGGGGTTATGTTAGTTTTAACTAACTTTAGAATGAAATGGGTGAAATGGAAAGTTGAGGGACTAAAAGTGTAACATGGCAAATCTGCCATATTGACTAGTAAAAAGTCAAAATTGGTCTCATTTTCTTCCTTGGGTCGTTCTTGGAAGAAGGAGAAAAGGAGAAAAACGATTTTGAAGCTAAATCATGCATTTTAGGCTTGTTTTAAGAAGGTTTTGGCTCACACAACACTTTCCTAACATCAAGTAAGTGATTATCTTCCGTTTGATTTCACCATTGATGTGTTCTTGGTGGGTTTTGGGTAAAATCCGAAATTTTGGATGCATGTTGTAAATTGGTGTTAGATTGTTGATAATCTAGCTAAACTAAAGTTAAAGAATGATGATTAACATCCTAGAACCCTTTGATTTTGATTATGAGAAGTTAGGGTTCATATGGTGGAAATTGGGGGTGTTTGGATCATGATGCTAAAATGATGAATTAATGAAGATTAAGTGTTTTTAAGATGTTAGACACTTGAACAAACACCAAATTAACTTAATAATAATTTTTGAAAGAAGAATTAGTGTTAAGATTAAGTTAATGAAACTCAAGTAGGTGAGTTTGTGGTGAAAGAGAGTGTTTGGTTATGAGGATAACCCAAACGGGTCAATTTGAGTTGGAATTGGGAAATTGAGTTGTGAACTCAATTGTAATGAAATTTTGGTATATGTTAGATTACTAAACTAGGTGTGTATGTTTAGGTAATCAAATTGTGGGTCTAGAAGGCGGAGCGGGATCTTCTAACCCGAAAGGTAAGTGCTTTTGCACTTACTTAGTTATGATGATAAATGAGTTTTATGCAATGTTGTATGTATAATGTGTAAGTTGCATAATTTGTTATGTGGTATGAATGAGCATAAAATTGTATGCATAATTGAAGGAATGTAGTTATAGTATTTATACTATAATGGATAGATTGGTTATGGAGTTACGATCTCGTATCCTTTGGGATACGAAGTTATGGCCTACGTGCTATAATGGAAATGGATCATGTGTTGATCAAAAATGAAACGGAATTATAAATGATGAAAGTAACTTGTAGGTGATATACAAGTGTATGAAATCCTTAATTGGCCAAATGGGTGTTAACGGGTCAAATGGGTGAAAGGTGTGAAAACAAGTTGTGAATTTTGTGGATTATGTGTTATGTGATTGTGTGCATACTTGTGATATGATAAATTGTGAACGATTTAGTATGTACAACGAATGAATGTAGTTATAGTATTAACCTATAATGGAAATGGATCATGTGTTGATCATAAATGAAACGGAAAATCTTATGCATAATTGAAGGAATGTAGTTATAGTATTTATACTATAACGGATAATGGATATGGAGTTATGGTCTATGAACCATAATGGATAGAATGGATATGGAGTTATGGTCTATGAACCATAATGGATAGAATGGATATGGAGTTATGGTCTATGAACCATAATGGATAGAATGGATATGGAGTTATGGTCTAAGTACCATAATGGATAGATTAGTTATGGAGTTATGATCTCGTATCCTTTGGGATATGAAGTTATGGCCTACGTGCCATAATGGAAATGGAAAAGTGATAATGAAATGATGAAAGTAACTTGTAGGTGATATACAAGTGTATGAAATCCTTAATTGGCCAAATGGGTGTTAACGGGTCAAATGGGTGAAAGGTGTGAAAACAAGTGGTAATCACTTGTTTGTTATGTTTAACACATTACAATGGTAATATGTTGATGAAATGTTAATGTATGGAACCCTAATAGACCAAATAGATGCAAACGGGTCAAATGGGTGAAAAGGGTGACAACAAGTTGTAAATACTTGTTGGTTATGTTTATCTCATTACTAATGGTGATATGTTTATGTGGTTGTAGGAAAGGCTCCGAGGTAGTCCAAGTCAAGTCCAAGGCGTTGGCGGATTCTTGTATGCGTATTTTGTATTTTGATGGTATTTAGAAATCCTTTTTATGGATTAAATTTGATACACAAATGGTGTTTTAGTGTATTTACATGTTGTTGATGTGTCTTGGGTCAAAACCCAAGTATTGGGAATTTTTGGATGTCTTGTAGTAGTGAAAAAGTTGGAAATTTGGCTAAGTATGAATTTTGCAGGAAACTGAAACTCTCTGGAAATCTGATTCCTCGCGGTACGCGAAGAACCGGGATAGGTTCTCTCGCGGTACGCGAGGGACAAGGGTTCCGGAGATGCTTCGAGGGGTCTCCTCGCGGTACGCGAGAGCTTGCAGGGAAATCTCTCGCGGTACGCGAGAGACCTGGGTTCCGGGCGTGTTTTTGGGACTCCCTCGCGGTACGCGAGGGAGGTGGTCAAAATGCCTCGCGGTACACGAGGGTCAAAAAAAAAAAAAAAAAAAAAAAAAAAAAAAAAAAATTATCTTGGGATTTAGTCTTCCGCGCGTTAAACTTTTGTTATTAAAAGTGGTGTGTTACAACTTGGTATCAGAGCAAAGGTTTGAGGGATTTGGTGTGGTGGCACTAAACTCAAACCGGATGCTCTTGATATGGGGGAATGATACGAGAATCCAAGAAGGACTTGACTAAGACTCGGAGCTTGTGGAAATGAAAGGTTAGTAATGATTTGATAAAATGATAATATATATATATGGTGCATGTATATATGTATGATGAATATTGTTAACGTGTTATGTGTGCCGAAACTTGTTTTGTGACTTGTTATATGGAGATGGTAATTACAATTGGGCATGGCGTATTATTAAACATGTCTGGCCAATATGTTTAATAAGACAATATGTGTAAGGGTCATTATGATAACCATATAACAAAGAACATTAGCAAGGAGTAGGTGAAGGTGGTTATATGTGTATGTATGTATGTATGTATGTATGTATATGGATGATTAGATGGGGGTAATACATATACACATAGATAAGATATAGTGCCTTAACAAGTGGGTAGATTAAAGACCTATAAGTAGGTAGAACATCTGCAACTTAGTTAAAAAGGGTCGGGGAGACTAAGGGGCATTTGTGTAAGTAGAAGAAATGGTGGATGAAAGTCATCTTAAGGACTCAAGTATGTTAGAGTCTAGTCGTGTATCACCTCGTGGGTGGTGAGGATCATGGAATAGGTTGGGAGAAAAAGAATGCATCAATCTAGCGGAGAATGGCTAGAGCTTTCTATCATGATGTATCGATCTTTCTTCAAGGAAGATAGGGCTCTTTGAGGCAATCCTTGTGAGGAACAGAATGAAGCCTTGAGAGCGGAAAGTATATCGGTTGGCGAACCGAAGTGGAAGGAAAACCTTGTTTTCACAAGGGATTCGTGGTGTGCAAACCAAAAGAGTTGAAAGGTGAGAGAATTAATCTTTGATTAATTAGCAGTTGATCACTATAATGGTATTGGCTTTGAAGCATTCCATGGTGATTGAAAGAAGGTGCATTACTCGCGATGAGTTGACTTCAGGTCGTGGCGGAAATTTGGTGGATTTTGATCCGATGTTTGTAGAAGAAGTGATGGGTTACTTAGTAACCATATCATAGTCAAGTATGATAAAGGGGTGACGTGTTAATCTGTTCTCATTAGAGACAGTGAAACGCGAGGCATACGAATTGGTGTGTACACATGGCTTGTGCCATTGACATCAACCGGGGATATAAAGGGATACTTAGTATTCCAGTTGAAAAAAGGGGATTTGATAAGGGTCATCGCACCCATGTGATTGTTCTAAAGTACATGAACTTTTCGGTGGAAAAGGAAGATGGAAGAGTGCGTTTTGGCACTGACAGTTGGTGATAGGATAAAGCTGACTAAAGGTCTCACGGTTTGTGGACTTTATGGTCAAGGGGTAAATGATAAAATGTACATAGGTGGAATGTGCACCTAAATGGTGATTGAAGTCTTAGAACTTCATAAATGTTGTTGGAAGTCTTTTGGACTTCGCAATGCGGTGTTTGAAATCCAAGTCTTCGAATTTCAAAGGTGGGTTCGGTGATGGAGATCCTTGAATCTCAAAGGATGACTTACGTTTAAGTCAATGGAAATTCTTAGGATGTTTGGGTCGCAGATAGGAATCTTCCTCCCAGTGTTGTAAAAGAGGATTCAAGTAAGGAAGTTATCGTATCCTTACTTGAGGAGGTTGCATGCTTTATCGATTAAGAATTGATGAGCTGAAGACTCGAGCTTCAAGGGGTATTATGTTTGGGTGTTGGGATCCTCGAATCCCAAGAGGTATGAACTTGAGACCTTGAGTCTCAATGGGTGGATTGGTGAGATAGCTTTGAAATTTTCATTTAAGAGGTGAATGACGTGGGATTAGAACTTGGATTTCCTTAGTTGTCAAACGTGTTGACTACTCGTATAAGGTGGTTCAAAAATCCAAGTATCCCATGGTTAGGAGTGTTGAAATTCAAGTGGAAACTTGACGTCATAAAAGTTTTCCTTTGAAATGTGGTGTTTCGGGTTTGAGATCATAGGAGGATAGGTTCACGTATCGTTGGGTTGTCCAACATGGGGACTTTATTGGTGGATAGATTAATGTTTGGGAACTTCTCAGATGAAACGAGTGGACTCCATAATACATTTTGCGTGACCAGACACGAAAACGTTTGGAGGATGGAACTGATGTTATTTCATATGGCGATGATGAGATAAATGATAAACGGCTTGTCTAAATGAAGCAGTGACTATCTTAGATAGTGGGCGAACTAATTGATGCAAAAGTAGACAACTGCGTACCGCTGTCGAATAAACCATTAAAGACGGAGATAACCTTGGGGGAGTAACGAGGGCAGGTAAAGTTACCACATTAAAGTGAAGTCATTCTTGATGACGATATCATCATCCCTTATTGACGAAATTCTAGAGGCTAAAGTGTTAGCTTTTTAGGGTGATTTGAAGATGGAACGGGTGGTTCTTATGTTGACAAGCTTGGGGAAAATAATTCGGGGTTAAAGACATGCTTTGATAGGATTTGGATTCCTAGGTTGTCAAGTGTTTTGACAACTATTTTATATGAAGCGCATAAATCCAAACATTCTATCCATCCGGGGGCCATAAAGATGTTTTATGAATTGAGGTGTCATTTTTGGTGGCCGGGTATGAGGCGTGATGTTGTTAAGTATGTTGAGAGGTGTCTCACATGCTTAAGGGTGAAGGCGGAGCACCAAAAGCCGTATGGAAAGCTTCAACCGCTTGAAATACCGCTTTGGAAATGGGAGAATATAGCTATGGGTTTGATCACTAAACTACCAAAGACCCGAAAGGGTTATGATGCGATATGGGTAGTAGTGGATCGGTTGACGAAGAGTGCACATTTCCTTCCTATAAAGGAAACGTATTCTTCGAATAGATTGGCGGAAATGTATGTGAAGGAAATTGTGTCACGTCATGGTGTGCCGGTGTCGATTATATCGGATCGTGATACGAGATTTACTTCTCGTTTTTGGAAGAAATTCCATGAGGATGTGGGGACTAGATTGAATCTTAGCACCGCTTATCATCCACAAACGGATGGTCAAAGCGAGCGAACGATTCAAACGCTCGAGGATATGTTGCGAGCGTGTGTCTTGGATTTTGGAGGTAGTTGGGACGACCATTTACCGTTGGCGGAATTCTCTTACAACAATAGTTACCATTCTAGTATTGGTATGCCGCCTTTTGAGGCATTGTATGGGAGAAAGTGTCGAACACCCGTGTGTTGGGGTGAGATTGGTCAACGGGAGCTTGGTAGTGTCGAAGTGGTCAAGGAAACTAATGATAGTATTGACCAAATTAGAGCACGCTTGAAGGCGGCTCAAGATCGCCAGAAGTCCTATGCGGATAATAGGAAGCGGGCGATTGAGTTTCAAGTGGGGGACTTTGTGCTTTTGAAAGTCTCTCCTTGGAAAAGGGTGATACGGTTTAGGAAACGGGGGAAGTTAAGTCCACGTTTCATTGGACCATTTAAAGTGATAGCAAGGGTGGGTGTGGTAGCTTATCGTTTGGAGCTACCGGAGGGACTAAGTAGGCTTCATAATACGTTTCATGTGTCCCATTTACGCAAGTGTTTAGCGGATGAGTCTACTTTTGTTCCACTGGATGATTTTGAGGTGGATGAAAAGTTGAGTTATGTGGAAGAACCTGTGGCAATCCTGGATAAGAAAGTGAAGCGGTTACGAAATAAAGAGATTAGCCAAGTGTTGGTGGAGTGGAAACATAGAAAGGGAGCGGACATGACTTGGGAAACCGAGGAAGAAATGCTCAAGTATTACCCAAACCTTTTTATGTGAAGACGGGTTTCGGGGACGAAACCCAAATAAGGGGAGGTGATTTGTAACGAACCAAAATCCGGGTTTCGTTTTCAAATAAATAAATATTTCTAATTAATATTATGGTGAAAATAATATTTTTGAAATAAGTTGAAACAAGTGGGTTTCAAGTTTGTAGTGGGGTTATGTTAGTTTTAACTAACTTTAGAATGAAATGGGTGAAATGGAAAGTTGAGGGACTAAAAGTGTAACATGGCAAATCTGCCATATTGACTAGTAAAAAGTCAAAATTGGTCTCATTTTCTTCCTTGGGTCGTTCTTGGAAGAAGGAGAAAAGGAGAAAAACGATTTTGAAGCTAAATCGTGCATTTTAGGCTTGTTTTAAGAAGGTTTTGGCTCACACAACACTTTCCTAACATCAAGTAAGTGATTATCTTCCGTTTGATTTCACCATTGATGTGTTCTTGGTGGGTTTTGGGTAAAATCCGAAATTTTGGATGCATGTTGTAAATTGGTGTTAGATTGTTGATAATCTAGCTAAACTAAAGTTAAAGAATGATGATTAACATCCTAGAACCCTTTGATTTTGATTATGAGAAGTTAGGGTTCATATGGTGGAAATTGGGGGTGTTTGGATCATGATGCTAAAATGATGAATTAATGAAGATTAAGTGTTTTTAAGATGTTAGACACTTGAACAAACACCAAATTAACTTAATAATAATTTTTGAAAGAAGAATTAGTGTTAAGATTAAGTTAATGAAACTCAAGTAGGTGAGTTTGTGGTGAAAGAGGGTGTTTGGTTATGAGGATAACCCAAACGGGTCAATTTGAGTTGGAATTGGGAAATTGAGTTGTGAACTCAATTGTAATGAAATTTTGGTATATGTTAGATTACTAAACTAGGTGTGTATGTTTAGGTAATCAAATTGTGGGTCTAGAAGGCGGAGCGGGATCTTCTAACCCGAAAGGTAAGTGCTTTTGCACTTACTTAGTTATGATGATAAATGAGTTTTATGCAATGTTGTATGTATAATGTGTAAGTTGCATAATTTGTTATGTGGTATGAATGAGCATAAAATTGTATGCATAATTGAAGGAATGTAGTTATAGTATTTATACTATAATGGATAGATTGGTTATGGAGTTACGATCTCGTATCCTTTGGGATACGAAGTTATGGCCTACGTGCCATAATGGAAATGGATCATGTGTTGATCAAAAATGAAACGGAATTATAAATGATGAAAGTAACTTGTAGGTGATATACAAGTGTATGAAATCCTTAATTGGCCAAATGGGTGTTAACGGGTCAAATGGGTGAAAGGTGTGAAAACAAGTTGTGAATTTTGTGGATTATGTGTTATGTGATTGTGTGCATACTTGTGATATGATAAATTGTGAACGATTTAGTATGTACAACGAATGAATGTAGTTATAGTATTAACCTATAATGGAAATGGATCATGTGTTGATCATAAATGAAACGGAAAATCTTATGCATAATTGAAGGAATGTAGTTATAGTATTTATACTATAACGGATAATGGATATGGAGTTATGGTCTATGAACCATAATGGATAGAATGGATATGGAGTTATGGTCTATGAACCATAATGGATAGAATGGATATGGAGTTATGGTCTATGAACCATAATGGATAGAATGGATATGGAGTTATGGTCTAAGTACCATAATGGATAGATTAGTTATGGAGTTATGATCTCGTATCCTTTGGGATATGAAGTTATGGCCTACGTGCCATAATGGAAATGGAAAAGTGATAATGAAATGATGAAAGTAACTTGTAGGTGATATACAAGTGTATGAAATCCTTAATTGGCCAAATGGGTGTTAACGGGTCAAATGGGTGAAAGGTGTGAAAACAAGTGGTAATCACTTGTTTGTTATGTTTAACACATTACAATGGTAATATGTTGATGAAATGTTAATGTATGGAACCCTAATAGACCAAATAGATGCAAACGGGTCAAATGGGTGAAAAGGGTGACAACAAGTTGTAAATACTTGTTGGTTATGTTTATCTCATTACTAATGGTGATATGTTTATGTGGTTGTAGGAAAGGCTCCGAGGTAGTCCAAGTCAAGTCCAAGGCGTTGGCGGATTCTCGTATGCGTATTTTGTATTTTGATGGTATTTAGAAATCCTTTTTATGGATTAAATTTGATACACAAATGGTGTTTTAGTGTATTTACATGTTGTTGATGTGTCTTGGGTCAAAACCCAAGTATTGGGAATTTTTGGATGTCTTGTAGTAGTGAAAAAGTTGGAAATTTGGCTAAGTATGAATTTTGCAGGAAACTGAAACTCTCTGGAAATCTGATTCCTCGCGGTACGCGAAGAACCGGGATAGGTTCTCTCGCGGTACGCGAGGGACAAGGGTTCCGGAGATGCTTCGAGGGGTCTCCTCGCGGTACGCGAGAGCTTGCAGGGAAATCTCTCGCGGTACGCGAGAGACCTGGGTTCCGGGCGTGTTTTTGGGACTCCCTCGCGGTACGCGAGGGAGGTGGTCAAAATGCCTCGCGGTACGCGAGGGTCAAAAAAAAAAAAAAAAAAAAAAAAAAATTATCTTGGGATTTAGTCTTCCGCGCGTTAAACTTTTGTTATTAAAAGTGGTGTGTTACAGGATGTAACTCTCAAAACTCATAACATACCTCGAATTCGAGAGGTGTGACTTTATAGGAGTGAATTAAGATTTGAATTGCCGCCCAATTCGTCTTGTTTGACTATGCACAGAAGCCCTAAGGAAGAAGGAAAGAACCATTTCCCTTTTCATGCCATGTCTAGTTCTAGGGCATTTCTTGCAAAGCTACAGAAGCCTTTCTTCCTCCTTAGTGTATTCATCTATCAGAAGGGGGGAAAAGAAGAAGCGATGCCTTCTTCTTTCGTTTATTTAACAACTCATTATTTCATAGTTTTTTATAATGTGTAATTGGTGCTTTTGTATAATTGGTGCAGTTAGGGCTTTTGTGTAATTGGTGCCTCATTGGGTTGTAACATATGCAATGAGAGTTGTAAAACTCTTAAATTTAAGAGTTTTTGAGGGAAAAGACTTGTTTTCCCCTCTAATATATATTATATAGTAGTATACATATGTACATAAATATGTATATACATGTATATATACGTATATACACATACATATTTTTGTATACACATATATACATACATATGTCACACCCTGGGTTCAGGACATCCCGGGCGTATGACTGATTGGCACCTCCAATCAATTTTATTTCATCCCTCTCGTAATCACAGTATTTTGCAGCGGGAAAATATTTGGATAGATCCTTTTTCATAAATCCTCAACCCGTGGGTTGATATTGAACACATCCAAATCTCTTTGGAATAAATCAACATTTTCATAACTGGGGTTTAAATACCCATTTTGATTACAAAACATGGTTCGAACCATTTTACAACATCCCCTGGCCCATAGTAGGTATTTATGAGCAACAAGGTAGTTTTCCTGTGCCTAAGGAGTTTATCCTTTCAATATCAAGCCTTGTCGGTAAGGTATCTAAGGAGTTTATCCTTTGGGGCCCTAGCCTTGTGAATATCAACGGAGTATCCTGTGCCTAGGGAGTCAGAATCTTTTGGGCACCTCTTCTTGATTTTATTTCCTGTAGAGTTATCTCCTGTGCCAAGGGAATCAGAATCCTTTCAGTACATAACATTGTCAAAAACATATTTACAATTGTCCACGAGACTATCTCTTAGGCCTAGTCTTGACAAACAATTAAACATTTCATTGATTCCCTGAAAATATTTTAGAAAATAAAAATGCCAGCGCGAACGCTAGTGAATACATTTATCTTGACACAAAAATATTTTGGCATTAACAGTATTAAAGCTTTTAACCATAATATTTTGGGACAGTCTACACATTCAGCAGAACTATTTCATCTGAGTGTACAACCACGGTATACACTGGTATGAGAATTGCACAGGAACCTCCTGCTTACATCACATTACAGATTCGGCACCAACCCTTTTATGGGAATTGCGCCAATAACACGTGTATCCCTTGATCAAGTTTTACGTATACTTATGGCCAGAATGCTTAACCATAGAAAGCCCTTATGCAATTAAAATATTTAATACATGCTTTAACATTTTTCCAAACGTAAACAATTTGAAAGTTTTAAAAGCAATAAACGTATTCATCTTAATAGAAGATAACAACGGCTAAGGTTCATATAGAACCATAATAATTACCGAACAAAAGAACATATAGCAAACCTTAGAGTTAAATGTTGTTTTCGTCCTGGCGGTTTGGGTCAAAAATCAGGTGTCGTCCAATTTGCAAACCTTTAACACATTGTGTCACTTACATTTCATTTATCTTACTATCCGTCCCTAAAACTAATGGCCGGTAATTTCTTTTGTTAACTCATACCCACGTGCCTGTCACATGAGGGGCATTTTTGTCCTTTCAAGTCCCCAATGGACGAAACCTGATTTTAACTCATTAAATTATTACATCTTCATCCTCCTCAAATTAAAACCCTAATCTTAACTCATATTCATTCTTCTTTGTTGATTATGGTTGCAAATCTATGCGAGGACCTACAGGTCCCCAAATCATGTACTTGGTCGACTCGAATGGTGAGATTCAATTCCGTTCAATTATGATCGAGATGGTTAATTGGAAGAACACATATAGGACTCAGCTATGTCATTTATAACAAGATGAAACAGAAATGGCGTAAAAATGTTGTGAATTTGTTGATCAATTGTAAGAACATGAACTGATATATACAAAAGTGTTTGGGAAATTGATTTACAAAAGAAGAGATCAAGGGATTCAAGGGGTTTTAATATATATTTATTTTAATTTAAAATTTAATTTATAGTTAAACTTAGTTTATTAGAGAAGACGAGCTCACCAAATCCATCCACACATCACTTGGTCCTCACATAGATTTGCAACCAGAATTAGCGAAAAAGAATGAATATGAGTTGAGATTAGAGTTTTAATTTGAGGAAGATGAGGATGTAATAATTTAATGAGTTAAAATCAGTTTTCATCCATTAAGGACATGAAAGGACCGAAATGCTCCTTACGTGACGGCCCGTGGGCATGAGTTAACAGAAAACTTACCGACAGTTAGTTTTAGAGACCAATAGTGAGAAGAAATGAAATGTAAGTGACACAATGCGTTAAAGGTTTGCGAATTAAATGAAACCTGATTTTTGGCCCCAAACCACATAGATGTAAACTGCATTTAACATTTAATTTAATCTATTTATCTCATAATCCTAACTATTAGATTAAAAGTGAAAAATGTTCAAACTTTTACATTTCTCTTGCCAATATATTTTTCGATACTCATTCTCTTTTTCTCTGGTTACCTCTTCACCAATCATTCATTCGTATCATCAATTGGAAAAAGACCTTGAAAATTGTGTAAGATGATTGGTTTAAACCTTAACCAATGCACCTTAACTATATTTCCAAGCAATTTATAATGGAAAAACTACTATGCATCTTCATATACTATCCATGATATTTTGGAAGATATCCTCTTCACAAAGGTTTTTCTCCGCTTGCATGGTGTAACATCCCGAAAATAATAAAGAATATCGTGGGTCGTAAATAATGTCAAATAGAAAGGGCGGGTCTCATAATGGAATAAAGAAAAGGAAAACAAGGATGGGCTCGTCAGGATCAAGCCTTGGGCCGAGTTGGAAGGAAGGAGGAAGGGCTACAAGCCCTAGCCGCCCACACCTCTCCCATTTCTGCCTTCACTCATATGATTTCTAGAGAGAGAGAGAGAGAGGAAGGGTCGGGTTTTGGATCAAGATCGCTGCAAAGCATTCCTCCATCATCCAAGTGAAGACTCTCTAAGGAATTTCGTCGATCAGAGGTAACCTTCATCCTAGATCTGAGTATTTGTATTTTAAGGGTTTTCGAAAGATTTTTATAAAAATATGGAATCTTTACGTATGAAGCGTGAAACTGAGCTTAGATTTAGCTTCGCGATTGAAAATAGAACGTTTTGGACGTAAAAAGTAGCAAGCTTGAATGGTTTGAGCGTTAGCTGCCGTCTCCATGCAGAAAACCTAACTTTCTGCCGGAGAAGACAACCAAGCGACACTATCAAGGAAGGGAAACTGTTCTAAAGGTGAAATTTTCTAGTGTCGCCTAGTTCGAAAGAAACGAAACTAATATAGTTTCGCTGAAAGAGTAGTTTCGTTGAGTTAAAAGGAGCGAAACTAGTATAGTCTCGCTTTGTTTTGCTCAGAACAGAATAAAGTTTAGAACAGATTTAGTTTGACTATCACTTCAGATTCTCAAACGACACTGAATGGGCAGTTGATAGCACGTTTACATTAGCTTATCAGGTGAATCAAGAATCCCTATTTTTACTGTTTTAGGTTGGTGTTCATACTCTAGTAACGGACGTTTATAATAAATATATTTTATTACTTAAACGTAAATGGTAAGAAAGAAAAAGGTTTACTTAAGTAACATTTTGTAAACAGTAAATGATTAACGAATGGGTTTATTTATATTTTATAAACAAATGTAAGTGAAAGAGAATGGTTTATTTAATATATGTTTTATAGACGAATCTAAATGAAAGAGAATGAGATTATCTAACAATATGTTTTAGAAACATAAGAAAAGAATGAAAAGGGTTAAGTATGTTATGTTGCCTATATCCGAGTTTAGTTACACCGAAGCAAGTCTTGAGATAGTGGCATAGTCTTAGTGATTGGCACTACCTGAAGCCTATGGAAGTGTCATTTCATTAGTTGCATGCCTGCTATATGAATAACGGGAACAGTGCTCGGCAGGGCACTGTAACCGGGATGTTGCAACTGGTTAACGGGGGGTAATGACGGTTACCCCGGTGATAACGGTCACCAAAATAAGAATGTCCTTCGTGGAAGTCCGGTGAGTTTGGCCTTTGGACGTTGAGCCTTAGGGAATCTCACCAAAAAGAAAGAGATCCTTCGTGGATGTAAATTAACGTGTCATTCGTGGACTGTAAAGTAAAAAGGTCCTTTGTGGACTATAAGGTAATGTGTCCTTTGTGGACCGTAATGTAATGTGTCCTTGGGAACTGTAATGAATGAAAGTAAAGAACGAAAGTGTCCTTCCTGGACTTTAACGAACGAAAGTGAATGAATGAAATAAGTAACGGAGCACAAAAAGGGCTAAGCATAATTTCGCATGTTTTATTGCAATATATTTGCTTAGTAGTATAAAGTATGTTTAAAGTATGTTCAACGTATGTTTTTATTAAATAAGTTTTACATGAACAACATGAGAAAGAAAGGTTACTTATTAAATGTTTTGAAAACTTGAACTCACCGGCGTTAGCTGACCATTTTAGTGTGCACATCAGATAACAAAGGAAAGAAGCATGTTTGAAGCTAAGTACATTGAATGGATGGTTGCTGGCTGCTGCTGATTGAGACTGAAATCCCAAGAGTTTTAATGATATGAATGTTGAATTGAAAGTTTTAATTGACTCTGAAATGTAATAGTCTTCCGCTGTTAAATGTTTAATGTTTATTCAAGGTTTAAGAACTATGTTTATGCTATGTGTGGCAATTATGATAGGTTTCTGGTTTGGATCCTTTCAAGTTGGTATCAGAGTCATAGTTTGAGAGATTCAAACATTCGCCAAAATGTCTGAACTTAAACTGAGAATGGGATAGAAGAATGGGATATCAGTCAAAGTAGCCAAGACATGAAAGTAGAACGATAAAGGCCTTAGTAATAGAAAATAGTAGAAACAATAACAGTAAAGGCCTTAGAATAGAAGGTAGTACATGTCCTAACTTAGAATGTAGACACTAAATGTCTTAGCATAGTAAAGTAGACATAATATGACTTAATGTAGAGACTTTGAACTTGAATTCAAATGTTACTCTATTAGGAAATGTTCAGAACCCGAGTAATAAAGTAAATTAGTAGATTCATACATGTCTCTGTAATTAGTAATTTACATTACTCGGGACGCAGGGGTAGACCTCGTGTCAACCATGTCGAAAAGGAAGAAAGTGAAACCTAATTCCACGGATCGGTGTCGGTTCACACTGAGAACGGGAACAGTCTTAGCAACAATGAAGAGCACAACGAAGAGGGATTAGTTCTAGAGCCAATTATCAGGAAAACTATAGCTGAAGAAGTAGTCGCAGTTCTGAAGAGCATTCTACTAGCGGTGTTAACTGAGGCTCTAAAGACTGTTGAGTTTGAAAGAGGAATGGCCCCAAGGGTCGAGAACAGGAACAATGTGGAAACTGAGTCTGAAAGTGATGACTCCGACTAGGATTCAAGGCGCGGATGTGACTACAAGTCCTTCCGGAACTGTGACCCGCCGACTTTTGATGACAAAAAAGATGCCATTGTCGCATAATACTAGATTGACCATATGACTGCGATCATCAAGATGAGTGAATGTCGTGCTGACCAGGCGGTGAGGTTTGCCGCGCACTCTTTCACATTAGAGGCATTAATCTGGCGGGAGAATGTAAAGAAAGCAAAATTTGAAAGGGATATCGAGAAAAATGAAATGGGCCGATCTAAAGGTGTTGATCATTCAGAAGTTTTGTCCCCATAATGAAATGGATAAGGTAGAGGAAGAATTTGTGGAACTCAAGGCGGGTAGTATGACGCACCGTCAGTTCACCTCCACATTCAACGAACTGACTCAGTTGGTTCCACATCTGTTGAACACTAAGGAGAGGAAGATCAAATGCTACATCCTGAAACTATCTCCGAGAGTTCGCACGATTATCAATGCCAACACCCCTGGTCACTTTGAATTGGTGGTGGCATTAAGTGGAAATATCTCTGATGATGTGGTCGCCGAAGGCGCAACTCCCTCTGAAACTCAAAAGAAGTGGTCTAGCACCACTAAACACTCGGGCGATGATTGGTCTTCGTCAAAAAGCAAGAAGCCAAAGGTTGAAGAGAGAAATGTATGTGGTATGTGTGGCAAGGCACACTTGGGGGAGTGCATATTTGGACTGAATATATGTTACCGTTGTGGCAAAACGGGTCATATGTCTCGTGAGTGTCCTAGTGCCCCCAGTTCTGCAAGTTATGGGAAATGCCACAACTGTGGCAAATTTGGGCATTTCTCCAAGGAATGTCGCAAACCCAAGGCCGCTACCACTGATAAGGCTAAGGAAGCTGAGAAAGGGAGAGCAAGGACCAGAGCATACACCCTGACAGAGGAGGAAGCAAGGGGAGATCCCAATGTGGTGTCAGAAACGTTCATCCTTGACCACACCCTTATTTCTGTATTGTTTAATTCAGGTGCTAGTCAAAGTTTTATATTCTCTTCGCTCTGTAAAAGAATGAAATGCAAAACTACTAAGTTAGAACGGGCCTTTATTATAGAAACTGTTGTGGGTAGAACCACAAGAGTAATAGAACTAGCACACAACTACATGATAAAAATAGATGGCCATAGATTCCCCATTAGGTTATTTTTTATAGCCTTGGGAGGTTTTGATGTGGTTTTGGGAATGGATTGGCTATCTGCCAATGAAGCTCGGGTTGTATGTAAACAAAAGATAATTCAGCTCAAAGCTCCAAATGGTGACGAAGTTTAGGTTTACGAGGATCGTGACATCCTGCTGACGAATGTAATCTCAATGATTAAGGCAGAAAAACCTATGAGCCACGGATGCGAGGCCTACCTGGCATGTGTAATTAATAATGATGTGAAAGTGAAAGAGCTAAAAGATGTACCTGTGGTGTGCCATTATCCAGAAGTGTTCCCTGAGGACTTGCCTGGACTGCCGCCTGATTGGGAAACGTAACTCCAAATTGACTTGATGCCAGGTGCACAGCCTATGGCCAAAGCATCTTACCGACTAGCGCCATTAGAGATGAAAGATTTGATGATGTAATTGGAAGAGCTTCTAGATAAAGGTTTTATCAGACTGACCATTTCACCTTGGGGTGCTCCGGTGCTTTTCGTGAAGAAGAAAGACGGTGCCATGAGAATGTGCATCGATTACAGAGAACTGAATAAGCGTACAGTGAAGAACAAATACTCGCTACCCAGGATCGACGATCTGTTTGACTAGTTGCAAGGCGCAAGATGGTTTTCTAAGATCGACCTACGGTCGGGATATCATTAGCTGAAAATGAGAGAAGAAGATATACTAAAGATCCCGTTCTGCACGTGGTATGGGCACTACGGATTTTAAGTAATGTCTTTTGGGCTAACGAATGCCCCGACGACATTCATGGATATGATGAATAGGGTGTGTCGACTGATATTAGATCGATCAGTGATAGTGTTCATAGACGATATCCTCGTCTACTCAAAAAGTGAGGGCGACCACTCCTGTCACCTGCGGGAGGTGTTAGACAGTCTGAAAACGGAAAAGTTGTATGCAAAGTTTCCAAATGCGCGTTTTGGCTAAAAAAAATTCAATTCCAAGGACACGTAGCGTATGGCATTATGGTTGACCTAGCGAAAATTGAGACAGTGAGGGATTGGGAAATCCTGAAGACCTCGACCGAGATACGGAGTTTTCTGGGGCTGGTAGGCTATTACCGAAGGTTCATTCAGGATTTCTCAAAGATAGCTTCGCCTTTGGCAAAATTGACCCGCAAAGAAGTGAAGTATGAACGGGGTCAGACCTAATCGAAAGCCTTTGAAGAGCTAAAGAAGAAATTGAACCAAGCACCTAAATTAACCCTACCTGGCGGTAATGAAGACCTAGTAGTTTATTCTGATGCTTCAGGTCAGGGTTAGGCTGCGTGTTAATGCAATAGGGGAAGGTGATCGAGTATGCCTCGCGTCAGTTAAAGACACATGCAGTCAACTACTCTACTCACGATCTTAAGCTCACGACGGTTGTCTTCGCACGCATTAAAATTTTGGAGGCATTACCTTTATGGAGTCAAATGCACCATTTACTCCAACCATAAAAGTTTAAAATACATTTTCAAGCAAAAAGAGTTAAACATGTGACAGCGAAGACGGTTAGAATTGTTGAAGGATTATGACTGTAAAATCCTATAGCACCTAAGGAAAGTGAATGTTATGGCCGACTCCTTGAGTCGAAAGGAGACGGCAACTCCTATCAAGGTGAAGGCATACCAGTTGGTCGTGACTCCAAACCTCATGACTAAAATTAAACGTGCCCCGAACGAAGCTTTGAAAGAGGAAAATGTTAAACGGGAAAGAAAAGTGGGCCAGCAAGGAAAGTTAGAAACAAATACGTACGGTGTACAGACTCGGTTTGGGAGGATGTGGATACCCAAAGGTGGCGAGCTTAGAGTCAAGAATCTTGACAAGGCTTACATGTCTCGCTACTCTATCCACCCCGGCAACAATAAGATATACCATGATCTGAAGAAGGAGTACTGGTGACTCGGCATGAAGAACTATATAGCTGAATATGTGGGCAAGTGCGTAACCTGTTCTCAGGTGAAGGCCCAGCACCAGAAACCCTGTTGGAAGATGCAACCTTTATTCATTCCTGAATGGAAATGGGAACACACTACCATGGATTTCATAACCAAGCTACCGCGTACAGCTAAAGGTCATGATACCATATGGGTAATTGTGGATCAGTTGACGAAGAGTGCTCACTTCTTACCAATACGTGAGACTTTTTCATCCAAAAAGCTAGCAGAATTCTTCATTAATGAGATCATGACAAGACATGGTATGCCCTTGTCGATTGTGTCAGACCAGTACACGCGATTCAAACTCTCGAGGACATGCTCCGGGAATGTATTATTGATTTCAGTGGTAGCTGGGATAGTCACTTGCCTCTGGCGGAGTTCTCCTACAACAACAGCTATCATGCAACCATCGGCATGCCTCCGTATGAGATGATGTAGGGTAGGAAGTGTAGAACACCCGTCTGTTGGGGTGAGATTGGCCAGAAAGACTTCGCGAGTCTAGATGTGGTCAAAGCCACTTCCGAGAAGTTTGACCAAATCAAAGCCCGGATGAAAACCGCTAAAGATAGGTAGAGATCTTATGCGGATAAGAGGAGGAGGGATCTTGAGTTTCAAGTCGGGGAAAAGGTATTATTGAATGAGTCTCCTTGGAAAGGAATAATCCGATTTCGGAAAGGAGGAAAGCTGAGCCCAAGATTTGTCGGACCTTTTAAAATTTTGGCACGGGTTGGAGAAGTCGCGTATCGATTAGAACTGCCTGATGAATTGAGTGGAATCCATCCTACCTTTCATGTATTGCACTTGCGAAAGTGCCTAGCTAATGAATCGGCGCATGTACCACTCGACGACATCGAGGTAAACAACAACCTCAACTATATTGAGGAGCTCGTAGCTATTCTACACAGAAAAGATAAACGTCTACGTAATAAAGTCGTCCCACTAGTAAAAGTTCAATGGAAACATCGAAAAGGGTCGGAAGCCACGTGGGAGACTGAGTCAGAAATGAAGGAGTCGTACCGTCTGCTGTTTGACTTATGACCGGTTTTGAGGACGAAACCTTTTGTAAGGAAGGTAGACTTGTAACATCCCGAAAATAATAAAGAATATCGTGGGTCGGAAATAATGTTAAATAAAAAGGGCGGGTCTCGTAATAGAATAAAGAAAAGAAAAACAAGGATGGGCTCCTCAGGATCGGGCGAAGGAGGAAGCACTACAAGCCCTAGCAGCCCACACCTTTCCCATTTCAACCTTCACTCATACGATTTCTAGAGAGAGAGAGAGAAAGGGTCGGGCTTTGGATCAAGATCGCTACAAAGCATTCCTCCATCATCCACGTGAAGACTCTCCAAGGAATATCGTCGATCAAAGGTAACCTTCATCCCAGATCTGAGTTTCTGTATTTTAAGGGTTTTTGAAAGATTTTGATAAAAAGATGGAATCTTTACGTATGAAATGCGAAACCGAGCGTAGATTTAGCTTCACGATTGAAAATAGAACGTTTTAGAAGTAAAAATTAGCAAGCTTGAATGGTTTGAGTGTTGCCCGCTGTCTACATGCAGAAACCCTAAGTTTCTCCCCGAGAAGTCGACCGAGCGACACTATCGGGGAAGCGAAAATGTTCTTAACGCGAAATTGTCTAGTGTCGCATAATTAAGAGGAAACAAAACTAATATAGTTTCGCCCGAGATATAGTTTTGTTGAAAGAGTAGTTTCACTGAGTTAAAGGGAACGAAACTAGTATAGTCTCGCTTAGTGTTAAAGAATAAGAGAGCAATAGTTTTGCTCAGATTGATTGAGCGAAACTAACCTTAGTTTTGCTCTGAACAGAATAAAGTTTAGAACTAATTTAGTTTGACTATCACTTCAGATTCTCAAACGACGTCGAGTGGCTAGTTGATTGCACGTTTACACTAGCTAATCAACGGAGTCAAGAATCCCTATTTTTACTATTTTAGGGTGGTGTTCATATTCTAGTAGCGGGCGTTTATAATAAATGTATTTTATTACTTAAACGTAAATGGTAAGAAAGAAAAAGGTTTACTTAAGTAACGTTTTGTAAACAGTAAATGATTAACGAATGTGTTTATTTAACTATATGTTTTATAAACAGATGTAGGTGAAAGAGAATGGTTTATTTAACTATATGTTTTATAAACGAATGTGAATGAAAGAGAATGAGTTTATAACTATATGTTTTACAAACAAAAGGAAAGAATGAAAAGAGTTAAGTATGTTATGTTGCTTATATCTGAGTATGGTTACACCGAAGCAAGTCTTGAGGTAGTGGCATAGTCTTAGTGACTGTCACTACTCAAACCTATGGCAGTGTCATTGGATTAGTTGCATGCCTGCTATGAATAACTGGAACAATGCTCGGCAGGGCACTGTATCCGGATGTTGCAACTCGTTAACCGGGGGTAATGACGGTTACCCCCGTGATGACGATCACCAAAATAAGAATGTCGTGGAAGTCCGGTGAGTTTGGCCTTTGGACGTTGAGCCTTAGGGACTCTCACCAAAAAGAAAGAGATCCTTCATGGATGTAAAGTAACGAGTCCTTCGTGGACTGTAAGTAAAAGGGTCCTTTGTGGACCGTAATGTAATGTGTCCTTGAGGACTGTAATGAACGAAAGTAAAGAACGAACTTGTCCTTCGTGGACTTTAATGAACAAAAGTGAATGAATGAAATAAGTAATGGAGCACAGAAAGGGCTAAGTATAAATTCACATGTTGTATTGCAATATATCTACTTAGTAGTATAAAGTATGTTTAAAGTATGTTCAACGTATGTTTTCATTAAATAAGTACATGAACAACATGAGAAAGAAAGGTTACTTATTAAATATTTTGAAAACTTGAACTCACAAGCGTTAGCTAACTATTTTAGTGTGCACATTAGGTAACAAAGGAAAGAAGCATGTTTGAAGTTGAGTAAATAGAATGGATGGTTGCTGACTGCTGCTGATTGAGACTGACATCTCAATAGTTTTAATGATATGAATGTTGAATTGAAAGTTTTAATTGACTTTAAAATGTAATAGACTTCCGATGTTAAATGTTTAATGTTTATTCAAGGTTTAAGAACTATGCTTATGCTATGTGTGTCAACTGTGAGAGCTTCCCGGTTTGAGTTCTTAGAGCATTCACATCAGCTCCCCCATCTCTACCCTCATCTCTAAATTATAAAGAAAACATGAAAAATCATGTAATTTTACGCTCACATCAGCTCCCCCATCCCCATCTCCATACTCTATATTTTTAGAGGAAACTATAACCACTCTTTATATTTAGGGCTCATCATTCACCCCTTATTCATTATTTTATACTTTTTGTAAGTGTGTGTGAGTGGAAGAAATAGAAAAGGTAATAATAAATAAATAAGTACTATTTAATTGAAATAAGGAATAGATATGGAGAGTCTGATCTGAATTTTTTTAAAAAGTAAGATATAAATTTAAAAATAATAATTTTTAGTTAAATTATAGATATGGGGGAGCTGATGTGAATGCTCTTACAGATGAAACTCTGCATCCCTATATTGATTATTATATGTGTAGGAGATTTTCTTGTCATCATAGTGGTTTTTTTTCTTTTTTGGTAACTGAAATATAATTTTATAATCCTGTCTTTTAACATATTTATGAGCAACAAGTCTTTGATGAAATTCCCTGGTGAAGTATGAACCTATTTATAAATAAATAGGAAGCCAAAATGGTGTGAAATATCATTGTACCATTTTGTTAATACTTTAGTTTTATGTTTATAGTTGCAGTTAGTTAAAGTTGAGATTGTTTTTATCAGTATTTTATTCGTGGTGTACATTCATAGTTTGCTTGTGAAGTTACACTAAGCAACAATTATATTAATATATAATAAAAATTTCTACATTTATATGAATCAGTGTAAATTCACATATGAATCCACATTGTGAAACAAAGCTAGAATTAATGTTAATTCACAATATGAATTGAAATGTGAATTAACATGGTTCGTATGTGAACTAATATTTATCGAAGGTATATATTTAGAGTATAAATTTAATTATGGATCAATGTTAATTCATATATAAAGCAAATTCTAGTTCACATGTAATTAAATTGGACTTAAACTTTTTTTTATAGGTAAATTTCTTAATTCTTGTTACAAGTGGGACTTAAACCAATGATTTTCTTAAACCTTGGTGTTTCTAGAGGATTTTCCTCTACTATTGGGTAACAATCCATAAAACTAAAGTACTAAAAAAAGCTAGTGGCCTAGTGTATGGTGTTTACCCCTATAAAATTAATGTAGGTTATATAATATTTAGGTGTAAAAAATTATTGTTAAAAAAAATAAATAATTGATAAGTAAGTATACAAACTTAAACAAGAAAGAAAAATGTTTAAACAAATAAATAAATATTAAATAATGTTTCAGGTAAATCGTTAGATGAGGACCTCAAATTCATGGCTATGTGAAGTAGCTCCTTCAAAATAGTGAAAATTAAAAAAATGAAAGGTATGTTTTCTATTTCAATAGAGTAAATTACATATATCGTCCTTTATGTTTATACCCTTTTTTCAGATTGAATCATTTAGTAAAGAAATTATCAGGTATCATCATTTATTTTTAAAACCCTTGCACCCTATGTCCTTTACCACAAACGGCGTTAACTTTTATAGTTAAAACCCCTCACGTGGCCCCCACGTGAGGGCAAAACAGTCTTTAACCCTAGATCTTCATCTACCCTATCCAACCATCATCACCACCACCAGATCTTCATCATCTCCTACCCCCACCTCCTCCGCCTCATCTCCGACTCCTTCATCTCCACCTCCTCGCCCTATCCTTTTCAGCGCCACATATTAAATCTCCCATTTTAGGGTTTCTAGCTGTAACAACTCTTCATCTGACAAGCAAACATCAGCCATGGCTGAAAGAGGCGGAGAACGTGGTGGTTTCGACAGAGGTTTCTAGCTGTAACAACTCTTCCAACTGCCACCACCCTCTACTAAAAACCACAAATCCGACCACCGCTGCTGTTGGGTTCAACCCGACGGAACCCTAACGCCGATCTTAAGGTTTCACTTTGAGCATGGGAGAAGAATGGGGGTTGTGTGGCTAGAACGAAGGTTAATTGGGCGCCGAAGTTATGGGTTTAGGGTTTCTAAATTTCAATTTGATGGGTTTAGGGTTTCAATTTGAGGGCTGTGGGGGTGGTGACGGGTTCAATCGGCCATGATGAGCGACACTGGGGAGATGGTGGAGGGTGGTGGCAGTTGTAGGTGGCGGCTTTGTGTGGCGGTGGTTGTCGCTGGTGGAGGGTGGTGGCAGGTGGGGGTGGGGGTGGTGGTGGTGGCGGTGTTGATGGTGGATCTGAGTGGGTAAAGGGAGGGTGGTTTATGGCGGTGGTGATACTAGGGCGGTGGTCAGCTGGTGGTGGTGGTGGTGTTTGGCGGTGGTGGGCACCAGATTTTAGAGAGAGAGAGAGAGTTAAGAGAGAGTTGAGAGAGAAAGAGATGAGAGAGGGTTTATTATTTTTGTTTATATATATAAATATATATATATATATATATATATATGGGTAAAAAGACCAAAACACCCTCATGTGCAAGGCACATGAATAGAGTTAACTGAAAAACTTAACGCCCGTTAGGGTAAAAGACGTAAACCGCAACAAATTTAAACATAAAGGATGATACCTGATAATTTTTTTGCTAAAGGACTCAATCTGAAAAAAGTTATAAACATAAATGACGATATCCGTAATTTACTCATTTCAATATATGTGTGCCCCGAGTTCATCACAAAGATACCGAATTTTTTGACCAAGAGTAAAATATAAAAACAAAAGTTAGGCTAAGACGTACACAAGAAACAATAATAAATATGCAGTTTATGTAAACTTAAAGTTAAAAGGAGGCCTCCCAGCTACGTACATTCAGGCCTGAACACAGTTTATATAAGCTTAAAGGAGGCATCCCCGGCTACATGCATTCACGCCTGAACACACTAGTCCAGATACCATCTTAGATTTGGACTGGTCCTAAGTTTATGTTTGGGGCGGTTTTACCAAAACTGCATCAAAAAATACATTCCGAAAGACATTACTAGAAAATAACTATATTTCTTACAAAAGTTTTCGATAAATTACCGACAAAAGAAATTTCCCACAACTTAGCGACAACGTTCCAACAAAACAAAAACAAAAAAGTAAATATAAAATTTCCAACAATTTTCTGACAAAATCGCGACAAAAATATATTTTTTGCTATTCTGTCGCTAATTATAAGTTACTTCCAACGATCTACCGACAAGTTTCCTACAAATATAATTTTTATTTTTTAATTCGATTAATGTATTCATTAAATAAGTTAACTTATTTGTTTAATACTTTAAAAATAATTTTTTTTTATAAATTGTCGGAAAATCGTCGGTATTTGTATATACTTCCGACAAGTTTCCAACAAATTTAATTTTCATATTTTTTAATTCGATTAATATATTTATTAAATAAGTTAACTTACAATCGTCGGAATATTGTCGGAAATTACCGACGAAAGGCCTTTGCCGTAAATTCGTCAAAAAATTAGTCGGGAATTTGTCGAAAAATACATTTCCTACGAAGGTTTTTCCAATAAATACTCTTTTTAGGAAACTTGTCGCTAACGGCCAATTCTGACAAATTTCCCACAAAATCTGCTGTCGCAAATTTTTTATTTTTTTGGTAGTGACAGAAACCGCTTCAGAAAAAAAAAATTAACTGTCTCAAAAATGCTTCTTTTGAAGCGCTTTAAAATAACCGCTCAAAAATATGGTTTTTTGAAGCTATTTTAGGGTAACCGCTCCAAAAAATCACATATTTCAAATCTCACACCATATTACCTTGCAATTCACAGATCTCCACCGCTCCAAAAAAATCACATATTTTAGATCTCACACACATATTACCTTGGAATTACAGATCTCCCCATCCGTATTCACACACACATATTATCTCCATGTTTAGAGAGAAAAAAAATAGAGAGAGAGAGGCGTGCGATAGAGGAAGAGGGGAGCTAGCTGGCCGAACCCTAGCGACGACACCCCTTCATTGGTCACGACAATGATGATGGAAGTGGCATTGGGTGAAGCCTCGGAGACATTAGTGGCGACGGGATGGCTCGCGGTGGTAAGCGGCGGTGGGGAGTAACAGGTTCCATCGGACACAACAATGGCATCTGCCCTGTCCTTCCTCTTTGCGGTTGATTAGGTAATTGAGGTTATTTGAAGCGGAAATGCCACGATGCCCCTTTTACGAATCGCTCAAAAAAATAATAATAATAATACCTGGGACAGTTTTTGAAGCGGTCCGAAAACTGCTCGAAAGGGATGTTTTCAGCGTTCAAAAAAAATTGTGTACTAGTGACAGAAAGATAAAGTATTCAAAATCAGATATTCGAAAATTCAAATAACTTTTTTATAAAATTAAAATTAAATAGAATATATTTTATAAAAATTTATCCAAATATCTATAAAAATATATTTTAGAGTAAATTACACGAAAGGTCTCTATGCTATGTCAATATTTTGGATTGGCTCCCCAAGTATAAGAAACTAAATCTTTGCTCCCCGTGGTTTGACAATGGATAACATAATAGGTCCCCAGATTGGATGGCCGCCTATTTTCTCTGTTAAGTATATATGAAAATACCAGATTACCCCTGTGGATATATCCTAACACATTTAAAATAAAATAAGGGAAATTTTAGAGATACCGTCTACTTTTTGAACTACACCTGCCCTAACCGTCACGTATAGGGCTAAATGTGACGTTTATGGAACCAAATGTCACGTTTAGGGCACTCCGTCACCCTTATCCACCAGACTTTGGAATCAGCGCGCTAGAGAATGTTGGGATATGTTGGTGGGTTTTTTTTTAGGGTTGAGTTGGGTTTTAAGTTTGTGGTTGTGTATATGTCACATATAGGGCAATCCGTCACCCCTTACTTATTTTTTTTTAATTTAGTTTTTTGTTTTTATCACGTTAAAAGTTTGTAAAAATCGGTAGTTATAGTTTTTAAAATCCGGTTACCTCGATTATCGTTTTGAGATGTAAAAGTGAATAACGACTTATTTTTTTTTAATTTAGTTTTTTGTTTTTATCACGTTAAGAGTTTGTAAAAATCGGTAGTTATAGTTTTTAAAATCCGGTCACCTCGATTATCGGTTTGAGATATAAAAAATGAATAATGACTTATCTTTTGGTTTTTTAGTTTTTAACACGTTAAGAGTTTGTAAAAATCGGTATTTATAGTTTTTAAAATCCGGTCACGTCTTTTTTATTATAAAACTAGTTTTTGTTTTGATTTTCGGTTTTAAATGTAAAACTAGAAGTTTTTTTCGCGTGTTAAACTACTCGTAAATAAAATCACATATATAAACATCATATACAACCATTACAAACAACCAAACAAAGACAACAAAACCATATACATCCATTACAAACAATCAAACAAACACAACCAAATAAAATTGCATAGATAAATACAATGAGTTTGTACATATAAAACAAAAGTACAACTCTATCTAAACAATATATCTACCCCTCCATCTCGTCATCACCCTCCGCATCGGACCCACCCGCACCGGACGTGCTAGCACCGTCGTGGCCCAACCGCCGGGGTGGTGGTCTGAACAACGGCCTACCGGCGGCCCGATACTCCGCGACCGTGTCGTTGATGAGCCACTGCAGCATCTCCTCGATGCGCAAGACCCGGGCCTGCGTATCCCGAATCATATCTAGTGTGGCAGCAGGCAACGACACGACATGGTACACACGCGGAGGATGCTGTGGCGGCACTGGCTTGACCGCCGGCTGAACCGGCTCATCCCCCCGCCGGCCAGCTCCTCAATCTGGACCTCGTGCGCAGCTAGTGTGTCGGGGTCCACCAACGGCTCGGTCACCCAGGCCTCCAACACATCATATCTCCTCACCAAACGCCATTGCCCGTCCAGGAACGTCCGGGAGATCCTCATCCCGGTCGCCGTGGCTCGGCCTGCCACGCGCGGGGGAACCACAGCCATAGGTAGCTCTGCCATCGCATGAGCGTATCCCAGGCCTCTGGCGATCTGCGACACGATGTTGCCGCCGCCCAACGCCCCTCGTGACTGCCTGTGATAGTAACCGGCAAAGTAATCCACGAGACCACGAGCGAGGTGGCAGGGTGTGTGTGTGAGTAGACATCGAAGATAGAAGAGGTATATGGCGGTGACCCTATGTGATAGACCCTGCTATCGGCCCCAAACGCATGGTCACCAATCACAGGCTACAGACCCGGTGTGCGTCATCTGCCCCCATATAGATAGCCGTGGTGTATATCGGATCCCGAGTCTCCTCCTCGGTATAGAGGTTGCTGACAACAGCAAACCGTCTAAGGGACATACGATGCACAACCCCGAACATGCGAAAACTAACCTCCGCATCCACCCGTCCCTCCGCAATATCAATCTCGTCCAGCTCTGGCAATCCCGGCTCACGCGGCCGGAACACAAATGTAGAGTACACCTCGAGGGTAAGCTCTCGGTGTGCGGGCCAGCCCATAGTAAATAAACTATCCCAAGGGCTATCCTGTCCAATAATTGATGTCGCCCTCGCTAGCTCGCCAACCTCATCAAACCACTCCCGTGACAAAACGGTGTTGGGCTCCACCTTCCTCCCTCTAA
Organism: Smallanthus sonchifolius; assembly: GCA_023525975.1. Taxonomy (NCBI): domain Eukaryota; kingdom Viridiplantae; phylum Streptophyta; class Magnoliopsida; order Asterales; family Asteraceae; genus Smallanthus; species Smallanthus sonchifolius. The sequence goes on along the minus strand of CM042028.1, from coordinate 11,769,907 downwards.
GAGCCATAAACCGTCGGTGTGCTGGAGTACCCGCCTCAAACTGAAGGTGCGGGTAATCGTCAATCCCTAGAATAAATCCCTGCTGCTTATCCTCGGAATTAGACATATCTGCGCATGAATCCGTATTTATAATTAATTAAAATCTTTGTTAAACTAACGTTTAGGGTTTACGGTTTAAGGTTTAGGTTTACTGTTTAAGGTTTAGGTTTATGGTTTAAGCTTAATTAATTAAATTATTATTATAAGATTATATTATTATTATTATTACTATTATTATTATAAGATTATATTATTATTATTATTATTATTATAAGATTGTATTATTATTATTATTATTATTATTATTATAATAAGAAGATTATATTATTATTATTATAATTATTATAATAAGATTATATTATTATTATTATTATTATAAGATTATATTATTATTATTATAATAAGATTATATTATTATTATTATTATACACATACACACACATATACACACACATATACACACACATACATACACTTATACAACACATATATACACATACATACACATATGCAACACACATATACACACACATACATACACATATACAACACATATATACACATATACACACACACACACATACATACACATACATACACATATACAACACACATATATACACATATACCACCGTAAACCACCGTAAACCGTCGTAACCCGCCATAAACCACCATAAACCTACACTAGATCTAAGGGCAAATCTAACAAATCTAAGGTATTTATCGGTTGAAAACGATAAAATTAGGGTCGTAAAATTACTTACCTGGTTGCGGTAGTCGTCTCCGGCGGTCTTCTTCTCTGGCGGTCGTCTTCTCCGGCGGTCCTTGTCTCCGGTGGTTGCGGTGGTGTGTGAGATAGAGACGGTGGTTGCGGTGGTGTGTGAGAAAGGCGGTGAAGGTGGTGGAGGAAGACGGTGGTGTGAGGAAGAAGGTGACGGGTTGCGGTGGGGGTGGACGATGGTTGCGGTGGTGGTGTGAGGAAGCGGTGACGGGTTCTGTGGGTTGTGAGGTCTATATGTAACAGATACGAAGCAACCGTCACGTATGGACCTAAACGTGACCGCTATGGGATTCCCATCAAGGTTACCTATGGACCTAAACGTGACCTTTAACCTTTATTGGGATTCCCATAAAGGTCACGTATGGACCTAAACGTGACCTTTAACCTTTATTGGGATTCACATTTGACAGAGATGTCTGTCACCCAAATAATATCCACAAAGGTCACGTATGGACCTAACGGTCACCGTTCAGTGTTCACCTTTTTAATTTTAGATCACCTTTCGACCTACCCGTCACCTTTTGATGTGTACGGGTCGCGTTTCATTACCGTTTATGCGCACCTACATACACATATTGATCACAAATCGTCTTCAAATACGTTCGTATATATACATATATATAGTCATATTACATACATACATGCATGCATGCATACATACATACATCCATCCATACATACATGTATACATCCATCCATCAATCCATACATGCATGCATGCATACCTACATACATCCATACATACATACATACATACATCCATAGATACATACATACATACATATAGTCATATTACATGCATACAGACATACATACATACATACATATAGTCATATTACATACATACATGCATGCATACATACATACATATAGTCATATTACATACATATATGCATATTACATACATACATGCATACATACATATAGTCATCTTACATACATACATGCATCCATACGTACATACATACATACATATAGTCTTATTACATATATACAGGCATACATACATATATGCATATATACATACATACATGCATGCATGCATACATACATGCATCCATACATACATACATACATACATGCATGCATGCATACATACATGCATCCATACATACATACATACATACATCCATACATACATTTACCGTTTATGTATGTATGTATGTATGTATGTATGTATATATGCATGTACGTATGTATGTATGTATGCATGTATGTATGTATGTATGTATATTTGTATGCATGTATGTATGTAATATGACTATATGTATGTATGTACGTATGGATGTACGTATGTATGTATGCCTGTATGTATGTAATATGACTATATGTATGTATGCCTGTATGTATGTAATATGCCTGTATGTATGTAATATGACTATATGTATGTATGTACTATGACTATATGTATGTATGTATGCATGCATGTATGTATGTAATATGACTATATGTATGCATGCATGCATGGATTGATGTATGTATGTATGCATGTATGTATCTATGGATGTATGTATGTATGCATGTATGTATGGATGTATGTAGGTATGCATGCATGCATGTATGGATTGATGGATGGCTGTATACATGTATGTATGGATGGATGGCTGTATACATGTATGTATGTATGCATGCATGCATGTATGTATGTAACATGACTATATATATGTATATACGAACGTATTTGAAGATGATTTGTGATCAATATATGTATGTAGGTGCGCTTAAACGGTAATGAAACGCGACCCGTACACATCAAAAGGTGACGGATAGGTCGAAAGGTGAGCTAAAATTTAAAAGGTGAACTCTGAACGGTGACGGTTACGTCTAAATGTCACGTAAAAATCTCGGATATACGTGACGGTTAGCCTGTAAACGGCACCTAATAATAATAATAATAATAATAATGGTGAAGGTTTGGCTCAAACGTGACATTTGGCCAATATCCGTCACCGTTAGGCCCAACCGTGACGGTTGTGGATATTATTTGGGTGACAGACATCTCTCTGGCAATAAAGGGATAATGGTCACATTTAGGTCCATACGTGACAGTTTGTCTCTGGCAAATGTGAATCCCAATAAAGGGTTAACGGTCACGTTTAGGCCAACACGTGACGGTGATGTAAGCCAATACGTGACGGTTAGTGCCAAACGTGACGGTGATGTTTATTACGGTGACAGACATCTCTGGCAAATGTGAATCCCAATAAAGGTAACGGTCACATGTAGGCCAATACGTGACGGTTTGTCTCTGGAAAATGTGAATCCCAATAAAAGTAAACGGTAACGTGTAGGCCAATACGTGACGGTTGCATCCGTTATATATAGACGCAGAGAGCCAGCATAACTCTCGTATCGTATGCTGAAACCGCCAGAGAAGAACACCATCGCCGGAGAAGAAGACCACCGCCCTACCCACACTTTCCAACTGTGAACATCCTCGAACAAATCTCACCGGAGCCACCTCTTGGCGGTGCAAACCACACCGGTATGTCTTCTTCTCATCCGTAATTGAAATCCATACCTTTACAATTATTTATCAACGTTTTTCTTCTGTTTTCCATTCATGGTTGGTTCCAATGTTAAGTCTCGAAAATTTCCCATGGAGACTCCATCATATCTGACCACATTTTTTTTATTTTAAAAGTTATTTACTTTATTTTATTCAAAAATCAAGGAAACATGGTGTTTGATATTTTAGTGTTTACCAGTAGCATGATGGAAGTTGTATGGGTAAAACGGTTGTGCGTGAGGATTTAATGGACGTCGATGCTCCATTATTAGTAAAATAATAGAACTAATAATGGAGCATCGACGTCGATTAAATCTTCACGCACAACCGTTTTACCCATCCAACTTCTATCATGCTATTGGTCGAACATTAAAATGTCAAACACCATGTTTTCATGATGGAATTTTTCGAGACTCAACAATGGAACCAACCGTGAATGTGAACGGAAGAAAAACGTTTATAATAAGCGTAATAATTGTAAGGGTGTGGATTTCGAGTACGGATCAGAAGAAGATATGCCGGTGTGGTTTGCAGCGGCAATAGCCGGCTCCGGTGATATTTGTTCCAGGATGTTCAATAGGTCACGTATAGGGCGATCCGTCACCCTTATACGTTCGTATATACATACATATGTCACGTGTAGGGTGATCCGTCACCCTTATACGTTCGTATATACATACATATGTCACGTGTAGGGCGATCCGTCACCCTTATACCTTCGTATATACATACATGCATGTAACTGTCACGTGTAGGGCGATACGTCACCGTTATACATTCGTACATACATGCATGCATGCATGCATGTAATATGTCACATTGGTGGGTATGGTTGAGTTGGGTTTTAGGGTTTTGGTGGTGTATATGTCACGTATAGGGCGAATCGTCACCCCTTCCTTTTTTTTTTAATTGTAAGTGTTGACACTTTTGATATATGATGTGTTTATACTTAAAATATTATACATTGTAAGATTTTATAGCAACTACAAAGATACATTAATACATAGGCTATCCTGATATAGTAATACTGGGGACGGGCTGGTGGCCTAGTAGGCGATCCATCATTGTAACGTATTGGTTTATACGATCCTGGTACATAACTTGCCATTCCAGTGCGTTTGTAAATGATCGCGGTTAACAACGGCTAGTGCTACAATAGAATATCACATTCGGCACTAGGTATTCCCCAACCAATTTTAGGGTGATAAAGTGATCGCGGTTAACAACGGCTAGTGCTATAACTGGATACTCAAAGCACGTGTCTGGTCGTGTTCTCACCGGGAAAAAAGACTGGCTGCCAAATAAGCCTATAAAATGTACAACACAATTGAATGTTTGAGAAATTATGAGTCCATGGGCGGGAAAGCTCAGCCAACGATTCTCGGGTGCGGGTTCAACCGTGTCAAACCAATCTAAGCTGTTACGAACAGTGTCATAGAATCCAGGCATCTCGCGGTTCAAATTGGGCAGCCAATACGAAATGTTATTGTCCATTTCCGTCAGCATTTTTCGCCTAACCCACGCCCACTCATTTTGGTCCCTTCCTAAAGCCACAGCGATCCCCCAAAAACCGCAGTTACCATCTGGCCACACATCTTTTATTTTTGAAACGTACTGGTGAATCCATTGGGGGAGGCTATCCTTAAACCGCATAATTTTCAACACGTGGTTAGGTTTCAACATTAAAGGAAACCCTAGGTCAGCTCCTGTCGCTGTACCTTTGAAGCAGACTTTAATCGATTAGGACAGTTGTTGGGCGTCTTAAACTGTGACTGGGGGGTATAGGAGCTGTGCCTCGCCGGTCCAGGCATAGTTTGTTCTCTCGTAGTATACGAGCTGTGTCTCGCGGTGTCAGGCGTAATTTTCAGTGACGTCTTGGCATCCGATTTTCTCTGTTGCTGATTAAGATTTGGACAACCACGAGGGTCCTGATGTACCTCAGGCTCTTTTTTTTTTGCCTGTAAACACTTTCATACATTTTCTTAAACAAACTTCTTTTTACGTGGCGGTAGGGTGACGACATAACCTTTTGTTTCACGTCGTGAAACTTCTTTTCATAGTCGGGTTCTGGCACCTGGGCGTATGCCGACTTGAAATTAAGCTTCCTAAAGTGTGCGTCTACCGCTTCGGGTGGAATAGGTTTGACTGGATTAAAATAGTTAGTGAACAATAAGCAATCATATGACAACGGTAAAAAAAATGTATTTCAAGTATAGATAACCTTGGTTGATGTGTTCCTCCAAACGACAAGCACATAGCAAGCCCATGGACGTGGAAAACTGGTGTCCACATGTACCTCCTGTATCCAGCATCCTTTCCATTATCGCCATCTCTTTTTCAAGAAGTTCAAGACACCTAATAGACACCTTATAATGTAATCCGAAAACACTTGCAGTCGATGGACCTTTAATATCTCAATGCGGGACTCCTCGAAGGTTTTGGAGATTTCAATCTCCTGGCCCCGTACAACTTTACTGACATATCCGACAAGTGTGTGCAATGTATTGTTGGTCCCTGTAAGGTAACTCTTAAAGTTGGCATGTTGGCCCTCGACTCTATTAGTTGTATGTTCACAAAAGTTGGGCGGTCGTACATCCAACAAGAAACAAAATTTTGTTTGTACGGACCCAACCAACTATTACAAATATATTCCCAGACCTCTGAAACAAAGAAAAAAGAAAAATTATGAAATGAAAAAATAGATTTTTATAGAAACATTAAGTATGAAAATCTTACCCTGTTTACCGTCTTCATTTAATTTTTCCTCCATCTTCCTGCAATTATAATCGTACAACGCGTCCGTGGGAGACTCACACAGAACCTTCCACCAGTATGAAAAATCTTTCCAAATGTTGACTTTGAAAAGGCCTTTCCACCTTCTGGTGATATTCTCCATGATGTTCCACCTGCATAGGTTTTTAGAAGCACCCGGGAAGACTATGTCACACGAACTCATTAGGGCTAGGTCCCTGTCTGTGACAATGACGCGTGGCTCCACACACCCATCGAGCATATCTTTGATCCGCTAAAGGACCCATGTGAATTTGTCCTGTCGTTCCCTCGATATAAATGCGTGCGCAATACAAAACGACTTCGATGTCGACGTCACACCAATAAACTGAACAAAAGGAATGTCGTACATGTTGGTTTTGTACGTCGTGTCTACCAACATCAAGTGCGGGAAGGTGCGCCACATTTTATAGGAGGTAGGATGACAACAGAAAATATCTTCCACGACATTTGTGGAGGGATTCTCCCGGGTTTGATACACGAACTCTTCAGATTGTAGTAAGTTTTCAAGTTCCTGCATTGGTGTCAGGCCTATTTTACTTTCGGCCCTAATCTTCGCTGTGGCGTTGTATATGTCCTGAACAACACATCTGCTACCGGGAAACTCTCCCCGTACGGCTGCAAGAATGTGACGTGCACGCACATGCTGCCGGTGTAACCTCTCAGCCAGATCAATTTCCCCGGCGCACATCTTCCTAAGCTACGCGTGGCCCTCCTCAAATACAACAGGATCGTGGGTGTGTGTCTCGTATGACACGTCCAACCTCCAACTATTACTCTTTCCGATGTACCTCCCTACGAGCTTAAAGGGACATGATTTTTTTACGCTCCCAGTACGCCTGACTGTGCCCCTGCATTTAGGTTCCCCACCACGATTGCATCCGAGTTCCACATCTTTTTTCCTTGACCGACTGACCACAATGACGCACCCATGCTCGCGTCCTCTCTTCTTAGCCCAATCCACCATATCCTCACGAGAATTAAAATACTGAAATAGTTAGAAGGTCAGACTTAAAACGTAGTACATAAAACAAATAGATAAACAATTTAAACGAGCGAAAGAGTTGTTGTCATACTTTGTCTGTTTTATATGAAACTGTCGCCTAGCGTATGCGATCATCGTCAAATGCATTCTCCGCATCCCCATCGTTTCCTTTCAAATGAACGGAAGACTCACTGTCATCTGTGTCATTCCTATGGAAACTATCCGACACGTGTGTAGGTTCTGGTTGTGACCGGTACGAGAAATGTTCATAATCCGGTTCTGGTTGTGACCGGCACGACATATGTACGTAATCCGGTTCTGGTTGTGACTGGCACGAGAGATGTACGTAATCCGGTTCTGGTTATGACCGGTATGAATGATGTCCGTAATCCGGTTCTGGTTGTGTCCGGTACGACCCTTGACCGTAATCCGTCGGTCCAAATAGTGACATGTACGCCTCTTGACTGTAATTCGGTAATGGTTGCTGCTGCGACGACTCTTGACCGTATGTATTCAACGGGTTGGTTTCCCCTCCCCCCCCCCCCACGAAGGGTGACTCTCGAATACGAAATACTCCTGAAAACGTAATGGCCGGTTAGATACCCGGCGTAAAATAAAGACTTGCACACCCCTAAGTTTACCCGTCCCAGTAGAACCCTTAATAAAATAAAGACTTGTTAAACCTGGTTCAGATCTTCGAAGGTTGGCTCCTCATTCAAATCTGGAAGCTTCGACTTCTGATAAGGATCTCCCGAACTCGACATCGGTGTCAGGCGTGAAACAAAAAAAACAGCGGTGTCCTAACAACAAATAACCACAACCAAGAACTCAAACACGCACTTTCATCTATACTTTCTGTTCTTTTTAATTATGGTGAAAATGGTAGTGTCGGGTTTGTGTATGATGGTGGGTTTAGTATGATGAAAGTGAGTGGTGAGAGTTGTGGATTGTGGGTTTAGTGTGATTAGAGTTGTGTTTGATTTTGGGTTTAGTGTGTGAGTGAGTGGTGAGAGTAGTGTTAATATAAGCTGAATCTGCAACCTAACCGTCACGTATAGGTCCAACGGTGACGGTTAGGTCAGGTGTCCGACAACACTGTCAATGTTAACTTTCTGTCAAAACAACCTCGTACACAACCGTCACGTATTGGCCTATACGTGACCGTTAGGTTCCCTTTTGCAGACTGCAAAACCTCGTATCAACCTTGTATCATCAGTGTCCTTTTTATTCCCGGACTCACGAGAGACATACCGTCACGTTTATGCCGATACGTGACAGTTTGGGTAACAACCGTCACGTATAGACCTATACGTGACGGGTAGGTCAGGTGTGAAAAAAAACTAGCGGTGTCCCCAGCACAACCCTAAAATAAAATAAGTTATTAAATGGTGGGACCCAACACATCTTCTTCTTGCTTAATAAACCCTAAAACCACTTCTTCCACCAAGCTCAGATCTCCACCCCGTCTGCTGCGTTCACCACCACCACACTGCACCATCACCTCCGAATCCTCCCACCGCACCACCTCTTGAATCCTCCCACCGCACCACCTCCACCATCGATTAAGAGGCAACAAATGGTGAAGGGAGATGGTCGCCTGAAACCACCGCGGAACCACGTTTCTGGCCAAGAGAAATGTAACCTTTCTGATTTTCATGTTTTTCCTATTTATTTTCTGCCGTGCAATAAAAGACGATTCCGATTCCAACCTTACATTCATTGTTCATGTGCAATAACAAGCATACACGCATCTATTATATTACAATATTAACTAAAACCATCTTACAAACCTCGAGGACCAAACTTGACCAAAACTCAAAACAACATCAATATTACAAAACTACAAGGACTAGTCTTGAAATTTCCAAAAACCTACACAAGCACGGTCGTGCTTAGTCCTAAGCACGGTCGCGCTTGTGCCATGACCACGGTCGTGCTTAACTTTAAGCACGGTCGCGCCTGAGATACAGTTTGACTCTGAAAAGGTCAAACCGACTCAAATCTTGTCCAAAAATAGATTCAAACGAGTTTTAGAAACCGCGGGACTTGTAGAAGAAGTTACTCGACCAATTAAGCCTAAAACCCGACCAAATACACGTCCAATCGTCCGAATTCTCGCGACTTCGGCCGAACTTTCCTTATCAAATCAAATCTCGTAATTATGACCAAATCAAGACAAATCAAACCACAATATGGACTTCGTACGACTACTATAAGATTCTACAACCCTCAATTCGTCTAAACAACATCTCTAATTCTCTGTCGATCAAGAAAAAGCCGCGATTCTTTTCCGTAGCCGTCTGCACTGGTTGCCCATTCAAAACAGGTTAGTAATAGGTCATTAGGATCGTCTCTCCAAGCTAATCGAAAGCCCTAACCTAATTCGTAACCGCATTACACGATTTTACCGAATTAAATCTGAGTTTTGATAAATAAATGGTTTTAATCAAACTACACGCTAGACGTGTTATAAATCCAATTAAATAGTATGGTTGGATTCGCAAACAATTAATCAATGAAAACCTTAAGTTTCTAATCAGTTTTAATACAAGAATCAGGCGAATTGTGTCTGAAAAGGAACAGACACGGTCGCGCTCATCAATGAGCGCGGTCGTGCCTGACTAAGCACAGTCGTGCCCGAGAGAGGCCCGGTCGTGTTTATCGAACAAACCAAGTCCTGACCTAGTCAAACCCTAGACGCGGTCGTGCCGGGTACGAGCACGGTCGTGTCTTATGAACAGACTCTTGTTGTGACTTCTAACCAACCACGGGCGCGTTACCGACCAAGCGCGGTCGCGTACGAGCCGAGCACGGTCGTGCCGTATACGAGCACGGTCGTGTTCATCCTTTAACAGAATCTTTTATTTAATATATTTTATATTTTAATCAGTTTTAATGTTATAAAAATTATTTTATAAAATATCCAGAACCAAGTATTGTTTATTAAAGATCGGTTACTTAATCTTTCTTTAAATTAAAATCAATAAAATACTACAAGTTTATATAATTATTTTTGTGAACAACAATATATTCCATACGTTTTGTCTTTAACCAATATTATTTATTTAAACTTATATTTTAAATAAATAAATATTCTATTACTATTGATTAAATAAATAGTATATTTAAACAAACCTTAAACTTAAACAAATCCGCTTCCGACATCGAATAATGCAACTCAATAATACGTAATCATATATTGTTCAATAGGTCGAACCTAGCAATCCGCAACACACCGCCGTTTCCCATTTGCTTGTGCAATCTATACGCTACATAACACGTGAGTTACATAGCCCCTCTTTTACTCTATTTTACAAACTTTTGGGGTGGAACATGCGTTCTATTTGCATGTTTTCAATTATACACATATACAGTTCCATCCTATGCATGTATACAATTTTGCGCTTTGCGCTTGAGTACTAGTTGTAGGCCAATTATTATGCTCTTCATGTACAATCATTAACTATCAGCCGACAGTAAACAGTGATAGATCTATTGAGTCTGACAAACCCACCCAGGTAGGGTGACTGTTACTGACAACACAATTTTGCGTGCAAGTTACAAAGGTTTGATTGTATAGGTCACATGATAGTTTCTCTCCATAATTGCCTTAATTGTCATGTTGTATTGAACTGTATGCACACAACACGTATTTTTCTATCACACAATAAAACCTATGTATTCTCACCAACTTTTTAGTTGACTCTGTTTTAACCATGTTTCAGGTACCAATGTTTGAAGTAATCAAGATATGCTACACATAGGATTTTTGGACCTAGAATTCAATTAAACCAGTTTATTTTATGTAATTTACATTTTCGTTTCGTGGATTGATTGTGTTTTGATTAAACTTGTTGATTGCAATGAAAACAATTATTTAATATTCAAACTTTAGCAAACCATGAGCAATGAATAGTCTGCACGCTTCACGCCCCGACGTTTCCGCCGTTGGTTGGGGTGTGACAGATTGGTATCAGAGACTTGGTTATAGGGAATTAGGTTATTAGACACCTTTGACCTAGACTATAACTTTAGGATACCCACTTATGCCATGCTTCATGATTTATGTGCTACATGCTATGTGCTACATGCTATGTGATATATGCTAAATGTTTTATAGGTATATATAAATAACAACTTAAATAAACAATATCCCTACCCATATCCTAAACCACATATCCTTCATGCCTGCTTCCGTGTCATCATCAACATAGTTGGTGGAACGTCAAATTTCTTTTTTTTACACCCGTTAAGGTTTTTAGACTTTGTTTAATTGTTAAAGGACACGTGCAATCTGGAAGAGTGACACTTGTATTCTGGGCTTTCTGTCCAGGAAAGTATTTCATATAAATCCCAATCAACCGAGGGATCAGTATGCTTTCCTGGGAATTCCCGGGATGAGTGTTTACTTATAGGCTAAAGCACGTCTCCTTGATAATTATCTGAGTTTAAATTAACCTTAATATGTCATAGTACTCGAGTGATTATGTCACTATTTGAGTACAATCCGAACTATGAATTACTTATCTATTTATCCTTCTATTTAATCCAAGAAATTCTCACAACTCTTATTGTGTCTAAATCTGTAGAATGCCTCCCCGTCGTGACAACAGCAACAACAGCAATAACACTGACCTGGCTGCTCTACTCACACAGCTGGTGAATCAAATTACCCAAGCCAACAACCCTAATGGCCATGCCAGTGGGAGTGCTAATACTGGAGGTGGTGGTGGTGCCAACCCGCCACAATGCACCTTCAAACACTTCAACTCCTGCAATCCCCTCAAATTCTATGGCAACGAAGGAGCCACGGGCCTCCTTCAATGGTTCGAAAGCATTGAGAGCACTTTCCTCAATAGCGACTGTCCCGACAACCTCCGTGTTCGTCATGCTACTAGTGTCTTTCAAAAAAGGGCGCTTACTTGGTGGAATGGTGAGAAAAGGACTAGGGGAGTGGATGTAGCAATGGCACTGCCGTGGGATGAGTTGAAGAGGATCATGACTGAGGAATTCTGTCCTCGAAATGAGATGAAAAAGCTGGAAGCGGAATTTTGGGATCTTGCTCAAGATAGTGGTGAAAGCTTAGCATACACCACCCGTTTCCACGAGCTGAGTCTACTTGTGCCACACATGGTTGAAGAGGATCAGAGACTTGGGATGAGTTGAAGAGGATCAGAGACTTGGTTATAGGGAATTAGGTTATTAGACACCTTTGACCTAGACTATAACTTTAGGATACCCACTTATGCCATGCTTCATGATTTATGTGCTACATGCTATGTGCTACATGCTATGTGATATATGCTAAATGTTTTATAGGTATATATAAATAACAACTTAAATAAACAATATCCCTACCCATATCCTAAACCACATATCCTTCATGCCTGCTTCCGTGTCATCATCAACATAGTTGGTGGAACGTCAAATTTCTTTTTTTTACACCCGTTAAGGTTTTTAGACTTTGTTTAATTGTTAAAGGACACGTGCAATCTGGAAGAGTGACACTTGTATTCTGGGCTTTCTGTCCAGGAAAGTATTTCATATAAATCCCAATCAACCGAGGGATCAGTATGCTTTCCTGGGAATTCCCGGGATGAGTGTTTACTTATAGGCTAAAGCACGTCTCCTTGATAATTATCTGAGTTTAAATTAACCTTAATATGTCATAGTACTCGAGTGATTATGTCACTATTTGAGTACAATCCGAACTATGAATTACTTATCTATTTATCCTTCTATTTAATCCAAGAAATTCTCACAACTCTTATTGTGTCTAAATCTGTAGAATGCCTCCCCGTCGTGACAACAGCAACAACAGCAATAACACTGACCTGGCTGCTCTACTCACACAGCTGGTGAATCAAATTACCCAAGCCAACAACCCTAATGGCCATGCCAGTGGGAGTGCTAATACTGGAGGTGGTGGTGGTGCCAACCCGCCACAATGCACCTTCAAACACTTCAACTCCTGCAATCCCCTCAAATTCTATGGCAACGAAGGAGCCACGGGCCTCCTTCAATGGTTCGAAAGCATTGAGAGCACTTTCCTCAATAGCGACTGTCCCGACAACCTCCGTGTTCGTCATGCTACTAGTGTCTTTCAAAAAAGGGCGCTTACTTGGTGGAATGGTGAGAAAAGGACTAGGGGAGTGGATGTAGCAATGGCACTGCCGTGGGATGAGTTGAAGAGGATCATGACTGAGGAATTCTGTCCTCGAAATGAGATGAAAAAGCTGGAAGCGGAATTTTGGGATCTTGCTCAAGATAGTGGTGAAAGCTTAGCATACACCACCCGTTTCCACGAGCTGAGTCTACTTGTGCCACACATGGTTACACCTCTGTCTAGGTGTATTGAAAAGTACATTGGTGGTCTACCTAGACAAATTCAAGATACTGTGGTAGGAGGAAATCCTGCTACTCTGGAGGATGCTATCCGCTTGTCAGCCACACTTACTGACAACCATGTTAAAGCGGGTACACTTACAAGAAAGGGTGCCAAGAAAGTTCCTGACACAATAACACCTCCCGCTCATGTCAAAGAAGTCCAAACTGATCCATACCGCAACATTAGGAAGAGAAAGGTCAAGAACTGTGCTGTAATCACTCCGGCTGCTCCAGTGAATCAAGTTGCACCCATGGCTCAAAACCCAGCAAAGAAACCCTATGGGGGCAACCACCCACTTTGCAACACCTGCAACTATCATCACCCTCCAAACATACCTTGTCGCCTTTGCAACCACTGCGGGAAACATGGCCACACAGCCAATATTTGTCGAGCCAAGGCACTTGCCAACCAAACCAACCCAGCAAATCAAGCCAATCAACAAGCAACTAACCAAGCCATCCCATCCATTGCAAATGGACGTGCTTGCTTCGAATGTGGCGACCCGAACCACTTCCGTAACCAGTGCCCAAGACTGGGCAATGTTAACCAAGGCGGAACTCGTGGGCGTGCTTTCAACATCAACGCCAATGAGGCTCAGGCCAACACTGATGTGGTTAACGGTACGTTCCTTATGAATAATCGTTATGCTTCTATACTATTTGATACCGGAGCCGATAAAAGTTTTGTGTCACTAGACTTCGAACCGTTACTTGCAAAAACCCGGTCTAAACTAGAGAAAACCTTTACCGTTGAGGTAGCCGATGGTAACACCGTTACAATTGACACCATCATTTATGATTGCTCCCTAGAACTAAATAAACACACTTTTCCAATCAACCTCGTACCAATGCCATTAGGGAGTTTTGACGTCATCATAGGTATGGACTGGTTGTCGAAGCACCATGCCGAAGTCATGTGCTTTGAAAAATGCATCCGTCTACCACTCCCATCCGGTGAAACGTTGAAGGTCTTTGGTGAGAAACCTTGCAAAGGACTCAAACTAATGTCATGCATTACCGTCCAAAAGTATATACGAAAGAAGTGCATGGTTTTCCTAGCCCATGTTATCCAAAAAGAAGACAAGAAGAGGAGTGTACAAGACATCCCCATCGTTCGGGATTTTCCTGAAGTTTTTCCTGATGACTTACCAGGTCTTCCACATGTTCGGCAAGTGGAATTTCGCATCGATCTTGTACCTAGAGCAAACCCGGTGGCTAAAGCTCCATACCGGCTTGCACCTTCCGAGATGCAAGAACTTGCAAGCCAACTTCAAGAACTCGCCGACAAAGGTTTCATACGGCCGAGTCATTCACCGTGGGGTGCACCAGTCTTGTTTGTTAAAAAGAAGGATGGTTCATTCCGCATGTGTATTGACTATCGAGAACTCAACAAACTTACAATCAAAAACCGCTACCCTTTACCTAGGATTGACGATCTCTTCGATCAACTCCAAGGTTCTATCTACTTCTCTAAGATTGATCTTCGATCTGGTTATCATCAACTCCGTGTGCAAGAGGAGGATATTCCCAAGACCGCCTTCCGAACAAGATATGGTCACTACGAGTTCATGGTTATGCCTTTTGGGCTAACCAATGCACCTGCTGTTTTTATGGACCTCATGAATCGCATGTGCAAACCATATCTTGACAAATTTGTGATCGTGTTCATTGACGACATCTTGATCTATTCCAAGACCAAGGAAGATCATGAGCAACATCTTAGGTTGATTTTGGATCTCTTGAAAAACGAACAACTATACGCCAAGTTCTCCAAGTGTGAATTTTGGCTAAAAGAAGTTCAATTTTTGGGTCACGTTGTCAACGAAAAGGGAATTCATGTTGACCCCGCCAAAATTGAAGCTGTTAAGAATTGGAAAGCTCCTAAAACCCCTACCGAAGTTCGTTCGTTTCTTGGTTTAGCGGGTTATTACCGAAGGTTTATTTCTAACTTCTCCAAGATCGCTGTTCCCCTCACTGCCTTAACCCAAAAAGGTAAACCCTATGAGTGGGGACCGAAACAAGAAGAAGCCTTTCAAATTCTCAAGCAAAAGTTGTGCAATGCTCCTATCCTCACCCTTCCTGAAGGTGAAGATGATCTAGTTGTTTACTGTGATGCTTCAAACCAAGGTCTTGGTTGCGTTCTCATGCAACGAGGCAAGGTGATCGCTTATGCATCAAGACAACTCAAAATCCATGAGAAGAATTATACGACGCATGATCTGGAATTGGGTGCTGTCGTATTTGCGTTGAAGATTTGGAGACATTATCTCTATGGGACGAAATGTGTGGTGTTCACCGACCACAAAAGCCTCCAACATATCTTCAACCAAAAGGAACTCAACATGAGACAACGACGTTGGGTTGAACTCCTCAACGATTACGATTGCGAGATTCGTTATCATCCCGGCAAGGCTAATGTTGTAGCCGATGCACTAAGCCGCAAGGAACATGTCATGCTTCAAAGTGTCAAGATCCATTCCGATATTCAAGTTCGTATTCTAGCAGCTCAACATGTCTCGGTTACCGAGGGCAATATGTATGAGGAAATGTCTTGTGGTGCTGAATTCCAATTAGAGACTAAAACCAACGGCTTGCTTTATTTTCTAGATCGTATTTGGGTTCCCGGTCGTGACGATCTCCGAGCACTCATCATGACCGAAGCACACAAGTCTCGATATTCTATTCATCCCGGTGCGGATAAAATGTACCAAAATCTTCGTCCACAATATTGGTGGCCCGGCATGAAGAAAGACATTGCCTTGTTCGTAGCAAAATGTCTCACATGTTCTAAAGTCAAAGCTGAGCATCAACGTCCTTCTGGTTTACTTGAACAACCGGAAATCCCCGTGTGGAAATGGGAGAATCTAGCTATGGATTTCATCACTAAACTCCCTCACACTTCAAGCGGTTATGATAGCATTTGGGTGATCATTGACCGTCTCACTAAGTCCGCACACTTCTTGCCTATCCGTGAAGACTATAAGGTTGAGAAATTGGCCCGAATTTACATTGACGAGATCGTGAGTCGTCACGGTGTTCCTTTGAACATAATCTCCGATAGAGATGCTTGTTTCACTTCTCGGTTTTGGCAATCTCTCCAAAAGGCACTTGGTACACGATTGGATTTGAGCACGGCCTACCATCCCCAAACTGATGGTCAGACCGAACGAACAATCCAAACCTTGGAAGACATGCTGAGAGCCTGTGTCATCGACTTTGGTGGCAATTGGGATTCACATTTGACACTTATCGAATTTTCCTACAACAATAGTTACCACACCAGCATCGACATGGCTCCGTTTGAAGCTCTCTACGGTCGTAGGTGTCGTTCTCCCATCTGTTGGAACGAGATTGGTGAAGCACAAATCACCGGTCCCGAGTTAATTCAAGAAACCTCCGACAAGATTATTCAAATCCGTGACAACATTCGAGTTGCGAGGAGTCGGCAAAAGAGCTATGCCGACAAACGACGCAAACCCTTGGAATTCCAAGTTGGTGATCTTGTACTTCTAAAGGTGTCTCCTTGGAAGGGGGTGATCCGTTTTGGGAAGAAAGGCAAGCTAGCACCTCGCTATGTGGGTCCATTCAAGATCCTTGAAAGGATTGGGAAAGTGGCTTACAAGCTCGAGTTACCTCCATCACTTGGCAACGTACATCCTACATTTCATGTATCCAACCTCAAGAAGTGTCTTGCTGATGAGAACCTTCATATACCTCTTGACGATGTGCGCATTGATGAGACGATGCACTTCGTTGAAAAACCAGTCGAGATTATGGATCGTGAGATAAAACAACTCAAGCGCAGCCGTATTCCTATTGTCAAGGTTCGTTGGGAATCTAAACGAGGACCCGAGTTTACTTGGGAACGAGAAGACCAAATGAAGCTCAAGTACCCACATCTTTTTGCTGAAGCAGTAGCCTCAACCAGTTGAATTTCGGGACGAAATTCCCTCAACATGGGGATACTGTAACCTTTCTGATTTTCATGTTTTTCCTATTTATTTTCTGCCGTGCAATAAAAGACGATTCCGATTCCAACCTTACATTCATTGTTCATGTGCAATAACAAGCATACACGCATCTATTATATTACAATATTAACTAAAACCATCTTACAAACCTCGAGGACCAAACTTGACCAAAACTCAAAACAACATCAATATTACAAAACTACAAGGACTAGTCTTGAAATTTCCAAAAACCTACACAAGCACGGTCGTGCTTAGTCCTAAGCACGGTCGCGCCTGAGATATAGTTTGACTCTGAAAAGGTCAAACCGACTCAAATCTTGTCCAAAAATAGATTTCAAACGAGTTTTAGAAACCGCGGGACTTGTAGAAGAAGTTACTCGACCAATTAAGCCTAAAACCCGACCAAATACACGTCCAATCGTCCGAATTCTCGCGACTTCGGCCGAACTTTCCTTATCAAATCAAATCTCGTAATTATGACCAAATCAAGACAAATCAAACCACAATATGGACTTCGTACGACTACTATAAGATTCTACAACCCTCAATTCGTCTAAACAACATCTCTAATTCTCTGTCGATCAAGAAAAAGCCGCGATTTTTTTCCGTAGCCGTCTGCACTGGTTGCCCATTCAAAACAGGTTAGTAATAGGTCATTAGGATCGTCTCTCCAAGCTAATCGAAAGCCCTAACCTAATTCGTAACCGCATTACACGATTTTACCGAATTAAATCTGAGTTTTGATAAATAAATGGTTTTAATCAAACTACACGCTAGACGTGTTATAAATCCAATTAAATAGTATGGTTGGATTCGCAAACAATTAATCAATGAAAACCCTAAGTTTCTAATCAGTTTTAATACAAGAATCAGGCGAATTGTGTCTGAAAAGGACCAGACACGGTCGCGCTCATCAATGAGCGCGGTCGTGCCTGACTAAGCACAGTCGTGCCCGAGAGAGGCCCGGTCGTGTTTATCGAACAAACCAAGTCCTGACCTAGTCAAACCCTAGACGCGGTCGTGCCGGGTACGAGCACGGTCGTGTCTTATGAACAGACTCTTGTTGTGACTTCTGACCAACCAAGGGCGCGTTACGGACCAAGCGCGGTCGCGTAAGAGCCGAGCACGGTCGTGCCGTATACGAGCACGGTCGTGTTCATCCTTTAACAGAATCTTTTATTTAATATATTTTATATTTTAATCAGTTTTAATGTTATAAAAATTATTTTATAAAATATCCAGAACCAAGTATTGTTTATTAAAGATCGGTTACTTAATCTTTCTTTAAATTAAAATTAATAAAATACTACAAGTTTATATAATTATTTTTGTGAACAACAATATATTCCATACGTTTTGTCTTTAACCAATATTATTTATTTAAACTTATATTTTAAATAAATAAATATTCTATTACTATTGATTAAATAAATAGTATATTTAAACAAACCTTAAACTTAAACAAATCCGCTTCCGACATCGAATAACGCAACTCAATAATACGTAATCATATATTGTTCAATAGGTCGAACCTAGCAATCCGCAACACACCGCCGTTTCCCATTTGCTTGTGCAATCTATAAGCTACATAACACGTGAGTTACATAGCCCCTCTTTTACTCTATTTTACAAACTTTTGGGGTGGAACATGCGTTCTATTTACATGTTTTCAATTATACACATATACAGTTCCATCCTATGTATGTATACAATTTTGCGCTTTGTGCTTGAGTACTAGTTGTAGGCCAATTATTATGCTCTTCATGTACAATCATTAACTATCAGCCGACAGTAAACAGTGATAGATCTATTGAGTCTGACAAACCCACCCAGGTAGGGTGACTGTTACTGACAACACAATTTTGCGTGCAAGTTACAAAGGTTTGATTGTATAGGTCACATGATAGTTTCTCTCCATAATTGCCTTAATTGTCATGTTGTATTGAACTGTATGCACACAACACGTATTTTGCTATCACACAATAAAACCTATGTATTCTCACCAACTTTTTAGTTGACTCTGTTTTAACCATGTTTCAGGTACCAATGTTTGAAGTAATCAAGATATGCTACACATAGGATTTTTGGACCTAGAATTCAATTAAACCAGTTTATTTTATGTAATTTACATTTTCGTTTCGTGGATTGATTGTGTTTTGATTAAACTTGTTGATTGCAATGAAAACAATTATTTAGTATTCAAACTTTAGCAAACCATGAGCAATGAACAGTCTGCACGCTTCACGCCCCGACGTTTCCGCCGTCGGTTGGGGTGTGACAAGAAATGTCCCCTGAAACATCATCGCCGAACCATCGTGCATCACCACCATGGTCCCAACATCATCAATCGTCGGATAGTTTCCAACCATCCTCTGTTATTCCAAACTCAAGCAAACCAGATCTGATCTAATATGGTCTTTCTTGTCACCTTGGTCCTCCATTCTCAACTCGGTCCACCATGAATCAAGTTCAGATCTGGATTTAACAATCCTAACGCCCAATGTTTTTTTTTCATTTACCTGATCATCTCTCTCGATAGAGTTAAGAAACTTTTGTTCTATGATTCTTGATTATTCGTAAAGATTACTGGCATGATTTGTTTGATGGGTATTTTGAAGTTTTATGAACTCTATGAGAAGGAATGGATGAGGTCGGCGACTGGGTAGGGAAGTGGATGGTGGCGACTGGGTTGGGATGTGGGACGAGAATAGAGTTTGGGAAGTCATGGAATTGGATAAGATTTTTAGGTTCCAGTCATACCCGGAGAAGACGATCAGAGGTTGCCGGCCGGAGAGGAATTCTGGCAAAAAAGGGGAGGGGGAGAGGATTAGCTGGGTTATGGTTTAGTGGGTTCAAATTTTTTTAATTACTTTATGTTTAATGTTTTTTTAACCTAAGGGTATTTTTGTCCATTTTAAAAAATTTGACAAAAAGTTAACAGAAATCAAATCTAGGGACCTAACATGTTACCCTTTGTTATACCATAGGGAGCAAAGATGTAGTTTCTCAGAATTGGGGAGCAAATCCAAAACAATGACAAACCACATGGACCTTTCGTGTAATTTACTCTATATTTTATAAAAAAATATCCAAAATATATTTATAAAAACTATATACCTAATAAATATATATTATAGAAAATTAAATAAAGTATTTCGGATATTCGTATATCCGGAATATTCTAATTTGATACATCGCTATCCGAATCAAAATCCTAAAATACTGATATCCGAAGTTTGAACTTTTAGATAATTCGGGTTCGGAATTTCAGTTTTTTTATTCGGATGTTCAGATTCGAATATTTTTTAACGCTCTACAAAGATATATAATTATATCAATAGATACATAATTATATCAAGTCGAGTAAAGCTATGTTTAATAATATCCAGTCAATCTGTGTTAACATTTATTAATATATTTAGAAAATGTTTGAATAGTAAAAATCAAGCTAAATCTAGTAGACCTAATTAATAAATTCAGATCTAGCTTGGACAAAAGAAAAGTCGATCAAGCAGCAGTAGAAGCACGAGCTTGGTGAATTGACTTCACTTGATTGGTGTGCATTGCATGGACGGTGGTGTGAATCGTAGAGTATAATCAAGAAAATTTCAGCCGAAGGGAATTAACTATGCTATCCCTATCAACTATCGGCCAACATCCGTGAAAAAGACTATTGCCATGTGCATATATCACCAAGTCACTGATATTTCTTTTGTTATATATGTGAATTGACATTTATTAATAAATATTTTATCTATAAAAAGCAATATGATTTTCTTTTCAATCTCTACAAATATAATTTATTACCATTTAGTCCGTTAACAATAAAAAAAACTGAAAAAAATGGTTAAGGGTACTTTTATGTTTGACAATTCTTTTCACTTTTTAATATCTATTTTTCAAAGAAAACTATTGAAACTAAATAATAAGGTTAGCAAAACTAAATAATTCTATTAATTATACAAATAAACAAATTTTATTTAATATAATATATCCTATTATTATTTTTATACTAACAATAAAAATAACAAATTAATATACAATATGTGATATATTATATACATAAAAAAATATTTAATATAATATATATAATAACAAAATATATATTATTATTTGTATAATTATAATACAAATAACAAATTAATATACAATATGTTACATACTGTATATAGAATTATAGCTATAAATATATATATGAGAAAATTCCACTAAAAAGTGGTTTTTCGCTGAGAAATGGGTCAAACAAACTCCGATTGAGCTCATTCCAGCGGCGTTGGAACCGTTTAATCGAACCCTAACCCGCCCCCAAAAACCTAACCCCCCTCAATCCGCACCCCCAAAAACCTAAACCCCCTCCAACCCCACCCCGAAAAGCCTAAAACCCCCACCCCCACCCCCACCCACCTGAAGACCTAAACCCCCCACCCCACCCCCCCTAAAAACCTAAACCCACCCTCACCCACCCCCAAAAACCTAAACCCCCCACCCCTACCGCTAAAAAAAACTAAACCCTAAAAGTTAAACCCTAAGGCTAAAACCATAAAATTCAACTCTAAAATGTAAACCCTAAAAGCTAAGATGGTAGAGTTCGACGAGACGGTTCCAACGCCGCTGGAATGAGCTCAATCGGAGTTCGTTTGATGTCGTTTCTTAAGATTTTTATCATTTCTTAGGATTATTAGCGAATATCACTTATTATTTGAATATCCCCTTATATATATATATAATTATATATGAGTATAAATCAATTAATAATATAATTAATGAATAATAAACAAGCTCAAGTTAGGAAAATACTCACGATCTCGAACATTAATTAGACATGACGCTTCAACTAACGTAAAACCTGCATAGCTCATGTAACATCCCGAAAATAATAAATTTAAATAAAAAGGGTTCGAATAAAAGAAAAAGAAAACCGAGGGGGTCGGGCACGACTCGACGCGAAAGAAGGAAAAAGGAAGGGGAGGGGAGACTACAAACCCTAGCTGCCCCACACCCCCTCCTCATTTCCATCATCCATTCCAAGTTCTAGAGAGAGAGAGAGAAATCGTAGAGAGATAAATTGTCGGTTTCAAGCCAAGATCGCTACAACGCCTTCCTCCATTGTCTACTTGAAGCATCTCCAAGGAATCCGGCTGATTAGAGGTAAGATCTGCTCTAGATCTGAGTTTTTATGGGTTTTATGTATTTTTCATCAAAAGGTTGGATTTTTACGTCTACAACGGAAAACAAACCTTATATCTTGCTTCATGAGTGTAAAAGGATTGATTTGGACGTAAAAAGTTGGGTGTTGGATCGGATAGAAACATGGCCGTCATCTCTATGCAGAAACCCTAAGTTTCTGCCGGAGAAGACGACCAAGCGAAACCATTAAAGGAAGCGAAATTACTAGAAAGTGAAACTGTCTAGTTTCGCCTAGTCCATCAGAAGCAAAACTGACTACTTTTGCTTAGATCCCAGAAACGAAATTAAACTTGTTTCGCTTAGACTCTAGAAAGTAAAACTAACCCACCTTCGCTTAAGACTTAGTTTCGTTGTTAGATAGATAGCGAAAGTGTCATAGTTTCTCTCACAGTCATGGAGCGAAACTAACCTAGTTTCGCTTAGAGTAAAATAAAGTTTAGAACTGATATATTTGACTATCAATCTAGATTTCGAACAACGCCAGATGATCTGCTGATAGTACGTTTGAGGTAGCATATGAGGTGAGTCAAGAATCCCTATTTTTACTGTTTTAGGATGGTGTGCATACTCAAAATTAGACGTTTATAATAAATGTATTTTATTACTAAAACGTGACAGATAATAAAGAAAAGGTTTATTTAACTGAACGTTTTATAGATAAGAGAAAGAACAAAGAACATGTTTATTTAACTATATGTTTTATAAACAACAGAAAGAAAGAGATAAGTCAAATACATTGTCTAATCTGTCAGAGTATGGTTACACAGAAGAAAGTCTTGAGGTAGTAGCGTAGTCCTAGACTCTAGTGCTACCCGAAGCCTATAGCAGTGTCATGGCATGAGTTATATGGCTGCCATATGAATAACCAGGATAGTGCCCAGCAGAGCACTATAACGGGTGAAGTTGCAACCAGACAAAGGGAGTAACGACGGTTGCTATGGTGACGACGGTCATCTGAGAAAGAGGTTCCTTCGGGGACAAAGACTGAAGTCCTTTGTGGACAACAGAAGTCCTTTGTAGACAACAGAAGTCTTTTGTGCACAACAGAAGTCCTTGGGGGTATAAGAATTCCTCTGTGGAAAGTAAAGAAAAGAAACAGACTGTAGATATATAATGTATGACTTAATATAACATAGCATAGAATAACTTAGTAAGTTATAAAATGTTTTACTATGAAGTATCTACATAGTATTATATAGTATGTTTTCGTTAAATATGTTTATACGATTGACATAAGAAAGAAAGATTCTTTTTATAAATGTTTGAAAACTTGAACTCATCAGTGTTAGCTGACTTTTAGTATGCACATCAGGTAACAAAGGTAAAGAGAAGATATGAAGCCGAAAGTGCTTGGAGTTGAATGGTTAGATGGATTCTTGCTGAGAAGACTGACATCACCATGACTTTAGTTTATGATTTAGACATTGATGTTTGAAAGTTTTAATTAACTGTGAATTTTGTGATAAACTTCCGCTGTGTTTTATTTGTTTATTCAAGGTTTAAGAACTATGTTTATGCTTATGTGTGCCAACTATGAGAGGTTTAGTTTGGGTCCTTTCAAGTTGGTATCAGAGCCATAGTTTGATAGATTCGGACTTTCGCCAAAATGTGTGGACTTACATTTAAGAATGGGACAAGAGAATGTGATGTTAGTCAGAGCAGCCAAGCCACGAGAATAGAACAGCAAAAGGCCTTAGTAAAGAAACAGTAAACAATAAATGCCTTAGAATAGAAGGTAGTCCATGTCCTAACTTAGAACATAGACATTAATTACCTTAGAATATAAAATAAACAGAATGTGCCTTAAAGTAGAAACTCTGAACTCAAAAGCAAATGTTACTCTGACAGGAAATGTTCAGAACCGGAGTAGTAAAGTAAATTAGTAATTTCATACTGGTCTTTGTAATTTGTAATTTACATTACTCGATGTGTTCTAAATAATTACCTATCATGATAACATGAGTATTTCATGTTCGTAGTTAGAAAACAAATATGGCTGGAAAGTGAGGTGCACGTACTGGACGTAGAGGTAGACCCCGTGTCAACCGTGTAAAAAGGGAAGAAAGCGAACCTTCCGTCCATGGATCGGTGTCGATCCATAATGAGAGTAAAAACAACTTAACCAACCATGATGTTAACAATGAATAAGGACTAGTAGTGGAGCCAATTTTCATGAAAGCCATAGCCGATGTGGTTGCAGTAGTTCTGAAGAGCACTCTACCGGCAGCGCTGATTGAGGCTCTAAAAACTGTGGAATTAGATAGAGGAAGAAGCCCGAAGGTCGAGGGTCGGAAAAGAATAGAAAGTGAGTCAGATAGTGATAACTCCGACTATGATTTACAGCATGGATGTGACTACAAGTCCTTCCGGAACTGTGACCTACCTAATTTTGACGGCAAGAAAGATGCCATTACCCGCTTACTACTGGATTGACCGTATGTCTGCGGTTATCAAGATGAGCAAATGTCGCGCAAATCAGGCTGTGAAATTTTCCGTGCAACTGGACAGAGAGAGTAATGACGGTTGCTTTGGTGATGATAGTCATCTGAGGAAGAAGTTCCTTCGGGGACAAAGACAGAAGTCCTTTGGGGACAACAGAAGTCCTTTGGGGACAACATAAGTCTTTTGTGGACACCAGAAGTCCTTGGCTGACATAAGAAGTCCTCTGTGGACAGTAAAAGAAGAAACAAATTGTAGACATATAATGTATGACTTAATATAACAGAGCATAGAATAACTTAGTAAGTTATAAAATGTTTTACTTTGAAGTATCTACATAGTATTATATAGTATGTTTTCGATAATATGTTTTATACGATTGACATGAGAAAGAAAGATTATTTTATTAAATGTTTGAAAACTTGAACTCAACAGCGTTAGCTGACTTTCACTATGCACATCAGGTAACAAAGGTAAAGAGAATATATGAAGCCACGAGGGCTTAGAGTTGCATGGTTAGATGGCTGCTTTCTGAGAAGACTGACATCCCCATGACTTTAGTTTATGATTTAGACATTGATGTTTGAAAGTTTTAATTAACTATGAATTTTGTAATAGACTTTCGCTGTGTTTTATTTGTTTATTTAAGATCTAAGAACTATGTTTATGCTTGTGTGTGTTAACTATGAGAGGTATCCGGTTTGAGTCCTTTCAGCTCAAGCTCGAGATCTTTTATGTTAAACTAGCTAAGTTCAAGTTCGGAGCGGCTCAATCAATTGAGGACCTAAAATGAAGTAAAAATTAGACTGTTTTTACAAATATTATTGGAGTTCAATTTTTATGTTACTAATTTTGATTTTTGTTTCTTTATGTTAACTAAGAAGTCACAAATTTTCATTTCCTTTTCATTATCGATCGGAGTTTTACACTAATTCCTAATTTTCACTCCCCTCTTTCATATTTTTCTCCTGTACCTTCAACATATCAATATAAGCAATTCCTCTTTATTATCCATAAAAGTTCAAATAAGAAATATAAAACAAGAAAGCAAAGTATTCAAAAGAACTCTTCAAAAACATAATCACACATGAAAGCAACGTATTCGAAAGAAAGTCTCAAATACGTAATCACACAAGAACGCTAACTCAAACACATTCAATATTTTTCGAGAATTTATCAAATTCGTGAGACTTACAACAAATATCATTAATGGCTTCATTATCAAGACAGACAGACATAAAAGAATTATACAAATAACTTAAACCAAGAATATTGTATTTTTGATTGATTGTCTTGTTTAGGGTTACAATTGTGGTCTCCTTATATTGAGGGACATATTACACTTTAATACTCTAAACTATCACTAATAGCATTTTGGTCTAATATTCTCCCGCAAGCTAAGCGCGGAAGTAATTCTAGCTTGTAAACTAAAAAGATACACATAGACGAGATCTGGCGGCCTGTGGGAGATGGTAGTTGTTGGTAGGTTGTATCCCCGCGAACCGACCGGTGTCTTGAGCACCTGTGTTGGTGTGTTTAAGAATGTTATTGATGATAGTTTAGGGTATTAAAGTGTAATATGTCTCTCTATATAAAGAGACCACAATGGTAACCCTAATCAACACAATCAATCACAAATAAAATATTCATGGTTTAAGTTGGTATCAGAGCTAGGAAGCTCACACTCACCGGAAAACCCTAGGCGACGGCAGCCTCCGCCGCCCTTTACCTCTTACAAAACCCTAGTTCCTTCTTCTTCTTTAAGATTCTCTTCTTTACAGCTTTCCTTTCCTTTCCAAGAAACAGATCCAACGCCGCATTCATTGCCTCCATCTCAAGCCGCTACAACCGGCTACCACCTAACCCTAGCGCCGCTACCACCACAGGCAGCCGCCGCTCTCATCTGTTCACACATCACAAGCCGCTGTCAACCTGCTCACTAGGGATCACATATACATAGTCATCGTCGCCATAATCGCAACCCCACCGACCATCGCGCCGCCGCTCCACAACAACACCGTTCAAGAACAATTTCGTGCGTAAGAACTTTCGAACGAATGCATTACAAGTTTCGATCAAAAGTTAGCACGGGATATGCCAACACAGGTGCTCAAGTCAGCTGCCGGTTCGCGAGGGATACAATCTTCCATTAACCTCCATCACCATAGGCCACTGGTTCTCGTATATGTCTATCTTTAATTATTCAATATAAAATCGCTTTCGCGCTTAGCTCTGATACCAAATTGATTCACCAAATGTATTTGTATTATAAAATAGTTGTTTTTACGGTTACAGCAGGGGGTGGTATATATAGACCGCAATATTACATTCCTAACCCTACACTATCACACTATTACACTTGGTCTACTATTCCCCCGCAAGCTAAGCGAGAGAGCGATTGTAGTTTGAATAATTAAAGATAGACATATACGAGATCCAGTGGCCTATTGTGGCGTCTTCCATACTAACTTTCGATCGAAAATTCGTAACAGACCACCAACTTTCGATCAAATCTGGAATTGTTTGTTTATTTTTGGGATGGTTTAGCTGATGTGGATTGATTTGACAACCTTTTTAACTTATGGTAATTTGGTTGATTTGAAGTTTTGATCCAATTATAATTCCAAGCTACAGAATTAAGTTCCAAAATATTCCATAAATTGGTAGAGGCTGGCTTTCGCATTTGTATGACTGTTATATGGTGTTTTTGAATCTTATTTTGATTAGTTTGAGGAACTTTGGTAGAAATACTTTGAGGTGTTGTTTGTGAGAATTTGATCTGGAAGTGATGATCGAATATGATGAAATGTTAGTATGATTAAGACACTAAATGGGCTCAATGGATTAAAACACTTACAAATGAAGAATAACCACAATCAAACCAGAAACTATTTGTGGCGTAAGTTTTGTACAAGTAATATTTCAGATAATCTAACATCCCCGCAAAAAAAATATTTTTTTTCGTTTCTCATTCTATATTACTAATTTCTAAAAACAATACTAATTTCACATTTTGTTTTTCCGTTGTTGGAGGCGATCCATAATATGAAGTCAGTCATGTCAGCCCCAATCCTCACTTGCCATCCGTGGTTTAACCAACTCCACACTTGAGATGAAATAACTAATAAAGTAGTTCCTTCAATCGGGATTCTATTAGTTTGACGTCGAACCCTAATCGTGCTTGAAAAGCCTACACAAATTTTAAAAAAAACAACAACAAAGTCATTAAGCATTCTTTCCATTATTGACAAGCATTTTGCTTTGTGAATCCTACATGCATGCATAATGAATAATGCATATACATATCTATAAGTACACATACACATATGCACGGGGAAAGTTCCGCTAATAAGTGAATTTTCGCTAAGAAACCTAAGAAACTGGGTCAAACGAACTCCGATTGAACTAATTCCAGCGGAATTGGAACTGGCTCGTCGAAATAAAGGCTAGAGCTAAACCCTAAATCCTCCAACCCCCACCCCCTTCCCCCCAAAAAAAAAACCTAAACCTACCCACCCCACCCCCCAAAAAACCTAAATCCCCCCACCACCCAAAAACCTCAACGCCGGTTTCAACGCCGCTGGAATGAGCTCAATCGGAGTTCGTTTGACCCGGTTTCGGTTAAAAAAAAATCATTTATTAGGTTTTTTTAGCGAAAATTCACTTTTTATTTTAATCTCCCCTATACATGTACCTATACATATGCATATGATAGGTGTACGTATTCGTATGCATATATATATATATATATATATATGTATACTTATATTTATCCATACATATATACATATATGTATACGTGTACTGATGTGTATACGTATACATGCACATGTATATTTTTAAGGATGATGTAGACCTGAGCATGAATGGTACAGTAGATGTGGTCGCCAACGGTACAGAAACTCGAACTCATAATCTCAGCACCACCTTGCTCGATGACTCTCAACACTTCAAATGGCACCACTCTCTTGTTATTCACCATCAATATCAAGTTAACCTCTAATTTCATATCCATTGATTCTGTCACTCGAACCACCTGCAACCTTTGTTGGTTGTTGCTGGACTCCCCATCGAGATTAACTTCCTTTTCTAGCTCTTCTTTCCTAACCTTCAATCTTTCTACTCTTTCCTTCAATTGTTTCACTGATGTGGTGGCTCGATCCAAGAACTCCGGCAACGACTTCCTCTCCTGTAATCATTCCGAATATTAAATTATGTAAAGTTATAAACCAAGTTCATGTGTGTGTATTTATGTAAAGAGATGGAGAGATGTACATATGGTTGAAGATGAAGGAGAGTAGATAGTGTGAAGTAGAGGTCCTTCATACGATCTCTGCGTTGTTTTTCTTTCGTTGCCGGTGGTGTATGAGAAGATGAGCTTCCGCGCCTCATTTGATTTGTATTGTGGTGGATGTGGGGAGTGTGTGTTGGTTTTTTATAAACCGGTGGCTGTTCAAGAGTTAGAAAAAAGTGATATAAGGATGACTAGACCGGGGTTTGCACAAAAGTCCATATCCACGTGACATCATTATCAGAATTTTGTTGAATTTAAGGGAAAATAGAACCGGAATGTATCTTGCTATGATGTTTACTTTTTTGGATAAATTTGTAGTCTGAACAATTGTGATTATATAATCCTGTTTCGAAATAAAATATTACAGGATTTAATATGTGATTCGGCATCGGCAAGTAATTAATAGATATTTCGAAAAAAATAAAAATAATTTCTTTATTACATTTAAATTTCTTATTTTGAAAAAAACAGTAAACCTGGTTTTGATCACTAAGCAACTTTAACATACCATTTTTACATAAACTTTTTTTTTCTTTCTATTTTATATAAATCCTCGGAAAAGATAGTTATAAAAGCAACTTTTGGAGCAAATTCAGGTCCAAACCGGAAAAGATAGATGGTCATTGATGGGAGGCAGCCTCGGAACTTTCTCGGTTAGCTCATCCAGGAGATTATTATCCAAGGAAGACGAAGATAGCCGACCTTATGTCATGGAGTGGAATAACTTAACACCATTGAAGTGTAATATTTGTGTATGGAGGGTTGAAATGGACCGCCTTCCGACTCTGGTCGCACTAAGCAAAAGGGATGTGAGCATTAATTCTCAGCTTTGCTTAATATGCGGTGAAGAGCCCGAAACTGCTGATCATATTTTCACAGTTTGCTATGGGGCATTGATTATATGGCAAAAGATGAGCAATTGGTGCAAAACGCCCCCAATTTTTGCCTTCTCGGTTAAAGATCTATTGGACTGCCATAAAACTATCACCACAGACGATATCAAGAGGAAAATGATCCACAGAATTATTATGACAGCAGTCTGGTGCATATGGAGGGCAAGGAATGAAGCCCATTTCTATAATTCGTCAGCAAAAGTGGAAAAGATTATTGAAGACATCATGTCCTTAGAGTATCTATGGATAAAACATAGATCAAAAAGCACCACACTTCTGTGGAAAAATTGATGTAGTTTCAACATAAAATAAATCATGTATATGTTTTAGTTTTGTTTCACTATTGTATGTTCCACTCTAGTCACTACTAGAAATTAAACAGTTTTCCCACAACTTTTTATGGGAAAGTAGTTAGAAAACGGCATTTCCCACAAACTTCCGACCAAAAACACTTTGTGGGAAAAAGGGTCGTGGAAAAATATTTCCCACCAAATTCCGACAAAACTTTCTGACAATTTTCCCACTAAACAGATTTCCGACAACTTTCCCACGAGAGCATTTCCCATAACTTTTCCCACCACTTTCTGACAAAGATTTACCACCACTTTCCGACAAACCTTTTCCCACCACTTTCTCACGAAAAGATTTCCCACCACTTTCTGACAAAGATTTCCCACCACTTTCCGACAAATTTTTTCCCACCACTTTCCGACAAACCTTTTCCCACAACTTTCCCACAAAAATAGACATAAATTTTCGACAGATTTCCCACAAAATAGTTTTTAATTTAAAAAAAAATAAAAAAAAGTATATAAATCCTCGGAAAATGGGCACCGATTTTTATTTTCAAACATAGGTGGAAGCGTTATGTAAATGTTTACATAGATTACGAAAATCAATGTAGTCAAGTTAAATGTAGGTTATGACTTATGAGATCTAAAAATATCTTCTCATAAGTCATAACTAAAAGAGAGGACAACATATATATTAAAGAATTAAATATTTAAATAAAGATTGAAGATAATAATTATTCAAATTTTAATAATTATATTAGAGACATAGTTTCATAATAATAAGGATTAGGGTTTTAGAGTTTAAGTTATATGAATAACATTCTCCACCATGGTGGAGAACTGTGGAGAATGGCGTGTGTAGTGACACCTTAAAATATATTAGAGATATAGTTTCCTAATAATAAGAATTAGGATTTTTGAAGTTTGAGTTTTATACTTTTATGAATAACATTCTTCATCGTGGAGAATGGTGTCTCTAGTGAAACCATAAAAGTAATTATGAGTTTGTAAACAATTACACACTTGGACAAAATTCCAAGGGGTTGATGATTGTAGGTTTAGAGTTATTTTTCTTAGATCACTTATTATTCTTTGTAATCATTGTGATGGTGAATGATAAAAAAGAGTAATAAAAGTGAGTTCTTATATTCTTGTAAGATTTTCTATTCTTATTAGTTATGGTAATCACAAACACTCGTCTCTACATACAAGCACATGCATTTACAAGGTTCAAATAGGAGTCGTGTTCGATCCAATAAGTGGGGCATCCGATCCTGAAACACCTAAACCATAACATATTAACATCGTATTGCAACTAGTTTTTAACCTACCCAGCGTACGAACCCCCCCCCCCCCTTGCAGTGAATCCTAGACGACAAAGTTTTCTAGTATTTATTAAATTTCAAATCACTTCATTTGCACTTCATTCACCAAATTATGTTTTATGTTATATAACCAATATTATAAAGACTATATAGTTGTAACTTAATCATTCAATCCATAGTTAATAACATATAAAAGCATATAATCATATTAGGATATATGCACTTCCATAAATGGGTCATTACAACCCATATAAAACATATTCAAGCTCTTATAACTCTAATATTCTTTACATAATGTTCATCTTCATTAATTGTCTGTGGGAGGATTTCAATATACTCTAGTTGCTTCTAATAATAAAAAAATGAGTAAGTTGAATAGGTTTATGATTTTAGAAGATGTGCTGCAATATCTACCTCATATTGAAGCCATGGATTTGGAAAGGGTGGTTTCAGATCATTGTTCTATTATGTTATATCAAAAGGTGGTGGGTTTTCGCCCAATTCCATTCAAGTTATTTAATTCTTAGATGGATTTGGAGGGGTTTTATGGACTCGTGGAATGGGTGTAACTCTAATTCTAAATTGGCTTCTATTAGTTGGATTCTATTTAAAGATAAACTCAAAGGTTTAAAGGTTGTGGATAAAGAGTGGAACAAGTGTCGAAGGCTATCTGATATGGATAAGCTGACGAAGATCGATGTGGCCATTGATTCAGGAGTCACTACGAATGTCGTTCGAATGGAGTGAAAGGCATTGACTAAGGAGCTGGTAGATCTGGATAGAGTTTCTTCCTTATTTGTGATTCAAAAATTGAAATGCAAGTGGAGTATGGAAGCGGATGAAAATTCTAAACTTTTCCATGGTTTGTTAAACAAGAAGAAAAGGCAATTGGGTGACAGATCCATCTCTGGTTAAAGACATTTTTTGGATTTTTCAGGGAAAAACTCAAAACAATTGTGGGAGTCGAGGTTGTTAACTTTAGTTTTAATTATAAGGAGCTTTCTCTCGAGCAAGTGGAGTTTTTGAAGGCGGATTTTTTTGTTCAAGAAGTTAAGGAGGCGATACATTCATGTGGTAGTGCTAAAATCTTCAGGCCCAAATGTGTTCTCTTTTCGATTCATGAAGAAATATTGGGAAGTTTTGCAGGATGACATTATGGTTTTTGTTCGGGACTTTTAAAGGGATTCTTTAATTTCAAATGGTTGTAATTCGTCTTTTATTACATTGATTCCTGAAGTTTCTAGCCTTACGTGGTCATAGATTATAGACCTATTAGTTTGATTAACTTATAATACAAAAGTATGGTTAAGTTATTCGCTAATAGGCTCATGAGGGTTATTGACTCGGTGGTAAGTGTAGAGCAATCATTTTTCATTAAGGGTCATAAAATTCTTGATGGTCATCTCATTATGAACAAGCTGACAGAATGATACGAAAAGAGGATGAATAAACTGAAAATCTTTAGGATTGATTTTGAGAAGGCTTTCAATCCGCTTTCGTGTGATTATTTATTGAAATGTCATTCATGGGTTTTGGCTCTAAGTGGATTGGTTGGATTTGGGTTTGTTTGGAGTAGTCTAGGTCTTCTGTTTTAATCAATGGAAGCCCTTCATCGGAGTTTTTACTAGAGAGATCTTCGGCAGGAGATACACTTTCTCTTTTTCTTTTTTATTTTAGCCATGGAAGGTCTTCATGTGGCTTTCCAATATATTATAGTTGTTGGTTTGTTCCAAGGAGCTCGGATTGATAGAGACAATATTCATTTGTCTCATTTATTCTATTTTGATGATGCTATTATTGTTGGGAGTTGTCTTCTTTGAATATTACAAATATTGTTCAACCCCTTATTTGTTTTCATAAGGTGTCTAGGTTGAAGATAAATATGCAAAAGTATTACTTGTATGGAGTGGGTGTGGATTCGAAAGTGGTAGATGTTTCGCTTCCTCTTCACGCTGTAGAGCCGGTACGACTATGTTCACTTATTTGCGAATTCATGTTGGTGGTAATATGGCTAGAGTGGAAGGAAGACATGTATTTTGGACCTACATGACATATCATTATTGACAGATTCTTAAAGAAACTAACTAATTAGAAAACTAATATGCTCTATATTGGCGGTCAGTCAATGCTTCTCTCATCTGTGTTTGGATTTCTAGGTATTGATTATATGTCTCTTTTCTTGATGTCGGGTCATGTCAAAAACCTTATTTAGTCTATTCGATCACACTTTTTTTGGGGTGGAGGGGATTACACTAGAAAATTTTCTTGGGTTTAAATGGGATTTGAATCTTGCTAAAAAAATGAGGTTTGGGAATTGGAAGTTTGCAATGTTTTAATTATGCTTTACTTTATATATGTCGATAGAGATTTTTCAGTAATAATAAGGATTTGTGGGTGAGGTTCATTAAATCTATTGATGGGGAAAAGAGAGGTTTCCTTGTGGGGTCTAATATGTTGAGGGGTAATATTGTTTGGAAGAGAATTGTTAGAGCTTATGTTAATTTTCATGAAAAAGGAATCATTCCTTTGTATTCTATTAAAAATATTGTTGGCAATGGGGAATTTACTTATTTTTGGCATGATTGTTGGATTACGAATTCTGCTTTTGTCATAAGGTATACAAGGTTGTATAATCTTGAGCTCCTAAAGGAATGTGTTAATAAAGATCGTAGGGGTTCAAACCGGTGGGTTTGGAATTGGTGGATATATATTATAGGGGTGGGGGGCGAAAATGATTATTTCATTGATATGGTTCATTCCATTCAACAATTTCGTTGGAATGAGTGTTCGGATAAGTGGGTGTGTGTATTGCATGATCAAGATACTTTCAAGGTAAATGTGGTCAGAAATTCATTGATCGGGTTAATCTTCCGCATTGGTCGACCTAACAAGATGGAATAGGTTTCTTCCCATGAAAGTGAATATTTTGGCCTGACGGATTTTGATAGACAAGTTGCCTACTAGAGAGAATCTCGCTAAAAGAGGCTTCGATATTACTTCCATTCTTTGTCCATGTGGCGAATGTAAGGCCCCAAAACCGGGAGGTCTCACTTATTGGATTTACTCATCAACACATAGCTCTTAAACATAAGACATTCACAAACATTGCGAAAACGACTTAAACATTAGAATAAGCATCGAAATACATAACATGTCTGACACATACTTGTCTGATACGAATTTAACTTGTCTTAAAACATAATAAACGTTAAACATAAATGGGATGCAGACTCAGATCTTCGGGTAACTCTCCTCTTCAAGCCAATCATCCACTTCCATTTACTGCCACATACACTTAACTGATGTGCATACTAAAAATCAGCAACGCTAAGTGAGTTCTAACGCTTACATAAAACATTCATACATATAATATAAAAGAAGAAGGGTTTTTTTGCATAAACATAACTCTTGATGTCATAAAGGCAAAACTTAACGTACTTTAACTTTTAAGTCATTCATTAATTATCTTTACTATAACTTATCTTTAACTTTTCATTCTTTTCATATCGTCCCAATGGCTCAAGTCCAAAGGCAGACGAATAAGGAAAGATTACGCGATGCATCACCGTGACTTTTGTAACAGTCCTGACTCGGGTCATGACTTTCGCCATCGTTTATTAATATAAAATATGTAATAAACATTTTGTACTAAGTATGCACACCACCCCTAAAGCAGGCAAAAGGGAATTAGAACTCACCTGGTATATTAGCTGGACTTGAATCTCACACAATCTGAATAACCATAACAATTTAAAGCACATCAGACTTTACCCGACACTAAATGGTTTCACTACTTCTGATCAAGCGAACATCATATAAGTTCGCCTCATATGGATTCATCGAACTTATCAAGCGAACATATCAAGTTCACTTAGTATAAGACTTGGCGAACTAAGGCTAAGTTCGCCCCCATAGATCCAAGCGAACTTATGGGCGAACATGCTATCTTCGCTTGGTCAGGGACCAACGAACTTAGGAAGCGAACAAGACAAGTTCGCTAGCTACAAGCCCGACGAACTTAGCAAGTTCGCCTGCGGGCTTCTTCTTCCCCACACAAACCCTAGCTTGCATGAACATGGCGGCTAAGGATCAAACTCATCAAGATCCGAAATTTTTACGTCCAAAACGTTGGTTTTATATTCAAGAGTCTAGATCTAAGATTTGTTTCCATTTTTAAACGTAAAAACCCTACCTTTACTCGATTTTTACTTCAAAACCCAACACATAATAAAACTCAGATCTGGGGTGAGTGATTACCTGAAAACGCTTCCCGTTCGTTGCCACACGCTCTAGAGACTCTTGCTAACGATCCCTGAAGCTCGTGAATGAAAGTGAGACTTTCTCTCTCTAGGTTCTCTCTTCTCTCTCTCTAGAAATTTGAAAATGGCAAAGAAATGGGGAGATTGGGCTGACTTTGGGGCTTATAAAGAGCCCAATACTCTCCCTTTTCGGCCCAAGCTCCCAAGCCAAAGGCCTGCTCCCCCATTTCTTATCTAGTCTAATTCATGCGAACGTTTTTTGTGCTTTTCAAATTTCGGGACATTACAGTGAGAAACATACATAATAGTTGGATATTCGAATGCTATTGTAAGGTGGATAGAATTAGATCTTCCTAGTTTCTTAAGCTATCAGATATTGTCACTTGGATGTGCACGATTCGTGGATCGAAGGTCAAGAAACAGGTGATAGATCCTATTGTGTTAACGGCTTGATGGGTTATCAGCAGATTTCGGAATGCTTTGTTATTTCAAAGCAAGAACAAAGCTAAGGAAAATATCCTTGATTTAATTCTCACTTATTTGTATTTGTAGTTCAATAGTAGGAATCATAAGGTGAGTATTGTAAAACCCGATTATAGTTTTGTAATTGGTTCGTTCCGACTAGTTTCTTAGAGCATTCATAGTCCATTCCTTTTCCCATTCCAATAATTTAACTAAAAACATTATTTTCTAAATTTTTCTCTCATTTTCTAAGAATCTCACCTATCTCATTCCCAATATCTATCTATATTCAATTGAAAGATACTTTTTTATTTTTTACTTTTTCTAACACTCATAAAAAAAACATGAAATTATAGATATGAGAGATGAATAGTGAGCTCTCAAATACGGGGGACTACTTTGCTTTCCCCTTAAAATATAGGAATGAGTTATGGAGATGAGAATGGATTTGAGTGATTTTTTATGTGATTTTCTTAAAATTTGAGTATGGGGTTGGGGATGGGGGATAGTATGAGAATGCTCTTACTAGTCGGTTTTTATTTATAAACATTTAGTTGTTTCAAAAAGAAAATAATGTAAAACTGTGTTGAGTGACTTTTTCATGTTTTTTTTGACATATTTAGAGATTTTAATATCTTAAAATTATGTTGTGAGATTTTTTAAGAAAAACAAGAAATTATAATAATTTTTTTCTAATATTAAGCCTTATACCAAAGTAAATTAGTTAATTATATAAAAAACGAACCTTTGCTGTTATTTTCATGAAAGAATGAAGATCAACACATGTGGAATTGTGGAGTATGTTTAAGTTAAAATCAAGAGTCTTCATCTTTCTGTAAAATAGATACCTAATAATTAATATAAAGATAAAGTGTTTCTTATACGCAAATTCATTGAAACTTCACAAAGATTTTTAGACTATTGTGCTAAATGAAAACAATATTTAAACTCTAATAATGGGTATGGTTTTCAAAAAAAAGAAAATCATCATAGCAAAAGATATAATAATAATAGTAATAATAATAATAATAATAATAATAATAATAATAATAATAATAATAATAAAATTTTATTATTATTATTATTATTATTATTATTATTATTAATAATTTTCCCTTATGGACTTTTAATACTTATTGTCTAACTCTATACAACTACTAAAATTTGAACGTGCATTAAACTTGTAAGTTGCATTATTGTATGTGATATAATTTATGAAAATTTAAAACGTTTTCTTTGAAATCTAAATGTAGCTTTATAACCCACGGGCCACCGGTCCAGCCGTAATAATATATTTTGGTCCTTTTGGATATTTAAGTGTTCACACAAATCATAGGAAGAAGTCTGTGGCCAGTTAGCAACAAAAGACATGAAATAATCCGTCTCCCGGTCCCCCACCCCAGACCCCCTTTGTCCTTCTTTATACAACATCGTTGCTTCATACACTTTTCAAGTGTTAAACTGTAACTTGAATTCTATTATTCGTACCTGACTATTTACTTTTTATGTCTAGGTCAATAAATGAAATATATCTTCAATGAATCGTTTGTAAACCTTTTTTATGTTCATTTTTTTAATATACAAAATGAACATGAACAAAACTCTTAGTTTATTTAATTAAACGAACGAACATGAACACTATTAGATAACTACCTTTTGTTAATGTTGTATAAGTTTAGGTAGTCATGTGTATACATTAAATTCTTGTAACTCTTCAGATGTATTTATTTGTATATAAATAGAGTGCTCTTCTTATTGAGGAGTCATCACTTCCACATTAATATGGTATCAGCCTAAAACCATTGAGTTCCCTCAATCTTCTTCTCTTCATTTCATCCCTCCCTCTTACTCTCCTCCCCATCCCTTCCGGCTTCTTCCCTCTCCCTGCTAGCCATGGCGTCTTCTTCCTCAGACCCACTTCCTCTTGCCCACATGCTAGCCATCAAATTAACATCCACCAATTATCTCTATTGGCGCAACCAAATGAACCCACTACTCTCTTACCAAAATCTATTACATCATGTGGATGGTTCTCAACCATGCCTCCACCGGTCCTTGACTGAAAAAGACAGCGCCAAAGAGGTTCCCACCCAGTCTATGCGACTTGGCTTGCTGCAGACCAAAGAACTATCATCATTCTTAATGCCTCCTTAACTGAAGACACTATCTCAGTCATCGTTGGCCTAACTTCTGCCCGCTCTATTTGGCTTGCTCTCGAAGCTGCCTACAGCAACTCTTTTGTGGAACGCATTCAGACCCTGCGTGATCAGCTTCGATCCACTCAGAAAGGAGATAAACCTGTTGCTGAATTTGGACGATCTTTCAAGTTTTTATGTGATCAACTTTGTGCTATTGGACATCCGGTTGATGCTGCAGATCAATCGCATTGGTTCCTTTGTGGTTTGGGTCCCTCATTTGAATCCTTCTCCATAACTGTTCGCTTCGCTCGCCCAATACCACCCCTCTCGGATCTCCTGGCTAGGGCTGAAAACCATGAGTCATTTGTCAAAACCCTTCATGGCCCTGTTACACCTACAGTCGCCTTCTCGGCTACCACATTTAAACCCGGAAATCAAAGATCTACTGCTACCTATAACAGAAACCGCAACCGTGGCCCCTCTACCCCACATACACGCCATACAGCAAACACTAATAATCGCCCGAGAAGGCCTCCTCATTGTCAACTTTGCCGAACTCAGGGCCATTATGCCAGTCAATGCCCTTCACTTGCAACCTATGCTAAATCTGACCCAACACCAAATGATGATCAGTTGGCCAGTGCCTTCCATGCACAATGTCGTATCAACCCTAATGCTCCCGATTGGTATGTTGATTCCGAGGCTTCGGATCACATGACGTCCTCTCCCGATACAGTTGTGAACCCCTCTCCAGTCACAGGTAATAAACAAGTCTTCTTTGGTAATGGCCAACACCTTAAGGTCTCTCATACGGGTAATACTTGTCTTTCCAGATCACTCAACTTAAAAAATATATTGGTTGTTCCAAACCTCACTAAAAACTTATTATCGGTAAGAAAGTTAACTGAAGACAATGAGGTTGATGTCTTATTCTCACATCCATACTTTTATATTCAGGATCGCAGAACCAAACTACCTCTCGCTCAGGGTTGCCGTGAGGATGGCCTATATGTTTTGCATACCAAACATGAAGCATTGGTTACTTCTTCTTCTTGCCCTAAAGCCTCGTATGAAGTATGGCACTCTAGATTGGGACATGTGTCCTTTGATATTATAATAATGTTGCAAAAACTTGGTTATTTGTCGTTTACCTCTATTTTACCTAAACCGGGATTATGTCACCCGTGTCAACTTGCCAAAGCCAAGCGTTTACCTTTTGCCAATAATATTGATCGTGCCAAAGAGCCGTTGGACTTAATACATTGTTACTTATGGGGACCGGCCCCGGTTAAATCGGTTGACAATTACTTATATTATGCCGTCTTCATTGATGATTTTTCTCGATTTGCCTGGCTTTACCCGTTACATGCAAAATCGCAATTTTATGATGCCCGTTTACCTTTTTGGCATTTCTCCAAACTCAGTTTTCCAGAAAACTAAAAATTTTTCAAAGTGATGGAGGCACTGAATTTACTAATCATCGGGTACGCTCATTATTTGAACAAAACGGGACGTTACATCGGATTTCATGTCCCTATACCCCACAACAAAATGGGAGAGCCGAACAGAAACATCGACACATTGTCGAAACCAGTTTGGCTATGTTGTTTAATACCCGATTACCACCGGCGTATTGGATGGATGCTTTCTCATCAGCTATCTACATTATTAACAGATTACCCACTCCGTTACTCAATGGCAAGTCATCCTTTGAAATCTTATATAACAAAATGCCAACCTATGCATCTTTTAGAACCTTCGGATGCCGGGTATACCCACTTTTATGTGACTATGCCCCACATAAACTTGCCCCGAGAAGTATCCCATGCGTATTTATTGGGTATAGCACCAAGTATAAAGTTTATCGGTGCCTTGATCCATCTGCCTCTCGTGTGTACGTCACTAGGCATGCGAGGTTTGATGAAACCCTTTTTCCCTCTGCCGGATCAGAAACATCCCACCCCATTTCAACACTTCAACTCAGCACCTTCTTAGATCTAGCCTATGATACTATATTTGCTATCACCAAACCAAATTCCTCCACCAAAACTTCTCAGCCTACTACCTCTCACCCATGCACCATGTGCTCAAATGAGTTCATTATACCTCCTCCACCAACTGTTCCAACGCCTACACCCACTCCAACACATACTCCTACACCTACTTCTACACCACCATCTACTCCTACACCCACCCCACCTCCTACACCTTCATCATCCTCACTAGCCTCCCAGTACCCCACATTCAGTCACCACACACCACCCTCCAGCCCTCAAACTTCGATCCCTACACCACCTCCACCACCTCCGCCTTTACCATCCCACCCTATGGTCACGCGTGCCATATCGGGTATCTTCAAACCACGACACCAAGCCGACCTATCCCACACCGTCACCCTACCATTACATCAAGCCCTCTATACTTCTTCCGACCCAAAGACATTCTAAACTGCCACTAAAGATGAAAAATGGATTCGGGCTATGCATTGTGAGCTCGATGCACTTCATCAAAATAATACTTGAACTTTAGTTCCGCGCCCAAATAACCGTAATATTGTTGGATCAAAATGGCTTTATCGGACCAAGTACCATTTTAATGGCAGCATTGAACGCCACAAAGCTCTTCTGGTGGCTCAAGGATTCAGCCAAGTTCCAGGTCTCGATTACTCGCACACATTTAGTCCTGTTGTTAAAGCTGCTACAGTTCGTACTGTTCTCTCCTTAGTTGTTATTAATCAATGGACTCTTCATCACTTAGATGTAAACAATGCATTTTTACATGGCCAACTATCTGAATGTGTTTATATGGAACAACCACAAGGTTTTATCAACACTCAATTCCTAGACTATGTTTGCAAATTGAATAAAGCAATATATGGACTCAAACAGCCCCCCCGTGCATGGTTCCAACGGTTAAGTACTTTACTACTAATCAATGGGTTCGTTTGCAGTCGGGCCGACACCTCCCTATTTGTGTTCAAAAGGGACTCCTGCATCATGTATTTATTAGTCTATGTTGATGATCTAATTCTAACGGGCAACCACCCGCACATCCTTTCCGCATTCATTACTCGCCTCAACAACGAATTTGCAATCAAAGATTTGGGGTAACTCAACTATTTTCTTGGGCTTGAAGTTACCTATACCACACATGGACTCTTTTTAAATCAATCTAAATATACCACCGATATACTAACACGTGCAAAGATGTTGGATGCCAAGCCGGCTCCGACACCTTTAAGCACAAAGGTTTCTTTTGTTTCTGCAGGTGACTTGTATCCAGATCCCACTCACTTTCGTTCCATTGTCGGTGCTCTCCAGTATTTGACGATCACTCGGCCTGACATTTCCTTTGTAGTAAATCAAGTTAGCCAATTCTTACACGCTCCAACTACAAAAACTGTCAAGAAGTCAAGCAGATTCTCCGATATCTTAAAGGAACTTTGGCATAAAAAAAGTAAAAAAATAATGTCGTATAAAAAAGTTTTATGTATAGCAAGATTGTACTCAAATTAAAAGTATAGCAAGACTGTACTCAAATTAAAGAAAATAAAATACTAGATGTTATGGTGTATTTTTTTTTAAATAATGTAAAAAATAATGTCGTATAAAAAAGTTTTATATATTTAAAAAATGAGGGAAATCGAAAAAGTCAACAATGGTAGGTCATTCCAGCTTTACCCTTCTAGAATTTTTTCACGTAAAGAAAAAAATTGACTAGACACACCCTTCATTTTATGCTTTGATTTCCGAGATCAATGATCTATATTCCTTCGTACCTTCACACGATAAGAACCATTTGTATTTAAACTAAGGCTGGCAAAACGTGTCTAGCGGGGTTAGGCAGTTTGAATCCGTTTAGACACGATTTTAATCGTGTCATATTCGTGCCGACCTGTTTATGACCCATATCCATTAGCTCAAACCCAAACCCGAACCCGTTTAACTTCGTGTCGGGTCGTGTCATTTAAACGGGCCTTGTCAAAAATTATCATCCCTATTGGAAACTAAAAGGCTAGCGCTCGAAAGTGGAAGCTCAAAAGTTAAGGTTGGAAAGTGGAAACTGAAAGGTCAGGTTATCTAATGTTCTAACTTAATTTTATATATTTAATCATTTAAAAATATAAAGATATATAATTTTGATAAATAGGTTATAAACAAGTTGTTTAACATGTTAACCATTTAACGCGATTAGTTGAACGGGTCTAATCATGTCTTAAAAGGGTTAGACGAGTTAAAACCATTTAGACATGATTTTAATGGTGTCGACCCATTTAATTATGACACATATCTATTTAATTCAAACCCAAACTCGTTTAACTTCGTGTCCTGTTGTGTCCTTTAAAAAGGTCGTGTTAGAAATTGTTAGCTCTGATTTATTTCTGTCTCTCTCTCTCTCTCTCTCTCTCTCTATATATATATATATATATATATATATATATATATATATATATATATATATAGGGAAGGGTTCAAATACTAACCAACTTTTTATATGATAATCGTGCTAATCACTATAAAACAATCACATAATTTATAAATTATTTTTTCTTTTAATTGTTAAAATAGTATTTAAGTATCTTGAATAAATATTTTGAACGTAAATAAGGAAA
This sequence comes from Smallanthus sonchifolius, assembly GCA_023525975.1. Lineage (NCBI taxonomy): Eukaryota > Viridiplantae > Streptophyta > Magnoliopsida > Asterales > Asteraceae > Smallanthus > Smallanthus sonchifolius. The sequence continues at coordinate 11,726,543 of CM042028.1, read as the reverse complement.
TGATTAGTCTTACGTATACGTACCAAATAATGTTACATATACGTGACACATAGTGTTTACATATATGTAACATTAACATAATGATAATTGTTACATATACGCAATACTATGTTTGAGAGTGGTTATCATGGTTATCACATAAATATTGGTTAGCATTTGAACCTCACCATATATATATATATATATATATATATTTATTCCTTAATAATTTTAATCTTTATATTTAACTTTAGGCTATATATTTTAAAAGTTCGACGTTAATTTTTTTCCGAGGGATTAATACCAGGGTACGGGTCTTCGACACTGAACATTATAAATTTCAATGTTTTAAAAATTGGTTCAAACTGGCCGGTAATATCGGTTAAACCAGATCTCGGTCACTAGCCTAGTAAGTTTGAGCCCGGTAAATTAGAAGAACGGTTTGTAACTTGAACCGCTTTAGACCATTGTATCGGTTTTAGGCCAAAGTAATGTTTTAGGTTTAAACCAAAAAAATTAAGTTTTAGCGGCCCTATAGTGATGAGAATGACGATTATAGTGAATTTCATCTTTTAAACGATCGTGAACTTGATGCATTTAACACTCCAATTGCATAAAGCAATTGTACACTTTTATTTAAAAAACCTTTGTTAGAAAATTGAGTGATTTTGGATTATTTTTTTATTATGGATTAACTTTTGAATTATTTGTTTGAGTTGAAGTTGTATTTTTATGAAGTTATAGGGTTAACTAGTCAATCCGGTTGAACCGCCCTGTACAACCCGATACAACCGATTGAACCATTTTTTAGACTAACCCGACATGGTTTAAAAACCGGTTTTTAAAACATTGATAAATTTTAACACTCCCACGTTAGGGAGGAGGTTACTCCCACCGGTTGACTAACAAACATAGTTTTGCGCACGTTTTTGAAATAAGCCGAAATAAGAATAGGAGTGTTGTCTTTGTCCCCTGGACTTTGAAAATTATATCATTGACCGTTTACGTAATTCTGAATGTGTAATGATAAAGACATGACGTGTTTAGGTCATTGCTTAGACCATGTTATTAGCACATGGCTTATGACTTATGAGCATCACTCTCAATCATGATGAGCTGTTTATGTTGATCACGTATACTTTCTGAATACTATTTATTACGATATTTGCGATGTTATGATGTCACATATCTTTTTAATATTATATTACAGATCTATAAAATAACCAATATTCTTAATCTTAGATTTCGGTAGCACTAAAAGTAAAATATTTCGTCTCATGTATTGTTAAATAATATAATATTGACAAAAGAAACACACCTGATTTGATAGTAGGACCTTGATCTTTGCTAAAATACATGTAAGTAGAGGGTTCTCCCTCCTCCCCCCAGTGCCTAGCTTGTGCCGAGAATCTCGTCACAATCTCAAATACTATAACGCGTAAAAATAAATTTACATATGATGGTTATATTAATTTCTAAAATTAAAATCACGAGTGTCGTGAAATAAACCATAATATGGTAGTGTAAAACTTAACCAATGTTATAGTCTTGTTCTATTTAATCACATAATTTCAAGAAGTATCAAGTAAGATTGACATAAATGTAACACCTCGAAAATTTCTCAATAGAAATACCAAATACAAGGACCTAAGGTATAGACAAACCAAACCACAAGGACCAAAATTGAAAATTTGGAGAAAATCATCAGTGACGGATCATCACCAACTGATAACGGTCCGTCGGTCCGTTAGGACCTGTGACGAACCGTCACAAGAGTATAATGGTCCGTTACGGGTTGACCAAGGGTGGATTCTGGTGCTGACACGTGTCCGGTGATTCATGATTGCGAGTTGATACGTGGAAACCCTATGACGGACCGTCATCCCTAATAACGGTTCATTACGAGCTATGACGGACCGTCACGAGACCATATCGGTCCGTTACATGGAGAAGAAGTGCGTAGCCGCCAAGAGAAGCGGTGACGGACCGTCACCCCCTAATAACGGTCCGTCACGACCTCAAATCTTTCCTATAAATAGAAATCGAATCCCAGAGCTTTTGAGACACAAACACACATCCATTTCACCTACAAAACACACACACGCACTCCAGAGATCCAACCCCGAGCCCCGGTTCGCTTGCAAGAGTCCAGTTTCTAGCGTTTTCGACTTCAAATAGCCGTAGATGTTTTGAGTTCCTTGACAGGGACTGATGTTTGTTAGTTTAGTTTGTTTGTAATAGACGTTTGGTTCATGATTTAAAACAATTTAGTAATTAATAAATGAGTTTTATGGCTTAGCTTCCGTTGTGTGTTCTATACCATGCGTCACGTCTAACTGGTCCCTGGGACCGGGGAGTGACAATAAAAGAATTAATCAATAATTTCAAATGAACACTTTGCCATAGGATTTTACCACATCTTCATCAATATCATCGTCATGTTCTGGCACTTCTCGAGAGCTAAAAGTATATAAAAAAATTCCCAGTTTTATCTTTTGGTTATGGGTTTAGCATTCTTTGATCTTTTTTTTTACCTCTTTTTCATTGCCTTCTGTTTCAAACAAACATTTCCCTGGTAACCATTCGATTTAAGTCCTGCAAAGTGCAATAAATGATAAATAACATGAAATAAATAAAAAGCATGGCATAAATTGTATAATATTATAAGAATATAATGATTTATCTAATGGCCTTTTCTAAAATAGGCGTAGTATCATCAATCATATGATATATTTTGGTCAAAACATAGTTCTTGAAAAATAGATTGGTGTCGAAGAAGAACTGATGTAAGACCTTGAGGTTGATAACTCCAAATTTTCTAAGAACAACCTTGCTACGGATAGACTACCTTGCTGTTGATAAAGCAACTTGCAACTGATAGAACAATTTTGTTGCTGATAGAAGGATTCCACTGCTTATAACAGTTTTGTTGCTGATAGAGCAAATGTGTTGCGGATAAACATGTATGTTGCGTATAGACCATATCTACAGTTGACATCACACTTGCAACTGATGAACCTTTTCCCTACTGGTAGTATGATCCACGTGAGTCTTGTAATTGGTGCAGAAGTTAATGTGCACACCATTTCACCTAAAGGCTCAGTTCGCCAGTAAATCAGCAGGAGCTTTACATAAGATTTGCGGCTTTTGTTTTTGCAGTTGTCTTTATATTAGTAGCCACTGATAGATCAGTTTCACGTAAATAATAAGATCAACGGTCTGTGTTGAATCTTATCCTTAGAATCAATAGTTTGTATTGATTCTAACGAATACGTAGCTTTATATATATATATATATATATATATATATATATATATATATATATATCATGTTTCTCACTTGAAAATGATGCTTGAATGAGCTCTTGCTACCTTATAAACACTTGAGATTGAAATACATTGAGCTTGAAAGTTTATTTCATATGTTCTTACATTGTCCACTAATGGTTCCTCTCTTAGAGATGCTACCGAATGCAACATATTCACCATAGAAATTTCTGAAGTTTAATAGGTTGTCTGTCATGTGCCTGGAACAACCACTATCTACTACCCATGTATTGACCTTTTGTCTTGGTTGTTCCTACACATGTAAATAACTTATAGTTAAAGAGTGAAACCCAAGATCTAGAAAGCTTGGGTTTGCAAGATGGGTCAATGTATGTGAATTGCTTGTAGGTTTGTTTGGTTGCATGAGGAGCTTCAAGTTGTTTAAGTAACTGTTGAGAGGTTTCTAGGTTTTCCAGAGAGTTTTCGATTGATGTAGTGGATACAGATGATTTAAATCTGAAGTAATTTGAGTTATATGAACCTTCTTAGCCTTCCAGGCAGATTTCTGCTTTGGTGCGGATGGAGTGATTTTTGCTGCTGAAGGATATTGGTTTGAAGGTATTGGTTTGCTTGCAGCTCTTAGCTTCTTTGCTGCTGAAGGCTTCTTTGGTCTATCAGTAGAATATTTGATTGCTGCTGAAGGCTTTTGTGGTGCATGCTTCTTCTTTGATGTTGATGGTTGAATTGGTCTATCAACATCAGACTTGGTTGCTGCTGATGACTTTGTTTTTCTAGCATCAACTTTTCTTCTTGATCTTTGAAATTTCTTTAGTTTTTCTGAGATCTGGACATGTTGATTGAAAGGATTGAACTTGCAGCTCATTGCATAATGATCCCAGTTACCATATATTATGTATATCTGATGAATTTAAGTTGCAAGACTTTGATAGCTTCATGATGAATTTATAGACTTCTTTGGAGAGATAGATTGATATATTTCTCATATCTTTGTTCATAGCTTCTTATCTTCTTGCTCTTGTTTGTCTTTATAAACATATTTTGTTTAAGATTGGACAGATGTTGCTGATAGTAGTAACAATTGCTTGCAGTGTGACTGTATCTTCCACACACAAAGTAAGACTTTACAGTCTTATCTCTCTCAAAGTGTATATAGTCTTTCCTTTTAAACAGATGAATGAATTTCTTTGGATTCTTCTTGTTATGTTCTAGGTAGCTTCTTCTAGTGTCTTTTGAACATAAGGTGATTGTATCTTCCACCCTAGTTCGGTAAGGGACCGTTACCGAATCATAACGGTCCGTTACGGGGAGGCGGTGACAGACCGTCACCAAGCATAATGGTCCTTTATGAAGCTGGATTCATCCTATAAATTGGAAGTTTACGGGCAGTTCAAATTCACACCTCAAATCTCATTCCTACATTCAAATTTGAAATTCCACTTACTTTAAACGTACCACACTCGTGTGAAGAACTTTCCTACTTAGAAGTAACGCGTAGAATCTCCGCCCAAGAAACCCGAGGTTAGAAACCAATATCGAGGTGCAATCCAGCTAAGTGACGGGAATTAGAAGTTCACAAGATTTTCCAAAACCAAGATTCTGAAAAGGTGAATACATTTAAATGCTTTTAAAACCATGAATTGGTATTTATTTATGGTCTGACTAAAATGAATTTCTAAAATCATTTGGTTGCATAAGGTCGTTTATGTAATAGCATCCAGGCCATAAGTTCGCGTATGGTTGGATCCAACGTGTTACAGATAAAATGATGTAATGGGTCTAGTAACAGGCTCGGTTGTAGGCATATATAACACATGATCATCCGAGTATAATACTAGTTTGATCAGTGGTTATACCTTTATATGAAACTGTAACATCCGAAAAACCCGAAAATTTTTATTTTTGGGCCTATTAAAAAGAAAAGAAACATGGAGTGGGCTTGAGGACTTGGGCTTGGCCTATAATGCCCCCATAAACCCTAATACCAGCACTGATCAGCCCCCATTCACCATTCTTCCTTATTTTCGTTTAAAAAGATAAAGGAGAGAGTTTAGAGAGAGAAAGTCAAGGAATCATTAAGTTTGAGCTAAAGATCATCTAGATATGTTCCTCCACTCCTATAGAGCAAGAAACCACAAAGAATCGCCGCCTTTGAGGTATGGATCAAACCTAAATCTTTGTTTTTGTTCAAAATGGGGTTTTGGGTAAAACTAGGGTTTTCATCTCAAAGTAAGGATTTTTACGTGTTAAAAAGTGATATAAGACCATATCTGGCTTCATGGAAGTAAAACAAATGATTTGGACGTAAAAAGTTGCAAGCTTGAATTGAAAAAGAGACTGTTTGATGAGATGTTCATCAGGAGACACTGACCAGTGTCGCCACCTTCATGTGGCGACACTAGTCGGGGTGGAAACGGGGGATGGCGTGTGTTCCAAGGAGTCCAATGATTGGACGCGTGTCATTCTTCTGGCGACATGCCCATGCGACACTCTTGGGCAATGACAGTTGGACCAACAACACAAGCAACAACACTTAAGTCCAGAGCGCAAGTTCTGGCGACACAGTTAAGCGACACTACGCTCAGGCAACACTGCCTGTGGCGACACTTTAGGCGACATTAGCCATACTTAACCTATTTTCACATGTTTAAATACGTACAGATAACTTAGTACTTGTTGAGCCAAACTTTAGTAAGAACGAACAGTATACCGACAATCAGGTGAGTTCTATGTGCCCCGTATATGTTATGCGCAAATGTTTTCCAATGTTTTTGGGCTGAAGTGTATACATGTAAAGTGAATGAATATGATAAATTACAATATAACATATGTGTTATATGAACGAAATGATGAATGGACGTTTACAAAGAATGAAATGAATGTGTGACCTAACGTTAAAGGAATGAAATCTTGCTTTATATTTACATAATGTATGTTATCATTGTACAAAACGTTATGGACGGAAATACAGACTACTTCGGTAGGACGATACGATGATGACGGCTACTACGGTAGACGGACGACCATACGACTATTATGCAGACGGTATGTTAAAGTCTAGAAAGGTAGACTAAAAATACGGACTACTACGGTAGACGGAGGCCCTTAATCGAAGCAAGACTGCATATATAGTTCGTATGGGAAACGGATGCCTTAGGGCAAACGGGCGAAAGGACGGACTACGACGGTATGACAGACGGCCAAAGGTTTGTCGGACGGTAATGAAGGACGGACTACTTCGGTAGAAACGATATGAATGACGGACTACGACGGTAGGACGGTACATCTGTCTTTGTGACTTACGTAATCAATGACGGGTTGATCACCCATGTGTGTATGACCAATGAATGTTCAATGAAGGAAATGATGTGTATATATATACACGTACTTACAAATGAATGATGTTATACCTAATTGCTTTAAACTAGAACTCACCAGCATTAGCTAACTTTTAGTATGCATTTCAGGTAGCAAGAGGAAAGGACGGGCTAAAGCGTGAAGGCTACCTGGCACATGACCGACATCCTGTTTACTTGATTTTATGTTAAGACAATGTTTTAAATGTTAAGACTTTTGTTGTTTATGTAACTAAATGATTGTACGCTTCCGCTATGTCTGAATGTTTTATTTAATGATCAGTGAATGATAACTATGTTTATGAGTAAATCCAACAAGTGAGGTCTCCCGGGTTTGAGGCCTTACAAGTTGGTATCAGAGCAATAGTTTGAGAGATTCAGACATCCCTAAATGTCTGGACTTAGGCTGATAATAGGACCAATGCAATGATGTCAGTACGGGTAACAACGCCAACACCAGCACAATAAGTAAGTAGCAAGGTTAATACATGTAGCTTAGGGTAGATTCCTTAACTTAGAATAAATGCTTTAGATGTCCATGTTACTACTGATGTGAAGAGTTTTGAACCCGAAAAGCAAAGCAATTTATTAATCACAACTGGTCACTGTAATTAAAAATTACCTTGCTCGTACTGTTCTAAACTATGATCTGAAGGGATGGAATTGGCATTCCCCTTTATTTATCGGGAATTTAGAAACTATGGCTCGTAGAAGAACAACAGGGCATCACGGTGGTCGAACTGGAGGACACGATAGTCCACCACTGAACCAAGCACGTAATAAGGAAGGAAGTGTGAACGTGAATCATGAGGATATCGTGCACGAAACCAACGTGACTCCACAGGAAAATGGCAATGAAGGAACACTCCAACTGGAACCCGAAGTTAGCGATGCCATTGCCCGAGAGGTTGTACTCACTCTGAAGGAAGTACCGCCCGACTTATTGACTGAGGCACTAAAGAAGAGTAAAAAGGAGGAGGAAGAACACCCTGATGAAAAGGTATATGACAGTGACGGGGATGAGGTGAATGTGGGACAGACTACTAGGGGATGCAACTACAAAGGATTCAAGGACTGTGACCCGCCCAAGTTTGACGGGAAGAAGGATTTTATAGACACGTTTGAATGGATCGAAAGAATGAATGGAGTAATTAGCATTAGTGAATGCCGAGCTGACCAGTCAGCTAAGTTTGTTGCACATTCTTTCACCAACGAGGCACCGGGTTGGTGGAGGACTATCCAGAGGTCTAAGACGCCAAATACTCTAAGGAGGATGACTCGGGATGACCTAAAAGTACTGATGATCAAGAAGTTCTACCCACAGAACGATATTGACCGAGTGGAGAATGAGTTTCTAAATTTCAAGGCTGGAAACATGACTCATCGCCAGTATACCTCCATGTACAATGAACTAGCCCAACTGGTACCTGATTTGGTGGAGACTGAGGAAAGGCTAATCAAGTATTATGTCAAGGGCCTGCCTCAAAGGGTCCGATTCATGTGAAAGCTAACCTACCCTCGACCTTCGAGTCGGTAGTGAATCTGAGCGGAATCGTCTTTGAAGACTATGCTAATGAAGACCCGGCACCAGAGGCGCCGACGAGGAAGTGGGAAAACCCATCCAAGGGAACTTGGAAAGGAAACTATGCATCTGAGGCTAAGAAACCGAGAAGTGAGGCGTAGGAAACTTGCAAGAAATGTGGGAAGCAACATCTCGGTGAGTGCCGGGTGGGCTCAACCATGTGTTTCCAATGTGAGAAGGCAGGACACTTCTCCCGAGAGTGTCCGAGTGGCACCAAATGCCAGGCTTGTGGATTGTTTGGACATCTGACAAAGGATTGCAGGAATACTGAGCAATCCGGTTCTGGGAAAGGAAAGGAGCAAGAATAGCCAAATGCTAGGATCCAAGCCTATGCCTTAACAGAGGAAGAAGCTATTCGAAATCCTGATACGTTCCTAGTTAATTATGAATATGCTACAATTTTGTTTGATTCTGGTGCAAGTAAGAGTTTTATATCTACTACATTTAGCCGCAAACTAGACTGCATAATTAGAAACATTCTAAAGGCCTTTAGTGTAGAAACGGCCGCTGGTAGCAACTCAGCGGTATTCCAAATGACTGATGATTGCATGATAAAAATAGAGGGCCATAAGTTTCCTTCAAGACTATTTCTTCTAACCTTAGGAGGATTCGATATAGTATTGGGCATTGATTGGCTAGCTGCCAACGAAGCACAAATAGTATGTAAACGAAAGATGACCCATCTCAAAGCTACTAACGGCAGCCTGATCACGGTTTATGGGGATTGGAATTGCACAATGTCGAACGTCATCTTGATGACCAAGGCCGAAAGTTACATGAGGCACGGTTGCGAAGCTTATCTGGCATATGTTATTGATGATAGAATGAAAACGAAAGAACTCAAAGATGTACCCGTGGTGTGCAACTTTCCGAAAGTGTTCCCTGAGGACCTACCTGGCGTGCCACCCGATCGGGAGATAGAATTTCAAATTGACTTACTACTAGGAGCTCAGCCCATTTCCAAATCACCCTACCGACTGGCTCCGTCGGAGATAAAAGAATTAATGTCTCAACTAGAAGAACTCACTGATAAGGGATTCATTAGACCGAGCATCTCACCATGGGGCGCTCCAGTACTTTTTTGTAAAGAAGAAAGACGGTAGCATGCGCATGTGCATCGACTACCGTGAACTGAACAAACGAACAGTAAAGAATAAATACCCGCTATTGAGAATAGACGATATTTTTTATCAATTACAAAGTGCAAGTTGGTTCTCAAAGAACGATCTTAGGTCGGGGTACCATCAACTGAAAGTAAGGGAGGGAGACGTACCGAAAATCGCGTTTCACAAGCGCTATGGGCATTTCGAATTTCTCATGATGTCCTTCGGACTAACCAATGCCCCTGCAGCGTTTATGGATTTAATGAATAGGGTGTGCCGACCAATGTTATATCGATCGGTGATAGTCTTCATAAATGACATTCTCATATATTCAAAGAACGAGGGTTATCACCAATACCACCTAAGGGAAGTATTAGAGGTCCTGAAGCAGGAGAAGTTGTATGCAAAATACTCAAAATACCCGTCCTGGCTGAGGGAAGTCCAATTCCTAGGTCATGTTATAAAACCGAACGACATCATGGTAGACCCTGCAAAGATCGTAACAGTGAAAGAATGGAACACCGACAAAGATACGAAGTTTCCTAGATTGGGGTCCAACCCAAAACAACACGTTTGAAGAATTAAAAACTAGACGAACCCAAGCTCCAGTCTTGTCCTTGCCCAAGGGAAACGAAGACTTGGTGGTCTACTCTGACGCTTCGGGTAAGGGATTGGGTTGTGTACTTATGCAATGAGGAAAGGTAATCGCATACGCCTGACGCCAGTTAAAGGTTCACAAAGTTAACTACCCGACTCACGATCTGGAGTTGGCGATGATAGTTTTCGCATTAAAGATTTGAAGGCACTATATGTATGGAGTTAAGTGCACCATTTACTTCGATCATAAAAGCCTAAAGTATTTCTTCGAGCAAAAGGAGTTAATTATAACATCGGACCTGATGAATGACATAGAAAAGGTACAAGGAGAGGCTCTATTAGAAAGAAACTTGAAAAGGGAAAGAATAATAGGTCAACAAGCAAAGCTGGGGACTAATGCGTACGAAGTACGAACTCGGTTTGACAGGACGTGGATACCCAAGATTGGTGAACTTAGGGCCAAAATCCGCGATGAAGCCCATAAGTCTCGCTACTCTATCCACCCTCGAATGAAAAAAATTTATCAGGACTTGAAGAAAGAATAGTGCTGGCCCGGCATGAAGAATGACGTGACCAAATACGTAAGCAAGTGTCTGAATTGTTCACTAGTTAAGGCCGAGCATCAGAAACCATGTGGTAAAATGCAACCTTTGCCAATATCAGAATGGAAATGGGATGAGATCACAATGGACTTCATTACCAAGCTACCGCGAACAGCAAAGGGCAATGATACCATTTAGGTGATTATCGACCGCTTGACGAAAAGTGCTCAATTCTTACCGATACGTGAGTCTTTCTCGTCCGAGAATTTGGCAGAATTTTTCATCAAGGAAATAGTAAGTAGGCATGGCATTCCATTGAAAATCGTGTCCGACAAAGACACTCGATTCACATCAAGATTCTGGAAGAGGTTCAACGAAGCAATAGGTATTAGGTTAAACATCCGCACCGCTTACCACCCCCAAACCGATGGTCAATCTGAAATGACTATCCAGACCTTAGAGGATATGCTCCGGGCCTATATAATTGATTTCGATGGAAGCTGGGATAGTCATCTGCCATTAGCAAAATTCTCATATAACAACAGCTACCACTCAACCATCGGCATACCGCCATTTGAGATATTGTACGGAAGGAGATGTAGAACCCCAATTTGTTGGGGGAAATTGGACAGGAAGACTTTGCGAGTCTCGAAGTGGTCAAAGCACTTGTTATTATTTGAGTCTTTTAAGTCATAAAAATCAAAAATCAATGAAAATTTAAAATTTTCAAAAATGTCCTTGAATTAGAATTTTTGCAATTACATGGAAAATGATAGGTAGAATTGGAACTTCTTGTGGAATTTAAATTAATAAATAATAACAAGTGCGTATAATTTGTAACGTTTTGGTAGGCCTAACCGACTTTAAGAGCTTAAATATCCTGATAGTGTATCTAGGTTTAAAATGAATAATTAATTCAGGATATCTTGTGGGTTCTCATCTTAGGGGTGTTGGTAAGGTCGAAACTATCAATATAGGATGATAGGTACCACTGTAAACTAAAATTTATAGGTTTTTAAAACTTTTGGCACACCGCTTTCTTTTTATGAGAATAAATTCGAAAGTTGGTGGCGCCCGCATTCCATAATCCATCATACATGAGCTTAATTAATTAAACTGAGAGCTTGAGATCTGGCTACGTGTTACCCTCCGGGTTACAAGCTTGGTTGAAACACCCATGGGCAGATTCTTAAGTGATCAATCATAGATGACTAAGTTTGACTTATGTGTTACCTTTAGGGATAGAAACCTGGTTGAAACGCCTCTAAGTTGAGTTTATGTTCTTCATTGCTAAAAACTGAAGCCGATGTGTTACCCTCCGGGATAGTGACTTGGTTGAAACACTAATGGTTAAGGTTTATTCATAGTTAATGAAAGCTCATATCATTCATTCATCGATCCATAATTCATCTGATTATTAAAACTTATAATTTGGTGTTTATAGTGGTGAGAAATCTATAAGGTTTAACCCGGGCCTAAACAAGACCTTGAGATGGGATTAGGCTGAGTCGTAGCTTTCTTAGTGTGAGATCCATAGATAGACTGTCTGCTTGGTAATGAATAGGATAGTAGATCACATAATTGGGGGGCCTGATGAGTCGGTGGTTGGGTTTAATCGGATAGAAATACCGATTGTTACAATTAACGTGTGAGTATGTTTTGAGTTATAAAGTATAAGAAGCAAGTTTGCCGATTATGATTCCATTGCAATATTCTTTTTCGGGACGCAAAAGGTTAAGTGTGGGGATGTGATGTAAGGTCAAATATCCCGTGTTTAATATGTCAGTTTTTATAGTTTTATGCGTTTAACTTTGTATTTCGAGTCGCTTTTATGTGTGTCTTGTAGTTGTGAGTGTTACAGGTTATTTGTGCTGTTGAGCGGGAAATACGAGTCATAAACAAGAAGGTATCAAATCATGGAAAGTAAAAGTCAAAGCTTAAAGTCAAAATCCTGAAGTTTAGGGCATTTGCGGTACACAAAGACCCGGAAGAAAAGTTTCGCGGTACGCGAGGAAACTAAAAGGGGTCGCGACTAATTTGGCCTTCACGGTAGGCGAAGGCCCGGCCAGAAAGCTTCACGACACGCGAAGAACCTGTTTTGCGGTAAATTGACCTAATTCTAATTATAAGTCTATTGTGTCTCCTATTCTCGAATTATCTTTTACTTCAGCCGTTTCAGAAGTTCCCAGGGGCGATTTTCAGTATTCTTAGCTCAATTGTTCTTAATTCTTTATGCTAGTAAGTTCTAGATTAGGTATTGCGAGATTTGTTATGATTATGAGCGGCTAAGCTCTTCGTGATCCCTCCGGGTGAACGATTTATGCATGTACTCGTCTGGTTTAAGTAGATTAATAGTATTGGATTGAATTTTGTGAACCCTTTAAGTTCTTTGGATTCAATTGTCTGTTTGATTTATTATCAGTTTGATTTTGTTTAACGTTTGTGCATGTGCTATCGTTTCTTGGTTTTCTTGCATCGGGAATAATTTGGCTGTGTGCTAGGTTTTATAAAATTGAAATTGGATTGAACAATTTAAACAAGGTTATGTCTATGTAACCTCCTATCTGATTTGAAACTAAACTGAACGTGTGCTTTGCTGAATCTGAAACCCGGAGTGGTCCTTTTTCTCCAATTGTTTTCTCAACCTCAAATTAAGTGTTTGTGATAGTTCCAAGTGTTTGAAGTAATAAAGTTTTAAACTTTAGTGGCAATTGAATTGTTTTAGTCTAAATAGCATTCTCCACGAGTTCCCTGTGGATTTGACAACCCTACTTCCTATAATGCAGTCTAAGTAGCTAAGGAGTAGTTTTTAATATAGTTTTTTATTAGCATTCGACACGCGATCAAAATGGCGCCGTTGCCGGGGAATTTGTGTGCAAAGTGCTATTTTTGATTTGTTTTGTTCAGTGCTACTAATTGTGTGCTTATGTGTGCAGGGACAGTTTTATGCATACTAGGCGCTCAGACAGAAAATCTCCATTATTGTTTGATCCAGAGATAGAGAAAGCAGCAAGAGCTAACAGAAAGCTCCAAGGCACATTTCAGACCATCTTAGAGAAGCTTGACAGTCCATCTGTAAGGATGTCACAAAATCAACCAGAAAACCCAGATCCTAACCAAGGCGAGGGACCAAACCCACCTATTCCCCCATTACCAAATCTCCTATTTCCAAACCAACAACAACAACCGCCCCAAAACCAACATCCACAAAACCCACCTCCTCCACAAAATCAACCACCACAGCCTCAAAACCAACAACACCGACAACCACCACTACCAATTTTCCATGATCACCAATACCAACCATATGACAGCTACCCAAGCTATTCTGAATTTGGGCATGATGAGACTTTGTCACCAGGGGGCAGCCATCGGCCACAGCATGGTTCTCAACATGAGAACTGGAACGAAGAGGAAGAATGGTATGACCTAAACCATCAGGAGGCATTCCCTCCTAGAAACCAAAGACATGATGGAATTGATGGTTGGATTTAGCCACCACCGAGAGCAGAATATGGGTATCCACCGAGGAATAACCGCTAAGGTAATGTAAGGAATTATGAGAGAGAGAACAAGTATAGGCAACCTCCTCAGAACCGTCAGAATTATAGAGAGAAAAAGCCTAGGAACAGGCACCCAGTCAGGCATGATCAAGGGGTGGATAGCCATTTCTGCCCCGCTTTAGCTCTGAATGCTTCTCCCGTTATACCACCAGTTCGTAGGGGGAATGCATTCGAGATCCAGCCTGGATGTCTTGGGATTATCCCACATTTCTTTGGGAGAGCTACTGAAGAACCATACACACATCTGTCAAAGTCTGAGGCTACATGTGGGACCATAGGTGGTCAAGGGTTCACCACAGATGTGGTGAAACTGGTACTCTTCCAGATTTTACTTAAGGACCGGGCAAAGCAATGGTTCTTGTCTTTGCCATCTGCTAGTATTGCCACCTGGGCAGAGCTGCAACAACAGTTCCTTGATGAGTGCTTCCTGCCTCACAAAACTAATGAGGCTAGAGCTGCAATCCGAGACTTCATGCAATAATCAGGGGAGCCTTTCTATGAGGCATTCAAAAGATTCAAGGAGTTGCTGAGAAACTGCCCGTATCATGGAATAGAGAAGTGGGAGTTGATACAGGCCTTTTATGACGGGTTGCTACCTGAAGATGTGAGGGATGTCAATTCAACCAGTAACGGGTCCTTCTTTTCAAATCATGTGGATAACGACTGGGAGATACTAGAGAGGATGGAGGTAACATCCAAGAGGCACACCCATACCAGTAGGAGAGCAAATACGGGAGCATCTGCCAAGGCAGTTAACTATGAGACACAAAAGCGTCTAGATGCCATGGAACTACAAATGGCAAGGCTTGGCAGGTCGGGTGGAAAGGATGTGGCTAATGTGTCACAAATGTATCCGGTTTTGTGACGGATGTGGTGATTTGGGACATTATGTGGCAAGCTGTCCGAGGGAGCAGGGCAAGGTGGAAGAGGTAAACCAAGTTGGGGGAGATAGGAAGCATGACCTGAATGCAACCCACTACCATCTGGGACTCCGGAATCATCCAAATCTAAGGTATGGAAATGCATCAAATCAATTAAATCCTAACTTTCATGGTTCTGATGTGCAGGGTGGAAATCAACAACAGTACCAGAGCCGCCAACAAGGCTATAATCAAGGCGGGTACCAAAGAAATCAAGGTGCTCAAGGGTATCAGCAGGGGGGCTATCAGCAGATGAACTTCCAGCAGAATCAAGCCCCATAGTTCCAGCAACAAGGGAACCAATAGAACAGATCAGCAGCTGGTAGTGATCCCTAACTTACAGTCATCATAGAATCCTTAAAAAGGATCGAGCAGGATAGAGAGATCCAAGTCAAGACCAATGAGCCGTCCGAAAGACAACTGGGTCAGTTGGCGGAGAAGATAGCCGAAGTGGCAGGGCAACAACCGGGGCAAATCCCGAGTGACACTAAGCTGAACCCACAACACCAAGGTGCCAGCTCATCCGGCTCGAGAAATGCTCACATTTCCCAGGTAAGTACTCTCAGAAGCGGTAAGGTATATAATAATGTTACCTCGGCATCACCGGATGTTTCGGAAGTGGTAGTTGATCTGGGAGAAGATGGTGAGAGTGACAGCGATTCAGAACCTGTTTTTACGAAACCAACTAAAAAAGTAACTCTTTCTAAACCAGTTAAATCTAAACCGAACACAGCTGTCACTCAAGGTGTAGGGGTGGAGAATAATACCATCCCTTATCCTTCTGCTTTAATTGAACCATCTCTAAAGAAGAATGTGAATAAAAGAGGCCCGCAACAGGATGAGTTATGGGACATGTTTAAACAAGTAAAAATTAATTTACCTCTTTTAGATGCTATCAGGCAAGTACCTGCTTATGCTAAGTACTTGAAGGATCTTTGCACCTAGAAACGGCACCTTAAAATACCCAAGAAACATGATCTGACTGACAATGTGAGTGCCGTTTTTTCGGGTGCATTGCCACCTAAGCTCCAAGATCCAGGGGCACCTTTAATTTCGGTGCAAATTGGTGAAGTAAAGATCAACAAGGTCCTTCTTGATCTTGGAGCGAGTGTCAGTATCCTTCCGGGGAGTTTGTATGACCAGTACGATTTTGGTCCTTTATAAAAGGCCGACACCACCGTGGTTTTGGGAGATATCACCCTTAAACTTCCCAGGGGGATATTGACCGATGTAATTGTAAAGGTGGAAGATTTTTACTATCCTGTCGATTTCTTAGTGCTTGATTATGCAGCTCCTACTAGTGATAGGCACCCTAATGTGATATTGGGGAGACAATTCTTGAGAACAACTAAGTGCGTAATCAATTGTGTAACAGGTACAGTTTACATGGCGTTTGGTAATCAGCGGTTAAGGTTAAACATATTTTCTAGTGCCAGGAAACAAGCAGAGTATGAGCAGGAGTTGAAGGATGCAGAGGCACAAGTGGAAGTGTATGCTCTAAGGGAAAGAGTGCTAAATTGGTCATTTTAAGTGGAGAGTTTGCAAGAGCATATCGATACTCAGCTGAAGCCATCATTGGAATCACCACCTAAATTGGATCTGAAAGAGTTACCTAAACATTTAAAATATACATATGTAGGTGATAATAACACTCTTCCGGTTATAGTTGTTGCAGGTTTATCTGAAGAGTAGGAGCAAGCATTGATGAAGGTCTTGGTTGCCCATAGGGCAGTAATTGGGTGGACCATTGCAGCTCTAAAAGGAATCAGTCCAGCCAAAGTAATGCATAAAATCATCACAGAAGAAAGAGCAAAGCCAGCTCGGGATGCTCAACGGAGGTTGAATCCCAATATGCATGAAGTGGTGAAGAAGGAAGTGCTCAAGTGGCTGGATGCGGGTATCATCTACCCCATTTCTGACAGCAGCTGGGTGAGCCCAACCCAAACAGTTCCTAAGAAGGCTGGCATACAGGTAATAAAGGGAGAGAGTGGTGAGGAGATTGCTACTCAGCCGGTAACCGGGTGGCGAATCTACATAGATTATAGGAAGCTGAATGCTGCAACATCAAAAGACCACTTCCCTCTCCATTTTATTGATCAAATCATCGAAAAACTTGCAGGTAAGAATTTTACTACTTTTTAGATGGGTATTCAGGATATAATCAAATTGCTATACATCCAGAGGATCAACAAAAGACCATGTTCACTTATCCGTATGGTACCTTCGCATTTAGGCGAATGCCATTCGACTTGTGTAACGCCCCGGCCACCTTTCAACGGTGCATGATGAGTATCTTTTCGGATATGATCCGGGAGTCCATAGAGATCTTCATGGATGATTTTTTTGATATTTGGCACAACTTTTGAAACTTGTCTAAATCAACTAACTAAAGTGCTTAAAAGATGTGTTGAAACTAACCTGGTACTCAGTTGGGAGAAAAGTCACTTTATGGTTCAAGAAGTGGTGGTTTTGGGTCATGTTATTTCTAGCAAAGGTATTGAGGTCGACCATGCAAAAATCTGGGTAATTTCTACTCTACCTCCACCAAACAGTGTCAAGGGCGTCCGTTTCTTCTTAGGACACGCCGGGTTTTATAGAAGGTTCATTAAGGGTTTTAGTGTCATAACCAAACCGTTGTGTAATCTTTTACTTAAAGATGTCCTTTTTGTTTTTGACAAAGAGTGTTTAGAATCATTTGAGCTAATAAAACAAAAATTGGTGGAGGCCCCTATTGAGATAATGTGTGATGCTAGTGACTATGCCGTGGGGTCAGTGTTGGGTCGACAGGTGGATAAGAAACCCGTGGTGATATACTATGCAAGTAAGGCTCTTTCTGATGCTCAACTAAATTACACCACAACTGAGAAAGAGCTACTTATAGTGGTGTATGCATTGGATAAATTTAGATCATATATTTGGGGGAGTAAGGTTATTGTTTATTCTGATCATAGTGCAGTCAGCTACCTCCTGGCAAAGAAGGATGCAAAACCACGGTTGATCCGGTGGATTTTGTTGCTACAAGAGTTCAACATGGAAATTCGAGATAAGAAGGGATGTGAGAATGTGGTGGCTGACCATTTGTCACGTATTGTGCAGGAAGAAGATGATCCTGTTGGGGAGATAAATGAGACATTCCCTAATGAGCAATTATTTCAATCTCCACTACTCCTTGGTTTGCTAATATTGTGAACTATTTGGCTGCAGGTACAATCCCCGAGTTTTGGTCTAAAAAGAAGAGACATCGATTTATTGCACAAGCGCGCCAATATATTTGGGATGAGCCAGATCTACTTAAAGTGGGCACAGATCAACTGATCAGAAGATGCATACCAGAGTCAGAGATTCAATGTGTTCTAGGACTGGTACATGCCTCCGCGTGTGGAGGGCGATTCAGTGGGCAAAAGACAGGACGTAAGGTCCTAGAAGCAGGCCTATTCTGGCCATCGATCTTTCAGGATGCTTTTGAGTTCGCTAAGAACTGTGTGAACTGCCAAAAGATGGGCAGTATTTCTAAGAGAAACGAGATGCCTCTTCAGCCGATCTTGGTTATGGAAATATTTGACGTGTGGGGCATCGATTTTATGGGGCCGTTCCCAAATTCATGTGGGTTTCTATACATTTTAGTGGCTGTGGATTATGTGTCCAAATGGGTCGAGACTATAGCAACCAAAACGAACGACCATACCGTAGTGTGCAAATTTGTACAAACCAACATCTTCTCCCGATTTGAAATCCCTCGCGTGATCATAAGTGATGGGGGCTCACATTTCAAGAATTTCAAGTTTCGGAAATTACTTAAACGGTATGGTGTGGATCACAGGATAGCAACCCCATGTCATCCATAGACCAACAGATAGGTAGAGGTTTTAAACAGGCAGATCAAAGAGATTCTACAGAAGATAGTAAGGTCGGACCAGAAGGATTGGTCAGCCAAGCTCAATGATGCATTGTGGGCCTACCGGACAACTTTTAAAACTCCTATAGGCACCACACCGTGCCGACTAGTTTATGGCAAGGGCTGCCACTTGCCGGTTGAAATTGCACATCGGGCTTTATGGGCAGTCAAGGAGGTTAATCTAGATTATGATGCCGCCGGTGTGGAAAGGAAGTTGCAACTGAATGAGCTAGAGGAGTTGCGGGATGAAGCATACGAGTGTGCATCTGCATACAAAGATAAAATGAAGAAAGTGCATGATGCAAAGTTGAAGAAAATGACATTCAAGGTGGGCCAGAAAGTGTGGCTGTACAATTCAAGGCTCAAGTTGTTTCCAAGGAAATTAAAGAGCAAGTGGATGGGCCCGTACTTGATTACACGGGTAGGAAACTTTGGAGATATTGAGATCGAAGACTTCGATGATCATCTGAGCAAGGTGGTAAATGGGCACTGTCTGAAACCATACTTGGAAGCTGAGGATATTAACACCACTGAAGAATCAGTAAGTTGCTTGATGTGCGAGCAGGAGGATGACACATAACATCAGTAAGGTACACCGCGTCTGGCTGAAGACGTTAAACTTAGCGCTATTGGGAGGCAGCCTAAGGTTAGTTAGTTTAATTTATTGTCTAGTTAAATGAACTTTTTGGGTGTGTTCTCTGGAAACCCTCACGAGACTAAACTCGTCCTCTCAGGCTACCGAGGGGTTTAAAAGGCTTGTTGCATACGCTAAATGCATCTGTGCTACGAAAGTGAGTTAGGTTGTCATTTCTTTAATTTATTTATTTCTATGCAATTGGCCAAGTGTGGGGACGCCACTGGGGAAATAATGGTTGGAATGAGTGTAATTGAGGACAATACAAAAAACCCATGGGGGGTAAGATGCTGTTTGTAGAGTTTGTAGTATTTTTAAAGTTTTCGGTCTTTTCGGTATAGTTTTGTGTTTTTCTAAGTTTTTGCAGGGATTCGTGGCCATTTGAGTGATAAAAATACTTAGGATTGATGTTCCAAGTATGTATGAACATTAATAAAGGGTTGGAAGAAGTTTTGGAGAAAGTTGAAAAAAATTGAATTTTTGAGTTGAAAAATTTTCTAGGGCAAAAAGTCCAAAATTCGTCCAAACTTTCTGTTAACAACGGTCCCTCGCGGTACGCAAGAGTTTCTTGGCCTTTCTTCGTGACACGCGGAAGACAAAAATAGGGGCCGGGTGATTTTTTGTCCCTCGCGGTATGCGAGGGAAGTCCCTCTGTTTCTCGCGACACGCGAGAGACCCTGGTTGGCCATTTTTTCCCTAATTTTTTATTTTTGTAATTTTGAGTCGTGTCAATCCGTCGGGTCTTTTATTTTTGTTATTGCGTTTTTTTATTGAGTCGATATGATACTCTTGGGTTGTTTCGAAGATTATCTTTGAAAGTTTAGATTAAAATTATCCGTACTCAATCTCCATTCGGGTGACAATAGTTCGAGCTTGACTCTTCTGTACAAGGCAGCCCATTAGTAGAGTTTGACATGATCGCGAATGAAATGCTATACGATCGGTCCAGCTAAGTTTTCTTAATTTTGTATTTTTCTTTTCTTTTTAGAGTCGCTCTTCCTACATTGAGGGCAATGTAGAGTTCAAGTGTGGGGAGGGGAGACCTTAGTCTAGGTCTGTATTTGAGTATTTTGAGTCATAAAAATAAAAAATCCATGAAAATCTAAAATTTTCAAAAATGTCCTTGAATTAGAATTTTTGCAATTACATGGAAAATGATAGGTAGAATTGGAACGGATTGTGGAATTTAAATTAATAAATAATAACAAGAGCGTATAATTTGTAACGTTTTGGTAGGCCCAACCGACTTTAAGAGCTTAAATATCCTGATAGTGTGTCTAGGTTTAAAATGAATAATTAATTCAGGATATCTTGTGGGTTCTCATCTTAGGGGTATCGGTAAGGTCGAAACTGTCAATATATGGTGATAGGTACCACTGTAAACTAAAATTTATAGGTTTTTAACTAAATTGAGAGCTTGAGATCTGCCTACGTGTTACCCTCATTCCATAATTCCGAAAGTTGGTGGCCCCGCATTCCATAATCCATCATACATGAGCTTAATTAATTAAATTGAGAGCTTGAGATCTGCCTACGTGTTACCCTCCGGGTTACAAGCTTGGTTGAAACGCCCATGGGCAGATTCTTAAGTGATCAATCATAGATGACAAAGTTTGACTTATGTGTTACCTTCTGGGATAGCAACCGGGTTGAAACGCCTCTAAGTTGAGTTTATGTTCTTCATTGCTAAAAACTGAAGCTGATGTGTTACCCTCTGGGATAGTGACTTGGTTGAAACATTAGTGGTTAAGGTTTATTCATAGTTAATGAAAGCTTATATCATTCATTCATCGATCCATAATTAATCTGATTTTTAAAACTTATAAATTAGTGTTTATAGTGGTGGGAAATCTATAAGGTTTAACCCGGGCCTAAACATATCCTTGAGATGGGATTAGGCTGAGTTGTAGCTTTCTTAGTGTGAGATCCATAGATAAACTGTCTGCTTGGTAATGAATAGGATAGTAGATCATAGAATTGGGGGCCTGATGAGTCGTTGGTTGGGTTTAATCGGATAGAAATACCGATTGTTACAATTAACGTGTGAGTATGTTTTGAGTTATAAAGTATAAGAAGCAAGTTTGCCGATTATGATTCCATTGCAATATTCTTTTTCGGGACGCAAAAGGTTAAGTGTGGGGATGTGATGTAAGGTCAAATATCCCGTGTTTAATATGTAAGTTTGTATAGTTTTATGCGTTTAACTTTTTATTTCGAGTCGGTTTTATGTGTGTCTTGTAGTTGTGAGTGTTACAGGTTATTTGTGCTATTGAGCAGGAAATATGAGTCATATACAAGAAGGTATCAAAGCATGGAAAGTCAAAGTCAAAATCATGAAGTTTAGGGTCTTCGCCGTATGCGAAGACCAGGAAGAAAAGTTTCGTGGTACGGGAGGAAAGTAAAAAGGGGCCGCGACTAATTTGGCCTTCGCGGTACGCGAAGGCCCGGCCAGAAAGCTTCGTGACACGTGAAGAACCTGTTTTGCGGCAAATTGACCTAATTCTAATTATAAGTCTATTGTGTCTCCTATTCTCGGATTATCTTTTACTTCAGCCATTTCAGAAGTTCCCAGGGGCGATTTTCACTATTCTTGGCTCAATTGTTGTTAGTTCTTTATGCTTGTAAGTTCTAGATTAGATATTGCGAGATTTGTTACGATTATGAGCGGCTAAGTTCTTCGTGAATCCTCCGGGTAAACGATTTATGCCTGTACTCGTCTGGTTTTAGTAGATTATCAGTATTGTGCATGTGTGCTAGGTTTTATAAAATTGAATTTGGATTGAACAATTTAAACAAGGTTATGTCTATGTAACCTCTTATCTGATTTGAAACTAAACTAAACGTGTGCTTTGCTGAATCTGAAACCCGGAGTGGTCCTTTTTCTCCAATTGTTTTCTCAACCTCAAATTAAGTTTGTGATAGTTCCAAGTGTTTGAAGTAATAAAGTTTTAAACTTTAGTGGCAATTGAATTGTTTTAGTCTAAATAGCATTCTCCACGAGTTCCCTGTGGATTCGACAACCGTACTTCCTATACTGCAGTCTAAGTAGCAAAGGGGTAGTTTTTAATATAGTTTTTATTAGCCTTCGACACGTGATCAGATACCATTGCCCGAGAGGTTGTACTCATTCTGAAGGACGTACTGCCCGACTTATTGACTGAGGCGTTAAAGAAGAATAAACAGGAGGAGGAAGAACACCCTAATGAAAAGGTGTATGACAGTGACGGGGATGAGGTGAATGTGGGACAGACTACTCGGGGATGCAACTACAAAGGATTCAAGGACTGTGACCCGCCCAAGTTTGACGGGAATAAGGATTCTGTAGACACGTTTG
Organism: Smallanthus sonchifolius; assembly: GCA_023525975.1. Classification (NCBI taxonomy): domain Eukaryota; kingdom Viridiplantae; phylum Streptophyta; class Magnoliopsida; order Asterales; family Asteraceae; genus Smallanthus; species Smallanthus sonchifolius. The sequence goes on along the minus strand of CM042028.1, from coordinate 11,703,754 downwards.
AATGGATCGAAAGAATGAATGGAGTAATTAGCATTAGTGAATGCCGAGCTGACAGTCAGCTAAGTTTGTTGCACATTCTTTCACCAACGTGGCACGGAGTTGGTGGAGAACTATCCAGAGGTCTAAGACGCCAAATACTCTAATGAGGATGACATGGGATGACCTAGAAGTACCGATGATCAAGAAGTTCTACCCACAGAACGGGATTGACCGAGTGGAGAATGAGTTTCTAAACTTCAAGGCTGGCAACATGACTCATCGCCAGTATACCTCCAGGTACAATGAACAAGCCCAACTCGTACCTCATTTGGTGGAGACTGAGAAAAGGCTAATCAAGTATTATGTCTGGGCCTGCCTCAAAGGGTCCGAATTCATGTGAAAGCTAACCTACCTTCGACCTTCGAGTCGGTAGTGAATCTGAGTGGAATCGTCTCTGACTCATCAAAGAAGACCCGGCACTAGAGGCGCCGAAGAGGAAGTGGGAAAACCCATCAAAGGGAACTGGTAAAGGAAACTATGCGTCTGAGGCTAAGAAACCGAGAAGTGAGGGGTATGAAACTTGCAAGAAATATGGTAAGCAACATCTCGGTGAGTGTCGAGCGGGCTCAACCATGTGTTTTCGATGTGAGAAGGCAGGACACTACTCCCGAGAGTGTACGAGTGGTACCAAATGCCAGGGTTGTAGATTGTTTGGACATCTAACAAAGGATTGCAGGAAGACTCAGCAATCCAGTTCTAGGAAAGGAAAGGAGCAAGAACAGCCAAAGGCTAGGATCCGAGCTTATGCCTTAACTGAGGAAGAAGCTACAGGAAATCATGATACGTTCCTAGTTAATTATGAATATGCTACAATTTTGTTTGATTCTGGTGCAAGTAAGAGTTTTATATCTACTACATTTAGCCGCAAACTAGAATGCATAATTAGCAACATTCTAAAGGCCTTTAGTGTAGAAATGGCCGTTGGTAGAAACTCAGAGGTATTCCAAATGACTGATGATTGCATGATAGAAATAGAGGACCATGAGTTTACTTCTAGCCTATTCCTTCTGACCTTAGGAGGATTCGATATAGTATTGGGCATGGATTGGCTAGCTGCCAACGAAGCAAAAATAGTATGTAAACGAAAGATGATCCATCTCAAAGCTACTGATGGCAGCCTAATCACGGTTTATGATCCATCTCAAAGCAAAAATAGTATGTCAAACGTCATATTGATGATCAAGGCCGAAAGTTACATGAGGCGCGATTGCGAAGCTTATCTGGCATATGTTATTGACGATAGAATGAAAACGAATGAACTCAAAGATGTACCCATGGTGTGCAATTTTTCGGAAGTGTTCCCTGAGGACCTACCTGGCATGCCACCCGATCGGGAGATAGAATTTCAAATTGACTTACTGCCAGGAGCTCAGCCCGTTTCCAAATCACCCTACCGACTGGCTCCGTCGGAGATGAAAGAATTAATGTCTCAACTAGAAGAACTCACTGATAAGGGATTCATTAGACCAAGCATCTTACCATGGGGCGCTCCAGTACTTTTTAGTAAAGAAGAAAGACGGTAGCATGCGCATGTGCATCGACTACCGTGAACTGAACAAACGAACAGTTAAGAATAAATACCCGCTATCGAGAATAGACGATTTTTTTTATCAATTACAAGGTGCAAGCTGGTTCTCAAAGATCGATCTTAGTTCGGGGTACCATCAACTGAAAGTAAGTGAGGGAGACGTACCGAAAACCGCGTTTCGCACGCGCTATGGGCATTCCGAATTTCTCGTGATGTCCTTCGGACTAACCAATACCCCTGCAACGTTTATGGATTTAATGAATAGGGTGTGCCGACCAATGTTATATCGATCGGTGATAGTCTTCGTAGATTACATTCTCATCTATTTAAAGAACGAGGGTGATCACCACTGTCACCTAAGGGTAGTATTAGAGGTCCTGAAGCAGGAGAAGTTGTATGCAAAATTCTCAAAATACGCGTTCTGTGTTAAGGAATTCTAATTCCTAGGTCATGTTATAAACCCAAACGGCATCATGGTAGACCCTGCAAAGATCTTAAAAGTGAAAGAATGGAACGTCCCGAAAACACCGACAGAGATATGAAGTTTCCCAGATTGGCAGGTTACTATTGGAGATTAATTCAGGATTTATTGAGAATAGCCTCACCACTAACAAATTTAACACGTAAAGAGATAAAGTTTGAATGGGGTCCAACCCAAAACAATGCATTTGAAGAATTAAAAACTAGACTAACCCAAGCTCTAGTCTTGACCTTGCTCGAGGGAAACGAAGACTTGGTTGTCTACTCTGATGCTTCGGGTCAGGGATTGGGTTGTGTAATTATGCAACGAGGAAAGGTAATCGCATACGCCTTATGACAGTTAAAGGTTCACGAAGTTAACTACCCAACTCACGATCTAGAGTTGGAGACGGTAGTTGTCGCATTAAAATTTTGGTGGCAGTATCTGTACGGAGTTATGTGCACCATTTACTTCGATCATAAAAGCCTAAAGTATTTCTTCGAGCAAAAGGAGTTGAACATGAGACAAAGATGGGGGTTGGAACTACTAAATAACTACGACTGCGAGATATTATACCACCCAGGTAAGGAAAACGTAGTGGCTGATTCCTTGAGTCGAAAAGAAGTGCCGACTCCTATCCGGATTAAGGCATGTCAGTTAATTATAACACCGGACCTGATGAATGAGATAGCAAAGGTACAAGGAGAGGCTCTGCTAGAAAGAAACTTGAAAAGGAAAAGAATAATAGGTCAACAAGAAAATCTGGGGACTAATGCGTACGAAGTACGAACTCGGTTTGAAAGGACGTGGATACCCAAGATTGGTGAACTTAGGGACAAAATCCTCGATGAGGCCCATAAGTCTCGCTACTCTATCCACCCTGGAACGAAAAAATGTATCAGGACTTGAAGAAAGAATACTGGTGGCCCGGCATGAAGAATGACGTGACCAAATACGTAAGGAAGTGTGTACGTTGTTCACTAGTTAAGGCCAAGCACCAGAAACCATGTGGTAAAATGCAACCTTTGCCAATACCAGAATGGAAATGGGATGAGATCACAATGGACTTCATTAACAAGCTACCGCGAACAACTAAGGGCAATGATACCATTTGGGTGATTGTCGACCGCTTGACGAAAAGTGCTCACTTCTTACCGATATGTGAGGTTTTCTCGTCCGAGAAGTTGGCAGAATTATTCATCAAAGAAATAGTAAGTAGGCATGGCATGCCACTGACAATCGTGTCTGACAGAGACACTCGATTCACATCAAGATTCTGGAAGAGGTTCAACGAAGCAATGGATACTGGGCTAAACATCAGCACCGCTTACCACCCCCAAACCGATGGTCAATCTGAAAGCACTATCCAGACCTTGGAGGACATGCTCCAGGCCTGTATCATTGATATCGGTGGAAGCTGGGATAGTCATCTGCCGTTAGCAGAATTCTCATATAACAACAGCTACCACTCAACCATCGGCATGCCGCCATTTAAGATGTTGTACAGAAGGAGATACAGAACCCCAAATTGTTAGGGGGAAATTGGACATGAAGACTTTGCGAGTCTCGAAGTGGTCAAAGCTACTGCCGAGAAGTTTGAACAGATCAAAACTCAAATGAAGGCCACTAAAGACAGACAAAAATCATACGCGGACAAAAGGCGAAGGGATTTTGAATTTCAAGTGGGAGACATGGTACTGTTGAAGTTGTCGCCCTGGAAAAGGGATCATCTGATTATGAAAGAGAGCAAAACTAAGTCTGAGGTTTGTCGGACCTTTCAAGATCATAGCAAGGGTCGGTGAAGTAGCTTATCGACTGGATTTACCCAATGAGCTTAGTGGAAATCATCCTATGTTCCACGTGTCCCACTTATGCAAGTACTTAGCGGATGACACAGCTCACATGTCATATGACGATATCAAAGTGGATAACAGTTTGAACTATATCGAAGAGCCAATAGCTATCCTTGACCGAGCTGAAACGGTTACACAATAGATCGATTCCCCTAGTCAAAGTATCATGGAAACACAAGGGTCAGAAGCTACATGGGAGAAGGAGGACGAGATGAAGGGGCTGTACCCCTCAACTGTTTAACCTATAACAGGTTTCGAGGATGAAACCTCTAATAAAGTGGGTAGACTTGTAACATCCGAAAAACCCGACAATTTTTATTTTTGGGCCTATTGAAGAGAAAATAAACATGGAGTGGGCTTGAGGACTTGGGCTTAGCCCATAATGCCCCCATAAACCCTAATACCAGCACTAGTCATCCCCCATTCACCATTCTTCCTCATTTTTGTTTAGAAAGAGAAAGGAGAGAGTTTAGAGAGAGAAAGTCAAGGAATTATCAAGTTGGAGCTAAGGATCCTCTAGATCTGTTCCTCCATTCCTCTAGAGCAAGAAACCACGAAGAATCGTCGCCTTTGAGGTATGTATCGAACCTAAATATCTGTTTTCGTTCAAAATGGGGTTTTGGGGTAAAACTAGGGTTTTCATCTCAATGTAAGGATTTTTACGTGTTAAAAAAGTGATATAAGACCAGATCTGGCTTCATGGAAGTAAAACAGATGATTTGGACGTAAAAAGTTGCAAGCTTGAATTGAAAACGAGACTGTTTGATGAGATGTTCATCAGGCGACACTGACCAGTGTCGCCACCTTCATGTGGCGACACTGGTCACTTTCATGTGGCGACACTAGTCGGGGTGGCAACGGGGGATGGCGTGTGTTCTAAGGAGTCCAATGTTTTGGGGCTGAAGTGTATACGTGCAAAGTGAATGAATGTGATAAATGATAATATAACATATGTGTTATATGAACGAAATGATGAATGAATGTTTACAAAGAATGAAATGAATGTGTGACCTAACATTAAACGAATGAAATCATGGTTTATATTTATATAATGCATGTTATGAATTTAAAAAACGTTATGGACGGAAATACGGACTACTTTGGTAGGACGATACGATGATGACGGCTACTACGGTAGACGGACGACCATACGACTATTATGCACACGGTATGTTAAAGTCTAGAAAGGTAGACCAAAATAAGGACTATTACGGTAGACGGAGGCCCTTAAACGAAGCACGGCTGCATATATAGTTCGTATGGGAAACGGATGCCTTATGGAAAACAGGCGAAAGGACGGACTACGACGGTAGGACGGTATGAAGGACGGCCAAAGGTTTTCCGGATGGTAATGAAGGACGGATTACTTCGGTAGAAACGGTATGAATGACGGACTACGATGGTAGGACGGTACGTCTGTCTTTGTGACTTACGTAATCAATGACGGGCTGATCACCTATATGTGTATGACCAATGAATGTTCAATAAAGGAAATGATGTGTATATATATATATATGTGTATATATATATATATATATATATATATATATATACTGTTAAAACCTGTTATTCGTAGCAAATCAAGCAATCGATATGGAGGATCTAGAAACGAGTAGAGTAATCAAGAAACGACTATCGGATCAAAACATATAGTTAAAGGTGTAACTCTTCAATGTATATTGATATATCAAATGAAGTCCCTACTTACAATGTTCAAACTATACAAGTATTTATACTAAGAAGACAAGAAATGTATTTCGTCCGAAAACGATTTCGAACGAAAAAGATTTCTGCCGAAATCTTTTATCTTCAAAGAATTATTCCGTCTTCACTGTTTTATATATGCGATGGCCTATAATTAGTTCCAACAATCTCCCCCTAGGCCATTGCATATCAAAATACAGGAATTCTGCCAAGCTCCCACATACACTTTGCATCATCAAAGTTGGATGTTGGACTCAAAGCTTTAACTCTCCAAACTTTTCTTGGTTTAGCTTTGACCTGCCAATCTCGTTTTATATTTGACGTCCAAAACATCTTCAACCTATTAAAAGCTTTAACAACTTTTTCTTGAACCATTCTCAGAGATTGAGAAACGACCTTTTGTTTGGGACACTTTTGTTTTTTCATGCAGCAATCTCTTGATAAATGACCTTGCTTTCCACAACTGAAACATTTCTTCAAAGCAGGACATGTTCTTTGATAAGGCCCCTTTCAAGATGCTGATTTGTCTTTAGACTTCTGTTCTTCAACTTTTGACTTTTCTACTCCCTCTTTAACGAACATGAGTGGAGCAAATTTATTCGAAACGAACGGGATGGCAATAGCATTAAGTGGACTATTGTTCTTGAACCCTAATCCACCCTTATTGTCAAAATAATCCACAAATTCTTGACTTTCTTTAGATTTGTCACTGACACAATCATCATCAGAAGCAAGATCACTTGGAATCTTCGATCAACTTTCCTTACTTCTGAATTTCTCTTTGGCTCTAACGAAGGATAAACATTTGGCACAAATGGCTCTAGAATGTATGGTTGAGGCATTTGTGAATAAAATCCATTTGTAGAAAATGGAGGAGGAACACTTTTGTATCCAATCTCGCTATTCACTTTATCATTAACTTGAGCCTCAATGTTTTCATCAGTACCTTTATATCCAAGCCCGGCAGTCACTTTATCAGCTTCAATGATCCCGCTAGCAATTTTCCCTAAAATGTTTATTTTATCAACTTTAATTGCTTTATTTGCTACTTTTTCCATCTTCTCTGTCAACAATTTGTTTTTTGTTTCTCTTTTAGCAATCAACAATTGAATTTCATAATTCTTTCTCTTTAACTAAAGCTTCACATGAGACTTTTCTTTGACACAGTCATCAATTTTCCTTTTATACTCTTTCTCACGATCTTTTAGAATCTTGTTTGTAGTATGTGCATGATTCAATGCATCCATCAAAAGTTGATTTTGTTTCTTGTATTCAGCAGTTTTCTCAAAACACTCCACAGAACACATATTTTCATTAAGCAGTTCAGAATAAGCTTTAAGTTCCTGTGATTCTTTCACTGCTTCAGCAACCAAATTGGATTCTACACGCTTATAATTTCCTTGAAAGTCATAACCGTATCCTCCTTTGATCAATATTCTGTCCTTATCCGCTTTGAGTGCATCGAACTGTAACTTTGCACACAAATCCTCTGATGTGTTATATTTTAGTCATTTATTTCTGATGTATAGTTTATACATCATCCATTCTTCTGGTTGAGCATTGAGAAAATTATTCATGACTTTTAATTTGTAATATTCAATATCAACATCCTTCAAATCATTTATCAATCTCACATATCTGTGATACTGGTCTGTCAAAGATTCTCCTTCAGCACGTGCGAACACTTGATATCTTTTCTTTAATGTGTCTTATATTGCTTGTCTTTTCTTATCTTCCTTATTTACACATAATAAATCAACAAGATCTGGATGAACATACCCCAGTCCATTTACAAAGACATTATGCACACAACATTCGTCAGCCATCGAGAATTTTTTTTTTATATATTTTTTTTATCATCTCATTTTTTCATAATCAGCCCGAAACATAGGTGTAAACATACTTCAAATTTTTTTTTGGATGTGAAAATTTTTCTAAGGCAAAAGTTTTCGACCGAAAACTATTTCGGATAGAGTTTTCGGACGAAAAAGATTTCGGACAGACTTTTCGGACGAAAAAGATTTCGGACAAAAAATCTGTCAGAAAAAGATTTCGGACGCTTCAAGCACTTTTCGGACGATTCATGCTGTTTGAACCAAAACTTCCAAAAAATCATCAAATCAACCCCCCTTAAACCCTCAAATTGATCCCAAATTGATTCTCCATCACTTTATATCATAAATCTTCAACAATGACGTGAATTTTGATGCAAAATGAAGGCTTTTGAATCTTGAAAATGTGAAAATTTGTAGAAAACTTGAAGAAAACTTGAATCTTGCTACAAATACCCCAGAATCGAGCTCCGAAAGCTCTGATACCACTTGTTAAAACCTGTTATTCGTAGCAAATCAAGCAATCGATATGGAGGATCTAGAAATGAGTAGAGTAATCAAGAAACGAGTATCAGATCAAAACAAATAGTTAAAGATGTAACTCTTCAATGTATATTGATATATAAAATGAAGTCCCTACTTACAATGTTCAAACTATACAAGTATTTATTCTAAGAAAACGAGAAATGGATTCGTCCGAAATACATTTCGGTCGAAATGTATTTCGTCCGAAAACTATTTCGAACGAAAAAGATTTCGGCCGAAATCTTTTATCTTCAAAGAATTCTTCCGTCTTCAGACTGTTTTATATGCGATGGACTATAATTAGTTCCAACATATATGTGTACTTACAAATGAATGATGTTATACATAATTGCTTTAAACTAGAACTCACTAGCATTAGCTGACTTTTAGTATGCACTTCAGGTAGCAAGAAGAAAGGACGGGCTAAGGCGTGAAGGCTACCTGGCACAAGACTGACATCCTGTTTACTTGATTTTATGTTAAGACAATGTTTTAAATGTTAAGACTTCCACTGTTTATGTAACTAAATGATTGTATATGTTTGAATGTTTTATTTAATGACCAGTGAATGATAACTATGTTTATGAGTAAATCCAACAAGTAAGGTATCCCGGGTTTGAGGCCTTATAGAAACAGTCCTACTGAATTTGTAAACTACTAATCCAAATATGGTCAAATTGTTATATTACTTCAGTTTAGTCAGTATCAAACAGATTTTGATATATGTATTCAACAACTTTTGCCTATATGTTTTAAAAACATTTTCAAGTAAACAAGGATAACTGTTTTCTAGATCTTGGGTTTCACTCTTTAACTATAAGTTATTTACATGTTCAGGAACAAGCAAGACAAAAGGACAATACATGGGTAGTAGATAGTCATTGTTCCAGGCACATGACAGACAACAGATCCATCCAATCAAACTTCAGAAATTTCTATGGTGGATATGTTGCATTTATAGCAACTCTAAGGGAGAAATCATTGGTGGACAAGGGACTATCTCTAATAAAAGAATGAGTTTTGAGAAGGAAAATTTTGTGAAGAAACTAAACTTTTAATATGATGAGTGTATCACAAGTGTGTGATCAAAAGAATGGGGTACTGTTCACTGAATTAGAATGTTTTTGCTTGCTCATGGTTTTAAGAAACCTCCTACACAGAAGATATTATTGACGACAAGAAGGAAGGATAACATTTATGTCTTAGATATGGACAAGGCAGTTCCGTCTGGAAATGTGTCATGATGTATATCAAAAGCATGTGTTGATGAATCTTCTCTCTGGCATAGAAGACAGAGTCATATTAACATCACGACAATGAACAAACTGGTTAAAAGAAATCTTGTTACTGGTTTACCAGACAAGGAATTCTATCTTGATGATCATTATGTGGCTTGTCTTAAAAGGAAGCAACATAAAAGTTCTTACAAACCCAAAGAAGCCAATACCATTGATTCTCCTCTCCAACTACTACACAGGGATCTATTTGGTCCAACAAATGTCATGAGCATGGGGAAGAAATCATATTTTCTAGTTATTACAGATGATTTCACTAGGTATACTTAGATTATCTTTTTAAGAACAAAGATAAAACTGTTGAGATTCTCAACACATTCATCATTCAAGTTGAGAATCAAAGTAGTCAAAAGGTCAAGGTGATAAGATGTGATCAGGGCACAAAGTTCAAGAATCATGTGATGAACTCACTTTGTGAATAAAAAGGTTTCAAGAGACAATACAGTTGATGTCGGTCAGATGGTTTATAAAAACTAATTAAAAACCTAACCTAGACACTCTAGTAATACTCTAGAAATCCTCTAAACTAGACCACAATGATAGGCAAGTGTACATACCAATTGCACTATAGCCCAATGGAAGTCCGGATATCGAACCCACGAGACACTGACTATAGCTAAACTAGACTCTGACTAATTACTAAGATATTTGGTTTTTTTTCGGGGGGGGGGGGGATTCTATGAACTAAGATCAAACTAATCTAGAGTAAACTAAGAACTCACTATATAACGGCAACGAACTATCAAGCAGAAGACTCGGATGAAATCAGTAATGGAGAAAGCACTACCTAGGTATGAATCCTATTTGTAAAACTCAGACTTCTCTCGGTTATGGTAACTATGATGGAACTGGGGTTCTAAAGTGCGACACTCTCAGACTACCTAAAGGATCCCTGATCAATCTCCAGGTGTGACCTAGTAGGAAACTCTAAGGAATGTACAATGTTCACCAGCTAGTCGGATTACCTTTCAGTCTCTCCAACGACACTAAAGTACCCTAAAGATAGATCACCTTTCAGTCTCACTATCACAATACATTCAAAGAATGAAAGGGGTAATCTCAGAACAATCAACACGACACGGACTAGCAAGGGTGCTAAGAACCTAGGGGAAACCTCCTTTCAGAGAATCTACACCTAGACGCCTAACACCAAAGACTAACCGACTACCTCTCACCTTTCAGCTGTCGAGATAGGAAGAACACTCAACTCTAATAAACCACTAACTAAAATTCCTATGGATCACTACGTCTAAAAATACCATAAACAGTCACAAACATAAAGCAAGCAACCTAAACATGCGTCTATAACTGAAAGACATTCAACAAGACACATGCGGAATAATTAATCAATGCTAAATCAGAATTAAGCATGCATACACATCAGATCAATTGAACTAAGACCGATTAAAATAATGTCAAACCATCATAAGATACCAAAAAACAATAAAAATCCGAACTTTAACAAATATTCATCATAAACCTAGGCAGCTACTATAGTCTAGCCAACAATCATGATCAAAAACATCAAACAAGAAGTAAAAGTCATAATTATAATGTCAAACAAACTAATTGAATACAAAAGAGTGAAGATCATAAACCGAATGAGTAATATCTAACCAATCCGATCACGAAAGCTCCATTCTTTGGCTCCAACTGCTTCCTTTGCTCTCAAAATCGCCTCTCTACTCTGTTCTGACGGCTGGAATTCGATTAGAATCGAGGAGAATGGAATAAGATGTTTAAATACTCCAAATAGGCTTTTTTTCATGAAATTTAGGCCCTTCGCGTGTCGCCAAGTCCTTGGAACTACTTCTTCGCGTGTCGCCAAATCCAAATTAGTCGACTAGGGTTTTTCCGGGTTTTAGGGTCTTCGCGTGTGGTGAAAATGGAGCCTCCTTCCCTTCGTGACATGCCAAAACTAGATTTTTGAACTCATCTAGTCGAGATACCCCAAATCCATATATTATGGGTCCCGTAACTAATTTTCTAGCCCGAGATATGCCCCTTTAAAGTTTGGACTCTTTCCTGACTTTTGCCTTTTTTCGTCCTGTAACTCGTGTGCACGTTTCCTTCAAGATTTAACCTTCGTTTCTACTTCTTCTTCACACGATTACCTGTAAACATGACACAAACTCAGAACGAACCAAAACGAATACAAAACGAGTACAAAATTATCTAAAACGTACACAAACTACAAGGATAAAAGCATGTGTTTTGCAACACATCAACAGTGATCCTATAACACCTCAACAAAATGGGGTGGTATAGAGAAGAAACAGGACACTCATTGAATATGCAAGATCAATGTCGGCTGACTCCAAGCTAGGTTATTAAAAAATAAAACAAATGGCAATGATCAAGCTCGTTGCTCGTAGTTGCAGAGAAGGTGGGAACTTATGAGAGGTGTGAGGAAGTTAAAGATCGAGGTGTGAAAAAGTTGTTCGATATAGATAAAGACGGAGAGAGAATAGATGTAAAGAGACGAACTGCCTTTGAATAAAGAGAGAATAGATTTATGGTTTAAAGAGAGAGAAAAAATGATAAAAATACCCCTTCAGATGTAAAATAAATCAGAAATTAAATAAATTAAATGTGTGGATGAGATTTAACGTTTTGGTTTCTAGAAACCCCTTCCCCCATATTTTAATTATTGGTTGAGACTAAATCTGATTTTTTATTATATTTTCATCTGAGTGACTTAAATTTATTAAGGGCAAAAAGGTAAAATTACCCTTCCGTATTTTTTTAATTAAGGTCTTTAAATTATTTCCATCATTTTTATAACTTAAATAACTTTTTTATATGATGTTATATTCAAAAGAAAAATTATAATATAAAAAATAATATTTTTTTATCTTTAATAATTAAGAATACGTATATTAATAAACGTGAACCAGTTCGTATGGAGGGGGATCGATGGCAAAATTCCTACCGAGGTATGTCTTCCCTAAATAATAGATGTATTGATTGTGAACCAGTTCGTATGGAGTGATCGAATGGCAAAATATTTTTGGTTTCATGTCTATTTGCAAAAATGATATGATGACAAATATGTATATATAAAGTAAAAGATGCTTTAACTGGATTGAACTTCAAAAGGTATACATAGCTTGACTTTGAATTAAATCAAGGACTTTAGAATGGTTTCAGTTGTTAAAAAACATGCCTCGATTTGGTTTGAAAACTGCACGTTCCAAATAGTTGACTTTATGTTATAAGTTCAGCAAATCAGTTAATTAAAAAAATTCAAACAATTACATTGTTTTTATTTAAAACACAATTAATTTTCACAATACTTATAAGTTTAAAAGAATAACCAGAGTGTGTTGTTTGATCATTCTAACAATTATACACGCATATTTTTGAAGTGTTGTTTGATCATTCTAACAATTATGCACGCATATTTTTTAATTTTTAGTTACTGTTACCAAATAAGTTTGTTTTGCCACTTATGGATTCATCTCTCTTACTTAAAATTGATATATATACATGGGAGGTTCAAATAAAAATCATAATTTGTCTAAAAAGGCTAAGAAGGAAGGAGATGATGACATGTGACACAAATCTTTTGGGGCTTCTCTTGAACCGGATTTTGAAGAGACATAGTTTGGTTTTTGTTGTGTTGTTTTAATTTTTGTGCTACTTGATGTTGTTTGAAAAAACTCAAACCGGGTACCTCTCACAGTTGACAAATATAGCATAAACATAGTTCTTAAATCTTGAATTAAACATTAAACATCAAACATCAACAGCGAAAGTCTTGTACAAAATTCAGAGTTAACAAAAACTTTTAATGTCAATCTTCTGGTCAGCAGCAGCCATCCAACCATCCTCTTCTAAGCCATTACGGCATCATGCATTTTTCTTTTCTTTGCTACCTGATGTGCATACTAAAATAGTCAGCTAACGTTGGTGAGTTCAAGTGTTTCTTTTTCTTTAACTTTATACCAAATGTTTTCTTTAAAAACGTTCTTTAAGCATACATATTATATTATATACATAATACAATAAAATCTTTTTTTCTTCTTTTACATACATACGTATTCACTTTACGCTCTTTTATTTAAGTCATACATATTATGTCTATAATCTGTTATGTGCCCCCAAGCGGACTCTTCATTCTTATTTCCCGAATGAACTTTCTTTCGTGGGTATTGTTCCCTAAGGCTCAACGTCCAAAGTCCATGACCGTCGTCGCTAGAGTAACCTTCGTTGTACAACATCCTCGTTACAGTGCCCTGCCGAGCACTGTCCCGATTTTTCTCATGGTACGCCATGGACTCGTCCATGGCGCAACATCGGCTTCGAGTGGCACTAGTCTCAAGGACTATACTACTACCTCAAGAGTTGCTACTATGCTTAGGGTACCACTAGTCTCGAGGACTATGCTACTACCCCAAGTCTTCGATCGTATAAGCATACTCTTACAGATTAGACAATGTATTTGACTTGTTCTTCTTCTCTTTGTTTATAAAACATATAGTTAAATAAACCATTCTTTGTCTTTGTTTATAAAACAAATGGTTAAATAAACCATTCTCTTCTCTTTATTTATAAAACATATAGTTAGTTAAACCATTATCTACTTCTTATCTTTTGTTTATAAAACATATAGTTAAATAAACCATTCTTCTTTCTTACAAAACGTTCAGTTAAATAAACCATTATCTTTCTTATCTTTCTTTCTTACAAAACGTTCGGTTGAATAAACAGTTATCTTTCTTTCTTACAAAACGTTCAGTTGAATAAACCGTTATCTTTCTTTCTTACAAAACGTTTAGTTAAGTAAACCGTTATCATTATTATCTTTCTTTCTTACAAAACGTTCAAGTAATAAAATACATTTATTATAAACGTCTAATTCTTGATTATGCACACCACCCTAAAACAGTAAAATAGAGATTCTTGAACTCACCTGATTTTCTTAAGGATTAACTCACTCAGCAAGAACTTCGAGCTAGGTGGAGGCTAATGGATCTGTTAAGAGTCACGAACTAGATAATTTAACACCAAGTCATTCTGTACGAAAACTTTTATGTTCGAAATCTACTTCGATCGAAATCTTCTTCGACCGAAAACTAGTCATTCGAAAGGTCTTACTTCGCATAGTATTTTCGTTCGAAAACATTATGTCCAAAAACAATTTCGGTCGAAATCTTTTTCGACCGAAGTCGTTTTCCTTGAAATTGTTTGCTCCTGAAACTATTTCGGTCGAAATCTTTTTTGACCGAAAACCATATCGATCTGACATGTTCTGTCCGAAAACTACCTATGTCCGAAAATACTTTTCGGACGGCCAGAGTTTTCGGACCATTCAACGAGATTTCGGACGATCCATACCTTCTTGGCCAAAATCATCGTTTTTGATATAAGTTTGAATCTTTTTACGTCCAAAACACTTGTTTAGTATCCATGAAACTAGATCTATGCTTATTAAGCCGTTTTACACGTAAAAATCCCGAATTTTGATTAAAACCCACATAAAACCCTAAACCCCATTTTCAATCTAAAACTCAGATTTGGAAGCGTTTCGTTACCTGTTTTTGGTGTGTTTCTCCTTCTCCGATCAACACCAAGCTTCAACAACGATCTCGGGCCAAGATGACGGACTTCGGGTTCGGGTTTGAAGCTTTCTCTCACTACTCTCTCTCTAGAACTTGTTGATGGAGGTGGAAATGGTGGAGTAGTGAAGAGGAGATGGGTTTTACCCCCATCCTTACGCCCCACTCACCCGGCCCAACTCAAGCCCACGAGCCAGTGATCCTATTTTCTTTTATCGTTCTTTTCTTTACTCATTACCTGTCGCCTTTCATTTTATTCTTCTTTTCTTTATTATTTTCGGGATGTTACAAGTCTATCCCTCTTATTGGAGGCTTCGTCCTCGAAACCTTTTATAGGTCAAATAACTGAGGGTACAATTCCTTTATTTCGGATTCCGTTTCCCACGTGGCCTCCGATCCTTTTCGATGTTTCCATTGAACCTTGGCTAGTGGAATAACTTTGTTGCGTAGTCGTTTATATTTTCTATCCACAATTGCCATAGGCTCCTCAATATAGTAAAGCTTGTTGTCTACTTCTATGTCATCGAGTGGCACTTGTGCCGATTCGTCACCTAAGCATTTTCGAAAATGCGATACGTGAAAAGTAGGGTGGATTCCACTCAATTCTTCAGGCAGCTCCCGTTGATAAGCCACCTCTCCAACTCGTGCCATAATCTTGAATGGTCCAACAAACCTCGGACTTAGCTTCCCTCTTTTTTGAAATCAAATTATTCCTTTCCAAGGAGACACTTTCAATAAGACTTTGTCTCCTACCTGAAATTCAAGATCTCTCCTTCTCTTATCTGTATAAGATTTCTGCCTGTCCTTAGCGGCTTTCATTCGGGCTTTGATTTGGTCAAACTTCTCAGAAGTTAGTTTGACTACATCAAGGCTTGCGAAGTCTTTCTGCCCGATTTCACCCCAACAGATGGGTGTCCTACACTTTCTCCCATATAACATCTCATAAGGCAGCATTCCAATGGTCACATGATAACTGTTGTTGTAAGAAAACTCCGCCAGTGGTAAGTGGCTATCCCAACTACCTCCAAAGTCAATGATACATGCCCGTAGCATATCCTCAAGAGTTTGGATAGTCCTTTCAAATTGACCATTGGTTTGTGGGTGGTAAGCTATGCTGATATTAAGTCTCGTACCCATTACCTCATGGAATCTCTTTCAGAACCTCGATGTGAATCACGTGTCCCGGTCCGACACAACGGACAAGGGCATACCGTGCCTGGCCACAATGTCATTGATGAACAATTCTTCTAGCTTCTCGGACGAGTAAGTCTCACGTATAGGTAAGAAGTGAGCGCTCTTCGTTACTCTATCCACAACTACCCATATGGTATCATGACCTTCAGTTGTACGCGGTAGCTTGGTTATGAAATCCATGGTAATGTGCTCCCATTTTCATTCAGGAACGAACAAAGGTTGCATCTTTCCACACGGTTTCTGGTGCTCGGCCTTCACCTGAGAGCAAGTTAGGCATTTGCTCACATAATCGGTTACATCGTTTTCATGCCGGGCCACCAATATTCTTTCTTCAAATCATGGTACATCTTGTGGGTGCCAGGATGGATAGAGTAGCGAGACTTGTGAGCCTCGTCAAGGATTTTGACTCTGAGTCCGCCACCCTTGGGTATCCACATCCTCCCGAACCGTGTTCGCACTCCATAAACATTGGTTTCTAACTTCTCATGCTGACCCGCTATTCTTTCCCTCTTGACATTTTCTTTTTTCAAAGCTTCATTTTGAGCACGCTCTATTTCTGTCATAAGGTCCAGAGTCACGACCAGTTGGTACGCTTTCACCTTGATAGGAGTTGTCGTCTCCTTTCGACTCAAGGCGTCGGCCACCACATTCGCCTTTCCGGGGTGGTAAAGGATTTCACAGTCGTAGTCTTTCAACAGTTTTAACCACCGACGCTGTCTCATGTTCAACTCCTTTTGCTCAAAGAAATATTTCAAGCTTTTGGGGTCGGAGTAGATGGTGCATTTGACTCCATAGAGGTAATGTCTCCAAATCTTTAAGGCAAAGACAACCGCTGCAAGCTCGAGATCGTGAGTTGGGTAGTTGAGCTCGTGAGTCTTTAACTGTCGTGACGCATACGCGGTCACCTTCCCTAGTTGCATGAGCACGTAGCCTAACCCCTGACCTGAAGCGTCGGAATACACTACTAGGTCTTCGTTACCATCGGGTAGGGTCAGCAATGGTGATTGGGTTAACCTCTTATTTAGTTCCTCCAAGGCATTGGTTTAGGCCTGGCCCCATTCATACTTTACTTCCTTATGGGTCAATTTGGTTAAAGGTGAGGCTATCTTAGAGAAGTCTTGTATAAAACTCCGGTAGTAGCCTGTCAAACCTAGAAAACTTCGTACATCCGTTGGTGTCCTCGGAATTTCCCAATTCCACACTTCGTCAATCTTTGCTGGGTCTATCATGATGCCCTCTGCGTTAATCACATGACCTAGGAATTGGACTTCCTTTAGCCAGAATGCGCATTTTGAAAACTTGGCATATAATTTCTCTGTCTTTAATGTGTCCAAAACTTCTCGCAGGTGACATGCATGATCACCTTCGCTCTTAGAGTATACGAGGATATCGTCGATGAAGACTATTACTGACCGGTCTAACATTGGTCGACACACTCTGTTCATCATATCCATGAATGTTGCGGGAGCATTTGTCAACCCAAAGGACATCACACGGAACTCGTAGTGTCCATATTGCGTCCGGAATGCGGTTTTGGGTATGTCTTCCTCTCTTACTTTTAGTTGATGATAACGTGAACGTAGGTAAATTTTTTAGAACCATTTGGCTCCTTGCAGTTGGTCGAACAGATCGTCGATCCTGGGTAGCGGGTACTTATTCTTCACATTTCTTTTGTTCAATTCTCTGTAGTCGATGCTCATTCTCATGGCATCAACTTTCTTCTTAACAAATAGCACCGGAGCAGCCCATGGTGAAATGCTCGGTCTGATAAATCCCTTTTCCAAAAGTTCCTCAGTTGGGTCATCAACTCTTTCATCTCAAGTCGCGCTAGTCGATAAGGTGCTTTGGCAACGGGCTGGGCACCTGGCATTAGATCTATTTGGAATTCCGTTTCCCGATTTGGCGGCAATCCAGGCAATTCCTCAGGGAACATTCCGGATAATGGCACACCACAGGTACTTCGCTTAACCCTTTCACTTTCACATCTTTGTCGATCACATAAGCCAAGTAAGTCTCGCACCCACGCCTCGTATACTTTTCTGCTTTCATCATTGAGATTACATTAGTCAACGGAATGTCACGTTCCCCGTAAATCATGACCTCGCTGCCATCAGGAGCATTAAGCTGAATCACCTTTCGTTTACACACAATACATGCTTCATTGGCAGCTAACCAATCCATTCCCAATACTACATTGAATCCCCCCAAGGCTATAACGAATAATTTAACCGGAAATCTATGGCCCTCTATCTTTATGGTAAGGTCGTCTACCAATTCTACTACTTTAGTGTTCCTACCCACGGCAGTCTCTACATTAAAGGCCTTCTATATATTGGAAGTTTTGTATTTCAATCTTTTACAGAACAAGGAGGATATAAAACTTTTACTAGCACCCGAATCAAACAGAACAGAAACAAAGTCGTGCTCAAGGATGAACGTACCTGACACCACATTGGGATCTCCCCTTGCTTCCTCCTGTGTCAGGGCATCGCTCCCCTTTTCTCAGCCTCCTTTGCCTTCTCATTGTTTGTTGTTCTTGGTTTGCGGCAGTCCCTGGAGATATGACTTGACTTGCCACAGTTGTGACACTTTCCATAGTTGGTAGAACCCGGGGCACAGGTACAATCTCGGGATATGTGCCCAGTCTTGCCACAACGGTAACATATGTCTAGCCCATACTTGCACTCCCCAAGGTGTGCCTTACCACATTTGCCACAGTTGACCTTTTCCTCAACCCTTGGCTTCTTACTTCTCGAGGCCGACCAATCCCCGCCCGAGCGCTTAGTGGCGTTAGACTACTTCTTTTGAGTTTCAGCAGGGGTTGCGCCTTCTGCGGCCACATCATCAAAAACCTTTCAACTCAGAGCCACCACCGATTCAAAGTCTCCAGGAGTGTTGGCATTGATGATCGTGTGAACTCTTGGAGGTAGCTTCTGGATATAGCATTTGATCCTTCTTTCTTATGTGTTCACCAAATGTGGAACCAGCTGAGTTAATTCATTAAATTTGGAGGTGAACTGTCGGTGCGTCATGCTACCAGCCTTGAGTTCCACGAAGACTTATTCCATCTTGTCAATCTCATTTTGGGGGCAAAACTTTTGAATAACAAGGGCTTTTAGATCGTCCTACTTCATTCTATCAATATCTCTTTCATACTTAGCTTTCTTCACATTCTCCCACCAGCTCAGTGCCTCGAAGGCAAAAGAATGAGCTGCAAACCCTACCGCCTGGTCAGCACGGCATTCACTCATCTTGATGACTGCAATCATGCGATCAATCCAGTAGTATGCGACAATAGCATCTTTCTTGCCGTCAAAAGTTGGCGGATCACAGTTCCGGAAGGACTTGTAGTCACATCTGCGCTTCTCATCATAGTCGGAGTCATCACTTTTGGACTCAGTTTCAATCACATTTCTATTCTCGGCCCATAGGCCCCTTCCCCTTTCTTCTTCTATAGTCTTCAGAGCCTTAATGAGTGATGCAGGTAGAGTGTTTTACAGAACTGCAGCCACTTCGTCGGCTATTGCTTTCCTTACAATTGGCTCTAAGACTAAGCCTTCTTCGTCATGTGCTCCATGGTCATTTTGAGTATTTTCATTTGTGGTATGGATCGATACTGATCCATGAACTGAGGGTTCGCTTTCTTCCCTTTCTACGTGGTTGACGCGACGTCCACCCCTACGTCCAGCACCTGCCCCTCTTTTAGCACCTCTCCTTCCAGCCATGATGTTTTCTTACTACGAACAAGGAATACTCGTGTCATCATAATAGGTTATTATTTAGAACACCTTGACGTAACGTAAATTACTAATTACAGAGACCGGTATGACATTACTAATTTACTTTACTCCATGGGTTCTGAACATTCCCTGTCAGAGTAACATCTGTACCCGAGTCCAGAGTTTCTACATCAGGACACATTCTTTCTACTTTCTATTCTAAGGCATTTACGATCTATGTTATATACTAGGACATGGACTACCTTCTATTCTAAGGCCTTTATCGTTTAATGTTTCTACTGTTTTCTATTACTAAGGCCTTACTGTTCTGCTTTCATGGCTTGGCTGCTCTGACTGACATCCCATTCTTCTGTCCCATTCTCAGTTTAAGTTCAGACATTTTGGCGAATGTATGAATCTCTCAAACTATGGCTCTGATACCAACTTGAAAGGACCCAAACCGGGTACCTCTCACAGTTGGCAAACATAGCATAAACATAGTTCTTAAACCTTGAATTAAACATTAAACATCAACAGCGGAAGTCTTGTACAAAATTCAGAGTTAACAAAAACTTTTAAAACATAACATTGTTCACATTCATAATCTAATAATGGGGATGTCAGTCTTCTGGTCAGCAGCAGCCATCCAGCCATCCTCTTTTAAGCCATTACGGCATCATGCCTTTTTCTTTCCTTCGCTACCTGTTGTGCATACTAAAATAGTTAGCTAACGCTGGTGAGTTCAAGTGTTTCTTTTTCTTTAACTTTATATCAAATGTTTTCTTTAAAAACGTTCTTTAAGCATACATATTATATTATATTCATAATACAATAAAATATTTCTTTCTTCTTTTACATACAAACATATTTACTTTGTGATCTTTTCTTTAAGTCATACATATTATGTCTATAATCTGTTCTTTGCCCCCAAGCGGGCTTCTTCATTCTTATTTCCCGAAGGAACTTTCTTTCGTGGGTACTGTCCCGATTTTTCTCATGGTACGTCATGGACTCGTCCATGACGCAACATCGGCTTCAAGTAGCACTAGTCTCAAGGATTATACTACTACCTCAAGAGTTGCTACTATGCTTAGGGTACCACTAGTCTCGAGGACTATGCTACTACCCCAAGTCTTCGATCGTATAAGCATAATCTTACAGATTAGACAATGTATTTAACTTATTCTTCTTCTCTTTGTTTATAAAACATATAGTTAACAAACCATTCTTTCTCTTTGTTTATAAAACAAATAGTTAAATAAACCATTCTCTTCTCTTTATTTATAAAACATATAGTTAGATAAATCATTATCTTCTTCTTATCTTTAGTTTATAAAACATATAGTTAAATAAACCATTCTTCTTTCTAACAAAACGTTCAGTTAAATAAACCGTTATCTTTCTTATCTTTCTTTCTTACAAAACGTTCGGTTGAATAAACCGTTATCTTTCTTTCTTACAAAACGTTCGGTTGAATAAACTGTCATCTTTCTTTCTTACAAAACATTCGGTTGAATAAATTGTTATCTTTCATTCTTTCAAAACGTTCGTTGAATAAACCGTTATCTTTCTTTCTTACAAAACGTTCGGTTGAATAAACCGTTAACTTTCTTTCTTACAAAATGTTTAGTTAAGTAAACAGTTATCTTTCTTATATTTCTTTCTTACAAAACGTTCAAGTAATAAAATACATTTATTATAAAACAGTAAAATTGGGATTCTTAAACTCACCCGATTTTCTTAAGGATTAACTCACCCAGCAAGAACTTCGAGCTAGGTGGAGGCTAATGGATCTGTTAAGAGTCAAGAACTACACAATTTAACACCAAGTTATTCTGTCTGAAAACTTTTATGTTCGAAATCTATTTCGATCGAAATCTACTTCGATCAAAATCTTTTTCGACCGAAAACTGGTCATTCGAAAGGTCTTACTTCGCATAGTATTTTCGTTCGGAAACATTCTGTCCAAAAACTATTTTGGTCGAAATCTTTTTCGACCGAAAACCATATCGATCTGACATGTTCTGTCCGAAAACTACCTATGTCCGAAAATACTTTTCGCACGGCCAGAGTTTTCGGATCATTCAATGAGATTTCAGACGATCCATACGTTCATGGCCAAAATCATCGTTTTTGATTCAAGTTTGAATCTTTTTACGTCAAAAACACTTGTTTAGCTTCCATGAAGCTAGATCTATGCTTATTAAGCCGTTTTACACGTAAAAATCCTGACTTTTGATTAAAACCCACATAAAACCCTAAACCCCATTTTCAATCTAAAAATCCGATCTGGAAGCGTTTCGTGACCTGTTTCTGGTGTGTG
This sequence comes from Smallanthus sonchifolius, assembly GCA_023525975.1. Classification (NCBI taxonomy): domain Eukaryota; kingdom Viridiplantae; phylum Streptophyta; class Magnoliopsida; order Asterales; family Asteraceae; genus Smallanthus; species Smallanthus sonchifolius. The sequence goes on along the minus strand of CM042028.1, from coordinate 11,681,721 downwards.
TTTCTCCTTCTCCGATCAACACCAAGCTTTAACAACGATCTCGGGCCAAGATGGCGGACTTCGGGTGCGGGTTTGAAGCTTTATCTTACTACTCTCTCTCTCTAGATCTTGTTGATGGAGGTGGAAATGGTGGAGTAGTGAAGAGGAGATAGGTTTTACCCCCATCCTTGCGCCCCACTCATCCGGCCCAACTCAAGCCCACGAGCCTGTGATCCTATTTTCTTTTATCGTTCTTTTCTTTACTCATTACCCGTCGCCTTTCATTTTATTCTTCTTTTCTTTATTATTTTCGGGATGTTACACTGTTCTACTTTGTTATCGTGCTGGTTTGTTGTTAAACTTGATTTAGTGTGCTATTTTGTTAGTTAGTTGTGCTGGTTTTTGTTGTGTTAATTTGATATTATGTTGTTTATGATAAAAACAACACTATAAACATGTGTTGTTTTAATGTTTGGTGTTGTTTTATGGTAAAACAGTACAGACAACTGTGTCGTTTTCTAGTAAAACAGCACACGTTTATGTTGGTTTGCTTGTGTTGTGCTGGTTTTTGTGCTAGTTTCTGTGTTGTTTACCAAAAAACAACACAGGTAACTATGATCCAGAAAACAGTAAGTTAACTGTGCTGTTTTCTAGTAAAACAACATAATTTTCCATAATTTTTTTTCCGCCGACGTTATTATATAATGATATTGTACTCAAATTAAATAGAAAAAAACGTTTGATTTTATGATATATTTTTTTTTTAAATAATGTCGTATAAAAAGTTATGACCGTTTAAAAAATTAAGGGAAGTTGAAGGGTTTTCCTGAAATACCCCTTCAATCCCCTTATTTTCATACACTTTAATCTTAACTATTGATTAAGAAAATGGAAGGCTTGGATGCCTTTTTCGGCTTTTTAGGGGAACCTCCTATATATATACATATATATATACATATATACATACATATATATATATATATATGTATGTATACATGTATATATACATGTATATCATGTATATATATACATGTATATATATACATATATATACATATATATATATGTGTATATAGGGGACGATTCCACTAAAAAGTGGTTTTTCGTTAATAAATACTAAGAAGTGTGTCAAACGAACTCCGATTGAGATCATTCCAGCGGCGTTGGAACCGACTCATTGAACCCTAACCCGGACCCAAAAACCTAAACCCCCCTCCACCCGCACACCCAAAAACCTAAACCTCCCTTCCAACCTTACCTCGAAAAGCCTAAAACCACCACCCCCACCCCATCCCGCCAAAAACCTAAACCCACCCCCCACCCACCCCCAAAAACCTAAACCCCCCACCCCCACCCAAAAACAAAAACCTAAACCATAAAATCTAAACCATAAAATCTAAACCCTAAAAGCTAAACCCTAAGGCTAAACCATAAGGCTAAAACCCTAAAATTCAAACGTAAAATCTAAACCTTAAAAGCTAAACCCTAAAAGCTAATATGGTAGTGTTCGACGAGACAGTTCCAACGTCGCTGAAATTAGCTCAATCGGAGTTCGTTTGATATCGTTTCTTAAGGTTTTTGTCTTTTATTAGATTTTTTAGCGAAAAACTACTTGTTATTTGATCCTCCCCCTATGTATATATATGTATATATGTATATATATATACATATATATATACACACACATATATATACATATATATTTATATATATATACGGGATGTATCGGTTATAAACCCTGAGTTGTTGTGAAAACTTTTAAACTCATTTCTGGCCACACATTTTATTATGTATATTTTATTTTGTGGCCGAGATTTAATCTAGATTTTTTTCTTTTCTTTTTCTTTTTAAAATTCTTAAAATTCCCCTAAAAGGTAAATGAGTCAATAGACATTATTTGATTTAATAATAATCACTTTCTTTATTTTTGTCTCTCTCTGTATATATTAAGATCAGTTAAAAGACATAAATTTAACAACATGATTTTTTAAATAACCCTTGTGTAAAATTAGTTTACACATATACACAAATAAGAAAATTACATCCAAATACACAAATATCCCATATACACAAATCAGAAAAAAATAATTCACATCCAAATATCTTTACAAATCAGAAAAAAAAAATTTATTCATAATAATACTTTGTAAAAGAACACTAAATACACGTGTAAAACCAAATACACAAAGGTAAAAACTTCTTACACATGTAATTTCTACACATGTGTAAAATCAAATACATAAAGGTAAAAACTCTTTACACATGTAAATTTAGCTTACACTTGTGTAAAAGAATCAAATACACATGTGTAAAATCAAAATTAACATGTGTAAAATCAAAATACACATGTGTAAAAAATCAAAAACCAATTATAAAATCAAGCTACCCAGTATAGCAGATATGTATATCCCTTCGATTCCCCCATCAACAATTGTAAGAATAGGATCAAAGCAGCGAAAGAAAGCACCCAGTATTAGCATTTTACCTAACTTCGGGTCCAGTGGAAGCATTGCCAGATATTCACTTTCATTTAAAAAACAAATGAGACAAATTTGGAAATTTGTATATGAAGTAATACATCTACTTTCACTATAACACTCGGATTTTTCAAACCAATTTAAACTTTTAAAACAACACAGAGTTTAGGTCCCTGACAAAAATATAACGTATCCACACGTTTAAGTTTTACAAACATAAGTTTAGACTACTAAAATACACAAAAGAAGTCAAGTAGTCACACTTATCCACAAGTGTTAAACAACCCGACATATTTGTAAAAGTCTCCCACGAGAAGTTTAATCAAAACGACATCATCAGGATGCATTCCCATTCACGAGATTAGTTTTAAACAAAACAAACATCTAAAACAACTTTGAGAATCCGATGTCCAACTTTGGCGAGACTCGACATCATTTCGGAGCTTTCCCTACATCTAAAAACAACAAAAATAACCATTAGTAATGATACAATAAGTCCCAAGACCTCCCAAAGTGTCTTAGGAAGAAAACTCAAAATTGTGTCAACGGGCATCCCACTTGGGGCGTCCCAGAAGCAAACAGAACCCATCAGGCGTCCCAGGGACACCAGGCGTCCCAGAAGCCCAGGGGGCGTCCCAGAGACCAGCCATGCACCAGCCAACCCCAAATTTGCAGTTTTGGTAATTTTTACCCTCCCGACACGACCCCTAGTCGTTTTAAACCACCAACAACGTTTGTGAATGTTTTAAACACCCAAGGTCAAAATATCAATTTGTTAGACACGCCCGAAACGAGAACCACAACTCGTTTTGCACCCATGAAGTGTTTAACTCCAAGTTCAATCAATTAGGTGTTTAGGCATACAACGACCTACAACTTAGACACGTTTTAACTCATACAAGTCCTAACGTTTCACCCTTCATTAATTTGACATATCCACATGTCTATTGCGAGAACAACCCCTCGCTTTTTCGCATGGAGTATTTGAATCCATGCCGACCCATGAAGTATCCACACTTCATGTCACGTGTGAAGTACTTGACTTCACTTTCACCAGTGAGGTACTTGACCTCACTACCACTCGTGAAATATTTGACTTCATGTAAACACCTCCATGAAGTATCCATACTTCATGTAAACGCCTCCATGAAGTATCCACACTTCATGTAATCAACCAATTTACCGTTTTACCACAAACGGTTGACTTTTATCATATTAAGTCAATATTAGTCTAATATTACCACATTTTTACACTTTACTTGACTCTTGACCACATTGAGTCATTTACACCATTTAACCACATATCACACATTAGTTTGACCAATAACAACATAAGTCAAGTTACATCTATTTACTACTTTTGCACAATCAAGTTTGACTATTAACCACATAGTCTAATTACACATATTTGCAACATTTGCACATTTAAGTTTGACTATTAATCACATAGTATAATCACACCTATTTACCACATTTGCACATTCAAGTTTGACTATTAACCAAATAGTCTAATTACACCAATTTCAACATGATAGTTTGACCCTATTCCACTAAAGTCAAATAACACCAATTTCACCATTATCCACAGTAGTTTGACTTATATCATATTAAGTTAATTTTATATCAATTTCATCATTTATCTACAAATGGTTTGACTTATTACACATTAAGTCAATTTACACCAAAACACCACATTCTATATTTTAGATTGACTATATACCACACTAGTCAACTACACCTGTAATAACCGAAAATTTTAAAACATAAATTAGAATAACACGAATAAATTATAACATGTCAAGTATTAATGATACGGTATTAGACTATATCTGAAGACAAAGTTTGACGTTTAAATAAAATATTACCATGTCGAAGGGAAATTTCTTGATTCTGATTTGAACAAAAATCTAAACAATGTTAATTATCAAGTTTAAATAAGTTTACTAAAATATAGAAGTTCGTAGAAAATTTAAAAGAAGTTTATAGATATCTAATGAAATCAAATAAATATTTGTACACCCAAGACTAAAAATAGTTGTATAATTAGTTTCTTAATAAAAGTTAAATAAATAATTGATAGTAAAAAGAAAACAAAAGAAAATTAAATAAAGGAGTGTTGCGGTGGAGAAAACACAGCAGACCAGACCTGCAGTCCATCCCATTTCCTGCCTTTCCTGTTTCGTTTTCTCCGCACGACAGCGACTACAATCGCCGGAGATCATGCTAGTCCCGCTCGTGAGTCCACGCGACCTCGGCTATAAAAAAAAACATGATGTCGACTTCAGAAAGGCATGCACCGATTTCAGGAACTCAGTCCCACTTTTACTCTCGGCCTCCCCTCTCGCTCAAATTTTCCGGCGCGCCAGACGGGTTTTTCTATAACCGTAAACCGCCACCCTAAAACCTTATATAAACCCACCATCCCGTTTCTCCTCTTCGTACCACTCTGTGTTGATTTTCGTAGCCATCTGAGACCACCGGCGTCAGAGTTCGATTTTCCGGCGACGCCAAGGAACTTCCGGTGTGAGTCCTACGTCGCAACCGAGGTATCCTTTCGATCTTTCAACCTAATTGATGTTTAATAATTATACATATGCTTGTTTAAGTTGCTACTTAATCTGGAATCACAAACGGTAACTTTCCGGCAACCTGTAAACCTTTGTGAAGAAGATGACACTCAAACCAAAGAACTTGTTTGATAAATTTAATAACCTGATTAAAATCACTAAATTCATATTGTTTTTCTGGTAACAACTTCGATTCTAATTAAACTTTTTTTTTATCAATTTATTTTTTTTGAGGTTAATGGATCACTTAGCAACTTACTTTTTTATTTATCTATTTATTTATTTTATTTATTAAATTAAATAAACTGTTAATCACCATTACAAAAAAAAAATAGAGAATAGATTTAATTAATAACATAATCATTTTAAAGTAGTATTTATATTTTCTGTATGTTATATATATAAATCTATTTATTTTAAAATTTAAATAAGTTGTCTGGATTTGAAACTTAGTTATATAAAAGTGTATGTTTTCATAAATTAATGATGTGGGATTATTCTTATAAACTGGTTGAACTAATGTATATAACGAATGTGTATAAGTGTAGTTTAATCAAATGACGTATTAGAACAAATGGATAAATTATAACCATACGATTTTAGAAACCTTTAAGTTTGCATGTTAAATATTGTTACTTTAAATAGTTGTCCAAAGCCTATGAAGAATAAAACAAAATACCGCAATCCGAATCTTATGCGTATAATTTTATAAATACAACGATATTGTAGGACCCCGTGATCGTATAGACGAAACCTGTTATCTCAGTTTTGTGACCATCGCTTGAGGTACGGATAGTCTGAAACCCCCTTTCTTTTGATACGTACTGTTTGGCCTATGGGCATCTGATATTTTTGAATCAAGTTTCTGAAAATATGTTTTGAAAGTTTAAAATCGTTTCGGAGATGTTTTACGTCTGTTTATGAAATATGTTATATACTTGTTTATGAGTTGCACGTTTGCGAGTTACATGTTTATGAGTTTACGAGTTTACCGGTTTGCATGTTTACGGGATTTCATGCTTAACTAGTTTACAAGTTTACGGAATTACAAGTTACAAGCTTACATGTTTATACAGTACAAGTTTTGGAAGTATACGAGTTATAAGTTTTGAATGATTACAATTTTGCAAGCAAGTTTATATATGTCTATATATTTTGTTACCCAAGTCGTTCCCTTTTCTGTGAGGGCGATCACAGACCCATCATTGTGGTATAAAATGATGTGGCACCATCCGTGATGGTGAGTTGAGTTCACGGCGTCTCTTCTGTTTTAGTCTAAGGACTTCTTTTTACTCATTTGAGTTCTGAATTATTCAGAGGCATATGGATCGATCCTAGGCATGAGTAGTATATTTTAGTGGATGGTTTGTATGAAATGCCCATGCACCATCTCACTTCTGTTACGCAGGTTCGCGACCTGCGTTCTGTTAAATTTATGTTTAGTTAAATTACGATTATGGGTACATCCGTATGAAATATCATGATTTGATTTGGTAATCTGCATTTCTGTTATTGATATGTTTTTTATAACTATAAGCCTTTTTCTGAAAATAAAACATGTCATTTTATTACCCTCTATCCGCTCACTAGGCAAAATTATTTTTATTTTGCTCAGACGTACTTTTTGTGTTATTTCCCTTGTACGTCAGGTTATCAAGCTTTTGGTGACGGGAAATAGAAGAGCTCTCGAGTGTTAAAAAGACACTATAGTTAATAATTTAACGATTCATATTAAGTATTCATGTTGAATTATGTATCGTTTAGACAATTATGGAATGACGTTTGTAATCTGATTCTGTAAAAGTGACACGTCGGCCCTAGTCGGGTCGGGGTGTTACAACACCTATTTACCACCTTATGTTTGACTATTTACCACATTAGTCAACTACACCACTTTTACCACATTTCACACTTTAGTTTGACCGTATGCCACATAATCAAAATCAACATACATGTAAATAGAATAACATACAACATGTAAATAGAATATACCACATTATCTACTTACATATAAACTACTTATCCACTACTCACTTACCTTTGCTAATGAAGATTCCAATCGTTCCTCAAAGCTATCACCTTTATCGCCTCGATCACCTAAACATTTCACATGGTTTAGTAATCTAAATTACCCCATTACATACATTAATTGGAGTTTAACACCTACCCAAGATCTTATGATCTTCACTATCATCTAATCTTGGTTTATTTAGCTTTACACAAGATTTTATCCTTCCTAATCAAAATCAACCCATATTGACCCGTTAAGGTTTTCTCTAATTTCACCCAATTCTCCAAGGTTCTTGATTCATCAAATTGATTGAGGGCTTTTACTAAAAAATGTGTTTATTAACACAATAAGCACTTACCAACCACCAATTCATCATTTAACTTCATCAATTTGAAAACCCCCAATTTTAACCTCAAGAACCCTAATTTTGAAATCATCAAATTGGATGTTATAATCATATAAAACATGATTCTCCAACATTAATAATACTAGATTAAGGTTTATAAACGACATTAAACCCAAATCACAACACCAATTGACCCAATTGGGTCTTTTTGCTCAAGAACACCATAGATGGTGATTGAGATGAGGAAGATGATACTTACTAGCAATCTTGAAGAGGATGAACACTCCAAATCATCCAAGTTTCACATGCAAATCATCAATTTCGTGATTTTGGTTCTCCTCCTCTTGCTCCCTACTGATTTGCAAACCACACACACACACCACACAAATGTGTGTGTCGCCATTTTTAGTCTCCACCAAAATCAAGTTTGAGCTAATTGCAAGATTTTGGTTCTCCTCCTCTTGCTCCCTGCTGATTTGCAAACCACACACACACCACACAAATGTGTGTGTCGCCATTTTTAGTCTCCACCAAAATCAAGTTTGAGCTAATTGCAAGAGCAGTCCCTCTACTTGATATTTTAACTCCTTCTTCTAAAACTACTTAATTCCACCATTTAAAACAAACCCTCAACTTTGTTTTATTTAAATACACCCCTACAATATAAATAATATATTATAGAATAAACCTGGAAATTGGTTTGTTACAAATCACTCCTCCTAATTTTGGGTTTCGTCCCCGAAACCCGATCCACCACTCGAGTATCTATCCTCATATTCCCGAGTAGTTTCCGCCCCTTATCTAATGATCCCGTTGAACCAAAACTTGGTTAATCCGCTTATACCACAAGCGTTTCACCTTTCTATCTAAGATAGCCATCGGTTCCTCTAGATGAACATCCATCATCTCACGCCTCAAGATTGCTATGAGAAGCAATTTCCACTTCTCTCGCCACACATTTTCGTGGATGGACCACGATGAATGTATCATGGAGTCTACATGGTCCCCCGAGTAACTCCTTACGGCATAGCACTTAACAACTAAAGTGAAGTTTGAACGGTTCCACAAAACCAGGGTTTGGTCTCCCACGTTTTCGAACCCGTAACAACTAAAGTGAAGTTTGAACGGTTCCACAAAACCATGTTTTCGAACCACACACACACACAAATGTGTGTGTCACCATCTTTAGTCTCCACCAAAATCAAGTTTGAGCTAATTGCAAGATCAGTCCCTCTACTTGATATTTTAACTCCTTCTTCTAAAACTACTTAATTCCACCATTTAAAACAAACCCTTAACTTTGTTTTATTTAAATACACCCCTACAATATAAATAATATATTATAGAACAAACCCGGAAATTGGTTCGTTACATTCACATCATAGTGATAAAATACAAACTAACCAAGATGTGTAAGATTTTCATTCTCATCTAATGCTCCAATCATCTTCAAAATCTATTATTTTTAAACCAATTTCTTTTTGAACAGTCAATAATCTATTATTTTTGAACCAATTTCTTGTTTATTTTCTTTTGGAACCAGAAAATCACTAAAACGCATTTGATTTAACAAAAAAAATCCCACATGATTCAAGTAAAAATTAAAAAATATCACAACATAGAGAACATTTTACACACATATAAGATAATCATATCAAACAGAGGTTTTCAAAATAATTACCTGGATTGGCTTTGGTATTTTGGTATTTATCACATGCCACATCTATCCTCTACCACTGATGTAAAAATAGAAGATACAACATTTCCATTGGATTTCAATAGCTTTTTCACTAAATACCGAACCTACAAAAAAATACGATAACTCAACTAAAGTAAAATACCTTTTACAAAATAAAAAAGATTACAAAGACATGGAAATGACAAAGCTAAAACCAATCGTGTAAACCGTAAATTTACATCGTCGTTGTCATTACTACCGGTATGATCTAAGAAAAGTTCGATTGGAGTATTTCAAATATCTGAAGTACATACCTGGTCCTTTAATTCTGATAACAAAAGAACCTTGCATCGGAATTTATCTGTATTTTAGTGTTATCGGGAGATCAGGAGAGGTAATCTTGAGGCGAAGGAGATCCGGAGGTGTGGCCGAGTTGAAGGTTGTGTAACATCCCGAAATAACAACAAACAATAAAAGAATACATGGACGAATAAATGAAAGTATGAAAAGGATAGCGGGCTCTCGGTTTGGGCCTTGGGCCGGTAAAGTATGCGCAGGGGGGGGAGTAAAGCCCTAGTCACCCTCTCCACCCCTCACTCTTCACCTTCAACATTACCCTTCTAGAGAGAGAAAGCTTCGAATCATAACCCGAGACCTTCATTTGTGGCGTAGATTGTTGCTAGAACATCACAGGAGGTTGAAGAAGAAGAGATTAAGCGAAAAGAGGTATTAAAACGACCTCAGATTCGATTCCTGTATTGAATAAATGGGCTTAGGGTTTATATGGGTTTTTCAAATCAAAGATGGGATTTTTACGTTGGAATTACTCTAAAAAGTAGATATCTAGCTTCATGGAAGCTAGATATAAGTTTTGAACGTAAAAAAATCGAAGCTTGGATCAAAAACGAAGAATTTGATCAATAACAGTTGAATCGTCCGAAAACTTGATGAATGGTCCGAAAACTATTTTCGGACGAACATGATTTCGGACATATGTTTTCGAACGAGATAGTTCTCGGACGGGAGATTTCGAACGAAATAGTTAATGAGTAAAAGATATGTTTAACTGGCTAGTTTTCGGTCAAAAAAGATTTCGACCAAGATAGACTTCGACCGAAAAAGATTTCGGTCGAACAAGATTTCGGACAGATAGTTTTCGGATGAAACATATAGGTTATAACCTTGTTCCATTCGTGACCCTTGACAGATTTGTTAGCATCCCACCTAGTTCGAAGTTTCCTTGCTAAGTGAGATAAACCTAGTAGAAGTCAGGTGAGTTCTTATTGCCATTTTTCCTAAACGGTTTTGGGCTGACATGCATACTGTTAAAGAGATAGTTTGAAAGATAAAGTATATTTTTATAAAAATTATATGTTTTTTATAAAAATGAAAGAGAAAGTGTTAAAAAGTAAAGTACTATCTTTGAAACGTGTTTTAAAGAAAGTAAAGAATGGCAAAGAAGCTGCACTTCGGTGTAGCTTGATAGTGACAGTGACAGATACCATCACTACTAGAAAATGAGGCTAATGCAACTTTTTAGGTGCAACCTTTTTCAATTGTGTTGCATTTGACTCTAATGCAACTTCGTTCAACAAAAAAGTTGCATTAAAAGATCTGATAAAACTTTTTTCATAAAAAGTTGCAAAATTTAATTGATATTACAACCTTTTTTTTTAAGTTGCAAGGTTTATTAAAAAGTACAACATTTTTCTTGAAAGGTTGCAAATTTTATTGAAATTTGCAACATTTTTTTGAAAGGTTACGAATTTTATTGAAAATTGCAAATTTCGATTAGAATTATAAAGTTGTGTTTGTTCCTGATCTTTACATCCCATCAAGATAAAATTTCATATATTTCAAAATCCCTCCAAAATAAAAATTTATGGCTCCAAAGTTGAATTGAAAAGTTTGTTTGTTTACTGGACTAGCAGAAGTATTTTCTGAATTTGCAATTGTCATATAAGCAATCATCTGAGAAATGATTTAGAAGTTTTGGAGAGGAATAAGCTAGGAAACAAATATATAGTTTAGTAATTTAGGGTTTAAGTTTGTTTAGGTGAGTGATACCCACACAGCACTGACCACACCACCCACTTTACCCTTGGATAATAATTAATAAAACATGAAGAAGATGACATAACATATTTTATCACAATTAAAGTTGGAAGTTATACAGGATCTTAAGGATTTCTACAGTTTTGGTAAAGCATGTTGTGGCCGACCAAACCAAAAGTGCATTTTGAAATGCATTTGAACTTGGCAACTTTGCAGGTGTTGTCACGTTTGGTATTGTGCTGCAGGTGGTTGTCATATGTTGTTAGCATGTTGTAGATCAAATGCAAACCCAATAAATCAAGTTAAAAACGTTTATTTTGTCATGTATTTTGACTTGTAAATCTTGGTCGAAGTTCTTGTAGCAAATAGCAATCGGAAGGATGGGTTTAATGTGAAGAGTGAAGCTGAGAAATATGTAAGTGTTGTTGAGGAAAGGCATCAGCTTGAAACATTTAGCTATGCTGATTATTTATTCTTATTATTTTAACCATGTAATGAATAAACCTCCACAGTACAGGAGTCTGTGGGGATTGCTAAAGCCATGGCAGCAAAGTATGGATATGAATTGGACTCGAATCAAGAGGTGTGATATATAACGAAATAAACAACAAGTTTACATTATTATAGTTTCTTAATTATGTAAAGCCATATTGATAGCTGAAATGATTTGTTTACAATTCGTCACTAATACATTGTTGCTTGCTAACGGTTATTTGGCCTTCGTGTAGCTAATATATGTTGATCCATGTTTTCGTCATATCCGTTAACAAGTGAGATCAATGCATGGATTACCTCGTGTCGTCAAATTTGATAACATTTAGAATATGTGTTACGATTTTTATTTGTTGGTATACTTATGAAAGAACAATTTTTCCTTGTGAATATGTTGTATAGGTTCTCAAGGTTAGCAGTTAATCATGAAAGTGGAGCGAAAACTTGTTTATCTGGAATCATCATGGGAACAAATGTGGAATTATAACTTGTTTTGTTTACAAGGTACTGAGATTTTACAAAAATGTTGATATGTTCAGAATAATTAAAACTTTCAGGTGATTTTTTTTAATATTGAAACACAGTTCATTTTCATCTTTTTGATTACTTGTTTTTTAAGTTTGCTCTTTTTGTTTTTATGTGATTTATGGTGACACTGACTCAATTATGATATTTACTGGTCTTAATATTTACAAAGCACAATCTATTGCTGGAAATGTTTTGAGAGAGGTTGGGAGTTATTAACTTTTAACATAAAACCAGTTAGATATGGCTATGTCTTGGCATACTGTATATTTGTGAATTGACTCTCGATTGTGTTAGATATTAGGTCAGCAAGAGATGCAAGCGCTTGGAAATTGATTTTGATGGTCTATACAAAAGAATGCTGCTAGTGCTACCTAAAAAGAAAAAAATATGCAGTTGTGGAAGAGCAAATAAGAGATGGTAAAGTCTATAAGGTACCTGGTTATATGCATATTTGTAGGTAATTTTTTAACATTTATTTTTTTTAAACTGCATGTTTTAGTTCTTAAATGTTGGCTAATATGTAGGTTATAGAACAAAAGGGTTTTGATATGGTTTGACGTGACCGCATGTTGTAGTTCCTAAGGGTGTTGGGGGCCATTAACCCCAATACCCATTTACTCACCAAAACTGGCCAATAGAATTCTGCCACCTCAAAACTACTCATTTACTCAGATTTCATTGGAAACACCCTACTCATTTACTCATTTACTCACCAACTTTTTTTTTATAAATAAACATTTAATTTAAAAAAAAGACAATTTCATTAAAATAAAAATTAACATAATACAATTAAAAATAAAAAAAAACCTACAAAATAAATAAAAGCTAGATAATAAAATTTAAAAATCTAAAAGGTGCATTGCCATCCATACTTTGCGGCAATTTCACGTTTACGTTGCAATACAATAGACAAGTACGGGTCTACGAGATGATCATGTGATTCGGTGAATGTTTTGATGTCACGATCCTTTTGTTTTTCAAGCATCAACTCAATCGCCGTTTGTTCTTTTTTTAAATTTGCTTCCACCATCTTATCCATAAGACTTTCTTTTTTTTCTATCTCCAACGCTTTCATAGTCTTGTATTCTTTGACCATGTCTACCAAAAATCCCTTACTAGATGAACTTTCGGCCGATTTCTTCCCCGGACGTCTTGGCCTTGTCGGTGTCGTGTCGTCTTGCGGTTCGGCGTTCACGTTTATGTCGGGAAAGGGGTTTGTAAAACCCTCCGGGTCACTTGGGGTTCTTGACTCGGAAGTTTTTGTTCTTTTTGAGGATTGACTTCCTTCTAAATCCTCACCCATCAATGCTATGGGTTCCCATTTAGCATTGTTGCGTACAACCTCCCAACATTTCAAGTTGGTGAATGGCCTTTTGTACACTTTCTTGTAATGGTTTAAAGCCGCTTCAACAAGGTCCAAATCACTTGTACCACTCGGCCTTCTTTGTTTCTATATATATATATAATTTGAAACGTTAGATAAGAAAATTAAAAAATACCTATATAATTTGAAAAATAAATTGTACCATTTGTTGGTAACACCCGTTGAAGGCGGTCATTTTTTTATTAAGATCCTTCCACTTCCAAGACACTTGGTCAACGGTTCGATCGTTTTCACCAAATAATGCGGTAAAATGCGCAAGGACTTTCTTCCAAAACGAGTCACCTTTTTGTTGATTTCCTTTTCTTTTATTTTGTGTCTTGTGAATATAAGCTTGGACCACGGTAATTTCTTCTTCTTCCGTCCATCTCTTTGGTGGTAACCGGTTTTTGTGTTGTCTTTTCGGCTTGGCGCGGTCATCTTCAACTTCGATTTCTTCTACTTCTTCATCTTCTCCTTCATCATCCTCCTCTTCCGTTTCTTCATCAACATCCTCATCTTCTCCTTCTTCTTCGGATTCCGAACGGATGATTTCGTTTGGATCACGATACGGTTGGTTTTGGTATTGGTAGGAAAATTGAGATAAAAAATTAGGATCCATATCAAGCGAAAATTGGGATAAAAAATTAGGATCCATATTTGGATCGGTTGAACTTTGAGGGAAGTAGTTTGGATATTGAGGTTGCGGGAAATAGCTTGGAATTGGTTGAGGAGGTGGTTGTGGTCGTTGAGGAGGTGGTTGGGTTCGTTGGGGAGCGGCTTGGGTTCTTTCGGGTCGCGGTTGAGATTGAACTTTTAACCTAAATTATCTTGGCTTTGTTGATTTTTTAGATGGCCCTTCCATTTTTTGTAGAGTGTAAAATTATATAGATGAGATGAAAGATATATAGATGATAGGTAAAAATATATGTGTGTGAAATGGGGTATTTATAGGTAAAAAAATTAATATTTTTTTTTTAAATCACCCAACCCACCCCCACACCCCACCAACGGCTACCTCGCAACGGCTATCTCCCCCAAAGGACACCCGAGTAAATGAACTCGAATACCCCTACTCGGTTAACTTACCCGCCCCTACTCGGTTCATTAGGGGCGGTGTTCCCCTTTACTCGTTTACTCGATCCACATACTCGAGTCACCCGGGTTGAACGCCCCCAATACCCTAAGGGAGGTGGGAGTGGTACTCTTTCAAAATAAACTAATAAAAAGATGGCACCTCATTTAGCCAAAGTAACCTCCTAAACTACCCTACATGGTGGGAGTGGTACCCTCTAAGTACCCTCCAACCCACCTAATTTTTCATATATACACACACACACACACGGACTTCTTTCAGCGGGTATATATACCCGCTAAACCTTCACTCTACTACCCTCCAAGTGCTACCCGTTTTAGTGGGAGTGGTACCCGCCGTTACCTGCCTCCTCCCCGCAAAGTTACCTGCTCCCACTCCCACCTCCCGAAATGCTACCAAATATGTAGTTCAAAATTACGTTTATGAGATGTCTTGTTGACCACAAAAGTCAAAATGGGTTCTTGAAAGTATTAGAAAGGGTGGGGACATACCTTTGATCTATAGTGGGTATGTTATGTAGATGCTCATTTCATATAAAATTTTTAAGAATTTAATGTAGCTTTAAAAAAATTATATGTGCTTAGTTAAACATCACTAGTTCAAGAGCAAATTCGGTGAACGACATCATCAATTTGCATCAAACTGTCGGTTAGTTTTTCTAAAAAGAAAATAACTTTATAAATAAAAGTGAAGATGGTATTGATTGTTGAAATCTAAGAACATCCGATAATACAAAGAAACCAAAAAGAAGTTCTTGAATGGAATAACAGAATTGTTTAACATTATTAAAGCCAATAAGCATGGTCTCTGGAATACAGTTGGTAAGTTTGACCTTGTGTTTTGATTTTCTTCAGGAATTTGTTATGTTAAATACAATTATAGTTTTTTTTCCCGTAATGTGAAGCATGTTTTTGATGCTGCCATTAAACTCATTCTTCAGCCAACAAAGGCGAAGAAAAAGAAGGGATAGGGTCAAAAAGCGTGCTCGATTATGTGATCAAGAAGATTGAATACTAAATGTATTTCACTGTTATTTCACCTTGTATTTAGTTTATTTTCATTTATGTTGATTTGTATTTTGATCTTTAAGTACTTGAAGATTGTGATGTATTTTGATCAAAAAATTGTATTTCAATGGTCATTTCATTTTGTAAATTGTGACCGTGTAGTGTTGTATTTGTAAGTTGAAATGACCGTGTAGTGCCTTTTTGAAACTAAAATTGAAAAAAAATGTTGCATTTACTATAAAAAAAAGGTTGTATTTTTTCTATTGTAATTAAAAAAAGATAATAATGGTTACATTAAGTCTAGAAAAAAGGTTGCATTTTTGTAACTATAATATATAATAAAAGTTGCATTTGAGTTTTAAAAAAGTTGCATTAGAATGTAAAAACGTTGCATATTAAAAAGGTTGCATTTGTATACTAAATGCAACACTTTTCAAAAAGGTTGCATTAGGCCTTGAAAATGTTGCATTAGGTCTAATGCAACTGCTTCTAATGCAGCTCCCGACAAAATGTTGCATTAGGCCTAATGCAACATTTTGTCGGAGTTGCATTAGCTTCATTTTCTTGTAGTGCATATTATATGCTTATGTGTTAAAATGTGTTGTTTGTCTATGTGATATGTGTTTCAATGGCATTATATTATGTGACGTAGTATAATTGCATAGTAGTTGCAAAGTAAAAAGTCCTACAGGCAAGCAAAGTAGAAGTCCCACCTTGAGGTATAAGCAGGCAAAGGAGTCTTCAATTCGGTGTAAGCGAGAAAGTCCCACCTTGATGTGTGGGCATAGTAAAGTAAAAGTCTTACCCTGAGGTGTAAGCGAGCAAAGGGAATTTGCCCTCGGGCAACGATCCATATGTGATAGATAAAGTATGTCATAGTCACTTGTCATTTACAAGTGAAACGTAAAGTTGCAAAGAGTAAAGGAGGACACCTTAACCGGTTACCTCAAAAGTAAAATTTTTAAATGAAAGATGTAACGGTAAGATTTTGTAATTGTAACGTTGTAAAGTTTTAAAGTAAAGTTAAAGTGTTTTCAAAGAAAGAGAAAGTAAAGGTTATTTTATTTTTATAAAATTAAGCTACCTAAAAGAAAGTTTTACAGTTAAAGTAAAGATAGAACTCACCAGCGTTAGCTGACTTTGAGTATGCATGACAAGTAGAAAAGGTAAAGCGAAAGAAAAGTAAAAGAGTCGTGAGGGCTGGATAGCATGGACATCGGGTGTTGTGCTAAATACTGACATTTTCATTCCCGATAGTTTATGTTTTAGACAATGAGTTACGTTATCAGTTGGTGAATGTTTTAATTTAAAGACTTCCGCTGCAATAGATTCTGATTTCTGGTTTAAGAACTATGCTTGTTATGTTTTGTGCCAACTATGAGATGTGCCCCGTTTGGGGTGTTTCAAGTTAGTATCAGAGACATAGTTTAAGAGATTCAGACATTTACGATAATGTCTGAACTTAAACTGAGAATGGGACAAAGGAAAGGAAGGTGTCACACCCCAACCGGCGGCGGAAAACGTCGGGGCGTGAAGCTGTGCAGACTGTTCATAGCTCATGGTTGCTAAAGTTTGAATAATTAAGCATTCATTTTCATTTCACGAAGCAAGTTCATACAATACAGAAATACATGTAAAAGACAACAGGTTTAGATTAGTTGCTAGGTCCAAATCCTATGTGTAGCAAGCTTGTGATTCTTCAAACAATGTCACCTGAAACATGGTTAAAACAGAGTCAACTAAAAGTTGGTGAGAATACATAGGTTTTCGTGTCATGTAATAGAATATAGTGTTGTGTGCATACAATTCATACAAACATGGCAATTAAGGCATTTATGGAGAGCTACCATCGTGTGACCTGATAGTACAATCAAACCTTTGTAACTAGTATCCAAAAAGCGTGTTGGCAGTAACAGTCACCCTACCTGGGTGGGTTTGTCAGACTCAATAGATATCTATCACTGTTTACTGTAGGCTATAAATAGTTAATGATTGCACGTGAATGGCTAACTGCGCGTTGGTCTAACACACCTAGTACTCAAGCACAAAGCTCAAAATTGTAGCATGATTTGTAGGGTGGAATTGTATATTGTGTAGTTTGTAAACATATAGATCGAACTCATGTTCCACCCCAAAAGTTTGTAAATAGTAAAAGAGGGGCTATGTAACTCACATGTGTTGTAGCGTGTAGTTTGCACAAAATCAAAACCAAGCGTGTTGTGGGTCGTTATGTTTGACCTATTGAATAAAATGTATAACGCGTGTCATTGTTTGTATTAGTTTATGTCGAAGGTGGATTTGTACGTTTAGGGTTTGTTTGAAATAAATAAATAAATAATTTTATTTATCTATTTATTACATTTTAAATAGTAGTGATATATATATCCTTTAAAATGTAAATTTAAATAACTGATATATATTTATATTTATTTAAATATAAATTTAAATAAATAATATTCGTTTAAGTCAAAATATATATTTGTATAAATGGTTTTTATAAAAATGATTATATAAACTCACGAATTCATCGGTTTCGAACTATCGGGAATTAATCGTTTTAAATTTCTAAATCAAGGATTTGGTTTATAAATGATTCCCGGGTCTTGGGATTTTATAAAATAATTTTTATAATTACATTTTGAAATTTTTAGCTAAAATATGTTAAATAGACTTTAAAACAGAAAAATAATTGATTTCTGGTCAATGAGCACGACCGTGCTCAAGAAGGACACGACCGCGCTCGTTGTCGGGCGTGACCGTGGTGGTCTGAGCGCGCCCGTGGTCGAGTCAGAAGTCACTACAGAGGGTTTGGACATAAAGCACGACCGTGCTCGTATCTGGCACGACCGCGTCTAGTGTTTGTTTTTGGTCAAGACTCGTTTCCTCGGTAAGCACGACCGGGCCACACCTGGGGCACGATTGTGCTTGGTCAGGCACGACCGCGCTCAATGACGAGCGCGACCGTGTTGAGTCCTTTTCAGACTCAATTCGATCGATTCCTATAATAATTGCTTCTGTATTCTTAGGGCTTTCATAGATTAGGTGTTTGCGAAGTTATTGACATAGTTTAATTGCATTTATATCGTGTCTAGATTGTAGTTCGAGTAAAAGTTTTATTTTCGGCTTTCTGGTTCAAAATCGGATTGTTTGCGTGATGTAGTTTCGAATTAGTGTAGGGCTTTCGTAGTATGGGTAGAGACGAATCAAATGGTGTGTTACTTACCTCCTGAAAGTGGGCAATTTAATGCTGTCGGCTACGGGTCTCGAAGTCGAGTGTTCCGGCGATCGATCGGGCTCCAGGAGTGTTGTGAGCGTCGAGTGAGAGCCTTAGAAGTTCAAATGGATGTATATGAGGGTGTAGGAAACGTGTGAATGGCTCTATATCAACGAATTCGTGAGGCATGATTGTGGTGGGTATGGGATTAAATAAATCCGCAAATTGAAGTATTATTGTTGCGTGTTTGAAGTGGAGAATAGTCTAGTATGGTCTGACACACGAAACCGGCTTTGACCTTTTTTTTTAATTTTGCGAAATCATCGAGTATGGCTGAGATCTGACTTCTGCAGAGTCACGTGGGTTATCAGCGCGACCGCGCCTACTTTAGGCGCGACCGTGCTTAGGTCGGCAGGCGCGACCGTGCCTAGTCCTAGGCACGACCGTGCTTGCCTAGTTTTGTAGTTTTTTGAGTTTTGTCAATTTTGGTCCTCGGGGCTTGTGAGATTATGGCGTTTTGCTTAAGTTGTTATTGTAATAGAATCGTTTGTATACGTAACTGCATCATAGTTTGTTTGTACACGAATTGAAACTGAAATATCTGTTTATTGTAATCGAGAATGATTACACGGTAAAAAAATCAGAAATGTTACAGTCTCCCCTTGTTGAGGGAATTTCGTCCCGAAATTGTGTTGTGGCTATTGAAATAGTAAGGAGACGTGGGTTGGATTTTTCAACGAGTTTTGGCTGTTAGTTTGAGGAATATAGTTGATGTCATGGTTTAGGTCCGATATTCAAGGTCAGATCAGGTTGTCATATTACGTTTTGATGGTGGTAGTGGATTTAGTTTGATTTTAGAAGAAAGTTGTCAGGGGATACTCTGAATACTCAAAGACGAAATGTATTACCGGGAACAGTGTTGGTGGAAATTTGATGATTAGAATTTGTTCAAGAAGTATCCTACTATGCTTAAGTATTGTCAGTGGTTAAGTGGTTTCACAAACATTGGCCCGTTAAACAACATGAAACTTTACGTGACACGAATAACGCTACTGTTGATAATATGATAGGAACACTTATATATAGGAAGTACCAGCGGCGTATCCACCATGCCCTTGCCATATTGTCATTGGTTTCGTTATTGTATATCATGATAGGTTTCATGTCATAACACACTATAGAATTTGCTATGCTTTCCATGCGCTGATTTGTATAATTCCGTGTGCACCCGTAATTATCCAAATCGTCGCATGGTCCGTATAGTTCATCCCGTTGTGTGTGGGACCAGGGGTAACACAAAATCACATAATTTGTAACTACTGTTTTTCACGTATGTGTTGCAAATAATTGCATACCTAGATAGTAAGGTCAGTTGCAACAATTGTAAGCAATTTAGTTCCGTGTAATATGTAAGCACTCACTACATCCATGTATGATCTGGTGTTACGTACATTGTAGGCATGTATAGTGTGAATAGTTTAGTACCATGTATGTAGCAACAAATGAGTTTCATGTATAATTGAAACACATTGAGTATCGTGAGCAACCAAACTTTATGTATTATGTGGTCAATCTAGTACTGTGTATATTGCAACCAACTAAGCTTCATGTATCATGTAATCGATCTTGTATCGTGTATGTTGTAATCAACTAAGGTTCATGTATCAAGTAATCGATCTTGTATCGTGTATGTTGTAATCAACTAAGGTTCATGTATCATGTAATCGATCTTGTATCGTGTATGTTGTAATCAACTAAGGTTCATGTAGCAAGTAATCGATCTTGTATCGTGTATGTTGTAATCAACTAAGGTTCATGTATCATGTAATCGATCTTGTATCGTGTATGTTGTAAACAACTAAGGTTCATGTAGCATGTAATCAATCACGTATATGGTAAACGACTACGTTGCGTGTATCACGTATGTTTGTGAATAACTGAGTCTCATGTGATTTGTGGATGTTCGTGTGTAAGCTATTGAATCTCCTGAGTGACGTACATTAACGAATTTGTTTGTATAGGTGATCGAGTGTTGAGGACAAGCGTGTGGTTTGGCGTTTATGCATAGCGGGGGTAGTTGAGTTTTAAATCTTGATGAGGCTTATATGGGTTGTTAAGGTTTACGCGAAATGATTCATCTCTTTGAAGTAGGAAGTACACTCATATGTTTCTGAAGGTATATGGTAACGAGAAGGTGTTGTGGGTAATTAGGGTGATTTGTTTGCGAGTAACTGATTTGTGCTTGTAAGAAGTTGTCATTTATCCTTGGTTGTGATTTGATTAAATAGGCAGAAATAGTAATTTGAATAACCAAGTGAGCGAAATGAATAATTTAGAATCTTTTACTTTAATCGATGAGAGAAAATCCTAGAGAAGGACAAAAATAGTGGCTTAAGTACGGTACTAATTAAGCCAAGGTTTTAGAAATAGAAATCATATTTTATTTAGAAAAGGTTTTTATAAAACAAGTCGTATATAAAAAAATTATTTTACAAGGTAAAAAAAAAGGTTCGTTGGAAATCTATATTCCAAGTAATATTTATAAATCCAGAGTTTGATAGATGCTTTGCTTGAGTACAAAACGATGTTGTTTTAAATGAATAGAATGATTAGTTTTGCAAAGGGGGTTTGGGTACGTGTACTAATTCGCAATGAATGAGAAGATGGTGTTTGTGTGATCTTGATGAGAACATGATGGTAATATTTGAGTCAACGAGTAACGGTATTAAAGTTGTAAACTAAAATTCAGCATAAATGATAAAGTGTCAAACTTAATTTAGGCATAAGATAATGGTTCCAAACAGAAATTTTAAAGACAAAAAGTAGAACAATCCGACTAGCGCCTCAAGCAATTTTCGACAAGGAAACAGATGAGTACTAGAATGAACATGGTTACGGTCACTCGAATAGTAAAACGGGTCTCAACTCTAGCTTCCTCGGACTTTAGCTCGCAAGTTCAACTTGGTCTTAGTAATAGTGACAAACCGTGGTAGGTGTAAGTAGTTCGAAATACGACAAAATGACATAAATGATTACAAGGCGAAATCTTTTATTCTAGATTAAATCTTCATTTGCCTCCATCTTGCACTAGTTTCCATTGGTCTTATTCACTGGCTCGGTGTTGACTTGATTTTTTTATGTCGAGAGTACGTCCATGAGCACCACTTTGGACAACATTGGCAATCCTGGGACATCGGTGACGGAAATGGTTTGGGTCGCCACATTCAAAGCAAGCTCATGCATTGGCAATAGTCGGGACCACTGGGTTTATCCCTTGCTGCACGGTCCTGTTCCCTTGGTTGGTTTGAGTAATGGGCGGTCCAGATCGGAAAACATTGGTAGTATGGCCATATCTCCCACAGTTGGCACATAGACGGCGTGGCATTTTTAGGAAGTGATGATAATTGCATGTGTTGCACAAAGGGTTGTTGCCCATATATGGTTTCTTATTCTGGTTCAAATGGTTTAGTGGAGCAACTTGGTTGATTGGTACCGCAGGGATAGCGATAGCGAAATTTCGTTTCTTATTGTTGTTGTTGGCTTGAGTTAGTTGAGTTACTAGCTGAGTGAGGAGAGTGGCAAGGTTGATGTTATTGTTGTTGTTGGCATTGTCGGTGTTGCGGCGGTTGCTGTTACGACGAGGAGGCATTTTATACAAAAGAGAATGATATAAAAGAGTTGTGAGGATTTAAAAAAAAAAATTTGTTGAAATTTAGGATAGGAGGAATAATAACACATTTATTTCATAGTTCGGATGGTATTCAAGCAATCACATTACTGCTTGAACACTATGACATATTAAGGTTAATTAGACTTATAAAATTTTCAAGGAGACGTGCTTTAGCCTATAGGTAAACACTCATCCCGGGAATTCCCAGGAAAGCATACGGATCCCCCGGTTGATTGGGATTTATATGAAATGCTTTCCTAAACAGAAAACCCAGAATACAGGTGTCACCCTTCCGGATTGCACGTGTCCTTTAGTAATTAACAGAGTCTAAAACCTTAACGAGGTGCAAAAGAAAATTTAATAGTCCAGCGTTCATGAGTGTGATGTCCCACAAGTGATGATGATGACGACATAGAAGCAGGCAAGAGGGATATGTGGTTTAGGCTATGGGTGTGAATATTGTTCAATCAGTTTATTGCCTAGGTACACCTAATATGTCATGAATTCTAATAAACATTTTAGGTAGCAAGTAAACCAACACTTGAGTTAATGAACATGTAACACATAGCATGTAGATAGTAATGAATGTAAGCACAAAAGCTATCAGGTAGTGTGACACATAAGTCATCGTGTATCGCATCATGTAGTGTAATTACTTATGATAGTATATAGAAATATTTCTACAAGAAGTAATCATGTAACACGTAGTAGCATGGCATTATATGGGTGTCCTGAGGTTATAGTCTAGGTCAAGAGTGTCTAATAACCTAATTCCCTATAACCAAGGCTCTGATACCAATCTGTCACACCCCAACCGGCGGCGGAAAACGTCGGGGCGTGAAGCTGTGCAGACTGTTCATAGCTCATGGTTGCTAAAGTTTGAATAATTAAGCATTCATTTTCATTTCACGAAGCAAGTTCATACAATACAGAAATACATGTAAAAGACAACAGGTTTAGATTAGTTGCTAGGTCCAAATCCTATGTGTAGCAAGCTTGTGATTCTTCAAACAATGTCACCTGAAACATGGTTAAAACAGAGTCAACTAAAAGTTGGTGAGAATACATAGGTTTTCGTGTCATGTAATAGAATATAGTGTTGTGTGCATACAATTCATACAAACATGGCAATTAAGGCATTTATGGAGAGCTACCATCGTGTGACCTGATAGTACAATCAAACCTTTGTAACTAGTATCCAAAAAGCGTGTTGGCAGTAACAGTCACCCTACCTGGGTGGGTTTGTCAGACTCAATAGATATCTATCACTGTTTACTGTAGGCTATAAATAGTTAATGATTGCACGTGAATGGCTAACTGCGCGTTGGTCTAACACACCTAGTACTCAAGCACAAAGCTCAAAATTGTAGCATGATTTGTAGGGTGGAATTGTATATTGTGTAGTTTGTAAACATATAGATCGAACTCATGTTCCACCCCAAAAGTTTGTAAATAGTAAAAGAGGGGCTATGTAACTCACATGTGTTGTAGCGTGTAGTTTGCACAAAATCAAAACCAAGCGTGTTGTGGGTCGTTATGTTTGACCTATTGAATAAAATGTATAACGCGTGTCATTGTTTGTATTAGTTTATGTCGAAGGTGGATTTGTACGTTTAGGGTTTGTTTGAAATAAATAAATAAATAATTTTATTTATCTATTTATTACATTTTAAATAGTAGTGATATATATATCCTTTAAAATGTAAATTTAAATAACTGATATATATTTATATTTATTTAAATATAAATTTAAATAAATAATATTCGTTTAAGTCAAAATATATATTTGTATAAATGGTTTTTATAAAAATGATTATATAAACTCACGAATTCATCGGTTTCGAACTATCGGGAATTAATCGTTTTAAATTTCTAAATCAAGGATTTGGTTTATAAATGATTCCCGGGTCTTGGGATTTTATAAAATAATTTTTATAATTACATTTTGAAATTTTTAGCTAAAATATGTTAAATAGACTTTAAAACAGAAAAATAATTGATTTCTGGTCAATGAGCACGACCGTGCTCAAGAAGGACACGACCGCGCTCGTTGTCGGGCGTGACCGTGGTGGTCTGAGCGCGCCCGTGGTCGAGTCAGAAGTCACTACAGAGGGTTTGGACATAAAGCACGACCGTGCTCGTATCTGGCATGACCGCGTCTAGTGTTTGTTTTTGGTCAAGACTCGTTTCCTCGGTAAGCACGACCGGGCCACACCTGGGGCACGATTGTGCTTGGTCAGGCACGACCGCGCTCAATGCTGAGCGCGACCGTGTTGAGTCCTTTTCAGACTCAATTCGATCGATTCCTATAATAATTGCTTCTGTATTCTTAGGGCTTTCATAGATTAGGTGTTTGCGAAGTTATTGACATAGTTTAATTGCATTTATATCGTGTCTAGATTGTAGTTCGAGTAAAAGTTTTATTTTCGGCTTTCTGGTTCAAAATCGGATTGTTTGCGTGATGTAGTTTCGAATTAGTGTAGGGCTTTCGTAGTATGGGTAGAGACGAATCAAATGGTGTGTTACTTACCTCCTGAAAGTGGGCAATTTAATGCTGTCGGCTACGGGTCTCGAAGTCGAGTGTTCCGGCGATCGATCGGGCTCCAGGAGTGTTGTGAGCGTCGAGTGAGAGCCTTAGAAGTTCAAATGGATGTATATGAGGGTGTAGGAAACGTGTGAATGGCTCTATATCAACGAATTCGGGAGGCATGATTGTGGTGGGTATGGGATTAAATAAATCCGCAAATTGAAGTATTATTGTTGCGTGTTTGAAGTGGAGAATAGTCTAGTATGGTCTGACACACGAAACCGGCTTTGACCTTTTTTTTTAATTTTGCGAAATCATCGAGTATGGCTGAGATCTGACTTCTGCAGAGTCACGTGGGTTATCAGCGCGACCGCGCCTACTTTAGGCGCGACCGTGCTTAGGTCGGCAGGCGCGACCGTGCCTAGTCCTAGGCACGACCGTGCTTGCCTAGTTTTGTAGTTTTTTGAGTTTTGTCAATTTTGGTCCTCGGGGCTTGTGAGATTATGGCGTTTTGCTTAAGTTGTTATTGTAATAGAATCGTTTGTATACGTAACTGCATCATAGTTTGTTTGTACACGAATTGAAACTGAAATATCTGTTTATTGTAATCGAGAATGATTACACGGTAAAAAAATCAGAAATGTTACAGAAGGAAAGGAATGTCAGTCGGAGCTGCCCGTCCATGGAAAGATAGTAGACAGACGGTAGTCAATGTCCTAACATAGAACAT
Organism: Smallanthus sonchifolius; assembly: GCA_023525975.1. Classification (NCBI taxonomy): domain Eukaryota; kingdom Viridiplantae; phylum Streptophyta; class Magnoliopsida; order Asterales; family Asteraceae; genus Smallanthus; species Smallanthus sonchifolius. The sequence continues at coordinate 11,655,984 of CM042028.1, read as the reverse complement.
AGACAATAATGCCTTAGTACAGATAGTAGACAGTAAATGCTTTAGCATAAATAGTACATAGTACGTGCCTTAACATAGACAGTGGATAGTATGTGCCAACAGTAGAAACTATAAACTCGAATGCAAATGTTAATATGAAAGGAGATGTTCAGAACCCGAGTAGTAAAGTAAATTAGTAATTTCATACCGGTCTCTGTAATTAGTAATTTACATTACTCGAGGTGTTCTAAATTATTACCTATCATGATAACACGAGCGTTCTTTGTTCGCAGTTAATTACTGATGGCTAGAGGAAAGAGAAGTGGTCGCACTGGGGGTCGTACTTGTCGTCAAGGCCGACCGCCAGGTAAACAAACACGTCAGTAGGAAAGTGAACACTCTCGCAACGATACTGAATCGGTGCACGTGGAGCATAATGACAGTGGGAACCATGTGTTGGTTCATAACGATGCTCATACCGGGGATCTTGAGTTGGAACCGATTGTGAAAGAAGCTATCGCGGCAGAGGTTACTTCAATCTTGAAGAAAGTTCTACCGGAAGCACTGGGCGAGGCCCTTAGAGAGTTTGGTATTGGGAAGAATGAGAAGAAATAGGAAAGCAGCAAGAGAATTGAAGTCACTGATAGTGACGATTCTGATTATGAAATGGCAACTCGAGGTTGCAACTATAAGTCCTTTCGGGGGTGTGACCCGCCGAAGTATGATGGGCGGAAAGATGTTGTTGCCACTTTCGAGTGATAGAGAGGATGAACGGTGTGATCAACATTAGTGAGTGTCGTGATTACCAAAAGGTCAAGTTTGTCGCTCACTCATTCACTGATGAGGCGCTGAGTTGGTGGAGGTCAAATGAGAGAACTAAGTCATCTGCTGATATGAAAAAGATGAAACGGGATGACATGTAAAATCTGCTAATCACTAAGTTCTGCCCGCAGAACGAGATTGACAGAGTTGAGAGAGAGTTTCTGGGGCTCTGTGCTGGTAGTATGACTCATCTCCAATACACCTCCAAATACCACGATTTGGCTCAGTTAGTTCCACACCTGGTGGACACTTAGGAGAAGAGGATCAAGTATTACATCAAGGGATTGCCATAGAGGGTTCGTGTGCACGTTAAAGCAAATGCTCCTACAAGCTTTGAATCCGTGGTATCACTTGCTGGGATAGTATATGATGACTTCGAATCCGCGGACCCACTGCCTACTTAGAAGAAAGTGACTAATGCCGTCAAGCAGCCAGCAAAAGAGTAGGCGGGACCGGAGACGAAGAAGCTGAGGATTGAGGATGGAATTGATTGTGCTAAGTGTGGGCGGAAGCACTTCGAGGAGTGCCGTGTGGGTCTGAACATTTGTTACCGATGCGGGAAGACGGGGCATTACTCTCGAGAGTGTCCTGGTGCACCGTCATGCTAAAACTGTGGGATCCCTAGCCACCTGGCCAAGGACTGTCGTAAGCCTAAAGTTGCTGGCACCGAGAAAAGAAAAGAGGCCGAAAAGCCAAAGGAAAGGACCCGAGCGTATGCACTGACACAAGAGGAAGCTAGAGGTGATCCAGATGTGGTGTTAGGTACGTTCATCCTTGATCATACCTTTGTCTCTGTACTATTTGATTCGGGTGCCAGTAGGAGTTTTATATCTTCCACTATGTGTAGAAGAATGAAATGCAAAGTTACTAAAGTAGAACGAGCCTTTACGGTAGAAACTGTTGTGGGTAAAACTACAAAATTAATATAACTAGTAGAAAATTGCATGATAAAGATACATGGCCATAGATTCCCAATTAGGTTGTATGTTATCACCTTGGGAGGGTTCGATATAGTTTTGGGTATGGATTGGTTAGCTGCCAACGAAGCCCGAATAGTATGTAAATGAAAGATAGTTCAGCTCAAAGCTCCGGACGGTAGTGAGATTTTGGTTTACGGGGTTCGCGACAGCTCATTAACGAACGTCATATCAATGATAAAGGCAGAGAAGTATATAGGGTGCGGATGCGAGGCTTACCTGTCCTATGTGATAGACAATGATGTAAAGGTGAAAGAGTTGAAAGACGTATATGGTATGTAATTTTCCGGAGGTGTTTCCCGAGGAATTGCCTGGGTTACCACCTGACCGGGAGACAAAGTTCCAGATAGACTTAGTGCCAGGTGCCCATCCCGTGGCTAAAGCACCGTACCGACTTGCGCCTCTGGAGATGAAAGAGCTAATGATACAGTTGGAAGAACTTTTGGATAGAGGATTTATCAGGCCGAGCATTTCTCCGTGGGGTGCCCCGGTTCTGTTTGTAAAGAAGAAAGATAGTGCCATGAGAATGTGCATTGACTACAGAGAATTGAATAAACGTACAATAAAGAACAAATATCGGCTACCAAGGATCGATGATCTGTTTGACCAGCTGCAAGGCGTGAAATGGTTCTCCAAGATCAATATGTGGTCAGGATATCATCAGTTAAAAGTAAGAGAAGAGGACATACCAAAGACCGCATTTCGCACACGATATGGGCATTACAAATTTCGTGTGATGTCTTTCGGCTTGACGAATGCTTCAGCAGCATTCATGAGTATGATGAACCAGGTGTGTAGACCAATGCTAGACAGGTCGGTGATAGTATTTATAGACGACATACTTATTTATTCGAAGAGTGAAGGAGATCATGCTTGCCATCTTCGAGAGGCACTAGAGACGCTACAGAAAGAAAAGTTTTATGCCAAGTGTTCCAAATGCGCGTTCTGGCTTAAGGAGGTCCAATTCTTAGGCCACGTTATCAACGCAGATGGCATTATGGTTGACCCAACTAAGATAGAGGCAGTAAAGGAATGGGAAATCCCGAAGACGCCAACTGAGATTCGGAGTTTTCTAGGATTGGTAGGCTACTATCAAAGGTTCATTCAGGACTTCTCAAAAATAGCTTCGCCTCTGACAAAGTTGACACGCAAAGAAGTAAAGTACAAGTGGGGACAGGACCAGTCTAAAGCGTTTGAAAAGTTAAAGAAGAAGTTGACCCAAGCCCCAGTGTTAGCACTACCCGACGGTAACGAAGACCTGGTGGTATATTCTAACGCTTCAGGACAAGGGTTAGGGTGCGTATTGATGCAGAGGGGAAAGGTGATCGCGTATGCGTCACGACATTTAAAGGTGCACAAAGTTAACTACCCGACTCACGATTTGGAGCTCGTGGCAGTTGTATTCGCATTAAAGATTTGGAGGCACTACCTTTACGGGGTGAAATGCACATTTTATTCGGATCACAAGAGCTTGAAGTATTTCTTCGAGCAGAAAGGCCTAAATATTCGACAAAGACGGTGGTTGGAATTGCTAAAGGATTATGACTGATATGTCCTAAATTATACATGTTTTGCATGCATAATAATCCTCATATTATGGTACTAATTGATTAATAACATTTTAATTGATACTTAAAATGTTAATATTTCATAACTGCAGGTTATTCGGTGTTCTAAATATAAATCAAGATGAAACCAGTCAAAACACCAAGAAATCAAGCCTTTTGGAAGATCATTCCCGAGCTTTGACCCCCAATAAGTTAAAATTGGACAACAAGAAGTCAACAAGCAGCTAAAAGACGAAACTGGGGAGCAGTATGGCAATGCACGGTGGTGCAATGCCATGCATGGCCGTGCAAACCCTATCTTGCTCCCCAAGGCTCTAGTACACTGCCAGTTGTACCTTGTTTGATTCCCGAGGTGTTTGCACGCCCGTGCAATCCAATGCACGGCCGTGCATTGCTCATTTTGAGGCCTATAAATAGGTGGCTTGAGTTCTTCATTAGAACATTCCTCACACACCCAACCAGAGCTAAAGAAAGTCCGTTTCTGTAGTCTAGAGTAGAGAGTAGAGAGGCTCCTCCTCTTTGTCCGCTATAGGGGAGTCTACGAAACTCAGCGTTACGCTAATTAGTATGCCCATTCGTGGCTAAACTTCTTGTACTGCTAGGGTGAAGATGATGTTTGGTGCATGTTAATGTTTGACGTATTAATCTAGTGGTATGTTTATGTCTTTAATTATTCATTCTTAAAACCACCATTCGGTGGGCTTTTATTATTGTCTAAATCCGTCTTTATATTTGTGAGTGTTCTTGATTTTAAAGTGTAAGATCGTAAAACCTTTTTAATCAAACTTCCTTTGAAGCTTGTACGTCTTTATACAAGCAGAGATTGATAAGCCAAGGCTTGGTCAACATTATTAAGGTCGTACGTCTTTATACGAACTTATTATGCGACCAAGAATTGGTTAACTCATGTTGGGAACGGTACGTCTTTATACTCGGTCCCATTGTTACACCGCCTCCCGGTGAACAAAATATAATCACCTATTTCGCTTTATTACAAAGCATTTACGTTCGATGTCTTAAACTAACCCGGAGATGACCATTCGAAGGGTTGAGGGTAACTGTTGTCCCTAACGGGAGGCACTACTATTTTAATTTAAAGATTTTAATTCGTGAATCAAATGTCGTGAGGACGAGGCTCTAGCGGTGACCCGGGTCACAAGTTTGTAGTAGTCATATCACTAGATTAGTCAACCTAACATTATCACGTACCAAGCTGATTCGAAGCCCCAAGCAATACTCTCCGTGACCTGATCATTTCCAAGATATTTACTTTTCTGCTAGTTACTATTCTGTTCGTTACATTTCTGTTACACACATCACGCACGTTTTTACTTTTATGCTATTTAATTTACCGTCATTTACTTTTCTGTCATTTACTATTTTTCTTCACAAGCACACAAAACCCACTCATTAATTGATCCGGCTAAATGATAACAAAAGTTGAGTACTGGAACTCGACCATGTCCATTGGTTCGATACTTGGTTATTACCTAAACTATATTACGTTGCGATACGTACACTTGCCTATTGTGTGTGTTTTAAGTTAAAGTAATTATCATTTTATAAATTTAAAACCTGATCTCGTGAAACTAATATCTCTAAATATTTTTATTACTAAAAACACGCTATCAAGTTTTTGGCGTCGTTGCCGGGGACACGGTGATTTCAAGAAAAATTCTAGTTAATGGATTAGCCTTTTTTTATAGTTTGTTTTGATTGTTCTTTACAGCAACTTACATGTATGACAACTACGAGAGTTGTTATGGAGGATACCAATACAACTATGTGTACCACTATTCGGAGGTTAGGTGTGAGATCTGTGGGGAAGCCCACTACACTCAAGATTGTTATCACTATCAAGGGTATTCCACAGATTTTCACCAACCCTACTAGCAACCATATGAGGAAACCACACCGCCCCAAGAAATTCAACACTCAGCTCTAGATTCTGACTCATTGACCCCAGGAAATCTGTTTCATCATTTGGAAGAAATTAAGGTTCAACTCCTAAAGAGCTCTCCAACTAAACAACAAGTGTTTCGTCATTTGGAAGAAATTAAGGTTCAAATCCTAAAGGGCTTTCCAACGGAACAACAAGATGATCTCTTCAAAGTCCAAGAATCGGAAGTTATAGCTCCAACACCTCTAGTAGGATTAAGTGACCATAAGGAGCATGAACCTTCCAGCTTCACAAGCATGGATCAGTCGGAAGGGAGACCGGATGATTTAGAAGAAAGGGTTACTGCAACTTCACAATCACTTCTTGACTTCTCTGAGAGGCTGGAAGCTAAAACATCAAAGGAGTTAGAAGAACGAACCTCTAAAAAAGAATTGGTGGGAATCCTAAATATGGAAGCACAAGAAGGATGTATGGAACAGTTTGGAGTTCCTGTCACTTCAGAGACAACATCATATGAAGAACCAGATTGTGAGAACAACATCCAGGAGGAGATTATACAGGAGAATGTGATTGTCACACCCCAACCGACGGCGGAAACGTCGGGGCGTGAAGCGTGCAGACTGTTCATTGCTCATGGTTTGTTAAAGTTTGAATATTAAATAATTGTTTTCATTGCAATCAACAAGTTTAATCAAAACACAACCAATCCACAAACAAAAATGTAAATTACATAGAATAAACTGGTTTAATTGAATTCTAGGTCCAAAAATCCTATGTGTAGTATATCTTGATTACTTCAAACATTGGTACCTGAAACATGGTTAAAACAGAGTCAACTAAAAAGTTGGTGAGAATACATAGGTTTTATTGTGTGATAGCAAAATACGTGTTGTGTGCATACAGTTCAATACAACATGACAATTAAGGCAATTATGGAGAGAAACCATCGTGTGACCTATACAATCAAACCTTTGTAACTTGCACGCAAAATTGTGTTGTCAGTAACAGTCACCCTACCTGGGTGGGTTTGTCAGACTCAATAGATCTACCACTGTTTACTGTCGGCTGATAGTTAATGATTGTACATGAAGAGCATAATAATTGGCCTACACCTAGTACTCAAGCACAAAGCGCAAAATTGTGTACATGCATAGGATGGAACTGTGTATGTGTATAATTGAAAACATGTAAATAGAACGCATGTTCCACCCCAAAAGTTTGTAAAATAGAGTAAAAGAGGGGCTATGTAACTCACGTGTTATGTAGCGTATAGATTGCACAAGCAAATGGGAAACGGCGGTGTGTTGCGGATTGCTAGGTTCGACCTATTGAACAATATATGATTACGTATTATTGAGTTGCGTTATTCGATGTCGGAAGCGGATTTGTTTAAGTTTAAGGTTTGTTTAAACATACTATTTATTTAATCAATAGTAATAGAATATACATTTATTTAAAATATAAGTTTAAATAATATTTGTTAAAGACAAAACGTATGGAATATATTGTTGTTCATAAAAATAATTATATAAACTTGTAGTATTTTATTGATTTTAATTTAAAGAAAGATTAAGTAATCGATCTTTAATAAACAATACTTGGTTCTGGATATTTTATAAAATAATTTTTATAACATTAAAACTGATTAAAATATAAAATATATTAAATAAAAGATTCTGTTAAAGGATGAACACGACCGTGCTCGTATACGGCACGACTGTGCTCAGCTCGTACGCGACCGCGCTTGGTCGGTAACGCGCCCGTGGTTGGTCAGAAGTCACAACAAGAGTCTGTTCATAAGACACGACCGTGCTCGTACCAGGCACGACCGCGTCTAGGGTTTGACTAGGTCAGGACTTGGTTTGTTCGATAAACACGACCGGGCCTTTCTCGGGCACGACTGTGCTTGGTCAGGCACGACCGCGCTCTTTGATGAGCGCGACCGTGTCTGGTCCTTTTCAGACACAATTCTCCTGATTCTTGTATTAAAAACGTTTAGAATTATAGGGTTTTCATTAGGAATCTGTTCACGAACTCAACCATACCATTTAATTGGATTTATATCCTGTTTAACTTGTAGTTTGATTAAAACCTTTTTAACACTAAAAACTTAGATTCAAATTGGTAAAATTGCGTATTATTAACTCAATTTAGATTAGGGTTTTCGTCTGGAATGAAGAAACGAATCTATTGGACTATTACTTACCTTGGTTTGATTGGGCAACAATTGCAGACGGCTACGGAAAAGAATCGCGGCTTTTTCTTGATCGACAGAGAATTAGAGATGTTGTTTAGACGAATTGAGGGTTGTAGAATCTTATAGTAGTCGTACGAAGTCCATATTGTGGTTTGATTTGTCTTGATTTGGTCATAATTACGAGATTTGATTCGATAAGGAAAGTCGGTCTAAAGGTACGCGAATTCGGACGATTGTATGCGTGTTTGGATCGGGTCTACATCGCAAATGGTCGAGTAACTTCTTCTACAAGTCCCGCGGTTTCTAAAACTCGTTTGAATTCTATTTTTGGACTAGATTTGAGTCGGTTTGACCTTTTCAGAGTCAAACTGTATAAGAGGCGCGACCGTGCTTAAAGTTAAGCACGACCGTGGTCGTGGCACAAGCGCGACCGTGCTTAGGACTAAGCACGACCGTGCTTGTGTAGGTTTTTGGAAATTTCAAAACTAGTCCTTGTAGTTTTGTAATATTGATGTTGTTTTGTGTTTTGGTCAAGTTTGGGTCCTCGAGGTTTGTAAGATTGTTTTAGTTAATATTGTAATATAATAAACGCGTGTATGCTTGTTATTTCACATGAACAATGAATGTAAGGTTGGAATCGGAATCGTCTTTTATTGCACGGCATAAAATAAATAGGGAAAAACATGAAAATCAGAAAGGTTACAGTATCCCCATGTTGAGGGAATTTCGTCCTGAAATTCAACTGGTTGAGGCTACTGCTTCAGCAAAAAGATGTGGGTACTTGAGCTTCATTTGGTCTTCTCGTTCCCAAGTAAACTCGGGTCCTCGTTTAGATTCCCAACGAACCTTGACAATAGGAATACGTAATTCATAGTTCGGATTGTACTCAAATAGTGACATAATCACTCGAGTACTATGACATATTAAGGTTAATTTAAACTCAGATAATTATCAAGGAGACGTGCTTTAGCCTATAAGTAAACACTCATCCCGGGAATTCCCACGAAAGCATACGGATCCCTCGGTTGATTGGGATTTATATGAAATACTTTCCTAGACAGAAAGCCCAGAATACAGGTGTCACCCTTCCAGATTGCACGTGTCCTTTAACAATTAAACAAAGTCTAAAAACCTTAACGGGTGTAAAAACAAATTCTTATAGACTAAAGTCTATGGATTTGACGTTCTACCAACTATGTTGATGATGACACGGAAGCAGGCATGAAGGATATGTGGTTTAGGATATGGGTAGGGATATTGTTTATTTAAGTTGTTATTTATATATACATATAAAACATTTAGCATATTTCACATAGCATGTAGCACATAGCATGTAGCACATAAATTATGAAGCATGGCATAAGTGGGTATCCTAAAGTTATAGTCTAGGTCAAAGGTGTCTAATAACCTAATTCCCTATAACCAAGGCTCTGATACCAATTTGTCACACCCCAACCGACGGCGGAAACGTCGGGGCGTGAAGCGTGCAGACTGTTCATTGCTCATGGTTTGTTAAAGTTTGAATATTAAATAATTGTTTTCATTGCAATCAACAAGTTTAATCAAAACACAACCAATCCACAAACAAAAATGTAAATTACATAGAATAAACTGGTTTAATTGAATTCTAGGTCCAAAAATCCTATGTGTAGTATATCTTGATTACTTCAAACATTGGTACCTGAAACATGGTTAAAACAGAGTCAACTAAAAAGTTGGTGAGAATACATAGGTTTTATTGTGTGATAGCAAAATACGTGTTGTGTGCATACAGTTCAATACAACATGACAATTAAGGCAATTATGGAGAGAAACCATCGTGTGACCTATACAATCAAACCTTTGTAACTTGCACGCAAAATTGTGTTGTCAGTAACAGTCACCCTACCTGGGTGGGTTTGTCAGACTCAATAGATCTACCACTGTTTACTGTCGGCTGATAGTTAATGATTGTACATGAAGAGCATAATAATTGGCCTACACCTAGTACTCAAGCACAAAGCGCAAAATTGTGTACATGCATAGGATGGAACTGTGTATGTGTATAATTGAAAACATGTAAATTGAACGCATGTTCCACCCCAAAAGTTTGTAAAATAGAGTAAAAGAGGGGCTATGTAACTCACGTGTTATGTAGCGTATAGATTGCACAAGCAAATGGGAAACGGCGGTGTGTTGCGGATTGCTAGGTTCGACCTATTGAACAATATATGATTACGTATTATTGAGTTGCGTTATTCGATGTCGGAAGCGGATTTGTTTAAGTTTAAGGTTTGTTTAAACATACTATTTATTTAATCAATAGTAATAGAATATACATTTATTTAAAATATAAGTTTAAATAATATTTGTTAAAGACAAAACGTATGGAATATATTGTTGTTCATAAAAAATAATTATATAAACTTGTAGTATTTTATTGATTTTAATTTAAAGAAAGATTAAGTAATCGATCTTTAATAAACAATACTTGGTTCTGGATATTTTATAAAATAATTTTTATAACATTAAAACTGATTAAAATATAAAATATATTAAATAAAAGATTCTGTTAAAGGATGAACACGACCGTGCTCGTATACGGCACGACCGTGCTCAGCTCGTACGCGACCGCGCTTGGTCGGTAACGCGCCCGTGGTTGGTCAGAAGTCACAACAAGAGTCTGTTCATAAGACACGACCGTGCTCGTACCAGGCACGACCGCGTCTAGGGTTTGACTAGGTCAGGACTTGGTTTGTTCGATAAACACGACCGGGCCTTTCTCGGGCACGACTGTGCTTGGTCAGGCACGACCGCGCTCTTTGATGAGCGCGACCGTGTCTGGTCCTTTTCAGACACAATTCGCCTGATTCTTGTATTAAAAACGTTTAGAATTATAGGGTTTTCATTAGGAATCTGTTCACGAACTCAACCGTACCATTTAATTGGATTTATATCCTGTTTAACTTGTAGTTTGATTAAAACCTTTTTAACACTAAAAACTTAGATTCAAATTGGTAAAATTGCGTATTATTAACTCAATTTAGATTAGGGTTTTCGTCTGGAATGAAGAAACGAATCTATTGGACTATTACTTACCTTGGTTTGATTGGGCAACAATTGCAGACGGCTACGGAAAAGAATCGCGGCTTTTTCTTGATCGACAGAGAATTAGAGATGTTGTTTAGACGAATTGAGGGTTGTAGAATCTTATAGTAGTCGTACGAAGTCCATATTGTGGTTTGATTTGTCTTGATTTGGTCATAATTACGAGATTTGAATCGATAAGGAAAGTCGGTCTAAAGGTACGCGAATTCGGACGATTGTATGCGTGTTTGGATCGGGTCTACGTCGTAAATGGTCGAGTAACTTCTTCTACAAGTCCCGCGGTTTCTAAAACTCGTTTGAATTCTATTTTTGGACTAGATTTGAGTCGGTTTGACCTTTTCAGAGTCAAACTGTATAAGAGGCGCGACCGTGCTTAAAGTTAAGCACGACCGTGGTCGTGGCACAAGCGCGACCGTGCTTAGGACTAAGCACGACCGTGCTTGTGTAGGTTTTTGGAAATTTCAAAACTAGTCCTTGTAGTTTTGTAATATTGATGTTGTTTTGTGTTTTGGTCAAGTTTGGGTCCTCGAGGTTTGTAAGATTGTTTTAGTTAATATTGTAATATAATAAACGCGTGTATGCTTGTTATTTCACATGAACAATGAATGTAAGGTTGGAATCGGAATCGTCTTTTATTGCACGGCATAAAATAAATAGGGAAAAACATGAAAATCAGAAAGGTTACAGTATCCCCATGTTGAGGGAATTTCGTCCCGAAATTCAACTGGTTGAGGCTACTGCTTCAGCAAAAAGATGTGGGTACTTGAGCTTCATTTGGTCTTCTCGTTCCCAAGTAAACTCGGGTCCTCGTTTAGATTCCCAACGAACCTTGACAATAGGAATACGTAATTCATAGTTCGGATTGTACTCAAATAGTGACATAATCACTCGAGTACTATGACATATTAAGGTTAATTTAAACTCAGATAATTATCAAGGAGACGTGCTTTAGCCTATAAGTAAACACTCATCCCGGGAATTCCCACGAAAGCATACGGATCCCTCGGTTGATTGGGATTTATATGAAATACTTTCCTAGACAGAAAGCCCAGAATACAGGTGTCACCCTTCTAGATTGCACGTGTCCTTTAACAATTAAACAAAGTCTAAAAACCTTAACGGGTGTAAAAAAAAATTCTTATAGACTAAAGTCTATGGATTTGACGTTCTACCAACTATGTTGATGATGACACGGAAGCAGGCATGAAGGATATGTGGTTTAGGATATGGGTAGGGATATTGTTTATTTAAGTTGTTATTTATATATACATATAAAACATTTAGCATATTTCACATAGCATGTAGCACATAGCATGTAGCACATAAATTATGAAGCATGGCATAAGTGGGTATCCTAAAGTTATAGTCTAGGTCAAAGGTGTCTAATAACCTAATTCCCTATAACCAAGGCTCTGATACCAATCTGTCACACCCCAACCGACGGCGGAAACGTCGGGGCGTGAAGCGTGCAGACTGTTCATTGCTCATGGTTTGTTAAAGTTTGAATATTAAATAATTGTTTTCATTGCAATCAACAAGTTTAATCAAAACACAACCAATCCACAAACAAAAATGTAAATTACATAGAATAAACTGGTTTAATTGAATTCTAGGTCCAAAAATCCTATGTGTAGTATATCTTGATTACTTCAAACATTGGTACCTGAAACATGGTTAAAACAGAGTCAACTAAAAAGTTGGTGAGAATACATAGGTTTTATTGTGTGATAGCAAAATACGTGTTGTGTGCATACAGTTCAATACAACATGACAATTAAGGCAATTATGGAGAGAAACCATCGTGTGACCTATACAATCAAACCTTTGTAACTTGCACGCAAAATTGTGTTGTCAGTAACAGTCACCCTACCTGGGTGGGTTTGTCAGACTCAATAGATCTACCACTGTTTACTGTCGGCTGATAGTTAATGATTGTACATGAAGAGCATAATAATTGGCCTACACCTAGTACTCAAGCACAAAGCGCAAAATTGTGTACATGCATAGGATGGAACTGTGTATGTGTATAATTGAAAACATGTAAATAGAACGCATGTTCCACCCCAAAAGTTTGTAAAATAGAGTAAAAGAGGGGCTATGTAACTCACGTGTTATGTAGCGTATAGATTGCACAAGCAAATGGGAAACGGCGGTGTGTTGCGGATTGCTAGGTTCGACCTATTGAACAATATATGATTACGTATTATTGAGTTGCGTTATTCGATGTCGGAAGCGGATTTGTTTAAGTTTAAGGTTTGTTTAAACATACTATTTATTTAATCAATAGTAATAGAATATACATTTATTTAAAATATAAGTTTAAATAATATTTGTTAAAGACAAAACGTATGGAATATATTGTTGTTCATAAAAATAATTATATAAACTTGTAGTATTTTATTGATTTTAATTTAAAGAAAGATTAAGTAATCGATCTTTAATAAACAATACTTGGTTCTGGATATTTTATAAAATAATTTTTATAACATTAAAACTGATTAAAATATAAAATATATTAAATAAAAGATTCTGTTAAAGGATGAACACGACCGTGCTCGTATACGGCACGACCGTGCTCAGCTCGTACGCGACCGCGCTTGGTCGGTAACGCGCCCGTGGTTGGTCAGAAGTCACAACAAGAGTCTGTTCATAAGACACGACCGTGCTCGTACCAGGCACGACCGCGTCTAGGGTTTGACTAGGTCAGGACTTGGTTTGTTCGATAAACACGACCGGGCCTTTCTCGGGCACGACTGTGCTTGGTCAGGCACGACCGCGCTCTTTGATGAGCGCGACCGTGTCTGGTCCTTTTCAGACACAATTCGCCTGATTCTTGTATTAAAAACGTTTAGAATTATAGGGTTTTCATTAGGAATCTGTTCACGAACTCAACCATACCATTTAATTGGATTTATATCCTGTTTAACTTGTAGTTTGATTAAAACCTTTTTAACACTAAAAACTTAGATTCAAATTGGTAAAATTGCGTATTATTAACTCAATTTAGATTAGGGTTTTCGTCTAGAATGAAGAAACGAATCTATTGGACTATTACTTACCTTGGTTTGATTGGGCAACAATTGCAGACGGCTACGGAAAAGAATCGCGGCTTTTTCTTGATCGACAGAGAATTAGAGATGTTGTTTAGACGAATTGAGGGTTGTAGAATCTTATAGTAGTCGTACGAAGTCCATATTGTGGTTTGATTTGTCTTGATTTGGTCATAATTACGAGATTTGATTCGATAAGGAAAGTCGGTCTAAAGGTACGCGAATTCGGACGATTGTATGCGTGTTTGGATCGGGTCTACGTCGCAAATGGTCGAGTAACTTCTTCTACAAGTCCCGCGGTTTCTAAAACTCGTTTGAATTCTATTTTTGGACTAGATTTGAGTCGGTTTGACCTTTTTAGAGTCAAACTGTATAAGAGGCGCGACCGTGCTTAAAGTTAAGCACGACCGTGGTCGTGGCACAAGCGCGACCGTGCTTAGGACTAAGCACGACCGTGCTTGTGTAGGTTTTTGGAAATTTCAAAACTAGTCCTTGTAGTTTTGTAATATTGATGTTGTTTTGAGTTTTGGTCAAGTTTGGGTCCTCGAGGTTTGTAAGATTGTTTTAGTTAATATTGTAATATAATAAACGTCTGTATGCTTGTTATTGCACATGAACAATGAATGTAAGGTTGGAATCGGAATCGTCTTTTATTGCACGGCATAAAATAAATAGGGAAAAACATGAAAATCAGAAAGGTTACAGTATCCCCATGTTGAGGGAATTTCGTCCCGAAATTCAACTGGTTGAGGCTACTGCTTCAGCAAAAAGATGTGGGTACTTGAGCTTCATTTGGTCTTCTCGTTCCCAAGTAAACTCGGGTCCTCGTTTAGATTCCCAACGAACCTTGACAATAGGAATACGTAATTCATAGTTCGGATTGTACTCAAATAGTGACATAATCACTCGAGTACTATGACATATTAAGGTTAATTTAAACTCAGATAATTATCAAGGAGACGTGCTTTAGCCTATAAGTAAACACTCATCCCGGGAATTCCCACGAAAGCATACGGATCCCTCGGTTGATTGGGATTTATATGAAATACTTTCCTAGACAGAAAGCCCAGAATACAGGTGTCACCCTTCCAGATTGCACGTGTCCTTTAACAATTAAACAAAGTCTAAAAACCTTAACGGGTGTAAAAACAAATTCTTATAGACTAAAGTCTATGGAGTTGACGTTCTACCAACTATGTTGATGATGACACGGAAGCAGGCATGAAGGATATGTGGTTTAGGATATGGGTAGGGATATTGTATATTTAAGTTGTTATTTATATATACATATAAAACATTTAGCATATTTCACATAGCATGTAGCACATAGCATGTAGCACATAAATTATGAAGCATGGCATAAGTGGGTATCCTAAAGTTATAGTCTAGGTCAAAGGTGTCTAATAACCTAATTCCCTATAACCAAGGCTCTGATACCAATCTGTCACACCCCAACCGACGGCGGAAACGTCGGGGCGTGAAGCGTGCAGACTGTTCATTGCTCATGGTTTGTTAAAGTTTGAATATTAAATAATTGTTTTCATTGCAATCAACAAGTTTAATCAAAACACAACCAATCCACAAACAAAAATGTAAATTACATAGAATAAACTGGTTTAATTGAATTCTAGGTCCAAAAATCCTATGTGTAGTATATCTTGATTACTTCAAACATTGGTACCTGAAACATGGTTAAAACAGAGTCAACTAAAAAGTTGGTGAGAATACATAGGTTTTATTGTGTGATAGCAAAATACGTGTTGTGTGCATACAGTTCAATACAACATGACAATTAAGGCAATTATGGAGAGAAACCATCGTGTGACCTATACAATCAAACCTTTGTAACTTGCACGCAAAATTGTGTTGTCAGTAACAGTCACCCTACCTGGGTGGGTTTGTCAGACTCAATAGATCTACCACTGTTTACTGTCGGCTGATAGTTAATGATTGTACATGAAGAGCATAATAATTGGCCTACACCTAGTACTCAAGCACAAAGCGCAAAATTGTGTACATGCATAGGATGGAACTGTGTATGTGTATAATTGAAAACATGTAAATAGAACGCATGTTCCACCCCAAAAGTTTGTAAAATAGAGTAAAAGAGGGGCTATGTAACTCACGTGTTATGTAGCGTATAGATTGCACAAGCAAATGGGAAACGGCGGTGTGTTGCGGATTGCTAGGTTCGACCTATTGAACAATATATGATTACGTATTATTGAGTTGCGTTATTCGATGTCGGAAGCGGATTTGTTTAAGTTTAAGGTTTGTTTAAACATACTATTTATTTAATCAATAGTAATAGAATATACATTTATTTAAAATATAAGTTTAAATAATATTTGTTAAAGACAAAACGTATGGAATATATTGTTGTTCATAAAAATAATTATATAAACTTGTATATTTTATTGATTTTAATTTAAAGAAAGATTAAGTAATCGATCTTTAATAAACAATACTTGGTTCTGGATATTTTATAAAATAATTTTTATAACATTAAAACTGATTAAAATATAAAATATATTAAATAAAAGATTCTGTTAAAGGATGAACACGACCGTGCTCGTATACGGCACGACCGTGCTCAGCTCGTACGCGACCGCGCTTGGTCGGTAACGCGCCCGTGGTTGGTCAGAAGTCACAACAAGAGTCTGTTCATAAGACACGACCGTGCTCGTACCAGGCACGACCGCGTCTAGGGTTTGACTAGGTCAGGACTTGGTTTGTTCGATAAACACGACCGGGCCTTTCTCGGGCACGACTGTGCTTGGTCAGGCACGACCGCGCTCTTTGATGAGCGCGACCGTGTCTGGTCCTTTTCAGACACAATTCGCCTGATTCTTGTATTAAAAACGTTTAGAATTATAGGGTTTTCATTAGGAATCTGTTCACGAACTCAACCATACCATTTAATTGGATTTATATCCTGTTTAACTTGTAGTTTGATTAAAACCTTTTTAACACTAAAAACTTAGATTCAAATTGGTAAAATTGCGTATTATTAACTCAATTTAGATTAGGGTTTTCGTCTGGAATGAAGAAACGAATCTATTGGACTATTACTTACCTTGGTTTGATTGGGCAACAATTGCAGACGGCTACGGAAAAGAATCGCGGCTTTTTCTTGATCGACAGAGAATTAGAGATGTTGTTTAGACGAATTGAGGGTTGTAGAATCTTATAGTAGTCGTACAAAGTCCATATTGTGGTTTGATTTGTCTTGATTTGGTCATAATTACGAGATTTGATTCGATAAGGAAAGTCGGTCTAAAGGTACGCGAATTCGGACGATTGTATGCGTGTTTGGATCGGGTCTACGTCGCAAATGGTCGAGTAACTTCTTCTACAAGTCCCGCGGTTTCTAAAACTCGTTTGAATTCTATTTTTGGACTAGATTTGAGTCGGTTTGACCTTTTCAGAGTCAAACTGTATAAGAGGCGCGACCGTGCTTAAAGTTAAGCACGACCGTGGTCGTGGCACAAGCGCGACCGTGCTTAGGACTAAGCACGACCGTGCTTGTGTAGGTTTTTGGAAATTTCAAAACTAGTCCTTGTAGTTTTGTAATATTGATGTTGTTTTGAGTTTTGGTCAAGTTTGGGTCCTCGAGGTTTGTAAGATTGTTTTAGTTAATATTGTAATATAATAAACGTCTGTATGCTTGTTATTGCACATGAACAATGAATGTAAGGTTGGAATCGGAATCGTCTTTTATTGCACGGCATAAAATAAATAGGGAAAAACATGAAAATCAGAAAGGTTACAGTATCCCCATGTTGAGGGAATTTCGTCCCGAAATTCAACTGGTTGAGGCTACTGCTTCAGCAAAAAGATGTGGGTACTTGAGCTTCATTTGGTCTTCTCGTTCCCAAGTAAACTCGGGTCCTCGTTTAGATTCCCAACGAACCTTGACAATAGGAATACGTAATTCATAGTTCGGATTGTACTCAAATAGTGACATAATCACTCGAGTACTATGACATATTAAGGTTAATTTAAACTCAGATAATTATCAAGGAGACGTGCTTTAGCCTATAAGTAAACACTCATCCCGGGAATTCCCACGAAAGCATACGGATCCCTCGGTTGATTGCGATTTATATGAAATACTTTCCTAGACAGAAAGCCCAGAATACAGGTGTCACCCTTCCAGATTGCACGTGTCCTTTAACAATTAAACAAAGTCTAAAAACCTTAACGGGTGTAAAAAAAAATTCTTATAGACTAAAGTCTATGGATTTGACGTTCTACCAACTATGTTGATGATGACACGGAAGCAGGCATGAAGGATATGTGGTTTAGGATATGGGTAGGGATATTGTTTATTTAAGTTGTTATTTATATATACATATAAAACATTTAGCATATTTCACATAGCATGTAGCACATAGCATGTAGCACATAAATTATGAAGCATGGCATAAGTGGGTATCCTAAAGTTATAGTCTAGGTCAAAGGTGTCTAATAACCTAATTCCCTATAACCAAGGCTCTGATACCAATCTGTCACACCCCAACCGACGGCGGAAACGTCGGGGCGTGAAGCGTGCAGACTGTTCATTGCTCATGGTTTGTTAAAGTTTGAATATTAAATAATTGTTTTCATTGCAATCAACAAGTTTAATCAAAACACAACCAATCCACAAACAAAAATGTAAATTACATAGAATAAACTGGTTTAATTGAATTCTAGGTCCAAAAATCCTATGTGTAGTATATCTTGATTACTTCAAACATTGGTACCTGAAACATGGTTAAAACAGAGTCAACTAAAAAGTTGGTGAGAATACATAGGTTTTATTGTGTGATAGCAAAATACGTGTTGTGTGCATACAGTTCAATACAACATGACAATTAAGGCAATTATGGAGAGAAACCATCGTGTGACCTATACAATCAAACCTTTGTAACTTGCACGCAAAATTGTGTTGTCAGTAACAGTCACCCTACCTGGGTGGGTTTGTCAGACTCAATAGATCTACCACTGTTTACTGTCGGCTGATAGTTAATGATTGTACATGAAGAGCATAATAATTGGCCTACACCTAGTACTCAAGCACAAAGCCCAAAATTGTGTACATGCATAGGATGGAACTGTGTATGTGTATAATTGAAAACATGTAAATAGAACGCATGTTCCACCCCAAAAGTTTGTAAAATAGAGTAAAAGAGGGGCTATGTAACTCACGTGTTATGTAGCGTATAGATTGCACAAGCAAATGGGAAACGGCGGTGTGTTGCGGATTGCTAGGTTCGACCTATTGAACAATATATGATTACGTATTATTGAGTTGCGTTATTCGATGTCGGAAGCGGATTTGTTTAAGTTTAAGGTTTGTTTAAACATACTATTTATTTAATCAATAGTAATAGAATATACATTTATTTAAAATATAAGTTTAAATAATATTTGTTAAAGACAAAACGTATGGAATATATTGTTGTTCATAAAAATAATTATATAAACTTGTAGTATTTTATTGATTTTAATTTAAAGAAAGATTAAGTAATCGATCTTTAATAAACAATACTTGGTTCTGGATATTTTATAAAATAATTTTTATAACATTAAAACTGATTAAAATATAAAATATATTAAATAAAAGATTCTGTTAAAGGATGAACACGACCGTGCTCGTATACGGCACGACCGTGCTCAGCTCGTACGCGACCGCGCTTGGTCGATAACGCGCTCGTGGTTGGTCAGAAGTCACAACAAGAGTCTGTTCATAAGACACGACCGTGCTCGTACCAGGCACGACCGCGTCTAGGGTTTGACTAGGTCAGGACTTGGTTTGTTCGATAAATACGACCGGGCCTTTCTCGGGCACGACTGTGCTTGGTCAGGCATGACCGCGCTCTTTGATGAGCGCGACCGTGTCTGGTCCTTTTCAGACACAATTCGCCTGATTCTTGTATTAAAAACGTTTAGAATTATAGGGTTTTCATTAGGAATCTGTTCACGAACTCAACCGTACCATTTAATTGGATTTATATCCTGTTTAACTTGTAGTTTGATTAAAACCTTTTTAACACTAAAAACTTAGATTCAAATTGGTAAAATTGCGTATTATTAACTCAATTTAGATTAGGGTTTTCGTCTGGAATGAAGAAACGAATCTATTGGACTATTACTTACCTTGGTTTGATTGGGCAACAATTGCAGACGGCTACGGAAAAGAATCGCGGCTTTTTCTTGATCGACAGAGAATTAGAGATGTTGTTTAGACGAATTGAGGGTTGTAGAATCTTATAGTAGTCGTACGAAGTCCATATTGTGGTTTGATTTGTCTTGATTTGGTCATAATTACGAGATTTGATTCGATAAGGAAAGTCGGTCTAAAGGTACGCGAATTCGGACGATTGTATGCGTGTTTGGATCGGGTCTACGTCGCAAATGGTCGAGTAACTTCTTCTACAAGTCCCGCGGTTTCTAAAACTCGTTTGACTTCTATTTTTGGACTAGATTTGAGTCGGTTTGACCTTTTCAGAGTCAAACTGTATAAGAGGCGCGACCGTGCTTAAAGTTAAGCACGACCGTGGTCGTGGCACAAGCGCGACCGTGCTTAGGACTAAGCACGACCGTGCTTGTGTAGGTTTTTGGAAATTTCAAAACTAGTCCTTGTAGTTTTGTAATATTGATGTTGTTTTGAGTTTTGGTCAAGTTTGGGTCCTCGAGGTTTGTAAGATTGTTTTAGTTAATATTGTAATATAATAAACGCGTGTATGCTTGTTATTGCACATGAACAATGAATGTAAGGCTGGAATCGGAATCGTCTTTTATTGCACGGCATAAAATAAATAGGGAAAAACATGAAAATCAGAAAGGTTACAGTGATCACCAACAAACAAATGACAATGGTGGCACCTCTTCCTTGCAACAGTGATAGCTGGCCTGTGACCAACCATATCAGTGAATCATTCCATGAATCACATAAGCCACAGGATATGGCACATCACTCTGAGGACCACTTCTCATGGAGGAAGAAATGTTCATCCAAAGAAAATTACGTAACAAAATTATCATACCGGGGTGACCGTCTCCTTCACTACATGGGTCTCTTGAAGTTTGGTCCAGGAAATTTCAAATGGTGGTGGCGTGATTTAATTACACTATTTTCTTTAGGTGCTCTTCTATAGAGCATTCTAAATTTGGCAGGTTTACAAAAATTTTCAAAATTTCAAATCAATCCATCCAAACTAAAATTAAAACTATAAAAAGATTTTGGAAACACATAAATCAATGATTCACCCGTTTTAGCACAAAAACGTTGAAGGTATTAAAAATAGAAAATTGGGGAAAATCTTTGATTTGTGAAGTTGGGCCACTTAATGGGGGAAATTGGCTCGGACCACTGGGACAAACCACCTACGGCCATTTGCCACATGATCCGGCTCGTCGAAACCTTTCCGTCCCCTGGTCGGGGGCCCTCTAACTCAAAACATAGCCTAAGTTATGACCGTTTCAAGTTTGAACTCTTTTTACCCTGTTTTTCCTTGTCTGGTGTCACACCCCGCCGAAGGCGGAAACACGGAGGTGAGACGAGAGCAGTGCATCGAACACTTAGGCGCAAGAGAATGCTAATGGGTGCATCGCAATTTACAAAAGAACCATTACTAAACCCAAAAATTAAAAGAAGTCATACAACATCCGAAATTCAAACTACAAATGGAACGTCTTATAAACAACCAAAGTCATAGGTACTAAGTTTGTTCCAAAGTGAAACCACAAAATCTAAACAAAAGCGTGCCCCCATGAACTTTATCTTCAATTCTGTTTACCTGAAAGCATGTTTCAAAACGGGTCAACTATATAAATAGTTGGTGAGAATCGCAGGTTTTTACGACTCTATAAAAGTTTATAAAAATCCAAAATCAGTACACACGTATTAGATAACATATTACCATGAGCCGTAATAAAAGCCTAGACAAAACAAAAATAAAGTACCCCATACGGAAGTCTTATGCCAACAACCGTCTAAAAATAATTGGCTAACTTTGCGCCCACGTGACCCTACAAGTCTGGTTGGCGCGACCAAACCATGAGCGGGGGTGTCAACCCAAGTAGTACTACTCAAAATTCCCAACGGCTACGCTCAGCTAATTGATTACCAAAAAAAAATATTGGGGACTTTAATGCATAAATATAAAAATAACTCATGTAATCAATGTATCCTGTAACATGTGACTAAATAAAATGAAACAGCTTTCCCCCAAAAACAGTAAAACAGTAAGTAAAAAGGGGCCGCGAAAACTCACCTGAGACTGAAACGCGAAAAAGTGCGGTAAAACAGTGAAACAGCCAACGGTGGATTCCTAATCGAGTCTTACTAATAAGTAGACTCAAAATGTATTTAGGAAACCTAATATGTGTGGCTAAGTCAACAAAAGTCAAAAGTGGCTATGCAGTCAATTGTATAGCCAAAACCCGTGCACGTGCGTACGAACCGTTAAGAATTGTAAAACCGGCTTTTATATGAATTAATAATCTTAAAACTTTAAGTTTTAGATTTTAATAAATAACATCAGTAGTTAAAAAGTCACATTTGATAAAATCTCATGTCACGGTTTCGTATGGTCAAAAACGCGATTACGCGCGTAAAGTCCGGTTTACGGTTTGAAAATCAGATTCGTCCGAAATTAGGGTTTTAGTGTGATATTAGCACCCAATTTAAAAGTCAAATTTTATGTTTTAAATGGGTTTATACTTCTGTCCAAAATCCCTTAGAATTTTTATAAAATCAATTTTATATAAAAATCTTCCAAAATTATTAACTTTTATAAAATTTAAATGGACCATAATTCCAAAAACATACTTAGACATAAATTTACTGCTTCAAATTTATACCAATTGATCATATATATAAATAAAAATTTCTGACCAATTTTTATATTTTTCCAATATCCAGATTATTTAATATGAATTTAATATTATTAAAATTTTACAAATTCGGAAAAAATAGTTAAACACATCCAAACTGTACCAAATTTTTACCATATTAGCTTTAGTCAATATAAGATCCCATATCAAGTTTCAAGTCCTGATTTTATCCAGAAGTATACAATCCCTAAATCATCCGTTTAAACTTTATAAATACTAAACGTATACTTAAACAACTCCAATTTTTATGAAATTTGGACAGGAGTCTTAGTTTATCATATAATAATCACTGTCTAATTTCCAGAATTTTTCAATATTCAGAAGTATTTTTCCTAAATTTCCATGTATTAAACTTGTGTGAATTTTAATAAATAATCTATAAAGAATTAGATAACCAAATTTTCCAGATATTTATTTTAAAACATATTCTACTGATTAAAATCACTTTTGGGTGCTAGATCAATAATTTTTAACTAAAAGTTAGCACATATAATGTTATAAAATATCATTCTTAACTAAAATGTAAATATAAAAATTATTTTCGAGAATTTAATTTTTACCGATTATTTAACGCGTTCGCAGTATACGCAGTGTATGCACTTAACCGGGTTTTCTAGTTCGGACCTTAGTGTTTGTCTAAGGTAGTATTCCTAGAATTCCTAGAAACACTAAAATATATAAAATTATAGTATATAAAAAAAATATAACGTATAAAAGTCGGGAAACGGTAAGGACCTGAAAAACTGCAGTTGTCACATTATCCCCCAGTTGAAAGGAATTTCGTCCCGAAATTCAACTGGTGACAGTAGTAACCGCTTCCTTCTCAAAGAGTTGAGGATATTTTTGCTTCATTTGGTCCTCGCGTTCCCATGTGAATTCGGGTCCACGCTTCGAGTTCCATCGGACCTTCACGATAGGGATACGGCTACGTTTAAGCGTCTTGATCTCGCGATACAAAATCTCGACCGGTTCCTCGATAAAATGAAGCTTCTTATCAATACGGACTTCCTCGGGTGGTATCACTAAGGACGCGTCAGCTAAACACTTTTTAAGATTTGATACATGAAAAGTATCGTGTATACCACTGAGTGCCTGAGGCAATTTCAATTTGTACGCCATGGGACCAATTCTATCAATAATTTCATACGGCCCAATATACCTCGGATTGAGTTTACTCCTCTTTCCGAACCGAATAACGCCCTTCCAAAGTGAAACTTTTAAAAGTACTTTGTCACCAATTTGAAATTCCAAGGGCTTTCTTCGATTATCGGCATAGCTTTTCTGTCTGTCCCGCGCGGCTCTTAGTCTATCACGAATCTTAAAAATCTTGTCCGTAGTTTCCTGAATTATTTCAGGGCCAGATAAACGATTGTCACCAACTTCGGCCCAACAAAGTGGTGATCGACACTTACGTCCATACAAAGCTTCAAACGGTGCACATCTGAGGCTAGCGTGATAACTATTATTATAAGAAAATTCGATTAACGGTAGATGTGTATCCCAATTACCACCAAAATTTATTACACATGCCCTTAACATATCCTCCATGGTCTGAATCGTCCGTTCACTTTGACCGTCAGTCTGAGGATGATAAGCCGTGCTCATATCCAAGCGCGTTCCCAAAGCTCGTTGCAGTGTCTGCCAAAATCGGGAAGTAAAACGACTATCCCTATCCGATATGATGGAAACGGGCACTCCATGCCTAGAAACGATTTCACCAATGTACAAACGGGCTAACTTTTCCATCTTATAATCCTCTCGGATGGGAATAAAATGAGCAGATTTCGTCAACCGGTCAACAATGACCCAAATTGAATCATAACCGCTGGATGTTCGGGGTAATTTGGTGACGAAATCCATAGCAATCTGCTCCCATTTCCACTGAGGGATGTCGGGTTGCTGCAAAAGCCCCGACGGTTTCTGGTATTCCGCCTTGACCTTAGAACATGTCAAGCATCTCCCAACATAACTTGCAATATCTTTCTTCATTCCGGGCCACCAATAAAATTCTTTCAAGTCTTTGTACATCTTGTCGGCTCCGGGATGTACAGAATACCTTGACTTGTGAGCTTCATTAAAAATCAGTTCCCTCAAGTTATGGGAATCCGGAATCCACACTCGATCCAAATAATAAATCAACTCATCAGTTTTCTGTTCAAATTTTCTCTCAGCACCACATAAAAGTTCATCTTTCAAGTTATTTCTCTGTAGAGTTTCCTTTTGTGCCTCGAGAATTTGAGCTTTCAAACTCGTTTGGATTGTCATCCCCAAAGCACGAACTCGAATAGGTTTTATTCTTTCCTTCCTACTCAAAGCATCTGCCACCACATTTGCTTTCCCAGGGTGATAACGGATCTCACAGTCATAGTCATTCAGAAGTTCAACCCATCGCCTTTGTCTCATATTTAACATCTTTTGATCGAATATATGCTGAAGGCTTTTGTGGTCGGTAAAAATAGTGCATTTGGTACCATAAAGATAGTGCCTCCAAATTTTGAGTGCAAAGACAACAGCACCCAACTCCAGGTCATGAGTTGTGTAATTCTTTTCGTGCACTTTCAATTGTCGGGATGCGTAAGCAAGAACCTTATCCTTTTGCATCAACACACAACCAAGACCCTGGTGAGATGCATCACAAAATACAACAAAGCCATCCGTACCTTCAGGAAGAGTTAGAATCGGAGCGTTACATAATTTCTGCTTTAATAACTGAAATGACTCTTCCTGCTTGTCACCCCATTCAAACTTTCTATCTTTCTGAGTCAAGAGGGTTAAAGACTGAGCTATCTTCAAGAAATTTTCTATAAATCGCCTATAGTAACCCGCCAAACCAAGAAATTGACGGATCTCAGTTGGGGTCTTAGGCGTTTCCCACTTCTTTATCGCCTCAATTTTGGCTGGATCCACATGAATGCCTTTCTCATTAATCACATGACCTAGAAAGTGAACTTCTCTAAGCCAAAACTCACACTTAGAAAACTTGGCGAATAGTTTCTCGTTTCGAAGCAATTCCAAAATCAACCGCAAGTGATGCTCGTGCTTTTCCTTACTTGGAGAATATATCAGAATATCGTCGATAAAGACTATCACGAATTTGTCTAAATAGGGTTTACACACCCTATTCATTAGATCCATAAATACTGCCGGAGCATTGGTTAGCCCGAAAGGCATAACCAAAAACTCGTAATGACCGTACCGAGTCCTGAACGCTGTCTTTGGTACGTCATCCTCCTGGACCCTTAATTGATGATAACCAGATCTGAGGTCGATCTTAGAAAAATGAGTCGATCCTTGTAACTGATCAAACAAATCATCGATCCTCGGGAGTGGATATCGGTTCTTAATCGTCAATTTATTCAACTCCCGGTAGTCAATACACATTCGAAATGATCCATCCTTCTTTTTCACGAACAAGACCGGAGCTCCCCAAGGTGAGAAACTCGGTCTAATAAATCCCTTCTCTAAAAGTTCCTGTAACTGATTCGACAATTCTTGTAATTCAGACGGTGCCAGACGGTAGGGGGATCTAGCAATAGGTGCGGCACCGGGTACCAAGTCAATCCGAAACTCAACTTGTCGTGGAGGGGGTAATCCAGGCAAATCCTCGGGAAAAACTTCCGGGTACTCGCGTACAACAGGAATATCTTGAATCTTAACCTCCTTTGATTTCTTCTCAATGACATTAGCAAGAAACGCGTAACTTCCCTTTCTAAGGTATTTCCATGCCTTCATGCAAGACACAATGTTCAAACTCCTTCCGGGCTTATCGCCTTGGACAATTAGGACTTCACCGTTTGAAAGCGGAATTCGAACTATCTTTTCTGAGCAGACAATTTCGGCTCGGTTTTCGGATAACCAATCCATGCCAATAACAACATCAAAACTACCGAGTTCTATTGGGATAAGGTCTACATTAAATTGATGATTATTTAGGTTCATAGTGCAACCTCGGATAATGTCATTAGCTTTAATCAATTTACCATTAGCTAGTTCTATAGTATAGGCCTCTTTCAATTTCTGGGATTTTAAATTAACCAATGATCTAAATTCAATAGATATAAAGCTTCTATCAGCCCCTGTATCAAAAAGTATAGATGCATAAAGATCGTTGACAAGAAACGTACCCGTCGTCACATTCGGGTCCTGACGTGCATCTACAGCCCCAATCACAAAAGCTCTACCCTTAGCTTGATTCGTTGCATTCCCACCAATTCTGCCTAATTTGGGACATTTGTTCCTAAAGTGATCAGTTGCCCCGCATTCAAAACAACCTCTTGGTGCATTAAGATCGAATCTGCAGTAGTTCGCTGTATGCCCCACTCGTTTACATTTTGCACACACGAACTGCTCGCAAGCCCCAAAGTGTTGAGAATTGCACTTGGCGCAAAGAGGTGGATTTCCAGTGTGTGCCCTTTTCTGTGGTGTCACCGCCACATAATTCTTTACAAACTTTCGCTTCTTACTTGGGCCACCAGTAGACCTCTTCACAGCCTTCTCCTCTGGTTTCTTTCCAATTGTTCCTTTCTTGACCAAAATTCCATTTCTCACCATCTCATCAGTTAATTCACTCGCCAATTGGATTGCACTTTGCATAGTAGAAGGTTTGGCTGAAGTAACCATTCCCCGAATCTGGGGCACCAATCCCCATATATACCTTTCAATCCTCTTAGATTCGGGTGTCACCAAATGTGGCACCAAACGGGACAATTCTTGGAATCGAGTTGTGTAAACAAAAATTTCAGCTCCTTCCATTTCTAGGTTCCAAAACTCAACCTCAATCTTCTTTATTTCATTTCGAGGACAATATTCCTCAATCAACATTTTCTTAAACTCATCCCAAGTCAGGTTATCAGTAACCTGTTCTCCTAACGCATCAACTTGAGAATTCCACCATGTTAGGGCTTCGCCCTGCAGAGAGCAAGCAGCATACTTAACCTTCTGATTATCCATACAGTTACTGATTTTTATGACAGACTCCATCTTTTTTATCCAGTGAACAATTCCAACTGCTCCTTCACTACCATAAAAATCCAAAGGTTTTCCTGCAGAGAAGTCTTTAAAAGTGCATTCGCGGTTGGTGTTACCAGTATTTATGCCACCACCAGCACCACCACCGGCTCCACTACCGCCTCCACCGCTGCCAAAAGCACCACCACTAGTGCCGCCAGCACTCCTGATTAACCCTGCGGTGATCTGTGCCACTATTCATGGTATAGCCGCATCAATCCCTTGATTTATCAGCTGTTCCAAATCCGGCTGAGTATTCTCTGTCTCATTATGCTGAGGATTCCTCCTCGGAGGCATTTTCTAAAAACAGAAACGGACAGGATTTTAATGAGAGTTTGAGTAATGAAAATACTTGATCGGAAATCACTCAAAACATAGTAACAAACCATATATAAAAGACATGTTTTTGAGAATGACATTAAAATTTTAACCGAATCATGTACACAAGGTAACAAATAAGGATGGTAACAATACACAAACAATAAGCAAATGAAATTTATAGCATACAAAGAATTATCCAAGATATTGTTTCATTCCATCATCAAAAGATTTATAAAAATGCTTCATAAAGCATAGATAGTAGCTAGGGTTTACAAGAGTTAGTAATAGTTTTTACAAAATTAGGCATTAGTTAGAACTAAGCCAATACCCCAAAAATAAAGTTTTTGTAACCCATCAAAAGGACTTGAGCACATGTCGCTCAATGACCGAAATAGAAACCTAGAACCACAGCAATGAATGCGACAATGAAAGTCACTAGTACAACCAATCCCAAGTAGGACCTCTTCTCAACACGGTCGACATGTAGATTCATGCTAAGCTCTGACGCCTGAAAAGTAGTAACGAACTGATATAACTCGGGTATCTGCTCTAGAATACCCTCAGCCACAGAATGGAAATGCTGAAGTCGCATCTCATGTCCGTAAGAGGACTCCACTAACTCATCAACCTTCATCTCCAACAAACTCCGAGTGTCTTCGGGCTCTAGATCCTCTTCCTCTTCATCCGAAGAGATCTCAATAATGGTAGGGGCAATCCTAGAAGATGATCCCCCGACCTCAAAGGTCGATCCTGGAAATCGCGGCTGTCCACTAGCAGGAGCAGCAGGGTGAAGGACAATAGTCACTGGTGCTACCCTTGAAGGGGTAGGATCGAAGTAGGTGAGGGTAGACGGCTCCCTAAATCCTCTGAGCTGGTCGCGTAGCTAGACTCACCGGGCACATAGTGCTCTGACGGATCCTCCTCAGATGTATGACTTGGCTCGGGCGCACTCCAATCACCTGATGCTGTAGGGACAGGTATAAGAGGGAAGCTGTTGAAGCTATCAGCCTCATCGTCTGAGAAGTACTGCTGATGTGAAGATGATGATAAAGACATGCTGTGACGATGAACGTAAAACTTGTAAGAATAAGTAATATAAAATTATATGCAATGCACACATAATTCCTAAGGTTCTTTGCAATGCTTCCTAAGGTCATAGTCTAGGTTCGAGTCTTAGGCAAACCTAATTCTCTATAACCAGTGCTCTGATACCAAGTCTGTCACACCCCGCCGAAGGCGGAAACACGGAGGTGAGACGAGAGCGGTGCATCGAACACTTAGGCGCAAGAGAATGCTAATGGGTGCATCGCAATTTACAAAAGAACCATTACTAAACCCAAGAATTAAAAGAAGTCATACAACATCCGAAATTAAAACTACAAATGGAACGTCTTATAAACAACCAAAGTCATAGGTACTAAGTTTGTTCCAAAGTGAAACCACAAAATCTAAACAAAAGCGTGTCCCCATGAACTTTATCTTCAATTCTGTTTACCTGAAAGCATGTTTCAAAACGGGTCAAATATATAAATAGTTGGTGAGAATCGCAGATTTTTACGACTCTATAAAAGTTTATAAAAATCCAAAATCAGTACACACGTATTAGATAACATATTACCATGAGCCGTAATCAAAGCCTAGACAAAACAAAAATAAAGTACCCCATACGGAAGTCTTATGCCAACAACCGTCTAAAAATAATTGGCTAACTTTGCGCCCACGTGACCCTACAAGTCTGGTTGGCGCGACCAAACCATGAGCGGGGGTGTCAACCCAAGTAGTACTACTCAAAATTCCCAACGGCTACGCTCAGCTAATTGGTTACCAAAAAAAATATTGGGGACTTTAATGCATAAATATAAAAATAACTCATGTAATCAATGTATCCTGTAACATGTGACTAAATAAAATGAAACAGCTTTCCCCCAAAAACAGTAAAACAGTAAGTAAAAAGGGGCCGCGAAAACTCACCTGAGAGTGAAACGCGAAAAAGTGCGGTAAAACAGTGAAACAGCCAACGGTGGATTCCTAATCGAGTCCTACTAATAAGTAGACACAAAATGTATATAGGAAACCTAATATGTGTGGCTAAGTCAACAAAAG
This sequence comes from Smallanthus sonchifolius, assembly GCA_023525975.1. Classification (NCBI taxonomy): domain Eukaryota; kingdom Viridiplantae; phylum Streptophyta; class Magnoliopsida; order Asterales; family Asteraceae; genus Smallanthus; species Smallanthus sonchifolius. The sequence goes on along the minus strand of CM042028.1, from coordinate 11,626,087 downwards.
TCAAAAGTGGCTATGCAGTCAATTGTATAGCCAAAACCCGTGCACGTGCGTACGAACCGTTAAGAATTGTAAAACCGGCTTTTATATGAATTAATAACCTTAAAACTTTAAGTTTTAGATTTTAATAAATAATATCAGTAGTTAAAAAGTCACATTTGATAAAATCTCATGTCACGGTTTCGTATGTTCAAAAACGCGATTACGCGCGTAAAGTCCGGTTTACGGTTTGAAAATCAGATTCGTCCGAAATTAGGGTTTTAGTGTGATATTAGCACCCAATTTAAAATTCAAATTCTATGTTTTAAATGGGTTTATACTTCTGTCCAAAATCCCTTAGAATTTTTATAAAATCAATTTTATATAAAAATCTTCCAAAATTATTAACTTTTATAAAATGTAAATGGACCATAATTCCAAAAACATACTTAGACATAAAGTTACTACTTCAAATTTATACCAATTGATCATATATGTAAATAAAAATTTCTGACCAATTTTTATATTTTTCCAATATCCAGATTATTTAATATGAATTTAATATTATTAAAATTTTACAAATTCGGGAAAAATAGTTAAACACATCCAAACTTTACCAAATTTCTACCATATTAGCTTTAAGTCAATATAAGATCCCATATCAAGTTTCAAGTCCTGATTGTATCCAGAAGTATACAATCCCTAAATCATCCGTTTAAACTTTATAAATACTAAACGTATACTTAAACAACTCCAATTTTTATAAAATTTGGACAGGAGTCTTAGTTAATCATATAATAATCACTGTCCAATTTCCAGAATTTTTCAATATTCAGAAGTATTTTTCCCAAATTTCCATGTATTAAACTTGTGTGAATTTTAATAAATAATCTATAAAGAATTAGATAACCAAATTTTCCAGATATTTATTTTAAAACATATTCTACTGATTAAAACCACTTTTGGGTGGTAGATCAATAATTTTTAAAAAATCATCAAGAACATGCTTGTTCTTGAACATTCAACAATTAACAAGTTTAATCAAGGATTATACCTTCCAAAATCAACAAATGGAGATGAAATTTGATGCTAAGCTACTGAGTTTTCCTTGATTTATAACCTACAATCACAATGTGGTTCAATTCCAAGATCAAAAACTCAAAAATCAACAAAATGCTCTTTTTAGTCAAGAAAATGCAAATATGAACACCCAAGTGTTCATACACTTTGATCATCAAATCTTGCCAGTTTTTCACTAGATAACTCATTGTGGATGATTACAACTAGTTTTTATCCACAAATCCTTGTTAAAATCACAAGATTCAAGCTAAAAACTCTTAAAAACAACAAAACTTGAAAATCAAAGTGAGTGTGTGTAGTGTGTGTGTTCTTGGTGTTCTTGAGAACACATGCAAGAATCAAAACAGAAATTTTAAAGATGAAATCATGTTAAAATACCTTTAAAACACTAAAACAAAGCTCATCAATCCATTGGAACCAAGAATCAAAGCTTGGAATTGGATTATTCTTGAGTTTGGATGAGATTTGGGAGTGTTTGGGTGTTTGGTTGCAAAGGGGGGGGTGTTACGGCTGGGGTGGGGGGTTGGGTATTTATAGGGGAGGTTGAATTCTTGGTTAAAAAGACCATTTTTATGAAAATTACACCCTAAACACTAAAAATAAGCATTTTTATCAAATATAAAAATTAAGTATCTAAAATGATGAATTTTGAAAATTTTTAAAACATAAAAACTCAAAATTTTTCAAAAAGTTATACCGGGTGAACACCGGGTTTTTAACGGAAGAACCACCTGTGATCGTTAGTTTAATCAAGAATCACAAAAGTTAGCACATATAATGTTATAAAATATCATTCTTAACTAAAATGTAAATATAAAAATTATTTTCGAGAATTTAATTTTTACCGATTATTTAATGCGTTCGCAGTATACGCAGTGTATGCACTTAACCGGGTTTTCTAGTTCGGACCTTAGTGTTTGTCTAAGGTAGTATTCCTAGAATTCCTAGAAACACTAAAATATATAAAATTATAATATATAAAAAAAATATAACGTATAAAAGTCGGGAAACGGTAAGGACCTGAAAAACTGCAGTTGTCACATCTAGCTGGTCCGGGATGGACTCTACTAATTCCTGGATCAGCTTATCATCACATTGTATGCATGGTTATCAAATAGGTTGGATAAACCTCTCCATATTACAATCCACCCATTTGACTGATTATTCCACCACTTGCACTAAATTGGAAATTCACGAAGCACGTACGGGTCCGACCAACGACCCTTGAATAAACGTGGCGCCGATGATCATGAATAAATTGAGAAGTTGGTGCATACGGCAGAAAGCATGGACCTCAGATTTGGTTTTCCAAATTTAAGTATCTATTACTTCAGCCCCTAGGTATGCCTTCTCGATACTAGGACCTTAGTAGCTTAACTACTACCAGTTATTTCCGTTTCTATTTTATGTTTTTCTTTATGTATAGCATAACATCACCAGGTAGTTTCTCTACTTCTTTGAGGAGTTACACTCCACCTCTACGAGCTGGGAACCGGAAACCACATCAAATTTCTGAGAAATTCGATGAAGTCTTTGAAGCAACGTGTTGACAAGCAGCTGATAGGCATAGCCTGACAGCAACAATAAGTTTTGGCCTTAGGTTATACACCGAAATGACCGGGGGAGTACCAGTTTCTTTTCCCTTAAAACTTCATGTATTTAAGTTCCTGCATAGCATTCTATTACATGCATTTGTACATTGAGGGCAATGCACAGTTTTAAGTGTGGGGTGGGGAATTAGAGATTCAGGACTACTTGTAACCTCAAAGTAGTAACACTTAACTTGTGATTTTCTACCCATTTGACTAAACCTTACTGAAAACCTACCTTTCGTAAAACCCCAAAAAATTTTAAAAAATTTTAAACCCTAAAATCTAAATCTCTTTGAGTTCGCACTTAATTAAATAAAATGAAGACATGGCAAGTAGAAACAAATGGATATTATGCATAACAAATCACTAAACCCTATCCCATCCGTTTCCATGTGAGAATAATCTGAGCCTTTTCACGAGCATTATTATCATTATTTTTCGCATGCTCTTTTGTTTGGTATATTGAGAGTTTATTCGATCGGATTCTATGCATAATTAGAACTTGTGTGACTTATACATATCGAGATCATGAACTAGTAGAAGTATGAAAATGATCGAGGCACCTAGGACTTTATTACCCTTATATATTATCCTTAAACCAAAAATCCCAAAAGTATTATCCGCCTAGATAGCCCTCTGAGCCTTAGCCTTTTCTTTTCTACAACCCACATTTATCAACCAACCAACTTTTTGTAAACACCGGTTATTGGCTGACTGTCTTCAAAATGGGAAAATTATCTTATGTCGTTATTTCAAGTTTATTACCATTAAGGCAATTTGGAAAGAATCTGTTTCACTCAAAGGAATTGGAATATACAAGAAAGTGGATGTATTAGAAAGAAACAACTGAAATATCTGCAAGGAATTTATGTAAATATTATTTCAAGGAAATTGAGGAAAAAGAATTATTGAAGAATTTGTCTTGATACAAAAAGAAAATAAAAAAAAATAGAAAAAGAAGAAAAGAAAAAGAAAGAGAGAAGTGGGTCTTTTACCGGCTACACCTTAAAGAACTGGATATGCATTCTTTTGATTTTAATTTTCTTTTCTGCCTTCATTTCGCAAAGCCTGAATTACTAACCGAACTCCGAGAGAAGATTTTCCAAGCAACTAGTGATGTAAGAAAATGGTGGCGCAAGCAAGAACAACTGCCACCATTCTGCGGCTTGTCAAAAAGTGTCGCTAAAAGAAGAGCCATGTGTGAAGTGTGGCAACTGGAGCCACGATGGAAAGTATAGCAAGAATCAAACTTATTCCCAACATGAGTATACGCATCTGATCAAAGTAGGAGCGGTTAGGCTACAAGCCGACGGAACCATACGAAAAGGCAGTAATGTGTACTACGTAGTAAGGGAAGAGTTAAGAAAGATTAGAGATCTTGGTCTTGGCAATCTGACCATAAACGAGCCCTCAGATTAGTTATACCCTCATGATCTGAGTACTGTAGAGGGACCCACTAGTATTTTTCATTTTAAGCCAGGAGGTCGTAGCTGTGTTTCACGATAGCTGCAGCCCTTCAAACCCTTCAAATCCCTAAAAATCCAAAAAGATTTTCATTTTCACCCTTTATTTTTTTTATCCACAGTACAACCCTTTTAAAGTCCTCTTGATTCATGTATACTACTTAGTTAGTTGGTGGAGACTTGATTTGCATACAAGCTTATGACCATTGCATAATTCGATTCGAACTTGAGTGTTCCACTTAACTTACATTATCTATACATATATAACTGTAGAGTTGAGTGAACATTGTGAGGAGTGAGAGATTATCCATAATTAAAGTTCTAGTAAGCTTGCCATGGATTCCAACTTAGAAAAATACAAAAATAGAATAAGCAACTCAAGAGCTATCCCGGGGTTTCCAACTACTTAGAACTCCATTACCTTTGTAAAGTTTTTAGTTATGAGTCTGATCATGCACGAGTTTGCTTGAGGACAAGCAAAGTTTAAGTGTGGCCTATTATGATATGTCCTAAATTATACATGTTTTGCATGCATAATAATCCCCATATTATGGAACTAATTGAATAATAACCTTGCAACTGACACTGCAATTATAATATTCTCATTTCTGTTGAAAAGAAGGACGACTACAATAAAGTGGTAGGTAAATGGGCAACAAGTTGCGCTGCAACCCCCTTTTGAATAGCAAAACCGATCCTACTAAAAACAAAGTTTTGGGTCTTAGGGGCCGAAATATTACTATGCATGACTCGTTGAACCCTGTTTAGGAATTCCACTGCCTCCGGTGCTAGGAACCCAAAAGTATCAAAAGCAAAAGGGATAAACACGTGTTGGTTCTCTAAACAAGCTTTCTCGTGTTTAGCAACTTTGCCTGATTCCGCCTTTAAAGCAGCATGGACCGCTACAACCCCATTGTCCCTGAGCCCCACAAGAGGGGACACTCCTGTAAGGTCCACACAAGCGTGTTTTCCCCCTGCCCAACCAAACAAAAGAATATCAGCCGGCCATAGAGTAGACCTCCCTTCAAGCGGATCTGTCAGAAAGTTCACGGGAGCCTCTTTTTTAGCAGAAATTCCTGCCCGTTTGAGAACATCACAAAGAACATCCCTAACCAAAGCATGCCTGTATTTAAACCCGGGTAACTCTTTGCAATGGACCGCATGCTCGCCAAAAGAATCCAAACAAGCCTTGCGGCAAACTGGGCAGGGCTCATCAGTCGGAAACAAGGGGATCATTAGCCGATACTTGAGGATAGCCCGGTACTCCACAGCCGACATATGCTGGCCCAGTCCTTCAATGGGGATAACTGTTAGAAAATCTTGAGCCCGAGGAGCCCGGAGACATTCAAACACCGCTTTTTGGCGAGGTGATAAATCAAACTTTACTCCCAAATTCTGGACGATTCTGCTAAATAAGGCATTCGCCAAAGCATGTTGGGCTTTAGGGGGGCGGTGTCCTTATTAGAGAAACCGCTAAGATCGAAATCAGGAAGGGACATGCGCAAGCGATTCATCGCACACCCATAATCAGAGTCTAACCCATCAATATCACAACCCCGATGAATGTGGTCCTGTAAACTCCAAGATTGTGTCCTCGAGGCCACAAATGCATAATCAGATACATCTTGAGCCGCACATAAACCCAAACCCCCAAAACGGGTTGGAAGTGATGCCAACCTCCATTGAAAATCCCCAAAAAAAGCACCACCACAAACCACGATATCCTCGATCGCACCCCGGAGGCCCTTGTCAATAATTGAAACAGCTTCCCCCACATACATAGGCTGGCATGTTCTAAGGCCGAATAATAGCTTTGCAACTCCCATACACGAGCGGAGCAAAAGGAGCTCGCATTGAGGGTCCCGCAAACGTGGGAGACAGCTCATCAGTTCCACAACGTTAATATTTCATAATTGCAGGTTATTTGGTATTCTAAATATAAATCAAGATAAAACCAGCAAAAACACCAAGAAATATAGCCTTTTGGAAGATCATTCCCGAGTTTTGACCCCCAAGAAGTCAAAATTGGACAACAAGAAGTCAACAAGCAGCTAAAAGACGAAACTGGGGAGCAGTAGGGCAATGCACGGTCGTGCAATGCCATGCACGGCCATGCAAACCCTATCTTGTTCCCCAAGGATCTAGTACACTGCCAATTGTACCATGTTTGATTCCCGAGGTGTTTGCACGCCCGTGCAATCCAATGCACGGTCGTGCATTGCTCATTTTGAGGCCTATAAATAGGTGGCTTGAGTTCTTCATTAGAACATCCCTCACACACCCAACCAGAGCTAAAGAAAGCCCGTTTCTGTAGTCTATAGTAGAGAGTAGAGAGGCTCCTCCTCTTTGTCCGCTATAGGGGAGTCTACGAAACTCAACGTTACGCTAGTTAGTATGCCCAATCGTGGCTAAACTTCTTGTATTGCTAGGGTGAAGATGATGTTTGGTGCATGTTAGTGTTTGGCGTATTAATCTAGTGGTATATTTATGTCTTTAATTATTCATTCTTAAAACCACCATTCAGTGGGCTTTTATTATTGTCTAAATCCGTCTTTATATTTGTGAGTGTTCTTGATTTTAAAGTGTAAGATAGGAAAACCTTTTTAATCAAACTTTCTTTGAAGCTTTTACGTCTTTATACAAGCAGAGATTGATAAGCCAAGGCTTGGTCAACATTATTAAGGTCGTACGTCTTTATACGAACTTATTATGTGACCAAGAATTGGTGAACCCATGTTGGGAACGGTACGTCTTTATACTCGGTCCCATTGTTACACCGCCTCCCAGTGAACAAAATATAATCACCTATTTCGCTTTAATACAAAGCATTTATGTTCGATGTCTTAAACCAACCCGGAGATGACCATTCGAAAGGTTGAGGGTAACTGTTGTCCCTAACGGGAGGCACTACTATTTTAATTTAAAGATTTTAATTCGTGAATCAAATGTCGTGAGGACGAGGCTCTAGCGGTGACCCGGGTCACAAGTTTGTAGTAGTCATGTCACTAGATTAGTCAACCTAACATTATCACGTACCAAGGTGATTCAAAGCCCGAAACAATACTCTCCGTGACCTGATCATTTCCAAGATATTTACTTTTCTGCTATTTACTATTATGTTCGTTACATTTCTGCTACACACATCACGTATGTTTTTACTTTTATGCTATTTACTTTACCGTCATTTATTTTTCTGTCATTTACTATTTTGCTTCACAAGCACACAAAACCCACTCACTAATTGATCCGGCTAAACGATAACAAAAGTTGAGTACTTGAACTCGGTCGTGTCCATTGGTTCGATACTTGGTTCTAAGCTAAACTATATTACGCTGCGATAGGTACACTTGCCTATTATGTGTGTTTTAAGTTAAAGTAATTATCATTTGAACCAACCCGGAGATGACCATTCGAAGGGTTGAGGGTAACTGATGTCCCTAACGGGAGGCACTACTATTTTAATTTAAAGAATTTAATTCGTGAATCAAATGTCGTGAGGACGAGCCTCTAGCGGTGACCCGGGTCACAAGTTTGTAGTAGTAATATCACTGGATTAGTCAACTTAACATTATCATGTACCAAGTTGATTCAAAGCCCAAAGCAATACTCTCTGTGACCTGATCATTTATAAGATATTTACTTTTCTGCTATTTACTATTCTGTTCGTTGCATTTCTGATACACACATCATGCACGTTTTTACTTTTATGCTATTTACTTTACCGTCATTTACTTTTCTTTTATTTACTATTTTGCTTCACAAGCACACAAAACCCACTCACTAATTGATCCGGCTAAACGATAACAAAAGTTGAGTACTAGAACTCGGCCGTGTCCATTGGTTCGATACTTGGTTCTAACCTAAACTATATTACGCTGCGATAGGTACACTTGCCTATTGTGTGTGTTTTAAGTTAAAGTAATTATCATTTTATAAATTTAAAACCTGATCTCATGAAACTAATATCTCTAAATATTTTTATTACTAAAAACACGCTATCAATGACTGTGAAATCCTATACCATCCGGGAAAGGGGAATGTGGTTGCTGACGCCCTAAGCCGAAAATAGACTCATTCTCCTATTAGGGTGAAAGCGTACCGGTTAGTAATAACACCAGATTTTATGACAGAGCTAGAGAAAGCACAGACATAAGCGTTAAAAGAAGAGAACATAAAGAAGAAAAGAATGGTCGGTCAACAGGCAAAGTTGGAGATAAACACTCATGGAGTGAGGACTAGATGTGGTCGCATGTGGGTACCAAAGGGCGGAGAGCTTAGGGCTAAAGTACTCGATGAGGCCCATAAGTCTCGATATTCCATCCACCCGTGAACCACGAAAATGTACCAGGATTTGAAGAAAGAGTATTGGTGGCCTAACATGAAGAATGATGTGACAGAATACGGGAGCAAGTGTCTGACTTGCTCACAAGTTAAAGCAGAGCATCAGAAACCATACGGGAAGATCCAGCCTCTGGAAATACCCGAATGGAAGTGGGAGCGTATCACCATGGACTTTATTACAAAGTTGCCCCGCACACCTAAAAGTCATGATACGATTTGGGTTATAGTGGATCGTCTGACAAAGAGTGCACCTTTCTTGCCGATCCGTGAAACGTATTCATCTGAGAAGCTGGCAGAAGTTTTTATTAATGAAATTGTGTCTCGACATGGCGTGCCATTGTCAATTGTATCTGACTGGGACAAACGATTTACATCGAGGTTCTGGAAGAGATTTCATGAGTCAATGGGTACCAGATTGAACATCAGCACGGCTTATCACCCACAGATGGATGGTCAGTCGGAAAGAACCATCCAAACGTTGGAGGATCTGCTCCACGCATGCATTATAGACTTCGGTGGCAGTTGGGATAGTCACCTACCGTTGGCAGAATTCTCCTACAACAACAGCTACCACACCACTATTGGTATGCCACCTTACGAGATGTTGTACAGTAGAAAATGCCGAACCCCGGTCTGTTGGGGTGAGATATGATAGAAAGAGCTGGGAAGTTTAGAGGTAGTCACTGCGAACTCTGAAAAGTTTGACCAGATTAAAGCCAGAATGAAAGCAGCGTAGGACCGCCAAAAGTCCTAAGCGGATAAGAGAAGGAGACCTATCGAGTTCAATGTCGGGGATCAGGTACTTTTTAAGGTATCTCCCAGGAAGGGGATTATACGATTCAGGAAGAGAGGGAAGTTAAGTCCAAGATTCGTCGGACCTTTCAAGATATCGGCACGGGTTGGTGAAGTTGCTTACCGAGTAGAGTTGCCTGATGAGTTGAGTGGAATCCACCCTACCTTCCACGTGTCACACTTACGCAAGTGTCTAGCTGACGAATCAGCGCATATACCATTTGACGACATCAAGGTAGTTAATAGCCACTTGGGAAACCGATACGGAAATGAAGGGGTCGTATCCCCATCTGTTTGACTTATGACACGTTTTGAGGACGAAACCTTTCGTAAGGCGGGTAGACTTGTAACATCCCGAAATAACGACAAACAATAAAAGAATACAGGGATAAATAAATGAAAGTATGAAAAAGATATCGGGCTCTCGGTTTGGGCCTTGGGCCAGTAAAGGATGCACAATGGGGGGAGAGTAAAGCCATAGTCACCCTCTCCACCCCTCACTCTTCACCTTCAACATTACCGTTCTAGAGAGAGAAAGCTTCGAATCACAACTCGAGACCTTCGTTTGTGGAGTAGATTGTTGCTAGAACATCACATGAGGTTGAAGAAGAAGAGATTAAATGAAAACAGGTATTAAAACGACCTCAGATCCGATTCCTGTATTGAATAAATGGGTTTAGGGTTTATATGGGTTTTCAAATCAAAGATGGGATTTTTACATTGGAATTACTCTAAATAGTATATATCTAGCTTCAAGGAAGCTAGATATAAGTTTTGAACGTAAAAAGATCGAAGCTTGGATCAAAAACGAAGAATTTGATCAAGAACAGTTGAATCGTCTGAAAACTCGATGAATGGTCCGAAAACTATTTTCGTCCGAAAACTATTTTCGTTCGAAAACTATTTTCGGACGAACATTATTTCGGACAGATGTTTTCGAACGAGATAGTTCTCGGACGGGAGATTTCGAACGAAACAGTTAATGAGTAAAAGATATGTATAACTGGTTAGTTTTCGGTCGAAAACGATTTCGACCAAGATATACTTCGACCGAAACAAATTTCGGTCGAACAAGATTTCGGATAGATAGTTTTCGGATGAAACATATAGGTTATAACCTTGTTCCATTCGTGACCCTTGACAGATTTGTTAGCATCCCACCTAGCTCGAAGTTTCCTTGCTAAGTGAGATAAACCCGGTAGAAGTCGGGTGAGTTCTTATTGCCATTTTTCCTAAACGGTTTTGGACTGGCATGCATACTGTTAAAGAGATAGTTTGAAAGATAAAGTATATTTTTATAAGAATTATATGTTTTTATAAAAATGAAAGAGAAAGTGTTAAAGAGTAAAGTACTATCTTTGAAACGTGTTTTAAAGAAAGTAAAGAATGGCAAAGAAGTTGCACTCCGGTGTAGCTTGATAGTGACAGTGACAGATACCATATTATATGCTTATGTGTTAATATGTGTTGTTTGCATATATGTTATGTGTTTCAATGGCATTATATTATGTGACGTAGTATAATTGCATAGTAGTTGCATTGTAGTTGCAAAGTAAAAAGTCCTATAGGCAAGCAAAGTAGAAGTCTCACCTTGAGGTGTGAGTAGGTAAAGGAGTCTTCACTTCGGTGTAAGCGAGAAAGTCACACCCTGAGGTGTGGGCATAGCAAAGTAAAATTCTTACCCTGAGGTGTAAGCGAGCAAAGGGAACTTGCCCTTGGGCAATGATCCATATGTGATAGTTAAAGTATGTCATAGTCACTTGTCCTGTACAAGTGAAATGTAAAGTTGTAAAGAGTAAAGGAGGACACCTTAACCGGTTACCTCAAAAGTAAAGTTTTTAAATGAAAGATGTAATGGTACGATTTTGTAATTATAACGTTGTAAAGTTTTAAAGTAAAGTTAAAGTGTTTTCAAAGAAAAGAGAAAGTAGAGCTTATTTTATTTTTATAAAATTAAGCTACCTAAAAGAAAGTTTACTGTTAAAGTAAAGATAGAACTCACCAGTGTTAGATGACTTTTAGTATGCATAACAGGTAGAAAAGGTAAAGCGAAAGAAAAGTAAAAGAGTCTTGAGGGCCGGATAGCATGGACATCGGGTGATGTGCTGAAGACTAACATTTCCATTCCCGATAGTTTATGTTTTAGACAATGAGTTACGTTATCAGTTGGTGAATGTTTTAATTTAAACACTTCCGCTGTAATAGATTCTGATTTCTGGTGTAAGAACTATGCTTGTTATGTTTTGTGCCAACTATGAGATGTACCCGGTTTGAGGTGTTTCAGGTTGCGTCTTCGACGACTGCTCAGACGAATCTGTTTAACCCATGGTGGCGTTTGAAGCAAGAAATAAGATTTCTCTCTTCTCCGAAGACTCCACGTACTAGATGAGAGAGTAAGTAGAAAAGAGATTGTTTGGATGGTCGTTTCCGTTGGAATAGTCGATTCTAGACATTGTTCTTCCCGAATCTGGTTCTTTGAAGGTGAGAGCTTAGATGTAGAGAGAGAGAGAGAGGAGAAAGTTGCTTGTTTGAATTGATAGAGATGGATCTAGGGTTTTAAAAGAGGGCCAAAAGACACATGTGCCCCTTTTGGATTGAAAAAACTAGAAATAAAAGAAAATAAATGAGTGGCCAAGAATGGGTTTAAGGGTTTTCACAACAAATCAGGGTTCATTTGATACGTCCCATATATATATATACGTATATACGTAATATATACGTATATACGTATATACGTAATATATACGTATATATACATATATGTATACGTATATAGATATACGTATATACATATACGTATACGTATGTATACATACGTATACGTATATGTATACATACGTATACGTATACATACGTGTACGTATACGTATACATACGTGTACGTATAATATATATATATATATACATACGTTGACGTATACGTATATATATATATATATATATATATATATATATATATATATATATATATATATATATATATATATATATATATATATATATATATATAGGGGAGGGTTCCAGAGAAAACCACAAGTTAGGCGAAAACCGAGAAAATCACTAAAAAAACCAATTTTACCCAATCATATAATAATTTTTATTTTTTGTTTTAGTTTATTTTTATTTATTTATAAGAGTATCAATGAAATATTAAACATTTTTACCAAAAAACATTTTTACACATAGTGTTACGTATACGTAAACATAAAACAAAAAAATTACGCTTACGTATACGTAACTCAAAAAATTTGTTTTTGGATACGTATACGTAAATAAAAAAATTGCCTAAAATGATGTGGTTTTCTTGGTTTTCGCCTAACTTTGTGGTTTTCTCTTGATCCCTCCCCTATATATATATATATATATATATATATATATATATATATATATATAGGGGATGGTTCCCCTAAAAAGTGCAATTTGGCTAAAAAGAAATCTCATCCATTCAATTGAATAATCAAGTTTAGATATTTAAGTGTAGGAAAAATAAGGGGTGGAGGGACACTCTTGGAAAACCCACAATTATTGACTTTTTTTTCAAATTCCCCCACTTTTTTTTAACGTACATAACTTTTTAATACGACTTTATTTTAAGAAAAAAAATTACACCATAAAATCGAGAGTTTTATTACCTTTAATTCGAGTATAGTATTGCTATATTTTTTTTAAAAACAAAATCGACACTTAATGAAATTGTGCTATTTTATCATAAAATAACACCAAACATAACAATTAATTGTGTTGTTTTACTATAAAACAACATCAAAAAAACACGGTTAATTGTGTGAGTTGCTCTTCTTAGCTAACCCAGCACAAACAAAACTAGCACAACAAAACTAGTATATCAAATCAGCACAAAACAATATTGTGATGCATAAGCTTTTTGTTGCCTACCACTGAACCGTTTTGTTGGTGTATGGATACTTTAAATTTTTATTTTTAAAGAATGCTACCAAATTAGGCATATATTAATTGACTAAAAGCTTTATGCACAGCTCTTAACCTTTTTTAGCTCTTAAGTCTTAACCTTTTTATATTGGTCTATCAATACTTTAATTTAATTAAAAGGTCAATGTGACTAAAGCTTCTGTTGGATTTCTTGTTCTTCTAAATGTGGTGGATTTTTATGATTTCTCAATGTGCTTGATTTTTTTTTTAATGTGCTAAAATTTCACTAAAGAGAAAAGAGATTTGTGCTATATAAAATACAACACATATGACTTTTTCAAATTCAGTACTGAAAAAACAAGACATGAATCAACATTGAAAATACAGCACAAAGAATCAACACAATAGTACAACATAGAAATACAACACACAAGTTAGCACAGTTACAAAAATACATCACAGAAAAATATAGCATAGAAATACAATACACAAATTTAGCACAGTTACAAAAATACAGCACAGAGAAATAAAGCACACAATTTCAGCACAAGAAAATACAATACAGAAAAATACAGCACAAATATTATACCTAGAAAAATACAGCACAGTTTTTAAAATTTCTTTAAATTGAATTTTTTTATACAGCAATAAAATACTCAAATTAAAGATAAAAAAACGCTCGATTTTTTGTTTATTTTTTTTTTAAATAATGTCCTATAAAAAGTTATGAACGTTTAAAAAAAGTGAAAGAAGTTGAAAAAAGTCAACAAAAGTGGCTATTACTTAAATATCATTACACCCCTTTTTTTTCCTACACTTTGATTTCAACCCTTGATTATCAAATTTGATGGTCAAAATTACTTCTTAGCTTTCTTAGGCAAAACATACTTTTTATTTGAACCTCTCATATATATATATATATATATATATATATATATATATATATATATATATATATATATATATATATAAAGGATCAAATGTAAACCACATTTAAATGTGTAAACCAAAAAATCAATTTCTAGCCACATATTTATTATAGTTTATAGGATGTTTGACTTTTCTGTAATAAATTAAAATAAGATGAAAATAAATGTGTGGCCAGAATTTGGTTTTTTGGTTTACAAGTTTACAAATGATCCTTACCATATATATATATATATATATATATATATATGTATATATATATATATATATATATATATAAGTAAATTACAGAAATCGTCCTTTATGTTTATACCATTTTTCAGATATTGTACTTTAGCCAAAAAATTGTCAGAGATCTTCATTTATGTTTACGAATCTTGCACTAAATGTCCTTTGCCCCTAACCCAGTTAAATTTCTCAGTTAAGTCTGGCATGTGCATGGCACATGAGGATACTTTTGTAATTTTACCCATTTAATTAAAATATCTACAAACACACACTCCCTCTCTCTTATGTTCCGGTCACTATCACCTCCGTCACCTCCGACGCCACCGCTGCCATGGCCGACACCGACATTACCGCAGGCTTTAGATAGTAAATTAGGGTTTATTGGACTGGATCAGAGAGACAAACCGGTGAAATTGACGAGGTTTTTTCCGGTTAGGGTTGGTAATCGGAGGATAGGAATATGCCTAACAGGATTTAAATTACGATTGTTTCCGGCGAGAAGAGGGTGATGAAGATGAGCGACAGAAGCCATAATTTGTTCCGAACAGAAAATCAAAATACAACGATCTTCAAACGGATATTCTAGCTTCTGTAAATGAATGAATCGTCAACTTCCATACAAAATAAAAGATATAATAATATTTTATGAATTACACAATAAAACTGAGATCATTAGAAGGATATATATTCATATGATCATCATATGGAGAAATATTAGTGATATCGAAGAGGAAAAAAACTGAAAACCTTTGAGGAGTTGAATGGCTCGTGTTGATCGAGGAAGAAACGAAGATCGCCGGCCGGCCGGCGACTACAGCGGCAGTGAATCGAGAGAGTGGGTGTAGCGCAGTGATTAGTGATTAGTGATTAAAAACCCTAAAGAATGCACCGGGACGGGTGTTTAGTGTGCGTGTGTGCGTGAGAGAGAGAGAAAAAGAGAGTGATTATAGATATTTTAATTAACATATTTTTTAATTAAATGGGTAAAATTACAAAAGTATCCTCATGTGTCTTGCACATGACCAGACTTAACTGAGAAATTGAACTAGTTAGGGCCAAAGGACATAGCGTGCAAGATTGGTAAACATAAAGGATGATCTTTGACAATTTTTGGCCTAAAGGACAATATCTGAAAAATGGTATAAACATAAATGATGATTTCTGTAATTTACTCTCTCTCTCTCTCTCTCTATATATATATATATATATATATATATATATATATATATATATGGAGGTTCAAATAAAAAGTGAATTTTCGCTAAAAAAACCTAAAAAATGATTTCTTTTTTCTTCGAAACCGGGTCAAACGAACTCTGATTGAGCTCATTTTAGCGGCGTTGAAACCGGCACGTCGAGGTTTTTGGGGGGTGAGGTGGGGGGATCTAGGTTTTTTGGGAGGTGGGGTGGGTAGGTTTAGGTTTTTGGGAGGGTTGGGGTTGGAGGATTTAGGTTTTTGGGGGGTGGGGGTGGGGTGATTAGGTTTTTGAGTTTAGCTTTTAGGGTTTAGCTTTAAGGTTTTAGCTTTAGGGTTTAGGGTTTAGCTCTAGGCTTTATTTCGACGAGCCGGTTTCAACGCCGCTGTAATTAGTTCAATCGGAGTTCGTTTGACCCAGTTTCTTAGGTTTATTAGCGAAAATTCACTTTTTAGCGGAACCGTCCCCTATATATATGTATATATATATATATATATATATATATATATATATATATATATATATATATATATATACATGGGAGGGTTCGAGAGAAAACCAAGATTTATGCGAAAACCAACTTTTGACCATTGATTAAAATTGATCAATGGAAGAGATTAATTAGTGGCAAATATGTAATATGTAAATATCTAATAAATAATGGATTTAATTAAATGCTATAGGGGTATATTGGGTAGATTGCAATTTTTATAGTTTGGAAACAATCAAAATCCTTTAAAAAACTCTCTCTCTCCCTCCCTCTCTCCCTCCCTCCCTCCACCTAAAATCATTTTTATTCAAAATCAAACTTAGGATTTACACAAATTATTTAAGAATAGTTAAGGCTATCCGCCGATACCCCTGTCGAAACTAGATCAGCAGCAAAACTTAACTATCTGCAAAATGTCGAAACTAAACTTAACGGAAAGAAAATTAAAGGAAGTTAGGCCCAGGGGCTCAGAGTGTTACAGATTGTATACCACAGGTACTCAAAGCGTTAAAAATTCTTGTTAGGAACACATTGTGTTAAATCATGTAAATCACAGGGACGCAAACGGTAATTTATTCCATTTTTTATTATTTATGTTGACACACAATTACATATATGTAAATTACATATACGTAAGCATATATGTGTAAATGTTTACATATATGAGCAATAACCGAACCGTTAACCGAAACCCAACCGAAAACCGACGAAGGTTATCGGTTATCGGGTAACCGAAATTAACCGAAAACCGAATTAACCGAAGATCGGTTATCGGGTTTTTTTTGTACCCTCGGTTAGCCGAAATTAACCGAACCATCCATATTTTCATATATTTCTAGCTTGTATACCTCCAGTTCACTTATTTCATATATTATACCTTCATTTCATTTATTTATACATCTACTAGCTTAGACCCCGTGTAATACACACGGGGTGAAAAATATTAATACATAAATTTCTCAAATTTTATTTATGTATTTTACAGGTATAAAAATGTATTACTATAAATATATTAAGGATAGAAAACAAAATTCAAAATATGTAAAAAAAATAATATATAGTTTCAAAAATACGTCAATTACTATTTAATGTAATTTGAATTTCATTTATTATTGGATTGAAAATAAAAATTATATAATTAGGTTTCAAAGTTTTTTATAATAAAGAATAATTTAAAATAAATGTGTTTTATTAGTAATTTAGTAAAAGATACTGGTGCAATTAATAAGAGAGAAAGACGAGAAAAAAATTATGAGATTGAATATGGTGGTGACACGTGGCATGTAAAAACCTTTCTTTATTATATAGTATAGATATAGATTTCGTGTATTTATACATCTATTTCATGTATTTATACCTCCATTTTATGTATTTATACCTCCATTTCATGTATTGCTAAGCAAAAATTATAGCCGAAGTTTGGTTTTGGTTATTAACCAAAACTAGTCGAACCGAACCGAAAACCGACAAACTAACCGAATAAACCGAACCGATTAACCGAAAACCAATCGGTTAATAAAATAGATTAACCGATGACTTTGGTTTCGGTTTCGGGTAAGGCTAATAACCGAACCGAACCGTGCACACCCCTATTTTTTTGCGTGATTGTGTGAAAAAATTCAACGCTTTTGGATACAAATTGACATTTATGCCCTTTTTAACCTAGACGACGCGTTATTTTTTTCAAATTAATTACTTTTATGCCACCGCGTTATCCCCAACCCTAGATCATATTAATCGGACGGTTGGGGGCCCTTCGTACGATTTTGACACTTTGTACGATAACCGTCTCCTATATATATATATATATATATATATATATATTGTCAGGATCGATTAGGTCAATAGTGAACAAGAATTTCAGCTGTTGTTAATGAACTTAATAGTAGAAATACTCAATTCACACGAGAATCACTATTTTAACATGATTTGAATCAACACAAGATGTAATTAAAGTTTTCGATATATACATGCAAAGTGAATAATATTGTTGGTATGGTATGATATTAGTGAATAATATCATGCAAAGTGAATAATATTAGTGTTGTTTTACATGCAAAGTGAATAATATTAGTTGGTATGGTACGATGGATGTTACATATCTAATTAAACCAAACGAATGCTTATAGTTAATATTAGAATACTTACTATGAAAGTGTTACAGTTTAATTTCACTAGTAGGTTTTCTGCGCACGCGTTGCGCCGCGACTTTTTTTTCTTCGAAAATCGGGATAAATATGACGGGTTATTTTTTAAAATCGGGAAACGTACGTTAAGAAATACGAAGTTTAAAAAATACGTTCTTTATAGATGAAAAAAATCGTTAAAAAGTAAGAAAAAAATAAGGAATTAAGAAAATATTCAAAAAATAAAACAAAAAAAAAGTTGGAAATAGTAGAATGGGGGTACTGCCGTTGACCGAAGCCGGATTGGAGGTGTAGAGGAGCAGCGATTAGAGTTCCGGAGAGGAGGAAGCAGATGCCAACGAGGAGGAAGAAGACGCCACTGTTCCGGAGAGGATGAGACCGGTGAGGAGTGGCGAGAGGGTTAGAACTTTTGATGTCAGAATGTTCAAATTCATCAACTCCATCGATGACGGCTAGGGTTCCGGTCAATATTTTTTTAAATAAGTTTTTTTGAAGTGGTTTATGAAACGGTTTTTTGAAGTGTTTTTTATTTTTATTTTTTGGAGTAGTTTGGAAACCCCTTCAAAAAATAGTATGTTTTTTTTGGAGTGATATTTTTTAAGGCGGTCCAAAACTGCTCCAAATCCTACTTTTCACTGCTTTAAAAAACAAGTTGTGTACCAGTGCTAATTCGTAGATCAGCTCCTCATCAAGTATTGAGTTCTTAATTAAGTGTCTACTGATTTGTTACTAATGAGTGTCTATATGATATTGATTTGTTACATTTAAAAGCATGAATAATGTCTATCAACAAGATATTTATGTACAAGTTATATGATTCATAAACCTTAACAATGAATAGTTTAATCTTAAAAAGCGAAGGAATGGAATATAGATACCAAATGATTTTGGGCCTTATAATGATGACCACAAGGTCGTGGACCAAAGTATCCAGAATTCATTATGGGCTCTAGCCTACAACAGTTAGTATAAAGAACCTAAAATGTTGCAACATATGAAGTTGAGGTACAATTTTCTTTTTGTAGAGAGTTAAGTTTAAGGACCAAATGTGCAAGTACTCCTAACCTAGAGGACCAAATGTCTAATTTTCCCTTTATTTTAGTTGACCATTTGACCTTGGACTTTTTCAAAGATGACCTTCTGATCACTGACTTTTCCAGCAATTGCCAATATCTGTTACATTCAGATTTAGGTTTACCAACAGTTTGAGTGAGCATCCACGGTTTGCATCCACGTTATGCTTTCTATATAAGGGTGGTGGAAGTGGTACCCTCCCAAATTACACCAATTAGAAAATATCACCTCAATTAGACCAAACTACCCACTGAACCCGCTTCCCATGCGGCGGTGTACCCGCAACCCGCTCCTTACCCGCCTTCTTACCCGCCTTCTTACCCGCCCCCACCACCCTAATCTCTTTGAAGCTTCCATCCAACAATTTACATATTCCCTCATATCATGGGCCCATATATTACCATTAACCATAATAACGAACTTACAATTTTTTAACTGCTTGTAGTTATCATACCTGCTACTTCTAACAGTCTTTGGAAGAAGCACACCAATAAGCACATCCGGTGGCGAACCCATAAAAATTTTTATGTGTGTCGGAAATGTTCGGTGTTCGGATGTATATTAAAAGAGATTTTCTTTTGTTGGGTCGGGTCATTAAAACTTTTTTGGCAAAAAATCGGGTCATCGAACTTTTTTCGGTGTTTGGATGTCAATAATCTAATATTTTAATAAATAATATAGCAAATAATCAAATAATAAAGTAAAATTTAGAGTAAAAGTTCAAAAAATACTTAATTTATTAGAGAAAAAGTTCAACAAATACTTAAATTGGTTTTGTTTGGTCTTTTGGTACAAGATTCGGGAGAGTAGAGGGGCAACACTCCACAACCTGACTCTCGCAGACGGTAGTTTATTAGGTTGGGGGCGATACTTCTAAGTCGATAGTCACTTGTTTCCGTTTCACTAAATCACGTTCGATGAAGAGAGGGAGGGTATGATAAGACCGGTTAATTGTTTAGAAGGGATTAGATGGGCTTAAGGTAAAATGTTATTTGGTTAAATTGTTAGTAGCCTAGTGAGTTTAATTGTTTATAAAGCTTATTAATGGGTATGCCCAATTAACTAATTAATTTATAATATGTTTATATTTGTTAATTAGTTTATATAATTAATATGTTTATATTTGTAAAATTTTAAAATATTATTTTTTGAGTGTCGTTTCGGTCATAAAAGTTTCATGGGGTCGCTTTTTTTTCCATTGAGGTCGGGCGACACCCATCCTAACCATGTGGGTACGCCACTGACCACATCATGCATATTAGTGACATGGCACAAGGAACCATCTCTTTGATGGATGACTTGGCATTCATTCAATCCATAATGCTCCTAACAACCCATCAAATACAATCTGCTAATTGAGCCCATTCCCTTAACCGAATCTTCCGTTGTTGAATTAAAGTCAGGCCCAAATATGACTATATGTCTTTGACTCTTTGAGACCCATATTGGCCCAAAGTAGAGTTGTTATCTTGGACTCTTGGTCAAAAGGCCTAGGCGTGGAGGACCTTGGATATTCATTATTTTTGCCGACAACCAATCAAATAGTCTCATATGTCGATCCCTAAATTAGAAGGTACACAAAGGTTTAATACTTATGGTGGTTAATGTTGGGGTTTACATGCCCGTTTTAAAAAATATTTTAGTAGCGGAAGATAGAACATGTAAAGGATCTAGATCTCCAACGACGGTGCAATTGCAAATAAACGAAAAACCCGGTTTTCAACCATAGGGTGTTCAAGAGAGTAATACCTTATGAAAAGCTTTGAAGTTTGATGATGTCGATGGATCTTACTGACGTAATCCACAAAGAGTCAACACATCCAAGTTTGCTAGCCCGAACATGCGAATCACCAAATCCGAACACCTTTGGTTTGCCTTGGCTCGAACCACCACCAAGAGCCAACTCTTGGCTCTTCCGGTTTCTCTTAAGTACGACGGCCCAAAGTGGGAAGGGAGAAGGGGTGGCTAGGGTAGCAATAACACACAAAGGAGTGAGTTAATCTTGCATCCCGAGTTTTTGCTAGTATTTATAGTCCTAGAATCAAAACCCTAATCACAACCCTTTGCCCTGCGTTACCTAATTAAGCCCAAACCAATTAGAGTAGGGTTATGAAACTTAGACACCAATTTTATCATATCTAATATATTAATTGTGAATTAATGGATTAAACCAAAACCAATTTGATTTGTATATATATTTATATATTTTTTTACAACCACTAGCTTAGCATAGTGGCAAAGGTGTATACCCAAGACTTAACTAAAATGGAGGTCTTGGGTTCAAGTCTCACTTATGACAAAAAAAAGGGTCCACGTTGGGCCAGCTGGTTTTCTCACCTATGGTGGGTTTCTTCCTGAGGGAGGTGAATATGATCGGGTGGGTCAGTGATCCAAATTGCCGTTCAAAAAAAAATATTTATATATATTTATAATTTTGAAAATAAATATACACACGTATATAATTTCAGCCAAGATAAAATGTGTGTATATGATTCTAAATTACATAAATAATCAATCCATAGTAATATTAAACACATAAACGTTTATCCTAAATAAACATTTATTTATCATCTAATATTTAATATCTAATTATTATTATTATTATTTCTCCAAATAATAACAACTAATATTGTGGGATTACTATAGTAATTATTTCTCTAAATAATTATACCAACAATTTGTTTTGCGTCAATGTCTTTAAACTATTTTAAACACAATGATTGAGTTACGTTGCTCGTTATGAGATTTTTAGGATTATACGTTATTAGCAATGTTGTCATATGCTAATTCTTAAATTCATCCCATTGAACATTTACTAATCTCGGTTTAGAATCTTATCATACTAACAATTCTTGTTTCTTGAACGAGATAATTATTGTCGGATTACATCGCTATCATCTACTTGAATTGATTCTAAATAGGTATTTATTTCGTTTTGGTGGATGGTTGGTGAAAATGTCTACACCCATTTCGCGTGTGGTACATAGGTTTTAAGAGATATGTAATTGATGTATGAAGCTCGTGTCACATTAATCATTGTAAGTTTCCAAGTTACTGTATTTATACATGATATATAGTTAGTAAGAGAACCTGTCTCACTTTGTAAGTACATGTTGGATCAGACTTGTGATTTATACCGATGATTTTTATTGTTTAACAACCACTTGTTTAATTCATACTCAAAACATGCATAAATAGGCTCAAAATGCATGCTCCTAAAGAAAGAAAAAGAAAATAACCAACCCACTACTTTGACTCAATTAATATACCCGTGACCTTATAAACCACAAAAAAATATGTGACTAAAATACTCCCTAGAAACCCGTTCAATTAAAGACCCATTTCGTAGACCGTTTCCATTTGACCCGATTTTGAATCTATCAAGATTAACACCTACATTCAACCCCCTTAATCTTGATCTTCGTTCTTGCTACATGCTTCTTTCTATATCACTTGCTTCTTGCTCTTGCATTTCTTGTTTTTTGATGTGCCATCATTTATACATATTTTGCACGCATAATCACTCCAATATTTGATTGATTTTTGGGCAAATACGTTGGAAATGGTACTTAATTAGTTCCTTTCTGAATTTGTATGTAATTTGGCTTCCCATTATAAAAAGAAGGAAAATATCCAAGAAAATGAAGAAAAGTGGAAGCCAACAAACAACCATGAACGCTTGTGCCCCCCGGCCCCCCTAATACGAGTAAAAAAACTAAGTAATGGAGCACACCCCGTATGGTTAACACAGGATCAACGCCAAGGCACGACCATGCGTCCCTATGCACGGTCGTACATCTGTAACAAATTGTTGCAGAAAATGTTAATATCAGTACAAAAGTGAACCTCTTTTTCAACCTATAAAATCAGCTTTAGCTACTATATTTGTATGCAACTTTTGGGGAAGATTCCTACTAGTTTCTTCTCATTTGTGAGCATAGAGAGAGAAAGCTTCATTCATCCCATCCAAGATCAAGAAGCACTTTAATATCACTACACTTGGCTTTGGTGTGATTACATGTTTTCACTCTATGATTCCTGTATCACAAAGTGTGTGCATTCATTTGTATGGCCACTTGTGGCTAGTATTCTTGTATCACTTGGGTGAAAATGAAACTTGATGTAAACTAATATTTTAATTTAGTAAAATGGTGTGTTTATGTTTTTGTTATACTTGACTATGATCATTCCTTATTAATATGAGTATGTGGTCTTTGTTTGCTAGTTTTTATAATCTTGTGTCTATTTTAGACAAGTTGAAAAGCTGTTGTTTAAACATTCATTCAAAGTTCTACGTCTTTATACAAGTCTTTGATGCTACACTAGAAATGTTGCGCAAAGGTTTAAACCCTTTGTAACTAAGGTTGGGTATTCATTCAAAGCATTTGAGTTTTAGGCAAACCTTGTGTTTTGTGTCGATACTTCTTCTATCTTCTTGTCTCTAACATCAAATGACTCATAGCTTGAGCCTTAAAGTATTGAGCTTAAGATCGAAGTTTCACCTTTAATGTTTATCATAGTTGGGATGTCTCTATTCCGACCTTGCGGTGGCTAGCGTGTCTTATCATTCTAGATTTCCAGTAGGTTAAGGGTCGTGATAGCCTTAGCTACGAGTCCTTCCATTTTACTACAAAAAACATAAATCAGTTAACTTGGTCTTCATTGCATGACTCGAGGTTGCTAGCGTCTTTTATCATTTTAGCTTTCGAAACAGTCATAAGATTTCGTAACCCTAATGGGACCTATTTCTACATTAGCATATTTGGTCTTGATTGTATGACTCGAGGTGGCTAGTGTGTCTTATCATTCTAGCTTTCCAAAAAGTCATATATACTGGTAACCCTAACTAGGAGCCAATTCTGTTTAGTCAATTTGGACTTCATTACATGATTTAAGGTGGTTAGCGTGTCTTATCATTCTAACTTACCGAAGAGTCATAGCAATTGGTAACCAAATGGATTCGAGCCCAAGTGATATCCCTTTTTGGATTGACTATTCATCGACCTTTTATCTCATTTAGTTGCATGTTTGTTTTTATATTTTCATTTTATTTTCACATATCATTCTTTTTTATTATTTAACTAAACAATGAAAACAATTGAGTATTGAGAGCTATTGATGTACCATCATTTATTCATATTTTACATGCATAATCATCCTCATATTTGACTGATTTTCAGGCAAATACATTGGAATTAGTACTTAATTAGTTCCTTTGTGAAATTGCATGTGAATGTGATGTCTTAGTGAAAAAGATGAACAAACTCAAGAAATTAACCAGTCTGGAACCACCTGTGTATGGCGGTGCACCCGTGATCAAGGCAAAATCCCATGCACGCCCCCAAGCGGTCAAACGCATAGTCAACACAAACCCAAGGCCATACATGTATTCGCCAACAGATTCTAAAAAAGCTAAATATTCGTACAATTACAATAGGAAGTGGCACAACCGTGCGGCCATATGCACGATCGTGCACTACTTTTTTCTGCCTATAAATAGCAGCTGAAGTTTTATTTGTTGGTGTGCACCTCTAGGGGCGAAAACCTACTGTTCTAGCCTAATTTATGTTATAATAAGTGTACCAAGTAGTGTTGTAGGCTAATCAATTATATTCAAGGATCAAGAAGCATTTTCTACTCACTTTCACTTGGCTTTGGGTTGATTCTTGAATCATTCCATGATTATATCACCATGTGTTAGTGTGTCATTTGTATGGCCATTCTTGGCTAGTTTTCTTGTATCAATTGGGTTTTGGAAAACCTTGGTTTAATTTAATATTTATTTATGGAAATGGTGAGTTTATGTTTTTGTTATTCTTGACTATGATCATTCTTTATGAATGTGAGTATTCGATCTTTTTTTTACTTCATGTAACTTGCTTTGGATGTTCACGCAAAGCATTCTAGTTTTAGGCATACCTTGTGTTTTATGTCGTTAGTTCTTCCATCTTCAAGTATTTAGCTTCAAAGGACTCCTAGCAGGAGCCATGGAGTGTTAAACTTGAATATGAAGTTCTATTAAGGTTTCTTGTAGTTAGGATGTCTTTAACCCGACCTTGCGGTGGCTATTGTGTCTAACAACATTCTAGCTTTCCAATAGGTTGAGGGTCGCGGTAAACTGACCAGGATTTCTTCCACCTTTTTACCAAAAACATAAAATAGTCAAATTTGGTCTTCAACACATGATTTTAGATGGTTAGCATGTCATATCTTTCTAAATTTTCAAAGAGTCATATAAATAGGTAACCCGACCCAGGAGCTACTTCTAATAGACATTTTGGTCCGCATTCATGACTCAAGATGGCTAGATTGTTATATCTTTCTAGCGTTCCGACCATTCATTGGAATTGGTAACCCGACCAATGAGCCATTCCTACATCTCCTGACCACACCATTATTCATTCATATCTATAATTACTACACCGAGGGAATTCGAACCTAAGTTATACCTCGTTTGATTGATAGTTTTTCGCACTGCTAATTTTCTTTTATGTTCTTTAGTTTAGAAACCACCCATCCACCTTTTAATTTGGTCAGACACTGATGTGCGATCAATTATACATATTTTTCATGTATAATCATCCCCATATTTGATTGATTTTTGAGCAATGACACTGGAATTAAGGCATAAATTGGTTCCTTTGAGATAATTCCAGGATATTTGGCATCTCGCGCTAAAATGATGAAAAAGTAAAAAAAAATTCAAAGATCTATGAAAGTCAGAGCCGAGGCATGGCCGTGCATGGCCAAGCACGGTCGTGGCCCCCTTGGAACCAGTCAGGAAGATTCTAGAAGCCAGTCAACATATGGTAAACACAAGGCACACCTGTGCATGTCCGTGCAGTTTTGCAGAGGTGACTTCGTAGAAAAGATTATTCGCTCGGACAAAGGTATGCACAGGTGTGTATATGATCGATGTCGTTTGGTCAGTCAAAAAATTAGATTTTTATAGTAATTGGGAAGTCAAGTCGTCTCCACGAGGAGTTTGTGGAAAGTGTAGTTTCGTCACGAGTATTGAAAACAGAAAATTGCAAATACTTAATTGAACTGGTTTTAGACAATTGTAAGAAAAGTAATCCTCTCCGGGGTTCAGATTTGCAAACACAAGTTAGTACCAATCTACTTAGCAGGCAATCACATAGACATAATTGCACATGTTTTAATTGAATTCAGTGAAAATATTAGAACGAGCTATAAAGAAAGCCTATTCAAGTATAATCAGTTTAGATTAACCAATTGAAACCCAACACTCACAATATCCCTGATGTAAAGAAACCTGAGACTGGTGAGACTTGAATAACAATTCGAAATCTACCAAAAAAATTTAAAGCATTCAATCAATTAATAAAGTCATATGGCTTAAGATGCCAATCAAAATTACAAACCAAGGCTAAGCATTCCAGAAAAACAAGTGCATACACAAGACCCTACACCCGGAGAAGATCACAGGTGGATTAGCTACTCATACTCATCACAAATATCAAAACTAATGTTATGGGACTTACAAGCATCAAACTTGATGAACAATTGACTCAAGAACAATGAAAATCGCCTTCTTGGAGCTCTGGAACGGCTGGAATTGAATGAATCGATAATGGGGGCTACCAATGCATATAACCTAAATTAGGTCAAAAAATCCCGTAAAAGCAACTCTTCGCATACCGCGAAGGAAGGTAGGATGGTCCTTCACGTACCTCGAAGGACAAAATAGTCGCGCGCCCAAAATTGGTTTTCGAGAAGTTCGCGTGCCGTGAACATGTACTCCAAACTCTTCGCGTACCGCGAAGAGTAGAATTTCCACATTTCCTTCTTTTACTCTTTGATTCTTCCAGCGCTCTTTCTATCTCTTGATTAACTCTCGTTTCCCGCTCATTTAGCACATTAACCTGGAAAGCACACTTAAACCAAATACAAACAAAAAACCACTCAAAGTACAAAGCTAAAACACTTAAAAACCATATAAAACTACACATTAACCCGAGTTTATTTAACACTACATCACATCCCCACACTTACTCTTTTTTCGTCCCCAAAAACAATCTGCAATGGAATCATAATTGGAACCTACTTTCAACTCTCATTCATTTAACAGCTCAAATATACTCACGCGTTAATTGTAACAATTAGTATTTCGATCCGATTAAACCCAACCACTGACTCATCAAGTCCCCGATTATGTGATCTACTATCCTATTCATTACCAAGTCAACAGTCTATCTATGGGTCTCACACTCAGAAAGCTACAGCTCAGCCTAATCCCATCTCAAGGTCATGTTTAGGCCCGGGATAAACCATATAGATTTTCCCATCATTGTAAACAATGATTTATATGTTTTAAAAATTCAGATGGAAAATGGATCAATGGATGAATGATACGAGCTTTTATTAACATTCTATGTTTAAACCATACCCAGTGGTGCTTCAACCAAGTTGGAACTCAGCGTGTGGCACATAGGCTGCAGTTTTAGCAATGAAGCACATAAGAGTCAACTTAGTGGTGTTTCAATCAGGCTGGAACCCGACGTGTGACACATAAGCGAAACTTATGCTCTGAACTTAATTAATTAAGCTCATGCAATGATGGATTATAGAATGCACGCGCCACCACTTCCGGATTTATTCTCATAAAAAGGAAGCGGCGTGCCAAAGAATTTCAAAAACATATAACTCTTTGTTTATAATGGCACCTATCACCCTATATTGACAGTTTCAGCCTTACCATTACCCCTAAGATGAGAACCCACAAGATACACTACCAGGATGTTTAAGCTCTTACAGTCGGCTGGGTCTACCAAAACGTTACAAGTTATACGCGCTTTCTATATATTATTATTCATTTAAATTCCACAAGCAGTTCCAATTCTATATATCATTTTCCATGTAATTGTAAAAATTCTAATTCAAGGACATTTTTAAATTTTTTTTTTAATTTTTAGGTATTTTCTAAAATTTTTTTGACTATACAGACTCATACTACAAACCTAAACTACGGTCTCCCCTCCCACACTTGAACGCTACATTGCCACCAATGTAGGATGAAAGACACTAAAAAGAAGTATACAAAAATAAGAAAAACTTAGCTGTGTGACTACCTTCAATTCCAGCTCAGACGATCGTATAGCATTTCATTCACGATCGTCTCCAACATCTGCTAATGGATGCCTTTTACAAGAACCGCAAGCTCTGAATATCACCACCCAGATGGATATTGAGTACGGGTGAATCAATCTAAACCTGCAAAGTGAAACTCGAAAAAAACCCAAGAGCATCAAACTGACTCAATGTATAGACTCGATAAAAACTAAAAGACCCTACGGACTAGACACAACTCAAAAATACAAAAGAAATGAAATTAGGTAAAAGGACCTCATGGGAGGCTCTTCGCGTACCGCGAAGATCAGGGGGAGCCATCTTCGCGAAGATGTGACAAATTGACCCGGCCAACCCCAACCCTTCGCGTATCGCGAAGAGTTAGGATGATGTCTTCGCGTACCGCGAGTGACTGATGTTCACAGAAAGTTTTGGGAAATTTTGTACTTAGAAAAATATTCACTCTCAAAATCCCATTTTTTCAACTTTTTTCAAAAACAAGTTCCAACACCCAAACCATATGCATACATACCTGGAACATTGTTCTTGATGATTTTCCTTGCCAATATTGTCACGAATCCCTGTCAAAACTTAGAAAAACACACAAAAACCTATCGAAAAAATACACATTTCTACAAACTCTATAAATGATGCCCCACCCACCCCCCCAGGAAGTTGTGCATTGCCCTCAATTGCACTCATGCGAGCCATGATTTCCTCAAAGACGTCCCCACACTTGGCAAGTTGCACACAAAACAAAGAAAACCAAGAAATAAAGTCCTAACTCACTTTCGTAGGAATCACGATTGCATTTAGCGCATGCAACAAGCCTTTTAAACCCCTCGGTAGCCTGAGAGAAAGAGTTTAGTCTCGTGAGGGTTTCTAGAGAACACACCCACAACGTTCATTTAACTAGACAAGAATAAAACAAACATACCTTATGCTGCCTCCCAAGAGAGCTAAGTTTAACGTCTTCAGGCAGACGTGTTACCTGATGTTTCTTTACCTCTCATCCTCTTCATCCAGAGTGCTCAAGAAGAAGCTCTCAGATTGCTTATCTGGCCCATTGATGTCATTTGCTTCCAGATATGGTTTCAGACGATGTCCATTCACAGTTTGCCTCAGATGATCATCAAAGTCCTCAATTTCTATGTCTCCAGAGTCACCTACCCGGGTAACCAAGTAGGGACCCGTCCACTTGCTCTTTATCTTACCACGGAAAAGTTTCAACCGTGAGTTGAACAGCCCCTTTTGTCCAACTACAAAGGTTTTCAACCGGAACTTTGCATCATGGACCTTCTTCATCTTATCCTTGTATGCAGATACACACTCATAGGCTTCATCCCTTAATTTTCAACCAGAGCTTTGCATCATGGGCCTTCTTCATCTTATCCTTGTATGCAAATACACACTCATAGGCTTCATCCCTTAATTCTTCCAACTCACTCAAACTCAACTGTCTTTGTTTACCTACAGTATCATAATCAATATTAGCATGGTTAATAGCCCATAATGCCCGATGAGCTAACTCTACAGGTAAGTGACATCCCTTCCCGTAAAACAACTGGTATGGTGTAGTGCCAATAGGTGTCTTATATGCAGTACGGTATGCCCACAAGGCATCATTCAGTTTGTTTGACCAATCCTTGCGGTCAGCCCGTACTGTTTTTTGCAAAATTTCCTTGATCTGCCTATTGCATACCTCCACTTGCCCACTTGTTTGTGGGTGATATGGAGTGGCAATCCGATGGTCCACGCCATAGCGTTTCAGTAGTTTTCCAAAATAGAAGTTCTTAAAATGAGATCCCCCATCACTTATGATCACACGGGGAAGCCCAAATCTTGAAAAAATGTTTGGCTGAACAAATTTGCAAACCACGCTATGGTCATTTGTTTTGGTGGCAGTTGCTTCAACCCACTTTGGCACATAGTCAACTGCCACCAATATGTACAAATTGCCAAACGAATTTAGGAATGTGCCTATGAAGTCAATTCCCCAAACATCAAATATATCAACTACAAGGATTGGCTGCATGGGCATCTCATTCCTCTTTGTGATGCTGCCCATCTTTTGGCAATTTGTACACGTCCTAGAAAACTCATAGGCATCCTTAAAAATAGTAGACCAAAATAGCTCGCATGATAGTATTCGGTGCCCTGTTTTTTGGCCACTAAAATGGCCACCACACGCATATGCATGTGCAAGATCTAACACCGCTGGGATTTTGATTCGGGGATGCAGCGTCTGATCAGTTTATCTGCTCCCACTTTAAACAAGTCTGGTTCATCCCATATGTATTGCTTGGCCTTAACCAAAAATTGATTCTTCTTCTTCTTTGACCAATGCTCAGGAATAGTACCTGCAGCCAAATAGTTAGCAAGATCAGCATACCAAGGTTCTGAAGAAGCAACAGACATTAAGTATTCATCAGGGAATTATTCATTGATCTCATGAGTAACATCCTCCTCTTCCATCTGAATTTGGGACAGGTGATCAGCCACCGAATTCTCACAACCCTTCTTGTCCCTGATTTCCAGATTAAATTCCTGCAACAAAAGGATCCACCTAATTAACCTGGGATTGGCATCCTTTTTCGCCATCAGATACCACACTACAGAATGATCAGAGTAGACAATTACTTTACATCCCCAAATATAAGACCGGAATTTATCTAAAGCATAGACGACTGCAAGCAACTACTTCTCTATTGTGGTGTAATTAAATTGAGCACCAGAGAGGGTCTTGCTTGCATAATATATGACAACCGGTTTCTTATCTACCCTTTGACCCAACAAAGCCCTGACTACATAATCACTTGCATCACACATTATTTCAAAAGGAAGGTTCCAGTCTGGTGATTGCAAGATCGGGGCTTATTGTTAGGAATCATGGTACCATTTTTAACTTTTAAAATAATAATTATTTAAACCTTTTAAATAAATAAATCAGATATATTTTAGCGAACACGATTTAATAGTACCTTTGCCAGATCAGATCTGGATTCCTTTCAGTGATCCGACTATATGCGTATAAAAAATATTAAATAATCAACCAAAGGGTGTTCTAGGATAATACCTTTGACGATAACCAGATCAGAACACCTAAGTACAACGAACGTCGTACACGAAATACCCGTAGCAAAATGTCAAACGGTTGCGCAGAGGGGAACCCGGTCACAGCGGTGGAGGCTTGCGACGACAGCAAGGGGTTCCGGCAGTGGAGGCCGCTTCACACCGGGGCATGGCGGTGGAGGTGGTCGGCCGAACTCACAAAGAGAGGGGGTGGGGGCGCCGATTTTAGGTGTAGTGGGATTAGGTTAGGGTTTTGATTATTATGATATATTTATAACCATCATATTTACACACTGGTCACCTATGATATTAACACTTAATACCCTAGTAATAATTAATCTTTAATTATTAAACCCTTGTATTTTACTAACCATATATAATCAGTAAAATCTAATGCTTAAATGTTTAACTGATTAAACATTTATTCTCCATAAATAATTAATTAATCAGATAATTAATTATCTCAATCTCCGATAAATATTTCTCTAAATATTTATTCACCATTTATTATTTCCGTCTTTCGTGAATAATATTTAACAATTAAATATTATATATTTGTTCGTTGCCTAAGGTGTAACTCTTTGGATCGTACCTTAATAGTAACGTTGACTTAATTGACGATCGGACATCATATATCCAACACTTATACCAATTGTTCTTTTAACACATTAAAAGCAGTTACACATTCTTTGTTAAAATCAAAAGGAAGATCTTTCAAAAGCAAGTTACATAAAGGTTTTGTGATGACACTAAATCCCTTAATAAACCTTCGGTAAAACCCGGCATGCCCTAGAAAAGAGCGCACACCCTTGACATTGATCGGGGGAGGTAACGTTGAAATAACACTGATTTTAGCTCTATCAAGCTCAATCCCCCGACTCGACACTACATGCCCCAAAACAATACCCTCTTGAACCATAAAATGGCTCTTCTCCAAACTTAGGACCAGATTCATTTCCACACACCATTTTAAGACCTTAGACAATTCATTCAAACACAATTCAAATGATGAGCTAAAAAATGAAAAGTCATCCATAAAGCCTTCAAGGGACTCCCTGACCATGTCCGAGAATATACTCATCATACACCTTTGAAAGGTGGCCGGGGCATTGCACAGCCCAAATGGGATTCGCCGGAAGGCAAAAGTACCATAAGGGCATGTGAAGGTGGTCTTCTCCTGGTCATCAGGATGGACGGCTATCTGGTTATACCCTAAATAACCATCTAGAAAGCAATAAAATTTCTGACCTGATAGCTTCTCAATAATTTGGTTAATAAAGGGCAAAGGAAAGTGATCCTTTGATGTAACAACATTAAGTTTTCGGTAATCAGTACACACACGCCACCCGGTTACCGGCCGAGTGGCAATCTGCTTACCATGCTCACCTTTCACTACCTGTATGCCTGCTTTCTTGGGCACTGTTTGGTTCGGACATACCCATGGACTGTCAGAGATGGGTAGATGATCCCTGCATCTAGCCACTTCAAAACTTCTTTCTTGACTACTTCGCGCATGTTGGGATTTAATCTACGTTTTGTATCCCGTGCAGGTCTTGCATCTGCACCTGTGATGATCTTGTTCATCACAATAGATGGACTAACACCTTTTAAATCAGTAATGGTCCACCCAATTACAGCTTTGTAATCCTGGAGCACCTTCAGTAGTGCCTCCTCCTGCTCTTCTTCCAAGGTGGATGCAATGATAACCGGAAGAGTTTGATCATCCCCCAAGAATGCATACTTGAGGTGCTTGGGTAGATCTTTTAATTCCACCTTTGGGGGGCTCACAAGTGATGGTTTCATCCCCGAATCAATCCCGATAGGCAGACTCTCCATAAGATGAGTCCATGGAGGTCTACCCTCTTGCATTGCCATAGCTTCCCCAATCTTTTCCTCTTCTTCCGATTCATGCTCTAGTTCCTGTTCAACCCTGTCACACACAAAGCAAACCTCTGTGGAGTCTTCCTTAGAGTGAGGATGACATCCTTCAATGATGTCTGCCATGAAGCATTCATCACTAGACAGAGGGTCAGATTCATTGGAAAAAATATTTAGACGAACCCTTCTATTACCAAAGGTCATGTCAACTGTGCCTAAGCGACAGTCAATCAAAGAATAGGATGTGGCTAAGAAGGGTAGACCCAAAATCACTATTGGTTGCGTGACCTTTTTAGACTGCACATAATCAAGAACTAAAAAATCCACCGGATAATAAAAATGGTCAACTTTTACGATCACATCACGAACTATCCCTCTTGGGAGTTTAGGGGTCAAATCAGCCAACACCACGGTGGTATTGGCTCGACCAAGTGGACCAAAATCATGTTGATCGTAGGAAGGATGCTCACACTCGCTCCAAGATCCAATAACGCCTTGTTCATTTTAAAATCACCCACTTGTATAGAAATTATGGGCGCTCCTGGATCTTGGAGTTTTGGTGGAAGAGCACCAGTTAAAATTACACTGACTCGTGCATTTAAATCAAGCTTTTGAGGAATTTTATTGTGCCATTTTTGAGTGCACAAGTTTTTAAGATATTTAGCATAAACTGGAATTTGTTTGATTGCATCAAGTAGGGGTAGATTAATTTTTACTGTTTGAAGATCTAAATTTCCTCTTGTCGAGGACCCCTTTTGTTACTAACCCCCTGCTTACCTGAATTCACTAAAGCTGAAGGGAATGGCACCACAGGAGGCACTGCCTCCCCCTCATTAACAGTTTGTGTTTCTTTTGAAAAAGATTTTTCATTTTGATTTTTAAAAGCAACACGTTTAACCGGAATCGGCTCTGGCTTATCATCACTGATCTCATTTTCATCAATGTCCTCCACCACACCGTCAACAAAGGTTGGTGGAGGAGAAACTTTGTTATCATACACTTTACCCCTACGAATAGTACTTACTTGACCAACGTGGCTGATGTTCGTGTTCCTGCTCCACGAAGCCTGATGAGATGGATTACCTATGTGTCACTGGGAAGCCTCCCATTGTTATTCCTCAAATCAGCCATATCAGTGGCTAACTGTCCCATCTGAGTAGTCAAAAATTGGATTGACTTGTCACGAACTTCATCAGATTGGTTTTTCTTTTGCAAATCCTATTGGATGGCCGTCAGAATATCCATCATCTCATTCCCACTAGACTGATTAGAAGATCCAGATGATTCTCCTTGCTCATTCTGCCTTTGATACCCCTTTTGATAGTTACCTTGATTGTAGTTTTGGTTCCGGGGTGGAAATCGTTGCTGATTTCTCAGTCCACTTCCTCGAAAATTCGGATTAGCTTGATTGGATGCCTCCCCATAGCAAAAGTTGGGGTGATTCCTGAGGCCTGGGTGATAGGTGTTGGAATTCATGTCATAATTCCTACCACCCCCTTGAATGTAGTTGACATCCTCAAACTTTCCTCCTATACCCGTGCAAGTAGCACCATTATGCCCTGATATGCCCTAAATTATACATGTTTTGTATGCATATTAATCCCCATATTATGGTACTAATTGAATAATAACCTTGCAATTGATACTTAAAACGTTTATATTTTGTAATTGTAGGTTATTTGATGTTGAAAAGATAAAAAAAGATGAAACCAGTAAAAAATACTAAGAAATCAAGCCTTTTGGAAGACCATTCCCGAGCTTTGACCCCCCCCAAGAAGTCAAAATTGGACAACAAGAAGTCAACCAGCAGCCTAAAGATAAAACTGGGCAGCAGGGGAGGGATGCACGGCCGTGCATCCCAATGCACGGGCGTGCATTGCCCAACCTTGCTCCCTAAGGACCAGTACACTGTCCTGTGTACCCTGTTTGATTCCCGAGGTGTTTGCACGCCCGTGCATTACTCATTTTGAGGCCTATAAAAAGGAGGCTTGGGTTCTTCATTCCACACACCACACCAGACCTAAAGACACTATCCAGAGAGAGTATTTCATAGTTTAGAGTAGAGAATAGAGAGTAGAGAGGCTCCTCCTCTTTTTCCGTAATAGGGGAGCCTACGAAACTCAGCGTTACACTAGTTAGTATGGCTATTCGTGGCTAAACTCTTTGTATTGCTAGGGTGAAGATGAAGTTTGGTGCATGTTAATGTTTAACGTATTAATCTAGTGGTATGTTTATGTCTTTAACTATTTGTTCTTAAAACCACCTCTTGGTGGGCTTTTTATTGTTGTCTAAATCTGTCTTTATATTTGTGATTGTTCTTGATTTTCAAGTGTAAGCCCGTAAAACCTTTTTAATCAAACTTCTTTTGATACTTGTACGTCTTTATACAATTAGAGATTGATAAGCCAAGGCTTGGTCAACACTAGTAAGAGCGTACGTCTTTATACGAACTTATTATGCGACCAAGAATTGGTGAACTCATGTTGGGAACGTACGTCTTTATACCAAAGAGTTGAGGGTAACGATGTCCCTATCTGGTAGTCCTACCATTTTATGATTAAAGATTATAATTCGTGAATCAAATTCTGTGAGGACGAGGCTCTAGCGGTGACCCGGGTCACACATTTGTATTAGTCATACCACTGGATTAGTCAAGTTAACATTATCACGTACCAAGCGGATTCGAAGCCCAAAGCAATACTCTTCGTGACCAGATCATTTCCGAGATATTTACTTTCCTGCTATTTACTATTCTGTTATTTATATTCCTATTACACACATCACGCACGTTTTTACTTTTCTGTTATTTACTTTACCGTCATTTACTTTTCTGTCATTTACTTTTCTACTTCACAAGCACACAAAACCCACTCACCAATTAAACCGGCTAAATGATAACAAAAGTTGAGTATTGGAACTCGACCGTGTCCATTGGTTCGATACTTGGTTCTTACCTAAACTATATTACGCTGCTATAGGTACAATTGCCTATTGTGTGTGTTTTAAGTTTGAGTATTCATCATTTTAATTATAAATTTAAAACCTGATCTCGTGAAACCAATATTATCATTTAATATTTACAACTTAATCACGTGCACATCATGCCCCAATTCACCACACCGGTCACATAACTCATATTGCTGACCCCCGGTGCCCCAATTCGCCATCTGTTTCTCTAATTTCTCCAACCTACCTGATTCAGAACTCTGATTATCCACCACTCTTACTACCGAGTGCCTTTCCTGTCTTGAAGATTGGGCCTTCCTCTTGGATGTTCTTGCCATCTTCTCTAAATTATCCCAGTCTTCATCCTCAAAATTGGTACCAAATGTGCCATTAGAAATAGAGTTGAGGTCACGGGCATCATCATCTGTCAAGCCTTCATGGAAGGCATTCAGTATCTCCCATATTTGCAGACCATGATGTGGGCAGTTCTTGATCAACATCTTGAATCTGAGGAAGGCCTCATGAAATAGTTCC
This sequence comes from Smallanthus sonchifolius, assembly GCA_023525975.1. Classification (NCBI taxonomy): domain Eukaryota; kingdom Viridiplantae; phylum Streptophyta; class Magnoliopsida; order Asterales; family Asteraceae; genus Smallanthus; species Smallanthus sonchifolius. The sequence goes on along the minus strand of CM042028.1, from coordinate 11,589,373 downwards.
CCCGACCGCTGTTGAAAATTTCGGATGTTCTTCCTAGCATCACTAGTCCTTTGATTAGTGTAAAACTCATCCAAGAACTGATGCTGCATATCACCCCAAGTGTAAATAGATGCAGACGGTAAAGAGTGGAATCATTGTTGAGCCTAGTCTTCCGGTGTTAATTGGAAGAGTACCAATTTCACATCATCCGGTGTAAAGCACTCAGATGCAAGTAGGGCTCCTCTATTCCTAACCCGTGATACTTAGGAAGGTTCTGGATGGACTGTAAGCGAACCTTAACAGATCTACCATGTTGCTGTGGAATAACCACCGGTGATGGATTGTAAGCAATGGCAGGACGGAAGTGGCTCTCAATTCCCCTAACAGGGCCCCTATCATGCCTCCTCAGAATGCCTCCCGGATTGTCAAAAGGAGGGACCACATTCCTAGGATCAGGTCTTCCCTGTCTATTCACAGGCTATTGTTGTTGTGGGATTAGGACTGGAATACCTTGATGAACTGAATGAGGTTGAAAATTCTGTTGTGGATACCTGTTATCATACTGTTGCCCCCTGTTCCCCTCATTCTGAACACCTGTATCATCCCTTCTTTGAACTGGCAACCTGACCCGTTGGTTATCCATCCTGTTGGATTCTTCATTATCATTCTCATACCCCTCAAACTCGTCATCATAATCCCATGTTTCATCATCAAAGTCTAAACCTGAAGTGTATGGATGAAAGCCCGGTGGAGGGGTTGATTGAAATAGGGAAGGTTTAGTTACAAGTGGTTGTGATGTAGGTGGTATGTTATCCGGCACTATCCTCATGTATGGTGAAGAATAATGAGGTTCTGGTTTGAAGTTAAAGGGTTGGCTTACTTGTGGTGGAGGTTGACCAAAGTTGGGTAGTGGTGGGATTTGACTGGTGGATTGGTCATGAGTTCCATCTGTCCTTGGAGGTGGAACAGATGGTGAGAACACACCCGAAGTGCGCTGCTGTTCTGGTGGAAGCTGGCCTGCAGAAGGCAGGTCAGTTTGCTTGCCTGGATCCTGTTGATTTTCCATCTTAACGGGAGAAGTTACTACTTTGTTTTCTCTGTGAAGAACCCAGTTATGACGAGCAGTCTTCTCAATTTCCGGATCAAACAGTAGTGGTGAAGTTTTCCTGGAGTGTCTTGTGTGATGCATGCAATTAAAGCATCACCTGCACAACATAAACAAGAAAACCCTGTGTAATACTGAACTAAACAAAAGAACAGAACAAAAATTAAAAACAAGAATTTTGGTTTTTTATGATTTGAAACAAAATAAAAACTAAACACCTTGCGCACTAACTCCCCAGCAACGGCGCCATTTTGATCGATTTCGTTTGGTCGGTCAAAAAATTAGATTTTTATAGTAATTGGGAAGTCAAGTCGTCTCCACGAGGAGTTTGTGGAAAGTGTAGTTTCGTCACGAGTATTGAAAACAGAAATTTGCAAATACTAAATTTAACTGCTTTTAGACAATTATAAGAAAAGTAATCCTCTTCGGGGTTCAGATTTGTAAACACAAGTTAGTACCAATCTACTTAGAAGGCAATCACATAGACATAATTGCACATGGTTTAATTGAATTCAGTGAAAATATTAGAACGATCTGTAAAGAAAGCCTATTCAAGTATAATCAGTTTATATTAACCAATTAAAACCCAACCTTCACAATATCCCTGATGTAAAGAAACCTAATACTGATGAGACTTGAATAACAATTCGAAATCAACCAAAGCAATTTAAAGCATTCAATCAATTAATGAAATCATATGGCTTAAGATGCCAATCAAAATTACAAACCAAGGCTAAGTATTCCAGAAAAACAAGTGCATACACAAGACCCTACACCCGGAGAAGATCACGGGTGGATTAGCTACTCATACTCATCACAAATATCAAAACTAATGTTATGGGACTTACAAGCATAAAACTTGATGAACAATTGACTCAAGAACAATGAAAATCGCCTTCCTGGAGCTCTGGAACGGCTGGAATCGAATGAATAGATAATGGGGGCTACCAATGCATATAACCTAAATTAGGTCAAAAAAATCCCGTAAAAGCAACTCTTCGCGTACCGCGAAGGGCAAAATAGTCGCACGCCCGAAATTGGTTTTCCAGAAGTTCACGTGCCGTGAACATGTACTCCAAACTCTTCGCGTACCGCGAAGAGTAGAATTTCCACATTTCCTTCTTTTACTCTTTGATTCTTCCCGCGCTCTTTCTATCTCTTGATTAACTCTCGTTTCCCGCTCATTTAGCACATTAACCTGGAAAGCACACTTAAACCAAATACAAACATAAAACCACTCAAAGTACAAAGCTAAAACACTTAAAAACCATGCAAAACTACACATTAACCCGGGTTTATTTAACACTACATCAGTATACGGAGGCACGGGCGTGCTTCCCCCAAATCCAGCCCAAAAATAAAGGCTCAAGCCTCCTCATTTCACAAGCAACATTGGATAGAGTTCCTATGGCCTTTTCCACGAGAATAGCAGAGAGAGAGATTTAGTCATTTCACTCAAGATCAAGAAGAATTCATAATCACTACACTTGTCTTTGGTTTGATTACTTGTTTTCGTTCCATGATTTATATATCAACTAGTGTTTGTGTATTCATTTGTATGGCCAGTAGTGGCTAGTCTTCTTGTATCACTTGGGTGAAGATGAAACTTGGTGTAAATTAATATTTTGATTTAGTAAAATGGCGTGTTTATGTTTTGTCGGTTATTCTGGACTATGATCATCCTTTACTGATGTGACTGCTCGGTCTTTAATCATTAGAGTCTTAAATCTTGTGAGTGTCTTGAGCAATACATATTGTTTAAACATTCATTGAAAGTTGTACGTCTTTATACAAGTCTTTGATAGTATACTAGGCTCAGTTGGTAAAGAATTAAACTTTGGTTGGCTGGGGTTGGGTACTCAAGCAAAGAATTTTGAGTCTTAGTTGGACCTTGTGTTTTGTATCGGTATTTCCTCTATCCTCTTGTCTTTGGCTCGCAAAGGACCTCTAGTGGGAGCCATGGAGTTCAAGGCTTCTGGTGGAAGACATATTTATGTAAAGTATGTTGTAGTCATGATGTCTTTATTCCGATCTTGCGGTGGCTAGCGTGTCTTATCATTCTAGCTTTTCAATAGATTGAGGGTCGCGATAACCCTACTTGGGAACTGTAACATCCCGAAAATAACGACAAAGTAATAAACGGGTTTTCATGTGAATATACGAAATAAGTAAACAAGAGGAACAAACCGGACTGAGAATGGGCCGGCTATGGGCCTGTGCAAGTTGGGCTCAAGGGAGGGAGCCTCTCCCTTAAATACCCCAAAGCCTCATTCTCCCTCAATTTCACCAATCCTAGAGAGAGAAAGTGTTGGATTTGCTCAAGATCGCACCAGCTCGTTTCTCCATCGCTCGTGAGTGGATTCTCCGACTTAGTAGCTCGAAAATGGTAACGACTCGACCTAGATCTGAGTTTTTAGTTATTTTGGGGTTTTCGGGTTTTGATTAAAAATTCGACACTTTTACGTATGGAAATTCAAAATGAACATACATCTAGCTTCATTAATGATAAACGAACGTTTTTAACGTAAAAAGATCGGATCTTGATGAACTCAGATCCGCATGCAGAAAATAGGGTTTTGTGGGGAAGAAGACAGCCCGCAGGGCGAACTTATTAAGTTTGCTGGGCTTTGGAGAGGCAAACTTGATAAGTTCGCTAGGTTACATCGAATCTGTCAAGTTCGCTATAAACAAGTTCGCTAAGGCATTAACGGTGCGAACCTGTTAAGTTCGCCGGATAAGTTTGCTTGGCCTATATCAAGCGAACTTAGCCTAAGTTCGCTTATATGTTCGCTTAGGTTATAAAGGGGCGAACTTATCCTTAAGTTCGCCTAAGTCAGCATAGTTAAACTGTTAAAGTCGGGATTGGTCTGATGGGTATTTAACTAATCAATTCAGATCATGCGTGACGTTTGTTGGACCTTATTAGGATAACCCGAGATTAGCTTACCAGGTGAGTTCTAGAGCCCTACTTTTAATGTTTTGAATTATGTTTTGGGTTGGTGTGCATACTTACGAAATGATGTTTTATGAAATGATGTTTATGAAAGGGAAGTTGAAATGTGTTTATGAAATGTTTTTTCAAATGAAGTTTACGAAATGTTTACAAATGGAATGTAATTCAATAAAACGTGTGAATGCTTTAACTGAAATGATGTAAAGGAAGTAAAGGTTTTTATGAAAGTCACAAAATGAACGAATCTGCCATGAATTCCTTTGGTAATTGAGGTATGTATGTATGTATGGGTCTTACTTTTATAGGGGCCTTTCTGGCTGGCTAACGGTTGTACAACTGGGTGGATAAAGGGGTGACGACGGTCATCACGGGGATTACCGGGATCCCTAATGAAGGCACTATTTCCCTGTGAGGGAACCGTGCTTAAGGTGAAGGTACGTGCTATCATTTGGGACGCCTTGCCTAAGGGGAATTGATGGTTACGAACGGATAATGGTGGGTACGGGTGCTATATGAAGCATCATGCCCAAATAAGGAATTGACGGTTACGGAAAGGCGCAGAGTCGGTTTATTGTTGACTTATGTTTAATGTTATGTTATTGCATGTTTTATGTATGATTTTATTACAAATGAATGAGTGTTATGTTTTGGCAAACGTTGATGATAAAGTTTTATGTAAAGCTAGAACTCACCAACGTAGCTGACTTTTAGTATGCACATTCAGATTAAGGACAGGTACGGGTATGGACGGTGATGCTTGGCAAATGAGGAAAAGTTACCCGGTTGATATATGAAGTCTGGCATCCCGTTACGTTTATGTTATGGATAATGTTTATGTTTAAGACAATGTTTGTGATGTATGAATGATGAACAATTTTCAATTTGTGTTGAAATGAATTGTTTCGATGCGTTAATTGATATTCAGGTTTAAGAACTGTTTGTTTATAAGTAATTCCAACAAATGAGGCCTCCCGGGTTTGGGGCCTTACAAGAACCTATCTATTTTATTACTATAAAGCATAAACTAGTCAATTTCAGTATTTTCAGTTCATCATGTAGTGGCTTTGAGGTGGTTGAGGTAAAACTCAACACGTTTAAGACTCAATCCGTTACTAAAAAGCATATACTCGACCCGTCTTATATATCCAAAGTTGTTCACATGATCAGTTACTACGGTACACCTGTTACAAATGATACCATAAATCAATACAAAAATTAAATTCCAATATGTAATACAAATACAAGCTATATATTGCAACACGTACTAAACAATTACAAAAAAAAAATCACTAGTCGTCAGAAGAATGATCTGACAAAAGGGGCTCATATTCGCTTTCTATTTCTTCATAGGTGCCTTCATCATCTTCTTCCTCCTCGCCGGCATCCTTATCATCATCATCATCATCATAGACTTCCATTACTTCTCCCGTAGAAAGACAACTGGTTGGATATCTTGATTCACATCTATATATGTTGAAGGGTTTACCCTTTCATTGATTTGAAAAATACTTCGTTGTCACCATTGGGTACTTGACCAACACATTTTTCTAGCTCACATGTCCCTCTTGGCCTCGTCTTGATTACTGCCCACCAATTTTTCAAATCATTTGATGTCGAAGGATACGGTGCATAAACGATTTGTTCTACTTATGATGCTAGATTAAACGGGTAGTTGGTCTTTAGTTTTGATTTGAATTTGATATTGACCAAACCATGTTTTTGGTCCACTCTAACCCCATGGCCAATATCATACCATCCACACTTAAACATCACAACAACGCTATGACCAACATCAAGGCTATAATATTCCACCTCTATAACCTCTTTAAGCATTCCATAATAGTCACACTCTTGCTTATTGTAAGAAGCTCCCCTCACACAAACGCCACTATTCTACGTGACCCGCCCGTTAGCATGTGCTGCTGTATGGAAATTGTATCCATTTACATGATAACCCTTGTGTGACAAAGCAATATGGGCCGGAAGGTATGCTACAACTTACAATTCAGGGGGTTCGTTGGTTGTTGGGTGATTAAGCTAGAAATAAAGAAAAGACACTAATTAGTTCATTAATGCTCACATACACACACACACATACACACACACACACACACATATATATATATATATATATATATATATATGAAGTGTTGTTTGTAATTTTTTAAATATGCATACATACGTGCTTGGTGAACCATGTAGCGAATGATTTTTCCTTGGCCTGTGCATCACTAGCATTTGGATATTTTACATGTACCCGTTCTTCAAACAATTTAACGAAGGAGGAAACATCTATACATTTTAGCAGGACATACGTGTGGACTTGAGAAATCTCCTCATCTGTGAGAATTATCTTTTTCCCGCCTTTAGCGAATAGTCTATGTAACGGTACTTTGAATATAGGGCGTAATAGTTGGATAGCTCATTTTCCAAATTTCTTGGCACCCTGTTATGTCTTGTTTCTATTTGTGGATCAAAATATAGGGCGCAATAGTTGGATAGCTCATTTACCAAATATGCCTCAACCATAGACCCCTCAACCCGTACCTTGTTTCTGATAGTTCTTTTCAATGACCCAAACACCCTTTCATAAACATACATCCATTGATATTAAACGGGACCATAAAGAATGGCTTCATACGTCAAATGTAGTATAAGGTGTTCCATTCAGTCAAAGAAACTGGAAGGAAAGACTTATTCCAACTTGCAAATTGTTACAATATTACTGTTTTGCAATTTTTCCATGTCTTCTTTATGCAAACGTTTTGAACGTATCATACAAAAAAAAGTGCACTGTTTCAGGGGGCTCTTTATACCAGGAATGACTAACGGGAGATAAATATGTTGGGAATCCGTGTACCGGTTTTAACTTTTAAAACAATTTTAATTAATCAAATTAACTATCAAATCAGATTTAAATTATCGGAAGCGGTTATACACGTTATCGTTTCAAAACCGGAATCTCGTTAGTGATCCAATTACACGCGTATAAACAATAAATTAAAATCCAACCATAGCGGGTTAAAGATTATACCTTTGACGATTCCCTGAAGATTCACAGTTCAGATCAACAAGCGTCTCGCTAGTGACTCATTTACGAATCCCGCAATCAAGAAAAACATGTCTTACGGTTTGCGTTACATTCAAGCCACGCAAGAAACCGGCTCGCGATGACAATTGAAATGGACAGCGGCGGACAAGGCCGACGGCGGCGGCGAACGTTCGTGATGGCAGTGGTGGGTGACGGCGACGGCAGGTGGTGGCCGGCGACGTTGATCGGCGACGAGAGGAGGGGGTCGACGGCTTGCCTTGCGAAAGAAGGGAGGTGGAAAAAGTCCTTGTTAGGGTTTTGACTTAATGATGTATTTATAGTTTCCATAATTACAAACTACACCCCTTGGGAATTAACTGTTAACCCCTGGTAATTAACTGTTAATTACTTTTAAACCTCGCACTTTACTATTTACAAATAATTAGTAAATCTCAATCGATTAACGTTTAACTCTTAAACGTTTAAACCTTTCGTCCTTTAATTATTTCACTAAATAATTAATCACTGAATAAACCGCTTAAATATTTCGCTAAATATTTATCCACCGAATTATAAATCCGCGTTTCGTGAACTATAACGTTTACGACTAAACATTATTAATTGCTCGTTGTCCAAAGTGTAACTCTTTGGATCGTACCTCGATAGTAATGTTGATATTATCGATGATCGGACATCCAATATCCAACAATCTCTCACTTGGACGATTCATCAATTAATCGTCTCAACGTAGATAGTGGTGGACGCCTAGCTGCATCTCACTGCCCCTAGAAAGGTATGATGTATTACAATCGTCAACTATTTCCTTATGTTCAAGTAACCATTACTTAACAAATTACAACAGTCATGGCAAACTTATCTAATTATCCTTTCTGTTTAGTGCATCCGTTGAACATGAGACATGGATATTAATCATTTCTCATATATTGTTCAACCATTCTTGTTCTCGTCTCTAATTCAAAGTGGCCAGGCGTTTTACTCCAGTTCGAATTAACAAGGGCGCAAGAATGTCCAACTCCTAATTAAAGGAGAACAGAATTCCTTTGGCCACATACAGCTCCCACTTAACTTCAGATTTATTCTCAATCATACCCTTATTACTGCCTTTTTACAGAACAATGATAGATATGGTCAGAGAACAAACTTTAGTTAAAGTTAGTTCAAATATGTGCCTTGGGTCGAAGGACAGATTGATCTTACCATATTCAAAACTTCTTATGACATAGATCCATGAAGATAGTTTGGAAACGAGTTACGTCCGATATCATTCTTTAATGCATATCTATGAATCTTGATTCTCAACACGTTGAGCTTTCACATTGTGAACTAACCAACCATTCATAATAGTCTTACACTCAGATTGATTCCCGTGAATCTGATTTACTACGAACATTTAGAATACAATATAATATTCAAGGATACTAAAACGCATAAAATATCGAACATAGAAACATTTATTTATAATGCATTTAACCATCAAATCAAAATAAAATACCAATGTAACTATAAAGTTCGAAAGCACCAAATACTAAATTACAAATCAAGCCCATTGTCTAGCAAATCTAAGGCCTATCATAACAGCATGCTTCTCATGTTTAGCTTGAGGCATAGGCTTAGTGAACGGGTCAGCTAGATTCTGATCTGTGTGAACTTTGTTTAACATGATGTCTCCCCGTTCCAATATATCTCTAATATAATGAAATCTCCTGAGTATATGCTTCGTGTTGTGGTGTGACATTGGTTCCTTTACCTGAGCTATGGCATCAGTATTGTCACACAGTATCTTGATTGGTTTCTGAATGCTAGGCATCACACTGAGATTAGCAATGAACTTCTTCATCCAAGCAGCCTCTTTTGCAGCATCTGAAGTGGCAATGTATTCTGACTCGGTGGTGGATTGAGAAACAACGCTCTACTTGGTACTCTTCCAAGTAATAGCTCCACCATTCAGAATAAACTCATATCCCGTTTGAGATCGAGAATCATCTCGATCAGTCTGGAAGCTAGCATTATTACAACATTTAACTGCTAGTTCTTCTTTCAGTCCTCCATACATCAAGAACATATCCTTAGTCCTTCTCAAGTACTTAAGGATGTTCTTCACAGTTGTCCGGTGACTCTCACCAGGATTCTGTTGATATCTACTTGTCATGCTTGACGCGTATGATACGTTCGGTCTAGTACATAACATGGCATACATACTGGAACCAATATCAGAAGCATATGGAACTCATTTCATCTTCTTCTTTTCCTCATCCGATTGAGGGCACTGCTTATTATTCAGCATGGTTCCGTGTGCCATGGGCAACTATCCCCTCTTGGAATCTTGCATTGAAAAGCGTCGAATGACCTTATCAATATATGTACTTTGACTTAAACCTATAAGCCGCTCCGATCTATCTCTATAGATCTTTATTCCTAGAATATAGGTGGCTTGCCAAGATCTTTTATCGCGAAACATTTCCCTAGCCAAGACTTTACATCTTCAACCAGCAATTGACGCGCCTTGGTTATTACCTCATTAGCTGCGTCATTGCCCCAAGCGCAAAGATAAGACTTTACATCTTGTACCATAGGAACATGGTTTCCAATGAGCAGTATGTCATCTACATACAGAATCAGAAAAGTATTGAAGCTCCCACTTGCCTTCCTGTAAACACACGGTTGATCTTCGTTTTTGACAAAACCAAACTCTTTGATTTTCTGGTCAAATCGAAGATTCCAGCTTCAAGATGCCTGTTTCAATCCATAAATGGATTTTTTCAACTTGCACACCTTATTAGGATTCTTTGGATCCACAAAACCTTCCAGTTGAATTTTTTCAACTTGCACACCTTATTAGGATTCTTTGGATTTTTCAACTTGCACACCTTATTAGGATTCTTCCAGATCCTTGTGGTTTTCTCCAATCCCTCGCGCAAGCATTTCCTTCTCCAAGAAGGTAGCGGTGCATTTTATGAAAACCCGGTTTTCAGTAGGATTGTAGAAGTAGTAACCAATTGTTTTAGGGTATCCGACGAAAACAATTTTATCGCCACGAGGTTCCAGTTTATTCGAATATTCACTGGTAATATATGCATTACATCCCCAGACCCTAAGGTATACTTTGGGTTTCTCCCCATGCCATATCTCATAAGGCGTTTTGTCCAGCTTCTTTGTTGGAGCTAGATTAATGATTCTTGTGGCAGTGTCAAGAGCAAAACTTCAGAAGGAGTGTGGGAGGTTTGTACGACACATCATAGATCGAACCATATCTAATAGAGTTTGATTTTTCCTCTCAGACACACCATTAAGTTCTGCTGTTCTAGGTGGAGTAAGTTGTTAAATGATCCCACATTTCTTTAGATGTTCGTCAAACTCTAGACTAAGATATTCACCACCTCGATCTGATCGAAGCGTCTTAATCGTCTTAACCAGCTAATTTTGTACTTCGTTCTGGTATTGTTTGAACATTTCAAACGTTTTATGTTTATGCTTCATAAGATAAACATAACCATATATGCTGAAGTCATCAGTAAATGTGACGAAGCATCTCTCTCCATTCCTAGACATTGTTCTGAATATACCACACACATCAGTATATACGAGTCCTAACAGATCCTTAGCTCTTTGACCGATGCCGAAAAAATGAGCTTTGGTCAAATTACAACTTAAACAAGATTCACATTCATCAAAAGACTCTTGACCGGTGGAATTCAAAATTCCTGCAGTGTGGAGTTTCTTAATGCAATTCTTGTTTATGTGTCCTAGTCGACAATGCCATAAATACGTATCATTGAAATCCAATTTCGTACGTTTAGAGGAGATATTGTATAATGCATTATTATCATGGACTTCTATCTCATATTGTAACGAACCAAAATCCGGGTTTCGTTTTCAAATAATTAAATATTTATATTTAATATTATGGTGGAAATAATATTTTATAAATAAGTTGAAACAAGTGGGTTTCAAGTTTGTAATGGGATTATGTTAGTTTTAACTAACTATAGAACGAAATGGGTAAAATGAAAGTTAAGGGACTGAAATGGTAAATATGGCAAATCTGCCATATTTGACCATGTGAAAGTCAAAATTGACTTCATTTTTTTGGAGTTGGGGTCGTTCAAGAGAAGAGGAAGAAAAGAGAAAAGTGTGTTGAAGCCATTTTCGTGTAATTGAAGCTTGATTAGTGAAGGTTTTGGCTCACACAACACCTTCCTAACATCAAGTAAGTGATTCTCTTCCTCTTGATTTCACCATGTATGTGTTCTTGGTGGGTTTTGGGTGAAATCCGAAAGTTTGTATGCATGTGATGAAATGGTGTTAGATTATTGATAATCTAGCTAAACTAAAGTTAAAGAATGATGATTAACATCTTAGAACCCTTTGATTTTGATTATGAGAAGTTAGGGTTCATATGGTGAAAATTGGGGGTGTTTGGATCATAATGCTAGAATGTTGAATTAATGAAGATTAAGTGTTTTTAAGATGTTAGACACTTGAACAAGCACCAAATTAACTTAATAATAATTTTTGAAAGGAAAATTAGTGTTAAGATTAAGATAATGAAACTCAAGTGGGTGAGTTTGTGGTGAAAGAGGGTGTTTGGTTATGAGGATAACCCAAACGGGTCAATTGGGTTGGAAATGGGGAAATTGAGTTGTGGACTCAATTGTAATAGAATTTTGATGAATGTTAGATTACTAAACTAGGTGAATATGTTTAGGTAATCAAATTGCAAAGCTAGAAGGTGGTGCGGGATCCTCTAACTCAAAAGGTAAGTGCTTTGCACTTACTTAGTAATGATAGGTGGTGGTGATGTTCATATTTGAATTTCATGTTGGTTATTCAAATATCTTATATGTGTTTATTGGTATGTGGATGAAATTAGTTATTAAACCTATATGGTGTGAAAATTGACTTGTGTGGTAAAAGTCAAGTTTTGTATGCATAATGTAGTTGGCTATGTGGTATATGGTCAAACTAAAATGTAGAATATGTTGAATTGGTGTAAATGACTATGTGGTATATAGTTAAGCTAAAATGTGGTATGTGATAAAGTATAGTAATTGACTTATGTGGTGTAAAATCAAACTAAATGTGGTAATTTGAGGAAAGTGACTTATGTGGAATATAAGTCAACCATTGTGGAAAAAATGGTGAAGTCGGTGTAAATTAACTTATGCGGAATATAAGTCTAACCATTGTGGAATATGTTGAATTGGTGTAAATAACTATGTGGTATATAGTTAAGCTAAAATGTGATATGTGATAAAGTATAGTAATTGACTTATGTGGTGTAAAATCAAACTAAATGTGGTAATTTGAGGAAAGAGACTTATGTGGAATATAAGTCAACCATTGTGGAAAAAATGGTGAAGTCGGTGTAAATTGACTTATGCGGAATATAAGTCTAACCATTGTGGAATAATGGTGAGATTGGTGTAATTGACTTATGTGGTATATAAGTCAAGCCATTGTGGAATAATGGTGAATGTGATGTAATTGACTTATGCGGAATATAAGTCTAACCATTGTGGAATAATGGTGAGATTGGTGTAATTGACTTATGTGGTATATAAGTCAAGCTATTGTGGAAAAATGGTGAATGTGGTGTAAGTGACTTATGTGGTATATAAGTCTAGTGTAAGGGGCCTTATTTGACCAAATGGGTGCAAATGGGTCAAATGGGTCAAATGGGTGAAAAGGGTGAAAGCAAGTTGTAAATACTTGTTTGTTATGTTTATATCATTACTAATGGTGTTATGTCAATGTGGTGATGTAGGGAAAGCTCCGAGGTAGGTCAAGGTCAAGTCCAAAGCGTGAAGGGATCTCGTATGCATTTTTGGTGGTTTTAAGGATTTGGGGAAATTACTTGTAATTTGGTGATTTGATCCTTAAACTGTAAATTTGATATTTGAAAACTTGGTTTGGATGTTTGGGGTCAAAACCCAAGTATTGGAAATTTTTGGATGTCAAGTGATTTGATAAAAGTTGAAAAAAATGGCAAGGTTTTGAAACCTGCAGCTGAAGGGAAACTCACTGGAAATTTGGTCCCTCGCGGTACGCGAAGAACCTGGGAGGATTCTCTCGCGGTACGCGAGAGACAAAATCTCCGGTTTTGCCTTTCTGAGTCCCCTCGCGGTACGCGAGAACTTGCAGGGAAGTCTCTCGCGGTACGCGAGAGACCTGGGTTTCCGGGTAAGTATTTTGGGACTCCCTCGCGGTACGCGAGGGAGGTGGCTCATGTGCCTCGCGGTACGCGGGGGTTTAAAAGAAAAAAAAAAAAAAAAAAAAAAAAAAAAATCTTGGGAAATGCTTCCGCTTGTTTAAACGTTTAATTGTCGGTGTTTTAAAAGTGGTGTGTTACAACTTGGTATCAGAGCAATGGTTTGAGGGAATTGGTGCGGGAGGCACTAAACTCAAACCGGATGCTCTTGATATGGGGGAATTGATACGAGAATCCATGAAGGACTTGACTAAGACTCGGAGCTTACGGAAACGAAAGGTTAGTAATGATTTGATAAGGTGGTTATGTATATGGTGTTTATGTATTTGTATGAATGATTGGTAAAGTGTTATGTGTGCCGAAACTTGTCTTGTGATTTGTTATATGAATATGATAATTGCAATTGGGCATAACGTATTATTAAACATGTCTGGCCAATATGATTAATAAGACGAGATGTGCAAGAGTTTTTATGATAACCATATGACAATGAACATTAGCAAGGAGTAGGTGAAGGTGGTTATATGTGTATGTATGTATGTATGTATGTATGTATATGGATGATTAGATGGGGGTAATACATATACACATAGATAAGATATAGTGCCTTAACAAGTGGGTAGATTAAAGACCTATAAGTAGGTAGAACATCTACAACTTAGTTAAAAAAAAAAAAAATTGGTCGGGGAGACTAAGGGGCACTTGTGTAAGTAAAAGAAATGGTGGATGAAAGTCATCTTAAGGACTCAAGTATGTTAGAGTCTAGACGTGTATCACCTCGTGGGTGGAGAGGAACATGGAATAGGTTGGGAGAAAAAGAATGCATCAATCTAGCGGAGAATGGCTAGAGCTTTCTATCATGTTGTATCGATCTTCCTTCAAGGAAGATAGGGCTCTTTGAGGTGATCCTTGGGAGGAACAGTGTGAAGCCTAGAGAGCGGGAAGAACTACGGTTGGTGAACCGAAGTGGAAGGAAAACCTTGTTTTCACAAGAGGGTTCGTGGTGTGCGAACCAAAGGAGTTAAAGGGTGAGAGTTAATCATTGATTAATCTGCAATGAATCACTATAATGGTATTGGCTTTTCAGCAATCCATTGTGATTGAAAGAAGATGCATTACTCGCGATGAGTCGACTTCGGGTCGTGGCGGAGGATTGGTGAATTATTCTTCGTAAGGAGAAAGGCATAAGGGCGTGAAGGCGCATGCATCGGGGGAATTCAAGAGATAACGTTGAATTACCATCGATTACAAGCCATGGTGGGTGGCATAGTGGAAGAGTTCCTTCATGTGCAGTGGACAGCAGAGGTGATCAATAAGATTTCGGGCAAGTGTTTTATGACTGGTCGAAGACGCTCGAATCTTGGAATCATCGAAGAAATGTAGATAGATCGGGTTTCTCGATGCTATCTGTTGACGTTATAAAGGAGATCCTTGCGTATAGGAGTACAACTCAGGTGGAGTCAATTATTAAATGCGCAAGGGAAGGTTGAACACAGGAGATAAGTGGAAAACGAAGAGTAAATGAGAAGTGGCTTCGTGAAAGCCGAAACATTCTAGCTGAGCTAGAAACCCTTTATGGGAAGAAATGTCGGACATTGCTATATATCTGGAGGATAACACTAATGGGGAGAAAATTTGAAATTTGCTTAGGCCTATGGGTCACGCATTTCTAATCACCATAGTCGTGACTGAAGCTTTTCGATCGTTGTGTTTTATGAAAGGCTAAGCAGATCGGTGGATTCGGGCGATCATCATTAAGGGTGTCATAATGTTGATGTTTACATGTTTCAATAACATGAGGTTGTGGATGAAACGATCACATGGATTTTGATCCGATGATTGTAAAAGAGGTGTTGGGTTACTTAGTAACCATATCATTGTCTAGTATGATAAAGGGGTGACGTGTTAATCTGTTCTCATTAGAGACAGTGAAACACGAGGTATACGAACTGGTGTATATACATGGCTTGTGCCATTGACATCAACCGGGGATATAAAAGGGATACTTAGTATTCCAGTTGAGAAAGAGGATTTGATAAGGATCATTGAACCTGTGTGCTTTGTTCTAAAGCACATAAACTTTTCGGTGAAAAGGGAAAATGGAAGAGTGCGTATTGTCACTGACAGTCGGTGATAGGATAAAACTGACTAAAGGTCTCGCGGTATGTGGACTTTTTGGTCAAGGGGTAAATGTTAAAATGTACATTGTACGCAAACGGTGATATACATAGGTGAAATATGTATATAAAGGGGTGAAATGTACATAGGTGGAATGTGTACATAAATGGTGGTTGAAGTCCTAGAACTTCATAAATGATGTTGGAAGTCTTTTGGACTTCACAATTGGTGTTTAAAAAAAAAACGAAGTTTTCGAACTTCAAAGGTGGATTCGGTGATTGAGATCCTTAAATCTCAAAGGATAACTTATGATTAAGTCAATGGAGATACTTAGGGTGTTTGGGTCACGGATAGGGATCTTCCTTCCAGTGTTGTAAAAGAGAATTCAAGTAAGGAAGTTGTCGTATCCTTACTTGAGGAGATCGCATGCTTTATCGGTTAAGAATGGGTGAGTTGAAGACTCGAGCTTCAAAGGGTGTTATGTATGGGCATTGGGATCCTCGAACCCCAAGAGGTATGAATTTGAGACCTTGAGTCTCAATGGGTTGATTGGTAAGGAAGTTTTGAAATTTCCATGTAAGAGGTGGGTGACGTGGGATTAGAACTTGGATTTCCTTAGTTGTCGAACGTGTTGACTACTCGTATAAAGTGGTTCAAAAATCCAAGTATCCCATGGTTAGGAGTGTTGAAATTCAAGTGGAAACTTGACGTTATAAAAGTTCTCCTTTGAAATGAGTGGACTCCATAATACATTTTTACGTGACCATACATGAAAGCGTTAGGAGGATAGAACTGTTGTTATTTCATATGGTGAAGATGAGATTAATGATAAACGTTTTGTCTAAATGAATCAGTGACTATCTTAGATAGTGGATGAGCTAATTGGTGCAAAAAGTAGACAAACTGCATATCGTTGTCAAAGGAACCATTAAAGTGAAGTCATTCATGATGACAATTTCATCGTCTCTTATTGACGAAATTCGAGAGGCTCAAATGTTAGCACTTGTTGGTGACTTGAAGAAAGAGCGGATGGTTGCTTATGTTGATAAGCTTGGTGAAAATAGCATGGGCTTGAAGACATGCTTTGATAGGATTTGGATTCCTAGGTTGTCAAGAGTTTTGACAACTATTTTGGATGAAGCGCATAAATCCAAATATTCTATCCATCCGGGTGTCACAAAGATGTTTTATGATTTGAGGTGTCATTTTTTTGGTGGCCGGGTATGAGGCGTGATGTTGTTAAGTATGTTGAGAGGTGTCTCACGTGCTTAAGAGTAAAGGCGGCGCAAGATCGCCAAAAGTCCTATGCGGATAATAGGAAGCGGGCGATTGAGTTTCAAGTGGGGGACTTTGTGCTTTTGAAGGTCTCTCCTTGGGAATGGGTGATACGGTTTAGGAAACAGGGGAAGTTAAGCCCACGTTTCGTCGGACCGTTTAAGGTGATAGTAAGGGTGGGTGCGGTAGCTTATCGTTTGGAGCTACCGGAGGGACTAAGTAGACTTCATAGCACGTTTCATGTGTCACATTTGCGAAAATTTTGACGGATGAATCTACTTTTGTCCCATTGGATGATATTGTGTTGGATGATAAGTTGATTTATGTTGGGGAAACAGTGGCAATCTTGGATAGAAAGTCGATGCGTTTACGCATTAAAGAGATTAGCCGAGTTTTGGCAAAGTGGAAACATAAGAAAGGAGCGGAAATGACTTGGGAAACCAAGGAAGAAATGCTTAAACATTATCCGAACCTTTTTATGTGAAGTCGGGTTTCGGGGACGAAACCCAAATAAGGGGAGGTGATTTGTAACGAACCAAAATCCGGGTTTCGTTTTCAAATAATTAAATATTTATATTTAATATTATGGTGGAAATAATATTTTATAAATAAGTTGAAACAAGTGGGTTTCAAGTTTGTAATGGGATTATGTTAGTTTTAACTAACTATAGAACGAAATGGGTAAAATGGAAGTTAAGGGACTGAAATGGTAAATATGGCAAATCTGCCATATTTGACCATGTGAAAGTCAAAATTGACTTCATTTTTTTGGAGTTGGGGTCGTTCAAGAGAAGAGGAAGAAAAGAGAAAAGTGTGTTGAAGCCATTTTCGTGTAATTGAAGCTTGATTAGTGAAGGTTTTGGCTCACACAACACCTTCCTAACATCAAGTAAGTGATTCTCTTCCTCTTGATTTCACCATGTATGTGTTCTTGGTGGGTTTTGGGTGAAATCCGAAAGTTTGTATGCATGTGATGAAATGGTGTTAGATTATTGATAATCTAGCTAAACTAAAGTTAAAGAATGATGATTAACATCTTAGAACCCTTTGATTTTGATTATGAGAAGTTAGGGTTCATATGGTGAAAATTGGGGGTGTTTGGATCATAATGCTAGAATGTTGAATTAATGAAGATTAAGTGTTTTTAAGATGTTAGACACTTGAACAAGCACCAAATTAACTTAATAATAATTTTTGAAAGGAAAATTAGTGTTAAGATTAAGATAATGAAACTCAAGTGGGTGAGTTTGTGGTGAAAGAGGGTGTTT
The DNA here is from genome assembly GCA_023525975.1 of Smallanthus sonchifolius. Lineage (NCBI taxonomy): Eukaryota > Viridiplantae > Streptophyta > Magnoliopsida > Asterales > Asteraceae > Smallanthus > Smallanthus sonchifolius. The sequence continues at coordinate 11,571,415 of CM042028.1, read as the reverse complement.
GGTTATGAGGATAACCCAAACGGGTCAATTTGGGTTGGAAATGGGGAAATTGAGTTGTGGACTCAATTGTAATAGAATTTTGATGAATGTTAGATTACTAAACTAGGTGAATATGTTTAGGTAATCAAATTGCAAAGCTAGAAGGTGGTGCGGGATCCTCTAACTCAAAAGGTAAGTGCTTTGCACTTACTTAGTAATGATAGGTGGTGGTGATGTTCATATTTGAATTTCATGTTGGTTATTCAAATATCTTATATGTGTTTATTGGTATGTGGATGAAATTAGTTATTAAACCTATATGGTGTGAAAATTGACTTGTGTGGTAAAAGTCAAGTTTTGTATGCATAATGTAGTTGGCTATGTGGTATATGGTCAAACTAAAATGTAGAATATGTTGAATTGGTGTAAATGACTATGTGGTATATAGTTAAGCTAAAATGTGGTATGTGATAAAGTATAGTAATTGACTTATGTGGTGTAAAATCAAACTAAATGTGGTAATTTGAGGAAAGTGACTTATGTGGAATATAAGTCAACCATTGTGGAAAAAATGGTGAAGTCGGTGTAAATTAACTTATGCGGAATATAAGTCTAACCATTGTGGAATATGTTGAATTGGTGTAAATAACTATGTGGTATATAGTTAAGCTAAAATGTGATATGTGATAAAGTATAGTAATTGACTTATGTGGTGTAAAATCAAACTAAATGTGGTAATTTGAGGAAAGTGACTTATGTGGAATATAAGTCAACCATTGTGGAAAAAATGGTGAAGTCGGTGTAAATTGACTTATGCGGAATATAAGTCTAACCATTGTGGAATAATGGTGAGATTGGTGTAATTGACTTATGTGGTATATAAGTCAAGCCATTGTGGAATAATGGTGAATGTGATGTAATTGACTTATGCGGAATATAAGTCTAACCATTGTGGAATAATGGTGAGATTGGTGTAATTGACTTATGTGGTATATAAGTCAAGCTATTGTGGAAAAATGGTGAATGTGGTGTAAGTGACTTATGTGGTATATAAGTCTAGTGTAAGGGGCCTTATTTGACCAAATGGGTGCAAATGGGTCAAATGGGTCAAATGGGTGAAAAGGGTGAAAGCAAGTTGTAAATACTTGTTTGTTATGTTTATATCATTACTAATGGTGTTATGTCAATGTGGTGATGTAGGGAAAGCTCCGAGGTAGGTCAAGGTCAAGTCCAAAGCGTGAAGGGATCTCGTATGCATTTTTGGTGGTTTTAAGGATTTGGGGAAATTACTTGTAATTTGGTGATTTGATCCTTAAACTGTAAATTTGATATTTGAAAACTTGGTTTGGATGTTTGGGGTCAAAACCCAAGTATTGGAAATTTTTGGATGTCAAGTGATTTGATAAAAGTTGAAAAAAATGGCAAGGTTTTGAAACCTGCAGCTGAAGGGAAACTCACTGGAAATTTGGTCCCTCGCGGTACGCGAAGAACCTGGGAGGATTCTCTCGCGGTACGCGAGAGACAAAATCTCCGGTTTTGCCTTTCTGAGTCCCCTCGCGGTACACGAGAACTTGCAGGGAAGTCTCTCGCGGTACGCGAGAGACCTGGGTTTCCGGGTAAGTATTTTGGGACTCCCTCGCGGTACGCGAGGGAGGTGGCTCATGTGCCTCGCGGTACGCGGGGGTTTAAAAGAAAAAAAAAATAAATAAATAAATAAATAAAAAAAATCTTGGGAAATGCTTCCGCTTGTTTAAACGTTTAATTGTCGGTGTTTTAAAAGTGGTGTGTTACACATATATTCCATTATGAGGCTTTGCAGTAAAATAAAACAAACCATTCAAATATGCAGAAATAAAATCACCATTAAAAGCATATTCAAATCCTTGTTCACACAAAGCAGAAACTGGAACCATATTCCTAGTTAAACTATGTATGTAGCAAACATTGTTCAAAACCAATAGAAAGTAAAAGAACATATTCTCCTGCAGCCTTCACTGCGACTCTTTGTCCATTGCCAACATAGAGCTCCAATTCGCCTTGTTTCAGCTTTCTAACCTTCCTTAGTCCCTGCAAATCATTACAAATGTGAGAACCACTTCCAGTGTCAAACACACAAGATTTACTAGAAAAGAGAAGATATCAATAACGAACATATCTAAGGACTCTCATCCAGAAGATTTCTTCTGTTTTAGCTCAGCTAGCTATTTGGGGTAGTTTCTCTTCCAGTGCCCAGCTTTATCACAATGAAAGCATTTTGCATCCTTTAAAGGTTTCTTCTTGGCAACAACTTTGCCTTTGCCCTTGCCCCTTGTTACTCTTCTTGCCTTTACCTTTGGCTTCAGATTTCTTAACTCGACCCTCCTTGATCATGAGCACTGGACCAGACTTGCTAAAAGACGGTATGTTCATCTCGGTAGTTTTGAGCATCATATGCAACTCCAGGATGGTCTTATCCCAAGAATTCATATTATAGTTCAAGGTGAACTGGTCATATGATTTAGGCAGTGAGTTGAGGATTATATCCCCAGCCAGCTTATTGCTTAAGGGAGACTCAAGACGTGCTAATGATCAATGTAACCCTTCATCTTCAACATGTGAGTGCTGACCGAAGAACCTTACTGCATACGACAACTGATAAGTGATCTCACCACTTCAAGGCGCTCATGACGAGCTTGTTGCTGGAACATTTCGTATATTTGCTTGATCATGTTGTATGCTGGTTGATCAACCAGATTCTTCTGAAGTTCTGGTATCATGGATGTCAGCATTAAGCAGGAGACCTTGATAGAATCATCCACATGTTTTTCCCAGGTCTTATGAGCAATGCCCGTAGAAGTAGCAGGTTCTTCGGTAATTAGTCCTTCAAGAACATACATCTTGTTCTCCACCCTGAGAATAATTTTCAGGTTTACCAACCATGAAGTTGGAGTTGTTGAGTTTATCTTTCTCAAGGATTGACTTAAAAGAGAAAGAGGAGTTGGGATTGTTATCGTTAGACATCTACAAAATTCAAAAATAAAGTTTTAGTATTTTGATGCTTAACATCCTAATTTATGACCCAATTGCAAAAATATAAAATTAGGAATGACATCCCGTTTCACCATTGCTCAGTGAATGGCTAAGCACTCTCAACTGGCACGGCTATGTAGGTAAATAACAATTACCGATTGTGTCAACTACACAATTCTCGGTTTGGGGTAGAAAGACGAGTGTTGTCGAGCTTGGATACGTTTCCCCCAACTACGCCCACTTAATACAACCTTAAGTGATATTTGCCCTTAAATTGTAACTGTAGTACCGGCCTAAGTGACTCAGGAATTGCTATTGTACCTTCAACCGAAACCGTAGGTCCGGATGCAGGGTAATCTCTAACACCGGGGTTTCGGATAGATCAGATGAAGTGTCATAATTTAGGGTGGCGCAAAAATATCGAATTTAATTTGGGATTTTCTTTAATGTTTTAAGTTGTTGAGTAAAGGCCAAAAACATTTTGGACGACCTGAAGCAAGAGCCAAGTCGTGCAATTTAGTAAAACCAATTTTACTATTTTAGTTCGTGATAATTGAAACGTCTTTCAACACTCGACACGATCCAATTTTAAATACCTTATTTAATCTAAATTGGTTGTTAATCGCGAACCAAATTTTAAACTAATTAACTCTTTAATTAATTTATATTAGTTTTAAAATAAAACAATTTTAATTTAAAACTCGACACGGTTTGGGGTAGCAAGACGGGTGTGTGTCGAGCTTGCATACGTTTCCCCTAACTACGCCCACTTAATACAACCTTAAGTGATATTTGCCCTTTAATTGTAACTGTAGAACCGGCCTAAGTGACTCAGGAATCGCGGTTGTACCTTCAACCAAAACCATAGGCCAAGATCTAGGGTAATCTCTAACACCGGGGTTTCGGATAGATCAGATGAAGTGTCACAATTTAGGGTGGCGTAGAAATATCGAATTTAATTTGGGATTTTCTTTAATGTTTTAAGTTACCAAGTAAGGGTCAAAAACATTTTGGACGACCTGAAGCAAGAGCCAAGTCATACAATTAAGTAAAACCAATTTTACTGTTTCAATTCGTGATAATTGAAACGCATTTCAACACTCGACGCGATCCAATTTTAAATACCCTATTTAATTTAAATTTGTCGTTAATCGCAAACTAAATTTTAAACTATATAAATCTTTAATTAATTTATATTAGTTTTAAAATAAAACAATTTTAATTTAGAACTCGATACGGTTTGGGGTAGAAAGACGAGTGTTGTCGAGCTTGGATACGTTTTCCCCAACTACGCCCACTTAATACAACCTTAAGTGATATTTGCCCTTCAATTGTAACTGTAGAACCGGCCTAACTGACTCAGGAATCGCGTTTGTACCTTCAACCGAAACCGAAGGCCCGGATGCGGGGTAATCTCTAACACCGAGGTTTCGGATAGATCAGATGAAGTGTCACAATTTAGGGTGACGCAGAAATATCGAATTTAATTTGGGATTTGCTTTAATGTTTTAATTTACCGAGTAAGGGTCAAAAACATTTTGGACGATCTGAAGCAAGAGCCAAGTCGTGCAATTTAGTAAAACCAATTTTACCGTTTTAGTTCGTGATAACTGAAACGCCTTTCAACACTCGACCCGATCCAATTTTAAATACCCTATTTTAATCTAAATTGGTCGTTAATCGCGAACCAAATTTTAAACTAATTAACTCTTTAATTAATTTATATTAGTTTTAAAATAAAACAATTTTAATTTAAAACTCGTTTTACTTTTACATAAAAACGCTTTTATTTAAAATGACCTCTTCGAGAAATCTTTAAACGTTTTAAAATTTCTCGTCGTTTTATGATCGTGTCAAAGAGTTTTATAAAAGTTTTACGGTTTAACTATTATCCTAAATAATGTCAACAATTACAAACAAATAAAACATATAAATCGAGCCACTAGTAAAAGTTGTTCGGTTTTGTTCGAGCCATCAAACGAAAACCGAACCGGTCTAAGGGACAAACAAAACAACTAATCTTTTCGTCTCCCACTTAGTCCAAGATCTCCATCTTCGTGTCCCGGTCGTCTCCGTCTTTGGTCTTTAATCTTCGACTCGTTCGATTTACAATTTATTTACCTTTACAATAAGTAAAAAATAAAAATAAACCTAACTATTACATCGGGTTCCAAATAACCCGTAAAAATACAAAGATAAAAAAACCAAAAATACACAACCACGGCACACTAGTGCTAGATTTAATAACACGATCATTCATAAACGATAAAGGTTCGATCTTTTTGTCAAACAAAAATTTTGACAAATAAAACGAAGATCGAATAAATGCAATAAATGTCTAAACGCCCGTAAAGGTGGCTCTGATACCACTGTTGGGAATCCGTGTACCGGTTTTAACTTTTAAAAAAGTTTTAATTAATCAAATTAATTATCAAATCAGATTTGCGTTAACAGAAGCGGTGGTACATGTTATCGGTTCAAAACCGGAATCCCGTCAGTGATCCGATTATACGCGTATAAACAATAAATTAAAATCCAACCATAGCGGGTTAAAGATTATACTTTTGACGATTCCGGGAAGATTCACACTTTGGATCAACAAGCGCCTCGCTAGTGACTCGCTCACGAAATCCACAATCAAGAAAAACCCGTACGTCTTACAGTTTATGCTAAAATCAATCCACGCAAGAAACCGGCTCGCGGCGGTAATTGAAACAGACGGCGGCGGACAAGGCCGATGGCAGCGACGGACGTGCGTGATGGCGGTGGGTGACGGCGATGAAAGGTGGTGACCGACGGCGTTGATCGACGACGAGAGGGGGGGTCGATGGATTGCCTTGCGCAAGAAGGGAGGTGGCAAAAATCCATGTTAGGGTTTTTGACTTAAGGATGTATTTATAGTTTCCATAATTACAAACTATACCCCTTGGGAATTAACCGTTAATCTCTCGGTAATTAACTGTTATTTACTTTTAAACCTCGCACTTTACTATTTACAAATAATTAGTAAATCTCAACCGATTAACGTTTAACTATTAAACGTTTAAACATTTCGTCCTTTAACTATTTCACTAAATAATTGATCACCGAATAAACAGTTTAAATATTTTGTTAAATATTTATCTACCGAATTATAAATCCGCGTTCCATGAACTATAACGTTTACGACTAAATATTATTAACTGCTCGTTGTCCAAAGTCAAATTGGCCACGACGTGCAGCGAAGGTACTCTCGCCAAAGCTACCACCTCAAAAAACAAATTACATAACCATATGTCAATAAGAATTGTTTCCATTCACATACTACAATAATCAAGTTAAATAATTCACAATAACCAAGTTTCACAATGTCAATTGTTTTTTCAAGCACATATTAGGTCTGACAGTTTTTTCAAGCACATTAGGTCAAACTTAATAGAAACAAATTCAAGCTACCATCTAGCAAGAACATTATCATTTTCAAACACACTAACACTAGCTTGACAATACAACAAGCAAATAAAACCTATCACAATAAATAAATAAATTGTCACTACTTTGTTGGTAAAATAGTCAAAGTGCGACTTTGTAGACCAGTCGGTAATCCATCACTAATTCATCTCGGAAATGAGATTACCCATGACCAGTCCGTAAAGGATTACCTATAAATTCCCGTTGGTAACCACTATCACCAACGAGTTTTTAATGAAAGATAGTCGTCGGTGATACTTAGTTGTTTTATAGTGCAATTTTCTGTAATTTTACATTTACACCCCTGTATTATAATAGATTTACTTTAAAACTCTTGAACTCTAAAATAATTTTTTTTACTTTTCATTTCACAAATTTATACTATAAATTTAATAAAGTTATCATTTACACATTGTAATTTTTTTTTCTCTTTTTTTACCAACCAAGTTACGAGACGTGACACACGCACAATTGTAACGGAGTTGCGTGTGATAATGTACAAGTTATCTAGCAACTTGCGTGTAATGTCGTTATGAATTATTTTAATTGTTTACTTTTTTTGAACGGTTTTGCTTTTTTTTCTAATTTTTTTACAGGTTAACTTCTTTTTACCGGCTTTGTCACGGTTTCGTTTTTTTGTATAAAGTTTTTTGGAATATTACTATCTATTTCGCTATAACGTGTGAGTTTGAATAAAGGTTTGCTTATTTATATAAAGTTCCGAGTACACTTATTTATTTCGTACATGATAATTTTTTTAAAGGTTTCGTTTTCCTATGGCTTTATTTTATACGCTTTCGAGGACGTTAATTTCTTCCGCGGTTTAACGCGCCGCAGCGCGCGTGGGCACCATTCTAGTTAATACACAATTACAAGAGATATTACAGGAGTGAAATAAGCAATAATAAAAACCTATATTTGACCAAATATATAATTGATATTTAACATATATAAACAAAGGTATTGAAGGAAAGCTTGATCAAGGGAATCACGAGTCCAACTGTGGTGATTCCTTAACATTCCCCCGCAAGATGGACGAGCCATTTGTGAGACCAATCTTGGAGATAAGTAGTTGGAAACGTGGTCTTAATAAAGGCTTTGTAAGAGCATACGCAAGTTGATCATCTCCAGAGATGTGGGTGACTCGTAGGGAGCCGGCTTGAACTTTTTCTCGCACAAAATGGAAATCCAAGGCTAGGTGTTTCATCCGTGAGTGGAAGACTGGGTTTGCTGAGTAGGTAGTTGCACTCAGGGTATCACAGTAGATGGTTGGAGTGGATGCAATTTGGAAATTGAGTTCGGATAGTAGAGAGAGTAACCATTGTACTTCAGTTATTGTGGATGCAACTGCTCGGAATTCTGCCTCAGTAGAGCTGCGAGCTAAGGTGCTTTGGCGTTTTGAGCTCCGTGATATGGGATTAGCACCAAGATAAACGACATAACCAGTGGTACTTCGATAATTGTCTTTGTCATCGGCCCAATCTGCATCCGTGAAGGCATGTAAATGTAGGGGTGACTTTTGGCGCAGTAAAAGACCATGATGTAAAGTCCCTTGTAGGTACCGTAGGAGTCTTTTAAGTGCTGCCCAGTGTTGAGACGTTGGGGCATGCATGAACTGAGATAACCTGTTGACAGTGAAGGCAACATCTGGTCTAGTAATGGATAGGTACTGTAAAGCTCCAACAATGGTCCGAAACTCAGTGGGGTTCGGATGGGCAGTGCCACCATGTAGGGTGAGCGGTTCAGAACACGTTATAGGTGTGGAAATGGACTTGCAATCACTCATATTGGCTTTGTGTAGAATGTCGGAGATGTATTTCTTTTGGGAGAGAAGCATACCATGCGGATGAGGTAGGACCTGGACTCCAAGGAAGTAGGATAATGGGCCGAGGTCTTTTAATGAGAATTTGGCAGACAGTAGGTTGATGAAACGAGATATGAGAGTGGTGGATGGGCTGGTGATGATTATATCATCGACATAAACAAGGATGAAAATAGGTGATGAGCCAATAGTGAGAGTAAAGAGTGAGGAATCAGAGATGGTGGGTTTGAATCCATGTGAGGTAAGAAAGGATTTTAGAGCATCGTACCAAGCACGAGAAGCTTGGCGAAGGCCATATATGGCTTTGTTTAACTTGCAGACATGCGTGGGCAGGGATGGGTTGATGAAACCCGGGGGTTGGGCCATGAAGACATCTTCGTGTAATGTTCCTTGAAGGAAGGCATTGTTAATGTCCAGTTGACGTAGGGACCAACTTTGAGACACGGCTAAAGAGAGAACAAGGCGAAGGGTAGCCGCCTTAAGAACAGGGCTAAAAGTTTCAATGTAATCGATGCCCGGTCGTTGAGTAAAACCTTTGGCAACTAAGCGTGCTTTCAGCCGGTCAACTGATCCGTCGGGTTTGTATTTGGTACGATATACCCATTTGCAACCGAAAAGATTTTGAGCTTGAGTGGAAGGGACAAGGGTCCAAGTTTGGTTGTGTTCAAGAGCATCATATTCTTGTTGCATGGCTTGTCGCCAAGATGGGTGTTTTAAGGCTTGAGTTATATTGGATGGTTCATGGGGAGTGGAAGGAGTATTAGTGTATAGTAGAAAATCAGAATTATGGTAGCGGGAATTTGGTTTAGGTTGTGAACGAGTAGCGGGTTTGGGAGGGGATGTAGGAGCAGGTTGAGAAGAGGAGGATGAAGTGGATGTGTTAGTAGTGGATGGAAAGGATGGTGAAATTTGTGGAGAGGGTGGCGTTTGATTAGTCTGCATGGGGGAGGGTAAGTGTGCATGAGTAATGGGTATGGGAGAAGGACTGGTTTGTTGGAGTGGGGGTGGGGGGTTTGGGGTTGGAGAAGGGCTGGTAGGAGTAATAATATTTTGTGAAGGTGAAGTAGGAGAATTGAAAGGATCTGTAGCAGTTTGGGCAGGAGAAGTAAGAGGAGTGGGAAAAGAATTTTCGGTAGTAGTTGGGGGTGTTGGGTGATGGAGTTGAGAGCTGGTATGGGTAGCAGTGGGTGTGGGAATGGGTAAAGAAATGGGAACCCAATCGGTTAAGTTGATGGAGGAGGTAGAAGTGGAATTTGTGAGGCGTTCGAAAGGGAAATCATTTTCAACGAAGATGACATGTCGGGAGGAATAGGTTTTGAAAGTGATAGGATCGAAAGAGTAATATGCACTTTGGGTTGGGGAGTAACCAACAAAAATTCATGGAGTTGATCTTGGGTGTAGTTTGTCGGGGGAGTAGGGTCGGAGCCAAGGATAGCATAGACAACCGAAACTACGAAGTTTGGTATAATTAGGTTGTTTTTGGAATAATTTGTAGAAAGGGGATTGGTTATTCAGTGTGGGTGTGGGGAGCCGGTTGATGAGATAGGCAGCCGTGGTGAATGCAAAGGGCCAAAATGTGGTTGGAAGTTTGGCATGAGATAGTAATGTGAGACCGGTTTCGACTATGTGTCGGTGGCGGCGTTCGGCATATCCATTGTGTTCCGGAGTGTGAGGTGGTGATGTAAGATGGGAAATACCACAAGAGACTAGGTGAGGTATAAGTTTCAAGCATTCACCCCCATTATCGGAAAATAATTTTTTTATTTTTCGATCGAAGAAATTTTCAACAAGGTTTTGAAATCTCGTGAATGTAGAGAGAGAATCAGATTTTCGTTTTAATGGATAGAGCCATATGTATTTGGTAAAATGGTCAACAAATATGATGTAGTATTTATAATTATCAAATGAGGTGAGCGGGGAGCACCAAACATCCGAGAAGATTAAATCTAGTGGTGCATGAGATGTAAGAGAAGAATTTGCAAAAGGTAAACGATGACTTTTATTGATATGACAAGAATTACAATTATCATTAAAACTTGAACTAAAGGAAACAAAAGATGATAAAAGTTTAAAAATTTTGTTGTGAGTATGTCCAAAACGATGATGCCAGGTGATTAAGTCGGTTCGTTGCATGGTGAAGGCGGATGGTTGAGATAGGGATGAACGAAGTTCATACATTCCTTTGGTTGCCTTTCCCTAGAGGATTTTGAGTTTGGAGGCCCGATCCTTAAGAACAAAAACAAAAGAGTAGAATTTTAGTGAGAGATTATTATCATGACATAATTGAGATATAGAGATAATATGTTTAGATATTGATGGTACGCATAGAACATGTTTGAGTATAAGTGGTGTTGTAGAGGTTTGAATGATAAGGGAACCAATATGAGTAATTTTAAGGCACGAACCATCACTGATGACGAGTTCTTCCGTTCCATCACATGGGGAATGTAGGGGCAAGTTGTTTAAGTCACTTGTAACATGGTGCGAGGCGCCACTATCAAAAAGCCAGTTGGTAGAGGTCCCAATGTTTGTGTTCATCATGTGCACTTGTGCACCTTTGACCTGTGAGCCACGGTTAAAATTAGGAATCGATATCAGTGGGTGTACCTTTTTAAAAAGGGAGCAGTTTGCAAGGGAGTGACCCCTCTGGTGGCACCATTGGCATTTGCCAAGATAGGGTCGTTGGCCCATGGGTTGAGGAGGAGTTGGTAGCAGCCCTGAAGATGAGTTGTGTTGCCTAGGAGAGGGTTGAAAACCTTGTTTGTTTGACCATGATCTACCTGTGGTTCTGTTTTGGGCATAGAAAACAGAAGCCGGTTGGTGTATGCCATTTGATGGTGGTTGTTGCAATAGAGACAACTCATGATTAATAAGTTTCTCATGCAATTCGTTGAATGGAATGGCGGAATCTCTAGCATGAATGGCATCAAGAATAGGTTTGTAGGTGGCTTGATCGAGCCCATTTAGAACTGCATCTATCACGTCTTCGTCATCCATCTTTTTACCTAGTATAGCTAGTTCATCAACAATGGTTTCGATGTCTTGCATATACTCGGTAACAGATTTGGTGGGTGTTTTAGAGAGTTGTTTGAGGCGATATTTCAACTGTTTGATGTGAGCACGGCTTGGAGATGCGTACGTTTTAGCAAGAGTCTGCCATGCTTCATATGATGATGAAGCACCAGTAATAAGTGGGACGATTTGAGGGGACAAGCTTCCTACCAGTGCTCCAAAGAGCAATTTATCTTGGCGAAAAGAAATTTTTGTGTGGAACTTCGGAGCCGTCTTCAGCAATGGTGGGTTTTGGTGCACGGTGTGAACCGTCTATGAACTTGAACAGATCAAGACCATACAGCAGTGCTTCTATCTGTGTTTTCCAGGCCAAATAGTTGGAAGAAGTGAGTTTAAGAGTGGCTGGTAGGGAGATAACAATAAGATCCTTCATCGATTGGTTAACGACTAAGGAATCAGTTTCTGCCATTGTTTCTGGTGGTGTATTTGGCTGGAGAGAAGCTGGTGAAGATGATCGGGAAGAGTTTGTGGAGGAAGAGTCAGAGCCTTGCTCTGATACCATAACAAGGTAGAGAGAATAAGAATGGAAAAGATAATTCTTCTATTGACAAAAGAGCTATTAATACACAATTACAAGAGATATTACAGGAGTGAAATAAGCAATAATAAAAACCTATATTTGACCAAATATATAGTTGATATTTAACATATATAAACAAAGGTATTGAAGGAAAGTTGATCAAGGGAATCACGAGTCCAACTGTGGTGATTCCTTAACAGGTGTTGCTGATAAAGTGGTTTTTGATTTAGCACCTGAAGATGATGAGTTTATCCCTCTTGAAACATATTCTATGTCTAGTGAAAGTTGCGGTTCTGGAACACGCAGTCCGGATTATGGCATTATACCGTGTATAGTTAATACTGTAACTGATGCTGATGAAAAAGAGAGATGTGAGGTGGAGAGTAAAATCGAGGCGAAAACAGAAATAGCCAAGGTGGGTCGTTATGCTGAACTGAGATTTCGTGGTGTTCGTTTGAAGGAAATAAGATGTTACCAAATGCAGGATGGATTGAAGATTGAATTGGAAGTTGATAATTTACAGAAAGAAAGTGGGATCAGTGAACGCGTTAAAACTTATGAGCAGCTTCGTTCCAGCAGAAGAAGAGTTGCAACTGTTAGATGTTTTCCTCCAGGATGTGGACCGGATGCTGCAGTTCTTAGTGATAAAGATTTGAAGGTAGTCAGAGAACAGTCTAAAAAGCATATGCTGACGTGTAAATCCTGTGGCATGAGATAGATAGAGTTTGAAGTCCATGGAGAATCAGTAGAGAGGCTAAATACTTGGCAAGATTGAATTTAATTTCTTTGATTTGTTAGAAAATATTCTTTTATTAAACTGTTTGAATGATGAACTTTTGATTTACCTGTGAAATTTCTTTGTATAATGTTACTGCTTTTTCAAGATATGCACCACTGAATGTTGAAACAATAAGATCCTGTAGGATATATTTAAAAAGAAAATGAAAATTCATACAATCATTTGCCAAATAATTGGTGTGTTATGTCTACTGTTTCTACACCCTAAGCTTGTTCTTGTCTTAACTCCTGTTGTTGGGTTGGTTCCACTTGTATACTTGCAAAGAGTCTACATAATCAGATTTCCTAAGATGATTCAAAATGTACCTGTTTTTGGGGAAGGTCTAATACAGCGTCACTAAGTTAACACCTTCGATAATTGCGCGTCCAAGATCACTGCGTGCGAGTTCTTACTAGGATGGCATTTGTGAGATTACCTTCATCTAAGACCTAATCCCGGAAACCACAAACAAAAACAAAAACAAAACTTAAATATTATGTATAGCAGGAGATAGAAGGTCATTCTATACAAAAACAATTTTAAGTGCTTAAATGTGAAAACCCATAAACAAGTATAGTTATTACTTTAACTTTAATATAAGGCGGTTATGTAACCGCATAACCGTCTCGCTTTCTCTTTCCCGCTATATTTCCATGCACTATGTACAAGTACTTACGCGGTTCTCGTCCTAAAATTGTTTTTGTATCGAGTCTCCCCCTAAAGTTTAGGCAGGGGTTACCATGTGATCCATCAATGTATCACTCAAATCCGCCCTTGTAAGAAACATGATAATTACTTTGGGAGTAATGCTGTAAATCTAAGTGAAGAATTAGGATAAAGATTTCATAGAAAAGAAGAATAATGGTTAAATTGCAACACATGTGATGGAGAGTGAAACTGATGTGAAAACAAGAAATAGCCTAAGTTGGGTCTCTTACTAAATTGATATTCCATGGATGCTAGTATGCTACCAATCGCAGTACGAACTGAAGATTGCATTGTCAGTTGATAATTTACTAAGAACGGCATTGATGTTGAATCTTTTGGGAAGAAAGTAGGAGCCATGAAAGTGTTATTAATAGATTAACCAATGAACGTGTTAAAACTTATGAACAACTTCTTTCTTGCAGAAAAAAAAATCAGTTGTTAGATGTTATCCTCCAAGAGTGATACGATTCCAGTGGGTCGGGTCAACCCACCTGGGTTTGGGGAGCTGCCCCAGCAGGTATTCGGATCCAGCTTTGACCCATTCAGCCTCAGTCAAGGCAGTTAGCGAATGAGGGGATTAGTGGGTAAATGGGAGCTGATGTTTAGGGGGTAACTGCAGCAGTTACTGCTGCTATTTATGTTTATTTAAGTCTTTTGTTCTAGCTTTAGGTTTTTGTCTTTGATTATCTAAAATTACTTACGTACTTGTATTGGAGAATTGCCCCTCTCCAAGCGGGCTGACTTGAGAAACCCCTTTTATTTGTTTTCTAAATTCCAGCTTCTATCAGAGAGATTGATATCCATGGAGACTCAGTAAAAAGGCTAAATAAATGCTAGCAAGATTGAATTCAATTTCTTATATTAAACTGTTTGAAGGATGAAGCTTTCTTTACCTGTGAAATTTGCTTTATATGCTACTGCTTTCTCAAGATATACACCATTGACTATTGAACAACTACTCTCATATCTGCAGATAGGAAATTTGACAAATAAATGGCTTGTTCTTGAAGTAATTGGTACCAGATTTTAGAAAACAAGAAACAAAAGTCGTAAACAAGAAATATTAGAAATCCTTCTCTAATTGATAGAAAACTTCAGAATACAATGAAAGAAAAACTATCCTTATTTATAGTTGATTAATCTTGCCCATGAAGTTAATCAACTCCTACAATCTAGGCTTATCTCAAATCCATCTGAGTAAGCTTCCTAAACATTCGACCGACTCTATCCCTTTGATCGGCGAACTAATAAAGACTTTAAAACAAATACAAATCAACTATGACTTAATAGCTGTCAGACCCCTGAACTATTAAGTTTTGTCAAGATTGGTCCAACAATCACCCCCCCAATATTGACCTCAAGTATTATGTTATTTTCCCGAGTCTTGAATTTCTTTTACTCCCAATAGCTCTTTCATCTCAGCAAACTTCAGTCTTGGTAAAGCTTTAGTGAGGATGTCTGCCCGTTGTTCATCCCCGCTGATGTGTTCAACTCTGACTTGCTCCTTTTCAACACATTCCCGTTTATAGTGAAAACGTGTGTTGATATGCTTGCTTCTTCCATGAAAGACTGGATTTTTCATCAAGGCTATTGCTGATTTGTTGTCTACTTTGATCACCACTTGTTCTTCACTTCTTCCGGTTATCTCAGCTAACAATCCCCTTAGCCAGATTGCTTGACAGGCTGCTGAAGTTGCAGCCATGAATTCGGCCTCGCAGGATGACAGGGCGACTGTTGGCTGTTTTTGCGAAAACCAAGCAATGGGTCCATCATCAAAATAGTACACTACACCTGTAGTACCTTTCCCATCATCCAGATCAACCGAGAAGCTGCTGTCACTAAACCCAAGTAGAACATTGCTTCCATTTCTTCGATAATGAATTCCCAGATTTGTTGTTCCTTTCACATACCTGAGGATCTGTTTAACAGCTTGGAGATGAGTAGTTTTGGGAGCCTGCATGTATCTACTTACATATCCCACAGAGTATGCAAGGTCTGGTCATGTATGAGTCAAATACCGAAGACATCCAATCGTTTTTCGGTACTCTGTTGCATCTACACAGCTGCTGCCATCATCTTTTGTCAGCTTTAGACCTGGTTCCATTGGGTATTTAGTGGGATTACACTCCCACATTCCAGCTTGCTGTAGGATCTTTCTTGCATAGCTCGATTGTTTGATTTTTATTCCGTCTTTGCCTTGCATTACTTCTAGTCCGAGATAATAAGAAAGTGACCCCAAATCACTCATTTCGAACTTGTCTTCCATTTGTCTTTTGAATTGCAGAATTTTCTCCATATTATTTCCAGTTACAATCAAATCATCCACATAGATCCCTACTAGTAATGAACCTTCATGAGTTCTCTTTATGTACACGGCTTGTTCAAGTTTGCACCTTTGGAATCCATACTCCTTTAGAACCCCATCCAACTTCGTATTCCAAGCTCGTGGAGCTTGTTTCAAACCATAAAGTGCTTTGGTTAATTTGTACACCTTTTTCTCCTTTCCTTTCTTAATAAAACCTTCCGGTTGTGACACAAACACTTCTTCTTTAAGTTCCCCATTTAAAAATGTTGTTTTAACATCAAGGTGATGAACACTCCACCCCCTTTGTGCGGCTAATGCTAGAATAAGTCTGACCGTCTCAAGTCTAGCTACGGGCGCGAATACCTCGTCAAAGTCTACACCATGTTGTTGGATGTAACCTTTGGCGACTAATCGAGCCTTGTATCGTGTAATAACACCACTTGCATCCCTTTTAATTTTATAAACCCATTTTAGACCGATGAGTCGGTGTCCCGGGGGTAGGTCCATTAACTCCCAAGAGTTATTTCTTTCAATGGAAGCTATCTCACTTTCCATAGCTTGCTCCCATTCTTTATGCCCTGTGGCTTCTTTAACGTTTGTTGGTTCTCCTTCAGTGAGGAGGAGATCGTATACTTCATATAGATTTTTCATTCCTTGTAGTGGTGTATTATCAAAGGTCTCATCTTCTGCCACAGTTTGGCTGATTCACCACTAATATCTGTTGGAAGTTGAGGCAACATCGGTCCACGCCCGTTTACAGTTGATTCAGGGCTGCTAAACTCAGAATAGGCTGAGTTTGAAGTTTCTCCCTGAGAAAGTGGACTGTTTCCTTGGAATGGGCTGCTGATATGTGGATTTATAGGGCTGCTAGGTTCAGCAGTCCCCTGCCCACTGTTTTGGGCTGCTCCCTCTCCATTGTTTTGGGCTGCTGAATCAGCTTCAAATGGGTTCATGTGTATCACGAACTCAGCTTCTTTGAGCTGGTTCGATGTTTGATGATTATCCCATTCCCATTTTCGTGCTTCATCAAATATGACATCCCGGCTAATCACCAATCTCTTTCTTTCAACATCATACATCCGGTAGGCCTTCGTCCCTGGTTCGGTTCCTAAGTGTACCATAGGAAGACTTCTATCATCAAGTTTCTTTACCAAGTTTGAGGGTGTTTTCACAAAACCGACACACCCAAATACCCGAAGATGATCGAGTCTTGGTTTCCTTCCCTTTAGAGCCTCATAAGGGGTTTGGTTCTTGAGAATTTTCGTCGGTAATCGGTTTAGAACGTACACCGCATGTCGTACGGCTTCAGCCAAAAAAACCTGAGGCATATCCATTGCATTTAGAATACTCCTTGTTGTGCTCATTACGGTTCGATTTCTCCTCTCGACTATGCCATTTTGCTGAGGGGTGTAAGGGGCGGTCAATTGTCTTGTGATCCCAGCTTGTTCACAAAACGAGTTGAACTCCTTGGAAGTGAATTCTCCCCCCCCCCCCCCGATCAGTTCTAAGGACCTTTATTTTCCCTCCATATTGGTTCTCGGCTGAAGCTTTAAATGCCTTGAATCGTTCAAGTGCCTCATCCTTAGTTTTTAACATGAATGGCCACATAAACCTGCTATGATCATCGACAAACAGCAATATATACTTGTTTCCAGCTTCAGTGGCGGGTGTTATAGGCCCACACAGGTCTGCATAGACCTGTTCCAGCGGGTTTTTAGCCCTAAAAACGGTCTGATCAGGGAAACTTTGTCTCGTATGCTTCCCTGCCAAACATGCTTCGCATAGTTGTGAAGGGTGGTCAATAGCAGGTACTCCGTGGACTAAATCACTCGTCCCCAAACGCTTGATGGTGTCAAAGTTGACATGCCCAAGGCGGGCATGCCACAACCAAGCTGCATCATGAATCTTGGTTAGCAAGCAGACCGGTGACCCAATTTTAAGGTTAATTTTGTATAAGCGGTTTGGGAATCTGTGGGTCTTCATTAGTAAAGTCCCATCTGGTTCAAACATGGACAAAACTCCTTGTTTGATTGTGATTTCGCACCCTCCTTCTTCAGCTTGCCCGATGCTGAAAATATTGTTTTTCAAATACGGGATGTATAGGATATCGGTTAACAACCTTTGTTCCCCATTCTTACATTCTAAAAGGATGGAGCCTTTTCCTTCGATTTCGACACTTGAATCGTCTCCAAATCTGACTTTGCCCCCTATGTTTGTATCAAGTGCTGAGAACAAACCTTTGTTGCCCGTCATGTGGTTTGTTGCCCCGGTATCCAAATACCACATATATTGCCCATCATTATGTGACCCGTACTTAGCCGGAAATACCTTCTCTTCATTCACATAGATTAGTTCCTTTTTGTTTTGATCGGCCACCGCCATTAATAATGCAGGCTTGTCAGCATTAGCCTGTGATGTTCCAGCTGTGGTGGCTTGTGTTAAATTGGCCTTTTCCTCGTTCTTTCTAGTTGGGCATTCAGCTGAAAAATGGCCAAATGCATCACACCTGAAGCACTGCAATTTGGACCGATCTTTCTTCTTAGAATTTTGATTTCCTTCTTGAGTATTATGACCACGGTTTGTTCCCCTTCCTCGACCACCTGAACGCCCACGACCACGGCCCCTACCACGGGCGTCTTGGCCATTCCCTCGGCCTCGACTAAAGCTCTTTTCCTGCTTCCTTTTTGAATCCCATTCTTCATAGGATAACAGAAGTTGGTCGTGATTGCCATTGGAGGTTCTGGTATTGGTTCGTTCCTCATATGCTTTTAGCCTTCCCACAATTTCCTGAAACTTGACTGTTTTTAGATCAACCAATTGCTCGATTGTGGCCACCATATTTAGGAAGCTATCTGGTACACTGGTCAGGAGTTTCCTGACCAGTGCTGCTTCCTCAAATGGTGACCCAAGTGTGGCTGATTTTGATGCGATTCCAGAGAGTTTCCCCACGAACTCATCCACCGTGGTACCTTCCTTCATTCTGATCCGATCGAATTCAGTCTTCAATGACTGTAGTCGTGCCTCCATTACTCGTTGAGCACCTATGTGTCGAATCTTGATTGAATCCCAAATTTCTTTCGCATGCTCACAGCTTGCGATTTGAAGAATTAGATCTTCCGGCAGCGACTGGTACAAAAAGGCTATAGCCGAGTTGTCCTTCTGATCGACATCAGTCCCTGGTTCGATTGCCTCCCAAATCCCATGTGCTTTAAAAATCGCCTTGATTCTAAGCGACCATATTGGGTAATTCGTCGCAGTTAGAATCGGGCACTGGAATGGGAGATTAGAAGTCTTCTCGGCTTGCAGCTGATTGTTCGGAATCACAGCATCCCCCATTGATCTTGCCTTCGATCGCCGCTTGTAGTGCTTCCCTGTCTTCGAATCTGGTGACTGATCCAGTCCTTTGGATCAAGTTAATCTCTGGTCCCTCGAATTAACCTTGCTCTGATACCAATTGAAGTAATTGGTACCAGATTTTAGAAAACAAGAAACAAAAGTCGTAAACAAGAAATAATAGAAATCCTTCTCTAATTGATAGAAAACTTCAGAATACAATGAAAGAAAAACTATCCTTATTTATAGTTGATTAATCTTGCCCATGAAGTTAATCAACTCCTACAATCTAGGCTTATCTCAAATCCATCTGAGTAAGCTTCCTAAACATTCGACCGACTCTATCCCTTTGATCGGCGAACTAATAAAGACTTTAAAACAAATACAAATCAACTATGACTTAATAGCTGTCAGACCCCTGAACTATTAAGTTTTGTCAAGATTGGTCCAACAGTTCTATGCTCAATCAAAAATTTCAATTATAGAATTGATTACATTGCAGGATAGATTTCACTTTTACATCAATTCAGAATTAGAAATTCTATGTGCAAATTAATTTACAGAAGAAAAATAAATTAACAATTTACCTGAAATTCTCCATCACATGAACTGCTTTCCTGAGAACTATTAAGGCTCAATCAGTTCTCCCTCCAGACCAATAATAGATTTCAAATTTGAATTTTGATTTGTACAGTTGTGGTATTTTTAGATAGTATTGATAGCATTGATAGGCCTTTTATTTATTTCCTATTTTGTAGATTTCTTTCCCTGTAATTATGCTCCACCGTTTGTATTTATTCTTGTAAATGTGATATGAGAAATCAATTCAGTTTGGAAACTTCATATGGTATCACGCCAGGGATCCTAATCTTCCCTCTCTTCCGACTAATAATCTTCCTTTTCCGGCTGCCCTCCCTTTCTCCGACCAGCTGCAATGGCCACAGAAACAACTACTATCTCCTCCCCTATCACCTCTCTTCCCCTCTCACCCAACACCTTAACCGTCGTCACCCTCCCCTCATCCCTCAAGCTTACTTCTACAAACTTTTTAAGCTGGAAGACCCAACTAGAAGCCCTTTTACAAGGGTTAGACCCTTACAAGTACATTGATGGCTCCTACCCATCACCAGCCCCTACCGTTGCTGATGGCGTCTCTACGCCCCACAAAGATTACCCAACCTGGTACCCGCCAAGACCGCCTCCTATTTGGTGCTCTCGTTGGCAGCTTGTCCCCCTCCATTGTCCCCATCATCACCAATGCACACTCCTCCCTTGAAGCATGGAAAATTCTTTCTAATACTTACGCTTCCCCTTCTCGTGGCCATATCAAACAAATTCAACACAGATTGAAACAGTTGTCCAAGACCCAAAACCAGTCTATTACTGATTACATGCAGTCCATCAAAACCCTTGTCGATGAACTTTCAATTCTTGGCAAGAAAATGGATACAGAGGATGTCACAGATATTATCCTCACTGGTTTAGACCAGCCATCCTACAAACCAGTGATCGATGCTGTCCATGCACGAGACACCCCAATTTCCTTTCATGAACTTCATGAAAAATTAATAAACCATGAACTCTTCCTAGTTCAATCCCAAACCACCCCCTCTGCTGTCAACCTTCACCAACCTGTACAGTCTTCGCAGCCCACACACGGTCTACAAACAAACCTTGGTTAACCCGCAACAACCCCTCTAACCCAACTTGGCTTTTTGACAGTGGAGCATCTCACCACATCACCACCGATCTCAATGCATTATCCCTTCACACTCCCTATGATGGCACCGAAGAACTCGTCATTGGTGATGGTTCGTCACTTAAAATTACTCATGTTGGCTCGTTAACTCTTTATTTCTCTAATACTTCCTTTACTTTAAATAATGTCTTATGTGTCCCTTCTTTATCCAGAAATATTAACTCTATCTCTCGTTTATGCATTGATAACCACATACTAATTGAATTTTTCTTTTTCAATTTTGTTATCAAGGACTTCCACTCCCGCCTGCCCCTCCTCCAAGGAACAGCTAGTCGTGGAATTTATGAACTACATTCAACCGCACCACCTACTGTTTTTTATATGCAGAAAAATAAGCCTTCCTTTTGGCATCAACGACTTGGACACCCACATTCCAAAATCTATGAACGTTTATCATCTATTGTTTCTTCTATTTTACCTTATCACAAATCTTGTAATTCTTGTTGCATTAATAAAAGTCATAAAGAGAAAACCAAATCCAAAATATCACAACCCAAATATTCACCTTTACCATGCCACCACTCACCCTTCTCCCGAACCGTCTAACATTACTCAAGCCCTCAAAAACCCGCTTTGGCGTCAAGCCATGCAAGACGAGTACACCGCTCTCCAAATAAACAAAACCTGGACTCTAGTTCCATCAGAATCTGCACCTAATCTTGTCGGGTGCAAATGGGTTTTTCGCACCAAATTCAAACCCGATGGCTCAGTCGATCGTCTCAAAGCTCGCCTAGTAGCCAAGGGTTTCCATCAAAGACCCGATTTAGATTTCAATGAAACCTTTAGTCCGGTCATTAAACCGGCAACTCTTCGTCTCATACTTATGTTAGCCACCACCCAAAACTGGTGTCTTCAACAACTTGACATAAACAACGCCTTTCTCCAAGGCACCCTTTCTGAAGCTGTTTACATGTCCCAACCACCCGGGTTCACAGACCCTTCCCAACCGAACCATGTTTGCAAGCTCCACAAAGCCATCTACGGCCTTCGACAAGCCTCAAGAGCTTGGTACGATGAACTTAAGTCATATCTTCTGTCAATTGGGTTCAAACCAACCATATCCGATTCCTCCCTCTTCATCAACCGTACTCATCCGTCTCCCATCTTCATTCTCGTCTACGTAGACGACATCATCATCACCGGCCCAAATTCATCCATCATCAACACTTTCATTTCCTCTCTTGCCACTCGTTTCTCTCTAAAAGATCTCGGCATTCTATCTTACTTTCTAGGTGTTGAAGTAATTCAACATTCTAATGGTTTATTTCTTTCTCAAACCAAATACATCCTTGATCTTCTAAACCGTGTCAACATGAGTGATTGCAAGCCGGCTACCACCCCTATGTCTGGTTCTAACCCCCTAACCGACATCGATGGTACACCTCTTCCCTCCCCTACTGAATATCGATCTTTTGTTGGGGCTCTACAATACCTTTCATTTACACGTCCGGATGTCGCATTCACCGTCAACAAGCTTTCACAATTCATGCATTCTCCAACAACTATCCACTGGACTGCCCTAAAGAGACTTTTAAGATATTTGCATGGAACCATGCACCATGGCCTGCTTATTAAAAGAAAATCACCGCTACAACTACACGCCTTCACCGACGCAGATTGGGCAGGTGATAAGCTCACATACCGCAGCACTACAGGTTACATTGTATACCTAGGAGCAAACCCGGTTTCTTGGAGCTCCAAACGCCAACCGACATTAGCTCATTCCTCCACAGAAGCGGAGTTCCGGGCTGTAGCTTCCACGACTACAGAAATCCAATGGATCATTTCCTTGCTGTCCGAAATTGGATACAAATCCATTATCACCCCAGTCATTTATTGTGACAACCTTAGTGCCACGCATTACTCAGCTAACCCGGTTTTTCAGTCCCGCATGAAGCATCTTGCACTAGACTTCCACTTCGTAAGAGAAAAAGTTCAAGATGGAACCATACGAGTAAACCATATTTCTGGCGATGATCAACTTGCTGATGCCTTGACTAAACCGCTGCCAAAACCACGTTACCACACTCTCCTGTCCAAGATTGGTCTCCTTCCCCGGTCGTCCATCTTGCGGGGGCATATTAAGACTCAATCAGTTCTCCCTCCAAACCAATAATAGATTTCGAATTTGAATTTTGATTTGTACAGTTGTGGTATTTTTAGATAGTATTGATAGCATTGATAGGCCTTTTATTTATTTCCTATTTTGTAGATTTCTGTCCCTGTAATTATGCTCCACCGTTTGTATTTATTCTTGTAAATGTGATATGAGAAATCAATTCAGTTTGGAAACTTCATAAGAACAAATATTTCAATGAACCTGAATATGCAACATATTATTGATCAGGCTAATGCGTTTTTACATGCCGAACGAACACTTAAAGCTAATCTGTTTTTAAGATCTAACCTGAGATCCGCAGAACCGAATTAAGCAGCTGATCCGATGCGGAATTCACCTCTAATATCATTCAGATCAGCCAAAGCGAACCGAACGTAATCACGGCAGCTGCTAATGCGTCGAGCTTTCCATTTCTTCGGCTTTGTTCTATACGTATTATCTGCAAAACGACTCCTTAAGATCGATCAAACATGAATTAGAATCCAAAATTAAAACTGTTTCACTTCCATTTACGAAGATACCTTTGGTACAGATCTTATTTTTCGGATTCAATCGACAGATTATCGATTTTGAGGTAGGATTTGGATAGAAGGCCAGATGAGATTTTAGGGATTTGATTGGTAGTGACGAAAGTGAAGTGAGCGCCATCTCTGTTATGTTCTGTATGTGTGACGGAGGGAGGGAAATGGATCAGGGGGGCGTGAGAAGTACGTGATATACTCGACCCTTTTTAAGTGTGCAGTGGTGCGAAAAAAACCGAAAACAGAACCGTATCTGTTACCGAGAAATAGAACATAATTATAAATTCGGTTTACTTTGTTCGGTTAGAAAAATTCTAAATTTGGTTTGGTTAACGGATACACCTAAAAAAATAAAAATCGAAGCGTTGAATACCCTTGTTAGTGTGTTACTAATCATATATTTCATAACGAAAGTGAAGTGAGCGCCAACCGACTCCACCAATCCAATTGTTTTGGCTTGTGTTTCTGTAAAATTTCAATAAACCTGGCTAACCATATCATAGAGTTTCCAATTCTCTATTTTTTTTATTGTTTTTATCCATTAATGTGTTGTTTAAACATGATAGGAAATCATGACTAAAACATATACATTAAGTTGTGTTTAATTTTAAGACAAAAATACAACTTGAAATAAGAAAACCCTAGATTTCTTCCCCCTTTCTAACCTAGCCCGCCCCATAGGAACATAGATTGAATTTGAAATAACAAAACCCTAGATTACATCCAATTCCTCCAAATCCCTCCTTCTCTACATTCCAATAACTTCAAATTTGGCAAGTCATGACAAACCTTGTCAGCGAATCCAAACCACCCCCATTTCTTCATCAAGACGTAAATACCATATGATCTAATACCACTTGTCTGCAACCATCAACATCATCTTCATCTCTCGTATTTGGTACTTGAATTGGACGTTGCTCTATCGATCGCCTTTGTTCACCATGGTTTAACCACGTATAATAATTAGACGTGAATCGATATTTAATCAAGTCGGCCTAATATCTTTGCCCTCCTTAAAATTTAAACACTTACATTTTGAACAAGGACGCCTAATAGTAATATAAGTTCCCCCTAGAAAATTTCTTTTCTTTCAGAATATCTATCACTGGAATCAGCAAATGATATGAAAACATTCACTCGATTAATATATTCTTCTCTTATACAACAATGCAAGTTATTATTGTTATACATCCATTCTTTATTTATTATATATATCGACATCATTTCTACAAAAAAAAAGAACTAAATCATCCATATACACAACATATATACACTATATATATATATATATATATAACTAGTTTCACCCAATTCCTCTCATGTACTGTAAGGCCCCATTCTCAGGAGAACTCACGTGTTGGATTTACACAATAATAAACAGTTCTTAAACTTCAATACTATTAAGCAGCGGAATAAAATGGCATTACATTGTCTCAAATTATCAACCAATTTAAACATTGTTTAATATATTCATCATTCAACAAGCAATCACAACGGGATGACAAATCTCTCATGCCGGGTAACACTTCAGAATAGCCAAGCAGCATCCACTCATCATCCATCTCATCCTTAACCGAACATGCATACTAAAAGTCAGCTAACGCTGGTGAGTTCAAGTCCTTTGTTCGCTTTAGGAAATGATTTATCATTCGATCATTCATTCATTAGGGTTTAAATATTCATAAGAAAACATGGCTTATCATTCACATTCAACATTTAGCCATTCAATCATCGTTAAAACATAATTTAACAGAACATTCATTTAAGTCATACATTTAATTGTCTAAATCTGTGTTATCATTCATTCCGTTCGTTTCGTTTCTAGTCCTTTCACCGCCCTCATTACTCGTAGGTCCATGAGGTAATAACATCGCCCTTGCGACTCATAGGTCCATAAGGTAATAACATCGCCCTTACGATTCATATGTCCATATGGTAATAACACCGCCCTTACGACTCATAGGTCCATATGGTAATAACACCGCCCTTACCATTCATCCTTTACGGGTCACGTTAACCCCGAGTGACCATCGCCACTACCTTCACCAGTTGTACAACCGTTATACCCACAGATAGACCACATAGGAGCTACCAATTTATACTTATGGCCCCGAATGTTGCCATAAGGCTGGGGACATATAACCCCAAACTTCTTTCATCAATTCATTCATGTAACAGATTAGACATGTAATTACTTCTTTAAAACTTTTGCCCATTTTATTTTCATAAAACATTTCATTCATTCGTAAAACCATTTCTTTCATTTAAAACCATTCCTTTATAAACATTTCATTTCGTTAAACATTCCTTTCACAAACCTTTCATTTCATCAACGTTCTTGTTTCATAAATCGTTTCTTTTGTAAACCGTTCATTCATAAACGTTTCATCACATACGTTCGGCATTTCATAAACATTTGTTAAGTATGCTCATCACCCTAGAAAAAAGTAAATATGGATTCTTGACTCACCTGATCGTTTGTAATTAAACCTGAGTCGAACATCTAGTTGGTGCTAACCTGCTAACCGATCTGCATATAAGTCAACAGGAGAATACTATCATTTAACTAGTGTCGCCTAAACAGTGTCTCCGGGAGATGATCAGTGTCTCGAGGCTAGTGTCGTCAGCACTTGATCAGTGTTGCCAGGCACACTAACAGTGTCACCGGAACTTTCGTTCTGGACTTAGTGTCGTGTAACTCAGTGTTGCCCACATTAGTGTCGCTAATATTAGTGTGGCCATTAACATTGGTGACACTACTAGTGTCGTGAGGGAATGACATGTGTCCTAATCATTTGAAACCTTGGGGACGACGCCACCCACAATCGTCTTCCCCAATTAGGGTAGCCTGAAAAAACAGTGTTGCCACTTGAAGATCTTCATGTTCAGACCCGTTTTCAACCCAAGTTCATAACTTTTTACATTGAAAACGTTTTTTTAACTCCCATAAGCTTAGATCTAGGCTTTATACCCCCATTTCATACATAAAAACCTTGTCGTTTAAGATTAAAACCCTAGTTTTACCCCAAAACTTATTTAAACTGATAATAGAGGTTTTAGGTTGGATTCTTACCTCAAAAATGTTGGTTCTTCCTAGATTCTTCTTCTACACTGTTGGAGTAACAGATTGGAGTGATTCTTTAAGCTCAAAACCTTGATCTTTAAACTTTCTCTCTCTAGAATCCTCTCTCTCTCTAGACGAATATTGGGTGTTTTATGCAAATGGAGGCTGGTTCATGAGGCCATTATGGTTAAAGACCCCCTTCCATCTCACATATTGGGTCCCTCATGAGCCCATACTCCTTTTTCTTTCTTTACCCCGACCCATTTTAAAAGTGTCGGGTTTTCCAGATGTTATAAGTCTACCCACCTTATAAGAGGTTTCGTCCTCGAAACCTGTCACAAGTCGAACAATTGTGGGTACAACTCCTTCATCTCGTCTTCTTTTTCCCAAGTAGCCTTTGAACCCTGCCGGTGCTTCCATTATACCTTTACTAACTGAATCATCTTATTTCGCAGACGCTTTTCTTTTCTATCCAGAATGGCCTCGGGCTATAAATATAGTTTAGACGGTTATCAACCTCAATGTCCGATAACGACATGTGGGCTGTGTCGTCAGCCAAACACTTTCGCAAGTGTGACACGTGGAAAGTAGGATGAATCCCACCCAGCTCATCAGGTAGATCCAGTCTATAAGCTACTTCTCTTACCCATGCCAAAATCTTAAACGGCCCGACGAACCTCGGATTCAGCTTTCCTTTTTTACGAAAACGGATTATCCCCTTCTAGGGAGATACTTTAAGTAGTACAGGATCTCCGACCTGGAATTCGAGGGATCTTCGTCTCTGATCAGCGTAAGATTTCTGCATATCTTGCGCGACTTTCATTCTTTTCTTAATCTGATCAAATTTATTGGATGTAGCTTTGACAACTTCCAAACTCCCAAATTCCTTCTGACCAATTTCTCCTCAGCATAGCGGCATTCTGCATCGCCTTCCATACAACATCTCGAAGGGCGACATGCCTATCGTCGAGTGATAACTGTTGTTGTAAGAGAACTCCGCTAGTGGTAGATGACTATCCCAACTCCTACCGAAGTCGATGATACAGGCACGGAGCATGTCCTCCAAATTCTGAATGGTCCGTTCAGACTGACCATCCGTTTGAGGATGATATGTTATGCTTATGTTCAGTATAGTACCCATCGCTCTGTGAAACTTCTTCCAAAACCGTGAAGTAAACTACTGATATGCCCTAAATTATACTTGTTTTGCATGCATAATAATCCCCATATTATGGTACTAATTGATTAATAACCTTGCAATTGATACTTAAAACGTTAATATTTCACAAATGCATGTTATTCGGTATCCCAAAGATGCATAGAGCAAAAATCGGCTAAAATCATGAAAAAATCAAGCTTTTGGAAGACCAAACCCGAGCATTGACCCCCAAGAAGTCAAAATTGGTCAACACAAGTCAACCAGCAGCTAAAAGACGAAGCTGGGGAGCTGGCAGGGCATTTCACGGCCGTGCAATGCCATGCACGGTCGTGCATTCCCTGTCCAGTCTCCCCAGGCTCCGGTACATTGTCCTTTGTACCCTGTTTGATTCCCGAGGTGTTTGCACGCCCGTGCAACCCAATGCACGGCCATGCATTGCTCATTTTGAGGCCTATAAATAGATGGCTTGAGTTCTTCATTACACACACCCATCCACACCTTACAACAACCATCCAGGCCTCATTTGAGAGCGTATTTCATAGTTAGAGTAGAGAGTAGTGAGTGGAGGGGCTCTTCCTCCTTGTTCCGCAATAGGGGAGCCTACGAAACTCAGCATTATGCTAGTTAGTATGGCCATTCGTGGCTAAACTCTTTGTATTGCTAGGGTGAAGATGAAGTTTGGTGCATGTTAATGTTTAACGTATTAATCCAAGTGATGTGTTTATGTTTTTAACTATTTGTCCTTAAAACCACCATTTTGGTGGGCTTTTATTATTGTCTAAATCCGTCTTTATATTTGTGAGTGTTCTTGGTTTTAAAGTGTAAGATCATAAAACCTTTTTAATCAAACTTCTTTTGAAACTTGTACGTCTTTATACAAGCAGAGATTGATAAGCCAAGGCTTGGTCAACACTAGTAAGGTCGTACGTCTTTATACGAACTTATTATGCGACCAAGAATTGGTGAACTCATGTTGGGAACGGTACGTCTTTATACTTGGTCCCATTTCTACACCGCCTCCCGGTGAGCAAAATATAATCACCTATTTAACTCTAATACAAAGCATTTTACGTTCGATGTCTTAAACCAACCCGGAGATGACCATTCGAAGGGTTGAGGGTAATTGTTGTCCTTAACGGGAGGCACTACCACTTGTTAAAGCTTTTAAATTTGCAAATCAAATGTCGTGAGGACGAGGCTCTAGCGGTGACCCGGGTCACACATTTATAGTAGTCATATCACTGGATTAGTCAACTTAACATTATCACGTACCAAGTGGATTCGAAACCCAAAGCAATACTATTCGTAACCTGATCATTTCCGACAAATTTACTTTCCTGTTATTTACTATTCTGTTTGTTACATTTCTGTTACACACTTCACGCACGTTTTTACTTTTCTACTATTTACTTTACCGCCATTTACTTTTCTGTCATTTACTTTTCTGTTCCACAAGCACACAAAACTCACTCACTAATTAAACCGGCTAAACGTTAACAAAAGTTGAGTATTGGAATTCGACCGTATCCGTTGGTTCGATACTTGGTTCTTACCTAAACTATATTACGCTGCGATAGGTACACTTGCCTATTGTATGTGTTTTAAGTTTGAGTATTTATCATTTTATAAATTTAAAACCTGATCTCGTTAAACCATTTCTAAAACAAATATATATATATATATATATATATATATATATATATATATATTTTAATTTACTTATCACACGACACGTCAACTGCGTATCCCTATCCGAGACAATGGTCACGGGTACTCCACGACGAGCCAAAACTTTCTTTATAAACACCTCTTCCAATTGCTCAGATGAAAACTTCTCATGAATCGGCAAAATGTGGGCGTTCTTTTTTAGTCGGTCCACAATCACCCAGATGGTGTCAAAACCTTTAACTGTGCGAGGTAACTTGGTAATGTAGTCCATCATGATGTGTTCTCACTTCTACTCCGGTATCTCCAAATGTTGGATTTTACCGCAAGGCTTCTGGTGATCGGCCTTTACTTGCAAACAAGTCAGACACTTGCTCACATAGGAGGTTACATTATCCTTCAGGCCTGGCCACCAATAATCCTTCTTCAAGTCTTGATACATTTTCGTGTGCTTGGATGTATAGAATAATGAGACTTTTGGGCTTCATCGAGGATCTTAGCCCTAAGCTCGGCTTGCTTGGGTATCAAGATCTGGTCAAACCGAGTCCGCACACCGAGGGTGTTAACCTCTAGTGACTCTTATTGACCTACCAATCTCTCTTGCTTTATGTTTTCTTGTTTAAGTGCTTTACCTTGTGCCTTCCCAATCTCGGTCATAAGATCAAGTCTCACCACCAGTTGGCATGCTTTTAATCTGATAGGAGTTGGTCTCTCCTTTTGGCTCAGAGCGTCAGCCACCACGTTTGCTTTCCCCGGGTGGTACAAGATCTCACAATCGTAGTCTTTCAACAACTCCAACCAACGTCTCTACCTCACATTCAACTCCTTCTGTTCAAAGAAATACTTCAAACTCTTATGATCGGAGTAGATAGTGCACTTGACCCCATAGAGGTAATGCCTCCAGATCTTTAGTGCAAAGACAACTGCCGCGAGCTCTAGGTCATGAGTCGGGTAGTTGACTTCGTGAGTCTTCAATTGACGTGACACATGCGCAATCACCTTCCCCCGTTGCATCACCACACAACCCAATCCCATAATAGAAGCATCGAAATATACCATTAATGTCACACCCCAACCGACGGCGGAATCATCGGGGCGGGACATGTAGACTGTTCATGAGCTCAAGGTTGACTAAATTGTAATATGTTAAATCCATTTCCATTCAAACAAACATGAATCAAATTCAAAGTACATAATGAAATAAAATTTGTTTTTGAATTAATATTAACTAGGTCCAAAGCCTATGTGTAGCATGTCTTGATCAAACTCATATGAAAGCACCTGAAACATGAATAAAATAAGGTCAACTAAAAAGTTGGTGAGTATAACACAGGTTTGTATATAGGTAGCATATAATTTGTAAACCAAATCCTTTACATAACATGATAAATAAGGCGTTTATGGGGAGCAGCTATTGTGTAACCAAGTACAATCAAACCTTTGTAATCGGCATGCAAAAATTGTGTTGTCGATTTCAATCACCGCGCATCCTGGGTGGGTTTGTCAGACTCAATAGATCTATCATTGAAAACCGTCGGCTTGAAAAGTTAATGATTGCACATAATAGCATACAAGAGGTTAGCACACCTAGCCCTCGGGCATAAAGCTCAAATTGCACACATGAATGTAAATAGGATTTGTACTTGTGTTGTTTGTGTAAATGTAAACATGTTAGTTGAATAGTGTTCATGTTTCACCCCAAAAATGTAAAAGAGAAAAAGGGGTTGTGAATACTCACTTGGTATGGAGGTGTAGCTAACAAAGAGTATAGATAAAATGAGAATCCTTGATACGCACGAATTAACCTAGATAGTAGTGTATATTGAATCAAATCGGTGTACAAAGTTTAAGTCTAACATTGAAGGTTGAATTTGTGTATAAAAAGTATTAAATGAAATATATAAAGTTGTAGTAACCATTTTTGGAACATTTGATTAAAGTTTGGAATTTGAATAATAAAATAGAATTCTTATAAAATTGTTGATTATGAAAATAATGCATGTGTTAAATGTAAATTAATAAATAAATAAATGATTATAGTTTATGAAATAATGTAAATATTGATTGTAATTAAGTATAAATAAATAAATGATTTTTGTTTAAATATTAAATAAATAATTATTATCTTATTTATTTATAAACTTTGTAACTTAATCATTTAAAACATCATTTAAGTGTAAGACAATTATAAATTTAATTTTTATAAATTTTTAAATAAACTTTTAAATAATAATATTTATCTCCAGATTAAACTTTAAATCTCTTCAAATACAGAAAACATATTTTTATAAAATTTGAAACAATTATTGATTGAAAAATATGAAATTATAATTCTGTTAAAATTTCTGAGTCACACACGACCGTGCCTCGGAAGGGCACGATCGTGCTCAAGCCACGGGCGCGACCGCGCTAGTCGGGGCGCGACCGGGTTGATCAACAGAGGGCACAAACTAGACCAGTCAACAGGCATGACCGTGCCTTGGCCTGGCACGGTCGTGTCCAAGATTCTTAGACACAACAGAGATTAGCACAAAGGGCATGACTTGGTCTGGACAGGAGGACACGACCGCGCTGCTACTCGGCACGACCGCGTTTCATGAGGCACGGCCGCGCTAGATGATTAGCGCGACCGTGTCTTTTCCAAATCAGACATGAATTGAACAAATCTTGTATTTATAGTGCTGGATTTGGTAGGGCTTTTGATTACTGAGTTATTACAAGTCTTTTCATGTAATTTAATTGCATGTAAATCGTGTTTAAGAATGGATTCGATTAAATCCTTTTTATTAAAAATATAAGTTCTGATTCGGACGATTTCTGTAATGAAAGCCCAGATTGATAGGGGGCTTTTGATATATGGACCGAAACGAAAGGGAGGGATGATTCAATTACCTCAAACAGAAGGAATCGATAGCGATCGGTAGAAGGGAGTTCCGGCGACGGCGATAACGGCTTCCGGCGACTTCGGCTGCAATTCCGGCTAGGCCAGAGAGTCCAATAATAACAGGGGAGATCGCGGAATAGAATTTCTTGATTGCTTGAGAGGAATTTGATCGAATTTTAGGATTTGAGTCTTGAGGGAAAAGATCGACGGTTTTTCTTGAGAGGAAGAGAGTTTTGATAATAATAATCGTAATCAACTGAGTTATTTTCCTTGACAATGAAAATGAAATGTAACCGGGTTTGAATTCGAACGATCGAGCGTTTTGAAATCACATTTACGTTTTGACAGTTACGCAGGCACGACCGTGCCTAATCGAGGCGCGACCGTGCTTAGGCATCGGGCGCGATCGTTCCAGGACCAGTCGCGCGATCGTGCCGAGGCACTTGGCGCGACCGTGCCAAGACGAAGCACGACCGTGCTAATTAGGGTTTCTTGACATTTTTTAACTTTAGTCCTTGACTTTTTAGGTTTGATAAGTTTGAATTAAATAATCACTTGTATAGTGTTTAAATGTATATAATCGAGTAAAACTTGCGAATTTGTATTGAATCATTGCATATAATTTATGTCGAGAAAATAACACAAAACAGTGCACGAGTATTGAGTTTGAAATGCGTTACATTGAATTGAAATACGAATACTAAAATCAGAAATGTTACAGTCTCCCCATGTTAAGGGAATTTCGTCCCGAAATTTAACTAGTGGAGGCTGCAAAATCGAGAAGGAGGAGAGAGTTTTTGATTTTCGGTGAATTTTGATTGTTGGATCCCAGGGGGTGTAACGGTTGACTTTGTTTAGGCCTGATACTCAAAGTTGTTTATGAAAGGGGGATAATGGATTTTGTTTTGAAATGAATTTAAGAAGAATATTTGACGAATAATAAATTGAATTCTAAACGTGAGATGTATTACTTGAAATGGATTTGGAGGGATCTTGAAATTTAGAGTTTGTGTAAGATGTAGTCTAATGTGTTCAAAATTGTTAGTGGGTAAAAGATTTCATAAACATTGGTCTAGGTCAAAACTTCACGTGACACGAACAACGCTACTCCTGATAATATGATAGGACACTTATATATAGGAAGTACCATCGGCGTATCCACCATGTCCTTGCCATATCACACCAGTTCCGTCGCTACATATCATGATAAGTTTTAGTTCACAACACACGACAAAATTTCACTATAGTTTCCATGCGCTGATTTTTATAATTCCGTGTGCACCCGTAATTATTCAAATCATCGTATGGTCCGTATAGATCGTTTTCGTTGTGTGCGGGTAAGGGGGGCACAATTTCACTATGATCACGTCTATTGTTTACACATAAAAAGTCGCTAACAAGTAACTAAGTCCCTAATCAGGTCAGTTCGCAACTAAAGAGTAGTAAAGTAGTAACACTTAAAGTTTCTTAGTTTGCTCGTGTTTGAACAAGAATACGTCAAACCCCGAGTCGTTTCAATGTATTATGGTCTTCAACTTTGGTGTACAAAGTGCATGACCATGTCTTGTGTATAATGTAATCAATCCATTGCAATAATTGTAAGCAAATTTTGTTTCGAGTATATACAGTAAGCACACAAGTCTCATGTATGATCTAGTGTCACGTAGTTTGAATCAAATTGGTCTCATATATAGCGTAAATAATTTAGCGTCTTGTATTTTGTAAATCAATAAGCTCTAATGTGTAATGTAAACAACATAGTATTATGTGTATTGTACGAAATGGATCTCGTGTATAGTGTTAGCAACCTAGCATCATGTATTTTGTATAATGTACACCGTTTAGTATAAAGTGCTTTGTAACAAAATGAGTTTCATGTATAGTGTGGTCAATCTAGAACTAGGTATCAATGACGCAATTCTTATGTATCACGTATATTGCAAACAATTAAGTTTCGTGTATCATGTGCTCAAACCAGTAGCATGTGTATTGCAATTAAACATGTTTCGTGCATTACGTGATTAATCGAGCAAATTGTGATTTGTAGGCAAACTAGTTTCATGTATTATGTAATTTGTGTAGCATTGGATATATTGAGAATAATTGAGTTTTATGTACCATAAGATTGCATTGAATATATATTGTGAACGTGAGTATTGAACTTCGCGTGCGATGTGTACTAACGGGTTTTGCATGTGTTCGAGTGCTGCGGACAAACGTGTTGTTTGTCATTCCTGAATAATGTGGTAGTTAGGTTCAAGTCCTCAAATCTCATTGAGGTTGGTGGGAAAGGTTAACGTTTACGCGGTATGGATCGCCTCTTGAAGCGTCAAGCGAAAGGTAACGAGGAGGTTTTGGAAATATTCGGGAATTTTGTTTACAAATACGGGTCTTTGTTTGAACATAGAAAGTGGGAAATTGTTTTTGGTTGTAGATATATAAAGTTGTGAAATCATTGAATCGCATATTTTAAATGGATATGCAATTTATGAGAAAATATTTTTAATTTACATTTTCAACTATTGGCTAAACAAGTAAGAGCATATTAATTTAACCAAAGTTTAGAAATATTTACTTTAATGTGGAAAAATCATAATTATTTATCAGTATAAAAAAAAATAATAATATTTTTATAAAATTGGTTGCATTAACCTTCCTTATTAGGTGAAAAAGTTTTATGGAAAATTTATGTTTTTGATGTTATCTAAAAATTCGTTAAACATTTTGTTTAAACAAGATAACGAGGTTTTGTTTAAATCACAAAATAGGATGATTTATTTAATGAAAGAGATTGTTGGTAATGTACTAAATCATGTGGAATGAAAGAAGTGATATTTGAGAAAATTTGATGGGAATATAACAGGTGTAATTTACGCCCCACGGGTCAAATCAATGAACAACAACTGTAGAGTTGAAATATATGGAATTGATTAAATGCTGAAATGTTAAACATTATTCAAAACATAGGGAAATGGTTCTCAAATAGAAAATTTAAAGGAAATCAGTAGAAGCTTCTTCTAACGTCTCTGGTAGCTTTCCACTAGGAAGAAGGTGATTGCCAAAATGTGCACCGCTATAGTCACTCGAGTAGTAGATCTGGCTTTAGTCCCGGCGGTCTTTGTGCGATGTTCTTGCATTTCTTTTTTTCGAGGATGGAGATTAACTCCTTTTGGTATCCTAATTGGTTTGCTAGGCTATCCATTCTTTGTCTTTGAAAGTCGTGTATTACTCCCTGCTCTATCCTTTGCCTCTCGAATTCTGAATTTCTTACATATTGATGGAAGTCATTGGTTGGAATTCCCATAACACCAGGGGGTACCATGGTATGCCTTACCCAAGGGTTAGGAAGGTACGGGTCGGGCATTAGGTATGGGTATCTTAGTGGGGGTGGTAATTGATTGTGGAGATGGGGTGTATGATACGGGTTTATGGGTGCGGCTGATCCAGGTGTCTTCTTCCCAATCAGACTCTTCTTCGGGATGGCATACCGGGGAGGTAGGAGGGTAGGAGTCCATGCTTAGCAGGAAAACAATGGAAAAGTTGTAAGTGATAATGAAATATTGCGGGTTGGACATAGGGGTACTTATAGGTTTTAGAGTTTGACTAGTCATAACACCGAACCTTCACGATAGTATTTTAGAAATACACTTGACCTATAAGCAATGCATCCCTGAGGAGAATTCCCAGGAAAGAGGGGTGGGTCACTAAGACACACTTAAGTTCCCTATCTTTCCTTAGCCAGAATTCCTCATGGGCTTACATACTCTTCCAGCCATCATGTATTAATAATAGTATTGTTGGGCTCATGGTTATGATGAGAATTGTTGTGAACTGAGCTTTGAGGCCCAAAAGTAAGGTTTATGCATTTCAGCGGGCTTCTTCTTCTTGGAAATAGGTGGGCTTCTTAGTTTATTGTTGATGGGCATTAGGCCCAATAGTTTAAGTCTTTGCTCATAAAGGGTGATGGTATCATGTATTTGGGTCCAAAGGAGTATGAATAATTTTGGTGTGTATGTGTGTGTGTTAAACTTAGGATAGTGTTTTAAATAAATTAAGTAGGTAGCAATGAATAGAAGAAAAAGTTGGCAGGTAATGTGACACACAAACTATTGAGTATTGTATAATGTGATGTAATCATATAGTATAACATGTAAAGATATTCACATAGGAAATAATCATATAGCATGTAGGTGGTAATGAGTGTAAGTACAAGAGTTATCAAGTAGTGTGACACATAAGTCATTATGTATTGTATCAGGTAGTGTAAGTACTTAGGATAGCATGTAAAAATAATCACACATGAATTGATAATGTAACATGTAGTAGCATGGCATTGTATGGGTGTCCTAAAGTTATAGTCTAGGTCAAGAGTGTCTAATAACCTAGTTCCCTATAACCAAGGCTCTGATACCAATCTGTCACACCCCAACCGACGGCGGAATCATCGGGGCGGGACATGTAGACTGTTCATGAGCTCAAGGTTGACTAAATTGTAATATGTTAAATCCATTTCCATTCAAACAAACATGAATCAAATTCAAAGTACATAATGAAATAAAATTTGTTTTTGAATTAATATTAACTAGGTCCAAAGCCTATGTGTAGCATGTCTTGATCAAACTCATATGAAAGCACCTGAAACATGAATAAAATAAGGTCAACTAAAAAGTTGGTGAGTATAACACAGGTTTGTATATAGGTAGCATATAATTTGTAAACCAAATCCTTTACATAACATGATAAATAAGGCGTTTATGGGGAGCAGCTATTGTGTAACCAAGTACAATCAAACCTTTGTAACTGGCATGCAAAAATTGTGTTGTCGGTTTCAATCACCGCGCATCCTGGGTGGGTTTGTCAGACTCAATAGATCTATCATTGAAAACCGTCGGCTTGAAAAGTTAATGATTGCACATAATCGCATACAAGAGGTTAGCACACCTAGCCCTCGGGCATAAAGCTCAAATTGCACACATGAATGTAAATAGGATTTGTACTTGTGTTGTTTGTGTAAATGTAAACATGTAAGTTGAATAGTGTTCATGTTTCACCCCAAAAATGTAAAAGAGAAAAAGGGGTTGTGAATACTCACTTGGTATGGAGGTGTAGCTAACAAAGAGTATAGATAAAATGAGAATCCTTGATACGCACGAGTTAACCTAGATAGTAGTGTATATTGAATCAAATCGGTGTACAAAGTTTAAGTCTAACATTGAAGGTTGAATTTGTGTATAAAAAGTATTAAATGAAATATATAAAGTTGTAGTAACCATTTTTATAAATTTTTATAAAGTTGAATTAAGTGTAAGACAATTATAAATTTAATTTTTATAAATTTTTAAATAAACTTTTAAATAATAATATTTATCTCCAGATTAAACTTTAAATCTCTTCAAATACAGAAAACATATTTTTATAAAATTTGAAACATTTATTGATTGAAAAATATAAAATTATAATTCTGTTAAAATTTCTGAGTCACACACGACCGTGCCTCGGAAGGGCACGATCGTGCTCAAGCCACGGGCGCGACCGCGCTAGTCGGGGCGCGACCGGGTTGATCAACAGAGGGCACAAACTAGACCAGTCAACAGGCACGACCGTGCCTTGGCCTGGCACGGTCGTGTCCAAGATTCTTAGACACAACAGAGATTAGCCCAAAGGGCATGACTTGGTCTGGACAGGAGGACACGACCGCGCTGCTACTCGGCACGACCGCGTTTCATGAGGCACGGCCGCGCTAGATGATTAGCACGACCGTGTCTTTTCCAAATCAGACATGAATTGAACAAATCTTGTATTTATAGTGCTGGATTTGATAGGGCTTTTGATTACTGAGTTATTACAAGTCTTTTCATGTAATTTAATTGCATGTAAATCGTGTTTAAGAATGGATTCGATTAAATCCTTTTTATTAAAAATATAAGTTCTGATTCGGACGATTTCTGTAATGAAAGCCCAGATTGATAGGGGGCTTTTGATATATGGACCGAAACGAAAGGGAGGGATGATTCAATTACCTCAAACAGAAGGAATCGATAGCGATCGGTAGAAGGGAGTTCCGGCGACGGCGATAACGGCTTCCGGCGACTTCGGCTGCAATTCCGGCTAGGCCAGAGAGTCCAATAATAACAGGGGAGATCGCTGAATAGAATTTCTTGATTGATTGAGAGGAATTTGATCGAATTTTAGGATTTGAGTCTTGAGGGAAAAGATCGACGGTTTTTCTTGAGAGGAAGAGAGTTTTGATAATAATAATCGTAATCAACTGAGTTATTTTCCTTGACAATGAAAATGAAACGTAACCGGGTTTGAATTCGAACGATCGAGCGTTTTGAAATCACATTTACGTTTTGACAGTTACGCAGGCGCGACCGTGCCTAATCGAGGCGCGACCGTGCTTAGGCACCGGGCGCGATCGTTCCAGGACCAGTCGCGCGATCGTGCCGAGGCACTTGGCGCGACCGTGCCAAGACGAAGCACGACCGTGCTAATTAGGGTTTCTTGACATTTTTCAACTTTAGTCCTTGACTTTTTAGGTTTGATAAGTTTGAATTAAATAATCACTTGTATAGTGTTTAAATGTATATAATCGAGTAAAACTTGCGAATTTGTATTGAATCATTGCATATAATTTATGTCGAGAAAATAACACAAAACAGTGCACGAGTATTGAGTTTGAAATGCGTTACATTGAATTGAAATACGAATACTAAAATCAGAAATGTTACAATTAAGTCTTCATTGCTCTCAGGCAGGGCCAATACCGGTGAATGAGTCAACTTCTCCTTCAATTCTTCAAATGCCTTTGACTGAACCGAACCCCATTCATACTTAACCTCTTTCCTCGTCAACTTCGTTAGAGGCGAGGCTATTCTTGAGAAATCCTATATGAATCTTTGATAGTAGCCCGCCAATCCTTGAAAACTCCGTATTTCGGTTGGCATTTTTCGGGATCTCCCATTCCTTTACCGTTAAACTCTTCACCGGAACCACCATAATGCCCTTCTTGTTGATAATGTGACCTAGGAATTGAACTTCCCTAAGACAGAATGCACATTTAGAGAATTTGGCATACAGCTTCTCCTTCTTCAGAGTATCCAATACTTATCGCAGGTGATAGGCATGAACGCCTTCACTCTTTGAGTAGATGAGGATATCATCTATGAATACTATCATCGACCGATCCAGCATTGGATGGCACACTCTATTCATCAAATCCATAAATGTCACCGAGGCGTTTTTCAATCCGAAGGACATCACGAGAAACTCGTAGTGTCCATACCGTGTGCGAAACGTGGTCTTCGGTATATCCTCCTCCCTTACCTTCAATTGATGATATCCTCATCGTAAATTAGTCTTCGAGAACCAACTAGCGCCTTGCATCTAGTCAAACAAATCATCGATTCTGGGTAGCGGGTATCTATTCTTCACTGTTCGTTTATTTAGTTCTCGGTAATCGATCCACATCCTCATAGACCCATCTTTCTTCTTTACGAATAGAACGAGACCACCCCAAGGTGAAATGCTCGGTCTTATTGATGTGTTGTGTTTTATGTATATATATATATATATATATATATATATATATATATATATATATATATATATATATATATATATATATATCCCTGGTAATGAAACCAAAAACTTGATGTCAAATGCGAGTGATATAATATATATTTTTAATGTTCGGTATGGAGTCACACAAAATCAGGTTTTAAGTTTATAGATTAAAATGATAATTACTTCAACTAAATACACACACAATAGGCAAGTTAACCTATCGCAGCGTAGTATAGTCTGGGTAAAAACCAAGTATCGAACCATGGACATGGATTCCTTACTCAACCCTTGTTATTGTCTGACCGGGATAGAAGTTGGATGGGGTTTTGTTTAAAAGAAGGAAAAGCTTCCCAAAAACCAAGTATCGAACCATGGACACAGATTCCTTACAAACTCGAATAAGTTTCCCAAATAAGAAGTCTTGCCTAAGTAACTCATAAGATTGAAGATTATTAAGTTGGTTTAAATATTACTTATTCTTGTCTTTTTAAGATAAATTAAAAAGAAAGACTTTAAGAATATAAATACTAAAATACTTCATTAATTAGACAAAGTTCAACCAACCCAAGTAACGCAAGAAGACTAGCCACGAATGACCATACAAGTAACTCCACTAACCCTTAGATCATGTATAAAATTGATCTACACCAAGGGAGAGTGGGTATAGGTTGCTTCTTGTTTACTTGAATAAGAAGAATCATTCCATATTACAAAAATAGAAAAGGAAAATAAATAAAGAAGAAAAAGCTAAAAATGGAACAAAACCAAAGAGTTTTGGCCCTAGCAAAGCACTAGGGCTTCCACTAACCCGATCTTGAACACCTAAATGTTTGGAATGAGCTTGCTATTTATAGGCAAAGATTTGGAGAATGCACGACCGTGCATTGGGATGCACAGCCGTGCAATGCTCTCCTTTCTTGCACGCATGGAATCTGGCAGCTTTTGCAGGCTTTGGGACACGTGGCACACTTTTCACGGCCGTGCAATGGGATGCACGACCGTGCAAAGCCCATCTTTGACTTTTCTTGACTTTTTGACTTCCTGTGTTAACTTCTTAGGTGCATGATCGTCCAATTGGCTTTAAGGTGCTAATTTCCCTTTGACTTTGATTGATTTCTTCATATTTTTGTAATCAAGGGTTGATTATCCTGTTATTTCAAAAGAGAATGAATTAAGAATCAATTCCTATCAAAATGCCTAAAAGTATGATAAATATGGGGATATTTATGTATGAAAAACATGTATAAATTGTGATATATCACTTATGAAACCCTTTTATAGAAGTTCTTCCAATTACGTCATCAACTCTTTCATCTCAAGTGGGGCTAGTAGGTATGGTGCTTTCGAGACGGGCTGGGCACCTGGCGTTAAATCAGTCTGGAACTCTATCTCCCGATCGGGCGGAGGCAAATTCTCTAGGAACACCTCCGGATAG
The DNA here is from genome assembly GCA_023525975.1 of Smallanthus sonchifolius. Taxonomy (NCBI): domain Eukaryota; kingdom Viridiplantae; phylum Streptophyta; class Magnoliopsida; order Asterales; family Asteraceae; genus Smallanthus; species Smallanthus sonchifolius. The sequence goes on along the minus strand of CM042028.1, from coordinate 11,530,267 downwards.
TTACACACCACGGGCACGTCGTTCAGTTCTGTAACTTCCTTACTTTTGTCAATCATATAAGCCAGGTAGTCCTCGCATCCGCGCTTTAAATAACTTTCCACCTTAATCATCGAAATGACGTTTGGCCTCGGGACATCTCTATCCCCATAAATCGTGACTTCGCTACCATCAGGAGCCTTGAGTTGAATAATCTTTTGTTTACAGAACATTTGCATCTCGTTGGCAGCCAGCCAATCCATTCCCAATACCACATCAAACCCTCCCAACACTATGACAAACAATCTAGTAGGGAATCTATGGTCATCTATCTTTATCAGGCAATTGTCTACAACTTCTATTACCTTCGTGGTTTTACCCATAACAGTTTCTACGCTAAAATACCGTTCTACTTTATCAATCGTGCACTTTATTCGATTACGGATACAAAGGTGTTGTTAACGATAAACGTACCTGACACCTCAGGGTTTCCTTTGATCTCTTTTTGGGTTAGGGCATACGCCCTCGTTCATGCCCTTGGCTTTTCTACTTCCTTCCCTTTTCCCGCATTCTTTGGCTTCCGAAAATCTCGGCTCACATGCCCAACTCCTCCATAATTATAGCATCTCTGGGCGCCTTGACATTCACGGGCATAGTGACCCGACTTTCCACATTTAAAACACAGGTTTGACCCCTTCTTACACTCGCCTAGATGTTCCTTTCCACATTTCCCACAAACAATCTGTTCACCCAATCTTGTCTTCTTATTATTCGATCCAAACAATTTCCCACCCGCTTGCTTTCCCATGTAAGGTCAGATTCTTTTTGGGCTCCTCCATGATCGCATAATCCAATGCCAGATCGTCATACACCACGTCGCTAAGCTCCACCACTCATACGAATGTCCGATGGGTGTTCTATTTAACAAACGTGCGAACCTAGGGGGCAACCCCTGGACATAGCAAGCAATCCTCCTTTCTTCAGTGGTGATTAAGTGTGGCACCAGACGCGCCAACTCATTGTACCTTGTTTGCTAATGTGTCATCTGCCCGACTTTCAACCCTAGAAACTCCCTTTCTACCTTTTATATTTCATTCCTCAGGAAAAAGTTCTTAATTACCAGCTCCTTCAGGTCAATCCACCTCATCAGTTCGATGGCCCTGTTCCCCTTTGCCTGCCTCACCCCTTCCTACCATTAGGACGCCTCTTCCCTCAGCAAGTTTGCAGCAAACTTAGCAATCTGATCCGCTCAGCACTCGCTGAGATGGATGGCGGCTTCCATATGGATTACCAGTCAAACGTAGCCATCGCGTCCCTTTTACCATCCAGAATCGGTGGGTCGCACGCCCGGAAGGACTTGTAGTCGCAACCACGAGCAGGCGGTGCGTCGTTCACAGTAATTACAGGTCCTTCGGCGCATGGGTTAGTACCAGCTGACCCATTCACAGTAATGACAGGTCCTTCGCATCAGACAATATAGTAGGCAAGGTGGCATTCATGATTTCAGGAATTTCTCAAACAAGCGCCCTCTTTACTTCAGTCTCGAAGCTATACTGTTACTCAGCCACAGGGGTGTTCTCAGGCTCATGTTGGCTCACTACCGGACTAACATGCACGCTTTCTTCATCATTCTGCCTCTGGTTAACGGGCGCCCTACCGCGACGTCCGGTACGGCCCCACCATGTTTTCCACCTCGACGTCTAGCCATTTCTTCCTATAAGAGCAAAGAATCTAATGTCATCATGCTAGTTAACAAATAGAACACAACAAGCATTGTAAGATGTTAATATACACTGTCCATCTGTAATTAACCATTACACTACCACTTGGTTTCTATTTGATCACCTTTATGATTCCATCAAAACCATTGCCCTAGTCTAACGCTTTCTAAGGGAAAACTATACTTACTACATTCGTGTCTAATGCTTTGGCTTGAGTTACCCATACTAGCATCCGTTACTTGGTCCCATTCTCAGTTTAAGTTCAGACATCGGGGATGTCTGGATCTCACAAACTATTGCTCTGATTCCAACTTGTAAGGCCCTATTCCTAGGAGGCCTCACATGTTGGATTTACATAATAACAAACTTTTCTAAATTTCAATACCATTAAGCAGCGGAATAAAACTTCATTACATGGTCTCAAATTAACAACCAATTTAAACATTGTTTAATACATTCATCATTCAACAAACAGTCACAACGGGATGCCAGATCTCTCATGTCGGGTAACTCTTTGGAATAGCCAAGCAGGATCCACTCATCATCCATCTCATCCTTAACATGACATGCATACTAAAAGACAGCTAACACTGGTGAGTTCAAGTCTTTCGTTCGCTTTAGGAAATGATTTATCATTCGATCATTTCATTATGGTTTAAACATTCATAAGAAACTAGGGCTTATCATTCACATTCAACATTTAGCCATTCAGTCATCGTTAAAACATAATTTAACGGAACATTCATTTAACATTTAACATTCATTTAAGTCATACATTTAATTTTCTAAATCTGTGTTATCATTCCTTCCGTTCGTTTTGTTTCGTTTCTAGTCCTTACACCGCCCTCATGACTCGTAGGCCCATGAGGTAATAAGACCGCCCTTACAACTCATAGGTCCATAAGCTAATAACACCGCCATTACGACTAATGGGTCCATAAAGTAATAACACCGCCCTTATGACTCATAGGTCTATAAGGTATTACCATTCATCCTTTACGGGTCACGTTAACCCCGAGTGACCGTCGCCACTACCTTCACCAGTTGCACAACCGTTATACCCATTGATAGACTTCATAGGCGCTACCAGTGATACTTATGACCCCGAATATTGCCATAAGGCTGGGGACATATACCCCCAGATTTCTTTCGTCAATTCATTCATTTAACAAATTAGACATGTAATTAATTCTTTAAAACCTTTGCCCATTTTCTTTTCATAAAACATTTTGTTCATTCGTAAAACCCTTTTTTTCATTTAAAACCATTCCTTTATAAACATTTCGTTTCGTTAAACATTCATTTCACAAACATTTCATTTCATTAACATTCTTGTTTCATAAATCGTTTCTTTCATAAACCGTTCGTTCATAAACATTTCATCACATACGTTGGTCATTTCATAAACATTCGTTAAGTATGCACATCACCCTAGAAACAAGTAAATAGGGATTATTGACTCACCTGATCGTTTGTAATTAAACCTGAGTCGGACGTCTAGTTGGTGCTAATTGATCTGCATATAAGTCAACACGCGAATTTTATCATTTAACTAGTGTCGCCGGGACATGATCAGTGTCGCCAGGCTAGTGTCGCCGGCACATGATCAGTGTCGCCAGATGTTTCGTTCTGGACTTAGTGTCGTGTAACTCAGTGTCGCCCCTATAGTGTCGCCATTGACATTGGCGACACTACTAGTGTCGTCAAGGAATGACACGTTTCCCAATCATTGGAAACCTTGGGGACGACCCCACCCACAGTCGTCTTCCCCGATTAGTGTTGCCTGAAGAAACAGTGTCGTCACTTGAAGATCTTCATGTTCATGCCCGTTTTTAACCCAAGTTCGTAACTTTTTTATGTCCAAAATGTTTGTTTAACTCCCATAAGATTAGATCTGGGCTTTATACCCCATTCATATGTGAAAACCTTTTCTTTTAATATTAAAACCCTAGTTTTACCTTAAAACCCATTTAAACTAAAAACAGAGGTTTTAGGTTGGATTTTTACCTCAAAAACGCTGGTTCTTCCTGGATTCTTCTTCTACATTGTTGAAGTAACAGATTGGAGTGATTCTTGGAGCTCAAAACCTTGATCTTTGAACTTTCTCTCTCTAGAATCCTCTTTCTCTCTCTAGAATCCTCTTTCTCTCTCTCTCGACGAATATTGGGTGTTGTATGCAAATGGAGCCTGGTTCATGAGGCTATTAGGGTTAAAGACCCCCTTCCATATGTCACCTATTGGGGCCAAGCCCACCCTCATGAGCCCATACTCCTTTTTCTTTCTTTCCCCCGGCCCATTTTAAAAGTGTCGGGCTTTCCAGATTTTACATGTACACAACGTATATAAACCCATACAAAAACCAGTCTGTACATTCAAATGATTTATATAAATTTTCAAATATAAACTTATAAAAGAACCCTAATTTGAACCCAGTTCGATCAATTATGGATGATCAATTAACAATGGGGTGTTAATTTTTACTCACCCAAACAGAAGAGAGGTGGCGGTGGAGTTGGTTTTTGGCAGCGACGTTGGCGGGGAGCGAGGTGGGTTCGCGAATTGAAGGTGAGCTCAGAGGTGGTTGTTTGCAGCGGTAACAACAGGTTGGTGGTTGTTGACAACGGCAACGTCAGGTAGAGGTGGTTGTTGACAGAGGCGACAACAGGTTGAGGATCACACAGTGGTTGTTTGAGTCAATGGCTAGGTTGGACCAAACGAGAAAGATAAGGAGCACGTAGGGGAAATGAAATTTTAGCGGGTCTTTGAATTGATTTTGACCTAAAATATTCCGAAGGAAAAAATTTAATTATAAATAATTTTATTCACGAAATCTGTTAGAAAAAGGTAAGCCGTCGGAAATTCATCACAAATTTTGACGTCATTCTGACGGTTTTCCGATGGACTGTTTGACTCTAGTTGATTTTCATGTCTCTTTTTCCGCTTAACGTCGATTGTGTAGTGTTTGACGTTACACAAATACACATATCATTATAATAGGCATTAAATACACATGGATACTTGACATTAGTGATCAGTTAGTAATATATATATATATATATATATATATATATACACTAGGTTAAAATCCCGTGTATTACACGGGTTGAATAAATATAATATTATATACTAAGTAATAAAAAATTTATTTTTTAAAAACTCGTGTTTTACACAGGTTGAATAAACCCATGGAATACAATATAATCTGTTAATACATACACTCATCAAAATATGTCAGGAGATTTATTAATATAAATATTAGTATTTTCTTTAAAAATATATTTTATTGTTAAAAGATAGAGGTGTATTTAATAAGAGAGAGAGCCGGGAAAAAAATGATAAGAATGAATGTGGAGGCGACACGTGGCATGGAAAACCTTTATTTATTATATAGTATAGATGTATATATATATATATATATATATATATATATATATATATATATATCAGTTTTTCATATAACTTTGTCCATGTTCCGAGATCATGATTTCTTGCTAACCCGCTAGAGCATTCACATCAGCTTCTCTATCCCCATCTCTATAATTACACTAAAAATCACTAACTTTTCTCTCTCCTTTTCAATTAAATAATACTTTTTTATACCTTTATCATTATCTTCTCTCTCCTCCACTCACAACCACTTTCAAAAAATATTAAAAAATTAATAGAGGTGAACAGTGTTTTCATAAATATACAGATGAACAGTAACATTTTCTCTCCCCCACTCATAACTACTTTAAAACCACTTCCTAAAATATGCAGAACTCACTCACAAACATATACATGACCTGTTGTGAACGCTCTTAGGTTCAAAATATAACAAACTAAATACATATGTAAATTACACGATCATTAATACACAAGATTCTCTGATCTAATATATATATATATATATATATATATATATATATATATAAATTACACGATCATTAATACACAAGATTCTCTGATCTCATATATATATATATATATATATATATATATATATATATATATTACATTAATATTCCTTGATCTCACATATAGATTACATTACTTGCAATATTCTATATACATGTGTGCTCACGCACTAGTTAAGAGCATCACATTTCAATAATATACTCTATATGTGCCCCCACGACAACTCCAGGTCTCGCTTTACATTCCAAGACCACCTCAATATTTCATCTTCATTATCAAGGTGACATATACCAAGTGAGCCCACGAGTCCCTATTACCCGTCATGGACAACACATCTAAACTGTAACCTTTTACATATGTGCTCACGACAGATAAGGATCTGGATCTACATTTCAAGCCCTCCAATCACCCCCCCCCCCCCCTCAATCTGCTATGCTCAGCCAAGCTAGACACAATTGACAAAGTATTTAAATTCAGAGATGACGAATTCCTGTTGCATCACTAACAACGATCTTCAACTCGTTGACGTGTCATCGAGAGATAAATTATATACGACGCCCAAACAAAGATCTTCCGTAGTTTGCAATATCGACATATTGTATTTTAAAGGTTTGAGAGACCAGACAGGTATAATATAAGCTATTTTTGTAGTAATTTTTCACCCATGTGTGTTCTACAATTCTTAGAAACATCAAGGGTTGATATAAATAGGGTCTTTTTTCGACGAATTTGTGACTGAATTCCGTCGAAAAGTCTGACCAGACAGTTTACTGGGAAAGCCTGTTATATGGGAAACTGTGTTTTTTGGGAAATGTCAACGGTTCCGACGGATGTCTGTCGGAAACAGCTATCGTACAAACGCCCACACATCAAACCTTAAAAGTCGGACAGTTTGGTTGCTTGGGATATTTTCTTCCCTTTCTTATCTTCCGATCACACAAATCGTTCTTGCTCCGTTTTATTTTTTTTTTCTCGTCTTGCACAACAAGTAGCCAAAACCTGTTATCGTCCTCCTCCTTTTTCTTTCTTTCTTCGATCTCAAACCTGCTTCTTCTTCATCTATAGCCCTACAGCCAAAGGCTCCTCCTCCTCTCGGAACAAGACTCTCAAAACAGCCCTTGTTTCTCAACCTCGCTCTGATACTAAATGTTGGGTTAGACTTGTGCTTAACAACCACTTGCTTCTATTCATACTCAGAACATATATAAATAGGTTGAAAATACTTGCTCCTAAAGAAAAGGAAAATAACTTATCCATTACTGACTCAACAAATAAATACCCATGACCTTTTAAACCACAAAAAACATGTGACTAAAATACTTCCTCGAAACCCGTTAAATTAAAGACCCATTCATTTGATCCGTACCCGTTTAACCCGACTTTTAATATTCGATCAAGATTAACACACACAGAAGATTGATGTAACATATTTTAATAAACTTTATAAATACAACATTGTAGAACACATTTTGATTAAATTATATCAAAAATGGATTCGTGAGAAATACTAAAACTTTCATATAGATAATATTATTATACAATTATACAAAATGAAAACGTTAGAAAAAGAAGTTTGTTTTTATTTTGCTCGAAGTGTGTCTTATTATAAGAAAACTTTCTCAAGGTCCGTTCACTCAAACTCTTCTTGTTGATCATTGAGCTTAAACTTGAATTATACTTTTCTTTCTGCTAAAAATCCCACCTATCAACGGGATCAGTGGCTTCTTTTTCTTCTTCTTGATAGAAGGGTGTCTTTCCAACACGGTTGCATCACAAGACTGCATCATAACTTGTTCAACCGTAGGCGGCTTTGCAAACGTCACATACCTCTTCTTCTGAAACTCGACTACCCCAGAATGACTTGTATTCACTTCAACATCCGGTATGAATTTAAGATCCTCCTCGATGACCTTTGAGCTCTCTTTCAATCGTTGCAGCTCGCATTTGGTGCGTTCAAGCTCGTCTTGTAGAGATGAAAGGCAAGTTGCCATTAGCATTCGATCTTCTCGAGCCTCCTCTAGTCTTTGCTTGGTTTCCTTTAGTTCTATTACAACTTCCGTAGGAACATTTTCAGTCTCTTCGTTTTGTTTCTGAATTGGATTAATCAAATCAACAAAACAATGTTATGACAAAATTTTCATTATAAAACTAGCTCTTGGGCCTATATTTACACAAAGTATAAATTATAATTGTCTATACTTAAAAATATATAAAAAATGTCAATAAATAAATAAATATATGTATATATATATATATACAGAGGGAGGTTCAAAAAATAAGTGAATTTTCGCTAATACACCTAAATAAACGATATCAAACGAACTCCGATTGAGCTAATTTCAGCGGCGTTGGAACCGTCTCGTCGAACTCTACCATCTTAGCTTTTAGGGTTTAGATTTTACTTTTGAATTTTAGGGTTTTAGCCTTATGGTTTAACTTTAGGGTTTAGCTTTTAAGATTTAGATTTTATGGTTTAGGTTTTTTTTTGGGGTGGGGGTGGGGGTGGGGGGTTTAGGTTTTTGGGGGTGGGTGGGGGTGGGTTTAGGTTTTGCGGGGGGGGGGGGGGGGGTAGGGGGGTTTAGGTTTTTGGGGGGTGGGGTGGTGGTTTTAGGTTTTTCGGGGTAGGGTTGGAGGGGGGTTTAGGTTTTTAGGGGTGCGGGTGAGGGGGGTTTAGGTTTTTGGGTCCGGGTTAGGGTTCGATAAAACGGTTCCAACACCGCTGGAATGAGCTCAATCGGAGTTCGTTTGACCTACTTCTTAGTATTTTTTAGCGAAAAACCACTTTTTAGTGGAACCGTCCCCTATATATATATATGTATTATATATATATATATGTATTATATATATATATATATATACATACAGAGCCGGTCTCGAGGATTCGAATGCCCTACACGAGTCGAAAAAAAAAAGGCCAATAACAAAATATATAATTTTATAAAAGGCCCAATAATTTTTTTTTAAAGCCTCAAAAATTTTATATATATATCTATATAAAAAAAAATTTTGGGCCCCTCGAAATGTTAGGCCCACTACGGTTGTATTGCCCGCAGGCCTAATGGGCCGGCCCTGTATACATACATACATATATATACACACAACAAGGGTTGCCCGCACGATACGTCGGGAAACACATGTAAGTTTTTTTTTAAATTAGCCAAAACTATAGCAATAGCATATTCAAACTAAAGAGAATAAAATGCTTGTTTTTATAGAGTAATTTAAAAAAAAAAATATTAACGCATAAAAAGTTATAGTAATCAAAAAATCGTGAGAGAAATTAATTTAAAAGTCAACTATAATCACATAACTAGCATGTGTGTAAAATATAATTAAAATAGTCAAATTAATAAAAGACAATTTTACTCCCTTAAACTATTAAAAACTAATGTAAAAAAAATTTCATCATAATCAAATATATTATAATACAGCATAGATAATATGCCTTCAAAATGCTTATTATGTTTGTTACCAAAAGTCTAAAAGTAGAATGTAAATGATGCAGACCATAAAGTATAATATTTTATAGTAACAATTCCTTTCTCAAGGGGTGAGGCAAGTGCGAGAAAGATCAGTTGGAAAGGAATCAAAGATGCCTTAACTTTCAATTCATCGATCCTTATAAAATCAAAATTTTAGAATATTATAAGTATACCTTAATCTATATCGTAATAAAATCATAAACAAATTAAGATTTACTTTTCTGAAAATCATAAAACAAATTATAATTTACCTTTACAGTTTTTTTGAAAAGCGAACATTGAATGTTGTGACGTCGCACCCCCCGTCATATGGGAGATTCTCGTCCAACTCCGGCCAATATGTTGTCTTAACCGGGCCCACTTGGCGTCGGAGTTGGAGAGCTTTCAAGGAAAAACCCCACCCAATACGGCCCTTTCCTGGCTTGAGGGAGAGCCGAGGCTCGAACCCTGGATCGGCATGGGTAAAACCCTGATGCATCAGCCTAAGAGCTATGCCTCATTTGCGATGCCGCGAAAATTAATGGTGGTGGCAGTGATCGAACCCGGGTCCCTTGGGACTTCGAGCCTTACCTCAGGCACTACACCACAACCTCTTTGGTATTTTAGAAAACCTGAACCACTTATTATTTATTTTTTTATATTTTTTGAGATTGTGAAAAAATAAAGTAAAAGTGAGATCAGATTTTGTGTTTTTAAATGAAATTATCAAAAATCGTAAAATTTAAATAAACTCGTAAAATTTTTATGATATTAAAATATAGAGGTATATGTGTTTTTCATTGATATAGATAGATGTATAATGAATCAAAAAATAATTAAATTTATAATCAGGGACAATTTCAGACAATCACATATATCTCCTTCTAAATTTAAAAAGTAATTAAAGGTAATTATACTTATCTACTAGCTAGGGCGTTTATTTTATTTTAAATTTTTTTTTAAAGGCAAATTTCTTAATTTATGTTGGGAGTAGGACTTGAACCCATGATCTTGTCAAACCTTAGTGTTCCTATAGGATTTTCCTCTACCATTAAGCCACCAACCCTAATATTAGCTAGGGCGTTTATCAAATCAGGTTTTTGAGTTATTTAGAACGGTATTGGGTTATTCAAACTGAGTTATTTGAATTTTGAGAATTTTTGATATTTTGAATGTGAATTTAAGTTCAAATTAATTTGAATAAACTAAATTATGGAAAAACATTAATATATATATATATATATATATATATATATATATATATATATATATATATAAATTATATAGGGTTAGATTCAAATGAGAACTCATAAATACTTGAGAACTCGCGAGAACTCGTCAAAAAACCAATTAAAACCATTTTTTTTTGTTTTCACTATCTTTATTATTAAAATATAACATAAAAATGATTTATCTCTTCAATTAATTTATCCCTTCTCTCTAAATTATCCTTAAAAAAATTTATATACGTGTGTAAATGATAAACACTTACACATGTGTAAGTGGTAAACTTACACAAGTGTATATTTTTTTTAATATATGAAGACATGTAAATTTACATATATAAATTCATTTTTTTATGTTGTATTCTAACAATAAAAATAGTAAAAACAAAAAAAAATGGTTTTGATTGGATTTTTGACGAGTTCTCGCGAGTTCTCAAAATATTTAGGAGTTCTTAAATGATCCATTCCCAAATTAAATAATCCATGTAAAAATAAATAAAATATATATGTATTTTTATAAAAAAAAATAAAAAATTTATATATCTAATACATATTAAAATATTCAGGTCAAATCGATTTGAAGATTACAAATTCAAACTTGATTCGAAAGCCGAATTTTCGGTTCAAATACTAACCCGATGCGAAAATTGGAAACCGAACTCAAAATAATTTTTAGGTCTTTCAAGTGAATTCGAATAATGATCACCCCTCTATTATCATATTATATCCATATAATCTAATATTTAAATTATTTTGGTCAATTTATATTCAAATTATATAACTTGTTAAATAACATGTTCATTTGAAATAAAAACATGAGTAAAAGAATAAATTAGCTGTGTTTTAAGGATTCACATTTTGTCTTGACTTATTTAGAGTGTTCCATATAAAAATTATTTTTATTTTTCAAAGATTTGAAAAAAAATCTAACTCATTACTCCTTGTCAATTCATCATCATTAGAGCAAATAATATACTTGCGTGAGGGGGACCGTGAGGGAGGCTCACGGCGTGAACGGGTATGCAACACCACCCCCTTGATGACGTGAGGGGAGTGTGAGAGATTCACATGAAGATCTTCACGGGTGAAGGTGCAACAATCAAGCCGTTCAACGGCTAAAAATTTAAAGATATTACCGTTGAACGGTAATATGTAAAAAAAAAATTCATTTTACCCACTATAAATAACCATTTAACCCATTTTATAAAACACACTATAAAACTCAATCTTCTCACTCTATCTATTTTATAAAAAATCTCATCTTCTTTCTATAAAAAATCCTATATTCTCTTTATTTATGTCCTTGTTTATTATAATTTTTATTTATGTTTTTTTAATATAAATTTATTAGTTAAATGAATATTAAATTAAAATTTCCATTTAATACTCACACCACACTCACTTGGGTATTTCCCTTGCCAAGTGAGGTTGGTGTGAGAATTGAAGAAAATGACGTGGCGTCACATGACAACCACTTTTCTTCTCACTAAACCCTCACTTACTTGGGTATACCACATGCTCTTAGGATCAGAACCAGTGGAGGGTTAAGAGCATTGATCCCCAGTCACCAGAATTTATCAATTTTTTATATGTAAAAATTACGACAACCCTCCGACTAATAAGTTTTGTTTCCGCTTCATCTTCAAAAGATATTTAAACTTTGATTTGTATCAAATTATAAGAAAATTATGAAGTGAAGGAAAAAGAAAGTAACCTGTTTGAGTTTGTTGGCATAAACTTCACCAGCGAGAACTCTCTCACCGAATAGGGAAACAGCCTCCTTGACGGACTTGAATGGGGCACTGGTGTCGATCTCTGATCTGCTCATCATTGATTACTGACTGGAATGGAATGTGTGGGGAAGAGAGATCGAATGTGGAGATATCATATGGAGAACAGAAGCTTCGTTTCTTCGAGGCCACTTCTTCTGCTACAGTTACAGGTGGTGGAACTACAGTTTTTTATTTATTGTTTTATTGTTTATTGTTTCACTGAAGCTGCAGTGGTGGTGTTGCAAAAAATGGGTTTATAAAAAAAATTACAATACTTTATTTTATCATAATTATTCTTATGGCATTCTTTATAGAGTTTTAATATGGTTAAGTGGCCATTGATTAAAATGCTAATTCTTTGTATTATGAGTAAATTATAGAAAACAGCAGATATGTTTATATACCAAATTACACCTGTAGATCTTAATCTTCACTAATTACGTTAGACACCCTTTATTTATACGGTCTGTAACAAAATCTAACTTTTAGACCAACAGACGTTAGATTTTTAGTTAAATGACATGTATATGACCAATATACCCTCAATTCTGGGATATTACCGGTGGGATGAAGATGATGGAGTTGAGACCACAAAACTTTTGGTATTATTTTTTTATTTTTTTTATTTTGTAATAGTAAGGGTATTTTGGTTATTTAAAAAAAACTAACTGAAAAATCTAAAGTCTGTTAGTCTAAAGGTTATAATTTGAGACAAACTAGGCCGACCCATTAGGCTAGAGGGTAACTACCGGAGGAAGAGACGATGGACGAATGACTGATAAAGGATTCAATGGAGAAGTCAAGAAGATCCATCATTAATGCAATCGGGCATGCGACATTAATTGGGAGAATCAGCGGACGCCACGATTCCTAGATCCCAATAAGCAAGCCAACAATTTCAAATGAAAGTGGTGAATTTGATTTTCCTTTCATGAACGACAGATCACTCAATCACAAAGCTTTTTCTTTTTAACACTTTAAGAATCCTTCTTTTTTTTCATCAGAAGAATTGTCAATCTCCTTCACATGATACATGAAAATCTGTTAATGATGTCCCCTCACACTAAAGGTGCAATGTTGTCTTCTTAGATTACTTGGTTTAACTTTTTTTGATGGATTTAAAACTAGTTTATGCCTTGATTGGTATACATTTATGATCTAAATTTCATTCATTTCCTGTTTTAATTCACAATGAAATAAATATGTAAATTTTGAATAGGTTACAGGGATGGAAATTTTGTAGGTTTGATTTGGTTTCCTAATAAAATCAAGCCTTCTGATGTAGGCTCAAGCAAGAGGCACAATTAGTATAAATGCAGGTTTTAATCCTATTTTCTTTTGTGAATTCTAAGTAGATACAATCCTTACTGTTTTTTAAAAGTGAATTTACTGTTTTTTTTTTAAAGACTAGACTTTTTTACGATGTAATGTAATGTCGATCTACCTGGTTATTTGGTTACGATATTAAGAATCCTGTGGAGGAAGTTGACAAAGGTACGTAGAACTATTCTATGCTGCAATTTGATTATAATATGTTTGGTAAGCTCATAATTTTTATGGGTTCCTTCTTCATCGGTATGGTTTAAACAATTTGGTTTAGTTTTTAATGCCTATAACTTAGTTTTCTTATTTGTTTGATTCAGTTTTTTAAGTTTAAAATAAATTAGACTAGAAGCTTTTATTAAATCACAAAATGATCATTACCAAAGTTCATAATAATGAAATTCGGAAAAGGCTCCAAAATTTTGGAATCGCTTTAGGCCTCTAAGCTTGAGCCGTCCCTGGATACAAATCATATACATAAAGGGTGTCCAGCGTATTTAATGAAGATTAAGGTTCGCGGGTGTAATTTAGTATATACATAAATGTTGTTTTTTTGTAATTTACTATTGTTTTATTACGTGGAATTTAAAGGGAAGATATTTCATTTATTTATCAATTTTCAGTCTCACTACACTAATAAACAATTGGATATGACCGATGGCTAGATATCGATGGAATTTGTCCGTCGTAATTACCGACGGAAAACCAAAAAAATTCAATATATTTTTAAAATTAGCGTTATAATTCAAAGTGTACGGAAATTCCTTCGCTAATCCGTCGGTCCAGTTGACTAGATTTCTGATAAGATTCCCGCCAAGATTTTTCAGGCGACTGTCGGTGTGGGTCTAGGATTCCACAAGAATGAAAAAAAAAATTATATGTGGTTTTGTAAACCACTCATGGTTTCTAGGTGGGTTTTGAAGCATTCATGGTTGCTAGGTGATTTGCTAGTTGAACTAGATGTCAATTGACGTGGCAAGAGGTCCGCCTGCGTGACAACCCGAAGGGGACATCAGCCAGTACAAAAAACAGTGGAGGGTGATCCGTTGGTCCAACCAACAGATGTGAGTGTGAACAAAAGCGGTTAACGCCATGATATCTATCATTTAGGAGCAATGGAGGTCTATTGGTTCCACCAGCGGATGAGAATAGTTCCCACCAGTGGATGTGAAAAGAACGACTCGGGTTAAACCTTTCAAGTGGGGTTGTAGCCATGAAGGGGTTCGCTACCCACATTAGCGGATGTAAACAATACCTCTTAAACACACTACACGACACACCTGCAACCTTTGTCTCCATATGCATGAGTTGGGATTCGTTACCTCTATTAGTGGATGTGAACATTACCCATTAGACAACTCCCATCTACTATTCCACCTACTTACATCTGTCCATGTCAGTCACTCCCCGACTGTGTCAAAACAATTGACTTGTCATACGTGAATAAGTATAACTATAGGCATCTATCTTAAGTTATACTCCTATAGGGTGAGGTTCAACTGATAACCAATATTTATGTGATAACCAAGAAAACCACTCTCAAACATAGTGTTACGTATATGTAACAATTATCATTTTGTTAGTATTACATATACGTAAACACTATGTGTCATGTATATGTAACATTATTTGGTACGTATATGTAAGACTCATCATTTCTGTATTTATGTTCAAGATATATGTTCACGATACTTAAATAATCTTTTAACAATTAAAAGAAAAAATAATTTATAAATTATGTGATTGTTTGATAGTGGTTATCACATAAAAAGTTAGTTAGCATTTGAACCCTTCCCTACTCCTATATGTATATAAGTATATCCAAATCTATATACATATAAATACATATATAATCACCTTCACTAACTCCTTGGTGATGGTTATTATTACATGGCCACCATGAAGACACATAGACATGTTACATTACTAATCATCTTGGGACACCAATTAGACTACCAACAAATATCATTACTAACCTCCACCTTAGCTCTGTATCTCGGTCATGCCTTCATTGGATTATTATTATACCCACCCTTATCAAGAGCAAATAAGTTTGAGTTTGGTGTCTCACACACCTGAATCCCTCAAATCATTGCTCTGATACCAAGTTGTAAAACACAAAATTTTTCAACCAATTTTAACTTTCAAAATCACACGGAAGTAGGTCCCATTAAACACGCTTGACGAAACAACACATGTTAACTACAACAAAATGACAACGACATGGTTTGTTCTAAAACGACCGACCGACATCTCAAAAGCAACAACAAGTTTCAACATCCATGAGGTGACTCAAAACAAGTTTAATGACTCCCAACCGAGAGTTCTAACTCTAACATTTACGACCACTCAAAGAACCGAGAATCCAATCCAACATGAAGCTTGACCCGAAACATCAAGCCGAATCTTTACCTACAAGTAAACACCATAAATAACACCATTAGTAATGATATACAACCTCCCCTAAACCCCTATGGGTTAAACCCAAGCAAATACCTCAAAAACGGGGAGTTTTGAAGAAACAAGATTTCTGACATGGCCATGTGCACATGATATCCATAACAATTTCCAGACATGGCCATGTGCAGACTGACATAACCATGTCCACCTGATGAACTAAAAATTTCTGACATGGCCATGTGTAGAAATAGACATGACCATGTGCACCTGTAACAATTTTTGTTTTCGGCCCTCCCGACTCGACCCCCGGTCGTTATAAGCAACCAACAATATTTTGTGAATGTTTTAAACACCTAACAACTTGGCCATACATCTTTGTGAGGTTCTAAAGACCTCAAACACCACAATACTACTATATGAAGTTCATGACCTCAAATAACTTCCATGTGAGGTTCTTAGATTTCAAATACCACAAAAAGACTTGTGAAGTTCATGACCTCAAATAACTACCGTGTGTACACACACGACATCAATCAACCTTTATAACCCATCCGTTATTTACAGACACGTGGGGTTCGTGACTTTCTAGTGCTTTTGATAGAGTTTTACGTGTAATTTTGTAATCTCAAGTTTAATACAACAGTGCATTTATCAGTATTCTTGCTGTTTACTTGTTTACTTTGTTGATTGCTATTGTTTTCGCCAATATCAACTAGAGTAGAATCACCTTGTAATCTCACGATCCAACAAGTGGTATCAGAGCTTTGGCTCAGATTAAACAAATTCACACTTGTTTAATCACTTCTGGTTCTATTCTAAACTCTCTCTTTGATTAAGTCACCAAAAACAAAGATGGCACAAAGCAATATGGTTGAAGACATCCTGAAGCAGCAGTATGAAAACTTCGTCTGGAAGGAAGGTGAGTCTCTAACTATTTTATACAACAGATTTACTTATCTTATAGGTGAGTTGCAGTGCTCAAAAGTAAAGTTGGAGAATGAAGATATTCTTAAGAAATTCATCAGATCTCTACCTAGTTGCTGGACACTCTACACAGTGTCCATCAGAAGAACTGAGAATCTGAAGACTCTTCAGATGAATGAGCTATTTGGTATACTCAAAACCTATGAATTAGAAATGATTCAGGCCAAGGAAAGAAGCTCAAGCTACCAAACAGCCTCAACATCCACCACCACATCCTCTGCCCTACATTGTGAGCACTCGGGTCCTAGTTCAATTCAAACTGCAGCATGTGCAACTGTTGAAACTTCTGAGTTCAACTGGAGCTTTCAATATGAAGAACTGCCCGTCAACAATCAAGCCCTTATGGCAGACACAACTGAGATACCGCCTCAGGTATATGAACATCTTTGTTCCCAAGCCTGTATTGATAAAGTTTTGGGTTATAGAAAGCATAACCAAAACCTTATAGATCAAAATGAAGATTTTCATCAGATGAAATCTGAGTTCAAAAAGGTCGAAGACACTTATAAAGAAAAGACTAACTGCCTTAAGAAAGAGATTTCATCACTAAAACACGAACAAACTAATCTGGAAACTCAGATTGATGATCTACTGGTCAAACTAAAAGCTACCAGAGCTGAACTAGCAGAACAGAAAGTTCATGTTGAAAAATATGAATTTTCCTCCAAAAAGTTACAAAGACTTTTAGATATTCAAGTCCATGAGAAGGTAAAGACTGGACTTGGGTATAACACTGATCAGTACAAATATGTTCCTCCTCCTGCTGACTATGTTTCCATTCACAAACCAAGCTTCAATACTGCAAATCTTGACACGGCAAACCGAAATCTTGATCCCTCAAGGGATGAACCTTTCATGGAAGATTGCACTACTTCATCAGAATCTGAGTCAACCTTCTCAGACCATTATGAAACTACTGCAGCTCCATCTTCTCCTGCCACTGAGGCTGTTCTGACTGAATTTGAAGTTCCCATTGTCCCTCCAGCTGCTCCAGTTCCTGTTCCATTCAAACAAATCAGGATTAGCTACCCTCCTGATGGAAGAAAGCTAAATGTTGAAAATGGGCAGTCATCAGGCTCTAGTAACCCAAAGCCTCAATCCAAATCAATCAAACCGAGGAAGACGTTTCATATATATATGGCAAATACAATCACACTGCCAGGGATAAGATAGCACTATCCTGCTTTGTGTGTGGCAAATACAATCACACCGCCAGCACCTGCTTTCACAACCTTAAAAACCAAAGAAACTCAAAGCAGCATGCCTTTGAGAAGACAAACAGAAACAAAAAGGCAAGAAGCTTTGAAGCCAAAGCAACCAAGTTCAGGGACTCTCTATCTCCACCAAAAATGACTGTGCCAAAACCTCAACAAACCTGTATCATTTGTGGTGAATCAGACCACTTTGCTGGCAAATGCAGGTTTAATCCATTCAACCAGTTTGCAAAGTGCTCATCTGGGTTTACTCCAACAACAGTGAATAAAAATGCTGCTGATCCAGAAAAGGCCAGAAAAACAAAGGATAGGCCTTCAGCAGCAAAAATGGCCGCTACTGTCAAAGGGAAATCAAAGGCAAAGCCTTCAGCAGCAACAAAATCTGCTGATAGTGTAAAAACAAAGGCAAAGCCTTCAGCAGCCATCAATCTTGCTGCTGCTCCAGTAAAGCCATCAGTAGCAACAAAAACTGCTGCTGATAGAATAAAGAAAACTGGAAAACCACCAACTCAGCAATGGAAAGCCAAAACCCCTCCAAGCATTATCATTGGTTCCATTTACTGCAAGTATGCTGATAAGGACAAACTGACAACCATCTTTTTTAAGTCTGCAGGCTCAAAGCAGTCAGCAACAACACCTTTGCTGCGGATGAGGACAGACTGTAACTTCATATCTTGCAATTGACGGCCAGGATGGTCATGCTAGAGGCTGAAGTGTCCAAATTAAGACACCAAGTCTCTATGCATGAAGCTCATAAACTCCAAACTTTACCTATTCTCTCACTTGTATCAATGGGCACCCAAACTGATGCTTATTCGTCCACTGATGCACCCAAATAGGGGGAGATGGTCCCAATGGAGGATATAAGGTTCAAAGGATAGTCAGGAACATGCAAAAGCTTTAGCAACAAAGACAGTAAGAGAATTTTGGTAGCATCAGTCTAGGGGGAGTTTGTAGAAACAAAGACTGATGGCTACAAAATTCTCTAAGTACAAATGCAGCTGATCTCAGCGTTTGCTGCTGACCAACAAACTGCTACGGACAAGCTTATCTGCTGCGGATACTTGTTCTCCTACTGAAGAACAAATCTGCTGCGGATAGCAACATTCTCATTCTTGCTGCTGATAGCTATGTTCCTGGAAGACAAATCGTTGCAGCTGACTATCCATGCCAAGCGTCACTGACAACTTTCTGCAAAAGCAACTGACACACTCAAAGCAGAAGGAACCTCAGTGGTGCAACCAATAACGGACGACAATGCTCTTCTCCAGACATACAAGCAATGATGAATAAAGAACACGCTTCAATAAAGTTAGCTAGTTTAGCTTTAACGTGTATTATTAGCTTTTGTATAAAAGATCAACGGTCCGTGTTCGATCTGATCCTTAGAATCAAGGGTCTGTCTTGATTCTAAGTTAGTATAAATACTGTGTAACCACTTCATTGTAAGTGTGCTTCTTCACAGAGTTTTCATCTGTAATCGTTTATTCACTAAGCTTAATACAACAGTGATCTTACTAGTATTCTTTCTGTCTGTTCGATTACATTTGTGTAGTTGTTATTGTTTCCGCCAATTTCAACTAAGAATATAACCATCTTGTAATTTCACGATCCTACAGGTTCAAAGATCCAAATTCCACCCTTTCCATTTTTGAAGTTCAAAGACTTCAAATCACTATTTCACCCTCCGCACCCTTGCATACAACATAGTCATATAATTACTCTACTTAAACACATAAGTATTTCAAAGACTTTTTCACCATACTACATTATGAGGTTCATGGACCTCAAGCACCTTAAACACCCTCCCCTTGCATACATTCCCCATATGCAAATTTACCAATTCAACATACGCATAATTACACACATGATAGTCAACAAATCAGCATGTATAACAAATATATGCGTTTACTACCACCTATCATTACTAACTAAGTTCCAAGCACTTACCTTGTGATATAGATGATTCCGGTTTAGCTTCAATCTTAGCCACGTGATCACCTATACAATTTCATCTCAACATTAGTCTAGATGTCCCATTTTACACCAACTGAGATTCTAACACACTCCTATCACCAAATAACCAACATTATCATTTGTCTAGGTTAGATTAACATAATCAAACCCCCATCACCCTTCAAATACTCTCTTAACCCACATAATCCATTAAGGATTCACCCAAGTTCCACCAAAACTCCCACTTTACAAATCACCATAAAAATTAGGGCTTTATGGTTAATTGTGTGTCTATTAACTCCCTAGACACTTACCCAACCTCAATTTAACATTCTAACTTCATTAAATAGAAAACCCCCAAATTTCACCTCAAGAACCCTAAATTTCAAATCATGAAATTGAATGTTAATAACAAGAACTGATTAATCTTCTAGCTTTAGATAAGCTAGACTAACACTTCTAAACAACAATTTACACACCATCACCTCCAATTTCGACCATCTAGGGTTCACCAACCCAAACCCACCAAGAAGAAGATTGAAAGAGGATTTGATGGGGAAGATGATACTTACTTGATGCTTGGACAGGATTGTTCATATCAAAACCCTTCAATCTAGCATGCAATCTTCATGGCCTTAAGAATCAGCCCCCCCTGCTCCCTTGGTGAAATCGCAAAAACACACACAAAAGTGTGTGTTTTGCCTGATCCTTTCAATTAACACAAATTGAGTTTGTGTTAATTGCAAAACAGCCCCTCCATCTTTCAAAATGACTCCTTGTACCCAAAACTAGGTATTTTCAAGAAGTAATGCTCTCCAACTTTCTGTTATTATTAAAAACGCCCCCTACAATATAGTTAATATATTATAGGGAAAAAACACGAAAGTTGGTTCGTTACACCATCATCGTTCCTACCATGTCTATATCCCCCTGTTCCATCTACATCTGCACCTCCGGTCTCATGCGTCACTGATATCGTCCCTCCTACATCTGACCTACCGACTGAGCTCCCACCGTTGGTTTTCACATATGCCCGTAGACACAAGGTTCAAACAACAGATATACATGATTCACAACTGGGCCATGACCCTGGTACGTCCTCAGTTCCACCCCCTAATCCTGATACTACACTTGTTACACCATACACATATGTTTAAGACCCTCCTGGTGCACCTTTTCTTGATATACCGATTGCCTTTCCCAAAGAACATCGACACCTCACTCGTTATCCTATTCAGGATTATCTTGCTTATTCCCACCTCTCACCCGAGTCCCATGCCTATACTACTGCTATTGATTCCTACTCGATTCCCAAGGATGTGATGACAGCTCTTGCTCACCTAGGATGGAGACAGTTCATAGAAGAGAAGATTGGGGGCTCTCAAGGGTAATCATACACGGGATCTTGAGGCACTTCCTCATGGAAAGCGTATTGTTAGGTGTCGATGGGTGTTCATGGTTAAACTACATCCTGATGGTTCCCCACATCTCTTGAAGGCCCGGTTAGTTGCTAAAGGTTACTCTCAGGCATATGGCATTGGTTATGATGAGAATTTTTCCCCTGTTGCCAAAATGCCATATGTATGCATTTTTACTTCCCTTGCTTCCATTCATCATTGCCTGCTCCACCAGCTTGATGTCAAGAACGCCTTTCTCAATGGCGTTCTTGAGGAGGAGGCATATGTGGAGCATCCACCTGGGTTCATTGTCGAGGAGGAGGCCTCGAAAGTATGCAGATTACGTCGTTCCTTATATGGTCTTAAATAGTCTCCCAGGGCATAGTTTGGTCGGTTTTCTAGTGTTTTGGGAGAATTTGGAATGATCCGTAGTGCATATGATCACTCTATATTCTTTAGACATCGACAGGGCTGAAAGATTATTGTAGTGGTCTATGTCGATGACATCATTGTTACATGAGATGATGAGATCGAGATTTCCAGGCTCAAACAGTTTCTTCAGTCTTAGTTTCATATTAGCTGTAACAACCCAAAATATAGGGCCTAATTTGAACTTTTTAAAAACTAAATGTAGAAGGTGTACCTCCTTAAGTAGAATTTAAAACCCTTAATGGGATTGACTATACATTAGAAGGGATTAGCCCTTTAGAAAGTAGGAAGCAATGGCCCAATTACTAAACAATAAGTCCAATCCAATAATATTAAATAAATAAATAAAAGCCCAAAGGAAATCAAAGTTGAGTTGAGAATTTAGCCCAACATGGCTATGTTAGGTTGTTGAAGCCCAATCTAAGAATTTAAACCTAAAAAATAAACCCAAGAAGCCCAACAACATAAGTCCACAAAGCCCAACTCAAATTGAATAAGAATTAAGTCCAAACCCATGAGAACTAATAGAAATGGCCCAACCATCTAATACAAGCCCAACAACTCTAAATAGCCCAAAAATTCAAGAATTATTAAAGACTAAATAAATAAACCAATAATTTAAATTTAAATTAATATTTATCTAAACACACACCCACAAAATTTTGGGGCCCCCTTTTCCCCCAATTCCATCCACATTAATTCCCCTCTCTTTTCTCAAAAAAAATTTGAAATCTTTGCTTCTATCAAAGACATTCAACCAATCCAAGCTTACCCTCCCCATTAAGCAAGCTCTTTTACCTCTTTCCCATACCTCTATGGCTGAACCCTTCCCTCATTCCCCTTTCATTTTCACTTTCAAGCCACACAAAACCCTCAAACTCTCTATCTCTTTCTTTTCCAAATTCTGCCAGACAGATTTATGTGTCGTCAAAGACCCATATCTCACTCCACACACATCCAAATTGCTTCATTCTTTTTCCATAACAACCTCCAATCTCCTCACGAAAGATTGCCACTAGTCTCACTTGATTTCATCAAGATTTCGATCTCCAAATCTGCTTCAAGGCAAGACCACGCAAGAATCAAGCTGCTGTGCTATCTCATCTTCATCACCCAGTTTAAGGAGCATTTGATCCCTAGAAGCAACCTTAAATCTGCCTATAAGTAACACGATTTCCAAAAGGCATCGTACGTTCCCTTGAAGGTTCTACAGTCCAAGATTCGAGCTCAAGCCATCCCTCATGATTCCGTTCTCTTGGAAGCTCTTTAGTCATATCCACAGCTCCACATCCATCCTCAAACACTCATTAAGTGTTGGTATAACTTTCATCCCTTCATACTACTCAAACATACACTTAAACACACACTACACTCACTTTTAGAGCACAAAACACCACATAAGTGCACACCTACTGATTTTAAACTATAAACAGAAAATAAACATTCTAAAATAAGTAATTTGATACGTGGATAACAAGTATAAGAACCATTGGTGTCGGTTATGGTCAAATATTACATATATGTACATTTTGAGCTTAGAAATGGGTTTTTATTCACTAAAATAAGTCATTAACTTGAATAAATTATAAAAATATGTTTTCAAAAGAAATAATTAGTATTTACTTCTGTCCAAGTAAAATAAATAACAACCAAATGTTTTTATAAGTTAAAAAGCCAAAAACCGAGAAATAAGCGCTTAACAAACGCGTATATGTAAAAATGAGAAGATAAACCCTAAAACCATGGAAACACTTTTAGATGATATATATATATATATATATATATATATATATATATATATATATATATATATATATATAAAGTATATGTTGATACGTCCTAAGTGGATTAAACGGTAAAAACCGCAAACTAGACGTTAATCGGTAACAAAAGCGACCTAAGAAGCAAGCTATGGGCCAACACCCCTATTTTATTAAGAAAGTTATATTTTACATTAGGTATAATGTAGAACTTGTGAAGTATTGTAAGAACTAATAAAATCGTGACGTGTACGTTAAAAACCGCACTATGTGCGTTAAAAGCCTAAAAACCGTCACGGGTGCTATTTTCACCAAATATGAATATTCCAATAGTTTTTATTAACCAAAATAGTATTAAAATAGTTTTTTAGAAATATCAAAGAATAACCTTTTCAAAACCTTAAGAAATAAAGGTTTTACGGCAAATCGAACGCGTTAGAAACCCTAGAAATGGCCTAAAACAATCAAGTTCGATTTTAAGATTTTCCAGAAGTTTTATTAAGTTAAAATAGTATATAAAATGATATTTTGAAATATAGAAGTGGTAGAAGCTTTCACGGTTACATAAATCTCAAAACAACGCGCAAAACCGAACCGTTACGCGTTTATATTGTATTTTATTCAAGAAAATCATTTCCAAACTTTTTATACAGAATATTATGTAAGAAATATCTTAAAAATTCCAAGAATACGTTAGAAGTTGAGTTTGGGCCTTCATTAGAAGTATAAACACTTAAAACCACAAAGTTTTGAACTTAACCGATCTAATTAGCCCATGGCCGGCCAATTTAATTTTTTGGATAAAATGTTTATACCAAAAACCTTATCAAAATGATTTGAATATAAATGAATTGGATAATAAGGTGTTTGGCCCATAAAAGAGGTTTTAAACATTAGAAATGACATACTTGGGCCGATTATCCCCTTTTAGTACAAACACAATGGATTAAGGGCCCAACCCTCCCTTGGAAGTGTATAATCAAAAACTTAAAGTAATTATAATTGTTTTTAAGAAGCATTATGGTCATGGGCTTAGAAGGCCCATTGAGGCCCAAGAATGAACTAGTTGAATTTTTGAAAAAAATTACAAAGTGTTGAACCTAAAGAAGTTTTACTTAACCAAACTTAACTAATAATACCCATAACCCCATAACTTATAATTCAATAACTTACTTTAGAAACGTACTAAAATTTTGACACTTACTAATTATGGAAACTTTCTGATTTTGGAAACCTTCCAAATATGGAAATTTACTAAAATATATATATATATATATATATATATATATATAGGGTGAGGTTCAAATGCTAACCAATATTTATGTGATAACCATGATAACCACTCTCAAACATAGTGTTACGTATACGTACCAAATAATGTTACACATATATAAACACTATGTGTCACGTATATGTAACATTATTTGGTACGTATATGTAAAACTCATCATTTCCGTATTTATGTTCAAGATATATGTTCACGATACTTAAATATTCTTTTAAGAATTAAAAGAAAAAATAATTTATAAATTATGTGATTGTTTGATAGTGGTTAGTACGGTTATCACATAAAAAGTTGGTTAGTATTTGAACCCTTCCGTAATATATATATAGGGAGAGGTTCAAATGGTTTTCGCTAATAAACCTAAGAAACGACAAAAACCTTAAAAAACGATATCAAACGAACTCCGATTGAGCACATTCCAGCGGCGTTGGAAACGTCTCGTCGAACTCTACCATCTTAACTTTTAGGGTTTAGCTTTTAAGGTTTAAATTTTAAGGTTGAATTTTAGGGTTTTAGCCTTAGGGTTTAGGTTTTTTTGGGGGGGGGTGGGGGTGGGGGGTTTAGGTTTTTAGGGGTTGGTGGGGGTGGGTTTAGGTTTTTAGAGGTGGGTGGGGGTGGGTTTAAATTTTTAGGGGGGTTGGGGTGGGGGGTTTTTAGGTTTTTGGGGGGGTGGGGTGGTGGTTTTAGGCTTTTCGGGATGGGGTTGGATGGGGGTTTAGGTTTTTGGGGGTGTGGGTGGAGGGGGGTTTAGGTTTTTGGGGGCGGGTTAGGGTTTGATGAGACGGTTCCAACGCCGCTGGAATGAGCTCAATGGGAGTTCGTTTGACCCATTTTTTAGTGTTTCTAAGCAAAAATCACTTCTTAGCAGAACCTTCCCCTATATATATATATATTTATATATATATATAGAAAAATGATCAAATGTGAACCAACTCTAAATGTGTAAACTAAAAAATCAAATTCTGGCCACATTTTTCCTATAGTTAATATGATGTTTGACTTTTGGAGAAGAGATTACAATAAGTTGAAAATAAATGTGTTGTCAGAATTTGGTTTTTTAGTTTATGAGTTCACAAATAATCCTTACCATATATATATATATATATGGTTTGGTGATCCCTAATCCATGACGTAGGAAGTACACACCCTTGGAGAACTCCCACTAGGAACTATCGTTAACCAAGAACAAGGTGAGTTTCATGTGCCCCTTTTTTACTTACTATTTTGGGTTGAATACATGCTCTTAGAATGTTGTGAACTTAGCAAGACAAGAATCTCTACATTCCTCCCGGTAAGTACACACTCATTAACTCAGGTTTGAGCCTAATGATTGTATAGATAGTACTATCTGGGGAAACCCCCATGCCAGTGTCCTTATCCAATGGGCTGGGTAACCCCCTTCCCCCCTTGGGTATGAAAAATGAAACGCCCCAAAACCGGGTACATCTCATAGTTGGCACAAAATATAACAAACATAGTTCTTAAACCGGAAATCAGAATCTTTTACAGCGGAAGTCTTTAAATTAAAACATTCATCAAACGATAAAGTAAATCATTGTCTATAACATGAACTATCAGAATTGGAAATGTAAGTCTTCAGAGCGGCAACCCGGTGTCCATGCTATCCAGCCCTCGCGGCTCCTTTACTTTACTTTCTCTTTTCCTTTTCTACATGTCATTCATACTAAAAGTCACGTAACGCTGGTGAGATCTATCTTTACTTTAAACTGTAAAACTTTCTTTTATGTAGCTTAGTTTTATAAAAATAAAATAAGCTTTCTTTCTTTACTTTAAAAACATATTTGCCTTTACCTTTACTTTAAAACTTTATAACGTTCCAATTTATAAAATCGTTTCGTTATATCTTTCATTAGAAACTTTACTTTTGAGGTAACCGGTTAAGGTGTCCTCCTTTACTCTTTGCAACTTTACGTTTTCACTCATACAGGACAAGTGACTATAACATACTCTAACTATCACATATGGATCATTGCCCGAGCGCAAGATCCCTTTGCTCGCTTACACCTCAGGGTAAGACTTTTACTTTGCTGTGCCCACACCTCAGGGTGGGACTTTCTCGCTTACACCGAAGTGAAGACTCCTTTGCCCGCTCACACCTCAGGGTGAGACTTTCTACTTTGCTTGCTCACACCTCGGGGTGAGACTTCAACTTTGCTTGCCTGCAGGACTTTTTACTTTGCAACTACAATGCAACTACTATGCAATTATACTATGTCACATAATATAAAGCCATTGAAACACATAACACATAGACAAATAACACATATTATCACATAAGCATATAATATGGCATCTGTCGCTGTCAAGCTGTACCGAGATGCAGCTTCTTTACCATTCTTTACTTTGCTTTACTTTCTTGAAATGTCATTTCAAATATACTACTATTCTCTTTAACACTTTATCTTTCTTTTTATAAAAATGACCTTTTTTATAAAAAGCTATGTATTTCTCTTTCATTTTATAAAAATAACATTTTTACAAAATACTGCCTTTCTCTTTCATTTTATAAAAATAACATTTTTATAAAATACTATACTTTGCCTTTAAAATCTTTCTACCAGTATGCATGCCATCCCAAAACCGTTAGAGAAAAAGGGCAATAAGAACTCACCTGACTTCTACTGGGTTTATCTCACTTAGCAAGGAAACCTCGAGCTAGGTGGAATGCTACAAATCTATCAAGGGTCACGTATGGAATAGGGTTATAACCTATATATTCATCCGAAAACTATCTGCCCGAAATCTTGCTAGACCGAAATCTATTTCGGCCGAAATCTTTTTCGACCGAAAACTATTTCAACCGAAAACTTCTGTGTTAGAACTATTTTCTATTACATGGCTTTTTCGTTCGAAAACATCTGTCCGAAATCCCTTTCTTCCAAAATACATTTCGATCGAAATGTCTTGTCCGAAATACTTTTCGATCGAAATGTTCTGTCTAAAATACTTTTCGGATGTTTCAGAGTTTTTAAACCATTAATAGAGTTTTCGGATGATTCATTTGTTCTTGGCTGATTTCTTTGTTTTTGATCCAAGATTCGATCTTTTTATGTTCAAAACTTATATATAGCTTCCATGAAAACGTAAAAATCCCGACTTTGATTAAAACCCACCTTAAAACTCTAAAAACCCATTTTCATTCTAGAATTCGACTCTGAGAATGAGTTGTTACCTGTTATCGTTTGATTCCTTCTTTGCCGACCTTCACGAACATTCCAGCAATGATCCTCGCAACCAATGGAGATCTCGGTTTATGTTTTGAAACTTTCTCTCTAGCCTTATCTATCTCTCTCTAAGGTGATGGAGAAGATGGTGATCTAATGAGGGGAAGGAGGAGAAATGCAAGGGTTTTGTCACCCTCCCTTGCGACTCCCATGCTCGGCCCGGCCCAGCCCAAAGCTGTAAGGCCCAAACCAGGCACCCTACAGTTAGTTCTCATCACTAGGTAAACTCATTAAAAAACTTAACTTTCGTTTAAGTAAACAGCGGAAGTCTTTCTCAAAACAATGTTTTCTTTAAACTCGTTAACTTTCACAACATTACCTGACGAATGCATGCGCACCAACCCGAGTAGCCCCGCTTCCAAGCCAAGATACCCCGTCTAGCAGACTCACCTGCAAAACAATTTAACGTACATACAAAGTCAGCTACGCTGAGTGAGCTCTAATAGTTTAATTTCAACAAAAGCCAACTCGTCTCATTTAATATTTATTTCCACTCAAGACCCTCCGGTCTTTAAAAAGTAGATTTGCCATTTATTAAAAGATAGATAACCACCATTATCTTACGATATCCCTAAAGGATTCACCACCCAAGACTCACCCCACCATTTAACCCAGTAAGTTCCTCCGACAAGGATCGAACTTACCACTCTGACAACTCAAAGTTTACCACACATGTTAACCACACACTGGTTATCTCAACCACTCTCTAGACACCGGCTTAACCAGCCCTGACCAAGACTCTCACAAACCAACTGACATAACAGTTGTAAACACCACATCACAATCCTGACACAACGGTCAATCTAACTCTACTCACCACATTAATACTATCTCATGCATAATAAATATAACTCAACGCTTGTATGCAATTTAACACAAATATATAAGCACACAAACACATACCTCATTACTGCACCCTCGTAAGGGCGTTCGACACACCCCGAGCTCATCATTAACCTGCTCAGAACTTGCCACTTTTGGTGACCTCCCGAAGGACTTAGTCCTCCACAATCCCGTTTGCCGTGTCATAATGACAACAATGCAAACACAATACCCGCCGTGTCACAAGGACAATGACACAATAATAATTCCCGCCGCGTCACATGGACAACGACACAACACACACAACACATGTATAAACACACCATATTATACCCTATGTACATGACTTATTAGCTGCACCTGCACCTCACACATAGCACTAGGATAAGGTATCCTACACGTATTCATAAGCGTTTAGCTCATATACCGACCCACCCCGACTAACACATAACGCAATACACTGCTACTATAACAACACATATACAGTTACTGTGTCTCGTTATCTAAGCACATACTACGTACATGCACACCTTGTGACACCTCCTAGTCGTACCCGTACGACCTGTAAATACAATCCCGACTCACCTCTATTAGGTCACTATACTACCTGTGACCATATACCCACCTTTAACCTACACCTCTCAAGGACAACACATAGTCCCTTAGCCCCGCATTTAAATAGTTAAACTCGTAAACTCATCGGTTTAGACCCCAAAGCTTGATATACATTTAATGTAGTAAAACGCATCTCAAAAGTATGTACGATAGCCCCAAAACGTTAAAAAACATTTAAAAGAGGGAGATTAGAAACTCACCGGTTATACCGAGTCCAAACCCTAGCTCTACACCGCGCGTACTCGCTCAAACCCCGAACCTGTCAAACGTATGATCACACGATCAGGATACGCTCAAAATATATGATGGATAACGTATAACAATATAATAAAACCCCGACACTTGTCCCATATGTTCGTCAATCCATCTCTATGAAAAACTAGTTTCACGTTACCTCCGTACCGGATCGTTCGTGATCCGTTTAGGATTCATATATCCGAACCGGGTTCCCATGCATGCACGTTCATGCACATGCAACACATGCAACAACCCTAATTGGGTGTAACCCGATCCCATGCTCTTCCCGTTCACCCCCGTGAACCACCACCAACGTGTATCGTCACCAAGCGTCACCCGTCATGCACCACCATAGTTTCTCGTCACCTCGCACCATCCTCGAGTTCCCGTCACCTCTCTAGCTACGAGAAAACCCTAACCAGGCTCCCTTTCACGTCGGAGCACTACTACCACCACCACCCCGCTGTCCGCCGCCGTGAGTCACCATCACATTCAACTCCGGCAAGCTCCGCCCTCATCTTCTTCGTCTAGCCGCATCCCGTCGCCTTCATTGGGTACGGTTAACTCATCACAGCCATACACCACCACCTTGCATCGTCATTGCCGAGCCACCACCGTTCCACCACCGCTCACTTTCGTAGAACACTTCCACAGCCGTCGTGCGCCGTCCCCTACACCGCTTTTCTGTGATCAATCCCTTTCACTCCTTCACCCTTCTCGGTCACCGGTAATCACCCCACGTCCCCGTTCCTTCCTTTGTCGGATGACCCCGTCACACGCCACCACCACTACACTGCCTCTCGGCCACCTCCTACGTCCGGGTCATCACCACAACTGGTCACCAACACCGTCTACATCCACGCTGTCATCTATGACTGAGAAACCCAAACCCTCATCGGGTTTTCAAACCAAGAACACAAACAAATTGCGTAAAAAGTATAAAAGAGGTTTACCTTGGCTATACGTGGAGTTTTCCACTCGCAACCATCGTGAAACCACCTCTTCCGGCCTCCATCGTCGTCCCTCTCTTCCCCTCATCTTGTCGCTTCCGTCGTGCGCACCCCTAGGTCGAATGGCCTAAGGTTTTCCTTTAAAATGGTATTTAAACCTTTAGGGTTTTACACTCTAGCCCCTGGTTTCCCTTTTCACGTGTTTTGATCCCCGACCGTTCTCTTTTCGGCTAACCGGGCCCTTTTTATTTCATGAACAAGGTTTTGCTGGAAAACCCTCAGTAACCGTCTCATAAACAAGAGGCTCGGGTCGCCCGTTATCTCAAATAACCTGTATATGAAAATACGGGATGTTACAAGTCTATCCCCCTTAAAAGAGGATTCGTCCTCGAATCCTTCGTTGGCAATAACCAACACAACTCATTCTTCTGAGCCAACTGGTGCATCCAAAATCCTTTGGTGCTACCCATTCACTGTGCACATCAACGCGGTCACTTTACTCTATAACTCGGTCACTATCCTTGGTGTTCAAGGAGATACTCTTTACTACTCGCTTTCGACTTGGGACTTGTAGGCTTTACCTCCACATTCCGTCATCTTTCATCTTTCCTGCCATAAATCCATAGCACAATATTGATTTACACATGATCTACTTAGTATCCTTTCGTTAGCAACACCATCGGTTGCTTATTGTTAGATGCCCCTTAGTACCGCGCTCCTTGCATTCATTGCCTCTCCATACACATCTTGTCAGCACATTTGCCGTTGTCTCTTGCATAGCCCCGATAATCTCGTCACTCCGACGATCATTCTCCCAAGTAGGTTCCATACCTTAATCGTCATCCTGCGATGATTTCCCAAACTTAAGTCCACAGTCTACCCATAAGGGTCTAACTTCTGCTCTTCTCCGATGATCTCCAGGAGCTTGTACAAAGCTACGCTGGTCTCCACAAAATTCCTCTACCATAGTATCTATTTACTTCATTACCATGCGATCACCGACCGCGTCTCATTTATAATTTACGAACACGAAGTCCGTCTGCTCACAAGCCTCAGCAATTCGTCGTCTCGTCTAGGGAAAACATCCCTATTCATCTGGTGTCTCACCTCGACTGAATCCTTCATATGGAACGTGTTCCATGAAGGTCCTTTGTCACTTCGTTAACTCCGTGCTGAAATCTTCAACGTCATCACCTTGATCTCGTCATAACATTTCTGGTCAAGCGTCCACGTAAACGCTTTTATCACCTACTCTCATAGCTCCGCCCATTGGCTTCGTGCTCCGAATTCCCGAGATAGCATAGGCATCTCATAAGAGCACCTCACTGGTTTCCTAGAAGACGTCAAAACTCCTCGCACCACCTCGATGTATCAACGTCGAGAAAATCATCAAGATAGAAATACTATACTTGAGCACACAGACCTCCCGTCCTATGCATGACTAAGCGTGTACTACAAGGACACACACCGACAAACATAACTATAGAACACACAATATTCTACACACGTACTAGTAACTCAACCTTCTAACTCGCACAAAGTGCACATACACAACTAGCTAGATCTGAGTAAATCTACGTGCATACAATACGACCTCGTCATTTATAGACACAGAAACTCTTGAACCTTACCTCTTACTCGCTACAACGGTAGCCCCTGCCACACGTCATCATATACTCATACAGAGTTTACTTGGTCGTACCCATACTTCAAGACGACACACTACTCAGTCTAGACACAAAACATCCCTAAACATTCATACTGTCACACCCTGCCCCGGGCACCCCCTAGACGTTACCGGGCTGCGACATCCGTTGGCACCTTCGGTACCTGCCTTGATTTCAGAGTTTGATTTTGTGCAGCGGAATAACTTTTGAAAATGGATCGTTTCAACTCAACCTCAAGGGTTGGTTTTGTAAATGCTAGAATCTTGTCGTGTAGACAAAAGATTTCTTTATTTAAATACTTTGACTTAAAACCCGATCGTTTGTACATTTGATTTTTTTTTTGAAATCAAAACCCTGACCAAAGTCAGTAAAATCTATAAGGAGGTATTCTTCCTAGGAAGTCGACATCCTTTGGGCACCTTAACCTTGCCTTTTCTTAGGTTCTTTCCTGTGCCTCGCACGAACCTGTATAACACATTTCTGGGTTGCACCGGGTCCAGGTGTGTGGCCTGACCCGGATTATGAAACAAAACTGTCATCGGGACTTAGGCCGTAGCCGGTCCCGGTACTATGAGGTCATTCATTCTTTTCCTGAAAACATTTGAAAATGAACGTCAGCTACATGCTAGTGAATACTTTATGACCTCAAATCATTTTCATAAGCATGGCAAAACAGTTTAATTAAACAATTACACATTTCATCACTGGAGGATTCTAGTGATCATATATCACTTCCTTGGATTTCATCCAATTGTATACATTGGACAAGCACTCGGGGCCACGCGGCCAAACTAGCACAACTGCGTTTTACGCATCACCCGACATACAAGCCAACCTCGCCCGGCCCAACTGGATCCGGAGCGAGTATAAATATTTGATCAAACTTTACGTACACTTCTTGGGTATCAACATTCCCCAGGGGTAGAACCCCTGATTCTGGGATTAGTATGAGTAAATATTTAATTATCGTGTTTTACCCTTTTCGTAAACATAAATCATTTGATCATTTGCGTGAAGGTGCCGACAGAACCAGCACGTCTTATTTGCATGATGATAGCTTACAGCCCATGCACGTCTTACAAATCGTTTTTTTTTTGTAAAAGCTCACTCTCGCCATGAGAACGAGTATTTTTGACAAAGACGAGTATTCACCTTTAGTTTGAAGTCGGAGATCGAAGGATAATAATCTTAGTGCTAAGTAGCTCTAAGAGTTGACTCTTAGGGCTCTAGCACCTTAACTTGCACTTCTATGAGTTTCTCGGGTTCTTCGGCTCTTAAACGCTCGAGTCCGGTTAATAAGCGAACGTCGGTCGAACCGGCAGGAGCGGCTCGGGAGTCGGGACGGCTGGAGGGCTCGAGAAAGGCTCGGGAGCAGAGGACGTTCGAGAGTGAAGGTGTGGAAAATGAAATGCCAATGCTCCTTTATTTATAGGCTGATAACGGCCTCAAGTCGGACCGTTATCCAGGGGGATATCGGTCCGATATGCCTCCATTGTCCCGCATGCGCGCCACATGGCAGCCATGCAATTCCGGATTGCCACCCGTCCATGTCGGACCGATTAGGCAAGCCATGTCGGTCCGACGTCCGTCCACACATCCGACATGCTGACGCATGCCCTACACGTGTCTCGACACATGTCTGGTGCAGTGGGTTTCTAGGGTTAAGCATTGCGGACCGTTTTCTAGACCATGTCGGTCCGACGTTTAACCTCTTCCCATATCGGACCGATATCAATCTCATGTCGGTCTGATATCTCATAACTTTCAGAATTTCCAAATTTATTTTCTGACCTTTTTGGGTTTTCAGTAACTCCCGTTATTTCTTATAAGTTCCGGGCAGAAATTGAGATCGGGATTTTGGCAGGTGTTATACATACACACAAGATATAAAATATCTTATTTCCCCACAAGATCTGGTCCTAAACACGCATACCTAAACATAAGGTACGTAGTTATAATTTCCCACAGGACCTCGTCCTGAACATTCATACATACTAAAGATGTATACTTAAGATTTCCCACAGGACCTCGTCCTGAACAGTTACACAAGGTGCAACACACCCCCTTACACTTTAAACATCACCTAAACATAACACATAGGTGACACTATCTTAAGACCGTAGACACACACAAATAATCAAAACACAGGTCTACTCATACAGTCTAATCAACCAAGTTCTAGCATCACATCAAAGATTACATTTAATATGAACCCACGTTGTTCAATAGGTAATCACATAATTAACACTGCACCACCAATAGCAAGCTATCACACTTGCAACTATCATTAACTACGTTCTAAACCATCCCATGGTAAGATTCACTGTCAAGTATAAAATCAAGCAATTGAAAAACCAAGAACAAATATTTCATCACAAAAGTGCCTGAATGCCACTACTCAAAATGCTCTAGTCCTCTCGTGGTATCCACCCCTGCTCTAATCACTGAACAAGTCAAAGTTATCACCCACTTGTTCCTCGTCGTCAGATACCTCCAGCCATTCGTTTCCCGATCCCGAATCTTGCCTAGGAGGTTAATGCCTAACCGCAAATACGTTCCTTCCTCGCCAGCCACTTCTCCTGTAGAAGGAGCAACTAAGTCCACTACTCATAACTGCCATGGTAGTACTGGGAGCATTAGGCACCGGAAGCGTCAAGATCACCTCCTGTGCTGGTAGCTCCTGCTCATCTTCAGCCGCCGGTGGAACCACCGTCCATGGAACCGGTGCTAAGATCTGTATCCTGTCGAAAACTACTGCGCGAACAGCAGCCAAACGTCTACCCCGACGCTCTGCCAATCTCCTGCCAAGACCCCCTCCTCGGATCCACCTCGTCCTAAACATCCTCACCATCAGTACCTTCACAAGATAGAACGTTGGAGTGATTACTATGGGCGTCAAGTTCAGAATATGAGAGTAATCATAGACTGCCAAATCACGGTGATCAAATGCAATTTGGTGGTCCATATTACTGCTCGAATTCTAAACCTTGCCCATCATATTCACACTCGCTTTCTATCTTTCACACACCCCAAATGCACATGCATCCCACACAACTCACATAACACCACACAATAATCTAGCAAGTCATCATATTTATCACAGTTTCACACCACACAAGGTTACACACATGATTACTAAATCATATCAACACACCAAACTATCTCACATAGTTACAATTAATGCTACTCCGCATTACTCAACTTACATCATAGTCTTATTTAATTACGCCACACAACTTCACGTAGTTCTACATACTACTATAGCACATAGCACACATCATGATCCCTCACGGAAACATAAATCACTTACTCACACCAATTACTTCACCTAGTGTAACGCTACACAAATTGTAAATAATAATTACTGCTCAACTCGAAAGGCGTACCTCTTGGCTCGCGGTTACTCGTGGTGGCATTCGTTTCACCCACGTCCCATTTTCAGTTTAAGTTAAGGCATTTTATTTGTTTTAAAAACACCAATTTTCTCTTATACCTCGGCTCTGATACCAACTTGTAAGACCCCAAACCAGGCACCCTACAGTTGGTTCTCATCGCTAGGTAAACTCATTAAAAACACTTAACTTTCGTTTAAGTAAACAGCGGAAGTCTTTCTCAAAACAATGTTATCTTTAAACTCGTTAACTTTCACAACATTACCTGACGAATGCATGCGCACCAACCCGAGTAGCCCCGCTTCCAAGCCAAGATACCCCGTCTAGCAGACTCACCTGCAAAACAATTTAACGTACATACAAAGTCAGCTACGCTGAGTGAGCTCTAATAGTTTAATTTCAACAAAATCCAACTCGTCTCATTTAATATTTATTTCCACTCAAGACCCTCCGGTCTTTAAAAAGTAGATTTGCCATTTATTAAAAGATAGATAACCACCATTATCTTACGATATCCCTAAAGGATTCACCACCCAAGACTCACCCCACCATTTAACCCAGTAAGTTCCTCCGACAAGGATCGAACTTACCACTCTGACAACTCAAAGTTTACCACACATGTTAACCACACACTGGCTATCTAAACCACTCTCTAGACACCGACTTAACCAGCCCTAACCAAGACTCTCACAAACCAACTGACATAACAGTTGTAAACACCACATCACAATCCTGACACAATGGTCAATCTAACTCTACTCACCACATTAATACGATCTCATGCACAATAAATATAACTCAACGCTTGTATGCAATTTAACACAAATATATAAGCACACAAACACATACCTCATTACTGCACCCTCGTAAGGGCGTTCGACACACCCCGAGCTCATCGTTAACCTGCTCAAAACTTGCCACCTTTGGTGACCTCCCGAAGGACTTAGTCCTCCACAATCCCGTTTGTCGTGTCATAATGACAACAATGCAAACACAATACCCGCCGTGTCACAAGGACAACGACACAATAATAATTCCTGCCGCGTCACATGGACAACGACACAACACACACAACACATGTATAAACACACCACATTATACCCTATGTACATGACTCATTAGCTGCACCTGCACCTCACACATAGCACTAGGATAAGGTATCCTACACGTATTCATAAGCGTTAGGTCATATACCGACCCACCCTGACTAACACATAACGCAATACACTGCTACTATAGCAAGACACATACAGTTACTATGTCTCGTTATCTAAGCACATACTACGTACATGCATACCCTGTGACACCTCCTAGTCGTACCCGTACGACCTGTAAATACAATCCCGAATCATATCTATTAGGTCACTATATGACCCGCGACCATATACCCACCTTTAACCTACACCTCTCAAGGACAATACATAGTCCCTTAGCCCCGTATTTAAATAGTTAAACTCGTAAACTCATCGGTTTAGACCCCAAAGCTCGATATACATTTAATGTAATAAAACACGTCTCAAAAGTATGTACGATAGCCCCAAAACGTTAAAAACATTTAAAAGAGGGGGATTAGAAACTCATCGGTTATACCGAGTCCAAACCCTAGCTCTGCACCGCGCGTACTCGCTCAAACCCCGAATCTGTCAAACGTATGATCACACGATCAGGATACGCTCAAAATATACGTTGGATAATGTATAACAATATAATAAAACACTTGTCCCATCTTCTCGTCAATCCATCTCTAGGAAACCCTAGTTTCATGTTACCTCCGTACCGGATCGTTCGTGATCCGTTTAGGATTCATATATCCGAACCGGGTTCCCATGCATGCAATTTCATGCACATGCAACAACCCTAATTGGGTGAAACCCGATCCCATGCTCTTCCCGTCCACCCCTGTGAACCACCACCACGTGTATCGTCACCAAGTGTCACCCGCCGTTCACCACCATCGTTTCTCGTCACCTCACACCATCCTCGAGTTCCCGTCACCTCTCTAACTATGAGTAAACCCTAACCGGGCTCCCTTTCACGTCGGAGCGCTACTACCACCACCACCCCGCTGTCCGCCGCCATGAGTCACCATCACAGTCAACTCCGGCAAGCTCTGCCCTCATCTTCTTCGTCTAGCCGCATTCCGTCGCCTTCTTTGGGTACGGTTAACTCATCACAGCCATACACCACCACCTTGCATCGTCATTGCCGAGCCACCACCGTTCCTCCACCACTCACTGTCGTAGAACACCTCCACAACCGTCGTGTGCCGTCCCCTACACCGCTTTTCTGTGATCAATCCCTTTCACTCCTTCACCCTTCTCGGTCACCGGTAATCACCCCACGTCCCCGTTCCTTCCTTTGTCGGATGACCCCGTCACACGCCACCACCACTACACCGCCTCTAGGCCACCTGCTACGTCCGAGTCATCACCACAGCCGGTCACCAACACCGTATACTCCACACCATCATCCATGACTGAGAAACCCAAACCCTAATCGCGTTTTTAAACCAGGAACACAAACAAATCACGTAAAAAGTATAAAAGAGGTTTACCTTGGCTATACGTGGAGTTTTCCACTCGCAACCATCGTGAAACCACCTCTTCTGGCCTCCACCGTTGTCCCTCTCTTCCCCTCATCTCGTCGCTTCCGTCGTGTGCACCCCTAGGCCGAATGGCCTAGGGTTTTCCCTTAAAATGGTATTTAAACCTTTAGGGTTTTACACTCTAGCCCCTAGTTTCCCTTTTCACGTGTTTCGATCCCCGACCGTTCTCTTTTCGGCTAACTGGGCGCTTTTTATTTCATGAACAAGGTTTCGCTAGAAAACCCTCAGTAACCATCTCATAAACAAGAGGCTCGGGTCACCCGTTATCTCAAATATCCTGTATATGAAAATCCGCGTTGTTACAAAAGCCTAAACTCGATCAA
Organism: Smallanthus sonchifolius; assembly: GCA_023525975.1. Classification (NCBI taxonomy): domain Eukaryota; kingdom Viridiplantae; phylum Streptophyta; class Magnoliopsida; order Asterales; family Asteraceae; genus Smallanthus; species Smallanthus sonchifolius. Next base: position 11,491,610 of record CM042028.1, on the reverse strand, counting down.
GCTCGTTCTTCTTTCATTCTTTCTTTATTTCTTTTCCGTAACCGTCGTTTATTCTTTATTGTAAATTTAAGGATGTTACAAGTCTACCCCTCTTACAAAAGGTTTCGTCCTCGAAACCTGTTATAGGTCAAGTAGGTGAGGGTACCACTTCTTCATTTCTGCTTCGGTTTCCCAAGTAGCTTCTGATCCTTTACAATGCTTCCATTATATCTTAACCAATTGAATCACTTTATTTCGCAACCTCTTATCCTTTATGTCTAGTATGGAAACTGGTTCCTCGATGTAATTGAGGCTATTACCCACCTCGATGTCATCAAGTGGCACGAGTGCTGATTCGTCAGCTAGACACTTATGCAAGTCCGACACATGGAAAGTTGGGTGGATTCCACTCAACTCATCAGGCAGCTCTAACCGGTATACAACTTTACCAACCCGTGCCAATATCTTGAAGGGTCCGACAAACCTCGGACTTAGTTTTCCTCTTTTCTTGAACCGTATAATCCCTTTCCAGGGGGACACTTTCAACAGTACTTGATCCCCGACATGGAATTCAATAGGTCTTCGCCTTCTATCCGCGTAGCACTTTTGACGGTCCTGTGCTGCTTTCATTCTGGCCTTAATCTAATCAAACTTTTCAGAGCTTGCTGTGACTACCTCTAAACTTCCCAACTCTTTATGCCTTATCACGCCCCAATAGACCGGGGTTCGGCATCTTCTATCGTACAACATTTCGTAAGGTGGCATACCAATTGTGGTGTGGTAGCTGTTGTCGTAGGATAATTCTGCCAATGGTAGGTGACTGTCCTAACTGCCACTGAAGTCTATAATGCAAGCGCGGAGCGTATCTTCCAACGTCTGGATGGTCCTCTCCGACTGACCGTCCGTCTGTGGGTGATAAGCCATGCTGATGTTCAACTTTGTACCCATTGAGTCATGAATCTTTTCCAGAATCTCGATGTAAATCGTGTGTCCCGGTCAGATACAATCGACAATGCCACGCAGTGTCGAGACACAATCTCACTGAAAAATACTTCTGCAAGCTTCTCAGACGAATACATTTCGCAGATTGGAAAGAAATGTGCACTCTTTGTCAGGCAATCCACTATAACCCAAATCATATCATGGCCTTTAGCTGTGCGGGGTAGCTTTGTAATACAGTCCATGGTGTTGCGCTCCCACTTCCATTCGGGTATATCCAGAGGTTGAATCTCCCCGTATGGTTTCTAATGCACTGTTTTAACTTGTGAGCAAGTCAGACACTTGCTCAAGTGTTCTGTCACATCACTCTTCATGTTAGGCCACCAATACCCTTTCTTCAAATCCTGGTACATTTTCTTTCGAAGGAACGTATAGGTTCGTTCCCGACGGGATCATACTATATTGTTCCCGAATGAGTCCTACTATCTTGTTCCCGAAAGAACCATATCATCTCGTCTCCCGTAGGAACTTATACCATAACATCTCGTTCCCTAAGGAACCATATCGTCTCGTTCATGAAGGAACCATATCGTCTCGTTCCCGAAGGAACCATATCGTCTTGTTTCCCGAAGGAACCATATGAAGCATTACTATATTGTACTTACCTAGTCGGGAAGGTTTCCATTCATCGACTCTTACATTTATATATCCATACACATAACTCCTTTCTAACCGTTCCTTTAAAAGCATACTCGTCATGGTTTCACATTTCCCATCATTAGTCTGTTGCGCACCGTTCTTACTTCATGTCACTGGATGGTCTTAGGGATTGGCATCCCCTCGTGGCCACCAATATGCATTCTCTAATCTTTCAGGAGCGTCAGCACTTACCGTATGTGATTCTTTCAAAATTACATTCGTAGATCTAAATAGATGATATGTGCGGTGATACTCGATCATCCCTTTTCTTTATGGCCTCATTTGGTATAAAACACTTCTCCCTCATGTTATTCATATAAAACTAATTTAATGAAAAACATTCTTCAGACATACTATATTCTGTGCTCTGTCATTAAAGTCATACATTAAATGTCTAAATCCATATCATACTGTAGCGTATCTGTATGTCCCCGGAGGAACCTATGCCTGTCCCCGAAGGAACCTGTGCTTGTCCCCGAAGGAACCCGTAGTTGTTCCTGAAGGAACCGGTAGTTGTTCCTGAAGGAACCTATGTCTAGTGATCGTCATCACTTGAGTAACCGTCGTCACTATACCAAGTTGTACAACTATCACCATTGACAGTGCCACAAGGCACTGCCCCTGTTGCTCTTATGGCAGTCATGAACTCGGACCATGACGCTGCCATAGGAACTTGTCTCTAGTTTCTAGGTCTATGCTGTTATCTCAAGACTTTACTGTGGCACCGATACTCTGACAGATTAGACAATGTATTTGTATAAACCTTTACCTGTCTGTTTATAAACGTTTAGTTGTATAAACCTTTACCTTGCCTTATCATCTCTATCTTGTTAATAAAACGTTTAGTGATATAAACCTTTACTTTGCTATAACAATACCCTTTTCTTTGAAAACAATGTAACGATACTCATTCTCTGTCTATGCTGTTTTTGTTTAAAAACATATAGTTTAATAAACCCTTCTCTTTGTAAGCATATACCTTTGCAAACGTCCTCGTTTTAGTAATAAATTAATTTACTATAAAATGTTCTCTGTGAGTGTGCACCCCACCCTAAAACAGTAAAATAGGTATTCCTGAACTCACACCTCGTCTAAACTCTATTTCCCGATCAGGTGGAATCCTAGGCAAGTTCACGAGGATCACCTCTAGAAAATCGCACACCACGGGTACATCTTTCAACTCTGTAACTTTCCTTCTATCATCAACGACGTGCGCTAAGTGAGCCACACAGTTGCGCCTCATAACACTTTCAGCCTCGATCATCGAGATGACGTTAGGCACTGCACATTCTCTGTCCCCATATCCTGAAATTAGACTACCATCAAAAGTTTTTGAGACGAATCGTCTTTGTTTTTACGTACTATGTGGGCTTCATTGGCAGCGAGCCAAAATATTTCCAAAACTATAACAATTCCCCTTCGGCTATAAGAGATAACCTAACGGAATTCCATGGCCCTCAACTCTTATCAAGCAGTCATCTACCGCTTTTTATCACTTTCGGGCTTCTACGAATATCAGTTTCAATAACATGGTTCTGATACCAACTTGAAACGCCCCAAAACTGGGTACATCTCATAGTTGGCACAAAACATAACAAACATAGTTCTTAAACCGGAAAACAGAATCTTTTACAGCGGAAGTCTTTAAATTAAAACATTCATCAAACGATAAAGTAAATCATTGTCTATAACATGAACTATCAGAATTGGAAATGTCAGTCTTCAGAGCGGCAACTCGATGTCCATGCTATCCAGCCCTCGCGGCTCCTTTACTTTACTTTCTCTTTTCCTTTTCTACTTGTCATGCATACTAAAAGTCAACTAACGCTGGTGAGTTCTATCTTTACTTTAAACTGTAAAACTTTCTTTTATGTAACTTAGTTTTATAAAAATAAAATAATCTTTCTTTCTTTACTTTAAAAACATCTTTTCCTTTACCTTTACTTTAAAACTTTACAACGTTCCAATTTATAAAATCGTTCCTTTATATCTTTCATTTGAAACTTTACTTTTGAGGTAACTGGTTAAGGTGTCATCCTTTACTCTTTGCAACTTTACGTTTTCACTCATACAGGACAAGTGACTATAACATACTTTAACTATCACATATGGATCATTGCCCGAGGGCAAGATCCCTTTGCTCACTTACACCTCAGGGTAAGACTTTTACTTTGTTGTACCCACACCTCAGGGTGGGACTTTCTCGCTTACACCGAAGTGAAGACTCCTTTGCCCGCTCACACCTCAGGGTGAGACTTTCTACTTTGCTTGCTCACACCTCGGGGTGAGACTTCTACTTTGCTTGCTTGCAGGACTTTTTACTTTGCAACTACTATGCAATTATACTATGTCACATAATATAAAGCCATTAAAACACATAACATATAGACAAATAACACATATTATCACATAAGCATATAATATGGCATCTGTCATTGTCACTGTCAAGCTGCACCGAGATGCAGCTTCTTTACCATTCTTTACTTTGCTTTACTTTCTTGAAATTTAATTTCAAAGATAGTACTATTCTCTTTAACACTTTACCTTTCTTTTTATAAAAATGACCTTTTTTTTATAAAAAGCTATGTCTTTCTCTTTCATTTTATAAAAATAACATTTTTACAAAATACTGTCTTTCTCTTTCATTTTATAAAAATAACATTTTTATAAAATACTATACTTTGCCTTTAAAATCTTTCTACCAGTATGCATGCCAGCCCAAAACCGTCAGGGAAAAAGGGCAATAAGAACTCACCTGACTTTTACTGGGTTTATCTCACTTAGCAAGGAAACTTCGAGCTATGTGGAATGCTACAAATCTGTCAAGGGTCACGAATGGAACAGGGTTATAACCTATATATTTCATCCAAAAACTATCTGCCCGAAATCTTGCTCGACCGAAATATATTTCGGTCGAAATCTTTTTCGACCGAAAACTATTTTGACCGAAAACTTCTGTGTTACAACTATTTTCTATTACATGGCTTTTTCGTTCGAAAACATCTGTCCGAAATCCCTTTCTGTCCAAAATACATTTCGACCGAAATGTCTTGTCCGAAATACTTTTCGATCGAAATGTTCTGTCCGAAATCTATAGTGTCCGAATTACTTTTCGATCGAAATGTTCCGTCCGAAATACTTTTCGGACGTTTCAGAGTTTTCGGACCATTCATAGCATTTTCAGACGATTCATATGTTCTTGGCTGATTTCTTCGTTTTTGATCCAAGATTCGATCTTTTTACGTCCAAAACTTATATCTAGCTTCCATGAAGCTAGATATACACTTTATAGAGCAATTCTAACGTAAAAATCCCGACTTTGATTGAAACCCACCTTAAAACTCTAAAAACCCATTTTCATTCTAGAATTCGACTCTGAGAACGAGTTGTTACCTGTTATCGTTTGATTCCATTTTCATTCTAGAATTCGACTCTGAGAACGAGTTGTTACCTGTTATCGTTTGATTCCTTCTTTGCCGACCTTCACGAACGTTCCAGCAATGATCCACGCCACCAATGGAGGTCTCAGTTTATGTTTTGAAACCTTCTCTCTCTAGCCTTATCTCTCTCTCTCTCTCTAAGGTGATGGAGAAGATGGTGATCTAATGAGGGGAAGGAGGAGAAATGCAAGGGTTTTGTCACCCTCCCTTGCGCCTCCCATGCTCGGCCCGACCCAAAGCCCAAACTTGATCGAGCTCATTCTTCTTTCATTCCTTCTTTAATTCTTTTCCCTTAACCGTCGTTTATTCTTTATCGTAAATTTCAGGATGTTACAGAAAACCCCATCGAAGGTTCTAGGAACCGGTTACGGCATATGACATACACTAGAAGGCTTGTCACTTATAGCGGGTGAAGGTCAAGGAGGGTAACATTCATACATGACCAGGTGGGGTTGTGAAATGAGTGCAGGGTTGATTATGTGACTTGTCAACCAGAATAAGAAATGAGAATGATGTATCAAGAATTATGATATGTTGTACTCACCAGCTTTATAGTTGACTTGTTTTAGCGTGTACTTCAGAATTACAGGTGGATTAGTGAAGAAACTTGGGATAGTACTTAGACGAGCTTGTTTAGAGATAGATAACCCTTACTAGAAGACCTGGACTATGGAGACTTAGATAAATAGCAAACCAAGACCGTGATGGATTTAGTCTTCACTACATTTCTTTGTTGTAATCATGACCTAGTGTAGATTAGTTAAACTTGTTAATATAATGTCAGTTAATTTGCGCTGCCTTGGTCGTCACGTCCAAACCCCCCAGGTCGGGGTGTGACATCAGCGACTTAGGTCGACTTTGGTACTCTCTTGGAATAGAGGTATCTCGCTCTCCACAAGAAACACTTCTCTCTCAAAGGTACCCATCAACTGATATTAAACAAAATTGTTCTAATTTTTTTTAATACATTTTGCGCTTTTTTATTAGATGATATTCCGTTTATTTCTATAAATTTTCCTATTTTAAATAAACATGATTGAGATCCTATTTACTTTTGATCGGTCCAGGAGGTTGTTCAATTTTTGGTTGTTGAGATTATATTATTGTTGATGTCACTTTTTAATGTTAGTGTGTCCTTGATATGCTGACTGGGTGTGGCTTACTGGGTTGTAAGCCCATTGATATTCCAATGCTTCCTACCAGGAAGCTTCTTCCAAAGGACGGGAGTCCGATGAAGGATCCTGAACGATATAGACAGTTAGTTGGAAAGCTTAACTATCTGACAGTTACACGTCCATATATCTCCTTTGTTGTTATTGTTCTAAGTCTGTTCATGGCCGCTCCATACACTGGACACTAGGATGTTGCTCTGCGTGTATTAAGGTATATCAAGACCACACCGGGTCTAGGGATCTTATATTCTGATCAGGGTCATTGTCGTGTGGGTGCCTTACAGAAAAAAGAGACATATGCATATCAAGGTTCTCAAATGCTGATTGGGCAGGTTGTCCTATTTCACGAAGATCTACGACTCGATATTGTGTGTTTGTTGGAGGAAACTTGGTGTCTTGGAAGAGCAAGAAGCAACACACGGTATCTAGATCAAGTGCTGAATCAGAGTATAGAGCAATGGCAGATGTTACATCAGAAATGATTTGGACTCGCCGTCTTCTCCGAGAACTCGGGGTTGTTTCTGATAACTTTATAAGGTTATATTGTGATAGCCAATTGGCTATACACATAGCGAAGAATCAATTATAGTAAGGCCCCAAACCCGAGAGGCCTCACGCGTTGGATTTACTCATTCACAAACAGTTCTTAAACTTGAATATCAAATAACGCAGTGGAATCATTCATTTCGTACATAATTTAAAACTTGTTCATCATTTATACATCACAATTATTGTCTAAAAACATAACCATTATCCATAACATAAACGTAACGGGATGCCAGACTCGTAGATCGACCGGGTAACTCTTCATCGCTCGCCAAGCATCACCGTCCATCCGTACCTGTCCTTAACCTGAATGTGCATACTAAAAGTCAGCTACGCTGGTGAGTTCTAGCTTTACATAAAACTTTAACATAAACATTTGGCAAAAACATAATATTCATTTATTTAACAAAAGCGTACGTGAAACATGCAATAACATAACATCAAACATAAGTCAACAATAAACCAAATCTGCGCCTTCTCGTAACCGTAAATTCCATACATCACATACTGGCAGAGAAACCCCGAGGCGCGCCACCACTAGGCCCTTCAACACCGTACATTACCTGTAGGCGGAGAAACCTAGGGCCCAACACCTTAAAGCCTTTCGACACCAGAACCTTAGATACGACACAACAAGGATAACACGTACCTTCACCTTACGCACTGTTCCCTCCCAGGGAATTGTACCTTCAATAGGGATCCTGGTAATCCAATGGTGACGGTCGTCACCCCTTTATTCAGCTAGTTGTACAACCGTTAGCCAGCCACAAAGGCCCTTATAAAGGTAAAGCCATACACACATGCATACCTTAGTTCCCGAAAGAACTCGTGGCAGATTCGTTCATTTCGTGACTTTCATAAAACCTTTACCTTATTTTAGTTAAAGCATTCGTACCTTTTATTAAACAACATTTCATTCGTAAACCTTTTCGTAAACTTCATTTGGCAAAACATTTCGTAAAATCATTTCAACTTCCTATTCATAAACGTCATTTCATAAACCATCATTTCGTAAGTATGCACACTAGCTCTAAAACATATTTCAAAGCATTAAAAGTAGGGCTCTAGAACTCACCTGATAAGCGAATCACGGGTTGTCCTAACAAAGGTCCAACATACGTCACACACGATCTGAATTGATTAATTAAATAGACGTCAGACCAATCCCGACTCTAACGGTTTGCTAATTCTGACTTAGGCGAACTTAAGGCTAAGTTCGCTCCTTATAACCTTAGCGAACATACAGGCGAACATAGGCCAAGTTCGCCCAATTCATACCCAGCGAACTTAGCAAGTTCGCTACCATAAGTTCGCTGGTTCAACCCAGCGAAGTTACTAAGTTCACTACCAACATGCTGCCAGCGAACATAGCAAGTTCGATGGCCTAAGTTCGCTCATTTAACCCCAGGAGAACTTGACAAGTTCGCCCGCGGGGCTGTCATCTTCCCCAAAACCCTAAGTTTGGATGTTAATGGCAGCTCGATCTGATTACGTTAAAGTTACCAACTTTTTACGTTCAAAACTTGTAGTTTTCATTCCCGATTACAGATCTATAATCCTTTTCTCGTTTGGTTCATAAAAACCCAACCTTTTTACTAAAATACCCGAAAACCCAACATAAACAATAACTCAGATTCAGAGCAGGTCCTTACCTCTTTCGAGCTTCTGAGTCGGAGGTTATGCTCACGAGTGATGAAGGAGCGTTTCCTTGCAATCTCGAGCCGATCCAACACTTTCTGTCACTACGGTTTCTCTCTCTAGACTTTGCAAAATGAGATAAGAATGAGGGTTTAGGCTATTTATAGGGAGGCTCCTCCCCCATGTTCGCCTCCCCCTATGTTCGCCAGGCCCATCCCGGCCCGACCCATCATGTCTTGTTCGTTTCGTCTTTCGCGCACCAAAACCCGTTTTTATTTATTGTCACTACTATTTTTGGGATGTTACAAGTCTACCTCCCTTACAATAGGTTTCGTCCCCATAAGCTATCATAAGTCAAATATTTGAGGGTACGACTCCCTCATATCCGTCTCCGAAACCTATCATAAGTCAAAACCATTCGGATGTGACTGTCCACAAAAATGGTAAACAAACAGTCTTTATGTCTAGATTCGGTTTAGGTTTTTTACACAACTGATGTTGCCAGTTCAAATTACAAAACAAAAAGAAACTTTTCAAAATGAAATCATTAACTTGAGCAAGAAAAGCCATACCCAGATACAAGGAGTATCTAATTGAACCTTTGGTTGATAAGTGTACACAATCTTGAGTATTTTTTTAATTGGGAAGTTTAGCTTATCGCGAAAAAGAGGATTTGCTTCAATTAGCTTTTTAAGCTCACCCAACAATATACCCCTTGCAGACTTGGGTCTTCGTATTTTAATAATTCCTCGTTGTCTCTGTATGCACGTATTTTTGTAGCTGATTATGCCCCCATTAATGTTTGGATGTGCATTTTGTAGCTGATTATCTTATCACTAGCTTTAACCCCATGTGTTACACGGAGTGAAACATTAAGATTAAAATGATAAATATTTTAACACCTCTTTGTATATAAATTTGATATTGTATTGGTAATTTTTTCATTTTATTAAAAGTTAAGATTATATGGATGAGAGTAATCAAAACATCAAAAAAAAAAATACATGAAAATACAATTCATAAGTGGTGTACATTATACAATATATTAAATTATATTTCAAATGAAAACTTACAATGATGATTTACAAATTTGAAAATACTTCATTATATACAACATTTGATGTGGTATTGGTAACTTTTTCATGTTTAACACCCACTAAATACAACAAAGAATAGAGTTTCTTTTCCTCAATAACTGAAAACACAAAATAGCCAAAACCGTTCTAAAAAAAGGTCACAAATGGTGCGAACCTAATTGAAGCCAGTAGGGAGTCAAAGAAATCGAAGATAATCAAATTGGTCAACGGTTTCCTTGCATACGTTGTTTCTCAATTTTATTAGTTTTTGAAACTCTATCAACTTTTTTGTAGAAACTTTAACCTTGATGTTGTAACATATTTACAAATATTTAACTTGTAATTAAATTTACGTATCAAAGTTAAATTAATTATTTTTAAATCTCGCCTATTATACGGAAAATCTCGTTAAATTTTAATATTTAATCTCTCATTTAAAATAAAATAAAAAATACAAATAAACTTTAAATTTCAATAATATATCGTGTTTAAAATTCAAATTTTAAAACTCCAAAATTTAAAAATCTAACTCCTTAATATATCGCCACAATTTAAATTTAAAAATCCAAAATTAAATATGAAAAAAGTTAAAACTAATAAATTAGAATTGAAACGAAATATATATTTTTTTGAAAAAAAATCTCGTCATTTAAATAAAAATTAAAGTTTAAAATATAATACACTTTTAAAAATAAATATTTATAAATTTCTTAATTTTAATTAAAAAATAACTATTAAAATTTACAAATCAAAATAAAAAACTTATTTATAAATCTCAAACTTAATTAAAAAACTACAAATTAAATATTAGTAAACTTTATTCTAACACATGTTTATTTTTAAAATACAAAAGTAGTATTTTTAAATTTTTTATATAAAATTAAAAAATCTTGCTTTTTTAACAATAAAATTTTAAAAACTCGCTTTTTTAATAATGAAACTTTAAAAAATCATTTTTTTTTAAATCTCCTATTTTTTTAAAATATTCACTTTTGATGATAGTTTTAAAAAAATATGAGTCAATGGTAATAATGGTGAATTGATTTGGTAAAATGTTTATTTATATAATTTTCAAAAAAATTAAGCTAAATATTGAAATATTGAATAGTGGATGTAATGTGGTTTTGGGGGGAAAATGAGTGTGAGGATGAATATGATGTTGACAAGTGTCACAATATTTAGTCTTTTATTAGAATAGGGATAAGTAATTAGCATTTAGGAGTTAAATAACCAGTTTGATACACGTTGCAACAAAACTCTAGGAAGGTAAAACTAACTTATATACTTTTACTTTGTCAAATACTTCCGGCTTCATGGCAGATTGAACTTAGGTATTGGTTTTTTATACCTAAAACTTAATTCAAATTAACCTGAAGAAAGAATAATTGAATCACTTTGGCCTAAGTTTCTAGGACTTTAGGCCTGACACAAGAAATCATGTAACATATTACTAAACTAGCTAGTTATACCAGCGCTCTGCGACGGGTGTCGGGTCGATCGTTAATAAAATTTAAATGAAAACGTATGGTAAAAATAATGTTACTAAAAAGAAACATAAAACTAAATATTGAAAAAAGGAAAAAAAAATTAAAAAATTACCGGGTCGGGTAGTTGAAAACCATAAAAGCGAATATCGAGACGGGTTCCAATAATACCAATACCGGCAATGATTTTGTTCGCTCATAACAGGTTTGGTTCGTCACGGTTCCACAACGGTAACAACACTTGCTATAGATTATGATAGTAAAATAAACTCGATTTTGAATACAGCTCCGTTTTAGAAAAAAATTATATCGAAACGTTGACAAAAAAAAAATTAAAAACAGCCGCACACTCTGTTTTTAAAAAAAAAAGTTAAGGAACGAAAGTTAATAAAGAATAACGAAATTATTAGAAAAGTAAACGGGTTAAAAACGTATATTATATGTAGTATGAGGGGTGAAAGTGGAAAAAAAAAGAAAAAAGAAGAAAAGAAAAAGACACACGTGGAACAATCTGAATGGCATAATCACTATTCTAGTCACTTCTATTTTAATCTTAGTTTATAATGGTGTGGTAATATATTTACATATTTTTGTAACTACATGAGTATCAAATATCTATTGGGCTTTGATATCGACATATTGTTTTTAGATATAAACATAGGATATTAGTACGGGTGTTAATCGTGTCGGTTTGGCGGGTTGAATACTTGAATTATGCGACCCGAACACGACCCATATTTTTATTCGTGTCAAAAATTTCAACCCTAACCTGGATACACATAAATTTGGGTCAACCCAATCCTGACTCGTTTAACCCATTTATCTAAATCAAAATCATAAACTACTAAATCGAATATCTAATTAATTTAAGGTAAACCAAAAAGTAATTGAATAGTGTTCGGTTCGTGTCAGATATTGCCAACCCTAGATATTACTGACATTAATAATGTTTATATTTTGTTGTAACTTGTGTTACTTCTTAGGGTGGAGGGGGCACCCATGCCACCACACCACACCATGCCACAAATTATCCAATCAATTGGTGGCACCTCATTTAACACCACAAAACACCAAACCATGCCATTTGGTGGGGGCACCCATGCCACACCATGCCACAAATAAAAAAAAAAGTTAATTAAACCAAACGTACCCAGTATAATCCCACACATAAAAAAAAAAAAAAAAAAAAGTTAATTAAAAAACCATAATTTCATAAATTAAAAAGTTACGAATAAAAATAAATAACTTAAAAATAAATAACTTAAACAAAAAAAAACTAAAAATAAAAAATAACAAGAAATAAAAATAATTAAAAATTTATAGGCCAACCACGTAGAAATAAAAATAATTAACAAAATATTGGGTTTAAAATGGTTATTTATAGTGAAAAAAAAATTATTTTTTTAAAAAAGAAAAGAGCCGTTGGAGGTGGGCCCAACACCAACGGTCGTTTTTTTCCTTCCCCACGCCATACGGCGAGCTCACGCCGTGAAAACGTGCCACGCCGAGAAAAAAAGGAGGGGGCGGTGTTTTGCCTCATGCCGTGCGGTGTTTTGAGCTCACGCCGAGTACACCCCTCCCACCCTTATTTGAGCCTTGATTGTAAGAGCAAGCTGGACTTATTTGCCATTGTCATCGTTACCAAAAATTGGTGGTGTTAGTTTAGGTACATAAGATTCTGTGTTAAAAATAAAAATCAAGATTCCAGTTAAAACCAAAACTACAACATCTGTGTTTAACACACATATTTTACCAATTATGAAAGTTTATTTAATGTTACATTGAAAACTATTGTTTTAAACCTACTTCAAGCAGTGAAATAAAAGAAATATATACTCATAAACTTAAAAATCATACTATATCTATACTATATAGTAAATAAAGGTTTTGGTGGGACACTTGTCACTCTCATGTTTACCCTCAACATTTTTTTTCCGCCTCTCTCTTCTATTAATTATACAAATTTTTTTAATTTTTTGTTTCCCGTCTCTCTCTCCTATTAAATAATAATGATTTATATAACTATTTTTATAAAACGTTTTTTATTTAAAAAATAGGTTTGTTCATAAAACGTTTCTATTAATTGAATATTTCTTTCATTCTTTTTATAAAATATTTTTAAAAAATAACTATATAACGCATCTACAATTTGTATTAAAAAACTATATAATATGCCGTAAATATTAATATGTAAATCTTTATTACTAACTATATAACATTGCATTTATTCAACCCGTGTAATACACCGGGTTTCTAACATATATTATAATAAATTAATAACATAATTGCTACGTGTCGACTTCTGGTGAAGTCTAGATTTTTGTTTCATGGCTCTCTCTGCGATTAAATAATAATGATGTTAAATAATTAAATATCGAAAATGTATTCTAATATTTTATTAAAAATAGTAAATCACAAGAAAATTTCAATTATATAATTTTAATTTGTTAAATCTTCATTATTTGTTATTTATAATTCTTAAATATTCATTATTTCTTATTTCATCAATAACATTCAACATACAAATATTTATAGAAAATGATGGTTTACAACAAACTGTTTTTATTCAACCCATGTAATACATGGGGTTTAACCTAGTATTTAGATATATATATATAGGGGAGGTTTCTAGAGAAAACAACATAGTTAGGCAAAAACCGAGAAAACCACTAAAAAAACTAATTTTAACCAATCATATAATAATATTTATTTTTTCTTTTATTTTATTTTTATTTATTTATAAGAGTATCAAAAAAATAAATAATTTATATAACTATTTTCTAAGTGGTTTTTATTTATTTACGTATACGTAAACAGAAAACAAAAAAATTGCGGTTACGTATACGTAAAACACAAGACGTAAAATGATTTTTTGGCAAATTGTGTAATATTATATTAATACACTTGGAAATAAATTAAAAAAAAATAAAAAATCTATAAATTATTTGATTGGCTTTTAGCGATTTTCTCGTTTGTCGCCTAACTTTGTGGTTTTTTCTTGATCTCTTCCCTATATATATATATATATATATATATATATATATATATATATATATATATAGGGTTAGGATCAAATGAGAACTTATAAATACTTGAGAACTCGCGAGAACTAGTCAAAATATCAATTAAAACCATTTTTTTTATTTTCACTACCTTTATTATTAAAATACAACATAAAAAATGATTTATCTCTCCATATAATTCATCCCTTTTTTCTAAATTATTATTAAAAAATTTAAACACATATGTAAATGGTTAACACTTACACATGTGTAAGTGGTAAACTTACAAATATGTAGATTTTTTTTAATAAATAAATACATGTAAATTTACATACATAAATTCATTTTTTTATGTTGTATTATAATAATAAAGGTAGTAAAAATAAAAAAAAAATGGTTTTGATTGGTTTTTTGACGAGTTCTCAAAATATTTAAGAGTTCTCAAATGATCCATTCCCTATATATATATATGTATATAGAGTGGTTCTAATAAAAACCCACTTGAGTTGAATAAACCTTGTAAACCCTGTTTACATATGTAAAAAAAAATAAAATAAAAAATTGGGATGGATTCTACATTCAATTTTATCACTTTTGGTGAAAAAATTATAAAAAAACGTCGAGCGGTTTTTAAATTAAATTTTTTTTTTAAATCTGACGTTTATTACATATGTAAACTCGAAGATCTGACGTTTTTTACATATGTAAATGCAGACATAAGCAAAAAAAAACGCTGAATTTTGTTATTTTTTACATATTTTTTATTTCTTTTTTTATTCGGCTTTTTTTTTTTGCGACCAGGCCTTTTTTTATATAAATAATCAATCCCAAATTTTAAAAAAAAAATTTCTAATTTTTTTCAAAGGGTTTAGTGGGTTTTTTCAACTCAAAGAGGTTTTCATTTTACTCTTCCCCTATATACACATATATATACATATATATATATATACATATATATATGTATATATATATATATACATACATATATATATATACACATATATATATATACATATATATACATATATATATATATATATATATATATATAGGGGAGAGATCAAGAGAAAACCACAAAGTTAGGCGAAAACCGAGAAAACCACATCATTTCAGGCAATTTTTTTATTTACGTATACGTATCCAAAAACAATTTTTTTGATTTACGTATACGTAACCGTAATTATTTTGTTTTATGTTTACGTATACGTAACACTATGTGTAAAAATATTTTTTGGTAAAAATGTTTAATATTACATTCATACTCTGATAAATAAATAAAAATAAAATGAAATAAAAAATAAATATTAATATATGATTGGGTAAAATTGGTTTTTTTAGTGGTTTTCTCGGTTTTCGCCTAAGTTGTGGTTTTCTCTTGAACCCTCCCCTATATATATATATATATAAGGGAGGGATCAAGAAAAAACCACAAAGTTAGGCGAAAACCGAGAAAATCACTAAAAAAACCAATTTTAACCAATCATATAATACTATTTATTTTTTATTTTATTTTATTTTTACTTATTTATAAGAGTATCAATGTAATATTAAAATTTTTACCAAAAAATCATTCAAGTATTGGTTTACGTATACGTAACGCGTAGTGTTACGTATACGTAAGCAGAAAACAAAAAAATTGTGGTTACGTATACGTAAGCCAATACTTAAATGATTTTTTTGGTAAAAATGTGTAATATTATATTGATACTCTTATAAATAAGTAAAAATAAAAAATAAATATTACTATATGATTGGTTAAAATTGGTTTTTTTAATGGTTTTCTCGGTTTTCGCATAACTATGCGGTTTTCTCTGGAACCCTCCCCTATATATATATAGGGGACGGTTCCACTAAAAAGTGGTTTTTCGCTAAGAAATCCTAAGAAATGGGTCAAACGAACTCCGATTGAGCTCATTCCAGCGGCGTTGGAACAGTCTTATCGAACCCTAACCCGGACCCAAAAACCTAAACCCCCCTCCACCCACACCCCCAAAAACCTAAACCCCCCCGCCAACCCCACCCCGAAAAGCCTAAAACCACCACCCCACCCCCCAAAAACCTAAACCCCCCCAAAAAAAACCTAAACCCACCCCCACCCACCTAAACCCCCCACCCCCACCCCCTAAAAAAACCTAAACCATAAAATCTAAACCCTAAAAGCTAAACCCTAAGGCTAAACCATAAGGCAAAAACCCTAAAATTCAAACGTAAAATCTAAACCTTAAAAGCTAAACTCTAAAAGCTAAGATGGTAGAGTTCGACGAGACAGTTCCAACGACGCTGAAATGAGCTCAATCGGAGTTTGTTTGGTATCGTTTCTTAAGGGTTTTTGTCATTTCTTAGATTTCTTACCAAACCAAACCAAACCAAACGTACCCAGTATAATCCCACACATAGCTAACGCTATTAGTAGGGTCTGGGGAGGGTGTGATGAGGGCAAACCTTACCCCTATCCCAAGGGATAGAGAGGCTGCTCCCGTTTAGACCCCCGGCTCCATGGGAAAGAAAAAGATAAAAATATAAATAAAATTAATGAGTAATAAAGTAAAATAAATCTAACAGTAATCTAACAATTAGCAGTGTATGACTAGAGTATATTAGTCACAAGAAACACAACACACCTACAAGAAACAGGACATACGCAAAATCTTTGCTAAACAACTCTACTCTCCCACACAACGGGTCACTCATCCTAAAACCCTAATACGACGTCTCCATGAAAAAACTAATTCTTATTTGAACCTCCCCCTATATATATATAGGGAGAAGATCAAAAGAAAACTCATTAGTTGGGGAGAAAACAAAAAACTCCTCATTAATGGCATTTTCATAATTAATGGTACATTTTTTGTAAGGCAAAAAAAATCCTAAAAAAAATAAAGAAAAATATAAAAAAAATAATAAAACAAAAAACTAAAAAAACCAAAATGTTTCTCTCGTTTGCCTCGTTTCATAAAATAAAAAAAAATAAAAAAAATCTTGATAAAATAGTCGGTTTAGCTTTAGGGTTTAGTTTAGCTTTTAGGTTAGTTTTTTGGAGGTGGTGGTGTGTGGGTGGGGGGGGGTGTGAGGTTTTCGGGGTGGGTGGGGGGTTTAGGTTTTTGGGGGGGTGGGTGAGGGGTTTAGGAGGGTGGGGGTGGGTGAGGTGGGTTTAGGTTTTCGAGGATTGGGGATGGGAGGTTTAGGTTTTTGGGGTGTATGAGAGGGTTAGGTTTTTAAGAATATATAATGATAGTATAATTACAAAAGTGTTATTAATGAATAGTTTTTTGGTTTTCTCATGAACTCAACCATATCTATTACTATATATAATATACATATTAGAAGGGTAGAATGGTCATTTGACTAAAAGTCTTAATTTTAAGACTTGTACAATCCTTAATGCATATGGTACAAGTCTTAAAACATGGAAACAAACCCCTCTCAAATAACCAGGGTTGAAACCCAAAGACTATTTCAAAATTCAAACTCACGTTTCTCTCTCTCTCAAACCCGACCCTCATCTGCTTCTCTCTCTGCTCTCTGATGCTCAAACAACAACGATAGCGTTCGACGGAGGAGGTGTGGTGACGCCGGTTTCGTGTTCGGCGGACGGTTATGTCGGTGGTGGTCGATGGCTGCGATTTCGCCTGGCTAGGGCTCCGATTTTGGTTGGACAAAAGGGAGGCGGCGGCTTCAATTTGGCCGGAAAGCTGATTTACATACATACACGCGATGTATCTATAGTTATATAAATATGTTTCTTCGTAACTTGTAGTTTATCGATCGTATTGTGTGTTTATGTGTTCCTGCGCTCGGATCCACAACAATTTTTGAAACTGCGATGTGTAATCTTTCGTGTATTTAAACTATTTTGCAGTATTGTAGGGTTTTATGATTATAGTTGTGATATTTGGACATTTGTTTATGTAATTATATGTTTTATTGAAGGAATTTTAGATGAGACGTTGACAATTCTGATCATGTTATCTATTTTGATCTGGACTGGACATTGTATGGAGAGTATTGATGGGTTAAATTATTGTTAAGCTAAAAATCTCCCGTTCTTTATGTTTTCTTGGAGGTGTGTTTTTGACTAGAGCATGTATATGTGAAGTTTATGTTCTTAGATGTTATAGATATAATAAAGTGAACTTTTGGTGTGAGACAGAGAAAAGTAGAAAAGTGTTTATGTATTGTTAAGCTAAAAATCTCCCTTTCTTTAGCTAACTTTCATATTTCTTTGTGGTTTTATACCTTAACAAGAAGCTTTATTAATCACAGAGACATACCTACTTCCTACTATAACTTTGCTACATATGACCTACTGGAGAGTTGATTGAATCAGCCTGCTATACTGACAGGTAATGCTGCAACTACTTGCTAATATGATTACAGTTATAGAGATAAACAAGAATGTTCTAGCAAATCAGATCTGGTTGAGATCTGCGTGGCACATGCTACTGATATTGATCTTGAATATTTTAACCGTAAGAAGGTAAGTTGTTGCAGGTAGTCTTTCATAACTTCATCTTTGAACAACAAGTGGAATCTGATGATGTTTGTTATTTTGTCATTGATGTCGCCCAGACGGTCTATATAAAAACTAACAAAACCTAACCTAGACTCCTAAGTAATAAATGAAGTACCTTCGACTAAACCGCACTCACAGACAAGTGTACCTATCGAGTGTATCACAGCTTAATGGTAAACCAGAATATCGAACCCTAGAGACACTGAATACTAATACTAGACTCTGACTCGGACTAAAGATTGATGATTGGGGGGTTGACTACACTAAAGATTAGAACTAATAATGCAGCAAACAAAATCGACTCAGCTATAAAAGGAAAAGTAAGGTAATATCAGATGATGCGAAGAATATTACCTAGGTCGGAATCCTACGTGCGAAGGACAACTTCTACCGGTTCTGGAAACTAAGATGGATCTGGGTTTCTAAGGAAATATATCTAGACAACCTAGTGGATCCCTAATCACTCTCAGGGTATCACCAACTAAGGAACCTAAAGATGTAATAAATCACCAGATAGTGGATTACCTTTCGGTCTCTCCAACAATGATAAAGTACCCGAATAAACAGATCACCTTTCAGTCTCACTGTCCACCATACATTCGAAGAATGCACGGGGTAATCTCAAGATAAGAACTATGACTCAGAATATCAACAATCACTAGATACCTAATACCAACTTCCTCTCAGACAACTGACACTCGGATTCCTAATGACGAAGACTAAACGACTATCTCTCACTTCTCGGGTATTGAGACAGGATACATACTCAGTTCTAACTAACATTCAACCACAACTCCTATGGATCACTATGTCTAGCAAACCACACAAACAACCACAAATCCTAAGATCTATGACCTAGATACGCTAATCAAGCTGGAAGACATCCAAAATCAACGTACGGAATTGAAATCAAACAAAAATTAGATCTAAGCATGCAATATTCATCACAATTAATATCAAGACACTTTTTACAAAATCATTAATCCATACTTATAATCTAAAATCAGTAAAAATCGTAACTTTACGCAGTAATCATCATAAGACCCAGGCAGTATCAATGTTCTAGCCTAGGATCATACTAAAATTCAACAAACCAGAAGAACAAGCATAAACCATGGTATCAAACAATCAAATCAAACACAAAAATCGAATCTTGAACACCGAACAAGTTAAACTACAAACCCGGGATCCAAAGATTCAAGCTTTTCTCTTCAATTGACTTCCTAGCTCCCAAAATCGCCCTTGGCTCTTCTCCAGACGGCAAACAACCAAACTTTTTGAATTTATGGCATTGTAATTCTAATATAATTCGAATTTAGGGTTTTTCGCCATTTTCCTGTCTCTCGCGTACCGTGAGAACATGGGCTAGGTTCCTCGCGTACCGCGAGGAACAAATTAGTCGGGCGCCTCTTTTACTTTCCTCGCGTACCGCGAGGCTTCTCTCTGACTCTCTCGCGTACCGCGAGACCTTGAAATTTCAACTTTTTCTCTTTTAATCTTCCGGCTTCAATCTCTTGCTCGATTTCTTCCGATATTCACTTGTATTCTTCACGAGCACCTGTAAATATATAATAGACTCAAATACAGTCTTAAACGACTCAAAACGAAGATAAAACTAAGTAAAACGCACGAAAACAATAGGTCTAAAGATGTGTGCTTCGCAATACATCAAACATCCCCACACTTAACCTTTTTTCATCCTCGAAAAAACTGCAATGGAATCATAACTCAGATCTAACTTAACAAACATCAATTACCAATTAGCAAAACATACTCACGCGTTAAAAAGCAACAATCAGTATTTCTGTCCGATTAAACCCAAGCACCAACTATCTAGCCCCCGTAATGTGTTCTAATTCCATTTTATACAGATATCAATCCACCTATGTGACTCACACTTAAAAGCTACAGCTCCACATAATCCCGTCTCACGGTCATGTCTAGGCACGGATTAAACCATATAGATTTACCCTACCACGTTAAACTAATATTTATTTGTTTAAGAAATTTGATGAAATTTGAATGAATGGATGATAATGAGCATTAATTCAAGCAAATGAACTTTATCTAGAGGCGTTTCAACCAAGTCACTATCCCGGAAGGTAACACATAGACTAGATTCTATCAATAAAGCACATAAGAATCACTTAGGGGTGTTTTCTCCAAGTGGCCATCCCGGAGGGTAACACATAAGCAAAACTCAGAATTCTAACAAATAAGCTCATGAATTATGGAAATTATGGATGTGGGCGCCACCAAACTCGGATTTATTCTCATAAAAAGAGAATGGTGTTGCAAAAATTTCAAAAACAAATAGATATTATCTTAACGTGGTACCTATCACCATATGTTGACAGTTTCAGTATTACCGATACCTTAAGATGAGTACCCACACGATTTCATGATTTAATTACAGTGATTAATCCTAAGTAACACTCACAGGCTATTTAAGCTATTCAAACTTGCTGGGTCTACCAAAACATCACTAATTAGACGCGTTTTCTGTTATTTAAATCATTTAAACTCAGCAACTAGATCCAGTTGTACTATCATTTTCCAAGTATAAGCAATTATTTCTAAGGACATTTTTCAAAATTTAACTTTAATTTTTTTTTTTATATTTTTGAATTTTTATAAGCAAAAGAAACTAGACTCACTAGACACTCACATCCCCACACTTGAAAGACACATTGTCCTCAATGTGAAGCAAAACACAACTAAAAATAAAAATTGCAAAAATAAAACAGGAATCAACTTAGCTGGTAATGTATATGCTCTCGAAGAAAATCTAGCTTCGTTCATCCTTGTGTGCACCGTATAGCATTTCGGTCGCGGTTGCACAGACTGTCGGGTTGCCTTTTCAAACTGTATATAGGTGATAATCGATCCCGCCCGAATGGAGATTGAGTACGGGCGGAATGATAAAAACTGCAAAATAAACCTCACAACAAACCCGCAGCACTAAACTGACTCAAATTAAAATAAAGACTCAAATGACTCACTAAAAACTTAAAGACTCAAGATAGATAGATATGCAGAGAAGCGTACTCAATGGGTGACAAACACATAGACATGAAAGCCACAACAAAGTAGGTCATCAGTCACGAACGGTTTCAAGTTCCCATGGTAATGGTGAATATGATGGATGAAAGTGAATGGTGGGTGATGAGGTGTAATGATAATGGATGGATGATGATAGAGGTGGTATGATGGATATGTAATGTGGTGATGACGGTGGTGGAAAACCATGTGAAACAAAGGCAAAAAAGGCAAGTCCAGGCGCCCCCCGCGTACCGCGAAGAAGTCTGGTGTAACATTTCTGATTTTCATCATGTAATCGTTTGATTTCAATAAACAAACACATTTCAGTTTCGATTCGTGTACAAACAAACTACGATGCAGTTACATATACAAACTATTCTATTACAATAACAAATTAAACAAAAACGCAATTATCTCACAAGCCCCGAGGACCAAAACTGACAAAACTCAAAAACTACAAAACTAGGCAAGCACGGTCGCGCCTAGGACTAGGCACGGTCGCGCAAACCGACCTAAGCACGGTCGCGCCTAAAGTAGGCACGGTCGCGCTGATGAACCCACTTGACTGCAGAAAGTCAAACCATACCATACTTTCTGATTTCGCGAAGATTAAAATAAAGAAAAGCCGGATTTCACGCGTCCGACCATACGCAACTGCATTCCGTCTGAAACACGCATCAAATGTCGTCCAATTTGCACAATTGATTAATCCCATTCACACCACAACCGAGTCTCTCAAATTCGTCGATATAGAGCCAGTTGCAGGCTTCCTACACTCTCACAAACACCCACTCAATCTCTCAGAACTCTCATTCGACACTCACAACACTTCTGGAGCCCGATCGATCGCCAAGATGCTCGAAAACGCGACCCGTAGCCGACCGCATTCAATTGCCCAATAATCTCAAGTAAGTAATACACCAATAGCTTCGTATCATCCTCTACTACGAAAGCCCTATGCCAATTCGTAGTAGAAACACTCAAGTCTGTCCGATTTTTGAACGAAAAGCCGAAACTAAACTTTTAGTCGAACTACCTTTTAAACACGAAATAAATCCAATTAAAACTCATAGATAGCTTCGCAATCATCCACTAAGTGAAAGCCCTAAGAATACAGAAACATTTAATATAAGAATCGACGGATTTGGGTCTGGAAAAGACCCGACACGGTCGCGCTCATCACTGAGCGCGGTCGTGCCTGACCAAGCACAATCGTGCCCCAGGTGTGGCCCGGTCGTGCTTACCGAGCAAACAAGTCTTGACCAAAAACAAACTCTAGACGCGGTCGTGCCAGATACGAGCACGGTCGTGCTCTATGTCCTGACCCTCTGTAGTGACTTCTGACTCGACCACGGGCGCGCTCAGACCACCACGGTCACGCCCGGCAACGAGCGCGGTCGTGCCCTACTTGAGCACGGTCGTGCTCCTTGACCAGAAATCAATTATTTTTCTGTTTTAAAGTCTATTTAACATATTTTAGCTAAAAATTTCAAAATGTAATTATAAAAATTATTTTATAAAATCCCAAGACCCGGGAATCATTTATAAACCAAATCCTTGATTTAGAAATTTAAAACGATTAATTCCCGATAGTTCGAAACCGAGGAAATCGTGAGTTTATATAATCATTTTTATAAAACCATTTATACAAATATATATTTTGACTTAAACAAATATTATTTATTTAAATTTATATTTAAATAAATATAAATATATATCAGTTATTTAAATTTACATTTTAAAGGATATATATATCACTACTATTTAAAATGTACTAAATAGATAAAAAAAAATTATTTATTTATTTATTTCAAACAAACCCTAAACGTACAAATCCATTTTTTGACATAAAAATAACACAAACAATGACACGCGTTATACATTTATCCAAATAGGTCAAACGTAGCGACCTACAACACGCTTGGTATTTTTGGTTGATTTTGCGCAAACTACACTCTCCAACACAAGTGAGTTACATAGCCCCTCTTTTACTCTATTTACAAACTTTTGGGGTGGAACATGCGTTCTAATTACTATGTTTACAGACTACACAATATACAATTCCACCCTACAATCATGTGTTACAATTTTGAGCTTTGTGCTTGAGTACTAGGTGTGTAGACCAACACGCAGTTTGCTATTCACGTGCAATCATTAACTATTTTATAGCCTACAGTAAACAGTGATAGATCTATTGAGTCTGACAAACACACCCAGGTAGGGTGACTGTTACTGCCAACACGCGTTTGTTTTGCATGCTAGTTACAAAGGTTTGATTGTACTACTAGGTCACACGATGGTATCTCTCCATAAATGCCTTAATTGCCATGTTTGTATGAATTGTATACACACAACACTATATTCTATTACATGACACGAAAACCTATGTATTCTCACCAACTATTTATAGTTGACACTCTCGTTTAAAACATGTTTCAGGTACTAAGCTTTGAGCTCATATCCAAGATGCTACACATAGGAACTGGACCTAGTATCTAAATTGATAAAGAAATTTTGTATTTTGACTCTTGTAAACATTCTACTTGATTACTTGAACTATGAAATGGAATTGGTTATTTAACATATTACAACTTTAGTCAACCATGAGCTTATGAACAGTCTGCACGCTTCACGCCCCGACGTTTCCGCCGCCGGTTGGGGTGTGACAGATTGGTATCAGAGCCTTGGTTATAGGGAATTAGGTTATTAGACACTCTTGACCTAGACTATAACCTTAGGACACCCATACAATGCCATGCTACTACGTGTTACATGATTACTTCTTGTAGAAATATTTCTATATACTATCATAAGTAATTACACTACATGATGCGATACACGATGACTTATGTGTCACACTACCTGATAACTTTTGTGCTTACATTCATTACTATCTACATGCTATGTGTTACATGTTCATTAACTCAGGTGTTGGTTTACTTGCTACCTAAAATGTTTATTAGAATTCATGACATATTAGGTGTACCTAGGCAATAAACTGATCAAACAATATTCACACCCATAGCCTAAACCACATATCCCTCTTGCCTGCTTCTATGTCGTCATCATCATCACTTGTGGAAAAATCATACTCGTGGACATTTGCCTATCAAAAATATTTTTTTTCATACCCGTTAAGGTTTTAGACTCTGTTAATTATTAAAGGATATGTGCAATCTGGAAGGGTGACACTTGTATTCTGGGTTTTCTGTCTAGGAAAGCATTTCATATAAATCCCAATCAACCGAGGGATCCGTATGCTTTCCTGGGAATTCCCGGGATGAGTGTTTACTTATAGGCTAAAGCACATCTCCTTGATAATTTTATAAGTCTAATTAACCTTAATATGTCATAGTGTTCAAGCAGTAATGTGATTACTTGAATACCATCCGAACTATGAAATAAATGTGTTATTATTCCTCCTATCCTAAATTTCAACAAATTTTTTTATAAATCCTCACAACTCTTTTATATCATTCTCTTTTTGTATAGAATGCCTCCTCGTCGTAACAGCAACCGCCGCAATACCGACAATGCCAACAACAACAATAACACCAACCTTGCCACTCTCCTCACTCAGCTAGTAACTCAACTAACTCAAGCCAACAACAACAATAATGGAAACGCCAGCGGTAGTGCTAATACTGATGGTGGCAGTGGTGCCGACCCGCCACAATGTACCTTCAAACACTTCAACTCGTGTAATCCCCTCACATTTTATGGCACCGAAGGAGCCACGGGACTCCTTCAATGGTTTGCGAGTATTGAGAACACTTTTCTCAATAGTGACTGTCCCGACAACCTCCGTGTTCGTCATGCCACCAGCGTCTTCCAGAAACGGGCGCTCACCTGGTGGAATGGTGAGAAAAGAACTAGGGGCCTGGATGTGGCAATGGCCCTACGGTGGGAAGAATTGAAAAGGGTCATGATCGAGGAGTTCTATCCTCGAAATGAAATGAAGAAGTTGGAAGCTGAGTTTTGGGATCTTACCCAAGACAGCGGTGAAAGTATGGCCTACGCAACTCGTTTCCACGAGTTAAGTCTTCTTGTGCCCCACATGGTCACACCATTAGCCCGATGCATTGACAAATACATAGGTGGTTTACCTAGGCAGATTAAGGATACTGTCCTAGGAAGAAACCCAGCAACTCTTGAAGACGCTATTCGCCTAGCTGCCACATTAACTGATAACCACGTGAAGACGGGTACATTAACAAGGAAGGGTGCAATGAAAGTCACTGACCCAGCAGCCCCTTTTGAACCCCCTAGAGAAGACAAACCCAAACTTCCCCAATACAATAAGAAACGAAATTTCGCTATCGCTATCCCTGCGGTACCAATCAACCAAGTTGCTCCACTAAACCATTTGAACCAGAATAAGAAACCATATATGGGCAACAACCCTTTGTGCAACACATGCAATTATCATCACTTCCTAAAAATGCCATGCCGTCTATGTGCCAACTGTGGGACATATGGCCATACTACCAATGTTTGCCGATCTGGATCGCCCATTACTCAAACCAACCAAGGGAACAGGACCGTACAGCAAGGGATAAACCCAGTGGTTCCGGCTATTACTGATGGACGAGCTTGCTTTGAATGTGGCGACCCAAACCATTTCCGTCACCGATGTCCCCGGATTGTCAACATTGTCCAAGGTGGTGCTCGTGGACGTACTTTCAACATAAACACCAACGAAAATCAAGTCAACACCGAGACAGTGAATGAGACCAATTGAAGCTAGTGCAAGATGGAGTCAAATGATGAAGACCCAATCTAGAATAAAATTTCGCACTGTAATCATTTACGTTATCTTGTCGTTGTTCGAACTATTTACACCTACCACGGTTTGCCACTATTATATTGAGCTTGCTAGCCAATTTCAAGAAGATGAGTCTTTCCGAATGAGCATTTACCATACATACAAACACCGACACCTTAAAACTCGACTACCCGCATTTTTCATGAATATCAAACAACACGCTTGTCCTCGACACTCGACCACCCATGCAAACAAATTCATTAATGTACGTCACTCATGAGATTCAATAGCTTACACACGAACATCCACAAATCACATGAGACGCAGTTATTCACAAACATACATGATACATGCAACGTAGTCGTTCACCATATACATGATTGATTACATGCTACATGAACCTTAGTTGTTTACAACATACACGATACAAGATCGATTACATGATGCATGAAGCTTAGTTGGGTGCAATATACACAGTACTAGATTAACCACATAATACATAAAGCTTGGTTGCCCACGATACTCAATAGGTTTACATCATACATGAAAAACTTATTTGTTCCCATTATACATGAAACTCATTTGTTGCTACATACATGGTACTAAACTATTCACACTCTACATGCTTACAATGTACATAACACTAGATCATACATGGATATAGTGAGTACTTACATATTACACGGAACTAAATTGCTTACAATTGTTGCAATTGACCTTGCTATCTAGGTATACAATTATTTGCAACGCATACGTGAAAACAGTAGTTACAAATTATGTGATTTTGTGTTACCCCCTGGCCCCACACACAATGAGATGAACTATACGGACCATACGACGATTTGG
Source organism: Smallanthus sonchifolius (assembly GCA_023525975.1). Taxonomy (NCBI): domain Eukaryota; kingdom Viridiplantae; phylum Streptophyta; class Magnoliopsida; order Asterales; family Asteraceae; genus Smallanthus; species Smallanthus sonchifolius. The sequence goes on along the minus strand of CM042028.1, from coordinate 11,464,469 downwards.
ATAATTACGGGTGCACACGAAATTATACAAATCAGCGCATGGAAAGCATAGCAAATTCCATAGTGTGTTATGACGTGAAACCTAGCATGATATACAATAACGAAACTGATGAAATACGACAAGGGCATGGTGGATACGCCGCTGGTACTTCCTATATATAAGTGTTCCTATCATATTATCAGCAGTAGCGTTATTCGTGTCACGTAAAGTTTCATGTTGTTTAACGGGCCAATGTTTGTGAAACCACTTAACCACTGACAATACTTAAGCATAGTAGGTTACTTCTTGAACAAATTCTAATCATCAAATTCCCATGAACACTGTTCCCAGTAATGCATTTCACCTTTGGAGCCCAACGTATCCTTCCAACAATTTCTCCTTAATCCTCTTAACCTAACTCATTAATACTACTCATACCGGACCTCGGGTAACAGACCTAAGCTGGTTGTTAATTACTATACCCCCCAGTCAAATCCCCTGCCTTAAATCCATCAGAAGTTCTAAACGTGGTCCTGAGTTTACTTGGGAACGTGAAGACCAAATGAAACTCAAGTATCCTCACCTATTCACCAATTCTGCAGCCTCAACTAGTTTAATTTCGGGACGAAATCCCCTCAACATGGGGAGACTGTAACATTTCTGATTTTCATCATGTAATCGTTTGATTTCAATAAACAAACACATTTCAGTTTCGATTCGTGTACAAACAAACTACGATGCAGTTACATATACAAACTATTCTATTACAATAACAAATTAAACAAAAACGCAATTATCTCACAAGCCCCGAGGACCAAAACTGACAAAACTCAAAAACTACAAAACTAGGCAAGCACGGTCGCGCCTAGGACTAGGCACAGTCGCGCCTGCCGACCTAAGCACGGTCGCGCCTAAAGTAGGCACGGTCGCGCTGATGAACCCACTTGACTGCAGAAAGTCAAACCATACCATACCTTCTGATTTCGCGAAGATTAAAATAAAGAAAAGCCGGATTTCACGCGTCCGACCATACGCAACTGCATTCCGTCTGAAACACGCATCAAATGTCGTCCAATTTGCACAATTGATTAATCCCATTCACACCACAACCGAGTCTCTCAAATTCGTCGATATAGAGCCAGTTGCAGGCTTCCTACACTCTCACATACACCCACTCAATCTCTCAGAACTCTCATTCGACACTCACAACACTTCTGGAGCCCGATCGATCGCCAAGATGCTCGAAAACGCGACCCGTAGCCGACCGCATTCAATTGCCCAATAATCTCAAGTAAGTAATACACCAATAGCTTCGTATCATCCTCTACTACGAAAGCCCTATGCCAATTCGTAGTAGAAACACTCAAGTCTGTCCGATTTTTGAACGAAAAGCCGAAACTAAACTTTTAGTCGAACTACCTTTTAAACACGAAATAAATCCAATTAAAACTCATAGATAGCTTCGCAATCATCCACTAAGTGAAAGCCCTAAGAATACAGAAACATTTAATATAAGAATCGACGGATTTGGGTCTGGAAAAGACCCGACACGGTCGCGCTCATCCCTGAGCGCGGTCGTGCCTGACCAAGCACAATCGTGCCCCAGGTGTGGCCCGGTCGTGCTTACCGAGCAAACAAGTCTTGACCAAAAACAAACTCTAGACGCGGTCGTGCCAGATACGAGCACGGTCGTGCTCTATGTCCTGACCCTCTGTAGTGACTTCTGACTCGACCACGGGCGCGCTCAGACCACCACGGTCACGCCCGGCAACGAGCGCGGTCGTGCCCTACTTGAGCACGGTCGTGCTCCTTGACCAGAAATCAATTATTTTTCTGTTTTAAAGTCTATTTAACATATTTTAGCTAAAAATTTCAAAATGTAATTATAAAAATTATTTTATAAAATCCCAAGACCCGGGAATCATTTATAAACCAAATCCTTGATTTAGAAATTTAAAACGATTAATTCCCGATAGTTCGAAACCGAGGAAATCGTGAGTTTATATAATCATTTTTATAAAACCATTTATACAAATATATATTTTGACTTAAACAAATATTATTTATTTAAATTTATATTTAAATAAATATAAATATATATCAGTTATTTAAATTTACATTTTAAAGGATATATATATCACTACTATTTAAAATGTACTAAATAGATAAAAAAAAATTATTTATTTATTTATTTCAAACAAACCCTAAACGTACAAATCCATTTTTCGACATAAAAATAACACAAACAATGACACGCGTTATACATTTATCCAAATAGGTCAAACGTAGCGACCTACAACACGCTTGGTATTTTTGGTTGATTTTGCGCAAACTACACTCTCCAACACAAGTGAGTTACATAGCCCCTCTTTTACTCTATTTACAAACTTTTGGGGTGGAACATGCGTTCTAATTACTATGTTTACAGACTACACAATATACAATTCCATCCTACAATCATGTGCTACAACTTTGAGCTTTGTGCTTGAGTACTAGGTGTGTAGACCAACACGCAGTTTGCTATTCACGTGCAATCATTAACTATTTTATAGCCTACAGTAAACAGTGATAGATCTATTGAGTCTGACAAACCCACCCAGGTAGGGTGACTGTTACTGCCAACACGCGTTTGTTTTGCATGCTAGTTACAAAGGTTTGATTGTACTACTAGGTCACACGATGGTATCTCTCCATAAATGCCTTAATTGCCATGTTTGTATGAATTGTATACACACAACACTATATTCTATTACATGACACGAAAACCTATGTATTCTCACCAACTATTTATAGTTGACACTCTCGTTTAAAACATGTTTCAGGTACTAAGCTTTGAGCTCATATCCAAGATGCTACACATAGGAACTGGACCTAGTATCTAAATTGATAAAGAAATTTTGTATTTTGACTCTTGTAAACATTCTACTTGATTACTTGAACTATGAAATGGAATTGGTTATTTAACATATTACAACTTTAGTCAACCATGAGCTTATGAACAGTCTGCACGCTTCACGCCCCGACGTTTCCGCCGCCGGTTGGGGTGTGACATCTGGACCACTCCTCGCGTACCGCGAGGAGTCAGAAATTTAGCCGGCCAAAACATTTGTCTCTCGCGTACCGCGAAGAGACCTGGCTTCCTCTCTCGCGTACCGCGAAGAGGAGTTCTTAACAAAAAGATAATACGATTTTTATACTTAGAAAAATTTTGGCCCCCTAAAAATCTTTTTACCCAAATCCCTTAAAAACATATTCCAAGCATAAAAACATATGTAAAAATACCTGGAACTTCATTCCTGATGATTTTCCTCACCGAATCGAGCGCGAATCCCTGCAAAACACGACACAAACAAAACACACACCGAAAAACACAGAAATGACACGGACTCAAACCAAGTAATGCACACAAACTCTACATCCCGGGCACTTGCCCGAGACTCAAACAAGCCTATCAGGGGGCTTCTCCTTGATCCTAACCGGTACCGCCTTCATCCTACGCGGTCTACCGGTCCTCTACATCCCTAACAAACAACTACTCCTACCAAACACTCCATTATGTCTATCACTTCGATCCTTCCACCAAAACTTAAACCTACCAGGTCCGAAAACAACCTGGTTCAAGTACCTCAACAGTTTATCTTCCTTAGACGTCCCCACACTTGGGGTTTGCATTCTCCCTAAATCAGATGAATCTATCAAAGCACGGGTTCTCTTCCGAGGTGGCCTAGATCTATGGGCACTAGCACTAGGGGTTGGTTCGGTGGTCCTACCCTCAGAATGAACAATGGTGATGGGTAAAAGTTCAGGAATATGATTCGCTACGGTTATGGCCCTTATGCTCTCACCCGGATCTTCAGGATCCTCGATACTCTCCTCAATCATCCCCACACTTAGGGATTTTCCTTTGATCTCATCAAATTCTGCCATCATCTCCAGCAGATCATCAGGCACCTCATCGCCGTATTCATCTGGCTCATCTAACAGCTTCTCCAACGCCCATTCAGATATCTCTCCTAAGTTAGGGGCGGGTTCATCAACTTCTCTCTCTGGATCAGAGTTCTGATGGTAGTCCATGAAGGCATCAAGCATGCACACGGAGTGGCTATGCTCGCCAACATCCTTCACGGGTTTCATAGCCTCGAATGTGATCATCTCATCCCCCACACGAAGTGTGAGTTTCCCGTCGAAGGCATCGATCAATGCCTTGGCGGTACGTAGGAACGGGCGTCCTAGGATGAGCGGGACTCTATCATCCACTTCCATATCTAGAATGACGAAATCCACGGGGAAGACAAATTTTCCTACTTTCACTAACAGATTCTCCACAATTCCCCGTGGATACTTGACTGAACGGTCAGCCAAGGAAATGCTCATGCGCGTAGGCTGCGATTCACCTAAGTCTAGCTGCTTATAAACAAAATAAGGCATCAAATTGACGCTAGCACCCAGGTCAGCCAACGCGTGGTTTAAGGGCAAACCGCCAAGCAGACACGAGATCGTGAAACGACCCGACTCCACCAGTTTCTTCGGCAGTTTGTTCTGAACCACTGCAGAACATTGCTCACTAAGTGAGACTTCAGAGATCCCCTCTAGCTTCTTCTTGTTGGAAAGAAGATCTTTGAGGAACTTGCCATACTTTGGCATATGCTGGAGGACCTCTATAAATGGAAGATTGACCTTGAGTTGTTTGAACATATCAAGGAAGTGACCGTATTCCCTAGCGTGTTTATGTGGCAGCAAGCGAGCTGGATAGGAAACACGACTCAAGTCAATCTCGGGGGACTTCATCTCCTCCCCCTTCTTCTCCTCTGCCTTCTCAGCAGGCTTCTCCATAACTATCTCCTCATCCACCGGCTCTTCTTCTTCTACTACCGGTGGGCTCTCCTTCTCTTCTGCTCTTCTACTCCTTGTCGACACAGCATTCAACTCGGGCTCCTCTAACATCCTAGCATCGATCACATCAAATCGGGCTCTCCAATATATCTTCTTCACCTCCTCTACTGAAGGAATGCCATAGTCAGCACCGTGGGAGGCTCCCTCTTCTGCTCTCTCCTCTCTATGACTCATGGCTGACACGACCATCACTGAAGCATTGGGGCCTGAAGATGGACCCCCCTGTCTGTCCCTCAAGCTCTTCGCGATGTCTCCTACCATGCGCTGTAAATCCTGAAATGCCAACTGCTGATTCTTCAATAAAGTGTCGTCGGCATCCAGTCTTTGCTTAGCGTCCCTATCCTGTTGGACTAAATGGGCAAGCATCTATGTCTGATTCTCTATCATCTCCTCAATCTTCCTGGTGTTGACACTGCTTCCCGAGCTCGCTCCAGCTTCTCCTCCTCCATACTGATGCTGGAGACCATTAAACCCAGGCGGGTTATCTCAAGATCTCCATCCCGAGCAATAAGTATTGTTGTAATTGTTGTACCCTCGGTTCTGGTTCTGGTTGCCAGCAAAACTCACCTGCTCCCGATGATTGACGGGGCAATCCCTAGTGTCGTGGCCTCCCCTGCACACCTCACACCTAAGAGCACTGAGCTTGAGCTCCTTGATCTCGTTTGCCATAGCTGCGAGTGTAGCAGCCACGCTAGTATCAGGAGTGACCTGATGCAAACCTCTAGGAGAAGAGGCAGTTTCTCTAGCACTAGGAATGGAAGTCCTAGTAGATGGCTGTTGATGTTCCGCCAGAGCGAAGCTCTCGAACATCTCCTCACACTCGTCTGGCTCGAGCTTATCTATGATATGGCCTCCCGCAGCTGTGTTGAACATTTGCTGCTTCTCGAAGGTAAGACCATTGTAGAACTTCTCCACTATCGCCCAGTCGGAAAGACCATGCTGGGGACATCGGCTCAACAGTGTGTTGAACCGCTCCAAGGCCAAGTGATAAGGCTCGTCAGGATCCATCCGGAACGAATGGATTTGATCCCGAAGGCGAGCGGCCCTGGAAGGTGGATAGTACTTCTTGATGAACTTGGCTTGAAGATCCTCCCAAGTGGTGATAGAATTGTCGGGGAGGGTGTCAAGCTAAGTAGATGCGCGACCAGAGAGCGAGAATGGGAAAAGACGCAAGTAGATAGCGTCCTTAGACACACCCCTGATATTGAAGGTATCACATATCCGCGCGAAGCGGGACAAATGTCCGGGTGCATCCTCATCCTCAAGGCCATGAAATTGAGTTGCATGAGTGATCGTGCTCATGACATGTGACGGGATCTGCCATGTATTGGTGTTCGGAATAGCGGGGCGTGTGATCGAAGATCTCGCCCCGGTGACCCCGTCACTGGCCCTCTGGTGTACGGTACGCCTCGCTGGTGGATCAGCGTCGCCCATGATAGGAAATGGAATTGGGCTAGTAGAACGTACATGGGGTTTGCACAACTCTTTCAAACGCTCCCGGAAGTCGTGGGTGCGCTCGTTCAGCTCTCGTTCGGGCTCTAAAGAAGCAGAATATGGTGGTGATCCCTGCGAATGAGTGTGGTGCATAAACTGACACAAGAATAAAAGAAAACAAATAAAGACTCAAGAACAGAAAGACTCGATCCTATATTAGACACTCAGATAAGACACACAAGTAGCACAGAAGACAAAGACACACAATTAAGACTCAAAAAACAAAACATGGGCTGGATTTTAATTCGTGAATCAAATGTCGTGAGGATAAGGCTCTAGCGGTGACCCGAGTCACAAGTTTGTAGTAGTCATATCACTGGATTAGTCAACTTAACATATCACGTACCAAGCTGAATCGAAGCCCGAAGCAATACTCTTCGTGACCTGATCATTTCTGAGATATTTACTTTCTTGTTATTTACTATTCTGCTATTTACATTCCTGTTACACACATCACGCACGTTTTTACTTTTCTGTTATTTACTTTACCGTTATTTACCTTTTTGTTATTTACTATTCTGCTTCACAAGCACACAAAACCCACTCACTAATTAATTCGGCTAAACGATAACAAAAGTTGAGTACTGGAATTCGACCGTGTCCATTGGTTCGATACTTGGTTCTTACCTAAACTATATTACGCTGCGATAGGTACACTTGCCTATTGTGTGTGTTTTTAAGTTAAAGTAATTATCATTTTATAAATTTAAAACCTGATCTCGTGAAACCATCCTAAAAATATATTTATTATATTTTTATATACTAAAAAGACACATCAATACTCATTTAGTATCCTCTGACCTGAGATGCATACTAGAACTCTCGTTTACCAAGGGCTGTTCTTTAATCACTGTCAACCACTGTCGCGTAACTGACAATCATAAAGGCATTGGTTAGGAACAGATCTGAAGTTCAGTGGGAGTTGTATGTAGTCGATAAGAGATTCTGTACTCTTACATGATATGTAACAGTTAGACATCGTGGCGCCCTCGTGATTCAAACTGATGAAGTGTTAGGCCTTACCCAAACTGACTGTGTGTTTGATTGGACCACTATGAATCTTGATCGAGAACAATAAAATTGAGCACTACATGAGAATGAATCTAATCCATGTCTCATTTATTCAATTGATGTCTTTTATAGAAAGGATAAATGACAATAAGTGCCATAAGTCAATTGTCTTGCAATAGTAAAATATTACTAATAGCAAGATGTTTTGGTTAATGACTTTAAAGTGTCATACCTTGTTAGGGGCAACTATGTGCAGCTAGAGCACCGCTGGCTGTTTGCGTTAAGGAACTTAATCGAAGGTCGTCCAAGTGGGAGACTGTTAGAATTATATGTACGGACCTAATTAATTAACGCTACTGACCGAGTTATGACCCGTAAGAGTTACACCTAGGGCAACGAACATTAAATCCACTTAACATGATTAACTGGTAATCACGAATAATTAACGAGACGAAATATATATATATATATATATATATATATTCGTTAGACGGGTATTGTTATTTATACTAGTTTATAAATAATGTATTGTTTTAATCATTTATTAAAACAAAAACGGGTTCGGACTTTTATATTGCGTTTTGGACTTTGGGCCTGGTAGCAATTAAAAGAGATTATAAGGAGATTAGGAGGATAATCTCCTACACCCAACCCCCTAACCCTAGCCGCAAGCCACAAGGGCCGGCCTCTCCTCCCCTTGCGAACTCCGGCAGCCCCAGCCACCAGCCGCCGCCGTCCGGCCCCTTTCTGGCCAGCTGCGCAGCCGCAGGGCTCCTCCCGGCCTACGCACCCGTTCCTCGCGTTTGGTTCGTGACTAGCATTCGTTCGTTGTACCTCGGTGTCTCGATCGGTTATTCATTTAACCACAAAGGTATATTTAATCTCATTGGTAGATTAATCTTTTTGCGTGTTCGTATGGTTTTGTAATCGAGATCCTGTTGGGTTTTCCGTTTGTTTTGAATCTTTGTTTTTGTTCTGCTACGTTTATTAATTACTGGTTTAGTTAATAATAAATAAAATTTTGTCAACCTTTTTTGATAACTAATTTTTAAACTGATAATCACCGCAAAACCCATTAGATGTTTGGACTGCCAATCGCTGTCCAAAATCCTCTTTTTTTTTCTTTTGCGTTTCTTGCAAATTGACAAGACAAAATAAAATTGTTGTATATTCCTTCTGCTCACGATAAACAAAAAGGTGCTGCTTCAAAATTTTCTTCTTCTTCAAACATTAGCCACAAGTCTGAGATGTTTGGTTGCTTGTTTCACCTTCGTTTGTATGCTTCAATTGATTTTCTTGCTTGCTTCTTTAAAATGGTTTTTCTCGACGACAACAAGTATTGAGGTGTGTGGTAGTGCTTTTATGTTTTTTTCTTTCTTCGATATTCCGTCCACAGTAGCGACTAGTGCCAATTTTCAATGTTTTTTTTTCTCTCTTCCGATCAAATCACAGTGGTGATTTCTTCCTTTGCTCTCATACAAATTATTGGAAATCAGGCCCTTCGATATCGAACAATAACACGTTATTTAAACCAACAGGTTCGACTCTTTTGTTTATTGAACACCGAAACAAAAACCGCAGCAATTACATGGACCCTAACCATCTATTTATAATAAACACATACTAATCATAACCTAACTCAAATTCAATTAAATAATAAAATAAATAAACAAACTCTCTCCTAGTCTAATATGAACTCAACCAAACAGTTAATAAACTAATATTAATAATTAGAGTAAATTACTATTTGAGTCTCTGCTTTTTTTTTTAACGGTCTGTGGCCTGACTCATAACCATTTGAGTCCTTTTCACTAATCCTGTTAAATTTTTCTGTTAAATGAAAGGGCATTTCAGTACTTTCAAATCTAAAGTACTAGTAATGTAAATTATTAAAACTATCTAATAATTGAGCGACTATTGTGTAATTTACTTAAAATAATTAAAATTTATATATATATAAATTATACACACAAACACACACATTTAACCTAACCCGTCAAACACCACCATCACCGTCGGATCTCACGCCGGGAAAACGGCCGCCGTCGGTAACCTAACCCGTCACCACCGTTCCACCCTGTGACCACCACTGTTTCTTCAACACCGGGATCGTTGGTGTTCAAAGGCACTCTCTTTTAATCTAGATTGTAATATTAACAATAAATTTATGTTTAATATAAAAAAAATAATAAAAAATTATTTTTCACTACCAGCTGCTTTTAATATAGTTAAGAGCAAATTACAATTTACGTTCTTTAAGTATTACCTAAATTTCAGTATACGTCCTTTAACTAAGTAAATAACAGAAAACGTCCTTTATGTTTAAAAAACATTGCACGTTACGTCCTTTAGCCTAACGACCGTTAAATTTTGTCGTTAAGTCAGGTCATGTGCAAGACACATGAGGGTATTTTGGTCTTTTTACCGTAAAAGAACTATTTCTGTAAACCCTCATTCATATAAACAAATTACAAGAATAGTCCTTTTATGTGTGAAAGCCCAAAAATACCCTCATGTGCATGGCACGTGACCAGACTTAACGGTAAAATTTAACGATTGTTAGGCCAAAGGACGTAACGTGCAACGTTTTTGAAACATAAAGGACGTTTTCTGTAATTTCCTTATTTAAAGGACGTATACTGAAATTTAGTTAATACTTAAAGGACGTAATTTGTAATTTGCTCTATAGTTAATTTTTACAAAAGAAAAAGAAACAAACTTTAAAATGTTCCAACAACACCGATGATCGATTGGTCCCACTCTTAAAAAAATTAAAAGTTGTTTTTCTTTAACATTTGTTATAATTTTGATATTTATTTGAGAACGTTAATTAGAATGTTATTTTGATATTTGTGAATTTTAGTTTCTAAAAATCTAGAAATTATTAGAAAAATAGGAGAATATATATATATATTTTCTGGAAATTTTTTAAGTTGCGGTCGCAACCCGGTTCCAAGAGTATCGGTCGCAAATCAGTCGCAACAAAGATTGGTCGCAGTTCAGTCGCAACAAAGATCGGTCGCAAATCAGTCGTAAAAATTGCTACCACAAGTCCGGTGGCTAAAAGCAGTCGCAAAATTATCACCGGTCGCAATAGACCATTACACACTAAGGCATATGTGACGGCCATTTCGGTCGCAAATGAGTATTTGCGACCGTTTTTACGACTGGAAATGCGATCGCAATTGCCCAGTTTTCTAGTAGTGTTGCTATAGTTTTGTATTTTAGAAAAAAAAATGTTAATATTAAAACTGCTAAAACGTCCTTAGTGTATGTTAGGGAATAATATATGAATAACATATTCTAGTGTTATATACTGGTGCAGAACCTACCTTTCAAAAATTAAAGGAAAACATCATGTATGAAGAATCTAAGAGAGACGGTATTTGGAGGCTTCAGCCACGGAAGAAGAGAGGAAATAGAGTTTAGAGAGAAAAGAGATATAGAACCTTTATCCTTTCGTACCATCTATGTTTATATATATATTTATGTTTAATGGTGTACCTGAATATATATATATATATATATATATATATATATATATATATATATATATATATATATATATATATATATATATATATGGAAACTATAAAGTGAAAACCTTTGTGAGTTAAGCAAACTCCAAAAACCCAACATGTGATCCTTAGTTTGCCACATACACTTTTTCCACAATTCTAGAAATATACATGCAGGGGTATTATCGTAAACTTACATTTGTTCAAACCTTTACCAATTTAAAAGCCTTACACCTCTGACATACATCATTACTTTTCATTAAATGCTTCACAAGTTTTCATATTAATCTCATCACTTTTGACGGTACTTGAACAAGATTCTCTTCCATTTCTTGGTTACTCAATTCTTCTCCATTCAACCATTTGAACATCATCTCCATTAATGCCTTTTAATTAATTCTATCATCTTCATACTACATCCCATCACGTGAGGGTTACCTAGCATCAGAGGGAGATTACACCATGCCAAATGTTGCAGATCAAATACACACTGGGAAGAAATCGTAGGATCTTCAGAGAAAATACAGAGAAGGTGGGATAAACAGGAAGATTGGAGGTGGTTACGATGAAACTAAATTAGGGTTTTCAATGAGAAAAAGTGTTTCCACAATCTACAGCTAGATCTAAGGCGTGCATGGTGGGAATACGGAATAAATGAAAGAATTAAAGCCGCTAGATCATCCGACAGAGCTGGAATTCGGGTTTGATTTTTATTTTTTCATTTTAATTTTAATTTTTAGTCGTTTGGTTTTTTTTTCCAATAGTTTTGTTTTGTTAATTTTAATGAAAAAGTTGAACTCTTAGTAATGGTTTTGTTTTGTTCCTTTTAATTTTCAGTGGTTTAATTTTTGTGACTGTCTTGTAGACATATCCTGGTGATGAACGCTGAAAAAGGTTCAACAGGGAGAGAACATGAAGAAAGGAAACTTGTTTCTGATTACTTGTAGATATTCTTGATGCTCAATGATTATATTTAGTTTTATATAATTCGGTTTTTGTAATTGAAAAGGCACTCATTTGGTTATATTAATATGTAGCAGTTGTATTATAATTTATACATAATAAAGTATATAGACATGAAATTTTAAATGTTTGACTAATGATTATTGTAAAATTGTTTGGACAAATGATTTTTCATGATTCCGGTATGTAATATTCTTTACTAATGAAAATCACATGTATATAATACACCCCCTTCAAGGCCTTAAATAATTTTATATTCTCACAACTCATGTTATATAAGTAACTCCAAATGTTACATATGAAACATAAAAATCTTGTTTAAAAGCCCTAAAAAACTGCCATATTTTTTTATATCGAGGAACCAATCTTTGACACACCACATGTAAGTTTTTTTTTTCATGAATTAAAAAAGAACTGTAATTACTGTTTGATTTTGTTGGTGAATACTTCTTTTTAGTTAGATGGATGGATGTCAATATATTGTTCATGACACGCTAGTTACATATGTAATATTCCTAGTATATATGTAACGTTGCTAGTTATATATGTAACATGTTGCGTGTAAAAAGGAGATGAAATCATGAAATTTTCTTAAGTTGTTTCTATCAACTTTAATGATGAAATCATGAATATATATATAATTTTTTGTTATGTTAGATGATATTTTCAACCATGAAGTGATTATTAATCTCAATTACACACTAGCTACAATTGTCTATTAAGATTTATAGTGACAATTAAACTCATTTGTAAATTTGTGTGCGTAACATATGTAACTACAAAATTTTACATAAGTAACTATCGAATGCTACATATGTAACATATAAAATCTTGTTTAAAAAAATCTTGACCCATCGAAAACTCGTGCTTGTAGAGTACCTGAAGCAAGAAGAGAATAGTGGATTAACATCACTGAAATTTTTTCTGGTTTTCATCGATGAATTTTGCTTCTTCTAACGATGAATATCAACTTTAATCCATTAATTATTTTTGACACCAACCATGAAGTGATTATTCATCTCAGTTACATAATAGCTACAATTGTTTATTAAAATTTATAGTGACAGTTAAACTCGTTTGTAAATTTGCGTCTGTAACATATGTAACTACAAAATTTTACATAAGTAACTATACGAATGCTACATATCTTACATATAAAATCTTGTTTAAAAGAATCTCTTTTATAAGAATATCTCTTGATTAATGATTAATTTTTTTCCATATGTTTCCGTTGATATGTTATAAAATACAAACATTAGGGGGGGGGGGGTATATAGAACTATTTGATTTGGAATTTGTATTACAATATGTAACATTTTTGCAGTTACATGTAATATTATTAGGTTGCTTTTATAATCTGTAAATACGTAACATTACAATGTTACACATGTAACATTTTTGCCGTTACATGTATATATTATGTTACATATGTAACATTATTAGCTTGATTTCCAAGTTCATGCAGTTTCTTGTTTAGTCTCAATAGTCGTCACTTCTTTGAAGAATGAGGTCTATAATTGCATTCCGGTAGTTTTTGTCAAAGTGGCATGACTCAACATTCTATATTCAACTGTTAAAGAAAAGAAACTCAAAACTTGGTTATTAAAATGTCAATTCTTTGATCCCAGAACTTGCTACTTAACCTTTTATATCTTTGATGCCAATTCATCTCTTATTCTCTGCATATTATAAAAAAAAAGATCAATATATTTGACGAAAAAACCAACTAAATTAAAAAAAAAATCACATTATTGGTACACATCCAGGCTTTGTATCAAGGAAATCTTGAACAGTTTGAAACCAAAACAACAAGATAGTATCATAATTAAGAACTACCAATCAATAAGAAAAATTATAATAAATAAGATTAAAAAGAACCAACTTCTTTCATGTACATTGCCTTCTTCCCATCCAAGGTAATTCCATGTCAATAGAAGATGGATTATGCATTTGATTCTCTGAAGAACTTGTAAGCTTTCCCTTTTTAGACCATAACCAAATCTTGGAAACCGAATATCTATCGGTTTTTGCCCCGATACCGATCTTCTATCCCTCCATATCATCACTAACTTTTTAAATTTCATCTCATTCTAAACCTTCTACAATCTTTGCTTACAAACAGAATGAAGCTTTTGTTGCTCGCCTTCGGTTTCGCCGCCATCGTCGTCTTTTTTCATAGGAGCTTTTGTTGCTATCGTCGCCAGACCTTTATCACCTTCAGTTTTGAATTTCAAATTTTTGGAACCTTTTTTCCCCCAAATTGAAAGTGAATTGATGAGATTAGGAGGTTTTGAATTTGGAAGATATTGCGATCTTCCCAAAAAGTGATGGGACGTTTTTTTATTAAGATTGTGCATTGGAAATCCAAAAAGTGAGGTCAGAGTAAAAGACCCTTCTACCCTTTTTGTACCTTTTTTGCATAAAGTATTACAAATTCAAAACTTAAATGCAAGGACATGATCTAGACCATCCAATTTATTTGATCAATGGCCACAAATGGGTTTTATAGTTTTTACAACTCAATAGAGTTTTCATTTTATCATATCCCTATATATATATATATATATATATATATATATATATATATATATATATATATATAGTATAGGGTTTCACTAGGAAGGGAAAAAAGTGTAGGAAGTGTAGGAAGGATTTTGAGCCCTTTATCTTGTATATGGAGGGTTTCTAAGAAGGCCACGTAAAAAGAAAGAGATTTTAAGACTTGAATGGTATAATAGTAATTGCTTCCAAGAGAGAGAAATAACATACACATTCAAGTCACATGCATTTTCCATCCTCATTTTTTAAACGTTTATATCTTTTTTATACGTCATTATTTTAAAAAAAAAAATATGCCATAAAATCAAGCATTTTTTATCTTTAAAATGAGTATGGTCTTGCTATATTTTAAAAAAAAATCGCTGAACTGGGTTTGTACGTTTTTAACAGCGTTTTTATGGCGTTTTTTCAAGACATTTTTCATGGCGTTTTTTTAAAACTTTTTTCACTGTGTTTTTTCATGACGTTTTTTTCATGACGTTTTTTCTAGAATTTTTGATAACGTTTTTTTATGATGTTTTTTCACTGCGTTTTTTCATGGCGTTTTTTATGACTTTTTCACTGCGTTTTTTATGGACGTTTTTCACTGCGTTTTTTCATGATGTTCTTTTCATAGTGTCTTTTTCATGGCGTTTTTTCAAGACTTTTTTATGATGTTTTTTTTACTGCGTTTTTTCATTGCGTTTTTTATGACTTTTTTCCCTGCGTTTTTTATGGACGTTTTTCACTACCCTTGATTCGTAATCCGAACAATGATACTCCGTTGAGTAATGTTTTAGATATGGTGTCTTTTTCATAGAGTTTTCTGGTGTTTTTGATAACCGATTGTGCGGAAAACAGAAAAACGCATGTGAAACTGGGCGTGTTATGGTGTTTTTAAACTGGACAACTTTATGGTGTGTTTTGAACTGTGATTGTGCAGAAAACAAAAAATGCGTTTTATGGTGTTTTTAAACTGGGCAACTTTATGTTGTGTTTTGAACTGTGCAAGCTCTTTTTCATGGAGTTTTCTGGTGTTTTTTTTTATCACCGATCGTGCGGAAAAACAGAAAAAACGTATGTGAAACTGGGCGTGTTATGGTGTTTATAAACTGGGCAACTTTATCGTGTGTTTTGAACTGTGATTGTGCAGAAAACAAAAAATGCGTTTTATGGTGTTTTTTTGATGCAATTACCATTATGGTTTTAGGTGTTTTCTTTATGGTGTCTTCTTTTATAGTGTTTTTGAACTGGGTGTATTATGGTGTTTTTAAACTTGGCAACTTTATGGTGTGTTTTGAACTGTGATTGTGAAGAAAACAGAAAATGCGTTTTTCAGATTCTCCAACACCTCCGAGGAATCGTTATCTTTGGTGCTCGGCTCTATGAATGCGAGAGTTACAGGAGCTCGTACGCGATCAAGTAGAAAACAGAAACCGCATTTCTGGACGCCATTACCATAATGGTTTTAGGTGTTTTATTTATGGTGTTTTTCTTTTTCAGATGAAACAAGCTCTTTTAAAAATATCATAAATTCCTCCGGTTCAAAAACACCAAAAACTTGCCCAGTTCTAAAAACACCATAACACGTTTACTTCAAAAACACCATAAAATATCCAGTTTAAATGTTTTTTTATGATATTTTTTAATTTATGATGTTTTTATGGTATTTGTACGTCGTTTTTTATGATGTTTTTATAGAGTTTGTACAATCTAGTACAAAAACACCATGAATAAAAAACCCCACTTAACACGTAATTTTTTTTTAAAATTTTATATAACAATAGTGTACTCATATTAAAGATAAAAAAACGCTCGTTATTATGGTGTAATTTTTTTTTAAATAATAACGCATTAAATAGTTATGAACGTTTAAAAAATATGAGGGAATATGCATGTGACTTGCATGTGCATATTTTGTGTATTTGAAAAATCAAGTGCATGTTTTCTCACGATTTCAGCGGCGTTGGAACCGTCTCGTCGAACTCTACCATCTTAGCTTTTAGGGTTTAGCTTTTAAGGTTTAAATTTTAGGGTTGAATTTTAGGGTTTTAGCCTTAGAGTTTAGTTTTTTTTTGGGGGGGGGGGGTTTAGGTTTTTGGGGGTGGGTTTAGGTTTTTTTTCGCGGGGGGGGGGGGGGGGGGGGTGTGGAGGGGTTTAGCTTTTTGGGGGTGCGGGTGGAGGGGGGTTTAAGTTTTTGGGGGCGGGTTAGGGTTTGATTAGACGGTTCCAACGCCGCTGGAATCGGAGTTCGTTTGACCCATTTCTTAGCATTTATTAGCGAAAAACCACTTTTTAGTGGAATTTGACCCTATATATATATTCCTAACTTGCAATATATATGAAACAGAACGTTTATTAAAATTAAATAAAAACAAAATACATGCAAAAGCACTTCCAACCCCACTTGCTAAAAGTAGACCAGAACACGAACCGGAATACCACACAAACACTTTACACAACGGCTAAATCTCAAACAAAAGACTTAGGACATTACATTATAACTGGGACTTAAAGTTGTTAGTTTGGCAAAATGAAAGCATCTCCTTGTCATTCTGAAATATTTCCATGACTTCTTTGTCCAAAATCACACGTGCTTCTATGCCATTACCATCCACGGCATCCAACAAAAGAAAACTATTTTCTGCTACTGATCTAAATGCAAATGCTGTAGCCATGGGCTTTCCCCATCCGAAATCAACTTTGTCAAAAGAGAACCCACATAAGCTTGAAAATCCATATTTTCTGTTAGGACCATTTTCTAAATCTTGATATCTCAATATAGATATCAACGATTTCATGTTTTTAGCTGCCTCTTGCACACTTTGGATCCTTCCAAATCGCATCTTCTCTTTCTTTATCTCAGCAACTAAATTAGTTAATGAAGTTTCGCTTATATGCCTGGTTGGTACCAACATAAATGTGGCCAAAGTACCAATTGTAGTTTGGGGTAGCTTTTCGACAAACTTGTCATGAATGTTAATCGCGAGATGCAAATAAGATGGATTGAAGCAACCATAATTGGTAGTAGCAGCTGCTACTACAGTTTTGTAAAGTAGAGAGGTCAGTACTTCCACCCGTGTAGGATTGTTTATAGTTGCCGAGACCTTGTTCTTAAGATCACTTAGTTTTGAGTTAGGGAACACGAATGTCCTAGTGACATGATTGTTGTGCTCTTGGTTAATAGCAGGTGCATGTGATAGGATAGAGTGAGTCCTCGGGGAATGAATGAAAGAAGGGCTAAAGGGAAGTACCTCTTTGTGGTCAGGTGATCCATAACGTGCCAAGGAAGCCCAATGATTCATGAACAAGCCAATGGTACAAGCATCAGCAATGAGATGTGAGATAGAAACTGCAACCGCCACTCCACCACAGGCAAAGTGATTGAGTTGAAACCCAAAAAGGCTCGTATTATGAGGAGAGTTGTAGCACACCATATCATCAGCAAAATATCTTTCCGGGTGTTCATCAAGTTCACTATTAAGTTGGAATTCATCAAGTTTGCTATCGATTTTGGCTACGAGAAATACAACTCCCTCGTCGTTACAATCAATATACGGTGTTGTGTGCGTGGATAACCTGCCCGCGAAGTGATAGAAGCGCGTTAGGCTCTCGGATAATGATTTCTTCAGCACCCTGGCTTTATCTTGAGCAGTTAAACTGCAATTGCCATTGTTTGGGTATACGAGAAATAATGGTGCATATATTTTTCCCGCAATTATATCAAGCTCGGAAAGATTGTAAGTGTTGAGATTAGATGGGGTTGGAGTTGAAGGTTTGATTAGCTCTCGAGAAATAATGGTATGGAATTTTTTTCCACTCATTTTTGTATCCCTGGCTATTGTCAAGTGGTAGAAATTGTGAGCTTCACATGTATATATAGACAAGTTCCAGAATGCTTCCTTGACCTTATCTATCCAAACTTTTATGATATAAATGATGCCCATGGCTCCCAACCTGCCAATATGATTAAAAAATAAAATTTTTTCATTTTCTTGTTTTATAAAAACTAGATGTTTATACCCGTGCTTCGCGGTTGGTGTTGTGCCCATCGTTAATAAAATTTAAATAAAAACGTAGGCGCAACGGTAAAAATAATGTTAATAAAAAAGAAACATAAAACTAAATAATAAAAAAGGAAAAAAACAAAATAAAAAAACTACCTGTTCGGGTCGTCGAAAACCATAAAAGCTAAAAAAAGAAACATAAAACTAAATAATAAAAGAAGAAAAAAAACAAACTTAAAAATTACTGGTTCGGTTAGTCGAAAACCATAAAAGCGGATACCGAGACGAGTTCCGATAATACCAATACCGACAATGATGTTCTTCGCTCATAACAGGTTTGGTTCGTCACGGTTCCACAACGGTAACGACACTCGCTATAAGCTACGATAGAAAAAAAAACTCGATCTTAAATACAAATCCGTTTTCAAATAAATGTATATCGGAACATTAAAAAAAATAAATAATTTTTTTTTTGATACACACTCCGTTTTTTTTAAGTTAACGAAAATAAGCTTGTATAAACGAAAACCCGCGCTTCGTTGCGGGAGTGTGGTTGTTTTTCACCAACGCCACGCGGCGGGAGTTTGGTCGTTATCGGTTGGGGACTTGGGGCCGTCGAAAACAATAAAAGCGATTACCGATAACACTAATATCGGAAATGATATTGTTCGCTCATAACAGGTTTGTCTCGTCACGGTATGACAACGGTAACGGCACTCGCTATACGTTACGATACCAAAAAAATAGTCGCTTTTGAATATAACACCGTTTTAAAAAGAAATTGTATCGGAACGTTGACAAAAAAAAAGTAAAAACAGTCGCGCACTCCGTTTTTAAAAAAAAGTTAACGAATGAAAGTTATTAAAGAGAAACGAAATTATTAGAAAATTAAACGAGTTAAAAGCGTATATTATATATAGTATAAGGGGTAGTATTGAGAAAAAAAAAAGAGAAAGCAATAGGTGGCGCCCAATAGGTGGAGAAGGAACTATTCATTTTCTTGTTTTGTAAAAATATAAGTCATTCACTCCATTATCATTTGTTGGCAAGTATTGGTTACTAAAGTAATTCACCAATGTGTCAACTGATGCATACAATAACGCTCATTTTCATAAATGTATTTTTCTTGGCATTATTATATTAATTGATTTTATTGTAAAAAACTACTTAGAATAAAAAATAATCATATAATAATTGTGAGGTTAATCGCGATCAATAACCCAAGTCAAAGTTTAAGGGTCGTTATGTAATTTATATATAGTTTATGTTTAAGTCATTTGTGTCAATGTAATATGTCAGGACACTACAAGAAAAAGGGGCAATAGTGGCGACGGTATTAGCGGCGACACTAGAAAGTCGCCTATTGCCTCGTGATCCGCGTTCTATTTTCAATCAAGATCAAACCGATGATGGAAACTTAATCAAACGGCTCGGGTTTTAGGAGCAATAGCGGCGACAGTCGCCGCTAATGCCCTGAAGCGGGAATAAATCCTTTCAGCCTTTTCTTTCCCTCCATTCTCACCCTATCTCACACCTACTCCGCAATAGACGATTAGAGGCTTCCCGTTTCCGACAACCCCCGTCTACGGCCACCCCCATATCTGGCTTCCCCCGTCTCCGTTCAACTAGAGCTCGATCTACGCCCCTCCCGACTCCGGCAGCCCCAACCCGACCCCGGCCACCCCTCTCCCCCGACCCTCCCGTCTCCGTTCAACCTTTCGTTGCTCGTAATGTACGTATGTATTTTGGTAATTTATAGATTTATCATAAGGTACGTATGTATTTTGGTAATTTGTATATTTTTTTTGGTATCCATGTATAGATAATTTAGTATGTTTATAGTTAATTTGTATATTTTAGGTAATTTGGTATGTTTTATAGATAATTTGTATTTTTTAGGTATTTTATATATAATTTGTATGTTTAGGTATGTTTATAGATAATTTGTATACTTAGATACGTGTCGCCAAGGTCACCAGCGGATCCAAAACCCTTTCAACATTTTCAAACTCCCCCCTTTGTAATCGTAACCCTTTCCTTGCTTTGGATTTTCGAGGAGGATCATCGATTCTAATCGTAAGAACACACAGTTACCTTTACTGTTTTCACTTGTCATAATTGTTTCCGATTGATTTTGTGTAATTTGATTGTGGTGACCCCATAGTTTTTATTCTTTGAATTCCTCCTATATTTGATTGTCTGGCACCTTAATTTTTTTAAATTTTATTATATTGTGCAGATGAGCTAAGATATTTTTTTTTGGAACAGCGTTTTTTTATTAAAACAAGCTTAACAAGAAACTAAGCAGAAAAAGAATTACATAAATAATAGAGGATATTTGAGCCACTATATCCACCTCAAACTATACTTCTTTATTCTACTACTATACAAAATAAAAGAATAAAGCACTATATCATCAAATAACGTCTCCTGTTGATGACGATTCTTCAAGAAAATGACGTCATTTCGATACCTCCAAATAGCCCACCAAGAAACAAAAACAAGCGCACCAACCAGATCCTTCTTAAATTATTAAACCAATCTTCAAGAGCCTTCAGACATGTATTAGTCGGAATAGTTACGTCTAGCCAAGCTCCTAACAACACCCAAATACGTCTCGCCAACTTACATTTCCCTAGGAGATGCTCAATAGTTTCTGGCTCATCATTGCCTATTGGACATAAGATATTCGGGACATCAATCGATTTACTATCAAGATTGACTCTAGTGAGGAGTCTATTAATCAAAACCCTCCAAGCACATATATTAACCTTTCTCGGGATACTTTTAAACCATCTAGTTTGTCTCATACCTGAAGGAAGCGTGTTATCATCTATAAACGCCCGAATCCCTTTTACCGAAAACTCCTCCATCTCGTCAAGTCTCCACACCCACTTACCCAAATACGTCAAGTCTCCGCATCCACTCCATCTCGTCAAGTCTCCACACCCACTTACCCAAATACGTCAAGTCTCCACACTCACTTACATGAGCTAAGATATTGGCTATCTAATTTTGTTTATGTTGTAAGCTATATATATTAGAGACTAAGGATTCATTGGTTTTCCGTTAACAGTTAGGTTTGTTTATGTGTGGGGTTGGAATCGATTTGATTTTTCGTTTATAAAGAATGAAGATTTCAATGGTTGTTGGAGGGAGAGGAAGGGTAATTCAATGGGGATAATCGAAATGGAGGTGCCGATTCGGTGTTGAATTTTAGTTGTAAGGTTCTAGTGAATGTGATAAAAAAATATAATACAATTTAATTTGATTAAAAAAGTATATTATAATATATATTAAGAGACACTCATTATATACAAAGAGAACCGTATGTAGACTTGTAATTAGTGCTTTAAAGATATAGGTAAAGAAAGAGAGGCCGTTATACAGTTACATAACTATCTTTTGTATCATTGCTAAAATAATATGTATAGATGCTTACATTTTTATAGTTTTTTTTTTTAACGGCAACACCTAGATATTCTAGGATAATTGAGTTTATCCGGGGCAACACCTACAACATCCAGGGCAGCGCACCACAGGAGGAACCCCCTCAACTGGGTAAACACCCTGACCTGGCCATAGACCCCTTTTTTATTATTGGCAGGATTCGAACCCAATACCTCGACTATGGGAAGTCTTGGGGTTAACATTGCATCAAATGGCCAACCGTATTTTTTTATTTTTTATTTTATAGTTCTTTGTTTAAAAATATTAAAGGACCCTCGATCAATACCAACAATAAACTAATACTGGCATCTTCTTGAAGGTCTAGCCGCCGTTCATCTTGCCCTCCGTGCAACTGCAATTGCGATTCCCGCCCTCACATCTCGTTTCCTCAAGGTATTAATCTAACATCAAATCTTTTACTATTACCAATTTAGGCATCAATTTCAACATTTGGGTATCCTTAATTAGACCCCCCAAATACTTTAATTTGTTTAAGTTATAGTTCTTGATTTGTTATTCATACCCATTAGATCTCAAATCCTGTATTTTTTTGTAAAACAAGGGATTGTGCACTTTTTGGGACAGTTAAAGAAGAGTTGATATATTAAGTTACAATGTAATTTACTTTTATTATGCAATCTCAAATGACACAATTTTATAAACACTCTCAAAACCCTTATTGTTTTTATTTTTGTAAAACAAGGGATTGTGCACTTTTTGGGGCAGTTAAAGAAGAGTTGATGTATTGAGTTACAATGTAATTTACTTCTATTATTATGTAATCTCAAATGACACAATTTTATAAACACTCTCAAAATCCTTATTAAATTGTTGTTTTTATTTTCCAAAAATAACTTGAAAATGTCCTATTATTACAGGATGTTTTCACCTTGGATCGTGTGGGTGTATATGATGGCCGAGGACATGGCGGAGATGGTGGAGGATCCACCACCTCCCTTTGGTGCGGGCGAGGGACTCATGAGATGTACGGTAAGTCTTATTATAATTTATTCATTTATTATAAATATCGTGACTAATAATTTTTAATTATAATTATAGTTGTTCCAAGAAAAAAAACCTAGGGGAAGGCTAAAAACCTGCAACTTAGACAGCATGTGTCGCAAATGGGGGGGGGGGGGCTTTGACTCTTCCTTTTGATAGGAATGCTACGCTTACCCCAGTTAGTAAACCTAATTAATGATGTATTCACTCGCAAAGTGGGTATGCATATGTGGCGGACCATCGCATTTGATAAAACTTCTTGGAGATATGTTTCCTCTACCGAGAAGAATGCCTTATTTGAGCATCTCAAGGTAAATGATTTATTTAAGTATATTTTATATGTTCTCTGTTGATTATTTAACTTCTTTTGTTTAATTCCTAGGGACAATTCGATTTGGGTGAGAATTAAAGGGATGCCGAACGTGATCAGTTGCAGGTTGGCATCAACGCGGGTACTTACCAAGCGATACAGAGACCGAAAATACGATGCCAAACATCACTTTAATAAAGTGGGAGGGTACGATAATAAGGCCTCAAACCCGGGAGACCTCACTTGTTGGATTTACTCATAAACATAGTGAGGAAAAACTTGATAAACTAAAACTTTTAAAACATAGCGGAAGCGTACATCATTCTATTACATACATCGGAAGTCTTGCTCATTTGAAACATTGTCTAACACATAATCTTAAACTTAAATATATAAAGGGATGTCAGTCTTGAGCCAAATAGCCTTCACGCCTTTGCCCGTCCTTTCTTTTTTGCTACCTGGAGTGCACACTAAAAGTCAGCTAACGCTGATGAGTTCTAGTTTAAAGCAATTAGGTATAACATCATTCATTTGTTTGTACACATTTGTATATATATATATATATATATACACATATATCATTGTTTTCATTGAACATACATTGGTTATACACATTTATATACGTATATGCATATATCATTGCTTTCATTGAACATTCATTGGTCATACACATAAGGGTGATCAGCCCGCGATTGATTGCGTAAGTCACAAAGACAGACGCTCCGTCCTACCTTCGTAGGCCGTAATTCATACCGTGTCTACCGAAGTAGTCCGTCCTTCATTACCGTCCGGCAAACCTTTGGCCGTCCGTCATACCGTGTCTACCGTCGTAGTCCGTCCTTTCGCCCGTCTGCCCTAAGGCATCCGTTTCCCATACGAACTATATATGTAGCTGTGCTTCGATTAAGGGCCTCCATTTACCGTAGTAGTTCGTATTTAGTCTACCTTTCTAGACTTTAACATACCGTCTGCATAATAGTCGCATGGTCGTCCATCTACCGTAGTAGCCGTAATCATCGTACCGTCCTACCGAAGTAGTCCGTATTTCCGTCCTTAACGTTTAATACATACATAACATGTTGATCGCGTTGTCAAGGTCAATCAAAAACAATATTAAATCTAATCCCTAGCTACATTAAACTATAGTATAGTGAAGTAGGGTGTCGTATCCACAGGGAATTGGTGGAAAGTGTTTAATTAAGAAAGCTGTTTGAGTTCAGATTAAAAAGCACCTAACTTTGAAAACTTTGAAAACAATTAATAGAAAAAAGAATTGCTTCCAGGTTCAGATTGCAAGTTCGGTGATTACTGATTTGTACTAATTGGAAATCACATAGACATGACTCGTTTATTAAGTTTGATAATAATCAACAATCAAGATAATGACTATGCTGAGCAACGATTGTAAAACCGAATGCTTGACACAAGTTAATTACCCAATAGCCAATTACCCATTCAGAATACTAAACATAGGCAAACAATGGTTCACGATTTAAAACCGAAAAACTGATGCATGCGATAATTCAATAAACCAAAACTGTTTTAATCAAACAAAACAACTATAGAATTCAAATAACCGAATGATTACAAGAAAACTAAACCAAATCAAGTATGAATCATATAATATCACTTACAAGCAGATCCCACACCCGGAAACAACCACGAAATGATTAGCCGCTCATTGACATCATCATCAATTCTTCAACGGTTGGTGTAGCTTGATCTAGCATCAAAAACTTGGAAAGACTTGAACTTTTACTCTGGAAATCGCCTTTGGGAAGCTCTGGGACGGCTGGATGGAAGTTAATTCTATTATGGACTCCTCAATGGCTTATAATTAAAATTTGGTTAAATTTTCCGAAATTACAACTCTTCGCGTGTCGCGAACCAAACCAGCACATATTCGTGTACCGCGAAGAACAAAATAGTCGGGTGACCTTTTCAAGCCCCTCGCGTACCGCGGACTTCTTCCCCCTGCTCTTCGCGTACAGCGAAGACTTGATTTTCCATGAATTTTGACTTTTGTTGACTTTGACTTCTCCGGGGCCCGTGTATGCTGCTATCCTCTTGATTTAAGCTTCATATTTCCCGCTCAAGTAGCATGCTCAACCTGTAAGACTCACAAACACCAAATTGTGACAATCCGAACTTTTCAGGTTAACTCCGTTAACCAAACTTAGTTAAATTGTAACCTAGTTAACCTATCTCTAACTCAAGGGACTAATCCTGTCAAATATTAAACTAAAACTAGAGGGACTAGTTGTGTCATTAGCCAAACTCAATTATGATTGACTTTAAAAGTCAAAATTTAATATTTGTGACCCTGTTGACTTTTGAAAAGTCAACTAATCATGTTGCTTAACCTAATTCAAACCTCAAGGACCATTTCTGTCGATCTCTAAACTCAAACACACATGAAATCACAGGGACTGATCCTGCTATTATCAAAAACTCAATCTATTGACTTTCACAAGTCAAAATTGACTTGTTTGGGCTAAATTGAAACCGTAACATCATTGGATCATCAAATTCACGACCGTTGTTCATGATTATGACAATAACGATCATCATTATGGCAGTTAACGTGACTATTAACTCGAATTAACACCAATTATGAGTAATAAAGGCATAACCGTCGACACAACGGCCTCATCTCATCGGAATTCGACCAATTCGTTTGTTAGTCTCCCAATTGAGCACCTGCACACACTAGACGATTCCCCCTGGAACAATTGCACACATCAAACTCGTCGGAATCGCAGCGGAAGTCACCAGAGACCAAGCCATACTCAGTCGGCATCTGTTTTAGTCGAACCCCTCCAATCCGATATCGTTTCAGGTAATTGGATACACCTAAAGCTTCGTTTTCATCTCTAATATGAAAGCCCTAACCTAATTAGGGCTTACATTATCGAATTCGACTCAAACTAGATCCTAGGGTTCTTATGAAACCGGTTTAATCGATCACCACCATAGACCCTGTTTTAATCCAATTAATTTACATCATTAGCTTCGAAATCCTTCATACAGTGAAAGCCCTCTGTTAATTTAACCTAATAACATCGAATTGTTTGGGATCCGGAATCTAAGGTTCGTTCATATACTGATTTGGGGTTTTTGATTCTAGACGCCACCCCAACCCAATTAAACCACGGGGATAGCTTCGCAATCCCCTGTTTAGTAAAAGCCCCATGGTTTTGATCCATAATATTATAGAATTTGATCGATTTGATTCTAAGTTAAGAACTAGGGCTTACGGTTTTTGAAACTGAAATTAACCACTCAAATCTCAACCATTTTTACAATAGTTTACATCCTCAGATTCGTAATACTCTAAACAACAAAACCCCTATGAATCCAAACCTTGTTCGCGATCAGATTCGGTGTTTTGAGACTTGATTCGATCGTGCATGGTTTTGGGAGGGAGATACACTGGACTTAGGTGTTAAAACCAACCCGTTCAGGTTTCTTGTGCGATACCCTAGCGGGCGGGAGTGGTTAGGTGTGTGTGCTTGTGTGGGAGAGACCCGTGTTCGAGTCTCTCCACCTGTTTTTGTTTTTAAATTATTTTCTGGTTATTATTTTAATATAAAAATCAAACCCTATATTATTATATTAATATATTAACGTGTTTTAGCCCGGGAAACCACCCGTAGGCTCGGTTTGGTTTTATAACTTATAATTAATATTATTTCCACTTTTAAAATAATATATTTATATTATTTTCAAACCACGACTTCGAATAAAATAATATGTTTATATTATTTTCAACACGTGACACCTATTATAAAATAATATATATTTTTATATTATTTCGCGTCGTTTAATAACCTCATGTAACATTTCAAACTAATTAATAATGTAATTATTCATATTATTTACTCACGTTTATAATCTCGAATAAAAATAATATATTTATTATTTTTGCCACTTAAGCGATTATCGTATATTTTCTACGAGTTCAAAAATAATATATTAATTATATTATTTTTCTAGCCATTATTTTAATGGTACAAACGCACAGATATATTTAATTATAAATTAATATTATTCGTTATTAACGTTCGACACGTAACGCATTTATCTTAATTATTATTTTAAGAAACCTATATCCCCGTAGACACGATCGTCTACTCGTTGATCCTTAGAATGTGTTAAGGCGTTCTAATCTTCCGTGTCATCGTCACAAATCCCATATATCCCTAACTTATGTGTTTATAATAGTAGGCATACGTAAGCCGTGCAGGCTAACACTTGAGGTTTCAAATCTCTTACATGTGTGATACTACCTACTACGCAACGCAGGTGAGTTTCACGGCCCCTTTTTACTTGTTTTCCTGTTGGGGGAGAAACATGTACACCAATCAACATCTTTTACTTGTTTTCCCGTTGAGGGAGAAACATACACGCAAGAAATCATACTTTTACTTGTTTTCCCGCGGGGGAGAAACAGGTACGCAAACAAAAATCATTTTACATGTTTTTCCCGTTGGGGGAGAAAACATGACGCAAACTATTTTGGGTTATTGTAATTCATATGATATCACTGTTGAGACTAAGCGTAACACACTATCATGAAAGTTCTCACACACATCGGACCGTTAATATGGAATTAGCAAGGTAATTTTGGTAGTACTACTGGGATTGACAAACCCCACCCGCGTTAGTCGCGCTAACTCGATTGGAGGTCGAACGGGTGAAATATTGACCTTAACACATTAGTCAGAGTTGATAGACCTGGCTGGAGGCAAACAAACAAACACACTGTCAGCTTCGGTTGCGAGCGCTTTAGTAAGACATGAACATAGGCTAGCTACCTATAGATATGCATATTGAATGTACATAATCTGGCAAACACTCTCTTATTGCAAACTTGAAACCTGTGAACTCACCAACCTCGTGTTGACACTTTTCATACATGTTTTCTCAGGTCGCTAAGGCACAGGTTGCACCACTAGGACATGCATGGAGTCCTACTACTATTTCACTCATATGCAAACTGTTAAAACAATTCACTTACTTTTATTAAACTAAACTTTGGCGCGTTGTTTTGCGCATTTACTTTCTTGTTTAAACGCTTCCGCATTAACACTGAA
The DNA here is from genome assembly GCA_023525975.1 of Smallanthus sonchifolius. Classification (NCBI taxonomy): domain Eukaryota; kingdom Viridiplantae; phylum Streptophyta; class Magnoliopsida; order Asterales; family Asteraceae; genus Smallanthus; species Smallanthus sonchifolius. The sequence goes on along the minus strand of CM042028.1, from coordinate 11,436,208 downwards.
CTTTTATGTTATGACATTTTAAGTCCCATATAGTGTCGTTTGATGTAACTAATGACTGAGATCCTGGTGTGTGACATCCCTAACGGTAAAACTCCGTTAGTAGAATTTGGGGGTGTGACAGATTGGTATCAGAGCCAAGTTTTAGAGAACTAGGAATGCATACTAGACTATAACCCACACACATTAATTACACGACACAGACACTCATACATGCTACACGTAGCATCTACACATACATTGCATTACAGGCATGTTGACATCTTTCATATCACCCTCTACTGACGAGGAACAAGTCGTTCGCATTGCATCATCATTCCCAGTGGTGACACTCGGAGAATCATCAGAACAACATCCACTCCCGTCCGTAGGCAGCAAGACGGAGCCTTCGGAGGAGTCTCTCACACCACCACCATCTGTCGGGTATGGTGGGCTTTCTCAGGTCCATGTTATGGATGACACTCAGCAGTAGCACATATCTCTTTGGGAGTTGGGATCGTCGGAGGCGAGTCCCTACCGTACCCACTAGCAACATACGCCGTGTGAAAGAGACCGTTGCACGCATTATTGCAACATCCATTGACACATAGTTGTCATCACTTTCCCGAGCCATGGGCTCGCGTCATTGGTCGATATTCTGTTGAAAATAGATTGACCACAAGGTTGACAACGCCTCGCTCATTGCATACTCGAACCCTATCCTGACTAAGTTGGAAGGACGACTACCTTGCCTCTTCTATTAACACATATCCATGAACAAGTTTCACTTCTCGAAGTCGCATTTCGCGTGCGTGATTCCATCTACAATCCGCTGGATTGGACCATCGTAGTGTATTTCAACTCGAGTGAATACTCGGATCAAACGATTCCCGACTACTCATCCTGATATGATTCCTAGTTGACCAAATTATGGTTGATGAATGAGCCTTTCAATGACTTATCGTCTCTAACAAAACTTTATACTCAACCAAAAAAAAAAATTGAGGGACATTTTGACACAGGACAGGGAGAAGCTAGGGTGAGCATGCAAAACAAATTATCGTTACGGGTGCACACGTAATAGTAATTTGAGGTGCATGTAAGTCCTGGTGAAACCTAGTGTGTGGATAAATGGTCATAATCTGTGATTTACAGACCTAAGTTCCACTGTCAGTAGAAATGCTCGTAACCCGCACAACGATTAGTTGGTGTAGTTAAACCTGTTCAACAGTTGATAAACGCGACTATCAGGTTGAAGGTGTTTACGGACACATTGAACTATCATTAGTGGAAATTTATCGTGTTATTTTCACTCATGTAAGAGTCTTAGTGAACTTAAGACTCTCATCCAGACTTGATCAATGAAACCATCTCGGTTGAAACTCTAATAGAACCTCGGTGTAAACCCACCGACTCCAGCTATGTAAGCGGAAATTAGGAATTATTCCTAAACTAACACGTTATTCCTTACACTCCAACAATAGATTCCATTTGACCTTGTTACTTCATCCTGTGACTAATCCTTGGTCTAATTTGATTTTTACCCCAGCATATCCAGTTATTTCAGTGACCTCACAAATTTCTTACTAGTGCGGTCGTACTCCAACCCTACTAGAAACTAAGTACGCCATAGAAATAGCTGACGGACAGATAATTGAAGCAACTCTCAGGGTTGTAAACTTGAATTGGCTGGTCATGAACTTGACATTGACCTTATGCAAGTCACACTCGGCATCTTCGACGTAATTGTCGGTATGGATTGGTTATCTAGGAACCAAGCCGAAATTATTTGTCGTGAGCAAATTTGTTCGCCTTCCTCTCCTGAGTGGAGAAACCCTTTCCGCCCAAGACAGAAGGAGTAGTGCAGTCATAGGCATCATATCCTCCATAAGAGCGCAGAAGTGCTTACGTAAAGGTCATACTACCATACTGGCTCTCGTCGCCGAGCAGCCATCCGAGGAGAAGAAGATTAACGATATCCCGATCATTCATGATTATCCGGAGGTATTTTCCGAAGACCTGCCTGGTGTTCCGCCTCATCGTCAAGTTGAATTCCAAATCGATCTAGTACCCGGAGCAGCGCCTATTGCTCGGGAACCCTACAGGCTTGCACCCAGTGAATTGCAAGAGCTATCTACACAACTGCAAGAGTTGTTGGATAAAGGTTTCATCCGACCTAGCTCATCGCCATGGGGAACTCCAGTCCTATTCGTCAAGAAAAAAGACGGGATTTTCCGCATGTGCATCGATTACCGTGAGCTTAACAAAGTAACTATCTAAATCTGTTATCCCCTACCCCACATTGATGATGTGTTTGATCAACTCCAAGGACCAAGTTTCGATTCCAAGATCGACCTTAGACCCGGTTATCATCAGTTAAAAGTCCGAGACGAAGACGTCTCTAAGACTACTTTCAGAACTAGGTACGACCATTACGAGTTTATGGTCATACCATTCGGACTAACCAACGCACCCGCAGTATTCATGGATCTCATGAACCATGAGTGTAAACCCTACCTTGATCAGTTCGTCATCATCTTCATTGATGACATCCTCATCTATTTTAAGAACAAAGAAGAACAAGAAGAGCACCTGCATTTAGTTCTGGAATTGCTAAAGCAAGAGCAATTGTATGTTAAATTCTCCAAGTGCGAATTCTGGATTCGCGAAGTGCAATTTCTAGGACATGTAGTCAACGAGAAAGAATACATGTTGATCCAATTAAAGTAGAAGCAATCAAGAATTGGGCAGCACCTACAACGCCGACGGAGGTGCAACAATTTCTGGGATTGGCTGGCTATTACCGTCGTTTCATTGAAGGATTCTACAAGATTGCACAACCCCTCACTGCTTTAACTCAGAAGAGTAAACCTTATAACTGGGGTGATACCCAGGAATCAGCATCCCAACTTCTCAAACATAAACTCTGCAGTGAACATATCCTATCTCTTCTAGAGGGAACGGATGATTTTGTGGTGTATTGCGATGCATCCATTCAAGGTCTAGGTTGTGTACTGATGCAACGCGAGAAGGTGATCGCATACGCTTCTCGACAGTTGAAAATTCATGAGAAAAACTACACAACTCATGACTTAGAAGTGGGAGCTGTAGTATTCGCACTGAAGATATGGAGACATTACTTGTACGGTACCAAGTGCACAATTTACACCGATCACAAGAGTCTTCAGCATATCTTTGAACAGAAAGAGCTGATCATGAGACATCGACGTTGGGTTGAACTCTTGAACGACTATGACTGTGCAATTAGATACCATCCGGGGAAGGCTAATGTGGTAGCCGATGCCCTAAGCCGTAAGAACACTAAACCCAAACGAGTTCGAGCATTACAACTTACTATTCACACCGGATTACCTGACAAAATCCGAAGTGCTCAACTTGAAGCCCTTAAAGAAGAAAACCTAACACTGGAAGCCACACGCGGTATGGAAGAACAACTTGAGGTCAAATTAGATGGCATTCGCTACTTCGCGGAGCGAATATGGGTTCCAGTGTACGGAAAATTGAGAGAACTAGTTATGGATGAAGCTCATAAATCTTGATACTCTATTCATCCAGGTTTTGATAAGATGTATCATGACCTAAAGGTGCTATATTGGTGGCCAAAGATGAAGGCTGATATAGCCACCTATGTGAGCAAGTGCCTGACTTGCGCAAAGGTCAAAGTGGAATACCAAAAGCCTTCTGGCTTACTGCAGCAGCCAGAGATCCCTATGTGGAAATGGGAACAAATCTCTATGGACTTCATAACCAAACTACCCCGAACTCCTAGCGGATGCGACACCATCTGGGTGATCATCGATCGTCTGACTAAATCCGCTCACTTCTTAGCAATCAGAGAGACTGACAAAATGGAAAAACTTACTCGTGTTTATTTGAAGGAAGTAGTCTCTCGGCACGGAGTGCCAATTTCTATTTTTTTCGGATCGAGACGCTCGATTCACCTCGCGTCTCTTGCAATCATTTCAAAAAGCTCTAGGCACGCGTCTAGACATGAGTACAGCATATCACCCATAAACCGATGGCCAAACGGAACGTACCATTCAAACCTTAGAGGACATGATACGAGCTTGTGTGATTGATTTCAGTAACAGTTGGGAAACTCACTTGCCTTTAGTGGAGTTCTCCTACAATAACAGTTATCACACTAGCATCAAGGCGGCACCATTCGAGGCATTGTACGGACGTAAATGCCGATCTCCTATCTGTTGGGCTGAAGTTGAGGATAGCCAACCTACACGTCCTGAACTTGTATTCGAAACCTCTGAAAAGATCGTTCAAATTCTAAACCGTATGGCGGCAACTCGTGATCGTCAAAAGAGCTATGCCGATAAGCGTCGTAAACCGTTAGAGTTTCAATTAGGCGACATGGTTCTATTAAAAGTCTCACCTTGGAAAGGTGTGATTCACTTCAGGAAACGAGGTAAACTGAATCCTCGTTATGTTGGACCGTTCAAAATAGTGAAGAGAATTGGCCCAGTAGCGTATCAACTGGACCTACCTGAAGGACTTAGTGGTGTACACGACGTCTTTCATGTCTCGAACTGGAAGAAATGTCTAGCAGACGAAACACTCGCGGTTCCTCTTAAGGAACTACACATCAATGAACAATTACGTTTCATTGAAAAACCGGTAGAAATCATGGATAGGGAAGTCAAAACGATCAAACGCAGTAAAATCCCTATTGTCAGAGTTCGTTGGAACTCGAAACGCGGATCAGAATTCACATGGGAGCGTGAGGATCAGATGATACGCAAGTATCCTCATCTGTTCAAGCAATCCACGTCAAACTCTTAAGGTACTATTCTAATTATCGGGGAGAAAATTCTTTCAACTAGGGGATGATGTGATACATCAGAATTTTTTTTTTAATATTTTAATTTTCGGGACGAAAATTCTTTCAACTAGGGGATGATGTGACAATCCGAACTTTTTCAGGTTAACTCCGTTAACCAAACTTAGTTAAATTGTAACCTAGTTAACCTATCTCTAACTCCAAGGACTAATCCTGTCAAATATTAAACTAAAACTAGAGGGACTAGTTGTGCCATTAGCCAAACTCAATTATAATTGACTTTAAAAGTCAAAATTTAATATTTGTGACCCTGTTGACTTTTGAAAAGTCAACTAACCATGTTTCTTAACCTAATTCAAACCTCAAGGACCATTTTTGTCGATCTCTAAACTAAAACACACATGAAATCACAGGGACTGATCCTGCCATTATCAAAAACTCAATCTGTTGACTTTCACAAGTCAAAATTGACTTGTTTGGTCTAAATTGAAACCGTAAAATCATTGGATCATCAAATTCACGACCGTTGTTCATGATTATGACAATAACGATCATCATTATGGCAGTTAACGTGACTATTAACTCGAATTAACACCAATTGTGAGTAATAAAGGCATAACCGTCGACACAACGGCCTCATATCATCAGAATTCGACCAATTTGTTTGTTAGTCTCCCAATTGAGCACCTGCACACACTAGACGAATCCACTTGGAACAATTGCACACATCAAACTTGTCGGAATCGCAGCGGAAGTCACCAGAGACCAAGCCATACTCAGTCGGCATCTGTTTTAGTCGAACCCCTCCAATCCAATATCGTTTCAGGTAATTGGATACACCTAAAGCTTCGTTTTCATCTCTAATATGAAAGCCCTAACCTAATTAGGGCTTACATTATCGAATTCGACTCAAACCAAATCCTAGGGTTCTTATGAAACCGGTTTAATCAACCACCACTCTAGACCCTGTTTTAATCCAATTAATTTACATCATTAGCTTCGAAATCCTTCATACAGTGAAAGCCCTCTGTTAATTTAACCTAATAACATCGAATTGTTTGGGATCCGGAATCTAGGGTTCGTTCATATACTGATTTGGGGGTTTTGATTCTAGACGCCACCTCAACCCAATTAAACAACGGGGATAGCTTCGCAATCCCCTGTTTAGTAAAAGCCCCATGGTTTTGATCCATAATATTATAGAATTTGATCGATTTGATTCTAAGTTAAGAACTAGGACTTACGGTTTTTGAAACTGAAATTAACCACTCTAATATCAACCATTTTTACAATAGTTTACATCCTCAGATTCGTAATACTCTAAACAACAAAACCCCTATGAATCCAAACCTTGTTCGCGATCAGATTCGGTGTTTTGGGACTGGATTCGATCGTGCATGGTTTTGGGAGGGAGCTACACTGGACTTAGGTGTTAAAACCAATCCGTTCCGGTTTCTTGTGCGATACCCTAGCGGGCGGGAGTGGTTAGGTGTGTGTGCTTGTGTGGGAGAGACCCGGGTTCGAGTCTCTCCACCTGTTTTTGTTTTTAAATTAATTTCTGGTTATTATTTTAATATAAAAATGAAACCCGATATTATTATATTAATATACTAACGTGTTTTAGCACGAGAAACCACCCGTAGGCTCGGTTTGGTTTTATAACTTATAATTATTATTATTTCCTCTTTTAAAATAATATATTTATATTATTTTCAAACCACGACTTCGAATAAAATAATATGTTTATATTATTTTCAACCCGTGACACCTACTATAAAATAATATATATTTTTATATTATTTTGCCTCGCTTATTAACCTCGTGTAACATTTCAAACTAATTAATAATATAATTATTCATATTATTTACTCACGTTTATAATCTCGAATAAAAATAATATATTTATTATTTTTGCCACTTAAGCGATTATCGTATATTTTCTACGAGTTCAAAAATAATATATTAATTATATTATTTTTCTAGCCATTATTTTAATGGTACAAACACACGGATATATTTAATTATAAATTAATATTATTCGTTATTAACGTTCGACACGTAACGCATTTATCTTAATTATTATTTTAAGAAACCTATATCCCCGTAGACACGATCGTCTACTCGTTGATCCTTAGAATGTGTTAAGACGTTCTAATCTTCCGTGTCGTCGTCACAAATCCCATATGTCCCTAACTTATGTGTTTATAATTCTAGGGCATACGTAAGCCGTGCAGGCTAACACTTGAGGTTCCAAATCTCTTACTTGTGTGATACTACCTACTACGCAACGCAGGTGAGTTTCACGGCCCCTTTTTACTCGTTTTCCTATTGGGGAAGAAACATGTACACTAATCAACATTTTTTACTTGTTTTCCCGTTGAGGGAGAAACATACACGCAAGCGATCATACTTTTACTTGTTTTTCCGCGGGGGAGAAACAGGTATGCAAACAAACATCATTTTACATGTTTTTCCCATTGGGGGAGAAAACATGACGCAAACTATTTTGGGTTATTGTAATTCATATGATATCACTATTGAGACTAAGCGTAACACACTATCATGAAAGTCCTCACACACATCGGACCGTTAATATGGAATTAGCGAGGTAATTTTGGTAGTACTACTGGGTTTGACAAACCCCACCCGCGTTAGTCGCGCTAACTCGATTGGAGGTCGAACGGGTGAAATATTGACCTTAACACATTAGTCAGAGTTGATAGAACTGGCTAGAGGCAAACAAACAAACACACTGTCAGCTTCGGTTGCGAGCGCCTTAGTAAGACATGAACATAGGCTAGCTACCTATAGATATGCATATTGAATGTACATAATCTGGCAAACACTCTCTTATTTCAAACTTGAAACCTGTGAACTCACCAACCTCGTGTTGACACTTTTCGTACATGTTTTCTCAGGTCGCTAAGGCACAGGTTGCACCACTAGGACATGCATGGAGTCCTACTACTATTTCACTCATATGCAAACCATTAAAACAATTCACTTACTTTTATTAAACTAAACTTTGGCGCGTTGTTTTGCGCATTTACTTTCTTGTTTAAACGCTTCCGCATTAACTCTGAACTTTTATGTTATGACATTTTAAGTCCCATATAGTGTCGTTTGATGTAACTAATGACTGAGATCCTGGTGTGTCACATCCCTAACGGTAAAACTCCGTTAGTAGAATTTGGGGGTGTGACACAAATGCACATAAAACAGACTTGATATACAAAGCTAAACGCTTAAAACTATACGAATTAGACTCTAATACACGGGATATTTAGCAGCACATCACATCCCCACACTTGACCTTTTTCGTCCCGAAAAAGAATTAATGCAATGGAATCATAATCAGAAAACTTGCTTCATACTTTATAGCTCAAAACATACTCACACGTTAATTGTAACAATCGGTATTTATGTCCGATTAAACCCAACCACTTACTCTCGAGCCCCCAATTCTGTGATCTACTATCCTATTCATTACCAAGCAATAGGCTATCTATGGGTCTCACACTCAGAAGCTACGACTCAGCCTAATCCCATATCACGGTCATGTTTAGGCATGGGTTAAACCTTATAGATTTCCCACCACTATAAACACTAATTTAGAAGTTTTAAAAATCAATATGGATAATGGAATGATGGATGAATGATATGAGCTTTTATTAACATTATGATTAAACCTTAACCATTAGTGTTTCAACCAAGTCACTATCCCAGTGGGTAACACATCGGCTTCAGTTTTTAGCAATGAAGAACATAAACTCAACTTAGAGGCGTTTCAACGAAGCTTGTAACCCGAAAGGTAACACATAAGTCAAACTTAGTCATCTATGATTGATCACTTAAGAATCTGCCCATGGGCATTTCAACCAAGCTTGTAACCCGGAGGGTAACACGTAGGCAGATCTCAAGCTTTCAAATCAATTAATTAAGCTCCTTAAATGGTGGATTATGGAATGCAGGCGCCACCAACTTTTGACTTTATTATCACAAAGGAAAGCGATGTGCCAAAGATTTTAAAAGCTTATAAACTCTTTCTTAAAGTGGTACCTATCACCCTATATTGACAGTTTCGATCTTACCGACACCCCTAAGATGAGAACCCACAAAACATCCTGAATTAATTATTCAGTTAAACCTAGACACACTATCAGGATGTTTAAGCCTTTAAAGTTGGTTGGGACTACCAAAACGTTACAAATTAGACGCGTTTTCTATTTTATTATTTAATTCCATTCAACACACAAAGTTCCCGATTCTACCTATCATTTTCCATTTAGCTGCAAAAATTCTGATCCATGGACATTTTTGAAAGTTTTTAAATTTTTATGGATTTTTAAAATTTTATGACTCAAAATACAGACCTGGACTAAGGTCTCCCCTCCCCACACTTGAACTCTACATTGCCCTCAATGTAGGAAGAGCGACACTAAAACAAAAGAAAAACTCAAAAACTAGAAAACTTAGCTGGATAGACGATCGTATAGCATTTCATTCGCAATCATGCACATATGCTATCGGGCTGCCTTTTACACAAGAATCACGCGAAGCTCGGAAATCACCACCCGAATGTAGATTGAGTACGGGTGGATCGATCAAAACCTACAAAAATTAAACTCCAAACAAACCCAAGAGCATCATATCGACTCAATATAAAGACTCAATACAAATTAAAATACACTACGTACTCGACGCGACTCCAAAAATTACAAAATTAAAAAATTAGGGAAAAATGGCCATTTTTAGGTCCCTCGCGTGTCGCGAAGGTCTGCCCCTTACTCTTCGCATACCGCGAAGAGTGAAAAATCATGCCGACCATATTAGAACTTCTTCGCATGTCGCGAAGAGTTCCTTCTGGGACTTCGCGTACCGTGAGGACACCTCCATCATAGAATGTTTTGACAATTTTTATATTTAGAAAAATTTTTGGTCCAAAAACTCAAATTTTCAACTTTTTCAAAATTTTGTTCCAACACCCCAATGATGTTCATACATACCTGGAACGTGATTTGTGATGGTTTTCCATGCTCGTATGGCCCCAAATCCCTGAGAAAAATTAAAAAGACTCAAAAACATACCGAAAACACTTCACGACTCTACGAACTCTACACATGGTATCCTACCCCCCCGAGAATGATGCATGGCCCCTATTGCATTAGTACAAGCCTCAGTGTTCCCAGAACGTCCCCACACTTGGGCTTTTCCAAGATAACAACACAAAAACGAAATAAAGACCTAACTCACGTTCGTAGGAATCACGGATGCATTTAGCGTGTGCATCAAGCCTTTTAAACCCCTCGGTAGCCCGAGTGGACGAGTTTAGTCTCGTGAGGGTTTCTAGAGAACACACCCACAACGTTCATTTAATCTAGACAAGAAATTAAAGTTAACTAACGTTAGGTTGCCTCCCAAGAGCGCTAAGTTTAACGTCTTCAGCCACACGCAGTGTACCTTACTTTGGTTATTCATATGCAGATTCGTGCATCACAAAGTTGACAGACTCATCCCTAGTGTCATTGATTTCATCTGCCTCTAAGTAGGGCTTCAGTCTATGCCCATTCACAACCTGCCTGAGGTGGTCATCAAAATCCTCGATCTCTACCTCACCAAACTGTCCAACTCGAATGACCAAGTATGGACCCATCCATTTACTCTTCAACTTTTAGGGAATAGATTCAGTCTCGAGTTGTATAGCCACACCTTATGGCCTACTTCAAATACCTTCTTCTTCAGCTTTGATTCGTGCACTGACTTTATTTTTGCTTTGTATGCAGATGCACATTCGTATGCTTCATCCCTTAGCTCTTCTAGCTCACACAGCTGCAGTTTCCGCTCTTTACCTGAATTATCATACTCCAAGTTAACAGATTTTACTGCCCATAAAGCACGATGAGCTATCTCAACCGGCAGATGACATCCCTTTCCATATACTAGCCGGTTGGGTGTGGTACCAATCAGAGTTTTGTAAGCGGTTCGGTAGGCCCATAAAGCATCGTTAAGTTTTGTAGACCAATCCTTACGATCGGGCCGTACCGTCTTTTGTAAAATCTCCTTGATTTGTCTGTTCGACACCTCCACTTGCCCACTTGTATGTGGGTGATATGGAGTGGCAATCCGATGGTTCACACCGTACCGTTTTAGCAGTTTACCGAATTTAAAGTTCTTAAAATGGGAACCCCCATCACTGATGATCACACGGGGGACACCAAACCTGGAAAAGATGTTGTTCTGCACAAACTTACACACCACCGTATGGTCATTCGTCTTGGTGGCGATTGCTTCAAGCCATTTAGAAACATAATCAACCGCCACCAAGATGTACAAGTGCCCCAACGAATTAGGGAAGGGGCCCATGAAGTCTATGGCCCACACATAAAATATGTTGAAGACCATGATTGGTCGCATATGTATCTCATTACGCTTGGTTATGCTTCCTAATTGTTGACACTGTACACAGTTCTTCACGAACTCTACTGCATCTTTGAAGATCGTGGGCCAAAAGAACCCACAAGTTAAAACCATGTGTCCTGTTTTCTGTCCACTTAAGTGCCTTCCACATGCATAGGAATGGGCATGTTCTAACAAGTACTGGACCTCACTTTCAGGCACACAACGTCAAATCATCTGATCTACCCCAACTTTGAACAAATCTGGTTCATCCCAGATATACTGTTTCACTTGAGACATGAAGTGCTGCCTCTTTTTCTTTACCCAATGCTCTGGAATTTTACCTGCAGCCAAAAAGTTAACAATGTTAGCATACCATGGGTCAGTGGAAACACTTAATAACTGCTCATTCGGGAAAGTGTCCCCGATTCTTTCAGTATAATCACTTTTAGCATTCGCAACCCGTGACAGGTGATCTGCCACCACATTTTTAGTGCCTTTCTTGTTCCGGATCTCTAGATTGAATTCCTACAAAAGTAGTACCCATCTGATCAACCTAGGCTTGGCATCCTTCTTCTCCATTAGATACTTCACTGCACTGTGATCCGAGTATACGATCACTTTACTTCCCCAGATGTAGGACCTGGACTTATCAAGAGCATAAACCACAGTAAGTAACTCTTTTTCAGTGGTAGTATAATTCAATTTGTTGGTCCCGGGAGCCTCGTCGCGCAGCGGAAATACACGGACCTGTTCTGTGATTTGTGTGGGAACCAAGAAACGAGATAGATAAACACGAACATAAACAAAAGAGAATGAAACGATACGTAATCCATAACATAGAAGTCATCCCGTATTACAGACTACATACCGAAGGAGTATACATTTCTCATCTAAGCTCACGGTCTAGGGGTCGGGAGAGCTCGTCCCGACCCGGACACCTCTCAACCTTGTTACAGAAGTTCCACCTACAAATGAAGACAAGTCTTCTATTTATAGGGGCAGGAACACTACCTGCGTACTTAGCTAAGTACGCAGGGCATTGGTCATGCGTAGTTGCTAAGTACGCAAGCCAAAAGCCTTGCGTACTTACTAAGTACGCAGGACCAACTGGTGAACAAGCTAAGTACGCAAGCTAAGTACGCAGGAACACCCTCCTGCGTACTAGCCTAGTACACCGATACATAGAATTTAATCTATAGTTACTAAAACATGCTTCTACAGACTCCCTCTTAACTATAGCATCAAATTCTATCTATCACTAACATTGATAATCATCAGTTTACAAAGAATGTCCTAACAGACTCCCTCTAAACTAATGACATCAAGTGTCTTCTGGCGAGACTTGATCTTCTGGCATTCCACTTGAGATCTTCAAATCTTCAAACTTCAGTATTCAGTTGCCGAGTGATGACAAACCCGACTCCCTCTTAACTGTAGCTTTCATTGTAGACCAAACCAAGTGCTTCAATAAGAACCAACTAACCCAACACAACACATTGTAGTTCATCCTCTCAGCAGTAGCTTCCTCCAACTTGACTTAGGAATCTGAGTCTGACCGCGTCTTCCTCGCAAGGTAACATCAGTAGACTAAGACATCTCCAAATCAACTGGCATATGATAGAGAGTTTGAATTTCCAATAACCTGCATCAAACTAAACAGCTCCCATAGGAATTCCAGTAAGATAAACTTCAGTCTTCAAACCAGATGTCTCCAACTCTATCCTGTATCTTCACGAGTCAACAAAATTCCCGAAGATGTTCATTTCCAATTTCCCCTTACAATGTAAGCTTCTCCTGACTAGACCAGAAACAAGGGAACGTTTCCTATCCCATCGGCAAATGATAAAAGGTTCCATCTTCAACTAATAATCCAACGAATATCCAGCTTTATCTTGAAAACACACGATAGAATCAAACACAAAATCATGCTCAGTAGTGATCACCTTATATCCAAAGTCCAACATTCTTCAATTAGATCTTCATTCCTGGTTCACACCTCCTAATCTGTATACATTCACCGCTGTGAAGTTCCATAACTAGGTTGTCTATCTGGATTCCACCCAGATCCCAAGTGAGAAATCCCATCATAATTGAATCACATCAAATCTTGAACACATGCTTGACCAATGAGCACGAAAAATATAGTTTACACGAGAAATCACGGTTGATGATATACATCCCCCCCATTTCTCTGTAAACTATGACCAGCTTCATCATCACTTCACTCAAATCCTCAAAAAGCACAACTAGCCAACTCCAAGATTTTATTCTTTTGAAAGAGAATGAAACGATACGTAATCCATAACATAGAAGTCATCCCGTATTATAGACTACATACCGAAGGAGCACACATCTCTCATCTAAGCTCCCGGTCTAGGGGTCGGGAGAGCTCGTCCCGACCCGGACACCTGTCAACCTTCTTCCAGAAGTTCCACCTACAAATGAAGACAAGTCTTCTTTTTATAGGGGCAGGAACACTACCTGCGTACTTAGCTAAGTACGCAGGGCATTGGTCATGCGTACTTACTAAGTACGCAGGACCAACTGGTGAACAAGCTAAGTACGCAGGAACACCCTCCTGCGTACTAGCCTAGTACACCGATACATAGAATTTAATCTATAGTTACTAAAACATGCTTCTACAGACTCCCTCTTAACTATAGCATCAAATTCTATCTATCACTAACACTGATAATCATCAGTTTACAAAGAATGTCCTAACAGACTCCCTCTAAACTAATGACATCAAGTGTCTTCTAGCGAGACTTGATCTTCTGGCATTCCACTTGAGATCTTCAAATCTTCAAACTTCAGTCTTCAGTTACCGAGTGATGACAAACCCGACTCCCTCTTAACTGTAGCTTTCATTGTAGACCAAACCAAGTGCTTCAATAAGAACCAACTAACCCAACACAACTCATTGTAGTTCATCCTCTCAGCAGTAGCTTCCTCCAACTTGACTTAGGAATCTGAGTCTGACCGCGTCTTCCTCGCAAGGTAAAATCAGTAGACTAAGATATCTACAAATCAACTGGCATATGATAGAGAGTTTGAATTTCCAATAACATGCATCAAACTAAACAACTCCCATAGGAATTCTAGTAAGATAAACTTCAGTCTTCAAACCAGATGTGTCCAACTCTATCCTGTATCTTCACGAGTCAACCAAATTCCCGAAGATGTTCATTTCCAATTTCCCCTTTCAATGTAAGCTTCTCCTGACTAGACCAGAAACAAGGGAACGTTTCCTATCCCATCGGCAAATAATAAAAGGTTCCATCTTCAACTAATAATCCAACGAATATCCAGCTTTATCTTGAAAACACACGATAGAATCAAACACAAAATCATGCTCAGTAGTGATCACCTTATATCCAAAGTCCAACATTCTTCAATTAGATCTTCATTCCTGGTTCACACCTCCTAATCTGTATACATTCACCACGGTGAAGTTCCATAACTAGGTTGTCTATCTGGATTCCGCCCAGATCCCAAGTGAGAAATCCCATCATAATTGAATCACATCAAATCTTGAACACATGCTTGACCAATGAGCATGAAAAATATAGTTTACACGAGAAATCACGGTTGATGATATACATCCCCCCCATTTCTCTGTAAACTATGACCAGCTTCATCATCACTTCACTCAAATCCTCAAAAAGCACAACTAGCCAACTCCAATATTTTATTCTTTTGAAAGAGAATGAAATGATACGTAATCCATAACATAGAAGTCATCCCGTATTACAGACTACATACCGAAGGAGTACACATATCTCATCTAAGCTCACGGTCTAGGGGTCGGGAGAGCTCGTCCCGACCCGGACACCTCTCAACCTTGTTCCAGAAGTTCCACCTACAAATGAAGACAAGTCTTCTTTTTATAGGGGCAGGAACACTACCTGCGTACTTAGCTAAGTACGCAGGGCATTGGTCATGCGTACTTACTAAGTACGCAGGACCAACTGGTGAACAAGCTATGTACGCAGGAACACCCTCCTGCGTACTAGCCTAGTACACCGATACATTGAATTTAATCTATAGTTACTAAAACATGCTTCTACAGACTCCCTCTTAACTATAGCATCAAATTCTATCTATCACTAACACTGATAATCATCAGTTTACAAAGAATGTCCTAACAGACTCCCTCTAAACTAATGACATCAAGTTTCTTCTGGCGAGACTTGATCTTCTAGCATTCCACTTGAGATCTTCAAATCTTCAAACTTCAGTCTTTAGTTACCGAGTGATGACAAACCCGACTCCCTCTTAACTGTAGCTTTCATTGTAGACCAAACCAAATGCTTCAATAAGAACCAACTAACCCAACACAACTCACTGTAGTTCATCCTCTCAGCAGTAGCTTCCTCCAACTTGACTTAGGACTCTGAGTCTGACCGCGTCTTCCTATCAAGGTAACATCAGTAGACTAAGACATCTACAAATCAACTGGCATATGATAGAGAGTTTGAATTTCCAATAACCTGCATCAAACTAAACAACTCCCATAGGAATTCCAGTACGATAAACTTCAGTCTTCAAACCAGATGTGTCCAACTCTATCCTGTATCTTCACGAGTCAACCAAATTCCCGAAGATGTTCATTTCCAATTTCCCCTTTCAATGTAAGCTTCTCCTGACTAGACTAGAAACAAGGGAACGTTTCCTATCCCATCGGCAAATAATAAAAGGTTCCATCTTCAACTAATAATCCAACGAATATCCCGCTTTATCTTGAAAACACACGATAGAATCAAACACAAAATCATGCTCAGTAGTGATCACCTTATATCCAAAGTCCAACATTCTTCAATTAGATCTTCATTCCTAGTTCACACCTCCTAATCTGTATACATTCACCGCGGTGAAGTTCCATAACTAGGTTGTCTATCTGGATTCCGCCCAGATCCCAAGTGAGAAATCCCATCATAATTGAATCACATCAAATCTTGAACACATGCTTGACCAATGAGCACGAAAAATATAGTTTACACGAGAAATCACGGTTGATGATATACATCCCCCCCATTTCTCTGTAAACTATGAACAACTTCATCATCACTTTACTCAAATCCTCAAAAAGCACAACTAGCCAACTCTAGGATTTTATTCTTTTATTCCTTTGCAAAGATCCAAAACAGCAAATCCTTGGGTTCAAGTTGTTCCAGTATTCATCCCTTATTAAAGAAGTATCCCGGATACTCGTAGCCTACATATTCAGGTTTGAATACCTAAACAAGATGATTCTTTTTCCGAAAGACCCAAAGCAGCCACATCTTCACAAATAGAACGAGACCTTTAGCCGATAACGAACCAATTGCTCCCATTAGTTCATCATTCATACCCTATTAAATAAGTATCCCGGATACTCGTAGCCTACAATTTCAGGTATGGACACTTAAACAATGTATGACAAGTGGTATCATCCAACAAAAATCTCGTCCGTGTTTCGCCAAGCCACATCGTATACAAATTCTGGTCTAGAAAAACCAAAATTACTATCTTCTAAAAAATGGCCCGAAACACGCGTACAAATGATCCCTAAATTTTTTATTTATTTATTTATTTATTTATTTTTTAATCCTAGATGCTAGTTCATGCGTACTTAGTAAATACGCACATAAAGGGTGTTCATGCGTATTTAGTAAATACGCAAAGCCAAGTACCCATGCGTACTTGTTAAGTGCGCAGAGAAATGCTCATGCGTACTTAGCTAAGTATACATGTCACTTCTCATGCGTACTTACTAAGTACGCAGGGCTAACCCATGCGTAGTACGTAGAAAAGGTGATTCTGCGTACTTGTTCAGTACAGCAGTGTTCTTGACGGATCTTGAGAAGAATGCTCGAAAAGTGTTGGATCTGATAAATTGATGCTTCCAAAAGCTTAGAAATCATCTTCTAACAAACCCTTAGTATTCCAAACACCAAATGAAGTGATAACAAACTCGATTTTAAGAATTTTAGGTCTGAAAAAGTACGAACTCGTATGAACACAGATCTACTCAAAACCCTAAAAAATCGAAATTGGAACACAAATCAACGAACACCGAGTCTCTAATACCACTTGTAGGTCCCCGGAGCCTCGTCGCGCAGCGTAGATAACACGGACCTGTTCTGTGATTTGTGTGGGAACCAAGAAACGAGACAGAGAAACACGAACATAAACAAAAGATAATGAAACGATACGTAATCCATAACATAGAAGTCATCCCGTATTACAGACTACATACTGAAGGAGCACACATCTCTCATCTAAGCTTACGGTCCAGCGGTCGGGAGAGCTCGTCCCGACCCGGACACCTCTCAACCTTGTTCCAGAAGTTCCACCTATAAATGAAGACAAGTCTTCTATTTATAGGGACAGGAACACTACCTGCGTACTTAGCTAAGTATGCAGGGCATTGGTCATGCGTACTTGCTAAGTACGCAAGGCAAAAGCCTTGCGTTCTTACTAAGTACGCAGGACCAACTGGTGAACAAGCTAAGTATGCAGGAACACCCTCCTGCGTACTAGCCTAGTACATCGATACATAGAATTTAATCTATAGTTACTAAAACATGCTTCTACACAATTGTGCCCCAACTAGGGTCTTACTGGCATAGTAAATTGCCACCGGTTTTTTATCCACCATTTACCCCAAGACTGGCCCGATTGCAAAGTCACTTGCATCACACATGATTTCAAAAGTTAGTGACCAATCAGGTGCTTGCAAGATCGGGGTGTCTACCAAATTCTCTTTTAAAATATTAAATGCTTTTAAACATTCTTCATCAAAAACAAACGGGACATCTTTTAAAAGTAAATTTTATTGTGGTTTCGTGATTGTACTAAAACCCTTAATAAACCGGCGGTAAAATCCCGCGTGCCCCAAAACTGATCTTACCCCTTTGACATTGGTAGGGGAGGTAGTGTTGAAATTACTTTTATTTTTACACGATCTACCTCCATCCCCCGACTCGACACAATGTGCCCCAAAACAGTCCCTTCCTGCACCATGAAGTGACTCTTTTCCCAACTTAAAACCAAGTTTGTTTCGACACATCTTTCAATACTTTGGTTAGTTGATCTAAGCATGTTTCAAATGACTGACCAATGATTGAAAAATCATCCATGAAAAGATATTCATCATGCACCTTTGGAAGGTGGCTGGGGCATTACACAACCCAAATGGCATTCTCCTGAATGCAAAAGTACCATATGGTCAGGTAAAAGTAGTCTTCTATTGATCATCAGGATGAATGGCAATTTGATTATAACCTGAGTAACCATCTAGAAAGCAATAAAACTTCTGACCTAATAATTTTTCAATGATTTGGTCAATGAAAGGTAAAGGAAAGTGATCATTGGAAGTAGCTGTGTTTAGCTTCCTGTAATCAATACATACCCTCCACCCCGTTACGGGTCGGGTGGCTACCTGCTCTCCCTGCTCATCCTTTATGATCTGGATGCCTGCTTTCTTTGGTACGGTCTGTGTTGGGCTTACCCAACTGCTGTCGGATTTGGGATACATGATCTCGGCATCCAACCATTTTAGGACCTCTTTCTTCACAACTTCCCTCATGTTCGGGTTTAGCCTTCTTTGTGCATCTCTGGCCGGTTTAGCATCCGGTTCGGTGATGATCTTGTGCATCACAATTGAAGGACTAACCCCCTTCAAATCTGCTATCGTCCACCCAATTGCTGCTTTATGGGCAACTAAAACCTCCATCAATGCCTTTTCTTGTGCCTCGGTCAAGTTTGATGCGATTATGACCGGGAGAGTTTCATTCTCCCCAATAAAGGCATATTTCAGATTCTCTGGTATTTCTTTCAATTCCACTTGAGGTGGTGATTCGAATGACGGTTTCAGATGGGTGTCAATGGTATCCGGCAGACTCTCTACCTGAAGTGTCCATGTGGGTCTTCCTTCTTTGATGGCACACACGTCCAATTGCTCCTCTTCAGCTCTTAGCTCACTCTCATGCGCTGCTTCCTCCCTGTTACACAAAACACACGGCTCCTGGGGCTCATCCTAATTTTCATGAAGACTACAGCCATAAATGATATCTGCACTAAAGCATTGATCAATGATCGGAGCATTAAATGTACGGGAAAAAACATTTAACCGCATTTTTCTATTACCAAAATCCATATCGACTGTGCCTGTCATGCAGTGTATGACACATTGAGCGGTTTTAAAAAATGGCCTTCCCAAGATAACATTGGGTTGGCTCCCTTTAGTAGGGGTTGCATAGTCAAGCACTAAGAAGTCTACCGGGTAATTGAAGTCTTCCACCTTAACTATCACATCTGTCAATATCCCACGGGGAAGCTTAAGAGTCAAATCGGCTAACACCACGGTGGTATCAGCTTTCTATAGAGGACCAAAATCATATTGGTCATACAAGCTTCCCGGCAGAATACTAACACTAGCTCCCAACTACAGAAGTGCCTTATCAATTTTGAAATCTCCTATTTGAATTTGAAATAAAGGCGCCCCTGGATCTTGGAGCTTAGGTGGAAGAATACCAGACAGAACTGCACTCACATTATCAGTTAGATCAAGCTTCTTGGGCATCTTATGATTCCTCTTTTGAGTACACAGATCTTTTAAATACTTGGCATAAGTCGGTACTTGTTTGATGGCATCTATTAAGGGGAGATTGATTTTAACTTGTCTGAAAATTTCCCACATTTCGTCTTGTTGTGGGCCCCTTTTGTTAGCCGGTTTAGATGGATCAACCAATGCTATAGAGAACGGGACAGTATTATTTTCCACACCCGTCCCTTGAGCACAAGTGGACTATTTAGAAATATTTGGTTTTTCAAAAGTTACCATTTTCTTTGGTTTAGATGCCACAATTACCGGCTCATCATCACTTTCGTCATCCACATCCTCCACCAACCCTTCAACTAGCGGTTGTGGAGGGACAACCTTGTTTTCATAAGCCTTACCACTTCTTAGAACTCTTACCTGGCTTACATGAGCATTCCTTGGTCCTGACCCTTGATGTTGTGGGTTGGTGTGCGTGTTCCTTGGTAGTTTGCCCAAGTCACGCCTAGACATCTCTTCCGCTAGCTGCCCTACTAGCTTAGATAATGCATTCACTGTCTTATCCGGGGCCTCATTATCCTTCCTTAACTCCTTGAATGCGTCTTCATTTTCCTTTAGGGCAGTGAACTGATTGCTCCCCAACTCATCACCACCTGCAGCTCCACTCTGCTGACTTTGCTGTTGATAGTTCCGTTGATACCCACCTTGATTACCTTGGTTCCTTGGATATCCGCCTTGATTGTAACCTTGTTGGAGATTCTGGTACTGCTACTGTTGTGGCTGTCCTCCACCCTGCACATTAGAACCCTGAAAGTTAGGATTCAATTGATTAGAAACATTGCCATACCTGAGGTTTGGGTGGTTTTTGAGTCCAGGATGGTAGTGGGTAGCACTCATATCTTGTTGTCTTCTCTCGTCCCTAAGCTGGTTCACTTCTTCAGATTTCCCTTGCTCACTTGGGCAATTTTCCAGAACATGGCCCAACTCATCACACCCGTCACAAAACGGATATACTTGTGACACATTTGCCACATCCTTACCACTAGGCCTACCAAGATGTGCCATCTGGATCTCCATGGCATCCAACCTCTTCTGTGTCTCCTAATCCACTGATTTTGCAGAAGCACCCGTCTTTGCCCTCCTACTCCCATGAGCCTGCCTCTTCGATGTCACACTCATCCTCTCTAGTATATCCCAATCATTATACACATGGTTAGAAAAGAAAGTGCCATTACTGTTTGAATTCACATCCCTTACATCTTCAGGCAGTAGATCATCATAAAACGCCCGAATCAATTCCCACTTTTCTATACCATGATGTGGGCAATTTCTCAGCAGCTCTTTAAACCTCTTGAATGCCTCATAAAAAGGCTCCCCCAACTGTTGCCTGAAGTCTCTGATTGCAGCTCTGGCTTCATTAGTCTTGTGAGGCGGAAAGTACTCATCCAAAAATTGCCGCTGCAACTCTGCCCAGGTGGCAATACTAGCAGACGGCAGAGAAAGGAACCATTGTTTTGCACGGCCCTTTAGTGAAAACTGGAAGATCACCAGTTTCACCTCGTCTGTAGTGAATCTCTGACCACCTATGGTCCCACAAGTCGCCTCATACTCTGATAAATGTGTGTAGGGCTCCTTAGTAGCTCTCCCAAAGAAGTGTGGGAGGATCCCTAGACAACCCGGTCTGATCTCAAATGCGTTCCCCCTGTGGACTAGTGGTATGACAGGGGAAGTATTCAGGGCTAAGGTAGGGCGGAAGTGACTATCCACCCCTTGTTCATTCCTGGGTTGGTTTCTGTTTCTAAGCGGTTCCTCTCGATAGTTTGGTTTGTTCACTTGAGGCTGCCTATACTTGTTCTCTCTATCAAGGTTGCCCAGATTTCTCGGTTGATACCCATATTCGGCCTTTGGTGGTGGTTGCACCCAATCATCTACCCCATTAACTCTTTGATTCCTGGGAGGGAATGCCTCATGGTGGTTCATGTCATACCAGTCTTCCCCTTCATCCCAATTCTTATGTTGAGAACCATGCTGTGGCATGTAACTTTGTCCCAGTGACAAGTGCTCATCATCTCCAACATCTGAGTAGCTCGGTTAACTGTTGTAGGGTTGAAAAGGGCGGTCCCGAAATAGTGGTGGTGGTGGGTTTTGTTTGTATTGAGGTGGTGGTGGTTGATTTTGTGGTAGGGTAAGTTGGTCTTGTGGTTGATTTGGAAACAAAAGATCTGGACATGGTGGGACAGGTGGGGTTGGTCCCCCACCTTGATTAGGATCCGGATTGGCTGGTTGAGTTTGTGGCATCCTCGGGCTGTCAAGTTTTTCAAGGATTGTTTGGAGTGTAGTTTGCGGCTTTCTGTTGGCTCTAGCAGCCTTTTCTATTTCCGGATCGAATAAAAGTGGTGACTTTCCTCCTGAGTTGCGAGTATGCATAAACCTGTGGACTGCACAAGTAAACACACGATTAGTAGCTCCGAACAAAACAAATTAAACTAAAAACACTAAGCGCACGTATTCCCCGGCAACGGCGCCATTTTGATCGCGTTGTCAAGGTCAATCAAAAACAATATTAAATCTAATCCCTAGCTACCTTAAACTATAGTATAGTGAAGTAGGGTGTCGTATCCATAGGGAAGTGGTGGAAAGTGTTTAATTAAGAAAACTGTTTGAGTTCAGATTAAAAAGCAACTAACATTGAAAACTTTGAAAACAATTAAGAGAAAACGGATTGCTTCCAGGTTCAGATTGCAAGTTCGGTGATTACTGATTTTTACTAATTGGAAATCACATAGACATGACTCGTTTATTAAGTTTGATAAATAATCAACAATCAAGATAGTGACTGTGCTGAGCAACGATTGTAAAACCGAATGCTTGACACAAGTTAATTACCCAATAGCCAATTACCAATTCAGAATACTAAACATAGGCAAACAATGGTTCAAGATTTAAAACCAAAAAACTGATGCATGCTATAATTCAATAAACGAAAACTATTTTAATCAAACAAAACAACTATAGAATTCAAATAACCGAATGATTACAAGAAAACTAAACCAAATCAAGTATGAATCATATAATATCACTTACAAGCAGATCTCACACCCGGAAACAACCACGAAATGATTAGCCGCTCATTGACATCATCATCAATTCTTCAACGGTTGGTGTAGCTTGATCTAGCATCAAAAACTTGGAAAGACTTGAACTTTTACTCTGGAAATCGCCTTTGGGAAGCTCTGGGACGGCTGGATGGAAGTTAATTCTATTATGGACTCCTCAATGGCTTATAATTAAAATTTGGTTAAATTTTCTGAAATTACAACTCTTCGCGTGTCGTGAACCAAACCCAGCACATATTCGTGTACCGCGAAGAACAAAATAGTCGGGTGACCTTTTCAAGCCCCTCGCGTACCGCGAACTTCTTCCCCCTGCTCTTCGCGTACCGCGAAGACTTGATTTTCATGATTTTTGACCTTTGTTTACTTTGACTTCTCCGGGGCCCGTGTATGCTGCTATCCTCTTGATTTAAGCTTCATATTTCCCGCTCAATTAGCATGCTTAACTTGTAAGAATCAAAAACACCAAATGCACATAAAACAGACTCGATATACAAAGCTAAACGCTTAAAACTATACGAATTAGACTCTAATACACGGGATATTTAGCAACACAACACATGCCATATATAAATATAAAGAAAGATTTCATTCATTAAGCATTAAGTCATACATTCGCTTCATTCTTTGTAAACATTCATTGTAAATATTCATCGTAAACCTTCTTTGTAAACATTCATTTGACATATCATAGTTCATCATTTACTTTCATATAGCACATACGGTCATATTATCATTCATAACATTTATTCACTTTGCACGTATACACTTCAGCCCCAAAACATTGGAAAACATTTGCACATAACACATAAGGGGCACATACAACTCACCTGAGAAGCGGGCTCTGAGATACTATCACTGGTCAGTAGGCGTCTCTAGGTGTCACACACAATCTGTATAAATCATTCGTATATGTTAAGATAACTGACCTAACCGACACTTCGTTTCTATCTTTAGGGTTTGGCAAGCCATTCATGGCTTAGGCGAACATGATAAGTTCGCTACTTTGACTTAGGCGAACATGTGGTAAGTTCGCCTCTTTGACTTAGCGAACATATGGTAAGTTCGCCTTCTTGACCTCGCGAACATGTGGTAAGTTCGCCTCTTTTGCATTAGGCGAACATGCTAAGTTCGCCACTTTGCTTCAGGCGAACATGCTAAATTCGCCCGAACTAGTTCTTTTCCCCAATCAACCCAAACTGTAAAGAGGACACCTTGGTAACATACACTTCTTTTCTCTAATGAAAATCGGACAGAGTACCGTTTGTTTTCATCTAAAGCAGACAATATAAATCGTCCATTTCCATTACCAAATCATAATCAATAGTCCACAATAATCGAGCTTTGACTTCTAGTATCGATATTTTTCTATACTTATCAAATGACACTTATACAAATAATAAACCTTTGTTGTTAGACGTTTATTAAATGTAACCTCTACACATCCTCCTCTATCATGGTATTATAACCCGACCAATAATTCTAATTAACTTTCTACGAGTTTTTAAAGAATATACCTCATCGAGCACGAACCCATAATGTAACCGAGTCACGACCTGAACCGCTATTTTCAACCATACCCGAATTAGAATAAATGGAAATCCGAATCGAGTGATTCGAAAGCCCATAGTTTCGTGTCGGCTCGCCGGTACAACTTTCAAGTAACACCATTATCACCAAACACCACTATGAACCACCATCTTTCACCATCAACCATCGTTAACCTCCTTCATTCCTTTCACCGAGCTGCCACCATCAACCACCATTCAAACCGTCACCACATGATGAACCACCACCGTGAGCCACCTTCTTGAGGCTGCCATTACCACCATGAATCACTGTGAACCTTCTACCCAAGCTACTACCGCTGTCAACCACCAATCCTTCGTAACCGGAGACACACGAGCCCCCTGCTGCCGGATCCATCGCAGCAGCTCATATGCTTACTACCGCTGCTGCTGGGTAACCGGAATACCCACCTCCATGCCGCCTTCAACCCCGTCGGAGATCAAACCACCATTTCTATTTTCTTGTTCAAACCCATCAATATAACCTCATCACCACCCTCAACCTGAGATGAACCAGCCACCATAATCGTCGGCTCCCTTCCGCCTTGCGTGATTCCGACCCGAACAGACCTCCCTCTTGGTCGTCCCGGGGAGCTTTTCCATTGTTACCGAGCAATATGTGCTGCTTAGTGGCCGGATTAGGGTCGAACCGGAGATGACTGTGTTTTGGTTTCGAGTTGCAGGCGCAAAAGGAAGAACAAGAAACGAAATGGATTATGGTGGCTGAAAGAATGAAAGTCATTTTAGGTTTAAACGAATTTTCCCTTTTCCCCCTTCAACTTTGTAGAAATTTCATTTTCAGTTATCAATTTAATTTAGTTGTTAATTTACCGTAGCGTACTTTCGTTCTTGACAACCTTAGTTATTAACAAAATCACGTGTTTTAAGTGATAGAGGATTTGGGATGTTACAAGTCTACCCTCCTTATAAGGATTTCGTCCTCGAAATTCTATGCCTCTTATACCCGACTAAAACTCTGTTTCTCATGACTAGATTGCCTCTCAGGTATGGTAGGAATCGTGTTATTTGAATGGTGATCATTTGATCTCATTCATGGACTACACGACATTAGGGTTCACATGTCACTTCTACCTCTTCTTCTTTGTAACGAACATCTCAGATGTTATATTGAATATTAAATCCTACTTTACTCTTATGCACGTCTCGTGAGTGGACTTAACCTAAATCCACTAAACACTTGTATGGATTTGACATGATGAGCAAGCCACGAATTCCTCTCAACATTTAGGAATCCTAGTATCCTGTTTAAATTGTCTACTCTGTTCTCTAGGCAGTTGTTATCAACATATTTCTAAATCGGTTTGGTCATTATGGGTAGCTCATAAGCTTATCCTTGGTGCATCCGCTCTCGAAAGAACATACCATGTCATTCCCGAAAGAGTCCTACTATCTTGTTCCCGAAGGGACCATATCGTTTCGTTCCCGGAGGAACTATATTGTTTCGTTCTCGGAGGAACCATATCGTTTTGTTCCCGAAGGAACCATATGAAGCATTACTCTATCATACTTAAACTTGTCGGGAAGGTATTCATTCGGACGGAACACTAGGTATATGATCTTTACATTCATATTTCCATACACATAACCCCTTTCTGGTCTTTCTTTAAAACGTACTCGTCATGGTTTCACATTTCTCATTATTAGTTTTACGCACCATTCTTACTTCATATCACTGAAGGGTCTTAGGGATTGGCATCCGCTCGTGACCAACAATATACATTCTCTATCCTCTAGTGACCGTTAGCGTTTTCCGTATAGGATTCTTTCAAAATTACGTTCATAGGTTTTGTTACGAATAGATGACACGTGTGGTGATACTCAATCATTCATTTCCTTTCTTGTCTCATTGGGTTCTTTATCGGCTTTTCAATTTCAGCAGTCTCACGTGCTATTGACTTGACTTAATCACTGTAGAGTGTTTTCTGACTTGTCTTGAGTCCTTGTTGGTACTCATGCCTTACTTCACTCCATTGGGCTTGCCTTTCACATTCACCCTGAATGAACAATCCTTAGGTTGGATATGGTTTCATTTGGTTTTGCCTGAACGCCCTAATTAACATCGCGGTTCCCATCACTTGTTGTCGTTGGTATATCTATCTTCTCGTTTCACTGGATACTCATAGTAGTTTATCTAGGGTTGTCTTCTGCATGGAGAGATGCCATTCGTGTATTCGTGCACTCATTTATTTATTAGACTTATACGTGTGTGGTTATTTCCTGCATACTCAAGCATACTTCGACTATAGACCAATGTTTATTCATCATATCATGTTTGTGTTAAGCATAGACAATTCCTGCTCAAAAGCAGTTCTTTAAACGTATATTCGTCTGACATATGTAGCACTCACATCTCATACTAACATGTAATCCTTGGTAGCTACTTTCTTAATTCAAAACAAACAAGTGTTGAGTTCCTCGAATTATACTTAATCGGTCTCGCCGTTCACGGGTCGCCATGCGAAGCAATCTTCTCACTGGGGCTTGATAGGTTCTCTTATCATTCCCATACTAATTCTCTTCTAGTGCAATCTTCCAATTCTTTGTCCTTGCTTGATTTACTACTTTCATCATTGTTGCATCAGGTTTCGGACCAGGTTTCATCAATCTTTCTAAACTTGTTCCTAAGTGTCACTCATCTCCAGCAACTTCGTTTAGAGTTTCACTCCTTCTCATTCCACCTTTGGTATGCAGCTGTTGCCATCATTCGTCTTGCTAATTCGTTGCAATCATCATTACTTAAGTGACTAAGCTCATAGTCATGGTTGAAGTGATTTAATTGTTTTCGGTGACATGTGTATTAATCCACACGATAAGGTTCATCATTATGCACGAGCACCTGTAAATTCATGATTACGCGGATCCTGACGTAATCGCCAACTTTCCTTACTCGGGAATTCCTGAATCGTTATATCATGCTGCATAATATGAATGTCTTCTATAAACAACGTCTAATCCATGTATTCTTTTTCCCTTTCCGAACTCCTAGTTGACGATAGTCGCTTATGACTGTTCGTTATCGATCTACTCGGACAGTTGTTATTCCGTCATCTTTCTTTCTTTGTGGTTTATCAAACTTCTACTCGTTGTTTGTGATTCACCTCACATGAATCGCACCGTTCTTATAATTTGTGAGTCATTCGTAGTACTATGCTAACGTCTCTTTCACTCTCTGCGACGAGTACATTTGTCACACCCCGGTCCCAGGCACCGGTTAGACGTGACGTATGGTACAGAACACATAGCAGAAGCTAAACCATAATCCTCTTTTATTAATAACTAAAGTGTTTTACATCATAAAACAAACTTCTATTATAAACTAACCAAACCAACAAACGTGCGTCTCTGTCAAAACATCGCAGGCTTTATAGCTTTTCCAAGCATGCCTCCATCCATCACAATCCTTTGATTATCCAAACAACTATCCTCAGCTATCATCCACATGGAATGCCACTACCTGGAATGCCATCTAATATCCACCTGCAATAATCTTTAAAAGTAACTAGGTCAACATAAGTTGGTGAGTTCATGAATCTTTACCACATGGTAGTTATTCAATCACTAGCAATCCCATGCCCCACCCATTAGTACACAAATTAATCAGGCTTTGTTATATATATAACTAGTCAACTGTTACCGCCAATGGCGCACACCGCCAGTATAAAATGGGCAAACTATCCCACATTACTGGTCCTACCACACAAGTAATATGAGATACTCGTTCCATCCGTAGGTCCCAGCCTCGCTCGGAACGTAATAAGTACTTAATACGCCTTATATATACTTGGAATAGGGTATTATATCAGGAATATTTCAAATAACAACTGTGTAATTCAATACACATTTCAATTAAGAGGAACTCACCTAGACAATATTTCAGCTTATTGTATCAATATTATGTTAAATACCTCGGACAACACGTCGACGTATATTTAACTGCTAATATTTCTTAATTAAGATCTATAATAAAATTAATAATATACAATCAAAACTTAATGGTAAGTAACTAAGATGTTGGAACCTTACCTCGGAACTATCTACGGCCACTTGAAGGTGAAAGGCTAGAAACTGGACTTCCGAAAGCGTACCGGCACCTTGGCACGGATCCCTAGGCTAAGTGTGTGTGTTTGATGGTGTTTTTGTGTGTGGTTTCTGTTTCAAAAGCTCTATCATTCAAAATCTATTTATAGGGCAACTTTGGACTCATGTCGGACCTACATATAGGAGCTTATCGGTCCGACATCCCCTATGGCGGCTTATTTGGCGTAGCGCACACATATCGGACCGACATATAGGAGAATATCGGTTCGACTTCAGGTTGAGTCATCAGACACGCGTCTGATGACGTTTCATTCTCTCATGATTTCCTTCCTCTCCACATATCGGACCGACATGGTCTGAGAAGCGGTCCGACATCGACCAAATTTCAAAATTCTTCATTTTTAACCCTTGATCTTTGGTATATTTGCAATTCAACCCCTTGACTTCAATTCCTAACATCTTTATCCCTTATATTCTATAGGAATTTTCCTGGTATTACACATACGGCGGATGAAAAATTGAGACACACTTACATAGTAGAAGCTTAATAACATTAGATACGTGTTATTAACCATTACTGTACTTATGTGCTCAAATCGTCTACCATCGTATATCCTATGTGTACTATTCATATTGGTAGTGACATTGATATCTAAGGCATGTGTTCTACATTAAGGCATCTACTCTAAGTTACATGCATTCACCTTTTTACTTACTTACTGTGCTGGCGTTGGCTACCCGTACTGACATCCTTGCGTTGGTCCCATTATCAACTTGAGTCCAGACATATAGGGATGTCTGAATCTCTCAAACTATTGCTCTGATACCAAGTTGTAAGACCTCAAACCCGGGATACCTCACTTGTTGGATTTACTCATAAACATAGTGATGAAAAACAGGATAAACTAAAACTTTTAAAACATAGCGGAAACGTACATCATTCTATTACATACATCGGAAGTCTTGCTCATTTGAAACATTGTCTAACACATAATCTTAAACTTAAAAATATAAAGGGATGTCAGTCTTTAGCCAGGTAGCCTTCACGCCTTTGCCCATCTTTTTCTTTTTGCTACCTGAAGTGCATACTAAAAGTCAGCTAACGCTGGTGAGTTCTAGTTTAAAGCAATTAGGTATAACATCATTCATTTGTTTTTACACATTTGTATATATATATATATATATATATACATATATCATTGTTTTCATTGAACATACATTGGTTATACACATTTATATACGCATATGCATATATCATTACTTTCATTGAACATTCATTGGTCATACACATAAGGCTGATCAACCAGCCATTGATTGCGTAAGTCACAAAGACAGGCGTTCCGTCCTACCGTCGTAGGCCGTAATTCATACCATGTCTACCAAAGTAGTTCGTCCTTCATTACCGTCCGACAAACCTTTGGCCGTCCATCATACCATGTCTACCGTTGTAGTCCGTATTTCCGTCCTTAACGTTTAGTACATACATAACATGCCATATTTAAATATAAAGCAAGAATTCATTCATTGAACGTTAAGTCATAAATTCGTTTCATTCTTTTTAAACATTCATTGAAATCATTCTTTGTAAACCTCTTTTAAACATTCTTTGTAAACCTTCTTTGTAAATATTCATCATAAACCTTCTTTGTAAACATTCATTTGACATATCATAGTCCATAGTTTACTTTCATATAGCACATATGGTCATATTATCATTGATAACATTTATTCACTTTGCATGTATACACTTCAGCCCAAAACATTTGAAACCATTTGCACATAATAGATAAGGGGCACATAGAACTCACTTGATAAGCGGGTTCTGAGATACTATCACTGGTCAGTAGGCATCTCTAGGTGTCACACACAATCTGTATAAATCATTCGTATATGTTAAGATGACTGACCTAACTAACACCTAGTTTCTATCTTTAGGGTTTGGCGAACTTAGACAAGTTCGCCATTCATGGCTTAGGTGAACATGATAACTTTGTTACTTTGACATAGGCGAACATGTGGTAAGTTCGCCTCTTTGACTTAGCGAACATATGGTAAGTTCGCCTCCTTGACCTAGCGAACATGTGGTAAGTTCGCCTCTTTTCCATTAGGCGAACATGCTAAGTTCGCCACTTTGCTTCAGGAGAACATGCTAAATTCGCCTGAAATAGTTCTTTTCCCCAAACAACCCAAACTATAAAGAGGACGCCTAGGTAACATACACTTCTTTAATTCTAATGAAAATCGGACAGAGTACCGTTTGTTTTCATCTAAAATCCGACAATATAAATCATCCATTCCTATTACCAAATCATAATCAATAGTCCACAATAATCGAGCTTTGACTTCTAGTATCGATATTTTTCTATACTTTTATCGAATGACACTTATATAAATAATAAACCTTTGTTGTTACACATTTGTGAATTGTAACCTCTACACATCCTCCTCCATCATGGTATTATAACCCGACCAATAATGCTAATTAACTTTCTACGAGCTTTTAAAGAATATACCTCATCGAGTACAAACCCGTAATGTAATCGAGTCACGACATGAACCGCTATTTTCAACCATACCCGAACTAGAATAAATGGAAATCCGAATCGGGTGATTCGAAAGCCCATAGTTTCGTCTCGGCTTGCCGGTACAAGTTTCAAGTAACGCCATTGTCACCAAACACCACCATGAACCACCATCTTTCACCATCAACCACAGTTAACCTCCTTCATTCCTTCTACTGAGCTACCACCATCAACCACCATTCAAACCGTCACCACATGATGAACCACCACTGTGAGCCACCTTCTTGAGGCTGCCATTGCCACCATGAATCACCATGAACCTTCTGCCTAAGCTACTACCGCTGTCAACCACCAATCCTTCATAACCGGAGACACACGAGCCCCCCTACTGCTGCTAGAGCCATGGCAGCAGCTCATACGCTTACTGTCGCTGCTGCTGGGTAACCGGAATACCCACCTCCATTGCCGCCTTCAACCCCGTCGGAGATTAAACCACCACTTCTACTATCTTGTTCAAAATCCATCGCTATAACCTCATCACCACCCTCAACCTGAGAAGAACTAGCCACCATAACCGTCGGCTTCCTTCCGTCTTGCGTGATTTCGACCCGAATAGACGTCCCTCGTGGTCGTCCCGGGGAGATTCTCCATTGTTATCGAGCAAGATGTGCTGCTTAGTGGATAGATTAGGGTTTAATCGGAGGTGAGGGTGTTTTGGTTTCGAGTTGCAGGCGCAAAAGGAAGAAGAAGAAATGAAATGGATTATGGCGGCTGAAAGAATGAAAGTCATTTTAGGTTTAAACGAATTTTACCTTTTCGCCCTTCAACTTTGTAGAAGTTGCATTTTCAGTCTTCAATTTAATTTAGTTGTTAATTTACCGTACCCTACTTTCGTTCTCTTCTTCTGCACCACTACTACGTTTTCTAGCCATCTTGGGAACGTTACTTCTCTTATCATTCCTGATTTGAGTAGCCTCTCGACTTTTTCTTGGATAATTGTATTTCTTTCAGGTGCATATTTTCTCCGCTTTTTATGTATAGGCCTCAAACTGTTATCTATACCAAGTTTACGAGTTATAATATCCTTAGATATACGTGTCATGTATTCATGTTTCCATGCGAAGTTTGACATTCTGCCTTTCAGAAAATCTAAGAGTTCTTGTTCAACATCCCTGGGGATATTGGATCCTATAAGAACTTTGATGTCTGGGTTCATAGGATCTAGAGATACTTCCTTGACATCCTGCTCTTTAGCTTCCAAGACGTCTCGTGCTTGCTTCTTTAATTGCTATGCTTGTCTTGTTTTTGCTGTCGGCTTCATTAAGGGGGTATAGCAATCCTTGGCTTCTTGCTGATCACTGTCTATCCTCACCACTCCCCAAGGGGTTGGCATTTTGACACATTGGTGATAGGTTGATGGTACGGCTTTCATATCGTGGACCCAGGGTCTCCCTAAGATAATGTTGTAACAGGATAGTGAGTCAATTACACAAAATTTTTGGATTGAGCTTACCCCTTGTATATAGACAGGTAGCTTGATCTCACCAATTGTGTTCTTGGCTTCTCCGCTGAATCCCACCAGTACCGAGGATTTTGACAATCTCAGCTTCGGGAACGTTCATCCTCTTCAGCGCTTCTAGCAGGATAATGTAGACAGAGCTGCCTCCGTCAATCAGGATCCTACCAACAAAATGGTTGGCCACATACAAGGTGATGACCAAGCCGTCATGGTGGAGTTCTTGCACATTTTCTCTGTCCTCCTCATCGAACAAGATCACCTTCTTGTTGGTTAGGGTTAATGTTCTTTTAGGCCTGTCTTCCTTTTTTGCTTTTGCTTCTTTGGCGTGTCTTTTGGCTGAAGAATAAGGAGTACCACAAATATCAGAACCACCAGATATGAAATGAATTACCTTTGCATCCGGAGGAGGGGATGTTGCTCGTTGTAGGCTTTTGTCGTGATCCTGACTCTTGTCTCTTTTTCTGCCCAGGAGTTCCTTTAAGTGTCCTTTGCTCATGAGATAACTTATCTCCTTAACGCAATGCAATCCTCGGTCACATGACCGAAATCCTCATGGTAAGCACACCACTTAGATTTATCTTTCCAAGTGGAAGTCTTATCATTCTTCTTGGGCCATCTTGCTTTATCTCCGAGATCCTGCATTGCAAACATCAGACCTGAAATGTCAACAGAAAAACAGTAATCATTTATTTTAGGATATTCTTCTTCTTCATCATCGTCTTCCACAGCATTGATCCTATGGTTGTTGGGTTTTGAATAAGGCTTGGATTTGTGGTGTTTGTAAGCTGAGGATTCTGATTTTCGGTTAGGATAATCATAATTGGAAGGTGTGTCGATCCTTTTTTGGATCTTCTTATCCTCTTCGAGCCTTATGAATCTCAGAGATCGGTTTCTAACTTCATCCAAGTTCCTACATGGGTTCATTACGAGATCCTCGTAAAATGGAGAATCCCTTTTCAAGCCCATTTGGAAAGCTTGGACCGTAGTAGCAAAGTCAATATTCGGGATGTCCAGGGATTCCCGACCAAACCTGCTTACATAATCCCTGAGAGATTCATCAGAATTTTGAGTTACCCTGTATAGATCATTGGTTAGTCTCTCAAATGTTCTACTACATGAAAATTGGTTATTAAACAAGTTAACTAAATGATAGAATGGAGTAATTGAGTAAGGAGGAACATTAATAGCCATTTTAAGGCAGATCCTGTGAGAGTTGATCCGAAGCCTTTGCACAAACCGGCTTCCTTTAGATCCAAAGAGATCGGAATGATTTCCATCCTCTCCCTGTATCGGGCGATATGCTCTTTAGGATCTGTGGTCCCACCATATAGTTTCATGTTGGGAGTCTGGAAGCGCTTAGGGATCTCTGCATCGCATATGGGAGGAGCGAATCTAGAGATGCTGTGACTTGATGGTGATACTTCAGGTATAGGTCGGGTTACACTGGAAATCATGTCCTTCAACTTTTTTATTTCTTTGGCCATAATCGGACTGATCCCTGCATCCTGCACATTGTTAGTATTCAAAAACTGATTATTCGAAATCTTACCAACATCATGATTTTGCGATGATGATCCCAGGTGATGCCAAAATCCCTGATGGCAGTAGCCCTAGTAGCCTGAGTTTAATCAACTGTTCCGGTTCCAGGCTGCATGATGATGAAATCTCCCACGTAGTTCCCCGGGGATCCTGAGGCATCAAAGTTCAGGATTCTAGGCTGCAATGGAGTGGTCGTCGCTTCTATTGGCTTCTTCCTTTCTGACTTCATCTTTTCTATTTCTCGTATCATAATTTGATTTGTCTTCTGTTGTTGTTCCATATACTTTTTCACTTGTGAGAACAAAAAAATGATTTCATCATTCGTGACAAGGATAGGTTCCTCATTGGATCTGCCAGATCCTGGAATGAATTGACCAACAGGAGTCGTCTTTCTGATAGGAATATCATTTTTCTTTTGAGATGATGGTGGGGGTGGAATAGTGTGATTCAAGCCAGAGCTTGAAGATGAGATTGCAGAAGAGGACAACTTGGATTGGGACGACATTTTTGAAAATAGTTTTGAGAAGTAGTGATTGAATAAAAACTTCAACATAAATTTAAGAATGAAAAGCACCACTTGCCTCACGGTGGTCGCCAAATTGTTTTGACCAAAAATTACCAAAGAGAATTCCGTGATCAAATTAGTAAGTGAGGTAGTGTGCTTATTTGATTCGAGTACCAAATGTATGATAAAAAGCAATAAAACGACACGAGTGATTACGAGAAAAGCCTTTGATCCCTAAAGATTTCCGACATAAAACCTCGGGAGGTGACTAATTGTCGACCAGCCTCTCGTTCTTGTAATTAATCGAAGTAAAGATTACAATGGTGGAGCAACATATCGTAGCTAAGTGTTACAAGTGTTTGCCGTAAGTGTGTTGTGTGCTATTACGATCATAAATCTCGTATAAATAAGAAAAATAAAATAACTAATTGCCAACTATCTTGGGGAGAACTCGGTCTTCATTTGTGACTGTTAGAGGTCTCTTCTACATGTTTTCTTCAACTGATTTATCTGTTCTTTAGGAGAGACTAAGTTAGTTTGGTTCACCTGTGAAGACAAGTCACAGACAAAAAAAGAAAATTTGAGATCCGGATACTGAACTTACTTGAGATCCGGGATCCTGAGTCCTAAAATCGACCCCTAACGTATACTAAAATCGCCGCAGGGGGACATTATACCCCAATCATTAGCTGTGGATTCCAGGCAACAAACAATGAAGCAGAATACGAAGAATTGATAGCAGAATTACAACTAGCCAAAGATATGACGATCAGGTATCTCCAGGTATGTGTTGACTCATTATTAATTGCTAACCATTTTAATGGCTCTTATGTAGTTAAAGGCGAAAAGCTAGCCCAATACCTCGAGATAGTTAAAAATTTAGCAAAAGAATTCGAAATCTTCAGCATTGAACAGGTTCCTAGGGAGGATAATGCCGAGGCTGATGCCTTGGCAAGTCTCGGATCGGCTCTCAAGATACCATTGGATGACAAGATCTAGATTATACACATCATGAGCCCAGCAATTGATCTACAGAAAAATAAGGGAAAATAAGTATCAAATTCAGTGAGCCTCGAGATCCAAGATCCTAACCCGTCAAAAGGTATCTACAGAATAGAATAATCCGGAAAGATGAGAAGAGTCATAGAGCCTTTCGCATGAATGTATCACATTTTGTTATTTTGCATGATATTTTATATAGAAAATAAGTGGCAGGTCCATACTTGAAGTGTCTAGAGGATCATGAAACATGAAGAGTCCTAAAGTATTAATACGAAGGAGACTGCGGCAACCATACTGGGGGCAAAGCACTTTTCTCCAAGATCCTGAGAACAGGTTACTATTGGCCAACCATGAGGAAGGATGCTATGAGCTATGCCAAGAAGTGTGATTCCTGCCAAAGACATGACAATGTGCCTCATCAGCCGGCAGAGCCCATGCATCCAATCATTTCCCCTTGGCCATTCATGAAATAGGGAATGGACATAGTTGGCAAGCTACCTAAAGCACCAGGTGGAAAAGTGTTCATGTTAGCAATGACTAACTATTTCTCCATATGGATTGAAGCAGAAGCCTTCGTCCAAGTCAGAGATAAGGAAGTGGTATCTTTCATAAAGCGCAATATCCTGACTAGATTCAGGATCCCGTCAGAAATAGTATGCGATAACGGGTCCCAATTCATCAGTAAGAGAACAACAAATTTCTGTACTAGTTGGGGAATAAAGATGATAACCTCAACCCCTGTCCACCCTCAGGCCAATGGACAGGCGGAGTCTAGCAACAACATCATTGTGAACAACCTTAAAAAGAGGTTGGATGCCAAGAAAGGAAGATGGACAGAAGAAATAACTTTTGTCCTTTGGGCAGATAGGACGACCGCAAAGTATGCAACAGGGCAAACCCCATTTTCATTGGTGTTTGGTGTAGAGGCCATGATCCCTACAGAAATGGTTATCCCTACTGCAAGATCCGGCCTCCAAACTCCTGAAACGAATAATGAAGCACTCGCTCAGGATCTTGACATCATGGACGAGATCAGGGATCACGCCAAGATCTAGATTGCGGCATATCAGCAAAGAATAGCAAGATCCTATAATAGAAAACTGAGAACAAGAAGGTTCCAAGTAGTTGACTTGGTGATCAGAAAGACTTTTTAAAACACTATCAACCCTAATGAGGGAAAGCTAGCACCCAAATGGGAAGGACCATATCTGATAGACTCGGAGGATAGCAAAGGTGCATACTGGCTGGCCACTATGGAAGGAGAGATCCTCCCATGATCCTTGAATGCCATTCATCTCAAGTCATACTTCATGTAAGTTAGAATTCAAATTCTAAATCAGGCTGGTATGTTTCCTATCCCTACTTATTTCAGTTTTTATTCCTTATTTTATCAAGTTACTGACTTAAGCATCGGAGGAGTGTTAGCCGAGCTAACACCCACCTTCAGCAAGGTTTAATGTTTTTCAGATTGGACTCCTAAGGATAATGATGAAAGTAATTGAGACTAGCCATCTCTCTAAGGGAAAGGTATTCCAAAACCCTTCTAAGGTTTAAAGGTTTTCACCTTCCTAAGATATTGGGTTTATACACCCCGCTTGAACATACGAGATCCAAATATAGCTCGAGATAGTGTGATCAATAAATTTTTTAGTAGCTGACAATTTCACAATTGTTGGATATATTTTGGACCCTATGAATATTTTCAATGGCATAACATGGACGTGTTATACACCGGGCATGACCCAAACATTTAACATTGACATGTTAACATAAGGTTTTTGACGTATACATGTCACATCAGGTGCTACCCACGCATTTAAACAAGAGTTTTTGACCCATGTATTTAGCATTTACATGCTAACCAAAGATTTACACTAGAACTCGGCATAGCGGGGACATACCAAGAGATCCTGAAGACCGATTGCTGAAGAAAAATTCTGAGGAGCTAAATGAACAAATTGCCCGTCGGCAATATGCAGGGGATAACCGAAATTATCAAAATATTGTAACTTAGCTCAAGCCAGGTTAAATTCCTAGCCAATGTCAGGTACGTTCACCTGCTTAAAGTTTTCCTTTTCAGGATTGCCCTTTTTCAGGGAACATGCTTTCAACCCCGATGGGGTCTTGACTTATGAATATATCATGACTAGGTCGTGACATTCTCATAACCTATCTTCAAAATTACCTGTTCAAGCCAAGGTAAACTTTTCTAAATTAGAAATCCAAGTTTTGAGCGAAAATCTGTAAAATATCCAGTATCCTATCAGGATACCAAAACCTGTTTTGGAAAAATAATAAGGTTTCACTGAATCCTAAATGTCAACCATAGCATAAACATCATAAAAAGGTTACTTGTTCAAGACATTCAAACAATTCCCAAAACACGGGACCCATAAAAAAAATTGTTTTTTAAAGCTACCATTGTTCAACCAAACCATTAAAGACAGAGCTCAGGCCTTTGCATATTTACCTTCATCGCCCTGTGGAACCACCTCCTCTTCACCTGCACCTTCCTTGACCCCTGAACCAAGCTCAGCCCCTCGCTTTTCACTCGCCTCAACCACCTCGGCACCTAGAACTACCAAAGCCTTACGCTATCCCTAAAGATCCCAAGCTGTAACATCAAAGGTCTTATCAGCAGCTTGTTCTGTCATCTGGATCCTGGCTTGGACAACGGTCACAACAGCAGACTTCTTTGCCTCGTACAGGACCCCCTCCAGCTCTTAGGCATGATGAGCTTTGATCTCCTCCAGCTCTTGGGCGTGTTGAGCCTTGGCCTCATCCAGTTCTTCTTTCAGGCAAGCGAGTTCCTTGACCTCCTTCTCCATACTTTTCTCTTAGCCACCGCGATCTTCTTTGGTTCCTCCACCATCTTCTCGGCATCATTGGCCCTCTTCTCTTCAGCATCATAGCAGGTATGTATATGTTCCAGGCCCACAGCAAAAAGATATATGTAAGTTTTCAGGATATAGGTGCAAGATTAGGGATGTCAGAATCAACTTACTGAACGTAGGACGAGGTTCAGCTTCTTGCTCAATTCAGGGTAACCCATCTCCTCAGGGGACTCAACGTCAACCGGATCAACGTTTTTCCTCTTCCTGCTCCTAGATGATTTAGAGCGACGGACAAGAGCAGTTGACCTGGGGATCATAGTAGTAGGCTTCTCTTGCTTGACCACGGCACCTCCCCTAGAGATCATGCTATCGATGTCGGCAAGGGCAAAGCTGGAGCTTGATTTGTGAATTCCTGCAAAAATTCTAACATGTTAGGATCACGTATACAGAAAAAATGGGCAAAAGATATTACTTACCAGACATATTAGATTTTGATTGTCGGGTCTCAATACTCTCTTCAGTAGTGGGGATTCTGAACCGGAACATTCTCTCAATGACAGGGATCTCCAAGAAGCACCTTATTCTTTTGACAGTTTCAATTCCAGCCGGTGCTAAGTCTATAAATTTGGGTGCTGCATAAAAACAGAAATTGGGGTTAGTTTCAGAAGTATCGGAATACTCAGGAATCCTACAGACTAAATCCTACCCTTTTTAACCCACTGAAGGGGCAGATAATCCCCACCAGGGATAGAGCTACGCTTCACAAAGAAAAACTTCCCCTTCCAATCATTATCGTTTTGGGTAGCTTTCAACACCAGATGTGCTTGACCAATTTTGATTTGGAAAAGAAAACGAGATGAACAATGGGTCCTAAGATTATAGACACTAGTTAACTCGAAAACATCAAAATCAATGGAGTGGTTTTGAATAAGATCCTCCAGGGTGTACAGAGTCCTCCAAACCATCGGCATGGTCTGTGAGTAGCTAAGACCGGTGAGCTCGAAGAACTCAGAGATCAAGGGTGGAAATGGGTAAGATAAACCGAGAGTAAAAGGAAAAGCAGGAAAACATACCCAAGTTTTGGAAACAAAATCAGACCTAACCCTAGCATCAAAACCCCTGAATATCGTATTTTTAGGGAATGCTTCGCTAGCTTTCAAGAGCTCGATTTCATGGTCAGAAAATGTGCAACATTCCTGATCAGGATGCTCAAGAAGCTTCTGATCAATGAAATCCTCAATGGGATCGTTGAAAGAAGAGGATTGAGATCGATTTGATTTTTTTAGCCATGACCGAAAATTGCAAGAAAAACAAGTTTGGATCTGGAAATCTTACCTTTCTAAAAAGCTCCACAATGGTGAGAATGAGAAACGGTGAAGATGAAGATGAAAAGGAGAAAATATAGGGGATGATTATAACCACCTATGCACGACGTCACTACCTAAAATCTCAAGCCACATCAAGTCGTGCCTGATAACGACTCTAATTTGAAAATTTTACAACTATCCTTAGTAAAAAAACGTAGCTGTCAAAATTTTGGGGACAATTGTTAGGGGTCGATTTTATGATCCAGGATCTCGGATCTCGAGTAAGTTTAGTATCGTTAATACTAATGATACTAATCAACTATTGTTCCTTTGTCTTTGACTTGTCTTCACAGGTATTCAATGATGACTTAGTCCACCCTTGAGAGTCAGAGATTGGTTGAACAAAACGTGTGAAAGAGGCCTCCAACGGTCATAAACAAAGACCGGGTTCTCC
Source organism: Smallanthus sonchifolius (assembly GCA_023525975.1). NCBI lineage: Eukaryota > Viridiplantae > Streptophyta > Magnoliopsida > Asterales > Asteraceae > Smallanthus > Smallanthus sonchifolius. The sequence continues at coordinate 11,396,056 of CM042028.1, read as the reverse complement.
CCATGATAATCGGGAATTAGTTATTTCTCTTTTTGTTATTTATATGAGCAAATTGATCGATAGAAAACACACAACACACTCTCGAATACTCTCTGTAATCACTTAGTACGATCATCTACTGCTCCAACCTTGTAATTTTTGTTATCATCAATAAGAAGAACACAAGGCATAGTGACTTTAGTCACCTCCCGAGGTTTTATGCCGGAGATCTCCAAGGATCAAGGGTTTTCCTCGTAAACACTCGTGTCGTTTCATCGCTTTACTTATTGCATTTGTTACACGAATCAAACAAGCACACTACCTCACTTACTAATTTGATCACGGAATTATCTTCGTTATTTTTTTGGTGAAAACACCTTCCATTGACAAGATTCAAATTCCTTGTTCTAACTTTTACAACTCATTTTGGGGAATATTATTCTTTCATCATTTCCTTAAACTCTTCTCATAGGATTGCGTTAACAGTTTCTAGATTTAGAGTGTGGACATGCAAGTTCCACCACGTGAGGGCTTGCCCCTCAAATGTGCTGGCGGCGAATTTGACTCTTCAATCCATGGTACAATTGTTCATGTTGAGAACAGATTCCATCTTATCAATCCATTTGGAAATACCCCCGACTCCTCCATTGTCATGGAAGTTTCGGAGTCTGTATGCAAAGAAAGCCTTATATGAACCGCCCTTCAGGGGGTTCTTCGCTTCAAGCTAAGTTTTGATTCAAATATATAGATGAGGGAAGATGATGGATAATTCTATGTCATCAAAGGTAGCTTGTTGTGTCAGTTGATATTCTTTGACTCGACCTATTCGCAGTACTCTACGCGATCGAAAATCGAGCAACTGCGAATCGAAAATAGGAGTACGGGTCATACAGAAAAGTCAACTCAGATTGTAGGATTCACCAGAGTTTTCATGCACTACAATTTATGATTACGTGTGCACCTGTAATAATACTTTGCATTGCATGGTCCCACTGATGCTTCCTTCATCCCGAGTTTCCAGATTAAAAGAGTTGTAATGTTCATTAGATTGTACCATCGGGTACGGAATGTTAACTGTGCCTAAGGACATAGTAGGATTTAGCAACTATACTAAGGCTGACGGGTTTAGAGTCATACTGATTAGATTCGAAAAGAGGAATTTCAATTACGCACTTCTTGGAGTTGGGACATATGAGTAGGGTTCAGTTCGCAACCTAAACTAACAGTCCTTGGTCTCTCTGAGTCCTTCCAGTCCTCCTTGGACGGACCCTGTTTCTCCGCATGAATCTACACCTCGAACTCCATGTGGTCCGGGTGATGTACCGTTACAGGTGGTGTTGGAGCATGACGAGGCAGTGTGAATCTCCTCGTCATCCTTGTGGTTGTCGGCCATGTGCTCCCCCGAATCCTCACTCGGGTTCTCGTCGTCATCAGTCATTGGAATGCTATTGTCACTGGATACGCGCGGGAGTACTGGTGCGGACGGTGCGGGAAATGTCGATTCAGTTGATGACGGTGCCGACGGTGTGTACTCGTACTTCTGCTCAGAGTCGGAGATGATAATCAGGTGAAATGCGGAAGGCATAGTCGTGACAGTAACACTATCTAAGTATTTGGTAATACGGGTCATGCGAATGTATATTCAATGTGAATGATGTGAGCATATAGTTATAGTCTAAGTCCACTAAATGCAACTTAGTTCTCTATAACCAGGGCTCTGATACCAATCTGTCACACCCTTACCACAGCGGTTTCCCGCGGGGCGCGACTGTTAAGGATCATCGTCACTGATTACTTTGAACGAGCACTAAATGGTTTTCAAAAACATTCATTGCAAACCGTCCAAAAGAACGAAATAGTTTTACAGAGTTGAATGCAGAAAGTAAATGCGGAAGTAAAATGATTGTTTCAAAATAAAGTAATTGCAATGACACTTGTTCCAAATCATGCTCCTAGAATGACATGAGACTCCATGAAAGTTGTGCAAGCCTAAATCGAATACAATATCAACAACCTGAGAAAACATGCTTACACGGTTAACATAATGTTGGTGAGTTCACAGGTTTTTATGTAACAGAAAAAATGTTGTAATGGACCACAAACTTCCTATGATTCGATTGCTGTACAGATAATACGACAAAAATATAATAAATATTCACCAAAACCGAAGCTCAACGTAAAGGATGTTGTAACATGCATTTTGCCTCTTGCATGCCTAGCACAGAATTGATTAGGTCAATTATGCACCCGTTCGACCTCGAGTCCAAGTTATCGCGACTAACTCGGGTGGGGTTGTTAAACCCAATAGTACCATTCATGTTACCTCGCTTTGTAACATAATTAACGGTTCGATTGTGAGAGGACTTTGTGCGTAATTGCACCCGCTTATATATTTATGCGAAATCAAGTAAGTGTGAAACTGTGTCTAGTGAAAATAGTATTTTGCATGTCTCAATGCGAAACCAAGTAAATGTGGAACTGTGTCCAGAGAAAATAGTATTTAGCATGTAATCTCCTCCAAACGGAAAACAAGTAAAAGTGGGGCCGTGAGACTCACCTGGTAATGCGGAGATGGAACGCGTAACACGAATATGTAAAACTAGCAAATGTCCAAAAGAGTAACCGACCTACTCGAGTCCTAGAAACGTTAAGACTATAAGGTCAATGTATTATGAAAGTTGGGTTATGTAACCGTATACACCCGAATGACTCAACGTGAAACTTGTATTTAATGTTTCGAAAAGGCATATATATAACAATATTACACAAATCTAACTAATAAAGTTTCTTTAAATAGAAACGTGGATAAAACCCCATACAAATCCAACTCCAATTAACAATATGTACCAACCAAGATTTAGACACCATTGTTTTGCAAAAGTATTAGTTTATTACCATGAAAGACATCAAAACACATGTTTATTTGGGTGTAGTAGCTTCATAACAACTACTTGAAGAAAAATGAAAGAAAAGAGTAAATAAAAGCATACAAATCCGAAAGTGATGGATGAAATGTGAAGTTTTCTTGCTTGAAATACTTGGATTGCACCTTGGAACACCATAGAATGCTTGAATTATAAAATGAAAAATTTGAAAGTGCGGTGGCGGCCAAACTCAAGAGGGAGGAAGGGAGGGAAATTTAGATTTAGGGTTTGTAAGGGAAAAAAGGGTGGAGTTGGGTGGGTATTTATAGGGTGAGAATAGAGTTTGAATTTTGAAAGAAGGGAAAAAAAGGGGAGGTGAGGGGTGGGGGTGGGGATTGGGAGTTGAATTAAATGCTTGAATTTTCAAGAAAGCTTTAAATTAATTTTTATAAATTGTTTTGCATTCTTTTTTTTTATAAAAGAGTTCTGTAAAAAAGATGGAGATTTTTCTATAATAAAATTTAGTAAAAATACTCTAAATAAAAGATAGTAATATAAAATTCACTAAAATTTGAAAATCTCTTTTTATTTGTCGGTACATATCGCGTATACGCTGTACTGCGTGTAAAATAAAAGATGCTCTAAAAATTCCCGAAAAAGTAACTTAAGCATGAAATATTATATCACAGTATTACATGTAATTTATATATTCTAAATATTTGTCGAAGTATTAGATTTGTAATTAACCAACTTTCGTGCGATATGACGCGTGTGTGATCCGGTAATTCTCCGAAGTACCGATACGTGAAATGAAATAAATGGACTTTGCTATGTGTGATATGAACTTAATTACTCTATAATCAAGTATGATGCATGTGAAAATATGCGTAATCATGTAACTGTTGGGGACAGATATTAAACTGAAATTGCTGGTTGTCACATTGACCCTCTTTTTATTTTAATACTCAATTTATGCACATTAAATGAAGTTCTTGATTTGGGTTGTTTGCAGAGATCTACTGAGGTGTTCTCAAGCAAAATGAATCGTAAATATTAAACCTTAATGGCACTTTTACTTTATTTGTGACAAATTAACAAGATACAACAAGATAAAGATTAACCTTTTAAGTGATACTTGCAGGATCTTGATGACCCGTATGAAATAATCGAAGAGAATCCTTAAATCATGCGTGCTCCTACACATGTTTGTGTAGAATTCAGACGCCTATGGTTTTTCTTTCTAACTTCCATTACCAGGAAGAACTGTGTTCTTTTTTAATTTTATTTATGGTGATTGATGCTAAGGTCATCATTCAAAGTTCAAACTAACAATCTTTTAGTTTCATGTTTGTCATTTTAAAACTAATTATACTTTTTTAATATATTTGTTTGATTTCCAAATGAGTGGCATAAACTCTCTGCTGTCTATCGAGCATTTGTATTCTATACCATTAGTTTCAAACATTTCCACCATAATCTTTGGAATGGATGTGTCTCATGGCGCTCCTGGCCGTTCTGATGTTCCTTCTATTGCTATTGTGTGTTCTGTTTTAGATTCTTAATTTCATTATAACAAGTTTTATTAGTGACCTATTTTGATCCGTTCACCCAAAATGACTTGTAAAAATTTAGTTGATTGAAATAAACCCATATGTAATTTTTTTTTACCCAAATCAAGCCAACCTAAATTGTTAACAATGAAAATTTTAATCATGTTATATTTTTTTGTTTTTGGAATATGTAGGTTGTAAGCTCTAGGAAATGGCCGTTTGTTTCTCGCTACAGGGCATCTCTCGCTCAAAGTCTTCAAGAGTTGAGATGACCGATGACCTATTTAAACCTGTTGCACCTAATGAATATGAAGGGATGATCAGGTTTAAATTACATACATTATTTCTAAGATTTTTAAATTTTTTAGTTTTCGAAACTAAATTGTAATGTTATTGTGATGTCAGGAAACTGTTGGAAGATTTCTATCTGTCTACTTCTACGCTGAAGACGAAAAATATAATAAGTTTCGTCGATACAATCTTAACAAATGTTGTATACAAAGGAAATATATAGAGATTTATGAAAAAAAAAATTGTCAATGGCATTGTAATTTTCTTTTTTCCATATGTAAAGTAAATTACTATTTTATTTATAAATTTGTTTTAGACACTTATGAATGATATATGTTTCTTTTCATTAACCGTGTAGTACACAGATACTAACCTAGTTTTGAATGTATATGAGATTCGTCAAAGAAAAGAGAAAGACGGTAACATTTTCAAAAGTGTTTACCATTTTTCTCCCCCTTTTTTTGGCATTTCGAAAAGGGACCCTTTATTGATATAGTAGCATAGTTAACACAATAACTAAATAAGTACAACAGTTTAGGTATATGCACAAGCATTTGGATAAGATAAACCAAGAAAAGACATGGATAGTAGAAAAACATAACAAGCACCGACTGTAACTCGTTATCTTAGATAGCAAGTGACCTGTCTTAGAAGAATACCCAACATAGTTAAAACATAAAAGATCAGAAGTTATTGAGGATTATTTACTCCCGTCGAGTTCACGCCGTACGAGATGGAATAAATTTGTGCCAAGGAAGGTGAATATATGTGCTTGGAGAATTTTGATTAATAGGCTCCCTACGCGGGTGAATTTGGATCTAAAAGGTATTGATGTCTCTTCCATTTTATGTCCAATTTGTGATAATAATGCGGAAACTGTAGATCATTTGTTTGGAGAGTGCAATTTAGCTCAAACGGTTTGGTCAAATGTGGCGTCTTGGTTGCACAATAGATTGCCGGTGATTAGGACCCCGGGCTCATTGATTAATTGGTTTGAAAATGCTCGGATTCAAAAAGCAGCTAAAGAGGTAATTGAGGTAGTCATTTTTGTATCGTGGTGGGTGACTTGGAGGCTTTGTAATGATTTGGTGTTTGGAGTAGGTTCGAAAAGAAAAGGGTTATGCTTCGAGGAAGTTTTCCAACTTTCATTTCTTTGGTATGGTAATAGAAATGGTAAATATAACTTAAATTGTTCCGAGTGGCTTAAAAACCCACTTTTATGTTTGTAATTTTGTTTGAAACACCCTACTTATTCATTTATTATTTAATCAGAGTTTAATGCGGAAAACGGGTCCCATATTTTTTAAAACCTTATCACTAAAGTGATAAAGATATATTTTATTATAAATATTGTTTTTACATAAACTATTACATTATGTAACATAGGGATTCTTCAACTCCGACCGGCTACGTCCTCAGGAAGCTTCATTCCACGTGCCTCTTTCATGCAGTTTTTGGAAAACGTTTTTGAATTAACTTACGCTAAGTAAGTACACTGCATCGTTCATTTTATTATGAACCCTTTAGGTTCTTATTATTGTTCAAGTTTCCTGGACTCTCGGCGCCCCCGTGACCCTCTTCGGACGTACCTCCGGTCACGTCATTCGTATATTTTATTATCATTCATTTTAGGTCCTTCCGCCTTATAGACTGGGCACCTCTACCGGGTCCTTCCGCCTATAGACTAGGCACCTTTCCATTCTCATATTTAAGGCCCTTCCGTCCCGTATACTAGGCACCTTTTTCCATTCATTCTTGAGACCCGCTCCATAGGCTAGACATCTCTTTTCATTGGGATCTTGAGTATTAGACTCACAGCCTCCCAATTTATTCCCAACCAATCTTCACCTTAAAACTTCGTAACGGTTTCCCCACGATGCATTAAAGAGGCTTATATATAGGAAGTACCAGCGGGGTATCCACCAACCCTTTAACATTTCGTGAGTCCTCCGTTATTCCATTTTAAGACTTAAACTCGTTTCCATCATACATTCATACTTACACATATGGCATGATCATCTATCATGCATTCACATATTCACGTTTAACACACATTGCATATTCGTACATATAGCATGACCTCTTGTCATACTTTCATATTCATCCTTGCTCTAACTCCTTATAAAGGTTTCTCCATGTTACATTAAAGAGATTTATATATAGGAAGTACCAGCGGCGTATCCACCACCCCTTTAACGTCCCATAAATACTCCTTTACTTAGAATTAAGCTTTCCTATCTAATTCTCATTTTGTGGCATGATCTCTTTATGCTTTTATCTTAACTCTTGCTCTAATCCCTTACAAAGGTTTCGTCATGTTACGTTAAAGAGGTTTATATATAGGAAGTATCAGCGGCGTATCCACCACCCCTTTAACATCTCATGAATACTCCTTTGCTTAAGATTAAGCATTTCTCATCATTTATTTAATAGCATGACTTCCTCATGCTTTTATCCAATCCTTGCTCTAATTCCTCCTAAAGGCGTCTCTATGATGCATTAAAGAGGTTTATATATAGGGTGTACCAGCAGCGTACCCACCACCCCTAAAATACATCACAGATATTCCTTTATTTAGAATTAATCCCTCTCTTATTCATACTTATCATATATTGTAAACTGGGGTGATTATCCTCCCAGAGTAGTACCTCCAACAGAGATGTTCCCAGGAAAGAGTGACGAGTCCAGGAGGGATTTATACACCACTCTTTCCTTAGAGAGAACATTCCGTTTGTCAGATAACTACATACCAGTCGGAAGTTCTCCCGTTCGTGTACTATATTTTCGTTACTATCTTTTAGTCTATACCCCTAAACATTCATAATGGTTTCACCACGAAGTATCAACGAGGTTTATAAATAGGAAGTACCAGCGGCGTATCCACCACCCCTTGAATACGTCATGGCTACTCCATTAATCCCGTTTAGTGTTTAGACAAACCCTTCATTACCTTCTTTTATTTTCCCGTACCTTAGTTCCACATATAGCACATAACACATAATCATATAATTCACATAAACATTTATCTAAGGTACGGGTCCAGTGTACTTACGATAATCTCGGGTTGTTTCCTACGCTCGTTCCTCGCTTAAACGTCTTTCCGGATCCGAACCGCACTCGCACTTAAAGGCGTCGCACTGGGTCTTCTAATCCTTCTCAGAGTGCGTGTGTGTGTGTTGTGTGGTGTTTGTGTGTTGTTTCTCATTTGAACGGCTTCAAGAATCTATTTATAGGCTGTTTGGGGGTCCATATCGGACCGACATGTCATGCCAAGTCGGTCCGACTTCGGCTGAAGTCGGTGACACATATCGGACCGACGTGTAAAGCATATCGGTCTGACATCCACATATCGGACCGACGTGTAAATCATATCGGTCCGACTTCCACATGTCGGACCGACGTGTAAATCATATCGGTCCGACTTGGAGCTGAGTCATCAAAAACACGCGTCACATCCTCCTGATTTGCTTCTGGAACACATGTCGGACTGTTATGCTTAGGATATCGGTACGACATACCTCATTTTCAGATTCTCCTCCTCGAAACACCCAATTTTCATATATTATGACTCCAGTAACTCATTTTCTAGCTCGGGATATGCCTATATGAAGTTTTGGGCTATTTCCGGGCGAATAGTCTTTCTGTTTCGCATCCGGTTTAGTTCTTAAGTCACGTTTCTTAACCAAGATTCATCACAACTTATTATTTTTCAATCCCTTTCCCCCCGTTAAGCTTTTGGTGTCGCGTTTTGTTACTGATACCATTCGTAGCTTTACGTTTAACGTCTCTTTGACCGGTAACCGTTTACGGCTAGATTTTTGGGATGTTACATTGTTGTTCTAGCTTCTTGCTAGTTGGTTAATGAAATCACTGCTGTTCAAAAAAAAAAGTTGTGTCAAATGTGTTGAAGACTCAAGTGCTGTCAAGTTACAACATCGTAAATTGTTTTATTCAGAATATTAGAGTATCATTCCAATCCTTCAGTTTTTTCTTTTTCGGATCATTTTGAACAGATTAGTTGTTTATGAAATTCAAAGGCAGAAAAGTATTGGTGGTTCAAACCGACATGTTACCAACCCACCCTTTTATCTAATACGGATGTTACCATGGCAGAATATTGGAGTACCATTCCAGTCCTTCAGTTTTTTCTTTTTCGGATCGTTTTGAATAGATTAACTGTTTATGAAATTCAAAGGCAGAAAAGTATTGGTGGTTCAAACCGACATGTTACCAACCCACCCTTTTATCTAATACGGATGTTACCTGGCAGTAATAGAGATGAGTTGTTGTATATCTGGGTTCATGTAAATGCATGTTGCCGACGTGGAGCATAGTTGGAGTGCACCTGTTATGAAAAGAAACTTTGATTTATATGTTATGGAACATGTAGGTTGTTTTCAACCAAATGATGTATATTAAATGTATAATGATATCACATGCTCAAAGTAATGCTAATTACTTTTATGTTTTAAAATAATTAGCAAACAACTTCATAATTTGTACAAAATTTGAGAATCATTTCTTCAAAACAAAATAATTAGTATCTGTTCCAGAAAGTTTGATTAGCATCACAGCTTGGTGAACCATTGAAATTTATCCTTGCATACAAATTACCTGTTCTTGTCAAGAAATCAATTTATATTAAATGCATTGTTCTTCCATGCAGTGTTGCAGTTCTGGGGTCTAACAAACTGTTTCTAGCTGCAATCCTTGTTCCAAAGGCTGGTCGAGATATACCTGCAGGTACGCTAATAGCCATCATTTGAATTTTTAAAAGTCAAACCTTTTACTTTATGAATCCATAGCACCAAATTCATGCTCCTTGTTTGACTTGATTAAAAGTTTATTAGAAAATGTTGACTATTTGTCAAATGAATAAAATGATTTTGACACAGAAGAAATCTTTTAATTTACTAAAAAGGAAAGAACTGCAACTTTCATGAAGTTGAATATTGTGTTGAGTATCAAAAGTCAAACTTGGCTTTTTTTTAGTTCATCTTTAATGTTGTTCTTCTATAAATTTAATGTTTGTGTAGTTCCAAGGTTGAAGAATCATCCAGGAGCGACTATTTTTAGTCTAACAAAAAGCAATAGGGATGCCATGAAAAATCAAATAAAGAATTCCTGAATGATAAAAAAGATTAAAACTTTAGCAAAATTAACATTAACCTATTTTAAGTCAGCTGCAGAGTGATAGAATACAGGCCTGAAAGAAAAAAGTTCCTTTTTTTTTACAATTTTCACAAAGAATGTAAGGTTTTTATTTGGGTACCCGGGATTTAAAAAATTGTGACAATTAAAATAATAATACAATTGTAAAAAAGCATTTAAAAGAATATAAAAATAACAGTTATGAAGAAGACGATTACCAAATTTGGGGAGTCTGGAGCCTTTAAAACTTTGAAGAATGATGGATGCGTCTTTAGTTGACCTATAAACAATGATAATTAAAATAGATGTAGAGATAATTTTAAGTTACAAATTCTCATTTGAATGATTTGAATGAAAAACAAATTAAAAATATAGAAAAACATACAAAATAAGCTAGAATTGGGAATTAATACTTCATTGTACAAAAAACACGTTTTAATGTTATGCAAAACAAAAACAATAATCAGATCGTAAAATAAAAAAAAGGTAATATCTTTGTTAGATAACTGTAGCAAAACATTTAGGAATGGAGTTTTTATACCAACAGTTGTTTATGAATTTAGTTTTTTAACAAAAACATGAAAGAAATCGTACAAAATCGAAAAACAGCATAACCTAGGGTTATATACAGATTAAAAGAAAGATCTTAAATCAATAAAATGTACCAATTGAAAGAAAAAACACAATACATAGTTCTTACGATACAGGCTGTAGATCGAGTAAAAAATGTAATAACCAGATCTTCAATACTTGCGATTAGAACACAAAGTTATAAATCGATACAAAGAATACAACGGATATTGAAATAATCAAACAAAAATAGATATTACATACCGATTGAGATTTGATTTTATGCAGGTTGTAGATCTTCAAAGAGAAGATACGATGCGATGAGCAGAGGAGACGCTAGATCTTGAAAGGGAAAATAATACGTATGAGGTTAAAACTAAGATTCGTAAATCTATTCAAAGAATCAAAGGGAAATTGAAATAATCGATCAAACATAGATATTACATACCGATTTTGTTTTGATTTTTATGGCTTTTGAAGATCTTGAAAGAGATGTCATGGTACTCCAGACCAGAGGAGACGATTATTAGGGTTTGATGGCTGTGAGAAAGTGAATGGATGAATGTGTGTAAATGGGTTAAAAGAATTAAGTAGTATCCTGATGCGGGTAGGTTTTTAGGTCCGCTTGTAGAAGTTTAATGGGTTTTTCGAGATTTTTTTTTGGGGGGGGGGGGAAATGATGAGATGAAATGTGGAGGTGACATGTGTTCCCCCATTTTACTTGTTTATTATGTAGAATAGATAAGTGTGTGTTTCACATGTGAATATATGTATGTATATAGTATGTGTGTGTCATATGTATATATGTGTGTGTCTATATATATATATATATATATATTATTTTAGGTGAGATAACTATTTTTATAAATAATTAAGTGGGGTAATTATGGATAATTACCCAGAGTGTGAGATATATATAGAGTTTGAATTCAAAATTCAAATTCGTTTGACCAAGACTCTAACAAACTTCCCTTATTCTGTCCACTCCCTCTTGTCATTTGATCTTCTCCCTTCTCCCCTCATTTGTGTGTGTAGCGACAGAAGAATGAAGGAGAAAGGGAGGGGTCGTGAGTTCGAAAGGCAGAGAAAGAAAGAGTGAGAGAGGTGAGGGTGTTAGAGGCGATCAGGTAGTGTCAGGTGCTAGGCTATGGTGTTCATGGCTATGGTAGTCTAGAAGGTGGGGTGATGTGGTTGTGAAGCCGGTAGCAACAACAGAAGGTGGTGGTTCATGGTGGTGTGGAGCGGGAAGAGAGAGAGAGAGAAAGCTGAATGGTGTGAGTGTGTGGTTGTAGTGTGTGTGAGCGGCGTCAAACAAGGGCTAAGGTGGATCATAATGGTGGTCAGAGGCTGACCAAAGGCTATGACGATAGTGCACGGTTGGCTCGGGCGACGCTACGGTGGTGGTGTCGGCTAGAGAAAGAAAGTAGAGTGAAGGTTATGAAACCCACTAGGTTTTTGTGTGTATGTGTTTAGGACAATATGAGGGCTGAAGTGGTGGTGGTTCACAATTGAGCAACCGAGAACAAGTGAGGGGCGGTGAAGAGTGGCGGCTAGTGACGACTTGCCACGGTTATCGGATTTTAGGGTTTTTGATCCTAAAATAGCATGTGGAAATCATACTAAGTGTGTAAACACTTGAGGTGAGTTCTATAGCCGTATTTTAGTGTGCTTATTGTTTTGGGTTGATTCATGTACTGTGTGTGTTACTCGGTTTTAATGGTTTAACGTGTGAGTAAATGTTTTAATCAGTAAAGTGTTTTGTGTGGGAATTCGGGCATGAATTCATCATGGGGATTTGTCAAGGTTTAATGTGAGTTAGTTAACGTTGATATGCTAGTTTGTGATTATCAGTATGTGTGTTTATGCAGTAGTTAATTTAGACGACATTATATGTGTTTGCTGGAAGTTTTAGCGTAATCAACATGTAGTTAAGGTTGTGGGGTTGGTTAATAAGATATAACCAATGGTGAGATCATTTAGTTAGCTAAGGCATGATAAATAATATGATGAGTATTGTTTATAAGATCATGTCAGTGTGTGTCAACAATGTGTGTTTAGTGAGTTGTGTGAGTTAAGGGATTAGAATGACGTATTAAGTTGTGTTGGCATAGTAAGTGAGCTATGTGCATGGAGTTATGTAGATAACTTTAAATGAATCTGTTTTATGTGAAGAAGCCTATATAAGGAAGTCCACATAACGAGCTAATATACCATATCGAGTTAGTTGCCATGTGTGTGTGATAAAATGTTGAGCTTAAGGGTTTGGGATGTTGAACTAAGTGTTTGGAATGTTGTGGCCAGTAAGTGTGGGGAACATATTGACATAATGATGGTACCAAAGAATGTGTGTTGTCCACGACTATAGCATAAGCAGTGTGATTCTCACATTGACAGTAAGTGTCAGGGCCTAAGTAGATCCAATACCCACATGCAGCTAACATTTGTAAGGTGTTAGTTAACAAATATGTGTGAGTTAGCTTATGTGTGAGTTAACTAATATGTGTGAGTTAGCTAATGCGCGAGTTAAAGACGTGTGAGTACATTAAGTGAGATTATTGAACAATATGGTGTGACGTGGAGTGAATAAGCTAAGTGTGGTGTGTGGTATATTGATGTGGCATGTACTATGGGTGAGATTATTATAACATATATCATTTAATAAAAGTTTTCAGAAAACATTAAATGATATTTTTGAAAGTTAAAGACTCATTGGCGTAAGCTGACCCGTTTTAGTACGTATTTGTGTGTTTATGAATTCATTATTTTTATTAAAAAAACATTCTACAACGGTTCTGTTATTTGCAAAGCTTCTATTATTTACAACGATTTTTGAAGCATTTTAAAAAATACAGTATCTTTTACAGCGCATAGCATAAGCAGTGTGAGTCTCACATTGACAGTAAGTGTCAGGGCCTAAGTAGATCCAATACCCATATGTAGCTAACATTTGTAAGGTGTTAGTTAACAAATATGTGTGAGTTAGCTTATGTGTGAGTTAACTAATATGTGTGAGTTAGCTAATGCGCGAGTTAAAGACGTGTGAGTACATTAAGTGAGATTATTGAACAATATGGTGTGACGTGGTGTGAATAAGCTAAGTGTGGTGTGTGGTATATTGATGTGGCATGTACTAAGGGTGAGATTATTATAACATAAATCATTTAATAAAAGTTTTCAGAAAACATTAAATGATGTTTTTGAAAGTTAAAGACTCATTGGCGTAAGCTGACCCGTTTTAGTACGTATTTGTGGGTTGATGAATTCATTATTTTTATTAAAAAAACATTTTACAGCGGTTTTGTTATTTGCAAAGCTTCTATTATTTACAACGATTTTTGAAGCGTTTTAAAAAATACAGTATCTTTTACAGCGCATAGCATAAGTAGTGTGAATCTCACATTAACAGTAAGTGGCAGGGCCTAAGTAGATCCAATACCCATATGTAGCTAACATTTGTAAGGTGTTAGTTAACAAATATGTGTGAGTTAGCTTATGTGTGAGTTAACTAATATGTGAGAGTTAGCTAATGCGCGAGTTAAAGACGTGTGAGTACATTAAGTGAGATTATTGAACAATATGGTGTGAAGTGGTGTGAATAAGCTAAGTGTGGTGTGTGGTATATTGATGTGGCATGTGCTAAGGGTGAGATTATTATAACATAAATCATTTAATAAAAGTTTTCGGAAAACATTAAATGATGTTTTTGAAAGTTAAAGACTAATTGGCGTAAGCTGACCCGTTTTAGTACGTATTTGTGGGTTGTTGAATTCATTATTTTTATTAAAAAAACATTTTACAGCGGTTCTGTTATTTGCAAAGCTTCTATTATTAACAACGATTTTTTAAGCGTTTTAAAAAATACAGTATCTTTTACAGCGCATAGCATAAGCAGTGTGAATCTCACATTGATAGTAAGTGTCAGGGCCTAAGTCGATCCAATACCCATATGTAGCTAACATTTGTAAGGTGTTAGTTAACAAATATGTGTGAGTTAGCTTATGTGTGAGTTAACTAATATGTGTGAGTTAGCTAATGCGCGAGTTAAAGACGTGTGAGTACATTAAGTGAGATTATTGAACAATATGGTGTGACGTGGTGTGAATAAGCTAAGTGTGGTGTGTGGTATATTGATGTGGCATGTACTATGGGTGAGATTATTATAACATAAATCATTTAATAAAAGTTTTCACAAAACATTAAATGATGTTTTTGAAAGTTAAAGACTAATTGGTGTAAGCTGACCCGTTTTAGTACGTATTTGTGGGTTGATGAATTCATTATTTTTATTAAAAAAATATTTTACAGCGGTTCTGTTATTTGCAAACCTTCTATTATTTATAACGATTTTTGAAGCGTTTAAAAAAATACAGTATCTTTTACAGCGCATAGCATAAGCAGTGTGAGTCTCACATTGACAGTAAGTGTCAGGGCCTAAGTAGATCCAATACCCATATGTAGCTAACATTTGTAAAGTGTTAGTTAACAAATATGTGTGAGTTAGCTTATGTGTGAGTTAACTAATATGTGTGAGTTAGCTAATGCGCGAGTTAAAGACGTGTGAGTACATTAAGTGAGATTATTGAACAATATGGTGTGAATAAGCTAAGTGTGGTGTGTGGTATATTGATGTGGCATGTACTATGGGTGAGATTATTATAACATAAATCATTTAATAAAAGTTTTCGGAAAACATTAAATGATGTTTTTGAAAGTTAAAGACTAATTGGCGTAAGCTGACCCGTTTTAGTACGTATTTGTGGGTTGTTGAATTCATTATTTTTATTAAAAAAACATTTTACAGCGGTTCTGTTATTTGCAAAGCTTCTATTATTAACAACGATTTTTTAAGCGTTTTAAAAAATACAGTATCTTTTACAGCGCATAGCATAAGCAGTGTGAATCTCACATTGATAGTAAGTGTCAGGGCCTAAGTCGATCCAATACCCATATGTAGCTAACATTTGTAAGGTGTTAGTTAACAAATATGTGTGAGTTAGCTTATGTGTGAGTTAACTAATATGTGTGAGTTAGCTAATGCGCGAGTTAAAGACGTGTGAGTACATTAAGTGAGATTATTGAACAATATGGTGTGACGTGGTGTGAATAAGCTAAGTGTGGTGTGTGGTATATTGATGTGGCATGTACTATGGGTGAGATTATTATAACATAAATCATTTAATAAAAGTTTTCACAAAACATTAAATGATGTTTTTGAAAGTTAAAGACTAATTGGTGTAAGCTGACCCGTTTTAGTACGTATTTGTGGGTTGATGAATTCATTATTTTTATTAAAAAAATATTTTACAGCGGTTCTGTTATTTGCAAACCTTCTATTATTTATAACGATTTTTGAAGCGTTTAAAAAAATACAGTATCTTTTACAGCGCATAGCATAAGCAGTGTGAGTCTCACATTGACAGTAAGTGTCAGGGCCTAAGTAGATCCAATACCCATATGTAGCTAACATTTGTAAAGTGTTAGTTAACAAATATGTGTGAGTTAGCTTATGTGTGAGTTAACTAATATGTGTGAGTTAGCTAATGCGCGAGTTAAAGACGTGTGAGTACATTAAGTGAGATTATTGAACAATATGGTGTGAATAAGCTAAGTGTGGTGTGTGGTATATTGATGTGGCATGTACTATGGGTGAGATTATTATAACATAAATCATTTAATAAAAGTTTTCAGAAAACATTAAATGATGTTTTTGAAAGTTAAAGACTCATTGGCGTAAGCTGACCCGTTTTAGTACGTATTTGTAGGTTGATGAATTCATTATTTTTATTAAAAAAACATTTTACAGTGGTTCTGTTATTTGCAAAGCTTCTATTATTTACAACGATTTTTGAAGCTTTTTAAAAAATACAGTATATTTTACAGCGCATACATTTAAAACGGTTCATTAACCGTTTTATTAAATCATAATAACCGCTTTAAAGCTCTTTTTTTACTAGTGAATTAAATGTCTGACTCTTCCTATGTGGTATCATCTTCTATCATAACGATTTAATAGAGACATGTCAATAATGTATAAGGTAATATGAGTAAAAATGAAGAGATCATTAATTAAATACTAGTGGGGAACCCGCGCGTTGCGGCGGAGTGTACAATTTACGGGTTTGTACCCGTCTTTCTTTAGTTTATCAATTGGTTTTTACTCAAGGGAATATACTGTTACAACACATGCCATCTCAACTCGTTTTTCACACGTAAAAGTACAAATGCTTGCTATTATGATTACAAATACCAGCATCGTTGATTGTTTGAATGAATAAGCATCCGTCAAAAAATGCAACACAAGAAGGCTCCCCACCATGCTCGCCGCATATCCCAACTTGTTTATTCATTGTTTAGTGCTTTATCCAACCATAAAAGGTAACTTTAAATCATAATTAGAGGTGACAAATTTGACTCATTTATAGATAAACGGGTCAAGTGGGTCATACCTTGGCCCTTACCGAGTCAAATAATTAAGCTGACTTGTTCTAGAAAATATATATTTTAACTTAATATTCAACCCACCCATGTTGCCACCTTACTAACACGAACACAACAGTATATAGTGAACCGTGCTCGTAATAAGAGCCAATCATAAAACGTTAATAATTTCTAAAAACAACATTCTTGCTACAGACTTTAAGCTCTATATTAGTACAATTACTAATCAATTTATATATGACCAAATATCTAATTACATCAAGGTTTTAATGAGTCGTTTCCAAGTTAAATGGGTTGAGCTTGTCCATATTAGAATTGGGTTTTTGAAACAATTAAGGAAAAGTTTGATGTTCGCCTGTTTGGGTTGGGTGATACCAACCCACTAAAATCCCAACCTTGCAAAAACTGTCACCCCTAGCGGTATGTGGTCAAGTATTATCATCTAAAAGAAACACAAGTTGACAAAACAATAATCAAACACACATACCTGAGTGATATCTGTAATATTTGGAGTCATTTTGGTCCAAACAGGAACAGTAGCTTTTGCATTAATCCATCCACAAACTTCTTCCAATAATTCACAACAGTGCCCCACCACAACACCCATCATTACAAAAAAATGACCCTATGCCGACGGACCATATACCGACGACACTTGTCGTCGGCATAGGTCACCAATTGCCGACGACATGTCGTCGGTATAGGCTAATCCCAAAATTTTAGAAGGGAGACCCTATACCGACGACATGTCGTCGGCACAGGGTTGAGCCGGATGGAGGGAAAACTTGGCGCTCAGTGAAAAATTGGGGAAAACCTATACCGACGACATGTCGTCGGTATAAGTTAAATTCCATTTTATTTTAGCGTTTTCTTTTATTTAATAACTTTTCGTCGGTGGGTTTTTTTTTTTTAATTAAAAACAATTTTGGGAAAAATCTATACCGACGACATGTCGTCGGTATAGGTCATTTACTTTATTGACCGGTCAAAACCCTACGAAGACCTGTACCGACGACATGTCGTCGGCACAGGGGCCTATTGCGCCGACTATAGAGCCTATACCGACGACATGTCGTCGGGATAGGGCTCAGCGTGAATTAACACAGAAGACAGCTTTCTGCTTCCCATTTTCACCCAAAAACTCTCAAAATTCTCTCATTTTCTCTCTGTGGCGATTTCGAGGTTTTGGTGTGTTTTGTGGAGCAATTTTCACTAATCTCTCGGTTTTTAAGGTTAGTTAACATATATGTTTCAATTTTGACAATAAAATCAAAATTTTTGGGTTTTTTGGTTAATTTCTTTGTTTTTTGTTAGGTGTTTGAAGCTTTGACAATTGTTTGAGGATTTCAAGCTATTCGAAGATATTTGCAAACTTGGTTAGTAATTTTTTTATAAATTATGTTTAGATTATGTTTGTATGTATATTGTTTTGTTTATTTTGTATGTATGTATCTATAATTTAGATGTATGATTTTATAAATATTTATGAAATTTTATTATGAAATTAGGTTTAGATGTGAATTAGGTTTAGATGAAATTTGGGAATTTGGATGTATGTTTGTATGTATATTGTTTAGATGAAAATTTGGGATTAAATTAGGTTTAGATGAAAATTTGGGAAATTTGGGCATTATTTGACAATTGTTTGAGGATTTCAAGCTATTTGAAGCTAATTGTTTGACAATTGTTTGTGTATGTGTATGTATGTTTATTTATCGAATTGTGTATGTAATTTGGGAATTTAGGCATTTATATATGTATGTTTGTATATAATATGTAGGTATATATTTCTGTATGTGTGTTTGTATGAATTTTGATTATGTTTATGTATGGAATTGTGTTTGTGTATGTAATTTGGGAATTTGGGCATTTATGTATGTTTGTATATAATATGTATGTATATATGTGTATGTGTGTTTGTATGTATTTTTATGTATGGAATTGTGTTTATGTATGTAATTTGAGAATTTGGGCATTTATTTATGTATGTATATAATATGTATGTATATATGTGTATGTGTGTTTGTATGTATTTTTATGTATGGAATTGTGTTTATGTATGTAATTTGAGAATTTGGGCATTTATTTATGTATGTTTGTATATAATATATATGTATATGTGTATGTATGTTTGTATGTATTTGTATGTATGTTTATGTAATTGTATGATTTGTGGATGTATGTATATATGTTTGTATGTATATGTAACTTTATTTAATTTTGTTGCAAGTTCGGAACTTATTGCGGTTGACGAGGTGTGAATAACATCATATTTGTGTTTCATTGAATTTATTTAAGGTACGTATCCCGACTTTTATGCTTTTGTGTAGTTAATTTTTAATTTCATTTAGGGTATAAACGGCTCGTTTATCATAATTTTATAAATACTATTACTTATATATTAAAAAAATATATATTTTATAATTTTATAAAATAAATAAGAAAAAGGCTTACACCCCTAGTGTCATTTATGTACGTTTTTGTTTATGTATGTCATGTTTCATGTTGTGTACACTAGTATGTTTATTTAGGATAACCCTTTAAAATATACCCGTCCAAAATTTATCTAATAGGGATAAATTTTGGATTGTCCCCTTTGGGACTGCTTTTTGAATATTCTATCTCATTTAGGATATGTATACATTTTAACGGGTTGACATTTAAGATAAAATTGGTAGCTATTTCTCCTTACTCCTTCGAGTTTGCGGTTTATTTGCATACTTGGGGAGTTAAGGGGAAATGCTGCTGATTTTTCTTAAATAGTCAACTCGATAAAATGTATACATATGGGATTGAATATTTAAAAAGTGGGTCAGGATCCACCGCCTTAGAGTACCGATCAAATCATATACATTCATTTATATCATTTATTACATGCACGTATATGTGTATGCTTATGACACTAGATATGGCAATTGATAAAAGCTGGGTTACACTGGGAAATCGGAATTCTTCGGCATTCTTAAGCGGTCTTCGCAACTTTATAGAGGCGGCCAAGAACCATGTCGACGGTCGGGGTAGAGCGTTTTGCGCGTGTAGACGTTGTTGTAATGCGTGTCGACAGGATTTGAACACGATATATGGCCACATACATGACCTTGGGTTTCTACAATCATATCAGAATTGGATTTATCATGGTGAACAGCATCCTCGTGCGGCAGAGATAGCATCACTTTTTGCCCCAAGAACAACACCAACTCCTCCAATAATTACAACAACAAATAATGAGATGTTTGATGCCATAGATGATGTGATGGCAGAGAAAAATACAGATGGAACTGGTTTATACCCAGAGTTTGATGCATTGTTTGAGGAGCTAAATAAGGAGTTATACCCCGGTTGTAGTCAAATGTCTTCCCTAAACTTCATAGCCAAATTGATGCATATCAAAGTTATCAACAAATGGACGAATAGTTCGTTTGACCAACTGTTAGAGCTTCTACAAACTGCATTGCCGAAGGAAAATCACGTTCCAGCGTCACATTATGAAGCTAAGAAAAAACTGAGTAAGATTGGGTTAGGATATCAGTCTATCCATGCTTGCATTAATGATTGTGCACTGTTTTGGAAGGAGAATGAATCAATGCAAAACTGTCCGGTTTGTAATGAGAGCAGATGGGTTGACAAAAACACAAAGGGGAAGAAAGTACCACAGAAAGTGTTGCGCTACTTTCCTTTAACTTCACGGCTTCGACGAAGGTATAGTTCAAGATTAACGGCAAAAGATATGATCTGGCATAATACTGGACGCTCAACGGATGGTATGATGCGACATCCGGTTGATGGGAAGGAATGGCAAGAATTTGACGAGAGATATCCGGATTTTGCTAAAGAACCAAGGAATGTCCGCTTAGGTTTGGCTGCCGATGGTTTTAATCCGTTCGGTAACATGAGTCAGACTTACAGTATGTGGCCGGTAGTGTTAACAACATATAATACACCACCGTGGTTATGTATGAAAGAGTCTTCTTTCATGTTAACCTTGCTAATTCCCGGGCCTAAATCACCTAGTAAAGACATTGATGTTTTCTTAAGGCCTTTGGTTGATGAGTTGAAAATGTTGTGGGCTGAAGGAGTCCAGGTGAGAGATGCATCAACCAAAACTGTATTTAGGATGCATGCCGCACTGTTATGGACTATCAATGATTATCCTGCTCGTAGTAGCTTGTCTGGATGGAGTGGTCAAGGTTATAAAGCATGCCCTACGTGTAACATTGACACACCTTCGTGCGCTATAACGAATAAGATAGCTTTTATTGGACACAGAAGATTCTTGCCTAAAAAGCATAAGTGGAGGAACGATCTGTCGTTTGATGGCAAGAAAGAGACAAGACATCCTCCCCGACGATTGAGTAATGCTCAAATACTAGAACAACTAAAAAGTCTCCCAGATCGTATCCCGGGGAAACATCCAATGCATGGAGGGATAAAACGAAAGCGCCTTGCATCAGAGTTGAATTGGACTAAACGAAGTATCTTCTTTGAGTTGGATTATTGGTCTTCTCTTCTTTTAAAACACAATCTTGATGTTATACACGTGGAGAAAAATGTGTGTGAGAGTTTATTGGGTACTTTGTTGATGAACGATAAATCAAAAGACACACACAAAGCCCGCAAAGACTTGGAAAATATGGGTATTCGGCATAACCTATGGCTAACACAAAAAAACAACAAGTTTTACCAACCACAAGCTCCTTACTCTTTCACACCCAGTGATCGAGAACGCTTTTGTCAGTTTATTCGAGGAGTAAGACTGCCCGATGGATTTGGATCGAATTTCAAAAATAAGGTACTTCCCAATGATTCAAATATAATTGGGTTAAAGTCCCATGATTATCACATCCTAATGCAACGATTGCTGCGAATAGGGGTACGAGCGGGTCTGCACAAAAATGTTTCAACAACAATCACTGACGTTTGCACATTCTTTCAAAACATTTGTGCACGATCAGTAGATGTGAAAGACATGTATGAAGCAAATGAGGAAGTGGTTAAGATATTATGCAATTTGGAAATGATATATCCTCCAGCATTTTTTGACATAATGGTTCATCTCATTCTTCATTTACCTGAAGAAGCTATTCTTGGTGGCCCTGTGTATATGAGATGGAGGTATCCTTTTGAAAGATACATGAAAAAGCTTAAAGCATATGTTAGAAACAAAGCCAAACCTGAAGGCTCAATTGCAGAGGGTTATGTTGCAGATGAAGCCTTGACATTCTGCTCTATGTATCTGGACGGTATGCAGACCAATTTTAACTGACCAGATAGAAATGAAGATGCTGGCATTCCCAAAAGGCAGTTTCAAGTGTTTTCTTCACAATGTCGACCAATATCGAAAAAGAAAATCAAGGCGCTCTCTGAACATGCCAACAAATCATTACAATGGTTTGTGTTGAACAACTGCGATGAAATCAAAGACTACAAATCGTAAGTTTTTTTGTCCATCTACCAGTGATAAACTATTATTATATTTTAATTTAATTCCACTAATTTGATTTTTATTTTGTCCATCTACCAGTGAATTTGAATCTAAATTTCCTGAACGCAATATGTAAACCGATTTTTCTTCATGGTTAAAATATGAAGCAAATGTATTTTCATCTTCATCTTCTACACCCGATAATAAAGAATTAAGGGCATTGGCACATGGTCCTTTGAACGCATATTCTTACACTGCTTGCATAGTAAACGGTGTTAGATTTGTGGTACAAAATCGTGATTCCCGGCGCACTACTCAGAACAGTGGTGTGGTTACAATAGGAGAAGACGATACTCCATTTTATGGTCAACTAGAGGAGATCATAGAGTTGAACTACATTGATGGTTACTCGGTTGTACTATTCCGTTGTAAATGGTTCGACACGAGAGGTAAAAGATTAATTAAGCAAAACAATACTATCATAATTGACATCGGCCATGAATGGTATGTTGGCAAAGAATGGTATGATGATGTCCAATATATATTAGCCACACAGGCTAAACAAGTGTTCTATCTTCGAGATCCTTCTCGAACCACTGGCCAATGGAGGGTTGTTGAAGACGTTCACCATCGGAAGCTTTGGATCATCCTAGTGTTGTTAATGAGATAGATATATTGCACGACACTCAATCAAATGATTATACTTTGGTTGTCGACACAGGATGCGAAGGTGGTGATTCAAGTCATGTTGGCCCGATTCCCCATGCAGATAGTCAATCTATTACACGGGAAACTCAATCATTTTTTGGTAACTTGGTTGTCGACTTAGGCTACTTGCCCATGCGTACAACTTTAAATGAGGGTGGTGACCCAAGTCATGTTGCCCCGATTGATCTCGATGAAAGTTTTATTAACGATGATGTAGAAGATGAAAAAGATGCATACAATTCAGATGAGGAAGATGAAATAAATGACGATGAAGAAGAAGATGATGATGATGTTGACACACGTTATTGTAGTGATGATTCTGATTGAATGTATGTTAAAAATGTAGTATTAGTGTTTAATAGATGTTTTTATATTTGTCTTTGTTAATTATTAAATATTTGTGCTTACTAATTATTTTTGTTGTAGAAATAATGGCAACGACGGCGCAATCACACGGTGGTGATGGTGGAGACGATGGATATGGGGGTCCGTATAACTTAGAATCGGGTTGTGCGAGTGGTAAGTTACTTGTTAGTGTTTAATAGATGTCTTTATAATTGCCTAACTTTCATGTGTCAATGTAGGTGGTGCCTCACAAAAAAGGCGTTCTAAAGGAAAAAACCTCAAATTATATAAGAAATTTGAGGAAAATGGGAGGAAGCCTCTTGACATTGATGGTGAACTTTATGGCGGTGGCTACAAGTTCGTGGGTCCTAACGCAACTGATTTTATACGTGCTATCTCTTTGGAGGTTGAAAAGGTTGTTCCGCCATATTATCCTAACTGGGCCCAGGTTCCAAATGAGAAGAAACGGGCAGTATATCCCACTCTATTAGTAAGTATAGATGTTTTATAATTACTTACAATTTCATAACTATTAGATTTTTTCTAATTACTTTCCACTTTTAGGATTATTTTAATCTGGACGCCCGAAGAAACACTGACAAGTGGCGAGGCGTTGAACTCGGAATCACCGCCGAGTGTCAAAGGGCTTATAAAGACCGCAGGGGAGAGTTGAAAGTTCATTTCAACGACAATGGGGGATACGATGATGTGGAGGCGGCGAGAAGTAATCCACCAAAAGATGTTGATCACGAAACTTGGGATATTTTGATTAATCAGCTGTTTTTAAGTGCGGGCTATAAAAACCGCTCGGAGAAGAACAAACAAAACCGAGCAAAACAACGCTACCCAAGTTTCCATGGCAGCAAATCATACGCCCAACGCCGACACATGGAGGTATGAAATATAGTTGTTATTATTATACAAACATGCTTATTAATTCTAGTGATATTATTTTTGTTTTTCACAGGGGACCGGCCCTATTGACGTGTTCAGATCGACCCATTATAAAGAAGGGACGGGATGGGTCAACGATTGTGCATCAACAGATTATGTAAGTTAAATGATTTTGTTGTTAAAATATCCAAGTTTGACTTTAACGGGTCAAAATGACCCAAACACACTTTAATATACTTGGAACATCTAACTGTAACTTTAAAAGGGTCAAAATGACCCAAACACATTTTAATAGACTTAGAACATCCAACTCGAGGCCAATTGTTGAATATGTTTGCTAGTATTAATAGTATTTGTTGTTATTAGTGTTGGTTGATTGTAATTTGTGAATTTGGGTCGTCTATGACCTATAGTTTAAAAGGTTGGTTATCCATTTTACAGCAGTTATGCTTTCGAATTTTAGTAAAATAGTCAAGTGATTGCTTATTACATTGTTTAATGTAGGACCGAATCCAAGAGGAGTATACAAGATCCTCTGCTGAATCTAGTGGTGACTCATCCGCTGTCGATGAGTTTGCATGCATGGAGCGTGCATTGGGTCATCGGCGTGGCCATATTCGGGGTGTTGGTCGTGTGGTGAGTAATCCCACACCGAATGTGTTCGGTACCCCCCCCCCCTCCACAACCACATTGGCAAGACGTTGATCAGCGTGTGGCTAGTCTTCAACAACAATTTCAAGAACAACAACAACGCGAAGCCCAACGAGAGGAAGAACATCGACTGCAAAATCAACAACTAGAGGAAGAACGTCGTGTGCATAATCAACAAATGCTTGAAATGCAACGACAAATGGATGAAATGCGTCGAATGTGGGAGCGCCGAACTAGTAGCGATGATAACTAGCTTGGAGTCGTTGAGCCTTTGTAGTTGTTGTTGGGTTGTCTTGAACAATTTGCATATTTGTTTGTTTTGAATGTTTAGTTTATCGAACAAGTTGTGGGGTCGAACAATTTATATGTTTGTTTTATGTTTCGGATATTTGAATGTTTTTATGGTTTATATATAATTATTTGCAGGTTTCTGTTTTTAGAAATTTAATATTTCTGGAAAAATATTAAAAATTAAAAAATATAAAAAAAAGACCTATACCGACGACATGTCGTCGGGATAGGCCTTTTTCAAAAATTATTAAAAAAATGAAAAACACCTATACCGACGACAGACCTATGCCGACGACAAGTCGCCCGTACAGGGCTTGCTCTATACCGACGACATGTCGTCGGTATAGGGTTTCTTTTTGAATTATTTAAATAGACCCTATACCGACGACATGTCGTCGGTATAGTCTGACCTATCCCGACGACACCTATCCCGACGACAATCTTGGGCTATTGGGACGAAGCAATACCGACGACATCTATCCCGACGACATGTCGTCGGTATACGCTATCCCGACGACATGTCGTCGCTATAGGGTCAAAAAAAGTTGTCGGGATAGAGTGATATTGTTGTAGTGCATTGGCTGTTAATGATGTCATTAATATTGCAATCAAGTGTAATGGTGCATTTTTACTGTATGGTGTGACTCATAGCAGCAATCTCCTCAGGTGTTGTTTTTGCCATTTTGGCACCAATCTCAACCTTTTGATCTGACTGAGTAGACTTTAACTGTTCTGCAACACGTCTCAAGCCCTCATGTTTTTCATGCTATGCGACACCATTTTCATCAACTCAGGATTAGACATCATCTGTTTTTTCATACCATCATATAACACCAAATAAATTTAGTGAAAATATGCATTAGTGATACAGATCAATGGAAGTAAAAGGTATATCAAAGGGATCTTGAAGGGTTGCGAGTGTTGTTGGGTGATTAAGCAGCTTTGTTGGAACCAAAAACTATTCGCCCAAATATAATTTAAACAATTGGTTTTAGTTGTAGTTCTGAACTCCCAGGTCCTGCAATGTAATCTTAAAAGTTCAGTAAATCTAAGAATTAATAATAAATAGAAGTTCAGAAATTACATTCTATTTATATTCGACCTAACTACTAAGCAAAAATTCTAAAACTGAAAGAAATACATTTCTATAAATAAGAGTTCCACGGTTATATCAGCAACAGTTGATAGATAATTAGCCGTCATATAACAACAGTCAATAAGGCAATGAAGTCCTATATAGCACATTAGAGAAGGCCTGCACTACAATTCACTGTATTGTTTATCATAATTGAGTATTATTAAAAGTAATAGTAAAAGTGACATGTATTGTTTATACTAAGCACACATCAAAAGCACATTTGTTTCTTTTGCATTTACAGTCAGAATTTGTTTTATCAATACACCAAAACTAATAGTACCCAAGCTTCATTCTTTTTCTTGATGTAGAGTAGGCATGTAGAAGATATTAAAACAATAGTAAAATACACCTCCCAAGAAGGAACACTGAAAATATTAAGTTTTTGAAAATGATGTGACTTTAAATGAACACATAGGTTAAGGTCTTAAGGATGGCTAATGTTTTTTAGAATCTAAATACATTTTGGATTTTCAGTACTCAGTTCTGATTCTTTGTTTGATTCTCCATGGCATAGTATTAAACAAGTTAAGGAAATATGTTCTAAAGTTTGTCAGTTCTAAACCACTCATATTCATGGAGTGCATATAGTTATATAGAGTTTATGGATTTGTTTATTTTTTAGATAACTTGTGTTCTAAAAGAAGCCGAATTTACAAATCAAAAGCGTTTCAAGCGGTTTGTCTCGCAAAGCAAAGCTAAATTAGAGGTATTTATCGAAGCTGTAGACAGTTTTAATAGTCACAACTATTTCTATTAAGTGGTTTCATTTCATATTCTATACTTTTAATTTTTGTAGAATCAATTAAGGGACGGCGGTCATGTTATTGCATCTGCAAGGTTGAATGCAAAGCTAAACCATGCAGGGTGGATTGCCGAACAGGTGGGTGGTATCAGGTTCGTCTTTATACCCCTTATTCATATACTGTAGCATATGTCTCTTTTTATATTTACCATTTTATTCCTTGTTTTGCAGCTGTAGCGTCATTTTTCTCTATTTTTTAGGTTAGTCATTAACAATAGAAACAAACAACAAATCAATTGTATCATTGAATAATACAAATAAATAAAGAACTAATGTGTAGTTAGTTTATAAAACAACAAATCAACTGCTTTATGTTTTTATATGGGGAAATGATTCTTTATTGATTTGAGCTTTGTTTATTCTTTGCTTTCACATTTGAATGGAAAGCTTAAATAATTGATTTGAGATAAAAGGTTCATATTTATGTAGTCACACATACGCACAATTAAAAACCTAATTAAACTCCAACTTTTAGTAATCACCTTAAGCCAATCATATGGTTTTGTAATACACCAGCTTAATCACAGTTTATGAATGGAAGTTTCATCAACTAACGATGTTTGTGTACAGATTTATGTTTCAAGTTATGAAGCACAGTGATGTTTGTATGTGATGAAATTATTAAAACGAATTCAAAATTAAACCAAACATATTAGGTAGAAATGTTTGAACGGCACCTTACAAAGTAGAAATCCCCTCTTATTCCTGTGACCAACTTGTATGATCCAGCAACCGTATGAAACCAAAAGAAGGAAATCATAATCCTACTCAGTAACAAATATTTTTGATTCATAAAGCCCAAAATAATAATGTTATAGGAAATACTAAGCAGAATAGGGCATAATTTCCCAAATCAATGTTTTTATGACCAATCATCAGTTCAAATAAGCACACGCCCTGCTAAGCATATCAAGTTCAAGGGTTTAGGTTCCAACTGTAATTGAATAAATGGCATTTTGAATGTTGATCATAAAATCAAGCAAAAAACAAAAACCTAAAATTCACCTAAATTTAACAACATTCCATATGAAACACATTTGTAACCAAGAAAATTAGAAAATATTAATATTAACTGTGGTAGTAATCAGACATACTAAAATAGTAAAATTGTGCGAGACAATTTATATGTAAAGATGCAGGCAAATTCACATGTGGCCAGGTGTTCAGTCTTTAGTTTTTCAGTTAGTTAACTGACTTAGATCTGAGATTATTGTTAAATAGAGTTTAAATAAGGGAATATATATATATATATATATATATATATATATATATATGTATATATATATATATATATAGTTGTTTAATATATAATTGGAATGCCCTCAGTTAACCACATGTTACATGCATGCTTACAAAGATATACCATGAAACAGACATAATTAAAAACCAAAAATGTATTCTGTCCCAAATATATTATATCATTCAAATCTAGCTTTCTTCACATTTTTTATCCATACTCAAGAAATTAGTTAAAAAAATGTTTATTAAGACAATAGAACACAGGCAAATATTACATTACACCATCACTAATTACTATTGCCTATGACAAACCCTAGCTCAAATTCACTGGAGAAAAAAACTATGTTAAATTAGAAAAATAAACAAGATTCATGTTAGTTCTCTAACAACAAGGAAGGGGAAAAACTGTAATTTCCAACTCTGCATCACAGAAAAGCCATAATCAAATAATGGCTCAACATAACATAAGAAGCAGGCTGATAAGCACACGCCCTGCTAAGCATATCAAGTTCAAGGGTTTAGGTTCCAACTGTAATTGAATAAATTGCATCTTGAATGTTGATCATAAAATCAAGCAAAAAACAAAAACCTAAAATTCACCTAATTTTAACAACATTCCATATGAAACACATTTGTAACCAAAAACTTTTAATGACCACTTAAGAGGCACAGTAATCACACTTAAGTTACTCTTAAATTTCTGTAACCTAAACCCTATAAGCATAGATCTGATTCTCAAACATTAAAACATATACTAAGTAGAATATGGCATAATTTCACAAATCAATGTTTTTATGACCAATCATAAGTTCAAATAAGCACACGCCCTACCAAGCATATCAAGTTCAGGGGTTTAGGTTCCAACCATAATTGAATAACATCTTGAATGTTAATCATCAAATCAAGCCACCAAATAGAACTAATAGAAGAAACTGATAAATTGAAAATACAAAGATCCAAATAGAAGAAACTGAATCACAAACTTACCTGCGGTGGTTGTCTGGAGAGGGGGTGCGGAATCAGAAAAATGGCGTTGAAGGGGGGCTTTATGACGACGCAGGCAAACATTGATTGGGTGTTTAAAACCGTGGTCAGTTACAATGATGAATTGCTGGCGGCGAGAGATGAAACGCATATGTGAATTAACTGTACCTGCAAGAGAATTAAACATAGGAGATCGATTCATGTTCGTCGAGGAGGCTAAGACCGGCCGTGAGAAGAGCGAATTCAATAACCTGCATGAGAATTTATTAGAGGGTTTTACAACTTATTATAGGTGGTAAAAGACATATACACCCATTGAATACCTTTTAGCCAAGGTTTAATAGAATGGGTTAAATAGTAATTAATAATGTTTAATTATAAATAGGGGTTAGAAGGTAATTATACCCATTTGAGGCTATGTGAATGTGTACATTATGCAATAAACATGGTACAAAATGTCTTAATTTTTGAAGAAAGTTACATTCTTATCCTTCTAATCCCTATTATATAGTAGTATAGATAAAAAAATAAGAGCTCATTATTTTTCAAATGAATAAAAATATCTAGTCAATATTTGTCTGTTACAATTATTGCCAAAAAACATCCTGTTTAGAGGCTGGTTGCCTGGTTGGTGTAGATGCAAAGACAAAAGTGTGTCATCCATTTGAAATAATCCAACAAAAAGAAAAATTCCAACACGTAATCCAACCACAAGATCCTTATAATCAAACACTATGCATATACATCAAATTCCACCACTAAAATGGCAGCATCAGAAGAGCACATCTACGATCTCTTCGATTCATACTGGTTTCAACATCATATCCTCACAACCAATTCAATTTCCAATATTCAAGAGCATCCAAATGAAGATATAAAGCAAAAGCAGAAATACGAGATTGAAGAATTGACAAGGGCAATGAGTTGCGGAAAGGAAGTGGAGGTGAAAGGTCTACTTAGATTTTGGGCTCATTCTGTTGCTTCTACTGTCAACTAATTTGTAAATTATTGGTTTTTTGGTAAATAATTCGGTCTTTAAAATTTGTTTTTTACACCCAAGATACCAAAGAAAACTTCAAGGGTACGTGCTGTAAAAGATATGGTATACTGTATACATATATACATGTGTCATGGCAGGTGAAGTGCCGCCAAGGAGACGATAGGAGAGGAGAAATGCCGGTGGCGTGGGCTCGACCGCATGTGTGTCCGAGTATGGAGACTGAAACATCCGGCCTCTCGTACCAACAATATTGTCTGCTTTGCCCTGTAAGAGCACACGGATTTGTTTTTGGTTGCCAGGGTGAAAACTTCTCAGGGGTCACCCATCCCTGGATCACTCCCACCCGATCACGCTTAACTGTGGAGTTCTCCTCTCATCCACTAACATTAAGCCCCAAAACGCGTTGTGATATTTGAGACGGGACATTCCTTATGAACCAATAATCTCTTCTGTCCACGGCCGATGTGGGATTTGCCTAAGGTGTTACAGAGACCGAGCGGGATTGTGTGGGGTAGTATTACCCCACGGCACTACTAACAAAAATGAATATGTTTTACGTTATGTTACATATTTTAATCGGGTTATATTATTTTTATTTTTGTATTGTTGGTTGAATTAATGGAGAGGGGTCTTCAAATTAAAAAAAAAACTCCTATACAAATTAGGTAAAGTGCTCTCGTTAGAAAAGTCTCCTCTTTGATCAAGTCATGCCCATTGGTTTACTTTGTATGCGGTACTTTATCTCCTTATAAAGCTTAACATTAACATTTTTTTTATTTTTTTTATTTTTTAACAATTTAATTCCTATATTTTTTAAGATAAATATATCACAACTTACGCTCTGTAGGATTTGAGCTCTCAACCTTTCGATTATGAAGTAAATCGTTTAACCCACTAAAATGTCTCTTTCGTATTTCACCTAGGATAACACCAAAACAAGTGGATCAAATCTAGCAACTTTCTCGTGGCATGAGTCATCCTCAATGATAGAACACAAATTCAAAAGAAGATATAACAATAATGGAGACGAACAAGATCGTGGGGTAATATTACCCCATGGCACTACTAATAAAACGCATGTATTACATTATGTTACCTATTTTAATCGGGTTATATAGATGTAGTATTGTTGGTTAAATAAGATGACTTGTGATTAATAGATAAATTTAAAAAACTCCTAAAATTAGAAGTTTTAATTTGTAACTTCTAAATACATAAAAATTTGTACAGATAATTAGGTAAAGTGATCTTTTTGGTAGGTTCCTCTAATTGATCAAGTTATGGCATGTGTTTTAACTTAATTCCTAAGGTTTCTAGAAGAGTGCCTAAAGTAATACTTTAGAATAAGAAAAGTAGCTTGATGAGAAACCATCCATGAGCCTCAGACGACGACTTCACAAAAGGCTAAATGCACTCAGGCGTTGGGGTATACTTTACCCACAAGGGAGCAGGGCTGACGTGGTCAAGCGGCACCATCAAGGAACACAACGCTGTGCTTAGCAGCGCCCCAAATGGTCACCCCCCCGCAGGGTGTTAGCGTCGAACGATGAAATCCTCCATGACGGTTATAAAATTTAAAAAAAAAACTATTTTTTTTATTTTATAAATCTCATACTCAACGTCGTATTAATATCCCTAAAACTATGTATTTTACACTTCAATATTTCTAAAAAAAATTTAAAAAAATTGTTTGTATCAAGATGTCGTCGTTGTTGTCATCATCATCATCGGGCGAGACCGGAAGATTTTTTATCACAACAAATATAGCAGTTGCAACCCAAAGTTCAACTAATGAAGCTAAAAGTTTACGTCCAAGAAAAAGTAAAACTCGTTTAAATTGAGATCGTGAAGTTCCATATATACAAGCATTTAGTTGGTGACTACTTTGTTGATGATGCCGCATATGGTGAGAAATTGTTCAAATGGCCCATAGATAATGATTTGGAGAGCGGTATCTCATTTTTCAGATTATCATGGGAAAAAAGAGGTAGAATGGGTTTTACTCTGCAAAAGTACAGAACCGCACTGTCAAATAGCATACAACACCACCACCGACTCATGAGATGGGTATTTGAAGATGTCCTAGAAACCTCTGAGAAAGTATGTATAATTTCTCTAAAGGTGACATTAAGCTTAACGAAAAACCAATTTTTGCGTAAATCGAAGCGGAATGACATTCAACAATTACATGAAGCGCATGTATCGAGACATGGCTTTTTCTGAAATGCTTGGCAACATTAATTTACACACTAGGAGTGGAGTAATTGCTCAATACATGTGAGGTGATCATCCACACATGACGATATTGCTAGAAGTCGTGGTGCCACACGATATATGGTTTTGACATGCATTCTTTGGTGTTTTCGGTTCTAATAATTAATCACATCAATGTTCTTCATTTGTCTCTGATATTTAACGACAACATAAACGGAGTAGCATCGACTCTTCTTTTGAACTTCCAAGAGTTTAATACAAGCATGGTATTATGTTGCTGACACCTCAATATTTTACACTTGACAAATTGTTCACATCTCCACAATATAAGACACGAGAAACATTCAAAGCAGCATAAGAAGTGGCAAGAAATGATGTGGAACGAACATTTGGAGACCTTAAGCAACGTTAATGCATACTATATTACATAATATGATTTTAGAAGACGAAGGTTGAGCGATTTATCAGTATGATGAAAACGATATTCAACCTTCTTTTAGCCTAAAAGAAATTGATATCGAACAAAAGGAGATTGATATTTAGTAATATCGTAACCGAGATACACATTTAAACCTTCGCTCATATTTGCTGGACCATATTTACGTAACTCGAAAACCTGCCGAACACTAGATATTTAGATTTTTTACTTTTATGTTTTTTTCAATATGAAGCAATGCCTTTTAAATTACTATTTTACAAAATAATTGCATACATTAAGGCTAAGTAGAAACTTTCTTTTTTGCTTTCAAGGTTAGTGGAAACTTTTAAAAGCTTAGTTGCCATTATTGATCTAGCACTATGAACTTTTTCAAGATATA
The DNA here is from genome assembly GCA_023525975.1 of Smallanthus sonchifolius. Taxonomy (NCBI): domain Eukaryota; kingdom Viridiplantae; phylum Streptophyta; class Magnoliopsida; order Asterales; family Asteraceae; genus Smallanthus; species Smallanthus sonchifolius. Next base: position 11,362,707 of record CM042028.1, on the reverse strand, counting down.
TTTTCTATTTAACGTAATTATATTTTGTGGACGTATCCGTGATTTTGTAAGTTATTTTATAATAGTGATTTGATAAATTAGACAACTCTATAATGTATAAGGTAATATATATGATTAAAAATGAAGAGGAAAAACTTGATATAAAAACTAAGAGAATGGGTATATTTCAAATGAATAATAACATATGTTGAATATTTCGTGGCTTTTGTTAAAAAAATACAAAAATATCTCTTTCATTTATTCCAAAAAATCCTGTTTATAGGCTACTTGCCTGGTTGGTGGGGATGCAATAAACAAAAGCGTCTCATCCGTTTGAAATAATCCAAAAGAAAGAAAAATTCCAACACGTAATCCAACATTCAAGTCCTTATAAATCAAACACCATATACATCAAATTCAACCACTAAAATGGCAGCACCAGAAGAACGCATCTACAATCTCTTTGATTCATACTGGTTTCAACACCATATCTTCACAAACAATTCGATTTCCAAAGTTGAAGAGCATCCAAATGAAGATTTAAAGCAAAATGAGAAACATGAGATTGAAGAATTGACAAGGGCAATGAGTTGTAGAAAGGATGTGGAGGTGAAGGGTCTACTTAGATTTTGGGCTCATTCTGTTGCTTCTGCGGTCACCTAATTCTCCCACTTTTTACAATTTTTTGTTAGTATTTTTTTTGGGAAATAATCAGGTTTTAGAACTCTTTTTTGTACACAAGATACAAAAGAAGACATTTTAGAAGCTTCAAGGGTTCGGTAAGAAATCTAGTATACATACATACATACATACATACATCTAGCATGGCAGGTGATATGCGACCGAGGAGAGGAGAGGAGACGGTGTTGGTGGTTCGGTCGCAATTATTTGCTTGAAATAGCATATATGTCCGGGTTTGTATTACCTATTTTAACGTTTGGGTTGTGTAAGATGAGTTGTGACTGGTGTTGAGGTGACTTAAATATATCATAACTTCTAAAATTAGGGGTTTTGATTAATTGTAATGTCTAAATACATAATAACTATACAAGTAATTAGATATAGTGCTTTTCTTAATCTCCTCCTATTGATCAAGTCATACCATGTGTTTACTTTATTCGTATGTGTTGCTCGAAGCACCGTGTAAAGTACTACTCCGGAATAAGAAAAGATTAAATCTAGCTAGTTTTGGTAATGTTCATGATGAAGAATTGGTTATTGGGTATGTAGATGTTGATTTTAGTCATTTTACAAAAGACCAAGACCTTGAAAAAGGGTGGTTATTAGTGGTTCGGTATTTCAAGTTTTTTTGAAGCCTACTTAGTTGGAAAGCAAAATTAGAACATATTCTAGCCTTGTTAACTTCGAATGCAAAGTATATAGCTTTTACTAAAGCAGTGAAAGAGGTCGTATGGCTAAACGGGTTTGTGAATGGACTTGGGGTGAAAGAGGTCGTATGGCTAAACGGGTTTGTGAATGGACTTGGGGTTAATATCAAGGGTTCTTTAATCTTATGTAATCACTAGGGTGCCATACCTCTATCAAAGATGTATCATGAAAGCACAAAACATATCAATGTTGGGTTAAATTTCATAAACGGATGTCATCAGCTCAAAGGTAAGAGGTGAGAGAGGATCTTAAGTGAGAAGATTGTATTTGTTTTCATTCTCAATTTCTCTATGATCATTTGATCAATTCAATAAGAAGTCGTTAGTCGTTGGTGGTTACTTTCTTCATAAATCATGTTTTGGATTCTTCATTTGTTGTACGAGGTGAATGAATTTCATGATTCATTTTCAACCTTGCCTAAACACGTTACCTTTGTTTCAATATATCTTCAAAGGTAAAATCAAGAAAATCAAACAATCTTCCTTCTGGTTACGGGTAAAGCGAGTAAACATCTAGAGTGAATTTTGTAAGGCATTCGACACCAAACCATACGGGTGTATCTCTTGAAAGTTTCTGAATCCCTTTCTTCCACAACTTACGATAGCGTACATAACCCTTAGTCTAATCACATGTTTTTAATCGGAGAAGTAATCACGTTATTAAAACTATAATTTCGTTCTTCATTCTTAAATCATTATATGTTAATTGAACAATCATGTTAGTTCAACAATCAAATTAACATTATATGTGAGTCCCAGTTTAAACCAAGTATGGTACATACATGCTTGTCCGACAAAACAAGCACACGAGGATGTCGTGCCTAAGTAGCAATGCATAATAACTTAGGGAAGTGTTAATTTGGTGGTGAACAGGGTTATGTTCATGTACAAAATCTATATATAGGAACAAATCAACTTTATCTTTGGTGGTTGAGGAACATAAATTATGTTGGATGGTTGAAAAAAGATTTTGTGGGTGGTGTGTGTAACATCCCGAAATTTAATAAACTCAAATAAACGAGAGAACGGTCAAGACTAACAAAACAAGGTAAAAAGAAAACCCGCGGGCTTGGCCCAGGGCCGGCCCATGGGCCGTGGGCAAGGGGGGGCCTCAACTCAGCTACAACACCACAGCCTTTCTCCACTTTCACCATTTTTCGTAAGATTGTAGAGAGAGAGAGAGTGAACCGAGTCTAGAGAGAGAAAGCAAAGGAAACGGCTCAAAAGCTCGGGAATCATCACTCTCCATCTCAGGAACGTTTAGCAACGAAAAGAAGACGAAAACAGATCCACTAACACCCACCTAACTCGGAGCTCCTAAGTATCCTTCGGGAACCGCTCATCAGGTGAGTTCTATATGCCCCCTACGTGTTACGTGCAAATGATTTTAAATGATTTTGGGGCTGAAGTGTATACATGATATGAATGAATGTTATGTTATGTGTTATATGACAATGCCTGATAAGTTATATGTATGACAGATATGCTTATGAACAAAGATACATAGCAAGTATGTTATGAATTATGTATGAAAGTATGATATAACACAAAAGAATGAAATCGTGCTTTATATATATACTATATACTGCATGTTATGAATATATGTGAATGTTATGGACGCTTCGATGCTAACGACTACTACGGTAGACGGAGGACCATGTGACTATCATGCAACCGGGACATAATCGTTCCTTCATCAGCTAGGACGTATGAAAGGAAATCAATGGACGATCGAAGCAAATGCCTTATCAATGATAAGTAGAACGGTTGCATGAATAATAGTTCGCATGGGAAACGGATGCTTTCGGGAAGACGGGCGAAAGGACGGACTACGACGGTAGACACGGTAGACGGACGGCCAAAGGTTGCCGGACGTTAATGAAGGACAGACTACTTCGGTAGACACGGTATGAATTACGGCCTACGACGGTAGGACAGAGCGTCTGTCTTTGTGACTTACGCAATCAATGACGGGTTGATCACCCTTATGTGTATGACCAATGAATGTTCAATGAATGCATATGCACCTATTCGCGTGTATATTCAATGTATGTTCACTGAAATAATGATATATATATATATATATATATATATATATGTATATATATGAATCAATGATGCGAATGAATGACTCACGTTATACCTAATGCTTTAATCTAGAACTCACCAGCGTTAGCTGACTTTTAGTATACATTTCAGGTAACAAGAGGAAGGGTCGTGCGAAGGCGTGATGGCTATCCTGCATGAGACTGACATCCCAATTTAAATTATGTTAAGACAATGTTTATGTTCTAAATGCTAAGACTTCCACTGTTTTGTACTTGAATGATGAATGTTTTCGCTAGGTTTTGAATGTTTTAAATGTTATAGTTCGGTATCAATGGCTATGTTTATGAGTAAATCCAACGAGTGAGGTTTTCCTGAAAGAGGGGCCTTAGAAGTTGGTATCAGAGCAATAGTTTGAGAGATTCATATATCCCTAAATGTCTGGACTCAAGCTGATAATGGGACCAACGCACGGATGTCAGTCTGGGTAGCCAATGCCGACGCCAGCATAGTAAGTAAGTACTAAAGTTAATGCCTGTAAATAGGAATAGATGCCTTAACTTAGAACGCTTAGATGTCATTGTCACTACTGATGTGAAGAGTTTCGAACCCGAAAAGCAAAGCAAATTATTAATCACAAACCGGTCACTGTAATTAAGAATTTACCTTACTCGTATTGTTCAAAACTATGATCTGAAGGAATGACATTGATTTATACCCTTTTACTTATTAGGAAATCTAGAAAACTATGGCTCGTAGAGGAGGAACTGGACGCCGAGGCGGTCGCACTAGCCAAGCCGGTAGACCACCATTGAACCAAAGACGTAATGATGAGGAAAGCGTGCACAAAGAACGTACTGAGAGTGTGCACGAAACTAATGTGACTCCACCGGGTGAAGGCAACGAAGGATCTCTACGACTGGAACCCGAAGTTAGGGATGCTATTGCTCGTGAGGTTGTACTAACTCTAAAGAACGTATTGCCTGATCTATTATCTGAGGCACTGAAGAAGAGCAAGGAAGAGGAAGAAAAGAACCATGAGGAAAAAGTTTATGATAGTGATGGGGATGAGGTAACTGTGGTACTGAACACCCGAGGGTGTACCTACAAGGGGTTTAAGGACGGTGACCCGCCCAAGCTTGATGGGAACAAGGATTCGGTGGCTACGTTTGAATGGATTGAGAGGATGAACGGAGTAATCAACATAAGCAAATGTCGACCTGACCAGGCTGTGAAGTATGTGGCTCACTTTTTCACCAACGAGGCACTGAGTTGGTGGAGGAACATTCAAAGGACTAAGTCGCCAAACGCTCTCAAAAGGATGACTTGGGAAGATCTGAAAAAGCTGATAATCCAAAAGTTCTGTCCCCAGAACGAGATAGATCGGGTAGAGAATGAGTTTCTGAACTTCAAGGCTGGCAACAAGACTCATCGCCAGTACACTTCTAGATTCAATGAGCTGGCTCAACTGGTACCCCACCTGGTAGAGACTGAAGAGCGATTGATTAAGTACTACGTCAAGGGCCTGCCACAAAGGGTCCGTGTTCATGTTAAAGCCAACCTACCCTCGACCTTCGAGTCAGTAGTAAATCTGAGTGGGATCGTCTACGACGACTATGCAAATGAGGACCCGGCACCTGAGACACAGAAGAGGAGGTGGGAAAATCCGTCTAGGGGAACTGGAAAGGGAGTTGTCACAACTGAGACTAAGAAGCCGAGAATTAAGGAGGGCGAAAATTGCCTGAAATGCGGGAAACAACACCGCGGTGAATGTTTGGCTGGCTCTACGATATGCTACCGATGTGGGAAGGCTGGGCACTACTCGAAAGATTGTAGGGGTAATGCCAAGCGCCAAAACTGTGGCGTGTTTGGGCATGCAACTACGGATTGCAGGAAGACCGGACCATCTGGTTCGGGAAAGGAAAAAGAGCATGAACAGCCTAAGACTAGGACCCGAGCCTATGCCTTAACTGAGGAAGAAGCAAGAGGAAACCCTGATGTCGTGTCAGGTACGTTCCTAGTTAATGATGAACATGCTGCTATTCTGTTAGACTCCGGTGCTAGTAAAATTAGACTGCACAATCACAAACCTCGTAATGGCCTTTAGCGTAGAAACTTCTGTTGGTAGAAACTCAGTAGTCATCCGAATGACTGACGTTTGCATGATAGAAATAGAGGGTCATAAGTTCCCGTCTAAATTGTACCTTCTAACCTTAGGAGGATTTGACATAGTGTTGGGCAGGGATTGGTTAGCTGCCAACGAAGCACAAATTGTATGTAAACGAAAGATGATACATCTCAAAGCCACTAACGGTAGTCCGATTACGGTTTATGGTGATCGGAATCACACGATGCCAAATGTCATCTCGATGATCAAGGCCGAAAGCTACATGAGGCGCGGTTGTGAAGCTTATCTGGCATATGTTATTGATGATAGAATAAAAGTGAAAGAGCTCAACGATGTACCCGTTGTGTGCAACTTTTCAGAAGTGTTCCCAGAGGATCTACCTGGCTTGCCGCCCGATCGGGAAATAGAATTTCAGATTGACTTACTGCCAGGAGCTGAGCCCGTTGCCAAAGCACCTTACCGATTGGCTCCGTCAGAAATGAAAGAATTAATGACTCAACTTGAAGAATTGACAGAGAAAGGATTTATCCGACCGAGTATCTCACCATGGGGCGTTCTAGTATTATTTGTAAAGAAGAAAGATGGCAGCATGCGCATGTGCATCGACTACCATGAATTGAACAAACGAACAGTAAAGAACAAGTACCCACTGCCTAGAATAGACGATCTTTTTGATCAACTACAAGGCGCGAGTTGGTTCTCGAAGATCGATCTTAGGTCGGGTTACCATCAATTGAAAGCAAGGGAGGAGGATGTACCGAAAACCGCATTTCGCACGCGTTATGGACATTATGAGTTCCTCGTAATGTCCTTCGGACTAACCAATGCCCCTGCATCGTTTATGGATCTAATGAATAGAGTGTGCCGACCAATGTTGGATCGGTCAGTAATAGTTTTCATAGATGACATCCTTATCTATTCATAGAACGAAGGTGATCACCACTGTCACCTGAGGGAAGTATTAGAAGTTCTGAAGGAGGAAAAGTTGTATGCAAAATTCTCCAAATGCGCGTTCTGGCTCAGGGAAGTCCATTTTCTAGTTCATATCATAGACCCAAACGACATTATGGTGGATCCTGCAAAGATCGAAACAGTAAAAGGTTGGAACATCCCGAAAACGCCAACTGAGATACGAATTTTTCTTGGATTGGCAGGATACTATCGGAGATTCATTCAGGATTTCTCAAGAATAGCCTCGCCGCTGACAAAGCTGACACGTAAGGAAGTGAAGTATGAATAGGGTCCAACCCAAAATAACGCATTCGAAGAATTGAAGACACGACTAACCCAAGCTCCCGTCTTGACCTTACCTGAGGGAAAGAAGACTTGGTAGTCTACTCTGACGCTTCAGGTCAAGGATTGGGTTGTGTACTTATGCAACGAGGAAAGGTAATTGCTTATGCCTCGCGACAGTTAAAGATTCACGAAGTTAACTACCCGACTCACGACCTAGAGTTGGCGGCGGTAGTTTTCGCATTAAAGATATGGAGGCACTATTTGTACGGAGTTAAATGCACCATTTACTCCGACCACAAGAGTCTGAAGTACTTTTTCGAGCAAAAGGAATTAAACATGAGACAACGAAGGTGGTTGGAGCTACTGAAAGACTACGACTGTGAAATAATGTACCATCCAGGCAAGGCAAATGTAGTGGCTGACGCCTTAAGCAGGAAAGAAGAATCAAAACCTATTCAAATCAAAGCATGTTAGTTGATTATAACACCGGATATAATGAATGAAATAGCGAAAGCACAGGAAGAAGCATTGTTGGAGAGGAATGTGAAAAGGGAAAGAATAGTAGGGCAACAGGGTAATCTAGAAACCAACGTGTACGGTGTACGAACTCGTTTTGGCCGGATGTGGATACCTAAGATTGGTGAACTTAGGGCCAAGATCCTTGATGAGGCCCATAAGTCTCGCTACTCTATCCACCCTGGGACGAACAAAATGTACTAAGATCTAAAGAAAGAACACTGGTGGCCTGGCATGAAGAACGATGTGACCGAATATGTGGGCAAGTGCCTAACTTGTTCTCTGGTTAAAGCCAAACACCAGAAACCATGCGGTAAAATGCAACCTTTGCCGATACCGGAATGGAAGTGGGAAGAGATCACAATGGACTTCGTTACCAAGCTACCGCGAACAGTTAAAGGCAATGATACCATTTGGGTGATCTTCGACCGCTTGACGAAAAGTGCTCACTTCTTACAAATACGTGAGGCTTCCTCGTCTGAGAAGTTAGTAGAGATATTCATCAAGGAAATCGTAAGCAGACATGGTATGCCATTAACGATCGTGTCAGATAGGGACACTCGATTCACATCAAGGTTTTGGAAGAAATTCAACGACTCGATGGGTACTAAACTAAATATCGGCACCGCTTACCACCCTCAAACAGATGTTCAATCATAAAGGACCATTCAGACCTTAGAGGACATGCTCCGGGCTTGTATCATTAATTTCGGTGGGAGTTGGGATAGCCACCTGCCATTGGCAGAGTTTTCGTATAACAACAGCTATCACGCAACCATTGGCATGCCACCATTTGAGATGCTGTATGGAAGAAGATGTCGAACCCCGGTCTGTTGGGGGGAAATTGGACAAAAAGACTTTGCCAGTCTCGAAGTGGTCAAGGCTACTTCAGAGAAGTTTGACCAGATAAAAGCTCGAATGAAAGCCGCTAAAGACAGACAAAAATCATACGCGGATAAGAGAAGAAGAGATTTATAGTTTCAAGTAGGGGACATGGTACTACTGAAAGTATCGCCTTGGAAAGGAATTATCCGATTCAGAAAACGTGGCAAATTAAGTCCATGGTTTGTCGGACCTTTTAGAATCTTAGCAAGAGTTGGAAAAGTTGCTTAAAGACTGAACCTACCCGACGAGCTCAAGGGAATTCATCCTACATTCCACGTGTCGCATCTACGTAAGTGCCTTGCCGACGACACGGCTCACATACCCTATGACGAGATCGAAGTGGATAATAGTTTGAACTATGTAGAAGAACTAGTAGCTATCATAGACCGAGCTGAAAAACGACTACGCAATAAGTCAATTCCTTTAGTCAAGGTACAATGGAAACACAGAAAAGGTTCAGAAGCTACGTGGGAGAAAGAGGACGAAATGAAATAACTATATCCTCAATTGTTTAACTAGTAATGAGTTTCGAGGACGAAACCCCTTTAAGAGGGGTAGACTTGTAACATCCCGAAATTTAATAAACTCAAATAAACGAGAGAACGGTCAAGACTAACAAAACAAGGTAAAAAGAAAACCCGCGGGCTTGGCCCAGGGCCGGCCCATGAGCAGTGGGCAAGGGGGGAGGCCTCAACTCAGCTACAACACCACAGCCTTCCTCCACTTTCACCATTTTTCGTAAGATTGTAGAGAGAGAGAACCGAGTCTAGAGAGAGAAAGCAAAGGAAACGGCTAAAAAGCTCGGGAATCATCACTCTCCATCTCAGGAACGTTTAGCAACGAAGAGAAGACGAAAACAGATCCACTAACACCCACTTAACTCGGAGCTCCTAAGTATCCTTCGGGAACCGCTCATCAGGTGAGTTCTATGTGCCCCCTATGTGTTACGTGCAAATGATTTTAAATGATTTTGGGGCTGAAGTGTATACATGATATGAATGAATGTTAAGTTATGTGTTATATGGCAATGCCTGATAAGTTATATGTATGATAGATATGCTTATGAACAAAGAAACATAGCAAGTATGTTATGAATTATGAATGAAAGTATGATATAACACAAAAGAATGAAATCGTGCTTTATATATATACTATATACTGCATGTTATGAATATATGTGAATGTTATGGACGCTTCGATGCTAACGACTACTACGGTAGACGGACGACCATGTGACTATCATGCAACCGGGACATAATCGTTCCTTCATCAGCTAGGACGTATGAAAGGCAATCAATGGACGATCGAAGCAAATGCCTTATCAATGATAAGTAGAACGGTTGCATGAATAATAGTTCGCATGGGAAACGGATGCTTTCGGGCAGACGGGCGAAAGGACGGACTACGACGGTAGACACGGTAGACGGACGGCCAAAGGTTGCCGGACGGTAATGAAGGACGGACTACTTCGGTAGACACGGTATGAATTACGGCCTACGACGGTAGGACAGAGAGTCTGTCTTTGTGACTTACGCAATCAATGACGGGTTGATCACCCTTATGTGTATGACCAATGAATGTTCAATGAATGCATATGCACCTATTCGCGTGTATATTCAATGTATGTTCACTGAAATAATGATATATATATATATATATATATATATGAATCAATGATGCGAATGAATGACTCACGTTATACCTAATGCTTTAATCTAGAACTCACCAGCGTTAGCTGACTTTTAGTATACATTTCAGGTAACAAGAGGAAGGGTCATGCGAAGTCGTGACGACTATCCTGCATGAGACTCATCAAAAGGAACTAGTGGGCAAATTCTGTTGCTAGTTTATTAAATTTACTCATTAATTTATATAAATTAACTGTAAAACTTCTCAACAAAGATATGGACAAGTAATATTAGTTTCAAAACATTGCCATAAAGTTTACTCCTTATGAAATATTTTTACAGGTTCGAGAAATACCTTGTATTGTCGTTCTCCGGTTGAGTTTAATTTTAGCATGATCATTTTCTACTAACTTCATTAATTACATATATACCCAGCTCAAAATTTTGTTTACGTATATCGCTTCATTAATTACATATATACCCAACTAGATGATGAAATCGATCAGAAGCGACGCTGGATGTTGGAATCGATCGGAAGCGAGAATCAGAAGGTTAAGGTTAGGATCAATGGAATAAGAATAGCCGTATTTCTTGTAAGGTTAAAAGGCTAATTTTATAAAAGAGATGTGTATATGTAATTTAAGTTTTGGGTTGGGTATATATGTAATTAAGGTTGAAAATACGGGGATATATGCAATTCTATCTTATTAATTTCGGATGGTGATGAACATTAAAGCTATTATTTTTTTATTAATAAACTTTTTTATATAAAAAAAGACTCTCTGTCCTGATGGTTAGAGTTCTTTGCTTCTAAAGATATTGTCGTTGTCTTGGATTCGACTCCCACACCAATTGGTTTTTACTTTATTAAATATAAAGCCCATACAAAAACTTGAGAGGTTTTGATCATAAGAATCCACGCCCAAGTTTAGTTTCTGGGTCCCGGCCTGTTGTGCATGCGTCTTATTACGTGAGCTTCATCTAATTTGTTTTCCTTAAATTTTTTTGTGTTTTTATTTTTAAAAATATTCGTCTTACAAAGGTCAAGAGCAATTACTTTTTCTTTTAATATTAATGTTATAATAACATTTGTTTCTCATAGGCTGTCAATAGTTGACCACCTTGAGAAGGCAAACTTGCTACCGAAGATTGAAGAGTAAGAACCTTAGTAGTAAGTGATCAAGCAACGTTTGACGTCAATACCAGATATTTATCTCCCTCATTCAAATTAAATGAATCTTTGGGAATAGATGCAACCGCGCGCAGGCCCAACACCCTCTAGTGCACCACGTCCCTTGGTTTTTTGGCGCCTGGGATTCCTAGTTGATGAAGAAGCCTCAAAAGAATCAATTCTTACACTTTTTGTTGCCTTGGTTGGGATCTTTGATTCTTAGATATGTTCCCAATGTCCTAAGAGGTAGTTTAGGAACTCTCTATAGTGTAAGCCCCTTCCAAAATAGTTAACGTATCCCACTTCTATTGACTGTCCTCATGAGAACCTGGGATAGATGCCGCTCCACCCGAATCAGTCAACACATTAGCAATTGATGTAGTTTCTATGGTCTCTTGAATAAAATCCCATAGCCGGTGTCTTCCTTTTCATTTTCCACTCAAGAACTTACAGAACGTTCATCCAGAAAGGTGTTCCATTACTAGGTTTAGTAACATTTCATATGATGTCTTTTCATGATTTTTTTTACAATAAGAACATTGTTTTGGACATCACAAGCAGTATTCACTTCTTCTACCCAGAAGGTCATAGAGCTTAGAGTCAGCTAAGATAGATATTGCGGCCTTAATTAGTGTCATATTTCCCATTTCAACAACTCTATTCTACTGAGGAGTTATGGGAGTACTATATTGTCTATCAATGCCCCTTTTATTGCAAAATGAGATCGGTTTGAGTTCTTGAACTCAGTCCAATGATCACTTCACATGATCTTCACACTTGTGTTATTCTGATTTTCTATATTAACAAGAAAATCTTCAACGTCTCTATTATTTCATCTTTTATTCTCAAGATGAAGATCCAAGTGTACGTAGAAAAATCATCATTAATAACGAACAATATGATTTCTTTCCAATACACATTACACTTATGGGTCCAAACAGATCCATATGTAGTAATTGATAAGGTGATGAAATTTGTTTTATCTCTTTTGGTCTATGGGACCCATTGTGTTGTTTTCCTTCTAGACATGAAAAGTAGTGGTCAATACGAGTAAACTCTTTGTTAGGCAATCCTCTGACTAAATCCTTTTTAACCAACTCATTCATAGTATCAAAGTTTACATGACCTAGTCTCCTAGGCCATAGATATGACTCATAACTAGATGCCTTTGATATGAAACATGATACATGACATTCTAGGGATGCATTGTTCATATAAAGGACATATACATTCTAGATATGACACACAATTAGATGCCTTTGATATAAAAATGATTTAAAACAATCTTAAATCCATTTCCCAAGACTTGAAACCCGTTTTTTTGTGAACAACACAACATCATCTTTGTCACAGGTTTGAGAGACACTTAAGAAGTTAAACCCATGTGTTTAACAAAGTTAACCTCTATAGTTTGTAACAATTCCCTCACCACTAGTGATGCCACTTTGGCAATCATTACTAAAGGCAAGATAGCCGCCATTGCATGATGTGAAGTTATGAAGCAATGAGCCATTGCTTGTCACATGTCGGGAGCATCCACCAGCTACATACCACTGATATCTTCAATCCATGATACCCCTACATGCACAAATAAGTTAGTTAGATTTAGGAACACAAGCTATTGTAGCCTTGGGTTTGGTATCTAAACTAGTGTAAGAAAACTGTTTGAGCTCTTCGTGCCCTTGAGTTTTTACTGATGCGGGAGCATTTATGCTAGTTTTTGTGAACATATTTCATACAAAATGAATTAGTGATAAATACATTTGGAGTAACCTTAGTTTCTACCGAATTCCTCTTTTCAGTAGTAACTTTGACAGTCTTCTGCTTGGTTTCCGCCGACATCTTTTTCTTGTCGGTAATAACCTTTGTTTATACCGCTAGGGCTCTCACCTTAGTGGTAGTAATTTTTACTTTACCTTAATTAACCCTTTGATTATTTTGATTATTAAAACTTCTTGGAAACTTGTTCAAAGGATTATAATAACAATGCTATGAACATGATTGGTCTTTGTACAGGTAAGACATCTTTTAACCTTTTTAGATTAATCAAATGTTTTTTAAGATGATCTATGTGAGCTTTCGAGATGAACTTTCTATCTCGGTGTTTTTCTCTATGGTTTTGCACGAGAGATCTGTGCTTTTTCTAAAGATTTTTTTCTTATCGTTAGGCCTACGAGTGTAAATATCAAAAACCTGTCTTTTTGATTGAAAACCTAATCCATTTTTTTCATTGTTTTCTGTAGGTAAAGATTGTTTTAAATCATTTTTAGGTTTTGACATCTTCATGTTCTTTGAAATAGGCTCTCTTGTGCTTGAAGATCCTTCATTAATTGGAGTGTGAGTGGTATATTAGGTTTTAAAGTTGATGTACCGATTGTTTTGTACGTAATGAGATAAACTCGCTGGTTCTGAATCACAATTGTTGAAGTTCAAATCTCTATTTGAACTGCCATCACTTGCATTAATTTTAAGGAACTTTCTCTAGTAGAAGGAACTTTCGACAGTAAGTATTGTTGCTGCATGACTTGGACTAGGAAAAACGGGATATGATGTAGCCTTCCTCACTCTGCAGTCTTTGGCAAATGACCCGTCTTCTACCATCGATAGCATCTTACTTTGCTCTTGTCAAGACCAATCTTTGATCCTTTACTCTATGTGGGAAATGCATTCATGTTCTCTGATAAAACCTCTTTGCCCTCAAGCAGAGCATAACTACGTGTTGAACAATATATATCTCACCCAAATCATCTGGATGGAAGTGTTCTAGATCTTCAACCATAAAAGTTGTATTTTCTAGTGCTCGAGCCACAAATACTTTCATTGCTCCTATGAAAAATGGACTAGTAACATAGTATGTTGAAGAAGGTACTTGTGTAAACTGATCATCATGTGGATTAAAAACTGATGTTGTGTCAGGCATATACTCTTCAATCTGTTTTGAGCCATTATGCACTCTCTTGTCTTGAATTATTTCGAACTCATATGTTCTTAGAATCCCATGAAGTTCAGTGAGTGAGAGAGTAGAAATATTGTGGTTACCCCTAATAACCAAAGTGTATATTGTCCACTGGGAGGATGTGATTTGTTGAACTTCCGAATAATGTGCTTATATTCAATCTTGGCAGACTTGAGTTCACTTATTAATAAGTGAACCGCTCAAACTATTAACACATAGTCTCTGTAGTTATGTGAGCAAATGCTTCATACTGCTGCAATAGTAACTCTGCCCAATTCTCCCAATGCCTGAGCACTCCCCTCAAATTTGTTAGAAAAGCCTTCCCATAATTTCTTAACAATTTTTCAATGCAATAACCTTGATAAATTTCATTTGGCAAATCCATTGTAAGTACACCCAGTGCTTTGTCATCTACATCAATCCTCTTTATGTCTTCCTTAAATTATTTTAAGGCTCCAAACCCGAGTAACCTCGCTTGTTGGATTTACTCATAAACACATAGTGAATTAAACCTTGAAATAGAATTAAAGCAGCCGAATCATCATTCAAGTTACAAGTTGTCTTAAACGTAGCGGAAGCAATGTTTTAAACATAAATATCCATAACATAATTAAACGGGATGCCAGTGTCATCGCTTGGGTAATCTCTCAGCGCAAGCTCCGCATCCATCGTTTAAAGCATCTACACTTAACCTGAAAGCATACTAAAAGTCAGTTACGCTGGTGAGTTCTAATTTTTCATAAAACATTATGGATCAAAAATGTTTTGCCAGAATCATTACATTCATCAATCATAAATAAAATCGTACATAAAATGCAATAACATTAAACATAAATCATTCACGTCAAATCTGCGCCTTTTCATAACCGTCAATTCCTTTAGGCATTACTCGAGATTAATCGAGGCCCAATGGCTGTCCAGGATGCCCGGTCTCATCCAGAATCCTAACCTAGACAGAATCACGCCCCACCGTGATAGTAACATAAAAGCTCGTGTGCATCCCCACGACATTTACAGGTTAACTAATCCCGTCGTCCGTTCCAGTTGTACAACCGTTTGCTAGCCACAAAGGCTACTGTATAGGTATAGCAAATCTTCATGTCTAGGACGCCTAGTCTTATTTTGATTCCCCACCTAGACACAGTTTCAATCATCGCATTTGTTCCCGAAAGAACCGTTAGCAGATTTGACTTACATCATAACATTCGTTCATTCGTAAAATCGTTTAGTTAAAGCATTGTACGTTTTATTAAAACATCTTTCGTTCAAAACCTTTCATAAACATTTAAGGCAAAACATTTCATAAATCCTTTCGTAAACGTTCATTTCATAAATATTTCGTAAGTATGCGATCAGTCTTGAAAACATAGTAAAACTCATAAAAAGGGACATATAGAACTCACCTGATTGTCGGTTAATTACTCCAAACAACAAGTCTAAGCTGGGTCACATGACAATGATCTGCATAAGAGTTACCACGCAAAAACTATCAAATCTTACTAGCATTGCTACAGTGTCACCGGACCCACAAGTGTCGCCAGGCACACAAGGGTTGCCAGAACTTGCGTTCCGGACTTGGCGTTGCTCTACCAATGTCACTAAAGATCATTGGCGACACTCTTATCATTGGAAACCTTGGGTTTCACGCCACTCCCCCCTTTTTACAACCCGTCATGTGTCACCATGAGCATTTGGTGACACTCCCAGTGTCGCCTGATGAACACGAGTTTCAAACAGGCTCGCTATCGATCCAAGTTTGTAACTTTTTACGCCTAAAACGTTTGTTTAATTTACTTCCATGAAGCCAGATCTAGGCTTTAAACCTCATATTACATGTAAAAATCCTTACTTTGAGTTCAAAACCCTAGTTTTTACCCATAAACCCATTTAAACAGAAAATCAGAGGTCTTAGGTTCGATCTTTACCTTGAATCAGACGTTTCTTCGTAGACTTGAAGCTTCTTTCTTTCTCTCTCTAAAACACCCACTCTCTAGCTCAAGGATGAAGATGATGCAAATGAGAGGGTTTGGGGGTTGATTAGTGATGTCGCCCAGACGGTCTATATAAAAACTAACTAAACCTAACCTAGACTCCTAAGTAATAAATGGAAAACCTATGAACTAGACCGCACTGACAGGCAAGTGTACCTATCGAGTGTAGCACAGTTTAATGGTAA
The DNA here is from genome assembly GCA_023525975.1 of Smallanthus sonchifolius. NCBI lineage: Eukaryota > Viridiplantae > Streptophyta > Magnoliopsida > Asterales > Asteraceae > Smallanthus > Smallanthus sonchifolius. The sequence continues at coordinate 11,346,598 of CM042028.1, read as the reverse complement.
ACCGGATTATCAAACCCTAGAGACACCGAATACTAATACTAGACTTTGACTCGGACTAAAGATTGATGATTGGGGGGTTGACTACACTAAAGATTAGAGCTAATAATGCAGCAAACTAAAGATCGACTCAAGGTATCAAAGGAAGGAACTAAGGAAGAAATCAGAGATGGGAAGAATACTACCTAGGTCGGAATCCTACTTGCAAAGAACAACTTCTACCGGTTCTGGAACTATGATGGATCTGGGTTTCTAAGGAAATAATTCTAGACAACCTAGTGGATCCCTAATAACTCTCAGGGTGTCACCAACTAAGGAACCTAAAGATGTAATAAACTCACCAGATAGTGGATTACCTTTTGGTCTCTCCAACAATGATAAAGTACCCGAATAGATAGATCACCTTTCAGTCTCACTGTCCACCATACATTCGAAGAATGCACGGAGTAATCTCAAGATAAGAACTATGACACAGAATAGCAACAATCACTTGATACCTAATACCAACTTCCTCTCAGACAGCTGACACTCGGATTCCTAATGACAAAGACTAAACAAATATCTCTCACTTCTCGGGTATTGAGACAGGATACACACTCAGTTCTAATTAACATTCAACCACAACTCCTATGGCTACTATCTCTAGCAAACCACACAAACAACCACAAATCCTAAGATCTATGACCTAGACACGCTAATCAAGCTGGAAGACATCCACAATCAACGTACGAAATCGAAATCAAACACCACTCAGATCTAAGCATGCATATACATCACAATCAATATTGTAAGATTCGTTACAAGATCATTAAACCATCAAATAGAATCCAAAACCAGTAAAAATCATAACTTTACACAGTAATCATCATAAGACCCGGGCAGTATCAATGTTTTACCCTATGATCATGCTCAAAACAACTAAAACAGAAGTAATAAACAAGAACATGGTTTCAAACAAAGCAAACAAAGGATAAAAATCAAAACTTGAAACCGAAAACGTTAAATCTAACGAACCCGGAAGCAAAGTCTTCAATTTTCCTCTTCGTTTGACTTCTTACTCCTCAAAATCGCCAAAAGACTTGCTCCAGACGGCTGAATGATCGAACTCCTTGAATAATGGCATTGCAATTCTATTATAATTCAATTTAGGGCTTTTGGCGCAAATTAGGGCCTCTCGCGTACCGGGAGACATTGGGCTTGGTTCCTCGCGTACCGCGAGGAACAAACTAGCCGGGCCGCTTCTAGCTTCCCTCGCGTACCGCGAGGAATTCGTCTCTTTCTCTCGCGTACCACGAGAGCCAATATTTCAACATTTTTTTCCTTTGAACTTCCGGCTTCACTTTCTTGCTCGGTTTCTTCACGATATAGCTTTCTATTCCACACGAGCTCCTGAAAATATACAATAGTCTCAAATACAAACTTAAACGACTCAAAACGAACATAAAACTAAGTAAAAACGCACGAAACAATAGGAATAAAGATGTGTGCTTCGTACTACATCAAATATCCTGACACTTAACCTTTTTTCGTCCTCTAAAAATATGTCTCTCGACATAAACAAGTTAATCAACATTAACTTGTTCTTGAGTAGTAGGAAGTAATACCTTGATAGTAAAAGTAAATAATATAATGAAAGAGTTATGAAATTTTATTATTTGATGATTATTTTGTTTTTAAAATATTAAATTCTAACAAATTATTATAGTTGTTCTATTTAGTTCATTAAATTATCGTGAACAATTATATAAATTTGAGTATTTTATGAATTTTTGAAAAAAAAAAGAGTTTAAGTGAAAAACATAACGAAAGAATACAAAACTTTATTATTTTCTCCCTTAAGTTAAATTAATGGATAAAATAATATATTGGCAATTTTATATTTAAATGAAAGTTAGTTATGGTTGGAAAGAACAGAAGCGGATTAAACATCATGGTTGATCTAACTTTTTATTTTTTCTTAAGAATACTAAACATTATTATTTTCTCCCTTAAGTTAAATTAATGGATAAAATAATATAGCGGCAATTTTATATTTAAATGAAAGTTAGTTATGGTTGGAAAGAACATAAGCGGATTAAACATCATGGTTTAATTTTTTTAAGTTATACTTCAAAATCAGGAATTTTATCATGTTTAATTCGAGTATAAAGTTCCTATTTTTGTTTAGAAAATGATAGTTTAAAAAGGTTGATGCACATACAATGGTACATCTCGACATTTTTTAGTACTTCCTCGGACGCACTTTACCCCTCATTTTATTGTGACGTCATGTTTTTACGGTTTTTAGGATTTATATCATTTTTTATTATTTTTTTGAACGTCTAATATACACCCTTTTACACTAGTCTTAAACTACATCTTTTTTTTTTCTATAAATTACACATTGCCCAGTTTTAAACTAGAGTTTTCTAAAAAAAAAAAACTCTGACTCTTACTATTGAGCTACAACCCAAGTGTCTTATCATTTTTTTTTGAACGGCAAAAAGTTCATTAAATAAATCAGCAGCGAGCTGAAAAATTACAGATTACATATGAAATAATCAGTCTATCATTTTTTTTATTATAAGTGTTGGATCTAAAACAACATTCCCACGCACTTCAAATAAAAAGGTGAATAAGAAAACAACACGTGTTCCTTCAATTTTGCACTAAAAAGTCGCAATCACGACCCACAAGTTTGCGTAGGCCTTGTGAACAAATGAAGGTGGCCCAGATCGTATGAAACTGCAAACCCAAAACACATATTCTTGCGTGGCATTTCCATATCTACCATTTCATACGTGAATCTCCAAAACACCATGAACTCACATTCTTACATGGTATCCCCACATCTGCCCTTCCACACTTGGATCTCCCCTATAAAAGTCCTAGAAAGTTTCATATCTTACACATTCCCAATATCAAATACGTTTAAAGATGAATCCGAATCATCAAAAAACTCGTCGTGCAGTCACCAGACAAGGCATCTGGCATACTCGGTCGCAGCTTCTGTTTTTAAGGTACGAAGAAAATGTTCAAAACTTTGTTTCAGATCACACTTTCTCTATATGCATGGGCGGAACATATAAGGGGCCAGAGGGGGGCCGGGCCCTCCCTCCCCCCCACATTTTTTTGCTTAGAAGTATTAATTTCGACCCACTAGTTTTGTTTCATATTAGTTATAGTCTTTGATGCCCTCCTAATCCATACCAAAAGCCCAAATCAGTTCCACAAATCAACAAAAAATTGGTTTTTTTATGTGTAACTAATATTTTCGGCCCCCCAATTTAATTGTTCAAGTTCCGCCACTGTCTATATGCTTTCAAATCTTCTTTTTTTTTTTTTTCCAGATATTGGAGTTAACAAAGACATGAGTTAAAAACACACACATGCATAATCAGGTTAGACTTTTATCACTTAATATTTACATCATAATGGTTAGACTTTTGTTTTTCACAACCTAAACACTACATTGATCTTTTGTTAGGGTTAGTTCCATTGGTCGTACATGGACTGAAATACCGAGGACAACATTCCTACAGTTACCTTTTCATGTTCTAAGTTAACAGCATCTATTATTGAAAATTTGAAGTAAACAATAAACATTCTAGTGACAATACGAAACTTTCAAATTTGACTTGTTTCAAGTAATCTTATTTTATTTGAGAATGTATACAAGATATCTATAAGACTAGATTGATTTATTGCCGTCAATATTCACTTGGCATTGTAACACACACAAGTGATTGATATGATGGTGACAAATAGTTATACTATTATTAATATTTGATATACTTTCTTTCAAGTGATGGAGGTTTTGTGAATTTGGTTAAGGTTTTCTGTATGACTTATTGTCATTGTTACTGGACTGTTTTGGTTCATTTTCAATATTTAATTTTCAATTTTTATGGTGTAAGAAGGAAACTAAAAGGTAATTTTGGGTTTATTGTCATGGGTATTTTAAACCATGGTCGACCAATGGAAGTCACCCTAACAAAGGATAAATATGATTTATGAAGTGTTGAAGTTGTTAATTAGTGTTAAAAGATATTAAGTCATATTTTAATTCAAATGCAAATATATGATTCTTATATGGTTGTCTTTTAGTTTTTCATATATTGGACTGAGAGAATGGATCTGGGCTAAAGAGCACGTTGGGCTTGGATTGTAGCTTATGAAGGATGGTAAACCCGGAAGGTGAACAAATGACCCACAGATGACCCGTTTCATCTCTAAAGGACGCGCGGGTCATTGGATCGTGGATTTTATCCATTTTGTCAGCTGGATACTATTAATAGAGGAGAGAGAGAGAGAGTAGCTGACATTACTCTCTCATTTTTTCTTATTTTCACGCTTGTTCTCCCAGAATTCTCTCTATAGTATAGAATTAGGGTTTCGTGTATCTTGTATGTTTTCCTGAGAGTTCATAACAAATTGTCACGCTAATGATATGTTGAGTCTTATGAGTTTGTATATTGTGTTCTTATTTTCACAGTTTTTCTATTACATGAGGTTGGAGTTTGTAGGCCTCATACCAATCAAAAACGGATCTCATAAGACAAACGTGTAGTCAACCGATCACTAGTGCGGAATCCTAGTGAAACGATGATCGTGTAGATGCAAGTAATCACGGATCAAACAACAATAGTAAATACAAAGACTTTTCTATTTTAGAGGTAAAACGTTTGTTACAATCAGATCAAATCAGAAACGTACATAGAAAATCAAACAAGCTACCTATTTATAGAAAACCAAACACATCAAGAGAAACTAGCTAGTTTCGCTACAGGCGAAACAACTAGTATCGCTAGTCAGTTTCGCCCTAGCGAAACTAACTAGTATCGCCAATACAATACAAGAGAAACTAGAAAAAAACGATTACAGAATTACAAAGACAATTAATACGAAGCCTATAAGCTATTGTTACAAAACATGTACCAACAAACTCCCACTTAACAACAGCTTGTAGAGTCAAAAAGTCTTCGATCCCTAGCGACCTTGATTAGCATCTTTCCACTTGCACGGCAACCGACTACTTGCACAGACTTTGTGCTTCACACATAAATTCACCACACCTTGGTATTGCAACCCCTGTATTCTTCATTCCTTGTGATACAAAATCTCGTTCTTATGCAGCTTCATCAAATCATCAGATGAAAACTTTATTAGTCTCATTGCATCATAAATTCTGAGAATTTCTTTTCCAGAACCTTCTTCTTCCATTATCGCTTCACCTATAACTCCATCTACATACCACCATTTCAGATTCTTCAAACAATCCATTGGAACTGGTTGTAGAGGAATATTCTTCAAACATTTAACAGGTTTGTATATAATCTTCTTTAGTGGGTGCTGAGTCTTTGGATCAATCTTGTCTTTAAACGTAACTCTTCATCCCTATTGTGGTTTTCATAACTTTATCTTTTCATCATAAAACCAACTAAGTAAACCTCCCGTCGCTTCAGTTCTTGATACATACTTTGACTCATAAATTGGCAAAGTTGGAGACTTAGGAATAGTCTTGAACCATGCTTTCTTCTTTCTTTTCTTTCTAGCAACCATCTTCACTCTCTTAGAAACAAATGAAACAGGTTGTGGTCGTCTGTCAATTGGAATTCTAGACGCATCAGGGTCATTATCATCATACTACATTCTCTCAGAATCAGATGTATCCTCAACAACCCCTTCTCTTGGACTATTAGGTATCACATGATCTTGAATGGGAGCATCGTGGATATTGTCATCATTATCAGCTTCATTCACCAGTTGTTCTGGAAAAACAGGATCGACGATCTCCTGAACTTGCATCGCAGGTTGTTCTTGTACTTGAACTTGAACTTGTGGATCAGGTGCTTGAGCTGGTGGGACTGGTGGTTGTTGTGCTTGTTGTTGTTGTTGATTACATTGAATCTCATCCTCATTAAACCAGTTGTCATTCGGAGGTTCAACATAATTTTCATTTATAAGATGACCAAATAAAGTAGTAGGAACTGGTCGTGTAGCCTCAGTCTTGTTCCTCACATGCTTACAATCAGCAAAGATTCTTTTATCCATTGAAATTAGAGGTAGTTCCACACCAACAAACTTTAGGTTGGGTATCATATGACTCATAATCAGTTGTAAAAACCTCGGATAAAGCAAAAATCTTGTCTTCCCCGTTGTGTTCACTTGATTCACCAACTCAGTAAACACATATCTTGAAAAGTTGTATGGCTTGTTCAAAGTAAGACCCACCATGGCAGATTGAAGTGAAGAACCATTGTCATCAACTCCAGCCTTTCTTGGTGATAATCAACTTATCAGCACATGCATGAGATATCTCCATTGACTATGTAAGTAACCCTTCCTCATCTGTGAATCATTCAAATGACCTCTGTAGTTCATCCTCTAAAAGCACCCTAGAATTAGTGTAGAATTGCAGGTGGAGTCACCATGCAATCATAAGTTGCATTATTCCAAAAGCTAGCAATGTGATTCCAGCAGACTTTGGGATTAGCATATATAGCATAGAAAATTCTTGACCTCCTCAGAAATAAGATAATTTCTCTAAAATCAACTGCGTCAGGTATATCTGGATTTACCATGGCCACAACATTGTGTTGAGGCACAAAATTCATTTCTAAGTCCATACCTGCACAAACAACAATCAACACACACTTGAATTAGGTCAAATTTTCAAACTCAGAATAGGTTCACTTAGAATAGATTCGCTAGACCAGTAACTCAAGCTAAACAAATCAGGAAGAGAAACAAGCAAACAGATTCGCTAGAGAACAATATAGCGATACTATCAATAGTTTCGCTAGACATACTATAGCGACACTAAAGCTAGATTCGCCTGATCATAAGCATAAAAATCCAATTTCAAATTCTGATGAAATCAGCTAACACCAAGCATCACAATACCACCAAAAACCACCGATTCACTTATATCAAGATTCAATTTGCATTTAAAACCACTCTAAGATCAGTTAATTTGAACACATAAACCGGATTTAAACATGAATCCTAGATCTCGCTCAATACTTGAAATAAATGCAATGTAATCCATACCTTTAATGCGCAATGACAAGTAGAACAAGAATCTAAGTGAAAAACTCCTTCCAAATACACAGAAAATTCAGAAAAATCGAAAAGATCAGATTCGCGAATAGTTTCGCCACTCAGGTAGTTTCGCCAGAAATAAGTTCGCTAAGGTCAAAATGAGTCAAACCCTAAACAAACGAAACTATATACAACCATTAGTATTGCCTGAGATACAATCGCTTGGACTAGTGTCGCTGACACTACTGTCGCCACAACTAGATTCGTCTGAATGAACATAACTAAAAATGTTCAACTTTTGCACCATCACCAAGTTCAACCTGTACACAACTCAAACTTTGAAATATGATTAGATCATTTATTCACGAAAATAACCCGAGCTAGAAATCAGTAATCATCATGGAAGTTTAAAAATAATTTTTTTTTGAATTTTTATAAAATTTGTAACTAAAGACAAAATTAACATCTTTTTGACTTTTTGATTTATCAAAGCAGTAAAATAACACTAAGATAAAACTAAAAAAATGTAAAATCTTTTTAGGCTTTTCTATACTAACAAGAATACATATATTTTTGGGCTTTTTCTCCACAAACAAAATTCACATATTTTTGGCAATAATCACGAGCTAGGAGATTATATCAGTATAAACAATGTATCAGTCACTCATTAGCATTTCTAACCATTCTACAGGTATCCTTACCAGGTTCATTCTTGAAACCAATTTCCTTGATATCAGATAAGATCATATTGAAATAATACCATATGTAATGATACGCGAAGAATTTCAAAGAAGATGGGATCAGATCATAACATGCTTAATATAAATTTCATACGAATTTGCAACACATAACATGTCAATCTAAGTTGTCAATATTATAAAATTTAAAACTATCAGCATCTTTGTCCCACGTTCTTGTGAATTAAGATACCATTTAATTTGAAATACAATGTGTACCCCACAAATATGCCAACAGAAAAATAAATGTGCACTATCTTCAAGACATATAAGATCATGGCAAGATAAATTTCAATCTCTAGGATGAAATTATACCGTTAAACATAGGAAAATTCAAGCAGAGAATCAGAATGATTCAGAATTGAATGATTCATAAGACTTGGTTTGGATGTAATATCATGATTGAGCGTAACAGAATAATTCTTCAACAATAAAGGTATCGGGATCCAATTGTTATCCGGATGAATTCAATAGAATCAAGATATTGATCCAAGGGCTAGTATATATTTTGACAGATGTTGTCAAAATCATATCTTAGTCCAACTTCAATCATATGCTTTTCGGGGCATAGTCAGAAAGTGAACCGAAGAATTGTGTTTAATGACATAACCGATACTAGTCTCATGATATACTTTAGACCTTATATTCTATATATGATAACGATCTTTTACACACACCTGGCATACCATGGGTTCAAATCACAGTTGTCACAAAGTTCATTATGTTGTCACACTACTTATAGACCAAAGATGCTCATAGCGTATTGACAAATCAAATTACATGCAAGTATTTAAATTAAAACATCAATTTTGACAGGCTAAAGTAGTAATGAAGCTATCATTTCCCAACTGTGCAGTCTAAGAAGTTCTGATCAAAACATATATCACAGACAATTTAGATATGCAATTATGAAGTCCAACTAAGGTCATGTGTGACTGAATACCTACTGATGTACTATCATCTCTCCTTATAACTTCAAGTGACAATAATTTTTGCATTTTTCTACTTTGTTTGGATTTTTAAAAAAAAATTCTAAAAGAAAACACACTCAAAGCATTGAAAAAATATATAACTTTTAAAGACTAAAATTAAACTAAACTTAAAGCATTTAAAAGAAATAACGAAAACAAAACCTTCCATGATGACTATAGCTGTGGAAAGTGAATCACTCAGGGTTTACCATTCCGATGAGTCTCACCAAATAATCGAATCGGGAACGATCGAAAGCTTTTGTGAATAAGTCGGTGTAGTTTTCCAGGGAATCAACCTTGATTAATTCAATCAACCTATTCTCTGCACAATCACGAATGAAGTGATGTCGAATCTCGATGTGCTTTGTTTTGGCATGCTTCACAGGATTATTTGTAATGGACATTGTCGCATTGTTATCTATATACATCGGTGTGTTGGTAAAATTCAGCCCGTAGTCCCTCAACCGTTGTTGAATCCATAAAATTTGAGAACATCAACTAGAAGTCGCAACACATTCTGCCTCGCAAGTTGAAATTGCTACAGGTGTTTGCTTCTTGCATTGCCATGAGACTAGGCGATTTCCTAACAATTGACAGCCTCCGAAAGTAGATTTCCTATCAAGAGAACATCCGCCATAATCAGAATCAGTAAATGCACAAAAAGATAAATCGCAATGAATAGGATACCACAAACCCAGTTTAGGTTTCCCTTTTAAATAACGAAAAATCCTCTTCACGGCTTTCATGTGAGATTCTTTTGGCTATGATTGAAACCGGGAGCACATATACACGGCGAACATTATATCCGGTTTTGACGTAGTAAGATACATTAAGGACCCGATCATGGCACGATACATGTGAGTATCAACATCTTTGCCATCAGGATCAGTGCAAAGCTTATGATTAACGCAGATCGGAGTATCCTTAGAAGATGAACCAGTCATCTTGAAACGAACCAAGATGTCTTGAACATATTTAGCTCGATGAATAAAGAACCCATATTCCTTCTGATTAACCTGTAACCCTAAGAAAAACGAGAGCTCCCCCATCGCGCTCATCTCGAACTTAGATTTCATAACAGCTTCGTACTCCTTGCATAAAGCATCGTTTGTAGACCCGAAAATAATATCATCCACGTATATTTATACCAGTAAAAATTCTCCCCCTGCTTTCCTGATGAAAAGTGTACTATCAATTTGCCCACAAGAAAAACCATTGCTGAGCAAATGCTTTGACAGAGTCTCATACCAAGCTCGAGGTGCCTGGTGAAGTCCATAAAGAGCCTTATCCAACTTATAAACTTTCTTGGGATAATTAGGATCTTCAAAACCTGGCGGCTGGCATACATACACCTCTTCCTTACCTTTTCCATAAAGAAAAGCACTTTTGACGTCCAGCTGGTAGACCTTGAATCCTTTAAAAGACGCGTACGCCAAAAACAATCGAATGCCTTCAAGACGTGCCACAGGTGCATCTACCTCTGTATAGTCAATCCTTTCTTGTTGATTGAATCCCTGTACTACAAGCCGAGCTTTGTTGCGAACGATCACTCCACGATCATCCTTTTTACATTTAAAGACCCATTTGGTGCCAATTGGATACACATCAGCTGGAGGATCAACTAAGGACCACACTTGCAGCTTCTCAAACTGAGCTAACTGATGTGTCGTTTTTAGTATAAAAATATAATAAATATATTTTTAGGATGGTTTTACGAGATCAGGTTTTAAATTTATAAAATGATAGTTACTTTAACTTAAAAACACACACAATATGCAAGTGTACCTATCACAGCGTAATATAGTTTAGGTAAGAACTAAGTATCGAACCAATGGACACGGTCGAGTTCCAGTACACAACTTTTGTTATCGTTTAGCCGGATCAATTAGTGAGTGGGTTTTTTGTGCTTGTGAAGCAGAATAGTAAATGACAGAAAAGTAAATAACGATAAAGTAAATAACAGAAAAGTAAAAACGTGCGTGATGTGTGTAACAGAAATGTAACGAACAGAATAGTAAATTGCAGAAAAGTAAATATCTCAGAAATGATCAGGTCACGAAGAGTATTGCTTCGGGATTCGAATCCGCTTGGTACGTGATAATGTTAAGTTGACTAATCCAGTGATGTGACTACTAGAAACTTGTGACCCGGGTCACCGCTAGAGCCTCGTCCTCACGAAATTTGATTTGCAAATTAAAATGTATAAAAAGTGATAGTGCCTCCCGTTAAGGACAAAAATTACCCTCAACCCTTCGAATGGTCATCTCCGGGTTGGTTTAAGACATCGAATGTAAAATGCTTTGTATTAGAGTTAAATAGGTGATTATATTTTGTTCACCGGGAGGCGGTGCAACAATGGGACCAAGTATAAAGATGTACCGTTCCCAACATGAGTTCACCAATTCTTGGTCACATAATAAGTTCGTATAAAGACGTACGACCTTAATAGTGTTGACCAAGCCTTGGCTTATCAATCTCTACTTGTATAAAGACATACAAGCTTCAAGAGAAGTTTGATTAAAAAGATTTTACGATCTTACACTTTAAAATCAAGAACACTCACAAATATAAAGACGGATTTAGACAAAAATAAAAGCCCACCAAAATGGTGGTTTTAAGGATGAATGATTAAAGACATAATCACATCACTTGGATTAATACGTTAAACATTAATATGCACCAAACTTCATCTTCACCCTAACAATACAAAGAGTCTAGCCACGAATGGTCATACTAACTAGCATAACGCCGAGTTTCGTAGGCTCCCCTATTACGGACCAACAAGGAAGAGCCCCTCTACTCACTACTACTACACTCTAACTACGAACTAAGATTTTTCTGGTGTGTTCTTGGAGTGTGTAAGGGATATCTCAATGAAGAACTCAATCCATCTATTTATAGGCCTCAAAATGAGCAATGCACGGCCGTTCATTGGTTTGCACGGGCGTGCAAACACCTCGGAAATCAAACTGGGTATAAAGGACAGTGTACCCGAGTCTGGGAGAGCAAGAAGGCTTTTGCACGACCGTGCATGGCATTGCACGACCGTGCAATGCCCCACTGCCTCCCAGATGTGTCTTTTAGCTGCTGGTTTGACTTATGTTGACCTGGTTTGACTTCTTGGGGGTCAATGCTGGGGTTTGGTCCTCCAAAAGCTTGATTTCTTCATATTTTAGGCTGGTTTTTGCCCAGTTTATCTTGGAACACTGAATATCCTGCAATTGTGAAATATTAACGCATTAAGTATCATTTGCAAGGCTTTTAATCAATTAGTACCATAATATGGGGATTATTATGCATGCAAAACATGTATAATTTAGGGCATATCATAATACCCCACACTTAAACTTTGCTTGTCCTCAAGCAAACTCATGCATGATCATACCCATAACTAAAAACTTTACAAGGGTAATGGAGCCCAAGTAGTTGGAAACTCCGACATAACTCTTGAGTCGCTTATTCTATTTTTGTGTTTTTCTATGATGGAATCCATGAAAAGCCTACTTGAACTTCAATTATGCATAACCTATCACTCCTCACAATGTTCACTCAACTCTTAGGGTTATATATGTATGGATAATGTAAGTTAAGTGGAACACTCAAGTTCGAATCGAATTATGCAATGGTCATAAGCTTGTATGCAAATCAAGTCTCCACCAATTAACTAAGTAGTATGCATGAATCAAGAGGACTTTAAAGGGTTGTAATGTGGCTAAATTAAAAATAAAGGGTGAAAATGAAAATCTTTTTGGATTTTTAGGGATTTTTAAACAGTTTAAAGGGTTGTAGCTATCGTGAAACACACAGCTACGGCCTCGTGGCTTAAAATGAAAAATACTAGCAGGTCCATCTACAGTACTTAGATCATGTGGGTTTAACTAATCTGAGGGCTCGTTTATGGTCAGATTGCCAAGACTAAGATCTCTTATCATTCTCAACTCTTCCCTTACTGCGTAATACACATTGTTGCCTTTGCGCATGGATCTTTCGGCTTGTAGCCTAACAACTCCTACATGGATCAGGTGTGTATACTCACTTTGGGAATAAGTTTGATTCTTGCTACACTTTCCATCATGGCTCCAGTTGCCACACTTCACACATTTGCCGTATCTTTTGGCTCTTCTCTTGGCGGCACTTTTTGACAAGCCGCAGAATGGTGGTAATTGCTCTTGCTTGCGCCACTGTTTTCTTATATCATTGGTTGCTTCAAAAACTTTCTCTCGGAGTTCGGGCGGTAATTCAGGCTTTGCGAAATGAAGGCAGAAAAGCAAATTGAAATCAAAGGAATGCATGTCCAGTTCTTTAAGGTCTAGCCGGTAAAAGACCCACTTCTCTCTTTCTCTTTCTTTTTCTTTTCTTCTTTTTCTATTTTTTTTTCTTTTCTTTTTGTATCAAGAAAAATTCTTCAATAACTCTTTTTCCTCAATTTCCTTGAAATAATATTTCCATAAGTTTGTAACCTCCCGAGTTTTAGGACACGGAATAGTTCACGAGAATAAGAAATTTAAAAGAAAAAGGATAAAGGGCTTGGGTCGGGTGTATGGGACGAGAATGGGAGGGGGTTTGGACCCTTATAAGCCTCAAGACCAGCCCCAACCCTCATTTGCAACACCATTTTTGGATTCCAGAGAGAGAAAGTGAGAGAGAGCCTAGAGAGAGAAAGTCCCGGTTTTCGAATCCGAGCTCATAGGATCGTAGGCATACGTATCTGGAACATTTAGCTGCGGAGAAGAAGCGTTTACAGGTAACTGATTCTCCTAGATCTGAGTTTTTGTTATAAGTTGGGTTTTGAAGAAAAATCGGGTAAAGGTTGGGTTTTTACATTTAAAAATGGAAACAAAGTATAGATTTAGACTCTCGGTTAGAAAACACAAGTTTTGAACGTAAAAAGTTCGGATCTGTATGAAAAAGTTAGGGTTTTTGCGGGGAAGAAGGTTGCCCAGAAGCAGGTCCTGCGTACTTATCAAGTACGCAAGAAGCAAAGCCTGCGTACTTATCAAGTACGCAAGAACGAAGTCTGCGTACTTATTATGTACGCAAGAACAAGGCCCTACGCACGTGCTAAGTGCGCAGGCATCAAGTCTATGGGTATATATAGCTAGTTAGTGAAGTCAGTATGTTCGTCAGGATAGAAAGAGGCGAACTTAGCCTTATGTTCGCCTAGCCAGAAATGGTGAAACCGTTTAGTGTCGAGTTAAGTCTGATACGTGTCGAATTGTTATGATTGTTCAGATTGTGTGAGATCCGGTAGACCATTCCAGCTAAGATACCAGGTGAGTTCTAACCCCCTTTTTGCCTTCTTTAGGGGTGGTGTGCATACTTAGTGTAAAGCGTTTATTACATATTTTTATATTAATAAACAAAGTGAAAGCTCTATTTTTGTGATGAGTTTAAAAGAGGCAAATGTACGTTTTGAGTAAAGTATAGTTATATCATTGGTAAGCGTTTACTATATTTTCATATACATAAACAAAGGCATGATATATGTTTAGTATGATCAAGTTAAAGAAAGTTTATGAATAGAAAGTGAACAGTCTTCCTATGGGAAGTGAACCAGTTGGATAAGGTCCTTGGGACAGATGTTACTTGTACAGGATGCCAGATATGGGTGCTACCCATTAGTAAGAGTCTTGATGGCTCGTTAACAGTTGTACAGTTGGGATGAGTGATGGCGGTTGCTCGGGGGACTACGCAATCCCCCATGTACCAGTTAAGCAGTATTGATCACGAGGATAATACCCGGTGTTGATCACGAGGACAACATCGTGTCATGTGGTGTTGATCACGAGGACAACATCAATGGGTCACGAGGACCTTGGGTCACGAGGACCAAACTATGCTGAGCGGTATTGATCACGAGGACAATACCAGTTGTGGATCACGAGGATAACATCATGCTAAGCGGTATTGCTCACGAGGACAATACCAGTAGTGACAAGGATTTGACAGATAAGTGGTACTGATCACGAGGACAATACCAGCAGTGATAAGAATTGACGGTTAAGCGGTATTGACCACGAGGGCAGTACCAACAGTGGCAAGGGATTGACGGCTACCTTATGAATGTTTTAAACTATTTTTGAAAAGTGAAGTATGTAAAGTTTTGCCTTAAGGGCAGTATGTATGTATTAGTAAATCTTTTGTATAATTGATTTAAAGTAAACGTTAGAACTCACTCAGCATTGCTGATTTTTAGTATGCATATCAGTTAAGTGCAGGTGCAGTTGATGGATGTGGATGCTTGGCTTAGCGAGAAGAGTTACCCGAAGATCAGCGTCTGGGATTCCGTTTACGTTTATGTTATGTTTTAATTTGATGTTGTTAAAGACAAATTGTAATAGACATGTTTATGTTTCCGCTGCGTATGTTGAACTTTTAAATCGTTTCTGCTGTGTTAATGAATACCTTATGTTTAAAGTGCTATGTGTTGATGAGTAAATCCAATACGTGAGGCCTCCCGGGTTTGGGGCCTTACAAGTTGGTATCAGAGCCATAGTTTGAGAGATTTGGACATCCCCGATGTCTAGACTTAAACTGAGAATGGGGCCAAGTAGCGGATGCTAGTAACGGGTAACTCAAGCCAAAGCACCAGATGTGTATAGTAAGTAAAGTTTCTTTCCTAGTTTTAGAGTGTCAAGATAAGAATAGAGGCTTTAGTGGAATCATGAAAGTGAATAAATAGAAAACAAGAAGTGATGTAATGGTTAATTGCAGATGGCCAGTGTATATTAACATCTTACCTTACTTATTGTGTTCTACATATTCCCTAGCATGATGAAATTAAATCCCTTTGTTCTCTATCTTTTAGTTAGATATGGCTAGACGTGGAGGAACTAGAGGAGGTGGAGGAGGAAGACGTGGTGGACGTACAGGCCGCCACGGTGGAGCTAGAACCAACCAAGAGATTGAGGGGAGTGTTCACACTACCTATACTGAGACGGTAGTCAGTCAGCACAATGTTGAGCATGCGGCAGGAGATGATCAGACATTCGAGTTCAAGCCAGCCGTACAAGCAGCTCTCGACCGGGAATTCATCCGACTGCTGAAGGAAACCTTACCAGCCATACTAGACGAAGCCTTGAGGAAAGCCAAAGAGAACCCAAACACGAGCTCAGCCACTAAAGAGCCCGTGGCGCTTCCAACAATGGGAGGACCCAATCTGGTAGAGAACGTTACACCGCCTGCTCGCGGCTGTGACTACAAAGCGTTTCGTGGTTGTGATCCACCCGTGCTTACTGGTGAGAAAGAAGCAGCATATACTTTAGACTGGATTAACGGCATGGATTTGACCATTCGTCTTAGTGAATGCCGACCGGAACAAGCAGTCATGTTCGCTGCGAAGTCATTGAAGGGAGAAGCAGCACAATGCTGAGAAACTATGAAACAGGCTAAGGGTGACCAAGCGGTCGGATTAATGAAATGGAGTGACCTGAAAGCGTTGGTAATTGAAAAGTTTTGTCCTAAGAACGAGGTGCACAAGGTGGAAAGGGAATTATTGACTCTGCAAGCCGGACTCATGACTCACCGGCAATACACCTCCAAGTACAATGAGTTGGCACGACTCGTGCCCCATCTGGTGACAACCGAGGAGAGGAGGATTCACTACTATTTCTAAGGATTGCCTCCAAAGATACGTACCTTTGTAAAGACCAACACACCGAGTACTTTTGAGTCGGTGGTTGTTCTGAGCGGAGTTGTCTATGATGACATTGCCTATGAAGTCATTTCTGAAGCGCCTACGAAACAGGCGGCTAAGCGGACTAGGGAGGACCTTCAGGGTCCTAGTGATAGGAGGTCAAGGTTAGAAGCGGAGGGTCTGTGTGGAAAATGTGGGAAAAGGCACGGAGGAGAGTGCAGAGCTGGGAGGCGGGATGCTTTAGGTGTGGCAAGTTTGGACACCAATCACGTGACTGCTCGATGAAGCCTAGGTGCAACAACTGTGGAGAGCTGGGGCATTTGACTAGATACTGTAGAGAGCACAAAGAGCCGGAAGCGGGAGGATCCGGAAAGGGTAAGGGTGCAGAGAAGGAACCCTACATCAACAAGGCCAAAGCAAAGGCTTACTAGATAAGTCAGTAAGGTACATTGCAAACTCCTATTTTTACTATGGCATGATCATGTTATTGAATCCTTAAATGATTAGTTAGCCCCATTAGCTTAGAAGCCTTAGAACTAGATATTTCCCTGATTAGACCCTCAGCGGTAGTTAATCACAATGGCCTTCATGACTAAGCTGCCTTGCATAGCTACGGTTTATGCCACCCATTCTGTGATTTGCTATCAGTATAGCTTATGGCAGGTTTCGAGGATGAAACCTATTGAAAGAAGGGTAGACTTGTAACATCCCGAGTTTTAGGACACGGAATAGTTCACGAGAATAAGAAATTTAAAAGAAAAAGGATAGAGGTCTTGGGTCGGGTGTATGGGCCGAGAATGGGAGGGGGTTTGGGCCCCTTATAAGCCTCAAGACCAGCCCCAACCCTCATTTGCAACACCATTTTCGAATTCTAGAGAGAGAAAGTGAGAGAGAGCCTAGAGAGAGAAAGTCCCGGTTTTTTAATCCGAGCTCATAGGATCGTAGGCATACGTATCTGGAACGTTTAGCTGCGGAGAAGAAGCGTTTACAGGTAACCGATTCTCCTAGATCTGAGATTTTTTTATGAGTTGGGGTTTGAAGAAAAATCGAGTAAAGGTTGGGTTTTTACGTTTAAAAATGGAAACAAAGTATAGATTTAGACTCTCGGTTAGAAAACACAAGTTTTGAACGTAAAAAGGTCGGATTTGTATGAAAAAGTTAGGGTTTTGCGGGGAAGAAGGCTGCCCAGAAGCAGGTCCTGTGTACTTATCAAGTACGCAAGAAGCAAAGCCTGCGTACTTATCAAGTACGCAAGAAGCAGGTCCTGCGTACTTATCAAGTATGCAAGAAGCAAAGCCTGGGTACTTATCAAGTACACAAGAACGAAGTCTGTGTACTTATTATGTACGCAAGAACAAGGCCCTGCGCACTTGCTAAGTGCGCAGGCATCAAGTATATGGGTATATATAGCTAGTTAGTGAAGTCACTATGTTCATCAGGATAGAAAGAGGCGAACATAGCCTTAAGTTCGCCTAGCTAGAAATGGTGAAACCGTTTAGTGTCGAGTTAAGTCTGATAAGTGTCGAATTGTTATGATTGTTCAGATTGTGTGAGATCCGGTAGACCATTCCAGCTAAGATACCAGGTGAGTTCTAACCCCCTTTTTGCCTTCTTTAGGGGTGGTGTGCATACTTAGTGTAAAGCGTTTATTACATATTTTTATATTAATAAACAAAGTGAAAGCTGTATTTTTGTGACGAGTTTAAAAGAGGCAAATGTAAGTTTTGAGTAAAGTATAGTTATATCATTGGCAAGCGTTTACTATATTTTCATATACATAAACAAAGGCATGATATATGTTTAGTATGATCAAGTTAAAGAAAGTTTATGAACAGAAAGTGAACAGTCTTCCAATGGGAAGTGAACCAGTTGGATAAGGTCCTTGGGACAGATGTTACTTGTACAGGATGCCAGATATGGGTGCTACCCATTAGTAAGAGTCTTGATGGCTCGTTAACAGTTGTACAATTGGGATGAGTGATGGCGGTTGCTCGGGGGACTACGCAATCCCCCATGTACCAGTTAAGCGGTATTGAACACGAGGATAATACCCGGTGTTGATCACGAGGACAACATCGTGTCGTGTTGATCACGAGGACAACATCAATGGGTCACGAGGACCTTGGGTCACGAGGACGAGACTATGCTGAGCGGTATTGATCACGAGGACAATACCAGTTGTTGATCACGAGGACAACATCATGCTAAGCGGTATTGCTCACGAGGACAATACCAGTAGTGACAACGATTTGACGGATAAGTGGTACTGATCACGAGGACAATACCAGCAGTGATAAGAATTGACGGTTAAGCGGTATTGACCACGAGGGCAGTACCAACAGTGACAAGGGATTGACGGCTACCTTATGAATGTTTTAAACTGTTTTTGAAAATTGAAGTATGTAAAGTTTTACCTTAAGGGCAGTATGTATGTATTAGTAAATCTTTTGCATAATTGATTTAAAGTAAACGTTAGAACTCACTCAGTGTTGCTGATTTTTAGTATGCATATTAGTTAACTGCAGGTGCAGTTGATGGATGTGGATGCTTGGCTTAGCGAGAAGAGTTACCCGAAGATCAGCGTCTGGCATCCCATTTACGTTTATGTTATGTTTTAATTTGATGTTGTTAAAGACAAATTGTAATAGACATGTTTATGTTTACGCTGCGTATGTTGATGTTTTAAATTGTTTCCGCTGTGTTAATGAATGCCTTATGTTTAAAGTGCTATGTGTTGATGAGTAAATCCAATACGTGAGGCCTCCCGGGATTGGGGCCTTACAAAATTCCTTGCATATAGTTCGGCTGTTTCTTCCTAATACATCCACCTTCTTGTATATTCAAATTCCTTTGAGTAAAACAGATTTCTTTCCAAAATTATCTCAATGATAATAAACTTGAAATGACAACATAAGATTGATATTCACACATATAATTGATATTCATTTCCTCAGCTGTATTTAACTTTCCCACCCACTCAGCACATTTAGTGCAGATGTTTCCAAAAGCATCAGTATCTACCTCATTTACTTTTGTAGTGGCAAAGGCTTTGTCAGCTTCAGAAGATGAACCTTCGTTGTTACCATCAATCTTAGCCATGAAAGCTTGAGTAACAATTGCCTCTTCAAGATGAATACTACATTCAAATGATTCGTCTTTCTGAGAGACTAGTGCTGTTGAAGTAGGAGCAGATCCTTCACCCTGAGATTTTCCTTGATTTCTGTTGCTAGGCTTAGTAAATCCCGAAGCTAGATTCTTTGGCTTTTCACACTCTTTTGCAAAGTGTCCATAGTTTTGACATATGTAGCATTTAACTTTTGATTTATCAAAACCAATTCGACTCTTGCTATTTCCACCAAGCTGCTTCCTTCCTATTCTGCTTAAGAAACGCTTCGCTCTCCTTGTAAACATAGCAAAGTTCCATTGAAGATCCATATCCTCTAAGTCATCCGGATCTAATTTTTCATAATCTTCCTCAATCAAGTCAGCCTGACCAATCTTTCCAGAAATCAAATTTTCATAAGAGTTGATAATTCCTGACAAAAAAGCAAAGTGTTCATCTGCAATCTTAAGATCTTTGAATTGAGTTGTTGAAGCAGCTTTTGTAGATGAACTAGAACCCTCTATTGAGCATCCCGAACAATTCTAACATTTCTGACATGAACCCCCTGATAAGCTACCCTCTGATGAACTTCCACTTGTAGTTCTAGAAAATAAAGCAAAACACACTCCTGGTTTGATACCCGAAGTATTTCCATAATACAATGCAGGGTCTTGAACTCCTTGAAAACAAGTAGCTTTCTTTTACAGATTCATCTCATAGGCTTGTATCTTCCCCATAACATCTTCTAAAGACATCTCATCAAACCCTTCACTTTCTTTAATCAGAATTGTGTACATCTCAAATTGTGGTGGTAGAGCTTCCAAACATTTCTCATTAACTTCTTCATTCTCATAAGTCACCTCATATCTCACTAGTTCACTCAACAAATGATAATATCTAGTCACAATATCATCCACTGCTTCTCCTTCAAGATACTTGAACACCACAAACTGTTTGTTTAACAAACTCTTCCTACTCTTCTTCAAATCAAAATTCCTCACGCCTCTCTTTTGCAAGGCTTCCCACAATTCTCTAGAAGTCTTGAACTTACGAAAGCTATGGGAGATATCCTTTGGAAAACACATTGATAATGAAGCATGAGCCTTCTTTTCTCTATCATAAATCTTCCTTTCTTCATCAGTCAATTGAGAAATAGATTTAGGTGTGTCATCTCTTCCCATGAAAGTAAACGTATGATGTTTATAACCTTCAATGATCGGAATCATCATACTACTATCGACATATGAAACAAACGCCTCAAAACGATATCTCCAGTTTGAATAGTCTGACAAGGACATAAGCCTCGGTGGCTTGTTGGGTGTACCAATCTCATTATCATACCCATGAATAGTATTGATCTGCTGCGGATTTGAAGACATGATGAAAATATGAGGTAGAATCTTGAAGAAAATGAACAGGAATAGTTTCGCTTGAAAGAGGCAGGCGAAACTAAGCAGTATAGTTTAGAACACACAGGCGAAACTAGGTAGTTTCGCTAAGGAGATTAGCAAAAGTATCAGAAGAACAGAAACAAGCGAAATAAGCAGATTCGCTTGAATAGTTTCGCTAGATAGGTTCGCTAGAAACGTTGATCAGATCCGAAAAACACGAATTTGGAAGGAAAACTCAACCAAACACTCCAAACACATCTGATCTTCACGAAATCAACATTTCCAGATGAATTTGGACAAAAGTAATCCGATAAAATGAAGAAATAACGAGAAATGATCAATCCTCAAGTGAAATACAATCCAAAAGCTCCAATAAAAACGAAAAATCACCATACTATCGTGTAATACATGATCACTAAGAAGAAACTCGATGAAAACACATTGTCTCGACTCCAAATCAAGAGCATATAGCTCTGATACCACTTGTAGGCCTCGTACCAATCAAAAACGGATCTCACAAGACAAACGCGTAGTCAACCGATCACTAGTGTGGAATCCTAGTGAAACGATGATCGTGTAGATGCAAGTAATCACGGATCAAACAACAATAGTAAATACAAAGGCTTTTCTATTTCAGAGGTAAAACACTTGCTACAATCAGATCAAATCAGAAACGTACATAGAAAATCAAACAAGCTACCTATTTATAAAAAAACCAAACACATCAAGAGAAACAAGCTAGTTTCGCTACAGGCGAAACTACTAGTATCGCTACTCAGTTTCACCCTAGCGAAACTAACTAGTATCGCCAATACAATACAAGAGAAACTAAACAAACGATTACAGAATTACAAAGACAATTAATATGAAGCCTAGAAGCTATTGTTACAAAACATGTAACAGAGTTGTTATTCAGATTCTGGGTTTTTAATAGTGTATTTCATATTATCAGTTATAGATTTGAGTTATTGACACAGTATCAGAGCTCCAAGGGGCTCTATGTCATTTCTCGTGTAACTGGTCTTTGGATTTAGTCTTCATTCTACGAATCTAGGGTTTGGTGAGTCATCCTTCTGTCCTATTGGATTCTTGGTGGGGGTTTGCCTGTTCGTCTTCCACTAATATTCTTCGTGGCTCAAATTTTCATTTGAAACTATATCTGGTAACTTGTTCGTCTTTCACTAGTTATTTTTTGGTACTAAACACCATCGATCTAGTCTGAATCTGGTGTACAATTTAGAGTGTTAGCGTGATACAAACCCTAGATCTTGAAAGGTAGAAGTCTCTACATCATTGATGTTCATCTGGTGTTCGGTTTAGGGTTGGAGTCATAAGTCATCAATCAAAGGCTGTCACCAGTATTCTTGAAGTCGACAAGCCTTCTTGAAGATCTCGTATCGCTAATTGAAGGATACGAGTTGTCTTTATTTATTGTTAAACCATAAACCCTAAGTAAAGAACAACTACTGTTATGATCTTCGAAAGTCTGAAACCCTAGGCTCGTGTGCTTCATAAGATCGTTTTGTCTTACGATTTAGGGTTTTGTTGTAATTTGTGGTGATATGTGTGATCTTAGGAGTAATAACCCTAGTTCTTGGTTTATGAATTGATTAGTTGATTATTTGAAGATTATATCTCTGTAAGAGTTTCTGTTTAGGAAATCCTAGTTCTGTGGTATATTGCTATCTATCGCCTGTGGTTGTCAACTACTCGTTTATCGGTGAGGTTTGCGAGTTCGAAAGCTGCTATAAACTCACTAGCTCTCCACATGTTGAAAATTTGGAGCTTGGAATGCCCTTGTTGGCGCCCCATTGTAAGGACTATCTTTCCTTTTTACTTGCTTAATTCTTGTCACACGGTGGTATGCTCCGCTTAGGCATTTGTTGGCTGGGTTAAGAGTACGAGCATAGGTTATTCATAGGGAGAGACAAACGTGTTTCATATTCGTGTTGCATATAAATCCGAAATACCTTGTGTAGCCTTTGTCTGTGTACTTCATTTCCGCTTGTTGTGCATCACTTGTGTGAATCTAGTTGTTTGTTTGCATAACCTCTTGGGCTACTCTTGACCTGCCACTATAAGTGGTACGAAACCTTGCTCTGGCTGCTGTTGTTTTTTTTTTTCATGAGTTTGCTTGTTTGCTAATCATACTTAATTGTTGGCCTTGGTGTACATGCCTTATAATGCATTCTTGGGTTTTGTTAACAAGATTAAAGTTACGCATAAATGTTATGTTTAGGATTGTAAGGTGTTTTTAGAGAAGTCTTAAGCTATGTATGTAAATTGTCATAAGATATATCAGAGGATACTTGTGTTAATAATAATAAAAAATTGTCGTCTTTACATCAGTTTAAAAAAACAGCATTTAGATGAGTAATCTAGCATGTCTTGTTGTTCATGATTGATTTCGTGATACTCCTGCATGATTGTAGGATTGTGTATTCTTGAGGAGATGTTTTATGTTTGTCTGAGCTTTCATTTTCAATCTAGTTTAAAATTGATGTGAGCATGATCATATGATTATATGTTCTATGTTTCTATTAGCTCAGTTTTTTTTGTAACATGTTCTATATATCTTGAACCTTATCTTTGGTCAAAGTTGCTAGTAGTAGCAATAGTCTTAATGGTTTGATTGTCCTAAAGTCTCTGTCTTGAACAATGATAAGATGTTTTTCGGTTATGACAATGTCTTGATGGTTTTTTTTAATTTGCGTCATGGATACATTATTCGATTACTAGTATATTTGATTTCATGATTGTTTTATTGACTCGAATGTTTTATTCTCTATAATCTTGTCCCTAGTTAGTTGAACTATGTGGTTCATGTGTGTTAACTTGTATTATTGACAAGAGCGTTCTTGAATGTCTTTGGCAGCCATGTATGTCTATCTTGTGTAAGAGACATTATGAATTCATTTGTAAAAAATCTTTGTGGCTGTGTCTTTGTAATCTGGTATAGTTCATGATATTTTTATTGATATCAGATTTGTCTTTTGAATCGTGTGGATCAATATTTTTTATGAAGTTGCCAAAGCTTTTTCTTTAATTAACATAGTCTTTTGATCAAGATAAATTAATCTTTAAGTTGTTCACGTGTTTTAGTCTTTCAGACATGGTTCTAAATTCTTAAAAGGAATGTGCCTTTTATTATCATATCAAATATAGTTTTGATACTTTTTATAAGAATCTTGTGATTTGGATTTTTTTTTTCTAAGAGTAGTGTGACTTGTGTCTTATGTTTATCAGATATTATTTAAGATAATGTTTTGGAATCTTGTGGTTCCTTATTTGTTTGGATTTACAAATCTGATTTGGTTAAAGAGTTGTTAGAAAATTATTTGGTCATAATGTCATTTGTCAATAGTCCAAGGGATTAAGTGAAACTATTCTTTACTTTCATATAAGTTTGTGACATGTATACATGTTTTATGTAAGTAGAAGGGTAGATTCTGTCATTCTTGAAAGGCAGGTTGTTAGCATTTGTTAGTTAACCAAAATGGGGCAGATTAGATGTGACACCTGCAAAATTCCAGAATCTAAAACCTAGTTGTTTGGTTAAACCCATCTAGGCCCAATAGAAATCCAAGTCCATTTGAGGCCTAATAAGGATCTAAGCCCGTTATAGACTCAATTTACATAATCCGAACATCATACTAGCCACTCGGTTTCATCTAATGACTCGTTACACGATCCTGAGAATTTAAGAAAAGATAAGTGTACGTATGCGGTTCAGAAATTTAAACGCTAAACGTGTCAGACATCGGTTTATTACCGGATATTCGGTAAGACGATTAACTAAGATAAAAATTATTAATATTAAGTATTAATATTCATTGGGAAGACAGTTCAGACAAATACATGATTAATACGTGTATGTGGACGTTAAACCGCGTTGGATCTCGTAAGATTAATAATAGCGGTATGGTTGTTACAGATACGTATCTTGATACGAAAAATATTATAAATATTCAGATTAATATTATTAGTAAAATAATAATAGTTATACCCGAAGTGCGGAACGTTTAATCGATCGAACACGTAAATACGCGGTACGGGCGCGTACCGGCCTGGATGACAATCAAAGCAATTTAATACGATTTTTCTCTTTACTACCTACTACCTCACCCACTTGAAAACCCTAGGTTTATATATGATTTTTCTCCTTTACCCTTCCTCATTTGCAACTCAAAACACCACACACACTCACACATGAGAAAAAGGGAAGAGGGAGGAGCCGCTGGTCGGCCGGCCAACCCACGGCAACGACGGCGGCAGTGGAAGACGAAGGGGTGACGATTTCGGTGACTGCAACCGGCGACGACTCCGACGAGACTCACGGCAGTGAGAGAGAGAGAGAGAGATGCGCAACAGAGAGTAACCCTCTAAGGTTCCGGTGGCCGTCTATCGACTCCGGCAATGGCGGCTTCGAGCTCCAGAAGCGTGGCCACGGTGGTGGTGGCCACGATGACATTACAGCGGCGGAGTAGGACGAAGACAGTCTAAGACGGCGGCGGCGGCTAGGGATCCGCCCTAGCGTCGCTGGCGATGGTCGTGGGGAAAGGAGAAGACGATGATGGCGGCAGTGCAGGACCAAACGGCGGCGGCCATAAACGTCCATCCCCGATTTTCTAGCGATATCGCTTTTCCGGCGAGGTTCAAATGGATCCCGGTAAGTCCTCATCTCGTTTTCCAGTTGTTCGGGTTTAGATTCACGCACTCAGAGTGTTAAAGTTCTATTTTGGAATAATTCCGGCGGACAGAACCGTTCTCCGACGACGCCCGAATCTCCGGTGAACCCCAAGCGTCCAGATCCATGTTGTTCGTTGTTCCACCGTCCCGATCTACGAGGTTTGAGCCTAGTCTTGTTAATCCTAGTAAATTTCAATACCGTTGATTATATTTCCGTCTAGATTTGTTGAGTTGGTGGGCGAGTTTCATTACCGTGTATAAAATGTGTGATTTTGGATAGGAAACGATGCCACCAGCCTCGGTCAAACGTAGTCAAACACGATCAAACATGGCCGATACGAAAACTGTGAGGTTTAGGATGCGTCAGTTCATAATTATATTTAGTTACACGAAAACGAGACTTACGAGAGGTAAAAACGCATGCTATCATAATTATATTTAGTTACGCGAAAATAAACGTGGGTGCGGTTAAGTGCGTTGAGCATAAACGAATCGTTAACAATAAAAATAAATACTAATGTAACAATAAATATTAACGATTCGAGTTAACGTGTTATTAGCGAGAGGCTTCCTTGAAATTATATATATATATATATTAACTAAACGATAAAAACGAACGTGTAATCCATAAGATGAAATGTTGATATGACTGGCGATCGTTATATATATACGAATAATAAGTATTACTGTAGTCATATAAATATCTACTAAATGTTGTAATAGATAAACCGTTTACGGTTATTATATGGGATTTTGGATAACAAGTATTTCAATTGTAAACTCGTATCTTGTATGATACGTTTGGACATCTTTAAGTCTATACAAATTAAACTAGAATGAGACGAGCATAAAATAGAACATTAATACGATAAATATTGAGTAAACGAGATTTGACAACTAACAAGAATCCGTAAAAATATATTTTTGTATATAGATATACATGTATTCCTAGAAAGATATGTAATTATAAATCTTCACACTTTATACGAAACCAAACGATTATTTCATAAAACGATATATAGTTCCGAACATATATATTACATTCAAGATAAATACATATATTCTCATTACACGAAATTGGATGATTATTTGTTATAAATAATATTCGAATACGGATATAAATAAATATGACTTTGGAGTTTGTGAATATATTTTGACACGAACGGTTTCAAAACATAAGACATTAACATATTATAAACAAGCAGTATAAATATGTATGTAATTATATACTTTCATATCGTGTCTTAAACGGTATTTCACTATTATACATATATTCAGAGTATATAAACGTATGTTTTGTGGGAAGACAAAAGAGTATGCGGGTATTTAAGACGATTACCCTTACATAGTGCCTGAATTCCACCGCACACGACCTGATATTAGAAGACACCGGTTGTGCCTCTCTACCATTAACTCCATCCAGCAACAGCCTTAGTCGGCAGACTCATGGGTATTGGTACGCATGAATAAGAGTAATCCGATAGAACATACACACTCTTACGCGAGAGTGCAACACGATGACACGATCTGATGAACATTTCACATCCCCTTTAACTGAGAACTTGTGACAGAGGAAACACTAGAAGGACCATGAGAAGTAAATTATCATTACGGGTGCACACGTAATCATAATTTGCAGCGCATGAAAAGTCTAGTGAGTCTTACTGTCCAAGCTAATGTTCATGATTAATCCTTATTCGCAATATCAATTCTCAGTCACTCGATTAATGATCGAAATTACCATACCCAAAGGGTTGAGCCAAAAGGCATCAGATGATGCGATGGGCTATCACAAGTGACGTGGAAATGTACATCTTTGAATTCTAATGAACCCAAAACTCTTATCTAGACTTCATTGGCACGACAATATTAACCAAAACCTTGAAGAGATCTATTCTCGGTAATTTGACCTTGGTATTTGGACAGAATTTGGAAATTCCTTGTAAGGTACTACTTCAACTTTTGAGATTGCACAATAGGTTGTCTCGTTTTGATTTCGTTATTTATCGATCAACGCATGTGAACACTCTTCGGTCTAGCATGAATTAGACTTTAACATTTCAGACTCCTCAATTAGATATCCATGTAACATTCTCGTAGTTTTGGAAGAACAAGAGAAATTCAAATTGGATTTAACCAACCCTTAGTGGATCTTGAGTGATGAAGATTTTCACTCACCCATTTTTACTTGCTGATTCATGCCCTTTGAGATTCTACTTGTTACAAAAACTTCAAATTGATCTTTACAACGATTAACACTTGCAGTAATTGCACAACTATTATCAGAGATCATGACATAATCTCAGGGTCTATCTTACGATTCAGTAGCACACTTACTTGAAATTTACATCAGAGGTGCTATGCACTAACTTCTGTAATGAGATGGAAATTTATTCTAACTCTCTTACACATGACATCTATAAGGTATTGTGGAAACCCGACATGAGACTAGTGGATAATCCTACATCCTTTTGTGCTTGTACTTCCCCAAGAATCATTTTGTTGGTTGAGTCTCTGATTTCAGCCTGCGGGATAAACATGTTTACATCTCTTACTCCCAGCCTTCCATAGTTAGAGAGCTCTAGAGCACCTACTATTAGGAAACGACTTCTTAACACATGCATAGGGAAAATACAATACTTTGACACCTAACACTCATTACCTCAATTTTATGGCTTAAACCCTTGTGCTAAGGACTTTAAGGCTATACCCGATATGAGTTAAATACGTAATGGTAGGTCATGATAATACCATCCGAATGCAAAGGAAGTTACAGACATACGTAATCGTTTGAGGGATACTTGACTTTGATTTCAATTTCTTTGAGTGATTCTTATCAATTGCATTGTTAGAAAGATATTTGGTCATAATGTCATTTGTCAATAGTTTAGGGGGTTATGTGAAACTATTATTTAGTTTCATATAAGTTTTTGTCATGTTTACATGTTTTGTGTTAGTAGAAGGGTAGATTCTGTCATTCTTGAAAGGTAGGTTGTTAGCATCTGTTAGTTAACCAAAAGGGGGCAGATAAGAGTTCAATTAGTAGCTTCATTTTCAATTTGTTTTGTAATTGAGATTTCCTTGTAATCGTTTCTCAATTTCATCAATAATACGTAATCATTTGAGGGATACTTGATTTTGATTTCAATTTCTTTGAGTGATTCTTATCAATTGGTATCAGATCCTAGGTTTTGGCTCGATTCGAAGAAATTGTTCGTTGATTCCGCAATCGTTAATAAAGATGGCCTCGGTGAAGTTCGTGCTAGAGAAATTTGATGATAGAAATGATTTCAGTCTCTGGAGGGTTAAGATGAGGGCACTATTGGTGCATAATGGAGTAGTGGATGCGCTAAAGGGAGAAGATAATCTACCAGCTAACCTGAATAAGAAAGAAAGGAAGGAGATCATGGAGAAAGCGCATAGTGAGATAGTGTTGAGTCTTGGAGACAGAGTATTAACGGAGGTGTCTAAAGAAGCCACTACGGGAGGGATATGGTCCAAGCTGGAGGCTCTCTATATGACCAAATCCCTGGCTAATCGACTATACTTGAAAAAGAGGTTATACACTTTTCACATTGCTGCCGGTAAGTCTCTTAATGACCATAAAGACGAATTCAATAAACTTGTTCTGGACTTAGAGATTATAGAAGTAGTTCTTGATGATGAGGATCAAGCAATCATATTCTTGACCTCACTACCCAGTTCTTATGAACACTTTGTAGACACCCTAATGTATGGCAGAGACACTTCGTCAATGGAAGATGTGTTGGATGCATTGAACTCTAAGGAGTTAAAGAAGAAGAATGACAACCAAGATGATATGGGTGAGGATCTGTTTGTAAGAGGAAGGGGTGAGCAGAGAGGTTTCAAGCATAGGGGAACCAGTAGGTCAAAGTCCAAGTTTAAAAGAAAGTGCTATATTTGTAATTCAGAAAAGCACTTAAAACGGGAATGTCCTTAAAGAAACAAGAAGAAAACGTATGAAGGCAGTTCCAAGTTTGATGCCAATGCAAGTCCCAACAAAAATCAAGGAAATAACACTTCAACAGATGACTCTGTTTATGGTTATGAGAGTGCAGATGTCTTGGTAGTGACGGATAAAAAGGTCTAGTGAAGGATGGGTTATGGACTCTGGGTGTTTATTTCACATGACCCCATGTAGAGAGTACTTTAAAGATCTTAAGTATGAAGAACTTGGTAAAGTAAAGCTAGGGGATGACAGACATTGTTCTGTCAGATGATATGGAAGTGTGGTCTTGAAACTGGATAATGGGTCTGAGGTGGAGTTGCAAAATGTGAGATACATTCCTGACCTAACCAAGAACCTAATTTCATTAGGCACATTTGAAAGGGAAGTATGCAGTGTCAGTTTAAAGAATGGGAAGTCCAAGGTTATTAGGGGTTCATTGGTAATTCTGTCCCGAACAAGAAGGGAAAACAACATGTACATGCTAGATGGTCAAACTCTTATGGGGTCTGTGTGTATAGCAAAAGACAGAGGGCTTGGTAATGCTTTGTTGTGGAATAAAAGATTTGGCCACATGAGTAATTTGGGCATGGTGGAGTTGAAGAAACAGGAGGTAGCAGAATCTTTGGCAAACTGTGATTTTGGTTCTTGTGGGAACTGTATTATGGGCAAAGCTCATAGGGTAAAGTTTTCAAAGGGGATTCATAAAACAAAAGGGATTTTAGAGTACGTTCATGCTGATCTCTGGGGTCTAACTAAGAATGTTTCTCTTGGTGGTGCATCTTATTTCTTGTCTATTATAGATGACTACTCAAGAAGAGTTTGGGTCTACATATTGAAGAATAAGTCTAATGCATTTAACAGTTTCAAAGAATGGAAGACCTTAGTTGAAAAACAGACAGAGTAGAGGGTTAAGAAACTAAGAACATACAATGGTTTGGAGTTTTATAGCGGTGAGTTTAATATATATTGCAAGGTCTGTGGGATATCTAGACACTTAACCATACCAGGGACTCCATAGTAGAATGGGCTGGTTGAAAGAATGACCAAAACATTACTAGAGAAGGTCAGATGTATGTTGATTGAGTCTGGGTTACCAAAAAGTTTTTGGGCAGAAGCAGTCAAGACTGTTGCTTATTTGGTGAATAGATCTCCATCTTCTGGTATTGGCATGATGGTCCCTATGGAGAGATGGTTTGGAATAAAGACAAATTATGATAACTTGAGAGTATTTGGTTCACTTGCTTATTCCCATATAAGTCAAGGTAAACTGGAGCCAAGGGCTCAAAAGTCCATTATGATTGGGTATCTTGATGGGGTAAAAGGGTACAAGCTGTGGAGACTAGACAGTGGAAGGCCTAGAGTAATAGAAAGTAGGAATGTAGTCTTCAAGGAAGAAATAATGTACAAGAATGTTATTGAAGGTACAAGTAACAGTCAAAGTATGAATGATGAAGTACAACTTGAGGTGGAGCTTACTAATTCAGATAAGAAAGAAGCTATTGCTAGTCAGACTACTAATGAAGGGAATAGGGCTACTAGTAGTTATAGCATAGCCAAAGATAGGCCTAGGAGGCAAGTGATGTTACCTGCCAGATTCAGAAGTGAAGATGATATTTCTGCTTTTGTATTCACATCTGTAGAGGAGGAATCCACCAGTGAACCTTTGACATATAATGATGATGTTTCATCTGTAGAGAAAGAGAAGTGGATTAATGCCATGGAAGAAAAGATGGATTCTCTTTATAAAAATGGAACATGGATGTTAGTTGATAAGCCAAAAGGTCAAAAGACAGTTTCTTGCAAATGGATCTTTAAAATTAAAGAAGGATTTAAAGGGGAAAAGCCTAGGTATAAGGCTAGGTTTGTGGCCAAAGGGTTCACTCAAAAGGCTGGGGTGGACTATAATGAGATCTTCTCCCCGGTGGTTAAACATACATCAATTAGGGTGATTCTAGCATTAACTGCTTTCGGATATTATGAGATAGAACAACTTGATGTGAAAACTGCATTTTGCATGGAAATTTGGAGGAGAAGATGTATATGAATCAACCACAAGGATTTGAGGTTGAAGGACAAGAAGATAAAGTTTGCATGTTGATGAGGTCTTTATATGGGTTGAAGCAGTCCCCAAGGCAGTGGTACCTCAGGTTTGATGAAGAAGTGGTATCTCATGGGTTTAAGAGGAGTAATTTTGACAGTTGTGTTTATTTGAGAGAGTATGAGCAGGGAGAATATGTGTATTTACTTCTATATGTAGATGACATGTTGATTGCCTACAAAGATAAATGGGTAATTGAAGTCACTAAAGAATTACTTAAGAAGGAGTTTGAGGTGAAAGAACTTGGTGAAGCAAAGAATTTTTTGGGAATGGAAATAACAAGATTTAGAGATCAGTGTGTGTTATTTCTAAGGCAGAGTTCTTATGTGACGAAAGTTTTGTCAAACTATGGTATGGAAGAAAGTAAGGCTGTGATTACACCTATAGCTCCTCACTTTAAGTTGTCCAGTGATAATTCTCCTAAAACAGAAATTGAGAAGGCCAAGATGGAGAGTGTGCCATATGCAAATGTGGTAGGGAGCCTAATGTACCTTATGGTGTGCACAAGTCCTGATATTGGCTATGCAGTGAGCTTGGTCAGCAGATTTATTTCTAACCCAGGTAAGCTACATTGGGAGGCTGTCAAATGGATATTAAGGTATCTTAAAGGTACAACTGAAATTGGTTTGGTGTTTGGAAGAGGAGAGTATGATGATCAAATTCTTGGGTATGCAGATGCAGACTTTGCACAGGATTTGGACACTGGTAGGTCCATGACTGGATATGCTTTTACAATTATCGGTTCATTAGTCAGTTGGAAGGCCACACTGCAGCATATTCTTACTTTGTCAACAACAGAGGCTGAGTATGTTGCCTTAACTGAGGTTGTAAATGAGTGTTTGTGGTTAAAAGGCTTCATAACGAATTTGGGAGTCCATATTTCAAAGTTAGTGGTATTGTGTGATAATAGTGGGGCATTGCAGCTGACCAAGAAGCAGGTTTTCCATCATAGAACCAAGTACATAAATGTTAAATTGCATTTTATACGGGATGTGATTAACAAAAGAGATAGATGTTCAAAAGGTGGATACTTTGGAAAATGGGGCTGATATGTTTACCAAAGTTCAACCAGGTTCAAAATTTGATTTTTGTTTGGATTTGTTGAATGTGGCCTGACATTGACCAAAGGTGGAGATTGTTAGAAAGTTATTTGGTCATAATATCATTTGTTAATAGTTCAGGGGGTTAAGTGAAACTATTCTTTAGTTTCATATAAGTTTGGGTCATGTTTACATGTTTTGTGTAAGTAGAAGGGTAGATTCTGTCATTCTTGAAAGGCAGGTTGTTAGCATCTGTTAGTTAAACAAAATGGGGCAGATTAGAGTTCAATTAGTAGCTTCATTTTCAATTCGTTTTGTAACTGCGATTTCCTTGTAATCGTTTGTCAATTTCATCAATAATACGTAATCGTTTGAGGGATACTTGATTTTGATTTAAGTTTCTTTGAGTGATTCTTATCAAGAGTCTTATTTCTCTAATATTGTTAACGAATCAAGTTATTTTCTGTTTAACCGGAATACATTTTCTGGTATGTTTGTTTGTATGTGAAAATGGTACCGTTATTGAGATCAATATTTCCTGGGTTAATAGAACCCGAATTGGGAATCAAAACCCTAGTTTTCAGTTGACTCTATTGCAAATTTTACCAAATTGGTTTCGTTTAACTCCTCACGATTCTCGCTTCATGGTTCAATGTCGAATTGGTTAGGGATTTAGCTTAAATCCCTTAGGTTTCTTAATCTTAGATTTTGTGAAATCACTAGTGCTATTCCTTTTAATGTTTGGAATTTGTTTGGAATTTGTGAATGATTTTGTGAAATCACTAGTGCTATTCCTTTTAATGTTTGGAATTTGTCTAGTCTTAGTGAATTGTATTTGTCTGATAACAGTTTCACGGGTATTGTTCCATATATTTGTCTGATAACAGTTTTCGCCGTCTGTATATATATATATACCTTTTTCCATCTCCATATTGTTATTTGCTATGTGTTTATAATAAATTTGTACGTTTATGAGTGCGAATATTTAATTATTTATTTACACATACAAACTTGAAAAGTTTAATAGGCTTATAAATACTATAAAGGTTTATAGTATTTATAAGTATTTTAATAGGTTTATAGTATTTATAAGTATGAAAATTTTAATAGGCTTATAAATACTATAAAGGCTTATTTAC
Organism: Smallanthus sonchifolius; assembly: GCA_023525975.1. Taxonomy (NCBI): domain Eukaryota; kingdom Viridiplantae; phylum Streptophyta; class Magnoliopsida; order Asterales; family Asteraceae; genus Smallanthus; species Smallanthus sonchifolius. The sequence goes on along the minus strand of CM042028.1, from coordinate 11,312,804 downwards.
CAATTACATTATTTGTGAAGATTTCACTTTTAAATGTGAAATTTCTGGTTAATTACTCTAACACGCATAAATATTTTATCAAATATACATTTATAAGAATCATTTTTTTTGTGTGTACTTTTGTTAACCGTACATTTTGTTGTTGTGACATATATTGATAAATTTGTACTATCTCAAATGATCATAACCAAACCAGTTGAAACAGACGCAACTAAACTCAGTGCGTAGAATTAGTAAAATAAGAAATAAATGTTTACAAAATACTGAGTTATCGTGTCTAAATAAGTGGATGGTTAAGTTGGTAACATTAAATTTTCATATCGTAAGTTTAAACCTATTCTTTTTCAGGATAAAAATGAACCGTAAATGAAACATCTTTCCAACAACCACATTCTTTCCATTATTATTTTTATCTTTGCTTGAAGCATTTTTACGATTTTATAGAAGGGAGGAAATTATCATATACAGAGACAAGTAAAAACAAACATTTTTAGCAAATTTAGTTTGTTTATAAAATAAACAGGCGAACTGAACTTTTCGTCAAACAGTTCACTAACGATAAACTAATGCCACATAAGGTTGCATAGTATATCATAATCACAAACGCATAACATAACAAGAACATGGTTCACCATCTTCACACCATTTCATCTGAATTCTTACCACCATCTTGAGAAAACGACGGTGAAGATGAAGAAGATGACTTATTAAAGAACTCAATACAATCAGAAATGGCTTCATTGTAATGGGTGTTTGAAGTATAATAAGAAGAATTGCAAGAAGCCCTCGGAGGATCCAGCCGATCACATGATCGCCTTCTTATACCCGACGAACCACCACCCGAACTTGAGGTTGCCTTGGACGATTGGATCGAAAACATAAGCCTCATAAAAATCCTACGAAAGCGGTTGAAGATCTTCATGGCTGAGAAGTTTGATGTTTGGAGACTTTGAGGTTGTGGTTGTTGTTGATTCCCATGTATTTGTATGACAAAGTTGTGTGTTTGAGAATTGAACATGTCTTAGGTTTAGAGGCTGGAATTGTCTCCGGGAAGTGTAATGCTATTATGGTTGTCACAAGGGATTTTTATAAAAAGAATGAGAGTTTGGTTTTATTGTATGAGATTACATCATGAGAATATTAACAAAAGGATGTAATCAACTTCTTTCTTGTCTGAAACCATGTGCCCAAATCATGCCTCTTGGCCTATCCTTCCTAAACAAACCATATTTTATCTTTTAGAACATATAATAATACATTAACCCTTTTATTGTGTGTTGTTTTTATAAATACATAATAAAATAAAGGTAGAATTACATATATCCCACTATTTTTAACCCTAATTACATATATAACCAACGCAAAACTTAAATTACATATATCCCTTTTTTTTATAAAAATAACTTTTTAACCTTACAAGAAATATGACTATTCTTATTTAATCGATCCCAACCTAACGTTCTGATTCACACTTCCGATCGATTTCAACATATATCGTCGCTTTTGATCGATTGCATCATCCATTTGAGTATATATGTAATTAATGAACGGGATATACGTAAATAAAATTTTGAGATGGGTATATATGTAATTAATGAAGTTTTTAAGGGGATACATGTAATTGCGCCTAAAATAAAATTATTTTTTTGTTATCTATGTAATGTTATTAATAAAAATAATTATTTTAGTTAGGTATATAACTATAAGTATGTGAATAAAGTTTTTTTCTTGCCAAGTGTCCCTATTCTAAAACTGTAACTTTCTAAAGATCTATATAACTTCGGAAAATATTTATTTGGTCCTCTATATTATCTGCTAAAATAACTACAAGAATTGTTAAGTCTTGATGATTAATCAACAAGTTGTGACGTTTGAACTAAGGATTAATGTGTTAGTTCAAACTTAGTGATCATTCAAGTTTCAACATTAATCAACAAGTTGCGACAGTTGAAATTAGGGATTAGTATCATAATTCAAACTTAGTGACAAGGCTAATCAAGGACTCCTAGTCCACAATAGATATAATGACAATCAGGGCATTCAAGTTGAAGATTACCATTAGAGTTTCTATTGGAAATAAAGTTTTAAAAATTGAATTCGACCAAGACCAAAGAATCATGGGGTAGTAATCACGGGTCGAATTTCAGTAACCCGACACGTATTGGCCTCATGTACGAATTGACGATGAGATTTAAGAAATACACTACGGATATAGAGAGATATATTATACACATATAGCAAAATGGTGCTATAAGAAAGATCATACCTAATTTTACCTATAGACATTAATATTCATTAATTACATTGAACACCTTTTATGTAGAAACATTGTAACAAATTTAGACCTTTCGTTTAACTTTCGTCTAAACTTTTCGTTAAAATCAAGGCACGTGTGTATCATGTGAGCGAATATTTGTAATCAAGACAAGTTGGATATGTCGTCACGTGATACACACGTGCCTTGATTTAACGGAGAAATTAAACAGAAGTCAGTCGAAAGGTCTAAATTTTTTACAACGTTTGTACGTAAAGGGTGTCTAGTGTAAATAATGAAGATTAATATCTGTAGGTGAAACTAGGTATAAACATAAAGGTTGATTTCTGTAATTTTGTGTTGATATCATATAACACATGTCCATATAGAAAAATTTCAAATTCTGTAACATCCCGAAATTTAATAAACTCAAATAAATGAGAGAACGGTCAAGACTAACAAAACAAGGTAAAAAGAAAACCTGCGGGTTTGGCCCAGGGCCGGCCCATGGGCCGTGGGCAAGGGGGGAGGCCTCAACTCAGCTACAACACCACAGCCTTCCACCACTTTCACCATTTTCGTAAGATTGTAGAGAGAGAGAGAGAGAACCGAGTCTAGAGAGAGAAAGCAAAGGAAACAGCTTAAAAGCTCAGGAATCATCACTCTCCATCTCAGGAACGTTTAGCAATGAAGAGAAGACGAAAACAGGTAACCACCATGCTCGAATCTAAGCTTTTAGTCAAGAAATGGGTTTTAGGGTTTATATGGGTTTATCACATAAAGATGAGATTTTTACACATAAAATCGAATAAAATGTATGTATCTAGCTTCATGGAAGCTAGATACAAGTTTTGGATGTAAAAAGATTGAAGTTTGGATCAAAAACGAAGAATAAGATCAAGAACAGCTGAATCGTCCGAAAAGTCGGATGAATGGTGCAAAAACACTTTTCGTCCAAAAAGTATTTTCGGACGGCATGATTTTGGACAAAAGATTTCGAAATAAAAAGTTCTCGGACAAGAGATTTCGAACGAAATGTTTAACTAATAAATGATGTTTTCTAACTATGTAGTTTTCGGTCGAAAAGAGATTTCGACCGAGATAGATTTCGACCGAGAAAGGTTTCGGTTGAAATAGATTTCGGACAAGATAGATTTCGGATGAAACGTGTAGGTTATAACCTTGTTCCATTCATGACCTTTGACAGATCCACTAACACCCACCTAACTCGGAGCTCCTAAGTATCCTTCGGGAACTGCTCATCAGGTGAGTCCTATGTGCCCCCTACATGTTACGTGCAAATGATTTTAAATGATTTTGGGGCTGAAGTGTATACATGATATGAATGAATGTTATGTTATGTGTTATATGACAATGCCTGATAAGTTATATGTATGACATATATGCTTATGAACAAAGAAACATAGCAAGTATGTTATGAATTATGAATGAAAGTATGATATAACACAAAAGAATGAAATCGTGCTTTATATATATACTATATACTGCATGTTATGAATATATGTGAATGTTATGGACGCTTCGATGCTAACGACTACTACGATAGACGGACGAACATGTGACTATCATGCAACCGGGACATATATGTTCCTTCATCAGCTAGGACGTATGAAAGGCAATCAATGGACGGTCGAAGCAAATGCCTTATCAATGATAAGTAGAACGGTTGCATGAATAATAGTTCGCATGGGAAACGGATGCCTTCGGGCAGATGGGCAAAAGGACGGACTACGACGGTAGACACGGTAGACGGACGGCCAAAGGTTGTCGGACGGTAATGAAGGACGGACTACTTCGGTAGACACGGTATGAATTACGGCCTACGACGGTAGGACAGAGCGTCTGTCTTTGTGACTTACGCAATCAATGACGGGTTGATCACCCTTATGTGTATGACCAATGAATGTTCAATGAATGCATATGCACCTATTCGCGTGTATAGTCAATGTATGTTCACTGAAATAATGATATATATATATATATATATGAATCAATGGAATGACTCACGTTATACCTAATGCTTTAAACTCACCAGCGTTAGCTGACTTTTAGTATACATTTCAGGTAACAAGAGGAAGGGTCGTGCGAAGGCGTGATGGCTATCCTGCATGAGACTGACATCTCACTTTAAATTATGTTAAGACATTGTTTATGTTCTAAATGCTAAGACTTCCGCTGTTTGTACTTGAATGATGAATGTTTCTGCTGCGTTTTGAATGTTTTAAATGTTATAATTCGGTATCAATGGCTATGTTCATGAGTAAATCCAACGAGTGTGGTTTTCCTGAAAGAGGGGCCTTACAAGTTGGTATCAGAGCAAAAGTTTAAGAGTTTCAGACATCCCTAAATGTCTAGACTCAAGCTGATAATGGGACCAACGCACGGATGTCAGTCTGGGTAGCCAACGCCGACGCCAGCACAGTAAGTAAGTACTAAAGTTAATGCATGTAAATAGGAATAGATGCCTTAACTTAGAACGCTTAGATGTCATTGTCACTACTGATGTGAAGAGTTTCGAACCCAAAAAGCAAAGCAAATTATTAATCACAAACCGGTCACTGTATATAAAAATTTACCTTGCTCGTACTGTTCAAAACTTTGATCTGAAGGAATGACAATGATGTATACCCTTTTACTTATCAGGAAATCTAGAAAACTATAGCTCGTCGAGGAGGAACTGGACGCCGAGGCGGTCGCACTGGCCAAGCCGGTAGACCACCCTTGAACCAAAGACGTAATGATGAGGAAAGCGTGCACAAAGAACGTACTGAGAGTGTGCACGAAACTAATGTGACTCCACCGGGTGAAGGCAATGAATGATCTCTATGACTGGAACCCGAAGTTAGGGATGCTATTCCTCGTGAGGTTGTACTAACTCTAAAGAACGTATTGCCTGATCTGTTATCTGAGGCACTGAAGAAGAGCAAGGAAGAGGAAGAAAAGAACCATGAGGAAAAAGTTTATGATAGTGATGGGGATGAGGTAACTGTGGTACTGAACACCCGAGGGTGTACCTACAAGGGGTTTAAGGACGGTGACCCACCCAAGTTTGATGGGAACAAGGATTCGGTGGCTACGTTTGAATGGATTGAGAGGATGAACGGAGTAATTAACATAAGCGAATGTCGACCTGACCAGGCTGTGAAGTATGTGGCTCACTCTTTCACCAACGAGGCACTGAGTTGGTCGAGAAACATTCAAAGGACTAAGACGCCAAACGCTCTCAAAAGGATGACTTGGGAAGATCTGAAAAAGCTGATAATCCAAAAGTTCTGTCCCAGAACGAGATAGATCGGGTAGAGAATGAGTTTCTGAATTTCAAGGCTGGCAACAAGACTCATCGCCAGTACACTTCTAGATTCAATGAGTTGGCTCAACTGGTACCCTACCTGGTAGAGACTGAAGAACGATTGATTAAGTACTATGTCAAGGGCCTGCCACAAAGGGTCCGTGTTCATGTTAAAGCCAACCTACCCTTGACCTTCGAGTCAGTAGTAAATCTGAGTGGGATCGTCTACGACGACTATGCAAATGAGGACCCGGCACCTGAGACACAGAAGAGGAGGTGGGAAAACCCGTCTAGGGGAACTGGAAAGGGAGTTGTCACAACTGAGACTAAGAAGCCGAGAATTGAGGAGGGAGAAAATTGCCCGAAATGCGGGAAACAACACCGCGGTGAATGTTTGGCTGGCTCTACGATATACTACCGATGTGGGAAGGCTGGGCACTAGTCGAAAGATTGTAGGGTTAATGCCAAGTGCCAAAACTGTGGCGTGTTTGGGCATGCAACTAAGGATTGCAGGAAGACCGGACCATCTGGTTCAGGAAAGGAAAAAGAGCACGAACAGCTTAAGACTAGGACCCGAGCCTATGCCTTAACTGAGGAAGAAGCAAGAAGAAACCCTGATGTCGTGTCAGGTACGTTCCTAGTTAATGATGAACATGCTGCTATTCTGTTTGACTCCGGTGCTAGTAAAAGCTTTATATCCACTACATTTAGTCGTAAATTAGACTGCACAATCACAAACCTCGTAATGGCCTTTTGCGTAGAAACTGCTGTTGGTAGAAACTCAGTAGTCATCCGAATGACTGACGATTTCATGATAGAAATAGAGGGTCATAAGTTTCCGTCTAAATTGTACCTTCTAACCTTAGGAGGATTTGACATAGTGTTGGGCATGGATTGGTTAGCTGCCAACGAAGCACAAATTGTATGTAAACGAAAGATGATACATCTCAAAGCCACTGACGGTAGTCCAATTACGGTTTATGGTGATCGGAATCACATGATGCCAAATGTCATCTCGATGATCAAGGCCGAAAGCTACATGAGGCGCGGTTGCGAAGCTTATCTGGCATATGTTATTGACGATAGAATGAAAACGAAAGAGCTCAACGATGTACCCGTGGTGTGCAACTTTCCAGAAGTGTTCCCAGAGGATCTACCTGGCTTGCCGCCCGATCGGGAAATAGAATTTCAGATTGACTTACTGCCAGGAGCTGAGCCCGTTGCCAAAGCACCTTACCGATTGGCTCCGTCAGAAATGAAAGAATTAATGACTCTACTTGAAGAATTGACAGAGAAAGGATTTATCCGACCGAGCATCTCACCATGGGGCGCTCTAGTATTATTTGTAAAGAAGAAAGACGGCAGCATGTGCATGTGCATCGACTACCATGAATTGAACAAACGAACAGTAAAGAACAAGTACCCACTGCCTAGAATAGACGATCTTTTTGATCAACTACAAGGCGCGAGTTGGTTCTCGAAGATCGATCTTAGGTCGGGTTACCATCAATTGAAAGTAAGGGAGGAGGATGTAGCGAAAACCGCATTTCGCACGCGTTATGGACATTATGAGTTCCTCGTAATGTCCTTCGGACTAACCAATGCCCCTGCAGCGTTTATGGATCTAATGAATAGAGTGTGCCGACCAATGTTGGATCGGTCAGTAATAGTTTTCATAGATGACATCCTTATCTATTCAAAGAACGAACGTGATCACCACTGTCACCTGAGGGAAGTATTAGAAGTTCTGAAGGAGGAAAAGTTGTATTCAAAATTCTCCAAATGCGCATTCTGGCTCAGGGAAGTCCATTTCCTAGGTCATGTCATAGACCCAAACGGCATTATGGTGGATCCTACAAAGATCGAAACAGTAAAAGGTTGGAACATCCTGAAAGCGCCAATAGAGATACGAAGTTTTCTGGGATTGGCAGGATACTATCGGAGATTCATTCAGGATTTCTCAAGAATAGCCTCGCCGCTGAAAAAGCTGACATGTAAGGAAGTAAAGTATGAATGGGGTCCAACCCAAAACAACGCATTCGAAGAATTGAAGACACGACTAACCCAAGCTCCCGTCTTGACCTTACCTGAGGGAAACGAAGACTTGGTAGTCTACTCTGATGCTTCGGGTCAAGGATTGGGTTGTGTACTTATGCAACGAGGAAAGGTAATTGCTTATGCCTCGCGACAGTTAAAGATTCACGAAGTTAACTACCCGACTCATGACCTGGAGTTGGCGGCGGTAGTTTTCGCATTAAAGATATGGAGGCACTATTTGTACGGAGTTAAATGCACCATTTACTCCGACCACAAGAGTCTGAAGTACTTTTTCAAGCAAAAGGAATTAAACATGAGACAACGAAGGTGGTTGGAGCTACTGAAAGACTACGACTGTGAAATAATGTACCATCCAGGCAAGGCAAATGTAGTGGCTGACGCCTTAAGTATGAAAGAAGAATCAACACCTATTCAAATCAAAGCATGTCAGGAAAGAATGAAAGAAGAATCAACACCGGATATAATGAATGAAATAGCGAAAGCACAGGAAGAAGCATTGTTGGAGAGGAATGTGAAACAGGAAAGAATACTAGGGCAACAGGGTAATCTAGAAACCATCGTGTACGGTGTACGAACTCGTTTTGGCCGGATGTGGATACCTAAGATTGGTGAACTTAGGGCCAAGATCCTTGATGAGGCCCATAAGTCTCGCTACTCTATCCACCCCAGGACGAACAAAATGTACCAAGATCTAAAGAAAGAATACTGGTGGCCTGGCATGAAGAACGACGTGACCGAATATGTGGGCAAGTGCCTAACTTGTTCTCTGGTTAAAGACGAACACTAGAAACCATGTGGTAAAATGCAACCTTTGCCGATACCGGAATGGAAGTGGGAAGAGATCACAATGGACTTCGTAACCAAACTACCGCGAACAGCTAAAGGCAATGATACCATTTGGGTGATCGTCGACCGCTTGACGAAAAGTGCTCACTTCTTACCAATACGTGAGGCTTCCTCGTCTGAGAAGTTAGCATAGATATTCATCAAGGAAATCGTAAGCAGACATGGTATGCCATTAACGATCATGTCAGACAGGGACACTCGATTCACATCAAGGTTTTGGAAGAAATTCAACGACTCGATGGGTACTAAACTAAATATCAGCACCGCTTACCACCCTCAAACAGATGGTTAATCGGAAAGGACCATTCAGACCTTGGAGGACATGCTCCGGGCTTGTATCATTGATTTCGGTGGGAGTTGGGATAGCCACCTGCCATTGGCAGAGTTTTCGTATAACAACAGCTATCACGCAACCATTGGCATGCCGCCATTTGAGATGCTGTATGGAAGAAGATGTCGAACCCTGGTCTGTTGGGGGGAAATTGGACAAAAAGACTTTGCCAGTCTCGAAGTGGTCAAGGCTACTTTAGAGAAGTTTGACCAGATAAAAGCTCGAATGAAAGCCGCTAAAGACAGACAAAAATCATACGCGGATAAGAGAAGAAGAGATTTAGAGTTTCAAGTAGGGGACATGGTACTACTGAAAGTATCGCCTTGGAAAGGAATTATCCGATTAAAAAAACGTGGCAAATTAAGTCCAAGGTTTGTCGGACCTTTTAGAATCTTAGCAAGAGTTGGAAAAGTTGCTTACAGACTAAACGTACCCGATGAGCTCAGTGGAATTCATCCTACATTCCACGTGTCGCATCTACGTAAGTGCCTTGCCTACGACACGGCTCACATACCCTATGACGAGATCGAAGTGGATAATAGTTTGAACTATGTAGAAGAACCAGTAGCTATCCTAGACCGAGCAGAAAAACGACTACGCAATAAGTCAATTCCTTTAGTCAAGGTATAATCGAAACACAGAAAAGGTTCAGAAGCTACGTGGGAGAAAGAGGACGAAATGAAGGAACTATATCCTCAATTGTTTAACTAGTAAAGAGTTTCGAGAACGAAACCCCTTTTAGAGGGGTAGACTTGTAACATCCCGAAATTTAATAAACTCAAATAAACGAGAGAACGGTCAAGACTAACAAAACAAGGTAAAAAGAAAACCTACGGGCTTGGCCCAGGGCAGGCCCATGGGCCGTGGGCAAGGGGGGAGGCCTCAACTCAGCTACAACACCACAGCCTTCCTCCACTTTCACCATTTTCGTAAGATTGTAAAGAGAGAGAGAACCGAGTCTAGAGAGAGAAGGCAAAGGAAACGGCTCAAAAGCTCGGGAATCATCACTCTCCATCTCAGGAATGTTTAGCAACGAAGAGAAGACGAAAACATGTAACTACCATGCTTGAATCTAAGCTTTTAGTCAAGAAATGGGTTTTAGGGTTTATATGGGTTTATCACATAAATATGGGATTTTTACGCATGGAATCGCATAAAATGTATGTATCTAGCTTCATGGAAGCTAGATACAAGTTTTGGACGTAAAAAGATTGAAGTTTGGATCAAAAACGAAGAATAAGATCAAGAACAGCTGAATCGTCTGAAAAGTCGGATGAATGGTCTGAAAACTCTTTTCGTCCGAAAAGTATTTTTCGGACGGCATGATTTCGGACAAAAGATTTCGAACGAAAAAGTTCTCGGACAAGAGATTTTGAACGAAATGTTTAACTAATAAATGATTTTTTCTAACTATGTAGTTTTCGGTCGAAAACAGATTTCGACCGAGATAGATTTCGACCGAGATAGATTTCGACCGAGAAAGGTTTCGGTCGAAATAGATTTCGGACAAGATAGATTTCGGATGAAACATGTAGGTTATAACCTTGTTCCATTCATGACCTTTAACAAATCCACTAACACCCACCTAACTCGGAGCTCCTAAGTATCCTTCGGGAACCGCTCATCAGGTGAGTTCTATGTGCCCCCTACGTGTTACGTGCAAATGATTTTAAATGATTTTGGGGCTGAAGTGTATACATGATATGAATGAATGTTATATTATGTGTTATATGACAATGCCTGATAAGTTATATGTATGACAGATATGCTTATGAACAAAGAAACATAGCAAGTATGTTATGAATTATGAATGAAAGTATGATATAACACAAAAGAATGAAATCGTGCTTTATATATATACTATATACTTTATGTTATGAATATATGTGAATGTTATGGACGCTTCGATGCTAACGACTACTACGGTAGACGGACGACCACGTGACTATCATGCAACCGGGACATATACGTTCCTTCATCAGCTAGGACGTATGAAAGGCAATCAATGGACGGTCGAAGCAAATGCCTTATCAATGATAAGTAGAACGGTTGCATGAATAATAATTCGCATGGGAAACGGATGCCTTCGGGCAGACGGGCGAAAGGACGGACTATGACGGTAGACGGACGGCCAAAGGTTGCCGGACGGTAATGAAGGACGGACTACTTCGGTAGACACGGTATGAATTACGGCCTACGACGGTAGGACGGAGCGTATGTCTTTGTGACTTACGCAATCAATGATGGGTTGATCACCCTTATTTGTATGACCAATGAATGTTCAATGAATGCATATGCACCTATTCGCATGTATAGTTAATGTATGTTCACTGAAATAATGATATATATATATATATATATATATATATATATATGAATCAATGATGCGAATGAATGACTCACGTTATACCTAATGCTTTAATCTAGAACTCACCAGCGTTAGCTGACTTTTAGTATACATTTCAGGTAACAAGAGGAAGGGTCGTGCGAAGGCGTGATGGCTATCCTGCATGAGACTGACATCCCACTTAAAATTATGTTAAGACAATGTTTATGTTCTAAATGCTAAGACTTCCGCTGTTTTGTACTTGAATGATGAATGTTTTCGCTGCGTTTTGAATGTTTTAAATGTTATAATTCGGTATCAATGGCTATGTTTATGAGTAAATCCAACGATTGAGGTTTTCCTGAAAGAGGGGCCTTACAAATTCATTATCAGAAAAATAAAAAACAATCAGAGCCTAAAAAAGTAAAAATCAGAGCAAGACGAGGTTGAACCATAGCCCCTTGTCTTTCCTTTATGGACTCTAACCATTAATTCCAACCCCAACTTTGTTATTTATATGGAATATAAAAAACTCAAATAGAAGAATCTGATTTTATAAAAAATTAATAAAAATAATTAGTGTTCATCACCTAAGGTTTTTAATATACATAACTAGTTAGAACAACCCCGCGCGTTACGGCGGGTGAGAATTCGGTTAATTTCGGTGCACTCGTCGTTAAATTAAAATTTGAATGAAAGTAACAAAAAAGTTTTTATAAGAATCTATATATGTAGCTTACTCCAATTTCTTATCATTGATTTTGTTAAAATAATTTCTCATGAACTGTGTTACTAAATGAAAAATTGTTTACTAAAAATAGCCTAAAAGTTTTTTTATAAATCACTACAGCCCAAAGCCATATATTTTATAAATTGGTTACTAAAAATAGCCTAAAAAAACAAAAAAACGTAAAAGGGAGCTAACAAGAATCGAACCAGGGTCTGAGCTATGTACACAACACACATGAACCATTTGCGTTACTCACTTTTTTTATAAATCAGTACAGCTCAAAGCCATATATTTTGTAAATAAAAGTTTGCTGCCAAAGCCATATATTTTGTAAATGAAAGCTCACGTCCGATTTACTATTCGCTTAAGTTTCGGCACTCGATATAGGCTACGATACGAAAAAAACTACATTTTGAATACAACTAAGTTGTCAAATAAATTTATATCGGAAGTTTGACAAAAAAGAAATAAAAAACAGCCGCACACTCCGTTTTTTGAAAAAAGTTAACGAATGAAAGTTAATAAAGAAAAACGAAATTAATAGCAATTAAACGGGTTATACCCGCGCTAGGCGGCGGGTGTCGGGCCGATCGTTAATAAAATTTAAGCGAAAACGTAGGCGCAACGGTAAAAATAATGGTAATAAAAAAGAAACCTAAAGGTAAATAATAAAGAAAGAAAAAAAGTTCGGGTAGTCAAAAACCATAAAAGCGAAGACCGAGAGCGGTTCCGATAATATCAAGACCGACAATGATGTTGTCCGCTTATAATAGGTTTGGTTCCTCACGGGAGCACAACGGTAACGACACTCGCTAAAGGTCGCAATACAAAAAGAAAACTCGATTTTTAATATATATCGTAACGTTGAAAAAGATAAAACTAAAAACAGTCGCGCACTCCGTTTTTTGAAAAAAAATTGACGAACAAAAGTTATTAAAGGAAAACGAAAATTTTAAAACATTGAACGGGTAAAAAGCGTATTTTATATACAGTACGGAAGGTGAAAAAAAAGAAAGAAAGAAAAAAAAAAAAGCTTGAGGTGTCAAGTTTTAAATGGAAATGGCACTATTCCCGGATGTTTTGTTTTAATCTTTACTTATAATATAATAATATGTTAAAACTATATAAAATGTAATAATTGTCTAATTAAATTATAATTATATGATATTATAACTTTTTGTAACTTCTCTTTATAAAATAATATTAAATATATTAATATAATAATAATGTTTTTAAAATCTGACGCGTCGTCTTACCGTTCCTCTAGTTGAACCAGTCTTAAGAACCGAACAACATCATTCAGAAAATTATTAATATATAAACTATAAAAAAGCCCAAATTAAAAAAAAGTTGATATTTATCTCTTATGAAAGCTAAAGGTTAAAAATTGTGTTTTTGAATCCTATTTTCTTAAAATACCGACGTCATTTCATTTTTGTTAGATAAATTAAATAAGCCTATGGTGGTATATATAGTATAGGGTGTGTTATGTAATTATTGTTTCATACCCTATATTGTAAATCTTATATATATTGGTGGTAATACAAAGAACCCTCATTGAGGGATTTTCTAAAACCCTAACATGGTACCAAGCCATTAAAGTCTCCTATCCTAAAAAATTTTCTTCTTTTCCCCTCACCTCTTGTTTTCGCCACCCCTACATCGCCGGCGATTCAACTCTCACCACCCACCCCTGGCTTCCTCTACCCGCGATTAGGCTACCCTGAAAGTTTAGTCAAATTCCGGCCATCCACGCGCCTTCTACAGTTCACGCGTCGCCGTCCTCGCATCAACTTCTTAGCGCGTGCCGGCACGTCCCTGCCGGTCCCGCCGTCGGCCCAACGCCGATGTGATCGTCTTCTCAGGGTGGTCAGCCTGGTGTGATTTTTTTCACGTTCCAGATTACTTTCCGCTGCTGCTCGTCTCTGCCGTCACCGCTAAGGTTTCACTACACTTGTTTTTTTGCAACACCCTTTGCCCACGGTTAGCTCTCTCCTTGTTTTCGTGTTTTTAATATTTTGATTTCTTTTCTCTTTCATTATAATTATGTCTACCCTTGGATCTATCACCACCACCGTTTCTCCACCCCTTGTCTTCCTTGCTTATGGTATCACCAATAATTTGGGTTTAAACTGAACATTGATGGTACCCACTACAAACTGTGGTGTACCATTTTTCAAGATCTATGTATTGGTGCTAGGGTTCAGGGTCACATTAATGGAACCAGTCTTCCAAAAAATGACAATGATGAAGACTGGTATTCATTAGATGCGAAAATTAAAAGTTGGTTTTACAATACTTGTGATATTGATCTCTTGCAAATCATTACCACTGAAAAGTGCACGTCTCACACTCTTTGGAACAACACAAGTGAATTCTTTCTTAACAATAAAATGTCTCGTATGCTTCAACTTCAAGATACTTTTTGTAACACTAAAAAAGGGACAATGTCTATCACCCTATTTTGTCAACACTTAAAAAACCTTGCTAATAGCTTACTTGATGTTAACTCTCCTATTTCTGAAACTGAACTTGTAATGCAAATTCTCCGCCAACTTCCTTCTTCCTATGGTAGCATAGTTGATGTCATAACCAAGAAAACACCCTTTCCCACCTTCTTAGAAGCTAAAAACATGCTTCTCCTTCATGAGTCCCGTGAAAGGCCTTGAAACACATATTGAGTCCCTCCCAAACTCCCCCACAGCCCTTCACACCAACCAGGTAGCTCATAATGTTAATGGTAAAGGGAAAGGTCGGAATAGCAAGAACTAATATACAATGGACGTGGGGCTTCGGGGGGGGGGGGGGGGGGGGGCAATGCTACTAATGTTTCTGGTGATTCTCCTTTTGTTTCAGGTAATTCAGGTGGGAATTCTCAACAAAGGGGGTCCTCTATGCAATTTGCACCCTCTCAGTTTGCTCCTCCACCACAGCAGGTTCAACATTCACAGTACCATCCTTCACAATATGGTGCTCACTTTGCTTCCACTGCTATGCCACCTTTTTATGGCACAACATAACTGCCATAACCATCACAGCCACCTTCATTGCTTGGTCCACCGCCTCAAGGTGGTCACCCGTATCCTAGTGGTCCACCGGCCTCGCCATTCGCAGGGTTCGGTTCTGCTCAGCCCTCTTATGGTGTTCCGCCACCTTAGTACACGGATTTAGCATCAGTCTTCAGCTCCATGTCTCTCCAGCCACCTGCTCAGGACCACAAACTACTACCTCGACACTTGGGCTAGCAATCACATGCAATTTCACCGAGGTAATTTACATTCTCTTATATCTTGTGATAAATCTAAAGGCATAATGATTGGTAATGGTGCTTTACTTCCGATCTCGCATATCGGTAACTCCTTCTTTCCATATTTGCATAACAAGTTTGCCCTAAATAACATTTTTGTTCTGATCAAATAGTTAAAATCATCTGTGTGCGTCGTTTTTCTATTGATAATTATGTTTCTGTTGAGTTTGACCCGTTTGGTTTTACTGTGAAGGATCTTAAAACAGGTGCCCGCCTCTAACGATGTGACCTCTTTGGGGATCTCTATCCGGTATTACCATCTTAGTCGTTCACCCCTGCGATCTCGCTTGCTGTTGTCTCTTCTCAGAGTTGACACCAACGTCTGGGCCATCCAGGAGAATTTATCTTTAAGTTTTTAGTTTCTCACAAACTCATTCCTTGTTCTAGTAATATGTTACCTGTTTGTCATTCTTGTCAATTACGTAAACATTGTTGTCTTCCTTTTCAAAAGTCTGTTATCAAAACTTGTCGTTTGTTTGAACTTATACATTCTAATGTATGGACTTCTCCTATTCTTATCTTAACTGGTTTTAAATATTATGTCTTATTCTTGGATGATTTTTCTCATTTTTTATGGGTATTTCTGCTATGTGCAAAATCTGATGTTTTTATAGTTTTTGTGAAATTTCGTGCTTATGTTGTTAATCAATTTAAAATGGATATTCAAGCTTTTCAATGTGATAATGGTCGTGAATACAACAATAAACCTTTTATTGACCTATTTCAAAAACATGGCATTAAAATCAGGTTTTCTTGTCCTTGCACATCTCAACAAAATGGCAAAGTTGAACGTACCATCCGAACGACAAACAACATTATTCGCACTTTTCTATTTCAGGCCTCTCTTCCACCCACGTTCTGGGCAGAGGCGTTGAACATGGTTGTCCACACTCTCAACCTCCTTCCTACCACCACTCTCTCGTTTCGTGCGCCATTTGAAGTGCTTTATGGCTTCTTCGCTACGTACGTCCATCTTCAAGTCTTTGGGTGTCTCTGTTACCCAAATCTATTCGCCACTGTGTAATCCCTAGGAAATTCCGGCCTCTATCTTAACTACTCCGGCACTTGTAATTCCATTATCTTATGATTTTGCATCTATGAAATTATCCTATCTATCCATTATATTTCATGAGTGTTCATACATACACGCATTGGGTACAATTACCTCAAATTTAATAATAATAAATATTTATTTGGAATTATGTAAATAAATGTTTCAATCCTATTAAAAAAATGCATATAAATATGTTAAGTTATTTTCTAAACCTATATATACACACATATACAAATACAAATGTTATAAACCATATAAATAAATTTAGGGATTTATAAAGATTAAAGTATATAAATTATAAAGTAAATAAGCTTTATATAAATAAAACTATATTATTTTACAAAAATTTTAGTTTTACATTTATAACATTTAATTATAATATAGAAATTATTAGAATTATAAAAAATTTATAAAACTTTAATGATTTTATGTTTTATAAAGTCCAGGGTCTAAATGGTAATTTATGAAACTTAATTCCAAAATAAAATAAAGTTTTTACATAAAATAATAAAACCCTTAAACCTCAGGGACCTGTTTTACCAAAATCCCAAACCTTCCCCTCCCAAATCAGTCACGGGCTCGAAACCCCTCCACCACCGGTTTTTACCACCTTAATCCCGAACTCGCAACTGAGATGTTTTCAAGCAAATCTGATAACGGTATTACGTTTAAACCCATCAAACGACCCACTACCTGAGATTAATTGGACTTTTATGAATATTATCGTGCTCAACTAGTAACTGAAACCCCATTATTAAACTCTTTAATGGATCGGTTTAACCTGATGAAATTGGGTATAAATACCCACCCACAATCATCAGCGACACCCATCCCAAGCTTCACAGACTCCCAATTCCATCGCAAAACACCTCTATAATCCCCATTTTAGCCGAAGGAGCCGTTCGTGTCCGTTCATTCGTTCTCCCAATCCACATAACCATTACAGGTAATTTTAGTGTCATTAGGTTCATATTTAGACGAGGATCAAAAGCCCTTTGGTTTCGGGTTCGATCGTCTGCTCAATGGTGAGTATTGAATGGGTTAGGGTTACGGGTTCATATATGGAAGAAGATGACTTTGGGCTTGCGTGTTTTAACCAAAATGAAACTAAACCAGACATGGCTTCGTGCCCTGGTCTGATGGTTAGTATGTTGTGCGCGTGTGAACCGGTTAGGGGCGCGGGTTCGAGTCCCGGCAACCCATTTTTAATTCGAATTGTTTTCTTTTATTATTTTAAAACATTATTTCACATTTAAAAATTCCAATTTAAATTTTATAAATTCTATAAATATAATCTGAAAGTTTTATAAAAACTGAATTTATAAAATAATGTTTATTTATTTTATTTTAATTAAAAACATATTATAAAACATTTTTATTCTTAAATAAATAATAGAAATGATTTGTTTAGGCAAATTTAACAATGTTATTTATTTACATGTTATTGCACAAATTTTAATTAAAATATTTAAGACATTATAAAATTCTTTCAAACTAATAAATAATTATTTTGTAAGGGTGATTACTTAAAATACTTTTAAATTTATAAATACTCAGATAATTATTTTAAGTATTTATTTTATACAAAGATTCCATTTATTTCCATTTAAAAACCTATTTAGCCTTTCATAATTCATCTATAATTAATTTATTAACTAACCAATTTATTTACATTTATTAATAGATTATTTAATCATTTTATTACAATTATTAATAACCAACCATTTTATTTACTTTAATTAATAAACTAAATGGACACTTTATTTACATAAAACTTAGTTATTTTAAAACCTCTCTCAATTCATAATTTATTTATATATTACCTCATTAATAAATCCAAATACACAATTTTTAAGCTTATTACATTTCATGAATTTATTTATTATCTTTAGAATAATTACATAAATCAAAGTACTAAACGATTAACTAAATTTATTTTACAGACTATTTTTATTACCATTATTCCTATAGTAAATCAAGAACTTATATTCCTCACAAAACAACCAAGCAAGTCCATCTTTAACCCAAACGCTACCAAACCCTAAAACATTAGAATTTCCCTTATCTAATTTATCCTACTTTAAAATCTAGAGTACAATTATCCATGTAGGTTGATTGTGAGGAAACCCTCACGAAGCCTATTCATCCTTATTATTTCATACCATCCCTAACTTCAACTCCGGTGAGTTTCATAGCCCCTTTTCTCTTTACTATTATTTACAAATACTCGGGGTGGAACATGTTTACATTACATTACATACACAAATTCAATACCATTTGTTCTCATGCTAATTATTATGTGCTTTATGTCTTAAACTACTTGGCGACCATATGTGTGTTCATGTTTAGTATAATCATTAACTTGCGAGGTAGGCCTAAGGTAGTACTTTTTATGATCATTTATACGGAAATCCGATACATTACTTAACACGAACCTTGGCGGGTTTTGTGTATACATCTTACTACTTTTTCAAAAAATAATCAGTTGGATTGTACCTACAGTTTTCCATTTGCACGGTTTTATTGTACGCTTTGGAATCTTGTATGTTTTCACATTTATGCCTTAGTTATGCTTTGAACATTTTGAATTTCAAATCCTTTTTACAACTTTTTTTTGGTGTCAAAACCTATGTTACTCACCAACTACTTGTAGTTTACATTTACTCACATGTTTCAGGTGCACCTGTTTGAGAACTACTTGATCACATAGGACATGGACCTAGTTTTAAATTAATTTATGTTATGTTATGTTCTGAACGTTATGTTTCCTGTTTACTCTTGTAACGGATGTTTTAAATTTGATGAATAAATATTATCATATTTAATAGATGATCATGTGCTTATGAACAACCGCATCAGCCCCGGCGTATAATCCGCCGCCGGCCGGGGTGTGACAGATTGGTATCAGAGCCATGGTTATAGGGAATTAGGTTATTAGGCACACATGACCTAGACTATAACCTAGGAGTCCCAAACATGAGTTTAACTCGTGTTTTTGGTTAGGAACTCCACTCTATACTCATTATACACATACTTACATCCGGTTACCTATCTACACCCATCTATTTCTATCTACGTGGTGCAATTACATGAACTACAGCATTCAATGAATGAAACTATTTGGAACTACTTGAACTACATGAATCCTACTCTTAGACTTAAAAGTCTAATCCAAACTAAACTCTCGTCAAAAGTATCTAAGTTCTAACTAATGAATAGGAACTTGTGCAATCCGGAAGGGTGGATGCCCGTATTCTGGAAAATTCTGTCTAGGAAAGCATTTCGTATAAATCCAAATCAGTCGATGGACCAGTTATGCTTTCTTGGGAATTCATCGGATGAGTGTCCACTTATAGGCTAAAGCACAGCTTCTCGGACATTAGATGAACTTAAAATACTTTAATAAGTCCATGTATCCATTTGTAAACTGAATGGGTACCATTCATGTTTTATGAAATACCTTATAATTTTAATACAAACTCTTATACATAATTCATACCTTATGAAATTCCTATTCATCCCTTTTGTAGAATGCCTCCTCGTCGTGAACGTAGAAACAACCTCACTAGCAGGATCATCCGGAAAATGGCTACGATCATACCAACCATGGTCAACCAACTGAACCAACATGCAGCTCCAAGGAATCCCACATGCACGTTTAAACATTTCAACTCTTGCAACCCCACCAAGTTCTACGGGAATGAAGGAGCCACTGGACTTCTCCAATGGTTCGAAAGCATTGAGGGAACCTTCATCAATGCTGACTGTCCCGAGAACCTAAAGGTTCGTTATGCTACTAGTGTCTTCCAGAAGAGGGCACTCACCTGGTGGAATGGGAAAAAGCGTAACCGTGGGATAGAAGTTGCACTAGCTCTACCTTGGGCTGATGTCAAGACACACATAACATATGAGTTTTGTCCCCGTAATGAGGTCAAGAAACTGGAAGCTGAGTTCTGGGATCTCAAACAAGACAGTGGTGAAAGCCTTGCCTACACCACCCGTTTTCATGAGCTTAGCCTCTTAGTGCCTCATATGGTCACTCCTCTCTCCCGATCCATTGAGAAATACATCAACGATCTGCCCATGCAGATTTAGGATACTGTTCTAGGTAGTAATCCAGCCACTCTCTAGGAAGTCATCCATCTTGCTGCTACCCTGTCGGACAATCATGTTAAGGCATGAACTTTATCTAAAAAGGGTGTCAAGAAGACCCTTGAGAAAACCACTACTGAACCCACTAAGAAGACCAAGACTGAGCCTTCCTTCATTGGGAAGAAAAGGAAAGGCAGGAACTTTTCCATTAGCTCCTTTAGCTCAAGTGGCCCCTACTGCCTTCAACCCCAACAAGAAGCCATATATGGGGACTCTACCCTTGTGCAAAACTTGCCAGCTCCACCACACTACCAACATGCCATGTCGTTTATGTACCAGTTGTGGACGTTATGGGCATGTGGCTAACTTTTTTCGTGGTGTTCCTCGAGTTAACCAAGCTTATCAACCTGCTGTTCCTGTTCCTGCTGCTATCCCTCAGGGCCGTGCTTGTTACGAGTACGGTGACCCTAATCATTTCAGGAACCGTTGTCCTAGGTTAGTCATTGTGAATCAAGGCAACATGAACCAAGGCAACATGATTCAGGGAAACATGAATCAGGGGAACATGAATTGGGGAAATGTGAATCAGGGGAATACCGTATTGACCTAGTGCCAGGAGCAAACCCCGTGGCTAAGTCACCTTATCGTCTTGCACCATCAGAGATGTAATGAAACACCCTACTTCTTTTACTTTTATTTTATCAGAGTTTAATGGGAAAAACGGTCTCAGTTTCACAAAAACCTTGCCATGAATGGCTAAGGTATATCTTTCATTATAATATTATTTTTTTACAAAAGATAATATAATTACATCATTATACATAGGGATCTCTAACTCCGACTGTTCCGTCCTCACGAAGCTTCATTCCATGTGCTTCTTTCCTGTAGTGTTTGAAAAATATTTTTGAATTAGCTTTCGCTAAGTAAGTACACTGCATCTTTTCATTTCATTATGAACCCTTTAGGTTCTTATTATTATTCAAGTTTTTCAGGCTCTCGGCGCCCCCGTGACCATCTCCGGACGTACCTCCGGTCACGTCATTCGTATAATTTATGGGTGTGCTAACCCCCTCGCAACCATCTTAGGCCGTACCTCCGGTCCGAGTATTGGCAAGGTTCTTATACTCGCCAGTATAGACCCCTTGCATTTGTCATGAAGACTCATTCATTCCTCAGTCCCGTAGGCTTGGAATCCTTTTTTTTTCTTTTTCTCTTGCAGCCCCGTAGGCCTGGAGTTCTCTTTTTCTTTTCCTCAGCCCCGTAGGCGTGGAATCTTTTTAGTTCTCTTCTTTATTATTGAGATCCACCTTATAATCCGGGTATCTCATTTCATTTGGGCCTTGAGTATCTTTGACTCACAGTCTCCCAAATGTATCAAGCATTTATTTTCATTTTACGTATATGCTTGATTTACTTCCCAACCAGTCCTCACCTTAAAACTTTGTAACGGTTTCTCCATGATGTACTAAAAGGGTTTATATATAGGGAGTACCAGCGGCGTATCCACCACCCCTTTAACACTTCGTGAGTACTCCGTTATTCCATTTTAGGGTTTAGACTCGTTCAATCATACTCACTCATATTTGTACGTATCATCATGCATTCACGTATTAATCATGCATTTCACGTATTCATATTCATCACGTATTCATATTCATTATGCATGGTATACTTTCATCATATATTCATACTCGTCATATATTGTAAACTGGGGTTATTATCCTTCGAGAGTAGTACCTCCAACAGAGATGTTCCTAGAAAAGAGTGACGGGTCTATGAGATATTTATACACCAATCTTTCCTTAAACAGAACATTCTGTTTGTCAGATAACTACATACCGGTCGGAAGTTCTCCCGTACGTTTGCTATATTTCATTGCTGTCTTTTAGTCTATACCCCTAAACATTCATAATGGTTTCACCACGAAGTATCAAAGAGATTTATATATATGAAGTACCAGCGGCGTATCCACCACCCCTTGGGTACGTCGTGACTACTCCATTACTTCCGTTTAGTGTTTAGACTAATCCTTCATTATCTCGTACCCTCGTCAGCACAAATCATTTAAGCACATAATTCACATAATCGTGTCTAGGGTATGGGTCCAGTGTACTTACTTTATTCTTGGTAGTTCCTAAGTTCGTTTCTCGTCTAAACGTTTCTCTGAACTCGAACCGCACTCGTTATCACCGTGCTTGTAACCGTCGTACCAGCTCCTCGGTAATCATGCATTGTAATAGTGGTGGTGGTTCTGTGATTTTTGTTCTTAAAATGAACGGCATGTTCAACTATTTACAGGGCAGAATGTGCACCGATGGCGGACAGTTAAGCAAGGGGGTGCGGTCCGCTACCGCCCCTTGCCAAGTGTCTAGCATACTCCGCACGTGGCGGACCGTTACGCTCTGGGTAGTGGTCCGCTACCCAATCCTTATCAGCGAGTCATCTTACATGTGTCACTCTCTCCTTTTCCGGATACTTTTGCGGCAGGCGGACCGTTACCCTCCTGGTGGTGGTCCGCCATAGGGCTGAGTCATCAGACACACCACCCGCTACGTGTCATTCCCTTATCATTACTTCACCCGCATGTAGCGGACCATTAAGAAGCTGGTAGCGATCCACTACCAGTCTAATTTTGAAATTTTTTTTATTTTCAGTTCTTTAACTTTGGGACTTTTACACCTTTAGTCACTGGAATTTTATTTCTTTGAAATTTGGGGTGTTACAACTCTCCCCCCCCTTAAATTAGGTTTCGTCCTCGAAATCTGTTAATCCTTATACAATTGAGGATAACTCTCTCTCATATCTTCCTCACTTTCCCAAGTCATCTCTGATCCTTTTCTGTGCCTACATTGCACTAATACTTGTTTGATTGTTTTGTGACGTAATTGCTTCTCTTTTGTGTCTAGAATCTTGATAGGTTTTTCAACATACGTCAGTTTATCGTCGACTTCTATTTCTTCCAAAGGAACATGTGCAGTCTCATCTTCCAGACACTTTCTTAAATAGGATACATGGAATGTATTGTGTATCTTATCCAATTCTTCAGGTAGTTCAAACTAATAAGCTACCTTTTCGACTCTTTTGATGATTGTGAAAGGACCTATGAATAGTGGAGTTAGCTTTCCACGTTTCTTGAATCGGATCGGACCTTTCCAAGGAGATACTTTCAATAAGACATAATCTCCTTCTTGGAATTCTATGGGTATACGTCTCTTATCTGCATATGATTTCTGTCTATCCTGTGCAGCTTTTAAAACTGCCTTGATTAAGTCAAGCTTTTCTGGCGTGGCTTGAACTATTTCTTTGCTACCTAACTCTTTCTGACCAACTTCTCCCCAACATACGGGAGTGCGACATCTTCTACCATATAGCATCTCATATGGTGGCATACCAATGCTGGAATGATAGCTGTTATTATATGAGAATTCTGCTAATGGCAGATGATTATCCCAACTTCCACCAAAATCGATTATACAAGCACGCAGCATATCTTCGAGGGTTTGTATCGTCTTCTCACTTTGACCATTGGTCTGAGGATGGTATGCCGTGCTGATCAATAATTTAGTTCCCATCTCTTCGTGGAAATTTTTCCAAAAACGTGAAGTGAAACGAGTATCTCGATCAGAGACAATCGAGACTGGCACTTCATGTCTTGAAATGATTTCCTTGATGAATAAATCAACTAACTTTTCTGAAGAGTATGTCTCACGTATGGCTAAGAAATGAGCACTCTTAGTTAGCCGATCTACAACCACCCAAATGGTATCATAACCCTTAGTTGTCTTTGGTATCTTGGTTATGAAGTCCATAGTGAGATGTTCCCACTTCCATTCTGGGATTTCTAATGGTTGTAATCTCCCGTATGATTTATGATGTTCTGCTTTAACTTGTAAACAAGTTAAGCATTTAGCCACATATTTCATGATATCAAATTTCATTCCGCGCCACCAATAATCTTTGCGCAGATCTTGGTACATTTTTGTAGTACCCGGATGAATAGAATATCGTGATTTATGAGCTTCATCGAGAATCTTAAGTTTAAACTTACCTGATCGTGGTATCCACATACGACCAAATCGAGTCTTGACTTTATACTTATTCTCTTCTAGAAACTTCTCCTGACCAACCATCCTTTCTTTCTTAACATTATCACCTTTAAATGCTTCGATTTGTGCATCTCGAAGCTGGCTCATAAAATCAGGAGTTATCACTAACTTATATGCTTTTACCCGAATAGGATGATGCTCTTCCTTGCGGTTTAGAGCATCGGCTACCACGTTAGCCTTTCCGGGATGATATAAGATTTCACAATCATAATCTTTGACCAGTTCTAACCATCGTCGTTGTCTCATGTTTAAGTCCTTATGGTCAAAGAAATACTTAAGACTTTTGTGGTCGGTGTAAATCAGATATTTTGTTCCATACAGGTAATGCCTCCAGATCTTTAGTGCGAACACCACCGCAGCTAATTCCAGATCATGGGTTGGATAGTTTGCATCATGTGTCTTTAGCTGTCCAGAGGTATAGGCTATCACCTTTCCTCTTTGCATCAGAACACATCCTAACCCAAACTTTGAAGCATCAGAATATACCACAAAATCTTCTACTCCTTCTGGTAATGCCAGAACCGGAGCTTGTGTCAACCTTTCTTTCAAAGTCTGGAATGCCTTCTCTTGATCTGCATTCCATTTATACTTTGAATTCTTTCGAGTTAGCTTAGTTAATGGGGTGGCTATCTTAGAGAAGTCATGGATGAATCTTCTATAATAGCCAGCTAACCCCAAGAAACTTCTAACTTCCGATGGATTCTTAGGTGGAGACCATTTCATTACAGCCTCCACCTTTGCTGGGTCTACTGGATACCTTCTGCATTTACAACATGGCCCAGAAATTGAACATCCCTCAACCAGAATGCACATTTTGAGAACTTTGCGCACAATTTCTCTCTTCGTAAAGTACTAAGTACTTCATGAAGATGTTGTGCATGTTCTTCTTCACTTTTTGAGTAAATCAAAATGTCATCAATGAAGACAATAACGAATTTGTCTAACATTGGCCGGTATACTCTATTCATGAGGTCCATGAAGACTGCCGGAGCATTCGTCACTCCAAATGGCATCACTACAAATTCATAGTGTCCATAACGAGTTCTGAATGCCGTTTTAGGTACATCTTCTTCTCGTACCTTGACTTGATGATAACCGGATCTTAAGTCAATCTTAGAAAACCAACTAGATCCTTGTAATTGATCAAACAGATCATCAATTCTAGGTAAAGGATACCTATTCTTGATAGTCAATTTGTTCAATTCGCGGTAGTGTATACACATTCTCATACTACCGTCTTTCTTTTTCACAAACAGAATTGGTGCACCCCAAGGGGACACACTAGGGCGTATAAACCCCTTGTCCAATAATTCTTGTAGCTGTGACATCAGCTCCTTCATTTCTGTTGTTGCTAACCGGTATGGAGCCTTAGCTACCAGTTTAGCTTCAGGAATTAAATCGATTTTTAATCCGATCTCTCTCTCAGGTGGAGCACCTGTAAGATCATCTGGGAATACTTCTGGGAATTCTTTTACTACCGGAACTTGTTCTAGTTCTTTCCCTTTCATCTTCACATCAAATGCGTAGGCTAAGAAGGCTTGATAACCTTGTCTAACGTAGCTACTTATCTTGGCCATTGTACATAGTGTGATCTGGTTCCGTCGTTCACCAATGACACTCACTTCCTTTCCTGTAGGCGTCATGAATCGTACAATCTTCTGATTGCATATAATCGTCGCAGCACATGAAGATAACCAGTCCATTCCAATGATCATGTCGAATTCTTGAATCGCCATCAGAATTAAGTCGACGAGATATTCTTCTTTTTCTATCAGTAGTCGGCAATCTCGACATATTTCAGTTACTACGCAGTTTCGATCACTCGTGATTTCAACTTCAAATGCCTTAGCTAACTTACTTCTATTGAAGTTTTTAGAGTTCGCATATTTTAAAGAAATAAACGATCGATTAGCTTCTGTATCGAAAAGAACATAAGCAGGTTGGGAATTCAAGAGGAATGTACCTGATACAACATTAGGAAATTTTTTTTGCTTCCTCCGTAGTGATCTGAAAAGCCCTACCCTTTGGCTTCGGAGCCTCGATCATTTTGACTTCATTTTCTGCTACTCTTGACCCTTCTCCGGTATTTTCCGTCTGGAAATTTAGCTCAGGACATTCCCTGCTAAAATGTCCTGCCTTATAACAGTTGTATCACAAACGAGTGCCACTCATACACTGCAATGAAGTGTGTCCCGCCTTCCCACACTTGAAACAACTTATCATTTAGGATCGGCACTCTCCCGGGTGCCTCTTTCCACAACTCCTACAACTTTGAATACCTTTCGGATGTGTTGCAAAGCACACCTCCGTTTCCCTTGTATTTCGTAGCGTTTTCGTATAGTTTTAGAGTCGTTTCGAGTCATTTATAGCTTGTACTTAGTTATGTTATGTTTTGTAGGTATTTGGGAAGAATTGGAGCTTAAACGATCAAGAATTGTGAAGAAACGAGCACACGAGAACACGGGATGGAAACGGCAAAAGTCAGGAAAGAGTCCAAACTTCACAAGGGCATATCTCAGGCTACAAAATGAGTTACTGCGCCCATAATATATGGATTTGGGGTATTTCAATGAGAGGAGTCCAAAAATCAGGATAGTTTTCACGCCACGCGAACATTGGGGACTCATCTTGCGCGCCACGCGAAGAATCCAGGAAATCGTGCCCGACTCTTTTGTCTTTGGCGGTACACGAGGGGATGGTCATTCGGGCTTCGCGGCACGCGAGAAACCCCAAAAACGAGTTTTTTTAACGTAATTTGATGTTTTAATAGTTTAGACTCCTCCCATGTGTTAAATAATCGATTACCAGCCGTTTAGAGAGCAAAAAGAGGCGATTTTGAGAGAGGAAGAAGCAACGAAAGCCAAAGTTCGAAGCTTTATCGATAGGGTTGGTTCGTTCTTGCTCGTTCGGTTTATGATTTTCACTTTCTTGTTTACAATTGGTTTGTTTTGGATTATGTTCATCACTTTTGAGACTTGTTTTCTCGTTTTGAATATGTTTTTTGGCTAGACCATAGTAGCTATCTAGGTTTTTGATGAATGTTTGATTAAATTGTGGATTTCTTTCGGTTTATGTTGGATTGTGATGGGAAGAATTGGAGCTTAAACGATCAAGAACTGTGAAGAAACGAGCATACGAGAACACAGGATGGAAACGGCAAAAGTTAGGAAAGAGTCCAAACTTCACAAGGGTATATCTCATGCTACAAAATGAGTTACGGGGCCCATAATATATGGATTTGGGGTATTTCAACGTGAGGAGTCCAAAAATCAGGATAGTTTTCGCGCCGCGCGAACATTGGGGACTCATCTTGCGCGCCACATGAAGAAACAAGATCCAGGAAATCGTGCGCGACTCTTTTGTCTTTGGCGGTACGCGAGGGGATGGCCATTCGGGCTTCGCGGTACGAAAGAAACCCCAGAAACGAGTTTTTTAACCTAATTTGATGTTTTAATAGTTTAAACTCCTCCCATGTGTTAAATAATCGATTACCAGCCGTTTAGAGAGCAAAAAGAGGCGATTTTGAGAGAGGAAGAAGCAACAAGAGCCAAAGTTCGAAGCTTTATCAATCGGGTTGGTTCGTTCTTGCTCGTTCGGTTTATGATTTTCACTTTCTTGTTTACAATTGGTTTGTTTTGGATTATGTTCATCACTTTTGAGACTTGTTTTCTTGTTTTGAATATGTTTCTTGGCTAGACCATAGTACCTATCTAGGTTTTTGATGAAAGTTTGATTAAATTGTGGATTTCTTTCTGTTTATGTTGGATTGTGATGGATTGATGGTAAAGTAAAGAACTTGGATTCACTTAGTATGATGTCTTGCATGTTTAGTTCTGATTTACAATTGATTTGTGTTTCACATATGCCTTGTTAAATGTCTTTCAAATAATAGATGCATGTTATGTTACCTACTTTATTTTTGTAACTAGTTTGTGGATAATTGATTTCATCGTCCATAGAAACGCATATTGAGAGTATCTTAGGGTTAAATGTTCTTTCTACTTCAATAGCTGAAAGGTGCGAAGTTGTCGGGTATTCCTTGGTGTTAGGGTTCTTAGCTAGATTGCTCTGAAAGGATGGTTTCCTAGGGTTTCTTATCATTATTGATATTCCGTGTCGTATTGAGAGTTTCCATGTTACCCCGTATGTCTTAGGGCGTATAGAGATATTGAGACTGAGAGGTAATTTATCTGTAGGGTACTTTAGCATCGTTGGAAATAGATGAGAGGTGATCCGACCAACCGATGAGTTTACACGTTCTTTAAGGTTTCCTATTCGGTTACAACCGGAGAATGATCTGGGATCCTTAGGTTGTCTTAGGGTTTCGTATTCAAAGATCCCAGTTCCATCATAACTATCATAGCCGAGAGAAGTTCGGGTTTTTCAAACATGATTCGTTACCTAGATAGTGCTTTATCCTTTATTGATCTCATCCGTTTCGTCTGTCTGATAGTTGGTGTTGATAGTTAGGAGTTCATTAGTTAAATCTCAGTTACACAAATCCCCCCCATATAATTTAGTTTAGATAGTTGAGTCAGAGTCTAGATAGAGTTTTTACTAGTGTCTTGTGGGTTCGACATCCGGACTTTCATTAGACTTTATTACATTGATCGGTACACTTGCCGGTTGTGTGGTCTAGTGTGGTCTAGGTTAGGTTTTATAGTTAGTTTTTATAGACCATCCAGCACACATCAAGTTTTTGGCGCCGTTGCCGGGAACACTTAGGCGATGGCGTATCTAACTTTGATTGAACTTAACTAACTATTTGGTCTTATTTGTGTTTTTGAGTCGTAGAGTGTCTAGTGTCCGCGTCTTTTCTTTGTTTTTAGTGAATCTTTGTAAATATTTGTCTATTTGCTTAGCTTAGTATTTTTCTTATTTATTTTATTATTTTTAATTATTTCTATCTGGTGCCCGTGATCCTTTTTGTTTGAGTGTCCTTTGCAGGGATTGATATGGAGCGTTATTGTAACACTCTAATTTCATACACCGATTATTTAATCAATAAACACGCGGAAGCAATCGTCCCAAGATTTTATTTTTATTTTTTCTTATTTTCTTCACGTGTCGCGAAAACCGGGCCCCCTCCCTTCGCGTGGCGCGAGGGAGTCCAAAAAAGGCACGTCCGGGAAACCAGGTCTTCACGTGTCGCGAAGACCAGGCCCTGGTTATTCGCGTGGCGCGAAGAGCCCTTTTTCATAAAAAGTTTCTGGATTTTTTCCAGATTTCAACACTTAGCCAAAATTTTCCATTTATCACCATAATGACATAAAGCTTTCCCAACACTTGGGTTTTGGGTTAAAACATTCAAGCACTATATTTACACATCAAAAATACCAAATTCATGTGTCGGTTTACACCTAAATAGTGAACATCTAGTTACACCCGTAATTACCCAAAAATGCATACGAGAATCCATCTTATGCCACGAACTTGACCTTGATCATACCGGAGCCTTCCCAACATGTCACCACATATAAAACACCATTAGTAATGAAGACAAATCATAACAACATGGTAAAGTATTACCATTTCCACCCATTCACCCATTTGACCCGTTTCCACCTAATTACCCCTTAGGCGACATATCACTTGCATAACCACATACACGTTCCTTTCTTTCCTTAAAACCATCTCATGTTTGACAAATTTTTCATTTCCATTATGGCACACGACCATAACTCCTTTACATTTCCAACATGGTGCTTAGGCCATAATTTTCACCACATGCCCATTATGATAACTTTGACCATAAACTCACCACATTTCCATTATGGTTCATAGACCATAACTTCATAACCACATTTCCATTATAGTATTACAACTATAACTACATTCATTCACATGTTCATACACTTTCATACACATTCATTACACATAACATAATATACAAACATACTACATAAGTATCAACATTTGTCAACAATACTAAGTACGTGCAAGAGCACTTACATTTTGGGTTTGATGATCCCGTTCCCCTTCACGCTTTGCAATTTGATTACCTAAACACATTCTCCTAGTTTAGTAATCTATTATATTTCAAAATCACATTTTAATTGGGTTCACAACCCAATCTTCTATTTCCAACCCAAACTGACCCGTTTGGGTTATACTCATATCCAAACACCCTCTTTCCACCCAAACTCACCTACTTAAGTTTCATTACCATTTCCTTAACACTAATTTTACATTCCATCATTATCATTAGGTTAATTTGGTGTTCATTCAAGTTCCTAACATCAATTAAACACTTATCTCAACCTCAATTTAACATTCCATCATCATAAATCAAAAACCCCCAATTCATCCCATATGAACCCTAATTTTTAAAAATCAAAATTAAAAGGTTCTATGATGTTATTCACCACCCTTTACCTTTAGTTTAGTTAGATTATCAACAATCTAACACCAATTTAACCCCATGCATCATAAATTTTGGATTTCTACAAAACCCATCTACTAACCCAACAATGGTGAACTAATAGGGATGATTAACACTTACTTGATGTTAGGAAGATGATGTGCAAGCCAACACCTTCACAAATCAAGCCTCAATTGTAGGATTTTGCTTCAAAACTCCTTTTCTCCTTTTTTCTCATGAGTGTGTCGACACCCACACCCACCAACACCAAAAATTCTGCATTTTGACTTCAATAATAGTCAAATATGGCAGATTTGCCATATTTGCAATTTCAGTCCCTCAACTCCCCTTTCATCTATTATCATGCCAAAACTAGATAAAAACTAACATAATTCCAAAATTAACTTGAAACCCACTTGTTTCAACTTATTTCTAAAATATTATTTCCGCCATAATATTAAATAGAAATATTTAATTATTTGAAATGAAACCCGAATTTTGGTTCGTTACAGTTATTATGGGAACAGCTACCAAGGACGTTATTATGCTCAAGAGGATCAGTACGGGAATGTGTGGTGCGAGGTTTTTGGAGATCCCCATTACACTCAGAATTGCCCTAATTCATCGGGGTACTCCACGGACTATTATGGTGATCAGTATCCGCAACCACAACCCTATGAGGGATATAGAACTCAAGAGGAGTTGAATTCCTGGTGCAAAGAAGCAAATGAGCAGTATGAGCAGGAGATCCAGGAAATAATCGCTCGCATTGCAGCACAACAGCCGACGAATATAGAGCGTGTGGTTTATGATCGTGAAGGGAACGAAATTGGAATTGAAACTACATCGGGGGAGCTGGTTCTAAAAACCCCATCATTTGAGACTATAATGGACGACGTGCAAATCACAGTGACAGAAGGTGAATCACAAGTCCCACCTCCAGGTAAGTCTTCTGCTCTTGATCCCAGTAGTGATGAAGGTTATACCAATTCTTTGCAAGATCACACAGTTTCTTGTGATACTTTACACTTGTCTTGTGAGAATGAGTTGGTGTAGGTAATACGGGACGAAGATACAATCAAGGAGGAGTAGAGGAAGGTGCAAGAAATCATGAACACTCGATGGCACCTGATAAGTAAAGCCGAGCAACTTCACTTTCTGGAAGAAAATGGGAGGCTAACGAATGAGTTGGAAAATCTGAGGCTAGCAAGAGAAGAAGAAGCTCCAGAACCGGAGACGTTAACGGAAGAGGTGCAACTTACGAGTCCACAATACTCTGCACCAGTCCCACCTTCGGTTTATACACCACGGAATTGCGGGCCAGAGCCCATCGAGGATGACTTCTTAAGCGATGATGATGAAGCAGAGGAAGAAGAATCATGGGATGATACTGTGGGTGATGGTCCAGGTAAGTATTCGGAACCCGATTTGATTGAATATAATGGTGATAATCTTGAGCCATTTAATTTCCCGGGTGACGAGCTTGACTCGTTTAATGCACTTGATACTTTATGCTTGCTCTTTGAGAATAATTTGATGCAGGATTTAGAGAGCGAAGACGAGTGCATCGAAGAGGGTCTACTAGAGTTGGATGAGTAAGAGGAGGAGTTAGAAGAAGAGTAGGTCCCATCCTAGGAGGATGAGTTCGGTGATGAGTTGGTGAACCTGCCAACTCCTAGTGAAGAAAGTTTCGACCCACTTGGCGATCTAAATTTACTTGAAGATCTGCTGTATCAAGAGCCAAGTGTGGGGATAAAAGAAGAGGTGCAAGTGCAGGAGGTTATCAACGAACCACAAATGGAGCTGGTGTCGGACCCACCACATTGCACCTGAGAGAAAGAGCAGCAAGAGCCCGTGGAGGTAGTAAATGGTGGATCGCCACCCAAATCAGCACGACAACGTGACAGGGCATAGAGACGCATGGACCGGCATGTTTTGAGGGTCCGGGGGAGTATACTGGAGATGACCTGTCACCACATTACATGCCACGTATCAGGTTTGGTCCAGGTAAGTTTAAATATTGGTGGACCGACCCGTTTAAATTTTTCAAAACCCATTTAAGGTCGGCCATCTAAGTGTGTCAAATTGGTGGTAGACCAATTACACTAAACGGGTCGGACGGGGGCGGCATAAAGGAGAAGCCTCCTGATTAGGCTTGTTTCTCGAGTTAGACCCGAGTGTATAGTTTGTATAAGTTTTGGTTTTATTTTGAGTCTGTTTGATACTGTTTTGGGTTTGCTGTGAGTTTAATGTTGCAGGTATAGATCACACCGTCCGTAATCAATCTCCATTCGGGCGAGGTGGATTCAAATCTTATATTCATGTAAACGGAACCCAGCAGAGTGTTTGTGCAAACCGCGAAGAGAATGCTATACGGTTGCACCAGTGGAAGAACGAAGCTGCACAGAATCATTGCATACATTACCAGCTAAGTCGTTTCCACTTTATTATTTTTGTCTATTTTTGAGTCTTTATTTTTTTTTTTGTTGTTTCTTGGTTCACATTGAGGACAATGTGTCGTTCAAGTGTGGGGATAGGAAACTTCTTGAGTCTAGTTTCTTTAGGTTTGTTTTTCTTTTATAAAATGTCAAAAATACAAAAAAAATTTAAAAATTTTCAAAAAAATGTCCTTTGAATTAGAGCTTTTGCAAAATAAATGGAAGATGATAGGTATAACTGGGAATGCTTGTGTGTTTAAATGAAAATAATGATAGAAAACGCGTATAATCTGTGATGTTTTGGTACACCCAGCCGATTTGAATGCTTAAATATCATATGCGTGTTGATTAGGATAATTAATTGAATTAAATCATGAAATCTTATGGGTAATCATCTTGGGGTGTCGGTAATGCTGAAACTGTCAACATAGGGTGATAGGTACCACGTTAAGCTAGAATTTAGAGGTTTATAAAATTTCTTGGCACACCACTCTCTTTTTATGAAAATAAATCCGAGTTGGTGGCGCCCGCATCCATAATTCCATCTAATAATGAGTATAATTAATCGATTGAAAGCTTGGGTTTTGACCTACGTGTTACCCTCCGGGATCGCGACTTGGTTGATACACCCATGGGTTGGGACTTAAGTGATCAATGTTTTGGATAAATAAGATTGATATATGTGTTTCCCATGGGGATAGTGACTCTATGGATACACCTCTAAGTTGATTTCTTATGTGCTTAATTGATAAACTGCATCCTATATGCTACCTTCTGGGATGGTGACCTGGGAGATGCACAACTAGGTGAGGATGATTCATACATTTGATTGTGCTCATTGACATTTTCCATATTTCATCTTAATTTCTAAAACCAGTAAATCTTAGTTTAACGTGGTGGGAGAAATCTATATGTTTTAACCCGTGCCTAAACATGACCGTGAGACGGGATTTGGTGGAACTGTAGCTCTTAAGTGTGAGCTCCATAGATAGATTGATATGCTTGGTAATGTAGAATGTAGAACACAAACGGGGGCTTGATAGTTGGTGTTGGGTTTAATCGGATCGAAATATCATTTGTTGCATTTTAACGCGTGATTATATCTCTGCTATTGAATTAATAAGATTGTTAAAGTATGCGTTCCAGTTGTGATTCCATTGGAGAGATCTTTTTCTAGGATGAAAAAAAGTTAAGTGTGGGGATGTTTGATGTGTTGCAAAGCACACCTCCGTTTCCCTTGTATTTCGTAGCGTTTTTGTATAGTTTTAGAGTCGTTTCGAGTCATTTATAGCTTGTACTTATTTATGTTATGTTTTGTAGGTATTTGGGAAGAATTAGAGCTTAAACGATCAAGAACTGTGAAGAAACGAGCACACGAAAACACGGGATGGAAACGGCAAAAGTCAGGAAATAGTCCAAACTTCACAAGGGCATATCTCAGGCTACAAAATGAGTTACGAGGCCTACAATATACGGATTTGGGGTATTTCAACGAGAGGAGTCCAAAAATTAGGATAGTTTTCACGCCACGCGAACATTGGGGACTCATCTTGCGCGCCACGCGAAGAAACAGGATCCAGGAAATCGTGCGCGACTCTTTTGTCTTTGGCGGTACGCGAGGGGATGTCCATTCGGGCTTCGCGATACGCGAGAAACCCCTGAAATGAGTTTTTTTTAACCTAATTTGATGTTTTAATAGTTTAGACTCCTCCCATGTGTTAAATAATCAATTACCAGCCGTTTAGAGAGCAAAAAGAGGCGATTTTGAGAGAGGAAGAAGCAACGAGAGCCAAAGTTCGAAGCTTTATCGATCGGGTTGGTTCGTTCTTGCTCGTTCGGTTTATGATTTTCACTTTCTTGTTTACAATTGGTTTGTTTTGGATTATGTTCATCACTTTTGAGACTTGTTTTCTGGTTTTGAATATGTTTCTTGGCTAGACCATAGTAGCTATCTAGGTTTTTGATGAATGTTTGATTAAATTGTGGATTTCTTTCGGTTTATGTTGGATTGTGATGGATTGATGGTAAAGTAAAGAACTTGGATTCACTTAGTATGATGTCTTGCATGTTTAATTCTGATTTACAATTCATTTATGTTTCACGTGTGTCTTGTTGAATGTCTTTCAAATAATAGATGCATGTTATGTTACCTTCTTTGTGTTTGTAACTAGTTTGTGGATAATTGATTTCATCGTCCATAGAAACGCATATTGAGAGTATCTTAGGGTTAATTGTTCTTCCTACTTCAATAGCTGAAAGGTGCGAAGTTGTCGGGTATTCCTTAGTGTTAGGGTTCTTAGGTAGATTGCTCTGAAAGGAGGGTTTCCTAGAATTATTGATATTCCGTGTCGTATTGAGAGTTTCCAGGTTACCCCGTATGTCTTAGGGAGAGATATCGAGACTGAGAGGTAATTTATCTGTAGGGTACTTTAGCATCGTTGGAAATAGCTGAGAGGTGATCCGACCAATCGGTGAGTTTACACGTTCTTTAAGATTTCCTATTCGGTTACACGCGGAGAATGA
This sequence comes from Smallanthus sonchifolius, assembly GCA_023525975.1. Lineage (NCBI taxonomy): Eukaryota > Viridiplantae > Streptophyta > Magnoliopsida > Asterales > Asteraceae > Smallanthus > Smallanthus sonchifolius. The sequence continues at coordinate 11,277,068 of CM042028.1, read as the reverse complement.
TCCGGGATCCTTAGGTTGTCTTAGGGTTTTGTATTCAAAGATCCCAATTCCATCATAACTGTCATAGTCGAGAGAAGTTCATGTTTGTCAAACAGGATTCGTTACCTAGATAGTGCTTTATCCTTTATTGATCTCATCCGTTTCGTCTGTCTGATAGTTGGTGTTGATAGTTAGGAGTTCATTAGTTAAATCTCAGTTACACAACCCCCCCCCCATATAATTCAGTTTAGATAGTTGAGTCAGAGTCTAGATAGAGTTGTCACTAGTGTCTTGTGGGTTCGACATCCGGACTTTCATTAGACTTTACTACATTGATCGGTACACTTGACGGTTGTGTGGTCTAGTATTAGGTTGAGTCTAGATTTATAAATTTAAAGCGAGAGTGTGTAGGTTAGGTTTTATAGTTAGTTTTTATAGACCATCCAGCACACATCACTTTCCTTGGGGAAGAACCGCTCCCCGGCTTATTGAACTTAAATCTTTTTAAGGGCATAGGAGAAGGATAACTTTCTCCTTTCCTTTTCCCGTCTCTCTCAGTCTGTCTCTTGAGCTCAGTTTCTCGTTCCCGAGCCCAATCAATCTTCTCCTCCAAGTTCGCGCACTTGGATGGATGGATAAACTCTCTAATCTTTGTTTTCAAAATGAGATGGTATATTGTCATCCACATCTCCGGGGTTATTAACAAAGTCGGACAGAATCGGGTCTTGTCAAAGAAGATCCCTGTGATTTCATCCACAGTCTCCGTTGTTTGACGGAGTTGAAGAAACTCCTCAGTAATTCTTTCAATTGCCGCTCGAGGGCAATAGTGTTTCAAGAAAAGATCCTTGAACTCTTCCCAACTCATCTCTTTAATTCTGTTCCTACCTTTCTCTCTCTTTACTACTCCCCACCAATCGTCAACTCGCTCTTTTAATTGGTTGGTAGCGAAGGTAACCTCATCTTCCTTTTCACAGTGACATGTATCGAATGTCCTTTCTATTGAGGCGATCCATCTCTGACTTTTTAAGGGATTAACACCTCCCTTTAACTCTAAAGGTTTACAAGTCATGAAATCCTTATACGTACAACGAGTTTACTTCGTATCAACTTTTGGATTTCTTCCTTCTCCATTACGAGTAATATCTTTGTGGCTTTCAAACCAGCTTTCTAATGAGTTCTATAGATCTGCTTGTAAGATCGGGAAATTTGCATCGAATACTTTTCCTACTTCTATTGCAATTTGTCTCCGGATATTTTCCGGGACTTGCTCGACTTCGTTCTCATCATGAAGTGGAGAATCAGCACTCCTGTGGCTTCCCTCGTCACGTACTTCGTCGTTTTGATGTTCAGCCATTTGCTAAAACATGATGTCGCTTTAATCTCTCATTCGTTTACCCTAATCGTAGTCTAGGGTTTTATACTATAGGCCTCGTATCAGTTTAATCCTAATCAAGGATTTCACATAAAGCTCATATTCATGTATTTGCATATATGTATGTATACATTCATTCATGTATCATAATCATGCATATTCATTTTCCCGACTTACTATCTGCTGATATAAGTTATCATATGATGTTTGCGATATAATTATGGTCCCATACATTAGCTCCAATACTCGCCAGGTATAAGGCAATATATGTTATATATCATGATACTCCAAACTATCACATGGAGCTTATCTCATACAAAGTTCTGCCCACGTATACTCATTCATTTCTGTTCTAGCACTGGAATTTAAACATACCTGCTTCCTTGGACGGCCTCAGATTGAATCCCTATTTATATCATGAGCACTTATGGTTTGAGTTTAAGTATCCTCTTTTGATATTTAAATCCCTCAAACCGGGCTCTGATACCAACCTGAAACACCCTACTTATTTTACAATTATTTTATTAGAGTTTAATGCGGAAAACGGTCCCAGTTTGACAAAAACCATGCCATGAATGGCTAAGGTATATCTTTCATTATAATATTATTCTTTTACAAAAGATAATATAATTACATCATTATACATAGGGATCTCTAACTTCCATCCTCAGGAAGCTTCATTCCATGTGCTTATTTACTGCAGTGTTTGAAAAACATTTTTGAATTAGCTTTTGCTAAGTAAGTACAGTGCATCTTTTCATTTCATTATAAACCCTTTAGGTTCTTATTATTATTCAAGTTTTTCAGGCTCTCGGCGCCCCCGTGACCATCTCCAGACATACCTCCGGTCACGTCATTCGTATAATTTATGCGTGTGCTAACCCCCTCGCAACCATCTTAGGTCGTACCTCCAGTCCGAGTATTGGCAAGGTTCATTCCTCAGCCCCGTAGGTTTGGAGTTCTCTTATTCTTTTCCTCAGCCCCGTAGGCTTTGAATCTTTTTAGTTCTCTTCTTTATTATTGAGATCCACCTTATAGGCCGGGTATCTCATTTCATTTGGGACCTTGAGTTTCTTTGACTCACAGCCTCCCAAATGTATCAAGCATTTATTTTCATTTCACGTATATGCTTAATTTACTTCCCAACCAGTCCTCACCTTAAATCTTCGTAACGGTTTCTCCACGACGTATTAAAAGGGTTTATATATAGGAAGTACCAGCGGCGTATCCACCACCCCTTTAACACTTCATGAGTACTCCGTTATTCCATTTTAGGGTTTAGACTTGTTCCATCATACTCACTCATATTTGCACGTATCATCATGCATTCAAGTTTTCATCATGCATTTCACGTATTCATATTCATCACGTATTCATATTCATTATGCATGGTATACTTTCATCATATATTCATACTCGTCATATATTGTAAACTGTGGTGATTATCCTTCGAGAGTAGTACCTCCAATAGAGATGTTCCCAGGAAAGAGTGACGGGTCTAGAAGAGATTTATACACCACTCTTTCCTTAGACAGAACATTCTGTTTTTTAGATAACTACATACCGGTTGGAAGTTCTCCAGTACATTTACTATATTTCATTGCTGTCTTTTAGTCTATACCCCTAAACATTCATAATGGTGTCACCATGAAGTATCAAAGAGATTTATATATAGGATCTACCAGCGGCGTATCCACCACCCCTTGGGTACGTCGTGACTACTCCATTACTCCCGTTTAGTGTTTAGACTAATCCGTCATTATCCCGTACCCTCGTCAGCACATATCATTTAAGCACATAATTCACATAATCGTGTCTAGGGTACGGGTCCAGTGTACTTACTTTATTCTTGGTAGTTCCTAAGTTCGTTCCTCGTCTAAACGTTTCTCTGAACTTGAACCGCACTCGTAGCGTACCGCACTCGTAGCCACCGTGCTTGTAACCGTCGTACCAGCTCCTCGGTAATCGTTTCAATGTGATAGTGGTGGTGGTTCTGTGATTTTTGTTCTTAAAATGAACGGCATGTTCAACTATTTATAGGGCTGAATGTGCACCAATGGCGGACCGCTAAGCAAGGGGTGGCGGTCCGCTACCGCCCCTTGCCAGGTGTCTAGCGTACTCCGCACGTGGCGGACCGTTACGCTCTGGGTAGCGGTTAGCTACCCAATCCTTATCAGCGAGTCATCTTACACGTGTCACTTTCTCCTTGTCCGGATAATTTTGCGGCTGGCGGACCGTTACCCGCCTGGTGGCGGTCCGCCATAGGGCTGAGTCATCAGACACGCCACCCGCTACGTGTCATTCCCTTATCATTACTTCACCCGCAAGCAGGGGACCGTTAAGAGGCTGGTAGCGGTCCGCTACCAGTCTAATTTTGAAATTTTTATTATTTTCAGTTCTTTAACTTTGGGACTTTTACACCTTTAGTCCCTGGACTTTTATTTCTTTTAAAATTGGGGTGTTACATGCAAGAACTTTCAAGCCAACTCCGAGAACTTTCCGACAAAGGATTTATTCATCCTAGTGTTTCCCCTTTGGGAGCACCTATCCTATTTATCAAGAAGAAGGATGGTTCCTTCCGGATGTGCATCGACTACCTAGAACTCAACAAACTTACTGTGAAGAACCGTTATCCACTTCCGAGGATTGATGACTTATTTGATCAACTTCAAGGCTCGACTTATTTCTCAAAGATTGATCTTCGTTCTGGTTATCACCAGTTACGTGTCCTTGAATCCAATATCCATAAAACAGCCCTTCGTACAAGATGTAACACCTGCCACAAAAATGTCCAAGATTTGACTAAGGTACAAACCATAAGGACTATAAGTGTAAATAACCTATAGATCAAGGTTCAAAAAGTAGAAAACATGAAAATTCAACGGTAACAGACCGTCACGGACGGTAACGGTCCGTTACGAGCCAAACACGCAAACGCTGATGACGCGCCACGTGTCCGGTGACTAATGAACGAAATCTGACGCGTGGAAACCATATAACGGACCGTCACGCCTGGTAACGGTCCATCACAGCCCCAAATTCACCCGGGTGCGCCACGTATCACTCCGTAACGGACCGTCACACCTGGTAATGATCCGTCACGCCACAATTTGGCCAGGGGGTGACGCGTGTCTGATGACTCACAAACCCTAATCTGGTGACGGACCGTCACCACCCGTAACGGTCCGTCACGACTCTAGAATCAGCCCTATAAATAGCTGATCGAATTCAGTTGTTTTCTCATCCCAAAACACATTCCTCTCTACACAATCTCATCCTAGAGCATCCCTAGACGTTCCCCGAAGCTTCCGGTCTGACTCCCGCTCGTTGTAGTGCCCGGCTTAAGAAGAAACGCTAGTAGAGGTGCTGAAACGCTAGAGAAACCAAGTTAAGAAGATAGTCTATAAGCTTTCGACTTAGAGGCTCATTCCTATAAACCAAGGTGAATACTTTATCTCTCTGAAAAATTGTGTCAAACATTTTATTTATGAAAATGGCCAAACTAAAGGTTAAGGGAATAATGCTCAACGTTCTTCTATGAACAAAGCATTCAGGCCATAGGTATGCGTAAAACTTGCAAGGGATACACGGGTCTCGGGTGAAATTCCTGGATTGCGGCTGGTGCTTGTCTTATAACAACTTCGGAGGCAAACATGTCCTTTGTTATAAGACATGACGCCAGTGTATACTATGGTGCGATTGAACAGGACGGGCCTGCTGAATGTGTGGATTGAACATAAAGTTGTGATTATGAACTAATGCTTGTTTGTGCCAAAATGATTTTAACATCAAGATAATTGTATTCACCGGCGTTCGCGCTGACGTTTTATTTTCAAAATGTTTTTCAGGTAACGAATAAAATATGATGAAAATGAGGATTCGGGCAGACATAAGATCTGACCCAAGAAAAGTGAAAAGGATAACTTATACGTAGGATTCTCAGGCCTCGTATAAAGGAAACCCTAAAGAAAAGAAAAAAGAGATAGGACCAGGGAATTCATCAACCCTGGATAGTACTATTTCCGGTGGCTGTAATTGTATTTGATTTCAAACTATGTTTTGTAATCAAAATGAAAAGGGTATTTAAATCCCTGTATTTATAAAGTAAATATAAAAATTTTGTCTTCCAACTGAGTTTTGATATTTACAAATACAACCCTTGAGGTTGAAAGAATGTTGAAACGATCCTTTTGAAAAGACTTCCGCTGTATTTATAAAAACTCTGAAATCAAAGTGTCATGTGATACCAATCGGGTTCGCACACGTCCAAGGGGTGCCTGGGGCGGGGTGTGACAGGTTGGTATCAAAGCCACAAGTTTTAGCGAATTAGATACTTAGATCTAGTATCTAGGCTTCAACCATTAATGCTTTTAAGATAAGAAAAACAAGGTAACCTTCTAACCGGTACGTAGATATCTGACAAACGAAGTGTTCTGTCTAAGGAAAGATCGGTGTATAAATCTCTCCTAGACCCGTCGCTCTTACCTGGGAACATATCTGTTGGAGGTACTACTCTGGAAAGATAACCATCCTTGTAGAGCTTTAGTTAAGATAAAGTTACTGGTTTTAGTATCTAATTCTTGACCAAAATAAGATAAGTACTAATAATTTAAGACTGCAGATGTGTGGAGATAATTCTGTACCTGTTTATTATGACCCCAATCGTCTCATCAAACAAGAGTCACCTAAGTATCATCCTTTAGGATCTCGAATGAAACCTATCTCTTCACCCTACTATAACGACGATCCATTTGCCATTCTCCCTAATAACAACTCTCCCGAATACCACCCTCAATCTTATGACTCTTCTAGCCAATGGATGAATGCTGGATTTGATTTCAGCGATTGGAATACTACTACAGCTGAATCTAGTCATACTCAGCAGAACACATCAGCAGAAGAGGATCCATCTGAGGAATCCCATCAATATGAACCTGCTTCTGAAAATCCTGAAGATTATCCTTTTAATAACCTTATTTCAAATAGTTCTGACTATCAATCTTACAACTCTGGATCCCCAGTCTTGTATGATCCTTATATGTTTCCTGAACCTCCGTATGATGGCCCTTTCAAAGAGTATTTTCAAGCTCCTCCAGAATACCAAAATGCTTATAATGATATTATGGTGGGACTCCATAAGCCCCCACCTAAATATGGTTATGCAGAAAGTATGCCCTCTTCTCCTATTGAATGTTTAGACCATTCGTTGCGCCAAACGGACGAAATAACAAGAAAGAAGATAATGGACAAAGCAAGAACCAAATTGTATGGAAAATAAGCCTACGAGTATGGAGAGGACTTGATAACTCTTGGAAAAGAACTTATGAAAGATTAGAATCGTTTTTATTGTATTTTGTAATATATTTCTATAATAATAAAATATCGTTTTTGTTTATTGTACAGAATGGTCGGAAAAGGCAAGGGTCCTAGCTTTATTCGTAAATTTGCTCCAGCTAATTATTATGAATGAAAAACAAATGAAACAACTATAGAAAATAATGAGGAAACTCGGAGAAATAAGAAACCCTAGTGTTCCCTATAATCCTTCTATAAGTTTTCATTCTGCTCCTACCGCTGGAAGTTACAACGTCACTCCAATATATTCCCAAAATTTTCATGAGGGATACGCCGAAATGCCTTATGAAAATAATCCTAAAAAAGAAGAACATGCTGACTCTAATATACCTTACGTTCCGTACTATGAGACGATTCTCATCCCTACACCTCATGTAAATGAGAATGCATCAGGAAGTAAGAGGGAACAAATGTTGCTAAACCGAATAGCTCATTTGGAACGAGAAAAAGCTGAAATTGAAACTCGGAATGCTTTGTTAGTACAAGCCCTTGAAGAAAAGAATTTTAGAAATTTTTAGGAACAAAGATTTCTATATGTATTGTAATATATTTCTATCAATAAAAAGATTTCGTCTTGATTCCAATCCTATTTCTTTTATAGAGTGTCCAAAAATACCGGACCTTCTCAAAACACCAGAGGAAAGAGGAAACAAATAGCGATTGAAAACGTTGCTAAAAATCCTAATTCTCGTATGGATCTTCAGAAAATTATCACCGAAGGAATCAAAGATTCTCTTCCAATGATCTTTACTGAGTTGGAAAAGAGACAAGCCGATAGGTTATCCGTTCAGCCAACAAATCAAAAATCTGTCAATTCTCAACCTTTAACCCAACATACCCAAACTATCACTCAGTCCCAGCCAGTTACTCAGAAACCCGAAGGTTCTTCCACTCATAAAACCAAAAAGACCGGGAAAGAAGGATATTACCATAACTCTTCTGAAGATGAGAGTATGGGTAATAACTATGGTCATGTAGAAAAGAAGAGAAAGATAATTGGATGTACCTACAAGATGTTTCAAGACTTCAAGCCATATAACTTCTCTGGAAGAGGAGGAGGAATTGCCACATTAAGGTGGATAGAGAAAATTGAATATGTGCTGGCTATTAGCAAGTGTGCTGAGAAAGACAAGGTTTTGTATGCTTCTAATCTATTTAAAGATCAAGCTCTAGAATGGTGGAACAACATTGTTGCCGCCAAGGGGAGAGATGCAGCCTATGCAATGGGCTGGAGTGCCTTCAAAACTCGAGTAGAAAAGAAATATGTTCCCCATAATGAAAGGGAACAGATCGAAGGAAAATTTTTAAGCCTAAGGATGATTGGAACAAAACATCAAGAATATTCGAATAAACTCCTCGATATGCTCGAATAGTTCCACATCTTGCCACCACTGAAGCAAATCTGATAAAGCGTTATATTTGGGGTTTGATCGGAGAAATTCGCGACATGGTCAAAGTCGCAAATTGTGAAAATCTTGATGATGCTATAGATCTAGGAGCATCACTAACCAGCAGTTTGATTAGAAAGCAGGAGGAGGGAAAGAAGAAGAAGGAATCTGGGCAAGGCCCAAGTGAATCAAAGAAATCCAATTTTACTCTCCGAAACAACAACTCTTCCATTCCGGAATGTCCCAAGTGCAGAAAGAGTCACTTAGGACAATGTCGTGCTGGACTTTTCTGCAACTTTTGCAAGATGTCCGGTCACAAAATAAAGAATTGTTTCAAGAAGAAGCAAATCACTTGTTTTGAATGTGGTGAAGCTGGCCACATCAAAACTTATTGTCCTAAATTGAAGAAACCCGATGGGACAGGTCCCAAACCTGCAGATGCAGTAAAGAAGAATGCGCGAGCATTCATTCTCAATACTCATGAAGCAGCAGGTATGCCCGATGTCATTACGGGTACATTTCTTATCAATGATATTTATGCTCGAGTTTTGTTTAACTCTGGTGCAAACCAAACTTTTATAGATCAAAGATTCTATAGACTGTTAAATAAAACTCTAGCTAAATTAGACAAGAAATACATGGTAGAGACTGCCAACGGTGACCTCATCCAAATCTCTGAAATCTTGAACGATTGTAATATCACACTATCAGGACATGTAATACCTGCAAAACTTTTGCCTATGACTTTGGCAGGATTTGACATTGTCCTAGGAATGGATTGGTTAGCTTCTAACCAAGCCCGTATCCTGTGTGATAAGAAAGCCATTGAGCTACATTCGCCGCAAGGCAATATTATCACTATAAATGGTGATAAATTATCCAACTCTGTTGGAATAATTTCTATGTTAAAAGCCACAAAATATCTACGAAAGGGATGCTTAGCATACCTCGTATCTGTAAGTGCCGACTCCAAAAAGAAGATTGAAGATGTGTCGGTTGTGGCCGAATTTACTGATGTCTATCCTAATGAACTACCTGGAAATCCGCCTGAAAGAGAAATGGAGTTCAGAATTAATCTAGTACCCGGTACGGCACCAATCGCCAAAGCCCGGTACAGATTAGCTCCAACTAATAAATGAAATCTAACGCGTGGAAACCCTATAACGGACCGTCACGCCTGGTAACGGTCCGTCACAGCCCCAAATTCACCCGGGTGCGCCACGTATCACTCCGTAATGGACCGTCACACCTGGTAACGGTCTGTCACGCCACAATTTGTCCAGGGGGTGACGCGTGTATGATGACTATCCAACCCTAATCTGGTGACGGACCGTCACCACCCGTAACGGTCCGTCACGACTCTAGAATCAGCCCTATAAATAGCTGATCGAATTCAGGTGTTTTCTCATCCCAACACACATTCCTCTATACACAATCTCATCCCAGAGCATCACTAGGCGATCCCCGAAGCTTCCGGTCTGACTCCCGCTCGTTGTAGTGCCCGGCCTAAGAAGAAACGCTAGTAGAGGTGCTGAAACGCTAGAGAAACCAAGTTAAGAAGATAGTTTATAAGCTTTCGACTTAGAGGCTCATTCCTATAAACCAAGGTGAATACTTTATCTCTCTGAAAACTTGTGTCAAACATTTTATTTATGAAAATGGCCAAACTAAAGGTTAAGGGAATAATGCTCAACGTTCTTCTACGAACAAAGCATTCAGGCCATAGGTATGCGTAAAACTTGCAAGGGATACACGGGTCTCGGGTGAAATTCCCGGATTGCGGCTTGTGACAACCGGCAAATTCAGGTCAATACCTGTCCCCGTCTCTGTCATAATTTGCATACATTACATTCGTGTTAGACTTAATTATGTTTAATTAAGTTCATTTCATAATTAGTAAAGTTCATTCATAACATTTCACGCATCGCTAATTCGGTAAATTAACAGTCACACGCTGTATACCTGGCACACACGAATGTTGGTGATAATTAATATTTATGTTTTAATAAATATTTCGAGGTGTTACAACACTATTTTAGAACTTAAATATATGAGTGTGTTTATTTATATCAACTTGGTATTTTAACACGAGCCTTTACCGTTTCACCGGTATATTTTATTTTAGCGCGCTAGTTTACAATAATGAATTACCAAACATATAATTTTATATTAGTGAACCACCGGGTGAGAAACATATAAGTCATTAAACTAGTTTTAATAAAAACTTTATTTTTACTCGCGTGTAACTTATACTCGTTACCACCTTAATACCACATTTTTTTATTTATTCCTTTGATTTTACTAAATAGAGAGACAGTCAACACCACTTTTGATTCTCCATAAAACCCACTTTCCCAACCCATGAAAATCTTCGATAACCCACCCCCCCTTTCAACTTTCTGCCAACTCTATACTCACACACATACACTTTTGGTTTGACTGTAAGATGACATATCACACACAAATTCAATTCCATGCAAATCTAGAAATTCCCCCTCCCCTTCTTGCTTCCTGTCGTAAACCCATGCATACATACATTTATTTGTTTTTGTTTCTTTTGTTGACTCTTGCTAGCACCAAGTATTATCATAGTGGGGATAACACACTTTTTACATACACAATCCCCAACCCCAAAACCCTTTCCCCATTTCGTGAATTCCAAATCAACCTAAACAAATTCATTTTTTTGACCCCTTTATTTATATACTATGTGAACTAAACACCTGATTACATCTCTTCCACATAGCAAACTTCACACTTCTTCCTTTCTTCTCTTAGAGTCTCGGCTCAATCTAATTTCCTCCAACATCCATTTTTTTATTCCAACTCAAGAAATTAAAGAGCCTCCAAACTTCTTGGGTGATCTCAAAGTGGTCTCTTGGTGTCTCACAAGTAACCTACAACTTCCATCCACATTCCTTGCTTGCTTATAGTGAGAATTCTCCTACCCTTCATGTTATATATATTTATTTATAGGTCTCATAACCCACTAGTTTTATGTAACCATTTTCTTCAAACAAAGTGTTACTTATTAAATATGATGCTTTTACATATTAATAATTACAAGAGTTAGTTTTTTTTTAAACATACTAGTATTTGCTATATGGTGATTCATAAGATTAAATAAAATGTACGTGGTGGTGATTTGTGTTTATGCTTGATTATTTCAATTATTGGAAATTACTGTACTAAAGGAAAACTAAGCTTATGTTTAAACTTGGAATTGTCGTCAAGTGAGTTTTATTTATGTCCATGGGTACTAGTAAACATTATTAGTTGTTAATAAGAATGTGTTAGGGTTTCTACAAGTTTAAGGACTATTTACTTATTTATGACGAGTTGACGGATCTTTGAAAGAAAATACTTTGATAAATTGGATACTTGGATTATTTTGGATTTTTGGTTAATACATATATATTATGTATTTTGCTCATATAAAGGTTGGATTTAACCCTTAGTCTTGGTTTTTAGAAAAGAATATATATTATTTTACAAATATATATATCAAGAGTTGTATTTGTATAAAAAGGGATACTTGTATGTTGGTTGTTTTCAAAATGATTTTCATAAGCATAAATTTACATCTATTATTTTCAAGACCAAAAAAAAACTATTTTTATAAATATATATACATGTATATTTATATTTTAGTCAAATACGTAAACCGACATTATTTTTGTTAGTGTTATTATTTCTCAAATTATATTTTATAGAAATAATATAAATATTATTTTATTTAGGTATATGTCGTGTTTCAAAAATATTACTTTAAATAAATATATATAAAACATATTTATTTATCGTTCGTAACGAGTTGCGACTCGAGTCGAGTCAAAATATTATTTTACAAATCAAACCGTGGGTTGATGCTAAGTTACAAATATTCATGGACACACTTGAAGAAAAATGTAGTTTATATTTATTTCATGTAAATATATATTTTTGGATAACAAATACATATCACCAACGGGTCGTCGAGTCATACGGAATTTCATAACGAAACTAAGTTGGGTGAAACGGTTACATAACTCACTTACACATGGATACATTACTTAGACCTTAAGGTGTCTTATATATTCTAGGGCACGCGTGGGTCGGTTTACTCTCGGACTTTTGCTACCTACACGTTTACGGTACTCACGCATCAGGTGAGTTTCACGGCCCCATTTTACTTATTTTCCTTTTGGGGGAGATTACATGCATACTTACTGTTTTCATTGGACACAATTTCACTTACATGATTTCACATATTACATAAGCGGTTTCATATCGTATTAAGTCCTCTCAAACTGGACCGTTAGTTTCGTTTCTAAGCGAGGTAATCATGGATAGATCTATTTGGGTTTGACAACCCCCACCCGCGTTAGTCGCGCTAACTTTGACCGGAGGTCAAAACGGGTGCATCATTGACCTAATCACCCCATGCATACGATAGGCATGGTAGAGGCATTACATTACATTACTGTTACAGTCTAGCTTCGGTTTCGGTGTGCTTATGGTAATATTGTAGTATTGTCTGTACAGCAATCAAATCATTGAAAGTTTTGTGGTCCATTACAACGATTTACTTTTACATTTAAACCTGTGAACTCACCAACATTATTGTTGACTCGTTTAAGCATGTTTTCTCAGGTCGTTAAGCTTGCACGGGATTAGGGTGCACATCATGCATGAAGTCTTTTGATGTTCCCATGACAATGAACATGTGCTTGTCTTTTGCTTGGCATTGTATTTTCAAAACAATTTATTTTCCTTCCGCATTACTTTCCGCATTAACTCTGTAAAACAATGTTATAATTTGGAACGATTTGGAATGCATGATTTTCAAAACCATATAGAGGTCGTTCTATGTAATCAGTGACGATGATCCATGACCGTCGCGCCCCGTGGGAAACCGCCGTGGTTGGGGTGTGACAGATTGGTATCAGAGCCATTGGTTATAGCGAACTAAGTTGCATTTAGTGGGCTTAGACTATAACCGTAGTCTCATAATATTTACATTACCGCATACACACACTGCATACTTATGTTACATAGTATTTCGAATATTGCCTTGTCACAGATATGACTTCAGTAGACCCGATTGTTATATACGCTTCTGACGAGGAGTACACACCCGCGACCCCACCACCACCACCATCTGGGACACCACCAGCGTCACCGCCTGCACCCGTACCGGAGGTAAGTTACGAGACCGACCCGGAGGAGGCGTCCGGAGAGTCAGCTACTGACAGCACAGGCGGAGCGGCCGCCGGGAGTGACAGCACGAGCTCCGGAGAGACGGTGCCTCGCTCGGTGATCTTCGGAGGGTCTTCCTCAGGAGAGAGTACCCCAGTTTCGACACGACGAGCTCCTACACCACCGAGTCCCGTACCATCAGCCCCACCTGTCCTTCGCACCGGAGCTAAGACGAGGCAGACTGCTAGGAAGCAGGTCCCCATACTAGGGAAGAGGCCCGCACTATCACCACCAGCACCTGCCGGCGAGGCCGCAGGGACTGACGACACTCCACGAGAGCCTCCGCGGAAGAGGACTTTGGCTTCTGCGAGGAAGCAGACATGGATGCCACACACCCTCAATGGGTGGTTGGAGGAGGAGGATTTACCCTCTATCCACGAGATAGGCGAGTCTTCTCAGGCGCCCCGTCTCCTACCACTGACCGGGGAGCCGGTTGAGCGCACCGTGCCCACACCAGTGGCACAAGATGCTCACCGTGACCTCGAGACCCACTCAGTTCGGGATGACATTGAGAGGCTCAAGGGCCTCTACATCGAGTCTATAGTGGACCGCCTACATTCCGTGAATGAATGGTCTTACATCGTGGACCAGTCACTTCACGCTATTCACTTCCGGGTGGTTGCCATCGAGGAGCAGGCCGCAGCCGCCAATCAGCGTGTGGTTATAGCTGAACAGCAGGCTGCCGAGGCACAGGAGCGAGCAGGGTCTGCTGTGGCACTTGCTGCAGTTAGTGCTCTCTTCGCCTCTGTGGCCCTCTTTGTTGGTGTATTTTCTCGTTTCATTCATTAGCCTATCGTGAGCGGGTTGTGCTCACGTAATATTTTAGATTTGAACTTGTTTTTGTGGAGCTTTGTACTCTAAAAATACTTTGTATCTCGTGCAATTTATTTATCAAGTTATGTTATCTTTTATATTGCGTGGTTGTTTGATTGTTGTGGTTGTCTACTTTGTGCATATGTGTTGACTTTATTATATATATTGTCTTATCTTGCTTATCGTTGTGATTTGAAGAAACATGCCGCCACGTAGGAGAGTCCCCCACAACAATGCAGAGGGCAGTGCACCTACGAGCTTAGCGGAGATTGAGGCAATGATCTCGCAACGAGTAGCCGATGCCCTTGCCGCTTACGACACTAACCGGAACGTGGGATCCGGTGGACGATCGGAGATCAACGGAGGAGACGGAGGTACGACGGAAGTCCGAAGGGATGCGTTGTCATATATATTAAAGTCGCTGTTTATGATTGTTTAATTTCTAACAAAGCAATTTATACAATTCAGGAACAGAGCACAATGCGAGGGGCTGTTCATTTAAGTCCTTCCTCAACTGCAAACCTCATACTTTCAATGGCTCTGAGGGGGCAGTTGGAATGGTTCGATGGATAGAGAAGGCAGAGTCTGTCTTCAGCATGAGTAACTGCACTGCGGACAGTAGAGTCAAGTTCGCCTCTGGCACATTTGAAGGGCAGGCACTATCATGGTGGAACTCTCATGTTCAGACATTGGGTCTGGATGTCGCCAATGCGATACCTTGGGAGGATTTCAAGGAGATGCTGAAAGAAGAGTATTGCCCTCGCAGTGAACTGCAAAAGATAGAGCAAGAGTTTTGGAATTTGACCATGGAGGGTGCTGATGTGGACACTTATACCACCAAATTTCATGACTATGCACGCTTGTGTCCACACATGGTGACCCCTGAATTCAAAAGGATTGAAAGGTACATTTGGGGTCTAGCACCTCAAATCCAAAGCATGGTAACTTCTGCTGAACCCGCTACAATCCAGAGCGCAGTGAGACTTGCTCACCACTTGACTGATCAAGCAGTTCGCCAGGGTGTTTTGGTGAAAAAGGGTTCCTTTGTGAGAAGCGCTGACAACAAGAGGAAATGGGATAATAATCATGGCAAGACCTTTGTACCCCCAGTTCAGAAGAGACAAGAAACAGTTAAGGCCTTTGCTGCAGGCCCAACTGAGAAGAAACCAAGAGGTGTGTATACCGGGAACCTACCTAAGTGTAACAAGTGTGGTTTTCACCACATGGGTACATGTGAAGACTCTAAGTGCCAAAAATGCAAGAGGTTCGGCCATGCAACTAAAAATTGTCGAACTACTGAGCCAACCGCCAACCCAGGGGCCAACCGTGGTTGCTTCGAATGCGGGAGTACTGCACACTTCCGCAAGGATTGCCCAAAACTGAAGAATCATGGGGGCAATAATGCGCGCGGTAGAGCCTTTGTGATAGGAGCCGGAGAAGCCCGTCAAGATCCGAGTATTGTTACGGGTACGTTTCTCATTAATGATCACTATGCTTCTATTTTGTTCGATACTGGTGCCGATAAGAGTTTTGTGTCTAGCGAATTTAGTCCATTGCTCGGTATTAAACCAATCATGTTAACTAGTAAGTATACCATAGAGTTAGCCGATGGTAAGCTAATTGAAACCGATAAAGTAATTCAAGGGTGTACTTTGAATTTGGCGGATCACCCTTTTGTCATAGATTTACTGCCTGTAACGCTTGGAAGTTTTGACATCGTCATTGGGATGGATTGGTTGTCAAAGAATCGAGCTGAAATCGTTTGTCGTGAAAAGATTGTTCGTAATCCGCTTCCGAATGGGGAAACACTTTCGATTCAAGGAGAAAGGAGCGGTACTACGCTAAGGATCATTACTTGTATGAAGGCCCGGAAGTGCTTACGAAAGGGATATCATGCAATCTTGGCGCACGTAATAGAAAAGCCAACGGAGGAGAGAAAAGTCGAGGGTATACCGATCGTTCGAGACTACCCTGAAGTCTTTCCCGAAGACTTGCCCGGACTTCCACCTCCGAGACAAGTCGAGTTTCGAATTGACCTGGTACCCGGAGCCGCACCGATTGCGCGATCACCTTACCGGCTAGCGCCATCGGAAATGCAAGAATTGTCTAACCAACTACAGGAGTTGTTAGACAAGGGATTCATAAGACCGAGTTTCTCGCCTTGGGGAGCCCCGGTCTTGTTTGTCAAGAAGAAGGATGGATCCTTCCGAATGTGCATCGATTACCGGGAATTAAACAAGCTGACTATTAAGAACCGGTATCCACTTCCAAGGATCGATGACTTGTTCGACCAACTTCAAGGATCCAGTTATTATTCGAAGATCGACTTACGTTCAGGATACCATCAGTTACGAATTCAAGAGGAGGATATTCCTAAGACCGCATTTCGGACTCGTTACGGTCACTACGAGTTTATGGTCATGCCGTTTGGGTTAACCAATGCACCAGCTGTATTCATGGACCTCATGAATAGAGTGTGCAAGCCCTACCTGGATAAATTCGTGATTGTTTTCATCGACGACATCTTGATATACTCACAAACTCAAGAAGAGCACGAGCAGCATTTGAGACTAATATTGGAATTACTTAAGAATGAGAAGTTGTACGCTAAATTCTTGAAATGCGATTTTTGGATTCGAGAGGTGCAATTTCTCGGGCATGTGGTCAACGAGAAGGGTATACATGTTGACCCGTCCAAGGTTGAAGCGATAAAGAATTGGGAAGCACCGAAGACTCCGACTGAGGTGCGACAATTCCTAGGTCTGGCAGGCTACTACAGACGGTTTATCGAAAATTTCTCTAAGATAGCCCAGCCAATGACGACCTTAACCCAGAAAGACAAGAAGTTTGATTGGGGTGAAAAGCAAGAAGCAGCTTTTCAGCTGTTGAAACAGAAACTATGTTGTGCTCCTATCTTGTCACTTCCAGAAGGAACAGACGGATTTGTGGTATACTGTGACGCATCACACCAAGGTCTTGGTTGCGTATTGATGCAACACGACAAGGTTATTGCTTACGCGTCCCGACAACTAAAGGTACATGAGAAAAATTACACCACCCATGACTTAGAACTGGGAGCCGTAGTTTTTGCACTCAAGATCTGGAGGCATTACCTGTACGGTACTAGATGTACTATTTTCACTGACCACAAGAGTCTCCAGCACATCTTTGACCAGAAAGAGTTAAACATGAGGCAACGCAGATGGGTCGAGTTACTTAACGACTACGACTGCGAGATTCGCTATCATCCTGGTAAGGCAAACGTCGTAGCAGATGCCTTGAGTAGAAAGGAACGAACCAAAACTCTACGAGTGCGAGCATTGGGGATGACAATTCACACGAGTTTAACCACTCAAATTCGCGATGCTCAGTTAGAAGCACTCAGGGAGCAAAACCTGAAAGATGAGTCCTTACGGGGTATGGACAAGCAATTTGAGATCAAATCCGATGAAACCCGTTACTTCATGGATCGGATTTGGGTACCAAGCTTTGGGAGCTTAAGGGATTTAGTAATGGACGAAGCACACAAGTCCAGGTACTCGATTCACCCAGGCTCTGACAAGATGTATCAGGATCTCAAGGAACTTTACTGGTGGCCCAACATGAAAGCTGACATCGCCACCTACGTTAGTAAGTGTCTGACATGTTCAAAAGTCAAGACTGAATATCAGAAACCGTCAGGGTTACTACAACAACCAGAGATTCCACAATGGAAGTGGGAGCAGATTTCCATGGATTTCATCACAAAGTTACCCAAGACATCCGGTGGTTATGACACGATTTGGGTAATTGTCGACCGACTGACAAAGTCTGCACACTTCTTGTCGATTAAGGAAACTGATAAGATGGAAAGGTTGACCAGAATTTATCTCAAGGAGGTTGTCTCGAGACACGGAGTGCCAATCTCCATCATTTCAGATCGAGATAGCCGATTCACCTCTAGGTGCTGGCAATCTCTACAGAAAGCATTGGGTACAAGATTGGATATGAGTACCGCGTATCACCCCCAAACTGATGGCCAAAGTGAAAGGACTATTCAGACTTTGGAGGACATGCTTAGAGCTTGTGTGATTGATTTCGGAAACAAATGGGATACTCATCTACCATTGGTTGAGTTCTCTTACAACAACAGTTATCACACTAGCATCAAAGCCGCACCTTTTGAAGCACTGTATGGACGAAAGTGCCGATCACCTTTATGCTGGACAGAAGTTGGGGATAGCCAGCTTACTGGGCCAGAGATCATTCATGAAACAACAGAGAAGATCGTCCAGATTCGGGACAGACTTAAGGCCGCGCGTGATCGTCAGAAGAGTTACGCTGACGTGAGACGCAAACCATTGGAATTCCAGGTTGGAGATAAGGTTTTACTCAAAGTCTCACCTTGGAAGGGAGTAATTCGCTTCGGCAAGCGTGGTAAGCTAAACCCAAGATACATCGGACCGTTCGAAATCCTTGCAAGGGTTGGTCCCGTAGCTTACAAGCTTAAGCTGCCGCAAGCACTCAGTGGTGTTCACGCAACTTTCCACGTGTCAAATCTGAAAAAGTGTTTATCAGACGAGACACAGGTCATACCACTCGAGGAAATCCAGGTTGATGATCGACTCCATTTCGTCGAAGAACCAGTTGAGATCATGGACCGTGAGGTCAAGAGAATGAAACAGAGTCGTATCCCCATAGTAAAAGTTCGGTGGAATTCTAGACGAGGACCGGAGTTTACTTGGGAGCGCGAGGACCAAATGAAGCGCAAGTACCCGCAGTTGTTCGAAACTGCACCAGTCACGGGCGACACTAGCTGAATTTCGGGACGAAATTCTTTTTAACATGGGGAGTATGTGACAACCGGCAAATTCAGGTCAATACCTGTCCCCGTCTCTGTCATAATTTGCATACATTACATTCGTGTTAGACTTAATTATGTTTAATTAAGTTCATTTCATAATTAGTAAAGTTCATTCATAACATTTCATGCATCGCTAATTCGGTAAATTAACAGTCACACGCTGTATACCTGGCACACACGAATGTTGGTGATAATTAATATTTATGTTTTAATAAATATTTCGAGGTGTTACAACACTATTTTAGAACTTAAATATATGAGTGTGTTTATTTATATCAACTTGGTATTTTAACACGAGCCTTTACCGTTTCACCGGTATATTTTATTTTAGCGCGCTAGTTTACAATAATGAATTACCAAACATATAATTTTATATTAGTGAACCACCGGGTGAGAAACATATAAGTCATTAAACTAGTTTTAATAAAAACTTTATTTTTACTCGCGTGTAACTTATACTCGTTACCACCTTAATACCACATTTTTTTATTTATTCCTTTGATTTTACTAAATAGAGAGACAGTCAACACCACTTTTGATTCTCCATAAAACCCACTTTCCCAACCCATGAAAATCTTCGATAACCCACCCCCCCTTTCAACTTTCTGCCAACTCTATACTCACACACATACACTTTTGGTTTGACTGTAAGATGACATATCACACACAAATTCAATTCCATGCAAATCTAGAAATTCCCCCTCCCCTTCTTGCTTCCTGTCGTAAACCCATGCATACATACATTTATTTGTTTTTGTTTCTTTTGTTGACTCTTGCTAGCACCAAGTATTATCATAGTGGGGATAACACACTTTTTACATACACAATCCCCAACCCCAAAACCCTTTCCCCATTTCGTGAATTCCAAATCAACCTAAACAAATTCATTTTTTTGACCCCTTTATTTATATACTATGTGAACTAAACACCTGATTACATCTCTTCCACATAGCAAACTTCACACTTCTTCCTTTCTTCTCTTAGAGTCTCGGCTCAATCTAATTTCCTCCAACATCCATTTTTTTATTCCAACTCAAGAAATTAAAGAGCCTCCAAACTTCTTGGGTGATCTCAAAGTGGTCTCTTGGTGTCTCACAAGTAACCTACAACTTCCATCCACATTCCTTGCTTGCTTATAGTGAGAATTCTCCTACCCTTCATGTTATATATATTTATTTATAGGTCTCATAACCCACTAGTTTTATGTAACCATTTTCTTCAAACAAAGTGTTACTTATTAAATATGATGCTTTTACATATTAATAATTACAAGAGTTAGTTTTTTTTTAAACATACTAGTATTTGCTATATGGTGATTCATAAGATTAAATAAAATGTACGTGGTGGTGATTTGTGTTTATGCTTGATTATTTCAATTATTGGAAATTACTGTACTAAAGGAAAACTAAGCTTATGTTTAAACTTGGAATTGTCGTCAAGTGAGTTTTATTTATGTCCATGGGTACTAGTAAACATTATTAGTTGTTAATAAGAATGTGTTAGGGTTTCTACAAGTTTAAGGACTATTTACTTATTTATGACGAGTTGACGGATCTTTGAAAGAAAATACTTTGATAAATTGGATACTTGGATTATTTTGGATTTTTGGTTAATACATATATATTATGTATTTTGCTCATATAAAGGTTGGATTTAACCCTTAGTCTTGGTTTTTAGAAAAGAATATATATTATTTTACAAATATATATATCAAGAGTTGTATTTGTATAAAAAGGGATACTTGTATGTTGGTTGTTTTCAAAATGATTTTCATAAGCATAAATTTACATCTATTATTTTCAAGACCAAAAAAAAACTATTTTTATAAATATATATACATGTATATTTATATTTTAGTCAAATACGTAAACCGACATTATTTTTGTTAGTGTTATTATTTCTCAAATTATATTTTATAGAAATAATATAAATATTATTTTATTTAGGTATATGTCGTGTTTCAAAAATATTACTTTAAATAAATATATATAAAACATATTTATTTATCGTTCGTAACGAGTTGCGACTCGAGTCGAGTCAAAATATTATTTTACAAATCAAACCGTGGGTTGATGCTAAGTTACAAATATTCATGGACACACTTGAAGAAAAATGTAGTTTATATTTATTTCATGTAAATATATATTTTTGGATAACAAATACATATCACCAACGGGTCGTCGAGTCATACGGAATTTCATAACGAAACTAAGTTGGGTGAAACGGTTACATAACTCACTTACACATGGATACATTACTTAGACCTTAAGGTGTCTTATATATTCTAGGGCACGCGTAGGTCGGTTTACTCTCGGACTTTTGCTACCTACACGTTTACGGTACTCACGCATCAGGTGAGTTTCACGGCCCCATTTTACTTATTTTCCTTTTGGGGGAGATTACATGCATACTTACTGTTTTCATTGGACACAATTTCACTTACATGATTTCACATATTACATAAGCGGTTTCATATCGTATTAAGTCCTCTCAAACTGGACCGTTAGTTTCGTTTCTAAGCGAGGTAATCATGGATAGATCTATTTGGGTTTGACAACCCCCACCCGCGTTAGTCGCGCTAACTTTGACCGGAGGTCAAAACGGGTGCATCATTGACCTAATCACCCCATGCATACGATAGGCATGGTAGAGGCATTACATTACATTACTGTTACAGTCTAGCTTCGGTTTCGGTGTGCTTATGGTAATATTGTAGTATTGTCTGTACAGCAATCAAATCATTGAAAGTTTTGTGGTCCATTACAACGATTTACTTTTACATTTAAACCTGTGAACTCACCAACATTATTGTTGACTCGTTTAAGCATGTTTTCTCAGGTCGTTAAGCTTGCACGGGATTAGGGTGCACATCATGCATGAAGTCTTTTGATGTTCCCATGACAATGAACATGTGCTTGTCTTTTGCTTGGCATTGTATTTTCAAAACAATTTATTTTCCTTCCGCATTACTTTCCGCATTAACTCTGTAAAACAATGTTATAATTTGGAACGATTTGGAATGCATGATTTTCAAAACCATATAGAGGTCGTCCTATGTAATCAGTGACAATGATCCATGACCGTCGCGCCCCGTGGGAAACCGCCGTGGTTGGGGTGTGACACGGCTGGTGCTTGTCTAATAACAACTTCAGAGGCAAACCTGTCCCTTGTTATAAGACATGACGCCAGTGTATACAGTTGTGCAATTAAACAGGACGGGCCTGCTGAATGTGTGGATTGAACATAAAGTTGTGATTATGAACTAATGCTTGTTTGTGCCAAAATGATTTTAACGTCAAGATAATTGTATTCACCGGCGTTCGTGCTGACGTTTTATTTTCAAAATGTTTTTCAGGTAACGAATAAAATATGATGAAAATGGGGATTCGGGCAGACATAAGATCTGACCCAAAAAAAGTGAAAATGATAACTTATACGTAGGATTCTGAGGCCTCGTATAAAGGAAATCCTAAAGAAAAAAAAAGAGATAGGACCAGGGAATTGATCAACCCTGGATAGTACTATTTCCGGTGGCTGTAATTGTATTTGATTTCAAACTCTGTTTTGTAATCAAAATGAAAAGGGTATTTAAATCCCTGTATTTATAAAGTAAATATAAAACTTTTGTCTTCCAACTGAGTTTTGATATTTACAAATACAACCCTTGAGGTTGAAAGAATGTTGAAACGATCCTTTTGAAAAGACTTCCGCGGTATTTATAAAAACTCTGAAATCAAAGTGTCATGTGATACCAATCGGGCTCGCACACATCCACGGGGTGCCTGGGGCGGGGTGTGACACAAGATACGGTCATTACGAGTTCATGGTTATGCCCTTCGTACTAACCAATGCACCCGCGGTATTCATGGATCTTATAAACCGCGTGTGTAAACCGTACTTGGACAAGTTCGTGATCGTCTTCATTGACGATATTCTCATTTATTCAAAATCAAAAGTAGAGCACAAATAACACTTGCGTTTGGTTTTAGATCTCTTGAAAAAGGAGGAAATATACGCTAAGTTCTCCAAGTGTGAATTTTGGCTAAAGGAAGTCTAACTCCTGGGACATATAGTCAACGAGAAGGGTATTCACGTGGATCCCGCTAAGATTGAAGCGGTGAAGAACTGGCAAGCTCCAAAAACCCCTACAGAAGTCCGCTCGTTTCTTGGTTTAGCGGGCTATTATTATCGTTTCATATCGAACTTTTCAAAGATCGCGGTGCCACTCACAGCCTTAACGCATAAAGGCAAACCCTACGAGTGGGGATCAAAGCAAGAAGAAGCCTTTCAAACCTTGAAGCAAAAACTGTGTGAGGCTCCTATCTTGACTCTTCCCGATGGAACAGAAGACTTTGTCATTTACTGTGACGCTTCCCACTTAGGCCTTGGTTGTGTTCTAATGCAACGAGGGAAAGTGATTGCTTATGCGTCCCGACAGCTCAAAATTCATGAGAAGAATTATACGACGCACGATCTTGAGTTGGGTGCGGTCGTATTTGCTCTCAAAATATGGAGACACTATTTATATGGTACTAAGTGTGTAGTTTACACCGACCATAAGAGTCTCCAGCATATTTTCAATCAAAAAGAACTCAACATGAGGCAAAGGCGTTGGGTTGAACTTTTAAACGACTACGACTGCGATATTCTTTACCATCTTGGTAAGGCGAATGTCGTAGCCGATACTCTTAGTCGTAAAGAATCTATCAAGACCCACAGCATTCAGATTCAGAATGACATTCAAACTCGCATCTTCGAGGCACAACATCTTTCAGTCACTGAAGAAAACATGTACAATGAAATGTTATGTGGTGCTGAACTCCAACTTGAAACCAAACCCAATGGTTACTCTACTTCCTGAATCGTATTTGGATTCCGGACCGTGACAATCTTCGTACCTTTATCATGAACGAGGCTCACAAGACTCGTTATTCTGTGCATCCTGGTGCGGATAAAATGTACAAGGACCTTCGTACTCAATACTGGTGGCCTGGTATAAAAAAGGACATTGCCCTATATGTGTCCAAGTGTCTTACTTGCTTGAAGGTTAAGGCCGAGCACCAACGTCCATCTGGGTTACTTGAACAACCCGAGATTCCCGTGTTGAAATGGGAGTGTATTGCCATGGACTTTATAACCAAACTCCCGCACACGTCTCGTGGTCATGATAGTATTTGGGTAATCGTCGATCGTTTGACAAAATCTGACCATTTCCTACCCATTCGTGAAGACTATCGAGTCGAGAAATTGGCTCGAATCTACATTGATGAGATTGTTAGTCGTCTAGTCGTCATGGTATACCTCTCAACATTATTTCTGATCGTGATGGACGATTCACTTCTCGTTTCCGGCAATCTTTGCAATCACCTTTGGGTACTCAGCTACCATCTGCAAACTGATGGTCAATCCGAACGAACGATTCAAACCCTTGAGGATATGCTTAGAGCCTGTGTCATTGACTTCAAGGGAAATTGGGATTTACATCTACCCTTAGTCGAATTCTCGTATAACAACAGCTACCACACGAGCATTGACATGGCTCCTTTTGAGGCACTATACGGTCGGAAGTGTCGCTCTCCTATCTGTTGGACTGAAATTGGTGAAGCACAACTCACTGGTCCCGAACTCATTCAGGAGACTTCTGACGAGATCATGTTAATCCAAAACAACCTTCAAGTAGCAAGGAGTCGGCAAAAGAGCTATGCCGACAAACGCCGAAAACCCTTAGAATTTCAAGTCGGCGATTTAGTTCTTCTCAAGGTATCCCCTTGGAAAGGCGTAGTCCGTTTTGGAAAGAAGGGAAAACTTGCACCAAGATTTGTAGGTCTTTTTAAAATCCTTGAGTGGATTGGGAAAGTAGCCTACAAGTTGGATCTACCTGAAGGACTCAGCAACGTTCATCCGACATTGCATGTCTCGAGACAGAAGAAATGATTAGCCGATGAAAATCTCCACATACTCCTTGACGAGGTTCACATTGATGAGTCAATGCAGTTCGTGGAGAAACCCGTGGAGATTATGGACAAAGAAGTTAAGCAACTCAAACGAAGTCGCATTCCAATCGTTAAAGTTCGATGGGAATGCAAACGTGGCCCTGAGTTCACTTGGGAACGTGAGGATCAAATGAAGGCTAAATACCCACACCTATTTCCAGGACCCTCTTCCTAATCAATTTCGGGACGAAATTTCCTAAAGTAGGGGAGACTGTAATCCCCAGTAAATTCCGGCCTCTATCTTAACTACTCCGGCACTTGTAATTCCATTATCTTATGATTTTGTATCTATGAAATTATCCTATCTATCCATTATATTTCATGAGTGTTCATACATACACGCATTGGGAAGAATTACCTCAAATTTCATAATAATAAATATTTATTTGGAATTATGTAAATAAATGTTTCAATCCTATTAAACAAATGCATATAAATATGTTAAGTTATTTTCTAAACCTATATATACACACATATACAAATACAAATGTTATAAACCCTATAAATAAATTTAGGGATTTATAAAGATTAAAGTGTATAAATTATAAAGTAAATAAGCTTTATATAAATAAAACCATATTATTTTACAAAAATTTAAGTTTTACATTTATAACATTTAATTATAATATAGAAATTATTAGAATTATAAAAATTAATAAAACATTAATGATTTTATGTTTTATAAAGTCCATGGTCTAAATGGTAATTTTTGAAACTTAATTCCAAATTAAAATAATTTTTTTACATAAAATAATAAAACCCTTAAACCATAGGGACCTGTTTTGCCAAAATCCCAAACCTTCCACTCCCAAATTAGTCACGGGTTCGAAACCCCTCTACCACCAGTTTTTACCACCTTAATCTCGAACTCGCAACTGAGATGTTTTCAAGCAAATCTGATAAACGGCATTACGTTTAAACCCATCAAACGACCCACTACCTAAGATTAATTGGACTTTTATGAATATTATCGTGCTCAACTCGTAACTGAAACCCCATGATTAAACTCTTTAATGGATCGGTTTAACTTGATGAAATTGGGTATAAATACCCACCCACAATCATCAGCGACACCCATCCCAAGCTTCACAGACTCCCAATTCCATCGCAAAACACCTCTACAATCCTCATTTTAGCCGAAGGAGCCGTTCCTGTCCGTTCAGTCATTCTCCCAATCCACATAACCATTACAGGTAATTTTAGTGTCATTAGGTTCGTATTGATACGAGGATCAAAAGACCTTTGGTTTCGGGTTTGATCGTCTGCTCAATCGTGAGTATTAAATGGGTTAGGGTTACGGGTTCGTATAGGTAAGAAGATAACTTTGGGCTTGCGTGTTTTAACCAAAACGAAACCAAACCAGACATGACTTCGTGCCCTGGTCTGATGGTTAGTATGTTGTGCGCGTGTAAACCGGTTAGGGGCGCGGGTTCGAGTCCCGGCCACCCATTTTTAATTCGAATTGTTTTCTTTTATTATTTTAAAACATTATTTCACATTTAAAAATTCCAATTTAAATTTTATAAATTCTATAAATATAATCTGAAAGTTTTATAAAAACTGAATTTATAAAATAATGTTTATTTATTTTATTTTAATTAAAAACATATTATAAAACATTTTTATTCATAAATAAATAATAGAAATGATTTTTTTAGGCAAATTTAACTATGTTATTTATTTACATGTTATTGCACAAATTTTAATTAAAATGTTTAAGACATTATAAAATTCTTTCGAACTAATAAATAATTATTTTGTAAGGATGATTACTTAAAATACTTTTAAATTTATAAATACTCAAATAATTATTTTAAGTAATTATTTTAAACAAAGATTCCATTTATTTCCATTTAAAAACCTATTTAGCCTTTTATAATTCAATTATAATGAATTTATTAACTAACCAATGTATTTACATTTATTAATAGATTACTTAATCATTTTATTACAATTATTAATAACAACCATTTTATTTACATTAATTAATAAACTAAATGGACACTTTATTTACATAAAACTCTCAATTCATAATTTATTTATAAATTACCTCATTAATAAATCCAAATACACCATTTTCAAGCTTATTACATTTCATGAGTTTATTTATTATCTTTAGAATAATTAAATAAATCAAATTACGAAATGATTAACTAAATTTATTTTACACACTATTTTTATTACCATTATTCCTATAGTAAGTCAAGAACTTATATTCTCTACAAAACAAGCAAGCAAGTCCATCTTCAACCCAAACCCTAAAACATTAGAATTTCCCTTATCTAATTTATCATACTTTAAAATCTAGAGTACAATTATCTATGTAGGTTGATTGTGAGGAAACCCTCACGAAGCCTATTCATCCTTATTAATTCATACCATCCCTAGCTTCAACTCAGGTGAGTTTCATAGCCCATTTTCTCTTTACTATTGTTTACAAATACTCGGGGTGGAACATGTTTATATTACATTACATACATAAATTTAATACCATTTGTTCTCATGCTAATTACTATGTGCTTTATGTCTTAAACTACTTGGCGACCATACGTGTGTTCATGTATAGTACAATCATTAACTTGCGAGGCAGGCCTAAGGTAGTACCTTTTATGATCATTTATAAGGGAATCCGATACATTACTTAACACGAACCTTTGCGGGTTTTGTGTATACATCTTACTACTTTTTCAAAAGACAATCAGTTAGATTGTACCTACAGTTTTGCATTTACAGTTTGATTGTACGCTTTGAAACCTTGTATGTTTTCACATTTATGCCTTAGTTATGCTTTGAACATATTGAATTTCAAATCCTTTTTTACAACTTTTGTTTGGTGTCAGAACCTATGTAGAACCAAAGACTGATTGCTACAAAATTGTTCTAAGTACAACTGATGCGGACAACACAAGATTGCTGCTGACCAAAACAGCTGCTGATACTTTGTCTGCTGCTGAAGACCAAAGTAGCCGCGGATAGGCTTATCAGCAGCATTCAACACAAGTTGCTGCTGATAGCTTTATTCTCTGAAGACCAAACGTTGCAGCTGACTATCCATGCAAAGCGCCTCTGACACCTTTCGGCTAAAGCAACTGACACACTCCAAGCAGAAGGAACCTCAGTGGTGCAACCAATAAAGGACAATAACGCTCTTCTCCAAGCATGCAAACAATGATGCCTAAGAAGACGTTTCAGTAAAGTTAACTAGATTAGCCTTTACGTGTAATTTAGATTAATAAACAAGATCAACGGCTTGTGTTAGATCTGATCCTAAGAATCAAGGGTCTGTCTTGATTCTAAGTTACTATATAAACCATGTAATCACTTCATACACAAGTGTGCTTTCATAGAGTTTTACTTTGTAATCTTGTAACCTTGAAGCTTAATACAAACTGCATTTATCAGTATTCTTCTTGTTCACTTGTTTACTTAGTTGGTTGTTATTGTTTCCGCCAATATCAACTAGAATAGAATCACCTTGTAATCTTACGATCCTACAAGTGGTATCAGAGCTTTGGCTCAGATTAAACAAACTAACACTTGTTTAATCACTTTCTGATTCTATTCAAAACTCTATTCTTGATCAAGTCACACAAAACAGAAATGGCACAAAGTAATGGATTTGAAGACATCGGCAGTATCAACCGACCACCAAGGTTGGTGTCTGGGGAGGACTATGATATGTGGAAGAACCGTATGGAAAGCTTCTTCTGCTACCAAGAATACGGAATGTGGAAATCCATAAGGGATGGACCTTATATTCCCATGGTGGCCTCTGCTGACTCCGGAGGACCACTAGTCCCGAAGGAACCCTCCAAGTATTCTGAAGAAGACATCAAGAAAATGGAGGTGCACTTCAAGGCATTAGGAGCTATCCAAATGTGCCTTCCAAATGAAGTTTTTCACAACTTCAGGGTTTACAAAACTGCAAAGGAGTTATGGGAAGCCTTGGAAAAGATGTTTGCTGGATCTGAGGAGGTCAAGGAGAACAGACGTGACATCCTCAAGCAACAATATGAGAACTTTGTCTGGAAGGAAGGTGAGTCACTAACAGTTTTATATAACAGGTACACGTACCTGGTTGGAGAACTGCAGTGCTCCAAGGTAAAGCTAGAGAATGAAGACATTCTCAAGAAGTTCATCAGATCTCTTCCTAGCTGTTGGACATTATATACAGTTTCCATCAGAAGAACAGAGAATCTGAAGACTCTCGAGATGACTGAGCTCTTTGGCATGCTTAAAACCTATGAATTAGAAAAGATTCAAGCTAAAGAAAGTAGCTCTAGTTATCAATCAGCCACCACTTCCTCCACCACCACCTCAGCACTTCACTCAGATCATTCTGGTCCTAGTGCAAGCAACTACTATCCTCCCATTGTTACTCTTCCTCAAACACCAACTGCTTCACAATCCACCTCATCACCATTTCTTCTTGAGGCACCTCCTCAACAGTCAACCTCAACCTCTACTGCTTTTATCTCTGACAACTCAAGCAGCATGCACTTCATAAAAGAGGATCTGAAATGCTTTCATCCAGATGATCTTGAAGAAATGGATATTCAGCACTCATATGCCATGCTCTCCCTCAGAGCAAAAAGGTTCTATTCTAGAACCGGGAGATCTGTTCCTGGAAACAACTCAAACACCAGAGTTGGGCTTGATAAAAGCAAGATCCGGTGTTACAACTGTAACCAAATGGGTCACTTTGCTAGGGAGTGCAAGGCACCAAAAGTCAATCAGGGTGCCAGCCATCAAAGACAAGCCTATCAAGGTCAGCCCAGGCAGCAGCAGCAGCAAGGAACTCCTCCAGCACAAACTGCAGCATGTGCAAATGTTGGAACTACAGACTTTGACTGGAGTTTTCAATATGAAGATGTTCCTGCCCCCAACCAAGCACTTATGACAGACACTGCAGAAATTCCACCTCAGGTATTTGAACATCTTTGCTCTCAAGCTTGCATTGACAAAGTTTTAGGTTATAGAAAGCATAACCAAAATCTGATAAATCAAAATGAAGAGTTTCATCAAATGAAGTCTGAATTCAAAAAGGTCGAAAATACTTACAAAGAAAAGATTAACTGCCTTAAGAAAGAGATTTCTTCATTAAAACATGAACAAACCAATCTTGAAACTCAGATTGATGATTTATTAGTAAAACTTAAAGCTACAAGAGCTGAACTGGCTGAACAGAAAGTTCATGTTGAAAAATATGAATTTTCATCCAAAAAGTTACAAAGATTGTTAGATATTCAAGTCCATGAAAAGGTAAAAACTGGACTTGGATATCAAAATGACCAGTACAAGACAGTTCCTCCTCCTGCTGACTATGTTGCCATTTACGAACCAAGCTTCAATACTGCAAATCTTGACACGGCAAACCGGACTCTTGATCCCTCAACGGATGAACCGTTCCTGGAAGATTGTACTACCTCATCAGAATCTGAGTCAACCTGCTCAAACCACTGTGAAACTAGTGCAGTCCCATCTGCTCCTTTCTCTGAAGCTGTTCTGAACAAAGCTGAATTTCCTGTTGTTACTCCAGCTATTCAAGCTCCCATCCCATTCAAACAAATCAAGATTAGCTATCCTCCAAATGAAAGAAAACTAAACATTGAAAAGGGAGAGACATCAGGTTTCACCAACCCCAAGTCTCAGTCAAAGCCAATCACAAAGAGAAAGGTGTTTGATATTTTTCATGCACCTGGAGAAAAAGGTCCATATGTTCAAAAGACACTAGAAGAAGCCACTTTTGAACATAACAAAGCTCATCCCTGGAACTTCAAAGATTTGTTTCAAAGAAAGGACTATGTGCACTTTCACAGGGACAAGATAGCACTATCTTGCTTTGTGTGTGGCAAATACAATCATAGTGCCAACACCTGCTTTTACTACCTTGAACACCAAAGAAACTCAAAGCAGCATGCCTTTGAGAAAACAAACAGAAACAAGCAGGTAAGAAGCTATGATGCAAAGACAACAAAGTTCAGAGAATCTCTATCCCTTCAAAGAGTGAAGATGCAGAAACCTCAACAAACTTGCATCATATGTGGGGAATCAAACCACTTTGCTGCAACATGCAAGTTCAATCCTTTTAACCAGATTGCAAATCGTTCATCTGTGTTCAACCCATCAGCAGCAAACAAAATCACTGCTGATAGAGTAAAGTCCACGAAACCAAAGGCAAAGCCTTCAGCAGCAAAAGTCTCTGCTGCTGACAAAGCAAAATCAAAAACAACGCCATCAGCAGCAAAAGTATCTGCTGCTGACAAAGCAAAATCCAAAATAAAGCCTTCAGCAGCAAAAACTGCTACTGCTCCAGCAAAGCCTTCAGCAGCAAAATCGGCTGCTGATAAGCCAGAATCGTCAGCAACAACATCTTCTGCTGACAATGTAAAGAAAGCTAGAAAACCACCAACACAGCACTGGAAGGCTAAACAATCTCCAAGCATAACTATTGGTTCAATTGACTGCAAGCATGCTGACAATGGCAAATTAGCAACGATTTTCTACAATGTTGCATGCTACAATGTTCCTCCCACTAATTAGATATCTCTCATGTGCAGGGACAGCCAGTCAATAAACACAATACTTGGGTGGTAGATAGCGGCTGTTCCAGGCACATGTCAGGCAAAGGTCTTGACTGGCTATTTGATATAGACTCCTTCACCCAGATATTTGAGCCCCTCATATTCTCAAATATGGAGTTTTCTTCTTCAAAATCAACATCTTCTGCCTCAACCTCCTCTTCTGACTACAGACTGGATTTTCCCAGTCCCTACATCAGGATGAAAAGGCCATCCATTGATCCTCCATCAGTGGTAGAAGCTATTGAAGCCAGTACAGGTGAAGCCGGCACTTCCAACACCACAAGCAGCAATCTATCTGACCAAGAAATCTTTAATGAAGCCTCCTCAATCAATGATGAAGAAGCCTCTGATGCTAATGCTGCTGACAATGTGGAACACAATGATCAGAACCTCCAAGCTCCTCTCCTCACAACTGAAGACATTCCTGATCTAAACCAAAGTAATCTTGAAGAGGGAATACGGCTGGATGTGATACCAGCACAGAGAATAAACAAAGAGCATCCTCTGGAAAACATCATTGGCCAAGTCCACACAGGTATCCAGACAAGAAGTAAGTCTCATGAAGCCAACATTTGTTTGTTCTCTTGCTTTCTATCTCAGGTGGAACCCAAGAAGATTGATGAAGCTCTCAAGCACAACAGCTGGATTGAAGCAATGTAGGAAGAATTGCTGCAATTCAAAAGACAAGATGTTTGGAAGCTTGTTGATCTTCCACCTGGTCAAACAGCCATTGGAACAAGATGGGTCTTCAGAAATAAGCAAGATGAAAGGGGCATCGTAGTCAAGAACAAAGCCAGACTGGTAGCTCAAGGCTACACTCAAGAAGAAGGCATTGACTACGATGAAGTCTTTGCTCCTGTTGCTCGTCTGGAAGCCATCAGAATCTTTCTAGCATATGTAGCATCCAAGAACTTTATGGTCTATCAAATGGATGTGAAGAGTGCCTTTCTGTATGGCAAGATTGGCGAAGAGGTCTATGTCAAACAGCCTCCAGGCTTTGTGGATCCTGCACATCCAAATAAGGTCTTAAAACTGGACAAAGCTCTCTATGGCTTACACCAAGCCCCAAGAGCCTGGTATGAAACTTTATATGGATATCTACTTAGCAACAACTTCAGAAGGGGGGGGCCATTGATCAGACACTTTTCATCAAAGATGAAGGTGGAGAAATCTTGTTGGTCCAGATTTATGTTGATGACATTATCTTTGGATCTACAAGAAAGAAGCTCTGTAAGACTTTGAAGTCCTGATGCATTCCAAATTTGAAATGAGTTCAATGGGTGAACTAAATTTCTTTTTGGGACTTCAAGTCAAACAGGTACCAAATGGAATCTTCATAAGCCAATCCAAGTATGTCAAAAGCATCTTGGAGAGGTTCAAAATGACTGACTGCTCTGCTGCAAGAACTCCTATGCAAGTGCACCATCACTTATCTCCGGACAAAGATGGACAAGCCACTGATCAACATCAGTACCGAGCAATGATAGGGTCCCTCATGTATCTCACTGCCTCAAGGCCAGATATCATGTTTGCAGTATGCCTCTGTGCAAGATTTCAAGCAGCTCCAAAAGTGTCTCATCTACAAGCTGTCAAGAGAATCTTTAGATACATAAGGGGAGCTCCAAAACTTGGGCTATGGTATCCAAAGAATGAAAATTTTAAGCTCTATGCCTACACTGACAGTGATTATAGGGGTTGTAACTTGGACAAAAAGTCCACATCTGGGGGATGTCAATTTCTTGGAGGAAGGCTCATCTCATGGCAATGCAAAAAGCAAACATGTGTCTCTACTTCAACAGCTGAAGCAGAATACATTGCAGCTTCAAGCTGCTGTGCACAGGTCATCTGGATCCAAAATCAAATGCTTGACTATGGAATGACCTTCATGCAGACTCCAATTCACATTGACAACATGAGTGTTATCTCTATCACGAATAATCCAGTGCAGCATTCCAAGACTAAGCACATCGACATCAGGTATCACTTTATCAGGGATCAAGCTGAGAAAAAGAGAATTGTCTTATCCAAGGTTCACACAAATGAGCAATATGCTGATTTGTTCACTAAACCTTTTGATGAAGCAAGATTTCGATATCTGGTTGAATCAATTGGCATGATGAACTTTGAATAAGACATGTCTCTAAATTTTTTTTTGTCCCTGTAAATATGTCTATGTTTTTGTTCTTAATAAAAGGTTATAGTCAGCAGCACTTGTTCGCTGCTGACAGATTTACTCTTCAGCAGCAAAGCTTTTGCAACTGATCGCTTTAAGTTATCAGCAGGAACAAGTTTCCTGCGGACAGCTTTAAGGCAGTCACCAGCAACATCTTTGCTGCGGGATGAATACAACAGTCAGCAGCACCCAAATCTGCTGCTGAAAGACTTCACTATCCGCAGCAACCAAGTTTGCAGCGGATAGCCCACCATCGGCAGCAACCAAGTTTGCTGCTGACGGGTAAAACAAGTCTACATTAACTTTTACCCGAGGTAAATACTACTCTCAGTCTTTACCATGACTGCTCGAGTGTTTTACAGCTGTAACAATGAAAAGTGAAACGGGTTGTACTGTACAAGTAAAGTTGCTTTTTCTTCGTCTGCCGTTATATCAAAATCCCAAACGTTCCCACAACCTCTTCATATTCAATTTTAAACCTATCTCCCATCACTTTCTCTCCCGTCCCCACAGCATTCAAAGCCCTCCATACTTAACCACCATTCAAACATCCTTCCCTCCAAATCCATAACAATGGCAGACGCAGACATAAACAACCCCAACGACAAGTTTTCCCCATACCACAACCTCACTGCATACCTAATAAAGGGCAAGAAATCCGAAGGTTTCGATGATATGATCGACTTCTTTTGTCGGTCCAAAATCCACCATGCCCTAACAGTCAACCCAACCATCTATATTCCCCATATGGAAGATTTTTGGAACACAGCTGTATTCTCTACTGAACAGGGCACTCCCCAAATCAAGGCCACAGTAGATGGAAAGGAAATGATCATCACTGAAGCAAAACTCCGTCAACACCTAAAGCTTCAGGATGAAGGGAACGCCATCTCCTACACAAGAGACGTATACATGAGGACCTTTGTCTCCATAGGGTACACTGGGAATCAAACAGAGTATACGATAGAGAAGCCTCTCATGGGTCCCAAATGGAAGTATCTCTGCCACACTCTTCTCCAATGCATATCTCAGAAGAGGAGTGGCTGGAACCAGCTCAGCTCCGGACTTGCGTCAGCATTTCACGGTATGGTCACTGGAGCAGGTTTCAACTTTTCCCATCTCATTCTTGAAGGTTTGAGATACAACCTTCAAGAAGGAATAAAATCTCAGTTCTGTATGTACCCAAGATTCTTGCAGGAAGTGTTCAATTTTGAGCACCAAGATCTTTCAAAATCTGCAAGAATCTATCTCATGCTGGGACATAAGAACAATATTTTTCAAAGAATGAGAACAGTTTCATCAAAGTTCTCAGGGCCCGATGTTCCATTGTTATCTACAATGTTGAACACGCAAAGTGCCCAGGGTGACAGTTCAGCAAACCCAGCTGATACTGATCCCACACCCTCCACCTCACTGCCACAAACTCAAACTGCTGCTTCCCTTGATCGAACCCCTGTGCATTCTACTAAGGATGTACAGGCACATACATTACTCACCCACAGTTTGATTGCTCAACCGGAACACAGGGCCCCGGTTGCAGCCAAATATACAAGGAAGAGGGGCAAGAGAACTCCTTCTTCTCTTGCCTCCAAGGCCCAAACCCAAGCCAACATCCCTCACTCAGAATCACAACATTCTAGTGAGAATATCATAAGGGAAAGCCACACTGTTAGGGAGACTCCTTCGGAAGTCTCTCTATTAGGAATAGGATCACTTCCCGGATCCATAGAACAGCCCTTTGAGCCATCCCTATCCTTTTTGAACTTAAGTGTGGAGGATCCTGACCAAAGTGATGTACCTTCTCCAACTGCCACTATCCAGGAGGTACTGATTGGTCTTGCTTCCGACACACCCAACCCAAGTTCTTCACCCTTGAAGGTCCATTCTAGGAGTTATGAAAGAATGGATGTGGACGAGGCTGTCACTACTGCTGGTCTATCAAATGACCAGGAGGACAGTGACAAAATCATTAAGATCTCAACCACGGCAACTCATGGTGAGGGTGTTTCCTTGGAAACTTCCCTCACTGAGAGGAATCCCAGGCGCCAAGAAACCACGGGTGATGGGGATGCTGAGGCTCGGCCTACGGCCCCATCTGGGTCCAAGGATTCCACAACTGTGGATGAGGACAGTCTGAAACTAAACAATCTGGAATTGACGGCCAGGGTGGCTATGCTTGAGGCTGAAGTGTCCAAACTACGACACCAAGTCTTGATGCATGAAGCCCATCAATGCCCCTCCACGGCTTCTCCCTCTCTTGTCTTAGTGGGCACTCAAACAGATGCCTATTTGTTCACAGATGCAACCAAAATGGGGGAGAAAGTCCCTATGGAAGAAGACACTGAAAGTCTCGACAACTGGCTTCAAGAGCAGGCTGCCTTCCAAAGTACTCTATTCAAACCAGCCTTTGTCCAAGTTCATGACTTGCCAGCCTCAGATGACAATGAAGAAGAATCTACTGAAGACTGGAAGCTAGTTGTCGGAGCTATAGATGAGGTGCTGATGGATGAAAACAACCAAGAAGAAACATCTACATCCTTCAGCATCATCCCAGAAGTTGCAGCCATCATAAGTCATGCATCTACCCCCCACTTCCCACTGACATTAACACAGCTAGAGTTTGATATTATACTAGCTTGGGGGTACGATAGGAAGACTGAGAGGTTTTGGATAGGTCGGGAGTTTAGCGGAGTAGAAGAGCTAGACTGGGATTTAATTCATCCATTTGAAATCCTTGACCTATATGATCTTATCTGCATCAACAACTCATCAGACCTCTCAGCAGACCTTACCATTGACATGTTCTATGACTTGATGGAGGACAACCTACCCAACTTCATAAGACTAATCAAAGAACTAAAATGGGTAGAGTCTCCTGAGTCATCTCAGGCTGCAGAAAGAAGACTGTCTCCCAACAATCTTCAAATCACAAGGAGCAGTCTTCTCAATGAAGAAGAAGTTCTGAGCCTGAAAAGACTTCTGTACAAATTAATGGTCAAGGACTTAGATGTGCTAGGATGGATAAGCAATAAGTGCCTTGACCATACCTTTCTTCTAAGCAACGACACCTCTCTCACCATCAACACCAGGAACATCCTCCAGCTGCCCTCAGACTTCCTATTCAAGATCTTTCAGCTCAGAGACAACATCTACAATGTCAACTCTGTAGAAAGCCAGGCAATGATGGTCATCATCAAAGCCCATCTTGAAGAAGAAGGACTGATTCCTGAGGAAGAGTCTGTGTCAACTTCTGATACTGACTCCAACTCAGATACTCCACAAATTGATGCCACATCTGTAGCATTTGGCACAAGATCTTCACTTAGGGAACAACTGAGAGAGATAGAAGGTCCTGAGTACCAACTTGATGAAGACAGTGACCGTCCCTTGTCAATTTGTCAACTTGCCAATGAAGCCGAGGCAGAGATCCCAACAGCATAACAATCAGCTGTTTCTGTGATCAGTGAAGCCAGAGCAGAGGCATCCAATGTTGATAAAGGGAAGGGCATTATGACAGAAGAGGATGAAGAGAGGTTGCGAAAAGAAAAGAAGGAGAAAGAAGAAAGAAGAAGGAAAAGAGAAGAAGAAGAGATGGCTGAAGAGATGGCTTATAAAGAAAGGCATCAAGAAAGAAAGGCAGCCATACTCCTAAGACAACAGACAATCCAGCTGTATGCCAAACAGCTGGATGAGATAAAAGTTAAAATCCATGCAGGGTCTCAAGTTGATGAAGATGAACAACTTGCCAGACAGCTGCAGGAACAGTTTGCAAAGGAAGTAGAAGAGGAAAATGAAAAGAAGAGGAAGGAAGATGCTAAGTTTAGAATCACTGATTCTAAATTAGCAAAAGAATTAAGGGAGGAGTGGATTGAAGCTCTGATCTCTCAAGGTGAGGATGCAGACTACCTTGAGAAACTTTCAAACAAAGAGATCTACAGAGCCTTCATGGGTCAGCAGGGGGAATTGGCAAAGAAGAAGAGAGATGAAGAAAAATAGAAAGCTCGACAAAAGTCAAAGAAAGCCATTGCCCTTAACCAAAGGACCCATGAAGAAAGGAAGGTGATGATCGACTTCCTTAAGGTAAGGGGAGAAAGTGGAAAAAGGCTAGGTCCCATGTCCTTCATGAACCTACAATCCCTGTATACAAAAGTGAAAAAGGAAGAGGAAGAAAGACTGGGAAAGAGACCAGTCAAGAAACAAAGAACCTCTGCACCAGAAACTACTTTCACCTTCCAAACTCCATCCACAAACTTCCCCAAGCCTTCCACTCCTCAACCCAAAAAGTCCAAAACATCCCACCCAGCTCCTTCTCATCAACAGCCACTCCTGAAGAAATCCAAACCCACATCCAAACCTGAAGACTCCAGAGAAATAGTCGAATGGTTTTACAGTACCCAAGATCAGTGGTTTGAAGTATTCAGGGGGAGAACTGAACGAAGAAGATCGGTTTACAAGTCTGTTGATGATGTTCTACAACTTCCAGATTCAGATCTCAAAAGAATCATGGAGCTGGGTGAAGCAATCATACCTGCAAATGATGGTGGGAAACATCTTGTGCTGGTAATCAAACATTACTTTAACCCCAGCAAAGATGCGATCTTAGATATTAGACCTCTACAATCCTACTATCCATTTGCACGATGGTCCTACAATGCTGAGAAGAATGAGTTCACCATCACAGATGTCAAGGATCAACAGATGAGATGTTCAAGCAAGGCAATCTTCAAAATGCCAAGTAAGGACATCAAGACTCTGTCTGAACTTCCTCTTGACAACCCCAGCAAGGATCCTCGAGGGTATGAAGTAGCAAGGATAGTCGACCACATGAAAAAGCTTCAGCAACAGAGGGACTAGAAGAATTTTGGTAGCATCAGTCTAGGGGGAGTTTGTAGAACCAAAGACTGATTGCTACAAAATTGTTCTAAGTACAACTGCTGCGGACAACACAAGATTGCTGCTGACCAAAACAGCTGCTGATACTTTGTCTGCTGCTGAAGACCAAAGTAGCCGCGGATAGGCTTATCAGCAGCATTCAACACAAGTTGCTGCTGATAGCTTTATTCTCTGAAGACCAAACGTTGCAGCTGACTATCCATGCAAAGCGCCTCTGACACCTTTCAGCTAAAGCAACTGACACACTCCAAGCAGAAGGAACCTCAGTGGTGCAACCAATAAAGGACAATAACGCTCTTCTCCAAGCATGCAAACAATGATGCCTAAGAAGACGTTTCAGTAAAGTTAACTAGATTAGCCTTTACGTGTAATTTAGATTAATAAACAAGATCAACGGCTTGTGTTAGATCTGATCCTAAGAATCAAGGGTCTGTCTTGATTCTAAGTTACTATATAAACCATGTAATCACTTCATACACAAGTGTGCTTTCATAGAGTTTTACTTTGTAATCTTGTAACCTTGAAGCTTAATACAAACTGCATTTATCAGTATTCTTCCTGTTCACTTGTTTACTTAGTTGATTGTTATTGTTTCCGCCAATATCAACTACAATAGAATCACCTTGTAATCTTACGATCCTACAACCTATGTTACTCACCAACTACTTGTAGTTGACATTTACTCACATGTTTCAAGTACACCTGTTTGAGGACTACTTGATCACATAGGACATGGACCTAGTTTTAAATTAATTTATGTTATGTTATGTTCTAAACGTTATCTTTCCTGTTTACTCTTGTAACGAATGTTTTAACTTTGATGAATAAATATTATCACATTTAATAGATGATCATGTGCTTATGAACAACCGCGTCAGCCCCGGCTAATAATCCGCCGCCGGCAGGGGTGTGACACACTGCTCCTCACAAACTGTCACCCCAATCTACTGCTTGTCTCTATCTTGGTCTGTCTGCCGACCATCAAGGCTATTAGTGCATGGATCTAATTACTCAACGGGTCATTATCTCTCGTCATGTCACATTTGACGAGACTCACTTCCCGTATGCCTCTTTTCACTCCTACACCTCCTTATCTGAGTACTCTATCTTTGGTTCGCGAGACCCGGTTCCTTCGAGTACCACGAGCTCACTCGATCTCCCATCGAGTGTCCATTCCCGCCGCCACCCCCTACACCGAATGATGTCGGGAACGACCCCTCTTTGGATATAGCGTCCCTCGACCCGATTAATCATCATTTCTCATTTGGTGGAAGCCCCTCTTCATCTTCCTCGACTCCATCGAAAGTTGTGCCAGACCTGGTCTCATTCGACTCGCCTCCGACACCGACTGAGTTATTAGGGCCCGCCTCAACTGACTCACCATCGACTCCTCCAGCTGGTCACCCCATGGTCACTCGGAGTCAGACGGGCTCTCTTAGACCACGTGAGGTGCTTAACCTCTTGGCCACCTCCGAGTATTCGCCCATCCCTCAGACGACCGCTTAAGCCATGTGTGACCCGCATTGGAAATCCGCCATGGATTCTGAGATGTCAGCACTTACTTGGGAGCTTGTACCACGTCCTTATAGTGCTAACATTATTGGGTGTTTTTGGCTTTATAGTCATAAGTTTGACAGGCAAGGTCGGCTTGAACAATACAAGAGTCGTCTAGTTGCTCAGCGTTTCTCTCAACAACTTGGCATGGACTTTAATGAGACTTTCAGTCTCTCGACACTGGCCTATTCATCAACTAGATGTCAAGAATGCTTTTCTAAATGGTGATCTGGCTGAGGTTGTCTATATGAAACAACCTCCTGGATATGTCGACCATACGCGCCCAAAACATTTGTGCAGACTTCGCAGGGCCCTCTATGGCCTCAAGCGAGCTCCGCTTTCCTAGTATCATCGCTTTGCTGTCTACATTGCCTCCCTTGGGTTTGTGAGCAGCAAATCGGACATCTCTTTTTTCACATTTCGTCGGGGTCGGGATGTCATCTATCTTTTTTTTTATGTTGATGACATCATTCTCACTGCTTCTTCTCCAGCTCTTGTCACTACGATAATCTCTTGCCTATCCGTTGAGTTTGTTATGACTGACCTCGTCCTTTATCTTTATTTCTTGGCATTGCTGCTACTCGCAATGCATCTAGTTTATTTCTCTCTCGGACTGCCTTTGCTCAAGACATCCTTACGCGGGCGGATATGGCCACGTGTAATCCTTGCAGCACTCCAGTGGATACAAAGCTTGGCCGGCAACTCGTGCCTAATCACACTCTCTATCGTAGTCTTGCTGGTGCATTGCAGTATCTGATGTTGACTCATCCAGAAATTGCATTTGTTGTTCACCAGGTCTGTCTATTCATGAAGGACCCTCGTGAACCCCACCTTCATGCCCCGAAGCATATTCTACGCTACATTCAAGATACTCTTCATCATGGTCTTTAGTTGCGTCCTTCTTCTGTTGACCGTCTGGTTGCTTATATTGATGCCGACTGGGTTGGGTGTCCTGATACCCGTCTGTCTAGATCTGGTTTTTGTGTGTTCCTTGGTGACAATCTTGTGTCTTGGTCTTCTAAACGTCAACATGTTTTCTCCCGGTCCAGCGCTGAAGCTGAGTATCGCGATGTCGCCAACGTTGTTGCTGAAGCAGCTTGGCTTCGTAATCTCCTTCTTGAGTTACACTGTCCTGTGTCTCGTGCCACACTTGCGTTTTGTAACAATGTCAGTGTCGTATATTTAGCGTTCAACCCTGTAAAGCATCAAAGAACCAAACATGTGAAAATAGATTTACACTTTGTAAGGGAACGTGTTGCCATCGATCAGGTTCGTGTGTTGCATGTTCCCTCTGATCACCAGTTTGCTGATATATTCACCAAAGGCTTACCATCACAGCTGTTTTTAGATTTCAGATCCAGTCTTAACGTTCAGTTTTTCTCCGCTCAGACTGCGCGGGGTATGTTAGATAAATTAAAAAAAGCCTTATGGTGGTATTATGATTTTATGTATAGTATAGGGTGTGTTATGTAATTATTGTTTTATACCCTGTATTGTAAATCTTATATAAACTGGTGGTAATACAAAGAACCCTCATTAAGGGATTTCCCAAAACCCTAATTAAAATCAATAACCACTCAATCACTTTTTTTAACTAACAATTTATGACCTAAGTACTATTTAACCTTATACTTTCACCGATTTAAACACACACCATTTTTATGGGAGGTAAAGACCATACCATTAGATCACTAGGCCATGGGTAACCGCTCAATTACTTTTTTTTTGAACGGCCCAGATTTTATTAAAAGATAGCTAGCTAGCAAGACAGTAGATTACAAAGAGAAGAATGTTAAAATAAAAAATTACACCATTGGGCCATATTACATCACATTTGGCTCTGTGTTTAATACAAAGGAATGAAACCACTTTATGTCCTCAACACATCCAGCACGTTCAAAGCTTTGTTCTTAAAGATCCTCTCATTTCTTACAAAAAGAAAAAAGCAGATCACGTAGAAGAACCACCCATTGGGGAACTGGAACGAGCGACGATGGGAGATTCAAA
This sequence comes from Smallanthus sonchifolius, assembly GCA_023525975.1. NCBI lineage: Eukaryota > Viridiplantae > Streptophyta > Magnoliopsida > Asterales > Asteraceae > Smallanthus > Smallanthus sonchifolius. The sequence goes on along the minus strand of CM042028.1, from coordinate 11,234,876 downwards.
GAGCTAAATAGAAAACTTGGAAGACGACTAGATATGTGGAAAAACGTGGAACTGGAGTCGACGATTAAATCAATGGAACTCTAAGTTCACAATTTGGATCTGGAAAGTGATGAACGAGCAGCGAAAACTTAAAATTTTCAGGGAACTTGAGGTGGCATCAGTGACACTTATTCTTGACCCCCTACTTTTTGTAGATCTGTAACATCAACATGATCACCTTATCACCTCTCTAGGTCTAAGTTCCTATACATCCGGTCCAACATCTAACTGCGGTCTATCGGTTTAACTGGCGCCCTAACCAGCCGACCAGCTAGTTTAGCGATGGTTCAAAAGTGATTAACAGGTCGCATATGAGTACTAATAGTAATAGTAATGGTAATATTACAGTAATGATAATATTAACTGTTATAATTTTCTTTATTTATTTTATCCATTACTTTTTAAATAAAATTACGAAATATTATTAGTTGTCTAACCGTGGCGACATTATTCGAGTCATTATCAAACGATATAGAAAAATGTTATTGCCTAATTTAATGTTTTTATTAGTTTATTTAAAATTTTATACTCAAACAATTCAAACGTGATCATACGTTTCATAATTTGTAAGTAACGCAAAGGTACGATCTAGTGAACCGTGGGAAGTCTTCAAAACATCGCAAGTTAAACTTATAGCGGTTTCTAATTTTTCAAATCCTAAAATCATTTCCATGTTAGCATGTTTCCAAAACTTTATACACTCGCGTCTATGGGCTGTGCGACTTATATGCGTATAACGTTGTTTAAAAGTATCTTGTATGAGCTTCGTTAAACACAAGTTGTTGAATTGGTTGAAAGGCAAACTTTCTTGAATCACGAACTTTGTCATCCTATTCCGAACTGAATTTACGTCGAAACTCAAAATGTTTCTATCCTTCGACATTGTTGATCGACCCGGAGCCAGACCATCATCTTCTACCTTGCAATGCGTACTTATATGGTTTTTCAAAGTCGTGTTTAAATCCGACTTAAAAAAACCCATCTCATTTCTTGTATCGAGCTTTTTGTGACCGCTCGACATTTCACATAAGTCAATATGCTGACACATATTCGGGTTCCTAGTTGAAGGTACAACTGCAACAACCGTTAAGTTGCTTGACGAAGATCCAACACCAACGAAATATTGTGATTGACCACAATCGGATGCCATTTGAGGGCGTTTTTTAGAGATTAGTGAATGTTTTTATGGTTTGAGAGATTCGAGGGCATTCTTTAGCTTTGTGATTAAACCAACACAATCAATACCTATATATACTAAAAAAAGGGTAAAAAAATATTAAAAAAGTGCCAAAAAAGTCAGTAACTGCTATATAACGGATATATAATGGTCAACAAAATTCAAACGGCTCGAACCGGTTTCAACCCGGTTCCTAATGGCTATATCCCAATCTGGTATCAACCCTATAATTTGGTTCAAGTCCAAACGGGTCTTAACCAACTCAGTTTCCAAAAATGGGTTTAAATTCGAGTTAAAAACCGGTTCCCAACCTGGTTTATTTTGTTCACAACTAACTTTAACTAAATGTTTGAACATACAAATTCCTTTAACAAATGGCAATACAATTTCTAGTTAAATGAAAATAATTTTTTTTTATTTTAATTATAGTATTATACATCAACTTAATGGTTAAAATAGTCGTCACTACTCAATCTTAGCAAAATTGGACTTACATTTGATTGAAACAATAGTACGTTACTAAGTAATAATAAGATTATATTACAGAAATCGTCCTTTATGTTTATAAATTTTTTCAGATATTGTCCTTTAATTCAAAAATTGTGAGAGATCGTCATTTATGTTTATAAATCTTACACGTTACGTCCTTTGACCCTAACCCAGTTAAATTTTCCAGTTAAGTCTGGTCATGTGCAAGGCACATAAGGGTACTTTTATAATTTTATCCATTTAATTAAAAATATCTTAATAAACAAAAAATATAATATATAAACAAACACACGTGCTCTCTAACATCTTTCTCTCTCAAAACTCTCTCTCTCTCATAACTCCATTGATGTCCCTCTGTGTTTGACTCTCTCGGTTTCTGGGTGATTCATATCATTGACTCCAGATCTTCACAGGTACGAAGGTTTTGCATCGATTTTACCTAACTGAAATCGCACTAGTGTAATCTTATTAGTTGTTGATTGGATCATGCAATTTAGATCGTGAATGCGGATGTTTGACAGAGAATTTGAGATTTTATTGGTTTTAGTGATTTTTCCTTTTCTGCGATGGTTGATTTTGCTATTAGGTTTGATGAATTAGGAAACTGAATCGTTGATCTTCTTTAGCAAGGAGAGATGGAATCGGAAGGCGAGACTGGGGTTAGTACTTGTATCAGTGTTTTGATCATAACTATAGCCACTAAATACATTTATTTATTTTTTGTCAATTGCTGTAATTTTTCTGATCTGTGTTTCATCGGCAACACTGGAAATATTTTATTAAATTTATTCTAGTTTCACAAATTTAGAGGGGGGGGGAGAGGGAGAGAGAGGGGGGAGGGAGAGAGAGAGAAAGGGTTTATAGATATTTTAATTAATATATTTTTTAATTAAATGGGTAAAATTACAAAAGTACCCTCACGTGTCTTGCACGTGATCAGACCTAACTGAGAAATTTAACCAGGTTAGGGCCAAATGACGTAACGTGTAAGATTTGTAAACATAAAGGACAATCTATGACAATTTTTGGGCTAAACGACAATATCAGAAAAAAGGTATAAACATAAAGGACGATTTATATAATTTAATATAGATTATATTATTGAAACTATAGTATGCTACTAACTTTTAAAATGTGTTTAAACAAAACATAAGGAAGTATTTTATTTATTTCATTGTCAAAGTGTTGGGTACATTAATGAATAAACTTTTCCCTTTGTCTGGTGATAAACTTAGTAAATCATTGATGAATACACTTCTTGACCAATTAAAAACTAAGGGTACAATGGCCTAATGATTTTGTTACATTTTTAATCACAAGTCTTTGCTTTTTGTTTCCTTTACTTATGGAATCTAATCACAATGTTAACTGATTTTATACTAATTTGCTTTTGAGGTTCAGTGAACTTGCAATATATTAAGGTGCTATAATCAATTTATAGATGTGAACGGATTGATTTCTAATTTCACAATTTTTGGGACTTTATTTGCTAAATGCCTATGAACAAGATAAACAAAATCACTTACAAATTAGGTGAAAAAACACCTCTCAAGTGTCAAGATATAAGTTCTGTAAACCGTAAAAGAATGTCGTGATCTTTCAAAAAAATGGTTGTGAAAAGATAGCCAACAATGCAATGCAATGTATTGTAGTGGCAGAGAAAATAATTGTTGGGAAAAAAAGTTATATAAGTGTAAAACGAGAGACAGAAGTCGAGAGATTTTCTAATTCTTGATTGATAACTTGAAATAATGATACAACTCGATTATATACAAAGCCGAACCTAACTGAACTAAACAAAACTAACAAAAAAAAAACTTTCATGAGAAAGCCATCACGCACGAAACAAAATGTTTCGTGCAAAACATACGGATAACACTCCCCCCTCAAGTTGCAGATGCATACAACCCCAACATGAAAATCAAATCCATGTGTGAATGACCAACCAAACTTTTGGTAAACAAATCTGCAAGTTGATCCAAATTGCGAGTATGAGAAAGAAAAATCAAACCATCTTGAAACTTCTCGCACACAAAATCACAATCCAACTCAATATGCTTAGTCCGTTCCTGAAAAACTAGATTTTTAGCAATATAAATAGTAGCTTGGCTATCACATTTGAGGGGAACAAGAATGAAACCATGAACTTGAAACTCGGAAAACAAACGGGTTAACCAAGCGAGCTCCTGTGTCACCCGATGAATAGAACGGTACTCAGATTCAACAGAGCTAAGGGAAATGATATCCTGTTTCCTGGATTTCCAAAAAATAGGACCGCCCCCCAAAAGAAATGAAATAACCACTAACAGATGCCGACTGTTAGGGCATGAAGCCCAATCTGAGTCACAATAAGAGTCATTAGATAAATCGGTTTTATCATTGAAGAATAAGACTTGCGACAAGTACCCTTGACATAACGAAGAGTATGTCAAGTAGCATCCCAGTGGGGGACCCGTGGAACACTCATGAACCGTGTAAGAAATTGAACAACAAAACCAATGTCAGGCCTAGTTTGAGTTAAGTAATTTAGCTTCCCAACGAGCGAACGATAATCCAACGGTTCATCAAGAATTTAACAAATATTAGTTTTGAGTTGTAAGTGTAATGGTAGAGGGGAATTAACAGGAGAAATATCTGTAGCATTAAACTCAATCAAAAGATCTTTAGCAAACTATCATTGAGTCATAATCACCCCATAATCACTCTTGAGAACTTCCATCCCCCAAGAACTAGTTAAGATAACCAATATCCTTCAACTGAAATGTGGAATGTAAGAAAGCCTTTAAAGCAGACATTTCCTTTTCATCATTTCCAGTTAAGAGAATATCATCCACATATACTGCCACATAAACGATAGAATCACCCATCATCTTGGAAAACAAAGAGTAGTCATTAGCGGACCATATATATCCTTTAGTTTTAATAGCATCGAATAACTTCCCATACCATTGCCTAGACGCTTGTTTCAAACCATAAAGAGATTTCTTGAGCTTCAAAACTTGATCAGGGGAGCATAAAGGCATACCGGGGGAGGAATCGTATAAATCTCCTCATCAAGGTCTTCATGTAAGAAAGCATATTGGCATCCAACTGATATAAACCTCATTGTCACTTAGTAGAAACATCAATGAGACTACAGATGGTGGTCATTTTAACAATATGAGAGAAAGTTTCATTGCAATCAATACCAGCTTGTTGAGTCCCCACGGACCACCAATCTAGCTTTGCAACAATCAAGAGTGCCATTCGCATTATATTTGAATTTATATACACATTTACACTTGATAGGCTTTTTACGTTTAGGTAAGCACATAACCTCCTAGGTGAGATTACTTTCCAATGCTACAAGTTCTTTAGACATAGTTTAGCAGCCTCTTGATAAGTAGAAGGCTCTTTGATATCATCAAGAGTAAGAATAAGCTTCTGAGAGTCCCAAGACGGACCAACAAGATTGACAAAATTAGTAGCATGACACACACCGGTGCGAGTATGAGAACAATAGGAATAAAGAGATAAAGAAGTGGAAGCAGAATTACAGACATAATCGTGCATATAAGAAGGAGGAACATATGTTCCGGTAGACCTTTGGACCTCATTAAAAGGAGATGAATGCAAAAAGGACAAAACGGAAGGAACTTGAGAAGAGGAATCAAAAGAAGGAGAGAAGGAGAATAAGAATTAGAAGAAGCATCAACAAAAAGATCTGGAGTATCAAAGAATTCATGAAGAGATGGAAAGTAAGCTAAGGATCATAAGAATGTAACGAGGGAAAATGTGTTCAAGGAAAGTGACATCTCGAGGAACAAAAACTTTACGACTATCAAGATTGTAAAGATTATATCCTTTCTTCCCAAAAGTATAACCAACAAAAACACAAGCATGTGCCCATGGTTGAAATTTCTCTTTTACTTGTGTGGAGGTTAAAGCATAACATACACCCAAAAGTGTGTAAATGATCATAAGAATGAGCTTTGCTAAATAAAACCTCGTAAGGAGTTATGTTCTGAAGAAGTGTTGTGGGGAAGAGATTAATCAAATATGTAGCAGTGAGAACACAATTACAAAAAAAAAAATAACAGGCAACTTGGATTGAAACATAAGAGCCCTGGCGGTTTCAAGACACTGCTTGTGTTTTCGTTCAACCACACCATCCTGTTGAGGAACACCAAAACAAGTAGTTTGATGAATAATTCCCTTTTGTCTATATTATTCGGTGGGGTTGAGTCCTTGAACCCAGTTCAAAAGCATTATCAGACTGGATACGTTTGAATTTAATATTGAACTGAGGTTGTACCATTTCAATAAACCCTTGAAGTATGAAAAAAGCCTTCCCTTTAGTAGTCAATGGGTCTAAGTTGGTCAACTATATTCATCATCTATTGTAAAAAAAATACTTATAACCATCGTAGGTGTTAGCTAGATAAGGACCCCGTGTATTAACATGAACAAGATCAAACAATTGTGAACTAGTTCTGGTACTAGGGGAAATGGGAGTTTATGTTGTGGAGCTTTAGGACAAATAGAGTTGTGATCAAAAGATGAATCATGTTCATTAGATACAACATTCAATTGCTTAAGCTTATACAATGGAAAATGTCCAAGTGTATGATGCCAAAGTTTAACATAAATAATAGAATTACAATGTGAAAAGGAATCAACAAAAAACAGAGAAAAGTTTATTGAAATCCAAAAGATAGAGTACATTGAGTAGATTGCCCAGAACCAATGGACTCTTCAGCGAAGGGCCCTACAAGAAACAAGATGTTTCAGAAAGCTGAACAAGCCTTTTTGTTTCCTTACAAAGTTTGGTAACGGACAAAAGATTATGTTTGAATTGAGGAACAAAGAAGAAATTTAAGATATAAAAATATGTTCTAAGATTAACGGTTCCAACTTGTGTGACAGTTAAGACATGGCCATTTGGAAGAAGAACATAAACGGGAGTGTTAAGCAATTGAACGTTAGAAAACATATTTAAATCAAAACACATATGATAACTTGCACCAGTATCCACAATCCAAGTGGTGTCAACTTTAGTCAAATTGCAGACAATAATACATATAATGCTAGTAAAACTGAGAGGTTGAACATGAGGAACTCCACTGTTATTCCCAAGATTTTTCTGTAGAAGTTCCACCAAATAAGCATATTGATTTGTAGTTAAAGCAGCTTGTGCAACAGAAGCAGTTAGTTCATCAAAAGTATCTAAACTTTCATTGGAAACAATATTCTTTGCAATGATAAATTGAAAGTCCCTTGGGAAACCAACCAATCTATAATTGATGTGTTGCAAAACACATATGTTTATTACGCGTATCTCGTCGCATTTTTATCATATTTTATTGCAAATTCCAATGAATATGGTACTGATCAGTTTATATGTTGGATTTGCAGGTACCGGTGAAGAAATGAAGCAAATGGACAAGGAAACCGAGACCAAAACGGAGGTGCAAGAAAGTTGGAGAAAAATGAAGAATATTCAGAGAAGCAGGTTAGTAGCGGTTTGCTATCCAACCCCAGTACGAGAATGACGTGTGATTCTTAAACCCCGTGTAACATCCCGAAATAATAAATAATGAATAAATTAAGGCAAGAGCGGGATTTAAAATAAAAAAGAAGGGAAAACGGGCTTGGGCTTGGCTCCAATGGGCCGAAGGGCAGCCCAAGTATATAAAGGCAAGATCTGAACTCTCTTTTCACTAGCCCATTTTTCGCAAACTTAGAGAGAGAAAGGAGAGCACGGGTCTAGAGAGAGAAAGCTCGGGAAAACGGCTCAAATGCTCGGGAATCGTGTGTCATCATCTCAGGAATGTCTAGCAACGAAGAGGACACGAAAACAGGTAACCACTATGCTCGAATCTGAGTTTTTGGTTAAGAAATGGGTTTTAGGGTTTAAGTGGGTTTTGAATCAAAAGATGAGATTTTTACAAATGAATTTGCATAAAAAGTATGTATCTAGCTTCATGGAAGCTAGATACAAGTTTTGTACATAAAAAGATCAAAGCTTAGATCAAAAACAAAGAGTTTGATCGAGACCAGACGAATCATCCGAAAAGTCGGATGAATGGTCCGAACAGATGTTTTCAAACGAAGAAGTTCTCAGACCAAAGATTTTGAATGAAATAGTTACCTAATAAAAGATATTTCTAACTAAATAGTTTTCGGTCGAAAAAGATTTCGACCGAGAAAGATTTCGGCCGAAAAATATTTCGGACAAATAGATTTTGAATAAAACATGTAGTTTATAACCTTGTTCCATTCGTGACCCTTGACAGATCTGTTAGCACCCACCTAACTCGGAGCCTCCAAGTATCCTTCGGGAACTGCTTATCAGGTGAGTTCTATGTGCCCCTTATATGTTACGTGCAAACCCTTTTCAAAAGTTTTGGGGCTGAAGTGTATACATTAAACGAATGAATGTTATGAATGTCAATGTGATCATACGTGATATATGAAAATGAATAATGAAAAAATAATGAAACGTATGTATGCAAAGAATAAAATAAACGAATGACATAACGTGTAAGAATAAAATATTGCTTTATATCCATGTATATATTTCTTACCAAGTATGAAATGTATGACATAACGTGTAAGAACGAAATCTTGCTTTATATCAATGTATATATTGCTTGTTAAGTATGAACGAACGTTATGGACGGAAAAATGATAATGGCTACTTTTGGTAGACGGACGAGCACTCGACTATTATACAGCCACAAATGAAAGTCTAGAAAGGTAGACTAAACAGGCCACTACGGTGGAGTAAGTCCCTCAATCAATGCACGGCTACATAATTAGTTCGGGTGGGAGATGGATACCTTAGGGCAGCCGGACAAATATGACGGACTACTTCGGTAGGACGGTTGTAAGATAATGACGGATTACTTCGGTAGGACGGTTGTAAGAAAATGACGGAAGGACACTAGATGTCGGACGGTTGTAATTATGGCGGACTACGACGGTAGACCGTGACGTTTGTCTTTGTGACTTACGTAATCAATGACAGGCTGATCCCCCTTATGTGTAAGACCAATGAAGGTACAAATGAATGCAAGTGTATGTGTCTGTATACGTACTCACATATGAATGAAATATGAAAGAAAGAATTGAAATGGTAAATATATATACATATACATATTTACACTTATGAAAATTATGACAAGAAATAATGTTTATGCCTACTTGCTTTAAACTAGAACTCACCAGCGTTAGCTGACTTTTAGTATGCACTTTAGGTAACAAAAGGAAAGGACGGTCTAAGGCGTGAAGGCTACCTAGCTCAAGACTGACATCCCGTTAAATGAATTTATGTTAAGACAATGCTTTATGTTTGAATGTTAAGATTTCCGCTGTCAATGTAATTGAATGATGAATACTTCCATTGTGTTGAATGTTTTTAATTAAAGTTCAATGATCAATGACTATGTTTATGAGTAAATCCAACAAGTGAGGTCTCCCGGGAAAGGGGCCTTACAAGTTGGTATCAGAGCAATAGTTTGAGAGATTCAGACATCCCTAAATGTCTGGACTCAAGCTGATAATGGGACCAACACACGGATGTTAGTATGGGTAGCCAAAGCCAACGCCAGCATAGTAAGTAAGCAGTAAAGTTAATGCCTGTAGATAGGAATATATACCTTATCCTAGAACACATAGATGTCAATGTCACCACTGATGTGAAGAGTTTTGAACCCGAAAAGCAAAGCAAATTATTAATCACAAACCGGTCATTGTAATTAAGAATTTACCTTGCCCGTACTGTTCTAAACTTTGATCTGAAAGAATGACATTGATGTATTCCCTTTTACTTAACAGGAAATCTAGAATACTATGGCTGGTAGAGAAGGAACTGGATGCCGAGGCGGTCGTACTGGCCGAGTCGGTAGGCCACCTTTGAACCAAAGACGTAATGATGAAGAAAGTGTGCATGTGGAACGTGAGGAAAGCGTGCACATGGAACCCACAGAGAGTGTGCATGAAACAAAAGTAACTCCGCCGGCAGATGACAATGAGGGGTCCCTACGACTAGAACCCAAAGTTAGGGATGCTATTGCCCGTGAGGTTGTACTAACTCTGAAGAACGTATTGCCTGATTTGTTATCTGAGGCACTTAAGAAGAGCAAGGAGGAGGAGGAAAAGAACCATGAGGAGAAAGTGTATGATAGTGATAGGGATGAAGTGACTGTGGGACTGAACACCCGAGGGTGTACCTACAAGGGATTCAAGGACGGTGACCCGCCCAAGTTTGATGGAAACAAGGATTCGGTGGCTACGTTTGAATGGATTGAGAGAATGAACGGCATAATCAACATAAGCGAGTGTCGACCCGACCAGGCCGTTAAGTATGTTGCTCACACTTTAACCAACGAAGCACTGAGTTGGTGGAGGAACATTCAGAGAACTAAGTTTCAAAACGCTCTCGGGAGAATGACCTGGGAAGATCTGAAGAAACTGATAATCCAAAAGTTCAGTCCCTAAATCCGGACAATCTGGTTTGGGAAAGGAAAAGGAACCAGAACAGCCTAAGGCTAGGACCCGAGCCTATGCCTTAACTAAGGAGGAAGCCAGAGGAAATCCTAATGTTGTGTCAGGTATGTTTTTAGTTAATGATGAACATGCTACTATTTTATTTGACTCTGGTGCAAGCAAAAACTTTATATCAAATGATTTTAGTCGAAAACTAAATTGCACAATCACCAACCTTGTAATGGCATTTAGCGTAGAAATTGTTGTTGGTAGAAACTCAGTAGTAATCCGAATGACTGACGATTGCATGATAGAAATAGAGGGCCATAAGTTTCCTTCTAGACTGTACCTTCTAACCTTAGGAGGATTTGACATAGTGTTGGGCATGGATTGGTTAGCTGCCAACGAAGCACAAATCGTATGTAAGCGAAAGATGATACATCTCAAAGCCACTGACGGCAGTCCGATTACGGTTTATGGTGATTGGAATTGCACAACGCCGAACGTCATCTCGATGATGAAGGCCGAAAGTTATATGAGGCGCGGTTGCGAAGCTTATCTGGCGTATGTTATTGACGATAGAATAAAAACGAAAGAACTCAAAGATGTACCCATGGTGTGCAACTTCCCAGAAGTGTTCCCAGAGGACCTACCGGCTTGCCACCCGATCGGGAAATAGAATTCCAAATCGACTTACTACTAGGGGCTCAACCCGTTGCCAAAGCACCCTACCGATTGGCTCCGTCAGAAATGAAAGAATTAATGTCTCAACTTAAAGAATTAACAGAGAAAGTATTTATCAGACCGAGCATCTCACCATGGGGCGCTCCGTTATTATTTGTAAAGAAGAAAGATGGCAGCATGCGCTTGTGCATCGACTACCGTGAATTGAACAAGCGAACAGTAAAGAAAAAATACCCACTGCCTAGAATAGATGACCTTTGTAACCAACTACAAGGCGCGAGTTAGTTCTCAAAGATCGATCTCAGGTCGGGGTACCATCAATTGAAAGTAAGGGAGGAAGAGGTACTGAAAACCGTGTTTCATACGCGTTATGGGCATTGTGAATTCCTCGTGATGTCCTTCGGACTAACCAACGCACCTGCAGCGTTTATGGATTTAATGAACAGAGTATGCCGACCAATGTTAGATCGGTCAGTGATAGTTTTCATAGATGATATTCTCATCTATTCAAAGAATGAAGGTGACCACCACTGTCACCTAAGGGAAGTTTTGGAGATTCTCCAAATGATCGTTCTAGCTTAGGGAAGTTCAATTCCTAGGTCATGTCATAAACCCAAACGGAATTATGGTAGATCCTGCAAAGATCGAGACAGTAAAAGAATGGAACATCCCAAAGACACCAACAGAGATACGCAGTTTTCTGGGTTTGGCAGGTTACTATAGGAGATTCATCCAGAATTTCTCAAGAGTTGCCTCGCCATTAATGAAGTTAACACGTAAGGAAGTAAAGTATGAATGGGGTCTAACCCAAAACAATGCGTTTGAAGAACTAACACGATTGACCCAAGCACCAGTCTTAACCTTACCGGAGGGAAATGAAGACTTCGTAGTCTACTCTGATGCTTCGGGTCAGGGATTGGGTTGTGTACTTATGCAACGAGGAAAAGTGATTGCTTATGCCTCGCGACAATTAAAGGTTCACGAGGTTAACTACCTAACTCACGATCTGGAATTGGCGGCGGTGGTTTTCGCGTTAAAGATATGGAGACACTATCTGTACGGGGTTAAATGGCGATCAAAATTGGCGGCGGTGGTTTATTCCGATCACAAGAGCCTAAGGTACTTTTTCGAACAAAAGGACCTAAACATGAGACAAGGGAGGTGGTTAGAACTGCTAAAAGATTATGATTGTGAGATATTGTACCATCCAGGCAAGGCAAATGTTGTGGCTGACGCCTTAAGCAGAAAGGGAGAGACGACACATATCCAGATCAAAGCATGTCAGTTGATTATAACCGCAAATCTGATGAATGAAATAGCAAAGGCACAAGATGAAGCACTATTAGAAAGGAATGTGAAACGGGAAAGAATAGTGGGACAACAGAGTAATCTGGAGACCAATGCGTACGGTGTACGAACCCGTTTTGGCTGGATGTGGATACCTAAGATTGGTGAACTTAGGGCCAAAATCCTTGATGAAGCCCATAAGTCTCGCTACTCTATCCACCCCGGAATGAACAAAATGTATCAAGACTTGAAGAAAGAATATTGGTGGCCTGGCATGAAGAACGATGTGACAGAATATGTGAGCAAGTGCCTAACTTGTTCACTAGTCAAGGTCGAGCACCAGAAACCATGCGGTAAAATGCAACCCTTGCAGGTACCGGAATGGAAGTGGGAAGAGATCACAACTGACTTCATTACCAAGCTACCGCGAACAGCTAAAGGCAATGATACCATTTGGGTGATCGTCGACCGCTTGACGAAAAGTGCTCACTTCTTACCAATACGTGAGGCTTCTTCGTCTGAGAAGCTAGCAGAGTTGTTCATTAACGAAATTGTGAGAAGACATGGTATGCCAGTGTCGATCGTGTCCGACAGTGACACTCGATTCACGTCAAGATTTTAGAAGAAATTCAATTAAGCAATGGGCACTAGACTGAATATTAGCATCGCTTACCACCCTCAAACCGACGGTCAATCGGAAATGACCATTCAGACCTTGGAAGACATGCTCCGGGCTTGTATCATTGATTTCAGTGGGAGCTGGGATATCCACCTGCCTTTGGTAGAATTTTCATATAACAACAGCTATCAATCAACCATTGGCATGCCGCCATTTGAAATGTTGTATGGAAGATGATGTAGGACCCCGGTCTGTTGGGGGGAAATTGGACAAAAAGACTTTGCAAGTCTCGATGTGGTCAAAGCTACTTCCGAGAAATTCGACCAGATCAAAGCAAGCATGAAAGCCGCTAAAGACAGACAAAAATCATATGCAGATAAGAGAAGAAGAGATATAGAGTTTCAAGTAGGGGACATGCTACTATCGAAAGTGTCACCCTGGAAAGGAATTATCCGATTCAGAAAACGTGCCAAACTAAGTCCAAGGTTTGAGATGTGTTACTAAATATCCCGTGTATAAGAGTCTAATTTGGATAGTTTTAGTAGTTTAGATTTGTATATCGAGTCTAGTTTATGTGCGTTTAGTATTGTTGAGTGTTACAGGTTGAATATGCTAAGTGAGCGGGAAATATGGAGCTTAAATCAAGAGGATAGCAGCATACACGGCCCTAAAGAAGTCAAGTCAACAAAAGTAAAATTTCTTAGAATTTAGGTTCTTCGCGGTACGCGAAGATCTGGGAGAAATTGTTCGCGGTACGCGAGAAATCAGAATATGGGTCGCGACTATTTTGGCCTTCGCGATACGCGAAGATTGGTTGGAATTGCTCCGCGGTACGCGAAGAAGTGTATTTTCGGCAAATTTAACCTAATTCCAATTATGAGCCAAGGGGGAGTCTATTCTCGAATTAACTTGCACCCAGCCGTCCCAGAGCTTTCCATAGGCGATTTTGAGAGAGAAAGTTTGAATCTTTCCGAGTTTTTGATGCTAGATCAAGTTACACCAACTATTGAAGAATTGACGATGATGTCGAGGAGCGGCTAGTTCTTTTGCGATTATTTCCAGGTGTAGGATATGTTTGTGAGGTGATAATCTGATTCATACTTGATTTGGTTTAGGATTCTTGTAATCGTTTGATTGTTTGAATGCTATAGTTTGTGTTGTTTGATTAAACAGTTTTGGTTGATTGAATTATCGCATGCATCAGTTTTTCGGTTTTAAATCGTGAACCATTGTTTACCTATGTTTAGTATTCTTTGGTAATTAACTATTGGGTAATTAACTTGTGTTAAGCATTCGGTTTTATAATCATTGCTTAGCGCAGTCACTATCTTGGGTGTTGATTATTTATCAAATTGAATAAACGAGTCATGTCTATGTGATTTCCAATTAGTACAAATCAGTAATCACCGAACTTGCAATCTGAACCCGGAAGCAATCCGTTTTCTCTTAATTGTTTTCAAAGTTTTTAAAGTTAGTTGCTTTTTACTCTGAACTTAAACAGTTTTCTTAAACAATATTGTCCACCAATTCTCTGTGGATACGACACCCTACTTCACTATACTATAGTTTAAGATAGCTAGGGATTAGATTTAATATTGTTTTTTATTGACCTTAACAACGCGATCAAAATGGCGCCGCTTTCGGAGAATACGTGCGCTTAGTGTTTTTAGCTTAATTTGTTTTGTTCGGAGCTACTAATCTTGTGTTTACTTGTGCAGTCCACAGGTGTATGCATTCTCGCAACTCAGGAAGAAAGTCACCACTTTTATTCGATCCGGAAATAGAAAAGGCTGCTAAATCCAACAGGAAGCTGCAAACTACAGTCCAAACAATCCTTGAAAAACTTGACAGCCCGAGGATGTCACAAACTCAACCAGCTAATCCAGATCCTAATCAAGGTGGGGGACCAAACCCACCTGTCCTACCACGTCCAGATCTTCTGTTTCCAAACCATCCGCAAAACCAACAAAATCAACCACAAGACCAACCTCCCCTACCACAAAATCAACCACCACCACTATTTCGGGACCACCCTTTTCAACCCTACAACAGTTACCCAAGCTACTCCGATGTTGGAGATGATGAGCACTTGTCACTGGGACAAAGTTACATGCCACAGCATGGTTCTCAACATGAGAATTGGGATGAAGGAGAAGAGTGGTATGATATGAACCACCAGGAAGCATTCCCTCCCATGAATCAAAGAGTTAATGGGGTGGATGGTTGGGTGCAACCACCACCAAGGGCTGAATATGGGTATCAACCGAGAAATCCGGGCAACCTCGAGAACAGGTATAGGCAGCCTCAAGTGAACAGACCGAACTATCTAGAGGACCAGCCTAGAAACAGAAATCTACCCAGGAATGAACAAAGGGTGGATAGTCACTTCCACCCTACCTTAGCCCTGAATGCTTCCCCCGTCATACCACCAGTCCACAGGGGGAACGCATTTGAGATTAGACCGGGATGTTTAGGGATCCTCCCACACTTCTTTGGGAGAGCTACCGAGGAGCCCTACACACATTTATCAGAGTATGAGGCTACTTATGGGACCATAGGTGGTTAGGGATTCACTTCAGACGAGGTGAAACTGGTGCTCTTCCAGTTTTCACTAAAGGACCGTGCAAAACAATGGTTCCTTTCTCTGGCGTCTGCTAGTATTGCCACCTGGGCAGAGTTGCAGCAACAATTTTTAGATGAGTACTTCCCACCTCACAAGACTAATGAGGCCAGAGCTACAATCAGAGATTTTAGACAGCAGTCTGGGGAGCCTTTTTTATGAGGCATTCAAGAGGTTTAAAGAGCTGCTGAGAAATTGCCCACATCATGGTATCGAGAAGTGGGAGTTGATTCAGGCGTTTTATGATGGTCTGCTGCCTGAGCATATTAGGGATGTGAATTCAAACAGTAATGGCACTTTCTTTTCTAACCATGTGGATGATGATTGGGATATACTAGAGAGGATGAGTGTGACATCAAAGAGGCAGGCTCATGCGAGTAGGAGGGCAAAGACGGGTGCTTCTGCAAAATCAGTGGATTATGAGACACAGAAGAGGTTAGATGCCATGGAGATCCAGATGGCACGTCTTGGAAGACCTAGTGGTAAATACGTGGCAAATGTGTCACAACCATATCCGGTGTGTGACGGATGTGAGGAGTTAGGCCATGTTTTGGAAAATTGCCCAAGGGAGCAAGGGAAGGCTGAAGAGGTAAATCAGCTTGGTGGTGAATGAAGACAACAGGAGATGACTGCTACCCACTACCATCCGAGACTCAGAAATCACCCGAACCTCAGGTATGGTAATGTTTCTAATCAATTGAATCCTAACTTTTAGGGTTCTAATGTGCAGGGTGGAGGACAACCACAACAGCAGTAGTACCAGAACCGCCAGCAAGGTTACAATCAAGGCGGATATCCAAGGAACCAAGGTAATCAAGGTGGGTATCAACAAGGATATCAATGGAACTATCAACAACAAACTCAGCAGAGTGGAGCTGCAGGTGGTGATGAGTTAGGGAGCAATCAATTCACTTCCCTGATGGATGTGATAAAGGGGTTAAAGAAGGAAAATGAAAATGCATTCAAGGAGTTAAGGAAGGATAATGAGGTCTGGGATAAGACGGTGAATGCATTATCTAAGCAAGTAGGGCAACTAGCAGAAGAGATGTCGAGGAGAGACCCGGGCAAACTACCAAGTAACACTCAGACCAACCCACAACATCAAGGGTCGAGCTTAAACAATGCATATGTTGGCGCAGTAAGTATCTGCAATGACAGTGAAGAGAGTGACTTGGAAGACGATAGTGAGCAAGGAGCACCTTTTATTCCGGTTGAAGTTGGGGGAACAAAGGTAAATCAGGCACTCCTAGATTATGGAGCAACTCTCAGCATCCTCCCAGGGAGTCTATATGATCAGTCGGATCTAGGTCCTCTACAGCAAGTTGACACCACCGTGGTGTTAGCCGATTTGACACGAAAACGTGCACGAGGGATGTTGAGGGGAGTGGCTGTGAAGGTCGGGGATTTCTACTACCCTAAGGATTTCTTGGTGCTTGATTTTGCACCCAGTCAGAAGAAAGAACAATCAAGAGTCTTGCTCGGAAGACCATTCTTGGCGACTGCCAATGCTCAGATCAATTGTAGAAACAACACAACGAGCATGACATTCGGAAACCGTGAGTTTAACTTAGACATGCTTACAAATTCATTTGCTTATTTTTCTAAAGTTAAATGTTCAAAAGCAGGTAGGACTAACAAGTGTCCGCCTCGGTCCAAATTGGATGAGGGTGGCACAAATAAGAATGGTTTGATTGTTGACAGGTTTGAACTGAAGAATCAGGTGACTGAGGTTGTGGATGCAGCAACCCACAAGTGTGGGGATGATGGAATCCAAATGGGAAAACCGTCATGGAAACATCAGGCAGAAAGTGCAAGTAATCATAACAACTTGGAGGAAGGACCATCAGTGTCACAGGCAAGATCAAAGAAACCCCCAAAGTTTATAAGGCATTCATATGAAACCGGTGAATCTTGGGTGATGCAAGATGAAGAAGAATTCAATGTTGTGGAACAGACATGGCACCCAAATTGAATGGGGATGATTATCACCGAGCATGTGCAGCATTTGGTAAGGAGTTTGTGTTCCAACCACCGTAAGCAAAGTAAGGTACACCGCGTCTGGCTGAAGACGTTAAACTTAGCGCTCTTGGGAGGCAACCTAAGGTTAGTTAGCTTTAATTTCTTGTCTAGATTAAATGAACATTGTGGGTGTGTTCCCTATAAACCCTCACGAGACTAAACTCGTCCACTTGGGCTACCGAAGGGTTTAAAAGGCATGATGCATATGCTAAATGCATCCGTAATTCCTACGACAGCGAGTTAGGTTTTTATTTCGTTTTTGTGTTTTCCTCTTGGAAGAGCCCAAGTGTGGGGACGTTCTGGGAACGCTGAGGCTTGCACTAATGCAATGGGGACCATGCATCATTCTCTAGGGGTAGGATACGTGTATAAAGTTTGTAGATGTCGTGACTCTGAGTTTTTAGTGTTTTCGGTATGTTTTTGCGTCTTTTTAAGTTTTCTCGAGGATTTGGGGCCATATGATCATGAAAAACCATCACAAATCACGTTCCAGGTATGTATGAACATCATTGGGGTGTTGGAACAAATTTTGAAAAAGTTGAAAATTTTGGTTTTTGAGGTCAAAAATTTTTCTAAGTATAAAATCGTCAAAACATTCTGTTGACAACATGCCCTCGCGGAACGTGAAAGACCAAGGGAAGATCTTCGCGGTACGCGAGGGATTCTCAATATGGTCGGCTTGAATTTCCACTCCTCGCGGTACGCGAAGAGTTGGAAGGGGTTCTTCGCGGTACGCGGGGGACCCAAATTATGGTCCTTTTTCCCTATTTTTCAATTTTTTTTTTAATTTTGAGTCGTGTCGAGTCCGTAGGGTCTTTTCATTTTTATTGAGTCGTTTTATTGAGTTGATATGATTCTTGTGGGTGTGTTTCGAGCTTAATTTTGCAGGTTTAGACTCAATTACCCGTACTTAATCTCCATTCGGGTGATGAAAGTATGAGTTTGACGATTCGTTTGTATAAGGCAGCCCATTAGTATATGTGGAGCACGATCGCGTCTGAAATTCTATACGATCGTCTGTCCAGCTAAGTTTCTTTATTTTTGTTTATTTATTTTTAGTGTCGCTCTTTCTACATTGAGGGCAATGTAGAGTATAAGTGTGGGGAGGGGAGACCTTAGTCCAGGTCTGTATTTGAGTCTTGTTTTGAGTCAGTTTGAGTCATAAAAAAATAAAAATCCATAAAAATTAAAAAAATTCAAAAATGTCCCTAGATTAGAATTTGTGCAGCTAAATGGAAAATGATGGGTATAATTGGAAACTGTGCTTGTGAATTGAATTGAATTGAAATAAGAATAATAACAAATGCATATAATTCGTAACGTTTTGGTAGGCTCAACCGACTTTAAAGGCTTAAACATCATGATAGTGCATCTAGGTTTAATTGAAATAATTCAGGATGTCTTGTGGGTTCTCATCTTAGGGGTGTCGGTAAGGTCGAAACTGTCAACATAGGGTGATAGGTACCTCTATAAGCAAGAGTTTATAAGTTTTTAAAATCTTTGGCACACCGCTTTCTTTTTATGAGAATAAAGTCGAAAGTTGGTGGCGCCCGCATTCCATAATCCATCATTCATGAGCTTAATTAATTAGATTTGAGAACTTGAGTTCTGCCTACGTGTTACCCTCCGGGTTACAAGCTTAGTTGAAACGCCCATGGGCAGATTCTTAAGTGATCAATCATAGATGACTAAGTTTGACTTATGTGTTACCTTCTGGGATGGCAACCTGGTTGAAACACCTCTAAGTTGAGTTTATGTTCTTCATTGTTTAAAAACTGAATCCTGTGTGTTACCCTCTGGGATAGTGACTCGGTTGAAACACTAATGGTTAAGGTTTATTCATATGTATTAATAAAAGCTCAATCATTCATCCATCATTCCATAATTCATCTGATTTTTAAAACTTCTAAATTAGTGTTTATAGTGGTGGGAAATCTATATGGTTTAACCCAGGCCTAAACGTGACCTTGAGATGGGATTAGCCTAAGCTGTAGCTTTTTGAGTGTGAGACCCATAGATAGATTTTTTGCTTGTAAATGTATAATATAGTAGATCACAGAATTGGGGGCTTGATAGGTCGGTGGTTGGGTTTAATCGGATAGAAATACCGATTGTTATGATTAACGCATTACTATGTTTAAAGCTGTGTAAAATGGAAGGGTGAAGCAAGTTTTCTGATTATGATTCCATGCATAATTCTTTTTCGGGACGCAAAAGGTCAAGTGTGGGGATGTGATGTGTTGCTAAATATCCCGTGTATAAAAGTCTAATTTGGATAGTTTTAGTAGTTTAGCTTTGTATATCGAGTCTGTTTTATGTGCGTTTGGTATTGTTAAGTGTTACAGGTTGAATGTGCTAAGTGAGCGGGAAATATGGAGCTTAAATCAAGAGGATAGCAGCATACACGGGCCCCGGAGAAGTCAAAGTCAACAAAAGTCAAATTTCTTGGAATTTAGGTTCTTCGCGGTACGCGAAGACCTGGGAGCAATTGTTCGCCAAGGGGGAGTCTATTCTCAAATTAACTTGCACCCAGCCGTCCCAGAGCTTTCCATAGGCGATTTTGAGAGAGAAAGTTTGAATCTTTTCGAGTTTTTGATGCTAGATCAAGTTACACCAACTATTGAAGAATTGACGATGATGTCGAGGAGCGGCTAGTTCTTTTGCGATTATTTCCAGGTGTAGGATCTGTTTGTGAGGTGATAATCTGATTCATACTTGATTTGGTTTAGGATTCTTGTAATCGTTTGATTGTTTGAATGCTATAGTTTGTGTTGTTTGATTAAGCAGTTTTGGTTGATTGAATTATCGCATGCATCAGTTTTTCGGTTTTAAATCGTGAACCATTGTTTGCCTATGTTTAGTATTCTGAATTGGTAATTAACTATTGGGTAATTAATTTGTGTCAAGCATTCGGTTTTATAATCGTTGCTTAGCGCAGTCACTATCTTGGGTGTTGATTATTTATCAAATTGAATAAACGAGTCATGTCTATGTAATTTCCAATTAGTACAAATCAGTAATCACCGAACTTGCAATCTGAACCTAGAAGCAATCCGTTTCCTCTTAATTGTTTTCAAAGTTTTTAAAGTTAGTTGCTTTTTACTCTGAACTTAAACAGTTTTCTTAAACAACACTGTCCACCAATTCCATGTGGATACGACACCCTACTTCACTATACTATAGTTTAAGGTAGCTAGGGATTAGATTTAATATTGTTTTTGATTGACCTTGACAACGCGATCAGTTTGTCGGACCTTTCAAAATCTTAGCAAGAGTTGGTCAGGTTGCTTACAGACTAGACCTACCCGATGAACTCAGTGGAATTCACCCTACATTCCACGTATCACACTTACGCAAATGTTTAGCTGACGACACGGCTCACATACCCTACGACGAAATCGAAGTGGATAACAGTTTAAACTATGTAGAGGAATCAATATCTATTCTTGACCGAGCCGAAAAACGAATTCGCAATAAGTCAATTCCTTTAGTCAAAGTACAATGGAAGCATAGAAAAGGGTCAGAAGCTACGTGGGAGAAATAAGATGAAATGAAGGAACTGTATCCGCAGTTGTTTAACTAGTAACGAGTTTCGAGGACGAAACCTCTTTAAGGAGGGTAGACTTGTAACATCCCGAAATAATAAATAACGAATAAATGATGGCAAGAGCGGGATTTAAAATAAAAAGGAAGGGAAAACGGACTCAGGCTTGGCTCCAATGGGACGAAGGGGAGCCCAAGTATATAAAGGAAAGATCAGAACTCTCTTTTCACTAACCCATTTTTCGCAAACTAAGAGAGAGAAAGGAGAACACGGGTCTAGAGAGAGAAAGCTTGGGAAAACGGCTCAAAAGCTCGGGAATCATGTGTCATCATCTCAGGAACGTCTAGCAATGAAGAGGACATGAAAACAGGTAACCACTATGATCGAATCTGAGTTTTTGGTTAAGAAATGGGTTTAAGGGTTTAAGTGGGTTTTGAATCAAAAGACGAGATTTTTACGTAAGAATTTGCATAAAAATATGTATCTAGCTTGACAAGTTTTGGACGTAAAAAGTTCAAAGCTTGGATCAAAAACGAAGAGTTTGATCGAGACCAGACGAATTGTCCGAAAAGTCGGATGAATGGTACGAAAACTATTTTTCGTCCAAAAAGTATTTTCGGAAGGCATGATTTCGAACAGATGTTTTCAAATGAAAAAGTTCTCGGACCAAATATTTCAAACGAAATAGTTACCTAATAAAAGATATTTCTAACTAAATAGTTTTCGGTCGAAAAAGATTTCGACAGAGAAAGATTTCGGACAGATAGATTTCGGATGAAACATGTAGGTTGTAACCTTGTTCCATTCATGACCCTTGACAGATCCGTTAGCACCCACCTAACTCGGAGCCTCTAAGTATCCTTTGGGAACTGCTCATCAGGTGAGTTCTATGTGCCCCTTATATGTTACGTGCAAACCCTTTTCAAAAGTTTTGGGGCTGAAGTGTATACATTAAACGAATGAATGTTATGAATGCCAATGTGATCATACGTGATCTTTGAAAATGAATAATGAACAAAGAATGAAACGTATGTATGCAAAGAATGAAATAAACGAATGACATAACGTGTAAGAATAAAATCTTGCTTTATATCCATGTATATATTGCTTGCCAAGTATGAAATGTATGACATAACGTGTAAGAATGAAATCTTGCTTTATATCCATGTATATATTGCTTGCCCAGTATGAAATGTATGACATAACGTGTAAGAACAAAATCTTGCTTTATATCCATATACATATTGCTTGTTAAGTATGAACGAACGTTATGGATGGAAAAATGATGACGACTACTTTCGGTAGACGGACAACCACTCGACTATTATACAGCCAGAAATGAAAGTCTGGAAAGGTAGACTAAACAGGCCACTAGGGTGGAGTGAGTCCCTCAATCGATGCACGGCTGTATAATTAGTTCGGGTGGGAGACGGATACCTTAGGGCAGCCGGACAAATATGACGGACTACGACGGTAAGACGGTTGTAAGATATGGCGGACTACTTCGGTAGGACGGTTGTAAGATAATGACGGACTACTTCGGTAGGATGGTTGAAAGATAATGACGGACTACTTCGGTAGGACGGTTGTAAGAAAATGACGGACGGACACTAGATGTCGGACGGTTGTAAGTATGGCGGACTACG
Organism: Smallanthus sonchifolius; assembly: GCA_023525975.1. Classification (NCBI taxonomy): domain Eukaryota; kingdom Viridiplantae; phylum Streptophyta; class Magnoliopsida; order Asterales; family Asteraceae; genus Smallanthus; species Smallanthus sonchifolius. The sequence continues at coordinate 11,212,283 of CM042028.1, read as the reverse complement.
ACGGTAGACCGTGACGTTTGTCTTTGTGACTTACGTAATCAATGACGGGCTGATCCCCCTTATGTGTAAGACCAATGAAGGTACAAATGAATGCAAGTGTATCTGTCTGTATACGTACTCACATATGAATGAAATATGAAAGAAAGAATTGAAATGGTAAATATATATACATATACATATTTACACTTATGAAAATTATGACTAGAAATAACGTTTGTGCCTACTTGCTTTAAACTAGAACTCACCAGCATTAGCTGACTTTTAGTATGCACTTCAGGTAACAAGAGGAAAGGACAGGCTAAGGCGTGAAGGCTACCTAGCTCAAGACTGACATCCCGTTAAATGAATTTATGTTAAGAAAATGCTTTATGTTTGAATGTTAAGACTTCCGCTGTCAATGTAATTGAATGATGAATGCTTCCGCTGTGTTGAATGTTTTTAATTAAAGTTCAATGATCAATGACTATGTTTATAAGTAAATCCAACAAGTGATGTCTCCCGGGAAAGGGGCCTTACACCCCGCATGTCCGAGACCCTTATCGGACCGCTAAGGCTTTATACTCACTGCTTCTAAAGATCGGTTTTATATTAGTGTAGTGTGCGTGTGCGTGTATTTGTGTGTGTGCAAGTGTGGACGCATATGCGTATATCAGTTCAAGTACATCCAATACACATACGAATGCAGCTGAATCTGTACAACCCACACACATGCATATTGTAATCCAAACAACCTAGTAACTTATAAAACCTACACATTTGCACTCACTTGTATTAGACTATTATGGTTTATGAAAATATTATAATCTTATTTGTGTATACAAAATGGAAAATTAAGAAATTAAAAATTCTGTAAGCTGCCTTAATCTGTGTGGCTCCTTTCAAGTCCAAGGTTAATACACTGCATCTAAACCATTTGAAGAGGAACTTGTTGAAAGTTTAAACTAAATATATAGGGGTCTTAGTGTCAATATTAGTAAGTGTATTTAGAGTCAAGTATGTAAAATATGAAAGTCTAGGGGTCTCTATGTATATATGTCAAAAGTCTAAAAGTTGCGTCTTTCCATATATGATATATTAAAAACAAATGATGGTTTCAAATATTTGATTATAATAACTTAATCTGAGTATACTTTCATAAGTTTAACTCTTTAGAACAAGTAGGAAGAAAAACACTGGAGACAAAATTCCATGGCTCGATGAAGCACGGGGATGGACGCGCTACCTCTCCTGTGCAGTAATGATCGACAAACGTTAGACATTGTCATCGATTAAGAGGGAGAATGCAATGTGAGAGCGTTCATTTTCAATTAAGAAAGGTAAGAGAGAGAGAAAGAAGAAGAATTATGAAATCTTATGGAAGACAAATGCAAATCTATACTGCTTATAGGTTATTGTATAATCTACTCAGTACTCAAACTAACTGGTTGTTCTATCCTGCACGATGTAGCGGGATTACAAAATAAAAAAAAAACCAAAGTAAGTAAACACTTATTTAAAAGAAAGATGCTCAAAATGTAAAAAAAACAAGTTTTCGGGACCAATTTGTAACTTGTCTAGTTACGCAGAAAAAATATTATCAAAACCTGCCTGCAAGAAGACTCAAACCTGTCTCTAGTGCAAGTGGGATAAGGGCGGGCCATTAGGCCGCATACCCGATTGATATGGGCAGAAAAATATTGGAAGAGTTACTATTCATCATCTTATACCAGTATAAGTATCTGTCTTGATTAATAAATTCATCAACACGATTGACACCATGTTAAAATAATTATTGGATTTAACATATTTATTAAATGACCATTTATTTTAATGACTTTATATAAAAACTTTAAATAAATAACAAACTATTGTATTTCATTTTTTATAAAATGATTATTTAATTTACAAACTTTATCTATAAAGTTTAAACAAATTTTAAACTAAAAACCACACCTTGATTTGCGTATTTACATATTTATTAACAATCATTTATTTTAATAACTAAATCTATAACATTGTTTATTTACAACCATATTTATTAATCACACACCACACAAAGAGTGCCTCCTGTAACCAAAACATAAAGCCATAACATAACCAAAAATATATCGAGACTTGTTTACTATCATTCCATTGATCAGTGAAGGTGATAGTGGCTTTCAATAATGGGATTAATAATAATAATAATAATAATAATAATAATAAAAAACTAAAGCTAAGATAAAAATACATAATACACACTACAACAAATTGACCCTGTCCCGACGTCACCTGTACCGACGACATGTCGTCGGTATAGGTCAAAACCAAAATTTTGGTAGGGAGACCCTATAGCGACGACATGTCGTCAGTATAGGGTTGAGGCAGGTTGGAGAGAAAATTGGCGCCCAATGAATTATTAAGGAAAACATGTACCGACGACATGTCGTCGGTATAGGTTAATTTTGATTTTCTTTTTGTTTTTCTTTATTTAATAAATTTTCGTCGGTCAAAATTTTTTTTTTTTTAAATTAAAAAAAATTCTGGAAAACCCTATGGCGACGACATGTCGTCGGGACAGGCTTTTTACCTTTATTGACTGGTCAACCTTTTGGGAACCCTAAGCGACGACATGTCGTCGGCATAGGCTTCTGCACCGACGACAAGTGGACCTATGCCGACGACATGTCGTCGCTATAGGGTGCAGCGCGAACAAATAGGGAAAACAGACGGCAGAACTTCATTTTCAGCCAAAATCCTCCAAAACTCCCCTAATTTTGTCTCTCCGGCGATTTCAGCGTTTTTGGGCTATTTGGGAACAACTTTCACATAAACTCTCGGGATTTAAGGTGAGCTAACATCCGGGTTCATATTTTAGCTAATTTTTCAAGATTTTGAAGTTTTGTTTGTTTATTTTGGTTAGGTTTTGGAGGAATTTCACCATTTCTTGAATTTCTAGCTTTGTGAAGGTAAATACTCGTTTTAATTACTAATTTGTGTTGAAATTTGGATTAGATCAAAGAGTTTATGTTTTTGTATGTATGTGTTATGTATGTATGTTTGTATGTATGAGTATGTATATTTGTATGATGGAATTATTAAATTATGATTAGTTTATGTCATTTGGTTTAGATGTGTGTTTATTTTATATAATTTAGTTTATGTAAATTAGTGTTTGTATGTATGTGTATGTATGTGTGTAATTTGTGTTTATGATGATTAGTTTGAATGTTTAGTTTGTATGTATGTGTATGTATGTGTGTAATTTGTGTTTATGATGATTAGTTTGAATGTTTAGTTGGTATGTATGTGTGTAATTTGTGTTTATGATGATTAGTTTGAATGTTTAGTTTGTATGTATGTGTATGTATGTGTGTAATTTGTGTTTATGATGATTAGTTTGGATGATTAGTTTGTATGTATGTGTGTAATTTGTGTTTATGATGATTAGTTAATAGGAATGTATATATGTGTATGTATGTTTGTATGTATATGTTTGTAATTATGTAATTGGGTTTTTATTTATGTATGTATGTATGTAATTGTGATGTGTATGTATATAAGAGGGTATTTATTTATATGCTTATATATGTATTTTTGTATGTATGTTTGTTTATGTTCAACGGATGTATGTATGTTTGTAGGTATATTTCTTTTTTTTATGTATGTTTATGTATATAATTGTGTGTATGTTTGTATGTTTATGTATATAATTGTGTGTATCTATTTTTTTATGATTTGTATCTATATAATTGTGTATGTATATATATAAGTGTGTATGTATGTATATATGTTTTTATGTATATGTAACTTTATTTAATTTTGTTACACGTTCGGAACTCGTTGCGTTGACGAGGTGGGAATAACATTATATTTGTGTTTCATTGAACTTATTTAAGGTATGTATCCCGACTTTTTTTTTACCTTTGTGTAGTTAATTATTTATTTCATTTATGGTGTAAACAGGTCGTTTATCATAATTTTATAAATACTATTGGTTATATATTAAAAAAATATATATTTTATAAAATAAATAAGAAAAAGGCTTACACCCCTAATGTCATTTATGTACGTCTTTGTGTACACTAGTATGTTTATTTAGGATAACCCTTTAGAATATACCCGTCCAAAATTTATCTAATAGAGATAAATTTTGGATTGTCCCATTTGGGACTGCTTTTTGAATATTCTATCTCATTTAGGATATGTATACATTTTAACGGGTTGACATTTAAGATAAAATTGGTAGCTATTTCTCTTGTACGCATCTTCTTACACTGCTTGCATAGTCAATGGTGTTAGATTTGTGGTACAAAATCGTGATTCCCGACGCACTACTCAGAACAGTGGTGTGGTTACAATAGGAGAAGACGATACTCCATTTTATGGTCAACTAGAGGAGATCATAGAGTTAAACTACATAGATGTTTACTCGGTTGTACTATTCCGTTGTAAATGGTTCGACACGAGAGGTAAAAGATTAATTAAGCAAAACAATACTACTATAATTGACATTGGCCGTGAATGGTATGTTGGCAAAGAATGGTATGATGATGTCCAATATATATTAGCCACACAGGCTAAACAAGTGTTCTATCTTCGAGATCCTTCTCGAACCACTGGCCAATGGAGGGTTGTTGAGGACGTTCACCATCGGAAGCTTTGGGATCATCCTAGTGTTGTTAATGAGATAGATATATTGCACGACACTCAATCAAATGATTATACTTTGGTTGTCGACACCGGATGCGAATGTGGTGAATCAAGTTACGTAGGTGGTGACCAAACTCCAATTCCCCATGCTGATAGTCAATCTATTACACGGGAAACTCAATCATTTTTTGGTAACTTGGTTGTCGACTTAGGCTACTTGCCTATGCGTACAACTTTAAATGAGGGTGGTGACCCAAGTCATGTTGCCTCGATTGATCTCGATGAAAGTTTTATTAATGATGATGAAGAAGATGAAGAAGATGCATACAATTCAGATGATGAAGACGAAATAAATGACGACGATGAAGAAGATGATGATGTTGTTGACACACGTTATTGTAGTGATGATTCTGATTGAATGTATGTTAAAAATGTACTATTTTGTCTTTGTTAATTAATAATTATTTATGCTTACTAATAAATTTTGTTGTAGGAAAAATGGCAACAATGGCGCAATCACACGGTGGAGATGGTGGAGACGGTGGATACGGGGGTTCGTATCACTTCGACTCGGGTTCGTATCATACGCCCAGCGCCGACACATGGAGGTATGAAATACAATTGTTAGTATTATATAAACATGCTTATTAATTCTTAGTGATATTATTTTTGTTTTTCACAGGGTACCGGCCCAATTGATGTGTTCAGATCGACCCATTATAAAGAAGGGATCGGTTGGGCCAACGCGACTGCATCATCAGATTATGTAAGTCAAATAATTTTGTTGTTAGACTTACTAGACTTAGAACATCCAACTGTAACTTTAAACGGGTCAAAATGACCCAAACACACTTTAAGAGACTTAAAATATCCAGCTTTAACTTTACACGGGTCAAAATGACCCAAACACACTTTAATAAACTTAGAACATCCAACTGTAACTTTAAACGGGTCAAAATGACTCAAACACACTTTAATAGACTTAGAACATCCAACTCGAGCCCAATTGTTGAATATTTTTGCTAGTATTATTAGTATTTGTTGTTATTAGTGTTGGTTGATTGGAATTTGTGAATTTGGGTCGTTTATAACTTATAGTTTAACAGGTTGGTTATCCATTTTACAGCAGTTATGCTGTCGAATTTTAGTAAAATAGTCAAGTGATTGTTTATTACATTGTTTAATGCAGGACCGAATCCAAGAGGAGTTAACAAGATCCTCTGCTGAGTCTGGTGGTGACTCGTCTGTTGTCGATGAGTTTGCATGCATGGAGCGTGCATTGGGTCATCGGCGTGGCCATATCCGGGGTGTCGGTCGTGTGGTGAGTAATCCCACACCGGATTTGTTCAGTACCCCCCCTCCACAACCACATTGGCAAGAAGTGGATGAGCGTGTGACTCAACTTCAACAACAAGTCCAAGATTAACAACAACGCGAAGCCCAACGAGAGGAAGAACGTCGTGCGCATAATCAACAAATGCTTGAAATGCAACGACAAATGGATGAAATGCGTCGAATGTGTGAACGCCGAACTAGCAGCGACGATAATTAGCTTGAAGTTGTTGCGCCTTTGCCTTTGTTGTCGGTGTTATTGTTGAATGTTTGAACAATTTTTATGTTTGTGTGTCGGACAACTTTATGTTTGAATATTTGGTTTGTGTGTCGAATAGGTTTTTGTATCGAACAATATGTTTCGGATTTCAATTTTTGAATGGTTTGAATTATCTGATTTGCAGGTTTTTGTAATTAGAAATTAAATATTTCTGGAAATTTTTGAAAATTAAAAAAAAACAGAAAAACCTATCCCGACGACATGTCGTCGCCATAGGTCTTTTTCAAATTTAATTAAAAAATTGGAAATAGCCTATACCGACGACATGTCGTCGGGATAGGTTGGGTCTGTCCCGACGACTTGTCGTCGGGATAAGTCCAGAACCTATACCGACGACATGTCGTCGGTATAGAATTTCTTTTTGAATTTTTTAATTAAACCCTATACCGACGACTTGTCGTCGCTATAGGCTGACCTATCCCGACGACACCTATCCCGACGACATCTTTGACCTATTGGGACGAGGCAATACCGACGACATCTATACCGACGACATGTCGTCGGTATAGGCTATCCCGACGACATGTCGTCGGTATAGGCTATCCCGACGACAAGTCGTCGCTATAGGGTCAAAAAAAATCGTCGGGATAGGGTGATACTGTTGTAGTGACATACTATTACTAATAAAAATTAATAAGCATAAAAAACCGGAGGAAAAGAAGCAGTGTGCAGGGCTTGAACCCACGACCTGCTCTACTAGGTGGGTAGCTCGACTAGCTGCTCTGTGTTAAGTTTGTAATTTTTTTCTGGAAAAAAGTGTAGAAAATCGCCAACAAACACGACAGTTATAAATGTAACAAACAAGCAAAAAAACTAGAAGAAAAAGGCATAGTGCGGTGCTTGAACATGAGACCTGTTATGTGTTGGTTAGAAGCCTGACCAAATGTGTTGCATTATATTTGTTGATATTTTCAAACAAAATGTAAATAATCACTATTACGGGCATGTTTGGGATTAGTTTTGGAACCTCTTTATTAATTTATTAATTTTTCTAAAAAGTTAATAAGTTAAAAGGTTGTTTGGGTAATCCAAAAGGAGGTGTAAAATGTGAGATAATAAGTTAAAATCCAAAAGTAATTAGCTCATTACTTTTGGAAATGACTTCTCCAAAAGTCATAAGAAGATTCCAAAAATAATCCCAAACACCCCCTACATACGGTGATTGGATAAGTTACTATTCATTCAATTGCTAACCGTAAGTAGTTGAATTACTAACATGCCAATGTTGATTTTAAATTTTTAATTAAATAAATCTTTTAATCTATACTTCTATACTATATAATAAATAAAGGTTTTCCATGCCACGTGTCACCTCCACAGTCATTCTCATCATTTTTTTCCTGCATCTCTCTCTTATTAAATACACTTCTATCTTTTAATAATAATATATTTTTAAAGAAATACTAATCTATATATTATATTAATGGGGCATTTACATATATCCCCTTTCTAAGTTCCTTTATTATATATTTACCCAACCCTAAAATTTAATTACATATTTCCTCTTCCTAAAACTTATATATTACATATTTATCCAATTCATTTAAAATAACTTATTTTATTACCATTTTACTCTTAATGAACCAATTAATGTACTATTTACATATATCCCCTTCCTAAATATTTGTGAGGGGCAATTGGGTAATTTTAAGTTAGTTGGGGAAATATGTAATTAAAGTTAGGGGTTGGGGATATATGTAATTTAGAAGTTTAATAGGGGAATATGTAAAAAAACCTATATTAATAAATAAATCTTCTGGCATATTTTGACGACTGTGTGTGTTAACAGATTATATTATATTCCACGGGTTTGTTCAACCCGTGTAAAACAAGAGTTTTTAAAAAATAATTTTTTTATTACTTAATATATAATATTATATTTATTCAACCCGTGTAATACACGGGATTTTAACCTAATTAAATAATCTAAAAGTGATAATTGGTTTTCACAATTCTCTTATTATCACTACTGGACATAATTGGGCCTTGGGCCTTCAGGCCCTCCAAACAAAGCATGCCTTAGAACGTAGTGAACTAACAAAGGATACTACGTTTCATGGAAAGTCACTTAAAACCATTCATTTAATCAAAATGCAATCTTTTAAATTTTTCATTTTTCAAGGAAAAAGAAAATGGAAAATCACAAAATATAGTCTTTTCCATTTCCGTGATAACGAATATCACGTGATTTAGATTGTTTCCAAGACTTTAACCAATAAAAAGAAGTCACCCATATGATTGTTGTTGTGCATCGATTGAGAACCCGATTTCCAAATAAAAAACTGTAACATCCTGAAAATAACGACAGAATAATAAGCGGGTATTAAACGAAATCAAGGGAATAAAGCGAATGCGAGCCGTCGGGCCGAAAACATGGGGGGGTGGGCTTAAATCCCTAGAGATTGGGCCGAAAACATGGGGGGATGGGCTTAAATCTCTAGAGAGAGAAACCGTAGAGAGAGAAAGTGTCGGTTTGAGTTCTAGATCGCTTCTCTACCTTTCTCCACTGCTCGGGTGAAGATCTAATGAAGAAGAGCGTCATTTTGAGATTGAGGGAGCGGCGCTTTGGACCGTTAATAGTATCTTTGAACTAGCTTGTCAGGTGAGTTCTAGACCCTTTTTTATGCCTCCTTTTAGGGTGGTGTGCATATTATATGTGTTTATTATAAAAGTGTGTTAATAAACGGAAAGCATGTTAAGTATTTACCATCATTGTGTGTTGGTAAAAAAAGAAAGGTTTTTAAAGTAAAGTTTGAAAAAAGAGGCAAAACGTATGTTAAACGAATGATTTTAATAAACTAAGAAGGTACGTGTTTAATGAAGTCATTACATTGTCTATATCTAGGAAGGGAAAGGAAAGGAAAGGTTCATACGGGAAGATATGTATTGTGTATGTCATGCGTATGTCCTATGTGAGTAAGTCAGTCATGACAATACCTTGTTAGGGGCCTTTGTGGCTAGTCAACGGTTATACAACTAGTTCTTCGTGATAAAGAGTAATGACGGTTGCTCATGAGGTAAACATAACCTTATCTTCGTGATAAGTCTGTGTGATAAGCGTTTGTGTGACAAGTCTTTGTGATAAGTTTGTGTGATAAGTGTCTGCGTGATAAGTCTTTGTGATAAGTGTTTTTCCCAAATTATGATGTGAATTATATAGACAGTAATGTATGACTTGAAAGAAATGTGCAGTGAAAGTTTTGCCCTCACCGGCATTGTGTAAGAAAGTGTAAATCCTTCTTCTTTTATTATATAAATGTTTTATGTAAATCTAGAACTCAGTCAGCGTTAGCTGACTTTTAGTATACACATCAGGTTGAGTGTAGGTATGGAGAAAGCTTTTGGATTGCTTGGCTGGCTGAGGAGAGTTACCCGGCATCAAAGGCTTCTGGCATCCCATTTAATTTGAAAAAAGATGTAATAGTTGAGACAGCAGTTTAATGTTTTGACTGCTTGACAATTTGACATGATGTATGGCGTTTAAATTCAGCTGCTATGATTGCATTTTAAGTTTAAGAACTGTTTATAAATGAGTAAATCCAACGTGTGAGGCCTCCCGGGTTTGGGCCTTACAAAAACGCTACAATTCAGTTTTTTTAATATTTTTTTCCTTTATATATTAGCCTTGAAATTAACTTATTGTTTCAGTTAGAGGTGTCCGTTTTTGGGTTATGTTATTCGAATTTGAGATCTTTAAACTAAATTCTATCAAATTCAACTTGAACTGCGTATTAGAGTTGGACTACGAAAACCGATTTGAATTCGAAGATATAAATACAGTTTAATTTGAATAACCTGAATTATGATAAAATAACAATAATAATAATATTGATATAAATACATACAGTGTTGTAAAACTCGGTGTAGGCGTCCGAGTACTCGGCGAATACTCGGTACTCGGTAGGGTGTCAAGGCGACTTTCTTCAACTCGGTCAAAATTACTTCGAATCGGTCCAACTCGGTCAAGTCGGGTTTTCGCTGTTTTTCACCGATTTTCGTTGTTTTTCATCGATTCTTGTTGGATTTTCGTTGTTTTTCACAGAAATACATTGGAAGACGAGAATTAAATGATTACTGTGTTTATAATATTAAATAGTGAATATCAATTTTTAAAATACTTTAGTATTTGAACATGTATCATTTTGATTTATATTGATATTCAAGTATTTTGTTATAAATATTAGTAAACTTATCATATTTGACATATATATAATTTCCCGAAAATTAATTTCTTTGTAATTTACCATGTCCGAGTACTCCCCGCCTAGGCCGAGTACTCACAACTTCCCAGTCGACTAACTTGACAGCGCCTAACGACTTCTGCAACCATGACACACACATATAGATATATACATACATATAGAGAGGGGATCCTCTAAGCAGCAGATTTTACATAATTAGGCTAAGAAGTAATCTTGGTCATTAAATTTGATTATCAAGGTTTAAAATCAAAGTGTAGGAAAAAAGAAGGGTGGAATGTTATTTAAAAAATAGTCACTTTTTGTTGACTTTTACCAAGTTCCCCCACTTTTTTTTAAACGTTCATAACTTTTTCATACGACATTATTTTTAAAAAAGAGTTACACCATAAAATCGAGCATTTTTTTCTCTTTAATTTGAGTATAATGTTGCCATATAAAAAAGGACGATTTGAAAAAAAAATTCAAAACTTGTGCTGTATTTTTCTGTGTTAAATTTGTGTACTGTATTTTTCTGTGCTGAATTTGAGTGCTGTATTTTTCTGTACTGAATTTGTTTGCTGTATTTTTCTGTGCTGAATTTGTGTGCTATATTTTTCTGTGTTGAATTTGTGTGCTGTATTTTTGTAACCTATATTTTTTTTTACTATTTTTTTTTGTGTGTTGCAATTATTGAACACCTAAAATTAATCATATGACGTGTCTGTTCTACATGAATGGCAAAGCAATAAATCATCACAGTTACAATTGATAATCTACATCAGTAAGAAAAAAAAAAGAATATAGCTTCAAGAATATAACAATTAAAAAAACTTATTATTCTAAAAGCAATCTAGATTTTCTTAAAATCAAATCAAGAAGGTGTAAATGAAAACTATATTTCATGACTTTCAAGACCATTCAATCCAACTTTACACATTATCAATAAATTACAGCCCAAAATGACATATTTACACATAAATTGTTTTTAAGAAAAGAAATGCATCAAACATGAACAGGAAAAAGAGGACCTTATTAAATCTAGCTCTAAATTCTTCCATTTGTCAAAGCCAACACGTTTCGAAAGAACAACAAAAATACAGCACATTCCACTTTCTCCTTGATCAAATTCAGCATAACTAGTTCCATAAACATTAGTTCGATTAATTAGACAAGTTTCAAATCTGGTACATTAGTTAAAACTTACAAAAGTTTTAAACAAAAGGTAGACATAATAAGGATAAAATCACACAACCAGAAAAGAAATCAAAATGAAATAAACCGATTACCTCTCTACTCGAGAAGAACAAGATTCTAGCACGTTCAATAGAACAAAAAAATTCAGCACAATATATGTACTTTTTAGTCAAATCCAGCACATTCAAAGAACAAAAATTCAGCACAATCCATTACTAATTTACATGTGTAATAAAATCCAGCACATTCATAAGAACAAAAATTTAGAAAAAAAAACCAGCACACTCAGAAAAATAAAAAAAAGGAGCACAATCCAAAACAAAGAGATCTTATTGTTAACCATTTAGAATGCAAACTTGATTCCTTTTCATAATTCTTATTTCATAATTCCTAAACCCATCAGTTCATGAAAATGCAAATGATTAGAATGATTAGAACTGCCTGACTATACATCAAACGACAAACCTATGAACTTTATAGAACCAAAAGTTCATGAACAAAGTTTGGTTTCATTTATGGTTGGATCTTTTACTACTTTGGTTTTATTTCATATAACATCATTTGGGTTGCCTGAATACTATCATATTCACTTACATAATCCAAGATTTCTAAAACTTTTGTTTAGACATTAAGTCGAACAGTTGGAGGGCAAACCCAAAAGCAGTACCTTACATGGATTTCATGGGTCCGGGGCCTGAATCACACCCCTTTATTACTCTCTTATCTTGTTTGTTGAGTGATGAATAGCTTGATGATGCTTTACATGTCTTTAAATACATGAAATCAGATGATGGAACAAGAGGACCGAGTTTGGAGACTTGAGATTCGTCGACGCAAGTGGCTAAAGCGACTATCGGAGAGGGATTCCATTCAACTAGCTGTTATTTCATTTTTGAAGCTCGGACATCTCGACCGGCTTTGCTTAAACCCTAATTGTTTTCTTGTGTGCAGTTGCCAAGGGGTTGGAGATCAGACGGCAAAGTTACAGTGATGTTGGAGATTGGAAACGCCAGAAATTGAACGAAAACCACGATGATCTTGGGATTGGGATTCTTTAGTTTGAAGACGAGGAACTAGATGACGACGAAGACGGTGATGAGAAGCAGGAAAAAATCATTGCTATCGTGAAAGAAGCTAGATTGGTGCGACCTTGTTTGGATCAGTGGTGGTTGTGAGGTTCTTACATGGTTTCAATCCAATGATTTCTTTGAACTTTAGGGATATGGATGTAAGGTTCGTACTGTATTTTGATTAGAAGAAAAGGAATGAGAGAACAGAGAAGAGGAGGATATTAATTTGACCAAAATGTCCTTTAATCCTAATTTTGAAAAGTGTCACGTGTCAACCCCATATTCCTTTTTAGCCTACTTAGGAAAAATTCTTTTCTTATTTGATCCTCCCTTTACATAGAGATATATATATATAATAAAAATATATATATATTTTTAAAAAACAAACATTATATAATATGAGTTTGAAATATTCGGGTCGAATCGGTTCGAAAATTACAAATCGCTTCAAAAATGATATTCAAAATTCAATTCGTATGCCAAACATATTCGAAAAGAATATTTAAATTTGTAATTCTAATTAGGTTCGATTTGGATTTTGGTCTTACCAGGATACAAATAAAAAACATCTTTATTTGCGATTTCTCTTGAAAGTAATGTGGTGTAAGGTTATTAAAATAACTCAAAATATGTTGAATGCTAATGTTTTTGAAAATATTTGAAATGTTGTTTAGCCTTAAAAAGGTTATTAACAAGATTTTCTATGTTAACAACGTATAATCAATTGGGAGTGTAGTAGCCGGTATCCCCACCGAGTGGTGATGGATAGTAGTTGCTCTTTTCTAGTATCCCCGAAAGAGTACCTACGTCACATCTCGTCATGGGTCTCGTCACGGGGAACCTCGAAGGGCTCCTCCTTGACTGCACGGGATCAGCTCCGGGTCTTCTCTAGTCTTGATCAGGGTTGCATCCACAGGAAACGCTCGTTAGAGGGCCCGGGGGGTTGCCCCCAAGGGCACTCCGACGCTCAAGTCAATATCATCCTCAAGATGGTTAAGCATATATAAGTATGTGGGTATATCAGAGAGAAGGAGAGTATAGATGGGGGAGAAGAACCTGTCAAATGAAGGAGGCTAAGGGCCTATTTATGGGCAAAGGCTGTTTGGGCCTTTCCAGTGATGGGCCCGTCTTCTTTGGGCTGACTATTGAGTCCTTGAAGAGGGTATCTCCTACAAGTCCCCCCAGTCCTTTGTGCTTGTTATTTATGACAAGGATGAAGGATTCAACCTGTCCATGCTATATCAGAGTCTAATTATGCTTTTATTCTCATTATTCGGGCCTCGTCGTTGGGCCACTGAGGGGGTAGCCCTACAAGTCCCCCCAGTCTCGCATTATGTAGTGCTAGTTTCATGGTGTTAGACTCATCAGTCTAGATGTCGGGTGCCGTGTCGGGATGTATTACTAAGTCCTTCAAATCTATCATTGTTGTCGAGTTGCCCTACAACCATTAACCACCTTTTTTCGCAATGTGGTGACCTGTATCAACCATTAACAACCTTTTTCCTCAACGTGGTGATATGTATAGGTTGAGTAGCGCCTCGTCTACACGAGGTCGATCTGTGTTTTTGTCCTGGATGGACCATTGCTTTGATGTCTCTTTGATTTGGACGTTTTTTGGGTTTCCTACTTTTGCCATGTAGCGTCCAAGCCATCTTTTTCTTCTATCTTCGTCGTGAGAGTGTATGTGGGGCCTTTTACAAAACCTACGAATCCCTGTATCACCTTTAAACAGAAGTTGGATAAGGTGGATTTGATCGAGGTAATGCTTGAGGACCACCCATACGCGCATCGAACAATCTTTTTTGTGTAGAAACCATTATGTATATATATACCCATAGGGGGGGGGGATGACTTTACTTCTTCCGATATTTAGGGTCATCCGGAAAGTCTTGATATACACGTGCTTGGTGGATAATTTCTTTATTGAACAATATTTAAGTACGTGATCGGTAAATTTCGTTCCTTATACCACGATGCATCATGCATCCTACTCGGTAACCTTCAATAATCAACTATTGCCTTGATGATGCTAATATAGTAACCATTATGTATAGATATACCCATAGGAGGGGAATGACTTTACTTCTTCTGATATTTAGGGTCATCTGGAAGGTCTTGAACACGTGCTTGGTGGATAATTTCTTTGTTGACCAATATTTATGTACGTGATCGGTAAATTCCATTCCTTATGCCATGATGCATCATGCATCCTACTCGGTAACCTTCAATAATCAACTATTGCCTTGGTGATGCTAATATAGTCATACCATCTAGCCCCCCAGTTTAATATTGTAAAATCTTGTATTATTAAACTAGTAAAAGAAGTGAAAGCCTCAAATTAATGAGTTGAGGCTTTTATGACGAGTTCCTTCTATTCCGTCACGGGGAGTGGTAAGTTGAGATCCCTATTAGATGTCTTTTTAGACCGAAAATGTTGGTTCGGGTCCTTCTGGCAGACCCTTCTCCTTATCTAGAAAGAAAATATCAAGTAAAGCCCCTCTTGAAGGAAAGAATCGGTCCAAGTCTCTATGGAAGGAGAATATTAGTTTGGTTCCTTCTTGAAAGAGAATATTATTTCAACTTCTTCAGGAAGGGGAATATTATTTTCAGCTCCTTCTGGAAGGAGAATATTAGTTTCAGCTTCTTCTGGAATGAGAATATCAGTTTTGTTCCTTCTGGATGACTTTTCTTTATTTCCTCCTGAAGGTTTGTTTCTCTCCTATCTCATCTGATAGTAGTTATTAGTTTGTTTCTTCTTGGGAGATTATAATCTCCACCACATCAAGGGGTGGGAGTTTTTGTCTACTATCTTAAGAGATAGGATTTTATAATTCTCCACCATCTCATGGGATGGGAGTTATCTCCACCACCTCAAGGGGTAGTAGTTTTTATCCACTATCTAGTGAAATAGGATTTTATAATACTCCACCATCCTTCGGGATGGGAGTTGTCTCCTCCATCTGATGAGATAGAATTTTCATCCACTATCTTATGAGATAGTATTTTATAATACTCCCCCATCCTTCGGGATGGGAGTTGTCTTCTCCATCTGGTGAGATGGAATTTTCATCCACTATCTTATGAGATAGTATTTTATAATACTTCTCCATCCTTCGGGATGGGAGTTGTCTTCTCCATCTGGTGAGATGGAATTTTCATCCACTATCTTATAAGATAGTATTTTATAATACTCCCCCATCCTTCGGGATGGGAGTTGTCTTCTCCATCTGGTGAGATGGAATTTTCATCCACTATCTTATGAGATAGTATTTTATAATACTCCACCATCCTTCGGGATGGGAGTTGTCTTCTCCATCTGGGGTGATGGAATTTTCATCCTATGAGATAGTATTTTATAATACTCCCCCATCCTTCGGGATGGGAGTTGTCTTCTCCATCTGGTGAGATGAAATTTCTCCATCTGGTGAGATGGAATTTTCATCCACTATCTTATGAGATAGTATTTTATAATACTCCCCCATCCTTCGGGATGGGAGTTGTCTTCTCCATCTGGTGAGATGGAATTTTCATCAACTATCTTATGAGATAGTATTTTATAATACTCCACCATCCTTCGGGATGGGAGTTGTCTTCTCCATCTGGTGAGATGGGAGTTGTCTCCACCATCTTATGAGATGGGAGTTTTTATCCACTATCTAGTGAGATAGGATTTTGTGAGTCTCCATCACCCCATCGGGGTGGGATCAATCTCTACCATCTTATGAGATGGGAGTAAAATGATTATCTCCTTCAGGATGGGGTTCTTTTGTAAGAGACTTACACGTCCCTTATATTCGATGCTTTGCATGTATGCATTCTTCAAACTAGAAGGCTTTACGCGATAGGCCATTGGTTCTGCAAAACTTTGTTAGTAGTATTTGCATTTATGAAACAAAACATCAAAGTACTTTAATCAGTGGTGCATCCTTTCTCCTTCCATTCGAAGGGGAACATTAGTAGCTATATACCATGTCAGCCTCCCAGTTCAATGTTGCTACATTGCTTTAGCAATATTTAACTTGTAACGAATCATTATTCAAATAAAATATGCAATATAAAGGCAAGTAATTGATTGTACCGTTTGTGCTTTTGGTAGATAATGATATGTGCATCGTAGAGATGTCCGGTCATAGCCAGAGCCGAACCCCCAAGTAATATATTTGTTGTCTTCTAACATTCATGGTTTGACCTGCCATCCCCCTAACTTGTAGTATGGCTCTATATAGAGTATTTTAGTCCCAAATCTTGTAGATAGTAAGACCTGGCCTGTATGAATGACCATCGGGAAACTTCTTCACGCATGGTTATGTTTTGTAAGCAAAGGAGATTCGTGCTTTATGAATATATGCCATAGCGGGCCGGAGCTTGAAATTATCGGTTAAATATAATATCTTCCTCGTCTTAGAAGAATACTTAATAAGTAATGTCTCCATCATGTGTGTAGGGATATTCAGGAGGTGTCCCGGCCTGAGAAACATAATTCAATCTTAAAAAGTGATGACACCGAAAGTAAACGACCGTCATTGGCCCTAGTGGAGCTATACCATGCTAGCCCCCCCTGTTCACTGCCACTCAATCATTTTAGTAGTATTGAACCTATAAAGCATATTGCCGCCTTTGAACGTGTGTTATCTAGATTTAGTGTCGACTCCGAAAGTTAAAGTATTCATTGGGTTGGTTATAGAAGGATCTCCACTTGTTGGGTGTCTGGTGTATCTGATGTGCGTCCACGCATTCCATTGCATGTCGTTAGGCTTTTACGCGGAATAGACGGATCCGAGATCTAGTCCGGTTCCTTTACTTGTAGTATCCCCTGCTAACTAGAGCTTATCACGGATTCATCCGGTCTTTAATGATGGCCTAGCGATAAGCGGCTCGGCAGGGACTCCATCCGGGTTTCTTCTCCGGTAAATTTGTTTTACCTATGCTGGTTTCTTTTTTCCCTGCACACGCCCATGATTTTCATTATACACATACGTCAAACCACAACCATGATCAATGATCATCCCTCTGTATCTCTTTAAGTAATTTAATCGATCTTGTACCGACAGTGACGTCCTCTGTTGAATGCACCATCTTTGTAAACTCTATCATGTTTCTTTATACCACTTATTTCCACACCTGATATCTACGGGTTCCCGAACCGGAAAGGTGTGTTGGGCGTTGCATTTTGCGGTGGTGGCTATCGCCATTATCATTGGTGAAGTTCCCTATTCCGCCTTGTCTGTTCCGGCTACTATTACACTCGGCGGTGCTGTCATTGATGCGGGCAACAACGACCACCTTCCCAACATTATCAGGGCTAATTATCCAACGTGTAGTCGTGGCTTTGTCAATCATCATCCCACCAAAAGATTCTTTGGCATGTAAGCAGGACATGATCCAGGACTTAATGAACTCCAAACAGTATGTGTTGGCTTGAGTTAAATGAGTCGTTGGGTGTATGTTGGCCCCCCGAACAACCTCGTGAGTCCCTATAGTCGTTCGACTGTCAAATACCCCGTTTTTTTTTTTTTTTTTTTTTTGCACGCGGAGGAGGAAACACCGCTGTGTCATTATATTTCTGTGACATGCGTGTGGGTGTTGATTCCATTGAATCCGTTTCACATATTGAGTTCCTTTCACACGTTGAATCTATTTCACATGTTGAATCCCATCATCCATTTCACATGTCCGTGGTACTGTATTGGAAATTCAGGTTTAGGGCTTGGACATGCACGCCGATTGTTTTAAACTCGAGTTGCTTCACACTTCGTCGACCCATAACGACAGTTCTTATGTATGCAATAATCACTCCCGCACCTTTGTGTGATTAGAGCTGAAAAGCACTCCTTATGCCTGGTGACTTACTGCAACACGGGAGAGCTCCTCAAACTCTTTAGGAGGGGTGTTCTTCATAAATGCATATATACTGAAAAGCTCCATAGTTTCGGTTCTTTTTAACAATTCAAGTGCATATTCCTTTATGACAAATGCTCATCTCTCTTTGTTACAATAAATCCACTACCAAAGCCGAACCAGTCGTAAGCACCAGCTAAGAATTGGAGTTATTTAGTGTTGTCAATATCATTGGGGAAAATGAAGATCTTTTTTTTTTTTCCGGCACGGTCTTCTCTGGGTCCGATATATTCCATCATCATAGTTCCTTACTTCGAACTGTTTTTGGTTAAAACCTTTAAAAGGAGCTTCTCCTGTAAGCATTTGGGGTCTCTTGTCCATGTGTGTCAGATGGGTCCTCATCGTGGAACACTGGTAACACCTTCTAAACAGTTCGGATCACCTAAAACTTGTCTGAATTAACCTGAACCACTTTCGCATCAACCCGAATGACTATCGAATCTCTCAAAGCTTCTGAGACTAGGTATGTGTCATCCGAAAAACACGTTTGTAATATCCGAAAATTGATTTTGTATCGCTCGAAGCAGCATGTGAAATTAAACTGTCTCCTAGACCATCTTGCAAAACAAGTTCTGTACAAACCATGACTTAAATCTTTTGAGTCAAGAGTTGAACTATCCAGGTCGACTGGCTGTTTTGGAGGCCACATAGTCGACATAGGGGCATATTAGTAAGATGGGTTTGCTTTCCCATGTGGGAATTCATCTACTGGTTCTTCCAAATACCCCTAGCTTCCTTTACTTGTACGTCTAAAACATTGGTGTATACATGATAATTCTCTTTTTTCTTTATTTATATATATATATATATATATATATATATATATATGACGCTTAGCCTGCTCCCTTGTACTTGTAGTTTTTAACCTTTGACTAAACATGCATGACATATGCTTTTTCACTTGTCAGAAAAGTATGGTATAGCTATGGGTTGTCACATAATAAAATACAACTGGTTATGGTAGTAGATTATGTGTTGTTAGGTAAAAAGATGATTACCCTTAACCTAAGGATGGTGACCAGGGGTACGTCTCATGGTCTCAGACCACCTTTTCCCTTTGACACATTACAACTAAGCAAAATCACCTTTTTTTCCTTTGACATGTCCACATGAAAATATAATCTCTACCAGCAAATCACCCCCCCCCCCCCTTTTTTTTTTTTTTTTTTTTTGTAAGCGTGATTGTAACCCATGCTTTGTGACTTGTAACCTATTAAACGTAGCGATATTTCATTAAGGGCGGTTCGGTAATTCTCATGGGGTGGCTTGGAGGAGAATTAAAAGAAGACTAAGTTTGTTGCTTAAGTTTTAAGTAATCTTTGTTTTAAATTTCAAATTTAGTATTTGAATTGTACTAGGATTGTTGCCGAAGGTATTATATAAACCTTGGCACTTTTATTTGTTTTCTGCAATTTTAAGTTCTTGTTTCTTTTATTTGTAAGTCAATAATAAGAAAAAGAGTCGCTTCCAAGTTTGGAAAGCAAACCCGTGAGTATATGATGTGTTGCAAAACACACCTTGTTTTCCTTTGTATTTCGTAGCGTTTACGTATGGTTTTAGAGTCGTTTTGAGTCATTTATGGTTTGTACTAAGTAATGTTGTATATGGTAGGTATTCGGGAAGAATTGGAGCTTAAACGATCAACACGTGTGGAAGAAACGAGCACACGAGAACCCGGGATGAAAACGGAAAAAGTCGGGAAAGAGTCTAACCTTAGAAGAGGCATATCTTGAGCTAGAAAATTAGTTACGGGACCCATAATATATCGATTTGGGGTAGCTCGAGAAAATAAGTTCAAAAATTCAGTAATCTCTCGCGGTACGCGAGAGGTTGGGGTCGAATTCCTCGCGGTACGCGGGAGACCAGAAATCCTGCGCGACTAATTTGTTTCCGGAGGTACGCGAGGGAACTTCTTTCTGGGCCTCGCGGTATGCGGGAGACCCCAGAAACTCGAAAATTAACCTAATTTAAAGGATTAAAGGTCTAGGACTCTCCCATTCATTATCTAATCGATTTTTAGCCGTCCAGAGAAGAAAAAGAGGCGATTTTGGGAGATTGGAGGTGAATTGAAGGCTAAAGCTTGAATCTTTGGATCCCGGGTTCGTAGTTTTACGTTCTAGGTTTGCAAGATTGGATTTTTATCTTTGATTTGAATGTTTGATACTATGTTTATGTCTTTTACTTCTGTTTTGGTTGTTCTAGACATGATCCTAAGCTAAAACTTTGATATCGCCTAGGTCAATTGATGAATACGTGTTAAAGTTTGGATTTTTATCGGTTTTTGGATTCGATTTATGGATTTATGATTTTGTAAAGATTTTGAGTTGATTATTTATGATGTTAGTGCATGTTTAGATCTGATCTTGTGGTTGTTTGTGATTTCCTGCGTTGATTGTGGTTGTCTGCCAGTTTGATCTTCATTTCGTGGTCATAGATCTTAGGGTTTGTGATTGTGAGTGGTTTCTAGACGTAGTAGCCATAGGAATTGTAGTTGATTGCTTGATTAGATCTGAATGTGTGTCCTAGTTCAATGCCCGAGAGGTGAGAATTCGTCGTTTAGTCTTCGTCATTAGGAATCCGAGTGTCAGCTGTCTGAGAGGAAGCCGGTATTAGGTGTCTAGTGATTGTAGCTATCCGAATCATAGTAGTTATCTTGAGATTACCCCGTGCATTCCTTGAGTGTATCGGTGGACAGTGAGACTGAGAGGTAATCCGTTTATTAGGGTACTTGTCATAGTTGGAAATACCTGAGAAGTGATCCAACCATCTGGTGAAGTTTAGTATCCTTAGGTTGTCTTATGGTCACATCCCGAGACCGAGAGTGATCGGGGATCCATTAGATATCTTTTAGGTGTTATATCCTTAGAAACCCAGATCCATTATAGTTTCCAGAACCGGTAGAAGTTAAGCTTTGCATGTATGATTCCGACCTAGGTGATATTCTTCCCATCCTTGATTTCACTTTTAGCTTTACTCTTGGTAGTTGAGTCGACCTTAGTTTATTGCATTCTTAGTATAATTAGTAGTGTAGTAAACCCCCCAAACCAAATAATCTTAAGTCCTAGTTAGAGTCTAGTTTAGTTATTCAGTGTCTTTTGGGTTCGATATCCGGACTTCGTTAGGCTATATTGCATTGATCGGTACACTTGCCGGTTGTGTGGTCTAGTTTTAGGTCGAGTCTAGGTTTTATAAATTTAAAGCTAGAGAGTCTAGATTAGGTTTTATTTGATAGTTTTTATAGACCGTCTGGACGACATCAAGTTTTTGGCGCCGTTGCCGGGGACACTTGGCAATAGCAATATTAGCTTTGACTAGTTCTTTGTTTGATTTTTGGTTTATTTGAGTCTTTTGTTTTCTTTTGAGTCTTGTGTGCTACTTGTGAGTCTTATTTCTGTTTCCTTCTTAGAGTCTTTCTGTTTATGCCCAATACTCGTTCGCAAGGATCACCATCTTTTGCAGCTTTTCAAGAGCCCGAACGAGAGCTTCACGAGCGCACCCGCGACTTTCGGGAGCGTTTAGAGGAGCTGGTTAAACCAAAGGTACGTCCTACTAGCCCAGTTCCATTTCCTACTATGGGCGACGCTGATCCTCCAGCGAGGCGTACAGTACACCAGAGGGCCAGTGAGGGGGTCACGGGCGCGAGATCTTCGATCACACGCCCCACTATACCGAACACCAATTCTTGGCAGATCCCATCACATGTCATGAGTACGATCACTCATGCCACTCAATTCCATGGCCTCGAGGATGAGGATGCACCCGGACATTTGTCCCGCTTCGCGCGGATATGTGATACATTTAATATCACGGGTGTATCTAAGGACGCAATCTACTTGCGTCTCTTTCCATTCTCCCTTTCTGGGCGTGCATCTACTTGGCTCGACACTCTTCCCGACAATTCTATCACCACATGGGAGGATCTCGAAGCCAAGTTCTTCAAGAAATACTTTCCACCTTCCAGGGCCGCTCGCCTTCGGGACCAGATCCATTCGTTTCGGATGGATCCCGACGAGCCTTACCACATGGCCTGGGAGCGGTTCAACGCGCTGTTGAGCCGATGTCCCCAGCACGGTCTCCCCGACTGGGCACTAGTGGAGAAGTTCTATAATGGCCTCACCTTCGAGACGCAGCAAATGTTCAACACAGCTGCAGGAGGCCATATCATGGATAGACTCGAGCCTGAGGAGTGCGAGGATATGTTCGAGAGCTTCGCTCAAGCCGAACAGCAGCACCCACGTTCTGTTAGGGATTCCATCCCTACTGCTAGGTCACACGCCTCTTCTCCTAGAGGTGTGCATCAGGTCACTCCTGATACTAGCGTGGCTGCTGCCCTCGCCTCGATGGCGAATGAGATAAAGGAGCTCAAGCTCAGTGCTTTGAGGTGTCAGGTGTGCAGGGGAGGACACGACACCCGAGATTGCCCGGTAAATAATCAAGAGCATGTGAGCTATGCTGGCAACCAATACCAGAACCGAAATTACAACAATTCTAATACTTTTGGTTCGGGATGGAGATCTGGATTCACTGGTCGTCAGCAACAGTATGGAGGAGCAGAAGAAGGAGCGAGTTCTGGGAGCACTGTTGGGTCACGAAGGATTGAGGAGATGATGGAGACTCAGACACAGTTGCTTGCCCAGCTGGTGCAGAATAACAAGGATGCTCGGCAAAGACTGGATAGCCATGACACTTTGATGAAGAATCAGCAATCGGCGTTCCAGGATTTGCAACGCATGGTAGGAGACATTGCTAGGAGCATACAGGATAGACAAGGAGGCCCTTCTACGGGCCCAAATGCTTCGGTGATGGCCGTGTCAGTGAAGAGTGTGGAGAGGAAAGAGGTTGAAGAGGATGACTCCCACTCTGAAGAGCATACACGCTATAATATTCCCTCGGTGAAGGAGGTGAATAAGGTGGACTGGGAAGCTCGATTTGCTGAAATCGATGCTAGGATGGGAGAAGAAGAAGAGTCGAAGGTGGTGTCGACAAGAAGCATGAGAGAGAAGAAGGATGAGAGCCCACCGGTAGTAGAGGAAAAAGAGCCGGGGGAGGAGGAGATAGTTGTGGAGATACCTACCAAGAGGGTAGAGGAGAAGAAGAAGGGGGTGGCGAAGAAGACCCCCGAGATTGACCTGACCCGTATCCCTTATCCAGCACGTGTTTTGCCCCATAAACATGTTAAGGAATACGGTCACTTCCTTGATATGTTCAAACAACTCAAGGTCAATCTCCCGTTTGTAGAGGTCCTCCAGCATATGCCCAAATATGCTAAGTTCTTGAAAAATCTTCTTTCCAACAAGAAGAAACTGGAGGAAATCTCGGAAGTCTCATTAGATGAGCAGTGCTCGGCTGTGGTGCAGAACCAGCTGCCAGAAAAGTTGTCTGATTCGGGTCGGTTCACGATCTCGTGCTTGTTAGGCAACTTACCATTACACCATGCGTTGGCCGACCTAGGTGCTAGCATCAATCTGATGCCTTATTCATTATATAAGCAGCTGGACCTAGGTGAACCACAACCAACGCGCATGAGCATTTCCTTGGCTGACCGCTCAGTCAAGTATCCACGGGGAATAGTGGAAAATCTATTAGTGAAAGTGGGCAATTTTGTTTTCCCCGTGGATTTTGTGATTCTAGATATGGAGGTGGATGACAAGGTCCCACTCATCTTAGGACGCCCGTTCCTACGGACCGCAAAGGCGATGATTGATGTCTTTGACGGGAAGCTCACACTTCGTGTGGGGGATGAGAGCCTTACTTTTGATGTTGTCGAGTCCACGAAGGATGTTGGCGAGCATAGCCACTCTGTGTGCATGCTTGAAGCCTTCATGGATGATCATAGGGGCCCAAATCCATATCATGCCAGTGAAGATGTAGAGGAACCTCCAGACTGGTTGGAGGAATTTGAAAGAAAACTAGAAGGTTCCTCATTCCTTAGTACTGATTTTGATGAGATGAGTCTGAGTGACATATTAGCACAAGTGGGAGAGGTAGTTTGTGAGACCTCTGTGGTGGAGGATCCTGGAGATCCTGGTGGAGTTTTAGAGGATACACCAATGGAAGTCCTTATCCCTGAACCTTCACCTCTTCTTTGTTATGAGGGGAGAGCTGCTGAGCCAACCCCTGATTCTAGTATCCCTAGGTCTAGACCACCCCGGAAGAGGCCCCGAGCGTTGAGTGGGCTTGATGATTTGAGGATAGATCAAACCCCAAGTGTGGGGACGTCGAGGGGTGATAATCTACTTGCTTATTTGAGTCATATTATATTCGGACCGGGTAGGTTTAAGTTTTGGTGGAAGGATCGAAGTGATACACATTTGAGGTTTGGTAAGAGGAGTTGTGTGCTGAGGTTATGGAGAACCGGGATACCGCAAAGGATGAAGGCGGTACCGGTTAGGATCAAGGAGAAGCCTCCTGATAGGCTTGTTTGAGTCTCGGGCAAGTGCCCGAGATGTATAGTTTGTGTGCTTTACTTGGTTTGAGTCCGTGTCTTTTTCTTTGTTCTTCGGTATGTGTTTTTGTTTGTGTCGTGTTTTGCAGAAAGTCATGCTTGATTCGGTGAGGAAAATCATTAGGAATGAAGTTCCAGGTATGTTTACATTCGTTTTTATGCTTGGGACGGGTTTCTAGTGAGTTTGGGTGAAACAAGATTTTAAATGGTCAAAATTTTTCTAAGTATAAAAAGTGGAAAAATTTCGAAACTTTCTGTGAAGAACACCCCCTCGCGGTACGCGAGGAGTTTGGATACAATCTCTCGCGGTACGCGAGAGACAAAGAACAGGACCGGCGTATGTTTTTGTCCTTCGCGGTACGCGAGGAGCCTGCCTTTCTTCCTTCGCGGTACGCGAGGGACTGCTGGTGTCACCCTATTTCCTTTGTTTCCCATGGTTTCCCGTACCCGTTTCTGTCCCCGTTTTCACTCACCACTACCATTCACCACCATCATCGATTATCCACCCACCTGCCACCATCCGACCACCATCACCATGGGAAAATTAGAAACCGTTCGTGACCAATGACCGACTTCACTGTGGCATTCATGTCTATGTGTTTGCCACCCATTGAGTATGTTTTTTCTGCTATCTATCTATCTTGAGTCTTTTAGTTTTTCTTGAGTCTGTCGAGTCTTTATATTTTATTTGAGTCAGTTTAATGCTGTGGGTTTGTATGAGGTTTATTTTGCAGGTTTTATCATTCTGTCCGTACTCAATCTCCATTCGGGCGGGATTGATGATTACCATTACTATCTTGTAAAGGCAACCCAACAGCTGATGTGCAGCCGCGACCGAAATGCTATACGGTGCACACATGAGGAAGAACGAAGCTGCATACTAGATTGCATTTACATTACCAGCTAAGTCGCTTCCTGTTCTGTTTTGTTTTTATTTTTGCATTTTTATTTTTAGTTGTGTTTTGCTTCACATTGAGGACAATGTGTCTTTCAAGTGTGGGGATGTGAGTGTCTAGTTTGTTTAGTTTGTGTCTTTATAAAAATTCAAAAATACAAAAAAATTGAAAAATTTGAAAAATGTCCTTGGAAATAATTGCAAATACTTGGAAAATGATAGTACAACTGGATCTATTTATGAGTTTAAAAGAATAAATAATTGAAAACGTGTTGAATTAGTGATGTTTTGGTAGACCCAGCTAGCTAGTAAAGTTTAAATAGCCTGTTTGTGTTAAATAAGATAAAATAATTGAATTAAATCATGATATCTTGTGGGTATTCATCTTAGAGTAATAGTAATACTGAAACTGTCAATATAGGTTGATAGGTACCACGATTAAGTTAAAATTTAGAGGTTTTTGAAATTTTTTGGCACACCACTCTCTTTTTATGAGAATAAATCTGAGTTTGGTGGCGCCCGCATTCCATAATCCATGTTATTCCATAATTTATGAGCTTATTATTAGAAAACTGAGTTTTGCTTATGTGTTTCCCTCTGGGATGGCGACTTGGAGGATACACCCCTAAGTGAGATTTATGTGCTTTATTTGTTAGACTGTAGTCTATGTGTTACCTTCCGGGATAGTGACTTGGTTGAAATGCCTCTAGACGAAAGTTCTTTTGCTTAATTATGCTCATTTCCATCCATTCATTCAGGATTTCATCTGATTTCTAAAAACCTGTAAATTTTAGTTTAACGTGGTAGGGTAAATCTATATGGTTTGATCCGTGCCTAAACATGACCGTGAGACAGGATTAGGTAGAACTGTAACTTTGAGTGTGAGTCACATGGGTTGATTGATAATTGTATAAATTGGAATTAGAACACGTAACGGGGGCTTGAAAGTTGGTGTTTGGGTTTAATCGGACAGAAATACTGATTATTGCTTTTTAACACGTTAGTATGTTTTGATAATTGATAATTGATGTTTATAAGCTAGATGCCAGTTATGATTCCATTGCAGACTTTTTCGAGGACGAAAAAAGGTTAAGTGTGGGGATATTTGATGTGTTGCAAAACACACCTTGTTTTCCTTTGTATTTCGTAGCGTTTACGTATGGTTTTAGAGTCGTTTTGAGTCATTTATGGTTTGTACTAAGTAATGTTGTATATGGTAGGTATTCGGGAAGAATTGGAGCTTAAACGATCAACACGTGTGGAAGAAACGAGCACACGAGAACCCGGGATGAAAACGGAAAAAGTCGGGAAAGAGTCTAACCTTAGAAGAGGCATATCTTGAGCTAGAAAATTAGTTACGGGACCCATAATATATCGATTTGGGGTAGCTCGAGAAAATAAGTTCAAAAATTCAGTAATCTCTCGCGGTACGCGAGAGGTTGGGGTCGAATTCCTCGCGGTACGCGAGAGACCAGAAATCCTGCGCGACTAATTTGTTTCCGGAGGTACGCGAGGGAACTTCTTTCTGGGCCTCGCGGTACGCGGGAGACCCCAGAAACTCGAAAATTAACCTAATTTAAAGGATTAAAGGTCTAGGACTCTCCCATTCATTATCTAATCGATTTTTAGCCGTCCAGAGAAGAAAAAGAGGCGATTTTGGGAGATTGGAGGTGAATTGAAGGCTAAAGCTTGAATCTTTGGATCCCGGGTTCGTAGTTTTACGTTCTAGGTTTGCAAGATTGGATTTTTATCTTTGATTTGAATGTTTGATACTATGTTTATGTCTTTTACTTCTGTTTTGGTTGTTCTAGACATGATCCTAAGCTAAAACTTTGATATCGCCTAGGTCAATTGATGAATACGTGTTAAAGTTTGGATTTTTATCGGTTTTTGGATTCGATTTATGGATTTATGATTTTGTAAAGATTTTGAGTTGATTATTTATGATGTTAGTGCATGTTTAGATCTGATCTTGTGGTTGTTTGTGATTTCTTGCGTTGATTGTGGTTGTCTGCCAGTTTGATCTTCGTTTCGTGGTCATAGATCTTAGGGTTTGTGATTGTGAGTGGTTTCTAGACGTAGTAGCCATAGGAATTGTAGTTGATTGCTTGATTAGATCTGAATGTGTGTCCTAGTTCAATGCCCGAGAGGTGAGAATTCGTCGTTTAGTCTTCGTCATTAGGAATCCGAGTGTCAGCTGTCTGAGAGGAAGCCGGTATTAGGTGTCTAGTGATTGTAGCTATCCGAATCATAGTAGTTATCTTGAGATTACCCCGTGCATTCCTTGAGTGTATCGGTGGACAGTGAGACTGAGAGGTAATCCGTTTATTAGGGTACTTGTCATAGTTGGAAATACCTGAGAAGTGATCCAACCATCTGGTGAAGTTTAGTATCCTTAGGTTGTCTTATGGTCACATCCCGAGACCGAGAGTGATCGGGGATCCATTAGATATCTTTTAGGTGTTATATCCTTAGAAACCCAGATCCATTATAGTTTCCAGAACCGGTAGAAGTTAAGCTTTGCATGTATGATTCCGACCTAGGTGATATTCTTCCCATCCTTGATTTCACTTTTAGCTTTACTCTTGGTAGTTGAGTCGACCTTAGTTTATTGCATTCTTAGTATAATTAGTAGTGTAGTAAACCCCCCAAACCAAATAATCTTAAGTCCTAGTTAGAGTCTAGTTTAGTTATTCAGTGTCTTTTGGGTTCGATATCCGGACTTCGTTAGGCTATATTGCATTGATCGGTACACTTGCCGGTTGTGTGGTCTAGTTTTAGGTCGAGTCTAGGTTTTATAAATTTAAAGCTAGAGAGTCTAGATTAGGTTTTATTTGATAGTTTTTATAGACCGTCTGGACGACATCAGTATACCACTGTGTATTCTGATCCAAAGGATAGTCATAGATAGGTTCTTGTGTGTTCAAGAAGGGTTAACAGTTCTTGTGTGATCAAGAAGGGTCAAACAGTAAGTTTCTGTTTTGGTGTTGGTGCTGTGATTTCACTTGTGAAAACGGTTATAAGTTTAACAAATGGTATCAGAGCCTAACCCATTCACCATGGCTGAGTTTCAAGTGTTCGCCGGTTTGAAGAAACTAACCAACAACAACTACAACACGTGGTCTACTTGCATGAGTTCATACTTGCAAGGCCAAGACCTTTGGGAGGTAGTTAATGGAGATAGTACAACCGAGCCACGGATCGATACAAATGGGGCGATTCACAAGTGGAGAGTTAGAGAAGGGAAGGCCATGTTCATCCTGAAAACAACCGTAGAAGATGAGCTTTTGGAGCACATAAGAGATCTCGGAACGCCAAAGCAAGCGTGGGACGCGTTGGCATCTCTTTTCTCTAAGAAGAATGATGCAAAACTTCAATTGTTAGAGAATGAGTTATTGTCTATAACTCAGAAGGAGTTGGCTATATCTCAATACTTTCATAAGGTCAAAACCTTATGTAGAGAGATCGGTGATCTAGATCCCCAAGCCCGGATCGGTGATGCTCGCATGAAAAGAATAATTATACATGGATTGAAACCTGAGTTTCGTAGTTTCGTTGCAGCCATACAAGGATGGCCGACTCAACCTACCTTAGCCAAGTTTGAAAACCTTCTTGCTAGCCAAGAGGCACTCGCCAAACAGATGAACGAAACATCGATATCAAGCACGTCCAAGCAAGAGTCTGAAGCGTTGTATGCACAAAAAGGAAAACCGAGATATCACAGCAACCAAGGGCGACGTAGTTTCAGTAATCGATCAAAGGGGTCTAAAGATCACAAGACAGGCACCAGCAACAACCGAGAACAGAAGGATGAAAACGATGATCGGAAACGATCGTTTGGGCATCAACACAAAAAGAAGCCCACATTCAAGTGTTATAACTGTGGTCGTCGAGGACACATGGCGAGACAATGTCCCTCAAGATCCCAGGAAGAAGGAAACAATGCAGCAACCGAGCCCAAATCTGAAACCACATGGGACGCTGAAGCCCATTTTGCACAAACTGAAACCACTGAGACAGTCCAAGCCCTTGTTGCAACCACTGAAACGTCGAGCAACAGAATCCAAGATTGGATTGTCGATTCAGGTTGTAGCAATCATATGACAGGAGATAAGTCTCGGCTGAAAGATCCGATCAAATATAAAGGGAGCCAAGTTGTCGTGATAGCTGATAATTCACGACATAATATAGAACATATTGGCGAGGTCAAGTTCTCACCAGGAAGCAAATCTGCAGACTTGCTACTAAAGGATGTGTTCCATGTTCCGGGGATGAAAAAAGAATTTACTCTCAGTTCCCCAACTAACCGACACCGGCAGGTATGTTCTATTTGGACCAGAAGAAGTAATGATATTTGACAAATTTGAAACAAAGTCAGAACCGGTGGTAAGAGGGAGGAAAAACGACTCAGTATATGTTTTGTCGGCCGGAACCGCCTTCATGGAGAAGGTAAAGAATAACCAGAATGTGGACCTGTGGCATCAAAGGTTAAGCCGCGTGGGCTATGACAAATTGGAGTTGATGATAAAGAAACAGTTGGTGTTTGGTCTACCCAATCTAGATGTTCGGACCAATACGGTTTGTAGCGGGTGTCAATATGGAAAGGCGCATCAGTTACCATTCGAAAGTTCACGTTACCAAGCTACAAGGCCTCTTGAACTCGTACATACTGATGTGTTCGGACCGGTGAAACAACCCTCAATCAAAGGTAAACGTTACATGATTACTTTTACCGATGATTATTCGAGGTTTTTGTGGACGTATTTTTTGAAAGAAAAGTCCGAAGCCTTTCAAAGTTTCAAAGAGTTTAAATTAGAAGCTGAGCGAGATACGAAGCTTACTATTGGATGTTTACGATCCGATAATGGCGGTGAATACACTTCTAGAGAATTTTCTGAGTTCTTGAAGGAAAATAAAATAAAACGCCAGCTTACATGTGCCAACACCCCCCAACAGAATGGGGTTTCAGAGAGAAAGAACCGACATCTAATAGAGTTGTGCGGAAGCATGATCCATGACAAAAACGTCCCTGGGAGATTTTGGTCCGAAGGAATGAAGACGGCTACGTATGTCAATAACCAACTCCCACAACAAGGAATGAAGTACGAATCACCATTCGAAAGGCTGTACAAGATTAAACCAAATGTCAGCCATTTTCGAGTATTCGGATGTGTGTGTTACGTGTTCATTCCTGGGCACCTAAGACACAAGCTGGAGAAGAAGGCGATGCGATGCATATTCATTGGCTACGATAATGAATTGAAAGGGTTGGCGCTGCTGCGAACCAGTGACCGGTAAGTGCTATGTCTCAAGGAACGTAATTTTTGATGAAGCGTCGTCGTGGTGGTCGAGTAACTATGAACAGTTACCTGACACAACAAAGTTGAAGAATGAATTAGATGAACAAATTGCAATGAAGCTGGATGAACCTGAAGACGAAACAGAAACATACGAAGAACCAATTGAACCAGCCCAAGCAACAACACCGAGACTAACCCCATGGCAAACGGGTGCGTCCCCAAGCCAGCAATCAGGTCCGATCGGAACAGAAGCTACCGAATCTGATCAGTTCACGGTTCGACGATCAGATCGTGTGAGACGACCCAACCCAAAATATGCAAATGTCGCTTTAGTTGAAAACATGGAAACTGAACCAGAATCGGTTGAACAGGCTCTATCCGAACAAAAGTGGAAAGATGCAATGAAAAGTGAACTCAATGCTCTACATGAAAATCAGACCTGGGAATTAATTTCAAAGCCAGATGATGCAAAACCTATCTCGTGTAAATGGGTTTTTTTAAGATTAAACGTGTTGGGTATAGAATTGAGACTGATGCTGTCAATAGAAACTACAGTATCGAAACTAGTAGTTTCGGTATCGAAACTAGTAGTTTCGGTTGAACTTTTGTTCAATCGAAACTAGTAGTTTCGGTTGAACATTTGTTCAATCGAAACTACCTAGTTTCGATGCCTGTTTTTCAGGCCTGTTTGGCAGGTGGCTTGGAAAATAAGGCACATGTGCTTGGCCTCCTATATATAGTAGATTATGTCCTAGGAGTAAGAGTGTGTCTGTAGAGGGAATCACCACCCCAGGGGGAGCTCACCCTGGGGTGAGACTAATTGTTAGTGTATGATCGAGCGTTTATTTTCATTTCAATCAACGAATCATACGTTTTATGCTTTCAATTATCTGTTCTTTTTCATTTTCATATGTTTCTGTTCGTGTATGTGATTCCCGCACCCGTCTCTACCATTTCTGATTCGAGAGTGATACCGGATCCAGAGATTCCGCCTCTCGATCCGGACTGTTTGTGGATTTCAACTCAGATCTGTGTTCTACAGGTCTGTTTTGGGACCTACAGTTGGTATCAGAGCCATGGTGGCTCTTATTGCTCTCGAATCTGCTCGAAAATCAGAGAAAAACCCGCCATTGAGACGTTAAACATGAAGAAATCGATGTGTAGCAGGTTCGTGACTGTTGTTCTACATTTTCACTTTCAAAATCTGAAGATGTAAGGCTCTTGAAGCATTTTTCAGACCTGGATTGGGGGTATCGAAGTAGCTGAAGATTGAAGATGGTCAATCGAAACTATGTGGCAGCTGAACATTTTCTATCGAAACTACTAGTGTTGCCCTAAATCAGAAGTAGAAGACATCGAAACTAGGCTGTCGAAACTAGGCTATCGAAACTAGAGGGTATCGAAACTACTAGTTTCGGTTGAAGAATCTCCTATCGAAACTACTAGTTTCGATTGAAGAATCTCTCTATCGAAACTTCTTGTTTCGATACTGTCTCTATCGAAACTAGCCTTGTTTCGACTAAAGAGGAGCCTATCGAAACTACAGGCAGAACTGACCAAGTACTTTCCAAAAAAAAAAAAAAAGAGTTTTTTGGAAATTTTCTTGGATAAATTTTTTAACAGGATATTGCATAGAAGGAATGGAGTTTTGGAAGAAAACTTGGAGACAACCTTTTCGGGTTTTTCGAAAAAATTTCGTATCTTCGGCAATATACACGATGTTCTGCCTGATTTAGCCGTAATTTCTTTGATTAAAGTTCAAGTTTGGGCAGCGGGTAACAAGTCAAGCATATTTGTCACAAACCGGATCATTAGTTGTTGATTACATGGTGATTCGATCCCTTATCTTTTGCCTAGAAATAGGAGGGTCTACACTTTCAGGGGGAGATTTACCACGAAAGACTTCAAATTATCAGCAGAGTTATGAAGATAATTAGTTGGATATTTGTCACAAACCGGATCATTAGTTCTTAATTCCTTACTGACTTTTTACTTTTCATTGTAACGTACCCCTGTTCAGGTCATTGAAAAACTGGAGCAGATGCGGAGAGTTTTATCCGGGGAGGATCAAATGATAAAGCAAAGATATGTTGGATATCTTAGCAAAGATATGTTGGATATCTTGGCAAAAGTTGGTGAAGGCAAAAGAATACGGAGGCTTCGGCTCTCTCAAGGACGCTAATCTCTCGATGTTAGCTAGGTGGTAGTGGAGATTCAAAGAAGAAAATCATGGACT
This sequence comes from Smallanthus sonchifolius, assembly GCA_023525975.1. Taxonomy (NCBI): domain Eukaryota; kingdom Viridiplantae; phylum Streptophyta; class Magnoliopsida; order Asterales; family Asteraceae; genus Smallanthus; species Smallanthus sonchifolius. The sequence goes on along the minus strand of CM042028.1, from coordinate 11,178,841 downwards.
GTGGCGAAAAGTGATTTGGTCTATACACCATAACTCAAGAGCTTGGAACGTAATCCCTATTAAATTATCAAACAAGGCCCTTGGAAATGCATCTTCAAGATCTCGCGGGATTATTTCTTTTAGACATTGATCTTAACAAGTCAATAAGAGGCTCACCTCGATGTGGGACTGCATCCTATTTTGGTTGGATTGCTGGATCGATTCAGAACCTTTAACAGTGAAATTCCCAGCTTTATTTCTGCTCGAATCATCAAAATTGTGCTTGGTCATGAACCGTCTCAGTATGAGTAATGGTGTCGTCTCCTGAGTCTTCACTGGAATCGTTCTCTTTCTACACCAAACGAGATCAGAGAATTAAACATGTTATTCTCAATACTTCAATTGGTTAATTTATCCCATGAGTTGGATTCTGAATGGAACTAGGTCATTCTCTGCCAACAACATTAAACAAAGAATTCATTCCATTAACTTTGAGGTTCTGGACTTCAAATTTCCTTGGAATAATTGGGTCCCGCCAAAGGTTAATTTTCTGGCATGGCAAGCAGAACTTGATCAATTACCTACTCTGATATCCTTGACTGCAAGAAGAGTAAATTTTCCGTCCACTATGTGTATATTCTGTGGTTATCATGACGAAACTGCGGAACATATTTTCATCTCATGTAGCCTTGCACAAACTTTGTGGGATTTCATATCACAATGGTGTAATATACACTCAGTTTTTGCTTTTGGAATTAGAGACATGTTGTAGCTACATAGCTTAATCCGAGTCCCAATCAAGAAGAAGAAGAAGGTGATTCAATCTAGAATTCTAACAACAATGTAGTGCTTATGGAAGGCTTGTAACGAAATGGTGCATGAACAAAAACAGATTTCTACTAGCAAGCTGATCGAAGAAATTAAAATCTTGGGATACCTGTGGGTTCAAAATAGATCAAAAGATGCTTTAAATCTTGGAAGCATGGGCGAAGCTCAGTAGTGTTAATTTATACGTATTCGGCCGAAAATTTTATAGTTCCGACCGGGACCCGGAGACTCAGCAGGTCCGGTTATATATGTTGAAACGGGCCTTAAACGACCCGGCCGGTTGGACCGGTAACAGGCGGTCGAACCGGCAACCGTGAACCGTCTGGACCAGATTACTAATGATCTACTGAGTTTTCTATTTATAAGAGGAGAAATCAGTGTTCTTTTGATTGGGGAAGCGATGTGGGACAACTATACTTGAGTTTGTAAAAGGGCTGTAACATAGGCAAATCGAAAAATATTACAGTTTCAATGTTTCGAACTCAAGACCTCATGGATATGAGGAAAGCAATTTACCAACTGATCAAACAAATTGATTTGTTATATTTTTCGCTAATATCCTTAAATATCAACCTTCTGTGTGCCTTTAATATAGTTGTTTGTATAATAATTAATTTTTTTTTCTGTAAAACAATTATATTTCTTTTGTTATATTAAATTTAACTAATATACCAATATAAATATAAATGGTTGTAGGATTTAAATACCTGTATCGTGCCCCTATGTAGGTCATTGAAAAACTGGAGCAGATGCGGAGAACTTTTATTTGGGGAGGATCAAATGATAAAGCAAAGATATGTCGGATATCTTGGCAAAAGTTGGTGAAGGAAAAAGAATACGGAGGCTTAGGACTCGGCTCTCTCAAGGAAGCTAACCTCGCGATGTTAGCTAAGTGGTGGTGGAGATTCAAAGAAGAAAATCATGGACTATGGCGAAAAGTGATTTGGTCTATACACCATAACTCAAGAGCTTGGAACGTAATCCCTATTAAATTATCAAACACAGACCCTTGGAAATGCATCTTCAAGATCTCGGGGGATTTATTTCTTTTAGGCATTGATCTTAACAAGTCAATCAGAGTCTCACCTGGATTTGGGACTGACATCCTATTTTGGTTGGATTGCTGGATCGATTCAGAACCTTTATCGGTGAAATTCCCAGCTTTATTCATGCTCGAATCATCAAAATTGTGCTTGGTCGCGAACCGTCTCAGTATGAGTAATGGTGTCGTCTCCTGAAACTTCACTGGAATCGTCTCCTGAAACTTCACTGGAATCGTTCTCTTTCTACACCAAACGAGATCAGAGAATTAAACGTGTTATTCTCAATACTTCAATTGGTTAATTTATCCCAAAGTAAAGCTCAATGGAGTTGGATTCTGAATGGAACTAGGTCATTCTCTGCCAACAACATTAAACAAAGAATTCATTCCATTAACTTTGAGGTTCCGGACTTCAAGTTTCCTTCGAATAATTAGGTCCCGCCAAAGGTTAATTTTCTGGCATGGCGAGCAGAACTTGATCAATTACCTACTCTGATATCCTTGACTGCAAGAAGAGTAAATTTTCCGTCCACTATGTGTATATTCTGCGGTTATCATGACGAAACTGCGGAACATATTTTCATCTCATGTAGCCTTGCACAAACTTTGTGGGATTTCATATCACAATGGTGTAATATACACTCAGTTTTTGCTTTTGGAATTAGAGACATGTTGTAGCTACATAGCTTAATCCGAGTCCCAATCAAGAAGAAGAAGAAGAAGAAGAAGGTGATTCAATCTATAATTCTAACAACAATGTAGTGCTTATGGAAGGCTTGTAACGAAATGGTGCATGAACAAAAACAGATTTCTACTAGCAAGCTGATCGAAGAAATAGATGCTTTATATCTTGGAAGCATGGGCGAAGCTCAATAGTGTTAATTTATACGTATTCGGCCGAAAATTTTATAGTTCTTGCCAGTGTTTTCAAACCCAAACCGGCCAGTCGGACCGGGACCCAGAGACTCCGCAGGTCCGGTTATATATGTTGAAACGGGCCTTAAACGACCCGGCCGGTTGGACCGGTAACAGGCGGTCGAACCGGCAACCGTGAACCGTCTGGACCGGATTACTAATGATCTACTGAGTTTTCTATTTATAAGAGGAGAAATCAGTGTTCTTTTGATTGGGGAAGCGATGTGGGACAACTATACTTGAGTTTGTAAAAGGGCTGTAACATAGGCAAATCGAAAAATATTATAGTTTCAATGTTTCGAACTCAAGACCTCATGGATATGAGGAAAGCAATTTACCAACTGATCAAACTAATTGATTTGTTATATTTTTCGCTAATATCCTTAAATATCAACCTTTTGTGTGCCTTTAATATAGTTGTTTGTATAATAATAATAATTATTTTTTTCTGTAAAACAATTATATTTCTTTTGTTATATTAAATTTAACTAATATACCAATATAAATATAAATGGTTGTAGGATTTAAATACCTGTATATATATATGTTAGATTTTTTTATTAATATAGTATTTAAATTCTATACAAATACTTATATACTTTTACTTTTAAAAAAATTAATTATGAAATCATCCGGTTATTAAATCCGGTCCGACCGGTCCAATCAGTGAACCTCTAAGATGACCGGTTCGATGTCCGGTCCGGTTCTGAAAACATTGGTTCCGGCCCCCTTGATAGGAAAAAAAATCCTGGCCCCCATGGTTTTTTTTTCAAGCTTCGTCACTGCTTGGAAGCGATGGCGATATTTCAATATTTGAAGAATGGAAGAATAAGAATTCTACAATTTGGAGCTTAATCATTTTTGTGAACATTCCTGGAGTTTTTCTTTTACACTGTATGGGGGCTAAATAAAAAAAGTGTTATCTCTTGCTATTGGTGTATGTAATCCTTTTTAGCATTTGGCTTAATTGTTTATATAATGGTTTTTAGTTGGCCGTAAAATAAAAATTGGTAACATTTTGAGATCATTAACATAAATCAATGGTCAGATATGCAAGAAACCCAACCGTAACTTAGGACTCATATGGTTGGGTTTGGGGATTTCTCTTTATCGATGACCTAGTTTAGTGCGAAAGTCGAACACCAACCTAGAATTTAATTCGGGGATTTCTTTTCCTTTTCTCCCGGACCAAATATCTAATTATATTATAAGTCTAAAATTTGATTATGTTGTGAAACTAGACTAATAGTAAAGAAATATGAGAAGAGATATAGGAAGAGAATGATGTTTATATCATTGATAAATGTGCTAACAAATGAGATACAATTGGTTGTATATAGACGAGAAAACCCAGTCAACCTACAACTCTAACAATCATTTGAATACATGATACACATATCTATAATGTGATAAAAACCTATATCTATACAATTGTTGATAACTACAATAAATAATATTATATTTATAACACTCCCCCTTGGTTATCAACTTAATACGCTTGAAGATGTTTACTCGTTAAAAACCTTGCAGGAAAACCTAGTGGGATAAAACCGGTAGCATCGATTGCACACATTGGGAGTGGGCAAACTGTTCCACTTCATGGCGAGGTCAGCACCAGCGAGGTAACCATCCACACCCAACCTTAATGCTTGAAGTCGTGGCTTCTTATGATCTTTAGATTTGGCATGCGTTCTTTGGAGGACAAACGGAGAGCATTTTGTCATCAAGATTTCTTAACCAGATGGAGTATTTACCCCATATACTAAAGCTTAGAAAAATGTCATATAAAACTGCAAAAAGATAGTTTTAACTTGGATAATTAGATTATCAAATAGATAGACCTTAATGCAAATTATATCTCAATCTCTATCTTACAATTGTAGTAAATATCTGTCTTTGTCCATGATAGAAAAGCAATGTGTTGGCTTTCCTCTAAATGCTCTCCGTTTGTCCTCCAATGATTAACAAAGTCAAATCCAGCTTTCCTCTATCTTTGATCTCGAACACAATGATTAACAAATCAAAATAAGCATAATGAAAATAAGTATAATGAACTAAATTAATGCACATGAAACTAAAATTTGAATTCTTACCATGAACAGGGGAAATGCGGCTCCACCGAAAATCGGCTGAAAAGCCTGGCATGAATCTTATCGAAAATCATTGTTGTAAAAATTGCGCCTAGGAGCCGATTAGTCGCTAGGCGGCCGGTCGAGGAGTAATTTTGGCCAAATCGCTTCATTAATCGCTAGGCGGTCCTAGGCGGCCAGATTCCGGCAAACATTCCGGCGAAAACCTGAAATTTCCGGCCAAATTCCGGCGAAAACCTTTGGTGTGGTTTAAAAATGAACATTTTTGTAAAAATTACATATAAAAATGTGTGTATATATATAAAAAACTGAAAATTACATATAAAAATTCCAATCCGATTAATCCCGCCTAGGCCTAGGCCCCACCCCACCGCCCGACTAGCGCCTAGCGATTTTTACAACCATGTCGAAAATCCAATATGAAAATATTCAGATAACGGAAAGTCCGTCAGAAATCACATCCTAGACAAACAAGCGGGGATCTTTCTGAAAAAAAGTTATGGGTGGAAAATTGTTGGTTTGAGATTACCGGCGGACTACCGGTATCGACGGAAGGCCGACGGTGTTTACTAATATCCAAAAAACTAATTGAAAATCTAGAATTTGGTGGATTCCGTCGGTGATCCGTTAGTAATATTCCGACGGAACTATTTGTCAGTAAAACTACAGTTTTCTAGTAGTGAATGAGTACTATTCACCCGAAGCTTCCTCTCATTTGTGATTAGGTTAGAAACAAGGTTTTCAAACTTATATAAGTCTCTAATAAAGTGATTATATTTCAAAAGCATTTGATAAAATGAAAACTTTTAAATAAATGGGATCAAGATGATAAATATGATTGCTAAAATTTAAAAAAAAGAACTATTTCTTTTCAATGCACCATCTATATACAAAAAGATATTTTGAAAAATAATAGGCCGGTGACATTTGAAAATTTGTAAGAACTCGTCAAATATATAAATACATTACTTATTGTTGATTATTTTTTACAAATATTTTACTATAATCAATTAATAAGTACACATCCTCTTATTATGTAAACAATTAACACTAAACAAATAGATCGAGAATCTTCAAATGATACAGTGGAGACATTAAAAATGATTTCCAATAACCACTCCAAATTATAATATTCACCGTTGGTCATTTGGTGCAATGTTAGCTTCAAAACTTTTCATAGTGGAGGTCTTGGGTTCGAATCCTGGTCACAGCAAAAAAGGGGTCTGTGGTCAGGTCAAGGGGTTTACCCAGTTGAGGGTTCCTCCTGTGATGGGCTGCCCTGGATGTTTTAGGTGTTACCCCAGAAAAAACCAATTATCGTAGAATATTTAGGTGTTGCCGTTCAAAAAAAAATTATAATATCCGGTCACTGAAATCTATACCTCAAACTTCCAATCACTAAAGACATCACTAAATATCCATGTGTTTCCAATAATATATTATAGAACAAGCATGGACAACTGTGTTTGTTAAGTTCCAAGATCCTTCCTAAATATATGAATAACAAATGAATAATAACTATCGAACTTACCATTATACATTTACATATATACTTTTTAAGACAATCTAACACCAAATTTATATTACCATGTGAATATTTTCTTATATTTTTTTTAACAGCAAATCTACCCTACTCATACACATAAAGTACACCAAATAAATCATTACATGTCTGGGTTTGAACCTAGGATCTCCCGTCTAAGAGGCAAGAGCCTCTACCAAGTGAGTTAGTTATATTAAAAGTAAAATCCGTCGAAATTCGATTTTAAAATATTAAAGTTTTCAAACCGGTTTAAAATACATATAGATCTAGAGTTTTTAAAAAATAACTTAATGTTCTTTAAATTGTTTAAAACTTGATGAAGTGGCATATCAAATTGCAAAAATGTTAGCGTGGATTTTTTTTATAATAAAGGGCATACCCGATGCTTGGCTTAGCTCCCACATTTGTGTGCAGGGTCCGGAGAAGGGGCCGAATCGCTTTGCAATATGATATATGCAGCCTTATACCGTACACTTTGTGTAGGAGGCTGTTTACACGGCTAGAACCCGTGATCTCAAGGTTACAGAATAGCAACCTTACCAGTTGTTCTAAGTACACCCTTATTTATTTTTATTTTTTATAATAAAAGCCTATATGAATTTAGATTAAGATAATAAAAATTGATGAGATGGTGATCCAAATCAACAACAATATATTTTGGGTCCCGGACATATATAGACATATGGATATAAAACACTATTAAATGGAAGATATAAATCGTTTTGAGTTGTGATCGGAGTTAAAAGAAAATTGAAAACTCAAAACGAAAGGACAAACACATAGTATTTTTCATAACTCAAAATCCTTATTAACTGAAGAACTCAGAATTACAATAGATTGTGTGCTAGGCCAACTGGTGGACCCAGAAATTTTTTTCATGGGCGTCAGAAATTTTTGTGGTCAGTTGACAAGCGATATATAGCACGTATATAACACTAAAAAAATTTCATGGGGGGCAATCTGGGGCCTATTTCAAAATTTTATGGTAGGCGATCGTGATTTTAAATGTATATAATACTAATTTTTTTTTTATGAAGGGCGGCTGCCCCCATGCCTCCTAAGTAGGTCCGCCAATGGCTAGGTCTTAGTTTTAACAAGTGAAGATATTCTATGTGAATCAAGGAATTGAAGCACCGACATATGTAATTCATATATATTGGGTACTTTTAGTGTGAGACTGTTTGTGAAGAAACACAACAGTTTTTCAGAACTTCTTAGTTTACGGTAGAAATTTCTCTCATAATGGATGATTCTAAATTATTACAATTTAGTGGAGGACGATCCTTTGGTACAGTGTGGGTTGTAGTTTGATTCCATGAGCTCCCACTTAGATTAATGATTCAATTTGATAAACCTTGGAGATGTCTTATTGTTAGTTGAGCATACAAGCTTTTGTAGAACTCTCACTTATATGGTTGGTAGCTCTAATATTAAATATTCTTGTTCATATTTGCTTAATATTGTTGAAATGCATTCAATGTGTCTTCGTCATTGTCGGAATGAAGTCTGAATACTTAACCGCCTAAGTATTCGCATTTTGATCTTCAGGTCTTGAGAGCAACAAAATGCGATCATTTTAACTACCTAAAATCTTTGTCTGTCTTTGATCAAATTTATTGAGTAAAGCTTGTAGCTTCTGTCATAAATGAGCGGAGTTGCAACTTTTGTCAGCTTCTTCATATCTTATTTTAAAACTGGCTCTTTAGTGTGCAACGAGAGATAATCATACCAACTTTGATTCTCCAGTATTTGATTCTCCAGAGTCGGAGAGTTATAAAGTTGGATACGCATATTATTTTATAAGTCTTTTCGGCTTAATTTATCATATCGGCTTTTACATACAAAAGATTTTTTTATTCTATTTTTGTTTTTCTAAGATTTATAATTTAATTATTATGAAATGTATATTTGTTAGAACTAAGACATAGCAACACGTCATCTACGTCAACAAAAAACATTTATATAGCGTTCACATATGTAATATTCGATGTTTATCACTGATTTTATGGATAAATACATCTTTAGGGCCTTTAACATAATAAATTGGATTTAATGACTTTTTCCTCTAATATAACTATATAAGAAGTTATGTAGGATAATGTTTAAGAAATTAATTATTGAATAAAGTAGGATTTTCAAGTATAATATAAAGATTTGAACTTGGATCTTATGCTTAAGTATTATTTCCAAATTTAGTAATATAAACTTTTGGTATAAATCTAGAATTTACTTTTCGTTACAATTATAAAAAAAAATGACCTAAAAATTAAGAAATATTAAATATATAAACTTTTGGCAATTAGATCATATAATATAATTTTTTTTATATAAAAATGTAACAAGAAATTGAAAAGGAGATATAGACCTTGAAGGATCAACAATGGCATGGCATTCATAACATCCAGAAAGCTTTCTAAATTGCATGCCTCTAGAAGATGATGACGTGTAACTCCCATGACCGGTGGATCTCACCGAACTAGTTAAAGACTTGGAAGAAGAAGACGAGCCGGCATCTGCCAACTGTTTTTTTCCGGCTGAGAAGGCCGGAATTGATTCCGACGGTGCTACTCTCCGGCGAGTTATCAGCTCTGTGAACTACTCGTGTGTTCCCATGCACAACATCCCTGAAACTACATATAGAGCTGCAAGAACTCAGTTTGGAGTACCCATTAGGGTTCTTAACCGGGTCATGAACCTTATTTGACCCGACAACGTCCATCTGTTTGCAAGTCAACAAGTTCTTGAAGTGATCCCATGAAGAAGATGTTTGGTTTTGTTGTTTGGGTTTGGATTTAGGTTTAGGTTTAGATTTAGGTTTTTGTTGGTGTTGTTTTCTGTGCTTTGATGGTTGTACCTTTTGGGTTTCAGAAGATGATGGGATAGTGAGAAGTGCCATTGATGAAAATGGAATTGAAGAAGATAACCAGTAATCTTTGTTGTTCTAGAGAGAGAGAAAAAGAGAGATGCTTGTTGAAGGTGGTTTGAGTAATTTAAAGGTGGATGGGATCCAAGAGGGTAGATTGACCTGGCAATGGAGAGGGTGGGACAATATTTTATTTTATTCTATAGTTTTATTGCCATGTTATTTTTTTTTTATTTTCTTTATCAAAAAGATATTAAGATAAGATAGGAGTCATTTACTTCTTTGGAGTTTGGAGTCTTTAAAGTTAGTAGTTAGAGCATTTCATATCAGAGAAACTAAATCATTCTTCGTATCTAAAATTTAAGGTAAACATTAAAGAAACTTGTTTTTTTTAAGGTAAAATTCACTATATTCACTGATCATAAAAGTTTGAAATATATATTCAGTCAAAAAGAATTAAATATGAGATAAAGGCGTTGGATGTAAGTCCTAAATGATTACGATTGCGAAATTTGTTATCATGAAGGCAAAGCTAACGTTGTAGCTGACGCCTTAAGCAGAAAAGAACATGAGAAACCTAAACGAGTTCATGCTTTGAGACTCGATCTCCAAATCGATCTTATTACTCGTATTAAGAAATCTCAAAAGTTTGCCGTCAAAGGCGATGATAATATTCTCAAAATGAATAAGAGAATTTGGGTTTGTACGTGAAGAAATTCTTGAAGAAGCCCACGAATCTAAATATACAATGCATCCTTGAAGCGATAAAATATAAAAAAACCTAAAAGCCAATTATTGGTGGATAGGAATGAAGAAACATATCGCTATTTATGTTGCAAAGTGCTTAAACTGCTCTCAAATTAAAGCTGAACATCAAAAGCCGTCTGGCTTGTTATAGTAACTTGAAATTCCTGTCTGGATATGGGAGATGATAACCATGGATTTTATCACAAAACTTCCCCGAACCAGTCGAGGAAATGATACTATCTGGGTTATCATTGACAGACTTACTAAGTCTGCTCATTTTCTTTCTATGAAAGAAACGTTCAGCATAGATAAGCTGGCACAACTATACGTTAATGAGGTTGTATCTTTACACGGTCTGCCACTATCTATTGTGTCAGATAGAGATAGTAGATTTACTTCTTGATTCTGACAAAGCTTTCAAAAAGCCCTGGGTACGAAATTAAATCTTATCACTGCCTACCATCCTCAAACGGACGGGCAGAGCGAAAGAACTATCCAAACTCTGGAAGATATGCTAAGGACTTGTGTTATTGACCTTGGAGGTAGTTGGGATGACCACTTACCTCTAATGGAATTTTCCTATAACAATAGGTATCATACGAGTATACAGGCCGCTCCTTTTGAAGCCTTATACGGTCGTACATGTCGAACCCCACTTTGTTGGTCTAAAATTGGAGAAAATCAGTTATCGGGACCTGAAATAGTTCTGGAAACAACTGATAAAATCATTCAAATAAAAGATAGATTGAAAACGGCTCGTGATCGTCAAAAGAGTTATGCTGATAGAAAACGAAAGTCGTTGGAATTCAACGTCGGAGACAACGTTCTGTTGAAAGTGTCACCATGGAAGGACATTGTAAGATTTGGAAAGAAAGGAAAATTAAATCCTAGATTCGTAGGACCATTCAAAATCTTGAAAAGAGTTGGGTCTGTGGCCTATCAACTCGAATTACAAGAAGAAATTAACGGAGTACACGATGTATTCCATGTATCGAATCTACGCAAGTGTTTGGCAGATGAAACTCTGGTAATGCCTCTACAAGATGTAGAGGTAAATGAAAATTTGAAATTTGTGGAACAATCTTTACAAATCGAGTACAGGCAGGAAAAGAAATTAAAAAGAAAGAAATTAATGATTGTGAAAGTGAAATGGAACTCCAGACGTGGCCCTGAGTACACGTGGGAACTGAAGTCAGAAATAAAAAAAGAAATATCCTCACTTGTTCGAATAATCTCGAGGACAAAACTAAAACAAGGTGGGGAGGATGTAACACCTGCCATGAAAAAGTCCGAAATTTGCCTAAGGTATGAACCACAAGGACTATAAGTGTAATTATACCAAAGATCAAGGACCAAAAAGTAGAAAACATGCAGTTCAAACGGTAACGGACCGTCACAGACGGTAACGGTCCGTTAAGGGTCGAACACGCGGACAATGATGGCTTGCCACGTGTCCAGTGACTAATGGGCAATTTCTGACGCGTGGAAACCCTATGACGGACCGTCACGCCTGATAACGGTCCGTCACAGCCGCAAAACTCTGAGGGTACGCCACGCATCACTTCGTAACGGACCGTCACGCCGCAAAGTGACTAGAGGGTGACGCGTGTCTTGTGACTACGCAAACCCTAAACTGGTGACGGACCGTCATCACCCGTAACGGTCCGTCACGGGTCCAGAATTTGCCTTATAAATAGTTGGACGAGTTCATTCAATTTTCTCACAACAAAATCGATCATCACTCTCAAAACTCGTTCCAGGTGATCCATAGGACGATCTCGACAATTCTGGTCTAAATCCCGCTCGTTTTAGCGCCCGGTTTAAGAAGAAACGCTCGTAGAGGTACCGATACGTTAGAAAAACCAAGCTAAGAGGCTGATTCTATAATTTCCAACTTAGAGGATCATTCCTATAATCAAGGTGGATACTTTATCTATTTTAAAACTTGTGTCAAACATTTACATTTACGAAAATGGCCAAATAAAGGTTAAGAGAATAATGCTCAACGTTCTTCTACGAACAAAGCATTCATGCCATAGGTATGCGTAAAACTTGCAAGGGATACACAGGTCTCGGGTGAAAGTCCCGGATTACAGCTGGTACTTATCTTACAATAATTTCGGAGGCATAGACCTGGCCATTGTTATAAGGCATGATACCAGTGTATATAGTGGTGTATATGATCAGGAGATAAGAGCGTGCTGAATGTGTAGATTGAACACGAAAGTTGTGATTATGAAATTAATACTTGTGTTGTGCCAAATGATTTTACTGTCAAGATAATTGTATTCACCAGCGTTCGCGCTGGCATTTTATTTTCAAAATATTTTCAGGAAATGAATAAAATGTAAAGGAAAAGGGGATATGGGCAGACAAAGGATCTGACCCATGAAATGAGAATTAAAAAGGATGAAATGCATGTTAGAATCTTAGGCCTCAAGCATAGATAATCCTGAAAAGAAGAAAAAGGAGATAGAACCAAGTGACTGATCAACCTTGGATAGTACTATTTTCAGTTGCTTGAAACTTGTCCATAAGAGACAAGGAATGTATTTGATTTCAAACTCCGTTTTGTAATCAATTGAAAAGGGTATTTAAATCCCTATGTTATGAAATAAATACAAGGCTTTTGTTTTCCAACTGAGTCTTGATATTTACCTATACAACCCTCGAGGTTGAAACAAATGATTAACGATCCTTGTGAAAAAGACTTCCGTTGCATTTTATAAAAACTCTGAAAACAAAACAGGTACCAATCGAGCTCGCACATGTCCAGGGGGTGCCTGAGACGGGGTGTGACAGAAAGAGGAACAGAAGAACGAGAAGATCTTCTGAGCTCTAGAGGAGGAGAAACAGGAGGAGGAGAAGAATCAACTTCAGGAGCAACAGAAGAAGATGAAGGAACAACAACTGGATCCGCCTCCTCAAACAGATTGTAACATCCATGATTTCTGTGTGTGCTTTGATTTGTGCAATGATAACATTCTAGTTCAATACATTGTGAAACCCTAACCATGATTACTAGTGATTCGATTTCAGATTTCATTCATGCAATTACAAGTTTTAGAGTTGTAATAATCACACACACACACACACATATATATATATATATACCTTGCTAGACCAATTAATCCAAGATGTAACCCATGGACTTTGACCTTGGAATCTCACTCCTTGTTTGATATATATATATATATATATATACATGCATACATAAAGATATAAATGTTATCATTTATGAAATATAAGTATATAAATGTATCTAGGTATATATTTGAAATTATAAATCAAAATGGTTTCCAAACAAAGGCTTATATTTGACCCCTTAAAATAAACCCTCATAAATCTGTTTAAAATTAAACCTAAAGGTGCTTAGTTTTTATAAATTTTATAAAAATAAAAGTTAGTTATATTTAATAATGATTTTAAATCAATTAGGGTGGTTAAACCCCCATTCATTCGCATTTGAACCCCCACACAAGGCAAATGAACCCCCAATTTGAACCCACATCTTCCAATTTGCACTTGAACTTGACCTTGACCCCCTCCCCCTCCCGTCAGTTGACTTTCAAAGTCAACAAACCACCAATCCGGGTTCAAAATCGATCCATTTAGGGTTGATTATGACTACAATCCATGCGAGACGGTTACACGACAAGAATCAAAGGCATATGTTGAACTAATTCAAGTGAAATCGATGCTTGAATCCAATTTCGAACCCCACCTGTCACACCCCGACCGATGGCGGAATCATCGAGGCGGACAATGTGATGATTGTTCAAAAGCACATGATAACTAAAGGTTGCATAATTCATTAATTTAATTTAAAGACAACAAGTTCCAAATACAATACATTTCAAATAACCTAGTCTAGTTCAAAACATTAATTTATTTAACTAGGTCCATAGTTCCTAAGTGGAGAGATCTTCGGCAAGCAGTCACATATCCAAACCTGAAACATTATTTAAATCAAGTGTCAACTAAAAAGTTGGTGAGTACATAGGTTTAGTATTTCCTGTAAATAGTAGTTGTAAATCGTTTTGCAACTCATTGTTTATATTGTTAAACATAGTATATGATGTACCATTTATTTAATCACAATTCAAACCGAGTTTGACACGCTTGAACAGAGCACAACAGCTAAGTCCGGTATGCTTGAATATAGTTACCCACTATATCCGGTATGATTGAATATAACACGCGGTTATATCCGAGTATGCAGTAATAAACACCCTAACCGGGTGGGCTGGTCAGGCACAATAGATCTATCAATATTACAGTTGGTTGTCTTGTGTTTAAATGTATGTACATCCAAAGAATAAGCATATAGTCTCATGTATAACACGTATAAACAGTGTGAGTAGCATGTATAATGTTTCACCCCAAAACTTATAAAAATGTAAAATAGGGGCTATGTAACTCACCTTGCAAGCGGGTATTTTTCCACGCGTGTAGGTGATAAGTATGTGGAAGCCTAAGCACGATGATACCCTATGTAGACAAATGGGTATTATTGTATGCGTATAGGTGTGTATTTGTATTTAAATGTATATAGGCTCTAACATAATTTTCTTTAATATTTATTTGTATAAAGTATAGAAATAGAATGATAATGGGTTTTTTTTTGTAAAACTTTAACTTATAAGGATATATGTATATATATTGTTTTAAACAAGTATTATTATATTCAATGTATTTATATAATAATAACAAAATAAAAGAAAAGTCTTTATTTATTTAAACAAGTTCATTAAAAATATAATGCTAGGTTCATATAAAAATAATGAGACATTTTATATATTTAATGTATTTTAATAAGTTTATAAAAATGTTACAAGACTTATGAAAATATGGGACATTTCATATATCCAATGTATTTTTAATAAGTTTATAAAAATGTTACAAGACTTATAAAAATATGGGACATTTTATATATCAAATGTATTTTAATAATTTTATAAAAAATGTTACAAGATTTATAAAAATAAAGGATATTTTATATATTAAATGTATTTTAATAATTTTATAAAAATATTATATATAAAAGAATGGGATGGTTTATAAAAAAAAAATATATAGTTTAATCGATTTTTTTTTTTTAAAATAAACGAACACGTAAACCAACTCGTTTTAGTATTTATTGTATCAAAATGGTATTAAAATAAGTTAATATAATTAAATAGAATAAAAAAAATGAAAACAGAATAAAAATGGGGTTGGGCCGGAGGCCAGCAGGCTCGAACCCGCGACCTCTAACTCGCACACACACACGCATAACCAGCCGGGCTACTGCCCATCGCTGGTTATGTGCGTGTTGGTTAATTGATATACACAACTTAGAAGTTGGTCGCTGGTCCTCGGCAATCCGGCAATCGCGTCCGAGGACTCGGGTTTGCTCGGCAATCCTCGTGCGAATGCCGCGATTTTGAGTTGGATTGTTTGCCAAAGGGTAACAGAAGGTAATCGAATGGATTTGAGGTACCTATTTGGTCGCGAAGGGCCTGGTCGGCAGAAACTTAAGCCCGAAGATGTCACAAGTAGGAATCGACTTCTGGATGGAATTAGGCTTCGAAACCTTGGTTGCAGCTTCACTTAGTAACGACGAAAGTGATGGAGTCTTCAATTTGGTGTGAGAGTGTGTGGAAAGAGGGTAACCAGTTCGTGCAGGGCCGACCATGGCCATTTATAGTCGGGCTCGATCCTGATAATGAGGCAAGCAATTGAGCATGCCCCGACACTCGTCTGGACGAGACGAAACTGTCGAGACCACTTGCAGGCGTGGAGGTTGACTGTCGGGGCCGTATTAGAGGCGTGAACTTTCGGCTATGAACACGATAAGACGATTGGGATGATGGGGAGACAAATTGGTCGAGGGGTATTGATCGCGTGGGGGAGACGAAGCCAGAGAAGCCTTTTTCGGCTGTTGAGGTGCAGGGGACAGCCCTGTAGGGGTGTTCGCCGGAGAAAGCTTTGGACCGCCGGACCATGGTTGGGGGTGATCGGAAACACGATTTGGGACTTGGCAGATTTAGTCCCTGAAGTTTGGTTTTGTTTTAATTCGACCCCTGAGATAATTACGGGTGAATCCTTATAGTTTGATTTGTACAGGAATGGCCCCTCAACAGATTTTAGTTTTAAAACCTTTTAGTTTGTTTAATTACAATACAACCCCTGAACTTTTATTTAAATAAATTAATTTAATTTCTTTTAAATCAAATTAATTTAAAAATGTTTTATAAACTTATTTTATTATTATTTAAATAATAATTTTTTTTATAAAAGTTATTAATCCTATTAAAATGTGTTATTTTATTAAACATGCAACTTTTTAAATGTAGGTTTTTTTTTTATATAAAATTTTATATAAGTTTAAAACTTATAAAATTTTAATTATTTTAAATCCATAAAATAAAATAAAAATAAAGTATATATATTTTGTACAAAATTAACTAAAAACATTTGCATTTCATTAAATAGAACAATGATTACATGATATGTATTACAAAAGCGTAAATAAAAATCCGGGATGTCACAGTCTCCCCATGTTAAAGGAATTTCGCCCCGAAATTCAACTAGTGGAGGCTATGAAAAGAGATGCGGATACTTGGTCTTCATGTGGTCTTCACGTTCCCAAGTGAACTCGGGTCCACGTTTAGACTCCCAACGGACCTTGACAATGGGGATGCGGCTACGCTTGAGTTTCTTGACTTCTCGGTCCATGATTTCCACTGGTTTCTCAACAAAGTGCATCCTCTCATCAATACGCACTTCATCAAGAGGGATGTGGAGATTCTCGTCGGCTAGGCACTTTTTCAAATTAGATACATGGAAAGTCGGATGAACGTTGATGAGTTCGGAAGGAAGATCGAGTTTGTAGGCCACTTTTCCTACCCTTTCGAGTATCTTGAAGGGACCCACATATCGAGGTGCAAGTTTTTCTTTCTTTCCAAATCGGACTACGCCCTTCCAAGGTGATACCTTTAGGAGAACCATATCCCCTACTTGAAATTCCAAGGGTTTTCGTCTTTTATCGGCATAGCTCTTTTGTCGACTCCTTGCTACTCGAATGTTGTCACGAATAAGAAAAATTTTATCGGTGGTTTCTTGGATAAGCTCGGGACCGGTGATTTGTGCTTCACCAATTTCGTTCCAACAAATCGGTGAACGACATTTCCGTCCATAAAGAGCTTCAAACGGTGCCATGTTAATACTTGTGTGGTAGCTGTTGTTGTAGGAAAATTCGATCAGTGGTAGGTGAGAATTCCAATTGCCACCAAAGTCGATAACACAAGCTCTAAGCATATCCTCGAGAGTTTGGATTGTTCGTTCGGTTTGTCCATCAGTTTGAGGATGGTAAGCCGTACTCAAATCCAAACGAGTACCAAGTGCTGATTGCAATGATTGCCAAAATCGGGAAGTAAAACGCGAATCACGATCGGAGATGATGTTCAAAGGGATTCCGTGACGACTTACGATCTCATCAATGTAGACCCGAGCCAATTTCTCAACTCGATAGTCCTCACGAATGGGCAAGAAATGAGCAGACTTTGTAAGTCGATCGATAATAACCCAGATACTATCGTGCCCACTAGAAGTGCGTGGAAGTTTGGTGATGAAGTCCATAGCAAGGTTCTCCCACTTCCACACGGGAATTTCAGGTTGTTCGAGGAGTCCGGAAGGCTTTTGATGTTCGGCCTTCACTTTAGAACAAGTTAGGCATTTTGCCACAAAGAGGGCAATATCCTTTTTCATGCCGGGCCACCAATATTGCTGACGGAGACCCATGTACATCTTATCAGCTCCGGGATGTACCGAATATCGAGTTTTGTGGGCCTCGTTCATCAAAAATATACGAAGATCGTCGCGATCGGGAACCCAGATACGGTCCAAGTAATACAATAGGCCGTTGGCTTTGGTTTCTAACAAGAGTTCTACACCACATGCCATTTCTTGATACATGTTTCCCTCGGTAACCGAGGTGTGTTGTGCTTTGAGAATACGGGCTTGGATATCGTTATGAATATAAGCACTATGAAGCATGATATGTTCTTTACGACTCAAGGCGTCGGCTACAACGTTTGCTTTGCCGGGGTGGTAGCGGATCTCGCAGTCGTAGTCGTTTAGAAGTTCAACCCATCGTCGTTGCCTCATATTAAGTTCCTTTTGATTGAATATATGTTGGAGACTTTTGTGGTCGGTGAAAACCACGCATTTGGTGCCATAAAGATAGTGTCTCCAAATTTTCAAGGCGAAAACGACAGCACCAAGCTCGAGATCATGGGTCGTATAGTTCTTCTCATGGATTTTGAGTTGACGTGATGCGTATGCAATTACTTGGCCACGTTGCATTAGAACACAACCAAGACCTTGGTTGGATGCATCACAATAAACGACAAAGTCGTCATTACCACTAGGAAGAGTTAGTATAGGAGCATTGCAGAGCTTGTGCTTGAGAGTTTGAAAAGCTTCCTCTTGCTTGGGTCCCCACTCGTAAGATTTACCTTTATGAGTCAAGGCAGTGAGTGGAACCGCAATCTTGGAGAAATTTGAGATGAAGCGACGGTAGTAACCTGCTAGTCCAAGGAAGGAACGAATCTCGGTAGGAGTCTTAGGAGTACTCCAATTCTTTACCGCTTCGATTTTTACCGGGTCCACATGAATTCCCTTATCGTTGACTATGTGTCCCAAAAATTGAACTTCCTTTAGCCAGAATTCACACTTGGAGAACTTGGCGTATAGTTGTTCTTTCTTCAAGAGTTCCAGAATCAAACGAAGATGTTGTTCATGCTCTGCTTTCGTTTTAGAATAGATGAGAATGTCGTCAATGAAAACGATCACGAACTTGTCCAAATAAGGTTTGCACACACGGTTCATGAGGTCCATGAAGACCGCAGGTGCATTAGTCAAACCGAATGGCATGACCATGAACTCGTAGTGACCATATCTAGTCCGAAAGGCCGTCTTTGGAATGTCTTCATCGAGAACACGAAGTTGATGGTACCCGGAACGAAGGTCAATCTTGGAAAAACATGTTGAACCTTGAAGTTGATCGAAAAGATCGTCGATACGGGGTAAAGGATAACGGTTCTTTATTGTAAGCTTGTTGAGTTCACGATAATCAATGCACATTCGAAACGATCCATCCTTTTTCTTTACGAACAGCACGGGAGCACCCCAAGGTGAATGGCTCGGGCGGATGAATCCTTTGGATGAGAGTTCTTGTAATTGACTTGCGAGTTCTTGCATTTCGGAAGGTGCAAGACGATAGGGGGCTTTTGCCACGGGAGTTGCCCCGGGCACAAGGTCGATACGAAACTCCACTTGTCTAGTGGGAGGAAGACCAGGTAAATCCTCGGGGAATACCTCGGGAAAATCTCGGATGATTGGAATGTCTTGCAATTTCTTACCCTTGTCCTTTGTGTCAACTATGTGGGCCAAGAATGCAACGTACTTTTTCCGCAAGTACTTTTGTGCCAATGTGCAAGACATGATTTGAAGACCGCGACACGGTTTTTCACCGAAAATAACTAACGTGTCGCCCGAAGGGAGAGGTATACGAATGCACTTTTCGTAGCAAATAACCTCGGCATGGTGCTTGGATAACCAATCCATGCCAATTATAATATCAAAGCTTCCCAATTGCATTGGAAGGAGATCAACAGAGAATTCGTGATTATTAAGCTCGAGATTGCAGTTGCGGATAACAGAGTTTATAGCAATAGATTTCCCATTTGCTATCTCCACGGAATAAGGATTGTCAAGTTTCGTTCTTTGTTTAGCAAGTTGAGATTCAAAGGTAAGAGACACGAAACTCCTATCGGCACCAGTATCAAATAAAATGGATGCATAATGATTGTTTACGAGAAACGTACCGTTTATCACGTCGTTGTTTGCTTGAGCCTCATTGGCGTTTATGTTAAACGCTCGTCCTTGAGGACCACCTTGGTGATGAAGTTTTGGGCATCGGTCACGGAAGTGGTTTGGGTCTCCACATTCGTAACATGCCCGACCATTGAGAAGTGCCGGATAGTTTGGACGGTTGGCTGGAGCAGCTTGATGGACGGGAGGACGGATACGGCAGGTAGTGACCACATGTCCATATCGCCCGCAGCTTGAGCACAATCGGCATGGTAGATTGGCAGGATGATGGTACTTGCAGGTCTGGCATTGGGGATTCGGGCCCTGATAAATTTTCGGGTTTTGACCCAAAGGGGCCGCTTGAATAGCAGGTACAGCGGGAGTTACGGCTGCGAAGTTTCGACCCTTACGTTTCTTGTTGCGGTTAGAAGACTCGGGTTTCACATCTTTGACTGCCGCAAGAGTAGACACAACCTTCTTGGAACCCTTTCTTGTTAAGGTTCCGGCTTTGACATGGTTGTCGGATAATGTAGCAGATAGGCGGATAGCAGCTTCAAGAGTAGGAGGATTGCTTCCTAGCACAGCATCTTGAATTTGCATAGGCAGGCCGCCTATGTACTTTTCAATTCCCCGAGCAAGGGGAGTGACCATATGAGGTACTAGTAGACTCAGCTCATGAAACCGGGTGGTGTAAGCCAGATTGTCCCCGCTGTCTTGGGCAAGATCCCAAAACTCAGTCTCAAGTTTCCTCATTTCATTCCGAGGACAGAATTCATCAGTCATGGCTTTCTTCAGATCATCCCATGATAAGGATGTAGCAACCTCAATACCACGAGTGCGTTTCTCACCGTTCCACCAGGTGAGGGCTCTTTTTTGAAGTACACTTGTAGCATAGCGGACCCGAAGATTGTCGGGACAGTCACTGTTTAGGAATGTGCTTTCCATGCTTTCAAACCATTGCAGTAGGCCGGTAGCACCTTCAGTCCCGAAGAATTTTGTAGGATTGCACGAGTTAAAGTGCTTAAACGTGCATTGAGGCGGGTTATTACCCCCGTTTCCTTGGATGTTGTGAGACCCATCACTGTTGTTATTAGCTTGGGTCATTTGCCCCACCAGCTGGGCAAGAAGAGTAGCAAGATCCGGGTTGGAGGTGCTAGAGTTTGCACGTCGAGGAGGCATTCTAACACCATAAGAAAAGACAAGGATATTTTAGATAAGACGGATAAATATGAGTTATAGCGGGAAATAATGTAAGCAGAAATAGAGATTTATCATGACGCGTGCTAGTGCATGTTCATTTATTCTGAGTTGATAGGGGAAACTAAGTCATCTTTTCCGGGTAGGACATGATGTTATAGATCATTATTTGCGTAATAGGAATTGCCGGGACTTGCATGCACTACAAATCGTTATTACGTGTGCACCCGCAACAATGATTTGCTTTGCATGTTCGTCTAGTTCTTCCTATCTTGCTATAATGTCCCCAAATTTTGAGTTTAAGTTCGGATCGTATCCTTGCGAATACATTGACTTATTAACGTTAAATAATTCCTCAAAACTTTCAAAGAGACATGCTTTAGCCTATAGGTAAACACTCACTTCAGGAATTCCCAGGAAAGCATACGGGTCCGTTTATTTGGATTTATACGAAATGCTTTCCTAGACAGAAAACCCAATGTACAGGTGTCACCCTTCCAGATTGCACGTGTCCTTTACTGGTTTCAAGAAGTTAAGTCGTTGACGAGATTTTAAGATTTTAGTAGAATTGAGAGTTTATGTGTATAAAATGTGTAGAAATGTTGCAATTTATAAGGATGAGGAGAGAGTATGGACAACGATAAGTAGTGTATTTGTTTGCATAAGTTTGCTTGTCAAATGTGTATGTAAAGTATGTATCATGTATCAAAGTCTTGTATGTATGTGTATAAGTCTCATGTACCAAACTCGGGAAAATTCAGACAATTCCTAACTACAAATAATTCACATAGCAATTAATCATTTAGCACATATCACATAAAAGGGGAGTCCTAGGGTTATAGTCTAGGTCATTGTGTCTAATAACCTAATTCCCTATAACCATGGCTCTGATACCAATCTGTCACACCCCGACCGATGGCGGAATCATCGAGGCGGACAATGTGATGATTGTTCAAAAGCACATGATAACTAAAGGTTGCATAATTCATTAATTTAATTTAAAGACAACAAGTTCCAAATACAATACATTTCAAATAACCTAGTCTAGTTCAAAACATTAATTTATTTAACTAGGTCCATAGTTCCTAAGTGGAGAGATCTTCGGCAAGCAGTCACATATCCAAACCTGAAACATTATTTAAATCAAGTGTCAACTAAAAAGTTGGTGAGTACATAGGTTTAGTATTTCCTGTAAATAGTAGTTGTAAATCGTTTTGCAACTCATTGTTTATATTGTTAAACATAGTATATGATGTACCATTTATTTAATCACAATTCAAACCGAGTTTGACACGCTTGAACAGAGCACAACAGCTAAGTCCGGTATGCTTGAATATAGTTACCCACTATATCCGGTATGATTGAATATAACACGCGGTTATATCCGAGTATGCAGTAATAAACACCCTAACCGGGTGGGCTGGTCAGGCACAATAGATCTATCAATATTACAGTTGGTTGTCTTGTGTTTAAATGTATGTACATCCAAAGAATAAGCATATAGTCTCATGTATAACACGTATAAACAGTGTGAGTAGCATGTATAATGTTTCACCCCAAAACTTATAAAAATGTAAAATAGGGGCTATGTAACTCACCTTGCAAGCGGGTATTTTTCCACGCGTGTAGGTGATAAGTATGTGGAAGCCTAAGCACGATGATACCCTATGTAGACAAATGGGTATTATTGTATGCGTATAGGTGTGTATTTGTATTTAAATGTATATAGGCTCTAACATAATTTTCTTTAATATTTATTTGTATAAAGTATAGAAATAGAATGATAATGGGTTTTTTTTTGTAAAACTTTAACTTATAAGGATATATGTATATATATTGTTTTAAACAAGTATTATTATATTCAATGTATTTATATAATAATAAAAAAATAAAAGAAAAGTCTTTATTTATTTAAACAAGTTCATTAAAAATATAATGCTAGGTTCATATAAAAATAATGAGACATTTTATATATTTAATGTATTTTAATAAGTTTATAAAAATGTTACAAGACTTATGAAAATATGGGACATTTCATATATCCAATGTATTTTTAATAAGTTTATAAAAATGTTACAAGACTTATAAAAATATGGGACATTTTATATATCAAATGTATTTTAATAATTTTATAAAAAATGTTACAAGATTTATAAAAATAAAGGATATTTTATATATTAAATGTATTTTAATAATTTTATAAAAATATTATATATAAAAGAATGGGATGGTTTATAAAAAAAAATATATAGTTTAATCGATTTTTTTTTTTTAAAATAAACGAACACGTAAACCAACTCGTTTTAGTATTTATTGTATCAAAATGGTATTAAAATAAGTTAATATAATTAAATAGAATAAAAAAAATGAAAACAGAATAAAAATGGGGTTGGGCCGGAGGCCAGCAGGCTCGAACCCGCGACCTCTAACTCGCACACACACACGCATAACCAGCCGGGCTACTGCCCATCGCTGGTTATGTGCGTGTTGGTTAATTGATATACACAACTTAGAAGTTGGTCGCTGGTCCTCGGCAATCCGGCAATCGCGTCCGAGGACTCGGGTTTGCTCGGCAATCCTCGTGCGAATGCCGCGATTTTGAGTTGGATTGTTTGCCAAAGGGTAACAGAAGGTAATCGAATGGATTTGAGGTACCTATTTGGTCGCGAAGGGCCTGGTCGGCAGAAACTTAAGCCCGAAGATGTCACAAGTGGGAATCGACTTCTGGATGGAATTAGGCTTCGAAACCTTGGTTGCAGCTTCACTTAGTAACGACGAAAGTGATGGAGTCTTCAATTTGGTGTGAGAGTGTGTGGAAAGAGGGTAACCAGTTCGTGCAGGGCCGACCATGGCCATTTATAGTCGGGCTCGATCCTGATAATGAGACAAGCAATTGAGCATGCCCCGACACTCGTCTGGACGAGACGAAACTGTCGAGACCACTTGCAGGCGTGGAGGTTGACTGTCGGGGCCGTATTAGAGGCGTGAACTTTCGGCTATGAACACGATAAGACGATTGGGATGATGGGGAGACAAATTGGTCGAGGGGTATTGATCGCGTGGGGGAGACGAAGCCAGAGAAGCCTTTTTCGGCTGTTGAGGTGCAGGGGACAGCCCTGTCGGGGTGTTCGCCGGAGAAAGCTTTGGACCGCCGGACCATGGTTGGGGGTGACCGGAAACACGATTTGGGACTTGGCAGATTTAGTCCCTGAAGTTTGGTTTTGTTTTAATTCGACCCCTGAGATAATTACGGGTGAATCATTGTAGTTTGATTTGTACAGGAATGGCCCCTCAACAGATTTTAGTTTTAAAACCTTTTAGTTTGTTTAATTACAATACAACCCCTGAACTTTTATTTAAATAAATTAATTTAATTTCTTTTAAATCAAATTAATTTAAAAATGTTTTATAAACTTATTTTATTATTATTTAAATAATAATTTTTTTTATAAAAGTTATTAATCCTATTAAAATGTGTTATTTTATTAAACATGCAACTTTTTAAATGTAGGTTTTTTTTTTATATAAAATTTTATATAAGTTTAAAACTTATAAAATTTTAATTATTTTAAATCCATAAAATAAAATAAAAATAAAGTATATATATTTTGTACAAAATTAACTAAAAACATTTGCATTTCATTAAATAGAACAATGATTACATGATATGTATTACAAAAGCGTAAATAAAAATCCGGGATGTCACACCACCCGTCTAGTTTGACTATCCAAGGTCAAACCCAGTTTGATTTCAATTTCAATTTATGGATTTAATCATGTTTAACGGCATCAAAACGTACCTAAACGTCACACGATCGAATTCAAACACCAATGATGAACCAATTTAAACCAAATATGTGACAATCCGAACTTTTAGGTTAACTCCGTTAACTTAAACCTAATTAAACCCAGTTAAACACTAACCTAGTTAACGCAAATTCAAACCTCAGGGACTGATTCTGCCAACTTTGTAAACCTAAATGCTTGAAACTACAGGGACTGAATCTGCCAAGTCCCAAAACTCAATCTGCTGACTTCTCAAAGTCAAAATCAAGTGGATCGTGTTCCTGTTGACTTTTGTAAGTCAAACTCGTAACCTTAAACCCAAATTCAAACTCCATAACTGATTTCTGTTAGAATCAGTAACTGAAAACACATTGAACACCATTAAAGAGCATAATTAGGACTTTAATCATCGTTAATGTGTCGAGTTAAACCCAATTATGGGTATTCAATACATAATCGTCGACTATCATCGCATGTTCATCAAATTCGACCATTTCAATCATCGAGCTCACAAATTAACCACCTGCACACCTTACTCGTACTCCTCTGAACCTGTTACACCATTCAATTTGATCGGAGACGCAGCCGTAGATGCTGGAGAGTAGCAGTTGGAGCCGCAACCGATAATTAGTCGACCTCTACCTTTCTGATATCGTTTCAGGTAAATGGATACGCTATTAGTTTCGTTTCCATCTCTAGATCATAAGCCCTAACCTTTTGGTGGCTTATAACAACGAATTGGTGAGGAACTAATTCTAGGGTTCATCACGAGCACGGGTTAATCGAACTCTACTTTAGAACCTGTTTAAATTCAATTAATCCATATGATTAGCTTCGCAATTAACCACTCTTTGAAAACCCTATGCGAATTTGATCTCATAACATCGAATTTTTCAAGATCTAGTAACTAGGGTTGTTCTTAAAACGATTTGGGGGTTTCGACCCTAACAAACTTATAAATCCAATTAATTTATATACCTAGATTCGAAACCCTCTGCTTGTCTAAAGCCCTATGATTCCAAACATGTTCATTATCAAAATTGATCGAATTGATCTGTGTTCATAACCTAGGGTTTCGGTTCTTGATCCTGCAATTGAACGACCCTAGGCTTGTTGTTTTTCAAATTAAACCCACCCACAGGTTCGTTATGGACTGAATAACAAAACCCCTATGCCTTTGTGTCCTATCGAAATAGAAATCGTCGGATCTGGAATGGTTTTGGGGTTCGGCTCGCGTGGGGGAAGAACTCACTGGAGTTCTTTGTTAAAAGATTTTGAAACCGGGACTTGTTGCGAAACCCTAGCGGGCTGTGATGGTTAAAGCGTTTGACTGTGGGGGAGGAGACCCGGGTTCGAGTCCCTCCACCCCCTTTTCGTTTTTAACTTAGTTTTTATTATATTATTTAATATTAAACCTATCCCTATATTATTATAATAATATATTAATGTGTTTTAGCTCTGAAAACAACCCGTAGGCTCGGGTTTGGTTTTATAACTCATAATTAATATTATTTTCACTTTTAAAAATAATATATTTATATTATTTTCAAACCACGACTTCGTATAAAATAATATGTTTATATTATTTTCAACCCGTGACTCTTATTATAAAATAAAATATATTTATATATTATTTCGCCTCGTTTATAAACCTCGTGTAACGTTTTCAAACTAATAAATAATATAATTATTTATATTATTTACCCACGTTTATATCCTTGAATAAAAATAATATATTTATTATTTTTGCCACGATATTTATTAAATGTGAAATTCTCTAAACTTAAAAATAATATATTAATTTATATTATTTTCTTAAGCCATTATTATAGGCACAAACGAATGAATTTATTTATTTATTTATATTATTCGTAATTAGAGACGTTCGACACGTAACATATTTATCTTCATTATTATATTAAGAAATCCTTATTCCCGTGGACAAGTTCGTCTACTCGTTGATCCTAAGTATGTTCTAGGACATTCAAATCTTCCGTGTCGTCGTCACAAAACCCATTTGTATCCCTAACTATTGTGCTTATAATTTTAGGGCATACGTAAGCAGTTCACAGGCAAACTCTTGTGTTTCCTACTTGCATCCTTGTGTGGTGCTATCTACTACTCGTACACAACTCAGGTGAGTTTCACGGCCCCTTTTTACTCGTTTTCCTGTTGGGAGAGAAACATGTACACAAACCATCATACTTTTACTTGTTTTCCCCGTGGGGGAGATACAGGTACGCAAACAAACATCATTTTACATGTTTTTCCCGTTAGGGGAGAAAACATGACGCAAACTATTCTGATTATGGTACTTCATATGATATCACTGTTGGGGCTAAGCGTATTGCAACTATCATTGAAAGTCCTCACACTCACATCGTACCGTTAATATGGATATTAGCGTGGTAATGTTTAGTAGTACTAATGGTGCTTGACAAGCCCCACCCGCGTTAGTCGCGCTAACTCGATTGGAGGTCGAACGGGTGAAATATTAGCCTAATAACATTAGTCAGAGTTGATAGACCTGGCTGGAGGCAAACAAACAAACTCATGTCAGCTTCGGTTACGAACGCTTTAGCAAGACAGGAACGTAGGTTAGCTACCTATAGATATGCATATTGGAATGTACATAATCTGCAAATGCTTTACTTTGTTATTGAAACCTGTGAACTCACCAACCTTGTGTCGACACTTTTCGTACATGTTTTCTCAGGTTGCTTTGGCACAGGTTGTACACTTAGGACATGCGTGGAGTTCTATGTCATATCATTCATTTCAAACATTTTAAACAGTTTACTTATGTACATCGATTGACGCTTGTTGCGTGTAATTACTTTTGATTTCATATTAGCGTTTACGCTTCCGCATTAACTTTGAACTTTCGTGTTATGACATTTTAAGTCCCATATAGTGTCGTTTGATGTAACTAATGACTGAGATCCTGGTGTGTCACCTTCCAAACGGTAAAACTCCGTTAATGGAATTTGGGGGTGTGACAGATTGGTATCAGAGACATTGGTTATAGAGAACTAGGATTGCATACTAGACTATGACCGCACACATGCATTAGTTACACGACACAGACACTCATACATGATACACATGGTATCCATACATACATTGCATTGCAGGCATGATGACAACATCCATATCACCCTCTTCTGACGAGGAACACGTCATTCTCGTTATATCATCATTCCCGGTGGCGACACTCGGGGAGTCACCAAAACAACATCCACTCCCGTCCGAGGGCAGTAACGCGGAGCCTTCGGAGGAGTCACTCACACCACCATCATCTGCACCTTTGTTACACCATCAGAGTCGAAGATGATACCGGCTTGAGCCTATCGAGGACACAATCAGGGAATGGTGGGTCTTCTCAAGTTCGTGTTGTGGACGACACACAGAACTAGCACATATCTCTTTGGGAGTTGGGATCGTCGGAGGCGAGTCCTTACTATACCCACTAGCAATAATACGCCGTGTGAAGGCAGACTGTTGCACGCATCATTGCAGAATCCATTGACACGTAGATGTCATCACTTTCCCAAGCCGTGGGCTCGTGCTTTGGTCGACATTCTGTTGAAGAAAGATTGACCACAAGGTTGGGAACGCATTGCTCATTGCATACCTAAACTCTATCCTGACTCAGTTGGAAGGACGGCTACTTTGCCTCTTCCAGTAACACATTCATGAACTAGTTCTTCTCATCGAAGCCACATTTCATGTACATATTTGTTTCATGTGCATGTTCCCATCTACAATCCACTGGATTGGACTCTCGTATTATGTTCCAACTCGAGTACTCAGCAATACAAACTAAAGGACATTTTGACATTAGACAGGGAGAACTAGGGTGAGCATGCAAAGCAAATTATCATTACGGGTGCACACGTAATAGTAACTTGAGGTGCATGTAAGTCCTGGTGAAACCTAGTGTATGGATAAATGGTCCTAATCAGTGATCTACAAACTTAAACTTCCACTGTCAGTAGAAGTCCTTGTAACCCGCTCAACGACGAGTTGGTATCATTAAACCTGTTCAACAGTTGATAGACGCGACTCTCATGTTGAAGGTATTTACGAACACACTGAACTATCATCCGTAGAACCCATTATTTTATATCACTCATGGAAGAGCCTTAGTGAACTTAAGACTCTCATCCAAACGTG
This sequence comes from Smallanthus sonchifolius, assembly GCA_023525975.1. NCBI lineage: Eukaryota > Viridiplantae > Streptophyta > Magnoliopsida > Asterales > Asteraceae > Smallanthus > Smallanthus sonchifolius. The sequence goes on along the minus strand of CM042028.1, from coordinate 11,149,817 downwards.
ATCTCAGAAACCAACTCGATTGAAACTCTGGTAGAACCTCATGACAAAACCCATCAACTCCAAGTATGTAAGCGGAATTAGAAGAATTCTTTTGCTGCTAACAAGTTATTCCTTAAACTCCAGCAATAAATTCCAGTTGAACCTATTACCTTATCCTATGACTAATCCTTGGTCTAATTTGATTTATACCCCAGCATATCCAGTTATCCCAATGGCATTGGAAAACGGGGATTTAATCTAACTGACCATCAGTTGAACGCGATTACTTAAACAGGCATCCCATCCCTTGTACTCCGGGAAATCTATATCCCCTTAAAATTTTCCTACATGTGAAGCTCTTCCCTTAGCCTTTGCATTGACCGATGTAACATCCATGTTTTTTAAGCCATAAATTTTCTTTTGTCATTTTATTTTATAAACACTTGAAGTCCCATACTTATTCAAACTTAATATGTTACAGAAATTATTATTTTAGCATACAAAATTCCCACTTACATATTATTTCTTTACTATATATAACACATGTATATATATTTATATAAGCAAACATTTGCAAACATATGAGTTTTAAACTACGCTTTTCTTTTTTACATCTTTTAAATATGCATACATAGTTATTTACAAATATAAATATGTATATTTGACTTTATTGGGTAAATCATTATTACAAATTTTGATTTCATAAAAATGGGACTTTTGTAAAGTACACATACATACATTTTGAGTAAGTTAATCCAAATATAAAGGACTTAGTATTTTACAATATATATATACATAAAATGGATGTTTTTATAGAAAATACACATGTAAAAATATGGTGACATTCAAAACTTATTCATTTGTAAAATTTATAAAGAATTGAAGATATAATCTATCTAATTAGAAAAAGAAATGAGTTTAAACCCATAATGGTGTTTGAACCCCTCTCAATCATCTGAACTTTAATTTGAGCCCCCATGTTGAACCCTTTTTTTTTCTCTGAACCTTGAAACCTCAGGAAAACACAACTTTGACTTCAAAAGTCAAAGCTCGAAATTTGCCTTTCAATCCTTCCAAATCCGCTAATCAACCCTTCCAAATCTATCCTAAATCAATCTCAATCGTATAGGAACAAGCAATCAAACGTTTATTTGACAAATCATTACCAAAACTGAGTTCATTGGAGATTATCAAGGGTCACGGCTGTGGGTTTCAATAAACCCGTAATTCGAGCCTCAAATCCCTCAATCTCGTTCGGTTGGCAGCTGTAAAACGCGTTTCAAAACATCTATTAGCATTCTATAATACTGATTTCACTCGTAAATCCCAAAGGGGCGACTCAAATCCGCTGTTCTCTTTCCCTGTTACGATCGACGCAAGGAGAGGACCTTCGGACCTCAATCTCTTGGCGATTAATAGTATTTCTACGAGGAACCAACTCCAGGTAATCGTTCCTCTCCAAATCACACTACACCTGTTCTCAAAAATCGATTAGGGTTGGGTTGGGGAACTCTGTTTGCGACTGAGTTATATGGGGAAGAAGGCTCTTGGGACTGATTGATAAAACTTAAATGTTTCTAATTCTTACCATGGCATTAGCCTATGTCCACTGCTTAACACCCTTTACCCCCACACTTGAGGTCGCAGGTTCTAGCCCTGTAGACCACTTTTTTTTTCTGTTTTGTTTTCTCTTTTCTTGTTTAGCACTATCACACATTCACACACACACACACACATATATATATATATATACAAACACTAACAATTTTATAAACTTCAAGAATAAACAAAGATTTGATTTTTATAAACTATGGTGTCTTTATGTGTAATATTATTTCCTTTGATCGCAAAATTTAACAATTTTATTACTTTGGAAATAGTAGTGTTATTTTTATTATGTTTTATACAGGTAATAGTATGATTTTATTACTAGTGTATAATGAAATTACAAATAACATGATTTTTACAAATTCATTTGTAAATTGACCATTTTAATTTTAAGTACATATTATTTCGTTCCCACTAAATATATTTCAAAAACATGACAAACATTAATTTATTGTCATTTTATATATAACTTTTTAAAATTATAAAATGGTCATATTTTGTAACGTCGAAAGTTATTAATAAAAAGGGGTATAATTATGTTAGTAACCTAAACCTTTAAAACGACATGTTATTTATAATACGATTTTATTAGTGTTACCAATTTTAATAATTGTTTTATTAGTATATCTATCACGTTATTACGTTTACAAATAATAGTAATATTACAATTCGCATAACTAATTTATTTATTTCAAATCATATCCTTATAAATATCATATAATATATTATATAATATTCGTAATGATGACCTATTTAATGCCTATTTTTAAGCACTTTTGGCATTGCCTTAAAAATATTGTAGTTATTATATTTTTACAAATAATACTTGTTATTGACACCTAAATCCCTTTTACAAATAAAATCTATAAAACATTACTTCATATAGCTTGATTTATACAATGCGAATCGTTAATATTTTTTTCGTCCGTTAATTCGTATCTTTAATATTCTCCCATTCGTTCATTCATTCCAAATCCTAAAGTCCACATCATTCCGTTCTTATTCATTTTAATCACTCATGCATATTAAATGCCATGTTTTATTTAACTTAGGGCATCCTTATCTCTCATTACTACAAGTTACATGATCAACCCTCTACTATTTAAGGTGAGTTTACATAGCCCCTTTTTACATTTTTCATATTTTGGGGTGGAACATGAGTTTCAATTATACAATGTTACAAATTACACAATACAATTCCACCCTACATTCATGAGTACAAATTTGAGCCTTATGTTTGAGTACTAGGTGTGTAAACTACTTTGTGTGCAATTTACATGTGCAATCATTAACTATACAAGCCGACGGTTAACAATGATAGATCTATTGAGTCTGACAAACCCATCCAGGTAGGGTGATTGTTACCGACAACACATTTTGGTTTTTGCATGCTAGTTACAAATGTTTGATTGTACAATTTGGTTTCACAATAGTAACTCTTCATATTTTCCTTATTAACCATGATTTGTATGGATTGTATGCACACAACATAATGATACTATTTAGAGTCAAACCTATGTATGCTCACCAACTTTTTAGTTGACTTTGTTTTAACCATGTTTCAGGTACGAATGTTTGAGATTGATCAAGTTTGCTACACTTAAGTTGTGGACCTAGATAATAAAGGAACTTGTTATGTATTTTGAGTTTCATGTACTTTGTTGGACGTTTGTTTGGTTTAAATTTAATGTGATGATTTAATATATTATAACTTAGTCAACCATGTGCTCATGAACAGTCTCCATGACCTGCCCCGACGTTTTCGCCGTCGGTTGGGGTGTGACAGATTGGTATCAGAGCCTTGGTTATAGGGAATTAGGTTATTAGACACACATGACCTAGACTATAACCTTAGGACACCCATCTTATGCCATGCTCTATGTTACATGGTATTTGCTACATTACTAAATGCTACATGCTTAATACTTTGTGTGATTATCTTACATGATTTTCTAAGTATTACATCGCATGATACAATACATGATAGTCTATGTACTACACTACTTGACATTGCTATATACGTGCTACATATTTGATTCCATTAAGTGTTATCCTAAGTTTTACCACACACTTTCCCATACCTAAAGTCTTTATACACCCTCATCCTTACACACTATGTCACCATCATCCTTTGTGGACAAAACTTAAACCATTGGGCCTAATGCCCATTAATAAGAAACTAAAGAGCCCACTTACCCTTCAAAAAGAGGAAGCCTGCCGGAGTAAACAAACCTCACCTTTGGGCCTCAATGCCCGGCCCATAATGATTCTCATCATGACCATGAGCCCAAATGATAGTGGTATTGGTACATGATGGCTGGAAGGGTGTGTGTAGACCCATTAGAGATTCTGGCTAAGGAAGGACCGGGTATTTAAGTGTGTCCCCTGTGACCCACCCCTATTTCCTGGGAATTCACTTCATGGGTACACTACTTATAGGTTAAGTGTTACTCCTAAAATACTAGTGTGAGGACTCGGTGTCGTGACTAGTCAAACTCTGAACTCATGAAAACTCCTATATTTAACACTTAGTATATATATTTTTTATATACACCGCTTACAATCTTTTCCCTTTTCCTGCTAGACATGGACTCCTACTCTCCTCCCTCCCCGGTATACTATCCCGGAACAGAGTCTGAACAGGAAGAAAACATGGGATCGCCAGACTACCGATCACCAACACCCCCAGCTGCTAGAGCAAGGTTTGACATAAGAGCAGACTGGATTAGGAACACTGGGCCAAGACTTCGAGCATCTGGATCACCTCCATCAAGAAACCCGTATCAGGCACCCCATATACACAACCAGTTACCACCCCCTATTTGAGACCCCTACCTAGCACCTGAACCATATCACCCTAACCCAAGGGCAAGGCAAGCCATGGCACCCACTAGTGCTATGGGAGTCCCATTTGATGCCATCCACCAGTACGTGAGAACCTCAGAATTTGTGAGACAAGGGATGGAGCACGGGATAAGACACGACCTGCTGGGTCAGAGAATTGACAGCCTAGTGGATCAAGTGTGGTGCCAAGAGGAGAAAATTGCAAGCCTGGAAGAAGACATGGAGATACTTGATGCACTCGTGGAAGCAGCTAGAGCTGAGGCCCGGTTTGCTATCCAAGTGACCATAGCAATGTTCGTCTTGGTGCTCATCTGTTTCCTTGTTGAGAGCTACCTGAGACGCTAGCTGGATTGTTCTGCTTTTGTCTTTAAATTCTCATTTGAAACCGTTACCTTATGTTTGGATTAAGCTTTTGACATTTTATCATTTAATGCTAAGTTTTATTTTACAACTTTAATACCATTACTCGTTGATTTAATATCACCGTCATATTTTCATCAAGATCACCCAAACATCACCTTCTCATTCATTGCAAATTAGTACGCGTACCTAAGCCTCCCTTGCAAACTAACCATTTGAACAACATCGTCATTTTGCTCAAGCAAAGCATCTATCAAACACTTAGTTCATAAATATTATTTGGAATATAAATTTTCAACAAACCCTTTTACTTTGTAAGAAAATTTAAATACGACTCGTTTTATAAAACATTGTTTAAATAAATTATGACTTTTGCTTCATTAAATATTATTATCAAACCTTGGCTTAATTACTAAATAATCTAGCCATTATTTTTCCTTTGTAACATTTCCGTTATGATAGTTAAAATTTAATAAAAAGGTTTTCCTATAAATTATCAATTTATTTAGATTATTCAACTCATTAGTTTTACCATCTTATTTATCTACAAACAAGAATAAATTACAATTACTTATTTATTTACAAACAAAATCAGTTATTCGTAAGCACATTACTCAGAATATTTTCAGGACCTCCTCGCTATCTTGCACCTTCGGTAATGTATGAGACTACTTGCCACTTCCAAAGAGATGAATCATTTCGCGTAGACGTTAACCATCCATATAAACCTCAACAATATTTAAAAAGTTGAAACCCAACTACCCCCATTATACATGAACACCAAACAACACGCTTGTCCGCAACACTCGATCAACTACAAAATTCATTAGTTTACGTCACTCATGAGATTCAATAACTTACGTATGAACGCTCACAAAATACATAATACCAGATTGAGCACATGAAATTTAGTTGTTTGTAAAATACATAATTGAACACATGAAACTTAGTTGTTCACATTATAGAAGATTTATTGCATGATACATGTTGTTCGTAATATACATGATACTGGACTGGTCACATAGTACATAAAACTTAGTCGATTCACAATATACATGATATAATATTGATTACATGATACATGAAACTTAGTTGTTCACGATACGCATGATACTCAATTGTTTACATTATACATGAAAACTTGTTTGTTTATAAAATACATAAATACTAAATTGTTCACCTTATACATAAAAACTCATTTGTTTACTATATAAATGGTACTAAACTATTCATAATATTCATGAAACCTATTTGCTTACGATGTGCATAACACTATATCATACATGGAACTTGAATACATTATACATGGAACTAAATTGTCTACAAATTGTTGCAATTGATTAATCACATTATATGCAAGGCATGCTCATAAACACTTTGAAGCTACTCGGGGTTTGACGTATTCTTGTGCAAACACGAGGAAGCTATAACACTTTGAAACTACTCGGGGTTTGACGTACTCTTGTTCAAACACGAGGAAACCCTGGAACTCTAAGTTATGCCACGTTATTACTTTTAGTTTTCTGCTTGACCTTACTATATAGGGACACAGTTGCTTACTAGCAACTCATACGTGAACACAATAGACATGAACCAAGTAATGTAGTGCCCTTTCTTGACCCGCACACAACGGAAGTATCTATACGGACCATGCGACGATTTGAGTAATTACGGGTGCACACGTAATTATAAAAATCAGCGCATGGAAAACATAGTGAATTCTGTCGTGTGTAATACCTAAAACCTATCGTGATATATAGCAACGAAACTAATGTGATATGACCGGGGCATGGTGGATACGCCGATGGTACTTCCTATATATAAGTGCTCTATCATATTATCAGAAGTAACGTTGTTTGTATCACGTGAAGTTTTTAACCTAGACCTATGTATGTGAAATCTCTTATCCACTGACAATTTTTGAGCATGCCAGACTACATCCTAAACAAACCCTAATCATCAAATTTCCCATCAAACCCATCCCAAGTAATGCATTTCACCTTCAGAGTCCAAATTATTTATTCGACAGTTTTCCCCTTAAAATTCATTCCAAAAACTAAAATTCATTATCATCATTCATATCCGATCTTGAGTATCAAAACCTAAATCTTGTCACCAGTTATACTCCTTAAACCAACCGTCATAACACATTGAGAATCCAAACCCTCACCTCCTTCCTGATTCAGTAGTCTCCACTAGCTAAATTTCGAGACGAAATTCCCTCAACATGGGAATACTGTAACATCCATGGTTTTTAAGCCATAAATTTTCTTTTATCATTTCATTTTATAAACACTTGAAGTCCCATACTTATTCAAACTTAATATGTTACAGAAATTATTATTTTAGCATATAAAATTCCCACTTACATATTATTTCTTTACTATATATAACACAAGTATATATATTTATATAAGCAAACATTTGCAAACATATGAGTTTTAAACTACGCTTTTCTTTTTTACATCTTTTAAGTATGCACACATAGTTATTTACAAATATAAATATGTATATTTGACTTTATTGGGTAAATCATTATTACAAATTTTGATTTCATAAAAATGGGACTTTTGTAAAGTACACATACATACATTTTGAGTAAGTTAATCCAAATATAAAGGATTTAGTATTTTACAATATATATACATAAAATGGATGTTTTTATAGAAAACACACATTTAAAAATATGGTGACATTCAAAACTTATTCATTTGTAAAATTTATAAAGAATTGAAGATATAATCTATCTAATTAGAAAAAGAAATGAGTTTAAACCCATAATGGTGTTTGAACCCCTCTCAATCATCTGAACTTTAATTTGAGCCCCCATGTTGAACCCTTTTTTTTTTCTCTGAACCTTGAAACCTCAGGAAAACACAACTTTGACTTCGAAAGTCAAAGCTCGAAATTTGCCTTTCAATCCTTCCAAATCCGCTAATCAAACCTTCCAAATCTATCCTAAATCAATCTCAATCGTATAGGAACAAGCAATCAAACGTTTATTTGACAAATCATTACCAAAACTGAGTTCATTGGAGATTATCAAGGATCACGGCTGTGGGTTTCAATAAACCCGTAATTCGAGCCTCAAATCCCTCAATCTCGTTCGGTTGGCAGCTGTAAAACGCGTTTCAAAACATCTATTAGCATTCTATAATACTGATTTCACTCGTAAATCCCAAAGGGGCGACTCAAATCCGCTGTTCTCTTTCCCTGTTACGATCGACACAAGGAGAGGACCTTCAGACCTCAATCTCTTGGCGATTAAGAGTCTTTCTACGAGGAACCAACTCCAGGTAATCGTTCCTCTCCAAATCAAACTACACCTGTTCTCAAAAATCGATTAGGGTAGGGTTGGGGAACTCTGTTTACGACTGAGTTATATGGCGAAGAAGGCTCTTGGGACTGATTGATAAAACTTAAATGTTTCTAATTCTTACCATGGCATTAGCCCAGGTCCACTGGTTAACACCCTTTACCCCCACACTTGAGGTCGCAGGTTCTAGCCCCGTAGACACTTTTTTTTTCTGTTTTGTTTTCTCTTTTCTTGTTTAGCATACACTATCACACATTCACACACACACACACACACACACACACACACACATATATATATATATATATATATATATATATATATATATATATATATATATATATATATATATATACAAACACTAACAATTTTATAAACTTCAAGAATAAACAAAGATTTGATTTTTATAAACTATGGTGTCTTTATGTGTAATATTATTTACTTTGATCGCAAAATTTAACAATTTCATTACTTTGGCAATAGTAGTGTTATTTTTATTATGTTTTATAAAGGTAATAGTATGATTTTATTACTAGTGTATAATGTAATTACAAATAACATGATTTTTACAAATTCATTTGTAAATTGACCATTTTAATTTTAAGTACATATTATTTCGTTCCCACTAAATATATTTCAAAAACATGACAAACATTAATTTATAGTCATTTTATATATAACTTTTTAAAATTATAAAATGGTCATATTTTGTAACGTCGAAAGTTATTAATAAAAAGGGGTATAATTATGTTAGTAACCTAAACCTTTAAAACGACATGTTATTTATAATACGATTTTATTAGTGTTACCAATTTTAATAATTATTTTATTAGTATATCTATCACGTTATTACGTTCACAAATAATAGTAATATTACAATTCGCATAACTAATTTATTTATTTCAAATCATATCCTTATAAATATCATATAATATATCATATAATATTCGTAATGATGACCTATTTAATGCCTAATTTTAAGCACTTTTGGCATTGCCTTAAAAATATTGTAGTTATTATATTTTTACAAATAATACTTGTTATTGACACTTAAATCCCTTTTACAAATAAAATCTATAAAACATTACTTCATATAGCTTGATTTATACAATGCGAATCGTTAATATTTTTTTCGTCCGTTAATTTGTATCTTTAATATTCTCCCATTCGTTCGTTCATTCCAAATCCTAAAGTCCACATCATTCCGTTCTTATTCCTTTTAATCACTCATGCATATTAAATGACATGTTTTATTTAACTTAGGGCATCCTTATCTCTCATTACTACAAGTTACACGATCAACCCTCTACTATTTAAGGTGAGTTTACATAGCCTCTTTTTACATTTTTCATATTTTGGGGTGGAACTTGAGTTTCAATTATACAATGTTACAAATTACACAATACAATTCCACCCTACATTCATGAGTAAAAATTTGAGCCTTATGTTTGAGTACTAGGTGTGTAAACTACTTTGTGTGCAATTTACATGTGCAATCATTAACTATACAAGCCGACGGTTAACAATGATAGATCTATTGAGTCTGACAAACCCACTCAGGTAGGGTGATTGTTACCGACAACACATTTTGGTTTTTGCATGCTAGTTACAAATGTTTGATTGTACAATTTGGATTCACAATAGTAACTCTTCATATTTGCCTTATTAACCATGATTTGTATGGATTGTATGCACACAACACAATGATACTATTTAGAGTCAAAACCTATGTATGCTCACCAACTTTTTAGTTGACTTTGTTTTAACCATGTTTCAGGTACGAATGTTTGAGATTGATCAAGTTTGCTACACTTAAGTTGTGGACTTAGATAATAAAGGAACTTGTTATGTATTTTGAGTTTCATGTACTTTGTTGGATGTTTGTTTGGTTTAAATTTAATGTGATGATTTAATATATTATAACTTAGTCAACCATGTGCTCATGAACAGTCTCCATGACCCGCCCCGACGTTTCCGCCGTCGGTTGGGGTGTGACAGATTGGTATCAGAGCCTTGGTTATAGAGAATTAGGTTATTAGACACACATGTCCTAGACTATAACCTTAGGACACCCATCTTATGCCATGCTCTATGTTACATGGTATTTGCCACATTACTAAATGCTACATGCTTAATACTTTGTGTGATTATCTTACATAATATTCTAAGTATTACATCGCATGATACAATACATGATAGTCTATGTACTACACTACTTGACATTGCTATATACGTGCTACCTATTTGATTCCATTAAGTGTTATCCTAAGTTTTACCACACACTTTCCCATACCTAAAGTCTTTATACACCCTCATCCTTACACACTATGTCACCATCATCCTTTGTGGACAAAACTTAAACCATTGGGCCTAATGCCCATTAATAAGAAACTAAGGAGCCCACTTACCCTCCAAAAAGAGGAAGCCTGCCGGAGTAAACAAACCTCACCTTTGGGCCTCAAAGCCCAGTCCATAATGATTCTCATCATGACCATGAGCCCAAACGATAGTGTTATGAGTACATGATGGCTGGAAGGGTGTGTGTAGACCCATGAGAGATTCTGGCTAAGGAAGGACCGGGTATTTAAGTGTGTCCCCTGTGACCCATCCCTCTTTCCTGGGAATTCACTTCATGGGTACACTACTTATAGGTCAAGTGTTACTCCTAAAATACTAGTGTGAGGACTCGGTGTCGTGACTAGTCAAACTCTGAACTAATGAAAACTCCTATATTTAACACTTAGTATATTTTTTTATATACACCGCTTATAATCTTTTCCCTTTTTCTGCTAGACATGGACTCCTACTCTCCTCCCTCCCCGGTATACTATCCCGGAAGAGAGTCTGAACAGGAAGAAAACATGGGATCGCCAGACTACCGATCACCAACACCCCAGCTGCTAGAGCAAGGTTTGACATAAGAGCATACTGGATTAGGAACACTGGGCCAGGAATTCAAGCATCTGGATCACCTCCATCAAGAAACCCGTATCAGGCACCCCATCTACACAACCAGTTACCACCCCCTATGAGAGACCCCTACCTAGCACCTGACCCATATCACCCTGACCCAAGGGCAAGGCAAACCATGGCACCCACTAGTGCTGTGGGAGTCCCATTTGATGCCATCCACCAGTACGTGAGAACCTCAGAATTTGTGAGACAAGGGATGGAGCATGGGATAAGACACGACCTGCTGGGTCAGAGATTTGACATTCTGGTGGATCAAGTGTGGTGCCAAGAGGAGAAAATTGCAAGCCTGGAAGAAGACAGGGAGATACTTGATGCACGCGCGGAAGCAGCTGGAGCTGAGGCCCGGTTTGCTATCCGAGTGACCATAGCAATGTTCGTCTTGGTGCTCATCTGTTTCCTCGTTGAGAGCTACCTGAGACGCTAGCTGGATTGTTCTGCTTTTGTCTTTAAATTCTCATTTGAAACCGCTACCTTATGTTTGGATTAAGCTTTTGACATTTTATCATTTAATGCTAAGTTTTATTTTACAACTTTAATACCATTACTTGTTGATTTAATACCACCGTCATATTTTCATCAAGATCACCCAAACATCACCTTCTCATTCATTGCAAATTAGTACGCGTACCTAAGCCTCCCTTGCAAACTAACCATTTGAACAACATCGTCATTTTGCTCAAGCAAAGTATCTATCAAGCCCTTAGTTTATAAATATTATTTGGAATATAAATTTTCAACAAACCCTTTTACTTTGTAAGAAAATTTAAATACGACTCGTTTTACAAAACACTGTTTAAATAAATTATGACTTTTGCTTCATTAAATATTATTATCAAACCATGGCTTAATTACTAAATAATTCAGCCATTATTTTTCCTTAGAAACATTTCCGTTATGATAATTAAAATTTAATAAAAAGGTTTTCCTATAAATTATCAATTTATTTAGATTATTCAACTCATTAGTTTTACCATCTTATTTATCTACAAACAAGAATAAATTATAATTACTTATATATATAACTTTTTAAAATTATAAAATGGTCATATTTTGTAACGTCGAAAGTTATTAATAAAAAGGGGTATAATTATGTTAGTAACCTAAACCTTTAAAACGACATGTTATTTATAATACGATTTTATTAGTGTTACCAATTTTAATAATTGTTTTATTAGTATATCTATCACGTTATTACGTTCACAAATAATAGTAATATTACAATTCGCATACCTAATTTATTTATTTCAAATCATATCCTTATAAATATCATATAATATATCATATAATATTCGTAATGATGACCTATTTAATGCCTAATTTTAAGCACTTTTGGCATAGCCTTAAAAATATTGTAGTTATTATATTTTTACAAATAATACTTGTTATTGACACCTAAATCCCTTTTACAAATAAAATCTATAAAACATTACATCATATATCTTGATTTATACAATGCGAATCGTTAATATTTTTTTCGTCCGTTAATTCGTATCTTAAATATTCTCCCATTCGTTCGTTCATTCCAAATCCTAAAGTCCACATCATTCCGTTCTTATTCATTTTAATCACTCATGCATATTAAATGACATGTTTTATTCAACTTAGGGCATCCTTATCTCTCATTACTACAAGTTACACGATCAACCCTCTACTATTTAAGGTGAGTTTACATAGCCCCTTTTTACATTTTTCATATTTTGGGGTGGAACATGAGTTTCAATTATACAATGTTACAAATTACACAATACAATTCCACCCTACATTTATGAGTAAAAATTTGAGCCTTATGTTTGAGTACTAGGTGTGTAAACTACTTTGTGTGCAATTTACATGTGCAATCATTAACTGTACAAGCCGACGGTTAACAATGATAGATCTATTGAGTCTGACAAACCCACTCAGGTAGGGTGATTGTTACCGACAACACATTTTGGTTTTTGCATGCTAGTTACAAAGGTTTGATTGTACAATTTGGATTCACAATAGTAACTCTTCATATTTGCCTTATTAACCATGACTTGTATGGATTGTATGCACACAACACAATGATACTATTTAGAGTCAAAACCTATGTATGCTCACCAACTTTTTAGTTGACTTTGTTTTAACCATGTTTCAGGTACGAATGTTTGAGATTGATCAAGTTTGCTACACTTAAGTTGTGGACTTAGATAATAAAGGAACTTGTTATGTATTTTGAGTTTCATGTACTTTGTTGGATGTTTGTTTGGTTTAAATTTAATGTGATGATTTAATATATTATAACTTAGTCAACCATGTGCTCATGAACAGTCTCCATGACCCGCCCCGACGTTTCCGCCGTCGGTTGGGGTGTGACAGATTGGTATCAGAGCCTTGGTTATAGAGAATTAGGTTATTAGACACACATGTCCTAGACTATAACCTTAGGACACCCATCTTATGCCATGCTCTATGTTACATGGTATTTGCCACATTACTAAATGCTACATGCTTAATACTTTGTGTGATTATCTTACATAATATTCTAAGTATTACATCGCATGATACAATACATGATAGTCTATGTACTACACTACTTGACATTGCTATATACGTGCTACCTATTTGATTCCATTAAGTGTTATCCTAAGTTTTACCACACACTTTCCCATACCTAAAGTCTTTATACACCCTCATCCTTACACACTATGTCACCATCATCCTTTGTGGACAAAACTTAAACCATTGGGCCTAATGCCCATTAATAAGAAACTAAGGAGCCCACTTACCCTCCAAAAAGAGGAAGCCTGCCGGAGTAAACAAACCTCACATTTGGGCCTCAAAGCCCAGTCCATAATGATTCTCATCATGACCATGAGCCCAAACGATAGTGTTATCAGTACATGATGGCTGGAAGGGTGTGTGTAGACCCATGAGAGATTCTGGCTAAGGAAGGACCGGGTATTTAAGTGTGTCCCCTGTTACCCATCCCTCTATCCTGGGAATTCACTTCATGGGTACACTAATTATAGGTCAAGTGTTACTCCTAAAATACTAGTGTGAGGACTCGGTGTCGTGACTAGTCAAACTCTGAACTAATGAAAACTCCTATATTTAACACTTAGTATATTTTTTTTATATACACCGCTTATAATCTTTTCCCTTTTTCTGCTAGACATGGACTCCTACTCTCCTCCCTCCCCGGTATACTATCCCGGAAGAGAGTCTGAACAGGAAGAAAACATGGGATCGCCAGACTACCGATCACCAACACCCCAGCTGCTAGAGCAAGGTTTGACATAAGAGCATACTGGATTAGGAACACTGGGCCAGGAATTCAAGCATCTGGATCACCTCCATCAAGAAACCCGTATCAGGCACCCCATCTACACAACCAGTTACCACCCCCTATGAGAGACCCCTACCTAGCACCTGACCCATATCACCCTGACCCAAGGGCAAGGCAAACCATGGCACCCACTAGTGCTGTGGGAGTCCCATTTGATGCCATCTACCAGTACGTGAGAACCTCAGAATTTGTGAGACAAGGGATGGAGCATGGGATAAGACACGACCTGCTGGGTCAGAGATTTGACATTCTGGTGGATCAAGTGTGGTGCCAAGAGGAGAAAATTGCAAGCCTGGAAGAAGACAGGGAGATACTTGATACACGCGCGGAAGAAGCTAGAGCTGAGGCCCGGTTTGCTATCCGAGTGACCATAGCAATGTTCGTCTTGGTGCTCATCTGTTTCCTCGTTGAGAGCTACCTGAGACGCTAGCTGGATTGTTATGCTTTTGTCTTTAAATTCTCATTTGAAACCGCTACCTTATGTTTGGATTAAGCTTTTGACATTTTATCATTTAATGCTAAGTTTTATTTTACAACTTTAATACCATTACTCGTTGATTTAATACCACCGTCATATTTTCATCAAGATCACCCAAACATCACCTTCTCATTCATTGCAAATTAGTACGCGTACCTAAGCCTCCCTTGCAAACTAACCATTTGAACAACATCGTCATTTTGCTCAAGCAAAGCATCTATCAAGCCCTTAGTTTATAAATATTATTTGGAATATAAATTTTCAACAAACCCTTTTACTTTGTAAGAAAATTTAAATACGACTCGTTTTACAAAACACTGTTTAAATAAATTATGACTTTTGCTTCATTAAATATTATTATCAAACCTTGGCTTAATTACTAAATAATTCAGCCATTATTTTTCCTTAGAAACATTTCCGTTATGATAATTAAAATTTAATAAAAAGGTTTTCCTATAAATTATCAATTTATTTAGATTATTCAACTCATTAGTTTTACCATCTTATTTATCTACAAACAAGAATAAATTACAATTACTTATATATATAACTTTTTAAAATTATAAAATGGTCATATTTTGTAACGTCGAAAGTTATTAATAAAAAGGGGTATAATTATGTTAGTAACCTAAACCTTTAAAACGACATGTTATTTATAATACGATTTTATTAGTGTTACCAATTTTAATAATTGTTTTATTAGTATATCTATCACGTTATTACGTTCACAAATAATAGTAATATTACAATTCGCATACCTAATTTATTTATTTCAAATCATATCCTTATAAATATCATATAATATATCATATAATATTCGTAATGATGACCTATTTAATGCCTAATTTTAAGCACTTTTGGCATAGCCTTAAAAATATTGTAGTTATTATATTTTTACAAATAATACTTGTTATTGACACCTAAATCCCTTTTACAAATAAAATCTATAAAACATTACTTCATATATCTTGATTTATACAATGCGAATCGTTAATATTTTTTTCGTCCGTTAATTCGTATCTTTAATATTCTCCCATTCGTTCGTTCATTCCAAATCCTAAAGTCCACATCATTCCGTTCTTATTCATTTTAATCACTCATGCATATTAAATGACATGTTTTATTCAACTTAAGGCATCCTTATCTCTCATTACTACAAGTTACACGATCAACCCTCTACTATTTAAGGTGAGTTTACATAGCCCCTTTTTACATTTTTCATATTTTGGGGTGGAACATGAGTTTCAATTATACAATGTTACAAATTACACAATACAATTCCACCCTACATTTATGAGTAAAAATTTGAGCCTTATGTTTGAGTACTAGGTGTGTAAACTACTTTGTGTGCAATTTACATGTGCAATCATTAACTGTACAAGCCGACGGTTAACAATGATAGATCTATTGAGTCTGACAAACCCACCCAGGTAGGGTGATTGTTACCGATAACACATTTTGGTTTTTGCATGCTAGTTACAAAGGTTTGATTGTACAATTTGGATTCACAATAGTAACTCTTCATATTTTCCTTATTAACCATGACTTGTATGGATTGTATGCACACAACACAATGATACTATTTAGAGTCAAAACCTATGTATGCTCACCAACTTTTTAGTTGACTTTGTTTTAACCATGTTTCAGGTACGAATGTTTGAGATTGATCAAGTTTGCTACACTTAAATTGTGGACCTAGATAATAAAGGAACTTGTTATGTATTTTGAGTTTCATGTACTTTGTTGGATGTTTGTTTGTTTTAAATTTAATGTGATGATTTAATATATTATAACTTAGTCAACCATGTGCTCATGAACAGTCTCCATGACCCGCCCCGACGTTTCCGCCGTCGGTTGGAGTGTGACAGATTGGTATCCGAGCCTTGGTTATAGGGAATTAGGTTATTAGACACACATGACCTAGACTATAACCTTAGGACACCCATCTTATGCCATGCTCTATGTTACATGGTATTTGCCACATTACTAAATGCTACATGCTTAATACTTTGTGTGATTATCTTCCATGATATTCTAAGTATTACATCGCATGATACAATACATGATAGTCTATATACTACACTACTTGACATTGCTATATACGTGCTACCTATTTGATTCCATTAAGTGTTATCCTAAGTTTTACCACACACTTTCCCATACCTAAAGTCTTTATACACCCTCATCTCTACACACTATGTCACCATCATCCTTTGTGGACAAAACTTAAACCATTGGGCCTAATGCCCATTAATAAAGAAAGTAAGGAGCCCACTTACCCTCCAAAAAGAGGAAGCCTGCCGGAGTAAACAAACCTCACCTTTGGGCCTCAATGTCACACCCCCAAATTCCACTAACGGAGTTTTACCGTTTTGGAGGGTGACCAACCAGGATCTCAGACATCAGTTACTTCAAACGACACTATATGGGACTTGAAATGTAATAACATAAAATAACAAGGTTCAGAGTGTATATGCGGAAGCGTTAAATGAAAGTAAATGCGCAAAATAACGCGCCCAAATCCAAATACAAACGAAACATAGAGATTGTCTAATAATTATTTCAGATATATTCCAAGACACATGCATGACTTAACGTGATCCTGAGTGCCAACCTGAGAAAACATGTAAGAAAACGAGTCAACACTAGGTTGGTGAGTTCACAGGTTTCAATCATTTAAAGTAAAGCGTTTACGGATTATGTACATTCAATATGTATATCAATAGGTTGCATGCCTATGTTCATGTTTTGCTAAAGCGCTCGCAACCGAAACTGACAGTGAGTATGTTTGTTTGCCTCCAGTCAGGTCTATCAACTCTGACTAATGTGTTAAGGTCAATATAACACCCGTTCGACCTCCAATCGAGTTAGCGCGACTAACACGGGTGGGGTTTGTCAAACCCAGTAGTACTACCAAAATTACCTCGTTCATACCATATTAACGGTCCGATGTGTGTGAGGACTTTTCATGATAGTGTGTTACGCTTAGCCTCAACAGTGATATCAAATGAATTACAATAAACCAAAAAGGTTGTGACATGTTTTCTCCCCCAAATAAAAACAGTAAAAGGGGCCGTGAAACTCACCTGCGTTGCGTAGTAGATAGTATCACACAATTATGAGATTTAGAATCTCAAGTGTTAGCCTGCACGGCTTACGTATGTCCTATAATTATAACACATAAGTTAGGGACATATGGGATTTGTGACGACGACACGGAAGTTAGAACATCTTAACGCTTTCTAAGGATTTAAGAGTAGACGAACGTGTCTACGGAATTATATAAGTTTCTTAATATAATCATTAAGGAAAAGCGTTACGTGTCATACGTTAATAACGAATAATAAATAAATACATTCGTACGTTAAAGTCGTTTACAAAAGTTAGGAAAATAAAATAATTTAATATATTATTTTTAGGTTCGAAGGATTTACTAAATAGTCATTTGTGTGGAAAATAATAAATATATTATCTTTAATCGAGTATATAAACGTGGGTAAATAATATAACAATTATATTATTAATTTGTTTGAAACGTCACACGAGGTATAAAACGATACAAAATAATATAACATATATATTATTTAATAAGATTAGTCACGGTTTGAAAATAATATAAACATATTATTTTATACGAAGTTACGGTTTGAAAATAATATAAATATATTATTTTTGAAAGTGGAAAAGTTAATAAAATGGATTAATAAATTAAACCCGAGCCTACGGGTCGTTTTCCGGACTAAAACCCTTTTATATATTAATATAAAAGTATTGTTTTGAAAATATAAAAAATGAATCAAAACATTCTGACATAAGGGTTTTCTCACACACGACCGCGCCTAAGACAAGGCACGACCGTGTCTGAGTCATGGGCGCGACCGTGCTAGACAAGGGCGCGACCACGCTGATCAAACAGAAGACAACAAAGCTGATTACTAGGCACGACCGTGTCTGAGCCAGGCACGACCGTGTCTGAGCCAGGCACGACCGTGTCTGAGCAAGGCACGACCGTGTCTAGGGTTCTGAGGCACGACCAGGTCTAGCCAAGAGGCACGACCAGGTCAGAGGGTGAGGCACGACCGTGCTAGAACCTGGCACGACCGTGTCTCCCGGATTCACAGACTCTATTTAACAGAATAACCCAATAAATTCCAATTTACTTGATTTAGATAACAATCGATCAATTAAACATGGGGTTTTTACAAAACAGAACATTGCTAATATGATAGAATAGGTTAATTTGATTAGTAACATGATTAATGTCAAAATCCCCAAATTGAATAAGAACAAACCCTAATTTATGATTCCTGATAAATTCGATAACGATTGACTCAATTAACATAGGTTTAATGATCTAGGCAAAGAAACGAAACTGAGGGAGTGTTTAATTACCAGAACGATGAATGAATCGACGGTGAACGGCTAGAATGACTTCCGACGGTGACGGGATCGATCTCCGGTGACTTCTGCTGTGATTCCGACGAGTTTGCTGTGTGCCAAAGCTTCGAGAGAGTTCGTACAAGATGCGCAGAGGTTCAATTCGTGAGAATGACACACGGGTTCGTCGAATTCGATGGGTATAAAATGATGCTCGACGGTTTTTAAAATAATTACACATAATGGAGTTTAATTCGATATAATGCGGGTGATTAAGTGGGTGTTAAACGCTCAGTGATGACTTGAATTAATCGAATATACGTTACAACATTGAATTGCAAGAATTTGCGATTTATGACTGCGTTTACGTTTCAACTGGGCAAGAGGCGCGACCGTGCCAATAGGAGGCGCGACCGTGCCAAGGCACTTGGCGCGACCGTGCCAAAACAAGGCGCGACCGTGCCTACTAGAGTTTCTGATTATTTACAAAACCAGTCCTTGCAACTTCAGCTTTGACAGAATTGATCCCTTGGTTTTAGGATTGAGTTAACTTGGTTAGGATTTAACAGAATATTTAATGGGATTACTAACGGGGTTAACTTGAAAAGTCGGATTGTCACATCATCCCCTAGTTGAAAGAATTTTCGTCCCGAAAATTAAACAAAATAAAAAAAATTCCGGATGTCACATCATCCCCTAGTTGAAAGAATTTTCGTCCCGAAAATTAGAATAGTACCTTAAGAGTTTGAAGTGGATTGCTTGAACAGATGTGGATACTTGCGTATCATCTGATCCTCGCACTCCAACGTGACATTCGGTCCGCGTTTCGAGTTCCAACGAACTCTGACAATAGGGATTTTACTGCGTTTCAATGTTTTGATTTCCCTATCCATGATTTCCACCGGTTCTTCAACGAACCGTAGTTGTTCATCAACGTATAGTTCCTCAAGAGGAACCGCGAGTGTTTTCGTCTGCTAAAAATTTCTTCAATTTCGAGACATGAAAGACATCGTGCACACCACTAAGTCCTTCAGGTAGGTCCAGCTGATACGCTACTGGGCCAATTCTCTTCACTATCTTGAATGGTCCAACATAACGAAGATTCAGTTTGCCTCGCTTCCCAAGCGAATTACACCTTTCTAAGGTGAGACTTTGAGTAGAACCATGTCACTTACCTGAAACTCTAAAGGTTTATGACGCTTATCGGCGTAGCTCTTTTGACGCTCACGAGCTGCCGCCATACGGTTTCGGATTTGAACGATCTTTTCAGAGGTTTCGAATATAAGCTCGGGACCTGTAAGTTGGCTATCCCCAACTCCAGTCCAACAGATAGGAGATCGGCATTTACGTCCGTACAATGCCTCGAATGGTGCTGCCTTGAAGCTAGTGTGATAACTGTTGTTGTAGGAGAACTCCACTAGAGGTAAGTGAGACTCCTAAGTGTTACCGAAATCGATCACACAAGCTCGTAGCATGTCCTCTAAGGTTTGGTTCTTAGAT
Source organism: Smallanthus sonchifolius (assembly GCA_023525975.1). Taxonomy (NCBI): domain Eukaryota; kingdom Viridiplantae; phylum Streptophyta; class Magnoliopsida; order Asterales; family Asteraceae; genus Smallanthus; species Smallanthus sonchifolius. The sequence goes on along the minus strand of CM042028.1, from coordinate 11,129,072 downwards.
ACCCAGTCCATTCCGACAATTACATCGAAACTACCGAGTGTGACCGGCATGAGATCAATGTCAAATTTATGACTAGTCAGTTCAAGTTTACAACCCTTAATAACATGAGTTGCCTCTATTATTTGCCCGTATGCTATTTCTATGGTGTATTTGTCCTCTAACAGGGTTGGGGTTTTTCTTAATAGGTTACTAAGTTTATTAGTCATGAAACTCCTATCAGCACCAGTGTCAAATAGTACAGAAGCAAAATAGTTGTTTAGAAGGAACTTACCGGTAACCACGTTGTGGTCATAACAAGTTTCTCCGGATCCTAGCACAAAGGCTCGCCCCTTTGCACCATTCCCTGCATTATTTCCCTGGTTGTTATCATTGCCTTGGTGGTTGTTGTTGTTGTTGTCGTTTCCGCCCTTTTTTAATTGTGGACAATCCTTTCGGAAGTGTCCCTCTTTTCCACATTCAAAACAACCCTTGGTAAGACCCGGTTGTTGGAAGGGCTGCTTGGCTTGTAATTCCCCTCTACAGTCCTTGGCAGCATGGCCCACCTTGCCACACCGCTGGCAACGGTTTTTGTCACAAGAACCGAGGTGGTGGTAATTACATTTGTTACACCTGGGGTGTCTCCCAGTATAACCACTCTGATGCTGACCCGAAGAGGTCGACTGGTTGAAGTTCTTCGTAGGTTCAAACCTACGATGTTGTTGTTGCTGTGGTTGATTTGGCTGAAATCCCATGTTGTTATTGCTACTGTCGAACTTCCTCTTGTTGTTGTCAGTAGACTTGGATGTTGACTTCCTGGGAGGTAGTGTCCCTTGGGTAACAGCTTGGTCCGTCAATTTGTGAGCAAGACGGATGGTTTGTTGGATGGTAGTGGGGTTGGATGAAGTAACCATGCTCTGGATTTGTGGTACTAATCCACTGATAAACATCTCTATCCGTTTGTAGGGTGGTGTAACCATGTGAGGACACATCCCCGCTAGCTCGTGCGAGCGAGTAGTGTAGAGTTCTATTTCAGAACCCTCCATCTTCAGATTCCAGAATTCTCCCTCGAGTTTCTGAATCTCATCCCTGGGACAGTACTCTTCCTTCATCATATTCTTGAAATCTTCCCATGGTGATGCATTGGCCATGTCCAGACCTAGCATCTGGACTTGTGCATTCCACCATGTGAGGGCAGGACCCTCTAAAGTTCCCGATGCAAATTTGACTCGGTCGGCCACAGGGCAGTTACACATGGAGAACACAGATTCAATCTTTTCGAACCATCGGAGTAATCCGACAGCTCCCTCAGCTCCACTGAATGTGTGGGGCTTGCAATCCATAAATGTCTTGAAGGTACAGACATGCTGATTGTTCTGTGGATTGTTCACCTGCCCTGGATTGGAAAGAGTAGATTGGGTTTAGGAAAGAGTGGAATAAACGCGTATAGTTGGTTATCTAGAGTCACAGGTTAACAGGTTTACCTGCAACGTGTGCTGCTAAGGCTTCAGCAACACTGTCATTAATTAACGCGGCCAGTTCGGCTGGTGTCAGGTTGATATTTCCACGACCACCGTTGCGACCGCCACGTCCACGTCCGGCCATGATTCTTCATATTCACAAACACAAGGAATGAGTAAATACATCGCATATTAACATCATTCAAGTGTAAGCAAACAGAAGGAGGTGTGTAAAGACATGCAGGTTTATGATTATAGTATAAGGCTAACTTAAATCATAAGGCCATAGAATAAATGACTCAACGCAAACAGTTCACTAAGATTTTATTGGAATGGGAACATCCTTACCCATTTAGGTTTTTATTTAAAACATAAAGAAATGACAAAATAAGATAAGATAGAATAGAATGGAATATCAAGCTCCACTGCCGGCGGATGAGATGACTGACTCAGCATCATCCTCCTCTACTTCCTCGGGCTCATCCTCAGGCTCAAAGTCGGGTACTTCAGCTGGCTCTAAAGCAGCTGCAAGTTGTATCTCTAACTCTCCAATTCTTTCCTGAGATTCTACCTCAGCCTCCTCGAGTACATTCACTCTAGCCTGTAATGCCCTTACTTCGTCCACTAGTGCATTATGCAAGCGGTCAGTGCCTGCCAGTTCTGCTACTAGCAGATCTATCCTGTGATCCGTCTGTTTCTCCCCTCTTAACAGACCTGTGATTGCTCCTGCTGCGTCTCTCATATTCCGGATCTCTCGATCCATAGTTGCTACAAATGCTGCAAAGGCTTGCTCCAAGTGACAAGGTAGCAATGGTAAACGTGGTTCTGATGACGATGAAGCTCCAAAGTAAGGTGATGGAACTCGTTCCTGTCTAACCCATTTGCTCAGTAAACCGGGGTACCAGTCCCAGTCACTCCCATTCCGGATATGCATGGGCTCTCCATACACAATAGAGTTATCAATGGGCTCAAGCCTACGCCTCTTGGGCTCCGGTGATGCAATGGTAGGAATGTCATGTTCCTGAATGGTAGGTGGTGAAGATGGTGGTGTAGACATAATTCCTGAGACATAAGGAGTAAGTATCTACGTCGAGTGTCTATGCCAAGTAACTAATGTGTGTGGCTATAGTCTAGAATGCAGTCCTAGTTCTCTATAACCAATGGCTCTGATACCAATCTGTCACACCCCCAAATTCCACTAACGGAGTTTTACCGTTTTGGAGGGTGACCAACCAGGATCTCAGACATCAGTTACTTCAAACGACACTATATGGGACTTGAAATGTAATAACATAAAATAACAAGGTTCAGAGTGTATATGCGGAAGCGTTAAATGAAAGTAAATGCGCAAAATAACGCGCCCAAATCCAAATACAAACGAAACATAGAGATTGTCTAATAATTATTTCAGATATATTCCAAGACACATGCATGACTTAACGTGATCCTGAGTGCCAACCTGAGAAAACATGTAAGAAAACGAGTCAACACTAGGTTGGTGAGTTCACAGGTTTCAATCATTTAAAGTAAAGCGTTTACGGATTATGTACATTCAATATGTATATCAATAGGTTGCATGCCTATGTTCATGTTTTGCTAAAGCGCTCGCAACCGAAACTGACAGTGAGTATGTTTGTTTGCCTCCAGTCAGGTCTATCAACTCTGACTAATGTGTTAAGGTCAATATAACACCCGTTCGACCTCCAATCGAGTTAGCGCGACTAACACGGGTGGGGTTTGTCAAACCCAGTAGTACTACCAAAATTACCTCGTTCATACCATATTAACGGTCCGATGTGTGTGAGGACTTTTCATGATAGTGTGTTACGCTTAGCCTCAACAGTGATATCAAATGAATTACAATAAACCAAAAAGGTTGTGACATGTTTTCTCCCCCAAATAAAAACAGTAAAAGGGGCCGTGAAACTCACCTGCGTTGCGTAGTAGATAGTATCACACAATTATGAGATTTAGAATCTCAAGTGTTAGCCTGCACGGCTTACGTATGTCCTATAATTATAACACATAAGTTAGGGACATATGGGATTTGTGACGACGACACGGAAGTTAGAACATCTTAACGCTTTCTAAGGATTTAAGAGTAGACGAACGTGTCTACGGAATTATATAAGTTTCTTAATATAATCATTAAGGAAAAGCGTTACGTGTCGTACGTTAATAACGAATAATAAATAAATACATTCGTACGTTAAAGTCGTTTACAAAAGTTAGGAAAATAAAATAATTTAATATATTATTTTTAGGTTCGAAGGATTTACTAAATAGTCATTTGTGTGGAAAATAATAAATATATTATCTTTAATCGAGTATATAAACGTGGGTAAATAATATAACAATTATATTATTAATTTGTTTGAAACGTCACACGAGGTATAAAACGATACAAAATAATATAACATATATATTATTTAATAAGATTAGTCACGGTTTGAAAATAATATAAACATATTATTTTATACGAAGTTACGGTTTGAAAATAATATAAATATATTATTTTTGAAAGTGGAAAAGTTAATAAAATGGATTAATAAATTAAACCCGAGCCTACGGGTCGTTTTCCGGACTAAAACCCTTTTATATATTAATATAAAAGTATTGTTTTGAAAATATAAAAAATGAATCAAAACATTCTGACATAAGGGTTTTCTCACACACGACCGCGCCTAAGACAAGGCACGACCGTGTCTGAGTCATGGGCGCGACCGTGCTAGACAAGGGCGCGACCACGCTGATCAAACAGAAGACAACAAAGCTGATTACTAGGCACGACCGTGTCTGAGCCAGGCACGACCGTGTCTGAGCCAGGCACGACCGTGTCTGAGCAAGGCACGACCGTGTCTAGGGTTCTGAGGCACGACCAGGTCTAGCCAAGAGGCACGACCAGGTCAGAGGGTGAGGCACGACCGTGCTAGAACCTGGCACGACCGTGTCTCCCGGATTCACAGACTCTATTTAACAGAATAACCCAATAAATTCCAATTTACTTGATTTAGATAACAATCGATCAATTAAACATGGGGTTTTTACAAAACAGAACATTGCTAATATGATAGAATAGGTTAATTTGATTAGTAACATGATTAATGTCAAAATCCCCAAATTGAATAAGAACAAACCCTAATTTATGATTCCTGATAAATTCGATAACGATTGACTCAATTAACATAGGTTTAATGATCTAGGCAAAGAAACGAAACTGAGGGAGTGTTTAATTACCAGAACGATGAATGAATCGACGGTGAACGGCTAGAATGACTTCCGACGGTGACGGGATCGATCTCCGGTGACTTCTGCTGTGATTCCGACGAGTTTGCTGTGTGCCAAAGCTTCGAGAGAGTTCGTACAAGATGCGCAGAGGTTCAATTCGTGAGAATGACACACGGGTTCGTCGAATTCGATGGGTATAAAATGATGCTCGACGGTTTTTAAAATAATTACACATAATGGAGTTTAATTCGATATAATGCGGGTGATTAAGTGGGTGTTAAACGCTCAGTGATGACTTGAATTAATCGAATATACGTTACAACATTGAATTGCAAGAATTTGCGATTTATGACTGCGTTTACGTTTCAACTGGGCAAGAGGCGCGACCGTGCCAATAGGAGGCGCGACCGTGCCAAGGCACTTGGCGCGACCGTGCCAAAACAAGGCGCGACCGTGCCTACTAGAGTTTCTGATTATTTACAAAACCAGTCCTTGCAACTTCAGCTTTGACAGAATTGATCCCTTGGTTTTAGGATTGAGTTAACTTGGTTAGGATTTAACAGAATATTTAATGGGATTACTAACGGGGTTAACTTGAAAAGTCGGATTGTCACATCATCCCCTAGTTGAAAGAATTTTCGTCCCGAAAATTAAACAAAATAAAAAAAATTCCGGATGTCACATCATCCCCTAGTTGAAAGAATTTTCGTCCCGAAAATTAGAATAGTACCTTAAGAGTTTGAAGTGGATTGCTTGAACAGATGTGGATACTTGCGTATCATCTGATCCTCGCACTCCAACGTGACATTCGGTCCGCGTTTCGAGTTCCAACGAACTCTGACAATAGGGATTTTACTGCGTTTCAATGTTTTGATTTCCCTATCCATGATTTCCACCGGTTCTTCAACGAACCGTAGTTGTTCATCAACGTATAGTTCCTCAAGAGGAACCGCGAGTGTTTTCGTCTGCTAAAAATTTCTTCAATTTCGAGACATGAAAGACATCGTGCACACCACTAAGTCCTTCAGGTAGGTCCAGCTGATACGCTACTGGGCCAATTCTCTTCACTATCTTGAATGGTCCAACATAACGAAGATTCAGTTTGCCTCGCTTCCCAAGCGAATTACACCTTTCTAAGGTGAGACTTTGAGTAGAACCATGTCACTTACCTGAAACTCTAAAGGTTTATGACGCTTATCGGCGTAGCTCTTTTGACGCTCACGAGCTGCCGCCATACGGTTTCGGATTTGAACGATCTTTTCAGAGGTTTCGAATATAAGCTCGGGACCTGTAAGTTGGCTATCCCCAACTCCAGTCCAACAGATAGGAGATCGGCATTTACGTCCGTACAATGCCTCGAATGGTGCTGCCTTGAAGCTAGTGTGATAACTGTTGTTGTAGGAGAACTCCACTAGAGGTAAGTGAGACTCCTAAGTGTTACCGAAATCGATCACACAAGCTCGTAGCATGTCCTCTAAGGTTTGGTTCTTAGATACCCAGTCCATTCCGACAATTACATCGAAACTACCGAGTGTGACCGGCATGAGATCAATGTCAAATTTATGACTAGTCAGTTCAAGTTTACAACCCTTAATAACATGAGTTGCCTCTATTATTTGCCCGTATGCTATTTCTATGGTGTATTTGTCCTCTAACAGGGTTGGGGTTTTTCTTAATAGGTTACTAAGTTTATTAGTCATGAAACTCCTATCAGCACCAGTGTCAAATAGTACAGAAGCAAAATAGTTGTTTAGAAGGAACTTACCGGTAACCACGTTGTGGTCATAACAAGTTTCTCCGGATCCTAGCACAAAGGCTCGCCCCTTTGCACCATTCCCTGCATTATTTCCCTGGTTGTTATCATTGCCTTGGTGGTTGTTGTTGTTGTTGTCGTTTCCGCCCTTTTTTAATTGTGGACAATCCTTTCGGAAGTGTCCCTCTTTTCCACATTCAAAACAACCCTTGGTAAGACCCGGTTGTTGGAAGGGCTGCTTGGCTTGTAATTCCCCTCTACAGTCCTTGGCAGCATGGCCCACCTTGCCACACCGCTGGCAACGGTTTTTGTCACAAGAACCGAGGTGGTGGTAATTACATTTGTTACACCTGGGGTGTCTCCCAGTATAACCACTCTGATGCTGACCCGAAGAGGTCGACTGGTTGAAGTTCTTCGTAGGTTCAAACCTACGATGTTGTTGTTGCTGTGGTTGATTTGGCTGAAATCCCATGTTGTTATTGCTACTGTCGAACTTCCTCTTGTTGTTGTCAGTAGACTTGGATGTTGACTTCCTGGGAGGTAGTGTCCCTTGGGTAACAGCTTGGTCCGTCAATTTGTGAGCAAGACGGATGGTTTGTTGGATGGTAGTGGGGTTGGATGAAGTAACCATGCTCTGGATTTGTGGTACTAATCCACTGATAAACATCTCTATCCGTTTGTAGGGTGGTGTAACCATGTGAGGACACATCCCCGCTAGCTCGTGCGAGCGAGTAGTGTAGAGTTCTATTTCAGAACCCTCCATCTTCAGATTCCAGAATTCTCCCTCGAGTTTCTGAATCTCATCCCTGGGACAGTACTCTTCCTTCATCATATTCTTGAAATCTTCCCATGGTGATGCATTGGCCATGTCCAGACCTAGCATCTGGACTTGTGCATTCCACCATGTGAGGGCAGGACCCTCTAAAGTTCCCGATGCAAATTTGACTCGGTCGGCCACAGGGCAGTTACACATGGAGAACACAGATTCAATCTTTTCGAACCATCGGAGTAATCCGACAGCTCCCTCAGCTCCACTGAATGTGTGGGGCTTGCAATCCATAAATGTCTTGAAGGTACAGACATGCTGATTGTTCTGTGGATTGTTCACCTGCCCTGGATTGGAAAGAGTAGATTGGGTTTAGGAAAGAGTGGAATAAACGCGTATAGTTGGTTATCTAGAGTCACAGGTTAACAGGTTTACCTGCAACGTGTGCTGCTAAGGCTTCAGCAACACTGTCATTAATTAACGCGGCCAGTTCGGCTGGTGTCAGGTTGATATTTCCACGACCACCGTTGCGACCGCCACGTCCACGTCCGGCCATGATTCTTCATATTCACAAACACAAGGAATGAGTAAATACATCGCATATTAACATCATTCAAGTGTAAGCAAACAGAAGGAGGTGTGTAAAGACATGCAGGTTTATGATTATAGTATAAGGCTAACTTAAATCATAAGGCCATAGAATAAATGACTCAACGCAAACAGTTCACTAAGATTTTATTGGAATGGGAACATCCTTACCCATTTAGGTTTTTATTTAAAACATAAAGAAATGACAAAATAAGATAAGATAGAATAGAATGGAATATCAAGCTCCACTGCCGGCGGATGAGATGACTGACTCAGCATCATCCTCCTCTACTTCCTCGGGCTCATCCTCAGGCTCAAAGTCGGGTACTTCAGCTGGCTCTAAAGCAGCTGCAAGTTGTATCTCTAACTCTCCAATTCTTTCCTGAGATTCTACCTCAGCCTCCTCGAGTACATTCACTCTAGCCTGTAATGCCCTTACTTCGTCCACTAGTGCATTATGCAAGCGGTCAGTGCCTGCCAGTTCTGCTACTAGCAGATCTATCCTGTGATCCGTCTGTTTCTCCCCTCTTAACAGACCTGTGATTGCTCCTGCTGCGTCTCTCATATTCCGGATCTCTCGATCCATAGTTGCTACAAATGCTGCAAAGGCTTGCTCCAAGTGACAAGGTAGCAATGGTAAACGTGGTTCTGATGACGATGAAGCTCCAAAGTAAGGTGATGGAACTCGTTCCTGTCTAACCCATTTGCTCAGTAAACCGGGGGTACCAGTCCCAGTCACTCCCATTCCGGATATGCATGGGCTCTCCATACACAATAGAGTTATCAATGGGCTCAAGCCTACGCCTCTTGGGCTCCGGTGATGCAATGGTAGGAATGTCATGTTCCTGAATGGTAGGTGGTGAAGATGGTGGTGTAGACATAATTCCTGAGACATAAGGAGTAAGTATCTACGTCGAGTGTCTATGCCAAGTAACTAATGTGTGTGGCTATAGTCTAGAATGCAGTCCTAGTTCTCTATAACCAATGGCTCTGATACCAATCTGTCACACCCCCAAATTCCACTAACGGAGTTTTACCGTTTTGGAGGGTGACCAACCAGGATCTCAGACATCAGTTACTTCAAACGACACTATATGGGACTTGAAATGTAATAACATAAAATAACAAGGTTCAGAGTGTATATGCGGAAGCGTTAAATGAAAGTAAATGCGCAAAATAACGCGCCCAAATCCAAATACAAACGAAACATAGAGATTGTCTAATAATTATTTCAGATATATTCCAAGACACATGCATGACTTAACGTGATCCTGAGTGCCAACCTGAGAAAACATGTAAGAAAACGAGTCAACACTAGGTTGGTGAGTTCACAGGTTTCAATCATTTAAAGTAAAGCGTTTACGGATTATGTACATTCAATATGTATATCAATAGGTTGCATGCCTATGTTCATGTTTTGCTAAAGCGCTCGCAACCGAAACTGACAGTGAGTATGTTTGTTTGCCTCCAGTCAGGTCTATCAACTCTGACTAATGTGTTAAGGTCAATATAACACCCGTTCGACCTCCAATCGAGTTAGCGCGACTAACACGGGTGGGGTTTGTCAAACCCAGTAGTACTACCAAAATTACCTCGTTCATACCATATTAACGGTCCGATGTGTGTGAGGACTTTTCATGATAGTGTGTTACGCTTAGCCTCAACAGTGATATCAAATGAATTACAATAAACCAAAAAGGTTGTGACATGTTTTCTCCCCCAAATAAAAACAGTAAAAGGGGCCGTGAAACTCACCTGCGTTGCGTAGTAGATAGTATCACACAATTATGAGATTTAGAATCTCAAGTGTTAGCCTGCACGGCTTACGTATGTCCTATAATTATAACACATAAGTTAGGGACATATGGGATTTGTGACGACGACACGGAAGTTAGAACATCTTAACGCTTTCTAAGGATTTAAGAGTAGACGAACGTGTCTACGGAATTATATAAGTTTCTTAATATAATCATTAAGGAAAAGCGTTACGTGTCGTACGTTAATAACGAATAATAAATAAATACATTCGTACGTTAAAGTCGTTTACAAAAGTTAGGAAAATAAAATAATTTAATATATTATTTTTAGGTTCGAAGGATTTACTAAATAGTCATTTGTGTGGAAAATAATAAATATATTATCTTTAATCGAGTATATAAACGTGGGTAAATAATATAACAATTATATTATTAATTTGTTTGAAACGTCACACGAGGTATAAAACGATACAAAATAATATAACATATATATTATTTAATAAGATTAGTCACGGTTTGAAAATAATATAAACATATTATTTTATACGAAGTTACGGTTTGAAAATAATATAAATATATTATTTTTGAAAGTGGAAAAGTTAATAAAATGGATTAATAAATTAAACCCGAGCCTACGGGTCGTTTTCCGGACTAAAACCCTTTTATATATTAATATAAAAGTATTGTTTTGAAAATATAAAAAATGAATCAAAACATTCTGACATAAGGGTTTTCTCACACACGACCGCGCCTAAGACAAGGCACGACCGTGTCTGAGTCATGGGCGCGACCGTGCTAGACAAGGGCGCGACCACGCTGATCAAACAGAAGACAACAAAGCTGATTACTAGGCACGACCGTGTCTGAGCCAGGCACGACCGTGTCTGAGCCAGGCACGACCGTGTCTGAGCAAGGCACGACCGTGTCTAGGGTTCTGAGGCACGACCAGGTCTAGCCAAGAGGCACGACCAGGTCAGAGGGTGAGGCACGACCGTGCTAGAACCTGGCACGACCGTGTCTCCCGGATTCACAGACTCTATTTAACAGAATAACCCAATAAATTCCAATTTACTTGATTTAGATAACAATCGATCAATTAAACATGGGGTTTTTACAAAACAGAACATTGCTAATATGATAGAATAGGTTAATTTGATTAGTAACATGATTAATGTCAAAATCCCCAAATTGAATAAGAACAAACCCTAATTTATGATTCCTGATAAATTCGATAACGATTGACTCAATTAACATAGGTTTAATGATCTAGGCAAAGAAACGAAACTGAGGGAGTGTTTAATTACCAGAACGATGAATGAATCGACGGTGAACGGCTAGAATGACTTCCGACGGTGACGGGATCGATCTCCGGTGACTTCTGCTGTGATTCCGACGAGTTTGCTGTGTGCCAAAGCTTCGAGAGAGTTCGTACAAGATGCGCAGAGGTTCAATTCGTGAGAATGACACACGGGTTCGTCGAATTCGATGGGTATAAAATGATGCTCGACGGTTTTTAAAATAATTACACATAATGGAGTTTAATTCGATATAATGCGGGTGATTAAGTGGGTGTTAAACGCTCAGTGATGACTTGAATTAATCGAATATACGTTACAACATTGAATTGCAAGAATTTGCGATTTATTACTGCGTTTACGTTTCAACTGGGCAAGAGGCGCGACCGTGCCAATAGGAGGCGCGACCGTGCCAAGGCACTTGGCGCGACCGTGCCAAAACAAGGCGCGACCGTGCCTACTAGAGTTTCTGATTATTTACAAAACCAGTCCTTGCAACTTCAGCTTTGACAGAATTGATCCCTTGGTTTTAGGATTGAGTTAACTTGGTTAGGATTTAACAGAATATTTAATGGGATTACTAACGGGGTTAACTTGAAAAGTCGGATTGTCACACTCAAAGCCCAGTCCATAATGATTCTCATCATGACCATGAGCCCAAACGATAGTGTTATCAGTACATGATGGCTGGAAGGGTGTGTGTAGACCCATGAAAGATTCCGGCTAAGGAAGGACCGGGTATTTAAGTGTGTCCCCTGTGACCCACCCCTCTTTCCTGGGAATTCACTTCATGGGTACACTACTTATAGGTCAAGTGTTACTCCTAAAATACTAGTGTGGGACTCGGTGTCGTGACTAGTCAAACTCTGAACCCATGAAAACTCCTATATTTAACACTTAGTATATTTTTTTTATATACACCGCTTACAATCTTTTCCCTTTTCCTGCTAGACATGGACTCCTACTTTCCTCCCTCCCCGGTATACTATCCCGGAACAGAGTCTGAACAGGAAGAAAACATGGGATCGCCAGACTACCGATCACCAACACCCCCAGCTGCTAGAGCAAGGTTTAACATAAGAGCAGACTGGATTAGGAACACTGGGACAAGACTTCGAGCATCTGGATCAGCTCCAGCAAGAAACCCGTATCAGGCACCCCATCTATACAACCAGTTACCACCCCCTATGAGAGACCCCTACTAGCACCTGACCCATATCACCCTGACCCAAGGGCAAGGCAAACCATGGCACCCACTAGTGCTATGGGAGTCCCATTTGATGCCATCCACCAGTACGTGAGAACCTCAGAATTTATTAGACAAGGGATGGAGCATGGGATAAGACACGACCTGCTGGGTCAGAGAATTGACAGCCTGGTGGATCAAGTGTGGTGCTAAGAAGAGAAAATTGCAAGCCTGGAAGAAGACAGGGAGATACTTGATGCACGCGCGGAAGCAGCTAGAGCTGAGGCCCGGTTTGCTATCCGAGTGACCATAGCAATGTTCGTCTTGGTGCTCATCTGTTTCCTCGTTGAGAGCTACCTGAGACGCTAGCTGGATTGTTCTGCTTTTGTCTTTAAATTCTCATTTGAAACCGCTACCTTATGTTTGGATTAAGCTTTTGACATTTTATCATTTAATGCTAAGTTTTATTTTACAACTTTAATACCATTACTCGTTTATTTAATACCACCGTCATACTTTCATCAAGATCACCCAAACATCACCTTCTCATTCATTGCAAATTAGTACGCGTACCTAAGCCTCCCTTGCAAACTAACCATTTGAACAACATCGCCATTTTGCTCAAGCAAAGCATCTATCAAGCCCTTAGTTTATAAATATTATTTGGAATATAAATTTTCAACAAACCCTTTTACTTTGTAAGAAAATTTAAATACGACTCGTTTTACAAAACATTGTTTAAATAAATTATGACTTTTGCTTCATTAAATATTATTATCAAACCTTGGCTTAATTACTAAATAATCTAGCCATTATTTTTCCTTAGAAACATTTCCGTTATGATAATTAAAATTTAATAAAAAGGTTTTCCTATAAATTATCAATTTATTTAGATTATTCAACTCATTAGTTTTACCATCTTATTTATCTACAAACAAAAATAAATTACAATTACTTATATATATATATATATATATAAGTTTTTAAAATTATAAAATGGTCATATTTTGAAACGTCGAAAGTTATTAATAAAAAGGGGTATAATTATGTTAGTAACCTAAACTTTTAAAACGACATGTTATTTATAACACGATTTTATTAGTGTTACCAATTTTAATAATTGTTTTATTAGTATATCTATCACGTTATTACGTTCACAAATAATAGTAATATTACAATTCGCATAACTAATTTATTTATTTCAAATCATATCCTTATAAATATCATATAATATATCATATAATATTCGTAATGATGACCTATTTAATGCCTAATTTTAAGCACTTTTGGTATTGCCTTAAAAATATTGTAGTTATTATATTTTTATAAATAATACTTGTTATTGACACCTAAATCCCTTTTACAAATAAAATCTATAAAACATTACTTCATATAGCTTGATTTATACAATGCGAATCGTTAATATTTTTTTCGTCCGTTAATTCGTATCTTTAATATTCTCCCATTCGTTCGTTCATTCCAAATCCTAAAGTCCACATCATTCCGTTCTTATTCCTTTTAATCACTCATGCATATTACATGACATGTTTTATTTAACTTAGGGCATCCTTATCTCTCATTACTACAAGTTACACGATCTACTATTTAAGGTGAGTTTACATATCCCCTTTTTACATTTTTCATATTTTGGGGTGGAACATGAGTTTCAATTATACAATGTTACAAATTACACAATACAATTCCACCCTACATTCATGAGTACAAATTTGAGCCTTATGTTTGAGTACTAAGTGTGTAAACTACTTTGTGTGCAATTTACATGTGCAATCATTAACTATACAAGCCGACGGTTAACAATGATAGATCTATTGAGTCTGACAAACCCACCCAGGTAGGGTGATTGTTACCGACAACACATTTTGGTTTTTGCATGCTAGTTACAAAGGTTTGATTGTACAATTTGGTTTCACAATAGTAACTCTTCATATTTGCCTTATTAACCATGATTTGTATGGATTGTATGCACACAACTCAATGATACTATTTAGAGTCAAAACCTATGTATGCTCACCAACTTTTTAGTTGACTTTGTTTTAACCATGTTTCAGGTACGAATGTTTGAGATTGATCAAGTTTGCTACACTTAAGTTGTGGACCTAGATAATAAAGGAACTTGTTATGTATTTTGAGTTTCATGTACTTTGTTGGATGTTTGATTGGTTTAAATTTAATGTGATGATTTAATATATTATAACTTAGTCAACCATGTGCTCATGAACAGTCTCCATGACCCGCCCCGACGTTTCCGCCGTCGGTTGGGGTGTGACAACCGACGCTTATCTTATAAGCACGGGTCTCACTATAAGTCTCAGCATGACTTCACAAATTTCTTACTGGTGCGGTCATACTCCAACCTTAATTGAAGCTAGATACACCATAGAAATAGCTGATGGACTGATAATAGAAGCAACCCACATTCTTAAAGGTTGTAAACTTGAACTGGTTGGTCATAAGCTTAACATTGACCTCATGCCAGTCACATTTGGCAGATTCGACATAATTGTCGGAATGGATTGGTTATCTAAGAACCAAGCCGGGATTATCTGTCGTGAGAAAATTGTTCACCTTCCTCTCCCGGGTGGAGAAAACCTTTCTGTCCAAGGCGAAAGGAATGGTGCAGTCATTGGCATCATATCTTTCGTAAAAGCACAAAAGTGTCTACGTAAAGGTCATACTGCCATTCTGGCTCTCGTCGTCGAGCAGCCATCTGAGGAGAAGAAGATTGATGACATACCAATCGTTCGTGATTATCCGGAGGTATTTTCCGAAGACCAGCCTGGTCTTCCACCACATCGTCAAGTCGAATTTCAAATTGTTCTAGCACCCAGAGCAGCGCCTATCGCTCGGACACCCTACAGACTTGCACCTAGTGAATTGCAAGAACCATCTACAGAACTGCAAGAGTTGTTGGATAAAGGTTCCATCCGACCTAGCTCATCGCCATGGGGAACTCCAGTCCTATTTGTCAAAAAGAATGATGGAATTTTCCGCATGTGCATCGATTACCATGAGCTAAACAAAGTAACTATCTAAAACCGTTATCCCCTACCCCGCATTAATGATCTGTTTGATCAACTCCAAGGACCAAGTTTCGATTCCAAGATCGACCTTAGATCCGGTTATCATCAGTTGAGAGTCCGAGACGAAGACGTCTCTAAGCCCACTTTCAGAACTAGGTATGGTCACTACGAATTCATGGTCATGCCATTTGGACTGACCAACGCACCCGCAGTGTCCATGTATCTCATGAACCGAGTGTGTAAACTGTACCTCGACCAATTCGTTATCTTCTTCATTGATGACACCCTCATCTATTCCAAGAATCGGGATGAACATGAGAAACACCTACGTTTGATTCTAGAATTTCTAAAACAAGAACAATAGTACGCAAAACTTTGATAGTGCAAATTCTGGATTCGTGAAGTGCAATTCTTAGGACATGTAGACAACGAGAAAGGAATACATGTCAATCCAGCTAAGGTAGAAGCAATCAAGAATTGAGCAGCACCGACAACCCCGACGGAGGTTCGACAATTTCTGGGATTGGCTGACTATTACCATCTTTTCATAGAGGGATTCTCCAAGTTTGCCCAACCTCTCACTACCCTGACTCAAAAGAGTAAAACCTATAACTGGGGTGACACCCGGGAGTCAATATTCCAACTGCTTAAGCAGAAACTCTGCAGTGCACCCATCATATCTCTTCCGGAGGGAATATATGACTTTTTAGTGTACTGTGATGCATCCATTCAAGGTCTTGGTTGTGTACTGATGCAACGCGAGAAAGTGATCGCATACGCTTCTCGTCAACTGAAAATCCACGAGAAAAACTACACGACTCATGATTTATAGTTGAGAGCCGTGGTAATTGCACTAAAGATATGGAGACATTACTTGTACGGTACCTAATGCACTATCTACACCGATCACAAGAGTCTTCAGCATATCGTTGAACATGCGACAACGTCGTTGGGTCGAACTTTTAAACGACTATGACTGTGCAATCAGATATCATCCAGGGAAGGCTAATGTGATAGCCGATGCCCTAAGCCGTAAGGACACCAAACCCAAACGAGTTCGAGCATTACAGCTTACTATTCACACCGGATTACATGACAAAATCCATGGTGCTCAACTCGAAGCCCTTAAAGATGAGAACCTACCGTTGGAAGCCACACGTGGTATGGAAGAACAACTCGGGGTTAAATCAGACGGCATTCGCTATTTCGCGGAACGAATATGGGTTCCATTGTATTGAAATCTAAGAGAACTAGTTATGGATGAAGCTCACAAAACTCGATACTCTATTCATCCTGGTTCTGACAAGATGTACCATGACCTAAAGGTGCTATATTGGTGGCCAAAGATGAAGGCTGATATAGCCACCTATATGAGCAAGTGCCTGACTTGCGCAAAGGTCAAAATGGAATACCAAAAGCCTTCTGGTCTACTTCAACAACCAGAGATCCTAATGTGGAAATGGGAACAAATTTCTATGGATTTCATAACCAAACTACCCCGAACTCCTAGCGGATGCGACACCATCTGGGTGATCGTCGATCATCTGACTAAATCCGCTCACTTCTTAGCCATCAAAGCAACTGACAAGATGGAGAAACTTACTCGTATTTACTTGAAAGAAGTAGCCTCTCGGCACAGAGTGCCAATTTCTATCATTTCGGATCGAGACACTCGATTCACATCACATTTCTAGCAATCGCTACAAAAAGCTTTAGGTACACGTCTAGACATGAGTACGGCATACCATCCTCAAGCTGATGGCCAAACAGAACATACCATTCTAACCTTAGAGGATATGCTACGAGCTTGTGTGATCGATTTCGGTAACACTTGGGAATCTCACTTACCTCTGGTGGAGTTCTCCTTCAATAATAGTTATCACACTAGTATCAAGGCAGCACCATTCGAGGCATCGTACGGACGTAAATGCCGATCTCCTATCTGCTGGGCCGAAGTTGTAAATAGTCAACTTACAGGTCCTGAACTCGTATTCGAAACTTCTAAAAAGATCGTTCAAATTCGAAATCGTATGGCGGCAGCTCGTGATCGTCAAAAGAGCTATGCCGACAAGCGTCATAAACCATTAGAGCTTCAAATAGGTGATATGGTCCCATTGAAAGTCTCACCTTGGAAAGGTGTAATCTGCTTCGGGAAACAAGGCAAACTGGATCCTCGTTATGTTAGACAATTCAAGATAGTGAAGAGAATTGGCCCAGTAGCGTACCAACTGGACCTACCTGAAGGACTGAGTGGTGTACCCGATGTCTTTCATGTCTCGAACCTGAAGAAATTTCTAGCAGACGAGACACTCGCGTTTCCTCTTGAGGAACTACAAATCGATGAACAACTACGCTTCATTTGAGAACCGGTGAAATCATGGATAGGGAAGTCAAAACGCTCAAACGCAGTAAAATCCCTATTGTCAGAATTCGTTGGAACTCGAAACGCGGACCGAAATTCACTTGGGAGCGCGAGGATCAGATGATACACAAGTATCCTCATCTGTTCAAGCAATCCACGTCAAACTCTTAAGGTACTATTCTAATTTTCGGGACGAAAATTCTTCCAACTAGGGGATGATGTGACACCTCAGAAATTTTTTTTTATTTTAATTTTCGGAACGAAAATTCTTTTAACTAGGGGATGATGTGACAATCCGAACTTTTAAGTTAACTCCGTTAACTTAAACCTAATTAAACCCAGTTACACACTAACCTAGTTAACGCAAATTCAAACCTCAGGGACTGATTCTGCCAACTTTGTAAACCTAAATGCTTGAAACTACAGGGACTGAATCTGCCAAGTCCCAAAACTCAATCTGTTGACTTCTCAAAGTCAAAATCAAGTGGATTGTGTTCCTATTGACTTTTGTAAGTCAAACTCGTAACCTTAAACCCAAATTCAAACTCCATAACTGATTTCTATTAGAATCAGTAACTGAAAACACATTGAACACCATTAACGAGCATAATTAGGACTTTAATCATCGTTAATGTGTCGAGTTAAGCCCAATTATGGGTATTCAATACATAACCATCGACTATCATCGCATGTTCATCAAATTCGACCATTTCAATCATCGAGCTCACAAATTAACCACCTGCACACCTTACTCGTACTCCTCTGAACCTGTTACACCATTCATATTGATCGGAGACGCAGCCGTAGACGCTGGAGAGTAGCAGTTGGAGCCGCAACCGATAATTAGTCGACCTCTACCTTTCTGATATCGTTTAAGGTAAGTGGATACGCCATTAGTTTCGTTTCCATCTCTAGATCATAAGCCCTAACCTTTTGGTGGCTTATAACAACGAATTGGTGAGGAACTAATTCTAGGGTTCATCATGAGCACGGGTTAATCGAACTCTACTTTAGAACCTGTTTAAATTCAATTAATCCATATGATTAGCTTCGCAATTAACCACTCTTTGAAAACCCTATGCGAATTTGATCTCATAACATCGAATTTTTCAAGATCCAGTAACTTGGGTTGTTCTTAAAACGATTTGGGGGTTTCGACCCTAACAAACTTATAAATCCAATTAATTTATATACCTAGATTCGAAACCCTCTGCTTGTCTAAAGCCCTATGATTCCAAACATGTTCATTATCAAAATCGATCGAATTGATCTTTGTTCATAACCTAGGGTTTCGGTTCTTGATCCTGCAATTGAACGACCCTAGGCTTGTTGTTTTTCAAATTAAACCCGCCCACAGGTTCGTTATGGACTGAATAACAAAACCCCTATGCCTTTGTGTCCTATCGAAATCGAAATCGTCGGGTCTGGAATGGTTTTGGGGTTCGGCTCGCGTGGGGGAAGAACTCACTGGAGTTCTTTGTTAAAAGGTTTTGAAACCGGGACTTGTTGCGAAACCCTAGCGGGCTGTGATGGTTAAAGCGTTTGACTGTGGGGGAGGAGACCCGGGTTCGAGTCCCTCCACCCCCATTTCGTTTTTAACTTAGTTTTTATTATATTATTTAATATTAAACCTATCCCTATATTATTATAATAATATATTAATGCGTTTTAGCTCTGGAAACAACCCGTAGGCTCGGGTTTGGTTTTATAACTCATAATTAATATTATTTCCACTTTTAAAAATAATATATTTATACTATTTTCAAACCACGACTTCGTATAAAATAATATGTTTATATTATTTTCAACCCGTGACTCTTATTATAAAATAATATATATTTATATATTATTTCGCCTCGTTTATGAACCTCGTGTAACGTTTTCAAACTAATAAATAATATAATTATTTATATTATATACCCATGTTTATATCCTTGAATAAAAATAATATATTTATTATTTTTGCCACGATATTTATTAAATGTGAAATTCTTTAAACTTAAAAATAATATATTAAGTTATATTATTTTCTTAAGCCATTATTATAGGCACAAACGTACGAATTTATTTATTTATTTATATTATTCGTAATTAGAGACGTTCGATCCGTAACGTATTTATCTTAATTATTATAATAAGAAATCCTTATTCCCGTGGACAAGTTTGTCTACTCGTTGATCCTAAGTATGCTCTAGGACATTCAAATCTTCCGTGTCGTGGTCACAAAACCCATTTGTATCCCTAACTATTGTGCTTATAATTTTAGGGCATACGTAAGTAGTTCACAGTCAAACTCTTGTGTTTCCTACTTGCATCCTTGTGTGGTGCTATCTACTACTCGTACACAACTCAGGTGAGTTTCACGGCCCCTTTTTACTCGTTTTCCTGTTGGGGGATAAACATGTACACAAACCATCATACTTTTACTTGTTTTCCCCGTGGGGGAGAAACAGGTACGCAAACAAACATCAATTTACATGTTTTTCCCGTTGGGGGAGAAAACATGACGCAAACTATTTTGATTATGGTACTTCATATGATATCACTGTTGGGGCTAAGCATATTTCAACTATCATTGAAAGTCCTCACACTCACATCGTACCGTTAATATGGATCTTAGCGTGGTAATGTTTAGTAGTACTACTGGTGCTTGACAAGCCCCACCCGCGTTAGTCGCGCTAACTCGATTGGAGGTCGAACGGGTGAAATATTAGCCTAATCACATTAGTCAGAGTTGATAGACCTGGCTGGAGGCAAACAAAAAAACTCATGTCAGCTTTGGTTACGAACGCTTCAGCTTTGGCTACCTATAGATATGCATATTGGAATGTACATAATCTGCAAACGCTTTACTTTGTTATTGAAACCTGTGAACTCACCAACCTTGTTTTGACACTTTTCGTACATGTTTTCTCAGGTCTCTTTGGCACATGTTGCACACATAGGACATGCATGGAGTCCTACTGTCATATCATTTATTTCAAACAGTTTACTTATTTACATCGATTGACGCTTGTTGCGTGTAATTACTTTTGATTTCATATTAGCGTTTACGCTTCCGCATTAACTCTGAACTTTTGCGTTATGAAATTTTAAGTCCCATATAGTGTCGTTTGATGTAACTAATGACTGAGATCCTGGTGTGTCACCTTCCAAACGGTAAAACTCCGTTAGTGGAATTTAGGGGTGTGACAAAATCACTTCGAATTAACTCAAATCAATGACCGTAACCGGCGATCTTGAACTCAACACTAATTGACGCGTTTCGATTGAAATTAGAGCATATAATACACTCACACACACTCGCAACACCTTTTACAAACTCTCTGAACTCTCAAACCCTCGGCATTTCATCCCTAGAACTCGATCGAGCACCAAGAACTCCAAATCTAGAGCGTCAGCTGTCTCCTTCGTTGCTTCACCATTCCTGGTAATTCTTATGCCTCTGATTTCGTTTTGATATTAGGAATAAAAGCTCTATGAATTCGGGGACGATCGGTCGATCGATCGGGTCAATTCAGGTGGCTAGGGTTACGGGCAGGATGATTTGGGGAAGGGGACAGTTTGGGTTGGTTGTTAAAACCAGATCGTTTCAAACCATTATCAAGGCATTTGCCCTAGTCCACCGGTAACACACTTGACATACACAGAAAGATCGCGGGTTAGAGTCTAGCCCCGCACCTTTTTGCATGGAATCCTACCATTTGACCCGGTTCCCACCTGATACTTGCTTAAAACACCTTAGCACCCGGTTAATTTGCATATGAGGACCACAACCTAGTGGTTATGTGCGTGTACTTGCTCAGAAACCACCCGGGTTCAAGCCGGGTGGTCTACAACTTTTTAAAATTCATTTTTTTCTTATTATTTTATTACATTAATTA
Organism: Smallanthus sonchifolius; assembly: GCA_023525975.1. Taxonomy (NCBI): domain Eukaryota; kingdom Viridiplantae; phylum Streptophyta; class Magnoliopsida; order Asterales; family Asteraceae; genus Smallanthus; species Smallanthus sonchifolius. The sequence goes on along the minus strand of CM042028.1, from coordinate 11,107,776 downwards.
AAATTTATAAAACCTATAACACCTAAGTTCGTTTTAATAAATTAATTGGCAAATTTTTAAGGAAAGACAATTATTTTGTTATTAACCGATTTAAGAATTAATTAAAACAATAAACTTTCTTTTTACTAATACTTATAAACCATTACCTTGGAAACTTAATAACTGTTTACTATAAGGTATTTTTATAAAACTCTAGACACATGATCCACTCTTTTATTTAGGATTACTTAATTATTTAAATTAAAACCTTATATTTCCAAAGAAATTGGTTTTATTCACTTACGTCATTAAACTAATTATTATTTTAAGTTTTGGTTTAATGACAAAATATTTAGGCCATGAATGTTTATTTGAAACCCAATTGCTCATAATAACTAAATTAAATGAATAAAAGGATTCTATTTATTTATCCAATTAACCATTTATTCAAACTTATTTCTTTTATTTATTTATTTATTTTGTCCACTTATTTACTTATTATTATCTTGAAGTGGTTATCCATGTATACACACATTTAATTATTTAGACAAATGAAACCATACTTTTTACATGAGATTTCATAAACAACCTTTGAAACACAAACAAGTATACATTTATTGTGACCAAGTCCACACCCAATCCCTTTGTGCAATAGGATTTTCCCTAGTCATATGTGGATGTCATTGATACACTTTATACAATTCAGTCTTAGGTTAACCTTGTGGTTAGCTAATCACTTGTGCAACATCTTACCGTGATCTACAAACTACTATTTTAAGTGAGTTTACATAGCCCCTTTTACATTTTTACATACTTTGGGGTGGAACATGATTTCATTGAAAACTGTTTGCAATTCATTATACAATTCTACATTCATGAACATGTGTGCAATTTGTGCCTTATACTTGAACACTATGAGTTTAAACCTACATTTACATTACATTCATACACGTGCAATCATTAACTCTGTACAACCCGACGGTAACATTGATAGATCTATTGTGTCTGACAAACCCACCCAGGTATGGTGATTGTTACCGACATTACATTAGGATAACATTGAGTGTTATGCCCTTCAGTCACAAGGTTTGATTGTACACCCAGTTTGACTACAGTGGTTCTCCATAAATGCCTTATTTGCCATGTTTCATATGAACTGTACATAAACACTTGGAAACTATTTGTGATATCAAAACCTATGTATGCTTACCAACTATTTTTAGTTGACCTTGTTTTCATCATGTTTCAGGTACAAATCTTTGAGTTCATGTTTCAAGTTGCTACATTTAGGATATGAGGACCTAGTTGAAATAAACAATTGAACTTATGGATGCATTTTATTTTCTTTGTTTGGTTGATTTTGTTTGTTGAACAATGTTATGCAATTGAGTTATTTTAATATATGGAACTTTAGTTGGATCATGTGCTTATGAACAGTCTACATGTCCCGCCCCGACGTATTCCACCGTCGGTTGGGGTGTGACACAGATCATTTAGAGAAGGAAACAAAGAAGAAGGATCAGAAGAATGTAAAGAAGGGAAAATGTGCTCAAGAAAAGTCACATCCCGAGAAACAAGAATCTGTCGAGTGTCAAGGTTATAAAGCTTGTAACCTTTCTTTCCAAAATGATATCTAATAAAAATACAAGCTTGAGCCCTAGGCTGAAATTTATCTCTTCCAGGTGTAGGTAGGGGTGTTCATCGGGTCGGTTTACAGGTTATTCGGTTCGGGTTTTTCGGGTTGGTATTTTTTTTTGTTGAAACCACAATCCGAACCGAACCATATTCGAGCAACCCTAATCCGAACCGAAAACCACATTGTAATTCGGTTTGGTTTTCGGTTTGAACCAAATAACCCGAATTAGCCAAAAAAAAAAAACCTTAAAAAAAATTCCAATTTACCAAAAAAAGTTACCAAATTCAGAACTTGTTGAAAGGGATCAAAGCTATAATCAGTATTACACATACTTCACACTTGGACTCCAAAACAAACAGCAAATCAAAGCTATATTATTTGAGGACTAAAACCAATATATATTCAATTCTTATAGTATAATCAGTATTATATTATTATCAATGCCTACATATAAGTGCATAAAAAATATGAAAAAACCATTAATTATAATCAATCTTATTAATACCATACCTGAAGGCTGAAAGGCTGAAATGCTAAAACATATAAAAATGAATTTGAATAAAATCTTTTGAAAATGTAAAATCAAACCAGATCCGTTGGTATCCGTTCCGTCATTCGATGGTATACAAATCAAACCAGATCCGTTGGCATACAAAATCAAACTAGCATCATTCAATTATGAGCTATGGTAGATTAGCCGATTAGATCATTAGAGAGTTCTTACCTTCTAAAATGGCAAGACGAAGGAGGTGAAGATGAGCGGCTTCAGGTGAAGATGAGCGGCTAACGGCTTGCGTCAGAGTTCAGAGGTGGGAAGTGGCCAGTGGGAACGATGAAGACGAGCGACTAATCTAGGTTTTACGAGTTCTGGTCTTTAGGGTGAGAAGTGAGAAAGAACTAGGTTAAACGATTAGGACTTTAGGAGAGTTTTTTTTGGGCCAGACATTATTTCGTTTATCATTATATGGGCTATATCATTATTGTAAGGTCCCAAAACCGGAAACCCTATTTGTTGGCTCAAACGCAAGCTAAGTAGTCATAGACATCAAACTAAACGCAATTCATTGCAGCGGAAAACAAATAGTCAACAAAGGTCAATGACCCGACCCAATCATAATTCAAATCAAGTACTAATATCAAATTGTCTCAACGAAACAACTAGTAATTAATGTCATCACAAACGCCCACGGTAACCAAATGCCTTTCAAAAGCCGCCAGCTCAAACCTTATCTTTACCTGAAATACATGCTTAAAAGTCAGCTACGCTGAGTGAGTTCTATAGTAGTTCCTTAGAGAATATTAAATCCCAAAACGTTATAAAATGGTTTCCATCTCAATGGTTTATTCATAATACTTTCTCAATAGTTCAAACAAAATGTATTTTATCGACAAACAAATACACCATGTTGTCTGGTCCGAAGACACAAGCAAACACGGTCTCCCGCCTGACTTACGTCAGACACATTATCCCGTTGACAAACGTCAACACAATATCACGCTTACGCTCGATCTCCCGCCTGACTAATGCCAGACTCAATATCCCGTTGACTAACGTCAACACAACATCAAGCTCACGCTCGATCTCCCGCCACAACTATTAAGCACGTGACACAATTATCTTATACACACATGCAAGCATAACGACTACTTAAAAAAATATATATTTATCTTTACCAAAATCGTCGTCTATGCATGCAACTTACTAAAATCACGTTTCACATATATTCATGCCCAAGACAATAAAACATTTAAAAGTGGGCGATAGAAACTGACCTTTGCTCGACACACCTCGTTCTCTAGAACTCACTAACGCCTCGTGCTCGCCTTTCAACCTCGCACCTATAATAAACATAATACACGAGTCAATACATGACTCGACATTTACTCGCTCCACTATCCCGACACCATGCATGGCCCACACGTCCCCCGCACGCTGCCATGCACGAACCCTAACCCCACGTGAATGATCATGCATGTCCATGCCCTCAAACCTAGACTCCAGCCGTTACCGAGCACATATCGGCTAGTCTCGGCATTCACACGGCTCCCCGGCGTCCCTCTTCCGCCGCTAACCGCCTGCTCCGGCCATCCTAGCCTTCGGCCAGCCCTGCTCGACCATCCCTCGGCCTCCCCATGGCTGTCGTAGACTCCCCGGGCCACTTCCGGACTGTCGCAGCCCCCGCCGATGGCGTCACAGCCACCACTGAGCCACCCCCAGCCCTGTCGGCTTCTCCCGACCCATCTCCGCCTCGTGGTTCACCATCCCGGTCCAAGCCGGTTCCTTCCCCGTTCCCGTAACGCACGCCGACCACCCAAAAGGGTTCGGCCGAACACTCGACAACCCCTGAATATCCTAAAACGAAAACTATGATAATAGCGGGTCAAGTTTCGTGATTATACCTTCGATATAAGTGACTCGTGCGAATCAAATCACCAGAGAACTCGTTTCCTCCTCACGCTTGCCTCCTTCGAAACCCTAGAATCATAAAAACGATTATTATGATTAACCGGGACTTAGAACACGTATGAAATGATTAGAGGATTGCGATTTTACCTTGATCCGGACGAAAGCTTGAAGAACGGCCTCTCCCTCTCTCCCTTTTCTTCTCGGCAGCCGCAAGAACCAAATGGGGTTCCCCCCCATAGCGTAACACCCTAAAAAGGTGTCCATTCAGGGCGGGCTTGGCCCCTCCACGCGCCGCCGTTCCCGGGCTTGGCCCGTCAAGTGGTTTTTAAAGTAATCCCACTAAGGCTCGCTATTTGATCGCCACCCCTTCTAGTTTCGTTTAAATGAAAAGAACCCGTTACTACGCCTTAGGTTAGGTCTCGTTACACTCTCGTAACATTCCGTCCATTATTTACAAGCATAAACACATATACCACAAATCCCGTTTAATTGGTAAAAACCCGTGATGTTACAAGTCTTCCCCCCTAAAAGAGGTTTCGGCCTTGAAACCTGCGTCATTCGGAAACAAATGCGGGTAACGTTCACGCATTTCCGCTTCTAGCTCCCAAGTAGCCTCAGATCCCTTACGATGCTTCCACTACACCTTGACAATCGGGATTACCTTCCTTCTCAATCTCTTTTCCTTTCTATCCAGTATAGCCACTGGCTCCTCTACATAGTTTAGCTTATCGTCCACCACAATGTCGTCTAACGGCACGTGTTCCGCAGCGTCAGCCAAACACTTCCGTAAATGGGACACATGAAAATTCGGGTGTATCCCTGCCAGTTCGTCTGGCAACAATAGTCAGTAGGCGACACTACCAACACGCTCATCAATCATAAATGGCCCGATATACATTGGACTAAGCTTTCCCCGTTTCTGGAAACGAATGATGCCCTTCCAGGGCGACACCTTAAGCATCACATAATCCCCCGCATTAAACTCTATAGGCCGTCGCCTCTTATCAGCATAAGACTTTTGTCGATCCTGTGCGGCCTTCATTCTTAGCTTTACCATCTCAAACTTCTCAGAAGTTGCTTTCACAACGTCTAAACTTCCTAACTCTTTCTGTCCGATCTCTCCCAAGCACACCGGGGTCCTACACTTTCTCCCATATAACATCTCGTATGGCTGCATTCCAATAGTCGCGTGATAACAATTGTTATAAGAAAATTCCGCCAACGGTAAGTGACTATCCCATGCACCCCCAAAATCTATCACACATGCACGAAGCATGTCCTCTAACGTTTGTATCGTCCGCTCGGACTGTCCATCAGTCTGTGGATGATACGCTGTGCTAATATGTAATCTCGTCCCCATAGCTTCATTGAATCTCTTCCAAAACTTCGACGTGAACCTCGTATCCCGATCAGATACGATAGAAATCGGCACTTCGTGCCTGGCAACAAACTCATTCACAAACACTTCAGATAACCTCTCAGAAGAGAAGGTCTCTCTAATCGGTAGAAAATGAGCGCTTTTCGTTAACCGATCTACTACTAACCAAATCGTATCGTGCCCCTTTACCGTCTTAGGCAGCTTCGTAATAAAATCTATTGTAATGTGCTCCCATTTCCATTTTGGAATTTCTAACGGTTGGATTTTGCCATACGGCTTCTGGTGCTCTGCCTTAACCTGCAGGCACGTCAAACATTTGCTCACGTACTGGATCACATCATGCTTCATTCCTGGCCACCAATAGTTACCCTTCATGTCCTGGTACATCTTTGTCGTTCCCGGGCGTATCGAGTACCTTGACTTGTGTGCTTCGTCGAGCACTTGTTCTCTAAACCCACCAAACTTTGGTATTCAAATACGGTCATTCTTGACCCACACCCCGTGACTATTCTCAGTCAACAATTCATGCTGTCCGAATATTCTTTCTTCCTTCAGCTTCTCCTCCCGCAAGGCCTCCGCTTGCATATCTCTTAGTAACGTCAGAAAATCTGGTGTTACTATCAGTTGACACGCTTTAATCCTAATCGGAGCGTGTTCCTCCTTGCGACTCAACGCGTCCGCAACCACATTTGCTTTACTAGGGTGGTAAAGGATTTCACAATCATAGTCTTTAATTAGCCCTAACCACCTCCTTTGCCTCATATTTAATTCTTTCTGCTCGAAGAAGTACTTCAAGCTCTTGTGATCCGTGTAGATCGTGCACTTGATCCCGTATAAATAATGCCTCCATAACTTAAGTGCAAACACCACTGCTGCTAGCTCTAAATCATGGGTAGGGTAATTCGCCTCATGAGTCTTTAATTGCCTAGACGCATAAGCAACTACTTTACCTCGTTGCATCAACACGCAACCCAGACCCAAATAAGATGCATCCGAATACACCACTAAATCGTCCGTCCCTTGTGGTAACGTTAACACAGGTTCTTCAGTCAATCGTTTCTTTAGCTCTTGAAGCGCACCATCTTGATCTGCTCCCCAAGTAAACTTCACCCCCTCTCGAGTCAATTTAGTTAATGGCGTTGCTAGCTTGGAGAAGTCTTTAATGAACTTCCTATAATAGCCTGCCAACCCCAAGAAACTACGTACTTCCGTTGGAGTCTTCGGAGCGTTCCAATTCACCACCGCTTCAATCTTCGTAGGATCCACCATTATCCCTTCTGGGTTAATAACGTGACCCAGAAACTGTACCTCCCGAAGCCAAAATGCACACTTCGAGAATTTAGCGTAAAGCTTTTCTCGCCTCAATGTCTCCAAAACTTCTCGCAGATGCTCTCCATGCTCCTCCTCTCTCTTAGAGTAGATTAGAACATCGTCAATAAATACTATCACCGATCTATCCAACATCGGTCTACACACTCGATTCATTAAGTCCATGAATGCTGCAGGCGCATTCGTTAACCCAAAGGACATAACTAAGAATTCATAATGCCCATAACGTGTCCGAAATGCAGTCTTCGGAATATCCTCCTCCCTAACCTTCAACTGGTGATATCCTGACCTCAGATCTATACGCGAAAACCACTTCGCTCCTTGCAGTTGATCGAACAAGTCATCAATACGTGGTAGAGGATACTTGTTCTTAATCGTCAACTTATTAAGCTCTCGGTAGTCGATGCACATACGCATGCTACCATCCTTCTTCTTCACAAATAAGACCGGTGCACCCCACGGTGAGATACTTGGTCTTATGAACCCCTTATCCAACAAATCTTGGAGTTGCTCCATGAGCTCCTTCATCTCTGTCAGTGCTAAACGATACGGCGCTTTAGCGACCGGCTGTGCTCCTGGCTGCAAATCAATCTGAAATTCGATTTCTCTCTCTGGTGGTACTCCTGTCAAGTCATCAGGGAAGACATCAGGAAAGTCTCGCACCACCGGGACTGCTGACAATTCTACACCCTTTGCTTTAGTATTAGTGATACAGGCTAGGTATGCCCCGCATACCCACCTCAAGGACTTTACTGCCTTCATCATCGAAATCACTCTCGGTAGAGAGCTCTCTCTGTCTCCATACACCGTTACTACCGTACCTTCCAAAGATCTCAACTTTATCATTTTCATTCAACAAACTATATCCGCATCAAATGCAGCCAACCAGTCCATACCCAATACTACGTCAAAACCTCCCAAAGCGATTATAAATAATCTTGCGGGAAACCTATGACCCTCTAGATCGATATAACAATCATCTAATGCTTCAATCACCCTGGTGGGCGATCCTACCGCAGTCTCAACGCTGAACGGCTTTTCTATCATTCTAGCAGTTCTACGTAAACTCTTACAGAAAGATGGGGCTACAAAACTCTTACTTGCCCCAGAATAAAAAAAACAGTAGCTGGTACATCATTAATAAGAAAAGTACCTGAGACCACGTCCGGGTCATTCTTCGCCTCAGCTGCAGTCATAGTGAAGGCTCTCGCCTTCGCCTTTGTCTTCTCATCCTCTTTCTTCACTAGGACCGTTTCCTTGCTTGGTCCCGCACCTTGACCTGTCTTACAATCTTTTGCCCTATGGCCGACGCCTCCACACTGGTAACACTTAGGATCACGCGGGCAATCTCTAGATAAATGTCCCGCTTTGCAGCATCCGTAACACAAAACGGAATCAGCTTTGCATTTGCCCGAGTGCAACCTTCCACTTTACGACATGGATCTGGACCCTCGGTCCTTGCCTTCTTGATAAATGGAACCTTTTGGTCCCTATTAAATCTCTTGCTAGGCATGGTCCATTTCTTATCTTCTGGATTTTTCTCTTGCACCTCGGTACTCATGACATCATCATATAATGTCCCACTTAATTCAACAGCTTCGTCGAAGCTCGGCGGTTGTTGAGCCTTGACCAAATGCCTCACCTTATCAGGCAAACCCTCTACATACAGTTTCTTCCAACGCTCATCATTACCAGCTAAGTGTGGCACCAGACGTGCCATCTCAATGAACTTTGAAGTGTACTCGCGGTGTGTTAATTTACCCGCCTTGAGAGTCAGAAACTCTCGCTCAACCTTCTCTAGCTCCCCTGGAGCACAGAACTTCTTCCTCACTAATCCCTTCATATCATCCCAAGTCATATCACTCAGTTCTTGAACAGTCTTCCTCTCTTTGACCGAGTTCCACCACTGTAGAGCCTCCCCAGCAAAAGTGTGTGAAATGAATTTCAAAATCTGGATCGGACTACACTCACTGATCGAGATGGTAGACTCCATCTCAGTAAGCCAGTGGTACGTAGCCACCGCATCTTTGCGCCCATCAAACTTAGGCAGATCGCACTTCTTGAAGTGCCTATAGTCACAGTTACCGCCGTTCCCAAACGGTTTCTTCTTTTCTTTCACCTCCTCCAGAACTCTCTTCTCTAACTCTTCGAATGCCGCTTTCACAATGTCTGGAAAGTACTCGTGGATCATCTCCACCACCTCTTTCTTCATCGCATCGCGAACTGCTGGTTCAACTGGAACTCTTCATCGTGCTCAGAGTGCACTGAAGGTTCAGTATGCACAGATGGTTCAGTATGAACCGACACCTCCTCTCCATTACCATTCTCATTCTGAACATTTCTACGACGCCTTCCGGCGTTAGCAATAGCAGCAACTTGTCTTTTAGGTGCCATCTACTTACTGAAATTTTAACAAATAGAGCAATATTCAGGTACAGTTTAAAACATTACGAGCAGTGCAATTAGTTAATGACGATGGCCAATCGCCATTACCCTCTTGCCTTGCCTTTCAAGTTTTAAACCCTCCCTGTACTGCATCATGGCATAACACCCCTGTCTTAGCCTACTAACACGACACATTAACATGGCATACTAACACGTCACACATATAAACTCATACCTGGCGCTTCTGGCTTTTGGTTACACGTGATGACATTCCCACTCATTGGTCCCATTCTCAGTCTAAGTCTAGGCATCGAGGATGCCCAGATTATTTAAACCACCGCTCTGATACCAAGTTGTAAGGTCCCAAAACCGGAAACCCTACTTGTTGGCTCAAACGCAAGCTAAGTAGTCATAGACATCAAACTAAACTCAATTCATTGCAGCGGAAAACAAATAGTCAACAAAGGTCAATGACCCGACCCATTCACAATTCAAATCAAGTACTAATATCAAAATGTCTCAACGAAACAACTAATAATTAATGTCATCACAAACGCCCATAGTAACCAAATGCCTTTCAGAAGCCGCCAGCTCAAACCTTCTCTTTACCTGAAATACATGCTTAAAAGTCAGCTACGCTGAGTGAGTTCTATAGTAGTTCCTTAGAGAATATTAAATCCCAAAACGTTATAAAATGGTTTCCATCTCAATGGTTTATTCATAATACTTTCTCAATAGTTCAAACAAAATATATTTTATCGACAAAAAAAGACACCATGTTGTGTGGTCCGAAGACACAAGCAAACACGGTCTCCTGCCTGACTTACGTCAGACACATTATCCCATTGACAAACGTCAACACAATATCAAGCTTACGCTCGATCTCCTGCCTGACTAATTCCAGACTCAATATCCCGTTGACTAACGTCAACACAACATCAAGCTCACGCTCGATCTCCCGCCACGACTATTAAGCACGTGACACAATTATCTTATACACACATGCAAGCATAACGACTACTTAAAAATATATATATTTATCTTTACCAAAATCGTCGTCTATGCAAACTTACTAAAATCACGTTTCACATGTATTCATGCCCAAGACAATAAAACATTTATAAGTGGGCGATAGAAACTCACCTTTGCTCGACACTCCTCGTTCTCTAGAACTCGCTAACGCCTCGTGCTCGCCTTTCAACCTCACACCTATAATAAATATAATACACGAGTCAATACATGACTCGACATTTACTCGCTCCACTATCCCGACACTATGCATGGCCCACACGTCCCCCGCACGCTGCCATGTACGAACCCTAACCCCACGTGAATGCTCATGCATGTCCATGCCCTCAAACCTATACTCCACCCGTTACCGAGCACATATCGGCTAGTCTCGGCATTCACACGGCTCCCCGGCGTCCCTCTTCCGCCGCTAACCTCCTGCTCCTGCCATCCTAGCCTTCGGCCAGCCCTGCTCGACCATCCCTCGGCCTCCCCATGGCTGTCGTGGACTCCCCGGGCCACTTCCGGACCGTCGCAGCCCCCGCCGATGGCGTCACAGCCACCACTGAGCCACCCCCAGCCATGTCGGCTTCTCCCGACCGATCTCCGCCTCGTGGTTCACCATCCCGGTCCAAGCCGGTTCCTTCCCCGTTCCCGTAACGCACGCTGACCACCCAAAAGGGTTCGGCCGAACACTCGACAACGCATGAATATCCTAAAACGAAAACTATGATAATAACGGGTCAAGTTTCATGATTATACCTTCGATCTAAGTGACTCGTGCGAATCAAATCACTAGAGAACTTGTTTCCTCCTCACGCTTGCCTCCTTCGAAACCCTAGAATCATAAAAACGATTATTATGATTAACCGGGACTTAGAACACGTATGAAATGATTAGAGGCTTGCGATTTTACCTTGATCCGGACGAAAGCTCGAAGAACGGCCTCTCTCTCTCTCCCTTTTCTTCTCGGCAGCCGCAAGAACCAAATGAGGTTCCCCCCATAGCGTAACACCCTAAAAATGTGTCCATTCAGGGCTGGCTTGGCCCCTCCACGCGCCGCCGTTCCTGGGCTTGGCCCTTCAAGTGGTTTTTAAAGTAATCCCACTAAGTCTCGCTATTTGCTCGCCACCCCTTCTAGATTCGTTTAATTGAAAAGAACCCGTTACTACGCCTTAGGTTAGGTCTCGTAGCACTCTCGTAACATTCCTCCACTATTTACAGGCATAAACACATATACCACAAATCCCGTTTAATTGGTAAAAACCCGGGATGTTACAATTATATGGGCTGAAGTACAAACTTGTAATTCGGTTTATTCGGTTTGATCCGAATTAGAAATTGTGGATCCACAAACCGAACCGAAAACCTAATTACATATTTGGTTTTCGGTTTCAACTCGACTCGAAAATCTAATAAGCAATTAGGTTTGGTTTTAAACGTTTTCGGTTCGATTCGGATTTCAGTTTATTCGGTTTGAAACCAAATATCGAACACCCCTAGGTGTAGGGGTAGAAGCATAACACAAACGCCCAAAAGTACGAAGATGAGTGTATGATGGAGCTTTACCGAAAAGCATCTCAGAAGGATATTTGACCGGTAGAACCCATGTGGGAAAAATATTAATCAAGTGAGTAGCAGTAAGAACACATTCACCCTAAAATGTTATAGGTAACTTGGATTGAAACATAAGAGTCCGGGCAGTTTCAAGAAGATGATTATGTTTCCGTTCTACCACCCCATTCTGTTGAGGACACCAGGACAAGTAGTTTGATGAAGAATGCCTTTCTGTTTAAAATACTCGGAATGATGAACACCCGAACCAAGTTCAAAAGCATTGTCAGAACGAACAAGCTTGACTTTGGTATTAAATTGAGTCTCAACCATCTCAATGAATCCTTGAAGAATAGTAAAGGCATTGCCTTTAATGGTCAAAAGATGAGTCGAAGTAGTTCTAGTAAAATCATCAACAATGGTGAGAAAATATTTATAGCCATCATATGTAGTAGAACGATACGGTCCCCACGTATCAATATGAATAAGATCAAACATTTGAGAACTAGATCTACTACTAGAAGCAGGGAGTTTATGATGTATAGCCTTAGGACAAACAGAACAATCATCAATAGAACAATCATGTGCACCAGTAAAAAACATTCAATTGCTTAAGTTTGTACAAAGGCAAATGGCTAAGACGATTATGCCAAAGTTTCAAAGAGACAACAGAATTACAGTGAGAAAAAGAATCAACTGTAATAGAGAAAAGTTTATTAGGATGCAAAAGATAAAGTCCATTGAGGAAATCTCTTAGAACCAACGGACTACTCAGTGAAGGGGTATGCAAGAAATAAGAAGTTTCAGAAAATTGAACAATACCTTTTGTATCCCTACAAAGTTTGGGAACAGATAAAAGATTATGCTTGAACTGAGGCACAAAGAAGACATTGGAGATAGAAAAATTCTTGGTGAGATTAACCATTCCGACTTGCGTAACAGTTAAGACATACCTGTTTGGAAGAAGAACATAAACAAGCGAGTTAAGCAATTGAATGTTAGAAAGAAAATTAAAGTCAAAGCACATATGATTACTTGCACCATTATCAATGATCCAAGTAGTGTCAACCGTAGTCGAATTGCAAGCAATAATACCTATAAAATTAGCAAAGCTGAGTGGTTGAATAATAGGAACACCACCCTGAACTCCAGAATTCTACTAAAGAAGTTGCAGCAAAGTATTGTACTGTTCTGTAGAAATACCAGTAGGTGAACCAAAGACAGAAACAGTGGCAACAAAATCAAAAACAACATTTGCAGCAACCTTGGGTTTAGTAAATTTGAATTCTTTGCGAAACCCAATGAGACAGTAGCATTTACTAACATCATTCCCCGTCTTCTTACAGTGATTACAACCAATACCCTTTCATGCACCAGAACTCGTTGTCACCTGCACATAGGCATTCATAGAAGCATTTTGAGGAATAAAATATGCAGATGAATGAAGCTCTCTCTATTTCTCATCTTGAATGAGAAAAGCATAGGTCTGGTTTATGAAAGGAAGAGACTTCATCATAATAATATTTCCCCAGATCATATCATAGAAGGAATTAAGACCCATAAGAAATTGCATCAAACGTTGGTCTGCTTCACGTTTAGCCATAAATCTGGAGTTGCCACAGTGCAAGGAAGAATAGGCTCGAGGGCATTAAGCTCATCCCAAAAAGACTTTATTTCGGTAAAATAAGTAGCAATATCATCATTCCTTTGAGAAATGTCAGAAAGAGACTTCTGCAACTGATAATACTTTGCGCCATTACTCTGTCCATACCGGTCAGTTAACTCGTCCTAAAGTTGACGAGCAGTCTCAACATACAAAACACTTTCACTAAATATCGAGACAAAGTGTTGAGAATCCAAGAAATAACCATATCATTACACTTCTTCCATAAGTCAAGATTAGGGGAGGTAATAGGCCTGACAACAGTTCCATCAACGAATCCAATCTTGTTCTTGGCAGATAAAGCAATGGACATAGCATGTTTCCAAGACCCGAAAGCAGAACCGTTAAAAGGTTTGGAAACAAGTAAAAGACCCTGATGATAAGAAGAATGTAAGAACAAAGGATTAGAGGAATCCATAACCAAGATGGCTCAGAAGTATTAGGCATAGCCACAAAAACAAAGAGTGAAACAAAGAAAAGACTGAAGCGAAACTGACACAGGCGAACTTATGACAAGTTCGCCAGAAAAGCTGAAGCGAACTTACTAAGTTTGCCAGAAGAAACAAGTGAACTTGTCAAGCGAATCTGACAAGTTCGCCAGAAAGAACAAAGGAAAGAGCGAACTTAACAAGTTAATTCGCCTGTAACAGATGACAAGTTCGCCTGCACGAACTGCAAAACGCAAAAATCGAAGTAATATTACCATAACTCGAAATCAAGAACGAATATGAAGAAATCCAACCGTAGGGATGATCAGAAACACAAAAGAAATGTTTTGAGCGGAGCAAAACATCAAAATAACCCCAATCGACTCAAGAGAACGCAAGATCTCTATGAAAATGAAGAAAAATGAAACACGAATGCGGAACAGACAGAAAAAGAGAAGAAATCACAGAATCGAGCATACATGCTCTTATACCATGTTAAGATAATGAGAGTGAAAGCTGAAAACGAGAGAAAATAATTGGGGGAAATTTAAATAATTTGATTGATAACTCAATAATGATTACAAAACAACTATTTATATACATTCAAAGAAACTAAGAAACTAACCGGGCGAAATTACTAAGTTCGCCCCTAACAAAACTAGCGAACTTATGACAGGTTCGCCAACAGTTTAAATATCCTTATGTCCTGGTTATAGGGGTCACCCCTACATCGTCTAATCAGTCCCCTCATAATATAGCCCGTATGGTTTTCCGGTTAAATAAAAATTTAAACACTTTATATTACGTGTGTGGTATCATCAAATAAGTTATTAGAGACTAAATTATCACATGATTTATATCTTGTGCATACTGATGTTCTTAAGACATTAATGATGTTATATGTGCACATTATCTAACAGTTTAAAGGATAGCTTTGTTCTCAAATTCAGATCGAGGAGAAAACAAGTGAAGGAAAACCAAAATGGATGGACGTCAAAACAGAAGGAAAATGAAAAAGATGAAATCACTCTTGCGTACAAGACATGTAGGGACACTTAACTGAGCTTCATTAAATCAATTAATTTATAAAAATTAAAATTACACACGTGATATTATAAAACAAAAGAAATCGGCTATGACGTTTACAAACTTCGACAATTTTTTTGTGATTAACTATAAAATGGAAAAGAGGGTGTCTTATTGATTTATTATTAGTAACCATTAATGTACAAATTCAAATAATATAAAGACAATTAATTTAGATATATAATACTGAACATTTGTTACTATCATCACACATCAAATAGTTTTTTTCATACAACACTTGTTTCTTTTTATATTGAGTAGCAAGCTATTGTACAAGAATTATAGAGACAAAAAAAATGACAGTGGGGGCCAGAAAGTGCTTATTTTTCATATTTTATTAATCATGAAAAAAACAAGTTCTAAAAAGAAATAATATTTTAATTAATAAATTGCTTTGTTATGAAACAGATAATGCAGACTATCTCATCGAGCATCTACTTTCCTTGAATAAGGGACTCACGCTATATATACTTCGTATGACATTAAAATAATAATTCTTTTTAGATAAGGTGGGTTTAATGAAGGGAAAATGTATATATATAATGAAAGAAAACAAAAGGAAAGGAACAAAGATAAAGAAAACAAGGGGAGATGTCAACCGAAGAAAGAAACAAGCACTAACATGTTATTATAAAACCAAAAAGAAAAAGTTATCTTCGGATGATCAGCGACATGAGAGAATGAGGGTGCCTTGGGTGTTACTATCTGAGTATCTGGTGGGCTTAAGCTTTACCTTTTTTCTTTCTGATTTTATATAGATGTGTGAGAATTAAATAAACAAACGTTCTTTTAAAACAACTGAATAAACAATCATTATTTAACAAATACAATGGTCCATAAAAATGCCTTAAAATCTTTTTCATTAAAAAAAATAAAATTATTATAATGCAGCAACCTAGTGAAGACATATGATAGTACAAAGCCCACTCCAAATGACCCAAAGGCTTGCCTAGCCGACTTTTAGTTATATTAGGAGGGGTCCACGCGGCTGATGCGGAGAAGGCAAAAAGAATGAGGCAAGTTTTCCACCGATAGTAGAAGAGATGTTAAAATCATTCGGTTATCTTGAGAGAAGAAAAGATTCCAAGGAGAGGCCTATAAATAACGGTCACTCTAGAGAGAAAGGGGGATATACTTTGTAATCGGCAATGGTGTAACCTTGAGAACCAATACAAAGAGATAGCCATTCCAATTCTTCATACCCACCCTGTCTAGTCTTTTAGTACTCTTCATTGGCGCCATCCACGGTCGAACAACGCTATAACGGTCATTCACACACTATTCTCTTTGTATAATGGATAGCTTGCACCATTATGAAGAATCGGAAAAAGATGTTGAAGAAATTGAAGTTGAAACACCACCAGGAGGAAAAAATCGACATCGGCAATCCCCTGTTGGCCCTGTCACGATGAGGACCCTTGAAGAGCGATTGCCCCTTGTACCCGACTTGTCTCTTCCACCGTACCACCACCAGTTTCTCATTTTCCTGCTCACTTGCACTTAGTCTCCACCCAATTGTGGGCCCGGGCCCTCAGCCTGCATATTCGAGTCAACCAACATTACCCACTGCCTATCCTCACCAACATCCTTTTCTTATGGGAAGTTCTCAACTTGCACAAGCAGTGGTACACACAGTACCCTTGTGAATAGTATTCCCATACACACTTACGTCCCACCCTTCGTTACACTAGGAGAAGGTTCTTTTAACCCTCCGGCGAATCTACCCTATTCCATGGGGCTCACGCCATTTCCGGTCCCACTCATCAGCGGTAATGAATGGTGGATCGAGCAACAACGCCGCACCCGGTTGGATAAACAACTCTAGCGCGAAGCTCGTTTAGCAGAACTCCATACCAGATTAACCTATGAAGATACTGCATATGTCACCACTGGAGCTTTACCGGGCACTGGAATTCTCACTCATACGATAACACACATTTTCCCAATGCAACCCCGGGGCCTCGAGACAGGCGTCGCGATACCTCCACCACTTGTCAATCCAGGAGACAACCGAATTAGCGATATATATCGTCCAGTAGTGTTACTAGCATAATCAAACTTCACATCCCGGTTCGCTTTGGCCGAGATTACACGGAAGTTGAAGCTGCCGACCACGGTGGGCAAATTTGATGGAACCACAGATCTGGATGATCATGTAAAAGTTTTCGTTAGTGCTGGAGGGGTCGAACGTTGGGCTTTACACGAATGGTGTCACATGTTCCTCCAGATCCTCGTAGGTCCGGGCCGTCTGTGGTACGATAGCCTTCCCACCGCCAGAATCGATAGCTTCGACAAGCTCTTAGAAAAATTTATGCAACAATTTATCCAACAGAAAAGACACGGAAAGGAGAAAACGGAAATCCTATACATCCGGAGACGAGATAGCGAGTCCGTGGAATACTTCATCACACGCTACAATAAAGAAAGCCTACATATAGCTGGAGCCAGAGAAGATCTAATGATAGCAGGATTCATTCAAGGGGTTCGTAGTGATGAGTTAATTAGACGCCTCCATGACTGGGATGGTCTACCAAAAACAATGGAGGAATTAATGACCGTGGCACGCACCTTTGTGCATGCAGAACGATCTGTCCGGAGCAACCATGAGATACACAGAAAGGAATACAAACAGGACCGTCCGGACAGACACACGAGAATCTCCGGGATACATAAACATTTCAGATGAAGCAACAAATGGAAACATCCAAGCATCCCTCTCAAATACGAGGCAGAGAAACCAAGTGGGCCAACGTTTAAGCAACGAGATGTACTTGATTGGAAGGGGACAACTTGGGTAAACAAGTTAACTAAGACCCCCCCATGAGGTATTGGCTACTGAAAAGTTGGACTTAGATCCTCCACGGCCCCTCAATCCGAAGAAGGTCAGGGATCCCAAACGATATTGCGAGTTCCACAAAGATGTCGGTCATGACACGGATCATTGCTAGCACCTCTAGAAAAAGATTGACTTGGCCATCCAGACCGGAAAACTGTCCCATTTATTAAAATAATTCCACAACGGTCCAGTGGGGGAAAAACAAGTTCCTGGAAAGAAACCTATCAGGGACCTATGTATAATTGGGGATGTTGATCAGGAAACTCCCCGGTGGAAAAAGCAAGGCGGCGCCCGACTGGAGGCTTGGATGGAACAACCTCTAATTTCCCCCCATCCGGTGTGGACCCTCCTCTACTAGTCCAGTGGTAATTACCGCCCTGGTTGGATATTATCGATAGCAGAGTGTTGGTGGATAGTTGTGCGTCAATAGATGTAATGTATGAACATCTTTTTCGAAGGTTGGACATGGAAGATCAGAAATTATTGGAACAGGTAGATGTCGATTTGATAGGTTTTGCGGGGGAATTGGTGGCCCCTCTAGGGCAAATCACATTACCTATGACCCTCTAAGATGAGGCTAAGATCCGCACGATAATTGTTGATTTTGTAGTTGTACCGGCAAACTCAAGAAACAACCTTATTTTGGGACGCCCTGGTTTAGCATCTTTCCACGCAGCAGTGTCCATGGTGCATTCTGCCGTAGCGTTTCCCACTCCTAACGGGGTAGCTGTGGTATACGCGGATCAGGTATGTGAAGCAGTGCCCCGTACCGTTAAATCCTTACTCCAAGAACTCACAAGCATAAGTATGGAAACAAGCAGAGGCCGAAAAAATGGGTGCTGAACCTCAAATACCCACAACTAATCATTACTATTGGCGAAACACTGTCTGCACATGGTAGGGAGCGTTTGAAGTAAGTTCTGCTCGCGCACTCCGATGTCTTTGCCTGGGAACCTGCGGACATAAAAGGGGTCTCCCGAGCATTTGCGAAAAACAAGTTAAATGTATATAAGTCTGCGGATCCCGTTGTTTAGAAAAGAAGGAAAATGGGCCCAGAAAGAGTTGGGCGGCGGTAGAACAGGTTAAGAATTTGGTTAGCGCGGGCATCCTACCGGAGTTACAGTACCCCACGTGGGTAGCAAATCCGGTGATGGTAAAGAAGAATAACGGCGCATGGTAGATGTGCATCGACTACAAAAACTTGAACATCACATGCCCAAAGGACGCCTACCCGTTACCGGAGATCAGTTTGAAAATAGAATCTCTCGCGCCATTTAAGTTCAAGTGTTTTCTTGATGCATACAAGGGCTACCATCAAATACCTATGGCCAAGAGTGATGAAGAGAAAACAACATTCATAACCGATATTGGAGTTTTCTGCTACACAAAGATGCCCTTTAGGCTAAAAAATGTTAGAGCCACGTACCAAAGACTCATGGACCAGGTGTTTGAACCACAGATCGAACGAAATCTGGAAATCTATGTTGATGATTTAGTCATCAAGAATGGAATTGAAGAAGATATTCTAACAGATATCCGGGAAACTCTCAGGAGACTGAAAGAGGCCTAGATCATGCTAAATCCGGGTAAATGTTCATTCAGAGTAGAAGAAGGAAAGTTTCTAGGCGTAATGATAACCAAGGAGGGATTCAGAGCTAATCTAGATAAGGTGTTAGCCATCACCTGGATGCCTTCCCCAGCCTCTTTAAAAGAAGTACAGTCCCTGAACGGACGATTGGTAGCTATAAATCGTTTTCTCGCATAACACGCGGAACGATCTTTGCCATTCGTCAGCACATTAAAGAATAGCATTGGCAAAGGCTAATTCCGATGGACGGAAGAGGCTGAAGAGGCCTTCTATCAACTCAAGTTGTATCTAGAAAAACTTCCCACTCTCACAGCTCCAAAGAAGGAAGAGGAGCTCAAAGTCTATAGTGCCGCGGCTGACGCAGCAGTCAGTGTTGCCCTTATGGTCGACGTGGGGGGGGGGGGGCTACAAACTCACGCGTCCAGACGGCTGCGAAGATACTTTCAGGCACATCAAATAGAAATCCTCACCAACTTCCCGCTACAACAAGTATTGAAAAAACCGGAGCATTCCGGACGTCTGGCTAAATGGGCCATCGAGTTGGGAGCTTTTGGTCTAACATATAAAACAAGATCCGTAATCAAGGGCAGTTCATTGCAGATTTCCTGGTAGAGATATCAGAGGGCCGGGAAACCGAGATAGAAAAGGACCCAGTTTTTTCGGCAAAAGAAGAAGGCACACCGCAATGGTGGTCTTTGCACACGTACTGGCGTCTAATGCTGAAGGGTCAGGGGCAGGACTAATTTTAGTCAGTCTGAAAGGAACAGAATTAACGTATGCCCTCCGCCTCGAATTCATAAGCACAAACAATGAAGCGGAGTACGAAACCCTTTTAGCCGGACACAACCTGGCCACAAAAATGAGAGCACAATATGTCCGGGCACATGCGGATTCTTTGTTAGTAGCTAACCAGGTGAATAATGTTTATGAGGCCAAGGACCAGATGATGACGAATTATTTGAAAAAAGTCACTGTAGTAATTGGAGAATTTAAAGAATGTAAGGTCGTACACATTCCCAGAAGCCAAAACAAAAAGGCGGACGCCTTGAGTAAGCTGGCCTCTGTGCAATTCAGCCACCTAACAAAGAAGTTAGGGTACAAACACTGGACAAACCTTCCATCCAGACTAAGGAGATACACAATGTGCTGGCCACAAGTTGGACATGGATGACGCCCCTGTTATCTTATTTGAAGGACGGAAGCCTACCTCAAGACTGGGCAGAGGCACGAAAGATAAAAAACCAAGGCTTTGCAATATCAGCTCCATGATAAATAGTTATACAGGAAAACGTTTCTTGGGCCTCTACTTAGATGTGTAGACCAGAATGAAGCAGAACTTTTGGTTTAGGAAATTCACGGAGGATCATGCAGCGTGCATACAGGCCCGAGGATGGTTCTAGCTAAATTAATGAACACTGGGTATTATTGGCCAGGGATGCACGCCGAACAAGCACTCCGGAAGTTTCCTGATTATCAAAGGCACGCCCCAAAGACTTTTAGACCAAAGAATAACCTTATCCCAGTAACTTCCGCATGGCCTTTCTAGAAATGGGGTATAGATATAGTGGGACAATTCTCGGAGGCCCCGGGCTGGGTCAAGTTCCTTATTGTGGCCATTGATTACTTCACTAAATGGGTCGAAGCCAAATCTGCCACGACCATCACGGCTACACAAGTGAAAATATTCATATGGGAATAGATAATATGTCGATTCGGCCTCCCGCTATATCTAATAAGTGATAATGGTACCCAATTCGCAGCCCTGACCCACCGAACCACTCCCAAGACTAGTAATGGGGAATGCCTTTCAGCCTGACTTATGGGCATGAGGAAGTGATCCTGGTGGAGATCGAAAAGCCTACTATGAGAATATTGGCTCTGAATTAGGACACAAATGAACGGGAGTTGAGAATGTATCTAGATCTTTTAGAAGAGAGACGCAACATTACAGGGTTCAAGGAGGCAAGGTACAAGCAAACGTCGGAGAAGTATTATAATAAAAAGTTGGTTAAGCATAGCTTCCTCCCGAGGAACTATGTCCTCAGGAGCATTGAGGCAAGCCAGGCTGCACCCGTAGGAAAGTTAGGTCCAAACTAGGAAGGGCCATATCAAATCGAAGACGCACACGGGATCGGTGCGTACACTTTAGTTCGTTTGGACGTAACCAAAGTCCCGCGAACCTGGAATGGAGCGCACCTGAGCAAATGCAATATGTAATTGTTTTGAAGTTATTCATTAATGAGAAGTCCTAGAGCGTTTGAATAAATGACGATACGTTGTTCAAAAACTAAAGACCTGATCAAGTGTCCAACATTTATACATAAAAAACCGAACCAAGGGTCCAACATTATAAAAGATTGGACGTAAGTCCAACACATAAAGACCGGACCAAGTGTCTAACACTTATACATAAATACCGGACCAAGTGTTCGACATTTTTACATAAAAGACTTGACCAAGTGTCCGACATTTATACATAAAAAACCGGACCAAGTGTCCAGCGTTATAAAAGATTGGACATAAGTCCAACACATAAAGATCGGATCAAGTGTCCGACATTTATACATAAAAGATCGGACCAAGTGTCCGACATTATAAAAGATTGGACATAAGTCCAACACATAAAGACCGGACCAAGTGTCCGACACTTATACATAAAGACCGGACCAAGTGTCTGCATTTATACATAAAAGACTAGACCAAGTGTCCGGCATTATAAAAGATTGGACATAAGTCCAACATATAAAGACTGGATTAAATTTCCGGCATTTATACATAAAAGACCGGACCAAGTGTCCGACATTATAAAAGATTGGACATAAATCCAACACATAAAGACCGGATCAAGTGTCCGACATTTATACATAAAAGACCGGACCAAGGGTGCAACATTAGAAAAGATTGGACATAAGTCCAACACATAAAGACCGGACCAAGTGTCCGGCATTTATACATAAAGACTGGACCAAGTGTCTGACACTTTTACATAAAGACCGGACCAAGTGTCTGACACTTTTACATAAAGATCGGATCAAGTGTCCGACATTTATACATAAAGACCAGAGAAAGGCCTAGCATTATAAAGGAAAACATAAAAAGGTTCAGACTACAAGACCAATACGTAAAGGAAAACACCAAGGACCTGGCAATAATCCAGCAATAAAACAAACACATGGAGATCATAAAGCAAAACAACCATCAAAAGATATACACGAGACGCATAAGCAAAGCTTCTTTTCACATAAAAGGGTGTCGAGTGCAGGGCAAAAATAAAAAAGCCAAAGGACACGCATGCCCAAGATCAACACATTTATAATCACTATTCTTCATCCAGAGTCAGTGCATCTTTAAGCTCGGAAAGGTCCGGACGATCTGCCATGTCCGCGGGTGTCTTGACAAGGGAAAGGTCCATAGTATCAAAGATAGGACGCCCGGGCCGCGTGATTCAAAGAAGCCGTGCTCTCCACGGCTTGACCAACTTGACCAACCTGGAACCTCTCTATATGCCCTTCATGGCGGCCCGCATCTTCTGCAACACCGTTAAGCTCTATGACCCCATCAAAAAACTCATCACTCCACTAGGCAGCCTTTCCTCAACAGCCCGAGGGATACCTTCATCAATCAACCACCTCCGATCCTCCTTTAGTCGGAGTCATCACTATTAGACTCAGTTTCGATCCTGTTCCGGTTCTCGACTCTCGGGCCTCTTCCTCTTTCCAAGTCAACAATATTCAGAGCCTCAGTCAATGCCACACGGTAAATTGATCTTCAGAACTGCAGCAACCTCATCGGTTATGGCTTCCCTGACTATTGGCTCCAGAACTAATCCCTCTTCATTATTCACATCATGGTTGGTTAAAATGTTCTCATTCTCCGTGTGAATCGACACTGATCCATAGATGGAAGGTTCGCTTTCTTCACTTTCGACACGGTTGACACAGGGTCTGCCCCTACGTCCAGAACGTGCACCTCTCTTTCCAGCCATAATTGCTTTCTAACTGCGAACAAGGAATACTTGTGTTATCATGATAGGTAATTATTTAGAACAACTCGAGTAATGTAAATTACTAATTTACTTTTACTAATCGGGTTCTGAACATTCCCTGTCAGGGTAACGTTTGCATTCAAATTCAGAGTTCCTACTTTAAGGCATAATCTGTGTACTTTCTATTTTAAGGCATTTATTGTCTATGTTCTACGTTAGTACATTGACTACCTTCTATTCTAAGGCCTTTACTGTTTACTGTATCTGTTGTTTTCTATACTAAGGACCTTTTCTATTCTATTCTCTTGGCTTGGCCGCTCTGACTGACATCCCATTCTCTTGTCCCATTCTCAGTTTAAGTCCAGACATTTTGACGAATGTCTGAATCTCTCAAACTATGGCTCTGATACCAACTTGAAAGGACCCAAACCGGATACCTCTCATAGTTGGCACACATAAGCATGATCATAGTTCTTAAACCTTGAATAAATAACAAAACATAGCGGAAGTCTATTCCAAAATTCATAGTTAATTAAAACTTTAAAGATTCATTGTCTAAAACATAAACTAAGTTATGGGGATGTCAGTCTTCTCAGCAAGCTGCTATCCAACCATGCAACTCTAAGCCCTTACGGCTTCATATCTTCTCTTTACCTTTGTTACCTGATATGCATACTAAAAGTCAGCTAGCGCTAGTGAGTTCAATTTTTCAAACATTTATAAAAGGAATCTTTCATTCTCATATCAATCGTGTAAAACATAGTCTCTAGGATTACGCTACTACCTTAGGACTTTCTTCTGTGTAACAGATTAGACAATGTATTCAACTTATCTCTTTTTTTCTGTTGTTTATAAAACGTATAGTTAAATAAACATGTTCTCTATTCTTTCTCTTGTTTATAAAACGTTTAGCTAAATAAACAATTTCTTTCTTTTTTTCGTTTATAAAACACTAGTTAGATAAACCATTTCTTTCCTTATCTGTTACGTTTAAGTAATAAAACATGTTTATTATAAACGTCTAAATCTAAGTATACACACCACCCTAAAACAGTAAAAGAGGGATTCTTGACTCACATGATAAACTAGCTTAAACGTACTATCAGCGGATCAACTGGTGTTGTTCAAAATCTGGATTGATAGTCAAATATATCAGTTCTAAATTTATTCAACTCTAAGCGAAACTAGTTTAGTTTTACTTTCTAGGACCTAAGCGAAACTAGCTTAATTTCGCTTCTAGGATCTAAGCAAAACTAGGCAGTTTCGTTTTCTGGAAAGTCAGCGAAACTAGTCAGTTTCGCTTCTCATGGCCTAGGCGAAACTACACAGTTTCGCTTTCTGATAATTTCGCTTTCTTTAATAGTTTCGCTTGGTCCTCTTCTCCGGTAGAAACTTAGGCTTTCTGCATGGAGATGGCAACCAGGTTTATACTCGATCAAGCACCTAATGTTTTACGTCCAAATCACTCCTTTTACACTCATGAAGCAAGATCTAAGGTTTGTTTTTCGTTTTAAACGTAAAAATCCAACCTTTTGATCAAAAACACATAAAACCCATAAAAACTTAAAACTCAGATCTTGAGCAGATCTTACCTCTAATCAGTCGGATTCCTTGGAGAAGCTTCAAGTAGACGATGGAGGAAGGCGTTGTAGCGATCTTGGCTCGAAACAGACACTTTCTCTCTCTTGGATCTCACTCTATCTCTCTAGAAGTTGGAGCAAAATGATGGAATGAGGAGGGGGTGTGGGGCGGCTAGGGTTTGTAGGTCCTCCTCCCCTTCCTTTTTTGTTCTTTCACGTTGAGTCGTGCCCGACCCCTCGGTTTTCTATTTCTATTATTCGAAACCCGTTATTTAGTTCATATTATTTCGGGATGCTACAAACCGATTGCTAAGTCACTCTATCGGTTATCTCGACCGAAGATGAAAGAGTTGATGGCTCAACTACAAGAATTACTCGATAATGGCTTTATATGCCCGAGTGTCTCTCGATGGGGCACACCCGTTTTGTTTGTAAAAAAGAAGGACGTTAGTCTTCGGATGTGCATACATTACCGGGAGTTGAACAAGTTGACTATCAAGAACCGGTATCCTTTACCTCGGATCGATGATCTCTTTCCTCAACTACAAGGGGCGTCGTGGTTTTCAAAGATAGATTTGAGATCCGGGTATCATTAGTTGCAAGTGAAGGAGGAGGATATTCCTAAAACGGTTTTCCTTACTCGCTATGGTCAATACGAGTTTATTGTAATTCCTTTCAGTCTAACTAACGCGCCCGCGGCTTTCATGTATCTTATGAACCGGGTGTGTAGATCATTCCATGATCGTTCGGTCATTGTTTTTATCGATGATATTCTTATCTACTCGCGTAGTGAGGGTGACCATGCTTGTCATCTTCATGAAATCCTTGAGGTCCTCCGAAGGGAGAGACTATTCGCTAAGTTCTCAAAGTGTGCTTTTTTGGCTCCGGGAGATTCAATTCTTAGGTCACGTGGTAAATGCGGTAGAAATTTTCATTGACCCTTCCAAAATCAAAGCGGTGAAAGGTTGGATATCGCCAAAAACACCAATGGAAATTAAAAGGTTTTTGGTGCTAGCGGGCTATTATCGACGATTTATTGAATATTTCTCTCGTATTGCCTTGTCGATGACGAGGTTGACTCGCAAGGATGTGAAGTTTGTGTGGGGTCCTGATCAGGAATCGACCTTCCAACTTTTGAAAGAGAAGTTGACTAAGGCACCTGTTATTTGCTTGCCTTAAGGGACCGAGGATTTTGTCGTATATTCAGATGCCTCTCATTTTAGACTCGGTTGTGTCCTTATGCAAAGAGGTAAGGTGATTGCCTATACCTCTAGGCAATTGAAGGTTCATGAGGCGAATTATCCTACCCACGACTTGGAGATAGCAGCCGTGGTATTCACGCACAAAATCTGGAGACATTATCTTTATGGGTGCATTGTATAATTTACACGAATCACAAAAGTCTCATGTATTTCCTTGACCCAAAAGACCTTAATATGAGACAAAGGAGGTGGCTTGAATTGGTCAAAGACTATGACTGTGAGATACTTTATCATCCGGGTAAAACGAATGTGGTGGCAGACGCACTCAATCGGAAGGTTAGTCATGCACCTATTAAGGTGAAGTCGTTAAAAATGACTATCTCTTCATCACTTGTTGATCAAATCTGAGAGGCTCAAGTTTTAGCACTCGGAGGATATTTGAAACAGGAACATATGGTTCTATACGTGGGCAAGCTTGATGAAAATATCTTGGGGTTGAAGACGTGTTTGGGTATAATTTGGATTCCTAAGTTATCAAATGTTTTGACTTCCATTCTTGAGTAGGCGCATAATTTCAAATATTCTATCCATCCGGGGGCGACTAAAATGTTTTATGACTTGAGGTTTAATTTTTGGTGGCCGGGAATGAGGAGAGATATTGTGAAATATGTAGAAAGGTGTCTCACGTGCCTAAGGGTGAAGGCCGAACACCAAAAGCCGTGCGAGAAACTTCAATCTCATGAAGTGCCTCAATGGAAGTGGGAGAATCTTGCTATGGATTTGATCACTAAACTTCCTAACACTCGGAAAGGCTATGATGCGATATGGGTGGTGGTTGACCGGGGTGCCCGTTTCTATTATGTCGGATCGGGACACTCGATTTACTTCCAGATTTTGGAAGAAATTACATGAGGAATTAGGGACGAGATTAAATCTTAGCAATGCTTATCATCCACAAACGAACGGACAAAGCGAGAGGACGATTCAAAAAATTGAGGATATGCTCTGAGCGTGTGTGCTAGATTTTGGAGGTAGTTGGGATGACCATTTACACTGGAGGAATTTTCATACAACAATATCTACCATTCGAGTATTGGTATGCCTCTGTTTGAAATGTTGTATGGAAGACGGTGTCGAACCGCTGTTTGTTGGGGTGAAATTGGTCAGCGTGAACTTGGTGGTAAACACGTGGTGGCGGATATGGCGGAAAGGATTAACCAAATTAGAGCGTGCTTGAAAGCCGCTAAACACCGCCAAAAGTCCTATGCGGGCAAGAGGAGGAGACCTATTGAATTCCAAGTGGGAGACTTTGTGTTGTTAAAAGTTTCCCCATGGAAGGGTCTGATTCGGTTCCAGAAACGTGGGAAGTTAAGTCCCCGTTTTATCAGACCATTCAAAATTATTCCACGGGTCGGAAAGGTGGCGTATCGTTTGGAGTTACCGGGGGAAATAGGTAAACTCCATAACACATTTCATGTGTCTCACCTACGAAAGCGTTAGGCGAATGAATCCACTTTCGTGCCGATTGATGATATTGAGGTAGATGAGAGATTGAATTATGTGGAAAAACCAATGGCTATCCTAGATAGAAAGGTGAAACGCTAGCGGAATAAGCAAATTAGCCAAGTGTTGGTTGGGTGGAAACTTAAAAAGGGGGTGGAAACTGCTTGGGAATCTGAGAAAGAGATGCTCAAGTATTACCCTAATCTATTTGGTGGATCGGGTTTCGGGGACGAAACCCAACATTAGGGGGAGTGATTAGTAACAAACCAACTTTCGGGATTGCTATATAATATAGTAATTATATTGTAAAGGATGTATTTTAATAAAAGAAAGTTGGAGGGTTAGTGTAAATATCAAAGTTTAATAACTTTGGGAATGAGGAGTCAAAATTGCAAGTGGAGGGACTGAACTTGTAAATTTGTTAAATTAGATTATATGTGGGGGTGGGGGTGGTGACACACACACTGATGTGTGTGTGTCGTGAAATAGAGAGGAAAAGAGGGGAAAAAGAGTGTCTTAATCAAGAACTTGAAATCTGGAAGTGGCACGCTTGGATTGAAGGATTTGGTTTGCACAATTCCTTTATATAATCAAGTAAATATCATCTTCTCTCTCTAATCCTCCATAAAATCTTGCTCTTGAAGGATTTGAGTGGATGAACCCTAGTAAACAGAAATTGTGGGTTTTGGTGAATCAAATGTTGATTAGGATTGATTATCTAGCATAACTAAAGCTAGGGGTTTAATCAATTCATGTTAATTTCACAAATTGGGGGGTTTTGAAAATTAGGGTTCTTGAGCACCTAAATTAGGAATGGTTAAAAGCTTGTGTGGGGTTTAATAAACCAACATTTAATTGAGGGTAAAGATCATAAGATCATAGGTAGGTGCCAAACCTTAAATTGATGATTAATTGTGAGTTTACTAGATTACTAAACAAGTGGATTGTTTAGGTGATCAAGGGGTGATAGTTGCTAGCTTGGAACACAAACCGAGGCCTTTACTAGCTAAAGGTAGGTGCTTTGCACTTACTTAGTAATAGATATGAAATAGACACATGTAAATAGGTTTGTGTGGTTAAATCCTATTTATGTGTGGTGTGTTGTTATATTTGACTTGTGTAGTTGATAGTTAAACTAAAATGTGGTATGTGGCAAATTGGTGTAGTTGACTTGTGTGGTTAATACTCAAACTAAAATGTGGTAGCTGAGAAGTTGGTGTAACTGACTTAATCTGGTTTAGAGTCAAACAATAATGTAGAATGTGGTGGATTGACTTAAATTGACTTAACGTGGTATAATTCAAACAAATTATGAAATAATGGTGAATTGGTGGATTGGGTGAATTAATGAAGTTGAAACACTTCATGGGGGATAACATGAAGTCAAATGCTTCACGGGTGATAGTGATGTCAAATACCTCACGGGCGGTATACTTCACGGGAGACATGAAGTCAAACACTTCACGGGGTGGAGATGGAGTCTGTTGCTCCATGTAGAAATGCAAGTTGTGGTTCTCACACTAGGTGTGTTTAAATGGTCAAATGATTGTTGGTAGAATAATACGACTTGTATGGTGTCAATACATACCTAGATGTCGGTCGTTGCATAAAAATTCAAATAGGATGGGATGACTTGGAGTCAAACAATCCATGGGTGAAAACGAGATGTGGTACTCGTAAATGCGGATGGATAAACTAGCAAATTGATGTTAGTGAATGTGGCGGGACTTTTATGGTGTCTAAATATAAGTTTATAGTCGTTTATTGCATAAAACTGCTAACGAGTCGGATAAAGGGGGGGGGGGTGAATGGCTGGAAATCATCAAAAAGGAGTGCTGACGGAGGGTCAACGTATGGTACTCCCACCCCCGGCGTACCATATGCCCAAAACCTTCTGCCAACACCTACATTACGCCCAATTTTGCTGAATTTGTCGTTTTGGGTTGTTGGTCTATTTTAGGGCACATGGAATCATTGAGGTGTATCATATCATTACTAATGGTGTGTTATGGTGATTTTATTATAGGTAAAGCTCCGATATGATCTTGGGTCTCGCTTCACGTGGATTTGGATTCTCACAGATTTTGTAGGTGTTGTTATGTTAAACATTTCTCGTGGAGGGATTTTAAAAACATGTTGGATATTAAATCACTTGTGGGACACTTTAAGAATGTCTTTGACTTCTTTTCTTTTGTAAATTTAAAGTCTTTAACTTGTCGTTTGTAAACTTAACATTATGGTTGTTTGTTAATGTTGTTTTGGGATCTAACTTTCGCGTCGTTTAATGTTTTAAATTGGGTTGGATTTTTCGGTGTTACAAATAAATGTAACGTTATATAGTTAGTAAAAAAAAGTCTATGTCTTTAAAAACACATGTATTAGAGCATTCGCAGCCGGTTCCATATTCTTATACTTATAATTACACTAAAATCACTACATTTTCTCTCTAATTTTTAATTAAATAATACTTTTTATACCTTTATTATTATCTTTTTTCTCTCATCCACTCACAACCACTTTCAAAAAATATTAAAAAATTTATACAGGTGAACATTGTTTTCACAAATATACAAAAAATTTATACTTTTTCTCTCTTCTGCATTTACAACCACTTTAAACCACTCATTAAAATATACCAAACTCACTCACAAACATATACCAAACTGGTTGTGAATGCTCTTACACGAGTTAAATAAATTATAATATAATCTGTTAATACATACACTCGTTAAAATGTCTTTAAAAAAATGTAGTTTAACGTGACAATTATAAATTATGTTAAGTTAATTTTTAAAACATTTTTTTAACCGGGTATTAATGTTAGTATATATATATATATATATATATATAGGGAGAAAAACCACATGAGTTGTGAAAACTCTATGTAACAACTTTTTTTTTTAAATAGGGTAGTTTTGTTACATATTTTCGTCGCTTTTTATAAAAAAAAAATCAAAAAAGCGCCGAAGAACTTTTACTTAAAAAAAGATGTAACAATTGTAAAAAAATCTCGTTTTTATATGTAACATCACGTGTTACATACGTAACAACACTGTAACGCTAATTTTTTTACAATTGTTACATCTTTTTTTAAAAAAAATTCCTTCGGCGCTTTTTGTATTTTTTTTTTTATAAAAAGTGACGAAAATATGTAACAAAACTACCCTATTTTTTAGAAAAATAAATAAAGTTGTTACATAGAATTTTCATAGGTTTTCATAACTTATATGGGTTTTCATTCTAGCCTAACCCTATATATATATATATATATATATATATATATATATATATATATATATATTTGTGTGTGTCGTATTTATTATACATCCAAAATTGGTGGGAAGAATTTACTAAACTTATAACTAACGAAAAGTTTGAAATTCTAGGAGTAAATGCTACACATGAGCGTGTACCTCAAGTGGTTGTCATTTTAATGGTAGATCTTGAGGTAGCAGCTACCATTTTTAATGCTAATAAAATAGTTTATTAAAATAACCCGTCAAAGTATCTTGAACACATTTGTGGGGTTCCACCCCCAAATTCATAGACAACTATGAAAAATCATTCAGCATATATATAACCAAAGACCGTTTCACGGGTCCTGTCCATCATGTCTTTCCACGGGTCAAGTGAAACACAATAAGCGATTAGAATATGAAATGTCATACAGGTACAACTTTACAAGTATTTTTATAAAATAAAAAAATAACACTTCTTAAAATTTTAATATACATACCGATATTAATGGAAATGTTATTCCATTTCCTGGTTTTCTAATTAAGGTTTTTATCAAATTTAAAATTTTGTAATCATAAGTCATATAAGACATCATCTCTAAAATACACTTATCATTCCTAAAATAATAAATCATCACTAAAATATAAAGTAATACATTATAATAAATCATCTCTAAAACACTCATAATTTTAAAGTATTGAAATATTAAATCATCTATAAAATATAACTAGGAAATTCTCATCCATGAAGTAGCGAAAACTTGTATATGTACGTAACAAAAAAAACTCTTTACAATTACAACAGTGTTAAATTTAATTACACAAAAGAAGCGCCAAGTTATAAGATACAGTTGTAGTGTGCCCCGAAAGTTAAAAATACTATTCCAGAAAGTTAAAAATACTATTCATGAAGTTTTATTTTAAGAAGTTGTACTATATGCAAAAATAAAGTTACAAGTTACTATTCCTAAGACTTTGTTCTTTAAATCCTTTTGTTAATACTCGAGGTTTTATATCAATATAAATTTTTTTAAAATAAGAAATTTTGCTTCAAATAAAACATATTATCTTTACGAGAAATTACCGTAAATACATTATTGTTTGTAGTTTAGAGGTGTATAATAAATCAAAAAGAATTTAAACAATAAACGTGGTATTCGTCGGAATTTTAATTGGAAAATATTCCACCATTTATTGGAATTTAAGAATCCTTCACTAGTTTGATGGAATGTCTAGGGTGGGGGTGGGGGTTGGGGTCAATGGCAAAGCCATTTAAAGTGAGACTGTTGAATCCCCCCTTGAGATCAAGAGTTCGAGCACCGTCTATGACGGGTTGGTGTAATTATCAGAAGTAGTTTAGTGGGTGTGACAACTCCTATTTTTCAGGTCAAGTTCTATACAAACCAAGTTATCATTCATCGAAACATATACACGTCTAGAAACATCTCACTATATATGTAAAGATTTTCCATGCATGCAATCATTACCACCTTGTAAAGTGCATTAATTTATAAAAACTCTCTTCACTTTTATAAAATTTTAACAACTATTGATGATTTTTAAACCTTACAAAAACTATCAAACCCTAATATATGTTCATACTGATGATTATATTAATTAAGTTATTAAACCTTAAAAAGTCATTTTATAATTAGTCATTTCAAAGTAATTCTCATTGTATTTTATATACTTTCTAATGTTTAAAATATTTTTTTACTTATTTTTATCCATCATTTTATAAAATACACATTTATATTAATAAACACACACATTATATCACTAATTAAGTAATAATATCCTAAACTACACCCTAATTACTAATAATCACTTAAAAGCCTTTCAAGATTCGGATAACGATTTCAAGACCATACTCCTTACAAAACACTCAAGTGTACACCCATACTTCACCATCTTACCCTCACCACCTTACCTTCATTACCTTACCTCCCCTACCACCCTCATCGACCCACCTCTCCCCCTCTCCTATAATTTTGGCCGAATGGCCCTCCCCACACCTCATTCCACGTTCAAGCTTACTCCACTGTTACAAGATTAATTAACTTTCCCACCTCTCTCACCCTTCTCTCTCACACACTCATGAATGTTTTTGGTGTTCTTGAGGTCCCAAAAAGCCTTCAGAGGCTGGTCTCAAGCAAAACACCAACACATATGCTTGTTTTTACGGTCTAATGTGAAAAACAAGCTCATCTACACATTCTTTCATCATACATCTTGTTAAATTTTGATTTTTAAATACTTTTATGACCATGAATTTGTAAATCATCATCCCATACACTCGTGTATAAATTTAGGAGGATGATCCATGATCAAATCTAGAAACAATGGTTAAATGTTCTTCACATGTAAAAATAATATCACAAGTGTAAATAGTTCACTAGTTACGCTAAATCTTGGTTTCTTTCTTTTTATATCTACTTGAATGTTCATGGGTTTGTAGATCTTCATCCAAATACAACTTGTATAACATAAGGATGAAGTTCCATGATTAAGCCTAAACCATAAACCTTTATTCAACACATAAAATCAAGTTTGTTTAAATATGTATAACTTTAACAAAAGACTTTGTTTGTACATCATTTTTCTTCTAATATCATCAATGACTTATTTGGATCTTAGAACATGTGTCCATGTTTCAAAAATGATCTTAAAGGTAAAGGAAAAGATCCATAAACAAGAGGTGTCTAAAATAAACTAAAACCATTCACAAGGTGGTGAAAACCTACTTTAACATGCAAAGTCATTATATATTTAGTATAACTTTCTTTATTACATGTTAGATCATGTTATTAGTGTTAGATGAGATATTTTAAGTTTTTGGGTTTAGATGATTTTCAACAAAAAATAAGTCGTTATAATGCCGAAATTTCGACCTAAAATATGAAAAATAATTTGAGTTTTCAAAAAATCTCCTAGTTTTTACTGTAGTTTCTCATGTCATAAAAGGCCTATAAATTTCATGATTTTTGGAGTTAGATAGCTATTATTTTCATTTTAGCTTTAAAAATACAAAAATAGGAAAAATACTTCGAGCTTTCAGAAAAATCCCAAATTTTGAGAGTAGGTTCTACATGTCATAGGAGACTTATAAATAAAATTTTATAAGTTTTAGAGTTGGATAACTATTTCTTTGATTTTTGACCATTTAAATATCAATAAAAACACTATTTTATCCAAAACCGATATTTTTAAAACATGGAAATTTAATCTTACAAACATGGGATTCAAAACCTTATAAACTTCGGTCTTATAACCAAATCTAAAGATACTTTTAATATTTAGGAAGTTTTTGGCAAGAAAAGCATCAATAAAAGTTATCTTTATAAATAAATAAATTTTAGGGACTAAAACCGTCAAAACCTGAAAGTTTTTGCTTTTGAACAAGAATGATGAGTATTTTAAAGGTTTAACTTCCATATTAGTACTTGGTCTTATGTGTAGGTCTTGACTAAGTTAGAAGTTTCACTTTTGAAAACCGAACATTTACAATTTTTAACGACATATTACTACAACATTCTTAACCTATTTTACAAACACGAACTCCATTCTTGTCGCAACACTATAAACTTGATCATCTCTCTAGCTTTTGGACAAGGCTTATTTAATCGTTTCTCAAGCCGAAATACTTTCCGTATGACTTCTTGGAAACCATTGTTTATAAACCACCACCATAAGTTTCTTTTTTTGCATAATAGAAACTAGGAAGTTGACACGAGTTTGACACGAATTATTACTTTAGGTTTGATCCATATATCTCATTAGTGTCTACTTGCATCGTAGGACCCGAGTAGGACTTAACCTGTTGCAATCTACTTTGCGGAATTTGTGACGTATCAACCGTTAATAACAAGTGAGTCTCGTGGCCCCATTTAGTTAATTGTTTTGGGGGGAAAACATGCTACTTTTTATACACATGTTATGAATGTTGATGTATATTAAATGAGTTATGCATATTATCACACTTAATATGACACTCACATCCCGAATCACCCGGAATGCCGGTCACTTGTCGGATTTACTCATGAACATATAGAAATTAGAGAAACATACACAGCGGAAGACTTTAAACATTATTTTTTTATAAAAACTTGTCTTAGTACATTCTTAAAGAAAGTACAACATAATACTAATGCCAGTCTCTAATTAGGATGCCAGATAGCCTGCTCAAAATGCCTCCTTTCCTTGCTTTACTTTAAGCCATACTCTTACCTGACACACATGCTTAAACGCGGGTTAGCTTTATGCTGGTGAGTTCTAGGTTTCAATAAAAATATTTTCAACATAATACTTTTCCCTTTTTACATTCACCTTTGCCCAGCATAACATTAACCTTGTACAACTTATTTATTATCGAGGTTCGTAAACCTCTTAAGTGGTCGTCACCACCTTCCATTCCATTTTTACATTCACCTTTGCCCAGCATAACATTAACCTTGTACAACTTATCTATTATCAAGGTTCGTAAACCTCTTAAGTGGCCGTCACCACCTTCCATTCCCTTTATATAAAGGCCATTCTCCCGTTACATATCACAAAGGAATGTAACGGTCCGCATTCAATTCGTCCCCTTTCGGAGATATAGCAATCACTGCCCATAAGTTGCAAGATATTATGTGGGATTTGACAAAAACCTTTCCTTTAAGACCAATATGGTCAAAACATTTCATGTCAATGCAATCACTGCCAATGACATCCTTTCATCCTCACTTATCTTGGTAGACCAAGACAAGTCTTACAACATAAAATCATTATTTTTGCCTTTAAAAAACAAGGTGGTTATCTTCCCAGAGTAGTACCTCAAACAGATATGTTTCCAGGAAAGAATGACGGGTCCAGGAGTGATTTATACACCACTCTTTCCTTAGACAGAACACTCCGTTTTTCAGATAACTACATACCGGTCGGAAGGTTACCTTTCATTTTACAACATAAAATATTCCTTGCAACATCATGGATACTGGCTCAAAGATTTAAATCCATGACATACAGTATCTAAAACATTCATAACACGTGTATCATGCCCAAAACATTTAAAAACGTTTAAAAAGGGCATCATAGAACTCACCTCTAATCTCCTCCTCTTTCAAATAATCTTTACCGCAGTGTTCCCGAGTTTACTAAATGGAAGAAAAGAAAAGAAAGGATTCCTTCCCTTTCTTTTCTTTTCTTTTCCCTTCTTTTCCCTTATTTTCCCTTGTAACGAACCAACTTTCGGGACAATAAAATATTATGTTTTTTTTTATTTATGAGTGTAAATAAATAAAAATGAAAGTTGTGGGGGGGGGGTTTAGTTGCAAATGGTGAAGTTTTTTACTAACTTGTGGTAAAAGGGGTCAAAAGGGAAAGATGAAGGACTTAGTATGTAATTAAGGCATTTGCCTTGTTTTGGGTGGAGAAAAAACGCAGACACACACACAAGTGTGTGTCTTGCGAATTTTAGAAGAGAGAAAGAAGGAGAAAAGGGGTTTTGATCAAGAACACAAGTTTGGAGCTTGCATGTGTGGAATTGAAGGGTTGATTTGCACAACACCTTCATATTAACAAGTAAGCATCATCTCTAACTCATTCTCCATCTAAATTCATGTTCTTGAGGAAGGGATAGGTGGATGAACCTTAATGGACGGGAATTAAGGTTGTAAGATGATGTTTTATTGAAAAGGATTGTTAATATAGCGTTACTAAAGCTAGATGTACAACCAATTCAAGTTAATTTCACCTAATTGGAGATTTTGAAAATTAGGGTTCTTGAGAACCCAATTTGGGGGTTTTGCAATTGAAGGTGTTTAAATGGTGAATTGAGTATGGATAAGTGTTTATGGTGTAATATAAACACATTTTTATGTAGAAAACCCAGTTGATTTAGTGATTCATGAATTGATGAAATTGTGCAAATTGGGTGAAATACTTAACGGGTCAAAATGAGTGAATGATTGTATAGGGAGGTTAAAACTTGCTTAATGTGTAATTAATTAAGTTTAGAATGGGTGTAATCCATAAGGTCTAGGGTGGATGTTAGACCTCAATTGGAAATGGCGAATTGATGGATTAGAAGTTTGACTATAATGGGTCAAACGGGTCTTTTGGGTTGAAATGTGGTATTTGGGTGTTGGGAGTTTGATTAAGGTCATGTTAATCAAACTAAGTTAGTTTTGATCTTTAGATCACAGAGGTGCGTTTGGTGTCAATTGGTGATTAATGGATTACTAATTGTAATTGGGTTGTATAGGTGATCAAATTGTAGGAAGCTAGCTTGGAGGATCAAGTGAGGTCATCTTTGGCAAAGGTAAGTGCTTTGCACTTACTTAGTATTAGCTAAGTAGTTTTGTGTAAATAGTATGTGTGATATGCTATTTACATGTTATTGTTGTGTTTGACTTGTGTGGTATATAGTCAAAATATAGTGGTTATGGTAGAACTTGTGTGTTTGACTCAATGTGGATATTTAGTCAAACTAAACCATTGATATGTGGTAATGTGTGTAAAATCGGCTTAAGTAGTATTTAGCCAAACTATATGTAACATCCATGATTTTCCGACATTTTTGTAACACTTGCAAACATTTTTGGCATTTTGTACAATATATATATACATGAATTATTGGACAATTTTATACAATCGTGTTCAAACGAGTCACAAATTTATTTTTTATTATTTAATGCGTTAAGAACATATTCATTTGATAAATTGTTTTGTTAAATAGTTTAGTTAATTAAATGATTTTTTAAATTTTGTTATTTAAAGTGTTGAAATTTAATAAAATAATTTTATGAAAATTTATTAAACTTATTTGAGTTAATAAAATTAGTAAAGATTTAAAATAATTTTATAAATAATTATTTGATTTAAAATCAAATTAATACAAAAGATTTAATTTAAAATTAAATGGTTTACTTAAATTATAGTGTAGGATGGTTTTTAAACTAAACAAAACTGTAGGGTTAATATTGTAAACAATCGAGGGTGTTAATTAAATCAAAGTTAAAACCCCGGGGACCAAAAGTGTTAAACCAGGATTCCCTGAAATCCCGCCGTTTCCCTTCCCCGTGATTTCCGGCGATCTCATCCCCACTTCTGGCCAACATTTCCGCCGGTAATCGCGCGATCTCAACAACTAAACTTCTCACTATTAAATCCGTTTCCTAATTGCGAGCATTATTCCCCAATCTATTTTCGGTTACACCATAAGGTTGGTAAATCCCCAATTTGGTCTCATAATTCTGGTCACAAGAAAACAACCTGCAAACTCATCCGAGAATCCCTATCGCGAGCTCTCCCTGCTTCGAGTGCGATCGTTTGGTTCCTGCGAGATCAATCAAGAGTATTCGATGCCTTAAAATCATTGCCACGCCGCCACTGCCATTACCGGTTCCCGCTGCATTCGTTTCGTCCATCGTTTTTCATCAAGGTAACACTCGAAACCCATATTAACGCTTCATTATACCATGTTGTTCCGTTCCGAGACCTATATCAGTGATCAAAAATCGATGTAATGAGGTTCGATTGAACGGCCGGCGATTCTAGGGTTTCAGTTGGGAAGATGACAAACCAGCTTGTTTGGCTAAATGCTATGGGAAACAACTGAAACCAACATCCAGGCAGTAGCCCACCGGTTAATCGAGTGCGCGGGTTAATCGGAGGTCCAGGGTTCGAACCCGAGGACATGCCGGTTTTGGTCTTATTTTCCTTCTTTTTGAGCTGGGCGAAAACTAAGAACCAAACCCGATCAGGTCCGACCCGGCCTTGACCCACGTATGCTTGGGCCGGACAGATTCAGTTTTGGGCCGAACAGTGTGTGGGCCAGGGTATTTCTAGTGGGCCAACCAATTTTAAAGTTAACCAGCCCAACATATTTATACACAAGCCCAGTAACATTTGAATAAACCCAGCCATTGTTTTTTTGTTTGTTTTATAAAATTAAGCCCACCAGAATTATTTTATAAAATTAAATACATATATATTATATAAACATTATACATATACAAATGAGTACAAATGCATCTTATCAAAACAAAAATAAATAACTTTTATAGGATATAAATGCAATTACATTTTTTACAAAAATAACAAAATTACAATCTATAAAATAGCATTTTACGAATACGAACACCTATGTTTTTGCAAAAGTAATAAAATAACATTTTTATAAAATTGATTTGTAACACGTTTGTATCGTCCTTGTAAAATATTCATTTATTTAAAAACGAGTGATAATCTATTCGAACAATCGTATCAACGATTATTTTTACAAAAATGTATAAATGTTACATTTACTTATTTATTTACAAAATTCATTGGTCATAAATAAAAGGATACATATTCATTATATTTTACAAATATTTATTTAATTATTTATTAAGTTAACTATTTATTTAATTTTAAATAAATAAACACATTAATATTTATTTTTGACATAAATATTATGTTTTCAAAATACACAAAACGATATTTAAGAATCATATTATTATTTTATCTTATTCATCCATAACATTATTTTATTTTATTAAGTAAAATAAAATAAACACACATACAATGAAAACATATTACAAACATTAGACTCGTATACATACATGTACAAATCATTGATGTACATTTCATACACTTAGGTTACAACTGTGGTTAAATACACTCTGCAAATTATCACCGGCTTGTGTGTCTAGAAAGCTATACTTTGCCAGGTGAGTTTTACATTTATTTCACTGTTTTTACATTTTGGGGTGAAACATGATCACAACTTACAATGATTTACATAAATTACACAATACAAATCCACTTTACAATTTGTGTGCAATTTGCGCTTTATGTTTGAGTGCTAGGTGTGTTAACTACTTATGTGCAAATACATGTACAATCATTAACTAATCAAGCCGACGGTGAACAATGATAGATCTATTGAGTCTGACAAACCCACCCAGATTGGGGTGATTGTTACCGACAACACAATTTTTGCATGCTAGTTACAAAGGTTTGATTGTACTACCTGGTTACACAATAGTAACTCCCCATAAATGCCTTGTTAATCATGACTTGTATGGATTTGTTTACACATAATACTTTGATACTATTTAGAGTCAAAACCTATGTATGCTCACCAACTTTTTAGTTGACCTCGTTTCATCATGTTTCAGGTACAAAAGTTTGAGTTGATCAAGTTGCTACACTTAGGTTGTGGACCTAGTTAATTGAAATAAATGGATATGTTATGAAATTCAAGTATTCTTGTATTGTCGTATTTGGAAATTGTGAATGGAAATGTAACGTTTTAATATATTAAATTTTAGTCAACCATGTGCTCATGAACAGTCTACATGTCCCGCCCCGACGTTTTCGCCGTCGGTTGGGGTGTGACGGATTGGTATCAGAGCCATGGTTATTGGGAATTAGGTTATTAGACACAATGACCTAGACTATAACCTTAGGACACCCTTTATGTGTTACATGCTGCTTGTTTATGTGCTATATGATTATATATGTGTTAAGTAGATTATTATTTGTTTCCCTCACAAGTTTACACATGATGTCTACAATACTTATACATATGATACACGTACAAAGTCTTAAACCTATGATACATACTTTATACAAACACATGATAAACAAAACATATGCAAACATTTACACTACAACATCACATCCTTATCCTAAGTTTCCTATTCTTTCATTCCCTTGCCATGCTATCCACAACATCGTTATGTGACACATTATGCTCATAGACTTACAAGTCTATTTTATTCTCGATATTCCTGTCAATGTTTTGAATTCATTAAAATTAGTAAAGGACATGTGCAATCCGGAAGGGTGACACCTGTACTTTGGGTTTTCTGTCTAAGGAAAAGCACTTCATATAAATCCAATTAAGGATCCGTATGCTTTCCTGGGAATTCCCGAGGTGAGTGTTACCTATAGGCTAAAGCATATCTCCTTGAAAATTTTAAGAATTTAATCAACATTGATAAGTCATAGTATCCAATTGATTATTTTAATAAAAAAGATACAATCCGAACGTGAATAAACTTTGATATGTGACATATATATCTATGTCAATTTTATCTAAAGTTTTATATCTCTCATCCTTCTTGTGTTGTCTTACTGTAGCATGCCCCCTCATCATGCCAACAATACCAACAATAGCAATATCAATAATCTTGCTACACCTCTCTTCCGTAAGACCCCAAGTCAAGTAACCCATGTTTAATGACTTACATATTTTTGATAACTTTAGCCATAGACATCCCTTAGTCTTTGGTAAACTTAATCTAGGGGACATTATAGCAAGATAGGAGGAACTAGGTGATCATGCAAAACAAATTACTATTACGGGTGCACACATAATAACGGTTTGTAGTGCATGCGAATCTAGGCAAATCCTATTGTGTAAGTAATGACTATTATTAGCATGGACTCTATGGTATTCTACTTCTTTGTGAACGGATCCTATGGTTTCCTACCTCTATTCTGTTATGACATAAACTCTTGAACAACTTATGTGCATAGTTTTAGGTTACATTTACCCCTTTAATCAGAATCTACATACATTATCACGTGACATGATGAGTATCATCTCGTGTCCTTACATACATTATTGTGAACAGTCTACCGACTGTGTCATGACAATAAGCAACATATTGAACAGTAGAAACATTCAAGTGATTTTCAAACATGATAAACCCGACCGAGAGGTTGGAAACATTTATCAACGCACGGAACTATTACTGATGGTATGGAAACATCCGTCATTTCGTTCTTATACAAATTACAATCAATCGAAACACTCATGAAAACATACTTTGAGCCTTAAGGACTCCGTTTGTTAATCAAACTCTTGTAGACAATATTTAAACTCTTTTGCCTTGGAAACAAACTTCTATAACATTACACATGATCACTCCTTGGTTTAGCGTGAACTTAAGCCTTTGCTTACGATAACACGAACTAAACCAGAAAATACATTCATGCCATGATAATGGGTGGACATTTCATCACTATTAACTCTATCATACACGATTATACACTCGTGCTTAACTACCATACTTTCACAATCAACTTCATGCCAATGCAATTGGGAAACTTTGACATCGTCATGGGCATTGATTGGTTATCCAATCACCATGCTAAAGTCATTTGTTTTGAAAAATGCATTCTGATTCCTTTTCCCAAGGATCCATCCGAGTTTCCACCCGTAAGCTCCATGTCATCTCGCATATTTCGAGATGTAAGAGCTTGCAAGTCAACCCCAAGAACTCACGACTTAATACTTTAAGCGTCCGAGTCATTCACCGTAGAATGCACTTGTCCTATTCGTAAAGAAGAAGGGGGGCACATTCCGCATGTGTAATGACCATTGGGAGCTTAACAAGCTTTCAATCAGCTATCTCTTTGACTAATGACAAGTTTTGACTTGTTTTCAAAGATTGATCTCCGATCTGATTATCACCAACTTTGTATACTTAATGTAAACACTTCAAAATATGTCTCTCGTACAAGGTACGGTCATTACGGGCTATTAGTTACACCTTTTAGGATGACTGATGCACCGTGGTTTTTTTTCATAGACCTCATGAACCGTGTATGCG
Source organism: Smallanthus sonchifolius (assembly GCA_023525975.1). Classification (NCBI taxonomy): domain Eukaryota; kingdom Viridiplantae; phylum Streptophyta; class Magnoliopsida; order Asterales; family Asteraceae; genus Smallanthus; species Smallanthus sonchifolius. Next base: position 11,065,405 of record CM042028.1, on the reverse strand, counting down.
AACCATACTTGGTCGAATTCGTGATTGTTTCCATTGATGACACCCAAAGCTTTGTATCCTCTCTTACTTGCCAGATGGGTCATTTCTTTGGTAGGTTACCCACCCGGTTTAGGGGATTTATTATGGGAAGCAACCCTACAACATTCCATTCAGCCATTCATATTTCTAAAGACCTGGTCCGAACTGGTAGACACACTCATAAGGATGAGTTCTATGGAGCCACTTGTAAATACTTTAACGTTATCGGGCTGTATGCATTCCATTATTGAAATGTTATGTTTTTAAAAGTTATTGAATTAAAAATAGTCTAAACCCTAGTATTTACGCACGGGGTATTCCCGGGGTGTTAAATGAGTGGTGGGTTAGCCGCTGGTACACCCTATACATAAACTCATTTGACATAACGGAAATGAACCAGGCATAAGTGTGAGGGTGAGGACTTGTTTTTGAAAGGATCAAGTGAAATGTTTTTGGTTTTATCAAAATGATATTTGAAAACGTGAACACCCGTGGGGTGAATTTTTAGAAAGAAAATCCCGTGTCACATTGTAATTGACACCGGTGCCGATAAAAGTGGTTTCTAACAAGCCTGCACCCACGCTTAGTATGAACACTGGTAAACTTAAACCTCCTTATGCTGTTGAATTAGCTCATGGCAAATTGACTCGGTTTAACACTATCATTCGTGACTGCACTCTGATTCTCAATAGTCATTCTTTTACAATTAACCTCATTCCTATGGTCCTTGGGAGACCAAGTCTGATGAGATTCTCTATTTCGGGAGTCAGTTATCGATTCCTGACTCTCAACCTATTCTTTAGCATCCTAAACTTCCATTTTGGAATGGGAAGCAAAGTTTCATAGGTCTCATAGTCAAGCACGCAGACTAAACCAACTCATTTTCTTCCTATCTCATCCACGAGGAATATATGATGGAGAAGTTTCCAAATATTTTATCAACGAGAGTGTCACTTGTCACGGTATCCGTTTGAACATAATCCCCGATCGAGATGCTCGACTCACTTCTCGATTTTGGCAACCTCTTCAAACTGCACTTGGAAATCGATTGAATTTAAGAACGATTTACCGTCCTCAAACTAATGGTCAAACCAAGCTTATCCAAGAATCTATCGACAAGATATTCCTCATCCGCGACAACATTCGAGTGGCGAGAAGTCGGCAAAAGATCTATGCTGACAAACGATGAAAACCTTTAGAATTCCAAGCCGGTGATAGGGTTCTTCTCAAGGTACCTCCTTGGAAAGGCGTTATCTGGTTTGGGAAGAAAGGGAAACTTGCACCTCGCTACGTAGGTCCATTTAAGATATTCGAAAGAGTAAGGAAAGTGGCTTACAAACTCGAACTACCTCAATAGCTCAGCAACGTTCATCCGTCTTTCCACGTATCCAACTTGAAAAAGTGTTTAGCTGGCAAGGATCTCTATATTCCTCTCGTCGAAGTGTGCATCGACGAAACGATGCACTTTATTGAGAAACCCGTGGAGACTATGGGTCGTGAAGTCAAGCAACTCAAGCGTAACCGCATTCTATTAGTCAAAGCTCGTTGGGAGTCTAAACGGGGACCCGAGTTTGCTTGCGAACGCGAAGACCAAATGAAGACTAAGTACCCTCATCTAGCCCACAGTTCAGTAGCCTCCACCGGTTGAATTTCGGGACGAAATTCCCTCAACTTAGGGATACTGTAACATCCATGATTTCCCGACATTTTTGTAACACTTGCAAACATTTTTGGCATTTTGTACAATATATATATATACATACATGAATTATTGGACAATTTTATACAATCGTGTTCAAACTAGTCACAAATTTATTATTTATTATTTAATGCGTTAAGAACATATTCATTTGATAAATTGTTTTGTTAAATAGTTTAGTTAATTAAATGATTTATTAAATTTGTTATTTAAAGTGTTGAAATTTAATAAAATAATTTTATGAAAATTTATTAAACTTATTTGCGTTAATAAAATTATTAAAGATTTAAAATAATTTTATAAATAATTATTTGATTTAAAATCAAATTAATACAAAAGATTTAATTTAAAATTAAATGGTTTACTTAAATTATAGTGTAGGGTGGTTTTTAAACAAAACAAAACTGTAGGGTTAATATTGTAAACAATCGAGGGTGCTAATTAAATCAAAGTTAAAACCCCGGGGGACCAAAAGTGTTAAACCAGGATTCCCTGAAATCCCGCCGTTTCCCTTCCCCGTGATTTCCGGCGATCTCATCCCCACTTCCGGCCAACATTTCCGCCGGTAATCGCGCAATCTCAACAACTAAACTTCTCACCATTAAATCCGTTTCCTAATTGCGAGCATTATTCCCCAATATATTTTCGGTTACACCATAAGATTGGTAAATCCCCAATTTGGTCTCATAATTCCGGTCACAAGAAAACAACCCGCAAACTCATCCGAGAATCCCTATCGCGAGCTCTCCCTGCTTCGAGTGCAATCGTTTGGTTCCTGCGACATCAATCAAGAGTATTCGATGCCTTAAAATCATTGCCACGCCGCCACTGCCATTACCGGTTCCCGCTGCATTCGTTTCGTCCATCGTTTTTCATCAAGGTAACACTCGAAACCCATATTAACGCTTCATTATACCATGTTGTTCCGTTCTGAGACCCATATCAGTGATCAAAAATCGATGTAATGAGGTTCGATTGAACGGCCGGCGATTCTAGGGTATCAGTTGGGAAGATGACAAACCAGCTTGTTTGGCTAAATGCTATCGGAAACAACTGAAACCAACATCCGGGCAGTAGCCCACTGGTTAATCGAGTGCGCGGGTTAATCGGAGGTCCAGGGTTCGAACCCGAGGACAAGCCGGTTTTGGTCTTATTTTCCTTCTTTTTGAGCTGGGCGAAAACTAAGAACCAAACCCGATCAGGTCCGACCCGACTTTGACCCACGTATGCTTGGGCCGGACAGTTCAGTTTTGGGCCGAACAGTGTGTGGGCCAGGTTATTTCCAGTGGGCCAACCAGTTTAGAAGTTAACCAGCCCAACAGATTTATACACAAGCCCATTAACATTTGAATAAACCCAGCCACTGTTTTTTTTGTTTGTTTTATAAAATTAAGCCCACCAGAATTATTTTATAAAAATAAATACATATATATTATATAAACATTATACATATACAAATGAGTACAAATGCATCTTATCAAAACAAAAATAAATAACTTTTATAGGATATAAATGCAATTACATTTTTTACAAAAATAACAAAATTACAATCTATAAAATAGCATTTTACGAATACGAACACCTATGTTTTTGCAAAGGTAATAAAATAACATTTTTATAAAATTGATTTGTAACACGTTTGTATCGTCCTTGTAAAATATTCATTTATTTAAAAACGAGTGATAATCTATTCTAACAATCGTATCAACGATTATTTTTACAAAAATGTACAAATGTTACATTTACTTATTTATTTACAAAATTCATTGGTCATAAATAAAAGGATACATATTCATTATATTTTACAAATATTTATTTAATTATTTATTAAGTTAACTATTTGTTTAATTTTAAATAAATAAACACATTAATATTTATTTTTGACATAAATATTATGTTTTCAAAATACACAAAACGATATTTAAGAATCATATTATTATTTTATCTTACTCATCCATAACATTATTTTATTTTATTAAGTAAAATAAAATAAACACACATACAATGAAAACATATTACAAACATTAGACTCGTATACATACATGTACAAATCATTGATGTACATTTCATACACTTAGGTTACAACTGTGGTTAAATACACTGTGCAAATTATCACTCGCTTGTGTGTCTAGAAAGCTACACTTTGCCAGGTGAGTTTTACATAGCCCCTTTTTTTCACTGTTTTTACATTTTGGGTGAAACATGATCACAACTTACAATGATTTACATAAACTACACAATACAAATCCACTTTAAAATTTGTGTGCAATTTGAGCTTTATGTTTGAGTGCTAGGTGTGTTAACTACTTATGTGCAAATACATGTACAATCATTAACTAATCAAGCCGACGGTGAACAATGATAGATATATTGAGTCTGACAAACCCACCCAGATTGGGGTGATTGTTACTGACAACACAATTTTTGCATGCTAGTTACAAAGGTTTGATTGTACTACCTGGTTACACAATAGTAACTCCCCATAAATGCCTTGTTAATCATGACTTGTATGGATTTGTTTACACACAATACTTTGATACTATTTAGAGTCAAAACCTATGTATGCTCACCAACTTTTTAGTTGACCTCGTTTCATCATGTTTCAGGTACAAAAGTTTGAGTTGATCAAGTTGCTACACTTAGGTTGTGGACCTAGTTAATTGAAATAAATGGATATGTTATGAAATTCAAGTATTCTTGTATTGTCGTATTTGGAAATTGTGAATGGAAATGTAATGTTTTAATATATTAAATTTTAGTCAACCATGTGCTCATGAACAGTCTACATGTCCCGCCCCGACGTTTCCGCCGTCGGTTGGGGTGTGACACTATATTAACTAATGTGGTTAATTGGAATAAAAGACTCAATGTGGTCAAGAGTCAACTTGAATGTAGTATGTGGTGGAATTAGGTTAAATTGACTTAATGGGGTATAAGTCAAACCATTGTAGATAATGGTGAAATTGGTGTAATTTGAATTTAGTGGTATAAGGTCAAACTAATATGGTGAAATTGGTGTAATTTGACTTTAGTGGTTTAAGGTCAAACTAATATGGTGAAATTGGTGTAATTTGACTTTAGTGGTATAAGGTCAAACTAATATGTTGAAATTGGTGTGATTAGACTATGTGGTAAATAGTCAAACTAATATGTAAATGTGGTGAATTTGGTGTAATTTGACTTGCGTGGTAAAAGTCAAACTTGTATGCATAATGTGGTTTAAATTGATGTAGTTGACTATGTGGTGTAAAGTCAACAAAATGTGATAATTTGGTAAAATGGTGTATAGAAGTGTTGAATACTTCAAAATGGGGACCTGGAGTCAAATACTCCAAGTACGGGTAAGACGAGTTGTGGTACTCGCACCGAGGGGTTGTAAACCCAATAAGAAGTGTGGAATACTTCAAAGGGTGGACTTGGAGTCAAATACTCCAAGTACGGGTAAGACGAGTTGTGGTACTCGCACCGAGGGGTTGTAAACCCAATAAGAAGTGTGGAATACTTCAAAGGGTGGACTTGGAGTCAAATACTCCAAATACGGGTAAGACGAGTTGTGGTACTCGCACCGAGGGGTCGTAAACCCAATAAGAAGTGTGGAATACTTCAAAGGGTGGACTTGTAGTCAATTACTCCAAGTACGGGTAAGACGAGTTGTGGTTCTCGCGCCGAGGCATTGTAAGCCAACTAAAAGGTGATAAATGGGTGGGAGTAACCATGTGTGTGTGTGTGTTGTTGTTGTACATGTTATATTGATGTCGTTTTGGCACAAAGATGCAAACGGGTCGGAATGGGTCGGAATGGAAAACGAGTAGTGGTGCTCGTATTGGGGGTGGATAAACTAACAAATAAATGTTAGTTAATGTGGTAGTTATTATGTGGTCGAAAAACAACTAAATACACGATAGATACTTGTTATATACAAAAAATTGTAAAAATGATGAGAATGGAAGGTGTTGTCAGGGAACATCCATGACAGCAAGCTTGTTCTTTTCTAGAGCTGAATATGAACACGGTTGTGTTCATCTAAACATAGTTGTGTTCAGGCTTCAGGGGAACATGTACCATGACAGAAATTTGCATTTTTTAAAATGACTTTTCTTGGGTTTTACCAATGAAAGGGGAGGGGGAGTCTACGGACTTGGTAATCGTTGTGGGGACTTGTGAAGAGGTCCCTAAGACTACTTATCTTTACTAACCATATTCAAATTATTGTTTTGAATGTAGGAAAAGCTTCGTGGTGATCTCGGGTCTCGCCTAAGATGGATATTGGATTCTCAAAATTGGATTTTGACGTTTTACAATTTATTTGGAGTCGTTACAAGTTGTGGATAACTTGTTGATTATTAACCTTTGATTAAACTACCTTTGTGGGAAATATTGTAGTTTAATTCGTGTTTGTAAACCTAAAACGTGTGGATACGTTAAATGTTGTATATGGGACCACTTTCGCGTCGTATTTAAAAAGTTTAAAATCGGTTTGAATTTTTGGGTGTTACAACTTGGTATCAGAGCAATGGTTTGAGGGATTTGGTGTGCGAGACACCAAACTCAAACCTACAATGCTCTTGATATGGTCGGAGAAACGAGAATCCAATGTTGGCGTGACCGAGACACGGAGCTTAAGGGGCAAGGTTAGTATTGATTATGATGTTGTATGTTTTAATTGGTGTCCAATGTGAACTAATTGTGCCGAAAGTTGTTAAGGGATTCGTTATATGGAGATAGTGAATGTAATTGGGCATATTACATTATCAATCACGCCTAGCCGGTTTGATTCTTAATGTAACATGTTCGAATACCTTCATGATAACCATATGATGATGAACACCGGCAATGAGTAAGTGAAGGTGGTTATATGTGTATATCTATACGTTATGTGTATGAACATAAATGATTATATGGAGGAAATAAATATACACATAGGAAGAGGTAGTGCCTTATAAAGTAAGACTAGAGGCCTATAAGTAGGTAGAACACCTACAAGCTTATTGCTGCACGGTCGGGGATGACTGAGGGGAAACATATCTTAATAGGCGGGATTGTAGATAGAAGTTGATTTAAATACTCCCGTATGAAAGAGTCTATGGGTGTATCACCTCGAGGATGGGGATGAACTTTGGAAATAGTCGGGAGAAATAGAAAGCAACATCCTAGTGGAGGATGGAGAAAGCTTTCTGTGATGTCATGTCAATTTTCCTTCAAGGAAGATAGGAGCTCATTGAGGCGGTACTTTGAAGAACCTCATGAAGCCTTAAGGGCAGAAAGATCAAATGTAGTCGAATACGTGGAGGAAGGAAACCTTGTCTTCACAAGGGGTTCGTAGTGGGCGAGCCAAAGGAGTAAATAGTATGGAGTTTGAATTGAAGTCCTCGAACTTCGTCGGTGTTCTTGAAGTCCTCGAACTTCATCGGTGTTCTTGAAGCCCTTGTACTTCATGGGTGATGACTGAGACTTAAAAGTCTTGTGGATTATCGTATGATTGTTTTAGAGTTTAACTTTTGGTGGCTACGGATGAAAAGAGGCACAATCTAGTGTGTGGTTATAAGTGTCTCACTTGCCTACGAGTGCCGAATACCAAAAGTGAACCTACTCTCCCGAGTGGTCGGAGAACTTTGGTTCAAGAAGTGTGTGGTACGACATGGTACATTTGTACATGTTGAGTTGGATTGAGGTGCTAGTTTCTTCTTCAATTTGGAGGAAACCGGGTGATTAATTACCATTGGTTGAAAGATGGTGTCATCTTATTTACCATTTGAGCATTCATATTCCGATTGTTGAATTACTAAATGGTGAACGGTGTCAAATGCCGTTTGGTTGGGTGGTATTGGTTTTCGTGATCTAATACTCGTGGTGTGATTCGAGACTTAGCGTGAAAGATCTCATTTATTGAGTGTGATTGAAAAATCCACTCAAGGTGGATAGAAAACCCTAAGTGGATTTAGGGAGGAGGTGTATTGAATTCAGATAGGGAACTTTGGCGATATAAAAGATTCCCTTATAAAGGGAGTGTATCGGATTCGAAAATGTGGGAGGCCAAGTCCCCGTTTAGTGGGACCGTTCAGACTTCACTTTTGTTTGTAAAGTGGTATGTCGTTAGGAGTTACTCGGGGGATCGTGTAGACTCCATGATACATTCCTCGTGGTTCATTCACGGGAATGTGTGGCAAGAGAAGTGGACGTTACTTCTCATAGTGGTATTGAGGCGATAGATGATGGATATTTCATCTACCGGTGGTTATCTTAGATAAAAAGGTGAAACGCTTGTGGTTTAAGAAAATTAGCCAAGTGGTGGTTCGGTGGAAACATAGAAAAGGGGCGGAAACTACTTGGGAATCGGAAGATGAGATGCTCAAGTATTACCCTAATCTATTTATCTAAATGGCGGGTTTCAGGGACGAAACCCAAAGTTAGGGGGGAAGATTTGTAACGAACCAACTTTCGGGACAATAAAATATTGTGTTTTAATTTATTTATGAGTGTAAATAAATAAAAATGAAAGTTGTGGGGGGTTTAGTTGAAAATGGTGAAGTTTTTGACTAACTTGTGGTAAAAGGGGTCAAAAGGGAAAGATGAAGGACTTAGTATGTAATTAAGGCATTTTGCCTTGTTTTGGGTGGAGAAAAAACGCACACACACACACACACAAGTGTGTGTCTTGCGAATTTTAGAAGAGAGAAAGAAGGAGAAAAGGGGTTTTGATCAAGAACACAAGTTTGGAGCTTGCATGTGTGGAATTTAAGGGTTGATTTGCACAACACCTTCATATTAACAAGTAAGCATCATCTCTAACTCATTCTCTATCTAAATTCATGTTCTTGAGGAAGGGATGGGTGGATGAACCTTAATGGACGGGAATTAGGGTTGTAAGATGATGTTTTATTGAAAAGGATTGTTAATCTAGCATTACTAAAGCTAGATGTACAACCAATTCAAGTTAATTTCACCTAATTGGAGATTTTGAAAATTAGGGTTCTTGAGAACCCAATTTGGGGGTTTTGCAATTGAAGGTGTTTAAATGGTGAATTTAGTATGGATAAGTGTTTATGGTGTAATATAAACACATATTTATGTAGAAAACCTAATTGATTTAGTGATTCATGAATTGATGAAATTGTGGAAATTGGGTGAAATCCTTAACGGGTCAAAATGAGTGAATGATTGTATAGGGAGGTTAAAACTTGCTTAATGTGTAATTAATCAAGTTTAGAATGGGTGTAATCCATAAGGTCTAGGGTGGATGTTAGACCTCAATTGGAAATGGTGAATTGGTGGATTGGAAGTTTGACTGTAATGGGTCAAACGGGTCTTTTGGGTTGAAATGTGGTATTTGGGTGTTGGGAGTTTGATTAAGGTCATGTTAATCAAACTAAGTTAGTTTTGATCTTTAGATCACAGAGGTGCGTTTGGTGTCAATTGGTGATCAATGGATTACTAATTGTAATTGGGTTGTATAGGTGGTCAAATTGTAGGAAGCTAGCTTGGAGGATCAGGCGGGGTCATCTTTGGAAAAGGTAAGTGCTTTGCACTTACTTAGTATTAGCTAGGTAGTTTTCTGTAAATAGTATGTGTGATATGCTATTTACATGTTATTGTTGTGTTTGACTTGTGTGGTATATAGTCAAAATATAATGGTTATGGTAGAACTTGTGTATTTGACTCAATGTGGATATTTAGTCAAACTAAACCATTGATATGTGGTAATGTGTGTAAAATCGGCTTAAGTAGTATTTAGCCAAACTATATTAACTAATGTGGTTAATTGGAATAAAAGACTCAATGTGGTCAAGAGTCAACTTGAATGTAGGATGTGGTGGAATTGGGTTAAATTGACTTAATGGGGTATAAGTCAAACCATTGTAGATAATGGTGAAATTGGTGTAATTTGACTTTAGTGGTATAAGGTCAAACTATTATGGTGAAATTGGTGTAATTTGACTTTAGTGGTATAAGGTCAAACTAATATGGTGAAATTGGTGTAATTTGACTTTAGTGGTATAAAGTCAAACTAATATGTTGAAATTGGTGTGATTAGACTATGTGGTAAATAGTCAAACTAATATGTAAATATGGTGAATTTGGTGTAATTTGACTTGCGTGGTAAAAGTCAAACTTGTAAGCATAATGTGGTTTAAATTGATGTAGTTGACAATGTGGTGTAAAGTCAACAAAATGTGATAATTTGGTAAAATGGTGTATAGAAGTGTTGAATACTTCAAAGGGGGACTTGGAGTCAAATACTCCAAGTACGGGTAAGACGAGTTGTGGTCCTCGCACCGAGGGGTTGTAAACCCAATAAGAAGTGTGGAATACTTCAAAGGGTGGACTTGGAGTCAAATACTCTAAGTACGGGTAAGACGAGTTGTGGTATTCGCACCGAGGGGTTGTAAACCCAATAAGAAGTGTGGAATACTTCAAAGGGTGGACTTGGAGTCAAATACTCCAAGTACGGGTAAGACGAGTTGTGGTACTCGCACCGAGGGGTCGTAAACCCAATAAGAAGTTTGGAATACTTCAAAGGGTGGACTTGGAGTCAAATACTCCAAGTACGGGTAAGACGAGTTGTGGTTCTCGCGCCGAGGAATTATAAGCCAACTAAAAGGTGATAAATAGGTGGGAGTAAACATGTGTGTGTTGCTGTTATACATGTTATATTGATGTCGTTTTGGACAAAGATGCAAATGGGCCGGAATGGGTTGGAATGGAAAACGAGTAGTGGTGCTCGTATTAGGGGTGGATAAACTAACAAATAAATGTTAGTTAATGTGGTAGTTATTGTGTGGTCGAAAAACAAATAAATACACGATAGATACTTGTTATATACAAAAAAATGTAAAAATGGTGAGAATGGAAGGTGTTGTCAGGGAACATGGCTGTGTTCATCTGAACACAACCATGACAGCAACCTTGTTCTTTTCTAGAGCTGAATATGAACACGGTGGTGTTCATCTGAACACGGTTGTGTTCATCTGAACACAGTTGTGTTCAGGCTTCAGGGGAACATGGTAGTGTTCATCTGAACACTACCATGACAGAAATTTGCATTTTTAAAAATGACTTTTCTTGGGTTTTACCAATTAAAAAAGGGGGGGGGGGTCTACGGACATGGTAATCGTTGTGGGGACTTGTGGAAAGGTCCCTAAGACTACTTATCTTTACTAACCATATTCAAATTGTTGTTTTGAATGTAGGAAAAGCTCCGTGGTGATCTCGGGTCTCGCCTAAGGTGGATATTGGATTCTCAAAATTGGATTTTGACGTTTTACAATTTATTTGGAGTCGTTACAAGTTGTGGATAACTTGTTGATTATTAACCTTTGATTAAATTACTTTTATGGGAAATATTGTAGTTTAATTCGTGTTTGTAAACCTAAAACGTGTGGATACGTTAAATGTTTTATATGGGACCGCTTCCGCGTCGTATTTAAAAAGTTTAAAATCGGTTTGAAGTTTTGGGTGTTACAACTTGGTATCAGAGTAATGGTTTGAGGAATTTGGTGTGCGAGACACCAAACTCAAACCTACAATGCTCTTGATATGGTCGGAGAAACGAGAATCCAATGATGGCGTGACCGAGACACGGAGCTTAAGGGGCAAGGTTAGTACTGATTATGATGTTGTATGTTTTAATTGGTGTCCAATGTGAACTAATTGTGCCGAAAGTTGTTAAGGGATTCGTTATATGGAGATAGTGAATGTAATTGGGAAAATTACATTATTAATCACGCCTGGCCAGTTTGATTCTTAATGTAACATGTTCGAATACCTTCATGATAACCATATGATGATGAACACCGGCAATGAGTAAGTGAAGGTGGTTATATGTGTATATCTATATGTTAGGTGTATGAACATAAATGATTATACGGAGGAAATAAATATACACATAGGAAGAGGTAGTGCCTTATAAAGTAAGACTATAGGCCTATAAGTAGGTAGAACAGCTACAAGCTTATTGCTACACGGTCGGGAATGACTGAGGGGAAACATATCTTAATAGGTGGGATTGTAGATAGAAGTTGATTTAAATACTCCCGTATGAAAGAGTCTATGGGTGTATCACCTCGAGGATGGGGATGAACTTTGGAAATAGTCGGGAGAAATAGAAAGCAACATCCTAGTGGAGGATGGATAAAGCTTTCTGTGATGTCATGTCAATTTTCCTTCAAGGAAGATAGGAGCTCATTGAGGCGGTACTTTGAAGAACCGCATGAAGCCTTAAGGGCGGAATGATCAAACGTAGTCGAATACGTGGAGGAAGGAAACCTTGTCTTCACAAGGGGTTCGTAGTGGGCGAGCCAAAGAAGTAAATAGTATGGAGTTTGTTAGTTGGTTAACAAACAATACATCACTAATGGTATTGGCTTTAAAGCAATCCATTGTGATGGGTGGATGGAGTACTACTCGCGGAGAGTCGACTCCGGAAAATGGCGGAAATTTTGGTTGGGAGTTCTACGTAGGGAGAAAGACTTAAAGGCGTGAATATAATGCAACGGGGTGAATTCAAGAGACGTTCTTGAACTAGCTTGTCCACAAGCCATTGTGGATCTTGCAAATTGGGTGTTTTCTTCACGTACGTTAGACCGGTGATTGAAAATGAAGTCTTTGAGCTTCAAAGGGGAGAATTTGGAGTTGGAATTGATGAATCTATATGCGGTCGAGCGTTAGAAGTTTGAATTGAATTCCTCGAACATCATCGGTGTTTTTGAAGTCCTCAAACTTCATCGGTGTTCTTGAAGCCCTTGTATTTCATGGGTGATGACTGAGACTTAAAAGTCTTGTGGGTTATCGTATGGTTGTTTTAGAGTTTAACTTTTGGTGGCTACGGATGAAAAGAGGCACAATCTAGTGTGGAATACTTCAAAGGGTGGATTTGGAGTCAAATACTCCAAGTACGGGTAAGAAGAGTTGTGGTACTCGCACCGAGGGGTCGTAAACCCAATAAGAAGTGTGGAATACTTCAAAGGGTGGACTTGGAGTCAAATACTCCAAGTACGGGTAAGACGAGTTGTGGTTCTCGCGTCGAGGCGTTGCAAGCCAACTAAAAGGTGATAAATGGGTGGGAGTAAACATGTGTGTGTGTTGTTGTTATACATGTTATATTGATGTCGTTTTGGCACAAAGATGCAAACGGGTCGGAATGGGTCGGAATGGAAAACGAGTAGTGGTGCTCGTATTGGGGGTGGATAAACTAACAAATAAATGTTAGTTAATGTGGTAGTTATTGTGTGGTCGAAAAACAAGTAAATACACGATAGATACTTGTTATATACAAAAAAATTGTAAAAATGGTGAGAATGGAAGGTGTTGTCAGTGTGAACACAGCCATGACAACAACCTTGTTCTTTTCTGGAGCTGAATATAAACACGGTTGTGTTCATCTGAACACAGTTGTGTTCAGGCTTCAGGGGAACATGGTAGTGTTCATCTGAGCACTACCATGACAGGGGGGAGTCTACGGACTTGGTAATCATTGTGGGGACTTGTGGAGAGGTCCCTAAGACTACTTATCTTTACTAACCATATTCAAATTGTTGTTTTGAATGTAGGAAAAGCTCCGTGGTGATCTCGGGTCTCGCCTAAGGTGGATATTGGATTATCAAAATTGGATTTTGACGTTTTACAATTTATTTGGAGTCGTTAGAAGTTGTGGATAACTTGTTGATTATTAACCTTTGATTAAACTACTTTTGTGGGAATTATTGTAGTTTAATTCGTGTTTGTAAACCTAAAACGTGTGGATACGTTAAATGTTGTATATGGGACCGCTTCCGCGTCGTATTTAAAAAGTTTAAAATCGGTTTGAATTTTTTGGTGTTACATCCCTTCTTTTCCTTTCTCTCCAAATCTTTCCAAATTGGGAGGATGGAAATAAGCCTTGTTTAGCCTTGTTTTCCTTTCATTTTCCTTCATTTCCCTCTTTAGAAAAAACTAGGGAACACTCTTCCCCCCATTTCCTTTCTTTTCCCCCCTTCAAAAAACTCGGGAACAAGGGTTTATTTCCGTTTCCTTTCTTTTCCCTCCTTAAATGAGGCTCGGGAACACATCGTACGTGCTAATGTAAACAGCACCACGACTTGGATCAAAGTCCTAAGCCATTATAACATTACTTAATCACAAGTTCCTAGCTTAGTAGAAATAACCAAGTCTTTAGGAACTAGTCAGAACCTTACCTCAGAACTATCTCCTGCTTATTGGGGTCAAAAAGCTGGAAACCGAGTTTCTCTACGCGAACCGGGGCTTTTGGCATGCTTCCCTAGGTTAAGTGTGTGTTTTGTGAGTGTGTTTTCAGCCTGAGATGTTCTAAAAACAAGCTCTAGGTCCATCTATTTATAAGGTGCTCGACGGTTCTGTGGCGGGCCGCTAAGACATAGGGTGGCGGTCCGCCACCCCCTTGAGGCGGCTTAATTGGCTTGGTGAGCACGTAGCGGACCGCTACACTTAATTGTGACGGACCGCTAAGGATTATTGCGGCTGGCGGACCGCTAAGGACCCCATGATGGTCCGCTACCAGCCTTCTACGCGTCAGTTTTCAACGATTAGTCACCTGACACGTGGCTTCTCGTGAGTGATCCCTTGCTCCCTATGTAACGGACCACTATCCCTTTGGTGGCGGTCCGCCACCTATCCAACTTTCAAAATTTTGATTTTCAGCCCCCGAACTTTGAATCAATTGCATTCCAACCCCTTGTAATTTAACATAATGTCATTTTAACCCTCTAGGGTTTTATCAAATGACAACTTTAACCCTTATACTTATATTTCTTTAAAAAATTGGGGTGTTACACTTAAGTCCCCACTTTTACACAACCATTTAACTTGGAATTAAGTTGTGGAATATATGTATAGTACTATTTGGATTGACACCCTCTTTCATGGTTAGTTGCGTCAACTTTGACCCTTGTGTCAAATGAATTTATATTATCCATTTTGTTTTTTATGTTGTGTGATAAGATATCTGTTTGGGGCTTACAAGGAAGTTAATGTTTGGTTGTGGGCTCATTGTAATTACATCATGTGTGTATAACGAAACAACGGTTTACTTGTGCCTCTAAACCTGCGAGCTCACCAACTATTTTGGTTGACCTTTTTAAGCATGTGTTTTCAGGAATGATAAATGAATAAGCATGAGGGGCTTCACAATTAGGATTGCATGAGAAGATCCTTTGATATTGTCTTTTGACGTAATATTTAGCCTATATGTTGTCGAACTATGTAACCGTACCTAGACTTTGGATTATGTTGCCTTTAACTTTTATATTTGGAATGAAAACTTAGTATTCTTGTATAAACAATTTTGTTTTGATACCATATCCCGTTACACCTCGTGTTTCCTCTTTAACGGGGTGCAACAGGGGGCCCCAAAATGGGGTATGTGAGGGGCCCAAAATTCATTTGAAACCAAGAAACATTAAACTCGTTCATGTGATCAAATTCCAATTTCATTTGGCAGGAGGTAGCCGGTTATGAGCTCTCGAAGAGCTCCTGTGGGGATTTGGCAGGAGGACAGAAGACAAAAGAAGAAAAGCTTGGAGGGAAGGAGAAGACCGGAACTGGAGACATCCTTCTATGTAGCGAATCTAACAGAAGGAACAACTCCGCAAGATCTGGAAAAATGTTTCCACGTGTTCGGAAGGATTGCCGACATCTACGTTGCTGCTAGGAAGGACAGATCTGGTAACTATTTTGGGTTCGTAAGATTTACAGGAGTAGAGGACAAGTGGGAAATGGAGAAAGCAATGCAAGAGATAAGTGTTAACAATGCCAGACTTTCGGTAAACCTGGCTAGATTTGACAGAGAAGGGAAACCAAATAATAGAGAAGACAAAGGGAATAGGAACAGCGCAGGAGTCCAACCTAACCACCTGAAGGAGAACACAGTGGGGAAAGAAGACTATGGAGAGAAACCTTTCCTACAGGCGTTGCTTCGAAACCAAAACACTACAGTTCCTAGAAGGGAGGTATCTGTCCCAGAAGATGCAGATTATGATGTTATTGGATGGTATGATAAGTCAGTGATAGGAAAAGCCAAAGACCTTAATAACCTCCGAGGTCTTCATGAGTTCCTTACGAAGGAAGGCTTAAATGTTATCAAACTCAAATACTTGGGTGGATTACATGTTCTCCTCATCTTTGGGAAATATTCGGAGGCTAACGCAATTGTAGATGAGGAACAAAGATGGTCAGATGTGTTATCGGAAGCCGAGATTTAGGTTGGTCAAGACTACGTCCAAGAAAAAATAGTTTGGCTGCAAATGGTGGGGGTCCCTGTCCACCTATCGGAATCCCAGGTGTTCGATAAAATTGCGTCTTCAATTAAGAAAGTGGTAGCACCGTCTCATGCAACATTCAGTAATGGCGGCCTGACAAGGGATATGGTGGGAATCATGGTGAAAAAGGAATGGAATATTCAGGAGGAAATCACCTTGCAATGGAGAGATAGAGCGTACACATTATTGTGCAAGGAGGATGATGACGGTTGGTGCCCAAATTGGTGTAAAGAAAGTCCGACAACTGTGATGGCAACTCCGGCACCGGCGACTGTTCGGGAACAACAAGAGGAAGTCGAAAAGGTCCCATATGGAAACCTGGAGCCTAGAACATCTCAAGGGTCTCCACCTCATGGGAATTTCAAATCGGCTTGCATGGGAATTAATGTCACGAGAACCAAGGAGAAGAAAAAGCATGCGGGTCCAGTCTGGTTATGAAAAAATTAATTATTCTATGGGCTTGAAGGGCTGCAACAGCCCAGTCTTAGATGCTGTGGCCCAAAGAATTATATTACCCATTGGGCCTAATCCACGAAAAACACCCAGAACTGGTGTAATAGACAGTGATCCATTCCTGTTGGACGATATTATCAATGAATTCGGAAAAGGGGGTAAAGGAACTAGCAAATGTAAATCAAATTCTCTAATCCCGGACCTGAATACAGCGACGACCGGTTCTGCCACGGTGATCGATACGATCTAAGAGGGGAAAGAATCAGAAGAAAATCAAAGCCCTACATCAGTTGAGGGAATTCGGAATGAAGGACAAAGGGGTCTAAGAGAAGAAATCAATGACACAACTGAAATGGGGCAAGTGCTGGGAATAAACCTAAGGAATAAAGAGGAGCTGGTTAGAATGGTAGTTCAGGGAGAAGGAGTAAAAAATGGTTTCCCATGAATTGCCTAACCATCAACTGTAGGGGGATTGGGGGTCCGAAAAAAGCAAACTGGATCAGAGAAATAAGGAAGAAATTTGGAGTACAATTTATAAGTATGTAGGAAACTCAACTGGAAAATTGTGATAAGATACCATTCGAGAGGCTTTGGGGAGGAAAAGATTACGAAGCATTCGGTGTCAAGTCGGAAGGAAGATCGGGTGGGATTAGCTGCTGTTGGGATAAATCACTATTCATGGTATCAAATATCAATTCTTCCCCTAATTACATTTGGGTCATGGGTGAGTGGAAAGGTGTAAGTGAGAATGTTAACCTAATAAAGCAGGCTAATCGGTGTGGGGGTTCCGGATAATGTGGTAGCAAACATGGCGCTTCGAATGGGATGCATGACAGAATCTCTTCCCATAATGCATCTTGGGATGCCGATTGGGGCGAACATGAGGTATGCAAAAAATTGGGAACCGGTGACCAACAAATTCAAAGAAAAACTGAGCAACTGGAAAGCTAAGCATTTATCCTTTGGGGGTAGACTAACCTTAAGGAAAGCGGTTTTGGGAAATCTACCATTGTACTTCTTGTCTATGTTTAAAGCACCTAAAAAGATAATCAGGGAACTTGAAGCAATAAGAAGGAGGTTCCTATGGGCGGAAGTGCTTCGTCAAAGAAAATTCATTGGGTGGCTTGGGAAAATATTTCTAAGCTAAGAAGGTTTGGTGGGCTTGGAGTAGGAGTCTAGCCAGCATGAACGAAGCATTACTAACAAAATGGAGATGGAAAGCATTACAAGATCCGAATAGCTTATGGGCGTCTTGCATAAAAGCTATGCATTGTAGATCGTTTGAATCCAATGATGAGTTATTTCGCAGGGCAAATGCAGATCAATGGACCAATATCCTTTCGGCCTCAGAAGATCTGGGTTGGATGGGGGCAGAATTAATCAACCAGATTCGTAAGCAGATTGGAAATGGTGGCAGCTCCCCCTTCTAGAACTTAAGCTGGTTCGGGTTGGGATCTTTTAAGTCACACTTCCCTAACTTATACAAAATTGAAAGAAATAAATCATGTGCTATTGCGGAAAGAGTGTGCAAAATTGGAAACGGGTCAGTGGAATTCAAATGGGATTGGTTGAATAAAACAGAAGCAAAGAGGCGGGCAGACGAAATAAATGATCTAGAGGAAATGATAAAGTCATACAATTTCAAGGAGGGGGAGGATAAATGGATATGGCTTGGTGATCGAAGCGGGGTTTTTACAACAAAATCGTGCAGAAAATGGATAGAAGATAAATCATTTGGAAACTCAAGAGTGGAGGTGTCATGGAGTAAATGGGTTCCGGTCAATGTTAGATGCTTCATTTGGAGGTTGGCGCAGTACATGCTCCCCGTGGCTGCTGCGCTAGGTGCTCGGGGGGTAGCCATACAATCAACTATATGCTCCTTATGCCTTCTTGAAACAGAAACAGAAGACCACACTTTTGTTCGATGCCCGGTTGCTACGGAGGTACTGCGAAGGATCGAGTGGTGGTCTCAATTCAGATTCTCGTCCCAAACATTGGTGTCGGAGCTGCTTCGGGACCTATATAACTCGGCTGGTTCTAAAGAAAAAAGAAAGATTGGGTGTTTGATTGGCTATTGCACATTATGGATCATTTGGAAGACTAGAAACAAATGGGTCATTACTAAATCTAGAATGTCGATTGAAAGTATGATTGAGGACATAAAAATCTTAAGTTTCAAATGGAAGGACCTAAGGGGAAGCAAAAGTGGCTGCAATTCGGGAAGAGTGGGTGGTAAACCCCCTGAAAGGTATCGGTTAAAGTGGGTTATTTGTAACCTCATTAGTTGGGAGATTGTACTTGGGGTATTGCTAGTTCCCCGCTAGCTTTCTATGATATAATCTCATTGTTGTTGTTCAAAAAAAAAAAAAAATTGGAATCCAAATACATCAAATTGCAATTTAAACCGACTGTATGACTAAAATATGTGATATGAATCATGACGAACAAACTGTAACCATTTGTGCAAGCCAAAATAAAATCAACTTCGACCAACTGAATAATCATTTGAACTAGTCGTAACCATTTCTGAAATACTCGTATATTTTACCAAAATCAGACATCGAAACAGGATGGTGAGGACTGAAATCGGGTTCCAACGAAATCAAGTTGTAGCGGTCGAAGTGACTGGTTTCAGGAAGGAAACATAGATTTATTTTGTGGAAGGCCATGGTGAAGAACTGCTCTTCTATAGTTTTTGAGTTCCAGAAGAAGAGAGGGATGAGATTAGGGATGGGACTTGAGATGTAAAAACAAAGTAGTGGCGGGGTTGGGATATTAAAAGGTATATTTGTCAATTCAATACTTTTACATTATATTTCCATTCACAAATTTACAAACCAAACATAAAACAAAATTTTATTGGCATTAATTCATTTAAAATATTCCAATTTCTTCCAAAACATTATACGAACCAACCAAACGGCCCCTAAAGACTTGTAACACACTATCCCTATTCTAATAAAACACTAAATATTGTGACACTTGTCAACACCACATGCATCCTCACACCCATTTTCCCCCAAAACCACATTTAAATCCACTATTCAATATTTCTATATTTAGTTTAATTTTTTTTAGAAAATTATATAAATAAACATTTTACCAAATCAATTCACCATTATTACCATTGACTCAATTTTTTTAAAACTATCATCAAAAGTGAATATTTTAAAAATATTAAGAATAAAACAATAGGAGATTTAAAAAAAACGAGTTTTTAAAGTTTTATTATTAAAAAAGCGAGTTTTTAAAAATTTGATATTAAAAAAGCAAGATTTTTTAATTTTACATAAAAAATTTAAAAATACTACTTTTGTATTTTAAAAATAAATATGTCTTAGAATAAAGTTTAATAATATTTAATTTGTACTTTTTTAATTAAGTTTGATACTTATAAATAAATTTTTTATTTTAATTTGTAAATTTTAATAGTTATTTTTTAATTAAAATTAAGAAATTTATAAATATTTATTTTTAAAAGTGTATTATATTTTAAACTTTAATTTTTATTTAAATGATGAAATTTTTTTTGAAAAAAAAAAAATGTTTGGTTTCAATTCTAATTATTAGTTTTAACTTTTTTTCATATTTAATTTTGGATTTTTAAATTTAAATTGTGGCGATATATTAAGGAGTTAGATTTTTAAATTTTGGAGTTTTAAAAGTTGAATTTAAAACACAATATATTGTTGAAATTTAAAGTTTATTTATATTTTTTAGTTTATTTTAAATGAGAAATTAAATATTAAAATAATTAATTTAATTTTGATACGTAAATTTGATTACAAGTTAAATATTTGTAAATATGTTACAAAATCAAGGTTAAAGTTTCTACAAAAAAGTTGATAGAGTTTCAAAAACTAATAAAATTGAGAAACAACGTATGCAAGGAAATCGTTGACCAATTTGATTATTTTCGATTTCTTTGACTCCCTACTAGATTCAATCAGGTTCGCACCGTTGGTGACCTTTTCTTAGAACGGTTTTGGCTATTTTGTGTTTTCAGTCATTGAGGAAAAGAAACTCTAACATTTAGTGGGTGTTAAACATGGAAAAGTTACCAATAACACGTCAAATGTTGTATACAATGAAGTATTTTCAAATTTGTAAATCATCATTGTAAAGTTTCATTTGACATGTAATTTAATGTATTATAAAAAGTACACCACTTATGAATTGTATTTTCATGTATTTTTTGATGTTTTGATTACTCTCATCCATATAATCTTAACATTTAATAAAATGGAAAAATTACCAATACAATATCAAATTTGTATAAAAAGAGGTGTTAAAATATTTAGGATTATTGGAAATAGATGAGTATGTCATCTATGAATACTATCAACGATCTATCCAGCATCGGCCTGCACACCTGGTTCATCATACTCATGAATGCTGCTGGAGCATTCGTCAAACCTAAAGACATCACGCGAAATTGGTAATGTCCATACCGCGTGCGAAAAGCCGTCTACGGTATATCCTCTTCCCTTACTTTTAACTGATGATACCCCGACCGCAGATCGATCTTAGAGAACCATCTCGTTCCTTGCAGCTGGTCAAATAGATCATCGATCCTAGGTAATGGGTATTTGTTCTTTCCGGTACGTTTATTCAACTCTCTATAATCGATGCACATTCTCATGGCACCATCTTTCTTCTTTACAAACAGCACCGGAGCACCCCAAGGAGAAATGCTCGGTCTGATAAAACCTTTATCCAAAAGCTCTTCTAATTGTATCATTAGCTCCTTCATCTCCAGAGGCGCAAGTCGGTACGATGCTTTAGCCACAGGCTGGGCACTTGGCACTAAGTCTATCTCGAACTCTGTCTCCCGATCAGGTGGTAATCCAGGCAAGTCCTCGGGGAACACCTCCGGAAAATTACACACCACGGGTACGTCTTTCAACTCTTGACTATGTTAATGGATGTGCCCCGCCCAATGTTCTGTCATGAAACATTGTAAGTAAGTATGAACAATATGCACCTACTTTGACCTCCGGTCAAGGTTAGCGCGACTAACCACGGGTGGGGGAGTCAACCCAAATAGATCTATTCATGCTTTCCACGTCTAAAGCTAGATAACGGTTACATTATTCCCAGGGAGTTAATATGACAGTAAGTACTCATGCAACAATATGTTTACATACTCGTATAAAATAATATGAGCCATGTATTCTCCCCCATATGTTTAAAAACCATTTAAGTCAAAGTAAAAGTGGAGCCATGAAACTCACCTTAGCAGCAAGCTGATGGTGTAAGTGGCAAAGCCCGAATGAGTCCCGACCTACTTGTGCCCTAAAAAAATTAAGACACCTTAAGGTCTATGTAATGATTTTATGTGCAAGTTGGTCATGTATCTAATCACCCAACTTAAACTCATTATGTTTTAGGTTTCGCTTTCCAAATTGTTTATACTAACGACCGTTGGTGATATGATTTGATTTCTCAAAGAAATATGTATTTACACGAAACAAATATAGGTAACGTATGCAACCAAGTGTATCAAGGATCTCATGTATTCTTATGTCGACTTCGTGTTTTGAGTTATGAAATATGTTCTGATTTGACCCGAGTCGTAAATCGTTTATTACGGTAATTATAACATATATATATACACACACACACGTAGTTTAAATGTACGCATAACCATAATATAATTACTTTCCATTTTTTTAGAATACACATAATATCTACCAACAACAAAATCATGAATTCTTTAACAAAAATATAAAGCTAGGGTTTTTATGTCACTTTTATCCCAAAATAATATACATAGTATTCATGCTTTCAAAATCCCATAATATCCCGTATGAAATACTAGTATAAAAATACAACTTTACTAATTAGTTTCACATCTTTAGGTGTAGGTCCTGATTTTATTCAAAAATCACTAAAACAGACCGATTACACACACACACACACCTGCGGAATAGCTGTGTATGGTGGCGAAACAGACACAAAGAACAGAGAATGGTGAAGATAACTGGCTAACCACACAAGAACTCAATACAAAAGATATGAAAATGAAAGAACCAACAATGAATAACCTCACTACTTGTATTAGCTCTGAGAAACTATGAAAATGGAATGTCAAGGTTTACAACCGTCACTCACACCCTAGACATTCTCAAACAAGGATATATATAGGATGCTGACAGGTATCGAAACTATGCTTTTCGAAACAACTAGTTTTGTTTGAGCATATACAACAGAAACAAGAACCACCTGTCGAAACAACCTGTCTATCGAAACTACTAGTTTCGATTGAAAAAATCTCAATCGAAACTAGGTAGTTTCGATGGCCTAACACTTAGACTACAAAAGCAGTAAATTACAATGAAACATAAACTACTTAAAGATAGAAAGTAAAATACATAAAGTACATTTGTTCAAAAGTACATTGATGACATAGCTTCAAAAGACTAAACCCTACAATCTCCCCCTAAGCTATTGCATCAATGTCTTCAAGGTCCTCAGACTGCAGAAGTGTCTTCAGATCTTGGAATGAAAGGCTTTACGTTCACAGTAACAACCCTCTGGTATGCTTTGGCATCAGCCTCCTCATCATCATTGAAAATCTTGATAGGATTTGTGAACAGAACTTCTAAATCCTCAGGCTTGAACTTCAGCAATTCCATGGGCTCGAAGATATATATGTCTTCTTTTCCTTCGCACTCGATTACTGCACTACCTATTGTTGAGTTGTAAAACCATCTCTTGAAGGTATGAAGTTGGACTGGCACGAACCTTGGTAGAGGAATGGTTTTAATAGTTGTTGTTGGATTGTACCTCAAACTGACCCAAGGTTTCTGGGTTTGAGGATGGATTCTTGTCTTGGAGAGAATTCTCTTTGGCTTTCCTATCTTCATGGATCTGAAGTCATTGAGGGCTTGGTTTTTCAGGAACTGTTCAAAATTACGAGCTTCATTGACATTGCCAGGATTTAGCAGAGGTAATTTGGCTAGAGCTCTCAAATCATATCTGGGTAGGGAACTGAAGTCATGTGGTGTTTTAAAGTGTTCTACACCACCTTTTTATCTTCTCACGATGTATAACGACTTCTCCTTGTCATATTTCCATCTAGCAGGAGGTCACTTCAACTCTTGATATTCTGCAAACCACTCATAGTGCTTGGGTGGTTTATCTGCTACATACTTCTTAAACCAATGCCTTCTAGGATCGGAGGCTTGTTCAGTGGGGGTAGCTTCTTGTGATAAAGGGGTTGTTGTGGTGGCTTCTTCTGTTGTGCTTGCTGGCTCAGCAGTGGTTTCAAGCTCAGCAGAGGCAGTTGGGATAACAGGTTTTTTCTCTTCCTTATCAGACATGGCTTCAATTTCTTCTCCAGATTCAGTGATGTATCAGACTTTCTCACTGTGTTCTTCACCAAGTATTACAATCTCTAGGAATTCATCATTTGTTCCATAATCATCAATTTTCTTCAATAGCTCGGCTAATTCATCATCAGACTCGATCTCCTCTTCATCTAAGTCAACCACTTTTATCTCAGATTCCGTTGCCTTTCCTTTTCCTTTGTCTGCTCTTCTTTAGCTGAGAGAGGGAAAGTCAATCTCTTGCTCCTTAACTTTGACTTGAATGCTTTCCTTAGGATTTTAAGGCTTCACCTGTGTAAGGTATCAAAGCAGATTTAGGGTTAGTTACAAAAGAAGGGGAGGAAAGACCACCAGCAGTTGCTATTGGTGATACCGGTGACTCCACCTGAGCTTGATAATCCTTTTCTTTGTGGGAGCTTTTTTGATGAGATGGTTCAACCAAGGAATTCTTTAGATGGTTAACAAGAGCAGTCACATCTGCTAGAGCATGTTAGAGAGCTGCTCCTATTGTTTAACCAATTGGGTTTACTGAATTTCCAACTGATTCTTCAGAGTTACTACTTCAACTTTTTAAGTCCTTAATCTCCTCCTTATGTTCTTTTAGAATGGACTTTAAGCTATTGATTTCTTCATCCTTCTGTAACAACTGATCATTGAGCTTGTTCACATTCAAGCTCAATCTTTTCACTCTTGTGGTAGACATGGATGTTTCATGGTTAGGTGAAGATGGTTCCAAATGAGAGTGGGAAGGGTTTGATTGAGGTGAAGGTTGTGGGGTTGGTTGTTTTGGAGAAAGTGGAGGTATTGGAAGAATGGGTGAATTAGACGAAAATGAGATATATTCCAAACCAGTTTTTATCCTTTTAGTCTTAGCCTCTTCTTGCTCATAATTAGAGTCATAGTCAGCTGGTCTTTTGGAGGAAGAAGGAGGAGGTTCAACTGCCTCCTCAGACTCAGTCTCTTCAGATTCTGTCTCATAAACTGCTTCATCAAGAGTCTCATTATCAGACTCATCTTCAGCTTCAATGTGACCCTCGGCCTCAGGATTTTCCATTTGAACATTGTGTTGAACTTGGAAGATTAAAGGGTCCAATTGTTCAAGTTCTATGTTATGAAAGTGAGCTTCATGAATATGTTCTTCATCTTCTTGCCCCCGATGAGCTTCTTGTTCTCCAACAGCACCCTGTGCTAGATCTTCTTCAGCATGTGCCTCTTGTTCTTGCTCACCTTCAAATTTTACATCTTGTTCCTCCTCTGATGAAATAAGGGCTTCTTCAGGGTCAACGTCTAGGACTTCAGGTTCAGGTTTACCATTTATATTCCCAAACAAAGGAACATTCAGTATGATTTTGTTGCTTCTGGAGCTGCTGCTCTTCATATAACTTAGAGTTTTTGAGATCATGTGATCAAGAACTAGAAAGTTTCCTCCTTGAGGAAGGTTTGGATGAAGGTGATTGATGATCATTTGGAGAAACCTAGGATAAATAAGGAATTTGCCCTTAATCTTTTCGGTGATGTTTTCCATCATTTGTTTAAACACAAGTCCTGAGAAGTTGTAGTCTCTTCTGTAATGAACCAAAATCCGGGTTTCGTTATAAATAAATAAATATTCTAATAAATATTATGGTGAAAATAATATTTTAAAAATAAGTTGAAACAAGTGGGTTTCAAGTTATTAATGGGGTTATATTAGTTTTTATCTAATTTTGGAATGAAATGGGTGAAATGGAAGTTGAGGGGCTAAAGATGTAAAATGGCCAAAATCTGCCATTTGACTATAAGAAGTCAAAATTGAGACTTCATTTGTGTTTTGGTCGTTCTTGTGCAAGAGAGAAAAAGGAGAAAACGAAATTGAAGCCAAAATCGTGCATTTGAGCTTGAATTTGTGAAGGTCTTGGCTCACACATCACCTCCTAACATCAAGTAAGTGATTATTTTCCATTGATTTCACCTTTGATGAGCTAGTAGGTGGGTTTTGTAGAAATC
The DNA here is from genome assembly GCA_023525975.1 of Smallanthus sonchifolius. Taxonomy (NCBI): domain Eukaryota; kingdom Viridiplantae; phylum Streptophyta; class Magnoliopsida; order Asterales; family Asteraceae; genus Smallanthus; species Smallanthus sonchifolius. The sequence continues at coordinate 11,039,651 of CM042028.1, read as the reverse complement.
CAAAAATTTATGATGCATGTGGTTAATTGGTGTTAGATTGTTGATAATCTAGCTAATCTAAAGGTAAAGAATGGTGATTTACATTCTTTGGAGAAATTTTGGGGTGTTTGGATTATGATGATAGGATGCTGAATTAATGAATGGTTAAGTGTTTATATGATGTTAGACACTTGAATGAACACCAAATTAAACTAATGAAAAATATTGAATGAGAAATTAGTGTCAAGGATTTGGAAATGAAACTCAAGTAGGAGAGTTTGGATGGAAAGAGGGTGTTTGGATATGAGTATAACTCAAACGGGTCAGTTTGGGTTGGAAATAGGAAATTGGGTTGTGAACCCAACTATAATGTGATTTTGATATATGATTAGATTATTAAACTAGGTGTATATGTTTAGGTAAACAAATTGTGAATCGAGAAGGTGGTGCGGGATCTTCTAACCCGAAAGGTAAGTGCTTTTGCACTTACTTAGTATTGTTGATAAATGGTGTTATATGCAATGTTCTATGCATAATGTGTTAAGTGATATGAATGTGAATGAATGTAGTCATAGTTGTATTACTATAATGGAAATGTGTAAATGAGGTTATGATCTAAGTATCATAATGGAAATGGGATATGAGGTTATGATCTAAGGATCATAATGGAAATGTGGCAATGAGGTTATGGTTTAAATACCATAATGAAAATGGGATATGAGGTTATGATCTAAGTATCATAATGGAAATGAGATTATGCCCTATGTGCCATAATGGAAATGGAAATGTGTATTTATGAATGTTATATGAAAGGAATGAAACTTGTAGGTGTTATGCAAGTTATTTGTAGCCTAATGTCAAAATTGGCTGGAAACAGGTCAAATGGGTGAATGGGTGAAAACAAGTTATAATTACTTGTTTGATATGTTTATCTTCATTACTAGTGGTTGTTACATGTGGTGTTATGTAGGAAAAGCTCCGGGATAGTCAATGTCAAGTCTATGGCGAATGTTGGATTCTCGTATGCACTTTTTGGTGATTTCGGGTGTACTTAGAAGTCCATCTAATGGATGTAAATGGATACTTTAAATTGTAGTTTTTGTTGCAAAATTATGTTATTTTGAATGTTAGAACCCATATTTAAGTGTTGGGAAAATTTTATGGCAAAATGGGTTAAAGATGAAAATTGTAAAAATGGTGAGAATGGAAGGTGCTGTCAGGGAACATGGTTGTGTTCATCTGAACACAGCCATGACAGCAACCTTGTTTATTTTCTAGAGCTGAATATGAATACGGTATGTGTTCATCTGAACACAGTTGTGTTCAGGCTTCAGGGGAACATGACTACCATGACAGAAATTTTGTAAAAAAAAAAATGTTTTGGGATAAATGCTTCCGCGTGTGTAAAATGTTTATTATAGCTGGTGTTTAAATTAATGGTGTTACAACTTTGTATCAGAGCAATGGTTTGAGGGATTTGGTGCGGGTGGCACCAAACTCAAACCGGATGCTCTTGATATGGGGGAAATAATATGAGAATCCATGAAGGATTTGACTAAGAGTCGGAGCTTACGGAAACGAAAGGTTAGTAATGATTTGATAAGGTGGTTATGTATATGGTGTATATGTATATGTACGATTGAATGACAAAGTGTTATGTGTGCCGAAACTTGTCTTGTGAATTGTTGTATGGATATGATAATTACAATTAGGCATATTGTATTATAAAACATGTCTCGCCAATGTGATTGATAAGACAATATGTGTAAGGGTCATTATGATAACCATATAACAATGAACATTAGCAAGGAGTAGGTGAAGGTGGTTATATGTGTATGTATGTATGTATGTATATGGATGATTAGATGGGGGTAATACATATACACATAGATAAGATATAGTTCCTTAACAAGTGGATAGATTAAAGACCTATAAGTAGGTAGAACATCTATAACTTAGTTAAAAATTGGTTGGGGAGACTAAGGGGCACTTATGTAAGTAGAAGAAATGGTGGATGAAAGTCATATTAAGGACTCAAGTATGTTAGAGTCTAGACGTGTATCACCTCGTGGGTGGTGAGGAACATGGAATGGGTTGGGAGAAATAGAATGCATCAATCTAGCGGAGAATGGCTAGAGCTTTCTATCATGTTGTATCAATATTCCTTCGAGGAAAATAGGGATCTTTGAGGCGATCCTTGGGAGGAACGGTATGAAGCCTAGAGAGCAGGAAGTATAACGGTTGGCGAACCGAAGTGGAAGGAAAACCTTGTTTTCACAAGGGGTTCGTGGTGTGCGAACCAAAGGAGTTAAAGGGTGATAGTTAATCATTGATTAATCAGCAATGAATCACTATATTGATATTGGCTTTGAAGCAATCCATTGTGATTGAAAGAAGATGCATTACTCGCGATGAGTCGACTTCGGGTCGTGGCGGAGGATTGGTGGATTATTATCCGTAGAGAGAAAGGCATAATGGCGTGAAGGCACCTGCATCGAGGGATTCAAGAGGTAACGTTGAATTACCATCGATTGCAAGCCATGGTGGGTGGCGTAGTGGAAGAGTTCCTTCACATGCAGTGGACAGCAGAGGTGATCAATAAGATTTCGGGCAAGTGTTTTATGACTGGTCGAAGTCGCTCGAATCTTGGAATCATCGAAGAAATGTAGATAGATCGGGTTTCTCGATGCTATTTGTTGACGTTATAAAGGGGATCCTTGCGTATAGGAGTACAACTTAGGTGGAGTCAATTATTAAATGCGCAAGGGAAGGTTGAACACAGGAGATAAGTGGAAAACGAAGAGTAAATGAGAAGTGGCTTCGTGAAAGCCGAAACATTCTAGCCGAGCTAGAAACCCTTTATGGGAAGAAATGCCGCACATTGCTATATGTCTGGAGGATAACACAAATGGGGAGAAAATTAGAAATTTGCTTAGGCCTATGGGTCACGCATTTCTAATCACCATAGTCGTGACTGAAGCTTTTCGATCGTTGTGTTGGATGAAAGGCTAAGCAGATCGGTGGATTCGGGCGATCATCATTAAGGGTGTCATAATGTTGATGTTTACATATTTTAATAACATGAGGTTGTGGATGAAACGATCACATGGATTTTGATCCGATGATTGTAAAAGCGGTGTTAGGTTACTTAGTAACCATATCATTGTCTAGTATGATAAAGGGGTGACGTGTTAATCTGTTCTCATTAGACACAGTGAAACACGAGGTATACGAACTGGTGTACACACATGGCTTGTGCCATTGACATCAACCGGGGATATAAAGGGATACTTAGTATTCCAGTTGAGAAAGAGGATTTGATAAGGGTCATTGCACCTGTGTGCTTTGTTCTAAAGCACATAAACTTTTTGGTGGAAAGGGAAAATGGAAGAGTGTGTATTGGCACTGACAGTCAATGGTAGGATAAAACTGACTAAAGGTCTCGCGGTTTGTGGACTTTATGGTCAAGGGGTAAATGTTAAAATGTACATTGTACGCAAACGGTGATATACATAGGTGAAATATGTATATAAAGGGGTGAAATGTACATAGGTGGAATGTGTACATAAATGGTGGTTGAAGTCTTAGAACTTCATAAATGATGTTGGAAGTCTTTTGGACTTCACAATCGGTGTTTGAAAACGAAGTCTTCGAACTTCAAAGGTGGATTCGGTGATTGAGATCCTTAAATCTCAAAGGATGACTTATGATTAAGTCAATGGAGATACTTAGGGTGTTTGGGTCACGGATAGGAATCTTCCTTCCAGTGTTGTAAAAGAGGATTCAAGTAAGGAAGTTGTCATATCCTTACTTGAGGAGGTCGCATGCTTTATCGGTTAAGAATGGATGAGTTGAAGACTCGAGCTTCAAGGGGTGTTATGTATGGGTGTTGGGATCCTCGAAACCCAAGAGGTATGAACTTGAGACCTTGAGTCTCAATGGGTGGATTGGTGAGGTAGTTTTGAAATTTCCATTTAAGAGGTGGGTGACGTGGGATTAGAACTTGGATTTCCTTAGTTGTCAAACGTGTTGACTACTCGTATAAAGTGGTTCAAAAATCCAAGTATCCCATGGTTAGGAGTGTTGAAATTCAAGTGGAAACTTGACGTTATAAAAGTTTTCCTTTGAAATGAGTGGACTCCATAATACATTTTTGCGTGACCATACACGAAAGCGTTAGGAGGATGGAAATGTTGTTATTTCATATGGTGAAGATGAGATAAATGATAAACGTTTCGTCTAAATGAATCAGTGACTATCTTAGATAGTGGGCGAACTAATTGGTGCAATAAGTAGACAAACTGCGTATCGTTGTCGAAGGAACCATTAAAGACGGAGATAACCTTCGGGGAGTAACGAGGGCGTATAGAGTTACTACATTAAAGTGAAGTCATTCATGATGACAATTTCATCATCTCTTATTGACGAAATTCGAGAGGCTCAAGTATTAGCACTTGGTGGGGATTTGCAGAAGGAACGGATGGTTTCTTATGTTGACAAGCTTGGGGAAATAATTCGGGGTTAAAAACATGCTTTGATAGGATTTGGATACCTAGGTTGTCAAGTGTTTTGACAACTATTTTAGATGAGGCGCATAAATCCAAGTATTCTATCCATCCGGGGGCCACAAAAATGTTTTATGATTTGAGATGTCATTTTGGTGGCCGGGCATGAGACGTGATATTCTTAAGTATGTGGAGAGATGTCTCACATGCTTAAGAGTAAAGGCGGAACACGAAAAGCCGTATAGAAAGCTTCAACCGCTTGAAATACCGCTTTGGAAATGGGAGAATATAACCATGGATCTAATCACTAAACTACATAAGACACAAAAGAGTTATGATGCAATTTGGGTAGTAATACATCGGTTGACAAAGAGTGCACATTTCCTTCCTATAAAGGAAACGTATTCATCGGTTAGATTGGCGGATATCTATGTGAAGGAAATAGTGTCACGTCATGGTGTACCGGTGACGATCATATCGGATCGTGATACGTTCTCGTTTTTGGAAGAAATTACATGAGGATATGGGGACTAGATTGAATCTTAGTACCGCTTATCATCCTCAAACGGATGGTCAAAGCGAGCGATCGATTCAAACGCTTGAAGATATGTTACGCACATGAGCGTTGGATTTTGGGGGTAGTTGGGACGACCATTTACCGTTGGCGGAATTTTCTTATAGCAATAGCTACCATTCTAGTATTTGTATGCCGCCTTTTGAGGCATTGTTTGGGAGGAAATGTTGAACACCCGTGTGTTGGGGTGAAATTGGTCAACGGGAACTTGGTAGTAAAGAGATGGTCAAGGAAACTAATGGTAGTATTAACCAAATAAGGGCACGCTTGAAGGCGGCTCAAGATCGCCAAAAGTCTTATGCGGATAATAGAAAGTGGGCGATTGAGTTTCAAGTGGGTGACTTTGTGCTTTTGAAAGTCTCTCTTTGGAAAGGGGTGATACGGTTTAGGAAACGGGGGAAGTTAAGTCCACGTTTCATCGGACCATTTAAGGTGATAGCAAGGGTGGGTGCGGTAGCTTATCGTTTGGAGCTACCGGAAGGACTAAGTAGACTTCATAACACGTTTCATGTGTCTCATTTGCGAAAATGTTTGGCGGATGAATCTACTTTTGTCCCATTGGATGATATTGAATTGGATGAAAAGTTGAATTATGTTGAGGAACTGGTGGCAATCTTGGATAGGAAGGTGAAGCGTTTACGGAATAAAGAGATTAGCCAAGTTTTGGTGAGGTGGAAACATAAGAAGGGAGCGGAAATGACTTGGAAACCGAGGAAGAAATGCTCAAATATTATTTGAACCTTTTTATGTAAAGTCGGGTTTCAGGGACGAAACCCAAATAAGGGGAGGTGATTTGTAACGAACCAAAATCCGGGTTTCGTTATAAATAAATATTCTAATAAATATTATGGTGAAAATAATATTTTAGAAATAAGTTGAAACAAGTGGGTTTCAAGTTAGTAATGGGGTTATATTAGTTTTTATCTAATTTTGGAATGAAATGGGTGAAATGGAAGTTGTGGGGCTAAAGGTGTAAAATGGCCAAAATCTGCCATTTGACTAGAAGAATTCAAAATCGAGACTTCATTTGTGGTTTGGTCGTTCTAGTGCAAGAGAGAAAAAGGAGAAAACGAAATTGAAGCCAAAATCACGCATTTGAGCTTGAATTTGTGAAGGTCTTGGCTCACACATCACCTTCCTAACATCAAGTAAGTGATTATCTTCCATTGATTTCACCTTTGATGAGCTAGTAGGTGGGTTTTGTAGAAATCCGAAAATTTATGATGCATGTGGTTAATTGGTGTTAGATTGTTGATAATCTAAGTAATCTAAAGGTAAAGAATGGTGATTTACATCCTAGAACCCTTTGATTATGATTATGAAAAGTTAGGGTTCATATGGAGAAATTTGGGGGTGTTTGGATTATGATGATAGGATGTTGAATTAATGAATGGTTAAGTGTTTATATGATGTTAGACACTTGAATGAACACCAAATTAACCTAATGAAAAATATTGAATGAGAAATTAGTGTCAAGAATTTGGAAATGAAACTCAAGTAGGTGAGTTTGGATGGAAAGAGGGTGTTTGGATATGAATATAACTCAAACGGGTCAGTTTGGGTTGGAAATAGGAAATTGGGTTGTGAACCCAATTATAATGTGATTTTGATGTATGATTAGATTACTAAACTAGGTGTATATGTTTAGGTAATCAAATTTTGAATCGAGAAGGTGGTGCGGGATCTTCTAACCCGAAAGGTAAGTGCTTTTGCACTTACTTAGTATTGTTGATAAATGGTGTTATATGCAATGTTGTATGCATAATGTGTTAAGTGATATGAATGTGAATGAATGTAGTCATAGTTGTATTACTATAATGGAAATGTGTAAATGAGGTTATGATCTAAGTATCATAATGGAAATGGGATATGAGGTTATGATCTAAGGATCGTAATGGAAATGTGGCAATGAGGTTATGGTTTAAATACCATAATGAAAATGGGATATGAGGTTATCATCTAAGTATCATAATGGGAATGAGGTTATGGCCTATGTGCCATAATGGAAATGGAAATGTGTATTTATGAATGTTATATGAAAGGAATGAAACTTGTAGGTGTTATGCAAGTTATATGTAGCCTAATGTCAAAATTGGGTGGAAATGGGTCAAATGGGTGAATGGGTGAAAACAAGTTGTAATTACTTGTTTGATATGTTTATCTTCATTACTAATGGTTGTTACATGTGGTGTTATGTAGTAAAAGCTCTGGGATAGTCAAGGTCAAGTCTATGGCGAATGTTGGATTCTCGTATGCACTTTTTGGTGATTTCGGGTGTAATTAGAAGTCCATCTAATGGATGTAAATGGATACTTGAAATTGTAGTTTTTGATGCAAAAGTATGTTATTTTGAATGTTAGAACCCATATTTAAGTGTTGGGAAAATTTTATGGCAAAATGGGTTAAAGATGAAAATTGTAAAAATGGTTAGAATGGAAGGTGTTGTCAGGGAACATGGTTGTGTTCATCTGAACACAGCCATGACAGCAACCTTGTTTCTTTTCTAGAGCTGAAAATGAACACTTTTGTATTCATCTGAACACAGTTGTGTTCAGGCTTCAGGGGAACATGGTAGTGTTCATCTGAACACTATCATGACAGAAATTTTGTAAAAATAATGTCTTGGGATAAATGCTTACGCGTGTGTAAAATGTTTATTACAGCTGGTGTTTAAATTAAGGGTGTTACATCTTCCTTTGATCAAGCCCAAAATGGTTGAGGCAACTTGTGCATTTGCAGAGTCAACACCCCCTTTCCTGATGGAAATGCAGTGTATGAAGACATGAACAATATATCTTCGGTGAGAAGCTATGAATGTTTTGGTTACTTGGCCACTTTTAAACTCATCGGGGTGACCCATTCTTCTGAAGCTTTCTCTAATGAAGTAGTTAGAGAACTCAGTAGGTGCAACTGGGTTATCATTGATTTGTAGTACTTATCTGACTAAGGCTTCAGAGATGAGGACTTCTTGATGAAAAACTGTTGCTCTGATGTGTTCCACATTGTTGACAACCACTCTTTAATCTGTTTCCCGGAATTGTCTGATGGTTGACTCATAGATTGGAAGATTGTGGCTATTTGCATGATTAACTCTTGAATTAGAGAGAAAATTCAGAACTTGTTCAAACCCTTCACTTTTAGGGTCAGCAACATCCAAGAAGGCACAAATGTTGTGCTTCTTTACAAATAAAAGATCCATTCTACATATCATAACATTCACAAGTCATCAGAATAATCAAATTCAACACTTAAACTCAGAAGCAGGTCTATCGAAACAACAAGTTTCGGTTGAGATAACACCTATCGAAACAACTAGTTTCGATTGATAAGGAACCTACCGAAACAACTAGTTTCGATTGATGAAGGGGGGTATCGAAACAACTAGTTTCGATTTAAAACATTTGTTGAAACATAAACTTTCAAATTTTCTAAAAGATTCTATATCCCGAAACAAGTAGTTTCGATACCCACAGACTGAGATTGTGCAAAACCAAATAAAACTCAAGGTAAACAGGCAAGTATATGCAAAAAACTACTCGGAAGACACACAAGAAAGAAGGGTAAGAGTTCCCAAACTGGTTATTCAGAAGAAGAAGGAATCAAAGCCAAATGTTGATTTGTTTAGAAGTGGATATGATGTGCAGAATGAAATGTTTAAAGCCAAACTACAAGAACTAGAATCTCATATAAGAACTGATTTGAGTACAAAAGAAGTAGAAGAGGCTTCTAAAGAGATTTACACATCTGCATCAACAGTCTCTTATCAAAAGGAGGCTACTGAAGAAGAAGAAAGAGTATCTTGGTTTATAAAGACTAGTTCATTGCCACAAGAAACTAAAAGAACTGTGGAAAACTTTGACATTGAACTAGAGAACATCACCAAGGAAACTCTTAGAGAAAGAATAATTAGTTGGATGTATGATGGTTTCAAGGATCTCTATGTTATCATAAGAACTAGAGGGAGAAAGCAATATTTCAAAAATGGGCATGATATAATGAGATTACCGGTTGCTGATCTTAAGGTTATGTAAAAATTAGAGAGGATCACAACGTTGTCCAAGGGATATGACTTTGAAAATTATCTTAGAAGGCAAGCTAGAGATAATTTCAAGTCTTTAAAGACACCCTCTGTTACCAAAAGAAGACTGAGCAGATTTTCTTATTCACATGAAGCTTCTAGCCATAGATAGAGGTTTGTAGCAAATGCTCCAAGAGCTATATCACCCCAATATAATGATATGATGGAAAGGAATACTATATCAGTACAACCTTTTACAAGGGCGTACTTTGATCCTCAATGCAAATAATTGGTGGTAGAAAGAGGGAACCAAGAACGTATTCGAGTATATGATGTTCTTGAGTTAAGATGATTAACTTCTTAAGACATCTACATGATTGAAAGCATGAAGATAGAGCACAACGAAATATATGAGGTTGATAATGAGGAGTGCTATAAAATGATCAAGAATCTTGCCAATATGAGAAGAGGTTAAGTGAATTTCATGAGTATCAGCCTAGGGGAGATTGTAGAGTCAAACACAAAGGCTGGTGTTCATAAATCACAAGTTTTACTCCAGAAGACCAAAGTCCTATTCCAGAAGAGAAGTTTACTTAGGAGGTGAGTACTTCGAAGAAGTTATCAGAAGATCTTACAACTCAAGTGCTACTTCGGATGTGAAGTCTACTCTGGAGAGAGACCTACTCTTGAGAGAGACCTACTCCGCAGAGGAGACTTAGCCAGGATAGTCACATATGCTCCGGCTCAAACAAGAACATGAAGAAAAGAAGTATAAAGCATGTACTCAGGAGAGTTCATCTACTTCGGAGAAACACTTTGTTCCTCCATAGTAGAAGGTAATCTCTCCGGACCAGATTGTGTTTCTTCAACAAAGGGCTACTCCGGAAGGCAACTACAACTTAAGAGTTAGTTGAGTTAGTTATGCTAGGCTAGCTTCTAGAAAAGTCTAGAATGTTAGTATACTGTCAATTGTATTAGCTTATAAATAGTAAATGTTAGTTCATTGTATCTGTAATCTGTAAATGTCAATTTCTGTTATAACGAACTCTCACATTAATACAATTGGCCATTTGATTTACATTGTTTGTGTTCTTCCAACTGTGTAATTGATACTTAGATTGATTGTTTCCGCCTTTCAATCTAATAACAGAGTTGATAACTCTTGAAGATCTCGATCCTACATAAACCTTTTCTCTTGTGTAGTTTTCACTCACTCGTTTCAAATTCCCACACATTCTTCAAAGCATCATTCAAACCCTATCTTATAATCTTCAATTTCTCGTCGTTTTCAATCCAAATCTTTTGTTTGAACTGATTTTCAATGGCAGCTGACTTACCTTACAATTTAGAGCACAATGTTTGTACTTGTTAGGAGTTGGAAACAAGAAATTCAACAGATGTTCATTCGATTATCAGATTCCTCAGACATAGTCGGATAAAATTCGCGATAACAATTAATCAAGTGATCTATTTGGGGCATATTTGATTTTTTTGGCGCACAACTGAGTTTGTGATTATGGATGGAATGCAAACAGTTAGAGCTTTGGTTAACCAACAAGTTTTTATCAATGAAGAGGCGATCATAACCCATCTTCATTTTGGGGATTCTCCGGATTATGCTACAATATTTGATGCAGATTTGGTACTCGCGACATTTCGAAGAATGGGATATCAAGGATAGTTCATTCATACAAGTATTTTAAAAGCATGTTGTCATACAACTAGAGGTATTTGTGTCACATTGTCTTACATTGCTTATCATCCAGAAAAGCTGGATGAGATGACCTCTCTTTACATTTTGCATCAGCATTAGTGGCCCTAACTTTGAATAGAGGTTTCAATTTTTCATCAATGATCTTCCAGTGTATGAAATATAACCTATTGGAAGCTGGTGAAATGAAGTTTCTTATGTATCCTCGATTCTTACAACATATTCTCAATGGAGAAATTCCAATTCTACCAGAAATGGAAGATACTTTGGATCTTAATCATCTTACTACATGAAATTTTTGTAAACATGAAGAACAAGCACTGCAGAAGCCAATTTTCTGGAAGATTTACAGAGTTATTTAAAGATATGTTTTGGATTTTCTGATGGTGCTACTACATTTTCATCTGAAGATAGTGGCATAGATGACAATGATGGTGATGATGATGATGATGATGATGCTCCACATGATGGTGACAATGTTTCTTAAGACAATGTTAATGATCCTGTCTTTAGGCAAGAAATGTTGATTGATTCTTAAGATGATGTACTGGACAATGAACATGTTTTAAGTCCTCCTTAATCTCATGTCAGCTATCCTTCATCTGATCCCCATATAGAGGCAATTGATAATGAGTCTTCAAAGGAAGATAAACATAGGATTCCTACACTTCCTCCTCAATCAAGTGATGACATTCCAAGATGGGCAGTTGATTTGAAAGCCTGAAATGAAACTTTAAAGAAAGTTGTGGATGGTTTAACAACACTTGTTACAACCTTAAACACCACAGTTATTTCTCAAGCAACTGAGATAAAAAAAAGTTGAAGAAGTTAAATTTCAAATTGTCTCATGTTGAATCATCAAAAGATAAATATTTTAAAAGGTTGGTCTAAGGTCCAAGACCTTCTCAAATCAAACCTTCCTACAATATTTTTTGCACCCCATCTTCTTGTAGCTCATCTTTATCAGGTGATTCTATAAAAAAAGGGGAAGAAATCACAAGGTGGTGATGAAGGCAATGATGATAATGATGATGTTGAATATGGCCATTTTTCTCCTGTTCATCATGAAGAATAAGAAGTGTCTAAAGTTGTTGTTGACAAGAAATGAAATGGTATTATGGTGGATGATAAATCTGAAAATGTTCAAAAGGAAGTTGATCATGAATTTGAATAAAGTAATAAAGAATGGAAGATAAATATACAAGGAAAAACTAATGAGAAATGCAAACATCTGCACATCTTGCTGAAATAGCAGCTAATGAGAAGTTTGAGAAAGAACTAGCTGAAAAAGGAGCTTATATACTTAAAAATATTCTAACAAAAGGTTTAGAAGAAAAAAAAGCTTGCACAAGACAAGAATGAGGAAGATGAATTGAGAAAGAAAGCAATAGATGGCAATAAGACTATATATTCACAAAGGGTAAAAAAGATCAAAACTCTTGAGAAAGTGCCAACTTCGGAGAAAGAACATTCTCTAGAGAAAGTACAATCTCCTGAGCTTATCAAACCTTCTGAACAAGTCACCAGGCCTACTCTAAAAACATTTTCAAGGAAGAAATTCGTTCCAACCAGGAGGAAGTACTTAAAAAGAAAATCTCCATCTAGACCATCTAGACCAAGCTCCCCTGACAAAACAAACTTTCTAAACTCTCCTGACAAACCTAAATCTCCTAAATATATTAAGTTCTAGAAACATAATAGCAGAGTCAGAAACTAGATTTAAAACTTCAAATCTTCCACATGGTCTCAACAAGATGATCAAGAAAAATCAGTGGAAGTTGAAAAGGAAGAGTTAATAGCCTTTCTTAAAAATAACAATTTGAAGAACAGACAGATGGGATACATAAAAATAGAGACCGTAGGGAAACATGTTGCTAGGCGTAAGAAAGAAAAATGTAACACCTAGAAAATTCCCAACAGAATAAGGGGCTAAAAATGTTAAAAGTTGAAGTCAAGGGGCTGGAATGCAAATTCCCCAAAATTGGAGGACTGAAAATGAAAATTTATGAAATTGGGACTGTAGCGGACCGTTACCTTAGTCCCTAGTGGTCTGCTACATAGTGGACAAGGCAGTAATGATGACACACCACGTGTCGGGTGACTAACGGGTGACTTCTGACGCGTGTAAACCCTATGGCGGATCGTTACCCTTAGCTTAACGGTCCGCTAAGGTAGAAAGGGGCTAGCGGACCGCCCGCCAAAAGCTTAACGGTCCAATACGTGTGCCCGAAGGAAACTTTTTGCGGCTGGAGGTGGTGGCGGACCGCCACCACCCTGGTTAGCGATCCGCTACGGGTCTGAGGTCGGCCTATAAATTGAACCCATGAGTTCGACCATTTTGTACATCCACACACAAACACCTCTATCCACACACACACACACACACACTAGCTCTGGTCTTCAGCAATTCCAAGTTCCGGTCCGCGTTCGAAAGTCCGGTTCCTTGCAAATCATCCGCAAATTGCCGTAGAAAGTACCGAGGTAAGGTTTCTGAGTACCCCGAGGTTTCTTTATGTAAACCTATGATAGGATATTAATTATAGTAATGTGGGTAAGGTCTAGGATATATCCGAGGTGTTGGTTTTTGTAGAGATTCGTAAGGAAATGCTTTGAGGTGAGTTCTTCTAAACTATGCTTGTGGTAAAATGTTTTCAAATGATTTTGTATATTGAAACGATTCGGATCCCTACAAGAATTCCATGTATATATACCCGTAAATAGCGCTTATGACGGCCGATTTGGGTGGGACTGACGAGCGAGACTGATCTTTTTGTTATGGCCGGACTTGTATCCGGTAGCTAGGGAGTCGCCAGTATATATATATATATATATATATATATATATATATATATATATATATATAATAAAAGCTCAAAGCCATGTTATGGCTACCGGGTGGGGATTGGGATGGATGGTCGTTTCCTATTGTGAAAACATGATTTTGTTTATGAACTCACCAGCTTTATGCTGATCCAAATATTTAAAAAAAATATTTTTGAGCACATGTGACCATTAGCTTAGAGGCTTGTAGCTATTGGCATTCCAGAACAAACTAGGTGGTGTACATATGGATGTTTTACTAGATTGACTGAAGGCAGGTTCGTGGGGGAACCATAAGGCCAGAGTTTGTGGCAGATTCATGGAACCATAAGGCCAGTGTTGTAGGTTCCTGTTAGGAACCATGTTTCATAATTCAGTTAGATCTAGTTTGTAAAACAATATTTTTATAATACAAGTTTGACGTTTTAGTCTTCCGCTATGTGTTTCTGTATCAACGTCACTGTAACCGGTATATGGGAACTGGGTGTGACAAAAAAGCTGAATCTTCTGCATTTGAAACTATTAAGCATGTGAAGGTAATAAATGTTGAAGAGACCGAGATAAAGAAAGATCAAGATTAAAGTCAACACAAAGTAATGACTGCAGAGGAGGAAATGGGAAAATTACAAGATTACATTGTTAAAAACAGGCTGGAAAGTGAATTTTTATCTATGGGAAACTTGGAGAAGCTAAGAAGGCAAATCAGCAGACACAAAGCTTACAAAGCAAAACTTGATCATGGTACTTTACCAGTTATGAATCAACCAGTTCAATCTGTACATGATCAAGAGATGCAAGAAAGAAATGATATGATTAATGCCTTGCTTAGAATTGGGTTTAAAGAGAAATCATTGACAAGTGTTCAACTGAAACTCTAAGAAGGATGGTAGCTAAAATGAAAGAGCATAGAGAAAAGTAACAAGCTCAATAACAACAACAGCAACAAGAATAATTCCAACGAAATTTTGATAAACATCAATCATCTCTGAAGGATTTTGTGACTAAAGTCCAAGCTGAATCAGATCATGATTATCTAAACCAGTCATTATTCAAGCAGTCTGTTGGTGAAGAGGTCAAGGAAAACTGGTCACCAAGTAATTTTTTGGTTGATGAATATTCAATTCCTACTTCTCCAGGGTCAAAAAGAAAGATAAGTGAAGAAGAAAGAACAACCTGGTTCAAGAAGCAAAATGTTGAGACTCCTTAGGAGAACACAAGAGCAGTTGCATCTTTTGAGCTTGGTATCGAAAATTTCTCAAAAGAAATTCAAAGAGAAAAGATAGTGGGCTGGAAATATGATGTTAATAGAGATCTTTTCATTATCAGAAGAACCATAGGAAAATATGAGTACTTTGCTAATGGCCATGAGTTGGCAAGGCTACCTGGAGCATATCTTAAAGCCTTGGACAAGATTAACCTTTTCAATTGTTCATATCCTAAAGGAAATGATTTTGAAGCTTTTCTCCGAAAACAAGTTAAAGACAACTTCAGATCAATTAATAATCTAGTAAAGAAGATTAGAAAGGTATTTGTGGAAGGGAAGAGACATATTTCTAAAATGGTTGATCCTCTATTACCATCTGGATCACCATTACAAAGAAATATCCCTCAAAGACCAACTGGTATCCTTTCACAATACAATAAAAGAATGATAAGGAACACATGATCTCTACAACCATTCACCAAAATATACTATGAACCAATTTCTAGTGAAGTTGTAGTTGAAAGAGGTGATCAAGAAAAAATTAGAGCCTACACTACACAAGAGTTAAGATGGCGTAGTGATGAAGACCTGATTGCATTGGATAGTATGAAGATTCTACATCAACCCAAGGATCTTCATGAAGCTGAATTTTGTGATAAATGTATCAAAGAGCTTGTCAATGTTAGAAGGAGGTGAGTGGTTTTGGTAGCATCAGCCTAGGAGGAGATTGCAAAGACATAATGAAGGCTGATGTCTACAAAAAATCACTAGGTGTAAAATCTCTAGAGGAACAACCTCTACTCCAGATGAACAAGTTACTATGGATGGAGAAAGATCCAGATAACTTGCAAAACTTTCAAGAAGTACCCCGGATGAATACTGAAACCTGGATGCCAACTATACACTCCGGATTAGAAGACATAGTACAAGGCAAGTACTCCGGATGAGTCAAGTACTCCGGATGATCAAAATGATCATCCGGACTAGGCTTTGTTCCTCCGGACCGGTTTGTGTTTCTTCTACAGAGGCTTACTCCAGAGAACAATTGACTACTTAGAGAAGTTAGTTGGTTAGTTAGGTATGTCACGTGGCATCAGTAGAACTTAATGTATAAGGTTTCTTGTATTCGTCTATAAATAGCATGTACAGTAATTCCACACTTTGTATGAACTTTATCAATCAATACAAGAAATACTTCATCTAGATCTCTGTTATTTTAATTGTTTGTATCATTGAATTGATTGACTTCGCCTTTCAATTCAATCCCATAGAATCTAGTTCTTGTCAAATTACAATCCTATAGGAGCCGTTTGCCTCAGAGATTGTCGAGAAGCCTGAGTTCCTTAATTTCGGTCCGACTAGCCTATCACTTAAAGTGATAGCACAAAATTCAATTGACATTACAGAGTCATCCGTTGATCGTATATAATCCATGTGTATTGCTTAACCTCATTGAGTATGAAAATTCTATACGCTATAATCAAAATGTGGTATTTGATTTTTAAAAGCTTAAAATAAGAAGAAATTTCAAAATCAAAGAAGAAATTTTCAATGCAACAAAATACACTAGACATAATTTTCAAAACTATCATTCTTATATTAGAAATGCTCCTGGAAGAAACTTTTACAAGTATCATCAAATCATAACTTAACGTAACGTAAAACAAAAAATAAAACACCATTATAGTAAAATTATATAAATCTTAAATTGAATTAATGATCAAAGTGACATAATAAAACCTAAACAAAAAAGCAATTGTATGATACACGTGTGGCATGATTCAAATGGCTCAAGAACAGTCACGTTTAATCAATGGATTTCAACCAAAGGATTCAGTGAACGAAAACTTGAAGCTTTTCAATATTCAATAATCAACAAAATCTAATTACAATATAACCTAACATCCTAATATATAATACAAGTTGGATAAACTTAAGAAACTAAATCTATACAATTTAAAATTCAAGTACATAAAATAATCAAAGATGATGATAATCTTGCGATTATCCAATGCCTTCTCGAACATTGCATCCGATCCATGGACCTGACCGACCCTAAGGCATCCAGATGGATAGATACCCAGATCAAACAAAATGCTTAGTGAATGCCCATGTTGCTGACCGAATACACGTACTACGACCCATGGATGCTCCTACATCATACCCACTGAGTTAGAAAAGGACTCGTCAACAGGTTAGAAAAAGTCTCGTCCACGAGTCTCGTACAGCTCAACAAAAAAAACACGTGAAGCCCTTAGATGCCAACCCTGAAGGTAAAGTCCAATAAAACCAGTCTAGCCCAAATCTGTTGACTCAACTACGCCCATCTCATCACAATTCCATTCACGGTCTCGCCGGAACCCAAGATTGGCGTTAATATTCAGAAAAACACTAGTTAAATATTGATTATTGACTCGTATGGGTGCAATTTCAAAGTGTGCAAAACACTTCTTCTCCGTCTTACACCCGACGTAAGCAATAATAACACTCGCACCACACGATAGACAGAGTCCGGTCAGCTGGTCCTTCGGTTCACCCCACGTATTAACTCGACAAGAATCCTCAATCCAGAAGGGAAACCTGAAACCCATCAGAATCACCAAAACCTTGTCCGGGACCCATTATACCATTACCCAAGCTACCAAACCTTAATCTCCAACAAAGCGGGTGTTGTTGAAATTCCAACAGCCCGGTAACATTATGCACCCGACTATCATACCAAACCCTCGTTCCGAACCATGCAATCCCAAACAACAATGATTAGACAACCAATAATCATGATCATAACAACTAACACAGTCCCCACACCCAAACATGACTCGAGAGACAACCACCCCACCGGCCGGCGAGATCAGTAGTGTTCTCAACCTGAGTGTACCGAACTCCCTAGAGACCGTATTTAGGAAACGGGTTGAAACCCTAGCCCCTATGACCGATGAGACCTCAACGTTCCGGATACAGTAATTAACTCAGATGGTGTAGATTATCTCGGTAAAGCACAACCCATAAGCCAAACAACTCGTGACTTGGTTTTATAGCGGTGCACCAGAGGGTTAGGGGTACCTTTCAAGGACTTCGATTTCTAACCCGTTGCTACCACCGTAAACCCTGACCACTGCCATAGGCGAAACACCCCGCAACCGTCAAAAAACCCGATGCTTTTGCCGCCATGTGCGTTGTGACCTGATCAAACACAAAGAAGGCTCATGCCTACTTCATTGTTATCTCTATGAGCGGAGGACCTTTCTTCGCCCCTTGACCGCCCGCTGAAAACCCTAACCTCGGTGGGGGGGAGAGAGAGAGAGAGAGAGAGAGAGAGAGAGAGAGAGAGAGAGCAAGAGAGGGAGAGAGAGAGAGACGTGAGAACCACGGGCCATGCATTTAGCCCGACTGCTATTCGCCCTTTTTAGCACTAGACTGACATTCTCATTTCGCTTGTTCAGTTCAACGAAAACCGGTACTAATCAAGCACAGTTTAGCGGTGATACCTTCCACCCTTTGAAATACCCGGAATAAGAGAAGGTGAAGAGACAAAGTGACCGCATCCTTATTTCCACTCAGGTTCCTTATTACTGGCGAATGACCCACCCGTATATATGGGTGCCCTCTGGTTCACAAGCCTATATAAAAGAACTGACCCATCTTTTTTTCCTGGCCTGGCGCTTGTCGACCCAACAATAATTGACCCAATAAGGGCAACACTAGTAAGGTCGTCTCGGAGGCCTAACCCAACTGAACGGCCGTAGCCCCAACTAACACCCACCTTTTTGGCCAAACTCTTCCCAAGCCCAATTCTACTACAAACTCGTGTTGGCTCAAAACCTCTCAAACCAATCGTCATACCTAACTCCTGGTCGGCTCAATTACTCATCTCATGGCCTATTATGCCATTTGATGGATCCTCGCTTGTCCTTGACTATGTGCCATTGCCTGTGATAATGCACCCGCTCTATCATACGATGTCTCACCCTCCTGAACAATGACCATGTTCAAGGCCTTGGTAACTCATGCACAACCGTTACTAAACTCCTTATGTTTAACTTCAGTAAACATGGGTTCATCTTCCGATAGACCCTCTAGATAGAATGGATCAGAGAACCTGGGTGGGTGACAGCCAAGAGGATGCTGCTTTCGGACGCCACCTTCGCCCCATACGTCGGTGCTCAACACGATCGTCGCTTGAGTCGTTTCATCTCAAAATCCTATAGGTCGGCACCAACTCTTCTGCTGCCTAGGTTGGCGATTCTGTGAATAGGAGGTCGACCTTCTACACGAGCATGTGCTTCGTGAATAACTCAGTTGTTTCCTCATCCGAAGAATCTACAAGCGAGACGGTCTTCTCTTCCACGCAGAGTCATTTGACAACCAAAAGCTCTGGTACCACTTGATGCACGTGGTGGCATGATTCAAATGTCTCAAGAACAATCATGTTTAATCAATGGATTTCAACCGAAGGATTCGGTGAACGAAAGCTAGAAGCTTTTCAATATTCAATAATCAACAAAAACTAGTTACAATATAACCTAACATCATAATATATAATAAAGTTGGATAAACATATGAAACTTAATCTATACAATTTAAAATTCAAATTGTAAGGTCCGAAATCTTGAGGATCTACAATCAACGGATTCAACAGCGTGTTGAACCTGACAGAAACATACTCGACACGTGACTTGTAGGTTGAAACAATAACGACGAGACACACTCAAATATCAAACGATTCGTATATTGATTAAACACTGATTACACAGTACAATATCGTTCAACAACTCGTCTAAACTGTCTAAATTGTCTAACTCTCTGATTTTCTCAGCTGTCTAACCCGAATAATGCTACAAACACATCTATTTATACTAAAACAGAAAGTATTCGGTGGGCCTGGGCCGGGACCGCATACTTCAAGTATGCTGCTGGGACCGCATACTTCAAGTATGTTGCTCGGACCGCATACTTCAAGTATGCTGCTGGGACCTCATACTTCAAGTATGCTGTTGGATGAAGTATGCTGTCGGATGAAGTATGCTGCCGGACAAAGTATGCGGCCGCATACTTTCTTGCTTCTTCCAATCTTCGTCATCCGAACTTCTGAACAACTCGGTGATTCTTTGATGTGTCAGCTTATTATATTTTTGGTTCTTACACAAATAAATAAAATACCTAAAAGATAATGATAATCTTGAGATTATCCAATGTTTTCTCGTACACTCCATCTGATCCATGGACCCGAACCAACCCTAAGACATCGGATGTATCGATACGTATACCCGGATCAAATAGCCTGCTTAGTGAATACCCATGCCACTGACCAAATACCCTTATTACGATCCATGAATGCTACTACATAATTGTATGTCTACCATTCATATTCATAATATTAAGACAATAAAAAGAATTGAAAATCCTCAAGATTTCAATAGTTGACAACCTATATCATAAAATTCAATATTAATGTTATCAAGGGATTGAACTACTTAAATACTTGTCAAATGCTAAAATTCATTTATAACGAAATTTAAAACCCATCGATAATCAGACTTTTTAATTAGGTTTTAATGTTTTACATGTCTATATTATGTTTTTATCGTTGCTAAAAGTATTTAAAACTGTTTAGGTGTTGGTAAATTTAAATATAAAAAGAAAGAAAATGATTAAATTAAATGTTAAATATGCTAAATAATTTGTACATCACATCTTATATTCGTACATTACCAAATTAATACTTTGTATTATTTTACTTTTCTTTCATTACTTATTTTTCTTTATCATTGTGAAGATTAAAATAGTAAAAAATAATAATAATGAGTTAATTACTTGACTGCGTATGATTATTAAAAGATGGCATACATGATTTTTTTTTAAATAAAGTATGAATATAGATGTTTATTTCTAAAACAATAAATGTCAAGTGTTAATAAAGAATTACCTTAAATTATTTTTTTTTGAACGGCAACACATATACATTCTAGGACAATTGGGTTTCCCCGGGGCAACACCTAGAACATCCAGGGCAGCCCACCCGAGGAGGAACCCCCCAACTGAGTAAACCCCCTGACCTGGCCACAGACCCCTTTTTTGCTGTGGCCAGGATTCGAACCCAAGACCTATACTATGGGAAGTCTTGGGGCTACCATTTCACCAAATGGCCAACGGTAAGAATTACCTTAAATGAAACTCTTTTTTGTTAAAAGAATTGTAAACTAGAATAAAGTTAGTTATCACTCTTCCTATTTATTTATTCTGTTCAAAGAATTTATTTATTTATTTAAAAAGATATGGATGGCTCCAAATGTTTATATACAGAGAATAAGCAAGTTGAAGAAATGTGTGTGGGTAAGGGCTTAGTGGAAAAAAACGTTGGCTGGGGCCTAATAACATGGGTGATGCTTGACGTTTGGACTAATAGTCTTGATTCTAGTCATGCTAACATGTTATCACTTGGAATTACTCTCTTGCTATGAATATGTGGGTGGGTGCTACCTACGCTCATACGCGGATCTAGCCGTCTTTGATTGAATCGGTCAATTAGGATAAACTAGGGACGTGTTTGGTTTACATAAATTTTTTAAAATATTTAGAATTTATAGAACTAAAAATTTAAAGAATTAGAATTTAATGAAACTAAAATCTATGGTGAGTTTATTGGTAAAATAAAATAGAATTTGGTGTTTATTCTCTAGCATAAATGATAGAATCACCCTACAACAATTTATAAAGCTTTTATAATCTTATTTTATAAATCATTGAATTTTATAAATCTTTTTCTGAATTTCTTTTCTATAAGCTTTTTATAAAGTTTCAATATTTATAGGTTTTTTTGATGTGTTCCAAATAATGCATAGATTTTATGCACATTTCCCTACATATTGAGTTGTTTTTATTGCAAATCTTGTAAGAATGGATACCTAATTGTGTTTTCTGTGGATTTGTTGGTTTTGATGCCAAAGTGAAGATTATTGTGAAGATATGAAGCTGCTGGAAGTAAGTTAGAGAAAAAAAAAAAAGTCAAACTAGAAGGAAGAGTACGACCCGTGCGCCCTTAAGGGTATGGTTCGTACGTGCATACCGAGGTCTGTATCCGTTTGGCAAGGTACGTCCAACAAAGACTTAACCGCCGCGGACCATTTGAAGAAGGTACGTCCCGTACGGCCCGTATGTCGGCCAAGACAGAAAACCCAATTCGTGGCTATTTAAGCAAAATGACGGCCACATAGTTTAGGATCGCGAATTGTAGGTTGTGAAGGACATTTTGGAGTAGAGACGAAGATCTGGATCTGAGGAGACTTGAGGATTGAAGATCTAACCATACGTTTTGCGTATACACGCGTAGATCGCGGTGATTTGCTTCCATTTTTAGTTCTTTCTATTTTTTTTTTATCATGTTTGGATCTGATATGCTTTTGATTTACATTACTATGTCAGGCTAAACATGTTAAGCCGTTTGGACGAGATGATTTCTTGTATGGTTTGATGTTTGGAATGATAATGCTTATGATTGTATTATTTTAGAAGTTTGTTATCTTGATCTTATGATGTGTATGATTGCAATTTATTATTGGTTTTAGATCTGGTTTGTGTGCTCTTATTGGTATTTGTATCAAGTTATGCATGTTAAATTCTACTTGTACTCTTTTTAGGTTATAAAGGTTTACTTATAATCTGAGGCTTGACACCTTAATCGGTAACAGAAAGTCGGTAACAGAACTGGTAAAACTTGTGAACTACCTAGGGAATAGATCTGAATAAAAGGATCTAAGAACTTGTAAGGGTTTTATTTGTTAATCTGATCACGAGTTATAAATCGTGAGGGCGCCAATTTGTCCATATCTGATAAAGTGATTCTAAGATCATTCGGTATACCATATGCAAGTGAGGCGTGATCCGATGTGGCAAGCAAGTTCACGGCGTGATGGAGGAGCTACACCTCCCCCTTGGAGCGTGATCCCTTCCCGTGATTCATTCCCGTGATTTTTTTCACGGCTAGCATTCCAAAATCTAGCCGTTCAACGGCTCCTTTTCAAACTAAAAAAGGATATTTTATTTATTTATCTCACATTCTCTATATAAACATAAAAACCTTCATTTTAATCACACAAATTTTTATACTACTCAAACACTTGCTAAATTTATAAATGTCAAGTGATATTATGGTGTGATAATGAAGGGTGTGATGTGGTGTCACATGGCGTGCACTTTATTATCACATGACACCCCTATCACTTAGGTATACCATATGCTCTAAATCATAAGGAATTTATAATAAAATTTGTTTCATTTGATTAGGGTATTAGTGTGTGTCTATAACACTATCTCTCTGGTTTTGTGGGATTAACCCTAACAGGCTCTAATCTGTTTTAGCATTTCACACACTGTTTTGTTTTTAATTATATAGCTTAAAAATAGTTTTCATAAGTAAATCAATCATGTCATTCATTCCATCTTGGATGATTCAAATTCTAAACGACTTTCTCCCAGTTCTGATTTTCACACAAATATTCGTAGTTTGTTTCCTTTTGCAACCATTAGTCCATTAATAAAATCACCTTTTCATCGGTTAAATATTGATAGATGATCTCGTATCAGCAGCCAGATACACTGATTGATATCCGGTTCTTACACTACTATATTACGCTACGATATGTATACTTGTCTATACTTGATAATTACTCTTTAAAACTAAACATGTGCAAGTGTTTTCTTAACAAAAATATATTACTATTTGCACATAGTCACTTTTCCTATTTTTAATTATACCATCTTTTTGTATTTTGCTTAGTTTATTTAACTTTTTTATAAAATTTTTATCGAATTACATGTTTTATATTACTATATCATTAAAGATGTATCTGAAGAATTTGATCTTGTTCTAAATCATTACCATAAACCACCAACAATCATCACCATTAACCATTACCAAAGGGATCCATCATCTACTACCACCTCCAACCACCACCTACCATTGTAAACACCACCAAATATATGCATCTACAACCATAACACTATCACATCCAACCATCAATCACCAAATCAAATCAATGTCACTACCAAGTCAAACCCATGTACCTTGGTTACTACCACCACGAACCACAAAATTGTTTGTGAATAAAACATATCGAATAGAAAACCATTGAAACCTTCAACGAGAAAAGTAGATATTGAAGAAAACCACCACCTACGGTGGGGCGACCCGCACCTTCGGCCAGAGCACGTTTTTTTCAGGGCACTATTTTTTTATATTATATATATATATTATATATATATATATTATATATATATATTTAAAAATATAATATCAAAAAACTTATTGGGCTCTCTGTATATAACTTATTGGCTTACTGGGCTCTCTCTAAAACCAAAAAATACAACTTATTGAGTTATTGGGCCCAAATAAACTAATTTGATCCATCTAATATTCATTTAAACATAAAAAATCAAAAAATCAGTGATATGAACTTTTTATTAATAAAATTAATTTCAATATTTCAATTAACCAAGTGTCTCAAATCTTTGGTTCCCATAAATCAAAGAAGCAAATCATATCTGTTCATAGAAAAATCAAAAAAATTGAAAGAAGTCAATTGGTTTCCTTATTCATCTCAAATCGTTTCCATTTTTCAATCGTATCCACTTTTAATCAATTGTCGACCACCAGACGTCACCACTAGCCATCGTTAGTCAACCACCGCGCCACCACCAGCCACCACCGCAGCCCACCGTCAACCACCACCACATCCCTACCGTCAACCATCATCAAGGTATGTTTTCTTTTTTTTTTTTTCCATTTCCTTGAATTACACAATTTAGCCCTAATTTATAATGATAAGTTATTTTTTTTGTTCCACTTCTGTACTTAAATGTTATAACTGATTCCACTTCTTATTTGTTAATTGTATTTTAAAAGGTAATGAAAATTTCTTGGGTCTTATTGAAATGTTGGAAGAGTTTGACCCGGTTATCAAAGAGCATGTGCGGCGGATCACGAATGATGAGCTTCATGTGCATTATCTTGGACACAAGATACAAAATGAGATAATTCTTATGGTAGGTCAAGAAATTAAAAAAGAAATCATCAAGGACATAAAGGAAGCAAAGTACTACTCAATCATACTTGATTGTACTCCCGATTCAAGTCACCGAGAACATATGACTATGATAGTGAGGTATTTAAAGTTCTCATCTAATTCTGTTACTGTCGTGGAGTCCTTTTTAGGGTTTTTGAATGTTAATGATACCACCGGAAAAGGACTATTTGATATTACACTTGAGGAGTTAAAGTCTCTTGGTCTTGAACCGGACGATATGCGTGGTCAAGGCTATGACAGTGGAGCAAACATGAAAGGAAAACATCATATGGTGCAAACGAGATTTTTAAAGGAGAATCCTAGAGCATTTTACACTCCTTGTGGTTGTCATTCTCTAAATCATACATTATGTGATATGGCTAACACTCGTGTTAAAGGAAAGAGCTTTTTTGGACAGATCCAACGTATTTATACTATCTTTGCAAATTCTATTAATCGTTGGCAAATTTTGAGAGATAATGTTAAAGCTTGGAGTCTTAAGTCATTGTCTCAAACTCGTTGGGAAAGTCGTGTTGAGAGTGTTAAGGCTATTAAAATGCAAGTTGTCGATGTACGAGAAGCTTTACTTAAAGTTGGAGAAAAAGATAATGATGCTGCAATTGCTAGTGAAGCAAATTCAATTGCAGAAAAAAGAACTTGGTGAATTTGATTTTTTGGTATCAATTGTCATCTGGTATCAAGTATTAAACGAGGTGAATATAGTGAGCAAAAAGTTACAATCAAAAGATATGCATCTCGAGACTACTATTATAGAAATAAACAGACTGATTGAGTACTTCAAGAATTATAGAGAAACTGGTTTTTCAAAAGAGATTGATGAAGCTAAGGAGATTGCTATTGAAATGGGTATTGATCCGATATTTCCACAAAAGCGTTTGATTCAAAGAAAAAAAATCGTGAGAGTTCAAGTACCCAAGAAGTTTCATTTACACCCGAAGAGACTTTTAGAGTAAATTATTTCTTATATATTGTTGATCAAGCTATTGCTTCTCTTGAGACAAGATCTGATCAATTCAAAAACTATGAGAAATTATTTGGTTTTTTGTTTCCGCATAACTTGAGGGGAATTGAAGATGAAGATCTAGAGTTGTCTAGTCATACACTTGAAAATGCATTCAAGTTTGAAGGAAGATTAGATATTGATGGTGATGAACTTTATATGGAGTTAAAGTCATTTGACACATTAGAAACCGGTGAATTTAACAACCTTATAGATGTTTTGAAGCATTTGAATGAGACCCAAGAAAATTTCCCAAATGCAAGGATTGCATATAGAATATTGTTGACTATTCCGGTCACGGTGATATCTGCAGAAAGGAGTTTTTCGAAACTGAAGTTATTGAAATCTTACTTACGATCCACAATGTCCCAAGAAAGACTTAGTGGATTAGCGATGATAGCTATCAAGAACGAAATTTTAGAGAGTATAAACTACGAAGAGGTGATCAAACAGTTTGCTATAAAAAATGCGAGGAGAGCTTCACGAATCATCGGTTAGCTATTACGGTATGTCATTCTAATACAATATTTTTGCTATGTTTATTTCTATAACGTTAATCGTCGTTTAAAAAAAATTAGTTTATATAATTTGTTAGGGCCTAAGGGCATTTTTTTGCTCGGCCGAGGCACTTAAATCCTCAGGACTAGCCCTGCCTACCACCATAAACACCACCAAAGGGTTATGGCACGACGATGGTGAGTAATGCGACAATAGTTGTATGGAAAAGGATGGATATTTTGATATGACGAGCGATAGTATTCGTGAAATTGTTATGGTGGTGAGATGGTGATGCGAGTGATATGTGGTTGTAGGGAAGAGGGTGGATTGGAAGTCGTCAGAGGTGGTTTATGATATAAGTGGACATGCTGGTAGAGAGAAGATGCCAAGAGAAATATGAGTGAGGGAAGATTCTTAAAAAAGACGAAACTTTATTTGTTTAAGGGTTTGGTAAAAGTTGTACATTCTAGTAGATATTAAACTTTACTCACAACATGAAATCTTGAATCCTCTTTACCTAAATGTATCATGACATCTCTCCATCGCTAACATCCGACATATTCAATCTCAACATTGCACAAGATCTCTCACAAGTTGCATAACTATGACAAGGGGTGCACCGAGCCATTATAATATGGGGAAATCAATGAAATAGACAAGTTGACCAAGAAAATTAACAAAATAGGCATTTGACTTTTACATATATTCAAATAGGCATTGACTTTTAAATGTGTCGGCTATGGTGATATCGGCTTATCGAAGTGTGGGTTATGGAGGTGACAGCTTATCGGAGAGTGGGCTATGAAGCTGCCGACTTGGCATTGACTTTCAAATTAATTTCAAATTGGCTACGGAGGTATCGGATTATTAGAGTGTGTGCTATGTGTAAGGCCCCGGACCAGGCACCCTACAGTTGGTTCTCATCGCTAGATAAACTCATTAAAAACACTTCATTTTTATTTAAGTAAACAGCATAAGTCTTTCTCAAAATAATGTTATCTTTAAACTCGTTAACTTTCATAACGTTACATGACGAATGGATGCGCACCAACCCGAGTAGCCCCGCTTCCAACCCAAGAATACCTCGCCTAGCAGACTGACCTGCAAAACAATCTAACGTACATACAAAGTCAGCTACGCTGAGTGAGTTCTAATAGTTTAATTTAAACACAAGCCAACTCGTCTCATTTATTGTTTATCTCCACTCAAGACCCTCTGGTCAATAGAAAATATTTGTATAGATTTTCATCATATAAATAACCCCCGTTATTTTATAATATCCCAAAGGATTCACCACCCCAGACTCTACCCCCCATTTTAACTCGGTAAGTCTTTCTGACATAGAACGAACTAACTATTCTGATAACTCACAATTTACCATATATATTAACCATACACTGGTTAACTCATCCAACCTCTAGACACCGACTTACTAGTCCTAACCAGGACTCTCATAAACCAACTGACTCAATAGTTGTACACAACGTACTAAGCCCGACACAACGGTCAATCTAACTCGACACACCACATTGATTCCATCTATTTATCACATCAATATCATCTCATACACAATTAATATAACTCATCACTTGCATGCAATTTAACACATGTATAAGCACACAAATACATACCTCATCACTGCACCCTCGTCAGGGTTATCCCCGTCGGGATACTCGTCATAAGCTCCGCTATACCCTTGTTACAGGGCCCCGCCACTAAACATAGTGACACACTCGTCATCTATGATGACTACCCACCACCACAGGGTGACTATATCTTCTATCATACGGTGACTGACACATCACCCACACAATGACTGCCAGATCACACATACAATGATGACCCCGAAGGACTCCGTCCTCCACATCACTATTAGCCATATACATGGACAACAATCCAAGCACAAAAAGCAACACATATACACACATGACACTACCTGGACATGTACTACGACTCACCACCATTTACGGATCACTTACGTGTGTAATCCAACGCTTACTTAGACGTATCCTCATAACGTTTAGACACATTACCCAACTCTTTCTAAATAGAAAATTATACGACACGCAAACACCACACCGGCTTATAGCCTGTACATACTAAGGACACCACATAGACCCATGCAATGCCATACCCGCCGTGTCACAGGGACAACGACACAATACACACAACACAAGCACATGACGCACAACGGCGTACTAGCACCTACATAACTCGTTAATGAACCACGTACATGTTCCCATGCTAACTCTCCTTATATACCCACAACAGGTTTTAACTAAATTCCCGAATCACCCCGACTAACTCATAAGATGACACACCCAGATCATCACTACTCTTGTTCACCCATCCTAGGGATCCCATAAGGACCCTTAGCTCAATATTACATAATGGTCTCATAAAACACTTCAAGTTTAAATCATAACTCGCAATACGTTCGTTTAATAAAACATGTGAGTATGTACGATAGCCCCAAAACAGTAAAACGTTTAAAAGAGGGGATTAGAAACCCACC
Source organism: Smallanthus sonchifolius (assembly GCA_023525975.1). NCBI lineage: Eukaryota > Viridiplantae > Streptophyta > Magnoliopsida > Asterales > Asteraceae > Smallanthus > Smallanthus sonchifolius. Next base: position 11,010,745 of record CM042028.1, on the reverse strand, counting down.
GGTTACGCTGGATTCCAAATCCTTGCTCTGCACCCCGACCATTCGCTCAAATCCCGCACCTGTCAAACGTATGATTCAAGATCAGAATACGTTCTACCGTACGTCGAATAACGTATACATAAACTAGAACCCCGACACTTGGTCTCATCCGCTCGTCAATCCTTCGCCATAAAACCCTAGTCTCACCGGTTTACGTGTTATAAAGTCCCCGTCCGGATTAGGACTCGTGTTCTCGAATCCAAACTTGCATATGTGCACGTACATGTGTCATGCAAAACCCTTAGCCATCTTTATCTTGCAATACCAACTCGTATCGGCTCATCCTTGACTCATTTAGTAATTAAATGATCAAACCGGGTCCCCATGCATGCAAGTAACCTGCCATGCAAAACCCTAAACTCACCAAAACCCTAGCTTCGTCCAAACCTGTACTCGAGCACCACCACGTACCACCACTATGCGCCATGTCTTCCTTGATGCGCCACACCTTAATCGGCTCCATCCTCACTACCAACACCATGGGATTCTGCTCGAGCCGTTCTCCACGTCGAAAACGAAAAAACCACTATCCCCTGTCGTGCGCCGCCATAGGACATCACGCAGCTGCCATAGCAGCCGTCGAGCATCACCACGTTCGCGTCATGCACCGTCCCTCCTTATCCTTTCTTTCGGTAGCCGACCTCCACACCTGGTAGGACCACCGCTGTCGTCGCCCTTACCGAGGTCACCACTGTGAATCATCACAGCCGTTCCTAGATCACCATCGTGAACCCTACCCCGGCCAGAAACCATGCACATCGCTTCCATCGGTCTCCTCCTTGCCGACTAAACCCTATCAATACTAAAGAAATAGCGAATGAATAACGTAGGAAGAATTGAACATGAGTTACCTTAACTCGTTTAGGAAGATGAAGGCCAAGCCACCGGCGTTAAACCACCGTCGCCACCTTCCGCTCCGATCCGTGACCTAGGGTTTTCGCATTAAAGGGATATTTAAATCCCGGACATTTTACTTTCGGGTCCCCGTGCTATCCTTAATTGCGCATTTGGTTTGAACTGTTAGTTAAACGGCTAACCGGAACCTTTATTCTCGTTGAACTACGTTTGACGGGTCAATCCTACTTGCAACTTCATTAAATAAAGATCCGGGTTATCCATAAATCCGAATTGTCAATTTATAAGTTTTCGGGATGTTGCAAGTCTACCCCCCCATAAAAGAGGATTCGCCCTCGAATCCTGTGTCGATACAAATAACACGACTTACCCTTCCATTCACACTCGTGCACCCAACCCATCTTGTGCCACGCATTCACTTTCATAAGAATTATCGTGTCATTACTCTTTCCAACATGACCACCTCCCTTGGAGTTCAAAGGAGTCTCCTCCGTTGCCCGCTTTCAACTTGGGACTGGTGGGTTTCACCTACCCATTACCTCATTACTCGTTCTTTCAAATTTTACTCAGACGGCACAACACCGTCAATTGCCTGTTCCCTTATCTCCTTTCTCTATTTAGCCCATAAACACATTGGTCCACGTCTCTCGACGTTTCTCAATACCTCACCTACCATCGTCATGTCTGTTTCAACAGCCCACCATTTGCTTCACTTGATTGCTCCACATGAGCTCACTTTAAGCTAGTCATATGTTTACCAGCGTAGGCATTTCCTTCCCCGTCACTTATGTGCAATCCTGCACTTACCCCTCCCAAGTTTCACTTTCCTCATCGTTGCTTTACCATTACCATGCGATCACCGACCACGTCTCATGTATCATGTACGAACATGAAGTTCGTCTGCTCACAAGCCTCAGCTATTCGTCGTCTCGTCCAGGGAAAACATCCCTATTCATCTGGTGTCTCACCTCGACTAAATCCTGCATATAGAACGTGTTCCATGAAGGTCCTTCGTCACCTTGTTAACTACTGTGCTGAAATCTTCAGCGTCATCACCTTGATCTCATCATAAACTTTTCTGGTCAAGCGTTCTCGTAAACGCTTTCATAATCTACACTCACAGCTCCGCCTATTGACTTCGTGCTCTGAATTCCTGAGATATAAGCATAGGCATCTCATAAGAGCACCTCACTGGTCGCCTAGAAGAAGTCAAAACTCCTCGCACCACCTCGATGTATCAACGTCGAGAAAATCGTTAAGATAGAAATACTATACTTGAGCATACTGACCACCCGTCCTATGCATGACTAAGCGTGTACTATAAGGACACACACTGACACACATATCAACAGAACACACAGTGTTCTACACATGTACTAGTAACCCCAAACTCTAATCACACATCACGTGCACACACAAAACTACTTGATCTGAGTAAATCTGCGTGCATACAATATGACCTCGTCATTTATAGACACACAACTGTCAGGCCCCAAACCCGGGAGGGCTCACTTGTTGCATTTACTCATTCACAAACAGTTATTAAACTTGAATATCAAATAACGCAGCGGAATCATTCATTCATTCGTAATTAAAACTTGTTCAAACATGCGAAAGCGTAACATTGTCTATAACATAAACATAACATAACCAACTTCATAACGGGATGCCAGTCTTCTTATCATCCGGGTAACTCCTCAAGCCGCCCAACATCACCGTCCATCATCATGACCTGCCTTAACCTGAATGTGCACACTAAAAGTCAGCTACGCTGGTGAGTTCTAGCTTTACGTAAAACATTAACTTTAAACGTTTTGTCAAAAACATAACTTCAAACTTCATTTACTAAAAACGTACGTAAATAATGCAGTAACATAATCATAAAACATAAGTCAATAATAAACAGAATATGCGCCTTCTCGTAACCGTCAATTCCAACTTCAAGTACGGCGCTCAATAGAGCACACGCACCAACGTAAACCATCGTAACCTTTACCATTCGTAACCATACATAAACGTCAATTCCCTTCAAGCACGGCGTCCCAAAGGATAGCACGTACCAAACTTCAAGCACCGTTCCCTCGCAGAGAACGATACCCACTTCAAGGATCACGGTAATCCCCTTGATGACCGTCGTCACCCCTTTCCCACCCAGTTGTACAACCATTGGCCAGCCACAAAGGCCCCTATAAAGGTAAGGCCTTTACCTAACATACATACTTCGATTCCCAAGGGAACCATGGCAGATTCGTTAATTTTAGTGACTTTCATAAAAACCTTTACTTCACTTCAGTTAAAGCATCATACGTTTTATTAAATAACATTTCTTTCGTAAATACTTCTTAAACTTCTTTTGACAAAACATTTCGTAACACGTTTCATAAACATTATTCCGTAGACATCATTTCGTAAACATCATATCGTAAACCGTTTCGTAAACCATTTCGTAAACCGTTTCGTAAGTATGCACACCAGCCCAAAATATAATTTAAAACATTAAAATAAGGGCTTCTAGAACTCACTTGAGATAAACAGGGTCAAAGGTCTCTAAAGGATCTTCTAACCTGAACGTGCACAATCTAGTCTTAGCTTCTCATACAACTCATTACATAAACCGCAAACTTTACCCAACCGCAAACTTTACCCAAACCGCATACTTTCTCCTAACCGCATACTTTACCCTAACTGCATACTTCACCCTAACCGCATACTTTACCCAACCGCAAACTTCATCAGTCGTGAATTTCACCAGCCGTAAACTTCACTCAACCGTGAACTTCACAAACCGTGAACTTCACAAACCGTGAACTTTCCAAACCGTGAACTTCCCAAACCGCAAACTTCCCAACCGTGAACTTCGTCCCAACCGTAAACTTCCCAAACCGTGAACTTCCCAAAACCGTGAACTTCATCAAAAAACCGTGTTTTTGCATGGATTCAGATCTAGATCGATTGGTTCATCAATTTTGGAACTTTTTACGTTCAAAACGTTTGTTTTCCACTCTAGATGCTAGATCTATGTTTATTTCCAAGTTTCATATGTAAAAATGCCATCTTTCTATCCAAAACCCGAAAACCCAATCATAAGCTAAAAACTCAGATTTAGATCGAGTTGTTACCTCTTTCGAGCTTCTGAATTGGAGGTTCCGCTCACGAGTAGTAGAGGAACAAGATGATAGCTTCTCGTGTCGATCCATCAACTTTCTCTCTCTACGGTTTCTCTCTCTAGAATGGCCAAATGAGAGAAAGGGTGGCTTAGGCTATATATAGGGGGAGACTTCCCCTATGCACGCCACCCTTAATTCCGCCGGCCTATCCGGCCTGGCCCGCCATGCCTCGTCCATTTATTCCTTTCGTCTCGCGTCTAACCCATTATTATAAGTCGTTTCTTTATTTTTGGTATGTTTCAAGTCTACCCTCCTTACAATAGGTTTCGTCCCCGAAACCTATCATAAGTCAAATAGTTGAGGGTACGACTCCCTCATTTCCGTCTCCGTTTCCCAAGTAGATTCCGACCCCTTTCGGTGCTTCCATTGGACTTTAACCAATTGAATAACCTTATTACGTAAACGCTTCTCCTTTCTGTCTAAGATGGCCACGGGTTCTTGATGTAGTTAAGGCTGTTGTCGACCTCGATGCCAGTAAGTGGTACGTGAGCCGATTCATCCGCCAAACACTTCCGCAAGTGTGATACATGGAAGGTAGGGTGGATCCTACTTAACTCATCAGGCAACTCCAACCGATAAGCGACTTCACCAACCCGTGCCATTATTCTGAATGGTCCGACAAACCTTGGACTTAACTTTCCTCTTTTTCTGAATCATATGATTCCCTTCCAGGGCGACACTTTCAACATTACTCTGTCCCCAACATCAAACTCAATAGGCCTTCGTCGTTTATCTACGTAGGATTTCTGACGATCTTGGGCGGCCTTCATTCGTGCTTTGATTTGATCAAACCTTTTGTTCGTTTCTCGTACGACTTCAAGGCTTCCTAATTCCTTCTGTCCAATCTCACCCCAACAAACCGGGGTCCTGCATCTTCTCCCATACAACATTTCGTAAGGCGGCATGCCTATCGTCGTGTGATGACTATTGTTGTAGGAGAATTCGGCTAACGGCAGATGACTGTCCCAACTGCCACCGAATTCGATAATACATGCACGAAGCATATCCTCCAATGTTTGTATGGTCCTTTCAGACTGACCATCCGTTTGAGGGTGGTATGCCGTACTGATATTAAGCCTCGTGCCCATCGCCTCGTGAAATCTTTTCCAGAACCTCGATGTGAATCGTGTGTCCCGGTCAGATACAATTATCAAAGGCATCCCATGTCGTGCTACTACTTCATTAATAAATACTTCCGCTAACCTTTCTGACGAGAACGTCTCGCGAATAGGTAGGAAATGAGCACTTTTCGTTAAAAGGTCCACAATTACCTAGATGGTGTCATGACCTTTAGCTGTGCGAGGTAGCTTGGTTATGAAGTCCATGGTAATGTGTTCCCACGTCCATTCTAGTATATCAAGTGGTTGAATCTTTCCATACGGTCTCTGGTGTTCGGCCTTTACTTGTGAGCAAGTCAAGCACTTGCTTACATACTTTGTCACCTCATGTTTCATTCCAGGCCACCAGTATTCCTTCCTCAGATCTTGGTACATTTTATTGGTGCCGGGATGGATAGAGTAACGAGACTTATGAGCCTCATCTAGGATCTTGGTTCTAAGCTCGCCACCCATAGGTATCCATACCCGTCCAAAACGTGTCCTAACACCAAGGGTGTTATATTCCAACTTGTTCTGTTGGCCAACCATCCTTTCCTTCTTTATGTTTTCCTCTTTAAGTGCCTCATCTTGAGCCTTTTCAATTTCCCTCATCACATCCGATGTTACCACCAACTGGCAAGCTTTCACTCTAATAGGAGCAGGCACATCCTTTCGGCTTAGAGCGTCAGCCACCACGTTTGCCTTTCCAGGATGGTATATGATTTCATAGTCATAATCTTTCAAGAGTTCCAGCCATCGTCTCTGCCTCATATTAAGCTCCCTTTGTTCGAAGAAGTACTTCAAACTTTTATGGTCAGAGTAACTAGTGAACTTCACCCCGTAAAGGTAGTGCCTCCAGATTTTCAATGCGAATACGAAATCAGCAAGTTCCAAATCGTGAGTCGGATAATTGACTTCGTGAACTTTCAACTGTCGTGATGCATACGCGATCACTCTTCCGCGTTGCATCAGCACGCACCCCAACCCCTGACCCGAAGCGTCAGATCTTCATTCCCCTCGGGAAGGGCCAAGACTGGAGCTTGAGTTAGCTTTTTCTTCAATTCCTTAAACGCCTCATCCTGGGTCGAACCCCATTCGTACTATACCTCCTTCCGTGTCAACTTCGTCAATGGCAAAGCTATTTTCAAGAAATCCTGAATGAATCTCCGATAGTAGCCTACCAATCCCAAGAAACTACGGATCTCAGTTGGCGTCTTAGGAATATCCCAATCCCTTACAGTCATTATCTTTGCTGGGTCAACCATAATGCCGTTCGGGTTAATGACGTGACCTAGTATTTGGACTTCCCTAAGCCAGAACGCGCATTTGGAGAACATAGCATACAACTTCTCCTTCTTTAGAGCTTCCAACACTTCCTTCAAGTGACATGCGTGATCACCATCATTCTTGGAGTAGATGAGGATATCATCGATGAACACAATTACCGATCGGTCGACACACCCTATTCATCAAATCCATGAACGTCGTGGGGGCGTTCGTCAATCCGAAGGACATCACGCGGAACTCGAAATGTCCATAACGCGTGCGAAACACGGTTTTTGGTATGTCTTCTTCTCTCACCTTCAACTGATGGTACCCGGATCGAAGGTCGATTTTTGAGAACCAACTTGCGCCCTGTAATTGATCGAACAGGTCGTCGATCCTTGGTATATTGTACTTGTTCTTCACCGTTCGTTTGTTCAACTCCCTGTAGTCGATATACATTCTCATAGAACCATCTTTATTCTTCATAAACTATACCGGAGCACCCCAAGGTGAGATGCTCGGTTGGATAAATCATTTCTCAAGTAATTCATCTAATTGTGCCATTAGTTCTTTCATCTCTACTGGTGCTAGTCGATATGGAGCCTTAGCCATAGGCTGGGCATCTGGTACTAAGTTGATTCGGAACTCAATCTCTCTGTCAGGTGGTATCCCAGGCAAATCCTCTGGAAACACCTCCGGGTACTCGCGCACCATGGGTACATCGTCTAGTTCCTTCACTTCCTTACACTTGTTAATCACGTACACCAGTTAAGCCTCGCATCCGCGCCTCAAGTATTCTGTTGCCTTAATCATCGAAATTACGTTGGGCATCGGGGCGTCACGATCTCCAAAAACCTCGACTTCGCTACCATCCGGAGCCTTGAGTCGGATTATCTTTCGTTTGCATATAATTTACGCTTCGTTGGCAGTTAGCCAATCCATACCCAACACGACATCAAATCCTCCCAAAACCATAATGAACAACCTGACGGGGAATCTATGGCCTTCTATTTTTATGGTGGAATCGTCAACTACTTCGGTTACCCTCGCGGTTCTACCCTCAACGAATTCTACACTAAAGGCCCTTTCTAGTTTATTGACCGAGTATTTTACCCGTTTACAAAAAAGTGGCAGATATAAAACTCTTACTGGCACCCGAATCAAACAACACAGATATAAAAGTGTTGTCGAGGATGAACGTACCTGACGCGACATCACGGTCTGCCATTGCCTGTTCTTGCGTCAGTGCATACGCTTGAGTCTTCGCTCGGGGCCTTTCTTCTTTCTTCTTCGGGCCTTTCCCCTTCCTAGCTTCACCCATCCTGGGCTTAGTGCATTCCCGGCTCATATGACCACTCTCCCCATAGTTGTAGCATTTGAAGCCTTTTGGGCATTCTCGCGAGTAGTGCCCGGGCTTGCCACACTTGTAGCATATATTTGACCCTAGCCTGCATTCACCTGCATGTTCCTTTCCACATTTCCCACAGATCGCCGACTCGTTCCCTCTAGCTTTCTTACCCTGAGATCCCAGTAGTTTCCCACCGGTTCGCTTGGCAGGGAAAGTCAGTTTCTTCTTAGGTTCCTCAACGGCGACATCGTTCAATGCCAGGTCTCATACACTACACCACTGAGTTCCACTACTGAGTCAAAGGTGCTAGGGGTGTTTTCCTTGACAAACGTGCGAACCTTGTCTGGCAATCCTTGGATATAGCATGCGATCCTCCTTTCTTCAGTGGTGATCAGATGTGTCACCAGACGTGCCAACTTGTTATACCGAATGGTGTACTGACGGTGAGTCATGTTCCCAGCCTTTAACCTCAGAAAATCCCTCTCCACCTTCTCAATCTCATTCCTTGGGCAAAAATTCCTGATAACCAAGGTTTTCAAATCATTCCATAACATAGAGTCGACAACGGTATCCCCCTTGGCATGTCGCACTCCTTCCCACCAATGGGATGCTTCTTCCCTCAATGAATTAGCAGCAAATTTCACCACTTGATCCGCTCGGCATTCGCTCAGGCGAATGGCGGCTTCCATCCGGATTACCCAATCAAAAGTAGCCACCGCGTCTTTCTTTCCAGTCAGAATCGGTGGGTCACATGCCTTGAAGGACTTATAGTCGCAACCGCGAGCGAGCGGCGCGTTAGCTGCCTCGATGATTGGGGCATCAGTTGTCGGGCTAGACCCGCCTGTCTCATTGGCTTTCCTCAAGGCTTCCGCCAGCAGATCTGGCAGTGAGGCCTTCATTATCTCCGTAATTTCACGTGCCAGGGCCACCTTCATTTCCGGCTCGAAAGTAAACTGTTGTTCATCCATGGGAGTCCGCTCCGTTCCATGCACACTAACTTCTGGCTCAGTGTGAACACTTCCTTCCTCGCTGTACTCTTGGCGCGCAGGGGTCCTGCCGCGCCCACCGTTACGACCACCGGTACGACCACCGGTATGGCCCCTACCACGCCTTCCGTTTCCTCTCCTTGCCATTTCGTTCTATAAGACAAGGAATCCAATGTCATCACGCTAGTTAACAAATAGAATTCAACAAGTATTGTAAGATGTTAATATACACTGGCCATATGCAATTAACCATTACACTACCTTTTGATTTCTATTTGACCACCTTTGTGATTTCCATCAGAACACAAGTCCTAACCTTAACACTTTCTAACGCATACTATATATGTAAATATATACTACCTTCATACCTGATGCTGTGGCTCGAGTTACCCGTACTGGCATCCGCTTTCGGTCCCATTCACAGTTTAAGTTCAGACACCGGGGGTGTCCAAATCTCTCAAACTATTGCTCTGATACCAACTTGTAAGGCCCCAAACCCGGGAGGCCTCACTTGTTGGATTTACTCTTTCACAAACAGTTCTTAAACTCGAATATCAAATAACGCAGCGGAATCATTCATTCATTCGTAATTAAAACTTGTTCAAACATGCGGAAGCGTAACATTGTCTATAACATAAACATAACATAACCAACTTCATAACGGGATTCCAGTCTTCTTATCATCCGGGTAACTCCTCAAGACGCCCAGCATCACCGTCCATCATCATAACCTGCCATAACCTGAATGTGCACACTAAAAGTCAGCTATGCTAGTGAGTTCTAGCTTTATGTAAAACATTAACTTTAAACGTTTTATCAAAAACATAACTTCAAACTTCATTTAATAAAAACGTACACAAATAATGCAGTAACATAATCATAAAACATAAGTCAATAATAAACCGAATCTGCGCCTTCTCGTAACCGTCAATTCCAACTTCAAGTACGGCGCTCAATAGAGCACACGCACCAACGTAAACCATCGTAACCTTTACCATTCGTAACCATACATAAACGTCAATTCCCTTCAAGCACGGCGTCCCAAAGGATAGCACGTACCAAACTTCAAGCACCGTTCCCTCGCAGAGAACGATACCCACTTCAAGGATCACGGTAATCCCCTTGATGACCGTCATCACCCCTTTCCCACCTAGTTGTACAACCGTTGGCCAGCCACAAAGGCCCCTATAAAGGTAAGGCCTTTACATAACGTACATACTTTGATTCCCAAGGGAACCATGGCAGATTCGTTCATTTTAGTGACTTTCATAAAAACCTTTACTTCACTTCAGTTAAAGCATCATACGTTTTATTAAATAACATTTCTTTCGTAAACACTTCTTAAACTTCTTTTGACAAAACATTTTGTAACACGTTTCATAAACATTATTCCGTAGACATCATTTCGTAAACATCATTTCGTAAACCGTTTCGTAAACCGTTTCGTAAGTATGCACACCAGCCCAAAATATAATTTAAAACATTAAAATAAGGGCATCTAGAACTCACCTGAGATAAACAGGGTCAAAGGTCTCTAAAGGATCTTCTAACCTAAACGTGCACAATCTAGTCTTAGCTTCTCATACAACTCATTACATAAACCGCAAACTTTACCCAACCGCAAACTTTATCCAAACCGCATACTTTCTCCTAACCGCATACTTTACCCTAACCGCATACTTCACCCTAACCGCATACTTTACCCAACCGCAAACTTTATCAGCCGTGAATTTCACCAGCCTTAAACTTCACTCAACCGTGAACTTCACAAACCTTGAACTTCACAAACCGTGAACTTTCCAAACCGTGAACTTCCCAAACCGCAAACTTCCCAACCGTGAACTTTGTCCCAACCATAAACTTCCCAAAACCGTGAACTTCCTAAAACCGTGAACTTCATCAAGTTTGGAACTTTTTACGTTCAAAACGTTTGTTTTCCACTCTAGATGCTAGATCTATGTTTATTTCCAAGTTTCATACGTAAAAATGCCATCTTTCTATCCAAAACCCGAAAACCCAATCATAAGCTAAAAACTCAGATTTAGATCGAGTTGTTACCTCTTTCGAGCTTCTGAATTGGAGGTTCCGCTCACGAGTAGTAGAGGAACAAGATGCTAGCTTCTCGTGTCGATCCGTCAACTTTCTCTCTCTACGGTTTCTCTCTCTAGAATGGCCAAATGAGAGAATGGGTGGTGGCTTAGGCTATTTATAGGGGGAGACTTCCCCTATGCACGCCACCCTTAAGTCTGCCGGCCTATCCGGCCTGGCCCACCATGCCTCATCCATTTATTCCTTTCGTCTCGCGTCTAACCCATTATTATAAGTCGTTTCTTTATTTTTGGGATGATACACAAACTCCTGAACCTTACCTCTTACTCACTACAACGGTAGCCCCTTCCACACGTCATTATAAACTCACACAGAGTTTACCCGGTCTTACCCATACGGGTCGTACCCATACTTCAAGACGACACACTACTCAGTCTAGACACAGAACGTCACCCTAAACATTCATACACACAAGATATAAAACATCTCATTTCCCCACAAGATCGGGTCCTGAACAAGCATACCTAGACATAAGGTATGTGACTACAATTTTCCCACAGGACCTCGTCCTGAACATTTATAACCAAAGATGTATATTTATGATTTCTCACAGGACCTCGTCCTGAACAGTTACACAGGGTGCAACACACCCCTTTACACTTTAAACATCACCTAAACATAACACATAGGTGACATTATCTTAAGACCGTAGACACACACAAATAATCAAAACTCAGGTCTACACATGTCTACTCATACAGCCTAATCAACCAACTTCTAGCATCACATCAAAGATTACATTTAGTATGAACCCACGTTGTTCAAAAGGTAATCACATAATCACACATAATTTACACTGCACCACCAATAGCAAGCTATCACACATGCAACTATCATTAACTACGTTTCAAACCATCCCATGGTAAGATTCACTGTCAAGGTTAAAATAAGCAATTGAAAACCAAGAACAAGTATTTCATCACAAAAGTGCCTACCGGCCACTACTCAAAATACTCTAGTCCTCTCGTGGTAACCACCACTGCTCTAATCACTGAACAAGTCAAAGTTATCACCCACTTCTTCCTTGTCGTCAGATTCCTCCAGCCATCCGTTTCCCGATCCCGAATCTTACCTCGGAGGCTGATGCCTAACCGCAAATACGTTCCTTCATTGCCAGTCACTTCTCCTGTAGAAGGAGCTACTAAGTCCACCCCTCATAACCGCCTTGGTAGTACTGGGAGCATTAGGCGCCGGAAGTGCCAAGATCACCTCCTGTGCTGTTAGCTCCTGCTCATCGTCAGCTGCCGGTGGAACCACCGTCAAAGGAACAAGTGCTAAGATCCGTCTTCTCCCAAAGATACCTGTACGAATAGCAGCCGCAAGTCTAGCCCGCCGTTCTGTCAACCTCCTGATGAGAGCTCCCCGCCTAATCCATCTAGTCCGAATCGTCATGGCCATCAGTACCGGCACAAGATTTAACGTTGGAGCGATTACTATGGGCGTCAAATTCAGAATATGAGAGTAATCATAGACTGCCAAATCACGGTGATCAAATGCAATTTGGTGGTCCACATTACTACTCGTATTCTAAACCTTCCCCATCATATTCACACTAGCTTTCTATCTTTCATACACCCCGAAATGCACATACATCCTACACAACTCACATAGCACCACACAATAATCTACAAAGTCATCATCTTTATCACAATTTCACACCATCCAAGGTTACACACAAAATTACTAAATCATATCGACACACCAAACTATCTCACATAGTTATAATTAACGCTACTCCACATTACTCAACTCACATCACGGTCTCATTTAATCACATTACATAATTTCACGTAGTTCTATATACTACTACAACACATAGCACACATCATGATCCCACACGGAACCATAAGTCACTCACTCACACCAATCACTTTACCTAGTGTAACACTACACAAATGGTAAACAATAATTACTGCTCAACTCGAAAGACGTACCTCTTGGCTCGCGGTTACTCGTAGTGGCATTCGTTTCACCCTCGTCCCATTTTCAGTTTAAGTTAAGGCATTTTATTTGTTTAAAAACACCAGTTTTCTCTTAAACCTCGGCTCTGAAACCAACTTGTAGAGCCCCGAACCAGGCACCCTACAGTTGGTCATCATCACTAGGTAAACTCATTAAAAACACTTGATTTTCATTTAAGTAAACAGCGGAAGTCTTTCTCAAAATAATGTTATCTTTAAACTCGTTAACTTTCATAACGTTACCTGACGAATGCATGCGCACCAACCCGAGTAGCCCCGCTTCCAAGCCAATAATACCTCGCCTAGCAGACTAACTTGCAAAACAATCTAACGTACATACAAAGTCAGCTACGCTGAGTGAGTTCTAATAGTTTAATTTAAACACAAGCCAACTCGTCTCATTTATTGTTTATCTCCACTCAAGACCCTCTAGTCAATAGAAAATAGTTGTATAGATTTTCATCATATAAATAACCCCGTTATTTTATAATATCCTAAAGGATTCACCACCCCAGACACTACCCCCCATTTTAACTAGGTAAGTCTCTCTGACATAAAACGAACTTACTATTCTGATAACTCACAATTTATCATATATATTAACCATACACTGTTAACTCATCCAACCTCTAGACACCGACTTACTAGTCCTAACCAGTACTCTCAAAAACCAACTGACTCAACAGTTGTACACAACGTACTAAGCCCGACACAACGGTCAATCTAACTCGACACACCACATTGATTCCATCTATTTATCACGTCAATATCATCTCATACACAATTAATATAACTCATCACTTGCATCCAATTTAACACATGTATAAGCACACAAATACATACCTCATCACTGCACGCTCGTCAGGGTTGTCCCCATCGGAATACTCGTCATAAGCTCCGCTATACCCTTGTTACAAGGCCCCGCCACTAAACATAGTGACACACTCATCATCTATGATGACTACCCAGCCACCACGCGGTGACTATATCATCTACCATACGGTGACTGACACATCACCCACACAATGACTGCCAGATCACACGTACAATGATGACCCCGAAGGACTCCGTCCTCTGTATCACTATTAGCCGTATACACGGACAACAATGCAATCACACAAAGCAACACATATACACACATGACACTACCTGGACATGTACTATGACTCACCACCATTTACGGATCACTAACGTGTGTAATCCAACACTTACTTAGTCGTATCCTCATAACGTCTAGACACATTACCCAACTCTTTCTAAATAGAAAATTATACGACACACAAACACCACACTGGCTTATAGCCCGTACATACTAAGGACACCACATAGACCCATGCAATGCCATACCCGTCGTGTCACAGGGAAAACAAACAATACACACAACACAAGCACATGACGCACAACGGCGTACTAGCACCTACATGACTCGTTAATGAACCACGTACAGGTTCCCATGCTAACTCTCCTTATATAACCATCACAGGTTTTAACTAAATTCCCGACTCACCCCGACTAACTCATAAGATGACACACCCAGAGCATCATTACTCTTGTTCACCCATCCTAGGGATCCTATAACGACCCTTAGCTCAATATTACATAATGGTCTCTTAAAACACTTCAGGTTTAAATCATAACTCATAATACATTCGTTTAATAAAACATATGAGTATGTACGATAGCCACAAAACAGTAAAACGTTTAAAAGAGGGGATTAGAAACTCACCGGTTACGCTGGATTCCAAATCCTTGCTCTGCACCCTGACCACTCTCTCAAATCCCGCACCTGTCAAACGTATGATTCAAGATCAGAATACGTTCTACCGTACGTCGAATAACGTATACATAAACTAGAACCCCGACACTTGGTCTCATCCGCTCGTCAATCCTTCGTCATAAAACCCTAGTCTCATGGGTTTACATGTTATAAAGTCCCCATACAGATTAGGACTCGTGTTCTCGAATCCAAACTTGCATATGTGCACGTACATATGCCATGCAAAACCCTTAGCCATCTTTATCTTGCAATACCAACTCGTATCAGCTGTCGTCGTCCTTGCCGAGGTCACCGCTGTGAATCATCACAGCCGTTCCTAGATCACCACCGTGAACCCTACCCCCACCGGAAACCATGCACATCGCCTCCATCAGTCTCCTCCTTGCCGAATAAACCCTATCAATACTAAAGAAATAGCGAATGAATAACGTAGGAAGAATTGAATAGGAGTTACCTTAACTCGTTTAGGAAGATGAAGGCCAAGCCACCGGCGTTGAACTACCGTCGCCACCTTCCCCTCCGATCCGTGCATCTGCCGTTCACGCCCCCTAGGTCCAACATGACCTAGGATTTTCGCATTAAAGGGATATTTAAATACCGCACATTTTACTTTCAGGTCCCCATGCTATCCTTAATTGCGCATTTGGTTTGAACTATTGGTTAAACGGCTAACCGGAACCTTTATTCTCGTTGAACTACGTTTCATGGGTCAATCCTACTTGCAACTTCATTAAATAAAGATCCGGGTTATCCATAAATCCGACTCGTCAATTTATAAGTTTTCGGGATGTTACACTATGGAGTTGCGGGCTTATAAGAGTGTGGGCAATGGAAGTGCCGGCTCTGCTTATTTATCCTCCTCTGATTGGTTGCTTTGGGTTGCTTATTTTAAAGGTTTTTTTACATATTTCCACCTATTAAACTTCTAAATTACATACATCCCCAACCCCTAACATTAATTACATATTTCCCCAATTAACTTAAAATTACCCAATTGCCCCTCACAAATAGTGATTAATTCATGAATCTTGGGGAAGGGGATATATGTAAATAGTATTTTAATTGGTTCATTAAGGGTAAAATGGTAATAAAATAAGTTATTTTAAATGAATTGGATAAATATGTAATATATAGGTTTCAGGAAAGGGAAATATGTAATTAAATTTTAGGGTTGGGTAAATATGTAATAAAGGAACTTAGGAAGGGGATATATGTAAATGCCCCTATTTTAAAAGTCCACAAATTCAATGTGTATTTAGTTATTTTTCTTGGTCAACTGCCTATTTCCATGATTTTCCATTATAAAATTCTAGATACCCGGTATGCTAGTCGAGCATGCCTCATTTAGTGCTACACACTGTTGACTGTACAAACCGTTCGCCAAAGATATATGACTAACACTTGTATAAATTCCAAATACAATACAAGAAATAAAGAAAGCAGTAAATTACAATACTTTTTCAATTGAAATAAAGAAAAGTGCAAAACCAGTAAACGAAAACGAATTTCATGACCGAGGCTTCGTGTAAAACACTGGTCCTTAAAACAAATTCCGAGTCTCCCAAGAGAACTCGAATGTTTCCTAGGGTACAACAGCCGAAGCTGTGTGTACAGCCGGGGATGACTCTAATTCTGAAAGAATTCCTTGATGAAGAAGAGAGTAACAGTTGAGAGTTCCTGCAAAGATTTTGCTTTGTTGTATTGTGTTAAGTGTTGTATTCAGTGTCTAAAATGCCAAGCAAGTCTTGGTATTTATACTGGAATTAAGAATCGTAACAGCTGATCAAAAATAAAAATGAAAATAAAGAGAATTAAAACGTCTTCAATGATCTTTATTTGGTTTTTGAATTCTTATACGTAACTGTAAAATACTTAAGTCTCACGAGCTGGTCAAAGGAAACTGTTGCAGTTACAGACTGCGGCTGTAGTGGGAACAAGCGTCTGCGTGCGGATCCGCGCGTATAGCTAGACATGTTATGTTGCACGAGACACATTACATGCCACCCGGACCGGGCTCCACCCGCCAGGTCGCGCCGTGTACCCGGGCTGCCACGTGTAGGCTAGCTGGACACTCCGTATGGATGACCGTGGATACCCCGCGTGGACTGGCCCGGACACGATCGCGTACCTGCGGCTCGCAGCGATGCGAGCGAAGTGCAAAGTGGGATCAAAACACCACAATACGCTATCGCCCTTGTCCCGGTCCCATGCCCGGGCGCGGGCACGTTGGGTGCTTCGCACCCTGCTGACTGCAACTAAGTGTCATTCCTTATAAGGTAACAATATTAAAGGAGTGTTCCTCTTTATAACCCATTTAATGGTTTGTCATCCCACCTATGTGAGACAAGTTTCCTCACTTTTCTATTCAAGAAAAGCTGAAATTTAACAGCTCTAAATACCCAACATTGAGCATCGATATCTCATTCATCTTAGCTCCGTTTTGGACGTGGTTTATTTCCTAGCGAAGGTCTCACGTAAGATAACACAAACCGAGAAACAAATAAGAATATTAACATTAGTTACATATATTTATTTCTGTCCAGAGTTGACAAAAAAATCATTTTATAACTTAGTGAAAAACTCATTTTTCACCTAAAAATCCAACACGAACTACCTCACTTTGTACAACTATAAATACAAAATCAACTCTTCAGGTAAGTACAGTTAATACATATATGCTCAAGACCTTATGGAACACACGCCTATCTCATTCAACATTGAGCATCGATATCTCATTCATCTTAGCTCCGTTTTGGACGCGGTTTGTTTCCTAGCGAAGGTCTCACGTAAGAGAACACAAACCGAGAAAGAAATAAGAATATTAACATTAGTTACATATATTTATTTCTGTCCAGAGTTGACAAAAAAATCATTTTATAACTTAGTAAAAAACTCATTTTTCACCTAAAAATCCAACACAAACTACCTCACTTTGTACAACTATAAATAGAAAATCAACTCTTCAGGTAAGTACAGTTAATACGTATATACTTAAGACCTTATGAAACACATGCCTATCCTCATATCGGGTCCAAACACTAATACAGATTAGAGATGCACAAATTTGGTTTTGGGTCAGACCCGGAACCGGGTAGAACCGGTTCTTGGCTAGACCGGGTCCAATCAGGACCGGTTCCACTGAATAACCGGGTATGAACCGGAACCGGTTTAAGGGTAGATAGACCATACCCATATGGAACCGGGTAGGTTAGGGTACGAACCGGGTCGGTTCCGGTTCCGGGTAGGAACCGGTTCCGACCGTTGCCAAATGGCTATAACCCATTTTTCACCATTTTTTACTGTGACACCTGCAAAATCCCAGAATCTAAAACATAGTTGTTGTGATAACCCAACTAGGCCCAATAGAAAATTCAAGCCCACTTGAGGCCCAATAAGGATCCAAGCCCGTTAGAGGTCCAGTTTACAAAATTCGAACATTATACTAGCCGCGATCCTGAGAATTTAAGAAAAGATACAAAAAAAAACTGTTCAGATAAATATACACGTACTACGTTTATGTGAACATTAAACCACGTAAGAGGCTCGTAAAACTAATAATAATTGTACGACTGTTATCGATACATATTTCGATACGACAAGTATGATAAATAGTAATTTTAACATCGTTAGTAAAATAATATTCTATAAACTCGGAGCACGAAACGTTAAAAAGAACGAACTCGTTAAAAACACGGTACCGACGTGTACCGGTTCGAACACCATTTGGAACGTAAATTTCAAGATTTAGATACTTAAACTATATATAATAATAACGTTTCATGATTTTAAGAATTTTAAAATAGTAATTATGGAATTCTCATCGTGACGGACTCGAACGATTACGCGTTTTCAGAAACCAGTCTTTTTATCTGAAAAACCCCCACTTCAAACACTAAGTATATAAACATCCTTAATCTCTCTCTACCTCATTTTTGCCTACACACATACAATTTTAGAGAGAGAATAGAGAGAGAGAGATGCGTGAGAGAGGGGAGGAGAGCCGGCTACCTTCCCGGCGGCCTCCTCCGG
Source organism: Smallanthus sonchifolius (assembly GCA_023525975.1). NCBI lineage: Eukaryota > Viridiplantae > Streptophyta > Magnoliopsida > Asterales > Asteraceae > Smallanthus > Smallanthus sonchifolius. The sequence continues at coordinate 10,992,111 of CM042028.1, read as the reverse complement.
CGAAAGCGGCGGTGGGGTTCAGCTGGAGCAGCAGCGGCGCGACGGCAGAGGCATGGCAGCGTTGACGCGGTTCCGGCGAGCAGGCAGCGAAGAGGGACGGCGGTGGCAGTGTAGATCGAGCCTCAAATGGTGGGTACGAGACTAGAACTGAGCGGATCCGGCCAAAGGGGAGCGTTTTACCGACGGTCCTCGTTTTTCCAGCCAAGATCCGACGAGGACAATGATTCAAGATTGTTCTCTAACAACTCACAACTTTTCCGGCCGAGATCCGGCCAAACACGTTTTTCCGGCGATGATTTCCGACTAAAGAAAATAGGGTTCCGACGGGTTTCATTTTTCGGTGAGCCCTTATTCCATTTTCCTTGTCATTCAAACTTAGATCTACAAACTTTTCACGCTAAATGTCTCTTTGGAATAATTCTGACGAACAGACGCGTTTTCAGCTATGCCAGCGGGCCCCACCCGATCGGATCCGAGTTGTTTGTTGTTCTAATGTCCCGATCTATGAAGTTTTGAGGTTAGTCTTGAGTTTAAGCATAACCTTTGGTGAACGGATTATTTTCCGTTCAGATCCGTAAATATATATTGTAGATTTAGCGTTTGTGGTGGCCGAGTTCCATTCTCGTGTATAAAACGTGTGTTTTTGGACAGGATACGACGCCCCGAGCCTTGGTCAACGAAAGTCAAACGTGGCCGATATGTGAAACGTGAGGTTTAGGACGTGTCGACTCGTAAACGGGGCTTCCGAAAGGTATAAAACGCGCATTAGAAATTATACTTAGTTACGCGAACATAAACGTGCGAGCGGTTGAGATCACATTGAGCTTAAAAGAATCATTAATGGTAAAAATAATAATAAATTAAATATTAACTTAATAGTTAATATTAACGAGCCGTAAACACGTATCTTTGACTAAAGAGTTCATCTCGACTAAAATATATAAATAATCTTAATCGAGGAAATAGGTGCGTAAATGTGTAATCGGTCAAACGAGAATCTCGAATTCGGCCAACAAACGATATGTACAATTATAAAATATTACTCGCGAACGTATAAATATTTATATTACATTGTAACACAAAAATCGTTGATGGTATTAGCTTAATACGAATATATGTGATTTGAGATTGTTTGAGTAACAAATATATTTTGTATAAAATTTACACATTAGGTGTTTCATTTAGATCTATATGAACGTATGCAAGGACACGTATGATACTTCTAGTATGAAATGGTTTATACAAGATAAATACGATTGAAATGATTTTTAAACTTAACTAGTTTGTATAAACATACGTATATACACACACACATATATATATCTAATTGATATGACGCTAAATGATATTAAAACGAATGTTTAAACAAACGAAACAACGTTTGATACGACTATATTTTTATAGATATAAACGTACCATATAAACAAATAAAAATACTTATATAAATACCTATAAATACATACACCTATAGGAATATTCACATTTTATATGAGAATCAAACGATTATTATATAACACAATGTTAGTTTAGAAAATAAATACATGTATATTCACATGCTCAAATATATATGTATATATGTATCGTTAAGACCTTTGGATTTATGACACGAACGTTTATAAACTTAAACAATTGTTTTTGATAAATACATAAACCTCGACATATATACTCAACATATATATATATGAACTTGGACCAAATACTTCGTCACATATATATAATTGTAATTATATATAAATATAAAGTCATAAATGTTATTTTTCATATTATATAATACGACGATCATTAAGATGATACATGTATTACGTAGACTTTGGTTCCCGTTATACGAAGGATATCAACATTCCTAACAAATTACCAGGTGAGTTCACTGCCCCCTTTTAACTTTTTAAATGTTTTAGAAACATGGGGGAAACATGAAACATATTTACTTTACACGTTTGAAAACATGAAAACACACTTACAAACATTTTCATACGGTAACAAAAGAACAAGATCCGACCTTATGTTTGCATGAGTTAACGAACATAGAGCTCGCTAAAAGTCCCCTACGTGAACATTTTTATAACCATTAGCTATAGTTTTAGCCTGGGACTCTGTGGATAGTACTATTGGGATTGACACCCCTGGTCATGGTTCGATCGGTTTTGGTCGAATGGCCGCATAGTGTTCAAACGTGTGCTCGGGAGGTACGAGATAGGGGCAAAATACTTGTGTCATGGTTTGGTTATGCCTCATGTATGAACATATTATTTGTATACCTAGCTAGTCTACAAATGGATCAACATTACTTGTTCTGTTTATCATATACACATGAAACCGCTACTCATTTTGGTTATCGATCTTCTCATTAAAAAGGGCTTAACATGGGGTATAAACTCATTCACATGTTTTCATTGGGGAAAACGACTCATTTTATGACTATTGAGTCATCATATGTTCCATTCGGGAAAAAGGTTCCATAATAAGCCCATGAACACATTTTCAAGGTTTTCAGGAAAACGGTTTCATATTATGGCTATGCACACCTTTTCAATATTTTCACTTTATGACTCTGATGTCATCACATGTTTTCGAGGAAAACGGTTTTATATTATGGCCATATACACGATATCAATGTTTTCATGGAAAACTGCTTTATATTGAGACAACTAAACCTTTGAACTCACCAACCTTTGTGTTGACATTTCTTAAGTATGTTTTTCAGGTAACACATAGCTATGGCACGGTTGGAATAGGTTAGCCACTTGGATTAAACCCTAGAAGCCAAAGAAGAGTGAATGTCAAACCTTAAGACGGCTTGACCTATATGGTTCTAGGATAATGTACTAGCTTATTTTAGTTCTTGTAATAGTGTTCAATATTTTAGAAGTCTTCATTTAGCTTCTGCTGTTGTGTAATGTTACCAATCGTTGCAACCTTTATTTATTTATTAAGTAAATGAATTTGGGGGTGTGACAGACTGGTATCAGAGCCAATGGTTTTAGCGAATTAGGTTTTATTAGTGACACCTAGGCTCTAACTAGACTTAATTACGGACCAAGATTTCTAAGATTTGCATCACATTAAGAACACCCAAGACTTGAGTATAGAAATTCCAACCGTTGCCGAACAACTTGAGTTGTCCATTAGTGTATGTAGTTACGCTAGAGTATCTTTAGCTACATTAATTCTAAATACAATTACGTGGCATACGTAACAAACATTTAACACGTGCAAAAATGTGGAAATAATAAACACTATAACGTGACCCAACATAGTATCACTGTTCGGATTATGAATCAAGGATGACAGGTACTCAACACACTGTAACCCTAGAAGATCGAATTACGAACTGAGCTCGGTTGTTGACAGTAGTAATTGCCAGTTACCAATCATGGTATCACAACAGGCTGAACCCGTACCTGGAACTGTACATGTAGCTGCACCACTCCTGTACCCACTCCAACTACGGAGTCAGTTTCCTTTTCTGACAATTGTTGCCTCCATTTGGTGCGGTATGTATATTCTTCTTCATAACCTGCTGGATTGGATGATTCAAACATTATCCACGAGATGTGGTAGACGGGACCGCCCAAGCAGAAGGGAACTCGAGGTGGGAAAAGCATGACTAATCAGGAGAGAACTCTACCAGTCAGGAGACTCATAGACTCATTTGGATCATGTGGATCCACACGTACATATAAACTTGGAGCATGATTTGCTCGACACTCATTTTTGGATCTTTGCCCTAATATAGTGTCTGCTTTCCACCACACACATAATGTTAATAGAGGACACCGGTTGTGTCCCTTTGCCATTAACTCCGTCCAGCAGCAAACTTAGTCGGCATATCTACGAGTATAAGTACTAATAACCATGAGTGATAAAATAGAACATACATACTCGTGCGCGAAAGTGCAACAAGATGACACGATCTAATGAGCATTTTAGTTTCCTCTTTAATTGTGAGCTTGAGATAGGAGAAACACTAGAGAGACCATACGAAGTAAATTATCATTACGGGTGCACACGTAATCATAATTTGTAGCGCATGAGAACTCTAGTGAGTCTTACTGTTTGAGCTAATGCTCATGATTAATCCTTATTCCAAATCTCAATTCCTAGCCACTCGATTAATGATCGAAATTTCCATAACCAAGGGGTTAGGCCAAAAGGGCATCAGATGATATACGATGGGCTATCACAAGTGACGTGGGAATGTACATCATCTCTTTCATCTTCGAATTCTATTGAATCTAAAACTCTTATAGAGACTTCATTGGCATAGCAATTTTGACCGAAACACTGAATATGTCTATCCTCAGTTGATTTGACCTCGGTACTTAGGCCGAATCTGGAAATTCTATGTAAAAGTACTATTACAACTTTTGAGATTCAGCTATAGATTTTCTCTTTTCGATTTCGTTACCTATCTACCACAGCAGGAGGCTGATATACAAACTCTTAAATGTACTTAGAGGAAATTGCAGGCTGAGTGCGCTACCAGTCGTTGGCAAATAACCAATTCGACCATTTCCAACGCCATATCACGAGACAAATTCCTGAAGTTATACTCGATTCGTGTCCACTTTCTAACACCTACCTAAAGAGAGTCAAGCCACAGACTAAAGTAAAAATGATATTACATCAAGGTCTATCGATTCAATGGTTGGCAAACCCAGAAATCTACTTTAAGAGACACTACTTCCACGATGTGACTGTTCACCTTCTCATCTAGACGAACCGTGGTCTAGAATTCCTTAATACTTATCTACCTTTTGGACATTATAGTGAAGTCATGAGTTCACAAATCAAGATATTACAACCTAAGTGCCAGACTGCAATAGAAGTGCAGTGCAAACAATGACTAGTGAGGTGTTAAACTCAATCATTGCAAGTGAAAGCATACGAGAAATCCTGAAACCTTTAATCCAGTACAACTAATGTTAGTGGAAAGATCTTATATGTCACATAACCTAATATGAGAGTATGATTTTAATGTTTTCGGAAGATGCTTTCGAGAAGTATAAGGGAACAATCATAACGTTTCATTTCTGTATCCTTTCATTGTCATCCGAGTACAAGAAAGTGATGGATATGCAGTTAGAAAACGTATATAAGAAAAACTACGTCAATAACCTTAGTAACTGCTTTAAGAGCCATTCTCACTTGTCTTTGAACCCCATGAATATTCGTTTATCTCTAGTATTTGTTGAGCCAAATCAACTATACTATTCTCAAATACATTGACACTCCCTCTCTTCTTCGTCTAAATTCACCCTCATCTTTAGAGGAATCATAGAAATCTGGATGATTCGATGTTACTACGAGATTTGATGATCTCAAATTAATTGTTCGACACTTATTTGATCAAGGTTTCTATATAAACCAAATTATGAATAACATTTGTGATAGAATTACCCGTAATAAGACTTTACAAGACCAACGTCAATCTCATGAGATCATATCTCCATAAAATTTTACTCCATACCATAGCTATCTAATTCTCTACCTAGACAACTACTAACGATTCGGTAAACCATTCCGACTCCCTTGTGAGAAACTAGTACGCTGATAGCATTTTCTGGATCTCAATTGAATCAGTTTAACCTACATCTGATTAGACAATTGAAAGGTCAGTTAAAATCTTTTGTTCTAAAAAGATAGAATACATCAGGGCATTGACTCGTTGCAACGAACGGTCAGTTACCTAATTACGAACTAACAAGTGGACATTTCATCAAAAAAAAATTGACCTGTCTTTATGAAACTTGCGTTAAGTTTTCTGTTAGATTCTATCATGGTTTGTTTTTTTTATGAGAGAAAAACCGGATATGAATAAAGGGAATGCGCTCCTACACTTCTAGAAATCTGCATGCATGAATGCACCTTCGTCATTCATTACTAATGAGGAGGATCATACAGTTACACTACGATGGGAATGATCATGTAAATAAATTCTTCGACATCTAAACCTTGATGGTTTACTCTGGTATGTGAGTTGTTTACTTGATTCGTGAAAACTCGCTATTTCGATTCTCATCGAGTAAACATTCTTTAAATGACTTACTTATTATACGAAAAGGACCCCATTGGTTGTAATCTCTTTTGTTTGTGGAACTCTAGTAATGACATTATCACCTCGTGGTATAGCTAACGCCATTCACATGGCGACATAATCAAAGGATTTCCTAAATCTACTCATTTGACATAATACCTCCTCAACGGTAACGTTACACTTTTACACATATCAAACCTTTACAAATTCAATATCGTTAGTTGGTGAGATATTCACTTTATCTTCGTATATCAACTGCTATTTGAAATGAGACAACATCCTCCCTAAGAATCTAAAAATGGAGCAAGGATACAAAATCCTAATCCATGTACATATAACAAATTTCAAGGACGAAATTTTTTTAAGGAGGGGAGAATGTGACACCTGCAAAATCCCAGAATCTAAAACATAGTTGTTGTGATAACCCAACCAGGCCCAATAGAAAATTCAAGCCCACTTGAGGCCCAATAAGGATCCAAGCCCGTTAGAGGTCTAGTTTACACAATCCGAACATTATACTAGCCGCGATCCTGAGAATTTAAGAAAAGATACAAAAAAAACTGTTCAGATAAATATACGCGTACTACGTTTATGTGAACGTTAAACCACGTCAGAGGCTCGTAAAACTAACAATAATTGTACGACTGTTATCGATACATATTTCGATACGACAACTATGATAAATAGTAATTTTAACATCGTTAGTAAAATAATATTCTATAAACTCAGAGCGTGAAACGTTAAAAAGAACGAACTCGTTAAAACCACGGTACCGACGTGTACCGGTTCGAACACCATTTGGAACGTAAATTTCAAGATTTAGATACTTAAACTATATATAATAATAACGTTTCATGATTTTAAGCATTTTAGAATAGTAATTATGGAATTCTCATCGTGACGGACTCGAACGATTACGCGTTTTCAGCAAACCAGTTTTTTATTTGAAAAACCCCCACTTCGTATGTATATAAACATCATTAATATCTCTCTACCTCATTTTTACCTACACGCATACAATTTTAGAGAGAGATGCGTGAGAGAGGGGAGGAGAGCCGGCCACCTTCCCGGCGGCCTCCTCCGGCGAAAGCGGCGGCGGGGTTCAGCTGGAGCAGCAGCGGCGGGGTTCAGCTGGAGCAGCAGCGGCGCGACGGCAGAGGAATGGCAGCGTTGACACGGTTCCGACGAGCAGGCAGCGAAGAGGGACGGCGGCGGCAGTGTAGATCCGGCCTCAAATGGTGGGTACGAGCCTAGAACTAAGCGGATCCGGCCAAAGGGGGGCGTTTTACTGGCGGTCCTCGTTTTTCCGGCCAAGATCCGCCGAGGACAATGATTCAAGTTTGTTCTCCAACAACTCACAACTTTTTCGGCCGAGATCTGGCCAAACACGTTTTTCCGGCGATGATTTCCGACTAAAGAAAATAGGGTTCCAACGGGTTTCATTTTCCGGTGAGCCCCTATTCCATTTTCCTTGTCATTCAAACTTAGATCTACAAACGTTTAACGCTAAATGTCTCTTTGGAATAATTCCGACGAACAGAGGCGCACTCGACCGGATCCGAGTTGTTTGTTGTTCTAAGGTCTCGATCTATGAAGTTTTGAGGTTTGTCTTGAGTTTAAGCGTAACATTTGGTGAACGGATTATTTTCCGTTCAGATCCGTAAATATAAATTGTAGATTTAGCGTTTGTGGTGGCCGGGTTCCATTCCCGTGTATAAAACGTGTGTTTTTGGATAGGATACGACGCCCCGAGCCTTGGTCAACAAAAGTCAAACGTGGCCGATATGTGAAACGTGAGGTTTAGGACGTGTTGACTCGTAAACGGGGCTTCCGAAAGGTATAAAACGCGCATTAGAAATTATACTTAGTTAGGCGAACATAAACGTGCGAGCGGTTAAGATCACGTTGAGCTTAACAGATTCATTAATGGTAAAAATAATAATAAATTAAATATTAACTTAACAGTTAATATTAACGAGCCGTAAACACGTATCTTTGACTAAAGAGTTCCTCTCGACTAAAATATATAAATAATCTTAATCGAGGAAATAGGTGCGTAAATGTGTAATCGGTCAAACGAGAATCTCGAATTCGGCCAACAAACGATATGAACAATTATAAAATATTACTCGCGAACGTATAAATATTTATATTACATTGTAACACAAAAATCGTTGATAGTATTATCTTAATACGAATATACGTGATTTGAGATTGTTTGAGTAACAAATATATTTTGTATAAAATTTACACATTAGGTGTTTCATTTAGATTTATATGAACGTATGCAAGGACACGTATGATACTTGTGGTATGAAATGGTTTATACAAGATAAATACGATTGAAATGATTTTTAAACTTAAGTATTTTGTATAAACATACGTATATACACACACACACACACATATATATATATATATATATATATATCTAATTGATATGACGCTAAATGATATTAAAACGAATGTTTAAACGAACGAAACAACGTTTGATACGACTATATTTTTATAGATATAAACGTACCATATAAACAAATAAAAATACTTATATAAATACATACTCCTATAGGAATATTCACATTTTATATGAGAATCAAACGATTATTATATAACACAATGTTAGTTTAGAAAATAAATACATGTATATTCACATGCTCAAATATATATGTATATATGTATCGTTAAGACCTTTGGATTTATGACACGAACGTTTGTAAACTTAAACAATTGTTTTTGATAAATACTTAAACCTCGACATATATACTCAACATATATATATATGAACTTGGACCAAATACTTCGTCACATATATATATAATTGTAATTATATATAAATATAAAGTCATAAATGTTATTTTTCATATTATATAATACGACGATCATTACAATCACATATACAAGTATACGTAATAATATTAAGATGATACATGTATCTTTTGAATGTATATAAATACGTATAATTAATATATTATTATTAATTATACGTGCGCTTAACTATATACGTTCGTATACACGACAAAGTAATATTTTGAAATATAACGATTGAAACATATTCGAGTTGAGAAACCCGACTCTAATTAAACATCTAATATTACCGAATGTTAAACCAACATTGTATACCGAATCGGTAACACAGTTAAGGATCAACAGAACTCGACCGCACACGTGATAACTCGACATGACTTTAGACCTACTTTATAATATTAGGTCTAGTCCATAATTCTCATTAACTACCTACAGGGATTGTATGACTCGAATAGGACATAGACCCGCTACTACCGTATTACGTAGACTTTGGTTCCCGTTATACGAAGGATATCATCATTCCTAACAAATTACCAGTTGAGTTCACTGCCCCCTTTTAACTTTTTAAATGTTTTAGAAACATCGGGGGAGAAACATACTTGCTTAACACCTTTGATACATTTGAAAACATCATTACTTGAATCATTCGAGGAAACATGAAACATATTTACTTTACACGTTTGAAAACATGAAAACACACTTACAAACATTTTCATATGGTAACAAGAGAACAAGACCCGACCTTATGTTTGCATGAGTTAACGAACATAGAGCTCGCTAAAAGTCCCCTACGTGAACATTTTTATAACCGTTAGCTATAGTTTTAGCCTGGGACTCTATGTATAGTACTATTGGGATTGACACCCCCGGTCATGGTTCGATCGGTTTTGGTCGAGTAGCCGCATAGTGTTCAAACGTGTGCTCGGGAGGTAGGAGCTGGGGGCAAAATACTTGTGTCATGGTTTGGTTATGCCTCATGTATGAACATGTTATTTGTATACCTAGCTAGTCTACAAATGGGTCAACATTACTTGCTCTGTTTATCATATACACATGAAACCGCTACTCATTTTGGCTATCGATCTTCTTATTAAAAAGGGCTTAACATGGGGTATAAACTCATTTACATGTTTTCATTGGGGAAAACGACTCATTTTATGACTATTGAGTCATCATATGTTCCATTGGGGAAAAAGGTTCCATAATAAGCCCATGAACACATTTTCAAGGTTTTCAAGAAAACGGTTTCATATTATGGCAATGCACACCTTTTCAATATTTTCACTTTATGACTCTGATGCCATCACATGTTTTCGAGGAAAACGGTTTTATATTATGGCCATATACACGATATCAATGTTTTCAAGGAAAACTGCTTTACATTGAGACAACTAAACCTTTGAACTCACCAACCTTTGTGTTGACATTTCTTAAGTATGTTTTTCAGGTAACACATAGCTATGGCACGGTTGGAATATGTTAGCCACTTGGATTAAACCCTAGAAGCCAAAGAAGAGTGAATGTCAAACCTTAAGACGGCTTGACCTATATGGTTCTAGGACAATGTACTAGCTTATTTTAGTTCTTGTAATAGTGTTCAATATTTTAGAAGTCTTCATTTAGCTTCCGCTGTTGTGTAATTTTACCAATCGTTGCAACCTTAATTTATTTATTAAGTAAATGAATTTGGGGGTGTGACATTTACCCACAATAACACTATAAATACAATTCAATATCAATTATTTTACACACATAAAAATTTTACTCCACTCTCAAACTCACAAGAATTCTCTCCACTCTTTACTCACAAAAATGAACTTTTGGACAGAAGACGAGGAGTACGCCTTGCCCTTGCGATGGTACACGTTAGGGCCGAGATTACAAGTGATGAGTTATCATATCCTAATTTATTATGGGATCGCGTTAAAGATAGATTCTACGAGGAAATGGATGGTGATGCGCTACATACAAAGGCTCAAATAATGTCAAAGTGGCGTAGTATATCGGTAGTGGTTGAGAGGTTTCACACAATCTACAGAAGACGTATGGATGCCTTGGAAGATCCAAATAATGATCAGAATGTTGTCGAAGAATCTTGTGCTGAATATGCACGAGTTCATGGAAAGTCGTTTGGTAAGTTAGCAATTTGGGAGCTTTTAATCGACAATTAATTTTGTATTGTTTTAAAGTTATGTATCGAAATTCACCATTGTGTAATGTTTTAAGTTAATAAATTAAGTTGTTTGCAAATATTAATAAATATATATAATACTCACTTAAAAACAACTAACAAATAATATTAACTAGTGGGAACCAGCGCGTTGCGATGGAGTCAACAATTTCTGCAAGTTTTATGTTAGGTTATGAATCACTTAAAATAACTAGGGGTTTCGCGTTGGGTTAGTTATGCTATGTCGGAAAATGATGCAAGATATCAGGTAACATTAGATAACTTCTGATTATATTTGGGTATTATTATTATAATTATTATTGTTGCCCTACCCGACCCGACTAATATGTATTATTAAATACCAAACATATTATTAAAAAAATGAATAAATGAAATTTGAAATTAAAATATTAAATTTAACTAATTAATTATCCGAACCCTTTTTTACTCGAACCAAAATAACACTAACTCTGTTACTTTTTTTATGTTAAGTGTAAGGGTATTTTAGTACTTTTGCACCTCATGGGTTGTTTATATAAATTATAAAATTATTTTTTTATAATATTTAAGATGCAATTTATGTAATTACTGAAGTTAACAAAACCCAACCCACAATCTTAATTTTTTTTTTAAATGAGTTTTTTTTTATTTTTTTTTTAAATGTTAGGATTTAATTGTATAGATGAAGTTAAATGACTAATTGAATGTTGGGCTTTAATTGTTAGATGAGTTAAACGGTAATTGAATGTTGGGCTTTAATTGTAAAGATGGTTAAATGGTAATTCAACACATTTTATGCATTGGTAAGATTTACCCTATGCATAATAATTTGTGTTAGGTGTCTTAAAATTTTAGGTAAATTACAATGATATCCTTTCAATATGTATTATATAATAGTATAGATAATGCACACTAAAATAAATAAAACGGGTTCAGACCCAGGCTTGCACTACTCATTGTTTGAAACCTTCGTCTCGTCATACAACTTGCAGTACTTGTCTAAGTGTTTCCGCAAGGTTGAGTTTGAATGTTTATTTGTAATAATGATGAATTGATTTGGTAAAATGTTTATTTATGTAATTTTCCAAAGAAAATAGACTAAATATGGAAAGATTAAATGAAGGATGTAAATGTGGGTTTGGGGAAAAAACCTTGTGAGATGGAATGTAGTGATGCCAAGTGTTAATATATTTAGTCTTTTATTAGAAGAGGGATTATTTAATTAGTAAAATATGACTCATATTTGATTTTAAGCGCACCGAGAGGAGGTAATTGACCCCTACATATTAGAAGGGAGGGTGTCATACGGCTCATCCCTTTATCGTTGTTCCTTATTGATGGATGGGGCGGTGTTACCGCTCCTACCGTCGTGCCACATGCCCACATCACCAGGACTCTTTGTATTAATGATTGTTCGTTATTAGTCGAATGATCATAAACGAAATCACATCAAACGGTTCACAAACGATGCGCACCAAAACGTTCGTTCATTTGTAGACCTAAAAATCGGTCATTTGCCAAGAACTCTCATTCTCTCTTTTCCACATATGCATTCTTTGACCCAAAACCCACCCGTTAAAGATTAGTATCACATATATTCACACACACATATAAAATATATTGTTGAATTTAATACTATTAATTAATTGTTGAAATAAAACACATCACGTAACAAAAAAAACTTGACCAAAAACGAAAAAGACCGAAACTTGATCAAATACATGATGTTCCACGGACACGAACCCAGTGCACGCATACGAGTCCGTCATTCCCGTTTGAAAGTCCGCTCAAGTAACTCTCGCAGTTTGGTAACGTGTAACATCTTCTCTCGAAGATATTCCAACTCCTCGTTACAATAAGTGATCCACTCATCGATATGTGGATAGAAACGATCAATAATTGCATTGATACATGGATAACGCGCACGAAACTCCTCTACGGTCATACGAGGACGAGCACAGCGATGTCGACGACGGCGATGGTTGAAACTAATATCCATCCACAAGACATTTGTGATAGATCCTAATACTAGAAACTCTATCAATATCTGGTTAACTAATAATTTTGGAAGAGGAATTTTTATGAAGAATGAATATAACTTTTGAGATGAACACATAGTAATAAAGGTTGTATCATCTAGATATCGAATCCTTTTGACTAATGATAAAAGGACTCTATGAAAGAATGAACTTATGAAGGCGGTTCCCTAAAGGGCTAGGCTCTCACCTGAGTAACCTAGATGAGTCGGCGATCCAAAGCTCTCAGCACGTAAAAACTGCTACTATGAAGAATAAACCACCACCTTGTTAATTGAGCTTGTGATAGGAAATGCTCACCCGCCAAGGATATTAGACTTCCAAAGATGATCGTGATACAGACAACACTAACACCTTAAGCACACCTTAACCAAACACCTTATGCATTAGAACCTCCAAGACATATCCAAGAAGAGCAGCACTCACCAGAGATGTCTACTAAACATAGAGTGCATAAGGAAAACTCTAACAAAGTCTTAATCCTTTGTAATCAGAATTAATAATTTAGCAGTACTTTTACCCTTAACCAAAATAATCTAGACCTACCTTGATCTCGCCAGAATAGCAAGACCTAGACTATAAACTGAAGATTATAACCTAAGAATGTTGAATAATAATTCCAAAGAACAGGCCCATACTTTAGAACCAAACTAACATCAAGATCAAAGATGAATTAGATAATTGCAAAAAAAAAAAACATATGCAAAATAAGATTTTGAATTATGATTAATCAAACCAGCAAAGCTTCATAATAACAATCAAACTAGTAATTATTCTTAGTCAAAATTCGTCGTAATCTAGATGACATGAAGAAGTTTAGCTACTCATATTGTTTAAGAAGAAAACAAACAAATAAAAAACATCATCAAAGATATAAAAAAAAAGAGTAGTAGAATCGAATATAGGTTCCAGTTTCCAAGTCTTTTCCTAGAGAATGATCACTACTCCGAATCTTCAATCCTTGCCTTCCTCCTCTCCAAAGTTGATTATACTTAGGTAAAACTCAGTAAAAACTAATGTTTTCCGGATGTGTTGCAAATATCAGATGATCTCTAACTTTGGCCTTCCAAGGCTTTATATAGACATCGATTAGGGATTCTGTGTCGACCTCCACACGGTCGATACAACCATACGGCCGTATGGTCTGCAAAACTGGCTACTGACTCGGACTTGGGCAATCGTACGGCTCGTACAGAATAATACTGTAGTACACTGTCTCTTTTCTTCCAAGTCCACAGTCTTCGATTTCTACTAGTTTCTCCTCCTAATTTCTTCATGTTTACCAAGTAGACCTTGAATTCACCAATAATGCAATTTAGAACATAACCTAATGATTCACAGTAAAATCGTTTATAATTTGGGATTAATTTTTAATAAAAAGATGTGTAATTTATAGCATATTAGTGAATATATCTTCAGTAGTTCAATGTAATTAATATAGAGTTAAAGTTAATTTTTCATTCGTATGGTTTGGTTAAAATTACCACTTTAATTCAAAAAGTTTTTATTTATTTGTGAGATATTGGGGTTTCCTATTTTTACGATGTTATTCCATATCACTAACACCGTTAGTACTCTATTTTGAACTTATTATAAATTAATCAAAATACCCTTACAAGCAAATAGAAAAAATAAAACAACACTATTAGACCCCCCCCCCCCCTTTTTCTCGCCATGGATCTCTGACAATAAACTCCGGTGACATCTAAATTATTTGGTGAAGTCGTTTGACTCGTGAAAAAACCTACTTAACCTAATTAGTAAGGGTAAGCAAAGGTATCTTATCCATAGGGAGTCTATGGTCAGTGTTGAATCCAAGTTGGTTTGTTCAACTACTCCTAGATTAAACTACCCTTAGAAATTGATTGATTGATGAAAAGATTCAAACATGATTTGAGAAAAGTGTAAACTAAAATTGAAACTTGATTTGTAAACAGTAATATAAAGATGATCACACCTAGGTTTCAGATTTAGAAGCACGATGTATAACCTAGTTTAATTATCAACTAATAGTTACATAGACATAACTATGATTATATGTATTGAAGGATAATATAAAAGACTAAGAAATGTGACGATGTCGACCTAAAAATATGTTGGGGTTTCATGCAAGGGTTTCAAAACTCTTTTAAAACGCGTAGCGGAAAAACAAGCACGAACCGATCTAGGCCAAAACCCTAGATCGCCCACCATGAGTCCAGATGCAAACCAAATATTCAATTAACAACCATAGGGGGTTTAGGGTTATACCTTTCGCGAGTAGGAGACGACAACTAAGTTGAAACACCACGTGACAGCAACATGGTCGCTAGATCCGGCTACACGAACAAAACCCGTAACTCTAATCCACCCGTACAAACCCGGATCTCTATCCGGTTTGTCTCCAAATCACCCGAACCAAAACGAATCTCTATTCGTTTCTCTCCAGCCAAACGGTATCACCACCGACGGAAACAATGACTATTACACGTAAAGGTGGCGAAGGTATACGATGGCTCTCGGCGTCTCACGGCGGTTCACGCTGATTGCGCAAGATGACGGTGCAAGACGGTGATTGGTCGGTGAAGGGAGACGAACGGCGATGGCGGTCGATGGGCGACGGATGACGGACAACGGCGGGCTAGGTGGTGGCGGCAGCGTAGTGAGGAGAGGAGAAAAAAGGATTAGGGTTTTTAGGTTTAACTCCAAGTTATTGTCCTTATCTCCTTTCCCTACTAAATTGTATTTATAGACAAACAGAAACTAAATCACCAAGTTAGGGTTTAATTTTACACAAATTACCTTTTAATCCTTATGATTATCATATAATTACTAATAACCAAACACTTTGGTTAATTACATAAAAGGCCCATATAAATACATTTTTAATTAACTTTTATAATTAATTATATATGCATGTAACTTAATTATTCCGTAACTCCAAATTACGAGATCAGTTAATTTAGTCGTTTGTAATTCTGAATTACATCCTCCTTTCTAGCCACTGATTATCCAGGATAATCTAGATGATTATTTTATAAAAAATCATCTTGCTATATATTGTATTCATGTAAGGTTCGTTTAACTCTTTAAACATCCTTTTAATACATTGTTGTTCGCGGTGTAAGTCTTTAGATCTTATCTTGGTGGCCGTGTTGTCAACTGTTGTTACTCGGGCATATGAGTCTAACAGACTCCCCCTTGCGTGAGTCTCGATCATTGTCATCACATGCAGTGGTGGATGTATTGCTATATCTCACTGCCCCACTAAGATACGACATTTTATAAAACCGTTTACTATTCCCGAGTAGTCTAAGTACCCTTACTTAACTATTCGTAATAGTCATGATAACCTATCAATTATTCTTTCTGTAATGGACATCTACCGAACATGAGACATGGATCAAATCATCATTCTTATATAGTGTTCGATTATTCTCCTTCTCGATCCAGAATCAAAGTGGTCTATCAAACTCTCAGTTTCGGCATGGACATGCACATATACTAGTTTGAATCAACGAGGGCGCCAGAGATGTCTCCTACTTACTTGTATAAGAGAACAAAATTCCATATTGACTACATACAACTATCACTAAACTTCTGATGTACTACCAATTATAATCCTTATTACTGCCGGGTCAAAGAACAGCGTTAGATTATGTCAAAAAGCAATCTTCCGTTGAATCAAGTTCTAGTGTGTATCTCAGGTCAGAGGACACAGTAACAATATCATTTTAAAATCTACTTATGAAAATTATCTGTGAACTAGTTTGAAGTGAGTTACTTCCCATATCCATTCTCTAATGAATATCTGTGAATTTGATCTCCAACTGTAACACCCCAAAAATAATGACAATAATAATAACGGGTTTTAGTACGCAACGAATGGAACGAAACGAGGCTCGTTGGGCCGGGCCGAGGTGGGTTGCGCAAATGGGCTAAAGGGAGGAAAGTGTTAGCCTAATTATCATATACAAGTTTAACAGGTCACAAATATAATTAGTGTAAAGTTATGTTTGTGTCTAGTATGTATTTATTAATAGTTTAAGAGGTCATTGTGAACACATTGAAAGTTAGAAACTGTATGGGCTTGAAAGGATGCGATCGTAGGTTTAGGATCATGTCGTTTCATAGCATTCGTATGTGTGTGTGTGTGTGTATATATATATATATATATATATATATATATATATATATATATATATATGGTACGATGAAACAATTGTAAGTTGTTGGTTCTTGGAATCAATCGTATGTTGGTTTAGGGTTAAATCCCATCTTCTTGTTTCTTAATTGGAATGGCTTGATTGAATGAATCCCTGGGATGCTACAATGGTATCAGAGCCCATGGTTGATCGAATAAAAAACGAAGAATGGTGTACAGGGAAGAAGAAGAAGAAGGTGATTATTGTTTTGGTTTGATGAAGACATCAAAGATAGAATGGAAGGACGATTATTTCAATTTCTATATTTGATTGTTGCTTTTACCATAAAAGGGAAACAGAAATATGTTTATGTTCGGGAAAGGCAACAGGAAAGAAAAAAACCCAAATTGATTGCTTTTGGTGTTCGGTTTTTGTGCATGATTCAAGAAAACAGAAATCAAAAGCTTTCTGTTCTTATTCGGCAGACACGGAAAGAAGAAACAGGAACATCAATTTTGACTTTTTGGTGTTGTTTGACTTTTGGTATTATTTTGGTTTTGCGCAAGGAAGACAGAAGCAAAAAAAACAGGCGAGTTGTTCGCTGATGTTGATTCATCGGTCAGGATCAGGAACACCAAGAAGATACCAAAGCAAGAATACAAATCGGGTATGTTATTTTGTCTATTTAGCAAGTATGATTTGGTGTTGGTATGGACCGAACAAAAGGAACAGAAACAGAAAGGATGTGTTTGTCGCTGACTGCATCAGAAGGAAGAAAAGATGTATATGAAATTTTTGTTATGGGTCCATTGTTGTGATTCACATGGTTTCATTCTGAAAGAAAGTAAGCATGAAAGCAAGTCAAGCAAGAAATTTGTATGTTGTTGTGACTGAAACCAAGATCATAACATTCGGTATGTTGGGATGTCTCCGATCAAGAAAGGATTGTAAGTATGGTTTAGCCAGTTACAAATGGAAGGAGGCAAAGCAAGAGAAAGAAAGATTGGATTCAATATGTGAATCCATGGAAAAGAAAGAAAAATATGCAAGTGCAAGCATGAAAGAAGATGGAAAGAAAAATTCAACAAAACTTGAGATAAAGCAAGCAAGAAAGCAAGAGCAAGAGCAAGAGCAAGATCAAGTCATAGAGGTTTTAAAGCGAGCAAGAAGACTTGTATGGTACGAGCAAAGTAAGCAAGAATCTGGTTAGCAAGTGGGTCCGAACCTGATTAGCAAGTGGGTCAAAACCTAGTTAGCAAGTGGGTCAGGAGAACTGGTTAGCAAATGGGCTAGAAGCAAGTACCAAGCAAGAACCGAAACCTTTGTGGTTAGGTCAAGCAAGTAAGAAGCAAGCAAGGAGCAAGTAAGAAAGATTTCACGTGTTGTTGCATTTTCGTTCAAGAAGGAAGAAGTTCAAGTTGAAGACTTAAACTTCGATTAACAATTATGGGGTGATAGTTAGCCTAATTATCGTATCCAAGTTTAACGGGTTACAAATGTAATTAGTGTAACGTTATGTTTGTGTATAGTATGTATTTATTAATAGTTTAAGGGGTCATTGTGTACACATTGAAAGTTAGAAACAGTATGGGCTTGAAAGGATGCGATCGTAGGTTTAGGATCATGTCGTTTCATAGCATTCGTATGTATGTATATATAGGGTACGATGAAAGAATTATAAGTTGTTGGTTCTTGGAATCAATCGTATGTTGGTTTAGGGTTAAATCCCATCTTCTTGTTTCTTGATTGGAATGGCTTGATTGGATGAATCCCTGGGATGCTACAGAAAGCCCTCTCCCTTAAATACCCTAGGCTAGCCATCTCTCTCTCATTTCACAATCCTAGAGAGAGAAACCGTAGAGAGAGAAAGTGTCTGTTTGGCTCAAGATCTCACCAGCTCGTGTCTCCATTGCTCGTGAGAAGAACCTCCGAATCAGAAGCTCGTTTCAGGTAACGGTTCGTCCTAAATCTTAGTTTTGATTCGTTTTGGGTTTTCGGGTTTCGGGTAAAAAGTCGACATTTTTACGTGTAAAACTTAGAGATAATTATAGATCTAGCTTCTGGAATGAAAAGCAAACGTTTTGAACGTAAAAAGATCGGATCTTAATGACTTTTGGACTGCATGCAAGAACTTAGGGTTCTTAGGAAGAAGTAAGTAAGTTCGCCTGGAACTGATATGGCGAACTTATTAGTTTCGCCAGATATGGGGGTGGCGAACTTGTTAGATTCGCCTGGGGTGGTGGGAGCGAACTTGTGGCAGCGAACCTGCTAAGTTTACTAACTATCACCTGGTGAACCTAAGGCAAGCGAACCTAGTAAGTTCGCTGGGTCATGTTCGCTTGTCCCTATAAAGCGAACTTAGCCTAAGTTCGCCTAAGCCAGAAATAGTAAACCGTTAGAGTCGGGATTGGTCTGATGTTTATTAAACTAATCAATTCAGATCGTGTGTGACGCCTGTTGGAATTTTTTTAGGACATTCGAGGTTAGCTTATCAGGTGATTTCTAGAGCCCTTCTTTTAATGCTTTAAACAATGTTTTGGGCTGGTGTGCATACTTACGAAATGATATTTACAAAAGATGTTTTGGAAAGTGAAATTTGAAATGGGTTTACAAAAATTTTTTGCCAATGAAGTTTATGAAGTGTTTACCAATGAAATGTTATTTATTAAAACGTACGAATGCTTTAACTGAAGTGATAAAAGAAGTAACGTTTTTTATGAAAGTCACGAAATAAACGAATTTGCCATGATTCCTTCGGGAATCGAAGTATGTATGTTATGTATGGGCCATACCCTTATAGGGGCCTTTGTGGCTGGCCAACGGTTGTATAACTGGGGGAAAGGGGTGACGATAGTCATCAAGGGGATTACCGTGATCCTTGAAGTTTGGTACTAGTGCTCTGTCGGGTACGGTGCTTGAAGTTTGGTACGTGCTATCCTTTTCGACATCGTGCTTGAAGTTTGGTACGTGTGCTTTACGAAGCACCGTGCTTGAAGTTGGAACTGACAGTTAAGAGAAGGCGCAGATTCGATTTATTTTTTACTTAAGTTTACGATTATGTTTATGTTATGTTATTGCATGTTGACGTACGCTTTTATTAAATGAAGTTTGAATGTTACGTTTTGGCAAAATATTTGAAGTTAATGTTTTACGTAAAGCTAGAATTCACAAGCGTAGCTGACTTTTAGTATGCACATTCAGATTAAGTACAGGCATGGACGTTCGATGTAGATGCTTGGCAAGTTAGAAGAGTTACCTGGCTAATCATGAAGCTTGGCATCCCGTTTATGTTTACGTTATTGTAGGTCCCTTAGGTGTAACACCTGCCACAAAAATGTCCAAGAAATGCTAAGGTTAGAACCTATAAGGACTTGTGTATCTAAAATACCAAAGTCTAGGGTTAAGAATGAAAATTCTGAAAATACACAGATATCGGACCGACATCCCCTTTCATATCGGTCCGAAGAGAAACATGGTCAGATATCAGACCGATATCCATTCTCATAACGGTCCACAATGAAACGTTGAAACGGTTATCGGGCCGACATCATTGCATAACGGTCTGACAACCTCCTCTCAGCCGCATTTTGTGGTGTTGACACGTGTCCGATGACTCAACCCTAATGATGGGACATGGGTCTGGATATCGGACAGACATGGTCCACATATCGGTATGATATGGTCACAAATATGATCAGTCTAATCAGATTAAGACATCTAGGGCTGACGTGTGTATAAAGGATGTCGGACCGACATCCCTATGCATATCGGTCCGACATGGACCCGAATCGCAGCTTATAAATAGTTGGACAAGTTCGATCGATTTTCTCATCCCAAACACGAATTCTAATCTCAAATCTTGTTCCAGGTGATCCCTAAGATGGTCCCGACGATCCCGGTCCAACTCCCACTCATCATAGTGCCCGGTTTAAGAAGAAAAGCTCGTATAAGTGCCGATACGCTAGAGAAATCAAGTTAAGAAACTAGTCTATAAACTTTTGACTTAGAGGCTCGTTCCTATAACCAAGGTGAATACTTTATCTATTTCAAAACGTGTGTCAAACATTTACGTTTACGAAAATGGCCAAATAAGGTTAATGGAGTAATGCTCAACGTTCTTCTACGAATAAAGCATTCAGGCCATAGGTATGCGTAAAACTTGCAAGGGATACACGGGTCTCGGGTGAAATTCTCGGATTGTGGCTGGTGCTTGTCTTATAACAACTTCGGAGGCAAACCTGTACCTTGTTATAGGACATGACGCCAGTGTATATTGTGGTGCGATTGAATAGGACGGGCCTGCTGAATGTGTGGATTGAACATAAAGTTGTGATTATGAACTAATGCTTGTTTGTGCCAAAATAATTTTAATGTCAAGATAATTGTATTCACCGGCATTCACGCTGACGTTTTATTTTGAAAATCTTTTCAAGTAATGAATAAAATGTGAAAGAAAAGGGAGATGGGCAGATATAAGATCTGACCCGAGGGACTATGAATGGATAAAATGCATGTTGGAATCTCAGGCCTCATGTATAGATAATCCTGAAAAGAGGAGATATGACCGAGGAACTGATCAACCTCAGATAGTACTATTTCCCATGGCTTGAACTTGTTCATGAGAGACAAGAGATGTATTTGGTTTCAAAATCTGTTTTGTAATCAAATGAAAAAGGGTATTTAAATCCCAATGTTTATGAAAGTAAATACAAGACTATTGTTTTCCAACTGTGTTTTGATATTTACAAATTACAACCCTTGTGGTTGAAAGAATGTTGAACCGACCTTTTGAAAAGACTTCCGTTGTATTTATAAAAACTCTAAAATCAAAGCAGATACCAATCGAGCTTGCACACGTCTAGGTGGTGCCTGAGGCGGGGTGTGACAGGTTGGTATCAGAGCCACAGGTTTTAGCGAATTAGATACTTGGATCTAGTGTCTAACTTCAACCATGAAATTACTTACTATAAGATAAGAAAACAAGGTAACCTTCTGACCGGTATGTAGTTATCTGACAAACGGAATATTCTGTCTAAGGAAAGAGCGGTGTATAAATCTCTCCTAGACCCGTCGCTCTTACCTGGGAACGTCTCTATTGGAGGTACTACTCTGGTAAGATAACCATCCTTGTAGAGCTTTAGTTAAAATAAGGATACTTGCCTTAGTATCTAAGATAAGTACTAATACTTCAAGATTGCAGATGTCTGGAGATAATTCCCTTCCTGTCTATTATGACCCCAATCATCCAATTAAACAAGTATCCCCTGAATACCATCCACTGGGTTCACAAATGAATCCTATATCATCACCCTAATAGAACAATGATCCATTTGCCATTCTTCCAGATAACCCTATTCCTGAATACCATCCCTAGTCCCATGATACTTCAAGCCAATGTATGGATGTTGGATCAGATTTCAGCAATTGGAATACTGCTGCAGCTGAATCTAGTCATACTCAGCAGAACATATCAGTAGAAGAAGATCCATCTGAAGAATCTCATCATTATGAACCCGCTTCTGAAAATCCCGAAGATTATCCATTCTTTAATAATACTTCAGGAAATTCTGATCATCAATCTTATAATTCTGAATCCCCAGTCCTATATGATCCTTACATGTTTCCTGAACCAGTTTACCATTGTCCTTTCGAAACTTATTTCCAAGCTCCTCCAGGATACCAAAATGCTTATAACGATATTATGGTTGGACTTCGTGAACCTCCACCAAAATACGGTTATGAGCATAGTATGCCTTCTTCTCCTATTGAATGCATAGATTGTTCATTATGCCAAACGGATGAAGTGACACGGGAGAAAATCGTGGACAAGGAAAGAACCAAATTTTATGGACAACAGGTCTATGAATATGGAGAAAGCCTAATGACCCTTGGAGAAGAGCTGATGAAAGATTAAAATCTATATTGTATTTTGTTTCTTTGTAATATATTTTTATAATAAATCTCGTTTTGTTCATTTTGTTACAGAATGGTTGGAAAGGGCAAAGGTCCTAGCTTTCTTCGTAAATTTGCGCCAGCTAATTATTTCGAACGTAAAACGAATGAAACTACAATAAAAAGTAATGAGGAAACTGAAAGTTCAACTTTCAGAAGCCTCGAAGAAAATAGGAAACCCAAATGTTCCATGTAATCCTTCTGTAAGTTTTCATTCTACTCCTGCTGGAAGCTATAATATCACTCCAATCTACTCACATAATTTTCATGAAGGATATGCGGAAATGCCTTATGAAAATAAATGTGATTCTAAAGAAGAAGAATGAGCTGATTCTAATAAACTCTACATTCCATACTATGAGACTGTTCCTTTCCCTACTCCTCATATAAATGAGAATGCATCAGAAAATGAAAGGGAACGAATGTTGTTGAATCGAATAGCTAAACTTGAACAAGAAAAAGCTAAAGTTGAAGCCAGGAATGCTTTGTTAGTTCAAGCTCTTGAAGAAAAGAATTTTAGAAATTTTAGAAACAATGATCTTTATATGTACTTTTTCTTGTATATATGTATTTCATCAATAAAAAGTTTTGTTTTTGATTCCCGTCTTATTTCTGTTATAGCATGTCTAAACAAACCCCCCTTCTTACAATACAAGAGGAAAGACGAAATAAGAAGTGATTGAAAATGCTGCTGAAATCCCTGATTCTCGTAAAAAACTGCAGAAATTAATTGCAGAAGGAATCAAGGATTCCCTTCCAATAATCTTTACCGAAATGGAAAAGAGACGAGCAGATAAACTATCTATTCAACCGTCAATTCCAAAATCTATTCATTCTCAACCTTTGACTCAACATACCCGAACAATTACTCAATCTAAGCCTATTACTCTTAATGTCACACCCCAACCGACGGCGGAATACGTCGGGACGGGACATGTAGACTGTTCATAAGCACATGATCAAGCTAAAGTTTCATATATTAAATTAACTCAAATTCCATAACATTTGTTCAAACAAACACAATCAAACATACATAGAAAATAAAATACATCAACAAGGTTTCATTGTTCATTTAACTAGGTCCTTAATTCCTATGTGTAACATCTTGAATATGAACTCAAAGATTTGCACCTGAAACATGATGAAAACAAGGTCAACTAAAAATAGTTGGTGAGCATACATAGGTTTTGACACCACAAGTAATATCAAGAGTTTGTATACAATTCATATGAAACATGGTTTAATAAGGAAATTATGGAGAACCACTATAGTTTAAACTGGGGCGCACAATCAAACCTTGTGACCGATAGGCATAACACAAATGTTACCCTTAAGTGTTTTCAGCAACAGTCACCCTAACCGGGTGGGTTGGTCAGACACAATAGATCTATCATTGTTACCGTCGGTTTGTATAGAGTTAATGATTACACGTGTATGTATGTAATGTAAAATGTAGGTTTAAACTCATAGTGTTCAAGCACAAAGCACAAATTGCACACATGTTCATGAATGTAGATTTGTATAATGTAATTGCAAATAGTTTTCAATGAATCATGTTCCACCCCAGAGTATGTAAAAATGAAAAAGGGGCTATGTAAACTCACCTTGAAATGTGTAGCTTGATGAAAATATAAATATGTTGTTGTTGCACGAGTGTTCTAGTTAACCACGAGATTAACCTATGTTTTGACGAAGTATAATGGATCAATAATTTATACAAATTTAAATTATTGAAACGATTAAAAGGAATAGGAACGGAATGATTTGGAACTTTCGGGTTTGGAACGGATGAACGGACGAAAGAATATTAAGGATTTGATTTATTAAAATAACAATTTGAATGTATAAATCAAGTTACAAGATAATACTGTTTTATAAATTTCTTATTTATAAAGGGAAAACTTGGGGTTAAATATATTAATTTCCAATTAAATGTCCTAACAAGACAATGTGAAAACAATAAATATTATTTGCTAATTTAATATAATAAGTATCTTATCAAAACAATTAGGTCAAAATAGTTATCATGATGGAATATCATAATATATATATATATATATATATATATAGATCTATATATATATATATATATATTATTTGAAATAATAAATTAATTATTCGAATTATTATTTATCAAATTATTAAAAGTATCATGATGTTTGTGAAGATAGTAATAATAATATGATTATGAAACCTCATGATATTAGTAACATTATTAAATTATTACTACTATTCATTATAGATCACGTTGTTTTAACGATTTAGGTTTAATATAATTATATAACCTTTTAGTTTAATAATTGTCATGTCGTTACAACTTCGATATATTTCTACAGTTTTAAAATTACATGTATATAAAATAGAGTTTATATTAACATAACAGTGTTCGTCGTGTTTTAGAAATATATATTAGCGCCAAAATAATTCACGCGTTGAAACGAAAATGCTCATATACCATTTGGGATAATCAAAACGTTTATTATCAAAAAGGTAGGGCTAGTTTAAATTAGTCTTTCTTATAATGTATCTGTAAATATATATATATATATATATATATATATATATATATATATATAATATAATTACAAATAATTCACAAAAGCAATTAAATAACGAATTTAGATTCCCGATTATGAGGTAATGAAAATCCAATCCGTACACATAAGTTGTTTGAAATTCCGTAACTTTAAATTGTCAAATTTGAATTTCCAACGTACTCAAATGTCTTTCTAGAATATCGAGCGTGTTGGCAAATTCCATTTGGTCGGAAACGCAGTTTTCGGTGGCTCAAAATCTCATTCCGAGGTAGCTCCAAGCGATGAAGTGGGGCTGTGGTTCGAGGGTTTTTTTTTCTTTGGGTGGTTTAAGAGTTAACGAAAAAAAAGTGAGAGGTCACAATTATTTGACAAATGATTGGATTTAAGTTGCAAAGAAAAGTAACATTAGAGACGATACAGTTGCCGACTTCAATTGTCCAACTCCTTAAATTTAGTTCTTTGTTTTTTTTTTATTTAAAATAAAGCTCATCACATTCCTAATAAATTCAGTTAACGTTTGTAATAATTTTTATATTAAACTTTTGTAATAAATTCAAAATTCAAAATTCAATTCAGTCATTTAAGGTCTTTTAGTATAATTTAATTCCATATCATTAAATTAAATTTAATCATAATTACAAGTTAAATTTCATAACTATTGAATTGTGAGAAACGATGACATTATATTTTCTCAAACATTCTAATTATTATTATTATATTTATTAATAGTTTTGAAAATTCGGGGTGTTACAACATTACCCTCCTTAAAAATAATTTCATCCTCGAAATTGCATAAAATTATACTTTGATTTAATTATTATAACAAAGTACACATACACACACATATATATAAATATACACATATATATATATATAAATATACATACATATGTTATATATGAAATAGAAAATAATATGCATAAAAGATTGAACTCTGAAGTGATACACATTGAAATAATAATTAATGTGACATATAGTGTTGAACAAGTATGGGATTGAAAATAGAAAGTTATTATTGCATGGAATGAAATAGAATAATACAAGAAAATCATGGATGTTACAGTATCCCTAAGTTGATGGGATTTCGTCCCGAAATTCAACTGATGGAGGGTACTGAAACAAGAAAGAGATGAGGTTACTTGAGATTTATTTGATTCTCATGTTCCCGAGTAAACTCTGGGTCACGTTTAGATACCCAACTAGCTTTGACTGTCGGTTTGAGGAGTACAACCAATAACAAGATTCAGGTTTGATACTCAAGGTCAGGCATTAATGATTTAGTGGGTTTAGAATTAAGGAGAAAACTGTCACATAATGTTTTCAATTCCAAAGATGGAATGCATCACTTGAAGTAAGAACGATGAGAATTGACGATTAAAACTTGTTTAGGATGTAGTCTAATATGTTCAAGATACGTTACTCGACAAGAGATTTCACAAACATTGATCAAGGTCAAAATAACATAAAACTTCACGTGACACGAACAACGCTACTTCTGACAATACGATAGGAACACTTATATATAGGAAGTACCAGCGGCGTATCCACCATGCCCTTATCATATCACATTAGTTTCGTTACTATATATCACGATAGGTTTTATGTCATAACACATGGCAGAATTCACTATGTTTTCCATGCGCTAACTTTTATAATTACGTGTGCACCCGTAATTACCCAAATCGTCGCATGGTCCGCATAGATCATCCCATTGTGTGTGGGTCAAGAGGGGACACAAAATCTCTTAATTCATAACTATTGTATTCACATATGTGTTGCTAACAAATAACTATGTCCGTAGATAATAAAATCAATCAAGGAATAAAAGAATAGCAATGTGGCATAACCCCATGGTTATCCTAGATAGATGGCATAATCCTCAAGATTACCCATAAAGTTTATAGCTCTCTCGTGTTTGAGCAAGAATACGTCAAACCCCGTGTAGTTCAAAGTTTATAGCTTCCTCGTGTTTGAACAAGAATACGTCAAACCCCGAGTAGCTCAAAGTTTATAGTTTCCTCGTGTTTGAAAAAGAATACGTCAAAACCCGAGTAGTTCAAAGTTTATAGCTTTCTCGTGTTTGAACAAAAATACGTCAAACCCCGAATAGTTCTTAGTTTATAGCTTCCTCATGTTTGAACAAGAATACGTCAAACCCCGAGTAGTTCTTAGTTTATAGCTTCCTCGTGTTTGAACAAGAAGTAGTTCTTATAGCAATCAAATTTAATGGGTAAAATGAATAATCATGCCTCATGTATAATCAATCAGGGCATTCTAAAATTTATTTTTCCTAACCTGTTTGCTTTGGCTATAGATAAAAATGTATTCATTGCAGATTGCTACTCGGAAGCAGACAAGACATGGAGATGGGCATGGAAGAAAGCCCCAACACAGGGTATATCATTAACACAGTTTAATCATTTGGAAATTTTGTTGTCACATGTTAGGTTGTCACAAGAAAAGGACGTGTGGGGATGGATGAAAGAGACGGAGACAGAGTTTTCAGTAAGCACAGTTAGGAAGGAGCTAGAAGATACCCGAGGAGCAGTTATATCAGGTCCTAAATTCAGATGGAATACATGGGCACCCCCAAAAGTTAGCATGTTCACTTGGAGAGCAATGGATGGACGCATAGTGACGAAAGATGCCCTGGCCATAAGAGGGTCGGATAATTTAGACAGGACTTGTCTAAATTGTGGAATTTTCCAAGAAGACGCAGATCATTTGATAGTATCATACTTGTACGCAAAATCGATATGGTGGCAAATTTGGATATGGAGCAACCAACCTAGTCCGCCTATTCTCTATACTATCAAGGAAGTAATCAAGTATGTCGAAGAGCTACAAGTACCGAAGAAAAAGAAGAAACTGGTTCATGTTATCTCGCTAGCAACTATGTGGTGTCTATGGCTCAGTAGAAACAAAAGAATTTTTGACGAGAAACTTACGACGGATCAAAATTGTGTGGCGCAAATCAAAGAACCGGGTATGAACCGGAACCGGTTTAAGGGTAGATAGACCATACCCATATGGAACCGGGTAGGTTAGGGTACGAACCGGGTCGGTTCCGGTTCCGGGTAGGAACCGGTTCCGACCGTTGCCAAATGGCTATAACCCATTTTTCACCATTTTTTACTGTGACACCTGCAAAATCCCAGAATCTAAAACATAGTTGTTGTGATAACCCAACTAGGCCCAATAGAAAATTCAAGCCCACTTGAGGCCCAATAAGGATCCAAGCCCGTTAGAGGTCCAGTTTACACAATTCGAACATTATACTAGCCGCGATCCTGAGAATTTAAGAAAAGATACAAAAAAAAAAACTGTTCAGATAAATATACACGTACTACGTTTATGTGAACATTAAACCACGTAAGAGGCTCGTAAAACTAATAATAATTGTACGACTGTTATCGATACATATTTCGATACGACAAGTATGATAAATAGTAATTTTAACATCGTTAGTAAAATAATATTCTATAAACTCGGAGCACGAAACGTTAAAAAGAACGAACTCGTTAAAAACACGGTACCGACGTGTACCGGTTCGAACACCATTTGGAACGTAAATTTCAAGATTTAGATACTTAAACTATATATAATAATAACGTTTCATGATTTTAAGAATTTTAAAATAGTAATTATGGAATTCTCATCGTGACGGACTCGAACGATTACGCATTTTCAGAAACCAGTCTTTTTATCTGAAAAACCCCTACTTCAAACACTAAGTATATAAACATCCTTAATCTCTCTCTACCTCATTTTTGCCTACACACATACAATTTTAGAGAGAGATGCGTGAGAGAGGGGAGGAGAGCCGGCTACCTTCCCGACGGCCTCCTCCGGCGAAAGCGGCGGTGGGGTTCAGCTGGAGCAGCAGCGGCGCGACGGCAGAGGCATGGCAGCGTTGACGCGGTTCCGGCGAGCAGGCAGCGAAGAGGGACGGCGGTGGCAGTGTAGATCCAGCCTCAAATGGTGGGTACGAGCCTAGAACTGAGCGGATCCGGCCAAAGGGGAGCGTTTTACCGACGGTCTTCGTTTTTCCAGCCAAGATCCGACGAGGACAATGATTCAAGATTGTTCTCTAGCAACTCACAACTTTTCCGGCCGAGATCCGGCCAAACACGTTTTTCCGGCGATGATTTCCGACTAAAGAAAATAGGGTTCCGACGGGTTTCATTTTCCGGTGAGCCCTTATTCCATTTTCCTTGTCATTCAAACTTAGATCTACAAACTTTTCACGCTAAATGTCTCTTTGGAATAATTCCGACGAACAGAGGCGTTTTCAGCTATGCCAGCGGGCCCCACTTGATTGGATCCGAGTTGTTTGTTGTTCTAAGGTCCCGATCTATGAAGTTTTGAGGTTAGTCTTGAGTTTAAGCATAACCTTTGGTGAACGGATTATTTTCCGTTCAGATCCGTAAATATATATTGTAGATTTAGCGTTTGTGGTGGCCGAGTTCCATTCCCGTGTATAAAACGTGTGTTTTTGGACAGGATACGACGCCCCGAGCCTTGGTCAACGAAAGTCAAACGTGGCCGATATGTGAAACGTGAGGTTTAGGACGTGTCGACTCGTAAACGGGGCTTCCGAAAGGTATAAAACGCGCATTAGAAATTATACTTAGTTACGCGAACATAAACGTGCGAGCGGTTGAGATCACATTGAGCTTAAAAGATTCATTAATGGTAAAAATAATAATAAATTAAATATTAACTTAATAGTTAATATTAACGAGCCGTAAACACGTATCTTTGACTAAAGAGTTCATCTCGACTAAAATATATAAATAATCTTAATCGAGGAAATAGGTGCGTAAATGTGTAATCGGTCAAACGAGAATCTCGAATTCGGCCAACAAACGATATGTACAATTATAAAATATTACTCGCGAACGTATAAATATTTATATTACATTGTAACACAAAAATCGTTGATGGTATTAGCTTAATACGAATATATGTGATTTGAGATTGTTTGAGTAACAAATATATTTTGTATAAAATTTACACATTAGGTGTTTCATTTAGATCTATATGAACGTATGCAAGGACACGTATGATACTTCTGGTATGAAATGGTTTATACAAGATAAATACGATTGAAATGATTTTTAAACTTAACTAGTTTGTATAAACATATGTATATACACACACACATATATATATCTAATTGATATGACGCTAAATGATATTAAAACGAATGTTTAAACGAACGAAACAACGTTTGATACGACTATATTTTTATAGATATAAACGTACCATATAAACAAATAAAAATACTTATATAAATACCTATAAATACATACTCCTATAGGAATATTCACATTTTATATGAGAATCAAACGATTATTATATAACACAATGTTAGTTTAGAAAATAAATACATGTATATTCACATGCTCAAATATATATGTATATATGTATCGTTAAGACCTTTGGATTTATGACACGAACGTTTATAAACTTAAACAATTGTTTTTGATAAATACATAAACCTCGACATATATACTCAACATATATATATATGAACTTGGACCAAATACTTCGTCACATATATATAATTGTAATTATATATAAATATAAAGTCATAAATGTTATTTTTCATATTATATAATACGACGATCATTATAATCACATATACATGTATACGTAATAATATTAAGATGATACATGTATCTTTTGCATAAACAGACTCGTGTGATTTCGAAATACCATATGGTACAAATATAAATCAAGGTTTTGAATGTATATAAATACGTATCATTAATATATTATTATTAATTATATGTGCGCTTAACTATATACGTTCGTATACACGACAAAGTAATATTTTGGAATATAACGATTGAAACATATTCGAGTTGAGAAACCCGACTCTAATTAAACATCTAATATTATCGAATGTTAAACCAACATTGTATACCGAATCGGTAACACAGTTAAGGATCAACAGAGCTCGACCGCACACGTGATAACTCGACATGAGTTTAGACCTACTTTATAATATTAGGTCTAGTCCATAATTCTCATTAACTACCTACAGGGATTGTATGACTCGAATAGGACATAGACCCGCTACTACCGTATTACGTAGACTTTGGTTCCCGTTATACGAAGGATATCATCATTCCTAACAAATTACCAGGTGAGTTCACTGCCCCCTTTTAACTTTTTAAATTTTTTAGAAACATCGGGGGAGAAACATACTTGCTTAACACCTTTGATACATTTGAAAACATCATTACTTGAATCATTCGAGGAAACATGAAACATATTTACTTTACACGTTTGAAAACATGAAAACACACTTACAAACATTTTCATACGGTAACAAAAGAACAAGACCCGACCTTATAGTTTTAGCCTGGGACTCTGTGGATAGTACTATTGGGATTGACACCCCTCGGTCATGGTTCGATCGGTTTTGGTCGAATGGCCGCATAGTGTTCAAACGTGTGCTCGGGAGGTACGAGCTTGGGGCAAAATACCTGTGTCATGGTTTGGTTATGCCTCATGTATGAACATATTATTTGTATACCTAGCTAGTCTACAAATGGATCAACATTACTTATTCTGTTTATCATATACACATGAAACCGCTACTCATTTTGGTTATCGATCTTCTCATTAAAAAGGGCTTAACATGGGGTATAAACTCATTCACATGTTTTCATTGGGGAAAACGACTCATTTTATGACTATTGAGTCATCATATGTTCCATTCGGGAAAAAGGTTCCATAATAAGCCCATGAACACATTTTCAAGGTTTTCAGGAAAACGGTTTCATATTATGGCTATGCACACTTTTTCAATATTTTCACTTTATGACTCTGATGTCATCACATGTTTCGAGGAAAACGGTTTTATATTATGGCCATATACACGATATCAATGTTTTCATGGAAAACTGCTTTATATTGAGACAACTAAACCTTTGAACTCACCAACCTTTGTGTTGACATTTCTTAAGTATGTTTTTCAGGTAACACATAGCTATGGCACGGTTGGAATAGGTTAGCCACTTGGATTAAACCCTAGAAGCCAAAGAATAGTGAATGTCAAACCTTAAGACGGCTTGACCTATATGGTTCTAGGATAATGTACTAGCTTATTTTAGTTCTTGTAATAGTGTTCAATATTTTAGAAGTCTTCATTTAGCTTCTGCTGTTGTGTAATGTTACCAATCGTTGCAACCTTAATTTATTTATTAAGTAAATGAATTTGGGGGTGTGACAGACTGGTATCAGAGCCAATGGTTTTAGCGAATTAGGTTTTATTAGTGACACCTAGGCTCTAACTAGACTTAATTACGGACCAAGATTTCTAAGATTTGCATCACATTAAGAACACCCAAGACTTGAGTATAGAAATTCCAACCGTTGCCGAACAACTTGAGTTGTCCATTAGTGTATGTAGTTGCGCTAGAGTATCTTTAGCTACATTAATTCTAAATACAATTACGTGGCATACGTAACAAACATTTAACACGTGCAAAAATGTGGAAATAATAAACACTATAACGTGACCCAACATAGTATCACTGTTCGGATTATGAATCAAGGATGACAGGTACTCAACACACTGTAACCCTAGAAGATCGAATTACGAACTGAGCTCGGTTGTTGACAGTAGTAATTGCCAGTTACTAATCATGGTATCACAACAGGCTGAACCCGTACCTGGAACTGTACATGTAGCTGCACCACTCCTGTACCCACTCCAACTACGGAGTCAGTTTCCTTTTCTGACAATTGTTGCCTCCATTTGGTGCGGTATGTATATTCTTCTTCATAACCTGCTCGATTGGATGATTCAAACATTCCCCACGAGATGTGGTAGACAGGACCGCCCAAGCAGAAGGGAACTCGAGGTGGGAAAAGCATGACTAATCAGGAGAGAACTCTACCAGTCAGGAGACTCATAGACTCATTTGGATCATGTGGATCCACACGTACATATAAACTTGGAGCATGATTTGCTCGACACTCATTTTTGGATCTTTGCCCTAATATAGTGTCTGCTTTCCACCACACACATAATGTTAATAGAGGACACCGGTTGTGCCCCTTTGCCATTAACTCCGTCCAGCAGCAAACTTAGTCGGCATATCTACGAGTATAAGTACTAATAACCATGAGTGATAAAATAGAACATACATACTCGTGCGCGAAAGTGCAACAAGATGACACGATCTAATGAGCATTTTAGTTTCCTCTTTAATTGTGAGCTTGAGATAGGAGAAACACTAGAGAGACCATACGAAGTAAATTATCATTACGGGTGCACACGTAATCATAATTTGTAGCGCATGAGAACTCTAGTGAGTCTTACTGTTTGAGCTAATGCTCATGATTAATCCTTATTCCAAATCTCAATTCCCAGCCACTCGATTAATGATCGAAATTTCCATAACCAAGGGGTTAGGCCAAAAGGGCATCAGATGATATACGATGGGCTATCACAAGTGACGTGGGAATGTACATCATCTCTTTCATCTTCGAATTCTGTTGAATCTAAAACTCTTATAGAGACTTCATTGGCATAGCAATTTTGACCGAAACACTGAATATGTCTATCCTCAGTTGATTTGACCTCGGTACTTGGGCCGAATCTGGAAATTCTGTGTAAAAGTACTATTACAACTTTTGAGATTCAGCTATAGATTTTCTCTTTTCGATTTCGTTACCTATCTACCACAGCAGGAGGCTGATATACAAACTCTTAAATGTACTTAGAGGAAATTGCAGGCTGAGTGCGCTACCAGTCGTTGGCAAATAACCAATTCGACCATTTCCAACGCCATATCACGAGACAAATTCCTGAAGTTATACTCGATTCGTGTCCACTTTCTAACACCTACCTAAAGAGAGTCAAGCCACAGACTAAAGTAAAAATGATATTACATCAAGGTCTATCGATTCAATGGTTGGCAAACCCAGAAATCTACTTTAAGAGACACTACTTCCACGATGTGACTGTTCACCTTCTCATCTAGACGAACCGTGGTCTAGAATTCCTTAATACTTATCTACCTTTTGGACATTATAGTGAAGTCATGAGTTCACAAATCAAGATATTACAACCTAAGTGCCAGACTGCAATAGAAGTGCAGTGCAAACAATGACTAGTGAGGTGTTAAACTCAATCATTGCAAGTGAAAGCATACGAGAAATCCTGAAACCTTTAATCCAGTACAACTAATGTTAGTGGAAAGATCTTATATGTCACATAACCTAATATGAGAGTATGATTTTAATGTTTTCGGAAGATGCTTTCGAGAAGTATAAGGGAACAATCATAACGTTTCATTTCTGTATCCTTTCATTGTCATCTGAGTACAAGAAAGTGATGGATATGCAGTTAGAAAACGTATATAAGAAAAACTACGTCAATAACCTTAGTAACTGGTTTAAGAGCCATTCTCACTTGTCTTTGAACCCCATGAATATTCGTTTATCTCTAGTATTTGTTGAGCCAAATCAACTATACTATTCTCAAATACATTGACACTCCCTCTCTTCTTCGTCTAAATTCACCCTCATCTTTAGAGGAATCATAGAAATCTGGATGATTCGATGTTACTACGAGATTTGATGATCTCAAATTAATTGTTCGACACTTATTTGATCAAGGTTTCTATATAAACCAAATTATGAATAACATTCGTGATAGAATTACCCGTAATAAGACTTTACAAGACCAAGGTCAATCTCATGAGATCATATCTCCATAAAATTTTACTCCATACCATAGCTGTCTAATTCTCAACCTAGACAACTACTAACGATTCGGTAAACCATTCCGACTCCCTTGTGAGAAACTAGTACGCTGATAGCATTTTCTGGAACTCAATTGAATCAGTTTAACCTACATCTGATTAGACAATTGAAAGGTCAGTTAAAATCTTTTGTTCTAAAAAGATAGAATACATCAGGGCATTGACTCGTTGCAACGAACGGTCAGTTACCTAATTACGAACTAACAAGTGGACATTTCATCAAAAAAAAATTGACCTGTCTTTATGAAACTTGCGTTAAGTTTTTTGTTAGATTCTATCATGGTTTGTTTTTTTTATGAGAGAAAAACCGGATATGAATAAAGGGAATGCGCTCCTACACTTCTAGAAATCTGCATGCATGAATGCACCTTCGTCATTCATTACTAATGAGGAGGATCATACAGTTACACTATGATGGGAATGATCATGTAAATAAATTCTTCGACATCTAAACCTTGATGGTTTACTCTGGTATGTGAGTTGTTTACTTGATTCGTGAAAACTCGCTATTTCGATTCTCATCGAGTAAACATTCTTTAAATGACTTACTTATTATACGAAAAGGACCCCATTGGTTGTAATCTCTTTTGTTTGTGGAACTCTAGTAATGACATTATCACCTCGTGGTATAGCTAACGCCATTCACATGGCGACATAATCAACGGATTTCCTAAATCTACTCATTTGACATAATACCTCCTCAACGGTAACGTTACACTTTTACCTGATACGTTGACATCTCAAACCTTTACACATTCAATATCGTTAGTTGGTGAGATATTCACTTTATCTTCGTATATCAACTGCTATTTGAAATGAGACAACATCCTCCCTAAGAATCTAAAAATGGAGCAAGGATACAAAATCCTAATCCATGTACATATAACAAATTTCAAGGACGAAATTTTTTTAAGAAGGGGAGAATGTGACACCTGCAAAATCCCAGAATCTAAAACATAGTTGTTGTGATAACCCAACCAGGCCCAATAGAAAATTCAAGCCCACTTGAGGCCCAATAAGGATCCAAGCCCGTTAGAGGTCTAGTTTACACAATCCGAACATTATACTAGCCGCGATCCTGAGAATTTAAGAAAAGATACAAAAAAAACTGTTCAGATAAATATACGCGTACTACGTTTATGTGAACGTTAAACCACGTCAGAGTCTCGTAAAACTAACAATAATTGTACGACTGTTATCGATACATATTTCGATACGACAACTATGATAAATAGTAATTTTAACATCGTTAGTAAAATAATATTCTATAAACTCAGAGCGTGAAACGTTAAAAAGAACGAACTCGTTAAAACCACGGTACCGACGTGTACCGGTTCGAACACCATTTGGAATGTAAATTTCAAGATTTAGATACTTAAACTATATATAATAATAACGTTTCATGATTTTAAGCATTTTAGAATAGTAATTATGGAATTCTCATCGTGACGGACTCGAACGATTACGCGTTTTCAGCAAACCAGTTTTTTATTTGAAAAACCCCCACTTCGTATGTATATAAACATCCTTAATCTCTCTCTACCTCATTTTTACCTACACGCATACAATTTTAGAGAGAGATGCGTGAGAGAGGGGAGGAGAGCCGGCCACCTTCCCGGCGGCCTCCTCCGGCAAAAGCGGCGGCGGGGTTCAGCTGGAGCAGCAGCGGCGGGGTTCAGCTGGAGCAGCAGCGGCGCGACGGCAGAGGCATGGCAGCGTTGACACGGTTCCGACGAGCAGGCAGTGAAGAGGCACGGCAGCGGCAGTGTAGATCCGGCCTCAAATGGTGGGTACGAGCCTAGAACTAAGCGGATCCGGCCAAAGGGGGGCGTTTTACCGGCGGTCCTCGTTTTTTCCGGCCAAGATCCGCCGAGGACAATGATTCAAGTTTGTTCTCCAACAACTCACAACTTTTTCGGCCGAGATCTGGCCAAACACGTTTTTCCGGCGATGATTTCCGACTAAAGAAAATAGGGTTCCAACGGGTTTCATTTTCCGGTGAGCCCCTATTCCATTTTCCTTGTCATTCAAACTTAGATCTACAAACGTTTAACGCTAAATGTCTCTTTGGAATAATTCCGACGAACAGAGGCGCACTCGACCGGATCCGAGTTGTTTGTTGTTCTAAGGTCTCGATCTATGAAGTTTTGAGGTTTGTCTTGAGTTTAAGCGTAACATTTGGTGAACGGATTATTTTCCGTTCAGATCCGTAAATATAAATTGTAGATTTAGCGTTTGTGGTGGCCGGGTTCCATTCACGTGTATAAAACGTGTGTTTTTGGATAGGATACGACGCCCCGAGCCTTGGTCAACGAAAGTCAAACGTGGCCGATATGTGAAACGTGAGGTTTAGGACGTGTTGACTCGTAAACGGGGCTTCCGAAAGGTATAAAACGCGCATTAGAAATTATACTTAGTTAGGCGAACATAAACGTGCGAGCGGTTAAGATCACGTTGAGCTTAACAGATTCATTAATGGTAAAAATAATAATAAATTAAATATTAACTTAACAGTTAATATTAACGAGCCGTAAACACGTATCTTTGACTAAAGAGTTCCTCTCAACTAAAATATATAAATAATCTTAATCGAGGAAATAGGTGCGTAAATGTGTAATCGGTCAAACGAGAATCTCGAATTCGGCCAACAAACGATATGAACAATTATAAAATATTACTCGCAAACGTATAAATATTTATATTACATTGTAACACAAAAATCGTTGATAGTATTATCTTAATACGAATATACGTGATTTGAGATTGTTTGAGTAACAAATATATTTTGTATAAAATTTACACATTAGGTGTTTCATTTAGATCTATATGAACGTATGCAAGGACACGTATGATACTTGTGGTATGAAATGGTTTATACAAGATAAATACGATTGAAATGATTTTTAAACTTAAGTATTTTGTATAAACATACGTATATACACACACACACACACATATATATATATATATATATATATCTAATTGATATGACGCTAAATGATATTAAAATGAATGTTTAAACGAACGAAACAACGTTTGATACGACTATATTTTTATAGATATAAACGTACCATATAAACAAATAAAAATACTTATATAAATACATACTCCTATAGGAATATTCACATTTTATATGAGAATCAAACGATTATTATATAACACAATGTTAGTTTAGAAAATAAATACATGTATATTCACATGCTCAAATATATATGTATATATGTATCATTAAGACCTTTGGATTTATGACACGAACGTTTGTAAACTTAAACAATTGTTTTTGATAAATACATAAACCTCGACATATATACTCAACATATATATATATGAACTTGGACCAAATACTTCGTCACAAATATATATAATTGTAATTATATATAAATATAAAGTCATAAATGTTATTTTTCATATTATATAATACGACGATCATTACAATCACATATACATGTATACGTAATAATATTAAGATGATACATGTATCTTTTGCATAAACAGACTCCTGTGATTTCGAAATACCATATGGTACAAATATAAATCAAGGTTTTGAATGTATATAAATACGTATAATTAATATATTATTATTAATTATACGTGCGCTTAACTATATACGTTCGTATACACGACAAAGTAATATTTTGAAATATAACGATTGAAACATATTCGAGTTGAGAAACCCGACTCTAATTAAACATCTAATATTACCGAATGTTAAACCAACATTGTATACCGAATTGGTAACACAGTTAAGGATCAACAGAACTCGACCGCACACGTGATAACTCGACATGACTTTAGACCTACTTTATAATATTAGGTCTAGTCCATAATTCTCATTAACTACCTACAGGGATTGTATGACTCGAATAGGACATAGACCCGCTACTACCGTATTACGTAGACTTTGGTTCCCGTTATACGAAGGATATCATCATTCCTAACAAATTACCAGGTGAGTTCACTGCCCCCTTTTAACTTTTTAAATGTTTTAGAAACATCGGGGGAGAAACATACTTGCTTAACACCTTTGATACATTTGAAAACATCATTACTTGAATCATTCGAGGAAACATGAAACATATTTACTTTACACGTTTGAAAACATGAAAACACACTTACAAACATTTTCATATGGTAACAAGAGAACAAGACCCGACCTTATGTTTGCATGAGTTAACGAACATAGAGTTCGCTAAAAGTCCCCTACGTGAACATTTTTATAACCATTAGCTATAGTTTTAGCCTGGGACTCTATGGATAGTACTATTGGGATTGACACCCCCGGTCATGGTTCGATCGGTTTTGGTCGAATAGCCGCATAGTGTTCAAACGTGTGCTCGGGAGGTAGGAGCTGGGGGCAAAATACTTGTGTCATGGTTTGGTTATGCCTCATGTATGAACATATTATTTGTATACCTAGCTAGTCTACAAATGGGTCAACATTACTTGCTCTGTTTATCATATACACATGAAACCGCTACTCATTTTGGCTATCGATCTTCTCATTAAAAAGGGCTTAACATGGGGTATAAACTCATTTACATGTTTTCATTGGGGAAAACGACTCATTTTATGACTATTGAGTCATCATATGTTCCATTGGGGAAAAAGGTTCCATAATAAGCCCATGAACACATTTTCAAGGTTTTCAAGAAAACGGTTTCATATTATGGCAATGCACACCTTTTCAATATTTTCACTTTATGACTCTGATGCCATCACATGTTTTCGAGGAAAACGGTTTTATATTATGGCCATATACACGATATCAATGTTTTCAAGGAAAACTGCTTTACATTGAGACAACTAAACCTTTGAACTCACCAACCTTTGTGTTGACATTTCTTAAGTATGTTTTTCTGGTAACACATAGCTATGGCACGGTTGGAATAGGTTAGCCACTTGGATTAAACCCTAGAAGCCAAAGAAGAGTGAATGTCAAACCTTAAGACGGCTTGACCTATATGGTTCTAGGACAATGTACTAGCTTATTTTAGTTCTTGTAATAGTGTTCAATATTTTAGAAGTCTTCATTTAGCTTCCGCTGTTGTGTAATTTTACCAATCGTTGCAACCTTAATTTATTTATTAAGTAAATGAATTTGGGGGTGTGACATTTACCCACAATAACACTATAAATACAATTCAATATCAATTATTTTACACACATAAAAATTTTACTCCACTCTCAAACTCACAAGAATTCTCTCCACTCTTTACTCACAAAAATGAACTTTTGGACAGAAGACGAGGAGTACGCCTTGCTCTTGCGATGGTACACGTTAGGGCCGAGATTACAAGTGATGAGTTATCATATCCTAATTTATTATGGGATCGCGTTAAAGATAGATTCTACGAGGAAATGGATGGTGATGCGCTACATACAAAGGCTCAAATAATGTCAAAGTGGCGTAGTATATCGGTAGTGGTTGAGAGGTTTCACACAATCTACAGAAGACGTATGGATGCCTTGGAAGATCCAAATAATGATCAGAATGTTGTCGAAGAATCTTGTGCTGAATATGCACGAGTTCATGGAAAGTCGTTTGGTAAGTTAGCAATTTGGGAGCTTTTAATCGACAATTAATTTTGTATTGTTTTAAAGTTATGTATCGAAATTCACCATTGTGTAATGTTTTAAGTTAATAAATTAAGTTGTTTGCAAATATTAATAAATATATATAATACTCACTTAAAAACAACTAACAAATAATATTAACTAGTGGGAACCTGCGCGTTGCGATGGAGTCAACAATTTCTGCAAGTTTTATGTTAGGTTATGAATCACTTAAAATAATTAGGGGTTTCGCGTTGGGTTAGTTATGCTATGTCAGAAAATGATGCAAGATATCAGGTAACATTAGATAACTTCTGATTATATTTGGGTATTATTATTATAATTATTATTGTTGCCCTACCCGACCCGACTAATATGTATTATTAAATACCAAACATATTATTAAAAAAATGAATAAATGAAATTTGAAATTAAAATATTAAATTTAACTAATTAATTATCCGAACCCTTTTTTACTCGAACCAAAATAACACTAACTTTGTTACTTTTTTTATGTTAAGTGTAAGGGTATTTTAGTACTTTTGCACCTCATGGGTTGTTTATATAAATTATAAAATTATTTTTTTATAATATTTAAGATGCAATTTATGTAATTACTGAAGTTAACAAAACCCAACCCACAATCTTATTTTTTTTTTAAATGAGTTTTTTTTTATTTTTTTTTCAAATGTTAGGATTTAATTGTATAGATGAAGTTAAATGACTAATTGAATGTTGGGCTTTAATTGTTAGATGAGTTAAACGGTAATTGAATGTTGGGCTTTAATTGTAAAGATGGTTAAATGGTAATTCAACACATTTTATGCATTGGTAAGATTTACCCTATGCATAATAATTTGTGTTAGGTGTCTTAAAATTTTAGGTAAATTACAATGATATCCTTTCAATATGTATTATATAATAGTATAGATAATGCACACTAAAATAAATAAAACGGGTTCAGACCCAGGCTAGCACTACTCATTGTTTGAAACCTTCGTCTCGTCATACAACTTGCAGTACTTGTCTAAGTGTTTCCGCAAGGTTGAGTTTGAATCCTTTGCGAAAAACTTCCCGCATAACTTGCAACGAGCCTTGTTCGGCCCGGTTGACATCTCACAAAGATCAAAATATTGCCAAATATTCGGGTTTCTATTCGTAGGAATAAGTTTTATCACCGTTACAGATGGCCCAGCAGCGTTACCAGCCATTTTAAATGGAGGAGAGAGTAAAACGATAGTATTTTTTGCGTGTTTTTCATTTGGTATTGCCTTTTTAAGTTGTGTGATCAACCAAAACATGAAACAAGTATTTATAGGCCTTAAATATAAAAAAAAACGTTCTAAAACCGGTTATAACGGCTTTATAGCTGTTAAAAAACGGTTATTTTTCCTTTTTTACCGTTCCAACGATATGAACTTGTTCCGGACCGGGTACTGAGTATCGGGTAGGAACCGGTTTCGGTTCGGGTCCGGTTCGGAACCGGTCAATCAAAGGAATATATAAACCGGTTTGGAACAGGCGGGTTCAAGCGGGTCGGGACCGGGTACACTTAAAAGTGGGTCGGAACCGGTTCCGGTTCCGGATAAAACCCCCGGGTCCGGTTCAGGAACCGGTTTTTTTTGTGCCTCTAATACAGATCCCAGTAGCGAGGCTAACTATTTAGTGTGTAGGTCCTTGTTGATCAAACCAAATTCTCAGAGCCCAAGACTTGCGGTGTTTCATCAATGAAGGTAGAAGTCATTGTATATTTCTATATATAAGGCTTAATGTGGGGGCTAGTCCACTTGGTAGAGTCATATACTTATTAGAGGGGATGTCTCAGGTTTAAACCTGGACAATGAATTAGTTTAGAATTACCTCTGTAAGGTAGAGTAGAATTAATTAACATTTATCGTTAAAAAAAAAAATTAACGAAGGCTTAATTTATAAATCCCAACTGTTGCTCAAAATTTAAGAGATACCAACATTCAATACCTACTCTAAAATTGTTTATTTTTCCTACTTATTAAAACAATACATATTAAATAGAGACTAAAATAAGACTAAATTGAATTACTTTTAATAACTGCATAGTATCTAAAATCATATTTTACAATATATATATATATATATATATATATATATATATACATTCTTAATATAAATGTCATATTTAAAACTTACCCATAATTTTTAAAATATATACATTCTTAATAAAATATATACATTCTTAATATAAATGTCATATTTAAAACTTACCCATAATTTTTAAAATATATAGATTTTAGATACTGCATAGTATCTAAAATTATATCTAAAATCATATTTTAAAATATATACATTCTTAATAAAGTTTATTTATGTTTGTTTGGTTTTTATTTATGCTTCTTATTTCAAATTTATTAAGAAAAGTGAAAAATTAAAACCGAGCAATTCAAATTTATCCTGTCCAAACATAAATAAACTTTATTCACTAAGAAAAATGAAAAAAAATCTTTCTATTACCCCGTTAAAGTATTCAAAAAGCATTAAGATTTAATCAGGACATGATAAATTTGAATTGCTTGGTGTAATTACTCACTTTTCTTAGTAAATTTGAGGGAAAACACCACATAATAGTAACTAAGTTTCAAAAATGTTCCAATTAGGTCACTCACCATAGTATACCCGAGGGTGTATATCGTGTAAAATGCGTATTGAGTGATCTAATTGGAACACTTTTGAAACTTGATTACTATTCTACAAAGTTACCCCTAAATTTGAAATAAGAAGCATAAATAAAAACTAAACAAACATAAATAAACTTTATGATTTTTATTTTATTTTTAAATCTTTTTAAATAATTCTTTTATTTGTATTTTAGATGGTTTAATTAAAAAATAGAAAGAAAAAAAATTATAATAAGTAAGTTAAAAATGAAAGCAAACTATAATGAGTTGATTCAAACAAATAATAATAATTGGTTCATTGATTAAAAAAAGAAAAAAATTATAACAGATTAGTTAAAAATAAAGAAATAAAGGAAACACCCATTTTGGTAATATTTTTCAAATCAATCATTTTAATAAATATTTTCTCCATCAACACTCTTTTGGAAAAAAAAAACTCATTTTTATGTTCACTCAAAATCATTTAATGTTCACTAGCTTTAACCCCGTGTGTTACACTGGGTGAAACATTAATATTATATTGATAAATATTTTAACA
Organism: Smallanthus sonchifolius; assembly: GCA_023525975.1. Lineage (NCBI taxonomy): Eukaryota > Viridiplantae > Streptophyta > Magnoliopsida > Asterales > Asteraceae > Smallanthus > Smallanthus sonchifolius. The sequence goes on along the minus strand of CM042028.1, from coordinate 10,947,920 downwards.
CCTTTTCTTATACAAATTTGATATTGTATTGGTAACTTTTCCATTTTGTTAAATGTTAAGATTATATGGATGAAAGTAATCAAAATATTTTAAAAAAAATACATGAAAACACATTTTATAAGTGGTGTACTTTTTACAATATATTAAATTACATGTCAAATAAAACCTTACAATGATGATTTACAAATTTGAAAATATTTCATTGTATACAACATTTGACGTGGTATTTGTAACATTTCCATGTTTACCAAAGATTAATAGTATGAGTCTATATCTACTTTTAACTCTTGATGATGCAATATACAACTGACCATGGATAAACAATGGATCTTTCAAATACAAACCAACATTTGAAAGTAATTGTCCTAAGCTTTTATTCATTGCCATTGCAAAACATACAACAGTTGTACATTTTTTTCTTTGAAATTTAAATGAAATTCTTTTGTCTGAATATGTTAACTCAATTATAGGGATAAAATTATGATGACCAATGTTGCTTACAGATATAATCTTCGCTTGTATAACGCAATTACCTAGTGATTTGACCTAAAGTCTTGTTCCATTACATAAACCATTTTTTTTATCAATATTTCTTAGTAGCATAACTGGAACACCGACATTTAAAACTAACTGATGGTTTGACAAACCTTATAATTTAAATCCATTTAGAAAATCAGGAGATTATAAACTTTCATCAAAATTATCATCAAGATGTTCTGATTGACAGATACTATCTCCACTTGTTTAAGGTAATCTCGCTAAACTTTTAATACTGAATCTCTCATTTAAAAAAAAAATAAAAAGATACAAATAAAATTTAAATTTCAACAATATATGGTCTTTTAAATTCAAAATTTAAAACTCCAAAATTTAAAAATCTCACTCTTTAATATATCGACACAATTTAAATTTAAAATTCCAAAATTAAAACTAATAAATTATAGTTGAAACCAAACATATATTTTTTTTAAATGTCGTTATTTTAAAAAATTAAAGTTTAAAATATAACACATTTTAAAAAAATAAATATTTACAAGTTTCTTAATTTTAGTTAAAAACTAACTATTAAGATTTACAAATCAAAATAAAAATTTATTTATAAATATCAAACTTAATTAAAAAATTACTAATTAAATATTAGTAAACTTTATTCTAACACATATTTATTTAAAATACAAAAGTAGTATTTTCAAATTTTATATGTAAAATTAAAAAAATCTTGTTTTTTAATAGTAAAATTTTAAAAACTTGTTTTTTTAATAATAAAATTTTAAAAACTCGTTTTTTTTAATAATAAAATTTTAAAAACTCATTTTTTTAAAATCTCCTACTTTTTATTCTTGATTTTTTTTTAAATATTAGATTTTGATGATAATTAAAAAAAATGAGTCAATGGTAATAATGATAGTCTTTCAAAAAAAATGGTAATAATGATGAATTGATTTGGTAAAATGTTTATTTATGTAATTTTCCAAAGAAAATGGACTAAATATGGAAAGATTAAATGAAGGATGTAAATGTGGGTTTGGGGAAAAAACCTTGTGAGATGGAATGTGGTGATGCCAAGTGTTAATATATTTAGTCTTTTATTAGAAGAGGGATTATTTAATTAGTAAAATATGACTCATATTTGATTTTAAGCGCACCGAGAGGAGGTAATTGACCCCTACATATTAGAAGGGAGGGTGTCATACGGCTCATCCCTTTATCGTTGTTCCTTATTGATGGATGGGGCGGTGTTACCGCTCCTACCGTCGTGCCACATGCCCACATCACCAGAACTCTTTGTATTAATGATTGTTCGTTTATTAGTCGAATGAACATAAACGAAATCACATCAAACGGTTCACAAACGATGCGCACCAAAACGTTCGTTCATTTGTAGACCTAAAAATCGGTCATTTGCCAAGAACTCTCATTCTCTCTTTTCCACATATGCATTCTTTGACCCAAAACCCACCCGTTAAAGATTAGTATCACATATATTCACACACACATATAAAATATATTGTTGAATTTAATACTATTAATTAATTGTTGAAATAAAACACATCACGTAACAAAAAAAACTTGACCAAAAACGAAAAAGACCGAAACTTGATCAAATACATGATGTTCCACGGACACGAACCCAGTGCACGCATACGAGTCCGTCATTCCCGTTTGAAAGTCCGCTCAAGTAACTCTCGCAGTTTGGTAACGTGTAACATCTTCTCTCGAAGATATTCCAACTCCTCGTTACAATAACTGATCAACTCATCGATATGTGGATAGAAACGATCAATAATTGCATTGATATATGGATAACGCGCACGAAACTCCTCTACGGTCATACGAGGACGAGCACAGCGATGTCGACGACGGCGATGGTTGAAACTAATATCCATCCACAAGACATTTGTGATAGATCCTAATACTAGAAACTCTATCAATATCTGGTTAACTAATAATTTTGGAAGAGGAATTTTTATGAAGAATGAATATAACTTTTGAGATGAACACATAGTAATAAAGGTTGTATCATCTAGATATCGAATCCTTTTGACTAATGATAAAAGGACTCTATGAAAGAATGAACTTATGAAGGCGGTTCCCTAAAGGGCTAGGCTCTCACCTGAGTAACCTAGATGAGTCGGCGATCCAAAGCTCTCAGCACGTAAAAACTGCTACTATGAAGAATAAACCACCACCTTGTTAATTGAGCTTGTGATAGGAAATGCTCACCCGCCAAGGATATTAGACTTCCAAAGATGATCGTGATACAGACAACACTAACACCTTAAGCACACCTTAACCAAACACCTTATGCATTAGAACCTCCAAGACATATCCAAGAAGAGCAGCACTCACCAGAGATGTCTACTAAACATAGAGTGCATAAGGAAAACTCTAACAAAGTCTTAATCCTTTGTAATCAGAATTAATAATTTAGCAGTACTTTTACCCTTAACCAAAATAATCTAGACCTACCTTGATCTCGCCAGAATAGCAAGACCTAGACTATAAACTGAAGATTATAACCTAAGAATGTTGAATAATAATTCCAAAGAACAGGCCCATACTTTAGAACCAAACTAACATCAAGATCAAAGATGAATTAGATAATTGCAAAAAAAAAACACATATGCAAAATAAGATTTTGAATTATGATTAATCAAACCAGCAAAGCTTCATAATAACAATCAAACTAGTAATTATTCTTAGTCAAAATGCGTCGTAATCTAGATGACATGAAGAAGTTTAGCTACTCATATTGTTTAAGAAGAAAACAAACAAATAAAAAACATCATCAAAGATATAAAAAAAAAGAGTAGTAGAATCGAATATAGGTTCCAGTTTCCAAGTCTTTTCCTAGAGAATGATCACTACTCCGAATCTTCAATCCTTGCCTTCCTCCTCTCCAAAGTTGATTATACTTAGGTAAAACTCAGTAAAAACTAATGTTTTCCGGATGTGTTGCAAATATCAGATGATCTCTAACTTTGGCCTTCCAAGGCTTTATATAGACATCGATTAGGGATTCTGTGTCGACCTCCACACGGTCGATACAACCATACGGCTGTATGGTCTGCAAAACTGGCTACTGACTCGGACTTGGGCAATCGTACGGCTCGTACAGAATAATACTGTAGTACACTGTCTCTTTTCTTCCAAGTCCACAGTCTTCGATTTCTACTAGTTTCTCCTCCTAATTTCTTCATGTTTACCAAGTAGACCTTGAATTCACCAATAATGCAATTTAGAACATAACCTAATGATTCACAGTAAAATCGTTTATAATTTGGGATTAATTTTTAATAAAAAGATGTGTAATTTATAGCATATTAGTGAATATATCTTCAGTAGTTCAATGTAATTAATATAGAGTTAAAGTTAATTTTTCATTCGTATGGTTTGGTTAAAATTACCACTTTAATTCAAAAAGTTTTTTTTTATTTGTGAGATATTGGGGTTTCCTATTTTTACGATGTTATTCCATATCACTAACACCGTTAGTACTCTATTTTGAACTTATTATAAATTAATCAAAATACCCTTACAAGCAAATAGAAAAAATAAAACAACACTATTAGACCCCCCCCCTTTTTCTCGCCATGGATCTCTGACAATAAACTCCGGTGACATCTAAATTATTTGGTGAAGTCGTTTGACTCGTGAAAAAACCTACTTAACCTAATTAGTAAGGGTAAGCAAAGGTATCTTATCCATAGGGAGTCTATGGTCAGTGTTGAATCCAAGTTGGTTTGTTCAACTACTCCTAGATTAAACTACCCTTAGAAATTGATTGATTGATGCAAAGATTCAAACATGATTTGAGAAAAGTGTAAACTAAAATTGAAACTTGATTTGTAAACAGTAATATAAAGAAGATCACACCTAGGTTTCAGATTTAGAAGCACGATGTATAACCTAGTTTAATTATCAACTAATATTTACATAGACATAACTATGATTATTAATATGTATTGAAGGATAATATAAAAGACTAAGAAATGTGACGATGTCGACCTAAAAATCTGTTGGGGTTTAATGCAAGGGTTTCGAAACTCTTTTAAAACGCGTAGCGGAAAAACAAGCACGAACCGATCTAGGCCAAAACCCTAGATCGCCCACCATGAGTCCAGATGCAAACCAAATATTCAATTAACAACCATAGGGGGTTTAGGGTTATACCTTTCGCGAGTAGGAGACGACAACTAAGTTGAAACACCACGTGACAGCAACATGGTCGCTAGATCCGGCTACACGAACAAAACCCGTAACTCTAATCCACCCGTACAAACCCGGATCTCTATCCGGTTTGTCTCCAAATCACCCGAACCAAAACGAATCTCTATTCGTTTCTCTCCAGCCAAACGGTATCACCACCGACGGAAACGATGACTATTACACGTAAAGGTGGCGAAGGTATACGATGGCTCTCGGCGTCTCACGGCGGTTCACGCTGATTGCGCAAGATGACGGTGCAAGACGGTGATTGGTCGGTGAAGGGAGACGAACGGCGATGGTGGTCGATGGGCGACGGATGACGGACGACGGCGGGCTAGGTGGTGGCGGCAGCGTAGTGAGGAGAGGAGAAAAAAGGATTAGGGTTTTTAGGTTTAACTCCAAGTTATTGTCCTTATCTCCTTTCCCTACTAAATTGTATTTATAGACAAACAGAAACTAAATCACCAAGTTAGGGTTTAATTTTACACAAATTACCTTTTAATCCTTATGATTATCATATAATTACTAATAACCAAACACTTTGGTTAATTACATAAAAGGCCCATATAAATACATTTTTAATTAACTTTTATAATTAATTATATATGCATGTAACTTAATTATTCCGTAACTCCAAATTACGAGATCAGTTAATTTAGTCGTTTGTAATTCTGAATTACATCCTCCTTTCTAGCCACTGATTATCCAGGATAATCTAGATGATTATTTTATAAAAAATCATCTTGCTATATATTGTATTCATGTAAGGTTCGTTTAACTCTTTAAACATCCTTTTAATACATTGTTGTTCGCGGTGTAAGTCTTTAGATCTTATCTTGGTGGCCGTGTTGTCAACTGTTGTTACTCGGGCATATGAGTCTAATAGACTCCCCCTTGCGTGAGTCTCGATCATTGTCATCACATGCAGTGGTGGATGTATTGCTATATCTCACTGCCCCACTAAGATACGACATTTTATAAAACCGTTTACTATTCCCGAGTAGTCTAAGTACCCTTACTTAACTATTCGTAATAGTCATGATAACCTGTCAATTATTCTTTCTGTAATGGACATCTACCGAACATGAGACATGGATCAAATCATCATTCTTATATAGTGTTCGATTATTCTCCTTCTCGATCCAGAATCAAAGTGGTCTATCAAACTCTCAGTTTCGGCATGGACATGCACATATACTAGTTTGAATCAACGAGGGCGCCAGAGATGTCTCCTACTTACTTGTATAAGAGAACAAAATTCCATATTGACTACATACAACTATCACTAAACTTCTGATGTACTACCAATTATAATCCTTATTACTGCCGGGTCAAAGAACAGCGTTAGATTATGTCAAAAAGCAATCTTCCGTTGAATCAAGTTCTAGTGTGTATCTCAGGTCAGAGGACACAGTAACAATATCATTTTAAAATCTACTTATGAAAATTATCTGTGAACTAGTTTGAAGTGAGTTACTTCCCATATCCATTCTCTAATGAATATCTGTGAATTTGATCTCCAACTGTAACACCCCAAAAATAATGACAATAATAATAACGGGTTTTAGTACGCAACGAATGGAACGAAACGAGGCTCGTTGGGCCGGGCCGAGGTGGGTTGCGCAAATGGGCTAAAGGGAGGAAAGTGTTAGCCTAATTATCATATACAAGTTTAACAGGTCACAAATATAATTAGTGTAAAGTTATGTTTGTGTCTAGTATGTATTTATTAATAGTTTAAGAGGTCATTGTGAACACATTGAAAGTTAGAAACTGTATGGGCTTGAAAGGATGCGATCGTAGGTTTAGGATCATGTTGTTTCATAGCATTCGTATGTGTGTGTGTGTATATATATATATATATATATGGTACGATGAAACAATTGTAAGTTGTTGGTTCTTGGAATCAATCGTATGTTGGTTTAGGGTTAAATCCCATCTTCTTGTTTCTTAATTGGAATGGCTTGATTGAATGAATCCCTGGGATGCTACAATGGTATCAGAGCCCATGGTTGATCGAATAAAAAACGAAGAATGGTGTACAGGGAAGAAGAAGAAGAAGGTGATTATTGTTTTGGTTTGATGAAGACATCAAAGATAGAATGGAAGGACGATTATTTCAATTTCTATATTTGATTGTTGCTTTTACCATAAAAGGGAAACAGAAATATGTTTATGTTCGGGAAAGGCAACAGGAAAGAAAAAAACCCAAATTGATTGCTTTTGGTGTTCGGTTTTTGTGCATGATTCAAGAAAACAGAAATCAAAAGCTTTCTGTTCTTATTCGGCAGACACGGAAAGAAGAAACAGGAACATCAATTTTGACTTTTTGGTGTTGTTTGACGTTTGGTATTATTTTGGTTTTGCGCAAGGAAGACAGAAGCAAAAAAAACAGGCGAGTTGTTCGCTGATGTTGATTCATCGGTCAGGATCAGGAACACCAAGAAGATACCAAAGCAAGAATACAAATCGGGTATGTTATTTTGTCTATTTAGCAAGTATGATTTGGTGTTGGTATGGACCGAACAAAAGGAACAGAAACAGAAAGGATGTGTTTGTCGCTGACTGCATCAGAAGGAAGAAAAGATGTATATGAAATTTTTGTTATGGGTCCATTGTTGTGATTCACATGGTTTCATTCTGAAAGAAAGTAAGCATGAAAGCAAGTCAAGCAAGAAATTTGTAAGTTGTTGTGACTGAATCCAAGATCATAACATTCGGTATGTTGGGATGTCTCCGATCAAGAAAGGATTGTAAGTATGGTTTAGCCAGTTACAAATGGAAGGAGGCAAAGCAAGAGAAAGAAAGATTGGATTCAATATGTGAATCCATGGAAAAGAAAGAAAAATATGCAAGTGCAAGCATGAAAGAAGATGGAAAGAAAAATTCAACAAAACTTGAGATAAAGCAAGCAAGAAAGCAAGAGCAAGAGCAAGAGCAAGATCAAGTCATAGAGGTTTTAAAGCGAGCAAGAAGACTTGTATGGTACGAGCAAAGTAAGCAAGAATCTGGTTAGCAAGTGGGTCCGAACCTGATTAGCAAGTGGGTCAAAACCTAGTTAGCAAGTGGGTCAGGAGAACTGGTTAGCAAATGGGCCAGAAGCAAGTACCAAGCAAGAACCGAAACCTTTGTGGTTAGGTCAAGCAAGTAAGAAGCAAGCAAGGAGCAAGTAAGAAAGATTTCACGTGTTGTTGCATTTTCGTTCAAGAAGGAAGAAGTTCAAGTTGAAGACTTAAACTTCGATTAACAATTAGGGGGTGATAGTTAGCCTAATTATCGTATCCAATTTTAACGGGTTACAAATGTAATTAGTGTAACGTTATGTTTGTGTATAGTATGTATTTATTAATAGTTTAAGGGGTCATTGTGTACACATTGAAAGTTAGAAACAGTATGGGCTTGAAAGGATGCGATCGTAGGTTTAGGATCATGTCGTTTCATAGCATTCGTATGTATGTATATATAGGGTACGATGAAAGAATTATAAGTTGTTGGTTCTTGGAATCAATCGTATGTTGGTTTAGGGTTAAATCCCATCTTCTTGTTTCTTGATTGGAATGGCTTGATTGGATGAATCCCTGGGATGCTACAGAAAGCCCTCTCCCTTAAATACCCTAGGCTAGCCATCTCTCTCTCATTTCACAATCCTAGAGAGAGAAACCGTAGAGAGAGAAAGTGTCTGTTTGGCTCAAGATCTCACCAGCTCGTGTCTCCATTGCTCGTGAGAAGAACCTCCGAATCAGAAGCTCGTTTCAGGTAACGGTTCGTCCTAAATCTTAGTTTTGATTCGTTTTGGGTTTTCGGGTTTCAGGTAAAAAGTCGACATTTTTACGTGTAAAACTTAGAGATAATTATAGATCTAGCTTCTGGAATGAAAAGCAAACGTTTTGAACGTAAAAAGATCGGATCTTAATGACTTTTGGACTGCATGCAAGAACTTAGGGTTCTTAGGAAGAAGTAAGTAAGTTCGCCTGGAACTGATATGGCGAACTTATTAGTTTCGCCAGATATGGGGGTGGCGAACTTGTTAGATTCGCCTGGGGTGGTGGGAGCGAACTTGTGGCAGCGAACCTGCTAAGTTTACTAACTATCACCTGGTGAACCTAAGGCAAGCGAACCTAGTAAGTTCGCTGGGTCATGTTCGCTTGTCCCTATAAAGCGAACTTAGCCTAAGTTCGCCTAAGCCAGAAATAGTAAACCGTTAGAGTCGGGATTGGTCTGATGTTTATTAAACTAATCAATTCAGATCGTGTGTGACGCCTGTTGGAATTTTTTTAGGACATCCGAGGTTAGCTTATCAGGTGATTTCTAGAGCCCTTCTTTTAATGCTTTAAACAATGTTTTGGGCTGGTGTGCATACTTACGAAATGATATTTACAAAAGATGTTTTGGAAAGTGAAATTTGAAATGGGTTTACAAAATTTTTTTGCCAATGAAGTTTATGAAGTGTTTACCAATGAAATGTTATTTATTAAAACGTACGAATGCTTTAACTGAAGTGATAAAAGAAGTAACGGTTTTTATGAAAGTCACGAAATAAACGAATTTGCCATGATTCCTTCGGGAATCGAAGTATGTATGTTATGTATGGGCCATACCCTTATAGGGGCCTTTGTGGCTGGCCAACGGTTGTATAACTGGGGGAAAGGGGTGACGATAGTCATCAAGGGGATTACCGTGATCCTTGAAGTTTGGTACTAGTGCTCTGTCGGGTACGGTGCTTGAAGTTTGGTACGTGCTATCCTTTTCGACGTCGTGCTTGAAGTTTGGTACGTGTGCTTTACGAAGCACCGTGCTTGAAGTTGGAACTGACAGTTAAGAGAAGGCGCATATTCGATTTATTTTTTACTTAAGTTTACGATTATGTTTATGTTATGTTATTGCATGTTGACGTACGCTTTTATTAAATGAAGTTTGAATGTTACGTTTTGGCAAAATATTTGAAGTTAATGTTTTACGTAAAGCTAGAATTCACAAGCGTAGCTGACTTTTAGTATGCACATTCAGATTAAGTACAGGCATGGACGTTCGATGTAGATGCTTGGCAAGTTAGAAGAGTTACCTGGCTAATCATGAAGCTTGGCATCCCGTTTATGTTTACGTTATTGTAGGTCCCTTAGGTGTAATACCTGCCACAAAAATGTCCAAGAAATGCTAAGGTTAGAACCTATAAGGACTTGTGTATCTAAAATACCAAAGTCTAGGGTTAAGAATGAAAATTCTGAAAATACACAGATATCGGACCCACATCCCCTTTCATATCTGTCCGAAGAGAAACATGGTCAGATATCGGACTGATATCCATTCTCATAACGGTCCACAATGAAACGTTGAAACGGTTATCGGGCCGACATCATTGCATAACGGTCTGACAACCTCCTCTCAGCCGCATTTTGTGGTGTTGACACGTGTCCGATGACTCAACCCTAATGATGGGACATGGGTCTGGATATCGGACAGACATGGTCCACATATCGGTCTGATATGGTCACAAATATGATCAGTCTAATCAGATTAAGACATCTAGGGCTGACGTGTGTATAAAGGATGTCGGACCGACATCCCTATGCATATCGGTCCGACATGGACCCGAATTGCAGCTTATAAATAGTTGGACAAGTTCGATCGATTTTCTCATCCCAAACACGAATTCTACTCTCAAATCTTGTTCCAGGTGATCCCTAAGATGGTCCCGACGATCCCGGTCCAACTCCCACTCATCATAGTGCCCGGTTTAAGAAGAAAAGCTCGTATAAGTGCCGATACGCTAGAGAAATCAAGTTAAGAAACTAGTCTATAAACTTTTGACTTAGAGGCTCGTTCCTATAACCAAGGTGAATACTTTATCTATTTCAAAACGTGTGTCAAACATTTACGTTTACGAAAATGGCCAAATAAGGTTAATGGAGTAATGCTCAACGTTCTTCTACGAATAAAGCATTCAGGCCATAGGTATGCGTAAAACTTGCAAGGGATACACGGGTCTCGGGTGAAATTCCCGGATTGTGGCTGGTGCTTGTCTTATAACAACTTCGGAGGCAAACCTGTACCTTGTTATAAGACATGACGCCAGTGTATATTGTGGTGCGATTGAATAGGACGGGCCTGCTGAATGTGTGGATTGAACATAAAGTTGTGATTATGAACTAATGCTTGTTTGTGCCAAAATGATTTTAATGTCAAGATAATTGTATTCACCGGCATTCACGCTGACATTTTATTTTCAAAATCTTTTCAGGTAATGAATAAAATGTGAAAGAAAAGGGAGATGGGCAGATATAAGATCTGACCCGAGGGACTATGAATGGATAAAATGCATGTTGGATTCTCAGGCCTCATGTATAGATAATCCTGAAAAGAGGAGATATGACCGAGGAACTGATCAACCTCGGATAGTACTATTTCCCATGGCTTGAACTTGTTCATGAGAGACAAGAGATGTATTTGGTTTCAAAATCTGTTTTGTAATCAAATGAAAAAGGGTATTTAAATCCCAATGTTTATGAAAGTAAATACAAGACTATTGTTTTCCAACTGTGTTTTGATATTTACAAATTACAACCCTTGTGGTTGAAAGAATGTTGAACCGATCCTTTTGAAAAGACTTCCGTTGTATTTATAAAAACTCTAAAATCAAAGCAGATACCAATCGAGCTCGCACACGTCTAGGTGGTGCCTGAGGCGGGGTGTGACAGGTTGGTATCAGAGCCATAGGTTTTAGCGAATTAGATACTTGGATCTAGTGTCTAACTTCAACCATGAAATTACTTACTATAAGATAAGAAAACAAGGTAACCTTCTGACCGGTATGTAGTTATCTGACAAACGGAATGTTCTGTCTAAGGAAAGAGCGGTGTATAAATCTCTCCTAGACCCGTCGCTCTTACCTGGGAACGTCTCTATTGGAGGTACTACTCTGGTAAGATAACCATCCTTGTAGAGCTTTAGTTAAAATAAGGATACTTGCCTTAGCATCTAAGATAAGTACTAATACTTCAAGATTGCAGATGTCTGGAGATAATTCCCTTCCTGTCTATTATGACCCCAATCATCCAATTAAACAAGAATCCCCTGAATACCATCCACTGGGTTCACAAATGAATCCTATATCATCACCCTACTATAACAATGATCCATTTGCCATTCTTCCAGATAACCCTATTCCTGAATACCATCCCTAGTCCCATGATACTTCAAGCCAATGCATGGATGTTGGATCAGATTTCAGCAATTGGAATACTGCTGCAGCTGAATCTAGTCATACTCAGCAGAACATATCAGTAGAAGAAGATCCATCTGAAGAATCTCATCATTATGAACCCGCTTCTGAAAATCCCGAAGATTATCCATTCTTTAATAATACTTCAGGAAATTCTGATCATCAATCTTATAATTCTGAATCCCCAGTCCTATATGATCCTTATATGTTTCCTGAACCAGTTTACCATTGTCCTTTCGAAACTTATTTCCAAGCTCCTCCAGGATACCAAAATGCTTATAACGATATTATGGTTGGACTTCGTGAACCTCCACCAAAATACGGTTATGAGCATAGTATGCCTTCTTCTCCTATTGAATGCTTAGATTGTTCATTATGCCAAACGGATGAAGTGACACGGGAGAAAATCGTGGACAAGGAAAGAACCAAATTTTATGGACAACAGGTCTATGAATATGGAGAAAGCCTAATGACCCTTGGAGAAGAGCTGATGAAAGATTAAAATCTATATTGTATTTTGTTTCTTTGTAATATATTTTTATAATAAATCTCGTTTTGTTCATTTTGTTACAGAATGGTTGGAAAGGGCAAAGGTCCTAGCTTTCTTCGTAAATTTGCGCCAGCTAATTATTTCAAACGTAAAACGAATGAAACTACAATAAAAAGTAATGAGGAAACTGAAAGTTCAACTTTCAGAAGCCTCGAAGAAAATAGGAAACCCAAATGTTCCATATAATCCTTCTGTAAGTTTTCATTCTACTCCTACTGGAAGCTATAATATCACTCCAATCTACTCACATAATTTTCATGAAGGATATGCGGAAATGCCTTATGAAAATAAATGTGATTCTAAAGAAGAATGAGCTGATTCTAATAAACTCTACATTCCATACTATGAGACTGTTCCTTTCCCTGCTCCTCATATAAATGAGAATGCATCAGAAAATGAAAGGGAACGAATGTTGTTGAATCGAATAGCTAAACTTGAACAAGAAAAAGCTAAAGTTGAAGCCAGGAATGCTTTGTTAGTTCAAGCTCTTGAAGAAAAGAATTTTAGAAATTTTAGAAACAATGATCTTTATATGTACTTTTTCTTGTATATATGTATTTCATCAATAAAAAGTTTTGTTTTTGATTCCCGTCTTATTTCTGTTATAGCATGTCTAAACAAACCCCCCTTCTTACAATTCAAGAGGAAAGACGAAATAAGAAGTGATTGAAAATGCTGCTGAAATCCCTGATTCTCGTAAAAAACTGCAGAAATTAATTGCAGAAGGAATCAAGGATTCCCTTCCAATAATCTTTACCGAAATGGAAAAGAGACAAGCAGATAAACTATCTATTCAACCGTCAATTCCAAAATCTATTCATTCTCAACCTTTGACTCAACATACCCGAACAATTACTCAATCTAAGCCTATTACTCTTAATGTCACACCCCAACCGACGGCGGAATACGTCGGGACGGGACATGTAGACTGTTCATAAGCACATGATCAAGCTAAAGTTTCATATATTAAATTAACTCAAATTCCATAACATTTGTTCAAACAAACACAATCAAACATACATAGAAAATAAAATACATCAACAAGGTTTCATTGTTCATATAACTAGGTCCTTAATTCCTATGTGTAACATCTTGAATATGAACTCAAAGATTTGCACCTGAAACATGATGAAAACAAGGTCAACTAAAAATAGTTGGTGAGCATACATAGGTTTTGACACCACAAGTAATATCAAGAGTTTGTATACAATTCATATGAAACATGGTTTAATAAGGAAATTATGGAGAACCACTATAGTTTAAACTGTGGCGCACAATCAAACCTTGTGACCGATAGGCATAACACAAATGTTACCCTTAAGTGTTTTCGGCAACAGTCACCCTAACCGGGTGGGTTGGTCAGACACAATAGATCTATCATTGTTACCGTCGGTTTGTATAGAGTTAATGATTACACGTGCATGTATGTAATGTAAAATGTAGGTTTAAACTCATAGTGTTCAAGCACAAAGCACAAATTGCACACATGTTCATGAATGTAGATTTGTATAATGTAATTGCAAATAGTTTTCAATGAATCATGTTCCACCCCAGAGTATGTAAAAATGAAAAAGGGGCTATGTAAACTCACCTTGAAATGTGTAGCTTGATGAAAATATAAATATGTTGTTGTTGCACGAGTGTTCTAGTTAACCACGAGATTAACCTATGTTTTGACGAAGTATAATGGATCAATAATTTATACAAATTTAAATTATTGAAACGATTAAAAGGAATAGGAACGGAATGATTTAGAACTTTCGGGTTTGGAACGGATGAACGGACGAAAGAATATTAAGGATTTGATTTATTAAAATAACAATTTAAATGTATAAATCAAGTTACAAGATTTTTTTTTTTTTGGAAGGTAAATTTCTAAAAAAACCGCCACGAGCGTCCTCAAAGAAAGGACCCCCGGGCAACAACCGGAATTACACCAAGTCTAACGGATATTTACACCAATCAATCCAATCTAAACATTTCAACTTAGATCTATGTTTAAACCAAAAATACGAAGACATCTTAATACTCTCAACCACTTCAATCGCCCGCCGCCGCTTGCTTTTGAAGATACGATCGTTACGCTCAATCCAAATGGCCCACATAGTAGAAAAGACAATGCCTCGGAGGATGTATTTAGCATCTTTCGTGAATGGCTGGGAGCTTGTTATCTCCATTAAGTCGGCAACATCAAAGATAAGTAACGGATTCAATCGATACCAAGCTTCCACCCGGTACCAAACTTCAGCGGAGAAAAAACATCCTGTGAATAAATGCGTATTCGTTTCAACATCCGTGTTACACAGCTCGCAAAAGTTGCTTTGCAGAATAACTCCCCGTTTATGCAATTCAATTTTAGTCGGCAACCGATTAATAAGGGATCTCCACACCATAATCCTAACTTTCAAGGGAACCCAAACCTTCCATCGCATCTTGTTCTGACTGCTGTTGCACGGACCAGCCGCTAACAGCTGCTTAGCGCTTGAGACAGAGAATTCCCCAGACGAACATGCTTTCCATCTCCACTTATCCTTACCACCTTTCCAATCGAAATTATAAATGTCCTCCATCAAATTGAACAGCTCCGAAACTTCTGCATCTGATGAAGGACTCGAACGCCACTGCCACTGCAAAATTTTTATGCCATCCACTACTTTCAGCCTCTCCGATATCATCACCCACTTCTGTGTCTCAAGTTTGTATAAATGCGGATAGTATAATCGAAGAGGGCCTTCAGTGAGCCAAGAATCCACCCAGAATCTGATTGAAGAACCATCTCCCACAATACCTTCGAAAAAGCTGTCAAGATTACTACCACTCCCAATCGTTTTTCCACAGATCTTAGTTATTTGTTTCCAACACCCACTCGCAGCAGTGGTACAAGGAAGAGAAAACCAAGATCTACCAAGGCCATGACAACCAATAATCACTTTCTTCCATAAACAATCCCCACCCGATTTAAAGCGCCACGCCCATTTAAGAAGAAGCGCATCATTAACATCCTCCAATTTGGATAAGCCAAGGCCACCCATCTTCTTAGAGGTTGTTATGACATCCCAAGCCACCCAATTTATCTTTTTATCCGCACTACAACCCGCCCAAAGAAAACGCCTCATAATCGCCTCGATACTCTCTAAGACCGCCTTAGGGGCTTTATAGAGGGAAAGATAATAGATGGGTAAGTTCTCCAAAATGGACTTAATGAGAATCAAACGACCACCCATGGAAAGGTGTTTAGCTTGCCAACCGGCTAAACGATTCTTAATGACATCCACCACCAAACTCCAATTATTGATTCTAGTCATTTTCGCTCCAACTTTAATACCCAAATACACAAAAGGAAAAACCCCTCTTCGACATCCCAAAACATCTAGCATACTATCCACTTCTCCATCTTCCGTACCAATCCCAAATAAGTTTGACTTATGAATATTGATACGGAGGCCCGAGCATAGATAGAAGATTCTAAGGATACGAGCCGTATTTTGGAGATTCTCTTTAGACCATTCACCAATAATTAAGGCATCGTCCGCAAAGAAAAGATGGTTAAAACCCACATTGTTATCCGAGAAAATAATCCCTTTAAGAATACCCATATTATTAGCCTTTTTCAACATCCACGAAAGGCACTCCATAACAATAAGAAATAAGAATGGGGAAATCGGGTCACCTTGACGAAGGCCTTTTCCACTTTTGAATTGGAATGTTGGGGAGCCATTAACGAGAACCGAAGCATAAGCCGACTCAAGGACTCCTTTTATCCATTTACACCACAAATCAGGAAACCCCATCTGAGAAAGCAAAGACAATAAAAAACGCCAATTAACATTGTCATATGCCTTCTCGAAATCAATCTTTAGGATAAACGCCTTTTTCTTCTTTCTTTTTAACCACTCTAAGACTTCATTGATCACCAACGGCCCATCCAAGATAAAGCGGTCAGCAAGGAAAGCTGATTGAGTCACCGAGATTAACTTACCCATCACCTTCTTGAGACGGTTAGCAAGGACTTTAGAGACAACCTTACTAATCGCCCCAATCAAAGTAATGGGTCTGTAGTCTTTGAGACCTACAGGCGATTTAACCTTAGGAATCAGAGAAATGAACGCCGACCCGCATCCCATGTTTATAGAACCTGTGGCACGAAAGTAAGATAAAATACGGTGGAAATCTCCTGCAAAAACATCCCAAAAATGTTTAAAGAAGCTGAAATTGAATCCATCTGGCCCAGGGGCCTTATTGGATCCACAACCAAAGACTGCATCTTTTATTTCCTGCAAGGAAAAAATGGCAGTCAAAGCATCCCCATCTTGCTCGCTTAGACATTGCAGACCGTCACAAGTAAGATTAGGCCGAATCGGGACATTCTCTTTAAAATGGGTCCGAAAGAAAATTAAGACCTCCTTCTTCACTAAAGCCGGCTTGGAGATCCATTCTCCTCTAATCTCCAACCCAGGTATCGAATTTCTAGCTTTGCGACCATTCACAACACTATGGAAAAAACTTGTGTTCTCGTCTCCAAGGGCTGCCCACTTCACTCGTGACTTTTGTCTCATGTCACGATTTCTATAATACTCAATCTCTTGAATACTTTTTTTACATTCAGACCACACCCATAATTCAGCCTCATCCAATTCTCTATCTTCCATAAGTCTTTCCATGTCTTCCTTTTCTTTAATTAATCGGCTTTCCTCATCTTTTTCTTTGAACCTGCATTTCGTAACCCACCCTTTTAACTTGGCCCGAATCTTTTCTAACTTTTTAATAAGATTAACATCTGGCGGCTCCACATCAGACCACTCAATCAAGACCGCCTTAATCAGCTCTTCACAACCTGGCCTATCCAACCATGAGTCAAACCACCTAAATGGTTTTGGTCCAAAATTGGTATCAATCAAGGCTAAACATAAGGGCGCATGATCAGAGTGTTCTCTTCTGAGCGCTCTCACACAAGCGCTTGGCCATTTATTGAAAATACCATCACAAACAAAAATCCTGTCAATTCTGCTCATCTTGCAAACTCCCTGTCTATTGACCAAATAAGTAAACTTCATGCCTTTTAAACTATATTCACGAAGACCTGTGTTGTCCAGAAAATCATTAAAATCTCTAGCACAGACGGGATCAAAACCGGAATTTTTTCTTTCATTCATATCCCTAACCGCGTTAAAATCCCCAAGAACAATCCACCAACCTTGACCCGCTCGTAAAACTTGAGCAATTTTATCCCAAAGATCCCTTTTACCCCCATTGGTTTGAGGAGCGTAGACATTCACTATATTAAGACGAGTCAAACCATCTTTAATTAAGCCAGAAACAAGCAAGAAGTTATCGTCTTTGTGCACCCTATCTTTCGTAAAACATTTAGGATCCCATAAACTTAATAAGCCTCCGGAATTCCCAATAGTTCCCTGAGTTCTATCCGGTTAAGGCGAATTCAGAAAACCCAGCTCCGAACATTGATCCGGTTAACCTGAACGCTGAACCGATTGTCGAAGAGGTCCCTAACGTTGTTGTCGATGATGTGGAGATGCCGGAGGTGCAACCGGAGCTAGTTGCCGATGTTACAGACGAGAATTTGGAAAGGAATGAGATTTTGGAAAGTAATCAATGCTATCATAATGAGGGCAATGATTGCCAATCAACTCCCATTATTGTACAAGGTTTGAATAAAGAGAATGTTTCGGATTTTGTGCCAGCTGCTACATTTGACTTTGACAAGTCTATTAATGATGATTCGGTGGAGGAAGTTAATACAAAAATTAGCAAGAGAAAAAAAGCCAAAAAACATGAGGTGGGCCGGCCCAGTATTACTTATGTTAGTAGTAATGAGAGTTTGAGGTTAACCGGATCAATGTTCGGAGCTGGGTTTTCTGAATATAGAACTCAGGGAACCAGTCGCCCATCTCTTCGTTAATCCAGACCCTAAATTTACGACTCTTCCATTCCAGGACAATTTCCTCAGATAATCTTTTACCATCACCCACGAGTATACCCACATAATCATAAGACAAATCTGGATCCGAATCTGACTTTGCGGCTTTATGCACAACTTTTCCAAACGAACTTCCAACATTATTGATCACTTCATGCGAAAAAAGATGTAAAGGAATACCTTGCACCTTAACCCAAGCTAACCTCTCACTGCTTAAGGGCTGACCATTCCATAAACAAGCAGCCAAGAACTTATCACTGTCGTTCTTGGCAGCCTCAAGGACAACCGCTGCAAACTCAGGATCTTCAAACGAAATCAAGAGATCTAGACCACCCAGATACTGAACCTTACCAGGGTCCGAACCTGGGCAAATATTGTTCAGGAAGATGAGAATACTCTTTAGGGCCTCCACATTCTTCATTCTACCAACGATGGCTTTCCCATGCAACATTGAGAAGCCATTTACCTTCTCGTCAATGTTAAAGGTTTTCCCGGCAATCATATCTCTAAACGATCTATCACCCTTCTCAAACTTGGTTCCTGTTTGATTCTTCCCATAATTATTACTAGCCTTCTCCGACTTAAAATCTTCTCTATGAACGTTGATTTCCCCATCCTCCAAAACAAAACGCGCAAAGTTGAACCAAAGTTTATTGTCCCCAATACGTATGTTTCTCAGGTTTTTTAGCAATTCTGAACGATCTCTAACATCTAACATTGATATAAAACCAAAACGATTACCCCCTTTATCTTTCTTTCTTGCGATGTAAATATCGAAAATCTGCCCAAACAAACGAACGTGTCTCGCAATGTCATTCCCACTACAACCCTCCGGAAGGTTGGTAACAAAAAGCTTCGTTAATCGACGTTGGATGGCCTCCGGAATAGGTTTCCGGCGGTCCATATCGTCTCCGTGTAAGGGGTACAAGATAATACTGTTTTATAAATTTCTTATTTATAAAGAGAAAACTTGGGGTTAAATATATTAATTTCTAATTAAATGTCCTAACAAGACAATGTGAAAACAATAAATATTATTTGCTAATTTAATATAATAAGTATCTTATCAAAACAATTAGGTCAAAATAGTTATCATGATGGAATATCATAATATATATATATATATATAGATCTATATATATATATATATATAATTTGAAATAATAAATTAATTATTCGAATTATTATTTATCAAATTATTAAAAGTATCATGATGTTTGTGAAGATAGTAAAAATAATATGATTATGAAACCTCATGATATTAGTAACATTATTAAATTATTACTACTATTCATTATAAATCACGTTGTTTTAACGATTTAGGTTTAATATAATTATATAACCTTTTAGTTTAATAATTGTCATGTCGTTACAACTTCGATATATTTCTACAGTTTTAAAATTACATGTATATAAAATAGAGTTTATATTAAAATAACAGTGTTCGTCGTGTTTTAGAAATATATATTAGCGCCAAAATAATTCACGCGTTGAAACGAAAATGCTCATATACCATTTGGGATAATCAAAACGTTTATTATCAAAAAGGTAGGGCTAGTTTAAATTAGTCTTTCTTATAATGTATCTGTAAATATAAATATATATATATATATATAATATAATTACAAATAATTCACAAAAGCAATTAAATAACGAATTTAGATTCCCGATTATGAGGTAATGAAAATCCAATCCGTACACATAAGTTGTTTGAAATTCCGTAACTTTAAATTGTCAAATTTGAATTTCCAACGTACTCAAATGTCTTTCTAGAATATCGAGCGTGTTGGCAAATTCCATTTGGACGGAAACGCAGTTTTCGGTGGCTCAAAATCTCATTCCGAGGTAGCTCCAAGCGATGAAGTGGGGCTGTGGTTCGAGGGTTTTTTTTTTCTTTGGGTGGTTTAAGAGTTAACGAAAAAAAAGTGAGAGGTCACAATTATTTGACAAATGATTGGATTTAAGTTGCAAAGAAAAGTAACATTAGAGACGATACAGTTGCCGACTTCAATTGTCCAACTCCTTAAATTTAGTTCTTTGTTTTTTTTTTTTTTTTAAATAAAGCTCATCACATTCCTAATAAATTCAGTTAACGTTTGTAATAATTTTTATATTAAACTTTTGTAATAAATTCAAAATTCAATTCAGTCATTTAAGGTCTTTTAGTATAATTTAATTCCATATCATTAAATTAAATTTAATCATAATTACATGTTAAATTTCATAACTATTGAATTGTGAGAAACGATGACATTATATTTTCTCAAACATTCTAATTATTATTATTATATTTATTAATAGTTTTGAAAATTCGGAGTGTTACAACATTACCCTCCTTAAAAATAATTTCATCCTCGAAATTGCATAAAATTATACTTTGATTTAATTATTATAACAAAGTACACATACACACACATATATATAAATATACATATATATATATATATATATATAAATATACATACATATGTTATATATGAAATAGAAAATAATATGCATAAAAGATTGAACTCTGAAGTGATACACATTGAAATAATAATTAATGTGACATATAATGTTGAACAAGTATGGGATTGAAAATAGAAAGTTATTATTGCATGGAATGAAATAGAATAATACAAGAAAATCATGGATGTTACAGTATCCCTAAGTTGAGGGAATTTCGTCCCGAAATTCAATTGATGGAGGGTACTGAAACAAGAAAGAGATGAGGTTACTTGAGATTTATTTGATTCTCATGTTCCCGAGTAAACTCTGGGTCACGTTTAGATACCCAACTAACTTTGACTGTCGGTTTGAGGAGTACAACCAATAACAAGATTCAGGTTTGATACTCAAGGTCAGGCATTAATGATTTAGTGGGTTTAGAATTAAGGAGAAAACTGTCACATAATGTTTTCAATTCCAAAGATGGAATGCATCACTTGAAGTAAGAACGATGAGAATTGACGATTAAAACTTGTTTAGGATGTAGTCTAATATGTTCAAGATACGTTACTCGACAAGAGATTTCACAAACATTGATCAAGGTCAAAATAACATAAAACTTCACGTGACACGAACAACGCTACTTCTGACAATACGACAGGAACACTTATATATAGGAAGTACCAGCGGCGTATCCACGATGCCCTTATCATATCACATTGGTTTCGTTACTATATATCACGATAGGTTTTATGTCATAACACATGGCAGAATTCACTATGTTTTCCATGCGCTAACTTTTATAATTACGTGTGCACCCGTAATTACCCAAATCGTCGCATGGTCCGCATAGATCATCCCATTGTGTGTGGGTCAAGAGGGGACACAAAATCTCTTAATTCATAACTATTGTATTCACATATGTGTTGCTAACAAATAACTATGTCCGTAGATAATAAAATCAATCAAGGAATAAAAGAATAGCAATGTGGCATAACCCCATGGTTATCCTAGATAGATGGCATAATCCTCAAGATTATCCATAAAGTTTATAGCTCCCTCGTGTTTGAGCAAGAATACGTCAAACCCCGTGTAGTTCAAAGTTTATAGCTTCCTCGTGTTTGAACAAGAATACGTCAAACCCCGAGTAGCTCAAAGTTTATAGTTTCCTCGTGTTTGAAAAAGAATACGTCAAAACCCGAGTAGTTCAAAGTTTATAGCTTTCTCGTGTTTGAACAAAAATACGTCAAACCCCGAATAGTTCTTAGTTTATAGCTTCCTCATGTTTGAACAAGAATACGTCAAACCCCGAGTAGTTCTTAGTTTATAGCTTCCTCGTGTTTGAACAAGAAGTAGTTCTTATAGCAATCAACTTTAATGGGTAAAATGAATAATCATGCCTCATGTATAATGTAGACAATCAATTGCAAACAATCGAGTTTCATGTATAATGTAAACAGTCAATCTTCAAATAATCAAGTTTCGTGTATAATGTAAACAATCAATTTTCAAATAATCGAGTTTCATGTATAATGTAAACAATTAATTTTCAAATAATCGAGTTTCGTGTATAATGTAAACAATCGAGTCTTATAGATAATGCGAACAATCAAATGTAAATAATCGAATCTCATGAGTAATCTAAACTATCGAATTTCGTAGGTGATCGAGCTTTGTGGACAAGCGTGTTGCTCGGCGTTCATGTACAATGTGGGTAGTCGAGTTTTAAATTTTCAAATTCGTCGGTGTTTATATGAATGGTTAACGCCCATGCGAATTGATTCATCTTCTCGAAGTTGGCTAGCAAGCTCAAACTCTTTTTAATGATGGTGACAAATCCTAGTAGGTGTAAATAGTTCAAACAACGACAAGATAACGTAAATGATTACAATGCATAATTTATTCTAGATTAAATCTCCATTCGACTCCATCTTGCACTTGCTTCAAACGGTCTCATTCATCGTCTCGGTATTGACTTGAGTTTCATTGGTGTTTATGTTGAAAGCATGCCCACGAGCACCACCTAGGTTTGCATTAGCCAATCTTGGGCATTGGTTCCGAAAGTGGTTTGGATCACCACACTCATAGCAAGCACGCCCATTAGTGATAGCCAGTGGAGCTTGGTTAACAGCTTGCTGATTGGCTCGGTTTCCTTGGTTGACTTGGTTAACGGGAGGCCTAGATCAACAGGTATTTGCCAAATGACCATATCTTCCACAACTCGTGCATAGACGGCATAGCACATTTGGGAAATGGTGGTATTTGTGAGTGTTGCATTGAGGATTTTTGCCCACATATAACCTAGTGTTTGGGTAACTGGCCATCGGAGCAACTTGGTTGATTGGTGCAGCAGGGGTAACGATAGCAAAGTTACTAGCCTTACGCTTCTTATTGGTGTGAGAAGATTCGAGCTTGTCCTCTTTAGTCATTTCAGTTGGAGTTGTCTTGTCATCGATTTTCTTTGCACCCTTTCTTGTTAACGTACCCGCCTTCATGTGATTGTCGGTCAACATGGCGGCCAAGCGGATGTCGTCCTCAAGAGTTGCGGGATTTCTTCCCAACACGGTGTCTTGAATCTTCATAGGTAGACCACCTATATACTTCTCGATGCACCGGGATAGTGGTGTGACCATGTGTGGCACGAGAAGACTCAACTCATGGAAATGAGTTGTGTAGACTAGGTATACACTTCATCCCATGGCAAGGCCATTGCCACATCAACGCCTCGAGCCCGTTTTTCACCGTTCCACCAAGTTAGCGCTCGTTTTTTAAAGACGCTCGTGGCATAACGGACTCGAAGATTGTCGGGGCAATCACTATTGAGAAAGGTATTCTCAATGCTCTCAAACTATTGGAGAAGGCCGGTAGCTCTCTCGGTGCCATAAAATTTGATGGTATTTTGGAATTGAAGTGCTTGAAGGTGCATTGGGGCGGGTTGGCACCACCACCATTGTTGTTAACACTACCACCATTAGCACCACCATTGTTGTTGTTGTTTGCTTGAGTGAGTTGGTTCACAAGTTGGGTAAGGAGGGTAGCAAGGTCATTGTTGTTGTTGGTATCGTTGGCACGACGGGGAGGCATGCTATAGAAGGAACAACACAAGGGAAAGGATAAGAATCATGAGAATTTTGGATTTTGATAGGGATAAAACAACCATATGTCTCATTATGTAATATGCAAAATGATTATATTTGTATTGTACTCACTTGGTAACATAACTAATTGAATACTATGACACATCAAGGTTACTTAAATTCATATAACTTTTGAGAAGACATGCTTTAGCCTATAAGTAAACATTCACCCAAGGGAATTCCCAGGAAAGCATACGGATCCTTCGGTTGATTGGATTTATATGAAATGTTTTCCTAGACAGAAAACCCAAAGTACATGTGTCACCCTTCCAGATTGCACATGTTCTCTAATAATTAACAGAATTTAAAACCTTGACGGGGTTTCATAATTTTAATAGACTTGTGTCTATGAGTATGACGTTCCACATATGAAGATGATGATGGCATGGCAAGGATGGAAGAATAAGAGACTTTAGGATAGGAGTGTCATTATATAATTATTTAGTTATCATTTAGGGTAGGGGTTAATAAGTCAAATAGTCTAGCAAATAAGGTATCAAACAATTTAGCACATAGAGTAGCAGATAGCATGTAGCATGTAACATAGCACAAAATGGGCATCTTAAGGTTATAGTCTAGGTCATTGGTTTCTAATAACCTAATTCTCTATAACCATGGCTCTGATATCAATCTGTCACACCCCAACCGATGACGGAATACGTCGGGACGGGACATGTAGACTGTTCATAAGCACATGATCAAGCTAAAGTTTCATATATTAAATTAACTCAAATTCCATAACATTTGTTCAAACAAACACAATCAAACATACATAGAAAATAAAATACATCAACAAGGTTTCATTGTTCATTTAACTAGGTCCTTAATTCCTATGTGTAACATCTTAAATATGAACTCAAAGATTTGCACCTGAAACATGATGAAAACAAGGTCAACTAAAAATAGTTGGTGAGCATACATAGGTTTTGACACCACAAGTAATATCAAGAGTTTGTATACAATTCATATGAAACATGGTTTAATAAGGCAATTATGGAGAACCACTATAGTTTAAACTGGGGCGCACAATCAAACCTTGTGACTGATAGGCATAACACAAATGTTACCCTTAAGTGTTTTCGGCAACAATCACCCTAACCGGGTGGGTTGGTCAGACACAATAGATCTATCATTGTTATCGTCGGCTTGTATAGAGTTAATGATTGCACGTGCATGTATGTAATGTAAAATGTAGGTTTAAACTCATAGTGTTCAAGCACAAAGCACAAATTGCACACATGTTCATGAATGTAGATTTGTATAATGTAATTGCAAATAGTTTTCAATGAATCATGTTCCACCCCAAAGTATCTAAAAATGAAAAAGGGGCTATGTAAACTCACCTTGAAATGTGTAGCTTGATGAAAACATAAATATGTTGTTGTTGCACGAGTGTTCTAGTTAACCACGAGATTAACCTATGTTTTGACGAAGTATAATGGATCAATAATTTATACAAATTTGAATTATTGAAACGATTAAAAGGAATAGGAACGGAATGATTTGGAACTTTAGGGTTTGGAACGGATGAACGGATGAACGGACGAAAGAATATTAAGGATTTGATTTATTACAATAACAATTTATATGTATAAATCAAGTTACAAGATAATACTGTTTTATAAATTTCTTTTTTATAAAGGGAAAACTTGGGGTTAAATATATTAATTTCCAATTAAATGTCATAACAAGACAATGTGAAAACAATAAATATTATTTGCTAATTTAATATAATAAGTATCTTATCAAAACAATTAGGTTAAAATAGTCATCATGATGGAATATCATAATATATATATATATATATATATATTTTGAAATAATAAATTAATTATTCGAGTTATTATTTATCAAATTATTAAAAGTATCATGATGTTTGTGAAGGTAGTAATAATAATATGATTATGAAACCTCATGATATTAGTAATATTATTAAATTATTACTACTATTAATTATAGATCACGTTGTTTTAACGATTTAGGTTTAATATAATTATATAACTTTTTAGTTTAATAATTGTCATGTCGTTACAACTTCGATATATTTCTGCAGTTTTAAAATTACATGTATATAAAATAGAGTTTATATTAAAATAACAGTGTTCGTCGTGTTTTAGAAATATATATTAGCGCCAAAATAATTCACGCGTTGAAACGAAAATGCTCATATACCATTTGGGATAATCAAAACGTTTATTATCAAAAAGATAGGGCTAGTTTAAATTAGTCTTCTTATAATGTATCTGTAAATATATATATATATATATATATATATATATATATATATAATTACAAATAATTCACAAAAGCAATTAAATAACGAATTTAGATTCCCGATTACGAGATAATGAAAATCCAATCCGTACACATAAGTTGTTTGAAAGTCCGTACCTTAAAATCATCAAATTTGAATTTCCAACGTACTCAAATGTCTTTCTAGAATATCGAGCGTGTTGGCAAATTCCAGTCGGTCAGAAACGCAGTTTTCGGTAGCTCAAAATCTCATTCCGAG
This sequence comes from Smallanthus sonchifolius, assembly GCA_023525975.1. Lineage (NCBI taxonomy): Eukaryota > Viridiplantae > Streptophyta > Magnoliopsida > Asterales > Asteraceae > Smallanthus > Smallanthus sonchifolius. The sequence goes on along the minus strand of CM042028.1, from coordinate 10,921,430 downwards.
GTAGCTCCAAGCGATGAAGTGGGGCTGTGGTTCGAGGGTTTTTTTTTTCTTTGTGTGGTTTAAGAGTTAACGAAAAAAAAGTGAGAGGTCACAATTATTTGACAAATGATTGGATTTAAGTTGCAAAGAAAAGTAACATTAGAGACGATACAGTTGCCGACTTCAATTGTCCAACTCCTTAAATTTAGTTCTTTGTTTTTTTTTTAATTTAAAATAAAGCTCATCACATTCCTAATAAATTCAGTTAACGTTTGTAATAATATTTATATTAAACTTTTGTAATAAATTCAAAATTCAATTCAGTCATTTAAGGTCTTTTAGTATAATTTAAGTCCATATCATTAAATTAAATTTAATCATAATTACATGTTAAATTTCATAACTATTGAATTCTTAGAAACGATGACATTATATTTTCTCAAACATTCTAATTATTATTATTATATTTATTAATAGTTTTGAAAATTCGGGGTGTTACAACATTACCCTGCATAAAAATAATTTCATCCTCGAAATTGCATAAAATTATACTTTGATTTAATTATTATAACAAAGTACACATACACACACACATATATATAAATATACATATATATATATATATATAAATATTCATACATATGTTATATATGAAATAGAAAATAATATGCATACAAGATTGAACTCTGAAGTGATACACATTGAAATAATAATTAATGTGACATATAGTGTTGAACAAGTATGGGATTGAAAATAGAAAGTTATTATTGCATGAATGAAATAAAATAATACAAGAAAATCATGGATGTTACACTTAAACCTGAAGGTTCTACTACCCACAAAACCAAGAAGACAGAAAGAGAAGAATATTATCATAACTCATCAGAAGATGAAGGAATGGGTAATAATTACGGTCATACAGAGAAGAAGAGGAAGGTAGTTGGTTGTACATATAAGATGTTTCAAGACTGCAAGCCATATAACTTCTCTAGGAGAGAAGGAGGAATTGCCACATTGAGGTGGATAGAGAAAACTGAATCTGTGCTGGATATCAGCAAATGTGCAGAAGAAGACAAGATTCTTTATGCTTTCAATTTATTTAAGGATCAAGCGTTAGAATGGTGGAACAACATTGTTGCTGCCAAAGGAAGAGAAGCAGCCTATACAATAGGCTGGAATGCCTTTAAAACAAGGGTAGAGAAGAAATACGTTCCCTAGAATGAGAGGGAACAAATTGAAGGGAAATTCTTAAGTCTTAAGATGATTGGAACAAATCATTAGGAGTATTCCACCAAACTCCTTGAATATGCCAGAATAGTTCCACATCTTGCCACCCCCGAGTCAAATCTGATAAAGCGTTATATTTGGGGTTTGATAGGTGAAATTCGCGACATGGTCAAGGTCGCAAATTGTGAAAATCTTGATGATGCTATGGATTTGGGAGCATCATTAACAAGTAGCCTGATTAGGAATCAGGAGGAGGGAAGGAAGAAGAAAGAAGCATCTGGGCAAGGCCCGAGTGGATCCAAGAAGTCAACCTTTACCCCTCGAAACAACAACTCTTTCATCCCTGAATGTCCACGGTGTAAGGAAGGCACTTGGGACAGTGTAAAACTAGACGGTGACATCCGACATTTTCAGGTTAACTCCGTTAACACAAACATCGTTATCTCAAAAATTTATTTATTCAAACTCAGTTATCTCAAATATTCACTCATGCATTACATTTAATTAGGTTAATTAGATGTGTCAGTTTCGCACAAACACTCACGTATCGGTAATTTGTAGAATTACCGGATCACACACGAGTCGAACCCGGAACGTTGGTGAACTAATAAAAATAATTGCGAACAATTATTTTAATATAAATTATGTGAATTTATATGTTTTGTGATTTTTCTGTGAATTATATGAACTTTCGTGTTATCGCGTAGAATTATCAGATTTGTATTTTACTGCTTATTTTTTTAGATTATGGAACTTTTATAAAAAAAAAATATTTAAAAACCATCTTTATCTAGTAGAATTATTTAAATGTTTTTTTTATATAATCTAGAGATTATGATTATCCATTCCTAATTTGAAAACCATGAAATCTTGAATAAAAAGGAATTTTATAAAATTTTAAAACCTAATCTCCTATTTCTCTCTCTCTCAAAATCTCGACCCAAACCTCCCCCCCCATTGCCGAGATCTTCAAGCAACCCAAACACCCTCCAATCGATCTCCTATCTTGCAATTGAACGCGTATTTGGACTCCTCTCGACGTTTCTAACAATCCTACGTAAGTCGTTTCGTTCAATTTCGTTACTTTTTGATTCCTAAATTTTAGATCAAAACCCTATTTCATCCAAACATGGATTTTTATAATAAAAATGCTAGATGTTTGATACTTGTTATGGTTATAATCATGTTATATGTGATGGATTTGATGCTTTGAATCTCGTTAAACAAGCTTAAAACCCTAACTTACTTATAATGGAAACTTTTTAGGAATTCTATCTTGCATACTAGACATGTGTTGAATGATATGATGGTGTTGTTATGCTACTTGATCCATGTATAAGTGATTTGTGAAATTAGATTTCTAATACCTAGCTCGGTTTTGCAAACTTACTAAAAGAGGAAACTTTTTATGTTTTGAAACTTGCATGTTAGACTTGGATTGCATGAGGTGATGAGGTTTATGTGCTACTTGTTACATGTGTAGAGGAATTGTGAAATCAGATTCTGAATACATAACACGGTTTTACAAACTTGCTAAATAAGGAAACTTTAATTTGCAAAAGTATTCATAACTTACTATTTAGACATGCATGATATGGTTTAATGATTGGTACATGTTAGTTAGGACATAATAACATGTTGCAATGTGTTGGATGCTTGAAATCATGCATATCTCTCATAGGTTACTAAAGATGGAAATTTTATTTGGATGTATGACATACATGTTAAGTTCTAGGCAAGTGTTATGTGATGTGGTGATCTAGAACATGTTATAGTAATCTTACAAGCATATTAACAATGATAATTCCAAGAAACATGAATCCCAAACATACTTACTATTTATGGAAACCTGCTATTTATGGAAACCTGCTATTTATGGAAACTTGCTATCTTGTTAGAACAAATAGGATTTGTTGCTAAGTGCTACAACATGATTATTTGTGTATAATATAGAAGTGTTATACTGAACAAACATAATTTAATACAACGTGTCACCAACGGGTCGTCGGGTCAAACTTGAGTCAAACTTGCAAACCTTTTCTAAACACTTAATCAATAGTATTGTTTGGATACTAAGGGTTCATATCAACTTGCACGAACACACACTTATAAATCTATGGTTTTAGGTGGAAGTTAGAGGTTCTACAGTTTTCTCTTAGCTTTCACTTTTATTCACACTCAGGTGAGTTTCATGGCCCCTATATTTACTTACTTTCCTTTTTGGGGGAGAAAGCATGCACGCAAACAGTTTGGGTTTTGTATTATTGTATTATCGCTTGCTTACTAAAGTGTAAACATACCAATAAGTCCTTACATTCTCGAACCGTTAGTATTGGAACATAGCGAGGTGATTTTGAGTAGTACTACTGGGTTTTGACAAGCCCCACCCGAGTTAGTCGCGATAACTTGACCGGAGGTCGAACGGGTGTAAGATTAGCCTAGACATTTGCCATTGTTCGGTAGACATGGTGGAAGGCAAACAAACATAAACAGTCAGCTTCGGTTTCGAACACTTGTAGTGGCATGACATAGACTAGCTATCTATCGGTATACATTAATTACATTATCTAGCAAACATCAAACTTTTTATTTACTTACATCTCTATGAACTCACCAACCATTGTGTTGACACTTTTAGCATGTCTTTCTCAGGTCGCTAAGGTATTGAGCACGAGCATAGGACATGCATGGAGTCTCATCATATTTCAAACACTGAATTTATTTATTTCTATCATTTACTTTGGTTTGGGAGCGGTGTTTTGCGCATTTAACTATTCTTGCATTTGGATTTTATTTACGCTTTCGCAACGTTTTCAAACTTAAACTTTTGTTGTCTCATGACTATGAGCAACAATGGTATTTTATTCAAATTCATATGGAGTCATTCCGTGTAACTAATGACTGAGATCCTGGTGTGTCACGCGCCTCGCGGTAAAACCCCGCAGGTGGATTTTGAGGGTGTGACAGATTGGTATCAGAGAAATTGGTTCTAGTGAACTAGGATTTGCATTCTAGACTATAACCACACACTTGCATTAGTTACACAACACTTACACACATACATGTCACTTACTCATCACACTACAGGAAATGTCTTCTTCACCAAGGTCACCTACATCCCCAGTCGATCAGGAACCCGAGGTTCCCACAGTACCTTCACCAGAGCCTAAGAAGCAGAGATTGACACCTATCGATGATGCTATAGTGCATGACGAGCCTTTTCACGTGCGTGTCGGAGACAACACGCAGGACTGGGATTGGTATCCCGACAAGATCAGGAGCTGGATCCGCGAGGAGCAGTCCCACCCCCACTCACTGCTGACATTCCTTCTTCTTCCTCTTCGTCTTAGCGAGTCTTTCCACCACTGAGGTATCCACTCGAGCAGTTTTTAGCTGCCTTCATAGCTAAGATGGATAGAGAGATAGGAAACATGTGTGAGGCTGCAGGTGAGATCACCGAGCTGTTACAGCGTGGATACAAGACTGATCAGAGAGTGGAGAAGTTGCTTAAGAACCAAGTTAGATTAAATACTGTACAAGACAACTTTGCAGTAGCATTCTATGAGCTGCAGGCACAAGTGAACGTGCAGCACCTTAACCTCGAGGCAGTGGGAGCTAGGATTGATGATCTAGAGGGACATGTCGAGGCTGCCAACGCCGAGGAGGTTGCACAGGAGGATGAGCTCGAGGAGGAGCAGGGTGAGGATGATGATGTTGTTTCTGATGTGACTTCAGTTGGCAGTGATGATGATTGACAGACTATCATTTTAGTTTTTTGCTTTATTTAAACCTAGATGGGCAGGGTTGTTCCCATCCAACAGATGTTTCTGGATTTTGATGTTTGATTGAAAGTACTTTGTAGCCTTTACAATTTATTTTATCAAGTATTATTATTGAAATGTTAGATGTTGTGGTTTAATTTTCTTTTATTTACTTATACTTGTATGATGATAATATGCGATATATTTTTCTCATTATTGTATATTTGTGAATGTAAAGATCATGTCTGGACGATGAGATGGACGTAGCGGCGGACGCGGTAACATCAATCTGACCGCAGCAGAACTCACCGCTTTGATTAACGAACGTGTGGCTGAAGCTTTAGCAGCCAATCCGAATGGAGGTAAATCTATCATCTGTCGACTTTAATGAGTCAACTTTCAATCTGAACTCATTCCCAAATCTTGAGTATTCCTAAACACATTCTTTGTATTTTATCGAGGACCGAACAACAATCAGCAGGTCTGCACCTACAAGACCTTCATGGACTGCAAGCCCCACACGTTTAGTGGAGCTGAAGGAGCAGTCGGTTTCCATAAATAGCAGGTTTCAGAAATACGTGGTAGAAACTGCCAATGGGGACCTAGTCCAAATTTCAGAAATCCTCAACAATTGTAATATCACACTATCCGAACATGTTATTCCTGTACAACTGTTGCCAATGACATTAGAAGGATTTGATATTGTCTTAGGAATAGATTGGTTAGCCTCTAACCAAGCCCGTATCCTGTGTGATAAGAAAGCTATCGAACTTCGTTCGCCAAAGGGAGATATTCTTACTATAAATGGTGATAAATTATCCAACTCTGTTGGAATAATTCCCATGTTGAAGGCCACCAAATATCTACGAAAAGGATGCTTAGCATACCTTGTATCTGTAACAACCGACACTAAAAAGAAGATTGAAGATGTGCCGGTTGTGGCTTAATTCCCCGATGTTTTTCCTGATGAACTACTTGGAATTCCACCTGAGAGAGAAGTGGAGTTCATAATTAATCTTGTACCCGGTACGGCACCTATTGCTAAAGCCCCGTACAGATTAGCTCCAAATGAGATGGCAGAATTGAAAAAGCAATTAGATGAATTGCTAGAGAAAGGATTCATTAGACCAAGCTCATCACCTTGGGGAGCTCCGGTCCTATTCTTTAAGAAGAAAGACGGTTCAATGCGTATGTGTATTGATTATCGTGAACTGAATAAAGTCACAATAAAGAACCGTTATCCGCTTCCTAGAATTGATGATCTTTTTGATCAACTTCAGGGAGCTCATTGTTTCTCAAAAATCGATCTTCGTTCTTGCTATCATCAATTGAAAGTCCAAGAAAAGGATATTCCCAAAACAGCTTTTAGAACTCGATATGGTCATTATGAGTTCACGGTGATGTCGTTCAAACTTACTAATGCACAGCAGCATTCATGGACATGATGAATCGAGTTTGCAAACCTTACTTAGATAAATTTATTATCATATTTATTGATGATATCCTTATTTACTCCAAAAGTAAGGAAGAACATGCGAACAATTTGAAAATCTTACTTGAACTTTTGAGAAATGAAAAGCTATATGCTAAGTTCTCAAAATGTGAAATCTGGTTGACAGAAGTTCAATTCCTTGGACATGTCATTAACGTAGATGGCATCCAAGTCGATCCTGTTAAAATTGAAGCAATATCCAAATGGGAAATCCCGAAATCACCAACTGAAATTCAAAGTTTTCTCGGTTTAGCCGGTTATTATCGGAGATTTATCCAAGATTTCTCTCGAATTGCTGTTCCATTAACTTCTCTGACTCGCAAATTAGTTAAGTATGAATGGGGACCTAAGCAATCCGAAGCTTTCAAAACTCTGAAACAGAAACTGACTCAAGCACCCATACTGGCTTTGCTAGATGGAAACGAAGGCTTTTCAGTATACTGTGATGCTTCACACACCGACTTTGGTTGTGTGTTAATGCAAGGAGGCAAAGTTATTGCTTATGCTTCTCGTCAATTGAAAACTCATGAAAGAAATTATATTACTCATGATTTAGAATTGGGTGCCATAATCTTCGCGCTGAAATTATGGAGGCACTATCTATATGGAGTCAAATTCACTATTTTCACTGATCATAAAAGCCTAAAGTACATATTCAGTCAAAAAGAACTGAATATGAGGCAAAGGCGTTAGATGGAAGTCCTGAATGATTACGATTGTGAAATCTATTATCACGAAGGCAAAGCCAATGTTGTAGCCGATGCCTTGAGTAGAAAAGAACATGAGAAACCTAAATGAGTTCGTGCCTTAAGACTCAATCTCCAAATCGATCTTATTACTCGTATTAAGGAATCTCAAAAGTTTGCTTTACAAGAACCAAACTTAGAAAAAGAAGGTTTGGGAGGCATGATCGACCAATTAGTCAAAAGCAATGATAATATTCTGAGAATGAATAAGAGAATCTGGATCCCTATCTATGGAAACATACGTGAAGAAATTCTTGAAGAAGCTCATAAATCTAAATATACGATGCATCCTGGAAGCGATAAAATGTACAAAAACCTAAAAGTCAATTACTGGTGGATAGGAATGAAGAAACATATCGCTATCTATGTTGCTAAGTGGTTAACCTGCTCTCAAGTAAAAGCTGAACATCAGAAGCCATCGGGTTTGTTACAGCAACTTGAAATTCCTGTCTGGAAATGGGAGACGATAACCATGGATTTCATCACGAAACTTCCCCGAACTAGTCGAGGAAATGATACCATTTGGGTTATTGTTGATAGACTTACTAAGTCTGCTCATTTTCTTCCTATGAAAGTAACTTTCAATATGGATAAGTTAGCACAATTATACGTTAATGAAATCATGTCATTACACGGTGTGTCACTATCTATTGTGTCAGATAGAGATAGTAGATTTACTTCTCGATTCTGGCAAAGCTTTCAAAAAGCCCGGGGTACGAAATTGAATCTTAGCACTGCCTATCATCCTCAAACGGACGGGCAGAGCGAAAGAACAATTCAAACTCTTGGAGATATGTTAAGGGCTTGTGTTATTGATCTTAGAGGAAGTTGGGATGACCACTTATCTCTAATGGAATTCTCCTATAACAATAGCTATCATACGAGTATACAGGCCACTCCTTTTGAAGCCTTATACGGTCGTAAATGTCAGACTCCAATCTGTTGGTCAGAAATAGGAGAAAATCAGTTATCCGGTCCTGAAATAGTCCTAGAAACAACCGAGAAAGTGATTCAAATAAAAGATAGGTTGAAAGCGGCTCGTGATCATCAAAAGAGTTATGCTGATAGAAGACGAAAGCCGTTAGAATTCAACGTCGGTGATAACGTTCTGTTGAAAGTTTCACCCTGGAAAGGCGTTGTAAGATTTGGAAAGAAAGGGAAATTAAGTCCTAGATTCATAGGACCGTTCAAAATCTTGAAAAGAGTTAGGCCTGTGGCCTATCAACTCGAATTACCAGAAGAAATGAGTGGAGTACACGATGTATTCCAAGTGTCAAATATGCATAAATGTTTGGCAGATGAATCTCTGGTAATACTCCTACATGATGTAGAAGTAGATGAAAACTTGAAATTTGCGGAACAACCTTTGCAAATCGAGGACCGGCAGGAAAAGAAATTGAAAAGAAAGAAATTGACGATTGTGAAAGTGAAATGGAACTCCAAACGTGGACCTGAGTACACGTGAGAATTGGAGTCTGAAATGAAAAAGAAATATCCTCAATTGTTTGAATAATCTCGAGGACGAGATTAAAACAAGGTGGGGAGGATGTAATACCTACCACAAAAATATCCGAGAAATGTTAAGGTTATAACCTATAAGGACTTGTGTATCTAAAATACCAAAGTCTAGGGTTAAGAATGAAAATTCTGAAAATAGACAGATATCGGACCGACATCCCCTTTCATATCGGTCGGAAGCAAAACATGGTCAGACATCGGACCGATATCCATTCTCATAACAGTCCGCAATGAAACGTTGAGATGGTTATCGGGCCGACATCATTGCATAACGGCCCTACAATCTCCTCTCAGCCGTAATTTGTGGTGTTGACACGTGTCCGATGACTCAACCCTAATGATGGGACATAGGTCTGGATATCGCACCGACATGGTCCACATATCGGTCCGATATGGTCAAAAATATGATCGGTCCAATCAGATTAAGACATCTAGGGCTGACGTGTGTATAGACTGATGTCGGACCGACATCCCTATGCATATCGGTCCGACATGGACCCGAATCACAGCCTATAAAAAGTTGGACAAGTTCGATCGATTTTCTCATCCCAAACACGAATTCTACTCTCAAATCTTGTTCCAGGTGATCCCTAAGACGGTCCCGGCGATCCCGGTCCAACTCCCGCTCATTATAGTGCCCGGTTTAAGAAGAAAAGCTCGTAGAAGTGCCGATACGCTAGAGAAATCAAGTTAAGAAACTAGTCTATAAACATTCGACTTAGAGGCTCATTCCTATAACTAAGGTGAATACTTTATCTCTTTCAAAACTTGTGTCAAACATTTACGTTTACGAAAATGGCCAAATAAGGTTAAGGGAGTAATGCTCAACGTTCTTCTACGAACAAAGCATTCAGGCCATAGGTATGCGTAAAACTTGCAAGGGATACACGGGTCTTGGGTGAAATTCTCGAATTGCGGCCGGTGCTTGTCTTATAACAAATTCGGAGGCAAACCTGTCCCTTGTTATAAGACATGACGCCAGTGTATACTGTGGTGCGATTGAACAGGACGGGCCTGCTGAATGTGTGGATTGAACATAAAGTTGTGATTATGAACTAATGCTTGTTTGCGCCAAAATGATTTTAATGTCAAGATAATTGTATTCACCGGCGTTCACGCTGACGTTTTATTTTTAAAGTCTTTTTAGGTAATGAATAAAATGTGAAAGAAAAGGGAGATGGGCAAATATAAGATCTGACCCGAGAGACTATGAAAGGATAAAATGCATGTTGGATTCTCAGCCCTCTTGTATAGATAATTTTGAAAAGAGGAGATATGACCGAGGAACTGATCAACCTCCGATAGTACTTTTTCTCGTGGCTTGAACTTGTCCATGAGAGACAAGAGATGTATTTGGTTTCAAACTCTGTTTTGTAATCAAATGATAAAGGGTATTTAAATTCCTATGTTTATGAAAGTAAATACAAGACTTTTGTTTTCCAAATGAGTTTTGATATTTACAAATTACAACCCTTGTGGTTGAAAGAATGTTGAACCGATCCTTTTGAAAAGACTTCCGCTGTATTTATAAAAATTCTGAAATCAAAGCAGATACCAATCGAGCTCGCACACGTCCAGGGGGTGCCTGAGGCGGGGTGTGACATTAGGCGTGACGGATCTCTAGACTCGCGGTACGACACGGTAATAACGTGCGGAATCCATGATCAACGTGCAATGTGTAAAGCAATCAACAACACAGAGTAAATATTCCTCTTTGTATTTCCACTCAGAAACTCTGTTTACAAAGCTCTCTGTTCTTGCACTTGGACTCTCTCTTTAGAATATGACATGTAAACATCTATTTATAGGGAAACACAAAGACTATAGGAAGTTCGCCCTTTAAGATGCTTAGGCAAACTTGACAAGTTCGCCTATCAAGTTCGCTCTAAGTTCCTTAGGCGAACTTGACAGATTCGCTAACTTACAACACAGAATTTTAGCGACAGTTACAAAACATGTCCTAACAGACTCCCTCTTAACTGTTGCTAATAATTCTAACACATTACAAGTCAAATACTCTAATACTAAGACATAGAATCTTCAAGCTCGTTGTCACCAGAATATGCTCCAACAGACTCCTCCTTGACAACAACTTCAGAAGATTGTCATCAGTCTTCAATATCATCAAATTGTAGTCTTCGTCTTATTCATCTACACACTCTCTCTTTCTAAAAGAAAACTCGGGAGAAGGACCCTTGTCAACTTCTGTCTACAATTATCAGTTTAGGCAAAGAAGAACCACCAAGTATAACCACAAATAAAATTTCCATGGAAGGTGGAAAAATAAAAATCTTTTTGGTATATCTCTGTACAAACTGAAATGCAAAGAATGAAATCACATATTTTTGTTCAAACATCACGAGTAAGAAGATCACATCAGTATCTATGATGAAACAAACACACATATCAGATATAAAACCCTAGCAAATCTAAGGGTGACATATGGTTTTCTATGTAAGTATAGTTCACAACTCTCAGAATTATAAAACATTTCTTTTCAAATGATTATGTAATAATACGCGATAAACTTCAAAGTAAACAGGATCAGATCATGACTTTCTAACTTATTCAACACGAATTTGCAATTGATGTGTGTTTTATATGTAGATAAAAATATAAATATATATATCCCTGGCAACGACGCCAAAAACTTGATAGCGAGTTTTTAGTAGTAATAAATATATTCTATTTAGAGCTACACAAAATCAGGTTTTAAATTTATAAATTAAAATGATAATTACTTCAACTAAATACACACACAATAGGCAAGTGTACCTATTGCAACGTAGTATTGTCTGGGTAAGAACCAAGTATCGAACCATGGACACGGATCCCGTACTCAACCCTTGCTATTGTCTGACTAGTAGTAATAAGTTGAAAAATGGGTTTTGTTTTAAAAGTAAAATAAAAAGATAAGAAATGTAATTAGAAGTATTATCCCGTTTAAGATGTTACTCTAGTTGTTATCCCTTGTTAATTAATGATATATTTAAAGTAAGGTTGGTCATAGTTACTAGTACTAACCCTTTCGATAGGGGAGTCAGTATTTCATAACGGAACAGTGGATACGGTCGGCCAACTATTCCTTAATAAATCTCCGGACCCTGAACGGGGTCTCAAGTCCGCCGGTTATCCGTGATTCATTATTCGGACTAAGATTATCCAATGACTGACTTACGTCATGTCTTGTAACTTCCTTTGGAAAGTCGGAATGCGCAACTCCCTCCGGAGCTACTTTATGAACGCTCGGACCTAATAAATTATGTTCTTAAATAGTTGTCTTTATTTATAATATTATTTTAAATAAATAAGACTTTCATTCTCAAGATCAAACCCCGTGGCTCCCGCTAGAAGTCCTCTGCAAGCCGACACAAGAGAAGTAAAGAAATACCGACACAAACCGCCCGGTCTGGTTAGGGCTCAAACCGCATGCTGAATAACCAAACCTCCAATCAACCCATAATATTAAATCTATACTACCCGGCCGTTGCTAGCACCAAGATTTGTATATAGACCGTACAAACTCGAATAAGCTTCCCAAACAAGAAGTCTTGCTTAAGTAACTTACAAGATTTAAGATTATTAGATTGGTTTAAAGATCACTTATTCTTGTATTTTTAAGATAACTTATAGTAAAGACTTTAAAAACATAACATACTAAAAATACTTCATTAATTAATTAAAGTTCAACCAACTCGAGCAACACAATAGCAGTAGCCATGAATGACCATACATGTGACTCCACTAACCCTTAGATAATGTGTGGAAATATTCCAACACCAAGGGAGAGTGGTGTGACAACCCCTAATTTCAGGTCAACATCATACCAACCTAATTCTATGCATTTCTAGTCAATAAACACCATTAGGACTTAGTTAAATGAAAACTAGGTTGTCATACAAGGTGCACAACAATTTTGTAAAACATTCATGTGCATAAGAGAAAATAAACAAACATTGGTGATGAATGATACACTTTGGTCAAACAACAACTCAAACATATTCATTTTATATTAAACACATGGATACAATTTCTAATTTTGCATTTACCAACATTCTATTTCTTTAACATAATATATATACATGTATACATAAATCATTCTACTCATATTATTCATGCGCACACGCCATTCCTAGTAAAACTACCTAAGTATTATTTTATATAAATTTAAACTTATAAAACCATTATTTATTTCTAAGAACTAAATATTTTATAAAAATCAAGAGTATGTAATACAATTTTAATAACTAACAACATTTTATAAAAACTCTATATAAAAGACTTTAATTTTTATAAAAACATTTATAAAAGTCTTCAAAAGATATAAAAGAATTTTTATAAAAAAATAGACAAGACATCACCGACATTTTACTCCACCTCCCATACCCCTTTTCTTTCATCCACTTACACACACAAACACACCATGATTTCTTGAATATTTTAATAAGAAAACAATGCCCAATTCTCCTATAAATAGAAGCCTTCATCCACCACTTTCACTTGCACAAAAAAAAAATCACTCTCAAACTCTCTCCTTTTCTCTCTCAAATTTGGGCAAAGTAGTGCAAGAACAAAGTCCCAACTTTGAAGTTCTTGATTTGTAAGTTTCTTACTTTCTTTCTTTCTTCTTTCTAGATCTTGATTTTGATAACAAAAAGGTTTATGGGTAGTATGACACCATCATATGCTTCATAGTGTATGTAAACAAGTGGTGATCTATGGCAAAATGTCAAACCATAAACATACTTTCAAAAATCAAAGAACTAGTCCATACACTTTATATTTTACTTTACATTCTTCTAGATCTTGATCTTGATAATAAAAAGGTTTATTGGTTAGTATGAAGTCATCATATACTTCTTAGCGTATGTAAATAAGTGGTGATCTATAACTAAGGCCAAACCATAAACATACCTTCAACATTCAAGAACTAGTCCATTTACTTTATATTATTACTTTACATACAATTGTGCTTTCATTTTTCTTTCTCCTAACACCTACTAACTTTTTAGATTACTTTTATTTACACTTTTATCATATATTTACAAGGTTGGATGAGTTAAATAAAGTTGAAATGACCATATGCAACCTAAAAATAAACTTTCACCTTTAAAACGTCAATTTTGGATCTAAAACATAACTTTTACTTAATGATCACCAAAAATTCCCATATTTTTTCTGTAGCTCCCATATAATATAAAAAGCTTTCACGTTAAATTTCATGATTTATGGAGCTCGGTAACTATATCTATAAAATAAATCTTGTAAAAACAAACATCGTTTTTATACTTAAACTTTTCATAAAAATATAATATTTTTATCATATGATCTACTGGTCATGAGAAGTTCAAAAAATAATAATCATAATTTTTGGACTTGTCTAGCTATCCTTTCTAATTTTGGCTATTCTAAATGATTTTTTTAAAAATACTTAACTATTTTAAAAACCTCCCCAAAAATTAAAGAATGTTTTTAAGGTAATATAAAGCTTATAAAATAAATTTCATAACTTTTGGAGATGTCTAGATATACTTTTTTTATTTTTGGCTATTTTACGATAACCGAATGGAGAAACCTTACTTCAACTCTCTAGTAAATTCTGGAAAAATTCTAGAATCTTTTATAAATATTAAAGAGTCTACTGACCGAATTTCATAATGTTTGGATTTGGATAGCTATACTTTCGAAATTATGATTTATTTTAAGATTTTACGACCTAAGTAGATAATAAAAACGTCTTTAAATGCTAACTCTTGACTCGACCAACTTTTTAAAGTCTTCTTATATTTAATATAAGGTAAGACGAGTCATCATAACACTAATTTATCAAGATTCATGACCATATTATTATTTTTAAGTTTAATACACCGCAAACTGTCGTAAATCGACTAATTTTTAAAGTTAAGCTTGTTTGAGTTTATTTAAGGAGTTCAAAACCTTATAAACCAAAATTTTAAACTTCTGACTTTGAAGTTATAATTTACCAAGTTCGGTCCCTTGAAAGTCCTAAACACTTATATGGTTCACACGATTTCAAAACATGATTTTTAACAATATAAGTGGTATTTTAATGCATGTGTAAACTTTCACTTTATTCTCATCCCTTCAACTTAAACTTAAACATCTAACAAGTGTTTCACAAAGATCTTCATAAACATTTAAAGTTAACAATTTCTTTTTAAGCAATTCATCACCATTGTCTGTCGTACTAGAAATTACGAGTCTAAACATGCATAACACATTAGGATTGTTTCGTGGTCCTTAATAGCATTTAGTTACATCGTAGGACTCAAGTAGGAACATCCGGTTGCAACACTTCGTGCACATATTTTGTTGGAATTGATGTAGCTTCAGACTATCAATCAGTGAGTTCTCGCGGCCCCTTTTTACTTATTTATTTCGGGGGAAAAACATGCTTTTATCATTTACTTTACACATATGTCATTATTTAGGAATAATTTTAAATGAGTTAAGCATATTATCACTAAAGTCCCCTTATTTTACACAACTATTTAGCTTGGAATTAAGCAATGAATATATGAATAGATCTATTTAGGTTGACACCCCCATTCATGGTTGGTCGCGCCAACTTTGACTATCATGTCTTGTGAATGTATATTATCCATTTCATTTTAGATGTTTCGTGATAAGGCATCTATTGGGGGTGAACAAGAAAGTCGAGGTTTGGTTGTGGGCTCATTGTATTATATCCTTTTTGTGTGTAAAATGTGCAATTATATATATATATATATATATATATATTTGTGTCTCAAACCTGCGAGCTCACCAACTATTTTAGTTGACGTTTTCAAGCATGTTTTTCAGGAAATGAGCAAGCATGATGGAAACCTTTCTAGGAATTTTAATTGAAGACTTTTGTTGTTGTCTTTTTATTGTCTTGTTAAATTTATATTTTGAAACGATTATGTAGCCGCCTCTAGGCTTTAAATGTTGTAGTCGTATTTTGGTGATGTTATGAAAGTAATTAAGTATTTCTATATAAGCAATGTTGTTATGGTTCCTTTTCAGTCGCGCCTCGTGTTTCCGCTTTAGCGGGGTGTGACAAGTGGGTATAGAATGCCTCTTGTTTTACTCGAACGAGAAGAATCGATTCATATTACAAGACTTTAAAAAGGAAAATAAACAAAGAAAAGCTAAACGGACCAAAACCGAGAGAGTTCCGGCTCTTAACAGAGCACTAAGGCCTTCCCTACTCTTGATCTTGGACACCTAAAACACTAGAATGAGCTTGCTATTTATAGGCTAAGATTTTGGCAATGCACGACCGTGCATTGGATTGCACAGGCGTGCAAAGTACCATTTTCTTTCAAGTGCGGAATCTGGCAGCACAGGAGAGTACAGGGACCCAAAATAGGGTTTGCACGACCGTGCAAAACAATGCACGGCCGTGCATTGCCTTATTTTGATCCCTGTTGACTTTTTGACTTCCAGGTTTGACCTTCTGCGTCCGGTTTCGTTCAATTGGCTTCCAAATGCTGATTTCACCTTGATTTTGAGTGATTTCTTCATTTTTTGCATATCCAAGTCAATTATCCTATCGGAACACAAATGGATGGATTAAGTATCAATTATTACCATATTATCTCTAATTGTGATGAATTCGGGGATAATTATGCATGCAAAACATGTATAATTTACATCATATCATAATACCCCACACTTAAACTTTGCTTGTCCTCAAGCAAACTCATGTATGATTATACCCATAGAAGTAAAGTATTGGTTAAATTTTAATCCAAAGCTGGTGTCCCAAATGGCTGAATGGCCCTCTTAAAAACAATGATTTGGTGGTTATACATTTCGAGTGTTTCTCCACAAGAGGGTAGCAAGCCCAACATACTTGATGGAACTATGATTATGCACAAAATTACAGTCTCACAAATGTTCACTCAACACTCGGGTTAAACATATGGATAATGTATGTTAAGAAGAACATTCAATGCTACAATTAATGCTTGCATAATCATAGGCTTGTATAGAAATCAAATCTCCATCAATTGACATAAAATACGTGCATAAATCAAGAGGGATTTGTAAAGGGTCGTAATGTTTGGCTTAGGGTTAGGGTAGGAAGTATTTAGGAAAAATGGCTAAATGTTGAAAATCTAACTTGACTTAATGATAAAAATGAAAATGATTTCGTTATTCAACTTAGATTAGACATTGTGACTAATCTAAGGACTCTTTTAAGGTCAGATCGTCAAGACCAAATCCCTTCGTCAAGAATGTCAACTTCTTTTTGTCTTTGAAATATTTATTGCTATCAATTCTTCATGAATCGTTCGGCTCTTTCTTCCTAATACATCCACTTTGATTAGCTTTGCATACTCCAATTTTTCAAGTAAGTTTGATTTCTTTTGATGAGATTTCTTCACTAACTTGGGCGATTTACTAATTTCTTTTTGGTTGCCCCTTTTTCTTTTCACAATAATTCTTCTTTTCATTAGTTTCTTTCTTCGAACATAAGATGGATCTATAAATTTTCGGTGGATAATCATTTCTTAATTCATAGCCAAGTCAATTATCAACTAAAAAGGGTTAAAAGATAAAAGGCTAATTTTTCGGGTTTAATGGTTTTGAGATATGGGTTTAGAAACGAAAAGGTTTAGTCTCAAAGAGCTAACTAGGGGATAATGTTTAGGGTAGGTAAAGGAAAAGAAAAGGCTAAATAAAATGGGTTAATCCTAATGCCTCAATCATTTTTATGCATTCTTTTAGTCCATGATCTTGAAGTATATTTTACACAAGTTCTAACATGCAAAGCAATAATTAGCAATCACTCTATCAAACGAAATGAGCATGTGAAATATGTAATAATTAACTGCGCCAAAAACTTGATGGCTTTCATGATAATGCTCGGATAGGCTCAAATTCTCACATGGAAACGGAAGGTAAAGGGTAATAAAGTAAAAATGTGCATAAACTTATTTCTTTCTTTCTGTTGTGCTCCCTAATCTTTCCTATTTGTTTCCTTGATTTACTTCAACGGTATTTCAAATTGCTGTTTTTATAAGCCCATTTATGCCAAATGATTTTTAAGACTCTTACTTTTAGATTTTTTCAGAATCTGTCATGCTTACAGATTATTCTTGAAAATGTTTTAATTACTTCTATATATATTTAACCCACTGGATTGGGTAGTTTAATCATGCACTTGTAACACTTAGGACAAAATTAAGTAGCCAAATTATCAACGGGGTTCCACCCCACACTTAGTTTCTGACAATATGAATGTACGCAGTATGATATGTGTCATGAATAATAAGAGTGTGGTAAAACTAATACTCCCCTGATGAGACGTAATCGTCAGGCGTGTGATCGGTACCCGTAGAAGCTTAAGAATCATCCTTCACCAATAGAAGCTATCAAGCACTCAAAGAAAAACGTAAAACGAAAAATAAAAACTACAAAGCCCTAATATCGAGAAGGCATACCTGATGGTGGAAGTACGAGAAACTTAAATTTGGAAGACAAACATGAGATCTATATATTCTACCGTATGCACCAACTTCTCAATTTATTTGTCATCGGGTTGCCTCCCGGAAGCGTCACGTTTATTTAACGAGTCTTAGACCAGACTCGGCCCATATAAGTCGGTCTAGGGCAAGTGGTGGTACTTATAATCGTCCCAGTATCCTCCACAATAACTCTCGTAGACGTGCACTCCATGAAAGCTACTACAAAGAACAAACAAAACGAACACGAGCACCAATGTAAAAGAGAACAAAAGTGAGAAAAATAAAAATAAAAAGGGAAAATAAAGTTGAAATAAAACAAAGAGAAAAATAAAGATGAAAATAAAAATAAAAGGGAAAAATAAAGCAGAAAGAAAACAAAGAGAAAATAGAAATATTCAGTCCAACGGCTTAGATCTTTCGCAAAATTACCGTGTCCCCGGCAACGGCGCCAAAAACATGATGTGTGTTTTATATGTAGATAAAAATATAAATATATATATATCCCTGGCAACGATGCCAAAAACTTGATAGCGTGTTTTTATTAGTAATAAATATACTCTATCTAGAGCTACACAAAATCAGGTTTTAAATTTATAAATTAAAATGATAATTACTTCAACTAAATACACACAGAATAGGCAAGTGTACCTATCGCAGCGTAGTATAGTCTGGGTAAGAACCAAGTATCGAACCATGGACACGGATCCCGTACTCGACCCTTGCTATTGTCTGACTAGGATAATAAGTTGGAAAATGGGTTTTGTTTTAAAAGGAAAATAAAAAAAATAAGAAATGTAATTAGAAGTATTATCCCGTTTAAGATGTTACTCTAGTTGTTATCCCTTGTTAATTAATGATATATTTAAAGTAAGGTTGGTCATAGTTACTAGTACTAACCCTTTCGATAGGGGAGTCAGTATTTCATAACGGAACAGTGGATACGGTCGGCCAACTGTTCCTTAATGAATCTCCGGACCCTGAACGGGATCTCAAGTCCACCGGTTATCCATGATTCATTATTCGGACTAAGATTATCCAATGACTGACGTACGTCATGTCTTGTAACTTCCTTTGGAAAGTCGGAATGCGCAACTCCCTCCAGAGCTACTTTATGAACTCTCGGACCTAACAAATTATGCTCTTAAATAGTTGTCTTTATTTATAATATTATTTTAAATAAACAAGACTTTCATTCTCAAGATCAAACCCTGTGGCTCCCGCTAGAAGTCCTCTGCAAGCCGACACGAGAGAAGTAAAGAAATACCTACACAAACCGCCCGGTCTAGTTAGGGCTCAAACGGCATGCTGAATACCCAAACCTCCAATCAACCCAAAATATTAAATCTATACTACCCGGCCGTTGCTAGCACCAAGATTTGTATATAGACCGTACAAACTCGAATAAGCTTCCCAAACAAGAAGTCTTGCTTAAGTAACTTACAAGATTTAAGATTAGTAGATTGGTTTAAAGATCACTTATTCTTGTCTTTTTAAGATAACTTATAGTAAAGACTTTAAAAACATAACATACTAAAAATACTTCATTAATTAATTAAAGTTCAACCAACTCGAGCAACATAAGAGGACTAGCCATGAATGACCATACAAGTGACTCCACTAACCCTTAGATAATGTGTGGAAATATTCCAACACCAAGAGAGAGTGGGTATAGAATTCCTCTTGATTTACTCGAACGAGAAGAGTCGCTTCATATTACAAGACTTTAAAAAGGAAAATAAACAAAGAAAAGCTAAACGGACCAAAACCGAGAGAGTTCCGGCTCTTAACAGAGCACTAAGGTCTTCCCTACTCTTGATCTTGGACACCTAAAACACTAGAATGAGCTTGCTATTTATAGGCTAAGATTTTGGCAATGCACGGCCGTGCATTGGATTGTACGGGCATGCAAAGTACCCTTTTCTTTCGTGTGCGGAATTTGGTAGTACAGGAGAGTACAAGGACCCAAAATAGGGTTTTCACGACCGTGCAAGGCAACGCACGACCGTGCATTGCCTTATTTTGGTCCCTGTTGATTTTTTGACTTCCAGGTTTGACCTTCTGGTGATTTCACCTTGATTTCGTTCAATTGGCTTCCAAATGCTGATTTCACCTTGATTTTGAGTGATTTCTTCATGTTTTTGCATATCCAAGTCAGTTATCCTATCGGAACACAAATGGATGGATTAAGTATCAATTATTACCATATTATCTCTAATTGTGATTAATTCGGGGATAATTATGCATACAAAACATGTATAATTTACGTCATATCAGCAATACACAACATGTCAATTTAAGTTGTCAATATTATAGAATTTGAAACTACAAGCATTTTTCTCCCATGTTCTTGTGAGTTAAGGAACCATTTATATGAAAACAACGTGTACCCCATATATATGCCAACAGAAATATAAATTTGCACTATCTTCAATACATATACGACTCAGAGCAAGATTAGATCAATCTCTAGGATGAAATTACATCAATTAGCACAGGAAAAACAAGCAGATCCTAAAGGATATATGGAATCAGGATGATTTAGAATCGAATGATTTAAATGGTTTGGCTAGCATATGCTTGACATATGTTATCTGGATATATGAGGAATCATAAGATTCAGGTACGAGGATCCAACTGTTACCTTGATGTCTTCAATGGATCAGGATAATCAAGTGATTAGATCCAAGGGCTAGCATATGCTTGACAAATGTTATCAAGGCATATCTTAGTTCAACATCACATTGCATATTTTTCGGGGCATGGGCAGTGAAGTGAACTGAAAATTGTGCTAATGACATAATCCGATACTGGTGTCATGAAATTCTTAAAGTCATATATTCTATTTCAGATAATGATCTTTTAACTCACACACCCGGCATAATATGGGTTCAAATCACAGTTGTAACATAGATCATTATGTTTTCACACTACTAATGGTCCAAAAACGCTTCTAGCCTACTGACAATTCAAATTACATGCAGATATTCAAATTAAAGATTATAAAGATGCAATGTTAAATAGTCATGAAGCTATCATTTCCTGTTTATGCAGACTAAGAAGTTTAGATCAAATCATATAAACACAACTTTGAGCATAAATACAGAAACCAGGTAGTCATTCTATGGTCATGTGGGTATGATTACCTACTGATGTACTATCATTTCTTCTCTAACTTCAAGTGATATCGATTTTAAAATTTTTCAAATTTGTATTGAATTTTCTAAATCGTTTGGAAAGAAAATAAAACTTCCATGAAAACATTTTAAGAAAAACATTTACTTGGTTACTTGGAATTTAGCATTTCAATCAATCAAAAAATCAAGCCAGTATAATCGAATGCCTTTGCCGTTGTCACCGACACAATACTATACTCCCCCTGTTCTGTAGACTCCCCCTAAACTAGTCAAATGGTTGCATCAACGACTTTATGCTCACCAACGTCATCCTAAGTTTCAGGTTGTCTTTTGGACTTGATCAAACTCTTTCCAAAACAACATTGTGTGTGACATATTCTCCCCCTGAGCATCAAGTAGTTTAATCGAATAGATTTATCAATTGTCAAACAACTCTTTGCTCCTGCAGATGACACTTCCTGTCATGTGCTATGAACAACCACTATTAACGAACCAAATCTTATTAATAGTCCCTCTTGGTTAATCCTGCACATCTAACAGGAAACATTAATTTGAAAGTGAGACCCAAGCCATGGTGGTCCTGGTTCGTCCATCTGTATCAAAATAAATGATTTCACACCATTCACAGTCGAATCTCTTGTCAATTTTTAGAGATTGATTCGACGAATCAGAAACAGAAACTTTAGATTTCCAAACACTCTTCTGTTCATTAAGTTCCTTCTCCTTAAAATGTGAAGTGTTTGAACATTGTTCAAAAAGTTTTCTCAATCTTCTGTTTCTCCGCCGTCGCTGAGGTCTAGAGAGCCTAACCTCAGATTGTGAATTACCCTTTAGTACAACACTCGGTTTAACCATATTTGGTTTAACCTTAGCAGGTTTTACCACAGATTTTACTTCAGGCTTCATTTTCTCAGGAATGTCATGTTGCTTTCCCTTATTCTTGTAAGGATAATTAATCATAATATAACCCACTTCATTACAATGAAAGCACACATGCCTTTCCTTGAACTGCCTCACATATGGAACTCTCCTTGAACTTGAAGAACTCCCAGATGTATAACCTCCATATGAATAATCAACCACAGTCTCTTATTTTTTTGGAATATAAGAACTCTTTGAATTGACAACATGCTTAACCATTGGTTGAATCTTTTCTGGGATGACATGCTTCTTTCCTTCATTCTTATAAGGACAGTTTAGTAGAATATGTCCAATCTCATGGCAATGGAAACAAGTACGTCTCTCTTTATATTGTCAAACATAAGGAACCCTCCTTGAACTATTCTGACTTCCAGACGATTCACCAGCATAAAATCCTGATTGCTTTTGACAAAAAGAACCTCCAGAAGTTTGAGTATGAGCAGACTCAGATTTCTCCAAATTCACTTTCTCTTTTATAAAATCCAATGTGGTCTTGTTTGAAATTTTTGGAATTTCTGCATTGATATATCTAAATTTGATAAAACCATGTTGACCCAAAATTGGTTTTGATTGCTCAGTCTCATCAGGTTCTGTCAAAATGCATCGATCACGTGTAACTTTCTTCACCACCTTTTCTTCTTCAATCTGTACTTCTTTAGGAATACCCTCAACTTTGGCTTCATCATCACTATCATCCTCATACACCATGTCCTCACCAGTAACTGGATTGACTTTCAACACCGTCTTAGGTTCCAAGTCTGAATCCTTCACAACTTCTGGTTCAATAGTGTAATTACCATTGAATGGAGGAGGAAACCCTAAACCACCTTTCGGTTTGCCTCCTTCAATATTATCATTGTAATACTCGACCAAAAATGATGAATTGTTGTAGCCATCATGTTTCCTATTCAATCGAATCATCTTAGCTTCAGATTTAGCAAGTTCTTTATTCTTCTTCAAGATCGTTGTTTCTCTTCTCAATCTAAAACAGATCCAGATGATACGCCTTCTCTTTGATCTTTAAGGTAAGACAATTTATATCTCTCTTCAACAATTCAATCCTTTCCACGAACAATTTTTCATTATCCTTCAAAGTTTGATTTACCATATGCATAGATTTCATATCACAAATGAGGTTTGTGTTGTCATCCATAACCCTCATCATTTTGTCCTTCAAAGCAACACAGTTAGAACATAAAATATCACAAATAACATCTTGTACCTTAGAAGGATCTGATATATCAGCCATGAATACATGCTCCTTTGCTTCTTTAGAAACCATTTCTTCATCAGCTTCTGACTTTTCAGGTTCACTCTGTTGTTCAACATTGACAGGCTCTGCATCAATTATCTTTTCTGACAATGGTAAAGGAACGTCATCTTGACCCATGAACGAATACGTAGGATGTATATATTCTTCCAAGATGGGTATCCAAAAACTTGCATCAGTGTGTGACACGAACTGCTCGAACCAGTTCAGCATAGTCGAATTATCAGACAAATTCGTCATCTCGAGAATCTTGTGAAAATGACCAAAAGAAATTTTTCCATCCAAAAATATGAATTTTGGTGAACGAAAATTCCAAAATTACTATCTTCTCAAAAACAGCGTGAAACACTCATATATAGGTCCCCTCGAAATTTTGAACAAGAAATTTTGATACCAATTGTAGGTCCCTTAGGCGTGACGGATCTCTAGACTCGCGGTACGACACGGTGATAATATGCGGAATCCATGATCAACGTGCAACGTGTAAAGCAATCAACAACACAGAGTAAATAATCCTCTTTGTATTTCCACTCAAAAACTCTATTTACAAAGCTCTCTGTTCTTGCACTTGGACTCTCTCTTTAGAATATGACATGTAAACATCTATTTATAGGGAAACACAAGGACCAAGTTCGCCCCTCAAGATGCTAGGCAAACTTGACAAGTTCGCCTATCAAGTTCACTCTAAGTTCCTTTGGCGAACTTGACAGATTCGCTAACTTACAACACAGAATTTTAGCGACAGTTACAAAACATGTCCTAACAGACTCCCTCTTAACTGTTGCTAACAATTCTAACACATTACAAGTCAAAGACTCTAAGACTAATACATAGAATCTTCAAGCTCGTTGTCACCAGAATATGCTCCAATAGTTATGACTATGATAAGACAATGTTTATGTTTTAATATGTTGAACATGGTTACGTTACATTGAATGAAAGGTTCCGCTGCGTTATTTGATATTCAAGTTTAAGAACTGTTTGTTTATGAGTAAACCCAACACGTGAGGCCTCCCGGGTTTGAGGCCTTACACCAACTATTTGGACTTTCATTCTAAATGAACAAACCAACTGATTCATAATAATTTTGATTTAATTTTATTCCCATAAAATTAATCGACTACGGAAATTTAGAATAACCTTTATTCACGGATCTTAAACGTACTAAAAGCTCGAACTCAGCGGCATGATGACCTTGATATTAATCATTAATATCCAAGTCATACGAATGTAACTGCTACATTTCAAGGAAACATCCGAATACTAATGGATCCTCTATCCCGTTTGGCTATCCAGATTAAGCATTCGTCTAAACATTTAAGACTTTGATTTGGTTTAACAGGTATGCCAAACTAAGATCCAATTTACATTATGTACTGTGTCTCTAATTTTCAAGTTCCCGTTAATGAAACTTATATCTAAACTCTTTTGGAATTCTTTCCGGCACTTAGACGCTATCTGAACTCTTTTAGAATGATGCCTTTAATGTTTCCATATTGTCACATCTCACATTGCAATGTTGTTACTTTTGGAACTCCTTCCATGCAACTTGGTAAACCCATGATGCATGCTTCACTAAATCTCATGAATGGGTAAGCACTTTCCATGAGACAAGGCTATGTAGGTAGTTAACGATTAACAATTGTATCCGATACAATTCTCAGACTTTATCGGGTCATTTAGATAACGGTTATCTAGGTCGGTACGTTTAACCCCATCTATGCACACTCTTCCCTGATAATTAGCTAAGGCACTTCTTATAGGGTTGAGCGATAAGTCATCATATTTTAGCAACGTGTGGCAATCGGCCTAAGACTCTTGGCAATCGTGATACCACCTTGTCCCGACACCGCATGCCCAAATTCAAGGGTTCGAGTATATCTGTTCAAGTGTCATAACAATAGGGTGGCATAGACATATCGATTTGCTAAGGGATTTATTTAGTGTTTTATCAGTTATGAGTCAAAAACATACTGTGACAACAATCCACATGCAAGACTGTTGTCCGGGTTTGTAAAATTCTTAATTTTACCTTTTGGTTCGTCATAGCGATAAAACTTCTTTTATCTCTCGAGACGCTTAATTTTAATATCCTAAATTAATTAAGTGTGTCGATGTAATCGCGAATCAAAAATCATTAACTATTAATAAACTCTTTTATCAATAATTAATTTGAGTTTTGAAAAATTAGATCTCTATTTAATTTTCTATTCAAAACTCCAGGTTTTACTTTTAAACCAAACCAAACCAAACCAAACGTACCCAGTATAATCCCACACATAGCTAACGCTATTAGTAGGGTCTGGGGAGGGTGTGATGAGGGCAAACCTTACCCCTATCCCAAGGGATAGAGAGGCTGCTCCCGTTTAGACCCCCGGCTCCATGGGAAAGAAAAAGATAAAAATATAAATAAAATTAATGAGTAATAAACTTTTAAAATAACTCTTTATTTTTAAAATCTCTATTTTTAAAATCTCGTTGTTTCATTTGTGTTGAATCGTTTTAAAAACATTTTAAAACATATTTGGTTGTCATTTGAAAAATGCATTTACCCTAAGGTGTTCGGTTTCTTCCCGAGCCAATGGGATAAACCAAACGGCTCAAATAGGACAAACGATCAACATTCCAACTCTTTGGTCTTGACTGCTTCCACTTGCTTTAATATCTCCATCTTGTCCTCCGGGTCGTCTCGGTTTCCTTGTCTTTAACTTCAACTTGTCTTTTGTGTTCCAGTTATAATTTACAATTTTATAATAAAATAAAAATTGACAAACCTAGTATATTACAACAAGGCTTCCAAAACATCTGAAAAATACGAGACCAATTAAAGTACAAACATAAACCAACAACGGGTCTAGGGCTTGATTCACCGAAAAAACACAATCACAAGAAACATAAAGGATGCAATCTTTTGTCAAAAAAACTTTTGACAAAATAAAACCTAATTGCAATTAAAATAAAATTTAACTATTTGTTTGCAAAACTGGCTTTGATACTACTGTTGAGGTTTCATGCAAGGGTTTCAAAACTCTTCTAAAACGCGCAGCGAAAAAACTAGTAGGAACCGATCTAGGCCAAAACCCCAGATCACCCCACCAGGAGTTCAGATGCAAACTAAATATCCAATTAACAACCATAGGGGGTTTAGGGTTACACCTTTCACGAGTAGGAGATGGCAACCAGTTGAAACACCACGTGATAACAATCCGGTCGCTAGATCCGACTACAAGAACAAAACCCACAACTCCAATCCACCCGTACAAACCCGGATCTCTATCTAATTTGTTTCCAATTCACCCGAACCAAAACGAATCTCTATTCATTTCTCTCTAGCCAAATGGTATCATCACCAACGGAAACGGTGACAATCACACGTAACAGTAGCGTAGGTATACGATGGCTCTCGGCGGCTCATGGTGTCTCATGACGGTTAACGCCAGTTGCGTAAGACGACGACGCAAGGCGGTGGTCAGCCGGTGAAGGGCGGCGAATGGCGATGGCGTTCGGAGGGTGGTCTTGGTGCAGTGAGGAGAGGGGAGGAGAGGATTAGGGTTTTTAGGTTTAATTGCAAGTTATTGTCTTTATCTCCTTTCCCTACGAAATTGTATTTATAGACAATTAGAAACTTAATCCCAAGTTTGGGTTTAAGTTTGGACTAATTACCTTTTAATCCTTGTGATCATTATATAATCACTAATAACCAAACACTTTGGTTAATTACATAAAAAGCCCATATAAATACATTTAATTAACTTTTATAATTAATTATATATACATATCTCATATATACATATAACATAATTATTCCATAATTCCAAATTATGATATCAGTTAATTTAGTCGTTTATAATTCCGAATTACAACCTCCTTTCTAGTCACTGATTATCCCAGATAATCTGGATGATTATTTCATACATAATCATCTTTACATATATTTTGTTCATGTAAGGTTCATTTAACTCTTTAAACAACCTTGTAATGCATTGTTGTCCACGGTGTAACTCTTTGAATCTTATCTTGGTGGCCGTGTTATCAATTGTCGTTACTTAGGCATACAAGTCCAACACGATCCTAAACCGAAAAGGACACTTATTAAGATGTTATTTAGATGATTATCAATCTAACTCTATCAAATCTAATTGAACTCACGATTGTTAATGATCAATTACCAATGACTGACCAAATATTCCATTAAATAGACAAAATCTAAATCGTTCTTCAAACAAATATAAAACAGATAAATCAAATGTTTAAAAGAAAATTCATGTCTATTACAAGATATAAACTAGGCTAAATACAACAACTAAACAAAACCCTACACCCGGGGATGATCAAGAGTGATTTAGCCTCTCATGCGTGTGATTGATTCTTTAATTCTTGATTCGGGAATCGATTTCATGTTTCGTAGTGATCAAGAATCAATTCCCCATTGGTCTCTTGCCTCCAAATTCATCCAAAAGTTGTCCAAGAATGTCTAAGGTCGAAACCCTAACCTGTGGGGTTAAATATGCATCATTAAACAGCCTCAAACCCTAATTCATGAACATAATTGTGTAAGCTACGCCCAAATCGGCATAAGCTAAGCCAGGTCTTGGTCCTACAATGCTTCCCTTCTGTAATACGCTGAAGAAAAAAAAAAGCCAAACTGTACGCTAGTGGAGAACCAGCATAAGCTACGCCAGGGGTGGAGTAAGCTAAGCTGTCTGTTATCCATTCTTCCTTTTTCTCATCCAATCATTTCCGATTCACGCGTGCTAAGACCGGTTCTTGTGTATTTTTCATTATTGACCTACAAATATAAAATGCACTCAGAGTGAAGGTATTCCATGCACATTTATGATCAAAAACATATAATTAAACACAATTATCATGCATAAATCAACCATCCATCATCTGGTAGCTCGAAATCGACCACGATTCCGGACATAAAAAACATTACCACCCGTCTCCACCTCTTTGTGGCTTCACCGGCCATCTCCTCCCCTTCCCAATGATACACGACCTGCTCGGTTTTTCGGTAGGTGTGAGAACCGAGGCAACAGTGGGGAGGTCCATCACAATCTTTATCAATAAAGAAAAACTATGTTCAATTGAAAAAACTATGTTCGATTTTGGTTTTGTTGTACCAGTAATTGAAAAAACCAACCAAACCGTGAAAATTGATACATCATTTAAACACATATATACTTATACATAAGTATGTATGCTATGTTTTTAAGTTTTATTAAATTTATAAATAAGTATGTATGACATATTTATGGTTTTTTGGATATATCGTTTTATTTGAATGCTTGATATTAATATTATGGATTATAATTTTTATCTTTGAATGTTATGTAACTTATAAGAACATAATAAATAGTGTAGTAAAAAAATTTTGGTCCAAATGTGTAATAATCAATTAACAAAAAAACTTAGGCAAAAGTTTCAGACCCAAATTCATTATTTTGGGCCTTTTTTGGCCCAAATATTTCAAGCAAAAATGAAAAGACGAAAAAAAAACGAAACCATGCGGTTTTAGAAACCCTAAAATTGAATTCTTAGTTTTTTGCTTTGTTTGAGCCCAAAACCGACCCAAAGCTACCCAACACACCCCTAATTCACACCCATTGAAGCCACATCAACGCCACTTTAGGTTTCAAATTCGACAAACATCAAAAGAAATGTGGAATTTTTTCACAACTCACTCCCCTAGAAAACCACAACTCAATAAAGTTTCAGAGAGTAGAAATCGAAGTTTGTTAGACATGGTTCGATCAATGATGAGTTGAACGAACTTCCCTCAATCCTTTTAGAGTTATGCTCTTGAAACTGTTGTTTGTATAAGATATGGCATGGGAAGAGTCCCATACTGTCCAACTTAAGGGTCTGGGGTTGTGAAGCATACATTAAACATGAGACTTCCAACAAGTTAGAACCAGAAGTGAAAAGGTGGTTTTTGTCTGTTACCCAAAAGAAAACCAGGGGTTATTATTTCTACCACCCAAATGAAAACAGAGCTTTCATAAGTTATACAGGACATTTCCTTGAGAAGGAATTTCTCACGAAGGGACCAACTTGAAATAATGTGGATCTAGACGAAATTGAGAAACCACAAATAACAGAACCTGAGGATAAACCACCGAACAACAAGAAATTATTGTGCATGAACAAGGAGTAGTTCAGGAATCGGTTGTAACACCAAGCGTCTACAGAAGTAGTAAAGACCTTCATGAGCCCGAGAGATATAGATTTCTCATACAAGACGACGATGTCTACTTAGTGGATCAAGTTGAACCCACTATACACTTCTGCTATTTCAAATTCAGAATATGATTAATGGCTGGAAGCAATGGGGGCAAAGATGCAATCCATACATGACAACCAAGTCTAGGACTTAGTTGATCTACCTCCCGAAAGCAGGGTTTTAGGGAGCAAATGGGTTTTCAAGAAGAAAACAGGCATGGATGGTAATGTGCATACCTTTAAGGGAAGGCTTGTCGCAAAAAGATTTACTCAGACTCAAGGGATTGATTATAAGGAAACCTTATCGAAGTAATGCCAAGTATTAAGAGACTGATCGAGATACTTTGTGACAACTCCGGTGCTATTACTCAAGCAAAGGAACCAAGGTCACATCATAGCACCAAGCACATAATCAGGAAGTTCCATACTAAGCCCTTACCTCAAGTTGGTTAGTATTTGGTTAGTATTGGTTTGTTTTCTCTATTATAAATAGGCGTCAATGTAAGTGCTTTTTGTGTGTAAAGTTACTAAAACTAAAAGTGAGCACAAAATTTGTCCTCTTCTTTGTTTATTCGAAGCATCCAATCGTAAACCGAACACTTCATCAACTCCGAGTGCTCTAAGAACACGTTAAAACGTTTTAATCCGGTGGGGTGTCACCATCGACCACCACGTTGACTCTAGTCAACTTCCCCCGATAAACACTCCAATCCTCCTACCACCTCTTAAATTAACTACTTCAACTGGAAATAAACACACATACAAACACTCACACACATAGTGAAATGAGTTTTGGTAAACTCGCCATTGCTCTCTTAGTAATCTTCGTGGTATTCACCCTTGTTCTCGCCGGCGAATACCTCTACGTCCTCTGGCGCCGCCGCTCCTTCCGCCATCGCTCCTCCCCGGCCCCTCCTCTTCGCGGCAGCGATGAAAACCCTAATTTCCCCATCATTGACCTTGCAACCAAAGAACTTCTATACTTCTTCTGCATGAAACCCCATACACCCGTCAAACTCGACCCACACGAAGCACCCGAAAAGAACACCGATGAATCATCGCCCGACGACCACGTGGTTGACGTTTTTAAGTTGAAAGAAGTGAATGGACCGTCTCGGTTTCTTTCTACCATCAAAGAAGAAGATAAAGAAGAAGAAGTTGAGTCAACGCCTGACGTTGACTTTTCAATCAAACATGTGATGGTTGAGGGGGATGATGGAAATATGAAGACGGTGTTCTCTACGCCGTGTGATTCACCGATGTTTTTTACACCGGCAGGATCTCCGTCACGAGATGTTATGGAGTCGAGGGTATATATGTAATTGTGTATAAAGCATGAAACCACTACTTAATTGTTTAGTCTTGTACTATTGGTTTCCTTCTGTGTAGCTTTGTTAATGTGTTGCGAAAAACGAAGATATACTAATTTCCAGCGTCTGGTTCCATGTTTGTAATCGGTTACTTTTAGTAGAGCCGGTCCCGGTAATCCTCAAATCGTTTTGGACCCGGGACATGTAAAAAAAACGGACCCTATAATATAAACTCAATAATCATATATAAAAAAAAATAATAATACGGGCTTATATATATAAATTTTTTTAAAAAAATTGGGCTTATACATATAGATTTTTTTTATTTATTGGTTTTGGGCTCAGATTTATAAATAATTGGGCTTTTATATATATATATATATATATATATATATATATATATATATATATATATATCTATACGGGACAACTTTTCCCGCCTCTCTCTCATATTAATTGCACAAATTTTCCTTAATTGTTTTTAATAAGTTTTTATTTTTCATCTTTCTCTCATATTAAATAATAATGATTTCTATAATTATTTTTATAAAAAAAAATTATTTAAAAAAATATAGGTTTGTTCATAAAACATTTTTAGAAATTGAACATTTTTGCATTCTTTTTATAAAATATTTTTAAAAAGTAACTGTATGACGTTTCTAAAATACGTATTAAAAAACTATATAATATGACATAAATATGTAATATGTAAATATTTATTATTAAGTATATAAAATTGTATTTATTCAACCCGTGTAATACACGGGGTTTCTAACCTAGTATATATATATATAGATTTTTTTTAAAAAAAACACATAAATAATATAAAAAAAAATTAAAACTTCGGGCCTTAGGGGAGACCGGGCCCCGGACCGTCGCCCTCCTCGCCCTCCCTCCGGGCCGGCCCTGCTTTTAGTTAACAATAACAATAAATAAATAAAATGATATATATTGGGTAAAAATATTGTAAATAAGTGAATGATAATAGTAGAAATAAAAACATAAAATTGAACATATAAATAAATAAATAATTAAAATAATATATAATGTGAAAAGAAAAAAGTTGACTTTGACCGGGTCAACCCATGCTTCCGTCACTTACCCAGACGCCAGCAGCACAGACTTTATCGCGATCCTTGTTGGAGGACCCAACTCGTAAATGTTGGATATATGATATCCGATCGTCAATTAAGTCAACGTTACTAACAAGATACGATCCAAAAGG
This sequence comes from Smallanthus sonchifolius, assembly GCA_023525975.1. Lineage (NCBI taxonomy): Eukaryota > Viridiplantae > Streptophyta > Magnoliopsida > Asterales > Asteraceae > Smallanthus > Smallanthus sonchifolius. Next base: position 10,889,143 of record CM042028.1, on the reverse strand, counting down.
TTACACTTTGGGTAATGAGCAAATATATAATATTTAATTGTTAAATATTATAGTTCACGAAAGACGGATTTATTAAAAGGTGTATTAATATTTAGAGAAATATTTATCGGTGATTGAGTTAATTAATTATTTAGTGAAATAATTATTTACAGGGAGTAAATGTTTAAAATGTTAAACATTTAAAGAATGCATTTTTACTGATTATTTATAGTTAGTAAAGTACAGGGTTTAATAATTAATAGTTAATTATTAGTTGGGTATTAATTGTTAATACCTCAGGGGCCGGTCTGTAATTACAATGTTTGTAAATATATCATTATAACTAACCCTAAAAGCTAATCACTCCCAATCCAAAATCGGCGCCCCCTCCCTTATGAGACCTGACGCCGGCCGAGAACCACCGTCGCCTGCCGCCGCTAGCCGCCGGCCACTGCCGCTGCTAGCCGCCGGCCACTGCCGCTGTCGCCATCCTCGTTTGTCCGTGTGACGGGTTTGCTTGTTTGCGGGTTTTTCGTGATCGTGATCATCTAGCGTGACGTTCGTTGAACCAAGGTGTTCTGATTTGGTTATCGTCGAAGGTGTAATCTTTGAACACCCTATGGTTGAGTTTATATTATATTGTTTATACGCGTGTAATCGGATCACTGTCCGGGATCCAGATCTGATCTGATATTGTACTCTAAATCGCTTCGGCTAAAATATATCTGATTTATTTATTTAAAAGACTTTAAATATTATTTGTTTTAAAAGTTAAAACTGGTACAATGATTTCCAACAGTGGTTTCAGAAACACCTTTACGCGCGCTTAGACATATTATTTTTATTAAATAGATCTATTGTTTTATTTGTTAAAACTTTTGTTTGACAAAAGATCGAGACTTTTTCGTTTGTTGTGATTGTGTTGATCGAATCGAGCACTAGAGACATATGGTTGTATTGATTGTGTTGGTTGTTTTTTTTTCTTTGTATTTTTATGGGTTATTTGGAACCCCGTTGTAATAGTTAGGTTTATTTTAATTATTTATTTTTAGTGTATTTGTAAATAAATATTGTAATCATGAAGAGACGAAGACTTGAAGAGAAAGGCAGACAATAACAGGATTAAAGATGGAGATCTTGGACTAAGTGGGAGATAGCAGATATGTTAATTTTGTTATCGCTTAGACCAGTCTGGTTCTCGTTTGATGGCTCGAACGAAACCGGACAATTTTTCCTAGTTGCTCGGTTCATGTGTTTTATTTATTTTTGTGGTTGTGATATAATTATTTAGGATAATAATTAAACCGTAAAATTTTTATAAAGAAGGTGGACAAAACACCTTATGAGATATGGCATGGGGAGAAACCCAAAGTGTCCTACCTTAGGGTTTGTGGATGTAACGCATATGTTACCAGTGAATCTACGGATAAGCTAAATCCCCGTGGCGATAAAGTTGTTTTCGTCAGATACCCTAAAACAATCGGTTACTACTTCTACAATCCTGCTGAAAACCAGGTTTTCATTAAACGCAGAGCTACCTTCTTGGAGAAGGAACTTCTTGCATGAGGGATTGGAGAAAACCGTGTGGATATGGATGAGATCCGAGAACCACAAGTAACCGAACCCCAAACTGAATCTGCCGTTCAGCATGAGACTGCTGAAACTGAATCTGGAAATGTTCAAGATTCAATTGTGACATAAGTTGTTTGCAGAAGTACTAGGGATCGTCATGAACCCGACTGGTTTATCATGATTCACCATATTGACGACATCCTGATAGTTGATCAGGCTAAGCCTACTAGTTACAAATCTGCAATCTTAGATTCAAAATCTAAGAAATGGCTTGAAGCCATGGATGCTGAAATCCAATCCATGTACGACAACCATGTATGGGACTTGGTTGATCTTCCTCCCGAAAGTCGGACCGTAGGAAGCAAGTGGATTTTCAAGAACAAAATCGACATGGATGGGAATGTGCAAACCTTCAAAGCAAGGCTGGTAGCGAAAGGTTTTACTCAGACTCAATGAATTGATTATGATGAAACCTTCTCGCCAGTAGCCATGCTTAAGTCAATTAGGATCTTGCTTGCCATTGTCGCGTATTATGACTACAAGATATGGCAAATGGATGTCAAAACCGCGTTCCTAAATGGGCATCTTACTTAAGATGTCTATATGGTTCAACCGGAAGGTTTTGAAGATCTAAAGAATCCTAATAAGGTATGCAAGTTAAACAAATTTATTTATGGATTAAAACAGGCATCCAGAAGCTGGAATATTCGCTTTGACCAGAAAATCAAAGAGTTTGGTTTTGTCAAGAACGAAGATGAACCGTGTGTTTACAAGAAGGCAAGTTAAACGAAGGTTTTGAAGATCTAAAGAATCCTAATAAGGTATGCAAGTTAAACAAATTTATTTATGGATTAAAACAGGCATCCAGAAGCTGGAATATTCGCTTTGACTAGAAAATCAAAGAGTTTGGTTTTGTTAAGAACGAAGATGAACCGTGTGTTTACAAGAAGGCAAGTAGGAGCCATGTAACTTTTCTGATTATGTATGTAGATGACATATTGCTCAATGGAAACCATATCCCTATGCTACAAGACATAAAGTCCTGGCTAGGTAAATGTTTCGCAATGAAAGACTTGGTGAAGCTGCTTATATTCTGGGAATAAAGATCTATAGAGATAGATCAAAGCGGCTTATAGGTTTAAGCCAAAGTACATACATTGATAAAGTCGTTCGGTGCATTTTCATGTAAGACTCTAAGAGAGGGTCTTTGCCCATGGCACATGGAACCATACTGAATAACAAACAGTGCCCTCAGTCTGACAAGGAAAAGAAGAAAATGGAAAGGGTTCCATATGCTTCTGCAGTTGGTTCAATTATGTATACCATACTATGTACTAGACATGACGTATCGTACGCTTTAAGCATGACTAGCAGATATCAACAGAATCCTGGTGAGAGTCACTGGATAGCTGTGAAGAACATCCTAAAGTACTTGAGAAGAACTAAGGACATGTTCTTGATATATGGAGGACTAAAAGAAGAACTAGCTGTTAAATGTTACACTGATGCTAGCTTCCAGACTGATCGAGATGATTCTCGATCACAGACGGGATTTGTATTTGTTCTGACCGGTGGTGCTATCAATTGGAAGAATATTAAACAAAGTGTTGTTGCTCAATCCACCACCGAATCAGAATACACTGTCGCTTCGGAAGCTGCAAAGGAGGCTGCTTGGATGAACAAGTTCATTGCTGATCTCGGGGTAATGCCTAGCATTCAGAAACCAATCGAAATACTATGTGATAATACTGGTGCCATTGCTCAAGCCAAGGAACCAAGGTCACACCACAGCACGAAGCACATACTCAGAAGATTTCATTATATTAGGGATATACTGGAACGGGGAGACATCGTGTTAAACAAAGTTCACACAGATCATAATCTAGCCGACCCGTTCACTAAGCCTATGCCTAATTTTAAACATGAGCAGCATGCTAATAAGATAGGCCTTAGATTTGCTAGACAGTGGGTTTGATCTGTATTTAGTATTTGGTGCTTTCGAACAATATAGTTACATTGGAATTTTATATTTGATTTAATGGTTAAATGCATTATAAATAGATGTTACTATGTTCGATAGTTTATACGTTTTAGAAATCCTTGAATATTGTATTCTAAATGTCCGTAGTCGATCAGATTCATGGGAATCAATCTGAATGTAAGACTACTGTGAATCGGATGGTTGGTTGATTATGAATGAAAGTCCAAGTAGTTGGAGATCATGTTCACAGATAATTATTAGAGAATGATTATCGGACGTAACTCGTTTTAAAACTATCTTCAAGGATCAAAGTCTTGAGATGTTTTGAATATGGTAAGATCTATCGATCCTCGACCCGAGGCATATACTAGAACTAACTCTGACTAAAGTTTGTTCTTTGATCTTATCTAACGATGTACCTTAATAGGCAGTAATAAGGGTATGAGCAGGAGTAATCTGAAGTTTAGTGGGAGTTGTACGTCGCCAAAGGAATTCTGTTCTCCTTTAATTAGGAGTTGGACATTCCGGCGCCCTCGTTGATTCGAACTGCTGTAAAACGCATAACCATGCTCAAACTAAAGAGTAGTTTGTTTAGACCACTTTGAATTGGAGAATGAGAACAAGAATAGTTGAACAACATGAGAGAAGTGAATTGTATCCATGTGTCATGTTCAACGAATGCCCTAAACATAAAGGATACATAGATATGCTTATCATGACTGTTACACTTCGTAAAGTAAAGGTTACTTGTACACAAGGAAATAGTTTGACGATTGTAATACGGCATGTCTTGCTAGGGGCAGTGAGATGCAGCTAGGCGTCCACCACTGTCTACGTTGAACTGATTAATTGATGAATCGTTCAAGTGGGAGATTGTTGGATATATGATGTCTGATCGTCAATTAAGTCAACGTTACTAACAAGATACGATCCAAATAGTTACACTTTGGGCAACGAGCAAATATATAATATTTAATTGTTAAATATTATAGTTTACGAAAGATGGATTTATTAAACGGTGGATTAATATTTAGAGAAATATTTATTGGTGATTAAGTTAATTAATTATTTAGTGAAATAATTATTTACGGGGAGTAAATGTTTAAAATGTTAAACATTTAAAGAATGTATTTTTACTGATTATTTATAATTAGTAAAGTACAGGGTTTAATAATTAATAGTTATTTATTAGTTGGGTATTAACTGTTAATACCTCAGGGGCCCGGTCTGTAATTACAATGGTTATAAATATACCATTATAATTAAACCTAAAAGCTAATCACTCCCAACCCAAAATCGGCGCCCCTTCCTTGCGAGACTCGACGCCTGCCGAGAACCGCCTCCGGCCACTGCCGTCGTTGCCACTCTACGTCGCCACCATCCTCGCTTCTCCGTGTGACGGGTTTGCTTTTTTGCGGGTTTTTCGTGATCGTGTCATCTAGCGTGACATTCGTTGAACCAAGGTGTTCTGATTTGGTTATCGTCGAAGGTATAATCTTTGAACACCCTATGGTTGAGTTTTATATTATATTGTTTATACGCGTGTAATCGGATCACTGTCCGGCATCCAGATCTGATATGAAATTGTACTCTAAATCGCTTCCGCTAAAATATATCTGATTTATTTATTTAAAAGAGTTTAAATATTATTTTTTTTTTAAGTTAAAACTGGTACAATGATTCCCAACAGTAAATTCATTAGGCCTATAAATGAACCGAAGGAATGTATAGTGAATCATTCGATGGGGAATTCATTTACATTCGTTCATTTAATAAAAGTTTAAATATTATTTGTTTTAAAAGTTAATTCCCCATCGAGTGATTCACTATACATTCGTTCGGTTCATTTATAGGCCTAATGAATTTACTGTTGGGAATTATTTTACCAGTTTTAACTTTTAAAACAAATAATATTTAAACTCTTTTAAATAAATAAATCAGATATATTTTAGCAGAAGCGATTTAGAGTACAATATCATATCAGATCTGGATCTCGGACAGTGATCCGATTACACACGTATAAACAATATAATATAAAACTCAACCATAGGGTGTTCAAAGATTATACCTTTGACAATAACCAAATCAGAACACCTTGGTTCAACGAATATCATGCTAGATGACACGAATCATTCGATGGGGAATTCATTTACGTTCGTTCATTTAATAAACGAACTATTGAAAGTTTAGTGTTGTTGTCTCATTATTCTTTAAGGTTCAGGGGAGTAATATGTCAACTTTCTTAGTTGGAGGGGTTAAGTGTAATGTTAGTCTTTCTTAGCTATTAATGGTTGTTATAATCGTTTGATTAGGATTGTTTGGGGTTCATGCTTTTATCCTTTTGATTACAGAGATAGGATCATTCTCTTCTTTTCACTTCTTCATTTCTTACAACATTCATTCACATTTCTTCAATAAGATCAAGAATTATCGGTGTTAATTCTCTAATTTCTATAGTTCTTATTGCAATTCGTGTTAGTGTTAAAGCTTAATTCCGCATTCACTTTCACAATTGGTATCAAATCCCTAGGCTTGATTGTGTGACGAATTGAATTGATTCGGAATCGATTGGAACATCAGAGATGGTGTCAACGAAGTTTGATATTGAGAAACTTGACGAACGAAAGGATTTTAGTACCCGGCGACTAAAAATGCGAGCGCTCTTAGTCCACAATGGAGTGGTTGATGCTTTGAAGGGGGAAAATGGATTACCATAAACGATGTCATATAAGGAGAAGAAAGATGTGATGGAGAATGCACATAGTGCTATCATTTTTTTTTTATTTTTTTTTTAAGAAAAGGGCAGTGCCCTGGCAAATTTTATTAAAAAAAAAAAGAACTTACAAACTGTAACATACCGATTTTCGTGGAATTAAAATATATTTCTCTATAAATATTTTATCCCTAAAGTAAGTTTAATGTCGGTGAAATAGTATTTTATAAGATACTATGAGATAATTTTATAAAAGAGGATTTAAGTCATGTCGGGGTAAAATGTAATGAAATTTCATCCAATATATTTATAGATATGTATCTATGGGGACTAACATTGACAAAATCACAATTGTTGGTAAAAGAGGAGAAATTAAACAAGTAAAAGGGGTGTATGTGGAATTGTATTATTTTATTTAATAGAAATAAACAAAAAAAAGAGGGGAATGAAATCACCAGACCAGGAGGTCGTGAACCTTCCTGGTCGACGTCGCAAGGAGAGGAGACCCCAAGTGGGGGTGATTTTGACCAAATTGATGGTGGTTTAAGAGGATTGAGGCCTAATCTCATCTTCCTTTTGTGATTTCTAAACTTTCTGGTATGTAAATTTTCCTTTTTATGTGTTTTATTTGATGGCTTAGGGTTCTTATGTTAATGGTTTCAATCCCACGATTTTGGGGTAGAAGTGATTGGTTTTGTGTAGGAAGAACCCTAACTTATATGCTAGAATGATTGTTTGTAATATTTGAATTGAAAGTTTAAATGCATGTTATGGGTTAGATGATTCGTCAAAGGATTTATATGTAGGAAGGGGATACATGGATAAACCATGTTGAAATTTGGGGTAAACACTTATATGATGAAAATTAGTTTGATTAAGAATATGTGTTGAACTAAATCTTTCATTAACATATAAAATAGACATATTTGATGTTGGGGAGGATTAGAGAGTTCATATGGATATAAAATGATGATTTAAAGTTTATGCCTATAAGGTGTTTGATGAAATGCGTAAACCAAATAAATGGTGTTAATTGAGAGATTTTATAATATTTACTTGATTCAAATGATTTCTTGATAATTGGAGTGTTTGGTAACCATAGGAACTTTGGTGAAGCTAATGGTGAATAAGGTTAACATAAAATACATATGTGAATATTATTTTTAGTTAATCACTTTAATGGGTCAGATGGATATGTGGGATTAACATAGTTTGGTTTATAATAAAAAAACCATTACTTGTTGTTAAATGGTGTATGTTGAATTGATGACTTTGACCCATGGTTATGGTTGAAAAATAATGGGTGATAACGGGTCAAATGGGGGATGACGGGTCTCATGGGTGGGAGTAACCCGCTTATTATTTGTATGTTAAAGAATGATGGGTTAGAACACATGTATTGGATGGATGAAATACTTTTGTATGAGGGGGGATGAATAACCCTGTTATGTGTTCTAATGGTTTGAAAGTTTGATTTGTTGTCAAGATAGGCGTAACAAAGCTCGGATGGCAACGGGTTAAACGGGTGATAAAGCAACAACAATCCTACGGGCGAAGGTGAGTGACTCGAATTTGAGTTCGATTAGAATAATCATAATAATGACTTGGATTCTTATGATTTAGATGGTTTAATATAAATTATTAAATATGGTTTAACTTAACAATAACGTATTGTTTTGACGGCGTTGTGAGGGTTTAAACTTATAAAGAAAGAGTGCGAATTGGTAATGGGTCGAGTGACCCAAGTGCTGAAAATTCAGCATATATCCAGAATTTAACCGGTTTTGAAATATTCATAGTAAATTAACCGGATGTCCGTTCGAGGTGTATTATACATCGACGGAAAGCTCTATGTGTCTACTTTACTCATAGTTTTTAGTTGAGGTGAAATACCTTTTGTAAGTGGGTGTAAAAGTTGAATTTTTACAGTCACTTAAGGCTGTTTTGAAACAGGAATTTTATAATATTTATCAAATTGTTGGGGATTAACCGAGAACTCGTTAGGGGTGTCTTTATATGGTGGTAAACCTTAAGGCGTTTAAAACTCTTTAGATGAGTTAGGGATGAGGTATATCTTGATTTAGAATAAACTAAATGGTGAGATTTTGGTTAATTTGTGGGGTTTGTTGTAATTACGGTGTCACAAGATTGTAGCCCGGTTTAAATATACTTTTACCGTATGTGGTGTTTAAGTGGATTTACAAACCAAAGGCGGGTTAATGTTACAAACTTAATAAGGATGAGTGGCGGGGGTAATAACGAGTTGTTAACCGGACGGGTTGTGGTGTGAAACACAATGAATGATGGTCTATTATGTTGTTTAATTTTTACGATGTGAATTAACCTACTAATGGTGTTTGTAGTGTTTTAAATTCGTATTAACAGAGATATCAAAGGTGAAACGACCCGACTTTGGGGTCGGGAGAATAAAAGAACAAAAAAGTATACATCGGACTTTTAAACCGTTGTGGGAGTCGTGCCACGGGGGTGAAGCTTGACACGCTTCGAGTTTATATATTTGAATCGTATTTGTATAAATTATATGTGGAATGTGAGTCCTCACTTAGCTTCGGCTAATTAGTTATGGTACTGGAAATGTGCAGGCATGAAGAGACGTTTATACACGGAGGTAGTGAGGATATATGGATTAAGCGGATCGGCTTGGATTACATACTTTTGGGGGATTAACTGAAGGCGTTTATCCTGGAGTAACGGGAAGGTCAAAGAGGTGGCTTAACCCGACTTAAAAGATAAGTGAATAAATAAGCCGTTTCCAATTAATTGAGTTGGGTGATAAACATATAATTATGTGTGTACATGTATATGACGTTACGGAGATAATACTATAGAAATACTTGAATTGTGAGTTGATTAACCGTTGGGTGATGTCATGTGACAGTTTTCGATGGTGAAAGACATTGGTGATCAAGTCGAGGGATCTGGTCAACGGGATGGAAATTTGGAGTTGGCGTGACATATTATTTTGCATTGTCATTTTGCAAAGTGTTTCATTTACATTATGTTTTTATATTGGTGTCATGGAGTTTAAACTTCATGTTGATTTATTAGTTGTCGATGTGTTCGTGGATGTTTTAGTCACTTGGTTGGTTTTATTTGGTGTCTAAACAGGTTAATGCTTCGTAAGGGTAGTTTATTTTACGAACGGGTCATGTCGAATTTTTATGAGAAAACTCGGATGCGTTTTATGAGTATTATTATTGGGTGAATGTTGGTGTAAATTAATATAAGGTGTCATTTTGGGTGAAATGAGTTCTTATACAAAAAGAAAAAAAAATATGGGTCTATTTTTCGCAAGATGTAAATATTTATGTTTTAAATATTCGGGTGTTACACAAACACAAGTAAATGATATCCCGGGACATATCCCCAAATATATCATAAACCCGAACAAACAACAAAATATACAACCACAAGGAAAGAACATCTAAGAAAAGAAATATACTAAGGACTCTAACACTTATCCTTATACTACTACAATTAACCCGAGCCCACAAACAATTAATAAAATAAATCCAATTAAGCAAACTAAAATGAACACCACCACTAAAAAGAGGACGAGCCCACTCCAAAGTCACCATCTAAGACGGGGCCCAAGCAGAACTAGAACAACAATCCTCACAAGCCCAATTCCAAAAACTGATCCAAGCCCAACTATTCAAATTATGAATCAAATGTAGGTCCCTCGGGTGTATCGGATCGTCACATGCAAGTGTGTTATTAGTCGAACCGGGTGCGGAATGCCCGTGACTAGGTGGAGTATCAAACAACACAAAGTATACCGACAACAAAGACACAAGATACTTTCAAACTTCGTCTATTGATAATCATAGCTGGTTATAGAGAGAATGAGTGCGTACTTACATTCTGTCAAGACCTGCTATTTATACTAGACATGTTGCCTGCGCACTTAGCAAGTGCGCAGGGTTTAACTCATGCGTACTTAGCAAGTACGCAGACTTTGTTCTTGCGTACTTGCTAAGTACGCAGGATATACATCCTGCGCACTTGTTAAGTGCGCACAACACTTAACAAAGACGAATACAACGACAAGTACCTACGAACATGATTACAACTCGATAAACCAATATATACAGACACTGATATACAAATACAAATACATAAAGACAATAGATAAGTAACAACAATCTTCAGAGTGCTTGTCACAAGAATTGCTTCAACAAACTCCCCCTTGACAGCAGCTCTGGAGATGTCTACAATCTCTAACAGCTTCAGAGTAAACAGCTTCAGAGTGATTGTCACAAGAATTGCTTCAGCAAACTCCCCCTTGACAGCAGCTCTAGAGTTGTCTTCAGTCTCTATCATCTGTATGCAAGTAGTATTTGTCTAACAACATCGTATCAGAGGTTCCCCAAGGTCAGAATCCGTGAGCTAAAGGACGATTATGTCAAGTTTGAGCTCCGTGACCAGAGGTTCCCCAAGGTCAAGTTTGAGCTCTGTGAGCTCTGATACCAGTTGTAGGTCTCGGGGCCTCGGTCGAGCAGCGAAAAAACACACAGATCTGTTCGTCGATTCGCGTGGGAACAAAGAAGAACGAGACAGAGAAAAAGCAAAGATAAAAGACAGTAGAATCAAACGATACGTAACAACGAATTCATCTCACATTACATACCGAAGAAGTACACATCTCTCGTGTACGCTCACGGTCCAGGGGCGGGAGAGCTCATCCCGCCCGGACACCTCTCGACCTAGTTCCCAGAAGTTCCACCTACAAATGAAGACAAGTTTTCTATTTATAGGGGCAGGAACACTACCTGCGTACTTGGCTAAGTACGCAGGGCATTGGTCATGCGTGCTTGCTAAGTACGCAAGGCAAAAGCCTTGCGTACTTACTAAGTACGCAGGACCAACTGGTGAACCAGCTAAGTACGCAGGAACACCCTCCTGCGTACTAGCCTAGTACACCGATACATAGAACTTAATCTATAGTTACTAAAACATGCTTCTAAATCAAATACCAAGCCCAGTAACTAATGCAAATATTTATAATACTCGCCATCCAAGCCCAACATTGGTAAACAAATTCACACGGTAGTTCCACTTTATTATCAGCCCAATCCATAACTCTCCACATCCTTTTATCAATTTTAATCCACCTTCTCCTGCCATTACTATTGCGGCCCATATACATCTTCTTAGCGCCAACCACTAAAGCCCAAAATTGGCAATCCGCCAAAATTAATCCTATCATATTAAAAGCCCAATTGGAGTCCATATCCCCGCATCAACTTTAATACATCTCCCCAGGCCAAATTTTATAACGCCTAAAACCACTCGAGTAGCCCAGTAGCAAATAACAATCAAATCCCAAATATTCCAAGCCCAATAAAGAATCTTCTTAAACAGGCCACACTCATTCTAACTAAACATGGGCTCAGTCCATTGGCTTTTAGCAAATAATTTCCGAATAAAGCCAAATAAAAACCCAAGCCTAACCAATTCCTCATGAGCCATTCATCAATTACAAATTGGTCATCGGACCACTGCCTATCCCATCATAGCAGTATATTTGAACTTTAGGCTTTGAGCTTGGGTGATAGGGTTTTGAGGGAAGTCTCAAAGGAAGTCACAACGACCAATGTACGGTCAAAGCTAGAAGGTTTGTATATGACAAAATCACTTGCAAATAGGCTGTTCCTAAAGAAAAGGTTATAGACTTTTCAAATGAGTCTAGGAAAGTCACTGGAAGATCATATAGATGAGTTTAATAAACTTGTATTCGAACTTGAAAATATTGAGGTAACTACAAATGAAGAAGATAGGGCTATAATTTTCTTGGCATCTTTACCTCAAGTGAATGAGCATTTTGTTGACACACTAATGTTTGGAAGGGATACTTTATCAATGGATGAACTTTTGGTTGCAATGAATTCTAAGGAATTGCAAAAGAAGGCTGAGGTTAGAGATGATAATTCAGAGGGTCTTATTGCAAGAGGTAGGCCTGAATTAAGAAACTCAACGTTCAAGGGTCAAGCAAGATCAAAATCCAGGGGTAGAAAGAGATGTTTCGTATGCAATTCAGAGAAACATTTTAAGAAATATTGTCCAAAAAGAAACAAGAAGAAGAAGAATGAGTATCATTCGTATTATACTTCAAAGAATTCTAGGAATCATTTTCCTACTGAAACTAATTCTGAAGGGTATGAAAGTTCAGATGTGTTGGTAGTATCTAAGGGTGGAATGATAGCAGATTGGGTAATGGACTCAGGGTGTTCCTTTCATATGACACCAAGGACGGAGTTCTTTAAGGATCTGAAGATGGAATCACTTGGTGTTGTACAATTGGGTGATGACAGGCCATGTCAAATCCAATGCTTTGGAACAGTCCAGTTCAAATTGGATAATGGATCTGAGGCAACCCTCTTGGATATCAGGTATATTCCTAACCTAAAGAGAAATTTGACTTCACTTGGTACATTTGAGAGTAATGGGTACCAAGTTAGTCTCAAGAATGGCAAGCCCAAGGTTATCAAAGGATCTATGGTAGTGTTATCTAGAACAAGAAAGCAAAACAATTTTTACCTGTTGGATGGTAAAGTGGCCAGTGAATGTGCATCTATTACTGAGGAAAAACAGGAAACTTCTGCCAGGTTATGGCACAAGAGAATCGGCCACATTAGTACATAAGGGTAGGTTGAGTTGAATAAGCAACAGCTGGTAGGTGATTTAAAAGGCTGTGATGTAGGGTTTTGTGAACATTGTGTGATGGGGAAGTCACATAGGTTCATATTTAGCAGGAGTGTACGTTACACAAATATCCATGCAGATTTGTGGGGTCCAGCTCGAACAGAATCATTGGAAGGAGCAAGATATTTCTTGTCCTTGATAGATTTTATTCAACGAGAGTATGGGTATTCCAATTAAAGCACAAGAATGAGACTTTTGGAAAATTCAAAGAGTGGAAGGTGCTAGTGGAGACTCAGACTGGTAGACGAGTCAAGAAATTGAGGACAAATAATGGGCTTGAATTCTACATTGGATTGTTCAATAAGTATTGCAGAAAGCATGGCATTTCTAGGCATTTGACTGCAGTGGGCACTCCACAGCAGAATGGATTGGCAGAGATAATGAATAGAACATTGCTTAATAAGGCGAGGTGCTTACTGTTTGGGTCTGGTATGCCAAAGAAGTTTTGGGCAGAAGCTTTGTCTACAGCTTACTTGTCAATATGTCTCCTTCATCAGCTGTTGAAATAAAGACACCTATGGAAAAATTGTCTGGTAAACCAGCTGACTATAGTAGGTTAAAGGTGTTTGGGTCATTGGCTTATGCCTATGTAAATCAAGGAAAACTTGAACCAAGAGCAGTGAAGTGTGTGCTATTAGGCTACCCAGAAGGTGTGAAAGGATACAGGTTATGGAGAATGGATGGGGGTACTCCTAAGGTATTGATCAGTAGAGATGTAGTATTCAAGGAGGATTCTTTATACAAAGATTTGATTGGTAAAAAAAGGTAATGAGAGTATTGGTAATGCAGAGACAAATCATGGAATTCATCTTGAGTTGGAGCCACTTGCAAGTGAACATGTTGTTGAGATGGATAGTGGTGATCAAGGAGCTAGTTCAAGTGGTGCCACTAGAACTTATAACATAGCAAGGGGTAAGCCAAGAAGGCAGATCATACCTCCTGCCACGTATAGATCTAATGATGATATATCTGCATATGTATTTACTACTGCTGAGAATGAAATTATCTATGAACCACTTACCTATAATGAAGCCATTAATTCTGATGAAAATGAGAAATGGATTCAGGCAACGAGATAAGAGTTGGATTCTTTATTGAAAAATGGGACTTGGGTACTTGAGGATCAACCTAAGAATCAGAAATTAGTAAGCTGCAAATGGGTTTTAAAACTGAAGGATGGGATTCAGGGTCTTGAAGCTCCAAGGTACAAGCCAAGGTTAGTTGCAAAATGATTCACTCAAAGGACAGGGGTAGATTATACTGAGATTTTTTCTCCTATGGTGAAGCATTCTTTAATCAGAGTGATGTTGTCTCTAATAGCTTTGTATGATTTAGAACTTGAGCAATTGGATGTGAAGACATCTTTTCTTTATGGCAATCTAGAAGAAACTATCTACATGAAGCAATCTACTGGTTTTGAAGTTAAGGGGCAAGAAACTAAAGCCTGCTTGTTGAAAAAATCACTATATGGGTTGAAGCAGTCTCCAAGACAATAGTATAAAAGGTTTGACCAATATATGATATCTTAGGGGTTTCACATGAGTTCATATGACAGTTGTGTCTATTATAGAGAGTGGAACAGTGGTGGATATGTTTACTTGATGCTCTATGTTGATGACATGTTGGTGGCAAGCAAGTATAAGTCTGAGATTAAAGCTACAAAGGACTTCTTGATGAAAGAATTTGACATGAAAGAGTTAGGAGAGGCCAAAAAGATATAAGAGATGGAGATATCTATATATAGAAAGCTTAGACTAAGACTTCATATGTAAGGAAGGTGCTGAACAATTATTCTATGAGTCATAGTAAGCCAGTTTCTACTCAATCCTTTTGCACAACACTTTAAATTGTCAAGTCATGACAGTCCTAGTACAGTTGAAGAGGAAGAAAGCCATACCAGTGTTATGGGTAGTTTAATGTATCTCATGGTATGTACTCGGCTAGATATTAGCTATGTAGTGAGTATAGTCAGTAGGTATCTTAGCAAGCCTGGCAAGTTGCATTGGGAGGCTGTTAAGTGGGTTTTTAAATACCTTACTCTAGAAGTTGGTCTGGTGTTTGGTCAAAATTCAAGTTCATCATATGTTGTAGCTGGTTATGTTGATGCAAACTTTGAAAAAGATTTAGACAAGGGCAGGTATGTTACTGGATACAGTTTTACAGTTTGTGAAAGTCATGTAAGTTGGAAATCTTCCTTGCAACATGTAGTTGCATTGTCATCAACTAAATCTAAGTATATAGCCTTAACAGTGGCTGTTAAGGAAGCAGTATGGCTCAAGGGGTTTGTATTTGAGTTTGGGATTGTAGTTGATAATGCAGTGATTTGGTATGATAATCTGGGGGCTATTCACTTGTCAAAGAACCAAATCTTTCATGAGCGTACAAAACATATAAATGTGAGGCTGCATTTCATTAGAGATGTTATAAACTCTAAAGAAGTCAAGGTGAAAGCTATGGATACACTTGACAATGCAGCGTATATGCTTACCAAGGCATTGAGTGGTTCAAAATTTCAGCATTAATTGAAGCTGTTGTGTATTTCTTAAAATGGTTTGTCAAATGGAGACTTTGCACTAAGGTGGATTTTGTTGGAAGTTTAGTGTTGTTGTCTCATTATTCTTTGAAGTTCAAGGGTGTAATATGTCAACTTTCTTAGTTGGAGGGGCTAAGTGTAATGTTAGTCAAGCTATTAATGGTTGTTATAATCGTTTGATTAGGTTTGTTTGGGGTTAATGCTTTTATCCTTATGATTACAGAGATAGGATCATTCTCTTCTTTTCACTTCTTCAATTCTTGTAACACTCATTCACATTTCTTCAATAAGATCAAGAATTATTATTGTTAATTCTCTAATTTCTATAGTTCTTGTTGCAATTCGTGTTAGTGTTAAAGCTTCATTCTGCATTCGCTTTCACACGAACGAACATGAACACATTTTTTTGTTCATTTAATTAAACAGACGAACATGAACGAGTGTCATGTTTGTTTATTTACGATCGTTTATGTTCATTCATTTACATTCGTTTATATTCGCTCACTTATGTTCATTCATTTATGTTTATTTATATTCGTTCACTTATGTTCGTTTAAATATTTATTCAAAATAATTTATTACTAATATTAATTTAAAATCAATTAGTTTTCATATTTTAAAACCATTAAGCCTAATTTAAAATCAATTTGATATCTTTGTTTACTTTTGAAATCTTTATTATAATAAATAAATAACTTTATCTGCCACGTGACTTCTGATGAAATCTAGATTTTTGTTTTCCGTCTCTCTCTCTCCTATTAAATAACTCTCATATTAAATAATTAAATATCTAATATTTTATCTTAAAATATAATTTTATAATTCTTAAATCTTCATTATTTGTTATTTATAATTCTTAAATCTTCATTATTTCTTATTACAAAAATAGTTGATGATATCCAACATACAAATTTTCATAAAAATTGATGCTTTACAACAAGTTGGATTTATTCAACCCGTGTAATACACGGGTTTCTAACCTAATATTGGATATATGAATGTTGATATTTTAAACTTGGGGTATATACCCCTTTAAACTTGTAAAATTGTATATTTTCCCAAATCATGCGTAAAGAGATTGTATATTATGTATTGAAAACCTTTGTTTTGGAGATATGCAATTTTGTAAGTTTAGAGCATTCACATCAGCATTGGTGTATACACCATATCTTTAAATTATAGGGAAAAAAATAAGATTTAAGTTAAAAGGGCCTTACATCAGTTTCTTTAAACCTTATCTTTATCTTTGAAATTATAAGAAAATGTACACTAGAGTCTTAAATATACCAATTCATTAATAATTTCTTTAAAATTATATGAATGAGATGTAAGAGGTTTTTAAAAAATGAAAAAAAAAATTATATAATGATGATTTTTAGTTAAATTATAAAAATAAAGATAAAAAACCTGATGTGAATACTCTTAGATGGGCATATATGCAATTCCCCTTTTAAAACTTTAATTTAGATATTCATGTTTACTTTTAGTTGGTGTTCGTTTATGTTCGTGAACCGTTTATAATATTAAGGAACGAACATGTTTATTTCTTAATGAACGAAAACGAACAAAAAAATTTGTTCGTTTAAGTGATCGTGTTCATTCACTTGTTCGGTTAAAGTTAAACAAACGAACACGAACAAAAAAAATCTGTTCGTTAAGTATTTATGTTTGTTCACTTATTTGGTTAAAGTTAAACGAACGAACACGAGCAAGAAAATTTGTTCGTTTAAATGTTCGTGTTCGTTCACTTGTTTGGTTAAAGTTATACGAATGAACACGAATAAGCAAATCTGTTTGTTTAAGTGTTCATGTTCATTAACTTGTTCGGTTAAACTTTAACGAACGAACACAGACAAGAAAATATGTTCATTTAAGTATTCGTGTTCGTCAACTTGTTCGGTTAAAGTTTAACCAATGAACACGAACTAGAAAATTAGTTCTTTTAAGTGTTCGTGTTCGTGCTTGTTAACTTGTCCGGTTAAAGTTAAACGCACGAACATGAACAAGCCATGTTTGTGTTCATTCAGTTCGTTTACAAGCCTAATTTCCATTACATGGTTTACAGAATTTCAAGATATTGTAAGGCGGTGTATATCTGCAGGCTGTTTTGGACCGACGGAGTCATTTTCTTAGTTGCAAATAGAAGGAATAATAATAATAGATAAAAGACACCATAACTAATCAACAAATGTTAGCTAAGTACGAAGACTAATGATGATGATAAGGAAAACCGGTTCACAACTTAAGCTCATAATTATATAACAACAATGTCTTTGTGAAAAAGTTTTATCTTCCTTACAAATTCTTTAGTCATGAAACTATAAAAGAATACGAATTTTACAGTTTTGTATTTATAAAGTTTATAAAAATCTGATATGAATATTTAAAGGCTTGATTAATTAGAAAAACGTAGTGTAGAACATAGCCAATACTCAACAACATATCAATAAATATGTAACATCTAACTTAGTACCTAGAGCCGTAAGTAAAATACTATAATCGGTAGGGTACAAACCAGTGTACCAATATATTTGATGGCAAAAAGACATTTCATACCAACAATCCACCAATACAGGTAATAATATTCTAAAATCGATCTATACACCTCTCGAATAGTATCTGGTAACGGTAGGTTTTCAAGTGTGTGGTAACACCACACTCTCAAGCCGTCAAGCGTGGGTAATCAGACTCTTAAAAGTGTGTTGGGTGATACGTCGTGGAGTGATCACACCGTAACAGTTAGTTTCACGCGATTAATGCCTCAATGCCATGATTATTGGACCCCTACATGTAAGGAACTTACTCAAGTAACAAAGTAACATAAACGGAATGTGGTACCCATAACTTAATAATTTTGGAAACACTAATTAAGTTTCTATTTGCACTAGGTGTCTAGGTCTTGTTAATAGAGTCAATGCTATACTAGGGGACATGTGAGAATGAGTAAGAGCTAAAAGTAATAAGAAGAATTTGATAACAATAGATGGTTGATTAATTCGTTGGTTAATTGATTTTCGAAGAAGATGTCTTTTACTTAATTAAACATTTATTATCGTGTGTTTATTTTAGCAATCATTTCAAAATGTCAATATAATGGCGTATTTATTTAATTTGTTTTGTTACATCCTAGCGTATAAGCTCAATGTATTTTCTTTAATTTGGTTGTTATTAATACTATAAGTATCATAAAAAAAAAATATATATAAGGATCATTGTTTTCAGAACCGGACTGCATTGGGCGGTCGGACCGGGAACCTAACACATAACCGGTCTGGTTGTGTGTAGTTGAACCGTTTTTATTTGAACCGACCGGTTACCGGTCGGACCGGATTTCAAACTTTTTTTGTATTTTTTCGTTCAAAATCTAGTTTTCTGATTAATTTGGTATTTCAAGTCGCATATTTTACTTATGGAAAAAGTTCATATAAAAAGGGTTTTTAAACTAAAAATGGTGAGAAGGATTTAGGGTCATTAGATCAAATTGTAGATCAAATTCAAGCGGATTTAATGGTTGAGATCAAATTGTAGGAGAAAAAGTTGTTGAAATGGTATATTTTAGTCATGACCCTTTTTGTTGAATTTTTATCAAGTTCCCCCCTTTTTTTAAACGTTCATAACTTTTACATACGACATTATTTTTTTAAAACAAGCATTTTTTTATCTTTAAAACGAGTATAGTGTCGTTATATACAAAAACGAAAAAAATTTACGTTTTCCAGCTCATTGTGTAATTTGCTCGTCATTGTATTTAATGTCAGGTCATTGTGTCTAATGTCAAGTCATTGTGTCAAATATTTTTCATCATTGTGTTTAATGTCAAATATTTTTCTAATTTCAGGTCATTGTGTCAAATATTTGCATCACTTTGTTATATATAATACATAAAAAACAGTGACAAAAATAACACGAAATTATCTAAAACATAAAGCACAATGATGAATACATATAACACAATAATGAAAAATATTTGAAACAATAACCAAACCTGATATTTGACACCATAAAAACAAGCGTTTTTTATCTTTAAAACGAGTATAGTGTATTTATATACAAAAACGAAAAAAAATTACGTTTTCCAGCTCATTGTGTAATTTGCTCGTCAATGTGTGTAATGTCAGGTCATTGTGTTTAATGTCAAGTCATCGTGTCAAATATTTTTCATTATTGTGTCTAATGTCAAATATTTTTCTAATGTCAGGTCATTCTGTCAAATATTTTTCATTACTGTGTTATATATAATACATAAAAAACAATGACAAAAATAACACGGAATTATCTAAAACGTAAAACACAATGACGAAAACGAGCGTTTTTTATCTTTAAAACGAGTATAGTGTCATTATATACAAAAATGAAAAAAAAGTTACGTTTTCCAGCTCATTATGTAATTTGCTCGTCATTGTGTCTAATGTCATGCCATTGTGTCTAATGTCAAGTCATTGTATCAAATATTTTTCATCATTGTGTCTAGTGTCAAATATTTTTTATAATTGTGCATAATGTCAAATATTTTTCTAATTTCACGTCATTGTGTCTAATGTCAGGTCATTGTGTCAAATATTTTTTCATCACTATGTTATATATAATACATAAAAAACAGTGACAAAAATAACACGAAATTATCTAAAATGTAAAACACAATGATAAATAAATATAACACAATGATGAAAAATATTTGACACAATGACCTGACATTAGACACAATGACCAGACCTGACATTACACAATTACCTGACATATTTGACACAATGACCAATATGTCCTCCCTTCAAAAACAATAAATGGATACATGTCAAGCACAGAATCCTTATTACCCTTTTTATTTTTAAAACTCTTTTTATCATATCCTAACCCCTTTACTTATTTAAACCTTTATATGTCATTAAAATTACAAATTTACATAAAACAAAAAACATTTTTATATTTTGTATCTATATAAATAGTTTTATTTTTTTATTATTCATGACGTCATCCGGTTTTTAAATCCAGCCCTACCGATCCTGTCTGTCCGACCGATTGACTTCTAAGATGGCCGGTTCGCTATCTAGTCCGGTTCTGAAAACATTGATAAGAATATAAACACAAAACTTGTTTTTACTAAAAAAACATATTAATTACTAGGACGTATTTTAATTATTTTTCAAATATTAAAACAATTTATTTTTATAACTTTTTAAATGTTTTAATTAAGAACTTAAAACAATTTAACATTTATAAACTAATAACCTTTCTAAATGTTTTTAGTCCAAAATATTTAACTATTCTCACAACTAAAATTTCTAAAAGTATTTAAACCTTTTGTTTGTTCATCTAACAACGATAATTATTTCTATAATAGTTTCTGAATTCAAATTATTGATTAGATTTTATAGAAACAAATCTAGGTATTTTTTAAACTTTTATAAAATTATGGTTAGATCATATACATGCATAGCCATATATATATGTATTTAAAAGTATGTTCAATCAAATTAGTTAAGTGGGCTACGTTTAGTGGGTTCAAATGTCTATTGGGCTACAGCTAGTAGGCTTGCTCAGGGAATGCGAGCACTGAGCTGTGAGCCTGGTCCAAACGGAGTGTAAGGTAAGTAGGCGGGGTCCGCAGGGAAGCTCGGGGTCCAGACGATGGACGCGCACCGGTGAGCCAACGGCTCCAGGCCTCCGGCTGTTTATTTTTATGGTTGATAGATTTTCGAAACTTAATCTTGTTAGCAGTGGCGGATCCAGGATTTTTTTCCAGGGGGTTCACTATTTTTAGATACTCCAATTTTATAGGGTCGGAAATAAAAAAAATTCGGTTCAGGTCGGTTTTTTTTTTGTAAGGGGGTTCACCCTATACTATTTTAGGGGGTTCACCCCAGTTTTTTTACCTACTGTTACACTAAAATTCCGAAACTCGGGGGGTTTCTGTGCACCCCCCCGGTTACACCTAAGTCCGCCCCTGCTTGTTAGTGTTTCTGTGGAGGCTGGTGGTGGTTTGAGGGTGGCAAAGAAGGCGGCTGCTACGACTGACTTGGGTGAACGGGCACGGGATGGTCAGAGTTGCTTGGGTCACCGGAACCGGAGGAAATCGGGGAGGATTCAAGCGGTGAGAGATTCAATTAGGTATCGGTGCGTTAATAGACTCAATTGATGCGTGATAGGGGGCGGTGGCAGAACATAACTTTTTTTTAACGGCTAACTCATAATACTGTGCAGGGTACTAGCAAAATTCTCTTCATCAGGATTAGAACCCAAGACCTCCCTTGAAGGCAGGGGTGGATTTATGTGTATCTCAGTGGAGGCAAGGCACCCACTCAACTCTAGCTCACTAATGTAAAAAGTTGATTTAATTTGATAAAAACCTAAATAAATTTTAAAAAGACACCCTTTAATACTTTAGTTTAGTAGGCCCCTTTACATAAGAAAAATATGAGAAGAAGTGTAGAAAAGAAAAAGCATAAAAGAAAAAAAAAGTAAAGGAATTAGAAGAGAAATAAGAATGAAGAAGAAGAAGTGGAGAGTAAAACTAAATAGTATAGGAATAAGGGTGATGGGAGTGGATAGCGGGTAGGGAGGTGGGTAGGGGGCGGGTACACCGCCGCAAGGGTGGAGGGTTCAGCGGGTAGTTGTTGGCGGGTATGGTGGGAGGGTTGTGGAACCCGTGGAAAGTTTGGGAGGGTTGTGGAACCCATGTGACTGGGTATATTGATTCATTTGATTTTTTATATAATTAGATTCATTTGATTTTTAAAATAATATATAGATCACTTAAATGGGTATATTGTTAATTTGTTTTAATTTAAAAAATAATATATAGATCACTTAAATAGATCATTTGATTTTTATTTATTGTTATGTATTTTTCTTTAATTAATTAAATTTTTAGTTTTTTAATTTGATTATTAATTTGTTTTAATTTAAAAAAAAATTAAAAATAAGAGGGTTGGAGGAGGGTACTTGGAAGGTACCACTCCTACCATAGAGGGTACTTTGGGAGGGTAGTTTGGCTAAGTGAGGTGGCATCTTCTAATTGATCTAATTTGGAAGGGTAGTTTGGTTGGGAGGGTACCACTCCCACCACCCTAAGGAATTAATTTATTCTATAAGTAGAGTGTATGGGAAACTTGTTTATACATTTTAGGAAGAATATCATATATACCTTTATAGACATGGGTAAATATCATATATACTCAAACAAACCTAAAAATATCATATATACTCAATTTAAATGATTTTTTACTTTATAACCATTCTACATCTATCCGTTATATGAATTTTATAACTTATTTTTTTTAGTTTTAACACATACGTAAACTAATTTAAATTATTTTAATTGCCGTTAAAAAAATGATTTTAATTTTATCACATACCAAACTCAATTTAAATGATTTTTTACTACCATTATGGCATTATATAGTTGTTATAAAAGAAAACGAGTTCCTCTATATACGATGTATAAATGCTATAAAAGAAAATTGATAAACGTATAAAAGAAAGCGAACATGTTAAATATAGCATTTTAAGAAAATATTGTTTGTGGGTAAATAAAATTTAAAGTTAAAATGGGTAAATATGAAATTTTAAAGTTTTTAAAAAATAAGGGTAAAATAGTCATTTCTTAAATTATTTTTGATGAAATGGGTATATATGATATTTTTACATGTTTGTAAGGGTATATATGATATTTTTAATTTTGATTAGGTATATATGATATTTTCTAACTTTGTAGGGGTATATATGAAATTGCCCATAAATTCTACATGAGAAAATTAAAAAATAAAATAAATTTGATAGGTTAATAAATGGAATAAACCGAATTTTTTTCTAAAAAGTGTAGCTAGAGAAAATTATTTAGTAGTTGGGAAAATATTTACCAAACTAGAGTTTTGCTTAAGAAATTTTTATTAAAAAAACTAAACAAATATTAAAACTTAACGGTCTCAATATCATATACAAACAAAAAAGAATGTTAATTAATGTTGACATGTTCTCAAGTTTATACCATTCTTAAAGGATTAGAATCATGTTCTTGTTACTTTGTTCAAGTTTATATCATTCTTGAATGAGTAGTTTCAGTATTTAGGGTGAAAGAAAGCATCCGGTAATGTTACTAATCGAGGGCTCGATTCTTGAAACCGCTATTAATTTTTTTAGAAAAAATCATTATTATTTTATATGAATAACTTTTATTTATAAATTGGTTATGAGATAATTCTGTTGAAAACTTAGAACATTTTAGCACATCGTTTATGACTAACTAATCTTTAAAATATCAAGAACATTTACACATACTTATCATTATTTGTTTATTTTTTACCCGATCCATTTTGACGCGACCCAGTTTTGGCCCCCTGACGAGAATTCTTGGATCCGCCACTACTAAAAGGAAACCCATCACAGGAAAACCTGCTGACCACCAGAGCAGAAGCTTAGTGGAAAAAAACATAACTTTTTATTTGGGAAGTCAAATAAATTTGTTATTTTTTTACGTTCTCTAGTGTTGCAAGAACAATTAACTTTTTACTAATCGATACACAGCATGCTCAAGAATGCCTGTAGCCGACAATTGTAACTTTCAAGTTTCCCTATCTTTAAACTCTTCATTAATTAATTTTAAAACGTACTAAACATGTTTCTTAATATAATTCGTTGATAAATACGTGACACAATTATAATGTTTAATGATAAAACAACAAACCCCATGCATTCACCCTGTAATCCTCAATTTTCAACATTCTCCCGAAAACCTTCGTCTCAATCACCGTTAATAGGAAAAGGTTTTGATTTTAGGGGCAATTACATATATCCCTCTAAAAACTTCATTAATTATATATATACTTAGTTCAAAATTTTATTTACATATATCCCTTCATTAATTACATATATACCCAACTGGATGATGGAATCGAACAGAAGCGACACTGAAGGTAGGAATCGATCGGAAACGGGAATCAGAAGATTAGGATTGGGATCGATGGAATAAAAATAGTCATATTTCTTGTAAGGTTAAAAACTAATTTTATAAAAGATAGGGATATATGTAATTTAGGTTTTGGATTATATATATATATGTAATTATGGTTTAAAAATATAAGGATGTATGTAATTTTTCCTTGATTTTATGTGGAAGTTAAAATCTTTTAAATGATTATGGAGTTGTTGATAACTATGTGATTAAAAGAATAAAACCTTTGAACTATTATCAATTTTCATCTAAAAGATGTTTATAGTGGGTTCGGTTTAATAACCATTTTATTACGTGTGAATAAAACTACACACTAATAAGTAATATTTATTTTACTTCATTTAGGAATTTACAATTTTAGTTTACGTTAACTTAAGAAATTACAGAAATTATCTTTTATGTTTAAATTTTATAACAGTTTACATACTTTGCTCTAATGGGCGTCAATTTTATCCGTAAAATCCAGCCTTATATGTTGGACATGAGCACGTTTTCGTTTTTTAACTATTTTAATAAAAAAAATTAAAATAAATATAAATAGAGTATAGATTACTTTTAATATTTATTATAAGTTAAGCCATTAGTGTCTAATTGCCATAAATCTTAATATTGTGGTCTTAAACGGTTAAAGGAAAAAGGCTTTACATCATTTTTACACAAACTCTGAACTGATAATGAGAAAGGGTTAATCAAACAAAAATTAAAACCCATACTTGTCATCACAAACAAAGGATAAACCTAATTGTATCCACTCCATTTATACTTACATAATGGATAAAAGTATAAAATATTTTCCATAACATAAGATCTACTTCACTCTTTCTACATACTGTACGGTTCTTAAATCAAACACATTAAAAATGACAATTACTAAAACAATCTAGTTTTATTCTTTTCATATGCTATGACTTCATGTTTTTCCAATCTTCAACGATAATCCACGTTTAGAATCACCAATCTTCTTGCACGTGTTAAATCGTGAATAAAAAACACATCAATTCATTAAAAACTTTTGCAAAAATCATTTAAAACCATTCAAATAAATGGTTTACAATCTAACTAGATTTTCGTTCCATTTCTCATCCAGAAGAAAAAAATCTAGTTATAATTGTATAAGTTTAAATGCATTGACAAAAATCATACTTCCGAGTCCACCCATTCCAACAACCCAAACAAGATAACTGTCCAGACATATGATCATACAAATATATATTCTTATCTAATAAAACAAGATCTGCAAAACCAGATCAAGAATCCTGAATCCCCCTCCCCTGTCATGAGTTCGTAGATCTTAAGCCGATCGAAACACTTGAAAGCAAGTTTGACCGGAAATAGAAAAAGGCTTACCGCTGCCTGTGGACGGCGATGTACCGGCTGTGAAACTTTATTTTGGACGGCGATGAGTTTAGGTGAAGGGAGGAGGAAGGCGGCTGATAAAGGAAAGTTGTAGGAGGCGTTCTATTTATAAAAGAATCTTATTTGGTCTCAAACCCTAGAAGGGAACTTAACGATTTGGTCTGTTAAACTAACGTTGTAAAATGAAAGTTGATATTATTTCTTACTTTTCATTTTTTAAGTAAAATTCATAAATGTAAAAAACTGAATCAGTATTGATAACATATCTATTTTTTTTAAATGGTATAGAAAAGAAGATTTGATACATACATAAATTAATCCCTCAATTTTCTTAATCTGAAATCATAATATCTTCACCAAAAAGTAAACGCATAGTTAATATACTTAATATTTCAATAATCTTGTATGTTGGTTATTGATGTAAAACGTGAAAGCTAATGTATGTCACCTACTTCCACCGACTTTACTCCCTTTCTCTCTTCAAGCCCTCTCACATTATTCATTTTCTCCTGTTCGTCATAGTATGTAGCCACAGACTTTTCATCATCTCCCTTCCTGGTCTGAGTTTAATGGCACGCGAAGGACACGTTGGCCATGGACGCACAATGCTCTTATATTAACCTTTTCATATCATGGCTTGTAACACTCCAACACGAATAGAACTGACGTCTCCCATTTATAGATACTAGAGACTAATACATGTTGAAATTGTATACACGTGCCATTCTATATGATACAACCGTACAATTTCATGAGTTACAAACTACTAAATATAATCCATATTTAATCATTAACTTGATTTTTAATATATCCTCTTATGTCCTCTAGGGTGCACACTATTCACACATAACCTAGCCTGAAAACCTGTCATGGAGAAAAAATACGTCTGAGCAAAATGCAAGTGTGCGGATTGCCATAGGGAGTTGAAACACAAGTCTAACCGAAGAAAAATTTAACAAGACACTTGAACTTCAAGGTGGTCAAATTCAAATTCATTTTTTTTAGAAAGCAGACACCAGTATCCTCTTGATAGATAGTTGTACTCTAAATCGAGCCCAACTACCCCACCAATTCGGATCGGACCCCCAACCCAAGAGGAAACCCACAACTGAGAAAACTCCCTGGCTCAACCCAAATAATTGCTCCAGGTGAGACTCGAACCCAGTACCTCCACTATGGAAAGTCTTGAGGCTACCATTTCACCAAATGACCAACGGTAAAATTGTAATTTTCTTATTGGAACTTTATATATTATTTAAAAACAATTTATGTAAATTTCATTTAAGGATGTTATAAGATTTTAGGAAATTCAATAGAAAGTTTCATTAATTTAAAAGAGTAAGTTTCATCTTGTTTGCTCAAAATAACGTTTTTATTTTAATAGTTTCAATTTCACTTTTTGAATACTTGTGGTTATATTTTGTTTCAATTAAAACCTATGACACTAATAACGTTAGTTTTTTAAGAAAATTATTATATTAAAACACTCTGTCTCTCTCTCTCATCTTGGAAGAACCACCATTGCTCAACAACACCACCACCATCGGAGGCACCACTACTTAGAGCCACCACCACTGCTCACCACCACCGTCGGCGGCACCACTACTCACCACCACCGTCAGCGGCACCACTACTCAGCGCAACGACCATATCCTCCCCCTTCGATCTAGGGTTTCTGGTCTTCAACAATCATCCTCGTTGATCTAGGGTTTCTGCTGGCGGCCATGAACAATGGTTTTGGCTTTTCCTGGTGATGTTTCCAGCCATAAGTGGTGCAGATTGCTTCAATCCTGTTGCGAGAATGGAGGGTTGTGGTGGTGGTCAGGCGAGGCGGAGGGGTGGCGGCGGGAGGTGGCGACCTGAGATGATGGTGGTGAAGGCCGAAGGGACTGTTGCGTTTGAGCTAGAGATAGAGACGGTATGGATTTAGGTTCAACGTACCCTCGTTTCTATGGTTATTTTTGGTGGACTGTGGAATCGCCGGAAACCTTGTCGAAAAAACAGAAGGGAGGCGGCAAGGGGTAGAGATATGGCAACGAAGAAGAAGGGAGAGGGGGGTGGTTTGGGTTTTCACTTTTTTTTTGTTAATTGTTTTTTAGTAAGTTACATAAATAACCCTCTAAGTGTTAAATTATCTTAATAACCTGCATAATTAGTCACTATTTGTAAAAAGACTAAAATAACTTTCAATTTAAGAAACTAACGGTGTTAATGTCATGGATTTAATTGAAACAAAAATGAAAATCACAAATACTTAAAAAATGAAATTGAAACTATTGGACTAAAAACGTTATTTTGAGCAAAACAAATGGACTAAAAGATAAATTTACTCAATATAAAATGTCAAATTTAAGATAATGAAATAAATTAGATATTTTAAAAATTAGATATGTTCAATTAGAAAAGATCTGTTTGGTAGCCTCTTAAATGTCATTAAGAGGCTACCTCTTAATTGTTCAAAGCCTCTTAATGGTTAAGAGGTAACCTTAAGTCTGAATGGTTAAGAGGTAACATCTTAATGGTAAGTACTCACAAGTTACATGGCCTCTTACCTCTTAATCATTAAAAGGCTTTGAACCATTAAGAGGTAGCCTCTTAATGACCATAAGATGCTACCAAACAGCCCCTTAGATTTATAAAAACACCACCTACTTAATTTAAAACGAGATCATTTTTGGAACTTTGATAGTTCAAAACCGTGTGATCCTACCATAGGATACAACAAAAATATTATCATCTCAAAAGTTTAAATTATATATTTTAAGAAGTTAACTTTTAGTGTGATAAAGCTCTATGAAATAAAAGTTTAGAAAAATATAATGTTTTGAATGAAAATATAATATTTACCCAAGAACAAGAAATTAATACCATTATAACCATGTAAGAGGGTAAATCAAGTAAACGTTTAACCGAGTAGTAATATAATAGATTCATGATGCAAAAATAGGATAGCATAACTAAATATTAGTATAATGAGATGATAGGATAAAAAGATGTCGAACAAGATATGAAGACGGTAAATCAAACATAACAAAGTAAACAAATATATCATATCAATGATATCATAATGCGAGTACCCAGGGCCAAAAATCCTAAGTCACTATGACATGCACATAGGCAAGCAGACCTATGTGACGGAGTGTGGCACATAACAAACATCCACCATAAATCATACATATATCCAAGGATCAATTCACACGCATCATATGTTGTGAGCTGTGACTAACATAGCAGCAACTAGCCCATTAAGACAGCCAAGTGCAAGGCCTAAGCAAATACCCGTTAAACTCAAGGATTACGTGTTACAGCCAGGTCAGCAAAGAGGGTAACCAACTACCTTTATGAAGGAGGAATGAAGGCATGTCATTTTGTCAAAAGTTGTTATTCTCTCTCTCACCTCACAATCTCTGAGTCTCCTTCCCATCTCTATTCTCTATTGTAATTTCTATTTCAAGCATTCAGTATCGTAATTCCTTTGATGATTCAATGAAATTGGGCTGACTGCCTCTACTGATATTGTATTCACAATCCTTTCATTGGTCCGAATTCCATGGCTGAAGAAGGTACACGATTCCAGAAATTGGAGGAGGGATTGAAATTGGTACAGGATTCCCACAACCAATTACGAAAAGATGTTGATGCTTTGTTTATTTCGATGAATGAACAGACCGCTTCAATGTCTAAAAAGGAGCTATTAATGAAGGAATTGGTCGCTCACATCCAGCCCCGACAAAAAGAACCTATGTTTGAGCGTGGCGAAGCCAGCGGCGGCACTTATTCCGGTGGTTCCCTTGCTTCCGATGGATTGAGTATTCTGGGACGACATAAACCTACTCCGGTGACCCTCCCTCGTTTCCCCGGTGAACATCCAGAGCGTTGGCTAATTCAGGCCTCACGGTATTTCGATTTTTATTCTATTCCTGATTCTGAACGACTTACGATAGCTTCCTTTTATATGGACGGCGAAGCTTCCGATTGGTTCGATTGGATGCACCGTAATTTCAAGCTATCTGGGTGGCAGCCATTTATGGTTGCCCTAAATCAACGTTTTCGTGCACAGGAGATGGAAACCCCTAAGGGTATTCTGGCTAAATTACAACAAACGACAAACTGTCGCTGATTATCGGAATCAATTTGAAGCCATTTCCAATCGCTCCATGGTACTACCACCGGCTTTCCTTCTTAGTTGCTTCATCTCTAGCCTTCGTAGCGGCATGCACAAACAACGTATTCTCTTAGAACAAGGTTTGGGCTCGGTATCATTGGGCTCTGGCAAGCCCATTCTTGCGACACCCCCTTCTGCTCCACCGTCAACAACAACACCAGTGCACCCCAAATTTCACCCTAATTCCACTCCGACAACAGGATTTCGTCGATTGACCCCATCGGAATTGGCTAAAAAAAAAGCTCAGGGACTCTGTTTCCGCTGCGACGAGAAATATTCTCGCGACCATAAGAGCTTCCACAATGGTGGATGTCATCCACCAAACCAAACGCGCCACATCAAATTTCCACTCATTCTTCAAAAACCCACTTTTTTACACGACCATTCATCCACTTTCAAACACCACTATATTTCCACATTATCGCCTACTTTTACATTTATATTCTATATACCAATAAACTTATTTATATAATCTTATTTTTTATATTTCGTATTATTTTAAATAATATAATATTCCAAAATAAATAAAAATAAACGAAAATAAAAAAATTTCATAACATAAAAATTAAAAATTTCATAACATAAATAAAAAACATAAAAAGATCACATAAACCAACTATTGTGTAGTAGACCATATATGATCAACTAAATCGCCTCGAAACGCATGATAAACTTCATTGTTAGGTACCTTCTTAAACCTTGCCAACTATTGTGTATTATTTTATTTCCTGAGAACGTTGGTTGAAAAAAAAAAAGATTAAAATATTATTTTTTTAATCCAAATGTTACCGTTGAAAAGGAAAAAAAAAAGGTTTAAAACCTACAATTTGGCCCACCATCATCTCCTTCCTTCCATCCGCACAACCGGACATAGCACCAACCGGACAAAATCCGGACAACCCCTCCAACGCTGTTAACATCCGGTTTCCTCATCCACTTAACCGGATTTCACAAAAACACCCCCATTGGAGGTGCTCTAAGTGCAAAGCACCTCCACAGCTCTTATTCTTCGATGATTAACCAGAGCACATCGCGTAATCGGTTCAAATATCTCTGATTCATCCGGTGACGTGCAACTCACTGAGCATATACAACTCGAGGATGTTAAGCATCTCTCTTCGATTTCCTATAACGCTATGGCTGGAGGTGTGTCGTCCACTACCCTTCGTTTTCAGGGATTCATTTTGGGGAAAACTGTCCAGGTTCTCCTTGATGGGGGTAGCACTCATTGCTTCATTCAAACAAGGGTGGCTTCTTTTTTTCATCTACCTATTGAACAGGTCCCTTCTTTCTCGGCTTTAGTGGGCAATGGCGAAAAATTACCATGTTCAGGTTTTATTCGACAAGTAGCTCTTCGTATCCATGGCCATACCATCACCTTAGATCTATACGTTCTCCCATTACAAGGTTGGGATGTTGTTTTGGGCGTTTCATGGCTTGCTACACTTGGCCCTGTAGTTACTAACTATGTCACTGCGACTTTTGAATTTCAATTGGCGGGTAAATCAGTGGTTTGGCAGGGTAATCAGTATTCGTTACTACAACCTATCCAATTCAATAGCTTCCGCCGTTTGGCCTCCACAGATGCCATCGGTGCCTGATTCCAGCTTCAATTATCACCATCAACCACCCAGCCAACCAAGAAGTGTCCTCCCGACTTATCTCAGATTTTGGATGAGTTTATTTTGGTGTTTCAGAATCCACCAGGGTTACCTCCTTCACGCTCTCAGGATCACCGTATCAATCTTTTACCCAATCACTGCCCGGTTTCAGTTCGCCCTTACCGTTATTCTCATTTCCAAAAACAGGAAATCGAGAAGTTAGTTGCTGAAATGCTTGAACAGGGCCTTATACAGCCAAGTACCAGTTCGTTTTCTTCTCCTGTGTTGTTGGTGCGAAAAAAGGATGGCACTTGCCGATTTTGTGTTGATTACCGTGCTCTTAACGCGATCACCATCCGTGATCGTTTTCCTATACCGTCAATTGACGAGCTCTCTGATGAATTGCACGGTGCCCGTTACTTTTCTAAACTGGACCTGTTGGCAGGGTACCATCAGATACGGATCCGCGCCGGTGATGAACATAAAACGGCTTTTCGTACTCATGACGGGCATTACGAACTAGTTTTATACCAGTCTCAGTCCGGGTTTTTCAGATTCATTAAAATTAAAACTTTACCAAAATCTTTACCCGAAAATACTTACTATCTGACTGAAATTAACAAACGTAACACAACATTTATATTAAATTTTAAAACTTGGTCGTGATCTACTTCCTAAATCGCTTCGACTTCTGTGTACGGCTCATCGGCCTCGACTGTTGTCCATCGCATGGCTAACGCTTGATGGACTGAGACTTTTATCCTCATTGTTCACCTCACGTCTAGTGATGCAAGAATATGGTTCATGTTCATTATCAACAACCGCCTGTAGTTGTTAGACAAATATGGTAATGAAAACAAAAACGATGAATATTCAAACTTGTAGATAATAATTATTTATGAGGGGGAAATAAACTATTTTGGCTGATGATGAAAGACAAAATACATTGTACTCACCATGGTTTCATTTATTTATGAGTTAAATTAATTTATCCTCTCTATCATGTGGACCTAGTAGAGCCACAAACAAACACAAAAAAAAAATTAAAAAAAAACTAAAAACCCATTTATGCTTAAATCCCTATAGTAAAATTAAAATGTCATTATTGATATTTAAGGACTATTACTTAAATGATAAGAAATTATTCTCATTACTTAAGGCCTATTTTTTTCTAAATTCATACATGCTAGTTTTTAAATATTTAAACAGATAATCAAATTTTTAGTAGACTGATATACGAGCTTAAAACCCATAAAAAGGGCGGTTTCTAACCTCATATGCTTCAAATGGGAGTCCTTAAATACATATGTTCATCAATTCTAGGATAAAAACATATGTTCATCAATTCTAGGATAAAAAACATATCCTCCTCGCCTCAACCGAATTAGCATGCCCCCTCTATGAAACATGATCAAAAACATATGTTCATCAATTCTAGGATAAAAAACACCATAAATTTGAAACAGATAGTTTACATGATAGAACAAATGATATAAACCCATTTATACCGGTGGTTGATTTCTCTAAACAAAACATATCAAATTTGAATCTAATTTTAGGCATTACCCCTGAAAGTTTTAAAGAGACGGTGGTGCCATTCCTTTCCTTGCCTTAGCTGACGTGTATATACAATTCCCTATCATATTCTATCATAGCATTCTAATGTAAATCAAATTTAACATTGTGTACATAACGCTCTAGTGTAACATCCCGAAATCCATAAGCGAGTGGTTCGGGTTAATGGATTAACCGAATCTTTATTAAATGTCCCGGTTAGCAGGGATTGCCATGTAAATCTTGATTCAACGAGGATGAAAAGACCGGTTAGCCGTTTAATGTTTAGTTCAGGATCAAAGCGCACGAAAAGAAACCCAGGGACCCGAGTGTAACGTTTGGTGGTTTAAATACCACTTATGTGGAAACCCTAGGTCATACGACCTAGGGGGAGTGCGCGGCCAGGAGAAACACAGAGAGAGAGACTTCCGACAAAAAGGAAGGCGGCAAGGGGTGGTTCTCGACGGTAGTCCCGTGACGGCTTCGTACCGGTGAACCCAAGACGCAAAAAGGTAAACTTCGTTTATGTTTCATTAAGTATTCGCACTAGTTTGCTTGAGTTTTGGTTTAGGGTTCCGGGTATTGGCGACGGTGGTGTACGACAGGGATGGGGGCCGACGGCGGCTGACCCAGAGACGTGTGCGGCTCAGAGATGGTACAACGGGACTGTGGCAACCTGTTTGGGTTGGGGTTTGGCGGTGGATTACGCCTGAGCATGGAAGGCCGATGTGGTGGTGAAGGTGGCGGACCGAGACGACGGGGACAGCTGGTGGTTTCAGAGGTAGGGGGTGCAGCGACGACCACGAGTGCCCAACGGTGACGCGAAGCCGACTACGGTGGTGGCGATGATGGCGGCTGTGGTGGTGCACCATGGTGGCGAGCGACGGAGGACGAAGGAGGGGAGGTACACGACGAGTACGGTGGCTCGAGTGGAGGCCGACGGTGTTGGTGGTTTAGGTGTTAGTCGGGCGGGGTTCGGCTAGGGATTTGCTCGACCAAGAAGACGGAGATGGGGTGCATGGTGAGGCACCACGAAGAAGACGAGAACGGTGTGCATGGGACCGGCTCGAATGCGCACGTTCCGCGGTATTTGAGTTACAATGGGGAGATTAGGGTTTGCATGGCGGGTTACGTGGATGCATGGAAACCCGGGTCTAGTGCACGGATTCTGAACGGGTCTATGACGATCCAATGCGTGCATTCGTGGAACTAAGGGTTCGGTAAATTGAATGGACGAGAGAGGAGATGAGTGTCGGAATTTATTTATATTTCTACTTTTTGACATAAGTTTAGAACGTGTCTGATCATGTGATCATACGTTTGACAGGTTCGGGTTTCGAACGTGAACGGACGAGTTGCAGAGCAAGGACTGAGACTCAGCATAACCGGTGAGTTTCTAATGCCCTCTTTTAAATGTTTTAAACGTTTTAGGGCTATCGTACATACCATTTGGGGTCTAACCCGATGAGTTAAGAAGTTAAATAGTTAAATATGGGACTAAGGGACTGTGTGTGTCCATAGGACGTGCGGGTTACAGGTGGGGATATGGTCACGAGTCGTATAGTGACCTAACAGGGGTGAGTCGGGATTGTAGTTACGGGTCGTAAGGGTATAACTAGGAGGTGTCACAGGGTGTGCATGTATGTGGTATGTGCTTAAATAATGAGATATAGTATTTGTATGTGTGTTGCTATATTAGCAGTGTATTGTGTTATGAGTTAATCGGGGTGAGTCGGGATATAAGCTAAATGTTTATGAATATGTGTAGGATATCTTGTCCTAGTGCTATGTGTGAAGTGCAGGTGAAGTTAATGAATCATGTATATAGAGTATACTGTTATGTGATTATACATGTGTTGTGTGCATTGTGTCGTTGTCCTTGGGACACGACGGGTAATGTGTTTGCATTGTTGTCATTATGACATGGCAAACAGGATTGTGGAGGATTAAGTCCTTCGGGAGGTCACCAAAGGTTACGATGTCCAACAGGACAGTGATGAGCTCGGGGTGTGTCGAACGCCCTGACGAGGGTAACCCTGACGAGGGTGCAACAAAGAGGTATGTGTTTGTGTGCTTATATATTTGTGTTAAATTGCATATAAGCGTTGAGTTATATTTATTGTGCTTGAGATAGTATTAATGTGATGAGTAGAGTTAGATTGGCCGTGGTGCCAGGATTGTGATGTGATGTTCATAACGATTACGTCAGTTGATTTGTAGGAGCCTTGGTCAAGGCTGAGTAAGTTGAGGTCCAGGGGATTGTTGTGTTAACCAAGTGTCGAGTTAATACATGTACTTGAACATGAGTTATTAGAATAGGTAGGTTCGACCTACGCCGATGAGTGCGTGATTATTATTATTATGGGATGAGTCTTGGGTAATGAGCTATTATGGGATATCGGGTGATAACCGGGGATATCTATTGGTTAATGAATTGTGGACCTATTTTATAAGGACCGTGGGTCCTGAGTGAAGTTTAAATAACTTTTGAGACGAGTTGGCTTTTAATTAAACTAAACTATTAGAACTCACTCAGCGTAGCTGACTTTGTGTGTACGATAGATTGTCTTGCAGGTAAGCGTTGCGTTAAAGTATCTTGGCTTAGGAGCGGTGCTACTCGGATTGGTGTGCAAGCATTCGTGAGGTAACTTAATGACATTAAATTGTAACTAATGTTTTTAGAAAGACGTCCGCTGTAGTTTAATATATCTAAAATGGGTATTTTCAAGGGAATAACCCGTTATGAGAACCAACTGTAGGGTGCCCGGTTTGGGGCCTTACATCTAGTACAACTACAAGTAAGTCTGTTATTTTATAATATACATAAATAATAAAATCAGAAGAAAATCATATGAAATGCTACACTTACATCTAATTACAAATCTGAATTCTTTTGTTTTTATACGAAGTAATTGGATATAAATACATCTACGCGTGTTAACCTTTTTTTTAAGACTGAATTCTCATTAGTTTGTTGTTGCTCATCATCCCTTTCTAGTCAAGTTATAGAGCTGGGAATTTTCATTAGGCTGGTAGAATTTTGATGAGAAATTACTCCATGTACCCAAAAGTTCAAGTCATGCTTTAATTTGCAAATTCAAGCCAAATATTTTCAAGTTGGTGTAGGATATCTTTAGGTTATTGGTCTCCAAAATGTAGTTAACATATTATGTTTTGCATATATAAATGAAACTATTAATCACCTTTCATATTCAAAATAATTTATCAATCTTGAAGTTGAGAAGTGAAGTCAAATGTGGATTTTTCATTGAAAGAAGTAATTTAGATGACAAAGTTATCCATGTGCTTTGAACAGTTTTGGGTTTGTCTATGATATTATTTGTTAACATGTATTCATAGAACTACCTACTGTACTGTCTATGCATCATGCACAAGTAACCGCACCTCGATATTAACATGACAAATAGGGCATTTTGTATGCTTTTTAGAACATTTACTGCACAAATAGAGGTCGAAATAAATCACGATAATAATTTTGAAAACGATAAATGATGTGTTTAGGAGAATTAGGAGTACCTGCAAAGGACCCAATGCCAACATGGAAGGAATACTATGCTTATTTCTCTTTCAAAGCATACCCGACACAAAACCTTTCCCTGGCTCAAAATGCAATAATATTTCACATGTGTAAAACAAACATGTCAATATTTGATACATTTTGAAGACTTCCATACTCTTGTTGGTTGATATTTGTGATTTCAGTTTGCTCATAAAGAGCAGCCAGAAGTCTACATACTAGTCTTTCCCAATAGTCTTGTAGTACCCTCTATCAGTGGCTCGATTTGAACGCTATCCATTCCCATATTTCTTATGCAGATATGTGCACAATTAATTGCAAGTCCTGCTAACCCCCCTGATATTGCTCCAACAGTTAACCCTAACCCCAATCCTAGACTAGATGCTACCTTTCCTGTTTTCTGCTTCTGCTCATATTGAGAATAATCCATGTTAGAACAACAAACATTCAATATGGCACGGTCAACAATTCAATTTAATTACAAGAAAACTAATTAAATACAAAAACTACAAAAACATGAACAATCTGAAAATGGTTCATTCATTTTGTATATAAAAATAATCAACCGTAGTCCTTAAATTTCAACTAAAATGATATGTTGATAATCTTGCTTTAAATTTCATCACTTAAAAGAACTTAAAGCATGTTGCCTAAATTACACAAAATAAGTACAAAGTCCATTCACACGTCCAAAATGGAAGAAAAGGTACATTTTGCATTAAAACCAAAAAAAGATACACCCCTCTAGAGGTGAACAAAAAAACCGGTTTGGAAATCCAAACCGGTTTCGAACCGAAACCCGACCCGGATGCAAACCGGTTTAGTCGAAACCGGTTTCAAACTGGTTTGAACCGGCGGTTTTGAACCGGTTTAATGTTATGTACGAGACACCGGTTTTTTTTTAACCGGTTTGCCAAACCGGTTTAAACCGGTTTAACGGTATTATCCGAAAAATGACCGTTGGGTAACGGCTATATAGCCGTTTTTGACCGTTAAACCCATTTTTTGACCGTTTTTTTCACCCATTTTAACCCCCAAACACATTATAAATAGGTAGTGGGTGTTTTGGTTAAATCACACTTCTCAAACGCTCAAAAAACGCTATGGCAACTTCTTCAAGTTTTGGTGTTTCCTCTTCCGAAGTTAGCGTTGTGAGAATCATACCAACAACGAGGAACCCCGTAATTTGGTCAAACTACGATCTATGTGAGATGTCTAACGGGTTGGAACGTGCTCGTTGCAAAAAATGTGGTGGGTTTTTTTAAAAAGGATTCAAACTCTACTTTAAAAACTCATATGGAAAAATCTTGCCCGAGTTTGAAGAAAATTCCGGATGAGGGTCAAGCATCTATGACAAGCGAGGGTGGAATTTGGAACTTCGATCCAAATATTGTTCGAGATAGAATGGCGAAATTAGTTATTCAAAGAGGTTTGCCGTTCAACCACTTCGACAACCCGCTCACGACGAGGATGATTCAAGAAGCCCTTCAACCACGTTATCATCAAGTAAGTCGTAATACTCTTAGACGTGATTGTCTAAAAATGTGGAAAAAAGTAAAAAAAGAAATAATTTTAGGTTTTGAAAAATTGGAAACCGGTGTGAACTTAACCACCGACGTTTGGTCGGCTCCACATGGTATTCCCGACTCATATATTTGCGTTACCGCTCATTGGGTTGATCCCAATACGTGGCAAATGATGAAACGTACAATCGCGTTTGATATGTTTGAATATCCTCACACGGGTCAAAATTTATTTCACATTTTAGATGATGTGATAACCGATTTTAAATTACAAAATAAATTATTTTCAATATCTTTTGATAATGCCTCAAATAATACAAATGCGGTTCAAAAATTAATATTAAAATATAATCCGATTTGCAACGGCGCTTTTTTCCATAGTCGATGTATTGCACACATCATCAACTTAGCCGTGCAAGACGGGCTTGCGGTTGAACCCGTTATTGAATTAAGTAATGCATTTCGAGTCATGCTTAAAGACGTTTTTAGTAGTAGTAAAAAAAGATACCATGAATATATTAGTAAAAAAACTATCCTTGTCTCTAATCAGTTGGTCATGAGTTTTGAACTTGCAATACTCACTTTTGGTCTTGACAGTAGCTAAAATTATCAAATTCTCTCACAGACATTTCATCGAGCATGTGGTATGCACATATTAAATTCAATTTAGCAATAAGAACTTTTAATCAGTTCATCCCTAAAATACATGCTTACCAATAGCCATCGTTCAAAGCATCATTCCTAGAATTTCGATGTCGAAAGTGACGAAGATAGTGCCCTAAAGATCACGAC
Organism: Smallanthus sonchifolius; assembly: GCA_023525975.1. Lineage (NCBI taxonomy): Eukaryota > Viridiplantae > Streptophyta > Magnoliopsida > Asterales > Asteraceae > Smallanthus > Smallanthus sonchifolius. The sequence goes on along the minus strand of CM042028.1, from coordinate 10,850,163 downwards.
ATAACAAATTAGCAATTACAGATACAGTAATAGAAATACCTTGAGGAAGTTGAAGGTTCTGAAACAACGGAACGGATGCGTTTCTTTGATGAAAGACAGGTGAAGGAAGGGTACGAAGAAGAAAGGGATTTGTTGCGCTTAATTTTGATAATTATGGCAGCTCAATCACGTAATTGGGATTTAAAGAAGAAAAAAAGGGGGATTCAGATGGTTGGCGACGGTTGTCGATGGGTGGGAGAGTTGGTGGTTCAAACTTGAATATGCGGAGGAAGCTAAAACCGACGGTAACTGTCCTTATTTCAAGGAAATATCTATTTTAAATGGTCAAGATCTCATCACAGCTTCATCTAACGGTGGAGATTGATTCTTAAAGGTGGTTAGACTCACCTGGGTCATTAGAATGTATAATTCATTGTCATGCCCTTTGGCTTAGCGAATGCAACTTCCACTTTCCAATCTCTAATGAACGATATTTTTCGACCGTTGCTTCGCAAATTCGTCTTGGTCTTCTTTGATGATATCCTCATTTATAGCAATTCGTGGCCGGCTCACTTGACCCACGTTCGTAATGTCTTACAGCTGCTTTTACATCACCAACTAGTTGCCAAACGCTCCAAATGTGTTTTTGGTCAATCATCTGTGAGTTATTTAGGACATATCATCTCAGTCAGTGGTGTGGAAGTTGACCCAGGCAAGATATCTATCATCCAACAGTAGCCCACTCCTTCGTGTATTAAAGATGTGAGAAGTTTTTTACGCCTAGGCCGGTTACTACCGTCGCTTCATTAAGGGCTATGCAACCATTGCAGCCCCTCTTACGGATCCCCTAAAAAAGCCGAGCATTTTATTTGGGATACTACCACACAGCAGGCTCTTGACTCCCTTAAATCCCTCTTGAGTTCAACTCCAGATTTCTCCCAACCATTTGTCCTGGAAACCGACGCTTCCGGGGTCGGCATTGGTGCTATCCTAACTCAAGATAAACACCCCTTCGCCTTCTTCAGCCAAAAATTATGCCCTCGTATGCAACAGGCTTCGGCTTATCAGCGTGAAATGTTTGCTATTACCCAAGCAATCGCCAAATGGCGTCAATACCTTCTCGGTCGTCGTTTTACTATCATTACTGACAAACAATCACTAAAGAACTTGCAAGATCAAGTGATTCAAACACCTGATCAGCACCGTTGGTTGGGGAAATTGTTGGGCTACGACTTTGATATCCAATATCGACCCGGGGTCATAATGGCGCTGCGGAGGCTCTCTCTTGCTCCGCGGCTAAATTGCTGGCTATATCCAGCTCTACCCCGTCTATAATTAAGGCTCTTCGACTGCTTAATACGAATCACCCTGACCTATTGGAACTACAATCCAGATGTGCTGCAAATCCACAACTGTACCCTGACCATAGTTTCAAAGGCGGTCTACTGTTTTACAAAAATCGTCTCTTGGTTCCTTCCGGCTCCGATATTTGCTAGCAATTACTTCAGGAATTTCACTCATCACTCACCGGGGGTCATTCAGGCATAACACACACTTTTCACCGCTTGTCTTCGAACTTTTACCGGTCTACTATGCGAGCCGATGTTAAAGCCTTTGTTGCTTCTTGTCATATCTGCCAACAGATGAAGGCCTCTTTTCTGCCACCAGGTGGTTTATTCCAACCCTTATCGACTCCGCAACAACTCTTTAAGGGTATCTCCATGGATTTTATCACGGGCCTCCCTCCGTCTCAAGGTAAAACAATGATCATGGTCGTGGTGGACCGCTTGTCTAAGTATGGCCATTTTGTCGGGCTACCAACATCTTTCAGCAGTGCCTCTGTTGCAACTGTTTTTATACATGACATTGTACGTTTACTTGGACTTCCGGTTGATATTGTGACGGATCGGGACCCCCGTTTTATGACCACGTTTTGGCAAGAACTACACCGTTTGCAGGATACTACTCTATCCTTTAGTACCACATACCATCCACAATCCGATGGCCAAACGGAAGCCCTTAACAAATGTTTGGAAATGTACCTTCGGTGTTATGTAGCTGATTATCCCAAAGAGTGGATGAGATTATTATCTTGGGCAGAATATTGGTACAATACCTCGTACCAACCTTCCATTAAGATGACGCCCTTCGAAGCCCTTTATGGCCGGTTTCCTCCCACTATTCCCCGTTATGTGAAAGATGCCACTAGTAACACCATTTTGGAAGCCCACTTAATGGAACGTGATAGTTTGCATCAGCTCCTTAAAACAAAATCTTCAGTGTGCTCAATCCAACATGAAGTTATATGCTGACAAACGGCGGCGAGACGTCCAATTTGAACCTGGCGATTGGGTCTATATTAAACTACAACCGTACCGGCCTAGGGCTGTAAATGAACCGAACCGAACGAAGCCTTGTTCGTGTTCGTTCGTTAAACATTTAACTTGTTCATGAACGGTTCACGAACACTAACCGAACGAAATTTCATGTTCGTGTTCGTTCATTAAAGAAATTGATTTGTTCACGAACGGAACCGAACGAAGCCTTGTTTATGACTTTTGATGTCAACCCTAATGTCTTTCGAAATGAACATTTAATAAGATCATTTTAATATCAAGTTTTATGTACCTGTATCGAACTTGCTTTACTTAGTTAATTGTTAGGGTAAAAAATAAAATAAAAATTAAAAAATATAAAAAGTTTAGATAAAATAAAATAGAAATATACAAAAATCTTTAATGAACAACATAAACAAAGGAACATGAACGTAAACGAACATAAACGAACGAACGCAAATAAACGAACACTTTATCGAACGTTCACGAACACAATTGAACGAACGAGACCTCTGTTCATGTTCGTTCATTTAGTTAATCGGACGGAATTCCTTGTTCATGTTCGTTCATTTGTTAAACGAACTTCCCGCCGAACGGTTCGTTTACAGCCCTACGTACCGCCAAGGATCCGTGCGGTTGAACCGCCATCATAAGTTAGGTCACCGTTATTTTGATCCCTATCAAGTGCTCTCCAAAGTTAGCACTGTTGCTTACAAACTTGACCTTTCTGTCGCTGCCAAAATTCACCCTTTTTTTCAAGTTTCTCTTCTCCGGAAATGCATTGGCCAACTTGATCAACAAGTCACACCTCTTCATTTGGTTGACTCAACGACTACATTAATTCTACAACCATGTGATATCCTGGATGTCCGCACCGTCAATAACTCCGGCATTTCAACAGATCAATGTTTAGTCCAATGGGATGGGTTGTCTGTTCACTCTGCAACCTGGGAGGATACCTCGCGTTTGCTAAAGCAATTTCCCAACTTGCACCATGAGGACAAAGTGAAGCTTAAACAGGGGTTAATGTTGTGACTAACCTAGTAGCAACTAGCCCATTAAGACAGCCAAGTGCAAGGCCTAAACAAATACCCGTTAAACTCAAGGATTACATGTTACAGCTAGGTCAGCAAAAAGGGTAACCAACTACCTTTATGAAGGAGGAATGAAGGAATGAAGGAATTTCATTTTGTCAGAAGTTGTTATTCTCTCTCTCACCTCACATTCTCTGAGTCTCCTTCCCATCTCTATTCTCTATTGTACTTTCTATTTCAAGCATTCAGTATTGTAATTCCTTTGATGATTCAATGAAATTGGGCTGACTGCCTTTTGCCTACTGATATTGTATTCACAATCCTTTCATCATACATATCATATGACCAATGTGCCACTTCATTGATGCCACAATTAGGAGTGTGCATGGGAGGTAAAACCAAACCCAAAACCGAAAGTTCGGTTTTTGGATTTTACAATGGTTCAGTTCAGTTTCGGTTTTACCAATTAGGCTTGAGTTTTTTTAGATAAAAGAAAAATGGCCTAAAATAATAAATTTGGGTTTAATTTTTTTTATACTATTGATTAATTGATTATTACACATTTAAGCCTAAAATTTATGGGTTACATAATTTATTAGTTTTTATAAATTACTTAACAGTAAAAAATAAACATTATAATTCATAAATTCAATAACAAAAATAAATTAAATTACTATTAATACAAATATTCGTAGCACAAATATGTATACACTTTTAACATACAAAATCACACGTGTTAAGTGGCAAATCCAAAGATTTGCATAATCACATGCTATTGTTGTTTGCTGTCAAAGAGGGGAATCACCTGAGAATTTTGTGAATGATTTATACACTCTTGTTGTGTACAGAGCAAAATATGATAGTGAATTTCACCCGCTAGCTCACCCTGATTATTGCACTGACTTGGGTTGGAGGATTAAACCAGATACGTAAAAAATTACCACATCATGTGGTAGAAGGCGTGCAAGAAGAATACATAACGAGATAGATGTTCGTCATCCCGATGAACCTTTTATACGTAGGTGTGGAATATGTAGACAAATCGGTTATAGATGAATTATTTTCCAAACTCATACCCGTGAATTATGTAATTTTATTAGTTATGTATTCTTCTTGCACGCCTTCTTTTCTTCTTTCCACTGTCTGAAACACCATATTTTTATTCTTTAAAATATCAAAGTTATTGCGCGAAAATCGGTCCAGATTTTCAAAAACCTTGTCACCGTGGTGACATAGGTATTTTTTTTTACAATTATTGTTTTACAAACAATATTACATTATACACATATGATCTAGGGATTCTCTTGCTCCGACAGGCCACGTCCCCATGAAGCTTTATTCCAAGTGCCTTTTTCCTGTAGTGTTTGGAAAACGTTTTTACATTAGCTTACGATAAGTAAGTATACTGCTTTTTTTATTATGGAACCCTTTAAGTTCCTTATTTAAGTTTCACCAGGCATACATGCCCCCGTGACCATCATTGGGCATACCTCAAGTCAAGTCATTTGTTGATTTAAATTATTGTTTTCCAGGCATACATGCCCACCCCCCCCCCCCCACTCTGACCATCTTAGGTCGTACCTAGGTCACAGTCTTTTAATCAATTTTCCAGGCATACATGCCCGCCATGACTATCTTAGGCTGTACCTAGGTCATGTTATTTATAAGAACCTTACACCCGTCGGTGAGGCCCCTTGCTTATGCCACAAAGGCTTATTATTTTACAAGGTCCTTCAGCCCCGTAGGCTCGGCCCCTTGTTTTTATTGGGATCTTGAGTGTCATTGGCTCACAGCCTCCCACTTTATCAAACATTTATTCACAACATGCATGTTACTTTTATCATGCATGCTTATGCTTGTTCCATTCCCGACCAACCCTCACCTTAAGACTTTATAATGGTTTCTCCCCGATGCATTAAAAAGGTTTATATATAGGGTGTACAAACGACATACCCACCACCCTTTAACACTTCGTGAATACTCCGTTACTCCATTTTAGGGTTTAGACTCGTTCCGCTATACATCCACATTTAACACATATTGCATGATTTATTACCATGCATTCACACATTCACATTCACCATGTAGTGCATGATTTCTTATCATGCATATCATGATCTTTTATCATGCGTTCATACCCATCACAGCTCTAATTCCTCGTAAAGGTTTCTCCGTGATACATTAAAGAGGTTTATATATAGGGTGTACCAGTGGCATACCCACCACCCCTTTAACGTCTCATGAATACTCCTTTATTTAGAATTAAACTTCCACCATGTATTCACGTGTATTTAGCATGCATTCATGTCATGCTATTTATCCTTAGTCCCTACCCTAAACCTTTATTTAGAACTAAACATCCATGAAGCACCCATAAGGCTAGATCTAACGTTTCCATACGTAAAGTTCGTGACTTTAAGGACCAAAGTCCCAATTTCCCGTAAGCCCGAAAACACTAAAAAAAGAAGTAGCTTTAAGATAGTTTCTTACCGGTAAACTTGCGTAGCTTTCCTTGTTTATGATCTTTTCTCAACCTCTGACAAATTTGATGCACAAAAGAAGCTAAAGATCGATCCTTGCTCCACCCTTATCTCTGGTCGAGAACTTCTGATAGCTCCCTAAGATCTAGCAAGAACTTGCAGGTAGCAAGGTTCTTAGGCTGCCGCAAGAAGGGGGGCTGCAAGGGTTTTCTGGTGGTTTTACTTCTTTGAAAATGACTAAATAGTCCCTCCACTTTTAGGATTTTTGGGATGTTACAACGGCGAACACCACCACCGTGTGCCGCCTAGTCTCCGCCTTACCAACACCTCAACCCAGTCTCCTTTGCTTGGATTCCCGATCCCACGCCATCTCTCCCTTTCCTTCTTGGTCGATGGCACACCACCATCTGAACCGCAACTTTCTATCATTTTTGCCAGCCACAACCAACTGACAGTTGCCAACCATCTCCATCGCACCCTCCCCCACCCCCACCTTCCTCTTTGTTTCTCTTGGCGAACCACAATAATGGGAGATGAGAGAATAATGGGTTCTAGCTGGATCATGGGGAGTTTAAATTTGTTTTACCAAGTTTAGTGGGGAGTTTGTTAAACCCTTTCTCCCCAAGTTTCCCCAAATATCACTTGACACCCATCAAGTATATGTCACAATCAACCATACACTTTTGTTGCATTTAACTTCATTGCCCCTAAATCCATGTGTTACATTCTATCATTCCCCATTCTAACGTATTTGTAGTTATGTCTGTCCCGACAGTGAAAATCGGGTCAACATTCAAACAATGATCTTATATTTCTTTTTTAAACCTTAATTTGAAGTAATCGCTTTGATTCAGTTAAATATTGAGCAAATTACAAATTACGTGCTTTAAGTATTACCTAAATTCCAGTATACGTCATTTAACTAAGGAAATTATAGAAAACGACATTTATGTTTAAAAAACCTTGTACGTTACGTCCTTTAGCCTAACGACAGTTAAATTTTACCGTTAAGTCAGGTCATGTGCATGGCACATGAGGGTATTTTGGTCTTTTTACCGTAAAAGGACTATTTCTGTAACCCTCATTCATATAAACAAATTACAAGAATAGTCTTTTTATGTGTGAAAGCCTGTTGGGTCTATATATGTGAGGCTGACATATCAAATAAATATCAAGTGTTGGCGTTACCGAATAGAAGGGTATTTGGGTTTTAGAACCGTGAATCATATGTTCACGAGTTGGGTCTTGGGCCGACCATGGGCCGAGAATACGTGTTATGGGCTTTATAATGTTTGTCTAGTATAAATACATGTATTTCGTGACCTAAAAAAGGTTAGACGTGAGGATTGCAGTTTTGCAAGAGTAGTTAGACTTGTGGAGAGCCGTCTAGGGGTTAGCGGTCTTTAATAGTTTTTCTATGTAATCTCGAAGTGTAATACAACCGATTTTATATTGAATACTTGTTCTTGAATCACCACACCAAGTAGATTCCGCCTACTTTGTGTGAGAGTTTGATATCTTGTTCTTATTCGTTTGTGTGTTTAAAGATCCGTTCAGAGTTTGGGACTTACAATTGGTATCAGAGCCATTAAAGTCATTCAAGGCTCGGTTTCGATATCAAGATTCAAGATTTGAGGTGATTTTTTGCGATTTTCGATTGAATTTTGTGTTTATTCGGATTGTTTTGCTGCTGTTTTGGGAGGAATATTGTTGGAAATCGTCATACAGAAGATTGATGTTCTTCCTTGTGTTCTTCGTGTTCTTAAGGATTGATTTGGTTTCAAATTTTGAAATCCCAAGATTTTCAGGATTAAATTTGGAAACAAAATTATTCCAACAGGATAGATCACGGTAAAGTTCACGGGAAGACTAGTTCACAGGTTCAGTTCATGGTACAGGTTCACGGGTTATCTTCTCGGAAAAACTTACTAGTTCACGGCTCATATCCATAGTTCACGGCTTAGACTTACTTGTACCTCACGACTGAAGTTCACGGTTTCTCCATAGTTCACGTTTGAGTCAGAAGATCACGGTTCAGATCAACTTCTCGGTAATCTCAGTGTTCACGGTTAAAAAAAAAATTGGTCAAAATATTTGAGAGGACGTTTATACCTCTATTCGGATCTGTTTTTGAAAAGTTGACAATATTGAATTTTTTGTGTGAAAATTTTGGCGGGAAAATTTTCTCTTATCTAGCAAAATTCACAAATCAAGATATAATGTTTTCTATATCTGGAAAAGTAGGAACATGCTCATCATCTCCAGCTTCAATTCCATCAAAGGTAACATCTTATCTCTGTTATCAAAAATATATTGATAAGGTGGAGATGTATAGAAAATAAAATGCTGATTTGATTTTTGAAATTGAAAATCTTAAGTATCAAAAATCAAAGTTTTTTAAAACTGAAAAGGCAGGAAGTGATAGAAGCCAGTAAGAAAGATATTCCACTTCTCAAATCTCAACTAAGTGAGAAATGTTGAGTGTACACTGATGCTATGGAAGATATTAAAATATTAACTGCTGAATTAGAACAAGTCAAATCAAATTTTGCTGAAGCACAGTTCAAAGTAGAATTCTTTGGCCAATCCAGTAAAGTAGTTGATATGCTGGAAAACCAACTTCATAAACCTGGGAGTGAGTCAAAAGGGATTAGGTATAATAATATGCCTCCTCCTTTCAATGGAAATTTCACCACTGTTCCACCATCTGATGAGGAACAAGTGGCATGTGATAAGGAGCTCTCCACTAGCAATTCGTCAGACACTGATGAATCTAAATCATCATCGTTAGCTTCAAATGTTAACTGTGTGAACAATTCTGATGCTTCTACTTCATGTGCAGACAAAGTAGAGATTGAGGAATGAGATAGTAAGAATGATGAGTATGAAGAGGCTTGTTTTTGCAAGAATAAAACTAATTCTAATTCTAGTTGCAAAAATAAAACTGATACTTTTAAGGGCGCTATTTCTAAGAGCAACAAACCCTATGAGCGGGTTTGGAAAAATGTTTCTTCAAATTCAAAATTGCTTGCATATAATGATGGCAAAACTAGATTTGTTAAACCTGTCACTGATGGAAATAATGAAAAACTTATTTTTAAGTATTCCAACAGGGATATGTACAGGCAAAAGCAAACAAGTTGAAAAACCAAGGGTTATTGTTCAAAACTCAAGTGCTTCACCTAAGCACTTCACCAAAGCTGAGTTTTATAAAAAAAATATGATCATCATCATCATAAGAGGTTTGAACAAGACCATGCTCAGAAAAACAGAAAGTTTGCAAGCTCTTCAAATAAAAGATGTGAACATCATTCTAGGAGTGATCAATCTTATCACTCACAATCATCATCATCTTCTTCTTCGTGGTCAAACAGATCGGGATATGCTACTTATGCTAGGAATCAGACATGCTACACATGTGACAAAGCTGGTCACAAAGCGAGAAATTGCATTAATCGTCCTTATGTGCCATATTACATGAAAAAACAGATGGCTACACCAAGGGAAAAGTATTATTCTAAGCCAATGAAGGTTGAAAAACCTAAGGCAATGAAGGATAAGCATCCCAAAGTTAATCCTTCTGATGGTGACTGGAACGCTGCAAAGAGAAACAGACATGCTTATTTTGAAAGATAAAAAGTTAAACAAAATAAGTAAATGGTGAAACCAAAAGTCTCTGTTTCAAAAGAAACAAAAACGTCTGTTCAATCAAAGCCTGTCCGGAAGGCAAAGGAAAAGGTTGGAGCAACACCAGTAGTTGACTCTAATAGTGATATGTGCTTGCAGGAAGTATCTTACATTGATGCTTCAGGAATGCCCAGATCAACAATGGCTTGGGTACCTATGTCTAACTAATCTTCTCATTCGTGTAGGGACAGCCAAGGCGGACTGTCAACTATCAGACTGGTATGTTGATGAGGGTTGTTCCAGGCACATGACGGGCGACATCTCTCTGCATAACGTTAATATTTTTAATGGAGGGTATGTTTACTTTGTAGAAGATAAGGGAGGTAAGATCAGCAATAAAGGTACAATTAACTTTTGGTGCATTATGCTTTGAAAATAATTAGTTTTGAAATTTGAGAATGGTTAAAAGGATTTTTCTTTATTTTTTAAATTTGTACATTTGTTTTTTAATTTTTATGCATAAATTTAGGGGGAGAAATCAAAAAAATTTAAATAGATTTTTTTTTCATTTGCTTTTGTTTATTAAGTCAAGAAAAATACAAAAAAAAAATCTATTTTTAAGTTTTATTTGAGTCAAGAAAAAAAAAATACAAAAAGAGTCTATTTTTAAGTTTTATTTGAGTCAAGAAAAATACAAAAAGATTGTGCTTTTGTTGGAGTCGGTTGTTTGTAAATAAATGGAAAGTGATATGAATGTTCGTTTCTTAAGGTTTAGATCAACATATGTAAGGCACTAAATTGAAATGAATAGGATCTGTGTCGGATATGTTGATAGGCTCTGCATGTGATACACTTGAACAAAATAATCTTATGGCCTTAGTGGGGAATATCTCATAGATTAGTGTAATTAGTGATTCCTGTTAATAATAGAAAACTTAAACATAAAGGTTGATGAACTGTGGATAAACCATGTTTAATCGGGATTGCATAAACCGAGACCCTTCACAAAGGGGTTACGAGTTGACTTGTTACAAGTCTATGTATATAGTATATGAATAAAAGACACGCGTCGTCGTGCAAATAGTGAAAAGACACTCAATGAAAGTGCAAAGCTAATCTGCAAAGCATAATTCTGAGCAAAAAGACACGCAATGTTAATGTCGTGCATTATGAATAAATTTAAAAGATACGTCTAAAGGCGTACATAAATGTATATATATTATTTTTTCTTTTGGGCCATGGTGACTGAGATAAAAGGTTTTTGATAAATTCAGGATACATAAGTCCGTAGTGCTGTATTCCTGGGCAAAATTTTGATATTCCTAAAATGAGTTCAAAAACCCATGCTAGTTATGCTCAATTAGTTACTATTTAGATGCTCAAAAGATAATGAGGAAGGGAAGGTTTACCTGATAAGTTGTGGGGTCTATTAAAGTTCATCAAGAATTCACATAAATCATAGACAAATAATTACAGGTTTCTAAGATATGAGTGTGGGACCCATTGAGTCATAAATAATTATACCCAAAACATGATAATTAAATCACAGTGAAAAACTTTGGTTTGGCACTAAAAGCATGAGTTTAAAAGGATATAAATATTGACAATCTGCTTGACCTGTCTGATTAGATACGGGCTGAAAAATATTCCTTGATCTGCCTGTAGAACGATATGATCCTATTGCAAACTTCCTAAGGCTCTTAGTTACAAGTCTGTCTTATTAGGTCCGTGTTAAGAAAATTTAAAAAAAAGATTTTATTTCAAAATTTATCTTTATTTTTACTTCAGTTTTAGTTTTTCTAGTTTACTTTATTTTATTTTTGTTTTATTTTTACAAAAATTAACCATTCTTGGATTTAAAGACTTATCATCAAAAGAATTAAAATTTTAAAAGTTTGATAGTACATGGATGTACTAGGTATTCACGTGAATACTGGATCCCCTGTTGCATTTAAATGTCTGCTTACAAAATTTCTGAGAATTTGCAGGATTTATTTAAAATCAAGAACCAGTGGTTGAAGAAGAATGAAATGTTGTCAATTGCTGACAAGCTTGAAGTACCACCACAATAGAATGTACTCGAGACAGAAGGACCTGATGTGATTTCATATTCTGACAATGAAAGTACACATGAACCTGCTTGAAAGAGAAAGATTGAAAACGGAAAGGAGATGCTGAGAATCATTCTCTCACATCCTCTTTTAGCAAGATGATCAAGCAAATGCTGATTCTGATCCAAATACGGATCTAACTCCAAGAGAAGAAAGAGAGACCCAAGTTTGAGAGTTCACAAATGTTGAACCTTATTAACACCAACATCGACACCACAGCAACAACCATAGAGTTTGATGAAAATGTTGTATGCAAGAAGTGGTGATCACAGTGCTACGTTCGAATTATGAAGATCATTTGATAGCATCAGCCTAGGGGGAGATTATTGGGTCTATATATGTGAGGATGACGTATCAAGTAAATATCAAGTGTTGGTGTTACCAAATAGAAGGGTATTCGGGTTTTAGAACCGTGAATCATATGTTCACGAGTTGGGTCTTGGGCCGTCCATGGGCCGAGAATATGTGTTATGGGCTTTATAATGTTTGTCTAGTATAAATACATGTATTTCGTGACCTAAAAAAGGTTAGACGTGAGGATAGCAGTTTTGCAAGAGTAGTTAGACTTGTGGAGAGCCGTCTAGGGGTTAGCGGTCTTTAATAGTTTTTCTCTGTAATCTCTAAGTGCAATACAACCGATTTTATATTAAATACTTGTTCTTGAATCACCACACTAAGTAGATTCTGCCTACTTTGTGTGAGAGTTTGATAATGTTCTTATTCGTTTGTGTGTTTGAAGATCCGTTCAGAGTTTGGGACTTACAAAGCCCCAAAATATCCTCATGTGAATGGCACGTGACTAGACTTAACGATAAAATTTAACGGTCGTTAGGCCAAATGTTGTAACATGCAATGTTTTTTAAACATAAAGGATGTTTTCTGTAATTTTTTCCTTAATTAAAGGACATTTATTGAAATTTAGGTAATACTTAAAATACGTAATTTGTAATTTTCTCTTAAATATATTCATAGTTTCCATTCGGCATATATTACGATTTTAGTTAAAAAAAGGGATAACTTTACACAATAGTAACCAAGTTTCTCAAATGTTCTATTTAAGTCACTCAAAGTTTTTTTGTCCCTCTAAGGTCACTCAACTTTCAGTGAGTGTTCCAATCATATGTAATATTTTTATAAATGTTTAATTTTTTTAAAATTGAATGAGATAAATTAAACATATATGAATCTTGTTTACTATTTAGTAGTTATTTTTTTTCCAATTCAACTTAAATATAACAATTTTGAAACCTGTTTATTATTTGGTAAAAAAAATTTCTTCACTATTACCTCATATTTTAAGTTAATTTGAATAAAAATTTCACTTATTGGTAACTAATATTCATATATATTTCATTTGCCTCATTCAATTTTAAAAAATTAAACATTTATAAAAAAAATATATAGGATTGGAACACTTAGTGAAAGTTGAGTGACTTTATAGGGACAAAAAAACTTTGAGTGAATTAAATGAAACACTTGAGAAACTTGGTTATTATTTGGTCAAGTTTTAAAAAAAAATAGAGTTGTATGAGCTAATGAAGCATTTATTAAAAAAAATCTTTTCTTTATTAAGAGAACCCTCTAAACAAATACTTGTTTATCTATAATAATAAGATTCGTACCCCGAATGTAATGATATTTGTTGCATATAAAAATATAAGATTTAAATAAATAATGTAATCAAATCAAACAAAACTAATCCGAAACGGATCGAAAAGAACCATTTTGCCGACCCAAACGAACGATTTTTATATCAAACAAAATTTGAATTTTTTAATAACGAATTTGACAATAATTCTCACCATGTGAGACGCGGTTGTTTACTCGTAAGTATAGTATATAAAATGTTTATTTGTTAAAGTGTAAATACTATAAAAAAAAAACTAAGCTACTCTTCATATCTTCTTATAAAAGTTTCTAACAATTTTTTTTACATAAAAAACTAAAATAATCTCTCTTTTTTCTTACAAAATTCGCTCAACAAATTTTTACATATAAAAACCAACATAATTTATGTTTTTCTTACAAAAATTACTCGACAACTATTTACTTTAGCAAATGAATCGGCAAAAAGAAGGAAAGGAAACCGACCGATAAATTCATTCAATAAAGAGATTATTTGTAATCAAATTAAATCTCTTTTGTAAAAATACCTATAAAATCTGTGAAAACACATAAACAGTCGAATCGTTTTGCAATCGAATCGCTTGCTTTGCTCTTGCTTCTGTCGGTTGATTTTCTTTTCCTTGCTGTTTTCGATTTATTTGCTAAAGTAAATAGTTGTCAAGAGACTTTTGTGAGAAAAACAAGAAAATATGTTGGTTTTTATATACAAAAATTTGTTGATAGACTTTTGTGAAAAATAAAAGAGAGTATGTTAGTTTTTATGTGAAAAAATTTGCTAAGAGACTTTTGTGGAAAAAAAAAAAACCAGAAATTGTGTTGGTTTTTTTATGATATTTGCCTTTTGTTAAACGTTACTCGTTTTGTTTTTGCTAAATTAATGTTCATTTTAAACTTTTCACTTACGGAAAATTAGGGACCAAATTCTAGTCCGGCATTTTTGTTGTGAGCCATGATTCATACACTATCCAATTAAGCATTTAACATCACTTGATGTGACTTTTTTGTTTTTGCCCATGATAATTATACCTCATTAAATAAATCAGATCATTCTCTCTTTTTTTTTAATTTAAGTTAACAAATTTTTAATTTAAGTTAAATATAAGTCAAATCAGTCACTAAATTATTGAAAATCTAAAGTGTCTTTTAATTTATTTTCAAAAAAATATTAAAAGCGTTAATAAACGGGTTAAATAAAAAAAGTAAAAGAAAATAGTTTCCGAAAAAACTAAGAAAAGGGAGGCTAAGTTATACAAATGAGAAATGTATTTATTTTCAAAATTATAGTTATGAAAAAAAAACTTTCTTTTTTATTTGTGATAATGTTTTTTTAAATAATTTTTTAAAAATGTTTCCTAACTAGTTTTAAATGTTTTTTTAAATAATGTTTTGTCAAAATATGAGGATTTTTATTACTTTTTAGTGAAATGACTTTGTATAAACTCATTAAATAATGTATCTTGAAAATTCATTTAAACTAGATTTTTTTATAAAACATATCTCTCAAACACGTAATACCCACTTATTTCTGGTATGCACTTTTATACGTCTCGCTCAATTTTTCTTTTTAAAATATTGTTATTATAAATGTATGTTTCAGTGTAAATTTCATTCGAAACGTAGTTTGCGCAATAATGTGCAAGTCATCAAATCACAAACGTTAAACATACGAGTTATTAAAGCTGCTTCAAGATTTCAATTTCTTTAACAACAGAATTCACATACGTACACGTACTACAACACCATCCGTATCTACATTTCGAACCCGCCGCGGAATGCACCATTTTAATAAAAAAAATATTAAATGATTTACTCTTGCAACTTCTAAACTATGATGCTTTCTAAAATTTCGAAATTGACATTGCGACGTGTCTATTTTTATTTACGTTAAACGTGAATTTTCGTAACATTATTTTTAAACCAACCGGTTGTTTTAAACGTTTTATTATAAATACATCATTGCGAAGTTTTTTTATCCACGTTTAAACCGACCCGCCGTTGTGCGCCGCCGGCGTGCTTATTTTTATCTACGTTTCGTTGTAATTTTTTTTAATAACTTCACTTTCGTAGACAATGAGGTAACTTTTTCGTTACTATCGAATATATCGCTGCAACGTGTTTTTTTTAACGCCATATAGAATGTACCGTCGTGATTTGCTTATTTTTATCTACGTTTCGAACCCTCCGCGGAGCGCGGGTGGTCACCCCCCGGGTAAACCCATATCTACCATTATATAATGACTTGTATTCAGAAGTGCAATTGTGATTATCTTTTTATCTGCGAACTGGTCAGGGCCTTTCTCTCATAATTTGAGTTCGTTTTTTTTAAGTCGAATGCAAAGTTAAGTTTAATTTCTTCCTCGACATTGCAGTATAAATTTGTATTCAAAATAATTTTGTTTTTGTTCATAAGCTATACGAACACAAATCGAACCAGTTCTAACTGATCAATATCAATAAGATCTATAAACTAAAAATGCTATTTTTTATAAATATAAATTAATAAAAATGATAAACAAATTGTCAAATCGGCCAAACAAACAAAAAAGATAAAATTGATATAATATGCCCGACTTTTTATGCATACTTTTTATTATGATGGTGTATGAGATTTAAACGGTGTATGAAACTCAATACTCTTTTTGTTTTATGTTTTTATTTTATTTTATTTAAGTTATCTGAAAATAAGATGTCAGATTTGTTTTATTTATTTCATAATTATTAGGTTGTTTTCAAAATACAAATAGAAAATGGTACACCGATGATTAAGTGAATGGCGTTATCTTCTTGTATTAGTATTGTGAAAAGACATTCAATAGTATATCTTGTGTTTTTTAAAGCACATATTGACAACTTTTTTATTACAAAAAAAAAGGCTATTTCTAATATTTTTTCGTTGGATATCCATCCGAAGAATTATGACAAATTTGGCAATATTTGAGTGAATAAATTATGGACTTATAGTACCAACTATATTCTTAAAATGACTAATTTATTTTTCGATTTGTTTCAATAATTTAAAGTATAATTTTGTATCTATTGTTGTGATATATATTAATTATGGATTTATGGGTCATGTAATTCCTTTGTTCACGGTCTATAAATACCTTCATTGCTTAATTCATGCTTCCAATAATCAAAATAACTTCTCAAAAAAGTATTTGCTTACATGAAAATTGGGAGTAACATAAAGAGAATATGATGATGAAGGTAAGTGATTCATTTTTAATAAATTTCTTTTTTATTTTCATAGATAATATACATGTGGTTTGCGGAAAGTAAATGTTTTGATACTAAAGGTTTAAAGTAACATGTTTGTGTTTTATGCTTTCAATTTTGTAGCAAGTTTGGGTATTAAGGCTAACTTCCATTAAATTTTCTGTTAACTTGGGGTAAAAATGAACAAAATAGCCTTTTACTTTAACCCCTTAAACCTTACTACTCAAGTCCGTCACTTTCCGCAAAAGGTATTTTAGTCATTTCACTCAAAACTTAACATGAAAATTTACGGAAGTTAGCCATAATACCAAAACTCGTTACAAAATTGAAAACATAAACTCAAACATGTTACTTTAAACCCATAATACCAAAATCTATTATTTTTGCAAACAACATGAACTATATGTGTAATTAAATCATATAAATATAACAAAACAGGATATTAAAAATTGCATATTAACTTCAAATTTCAGTTTTTATTTACGGTTGGTATATAAAATGTTAAATTTTCATTTTCATTTATTTTCCGTTATAAAATTAAGAGTAAACTGTCATTTTTGTCAATGTGTTTTGGTCTCTTTCGCCACTTTTATCCAAATTTTTTTTTTCGCCTGGCTATCCTTAGGGTTTGAAAAACTTGTTATTTCGGTCCAACTTATTAACACCGTTAGCCGTACTCTGTTAAGTTAGCGTAAACTGACCAAAATGACCAAAATAATATGTATATATTATATATATATATATACACACACACAACTTTCATCCTCCCCAGTCCCCACCACCACCATCGATTGTCGGCGACTTCATCTTCCCTACGCCATCGAATCTCTCGCGACGATTGTTTGGTCTTTTTCAGACCCAAAACCTCAACACACCGCAACCACTTCCCGCTACAAACCCAAAAAATTCCTACTAATCTCAGCGGCAAACACAACAAATACGGCGTCGGTCCGGGTTTGACTCGATGCTAGAGCAGATTGAAAATGGGGTTAATGGAAAGGGATATTATTCCGGCAATCGGTTTATGTTTTGGGGCAAATCGGAAAACAAAGATCAAGAGGGCAGATCTGAAATCGTGGTCGGGAAATCGATGAGGAAGGGTACAGAGAAGTGTGGTAGTGGTGTCCAAACAGTGTTCAGGTGGCGACATGGCGAATCTCGGTTTTACGATGATGTGGAGGTGGTGGTTGGAGGTGGGTTTTTCGGTGGTGTGGAGAAAGACTAGAGAGAGAGGGTGTCAGTGAGGATATTTTGTGAACTGCTCAAAATGATAAGGGTATTAGTGAGGGTATTTTGGTAATTTTACGCT
The DNA here is from genome assembly GCA_023525975.1 of Smallanthus sonchifolius. NCBI lineage: Eukaryota > Viridiplantae > Streptophyta > Magnoliopsida > Asterales > Asteraceae > Smallanthus > Smallanthus sonchifolius. The sequence goes on along the minus strand of CM042028.1, from coordinate 10,832,445 downwards.
AACTTAATGTAACACAGCTAATGGTGTTAGTGAGTTTGACCGGAATGACAAGTTTTTGAAACTCTAGAGATAGCCGGACGGAAAAAAACTAGGATGAAAGTAACGAAAGTGACCAAATCATAGAGACGAAAATATTAGTTTACTCTAAAATTAATCTACCACGTATCCTTTAGCAAAATTGTTGATGATTAAATTCATTTATGACTATTTAATTTCCATTGTTAACAAGTAGCCTTCGTATAATATATTTCATTAGTGAGAATATTTTCAATAGTATGGTCGTGTTAATAACCGTTAATGATAAAGTATTTTTCATGAAAAATAATGGACGGAATTAAGGGAGGGTCCATTAACCCTCCTGTCGTCAAAATTTGTTCATTTTTATATATAAAAGTACTTTTTTTTTTCCTTTAAGAAATACATGAGTTTAGGTACATAGTTGTGATCGGTAGAGAAGAAGACATGATAATAACCATCCAATTAAAAAGGTAGCCTCAAGACTTCCCATAGTGGAGGTCTTGGTTTCGAATCCTGGCCACAGTAAAAAAAGGGGTCCGTGGCCAGGTCAGGGTGTTTGTTTACCCAGTTAAGGGGTTCCTCCTGGGGTAGGCTGCCCTAGATGTTGTAGGTGTTGCCCCGGAAAAACCGAATTATTCTAGAATATTTAAGTGTTGCCGTTAAAAAAAGAAACTAAAAAGCTCTAGATGCACCACAATAATGACCAATAAATTATCAATATAGAATTATGTGCTCTGCGTATATTTGACATCTTCAATGTTTTTTTTAAGTTCAGAGTAATGACTAAATTTATGAGAAACGAGAAATAATAGAATTATACTTACTTTTAATATGAAGTGTCGGTGGCTTTTTGTCACCGATAAATTCCCCCCTAACTTTAATCAAATGGCAAAACTCACCCCTACACTTTATAAAGTTTAACTTTGACCTCTTTAAGTTTTTTAAGTTTTGAGTTTACCCCCTTAGTATATATAATCTGATTTTTCCTTAATAACTTTCGCATTTTTTTGTTTATTTTTTTTGTTGACGTCTCGGTGTAAATTTTGTTAAAAACGGAGTCGTATTCAAAATAGAGTATTTTTTAGGTATCGTGGGTTATATCGACTGACAACCGTGAAAAATGAGACCGACTGGAAAACATCGGTACCGTTATTTAAATGTTTTTTCCTATGTTTCGACCTCCACAACTGAGTCGCCGTAATTTCATACGTTTCTTTTTGTGTACAGTCACGTTAATGTCACCGACTCAACTGTTTAAATTCCGTCTCCCGTCGTGGAGCGCGTTAGCCACGTTAATGTCATACCCTCAACCGTTTAAGGTCCGGTTCCCGTCGCGGAGCGCGGGGTACAATTTCTAGTGCTTATTTAAATTCTATGCCTAATATGAAAGCATATATTAAAAACAATTTATTTTATTTAAATTTAATCCCTCTTAAATTTGGAGAAAATAACAAAATCTAGTTATCATTTGCTCATATAAAAGTTAGATAATAATCTAAACTTATATTTTGTGTTTTGGGAAAATAATAAAATCTAGTTATAATTTGTTGTTAACACATATATATATATATATAAATAACATATTGTTTTCATGATTTCTAGGGTAATTGAGGGGCAAATGGAATATTTAGTGCTTGTGGGATTTATTTTACTTTCACTATTGTGGGTTCAATGGGCTATCCATCGTCGGCTTGAAAAGCTACCACCTGGCCCAACACCATGGCCAGTGGTCGGAAACATCTTTCAACTTGGCTTTGTAAAAGTACCCCACAAGTCATTTGCACAACTAGCTCTTGTTCATGGCCCGGACATCATGACCCTTTGGCTAGGTTCCATGTGTACGGTGGTGATCTCGTCCAACGGAGCAGCCCGCGAGATGTTCAAGAACCATGATGTGGTGCTCGCTGGTCGAAAGGTCTACGAGTGCATGAAAGGAGATTTCGGGGACGAAGTGGGGTCTATGATAACCGCACAATACGGGGCGAATTGGAGATTGTTGAGAAAACTTAGTACTACGGAGTTCTTCTTAAATAGCCGGTTAGATGCGACTTCTAGTGTCCGTAGTAGATGCATAGACAAATTAGTGGAGTCTATACAAGATGCTAGTGGCAATAGTATCGATGTTGGTAGGTTCTTTTTCCTTATGGCGTTTAATCTAATAGGGAACTTGATGTTTTCGAAGGATCTTTTGGATCCGAAGTCGAAGAAAGGAGCCGAGTTCTTTTACCATGCCGGGATGGTAATGGAATACGCCGGAAAACCTAACGTATCTGACTTCATGCCGTTGTTAAAGAGGCTCGATCCGCAAGGCATCCGGAAAAACATGCAAAATCATGTGCGTGAAGCTTTTCGTATAGCCGGGGGATTCATTGCCGAACGCATGGAATCGTCGGTTGATAAGGAAAGTAGAGATTACTTAGACGTGCTCTTGGAGTATCGCGGTGATGGTGTGGAAGGACCCTCTAAGTTCTCTTCAACAACCATCAATATTATCGTCTTTGTAAGTAAAACCCTGCCACTTTTTATCTACGACTACTAGAAAATTGAGCGTTTACAACCGAATTTACGGTAGGAAAATTTGCGACCGAAATCACACAAGTTTTAGAATTAACGACCGCTCATCCCGGTCCAAAATTTGCGACAGCAAAACTAAGTCGCAAAACGGTCGTAATTTTAGCGGCCGCAACATTTGCGACATGGCCGGTCCTGAGGATTTAAGTGCCCCGGCCGAGCCGGAAAAAAAGGCCCCTACGAACAAAATATATAAACTATTTTTTTTAATCGACGATTAACGTTATAGCAATTTTTTTTCCAACAGTTCGACTCTTCATTTCCTGCTTCTTCTGTTATTCAATTCGTCCTTTTTTTTAAACAACTGATGGCTTTTAATTTCTTTATAAAGATTAGAGCCCAACCATTACATATTTACATTACAAATATTAAATGGATTACTAGACTAGGGCCCAACCAATCAACCATTACATATTTACATGATAAAGATTAAACGGATTGGGCCCAACCATTACATTATAAAGATTAAATAGGGCTCAACCATTATAAAGATTAAAGTGGGCCTAACCATTATAAAAAGGACCCAATATGTTTTTAAGTTTTTACAAAAGGGTCCCAATATATAAAACCGGTATATAAAATTTTATAAAAAAACATATATATAAAATTTTTGGTCTCCTAAAAAAATGGGCCCTGGCCGGCGGCCAGTGGCGGATCCAGGATTTTTTTCCACGGGGTTCACTATTTTTAGATACTCCAATTTTATAGGGTCGGAAATAAAAAAAATTCGGTTCAAGTCGGTTTTTTTTTGTAAGGGGGTTCACCCTATACTATTTTAGGGGGTTCACCCCAGTTTTTTTACCTGCCGTTACACTAAAATTCCGAAACTCGGGGGGTTCCTGTGCACCCCCCCGGTTACACTTAGATCCGCCCCTGAGAAGGGTCAGTGGCGGATCCAGGATTTTTTTCCAGGGGGTTCACTATTTTTAGATACTCCAATTTTATAGGGTCGGAAATAAAAAAAATTCGGTTCAGGTCGGTTTTTTTTGTAAGGGGGTTCACCCTATACTATTTTAGGGGGTTCACCCCAGTTTTTTTACCTGCCGTTACACTAAAATTCCGAAACTCGGGGGTTCCTGCGCACCCCCCCCGGTTACACTTAGATCCGCCCCTGCCGGCGGCTCGGCTCGGCCTACCCCAAGGCCGGCCCTGATTTGCGGCCACAAATACGATCACTTATATGCGATGGCCTTTTTGGTCGCAAATGATAAATTGCGACCGAAAAGACGGTCACACTTGCTTAGTTTTCTATTAGTTATATCTACTTGATTGTAAATTTAAACGTGTATTTATATTCTATCAACTAAAATGACGGATTAGAATTCCGTCACTAAGTTTCGGATAGTTTCTATGTCAAATTAACGAAAAGTTTTAAAATCGACACTAATTATGCGACAAATTTTTTTTCCAACGTCGCAAATTAAGTAAACAATTTTTATTTCAATATAGCAAAGACATATGGTGTACCAAATAACAACTTTACTTTAAATTAGGGGTGTGCAAAGTCGGTTATGGGTCGGTTTTGACTTCTTCCATAACCATAACCACTTGGTCGGTTATGCCCTCTTCTATAACCATAACCATAACCATAACCGCTTGGTCGGTTAACCGCTTTTCGGTTAACCGTCGGTTATGGGTCAGTTTCGGTTAATTTCGGTTAATGAACCACTTTTGTTCCGTAATCACAAATCACGTTTTTTAGTAAAAGACCTGAGACTATGTAAGTAATATTATTTTTTTTTAGTCATAAATTCATAATTAATGCATTAGTTATCTATAATTTTTTTTTTGAAAATGGAAAGAAAAATTTGTGTATATATTTGTGAATATATATTTTGTGCACCCTAACCATAACAATAATGAATTGGGGAAATCATTTATATTTTGTGCATATATCTTATGCATAGGGTTGTATCGGTTCGGTTCGGTTAACGTTCAGTTATGGGACACCCTTAACCATAACCATAACCGCTTGATCGGTTAATCAAAAAACCTTAACCATAACCATCGGTTAATTTCGGTTATCGGTTAATTCGGTTTGGTGGCGGTTCAGTTATCGGTTAATTTCGGTTAACGGTTAAGGTTTGCTCACCCCTACTTTAAATTAAGGTTCTAAAGAGAAATATAAGATTCTAATTGTTTGAATTTTTTTTAACACAACATTTTTAATTTTTTACATCTAAATATATACCGTCTAACCTTACACTTACAAAGATTTAAACCCGCACCATTTTTATGAAGGGCAAGCACCATATGACTAGACCACTAGATCATGGGTTTAACTGTTTGAATGTTGACCCTCGTATCAGGAAATGTTCACCGCTGGGACCGACACAACTACAAGTACGTTAGAATGGGCAAGTCGGTTATGGGTCGGTTTTGACTTCTTCCATAACCATAACCACTTGGTCGGTTATGCCCTCTTCCATAACCATAACCATAACCATAACCGCTTGGTCGGTTAACCGCTTTTCGGTTAACCGTCGGTTATGGGTCAGTTTCGGTTAATGAACCACTTTTGTTCCGTAATCACAAATCACGTTTTTTAGTAAAAGACCTGGGACTATGTAAGTAATATTATTTTTTTTAGTCATAAATTCATAATTAATGCATTAGTTATCTATAATTTTTTTTTTAAAATGGAAAGAAAAATTTGTGTATATATTTGTGAATATATATTTTGTGCACCCTAACCATAACAATAATGAATTGGGGAAATCATTTATATTTTGTGCATATATCTTATGCATAGGGTTGTATCGGTTCGGTTCGGTTAACGTTCAGTTATGGGACACCCTTAACCATAACCATAACCATAACCGCTTGATCGGTTAATCAAAAAACCTTAACCATAACCATCGGTTAATTTCGGTTATCGGTTAATTCGGTTTGGTGGCGGTTCAGTTATCGGTTAATTTCGGTTAACGGTTAAGGTTTGCTCACCCCTACTTTAAATTAAGGTTCTAAAGAGAAATATAAGATTCTAATTGTTTGAATTTTTTTTAACACAACATTTTTAATTTTTTACATCTAAATATATACCGTCTAACCTTACACTTACAAAGATTTAAACCAGCACCATTTTTATAAAGGGCAAGCACCATATGACTAGACCACTAGATCATGGGTTTAACTGTTTGAATGTTGACCCTCGTATCAGGAAATGTTCACCGCTGGGACCGACACAACTACAAGTACGTTAGAATGGGCAATGGCAGAACTTCTCCACAACCCTCATACTTACAAGACATTACAAACGGAAGTGCGAAAAGTTGTTTCTCGTAATGAAAAACTTGAAGAGAAGCACATTGAAGATCTTCCCTACCTAAAAGCAGTGATTAAGGAAACTCTTAGGCTTCACCCGCCGCTCCCTTTCTTAGTCCCTCACAAGGCAATGGAATCATGCATGATGCTAGGGTACAATATCCCTAAGGAAACACAAGTGCTAGTGAACGTATGGGCAATCGGTCGTGACCCTAGAACATGGGAAGACGCATTGGAGTTCAAGCCAGAGAGGTTCTTGGAACATGACAAGATGGTTGATTACAAGGGTCACAACTTTGAGTTCATACCATTTGGATCTGGTCGAAGAATGTGTCCAGCTATACCCCTCGCATCACGGGTGCTTCCACTCGCTTTGGGAACGCTTTTGCACAAGTTTGATTGGGTTTTGGGTGATGGACTTAAACCGGCCGAGATGGATATGAATGAAAGAATGGGTATAACCCTTAGGAAAGCTATTCCTTTGAAGGCTATAACTATACCATAAGATGTGTGCATATGGTAATCCAAAGTACTCGAAATCTAAAACAATGTAAAGATCGACTATTGTAAAATAAATAACTATCTCTTTGAATTACACGAAATACATTTGGAATTCAAGGGACATCGACATGTATGAGAAAATTTGGTAGCTAAAGTGTAAAAAATAAGGGTTGTTAGTGGTTAAATATATGAGATGAAAGTGAAATGAGCTTATTCATTATGATATTTAGTATGTAATTATTAACGAGTTAATTACAAAAAAAACTCCTTTTATAACTAAACAAAAAGACAAGAAATATGACTTCCCCCAAGAGAAATAAAATAGCCACTCACAGATCGCCGAGTATTAGGACAAGCTGCCCAATCAGAATCACAATAATTAGATAAAGACAAATCAGAATTGTCATTAAAAAACAACCCTTGAGAACAAGTTCCCTTGACATAACGAAAAGTATGCCACGCAGCATCCCAATGAGGAACACGCAGATCACTCATGAACTGGCTAAGAAACTGAACCGCAAAAGCAAGATCAGGCCGAGTGTGAATGAGATAGTTGACGATAGGCAAAATGATCATCAAGAACCTGACCCTCATTGAGCTTGAGTTGTAAATGCAAAGGCAAAGGGGACGAAATAGAAGAAACATCACCCATTGTAAAATCATTCAACAGATCCTGTGCAAACTTACGTTGAGTCATAGTAAGACCAGAAGCAGACTTGAGAACCTCAATGCCTAGAAAATAGTTAAGGCCGCTAAGATCTTTGATCTGAAATGTGGAATGTAAGAAAGCCTTTAAAGCAGACATCTCCTGTTCATTATTACTAGTGAGAAGAATATCATCGACATAAACAGCCATATGAACAAAATAATCCCCATGGTCTTTCAAAACAAAGAATAATCATTGGGAGAATGCGTATACCCTTTAGTTTTAAGTGCATCAGAAAGCTTGCCATACTATTACCAAGAAGCCTGCTTCAAACCATAAAGAGATTTTTTGAGTTTAAGAACATGATCAGGAGAGGATAATGGCATGCCCGGAGGATGATGTATATAAATGTCTTCATCAAGATCCCCATGTAAGAATGCATTATTAACACCTAACTGATATAAACCCCAATGTCGTTTGCTTGCAACAACAATAAGACTACGAATAGTAGTCATTTTGACAACAGGAGAGAAAGTTTCGTAGGCTCCCCTATTGCGGAACAAGGAGGAAGAGCCCCTCTACTCACTACTACTACTCTAATACTGCTAGAAACGAACTATTCTCTCTATCTTTGGTTGTGTTGTGGTGTGTGTAACCAAGAACTCAAGCCCTCTATTTATAGGCCTCAAAATGAGCAATGCACGATCGTGCATTTGATTGCACGGGCGTGCAAACACCTCAGGAATCAAACAGGGCACAAAAGGCAGTATACTAAGTCCTTGGGGAGCAAGATTGGATTTGCACGGCCGTGCATGGCATTGCACGACCGTGCATTGCCACATCTGCTCCTTGTTTCGTCTTTTAGCTGCTGGATGACTTGTTGTTGACCAATTTTGACTTCTTAGGGGTCAAAGCTCGGGAATGATCTTCCAAAAGGCTTGATTTCTTGGTGTTTTTGACTGGTTTTAGCTTTGTTTATCTTTTTAACACCGAATAACCTGCAATTACAAAATATAAACGTTTTAAGTATCAATTGCAAGGTTATTATTCAATTAGTACCATAATATGGGTATTATTATGCATGCAAAACATGTATAATTTAGGGCATATCATAATACCCCACACTTAAACTTTGCTTGTTCTCAAGCAAACTCACGCGTTATCATACCCATAACTAGAAACTTTACAAAGGTAATGGATTTCCAAGCAGTTGGAAACCCCGGGATAGCTCTTGAGTCGCTTTATTCTATTTTTGGCTTTTCTATTTTAGGGTGGTGGAATTCATGACAAGCCTACTAGAACTTCAATTATGCATAATCTATCACTCCTCACAATGTTCACTTAACTCTAGGGTTATATATGTATAGATAATGTAAGTTAAATGGAACACTCAATTTCAAATCGAATTATGCAATGGTCATAAGCTTGTATGCAAATCAAGTCTCCACCAACTAACTAAGTAGTATGCATGAATCAAGAGGACTTTAAAAGGGTTGTAATGTGGCTAAAAGAAAAATAAAGGGTGAAAATGAAAATCTTTTGGGTTTTAAGGGATTTTAAGGGTTTTAAAGGCTGCAGCTATCGTGGACACACAGCTACGGCTTCATGGCTTAAGATGGAAAATACTAGTGGGTCCCTCTATAGTACTCATATAACGAGGGTATAAGTAATATGAGGGCTCGTTTATGGTCAGATTTCTAATACCAAGATCTCTTATATTTCTCAACTCTTCCCTCACTACGTAGTACACATGACTGCCTTTTCGTATGGTTCCTTCGGCTTGTAGCCTAACAGCTCCTACTTTGATCAGATGCGTATACTCATGTTGGGAATAAGTTTGATTCTTGCTACACTTTCCATTGTGGCTCCAGTCGGCACACTTCACACATTTGTCGTATCTTTTGGCGGCACTTTTTGATAAGCCGCAGAATGGTGGCAATTGTTCTTGCTTGCGCCACCATTTTCTTAGATCACTAGCTGCTTTGAAAATCTTCTCTCGGAGTTCGGGTGGTAATTCAGGCTTTGCGAAATGAATACAAGAAAGCAAATCGAAATCAAAATAATGCATATCCAGCTCTTTAGGGTCTAACCGGTAAAAGACTAATTTCTCTCTTTTCTTTTTCTTTTCTCATTTTTCTATTTTTTTTCTTTTCTTTTCATATCATCAAGACTAATTTTTTAATAATTCTTTTTCCTTAATCTCCTTGAAATAATTTTTTCATATCTTCCTTGTAGATCGTTCGGCTGTTTCTTCCTAATACATCCACTTTCTTCTTGTATATTTCAATTCCTTTGAGTGAAACAAAATATTTTCAAATTGCCTTAATGGTTGTAAACTTGAAATGATGACATAAGATAGTCTAATAATTTTTCATTCTTGAAGACAGTCAGCCAATAACCGGTGTTTACGAAAAGCTGCTTGGGTGATAATTGTGGGTAGTAGAAAAGAAAAGGCTAAGGCTCAGAGGGCTATCTAGGCGGATAATATTTTTAGGATTTTTGATTTAAGGATAATATATAAGGGTAATAAATTCCTAGGCCTCAATCATATTCATACTTCTACTAGTTCATGATCTTGATATGTATAAGTCACACAAGTTCTAATTATGCATAGAATTCGATTAAAAAAACACTCAATATACCAAACGAAAGAGCATGCGAAAAATAATGATAATAATGCTCGTGAAAAGGCTCATATTATTCTCACATGGAAACGGATGGAATAGGGTTATGCCTATCAGCTGCTTGTCAGTTTTAAGGGAAAAGAAACTGGTACTCCCCCGGTCAATTCGGTGTATAACATAAGGCCAAAACTTATTGCTGCTGTCAGGTTATGCCTATCAGCTGCTTGTCAACACTTTGCTTTAAAGACTTCATCGAATTTCACCGAAATTTGATGTGGTTTCTGACTGAGTGTAACTCCTCAAAGATGTAGAGAAACTATCTTGTGATGCTATGCTTCTAAACACATAAAGAAAAACATAAAAACAGAAACGGAAATAACAGGTAGTAGCTAAGCTACTAAGGTCCTAGTATCGAGAAGGCATACCTGGGGGCTGAAGTATGAGAAACTTAAATTTGGAAAACCAAACCTGATGTCCATGCTTTTTGCCGTATGCACCAACTTCTCAATTTATTCATGATTATCGGGTTGCCTCCCGGAAGCGCCACGTTTATTTAAGGGTCGTTGGCCAGACCCGTACGTGCTTCATCAGTTTTTCTCTTCTAGTGGAACTTCGTACACTACTTGATCAATTGGTCCTTCGAGGTAACATTTCACTCGATGACCGTTAACCTTGAAAGTTATTCTGTTTGTTTGTTCCAGTTCCAATGTTCCATAAGGGAATATTTTTTGAATTATGTATGGTCTCGTCCATTTAGATCTCAATTTTCCTGGGAATAGTTGCAATCTTGAATTGTAAAGCAGGACTTTTTCTCCTTCTTGGAACTCCCCCTTCCTTAGCTTTTTATCATGAATTTTCTTTGCTTTGTCCTTGTATATTGTTGAGTTCATATATGCCTGATTTCAGAGTTCTTCCAATTTATGAATTTGTAGAAGGCGGTGCTCCCCTGCACGGGATAGATTTAAGTTTACTGCCTTAAGTGCCCAGTACGCTTTATGCTCAATTTCTATTGGGAGATGACATGCCTTTCCATAAACCATTTGGTAAGGAGTGGTTCCGATAGGTTTTTTGTAAGCTATGCGTAGAGCCCTTAGTGCACCTTTTAGTTTATCAGACCAGTCCTTCCGATGTGGACTCACAACTTTCTCCAAGATATGCTTAATTTCTCTGTTTGTAACTTTCACTTGTCCATTTGCTTGGGGATGGTAAGGTGTGGATACCTTATGGGTACAACCATATCGTTTGAGCGTCTTTTCCAATTGTGAATTGCAGAAGTGTGTTCCCCTATCACTGATTAAAGCTTTTGGTGTTTCGAACCATGTGAACAGTCTTTTGAGAAACCGGATGACGAATCTTGCGTCATTGGTTGGTAAAGCTTGTGCCTCAACCCACTTTGAAACGTAGTCTACTGCTACCAGGATGTACAGATTTCTGTGAGAGGGAGGGAATGGCCCAACAAATTCAATCCCCCATACGTCGAATATTTCACATACTTGGATGCTTGTTTGAGGCATTTCGTTACGCTTTGAAACACTCCCTGTCCTCTAACAGGAGTCACATGTGCTTATAAGCTTATATGCGTCCTTGAAAACAGTTGGCCAAAAGAATCCGGCCTCAAAGACTTTCCTTGCAGTGTAATTGGCTCCATGATGCCCTCCTGTTGGCCCTTCGTGACATTGTCGTAGTATCTCATGTGCCTCCTTCCCGTACACACATCGTCGAACTATTTGATCCATACAGATGCGAAATAGATATGGATCTTCCCAGAAGTAGTGCTTAACATCTGCGAAAAATTTCTTCCTCTCTTGAAATGTTACTCCTTTCACTAGTACTCCACTTGCTAGGAAGTTTGCGATGTCTGCAAACCATGGATATTCATCACTGTCTTGTACGTGCAGTATGTACTCGTGAGGGAAACTATCATTTATAGAAACCTCTTGGTTCTCTTGAGTATTTTCAAGGCGAGATAAATGATCTGCTGCGAAATTCTCTGCTCCATTCTTATCTTTTATCTCGATGTCAAATTCTTGTAGTAGGAGGATCCATCTAATTAACCTTCGTTTTGCATCTTGCTTGTTAAATAGATGTCTTAGGGCGGCATGATCGGTGTAGACGATGGTTTTTGATAAGACCAGGTACGAACGAAATTTATCAAAGGCAAAAACTACAGCTAGTAACTCTTTCTCAGTAGTGGTGTAATTTTCTTGAGCATCGTTTAAGGTTTTACTTGCATAGTGAATCGGGTGGAAATGATTTTCTCTTCATTAACCTAAAAATGTTCCTACTGCGTAGTCACTTGCATCGCACATGAGTTCGAATGGTTTTGTCCAATCAGGTGTCGTCATGATAGGTACATCAACGAGCTTCTTTTTAAGAGTTTCAAATGCTACCAAACAATCGTCAGAGAATAAAAAGGGTCGATATTTTTCCAACAGTTGTGTCAAGGGTCTGGCGATTGATGAGAAGTCTTTTATGAATCTCCTATAGAATCCCACGTGACCGAGGAAACTTCTGATCCCCTTTACTGAATTTGGCGGTGGAAGCATCGATATAGTTTCCACTTTGGCTTTGTCGACTTCAATACCATTTTTTGAAATCTTGTGTCCTAATACTCTTCCTTCTTTGACCATAAAGTGGCACTTTTCCCAATTCAGTGCTAGATTTGATTCTTCGTATCTTGCTAGCTTCTTTTCCAAGTTTTATAAACAATGGTCAAAGGAATTTCCAAAAACTGAGAAGTCATCTATGAATACTTCCATTGATTACTCTATCATATCATGAAATATAGCGATCATGCATCGCTGGAACGTAGCGGGTGCATTGCATAGTCCAAATGGCATACGCCTATAAGCAGAGGTGCCATAGGGACAGGTAAACGTAGTTTTCTCCTGATCTTCGGGGGCGATAGGGATTTGAGTGTACCCTGAGAATCCATCGAGAAAACAATAGAACATATTCCCGGATAGCCGCTCCAACATTTGATCTATGAAGGGTAGCGGAAAATGATCTTTTCGAGTAGCTTTGTTCAACTTCCGATAATCAATACACACCCGCCATCCAGTGACTGTGCGGGTTGGTATTAGCTCATTTTTCTCATTTGTGATTACCGTTATACCTCCCTTTTTTGGTACAACTTGTACGGGACTGACCTATGCTGAATCTGAAATGGGGTAGATAACTCCTGCATCTAGCAGTTTGATAATCTCGTTCTTCACTACCTCTTGCATTTTAGGGTTCAGTCATCGTTGGTGCTGCACACTCGTCTTGTAATTTTCTTCCATAAGCATCTTATTAGTGCAAAATTAGGGGTTAATTCCCTTAAGATCCATTAGCTTCCATGCGATGGCTTTCTTGTACCTTTTCAAAACTTCTAGCAGCTTTTCCCTCTCGTCATTTTCCAATCTGGAGGAGATAATAACCGGAAGCTTGGATTCTTCATCTAGGAAGGCATATGATAGATCAGGCGGAAGCTCCTTTATATCAAGTGTAGGTGGTTCCTCAATAGAGGGGTTTGTCTTCTCACTCTCGTATCGATATTCCAGTTCCTCAATGCCTATTGGTTCATCATCATGATTAGTGTGCTTTATCATGAACCCTTCAGAAACTAAATATTCCTCTTGTTCCTCAGCAGGACATTCTTCCTCTTTTCCCAAGACGTCATGCATGTAGTAGCCTACTAGGTAGTCAAAATCGTCGAAGAGAAAAACGAGATCGTCGTGACTGCTTGGTCGCTGCATGGCTTTCTTGAGATCGAACATGATTCCTTCTTGTTGAATGCTTAATGCCAGTCTTCTCCCCAAACATCAATAAGAGCGAGGGCTGTATTGAGAAATGGCCTCTCGAGAATAAGAGGGTAATGTGTTCCTCCTTTTATGCCAACTACCACAAAATCCACAGGGAAGACGAATTCATTAATCTTTATAAGCACATCTTCAGTAATTCCCTTTGGATAGCGAACCATCCTACTAGTTAGACATAGTTCTAATTTTGTGGGTTGGAGTTTTTTTAGATTCATTTTATCAAATATAGCGCCAGGTAAAATATTTACGCCGATTTGTAGATCAGCAATAGCATTACCTTGGATTGAGTCGCTTATAAGACAGGAGATTATGAATTGGTCGGGAGGTTTTCTTCCTCTCATATTGGCTGAGCATTCTTCATTCAAAGCGATTTTTGGATGCTCTTCCATTTTTTCTCGGTTAGTCAGCATATCCTTGAGAAACTTTGCATGAGCTGGCATCTTATAGAGGAACAGCTCGTAAGATAAATTTAGCTGAATTTGATTTAATAAAGACTTAAAGCGTTTGAATTGTTTCTCCAACCTCGGTGGTTCTAAGGTTTCTTGTATAATTTCAACCCTTTCTATGTCATCTTCGCCGATATTCCCCGTGTTGTCCATGGGTATCATGGTTATTACCTCCACGTTCTGTTCTTGTGATGCTTGATCTGCTTCGACACTTGGTGGGTGATCCAGAATTTCAGAGGGATCTTCATGTGGATCCACAGCATAGAGTTTAATGATTTGATTTTTTATTTCCTCTAAATTACGGAATAGCGTGTCTGGATTCCAAGGATCTGGTTCGTAGAATGCATAATCTGCGTTTACTGATGGAGGTGGTGAAGGAAGTAAATCTTCAAATGGTGACGGGTGGAGATTTATCTCCTGATCCATGGGGCGCCATGCGGAAAGATAACACTCCTCAATGTAGTGTGATCCCCCACATAACTTGCACCATGAATCCGAGAAATTTCTGTCCAATTTGAAAAATTCTTTTTTGGTAAAGTTTTCGTTGTATGGATCCATGATTATATTTTTGTGAAATTTTTACTTTTAAAAAGGCTAATCCGTTAACTCTAATTTTTCTTAAAATCATCGTGTCCCCAGTAACGGCGCTAAAAACTTGATGTGAACGTGTAATAAGTAAAAATATAATAAATATATTTTTGAGATGGTTTCACGAGATCAGGTTTTAAACTTATAAAATGATAATTACTTTAACTTAAAACACACACAATAGGCAAGTGTACCTATCGCGGCGTAATATAGTTTAGGTAAGAACCAAGTATCGAACCAATGGACACGGTCGAGTTCCAATACTCAACTTTTGTTATCGTTTAGCCGGATTAATTAGTGAGTGAGTTTTGTGTGCTTGTGAAGCAGATAAGTAAATGACGGTAAAGTAAATAACAGAAAAGTAAAAACGTGCGTGATGTGTTTAACAGAAATGTAACGAACAAAATAGTAAATAGCAGAAAAGAAAATATCTCGGAAATGATTAGGTCACAAAGAGTATTGCTTTGGGCTTCGAATCCGTTTGGTACGTGCTAATATTAAGTTGACTAATCTAGTGATATGACTTCTACAAACTTGTGACCCGGGTCACCGCTAGAGCCTCGTACTCGCGACATTTGATTCACGAATTAAAATCTTTAAATTAAAATAGTAAAGCCTCCCGCTAGGGACAATATTTACCCTTAACCCTTTGGTGTTATCTCCAGGTTGGTTTGAGACATCGAACTTAAATGCTTAATATTATTGATAAATAGGTGATTATACTTTGCTCACTGGGAGGCGGTGTAACAATAGGACCGAGTATAAAGACGTACCATTCCCAACATGAGTTCACCAATTCTTGGTCACATAATAAGTTCGTATAAAGACGTACGACCTTAATAATGCTGACCAAGCCTTGGCTTATCAATCTCTGCTCGTATAAACACGTACAAGCTTCAAAAGAAGTTTGATTAAAAAGGTTTTACGGTCTTACACTTTAAAATCAAGAACACTCACAAATATAAAGACGGATTTAGACAATAATAAAAGCCCACCGAATGGTGGTTTTAAGAGCGAATAATTAAAGACATAAACATACCACTAGATTAATACGTCAAACATTAACATGCACCAAACTTCATCTTCACCCTAGCAATACAAAGAGTTTTGCCACGAATGGCCATACTAATTAGCGTAACGCTAAGTTTTGTAGGCTCCCCTATTGCAGAACAAGGAGGAAGAGCCCCTCTACTCAATACTACTACTACTACTCTAATACTGCTAGAAACGAACTATTCTCTCTATCTTTGGTTGTGTTGTTGTGTGTGTAACCAAGAACTCAAGCCCTCTATTTATAGGCCTCAAAATGAGCAATGCACGGCCGTGCATTGGATTGCACGGGCGTGCAAACACCTCGGGAATCAAACAGTGTACAAAAGGCAGTGTAATAAGTACTTGGGGAGCAAGATAGGATTTGCATGGCCATGCATGGCATTGCATGACCGTGCATTGCCACATCTGCTCCCTGTTTCGTCTTTTAGCTGCTGGATGACTTGTGGTTGACCAATTTTGACTTCTTGGGGGTCAAAGCTCGGGAATGATCTTCTAAATGGCTTGATTTCTTGGTGTTTTTGATTGGTTTTAGCTTTGTTTATGTTTTTAAAACCGAATAACCTGCAATTACAAAATATAAATGTTTTAAGTATCAATTGCAAGGTTATTATTCAATTAGTACCATAATATGGGGATTATTATGTATGCAAAACATGTATAATTTAGGGCATATCAACAACTAACTAGACTCTGACTCAACTAACTGACTAATTTAATGGGGGGTTTTGTGTTTCTAATCTAAAATACTTAAATTGACAAGTACTAACTAATGACAATCAACTATCAATTAGGGAATTTGGATGAAATCAAGAATGGGGAAGGCACTACCCAGGTTAAGAATCCTACTTGTAAATCTTGGATTTCCTTTGGTTATAGAAACTATGATGGAACTGGGGTTCTAAAGTATGACACCCTTAGACAACCTAGTGGATCCTTTATCATTCTCAAGGTGTGACCAGAAGGAAACTCTAAAGAATGTATAACGCTCACCAGTTGGTTGGATTATCTTTCAGTCTCTCCAACAATACTAAAGTACCCACTATCTCAATACATTCGAAGAATGAAAGGGGTAACTTGAAAACTCTCGATAAGACACGGGATAACAGAGATACTAAGAAACCTCCTTTCAGAGCCTTTACACCTAGACACCTAACACCAAAGACAACCCGACTACTTCGCACCTTTCAGCTATTGAAGTAAGTAGAATACTTAAACCCTCTAAACTCTCAACTATCGTTCCTATGGATTCGAACGTTCAAAAACCATAAACTAGTCACAAACACACAGTAAGCAACCTAATATGCATCTATACATGAAAGACATTCATAAAGACACATATGGAACAATAATCAATCATAAATCAGATCTAAATACGCATACACGTCACATCAATTGCAATCAAGTTCGCTACTTTAACATTAAACCATCAATAAACATCCAAAAACCGATAAAACTCCAAACTTCACAAAGTAATCATCAAAACCTAGGTAGCTATAGTAGTTTAGCTAACAATCATACTCAAAAACAGAAAACAAGTCTTAAAGATCAAGAACATAATGTCAATTAAATAAATCAAACACAAGAAAACGAATAAAGATAACTGAACGATTACAAGCTAACCAATCCGATCACCAAAGCTTCACTCCCTTGCTCTGACCGCCTTCTCTGCTCCCAAATTCGCCTAAAGGATTTGAATTGACGGCTGAAAGTCTAACTGTTGACATAATGGCAATCAAATCTTTAAATACTCAATTTTAGGGTTTCTTGCCGTATTTTATGATCTTCGCGTGTCGTTAACCAAGGAAAGAGAGTCTTCGCGTGTCGTGAGAGACAAACTAGTCGGACTCCGGATTCCTGGATTTCTGGGTCTTCGCGTGTCGCGAAGACCTGAGGCTTCTCTTTCGCGTGGCACGAAGAACTATAATTCAAGATTTCTTCTTCTTTTCAAAACCGCTCCTCGTGTGCTCGATTCCTTCAAGATTAAACTTTGTTGTCCGCTTCTTCTTGAAACGAGTACCTGTAAACACAACACAGACTAAGTACGAACCAAAACGAATACAAAACTAGCTAAAACGCTACAAAATACAAGGATAAAAGCATGTGTTTTGCAACACATCACCCCACGTATCAATATGAATAAGATCAAATATATAAAACTAGTTCTACTGCTAGAAGCAAAAGGAAGTTTATGTTGTCTAGCTTTAGGACAAATAGAACAATCATCAATAGAACAATCATGTGCACCAGTAAAAACATTCAATTGCTTAAGTTTGTACAATGGCAAATGCCCAAGACGATGATGCCAAAGTTTCAAAGAAACAACAGAATTACAGTGAGAAAAAGAATAAACTGTAACAAAGAAAAGTTTTTTAGGATGAAAAAGATAAAGTCCATTGAGGAGATCTCCCAAAACTAACGAACTACTCAGTGAAGGGTCTGCAAGAAACAAGAAGTTTCAGAAAATTGAACAAGACCTTTGGTATCCCTACAAAGTTTGGAAACAGATAAAAGATTATGCTTGAATTGAGGCACAAAGAAGACATTGGAGATAGAAAAAGTCTTTGTGAGATTAACCGTTCCGACTTGCATAACAATTAAGACATGCTCGTTTGGAAGAATAACGTAAACAAACGAGTTAAGCAATTGAACATTAGAAAGCAAATTGAAGTCAAAGCACATATGATTACTTGCACCAGTATCAATGATCCAAGTAGTGTCGACCGTAGTCAAATTGCAAGCAATAATACCTGCAAAATTAGCAAAGCTGAGTGGTTGAACATTAGGAACACCACCCTGAACTCCAGAATTCTCCTGAAGAAGTTGCAACAAAGTATTGTACTGTTCTGTAGAGATACTAGAAGACAGAAACAGTAGCAGCAGAATCAAAAGCAGCATTTGCAGCAACTTTGGGTTTGGTAAATTTGAAATCCTTGGGAAACCCAATAAGACGATAGCATTTACTAACATCATGTCCTGTCTTTTTGCAGTAATTACAAACAATACCCTTCCGAGGACCAGAACCCTTTGGCACCTGCACAGCTGCATTCATGGAAGCATTTTGCGGGATAAACTGAGCAGATGAATGAAGCTCCCTTTGTTTCTCATCTTGAATGAGAAAAGCATAGGCTTGGTTGATGGAGGGAAGAGGCTTCATCATAATAATATTCCCCCGGATCATATCTAGCATGAGTTAAGACCCATAAGAAATTGCATTAAATGTTGATCTGCCTCACGTTTAGCTATGAGTCTGGAATTGCCACAGGTGCAAGGAGGAATAGGCTCGAGGGCAGTAAGCTCATCCCAAATAGACTTTATTTTAGTGAAGTAAGTGGCAATATCATCATTACCCCGAGAGATGTCAGAAAGAGTCTTCTGCAACTGATAATATTTTACCCCATTACTTTGTCCATACCGGTCAATTAACTCGTCCCAAAGTTGACGAACAGCTTCAACATATAGAACACTCTCACTAATATCTCGAGATAGAGTGTTGAGAATCCAAGAAATAACCATATCATTGCACCGCTTCCATAGGTCAAGATTGGGAGAGGTAAGAGGCCTGACAACAGTGCCATCAACAAACCCAATTTTGTTTTTGGCAGATAGAGCAATGGACATAGCACGTTTCCAAGATCTGAAAGCAGAACCATCAAAGGTTTTGGAAACAAGTAAAAGACCCGGATGATCAGATGAGTGTAAGAACAATGGATTAGATGAATCCATAATAGTGGTAACAAGAGGATCGGACTTATCAGAAGTATTCGGCATTAACACGAATACAGAAGCGAAAATGACAGAAAAGAGAAAATAAAAGGAAGCGAAACTGAGTAAAAGAAAACAAGAAAGATAGTTTCGCCTGAAGCGAAACTAGCAATAGTTTCGCCAAAAGTGATGAAGAACAGTTTTGCCTGAACTTGAAATAGACAGTTTCACAAGAACGAACACAAAACCCCAAACACGAAGTTTGAAGTCCAGAAAACGAGAAAACGAGAAAACGAATCGAAAAGTAAGAAAACCTTCGATAGGAAAGAGTGAAACCCCCGAAAAATGAAAAGAGATCGATTTCTAGATGAAAACAAGGAGAAAAAGGGCAAAAAGAACCGAAAAACGTGAAAAACGAGAGAAAAAAAGATGAATAGAACGTCAATGAACGCGGAAGAGAAGAAAGAAATCATAGAATCGAGCAAATATGCTCTGATACCATGTTGTGGTAGTGAGAATGAAAACTGAAATGAGAGATAAATGATTGGGAGAAAAAGAATTTTTGATTGATAACTCAAATAGTGATTACAAAAATGTTTATATACTAAACAAAGAGACAAGAAGCAAAACTAGCTAACAACTATGCTAAGCGAAACTATCAAAACGATAGTTTCGTCCAACATTATGCTCATGTTGTTTGAAAAATGAAGAAGAGTCAATAATAATTGTAATCTCACTTCTTGGGGAGACTGTTGGGAAACATGATTCTTAAAATTTATGTTACAAGATTAAGCTAACTGATACTTTAATTAGTAGGATCCTACTAAGGATGATATTTATACAGATGAAGTGTTTGTATTGATGGAACTAGTGCTACTAAGAGTTGAGCTAAAGTTGAGTAGTTAACGAATGGGTTAAGTAATTTCCTACTGTTGGTAAGTTGCTACCGGTGGAGGAAATTCCATCTAAAAACAAGTTAGTATTGATAGTGTAGTTACTATAGATAGGTTGATAATGTCGAGGAAGGGGCGGATGCATGACCATTCCAGGGGTGGCATGGGTATCCACTCACTTTGAGCCTATAAGAGTAAAAGTAAACTGATACGGATCCGGGGCCGCTTGGAGAACAACCCGGGAATGCTAGTTTTGGAAAAGACCCGTCAACCCATGGCTAGGAGGAGCCGCCGGTTTTATTGTCACCCATCCAACCCTTTATTTAAGTTTTATCTCTTTAATTAAGTGTTTATCTTGTCCTTTATTGTCGGGATTTCATTCCATGTTTATCTCTTTAGTTTTCTTATTTAAAACAATTGTAATCATAGGTTGGATGGTTAAGTTTTGAAGAATAAGAATTTTATTGAACATTGTTTTTTTTGTTCTTTGTCATTATCACTCTAGGTTTTCTAGCGCCGCTCGTATACGAATCCGTATCAAGTGGTATCAGCAGCTCGGGTGACTCAGGATGTCTGCGCATGGGAGAGATCGTCGTCATCAACACCGTAGATTCGCCGCAGGAGGCAACGGTCAAGAACAACGTGATCCTCGCGACATTGCTGAGATTGAACGTCTCCAACAACGGGTTCGTGATCTTGAACTGAATCAGTTTCATAGAGAAGATGACTCAGCTACTGAGTCGGTTATATCGGACGATGAGGACGACGGGTTTCACAACGTGTTCGGCCGCCGTCACCATCGTCGCCCACCACCAGCACCACCGTCGGACCCCATTCGTGCTTTGGGTATTCGTACAGACATTCCATAATTCGAGGGAAACATGCAACCAGACGATTTGATTGATTTGCTTCAAACTGTGGAACGGATCTTCAACCTCCAGGATGTTCCCGACAATCTCAAGGTAAAACTCGTTGCTATTAAGTTAAAAAAATACGCGTCATTGTGGTGGGAACATGTGGAGAAACAAAGATATCGGGAGGGCAAATACAAGGTAGAATCGCGGGACAAGATGAAGCGGTTATTACGGTGGAAGTTTTTACCCATTAATCACCGCCAAAACTCCTTTTTGGATTATCACAATTTCCGGCAACAATCGATGTCCGTGGAAGAATTTATTGCTGAGTTTGAACGCATACGTATG
Organism: Smallanthus sonchifolius; assembly: GCA_023525975.1. NCBI lineage: Eukaryota > Viridiplantae > Streptophyta > Magnoliopsida > Asterales > Asteraceae > Smallanthus > Smallanthus sonchifolius. Next base: position 10,811,137 of record CM042028.1, on the reverse strand, counting down.
CGTTGTGGCGTGGACGAAGATGATGAACATATTATTGCTCGGTTTTTAGGGGCGCTCCGATCGGATATCTCGGATGTGGTTCAGTTACAACAATATTGGTCATTTACCGATGTTTGCAGGTTAGCACATCAGGTGGAGAAACAGTTCTTGGCCAGAACTAAACCAAATAACCGAGTCCCAGCCTCTTAACGAGCTCCCGCATCGGCTACGTCACAGTCACGGGGCGGCCCAATCTAAGCCGACCCCACCTCTCCTCCGGCGATTCCGTCCGGGTCGGGTAATAGTGCCATACGTTGTTTCAAATGTCAAGGCCTTGGTCACCTTAAACGTGATTGCCCCAATAAACAAGTCCTTGACTTTGTTGATGAACCTGTGCCCAAGTATGATACAGACGAAGACAAGACCGAAGCTTCGGACGTTCTTTACCCCGATCGGGGTGAGGCGCTTGTTATTCAACGTATTCTAAACACGTCCGTGGCTAGTACATCCGATGACACACAATGGCTTCGTAACAACATCTTCCGAACAAAGTGTACATCTAAGGGTAAGATTTGTACCGTTATAATTGACGGGGGAAGTTGTGAAAATATTGTAGCAACTTCAATGGTGGAAAAACTCAATTTACCGCTACAAGACCACCCCGAACCATACCAACTTACGTGGCTCAAAAAAGGAAATCTCCTCAAGGTTACTCATCGGTGTTTGGTTCAATTCTCCATTGGTAATAAGTATACGGACGAGATATGGTGTGACGTCATCCCAACGGACACGTGTCACATTTTATTAGGACGTCCATGGCAGTACGACCGTCGAGCTAAACACGACGGGTTCCGCAATACCTACACATTCAAGAAAGATGGCCTTAATATCACCTTTCGATCCTAGAGACGAGGGGCCGAAATCCATGCTAGTAACGAGATCCGAATTCATAGGACTCACAAAAACTAAACCAGAGCATATTATCTTCGGCCTCTTGATTGCCGAAGAAAACCCCATTGTACCACTCATCCCACCAGAGGTACAGCCACTTTTGTCTGAATTTCATGATGTTTTTCCTGAAGAAATGCCCGCTGGTCTTCCACTCGTATGGGAAATACAACATTGTATTGACTTTTTACCCGGTGCAAGCATACCAAACAAACCCGCTTATCGGATGAATCCGAAGGAGTTCACGGAATTGCATCGCCAAGTAACCGAACTTCTGGAGAAAGGCCTCATTCGGGAAAGTATGAGCCCATGTGCCGTACCTGCTCTCCTAGTTCTGAAGCCGAGTGGTGCTTTTCGAATGTGCATTGATAGTCGAGCAGTTAACAAGATTACTATCAAGTATTGGTTCCCTATTCCACATTTTGATGACTTGCTTGATCATTTACATGGTGCAAAGGTCTTTTCAAAGCTTGATTTACGTAGTGGGTATCACTAAATTCGCATGAGGCCCGGTGATGAGTGGAAAACGAAGTTCAAAACACGAGATGGATTATATGAGTGGATGGTTATGCCATTCGGGTTGTCCAATGCAACAAGTACATTTATGCGGTTAATGAATCATATTTTCAAGCCTCTTATCGGTCGTTGTGTTGTCGTTTATTTCGATGACATTTTGGTATTTAGCAAAGATGTGGCACAACACTTCAGCCACCTTCGGGACGTTTTCACGGTCCTCCGGGAACAAAAACTATACGCGAATGAAAAAAAGTGCCACTTCTTGACAACGGAGCTTATTTTCTTGGGATACTTGGTGTCGGGCAACGGAATACGCATGGATGAGTCCAAAGTTTTGGCCATCACGACGTGGCCCACACCACAATCGCTTCATGATGTTCGAAGTTTTCATGGGCTCGCTTCTTTTTACCGCCGTTTTATTCACAGTTTTAGCACTATTATGGCTCCTATTACCGAATGCTTAAAAAGTAGTAAGTTTACTTGGTCCTCGGTCGCACAGCACTCTTTTGATGCTCTCAAGACCGTCGTCACCCAAGCACCCGTTCTTGCCTTACCAAACTTCGAACATGTTTTTCAAGTGGAATGTGACGCGTCGGGGTTGGGAATTGGGGGCGTATTGAGCAACAACACCATCCCATTGCCTTCTTTAGTGAAAAATTGAGTGACACAAGACGACGGTATAGCACGTATGATAAAGAGTTTTATGCCATTGTTCGGAGTCTTGAATATTGGCGCCACTACCTTCTACCCGGTGAATTTATTCTCTACTCGGACCACCAAGCACTTAAGTTCATCGAAGGCCGGGCAAAGCTAAATCCACGTCACGCAAAATGGGTGGAAACTCTTCAGGGTTTCACGTTCATTATACGGCACAAAGCGGGTTCCGCGAACACGGTAGCCGACGCGTTAAGCCGTCGGCCGGCTTTCACGACTTCGGTCGTTTTTGAGGTAACCGGGTTTGAATCATTTTCTAATTTGTACCAGGATGACCCTGATTTTCATGATATTTGGCAAAAGAGTAAAACCGCACCGTATCAATGTTTCGTACAAAAAAATGGGTTACTTTACAAAGGGAATCGTTTATGTGTTCCACAATCATCGTTTCGGGAGGCAATTATACTCGAGTGCCATCAAGGGGCGTTAGCAGGTCATTTTAGGAGAGCAAAGACGATTTCTTTGGTCCAAGATCGTTTTTTTTTGGCCGAAGCTATCAAAGGAAGTTTCAACGATCTTGAAGAGGTGTCGTGTGTGTCACATTGCAAAAACTCATCATACGAACCAAGGTTTATATACACCGTTGCCCACACCCGCTCGGCCTTGGGAGGATGTTAGTATCGATTTTGTGTTGGGCTTGCCATTGACACAACGAAAAAAAGATTCAATTATGGTCGTCGTTGATCGATTTTCTAAGATGGCTCATTTTATTCCGTGTGTAAAGACGTTTGACGCATCGCAAGTTGCGCGTCTTTATTTTCCAGAAGTCGTACGTTTGCATGGGGTTCCAAAGTCTATAACGTCCGATCGAGATGTGAAATTCATTAGTCATTTTTGGCGAACGTTGTGGAAGAGTTTGGGTGCAAAGTTACAATTTAGTAGTTTACACCATCCGCAAACGGATGGTCAAACCGAGGTGACAAATCAGAGTTTGGGTAATTTACTTCGAAGCCTTGTCGGTGATAACCCAAAACGATGGGATCTTATTCTACCTCAGGCGGAGTTCGCGTATAAACGGTCTAACCACAGCTCGATGGGGCGTAGTCCGTTTTTTGTTGTCTACGGGCGCAACCCATTTACCCCGCTCGATCTGGCTCCTTTTCCCGAGCTTGAACATTTTAGTGTAGAAGGAGATGAGCCGGAAACCCAGATTAAGCTTTTGCATGAACAAGTCCGGGAACAAATCATTAAACATAATTTACAGTATCAAACAAGGGTTAATAAACATAGGTGAAATGTGGTTTTTAACGAGGGGGATCTCGTTTGGGTTTATTTGCGCCGTGAGAGATTTCCGCAAGGGCGGTTCGGGAAGCTTCATCCAAGGGTCGATGGTCCTTTCCGTGTTCTTAAACGCATCAATGATAATGCCTACAAGATCGACCTTTCGGGTCATTACAAGGTCTCCACCACATTCAACGTTGCAGATTTGTCCCCGTATATACCGGGCGACGAAGATGACTCGGGGTCGAGCCTTTTTTTAGAGGGGGAGGATGATACGGATCCGGGTCCGCTTGGAGAACAACCCGGGAATGCTAGTTTTGGAAACGACCCGTCAACCCGTGGCTAGGAGGAGCCGCCGGTTTTATTGTCACCCATCCAACCCTTTATTTAAGTCTTATCTCTTTAATTAAGTGTTTATCTTGTCCTTTATTGTGGGGATTTCATTCCATGTTTATCTCTTTAGTTTTCTTATTTAAAACAATTGTAATCATAGGTTGGATGGTTAAGTTTTGATGAATAAGAATATTATTGAACATTGTTTTTTTGTTCTTTGTCATTCTGTTGGCCGAAGGCAGGTTATCACGCTAGGGTTTCTAGCGCCGCTCGTATATGAATCCGTGTCATAAACCAAGGTGTTTTTAAAATAAGAGTAGGCCCCTTTCCAATTTCTCAGCAGGCATCCCTTTGAACCATTTGAAGCCCACAAATCGTTTGATGAAACATGAGACGCACAAATTACACGCAACCGCAAGCATCGACTAATCACGTAGCAACCCCAAATTGTAAGTAATGACATTAAATCATAAGCAAATAGAAGCCCGTCGCCTACTCTTTCTTCAGTTCTGCAAATCGCAAGTACAATTATGTAAGTCCTTAGTTCTGTTGCTGTAAAATAGAAGTAAATGACCAATAAATTTGTTGTTTGGAACAAATAATGAATGACTATCAATGTATCTTTTGTTAATTTGCCAAATCATCATCAAAGCATTCCTTTCAAATTGACGTTAAGTTGTTTCCCAGGATACATATCTGTAGCTTCTTTTACTTGGGTGGATTTGATGGCATGCAAATTGCTAGTCGGAGATTAAAATGAAGCAAAGTTTGTAAGTATGCGTTATACCTATTTTATATACAATCGAATGCAGTCTAACTGTTTGATGAAATGCCAAGTTGTAAGTGGATTATGTTTCTTGAACCTAACATGATAAAAAAAACAATTTTGAATAATGGGCATGATATTCCTTTTTTGGATGGCAAATGTGAAATTGGTATGCATGAGCAATGGGTTGGTATGTGTTTTCTGATGATATAATTTTTTTTCTATTTATTAGTCAACCAAAATAACTTTTATGATTCTGCTAATGAACAATTGTATCTAAGTAAAATTTTTAGTTAAATTACTCGAGGCTTGCTTAAATTAACTGAATAATTTATCATTATTTGACCTGTTTTGACGAGTTCATTTTGCACATATTTGACCCGCTTTGACGGGTCCATTTTTTACATATTTGACCCGTTTTGATAAGTCTATTTTTTTTTACATCTTTGACCTATCTTGACCTTTTATTTTTTTTGCACCCACTGATAAAAAGTCCTGGATCCACCACTGAAGTTAATGCCTGTTGGAACTTTAGAAACCGTTGTATTCCTGATATCTCTATAAGGGCTTGTTTGTATCTTTTGTTATAATAGGTTTATGGGTCAAGAGTCTCTAGCGACTCTTGAGAGTCGCTATGTCGGTTATCGGCCGAGTGTCAACAATCGACATTCTGTATGGCGACTCTTGCTATGTTCTCTATAAATAGCAACCCAAAAACCTGACTAATTAGCTCTGGCATTGTATGTCGTTACTATAGTCATTTCTTGAGCCGGTAGGAGGTTGTTGTTATTATCTTTGTAATTCCAGGTGCTTATCTTGTAATCGTTTCATAGTGGAAGTAATAATATCAAGCTTTTGATGTTCTTATTTGTTATTGCTCTTCATCTTGTGTTTCTTATGATCATCAACAAATTAGCTTGTCTATAGCTATTTTGTTGATTGTTTCCTGTTTAGAATCATTCTAGCACAGGAACCCTATCGTCTGGACCTACAATTTGGTATCAGAGCCTTCTGTGTTCTTGGTTTCAGTGATTTTTGTAAGTTTTTGGAGGTTTTTGTTGAAATATGAATCTGTTTGATTTCTGGCTTGATCTGTGTCATGTTCAGAAATTGATATTGAAACTCACTCAGAAACTTGATTGTGAAGAGTTTGACAGATCTAATTGTCTTTTTGGTTTAAATCTGAGTATTCAGTAATTGATTGTGTGTTAATTTGTGAAAAAGAGTATGTTGATGTTCTTGAGCCGATTGTCCAGGGTCGACTCTCTTTCCTGAGCCGACTGTTGTGTGTGTTGGCCGATTATCCGGGCCGATTGTCAGCGTTTCGAGCGATTCTCTTAGTAAACGCAAGTTTACGACTCACTTGTGTGAGGTGACGACTCTTCTTAGTCGACACTCCGAGTGAGATCTTCCAACCACCTAGCAGTGGTGCCGCTTGTCTACATTCATCAGCCGACTCTTTCGAGCCGACTGTCTTGTTACTCTCGAACCGACTCTTTGAGCCGAGTCTTAGTTTTTCTCTTTTTCTAATCTGTGTCGTGTTTGATTCAAGATGTCTGTTACTTCTATTACCCAAGCTGATTTGGAGACCTGCTCCATGTCTAGACCTCCCAAGCTCTTATCAACTGATGATTTCCCTAACTGGAAGAACCGCATGAAGGCTTACTTTTATGTAACTGACTTCGGTCAGTGGGTCTCGACCACCAATGGTCCACATTGTCCTATGACCACTGGAGCTGATGGTGTAGTAGCTCAAACTGACCCAGCTGCCTACACTGAGAATGACAAACTTCTTATTCTAAGAGACTATAAAGCTTTCGGTGCTATCAATATGGCTCTCCCGGCCGACATCATGAACATGTTTGAGGAATACAAGACCGCTCAAACTTTATGGCAGGCATTGTGTGATTTCTACGAAGGGAATTCTGATTTGAAAGATGGGAAGAAAGATATGCTCGAAAAACAATATGATACCTTCGGAAGTATCAAAGGAGAAGGTCTATTTAAGCATATCTCAAGGTTCATGGAAATTTCAGGCAAATTGAAGCAAGCTGGGGTTGTCATCAGAAACTCTGATCTGATTAAGAAGTTACTGGACTCTTTACCTCAGGAATGGAGCATACAATGTATGTTGATCAAAAGATAGTATGTGAATGAAGCATCCACCCTATCTGACGTAATCAATACCCTAAAGTCCTTTGAAATGGACATTGAAAAGCGTCAAATGAATCAATCAGGGTACACCAAAACCATGACACCAACCAATGCTGCTTTTGTTGCTCCAACTTCATCAAACAATGCTCCTAGCTCATCTGGAGCTATTCCTGCTATGGTCTCCGCTCCTATCACCACTCAGCAGACTCTATCAAGCAATGAATCAAAAAGTAATCAAAATAGTACCTCTGCTCCTAGCCCTTCAAGTGAACACATGGCTTTGTTTGGTCTGTTCGTCAACAGTTATCAAGCTCTCGTCTCAGGTGAATTAAAGGTTGGGGTAAGCAACATAGAAGATGTCTTCCAAGTTGACCTAGATGACATGGAAGAAGTTGATTTGAAATTGCAGATGGCCATGTTAACTCTGAGAGCCAAAAGGTTTATGGACAGGACTTGAAAGAAACGTCTTGGTGGGAAATCTGCAGGTTTTGATAAATCCAAACTAAGATGCTACAACTGCAAGCAACTTGGGCACTTCTGGAGGGAATGTCCCTATCCTATAACCGATGATCTACCTCTTCCTACCATTGTTGCAATCACCGATGGCCAAGAACAAACTGAAAAGACTAAAGAACCGGCTAATGCATTGGTAGTAAACGACTTTGATTGAAGCAGTGAAATTGAAGAAGCTCAGGTTGAAGTGTGCAAAGCACTAGTGGCAAACACTTCATCTACTCAATTTGTGGTTCATGGGATGGAAGAAAGTTTAGTTGAAAAGGGAAAGAATGAGGTGCTGAGAAGAATTATCGTCAACATTGATTCTATTGGTCCAGCTGCTCTCCTAAGACAATTTTCCATTCAAGGGACTGAGAGTCAGATTATTGACACTGAAGGAAGCATGACTGAGAATGCCAGCATCAAGATCAAGGATGAAGTAAAAGTGACTGATGAGAAGAAGGATGCATGTCCTAGTTCCAGCTCAATGGATCGAGTTAACTCTCCGAAGGATGCAAGTGATGAAACTCAAACCAATGATGATGGAAGCTCTAATCAAGGATGCATCTGCAAGAAAAATGCTGCTGAGCAAATCCCACCTAAGGTAAAATCTCGTCTATGTTCCTCTGATTGTGTTAACATGATTGTTCATTATCGCACATTGAACAAGCTCATTATTCGTGAAAAGGATGATGCTATTGCCATTCTTGATCAAATCAAAAAAAGCGAGGTTACTCTGAAAGTTAGTTTGAACCAAGCTAATCAAGAAATCCAAACCCTGAAAGAGTTTGTTTATAGAAAAGAATTTTTGATCACATATTTAACTGAAAAACTAACATCTTCAAGAAATGAATCTGTTAAACTGCAAATTATTATAGACAAATGGAATGTTAGCAAAAAGGCACAAGATACTATGCTGGATTGTTAGAATACTCCTGGTTTTGTGAAAAAGGAATAGGATACTTGGATTCGAATAACTTTGAGAGAAAATTGTTTCACCCTCCCACACACGGTCATTATAACCCCATTCCGTCTCCACATCCTGAAAATGATCTTGCAAAACTATTTGTGTCTGCTACTAATGTAAATATTGCAGGTTTAAAAAAACAGGATAAGGATGTTAGGGATGATTGTGGTGCTGGATTAGGTCATAAGGAATGCAACCGAGAATCTGTTTTATCTTCATTTTTGAATTTAAATTCCTAGAATCCAGAGTCATGTAATTCGGTCTCTGTTGATAGCAGTAGTGGATCATGTTCTAAGATAATTAACTCTAAAGATAATTGTAATGAACGCAATAGCTGTAATGACTATATTTCTATGAATGATGTTTGTTTTGATAATTCGATTGATAATGTGTCAAGAAATCAGTTTGAAAGGTTTATGACAAAAGAAATTCGAGTCTTCACCCCAGCATCAACAAGTCAATGTGATAGTCAAAGTGACTCGGACTATTTATCTACAAGAGATAGTGAAGAAAGTGCATATGATTCGGACAGATCTGTAGAAACATATGAGGAATCATACAATGCACTTGATGGGGAAGCAAATCAAACAACCAACGTTGATAAAGAATCATCAAAAAATCATGTTACCCAAAAGAAAGAAAAATTCTTCAAAGGCAAAAGCAAAAAGCAAATCAAAGTGCCAGTTCAGCAGCAATCATCCTCATCATCTTATCAACCACCACATAAAAGAAAATCTTTTAAGCATGTTAATTGTTTCAGTTGTGGGAAGGGAGGTCATACTGAAACAATTCTTCAAAGGCAAAAGCAAAAAGCAAATCAAAGTGACAGTTCAGCAGCAATCATCCTCATTATCTTATCAACCGCCACATAAAAGAAAATATTTTAAGCAAGTTAATTGTTTCAGTTGTGGGAAGGGAGGTCATACTGCTAGATAATGCAGTAGTGCATCTTATCATAATAATTGGGTCAAATTTGAACGACCTAAGATGCAACATATAGGAAATTATAATCAACATAATCACAATCCTTTTTATCATAAAATTGACAAAATTCGTCAAAATGTAAATCATTTTCTAAAAGGAACATGTTGGTGGAGAACCAGAACTGATATAACTGCTAAAATTGATGTTCCACCCAAGTTGAAAAAGACTTGGGTTCCGGTCTCTCAATAAATTGTCTTGTGTGTGACAGGGTTTTCCAGGAGGACAATTGATAATGCATGGCATGTTGATAGTGGGTGCTCTCGTCACATGACCGGGCTAAAAGATCTGCTCACTGACTTCAGAATTATCGATGGGGGATACGTTGCCTTTGCGGGTGACGAAAAAGGAGGAAAGATCATTTGACAAGGAAATGTCTGAAATGGAACTCTTACCTTGGAGAAAGTCAATCTCGTTCCAGAACTTTGCTATAATCTCTTGAGTGTATCACAAGTTTGTGATAAACAGCTATCTGTGCTGTTCAACAAGGCCGAGTGTCTCTTTCTCAAACCTGGAATCGTTGTTCCAAAAGACTTGATCTTGCTAAGAACTCCAAGAAGAAACAACATCTACATCGTCGACATGAATGATCCAGAAACAAATGCTTCTATGGCTTGTTTACTGTCGAAAGCATCGGATTCTGAATCCCTGCTCTGGCATCGACAACTTGGCCATGTGAATTTTAAAAACATAAATCGTTTTGTAAAACGAGACTTTGTGAGAGGTTTGCCCTCCAAGGACTTCAATTTTTCAGAAAAATGCATGGCCTGTGCTAAAGGTAAACAACACAAAAAGTCGCATAAGTCTAAAGCAGTGAATTCCATCTCTGTTCCTTTTCAATTACTTCATATGGATCTTTTTGGTCCCGTTAGTGTTAAAAGCATCTCTAAAAACTCTTATTGTTTGGTTGTGACAGATGATTTCTCCAGGTACTCTTGGGTTAATTTCTTAGCAACTAAAGATGAAACTGCTGAAGTATTAAAGAGTCTGATTCTCAAAATCAAGAAAATCTGCAAACGTGTGGTTATTTCTATCAGAAGCGACAACGACACCGAGTTTAAAAATCATGTCTTGAATGATTTCTGCGAAAGTAAAGGAATTTCTCGATAATTCAGTGCTGCCAGAACACCACAGCAAAATGGAGTTGCAGAAAGAAAGAACCGAACCTTGGTCGAAGCTGCTAGAACGATGCTAATAGATTCAAAGCTGCCAATCATTTTCTGGGATGAAGCAGTGAACACTGCAAGTTATGTCCTAAATCGTGCTCTTGTGGTCAAGGCTCACAACAAAACTGCCTATGAGCTGTTTCATGAAAGAAAGCCCCTGATTGAGTTCTTCAGAGCATTGGGATGTTCTTGTACTCTATTAAACACAACTAAGAATCTTGCAAAGTTTGGTGCAGTAGGTGATGAATGTTATTTCATTGGATATTCATTGGTGTCGCCCAGACGGTCTATTAAAATAATAACAAAACCTAACCTAGACTCCTAAGTAATAAATGAAGTACCTATGAACTAAACCGCAATGATAGGCAAGTGTACCTATCGAGTGTAGCACAGCTTAATGGTAAACCGGAATATCAAACCCTAGAGACACTGAACAGCTAAACTAGACTTTGACTCGGACTAAAGATTGATTTATGGGGGGTTGACTACACTAAAGATTAACTACTAATGCAGCAAACAAGGTCGACTCTAGCTATTGAAGGAAAGTACTAAGGAAATAATCAGAGACGGGAAGAATACTACCTAGGTCGGAATCCTACTTGCAAAGCACAACTTCTACCGGTTCTGTAAACTATGATGATTCTGGGTTTCTAAAGGAACAGCTCTAGACAGCCTAGTGGATCCCTAATCGCTCTCAGGGTGTCACCAACTAAGGAACCTAAATGTGTAATAACTCACCAGATAGTGGATTACCTTTCGGTCTCTCCAACAATGACAATGTACCCAAATAGACAGATCACCTTTCAGTCTCACTGTCCACAATACATTCGAAGAATGCACGGGGTAATCTCAGGATAAAAACTATGATTCAGAATAGCAACAATCACTAGACACCTAAACTAACTTCCTCTCAGACAGTTGACACTTGGATTCCTAATGACGAAGACTAAACCACTGCCACTCACTTCTCGGGTATTGAGACAGGATACACATTCAGATCTAACCTATACTCAACCACAATTCCTATGGATCACTATGTCTAGTAAACCACACAAACAATCACAAACCCTAAAGTCTATGACCTAGATACACAAATCAAACTGGAAGACATCCACAATCAACGTACGGAATTGAAATCAACATAGATCAGATCTAAGCATGCAATATTCATCACAATTATCATCAAGAGATCGTTTACAAAATCATTAAACCATTAATCGAATCCAAAACCGATAAAAATTGTAACTTTAACAAGCAATCATCATGTGACCTAGGTAGTATATGAAGTTTAGCCTAGGATCATACTCAAACCAACTAGAACAGAAGTAATTAAGCAAAACATGATCCAAAACAAACTGATTTCAAACAAAGATCGAAACTTTAAACCCGAATAGGCTAATCTAGACAAACCCGGAATCGAAAGCTTTAATCTTGCTCTTCAATCGCCTTCCAAGCTCCCAAAATCGCCTCTTTTCTTCCTCTGGACGGCAGGTAATCGAACTCCTTGCATAATGGCATTAAAATCCTATTTAATTATCGATTAGGGTTTTTTTCACGGAATACGGGTCTCTCGCGTACCGCGATAGATTGGACATGTTTCCTCGCGTACCGCGAGGGACAATTTAGTCGCGGCCGGATTTCCTTTCCCTCGCGTACAGTGAGGGATCTTCTCTCCTCCTTCGCGTACCGCGAAGGAACTATTTTCACCATTTTTGACTTTTGTACTTTGAGCTTCATTCTCGTGCTCGGTTTCTTCGAATATTCACTTGTATTCACCTCAAGCTCCTGTAAACATGACAACGACTCAATAGTATACAAAAACGACTCAAAACAAAAACATAAAACTAATCAGAACGAACGAAAACAATAGGAATAAAGATGTGTGCTTTGCACAACATCAAACATCCCCACACTTAACCTTTTTTCGTCCTCGAAAAAGTCTGCAATGGAATCATAACTCAGATCTAACTCAACATTCATAATTTCCAATTAACCAAACATACTCACGCGTTAAAAAGCAATAATCAGTATTTCTGTCCGATTAAACCTAAGCACCAACTTTCAAGCCCACGTAATGTGTTCTAATTCCATTTTATACAATTATCAATCAACCTATGTGACTCACATTTAGAAGTTACAGCTCTATCTAATCCCGTCTCACGGTCATATCTAGGCACGGTTCAAACCATATAGATTTTACCCACCACGTTAAACTAAGATTTACATGTTTTTAGAAATCAAGATGAAATATGAATGAATGGATGGAAATATGAGCATTAATTTAAATAGATTAAACTTCATCTAGAGGCGTTTCAACCAAGTCACTATCCCGGAAGGTAACACATAGACTAAGTTATAATTAATAAAGCACATAAGTATCACTTAGGGGTGCTTTCTCCAAGTGGCCATCCCGGAGGGTAACACATAAGCAAAACTAAGTATTCTAACAAATAAGCTCATGAATATGGAATTTATGGATGTGGGCTCCACCGAAACTCGGATTTATTCTCATAAAAAGAGAGTGGTTCTAAATTTTAACTTAACGTGGTACCTATCACCCTATGTTGACAGTTTCAGTATTACCGACACCCTAAGATGAGTACCCACATGATTTCATGATTTAATTACGTGATTAATCCTAAGTAACGCTCACAGACTATTTAAGCTATTCAAGCTGGCTGGGTCTACCAAAACATCACTAATTAGACGCGTTTTCTATTATTTAAATCATTTAAAACCAAATAAGTAGATCCAGTTGTATTATCATTTTCCTTTTTGTTTGCAAAACTTATACTTTCAAAGGACATTTTTTTCAATTTTTTCGTATTTTTGAATTTTATAAAGAAACAAACTAGACACTTAGACTCTCACATCCCCACACTTGAAAGACACATTGTCCTCAATGTGAAGAAAAACACAACTAAAAATAATAAAAATGCAAAAATAAACAGGGAGCGACTTAGCTGGTTATGTAAATGCTCTGAATGTATCCAGCTTCGTTCTTTCTCATGTGCACCGTATAGCATTTTGATCACGGTTGCACACACTGCTGGGCTGCTCTATAAAATCAGGATCAACTCCGTCCGAATGGAGATTGAGTACTGACGGAATGATGTATACCTGCAAAACAAACTCACACAATACCCGCAACATCAAACTGACTCAAAAGACTGTCTCAAATTAAAAAGAAAATACTCAACTGACTCACTAAGACTCTGGATAGAAGGCAGGAACACGTACTCGATGCGTGGAAAACACATAGACATGAAAGCCACAGCAAGGTAGATCATCGGTCATGAACGGTTTTAAGTTTCCCATGGTAATGGATTGAATGATATGAATGGAAGTGATGGATGATGGTGAATTGTGGGTGATAATGGATGATGGATGATGTGTTTATGATGTGGTGATGATAGTGGTGGGAGTGGTGGTAGATGCGGGTGAGGGGTACCATGGGAAAACAAGGAAGAAAGGCAAATCCAGGAATGCCCCGCGTACCGCTAAGAACAGGCGGCCACTTCTCGCGTACCGCGAGGGAGTGGCATTTAAGCCGGCCTTATACTGGATCTCTCGCGTACCGCGAGAAACCTCAGAAAACACCTCGCGTACCGCGAGGGACCCCTAGTGATAGAGAGTTAAGGGGTTTTTTATACTTAGAAAATTTTTCACCCCTTAACTTCTTTTCACCCAAATTCAATAAAAACATATTCCAAGCATAAAAACCAATGTAAAAATACCTGGAACTTCATTCCTGATGATTTTCCTCACCGAATCAATCACGAATCTTTGCAAAACACGACACAAATAAAACACACACACACATCGAAAAACACAGAAAATGACACGGACTTAAACCAAGGAATGCATACAAACTCTACATCCCGGGCACTTGCCCGAGACTCAAGCAAGCCTATCAGGAGGCTTCTCCTTGATCCTAACCGGAACCGCCTTCATCCTACGCGGTCTCCCGGTCCTCCACAAACCTACCAACCAAATAAACACCACATATCTCTTGTAACTAACACACAGGTCCTTCCACCACAACTTATACCTACCTGGTCCGAAAATGACACTGTTTAAATAACCAAGCAGTTCATCACCCTTAAACTTCCCCACACTTGGGGTTAGCACTACCCTAAAATCAGATGAATCTGTCAAAGTACGGGTTCTATTTCGGGGTGGCCTAGACCTAGGGCAACTGGAACTAGGGGCTGGCCTAACAATCCTCCCCTCAGAACAACGAATAGGTGGAGGTTCAGGGATAGGATTTCCTATGGATGTGACCTTTAAACCTTTACTAGGATCATCAGGATCCTCTACACTCTCCACCAACTTCCCCACACTTGGGGTTTTGCCTATGATCTCATCTAACTCTGCCATTATCTCCAGCAGATCATCAGGCACATCTTTGCCATATTCATCTGGCTCATCTAACAACTTCTCCAACTCTACCGCCCAATCAGATGGTTCTCCTAAATCAGGGGCGGGTTCACCAACTTCTATCTCTAGATCAGAGCCTCGATGAGAGTCCATAGATGTATCAATCATGCACATGGAGTGGCTCTGCTCACCAACCCCCTTCATGGACTTTGTAGCATCAAAGGTGACCGACTCATCCCCCACACGAAGTGCGAGCTTTCCGTCAAAGACATCGATCAATGCCTTAGCGGTGCGCAGGAACGGGCGCCCTAGAATGAGTGGGACTCTGTCATCCACATCCATATCTAGGATGACAAAATCCATGTGGAAGACAAATTTGCCTACTTTTGCTAAAAGATTCTCCACAATTCCCCGTGGATACTTGACTGAGTGGTCAGCCAAGGATATGCTCATGCGTGTAGGCTGCGGTTCACCTAGGTCTAGCTGTTTATAGACAGAATATGGCATCAGATTGAAGCTAGCACCTAAGTCAGCCAACGCGTGGTTTAAGGGCAAACCGCCAAGCAGACACGGGATCGTGAAACGACCCGAATCTGCCAGTTTCTCTGGCAGTTTGTTCTGAACCACCACAGAACACTGCTCACTAAGTGAGACTTCAGAGATCCACTCTAGCTTCTTCTTGTTGGAAAGAAGATCTTTTAGGAATTTTCCATATTTCGGCACGTGCTGGAGGACCTATATAAATGGAAGATTGACCTTGAGCTGTCTAAAGATATTCAAGAAGTGGCCATTTTGTAAGGACCAAAAATATAATAGGCTAACGCATCAAAGAATCACCGAGTTGTTCAGAAGTTCGAAAGGCGAAGATTGGAAGAAGCAAGAAAAAGTCCAGCAGCATACTTCATGCAGCAGCATACTTCGTCCAGTAGCATACTTCGTCCAGCATCATACTTCATGCAGCAGCATACTTCGTCCAGCAGCATACTTCATGCAGCAACATACTTCATGCAGCAGCATACTTCATCCAGCAGCATACTTTATGCAGCAGCATTCTTCATCCAGTAGCATACTTCAGAGCCAGCAGCATACTTGAAGTATGCGGTTCCCGGCAGCATACTTGAAATATGCGGCCGCATACTTGAAGTATGCGGTCCCGACAGCATACTTGAAGTATGCGGCTGCATACTTGAAGTATGCGGTCCAGGCCCAGGCCCACCGAATAATTTTGTCTTGGTTATAAATAGCTTATCTTGTAACAGTATTCAGGTTAGACAAGTTGGACGACTGAGACAGTCAGAGAGAGGAAGAGTTAGACGAGTTGTTTAGCGATATTTTGTATTGTTTTCAGTGGTTTATCAATATACAAATCGTTTGACAATCAATTGAGTCTCGTCCTTACTGTTTGTACCTACAAGTCACGTGTCAAGTTTGTTTCCGCCAGGTTCAACACGTCTTTGAATCCGTTGATTGAAGATCCTCAGGAATCCGGACCTTACAATTGGTATCAGAGCCTTAACGCTCATTTGGTGAAGCTTGCAACGGATTTCTTTGACTCGTGAGGTATCAAAGTTACTGATTTTTCTTTTATTTGAACTAACTTGTGTTTGGAAGAGTTTCTGGACAGATTGACAGGTATTGGACCTTGTTTCTGTCACGTTTGTTGAAGTTTACGGTTGATTAGTTTATTTTTTGGCTTGAAAATCAAAGTTTTCAGTCAATTTCTTCATCTGGAAGTTTGCGGTTACTCAAGTTTGCGGTCACTCAAGTTTGCGGTATTTGAAGTATACGGTATTCGAAGTTTGCGGTATTGAAGTATACAGTCTTGAAGTATACGGTCTTGAAAGTTTGCGGTATTGAAGTATACGGTCTTGAAAGTTTAGGGTTTTCAAAGTTTGCGGTTTTTCAAAGTTTACGGTTTTGGAAGTTTGCAGTTTTGATAGTTCGTGATTTTTCAAGTTTGCGATTTTTCAAAGTACTTGTCATCGGGTGCGAATACTTTTTGTTAGTGAACTTACGACATGGGAGAAAGTAGAAAGGATATACTGAAGCAAAAGTTTAATATGTTCAATCATGTTCCGGGTGAAAATTTGGAAGCTCAAATCAATAGATTCACGCAATTGATGACGGAGATGAAGAGTGCTGAAATAGAGTTGATAAAGGGAGAAATCAATAAAAGGCTACTCAACTCTTTACCAATAACATGGAACTTCAATTGCACCACCACCAAAAGAACCAAGGATATGTATCAGACATCCTTGAGTGAGCTGATCTGTATTCTGTACTCTTATGATATGGATGATAAACAGTGTCACCTTAATCAAATCAGTTCAACGGATGTTTCTGAAATTGTTGAAGCTAGTACATCTACTTCATGTGAATCAAAGGCACTTGTGAGACAGTAGGACATGAGTGATAAAGTTCAAGATTTGGAAGTGAAACAACATCATGCCTTCGTGGTTGATGTCACCGACACTGAGGAAACCAAAGATCTTTGCTCTGCTATTTGTATTGAGAAAGTCAATTGTTACAAACATGATAACGATATATTAAATCAAGAAATAACAAAACTTAGATATTCCAATTCAGAACACAAACGATTAGAAAAGGTTTTCAAAGATACAATTTAAGCAAGTAAAAGTGATTTTTCAAAACTTGAAATGGACTTTAGCAATAAGGAATGTCTTTATCGTGATGCTTTAAAAAGAATAGACGACCTTAGTTTAAAGTTAAATGACGCTGTGACTCAATTGGCAAATACTAAACTAACAATCGAGAAAATTGACCACTGTCGATCTGTAGTTTATGACATGATAGATTCTCAAGTCAGAAAGAAAGGGAATCCAGGAATTGGTTATCATGCAGTTGAACATCCTTTCAATGGCAATTTCACTTCTATGCCAAGTGTTCAACATGAATATGTTGAGTTGGAATATGGTATAGGCCGTAAACTAGATCCCACGATAGAACATGTGAACGTTACTAACCCGTCTAAGTCTTGTGCAGCAACAAGATTAGTAGAAGGCATAGTGGAGGATTGTGGGAGTGATGATGATGAGGAGGATGGTCGCGTTTTTGAGTCTAAGTCTGCGTCATTTAAAAACAAATTGTCTTGTTTTCAAAATGGTACTCTTTCAAAAGGGGATAAGTTGAAAGGGAGTATGACATCTACATTTGTTAAAAGTGGTACTTTAGAAAGGGAAGAAAAACAAATTGCCAACGGTAAAAATCATCAGTTTGTCAAAAATAAAAACCCTTAATAGAGAAAGTAGGAAACCATCAACAAGTCAGTCAAATTCTAAACAATTGCCTCAACGGTTTACCAAAAATGAATTTTATTCAACATTTGATAATCATCATCATGTTTTTGAACAAAATGTTAAAAATTCTGATAGGAATTGTTTTAGATCGAATCGCAGAAATTGTGATAGATATGATGACCAAGTGTTTGATAGAAGGTTTTCTAGGAGCTGTGAAAATGCATGTTACTTCACAGGTTCTCCTCAACGGTCATCATCATGGTTCGACAGATCGGGATATGCTCCTTATGCTAGGAAACGGACATGCTACACTTGTGGCAAAGCTTGTCACATTGCAAGAAATTGCATACATCGTCTTTATGAGCCCTATTATTTGCAAAATCAGAGGGCCACACCAAGGGAAAAGTATTATTCTAAGCCAATGAAGGTTGAAAAACCTAAGGCAATGAAGAATAAGCATCCCAAAGTTAAGCCTTCTCATGGTGATTGGAATGCGGCTAAGAACAAACAAAAGGTTTTTCGTGAAAACAAGCAATGTAAAAAACCTAAACAGGAAGAGAAACCTAAAGTTAGTACTCCTCAAGTAACTAAAAAGTTTGTTAAACCTACACCAATTTGGAAAACTAAATCAAAAGCAGTTGAATCACCAGTGTTAGAGAACGATAAGGATATGTGCTTACAGGAAGTATCTTACATTGATGCTTTGAGCGTACCTAGGACCACTATGGCTTGGGTACCTATGTCTAACTAACTTGCTTGAATCATGCAGAAACAACCAAGGAGGACTGTCAACAACCTATGGTACGTTGATAGTGGTTGTTCCAGGTACATAATGCGGGACATCTCTCTACTACATGATATCAAACACTTTGATGGAGGGTATGTTTCCTTTGCATGAGATAAATGAGGTAAGATCAGCATGAAAGGTACGGTCACTAATGGTACTCTTTGCTTTGAGGATGACATTTATGTTTAAGATGTTTTTTACAAAATCCTTTGATCTGACCAGATTCATTTTTCTGGTTTAGTGTTTCAAAAAGTTCTGTTTCGATTAACGAGTCACAAGCTCGGTCACCAAAAATATTTTTTTGTTTATTTTGTCTTTCTTAGGATATAATTTTGTTTTGTTTATTAGTTGTACAAAAGCAAAAGTTTTGGGGGAGAAAATTCAGAAAAAAAAATTACCAAAAAGATTTTATCTTTGAGTCTTTCTATTTTTATGTCCAGAAAAATACAAAAAGATTTCATGTTTATGTCTTATTTTATTACTATGAAAATTGAGAACTCTGTCAAATGGAAAATGATAGTACATCATTTTAGAGGTTGGATCATCATATGTAAGGCCTATAGTTGAAAAGATTAGGATCTTAGGGTGATATGTTGATAGGCTCTGCTAAAACTGGAAAGACATCATGATAGTGTTTCACTTAAACATAAAGGTCATTGTCGAAGTGGGGAATAATTATTTCCTGTTAATAATCAAGCACTTAAACATAAAGATTGGTGAACTGTGGATGAACATAATATATCTGGATTGCACAAACCGAGACCCTTCACAAAGGGGTTGCGAGCTGACTTGATACAAGTCTATACATATATATATATATATATATATATATATATATAGATAAAAGATATGTGTTGACATGCAATAGGTGAAAAGACACTCAATGATAGTGCAAAGCTACTCTGCAAAGCAGAATTTTGAGCAAAAAGACACGCAATGTTAATGTCGTGCTATAGGAAAATTTCAAAAAGATATGTCTAAAGATGTACATATAAGTATACTTGTAAATATTTTTCTGTTTGGGAATGTGTGACTGGGAAGGAATCTCTTATCAAGGCATGTAAGTCCATTGTGCTATGTTTTTGATCACATTTGTGAGAGATCTCCTGAACAGTTCATAGACCCGTGCTAGTTATACTCTTTTAGTTATTACTTAGGTTCTCAAAAGATCATGAGGAAGGGAAGGTTTATCCGATAAGTTGTGGGGTCCATTCAGTTCATCAAAAACTCATCTAATTCATATTAAAATAATTATAGGTTTCTGAGATATGAGTGTGGGACCCACTTAGTCATGAATAATTATTACCCAGAAAACATGATAAACTTATTCACTGCTTGCTTGTCAATTAAGGTATAAAGGCTTGAGTTTGGAAGGATACTGTATATTGGCAATCACCGAGACCTATCTAAGAAAATGAACGGCTAATAAGTATGCCTTGGTCTGCACTAGAATGATATGATCCCATAACAGAGTTTCTCTAAAAAATAATGTGTTTCTGTAAGTGTCGCATGTTGTCAAAAGAACAAAAAGATTTTGTGTTTTTAACTTAACTTAGTTTAAGTCATTTTATTTTTATCTTACTTTTGTGTTTATTCTATTTTTCATCAAAAATTGACCGTTCTTGTTTGATTCAATAATCATGAAAAAGAGGTTTTATAAAATGGAGGAAAGTTTCAAAGTTTTTATAAGTTTGAGCATAATTGCATTTTGCACATACTTGTATTTAAGTGAACTTTCAGGAGCAACAAGCTAACATTCCTTATTCAAGGGATGATGAAGAACATATCAACATTGTTGCACCAAGTGTCATTACTGCCGAAAAGCACGATATTTTCAAGAAGAAAATGAAGAAGAAGATGTTGACTCTTCTGAAAACCGAATGTGACAGAGAGAAAGTACAGATCAACAAACATCATAAAGAGATATTGCAAAAGAGAAAGGATATTGGGAATCCTCCTCATAACAACTATTCTCAACATAATGATGATTTTTATGATGCTGATTATGATCTTTGGGCAGATCAAACTCCAAAGAAAAGAACGAAAGCAATTGAACAAAACAACAGCCCCAACAACCGCAAAGTCGTTCGTGAAGGTTTTGGGAATGGCTCTAGCAAAGAAGTTATTGCAAGAGGTGGTGATCATTCAGTCGTTTTTGAAATATTAAGACTGCTTTGAGTGCATCAGCCTAGGGGGAGATTGTAAGGACCAAAAATATAATAGGCTGACGCATCAAAGAATCACCGAGTTGTTCAGAAGTCCGAAAGGCGAAGATTGGAAGACGCAAGAAAGAGTCTAGCAGCATACTTCATGCAGCAGCATACTTCGTCCAGCAGCATACTTCATCCAGCAGCATACTTCATGCAATAGCATACTTCGTCCAGCAGCATACTTCATCCAGCAGCATACTTGATGCAGCATCATACTTCATCCAGCAGCATACTTTAAAGCCAGCAACATACTTCAAAGCCAGCAGCATACTTGAAGTATGCGGTTCCCGGCAGCATACTTGAAGTATGCGGTCCAGGCCCACCGAATACTTTTGTCTTGGTTATAAATAGCTTATCTTATAACAGTATTCAGGTTAAACAAGTTGGACGACTGAGGCAGTCAGAGAGAGGAAGAGTTAGACGAGTTGTTTAGCGATATTTTTTATTATTTTCAGTGGTTTATCAATATACAAATCGTTTGACACGTGTCGAGTTTGTTTCCGCCAGGTTCAACACGTCGTTGAATCCATTGATTGAAGATCCTCAGGAATCCGGACCTTACACGTATTCCCTAGAATACTTATGAGGCAGCAAGCGAGCTGGGTAAGGAACACAGCTCGGGTCAATCTCGGGGGTCTTAATCTCCACCCCCTTCTTCTTCTCCTCTGCCTTCTCGGCAGTCTTCTCCAAAACTATCTACTCATCCACCGGCTCTTCTTCTTCTACCGGTGGGCTCTACTTCTCTTCTACTCCTAGTCGACACAGCATTCACTGAGGTTCCTGGTCCCGTTACTTCAGCTGACTCAGGCTCCTCTAACATCCTAGCATCGATCTCGGCAAATCGGGCTCTCCAATCTATCTTGTTCACCTCTGCAACCGACGGGATGTGGTAATCAGTGCTGTGGGAGGCTTCCTCCTCTACTTCATCCTCCTTTATATTACTCCTGATCGACACGGCCATCACTGAAGCGTTAAAACTCTTATAGGCCGTGGATGCTTCACCCTGTTTCTCCTTCAAACTCTCAGCGATGTCCTCTACCGTGCGCTGCAGATCCTGAAATGCTGACTGCTGATTCTTCAATAGAGTGTCATGGGCATCCGGTCTTTGCCGAGTATCCCTGTCCTGCTGGACTAAATGGGCAAGCATCTGTGTCTGATTCTCAATCATCTCTTCTATCCTCTTCGTGCTGACACTGCTTCCCCCATTCATCCCTGCTTCTCCTCCTCCTTGCTGATGCGGGCGACCATTAAACCCAGGTGGGTTGTTTCCAAATCTCCATCCCGAGCCATAAGAATTATTGTAGTTGTTGTAC
Organism: Smallanthus sonchifolius; assembly: GCA_023525975.1. Taxonomy (NCBI): domain Eukaryota; kingdom Viridiplantae; phylum Streptophyta; class Magnoliopsida; order Asterales; family Asteraceae; genus Smallanthus; species Smallanthus sonchifolius. The sequence continues at coordinate 10,788,950 of CM042028.1, read as the reverse complement.
CCTCGGTTCTGGTTGTGGTTTCCAGCAAAACTCACCTACTCCTGATGATTGACGGGGAAATCTCTGGTGTCGTGGCCTCCCCTGCACACACACCGTTGAGCACTGAGCTTCAGCTCCTTGATCTCATTAGCTATAGCTGCGAGTGCAGCAGCCATGCTAGTATCAGGATTGACCTGATGCACACCTCTAGGAGAAGAGGCAGGTGCCCTAGCACTAGGAACAGAAGTCCTAGTAGATGACTGCTGTTGTTCCGCCAAAGCGAAGCTCTCGAACATCTCTTCACACTCAGCTGGCTCTAGCTTATCCATGATATGGCCTCCCGCAGCTGTGTTGAACATTTGCTGCTTCTCGAAGGTGAAACCATTGTAGAACTTCTCCACAATCGCCCAGTCAGACAGACCATGCTGGGGACATCGGCTCAACAGCGCGTTGAGCCGCTCTCAGGCCAAATGATAAGGCTCGTCAGGGTCCATCCGAAAGGAGTGGATTTGGTCCCTAAGGCGAGCGGCCCTAGAAGGTGGATAGTACTTTTTCAGAAACTTGGCTTGCAAGTCCTCCCATGTGGTGATAGAATTGTTGGGGAGGGTGTCAAGCCAAGTAGAAGCACGCCCATAGAGCGAGAATGGAAAGAGACGCAAGTAGATTGCGTCCTTAGATACACCTGTGATATTGAAGGTATCACATATGTGCACGAAGTGGGACAGATGTCCGGGTGCATCCTCATCCTCGAGGCCATGGTACTGAGTAGAATGAGTGATCGTACTCATGACATGTGATGGGACCTGCCAAGTATTGGCATTAGGGATAGCGGGGCGGGCGATCGAAGATCTCGCCCTGAGGACCCCATCACTGGCTCTTTGGTGCACGGTACGCCTCACTGGTGGGTTAGCGTCGCCCATGTTAGGAAAAGGAATTGGGCTTTCTTGTATTCATTTCGCAAAGCCCGAATTACCACCCGAACTCCGAGAGAAGATTTTCAAAGCAACTAGTGATGTAAGAAAACGATGGCGCAAGTAAGAACAACTGCCACCATTCTACAGCTTGTCAAAAAGTGCCACCAAAAGAAGAGCCAAAAGATACGACAAAAGTGTAAAGTGGAGCCACAATGGAAAGTGTACCAAGGATCAAACTCATTCCCAGCATGAGTATACGCATCTTATCAAAGTAGGAGCTGTTAGGCTACATGCCGAAAGATCCATACGGAAAGGCAGTAATGTGTACTACGTAGCGAGGAAAGAGTTGAGAATGATAAGAGATCTTGGTCTTGGCAATCTGACCATAAACGAGCCCGTAGATTATTTATACCCTCATGATCTGAGTACTGTAGAGGGACCTGCTAGTATTTTCTATTTTAAGCCATGAAGCCGTAGCTGTGTGTTTCACGATATCTGCAGCCCTTCAAACCCTTTAAACCCCTAAAAATCTAAAAAGATTTTCATTTTCACCCTTTGTTTTGATTTTAGCCACATTACAACCCTTTTAAAGTCCTCTTGATTCATGTATACTACTTAGTTAGTTGGTGGATACTTGATCTGCATACAAGCTTATGACCATTGCATATTTCGATTCGAACTTGAGTGTTCCACTTAAACTATATTATCCATACATATATAACCCTAGAGTTGAGTGAACATTGTGAGGAGTGAAAGTTTATGCATAATTGAAGCTCTAGTAGGCTTGTCATGGATCCCATCATAGAAAAACACAAAAATAGAATAAGCAACTCAAGAGTTATCTAGGAGTTTCCATCTACTTGGGGCTCCATTACCCTTTGTAAAGTTTTTAGTTATGGGTCTGATCATGCATGAGTTTGCTTGAGGACAAGCAAAGTCTAAGTGTGGGGTATTATGATATGTCCTAAATTATACATGTTGTGCATGCATAATAATCCCCATATTATGGTATTAATCAAACAAAAGCCTTGCAAATGATACTTAATGCGTTAATATTTCATAATTGCAGGTTATTCGGTGCCCCAAGATAAACAGAGCAAAAACCAGCTTAAAACATGAAGAAATCAAGCTTTTGGAGGACCAAACCCGAGCATTGACCCCCAAGAAGTCAAAATTGGTCAACATAAGTCAAACCAGCAGCTAAAAGACAAAACTAGGAAGCAAATAGGGGATGCACGGCCGTGCATCCCATTGCACGGTCGTGCAAAGCCTATCTTGCTCTCTAAGGGTCTAGTACACTGTCCCGTGTACCCTGTTTGATTCCCGAGGTGTTTGCACGCCCGTGCATTGCTCATTTTGAGGCCTATAAATAGATGGCTTGGGTTCTTCATTCCACACACCAAAATACACCAATCCATACCGCAAGATAGAGAGAATAGTTCATTTCTAGTAGTATTAGAGTAGTAGTACTGAGTAGAGGGGCTCTTCCTCCTTGTTCCACAATAGGGGAGCCCACGAAACTCAGCGTTACGCTAGCTAGTATGGCCATTCGTGGCTAAGCTTCTTGTGTTGCTAGGGTGAAGATGATGTTTGATACATGTTAATGTTTGACGTATTAATCTAGTGGTATGTTTATGTCTTTAATTATTCGTCCTTAAATTGGTGGGCTTTTATTATTGTCTAAATCCGTCTTTATATTTGTGAGTGTTCTTGATTTAAAAGCGTAAGATCGTAAAACCTTTTTAATCAAACTTCTTTTGAAACTTGTACGTCTTTATACAAGCAGATATTGATAAGCCAAGCTTGGTCAACAATATTAAGGTCGTACGTCTTTATACGAACTTATTATGTGACCAAGAATTGGTGAACTCATGTTGGGAACGGTACGTCTTTATACTTGGTCCCATTGTTACACCGCCTCCCGGTGAGCAAAATATAATCACCTATTTAACCTTAATACAACGCATTTACGTTCGATGTCTTAAACCAACCCGGAGATGACCATTCGAAGGGTTGAGGGTAACTGTTGTCCTTAACGGGAGGCACTACCATTTTAATTTAAAGATTTTAATTCGAGAATCAAATGTCGTGAGGACGAGGCTCTAGCGGTGACCCGGGTCACAAGTTTGTAGTAGTCATATCACTGGATTAGTCAACTTAACATTATCACGTACCAAGCGGATTCGAAGCCCGAAGCAATACTCTTCGTGACCTGATCATTTCCGAGATATTTATTTTCTTGTTGTTTACTATTCTGCTATTTACATTCTTGTTACACACATCACGCACGTTTTTACTTTTCTGTTATTTACTTTACCGTTATTTAATTTTCTGTCATTTACTATTCTGCTTCACAAGCACACAAAACCCACTCACTAATTGATCCGGCTAAACGATAACAAAAGTTGAGTACTGGAACTCGACTGTGTCCATTGGTTCGATACTTGGTTCTTAACTAAACTATATTATGCTGCGATAGGTACACTTGCCTATTGTGTGTGTTTTTAAGTTAAAGTAATTATCATTTTATAAATTTAAAACCTGATCTCGTAAAACCATAGTAAAATTATATTTATATATTTTCATATACTAAAAACGACACATCAGTGGGGAACACTGACTTCATCTTAATTCTTTCCAGAACATGATAAACATTCACTAGTTGTATGTTGAAAGAATGGTGCATGGGTTTCAGAGGACAGGCATACCAACAGTCGTTCGTAGGCCGTGGACGCACATATGCAATAAAAAGGGATATGTGATAAGTTTTGTCGGTATGATTCCACAATATCAGGTTTGCATGTTCTATGTCATTGATTTGAATTTTGAATCGTTTGCTCCAAAGCTTTTTTACGTATATATGTTTCCTTGTACATAGTCTTATAAGTCCTTATCTCAAAAACCTAGCTCGAAAATTGATTCATTTTGGTCATTGGTTCGAATTTTATTTCATTTTATACCTAGCGACTGTTGGGCTGACTGTTTAGTATCGACACTCCCATTTTTTACTAAGTATATAAAGGTTAAAAGGGGAGAAAATCTTTCATACTTTGGAACCCTAGCTTTTACCATTTGCTTCGGCGATCAGACCTTCAGTCATTTTTCTGCCATTTCTCTCCATTTCATACTTGATTATGTACATTCTGCTTCCTGAAAAGGTATTCTTACTAATCTAGACTTATTTATTAACATCTTTTAGACTATTTGAGCTTGAATACATCATCTAATGAGGTAGCTTTATATATTTTGTTATGTTCTCATATGGATTGACTGTTGAGCTTCTTGAGCCGACTGTTTTGACAAAGAAGATGACTAGTATCGGCTCGAGGATTGCCGACTCTCTCTAATCTCCCTGATCATTGGTACTTGAACACAAGTTCAAAAATCGCTCCCGACTGTTGGGTCGATTCTTCCGAACACATAGTAAACAAACTATCGACCGTTGCTTATTGCCAGCCGACTGTCATAATTGTTTTCAACCGACTCTCTCATATTCAAGGAAAACTGTTATTCCTGACTCAGCCGAATCTGAATAGTTGATAAACTTACTCAGTCGACTCTTGTATGATCAGCTGTCGATACATAAAAAATGAGTCGACTATCTTCTCTGGCCGACTGTCGACGACCAATTCTCTTTGATATCTCCATTTTCAAATTTTAATCAAACTTAACTATAATTCTTATTAATTCACTTTTATTACATGCACAGATTATGGCTGCGAAGGAACTAGCAAGTGACCATCGACACAATATCGCAATCTTTTTTCCCAAACCCATTCCCAAAGAATTCACAAAGGTCACGGAATGGGTATTACAAAGCCGGATCTCCTACGCCATCACTTGGAATGAATCAGTCTACAAGGATCTCGTAACAAAATTCTGGGATAATGCTGAAGCTTCTATACATTCAATTACAGGTGATCGTCTAATCAGAACCTCCGTTTACGGTCAGAAAATAGGCATCTATGAAAGTACTGTTCGGGAGGCATTAAAGCTTCAAGATAACTCTCTCGATCCCTACCTTATGGACAAGAAAGAGGTTGAAAGACGGTTCATTGAGGAACTCGGGTATGAGGAGCAATTTAGAAAAGGTGAAATCTTAAAGAGAGGTCTGTCTACAGAATGGAAGGCTATCATGTACATCTTTATTCACTCAATGTCACATAAAAGGGGAGGATACGATGCCATAGGAATGAAATGGGGTGGAGTGATGGTGAAATTATGCAACAATGAAACTTGCAATATTTCTGGTCTTATCTTTGACTATATGTACAATAATGTCACCAAGAGTAAGTGGCTGTTATACACTCGCTTTGTTCAAATGATTTTGAATCTCATCTTCAAGAAATCTACTCCAAAAGGAATTCCAATGAAGTTTTCAAAACTTGATTCTCGCTACTTTACTGATCTCCTAAGAAATCATGAGAGTTTCTCTGGGAAGGAGACTCCATTATTCAAGAAAATGGCTGAGAAAGAAATCATTCCTACAATTCAAAGCTCATCTGAAGAAAGCTATAACACCATGAAGAGAAGAATTGAAGGAACCAGTAATCTCACAAAAAGGAAGAAGGAGTCCAAGAAAGAAGCTGCTAAAAGAAAAGGAAAAGGAAAAGGAAAGGCTGTTAAGGAATCTATTGAAAAGAAAAGGAGAACTGAAGCACCAACTCAAGGAGAGGGCCTAATGAGGTCAGCAAGACTAGCTTATCGAAGAGAACAAGAAAGAACCCGTCAAGACGATTCTATCACCCATCTGCTTACTGATGAAGTTATTGAAGCAGATTTCTTAGCAAGTTTGACTCTAGCTGCACTAAGGCATCCTCCGCCTATGCAAATAGAAGGAACTTCAGGAACACACCTCCCACCAACAAAGAAACTAGCTCTCCCTCCTCCAGTGGATTCTAAACAATCAAACCTTGTTGTTAAAATTGGCAAGGTGAAATCAGGAAAGGATACTCCTCATCCTCATTCTCCTCATCAAAAGAAACAGATTGAGTTAGAGTATCTCAAAGTTGAAATCCAATCGCTGAGAAAATCCAACGAGAATCAGAAAAAGGAGATCTCAAGATTGAAAATTCGGTGGAACAAGCAAAACAGGTGGAATGAGATACACAGGAAGAACATGAGGAGTGTTGCAGAGGGTTTTGGAACTATCAGGAAAGGGGCAGAAAAGATTCTGAATGAATTAAATCGATTAAGAGCAAAAGATAATGAGGAGCCATTAACCTTTGATAACGTCTTTGAAGCTGCAAGCATTGATGAAGAGGATGATTCTGAGAATGACGATGAAGGAGATAGTGAGCCCAAAGATTATGAGGAGGAGAGGCCAAGGAGCATTAAAAGAATCAGGAGTGCAACGGTTTCGGGGGAAATTGTTGGAACCTTAGAAACCTTTGTATTCCTGATATCTCTATAAGGGCTTGTTTGTATATTTTGTTATACTAGGTTTATGGGTCAAGAGTCGCTAGCGACTCTTGAGAGTCGCTATGTCGGTTATCGGCCGAGTGTCAACAATCGGCATTCTGTATGGTAACTCTTGTTATGTTCTCTATAAATAGCAACCCAAAAACCTAACTAATTAGCTCTGGCATTGTATGTCGTTACTATAGTCATTTCTTGAGCCGGTAGGAGGTTGTTGTTATTATCTTTGTAATTCCAGGTGCTTATCTTGTAATCGTTTTATAGTGGAAGTAATAGTATCAAGCTTTTGATGTTCTTATTTGTTATTGCGCTTCATCTTGTGTTTCTTATGATTATCAACAAATTAGCTTGTCTATAGCTATTTTGTTGTTGTTTCCTGTTTAGAATCATTCTAGCACAGGGACCCTATCGTCAGGACCTACAATGCCGATAGAACACATGAGGATCAAATAAATATTTTGATGAATATATGTTCTTCATTTAAACATTTACTCTTTTGTAATATTGGTTAGTATTGTAAATTTTCTTAGCTACTACAACGTAAAGATTAGTTAGCTACTCTATAGCTTAGCGATATATAATTCAATGTAACAGTAAACATTAATTGTAATAGTTGTTCCTTTCTAATATAATTGTCTTCCGATTATGAATATCAAGTGTTTTTTTGGTTCTTGATTCGATAAACAAATTGTTCTTGATTAATTAACTTGATATTAATCTTCTGTAGATTAGTTAATCAATGTAAAGAACATGTTCTTAGATTCACGATATAACATCGAAGGATTATATATGTATTCCATGAGCTACGTCTATCTCTTCGTAGTTCACCTACATTATGGTGTTACATCATTTATGCTACATATTTAGCTGTAAATCCGGTGTTTTATCAGCATACAAAACACCTTGAAAGTCATGACTTGCATTTCATACGAGATGCGGTGCTCGCACAGAGTATTAACGTTCAATGCGAAAGTTGTCATCTACACTGATTGACACTTCTCGGTCTAAGCTTTGCGTCGTTACGCTCGTTTATCTTGAAGCAGCATATCATAGCAGTTATTTTGAATAGGTATTTGTTATTTTGAGTTGCGATTGCATACCTCGTTATTCTTTTACTACAAGAATTTTTATCTAATACGACGGGCTATTACGACGAGGTGTCGTCGTAATAGGTTGCTCCGACCACATTTCGTCGGGAATGGTCTCGTCGGCGTAGCTCCGACGCTAAAGACTCTAAAAGTCGTCGGAAAAGCGTCGTCGGCATAGGTGGGCAATTACGACGACATGTCGTCGTTAAAAGGCTCGTCCCTAATTTTTTTCTCAATAAAAATAAATATAAATTAAAATTAAAAAAGACCTATTACGACGGCATGTCGTCGTAATAGGTGAACAAATAAATAAATAACTAATTTAAATAAAAAAAGCTTTCCCAACGACAAGTCGTCGTAATAGGTAAAAATAATAATTATATAATTAATTTAATTAGAAGGCATTAGAGACGTCATCGTAATAGGTCATTTTTTTTAAATATTATTAAATTTTCTAGAATATAAAACTGGAAATTAGAACCTAGAAACTGAAAACTGGAAATTTATACCAAATCATAAAAAACCTCAAAATATTGTCACAAATAGGGGTGTAAACGAGCCAAGCCGGCTCGCGAGCTACTCGTGATCGGCTCGCTAAAAGCTCGAATCGAGCCGAGCTTAAACGAGCTCGAGCCTGAAAATAAGCTTGTTTAATAAACGAGCCTGAGCCCGAGCTTCACTTATCGAGCTCGAGCCGGCTCGCGAGCCTAAACGAGCCTTTTATTTATATAACTTTTTTAATTATTATATTAAATATATGTTCATAAAATAATAACTAGTATATATAAAATTATGATAAAAATAACTAAAAAATATATATTATGTTATATATAAAAATTATAATAAAATTTTATAAAAATACTTATAAATATATATAAATTAATTAATAAATAAAAAACGAGCCAAGCCCGAACCGAGCTCGAGCTTGGAAAACTACCCATGAGCCGAGCTTTAGAAATAGAGCTCGAATCGAGCCGAGCTCGAGCTCACAACAAGTTAAACGAGCCCGAGCTTGAGCCTAGTCGAGCTAGGGCTCGGCTCGGCTCGTTTAGGTTTGTTGTTAGGTTTGTATTATTTGTATTTGTGACTCACAAATACAAATAATACAAACCTAACAACAAACTGTTATATTATTACAAACCATCAAGTTAATTGTCATAATAAACCGTTCAACTATCTTCATCTTCATTCTCCCCCTCACCTGACAAACTGCCTTGGTTGGATTTCCTAGCATCCATCTCATTTTGCATTTGTCTCACCGTTTCATTCAATTGGCGGATTTGTTCTTGCATTTTGTCGTATTGGGAGTTGGACACATACGAGACATCGGTGGGTAGATTTCTGACTTTTCTTCCAACCCCTCGGCTCCAACCACGCCTATCACTAAGGGCACATCGTAGAACCTCTTGCTCATCAACCTCTTGCCCTTCACCCACTTCTTGTTGCATCCGCGTCAACTCATCATGAATTTTAATCTGTAATAAACAATACAATAATATCAAAAAAACATAAATAATATCCATCTTTTAGCGGATTTGAGTCAAACGGGTCAAATGGTTTGTATTCGTATTACTAACATATGCAAACGGGTCAAATGGTTCGTGTTCGTATTACTAACATATATACACACATACACATATACAAACCTATATATGCATATATCTTTACATAAACCTATACATACATATACATATATATATTTATGCAAACATATAAATAATATCCATCTATTAGCGGATGTAAGGCCCCAAACTGGGCACCCTACGGTTGGTTCTCATAACTGGTTATTCTCTTTAAAATACTTGTGTGAATTATGAAACTACAGCGGAAGTATTTCTAAAACTTTAATTTTTATATAAGCTCGTTATCGTCATTAAGTTTACCTCACGAATGCATGCAACCAATCCGAGTAGCACCACTCCCAAGCCCATATACGCCGACTCCAAGCTCACCTGCAACACAATCTAACGTACACACAAAGTCAGCTACTATGAGTGAGTTCTAATAGTTTAGTTTAAACAATAGCCAACTCGTCTAGTTTAATATTTATTTCCACTCAAGACCCTCTGGTCTTTATAAAATATTATCATCAAATAGACGACCCTGTTATCCCACAATACCTCTAAAGGATTCACCACCCCAGATTCAGCCCACCATTTTAACTCAGTAAGTCTCTCCGACATGGATCGAGCTTACCACTATGATAACTCAGAATTTACCACACATATTAACCAAATACTGGTTATCTCCACCAACCTCTAAACACCGACTTACCAGTCCTAACCAAGACTCTCACAAGCCAACTTACACAACAGTTATAACACAATGTCCTCATCCCGACACATAGGTCAATCTGACTCTACACACCACATTAATATCGTTTACTCACCACATCAATAACATTTCATGCACAATAAGTATAACTCCTCACTTGGATGCAATTTAATACATATTTATGCATATAAACACATACCTCATCACTGCACCCTCGTCAGGGTTACCCTCGTCACACCCCGAGCTCATCATTAACCTGCTAAATATTGTCACCTTAGGTGACTTCCCGAAGGACTTCGTCCACCACAATCCCGTTCACTGTGTCATAAAGACAACAATGCAAACACAACACCCGCCGTGTCACAAGGACAACGACACAATACAATTCCCCCGCCGTGTCACAAGGACAATGACACAATACACACAACACACGTATAAAACACATAACATCATACTCTATTTACATGACTCATTAACTGCACCTGCACCCCACACATAGCACTAGGATAATGTATCCTACCCGTATTCATAAGCGTTTAGCTTATATCCCGACTCACCCCAGTTAACTCATAACACAATACACTACTAATATAGCAACACATATACAATTACTATGTCTCGTATTCTAAGCACATACCATGTACGTGCACACCCAACAACACCTCCTAGTCATACCCGTACGACATGTAAATACAATCCCGACTCACCCTTACCAGACCACTACACATCATGCCTCCCATAGTTCCATAACCGGCCCACATACTCTAGGTACAAGACCCGCACCCTTAGTCTCGTATTTAGATATTTAAATACATAGCTCATTAGTTTAAAACTAAAAACTCGTAATACGTTTAGTTCCACAAACACGTTTGCCCACACACTCTAAGGACCCCACGTAGACCCTTAGATAGTTATTATATAATTATCCCCCATACACTTCTAAATCACATCATGACTTGTGTCACGTTTAGTCAATAGAATATAATGCGTGAGTATGTACGATAGCCCCAAAACGTTTAAAAACATTAAAAGAGGGGAATTAGAAACTCACCGGTTACGCTGCAAACGTAATCCTTGCTCTGCACCCTGATTACTTGCTCAAACCCGGAACCTGTCCACGTACGATCCAAGGATCAGGTTACTTTCACAACATACGTCAAATATCGTAAAATAATAATTAAATCTCGACACTCGTCCCATCATCACAACATTCCTTCCCACAAGGCTCTCGTCTTACGGATTTACATAATTAATGATCCCGATTCGATTAGGACTCGTGTGATCGAACCGGGTTCTCATGCACGCTTTTACTCTGCCATTCAAAACCCTAATTTTGCCATGCAAACCCAAGCTTCACTAAACGCACGTACCCAAGTCGGGTTTTCCCCCATGCACACACGTAAATTGTGCCATGCATGACCTCGGGTCAGGTTAAACCCTAACCAGCCACGCATCTGCTACTCGTCTTCACTCGCACACCATCGTACCCTCGTCGTCCTCCATGTCTTCGCCTCCCGTCGGGTGCCGCCAATCGGTCCACACCGAGCACCCCCACCACAGTCCGGCTACCGCCATCTTCACCGTAGAACCACTATCAAGTGTCACCCGCCATGCACCATTGTCGCGTTCCGCCCTCGCTAAGCAAAACTCCAGCCGAGTTCCCTATCTTACCAGAACTATCACCATTGTCGTCTCCCACCGTTCACCATCAGAAGCACCACCACTCGGCAGCCGCTGGCCGCCACAGCACACCACCAGGCATCACCATTGGGCCACTGTCGCCGTAGCCCTGTACCCACGTCGTCCCTCCATCCTCGTCGCCTGTCCACGCCGAGCAACACTCTCGTCTCTCTCCGCCTCGCGCCATCATGCCTCCTCTGTAGCCGTCGCCACCGACTCACGCTACCACCATATCAACCGGCTATCACACTCACCGTGCCTCACCCTTGTCCTATTCTCCGATCATAAGAGAAAGAACCAACCCAAACCAAAACCCTAAACGAGTCCCCATGCAGAAATCGTGAACAAGACAGTAAACTAAGGACGAGGAGAGGATTACCTTACGCGAAGAAAGGTCCCCCCGGCTTGACGCCACCGTAGGACCACCGCGAATCACCGCCATCGTCCTCCTCTCTCTTGATCTCTTTCTACCGTCGCCAAAGCCCTAGCCGAATGACCTAGGGTTGTGTTTTAAGGTGGGTTAAATACCGCCTAGAAGTTCCGCTTCGGGTCCCTCCTAATACGTACAACGCGTTTCTTAACCGAACTTTTAAAATAACGACTAACTGGGTCCTCCAACTTTGAGAATCCGAGCTTTACGCGAAAGCTTTTCCGACCATTTTGTTTGCAAGGGATTCGGGTTATCCGTTAAACCGAACTAATAACTCATCAGTTTCCGGGATGTTACAGCGGATTTGAGTCAAACAGGTCAAACAGTTCATGTTCATATTACAAACATATGCAAACGGGTCAAACGGTTATTGTTCGTATTACTAACATATATACATACATACACATATACACATATACAAATACATACATAATGTCAATAAATAATTAAAATACAAACCTATATATGCATATATCTTTACACAAACCTATACATACATATACATATATAAAGGGATGATCAAATAAAAACTAGGTTTTGCCTAAGTAGCCTAAAATGGATTTTTAAAAACTCGATATCCGGATCATACGAACTCCGATTGAACTCATTCCAGCGGCATTAGAACCGGCTCGTCGAGCTTTGCTATCTTAGCTTTTAGAGTTTAGCTTTTGGGTTTTAGCAGTTAGGGTTTAGTTTTTTTTAGGTTTTTGCTTTAAGATTTAGCTTTAGGGTTTAGGTTTGTGGGTTTAGCTTTTATGATTTAGCTTTTAGGATTGTAAGGCCCCAAACCCGGGAGCCCTCACTTATTGGATTTACTCGTCAACACATAGCATTTAAGCATAAGACATTCATCACTTAGCAGCGGAAAACGATTTAAACTTTCAACATAACAGCGAAAGCATAACACGTCTAACATAACTTGTCAAATACATACTAAAACTTGTCTGATTCAACTAAAACATAAACATAATCGGATGCCAGACGCTGATCTTCGGGTAACTCATCTCGCCAAGCCAAGCATCCTCATCCATCCAAAGCCACCTACACTTAACTGATATATATACTAAAAATCAGCAACGCTGAGTGAGTTCTAATGTTTACTTTAAATTAATTATGCAAAAGATTTACTAATACATACATACTGCCCTTAAGGCAAAACTTTACATACTTTACTTTTCGAATCAGTTTAAAACATTCATGAGATAGCCATCAATTCCTTGTCACTGTTGGTACTGCCCTTGTGATCAATACCGCTTAACCGTTAATTCTTTTACTGCTGGTATTGTCCTCATGATCAGTACCTCTTAACCGTCAAATCCTTTTCACTACTGGTATTGTCCTCGTGATGAATACCGCTTAGCATGATGTTGTCCTCGTGTTCAACAACTGGTATTGTCATCATGATCAATACCGCTTAGCATGGTTTGGTCCTCGTGACCCATTGTGTAACATTTCTAATTTTCATGTTTTTCCTTTTGATTTATGTCGTACAATAAAAGACGATCCCAATTCAAATTTTACGATCATTGTTTCACGTTCAATAACAAGTACGCACGCGTTTATTATATTACAATATTAACTAAAACAATCTTACAAACTTCGAGGACCAAACGGGACTAAAACTCGAAACAACATCGAGACTAGAAAACTACAAGGACCATTCTTGTATTTACCCAAAACTGGTGCAAGCACGGTCGTGCTTGATAGAAGCACGGTCGCGCTTAAAGCCACGACCACGGTCGTGCTTATCATTAAGCACGGTCGCGCCCCTTTCACAGTTTGACTCTGCAAGGTCAAACCGACGCAAATCTTGTCCAAAAATAGATGGCAAACCTGTTTTAGAAATCGCGGGACTTGTAGAACAAGTTATTCGACGAATTGAGACTAAAACACGACCAAATACACGCCCAATCGTTCGATTTCTCGCAAACTTTTACCACACTTTCCTTTTTAAATCGAATCGGGTAATTATGACCAAATCAAACGAATCAAACCACATTAATAACTTTATACGACTCCTATAAACATCCCACAACTCTCAATACGTCTAAAACATCATCCCAAATCCTCTGTCGATCGAAAGGAAGCCGAAATCCCATTCTCGTAGCCGTCTGCACTTGTTGCCCGATCTAAACAGGTAAGTAATGGTCCAATAGATTCGTTTCTTCCTTCTAAACCAAAGCCCTAAATCAATTCAGTAGATTAATACACGATTAAACTGATTCGAATCTAAGTTTTTGAAAATAAATGGTTTTAATCAAACTACACATTAAACAGGTTATAAACCCAATTAATTGACCTAATTGGATTCGCAAACACCTAATCAATGAAACCCCTGCAAATACAACTGATTTTATTACAAGGATTCGGAGAATCGCTTCTGGAATGGACCAGACACGGTCGCGCCAGCCTATGAGCGCGGTCGTGCCTGACCAAGCACAGTCGTGCCCTGTAAGAGGCCCGGTCGTGTTTACCGAACAAACCAAGTCCTGACCTAGTCAAAACCCTAGGCGCGGTCGTGCCGGATACGGACGCGGTCGTGTCTCAGGACCAGACTCTTGTTTTGACTTCTGACCAACCACGGGCGCGTTACCGACCAACCGCAGTCGCGTACGTGCTGGGCGCGGTCGTGCCGTAAACGAGCACGGTCGTGCTCATCCCTTAACAGAATCTTTATTTTTATTTTTATTCTGTTAATTTAATAAATAAATTAAATTACAATTTAAATAATTATTTTTATAAACTAAATACTGGAATACCTTACACTTGTTCCAAACGAACATTAATTATTTAAACTTATACAAATAAATATATATAATATCCAAAATAAATAACATAGTTAATTATCATTTTTAAAACAAACCCTACACGTTTAAGAATGACAAATTCACTTCCGTCATTTAATAACGCAAATCAATAACGCATATACATTGTTCATTAGGTCGAACTTAACAATCTACAACACACCGTTGTTTTCCATTTTGCTTGTGCAATCACCACGCTACATAACACGTGAGTTTACATAACCCCTCTTTTACTTATTTTACAAACGTTTTGGGGTGGAACATGCGTTCTATTTACATGTTTTCAATTATACACATATACAGTTCCATCCTATGCATGTTTACAGTTTTGCGCTTTGTGCTTGAGTACATTTTGTAGACCAATTATTATGCTCTTCATGTACAATCATTAACTAACAGCCGACAGTGAACAGTGATAGATCTATTGAGTCTGACAAACCCACCCAGGTAGGGTGACTGTTACTGACAACACAAATTTTGAGTGCAAGTTACAAAGGTTTGATTGTATAGGTCACACGATGTTTTTCTCTCCATAAATGCCTTAATTGTCATGATTGTATTGAACTGTATGCACACCACACATGTTTTGCTATCACACGATTAAACCTATGTATTCTCACCAACTTTTTAGTTGACATTGTTTTAACCATGTTTCAGGTACTAATGCTTGAAGTGATCAAGTTATGCTACACATAGGATTTTGGACCTAGAATTCAATTTAATAAGTTTATTCTATGTAATTTTTCATTATTGTTTGGTGGATTGAATCTATGTTTTGTTGAACTTGTTTGATTGCAATGAAAACGATTATCAATTATTTAAACTTTAGTAAACCATGAGCAATGAACAGTCTGCACGCTTCACGCCCCGACGTTTCCGCCGTCGGTTGGGGTGTGACAGATTGGTATCAGAGCCTTGGTTATAGGGAATTAGGTTATTAGACACATTTGACCTAGACTATAACTTTAGGATACCCACTTATGCCATGCTTCATGATTTACATGCTATGTGCTACATGCTATATGATATATGCTACGTGTTTTATATGTAAATATAAATATTAAATAAACAATATCCCTACCCACATCCTAAGCCACATATCCTTCTTGCCTGCTTCCATGTTTATAAAATTTTCTCTTACACCCGTTAAGGTTTTTAGACTTTGTTTAATTGTTAAAGGACACGTGCAATCTGGAAGAGTGACACCTGTATTCTGGGTTTTCTGTCTAGGAAAGTATTTCATATAAATCCCAATCAACCGAGGGATCCGTATGCTTTCCTGGGAATTCCCGGGATGAGTGTTTACTTATAGGCTAAAGCACGTCTCCTTGATAATTATCTGAGTTTAAATTAACCTTAATATGTCATAGTACTCGAGTGATTTTGTCACTATTTGAGTACAATCCGAACTATGAATTATATATCTAATTATCCTTCTATTTAATCCAAGAAATTCTCACAACTCTTATTGTGTCTAAATCTGTAGAATGCCTCCCCGTCGTGACAACAGCAACAACAGCAATAACACTGACCTGGCTGCTCTACTCACACAGCTAGTAAACCAAATTACCCAAGCCAACAACAACAATAATGGCCATGCCAGTGGGAGTGCTGCTACTGGAGGTGGTGGTGGTGCCAACCCGCCACAATGCACCTTCAAACACTTCAACTCCTGCAATCCTCTCAAATTCTATGGAAACGAAGGAGCTACGGGTCTCCTTCAATGGTTTGAAAGCATTGAGAGCACTTTCCTCAATAGCGATTGTCCCGACAACCTCCGTACTCGTCATGCTACTAGTGTCTTCCAAAAAAGGGCGCTTACTTGGTGGAATGGTGAGAAAAGGACTAGGGGAGTGGATGTAGCAATGGCACTGCCGTGGGATGAGTTGAAGAGGATCATGACTGAGGAATTCTGTCCTCGAAATGAGATGAAAAAGCTGGAAGCGGAATTTTGGGATCTTGCTCAAGATAGTGGTGAAAGCTTAGCATACACCACCCGTTTTCACGAGCTGAGTCTACTTGTGCCACACATGGTTACACCTCTGTCTAGGTGTATTGAAAAGTACATTGGTGGTCTACCTAGACAAATTCAAGATACCGTGGTAGGAGGAAATCCTGCTACTCTGGAGGATGCTATCCGTTTGTCAGCCACACTAACTGACAATCATGTTAAAGCGGGTACACTTACAAGAAAGGGTGCCAAGAAAGTTTCTGACACAACAACACCTTCCGCTCATGTCAAAGAAGTCCAAACTGATCCATACCGCAACACTAGGAAGAGAAAGGTCAAGAACTGTGCTGTAGTTACTCCGGCTGCTCCAGTGAATCAAGTTACACCCATGGCTCAAACCCCAGCAAAGAAACCCTATGGGGGTAGCTATCCACTTTGCAACACCTGCAACTATCATCACCCTCCAAACATACCTTGTCGTCTTTGCAACCACTGCGGGAAACATGGCCACACAGCCAATATTTGTCGAGCCAAGGCACTTGCCAACCAAACCAACCCAGCAAATCAAGCCAATCAACAAGCAGCTAACCAAGCCATCCCAGCCATTGCAAATGGACGTGCTTGCTTCGAATGTGGCGACCCGAACCACTTCCGTAACCAGTGCCCAAGACTGGTCAATGTTAACCAAGGCGGAACTCGTGGGCGTGCTTTCAACATCAACGCCAATGAGGCTCAGGCCAACACTGATGTGGTTAACGGTATGTTCCTTATGAATAATCATTTTGCTTCTATACTATTTGATACCGGAGCCGATAAAAGTTTTGTGTCACTAGACTTCGAACTGTTACTTGCAAAAACCCGGTCTAAACTAGAGAAAACCGTTACCGTTGAGGTAGCCGATGGTAACACCGTTACAATTGACACCATTATTTATGATTGCTCACTAGAACTAAATAAACACACCTTCCCAATCAACCTCGTACCAATGCCATTAGGAAGTTTTGACGTTATCGTAGGTATGGATTGGTTGTCAAAGCACCACGCCGAAGTCATGTGCTTTGAAAAATGCATCCGTATACCACTCCCATCCGGTGAAACGTTGACGGTCTTTGGCGAGAAACCTTGCAAAGGACTCAAACTAATGTCATGCATTTCTGTCCAAAAGTATATACGAAAGAAGTGCATGGTTTTCCTAGCCCATGTTATCCAAAAAGAAGACAAGAAGAGGAGTGTACAAGACATCCCCATCGTTCGGGATTTTCCTGAAGTTTTTCCCGATGACTTACCAGGTCTTCCACCTGTTCGACAAGTGGAATTTCGCATCGATCTTGTACCTGGAGCAAACCCAGTGGCTAAAGCTCCATACCGGCTTGCACCTTCCGAGATGCAAGAACTTGCAAGCCAACTTCAAGAACTCGCCGACAAAGGTTTCATACGGCCGAGTCATTCACCGTGGGGTGCACCAGTCTTGTTTGTTAAAAAGAAGGATGGTTCATTCCGCATGTGTATTGACTATCGAGAACTCAACAAACTTACAATCAAAAACCGCTACCCTTTACCTAGGATTGACGATCTCTTCGATCAACTCCAAGGTTCTACCTACTTCTCGAAGATTGATCTTCGATCTGGTTATCATCAACTCCGTGTGCAAGAGGAGGATATTCCCAAGACTGCCTTCCGAACGAGATATGGTCACTACGAGTTCATGGTTATGCCTTTTGGGCTAACCAATGCACCTGCTGTTTTCATGGACCTCATGAATCGCATGTGCAAACCATATCTTGATAAATTTGTTATCGTGTTCATTGACGACATCTTGATCTATTCCAAGACTAAGGAAGATCATGAGCAACATCTTAGGTTGGTTTTGGATCTCTTGAAAACCGAACAGCTATACGCCAAGTTCTCCAAATGTGAATTTTGGCTAAAAGAAGTTCAATTTTTGGGTCACGTTGTCAATGAAAAGGGGATTCATGTGGACCCCGCCAAAATTGAAGCTGTTAAGTATTGGAAAGCTCCTAAAACCCCTACCGAAGTTCGTTCGTTTCTTGGGTTAGCGGGTTATTACCGAAGGTTTATTTCTAACTTCTCCAAGATCGCTGTTCCCCTCACTGCCTTAACCCAAAAAGGTAAACCTTATGAGTGGGGACCGAAACAAGAAGAAGCCTTTCAAATTCTCAAGCAAAAGTTGTGCAATGCTCCTATCCTCACCCTTCCTGAAGGTGAAGATGATCTAGTTGTTTACTGTGATGCTTCGAACCAAGGTCTTGGTTGCGTTCTCATGCAACGAGGCAAGGTGATCGCTTATGCATCGAGACAACTCAAAATCCATGAGAAGAATTATACGACGCATGATCTGGAATTGGGTGCTGTCGTATTTGCGTTGAAGATTTGGAGACATTATCTCTATGGGACGAAATGTGTGGTGTTCACCGACCACAAAAGCCTCCAGCATATCTTCAACCAAAAGGAACTCAACATGAGGCAACGACGTTGGGTTGAACTCCTCAACGATTACGATTGCGAGATTCGTTATCATCCCGGCAAGGCTAATGTTGTAGCCGATGCTCTAAGCCGCAAGGAACATGTCATGCTTCAAAGTGTCAAGATCCATTCCGATATTCAAGTTCGTATTCTAGAAGCTCAACATGTCTCGGTTACCGAGGGCAATATGCATGAAGAAATGTCTTGTGGTGCTGAACTCCAATTAGAAACTAAAACCAACGGTTTGCTTTATTTTCTAAATCGTATTTGGGTTCCCGATCGTGACGATCTCCGAGCATTCATCATGACCGAAGCACACAAGTCTCGATATTCTATTCATCCCGGTGCGGATAAAATGTACCAAAATCTTCGTCCACAATATTGGTGGCCCGACATGAAGAAAGACATTGCCTTGTTCGTAGCAAAATGTCTCACATGTTCTAAAGTCAAAGCTGAGCACCAACGTCCTTCTGGTTTACTTGAACAACCGGAAATCCC
This sequence comes from Smallanthus sonchifolius, assembly GCA_023525975.1. Classification (NCBI taxonomy): domain Eukaryota; kingdom Viridiplantae; phylum Streptophyta; class Magnoliopsida; order Asterales; family Asteraceae; genus Smallanthus; species Smallanthus sonchifolius. The sequence goes on along the minus strand of CM042028.1, from coordinate 10,769,430 downwards.
CGTGTGGAAATGGGAGAATCTAGCTATGGATTTCATCACTAAACTCCCCCGCACTTCAAGCGGTTATGATAGCATCTGGGTGATCATTGACCGTCTCACTAAGTCCGCACACTTCTTGCCTATCCGTGAAGACTATAAGGTTGAGAAATTGGCCCGAATTTACATTGACGAGATCGTAAGTCGTCACGGTGTTCCTTTGAACATAATCTCCGATAGAGATGCTCGTTTCACTTCTCGGTTTTGGCAATCTCTCCAAAAGGCACTTGGTACACGATTGGATTTGAGCACGGCCTACCATCCCCAAACTGATGGTCAGACCGAGCGAACAATTCAAACCCTGGAAGACATGCTGAGAGCCTGTGTCATCGACTTTGGTGGCAATTGGGATTCACATTTAACACTTATCGAATTTTCCTACAACAATAGTTACCACACCAGCATCGACATGGCTCCGTTTGAAGCTCTCTACGGTCGTAAGTGTCGTTCTCCCATCTGTTGGAACGAGATTGGTGAAGCACAAATCACCGGTCCCGAGTTAATTCAAGAAACCTCCGACAAGATTATCCAAATCCGTGACAACATTCGAGTTGCGAGGAGTCGGCAAAAGAGCTATGCCGACAAACGACGCAAACCCTTGGAATTCCAAGTCGGTGATCTTGTACTTCTAAAGGTGTCTCCTTGGAAGGGGGTGATCCGTTTTGGGAAGAAAGGCAAGCTAGCACCTCGCTATGTGGGTCCATTCAAGATCCTTGAAAGGATTGGGAAAGTGGCTTACAAGCTCGAGTTACCTCCATCACTTGGCAGCGTACATCCTACATTTCATGTGTCCAACCTCAAGAAGTGTCTTGCTGATGAAAACCTTCATATACCTCTTGACGATGTGCGCATTGATGAAACGATGCACTTCGTTGAAAAACCAGTCGAGGTTATGGATCGCGAGATAAAACAACTCAAGCGCAGCCGTATTCCTATTGTCAAGATCCGTTGGGAATCTAAACGAGGACCCGAGTTTACTTGGGAACGAGAAGACCAAATGAAGCTCAAGTACCCGCATCTCTTTACCGAATCAGTAGCCTCATCTAGTTGAATTTCGGGACGAAATTCCCTCAACATGGGGATACTGTAACATTTCTAATTTTCATGTTTTTCCTTTTGATTTATGTCGTACAATAAAAGACGATCCCAATTCCAATTTTACGATCATTGTTTCACGTTCAATAACAAGTACGCACGCGTTTATTATATTACAATATTAACTAAAACAATCTTACAAACTTCGAGGACCAAACGGGACTAAAACTCGAAACAACATCGAGACTAGAAAACTACAAGGACCATTCTTGTATTTACCCAAAACTGGTGCAAGCACGGTCGTGCTTGATAGAAGCACGGTCGCGCTTAAAGCCACGACCACGGTCGTGCTTATCATTAAGCACGGTCGCGCCCCTTTCACAGTTTGACTCTGCAAGGTCAAACCGACGCAAATCTTGTCCAAAAATAGATGGCAAACCTGTTTTAGAAATCGCGGGACTTGTAGAACAAGTTATTCGACGAATTGAGACTAAAACACGACCAAATACACGCCCAATCGTTCGATTTCTCGCAAACTTTTACCACACTTTCCTTTTTAAATCGAATCGGGTAATTATGACCAAATCAAACGAATCAAACCACATTAATAACTTTATACGACTCCTATAAACATCCCACAACTCTCAATACGTCTAAAACATCATCCCAAGTCCTCTGTCGATCGAAAGGAAGCCGAAATCCCATTCTCGTAGCCGTCTGCACTTGTTGCCCGATCTAAACAGGTAAGTAATGGTCCAATAGATTCGTTTCTTCCTTCTAAACCAAAGCCCTAAATCAATTCAGTAGATTAATACACGATTAAACTGATTCGAATCTAAGTTTTTGAAAATAAATGGTTTTAATCAAACTACACATTAAACAGGTTATAAACCCAATTAATTGACCTAATTGGATTCGCAAACACCTAATCAATGAAACCCCTGCAAATACAACTGATTTTATTACAAGGATTCGGAGAATCGCTTCTGGAATGGACCAGACACGGTCGCGCCAGCCTATGAGCGCGGTCGTGCCTGACCAAGCACAGTCGTGCCCTGTAAGAGGCCCGGTCGTGTTTACCGAACAAACCAAGTCCTGACCTAGTCAAAACCCTAGGCGCGGTCGTGCCGGATACGGACGCGGTCGTGTCTCAGGACCAGACTCTTGTTTTGACTTCTGACCAACCACGGGCGCGTTACCGACCAAGCGCAGTCGCGTACGTGCTGGGCGCGGTCGTGCCGTAAACGAGCACGGTCGTGCTCATCCCTTAACAGAATCTTTATTTTTATTTTTATTCTGTTAATTTAATAAATAAATTAAATTACAATTTAAATAATTATTTTTATAAACTAAATACTGGAATACCTTACACTTGTTCCAAACGAACATTAATTATTTAAACTTATACAAATAAATATATATAATATCCAAAATAAATAACATAGTTAATTATCATTTTTAAAACAAACCCTACACGTTTAAGAATGACAAATTCACTTCCGTCATTAAATAACGCAAATCAATAACGCATATACATTGTTCATTAGGTCGAACTTAGCAATCTACAACACACCGCTGTTTTCCATTTTGCTTGTGCAATCACCACGCTACATAACACGTGAGTTTACATAACCCCTCTTTTACTTATTTTACAAACGTTTTGGGGTGGAACATGCGTTCTATTTACATGTTTTCAATTATACACATATACAGTTCCATCCTATGCATGTTTACAGTTTTGCGCTTTGTGCTTGAGTACATTTTGTAGACCAATTATTATGCTCTTCATGTACAATCATTAACTAACAGCCGACAGTGAACAGTGATAGATCTATTGAGTCTGACAAACCCACCCAGGTAGGGTGACTGTTACTGACAACACAAATTTTGAGTGCAAGTTACAAAGGTTTGATTGTATAGGTCACACGATGTTTTTCTCTCCATAAATGCCTTAATTGTCATGATTGTATTGAACTGTATGCACACCACACATGTTTTGCTATCACACGATTAAACCTATGTATTCTCACCAACTTTTTAGTTGACATTGTTTTAACCATGTTTCAGGTACTAATGCTTGAAGTGATCAAGTTATGCTACACATAGGATTTTGGACCTAGAATTCAATTTAATAAGTTTATTCTATGTAATTTTTCATTATTGTTTGGTGGATTGAATCTATGTTTTGTTGAACTTGTTTGATTGCAATGAAAACGATTATCAATTATTTAAACTTTAGTAAACCATGAGCAATGAACAGTCTGCACGCTTCACGCCCCGACGTTTCCGCCGTCGGTTGGGGTGTGACACATTGGTGTTGTCCTCATGATCAACACAACATGACACGATGTTGTCCTCGTGATCAACAACGGGTATTGTCCTTGTGATCAATACCGCTTAACTGGTACATGGGGGATTGCGTAGTCCCCCGAGCAACCGCCATCACTCATCCCAATTGTACAACTGTTAACGAGCCATCAAGACTCTTACTAATGGGTAGCACCCATATATGGAATCCTGTACAAGTAACATCTGTCCCAAGGACCTTGTCAAACTGGTTCACTTCCCATAGGAAGACTATTCACTTTCTGTTCATAAACTTTATTTAACTTGATCATACTAACATATATTATGCCTTTGTTTATGTATATCAAAATATAGAAACGCTTGCCAATAATATAACTTGCTTTACTAAAACATAGCTTAACACATATATCATGCCTTTGTTTATGTATATGAAAATATAGTAAACGCTTGCCAATGATATAACTATACTTTGCTCAAAACGTACATTTGCATCTTTTAAACTTTTTAGTAAAACATAGCTTTTCACTTTGTTTATTAATATAAAAATATGTAATAAACACTTTACACTAAGTATGCAAACCACCCCTAAAGAAGGCAAAAAAGGGGATTAGAACTCACCTGACTTTCTTAGTTAGCTCTTCTTTAAGGTTCAACGATCTGTTCGAGTGGTCATAAACGAAACGTGTTAACTCCGAGTCATAGTAAAACTATATGTCCGAAATATACCGGTAAAAAACTCTACTTGTTCGAAATCTCTTTTCGACCGAAATATTTCTCGGTCGAAATCTATTTTGGTCGAAATCTTATTTCGCGCTAAAGGTCTTCAATCCGAAATCTATTTCGCCCGAAAACTAATCCGTCTGAAATGTCTTTCATCTAAAAACCATTTCGCCTGAAAACCAATTTGTCCGAAATACCTTCCGTTCGAAAACTATCTCAACCGAAAACTAAGTCGACCGAATTCTTATGCCCGAAATATCTTTTGTCCGAAATCTCACTCATCGTCCGAAATACTTTTTGGACGCATCAGACTTTTCAGACCATTTAAATACTTTTCGGACGACTCATTTGTTCTAAGCTAGATTCCTCGTTTTTGATCCAAAATCCTAACTTTTTACGTCCAAACTTTTCTAATCTTAACCATGAAGCTAAATCTATGGTTTTTAGCCATAAACACATGTAAAAATCCGATATTTTTGAAGAAAACACATAAAACCCTAAAAACCCACTTTAAACAAAAACTCAGATTCTGGACATGATTCGTACCTCTAATCGACTCGTTTCTTCAGCTATTCTTCATGCCAATACCGGAGAAGAAGGTTGGACCGATCTTGAGGCAAAACCGGCTCACTCTCTCTAGAATATTTCTCTCTCTAGAAAAACGAAAATGGTGATGACAAATGGGGTTTAGGGCTGGTCTTGGGGCTTATAAGGGGCCCAACCGTTGCCCTTTTTGGCCCATTCACTCAAGCCCAAGCCCACACCTCTCATCCTTTCTAAGTTTTAAATTTTTCGCTAAGTATACTGTGTTCTAAAACTTGGGATGTTACAAGGGTTTAGCTTCAGGTTTTAGTGTTTTTAGCTTTTAGGTTTAACTTTTAGGGTTTAGTTTTTAGGTTTTAGCCTTAGGGTTTAGCTTTAGGGTTTAGTGTTAAGGTTTAGGGTTTAGGGATTTGTATTTAGGGTTCGACGAGCCGGTTCCAACACCGGTGTAATGAGTTTAATCGGAGTTCGTTAGAGCCGGATATTTAATTTTTAAAAATCCTTGTTAGGCTACTTAGGCAAGATCCCCTTTTTAGGGGATCCTCCCTCTACATATATATATATATATATATATATATATATATATATATATATATATACACTTATGCAAACATATAAATAATATCCATCTATTAGCGGATTTGAGTCAAACGGGTCAAACAGTTCGTGTTCGTATTACAAACATATGCAAACGGGTCAAACGGTTCGTGTTCGTATTACTAACATATATACATACATACATACACATATACAAATACATGCATAATGTCAATAAATAATTAAAATACAAACCTATATATTCATAGAGGGATGATCCCCTAAAAAGGAGATTTTGCCATATAAATGTTTACACAAACCAATACATATATATATATATATATATATATATATATATATTTATGCAAACATATAAACAATATCCATCTATTAGAGTATTTGAGTCAAACGGGTCAAACGGTTCGTGTTCGTATTACAAACATATGCAAACGGTTCAAACGGTTCGTGTTCGTATTACTAACATATATACATACATACACATATACAAATACATGCATAATGTCAACAAATAATTAAAATACAAACCTATATATTCATAGAGGGATGATCCCCTAAAAAGGAGATTTTGCCATATATATCTTTACACAAACCTATACATACATATACATATATATATATATATATATATATATATATATATATATATATATATTTATGCAAACATATTAATAATATCCATCTATTAGAGTATTTGAGTCAAACGGGTCAAACGGTTCGTGTTCGTATTACAAACATATGCAAACGGGTCAAACAGTTCGTGTTCGTATTACTAACATATATACATACATACAAATACATGCATAATGTCAACAAATAACTAAAATACAAACCTATATATGCATAGAGGAAGGATCCCCTAAAAAGGAGATTTTGCCTAAGTATTCATAATATCTTTACACAAACCTATACATACATATATATATATATATATATATATATATTTATGCAATCATATAAATAATATTCATCTATTAGTGGATTTGAGTCAAACGGGTCAAACGGTTCGTGTTCGTATTACAAACATATGCAAACGGTGACTCGTGCCCGAGGAGTGGTTAACTAGATAAATTTGGTTAACTATCCTAAAAACGTTGAATAATTGGTGTTGTATGCAACTTTTGCTAGTAAATTAACATCTTTTCATGCACCAAACATGTTAATCCATTCTATTTAACATCCAAAACAATAAAAGAATATTTTTTTTTTCATCCGAATAAAAGTTAATAATGTTGTATAACAACAACCTACTAGCAACCAATATATAAAATATATAAACATAAGGACAAAGATTATGAAAAGAAAGAGAGAATAAGAGAAAGATAACTATATTGATCTTCTTCTCAACAAACAACTGGACCTATATATAGGTTTTAGGAATCAATACAATAAATATAAATTTATGGAGAAAAGAATAACCATTAAGAATTTTAATCCAAACTTAATTATATTGATAACCAGAATAAATAATATTTATAACACTCCCCCTTGGTTATTAATATATCATACTTAATACGCTTGAAGATGTTGCCTCGTTAAAAACCTTGCTAGGAAAACCCAATGGGACAAAACCATAGCTAAGGGAAAAAGAGTGAAACGCGTATTACTCCCCCTGAGTTATCATTTATATAACCTTCAAATGATGAGTTTCGATCTTCTGTGAGAGTTGCTCAAAAGTCATGTATCCAATGATTTGCTTCTTGATCTTTTAATATGCAACACTTTATGTTAAGCAATGATGTATCATCTTCATATAAGACTCCTAGTGTCTCCTCCCATAAACAAATACCACACGATCCATAACCATGTTGTGTTACATTCCTTGCATGTCCAAAACTATCCAAACTTGTTTTGATGGGTTAGTAAAATATATTCAATACCTTTTGTACCTTAATGGTATCCAAGCATTTATTTTACCCATTCTAATGTCTTCTTGGTGGACATAAACTAGCACGAAACAAAATGTATCAATTGCACTTAACTATGGTACGTATGGACCACAGTTACTTATTCTTTGTTAAGAGACAATGATTGTCTAATATTTAACGTACTTAGATGATAAGATTTATACACATTAAATGTTCCAACATCTTCTCGATGTAATTTGATTAATGGATAAAGTTATCATAATACAATGCTCAACATGTTAACTAAGATATAATTTTTGTAATACCATATTGCATTTCAAGTTCATTCCTTAATAATATGAAAATTTTTCATCTCTTCAGGAGATACAATAATATCGTCAATATCTAGTATAATACTTGTAAACCTCATATTGTTCTTTTAATAAAAACATATGGACCAACTATGTCTCTTTTTCTAGATAATCACTGAGTTGATTGTACACATTCGACATGGCTATTATAGTCTATATAATTCTTAAGGTTTTGATATCAATGTTTGAAGCAATTACAATAATTCACAAACTTCTTTAGGTTTTGACTAATTATTCATGTGCATACACTCATCAACATTTTTCACATAAACATCCTTATTTGGCACATTAATATCATATGTAAAGATTGCATTAACAACTATTTCATTTCCAAACTTGATATAGTTTATTGAGATATCATATTCACCGGGTATAATTTCTTCTATGTATCACAAGAATTACATCCTTAAGATGTTTCAAATTACCTTTTAAGCACTTAACTGCTTTTGGAAACTCATGATGAGTTCCAATTATATTCATGTTATCAATGTATACAAATGTCGTAACATATTTGGATCCATATATGTTTACACTAACCACAATGTTCTCGAGAACTTACTTTACATGATTTTAGCAGTTTATATCCTTCAGGGACTTACATGTAAAGTTCAATATCATGTGAGTCACAACATAAGACGCAATCAATTCTCTCTTTATATTACCAGACTAACAAGATATCAAAAAGTCGATGCATCCACCACCGGAGTATATATCTCCTCATAATCAATACTAGGTCTTTGCGAAAATACTTGTGCCACCAATTTCGCCTTATATCGATTAAATCATATCATAATTTCACACAAAATAGAACTGTTCAATTTCAACATGTTTTACAACTTCAGTTGTATGGACTACTAGTCCCTTAACTTTTTTTAGTGAGAGAATTTAATTCAGCCTCATTTGCGTCTTTACATTTTGGCCAATTATTTTTATATTTTCATTCATAGGCAAATACATTCATGATCCTCATCATTTCCATCATTTCAAGCGCTCTTATATACAAAAAGTATTATCGACGTCGATTTTGATTCAATTCCATATATTTCTAGACATGATATAATTTACCGATATCTCATTAATTTCAGGTACCTGAGGTTCTTCTGGAACCATCATAACTAATATCTCTTTAATGGACCCTTTTACTTTTACCTCGACTTGACCATATTCGTTATAACTTTGTAACATCCCGAAATAATAGAAACGAATGAATAATGGCAAGAGCGGGATTTAGAATAAAAGGAAGAGGATACGGGCTCGGGCTTGGCCCCATGGGCTGAAGGGGAGCCCAACTATATAAACCACAAATCAGAAATCTCTCCTCATTTCTCCTTGCATGCGCCATCTTTAGAGTGAGAGTGAGATATCGGGTTAGAGAGAGAGCTCCGGTTTCGGCTCAAAAGCTCGGGAATCAGCACTCTACATCTCAGGAATGTTTAGAAACGAAGAGGGAACGAAAACAGGTAACAACAAACACTCAGATTCGATTTTAGTTTGAAAATGGGTTTTAGGGTTTGTAGCAAGTTTTCACAAAAAGATGAGATTTTTACGTTAGAATTGATCTATAAAGTGTATATCTAGCTTCATGGAAGCTAGATACCAATTTTGGACGTAAAAATATCGAACCTTGGATCAAAAACGAAGAATTTAATCATAATCAGCTGAATCGTCCGAAAAGTCGGATGAATGGTCCGAAAACTATTTTTCGTCCGAAAAGTATTTTCGGACGGCATGATTTCGGACAGATGATTTCGGACGAGATAGTTCTCGGATAAAAGATTTCGAACGAAATAGTTACCTAATAAAAGATGTTTCTAACTAAATAGTTTTCGGTCGAAAAGAGATTTCGACCGAGATAGATTTCGACCGAAATAGATTTCGGACAGATAGATTTCGGATGAAATATGTAGGCTATAACCTTGTTCCATTCGTGACCCTTGACAGATCCGTTAACACCCACCTAACTTGGAGCTCCTAAGTATCCTAGGGAACTGCTCATCAGGTGAGTTCTATGTGCCCCCTATATGTTACGTGCAAATCATTTTAAATGTTTTGGGGCTGAAGTGTATACACTAAATGAATGAATGTCAGGAATGCCAATGTGATCATACGTGATATATAAATAAATATGAATGTTAATGTGATCATATGTGAAAAAATGATGAATAAAAGAATGAAACGTATGTATACAAAGAATGAAATGAATGAATGACCTAACGTATATGAATGAAATCTTGCTTTATATTTATATACATCATGTTATGAATGTATGTAAACGTTATGGACTCTTCGATGATAACGGCTACTTCGGTAGACGGACGACCACGTAACTATTTTGCAGCTGGGACATATACGTACCTTCATCAGCTAGGACGTTTAAGAGGGCAATAACGGATGGTCACATTCATGCCAGACTATTGCAATAATAAGTAGAACGGTTGCATAAAGAATAGTACGCGTGGGAAACGGATGCCTTAGGGCAGACGGGCGAATAATACGGTCTACGACGGTAGAACGGTGAGGACGGCTGGTCGAAGGAATCCGGACGGTATTGTTAGGACATAGAAGTGTGACAATAGGCCTTGTAATAGTTTAGATCTTATATTTCTTTATGTTTTGTAATGTTTGGTTAAGTTTTGTAATAGGCGAACTTAACAAGTTCGCCTAGGCCTAGTATTAGGCGAACTTGGTAAGTTCGCCTGTGGCAGAAGTGTTACCTATAAATAGGAGTTTACATGTTAGTTTGAATAGTTCACTCATTTTTATTCAAGTATTGTAAACTCTGTGTTTGGTGGAAATCAAATAGAAGATTATTTACATTGTGTGTTGATTGTCATCATTGTGATTGTCTCGTATACACAGTCATGCGTACGGTTGGATTCTGCAGTCCGTGTGTTTGATACGTCACGTCTCGAGTTAGATCCGTAGAAGACCCGAGGGGACCTACATGTGGTATCAGAGCGTTTGCTCGTGATTTGTGACGGTTTGTGTATGATTTGATACCAAAAAGACTGAGTTTTGCTTGATTTTCATATCCATGGAGTTTTCAAGTTCTTGAGTGGATTTTGGGGGCTGAATTCATCAAATTGAAGGCGTTTTTGAAGAAATTGATCCATTAAAAGTGTTCTATTTCATATTATACTCAATCCTACGGTTTAGTTTTATCAAATTCCATCAATTTAGCAAGTTATGATGATTTTCAGAGGTTTTGGTTCGTGTTTTGGTTGAAGAGTTCATCTTCCTGAGATTTTTCAGCTGAAACATGCGAACTTAGCCTGAATTCAGTTACATGCGAACTTATTAGGCGAACTTAGCACAAATTCTTGATTAAGCGAACTTATCTAGTTCGCTTGGGACAAGTTCGCTTAAGGAGTTTGAAACTTTGTGGGTAAACTTGTTTCAAACTTTGTTTTTACTTGTGGTATTTTGTGTAAACTTGTTGTTATGACTAACATGGTGCAGGTTACAAACATGTTCAACTATGACAATGAGATCGACACTCCTCAAAAACCGCCAAAGCTTTTAAGTCTTGCTGATTATCCAAACTGGAAGGACAGATTTGATCAGTTCGTGTCGTTTACTGATACCAGCTTATGGATTCCAATTCTGGAAGGATATTCTCATCCGACTTATTCGTTTATGGATAATGATAATGTTCCAAAGCCCGTTTCTACATTATCTACCGGAGAGAAGTTGTTATTTGATCGTGAAAAGAAGGCAATGGCGAGCATTTCTATGTCATTACCAAAAGAGATCTTTCATAGTTTCAAGCAATTTAAATCTTCAAAGAAGCTATGGGAAGCTTTATAGAAGAGATGTGAGGGAAGTTTGGATGTGAAGAAAAGTCATCAGGAGTTATTAAAGAAGCAGTTCTTGGTATTCAAACACTTTCAGAATGAGACTTTGGATGATTTGGTGACAAGATTTTATCATCTGCTGAGTGAGTTAGCCAGTGCAAAAGTGGTTTATGATACTGAAGATATTAATGACAAGGTCTTGGATGCTCTACCATCAAAGTTTGATGTTTATTCTATTCTCATCAAGGAAAATGAAAAATACAAGACGATGTCACTTGAAGATGTGTTGGGAAAAATTCAATCTCATAACTTAAATTTGAAGAAGAAGGAAACTAATATGGAGCACATTCAAGATCCTTCAATGTATTTTGCTAAATCATCTGGAAAATCTGGATCTGGAGTTGCATTGTTTTCTGGAGATGGTCAAGATAATCCAAATGAGAATGTTTCTGTATATTCTTATCAATCGGGATTTTCTGCAATTACATCTATTCCTTCATCTAGATCACAACCATCTAATTCACATCATGTGAGTCAGAGGGTAGCTGAATATTGTATGGCGATGTTTTCATCCTTTGTTGCTTCGTATGAAAACTTTATCGGAGGGAAGATTCATGATCCAGAAGCAATTGAAGAAGATTACCATCAGATTGACCCTGTTGATTTAGAAGAGATGAACATTCAAAGGAACATGGCAATGTTAATGAGACAAGCAAAGGATTTTCTTAAGAAGACTGGAAGAAAGTACATCGGATCAAACAGCAGATCAAGAATGAGTTTTGACAAGACAAAGGTTCGGTGTTACAATTGTCAAGAATATGGTCACTTTGCTAAGGAATGTAACAAGCCAAAGGTTGAATTTGATTCTCAAAAGAAGAAGAATTATCAAGGTAACAAAAATCAACAATAAGGATCTGGTGGTTCTGGAAGTTCAGCAAATGTTTCAACATCATCTGCTTTGGTTGCTCAAGGAGATGATAACCATGACTGGGGAATTCACTTAGAGGATCTGGTTGGTGCTGTGAGTCAAGAGTTTGTGGCTGAGATTCATTCTGATATAACATCAGAAGTTGATAGTTCAAGTGATGAAGAAAGCTCAGGGAGTGAAGTGGAAAGTCAGAATGATGAAGTTTCTGAGGATAATACTAATGAAGATATTTATGAAGAAAATAGAGTTGAAAGTGCCGATGAAGTTCATTCTGAAAATTAATGTTTCCACAACAAGTGTATCAGAAGATGAGATTCTGTTGACTAAAAGAGTACCTGAGATGACTGAAGAGATTCCAACTGCAAAAGTCTTCATGGCTGACATGTCTGATCCATCAAAGGTAAAAGATGTTATCTGTAATATATATTGTTCTAACTGTGTTATGGTTAAGGACAAAATGATGAAAGTCATGGATGATAACACAAACTTGATTTGTGATATGAAATCAATGCACATAGTAAATTAGAAATTAAAGGATAATGATAAGTTGTGTATTGAAAGGATTTGTAGGTCCTGAGCAGATCCGCAAATACAGATCTGCGGAGAAAATCTTCAACCGGTCCGAATCGAGAGGCGGAATCTCCGGATCCGGTATCACTCTCGAATCAGAAATGGAAGAGACGGGTGCGGGAATCACATACACGAACAGAAACATATGAAAATGAAAAGAACAGATAATTGAAAGCATAAAACGTATGATTCTTTGATTGATATGAAAATTAAAATCATACACTAACAATTAGTCTCACCCCAGGGTGAGCTCCCCCTGGGGTGGTGATTCCCTCTACAGACACACGCTCACTCCTAGGGCATAATCTGCTATATATAGGAGGCCAAGCAATGCGCCTTGTTTTCCAAGCCACCGCCCAATGGGCCTGAAAAACAGGTATCGAAACTACCTAGTTTCGATTGAACAAATGTTCAACCGAAACTAGTAGTTTCGATTGAACAAAAAATTCAACCGAAACTAGTAGTTTCGATTGAACAAAAGTTCAACCGAAACTAGTAGTTTCGATACTGTAATTTCGATTGACAGCATCAGTCTCAAAATGATACCCAACAATCTCCCCCTAGACTGATGCTATCAATTCTTGTCCGACTCTGTCTTTCGTCTTCATAGATTGACTGATGATCCAATGCCTTTCGTTGTGATTCTCCCCCTCAAGTGTAGACCCTCCTATCTTGTAGGCAAATGATAAAGGTTTGAATCCCAAGTATTTAGCAGTAAATAACCATCTTTCTATAAGGATTCTTGACATTCTCGAACACTTGATCAACTTTTGCCTTCTCTCCCCCTAAAAAAAGGTCAATTTCAAGCAAAGGCTCACTTTGTCTTGCATCTTCAAAACTCTGCTGATAATTTGAAGTCTTTCGTGGTAATTCTCCCCCTGAAGTGTAGACCCTCCTATTTCTAGGCAAAAGATAAGGGATCGAATCACCATGTAATCAACAACTAATGATCCGGTTTGTCACAAGTATGCTTGACTTTGTTACCCGCTGCCCAAACTTGAACTTTGATCAAAGGAATTACGGCTGAATCAGGCAGAACATCGTGTATATTGCCGAAGAAACGAAATTTTTGAAAACCCGAAAAAGGCTGTCTCCAAGTTTTCTTCCAAAACTCCCCTCCTTCTATTTTTTTTTTTTTTTTTTGGAAAGTACTTGGACAGTTCTGCCTGTAGTTTCGATAGGCTCCACATCAGTCGAAACAAGGCTAGTTTCGATAGAGACAGTATCGAAACAAGAAGTTTCGATAGAGAGATTCTTTAATCGAAACTAATAGTTTCGATAGGAGATTCTTCAACCGAAACTAGTAGTTTCGATACCCTCTAGTTTCGATAGCCTAGTTTCGACAGCCTAGTTTCGATGTCTTCTACTTCTGATTTAGGGCAACACCAGTAGTTTCGATAGAAAATGATCAGCCGCCACATAGTTTCGATTGACCATCTTCAACCTTCAGCTACTTCGATACCCCCAATCCAGGTCTGAAAAATGCTTCAAGAGCCTTACATCTTCAGATTTTGAAAGTGATAATGTAGAACAGCAGTCACGAACCTGCTACACATCGATTTCTTCTTGTTTAACGTCTCAATGGCGGGTTTTCTCTGATTTTTGAGCAGATTCGAGAGCAATAAGAGCCACCATGGCTCTGATACCAACTGTAGGTCCTGAGCAGATCCGCAAATACAGATCTGCGGAGAAAATCTTCAACCGGTCCGAATCGAGAGGCGGAATCTCCGGATCCGGTATCACTCTCGAATCAGAAATGGAAGAGACGGGTGCGGGAATCACATACACGAACAGAAACATATGAAAATGAAAAGAACAGATAATTGAAAGCATAAAACGTATGATTCTTTGATTGATATGAAAATTAAAATCATACACTAACAATTAGTCTCACCCCAGGGTGAGCTCCCCCTGGGGTGGTGATTCCCTCTACAGACACACGCTCACTCCTAGGGCATAATCTGCTATATATAGGAGGCCAAGCAATGCGCCTTGTTTTCCAAGCCACCGCCCAATGGGCCTGAAAAACAGGTATCGAAACTACCTAGTTTCGATTGAACAAATGTTCAACCGAAACTAGTAGTTTCGATTGAACAAAAAATTCAACCGAAACTAGTAGTTTCGATTGAACAAAAGTTCAACCGAAACTAGTAGTTTCGATACTGTAATTTCGATTGACAGCATCAGTCTCAAAATGATACCCAACAGGATTGAATCACTCAAGAGAGATATTAGTTCTCTAGCTTTGAAGTATAAGGAACATGCATATCATCTGGATATGGCCTATGCAGAGACTGAAAAGAGAAATACCATCCTTGCTGATAAAAATAAGGAACTTTCTGATAAAGAAGCAGAAGTAATTAGATTACACAGAAAGTTAGAGAGCTTTGGAAACTCATCACTATTGCTGGGATATTTCAATGAAAATGTTGATCAAGATAAAAGAACCTCTGGGATTGGTTATAATCCTCCATCATTTAATGGAAACTATGTTGTGGAACCGAAGATCATTAATGAAGAGGATTTAGATCCTAAGACAATGTTGAAAGTTAATCCAGTAACGGGGGAAGAAAGGGTTTATGACTCCGACAGTGATAATGAAAAGTTTGATGAAAACAAGACTGAAGGTGTTCCTAAAGAGGTGAAAGTTAAGGAACCAAAGGTGGTTAAACAGGTCACAAGAGATCGGTGTATTCTAACTGAGCCTGATGAAATTGAACAACCAACAATTTAAAAAGTTTATCTCAAAGTGGTTTTGTAAGTACTGGTGATATCAAGAAGGAGATTTCTAAAGTTGAAAATAAATCAACAAGTGATTTCATCAAACAGAAGGTGAATGTGGAAAAACCTAAAGTTGTTCAGTCTAATGTTTCAAAGGCTTATGTTGTTGAACCATCTAGAAAGATTTATGTTCCAAAGAAGCAAGGTGGTAGTGATGTTCATTCTACTGAAGGTTATTCATCAGGAAATTCATCGACTTCAAGAAGGGTTCCTTATTTCATAGATCACAGGGATAACAGAGTTTGCTTTCATTGTAATGAAGTGGGGCATATTGTGATAAATTGTCCTTACAAGAACAAGGAGAAAAATCCTATTATTCTAGAGAAAGTCAAATCAGTTGTTGGTCATTGTCAACCACAAATAGTGAAGATTCTGAAAAGACCTAATGTGGGAAAGCCTACATCTGATAATGTGTTGAATCACACTATAAGGCAAAATGTGCCTAAATAGTCAGTTGCTAAACCATATGGGTTTAAGCAAGATATGAAACATTATGTAAATGTTCAAAGTGGTGGATCTAAACCAGAGTTTGTACAATCTGGTGTTAGAAAAAATGTGGTTCATCAAAAGCTTGATGAGAATCCTAAAGTTGGATTCAAAAAGAATTCACAACCTGAGGTTAAACTTTCAAGACCTCAAAGGCGTAGAAGGAACAGACGACTAAGGAAACTTTTGGAAACTGGTCAATCTGATTCTTTTTCTAATAATCATGATTTTCAAAACCAATCTAATTTTGATAAGAAAAAGAATGTTTCTAAATCAAAGTTGTCTGATTCTGACTCGCTTAAATCACCAAGGGTGGATGATAACAGAGATTGTGAATTGCTTGAAGTTGTTTATTTTGATGCTAATGGTAGACCCAAGACCACAATGGCTTGGGTCCCTATTTCTAACTGATTTCCTTTGTTTGTGTAGGGTCATCCAAGGAGGTCTATCAACAATACTTGGTATGTGGATAGTGGTTGCTCTCGACATATGACAGGAAATATTCGTTTGCTTGAAGATGTTATTAAAATTGATGGTGATTATGTCGCTTTTGCTGGAAATAAAGGCGGGTACATAACAGGTCAAGGAACGCTGAAGAATGAAAAGGTGAAGTTTGAGAAAGTCAATTATGTTGAGCAAATCAAGCACAATCTCCTCAGCGTATCCCAAGTGTGCGATAAGAAGTTTTCATTCCATTTCAATGATTCCGAATGTTATATTTTGAAGCCGGGATTTGTGATACATGAAGAATGGATTCTGATGAATTCTCCAAGAAGAAATGACACATATGTCTTGTACATGAGTGTAGCTACAACGGATTCAGTTCCTACATGTTTACTCTCGAAAGCATGTGAATCTGACTCTATTCTTTGGCATCGGAAGCTAGCTCACATCAACTTCAGAAAAATGTATTAGTTAGTGAAGAATGATTTGGTTTCTGGTATTCCGAAAATGAAATTCTCTGTTCCTGATGACTGTATTCCTTGTAAGAAGGGCAAGCAGCACAGAAAGTTCCATAAATCAAAGATGCAAAATTCTATTGTTACTCCTCTGGAGCTACTTCATATGGATTTGTTCGGGCCAATAAGTATTCGAAGCATTGGAGGAAAATCGTATTGTTTGGTGGTAACGAATGTTTTTTCTAGATTTTCTTGGGTCAAGTTCTTAGAAACCAAGGCTGAAACAACTGAGACAATTTAATACTTGATTCTTGGTTTAGAGACTCTTTGTAAGCAGAAAGTCAGGCGTATAAGAAATGACAATGGCAGCGAGTTCAAAAATAGCAAGATGGGTTTCTTTTGTTTACAAAAGGGTATTCATCATGAGTTTAGCGCGCCATATGTTCCTCAACAAAATGGTGTTGCTGAGCGAAAGAACAGAACATTGATTGAGGCAGCAAGAAGAATGTTGGCAAATTCTAAGCTACCGGTAACTTTTTGGGCCGAAGCTGTGAATACTGCATGCCATGTCCTGAATTGAGTTTTGACCGTGAAGCGACACAACAAGACTTGTTATGAATTATTAAACAATCGGAAGCCTAACTTGAATTATCTTCTTCCTTTTGGGAATCTGTGTACTCTTCTGAAGATCAGGGATGTTTCTACCAAGTTTAGTGAAAAGGCGATCGAAGGAATTTTTCTTGGTTATGTTGCCAATTAGTTGAATAAAAGAGTATATAACAAGAAAACATGACAGATCGAAGAATGGTTCCATATCGATTGTTCTAATCGATCTATTACTTAGAAGGTGGTTGGTCCAGAGTGGGCATTTGATTATGATAGCTTGTTCGAGTCTTTCAATTTTGCTCCTGATTTGTCTGCTGAAGAAGTTGCATTGTTATATGAGTCTTGTCATGGTGACCAAGATTGCGGTTTTCTACCAAGATCAGCGGTTCCATTATCAGTTTCATCCTCCTCTAACCCTGATCCGAATGCAGCATCTAGTTCGGGAACTCATGAGTCTGAAAGTGAAGATGATGAAGCAATTTTCGAAGATTCTTCGGCTGATCCGTTAGTTGTTGATGATTAGTCCACTTCTACACATGTTCAGGGGGAGCTTCATACCAATCTGGAGTTTGTGATACCAGTTACTCAAAATGTTCTTTCTCAAGAGGAAACTACTCAAGTTTATGTACTACCTGTTCCTGAGGTGGCTTCCATAAAATAATTGAAAGATCGCCCGGTGATAAATATCATTGGGAATCTGCAGGATGGAGTCCAAACTTGTTCTTTATCTGAAAATACTTGTTTATATTCTAGCATTAGAGATACTGGAGTTCTTGATGTTTGCTTATATTCTTGTTTTATTTCTCAGATAGAACCGAAAAATGTGGAGATGGCGTTACAAGATAACAATTGGATTGAAGCAATGCAAGAGGAGCTTGCACAATTTGATAAGCTAAAGGTGTGGAATTTGGTTGATCTTCCAAAGGGCGTGTATCCGATCGGCACCAAATGGGGTTTTAAGTGTAAAAAAGATGATCGTGGTGTCGTGGTGAGGAACAAAGCAAGATTGGTTGTTCAAGGGTTCAATCACCAAGAGGGTATAGATTATACTGAGGTGTACACACCTATTGCACGGTTGGAAGCAATTCGTTTGTTTCTGGCATTTGCGTCATTTAAAGAATTTAAGGTATATCAATTGGACGTCAAAAGTGCTTTCTTGTATGGAAAGGTTAAAGAAGAAGTGTATGCGTGTCAACCCCGGGGTTTGAGGATCTGTTGTATCCCTCAAGAGTGTTTAAGCTAGATAAGGCACTTTATGGTATTCATCAAGCACCACGTGCGTGGTATGAAACGTTGTCGCAGCATCTCCTAGACAATGGTTTCGATCGTGGTCAAATTGATTTAGCCTTGTTCATCAAGAAAGCAGGGGGAGATTACCTGATGGTTCAGATCTACGTGGATGATATTATATTTGGTTCAACAAACGAAGGGTTATGCAAAGAGTTTGAGAGTGTTATGAAATTGAAGTTCGAAATGTCCGCTATGGGAGAGTTGTCGTTCTTTTTATGATTGCAAGTTAATCAAAAAGAGGATGGTTTCCTTATTCACCAGTCTAAGTACGTGAAAGACATCTTGAGCTGGTTCAAGATGGAAGACTGTACCCCATATGATACTCCGATTCTTGTCAATCACAAGTTGAATCCAGAATCGGAAGGAAAGGATATTGACAGCCGCTTGTACAGGGCAATGATTGGATCTCTCATGTACTTAACCGCATCAAGGCCAGATAAAATGTTTTCTGTGTGTCTCTGTTCCAGATTTCAAGCAAAACCAAAGGAATCTCATTTGATTGCAGTCAAACTTATTTTCCGGTACCTGAAAGGGAAACAGAGATTAGGATTATGGTTTCCGCATGGTTCTAATTTTGAGTTTAATGCTTATACTGACTCAGATTTCGGAGGTTGCTGTTTGGACAGGAAATCTAAGACAGGAGGTTGCCAATTTCTGGGTAATCGGCTTGTTTCGTGGCAGTGTAAAAAGCAAACCACAGTTTCCATATCAACATGTGAAGCAGAATACATCGCAGCTTCAAGTTGTTGTTCCCAGATTTTGTGGATCCAACAACAATTAATAGACTACAATTTGAAATTTACTTGCACCCCTATGTTCATAGATAACAATGCCACAATGTCCATAACTAACAATCCTGTTAAGCACAATAAAACTAAGAACATTGAAATAAGATATCATGTAGGTCCCCGGGTGTCTCGGATCGTCACATGCAAGTGCGTGGCTAGTCGAACAGGGTGCAGAATTCCCGTGACTAGATGGAGTATCGACAACAACAAGGTAAACCGACAACAAACACAAGATACTTTAAACTTCGTCTATTGATAAAACACAGCCGATTACAAGTGAAATGCGTACATACTGACTTCACTAACCAGCTATTTATACTCATAGATCTGATGCCTGCGCACTTGCTAAGTGCGCAGGGCTTTGCTCTTGCGTACTTAGCAAGTACGCAGACAATGTTCTTGCGTACATGCTAAGTACGCAGGTTAAGCAACCTGCGCACTTGTTAAGTGAGCACAACACATAACAAGATGATTACAACGACAAGTACCTACAAGCATGTTTACAACTCGATAAACCAATACGTACAGACACTAAAATACAAGTATAGATACATAAAGAACAGTAACAAAAGCAGAGACAACATCCAGAGTGTTTGTCACACGAACGTGCTCCAACAAAATCCCCCATGACATCAGCTCTGGATTGTCTTCGGTCTTTAAACTCCTTCAGCTTTAGCTTCCCATCTTCATCTTGTAGTCAAGGAAAAACTTGACTAACTTGTTGTATCTTGATGCTAGAAGCTTCGTCCATTCATCCGTGTATATACAATACTTGTCATTTAGAACTGTCAGATCTTTCACAGAGAAGTTGATGAAACAGATCTCATCAAAAACTCTGAGAAGTTCGTCAGGCTCCAAGTTTCCACTTTTGGACCTGGACTTGCCCATCACCACCGCCTCGCCCATTTTTGGATCCACGTACCAGTACCACATGCTACCGAGGATATCCTGGGATAACTTGCTCGGGGGAATCCTGGTTTCACACAGCACTGGGTTGTAGACCAGCTTCCTTAGGCTTCTGTTAGTCACGGGATGTCTGACATTCTTGTCCCGGACTCTTTTGGGCAACTGAGGCTTAAAAATTTCAAAGTTCCCAGATCTTCCTTCTCTCTGTAGTGCACCCCACAAACCCTTTGCTACCGCGTGACTTGTGTCACTAAGTAGCTCACGATTTGCTAAGTTTACTAGGTCGTACTTGGGCAAGGAGCTGAACGCCTCACTGGTTGGTTTCAGGTACTGAACCCCACCAGCTCGTTTGATTGCAAACAGCTCCTTTTCGTCGTCAAACCTGACAGAAAGGATCATACCTGTTGCTCCATGCTTGTCTAGAATAGAAGACTTTTGCCAAGCAGGAGGACTCTTCTTGAACCATCCTGTAGGATACTTGTTCATCCAGTCATCAGCAACAGCAGGTTGGGGATCGGCAGGAGAGGTTTCAGTCGAGGTTGCTGCACCACTATCCTCAGCGACGTTCTCGGGCTCGACTGAACCTGAATTAAAAGCAGCTTCAAAGGATGGAGCCTCAAAAATCTCTACATCCTCAAGCTCATAAACTCCCTCACCGTCACCCTTCGGGAACTCCACCATCACATCCAAATCATCATCATCCCAGTTGCCATCAGACTCGATCTCTCCTTTTTCCAGATTACTGAGAGCATCGATCTGTGCTTCCTTGCAATAGTCTGGCTCAATCATCAGTATGACCTCATCAGATAAGTCAGATAAAACATCAGCCGCCGACTTTCCTTGACCACTACCACCACCACCAGAAGTATTACCATCACTGCCGTGCTGAGTAGACTCCCCCTTAGCCATAGACACACCAGATATTGGAACAATAGCTAAAGCTTGTTGCTCACCTCCACTAGGACCGGCTTCAGGATCCTTGTCTTTGTCATCATCCTTTGTCAGATCGACAGTATGGCAAGCCTCATCACCACTCGGCTTAGGATTCTCTTTCTCTTTCTCTTTCTCTTTATCTTTCTCTTTCTCCCCCTGAGCAGCAAGCTTTGCGGTCAGATCACTTACCGACTTGACCATCAATTCATGTTCTTTGCGTTGAGTATCCAATCTTAGCTCTACGGTCATCCTATGCCCCAGAATCATGTCATTTGTCTTGATAAGCAACTCATTCTGGGACATCAAGCTTTTAGGCTGCTCCTGGGTTCCCTCACCTTGGTGCCTTAAACGAGTAACTTCATCCACCAAGGAGTTTATCTTAGCCTGTTGAGCGTCTGACTCACTCTTTGATTTCTGAACCGTTTCAAGTAAACCGGCCACTTGAGACTCTAGGGTAGCAATCCTTGCATCACGAGGATCAGGATCCCTGGACGAGGATGCTTCAGCTGTATGGGGAGGGAAGGAGAATAGTTGATCAAAGTCAAACCCTTGAGTGAAGTCTCCAAATTTGTAGAGTTGAATAATAGGCTGAAGGGTGGTAGTCGGGATTGAAGATGGGATGGTTGATGTTTCAATGGTGGTTGGGGTGATTATAACCAACTCAGTCTGCACTGGAGCCATCACCATGACCTGATGAATAGTTTCAATTGGGAGGGATACTATCACAGGCACCTCCTCTGAGATAGTAGTAGTAGCCACCTCACTCGTTACACGTGGCTGTCTCCTCCTTCGATACAGCTGGGTTGAAGCTTGAGTTGTTGTAGTGACCGCCTGATGCTGAGCACGAGATTCAAGATCTCTCATGACAGCATCAAACGACTTGTCATTCTTCTGCTTAACTCTTCTCTCTGTTCTTTGCCTCTGTACCTCAGTATCCGACTTTGGTTCATACTAACTGTCGGTACTTTCCTGTCTTCGTCTTTTGGAGGACGACTAGGGAAGGGATACCTTCGCTGTTCTCCTTGGGTGTGTATGGTCTGGTGCATCATCAGAATCAGATGAATCAGATGAATCAGATTCAGTTGCTTCCGAATCCGACTCTTCAGCACCATCTCCTCCTTCTTCTTCGTCACCGCCATCACTAGACTCATCATCTTCAGAATAATCTCCTACTTCCTCTTCCTCCTCTACATGCTCCTCAACATGTTCATCTGAGTGTTCACTTAGCTCTGGCTCAGAATCAGCACTAAACCATCTGTCATTGGGAGGGGCCACATAAGCTTCATTAATCAGATGGCCGAAGAGGGGTGTATGCTCAGGGGTAGGTTCTACACTGCCTGGCTTTAGAAATTGGACGAACACCCTCTTGTCCACCCTCTTGACTTGCAGTCTTTCTCCAATCTGTGGTAGATTGGGCAATGCGTCATTTATCAATATTTGAATGAATCTCGGGTACAATAGGAATCTAAACCTCTCCGCTGCAATGATCTGATTGGTCAAAGACTTGTAGATGTACTTGAAAAAGTTAAACCTCTTGTTTAGAGATAGGCCAACCATTGCGGCTGCCAAGTCATGACCCATATCATCCTTTCCTGCCTTCCGTGCAGATAGGCACATGATCATGACGTTTGCGAAGTAACGCCACTGATTAAGTACCCACATCTTCTTGTAGGATGAATAGTCTTTCTTCCTAACGTAACCCATGCGTTGTCTCCAGCACCCGTCAACGAAGTAGTCAGGGTAGGCCACCGGATCAGCAGGAAAGTCCCTGAACTGTAGCACTCTCCTGATGGTGTCTTCTGAACTGGCTATCTCATGACCTGCCACAGTAGCCCTAATGACATTCAGGGTTACCGTGTAGTCATGATCAGCAGTATCCCAGAACTGCTCCATGTAAGGTCGAGAAACAACTGGATCAGCAGAGATTTCATAACTGATCTTTGATCTGTTCAGGAAATCCACAATCTCTCTATACTCTAGTGCAGAACCCTTCCATTCTGGATGAGTGAGAGCTAACAGATTGAACTCATTAGTGAACGCACGAGCCATCACTGCAAAAACACAAGATAAACAACATTAGAACAAATAGAATCATTGGAATGGAACGAACATGACATGGTATAGCACTTGCACATTGAACTGATTTCCAGACTTAGAAATTTTTCTAAATTGGCCCTCCTGCATACATAACATGTACGCAGGAGATTGTTCTTGTGTACTTAGTAAGTACGCATGAGTTACTTCTTGCGTACTTACTAAGTACGCAGGAACTTGCACTTAGAAAAAATTGAAAATCCAAAATCAAACCCATGTGATTTGGTGATGAATTGTGGTCACCACAATGTCGAAAAACACATTGATGACCTATGGAACCAAAACCAATCACCAAAAACATGCTAAAACCCGGTCATTTTGACCTATCCTTGGTCCGACGCAAAACATCGGCCAAACAAGGGGTCAAAACCAAAATCAACAACTGTTAAGGACCAATTTGGTATACAAGGGCATCGATTAATGATATTAAACAAGTTTTAGGTCTTAATTTTAACTTAAAACACCCAAAATCGGTCCAAATTGTATCATCAAAACCCTCGGTCCAAAAATTCAAAGAATCGGTCCAAAATATGAGATTTTGTGGATGAAATAGTCCAAGATTCTCACCAAATGTTAGTTAGGTGAAGATGAAACAATGATCGGGATGAAAAATCTCTTTGGAACACATGAAAATTTTGAGTAATAATGAGCAGGGAGTATACAAGCGTTTGAGAGTTTGAAACTGACGAAAAAGTCTAACACCTGCATATATACCCCACACACATGGGTCTTGCACACTTGTTAAGTTCGCAGGATATAACTCCTACGTACTTAGTAAGTACGCATGATTTAGGTCTTGTGCACTTACCAAGTACTCAAGGTATAACACTTGCGCACTTGACAAGTACGCAGAATCTCATATGCACTCAGATTTCAACTCAAATTATGAAGATTGTCAAGCCAAATAGCGAACCGGATATGAACGTTCTATCATGAGGTTTCAAAAACAATTCACAGAAGTTAAACACAAATATTTTTGGTTTTTCTTAAATTTAGATAAACTGTACTGAAAATCTTTTTGTCATTTTTAGATAATATTTGAACTGTACATAAACTAAAAATCTTTTTGGTCTTTTCTGAATAAAGATAATATACACAAGATATAGATTCGGATATACAACAATATACACACAAGCTATTTTTGGTCAAAGTCATGAGCAGAGGATCATATCAGGCTAATATTTAGCAACAAGTGATACAAGATAAACTTCAAATAATATGGGATCATATCATGAATTACTACTTATTCATACGTAATATGCAACATAAGCAAGTCAATTCAAGTTGGCAATATTATAAGGTTTGAAACCATAAGCATTTTTGTATCACGTTCTTGTGAGTTAAGGTACTAATTATAGATATACAACGTGTACCCCACAATTATGCTACATAAATTTAAAATGCACTATCTCAAGGCATCCAAGATTTTCCCAATGATTTCCAAATCTCCAGAATGAAGTTACATCGTTTAGCACAGAAAAAATCAAGCAGAATCCATAAGGATTATCAAGAATCATAAGATTCAGAATCGAGTGATTTATTTGTTTTGGTTTGATAGGTTTTTCTTCTGTGAATATCAGATGATGATTCAGGTTAATAGATATGGAGTATGTGGATTTGGGTAAGGGGATCCAACTGTTATCTAGATATGTCTTCAATGAATCAGATGTGATCCCAGGGATAGCATATGCTTGACGGTTGCTGTCAAGACATATCTTGATTCAACTTCTCATTGCATACTTGTGAGTATGGGCAGTGAACAGAACCAAAAAAATGTGCTAAAGACATAACCCGAAACTGGTCTCATAAGAAAATACTTGCCAAAATCTTACATCCTTTATCTGATAGTGATCTTTTGCATTCTTTTACACACACACATGCAAAACATGGGTTCAAATCACAGTTGTAGTAATTTATATTTAATTTTCACACTACTAATGATCCAAAAATGCTTATAGACTACTGACAAGTCAAATTACTTGCAAATATTCAAATTAAAACAATATACTCAAATTAAGGCTCAAGTAATCATGACTCAATCGTTTCCCATACGTGTAGTCTAAGACGTTTAGATCAGTCACTGATGTACTATCATTTCCTCTTATCTTCAAATGACTTTGAAATTTTCTTGATTTTCTATTTTGCTTGAATTTTTCTGAAAGTATATTAAAGAAAAAAAAACTAACTATACAGAATTAAAAAGAAATAAAATTTAACTTCCATGAAAGTATTTGATTTGAAAAAGAGTTTTCCTCACTCATGATTGAACATTCCTATCAAGTTGACAAGATGTTCAAAACGTGTACGATCAAACGCCTTGGTGAAAAGGTCAGCAAAGTTGTCATCCGTGTGAACTTTTACAAGTTCAACCAAGTGCTTTTCAGCACAGTCACGGATGAAATGGTGGTGAATTTCAATATGCTTAGTTTTGGAATGTTTCACCGGGTTGTTCGTGATGGACATGGTGGCATTGTTGTCAATGAACAGTGGAGTTCCAGTGTAGTTCAAGCCATAATCTCTCAATTGTTGCTGAATCCACAATATCTTAGAACAACAGCTCGCTGCAGCAATGTACTCTGCTTCACATGTTGATACAGAAACCGTTGACTGCTTCTTACACTGCCAGGAGACCAGCCTGTCTTCTAAGAACTGACATCCACCTGAGGTTGATTTTCTATCGAGATTACAACCGCCATAATCAGAATCGGTATAGGCTTTGAAGTCAAAATATTGCTGCTTGGAGTACCAAAGACCCAATCGGGGTTTCTCTTTCAGGTATCTGAAGATCCTCTTTACAGCTATCAGATGAGATTCCTTTGGTTGTGACTGAAACCTCAAGCACAAGCAGACTGCAAACATTATGTCAGGTCTTGAAGCTGTCAGATACATAAGAAATCAGATCATCCCACAGTACAATTTGCAATCCACATCCTTTCCATCTTTGTCTGGATGCAGACCATGATTGACTGGGATTGGTGTGCTATAAGTAGTACAATCATTCATTTTATATTTTGACAAAATGTCTTGTACGTACTTAGTTTGATGTAGATAAATGCCATCCTCCCTTTGACTGACTTGCAGTCCCAGAAAAAATGACAGTTCACCCATGTTGCTCATTTCAAACTTAGACTTCATCACCTTCTTGAATTCCCTACATGTCTCTTCATTGGTAGACCCAAATATAATGTCATCAACATACACTTGCACAAGTAGAATATCACCTCCTGCTTTCCGTATGAAGAGAGTCGAGTCAATTTGTCCTCGGTCAAAACCATTGGACAGTAAGTGCTTTGAAAGAGTCTCATACCACGCCCTAGGTTCTTGATGAAGACCATAAAGTGCTTTATCCAGCTTGTACACTTTATTCAGATTATGCGGGTCTTCAAAACCTGGTGGTTGAGTGACATAGACCTCTTCATGAACTTTTCCGTATAGGAAAGCACTCTTCACATCGAGTTGATAGACTTTGAAGCCGACAAAGGAGGCATAAGCCAGAAACAGTAGAATGGCTTCAAGTCTAGCAACTGGGGCATATACCTCAGTGTAATCCAAGCCCTCTTGCTGATAGAAACCCTGAACAACCAACCTTGCTTTGTTTTTCACCACAACATGTCAATCGTCCGTTTTGCATTTGAACACCCACTTGGTTCCAATTGGATGTACACCTCTTGGTAGGTCAACCAGATCCCACACATGTAACTTTTGGAATTAAGACAACTCATCTTGCATTGCCTCTATCCAGCAGTTGTTTGCGAGAGCCTCCTTCACATTCTTCGGCTCTAATTGGGATACGAATCTCAGCATACAAACTGGTGTTCTCGGTAATGGTTCTGTGACGAGTTTAACACCGGCATCAGGATCACTAATGATGTTGTCAATTGGATGATTCTTATGCACTCTCGTCTCTGGTACATTCGGTTCTTGGATATCTGATTTAAGGTTTGTGCTTAACTCCACCATATCAAGTGTACCAGAAGAAGATTCAATGTTGATTGGATCAACTGGAGCTTCATTTCCTTCCTGAATGTCAGGATCGGCCCAAGCATCATTTCCTTCAACATTGGTATCCTCTTTAGTGTCACAGTCATGTGTCCCAGATGCAGATGCAACATTGGAATTGGGAGTTGGGATAGGTACAGTTGCTCTGGTTGAGAAATTGGAGTCGTCGCTGCCACTACAAAACTGATACAAATTGGCAGCATCTTCAGCAGATAAATCTGGAAGGTTGAAAGACTTGAAGAGAGCATCATAATCGAATCCCCAAGCTGGACCTGTTGGTTCTGGTGGAGTTCTGTGTTTACTGCAATCCACATCAAACCACTCTTCAACTGAACGAGTTTCAATATTGTACACCCTCTTGCATGGTGAATTGGCAACATATCCTAAGAAGATGTCGTCCACCGCATTTGCATGAAATTTGGATTTGCGATCCTTGTACTGTAACAATAATGAACAGGGACTACCAAATGGGACTAGGTAGTCAAGATTGGGAGGTCGATTATTGATCAGCTCGTAACATGTTTTGTTGTGTCTTTTCACCACCAGAACTCTATTCAAAACGTGACAAGCTGTATTAACAGCTTCCGCCCAGAATGTGATTGGAAGCTTGGCATCTGATAGCATCGTCCTTGCAGTTTCAATCAAAGTTCTGTTCTTCCGTTATGTAACTCCATTCTGCTGAGGTGTATACGGCGCACTGAATTCATGACGAATACCCTTCTTGAGACAAAAAAGCTCCATCATGTTGTTCTTGAACTCTGTGCCATTATCACTTCTGATTCTTCTAACCTTCAACTTTCATAAAGATTCCAGGCTCAAGATCAGGTATTGATGAATTTCAGCAGTCTCATCCTTTGTACCTAAAATATGCACCCAAGAAAAACGTGAGAAATCATCAGTTACAACCAGACAGTATGACTTACATCCAATACTCCTGATACTTATGGGCCCGAACAAATCCATATGTAGGAGCTCCAGAGGGGTATCGATGGAGTTTTGGGTCTTGGGCTTGTGAGATTTCCGTTGCTGTTTTCCCTTCTTACAAGGCATACAGTCATTTGCAACGGCAAATCTCAGCTTAGGAATCCCGGTTACCAAACCGTTTCGGATAAGATGATTCATTTTTTGATAAGAAATGTGTCCGAGTTTCCTATGCCACAAGATTGAGTCAAGTTATGTCGCTTTGGTAAGTAAACAGGTAGCAACTGATGAGGTGGTTGTTGCCACGCTCATATCAATCTGATAGGTGTCGTTAGTCCTTGGCGCTCGCATCAGAATACAATCAGCAGGAACCTCAAAACCAGGCTTGAGAACCAAGCATTCAGACTTGTCAAACATAACCCAGTACTCCTTGTCGCACATTTAAGAGACACTCAACAAGTTATGCTTCAGCTGCTCGCAAAAGTTGACGTTGTCGAAGCTAATACGTCCATTAGAAACCACGCATTGACAAATAATACTACCGCCCTTCTCGCCTGCAAAGGCCACATAGCCGCCTCTGAATGGTCTAACATCTTGAAGCAGGGGCCATGTTGCCTGTCATGTGCCGGGAGCATCCACTATCCACATACCAACGGTTAGCAGTAGTTCCCTTCGGATGTCCCTGCACGAGTTAAAAGAAATTAATTAGTTTTGGAGACCCAAGCCATTGTGGTCTTGGGTCGTCCGTTTTTCTCAAAATATACAACCTCAATTAACTCGCAATCATGACTGTCAAAAATTGGTGAATCCTTTGGAGATTTGGGATCAGAAGATTGAGAACTTTTGGTTTTCTTTCTCCAAGAACTTTTCTTTTGAGTCTTTTGAACAGTTGGCCTGCTCTTGTCAACCACAGGTGAACTAGTAGAAGCTTCACCTGGTTGGCAACCAGCTAGCCGTTGTTCAAGCTTTCTCAATCTTTTGTTCCTTCTTCTCCTCTGTGGCTTAGAGAGTTTCACCACAGGTTTCTCACCAGTTTGTGTACTACCAGAGGTAGATACACTGGGTTTAGCATATTGCTTTACCTGTTTTTGAACAGATGGTTCTGCCGCACGTTTTGCTGGTGGCTTAACCATTGGTTTCACTGGTGGTTTCACCACATTTGATTTAGGATTTTTGGGTTTCTTCACTGATGGTGTCTTAGGGAGTTCAGCCTGTTGTGGGAAAACTGGCCGTTTCCCTTGATTCTTTTCAGGACAGTTCACCAGAATATGACCGACCACACCACAGTGAAAACAAGCTCTTCTTTCCTTGTAAACCCTCCTGTAAGGCTCCTTGGTCGTTGATGCAGATGAATCAGCTTGATGAGCAATGGGAGTTGTTTGAACATTAACAGCATCTTGTGCTTGACCTGATTTTAATTGACTCATTGGGGTGTAATGTTTGTCCATCTTTCCTTGAAAATTCTTGCCTAAATGATTAGCAAAAGCTTCTTTCTTAACTTGCTTTATGGATTTGAAACCTCCATAAAGCATCATTTTCAGCTTATCATTGGACTCAATTGTATCAGGTTCAGTTAAAATGCAATTGTCACGATCAGTGAGAATAGTTTTCTCAACATTATGTTCATCAAGCAACTCCTCTGAGACCACACCTTCAACTTTGGTGTTCTCAGAGCCTTCATCAGAAAAGAACTCCTCATCAGAAGCTGACTTAGCCTTACTTGAGGAATCATCCTTGCTTGAGGAATCATCCAAAAAGGACAAATCAATGTCGACCGGCCCGTTGACAAACTTGCCGCTTACTGGTGGAGGAATGGCATTAGTACCTAAACCTTTTCCACTCACTTTTCTCACTACTGACTCGTAGTGTTCCACCACAAAGCGAGAGTTTTTCAACTTCTCAAGTTTGCCACTTAACCGCAGGATCTCATTTTGCAGTCGGGCGATCTCAACATTTCTTTTCTCTAACCCCTTGTAGGCAACGTCTAAATCAAACTGTTGCTCACTTATTTTAATTGAAAACTCATGTCTTTCCTTCTTAAGGTTTCAATTGAGTCTTTTAAACGTTTTTCATTTACCTTATAGCTTAGAGCTGCACTACGGAGGGGTTCGAGTTGATCATGGATTCGATCATTCTCGTCCTTTAAGTTTAACATTTGGAACAAGAAACAACAGCAAAAGAATTAGAATCTACCTCAGTTGACGTACTGGATGCTTCTCCAATGGCCATTAGAGCAAGTGCAGATTCAGGTTGGTCAGCGGCAGCTGCTTCTCGTTCTTCAGCTTTCATCATATCAACAATCTCTGCCATTAACCCGAGCTGGGTTTGTGAAATAATGGCATCTTCCAAGTGTACTCCCCAGTCAAAGCTATCATCCTACTGAACCACTAATGCGTTGGAGGATACTCCGTGAGTCTGACTGAGGTTGTGTTGATTGTTGAAGTTCTGGTTATTTCCTTGACTCGGTCGATTGAAACCTGAAGCTGGTGCTTTATCCTTCTGACATTCCCTTGCGAAATGTCCTTTGACATTTGTAGCACTTAGATTTAGATTTATCAAATCCAACCTTGGCATTTGAATGCCCACCAAATTTCTACCAGTTCTGTTCAAGAAACGCTTAGCTCTCCTTAGGATCATGGCCATATTCCATTGAATATCCATATCCTCCATGTCATCTGGGTCCACCTGATTAAAATCTTCCTCAATGGTTTCAGGATCCGTTAGCTTCCCACCGATGAAGTTCTCGTAGGCAAGCATGCAAGATGAGAATAATGCCACATGATCTTCAGCTATCTTAGCAATAGCAGTTTGGTTGGCTGAAGATGTAGATGTAGGGCCTCTGGAGGAATGTTGATGGTTTGAACCAGATCCGGATGCAGTAAAACAAGTATGAACACCACAACCATTAGAGTTTTCTTCTTCCTGAGGAGTCCCAGAGAACAAGGCAATTCCAGAACCTGATGACTTTACTATGGAAGACACTCCATAATACATAGAAGGATCTTGAATTTGAGGTCTTCCAGAACTTGCTTTCTTCTTCAGGTTCATGTCATGGGCTTGAACCTTTCCAATCGCTTCATCAATCGTCATCTCATAAAACTTGGGGTTCTCTCTTAGTAAGGTGGTATACATGTCAAACTTTGGTGGCAATGAATCAAGAAACTTTTCCACCAACTCGTCATCAGGATACTTCAGTTCATAAGACTTTAGCTCAGTATTCAAGTGATAGAATCTTGAAATAAGTTCATCAATAGATTCATTCTCCATCTGAAGCATTCATACTGTTTCCTCAGTAGCTCTCTCTTGCTCTTCTTGACGTCACTGTTGCCCTCGAACCTCTTCTGCAGAGCCTTCCAAAGATCCTTAGAAGTATCATAACCTCTGAAGCTGTGAAATAACTCTCTAGTCAAAGCCATAGTTATAGAACCATGTGCCTTCTTTTCTCGGTCATAAGCCTTCTTTTCATCTTCATCCAGTATGGAGATAGGTTTGGGAACGGTTTCATCTAGAAACAGATCGGTAGGATGTTTATACCCCTCAAGAATGGGTATCCACAAGGTAGAATCAGTGTACGAAATATACTCCTCAAAGCGTGCTTTCCAGTTCGAATAATCATTTACATTAAGCAGCTTTGGTGGTTTTTGCGGAGTCCCTATCTCGTTGTCATAGTTCAGCATACTACTAATGTTCTGAATGTTCGACATGGTGTTAAACTTAGTCAAAATTCAGAAATTCTGCACAACTTGCTTACTTAGGAACTGGTCTTGCGCACTTATGAAATACTCTTGCGTACTTAGCAAGTACGCAAGAAGGAATGATAAGTACGTAGGAACAAAAATTAAGCACACACATAATTGGTCTTGCATACTTAACAAGTACGCAGGAACAGGAAGAATTTTGCCAAATCAGGTAAGTACGCACGTCACTTTATCCACCTGCTCCACCAACTTTTTTCGATCGCCGGAAAAAGCTCACATCTTCAAAAATTGAAGTTATGAATGAATTAATCAAGCCAAAAGGTTAGAAACTTGTTTCTAACAAACCCTTGATGATCAAAACATTCAAACAAACAACAAAAAGGTCGAATTTTGAAGGATTTTTGTGTCTAAAACAGCGCTCAAGAGCTACCTCTGTTTTATAACAAAACCGACAAAATCGGTCACTTTTTCTTGTATAAAGGCTGTAATCTGTGTCAAAAATGCTCCTATCATACTCACAACACTCGAAATCAAGAGCAAATACTCTGATACCACTTGTAGGTCCCCGGGTGTCTCGGATCGTCACATGTAAGTGCGTGGCTAGTCGAACAGGGTGCGGAATGCCCGTGACTAGATGGAGTATCGACAACAACAAGGTAAACCGACAACAAACACAAGATACTTTAAACTTCGTCTATTGATAAAACACAGCCGATTACAAGTGAAATGTGTACATACTGACTTCACTAACCAGCTATTTATACTCATAGACCTGATGCCTGCGCACTTGCTAAGTGCGCAGGGCTTTGCCCTTGCGTACTTAGCAACTACGCAGACAATGTTCTTGCGTACTTGCTAAGTACGCAGTTTAAGCAACCTGCGCACTTGTTAAGTGCGCACAACACATAACAAGACGTTTACAAAGACAAGTACCCACAAGCATGTTTACAACTCGATAAACCAATACATACAGACACTGAAATACAAGTACAGATACATAAAGAACAGTAACAAAAGCAAAGACAACATCCAGAGTGTTTGGCACACAAACGTGCTCCAACATATCATTTTATTCGTGATTGTGCAGATAAAAGATTGATTGAACTGGTAAAGGTACACATTGATGACAATTTTTGCACATCTCTTCACCAAGGCATTTGATTGAACCAGGTTTGAATTTCTGGTAAAAATGATTGGTATGATCAATCCCGAATAAAGTTTTTTTTCAAAAATAATTTTCATGGAAGCTTTTATTTTTTTATTTTTTTACTGCTTTATTACGTTTCTGCATTTACTTTCTAGTAAAAAAGTTGTTATTTATAAAAATTTCAAATAAAATGAAAAAGATAAAAATCGACATCATTTGAAGTTAAAGAAGAAATGATAGTACATCAGTTGAAAATCTATCACACATGACCATAGATGACCTGGTGATTAGATATGATAATCTGTGTTTGTGTTCGTTTGATTTGATCTAGATTTCATAGTTTGCATAAACATGAAATGATAGTGTCATAAATGCTCTAAACTTGAAAATCTATTTTATGTTTAATTTGGATATGTGTATGTAATTTAGATTATCAGTAGACTAGAAGCGTTTTTGGACCATTAGTAGTGTGAAAACATAATGATTCTTGATAACAACTATGATTTGAACCCATATTATGTCTGGGTGTGTGTGTTAAAAGATCATTATCAGATATAGAATATGAGGCTTAAAGTATTTCATGAGACCAATATCGAACTATATTGATTAGCATAATTTTTCAGTTCACTTCACTGCCCATTCCCCGAAAAACATGCAATGTGAAGTTGAACTAAGATATGTTTCTGACAACATCTGTTGGAATATATACTCGCCCTTGGGTCAATATCTTGATTCCATTGAATATCCAGATAACAGTTGGACCACATTACCCTATATTATTGAATCGATCGATTCTTTAATCATTCATTCTACTGAAGAGTTCTTCTATTACAATCAATCATGATATTACATCCAAAACCAAGAAATATGAATCATTCGATTCTGAATCATTCGATTCTGAATCATTATGATTCCTTATATCCTTTGGGATCTGTTTCTTGTCCTTTGCTAATTGAGATAGTTTCATCCTGGAGATTGATATTATCTTTGCATAAGTTTCATATGTCTTGAAGATAGTGCAAATTTATATTTTTGTTGGCATATATGTGGGGTACACGTTGTTTTTCATCAAAATGGTACCTTAACTCACAAGAACATGGAAGAAAAACGCTTGTAGTTTCAAATTCTATAATATTGACAACATAGGTTTACATACTGTATATTGCAAATTCGGTATGAATACTTGAGCATTTTATGATCTGATCTTGTTTACTTTGAAGTTTATCGCGTATCATTTCATGTATAATTGTCAGAGTTGAAAAAGATATGATCTGAAAAATTCTGAAAAAAAAAATTCATAAGTGATAGAGTGAATTACAATTGGTATCAAGGTTGATATGTTTTAATGAGATACTGTGATGAGAACAAAGTGCAGAAATATCAAAAAGATATGTCTATAGTTTGTATGTTCTGATAAAGTTGAAAAATGTGAAGAAGTATCATAGGTTACCTTTAGATTTAATTAGAATGTGTGACGGATCTCTCATATATACTGATATGATCTTCTTACTCATGATGTTCGAACCAAAATATGTGATTTTGTTGTTTCATGTCAGAAAATTCAAAAAGACCAAAAATATGTGTTTTTGTTTGTATAGATAAAATCCAAAAATATGTGAATTTTCATTCGTTTATCAGTTTTCAATTTCATTTTTTAAATGCATTCAAAAATCCAAAAAGATTTTATTTCGGTCTTCATTGAAAATTCCAACTTTTTTAAAAATGTTCGGGATTGGATCGGTTACATGTTCCAGGTGGAAGACAAAAGGATCGGTGTTTGAAAGTTGAAGCATAAAAAGGGTGAAATTTCAAAAGTTCTCTAAGTGTGTGAGAATAAGCGAACTTACCAAGTTCGCCTGGTAAGTGAACTTACCAAGTTCGCCTGGTAAGCGAACTTAATGTCTGTGTATATATATCTTGGATCAGGCGAACTTGTTCATTTAAACCTTGTGACCTCAGATGAACTTACCGAGCGAACTTGAGCATAGTGTAAGCGAACTTTTCTGTGTGTGATTATCTGTTTGTGGATCTGTGTTTTGTGTTAAATCTGTGATAGAACATTTGGTTGCGCATTGAAACAAGGTAAAATCAGGATTTTTTAACCTTTAAATCGTTCTATTTGATCTGTCTGTTTTTTTAGGGTTTGTGTGAGTCGGACCTGTTTCATCATCAACCGACATGTTGTTGTGGTTTAAAATTGAAATTGGTTTTTCATATTGGTTTATCGGTGATTATAGATGATATTTGAATGTTTGATTGCATTGGATTTCATCAAATTGATCATGTTTGGATTTCTGGTCTGAGTTCTTGCTTGGAGCGAACTTGCTCAGGTGATATGACGTAAATTATACATATTTTGCATGCATAATTATCCCCAAATTCATCACAATTAGAGATAATATGATAATAATTGATGCTTAATCCATCCATTTGTGTTCCAATAGGATAATTGACTTGGATATGCAAAAACATGAAGAAAACACTCAAAATCAAGGTGAAATCAGCATTCAGAAGCCAATTGAACGAAACCGGACGCAGAAGGTCAAACCTGGAAGTCAAAAAGTCAACAGGGACCAAAATAAGGCAATGCACGGCCGTGCATTGCCTTGCACGGTCGTGCAAACCCTATTTTGGGTCCATGTACTCTCCTGTACTGCCAGATTCCGCACGTGAAAGAAAAGGGTACTTTGCACGCCCGTGCAATCCAATGCACTGCCGTGCATTGCCAAATTCTTAGCCTATAAATAGCAAGATCATTCTAGTGTTTTAGGTGTCCAAGATCAAGAGTAGGGAAGGCCTTAGTGCTCTGCTAAGAGCCGGAACTCTCTCGGTTTTGGTCCGTTTAGCTTTTCTTTGTTTATTTTCTCTTTAAAGTCTTGTAATATGAAATGATTCTTCTAGGTCGAGTAAAACAAGAGGCAGCCTATACCCACTCTCCCTTGGTGTTGGAATACTTCAACACATTATCTAAGGGTTAGTGGAGTCACTTGTATGGTCATTCATGGCTAGTTCTCTTGTGTTACTTGAGTTGGTTGAACTTTAATTAATTAATGAAGTATTTTTAGTATGTTATGTTTTTAAAGTCTTTACTATGAGTTATCTTAAAAAGACAAGAATAAGTGATCTTTAAACCAATCTAATAATCTTAAATCTTGTGAGTTACTTAAGCAAGACTTCTTGTTTGAGAAGCTTATTCGAGTTTGTATGGTCTATATACAAATCTTGGTGCTAGCAACGGCCGGGTAGTATAGATTTAATATTATGGGTTGATTGGAGGTTTGGGTATTCAGCAAGCCGTTTGGGCCCTAACCAGACCGGGCGGTTTGTGTCGGTATTTCTTTACTTCTCTCGTGTCGGCTTGTAGAGGACTTCTAGCGGGAGCCATGGGGTTTGATCTTGAGAATGAAAGTCTTATTTATTTAAAATAATATTATAAGTAAATACAACTATTTAAGAACATAATTTGTTAGGTACGAGCGTTCATAAAGTAGCTCTGGAGGGAGTTGCGCATTCCGACTTTCCAAAGGAAGTTACAAGACATGATGTACGTCAGTCATTAGATAATCTTAGTCCGAATAATGAATCACGAGATAACCGGTGGACTTGAGATCCCGTTCAGGGTCCGGAGATTCATTAAGGAACAGTTGGCCGACCGTATCCACTGTTCCGTTACGAAATGCTAACTCCCCTATCTAAAGGGTTAGTACTAGTAACTATGACCAACATTACTTTAAATATAGCATGAATTAACAAGGGATAACAACTAAAGTAACACCTTAAACGTGATAATACTTCTAAATACATTTCTTAACCTTTTATTTTCCTTCTAAAACAAAACCCATTTTCCAACTTATTATCCCAGTGAGACAATAGCGAGGGTTGAGTACGGGATCCGTGTCCATGGTTCGATACTTGGTTCTTACCCATACTATACTACACTACGATAGTTACACTTGCCTATTATGTGTGTATTTAGTTAAAGTAATTATCATTTTAATTTATAAATTTAAAACCTGATTTTGTGTAGCTCTAAATGGAATATATTTATCACTACTAAAAACACGCCATCATGTTTTTGGCGTCGTTGCCGGGGATATATATGTTTATATTTTTATCTACATATAAAACACACATCATCAGGCGAACTAGTAAGTTCGCCTCTTGCAACACTAAGCGAACTTATTAAGTTCGCCTCTGTGAGCAGTAGTGAAATGGACTTGTAATTTTTTGTTAAAAAGTGTTATTTTTTTTAGTTTGATTTTTTTGTTTTATTTCTCTATTGTTTTGTCTTTATTTTCTTGTGTTTGTTTTTTCGTTTCTGTGTGTCCATGTTTGCTATATACAGATGGATCGTCGGGTGGAATATAAGCATAACCAGGTGGCATTACTAGATCCGAATATGTCTGAAGCTGTGAACTACAGTGACATAATCAACTTTTTGAATAGATCAAGACTGAGAGTAGCATTGTCTACAAATCCCCACATCAGCTTGAACTACATTCAACAATTCTGGGGTTCTGCAGAGCATGATTGCACGGTGGATCCAAATGTGATTAGGGCAACCGTGAACAATACTCCGATTGCAATTTCTGTGGACACTATAAGGGCTTCTTTGGATCTTGGAGGCAATAATGATGAACCTATATTGTCTGCAAATCCCCACATCAGCTTGAACTACATTCAACAATTCTGGGGTTCTACAGAGCATGATTGCACGATGGATCCAAATGTGATTAGGGCAACCGTGAACAATACTCCGATTGCAATTTCTGTGGACACTATAAGGGCTTCTTTGGATCTTGGAGGCAATAATGATGAACCTATGATGCTACCAACTACATTGATCATGGGTTGTTTTCAAAGAATGGGATACCGTGGCAGACCCAATGATACTCAAGCAAGGAAAGGTGGATTAGTGGGTCAATGGCGATATTTTATGCACGTAATCATTCAGTGCTTATCACTAAGGAAAGCGGGTACTGATGGTTTGAAATCTTCGTTACAATCTGCAATGGTGGCTCTTACTTTGAACCGTGGCTTCAACTTTGCTCACTATATATACAAGGAGATTGTTGCACAGATTACACCGCCAGAGGGTCAAGGGTTTCTGATGTACCCGAGGTTTATTCAAATGATTCTAAATCATCTTATTCCAAATCTACCACGGTTGCCACATCATTTAACTCTTACACCAATGACCAAAAGGATCTTTACAGATTGTAATAATGTGAAGCAACAGAATCTAGCACTGATTCATGTTCCAACACCATTATTCGGGCACATAATTAATCCGGATTATGTAGCACCGCCTCTTGATAATTGGTTTCATCCAGAAGAGATGGTGGAACAACAACAGCAACCACAAGCACCACCACAAGTTTAACCTCAAGTACAACAACAAGTTTAACAACCTGTTCCAGATGAAGTTCAAAATGAAGATGTTCAAGTGAATATCATTAAACCAAATGTTGAGGTTCATGATGGAGTTCAAGTTGATGCTAATGTTGCAAATCAAATTGATCAAGATGATCAAAACTTGGGTCTTAATATTGATGATCTGAATGAAGAAGTTCATGTGCAATCCCCTGCTCAGGGTGAAGACGGGTCATGTAGTAGATACAAGCACAAGTTCTTCCGAAAAAGCTGATAATGATGATATTGATTCAGAGGCTACACAAGATTTCAGCTCAGATCATTATGAAAGACTTTCTAGAGTTCTGGTGGCTAATGCTGGGAAAAGAATTAAGTCAGTAAGTACAAGAAAGTTAAAGAAACCGAGGAAGAAGTCTGTTCGTGGTCCTCCTCCTGGATCAGTACTTGGCAAATGGAAATTATGTGATGAATCATCTGATTCAGAGTATCTTCCTTCTCCAAAATCTCAGAAGCTGGTGGCTGCTGCTAATACTCAGGCAGCTGATGATGTATATTTTGTGGAATCCTTGATTGTTACACCACAACCGTCTCAGGCTACTTCTCCTCAAGTTACTCCAGTTCATGTTCATCCTCATAATCATGCTAATCCCACTAAAGCTGGACCTTCAACAACATCGAAGAGTGCCAAGATTGTTGTTCTAGAAGGAAAAGTTTCTTGCCTTGAAGCTCAAGTTATGGGCTTGCAAGGTCAACTTGATGTTTTACTCGCTAATTATTATCAGAGAGAATAGTTACTTCAATCTCAAAGCAAACAATTAGCTGAAATGCAGATTTTAGTCTCTCGGTTAGTAGAGTGTATTGACGCTCAGGGGGAGATGCCGGTAATTGTTAAAGATGATTGTCATATAGAAGCAGTACAAAGAAATGATGATGAAGACAATGATCCCAGTGGAGACAAGGGTGATCGTCAATATGCTGAAGTTACTCCGATATCTCAGTTTCAGGGGGGAGTCTACAACAGGTCAAGATCAAGTTGAAGCTTCTGGTGATAAGAACTCAAATGAAACTGAAGAGGTGTTGTTATTAGAATTCTTTAAAGAAGATGATTCCATCTTGATGAAGCTGAAAAGTTAGACTGTTTAGATTGTTTAGATGATCTGTTTGATAAGTTAGAGGACGAAGATAATGACTCAGAAATTGAAGAAGGTGAGACAGTTGAACTGGAGATTACAAAAGATACAACCAGGCTTACTTATAAAGGCTGTGATGGTCTTAATATGCCATTTAACTTCATCTAAGATGATGATATTCCTGAAGTTACTTCGGATGGAATGGCTGACTCTATGGACTCTGTTGAAGACGTCACAAAGCCTGATTCTGAAACTGACACTACTCAGACAAAGCCAACTGAAGAGCCTGTGATGTATAAAGATACAGGCATGACTAAAGAGAAATGGCAAGAGTTAGTGAGAAGTTGGAAGAAACTACTACCTGCGTCACCATCACCACCTGTTCTTAAAGAAAAGTATGTGAACAAAGAAAGGTGTGTTGGTAGAATAATTAGTTGGTTCTTTGATGAAGATTTCAAGTTATTTGCCTTGAAAAGATCTGATGGTGTGCAATATTTGAAGCCTAGACTGAGATATTTCAATTCTTTGTTAAGGTGTGAAATGAATGGTTTGTCAACAAAGCCTCTAATCAATGATCTAAGTATAGAATTGCTGATGCAATAGCAAAGCTGATCAGATTAGAAGGAGGTACTAAGAAGTATGAGAAGCTAAAACCACAAAAGGGTAAGAGAATAAAGAGTGTTGATCCTATAACTGGAAAGACTATCTGGAAGCACAAGTTTAAACCAGTGAAAGCTGTACAGAAGATACCATTGAAGAAAATACCACAAGATTTTCTGGGAAATATGAAGTGGTGGTACGTGGATGTAAATACTGGAGAGGCAAGGATTAAAGATCAAGATAATAAGGTCATAGCTTGTTTCTATGATGCTATGAACCTTATAAATTTTTTAAAGAAAGACCAACTGATGCTGAAGAGAAAAGAGATTATCTTTACCGGTGAATGGCATGAGCGGGGACTACAATATAAGCGTGTGTTGGAGATATGTGTTAGAAATGGAGTTTATGCAGGAAGCAAGTTACCGGAGAAGTGGAAGAGCTCAGCATGAAGACAGAAGATCAAGCTATTGTCAAGGGGGAGTCTGTTAGGACATAGAAGTGTGACAATAGGCCTTGTAATAGTTTAGATATTATATGTCTTTATGTTTGGTAATGTTTGGTTAAGTTTTGTAATAGGAGAACTTAACAAGTTCGCCTAGGCCTAGTGTGGCAGAAGTGTTACCTATAAATAGGAGTTTACATGTTAGTTTGAATAGTTCAGTCATTTGTATTCAAGTATTGTAAACTCTGTGTTTGGTGGAAATCAAAGAGAAGATTATTTACATTGTGTATTGATTGTTATCATTGTGATTGTCTCGTATACACAGTCATGCGTACGGTTGGATTCCGCAATCCGTGTGTTGGATACGTCACGTCTCGATTTAGATCCGTAGAAGACCCGAGGGGACCTACATGTATAGCATGACGTATGGTCGAAGGAATCCGTACGGTCATGGAGGACGAACTACGACGGTAGGATGGGCGTCTGTCTATGTGACTTACACAAATCAATGTTGGGCTGGTCACCCTTATGCGTATGACCGATGAATGTTCAATGAATGCAAAGGTGAATGCATAAATATGTACCCACGAATGAATGATAAATGAAGGTAATAACGTGTTAAATATGT
The DNA here is from genome assembly GCA_023525975.1 of Smallanthus sonchifolius. Classification (NCBI taxonomy): domain Eukaryota; kingdom Viridiplantae; phylum Streptophyta; class Magnoliopsida; order Asterales; family Asteraceae; genus Smallanthus; species Smallanthus sonchifolius. Next base: position 10,728,003 of record CM042028.1, on the reverse strand, counting down.
ATTTATATATTTATATATTTATACTTACAAGAAAATGATGCTTATACCTAATTGTTAAACTAGAACTTACCAGCGTTAGCTGACTTTTAGTATGCACTTCAGGTAAGAAGAAAAGAGGACATGCGAAGGCTTGAAGGCTACCCCGCTGAAGGACTGACATCCCATTTACTTAAATTTCATGTTAAGACAATGTTTATGTTAAATGTTTTAAGACTTCCGCTGCTATGATATGTAATCGAATGATGTATGCTTCAGCTACTTTTGATGTTTTAATTTAATTTCGGCATTTGATGACTATGTTTATGAGTAAATCCAACGAGTGAGGTTTTCCTGGAAAGGGGCCTTCTAAGTTGGTATCAGAGCAATAGTTTGAGAGATTCAGACATCCCTAAATGTCTGGACTCAAGCTGATAATGGGACCAACGCATGGATGTCAGTCTGGGTAGCCAACGCCGACGCCAGTACAGTAAGTAAGTAATAAAGTTATTGCTTGTAGGTAGGAATAGATGCCTTAACTTAGAACACATAGATGTCAATGTCACCACTGAAAAGCAAAGCAAATTATTAATCACAAACCGGTCACTGTAATTAAAAATTTACCTTGCTCGTACTGTTCTAAACTATGATCTGAAGGAATGACATTGATGTATACCCTTTTACTTATCAGGAAATATAGAAAACTATGGCTCGTAGAGGGGGAACGGGACGCCGAGGCGGTCGCACTGGCCGAGTCGGTAGACCACCAGTGAACCGAAGACTGGAGGAAGAGAAAAAGTTCAGAAGCTACGTGGGAGAAAGAAAACGAAATGAAGGAACTGTATCCGTAGTTGTTTAACTAGTAAAGAGTTTCGAGGACGAAACCCCTTTAGGGGGGGTAGACTTGTAACATCCCGAAATAATAGAAACGAATGAATAATGGCAAGAGCGGGATTTAGAATAAAAGGAAGAGGATACGGGCTCGGGCTTGGCCCCATGGGCTGAAGGGGAGCCCATTTATATAAACCACAAATCAGAAACCTCTCCTCTCACTCCTTGCATGAGAGTGAGAGATCGGGTTAGAGAGAGAAAGCTCCGGTTTCGGCTCAAAAGCTCGGGAATCATCACTCTCCTTCTCAGGAACGTTTAGCAACGAAGAGAGAACGAAAACAGGTAACAACAAACACTCAGATTCGATTTTTAGTTTGAAAATGGGTTTTAGGGTTTGTAGCAAGTATTCACAAAAAGATGAGATTTTTACGTTAGAATTGATCTATGATGTGTATATCTAGCTTCATGGAAGCTAGATACAAGTTTTGGACGTAAAAATATCGAAGCTTGGATCAAAAACGAAGAATTTAATCATAATCAACTGAATCGTCTGAAAAGTCGGATGAATGGTCCGAAAACTATTTTTCGTCCGAAAAGTATTTTCGGACGGCATGATTTCGGACAGATGATTTTGGACAAGATAGTTCTCGGACAAAAGATTTCGAACGAAATAGTAACCTAATAAAAGATGTTTCTAACTAAATAGTTTTCGGTCGAAAAGAGATTTCGACCGAGATAGATTTCGGACAGATAGATTTAGGATGAAATATGTAGGCTATAACCTTGTTCCATTCGTGACCATTGACAGATCCGTTAACACCCACCTAACTTGGAGCTCCTAAGTATCCTAGGGAACTGCTCATCAGGTGAGTTCTATGTGCCCCTTATATGTTACGTGCAAATCATTTTAAATGTTTTGGGGCTGAAGTGTATACACTAAATGAATGAATGTCAGGAATGCCAATGTGATCATATGTGATATATTAATAAATATGAATGTTAATGTGATCATATGTGAAAGAATGATGAATAAAAGAATGAAACGTATGTATACAAAGAATGAAATAAATGAATGACATAACGTATATGAATGAAATCTTGCTTTATATTTATATACAGCATGTTATGAATGTATGTAAACGTTATGGACACTTCGATGATGACGGCTACTTCGGTAGACGGACGACCACGTAACTATTTTGCAGGCGGGACATATACGTACCTTCATCAGCAGGGACGTTTAAGAGGGCAACAACGGACGGTCACATTCGTGCCGGACGATTGCAATAATAAGTAGAACGATTGCATAAATAATAGTACGCGTGGGAGACGGATGCCTTAGGGCAGACGGGCGAATAATACGGTCTACGATGGTAGAACGGTGAGGACGGTCGGTTGAAGGAATCCAGACGGTATAGCATGATGTATGGTCGAAGGAATCCGTACGATCATGGAGGGCGGACTACGACGGTAGGACGGGCGTCTGTCTATGTGACTTACGCAAATCAATGTTGGGCTTATCACCCTTATGTGTATGACGAATGAATTTTCAATGAATGCAAAGGTGAATGCATAAATATGTACCCACGAATGAATGATAAATGAAGGCAATGACGTGTTAATTATGTATGTATATCTTTATATATTTATACTTACAAGAAAATGATGCTTATACCTAATTGTTAAACTAGAACTCACCAGCGTTAGCTGACTTTTAGTATGCACTTCAGGTAAGAAGAAAAGAGGACATGCGAAGGCTTGAAGGCTACCCCACTCAAGGACTGACATCTCATTTACTTAAATTTCATGTTAAGACAATGTTTATGTTAAATGTTTTAAGACTTCCGCTGCTATGATATGTAATTGAATGATAAATGCTTCCGCTACTTTTGATGTTTTAGTTTAATTTCGGCATTTGATGACTATGTTTATGAATAAATCCAATGAGTGAGGTTTTCCTGGAAAGGGGCCTTATAAACTTGCTCCATTTTTTGAGGAATTTTTTTTTCTTTGGAATCGAATGGTCTATCATGTTTCAAACGTGCCTTAGACTTACTACCAATATGTAGTCATCCTTCTAGGACATTAATCTTAATTGGAGCACTAGTCACTCTTTTAAGGTAAGTGAATGTGTCTGGTAATTTATTTGCTAATCTTATGAATTATCTTTTGAACATCTGGTTCATACTTAGTTTGAGGATCAAGATAATATAGAGATAATTCATTCCAAATTATTTCACTTTCTAACTGCTTTTAATCCCCCCCTCATGTTGGGAATGTTGATTCCATAAATTGAGCCGTAATGTTAATGGTTCTAATAACTTAATTATAGATAGTTATTCATTTCCAACATGTATTCACAATCTCCTTTGAGGTCCCATCTTTGTGCGTTGTGGTGGAGTAATTACAACACATATCGCACAACCCAAAAAACACATAGATGGGAAATACTTGGGTCCTGACCAAAAACCAATTGTAATTTGGAGAAAATACAATAACTTGTAGGCTTGATGTGAATTACCATTGCAACATGTACATAACATGGTCCCAAACAAATAAAAAGAATTGTTGCTCTCATAATTATTGGACATGTAGTGCTCGTCTCAACAAAAGCAATTTTTGTATGAATATATGATATTCACCACTTATTCCAACAATCCTTAGTAACTTGGGATTAATATAACTGTTATTACCAAAATAAATGTGCTATTCTGGAATAATGTGCTTGCTATCTTATTAGCTAAGCCACGTATCATGCAAACTTCAAGTTGCGAATTTGATAACAATTTAGACGATGCATCGATTTAAAACACTAAATGGTATACTCATTATGATATATATATATATCTTTTATCGTTTTCCAGAATATTTCAGGATTCACACCCTACTTTAGTTAGTAAATAACTAATCCTTGATTCTTGAATACATTTCACATCATCATTGACTCGGGATGCCCTAACCGGTCATGCCAATAAAATAATCACGATTCATAAACTTTTGGTTTATGATCATATATCTTTTTCTCGTACTTGTTTGTTACACTACATAATATACGAGATAATAGTGTATTATTATTTCAAACACTTTTCCACATTCTCATATAATCACTCTCTTAGTGTGTCACTTCTTGTGGTCGATTTCATTATTAACATGGTTGATCTCATTATTAATCATGATCGCCATTACAGTTTCCTCAATTATGTATATGATCATGAATTTTACAATGATTTTTATATAATCACATTCACTTCATGGAATGGATTAGAACCACACAACTTTCATGGTTGTTTCAAACTTTTAATAATATTGCCACTTCCGGAGCATAAATAAGCCTGATAAATGGAAATTGTATTATTCAACATTTGCTCATAAACAATCTTCTCATCACATAATATCAATTGAGAAGTGATTGTGATCAAGTTATGCTCATTATCTTTCTAAAATCTTTCAACTTTCCTATAAGTTTATTATGAGCTTTAGGGAGTATGACACATGGGGTGTCATTTCTTTACACTAAACTATTGCAATAAATTAGTGGATCGTTTACTATAAGCAAAACATATTTATAATCATTCAGAGATTGATAAAGACAAGTTACTCTTTTAATTTCTATATTCAATACGTTATAATAAATAAACTATAACATATAAAAGACATATAACGTAAAGTTAAAATTATGTGATTCTCAACATTACAACATATCATCATATAAACAAGTTATATTCTTGTAACATGTTGAGAATACCAACTACTAAGTCACACGTTCTACCATCATATAGTATGTTGAAGATAATCATAAAACATGTCAAATATAAACAAGTCACATTCATTATATAATCTCCCTAATAAAATTGCACTTGTGATATAAAAACTACTAGACATCATTTTTGATATATTTTGTATCCATCAAAAGTTATTAATTTTCAATAATTGTAGAACGTGTTCAATTCATGATTTTCATTTATTCTTATTTTATCTTAGTTTCAAAATCTTCACAATTAGCCAACGAGTTCAACATACTAAAACAAACAAATTGAATCCACTATATAACTTTAAATCACTATTATGCAATATCTAGTAAAACATAGATAGCATGATAATTTATTCAATTAAAATACACAAATCTATTTAGCAATTGAACGAATGTCATGACAATATCATACTTTTCGTATATATAATGTAAAAATAACTATAACAATTATAATGTAAGTAGTCTTGATAATCCTCTAAAATGTCATAAAGAGAGGTTATGATTAATTTTTTTTTCTTTCAAACAAATAAATTTAAATAATGAATGTCATATATATTTGGTCATTTCTCTAAAATTAATTACATAATCAATATGTTAATATCACATTTGAAACTACCATGCATTATGCATTATTAAATTATTATAAATATGTAACATCAAAGTCATTATGTAGATGTTAATAAAATGTCATTGAATAACTAATAAAGTGATATGAATGGTTATGAATATAAAACATGAAACATACAATATTATGATATGTAGTAATGAATAATTATGAAACAACCAAATTCATTAGAAACTAATAAAATGATATTAAATAACTAGTAAATTAATATGAAGCTTTTCCTTTTGTTTGTTTTTCTAGTTACTAGCATTACACAACGATTATTATAAATTTAGTAAGACATACATAATATGATGTATTAGGTGATCAAGATTATAATATTATCAATCTTTTTTTTTCTTTTTAACTATTTACTAATGATTTCTCATCGTCCACGATCGATAATTTATGAGGTTTCAAAAGTCATACACATATGCTTATGCAGAAACACATAACATAATTGTAATATACATCATATAAAGAACAATTGTAGGATGTTATTTATCAAACTTATCATTAAGGTTAAGCAAATAAAAAATAATCATAATAAAAAATCAATTCGATATAATCAAGAACATCAAAGTATTTAGTTATAAATTTTCTTTAACCATTAATTGGTTCATAATTTTTTAACATAAACACATACACATAATTTATATATCATATGTATATAGTTATGATCATGTAAATATTACAAATAAATAAACTTACTTGTATGATGATTTGATTGAACATACTTTGGTGAAGCAAATTGCAAAATCAATCCTGAGAATCATGATCATTACGCCTTCATAGCAACTAATATAGAAAGTATATAAACATATGGACAAAGATTATGAAGAGAAAGAGAGAAAGATAACAATATTAATCGTCTTCTCAACAAACAACTAGACCTATATATAGGTCTTAGGAATCAATACAATAAATATAAATTTATGGAGAAAATAATAACCATTAAGAATTTTAATCCACACTTAATTATATTGATAACCATAATAAATAATATTTATAACAAATAATACCTTATTGTTTACAGTTTTTTTTTTTCATATTTTCAGTATTTTCAGTTTTCCTATACATTACAAAACCTGCATATTTTTCAGTGTTTTTGGCCAATATAACATAAACATAAACACATAAACATTAAGATATAAAATTAGAACATAATGTCTTAGTTTTTTGTCTAATTAAGTCAAGCTATTCCGAATCTTAAAACATAAAAACTAAACAACTAATCTTCATCCTCGTCGTCGCCCTCGTCTTCATCCCTACTACTTTGTCCCATTTGAGAAAGATTAAACTTGTTGAGTTGATCTCTAAAATCCGGGTCGTCAAACAACATGTTATCTAGTTCCTACAATTAAATTAGATTATAAGTTAAAACAAACATTTAACAAACTACTAACATTTAACAAATGTACTAGCATTTACCAAACTAATAACATGCATATACAAACATACAAGTTTCGGGTCAAACGGTTCATTTTACACACACACACACACACACACACACACACATATATATATATATATATATATATATATATATATATATATATCTACACACATACTCGTTTCGGGTCAAACCGTTCATTTTACATATATATTTACATGCATACAAGTTTCGGGTCAAACGGTTCATTTTACATACATATATCTACATACATACACGTTTCGGGTCAAAACATGCATTTTACATATATATATATATATATATATATATATATACATACAAGTTTCAGGTCTAAACGGTTCATTTTACATGCATATATCTACATACATACAAGTTTTAGGTCAAAACGGGCATTTTACATATATATATATCTACATACATACAAGTTTCAGGTCTAAACGGGTCAAACAGTTCATTTTACATATATATAAGTACATACATGTTTCGGGTCTAAACGGTTCATTTTACATACATATATCTACATACATACAAGTTTTAGGTCAAAGCGGGCATTTTACATATATATACACACACACACATATATATATATATATATATATCTATATATATAGGGGAAGTATAGAATAGAAACCCACATGAGATGAAGAAACCTTGTAAACCCTTGACCTACAATGCGCCATGTGTCCCATTCTTATTTTAATGATAAGGGTAAATTAGTAAATTCATTTTTATCTCTGGAACATCTTTTGAATCATCTGAAACCACAGCAGCACCTTCTTCTTCCATCCCCTCTCTCTCCTATCTCTTTCACTCTCTCTATTCTCTCACTCTATATTTCCCAGCCAAGAACCCTTGTTGAGTTGTTTCTCCGCCGTCAACTACACTAAGTGAGCAACATGAATCGATTTGATGGGGAGACGATCAGAAGCACCCTCGTCGCCCACACCCCTCTCTGCTACTATCTCTCTCTTTCTGATCGGACACCCTAAGGGAGCAAACCCCTCTCTGCTACTATTACTCTCTCTCTTTATGATCGGAACCCCTAAGGGAGATTCGGGTCGTTGTGTGAAAAATCCACACGAGATACGACGAGATGGTGATTTGGTAGTAGATCCAGCTTATTGGTGGTGAGTCGGCGACAGATCTGAGGTTGATTTTGACAGGTTGAAGGTTGGTTAGGGTAGGTCGGCTTCGTCTCTCGCTTCACGCTTTCGGATTTCTCGTGGAGATGTTGTAAGTTTCTTTTGAATCTTTGTATTGAGATTGCTGATTTCATGCTCGATTTGAAGGATTGAGTTCTGGATTGGTGTTTTGTTCTTCTAATTCTCGATGGTTACATTTTGATTGATGTTAAACATTTGATTTTGACTTTTTGAGGTCAAATAGACAAACAGTTCACAATTATTTTTATTTATTTTATATGATGTATTTTTTTCGTTTATTTTAGATGATATTATTATATTTTAATATTTTGGTGGATGCTGAAATTTCATGTTATTGATTGTAATGCAAATTGATAATCAATTTGCTGATATATTTATTCAGTTTTGATTTTGATATAATATTAATTTGCTGAAATTTTGTTGTTGAATTGTAATTTGAATAATTAGAAAAATAGTATAGTTTTGTATAATTGTATGGTTTTAATTTGTTAAATTATCTTAATTTCTAACTTACAAACCATAATTAAATATTTATTTGTCTTGCTTATAAAACAATCAATATTTTACATATGTAAATTGATTTTACATATGTAACATTTGATTCTTACATATGTAACATTTGATTTTACATATGTAAAAAGTTGCTAGTTACATATGTAAGTTTGTATTAACATATGTAACAACACGTATGCTGGATTATTATATTTTTTAAAACATTTTTAAATATTTAAGTTTGTATTAATATACTCATTAAGTTTTGGCATATCTATTGCAGTGGGTAAGAAGAAGTGTAAGTCCCCATTTACCAGGAGACCTCACTTGTTGGATTTACTCATAAACATAGTCATCCATACTGAACTTTTTAAGTAAAATCATTCAACATAGTGGAAGCGTACAATAAGTCAAATACATAACGTAGCAGCAGAAGTCTTAACATTTAAACATAAATATTGTCTTATCATAAACTCAAGTAATTGGGATGTCAGTTGTGCCGAGTAGCCGTCACGCCTTAGCACGCCACTTCTTCTTTCTACCTGAAATGCATACTAAAAGTCAGCTAACGCTGGTGAGTTCTAGTTTAAAAGCAATCAGATATTAACATTATTTTATAAGAATAAATATATATATGTATATACTTATTTGTACATTCTCTACTTTACTACTTTCATATAACATTCATAGTTGGTACGTATATAAATACATACATGCTTATTTCTTGGTGCACATTCATTGGTCATACACATATGGGTGATCAACCCGTCATTTGCTTACGTAAGTCACAAAGACAAACGTTATCGAACTACCGTCGTAGCCCATTTACTTAACCGTCCGGCACTAGAAACCGTCCGTCATATCTTAAACCGTCCGGCAAACCTTCGGCCGTCCGTCTTTACCGTCCTACCGTCGTAGTCCGTCATATTCGCCCGTCTACCCTAAGGCATCCGTTTCCCACGCGAACTATTCTTTATGCAACCGTTCTACTTATTGTTGCAACCGTCCGGCTCAAATGTGACCGTCCGCCATTGCCTTACAAACGTCCTAGCTGATGAAGGTACATATATGTCCCGGATGCAAAATAGTCACGTGGTCGTCCGTCTACCGAAGTAGCCGTTATCATCGAAGCGTCCATAACGTTTACTTATACTTGGCAAGCAATATATATATGGATATAAAGCAAGATTTCATTCTTACACGTTTGGTTATTCTTTTCATACTTGACAAGCAATATATACATAGATATAAAGCAAGATTTCAATCTTACACATTGTGTCATTCTTTTCATACTTGGCAAGCAATATATATATAGATATAAAGCAAGATTTCATTCTTCATATGCTATGTCATGCTTTCATTTCTTTATTTAAAAACATACTTGTCATACTTATATTTAGCATGTATTGTCATATAACACATAACATAACATATATTCAAATCATGTATACACTTCATCCCCAAAACATTTAAAATCATTTGCACATAACACATAGGGGTACATAGAACTCACCTGATGAGTGGTTTCTGAAATACACTTAGCTGGTTACCGAGCGTCACTAATGTCACTCACAATCTGTATAATGAAGTCATACACATAAGGTAGTGCTCCTAAATGATACTAGACATTACTATGCTTGAACCCAGTAGTTTCGGTGGGTGGCTCATACCGAAACTATGGTAGTTTCGGGCCATGGGTTTATATCGAAACTATGGTAGTTTCGATAAGTAACTTATGTAAAATCTTAGTAGTTTTGGGTCAGGGGTTTATATCGAAACTATGGTAGTTTCGATAAGTAACTTATGTAAAATCTTAGTAGTTTCGGGTCTGGGGTTTATATCGAAACTATGGTAGTTTCGATAAGTAACTTATGTAAAATCTTAGTAGTTTCGGGTCATGGGTTTATATCGAAACTAGGTAGTTTCGATGGGTCTGCATATATCGAAACTAGGTGGTTTTGATGGATTCGCCTATATTGAAACTAGTAGTCTCGATGCATCAGTCTTCTTCCCCAACCAGAAACCCTAGATCTGGACAATTATTTCTAATCGATCAAGCCTTGAACTTTTTACGTTCAAAACTTTTCTTTTTCATCCATGAACACGAATATGTGGTCTGTTTTGAATATCATACGTAAAAACTAAACCTTTACTTGATTTTTAACTCGAAAACCAAAAAGTTCTAAAACTCAGATTTGGCATGATGGTTACCTGTTTTTGCTTCCTTCTTGTTTCTATACGTTCCAGAGATGGTGAGCAAAAATCCTCGAGACTTTGAGCTTGACCCCGAGCCTTCTCTCTCTAGACCCAAGCTCTCTCTTTCTCTCTCTAGCCTTGCGCAAATGAGGGTAAATGAGGAGATGCTAAGGTGAGGGCGTTGATTAGTAAGGGTTTCCCTTCATATTTCGGGCCCATGGGCCGAACCTTGGCTAAGCCCACCTTGCTTTTCTTTTATTTGTTTTCTATTTATTCGGGATGTTACAAGAGGCCAAGCTCATTTACTTCGCGCTCAACATGAATACTATAATCGGGTAATATTGCTTCTTTAACATATATAGTTACATATGTTACATTTGTTGGTTACTTAAGTAATTCCACAAATAAATTTACATACGTAATTTTACAGGACCACTAGTTATTTTTGACAATTTACATACATAATCTCATAAAAGTTCTATAATAAGATACGTAACCTTACTTATGTTACAAGTGTTACATGCATTCTAAGTTACTTTATACCTAATATATATTTATATATGTAAGTTGATGAACTTGTTTTCTTCGTATGTGAAGGATTTTTGTGTCAAAGATGAAGATTATTATCAAAAAATTAAGCCTATTTAGGTTTTATGTTTTTTGTTAGCTTATTATAGTTTCTGTATCATTTTTAAATATTTAAGTTTGTATGAAATACCTTGTTACGTTTTTAATGTTGATTGTAATGAATTTTTATATTTTTAAGTTTGTATTAACATATGTAACAACACGTATGCTGAATTATTATAGTTTTCGGATCATTTTTAAATATTTAAGTTTGTTTTAACATATGTAACAACACGTCTGCTGCTATCACGTTTAAAATAGTAGTTTTTTTTAAAAGAATTTAATTTTCATTCTTAATTACTAGTTTTTTAATTAAAATATTAAATAATATAATTTAAAAAGTATGAGAGAGAATATATGATAGATGTTTTTTAGGAAAATGTGAAATAAAGTCAATGTTTTCAGAACCGGACCGGACGTCGAACCGGTCTCCTTACAGGTCCACTGGTCGGACGAGATTTAAGAACCGGACGACGTCATAAATATTATAAAAATATATCAATCCAAACAATCATTAATCTTTCAAAAACCACCAACAAGTCAATTCCAATAGTTTTAAACTAACAATTAGCTATGAAATACGAATCCAAGAGACTTAAAAAAATAAAAAAAATATTAGCCAACCGGTCCGTCCGGTCCGACCACTCGGTTCCCGGTCCGACCACCCGGTTTTCCGGTCCGACCGCCGGGTCGCTGCAGGACCGTTTCAGCATACGTAACCGGACCGGTCAGACCACCGATTCCCGGTCCGACCGGCCGGTCCGGTCCGGTTTTCAAAACACTGAATAAAGTATGAGAGAGATGATATGATGGTGTTTTGTAAAATACCCAAATTACCCTTTTGTACTTTTTCTCATTAAATCAAATGATTTTTTAATTCAAAAAATTCTAATTCAATCTACACCATCCATTTATTATGATCAATAGATGATATAGGGTTTACAAGGTTTCTTCAACTCAAAAAGCTTTCTATTATAACCACCCCCTATATATATATATATATATCTACATAAATACAAGTTTCGGGTCTAAACGGGTCAAACGGATCATTTTACATATATATATATATATATATATATATATATATATCTACATGCATACATGTTTCGGGGCATACAGTTCGTTTTACATATATATATATCTAAATGCATACAAGTTTCGGGTCAAATGGTTCATTGTACATACATATATCTGCATACATACACGTTTCGGGTCAAAACGAGTCAGAGCGTGCATTTTACTTATATATATCTACATGCATACAAGTTTCGGGTCTAAACAATTCATTTTACATACATACAAGTTTCGGGTCAAAACGGGCATTTTACATATATCTATCTACGTACATACAAGTTTCGGATCTAAACGGTTCATTTTACATATATATATCTACATACATATAAGTTTCGGGTCAAAACGGGTCAAACGGTTCATAAAATAAACAAATCTAGTTTTACCTGTGTGCTTGGGAGTGTTGGCTGCAGCTGTGACTGATCAAAAGAAACCGACACTTGAGATGAATAAGGTTTAAACCCAATCCCTTTAATCCATCCGCGCCAAGTACACAGGACGTTTTCAAATACCTTGACTTCGTTCGGTCCAGATGAAGAAGTCTCTCGATCGGTTTGAGTTTGGGACACCATCTCCAGCTCTAATCGGCGCTGTATTTAATTTCACAAAGATGATTATATATATATATATATATATATGTATTGAAAATTATACTTTAAATAAATACTTACAAGTTGTTGCGCGACTTCATTGTCAATCGTCCCATATTTACGGGTATGAGCAGCGCGGAACGTTTCTAGTCGGCTCTGAGCATGTTTAACATTAAATATTACTTTTTTTATAACAAGAAGTACTATATATAATACATATATTGTGACATCCGGCATTTTCAGGTTAACTCCGTTAACACAAACATCGTTATCTCAAACATTTATTTATTCAAACTCAGTTATCTCGAACATTCACTCATGCATTACATTTAATTAGGATTAGTTAGATATGCCAGTTTCGCACAAACACTCACGTATCGGTAACTCGTAGAATTACCGGATCGCACACGACTCTAACCCGGAACGTTGGTGAACTAACAAAAATAATTGCGAACAATTATTTTAATATAAATTATGTGAATTTATGTGTTTAGTGGTTTTCTGTGAATTATGTGAACTTTTGTGAAAACACGCATGTTTATCAAATATTATTTGTGTTAGTTATTTTTATAGAAGATGGAATTTTATAAAAATAATAGTTAAGGGTTTTTAATTGTTATTAGTATTAATTATTTTAAAAATAACCCACGGATTCTCTAGATAAGCCCATGAATATTTAAAACCCATCCATGCATTCATATAAATAATTTTTATAAAAAAAAAACCTAATCTCCTCTTGGCCCTCTCTAGCCGTCGCGACCAAAGACCCCCCCTCCCCTTGTGAGCCGAGACCAAGAAGACACCTAAAAACCCTCTCTTTGATCTTCAATCATGCAATTGGAAGTGTATTCCGTCTAGTCTTGGCGTTTCTAACAATCCTACGTAAGTTGTTTCGTTCAATTTCATCACTTTTTGATTTCTAGATTTTAGATTGAAACCCTAGTTCATCCAAACATGAGTTTTTACAATAAAGATGGTGACTTTAACATTGTTTTGCATTTATTTGATGATTATATGGTTATTTAGAAAACCCTAGCTTCATATGATTCATAACTTGTTAAAAGATGAAACTTTTTGATTATGTGATGTTGTAGGATTGCATGTTAGAGATGTTTAATGCTTGTTATATATGGTTATAATCATATTAGATAGGTTGTATGCAATTGATTTGGTGCTTTGAATCTCATTAAACAAGCTACAAATCATAACTTACTTATAAAGGAAACTTTTTTGTGAATTCTATCTTGCATGTTAGATAGATTTTGGATGATATGATGATGTTTATGTGTTACTTGATTCATGTATAAGCGATTTGTGAAATTAGATTTCTAATACATAGCTCGGTTTTGCAAACTTTCTAAAAGAGGAAACTTTAATTGTCTAAAGTGTTCATAGCTTGTTATTTAGACATGTTTGATATGTTTTAATGATAGCTACATGATAGTTAGGATATAATACCATGTTGTAACATGTTAGATATCTCAGAAAACGCATGATATTCATAACTTACTATACTTGGAAACTTTAATTGAAGTATGATTTGCATGTTAAGTTCAAGGCAAGTGTTATGTGCTATGACTATCTAGGGCAAGTAAGATTTATGTTATGAACATTTGATCATGCAAACGTGTTATAAATGATTAAAATATGGAATCCAAACTTTGTGTTCATACATTATATAAAAGTAGAAACTTGTTGATCGTGCACTGTGTAGACATACCTTGCTATGCTAAGATAGTTTTGAGTTGTGTAAGCATGAAACTTGAATTACTTGTGTACTATGTTTTAGTATTCAAATCAAACATTAAATCACTAATGGGTCACAAACGGGTCGTCGGGTCAAACTTGAGTCAAACTTGTAAACCTTTTCTAAACACTTAAACAATGGTATTGTTTGGATACTTAGGGTTCATATCAACATACACGAACACACACTTATAGACCTATGGTTTTAGGTGGCGGTTAGAGGTCCAACAGTTTTCATTTAGCGTTCATCTGCACGCATACTAAGGTGAGTTTCACTACCCCACTCTTTTACTTACTTTCCTTTTTGGGGGAGAAAGCATGCTCGCAAACATTTTGGATCTTGTATTATTGTATTATCACTGGCTTACTAAAGTGCAAACATACCACATAAGTCCTTACATTCTCGAACCGTTAGTATTGGAACATAGCGAGGTAATTTGAGTAGTACTACTAGTTTTTGACAAGCCCCACCCTCGTTAGTCGCGCTAACACGACTGGAGGTCGAATGGGTGTAATATTGACCTAAACATTTGCCAATGTTCGGGAGACATGGCGGAAGGCAAACAAACACATACAGTTAGCTTCGGTTTTGAAACACTTGTAGTAGCATGTCATAGGCTAGCTATCTATCGGTATACATTATTTACACTATCTGTAAAACATCAAACTTTTACTTACATTCAAACTTGTGAATTCACCGACCATTGTATTGACACTTTTAGCATATTTTTCTCAGGTCGCTAAGGTATTGAGCACGAGCATAGGACATGCATGGAGTCCCATCATTTTCAAACACTGAATTTATCTTTAATTATTTAAACTGCATGGTTTGGGCGCCTTGTTTTGCGCATTTGATTTTACTTGCATTGGATTTTATTTACGCTTCCGCAACCTTTTCAAACTTAAAGATTGTTGTCTCGTGACTATGAGCAGCAATGGAATTTTAATCAAATTCATATAGAGTCGTTCCGTGCAACTAATGACTAAGATCCTGGTGTGTCACGCGCCTCGCGGTAAAACCCCGCAGGTGGATTTTGAGGGTGTGACATATATATATATATATATATATATATATATATATATATATAAAGCATTACTTTTTATAACAAAAACTACTATATGTCGACGTTCCTCTACGGTTTGTGTATTGTTGGTGTTTACGATTTGTATGGTTAGCTATTGACTGTTTTTTATGTTTATCCGACAAGAAATGGTTAACAGCTCTCCGCCAATTATCCGAAGGCATCCCCTCGGGGATGTGGGCCCACGCTCTCAGGAGATCATCATACCCTCCAGATTTTTTAAATAGCTTTGCTGTATCGGTTTGCAATCTCTGTATCGCTTTTGGAATATTGAATGAATGCCCGACTTTAACTTTTCGCGGTCGGTATCCCGATGAATCTGCTCCAGAATGAATGATTTCTAAAATTAAACAAAAGAAGTTAGTCAAGTAAAAACGAATCAACATAGAACATATAAAATAAACTTAAATAAATCATTTACCCTAAGATGCTGGTACATCGCATTCTTGACGGTGCCTGAAACTTTTTCCCAAGAAGGTTGATCAAACGCGATGTTCTGCCACATGTATACCCCCACTTCTCAAGTGAACAAATCATTCTGCCATACAACCAGGGTAAAAGTAGCTTACCTATCAAAAGTCAAAGATAAATGCCCCCCGTGCTTGGTTACCTCAGTCGAAGTTTTTGGCCTTCCCCTAAGTATTCCTACGTGGGGCTTATAACACCCCCGCCCCAACATGGAACAGGAGGTCACGTCAAATGCCAACAGAACACTTAAGGTCTAAATGAAAATACTTAAATTGCCAAAATACGAGAACAAATCTAAAAGTATCCTCCAATTTAAAAAGAAATTCAAAGGTTCTAAGCTTAATGAAACGAAATAAAATAAAATCTCCAATGCATAAGTTTCCAACTCCTAGTTGCACTTTTCACACATCCCCGAGATTCAACCCTTATTACCTGCCGTGAAAAACAAGAAAACGGCTGAGCTACTAGCTCAGTACGCGGATGCAAATCACAATAGGCAAATATAATATCTTGAAATAATAATGGAAATGAGTCATAATAAAAATCAGATTTTTGAGTTTAAAAGTATCTCCGTCGAATATCACCACCTACACCAAAATATAACAAAGAAATAATAAGGCTGAAACAATAAGGGGTTAGGGTTGTTGATACCGAGTAGCCTAAATAAAAATATCCAAAATGCACACCCACGATGCCAAAATCATATCTCATATCACAAATCACATATCACTATAGCAATGATACACTGGTCGCGAATCTGGTGCATCCCAAAATCGGAAGGTGCGTATGGCACAACACCACTCAACCGCAAACAATCATCACATATCATAACAAATCCTAGGATGCATCCATACGCCTCCCAAATAATCTAATTAAATAACAAAGTGGAGACGTCGTGAACTGATCACACCGTCACGGATAGTGTCATGCCGTTGGTCGCCACAACGACACGCCTATGGTACCTCCATAGGTAGTTGACTCGGTATCCCTATCTCATGTCTACGAATCTAGGGTTCTATGGCCGTACGAGTGAACATATACTCCAACCTCCACCAAATAATGTTCATCATGCGGAATGATCCTAAATTGAATGAAATCAAATAATGGCACACAGCGATACCGTTTCACGAGCATATCATAAAAATCCTATTCTCAATGGTTTCAAAGATAGTTCAATAGCACACAACAATTCAACTCAAGAGAAGGAAGCAGATCATATGAGAGAGTCACAGATCAGCAGATCAATTTTCAAAAGAAGCATACTTTTTAGCGAGTAAATAAATAACGCAGAACATCCGTACCTGAATAAGTGTCTAAAGCTCCTAATGTCTCCAAGGTCCACCAACGTGTTCAACGAGTAATTTTAACTATACATTAGATTTATGTCCTACTTGTCTTTCTCTCAAATCCCATATCCCATTACTGTCCCCGAATATTTGAGTGTAATCATGGTGGAATCAAGTGAGAACATCACACAAACCAAGGGTTGGCGATTTACCTTGATTGAAAATTGAATGGAGTTCTGGATCAGAATCTTGCCTAGTCGGTTTCTTCACAGCAGTAGCCTGAAGGTTGTCTCGAACGATCAGATGAGAGGGAGCCCAGCGGAAGGGCGTGGAATTTGATCGAGCCGAAGGGTTTGTGACGAAATTGAAGTCCATTCAATTTTTATAAGGCTTAAGTCACGTGAGATAGCAGATAGCAACGATTTGTTAGCGAGAATTCCGGCAGCAAGATTAGGGCTTCGTAGAGATAAGAGAAAGAGAAGGATAGGGATAATTTGGTTTGAAATTTGATTTGACCAGATTCTAGATTATGATTTAAATGTTCGTTTTCTTTGGATATTATTTTTTTTTCTTTTTAGGCTATTCAACACTACCTCGTTAATTTAATTTCGTCCCCGAAATTCTAAACTGAGTTGACTTCCTAAGAACACGTCGAACAGGTGGGACGCAAGGATTTTTCCTAAACAGTCATGTTTCTAAGTCAAGATTCTATCTAAAGTGTCTACATATCACTATAATCAACTCATATTATTAGACCTAAAATGACGGGTTATTATAGGGCCGCTGCAATTATAATTAAAAATTATTAGTCACGATGTTTATTATAAATGAATGAATGTAGTAAATAAATAAATTATAATAAGACTTACCATCCTCCTCATAGTGACCATGCCCGGCACCAAAAAGTCGGGTGGTGGTGGATCCTGGCCCGCCCCATCTCCTCCATGTCCCATCACATCGGCCATGATGTAAAGTAGTAAATACCAAACGGAAATCATGCTGAAAACTTGTAAGATATAGAATACAAAAATACAATATGAATAAAGTTTTCTATTACAACATGTAAATAGAAAGAGAAATTACAACAACTCTTCTTTTAATCAGACCCCTAAGCTGGCCCACAACTCTTCTTTTAATCAGACCCCTAAGCTGGCCCCTCTCCCTCAGACATCTCTCCCTCAGATAAAAGATCTTTTAATCAGAACACTAATCAGACCGCTACTGCCCTATAGTACAATAAAAGATCAGCCCTTGGATCAGGTCGCTTATCAACGGTCAGATGAGTTGCTAAGGATTCCATCCGGATTTTGAGCAATAGCGGCTACATTTGGCATGTCGCCGCTATTGCTTGTATTTCTTGTAGTGCCATGATTTGAATTAATCATTGAGCAAAAATAGCAAGATGGTAAAATAGCTATGGCTTGTTTTTTCAGAAAAGATAACATAATCTTTTCATACTTTTTGTCCCGATGAATACAAATTGAATCCTAAAAAAGTTAGAATAATTGGTCTTGTATGCAACTTTTGCTAGTAAATAAACATCTTTTTCAGGCACCAAACATGTTACTCCATTCCATCTAACATCCAAAATAAGGGGACATCTCACTCATTATGCCTAGAGAATGTAGTGTGCTACAGGGGTGACTAAGAAACGGATTTAGAACCGAATGCCCGTAAGAGAAACCGTACTCGACCCGTGGTTACCCGTTTAAGCAATGAAGGGTACGGGTTACGGGTTTCATAAAAAACAACAAACAGGTACGGGTCGTCCGGGTAATACCCATTTGCTCACACCTAGTGTGCTATATCGTTTTACTATTTATGAGCACGCCTAGAGAATCATATTCCAACGATGAGAGGAAGATAATATTTATATTATTATTGTTTAAAAATATTTATAATTGAGTATTTCTACTATTTAACATCCTGAGAAAGTTAGATGATTATTGAGGTAGTTAACAAATACTTGAAGAAAATCATACGAAGTACATATAAATAAAACTAATTAGATGATTTGTAAACATTTTTAATATTTTTGACGGCTGAGCAAATTAGGGTAAACCAAATATATATAGGGTTAGGTTATGGTAAAAAAGATTTTAAAAATAAGATGGGTAAAAAGTATTTTGGGCTTGATATATGTCCTTTTATTGTTTTTAAAAAGAGGACATAATAGTCATTGTTTAATATGCCAGGTCATTGTGTAATAACACAATAATGGTCTTTTTATGTGTAATGACCAGACCTGATATTACACAATAACCTGACATATTTGAGCGAATTACACAATAATGAGCAAATTACACAATAAGCTGGAAAACGTAAAACACAATGATGAATACATATAACACAATGATAAAAAAATATTTGATAAATGAGCAAATTACACAATGAGTTGGAAAACGTAAAACACAAATATGAATACATATAACACAATGATGAAAAATATTTGACAAAATGAGCATATTACACAATGAGCAAATTACACAATAATATCGTTTTTATATATAACGACACTATACTCGTTTTTGTAATTTTTTTCGTTTTTGTATATAACGACACTATACTCGTTTTAAAGATAAAAAAATACTCGTTTTCGTCATTGTGTTTTACGTTTTAGATAATTTTGTGTTATTTTTGACATTACACAATAACCAGACCTGACATTATTGTGTAATTTGCTCATTTTGTCAAATATTTTTCATCATTGTCTTATATGTATTTATCATTGTGTTTTACGTTTTCTAGCTCGTTGTGTAATTTGCTCATTTTGTCAAATATTTTTCATCAATGTGTTATATGTATTTATCATTGTGTTTTAAGTTTTCCAGCTCATTGTGTAATTTACTAATTGTGTAATTTGCTCATTTTGTCAAATATTTTTCATCATTGTGTTATATGTATTCATCATTATGTTTTACGTTTTCCAGCTCATTGTGTAATTTGCTCATTTTGTCAAAT
This sequence comes from Smallanthus sonchifolius, assembly GCA_023525975.1. Lineage (NCBI taxonomy): Eukaryota > Viridiplantae > Streptophyta > Magnoliopsida > Asterales > Asteraceae > Smallanthus > Smallanthus sonchifolius. Next base: position 10,707,745 of record CM042028.1, on the reverse strand, counting down.
ATTTTTCATCATTGTGTTTTACGTTTTCCAGCTCATTGTGTAATTTGCTCATTTTGTCAAATATTTTTCATCAATGTGTTATATGTATTTATCATTGTGTTTTAAGTTTTCCAGCTCATTGTGTAATTTACTAATTGTGTAATTTGCTCATTTTGTCAAATATTTTTCATCATTGTGTTATATGTATTCATCATTGTGTTTTACGTTTTCCAGCTCATTGTGTAATTTGCTCATTTTGTCAAATATTTTTCATCATTGTGTTTTACGTTTTCCAGCTCATTGTGTAATTTGCTCATTTTGTCAACAATTTTTCATCAATGTGTTATATGTATTCATCATTGTGTTTTATGTTTTCCAGCTCATTGTGTAATTTACTCATTGTGTAATTTGCTCATTATGTCAAATATTTTTCATCATTGTGTTATATGTATTTATCATTGTGTTTTACGTTTTCCAGCTCATTGTGTAATTTGCTAATTTTGTCAAATATTTTTCATAATTGTGTTATATGTATTCATCATTGTGTTTTACGTTTTCCAGCTCATTGTGTAGTTTGCTCATTTTGTTAAATATTTTTCATCAATGTGTTATATGTATTCATCATTGTGTTTTAAGTTTTCCAGCTCATTGTGTAATTTGCTCATTTTGTCAAATATTTTTCATCATTGTGTTATATGTATTCATCATTGTGTTTTACGTTTTCCAGCTCATTGTGTAATTTGCTCATTTTGTCAAATATTTTTCATCATTGTGTTATATGTATTCATCATTGTGTTTTACGTTTTCCAGCTCATTGTGTAATTTGCTCATTTTGTCAAATATTTTTCATCAATGTGTTATATGTATTCATCATTGTGTTTTAAGTTTTCCAGCTCATTGTGTATTTGCTCATTTTGTCAAATATTTTTCATCATTGTGTATATGTATTCATCATTGTGTTTTACGTTTTCCAGCTCATTGTGTAATTTACTCATTTTATCAAATATTTTTCAGCATTGTGTTATATGTATTCATCATTGTGTTTTACGTTTTACAGCTTATTGTGTAATTTGCTCATTTTGTCAAATATTTTTAATCAATGTGTTATATGTATTCATCATTGTGTTTTAAGTTTTCCATCTCATTGTGTAATTTGCTCATTGTGTAATTTGCTCATTATGTCAAATATTTTTCATCATTGTGTTATATGTATTCATAATTGTGTTTTACGTTTTACAGCTCATTGTGTAATTTGCTCGTTTTGTCAAATATTTTTCACCATTGTGTTATATGTATTCATCATTGTGTTTTACGTTTTCCAGCTCATTGTTTAATTTGCTCATTTTGTCAAATGTTTTTCATCAATGTGTTATATGTATTCATCATTGTGTTTTAAGTTTTCCAGCTCATTGTGTAATTTGCTCATTTTGTCAAATATTTTTCATCATTGTGTATTCATCATTGTGTTTTACGTTTTCCAGCTCATTATGTAATTTGCTCATTTTGTCAAATATTTTTTATCATTTTATTATATGTATTACACAATGACCAGACCTGACATTACACAATGACCAGACCTGATATTACACAATGACGAGCAAATTACATAATGAGCTGGAAAACGTAAAAAAAATTTCGTTTTTTGTATATAACGAGACTATACTCGTTTTAAAGATAAAAAAACGCTCGTTTTTATGGTGTAATTTAAAAAAAAAAATAAAGTCGTATGTAAAAGTTATGAACGTTTAAAAAAAGAAGGGGAACTTGATAAAAAGTCAACAAAAATGGCCATGACTAAAATACCATTTCAACAACTTTTTCTCCTACAATTTGATCTCAATCATTAAATATTTTCTACAATTTAATCTAATGGCACTAAATCTTTCTCACCATTCTTATTTTAAAACCCCTTTTTATTTGAACCTAACCCATATATATATATATATATATTCAATCTGAAATATGATTTTTTTTCCCTATTTTTTTCTCCATGTGAATAACATTTCTTGATAGAAAAATATAAGAGAGATGAGGTAATAAAAACTCAAGGAGTGTAAACGAGCCCGGGTTAATTTAAGTTTGAGTTCCGCTCATTTATAACTTTATTTCTAAAACTCGAGTTCGGCTCATAAGTAGTTTATTAAGTTTGAGCTTGACTCGGGTTCGACTATTTACTGTTTATTAATTACTAATTATTTTTTTACATATATTTATATTTAGAATTTTTATATAATATATATTATTTAACTATTTTTATCATAATTTTATATATAATAATTTTTATTATATAAATATATAATCAATAAAAACTATATAAATAAAAGTCGTTTAGGCTCGCGAGCCCGGTGGAGCTCAATGTGTGAAGCTCGCGCTTGCGCTCGTGCTCGTGCTCGTTTAAGAGTCGGCTCAATTTGAGTTATTAACGAGGCGATCTCGAGTAGCTCATGAGATGCTCGGCTTGTTTACACCCCTAAATAAAATAAAAGAGGAAAATAAAATATTTTGAGATATAATTGGTATAGAAAGTGAAAAGTTGTATTTAAATATGTTATTTGATAGTTATATTTATTTTACTTTCTTTTATCATATGATAATTTGAGTTGTTATTAAAAAGGAGATAATTAGTATTTTAATAAATAAATACTAGTTTATATATCAATTTCATTTTACGCTATATTATATATGCATATAAATAGACCTGTCAATTTTAGCCCAACCATTTAAAAATGGGTTCGCTTGGACATTTAATATAAGGTATATTATTTACATGGCGTCTAACCGTTGAGTCCTATACAAAATTAAATTTTATTTGTTGTTTTCGGAAAATAACTATATTATAAATGATTTGGAAAGGCATAACTATATTATTGGAAAAATTAAATTTTATTTGTTTTTTTCAAAAAATAACTATATTATAAATGATTTGGAAAGGCATAACTATATTATTGGAGGAGTATACCGAAGACATAACTATATTATAAATGATTTGGAGATCGTGACAAAGTATGATTACATACATTTGTAATGTCTGCTTTAAAAAAAAATGGAAACGGCCGGTCCTGACCTGTACTCATTTTCATAAAACTCATATTGACCCGAAACAAAATGATTACTTTTTAAAATAACATGTTCTGACTCGTTACCCCGGCCGGGCCGAACCGCCCGTTTTGCGAGGTGTATATATAAACACTACTGGTTCACTGCATAGTTTGATTGAAAAATACAAATTGATATTTCTGAATATACTTTTGTCTAACTCAATAGTATAAGCAGAATCTAGCTTAGTAGGGTTCAAGTTAAGAATGGGTTCGAAATCAGCGGAGACAAAACTTTTGTCTGCACCGGTGTCGAACAGAACATAAACAAAATGTTTGTTTAGAAGGAATGTACCCGTGACGCGGCTGGATTTTGACGGGCTTCGAGTGCTCCAATGGCAAAGGCTCGACCATGAGCAGCTGGATTGTTGTTGTCACGGTTCAATCTGAGACAACGGTTTCTAAAGTGATCCAGGCCACCACACTCATAGCAAGCCCTGTTAGTGTTGTTCTCGGGGCAAGTAGTTGCCACAACAGCATTGTTGGTGTTAGTTGTGGCAGGAGGTGCTTTGTAGTTCGGGGTTGTGTGGCCAAGTCTGTCGCAGTTGTTGCGCTTGCGACATTCTCCATTGTGGTGAAATGGGCATCTGGGACACTTAGGTAGGTTTCCAGTGTAGGGTTTCCGATTAGTGATTTGGGTGGTTGGAACAACTGCATTTACTTGTACAGCAGGGGCTACCTTAGCTAAGTTCTTGGATGTCTTTTGCTTTTTGGCAGGCCTCTTACCGTAGTCTTCTTTGGGTTTCTTCGATCCTTTTCTCACTAGTACTCATGTCGTCTGTCAAGGATGTTGACAGAAGGATTGCAGCTTCAAGAGTAGCAGAAGAAGCTGACATAGTGAGGCCTCTGACGTGAAGGACCAACCCTCCAGTGTAGCAGTCAATCATATGGCTAAGGGGTGTAACCATGTGCGAAACAAGGGTGCAAAGCTCATGGAACCGGTTGGTGTATTCCATATGCTCCCCTCCACCCATAGCATGGTTCCATATTTCGGTTTCTAACTTCTGGATTTCGTTCTTCATGTAGAACTCAGTGATTAACAATTCTTTAAAGTTATCCCAGGGCATAGCTAGGACAATCTCTCTTCCTCTGGTTCTCACTTGGGCATTCCACCAAGTAAGAGCTCTCTTTTGGAAAGCACTTGAAGCATACTTGACTTTTAGGATCTTAGGACATTCGCACATGTTCAAAGTGGACTCCATCTTCTCAAACCATTGTAGTAGACCAGTGGCACCTTCGTTGCCATTGAATTCAGTGGGTTTGCAAGTCAGAAAAGTTTTGTATGAGACATTGTTGTTGCCACCTGAGCTTCCAACATTCCGGAATGATTCACTCACTTGAGTGACCATACCAGGCAGGACATTGGCGAGCTGTTCGGTGATAATGGTGGCAATCTCGTTGATTTCGGTAGTGTCACGACGAGGAGGCATTCTAGCATGATCATATAAGATGACAAGTGATAGTATGAAGATAGAATCATAAAGCATACAAAGATAGAATTTCATTCATAATCAATTCGTTTCAAATCTATATCTATATTACCTAATGAATAAAAATCCTATATGACACATGGCACAATTCTAGGCAATCTAAAATTTTATTTTCCACCTCTCTCCTATTAAATAATAATAAAAAAATTTAGATATTTAATATAAATTTAATTATAGATGCTTATTATTTAATTATGGATAGTTATTGTATCATTAACCAAATAAATTTAATATAAAATTAATTATGGTTGGATGGTTTGAATGGTAAAAATACAATATGTCAAATAACAAAAAAAATAAGCGGTATTAAAAAGATCCAAGTTTTATTTCTTATTTTTTATATGTATTTATGTATTTATAATTGTAATTTAAGTTAACTTATCTATGCTAAAAAGATATTTAAAAAACTAAGTACACTTTAACTGAATTAACATTTATCAATTATATAAAAGAATTAATACTCAGTTGAAAAAAAATGTTATAAAAATTACCTTAACAAGATTTATAACTGTCATGCAAACTTTATTTTTAAAGACATATCTTGACGATTGTATATGTTAATAGATTACATTATATTTTATTCAACTTGTGTGCTACACATGTTTATTCAACCCCTACAATACACAAGTTTGTTTTTTAAGTTTTTTTAATACTAAGTATATAACATTACATCTATTCAACCCGTGTAATACACAGAATTCTAACCTAGTTACAAATAAAGAAAGATAGAGACACAAGCACATATAACCGTTTAGTGTCTAGAACAGAATACGAGAATACCCACCAAGTATATAACATTTATCAATGTTTTTTTTTAACTGAATTAATATTTATCAATTTGCCTATAAGCAGTACACTCATGAAAGGATTCACAGGAAAGAGTTGGTGGAAAAATTCGCTTAAGTACCCGTCTTTCCTAGCCAGAACCTTTCAAGAGTGCACCCATACGTATACTTCTTATACGAAACATCAATTAGGACTCTTGGTTTTGATATCAGAACTCTGGGGACTCGTCTCAGCACCGTCCTCTACTCGTTGTATCTTCGGAGGTCGGTTAGCTGAAAAGCGGGTATGTCCAACTCTGCTTTCCTTGGAGCTGGTTTGTGAGAGTGTAAGGCTGACCAATCGGATGATGAAGGCATTCTTCGGGCGATAACAGCTCGTTGCGTCAGACCGCAGATCCGGGTCTTCCATGTCTCGGGCTTCTTGACTCCACTTGATTGAGCTCGGGGTCGCTGTCACACCCCGCCTAGGGCGGAAACAAGGGGCGTGGCGATCCATGGTGTTCATAGCCTTTGATTACAACAAACGGCTTGTAATGCATTCATAATAAAAGGTTTAAGTCGTTACACAAAATCATAAATTGTTTTAAGACAATACATGCCAAAATACCGCACTTAACCAAGTGAACGGATTTTCAAATAACAAGTTTGTTAGCTATGATCTAGATGCTCCTAGGTTATAACCAGAAAACTCCAAAAGTGGTTCTACGCGCATGCATGCCTTTTCCTCCATGTTTTAGTTACATGAGAAAACAAGCTTAAAAAGTCAACATAAAGTTGGTGAGTTCACAGGTTTAGTTGAAATGTTTGATGTTGGACCACAAGATTTCTAGTTGTGTATTGTTCACCCCAACAATGATGTACCACTATCATTAATTAAAACAATAGTGTAAGTCTATTATTATTGCAGTGAGCTCCCGTAACCGAACTCGACGTTGTAGTTGTGCCCGTAACCCAATGTTCTTAACGCAAAACAAATAGTTTCTATTGAACAAATAGTTTCGATATGAACCATGACCCGAAACTACCATAGTTTCGATATAACTACTTATTGAAACTACTAGGTCCAAGCATGGAAATGTTTAGTGTCAATAAGGAACACTACCTTATGTGGATGACCCAATTATACAGATTGTGGTTGACATTAGTGACACTCAATAACCAACTGAGTGTATTTTAGAAAATACTCTTCAAGTGAGTTCTATGTGCCCCTTTATGTTATCTGCAAATCATTTTAAATGTTTTGGGACTGAAGTGTATACATGAAATGAATAAATGTTATGAATGTCAATGTGATCATACGTGATATATATATATATATATATATATTTATATATATATATAATGAACAAAGAATGAAACGTATGTTTACAGAGAATGAATGAACGAATGACATAACGTAAATGAATGAAATCTTGCTTTATATTTTATATATTGCATGTTATGAATGTATGTAAACGTATGGACGCTTCGATGATAACGGCTACTTCGGTAGACGGACGACCACGTGACTAATTTGTAACCGGGACAAATACGTTCCTTCATCAGCTAGGACGTATGAAAGGCACTAATGGACGGTCGAAGCAATTGCCTTATAATAAGTAGAACGGTTGCATAAATAATAGTTCACGTGGGAAACGGATGCCTTAGGGCATACGGACAAATAGGACGGACTACGACGGTAGTATGGTTAAGACGGACGGCCGAAGGTTTGCCGGACGGTATAGCATAACACATGGCCGAAGGTTTGCCGGATGTTGTGGAGGACGGACTACGACGGTAGGACGGGCGTCTGTCTTCGTGACTTACACAAAAATGAATGTTGGGCTGATCACCCTTATGTGTATGACCAATGAATGTTTAATGAAAGTAAAGGTGAATACATATTTAATGTACTCGCATATGAACGATAAAGGAAAACAAAGAATGTGTTAATGTGTATTTATGTATGTATTTATATATATACTTATAAAAGAAATGATGTTTATGCCTAATTGCTTTAAACTAGAACTCACCAGCGTTAGCTGACTTTTAGTATGCACTTCAGGTAATAAGAAGAAAGGACGGGCAAAGGCATGAAGGCTACCTGACTCAAGACTGACATCCTGTTTAAACGCTTATGTGTTAGAAAAATGTTTCTTTTATATGTTATGACTTCCGCTGTTTATGTAATAAAATGATGTACGCTTCCGCTATGTGTTAGAAGTTATAGTTTATTCAGTTTTGATGACTATGTTTATGAGTAAATCCAACAAGTGAGGTCACCTGGGAAAGGGGCCTTACAAGTTGGTATCAGGGCAATAGTTTGAGAGATTTAGGCATCCTAACATGTCTGGACTCAAGCTGATAATGGGACCAACGCAAGGATGTCAGTACGGGTAGCCAACGCCAACGCCAGAACAAGTAAGTAAGTAAGTAGCAAGGTTAATACTTGTAGCTCAGGGTAGATGCTTTAACATATAGCACATGCCTTAAATATCAATGTCACTACTAATACGAATAGTTACACATATCACATACGATGGTAGACGATTTGAACACATAATTACAGTAAATGTTTAATAACACGTAGCTACTGTTATTAAGCTTTTGCTGTATACGTGTGCCTCGAGTTGTCATCCGCCGTATGTATTCATCACAGAGAGTGAAAGAGGTGTTAGCATAGTACTATGAATGACTCACAAATTATAAGAACGGTGCGATCTATGTGAGGTGAACCACAAACAACGAGTAGAATTTCGATAAGCCACAACGAAAGAAAGATGACGGATTATCAACGGTCCGAGTAGATCAGTGACGGACAATCAGTGACGGACAATCAGGAGCGACTCCCGTCAACTAAGAATTCGGGAAGGAAAAGAGAATACATGGATTAGCCACTATTTATAAAAGACATTCACTTTATGAAGCACGATAAGAAGAGTCAGGAATTCACGAGTAAGGTAAGTTGGCGATTACGTCAGGATCCACGTAATTGTGAATTTACAGGTGCTCGTGCATACTGATGAACCTTATCGTGTGGATTAATACACATGTCACCAAAAACAAATAAATCACTCCAATCATGATTATGAAATTAGTCACTTAAATAATGATGATTGTAACGAATTAGCAAGACGAATTATGGCAACAATGACATACCAAAGGTGGAACGAGAAAGAATGAGACTTTAAATGAAGTTGCTGAAGTTGAGTAACTCTAAAGAACAAGTTTAGAAAGATCGACGAAACCTGGTCTGGAACCTGATGCAACAAGTAATGAAGTAGTAAAGCAAACAAAGACAAAGAAATGGAAATATTGCACTAGAAAAAGAATTATTATGAGAATGATAAGAGAGCCTATCAAGCCCAGTGAGAAGACAGCTACGCATAGCAACCCGCGAACGACGAAACCGATTAAGTAGAAATTGAGGAACTCAGTACTTGTGGAGAAAGTAAGGATTACATGTTAGTACAAGATATAAGTACTACTTACGTCATACGAACATACGTTTAGAGAACTGCTTCTAAACAAGAGCTGTCGAGGCTTAACAGAAACGCGATTTGATGAATGAACATTAACCTACGGTCGACGAATGCATAAGTATGAAGGAAATAACCACACAACTATATGTCCAAAGAAGAGATGAGTACACGAACGCACAAATGGCATCTCTCCATGCAGAAGACAACCCTAGATAAACTACTATGAGTATCCACTGAAACGAGAAGATAGATATACCAATGACAACAAATGACATGAACCACGATATTAATTAAGATGTGCAGGCAAAATCAAGTGAAACCAGATCCAACCTAAGGATTGTTGTTCAGGATGAATGTGAAAGGCAAGCCCCATAGTGTAAGGCATGAGTACCTGTAAGGACTCAAGACGAGTCAGAATATACTCTACAATGATTAAGTCAAGTAAATAGCACGTGAGACTGCTGAAATTGAAAAGCCAATGAGGAACTCAAGGAGACCAGAAAGGAAAGGAATGATCGAGTACCACCACACATGTCGTCTATTCGTAACGAAACCTATGAACGTAGTTCTAAAAGGATCCCATACGGAAGAAAATGTTAACGATCCCGAAAAGTTAAAAAAAATGTACAGTTTGGTCACGAGGGATGCCAATCCTTAAGACCATTCAATGATATAAAGAGGGAATAAAAGAAACCATGACGAGTATGATTTAAAGAAAGACAAGGAGGTAGTTACGCGTACAGGAATATGAATGTAAAGATTGTATAACTAGTGTTCCATCTGAATGAATACCTTCCCAACAAGTTTGAGTATAATAAAGCAATGCTTCATATGGTTCTTTAGGGAACAAAACAATATGGTTCCTTTGGGAACGCAACGAAATGGTTCCTATGGGGACAAAAAAATATGGTTCCTTCGGGAACAAACTAATATGGTTCCTTCAGGAACGAGATAGTATGACTCACTCGGGAACGATATGGTATGATTCATTCGGGAACGACCTGGTACGTTCTTTCGAGGGCGAATACACCAAGGATAATTTATGAGGTACATGTAATAACCAAAGCGACTTAGAAGGAACCTGATAACAATTTCCTAGCGCACGAAGTGGACAATTTAGACAAGATACTAGGTTACCAAAGAGACACTCCTAAGTGTTGAAGAGAGTTCATGGCCCGCACAGCATGATAAATTCACACAAGTGTTTGGTGGTTTAAGTTAAGTTAACCCACGAGAGGTATATCGGATTAAAGTAGGTTACACCATTCAATGAAACATCCGAAGTATTCATGACGAAGAAGAAGAGGTAATAGTGACGTGAAAACCCTAACTACACGCAATTCATAAATGGCATCGAATGATCACTACACAAATAGCACGAGACCTACAACTCAAAGGAACATGAGAAGCAAACCTAGTCATGAGGACCAAACTCTAATCGCGTATATGAGGCACCGAATTTCGGGGACGAAATTCTTATAAGGATGGTAGACTTGTAACATCCCAAATTCTCCCTTTTAATTAAGATATAAGATGACTTGCGTAAAGTTTATATTTTTAGCAACAAGTTGTGGAGGATTTATAGATATAAGATGATTTCAAGTCTTTTGAACGATTAAAGTTGGAAGCTTTACGTATTTAAAGGTTCAGATATGAAATTGTGTTTGAAAAATGAGTTTTTGTATGTTTAAGGGTTTTTGGACTATTTTGATAAAAAAGAAAGGTTTTTACATATGGATTGAGAAACTAATTATAGATCTAGTATCACGAAAGTGTAAGGAACGTTTTGAACGTAAAAAGTTTTAATCTTGAACTGCTTGGAAAAAAAAAACCAAGCATTTCATGCAAAACCGTAGTTTCTATTGAACAAAGTAGTTTCTATTGAACAAAGTAGTTTCTATTGAACAAAGTAGTTTCTATTGAACAAATTAGTTTTTATTGAAAAAATAGTTTCTATTTAACAAATAGTTTCGATATGAACCATGACCCGAAACTACCATAGTTTCGATATAACTACTTATCGAAACGAATAGGTCCAAGCATGGAAATGTTTAGTGTTAATAACGAACACTACCTTATGTGGATGACCTTATTATACAGATTGTGGTTGACATTAGTGACGCTCAATAACCAACTGAGTGTATTTCAGAAACTACTCATCAAGTGAGTTCTATGTGCCCCCTTTATGTTATGTGCAAATCATTTTAAATGTTTTGGGGCTGAAGTGTATACATGAAATGAATAAATGTTATGAATGCCAATATGATCATACGTGATATATATGTATATATATATATATGTATATATATATATAATGAACAAAGAATGGAACGTATGGTTACAGAGAATGAATGAACGAATGACATAACGTAAATGAATGAAATCTTGCTTTATATTTTATATATTGCATGTTATGAATGTATGTAAACGTATGGACACTTCGATGATAACGGCTACTTCGGTAGACGGACGACCACGTGACTATTTTGTAACCGGGACAAATACGTTCCTTCATCAGCTAGGACGTATGAAAGACACTAATGGACGGTCGAAGCAATTGCCTTATAATAAGTAGAACGGTTGCATAAATAATAGTTCACGTGGGAAACGGATGCCTTAGGGCAGACGGGAAAATAGGACGGACTACGACGGTAGTACGGTTAAGACGGATGGCCGAAGGTTTGCCGGACGGTATAACATAACACATGGCCGAAGGTTTGCCGGATGTTGTGGAGGACGGACTACGACGGTAGGACGAGCGTCTGTCTTCGTGACTTACGTAAAAATGAATTTTGGGTTGATCACCCTTATGTGTCTGACCAATGAATGTTTAATGAAAGTAAAGGTGAATACATATTTAATGTACTCGCATATGAACGATAAAGGAAAGCAAAGAATGTGTTAATGTGTATTTATGTATGTATTTATATATATACTTATAAAAGAAATGATGTTTATGCCTAATTGCTTTAAACTAGAACTCACCAGCGTTAGCTGACTTTTATTATGCACTTCAGGTAATTAGAAGAAAGGACGGGCATATGCATGAAGGCTACCTGACACAAGACTGACATCCTGTTTAAACGCTTATGTGCTAGAAAAATGTTTCTTTTATATGTTAAGACTTCCGCTGTTTATGTAATAAAATGATGTACGCTTCCGCTATGTGTTAGAAGTTATAGTTTATTCAGCTTTAATGACTATGTTTATGAGTAAATCCAACAATTGAGGTCACCTAGGAAAGGGGCCTTACATCACACGACCAATAACCCGAAGTCTTGACCCTTGCCTTGTAATAGTCTACAAGGGTACGACCCGATCGCCGTTGGTGATATAATTTGTCGTTTAAGTAGTTATATTTATTAAATCCTTTTAATAAATATTATGACTTGGTCTTTTAGTTGTCCATATCGCGTTTCCAGTTTAAGTTATTCCTTATGATAATAAATATATAATATATACTTATTATAAAATAGATGAACAAATGTTATAAAGTAATTATTATATTACTTTATTTTTCTAAACTCATTTCAATTATTTATACATGTGCATACATATAAACATTCCATTATTAATTTCTGCAAAAATTAATATATATGTAACTTATAGATGTGTGCAAATTTTTATAAAATAAATCATACAATTTTCCATGTCCATTTTTCCCTTGTAATAATAATAATGAAACAAATTTATTATTATTATTATTATTATTATATATATGTTATCTTTTTCTAATTAAAAGTTTTACTTAATATTTTTATGTAACTTTATTTTATAAAATGATTTATAAAATATTACACCCATTATTTTCTTGTATTAATATTTATAATAAAATAAATTATTATTTATTTATGTTACTAAATGTTATACCATAAAATATAATGATTAATAATAATCATTAACCTAAAATAACACTTTAGGGTTTTTATCCTTTATAATTTAAAACCTGTTTTTATATGTTAAAACCCGGTTATTTATAATACGAACTTCGGTTATAACTTATTATATCACCAACTAATTTTAACGTTAAAATAAAATAGTCGAATGCTCACGTAAATAGTCGGGGGGAAGGTGACGGAGTTTATGCGAGGTCCGGTTTCTCCACTTGACGTCCCGTATCACTTGGTTGGCTCCCGGAATAACCCGTATACTTCGTGTAACCGTAACCCGATGCCCGTTGGTGAGAACCGAAGACCCGTAAGAGATGGTGGAGCTTGGTTCTTGTCCCGCGAAACCCGTAAAGGTGGTGGAGGGTCTCGGGGCTATGATGGGTGGAGGTGGCGGCGTACGTCAGTGACTGCGGAGGTGGTGTGGGGCTGTTCTTGGCGTTTGAGGGGCCAGAGTGGAAGTGCTGGCTGTGGCTGTCGGGTAACCGAGAGGGAGAGGGTGTGGTGTGGAAGTGGTGGTTTATGATGGTGGGGGTGGTGGTTTATGGTGGCTGATGAGGGTGATGGTGCTGCTGTCGTGGAACCGAGAAGGGGGCAAGGGGGTGGTCGGGTGAGGTTGCAGCCGAGAGGGAGGGAAAGCAAGAGTGTTTGTGGTGGTGAGGTTGTGGGGATTGGAGGCTTGTATGCATGCATATTTATACTACAAAATTGAGGTATTGACCCATAGATCTTGTGTAGTTACCTTTGTGCCTTATGTCTTGGAGGAGACAACTTTGTCTCCAAGGAAGCATGCTAGATGTTGGGGGAGCAAGATGGTGTCAAGGGGAACAAGAGGGTGTGCCCCTTGTGGGCTTTAGTTCGGCCGAGATGGAGTGAGTACGAGGGGGGTAGGGGGTAGGGTAGTGGGTGTTGTGTGGAGTGTTACCCGATCGTCCCTAGTCCGGTATAATACCCGCGTGTCGTCTTTTCCATTTGTTGTAACGTGTGGAGAATGAGTCGGGTCAAAAAAATAATATAAGTTTAGTAGTTCGGATAAAATACTTGTCCGTGTCATATGTTTAGATTTTATTTTCATCCGGGTGGGTATTCTCTACTATTATAAATAAAGAGAAATGTTTCGAGATGTTTAAATTTTTATTTTCTTAGTTTATCACCAACACGATATTGGGTTCGATGTGTCTCGGAAATCTCTAATATTTCCTGTGTAGTTGTGTAGTGGTTGGACTCTACTGGACCGGGTTAGACCTAATTAATTAAAATTAGTCTAATATGCACAGTTTTGTGTAATTATATTTAAAAAAATTATGTGGTAAAATTACTAGTTGTCACATCCTCCCCCAGTTAGAAGAATTTCGTCCCGAAATTAAGTTGGTGTTGTTGTAGTTGATGTCTCGTTGAACAACTGGGGATGCTTGAGTCTCATTAGATCTTTGCGTTCCCAAGTGAATTCTGGTCCTCGCTTAGCGTTCTGTCTGACCTTCACTATAGGGATGCGACTCCATTTTAGTTTTTTGATTTCTCGATCCATGATCTCAACCGGTTGTTCCACAAAGTGGAGTTTATCGTCGATCTGAAACTCCTCAAGTGGTATAGCAAGGGTTTCGTCTGAAAGACACTTCTTTCGATTTGACACGTGGAACGTGTCGTGTACACCACTGAGTTCTTGGGGCAGTTTGAGTTTGTAAGCCACTAGGCCTACTCTTGCTAGGATCTCAAAAGGTTTGATGTATCGGGGATTGAGTTTACCTCTTTTTCCTGAATCTAACGACTCCTTTCCAAGGCGAGACTTTCAATAGTACGTTGTCTCCCACCTTGAATTCCAAGGGCTTGCGTCTTATGTCAGCATAGCTCTTTTGACGATCCCTAGCCGCTTTGATTCTTTCTCTGATCTTAAAGATCTTGTCAGTTGTTCCCAATTCTTTCCGAAGTCTATGGCACATGCCCTAAGCATGTCCTCTAGGGTTTGGATGGTTCTCTCACTTTGACCATCTGTCTGTGGATGATAGGCGGTGCTCATGTCTAAGCGTGTACCCAACGCTTTCTGAAGTGATTGCCAAAATCTCTAGGTGAAACGACTATCCCTATCCGAGATGATAGAGATTGGTACTCCGTTCCTTGAGACAACTTCCTTTAGATAGATTCGCGTCAATCTCTCCATCTTATCCGTTTCTTTGATTGGTAGAAAGTATGCAGATTTTGTCAATCGGTCGACAATTACCCAAATAGTGTCATAACCACTAGTTGTTTTCACACCCCGCCTCAGGCACCCCTGGACGGTTGCGACACGCGATTAGTATCTTGACTTGATTTCAGAGTTTTTTATAAAACACAGCAGAATTCTTTTCAAAAGGATCGTTTCATAACTTTTTCAACCTCGAGGGTTGTAAATGTAAATATCAAGACTCAGTTGGAAGACAAAAGCCTTGTATTTATTTAATAACATAGGAATTAAGTAACCTTTTTCATTTTGATTATAAAACAGAGTTTGAAATCAAATACAGCTCTTGTCTCATTTGGACAAGTTTCAAGCCACGGGAAATAGTACTATCCGAGGTTGATCAGTCCCTCGGTCCTATCTCCTCTTTCTTTGTTTAGGATTTCCTATACACGAGGCCTGAGAATCCAACGTGTAAGTAATCCTTTTCATAGGGCCAGATCTTATGTCTGCCCTCTTCTCTTTTTCATAACATGGGCCAGATCTGATGTCTACCCTTATCCTATTTTCATCATATTTTATTCATTTCCTGAAAATATTTTGAAAATAAAACGTAAGCGCGAACGCCGGTGAATACAATTATCTTGACGGTAAAATCATTTGGCATAAACAATTATTAATTTCATAATCACAACTTTATGTTCAATCTACACATTCAGCAGGCCCGTCCAGTTCAATCGCACCAATGTATACACTGGCGTCATAGCTTATAATAATGGACAGGTCTACGCCTCCGAATTTGTTATAAGATAAGCACTAGTCGCAATCCAGGAATTTCACCCGAGATCCGTGTATCCCTTGAAAGTTTTACATATACCTATTGCCTGAATGCTTACACGTAGAAGAACGTTGAGCATTATTCCCTTAACCTTTATTTGGTCATTTTCGTAAACATAAATGTTTTACACAAGTTTTGAAAGAGATAAAGTATTCACCTTGTTTATTGGAATGAGCCTCTAAGATGAGAATCTATAAAGTCAGCTTCCTAGCTTGGTTTCTCTAGCTTTTTGTCCTTTATACGAGCGTTTCTTCTTAAACCGAGCGCTAAAACGAGCGGGGGTTGGACCGGGATCGTCAGGAGCGGGGGTTGGACCGGGATCGTCGGGAGCGGGCTATGGAAGCTCTAGAACAGGTTTTGAGTGTAAAGGATGAATTGGTTGTGAGAAAAACGAATGAATTCGTTCAAGTATTTATAGGGTGAGATTTGGGTCCATGTCGGACCGATATGCAAAGGGATGTCGGTCCGACATCCAGCTATGCATGCGTCAGCCCTACACGTCTCAATGTGATTGGACCGCACATGTTTTTGGTGCATGTCGGACCGATATGTGGACCATGTCGGTCCGATATCATGACATACGTCAGATTCTAGGGCTGAGTCATAGGACACGTGTCAGCACCACAAGTTGTGGCTATGTGGAGTTGTCAGACTGTTATGGGTGGATGTCGGTCCGATAACCGACTAATCAACCTATTGCGGACCGATATGAATAAAGATGTCGGTCCAATATCTGACTTTAATTCACTTCGGTCCGATATCTAAGCTTAGATCGCTTCGGACCGATATGATAAGAGATGTCGGTCCGATATCAACTAAATTTCCAAATTTTTCATTTTTAACCCTAGATTTTGGTACTTTAGATACACAAGTCCTTATAGGTTTCTAACCTTAGCATTTCTTGGACATTTTTGTGGCAGGTGTTACAGATGTTTTGGGCAGTTTCGTGATGAAATCCATAGAGATTTGCTCCCATTTCCATTGTGGTATATCAGGTTGCTGCAGGAGTCCTGATGGCTTTTGGTATTCTGCTTTGACTTTGGAAGAAGTCAAGCATTTGCTTACATAGGTGGCAATGTCTGCCTTCATGTTGGGCCACTAGTAAAACTCCTTGAGGTCCTTATACATCTTGTCGGATCCTGGGTGAATCGAGTACTTGGATTTGTGTGCTTCGTCTAACACCAAATCCCGTAGGTTTCCAAAACGTGGTACCCAAATCCGGTTCATGAAGTAACGGGCTTCATCGGATTTGGTTTCTAGCTGTTGATCCATACCTCATAGGGATTCTCTTTTCAGGTTTTCTTCCTTGAGTGCTTCTCATTGGGCATTGCGTAGTTGAGCGGTAAGGCTCGTATGAATCGTCATTCCAATGCTCGCACTCAGAGTGTTTTAGTTTTTTCTTTCCTGCTTAATGCATCGGCTACGACGTTTGCTTTACCAGGGTGGTAACGGATGTCACAGTCATAGTCGTTCAGTAACTCTACCCATCTTCATTGTCTCATGTTCAATTCTTTTTGATTGAACATGTGCTGGAGGCTCTTATGATCAGTAAAAATGGTGCATTTTGTACATTAGAGGTAATGCCTCCAAATTTTAAGAGCAAAGACGACTGCTCCTAACTCTAGATCGTGGGTAGTGTACTTCTTCTCATGTACATTGAGTTGACGGGATGCATATGCGATGACTTTCTCCTTTTACATCAAGACACAACCAAGTCTTTGGTGTGGTGCGTCGCAGTATACTATGAAGTCATCCATTCCTTCTGGAAGTGATAGGATAGGTGTGCAACACAATTTCTGTTTCAATAATTGGAACGCCGCTTCTTGTTTGTCGCACGAGTCGAACTTCTTTTCTTTCTGAGTCAAGGTCGTTAAAGGCTGGGCTATTTTGGAGAAGTTCTCGATAAAACGTCTATAATAGCCAGCTAGACCTAAGAATTGTCGCACCTCGGTTGGAGTCCTTGGTGCTTCCCAACTCTTGATGGCTTCAATCTTATATGGATCCACATGTATGCCCAATCCAGAATTCGCATTTCAAGAACTTGGCATACAGTTTCTCGTTTCTGAGCAATTCTAAGACAAGCTTCAAGTGATGTTCATGTTCCTCTTTGCTTTGTGAGTATATCAAAATGTCATCGATGAATACAATCACGAACTTATCCAAATAAGGTTTGCAGACTCTATTCATGAGATCCATGAATACTGCTGGTGCGTTGGTTAAACCAAAAGGCATAACTAGGAACTCGTAGTGGCCGTAACGAGTCCTTAACGCAGTCTTGGGGATGTCTTCTTCTTGGATTCTCAGCTGATGATACCCTGATCGTAAGTCGATCTTAGAATAGAAACTAGAACCTTGCAATTGATCGAACAAGTCATATATCCTCGGAAGTGGATACCGATTTTTTTACTGTTAATTTGTTTAATTCCCGATAATCAATACACATCCTAAAAGTTCTTGGATAAACCCTTTGTCCAAAAGTTCTTGTAGTTGCCCGGTGTCACACCCCAACCGACGACAGAATACGTCGGGGCGGACGTGTGGACTGTTCATAAGCTCATGATCAATTAAAGTTTCATATATTAATTACATCAAGATTTCATTACAATAGTTCAAATCAATAACCAAAATCAAAAACATCAACATGTTCAATTTCTTTGTTTACTAAGTCCAAATCCTATATATATAGTATCTTGCATATGATCTCATACCCTAGTACCTGAAACATGATGAAAACAGTGTCAACTAAAAATAGTTGGTGAGCATACATAGGTTTTGACACCACAAGTAAAGTTCAAATGTTTTGTGTACAAATCATATGACACATGGTTTATAAAGCATTTATGGAGAATCTAAGTTAAGCTAGTTGCACAAATGTAACCTTGTAACTGAAGGGCATAACAACACATGTTATCCTGATGTAAATATAGGGCATAACAACACATGTTATCCTGATGTAAATGTAGGGCATAACAACACATGTTATCCTGATGTAGGGCATAACAATCAAATGTTATCCTGATGTAATGTGTTAATAATTACACGAGTATGTCATGTATATGTAACCTTAACAGTTAGCATTCAAGCACAAAGCACAAATAAACACATATGATCATATTGTAGAATTGTACGTATGTAATTGTAAATAGTGTGTTATTGAGTAATCATGTTTCACCCCAAAAATGTACAAAAAGGAAAAGGGGCTATGTAAACTCACTTGTATAGATGGTGTAGATAGCACGAAAAATAGGTAGTAAAAGTGATTCTTGTAAATCACAAAGTTAACCTAGAGTGAGAATGTATGATCTTGAATTAATAATGTGTACGGAGTCTATGTCATGATCAAATGTTCATCGGTTTGATATGTGTGGATTCGTACAAGGGTTGTGTCATTTTATATGACATGATGTAAGTCGAGAAAAGTTTGATATGTAAAATTGTAAGTTCAAAGTATATATGAAAAATAATATTTGTCTTTAGGGTTTATGTTTAATTAATATAAATAAATAAATTCATTTAGGGTTTAAATAAATAAATCTATCTCATTTATTTATTTAATAATAATGTGCCAAGAAATATTGTAAATATATATTAGTATATAAATAGTTTGTATAGGTTTTGAATATAATAATCATATAAACTTTTTATTTAGAATTTTTAGTTTTATATCCGCTAGGAATGATCAAATAAATGGTTTAAAATTTCCAAGTTGATAGTTGGGTTTATAAAACAATTTCCGTGCCTTGGGGTTTTATAAAATAATTTTTATAAAGAAATTTGGGTTTAAACAAAATATATTAAAATGATTTTTTTTTTTAAAGAAAACTGATCAGGGGACACACGACCGTGCTAGGGTATGGGCACGACCATGCTTAGGCATGGGACACGACTGTGTCTAGCCAGGAGGCACAATCATACCTGGGCACGAGGCACGACCGTGTTAATCGATTAGCACGACCGTGTCTGAACTTTTCCAGAAAACGAATTGGTTAAATCTTATAAGGTTAAATGCTGGAATCATGGGGCTTTCAAAGAGTAGGTGATGGCGAATTTGTCCATATAGTTTAATTGAATTTAGATTGGTTCTAGGGTGCTGTTCGATCAAACCCGAATGAATATGAACCCTAGAATTCGTTTGTGTTAATTTCGATAATATAAGCCCCAATTAACATAGGGCTTTTTAATCTATGAATGAAAACGAAGCTGTGGACATGTTTAATTACCTCTAACGATATCGAATTGATGGATTTCGAGCAAAAGCAAGTTTTCCTTCGAGTGGCTTCTTCTCCGGCGGCTCTGTTTCCTTCTCCGGTGAAATCGAATGATGTTACAGGTTCCGTGGAACTCGTTTGAGGTGTGCAGATGGTTAATTGCAGAATGAAAAGAGGGTTGGTGCGAATTCGAGTGTAATCGTTGGGGGCTTAGACGGTTATGACTTAAAGTCCATAATTGGAATTAATTCGGGTTAATTGGCAGCGATGAATGGTTAGAAACGGCCTAATGATGTCTGAAACAATTAATGTCGAGTTATGGCTGCGAATTCGAACAATTTGAGGCGTTACAGATTGAGTTCCATGCCTGAGGCGGACCATGCCTCGAATTAGGCACAACCGTGCTTGGGCACTGGCGCGACCGTGCTCGTGCACTGGCGCGACCGTGTCTACTTGAGTTTTGATTAAATACAGAAATAATCCTTGTAGTTTGGTGTTTAAGTTTGAGGAATGGCAGAATTAGTCCCTAGGGTTTGTGATTGGATAACTTGGACTAACTGGACTAATTGTGTTTGTGCAAGATAACAGAACTTGAGTTAACGAAGTTATCTCTAAATAGTCGGATGTCGCATCATACATATATATATATATATATATATATATATTTGTAAGGCTAAAAGATAAATTTGTATGAATGAAATTATGAGTTTAATACACTTTTGTAATTATGGTAAATGTGACACAGTGAAATTAACCAGAATTGAAGTTGAAATGTTGTTATTGCACAAAACAAAGCATAAGAAAATCATGGATGTTACAATATCCCCTAGTTGAGGGAATTTCGTCCCGAAATTCATCTAGTTGAAGCTACTGTCTCAGGAAAATATGTGGGTACTTAAGCTTCATTTGGTCCTCTCGTTCCCAAGTAAACTCGGGACCACGTCTAGAATCCCAACGAACTTTGACTGTTGGTTTGGGGAGTACGATTGATAACAAGGTTTAGGTATGATACTCAAAGTCAGGCATGAATGATGATTGTGAATTTAGTTTTGAAATGAACTTAAGGAGAAAACCTGTCGAATAATAATTTGGATCCTAAAGGTGAAATGCATTACTTAGAATGGATTTGATGGGAATTTGATGATTAGGGTTTGTTTTAGATTGTAGTCTAATATGCTCAAGAATTGTTAGTGGATAAGGGATTTCACAAACATTGGTCTAGGTCAAAACTTCACGTGACACAAACAACGCTATTTCTGATAATGTGACAAAGCACTTATATATAGGAAGTACCATCGGCGTATCCACCATGCCCTTGTCATATCACATTAGTTCCGTTGCTATATATCACGATAGGTTTTAGATCATTACACATGATAGAATTTACTATGTTTTCCCATGCGCTGATTTTCATAATTACGTGTGCACCCGTAATTACTCGAATTGTCGCATGGTCCATATAGATCGTTCTATTGTGTGTAGGTCAAGGAAGGTCACAAAATTTCTTAGTTCGTATCTATTGTTTTCACGTATGTGTTGCTAATGAATAACCGTGTCCTTAGATAGTAAGGTCAATCTGGAAAGCTAAGGAGTAAAAATGTAGTATATCCTACAGTTCCATGGCTTACTCGTGTTTGAACAAGAATACGTCAAACCCCGAGTAGTTTAAAAATGTTGCAGCCTCCTCGTGTTTGAACAAGAATACGTCAAACCCCGAGTAGCTCTAAGGTGTTATAGGTTTCAACTTTAGTGAATAAAGTGTATGATCATGCCTTGCGTAAAATGTGATCAGTCAATTGTAACAATTGTAAACAATTTAGTCCCATGTATAATGTAACAATCAAGCTTCATGTATGATCTAGTGTTATGCACCTTGTAAACGAATAGGTTCCATGTATAATGTGAATAGTGTAGTACCATGTATATAGTAAACAATGGGTCTTATGTATGAGGTGAGCAATTTAATATTTATGTATTTTGTAAGCAACCAAGTTTTCATGTATAATGTAAACAGTTAAATATCATGTGTATCGTGAACAACTAAGTTTCAGGTATCATGTAATCAATCTTGTATCATGTATATTATAAACAACTGAGTTGCATGTATCATGTAATCAATCCTGTATCATGTATATTGTAAACAACTGAGTTTCATGTATAATGTAATCAATCTTGTATCATGTATATTGTAAACAACTGAGTTTCATGTGTATTGTGGACGTTCAGGTGTAAGCTATTGAATCTTATGAGTAATGTAAACTATCGAATTCTGTAGATGGTCGAGTGTTGCGGACAAGCGTGTTGTTTGGTGTTCATGTATAATGTGGGTAGTAGAGTTTTATATATATATATATATATATATATATATATATATATAAATTCATTAGTGCTTATACGAATGGTTAATGGTGAATTGATTCGTCTTCTTGAAGTTGGCTAGCAAGGTCGAATTTATGGTGACAACTGTAATAGGCGTAAATAGTTCAAACAATGACAAGATAACGTAAATGATTATAATGCGTAATTTATTCTAGATTAGATCTCTATTTGACTCCATCTGGCACTAGTTTCAATTTGTCTCATTCACTGCCTCGGTATTGACTTGAGTTTCGTTGGTGTTTATGTTGAAGGCACGCCCCCGAGCACCACCTTGCTTTGCATTGGTTATCCTTGGACATTGGTTTCAGAAGTGGTTTAGATTACCACATTCATAACAAACACGCCCATTAGTAATAGCCGGTACAACTTGATTGGCAACTTGCTGATTGGCTCGGCTTCCCTGGTTGACTTGACCAACAGGTGGCCCAGATTGGCAAGTGTTTGCTACATAACCATACCTTCCACAATTGGCACATAGACGGCATGGCATGTTTGGTAAGTGATGGTAATTGCATGTGTTGCACAAAGGGTTGTTGCCCACATATGGTTTCTTATTCTGGTTTTGGACTAGGGGAGCAACTTGGTTGATCGGTACAGCAGGGGTAACGACAGCAAAGTTACGTTTCTTATTGTTTTCAGGAGGTTTGAGTTTGTCTTCCTTAGAGGGTTCAGAAGAGGTTACTGGGTTAGTGAATTTCTTTGCATATTTCCTTGTTAATGTTCCCGCCTTCACATGGTTGTCAGTTAATGTGGCAGCTAGGCGGACAGCGTCTTTAAGGGTAGTAGGATTTCTTCCTAGAACAGTATCCTGGATCTTCATGGGCAGGCCACCTATGTATTTCTCAATGCACTGATTCAGTGGTGTGACCATGTGAGACACAAGAAGACTCAACTCATGGAAACGAGTTGTATAGACCAAGTTCTCACCACTGTGTTGGGTAAGATCCCAAAACTCAGCCTCGAGCTTCTTCATCTCATTGCGAGGACAGAAATCCTCGGTCATGAGCCTCCTAAGTTCATCCCATGGCAAGGCCATGGTCACATCCATACCCCGGTTCCTCT
The DNA here is from genome assembly GCA_023525975.1 of Smallanthus sonchifolius. Taxonomy (NCBI): domain Eukaryota; kingdom Viridiplantae; phylum Streptophyta; class Magnoliopsida; order Asterales; family Asteraceae; genus Smallanthus; species Smallanthus sonchifolius. Next base: position 10,684,406 of record CM042028.1, on the reverse strand, counting down.
TCTCACCATTCCACCAAGTGAGCGCCCGTTTTTGAAAGACGCTGGTGGCATAGCGAACCCGGAGATTTTCAGGGCAATCACTGTTGAGGAAGGTGTTTTCAATGCCTTCAAACCATTGAAGGAGACCCGTAGCTCCTTCGGTGCCATAGAACTTGATGGGGGTGGTTCAGATGCTCGGAGTCTCAAGCCGGTGCTCCTAAACCAATCTGCTCTTATGTCAAACATGGATCTAGCAGCTGGGGGTGTTGGTGACTGATGGTCTGGTGATGGTGATCCAATGTCTTCTTCCTGTTCAGACTCTGCTCCGGGATAGTATACCGGGGAGGGAGGAGAGTGGGAGTCCATGTCTAGCAGGAAAAGGGAAAAGATTGTAAGAGGTATAGAAAAATATACTCAGTGTTAGATATAGGAGTTTTCATGAATTTAGAGTTTGACTAGTCACGACACCGAGTCTTCACAATAGTATTTTAGAAGTAACACTTTACCTATAAGTAGTGTACCCATGAAGAGAATTCCTAGGAAAGAGGGGTGGGTCACAAAGGACACGCTTAAGTACCCGGTCCTTCCTTAGCCAGAATCTCTCATGGTCTACACACACTCTTCCAGCCATCATGTACTAATAACACTATCGTTTGGGCTAATGGTCATGATGAGAATCATTATGGATCGGGCTTTGAGGCCCAAAGGTGAGGTTTATTTACTCCAGCAGGCTTACTCTTCTTGGAGGGTAAGTGGGCTCCTTAGTTTCTTATTAATGGGCATTAGGCCCAATGGGTTGGGTTTTGTTAACAAAAGACGATGGGGTCATAGGGTGTAAGGATGAGGGTGTATAAATACGTTAGGTATGGATAAGTGTATGGGAAAACTTAGGATAACACTTAATGGAATAAAATTGGTAGCATGTATATAGCAATTTTATTAGCACATGAGTATCAAGTAGTGTTGTACATAGGCTATCATGTATTGTATCATTCGGTGTAATACCTAGGATATCATGTAAGATAATCATACAAAGTATTAAACATGTAGCATTTAGTAATGTGGCAAATACCATGTAACATAGAGCATGGCATAAGATGGGTGTCCTAAGGTTATAGTCTAGGTCATGTGTGTCTAATAACCTAATTCCCTATAACCAAGGCTCTGATACCAATCTATCACACCCCAACCGACGGCGGAATACGTCGGGGCGGATGTGTGGACTGTTCATAAGCTCATGATCAATTAAAGTTTCATATATTAATTACATCAAGATTTCATTACAATAGTTCAAATCAACAACCAAAATCAAATACATCAACATGTTCAATTTCTTTGTTTACTAAGTCCAAATCCTATATATATAGTATCTTGCATATGATCTCATAACCTAGTACCTGAAACATGATGAAAACAGTGTCAACTAAAAATAGTTGGTGAGCATACATAGGTTTTGACACCACAAGTAAAGTTCAAATGTTTTGTGTACAAATCATATGATACATGGTTTATAAAGCATTTATGGAGAATCTAAGTTAAGCTAGTTGCACAAATGTAACCTTGTAACTGAAGGGCATAACAACACATGTTATCCTGATGTAAATGTAGGGCATAATAACACATGTTATCCTGATGTAAATGTAAGGCATAACAACACATGTTATCCTGATGTAAGGCATAACAATCAAATGTTATCCTGATGTAATGTCTTAATGATTACACGAGTATGTCATGTATATGTAGCCTTAACAGTTAGTATTCAAGCACAAATAAACACATATGATCATATTGTAGAATTGTACGTATGTAATTGTAAATAGTGTGTTATTGAGTAATCATGTTTCACCCCAAAAATGTACAAAAAGGAAAAGGGGCTATGTAAACTCACTTGTATAGATGGTGTAGATAGCATGAACAATAGGTAGTAAAAGTGATTCTTGTAAATCACAAAGTTAACCTAGAGTGAGAATGTATGATCTTGAATTAATAATGTGTACGGAGTCTACGTCATGATCAAATGTTCATCGGTTTGATATGTGTGGATTTGTATAAGGGTTGTGTCATTTTATGTGACAGGATGTAAGTCGAGAAAAGTTTGATATGTAAAATTGTAAGTTCAAAGTATATATGAAAAATAATATTTGTCTTTAGGGTTTATGTTTAATTAATTTAAATAAATAAATTTATTTAGGGTTTAAATAAATAAATCTATATCATTTATTCATTTAATAATAATGTGCCAAGAAATATTGTAAATATATATTAGTATATAAATAGTTTGTATAGGTTTTGAATAAAATAATCATATAAACTTTTTATTTAGAATTTTTAGTTTTATATCCGCTAGGAAGGATCAAATAAATGGTTTAAAATTTCCATGTTGATAGTTGGGTTTATAAAACAATTTCCGTGCCTTGGGGTTTTATAAAATAATTTTTATAAAGAAATTTGGGTTTAAACAAAATATATTAATATGATTTAAAAAAAAAGAAAACTGATCAGGGGACACACGACCGCTAGGGTATGGGCACGACCGTGCTTAGGCATGGGACGCGACCGTGCCTAGCCAGGAGGCAAAATCATGCCTGGGCACGAGGCACGACCGTGCTAATCGATTAGCACGACCGCGTCTGAACTTTTCCAGAAAACGAATTGGTTAAATCTTATAAGGTTAAATGCTGGAATCATGGGGCTTTCAAAGAGTAGTTGATGGCGAATTTGTCCATATAGTTTAATTGAATTTAGATTGGTTCTAGGGTGCTGTTCGATCAAACCCGAATGAATATGAACCCTAGAATTCGTTTGTGTTAATTTCGATAATATAAGCCCCAATTAACATAGGGCTTTTTAATCTATGAATGAAAACGAAGCTGTGGACATGTTTAATTACCTCTAACGATATCGAATTGATGGAGTTCGAGAAAAAGCAGGTTTGCCTTCGAGTGGCTTCTTCTCCGGCGGCTCTGTTCTTCTCTGGTGAAATCGAATGATGTTACAGGTTCAGTGGAACTCGTTTGAGGTGTGCAGATGGTTAATTGCAGAATGAAAAGAGGGTTGGTGCGAATTCGAGTGTAATCGTTGGGGGCTTCGACGGTTATGACTTAAAGTCCATAATTGGAATTAATTCGGGTTAATTGGCAGCGATGAATGGTTAGAAACGGCCTAATGATGTCCGAAACAATCAATGTCGAGTTATGGCTGCGAATTCGAACGTTTTGAGGCGTTACAGATTGAGTTTGCGTTTTGACTGTGCATGAGGCGCGACCGTGCCTGGAATTAGGCACGACCGTGCTTGGGCACTGGCGCGACCGTGCTCGTGCACCGGAACGACCGTGTCTACTTGAGTTTTGATTAAATACAGAAATAATCCTTGTAGTTTGGTGTTTAAGTTTGAGGAATGGCAGAATTAGTCCCTGGGGTTTGTGATTGGATAACTTGGACTAACTGGACTAATTGTGTTTGTGCGAGATAACAGAACTTGAGTTAACGGAGTTATCTTTAAATAGCCGGATGTCACATCATACATATATATATATTTTTGTAAGGCTAAAAGATAAATTTATATGAATGAAATTATGAGTTTAATACACTTTTGTAATTATGGTTAATGTGACACAATGAAATTAACCAGAATTGAAGTTGAAATGTTGTTATTGCACAATACAAAGCATAAGAAAATCATGGATGTTACACCCGGATAATTCTTGCATCTCGTACGGTGCAAGTCGGTACGGTGATCGTGCAATCGGTGCTGCTCTAGGTACCAGATCGATACGAAACTCAACTTGTCTTAGTCTCGTACGTCGGTGAGTTATTTCTCCTTCGGTTTCTTTTCTATCGCGTGAGCTAGAGTAGCATGATACCCCTTTCTCAAGTACTTTTGGGCCTTCATGCATGTGGTAATTCTTAAGATGGGTCCGCTCTTTTCTCCCTGAATGGTCAAAGTCTCACTCTCTGGAAATGGGATGCGAACTATCTTCTCATGACAGATAATCTCCGCATGGTTCTTGGATAGCCAATCTATGCCAATGATAATTTCGAAGCTTCCAAGTCTCACATGCATTACGTCTAAGCTGAACGTATGGTCTCCCAGGTTTAGAAAGCATCCCTTGATTATCTCTCTTGTTTCGATTAGTTTACCGTCGGCTAATTCTATCACATAAGACTCGTCTAGTGCAGTGGGTGCTATACCAAGTAAAGGACTAAAATCAATAGAGACAAAACTTCTATCGGCACCCGTATCAAATAGTATAGAAGCATAGTGATGATTTACAATGAACGTACCCGTAACAATGTTGGGATATTGACGGGCATCTCCAACTCCAATCACAAATGTTCTACCACGGGTTTGGTTGTTGCCCTGGTTCCTCGGGTTTGGACAGTCCTTATTGAAGTGTCCAGCATTACCACACTCATAACAAGCTCGATTTGCGCCGATGTTGACTGTTTGCTTTAGGGGCTCTACAGTATTTGGCCGTGTGGCCTGGTTTCTTGCACTTGGTACAAGTAAAACTTTCACAAGTACCCAGGTGATGGAGACCGCATTTGCTGCACTTGGGCTGCTTCCCTGCATAATGGTTCTTCCCGGTTGGTGCTGCAACATAAGCTTTCACGGTTTCGTGCTTCTTGGGAGTCCGATGCCCAGAGTTCTTTCCATCCCATTTCCTTTTCCTACTGAACTATTATCAGTAGAAACTGAACCTTTCTTTACCAGTACTCCAGAATGGACATCTTGATCAGTCAAATTGTGTGCCAACCTTATGGCACTTTCAATGGTGGTCGGTTTAGATAAAGTCACCATACTCTGAATCTGGGGTGCAAGGCCCCAAATGTACCTCTCAATCCTTTTAATTTCCGGGGTAACCATGTGTGGAACTAGTCGGGCTAGTTCATGAAACCGAGTGGTGTAGGTTGCCACTTCAGCTCCAACCATGGCCAAATTCCAGAATTCATTCTCCAATTTTTGAACATTATTCCGGGGGCAGTATTCCTCTTTCACCATATGCTTGAAGTCATCCCATGACATCTGGTAAGCAACATCCATGCCTAATGTCTGAACTTGGGCGTTCCACTAAGTGAGCGCTTGGTCTTGGAAGGTGCAAGTAGCATACTTGACCTTGCATTCATTGGTGCAGTTGCTGATGTAGATAACCGACTCCATTTTCTCAATCCAACGCATGAGATCAATTGCTCCCTCAGATCCATTAAAATGGCGAGTTTTGCAGTTCATGAAGTCCTTATAGGTGCAACCTCTTGGAGAGTTTTTGTTTCTTGGATTGATAGGGTTATCAAGTTAGGACAATAATCATAAACAGTGACATCTAGGTCAGGTGTATTGTACTGTTTGAATTACCCTTGGCGGCTCCAGGTCCGTCTCCGTTTCCGTTAGTGCCGCTACCGATGTTTGTATTTCCGGATTCGTCTCCATTTCTGTTAGTTCCCGCTACCGATGTTTGTATTTTTGGATCCGTCTCCGTTTCCTCCGCTGGCTCCACTGTTGTCGCTTCTCTAGTTTCCCGATCCGCTTCCATATCCAGTGTTCCGGTTTGCCTCGCTCTGAGCGACAGCGGCGACTACTTCCTGAGCCACAAGCTGTGCTATGTCAGCAGTTGTCATGGGTTGTGTCGTCTCTGCATTTTCGGTGTTCTATCGGGTGTTACGTCGGGTTCCTCCTCTAGGTGCCATGTTTTTCTTTCTAGTATAAATGAAAAGAAAAAAAATATAATACATACAATAATTGTCATCAAATGAGCAGGAAATGTATACAACCACAACAATTACAAACACTAGAAACTACTTAACACGACATCGAACCCACCCAAAACCATAACAAACAACCTGACGGGGAATCTATGGCCTTCTATTTTTATCGTGGAATTGTCAACTACATCGGTTACTCTCGAAGTCCTACCCTCAGCGGTTTCTATGCTAAAGGCCCTTTCTAGCTTACTGATAGTGTATTTCACTCGTTTACAAAAAGTCACAGATATAAAACTCTTACTATCACCCGAATCAAATAACACTGAAACAAAAGTGTTGTCAAGGATGAACGTACCTGACGCCACGTCGGGGTCCACCCTGGCCTGTTCTTGCGTCAGTGCGTACGCACGAGTCTTTGCTCGGGGCCTCTCTTCTTTCTTCTCCGGGCCTTTCCCCTTCCCGGCTTCACCCATCCTGGGCTTGGTGCATTCCCGGCTCATATGACCATTCTCCCCACAATTGTAGCATTTGAAGCCTTGCGGGCATTCACGAGAGTAGTGTCCGGTCTTGCCGTATTTAAAGCACAGATTTGACCCTAACCGACATTCACCCGCATGTCTTACCCCACATTTTCCACAGACTGCCGTCACGCCTACCCTGGCCTGTTTGTCCCGAGCCCCAAATAACTTCCCAGCCGATCGCTTAGCGGGAAAAATCAGCTTCTTCTTAGGCTCTTCAATGGCAACGGCATTCAGCGCCAGATCATCAAATACCACGCCACTCAGTTCTACTACCGAATCATAGGTAGTAGGGGCGTTTGCCTTAACATAGGTGCGGACCTGGTCCGGCAGCCCTTGAATGTAGTAGGCAATCTTTCTTTCCTCAGTCGTGACAAGATGTGGCACCAGACGTGCCAGTTCATTGAACCGTGTGATGTACTGCCGGTGCGTCATGCTCCCGGCCTTAATCCCCATAATTTCCCTTTCTACCTTTTCGATCTCATTCCTTGGACAGAAATTCTTGATCACCAAAGTTTTCAAATCAGTCCACATCATCGCATCCACAGCCCCGTCCCCCTTGGCTTTTCGTACCCCTTCCCACCAATGGGATGCTTCCTCTCTCAAGGAGTTAGCAGCAAATTTCACAACTTGATTCGCTCGACACTCGCTCAGAAGAATGGCAGCTTCCATACGGATTACCCAATCAAAAGTAGCCACCGCGTCCTTCTTCCCAGTCAGGACCGGCGGGTCACATGCCTTAAAGAACTTATAGTCGCAACCACGGTTAAGCGGTGCGTTGACTGCCTCAGTGTTCGGGGTACAACCGCCGTGTTAGACCCACCCGTCTCTATAGCCTTCCTTAACGCTTCTGCCAACAGTCCTGGCAAATAAACCTTCATCAACTCAGTGAACTCGCGTGCCAGAGCCGCTCTCACTTCCGGTTCAAAAGTGAATTGTTGTTCTTCGACATGAGTCGGCTCAGTCCCGTGCATACTAACTTCTGGCTCAGTGTGAACACTTCCTTCTTCACTGTACTCTTGGCGTGCAGGGGTCCTACCGCGCCCACCGTTACGACCACCGGTATGGCCCCCACCACGCCTTCCGTTTCCTCTCCTTGCCATTTCGTTCTATAAGACAAGAAATCCAATGTCATCACGCTAGTTAACAAATAGAATTCAACAAGCACTGTAAGATGTTAATATACACTGGTCATCTGCAATTAACCATTACACTACCTTTCGATTTCTATTTGACCACCTTTGTGATTCCATCAGAACACAAGTCCTTACCTAACCCTTTCTAAGGCATACTATATATGTAAATATATACTACCTTCATACTTGATGATGTGGCTCGAGTTACCCGTACTGGCATCCGCTTTCGGTCCCATTCACAGTTTAAGTTCAGACACTGGGAATGTCCGAATCTCTCAAACTATTGCTCTGATACCAACTTGTAAGGCCCCAAACCCGGGAGGCCTCACTTGTTGGATTTACTCATTCACAAACAGTTCTTAGACTTGAATATCAAAATAACGCAGCGGAAAATTTCATTAAAATATAATCATAACATTGTCCAACATGCGGAAGCGTAACATAGTCTAATACATAAACATAACCTAAGCTAATCATAACGGGATGCCAGTCTTCATATCATTCGGGTAACTCATCAAGCCGCCCAGCATCACCGTCCATCATCATAACCTGCCTTAACCTGAATGTGCATACTAAAAAGTCAGCTACGCTAGTGAGTTCTAGCTTTTCATAAAACCTTAACTTCAAATATTTGCCAAAAACCTATCATTTAACTTCATAATAAAAGCGTACGAAAACATGCAATAACATAACATAACATCATAAACATAAGTCAACGAACATATCGAATCTGCGCCTTCTCGTAACCGTCAAATCCAAACGTCACATACTGGCGGAATAACCTAAATATCACCACCACTAGGCCCATCAACACCGTACTGTCCTTCGGGTGAAGAACTCCTAGGGCCCGATACTTAGGTCATTCAACACCAAACTTCAAGCACGGCATCACAAGGATGACACGTACCAAACTTCAAGCACTGCACCCCGTAAGGCACAAGTACCAAACTTTAAGCACGACTACCCCGTAAGGTAAATCGTACCAACTTCAAGGATCACGATAATCCCCTTGGTGACCGTCATCACCCCAGTTGTACAACAGTTGGCCAGCCACAAAGGCCCCTAAAAGGTAAAGTCCCATAACATACTTCCCATACCCATAACCTTCATTCCCTAAGGAATATTGGCAGATTCGTTCGTTTATGACTTTCGTAAACATTCACTTCTTTTACTTCAAAACTTCAGTTAAAGCATTCGTACGTTTTATTAAAACTCATTCATTCATTCATAAACACTTCATAAACTTCTTTTGGCAAAATATTTCATAAACACTTCTTTCATAACCCTTCCTTCCAAAACATCGTTCATAAACATCATTTTATAAAACTTCACATACAACATTCATAACATCGTTTTATAAAGTAGTCACATCGTTACGTATGCACACCAGCCCAAAAATATTATTCAAAACATTTAAAAGAGGGCTTCTAGAACTCACCGGATAAGCTAATCTAGGTTGTCCTAAACAAAGGTCCAACAACGTCACTTCCGATCTGAATTGATTGGTTAAATACACATCAGACCAAATCCCGACTCTAACGGTTTAACCATTCTGAATTAGGCGAACATACTGACTTTACTAACCAGCCTGATGCCTGCGCACTTAGCAAGTGCGCATGGCCTTGCTCTTGCGTACTTAATAAGTGCGCAAACTTCGCTTCATGCGTACTTGATAAGTACGCAGGACCTTCTTCTTGCGTACTTGATAAGTACGCAGAACCTTTCTTCTTTCGTACTTGATAAGTACGCAGGATCTGCTTCCCCGCAAAACCCTAACTTTCGCATGCGGGTCTGATCACGTCAAGATCCCGAACTTGTTTACATTCAAAACGTTTGCTTTTCATTTAAGAACTCAAATCTATGTTTTTCTTCCAGTTTCATCCGTAAAAACGTTACCTTTTCATCCAAAACCCGAAAAACCCCAAAACGAACAAAAACTCAGATCTAGGCCAGATCGTTACCTGTATTGAGCTTCTGATCCGGAGGTTCTTCTCACGAGCTCTGGAGCAACACACTTCTCCAATCTCAGGTCGATCCGCCAACTTTCTCTCTCTACGGTTTCTCTCTCTAGATGTTTCAAATGAGAGAAAGGGTGGTGACTTAGGCTATTTATAGGGGAGGCTCCCCTATGTTCGCCCCTTCTAGCCCGCCGGCCCATCCGGCCCGGCCCGTCATGCCTCGTTCGTTTATTCCGTTATTATAACTGTCGTTTTAATTTTTTTTGGGATGTTACACATATCAAGGAAGCTACCATATTCCCTAGCGTGTTTATGTGGCAGCAAGCGCGCTGGGTAGGGAACACGACTCAAGTCAATCTCGGGGGTCTTCATCTCCACCCCTTCTTCTTCTCCTCTGCCTTCTCGGCAGGATTCTCCATCTCTAACTCCTTGTCCGCCGGCTCTTCCTCTTCTACCGGTGGCTCCTCTACCTCTTCTACTCTCCTGCTCCTCATCGACACAGCATTCACCGAGGTTCCTGGTCCCGTCACCTCAGCTGACTCGGCCTCCTCTAACATATTAGCATAGCTCTTAGCGAATCGAGCTCTCCAATCTATCTTCTTCACCTCTTCAGGCGAAAGGATGCTATAGTCTGCGTCATGGGAGACTTCCTTCTCTACTCTCTCCTCCTCTCTATGACTCATGACGGACACGGCCATCACTGAAACATTAGGGCCTGAAGATGGACCCCCCTGTCTTTCCCTCAAGCTCTTCGCGATGTCTCCTACCGTGCGTTGCAAGTCCTGAAATGCCAACTGCGGATTCTTCAATAAAGTGTCGTGGGCATCCAGTCTTTGCTTAACGTCCCTATCCTGCTGGATTAAGTGGTCAAGCATCTGTGTCTGATTCTCTATCATCTCCTCTATCTTCCTTGTGCTGACACTGCTTCCCGAACTCGTCCCTGCTTCAGCTCCTCCATACTGATTCTTGCGACCATTAAACCCAGGAGGGTTGTTTCCAGACTCCATCCCGAGCCATAAGTATTGTTGTAATTGTTGTACCCTCCGTTCTCGTTCTGGTTGCCAGCAAAACTCCCCTGCTCCTGTTGATTGACAGGGCAATCTCTGTTGTCGTGGCCTCCCCTGCACACCTCACACCGCTGAGCACTGAGCTTCAGCTCTTTGATCTCGTTCGCCATAGCTGCGAGTGCAGCGGCCACGCTAGTATCAGGAGTGACCTGATGCACACCTCTAGGAGAAGAGGCGGGTGATCTAGCATTAGGAATGGAAGTCCTAGTATATGGCCGTTGATGTTCCGCCAGAGCAAAGCTCTCAAACATCTCCTCACACTCGGATGGCTCGAGTTTGTCCATGATATGGCCTCCCGCAGCTGTGTTGAACATTTGCTGCTTCTCGAAGGTGAGACCATTGTAGAACTTCTCCACTATCGCCCAGTCGGAAAGACCATGCTGGGGACATCGGCTCAACAGCGTGTTGAACCTCTCCCAGGCCATGTGATAAGGCTCGTCAGGATCCATCCGGAACGAATGGATTTGATCCCGAAGGCGAGCGGCCATAGAAGGTAGATAGTACTTCTTAAAGAATTTGTCTTGAAGATCCTCCCAAGTGGTAATAGAGTTGTCAGGGAGGGTGTCAAGCCAAGTAGATGCATGCCCAGAGAGCGAGAATGGGAAGAGACGCAAATAGATAGCGTCCTTAGACACACCCGTGATATTAAAGGTATCACATATGCGCGCAAAGCGAGACAGGTGTCGAGGTGCATCCTCATCCTCAAGGCCATGAAATTGAGTGGCATGAGTGATCGTGCTCATGACATGTGACGGGATCTGCCATGTTTTGGTGTTCGGAATAGCAGGGCGTGTGATCGAAGATCTCGCCCCGGTGACCCCATCACTGGCCCTCTGGTGCACGGTACGTCTCACTAGTGGGTCAGCGTCGCCCATGATAGGAAATGGAATTGGGTTAGTAGAACGTACCTGGGATTTGCACAGCTCCTTTAAACGCTCCCGAAACTCGCGGGTGCGCTCGTGAAGCTCTCGTTCGGGCTCTGGAAAAGCTGAATAAGGTGGTGATCCCTGCGAACGAGTATTGTGCATAAACTGACACAAGAACAAAAGAACACAAATAAAGACTCAAAAACAGAAGTACTCAATCTTATGTTAGACAGTCAGATAGCACAGAAGACAAGCAAACACACAAGACTCAAAAGAAAAAGAAAATAAAATAAACCAAAAATCAAACAAAGAACTAGTCAAAGTCAATATTGCTATTGCCAAGTGTCCCTGGCAACGGCGCCAAAAACTTGATGACGCCCAGACAGTCTATAAAAACTAACAAATAAACCTAACCTAGACTCCTAACTAATAAATAGAAAACCTATGAACTAGACCGCACTGAAAGGAAAGTGAAACTATCGAGTGTAGCACAGCTTAATGGTAAACCGGATTATCGAACCCTAGAGACACTGAATAGCTAAACTAGACTCTGACTCAAACTAAGAATATTGGTTTGGGGGGGTTTTCTATACTAATGATTAAACTAATGATGCAATTGAAAACAGATGAACGACACTAACAATCAGGCAAAGACTCGGGAATATCAGGAATGAGAAGAACACTACCTAGGTCGGAATCCTACTTGCAAGGCTCAGACTTCTACCGGTTATGGACACTATGATGGACTGGTTTTATAAGGATAACAGCTCTAGACAACCTATTGGATCCCTAATCACTCTCAGGGTGTCACCAACAAGGAAACTCTAAAGATGTACAACGCTCACCAGATGGTCAGATTACCTTTCAGTCTCTCCAACAATGATAATGTACCCAAAAGACAGATCACCTTTAAGTCTCACTGTCCACAATACATCTAAGATGCACGGGGTAATCTCAGAACAAAACACTATGACACGGAATAGCAACGATTACTAGAAACCTAAGGGAAACTTCCTTTCAGACAGATTTCATTCGGAATCCTAATACGAAGACTAACCGACAACCTCTCATCTTTCGGGTATCGAGATAGGAAGAACACTCAGATCTAACCTACTCTCAATCACAGTTCCTATGTAATACTACATCTAGCAAAACATCAAACAACCATAAACACACAGTCTATGATCTAGATATACTACTCAAACTGAAAGACATTAACATTCCATATATGGAACTATAATCAATTGCAAATCAGATCTAAACATGCAAAAACATCATAATTATTAAACCAAGATCTTTACAAAGTCATCAAACCATCAACAAAATCCAAAAACCGATAAAAGATCCAAACTTTAACAAAGATTCATCAATGACCTAGGCAGTATAGAACGTTTAGCCTAGAATAATGCTCAAAACCAGAAACACAGAAGTAATTGATCCAAACATGGTCTAAAACAAACTAATCAAAGACAAAGATCGAAACTTAAAAACCGAATAAGCTAAAACTACCAAACCCGGAATCGAAAGCTTCAAACTTGCACTTCAATTGTCTTCTCCAGCCCCAAAATCGCCCTCTAGACTTGCTCTGACGGCCAAAAATCGATTATTAAACCCTAGGATCGATCCTAACCTTTTATACCATGAAAATAGGCCAAAAAGCCCGTATCTGGGGTCTCTCGCGTACCCCGGGAGGTTCTGGCAGGTCTCTCGCGTACCGCGAGAGACAAAATAGTCGCGCAGGATTTCTGGTCCCTCGCGTACCGCGAGGGAATGGCCTCCATCTCTCGCGTACCGCGAGAGATTACTGAATTTTTGTATTCCTCTTGTTGAGCTACCCCAAATCCATATATTATGCGCCTCGTAACTAATTTTCTAGCCCGAGATATGCCTCTTTTAAGGTTGGACTCTTTCCCGACTTTTGCTATTCTCATCCCGGGTTCTCGTGTGCTCGTTTCCTCACAGTTCTTGATCGTTTAAGCTCCAATTAGTCACCAAAACCTACCATATACAATATTATTAAGTACAAGCCATAAATGACTCAAAACGACTCTAAAAGCATACGAAAACGCTACGAAATACAAGGGAAAACGAGGTGTGTTTTGCAACACATTAATATTTAATATAATTTATGTGAAACTATGTGTTATGTGATTTTATGCGTAATTCGTGAACTTTCGTGAAAGCACGTAACATTGTGATTTTGAATTCTTTAGTAGTTTTTATAAAAAGGTTTTATAAAAATAATTAGTAGAAATCATTGTAATTAGTTTGATTTAATTAAATTAATTATTAATCAATTAGCCCATGAACCATCTAAACTTATTTTTAACTCATTTTTGGCCCATGGAATGTACTATTTATAAATTTATCAAAACCCTAGCCCCATTTACCTTCCTTTTGGCCGAAAACCCCCACCCCCTTGCTCTTGCAGCCGTCGACCACACTACCACCATAAACCATCATCAAATCGATTTCCAAAGTGCAATGGTTGGTGTTTTTGATCAATCCAAGTACAAATCATCACTATTAACGCATCAAGTAAGAATTTTATTCGCTTTTATATGCCATTTTCAGGTTTTGTGAAACCCTAGTTCATCCAAACATTAATTATGTGTTGTTATGATAATTGCTTAGATTTGATGTTATTGGAAAACCCTAGATGCATGAAAATCGAGGGTTACTATTATTAGTAACTTTATTGATTATTTAAATTGCATGTTAGACATGATTAGTGTGATATGATGATGTTTGTATGTTAGTTGATTCATGATAATGTGTTTTGTGGAATTAGATTTCATGTATCTAGCTCGGTTTCTTAGGGTTTTTAAAAGTAAACACTTTAATTGTCATAAACATGAATGGTTTACAATTTGGACATGCATGTTGTAGTTTGATGATAGTTTTATGTTAGGTAGGACATAGTAACATGTTGTGAAGTGTTAAATGTTAGAAATTACGCATGGTGTTCATAGCTTACTATAAAAGGAAACTTTAATTTGGATTATGAACTACATGTTGAGTTTTAGGCATATGGTATGTGATGTGATGACCTAGGACATGTTAGATTGGTCTTATGAACATGTTGGTAATGACAATTTCCAGAAAACGTGTCTTGAACATACCTTCTAAATATGGAAACTTACTAAATGTGGTAACTGTGCTAGCATACTAGAACTATAATGAATTGTTGTTAAGTGTTACATGCATGATCTTATGTGTATAATATGTTAGTATTATACTAATCAAACACTAATTCATACATTGAGTCACCAACGGGTCGTCGGGTCAAACTTGAGTCAAACTAACTAACTCTTTTCAAAACACAAGTATCAAAAAGGACAGAAGAAAAACAGTCGTTCAGGAGGAACTTACCGGTAACTACGTTGTGGTCATTCCTTGCTTCCCCTGATCCAATCACGAAGCTACCTAACTAACTCTTTTCAAAACACAAGTACCATTCCCGTTGTTGTTACCATTGTTGCCCTGATTGTTACCATTATCGTTGCCATTTCCATTACCATTTCCATTTCTCTTCTATTAAGGACAGTCTTTCTTGAAATGTCCTTCCTTTCCATATTCATAACAACCCCTTGTAGATCCCTGTTGCTGAAACGGTTGCTTAGGTTGAAGCTCACCCATACAGTCTTTTGCAGCGTGGCCCCTTTTACCACACCGCTGGCAACGATGCTTATCACAAGTACCATTGTGGTGAAAACCACACTTGTTGCACTTAGGATACTTTCCAGCATAAGTACCCTGGTTCTGGCTTGAAGAGGTTGACTGATTAAAGGTTTTAGTAGGCTCGAACCTACGTTGTTGTTGTTCTTGCGAGGGTGGGTTGGACTGGAAAGTCTTGGAGTTGGTGTTGCTATCAAACTTACGCTTGTTGCTATCAGTAGCTATGCCCCTCGGGGGTAGGGTACCCTAAGTCATAGCCTGATCGGTCAGCCTATGAGCTAGTCGGATGGTTTGCTGAATGGTGGTAGGGTTAGAAGAGGTAACCATGCTTTGAATTTGACGTACCAGGCCGTCGATGTACCTCTAGATCCTCTTGTATGCTGGTGTCACCATTTGAGGACACATGACCACCAACTCATGAAAGCGGGTAGTATAAATCTCAATCTCGGAACCCTCCATCTTCAAGTTCCAAAATTCACCCTCGAGTTTTTGAATTTCATCGCGAGGACAATACTCCTCCCTCAGCATAGTCTTGAACTCTTCCCAAGGTAGGGTGTTAGCCATGTCCAGACCCAACATCTGGACTTGAGAGTTCCACCAAGTAAGGGTAGGACTCTCTAGAGTACCGGAGGCATACTTGACTTGATTTGCCTGGGGCAGTTGCTCATAGCAAAAACCGATTCAACTTTCTCAATCCAGCGGAGCAACCCAACAACTCCTTCAGCTCCACTAAAGGTGTGGGGCTTGCAGTCCATGAAAGTTTTGAAGGTGCAAATCTGCTGGATATTGTGCTGGCTTAGATTGAAAACAATTACACAATTGAGCATACAAGGTTTGAAAACGAGTTTGGAGTGAACAATTGACTTGCTAGAGTCGATGGATGTCGGATATACCTGCAGCATTTTTTGCAGCTTGACTTGCTGCCACAGCTTCAGCCACACGTTCGTTAATCAGTGCAGTGAGCTCAGCTGCAGTTATGTTAATGTTACCGCGACCACCATTACGTCCACAACCGCGTCCAGACATGATTCTTCACATACAAATACAACAATGAGAAAATACATCGCATATTATCATCATACAAGTACGAGTAAATAAAAGAAAACTAAACCACAACATCTAATATTTGAATAATAATCCTTGATTAAATAAATTGTAACGGCTACAAAATAAATCAACCAAAACATCAAAATCCAGAAATATTTGTTGGATGGGAACAACCCTGCCCATCTAGGTTTATAAAGAAAGAAATAACTAAAGATAGGATGTCATATGCCACTGCTAGCTGAAGAAATAACTGATCCGTCATCCTCCTCCTCGGCTGGTTCTCCTTCAGGCTCAACATCGTGCGCGCCTCCTGCCGCATTGGCAGCCTTAAGTCGTGCCTCTAGTTGCTTAATCCTTGTCTCGGCTACTTCGAGGTTGAACTCTAGTACATTCACTCGAGCCTCCATCTCCTGGAATGAGGTCACCAAGTTCTCATGGTAATGGTCAGTCTCAACTAGATCGGCTGTTAGTTTTTCAATCCTCTGATTCGCCTGACTTCCTTGTTGCAACAAGCCTGTGATCGCCCCTGCAACATCTTGCATATTCCGGATCTCCCGGTCCATAGTGGCTACAAAGGCAGCTAAGGCCTGCTCCAGTGGATAAGGTAGAGGTGGTAGAGTCTGTGAAGAGGAATAGGTAGCATCGTACACTATGGTGTCGTCACTCGGGCTCAGCTGAGGCTTCTTAGTCTCTAGTGAAGGTATAGTAGGAACATCAGGTTCCTGGGTAACTGGTGATATAGGTGGAGTAGACATTTCTTGTAATGTAAGGTGTAAGTGCCATGTTTGAGTGTCTGTGTCATGTAACTAATGCATGTGTGTGGTTATAGTCTAGTATGCAATTCTAGTTCTCTATAACCAATGTCTCTGATACCAATCTGTCACACCCCCAAAATCCACTAACGGAGTTTTACTTCGAGGCGTTTGACAAACCATGATCTCAGTCATTAGTCATATCAAAGGACACTATATGAATTTAATGAAAACCATTATGTATATATTCAGAGTAAATACGGAAGCGTAAATTACAGTATTTAATGCGCAAAACAAACACGCCCAAAAACTAAGTTATTGAAAAGCAGATGAGTAGTTTAAATGTTTTCATAAATAATAAACTTCCATGCATGCCCTAAACGTGTACTTGTGCTTTAACGACCTGAGAAAACATGTTAAGAAAATGTGTCAACGCTAGGTTGGTGAGTTCACAGGTTTCAGTTCAAAATAATGCTTGCCAGATAAAGTACATTCAATATATATCAATAGCTAGCTAACCTACGTTCAAGTTACTAAAGCACTCGTAACCGAAGCTGACTGTTTTGTGTTTGATGCCTTCCACCATATCTATCAACAGTGGTGATGTATTAGGTCAATATTACACCCGTTCGACCTCAAGTCGAGTTAGCGCGACTAACGCGGGTGGGGTTTGTCAAACCCAGTAGTACTACTCAAGATTACCTCGCTAATTTCATATTAAACGGTTTGATGTGTAAGGACTTTTATGATAGAATGTTACGCTTAGCTTTAACAAGTATTATATAAGAATTAAAAGTATCTAATGTTTGCCTTCATGTTTTCTCCCCCTAGTTTAAAATAGTAAAGGGGCCGTGAAACTCACCTGAGATGTGTAGAGTGTAGGTAAATAGCACCACAACAATGATGCAACAAAACCACAAATAGATTGCACGTGGACAGTCTACGAATGCCCTAGAATATGATTTATGATTGTTAGGAACACGTAGGAGTATGTGACGACGATACGGAAAGATCGGACGTTCTAAAACACTCTTAAGATTAACGAGTGGAAATCTTGATGTCGGGATTAGTAAACCCCTATTTTGGTATCTAATACGGATGTCGTATATGTGAAAACACCACTAAACACGAGGTAATAATATTAAATAACAATTCGTGTGTTTTTGTGAACGAAATAATTGTTTAAGTAATAATAATAATAAATAAATTATTTTTAAATAAAAAATGTTTAGAATGAATTAGAAATTTAATCCCGAGCATATGGGTGTTTTCTGGCAACAAATCGTGTTAATATAACATTATAATAATATGGGGGTTGATTTTATATAAAATATAACTAAAAAAGCTGCTTAAAAAATAAATGTGGGTTGTGGGACTCGAACCCGGGTCTCTCCCACAACACACCAAAGCCTTAACCAGCCCGCCCGCTAGGGTATCGCGTACAAAGACCGGATCAGATTGGTTTTAACCTTCTGAATCCCTGTGTTCTTCCCCCTTTCGCAAACCGAATCGAATCCACCCCTGGATCCCTCGATTTCAGCCATGATTGAACACAAAGGTTTAGGGGTTTTGTCTATTGATGATTTGCGAATTTATTGACAAGTTTAATTGCAAAAACATTAAGTTTAGAATCGTTTATTGGCTGTTTTAAAATCCGACGAACCCTAGGTTTACCAAGAATCAAATCGGTTAAATTCGATAAGATTACACGTTGGATTCATGGGGCTTTCAACAAGTAGGAGATTGCGAATCTAACCATGTAGTTTAATTAGATTGAGGTTGAGTCTAGGTTAGGGTTCGATGGAACCGTATATGCGATAAACCCTAGATTTGGTTCGAGTTCTATTCGATGTTATAAGCCCGAATTAACTTAGGGCTTTTGTTCTAGATGTTGAAACGAGTCTGAGGATGTGTTTGATTACCTCAATTGGTATCGAATTGATGGAGATCGACTAAAAGTCAGTCGCGGCTTCGACGGGCTACTCTCTGGCGTCCCCGGCTGTGTCTCCGGTCGAATTGGGTTGTGCAAAAGCTTCAGAGAGGTTCATTTATCGTGCACAGAGTGTTTGAATGTCAAATGGTAAGCCAATTGATCGAATTCGATGGTCATAGTTGAGAGTTCGACGGTTACGGGTTTAATGGACTTAATGGGATTAAATTCGTACTCATTAACGATGAGAAACGTATGGAAATGATTAGAATACGGTTGAGATCATCAATGCTTTGTATAACTGTCGTGAATTTGAACAGATTTGAGGGTTTTGGGTTGAATTTGGATCAAAGCATTACGGGTTTAACTTACAAAAGTCAACCCAATCGAGTTTGAGTCAATTACAACAATAGTCCTTGTATTTTCATGTGAAATTTTTTGAATTATGGCAGGATTAGTCCTTGGGGTTTGTGAGATAATGGAATTTGAGTTAACGGGGTTAACTTGAAATTGTCGGGTGTCAAATCATCCCCTAGTTGAAAGAATTTTCATCCTGAAATTTAAGTAACGTTGCTAGTTAAATTAAAAAAAATTTATGCATGTCACATCAACCCCTAGTTGAAAGAATTTTCCTCCCGAAAATTAAATAGTACCTTATGTGTTTGGCGTTGACTTTTTGAAAAGATGAGGATACTTGCGCATCATCTGATCCTCGCGCTCCCTTGTGAATTACGGTCCGCGTTTCGAGTTCCAACGAACTCTGACAATAGGGATTTTACTATGCTTGAGCGTCTTAACTTCCCTATCCATGATTTCGACCGGTTCTTCAATGAAGCGTAATTGTTCATCGATTTCCAATTCCTCAAGAGGAATCACGAGCGTCTCGTCTAATAGGCATTTCTTTAAGTTTGAGACATGAAAGACGTTGTGCACACCACTAAGTCCTTCAGGTAGGTCCAGTTGGTACGCTACTGGGCCAATTCTCTCTACTATCTTGAACGGTCAAACATAACGAGGATTTAGCTTGCCTCGTTTCCCAAAACGAATTACACCTTTCCAAGGTGAGACTTTTAATAGGACCATGTCGCCCGCTTGAAATTCCAACGGTTTCCGACACTTATCGGCATAACTCTTTTGACGGTCACGGGCTGCCGCCATACGATTTCGGATTTGCACTATTTTCTCTGAGGTTTCGTGCACGAGTTCAGGACCCGTAAGTTGGCTATCCCCAACTTCAACCCAACAAATAGGTTCTCGGCATTTCTGTCCATATAATGCCTCAAACGGTGTTGCTTTGATGCTAGTGTGATAGTTGTTATTGTAGGGAAACTCTACTAAAGGCATATGAGTTTCCCAACTGTTACCGAAGTCAATTACACAAGCTCGTAACATGTCCTCTAGTGTTTGAATAGTACGTTCAGTCTGGCCATCTGTTTGAGGATGGTAAGCTGTGCTCATATCCAGGCGCGTGCCCAAAGCTTTTTGTAATGACTGCCAGAAACGTGAGGTGAATCGAGCGTCTCGATCAGAAATGATTGAAATTGGCACTCCGTGCCGAGAGGCTACTTCTTTCAGATAAATTCGAGTTAGCTTCTCCATCTTATCAGTCTCTTTGATTGCTAGAAAGTGAGCGGATTTGGTCAAGCGATCTACGATTACCCAGATGGTGTCGCATCCGCTAGGAGTTCGAGGTAGTTTGGTGACAAAGTCCATGGAAATCTGCTCCCATTTCCACATCGGGATTTCCGGTTGTTGGAGCAAACCAGACGGTTGTTGGTATTCGACTTCGACCTTTGAACAGATCAGGCACTCGCTCACATAGGTAGCTATATCGGCTTTCATGTTTGGCCACCAATATAGAACCTTCAGGTCATGATACATTTTATCGGAACCAGGATGGATAGAATAGCGAGACTTATGAGCTTCATCCATTACAAGTTCCCTTATGTTCCCGTACACTAGGGCCCATATTCGTCCTGCGAAGTAGCGAATACCTTCCGATTTAACCTCAAGTTGTTTCTCCATGCCACGCGTGGATTCTAACGGTAGGTTTTCCTCTTTCAGGGCTTCAAGTTGAGCATTACGGATTTGATCAGGTAGTCCATGGTGAATAGTGAGTTATAATGCTCGGACTCGTTTGGGTTTGGTTTCTTTTCGGCTTAGGGCATCGGCTACCACGTTAGTTTTGCCCGGATAATACTTGATAGCACAATCATAATCATTCAAGAGTTCGATCCAACGACGTTGTCGCATGTTCAACTCTTTCTGTTCGAAGATGTGCTGAAGACTCTTGTGATCGGTGTAGATGGTGCACTTGGTACCGTACAAGTAATGTCACCAGATTTTCAGTGCGGCTCCCAATTCCAAGTCATGGGTCGTGTAGTTCTTTTCATGATTTTTTAGCTGACGGGAAGCGTATGCGATAACCTTCTCGCGTTGCATTAACACAGAACCAAGACCCTGAATGGAGGCATCGCAATACACTACGAAGTCATCCGTTCCCTCTAGAAGAGATAGGATGGGTGCACTACAAAGTTTTTTCTTCAGCAGTTGGAATGTTGATTCCTGGGTTTGGCTCCAGTTATAAAGTTTACCCTTTTGGGTTAGGGCGGTGAGAGGTTGAGCAATCTTTGAGAATCCCTCGATGAATCGACGGTACTAGCCAGCCAATCCTAGAAATTGTCGCACCTCTGTTGGAGTCGTTGGTGCCGCCCAATTCTTGATGGTTTCTACTTTGGCTGGATCGACATGTATTCCCTTCTCGTTGACTACATGTCCTAGAAATTGAACTTCGCGAATCCAAAATTCACACTTGGAAAATCTAGCATATAACTGCTCTTGTTTCAACAGTTCAAGAATTAAACGTAGGTGCTTCTCATGTTCTTCCTTGCTCTTGGAATAGATGAGGATGTCATCAATGAAAAAGATGACGAACTGGTCAAGGTAGGGTTTACACACACGGTTCATGAGGTCCATGAACACCGCGGGTGCGTTGGTTAGTCCGAATGGCATGACCAAAAACTAGTAATGGCCGTACCAGGTTTTGAATGCAGTCTTGGAGATGTCTTCGTCTCGGACTCTCAACTTATGATATCCTAATCTAAGATCAATATTTGAATAGAAGCTTGACCCTTGAAGTTGATCAAACAGATCATCAATACGGGGTAGTGGATAACGATTCTTGACAGTCACTTTGTTCAGCTCACGGTAATCAATGCACATACGGAAAGTCCCATCTTTCTTCTTGAAGAATAAGACTGGAGCTCCCCATGGCGATGAGCTAGGTCGGATGAAACCCTTATCCAACAACTCTTGCAGTTGCGTGGATAATTCTTGTAACTCACTAGGTACAAGTCTATACGATGCTCAAGAAATAGGCGCTGCTCCGGGTGCTAAATCAATCTGAAATTCGACTTGACGATGAGGTGGAAGACGAGGAAAGTCTTTTGGAAATACTTCTTGAAAGTCACGGACGATCGGATTGTCATCAATTTTCTTCTTTTCGGATGGTTGCTCGGCGACAAGAGCCAAAATAGCAATATGACCTTTACGTAAACACTTTTGTGCTTTCATGAAGAATATGATGCCTACGACTGCACCACTCTTTTCGCCTTGGATAGAAAGGGCTTCTCCACTAGGGAAAGGAAGGCGAACAATATTATCTCGACAGATGATCTCGGCTTGGTTTTTGGATAACCAATCCATGCCGAAAATTATATCGAAACTGCCAAGCATGACTGGCATGAGGTCGATATCAAGTTTATGACCAGCCAATCCTATTTACATCCCTTAAGGATGTGAGTTGCTTCGATTATCTGACCGTCTGCTATCTCTATACTGTACTTAGTTTCTGATAGGGTCAGAGTTGCTTTTAACAGACTACTAAGATTCTTAGATATGAAGCTTCTATCAGCACCGGTATCAAAAAGGACAGAAGCAAAACAGTCGTTCAGGAGGAACTTACCGGTAACTACATTGTGGTCCTTCCTTGCTTCCCCTGATCCAATCACGAAGGCTCGTCCCTTCGCACCATTCCCGTTGTTGTTACCATTGTTGCCCTGATTGTTACCGTTGCCGTTGCCATTTCCATTACATTTCCATTTCTCTTCAATTGAGGACAGTCTTTCTTGAAATGTCCTTCCTTTCCACATTCAGAACAACCCCTTGCAGATCCCTGTTGCTGAAACGGTTGCTTAGGTTGAAGCTCACCCATACAGTCTTTTGCAGCGTGGCCCATTTTACCACACCGCTGGCAACGATGCTTACCACAAGTACCATTGTGGTGAAAACCACACTTGTTGCACTTAGGATACTTTCCGGCATAAGTACCCTGGTTTTGGCTTGAAGAGGTTGACTGATTAAAGGTTTTAGTAGGCTCGAACCTACGTTGTTGTTGTTCTTGTGAGGGTGGGTTGGACTGGAAAGTCTAGGAGTTGGTGTTGCTATCAAACTTACGCTTGTTGCTATCAGTAGCTTTGGTAGCTGTGCCCCTCGGTGGTAGGGTACCCTGAGTCACAGCCTGATTAGTCAGCCTTTGAGCTAGTCGGATGGTTTGCTGAATGGTGGTAGGGTTAGAAGAGGTAACCATGCTTTGAATTTGACGTACCAGGCCGTCGATGTACCTCTCGATCCTCTTGTATGCTGGTGTCACCATTTAAGGACACATGACCGCCAACTCATGAGAGCGGGTAGTATAAATCTCAATCTCGAAACCCTCCATCTTCAAGTTCCAAAACTCACCTTCGAGTTTCTGAATTTCATCACGAGCACAGTACTCCTCCCTCAGCATAGTCTCGAACTCTTCCCAAGATAGGGTGTTAGCCATGTCCAGACCCAACATCTGGACTTGAGAGTTCCACCAAGTAAGGGCAGGACCCTCTAGAGTACCGGAGGCATACTTGACTTGATTTGCCTGGGGGCAGTTGCACATAGCAAAAACCGATTCAACTTTCTCAATCCAGCGGAGCAACCCAACAACTCCTTCAGCTCCACTAAAGGTGTGGGGCTTGCAGTCCATGAAAGTTTTGAAGGTGCAAGTCTGCTGGTTATTGTGCTGGCCTGGATTGAAAACAATTACACAATTGAGCATACGAGGTTTGAAAACGAGTTTGGAGTGAACAATTGACTTGCTAGATTCGATGGATGTCGGATTTACCTGCAGCATTTTTTGCAGCTTGACTTGCTACCACAGCTTCAGCCACACGTTCGTTAATCAGTGCAGTGAGCTCAGCTGCAGTCATGTTAATGTTACCGCGACCACCATTACGTCCACGACCGCGTCCAGACATGATTCTTCACATTCACAAATACAATAATGAGAAAATACATCGCATATTATCATCATACAAGTACGAGTAAATAAAATAAAACTAAACCACAACATCTAATATTTCAATAATAATCCTTGATTAAATAAATTGTAACGGCTACAAAGTAAATCAGCAAAAACATCAAAATCCAGAAATATTTGTTGGATGAGAAAAACCCTGCCCATCTAGGTTTATAAAGAAAGAAATAACTAAAGATAGGATGTCATATGTCACTGCTAGCTGAAGAAATAACTGATCCGTCATCCTCCTCCTCGGCTGGTTCTCCTTCAGGCTCAACATTGTGCGCGCCTCCTACCGCATTGGCGGCCTCAAGCCGTGCCTCTAGTTGCTCAATCCTGGTCTCGGCTACTTCGAGGTTGAACTATAGTACATTCACTCGAGCTTCTATCTCCTGGAATGAGGTCACCAAGTTCTCATGGTAATGATCAGTCTCTGCTAGATCGGCTGTCAGTTTTTCAATCCTCTGATTCGCCTGACTTCGTTGTTGCAACAAGCCAGTGATCTCCCCTGCAACATCTTGCATATTCCGGATCTCCCGGTCCATAGTGGCTACAAAGGCAGCTAAGGCCTGCTCCAGTGGATAAGGTAGAGGTGGTAGAGTCTGTGAAGAGGAAGAGGTAGCATCAGCAACGTGTGGTGGTGGGACTCGCTCCTGACGAATCGAACTCCTAATCATGTCAGGATACCACTCCCAGCCCTGCGTGTTATCTCCAACACACACATGAAACGGCTCATCGTACACTATGGTGTCATCACTCGGGCTCAGCTGAATCCTCTTACTCTCTGTGAAGGTATAGTAGGAACATCAGGTTCCTCGGCAACTGGTGATGTTGGTGGAGTAAACATTTCCTGTAATGTAAGTTGTAAGTGCCATGTTTGAGTGTCTGTGTCGTGTAACTAATGCATGTGTGTGGTTATAGTCTAGTATGCAATTCTAGTTCTCTATAACCAATGTCTCTGATACCAATCTGTCACACCCCCAAAATCCACTAACGGAGTTTTACTTCGAGGCGTGTGACAAACCAGGATCTCAGTCATTAGTCATATCAAACGACACTATATGAATTTAATGAAAACCATTATGTATATATTCAGAGTAAATGCAGAAGCGTAAATTACAGTATTTAATGCGCAAAACAAACACGCCCAAAAACTAAGTTATTGAAAAGCAGATGAGTAGTTTAAATGTTTGCATAAATAATAAACTTCCATGCATGCCCTAAACGTGTACTTGTGCCTTAGCGACCTGAGAAAACATGTTAAGAAAATTTGTCAACGCTAGGTTGGTGAGTTCACAGGGTTCAGTTCAAAATAATGCTTGCTAGATAAAGTACATTCAATATATATCAATAGCTAGCTAACCTACGTTCAAGTTACTAAAGCGCTCGCAACCGAAGCTGACTGTTTTGTTTTTGATGCCTTCCACCATATCTATCAACAGTGGTGATGTGTTAGGTCAATATTACACTCGTTCGACCTTCAGTCGAGTTAGCGCGACTAACGCGGGTGGGTTTGTCAAACCCAGTAGTACTACTCAAGATTACCTCGCTAAGCTCATATTAAACGGTTCGATGTGTAAGGACTTTCATGATAGAATGTTACGCTTAGCCTTAACAAGTATTATATAAGAATTACAAGTATCTAATGTTTGCCTTCATGTTTTCTCCCCCTAGTTTAAAACAGTAAATGGGTCGTGAAACTCACCTGAGATGTGTAGAGTGTAGGTAAATAGCACCACAACAATGATGCAACAAAACCACAAATAGATTGCACGTGGACAGTCTACGAATGCCCTAGAATATGATTTATGATTGTTAGGAACACGTAGGAGTATGTGACGACGATACGGAAAGATCGGACGTTCGAAAACACTCTTAAGATTAACGAGTGGAAATCTTGATGTCGGGATTAGTAAACCCCTAGTTTGGTATCTAATACGGATGTGGTATATGTGAAAACGCCACTACACACGAGGCAATAATATTAAATAATAATTCGTGTGTTTTTGTGAACGAAATAATTGTTTAAGTGATAATAATAATAATAATAAATATATTATTTTTAAATAAAAAATGCTTAGAATGAATTAGAAATTTAATCCCGAGCACACGGGTGTTTTCTGGCAACAAATCGTGTTAATATAACATTATAATAATATGGGGGTTGATTTTATATAAAAATATAACTTAAAAAGCTGCTTAAAAAATAAATGTGGGTTGTGGGACTCGAACCCGGGTCTCTCCCACAACACACCAAAGCCTTAACCAGTCCGCCCACTAGGGTATCGCGTACAAAGACCGGATCAGATTGGTTTTAACCTTCTGAATCCCTGTGTTCTTCCCCCTTTCGCAAACCGAATCGAATCCACCCCTGGATCCCTCGATTTCGGCCATGATTGAAGACAAAGGTTTAGGGGTTTTGTCTATTGATGATTTGCGAATCTATTGACAAGTTTAATTGCAAAAACATTAAGTTTAGAATCGTTTATTGGCTGTTTTAAAATCCGACGAACCCTAGGTTTACCAAGAATCAAATCGGTTAAATTCGATAAGATTACACGTCGGATTCATGGGGCTTTCAACAAGTAGGAGACTGCGAATCTAACCATGTAGTTTAATTAGATTGAGGTTGAGTCTAGGTTAGGGTTCGATTAAACCGTATGTGCGATAAACCCTAGATTTTGTTCGAGTTCAATTCGATGTTATAAGCCTGAATTAACTTAGGGCTTTTGTTCTAGGTGTTGAAACGAGTCTGAGGGTGTGTTTGATTACCTCAATTGGTATCGAATTGATTTAGATCGACTAAAGTCAGTCACGGCTTCGACGGGCTACTCTCCGGCATCCACAGCTGTGCCTTCGGTCAAATTGGGTTGTGCAAAAGCTTCAGAGAGGTTCGTTTATCGTGCGCAGAGTGTTTGATTGTCAAATGGTAAGCCAATTTATCGAATTCGATGGTCATAGTTGAGAGTTCGACGGTTACGTGTTTAATAGACTTAATGAGATTAAATTCGTACTCATTAACGATCAGAAACGTATGGAAATGATTAGAATACGGTCGAGATCATCAATGCTTTGTATAACTGTCGTGAATTTGAACAGATTTGAGGGTTTTGGGTTGAATTTGGATCAAAGCATTACGGGTTTGACTTATAAAAGTCAACCCAATCGAGTTTGAGTCAATTGTAACAATAGTCCTTGTAGTTTCTTGTGAAATTGTTTGAATTATGGCGGGATTAGTGTCACACCCCCAAATTCCACTAACGGAGATTTACCGCGAGGCGTGTGACAAACCAGGATCTCTGTCATTAGTTACGTCAAACGACACTATATGAGTTTAAATAAAACCATTAATGTTCAGAGTCAAATTATTGAAGTAAATAGGTAAATAGTTTAGATGTTTGAAAATGATGAAAGGACTCCAATGCATGTCCTAATTGTGCACCTATGGTTAGCGACCTGAGAAAACATGTAAGAAAATGTGTCAACACTAGGTTGGTGAGTTCACAGGTTTCAGTTGGTAATAGTGTTTGCCAGATTATGTACATTCAATATATATCAATAGGTAGCTAACCTATGTTCATGTTTACTAAAGAGCTCACAACTGAAGCTGACTGTTTGTTGTGTTTGAATGCCTTCCACCATCTCTATCAACATTGGTGATATGTTAGGTCAATATTACATCCGTTCGACCTCCAATCGAGTTAGCGCGACTAACGCGGGTGGGGTTTGTCAAACCCAGTAGTACTACTCAAGATTACCTCGCTAAGTTCATATTAAAAGGTTTGATGTGTAAGGACTTTCATGATAGAGTGTTACGCTTAGTCTTAACAAGTGATAATATAAGAATTACAGAAATCATATGTTTGCGTCATGTTTTCTCCCCCTAGTCTAAAAACAGTAAATGGGGCCGTGAAACTCACCTAAGTTGTGTAGAGCGTAGTAGTTATCACCACACAAGGATGCAACAAAAACCACAAATGGATTGCACGTGGACAATCTACGAATACCCTAGAATATGATTTATGACAGTTAGGAACACATAGGATTTTGTGACGACGATACGGGAAAGGTCGGATGTCCTAAAAACACACTTATGAGTAACGAGTAGACAAACATGTCATTGGGATTACAGAATCCCTAGTTTAATACTTAATATGGATGTGGTACGTACAAAACACTACCAAACACGAGTTAATAATATAATATATATATATATATACATATATATATATATATATATATATATATATTCATGTGTTTTTATGAATTAAATGATAGTTTAGGAAATAATATAAATAATTATATTATTTTTAAAATGTAAATAATACTTAAAATGTATTATAAATTCGATCCCGATCCTACGGGTGTTTTCCGGTGTCAAAACGTATTAATATATTATTACAATAATATAGGGAATGTTTTTGTATAAAAATATATATTAAAAGTTGCTCAAAAAAAATAATGTGGGTAGAGGGACTCGAACCCGGGTCTCCTCCCCAACAGCACAACACTCTAACCATCACGCCCGCTAGGGTATCGCATACAAGACCCGGAACAAAATAGTTTTAACACTCAAACCCACTGAGTTCTTCCCCCCTATCGAAGCCGATAGAAACTCCCCCCTGAATCCACTGAATTCGATTTCGATTGAACCAAATAACATAGGGGTTTTGATAATCGGGGTATTTCGAACCTGTGGGTAAATTTAATTGCAAAACCATCAAGTTTAAAGTCGTTAATTACTCATTTGAAAACCGAAACCCTAGTTTATGAACACAAAATCAAATTGATTAAATCTTATAAGATTAACAGTTGGATTCATGGGGCTTTTGTTAAACAGTGGATTGCGAATCTAACCATATAATCTAATTGGATTGAGATCGGGTCTAGGGTGTAGTTCGATTTAACACGAAATGTGATGAACCCTAGAATCGGTTCATGTAACACCCGGATAATTCCCAAGGGCCAAAAGTGTCAAAATATAAAGTTCAGGGGTTGAACTTTAATTCTCTAAAGTTAAAGGACCAAAATTTAAAATTTTGAAAGAGAAAGGGGTAGCGGACCGCTACCCTAAGTCTTAGCGGTCCGCTACGTGGAGGCTAAGGAATCAACCGGAGGTTGACACGTGCCCCTGTGACTCGCTGATCGAATTTCGACGCGTGGAAGGGTGGAGGACCGCCAGCCTTATCCTTAGCGGTCCACTACGTAGGCTCCAAGCAGAATAAGCCGCCACAATGGGTGGCGGACCGCCACACCCTTGTTTAGCGGTCCGCTACGGGTCCCACTTTGCCCCTATAAATACTTGATCGAATCCAGCCACTTTGCACACACTCACACCTTCCAAAACACACACTTCAACTCTGATAATCCGTTCTCGAGTCGTGGTTCGCGTTAGAGAGTCCGGTTTCTCGCAATTCGTCCGCAAACTGCCATATATAGTACCGAGGTAAGATTTCTGAACACCCTTAGGTTTCTTCGTATAAACCTAAGATAGGGATGTTATTTATGATAATATCGGACATGATCTAGGGTTCTGTTGAAGTGTTGATTATTATATTCAATACAGGAGGAGGTTCTGGTTAAGGTGAGTTCCTCTGAACTGTGCTCTATGAAATGTTTTGTAAATGATTTTTGTCTGAGATACCCAATACTATCCGTGCATATATCCTATAATAAGTACTTATTATGACCATGATTGGGGTGGGACCTAGGGACAAGATTGATCCTCTTGGTTAGATCTGGTCTAAGGGTGACCAGCGCGCCCAGAAGGTTACTGAATATATGTATGTTGTAGACTCAAAATCTAAGGGCGATTCGGGTGATGGATTGGAAAGGATGACTGTAAGGCCTGTCGGGGCATTCATTCCTGTATCAAAGATAATAGTGAAAATGATTTTGTTTATGAACTCACCAGCATTAAGCTGATCCAAAATGTTTTCAAATGTTTTTGAGCACAGGTGAACCCTGGCGGATAGTTGGCATTCCAGGAAAGGTACATATGTTTTGACATAGGGATGACTGAGGGCAGGTCCCGGGGCGATCATAAGGCCTGAGTGATTGGCACGTTCTTCTTGAACTATAAGTCCAGAGTTTTGTATTGTAATTACCAGTCAGTCCTTGTTGTGAAACAATGTTACATATATGACATGAAATAGTTTTATAATGTCAAGTCTTCCGCTGTATGTGTGTTTGGTATCAATATCAGAGTAACTAGAAGGCGACCTTCAACCGGTATGTAGTTATCTGACGAACGGAATGTTCTGTCTAGGAAAGAGCGGTGTATAAATCTCTCCTAGACATGTCGCTCTTACCTGGGAACATATCTGTTGGAGGTACTACTCTGGTTAGACGACTGTCCTATGTTACGGGTGTGACAAGTTGGTATCAGAGCCTCAGTTTAAGGGATTTAGATACTAGTAGGAGGTTAGTATCTAGACTTAAACTAGGTTTCTATAAGGTAGCTAGAATGCCATAAGAAATGCCATAGGTTGAGATGTTGATTTTCATTATCAATATAGCGGGTAATATTGAGGAAACAGATAATTAAATGCATTCTTGGCCAAATGTCTTTAATTTCTGATTTTCTGGATTATCACCAGTTATACGAATTCTGATGTCATACATCTGTGCGTATAGGTAACAATGGTTGGACGAGGAAGAGGTAAAGGAACAGGTCGAACTCCAGTTACTAGGAGTCATAGGCAGGCTGAAAGTAACGGCAATATTAACGATCATCATGAGGCAAATGAGAACGACAATAATGCAAATACTCATGCCGAAGAAGTAGTTATGTCTGAGGCCCAGTTTCAAGATGCTGTGGCTAGTGAAGTAACAAAGGCACTAAGAACAACACTACCTGGTTTATTAGATGAAGTCCTCACGAGGAGGATGGGTACTGGAACTGCCGGAGGAGAAACCAATAAAAACACCGGAGGAACAAATGGAAACGTCAATGCTAGCTCAGCAACGAGAACTGAGAATCACGAAGGATATATTTACAAATCCTTCAGAGGATGCAAACCCAAGCCATTTGACGGCAAGAAGGGAGCTATTGATACTACTCAATGGATCACAAAGATGGAGGCGGTGATCAAGCTTAGTGAATGCAGAAACAATCAGGCAGTTAAGTTTGCTGCCAATTCTCTGGAAACCACAGCACTAGACTGGTGGGAGTCTGTAAAACAATCCAAAGGGGAGCAAGTGGTGGAAAATATGAAACGGAATGACTTCAAGGAACTGGTTCTGCAACGTTTTTGTCCACATAATGAACTTGATAAGCTTGAGGAGGAGTTTCAGCGTTTGGAGGCTGGAACTATGACACATCAGGAGTACGCGACTAAGTTCGATGAAATGTCCAAACTGGTACCACATCTGGTGACACCTGAACCTAGAAGAATCAAACATTTTATTAGAGGTTTACCACTCAAGGTGCGTACCTTGGTGAAAACCTCTGCACCTCAAACAATGGATACGGCTTTAGCAATGAGTGCCACGGTTTATGATGATGTGGCAGCTCAAGAAGCCAAGGAGAAGGCTGAGAAGGCGATAGAGGTAAAGCCTGTAGAAACAAAGAGAAAAAGTGAGGAAGTAATGTATCGGTTCAAACCGAGAAACTTCAAATTTCCCAGGAGAGAAGGAAACAATTTCGTTAGAAATCCCCAAGAAACAAGATGCGGTAGATGTCAAAAGCCGGGACATGTTGCAATGAACTGTCCATCTTTTAAGTGTTTCAACTGTAATGAAGTAGGACATCTGGCAAGAAATTGTACCAAACCGATTCAGTAGAAGCCCGGGGGAGGGTCTAAAGGTCGAGTGTTTGTGATAGGAGAAGGAAGAAGGAATGACAATGCCAAAGTGGTAGCCGGTACGTTCCTAGTTAATAATGTTTATGCTAAAATCCTGTTTGATACGGGAGTGAATAGAAGTTTTGTTTCAGATGCCTTTAGTTTGCATTTAGGCATGAAACCAATTCCACTTGAGCATGCTTACATAGTTGAGATGGCGAGTGGTGAGCAAATTAGGATAACCGAATCTTACACGAATTTCAAGATGACTCTGGGTAACGCAAATTCAATGATTGAATTAATGCCAATGAGTATAAACAAGTACGATGTTATCATTGGAATGGATTGGTTAAACCAATACCATGCTCAGATCGATTATGATCAATGAACTATTAGGATTTGTAGGCCTAACGAAAAGTTTATGTTGATACAATGCGATAGGGATGAGAATAAGATTGAAACAATTTCTATAGCCAAGGCTAAGAAATGTATGAATACAGGGTGTAGTATATTTGTAATTTATGCTTTAGATTCAAAACCCGAACGGTAGATTGCGGACATTACTGTAGTATGCGATCACCCGGATGTATTTACGGAAGAATTACCTGGTCTACCACCGAATAGACAAATCGAATTCCGAATCAAACTCATTCCTGGAGCTAAACCTGTGGCTAGAGCACCTTATCGTCTAGCACCTTCAGAATTAAAAGAGCTGATGAAGCAGATTCAAGAATTATTAGATAGAGGCTTTATACGCCCAAGTACTTCACCTTGGGGAGCACCGGTCTTGTTTGTAAAAAAGAAAGACGGAAGCATACGGATGTGCATAGATTATCGAGAATTGAATAAACTCACTGTGAAGAACAAATATCCATTACCAAGGATAGATGATTTGTTCGATCAGTTGCAAGGAGCTAAATATTTCTCGAAAATAGATCTTAGATCTGGATATCATCAGTTGAAGGTACAATAGGAAGACGTACCTAAGAGTGCCTTTAGAACCCGATATGGACACTACGAATTCTTAGTTATGTCATTCGGTCTAACTAATGCTCCCGCAGCATTTATGGACCTAATGAACCAAGTTTGTAAACCATTCTTGGACAAATTCGTTATAGTGTTCATAGACGATATCCTTATCTACTCCCGAACTCAGGAAGATCATGCTAAACACCTTCAGATAATTCTGGAAACTCTTAGAGAAGAGAAACTGTACGCTAAGTTTTCCAAATGCGAGTTTTGGAAACAAGAGGTACAATTCTTAGGGCATGTCATAAATCATTAAGGAATCCAAGTAGATCCAACCAAGATCGAAGCTATTATGAAATGGGAGACTCCAAAAACGCCGACTGAGGTTCGAAGCTTTCTTGGACTAGCCGGATACTACCGAAGATTCATACAAGATTTCTCCAAAATCGCTACTCCACTAACTACTCTAACTCAGAAAGCTGTAAAGTTTGAATGGAGTCAGAAACAAGAAGAGGCATTCAAAACTCTTAAGCAGAAACTCAGTACCGCACCAATTTTAGCACTACCCGAAGGGAATGATGACTTCATCATCTATTGTGATGCTTCCCGTATTGTTCTAGGTTGTGTATTGATGCAGCGAGAAAAGTTTATAGCCTACGCATCACGACAACTTAAGTTTCATGAGAAAAACTATACCACACACGATCTCGAACTTGGTGCCATAGTATTTGCTCTAAAGATTTGGAGACACTATCTATATGGTACTAAGTGTGTGATATATACAGACCATCAAAGTCTCCAGCATATATTCAATCAGAAGGAATTGAATATGAGACAAAGAAGATGGATGGAACTCATTAATGATTATGATTGTGAAATTAAATACCATCCCGGGAAAGCTAATGTTGTAGCAGATGCATTAAGTCGGAAGGAGAGAATTAAGCCCATCAAGATAAAAGCCTTAAGGTTAGAAATCAAGATAGACTGGATGTATCAGATTAAAGAAACTCAAATCCAAGCACTCCATGAAGATAACATCAAGAAGGAGCGCATGGTTGGTAAGGAGAAGTTACTAAACAAAGGCAATGACGGAATCCTACGATTTGAAAACAGAATTTGGATTCCTAGACTTGGGAAAATTCAAACAAAAGTGATGGATGAAGCTCACAAATCCAAATACTCAATACATCCTGGAGCTGATAAAATGTATAAAGGCTTGAAGACTCGTTACTGGTGGCCGAATATGAAGAGATCCATAGCCCAGTACATAGAAAAATGTTTAACTTGCCTTCATGTCAAAATTGAACATCAGAAACCCACAGGTCAACTACAGCAGTTAGAGATACCTGTGTGGAAATGGGATAGAATTACTATGGATTTTGTTACAAAATTACCGAGAACCCAGAAAGGGCATGATGCTATTTAGGTTGTGGTTGACAGATTAACCAAATCAGCACACTTTATTCCTGTCAATGAGAACTATTCAATGGATAAGTTAGCCCGACTCTACATCAATGAAATCGTGAGTCGCCATGGTATACCGCTATCTATTATCTCTGATAGAAATAGTCAGTTCACTTCCAGATTTTGGACTAGTTTCCAGAAAGAGTTGGGAACTCGAATCAATATGAGTACGGCATATCACCCTCAAACTGACGGACAATGTGAAAGGACAATTCAAACTCTAGAGGATATGCTGAGGGCTTGTGCCATAGAATTTGGAGGTAGCTGGGATAATCATATTCCATTAATAGAATTTTCTTACAACAACAGCTATCATTCAAGTATAAAGGCTGCACCGTTTGAGGCATTATACGGTAGAAAATGCAGAAATCCAATTTGTTGGACGGAAGTTGGAGATAGCCAACTATCTGGACCAGAAATCTTACAGGAAACGACTGATAAGATACTCCAAATCAAACAGAGGTTAAAAGCTGCACAAGACCAACGGAAGAGTTATGCAGATAAACGTCGACGGCCGTTAGAATTCCAAGTTGGTGACTACGTCATGTTAAAAGTATCACCCTGGAAAGGTGTTGTACGTTTCAGGAAACGTGGAAAATTAGGCCCAAGGTACATTGGACCTTATAAGATCATAGAAAGAGTGGGAGCTGTAGCATATAAACTTGAATTGCCTGAAGCATTACAAAGTATTCATAACACGTTAATGTGCCATGTTTACGCAAGTGCTTAGCAGACCCAGATCAGGCAATCTCATTAGACGACGTACATGTTAATGACAAGCTTCAATTTACCGAGCAACCCATTAAAATCTTAGGAACCCAAGATCAAAAATTGAGAAAGAAAACTATACCAATGGTATTGGTACAATGGCAAGGTCGAAAAGGAGCCGACAAAAGTTGGGAACTAACAGAACAAATAAAAGATAAGTATCCTCATCTATTTTAACTGACCCTGAATTTCGAGGACGAAATTCTTTTAAGGAGGGGAGATTTGTAACACCCGGATAATTCCCAAGGGCTAAAAGTGTCAAAATATAAAGTTCAGGGGTTGAACTTTAATTCTCTAAAGTTAAAGGACCAAAATTTAAAATTTTGAAAGAGAAAGGGGTAGCGGACCGCTACCCTAAGTCTTAGCGGTCCGCTACGTGGACGCTAAGGAATCAACCGGAGGTTGACACGTGCCCCTGTGACTCGCTGATCGAATTTCGACGCGTGGAAGGGTGGCGGACCGCCAGCCTTAACCTTAGCGGTTCGCTACGTAGGCTCCAAGCAGAATAAGCCGCCACAAGGGGTGGCGGACCGCCACACCCTTGCTTAGCGGTACGCTACGCGTCCCACTTTGCCCCTATAAATACTTGATCGAATCCAGCCACTTTGCACACACTCACACCTTCCAAAACACACACTTAAACTCTGATAATCCGTTCTCGAGCCGTGGTTCGCGTTAGAGAGTCCGGTTTCTCGCAATTCGTCCCCAAACTGCCATATATAGTACCGAGGTAAAATTTCTGAACACCCTTAGGTTTCTTCATATAAACCTAAGATAGGGATGTTATTTATGATAATATCGGACATGATCTAGGGTTCTGTTGAAGTGCTGATTATTATATTCAATACAGGAGGAGGTTCTGGTTAAGGTGAGTTCCTCTGAACTATGCTCTATGAAATGTTTTGTAAATGATTTTTGTCTAAGATACTCAATACTATCCGTGCATATATCCTATAATAAGTACTTATTATGGCCATGATTGGGGTGGGACCTAGGGACAAGATTGATCCTCTTGGTTAGATCTGGTCTAAGGGTGACCAGCGCGCCCGGAAGGTTCCTGAATATATGTATGTTGTAGACTCATAATCTAAGGGCGATTCGGGTGATGGATTGGAAAGGATGACTGTAAGGCCTGTTGGGGCATTCATTCCTATATCAAATATAACAGTGAAAATGATTTTGTTTATGAACTCACCAGCATTAAGCTGATCCAAAATGTTTTCAAATGTTTTTGAGCACAAGTGAACCCTAGCAGATAGTTGGCATTCCAGGAAAGGTACAGATGTTTTGACATAGGGATGACTGAGGGCAGGTCCCGGGGCGACCATAAGGCCTGAGTGATTGGCACGTTCTTCTTGAACTATAAGTCCAGAGTTTTGTATTGTAATTACCAGTCAGTACTTGTTGTAAAACAATGTTACATATATGAAATGAAATAGTTTTATAATGTCAAGTCTTCCGCTGTATGTGTGTTTGGTATCAATGTCACAGTAACTAGAAGGCGACCTTCAACCGGTATGTAGTTATCCGATGAACGGAATGTTCTGTCTAGGAAAGAGCGTGTATAAATCTCTCCTAGACTCGTCGCTCTTACCTGGGAACATATATGTTGGATGTACTACTCTGGTTAGACGACTGTCCTGTGTTACGGGTGTGACAGTTCATCACCAATTCGATGTTATATGTCCGAATTATCATAGGGCTTTTGATCTATGTATGGAGGTAAAACTGAGGAAGTGTTTGATTACCTCGATTGATAACGGATTGATGGTGTTCGACTAAAACGAGTTCCGACTTGCGTGGCTTGGTCTCCGGCGACTCAGGCTTCATCTCCGGTCGAATTGAATGGTGCAACAGGTTCAGAGAAGTGTGGATGAGGTGCACAGGTGTTCAATTGCAGAATGAATAGAGGATTGGTGCGAATTCGATAGTATACGATGGTAGGGTCGACGGTTACGGTTTGGGGTCTTAATTCGCAATCATTAACGCACTATAACGTATGGAAATGATTAGTAGGAAGTCGAGATCATCAATGCTATAAGTTACAGACGGGAATTCGAACGGTTAGGAGGTTATGGTCATGAATTTGGATCAAGAACACGGGCTTTGACTTTTAAAAGTCAACAGAAACAATTTCACTCAATTTTGACTCTAAAAAGTCAACAGAATTTAGTTTGAGTTAATTTCATAACTAGTCCTTGTAGTTTAAGTGTATTAGAGTTTGAATTATAACCAGTTTAGTCCCTGAGGTTTGTAATAGAGTTAACGGGGTTAACCGGGATTTGTCGGGTGTCACATCATCCCCTAGTTGAAAGAATTTTCGTCCCAAAAATTAAAATAATAAAAAAATAATAAAAAAAATTTCCGGATGTCACATCATCCCCTAGTTGAAAGAATTTTCTTCCCGAAAATTAAATAGTACCTTATGTGTTTGACGTGGATTGCTTGAAAAGATGAGGATACTTGCGCATCATCTGATCCTCGCGCTCCCATGTGAATTCCGGTCCGCGTTTCGAGTTCCAACGAACTCTGACAATAGGGATTTTACTGTGCTTAAGTGTTTTGACTTCCCTATCCATGATTTCGACCGGTTCTTCAATGAAGCGTCCTATCCATGATTTCG
Source organism: Smallanthus sonchifolius (assembly GCA_023525975.1). Lineage (NCBI taxonomy): Eukaryota > Viridiplantae > Streptophyta > Magnoliopsida > Asterales > Asteraceae > Smallanthus > Smallanthus sonchifolius. The sequence goes on along the minus strand of CM042028.1, from coordinate 10,646,838 downwards.
ACCGGTTCTTCAATGAACCGTAATTGTTCATCAATTTGTAGTTCCTCAAGTGGAACCACAATTTGTGCACACCACTCAGTCCTTCAGGTAGGTCCAGTTGATACGCTACTGGGCCAATTCTCTTCACTATCTTGAACGGTCCAACATAACGAGGATTTATCTTGCCTCGTTTCCCAAAACGAATCACACCTTTCTAAGGTGAGACTTTTAATAGAACCATGTCACCCACTTGAAATTCTAATGGCTTCCGAAGCTTATCGGCATAGCTCTTTTGACGATCACGGGCTGCTGCCATACGATATCGAATTTGCACGATTTTCTCTGAGGTTTCGAGTACGATTTCAGGACCCGTAAGTTGGCTATCCCCAACTTCAGCCCAACAAATAGGTGATCGGCATTTCCGTTCGTATAATGCCACGAAAGGTGCTACTTTAATGCTAGTGTGATAGCTGTTATTGTAGGAAAACTCTACTAAAGGCAAATGAGTTTCCCAACTATTATCGAAATCAATCATACAAGCTCGCAACATGTCCTCTAGAGTTTGAATAGCACGTTCAGTCTGGCCATCTGTTTGAGGATGGTATGTTGTGCTCATATCCAGGCGCGTGCCTAGAGCTTTTTGTAACGACTGCAAGAAACGTGAAATGAATCGAGCGTCTCGATCAGAAATAATTGAAATTGGCACTCCGTGCCGAGAGACTACTTCTTTCAGATAAATGCGAGTTAGCTTCTCCATCTTATCAGTCTCTTTAATTGCAAGAAAGTAAGCGGATTTAGTCAAACGATCTACGATCACCCAGATGATGTCGCATCCGCTAGGAGTTCGAGGTAGTTTAGTGATAAAGTCCATGGAAATCTGCTCCTATTTCCACAGTGGGATTTCCGATAGTTGAAGCAAACCTGAAGGTTTTTGGTATTCGACTTTGACCTTCGAGCAGGTCAAGCATTTTCTAACATAGGTGGCAATATCAGCTTTCATGTTCGGCCACCAGTATAGAACCTTCAGGTCATGATACATCTTGTCAGAACCACGATGAATAGATAGCGGGACTTGTGAGATTCATCTATTACAAGTTTCTCTTAAGTTCCCGTATACTGGGACCCATATTCGCTCTGCGAAGTAGCGAATGCCGTCAGAATTGACTTCAAGTTGTTTCTCCATACCGCGCGTGGATTTTAACAGTAGGTTTTCCTCTTTCAGGGCTTCGAGTTGAGCATTACGGATTTGATCAGGTAGTCCAGGGTGGATAGTGAGTTGTAATGCTCGGAATCGTCTAGGTTTAGTTTCTTTTCTGCTTAGGGCATCGGCTACTGTCACACCCTGAAATTCCATAGCGGGTTGTGACTGTCAAGGATCATCAGTCCCGGTCATTTCGAATGACCTCTAAATGGTTTTCGAAAATACTTTCCGTTTGAACATCATACAAAAATAAATAAGTAATACAGAGTTTAAAAATGCGAAAAGTAAAGTGCGGAAGCAAAAGTAAAGTAGCAAATACAGAAGCATAACAATTTAGGTTCCCATAAACCTAGCTTCTAAATGAAAACATGAAATGAGACTCCAGATATGCAATCCTAGTCCAGCGTGAATGCTTAGCGACCTGAGATAAACATGCTTAAAAGTGTCAACACAGGGTTGGTGAGTTCACAGGTTTAAGTAACAGAAAAGAAATGAAAAACAATGTAACAGTACGTATGTATACTAGTGATTCGATTATTGATCAGACAATAAACATTAACTATATACGCAACACCGAAACCGAAGCTCAACGAAGGAATGCAGAAACTAGCATTTTGCCTCAATGGATTAGGTCAATTATGCACCCGTTTGACTCCCAGTCAGAGTTAGCGCGACTAACCCAGGTGGGGGTTGTTAAACCCAATAGTAATATTCATGAATCACCTCGCTTTGTGTAATAATTAACGGTTCGAATATGAGAGGACTTTATGTGCGGGAAATGCACCCACTTATATATATTAAAGCGAAATCAAAGTAATCATCATACGACTAAGTAAGAAAATGTTTTAGCATGTATCTCCCCCAATTGGAAAAGTAAGTAAAATGGGGCCGTGAAAACTCACCTGTGAATGAGGTGAATGAAGTATGAAAGCAACACGAGAAATCTAGCAACTCTGGATAACCGACCTAACCGAGCCCTAGGAATAGTAAGGCTATAAGGTCTATGAAAGTAAACATAGTTTATGTAACCACGTTCATCCAAACGACTCAACGTTGAAAGGTTACATTGACGTTTTGAAATGGTTTGACCAAAGTTGACCGAGGTTTGACCAAGGTTTGACCAACTTTGACCAAGGTTTGACCAACTTTGACCAAGGTTTGACCAACTTTGACCAAGTTTGACCAAGTTTGACCAATGTTGACTAATATTGACCAATGTTGACTAATGTTGACCAATGTTGACCAAGTTTGACTAATGTTGACCAATGTTGACCAACCTTGACCAATGTGACACGACGACCCTTTGGTGACACATGGTGAAAACATGTACAAGTAGCACATAGGTAACATATGGGTAACACATAAGTAACATATAAGTAATACCTAAGTAACACATACTAAGTAACATAGTTGCATATGTTCATAACATAGATGGTAACACATAGTCTTAAGTAATTGCATAAGTAAGTAACACATACTAAGTAACATGGTACTTGTACATCCTCATGGTATATCTCATACATGTTAACCAATCATCCACATAAGTTATGTCATTACACTAATAATCTATTAACAATATTTCAACTCATTTGAACAAGAATCATAACATGTCATTACTATACCATAGTTCTTAACATAGCAAAGTTTCCCTTTTTAGACAATTAGGGTTTTAGGGCACTTTAGGTGTCATAGCTCAACTAAACAAGTTATACATGAAACTATACTAGTAGCATACCATAAACATGATTCTATGCATACACTTTCTATTTCAAGCAAAGGTGAAGTTCCCAAACTAATAAAGTTTCCTTATTTAGTAAGGTTCTCCAAAACACATCATAATACCATTTCAAATTACATATTCGTGCATAAGACTTCTATTCATATAGTAATAAAGTCATTTAACCTATTTTAGACCTTTATAACATACACATACAAAATATGTTCAATTAAAGTTTCCTTTTTAGGAAAGTGGTCCAAACGACCTTCTACACATGTGTAACTTTCAATAACTCTTTCTAACACTTTAATAGATGTTATAGAACTATATTAACATGTATTTATCCATTAGAACATCATAACATAAAATATGACAAATTAAAGTTTCCTTATATAGTAAGTCGACCATAACATAGTGTAACATATCATTTCAACCAAAAAAATTCACATTTCCTACTTATTCTACTAATATAAGCATCATTTAAACTTTCACACATATCATATACTCATTTATGCAAAATCTCAACCAATAAAGTTTCTATAAATAGAAACGAGTAAACTACCACAAAAACAAGCATTTCAAACATCCATATGTACCAATATGTGTCAACAACTCTTTATTATGAAAAAGCTTTGATAAAAACTTAGATTAGAACACTTATAACATAGAAAATCGTTTGGATGAGTGGAAACCCACTTGTGGCCGAAAATGACAAAGAAAAATGAAGAGGATGCTTACAAAACCGAGATATAATGTAGATATGGTCTTGAACAAGCTTGAATCACCACTATTTCACTTGAAATCACCTTGGAACACCTTGAAAGAGGCTTGAATTGCTTGAACAAAGTTTGAAAGTGGAGAGAGGCTAGAGGGGGTGGTGGCCGAGAATGAGAGGGAGGGGAGAGGGGTTTGCAAATTAGGTTTAGGGTAAATGAGGGTTAAGGTGGGTGTAAGGGAGTTTTAGTGAAAATGAGTTGGGCTTTCTTAAGTTCTTAAGGGCTTTTGCAAGAGTTTGGGCTTCTAAATGGTTTAACAAGTCTAATAGCTGAATTATTTGGTCCATAATATAAATCCATCATTTTTATAAAATCCCAAATTAAGGTTGTTGGCACATATTGCGTATCCGCTTAGAATGCGTTAAAATAAAAGTTGCTCTAAAAATTCCGGAAAAATTCATATAAGCACAGAATAATAAATCACAGTATTACATGTAATTTATTCACACTAAATATATGTCTAAATATTATTTCTAAAATTCACCGACGTTCGTGTGACAGGACGCGTGTGTGACCCGATAATTCGCCCGATTACCGATGCATGAATTGAAATGAAACGAATGGACTAGCTATTTGAAATATGTACTTAATTACTCTATAATTAAGTATGATGCATGTAATCATGTGAATTCAAGTAATAGTCGGGTATGGATATTAACCTGAATTTGCCGGGTATCACATACTCCCCCTGTTAAAAGGAATGTCGTCCCGAAATTCAGTTCGCGTCACTAGTAGACGGTGTAGTTTTGAACAAGTGAGGGTATTTACGCTTGAATTGATCCTCGCGCTCCCAAGTGAACTCTGGTCCGCGTCTAGAATTCCAACGAAACTTAACTATAGGGATGCGGCTTTGTTTCAGCTGTTTGACCTCACGGTCCATGATCTCGACTGGTTCCTCGATGAAGTGAAGCTGATCGTCTATTTGAATTTCCTCCAATGGTATGACCAGTGTCTCATCTGATAAGCACTTCTTCAGATTTGACACATGAAACACGTCATGAACACCACTGAGGGTTTCTGGTAGGTTGAGTTTTTAAGCAACGGGACCAATTCTTTTCAGGATCTCGAAAGGTCCAATGTAACGAGGGTTCAGTTTCCCACGCTTGCCGAAACATATCACTCCTTTCCATGGCGAGACTTTCAGTAGCACTTTGTCTCCCACTTGAAATTCTAATGGTTTGCGTCTCACGTCAGCGTAACTCTTGTGACGATCACGCGCGACTTTGATACGTTCGCGTATCTGTACGATCTTTTCTGTAGTCTCATGAATAATTTCTAGACCTGTGAGTTGGCTATCTCCCACTTCGGTCCAGCAAATTGGCGATCTACACTTTCGTCCATAAAGTGCTTCGAATGGGGCGGCTTTGATGCTAGTGTGGTAGCTGTTGTTGTATGAAAATTCGACCAATGGAAGGTGGGTATCCCAACTGTTTCCAAAGTCAACCACACAAGCTCTAAGAATGTCCTCAAGGGTCTGGATGGTCCTTTCACTCTGACCATCCGTTTGAGGATGGTATGCAGTACTCAGGTCCAATCGAGTACCCAAGGCTTTCTGTAGGGATTGCCAGAATCGGGATGTAAATCGACTATCCCTACCTGAAATGATGGAGATTGGCACTCCATGTCTTGAGACTACTTCCTTCAAGTAAATTTTGGTTAGCTTCCCCATCTTGTATGTTTCTTTAATGGGAAGGAAGTGTGCAGATTTTTTTAGCCTGTCGACAATTACCCAGATAGTGTCACAACCGTTGGAGGCCCGGGGCAATTTCGTGATGAAGTCCATTGAAATTTGTTCCCACTTCCACTGTGGAATCTCTGTTTGTTGGAGTAACCCTGATGGTTTCTGATACTCCACTTTGACCTTAGCACAGGTCAAGCATTTACTGACGTAGGTAGCAATTTCGGCTTTCATGTTAGGCCACCAATAATGTTCCTTGAGGTCATGGTACATCTTGTCGGCACCGGGGTGAATCGAGTATCTGGACTTGTGTGCTTCGTCCATCACTAGATCTCTTAGATATCCAAAGTTCGGGACCCAAATCTGATCCATAAACTAACGAATGTCATCGGATCTGACCTCAAATTGTTTGTCCATACCCGTAGGGATTCATGGCACAGGTTCACCTCTTTGATTGCTTCGAGTTGAGCGTCACAGATTTGTATGGGTAAATTCGTGTGGATGGTCAACTATAACGATCGTACTCGTCGCGGTTTGGGTTGTTCTTTCCTGCTCAAGGCATCAGCAACGACGTTTGCCTTTCCAGGATGGTAACGGATGGTGCAGTCGTAGTCGTTTAACAATTCGACCCATCGACGCTGCCTCATGTTAAGCTCCTTCTGGTCGAAGATGTGTTGAACGCTTTTGTGATCGGTGAAAATTGTACATTTTGTGCCATACAGGTAGTGTCTCCAGATCTTGAGTGCGAATACTACAGCTCCCAACTCCAAGTCGTGGGTAGTGTAGTTTTCTCATACACTTTCAGTTGTCTAGAAGCATAGGCAATGACCTTCTCTCTTTGCATCAACACACAGCCTAGTCCCTGATTTTCAGTGCAAACACTACGGCTCCCAACTCTAAATCATGAGTCGTGTAGTTCTTCTCATGAATTTTCAGTTGACGGGAAGCGTATGCGATAACCTTCTCGCGTTGCATCAACACACAACCGAGACCCTGAATGGAGGCATCGCAATACACCATAAAGTCATACGTTCCCTCTGGAGGAGATAGGATGGGTGCACTACAGAGTTTCTGCTTTAACAATTGGTATGCTGATTCCTGAATTTCGCTCCAGTTATAGGGTTTACCCTTTTGGGTTAGGGCAGTCAGAGGTTGGGCAATTTTTGAGAATCCCTCGATGAAATCGACGGTAGTAGCCAGCCAATCCCAGAAATTGTCGCACCTCTGTTGGAGTCGTTGGTGCTGCCCAATTATTGATGGCTTCTACTTTAGCTGGATTGACATGTATTCCCTTCTCGTTGACTACATGTCCTAGAAATTGAACTTCGCGAATCTAAAATTCGCACTTGGAAAATTTGGCGTATAATTGCTCTTGTTTCAGCAGTTCCAGGATTAAACGTAGGTGCTCCTCGTGCTCTTCTTTGTTCTTAGAATAGATGAGGATATCATCAATGAAAACGATGACGAACTGATCAAGGTAGGGTTTACACACACGGTTCATGAGATCCATGAACACCGCAGGTGCGTTGGTTAATCCGAATGGCATGACCATAAACTCGTATTGGCCGTACCTAGTTCTGAATGCAGTCTTAGAGATGTCTTCATCTCGGACTCTCAGTTGATGATAACCGGATCTAAGATCGATCTTTGAATAGAAGCTTGATCCCTAGAGATGATCAAACAGGTCATCAATACGGGGTAGTGGATAACGATTCTTGATAGTCACTTTGTTCAGCTCACGGTAATCGATACACATACAGAAAGTCCCATCTTTCTTCTTGACGAATAAGACTGGAGCTCCCCACGGCGATGAGCTAGGTCGGATGAAACCTTTATCCAACAACTCTTGCAATTGTGTAGACAACTCTTGTAATTCACTGGGTGCAAGTCTATACGGTGCTCGAGCAATAGGCGCTGCTTCGGGTGCTAAATCAATTTGGAATTCGACTTGACGATGAGGTGGAAGACCAGGCAGGTCTTCAGGAAACACTTCTTGAAAGTCACGTACGATCTGGATGTCATCAATCTTCTTCTCTTCGGATGGTTGCTCGGCGACAAGAGCAAAAATAGCAGTATGACCTTACGCAAACACTTCTGTGCTTTCATGAAGGATATGATGCCATCGACTGCACCACTCTTTTCGCCTTTGACAGAAAGAACTTCTCCACTAGGGAGAGGAAGGTGAACAATTTTATCACGACAGATGATTTCAGCTTGATGTTTGGATAACCAATCCATACCGACAATTATGTCGAAACTGCCAAGTGTGACAGGCATGAGGTCAATGTCAAGCTTGTGACCAGCCAATCCTAGTTTACATCCCTTAAGAATGTGAGTTACTTCGATTATCTGACCGTCTGCTATCTCTATAGTGTACTTAGTTTCTAATAGAGTTGGAGTTTCTTTTAACAGACTACTAAGATTTTTAGATATGAAGCTCCTATCAGCACCAGTATCAAAAAGGACAAAAGCAAAATAGTCGTTCAGAAGGAACTTACCGGTAACCACGTTGTTATCGTTTCTTGCTTCTCCTGATCCAATCACGAAGGCACGTCCCTTCGCACCATTTCCATTGTTGTTACCATTATTGCTGTTACCGTTTCCGTTGCCCTGATTGTTGCCGTTGTTGTTTCCACCATTTCGTTTCAACTGAGGGCAATCTTTCTTGAAGTGTCCTTCCTTGCCACATTCATAGCAACCTCTGGCAGATCCCGGTTGTTGAAACGGTTGCTTAGGTTGAAGTTCACCCCTACAATCCTTTGCAGTGTGGCCCATCTTACCACACCGCTGGCAACGATGTTTATCACAAGCACCATTGTGGTGAAAACCACACTTGTTACACTTAGGATACTTTCCGGCATAAGTACCCTGGTTCTGGCTTGAAGAGGTTGACTGATTGAAAGTTTTAGTAAGCTCAAACCTACGTTGCTGTTGTTGTTGCGGGTTAGACTGAAAACTCTTGGTGTTGGTGTTGGTGTTGCTATCGAACTTACGTTTGTTACTGTCCGTAGCTTTAGAATATGTGCCCATCGGGGGTAGGGTACCTTGAGTTACAGCCTGATCAGTCACCCTATGAGCAAGTCGGATGGTTTGCTGAATGGTAGTAGGGTTGGAAGAAGTAACCATACATTGAATTTGGGGTACCAGGCTATCGATGTACCACTCGATTCTTTTATATGCTGGAGTTACCATATGTGGGCACATAACTGCATACTCGTGTGAGAGAGTAGTATAAAGCTCAATCTCAGAACCTTCCATTTTCATGTTCCAAAATTCACCTTCCAACTTCTGGATTTCATCACGAGGACAGTACTCCTCCCGTAACATAGTCTTGAACTCTTCCCACGGTAGGGTGTTAGCCATGTCCAGACCTAATATCTGGACTTGAGAGTTCCACCAGGTGAGGGCAGGACCCTCTAGAGTACCTGAGGCATACTTGACCTGATTTTCTTGTGGGCAGTTGCACAGAGCAAACACTGATTCAACTTTCTCAAACCAACGTAGCAAACCGACAGCTTCTTCAGCTCCACTAAAGGTGCGGGGCTTGCAGTCCATGAAAGTTTTGAAGTTATAGGTCTGCTGTCCTGGATTGAAAACAATACACAATTGCGGATATAAGGCTTGAAAACGAGTTTAGGGTGATGAATTGACTTGCTAGAGTCAACAGATAATGAATTTACCTGCAGCATGTTGTGCAGCTTGGCTTGCTGCCACAACTTTTGCTACACGTTCATTGATCAGTGCTGTGAACTCAGCTGTAGTCATATTGATGTTACCACGTCCACCACGAACGCGTCCAGACATGATTCTTCACATTCACAAATACAATAATGAGAAAATATATCACATATTATCATCATATAAGTACGAGTAAATAAATGAAAACTAAACCACAACATCTAATATTTCAATAATAGTTCTTGATTAGATAAATTGTAACGGCTACAAAGTAAATAAACCAAAACATTATTCTGAGATATCTGTTGAATGGGAACAACCCTGCCCATCTAGGTTTATAATGAAAGAAATAACTAAAGATAGAATGTCAAATGTCACTGCTAGCTGAAGAAATAACTGATCCGTCATCTTCGTCCTCAGCCGGTTCTTCTTCAGACTCAACATCTTGTGCGTCTCCTGCCGTAATGGCAGCCTCGAGTTGTGCCTCTAGTTGCACAATCCTGGTCTGGGCTACTTCGAGGGTGGCCTCTAGTGTATCCACTCGAGCTTCCACCTGATGGAATGAATTCACCAAATTCTCATGATAGTGGTTAGTGTCTGCTAACTCTGCTGTCAGCTTTTCGATCTTCTCATTCACTTGCCTCTCTCGTTCCAATAGGCCGGTGATTTCTCCTTCAGCATCTCGTATATTCCGGATCTCCCGGTCTATAGTGGCAACAAAGGCAGCTAAGGCCTGCTCCATAGGGTAAGTCAAAGGTTGTAGAGTCTGTAGAGTGGAAGTAGTGGCTGCAAAGTATTAAGGTGGGACTTATTCCTGCCGGACCCAGCTCTTGTTCATGCTAGGATACCACTCCCAATCAAGCGTGTTACCATCAGCCTGCACATGGAATGGATTATCGTACACGATGGTGTCGTCTATCGGGCTCAGCCGACGCCTCTTAGGCTCTGGTGAAGGTATGATAGGAACATCATGCTCCTGGGCAACTTGTGATGAAGGTGGAGTAGACATTCCTGTAACGTAAGGTATAAGTGTCATGTTTGAGTGTATGTGTCGTGTAACTAATGCATGTGTGTAGTTATAGTCTAGTATGCAATTCCTAGTTCTCTATAACCAATGGCTCTGATACCAATCTGTCACACCCCCAAAATTCCACTAACAGAGATTTACCGCGAGGCGTGTGACAAACCAGGATCTCAGTCATTAGTTACGTCAAACGACACTATATGAGTTTAAATAAAACCATTAATGTTCAGAGTAAATGCGGAAGCGATAAATAAAGTATTTAATGCGCAAAACAAACGCGCCCCAAGTTAAATTATTAAAGTAAACAGGTAAATAGTTTAAATGTTTGAAAATGATGAAAGGACTCCAATGCATGTCCTAATTATGCACATGTGCTTAGCGACCTGAGAAAACATGTAAGAAAATGTGTCAACACTAGGTTGGTGAGTTCACAGGTTTCAGTTGGTAATAGTGTTTGCCAGATTATGTACATTCAATATATATCAATAGGTAGCTAACCTATGTTCATGTTTACTAAAGCGCTCGCAACCGAATCTGACTGTTTGTTGTGTTTGAATGCCTTCCATCATGTCTATCAACATTGCTGATATGTTAGGTCAATATTACACCCGTTCGACCTCCAATCGAGTTAGCGCGACTAACGCAGGTGGGGTTTGTCAAACCCAGTAGTACTACTCAAGATTACCTCGCTAACTTCATATTAAACGGTTCGATGTGTAAGGACTTTCATGATAGAGTGTTACGCTTAGTCTTAACATGGAATCCCGGGTGATTGGACTAGAGAATAGTCTTGAGACTTGAGGCTTGAGGAGTTAGATGCACAACTTGAGGCTGCCAATGCGGCAAGGAACGAACAGGAAGAAGAACCTGATGGAGAACTAGATGAGGATGATGATGAAGGATCAGTTGTTTTGGTGGCTGGGAACAATAAGCAAAACGAAATGGTGAAGTTGGTTTTTAGGGCTAAAAAAACGACGTAGTTTGCAGGTTAGGAAAAAGATTAATTAAAAAGTAATTAGAGGGGGTTCATATGACATGAAAGGGTTAAATTTCTAATTCATTTGATAGACTATCATTTAAATTAAGAAATTTATTTTATAAAACTTATAAAACTTATCATTATTCATTTTTTTGTTATTATTATTATCCTTTTATAAAATAACACTTCATTTTGTAAAACTTAAAGTTTATAATTCGTTTATTTAATTTAACAAAAATATATATATAAATAAAATATAAAGTAAAAGTTTAAATCTCAAAACTCCGAGTCGTCATTCGATTGAATGTAATAGTTGATATGGCGTGACGTAATGTTATAACGAGGTTGAAATAATATGACATGTCCCAATGTTATTATTGCACAAAATGAAATAATATAATATAAGCAAAATCGTGGATGTTACAATAACATCGCCGGAGAAGACAGGGAGGGGGGGTATGGGTGAACGACTGAACGGTAAAGTTGGGTTTAAAGAGGTCAAATGTTTTTACATAAATAACTAGTTATAATAATATTAAGTGGGTCCCATCTAATTTATATTAATGTTTTTTTATTATCTCTTTTTATTTTTTAAACAGAGAGGTATTTTAGTCATTTAATACGCATTTAACGGTCAAACTTAACGGCCATCCATTTTGGGGGCCAATTGTGTTACAAAATGGAAAGTTATGGACTATCCCTGTAATTTCTCAAAATTAGGGGGCTAAAAGTGAAATCAGGACATACCACATGGGTCATCCGTGTAATTAACTGTTGTTGTTGTTGTTGCTGTTGCTGTTGCTGTTGCTGTTGCTGTTGGTGTTGCTGGTGGTGTTGCTGGTGGTGTTGCTGGTGGTGTCGTTGGTGGTGGTGTCGTTGGTGGTGTCGTTGGTGGTGGTGGTGGTGTTGTTGTTGGTGGTGGTGGTGGTGGTGGTGTTGGTGTTGGTGTTGTTGTTGTTGTTGTTGTTGCTGCTGCTGCTGCTGCTGTGGTTGTGGTTGTGGTTGTGGTTGTGGTGGTGGTGGTGGTGGTGGTGGTGGTGGTGGTGGTTGTTGTTGTTGTTGTTGTCGATGTCGTCGTTGTTGATGTCGTCGTCGTCGTCGCCGTCTTCGCCGTCGCCGCCGTCGTCTACTACCTACTACTACCTCTACTACTACCACCACTACTACTACTACTACTAAACTAAACTAATAAGAAATTTTGATATTTAAGGACGTCACAAAAGTAAGATGAACCATTTCCGTAGTCATCTTAATAAAAATCAAAATCAAGGATTTAAAATAACTATTCTAACCGGCGTGTTGTCGTGGGAGCGCGTTTAAATTACAAATAAATTAACAGTTAATAATAACAAAAAATTTTAAAAATTAACATTTAAACGTTGATATAAATAAGTACGACAAATGAACGGAAAGTTCGTAAAAAAGAAGAACTAAAAAACCGAATATAATTCTAGCAAAATAAAGGCTAAAAGATAAATCGCCGTTTAATCACGAAATAGTAACGGCAACAAAATCGTTAAAAGGTACGGAAAGTTCGTAAAAAAAATAAATTAAAATAAAAAAAAAGAGGGGGGAGTAGAAAACCGCTGGAGAGGGGGTTGGGGATCGAACCCGGGTGAGTTCCCTCAAAGCCACACGCTCCAACCATCTCCATCAAACTCCCTTTTGAAAATTGTTTTGAAACTAAAGTATTTAAACATAAACTAAGCCAAAAATAATAACACAAAGCTTCGCATTATAGGGTTGTACCTTGTGCAGCTCGACTTGTACCTGCCAATCACATGTGGTTATTATAGTAACCGACCTGCCTTTATTACTAGTAGTAATTTTAAAATTAATAAACAAAAATATATATAAACATGTGATGGGGAAGACTAAAAAAAAACTCTTCCTTTTTTTGTCCATGACACACCCACGCAATATATTATTTGTCAAGTATCCTTCAAGAATTCATTTTAAACAATACCGACAATTATGTTCGCTCATAATAGGTTTTGGTCGTCATGGTACCATAACGGTAATGACACTCGTTATGGGTTACTGTAAAAAAAAACTCGATTTTGAATACAACTCCATTTAAAAAAAATTATATCGGAACGTTGACAAAAAAAAGTAAAAAATAAAAACAGCGGCGCATCCCGGTTTTTAAAAAAAGTTAACGAACGGAGTTTATTATAGAAAAACGAACTAATACATAATTAAACGGTTAAAAGCGTAAATTATATCTACTTTAAGGGTGAAAATGAAACAAAACTATTCAGTAGGCTGCTTCACTATTCATACACGTTACTGATTAATAATAGTAGGTAATGTAATAATTTAAAAATCAAATTAATCACTTAAACTAGTAAATAGTCTCAAAGCATAAAAAGAATAAATGAATTTTAAAAATTAAAACAAAATAAAATATTTAAGTAAAAGAGTTAGTGTTCGCCTTTCAAAAAAAAAGTAAAAGAGTTAATATGATTAAATAGATAATTAAAAGTTGAGTTAAATACTGTTTTAGTCCATGTGGTTTGACTCAAATTAACCATTTTAATCCATTATTTTTAATTTGATTTTTGACAAAATTACAATTTTTGTCCTTTATGTTTTCCAAAATTATGGAATGAGTCTTTTAAAACTTTTACTTTCACTCGCTGTCATTTATTTTAATAGTTCTCTCATTTCTTGTCATTTTGACTAACTAGAGTTAAATATTTCTGTTAAGTCAAGGGCATTATTGTCTTTTAGCCCTAAAGAACAATTCTTGTAATGTAAAGTTTAATTTATTTTTTTCTTTTCTTTCTTTTTCTTTTATTCTTCATTTATTCTTTTTATCAATTTTATTTTATAGATTTTATTTAAAATTTTATTAATTAATTAACCAACTTATTTATTTTATAAAGATATATATTTTTATTTATTTTATTTATTTTCGTTTGTTTGAATAAGTAATGTACTTTTTAGTCTAATAATTGAGTAAATTACAAAAATCGTCTTTTATGTTTATACCATTTTTCACTACATGTCCTTTAGCCCAAAAAATATCAGAGATCATCCTTTACGTTTAAATTTGTTACGGTTTACGTCCTTTAGCCTAACAGGCGTTAAGTTTTTCAGTTAACTCTATTCATGTGCCTTGCACATACATGAGGGTGTTTTGGTATTTTTACCCACAAATATATATATATATATATATATATATATAAACACCGCCAACTCTCTCTCTCTCTCTCTCTCTCTCTCAAATCTGTTGCCCACCACCGCCAAACACCACAACCACCACCACCAGCCGACCACCGCACAACCCCCTCCTCTGATTTGAGCACCACCACCGCCTTAGCATCACCACTGCCATAAACCACCCTCCCTTTACACACTCAGACCCACCATCAACACCGCCATCACCACCACCACCCCCACACCCTTCATCATTCTCATCATTGTTCTCGTAATCACTTGCCTCATTCTCGGATTCTGATTAGCTTGGTGCAGGTTGGGAACGGTATCAACTGCGTGCTCCGATTATGCGTTTGGCATCTCCAAAAGTACTCAATAGTGAAAATTTACGAGGGAGAATCATGTCAGTGAACAACGCTCGTGACATGCGGTTGAATTATTCGACATCTTTATAGGTACCGAATCGTCGATGTGAAACTAAAACCCTAATTTCAGATTTTTAGGGAAATTGGTGACAAGATTTGGAAAAAGGTGACAAAGGCTAGCGAAGCTAGAAAAAGTTGACATGGTGATGTGTAATCATTGCTGAAGGATCAATTTCATCTTAAAAAAATAAAGGATTCAAGCTTCGACGGTAGTGATTATTTACAAAATCAGACGTATCCCTAATTCGATCTACCAAAAATGGTAAATTTTAAAATTTGATCGACTATATCCGGTATGAATTTGGAATCCAACGTTTTTGTGTGATGGGAAAGCTGGTGTGATGTATGACAAAGGGCATCACCTCCATCTGAATCAAGTACGAATCAAACCCCCTCCTCCGATCTGGCCTAACTGTGAGGGGTCCAAGTGAGGGTCCAAAGTAATTAGAGGGGGTTCATATGACATGAAAGGGTTAAATTTCTAATTCATTTGATAGACTATCATTTAAATTAAGAAATTTATTTTATAAAACTTATCATTATTCATTTTTTTGTTATTATTATTATCCTTTTATAAAATAACACTTCATTTTGTAAAACTTAAAGTTTATAATTCGTTTATTTAATTTAACAAAAATATATATATAAATAAAATATAAAGTAAAAGTTTAAATCTCAAAACTCCGAGTCGTCATTCGATTGAATGTAATAGTTGATATGGCGTGACGTAATGTTATAACGAGGTTGAAATAATATGACATGTCCCAATGTTATTATTGCACAAAATGAAATAATATAATATAAGCAAAATCGTGGATGTTACAATAACATCGCCGGAGAAGACAGGGAGGGGGGGTATGGGTGAACGACTGAACGGTAAGGTTGGGTTTAAAGCAATGTTTTGAAACCCGGACCGGACCGGCCGGTCGGACCGGTCGGACCGGGA
Organism: Smallanthus sonchifolius; assembly: GCA_023525975.1. NCBI lineage: Eukaryota > Viridiplantae > Streptophyta > Magnoliopsida > Asterales > Asteraceae > Smallanthus > Smallanthus sonchifolius. The sequence continues at coordinate 10,631,273 of CM042028.1, read as the reverse complement.
ACCGGTGGTCTGACCGGTCCGGTTACATGTGTTGAACCGTTCCTACAGCGAACCGGTGGTCGGACCGGTTGAACCGGCGGTCGGACCGGAAACCGGGTGGTCGGACCGGTTGAACCGCTTGACTAAATTTTTTTTTTTAATCTTTTTTAAGTCTCTTGGCTTCGTATTTCGTAGGTAATTGTTAGTTTAAAATTATTGGAATTGACTTGTTAGTGGTTTTTGAAAGGATTAATGGCTATTTAGACTGATATATTTTTATAATATTTATGACGTCGTCCGGTTCTTAAATCCGGTCGGACCGGTCGGACCGGTCCTGTGACATTTCGGGTTTCCGGTACACACTTTTATAATGTATAAGCAATTCCAGTTTGATGAAATACAAGTATATTTATTTAATTTTGTATGTATATAATGTACAAAGTATGTATTTTAATTTATGGATTTAAAATGATTAAAATTTTATAAGTTTTAAACTTATATAAAATTTTATATAAAAATATAAAGTTTAATAGGTTTATATAAATAAATAAAATAATTTGACTAATATAAAGTAATTAATTTCTAAAAAAAAATTTAGTTTATGAAAATCATTTAAATGTAAATTAAATTAAATTTGGTTTCTAAATAAATTAAATAAAATTATTTAAATAAAGTTTTGGGGCAGATTGTAAATAAACAAAACTTGAAGGTTAAAAGGAAAATAAGTCAAGGGACCGAATAGGGGCAAATCAAACCACAAGGACCCATCCGTAATTTTCTCAGGGATTTAATTAAAACAAAATCAAACTTCAGGGACCATAATTGCCAAATCCCAATTCGTATTTCCGGTCACCTTCCCCATTGTCCGGCGGTCCAAGACCCTTTTTCCGGCGAACCCCGACACGCCTGTCCCCTGCCCCTCGACAGCCGAAAAAGGGCTCTCTGAGCTCGTTTTCCCCACGCGAACCTAAGCCCCCGACCAATTTGCCTTTTCATCATCAGAATGGTCACGCGCATCAACTGACTCGAAAGTCAACGCCGCGAATTGGCCTCATCGATGGACCTCAACGTCTGCAAGACGGCTCGTTAGCTTCGGCTTGTCCAGGCGAGTGTCTAGACATACTCAATTGCATGGTTCACTGTCGGGATCAAGTTCGGGTATAAATACCCATTGCCGGTCCTTCTCGGGCTCCATTCTCTCTCGTCACTCGCTCTCACTTCAAATTGAAACCACCATCGCCTTCGCCATCCTCAGACGAAGCTGTGACCAGATTATAAGGCTCAATTCAACTCGAATTCTGGAATTCAAGTTCTTGGTATTTTCGGACATTCTTTCCACTTCTCAGCCCCAAATTCGATCAGGTAAACGCCCCTAATTCATTTCATTTCATTCGGTTAACTATGTGCTCTCGTTTCCGAGCATTTACAAGATCGCGGGCCAAGGATTCCCGGCCAATCAAGTGTCCCCGGACACTGGTTCTCTCGTTACCGAGACCCAGGTGACCAAAAGCGTGAAATGGTTATGTATTAAACGCAACACACATAACCAGCGATGGGCGATAGCCCGGCTGGTTAAGCGTGTGTGTGTTGTGACCAAGGTCCCGGGTTCGAAACTTGTGGCCTCCGGCCCAACCATTTTTCCACTTTTTCTCTCATTTTGAACCCCTAGACCCCCACTAGACCCTTCCAACCTTTGAACCATTGAACCATTGCACCATCTAAACCCTGATTCGGGTCTGGGTCAACCCGACCCGACCCGGTCCACAAAAATAAATAAATTTTAATTATTTTAAAGTATTTTTGACACACTAATAAAATTTCAAACCCGTTAACTCGTTCATTTTTAAACCATTAAACGAATTTTTACACGTACTTAACCCGTCAACTTTTATAAAATAATAAACCCAATGTTTTTTTTTTATAAACTTGTTTAAATCGTTTTAACTCACAAAAAAAAAAAAAAAAAAAACAAATAATATTTTTTATATACAATAAACACAATAGTTACTTATTTAAAAATATAATATTTTAACAAGATTAAAATATATTTTTAAATGCAAAGTGTTACGAAAATCGTTATCATTTCACTACAATATTTTATACAAATAATGTTTTTATTTATAAACCCATACACGCTTAAACACGAATACACCCACACAAACATACCTTAATACATATTTATTTACATAGGGTTTCAACGTGCTTAAACATCAACATATTTATCACCTACGCGCGTGGATCTTAAAACATCCGCTAGCAAGGTGAGTTACATAGCCCCCTTTTTATTTTTATACGCTTTTGGGGTGAAACATTGAATGCCATACTCATACGTGCCAACTCAAATAATTGTTTACACGCGTTATACATGTGGATTATATGCTTGTTCATTGTGATTGTCTTGGGTGTACATTCATTAACTGTAAAAAGCCAACGGTAATATTGATAGATCTATTGTGCCTGACCAGCCCACCCGGGTAGGGTGTTTATTATTGTATACTTGGATATAGATTTGTGTTATGTTCAATCATATCGGATATAGTGAGTAACTATATTCAATCATACCGGGCGTAGCTGTCGTGCTATGTTCAATCGCGTCAATCAAGGTTTGAATTGTACTTAGATAAACATGAAGGATTCAACCATATATGCTATGTTTAACAAGTTAAACAATGAGTTTGCAAAACATACTTATCAACTATTTATCGAGTCCATAAAACCTATGTACTCACCAACTTTATAGTTGACACTTGATTTAACCAATGTTTCAGGTTTGGATATGTGATTGCTTGCTAAAGAGTTCCTCCACTTAAGAACTTATGGACCTAGTTAATTAAATCAATGTTTTGTAATAGACTAGGTTATTCGACTCGTATTGTACTTGAATATTTGTTCCTTTTTAATTAAATTAATGAATTATGCAACGTTTTAGTTATCATGTGCTTTTGAACAATCACCCATTGTCCACCTCGATGATTCTGCCATCGATCGGGGTGTGACAGATTGGTATCAAAGCCATGGTTATAGGGAATTAGGTTATTAGACACAATGACCTAGACTATAACCCTAGGACTCCCTCTTACATGTTACGTGCTAAATGTTTATTTTCTATGTGAATTATTTGTAGTTAGGTATTATTTGAATTTCCCCAAGTTTAGTGCATGAGACTTATACACATACATACAAGGCTTTAAACACACAATACATACTTTACATACATGTCTGACAAACAAATACACTACACATCCTTATCCATATTCCATACTCTTTCCTCATCCATACAATTTACAACATTCCTACATATCTAATTATACTCATAGACACACAAGTCTAAATCTCGTCAACGACTTAATTTCTTGAAAATCAGTAAAGGACATGTGCAATCCGGAAGGGTGACACCTGTACATTGGGTCTTCTGTCTAGGAAAGCATTTCGTATAAATCCAAATAAACGGACCCGTATGCTTTCCTGGGATTTCCCGAAGTGAGTGTTTACCTATAGGCTAAAGCATGTCTCCTTGAAAGTTTTGAGAAATTACTTAACGTTGATAAGTCATTGTATTCGCAAGAATACGATCCGAATCTAAACTCAAAATTTGGGGACATTATAGCTAGATAGGGAGAACTAGATGAACATGAAAAGCGAATTATTATTACGGGTGCACACGTAATAACAATTTATAGTGCATGCAAATCCCGGCGATTCCTATTGCGCAAATAATAATCTATGACATCATATCCTACCAGGAATAGATGGCTTATTTCCCCTATCCTTTTGTGTTATAAAACCTTGAATAAATATACATACATTAACACGCGACATGATGAATCTCGCATTTCCGCTTGCATTATTCCCACTGTGGCACATATATATCCATTTTGTCAAAAATCTTATAAACTTTTGTCTTTTCTTGTAGTGTTAGAATGCCTCCTAGACGTGCTGTCAATACAAACTCTAGCACTTCCAATCCGGATCTTGCTACTCTTCTTGCCCAACTGGTGGGACAAATGACCCAAGCCAATAACAACAGTGACGGGTCTCACAACATCCAAGGGAACGGTGGTACAAACCCACCTCAATGCACGTTTAAGCACTTTAACTCATGCAACCCTACAAAATTCTACAGGACTGAAGGTGCTACTGGCCTTCTACAATGGTTTGAAAGCATGGAAAGCACGTTTTTAAACAGTGACTGTCCCGATAATCTTCGAGTTCGCTATGCCACGAGTGTACTTCAAAAGAGAGCCCTCACCTGGTGGAACGGTGAGAAACGCACTCGTGGAGTTGAGGTTGCTACATCTTTATCATGGGACGACCTGAAGAAAGCCATGACCGATGAATTCTGTCCTCGAAACGAAATAAGGAAGCTTGAGACTGAGTTTTGGGATCTTGCCCAAGACAGCGGGGATAATCTGGCTTACACCACCCGATTTCAAGAGCTGAGCTTATTGGTACCTCACATGGTCACTCCCCTTGCTCGGGGAATCAAAAAATACATAGGAGGGCTGCCTATGCAAATTCAGGATGCCGTATTGGGAAGCAATCCACCCACACTTGAAGCTGCTATCCGTCTATCCGCTATGCTATCCGACAACCACGTCAAAGTCGGAACCTTATCAAGAAAGGGTTCCAAGAAAGTTGTTTCTACTCTCGCGGCCGTAAAAAATGAAAGGCCCGAGTCTTCTAACCGTAACAAGAAACGAAAGGGCTGAAACTTCGCAGCCGTAACTCCCACCGTACCTGCTATTCAAGTGGCACCTTTGGGTCAAAACCCAAAACCTTATTTGGGTCCAAATCCCCAATGCCGGACCTGCAAATACCACCATCCTGCCAACATACCATGCCGACTATGTTCAGCTGCGGACGATATGGACACGTGGCCACTACTTTCCGTACCTGTCCTCCCGTCCATCAAGCTGCTCCAGCCAACCGTCCCAACCATCCAGCACCTCCCAATGGTCGGGCATGTTACGAATGTGGAGACCCAAACCATTTCCGTGACCGATGCCCAAAACTTCAGCAACAAGGTGGTTCCCGAGGACGAGCGTTTAATATAAACGCTAATGAAGCACAAGCAAACAATGACGTGGTGAACGGTACGTTTCTCGTAAACAATCATTATGCGTCCGTTTTATTTGATACCGGTGCCGATAAGAGTTTCGTGTCTCTTACCTTTGAATCTCGACTTGCTAAACAAAGAACGAAACTTGACAATTCTTATTCCGTGGAGATAGGAAAAGGGAAATCTATTACTATAAATTCGGTTATCCGCGACTGCAATCTCGATCTTAATAATCATGTGTTCTCTGTTGATCTCGTTCCGATGCAATTGGGAAGCTTCGATATTATAATTGGCATGGATTGGTTATCCAAGCACCATGCCGAGGTTATCTGCTACGAAAAGTGCATTCGTATACCTCTCCCTTCGGGCGACACGTTAGTTATTTTCGGTGAAAAACTGTGTCGTGGTCTTCAACTCATGTCTTGCACATTGGCACAAAAGTACTTGCGGAAAAAGTACGTTGCTTTCTTGGCCCACGTAGTTGACACGAAAGACAAGGGTAAGAAATTGCAAGATATTCCGATCATTCGAGACTTTCCCGAGGTATTCCCTGAGGATTTACCTGGTCTTCCTCCCCCTCGACAAGTAGAGTTCCGTATTGACCTTGTGCCCGGAGCAACTCCCGTGGCAAAAGCTCCTTATCGTCTTGCACCTTCCGAGATGCAAGAGCTCGCAAGTCAATTACAAGAGCTCTCATCCAAAGGTTTCCTTCGACCAAGCCATTCGCCTTGGGGTGCTCCCGTACTCTTCGTGAAGAAAAAGGATGGATCATTTCGAATGTGCATTGATTATCGTGAACTCAACAAGCTTACGATCAAGAACCGCTATCCTTTTCCCCGTATCGACGATCTTTTCGACCAACTCCAAGGTTCAACATGTTTTTCCAAGATCGACCTTCGTTCCGGATACCATCAGCTTCGTGTTCTCGATGAAGACATTTCGAAGACTGCCTTTCGGACTAGATATGGTCACTACGAGTTCATGGTCATGCCTTTTGGTTTGACTAATGCACCCGCGGTTTTCATGGATCTCATGAACCGCGTATTCAAACCTTATTTGGACAAGTTCGTGATCGTTTTCTATGACGACATTCTCATCTATTCTAAAACGAGAGCGGAACATGAACAACATCTTCGTTTGATTTTGGAGCTCTTGAAGAAAGAACAACTATACGCCAAGTTCTCCAAGTGTGAATTCTGGCTAAAGGAAGTTCAATTTTTGGGACACATAGTCAACGAAAAGGGAATTCATGTGGACCCGGCAAAGATCGAGGCGGTAAAGAATTGGAGTACTCCTAAGACTCCTACCGAGATTCGTTCCTTCCTTGGACTAGCGGGTTACTATCGCCGCTTCATCTCAAATTTCTCCAAGATTGCGGTCCCGCTCACTACTTTGACTCACAAAGGTAAACCTTACGAGTGGGGACCCAAACAAGAGGAAGCTTTTCAAACTCTCAAGCACAAGCTCTGCAATGCTCCTGTTCTAACTCTTCCTAGTGGTAATGACGACTTTGTCGTTTATTGTGATGCATCCAACCAAGGTCTTGGTTGTGTCCTTATGCAGCGTGGCCAAGTAATTGCATACGCATCACGTCAGCTCAAAATCCACGAGAAGAACTATACGACCCATGATCTCGAGCTTGGTGCTGTCGTCTTCGCCTTGAAAATTTGGAGACACTATCTTTATGGCACTAAATGCGTGGTTTTCACCGACCACAAAAGTCTCCAACATATTTTCAATCAAAAAGAGCTTAATATGAGGCAACGACGATGGGTCGAACTTCTTAACGACTACGACTGCGAGATTCGCTACCACCCCGGCAAAGCAAATGTTGTAGCCGACGCCTTGAGTCATAAAGAACGTATCATGTTCCATAGTGTTCGTATTCATAACGATATCCAAGCCCGCATTCTCCAAGCACAACACACCTCGGTTACCGAGGGAAACATGTATCACGAGATGGCATGTGGTGTAGAACTCTTGTTAGAAACTAAAGCCAACGGCCTGTTGTATTACTTGGATCGTATTTGGGTTCCCGATCGCGACGACCTTCGTATGTTTTTTATGAACGAGTCCCACAAGACTCGATATTCGGTACATCCCGGAGCTGATAAGATGTACATGGGTCTTCGTCAACAATATTGGTGGCCCGGCATGAAAAAGGATATTGCCCTCTTTGTGGCAAAATGCTTAACTTGTTCTAAAGTAAAGGCCGAACACCAAAAGCCTTCTGGACTTCTTGAGCAACCTGAAATTCCCATGTGGAAATGGGAGAACCTTGCTATGGACTTCATCACCAAACTCCCACGCACCTCTAGTGGGCACAATAGTATCTGGGTTATTATCGACCGACTCACAAAATCTGCTCACTTCTTGCCTATTCGTGAGGACTATCGAGTCGAGAAACTGGCTCGGATCTACATTGATGAGATCGTAAGTCGCCGCGGAATCCCATTAAACATCATCTCCGATCGTGATTCACATTTTACTTCCCGGTTTTGGCAATCATTACAATCTGCACTTGGTACTCATTTAGATTTAAGCACGGCTTACCATCCTCAAACCGATGGACAAACCGAGCGAACAATCCAAACTCTCTAGGATATGCTTAGAGCTTGTGTCATTGACTTTGGTGGCAATTGGGATTCTCACCTACCGCTGATCGAATTTTTCTACAACAACAGCTACCACACAAGTATTAACATGGCACCGTTTGAAGCTCTTTATGAGCGAAATTGGTGAAGCACAAATCACCGGTCCCGAGCTTATCCAAGAGACCTCCGATAAAATCTCTCTTATTCGTGACAACATTCGAGTAGCAAGGAGTCGGCAAAAGAGCTATGCCGATAAACGACGAAAACCTTTGGAATTTCAAGTTAGGGATATGGTTCTCCTAAAGGTATCACCTTGGAAAGGCGTAGTCTGATTTGGAAAGAAGGGAAAACTTGCACCTCGATATGTGGGTCCATTCAAAATACTCGAAAGGGTAGGAAAAGTGACCTACAAACTCGATCTTCCCCCAGAGCTCAGCAACGTCCATCCGACTTTCCACGTGTCTAATTTGAAAAAGTGCCTAGCCGACGAGAATCTCCACATCCCTCTTGATGAAGTGCGCATTGACGAGAAAATGCACTTTGTTGAGAAACCCGTGGAAATCATAGACCGTGAAGTCAAGAAACTCAAGCGTAGGCGCATCCCCATTGTCAAGGTCCGTTGGGAGTCTAAACGTGGACCCGAGTTCACTTGGGAACGTGAAGACCAAATGAAGACCAAATATCCACATCTCTTTTCATAGCCTCCGCTAGTTGAATTTCGGGGCGAAATTCCTTCAACTTGGGGAGACTGTGACATTTCGGGTTTTCGGTACACACTTTTATAATGTATAAGCAATTCCAGTTTGATGAAATACAAGTATATTTATTTAATTTTGTATGTATATAATGTACAAAGTATGTATTTTAATTTATGGATTTAAAATGATTAAAATTTTATAAGTTTTAAACTTATATAAAATTTTATATAAAAATATAAAGTTTAATAGGTTTATATAAATAAATAAAATAATTTGACTAATATAAAGTAATTAATTTCTAAAAAAAAATTTAGTTTATGAAAATCATTTAAATGTAAATTAAATTAAATTTGGTTTCTAAATAAATTAAATAAAATTATTTAAATAAAGTTTTGGGGCAGATTGTAAATAAACAAAACTTGAAGGTTAAAAGGAAAATAAGTCAAGGGACCGAATAGGGGCAAATCAAACCACAAGGACCCATCCGTAATTTTCTCAGGGATTTAATTAAAACAAAATCAAACTTCAGGGACCATAATTGCCAAATCCCAATTCGTATTTCCGGTCACCTTCCCCATTGTCCGGCGGTCCAAGACCCTTTTTCCGGCGAACCCCGACACGCCTGTCCCCTGCCCCTCGACAGCCGAAAAAGGGCTCTCTGAGCTCGTTTTCCCCACGCGAACCTAAGCCCCCGACCAATTTGCCTTTTCATCATCAGAATGGTCACGCGCATCAACTGACTCGAAAGTCAACGCCGCGAATTGGCCTCATCGATGGACCTCAACATCTGCAAGACGGCTCGTTAGCTTCGGCTTGTCCAGACGAGTGTCTAGACATACTCAATTGCATGGTTCACTGTCGGGATCAAGTTCGGGTATAAATACCCATTGCCGGTCCTTCTCGGGCTCCATTCTCTCTCGTCACTCGCTCTCACTTCAAATTGAAACCACCATCGCCTTCGCCATCCTCAGACGAAGCTGTGACCAGATTATAAGGCTCAATTCAACTCGAATTCTGGAATTCAAGTTCTTGGTATTTTCGGACATTCTTTCCACTTCTCAGCCCCAAATTCGATCAGGTAAACGCCCCTAATTCATTTCATTTCATTCGGTTAACTATGTGCTCTCGTTTCCGAGCATTTACAAGATCGCGGGCCAAGGATTCCCAGCCAAACAAGTGTCCCCGGACACTGGTTCGCTCGTTACCGAGACCCAGGTGACCAAAAGCGTGAAATGGTTATGTATTAAACGCCACACACATAACCAGCGATGGGCGATAGCCCGGCTGGTTAAGCGTGTGTGTGTTGTGACCAAGGTCCCGGGTTCGAAACTTGTGGCCTCCGGCCCAACCATTTTTCCACTTTTTCTCTCATTTTGAACCCCTAGACCCCCACTAGACCCTTCCAACCTTTGAACCATTGAACCATTGCACCATCTAAACCCTGATTCGGGTCTGGGTCAACCCGACCCGACCCGGTCCACAAAAATAAATAAATTTTAATTATTTTAAAGTATTTTTGACACACTAATAAAATTTCAAACCCGTTAACTCGTTCATTTTTAAACCATTAAACGAATTTTTACACGTACTTAACCCGTCAACTTTTATAAAATAATAAACCCAATGTTTTTTTTTTATAAACTTGTTTAAATCGTTTTAACTCACAAAAAAAAAAAAAACAAATAATATTTTTTATATACAATAAACACAATAGTTACTTATTTAAAAATATAATATTTTAACAAGATTAAAATATATTTTTAAATGCAAAGTGTTACGAAAATCATTATCATTTCACTACAATATTTTATACAAATAATGTTTTATTTATAAACCCATACATGCTTAAACACGAATACACCCACACAAACATACCTTAATACATATTTATTTACATAGGGTTTCAACGTGCTTAAACATCAACATATTTATCATCTACGCGCGTGGATCTTAAAACACCCGCTAGCAAGGTGAGTTACATAGCCCCCTTTTTATTTTTATACGCTTTTGGGGTGAAACATTGAATGCCATACTCATACGTGCCAACTCAAATAATTGTTTACACGCGTTATACATGTGGATTATATGCTTGTTCATTGTGATTGTCTTGGGTGTACATTCATTAACTGTAAAAAGCCAACGGTAATATTGATAGATCTATTGTGCCTGACCAGCCCACCCGGGTAGGGTGTTTATTATTGTATACTTGGATATAGCTTTGTGTTATGTTCAATCATATCGGATATAGTGGGTAACTATATTCAATCATATCGGGCGTAGCTGTCGTGCTATGTTCAATCGCGTCAATCAATGTTTGAATTGTACTTAGATAAACATGAAGGATTCAACCATATATGATATGTTTAACAAGTTAAACAATGAGTTTGCAAAACATACTTATCAACTATTTATCGAGTCCATAAAACCTATGTACTCACTAACTTTATAGTTGACACTTGATTTAACCAATGTTTCAGGTTTGGATATGTGATTGCTTGCTAAAGAGTTCCTCCACTTAAGAACTTATGGACCTAGTTAATTAAATCAATGTTTTGTAATAGACTAGGTTATTTGACTCGTATTGTACTTGAATATTTGTTCCTTTTTAATTAAATTAATGAATTATGCAACGTTTTAGTTATCATGTGCTTTTGAACAATCACCCATTGTCCACCTCGATGATTCCTCCATCGGTCGGGGTGTGACAGGTCTGACCAGTGGACCGGTAAGGAGACCGGTTCAACGTCCGGTCCGGTTCTGAAAACATTGGTTTAAAGAGGTCAAATGTTTTTACATAAATAACTAGTTATAATAATATTAAGTGGGTCCCATCTAATTTATATTAATGTTTTTTATTATCTCTTTTTCTTTTTTAAACAGAGGGGTATTTTAGTCATTTAATACGCATTTAACGGTCAAACTTAACGGCCATCCATTTTGGGGGCCAATTGTGTTACAAAATGGAAAGTTATGGACTATCCTTGTAATTTCTCAAAATTAGGGGGCTAAAAGTGAAATCAGGACATACCACATGGGTCATCCGTGTAATTAACTGTTGTTGTTGTTGTTGCTGCTGCTGGGGCTAAATGACATGAAGTGAAAAATGGTATAAACATAAAGGACGATTTCTATAATTTACTCCTAATAGTTTCATTATCAATTACAATCCAACCCGCTAACCTCATCCAAATTTTTTGTTAACTTTTTTATTAAAATACCAAAATACCACTGTTATTAAATGACAAAATAAATTTATAAAACTCATTATCCTTCTACTCTCTCTCTCTCTCCCTCTCCCTCTCCCTCTCCCTCTCCCGCTCCCGCTCCCGCTCCCGCTCCCTCCCTCCCTCCCTCCACCTCCCCCTCCCCCTCCCCCCGATCGAAAATGAACATTTGACCACATGATTTTACCAGAACAGACATTGACTAAATTCTTTACAAAAAAATTCAAAATGGCGATACAAGCACATATTGTATCGCCAAGTATCGCCGTTTTAATTTTTTGGGTTAATTTATATTATTTTACTGAATGGCGATTCCAAACAACGATATTTAAAAAAAAACGCGATGTTTTAAGAACAGAGATACAAATCAGCGATATTTTAAGAATATTTTGATATTTTTAAGACTAGCGAGTAGCAAAACAACATAGCGACATTTTCAGAAATAGCGAAATTTTCAGTAGGGCGGTACAACATAGCGAAATTTTCTGTAAAAGCGATATTTTACAGAATATCACAATATTTTCTCAGCAGTGAAATTTTCAGATAAAGGAGCGATATGTTCATTAAAACAGCGAAATTTTCAGAAAAAGGGCGATATTTCAAGGAAAAAAAGGGCGTTAGGATGTGACACAAGTACCGCTGCAGGTCTGCAACCAATCGTTGTGTGACAAGTGTCCAGCTTTTTGACCCATTTTCAAGTACATATTTTCCATTTTGACGCTCAACTTCAATTGCATCATTTGAACCGCTAATTTATTGCTTCTCTATCAATTCTATCGATTTCCTTCACAATTTTCTCTATTTTATCTCCTCAAAATCGTTATATCGACATATATCAACATTGTATCGCCTAAAAAACCGTTATATCGACATATATCACCATTGTAACGCCTCCACTACCGTTATATCGACATAAATCATCATTATATCGCCTCCACCGCCGTTATAAATGGAGTTTAATGTAAGTTTATTATTTTTTTTATTAGTAGTTTCATTAAAGTGTTGATAATTCATTAAACATTCATTTTTTATTTTATACAGGATATTTTTTTCGTGCTCATGTAGCGATTAAATGTAATGTTAAAATTGTTAAAGAGATGGTTCAAAAGTTAAATTCATATCCTGGTGCACACGCTATTTTCAGTCAAACATGTTTTGGTCAGTGGTTAGATTATGAATGTATTAGCAGTGATGGAGCATTAGTTCACTTAATTTTGCAAACTCAAACTTTTATTGAAAATCTAGAAAATGGAATAAACTTTTTAATCGGTGGTCGCACTTTAAGTTTTGGTCCTAAGGAATTTTGTTTGATTACTGGTTTAGATTTGGAGAAATAAATATCACAAAAATTACCAAAGTCCTTCGTTTTTAGAAGAGGATGGAAGGAGAAGACGACGGTAGGGAGTGAGAAAGTGAAAACTAGAAAAGGGTGTTTCAGGGTTTTCTAGTAATATTTTTGAGGCGGTTTTAGTATATTCGTTTAAAAAATATACATTTGGGGAGGTTGCAGGTAAATCCCATAAAAAGAAACATTTGGGGCGGTTTTACCTTTTGTAGAATTTTCTAAGGCGGTCTTCACGTAAACCGCTCCAAAAGAGGTGCCTCAACCGCATCGTAAAATCGTATTTGTACCAGTTCTAGTATAATTTATCCACAACAAATAAAAAACACGATTGATGTGTATGAATACGAATATGAAGTAAAATAAAATTAAAAGAAATAAGATTTTACAATGAATAGTTTTAAGACCATCAATTCTAAAATATTCTATGAATACACCTAGAGAATGTAGTGTACGTACTATATCTTGTTACTATTTATGAGCATGCCTAGAGAATCCTAAGAACGATCGGTATACTAGCTATACTAGCGTGAAGAGGGTCGTGGGGGGCTGAGCTGGAATGCATGGGCCCGTGGAGCACCGCACCCCGACGATGGCTCGATTTCGTGGAGATATCATCGTTCGTGGAATTCACTCAATGGTAAAAAAGCCGTTGCCAAAAGGCTATTTTAAAAAAAAAATATTTTTTAATTTTTAAATCAATCATTTTCCAATTCATTATTAAACCCCACTTAAAAAATATATATTTTTAATGGTTAAAAGGTTTATTTTTATAAGTATTTTCAATTTATGGCATTATTGTTTAAAAATATTTATAGTTGAGTATTTCTACTATTTAACATCCCGAGAAAATTAGATGATTATTGAGGTTGTTAATTATCAAATACTTGAAGAAATTCATATGAAGTACATATAAATAGACAAATTTGATGATTTGTAAATACTTTTAAAGAAAGTAGTACTCAGGAACAAACTGTAACATCTCTGATTTTTATCATATATTTGTATGGTGCAATAAACAAATTTTTTTTAATCATAATACAATCTTGATGCAAACATTTCACACTAAGAGTTCATTTGATACGTTCCTAGGGTTACATGCATATATTTCAATCCATGCTAATATTAAGAAACAAAAAACCCTTCCAAGTTGATCCCATATATATATTACATATGCCATACAAGAATGAATATTGAAGCACATAGTCTCTTCATATATGTAACTATATATATATATATATGTAAATATATATATATATATATATATACATATATATAATTATTTGTTTTTAAAAACAAATTGGTCTTGAACCTCCTCCCCAAAGTTTTTGAACCGTAAACATGAACTCCCAATCGTTCAATTGAACCTCTAGCCTAAATTTGACACCCCATGACCAAAATTTGACCTCACCCGTCAATTTTGACTTTAAAAGTCAAACATGCCCAAATCTATGAAATCCCACTTATGAAATCGATTAAGCCCGTTGTTATGGACTTCCATTTCTCACAAACTCGTGAATCGGCCCTACCCTGACCCAAGTAACAGCCCAATTCCACCCATGACGCGGTCGAATTCAAATTCAAATCCATTTGACTTGTGGAGTCAAAGCCGAATCAATTCGGTTGCAATTCAATAAATTAGGCGCGTTTCAATCCCGGAAATCATGCTTAGACTAATCCCCTCTGAACCTAGTCCTATTTCGTGACCCAATTCGTCCTGTGACAGTGGGATGACGCGTAATTAGAACCGTAATTGACACCCGTAAACCTCTCAATCGAATCATACGTTAATGATAAAATTAAATGAATTAAATCACTATGAACCTTCGCACGACACTATATAAACTCTCCCAACCCTCGATTGAGTCTCATTCCACCCCTGCTTGCCAGTCGATCACCAAGAACACCGTCCCTGTTCGTCTAGTCGTCGGCCCTCTGTACTCAACCGAATCAGGTATGATTTACAGCATTCGTTTCGCTTTTGCTTGTCGATCGAAAGCCCATATCAATTTCCTAAAACAAATGCTAATCGAGTTCAATTTCTAGCAAAATCCTAGACCTGTTTGTACGTTTTTCAAAAGGAAATTTCGAATTGAATGAGCCATTGGATTAAACTTTTTACACTTCAATTTATTTCAGCGAAACCACTCGGGCCGAATGGTTAAGACTTTGCACCATCGGGTCGAGTGGCGTGGGTTCAAAACCCACCAAAACCAGTTCTTTTTGCGCGTGTCACCAAGCCAAACCCGGCCCCTTACCCGGAAGACGCCTTATGCAAATCCAACCGGGTATTAAACACTAAATAGCCACTGGTCTAGTGGTAAAACTCAATGCCTCACACAGAAACCACCCGGGTTCGAACCGGGTGGTCTGTTTTATTTTTTTAAAATCAGTTTTAATCACCCAAACTTTTTATAAACATTATTTTTATAAAACATACATCATTTAAAACAGAATACTATAAAAGTTTGCAAGTTTAACATACAATATCTATTTTTACAAATTTATTGTTTAAAACCCCATTTTAATTATCTAAAAGCATATTTTAAATAATTAAAATAAAATAATTAATTTCCTAATTTATAAAAATATGGACAAGATATGTTATAAAATATGCATTCTTGTAAATCATTTATTTATCCCATATATACATATATATATTTGAGTAAAGCCCCTTTTTCTAATATATATATATATATATATATATATATATTATATTCTTTATTTATTATATTAAAATTATTATTATTACAATGCATTTAGGGTTTTTCTTTAATCCATAATTAGTATGTTTTTGACATTTTGTCATAAATAAGTAAATGGATGGAATTATTAAATAAATTATATAAAAGTTATATTACTTTTAACAATAATTATTATTTTAATTAAATAAATAAAAAGAGTTTTATTTATTTAATCTAAAACCCTAAAGACACATAATATTTTCATATAACATTTTGAACTCCCAAAGTTTACACCAAACTTTTGAAAACTTATATTTTCTTACATAAAATAGCACAAACTCTATACAAACTTACACCTAATAAGACCCGATGAACATTAGACCTATCCTTAGACCCCGTGCATATTATTAATTTAAGATCATTCTTTTCATACTAGGTTAACTCGTGATTTGAGAATCACTCGTGCTCGATACTTGCTTGTATTATCCACCCAACATATACAAGTGAGTTTACATAGCCCCTTTTTCATTTTGTACTTTTGGGGTGAAACATGATTTACTCTTTGAAACTTTTTTCATAGACTTAAATACAATTCAATAATATGATATTATGTGTTATGTGCTTTATGCTTGAATGCTATGAGTTAAGACTACATATACATGACATTAGTACAATCATTAACTCCGTACAAGCCAACGGTTAACATTGATAGATCTATTGTGTCTGACAAACCCACCCGGTTAGGGTGTTTGTTACCGACTTTACATAAGGGTAACCTGCGTGTTATGCCTCAGTCACAAGGTTTGATTGTACACACTTAGTTTAACTATAGATTCTCCATAAATGCCTTATACACGTGTATCGTATGAATTGTATAAAACACCTTAAACTTGATTGTGCATTAAAACCTATGTATGCTCACCAACTTTTTAGTTGACCTTGTTTTCATCATGTTTCAGGTACTAATGCTTAAGAATAAGTACAAGTTGCTTCACTTAGGACCAAGGACCTAGAATCTAATTTAAAGAAACTATTTATGTATTCTCCATTTTTCTTTGTACTGTTGGATTAATGTTTATCTATGATATGAATTTGGTTGTTTAAATATTCAAACCTTAGTAAACCTTGAGCTTTTGAACAGTCTACATGTCCCACCCCGACGTATTCCGCCGTCGGTTGGGGTGTGACAGATTGGTATTAGAGCCTTGGTTATAGGGAATTAGGTTATTAGACACTCTTGACCTAGACTATAACCTTAGGACACCCATACTATGCCATGCTATTACATGTTACATGATTACTCCTTATGTGAATATTTTACAGGTTATGCAAAGCAATTACACTACATGATACAATACTTAAGAGTTTATGTGTCACACTACTTGATAACTCTTGTGCTTACATTCATTATTACCTACATGTTACCTATGTGTTTCATTAAGTACTATCCTAAGTTTAACACACACACATACACACCAAATTCTTCATACACCTTTGAACTCACATACATGATACCATCACCTCTTGTGAACAAAAATTTAAACTATTGGGCCTAATGTCCAACAATAATAAACTAAGAAGCCCGTCTATCCTCCAAGAAGAAGAAGCCACTAAAATGCATAAAACCTTACTTTTGGGCCTCAAAGCCCAGTCCACAACAATTCTCATCATGACCATGAGCCCAACAATAGTGTTATTAATACATGATGGCTGGAAGAGTGTGCAGGCCCATGAGGAAATTCTGGCTAAGGAAAGATAGGGTACTTAAGTGTGTCCTAATGACCCACCCCTCTTTCCTGGGAACCCTCCTCAGGGATGCATTGCTTATAGGTCAATTGTATTTCTAAAATACTATTGTGAAGACTCGGTGTTATGACCAGTCAAACTCTAAACCTATGAGAATTCCTATATTTAACACTCAGTATTTTATTATCACTTACAACCTTTTCGTTGTTTCTCTGCTAGACATGGACTCTTACTCTCCTTCCTCCCCGGTATACCGTCCCGGAGAAGAGTCTGATTGGGAAGAAGACATCGGGACACCCGTGCATCGGTCACCAACACCCCCAGCTGCCAGGCCAAGGTTTGATGTAAGGGAAGATTGGACTAGGAACACCGGCCCAAGACTTCGAACACCTAGATCACCCCCACTAAGAGACCCATATCTAATGCCCGACCCGTACCATCCTAACCCTTGGGTAAGGCATACCACGGCACCCACTAGTGTTATGGGAATTCCAACCAATGACATCCACCAATATGTAAGGACCTCAGAATTTGAGAGGCAAAGGATGGAGCAAGGGATAATGCACGACTTGCAAAGACAAAGAATGGATAGCCTAACAAACCAAATAGGGTACCAAAAGGAGTTAATCTCCATTCTTGAAAAAGAAATACTGGAGCATCGTGCGGAGACGACTAAAGCTGAAGCCAGATCGGCTATCCGAGTGACCATAGTGGTGCTCGTCTTGGGAATTATTCTCCTTCTAGTGGAAAGCTACAAGGGACGTTAACAAAATTATTATTTTTTTATTATTTATTGTCTTTAATTATTCAGTTTGAGAACCATTTCCCTATGTTTTGAGTAATGTTTAACATTTCAACATTTAATCAACTTTATATATTCCAACCCTAAAGTTATTATTTCGTTAATTTGACGCGTTGAGTATGAATTACACCCATCATATTTTCATCAAAATTTTCCAAGTATCACCTTCTTCATTCAACACGATCTAGTACACTACCGACAATCTCCTTCGTAAACAACCCAACCTATTAGAATTAAACAACCTCGTTATTTTCAAACCAAACGTTTATCAAACTTTTAGAGAGTATCACAAATATAAATTTTTCCATAAACATTTTCACTGTGTAAGGGAACTTAATACAACCTATGTTATAAAAATATTATTTCGAATTGATAAATAATTATGATTTTCCTCATTTAAGTAATTATTTCTAAACCGTGGCTAAATCAATATACGACTACTTGTTTAAGCCAATAATTCATCTTGAAGTTATTCTCTTATTAATAATTGAAAATTTAAATTAAAAGATTTTTTCCTATAAATTGTCTATTTATTTAGATTATCTAACCCAATAGTTTTATTACTTTATATATCTACAACCAAGAACAATTTACAATTTCATATTTTCAAACAAAGATCAGTTATTTGTAAACATATTTCCCTAAGTGTTTTCAAAACCTCGTTACCTTTCACACGCCGCTTCAAGAGACGATCTATGCCGCGTAGACGCTAACCATCTCCATCAACCTCAACGAGATATAAAGAGCTAGAACCTAACTACCACATTTTTCACAAACGCCCAACAACACGCTTCTCCGCAACACTCGATCACATGCAAAACTCGTTAGTACATGTCACAAACGAAATTCAATAACTTACGTATGCACGTTCACAAGATACACAGCACGATCACATAATACATGAAACTAGTTTATGTGCAAATCACAATTTACTGGATTAATCACATAACCCATGAAACCTGTTTATTTGCAATACACATGCTACTGGCTTGAACACACAATACATGAAACTTAATTGTTTGCAATATACATGGTACCTAACAATTGATTGTTTTATATACAATACTTGATTGACCATACTGAACATGAAACTTATTTGGCTGCAAAGTACATGATACTAGGCTTTAAAACCATACATGAAATTCAATTCTTACAATACACATGATACTATGTTGCTTACGTTACACATGGTAGCTTATACATGATGCTAAGTTGTTTACGTTACACATGAAACCTATTCGATTACAAACTATATAATACTAGATCATACATGAGACTTGTGTGTTTACATTATACACGAAACTAAACTGCTTACAATTGATGCAATTTGATTTATTACACACAAGGCATGGTCATACACTTTGTTCACCAAACTTGAAAATCCTAACGCATTGAAGCTACTCGGGGTTTGACGTATTCTTGTTCAAACACGAGGAAGCTGTAACACTTTAAAACAACTCGGGGTTTGACGTATTCTTGTTCAAACACGAGTAAACCATGGAACTTTAAGTTATACTACTTTTTACCCTTTAGTTGCTAGTTAACCTGCCTACTTAAGGACATAGTACTTTTAGCAACTCATATGTGGAATCAACATACATGAACTAAGTGAATTTGTGCCCCCTCTTGCCCCGCACACAACAGAAGGATCTATACGGACCATACGATGATTTGAGTAACTACGGGTGCACACGTAATTATGAAAACCAGCGCATGGAAAACATAGCAAATTCTGTCGTGTGTTATGACATGAAACCTATCATGATATATAATAACGAAACTAATGTGATATGACAAGGGCATGGTGGATACGCCGCTGGTACTTCCTATATATAAGTGTTCCCGTCATATTATCGGAAGTAGCGTTATTTGTGTCACGTAAAGTTTTATGTTGTTTGACGGGCCAATGTTTGTGAAATCTCTTGTCCAATAACATATCTTGAGCATATTAGATTACATTTTAAACAAGTTTTGATCATAAATTCTCATCATTCTTGTTTCGAGTGATGCTTTTCATCTTTAGAGTCCATATTCTGTTTCAACAACTTCCTCTTTATTCCTCTTCAAACCAAATCCACTGTCCTCCTTCGTGCCTGACCTTGAGAAACAGACCCAAATCTTGTTATCAAACGTACTCCTCAAACCAAAATTCAAGGCCCGTTGAGAATCCAAATTCACCTCTTTCCTGTCTCCGTACTCTCCACTAGTTAAATTTCGGGACGAAATTCCCTCAACATGGGGATACTGTAACATCTCTGATTTTTATCATATATTTGTATGGTGCAATAAACAAAATTTTTTTAATCATAATACAATCTTGATGCAAACATTTCACACTAAGAGTTCATTTGATACGTTCCTAGGGTTACATGCATATATTTCAATCCATGCTAATATTAAGAAACAAAAAACCCTTCCAAGTTGATCCCATATATATATTACATATGCCATACAAGAATGAATATTGAAGCACATAGTCTCTTCATATATGTAACTATATATATATATGTAAAAATATATATATATATATACATATATATAATTATTTGTTTTTATAAACAAATTGGTCTTGAACCTCCTCCCCAAAGTTTTTGAACCGTAAACATGAACTCCCAATCGTTCAATTGAACCTCTAGCCTAAATTTGACACCCCATGACCAAAATTTGACCTCACCCGTCAATTTTGACTTTAAAAGTCAAACATGCCCAAATATATGAAATCCCACTTATGAAATCGATTAAGCCCGTTGTTATGGACTTCCATTTCTCACAAACTCGTGAATCGGCCCTACCCTGACCCAAGTAACAGCCCAATTCCACCCATGACGCGGTCGAATTCAAATTCAAATCCATTTGACTTGTGGAGTCAAAGCCGAATCAATTCGGTTGCAATTCAATAAATTAGGCGCGTTTCAATCCCGGAAATCATGCTTAGACTAATCCCCTCTGAACCTAGTCCTATTTCGCGACCCAATTCGTCCTGTGACAGTGGGATGACGCGTAATTAGAACCGTAATTGACACCCGTAAACCTCTCAATCGAATCATACGTTAATGATAAAATTAAATGAATTAAATCACTATGAACCTTCGCACGACACTATATAAACTCTCCCAACCCTCGATTGAGTCTCATTCCACCCCTGCTTGCCAGTCGATCACCAAGAACACCGTCCCTGTTCGTCTAGTCGTCGGCCCTCTGTACTCAACCGAATCAGGTATGATTTACAACATTCGTTTCGCTTTTGCTTGTCGATAGAAAGCCCCATATCAATTTCCTAAAACAAATGCTAATCGAGTTCAATTTCTAGCAAAATCCTAGACCTGTTTGTACGTTTTTCAAAAGGAAATTTCGAATTGAATGAGCCATTGGATTAAACTTTTTACACTTCAATTTATTTCAGCGAAACCACTCGGGCCGAATGGTTAAGACTTTGCACCATCGGGTCGAGTGGCGTGGGTTCGAAACCCACAAAAACCAGTTCTTTTTGCGCGTGTCACCAAGCCAAACCCGGCCCCTTACCCGGAAGACGCCTTATGCAAATCCAACCGGGTATTAAACACTAAATAGCCACTGGTCTAGTGGTAAAACTCAATGCCTCACACAGAAACCACCCGGGTTCGAACCGGGTGGTCTGTTTTATTTTTTTAAAATTAGTTTTAATCACCCAAACTTTTTATAAACATTATTTTTATAAAACATACATCATTTAAAACAGAATACTATAAAAGTTTGCAAGTTTAACATACAATATCTATTTTTACAAATTTATTGTTTAAAACCCCATTTTAATTATCTAAAAGCATATTTTAAATAATTAAAACAAAATAATTAATTTCCTAATTTATAAAAATATGGACAAGATATGTTATAAAATATGCATTCTTGTAAATCATTTATTTATCCCATATATACATATATATATTTGAGTAAAGCCCCTTTTTCTAATATATATATATATATATATATATATATATATATTATATTCTTTATTTATTATATTAAAATTATTATTATTACAATGCATTTAGGGTTTTTCTTTAATCCATAATTAGTATGTTTTTGACACTTTGTCATAAATAAGTAAATGGATGGAATTATTAAATAAATTATATAAAAGTTATATTACTTTTAACAATAATTATTATTTTAATTAAATAAATAAAAAGAGTTTTATTTATTTAATCTAAAACCCTAAAGACACATAATATTTTCATATAACATTTTGAACTCCCAAAGTTTACACCAAACTTTTGAAAACTTATATTTTCTTACATAAAATATCACAAACTCTATACAAACTTACACCTAACAAGACCCGATGAACATTAGACCTATCCTTAGACCCCGTGCATATTATTAATTTAAGATCATTCTTTTCATACTAGGTTAACTCGTGATTTGAGAATCACTCGTGCTCGATACTTGCTTGTATTATCCACCCAACATATACAAGTGAGTTTACATAGCCCCTTTTTCATTTTGTACTTTTGGGGTGAAACATGATTTACTCTTTGAAACTTTTTGCATAGACTTAAATACAATTCAATAATATGATATTATGTGTTATGTGCTTTATGCTTGAATGCTATGAGTTAAGACTACATATACATGACATTAGTACAATCATTAACTCCGTACAAGCCAACGGTTAACATTGATAGATCTATTGTGTCTGACAAACCCACCCGGTTAGGGTGTTTGTTACCGACTTTACATAAGGGTAACCTGCGTGTTATGCCTCAGTCACAAGGTTTGATTGTACACACTTAGTTTAACTATAGATTCTCCATAAATGCCTTATACACGTGTATCGTATGAATTGTATAAAACACCTTAAACTTGATTGTGCATTAAAACCTATGTATGCTCACCAACTTTTTATTTGACCTTGTTTTCATCATGTTTCAGGTACTAATGCTTGAGAATAAGTACAAGTTGCTTCACTTAGGACCAAGGACCTAGAATCTAATTTAAAGAAACTATTTATGTATTCTCCATTTTTCTTTGTACTGTTGGATTAATGTTTATCTATGATATGAATTTGGTTGTTTAAATATTCAAACCTTAGTAAACCTTGAGCTTTTGAACAGTCTACATGTCCCACCCCGACATATTCCGCCGTCAGTTGGGGTGTGACACAAACTATTAAAAAGAAACAAGTGAGATCTAATTACCTTAATATAAGATCTGATTGTCATGGATCTTATAACAGAAGAGGCTCCCTCCCACACGAACACACCTTCCACTACAACAAAGTTTGTCTGATACGTCGGGCTGTGCCGACGACATGTCGTTACTCTGGCGAGGTGTCGTAGGGAAAGATCTAGTCGACATAGCTCTGACACTATAGGGCTAAACTGTAACACCCTAAAATGTTCAGAATAAATAAAATAAAGGAACACTCCATATAAACCCCCTCCCCCCTTACATGCGCAAAAACCCTAGCATTTTCCAGCTCCAAGTTCTCGATATTATTGAGGGTTTTTGTGGCTAAGTTCTCGGCTGAAGAAGCAAAGGAAAAAGGATTCGACTTTAGAGTTTATTTGTGCATCAAAACTGTCAAGGATCGAAGGAAGACTCATAGGCAAGAAACTACACAAGTTTTCACGTAATAAACGACCCTAAATGCTACCTTTTTCTTTGTTGTTTCGGGTTATGAGAATAATGGGGTTTTAATCCAAAAAGACCACCTTTTTACGTATTGATTACAATAAAGGTCATAGATTTAGAATCAGGGATGGTGAACGAACGCTTTGGACGTATAAAGTTCCATACTTGACATCCAAAACTATCCAGATCTGGATTCATGCAAAACTAGGGTTGAGTATGAACCAAGTTCTCGTGACCTAGTTCTCGTTATCAAAGTTCTCGTGACCTAGTTCTTGTTACCAAGTTCTCATGACCTGGTTCTCGATACATAAGTTCACGCAAAATATGATCTCAACGAGAACTTGGAAATGAGCTTTTACTTTAAACACACGAATACCTGATACACATATACTCCCATGCGAGTACTTAGAGTTCTCGCGCGTGTACTCGAGGTTCTCGCAATACATATATATAATGAGCGTATACCTAGCATATGAACCTACGTTTACTTAAAACGTATCCATACAGGTAGTGTGCACGAAACCGAGCCTACGGACCTAACTTAAGCTTAGCATACGTACCGCATATCCCAGGTGAGTTTCTAGATGCCCTTTTTAAAGAAGTTTTACTCACGTTTGGGCTGATGTGCATACTTAACCTTTTTTACGAAATGATTACATGTCACACCCCGGCCGGCGGCGGATTATACGCTGGGGCTGACGCGGTTGTTCATAAGCACATGATCATCTATCTAATAAGTGACAATATTATTTCATCATAATTAAAGCAGCCGTTACAATTAGAAATGGAGAACAAGGAGTTCAAACATAACACAAGTTAAATTCAATCTTTAATAAAACTAGGTCCATAGTCCTATGTGATCACGTAGTGTCCTAAAACTGGTGCACCTGAAACATGTGAGTAAATGTCAACTACAAGTAGTTGGTGAGTAACATAGGTTTTGACACCAAACAAAAGTTAAGTATAGGTTTACAATTCAATATGTTCAAAGCATGTCTAAAGCATAAATGTGAAAACACACAAGGTTCCAAGCGTACAATCAAGCCGTGTAAATGGAAAACTAGTTACGCAATCCCACTGATTGCCATTTTGAAAAAGTAGTAAGATGTATACACAAAAACCCGCCAAGGTTCTGTGTGTATGTATGAATCGGATTCCCCTATAAATGATCATGTTATGTACTACCTTAGGCTTGGGTAGCAGGTTAATGATTGCACTGACATGAACACATGTAATGGTCACCGAATAGTTTAAGACATAAAGCATAAAGACCATAGCATAAGAACAAAGGTATTGAATTGTGTAAGTAAAACATTTGTAAACATGTTTCACCCCAAAAGTAAAAAGAGTAAAAAGGGGCTATGTAAACTCACATGAATCAAGGCTAGAAATGGTACGAGTAGTGGATAACACCACACAAGAATGCAAGTAGAAAACATGAGAGTTTGCCTGTGAACTGTCTACGTATGCCCTAGAATTATAAGCATAATAGTTAGGGACACATGAGATTTTTGTGACGACGACACGGAAGATTTGAATGTCCTAGAACATACTTAGGAACAACGAGTAGACGAACTTGTCTACGGGAATAAGGATTTCTTAATATAATAATTAAGATAAATACGTTACGTGTCGAACGTCTCTAATTACGAATAATATTAATTAAATATATAAATTCGTACGTTTGTGCCATTTAAAATGGTTAGGAAAATAATATAGTTTAATATATTATTTTTAGGTTCGCATGATTAATAACTAATCATTTATGTGGCAAAATAATAAATATATTATCTTTATTCGAGGATAAAAACCGAAGGTAAATAATATAAATAATTACATTATTTATAAGTTTGAAATGTTACACGAGGTTTATAAACGAGGTGAAATAATATATATAAATATATTTTTTTATAATAGTAGTCACGGGTTGAAAATAATATAAATATATTATTTTATAAGTGGTAAATAATATTAAAATGAGTTATAAAACCAAACCCGAGCCTACGGGTGGTTTTCCGAGCTAAAACACATTAATATGATATTAAAGTAATAGGGGGATGGCTTTTATATTAAAAATATTGATTGAAAAAGGTTTAAAAATTAAAACAGTGTGGAGAGACTCGAACCCGGGTCTCTCCCACACAAGCACACACAACTAACCACTCCACCCGCTAGGGCTATCGCAAACAAACCCGATTCCGAAATGTTTTATCAAATAAGCACACTGTGCTCTTCCCCCCTATCGAATCCGAGATCAAATTCACTCCCAAAACCCCTCGATTCGATTTTGAAATGCAACAAAAGGGTAGGGGTTTTGTAAATCGGATGTCTGCGAACTTGTGTGTGTGTTTAATTGCAAAACCAACGTGTTTAAGATCGTTAAATTTCCGAATTCAGAAGCCGAGCACTAGGTTTGAACTCAAAATCAAATTGATGAATTTCGATATTGGGATCTGTTGAAATCATGGGGCTTTTAAAGAGTAATGGATTTCAAATCTGTTCATATAAATTAATTGAATTTAAAACGTGTCTAGGTCAGTGTTCAATTAAACCCGACAGTGTATGAACCCTAGCATTAGTTCTTGGTCAGTTTGATGTTATGGTTTTGAATTAGCAAAGGGCTTTTGATCAGAGAGGGTTTGCGAAACTAGTCATGTAGTTTAATTAGATTGAAATAGAGTATAGGGTTGAATTCGACTAAATCGATCTCAGATGAACCCTAGATTCTGAATCTTGTTCGAACCGATGATATAAGCCCAAAATGATAAGGGGCTTTTGATCTAGACACTTAAACGAAACTACTGATGTAAATAATTACCAGAATGTGAATGAAATTGGGGGTGTCCGACTAGAACAGCAGCCGACTATGACCGGCTTGGTTCCCGATGATTCTAACTGTTTTTCCGGTCAGATTAACGCGTGCAACAGCTTCAGAGTGATTCGTTGGTCGAGTGCAGAGTGATCAATTGTGGAATTAACATCGGACTTAAGCTAATTTGATGGCCTTATGATAATGGTCGACGGTTTCGGGTTAATTACCCATTATTGAGTTAAATTCGTAGTAATATCGATGATTAAGGATTCAATGATGGACGTTAATGATACCAACGTGTGTAACCGTTTCAATTTCAAACAGAATTTGCGAATTGGATTCAAGAACATGTGTTTGACTTTCAAAGGTCATCCCAAATCAAGAGTGGGTTAATTATGGTTTCAGTCCCTGGGATTTCTGAGTTAGAGTTTTGAAAAGGGCAGGAATAGTCCCTATGGTTTGAATTTAGTTAACTAGGTTAGAAACTTGTTAGTTTGACTAGTAAAAGTCAACAGGAAACAATTATAAGTTAAATACAGGTTTAGTCCCTCGAGTTTGAGGTTTGTAAACTAAGTTAAGATTTAACTGGATTTAGTTAACGGAGTTAACCTAAAAGTCCGGGTTGTCACATCATTCCCTAGTTGAAAGAATTTTCGTCCCGAAAATTAAAATAGTACCTTAAGAGTTTGACGTGGATTGCTTGAACAGATGAGGACACTTGCGCATCATCTGATCCTCGCGCTCCCATGTGAATTCCGGTCCACGTTTCGAGTTCCAACGAACTCTGACAATAGGGATCTTACAGTGTTTGAGCGCTTTGACTTCCCTATCCATGATTTCGACCGGTTCTTCAATGAAGCGTAATTGTTCATTTATTTGTAGTTCCTAAAGAGGGACCGTGAG
Source organism: Smallanthus sonchifolius (assembly GCA_023525975.1). Classification (NCBI taxonomy): domain Eukaryota; kingdom Viridiplantae; phylum Streptophyta; class Magnoliopsida; order Asterales; family Asteraceae; genus Smallanthus; species Smallanthus sonchifolius. Next base: position 10,603,817 of record CM042028.1, on the reverse strand, counting down.
TGTCTCTTCTGTTAGATATTTCTTCAAGTTTGAGACATGAAGGACGTTGTGTACACCACTAAGTCCTTCAGGTAGGTCTAGTTGGTACGCTACTGGGCCAATTCTCTTCACTATCTTGAACGGTCCAACATAGCAAGGGTTTAGTTTGCCTCGTTTCCAGAGTAAACTCGGGGTCACGTTTAGATTCCCAACGAGTTTTGACTATTGGTTTGGGGAGTAAGTTTGATAACAAGATTTAGGTCGGATACTCAAAGTCAGGTATGAATGATGATAGTGGATTTAGTTTGAAGAGAATTGAGGAGAAAACTGTCGAAGAATATCTTGGACTTCAAAGATGGAATGCATCTCTCGAAATGAGAACGATGAGAATTTGATGATCAAAACTTGTTTAGGATGTAGTGTAAATTGTTCAAGAAATGTCACTGGATAAGAGGTTTCACAAACATTGGTCAAGGTCAAATAACGTAAAACGTCAGGTATCACGAACAACGCTACTTCTGACGATATGACAGGAACACTTATATATAGGAAGTACCAGCGGCGTATCCACTATGCCCTTATCATATCGCATCAGTTTGGTTATTATATATCACGATAGGTTTTATGTCATAACGCACGACAGAATTCACTATGTTTTCCATACGCTGATTCTTATAATTACGTGTGCACCCGTAATTACTCAAATCGTCGTATGGTCCGTATAGGTCATTCCATTGGGTGTGGGTACAAAGGGGTAAAACACCCAAAAACATTATTGTAAGTTATTAATAAGTGACTGTGTCACTAAATGGTAAAGTCAGTCAAAAAGTAAAGGCTGACAATGTGGCACAACCCCATACATGGGTGTCCCGAGTAGATGGCATATCCTTCCAGATTACCCATAAAGTTGATAGCTCTCTCATGTCTGAACAAGTATACGTCAAACCCCGAGTAACTCAAAGTTTATAGCTTCCTCGTGTTTGAACAAGAATACGTCAAACCCCGAGTAGCTCAAAGTTTATAGCTATAAACTTTCATGGATAAAGCGAATGTTCATGCCTCATGTATATAGTGGACAATCAATAGCAAACAATGTAAACGGTCTAGTTTCGTATGTAATGTAGGCACTCAAATTTCATGTATAGCGTAGATAATATGGTATTATGCATATTTGTAAATAACCAATTATCATGTATCGTGTGAACAATCTAGTATCATGCATTAAGTTCCGTATATAATGTGATCAATCTAGTTTCATGTATATCGCAAGTAATTGTAGATGCATAATATGTCCCTAATCCCTTGTAATATGTATTTCATCTATGTTTAATGTAATTATTTGATGTATTAATGAAATTACATGTTTATCCTTAATGTTTACTCATATATAACGACTGTGTATTAAATGATCTGATAAATATCGATAACGTTGATCAATCGTGCTATTGAAAGGCCCATTCGCACGAATGGATCATGAGAATGATCCATTCGCGCGAATAGATCATGAGAATGATTCATTCGCTAGAATAAGTCATGAGAATGATTCATTCGTACGAATGAACCATTCTAATGATTCATTCTTACGAATGAACCATTCTACTGATTCATTCGCACGAATGAGTCCATTCACATGGCTCATTCGTACGAATGGCCTCTGCACTATATATATAACTTTCACTTCATGAGCACAAATAGACAACACATATACACATAGAGAGACTGACCAGAGCAGAACCAACAGAACACAAACTCTTTTCACCTGTATTGTCGAATCTCTGTCCGTTTAGAGTTTCCAGGTCTTGTATCCAACTTCTCTACACAAAAGGGTCGATAGAAACCTTCGTTTCGAAGTCTAATCCGCTCATTTCTCTCGACCCGATCAGTGTCATAGATTGGATTGCCAATCAAATCGGATTCCGCACGATTTGGTTCGGTTAATGTGTTGAATCATTGGATCAAGGTAGATCCCGATCCAACAAAGTGGTATCAGAGCCTGATTGTGCTCTAGATTCAACATAGAAAATCTAATCTTGCTTTCTAGCTTCTTGAATGTTATAAAGATCACTTGATCGTTGTTTAGCCATGTTCAAATCTTGTGTTTATTGCTTCTGAGTGATCTGATCGGATCAAGTTTCCAGATCTGATAAAAGGCTCAATCATTGGTGCTTTTTGGTGCAAAAAAGTCAAACTGCCCTCTGTCGTACGAATGGCTACTATGATGAACTTCATTCGTACGAATGGCTCCTACCATTCGCACGAATAGATCAAGTCTCCCGCTCATTTGTTCAAGCTTCCAATCGCACGAATAGAAAATTCCATTCGCACGAATAGAAAATTCCAATCGCACGAATAGAAAATTCCATTCGCACGAATAGAAAATTCCAATCGCACGAATAGAAAATTCCATTCGCACGAATAGAAAATTCCAATCGCACGAATAGAACCCATTCGCACAAATCTCTTCTGAATTTTGTTTAAGTGTCGAAAAACTTCGTTTTTTACCATGTCGGACTTAGCCTTTGTTGCCAGTCAGAACAGTAAAATCCAAAACTTGTTATTAATCGATAATGAAGCTGGAAATGCTAACAAGGCTCCAAAACTCATGACAATGGACGAATATCATCACTGGAAAAACAGGTTTGAGATACACATTAATGGAGTTGATACAAACTTATGGATGATGATAGAGAATGGATATCAGAAAGTGTTGAGTGAGGATGGAACTCCTGTTTTGCTTTCCCTTTTAAGCGAACAACAAAGAAAAGATTATGACTTAGAAAAGAAGGCATATGCTATCCTATCTCAGGCCATATCAAGAGAAATATTTCATCAATTCAGGCAGTTTACATCTTCAAAATCTCTGTGGGTTGCCTTAGAACAACGTCACGAAGGAAATGCTTCGTTGAAAGCTATCAATGCTAAGGCCATTAAGAAGGAATTTGATAATTTCATGTATATTGGGAATGAGTCCTTAGATGATCTATTTGAGAGATTCTATCACTTGATGAGTGAATTGCATGCTCATGAGATCAAAACAACGAAAGAAGAAAAGGTTCAATGCATGGCAGATGCGCTACCACCAAAATGGGATTCATTCTTAATGGTTCTCAAACAGAACAATACTCTTGAAACCATTGATATCAATGAATTTCTACAGAAATTGAGAGAACAAGAGGTGATGAATAAGTGGAAGCTAAAGAGAGGCGTACAAGCTCAGGATCCTTCATTGTACTATTCTACATCAACTCAACAAAATGTTCCTTTGCAGACTGCGTTTGTATCAAACATGTCAAATGTTTCAGCCAGCCAGTCTTCAACAGCTCATGCTTCAGTTTCATCAAGCTCGGTTCCAAAGCAGGGAAATACTGCTAGTATTCCTCCACCAAGCCCCATTAAATTGCAAACAGACAACTTCGATAAGGTTACTATCGAAGTGGCCAAGGAACACATGGCACTGTTGTCTACCGTTGTCAATTCATATGACAGTCTTGTTGCTGGACAGGTTGGAAACAGTCATCTGACAGCAGAAGACTATGCTCAGATTGATAAGGATGAAATGGATCGAATTGATATAATGTGGGCTCTTGCAAGTGCAGTCAGAAGAGCGAGAGATTATGTAAAAAGGACAGGAAAACTCTCGAAGGGAACAAAGACACTACTTATGGTTTTGATCTGTCTGCTGTTGTTTGTTTTAACTATGGTGAGAAAGGGCATTTTGCTAGGCAATGTGAAAAGCCTAAACAGACTGGAAACCGCAACCCTTTCAACAACCGTCAAAGCCAACCGAAGCAACAAACTCAAAATACAGAAACAAACCTTGTTCCAGTTACTCTTGCACAAGATAAGGGCACTTCAAGTGGAACAAAAGCTATGGTTGTTCAAACAGATGAGACTGTTGATTGGTCTTTTAAATTTGGAACTAATGGCAGTTCAGGGGATAGAGCTTACATGGCACAGGCTGTAGAAGTCAATGAAGAATCAGATTCTGATGCTGAGAGAGAGATTGCTTCAGAAAGTTCATCAGCTGCAGACGACACATCTTCAAACAGTTTTGGCTTCACAGCTGAGAATGAAGATAAATCATCTGTTGTCTCTTCAAGTCAATCGACAGCTGATGTGGATGATAACAATTCCTCTTCTGAATCTACCTGTAACTGTGCTTTTATGGTAAAAACATCCACAGGCATTCAGGTAAATTCTGACAGTTTTGAAAGTGAGTCTGAATCTCAACCGTGTTTAATTTGTGATGAACTTGAGAAGAAAGTTGAGACACTTAAAAGTCACAACACAGACTTAATTACTGATTTAACTGCTTGTCTTGAAGCAAACCGTGTTTTAAAGGGAAACGAACTTGCCTTCAAAAACAAAATTGATCTTTTAAATAGGCAAGTTCATGAATTAGAAATCTGTGTTATCAAAAAACAAAATGCCATCACTTTTTATTTAAACACGATTGATGAAACAAAGAAAAAGCTGGCGCTTGTCGAATGTGATTATGAAACTTTAAATCAAAAGCTGAAAAGTTATTCAGATTCTTCTTACCTTCTTGATTACATGATTTCACGTCGTCCAGGAAAGAAAAATGCTGGAATGGGGTATAAAAATTGTCCTCCACCGGTGTTGAATACTATGGTAAACACACCGGATGATAACCCAATCATTGACTTTAAGGTCAAAACGCCACTTGTCGTTGATCCAACCGAAAACAAAAGTCCTCAACCAAAGGTTAACGATAATGGTGCTTCGACCTCGAATTCCCAGTGTGTTGATGGAATGGTAGAAGAGTGGGATGAAGACGACGATGAGTGCCCTACTCGTGGTTTGGGACACAAAAGCTCGTCTGCTCCACAGAATGACAGCATTGGTATTTCAAAATCTGCTTCTAAAGATGTTTTTAAAATTAAACAAACCAATTGCCGTCCATCTTATCCCACTACTTCTGATCAGAAGAGTCAAGTAACCAAAGCCTCAATAAAAAAGGTTAATTTTGTTAAAGCTGGAGAGTCTGTTCAATCAAACAAGTCACTCTCTTCAGCTGAACAAAAAGAAGCTAAGGCTGGTGGTTCAAAAACTCACCAAAGTGAAAATCAATACAGATCTCCGAGGTTGGTTGAGCGGAGATACTGTTTTGAGTGCGGTACAAAAGGACACGTTGTTGTCAACTGTCCTTATCTTCAGAAGCCAAGTAAAAGAGTTAACCATTTTCCAGAAAATAAACAAAAGTTTTTAAAGTCAAAATCTAACTCTTTTACCCAACAACAAGTGCATCAAAATAAAGTTAAACAAAAGATGCATGACTTGTTGGTCTCTGTTTCGAGTTCCACACCTGTACAAATCGTTAAGCAATCCACTGTTTACCACAAACAGTCGTTGCACAACCAACATGTGTGGAAAGCAAAATCAGACGATGCTTCTGACGACTGTACTTCAAAGTCAAATGGTTGTTCCAAAAGTCCACAAGGACAGTGGATGGATTGTACTGTTGTAGATGAGTCTGGGAAACCCAACACCGTAAAGGCTTGGGTTCCTAACCTAAACTAATTACTTTCTTTCTTGTGCAGGTTGTCCTTTACAATCCTATTAGCAATAATTGGATTGTTGATAGTGGGGCATCCAGGCACATGACTGGGAACTTAGCTCTCCTTTTCGACGTCAGAAATATCAAAGGGGGCTATGTTTCATTTGCAGGCGATAAAGGTGGTTTTATCTCAGCTCAGGGAACACTGTCGAATGGAGCTGTCAGTTTTGAGAAGGTCAACTTTGTCAAACAGTTGGATAACAACTTACTTTCTGTTTCTCAAATCTGTGATAAGGAGTTCAAGGTTCTTTTTGATGACAAGCATTGTTATATCTTGAAAAAGGAGTTTATGATTCCAGAAGACATGGTGGTTATGTCTGCTCCAAGAGTGAATGACCTTTATATTCTTGACATGTCACAAGCATCATCCTCAGTGTCCACAGCATCATGTTTTGTTTCAAAAGCCACTGAGAAGGATTCTATTTTATGGCACAAAAGAATGGGACATCTTAGTCTCAGAAAAATGAATCATTTGGTGCACAAAAATCTTGTTGAAGGAGTCACTGTGAAAAGTTTTCATCTTCCTGACGTGTGTGTTTCTTGCAAGAAAGGCAAACAAACCAAGAAATCTCATAAACCCAAATCTCAACATTCCATCACTATACCACTAGAGCTCTTACACATGGACTTGTTTGGTCCTATCAACCGGAAGAGCATTGCTGGAGACTTATATTGTTTGGTTGTGACGGATGAGTATTCAAGATATTCTTGGGTGATGTTCTTAAAAGAAAAATCTGAAACTTTTGAATATGTGGAGATTCTGATTACCAAATTGGAGTCTCTGTATAAGTTAAAGGTTAGGAGGATCCGTTCTGACAATGGTACTGAATTTAAAAATCACCTTATGGAAACTTTCTGTCAAAAACTTGGTATTCACCATGAATTCAGTGCGCCATATGTTCCACAAATGAACGGTGTTGCTGAGAGAAAGAATCGGACCTTGATAGAAGCGGCAAGGACTATGCTCACTGACTCACACTTACCCGTGCAGTTCTGGAATGAAGCTATTGCTAATGCGTGTTACACGCTCAACCGGGTTCTAGTTGTCAAGCGTCACGATAAAACTTGCTTTGAATTGTTGCATCGAAGGAAACCGAACTTACAGTATCTTGAACCGTTCGGCGCTCCATGTACCATGTTGAAAAAGGATGCTCATGGCAAGTTTAACGAGAAAGTAGAGGAAGGTTACTTCTTAGGGTACAGCACTCCCAATAAAAGAGTTTACAACAAAGCTTCTGGGAATGTAGAAGAATGGTACCATGTTGATGTTCAAAAGTATACCTCTCCTGCTGCTGGAAAAGGTCTTCCTTGGATGTTTGATTATGAAGAACTTTTTGCCTCGTTTAATCTTCCTTCAAAATGTTCAGATGAGGAGGTTGCTGTTCAAATGATGTATGATGCTCAAAACGCACCTGATGAACATGTGCAACCTACTTCCTCATCATCTGACATTCCTGAGTCCTCAAATAACACACAAGTCACACAGGATGATGACTCTTCTTCTTCTTCAGAGTATGAGGGTTCTCGACAAGAAATAGACCAGGAAATTGAAGATACTTCCCATGATGTTGTATAATTGAGTGATGATGTTTCACATTCTGTGGCAATTGAACAGAGTATCACAAACCTTGATCAAACTGTTGAGGTTCCTGCTCATCCTGTGGGTAGGATTGATAGAATTCATCCTCAACAGAACATTATTGGTGATCCCACATCTGGTGTTAAAACTAGGGGTCAGATCAACTCTGGAGTCTACTCAGAAATCATGGAATCTGGTGTAGTCAACGATTGTGCGCATTCATGTTTCGTCTCGCAAATAGAACCACGGTCTATAACAGATGCTTTAAAAGAAGAATCTTGGGTAAATGCAATGCAGGAAGAACTACTCCAATTTCAGAAGCTCGGAGTTTGGAAGTTAGTTGATTTACCAAAAGGAGCTAAGAAAATTGGTACTCGATGGGTTCTTCGTTTCAAAAGGGATGATCAAGGAATAGTCATAAGAAATAAGGCTCGTTTGGTCGTTCAGGGATTTAGGCAAATTGAAGGTATAGATTACAATGAAGTGTTTGCACCGGTTGCTCGTCTGGAAGCAATTCGAATTTTTCTTGCTTATGCATCCTACAAAAGGTTCAAAGTCTATCAAATGGATGTAAAGAGTGCATTCCTTCATGGAGAAATCAGTGAAGTCGTATACGTCAGTCAACCTCCCGGGTTTGAAGATCCTATGCATCGTGACCGTGTCTACAAATTGGACAAGGCACTGTACGGATTGCACCAAGCTCCGCGAGCGTGGTACGAGACACTTTCCACTCATCTTCTGAACAATGGATTTAGAAGAGGTGTCATCGACTGCACGTTGTTTATTCGAGAAAAGGGTGGAGAACTTTTAATGGTACAGGTATACGTGGATGACATTATTTTCGGATCGACGAATGATGTTCTGTGCAAAGAATTTGAAAGAGTTATGCAGGACAAGTTCGAGATGAGTTCCATGGGAGAGATGAAGTTCTTTCTAGGGCTACAAGTAGATCAATCTGAGACAGGGATTTTCCTTCATCAAACAAATTATGTTGGAGACATACTGAGCCGATTCTGTATGACTGATGCCAAACCTGCTGGTACTCCATTGGCGATCAATCACGGGATTTCGCCTGATGACAAGGGGGAGTATATTGATGCTACTCTCTATCGAGCCATGATCGGATCTCTCATGTATCTCACAGCATCTCGACCAGACATCATGTTCGCCACGTGTCTCTGTGCCCGATATCAGTCAAAACCAAAAGTCTCCCACTTAATTAATGTCAAAAGGATTTTTCGTTATCTGAAGGGTACTCCTGATCTTGGATTATGGTACTCTAATGATGATAACTTTGAGCTTACTGCATATAGTGATTCTGATTATGGTGGTTGCAAAACAGACTTCAAGTCTACATCTGCAGGGTGTCAGTTCTTTGGAAACCGTCTTGTGACATGGCAATGCAAAAAGCAGACTTCAGTGGCTACATCTACATGTGAAGCTGAATACATCGCTGCTGCCAGTTGCTGTTCACAGATTATCTGGATTCAACAGCAACTTCGGGACTACGGTTTGCAATTCTTTAACACTCCTATTTATGTAGATAATTCTGCTGCCATAGCTATCACTAAGAATCCGGTTCAGCATTCAAAAACCAAACACATCGGCATAAAATATCACTTCATTCGTGATTGTTTTGAAAAGAAACTTATTAATATGGTTCAAATTAACACTGATTTCCAAAAGGCCGACCTCTATACAAAAGCCTTTGACAAACCAAGATTTTTATTCTTGTTAGAAGTAAACGGCATGAAAAAGAAGGATGACGTTGTTCCGGACCAAGAGTCGAGTCAATAATCATTTTTATCAATTGCGTTCCTGTATATATTTTCTTTCTTGCGTTTATTAAAAATCTCAAAAACTCAAAAAGATTTTTCATTTTAAGATTTTAGGGGGAGAAAATGTCAGTAAGAAAATGATCTCTCGCTGAGAAAAATGATAGTACACAGACGCTAGTTATCTGAAACTCCAAAAAGATTTCTATATTGTGTACAGTTTGTTATTAAAAAAAAAAAAAAAAAAAAAAAAAAGATTTCCCATTTTTGTACAGTCTAAAACCCAAAAACATCTGAAAAACTCAAAAATGAGAAATCGTATCCAACCTTTGGGAAGTGATGGCACACTAACCATATGTATGAAGCACATTGCATTTAAATGTCATAGTGAATAGTCACACTAAGTCGACATGTGATGCATTGATAGACTTATCTTACTGAATCTCGACCATTGATGATCAATCTATACCATATTAGATATTATCTTGTGAGTCACATAATGGTGAAAGGATTGACGAAAATCAACAATAGAAACTGAAGGTGTTTCTCATTCTGTGCACACCAGTTATCATCGGTTTAATGAGATATCAGAAAGTAGTTATAAAATTAAAAATTAGATTCCGAAGTCGTATACGTGCCATATTGCCTTGTAAATACCTGGCTGAAGCCGTCCATGAGCTGATAGCTGTCACTGTGAATACTAAAAAAAAAAAAAAAAAAAAAAAAATTTGGTGTAATAAAGAAGTAACAGGGAATAACTGAGATCTCATGAACTTATAATGGCTGGTTAAGTAAGTTGTGCTGATTTGAAACATTAACATGTTTTGAAAAGTAATTCAAGTCAATTCTTAACTAGTGTGGGACACACAGATAATGGACTTAATCCTTCAAGATCATCTTGTAAGTGTTGAGAAAAGATCTGCATAAGTTTAAGATGGACAAACATATCAATGATCGCATTTTGACTAAGTGTACTTAAAGCTCAGATAATTTGCAATGTTGCTGATTGCTATGAGTTTAGTACTGATCCTATGTTCGGATCTTTCTCACAAAAAGATGTGTAAATACCATTGTATAGTTGTATCTACAAAATTCAAAATGTCTCAGATCATTAGTCACTAAGTCTGTATGATTTCTCATAAGGATCATTCTTACTAAGACATGCGTGTATATATCTTGTTGATATTATTTTCAGCATTACATATTCAAAAATCCAAAAAGATTTTACTTTTCCTGAATTTTAGATTATCTGATAAGACTCGAACGACTGTCTGAAAATCAAAATTTGAAAACCGCTTGACTTCCTGATTGATCAAATCGTTCCTTTACTTCATAAACTATTCCAAAACTTCATAATTGATCCCTCACTTCATAATTAAATGTAAATTACTTCATAATCAAATTGTTGTCAAGACCGATGTGGTCGGATACCCCATTTAACTTGAAAAGTTTAATTTGCATAAGGGGATTGTCCCATTCGTACGAATGGATGAGCAAAATGGCTCACTCGTACGAATGGATGAGGAGAATAGCTCATTCACACGAATGGACTGACCAGAATGGTCCACTCGTACGAATGAGTGACAGAATGAATCCAGTCTAGCTCATTCACACGAATGGACTGACCAGAATGGTCCACTCGTACGAATGAGTGACAGAATGAATCCAGTCTAGCTCATTCGCACGAATGGACTGACCAGAATGGTCCATTCGTACGAATGAACAAGGCCATCCTATAAAAAGGCCATTCATTCGCATTCTCAGTCTCATTCGCACAAAACAGAAATCGCATTCGCACTTCTGTTTCATCCAATTCTGATTTTGAACAAAACTCCGTCCAATCACCGATCTAACGCTTGATTTTTGTTTACAGGTATACCTTCAAGAGATTAATCGTTTGTATACTCGATTCCTGAATGACTCGACTAGATTTAGGGTTCAAAACCGAAAACCAAACCTAAAAACGTAAAAAGTGACTTAATAAACCAATTAAAATGCTAAATATTGGTTGAAAATCATAGTCGAGTGTGTTGGTGTCTTTTTCGGCAAATATTTTCAAGTCTTGATCGAATTTTTGGACAAGTTGGATCGCAACCCGTCTGTCATACGAATGGACACACTCTTCATGTTCATTCGTACGAATGAAAGCTCATTCACACGAATGAGAACTCATTCACACGAATGAGAACTCATTCACACGAATGAAAACTCATTCACACGAATGAATACTCATTCATATAAATGAAACTCATTCGCACGAATGAATAGGCAGAATGATCCATTCGCACGAATGAACCAACTCTTAGGGTTCATTCGTACAAAGGGAAAATGGTCCAAAAGTTCATATTTCCAAAATCTTGCATGTACTGATCTGATGTGCTTCATGTTTTTGTGTTTGCAGACTGATCGTTATGGCGCACAGAGCTCCAGTTGTTCTTAAGGCTTCAATAAAAAGCAACATATGTGCGTACATGATTCCTACATCAAGGAATGCACGTCCGTTTGTCGGGATGATCGAGTTTTTATCAAGATCAAGGATTGCTCATGCTATATCCCATCACCGGACTCCATATACGTCGCATCAAAGGGAGTTCTGGGCCTCTGCCGAGATTGACTGCGAGGTATCTCCACCGGTCTTACGAGGGAAGATCGCAGGTCAAGATGTGGTTGTATCGGCAGCTCATATTCGCCGATTGTGTCAATTCGGTGATCATCCTGAAGATCCAATGACACTGGATAAATATCTGGTCTGCGGATGCTTCATGAGAATAAAGTACGACGGGAATGTTGCCGAAGGAGTTTTAAATAAAGCGAACCTCTGTCCGCAGTACAAGTATCTAGGACATGTTCTTCTACATTGCCTCGGTTCCCGTCGTGGCGAATTTGATGATATGCGCGAAACAATTCAGAGCGCATTCGTTGCATTGGTGTTGAACATTCCGTTCAACTTTTCCGAGATGGTGTTCACACATCTTAAGGAAAACATCTATCTAAAAGGGGACAATGCGTATCTTATGTACCCCAGATTCTTACAGATGATAATAGATGACCAACTTCCTCTTCTGCCAAGGTCAGACATCGACATGATCAAGCTAGAACACATGACGGATGTCACTCTCAACAGGGTACAGACCTACAGGGGAAGACCAACAAAGCCACCTCACAAAAGACTTATTGGACATCTGGCAAATCCAGATTATGTGGCACCAACAAACAGAAAATGGCGTCATGATAACAGTGATTCTGACAGGGAGGATATTGTTGTACCTCCGGCTGACGACCAAGATGATGACGACCAAGATGGTCAGGGAGATGGTGGCAATGCTCCTAATGTTCCATCTACCGCTGCCACCACCCACACTGTTGCTGCTATAGATTCTTCCCTTCCAACTAACCCAGAAGACGTTAACCTGGACACCGTCTTGTTTACTGATTCTGAGGACACTGAAGACGAATTTGTAATCAGTCAACAAGGGGCAAGATTGGTCGCAACAAAACGAAAAAGGGGAGCAGATCAAGGAAGCTCAAGGGTTGATGATGACGTCAGGGATGCTGATTTTGTCCCTGACTGTCCACAAGTATCTGCTGCTCCTTCTTCCCAATCTACCCCAGTCAAGAAAGGAAGAGGAAAGAGAATGGCCAAACGCCAAAAGTTTAAACTTGTTAGAAGGACGGAGAGCACCTCTGCTACTACAGCAACTGCCACCAGGTCTGAGGCTCCAATGTCAACATCTATGCCTCAGACACAAACTGTGCCTCCTCCCATCTACACGACTGCTCCTACATCACAGCCATCAACTATTCGAGCTGAATCTTCAATGTCACTGCCGACTGTTTCTCTACACGACCAGATCAGTACTTTAAACAGTTTGGTACTTCGTTTACTGGCTCAGAATGAAGAGCAATCAAAGCGTATTGACCAACAGGGCTCGCAGATCAGTCAGTTGACTCTGCAAAATACTGAACAAGCCCAAGCCATCACAAGTCTTTCCACTAGGTGTAATGATCAACAAGCTCTTCTTCTCACTGCTACAAACCAGAATCAACAGTTGTCTAAAACTGTTGATGCACATGCTCAGAGGATACAAAGGCTTGAGGAGGATAATAAGAGACTGTTGGAAGACTTAGAAAGCAGAAGAGACCCGACACCCAGAATTGAGGGTGCTCGCGACGATGGTGACGATGATGATGATGATGATGACGATGATGATGATGATGACGATGATGATGATGATAGTGATGATGATGATGATGATAATAATGACAAAGATAAGGATGATGGTGCCAATGCTGGTGCTGCATCAAGTGCTTCAAAGACAGCTGAAGCAGAGGCACGCACAAAGCAAAAATCAGACAAGTCAGAAGGCCCATCATCAGATACACAAAAGGGCACTGAAGGTTGATAGTTTTTGTTTTAAATGTTTTAAGTTGTCTTATTGTAAATATTAGATTATTATGTAAATAATTTCACTTTTATTTTAATTAAATCAATGAAATTTCAAATTCTCACATGTTTATTCTTTGTTTGTTTATGAAAATAGTTTTGGATGTGATGCCTCTCAAGCAACAACCTTCAAAGTTAACTTATGTGCTTGACATGCAAGGGATCATCCAACATTCCGTTATTTATGACAAAGAGGAAGGGGAAATCGTACACTGCTTGTCAAAAGAACAGATTGCCGAGCTATTTCAAATGAATCCCGACGAAGTCATTACTGAAGAGGCATTTGTTCCAACAACTGATTATCCATCTTCTGACGAACTAGAAGACGTTGATGAGGTTGAAGTCGAAGACATCACTGATCAAGAATATCCAAAGTACACATCAGTAGATGGTGATGATCTTCCCTCCTTCGTGGACTTATTCACTCAGCAGTCCGACGAGGAGGTCAACCGCATTATCGACAACAAACAGGATGAAGCCGGTCCCTCCACTATTGACATTGACGAGCTGAATGAACGTAAAAGTCAGTGGATGGAATACATGGCCGAATTAAAGAAGAACTCAAAGCCCTCTCCTCCAACCAAGTACACTAAAGTTTATCGACTCAAAGGACACAAGTCTGATGGTCGTATAATCTGTTGGGCATACTTCAACGACTTAAGCTGCTATGCTATAAAAAGAGAGAAGGGCATACAATATTTCAGGTACCCTCATGATTTCAAGACGCTGCCCGCATTTGAAGTAAATCAATTGGCGCGTCTAAAGCTTCTATACAGCGAATCTTCCGGTCTATCCGAATGGTTTGAACGTCAATTACAATACGAATACCGGAAGAAGTGGGTGAACTTCAAGCCACAAATGCCTACACGTTACATTCATAAGGAAAAGGTTCATCCAGTCACCAAGAAGCCCCTAATTGTCTTAAAGTGGAAGCCTCGAACGATCATGAAGAAGATTCCTTTAAGGAAAATGATCCAGGACTTCTCAGATCAGTTCAAATGGTGGTACTATGATGGGCGTACTGGTGAAGCTGTTATAGTGCTTTGTAAAGAAGGGTCATGGGAGACCATCAGGGTCTTTGATCCCTTGTGGCTGACCAACTTGTCTGAACAAGATGTTACATCTTTATACAAGTGTCAGCCGTTTTTTTGAAGTTGCAGATATAGACCAGGCGTTGCAGTATGTGAAAGTGATACGTATATGCTTTGCTTTTGACATACACGCCGGGGTCAACTGGAAAACTCGTACAAAAGAGATGTTGAAGACCAACTAATGTTAGTTAGGTCATTTTGAAGGGATCTAGGTCCAAGGGGGAGTATGTAGATGCATAATATGTCCCTAATCCCTTGTAATATGTATTTCATCTATGTTTAATGTAATTATTTGATGTATTAATGAAATTACATGTTTATCCTTAATGTTTACTCATATATAACGACTGTGTATTAAATGATCTGATAAATATCGATAACGTTGATCAATCGTGCTATTGAAAGGCCCATTCACACGAATGGATCATGAGAATGATCCATTCGCGCGAATAGATCATGAGAATGATTCATTCGCTAGAATAAGTCATGAGAATGATTCATTCGTACGAATGAACCATCTAATGATTCATTCTTATGAATGAACCATTCTACTGATTCATTCGCACGAATGAGTCCATTCACATGGCTCATTCGTACGAATGGCCTCTGCACTATATATATAACTTTCACTTCATGAGCACAAATAGACAACACATATACACATAGAGAGACTGACCAGAGCAGAACCAACAGAACACAAACTCTTTTCACCTGTATTGTCGAATCTCTGTCCGTTTAGAGTTTCCAGGTCTTGTATCCAACTTCTCTACACAAAAGGGTCGATAGAAACCTTCGTTTCGAAGTCTAATCCGCTCATTTCTCTCGACCCGATCAGTGTCATAGATTGGATTGCCAATCAAATCGGATTCCGCACGATTTGGTTCGGTTAATGTGTTGAATCATTGGATCAAGGTAGATCCCGATCCAACAGTAATCAAGTTTCACGTATAATGTAAATAATCATGTACCAAGTTTCATGTATAACTTGAATAATCAAGTTGCGTGTATAATGTAAACAATTTAGTCTCAGGTATATTATGGACGTTCATATATAAATAATTGTACCACGTGAGTAACGTAAACTACCGAATCTTGTCGGTGATCGAGTGCTGTGGATAAGCATGTTGTATAATGTAGGTAGTTGGGTTTCAAGTTTCCAACTTTGTTGATGGAAGGTTGGCGCCTGTGCGAAAGGATTCATCTCCTTGAGGTGACTAGTAAGTTCATACATTCCCGAAGGCGTAAAGTAATGGGAAAGTTTTGCGGTAAACAGAATAATGTGTACGTGACTATCTAATTTGTGCTTTTTGTTTGTAAATAAACAAATAATTGAAATTTTTCTCTTGTTTGTAAATTTTATAAATAAGTGGAAGTAATAATTTGAGCGAATGGATAATTGGATAAATAAGAACATTTTAATTCAGTTATTATAACGAAAATGTTTCAAAAGATAATAATAATTAAGCCAAGGTTTAAATTAGTTTAATGGGATAAATAGTCAATATAAAACAATTAATCAAGTTATTATTAAAAGGATAAAATATTTGTTAATATGTTTATAAAACAATTTGTACAAGGCGGGTATTAAGTTTCCTTACGAGGCAAAGGGGTTTGTAAATAGTTTATACTCTAGATAAAATCTATAAACCAAGGGTTTGGTAAAGATTTTGTTTTGTACAAAATAACTATATTAGTTAAATCGAGAAATAACAGAATAATTAGTTTACAAGGAAGGTTTAGATGTCAACCACCAAGGCTAGCCAATAATAATATTTATATTTGGGTGCAGGATATGGATTTTAAATTAAAACTTTTTAGAAAACGAGAAATAGAGTATCCGGCTAACATTTCAGATGGTTTTTCACCAGGAAGCAGATGGGCACCAAGACGAGCATCGATGTGGTTATTTGTATTGCAAACCAAGATTTAGCCCTAGTTATGTCCATATGTGCATCAAGTATTCTCTGATCTCCATTCCTTGCTTCAGAAACTCTGTGGCCCTTGCATATAGGTGAGCAGTATCAGCTGGAATTCCTATTACACTAGTAAGTCCCATGACTTGTCTTGCTCTTGGTTCTGGAGGGTTTAGGTTAGGTGCTGGATAAGGGTATCTCGGAGGAGATGATTCAGCTGCTTGGAGTCTCAAGCCTGCTCCTAAGCCAATCTGCTCTGCGGTCAAACATGAATCTGGCAGCTAGTCGTGCCGGTGATCGGTTGTCTGGTGAAGGGGACACAAAGTCTTCCTCTTGTGTTGACTCTGCTTCGGGGTGGTTCTCAGGGGAGTGAGGAGGGTAAGAGGCCATGTCTAGCACGAAAAGGTCGTAAGTGTAATGATAAGCGTTAAAGGTGTTTATGAGTTTAGAATTTGACTAATCATAACACCGAGTTCTTATAACAATATATCGGGGGTAACACTTGACTTATAAGTAGTGTACCCATGAAAAGGATTCCCAGGAAAGAGAAGTGGGTCACAAGGGATACGCACTGGAGTACTCAGTCTTTCCTTAGTCGGAACCTTTCATGGACTTACACCCACTCTTCCAGCCATCATGTACCATTAACATTATTATTTGAACTCATGGTTATGGTGAGAATCGTTAGGGATTTTGTCTTGTGGCTCAAGGGTGTGTTTCATCTATTCAAACAGCTTCGTTTCCTTGGATGGTGGGGTCTAAGGGAGTAAATCTCTTCCAAGATATGATAAGGATGATAAGATTTTCAAGGCATAAGGATGGAAGGTATAGGAACTTAAATAAGTTTAAGTGTAAGAATCAAATAGGGAGGTTTAGGTATGTGTACCAAATTGTAGTAAACAACGAATGATATTTAGATTGCATTCATCTGGCACACAACCAAATGGATGTTGTGACAAATCAAAGTGATTCAGGTTCGTATACTTTCAAGAAGACATGCTTTAGCCTATAAGTGGACACTCTCTTCGGGGATTCCCAGGAAAGCATACGGTTCCTTCAGTTGATTTGGATTTATATGAAATGATTTCCTAGACAGAAGACCCAAAGTACAGGCAATCACCCTTCCGGATTGCACGTGTTCTCTACTAATTTTCAGAACCCAAAACATTGACGGGATTTTAAAATTTTAATCGTCATTAGGTATGAAAGTGAATAAAGTCTTTAGATATGAATAAGTGTATGGTAAAGCTTAGGATAGCATTTAGTGATATCAAATAGGCATTGTGCAGACAATCTCAAATAGTGTAGCAAATAAGGTATCACAGGAGTAGTAGTTTTTTTGTAAACATGTAGGTTATCAAGTAACATAGCACCTAAGATAATCATGCAATGTAATACACTAGATAATATGTAGGATAATTACATCAAGGTATCCTAAGGTTATAGACTATAGATTAAGAATATGTTTCAAGTAATCCATGTAGTTTCAAATAGTTTCATGTAGTCTCTTGAATGCTGCAGTTCATGTATTTGCACTACGTAGATAAAAATAGGTAGACATAGATAGGTAAGTGGATGTATGTATATGTATAATGAGTATAGAGTGGAGTTCCTAGTAAAAGACACGAGTCAAACTCATGTTTGGGACTCCTAGGTTATAGTCTAGGTCATGTGTGTCTAATAACCTAATTCCCTATAACCATGCCACACCCCGGCCGGCGGCGGATTATACGTCGGGGCTGACGCGGTTGTTCATAAGCACATGATCATCTATTTAATAAGTGACAATATTATTTCATCATAATTAAAGCAGCCGTTACAATTAGAAATGGAGAACAAAGAGTTCAAACATAACACAAGTTAAATTCAATCTTTAATAAAGCTAGGTCCATAGTCCTATGTGATCACGTAGTGTCCTCAAACTGGTGCACCTGAAACATGTGAGTAAATGTCAACTACAAGTAGTTGGTGAGTAACATAGGTTTTGACACCAAACAAAAGTTAAGTATAGGTTTACAATTCAATATGTTCAAAGCATGTCTAAAGCATAAATGTGAAAACACACAAGGTTCCAAGCGTACAATCAAGCCGTGTAAATGGAAAACTAGTTACGCAATCCCACTGATTGCCATTTTGAAAAAGCAGTAAGATGTATACACAAAAACCCGCCAAGGTTATGTGTTATGTATGAATCGGATTCCCCTATAAATGATCATGTTATGTACTACCTTAGGCTTGGGTAGCAGGTTAACGATTGCACTGACATGAACACATGTAATGGCCACCGAGTAGTTTAAGACATAAAGCATAAAGACCATAGCATAAGAACAAAGGTATTGAATTGTGTAAGTAAAGCATTTGTAAACATGTTTCACCCCAAAAGTAAAAAGAGTAAAAAGGGGCTATGTAAACTCACCTGAATCAAGGCTAGAAATGGTACGAGTAGTGGATAGCACCACACAAGAATGCAAGTAGAAAACACGAGAGTTTGTCTGTGAACTGTCTACGTATGCCCTAGAATTATAAGCATAATAGTTAGGGACACATGAGATTTTTGTGACGACGACACGGAAGATTTGAATGTCCTAGAACATAATTAGGAACAACGAGTAGACGAACTTGTCCATGGGAATAAGGATTTCTTAATATAATAATTAAGATAAATATGTTACGTGTCAAACGTCTCTAATTACGAATAATATTAAGTAAATATATAAATTCGTACGTTTGTGCTATTTAAAATGATTAGGAAAATAATATAGTTTAATATATTATTTTTAGGTTCGCATGATTAATAACTAATCATTTATGTGGCAAAATAATAAATATATTATCTTTATTCGAGGGTAAAAACCGAAGGTAAATAATATAAATAATTACATTATTTATAAGTTTGAAATGTTACACGAGTTTTATAAACGAGGCGAAATAATATATATAAATATATTATTTTATAATAGGAGTCTCGATTGAAAATAATATAAATATATTATTTTATAAGTGGTAAATAATATTAAAATGAGTTATAAAACCAAACCCGAGCCTACGGGTGGTTTCCCGGGCTAAAACACATTAATATGATATTAAAGTAATAGGGGGATGGATTTTATATTAAAAATATTGATTGAAAAAGGTTTAAAATTTAAAACAGTGTGGAGAGACTCGAACCCGGGTCTCTCCCACACAAGCACACACAACTAACCACTCCACCCGCTAGGGCTATCGCAAACAAACCCGATTCCGAAATGTTTTATCAAATAAGCACACTGTGCTCTTCCCCCCTATCGAATCCGAGATCAAATTCACTCCCAAAACCCCTCGATTCGATTTTGAAATGCAACAAAAGGGTAGGGTTTTGTAAATCGGATGTCTGCGAACTTGTGTGTGTGTTTAATTGCAAAACCAACGTGTTTAAGATCGCTAAATTTCCAGATTCAGAAGCCGAGCCCTAGGTTTGAACTCAAAATCAAATTGATGAATTTCGATATTGGGATCTGTTGAAATCATGGGGCTTTTAAAGAGTAATGGATTTCGAATCTGTTCATATAAATTAATTGAATTTAAAACGTGTCTAGGTCAGTGTTCAATTAAACCCGACAGTGTATGAACCCTAGCATTAGTTCTTGGTCAGTTTGATGTTATGGTTTTGAATTAGCAAAGGGCTTTTGATCAGAGAGGGTTTGCGAAACTAGTCATGTAGTTTAATTAGATTGAAATAGAGTATAGGGTTGAATTCGACTAAACCGATCTCAGATGAACCCTAGATTCTGAATCTTGATCGAACCGATGATATACGCCTAAAATGATAAGGGGCTTTTGATCTAGACACTTAAACGAAACTACTGATGTAAATAATTACCAGAATGTGAATGAAATTGGGGGTGTCCGACTAGAACAGCAGCCGACTGTGACCGGCTTGGTTCCCAATGATTCCAACTATTTTTTCGGTCAGATTAACGCGTGCAACAGCTTCAGAGTGATTCGTTGGTCGAGTACAGTGTGATCAATTGTGGAATTAACATCGGACTTAAACTAATTTGATGGCCTTATGAAAATGGTCGACGGTTTTGGGTTAATTACCCCTTATTGATTTTAATTCGTAGTAATATCGATGATTAAGGATTCAATGATGGACGTTAATGATACCAACGTGTGTAACCGTTTCAATTTCAAACAGAATCGGCTAGAATTTGTGAATTGGATTCAAGAACAAGTGTTTGACTTTCAAAGTTCAACCCAAATCAAGAGTTGGTTAATTATGGTTTCAGTCCCTGGGATTTCTGAGTTAGGGTTTTGAAAAGTGCAGGAATAGTCCCTATGGTTTGAATTTAGTTAACTAAGTTAGAAACTTGTTAGTTTGACTAGTAAAAGTCAACAGGAAACAATTATAAGTTAATTACAGGTTTAGTCCCTCGAGTTTGAGGTTAGTAAACTAAGTTAAGATTTAACTGGATTTAGTTAACGGAGTTAACCTTAAAGTCCGGGTTGTCACATTACAAATCTGGCTATGTCCATATTATGAAAAGACGAATGTTTATTCAAAAGATTTCCTTATGTTCTTTTGTGTATGGGTGACGGTTACCTTTGTGGTAAACAGACGACCAGACGACTATCTATGCAGACGGTATGTTCCCGAGCTACGACTCGGTATGATGCGAGCTATGACTTGACAAATGTTTACGGCTACTTCGGTAGACGGTAGGTGCCTTTCGATGCACGATTGCATAATAGTCGAATGGGAAACGGCTACTTAGGTAGACGGTTATCCAACTACTTCGTGTAGACGATTAATGTTTATGGTTGCACCAGTGTGCGGTAAGATTGCCTCCACTTGGTGCAGATGGTAAGTGATATTACGACTACTTCGGTAGACAATGCAACATACGGCTACTATGCAGACGGTATGTTTATGTCTACTACGATAGACAATTAAGGCTACTTTGTGTAGACGGTAGGAGCTTTCGATGCACGACTGCATATTTAGTAGGTATGAATACAGTTGTCTTTGTGACACCGATATGATATGAGAAGGATTTCCCCATGTGTGTTAAGCTATTATGCTTGATATATGTGTTTATGAATTACGACTCAATATGATGAATAACCCTGAGCTACGACTCGGTATGATGTATGACCGGAAGCTACGACTTCATATGATGTATGTTTAAAAGCTATACCTCCGTATGATGTAAATGCCTGATTGCTTAAAACTAAAACTCAACAGCGTTAGCTGACTTTTTAGTATACACTTCAGGTAAATGATGATTGATAGAAGGATTTGCTTTGGATGCAACTGTACCGGGACTGAAGGCTATCTGACCCGACTGACATCTCGTTTATGTTTAATGAAAGACTATGTTTAACTGATGTTTTATGACTTATGTATTATGACAATGTTTCCACTGCCAATGAATGACTTTCAGTTATTAAACTATGTTATGAATGAGTAATCCAACGCGTGAGGTCTCCCAGGAACGGGGCTTTACATAAATAGTCGTTGGGATAGGTGAGGTATAATGACGACTTGTCGTCAATGAAAACATTTCATTTCTCATTATAAAAAAATATAAATAAAGTTAATAACCAATTTGCCGACGACATGTCGTCGGGAAAATCCTATATTTTATTTTTTCCCAGAATAATAATAAATAAATAATTAAACTTAATTACCACCTTTTGCCGACGACATGTCGTCGAGAAAGGACAATTTTTTTTGAAAATTTTCTTTTAGTTTTTTTAAATTTTCTACATTTTGTCACAAAAATTATAACAAAATATTTGTTATCATAAAACTAGAAATTTGATACCGAATCATAACAAACCGCAAAATGTAATTACAAATCATCACAAATAACGTGTTCTAAAAATAAATCGTTGCATTATTACAAACGTTAAGTTATTTTTCATAACAAACTGTTCAACTATCTTCATCTTCATCACCCAACGACCCGCTTTGGTTGGAATTGCTAGCATCCATCTCGTTCTGTATCTGTCTCACCGTTTCATTTAATTGGCAGATTTATTCTTGCATTTCGTTTAATTGGGAGTTGGACAGACACGAGACATCGGTGGGTAGATTTCTCACTTTTCTCCTAACCCCCGGCTCCAACAACGTCTCTCACCAACGACACGTCGTAGAACCACTTGCCCTTCACCCGATTCCAGTTGCATTCGGGTCAACTAATCTTGAATTCTAATCTGTATAAACAATACAATAAACATATATTATTTTTTTAATAAAATCCAGTAGTATAACTGCTGTAAAAAGGATAACCAACTTGTCCAACAATACGCAATAAACAAAATAATTTTCCGAATTACAATAAACATACAATAATAGCAACAAAATGCAATAATATCCATCTTTTAATGGATTTGGGTCAAACAGGTCAAAATGACCCGAACAAAAGTTTGATATTCTAGTCTATTAAAATGGGTACGGGTCATTTTGACCTATTTAGATAAAAATGTATGCAATATACTCTAAATGACCTATGTACATGCAATTTACTTTGAATCGCAATATAATAACAAAATATATACTAACCCAATTTTGCCGCGCACTATCGTTGACCGATGTTCGCTTAGAAGTTAGAAGTGTGCATATCTCTCCAACCCGCAATAAGACTCATGTTTTCGCTTTCTTGCACCTATAAACAACAAAAATATTATTACTAATATTTGAATGAATTTTGAATACATCTCTGGATAATAGCAACAATTTTTCTTACCTTCTCGTATCGCCTTTGAGCATATGACTTGCTCCCGCTAGAATTTGAATAAGGATGTTCTCCTCTATTATCTGAATTTTGGCGGGAGCAGGTCTTATATACGGGATCTTGGAACAACAGATCAATAAGTATGGCCTAATCTTCTGGAGTAAGTGTCAGGTGAGAATTTTTTTTTTGCTTCTTTAACATTATCATAACCACCAACTCTATTAAAATGTTTTTTTAAAGTGGTTTTTCGGTCACGATATCTCCGGGCACAATCCTCACTAATGCCCACTCTTATTCCATTCCACTGCTGTTTGGCTTTCAATATCAAAGTAACTCTGCAAAAACAATTAATTAGAAAATATCTAATAGTTATGAAACTAAAATACAAATAAAACATTACATTTTTGTAAGGCCCAAAACTCGGGAGGCCTCACTCTTTGGATTTAATCATTCACAAACAGTTCTTAAACTTGAATATCAAATAACGCAGCGGAATCATTCATTTCATACATAATTAAAACTTTGTTCAACATTCATAAACGACAAACATTGTCTTAACCATAATCATTTTCAATAACATAAACGCAAACGGATGCCAGACTCGTAGATCGACCGAGTAACTCTTCATCGCTTGCCGAGCATCACCGTCCATCCATACATGTCCTTAACCTGAATGTGCATACTAAAAGTCAGCTATGCTGGTGAGTTCTAGCTTTACATAAAACTTTAACATAACATTTGCCAAAAAACATAACATTCATTTATTTAACAAAAGAGTACGTAAAGCATGCAATAACATAACATCAAACATAAGTCAACAATAAACCGAATCTGCGCCTTCTCGTAACCGTCAATTTCATACATCGCTTTCTAGCGGAGAAACCCCGAGGCACGCCACCACTAGGCCATTCAACACTGTACATTACTTGTAGGCGGAGAAACCTAGGGCCCGACACCTCAAAGCCATTCGACACCAGAACCTTAGATACGGCACCACAAGGATAACATGTACCTTCACCTTAAGAACTGTTCCCTCCGGGGAATAGTACCTTCAATAGGGATCCCGGTAATCCCATGGTGACCGGACTGGTGTGTGACCCGGTAATTCAGAATTCTCCGAATTACCGATGCATGATATGAATTGATCGAACTTTGATATGCAACAAATGAACTTAATTACTCTAAATTAAGTATGATATGCACAAGTTGTACATGATTAAAAATTAATAAGCTTTATTTTTGATTTATTTATTATAACCAAGTATAAATATGTATATACATATATAGTGGGAAAAAATATGTAATTGCAAAGATTGGAACTTTGAATTTAATATTCATTGAAATAATAATTGGTGTGTCATATTGTGTTGGACAATTACGTGTTTTAAATGTAATAAAATAAAATAAGGCCGGAAAATCATGGATGTTATAGTATCCCCAAGTTGATGGAATTTTGTCCCGAAATTCCACCGGTGGAGGCTACTAAATCAGGAAAGAGATGTGGGTTTGGATTTTTCAACGGGCTTTGACTGTAGGTTTGAGGAGTACAATCGATATCAAGATTTAGGTCTGATAGTCAAAGTCAGATCTGGTCATTGTGTCAGGCATGAATGATGATAGTGGATTTAGTTTTAGGAGAAAATTGTCGAAGAATATTTTGGACTCCAAAGATGGAATGCAACACTTGAAATGGGAACGAATAGAATTTTGTTGATCAAAACTCGTTTAGGACGTAGTCTAATATGTTCAAGGAGTATAATTAGATAAGAGATTTCACAAACATTGGTCAAGGTCAAAATAACATAAAACTTCACGTGACACGAACAACGCTACTTCTGAGAATGTGACAGGAACACTTATATATAAGAAGTACCAGCGGCGTATCCACCATGCCCTTATCATATCATCTCAGTTTCGTTACTATATATCACGATAGGTTTTATGTCATAACGCACGACATAATTCACTATGTTTTTTTCCATGCGCTGACTTTTATAATTACGTGTGCACCCATAATTACTCAAATCGTCACATGGTCCGTATAGATCATCTCATTGTGTGTGGGTCAAGAGGGAACACAAGATCACTTAATTCATAACTATTGTTTTCACATATGTGTTGCTAACAAATAACTATGTTCATAGATAATAAAATCAATCAAGGAATAAAAGAGTAACAATGTGGCACCATGGTTGTCTAGATAGATGGCATAATCCTCAAGATTACCCATAAAGTTTATAGCTCCCTCGTGTTTGAACAAGAATACGTCAAACCCCGAGTAGTTCTCATAGTACTCAACTTTCATGGATAAAATGAATAATCATGCCTCGTGTATAATGTAGACAATCAATTGCAAACAATCGAGTTTCATGTATAATGTAAACAATCATTTTTTTCAAATAATCAAGTTTCGTGTATAATGTAAACAATCGAGTCTTATGGATAATGCGAACAATCAAATAATCGAATCTCATGAGTATACATCGAATTTCGTAGGTGGTCGAGCTTCGTGGACAATTGTGTTGTTCAGCGTTCATGTACAATGTGGGTAGTCGAGTTTTAAATTTTTAAATTCGTCGGTATTTATAGAAATGGTTAGCGCTCATGAGAAATGATTCATCTTCTCGAAGTTGGCTAGCAAGCTCAAACTTTTTTTTTAATGATGATGACAAACCCTAGTAGGTGTAAATAGTTCAAACAACGATAAGATAACGTAAATGATTACAATGCATAATATATTCTAGATTAAATCTTCATTCGACTCCATCTTGCACTTGCTTCAAATGGTCTCATTCACCGTCTCGGTATTGACTTGAGTTTCGTTGGTGTTTATGTTGAAAGCACGCCCACGAGCACCACCTTGGTTTGCATTAGCCAATCTTGGGCATTGGTTCCGAAAGTGGTTTGGGTCACCACACTCATAGCAAGCACGCCCATTAGTGATAGCCAGTGGAGCTTGGTTAACAGCTTGCTGATTGGCTCGGTTTTCTCGGTTGACTTGGTTAACGGGAGGCCTAGATCGACAGGTATTTGCCAAATGACCATATCTTCCACAACTCGCGCATAGACGACATGGTACATTTGGGAAATGATGCTATTTGCAAGTGTTTCATTGAGGATTGTTACCCACATATGACCGGGCCATCGGAGCAACTTGGTTGATTGGTGCAGCAGGGGTAACGATAGCAAAGTTACTAGCCTTACGCTTCTTATTGTTGTGAGAAGGTTCGAGCTTGTCCTCTGTAGTCGTTTCGGTCGGAGTTGTCTTGTCATTGATTTTCTTTGCACCCTTCCTTGTTAACGTACCCGCCTTCACGTGATTGTCGGTCAACGTGGCGGCTAAGCATATAGCGTCCTCAAGAGTTGTGGGATTTGTTCCCAACACGGTGTCTTAAATATTCATAGGTAGACCACCTACATACTTCTCAATGCAACGAGATAGTGGTGTAACCATGTGTGGCACGAGAAGACTCAACTCATGGAAACGAGTTGTGTAAACTAGGTTTTCACCACTATCTTGGGCAAGATCCCAAAAATCAGCTTCCAACTTCTTCATCTCATTCCGAGGGCAAAACTCCTCGGTCATCAGCCTTTTCACCTCATCCCATGGCAAGGCCATTGCCACATCAACACCTCGAGTCCGTTTTTAACCGTTCCACCAAGTGAGCGCTCGCCTTTGGAAGACGCTCGTAGCATAACAGACCCAAAGATTGTTGGGGCAATTACTATTGAGAAAGGTATTCTCAATGCTTTCAAACCATTGGAGAAGGCCGGTAGCTCCCTCGGTGCCATAAAACTTGATGGGATTGCAGGAATTGAAGTGCTTGAAGGTGCATTGGGGTGGGTTGGCACCACCATCACCACCATTGTTGTTGTTGTTTGCTTGAGTGAGTTGGTTCACAAGTTGGGTAAGGAGGGTAGCAAGATCATTGTTGTTGTTGGTATCGTTGGCACGACGGGGAGGCATGCTATAGAAGAAGACAATACAAGGATAATAATAAGAATCATGAGACTTTGGATATTGATAAGGATGAAACAAACATATGTCACGTTATGTAACATGTAAAATGAATCATATTTGGATTGCACTCACTTGGTAACATAACCAATTGAATACTATGACACATCAAAGTTATTTAAATTTATATAACGTTCAAGAAGACATGCTTTAGACTATAAGTAAAAACTCGCCCCAGGAATTCCCAGGAAAGCATACGGATCCTTCGGTTGATTTGGATTTATAAGAAATGCTTTCCTAGATAGAAAACCCAGAGTACAGGTGTCACCCTTCCAGATTGCACATGTTCTCTACTAATTAACAGAATTTAAAACCTTGACGGGGTTTTCAGAATTTTTAATAGGCGTGTGTCTATGAGTATGATGTTCCACATGTGAAGATGATGAAGGCATA
The DNA here is from genome assembly GCA_023525975.1 of Smallanthus sonchifolius. Taxonomy (NCBI): domain Eukaryota; kingdom Viridiplantae; phylum Streptophyta; class Magnoliopsida; order Asterales; family Asteraceae; genus Smallanthus; species Smallanthus sonchifolius. Next base: position 10,576,328 of record CM042028.1, on the reverse strand, counting down.
GTAGGGGAAAGAAGGATAAGAAACTTAGGATAGGAGTATTATTATATAATTATTTAGTTATCATTTAGGGTTGGAATTAGTAAGTCTAGCTCATTGGTTTCTAATAACCTAATTCCCTATAACCATGGCTCTGATACCAATCTGTCACACCCCAACCGACGGCGAAATACGTCGGGGCGGACGTGGAGACTGTTCATAAGCACATGATCAACTAAATTTCATATTGTTTATTAAATCAAGATTTCATTACATAAGTTCAATCAAACCAAGTCAAACATACAAGAAATAAAGTATTCCCACAAAGTTCATTTGTTTAATTAACTAAGTCCTCAATCCTATGTGTAGCGTCTTGTAAATGATCTCAAATATTAGTACCTGAAACATGATGAAAACGAGGTCAACTAAAAATAGTTGGTGAGCATACATAGGTTTTGCCACCACAAGTAATATCAAGAGTTTGTGTACAATTCATATGAACCATGGTTTAATAAGGCAATTATAGAGAACCACTATAGTTAAACCGGGGCGTACAATCAAACCTTGTGACTGCACACAATGTTATCCCAAATGTAATACCGGCAACAATCACCCTACCTGGGTGGGTTTGTCAGACACAATAGATCTATCATTGTTACCGTCGGCTTGTACAGAGTTAATGATTGCACTTGCACTATGCACACATGTATGTAATTGTAGTTTGCACTCATAGTGTTATTGTATAAATTGCAAATAGTTTCAAATGAAATCATGTTCCACCCCAAAAGTATAAAAATGTAAAATGGGCTATATAAACTCACCTGGTATGAGTAGTGTAAGTACTAGATATGTGAAAATGTTCGAACTACACGTGTCCTAAAATATGTAAGGACGTAAGTTCTATGAAATGTTGTGCTTGATTATGCGATCAATCCACCCAACTCGACTCTTTGTAAAATGTGTTTATCTTTTTGGGTTTGATCATGTTTGGCTTGACGACACGTTGGTGACTCGTTAAAATAGATAAAAAAAAAATTCCCAAAAATAAATATTAACAATAGATCGTATGATGGAAATCATGCATGTCATAAAATATGCTTTTGATATATCAAAATATATATATTTTGACGATTGAAATATTATACAAATATCTAAGTATTATTTAGTCATGTCTAAAGACACATGCATGCAAATAAATAAAGTATTTTTAAATCATCTAAGAGTTAAAAATAGATGTGTATGAATGTTAATAAAAATGGTTTCATCATCAATATTTCTGTGAAGATAAAAACCCAGTTTTTGACTCAACAAATTTTCTTTAAAATAGAGAGTGGTTCTCATGCCTTGCATGTTGTAAAAATGATGATCTAAACAACAAATATACTCATATTTTTCATAGAAATACTCTTTGTAAATTCAAATGACAAAAGATCCATGTCTATTATAAAACCCATTTTTGAAAACAACAAAGTTGCTACTATTCGAAATACGATCCATCAACATGCATGTGATCAAAATGATGATCCATCAACATGCATGTATCATCTAAGATATATAGAAGCAATAAATCATAAAAGAAAGTATATAAACTAATTTTTTTACATAATGCATATTACATATTTAGATTTCTTTTTATAAAATAATGTAAATTTTGTTGGGTGTTATGATTCAAGAATAATAGACTCAAAATAAATATATAACGAGTTAATAGTTTAAGTTTTCTTACTTAGAGAAACCGAAAAAGATGAAGACTTGATCCTAGCACTCGAGAAAGCACCAAACGAGACTTGAACACTTGAGTCTTGAAATCGAAATGGAGGGTGTAGGTGGGTGGTGGTGTGGCCGAAAATGGCTAGAGGGAGAGGGGAAGAGAGCTTTGCTCTTGAGTTGTGAATGAGAAATGGTGTGGAAGTGAAGTGAGGGTGAGGAGGTATTTATAGTGTGGGAGGAGAGAGAAATGAAAGATTTTAAATTAATAAAAAAGAAAATAATTATTTAATGTGGGGTGGTGGATGGAAGTGGATTGGTGGTGTAGGGAGGTGGAGTGTGAGAAAAGAGATTTTTAGAGATTTTCTAAAAAGATGGTAATGATTATGTTGGATTATTAAAACATATTTAGAAAAATTAATTTTTATAATTAATTTTTAATCATTTGATAAATGATATTATTTTGTATGCATTAGTTAAATACAGTTTAATATACAGTGTTATCCGGACTGCGTTTAAAATAAAACGTTCATTAAAAATCCTCAAACTTTTATTTTTGACTTGAGATATTAATTCGCAGTGTTACGTATAATTTTTATATTCAAAATCATATTTTTAGTTATATGTCTTAGATATCACCAACGTTCTTGTGTGACCGGACTGATGTGTGACCCGGTAATTCGGAATTCTCTGAATTACCGATGCATGATATGAATTGATCGAACTTTGATATGCAACAAATGAACTTAATTACTCTAAATTAAGTATGATATGCACAAGTTGTACATGATTAAAAATTAATAAGCTTTATTTTTTATTTATTTATTATAAACAAGTATAAATATGTATATACATATATAGTGGGAAAAAATATGTAATTGCAAATATTGGACCTTTGAATTTAATACTCATTGAAATAATAATTGGTGTGTCATATTGTGACGGACAATTACGTGTTTTAAATGTAATAAAATAAAATAAGGCCGAAAAATCATGGATGTTACAGTTTGGTCTAGTTTAACTCAGACTCATCACGTCTTCTTTTCACACCTCCATGTCCAAGATGTTTCCTCGGAACAAGACTAGGGAGACTATCTAGTTATTGTAATATTTGTTTACTATTCAATCGTCAAGGAGGCTTTCTTGTCTTTTTTTCACCATCAAACAACAAATTTTTTCTCAATTTATTATTGGTTTTCAAGAATCGTCTGTGACCAACAAAAGCTATCTTACTAGTTACATGGCGCGAGGGTGTGTCTATGTTACAAGTAGGGCATGCTTTATAACATTGACCACTCCATCCAGACAAGCTGCTACGAGCAGGATAATCGTTGATAGTCCATAATAGTGTCGCACGCATCTTGAATACAGTGTTGGTTGATGCATCTTTCATTTGGACTCCTGCGGCCCACAAAATATTTAACTCATCCACCAAAGGCCTTAGGAAAACATCAATGTCCTTTCCAGGCGATTTAGGACCGAGAATTATCAAAGTTAACATGAAATAAGACTTTTTCATACATAACCATGGTGGTGTATTGTATGTTGTCAACACTACAGGCCACATGCTGTAAGATAGATTCATGTTACCGAACGGATTAAAGCCATCGGCAGCCAAACCCAAGCGGACGTTTCTAGGTTCTTTGGCAAAATTAGGATATCTATTATCAAATCCTTGCCATGCCTTCTCATCAACAGGATGACGCATCATACCATCCGTTGAGCGTCCAGTATTATTCCAGATCATATCTTTTGCCATGTATCTAGAACTATACCTTCGTCGAAGCTGGGAAGTTAAAGGAAAGTATCTCAACACTTTTTTTTGCTACTTTCTTCCCCTTTGTGTTTTTGTCAACCCATCGGCTCCGTTACAAACCGGGCAGTTCTGTATTGAGGCATTCTCCTTCCAAAACAGAGCACGGTCATTAACGCAAGCATGGATAGATTCATATCCTAGCCCAATCTTTCTCAGCTTTTTCTTAGCTTCATAGTGTGAGGCTGGAATGTGATTTTCTTTCGAGAATGTAACTCTTAGAAACTCTAAAAGTTGGTTAAATGAGTTATTCGTCCATTTGTTGATAACTTTAATATGCATCAATTTTGCGAAAAAGTTTAGGGAGGACATCCAGCTACAATTGGGGTATAACTCAGTGCTTAGCTCGGCAAAAAAATGCATCGAATTCCGGGTCTACACTAGTTCCATCTTCAGTTATATTTTCTTCATGTGTATTTTGCTCGGCAATAACATCATCAATTATATCAAACATCTCATCATTTGTTGTTGGAGTACATGTTTTTGAAAGACCCATATGTTTGTCTATAACATGAGAAATAGTATGTTACTCACCATGATAAATCCATGTCTTATATGATTGTAGAAAGCCACGATCACGTATGTGGGCATAAACCGTATCCAAGATCTGCCGATTCAAATTGACACAGCCTTTACACGGGCAATACTGCCATCACTGTCAAGATGGTTCTTAACAGTCTCTATAAAGTTGTCAAGACCTTTCCGAAGAATTTCGATTTCTCAATTGAATCCAACTCTTATCAATTGTCATAACTGGCTGAATAAGAAATATATTGTATGTATAACTAATAACTTAAACAAAATTATACATGAAGAAATAAGCAACTAATTAATAGCATATCAGATTACTTATGTACTAATAGTAGAGCATAGTTTATAAAACAACTAATTCAAATAAACAATAATAGAGAGGCATTAAGATAGGATATTCAAAGGTGGTGGATCCTAACCCACTTTCTGAATATTCTATCTCATATGTATACATTTTAACGAGTTGACTATTTAAGAAAAAAATCGACAGCATTTCCCCTTAACTCCCTAAGTATGCGTATAAACCGCAAACTCGAAGGAGTAGGGGAAATAGCTACCAATTTTTACTTAAATGATAACCCGTTAAAATGTATAGATATCCTAAATGAGATAGAATATTCAAAAAGCATAATTTAGATACCATGTAATAGTTTCATTGCAGTAGCTATCATGTAATAGTTTCATAGCACACTGCAACACCAAGCTTTAGTCATAATATTTATATTCATTCATCAACACACATTTATTTAAACTTTGAGTAACATAAACACAATAAAGTTAAATCATAATAAGCATCGGTCTCAAACGTATATATTTGTCTCCGTAACGATCATTTAAGGATAAAACAATAACAAAAATCAACCAATTCACAAGTATAACATATACATCCATGCTATAGATTACAAGAGATCATATAAAAAAAAGATAAATGATTACCTTGTAGATGACAAGCCTTTGTAAATATTTATAAACCAAATTCATTCAATCATCCCCTAAAGAGCGCACAAACGTCTCTAATATATGTTCTACAAATTCGTCAAATTCATCTTGACGATAGGACCTACAATCGTTCATTATCTAAAACAGAATATTAGATAAAAGTTAGATTACAACTTCATATATATTCTAGTTTAACGTATAAAAGATACAAAAATATAATATATACTTACAAGGTGTTCTTTGCAACTAATGAAGCAACTAATTACAAATTCATGGATGTGCTTCAACACATAGTATCCACATTCCCAATCATCCTTTTGTTGATGGCACTAAATACATTGAATTAACAATTAATTACTTAAAATACTAAAAAAACAAATTATAAAGATAACAAATAGGAAACTTACATTAACCATTTGCCAAACTATTTTCTTTCTTGTAGCTATTTCAAACAACTTTGTAATCATGTAACTCGAGAAAGCTATCGTCGAATGGCCATTCCAGGTCACATCCAGTGACTGACTGCAAAGACATAATCATATTTAGTAAAAAAAATTCAAAAAGAAAAAAATAGTAAGCGAACATTAAAATAAATTACCTCGATTTCTAGCAGATCATTGTACGATCTATCAGACGCACCACGTCTACCTGTACTAGGCCCTGCCGTTGTAGCAACATGATCCTGATCTCATTGCAGGGGGTCTATCTCCTTTTGTAATCTGTCTAACTCCTTAGTTTTCTTCTTTTTTTTTGTGGAAAATACTCTTTGTGGACCAATAACATCTGAAATTAAACGTGAACGCCCCCATGTTGACGTCCCTTTCCAACAACCACATCTTTACCAACTTCATAATAGCTACCATTAGCCTCCATCTTTCTTTTTCATACTGTTAAAAAATATACTACGGTAAAAAAGTTGAATAATGTGTGTGTATATATATATATATATATATATCTATATCTATACTATATAATAATAAATAAAGATTTCTCATGCCACGTGTCACCTCCATATTCATTCTCATTATTTTTCCCGCCTCTCTCTCTCTTATTAAATACACTCCTATCTTTTAATAATAATATATTTAAAAAAATAGTAATTATACTAATAAAACACATTTATTTTAAATTATCTCTTATTATAAGAAACTTTAAAATCTAATCATGTAACTTTTGTTTTCAATCAAATAGTAATGAAAGTCAATTTAAATTAAATAGTAATTAACATATTTTTGAAACCCAATTATATTTTAATTTTTACATATTTTGAATTTTATTTTCTATCTTTAGTATATGTAATACAATTTTACACCTATAAAATATATATATATATATATATAAAGATTTAAGAATTTTATTCATTGATATTTTTCACCCCGTGTGTAGTACACGGGTTCTAAACTAGTATAATAATAATTACATAAAATAAATATAAATATTTACCAACTCTTGTAATCTTCCTGTCAATACACCTTCTGATAATAGATGTGGTCCAAGTTCATATAAACTTGTGACAGAATTGAGATGCGCTCTACTAGTAGTATATATTTTAGAACAATTGCCTTGCATAAGAGATAAGTGTGGATTTTTTTTGAAAAAAGTTGGTTCCATCTACCTTCCCAAACACTCATAAACCCACTAAATCCAGTGCGTCCTACACGTGCAGGCTCATAGTTTTTCTCTGCACTATAACCTGCATAAAATATTAAGAAAAACTATTAATACTAATTACAACATATAATAATAATAATAATAATAATAATAATAATAATAATATTAATATTAATAACAATCTAACAAATACCTGATAATCTTTTGTTAAAGCTTTTGCTGCAAAGGAATCCCAATGTCTCGGGTCTAGAAATTCGTAATCTTTAAAAGGAGTTTTATTTTCCTTAACGTATTTTTTCACCTATGTATATCGGTAGTTTCTCATAATAATCTTCCATTTTTTCAAAGTTGCACCTTTTGCGTGATCATTAGGTATGTTCCACGTTTGCTACATATTTAAAAGATAAAGTCAACGAGAATAAGGGTGTGAACCCGTGAAACCGTTTAGCTTATTGTCAACCCCTTGAACCCGTTTAACATACGCTTTGTATTTTAAGGCATTACTATGTTAAAAAAAACAAATAATAAAATAAAATATAAGAAATTTTGGTCAAACGGGTTCGTGTAGGGTTCATATGTATGACATAAACCTGGCAAAATGTGTGGGTCGGGTGGGACAATGTAACTTTGACATAATTATATAAATTAAACTTTAATATAAGAAGATAAAAATACATTACCTTAATGTTATTCCAAACTTCATCATAGAGCTTTTTGTCAACATCTTTAGCGAGTTCATGATATGGGATCCTTGTTCTGAACTCTAAACCGACCATTGACATAAAACAAGATGCATTTGTGCCAATTGCTAAACCGTCCTCGTTAAATTCAATTGTAACATTTTTGGCATCGATAAACTTTTTCTTACATTTTGCAGATCCACGTTTGCCGGAATTAGACATTTTGGTAGTTGATTACTATTAAACAAAAAACAATAAGTTAGTATCATGGTGACAAGAAATCAATAGCCATTTACCACTAACACTGTTTTTCAAGGGAAACAAGATGAGGTTATATGGAGAAATAGTCTCATATGCCACATTGCATAACACGCAGGTGCTATAGAAATAATAAAAATTTTCTGCTATGAGCAGCCATTGCATAGTTTTTTAAACTAGTCTCTAAATTGACCAGGAGGATGTCTAGTGACCCAAAGAGAGAGTCCTTTACCTCTTAAACTGCATTTATTAACAAAAGATCTAGATTATCTTTGTAATAATAAAAGCCATATTTTGCAAGTTAATAATTATAGAACTTGAAGAAATTGATAAAATTTAAAGAGCGATTGTAGGTTGGCCCAGCCCGTTTTGACCCATTATTCAATATTGAATAACCAAGAAGAAGGCTGCTGTCAAGAACAAACAGGTGGAACCAAAAACTCATGTAACATCCATTGTATTCAAACTTATTAAAACAAACGACCCTAAACCATTTAAATAACTAAACAAATCTCTAACATAGTCTATTGTTAGAGATGCAGCTAGCCTCATCATCATTATCATACAATCAACGTCTTCATTCTTGCAACCCGAACCGTAGAAATTGCCTAACATAACGTTACATTAATAAAATGAAGCTTAAAAATATATGCAAATGTATATACGTATAAACTTTTGACCCATTTATATGTGTGTGTGTGTATATACACACACACATCTATTATATATATACACACACATCTACACTACATACACATAATTATATGTATTTTATCTACATACACATATATATACATATAAGTATACTATATACTTGTATATAAGGGAGTTTTTAGTTGACCCGTTAGATATAAATGAACATTAAATGAAAGAATTTGGGTTAACCTTGAGACGCCTTTACGGGGTTCATGTCCGGGCCTCAAGCACCAAACACCTTCTTAATCCAATGCCCCATTAAGTCTACGACCATAATCTCAATTTCCTCATTCGAAGTAATCTCTTCTGTATTCCATAACTGAAAACAAATAAACAAAGTATCTAAATGTATACAAACAAATTTAAAAGTTGATATTTTAAATATATGCAAAACACTTATTGTTTTAGTAAAATCATACTGGATGGTCTCGACAAACACCCGCATGTGTTTAATCACCGTATAACCGTATTCCCATCCTTTTGCTTGTTGGTTGCACTGCATTTAATTCACAATTAATTATTTTAAACACCAGAAAATAAATAGAAAACATACATTTGTCACTGTCCAATTAAATCCTCTCTCGAAACCGCTAGCAGGTAGATCCGAAATGGCGTAACTATTCTTGTTCTTTCCCTTTTTAATAGAATCAAGAATATACGCGCTTGCGGTGCTCGATTCAAAGATTAAAAGCGTCCAATGATCACTGAAAAATAGAAATTATATAATTAAATATGTATGTGTATGTGTGTACTAAAATTAAAATTTTTATATCTTTGCTTGATAATTGAATGAAATATCGAAAAAAACTTGAATAATTCGAACTTTACCTACATATAACAATATATATTGAATAATACATAATAATATCAAATAAAACTAGAATATAACATTAATAAAAGAAATGATTCTTTAATTTAATGTATAAATTGGAGATGAATGACGAGAAGATTTTGAACTTGGAGGTTGAATTAAGGAAGTAGAAGATGCATTTGAAATATAGTTGTTCAGGTTTATTAATTATAAATCTAATGGGATCTTAAGGTGCGGTCAACCAATCAAATGGTGCGGTCAAGTTATTTCGCACCATAAAATATATCAAATGGAGCCGTTGCTGGCATTTGAAGATTATAACATACCAAATGGTGCGATTGGGCTTGAGAACCACACCTTTTAATTTTCCCAACCACACCTTTTGCCCAGTTTTGTACTAGTGTTATTTGTGATGTGTTGTATATAACACCATCAAATTTTTGAAAATAGTAAATTTCAAGTAGTGGTGTGAATTTCTAACAATATAAGAAAACACAACACGAATTTAACACGAAATTAGCAGGTTTAGGTTTACTTTAAACGAGTGCAGGTCGTATCAGGTCGAACCTATTAACATGTTTAGCTAAGTCGTGTTCATGTCAACCCGATGGGTTTGCGTTGACACAGGTTAACCCATTTATTTTTATATAATATTTAAAATTGTGTTTTATGTATTAAATTAAACTAATTAAGTATTTTTTATGTCAAAATTTGAAGGTTAAAATGCAAATTAGCAGTTTAAAACTAATTGCTAAAAAAGAGTATATACATAAATATGTAATTTAAAAAAAAAAAACTTTTTCAAGTTAAATGGGTTGCCTTCCACGAATACACTTATTTTCAGGTGATTGACACGATTAAAAAAAATAAAAAATTTCGGGTTTGACCCCTCCCACACGAACACACCTTCATTTGTAAATCTTTGTGACAGATCTTGCAGATATACAACCAATTTCGGTAGATTAAAACAGAAAAATGGTGTTTCTTGTAAACAAGATTGGAAAACGATGGATGAGGATGATAATAGTGAGGAGACGAAAACTTTGACGGCTGAGCAAATTAGGGTAAACCACGAATATATATCATCAATCTGAAAAATTATTTTTTTATTCCTTTTTTTTCTCCACTTTGAATAACATTTCTTTCAGAGAAAAATATAACACATGAGGTAATAAAAACCGTCTAAACAAGCCATGGTTTGTTTAGGCTCGAGTTCCGTTCGTTTAGAGCTTAATTTCAAAACTCGGGTTCGACTATTTATTATTTATTAATTACTTAATTACTATTATTATATATATTTATAATTATAATTTTTATATATTATATAATATTTAACTATTTTTATGATAATTTTATATACAATAATAGTTATTATATAGATATATAAGAAGACATTCAAATGAAAAGAGAAAAATACCAAAATAACATTTCGTCGGCTAAATTAAAAAGGCGCCGGCTAAGCCGGCTAAATTTAAAAGCTTGGCCGGCAAAAACTAAAGTCTTAGCCGGTTTAGTACCGGCTAAATGTCCATTTGGTATTTTTTAGAGAACTATGTCCATTTTGATATTTTTCCCCAAATGAAAACCAAAAAAATGGAGAGAAGTAAAAGAACCGCATAATGTACTTGTATTTGCTTTAAACGTCACACATAAGGCGGTTGCATAACTGCCCACCCATTACCTTATTAAATCATCAATGCACTACGTACAAGTGTTTTATACGGTTCTCTAGTTCTCAACATAAAATTGGTTCATTTAAACATTTAATATAAGGTATATTATTTCGAAGGGGTATCACAGTTTTGAGTTCGATACAAAATTAGGAAAATAACTAAAGAAGATTCATTGAAGGAGTGTACGAAAAGACAACTTTATTATAAATGGTTAGGAGATCGTGACACATTATGATTACATACATTTGTTATGTCTGCTTATAACAAAAAAATTTTTTTACCCATTCTGACACGTACACATTTTTGGCAAAACTCATTTTGACTCGAACCAAAATATCACTTTCTAAAATGACGCGTTACCCCACCCGGCCCGAACCGCCCATTTTGCCAACACCACTACTTTAGTGCATATTTTGATTGAAAAATACAAAATTGATGTTTCTGGCTATACAAAATTAACATATAAAATATATTTGATCAAACAGAACCCATTGACATCAGTCCATTCCAACTTTCTATAAAATAGTCATGGGTGTGTAAAGTTTCAAAATTTTCACTTGCAGATAGGATAACAATCTATGACACGACCCATTAACAACATGACTCAACGCAAAGTTAAAGATCTTAGTGTTTGGACTAAACGGGTTCATGTCACAAGCGGGTCGGCACGTTAATGACATGATTAAAGTGTGTCTAAATGGGTTCAATCCACTTAACCCGTTTATGGCACGCATATTTTACATGTTTAACTTATCATGTTAAATATGTTTTGGGTAAAAATTATGTAAGCTAATTTTGTAACCAAACTTAGTTTGTGAGGTAGTGTGCTTGTAAGATCAATGAAAAACAATATAAGAATGTAAAACTTGACACGGCTGTTTATGAGAAAAGCCTTTGATCTTTAAGGATCTCCGGCATAAAACCTCGGGAGGTGACAATCGACACCTGCATCGTTTCTTGAATAAATGGTAAAAAGATTACAAGTGTGACCAGCAAATGATCGAGATCTAAGTGTTACAGAGCTTATTTGCGAGCATTTGATAATGCTAAGTGTTTGTGTGTGTTTTCCATTCGATCAAGCTGCTGGATTTATACAAGATACTAGGTTAAAATCCCGTGTATTACACGGGTTGAATAAATATAATATTATATACTAAGTAATAAAAAAATTATTTTTTAAAAACTCGTGTTTTACACAGGTTGAATAAACCCGTGGAATACAATATAATCTGTTAACACATACACTTGTCAAAATATGTTAGGAGATTTTTTATTATATAGATTAGTATTTTCTTTAAAAATATATTTTATTATTAAAAGATAGAGATGTATTTAATAAGAGAGATAGGCGGGAAAAAAATGATGAGAATGAATGTGGAGGCGACACGTGGCAATCAAAACCTTTATTTATTATATAGTATAGATAAGCTAACTAACTATCCGATAATCCCGGAATCGACCAAGTCTTCCATTGTGACCGTTGGGAGTCACTCCACGCGTCTTCTACACGTTCTCCTTGACTTCTAGACCGATTCTTCAAGGATGAGCTTGACTTCGCACGTTTTACCTGCGTATTAGTCAAGATAGCAGAAAGATATAACGGTTAAATATTGAGGATACCGACGTACGTTGAAGATCCAGGATCCTTAGCTGTAAAATAACCCCTAACAATTGTTCCCAAATTTAACAGCTGTCAATTATATCGACATATATAAAATTTTAAAATTCAAATAGTAAATGATGACAGGGTTGCGATATGACCGTTCCCGATTTCCGAGGAAATTTAATCGTTTCCTTCCTGCAGGATAAATTCATTATTACCTTCTTCTTCTTCTTCATTCCAACCTTCTCAAGGCTTAAGCAGGTAAAAATCTTCATTGATTTCTGATTTCTTCTTTCACTCTAAGCTTTCGTGATCATGGGTAAGAAAATGACCAGATCGGCTACTTCTATTGTTGCCGAAACGATTGAGGATTTTATGGATCAAGGAATCCTTGACCATTCTGATCAGGAACTCTGCTCTTTCACTGATCAAGATATAAAACTTTTGAAATCAAGCAACGTTTTTCCCAAAAAAGTTATTTTTAGGTCTTTCGATTCTAGGATGAAAGCCGACATGATTTCTAAAACATGGGACTGCTTCCTTGCATATCCTTTTAGTCTTAGTCTGTTGTATCTTTTTTCTCCACTCATCACTGAGTTCTTCAAGCTTACCGGCCTATGTTATTCCCAAACTATGCCCATGGTTTGGAGAATTTTGGCAACTCTGGAGAGGTTGAATCGTTCTCATTCTTTGACCATCGGTGTCCCTGAGCTAGCTTATGCCTATAACATAAGAAGCCATGGCTCTTCTTGTTTCGTCCTTCAGCTTAAGTATGGGCGAACTCACCTAATCCCAAAAGCCACCCAGAATGATACTGACCGGAAAGGAAAACTCTTCTTTGTCAAGAGAGATTCAATTTTTTATGGGAATCTGATGTCGTCCAGACGGTCTATATAAAACTCTACTAAACCTAACCTAGACTCCTAAGTAATAATAGGAATACCTATGAACTAAACCGCACTGACAGGCAAGTGTACCTATCGAGTGTAGCACAGCTTAATGGTAAACCGAGTTATCGAACCCTAGAGACACTACAAATAACGAAACTAGACTCTGACTCGGACTAAAGATTATTTGGTTGGGGGGTTGACTACACTACTATTTAAACTAATGAATTCAGAAAACTAAGGTCGACTCAACTAACCAGACAAAGGACAAAGGTGAAATCAGACGATGGGAAGAATACTACCTAGGTCGGAATCGTACTTGCAAAGCACAACTTCTACCGGTTCTGGAAACAATGATGGATCTGGGTTTCTAAAGATGACACAACTAAAGACTACCTGGTGGATCCCTAATCACTCTCAGGGTGTCACCAACTAAGGAACCTAAAGATGTACTAACTCACCAGATTATTGGATCACTTATCAGGTATTTCCAACTATGATAAAGTACCCTAATAGACAGATTACCTCTCAGTCTCTCCGTCCACCAATACACTCGAAGAATGCACAGGGTAATCTCAAGATAACCACTATGACACGAATAACAACAATCACTAGACACCTAATACCGGCTTCCTCTCAGACAGCTGACACTCGGATTCCTAATTGACGAAGGCCAAACGACTAATTCTCACGTCTCGGGTATTGAACTAGGATACACATTCACTTCTAATCAGCAATCAAAGACAATTCCTATGGCTACTACGTCTAGCAAACCACCCTAATCACAAACCCTAAGATCTATGACCAAGATACGAAGATCAAACTGGCAGACAACCACAATCAACGCAAGGAATTGAAATCAAACACAAGATCAGATCTAAACATGCAATAACATCACAATAATTAATTCAAGATTGTTTACAAAAGCATAAACCCATTAATTAAATCCAAAAACCGATAAAAATCAAAACTGTAACAAGTATTCATCATGTGACCTAGGCAATATCAAAGTTTTAGCCTAGGATCATGCTTAAACAACCAAAAACAGAAGTATAAACAAGATTCATGGTTTCAAACATAGCAAACGAAGATAAAAATCCAATCTTGCAAACCTAGAACGTAAAACTACGAACCCGGGATCCAAAGCTTCAAACTTTAACTCCACTTGACCTCCAATCACCCAAAATCGCCCTAATGCTCTCTCTGGATGGCTAAGAATCGAACTCCTTGAATAATGGCATAAGAATTCTATTTAATTTGAAAAACTAGGGTTTTGCGGAAAATAGCTCTCTCGTGTACCGCGAGAGAACATGGTCCAGCCTTTCACGTACCGCGAGGGCCAAAATAGTCGGGCTCCTCTCTGAGTTTCCTCGCATACCGCGAGACTTTTCTTCTGGGCTTCTCGCGTACCGTGAGATACTGTTTTTTCACATTTTTCACTTTTGATCCTTGGGCTTTCATTCTCTTGCTAGATTTATTCACGTATTCACTTGTATTCGTTATGAGCACCTTTAAACATAACAAAGACTCAAATGTACATTAAAACGACTCAAAACAAACACAAAACTAAGTAAAAACGCACAAAACACTAGGAATAATGATGTGTGCTTTGCACGACATCAAACATCCCCACACTTAACCTTTTTTCGTCCTCAAAAAAGCTGCAAATGGAATCATAACTCAGATCTAACTTAACAAACATCAATTACCAATTAGTAAAATATACTCACGCGTTAAAAAGCAATAATCAGTATTTCTGTCCGATTAAATCCAACACCAACTTTCAAGCCCCCGTGATGTGTTCTAAATCTTTACCAAGCATATCAGTCAATCTATGTGACTCACACTTAAAAGTTACAACTCTACCTAATCCCGTCTCACGGTCATGTCTAGGCACGGATCAAACCATATAGATTTACCCTACCACGTTAAACTAAAATTTACAGGTTTCTAGAAATCAGATGAATTTAATGAATGAATGGATGATAATGAGCATTATTAAGCAAATTAAACTTCATCTAGAGGCATTTCAACCAAGTCACTATCCCGGAAGGTAACACATAGACTAAGTTATATCAATGAAGCACATAAGAATCAACCTAGTGGTGTTTCAATCAGGCTGGAACCCGACGTGTGACACGTAGGCAAAACTTAGATTTCAATTAAATAAGCCCAATAATTATGGACTATGGATGTGGGCGCCACCGAAACTCGGATTTATTCTCATAAAAAAAGAGTGGTGTGCCAAGAATTTCAAAAACCTCTAAATTTTAGCTTAACGTGGTACCTATCAACCTATGTTGACAGTTTTAGTATTACCATTACCCTAAGATGAGTACCTACAAGATATCATGATTTTAATTCAATTGATTCCTCTTATTTAACACAAACAGACTATTTAAGCTTTACTAGTTAGTTGGGTCTACCAAAACATTTCTAATTAGACGCGTTTTCTATTATTTAAACATTTAAACTCACAAAGATCCAGTTGTACTATCATTTTCCAAGTATAAGCAATTATTTCCAAGGACATTTTTTTTCAAAATTTTTAATTTTTTCTGTATTTTTGAATTTTTATAAACAAGACAAACTATACACTCACATCCCCACACTTGAAAGACACATTGTCCTCAATGTGAAGTAAGACACAACTAAAAATAAAAAGACAAAAATAAAAGGAAGCGACTTAGCTGGTGATGTAGCAGTGAATATATCCAGCATTACTCTTCCACGTGTGCACCGTATAGCATTTCGGTCGCGGTTGCACAGACTGCCGGGTTGCCTTTACAAACTTTGTATAAGTGATGATCGATCCCGCCCGAATGGAGATTGAGTACGGGCGGAATGATAAATCCTGCAAAATAAACCTCACAGCAACCCCGCAACATTAAACTGACTCAAATAAAAAATAAAGACTCGACTGACTCAAACTAACTCACTAAAAACTTAAAGACTCAAGATAGATAGATGCAGAGAAACATAATCAATGGGTGGCAAACACATAGACATGACTACCACAACAAGGTGAATCATCGGTCATGAACGGTTTCTAAGTCTCCCATGGTAATGGTAATCGAATGGCATGAATGATGAAATGGTAGGTGTTGAATGATGATGGATGATAATGATAGTGGAGGATGGATAGGTGGTGATGAAGTATCATGGTAGTGGTGGACGATGAAATGGTGAGTAATGGTGAAAACGGGTACGGGAAACCATGGAAAACAAAAGAAAAAAATCTTGGGTCAGGGTACCTTCGCGTACCGCGAAAGTCTGGGCGCCACTCCTCGCGTACCGCGAGGAGGTGGTTTTCAGGCCGGCCATGATGTTTGGCCTTCGCGTACCGCGAAAAAGACCCCCTCATCCCTCGCGTACCGCGAGGGACTGTTGTTCACAGAAAGTTTCGAAATTTTTTCAATTTTTTTACTTAGAAAATTTTAGACCCCATAAAATTCTTTTTAACCCAAACTCACTAAAAACCTGTCCCAAGCATAAAAACGAATGTAGAAATACCTGGAACTTCATTCCCGACGATTTTCCTCACCGAATCAAGCGCGAATTCCTTCAAAACATGACACAAACAAAACACGCATATCGAAAACACATAAAAAGACACGGACTCAAACCAAGTAGTACACACAAACTCTACATCTCGAGCACTTGCCCGAGACTCAAACAAGCCTATCAGGAGGCTTCTCCTTAATCCTAACCGGAACCGCCTTCATTATTCGCGGTCTACCGATCCTCCAATTCAGTAACAAACTAATATCATCCTCCAAAACTCCATTATGTCCATCACTTCAATCCTTTCACCAAAACTTAAACCTACCATGTCCAAAAACAACCTGGTTCAAATACCTCAACAGTTTATCTCCCCTAGACGTCCCCACACTTGGGGTTTGCATTCTCCCTAACTCAGATGAATCTATCAAAGTACGGTTCTCTTACGGGGTGGCCTAGACCTAGGAACACTAGAACTAGGGTTCGGCTCAGCAGCTCTCCCCTCAGAAAACACAATGGTGTTGGGTAACGGTTCAAGAATAAGATTTTCTATAAATGGGACCTCTAAACCTTCACCAGGATCATCGGGATCCTCAAAACTCTTAACCAACATCCCCACACTCGGGGGTTTACCTACGATCTCTTCCAATTCAGCCATCATCTCTAGCAAATCATCAAGCACCTCATTTCCGTATTCATCCGGCTCCTCTAACAACCTCTCTAACTCCAACGCCCAATCAGATTGTTCTTCTAAATTCGGGGCGGGTTCACCAACATCTAACATCGGATCAGAGTCCTGCTGGTAGTCCATGAAGGCATCAAGCATGCACACAGAATGGCTATGCTCGCCAACATCCTTCACGGGCTGTGTGGCGTCAAATATAACCGACTCATTACCCACACGAAGTGTGAGCTTTCCGTCAAAGACATCGATTACTGCCTTGGCGGTGCGCAAGAATGGGCGCCCGAGGATGAGTGGGACTCTATCTAGAATAACAATGTCCACGGGGAAGACAAATTTGCCTACTTTCACTAGAAGATTTTCCACAATTCCCCGTGGATACTTGACTGAACGGTCAGCCAAGGATATGCTCATGCACGTCGGCTGTGGTTCACCAAGGTCTAGCTGTTTGTATAAAGAATATGGCATCATATTGATGCTAGCACCCAGGTCGGCCAACGCGTGGTGCAAGGGCAAACTGCCTAGGAGACACGGGATCGTGAAATGACCCGAATCTCCCAATTTCTCGGGCATCTTGTTCTGCACCACAGCAGAACATTGCTCACTAAGTGAGACTTCAGAGATCCCTCCTAGTTTCTTCTTGTTGGAAAGAATATCCTTGAGGAACTTGCCATACTTAGGCATATGCTGGAGGACCTCAATGAATGGGAGATTGACCTTGAGTTGTCTAAACATATCAAGGAAAGTACCGTATTCCCTAGCGTTCTTATATGGTAGTACGTGCGCTGGGTAAGGAATACGACTCAAGTCAACCCCGGGGGACTTCATCTCCAACCCCTTCTTCTTCTCTACTGCCCTCTCGGCCGGCTTCTCCATCTCTATCTCTTCATCCACCGGCTCTTCTTCTTCTACCACCGGTGGGCTCTCCTTTTCTTCGGCCATCTTAGCATCGATTGCAGCAAATCGAGCTCTCCAATCTACCTTCTTAACTTCCTCTACCGAAGGTATGCCATACTCAATGGAGTGGGAGTCATCCTCTACAACCTCTTTCTTCTCCACACTCCTGACTGACACGGCCATCACTGAAGCGTTGGAGCTTGATGATGGACCTCCCTGTCGATCTTTCAAGATCTTAGCGATGTCTCCTACCGTACGTTGCAAATACTGGAATGCCGACTGCTGATTCTTCAATAGAGTGTCATGGCTATCCGGTCTTTGCCGAGCATCCCTATCATTTTGCACTAACTGAGCAAGCAACTGTGTCTGATTCTCTATCATTTCCTCAATCTTCCTCGTGTTGACACTGCTTCCCGAGCTTGCTCTTCCTTCAGCTCCTCCATACTGCTGCTGGCGGGCATTAAACCCCGATGGGTTGTTACCAGATCTCCATCCCGAGCCAAATGAATTGTAGTTGTTGTACCCTCGGTTCTGGTTGCCTGCAAAGCTCACATGCTCCTGATTATTTACGGGGCAATCTCGGGTGTCGTGGCCTCCCCTACACACCTCACACCTAAGAGCACTGAGCTTTAGCTCCTTTATCTCGTTAGCCATTGCTGCGAGTGCAACAACCACGCTAGTATCAGGAGTGACCTGATGTACACCTCTTGAAGAAGAGGCGGGTGCTCTAGCAGTAGGAATGGAATTCCTAACGGAACGTGGATGCTGTTGTTCGTCTTGAGCGAAGCTCTCGAACATCTCCTCACACTTGTCCGACTCGAGTTTATCCATGATATGGCCTCCCGTAGCTGTGTTGAACATTTGCTGCTTCTCGAAGGTGAGACCATTGTAGAACTTCTACACTATCGCCCGGTCCGACAGACCGTGCTGGGGACATCGTCTCAAAAGCGCGTTGAACCGCTCCCAGGCCATGTGATAGGGCTCGTCGGGATCCATCCGGAAGGAGTGGATCTGATCCCTAAGGCGAGTGGCCCTGGAAGGGGGATAGTACTTTTTGAAGAACTTGGCTTCGAGATCATCCCATGTGGTGATCGAGTTGTCTGGGAGAGTGTCGAGCCAAGTAGAAGCACTCTCAGAGAGGGAGAATGGGAAGAGACGCAAGTAAATTGAGTCCTTAGACACACCCGTGATATTGAATGTATCACATATCCGCGCGAAGCGGGACAAATGTTCGGGTGCATCCTCATCCTCAAGGCCATGAAATTGGGTGGCATGAGTGATCGTACTCATGACATGTGAGGGGATCTGCCAAGAATTGGTGTTCGGTATAGTGGGGTGTATGATCGAAGATCTCGCGCCCGTGACCCCATCACTGGCCCTCTGGTGTACTGTACACCTCGCTGGTGGTTCAGCATCGCCCATTTGTGGAAAGGGGATTGGGCTAGTAGGGCGTACCTAGGATTTGCACAGCTCCTTTAAACGCTCCAGAAGGTCACGGGTGCGCTCGTGAAGCTCTTGTTCGGGCTCTGGACAAGCTGAATAAGGTGGTGATCCCTGCGAGCGAGTATGGTGCATAAACAGAAAGACTCTAGAAGGAAACAGAACAAAGACTCAAAGACACAAAGAAAGACTCGATTCTAAATTAGACGCTCAGATAAGACTCACTAGTAGCACAGAAAAACAAGTAGCACCCAAGACTCAAAAGAAAACAAAACAAACCAAAAATCACTAAAAGAACTAGTCAAAGCTAATACTGCTATTGCCAAGTGTCCCCGGCAACGGCGCCAAAAACTTGATGTCGTCCAGACGGTCTATATAAAACTCTACTAAACCTAACCTACACTCCTAAGTAATAATAGGAATACCTATGAACTAAACCGCACTGACAGGCAAGTGCACCTATCGAGTGTAGCACAGCTTAATGGTAAACCGAGTTATCGAACCCTAGAGACACTACAAATAACGAAACTAGATTCTGACTCGGACTAAAGATTATTTGGTTGGGGGGTTGACTACACTACTATTTAAACTAATGAATGCAGAAAACTAAGGTTGACTCAACTAACAAGACAAAGGACAAAGGTGAAATCTGACGATGGGAAGAATACTACCTAGGTCGGAATCCTACTTACAAAGCACAATTTCTACCGGTTCTGGAAACAATGATGGATCTAGTTTTCTAAAGATGACAACTAAAGACTACCTAGTGGATCCCTAATCACTCTTAGGGTGTCACCAAATAAGGAACCTAAAGATGTACTAACTCACCAGATTGTTGGATCACTTCTCAGGTATTTCCAACTATGATAAAGTACCCTAATAGACAGATTACCTCTTAGTCTCTCCGTCCACCAATACACTCTAAGAGTGGACGGGGTAATCTCAAGATAACAACTATGACACGAATAGCAACAATCACTAGACACCTAATACCGGCTTCCTCTCAGACAGCTGACACTCGGATTCCTAATTGACGAAGACCAAACGACTAATTCTCACCTCTCGGGTATTGAACTAGGATACACATTCACTTCTAATCAGCAATCAAAGACAATTCCTATGGCTACTACGTCTAGCAACCACCCTAATCACAAACCCTAAGATCTATGACCAAGATACGAAGATCAAACTGGCAGACAACCACAATCAACGCAAGGAATTGAAATCAAACACAAGATCAGATCTAAACATGAAATAACATCACAATAATTAACTCAAGATTGTTTACAAAAGCATAAACCCATTATTTAAATCCAAAAACCGATAAAAATCAAAACTTTAACAAGTATTCATCATGTGACCTAGGCAATATCAAAGTTTTAGCCTAGGATCATGCTTAAACAACCAAAAATAGAAGTATAAACAAGATTCATGGTTTCAAACATAGCAAACGAAGATAAAAATCCAATCTTGCAAACCTAGAACGTAAAACTACGAACCCGGGATCCAAAGCTTCAAACTTTAACTCCACTTGACCTCCAATCACCCAAAATCGCCCTAATGCTCTCTCTGGACGGCTAAGAATCAAACTCCTTGAATAATGGCATAAGAATTCTATTTAATTTGAAAACTAGGGTTTTGCGGAAAATAGCTCTCTCACGTACCACGAGAGAACATGGTCCAGCCCTTCGCGTACCGCTAGGGCCAAAATAGTCGGGCTCATCTCTGAGTTTCCTCGTTTACCGCGAGACTTTTCTTCTGGGCTTCTCGCGTACCGCAAGATACCGTTTTTTTCACATTTTTCACTTTTGATCCTTGGGCTTTCATTCTCTTGCTCGATTTTTCACGTATTCACTTGTATTCGTTACGAGCACCTGTAAACATAACAAAGACTCAAATGTACACTAAAACGACTCAAAACTAAGTAAAAACGCACAAAACACTAGGAATAAAGATGTGTGCTTTGCACTACATCAGAATCTTTTGCCGCTTGAATGGGTTAAGAAGGGTAGAAAGTAGTTAGGATCCATGTAATTTACATTATTTGTAACTTTTTGCTAATGATCATGTTTTATCTTTGCGCAGCCCCTAAGTTTGACGAACTGGTTCCTGCAAGAAGCGACACAGAAAAGAGAATCGAAGAACTATTAGAGATACATGTTACGGAGAGGTCCTTTCGTGCTGAATCCATCATCAGCGAAGCAAGCTTTGACACACAGCATTCCGAGTCAAAAATGTCTTCAGGTATGGAACAATTCACATTTGTGTTATCAAACATCATGATCCTGATTTACTCTATCCTTCTGTAGGAATCCCAAAAGCAGGCTCCCAGTTTGCATTGTCCGATCTTGATAGCCTTTTGTCCGGAGCTGCCATCGTCAAGAAGGAGAATCCTACACCTGTGACCACCAAGTCTCGTATCCCGGCCCTACGGTCTAAGGCTTCAGGGAGCAAAAAGAGGAAGACGACTGATGTGATGGACCTGGAGATCTTTGAGGGTATGGACTCTGCTGAAACCACCAAGAAGTTTCAAGGCTTGTTGAACCTGGTAAGTAAAAAAAAAAATTGTATCCCCAATTTAATGTCAGGATCCCTGAATAACTAATATGTCTGAATTTTGCAGGGTCTAGAGAAGCTGAATGCCAACTTGGATGTGGCAGAGAAGAATGCTGAAGAAGCTTTGGAGAAGATTGAGGATATGAAGAAAATCATGGCCTCCAAATCCAAATACTTGGAGAAAGAGATCCAGGCTCAGAAGGATAAGCTTCAAGATAGTTCAGCCCAATATGAACTGAAGTTGTAGGAGAATTCGGCCCAGTACGAGCAGAGGTTGCATGATACTGTGGATGATGCCAAGAAATTTGCGGCCATGGCTATTCTCCACTCCAGGATCCAGATGGATGAGCAAGCTGTTGCTGAAGGTTTTGATCCTGCAGCCTGGTATCTTCAGGGATGGCGTTCTTCTTTGGCTAAGCTTGGTGGTGAAGCGGTGGAGACCAGTAAGACTGCTGAGGAGGTTGAAGCTGGCGATGGTGTGTAGGTCCCTGACTCGGTGCGTGACGGATCTCTAGACTCGCGGTACGACACGGTGATAACGTGCGGAATCCATGATCAACGTGCTCGTGTAACTCAATCAACAACAACGGTGTAAATAAACGCTTTGTATTTCCACCACAATATCAGGTTACAAGATTACAGAATCTGTCTACTCTGATATCGTCTCTTCTCTACACTCTGTTCTTCTGTTCTGGTCTGTTCTGTCTATTTATAAGCACTGTTCTGCACCAGGCGAACTTAACAAGTTCGCTTCACTGTGCTTAGGCGAACTTATTAAGTTCGCCTCTAATAGGCTAAGCGAACTTATTAAGTTCGCCTCTGATAGACCAGGCGAACTTATTAAGTTCGCCTCTGATAGGCTAGGCGAACTTGACAAGTTCGCCTCTAGCAGAACTTACACAGAATTTTATCAACAGTTACAAAACATGTCCTAACAGACTCCCCCTTAACTGTTGCTAACAATTCTATCAAATACAAGTCAAAGACTCTAAGACTAAAACATAATCTTCAAGCTCGTTGTCACCAGAATATGCTCCAACAGACTCCCCCTTGACAACAGCTTCAGAAGATTGTCATCCGTCTTCAAATATCATCAAACACTATGTAGTCTTCGTCTTGTTCATCTGCACACTCTCTCTTTATTTCTAGAAGAAAACTTGGGAGAAGGACCCCTTGTCAACTTCTGTCTGCAATATTCAGTTTATGCAAAGGAGAACAACCAAGAATAACCAACAATTAAAATTTCCATGGAAGCTGGAAAAATAAAATCTTTTTGGTTTTTCAAACATAAGAAACACAAAATCGTTTTGGTTTTTCTCTGTACAAACTGAAATGTAAAATACAAAATCACATCTTTTTGGTCAAACATCACGAGTAAGAAGATCATATCAGTAAAAACAATGCATCAATCACACATTTTGGATAAATAACCCTAAACATTCTAAAGGTATCCTATCCAGATTCATTCTTTCATTTCTTTTCTTTTCTTTATATCAGATAAGATCAAATCTTTTAAGCTTCAACCAAAACATGTAATGATACGCGAAGAACTTTAAAGAAGATGGGATCAGATCATAACATGCTTATAATAAATTACATACGAATTTGCAACACATAACATGTCAATCTAAGTTGTCAATATTATAAGAATTGAAACCATCAGTATCTTTGTCCCATGTTCTTGTGAATTAAGGTACCATTTATTTTGTAATACAACGTGTACCCCACAAATATGCCAACAGAAAAATAAATGTGCACTATCTTCAAGACATATAAGATCATTGCAAGATAATTTTCAATCTCCAGGATGAAATTATACCGTTAAACACAGGAAAAATCAAGCAGAGAATCAGAATGATTCAGAATCGAATGATTCAAATGTCTTGGTTTGGACGAAGTATCATGATTCATAGTAACAGAAAGATTGTACCAATAGAATTCTTCAACATAAGATTGATCAAGGAATCGATTGATTCAATGACATAGGGTAGCGTGATCCAACTGTTATCTGGATATGTTCAATGGAATCAGGATATTGATCCAAGGGCTAGTATATGTTCCAACAGATGTTGTCAGAAACATATCTTAGTTCAACATCACATTGCATGTTTTTCGAGGCATGGTCAATGAAGTGAACTGAAAAATTGTGTTTAACGACATAACCGATACTGGTCTCATGAAGTACTTTAGATCTTATATTCTTTATCTGATAATGATCTTTTACACACACACCCGGCATACCATGGGTTCAAATCACAGTTGTCACAAAGTTCATTATGTTGTCACACTACTAATGGACCAAAGATACTCATAGCCTATCGACAATTCAGACTACATGCTAGTATCCAAATTAAAATATAAGCATCAAGCATCAATTTTTGTTAAGCATAAGCAGTTATGAAGCTATCATTTCCCATACTGTGCAGTCTAAGAAGTTCTGATCAATACATTTATCACAGATATATTAGATAAGCATCATAAAGTCCAACTAAGGTCATGTATGACTGAACATTTACTGATGTACTATCATTTCTCCTTTAACTTCAAGTAATGTCGATTTTAACTTTTTCAATTTGTTTGGCTTTTTCAAAATCTTTTTCAAAGAAAGTAAAACAAACGAAAATAAAATCTTCCATGAAAACATTTTAAGAAAAACATTTGTCTTGGTTACTCAAGATTAAGCAATTCAATCAATTAAAAACTCAAACCGATGTAATCCTGTAATTGAATGTCATTGCCTCTGTCACCAACACAGTTCTGTACTCCCCCTATCCTGTAGACTCCCCCTCAACTAGTCAAATGGTTGCATCAACGACTTTATGCTCACCATCGTCATCCTAAGTTTCAGGTTATCATTTGGACTTTGTAAAATTCTTTCCAAAACATTGTGTGTGACATATTCTCCCCCTTGAGCATCAAGTCGTTGAATCAAATAGATTTACCAACTTCTGTAACGACTCATTGCTCTTGCAGATGTCATTCCCTGTCATGTGCTATGAACAACCACTATTAACAACCAAAATGGTATCAATAGTCCCTCTTGGTTAATCCTGCACAACTAACAAGAAAAATTAATTTGAAATTGGGACCCAAGCCATGGTAGACATGGGTCGTCCATCTGTATCAAAATAATAAACCTCACTCCATTCACAATCGAATCTCTCATCGATTTTCGGAGATTGTTCCGACGAGTCAGAAACAGAAACTTTAGATTTCCAAACATACTTCTGTTCATTAAGTTCTTTTTGCTTAAAATGTGAAGTGTTTGAACATTTTCTTTCATTTGAAAATTGATTTGATTGTGAAAACTCTTGGTGTTCTAAAAGTTTTCTCAATCTTCTGTTCCTCCTCCGTCTTTGAGGTCTAGAAAGCCTCACCTCAGATTTTGAATTACCCTTTGGTATATCACGAGGTTTAACCACATTTGGGTTAACATAAGGCTTACGAGGAGTTCTTACCTTTTCTGGAGTAACATGCCGGTTACCTTTGTCTTTGTGAGGACAAGCAATCCAAATATGACCCACAAGACCACAAGAAAAGCAAGATCTCTTCTCACTATATTCTCTCATATAAGGAATCTTCATACGATAAGATGCACTTGAAGAAGATTCTCCTACATGAACTTCTTTTGGCTTTATTTTCTCTAGAACTCTAGATTTTGTAGTTTGAGACCGAACAAACTTTTTCTCAATAGGTCTTGATTCAGACTTCATCTTCTCAGGAACTACATGTTTCTTTCCTTTGTTTTTGTAAGGACAGTTCACCACAATGTGACCTATCTCATTACAATGAAAACATGTACGCCTGTCTTTATAATCTCTGTCATTTGGAACTCTCCATGATTTTGAAGAACTTCCAAGTGTATTAATTCCAGATGAATTAAAATCAACCTTTGAGTCTTCTTTCTTAACCTCTTTCGGTATCCCTTCTACCTTAGCTTCATCAAAATATTCATCATCACTCTCATCAGAATACACCATATCTTCACCTGTGACTGGATTCACCTTCAGCACAGTCTTAGGATCTAAATCCTCATCTTTTATAATCTCAGGTGCAACAGAATAATTTCCATTGAATGGTGGAGGAACATAGCCAATACCACTAGTTCTCTTCCCCTCTTCTGTATTATCATGATAATATCCTAATAAGAATGATGAATTTCCAAAGCTTTCTATCTTTCTATGCAGCTTAATCACCTCAGCTTTAGATTTAGCAATTTCCTTATCTTTCTCAGTAAGATCATTATTTCTTTTCTCAATTTCTGCAAAGGACATATCCAGGTGATATGCTTGCTCTTTGATCTTCAAAGTCAGAGAACTGATATCCCTCTTTAGTGATTCTATTCTCTCAATACACACATTCTCATTATCCTTTAATTTCTGGTTTACCGTGTGCATCGATTTCATATCACAAATGAGGTTTACGTTGTCTTCCATAACCCTCATCATTTTATCCTTCACTGAAATACAGTTAGAACAAAACGTTTCAGAGTTAGAAACTACCTCAGCTTTTACTTCTGAAGAAGATGCACCAGGAGCCATGAAAACGTTATCATCAGCTTCAACCTTTTGAGCAATAATGACAGGCTCTGCATCAGTTGCTGATTCACTCAAATCATCTTCAACAGTCTGGAAACTTACTTCAGTCTCTACATCACTCTCAGGAGACTGAGTACTTTCACCAGATCGACCACTCTCACTATCACTTAATTCGGCAGATGAAATACTTTCAGAATCACTCTGCATCTTTAATTCTTCTTTGATCAAGACCACAAACGCTTGAGAAGTTGCTTCACCCTTTTTCTTCAACGCTTCCCATAGATCTCTTGAAGTTGGACACTTCCCGAGACTATGAATGATTTCTTTTGGTAAAGACATCGTTAAAGTTTCACGCGTTTTCATCTCTCGATCAAACATCTGCTTTTCTACTTTAGTAAGAGCTGACAGTGGTTTAGGAACATCACGAAATTCCAGAAAGTCATAAGTAGGATGCATATATCCTTCAGTTATTGGTCTCCAAAAATTTTCATCAGTTTCTGATACGAACTGTTCGAACCGGACTTTCCAGCTACGATAATCTGATATGCACAAAAGTCTCGGTGGCATAGTTCCAATATCATTATCAACATAAGAAATTGACATTTTGAAATTTTTGCGAAAATATCCGGAAAAAATTTTCCCGCCAAAATACTCTTTTTTAAAAAATTTCGAAAATTCAAAATTTCAAAAATGATCCGAAACGACCATATAAACTTTCTCTAAAAAATTTGGACAAGATGAATTTTCCCGCCAAAATACTTTTTTTTTTTAAATTTTGAAAATTCAAAATTTCAAAAATGATCCGAAACGACCATATAAACTTTCTCTAAAAAATTTGGACAAGATGAATTTTCCCGCCAAAACACTAAGTTCGCCTGATACTGTACAAGCGAACTTGACCCGAGCGAATTTGACCCAAGCGAATTTGACCCAAGCGAACTTGTTAAGTTCGCCTGATCTTCACCAAGCGAACTTATTAAGTTCGCCTAATACTGAATGAAGCGAACTTATTAAGTTCGCCTATAAGTTCGCCTGCAACAGAATTTTAAGTTCGTCTGGTTCAGCTGTTCAACCCGAACACGAACCAAACAATTCCGAAATTCATGATTTCTTGCTTAATTGATGGAATTTGATAAAATTGAACCGTAGGAATGTGTAGAAACTGATTTGGAACACTTCTATCGGATCAATTTCATCAAAACAGTTCAAAATCAATCCAAATTTGTCAACAATTCGCCATTTTTATCAAGAACACAAAAAGATGAATAATCTTCAAAATCACAGAATTTTTGATGTTGATTGGTGTAGGTCCCTGACTCGGTGCGTGACGGATCTCTAGACTCGCGGTACGACACGGTGATAACGTGCGGAATCCATGATCAACGTGCTCGTGTAACTCAATCAACAACAACGGTGTAAATAAACGCTTTGTATTTCCACCACAATATCAGGTTACAAGATTACAGAATCTGTCTACTCTGATATCGTCTCTTCTCTACACTCTGTTCTATTTCTGTTCTGGTCTGTTCTGTCTATTTATAAGCACTGTTCTGCACCAGGCGAACTTAACAAGTTCGCTTCACTGTGCTTAGGCGAACTTATTAAGTTCGCCTCTAATAGGCTAAGCGAACTTATTAAGTTCGCCTCTGATAGACCAGGCGAACTTATTAAGTTCGCCTCTGATAGGCTAGGCGAACTTGACAAGTTCGCCTCTAGCAGAACTTACACAGAATTTTATCAACAGTTACAAAACATGTCCTAACAGACTCCCCCTTAACTGTTGCTAACAATTCTATCAAATACAAGTCAAAGACTCTAAGACTAAAACATAATCTTCAAGCTCGTTGTCACCAGAATATGCTCCAACAGACTCCCCCTTGACAATAGCTTGATCTTTAGTCTTTAGTCTTCATCTTGAACTCTTCCAGCTATCCGGTAATCTGCTGCCAGCATGCACTCCATATCTTCTACATATTTCCAAAACTCTTTTGTACTGTAAACCTTGTTCTCTCCATTCATCAGTGAACATTAACTCATTCTGTTTCAACGTCCTCTGATCTTTCTTTGAAAAATTAATAAGATTCATTGCGTCATAGAAACATACAATGACCTTATTATCTTTATCTTCAATCCTTGCTTCACCAGTATTAACATCAACATACCACCATTTCATATTCCCAAGAAAGTCTTGAGGAATAGTCTTTAACGGTATCTTATGAATAGCACGCACTGGTTTAAACTTGTATCTCCAGGTTACTTTCCCAGTCTTTGGATCTGTGTTCTTCACTCTCTTTCCCTTTTGTGGTTTCAGCCGTTCATACTTTCCTGAACTACCTTCTTTCTTGATTAAGTTTGCTATCACATCAGCCAAACCATTCTTTGATCTATTAATGAGAGGCTTTGAAGCTAGACCATTAATTTCACACCTGGGCAAGGTATTGAAATACTTGATCCTTGGCTTTAAGTATTGAACACCGTCAGATCTTTTAATTGCAAATAATTTTGATTCAGCATCATAGAACCAACTTATGATCCTTCCTACACACTGCTCTTTATTCACATATTTCTCTTTCTGAGCAGGTTGTGCTGGAGACTTGGGTAGCACCTTCATCCAACTGTTCACAACTTCTCTCCACTGTTCTCGTGTCATTCCTGTATTTCTGTACATCACAGGTTCTTCATTAACCTTTGGAGACTCAGTGTGAGTAGTTTCAGTTTCAGCATCTTTGTTGGATTGAATATTTTCATCAGTATTCATCTTTGAATCAGCAGTGTCTTCAGGCAGTGTGATGTCTTCAAAAGAGTCCATAGAATCTGTTACTCCTTCATAAGTGAATTCAGGAATAACATCATCCTGGATGAAGTTATACGGCACGTTAAGACCATCACAGCCTTCATAGGTGACACTATCTTTCTCTTTCTCTATCTCAATCTCTACTATTTCTCCTTCTTCTATCTCATTATCCGACACATCATCATCCATGTCATCGAATAAATCATCAATATCATCAAGACAAGCAATCTTTTCAGCTTTCTCTTCTTCAGAATCTTGAAAGAATTCTAATAACAGAATTTCTTCTTCATTAGCACCAGAAGTATCTTTGTCTTTGTTACCTTTAAGAGATTGTGATGTCGACTCCCCCTGAACCCTAGATATAGGACTAGCATCAGTGTATTGACGATCACCCTCAATATCTCTAGCAGGATCATTGTCGTCATCATCACGTCTTTGAATAGACTCTGTGTGACAAGTATCAGGTATCCTCAACTCCCCTGAGCGTCAAGACGCTGAACGAGTTGGGACACTAATGTTTGCATGTCAGCTATCTGTTGAGCTTGAGTCTGAATCACCAGCTACTGTTGAGAATCATTAGACACAAGAGTGTCGACCTGGGTTTGTAATGAAAGCACCTGAGATTCAAGGAAAGAAATCCTAGCAGAATCTGAAGGCTTTGACGGTTCAGCCGTTGATTGTGGAATAGACAGACTTGCAGTAGGAGAAATTATTGAAGGAGCAGGAGATATGACTGGAGAAGGATCTTTAGACCTTGGAGGAGTAACAATCAATGAAGCAACAAATGTAGCATCCTCGACTCCTTGTGAAGAATGTGCAGCAGCAATGGAAGCAGACATTAACTTTTGAGTCTTAGGATCTGGAATATAGTCACTATCAGAACTTTCATCCACCAAAGTTCTCTTTCCAAGCACTGATCCAGAAGGAGGATTCCGAACAGTCTTTCTTCGCGGTTTCCTGGCACGGGATTTAACACGAGAACCTCTATTAGCCAGGGGCAATTTATCCAAGTTAGCATAATGATCTGAGCTAAAGTCCTTAGAAGACTCAGAATCAGTAGCCTCAGAATCAAGTAAATGAGCATCACTTGAGCTGGAACTGGACTCCACCACATTACCTTCAGGTTCATGAAGTGGTGAGTTCACAGCTTCATCTACAAAATCATCCATATTCATACCCAAACCCTGAGCATGATCATGAACACCTTCCTCATCAACTGGATTAATAACAAGTTCATTGACCTGGACTTGAGGAATAGGAATATCTTGATGTTGTGGAACTTGTACTGGTTGCTGAACAATGGGAACTGGAATTTGTGGAATTGGAACTTGTTGTTGTTGAACAGGTTGTTGTGGCTGTTGTTGTTGTTGTTGACCTTGAGCTTGTGCTAATTCATTAGGATGAAACCAGTTGTCATTTAGAGGTGCAACATAATCAGGATTGATTAAGTGCCCGAACAAAGGAGTGTTAACTGGAATCAATGCAGCATTCTTCTGTTTCACCTTAGTACAATCGGTAAAGATTCGTTTTGACATAGGATTCAAAGTCAAACGTATAGGATGTTGTGGAAGACCCGGAATAAGGTGATTCAAAATCAATTGAATAAACCGAGGATATAACAAGAATCCTTGACCTTCAGCTGGGTTAATCTGCATAACCATCTCCCGATAAAAATAAAGTGGAAAATTGAATTGCTTATTCAATGTTAAAGCCACCATTGCAGTTTGAAGTGCCATCTTTAAACCATCCGTTCCACCTTTACGAGGAGAAATGCACTGAATAATCACATGCATGAAGTACCTCCATTCACCCACTAAGCCTCCTTTTCGTGCTTGGGTATCATTCTGCTTCCCACGATAACCCATTCTTTGAAAACAACCCATAACAAGAGTGTTTGGATACGATAACGGATCTTCAGCATTACCACCCAAAGCAAGAGCAGCACGAATCGTTTCTTCAGATATAGCAATCTCGGTATTATTAACTGTGGCACGAAGAACATGAGGTTCAACGTCCGTATCTTGATGTACCGTGTCCCAAAATTGTTGTATGTACACAAGACTTATGTAAGGATCAGCAGATAGTGCAACATGTAGTCGTGATCTGTTTAAGAATCCGATAATTCCTTGAAAGTTTAATGCCTCGGACATGTTAGGATCTAACAATGCAACTTGATTATGCTTATATTCGACACGTCGAGCCATCTGAAAACATTTGGACAACAAACACATTAGTAAAAACCACAAACATTAACAAACAACACAACAAAATAAAAAATATTAACGACAAAACAAATAAACCAAAAAAAATTACAAACAAAACAAAAAAATTTTAACAACAACAAAAAAAATACAAGTCCAAAACTCCACTGACCCCTAGGCGAACTTATCAAGTTCGCTTAGTGTTGCAAGAGGCGAACTTAATAAGATCGCTTGGAACAAGTTCGCTTCGAACAAGTTCGCTTGGAACAAGTTCGCCTGAACCTGTGACGATACAAATTCAAACTCAGAATATCAAAGTCTGTAGATTAAGCCCAAAATCCTGTAATATGCAATGTACAACAGTCGATTATCACTTAACAAACATTTAGAATGAGCAATTTTAAAGACCCGGTCAAATATAGGTCAAAAACTGTCATTGTAACTGTCGACGAAAACCGAGAGAAAAAGACTCAAATACTCACAATTGAGCGGATGAAATTCAATGAAATTGGTGTGGTTGAGTTCGCAATTCAATTTGGATAACAACAGAACCTTTAAACAACTCCCAACAACAAATTTTTAATAAAATCTAAATTTCAGGCAAGTTCGCTTGAAAGTGGTGAACAGATAAGTTCGCTTGTTCCAGATCTTTAAAAAACCATGAAGTTCGCTGAATTAGGCGAACAAAATAGGTTCGCTTAACAAACCTTCGGCGAACAAGATAAGTTCGCTTCACCCGGAAACACAGATTAAGTTCGCTTCACTGATTTAAGCGAACATATTAAGTTCGCTTCACTGTACACAGGCGAACTTAATATCCATATTAACCTTTTTGTCTTGAACAAAAAAAATTTATCAATATCAACCACTTAAAATTCAACCAGTTATTTTGAACCAATGTGACAACCGTCAAACACTCTACTACCTTGTGATCTCCCATTTGAAGCCTGTATCCAATCCAATCCCGAACAATAAAAATTTAGAATTTTCATGGAATAGAAACAAAATCTTTTTGGATTTTATCTATACAAACGAAATCACATATTTTTGGTTTTTATCTAAGCAAACTGAAAATCACATATTTTTGGTTTTTATCTGTACAAACTGAATCACATATTTTTGGTTTTTATAAAAGCAAAATTAAAAAGAAACCGAAATACACATATTTTTGTATGAGCATCATGAGTAAGAAGATCATATCAGTATATGAACATATTTCATCACACATTCTCTTAATCTCTATGGGTAACCTAAGCATAAAACCTTCAAACTCATTTACATATGCAATTCAAACCTTTTTCTTATTTTCTTATCATTTTGCAATGAAAATTATTACTACCAAAATATTCAAATGTTGAACATATTTTACTCGTATCTATTTTTCTTTTCAATTTTTCTTTTCAATCAATTTTTTTTTTTTTTTTTTTTTTTTTTTTTTAAGACTAGCTAAGTTCGCCTGCTTGTTAAGTTCGCCAGAATAAGTTCGCTTGATTAAGTTCGCCTACTCTGCACCAAGCGAACTTATTAAGTTCGCCTAATATTCACCAAGCGAACTTATTAAGTTCGCTTCCTTAAGTTCGCCTGCAACTCAGCAAGTTCGCCTAATCTGCTGTAACGAACTCAGGAACCAAACACGAACCAGAAATTCCAAAAATTATCATATCTCACTGATTTGATGGAATTTGATAATTCTGAACCGTAGGAATGTATAGGGACTGATTAGGAACACTTCTATCGGATCAATTTCATCAAAAGAATCCAAAATCAATCCAAAATGATCAAAAATCTTCCATTTTTATCAAGATCACGAAAAAGATGAAAAATTCTTCAAATTCAATGATTTTTGATGTTAGATTGCTTGAAGATGTAAAACAAATTGATGGTGGTTATGTCGCTTTTGCGGGGAATAAAGGCGGTTACATAACTGGACAAGGAACGTTAAAGAATGACAAAGTAAAGTTTGAGAAAGTGAATTATGTTGAGCAGCTGGAACACAATCTTTTAAGTGTATCACAAGTCTGTGACAAGAAATTTTCATTCCATTTCAACGATGCTGAATGCTATATTTTGAAACCGGGATTTGTGATTCCTGATGAATGGATTCTTATGAAGGCTCCGAGGAGAAATGATACGTATGTCCTTGACATGAGTGTCGCCACTACAACGGATTCAATTCCTACTTGTTTACTCTCCAAGGCGTCTGAATCTGATTCAATATTGTGGCACAGGAAGCTAGCTCACATTAACTATAGAAAGATGAACTACATTGTTAGGAATGATTTGGTTCTTGGTATTCCGAAATTGAAATTCTCAGTTCCTGATGATTGTATTCCGTGCAAGAAGGGGAAGCAAAGAAAGAAATCTCACAAATCTAAATCGACGAATTCTATCATAACTCCTTTGGAGCTGTTGCATATGGATTTGTTCGGTCCTATAAGTATCCGAAGCATTGGTGGTAAATCGTACTGCTTGGTAGTAACTGATGATTACTCCAGATTTTCATGGGTTAAGTTCCTTTCCTCTAAAGCTGAAACCACTGAGTTGGTACAATACTTAATCCTGGGTTTGGAGAATTTATTCAATCTGAAAGTCAGACGAATTAGGAGTGACAATGGCAGCGAATTTAAGAATAGCAAAATGGGCTTCTTCTGTCTACAAAAAGGAATTCATCATGAATTCAGTGCGCCATATGTTCCTCAACAAAACGGTGTCGCTGAACGAAAGAATAGGACTTTGGTTGAAACAGCTCGCACGATGCTTGCAGATTCTAAGCTTCCAGTCACTTTTTGGGCTGAGGCTGTGAATACTGCGTGTCATGTTTTGAACCGAGTCCTGACCGTCAAGCGACATAACAAGACTTGCTATGAATTACTGAATAATCGAAAGCCGAATCTGGATTATTTACTACCTTTTGGGAATCCTTGCACCCTATTGAAAGTTCGAGATGTCCCAACAAAGTTCAGTGCGAAGGCTATTGAAGGGATATTTATAGGGTATGTGGCTAATTCGACTACCAAGAGGGTTTATAATAAGGAGACACGCCAAGTTGAAGAGTGGTTCCATATTGATTGTTCAAATAGGTCTTTACCACAAATGGCGATTGGTCCGGATTGGGCATTTGATTATGACAACTTATTCAAGTCTTTTCATTTACATTCTGATATTTCTGATGAAGATGCTGCTGTTCTTTATGATTCTTGTCAGGATTCACAGCACAATGGATTTCTACCAAATGCGGTTCCAAATTCTTCGATTCCATCTACTTCTGCTTCTGATCCTAATGTTGCTTCTTGTTCAGGTCCACAAGAGTCGGAGAGTGAGGAGGATAATGCTATTTTTCAAGATTCTTCTGCTGATCCGTTGATAAGTGATGATCTATTACCTTCGACACAGGCTCAGGGGGAGATTCCTACAAATTTAGACTCGGAAATTCCAATTACTCATAATGATTCTTATCACTCTGAATCTACTCAAGTTGATGTGTTGCCGGTTCCTGAGGTTGCTTCCATCAAAGAACTCAAAGATCATCCGGTGACAAATATCATTGGAAATTTGCGTGATGGAGTGCAAACGCGTTCTATAGTTGAAAACACTTGTTTGTATACATGTATAAAAGATTCTGGTGTTCTTGATGTTTGCTCACATTCTTGCTTTATTTCGCAGGTTGAACCCAAGAATGTTGAAATGGCTTTAAATGATAACAATTGGATTGAAGCTATGCAGGAAGAACTTGCTCAATTTGACAAACTTAAGGTTTGGAATCTTGTTGATCTTCCGAAGGGAGCGTATCCGATAGGAACAAAATGGGTGTTTAAATGTAAGAAAGACGATCGCGGTGTCGTGGTACGCAACAAGGCCAGATTAGTTGTCCAGGGCTTCAATCAACAAGAGGGAATTGATTACACCGAGGTTTATGCGCCTGTTGCTAGGCTTGAGGCTATAAGGCTGTTTCTAGCTTTTGCTTCTTTTAAAGGTTTTAAGGTGTTTCAATTAGATGTTAAGAGTGCATTTTTATATGGAAAGGTCAAGGAGGAAGTTTATGTGTGTCAGCCGCCGGGGTTTGAAGATCCTCTGAATCCGAACATGGTTTTCAAGCTTGATAAGGCCCTCTATGGTCTTCATCAGGCTCCTCGTGCGTGGTATGAAACTTTATCCACACATCTTTTGGCGAATGACTTTGTTCGTGGAAAGATAGACTCGACCTTATTCATAAAGAAATCAGGGGGAGATTACCTACTGGTACAGATTTATGTGGATGAGATTATTTTTGGCTCGACAAATGAAGGGTTATGCAAAGAGTTTGAGGGTGTTATGAAGTCGAAATTTGAAATGTCTGCTATGGGAGAGTTATCGTTTTTCTTAGGTTTGCAAGTAAATCAAAAGGAAGATGGTTTCTTTATTCATCAGTCCAAGTATGTCAAAGACATCTTGAGCCGATTCAAGATGGAGGACTGTACCCCATATGATACTCCAATTCCGGTCAATCATAAGTTGAACTCTGACCCGGATGGAAAAGATGTGGATTGTCGACTTTACAGAGCTATGATTGGATCCCTCATGTATTTAACTGCTTCAAGGCCGGATATAATGTTCGCCGTGTGCATCTGTTCCAGATTTCAGGCAAAGCCAAAAGAATCTCACTTAATTGCTGTAAAAAGAATCTTACGATATTTGAAAGGAAAACAACGTTTAGGGCTATGGTATCCTCATGGTTCTAACTTTGATTTCAATGCTTATACTGATTCTGATTTCGGTGGTTGTTGTCTGGACAGGAAATCTACAACAGGTGGTTGTCAGTTCCTAGGTAATCGACTTGTATCCTGGCAATGCAAAAAGCAAACCACAGTCTCGATCTCTACATATGAAGCAGAATACATCGCTGCTGCAAGTTGTTGTTCACAGATCCTGTGGATACAACAGCAATTGAGAGATTACGGTTTGAATTTCACAGGAACCCCTATGCTTATTGATAATAATGCTACTATGTCCATAACTAATAATCCTGTTAAACATAGTAAAACTAAGCACATCGAAATTCGATATCATTTTATTCGTGATTGTGCAGAGAAAAGGTTGATTGAGCTGGTCAAGGTACACACTGATGATAATTTTGCTGATTTGTTTACTAAGGCATTTGATCGCACCAGGTTTGAATTCCTAATTAAAATGATTGGTATGATCAATCCCGAATAAAAGATTTTCAAAATCAGAATTTCATGGATTTTTTTTTAAATTTCTTTTATTGCTTTATTACATTTCTGCATTTACATTTCAGTCAAAAATTGTTATTTATAAAAATTCAAAACAAAGTGAAAAATATAAAATTGACATCATTTGAAGTATGAGAAGAAATGATAGTACATCAGTGAATAGTTCATTACACATGACCATAGTGGACCTTTGATTTGTTAGTTTAGATGAATTTGATTTGATCTAAATTTCAAAGTCTGCATAAATAAGAAATGATAGTGTTTTGAATGCTCTAATCTTGATAATTTGTTTTTAATTTGAATATGAGTTTGAAACTTAAATTGTCAATAGACTAGAAGCGTTTTTAAATCATTAGTAGTGTGAAAATTAAATATGATATGATTACATCTGTGATTTGAATCCATTATATGCCTGTGTGTGTGTGTAAAAGATCATTATCAGATAAAGAATATATGGTTTTAAGAATTTCATGAGACCAATATCGAATTATATCTTTAGCACAAATTTATTTCAGTTCACTTCACTGCCCATGCCCCGAAAAACATGCAAGGTGTTGTTGAACTAAGATATGCTTTCACAATCTGTTGAAACATATACTCGCCCTTGGATCAGTTAGATACATCATCTAGTCTGAATTCATTGAAACTTATCCAGATAATAGTTGGATCCTCATACCTGAATCTATTTGATTCTCATTATACAGCCAATTTATTAGAATCTTCTGATTCTGAATCATCATGATTCTTATATCCTTTGGGATCTACTTCTATACTTGTGCTAAAAGAGATAATTTCATCTTGGAAATTGATCTAATCTTGCAAATAAATCGTATATGTCTTGAAGATAGTGCAAATTTAAATTTCTGTTGGCATATATGTGGGGTACACGATGTTTTTCATCTAAATGGTACTAACTCACATGAATTTGGAGGAAAAACGCTTAGAGTTTCAAATTATATAATATTGACAATTTATTCTTTCATGCTTTGTATTGCAAATTTGGTATGAATAATTGAGCATTTCATTACCTGATCTTGTTTACTTTGAGATTTATCGCGTATCATTTCAAGTTGTGAATAACTTGACAAGAAAAATTGATAAGTAAAAAAAAAAAAAAAAAAAACATGTCCTAACAGACTCCCCCTTAACTGTTGCTAACAATTCTATCAAATACAAGTCAAAGACTCTAAGACTAAAACATAATCTTCAAGCTCGTTGTCACCAGAATATGCTCCAACAATTGGACACGAAAACACCACGAATCTTTTGCTAATCAAGAGCAATAGCTCTGATACCACTTGTAGGTCCCTGACTCGGTGCGTGACGGATCTCTAGACTCGCGGTACGACACGGTGATAACGTGCGGAATCCATGATCAACGTGCTCGTGTAACTCAATCAACAACAACGGTGTAAATAAACGCTTTGTATTTCCACCACAATATCAGGTTACAAGATTACAGAATCTGTCTACTCTGATATCGTCTCTTCTCTACACTCTGTTCTTCTGTTCTGGTCTGTTATGTCTATTTATAAGCACTGTTCTGCACCAGGCGAACTTAACAAGTTCGCTTCACTGTGCTTAGGCGAACTTATTAAGTTCGCCTCTAATAGGCTAAGCGAACTTATTAAGTTCGCCTCTGATAGACCAGGCGAACTTATTAAGTTCGCCTCTGATAGGCTAGGCGAACTTGACAAGTTCGCCTCTAGCAGAACTTACACAGAATTTTATCAACAGTTACAAAACATGTCCTAACAGACTCCCCCTTAACTGTTGCTAACAATTCTATCAAATACAAGTCAAAGACTCTAAGACTAAAACATAATCTTCAAGCTCGTTGTCACCAGAATATGCTCCAACATGGTGAGAAGCAAGCTGTCCAGGGCAATGAGGGTAATGATGCCTAGGCCTGAGCCATAGAATTTATGGTTCTTCGATTGTTCTTGTTGGTTATCTTTCTTAAAACAATTTCTTTTTATGTCTGTGGTTGTTGAACAGTTTACTTTTTCCTTCACTAGGATCCCTATATCGAGATAGACAATTTGACAATTTGTGAACCAGGTGGATGGGTCCATGTTTTGGATGAAGCCCGGTCACTTTCCTTTCCTGCACTTTAGTTATAATCAAGTATCTTTTTGACTATCTGCCATGATTGATATGCATTTTGTATGTTTTGACATGTTCTAAAAGATCAGGATCCTTAGGCAGTTAAGCCTTGGGATATTTAGAAAAATAGGTTTAGGTATATTTTCAGGATACCGGATCCTTAATGATTATTTAGGTTTTTACCAAACTTAAATTTAGAATAATATGGTTTGGTTTTGATAAATAGTGTGTAGTAATACCAGTTGCAAACATATCATGACTTAGTCATTCAAGTTTCACATCTTGAAAATTAATAAGTAACACGTACCTTTGTTGAGAACTAAGTCAGGTAGATACACATACCAAATTATAACGTGGAGTTCAAAATATGACAACCGTTGGTTGTCCCCTGTGTATAGTCATTAAATACGTCGTAGATTTAATAATTGTACTTCAGGATCTTCATAAGTCTTCATTCCGTTTGAGGATCTTGAGTTAGCATATTGATGCTAAGTTCTTGGGTTAACACATAAGTGTTAAATACCTGTAACAATTTAAAATCGTGGGCCAAGCCAGAATAACATGGGCCAAGCCAGAAAAATGTGGGCCAAGCCAGAAAAACGTGGGCCAAGCAAGACTTAAGTTAGCATGAAAATTCTAAAAACCTTAGGAGTAACACGTCTGTTACTATCGTAGGATTCAAGATATAGCCAAGAGTGATGAAATTATCAGTCTCTGTTACATGGACTGGTCGCACCACCTTAAACTATACTTGAACACCGTGCGCTACAGGCGGAGTGTTTAAACTCAATTCTTAGAAAGGTGAAAACCTTTAAACCTTAGAAGGTATGCAGGATACCATAACTTAGGAGAGATGGCCAATCTCTATCTTCTGTCAGGATCCTTGAGGATCCTTCCTGCAAAACATGAAACCTTGGTGAATGTGGGTGTTAGCTTGGCTAACACCCCTCCGACGCTCAAGTCAGTACTTTGATAAAGAGTAATAAATATAAAAATAGCCAGGGATAGAAGACATACCAGTCTTAGTTAGAATCTAAGTTCTAACTTACATAAAATAGGCTTTGAGATGGATAGCATTCCAGGATCTTGGCAGGATATCTCCCTCCATAGTAGCCAACCAATAGGCACTCTTGCCTGCTTCTGAGTCAATCAAGTATAGGCCTTCCCATTTTGGTGCAAGCTTTCCATCGCTGGGATTGGTAGTATTTTGGAATGCCTTTCTTAATACAAGATCACCCACTTCGAATCTTCTAATCCTTATGTTTTTGTTGTATGACTTCTCTATCCTCTGCTGATAAGCTGCAATACGAACTTTGGCAAAATCCCTGAGCTCATCCAAAGTGTCAAGATCATGAGCAAGAGCTTCGTTGTTAGTCTCTAGAGTCTGGAGATTTATAACATCCCAAAAATAAGACGACGATTAAAGTGACGGGTTATACATAAGACGACATGAATAAACGAACGAGGCATGACGGGGGAGCATCCCCTATAAATAGCCTGAGTCACCACCATTTCTCTCATTTGCAACTTCTAGAGAGAGAAACCATAGAGAGAGAAAGTTGGCGGATCGACCCGAGATTTCAGTAAAGTGTTGCTCCATAACTCGTGAGAAGAACCTCCGGATCAGAATCTCGATACAGGTAACGATCTTGCCAAGATCTGAGTTTTTGTTCGTTTTGGGGTTTTTCGAGTTTTGGTGGAAAAGGTAACGTTTTTACAGATGAAACTGGAAGAAAATCATATATTTGAATTCCTTAATGAAAAGCAAACGTTTTGAATGGAAACAAGTTCGGGATCTTGACGTGATCAGACCCGAACGCGAAAGTTAGGGTTTTTGCGGAAGAACAGATCCTGCGTACTTATCAAGTACGCAGGAAGAGGATCCTGCGTACTTATCAAGTACGCAGGAAGAGGTTCTGCGTACTTACCAAGTACGCAAGAAGAAAGGTTTTGCGTACTTGTCATGTACGCAAGAGGAAGGTCATGCGCACTTACCAAGTGCGCATGAGGCAAAGTCTGCGCACTTATTAAGAACGCAAGACCAAGGCCCTGCGCACTTACTAAGTGCGCAGGCATCAGGCTGATTAGTAAAGTCAGAATGGTTAAACCGTTAGAGTCGGGATTGGTCTGATGTATATGTAACTATTCAATTCAGATCGTACGTGAAGTCGTTGGACCGTTGTTTAGGACAACCGAGACTAGCTTATCAGGTGAGTTCTAGAAGCCCTTCTTTAAATGTTTTAATTAAATGTTTTTGGGCTGGTGTGCATACATACGAAATGATGTTTACAAGATGATGTTTATGAAATGTTTTGCTAAATGAAGTTTACGAAAGGTTTACGAAAGAGATGATGTTTTGTTTAATAAAACGTACGAATGCTTTAACTAAAATGAGGTAAAGGTTTTATGAAAGTCACGAATGAACGAATCTGCCACGAGTTCCTACGGGAGCTAAGGTATGTATGTATTGGCATCACCCTTACGGGGGGCCTCTGTGGCTGGCTAACGGTTGTACAACTGGTTGATGATGGGGTGACGACGGTCACCCATGGGATTACCGGGATCCCGATGTAAAGTACTATTCCTTGCGGGGAAATGGTGCCTATGTTATGTTCTGTCTTCCTAGAGGTAACGAGCCTTAGGAGGCATATGTTTGGTCTACCTAGAGGTAACGAGCCTTAGGAGGCATATGTTTGGTCTACCTAGAGGTAACGAGCCTTAGGAGGCATATGTTTGGTCTACCTAGAGGTAACGAGCCTTAGGAGACATATGTTTGGTCCACCTAGAGGTAACGAGCCTTAGGGGACCTGTGTGACAGATGACTTAGAGGTAACGAGCCTTAAGTTCATCCGCTGGTATGCGATGTATGGTATTGACGGTTACGAGAAGGCGCAGATTCAATTCATGTTGACTTATGTTATGATGTTATGTTACGATGTTATGATGATGTTAAGTTATTGCATGTTTTACGTACGCTTTTGTTAAACAAATGTATGTTATGTTTTTGGCAAAATGTTTATGTTAAGGTTTTATGTAAAGCTAGAACTCACCAGCGTAGCTGACTTTTTAGTATGCACATTCAGGTTAAGGCAGGTATGGATGATGGACGGTGATGCTTGGCAAGCGAGAAGAGTTACCCGGTTGATCATGAAGACTGGCATCCCGTTACGATTTGTTTATGTTATGTTTATGTAATTGACAATGTTACGCTTCCGCATGTGAACAATGAAATGTTTAAGTTTTAATGAAATTTTTCGCTGCGTTATTTTGATATTCAAGTTAAGAACTGTTTGTGAATGAGTAAATCCAACAAGTGAGGCCTCCCGGGTTTGGGGCCTTACAAGTTTGGTATCAGAGCAATAGTTTGAGAGATTCGGACACTCCCAGTGTCTGAACTTAAACTGTGAATGGGACTGAAAGCGGATGCCAGTACAGGTAACTCGAGCCACAGCATCAGGTATGAAGGTAGTATATATTTATATATATATAGTATGCCTTAGAAGGGGTTAGGTAAGGACTTGTGTTCTGATGGAATCACAAAGGTGGTCAAATAGTAATCGAAAGGTAGTGTAATGGTTAATTGCAGATGGCCAGTGTATATTAACATCTTACAGTGCTTGTAGAATTTTATTTGTTAACTAGCGTGATGACATTGGATTCCTTGTCTTATAGAACGAAATGGCAAGAAGAGGAACCGGAAGGCGTGGTGGAGGCCGTACCGGTGGTCGTAACGGTGGGCGCGGCAGGATTCCTGCACGCCAAGAGTACAGTGAAGAAGGAAGTGTTCACACTGAGCCACAAGTTAGTGTGCATGGAACTGAGCAGACACAGGTTGAAGAGCAACCTTTCACTTTTGAACCAGAAGTGAGAGCAGCTATAGCTCGAGAGTTCACAGAGTTGATGAGGACTTCTCTGCCAGGTTTGTTGGCAGAAGCATTGAAGAAGGTTAATGGGGAAGGTGGGTCTAACACGGCGGTTGGTACCCCGAACACTGAGACAATCAACGCACCGCTTAACCGTGGTTGCGACTATAAGTCCTTTAAGGCATGTGACCCGCCGGTCCTGACTGGGAAGAAGGACGCGGTGGCTACTTTTGACTGGGTGATACGTATGGAAGCGGCCATTCGTCTGAGCGAGTGCCGAGCAAATCAAGTTGTGAAATTTGCTGCTAACTCCCTGAGAGAGGAAGCATCCCATTGGTGGGAAGGTGTACGTCAAGCCAAGGGGGACGAGGTTGTGGATGCGATGATGTGGACTGACTTGAAAACTCTGGTAATCAAGAACTTTTGTCCAAGGAACGAGATTGAGAAAGTAGAGAGGGAATTTCTGGGTTTGAAGGCCGGGAGCATGACGCACCGGCAGTACACGACCCGATTCAATGAACTGGCACGTCTCGTGCCACATCTTGTCACGACCGAGGAAAGAAAGATTGCCTGCTACATTCAAGGGCTGTCGGACTAGGTCCGCACCTATGTTAAGGCAAACGCCCCTACTACCTATGATTCGGTAGTAGAATTAAGCGGCGTGGTATTTGATGATCTGGCACTGAATGTCGTTGCCATTGAGGAGCCTAAGAAGAAGCTGAGTTTTCCCGCTAAGCGATCGTGTGGGAAGTTGTTTGGGGCTCGAGACAAGCAGGCCAGGGTAGGTGAGATGGCAATCTGTGGAAGATGTGGAGTAAGGCATGCGGGTGAATGTCGTCTAAGGACAAATCTGTGCTACAAATGTGGCAAGACTGGGCATTACTCCCGTGAATGCATGCAAGGCATTAAATGTTATAATTGTGGTGAAAGCGGCCATATGAGCCGGGAATGCACCAAACCAAGAATGGGTGAAGCGGGGAAAGGGAAAGGCCCCGAAAAGAAAGAAGACAGGCCCCGAGCGAAGACTCGAGCCTATGCGCTGACGCAGGAACAGGCCAGATTGGACCCCGATGTGGCGTCAGGTACGTTTATCCTTGACAACACTGTTTTATCTGTGTTATTTGATTCGGGTGCCAGTAAGAGTTTTATATCTGCGACTTTTTGTAAAAGAGTAAAGTACACTGTGAGTAAGCTAGAAAGGGCTTTTAGCGT
This sequence comes from Smallanthus sonchifolius, assembly GCA_023525975.1. Lineage (NCBI taxonomy): Eukaryota > Viridiplantae > Streptophyta > Magnoliopsida > Asterales > Asteraceae > Smallanthus > Smallanthus sonchifolius. The sequence continues at coordinate 10,532,143 of CM042028.1, read as the reverse complement.
AGAAACCGCTGAGGGTAGAACTGCGAGAGTGACCGATGTAGTTGATAAATCCACGATAAAAATAGAAGGTCATAGGTTCCCTGTCCGATTGTTTGTTATGGTTTTGGGTGGGTTCGATGTCGTGTTAGGTATGGATTGGCTAACTACCAATGAAGCGCAAATTATATGAAAACGAAAGATAATCCGACTCAAGGCTCCGGATGGTAGCAAAGTCAAGGTTCTTGGAGATCGTGACGCCCCGATGCCAAACGTCATCTCGATTATTAAGGCAACAGATTACTTGAGGCGCGGATGCGAGGCTTATCTGGTGTACGTGATTGACAAGTGTAAGGAAGTAAAGGAACTAGACGATGTACCCGTGGTACGGGAGTACCCGGAGGTGTTTCCAGAGGATTTGCCTGGGATACCACCCGACAGAGAGATTGAGTTCCAAATTGACTTAGTACCAGATGCCCAGCCCGTGGCTAAGGCTCCATATCGACTAGCACCAGTGGAGATGAAAGAGTTAATGGCACAACTAGACGAGTTACTTGAGAAAGGATTTATACAACCGAGCATCTCGCCTTGGGGTGCCCCGGTGTTGTTTGTGAAGAAGAAGGATGGTTCGATGAGAATGTGTATTGATTATCGCGAGTTGAACAAACGTACGGTGAAGAACAAGTACCCTTTACCAAGGATCGACGACTTGTTCGACCAATTTCAAGGCGCAAGTTGGTTCTCGAAAATCGACCTTCGGTCCGGGTACCATCAGTTGAAGGTGAGGGAAGAAGACATACCGAAAACTGCATTTCGCACGCGTTATGGACATTTTGAGTTCCGCGTAATGTCTTTCGGATTGACGAACGCCCCCGCAACGTTCATGGATTTGATGAATAGGGTGTGTCGACCGATGCTGGACCGATCGGTAATCGTGTTCATCGATGATATCCTCATCTACTCCAAGAATGAGGGTGATCACGCATGTCACCTAAAGGAAGTGTTGGAGGTTCTGAAGAAGGAAAAGTTGTATGCAAAGTTCTCCAAATGCGCGTTCTGGCTTAGGGAAGTCCAATTCTTAGGTCACGTCATTAACCCGAACGGCATTATGGTTGACCCGTCAAAGATAATGACGGTAAGGGAATGGAATATTCCTAACACGCCAACTGAAATCCGTAGTTTCTTGGGATTGGTAGGCTACTATCGGAGATTTATCCAGGATTTCTCGAAAATAGCTTCACCATTGACAAAGTTGACTCGGAAAGAGGTAAAGTACGAATGGGGTTCGACCCAGGATGAGGCGTTTAAGAAATTGAAGGAGAAGCTAACCAAAGCTCCAGTCTTGGCCCTTCCCGAGGGCAATGAAGACTTGGTGGTATACTCTGACGCTTCGGGTCAGGGATTAGGGTGCGTATTGATGCAACGAGGGAGAGTGATTGCATATGCGTCACGGCAGTTGAAGGTTCACGAAGCCAATTATCCGACTCACGATTTGGAACTTGTTGCTGTCGTATTTGCATTGAAAATCTGGAGGCACTACCTTTACAGGGTGAAGTTTACCATTTACTCCGACCACAAAAGTTTGAAGTACTTCTTCGAACAAAGGGAACTTAATATGAGGCAGAGACGATGGTTGGAACTATTGAAAGACTATGACTGTGAAATCATGTACCATCCTGGAAAGGCAAACGTGGTGGCTGAAGCTCTACGCCGAAAGGATGTGCCTACTCCTATTAGAGTGAAAGCTTGCCAGTTGGTGGTAACATCAGATGTGATGAGGGAAATTGAAAGAGCTCAAGATGAAGCACTTAAGGAAGGAAACATAAAGAAAGAAAGAATGGTTGGCCAACAGGACAAGTTGGAATATAACACCCCTGGTGTTAGGACACGTTTTGGACGGGTATGGATACCTATGGGTGGCGAGCTTAGAACCAAAATCTTGGATGAGGCTCATAAGTCTCGTTACTCTATCCATCCCGGTACCAACAAAATGTACCAAGATCTGAGGAGGGAATACTGGTGGCCTGGAATGAAACATGAGGTGACAAAGTATGTAAGCAAGTGCTTGACTTGCTCACAAGTAAAGGCCGAACACCAGAAACCATATGGAAAGATTCAACCACTTGATATACCGGAATGGAAGTGGGAACACATTACCATGGACTTCATAACCAAGCTACCTCGCACAGCTAAAGGTCATGACACCATTTGGGTAATTGTGGACCGTTTGACGAAGAGTGCTCATTTCCTACCTATTCGCGAGACGTTCTCGTCGGAAAGGTTAGCGGAAGTATTTATTAACGAAGTAGTAGCACGGCATGGAATGCCTTTGACGATCGTATCTGACCGGGACACACGATTCACGTCGAGGTTCTGGAAAATATTTCACGAGGCGATGGGCACGAGGCTTAACATCAGCACGGCATACCACCCACAAACAGATGGTCAGTCTGAAAGGACCATTCAGACGTTGGAGGATATGCTTCGTGCTTGTATTATCGATTTTGGCGGCAGTTGGGACAGTCATCTGCCATTAGCCGAATTCTCCTACAACAATAGTTATCACACGACGATAGGCATGCCGCCTTACGAAATGTTGTATGGGAGAAGATGCACGACCCCGGTTTGTTGGGGGGAAATTGGGCAGAAGGAAATAGGGAGTCTTGAAGTCATAAGAGAAACGTCGGAAAGGTTTGATCAAATCAAGGCAAGAATGAAGGCCGCACAAGATCGTCAGAAATCCTACGCGGATAAACGACGAAGGCCTATTGAGTTTAACGTTGGGGATCGAGTAATGTTGAAGGTATCGCCCTGGAAGGGGATCATATGATTCAGGAAGAGAGGAAAGTTAAGTCCGAGGTTTGTCGGACCGTTCAGGATAATGGCACGGGTTGGTGAAGTCGCTTATCGGTTAGAGTTGCCTGATGAGTTAAGTGGGATTCATCCTACCTTCCATGTATCACACTTGCGAAAGTGTTTGGCGGATGAATCGGCTCACGTACCACTTACTGACATCGAGGTAGACAATAGCCTTAACTACATCGAAGAACCCGTGGCCATCCTAGATCGAAAGGAGAGACGTTTACGTAATAAAGTTATCCAATTGGTTAAAGTCCAATGGAAACATCGAAAGGGATCGGAAGCCACTTGGGAAACGGAGACAGAAATGAGGGAGTCGTACCCTCAACTATTTGACTTACGATAGGTTTCGGGGACGAAACCTATTGTAAGGGGGGTAGACTTGTAACATCCCAAAAATAAGACGACGATTAAAGTGACGGGTTATACGTAAGACGACAGGAATAAACGAACGAGGCATGACGGGGGAGCCTCCCCTATAAATAGCCTGAGTCACCACCATTTCTCTCATTTGCAACTTCTAGAGAGAGAAACCGTAGAGAGAGAAAGTTGGCGGATCGACCCGAGATTTCAGTAAAGTGTTGCTCCATAACTCGTGAGAAGAACCTCCGGATCAGAATCTCGATACAGGTAACGATCTTGCCTAGATCTGAGTTTTTGTTCGTTTTGGGGTTTTTCGGGTTTTGGTTGAAAAGGTAACGTTTTTACGGATGAAACTGGAAGAAAATCATATATTTGAATTCCTTAATGAAAAGCAAACGTTTTGAATGGAAACAAGTTCGGGATCTTGACGTGATCAGACCCGAACGCGAAAGTTAGGGTTTTTGCGGAAGAACAGATCCTGCGTACTTATCAAGTACGCAGGAAGAGGATCCTGCGTAACGCAGGAAGAGGTTCTGCGTACTTACCAAGTACGCAAGAAGAAAGGTTTTGCGTACTTGTCATGTACGCAAGAGGAAGGTCATGCGCACTTACCAAGTGCGCATGAAGCAAAGTCTGCGCACTTATTAAGTACGCAAGACCAAGGCCCTGCGCACTTGCTAAGTGCGCAGGCATCAGGCTGATTAGTAAAGTCAGAATGGTTAAACCGTTAGAGTCGGGATTGGTCTGATGTATATGTAACTATTCAATTTAGATCGTACGTGAAGTCGTTGGACCGTTGTTTAGGACAACCGAGACTAGCTTATCAGGTGAGTTCTAGAAGCCCTTCTTTAAATGTTTTAATTAAATGTTTTTGGGCTGGTGTGCATACATACGAAATGATGTTTACAAGATGATGTTTATGAAATGTTTTGCTAAATGAAGTTTACGAAAGGTTTACGAAAGAGATGATGTTTTGTTTAATAAAACGTACGAATGCTTTAACTAAAATGAGGTAAAGGTTTTATGAAAGTCACGAATGAACGAATCTGCCACGAGTTCCTACGGGAGCTAAGGTATGTATGTATGTATTGGCATCACCCTTACGGGGGGCCTCTGTGGCTGGCTAACGGTTGTACAACTGGTTGATGATGGGGTGACGACGGTCACCCATGGGATTACCGGGATCCCGATGGAAGGTACTATTCCTTGCGGGGAAATAGTACCTATGTTATGTTCTGTCTTCCTAGAGGTAACGAGCCTTAGGAGGCATATGTTTGTTCTACCTAGAGGTAACGAGCCTTAGGAGGCATATGTTTGGTCTACCTAGAGGTAACGAGCCTTAGGAGGCATATGTTTGGTCTACCTAGAGGTAACGAGCCTTAGGAGACATATGTTTGGTCCACCTAGAGGTAACGAGCCTTAGGGGACCTGTGTGACGGATGACTTAGAGGTAACGAGCCTTAAGTTCATCCGCTGGTATGCGATGTATGGTATTGACGGTTACGAGAAGGCGCAGATTCGATTCATGTTGACTTATGTTATGATGTTATGTTACGATGTTATGATGATGTTAAGTTATTGCATGTTTTACGTACGCTTTTGTTAAACAAATGTATGTTATGTTTTTGGCAAAATGTTTATGTTAAGGTTTTATGTAAAGCTAGAACTCACCAGCGTAGCTGACTTTTTAGTATGCACATTCAGGTTAAGGCAGGTATGGATGATGGACGGTGATGCTTGGCAAGCGAGAAGAGTTACCCGGTTGATCATGAAGACTGGCATCCCGTTACGAGTTGTTTATGTTATGTTTATGTAACTGACAATGTTACGCTTCCGCATGTGAACAATGAAATGTTTAAGTTTTAATGAAATTTTCCGCTGCGTTATTTTGATATTCAAGTTAAGAACTGTTTGTGAATGAGTAAATCCAACAAGTGAGGCCTCCCGGGTTTGGTGCCTTACAAGATTGGTCCTAGCAGTAGGGATAACCATCTTCGTAGGGATCATGGCCTCAGTATTAAACACCAATGAGAATGGAGTTTGACCCATTGTATTCTTCGTGGTCGTCCTATCTGCCCAAAGTGCAAATGGTAGTTCTTCAGCCCCTCTTCCTTTCTTTGCTCCCAATCTCTTCTTAGGGTTGTTGATGATGATCTTGTTGCTGGACTCCGCCTGCCCATTAGCTTGGGGATGTACCGGGGTAGAAGTTATCATTTTGATTCCCCAACTGGCGTAGAAGTCAATTGTTCTCTTGCCAATGAACAGAGATCCGTTATCACATACTATCTCTGTCGGGATCCCGAATCTTGTCAGGATGTTGCGCTTGATGAAGGATATGACTTCTTTTTCTCTGACTTGTATGAATGCTTCAGCTTTAATCCATTTGGAGAAGTAATCTGTCATTGCCAGCATAAAAACTTTTCCTCCTGGTGCTTTAGGAAGTTTGCCGACTATATCCATTCCCCATTTCATGAATGGCCATGGAGAGATGATTGGATACAAGGGTTCTGCTGGTTGGTGAAGTATGTTGTTGTGTCTTTGGCAAGCGTCACATTTCTGGGAGTAAGTCATAGCATCTTTCCTCATGGTAGGCAAGTAATATCATGTCCTCAGGATCCTTGAAAATAACGCTCTGCCCCCAGTGTGATTACCACGGTTACCTTTGTGTATATCTTTCAGAACTTCATGTGCTTCAGGATCCTCCAAGCATCTTAAGTATGGACCTGCAATAGATTTTCAATACAAAACATTCTGTAAAATTATAAAACGAGATACCCTCATGCGAAAAGCCTTGTGGTTCTTTTCATCACTTGGGATCTCACCATCCTGCAAGTATTTTTTGATGGGTAAAATCCAGGATCCTTGACTAGATTCAAGATCCCGAATATCTGCTTCTTTTTCAGTGTTGGATACTTCATTTATCTTCTCAATTGCTGGGCTCAGAATATGTGTAATAGGTATTTTGATACCTTCTAGTATTTTAAGAGCCGAAGCAAGGTTTGCTAAGGCATCAGCCTCAGTATTGTCTTCTGTAGGTACCTGTGTAATGTTAAAAAATTTGAATTCCGTAGATAATTGCTTAACTATTGTGAGATATTTGGCTAACTTCTCACCTTTTACTGCATATGAACCATTGAAATGGTTAGCAATTAACAATGAGTCTACATATACCTGGAGATACCTGATCTTGATATCCCTGGCTAATTGCAATCCTGCTATCAGCGCCTCATACTCTGCTTCATTGTTCGTAGCCTGGAACTCAAAACTTATGGATTGGGGTATTATGTCCCCTTGTGGCGATTTAAGTATGATCCCTAGACCTGTTCCTCTTACATTTGATGCACCGTCTGTGAATAACGTCCACTTATCCATGGATTCTTCCAATTGCTGAACTTCAAGATCTGCTTCATGTTGGATATCAATGCTGAAATCAGCCACAAAATCCGCAAGTGCCTGAGACTTTATTGCTGTTCTAGGTTCATATATGAGGTCATAGGCGTTGAGCTTGACTGACCATTTAGCCATCCTTCCTGACATCTCTGGCTTTCTTAAGACACGCTTAATAGCGTAGTTAGTCTTAACATGAATAGCATGAGTTTCAAAATAATGTCTTAGTTTAGTGGATGCCATTATTAAGGCTAAGATTAGTTTTTCTAAATGAGAGTACCTGGTTTCAGTTGCAAGCAAACTTTTACTTACATAATATACCGGATGTTGCTGGCCTTCGTGATCCTTGACTAGTACATCACTTACGGTGCTTTGGGATACTGCCAAGTATAAAGATAATGGTTCGCCATCTTCTGGTTTCATTAATAGAGGAGCTGATGACAAGTATTCTTTCAATGATTTGAGTGCTCGTTCATGTTGTATTGGTCCAGGATATCGAATGCGTCTCTGAGATCCCTGAGGTGATCCTCAGCTTTCTTTGATTTCACCACCATGTCGTCTATGTAGACCTCCATGGTGTCCCCTAGGTTTTCTTTGAACATCATGTTCACCAGTCTTTGATATGTAGCACATGCATTTTTCATACCAAAACGCATAGCAATATAACAATAGATATCTGTTGGAGTCATGAATGCAGTATCCTCTTGATCTGAGGGTTCCATATGAATTTGTTGGAATCCTGATGAAACATCCATGAACGTCAACATTTTGTGGCCTGCTGTGGCGTCGACCATAGAGTCAATGCGTGGAAGTGTAAAAGGATATTTGGGGCATGCTTTGTTCAAGTCAGTGAAGTCTACACAGACTCTCCATTTCCCATTCTTTTTCTCGACCACCACCACATTAGCTAGCCACCTTGGGAATTTCACTTCCCTTATCATTCTTGCCTTTAGTAGTCTTTCGACTTCTTCTTAGATAACTATGTTCCTCTCCGGTGCAAATTTTCTTCTTTTTTGATGTATTGGCCTAAACTGTTATCAACACCTAATTTATGTGTAATAATATCTTTAGAGATACATGTCATGTCTTCATGTTTCCAAGCGAAGGTTGAGGTTCTGCTTCTTAGTAATATAATATCCAGGACTTTCCGATGTATCGTTTTTACATTTATCGTATTTATCCTTTGTAACCTATCTAATGAATGTATCATTTCCATAACCTTTGCACGTGTTGTTGAAATGTATTAAATCTTAAAAACTTGAAACATTAATTTAATAATAAATACTAATTATTATTTTCCTTAAATAATAAATATTAGTTATTTACATAAAAACACTTGAAGCTTACAAATATATATATACATATATATGAGACTTATTTAAAGATATATATATATATATATATATATATATATATATATATAAACATCTAAAAAATATGTATATATATAAAGTATATTTAATTCTTAAAACTTTATAAGTTTATATTTATTAGAAATAATAAAATTCTTATACCTAAATTTGAAAATTATAAACCTAAATTATTTTATAAAGTCCAGGGTCTAAACTGTCATTCTTGAAAACTTATTTAAACGAAAAATCAGGTTTTAACATAAAATGATAAGACTTGTAAACATCAGGGGTTTTTGTGCAATTTGGCCAAACTCCAGAAACTAAAATCAGTCTCAGGTTCGAGCCTCCCCAAGCCCGGTTTTCACCCTTCTTTATTCGAAATCGCATTTCCAGCCAGATACGTTGCAGCTCGAGCTTCCCTTCGAGCGTGCGACCCAAACCCGATGCTCATCAATGCTCGATTTCAACTGTAACAACGCGTGGATTCAAAATTGAATTCGTTTTATTCAACCGTATTCCTCCCAATCGTTCGAGCATTAAACATCGAAATCGATTATAAATATCAACTGCTTCACCTCAGCGACACCCATTCACAACTCTCTGAACCACCAATTTCATCGTTCATCACCTGCATTGCTCGATTTGAATCGGTGGACATCCGTACCTGTGCTCGAACCCGTTCTCCCTCATTTCGATATCATTTCAGGTAATTCGAATGACCAAAAGCTTCGTTTTCATCCTTAGATCAAAAGCCTTCTGTCAATTTACACTGAAAGAGGGTTAATCGATTCGTAATTAAGAATTCTCGATTCTAGGGTTCATACAGAATTAGGGGCGTTTTGGGATTGTGTTTATCTATTTGATTTTCCATGTTTAACACCAGCGAGGCCCGTAGCCGGGTGGTTTGTGCGTTGGTGTGTGGACTCAGGCGGCCCGGGTTCAAATCTGGCGGGCCTGAGTTTTGTGTGTTTAATTTTTATTAATGCTTTTTATTCCGATTTAATTTTTCCAACTATTTTTATAAAATCAGTTAAACTTTTATAAACTTAAAACTGATTTTTAATTATATTTTTATTTCCAGAATCTTTTTATTGAATTAAACTTAGTAAAACTTATAATAGATTTAAACCTTTACTAATGGTTTTAAATACTTAAAAGCTATAAAAATACTTCAAACTTTTATAAAACTTATATTTTAAACAGAAACTATTTGATAAAATCAAAATTTTAATTTGTTATTATTTTCTGAAATAAATAAACTTATCTTGTTTTAAAACTTTAATATAAACTTTAATTAATCAGAAAACTTATATTAATTTTATAAAATCAGAAAAGTTTATAAAACTTATATTCTATCTTGAAATCAGAAAACTTATAAACTTGTACATTTTATAAAATTTATATTTTATTTAAAACTCAAAGGTTAGTTATTTATTTAATTAAAACAGAAACTTTAATAAACTTATATAAACTTTATTTAAAATACTTATAATTTTATAAACTTATAATTGCATATTATTTATTTAAACTTATAATCACATTTTAAACATTATTTAAATACAAGTATTTTTATAAAATAAATGCTTCATGCTTAAATACTTTAACAAATCTTAAATGATTTATATTAATTATTTTAATTGGAAAAAGTGATTATTTTCAAATACTTTTAGATAATTATTATCTATTAGTCATTTATTCTTTTACTTAATAAATATTTTATCATTAATACTTAGAAAACTAATTAAATTATTATTACCTATCATGTGTAATTAATGATCTCAAGGCATTTTAAATAATTATTTTGACTAATAATTATTTAAAACTATAAAATTAATAAAATTTGATATTTCAATACTCGTGTCACCCATTTAAAACCCTATTTAGAATCTTGATTAAACTTTATAAATAGCACAATCATTCCCATCTCCCTTGGAACCCTAGTTAATCTTATAATCCTAGATCCTTTGCTATAAACTTTAGAATCAAACTTTAAACTTTAGACTTGTCATTAGGCTTGTTGTGAGGATATCATTCCTCGAAGCCTTACTACACAAAATCTTGTTGGACACTCTTACCTCATACCATGTGAGTATACTTAGCCCCTTTTTTGTTTTGTTTTTGTTTTTAAACTTGGGGTGAAACATGTATCAAACTTTTAGACTTATACAATTCAAACACAACTATGTCTATATGATTTTCTTTGTGTCATGTGCTTGAGACTTGCATGCTTAAATTAAACTTAAAACTAGCATACTCATTAACTTTGGTCGAGCCTACAGTGACGATGATAGATCTATTGTATCTGACCAATCCACTTAGTTTGATTGACCCTTCGGGGGGAGCCCATGGTGATTGTTACTGGACCTTAAACTTTTAAGGGTAGCCTACGGGTTATGCCTAAACTTGGTTAGGGTTGATATGCACAATGTTTAAACTTGCTTGTTTTCTCACATCTATACATAGATGCATGTACATAGTGAATTGTAAAACTTTCAAAGACTTTGTTAAACTGTGTCAAAACCTTCGTATCTCACCAACTATTTTTAGTTAACAGTTTACTCAATATGTTTTTGGTGCTCAAGTTTGAGGCTTTCTTGAGATCATATAGGATGCTTGGAACTTAGAATACTTATCAAATTAAATCTTGTTTTCTTGTTATGTTTTGTCGAACCTTGTGTTTCTTTTCCTTGTATTGAACCTTTGAAAGTCATTAATGAAATATTCAACCTTTAATAGTCAACATTGTGCTTTTGAACAACCGCGTCCGCCTCGACGTATAATCCGCCGTCGGTTGGGGTGTAACAGATTGGTATCAGAGCCTTGGTTATAGGGAATTAGGTTATTAGACACATGAAACTATAACTTAGGAGTCCCAAACATGAGTTATCTCATGTCCTTTACTAGGAAATATCCTCTCTATTCTATTCTTTAATCTTAAACCCTATAAGTGCATGCTTATACTTGGAACCTTATACTTCTATCCATTTACGTATTGCAAAAATCTTCAGCATCGAGGTTATATTCTTAGATTTCAAGTCTAATCTGAAACCAACTCTCGTCAAGAGTATTTAAGTTCTAAACAATGTATGACAACTTGTGCGGACCGGAAGGGTGGATGCCTGTATTCTGGGAACAACTGTCTAGGAAAGCATTTCGTACAAATCCAGACCAACCGTTGGACCTGTATGCTTTCCTGGGAATTCTTGGGATGAGTGTCCACTTATAGGAATGCATGAATTCTCTAACATGAGTGGATTTAAATTCTTTTGATACGTCAAAGTACCTATTTAGTAATGTAAACTAAGTGGGTACCATCTAAAATGTTTTATGCTTCATGATTTTATCTATGATCCTTACTCTATGATTCTCATGTTCATTTTTTTCAATATTTGTCTATTTATAGTATGCTTCCTCGTCGTAGCCGAAGCAGAGCTATTGCAACTCTCATTGCCCAAAAAATGGCTAAGGTCCAACCTACTTTGGTTACCGAACTAAACCAAGCTGCGGCTAACAACAGTGCTAACTCTGGATCACTCCAATCTGGCTCAAACCCTCCGTGCACTTTCAAGCATTTCAACTCGTGTAATCCTGCCAAATTCTTTGGGACTGAGAGAGCCACTGGTCTTCTCCAATGGTTCGAAAGCATGGAAAGCATTTTCCAAAACAGCGATTGTCCCGATAATCTCATCGTCCGTCATGCCTCAAGTGTGCTTCAAAAGAGGGCACTTACGTGGTGGAACGGAGAGAAACGTAATCATGGCACAGACACTGCTATGTCTCTAACATGGGATGAGTTCAAAGACTTAATGATCGAGGAATTCTACTCAAGGAACGAGATGAAAAAGCTCGAAGCTGAGTTCTGGGATCTTGCCCAGGATGGTGGAGAAAACCTCGCCTATACAACTCGGTTCCATGAACTGAGCTTGCTGGTGCCTCACATGGTTACCCCTCTCTCTCGGGCTATTGAGAAGTATATTAGCGGGTTGCCAATGAAAATTCAGGATACAGTGTGGGGTCGGAACCCTGCTACCTTGGAAGACGCTATACGTCTTTTTTGCTACTTTGACCGACAACCACGTGAAAGTAGGAACCTTGTCAAAGAAAAGTTCCAAGAAACCCATTGACACTCCTACCCCTGAGTCCACTAAAGTGATCAAAGCTGAACCCCCTTACAACAAGAAGCGTAAGGTCAAGAACTTTGCGGTGGTCACACCGGCTGCTCCTTTGACCCAAGTTGCTCCAGCTAAGAAACCTTATGTGGGAGCACACCCTCAATGCAACACCTGCAAGTACCATCATCCAGCTACTATGACATGCCGTTTGTGTAATCTTTGTGGTCGCTATGGACACATGGCTACTACGTGTTTTGTTCATAAACCTCCACCTGTCCAAGGGAACCGTCCCAATGCTCCTGCACCACCAGCCTTAGCATATGGTCGAGCTTGTTTTGGATGTGGTGATCCAACCCACTTCCGTAATCAATGTCCAAAGTTCATCAATGTGAATCAAGGAGCACGTGGACGTGCCTTCAACATCAATGCTAACGAAGCCCAGATCAACACTGAGGTGGTCAACGGTACGTTTCTAGTAAATCAACAATATGCTTCAGTTTTATTTGATACCGATGCCGATAAAAGTTTCGTTTCTTTGGAATTTGAATTACTACTTGCTAAAAACCGCTCTAAGTTAGAACAACCTATTACGGTAGAAGTAGCTGATGGAAATCTTGTAACTATTGACTTCGTCATTCATAATTGTGTTCTTAACCTTAACGATCATGACTTTCCGATTAATCTTATTCCGATGCGTCTTGGAAGCTTTGACATTATTGTGGGCATGGATTGGTTAGCTGAACACCATGCTGAAATTGTGTGCTTCGAAAAGTGCATTCGTGTTCCTCTTTCTTCTGGGAGTATCTTACAAATACATGGAGAAAAACCATTTGGCGGTCTCAAACTCATGTCATGTACTACAGCCCAGAAATACTTACGAAAGAATTAAGTTGCTTTCTTAGCCAACATTGTGGAAAAGAAGGAAAAGGGAAAGAGTATTCAAGACATTCATGTCATCCGTGACTTTCCTGAAGTGTTTCCCGAGGACTTACCATGCCTTCCTCCCATACGTCAAGTCGAATTCAGAATCGATCTCATTCCGGGAGCTAATCCCGTAGCCAAATCACCTTACCGTCTTGCACCTTCGGAGATGCAAAAGTTGGCAAGCCAATTACAAGAGCTTTCTGAAAAGGGTTTCATTCGTCCTAGAATTTCGCCTTGGGGAGCACCCGTTTTATTTGTGAAAAAGAAAGACGGATCCTTCCGTATGTGCATTGATTATCGTGAACTCAATAAGCTTACCGTCAAGAACCGTTATCCTGTACCAAGAATTGATGACCTTTTTTATCAACTTCAAGGTTCTTCGTACTTTTCCAAAATTGACCTTCGTTCCGGTTATCATCAACTTTGTGTCCTTGAGGATGACATTCCAAAGACAGCCTTTTGTACAAGATATGGTTACTACGAGTTTATGGTTATGCCTTTTGGTCTAACCAATGCACCTGCGGTATTCATGGACTTAATGAACCGCGTGTGTAGACCATACTTGGACAAGTTCGTAATTGTCTTCATTGACGATATTCTAATCTATTCTAGGTGTTAGATCTTTTGAGGAAGGAGAAACTGTTTGCAAAATTTTCCAAATGTGAATTCTGGCTAAATGAAGTCCAATTCTTAGGGCATATAGTCAACGAGAAAGGAATTCACGTGGATCCCGCAAAGATCGAAGCGGTGAAAAACTGGAAAGCACCAAAGACTCCTACAGAAGTTCGTTCATTTCTTGGTCTAGCCGGTTATTACCACCGTTTCATTTCTAACTTCTCCAAAGTTGCGGTACCTCTCACAGCCTTAACTCATAAAGGCAAGCCTTACGAGTGGGGGCCAAAACAAGAAGAAGCCTTTCAAATTCTTAAGCAAAAGCTTTGCGACGCTCCGATTTTGACTCTTCCAAAGGGAAATGACGACTTCGTAGTTTATTATGATGCATCTAACCAAGGGCTCGGTTGTGTCCTTATGCAACGAGGCAAGGTTATTGCCTACGCATCAAGGCAACTAAAGATCCATGAAAAGAACTACACAACGCACGATCTTGAATTGGGTGCTTTGCTCTCAAAATCTGGCGACACAACCTTTACGGTACTAAGTGTGTGGTTTTCACTGACCACAAAAGCCTTCAACATATTTTCAATCAAAAGGAAATCAACATGAGGCAACGACGTTGGGTTGAATTACTTAACGACTACGACTGTGACATTCGTTACCATCCTGGAAAGGCGAATGTTGTAGCCGATGCTTTGAGTCGAAAGGAACACACCATGTTACATTGTGTAAGAATTCAAACCGACATCCAAACCCGTATCCTTGAGGCTCAACACCTTTCGGTTACCGAAGGGAATATGTACAACGAAATGGCATGTGGAGCAGAACTCCAATTAGAATCTAAGCCCAATGGCTTGCTGTACTTCTTAAACCGTGTCTGGATCCCTGATCGTGATAATCTTCGTACGTTCATCTAGAACGAGGCTCATAAGACTCGTTACTCGGTTCATCCTGGTGCGGATAAAATGCACAAGGACCTTTGTTGCCAATACTGGTGGCCCGACATGAAGAAGGACATTGATCTTTATGTAGCAAAGTGCCTCACTTGTTCTAAAGTTAAAGCCGAGCATCAGCGTCCATCTAGTCTTCTTGAACAACCAGAGATTCCCGTGTGGAAATGGGAGTGTATAGCAATGGATTTCATTACCAAACTTCCTCGCACCTCTCGTGGTCACGATAGTATTTGGGTGATCGTTGACCGTCTAACCAAATCTGCTCATTTCTTGCATATTCGTGAGGACTATGGAGTTGAGAAATTGGCTCGGACTTACATTAGCGAAGTGGTTAGTCGTCACGGTGTGCCTCTTAACATAATCTCTGACCGTGATGATCGTTTCACTTCTTGTTTCTGGCAATCTTTGCAATCTGCTCGTGGTACTCAGCTGAATCTCAGCACCGCTTACCATCCTCAAACCGATGGTCAATCCGAGAGAACCATTCAGACCTTGGAGGACATGCTTAGAGCATGTGTTATTGACTTCGGTGGTAGTTGGGATTCACATCTGCCCTTGATTGAGTTTTCATACAACAATAGCTACCATACCAGCATAAACATGGCACCTTTTGAAGCTCTCTATGGTCATAAGTGTCGTTCTCCTGTTTGTTGGAACGAGATCGGTGAAGTACAAATCACCGGACCCGAACTTATTCAAGAAACATCCGATAAAGTCTTCCGCATTCGTGATAACCTTTTGGTGGCTAGAATTCGGCAAAAGAGCTATGCTGACAAACGACGAAAGCCTTTGGAATTCCAAGTCGGCGATCTCGTACTTCTCAAAGTATCTCCTTGGAAGGGAGTGGTTCGGTTTGGAAAGAAAGGTAAACTAGCACCTCGTTTTGTGGGTCCTTTTAAGATTCTCGAAAGGATCGGGAAGGTGGCCTACAAGCTGGATTTACCCAAAGAACTCAGCAACATTCATCCGACTTTTCACGTCACCAATCTCTAAAAGTGTCTTGCTGATGAGAACCTCCACATACCTCTTGATGAAGTACGCATTGATGAAGCTATGCACTTCGTAGAAAAACCCGTGGAAATCATGGATCGTGAAATCAAACAACTCAAGCGTAGTCGTATTCCTATCGTCAAAGTTCGTTGGGAGTCTAAACGTGGCCCAGAGTTTACTTGGGAACGGGAAGACCAAATAAAAGTCAAGTACCCGCATCTCTTCCCTAGACCCTCCTTTTAAATTTCGGGATGAAATTTTCTAAAGTATGGGAGACTGTAATATTCAGGACTTTCCGATGTATCGTTTTTACATTTATCGTATTTATCCTTCGTAACCTATCTAATGAACGTATCATTTCCATAACCTTTGCACGTGTTGTTGAAATTTATTAAATCTTAAAAACTTGAAACATTAATTTAATAATAAATACTAATTATTATTTTCCTTAAATAATAAATATTAGTTATTTACATAAAAACACTTGAAGCTTACAAATATATATATACATATATATAAGACTTATTTAAAGATATATATATATATATATATATATATATATATATAAACATCTAATATATATATATATATATATATAAAGTATATTTAATTCTTAAAACTTTATAAGTTTATATTTATTAGAAATAATAAAATTCTTATACCTAAATTTACAAATTATAAACCTAAATTATTTTATAAAATTTTAAAGTATAAAACTTATAAAAACTTAGAGGAATTTTATAAAAATAAAACATATTTATTTTATAAAGTCCAGGGTCTAAACTGTCATTCTTGAAAACTTATTTAAACTAAAAATTAGGTTTTAATATAAAATGATAAGACTTGTAAACATCAGGGTTTTTTGTGCAATTTGGCCAAACTCCAGAATCTGAAATTAGTCTCGGGTTCGAGCCTCCCCAAGCCCGGTTTTCACCCTTCTTTATTCGAAATCACATTTCCGGCCAGATATGTTGCACCTCGAGCTTCCCTTCGAGCGTGCGACCCAAACCCGATGCTCATCAATTCTCGATTTCAACTTTAACAACGCATGGATTCAAAATTGAATTCGTTTTATTCAACCGTATTCCCCCCAACCGATCGAGCATTAAACATCGAAATCGATTATAAATATCAACTGCTTCACCTCAGCGACACCCATTCACAACTCTCTGAACTCCCATTTTCATCGTTCATCACCTGCATTGCTCGATTTGAATCGGTGGACAGTCGTACCTGTGCTCGAACCCGTTCTCCCTCATTTTGATATCATTTCAGGTAATTCGAATGACCAAAAGCTTCGTTTTCATCCTTAGATCAAAAGCCCTCTGTCAATTTACACTGAAAGAGAGTTAATCGATTCGTAATTAAGGATTCTCGATTTTAGGGTTCATAAGGAATTAGCGGCGTTTTGGGATTGTGTTTATCTATTTGATTTTCCATGTTTAACACCAGCGAGGCCCGTAGCCGGGTGGTTTGTGCGTTGGTGTGTGGACTCAGGCGGCCCGGGTTCGAATCCGGCCGGCCTGAGTTTTGTGTGTTTAATTTTTTTTTAACGCTTTTTATTCAGATTTATTTTTTCCAACTATTTTTATAAAATCAGTTAAACTTTTATAAACTTAAAACTGATTTTTAATTATACTTTTATTTTCAGAATCTTTTTATTTAATTAAACTTAGTAAAACTTATAATAGAATTAAACCTTTAATAATGGTTTTAAATACTTAAAAGCTATAAAAATACTTCAAACTTTTATAAAACTTATATTTTAAACAGAAACTATTTTATAAAATCAGAATTTTAATTTGTTATTATTTTCTGAAATAAATAAACTTATCTTGTTTTAAAACTTTAATATAAACTTTAATTAATCAGAAAACTTATATTAATTTTATAAAATCAGAAAAGTTTATAAAACTTATATTCTATCTTGAAATCAGAAAACTTATAAACTTGTACATTTTATAAAATTTATTTTTTATTTAAAACTCAAAGGTTAGTTATTTATTTAATTAAAACATAAACTTTAATAAACTTATATAAACTTTATTTAAAATACTTATAATTTTATAAACTTATAATTGCATATTATTTATTTAAACTTATAATCACATTTTAAACATTATTTAAATACAAGTATTTTTATAAAATAAATGCTTCATGCGTAAATACTTTAACAAATCTTAAATGATTTATATTAATAATTTTAATTAGATAAAGTGATTATTTTCAAATACTTTTAGATAATTATTATCTATTAGTCATTTATTCTTTTACTTAATAAATATTTTATCATTAATACTTAGAAAACTAATTAAATTATTATTACCTATCATGTGTAATTAATGATCTCAAGGCATTTTAAATAATTATTTGGACTAATAATTATTTTAAAACTATAAAATTAATAAAGTTTGATATTTCAATACTCGTGTCAACCATTTAAAACCCTATTTAGAATCTTGATTAAACTTTATAAATAGCACAATCATTCCCATCTCTCTTGGAACCCTAGTTAATCTTATAATCATAGATCCTTTGCTATAAACTTTAGAATCAAACTTTAAACTTTAGACTTGTTATTAGGCTTGTTGTGAGGATATCATTCCTCGAAGCTTTACTACACAAAATCTTGTTGGACACTCTTACCTCATACCATGTGAGTATACTTAGCCCCTTTTTTGTTTTGTTTTTGTTTATAAATTTGGGGTGAAACATGTATCAAAATTTTAGACTTATACAATTCAAACACAACTATGTATATATGCTTTTCTTGGTGTCATGTGCTTGAGACTTGCATGCTTAAATTAAACTTAAAACTAGCATACTCATTAACTTTGGCCAAGCCTACAGTGACGATGATAGATCTATTGTATCTGACCAATCCACCTAGTTTAATTGACCCTTCGGGGGGAGCCCATGGTGATTGTTACTGGACCTTAAACTTTTAAGGGTAGCCTACGGGTTATGCCTAAACTTGGTTAGGGTTTATATGCACAATGTTTAAACTTGCTTGTTTTCTCACATCTATACATAGATGCATGTACATAGTGAATTGTAAAACTTTCAAAGACTTTGTTAAACTGTGTCAAAACCTTCGTATCTCACCAACTATTTTAGTTGACAGTTTACTCAACATGTTTCAAGTGCTCAAGTTTGAGGCTTTCTTGAGATCATATAGGATGCTTGGGACTTAGAATACTTATCAAATTAAATCTTGTATTCTTGTTATGTTTTGTCAAACCTTGTGTTTCTTTTACTTGTATTGAACCTTTGAAAGTCATTAATGAAATATTTAACCTTTAATAGTCAACCTTGTGCTTTTGAACAATCGCGTCCGCCCCGACGTATAATCTGCCGTCGATTAGGGTGTGACAAGTAATTCTATAAGATCTTGCTCAATATCCTTGGGGATATTGGTTCCAACAAGTACCTTGACATCAGGATCCTCTGTGCTTAAGGATACATCTTTAACATCCTGCTCTTTGGTTTCCAAGACATCTCGGGTTTGTTTCTTTAATTGTTATGCTTGCCTAGTTTTGGCGAAGGCTTTCATTGAAGAAGTATAACAGTTTTTTGACTCCTGCTGGTCACTGCTGATCTTCACTACCCCCCAGGGGGTCGGCATCTTGACACACTGATGGTATGTTGAGGGTACCGCCTTCATGTCGTGTATCCACGGCCTTCCTAAAATGATATTATAGCAAGACAAAGAATCTATTACACAAAATTTTTGTATAGCATTTACCCCTTCGGTATATATCGGTAGCTTTATCTCTCCGACTGTGTTTTTGACTTCTCCGCTGAATCCTACCAGCACTGAGGATTTTGAAATAATTTCAGAATCCGGGATCCCCATTCTCTTCAGGACTTCAAGCTGAATTATGTTCACCGAGCTCCCTCCATCAATCAGTATCCTTCGGATGAAGTGGTTCGCAATATACAGAGTGATTACTAGACCATCATGATGAGGATCCTGTACGTCATCCCTGTCATCCTCATCGAAAGAGATCACCTTTTCCTCAGTTAAGCTGGAGGTTCTGAAAGGCCTGTCCCCTTTTTCTGTATTCGCTTCTTTGGCATTCCTTTTTGCTGCAGAGTAAGAAGTGCCACAAATATCAGATCCACCAGATATAAAACCTATTACCTTGGCATCCGTCGGTGGGGATTTTGCTCTTTGCGGGATCATGTCATGATCCTTAGTCTTGTTCTTTCCTTTTCCTAGAAATTCTTTGAGATGCCTTTGCTTAAGAGGTAGCTTATCTCTTTCCGCAAAGCAATGCAATCTTCTGTCACGTGACCAAAGTCCTCGTGGAAAGCACACCACTTGGACTTGTCCTTCCATCCTGTATTGCGAGGCCATCTAGCTTTTTCTCCAAGATCCTGCATAGCAAATAGTAAACCAGTTATATCAAGGGAAAAACAATATTCGGACAACTTAGGGTATTCTTCCTCTTCCTCGTCATCTTCTACAGCGTTAACCCTATCATTGCAGGCTTAGAATACGGCTTGGATCTGTATGACTTGAAAGGTGCAGATTCAGCTTTCCGGTTGGGTTGAGTGCAGCTTGTCGGAGCATCCACCCTTTGCTGGATCTTTTTATCATCTTCCAGCCTAATAAACCTCAATGCCCGGTTCCTGACTTCATCAAGGTTTCTGCAAGGATTCATGACAATGTCTTCGTAAAATTGAGAATCCTTCTTTAGTCCCATCTTGAATGCCTGGACTGCAGTGGCAACGTCAAGGTTCGGGATATCCAGGGATTCCCGGCCGAACTTGCTGACATAATCCCGAAGGGACTCTCCACTATTCTGATTTATCATGTATAAGTCACTTGTTAACCTTTCAAAAGTTCTACTGCAAGAGAATTGATTGTTAAACAAATTGATTAAGTGAGCAAACGAAGTAATAGAATAAGGTTTAACGTTAAGTAGCCATTTCAGGGCTGATCCTGTTAAGGTAGAGCCGAAGCCTTTGCATAAGCAGGCTTCCTTTAGGTCCAAAGGAATGAGGTTTATTTCCATCCTTTCCCTATACTGCGCGACGTGCTCCTCGGGATCTATAGTTTCATCGTACAACTTCATGTTAGGAGTCTGGAAGCGCTTGGGGATCTCAGCATCACATATCGGTGGAGCAAATCTGGAGATCCTGTGACTGGTAGAGGATATATCCGGTATACGTTGGACTACACCTGGAACACTTGAGATCATCTCTCTTAACTTCTTTAGCTCCTTGGCCATGGACGGAGTGATTCTTGTATCCTGCACAGATTCGTTAGTGTTTGAAAATTGATTAAAAGTGTTATCGATATCAGGATTTCGGAATGACGATCCCGGAGTAACTCCAAGATCCTGATTTGTCGTAACTCTAACAGTCGGGATAGGGCCAACTGCAGTGATCCCGGTTTGCATGGGAAAGAAGTCTCCCTTATGGATTCCTGAGGATCCTGAATAATTAAAGTCCAGGATCCTTGGTTGCAGCGGAGTTGTCACTTCCACTGGTTTCTTTGATTCTTTGATCTTTTCAAGCTCTCTGAACAGCGTCAGGTTAGTCTTTTTCTGCTGCTCCATCGGTTGCTTCATTTCTGAGAACATATTGAGGATATCATCATTTGAAACTAGCACCGGTCCTCCAGCGGGTATCCCCGATCCCGAAAAACCCGCAGAAGTAGTCTTCTTCGGCTGATTGACATTCTTTTGGAATGGAGGAGGAGGAGGAAGAGGGTTACTCAACCCAGAGCTTGAAGATGAAGTAGAAACAGAAACATTTTTGGATTGAGACGACATTTTCGAAATCAGTTTGGAAAGATAGTGATTGAACGCAAACTTTAGTAAGATTTGAGGATAAAAAGCACCACTTGCCCCACGGTGGGCGCCAAATTGTTTTGGGTAAAAATTATGTAAGCTAATTTTGTAACCAAACTTAGTTTGTGAGGTAGTGTGCTTGTAAGATCAATGAAAAACAATATAAGAATGTAAAACTTGACACGATTGTTTATGAGAAAAGCCCTTGATCTTTAAGGATCTCCGGCATAAAACCTCGGGAGGTGACAATCGACACATGCCTCGTTTCTTGAATAAATGGTAAAAAGATTACAAGTGTGAGCAGCAAATGATCGAGATCTAAATGTTAAAGAGCTTATTTGCGAGTATTTAATAATGCTAAGTGTTTGTGTGTGTTTTCTATTTGATCAAGCTGCTGGATTTATACAAGATATAAGCTAACTAACTATCCGAGAATCCCGGAATCGACGAAGTCTTCCATTGTGACCGTTTGGAGTCACTCCTCGCGTCTTCTACACGTTCTCCTTGACTTCTAGACCGATTCTTCAGGGATGAGCTTGACTTCGCACGTTTTACATGCGTATTAGTCAAGATAGCATAAAGATATAACGGTTAAATATTGAGGATACCGAACCTGTCAGGATACCGAAGTACGTTGAAGATCCAGGATCCTTAACTGTAAAATGACCCCTAACAAAATAGATTAATAGGTTTACACGACACGTTTTTGATCCTTTTATCAAACGAAGTTGTTTTATAGGTTTTATAAATAAATATAATATAATATGTTAAGGTCAAATATTATTAAAAAATCAACATATTTTCTTTCTTTTTTTTCTCCCAAAAGTCACTTAACCCAATTCTTGCCTATTAAAGTCACTCAACTTATTAAATTTCAAAAAAATCAAACAAGGCATTGAACATTTGTTATATACTTTTGTTCTCAAATAGCAATTCGTTGGTTCAATGTGGATTCTGTATATGTTCTAATCTGTGAGTTTGAATACGTATTTTGTAAATGAAATCAATCTGTGAGTTTGAATATTGATAACAACTGAAATTTTTTTTTGTCTTATTACAAATTATTCTTATTGCTATTCAGAGGATCTAAAATGCAAAAACAAAACCAAAAAACAACAGTAAACGAAAAAGGAAAAAAAAAGAAATATTCACATAATTTGCTTAGGGTGGAAGGGGTGGTCTCGGGTTGGAGGCTCGGGTACTAGCGGGTTCACGGAAACACCGCCGCACCACAATCGGCTTCACGGGTACAAGGGCAACGGGTAGTTTCGACGGCTTCGTGAACCCGTATGATTTTGGTGTTGTAGCTGTTGGTTTGTGACCGTTAACCCTCAAAAAATAGCCGTTGGCTATTTACGATAAATAAAAAAATAAAAAAAAATTCCCTATAAATACAAACCTTTTACACATAATTTTATACCAATTAAATACTCTCCTACTCCCTAATTTTCTACTCTACAACTTTTTTTTATGCTCCACTCATGGATCCAAGAAAAAAACCGTCATCCACCCGCAAAACCTATAAACCAAAAGTCGTTTCGGGTCCAAGCGAACCGACTCCTCCGCCATCCTTTCAATATCCTCAATACTACCAAAACCCGACAACCCAAACGTCAATGCCCGTCCAAATTACGCCGGGTCATTTTGTGTTTCCAACCCAAACGTCAATGCCCGAAACACCCAATCAATTTTCATTCTACCAAAATCTACCCAACCCTTTTCTTAACGTACCCCAAACCGTTCCACAAACCGAATATGAGGAGGAGGAAGATGAGGGTAACGAAGACGAGGAAGAACAAACCGAATTTGTGGAATAAGAAGTTGACGAAGAAGAAGAGGAGCAAGATGACACCGTTCGAGGTAAAGGTAAATTTAAAAATCGGCCGACTCGTAAAGTTTCGGGGGATCATGAGGAAGTTGCCTTAGCTAAGGCTTGGATTTGAAATCTCCGAGGATCCTAAACCCGGAGATCAACAAAAAAGCTCGTCTTTTTTGGGACGAGTACTTAATCATTTTAAAAAGAATGTTGATCGAACCCAACGAACATTCCACCAACTCAATTCAAAATGGGGTGCCATTAATACGAAGATGCCACAGTTCAACGGACTATACGTTCAAGCGGTATAATTTACTTTACTATTAATTTATTATTTTATTAGTTTAATTTTAACTTAATAGCTATTATTTATAAAAAAATTATGTAGAAACATCGATGGGCTAGTGGAACCAATGATGAAGATATAATTAAGAAAGCGTTGAAGGAGTATAAAAGACAATACGAGAAGAAAGGTTTCTCCCATATGAGCGCATGGGAGATTGTAAAAGACCATGACAAATGGGAACCCGTTCCAGTTACGGGTGCGAAGTTTAAATCTCAATCCCAAAAGAGAAAAAAAATTCCGAATCGGGCAATTACACAACTTCAAATGACGGTTTAACTAGCAAGGTTCCCGACCCAAACGAAGACACAACACCGACACGGTCGGCACGTAAAGGAAAGAAAGTGGTTGAGTCATCAAGCAATAGCAAGGAAAGTTTGGTTGAAGCTCTACACGATAGGACTTCGAAAGTGAATAAGAAAAACAATTTCGAAAGAAAATGGATGAAACAAAATTGGCAATGATGGAAGAACAACGAGAAGCTATCCGGCAAGAACAACATGACCGGGACATTAAGACGTTTCTCGAATCGCATGATGTTATCGCCGAACCTTTTTTTGCAAATCGTCCTACAACGTAAACGGGACATAGCCGCAAAATACGGATGGCCTTGCAATTTTTAGATTTTAGTTCTTTTATTTTTATTTTTAATGTTTTTTAGTTAATTTTATTTTTATTTTTATTTTTATGCTTTATTTGTATGTTTTATTATTTAAAATTATTTTACTTTAATCTTTAATGTATTTTATTTATGTCTTAATTTTTTTTTAAATGCTCGGGTACTTAGGGGTTCTCCACCCCTTGTGTTTAGGGTAGTTTAGGGTTCAAATGACGTGGCATTAAATGGTGTGTTTTGATTGGATAATTTTTAGGGTTAAAGGGGTTCCACCCCCTCCACCCTTAGATATAGTTTTTTTCCATATCAGCATACTATATTTTATATTTTTGCCACATAAGCAATAAACACGCTGTTACAAGCACTAGTACAAAAAAAAGCTATTTTAATTTTTTAAAATGGTGATTATGTTTTTTTCAAAACGGCTAAATACAACGGTTCATAATCGCCTTAAATGGTTCATAAATAAATAATTACAGACCGCCTTAAATGAATCACTAGATAAAACGGTTCAACATCAAGTGTGCACGAATTGCAAATGGAGGACTGACAGGAGGTGAGAAGTCGTAGGGTTCCCGCCGGCAACGATGACTGTAGAGGAGGTGTCAAGAAGGGGATTTCACCGGTGGTTAAGTTCTATGTTTCAAATCTCCCGGACGGGTGCAGACCTTGGACCTGTCAAGTGCCCTTGGCGATTACAGGACTACCTCTAGGACTTACATCGCTTGAAAAAGGACAAGGAAGGAAACAATTTTGGCTTTATCAGCTTCAAAGAAGTGGAAGATGGGAAGGCTTTAGAGAGGAATCTCCAGAACGTGAAGTTGGGCAGATGCAAGTTGAAGATCAACATAGCTAGGTTCTCGATGGAGAACCCTGATGGGAGGGGCGATTTTGCTAGCCGAAGAAAGCCGCCTCTCAGACCTTGGGTGCTGACCTTGGGTGCCGGAGCCTATCATTAAGCTAGCCAGGGAGATCGGCGATGGTTGGCGGGAGATCCTTTCAGGATGTTGTGGCGAACGACGTTCCTCCTGCCTCGAAGGAGAAGGTTATTTTGGTCCCAAGCTCCATTAACTCCTTTTACAGCTATGTCCGGGTAGCTTTAGTGGGGAGAACGATAGACTTCAAAACCCTTAGAACCTTGAACGTGCTGGCTAAGGAAGCGGGTGTGAGTGACTTGATAATCCAGTATATCGGGGGTTTCTACGTTTTTTTGTCCTTCAAAGATTCTTTCGCTGCTAATTTTTTCTTGATAATGTTGATATTTGGAAGCCTTGGTTCTCGACTCTCGATTGTAACACCCCAAATTCTAATAGAATATAAAGTCTAGGGACTAAAGTGTAATTTCCCTAAAGTTGAAGGACTGAAAATAAAGAAAATTGGAAAAATCACCGGGCTTCGTAGCGGTTCGCTACGTGTGGACAACACAATCATAAGAGAATGACTTGATAATCCGGTATATCGGGGGTTTCTACGTTTTTTTGTCCTTCAAAGATTCTTTCGCTGCTAATTTTTTCTTGATAATGTTGATATTTGGAAGCCTTGGTTCTCGACTCTCGATTGTAACACCCCAAATTCTAATAGAATATAAAGTCTAGGGACTAAAGTGTAATTTCCCTAAAGTTGAAGGACTGAAAATAAAGAAAATTGGAAAAATCACCGGGCTTCGTAGCGGTTCGCTACGTGTGGACAACGCAATCATAAGAGAATGACACGCATCCCATGCGTGTGATGCTGACTCAGCCCTATGGCGGACCGCCACCAAGGCGGGTAACGGCCCGCCAGCCGCAATTAGACCCAGAAAACGAGTGTGCGACACGTATAAGCTGACTCGCGTAAATGAAATGGGTAGCGGACCGCTACCCAGGACCATAGCTGTCCGCCACGTGTGGAGTACGCAGACACCTGGCAATGAGCGGTAGCAGATCGCTACCACCTTTTTTTTTGAACGGCAACACCTAGATATTCTAGGATAATTGGGTTTCCCCGAGGCAACACCTAGAACATCGAGGGCAGCCCACCCCAGGAGAAACCCCCAACTGGGTAAACCCCCTGACCTGGCCATATGCTTTTTTGCTATGGCCTGGATTCGAACCTAACACCTCCACCATGGGAAGTATTAGGGCTACCATTGCACCAAATGGCCAACGATGACCGCTACCACCTACCCTAGCGGTCCGCCACCGGTGCGGATTTCAGCCTATAAATAGTTGGACATTGCCGTTCATTTCAACACAACAACAAACATCATCACCATCATTACACACACACGCTTACCGAGGAATCTAGCACGACGGTTACGAGCATGGCGGTGACGAGTGCGGAATGTTAAAGTTACGAGCAAGGAACGGAGAGACGTTTTAGCGAGAAACGAACTTAGGGAAACTACCAGAGAAAAATGTAAGTACACTGAACCCGTACCCTAGGTAAAAGTTTATGTGAATTATGTGATTACGTGTTATGTGGAACTAAGGTACAGGGAAATAAGAAGAAGTAATGGTAAATTAGTCTAAACATTAAACTAGAATAATGGAGTAGTCACGATATATCAAAAGGGTGGTGGGAACGCTGCGGGGAACCCTATATATAAATCTCTTTAATATCTCGGGGTGAAACCATTACGAAGGTTTAGGGGTATAGACTAAAGATAATACTCATGATGCGAATACATATGAATATGTGAGTGCATGATAAAGATGAATATGTGAATGCATGATAAAGATGAATACGTGAATGCATGATTATACATGCTAAACATGAATGTGTATGATGGAACGAGTCTAAACTCTAAAATGGAATGACGGATTACTCACGAAGTGTTAAAGGGGTGGTGGGATCGCTGCGGGGAACCCTATATATAAACCTCTTTAGTGAATCGTGGAGAAACCGTTACGAAGTTTTAAGGTGAGGACTGGTTAGGGAATAAATCAAGCATACATACGTGAAATGAAAACAAATGCTTGATATATTTGGGAGACTGTGAGTCTAAGATACTCAAGTTCCCAAATGAAAAGAGATACCCAGCCTATAAGGTGGATCTCAATAAAGAAGAAGAGAACTAAATTAAAAGATCAAAAGCCTACGGGGTAGATCTAAAGAATGAATGAGCCTTCGTGGCAATTAGTCTTCGTGACAAATGCAAGGGGTCTATGCTGACGAGTATAAGGACTTTACCAATACTATGACCGGAGGTACGTCCGAAGATGGTCATGAGGGGGTTAGCACACCCATAAAATGAAATAAATTCTATGACCGAAGGTATGTCCGAAGATGGTCATGAGGGGGTTAGCACACTCATAAAATGAAATGAATACTATGACCGGAAGTACGCCCGAAGATGGTCATGAGGGGGTTAGCACACCCATAAAATATATGAATGACGTGACCGGAGGTACGTCCGGAGATGGTCACGGGGGCGTCGAGAGCCTGGGAAACTTGAACAATAAGAACCTAAAGGGTTCATAATAAAATGAATGATGCAGTATACTTACTTAGCGTAAGCTAATTCAAAAATGTTTTCCAAACACTATAGGAAAGAAGCACGTGGAATGAAGCTTCCTGAGGACAAGGCCGGTCGGAGCAAGAAATCCCTAGATCATGTGTAATAGAATATTATATATGTAAAACAATATTCTAATAAAGTACACGTGTGTCACTTTAGTGGCAAGGTTTCGAGAAACTGGTACCGTTTTTCTCAAGATTAACTCTGATAAAATAATCATAAGAAGTAGGGTGTTTCATCGATCTGTGGACTGATTAGATTCTTCCTTACGAACGGATCGCTGGGATTAAAATTCACGGGGTGTCGATATATTTAATGGATAATTCGGTGTTCAATCTTATTGGAGACAGCTTTGGTAAAGTTATTCAGCCTTCTCAAATTCAGTAGGAGGACGGTGATTTAACAATGGAGGGCATAGGAATCCTTGTGGGGGATGGGAAGATCGGGGAGGAAGTCACCCTTAAATGGCTTTATAAATCATTTAGAATCTGGATTTCGAAAGCAACGGAGGATTAAGTGCCTGATTGTCTGGATAACAACGTCTCATCGTTATCTGATGTGGAAGGCCCAGGCTTCAATCGATGGCAATGGTTCGTTGGGGAGGATCGGTTCAGTTGGCTCCGGGTTCCGTGAGCCGGAGAGGGAATAGGGAGGGTTGGGCGGTGGGAAAGCCGCCACTCCTAGGGAGGCCGATCAAGATTTTTTTGGAAATTTGGAAGGAGTTAATGCTTGTGGTGGCAGTGACGTGGTCAATAGATCTTTAGCGAGAATCAATTTTGCCTTTAAATCTGTGGGCCATTCTTCTAACGACTTTAAGTCTAAAAAGGCCCCGGTTTTTTAGGCCCAATCTATTAATAACTTTTGTGTAGCCCATCTCAGACCAAAAAAAGGCTAAGAAGGGACGACCCTTTTGATTTGAACGAGGTTATAGGTATTATGAATTCCTCATTTGTGGATTCTCAGGTGGTCCTGAAACCGGTTTGGTGGACCTCAACTTCTGGTCATCACCTGTGCTACTTAATTCAGGAAATTTTGTGATGGGGGCAGATAGATCGGAGGTAGGTGTCATGGACGCTACTCTTGGGGAGGAACCAGGTCTCAATCGAGGTTTGGAACAAGAGGTTAGCGATACTATTGGAGTGGGTAACCTGATTGGAGTTAACATGGTGAACTACAAGGATGAGGTTAGAAATATTATGTTGGAAGAAGGCATTAATGGAGTGAATCAATGAATTTTCTCTCTATTAATATCAGAGGTATAGGGTCGGAAGCTAAAGCTAATTGGATTCTGAAAATCAGAAGGGAGGAAAAGGTTTCGCTCTTGGCTATTCAGGAGTCCCAATGCTCTAGTCCGACGGATGGGAACGTCGCTAAATTATGGGGTAAGCCTTCTTGCTCTCATAGTTTTATGGATGCCCTTGGGCGGTCAGGTGGATTGGGGTGCCTGTGGGATCCTCGGGTTCTTTGAGTTGATCAGGTTTTTATGTTCGAAAATTACATTCATCTTAGAGGGGTTATAAAGGGTAGCAACGAAGTTATAAATATATTGAATGTTTATGCCCCTCAATCGGTGGTGGCTAAAAGGGCTCTTTGGTCGGATATTTCGAATATTAGAGCTAATTTTTCGGGGCATTGGATTATCTTGGGGGATTTCAACTCAGTCAGGTTCCCTAAGGAAAGACAGAATTCGGTTTTTAACCACCGATGTGCTAGGGACTTTAACAGCTTTATTTTTTAGAATGGCTGCGTGGAATATGACATGAGAGGTAGAAGGTTCACTTTTTAGGCTAGGGACGGGACTAAAAAGAGTATGATCGATAGGATGTTGGTGTACCATAATTTTGTTAATTGTTGGCCTTAAGCGTGTCTTAGGGCCTTACCTAGATTTCTATCGGACCATAGCTATAACACCCCAAATTTATTCACTTAATAAATAAATAAATAAATCAGGGTTGCAACGATTGGTAAAATTACACAACAGCGGAAGCTAAATAAAGACTTCTAACTATGATGAACACCCTGTCTTCATCTTCTAAGGGCTTAATCCAAATGTTTAACCTATTCCAACCGTGCCGTATGTATTGCCTGAAAAACATGCTCAAAAATGTCAACGCAATGTTATTGAGTTCACAGGTTTTAAATGAATACAATTGGTTAAATCTTTTGTACGAAATCATTTGGTAAAAACCATTTGCACGAAATCCTTCGGCAAAAACCATGTGCACGAAATTGATTGACAAAAATGTTTGTACGAATACTATTGGCAAAACCCTTTGATCGAAATTTACTGGTAAAACCATTGATTAGTATACTATTGGCAAAACGCTTTTCTCAAAATTGACTGGCAAAACCATTGGTATGTATACCATTGGTAAAACCCTTTTCTCAAAATTGACTGGCAAAACCATTGGTACGTATACCATTGGTACGTATACCATTGGTAAAACCTTTTTCTCAAAATTGACTTTATGCATATGATAAACAAAACAAGTTAGCGGTTGATTCATCGATGTCTAGCTAGCACAAACGAATTATGTGATGCACAAGCCTATAACCAAACCTTTAACGAATTCTCGAATTTTGCCCCAGCCCATTGTACCTTTAAACAATGAGAACAACAAGACCTAATATGCAATCATTTGACCCTACTGGTCGTGGTTAGCGCGACTAACCATGATTGGGGGTGTCAACCCGAATAGTACTATTCGTATCGATCTACGGCTAAGTCCATAGCTAATGGTTATAGTTCGGAATACCGAGGACTTTTAGGTGTAACTCATGCATACAAAGGAATCAGATGCTTGTTTCTCGTTTTCTAGTTATCATACCATTTGAGATTAACATGTTTTTCCCCTAAATATAGAAAACAGTAAAAAGGGGCCGTGAAACTCACCTTTTAATGTGTTAGGAACGATGACGTCCTTTATAAATCAACGGAACCAAAGCCCACGTAATACGATAGTAGCGGGTCTATGTCCTACTCGAGTCCTACGATACCTATAGGTACTTAATAAGCTTTATAGACTAACCCTAGTAATGTAAACCGAATCTAAACTCGTGTTAAGTTATCATGTGTGCGGTTGAGCCATGATATCGATTTAACGCTTAGTAATAATTTCTATTTAGGTCGAGTCGGGATCCTCAGATTGTTTATGTTCCAATGGTTACGTTCAAACGTATTAGTTTATCAAGCTCATGGTTGTGCTTAACGATATGTACTTATAATTAACAATCAAAATTCTCGTTCGTGTGACTCTTAACAGAATGTGTGCAACCCTATGTTTTAATGAAACTATATCAGAGTTTTATTATATACACGTGTTAATATATAAATATGCATATGTATAATTAAAAGTCTAAAATATATTTGTACAGTTCAATGCATATCTCGCAAGTAAACGTTCGGGTTCATGTATGATATACTTAGGTCCATTTGTCAATGTTAATATATATATATATTTTTGTGTGTATGTGTTTACAGCTAAGCGTCGTGTTGTATAATATCAAATGGTTTATAGAAGATATAAACCCAACATATATATACCTCTTATAATTGTGCATATAAGTATACTTGTATATATATATTCGATTTTATATGTCGTGTTATATAACAATCGTTTGCTTTTGTAAAGACGTGAGTATTTACATATATATATATATATATATATGGGGAGGTTCCTTTCAAAACCCACTATTATTGTGTTAACAAAAAAAAAAACCCCGTAAAAATCGATCAAATCATCATCTTTTTTTGTGAATAACATTATTACACTAATATAACGTCATGATATTTTTTTATTTTGTAAATTCACGAGTGTAAGGGAGTTTACGCAGGTGTAAATTTTTTCAAAAAAATAAATATTTAGCTTATTTAAACTGGTGTAAACTCCCTTACACTCGTGAATTTAACAAAATTCAAATAATAACATGACGTTATATTAGTATAATAATGGTAATAATGTTATTCACAAAAAAGATGACGATTTGATCGATTTTTACGATGTTTTTTTTTGTTAACACAATAATAGTGGGTTTTGAAACGAACCTTACCCTCTATATATATATATATATATATATATATATATATATATTCATGCCATACGTTTTTATATTTAAAAAAAATATATTTGGATCGCCTCTTGTTAACTGTTAATTCCTCGTTCATTCGGTCTCGTTATATGTTTAAATATCATTCATCAGCATACTATGTAGATATGTATATGTTTTATACCCAATACTTGAAGTTAAAGTCATCCAATTGTATTTATTTTGTATAACCGTTTTATAACACAAATATAATATAATTGCTTTCACGTTCAAATGATAATATTTAATAATTACACGAACCATCCGTTAATCGTGTTTCATTACTCTCATTTGACTGATTACTTATTTATGAATATATATATATATATATTCTCGTTTATTAATAATTTTATAACTTAATAGTTATATATTTTCTCGTTAACAAGTCGTTTAACGCTCAACGTAATTCAACCGCATGTAAATAAATATAATCACGTTAGTGTGAGTTTTATACTTTCCGTAAGTCTCGTTTACGAACCGACACGTCATAAACTTTACGTTTCACATATTGACCACGTTTGGCCGTCATTGACCCGAGTTTGACTCGTTTAACCATGTTTGACCGAGGCTCGTGACCATGGTTGTAAAAATCGATAGGCGCTAGTCGGGCGGTGGGGTGGGGCCTAGGCGGGATTAATCGGGGCCTAGGCGGGATTAATCGGATTGGAATTTTTATATGTAATTTTCAGTTTTTTATATATATACACACATTTTTATATGTAATTTTCAAAATTATATATATACACACACACATTTTTTAAAGAAGCTGGAAATTACAAGAACTAAAGTGAAAATCGCCGGAAATTTGCTTGAAAGTCGCCAGAATCTCGCCGGAACCTGCCTGAATCTCGCCGGAACCCTACCGGAATATCGCCGGAAAAACGGGAAGTGGCCGATTTTTGGCCGACTAGGCCCGCCTAGGCCCGATTTTGACCCAATTTTTCCGATTAGCGATTTTTAGTCCGATTTGGCCAAAATTAATCCTTGAACCGCCGCCTAGGCGCGATTTTTACAACCATGCTCGTGACTTAGTTTCCTGTCTAAAAACACATATTTTATACTCTGGAATGAAACCCGGTCACCCAAAATCTCTAGATCTATAACAAAAGCAACAAACCACACCCAAAGGTTAATTGTCGGATCAAGGACACGAAATCACAGATCTAATCGTTAGGGAGTGATTAATCACTAGAAAATGAAATAGGACTCGAGTTCTTTACCTAAAAACCCCGGGAATCACGGATCTGCCCCTGCCGCCTCTGTTCCTCGAAGCCACCACCATTAACGCCGCTGATCAGTGTTGTTGAGGCCGGGGTCGCCATTGCCGCCACCTGCCGCCTTCCGGAGTCATGGAAGCGGTAGGTTTACCACTAAACATCCCTGTTCATCACCGATCTATGCCGCTTGGAGCCGTATCCCTGCGCGTCGCGGCCCTTACTCACCAAAACTCACCCACCGGAAGTCCTGGTTGCCACCGTCTAAGCTCATCGGAGAAACGTAGTTCACCGGAAGACCTACGGGAGACACCTGACAGTCGCAGGAACTCGCATAGAACCTGGTTCGGCCGTCGGAAAGGGGTGAAGAAGGTGGTGGTCGTGGTTTGCTGTTGTCGCCGTCATGGCTGTGAGGGAGGCCGTCGGAAGAGCCGTCGGAAAAACGGCCGGCCTCTCCTCTCTCTGCTCTTTCCGAATCTCTCTCTCTCTATGGAGGTTGAGAGCAATTTTTTTTTGAAAACCTAAATAGGTTGGGTGGAAATGAGGAAGAGTAGAAAATATGATATATTAATATATAGGGTTTTTAGGTAGATTAATGAGTAGGTAAATATCGCGTCTCGAACCCAACAAGTCGTCTCGTATACGTGTCTTTCTTTATTTATTTCTCGTTCAAGTTATTTATTTCTTGTTAATTATAATTGTATATGTATTAAAATAAATAATCTTTAAATATTTAATTCACGTGTTTATTAATAGGGAAATGCCTAGGTCGGTTCAAAGCTATACCTCGTGTCTAAACGTTTTTGCTCTCCGGAAGTAATTATTATTTCTCTAATAATAATAACAAAGTATAATATTAATAATTCGTATTCTTAAATAGTTGTAATGCCGAGTATTTCGTGATAACCGACGTCTGACGCGTTAAATGTTTAAAGTTACTAAATAGCGTACGTTCTTATATCATTTCTTAAATTCTCATAATCACGTAACAAGTCATTAGATGAAACCGAGTGACTAGTTTGATATTCAGATTATGTAAATTGGGCCTCTAACGGGCTTGGATCCTTATTGGGCCTCAAATGGGCTTGAATTTCCATTGGGCCTAGCTAGCTGGGTTAGTCCAACAATTAGGTTTTAAAATCTTAAAATTTTGCAGGTGTCACAATAGCCCCTTGGTCTTGTCTACTTCCAGCTTGAATTGTGGTCCCCGTCCATTTAGGATATTCAACTCTTGGTTGTCTAAACATGATTTTGAAAGCGTTATCTTGTAAGCGAATGAGTCGTTATCGTTTGTGGGCCCTCCTGGCTTATTTCTTCGGGAAAAATTCAAGTTCTTTAGACTTAAAATTAAAGCTTGGAGGGATGAGTCCGCTAAAAGAGATAGGGAGTATGAAGATACTTTGTTAGCCGATTTAGAAGCTTTGCATAGTATAGTGGAAGATAGAAATTTGACTGAGGAAAACTGTGGACCCGCCTTGAATGCAAAAAAGGTCTCCAGGATCTTGAAGATAGTAGGTTGAAAGACTTAAGGCAGAAATCTAGGGTTCAATGGGCTGCCCAAGGAGATGATAACTCCGTATTCTTTTGTGGCATCATCAATTGTAGGAGGGTGGGAAACTCGATTCCGGTTTGTTTTTTAACGGGGTCCAGACTACCAATCCGACTCGTGTAAAAAAGAAGTGTTTGATGTTTTCCGCATTCGTTTCGTGGAGCTGAACAATAATCATCATATCTTTGAGTGCCCCTGGTTAAGCAGAATTTCAGATGGGGACGCCTCGTTGCTCTCGTAGATGTTTTCGGTCGGGGAAATAAAGAATGCTATCTTTGAATGCGAAGATAACCGTTCGCCTCGTCCCGATGGGCTGAATTTCAAATTTTTTAAATAGTTTTGGAGTATACTTGAGGCTGATTTTATTAGTATTTTTACAGAATTTTATGAAATATGATATATTAGTAGGGGCTGTGGGTCGGCTTTTATTACTCTCATTCCCAAACCGGTTGATCCGGTGGACTTGAACGGGTATAGGCCTATAACGTTGGTTGGGGTTATTAATAAAGCTATTTCGAAAGTGCTTTCGAATCGTATGAAGAAAGTGTTGGGCTCGGTCATCTCGATTAATCAGCCGACGTTCCTTAGTTGTAGATTTATCTTGGATGGGCCCCTTATTGTGAATGAGGTTATTTCGTGGGCTAGGAAGAGAAAAAAGAAAGTGATGCTTTTTAAGATAGACTTCAAAAAGGCTTATGATAATATGAATTGGAACTTCTTGATATTGGTATTGTCTCAAATGGCTTTTCCTCCTAGATGATGCTCTTGGATATTCGGAACTCTATCGTCGGCTAGGGCTTCCGTTCTTGTGAACGGTTCTCCTACTTTTGAATTTCAATGTCAAAAAGGTATGAGACAAGGTGATCCCTTATCTCCTTTCTTATTTTTTGTTGTCATGGAGGCTCTTTCCAGTATGGTTAAGAAGGCTTGCGAGATGGGGGCATTTGAAGGAATTCGAACTCTGAATGAGAGCCCGATATTATCCCACCTTTTATTCGTGGATGAAGCGATCTTTATCAGCGAGTGGTCCCTTTTTTTATGCTAAGAATGTTGCTAGGATTCTTAGATGCTTTCATTTTTGCTCTGGTCTTAAGATAAACTTGGGAAAGTCTAACGTTATTGGCATAGGGGTTGATTCGGATGAAGTAGAGTTGACAGCTTTAGTGTTGCATTGCAAAGCTAGTATAGCCCCTTTTACGTATATAGGCCTCACGGTGGGGGCAAATATGAATAGAATGGCTTCTTGGAGGCCTATCTTTGACATTGTGGAAGCTAGGCTTTCTAAATGGAAGGCTTCCACTCTTTCTATCGGGGGTAGAGTCACGCTCATCAAATCGGTTCTTGAAAGTCTCCCTATTTATTACTTTTCTCTTTATAAGGCCCCAACCAAAGTCACTGATGGCCTCGAGTCTATTTTCAAAAGATTCCTTTTTTTGGGGGAGGGGGGGTCCTCTGAAACCCATAAGATCTACTGGGTTGCTTGGGATCTGGTTACGGCTCTTAAATCCTCTGGTGGGCTTGGGTTAAATAAGGATACTAACTTTTCCCTTCTTGCTAAGGGGATATGGAGATTCAAGATGGAGAGCCTAAACCTTTGGAAAAAAGTCATAATTGCATTCCATTCTAGTAATCACAGCTGGTCTGTTTTACCCTACAACAAAAACCTCCCCGGAGTTTAGAATAATATTGCAAAATTGGTCTCGAAAGCGTCGATATCGGGGATTTTTTTACAACAATTTTTAAAGGGACTGTGGGCAACAGAGAGGGCATTAGATTCTAGCTTGACCCGTTGTGTGTGCAGTGAACCGCTTAAAGATGTTTTCCCACATTTGTTTTCAATGGAAGGAGTCAAGTATTGTGCTGTTAAGGATCGGGTAACCCAGGGCCTGCAGAGTTGTGATTTACGCTGGGCTGGGAATCGGATTCCGGCTTCTGCCTAGGAGCAAATCTGAATGGAATGATTGCAGGGCTTTGCTGAACTCGGTTCACTTATCCGGGGATCATGATAAGTGGGAATGGCAGGGGGATAGATCTGGGATTTTCTCGGTTGGATCGTGTAGGAATCTGTTGAGTATGGAGAGGGATTTTGGCATTGGGTTTGCTATTAAGTGGAGCAAATGGGTTCCCATTAAGTGTAACATTTTTGCTTGAAGGACTGAGATGGATCGGATCCCGTCCCTATTGGATCTTAGTAGAAGGAATATTCATTTCAGTGATATTAAGTGCATATTATGTGATTCTGATGTGGAGTCGTCGGATCACCTTTTTGCGGCTAATAGTGTGTCTTCGCTGATATGGAGTTTTATTAGCAGGTGGTGTCGGGTTCCTCCTATTTACGCTTTCTCGGTCAGAGATTTGTTGGATCTTCATGCTAATAGTGGGCTCGGGGAGTTGGCTAGAGAGGTGTTTCACAGGATTGTTATGGTGGCGTGCTGCTGCATTTGACAGGCTAGGAACGAAAAAAGGTTTAACAACAAGTTGGTTAACATTGAGGATATCATTCAAAGATTTAAATCCCTCGGGTTTTATGGTACTCTAATAGGGCTAAGAATAAATCAATTTCTTGGATTAATTGGTGTAAATTTCCTTTGATGTAATGGTTGGTCTGATTGTGGTTTTGTTGGTTACTCTCCTTTTGTTAGGAGTTGTGTGAATAAAATTGCCTTTCAAAAAAAAAAGATAAAGCGGTTCAACAGTCATAAAAAACCGGCTTAAATGGTACCTAATACAGCGGTTGGCACATCATTTATAGCGGTTCAGCAGTCACAAAAAACCGCCTTAAATGGTATATTTTTTTAATATCGAATGCGTTCCTAATACAGCGGTTGGCACATCAAATATAACGTTCCAAAACCCATCAAACTGAGCACCTAATACAGCGGGTCATTAAAATCCACAAAATACATCGTTTTATATAAACATAAAATTCAAATTAATCCGGTTGTGTAAATACAACGCGTATACAAATATACCATACAGCTCAAATGCAGCTCATATACAACTTCCATCAACGTTTGTAATGAACCAAGCCCAAATCAGTTTTGGACTAACGTTTGGACTCAATATTTGTAACTAGAATACAGGTTCCAAAAATAACCGTATATTTACAAATACAAATATTATTACAAATATTTACTCAGCTTTGGACTCCAGCCAAGTGTGACGATCTCTATCATTTTTCACCTAATTGTTTT
The DNA here is from genome assembly GCA_023525975.1 of Smallanthus sonchifolius. Taxonomy (NCBI): domain Eukaryota; kingdom Viridiplantae; phylum Streptophyta; class Magnoliopsida; order Asterales; family Asteraceae; genus Smallanthus; species Smallanthus sonchifolius. The sequence continues at coordinate 10,494,494 of CM042028.1, read as the reverse complement.
TTAGATGTATCTCTATCATACATAAATCTCTCATAAAACTCTATCATCCTTTTTCAATCCGGAAACAGCTAGCATTTGACTCCGGCCAAGTGCAGTTAGAAGCAATATTTCTGTCTGAGTAGAAATAATACAAATTAAGCATAATTTAACCTCAATAAAACCTCATACAACGGTATATATTTTCTATTTGATATGGAAAGAAGTTAAAGTGATTTCTTTTATTAGTGTTATTGAAGATTACATAAATAAAACTGAGTTATATTGTAACTTTCCATTCCATTCCATGTTGGAAGATAAAGAAAAACACTCATTGATTATGGAATGAAAAATATAAATCAATTTTAATATTCTACAATTTGGTCAATTTCATGTTGACTAAGGGTCCATTGTTATGAATCATCTAAAATAGATAAACAGATAAAAGTTAGATTACAATTCTCTCTCTCTCTCTCTCTATATATATATAACGTATAAATAAATATTAATATATAGTATACTTAAAAGATGTTCATCGCGAGCAATTACAAAATCATACATGGCCTTGTAACATCCATGTTCCCAGAATAGCACTAAATACATTGAATTAATAATTTATTAAATATTTTACTAAATTAAACAAATAAAGCAAGAAAAAGAAAACTTACATTAACCATTTTTCATAAAATACCTTTTCCATAGATTTTTCTAGTAAATTAGCAATGACGTAACACTTGGCACTCTTTCCTTTATTAATTGAGTCGGTAATGTGTCCATAAAATTTATGATCTCAGTGATTGCGATGGATCATAATTAACGACCAATGGCCCCTACATAAATGAAAATAATTTCAGAAAATTAATATTTTAGTATTAAAATAAATTAAATAAATATAATATATTTGAAATAGAAAAAATAAATAAAATACCCGGATAGATACGGTGCCATAACATATTGTTTATCCTTATGATACTCTATGACAACTTTAATATAATCGATAACAAAATTACTATCACTATTGCAGTAATTAAGTCCGATCATTCGAGGATTAAAATATGTCGTTTTACTGTTAAGTCCCTCTAATGTATATAAATACCTAAAACAAAAAAATAGATAAAGTTAATAACACTCAGTTATATTTAATAAAATTGTTACCATAAAATATTTAAACAAAAAATAATCAAACTTACATTGTATACCAATGCAAAACTCCGACATCCGCCCAACCGTTGACACATAATTGCATCATCGACTCTACTTCAACATTCTCAGTAAAATCTAACATATACATCCTACGCGGTGAAGTAACAGTTATTGAGATGGTTTGAGTATACATATGTTCCAATTTTTTTCCCTAGTCTATATATTTTTTTAGGTCTTGACTTTGCCAAAGTCAAAAGTTGAGCTATTTTTTTAGGATCTAGAAGAACCTCAGTAGCTTTAGGAATATGAACAACCTCTGTATGAGTCGTTTGAGAATCAGTAATATCCTCGGTATGAAAGTAAGTTGGGTTTTTATGAAATTTGCCCTATAATTAAATACAGATTGTATTTTTTTATAACTTTTATTTTATCGTGTTAATCGTCTCTTCTTACTTTTAAACCATGTTTAAAATTATTCCGAAAAATCCAATCCAAATTCAATTCATTCCCAAGTACCAAACAAGCCTACTAAATTTGTGGCCATTATGTCTCAAGAGTTTATCTCGCGTGGGGTTGAACCAATAAAGTTAACAAGTGAGTGGTTATTTGTGATGTGTTGTATATAACACCATCAAATTTTTTAAAATGGTAGATTTCAAGTAGAGGAGTGAATTAATGACAATATAATAAAACACAACACGAATCTAACACGAAATTGTTCATTAAATCCCGCGGGTTTAGGTTTAGTTTAAACGAGTGCGGGTCGTTTCGGGTCAAACCTGTCAACCCGTTTAGCTAAAGAGTCGTGTTCATGTCGGGTTCGACCGACACCAACCCAAGAACACGATCTGTTTAGTAGGGTTAATTTCATGCCTTCTTCAGGGACTTTCAATAAAGGACCAGATTATTTATCATAATTTAGAACGCAATTGCAAGGGAACTAGACTTTTAAGAGACATGTAGGAACAAACAAGTGAGATCTTACCCAATAAAAGATCCGAACTTACAATTCCGAGTCCACCGATTCCAACGATGAGAGGAAGATAATCGCCCATGGGATCTTATACTATTTAATTATTTTTATCATAATTTAGTATATGATAACTATTATTATATAAATATATATGAGTAAATTACTGTTTGAGTCTCTGACGTTTGACCATTTTAACTATTTGAGTCCCTTATGTTTAAATCCGTCTCTTTTAACCCTGACGTTTCATTTTTGACTCAATTTGAGTCCAAATGGCTAACGTCGTTAGATTTAACAGTTAACTTTTGTCTGAAATGACTAAAATAGTAATTTAAACATAAGGGACTCAAATAGTTAAAATGGTTAAACGTCAGGGACTCAAACAGTAGTTTACTCAATATATATATATATATATATATATATATATATATAGGGGGAGGTTCAATAAAAAGTAGTTTTTCGCTAAGAAATGACAAAAACTTTAAGAAACGATATCAAACGAACTCCGATTGAGCTCATTTCAGCGGCGTTGGAACCGTCTCGTCGAACTCTACCATATTAGCTTTTAGGGAATAGCTTTTAAGGTTTAGATTTTATGTTTGAATTTTAGGGTTTTAGCCTTATGGTTTAGTCTTAGGGTTTAGGTTTTAGGGTTTAGATTTTATGGTTTAGGTTTTTTTGGAGGGTGGGGGTGGGGGTTTAGGTTTTTGTGGATGGGTGGGGGTGGGTTTAGGTTTTTGGGGGGGGTGGGGTGGGGGTGGGTTTAGGTTTTTGGGGGGTGGAGGTGGTGGTTTTAGGCTTTTCGGGGTGGGGTTGGAGGGGGGTTTAGGTTTTTGGGGGTGCGGGTGGAGGGGGGTTTAGGTTTTTGGGTCCGGGTTAAGGTTCGATGAGACGGTTCCAACGCCGCCGGAATGAGCTCAATCGGGGTTCGTTTGACCCACTTCTTAGGATTTCTTAGCGAAAAACCACTTTTTTGTGGAACCGTCCCATATATATATATATTCAATAAAAAATTATATAAATAAAAGGTTCGTTTAGGCTCACGAGCCAGCTGGAGCTTAATGTGTGAAGCTCATGCTCGTTTAAGCTCGCCTTGATTCGAGGTCTTAACAAACCGATCTCGTGTAGCTCACAAGAGGCTCGACTCGTTTACACCCCTAAATCAAATGAAAGAGGAAAATAGAATATTTGAGATATAATTGGTATAGAAAGTGAAAAGTTGTATTTGAGATATAATTGGAGTGAGATGAAATTTATGATACTAATACACTTTTTTTTCATGTCCTACGAAGGTTTTTAGAGCTTTTGTTGTTTGATGTGTAGAGTCAGATGAAATTTATGCTACTAATACACTTTTTCCAGGTCCTAAGAAGGTTTTTGGAGCTGGGGTCTCCCTAGAATGAGTCTCTCTCTCTCCTTTTGGATAGGGGTATGGTTTGTCTACATCTCATACTCAGACCCTAACGATAGCTTTGATATTAGTTGGATTTTACTGAATATGGTATTAATTGGTTGATTTGGTAGTTATATTTATTTTATTTTCTTTTATCATACGATAATTTGAGTTGTTATTAGAAAGGAGATGATTAATATTTATATATGAATTTATTTTTATGCTATATTGTATATGTATATAAATAGACCTGACAATTTTATCTAAATCATTCTTAAATGGGTTCATTTAGACATTTATAAATATAAGGTATATTATATCGAAGGGGTCTAACAGTTTTGAGTTCGATACAAATGTAAGAAAGTAACTAAACAAGATTCATTGGAGAGGAGTGTACGAAAAGGCATAACTATCGTGACAAAGTATGGTTACATACATTTGCAATGTCTGCTTATAATAAATCTTTTTTTGAAACCCGTCAGTTCTGACTTGTACTTATTTTTGACAAAACTCATACTGACCCGAACAAAAATGATCACTTTTTAAAATGGCCCGTCCTGACTCGATACCCCGCCTGGTTCGACCGCCCGTTTTGCCAGGTATATATATAAACACTACTACTTTAGTGCATAGTTTGATTGAAAAATACAAAATTGATATTTCTGACCTTACAAAATTAACATGGAAAATGTATTTGATCAAATAAAACCCATTGACATCAGTCCATTCCAGCTTTTATAAAAATAGTCACTGGTGTGTAAAGTTTTAAAATTTTCACTTACACATAGGATCACAATTTATAACATGACCCATTAACAGCATGACTCGACACAGTTAAACATATTAATTAGTGCTTAGACTAAACGGTTTCGGGCAATAAATGGGTCGACACGTTAATGACATGATGAAAGTGTGTCTAATGGGTTCAATCCGCTTAACCCGTTTATGGCAAGCATAATTTACATGTCTAACTTTTCATGTTAAATAGATTAATAGGTTCACATGGTACGTTTTTTATTCGTTTATCAAAACAAAGTTGTTCTATAGTTTTTATAAATAACTAAATAATATATTAAGGTCAAATATCATAAAAAACCAATCTACTTTCTTGTTTTTCTTATAAAAGTCCCTTAACCCAATCCTTGCATATTAAAGTTCATCAACTTATTAAATTTGAACAAAATTATCCACTTTTCAAAAAAATAATGACTTTGAAACCGGTATAGGAGGTTATCCTGCTGACGTGGTATTTTTTTTTCATAAAAAGCAGGTCGTGGCTTCGTTACAAATAACAAAAGCAGTCACAAATCGTAGAAATCAAACATCAGAAATTGGAGAAGTTAAAGAAATTAGATACTTTTATTCTCAAATAGCAATTCGTTGGTAAAATGTGGAATCTGTATATGTTCTAATCTGTGAGTTTGAATATGGATTTTATAGAATTGAATCAATCTGTGAGTTTGAATATTGATAGCAATTGAAAATGTTTTTGTCTTATTACAACTTCCATCAACTTTTGTAATGAACCAAACCCAAATCAGCTTTGGACTCAACATTTGTAACTGGAATACAAGTTCTAAAAATAACCATATATTGTCTCTTCTTACTTTACAAAAATAACACATTTTAAAGTTGTTGAAAGGGGCATTTACAACTTACAACGGTTAATGGACCGCTGTAGATGATAGCCCTGTAAAAGGTGATATTATCTTACAGCGGTTATCAAACCGCTATAGAATGTTAACCTATAATCCCTAAAAACCATTTATGGCAGTTAAATCAAACCCTTAACAACCCATTTACAGCGGTAATATATAGCATTTTCTAACCATTTATGGCGGTTATATCTAACTCTGAAAAACCATTTACAGCGGTCGTGCAAGAACATTTAGGGTGGTTGCGCAAGAAGCCATTTACGACGGTTAAATGTGGTCCAAGGTTCAACACATTTAAGGCGGTTTTGTTTTGTTTTTTCCATTTTTTTTCTAGCAACCAAATGTCAGTAATTGCACCCAGTATATATAGAAGCAATCAAATTTTGACACAGCAAAAATAAAATCTTTTCAAACCAAATGTTTAGAAACATATATTTACTACAAAGTGTTTGTAACATACATTGACATTATCTAAGCTCTAGTTTCTTGCATAGCTCCCATTGTAGATTAGTTCAAGCACTTTGAAACCTGCATAGTTTAGATCAACAATCCATTAGGCATAATAATTAGATATCATGTAACAATTTCATAGCACATTGCAACACGTCATAATATTTATATTCATTCATTAACTACACATTTATTTAAACTTTGAGTAATAACATAAAAACAATAAAGTTTAATCATAATAAACATCGGTCTCACGTCGGCTATAGTATTTGTGTCCATAATGATCATTTAAGGATAAATGTAACAAACCAAAATTCGGGTTTCGTTTTAAATAAATAAATAAATATTTCTAATTAATAATATGGTGGAAATAATATTTTAGAAATAAGTTAAAAAAAATATATTTCAAGTTTGTTATGGAGTTATGTTAGTTTTTAACTAATTTTGGCATGAAAATAGATGAAATGGAAGTTGAGGGACTGAAAGTGCAAATATGGCAAATCTGCCATATTTGACTAAGGTGAAGTCAAAATCAGATTTTTGGTTGAGTGTGGGGGTCGATGCTTTCAAGAGAAAAAGAGAGAAAAGGGTGTTGAAGCTAAATCTTGCAATTGAAGCTTGAATTGAGAAGGTGTTGGCTTACACATCATCCTTCTAACATCAAGTAAGTGATTATCATCCATATTAGTTCACCATTGATGAGTTCATAGATGGGTTTTGTAGAAATCCGGAATTTATGATGCATGGGGTTAAATTGGTGTTAGATTGTTGATAATCTAACTAAACTAAAGGTAAAGAGTGGTAAATAACATCATAGAACCTTTTAATTTTGATTTTTGAAAATTAGGGTTCATATGGGATGAATTGGGGGTTTTTGATTTATGATGATAGAATGTTAAATTGAGGTTAAGATAAGTGTTTAATTGATGTTAGGCACTTGAAATGAACACCAAGTTAACGTAATGATAATGATGGAATGAAAAATTAGTTTTAAGGAAATGGTAATGAAACTCAAGTAGGTGAGTTTGGGTGGAAAGAGGGTGTTTGGATATGAGTATAACCCAAACGGGTCAGTTTGGGTTGGAAATAGAAGATTGGGTTGTGAACCCAATTAAAATGTGATTTTGAAATATAATATATTACTAAACTAGGTGAATGTGTTTAGGTAATCAAATTGCAAAGCGTGAAGGGGGAACGAGATCTTCAAACCCGAAAGGTAAGTGCTCTTGCAATTACTTAGTATTGTTGACAAATGTTGATACTTATGTAGTATGTTTGTATATTATGTTATTTGTAATGAATGTGTATGAAAGTGTATGAACAAGTGAATGAATGTAGTTATAGTTGTAATACTATACTGGAAATGTGGTTATGAAGTTATAGTCTATGAACCATAATGGAAATGTGGTGAGGTTATGGTCAAAGTTATCATAATGGGCATGTGGTGAAAATTATGGTCTAAGCACCATGTTGGAAATGTAAAGGAGTTATGGTCGTGTGCCATAATGGAAATGAAAAATTTGTCAAACATGAGATGGTTTTAAGGAAAGAAAGGAACGTGTATGTGGTTATGCAAGTGATATGTCGCCTAAGGGGTAATTGGGTGGAAACGGGTCAAATGGGTGAATGGGTGGAAGTGGTAATACTTTACCATGTTGTTATGATTTGTCTTCATTACTAATGGTGTTTTATATGTGGTGACATGTAGGGAAGGCTCCGGTATGATCAAGGTTAAGTTCGTGGCATAAGATGGATTCTCGTACGCATTTTTGGGTAATTACGGGTGTAACTAGATGTTCACTATTTAGGTGTAAACCGACACATGAATTTGGTATTTTTGATGTGTAAATATAGTGCTTGAATGTTTTAACCCAAAACCCAAGTGTTGGGAAAGCTTTATGTCAATATGGTGATAAATGGAAAAATTTGGCTAAGTGTTGAAATCTGGAAAAATCCAGAAACTTTCTGTGAAAAAGGGCTCTTCGCGCCACGCGAAAAACCAGGGCCTGGTCTTCGCGACACGCGAAGACCTGGTTTCCCGGACCTACCTTTTTGGACTCCCTCGCACCACGCGAAGGGACGGGGCCCGGTTTTCACGACACGCGAAGAAAATAAGAATATAAAAAAAAAATCTTGGGACGATTGCTTTCGCATGTTTTAATGATTAAATAATCGGTGTTAGAACTTAGAGTGTTACAACTTGGTATCAGAGCGATGGTTTGAGGGATTTGGTGTGCGTGGCACCAAACTCAAACCGGATGCTCTTGATATGGGGGAAAGATACGAGAATCCAAGTAGGACTTGACCAAGACTCTGAGCTTTCGGAAGTGAAATGTTAGTAAAGTTATGATTAATGTTGTTACATATGGTGTATATGTATATGTATGATTGAATGACAAAGTGTTATGTGTGCCGAAACTTGTTTTGTGATTTGTTATATGGATATGATAATTACAATTGGGCATAGCGTATTATTAAACATGTCTGGCCAATATGATTAATAAGACAATATGTGTAAGGGTCTTTATGATAACCATATAACAATGAACATTTGCAAGGATTAGGTGAAGGTGATTATATATATACATATGTATATAGGTAGATATATATATATACTAAATACATATAAGAGAAAAATGTAAGATGGATACTTAAGGTATTGAAAGTATAAGGGTATTAAGGTGTTTTATTCTAATTTCTCAGCTAAGAGATGACAGACGAGAATGAAGAGCCGTTGGATCCTAGAATCCATGATGCAATAAAGGAAGAAGTGGCCAAAGCTTTTGAGCAAGCCACAACTCTGTTGATGGAAGAAATGAGAGGGGCTATTAAACTCACTTTCGAAGAGTTATCGAAAGAGAAGGAGAAGGAACCACAAGGTTGTACTCTTAAGGAGTTCATGGTAATCAAGCCAAAAGAGAATGACGGACAGGTGACCCGATCCTTAGCCACAGGTGGGTGTTAGACATGGAATCAAATTTCGAAACAACTAAGTGTAAGCCCGAGGATAGGGTGATGTTTAGTGTGCCACTATTGACTGGGAAGGCGAAAGAATGGTTGTTAAATCTCCGAAAGGAGAGGGGTGAATTGGGTGTGACCTCCATGACTTGGGAGGAGTTTAAGATGGCTTTTCTGAAATACCATTGCCCACAAGCCGCAGTTGACAGGATGACTGAGGAGTTCCTCCTCATGAGGCAAACAGCAGAGTCAATTGATGAATTGGCAGGGACCTTCTTTGATCGCGCCAAGTTCTGTCCGGACGTGGTGTCGACTGAGAAGGCAAAGATTGACAGATTCTATACTATGTTGACAGTGGAGTTTAGAGATAGCATATCTCCTTCCTCTTTTACCACACTTGTCGATTTGATCAACAGGTGTCGGGAAAGGGAGGTAGAGTTGAGGAGGCAAGAAGCCAGAGGTGAAAAGAGGAAACGGAAAATTGTGGATCAGGTAGTGAAGAAGATAAAGGGCGGGAGCCCTAGCAAGAAGCCGTTTAGCAAGTTTTCTTCACGGGGGTGCAAGATATGTGGAAAGGAGCATTTTGGGGAATGTAGGAAGGGAATGTCAAATTTCTATAAGTGTGGGAAGCCGGGGCATATGGCTAATCAATGTTCAAGCCAAATTCATATATGCTACAATTGCTATAAGCACGGGCACAATAGGGTGGATTGTCCCGAGTTAAAGCAACAAGGTGGAAGCGAAAGGAAGGTTGAGATGCTAAAGCCAAAGGGTAGAGCTTTCCACATCTCGGCGAAAGAGGCAAAGAATAACTCGGAGGTGGTGTCAGGTACATTCAAGATTAACTCCTTACCTGTAGGGTGTTCAAAAATATCCGAATCCGAAACCGAACCCAAATTATCCGAAAATCCGAATCCGAACTATCCGAAAATTCGGATATCCGAAATTTCGGATTCGGATTCGGATATTGATTTTGAAAATTTTCGGATAGTTCGGATATCGGAAATATAATTTTCTGATTATTTTTATTATTTAAAACCCTAATCTACTATATCTTATTCTCCTCCTCACTTCTAATCTCAGATTGCAGCCACCACATCCCCGCCTCCCCCTTCTTCTACGATACACCCTAAAACTCCACCGGCCTCCTCAGCCCCCGCCTCTTCCGCCATCGGCCTCCTCAGCCCCCGCCTCTTCCGCCATCGGCCTCCTCAGCCCCCGCCTCTTCCGCCATCGGCCTCCTCCGCCCTCGCCTCTTCCGCCATCGACGCCTCTGTTCCAGTTCAAGGTTTTTTCGAGTGTTCCAGCGATTGAAACAAGGTAATACTGATATTAATAAGCTTTTTTTCAAGTGTTCCAGTTCAAGCGTTTCCTTTTTCGAGTGTTCCAGTTGTTAGATTGATTTGCAGAATTTCCTTGATTTGCAGAATTTCCTTTTCAATCTGGTGTTTGATTTGTTAATGGACATTTGTTTATTAGATTGTTTGGCAGAATTTGGACATTTGTTTATTTTATTTGCAGAATGTTAATTAGATTGTTTCAATTGTTAATGGACATTTGTTTATTAGATTTGATAGTTTATTGAAGGAGACAATTTTGCTAGTTTATTACAGGTGGATTTAAAGCAAAATTAGAAAAATTTGGAATGTTTGCATAATGTTAAATTGGCAGATTATTAAATGGACGATCCGAAGTTGCTTAAGGTATCTTTATTTCATAAGACTTAGCCTTAGAACATAAATAGATTGGCATGGGAAAAGTTTTATGTTATAACTTTTTATTTGATGTCAAATTCTTTTTCTGTTTGACTTTATATCCTTTGCGACATGCTTTTCAAGTCAGATTGAGTACAAAAACTTGCAGATTTTTGATTAAAAGATTGAATCAATGGTAGATTGGCATGGGAAAAGTTTGATGGAAGATCAATATTTTCAAGAAGGAAGCAATGTCTTTAACTTTTGAACGTTCTTGTGTTGGATTGTGTTTTGAACTTGTTTATTTACCTTTGCATTTGTTTGGATTATTGTTTTTTTAGTTTGAAACTTTGTATTTGTTGGGATTTGTTGTTTGGAAGTTAAGTTGGAACAGGTTTATTTCTTAAAAATTCAAACAAAACTCTGCCAATTTTTTTTTTCAGATTTCGGATATCCGGTTTACTATCCGAATGGGTATCCGAAAGGATATCTGAATTTCGGATATCCGAAATTTCGGATACGGATTCGGATAGTGAAATCCACTATCCGAAATTTTCGGATATCCGAAATTTCGGATATCCGGTTTTGAACACCCCTACTTACCTGCACTAGTTCTATTTGATTCGGGGGCTAGTCGTTCTTTTGTGTCTTTGAAATTTGTTAAGCATTCTTCTTTTCTAAGTAGCAAGTTAGATGAACCCTTAGAAATCGAGGCGGCAAATGATAAGAGTTTTCTAGTGTTTGATATTTATAGGAATTGCAAGTTAAGGACGGGGGGTGAAACGTTCCTTATAGATTTAATTCCTATGACCATGGGGGATTTTGATGTAATAGTGGGTATGGATTGGTTGTCGAAGAACAAAACGAATATTCTATGTGGACCTAAGGCGATACAACTCAACTCCCCGTCGGGTGAGTCCATTTACATAAAAGGTGAAAAGAAAGGTAAAGTAAGATTGTGTTCTTATGTGAAGGCAACAAAGTACATGGCGCGTGGGTGCAAGGCGTACATGGCTTGTGTTTCGGATGTGATCGAGAAAGTGAAAGAAATTCGTGATGTTTCGGTTGTGAATCAGTTTGAGGATGTGTTTCCAGATGAGTTACCGGGGGTTCCATAAGAGAGGGAAGTAGAGTTTGGGATCGATTTGACACCAGGTGCTAAGACGGTAGCCAAAGCACCTTATAGGTTGGCATCGCCGGAGATGAAAGAGCTATTGGAGCAATTGCAAGAACTACTCGATAAAGGTTTCATCCGCCCAAGCGTTTCGCCTTGGGGTGCACCCGTTCTCTTCGTTAAAAAGAAGGACGGAAGCATGAGTATATGTATGTATTATCGGGAGTTGAACAAGTTGACAGTGAAAAATCGGTACCCGTTACCTCGGATTGACGACCTTTTCGATCAATTGCAAGGGGCTTCATGGTTCTCTAAGATTGATTTGAGATCCGGGTACCATCAGTTAAAAGTTAAAGAAGACGACGTTCCTAAAACAACTTTCCGCACTCGTTACGGTCACTACGAGTTTACGGTTATGCCTTTCGGTTTAACCAACGCGCCCGCGGTTTTCATGGATCTTATGAACCGGGTGTGTAAGCCATTCCTCGACCGTTCTGTCATTATTTTTATTGATGACCTCCTCATCTATTCGCGGAGTGAAGGTGATCATGCCTTTCATCTTCGAGAAATCCTTGAAGTTTTGCAAAGGGAGAAGCTTTATGCTAAATTTTCCAAGTGCGCCTTTTGGTTGCGCGAAATTCAATTCTTGGGCCATGTGATTAATGAAAAAGGGATTACAGTCGACCCATCCAAAATAGTAGCGGTAAAAGATTGGTGGTCACCGAAAACGCCTTCGGAGATTAGAAGTTTCTTGGGGTTGGCGGGCTATTATCGACGATTTATTGAGAACTTCTCTCGGATTGCCTTGCCGATGACGAAGTTAACGCGTAAGGAGACTAAGTTTGTTTGGGATTCCGAGCAAGAATCTGCCTTCCAACTCTTAAAAGAAAAATTGACTAAGGCACCTATCTTGTCCTTGCCTGACGGGACCGAAGATTTTGTTGTGTATTTGGATGCCTCGCATTCGGGGTTGGGGTGTGTTTTAATGCAAAAGGGGAAAGTGATTGCCTACGCGTCTACGCAATTGAAGACTCATGAGGTGAATTACCCTACTCACGATTTAGAGCTTGCGGCCGTGGTTTTCGCGCTCAAAATTTGGAGGCATTATTTATATGGGGCGAAGTGTACGATCTACACAGATCACAAAAGTCTCAAATATTTCTTCGACCAAAAGGACCTCAACATGAGGCAAAGGCGGTGGCTTGAATTGGTCAAGGACTATGATTGTGAGATACTTTATCATCCGGGTAAAGCGAATGTAGTGGCGGATGCTCTTAGCCGGAAGACGAGTCATGCACCTATTAAGGTGAAGTCATTCAAGATGACTATTTCATCATCTCTTATTGATGAAATCCGGGAGGCTCAAGTGTTAGCACTTGGTGGGGATTTGAAGAAGTAACGGATGGTTTCTTATGTTGACAAGCTTGGGGAGAATAGTTCGGGGTTAAAAACATGCTTTGATAGAATTTGGATACCTAGGTTGTCAAGTGTTTTGACAACTATTTTAGATGAGGCGCATAAATCTAAGTATTCTATCCATCCGGGGGCCACAAAAATGTTTTATGATTTGAGGTGTCATTTTTGGTGGCCGGGTATGAGGCGTGATATTGTTAAGTATGTGGAAAAATGTCTCACATGCTTAAGGGTAAAGGCGGAACACCAAAAGCCATATGGAAAGCTTCAACCGCTTGAAATACCGCTTTGGAAATGGGAGAATATAACCATGGATCTAATCACTAAACTACCTAAGACACGAAAGAGTTATGATGCAATTTGGGTAGTAGTAGATCGGTTGACAAAGAGTGCACATTTCCTTCCTATAAAGGAAATGTATTCATCGGATAGATTGGCAGAAATCTATGTGAAGGAAATAGTGTCACGACATGGTGTACCGGTGACGATTGTATCGGATCGTGATACGAGATTTACTTCTCGTTTTTGGAAGAAATTCCATGAGAATATAGGGACTAGATTGAATCTTAGTACCGCTTATCATCCACAAACGGATGGACAAAGCGAACGCACGATTCAAACGCTCGAGGATATGTTACGAGCGTGTGCGTTGGATTTTGGGGGTAGTTGGGACGACCATTTACCGTTGGCGGAATTTTCTTACAACAATAGCTACCATTCTAGCATTGGTATGCCGCCTTTTGAGGCGTTGTATGGGTGGAAATGTAGAACACCCGTGTGTTGGGGTGAAATTGGTCAACGGGAACTTGGTAGCAAAGAGGTGGTCAAGGAAACTATTAGTAGTATTGACCAAATAAGGGCACGCTTAAAGGCGGCCCAGGATCACCTAAAATCCTATGCGGATAATAGAAAGCGGGCGATTGAGTTTCAAGTGGGGGACTTTGTACTTTTGAAAGTCTCTCCTTGGAAAGGGGTGATACGAGTCCACGTTTCATCGGACCGTTTAAGGTGATAGCAAGGGTGGGTGCGGTAGCTTATCGTTTATAAGTAGACTTTATAACACGTTTCATGTGTCTCATTTGCGAAAATGTTTGGCGGATGAGTCTACTTTTGTTCCATTGGATGATATTGAGTTGGATGAAAAGTTGAATTATGTTGAAGAACCGGTGGCAATCTTGGATAGAAAACTGAAGCGTTTACGCAATAAAGAGATTAGCCAAGTTTTGGTGAGGTGGAAACATAAAAAGGGAGCGGAAATGACTTGGGAAACCGAGGAAGAGATGCTCAAATATTATCCGAACCTCTTTATGTGAAGTCGGGTTTCGGGGACGAAACCCAATTAAGGGGAGGTGATTTGTAACAAACCAAAATCCGGGTTTTGTTTTAAATAAATAAATATTTCTAATTAATATTATGGTGGAAATAATATTTTAGAAATAAGTTGAAACAAATGGATTTCAAGTTTGTTATGGAGTTATGTTAGTTTTTAACTAATTTTGGCATGAAAATGAATGAAATGGAAGTTGAGGGACTGAAAGTGCAAATATGGCAAATCTGCCATATTTGACTAAGGTGAAGTCAAAATCAGATTTTTGGTTGTGTGTGGGGGTCGATGCTTTCAAGAGAAAAAGAGAGAAAAGGGTGTTGAAGCTAAATCTTGCAATTGAAGCTTGAATTGAGAAGGTGTGGGCTTACACATCATCCTTCTAACATCAAGTAAGTGATTATCATCCATATTAGTTCACCATTGATGAGTTCATAGATGAGTTTTGTAGAAATCCGGAATTTATGATGCATGGGGTTAAATTGGTGTTAGATTGTTGATAATCTAACTAAACTAAAGGTAAAGAGTGGTAAATAACATCATAGAACCTTTTAATTTTGATTTTTGAAAATTAGGGTTCATATGTGATGAATTGGGGGTTTTTGATTTATGATGATAGAATGTTAAATTGAGGTTGAGATAAGTGTTTAATTGATGTTAGGCACTTGACATGAACACCAAATTAACCTAACGATAATGATGGAATGAAAAATTAGTGTTAAGGAAATGGTAATGAAACTCAAGTAGTTGAGTTTGGGTGGAAAGAGGGTGTTTGGATATGAGTATAACCCAAACGGGTCAGTTTGGGTTGGAAATAGAAGATTGGGTTATGAACCCAATTAAAATGTGATTTTGAAATATAATAGATTACTAAACTAGGTGAATGTGTTTAGGTAATCAAATTGCAAAGCGTGAAAGGGGAACAGGATCTTCAAACCCGAAAGGTAAGTGCTCTTGCACTTACTTAGTATTGTTGACAAATGTTGATACCTGTGTAGTATGTTTGTATATTATGTTATGTGTAATGAATGTGTATGAAAGTGTATGAACATGTGAATGAATTTAGTTATAGTTGTAATACTATAATGGAAATGTGGTTATGAAGTTATGGTCTATGAACCATAATGGAAATGTGGTGAGGTCATGGTCAAAGTTATCATAATGGGCATGTGGTGAAAATTATGGTCTAAGCACCATGTTGGAAATGTAAAGGAGTTATGGTCGTGTGCCATAATGGAAATGAAAAATTTGTCAAACATGAGATGGTTTTAAGGAAAGAAAGGAACGTGTATGTGGTTATGCAAGTGATATGTCGCCTAAGGGGTAATTGGGTGGAAACGGGTCAAATGGGTGAATGGGTGGAAATGGTAATACTTACCATGTTGTTATGATTTGTCTTCATTACTAATGGTGTTTTATATGTGGTGACATGTAGGGAAGGCTCCGGTATGATCAAGGTCAAGTTCGTGGCATAAGATGGAGTCTCGTATGCATTTTTGGGTAATTACGGGTGTAACTAGATGTTCACTATTTAGGTGTAAACCGACACATGAATTTGGTATTTTTGATGTGTAAATATAGTGCTTGAATGTTTTAACCCAAAACCCAAGTGTTGGGAAAGCTTTATGTCAATATGGTGATAAATGGAAAAATTTGGCTAAGTGTTGAAATCTGGAAAAATCCAGAAACTTTATGTGAAAAAGGGCTCTTCGCGCCACGCGAAAAACCAGGGCCTGGTCTTCGGAACACGCGAAGACCTGGTTTCCCGGACCTGCCTTTTTGGACTCCCTCGCGCCACGCGAAGGGAGGGGGCCCGGTTTTCGCGACACGCGAAGAAAATAAGAATATAAAAAGAAAAAATTTCTTGAGACGATTGCTTTCGCGTGTTTTAATGATTAAATAATCGGTGTTAGAACTTAGAGTGTTACAATGAAACAATAACAAAAATCAACCAACTCACAAGTATAACATATACATCCATGCTATAGATTACAAGTCCATATATGGATGGAGATCATATAAAAAAAATGATAAATGATTAGCCTTTGTAAATATTTATAAACCAAATTCATTCAATCATCCCCTAAAGAGCGCATAAACGTCTCTAATATATGTTCTACAAATTCGTCAAATTCAGCTTGACGATAGGGCTTACAATCATTCATTATCTAAAACAGAATAATAGATAAAAGTTAGATTACATCTTCATATATATACTAGTTTAACGTATAAAAGATACAAAACTATAATATATATACTTACAAGGTGTTCTTTGCAACTAATTACAAATTCATGGATGTGCTTCAAGACATAGAATCCACATTCCTAGCCTTCATTTGGTTGATGACACTAAATACATTGAATTAACAATTAATTACTTAAAATACTATAAAAAACAAATTATAAAAATAACAAATAGGAAACTTACCTTAACCATTTGCCAAACTATTTTCATTCTTGTAGCTGTTTTAAACAACTTTGTAAACATGTAACTCGAGTCATCCTTTCCACTTTTTATTGAATCGATTATATATCCTTTGTAAGTCTTATCTTTGATGTTGCGTTGAATCATAATTAATGAAAAATGTTTCCTATATAACTGAAAATTTTAAAAAAATATTATTATTCGAGCATTAAAACTAATGAAATAAATAAGAACATCATAAGTAACGAAAATAAGTATAATACTCGGCTAAATACGGTGCCATAAAATATTGTCTGTCTTTATGATGCTCCGGTACACGTTTAACGTGATTTATGGCAAAGTTAGTATTGTTTGTGATAGTGTCAAGTGTGATATATTGGGGATTAAAATACACCTTTTGATTAAACCGTTAGATCTCTTAAAACTATATGAATACCTATAATAAAAAAGATATACTGTAAGGCATGCGGTTAGCATTTTAAAAAAAATGTTAGCATAAAATATTTAAACAAAAAATAATTGAACTTACATTGTATAACAAGTCAAAGTTCCGATCTCCGCCCAATCGTTGACATATAGTATTACCATCAACTCTATTTCAACATTCTCAACGTAAGGTTCATCATACATCCCATCCGGCGAAGTAGACTTAACCATTATGTTATCATAAGAATTAATAACAAATTCTTTCGCTAATCTATATATTTTTTCACGCCTTTTATCTACTTTGCTAAAAATTTCCATTATTCTTATAATAGTAGTAGTAGTTTCCGAAACTGTAACGCACTTGGTAGCAATAGGCTCAGTACGATTCGGACCATGATAACCAACATTAGGCTACATTAACAAATGACATTATTATTAGTAAATATATATAAATATATATTAACAAAGTGATTACCAACTTAGTATAAATCAGATCTTGATGATTTACATTTACTTCGTCTTCAAATCCATTCGTTTGGTGTTGTTGATACTCGTATGTTTCCTCATCATCAAACTACATTAACAAAAAAAATATTTTTTATATCAAGTAATTATAAATGTAAATATGTACATTAAAAACTACCTCTAGACTGTAAAGTGAACTCGTAGAATGTCGGGGCGTTTCTATTACCAAATCAGCAAATCTATCATCGAATGGAAATTTAAGGTCACATCCAGTGACTGACTGTAAAGACATAATCATATTCGGTAAACCTTTTTTTAAAAGAACAAAAATAGTAAGCAAACATTAAAATAAATTACCTCGATTTCTAGTAGATCGTTGTACGATCTATCAGACGCACAAGTAAGGCCACGTCTACCAATAGTAGGCTCTACCGTTGTGCAACCCGATCCTGGTCTCGTTAACGTCTATCTACTCTTGTAATCTTTCTACCTTCTTAGTTTTTTTTTGGAAAACAGACTCTATGTGGACCCAATAACATATGAAATTAAACGTGAATGCCCGCACATGTTGTCCTCCCTTTCCAACAACCTCGGTAACCACATCTTTACCAACTTCAAAATAGCTACCATTAGCCTTCATCTCTTTCTTTTTCATACTGATAAAAAATATATTACGGTTAAAAAGTTGAATAATCTATACTCTATAATAAATAAAAGTTTTAGTGGGACACTTGTCACTCTCCTATGCATCCTCAACTTTTTTTTCCTGCCTCTCTTTCCTATTAATTATACAAATTTCTTTAATTGTTTTTTATAATTTTTTGTTTCTCGCTTCTCTCTCCTATTAAATTATAATGATTTCTATAATTGTTTTTATATAACGTTTTTTATAAATATGTAATATGTAAATTTTTATTACTAAGTATATATAACATTGTATTTATTCAACCCGTGTAATACACCGGGTTTCTAAAGTTTAATATGAATTAACACTTATCAGTTACATAAAAAACTTAATACTCAGCTAAAAAAAATATTTTAAAAATTAACTTCACAGAATTTATAACTGTCATGTAATATTTTATTCAACCCGTGTAATACACGGGTTTTTAAATATATAAATTTTTTATCACTAAGTATATAGCATTACATTTATTCAAACCGTGTGAGTTTTTAAAGACATAAATTTTTTATTACTAAATATATAACATTACATTTATTCAAGCCGTGTAATACACGGGATTGTAACCTAGTGTGTGTATATGTGTATATATATATAATTACATAAAATAAATATAAACTTGTGACAGGATTGAGATGCGCTCTACTAGTAGTATATATTTTTGAACGATTGTCTTGCATAAGAGATAAGTGTGGATTTTTTGAAAGAAGTTGGTTCCATCCACCTTCCCAAACACTCATAAACCCACTAAATCTAGTGCGTCCTACACGTGCAGGCTCATAGTTTTCTTTACACTAATTTTTGCTTTTTTACTTTTAACCTGCATAAAATATTAAGAAAAACTATTAATACTAATTACAACATATAATATAATAATAATAATAATAATAATAATAATAATTGTAAGGTCCGAATTCTCGAGGATCTTCAATCAACGGATTCAACGACGTGTTGAACCTTGCGGAAACAGACTCGACACGTGACTTGTTGGTATAATCAAAGAGGACGAGACACAATCAAATATCAAACGATTCGTATATTGATTAAATACTGAAAATACAATACAAGATCATTCAACAACTCGTCTAACCGATTACAGAAAACAAAATAACTATTTATACATCTCAAAAGTAATCGGTTGGGCTTGGGCCTGGCCCGCATACTTGAAGTATGCGGTTTGGGCACCGCATACTTCAAGTATGCGGCTACCATGAAGTATGCGGCCGCATACTTCCAAAATACCGTCTTCTGAACTTCCCGGTGATCTCTTGATGCGTTAGCCTATTAGATTTGGTCCTTACAATCTCCCCCTAGGCTAATGCATTCAAGATACTTATAGTATATCAACATCAGCTAAGTGATCACCACCTCCCGCATAGAGGCCTTTGACTATAGCAGTTGCCAGAACTTTCACAAAAGGCTTGGTTTGTTTCTCTTCTTCTTCAGGCACGAATAGATGCTGCTTGGACAATCTTATCATATATTCCTTCCCAAATTTTAAAAGATCCATAGGATTAGCAATAGTAAATTCTTTATCTGCACACTGGATGTAAATGTAGCCTGTCATATAACTGTAATGCCAGTAATCCAGTTGACTTAGAGAGTTGTCAGGCAGAGCTTGATGAACGGGAACACAATCCACAGTCTTGGGAGGAGGATAGTTTTCAATAACACGAGTCTTTTGGGTTATTCTGTCAATCATATACTTTGATTTTACTCTCTTGCATTCAGCAGGCTTTAGTATCTTGAATCCACTCTCACATTCCTTTTCAAGCTGGGAAACAAAACTTTTTGCTGTTCCAACATTACCTGGATTATATGTAGGTCCCGGGGAGCCTCGTCGCGCAGCGGAAATAACACGATCTATTCTTGTGATTTGTGTGGGAACCAAGAAACAAAGCAGAAAACAAAAACAAAGACAAAAGATAATGAAACGATACGTAATCCATAACATAGAAGTCATCCCGTATTACAGACTACATACCGAAGGAGTACACATCTCTCATCTAAGCTCACGGTCCAGGGGTCGGGAGAGCTCGTCCCGACCCGGACACCTCTCAACCTTGTTCCAGAAGTTCCACCTACAAATGAAGACAAGTCTTCTATTTATAGGCGAAGGAACATTACCTGCGTACTTATCTAAGTACGCAGGGTTTGGTCATGCGTACTTGACAAGTACGCAAAGCAAAATCCTTGCGTACTTACTAAGTACGCAGGACCAAATTGGTGTGCATGCTAAGTACTCAGGAACACCCTCCTGCGTACTAGCCACGTACACCGATACATAGAATTTAATCTATAGTTACTAAAACATGCTTCTACAAACTCCCTCTTAACTATAGCATCAAATTCTATCTATCTCTAACACTGATATACATCAGTTTACAAAGAATGTCCTAACAGACTCCCTCTAAACTAATGACATCAAGTGTCTTCTGGCGAGACTTGATCTTCTGGCATTCCACTTGAGATCTTCAAATCTTCAAACTTCAGTCTTCAGTTGCCGAGTGATGACAAACCCGACTCCCTCTTAACTGTAGCTTTCATTGTAGACCAAACCAAGTGCTTCAATAGGAACCGACTAACCCAACACACTTCATTGTAGTTCATCCTCTCAGCAGTAGCTTGCTCCAACCTGACTTAGAACTCTAAGTCTGACAATGTCTTCCTAATCAGGTAACAATAGTAGACTAAGACAACTCCAAATCAGCTGGCATATGATAGAGAGTTTGAATTTCCAATAACCTGCATCAAACCAATCAGCTCCCATAAGAATTCCAGTAAGATAAACTTAAGTCTTCAACCAGATGTGTTTAACTCTATCCTGTATCTTCACGAGTCAACCAAATTCCCGAAGATGTTCATTTCCAATATCCCCTTTCAGGTTAAGCTCCATCTGACTAGACCAGAAACAAGGGTATGTTTCCTATCCCATCGGCCAATGATAAAAGGTTCCATCTTCAACTAATAATCCAACGAATATCCAGCTTCATCTTGAAAACACATGATATCATCAAACACAGAAAATATAGTTTACACGAGAAATCACAGTTGAGATCCATGTTACGTTAAAGAGGTATATATATAGGAAGTACCAACGGCTTTTCCACCACCTCTTTAATGTGTCATGAATACTAGATTTTATCCCCCTCATTTCTCTGTAAACTATGACCAGCTTCATCATCACTTCACTCAAATCCTCAAAAAGCACAACTAGCCAACTCCAGGATTTTATTCTTTTATTCCTTTGCAAAGATCCAAAACAGCAAATCCTTGGGTTCAAGTTGTTCCAGTATTCATCCCCTATTAAAGAAGTATCCCGGATACTCGTAGCCTACATATTCAGGTTTGAATACCTAAACAAGATGATTCTTTTTCCGAAAGACCCAAAGCAGCCACATCTTCACAAATAGAACGAGACCTTTAGCCGATGACGACCCAAATGCTCCCATTAGTTCAGCATTCATACCCTATTAAATAAGTATCCTGGATACTCGTAGCCTACATTTTCAGGTATGGACACTTAAACAATGTATGACAAGTGGTATCATCCAACAAAAATCTCGTCCGTGTTTCGCCAAACCACATCGTATACAAATTCTGGTCCGAAAAAACCAAAATTACTATCTTCTCAAAAATGGCCCGAAACACGCGTACAAATGATCCCTAAAAAATTTGGCCAAGAAAAGTTTTCCCGCCAATTTTTTTTTTTTTTTTTTGAATCCCAGATGCTAGTTCATGCGTACTTAGTAAATACGCATATGTAGGGTGTTGCTGCGTATTTAGTAAATACGCAAAGCCAAGTGCTCATGCGTATTTGATAAGTGCGCAAAGCCAACCAGGCGTACATGCTAAGTACGCAGAGTCAAATACTCATGCGTACTTAACAAGTACGCAGGACAACTTCTCTTGCGTACTTAGTAAGTTCGCAGGGCAAAACCCATGCGTACTTAGTAAGTACGCAGAAAAGCTGAATTTGCGTACTTATCAAAAAGCAACAGCGTTCTTGACGGATCTTGAGGAGAATGCTCGAAAAGTGATGGATCTGAGAAATTAATGCTTCCAAAAGCTTCGAAAACATCATCTAACAAACCCTTAGCCTTCCAAACACCAAATGAAGTGATAACAAACTCGGATTTGAGGATTTTTGCAAGAAAAAGTAGCGAACATTTTTCACTCAGATCTGCCCAAAAAACCCTAAAACCCGAAACTGGAACACAAATCAACGAAAACCGAGGCTCTGATACCACTTGTAGGTCCCGGGGAGCCTCGTCGCGCAGCGGAAATAACACGATCTGTTCTTGTGATTTGTGTGGGAACCAAGAAACAAAGCAGAAAACGAAAACAAAGACAAAAGATAATGAAACGATACGTAATCCATAACATAGAAGTCATCCCGTATTACAGACTACATACCGAAGGAGTACACATCTCTCATCTAAGCTCACGGTCCAGGAGTCGGGAGAGCTCGTCCCGACCCGGACACCTCTCAACCTTGTTCCAGAAGTTCCACCTACAAATGAAGACAAGTCTTCTATTTATAGGCGAATGAACATTACCTGCGTACTTATCTAAGTACGCAGGGTTTGGTCATGCGTACTTGACAAGTACGCAAGGCAAAAGCCTTGCGTACTTACTAAGTACGCAAGGCAAAAGCCTTGCGTACTTACTAAGTACGCAGGACCAAATTGGTGTGCAGGCTAAGTACTCAGGAACACCCTCCTGCGTACTAGCCACGTACACCGATACATATAATTTAATCTATAGTTACTAAAATATGCTTCTACATTATAGAAAGGAGCTTTGTTTAACGCCTGCAAATCAAATCTGGGCAGTGACATAAGGTCATGTGATCGTGCAAAATATTCTATTCGCCCATTCTTTCTTTTGATCATGTAAAGATTTTTCTCATTATCAAACATCCAGCTTAAGATTGGAGAACGATCGTTCTTCTTTGAAAGCTCATGGATGATGTGACATAATGAACTTCACTTGGAGGAATAACTTTAAACATGCTTTTCTTTTTCAAAGATGAAGATGATTCATGTTGCTCAGCAGATGTTTCCACGTGAGGAGGCGAATTACCTTCGGCGAATAGATCGCTGTCAATGCCGGTAATCACCTTTCCTTGAGCACTCAAGTATGTAGGAGAAACAGACATAGTTGTATCGAAGAAAACTTCATTCATGTCTTCTCCTATGAAGTTATCATCAAGTGCAGTCAGATCATCTTCAAATGAAAAAATTGATCCAGACTTGAGCATTTCATCAAGATCATACTCAAAGTCAAATGATAAATCCTTCTCTGAGTGTTGTGCTCCTTTATTTGCTGTTTCAGGATCATAGATAACCATTGCTCTTGACATGTCTTCTTGAGAGTTGGTTCCTTCATGGAGATGTTCTTGATACTTATTTCTATCATGATCATCGGTCTTGCCATCATTATCATCACCATCACCATCATTGTCATCACCCTTCCCGTCACTCTTTCCACTGCATCCATCCTTCCTTTTTCTTTTCCTTTTATCTTTCTTTTCTCTTATCTTTCTTTTCTCTTATCTTTCTCAGCTCCTCAAGGACAAATACCATGTTCTCCTTCAGGGTATTAATTTGATTACTTTGTAGGTCTACAGTCTTCCTGAGGGTGTTGTTTCTTCATTTAGTTTCTTGATTTTTGAATCCTTGGCAACACAATCCTGTTCCAGAACAAACACTCTTTGTTGTAGGGCATGAACATCCACAGGCGCGGGTTGATCAAATACCTTTGCCTTGCCCTTATCCTGCTATTGGATGACGGGTGGTTTAATGATTGGTGTGGACTTTTGCGGGAGTTATTCAGAAAACTTTTTTCTTTTCCTTGGACTTAGATCAGCTTCAAAATCCTTCACCGGAAGTATCACTTTGCTGTTTAGAAGGGTTGATGAGAGAAGGTTTCCCAGCAGCCTTTCTTTTAATCAAAAAATTTTGTGATACTTATTTATGGGTAATTCTTCCTTGTCACTTTCTGTTTCAGATGTGTCAAACTCTTCACCTTTTGAGTCTCCTTCAGACTCACTCTCTCTCTCTTCAACATTCTTTCCACTAGAGTTTTGATCTTCTGTTTCAGAGAATTGCAAATCATCTAGATTTATATTTGATAAATCTTCAAGATTCTCAAGATTCTCTTCATTTTCAACAAACACCGGCCCTTCAATGTTATAATTGAATTCATCTTCGTGTTCTTCGGCCAGCTGCACGTTTGGAATTACAGGCTCATTAACGACCGGTGCTTCAGCCTGATTTTGAACTTGGCGCGGTGCACGTCTGAGTCTACGACGGGGTTGAAGTGGTGGTGGTTGTGGTTGAGGTTGTGGTTGTGGTTGAGGTTGAGGTTGAGGTTGTGGTTGAGGTTGAGCACCGTCTAACTCAGGAAACGCTCCAAAATTTTCTAAAGGAGTTAGATTTAGAAAATTTCCTTTCTTGTTCATACTCATGTAGGACAGAATGCTCTTGTCCATTACCTTTACGTGCAATCTCCTTGGAGTCATTACTAGCTCGGAATGATTTCTATTAATTTTCATCTGCAAGAATCTTGGATACATCAAGAAAACTGACTTCTTCTTTCCAGTTAAGTTGCTTTTCATCTCTTCAAACACAACTCTTGAGAAGTTGAAATTCTCCCTTGTTACAAGTGCATATACTGCTGCAGTCATACTTGCACTAAGCTCATCATAGCCACCCTTTCTTCCTGAAATACATTGGTTTACCACATGTGCTAAATATTTCCAATATGGTGGCAAACATTTCTTCTCTAAGGACGGTAATCCTCCTTCATAACTCATTCTTTCGAAAATGCCCTGCATTTGTTCAACTGAAATGCTTGTAGGATGTTCGGCTTCATCACCAAAATTTAAACATTCCCTGATAACGGCTTCAGTAATAACTATGCGCTTTCCCGCTACCGTACCAGCTATCCCTTCAACTTCATTCTCTGTCACGAATTCAGCTGTGCTTGAGAAATCACGAATAAAATCTTCACATATATCGGGATGTTGTGAAATGGCGTGAAAGATCTTGGATGCCTGCAGACCTGCTATCATTGATCTTAATATACTATGATGTTGTGGCGGGTTTTCCAAGTATGCTGATTCGTTGTGGTCCTTAACAAATTTCAAGTCTGCCATCACTGCATTCAATAGAACAAGTTAGATTTCAACAACGACAAGTTTGAAGTTTTCGGGCAGACAAATTAAACCACAAACTTCATTCAAAACCGCAAACTTTTACTACACCGCAAACTTTAAATTTACCGTAAAATTTTAAGAGCACCGCATACTTGAATTATGCGGCCGCAAACTTTAAAGAAACCACAAACTTTTAAATTTACCGCAAACTTCAAAAACATCAAGATTCTTGGATTTTTAATGAGTTTTAGATTTGGTTTTCAGGTGATACAAGGTCGCCAAGAGATTTCCATCAAAACAATCGGACCAATTTCAGTTTTAACATCGATTTTAAAGGTCAATTTGATCTAACAGTCCTGGTTCACGTTTGGTTACACTAAATCACTTGCAACCAAGAATCCATGGTCAAATCTCTTACCTTTGAGTTCGCCAATACCTATTGAACACAACAAGAGTAACAATTTCACACTAAGAACAAGTAATCTGTCACTTTGAGCTAAAACTGAAGTATACGGCTGAGAGAGAAAATGAAGTATGCGGCTTGTGAAATTCATGGGCCGCAAACTTCAGGGCTTTATAGACAACACCAAGTATGCGGCCACGCATGAAGTA
Organism: Smallanthus sonchifolius; assembly: GCA_023525975.1. Classification (NCBI taxonomy): domain Eukaryota; kingdom Viridiplantae; phylum Streptophyta; class Magnoliopsida; order Asterales; family Asteraceae; genus Smallanthus; species Smallanthus sonchifolius. The sequence continues at coordinate 10,468,632 of CM042028.1, read as the reverse complement.
TGCGGCCGCAAACGTCTGAAAAACCGTGAACTTTATAGAAATACATTCCTTTGGATTTTCGGGTCAAGCAGGAACGGTCATTTAGATAATTATGAAGTATAAACAAAAGACAAAAAATAAAATAACTTAAACTAAGCTAAAAACACAAAATCTTTTTGTTCTTTTCAAAACATGCGACACTTACAGAAACACATTATTTTTTAGAGAAACTCTGTTATGGGATCATATCATTCCAGTGCAGACCAAAGCATACTTATTAGCCATTAATTTTCTTAGATAGGTCTCGGTGATTGCCAATATAAAGTATCCTTCTAAACTCAAGCCTTTATACCTTAGTTGACAAGCAAGCAGTGAATGAATTTATCATGTTTTCTGTGTAAGAGTTATTCATGACATAGTGGGTCCCACACTCACATCTCAAAAACCTGTATTTATTTCATTGTGAATTAGATGAGTTTTTGATGAACTTAATGGACCCCACAACTTATCGGATAAACCTTCCCTTCCTCATGATCTTTTGAGCACCTAAAAAATAACTAAAAGAGCATAACTAGCACGGGTCAATGAACTGTTCAGGAGATCTCAGACAAATGTCATCAAAAGCATAGCACAACGGACTTACATGCTCTGATAAGAGATTCCTTCCTAGTCGCATATTCCCGAAAAGAAAAATATTTACAAGTATACTAGTATGTACGTCTTTAGACATATCTTTTTGAAATTTTCCTATAGCACGACATTAACAGTGCGTGTCTTTTTGCTCAAAATTCTGCTTTGCAGAGTAGCTTTGCACTATCATTGAGTGTCTTTTCACCTATCGCATGTCAATGCATGTCTTTTATCTATATACATATATTTACAGACTTGTATCAAGTCAGCTCGTAACCCCTTTGTGAAGGGTCTCGGTTTATGCAATCCAGATATATTATGTTCATCCACAGTTCACCAACCTTTATGTTTAAGTGCTCAATTATTAACAGGAAAGAATTATTTACAAGTATACTAGTATGTACGTCTTTAGACATATCTTTTTGAAATTTTCCTATAGCACGACATTAACAGTGCGTGTCTTTTTGCTCAAAATTTTGCTTTGCAGAGTAGCTTTGCACTATCATTGAGTGTCTTTTCACCTATCGCATGTCAATGCATGTCTTTTATCTATATACATATATTTACAGACTTGTATCAAGTCAGCTCGTAACCCCTTTGTGAAGGGTCTCGATTTATGCAATCCAGATATATTATGTTCATCCACAGTGCACCAACATTTATGTTTAAGTGCTCAATTATTAACAGGAAAGAATTATTATACCAATATATGAGATGTTCCCCACTTCGACAATGACCTTTATGTTTAAGTGAAACACTATCATGCTGTCTTTCCAGTCTTAGCGGAGCCTATCAGCATATCACCCTAAGATCCTAATCTCTTCAACTACAGGCCTTACATATGATGATCCAACCCTCTAAAATGATGTACTATCATTTCCCAATATCCAGAGTTCTCAGTTTTTCTCAAAGACAGACAACAAGACACAAAATTGAAACCTAAGCAAAAGAGCAACTAAAACTAAAACCTAAAATCTAAAACCTAAAATCTTTTTGATGTTTTTAGGAAATTTCTCCCCCTAAACTTTTGCATTTTTATAAAAAATAAAAACACACAAAATATTTTTGGTGACCAATCCTGCGACCGTCTAATCAAAGAAAATCATTTTCAGACATTCGACCAGAAAATTGAATCTGGCTAAATCAAAGGCTTTGGTAAAGATGTCAGAAACATTATCATCAGTAGATACCTGCTCAAGATGCATAAGCTTTCTTTCAAAACAATCACGAATGTGATGCACTCTTATGTCTGTGCTTAGTTTTAGAGTGTTGGACAGGGTTCTTAACAATCTGTAAAGCAGCTTTATTATCACAGAAAATAGGGGAGTCAAAGAAATTCAAACCGTAATCCAGTAATTGGTGTTACATCCAGATAACCTGAGAACAACATGCGGATGCGGCGACATATTCAGCTTCAGTTGTAGAAGTCGAAACAGTGGTCTGTTTCTTGCACTGCCATGATACGAGTCTCTCCCCCAGAAACTGACATCCACCAGTTGTGGATTTTCTGTCAAGATTGCAACCTCCATGATCACTGTCAGTAAAAGCAAACAAGTTAAATTCCGAATCCTTTGGATACCAAAGGCCTAGCCGAGGCTTACCCTTCAAGTATTTAAAAATTCTTTTGACAACATTAAGGTGAGAAAGTTTCGGATTAGCCTGATATCGTGCACACTGGCAAACCGCAAACATAATGTCTGGACGGCTAGCAGTCAGGTACATTAATGAGCCAATCATTGACCTGTAGAGATGTTGGTCAATTCCAGGTTCACCTAGATCTGGAGTAATAACGGGTCGAGTTGCCATAGGAGTGGAGGCAGGTTTGGAGTCAGCAAATTTGAACTTGATTAGAATGTCATTTACGTATTTAGCCTGATGAATCAGGATTCCGTCATCACTTTGCTTCACCTGCAACCCCAGAAAGAATGCCATTTCTCCCATTAAACTCATTTCAAACTTTTTCTTCATCACTTCTTCAAACTCTTTGCACAGTGCAGCATTCGTTGATCCAAAAATGATGTCGTCAACATAAATTTGGACAAGAATAAGATCATCTCCCATGATTTTAAGGAACAATGTCTGATCTATGGCTCCCCGAGAGTAGCCATTTGCAAGTAGATGCTCTGCCAGAGTGGCATACCATGCACGTGGTGCTTGATGTAAACCATACAGAGCTTTGTCCAGTTTGTAGACATAATGTGGGTGATTGGTGTCTTCAAACCCCGGTGGCTGACACACATAGATCTCTTCTTTAATCTTACCATACAGAAATGTCGTTTTCACATCCATTTGAAATACCTTGAAATTCTTGTAAGAGGCATAGGCCAAAAATATGCGAATGGCCTCAAGACGTGCAACCGGTGCAAATACTTCTTCATAATCTATTCCCTCTTGTTGATAAAATCCTTGCACAACCAATCTGGCTTTGTTTCTGACAATAACTCCACTGTCATCCTTTTTGTTTCTATAAACCCAACGAGTTCCGATGGGCAACTTGCTTTGTGGTAGTGGCACGAGCTCCCAAACCTTCAGCTTTTCAAACTGCATCAGCTCCTCCTGCATTGCTTCCACCCAGCTTGCTTCACTTAAAGCCATCTTGATGTTCTTAGGCTCTATTTGATAAATAAATGCAGAATACAAGAAGACATTTATTGTTCCAGATTGACTCCTTGTTTTCACCCCGTCAGAGAGAGGACCGATGATATCCTTTACGGGATGATCTTTATGAATCCGCAGTGTTGGTACTTCTTCTTCTTGCATCGTTTCAGGTAAGTTGGTGATATGCTGATCTGCTTCTTTAGTTATGGGAACCGGCTCCTCAAGAACATGCGGGTCAGGAATAGTATCCTGAGAAGCGTGACCACTGCCAGATGCAACAGTCTCTTGTGAAGCATTACCACTGCTAGATGTAGCAGTCTCATTGTTGATGGGATCAACGATTTGATGATCACTTTCTTGAGAAGAAGATTCGGGAGTTCTGGAAGATGAAGATGATCCTTGATCAAGGTCTTCATCAATTATGTAGTCGACTGTGCTGTACTTGTAGTAACCATCATCTGACATATCAGAAATGTCAGAGAAAAAATTAAACAATTTAAATACATAATCATAATCAAATAACCAATTTGGACCAGAATCCGCATCAGTTTTGTTAAGCTCCTGCCAGTCAATGTAGTAGGACTCCACTATCTGCTTGGTTATCTTGTTGTAAACCCTGTAGGTTGTCTTGCAGGATGAGTATCCAATGAAATAACATTCGTCAGCCTTTGCATCGAATTTGGACCCAATGGTGTCATTATGCAACAGAGTGCATAGGCATCCAAATGCTCTGAAATGACCGATCTTTGGCTTCTGGTTAAACATAACTTCATATGGAGTCTTCAGTTGATGCTTGTTGAGTAGCACTCTATTTTTCACGTAGCACGCTGTATTGATTGCTTCAGCCCAGAAGAATATCGGCAATTTAGAGTCAGAGATCATGGTTCTTGCAGCTTCTATTAGGGTGCGATTTCTTCGTTCAACAACTCCATTCTGTTGAGGAGTTCTAGCAGCGCTGAATTGTCGTGCAATTCCCTTTTCTGCACAAAAGCTATCAAGAATTTCATTTCGGAATTCTGTCCCGTTGTCTCTCCTGATAATCTTGATCTTCAAGTTCAGTTGATTTTCCACAAGTATCATGAACTGCCTAAGAATATCTGCAGTCTCACTTTTCTTACTTAAAAAGAACACCCAAGAAAATCGTGAGTAGTCATCGGTAATAACGAGACAATATGATTTCGTCCCAAGACTCATCACACTCACAGGACCAAACAGATCCATATGAAGCAATTAAAGAACAGAGACTACTGAATTGAACAGCTTGGGTTTGTGTGGCCGTTTATGCTATTTGCCTTTAGCACAAGAAATACATTTTTCGACCTCACAAAACTCTTTCAAAGGAAGACCGACCACATGTGCTCCTTTAGCAATTCTATTTAGGTTTTTCAAGTTTATGTGACATAAACGTCGATGCCAGAGCATGGAGTCATTTTCAGACGCTTTAGAAAATAAACAAGTATTGGTTAAAGCTGACTCACTGTTCATATCCAACAAATATGAATCCTTACACCTCGATGTACGCATTAAAATCTAATCCTCAGGGACAACAAACCCTGGTTTTAAAATCAACTACTCTTTATTAGTGAAATGAGTTGAAAACTTTTTGTCACAAATTTGAGACACACTTAACAAGCTGTTATTCAATTCAGACACATAATTCACATCTTCAAAACAGAGAGTACCATTAGTGACAGTACCTTTCATTGTGATTTGCCCACCTTTATCACCTGCAAAGGAAACATACCCTCTATTGAACATCTTGATGTCGTGAAGCTGAGAGATGTCTCCTGTCATGTGCCGGGAATAACCACTATCAACATACCAGAGGTTGTTGATAGGCCTCCTTGGCTGCCCTTGCATGATAGAACATTTTAATTAGTAACTGGAACCCAAGCCATGGTTGTCTTGGGTTGCCCTAACTCATCTAAGTATGAAACTTCTTGCAATTTCATATCTCTTTTCTCATTAAACTCAACTGGTGCTGTTTGTGCATTTGGTTTTCGTTTCCACACAGGCTTTGGTTTTTGAAAGTTTGAGCTTGCTGTTGGAGTGACGATTTTTTCTTTTCCCTTTCTGGATTTTGTCTGCTTCTCAACTTTCTTTTGTTTATGTTTGAAAACATTATTTTCTTTAACATAATGTTGAGATTTATGCACAGCACTAGTTCTTTTATCCGATTGTTTTTCATTTGGCATTCTGTGATTTTGGGCCGTAGATCTTTTAAACGAGTTTGGTCTTTGATGCACATTATCCCATAGAGAAACATTCGGATAACTACCAGAGTGTTCACGATTGTGAACGCAGTTTCGAGCTAAGTATCCGGGATTCCCACAGACATAGCATGTTTGCCTTCTCGGATACGGGGCATAGTATCTGGTGTCCCATGATGATGACCGTTGAGGAGAATCTGTGAAGTAACCTGTATTTTCACAGTTCCTAGAAAACCTTCTATCAAACGTTTGATTATCATTTCTATCATAATTTCTGTGATTTGATTTGAAGCAATTTCTATCACCATTTCTAACATTTTGTTCAAAAGCACGATGATGATTATCAATTTTTTTATAAAACTCGCTTTTGGTAAAACGTTGAGGCAAATTCTTCGAGTTTGACTGACTTGTTGATGGTTTGCTACTTTCACGATTAGAAGAGCGGTTTTTGTTTTGAACAAACTGAATATTCTTACCGTTCAAGATCTGTTTTTCTTCTTTCTCTAAAGTTCCACCTTTCACAAAAGTGGATTCAAATTTATTTTTAAATTATTACCCTTTTTAGAAGTACCACTGCTCAAACCAACATTTAAACCAGAACTAACAAACGTAGCAGAATTTGAAAAACTAGACATAGTATTTTTAAAAGACATGGACTTGGAATTAAAAACATGACCCTCCTACTCATCATCACTTTCACAATCCTCCACTATGCCCTCTACTAATCCAGTTTCTGCACAAGACTTAGACGGGTTAGTAACGTTCACATGTTGTACAGAGGGACCAACAGTCACTGGCGTGGACTGTATGGATGAAGAAGGTAGATCTGGTTTACGGCCTACACCATACTCCATTTCAACATCTTCATGTTGAACACTTGGCATAGAAGTGAAATTGCCATTGAAAGGATGTTCAACAGCATGATAACCAATCCCTGGATTCCCTTTCTTTCAAACTTGAGAATCTAACATGTCATAAACGACTGATCGACAGTGGTCGATCTTTTCGATTTTTAGTTTGGTGTTTGCCAATTGAGTCACAACATCATTCAACTTTAGACTTAGATCATCTATTCTTTTTAAAGCATCACGATAAAGACATTCCTTGTTGCTAAAATCCATTTCAAGTTTAGAAAAATCATTTTTACTTGCCTCAATTTTATCTTTAAAAAAATTTTCAGATCGCTTGTGCTCAGCATTGGCATATCGAAGTTGAGTAATTTCCTTTATTAGCATTTCATTATCACACTTATACCTATTTATCTTCTCCAAACAGTTATGAGAACATGTATTAGTAAGTACCTCAGTATCTTCAATTTTTGCCATGAGGGCATGATTTGACACCTTCATTGTCAGCTCATGAATCTGATATCCCCAATCATATCCTGCAGTTTTCTAACTGACCAAAGCCTTGCTCTCACCGGGTGCAGCAGCTTCCTTTTCTTGTGAACTGGTTGATGAACTTCCCTTCTCAAGTTTAGGCTCTGGGCATTCTCAAGCAAAGTGCCCAGGTTTACTACAGTTGTAACACCTCAAGTTAGATTTATCAAAACCAATCTTCTTTGCCCCAGATTCCATTCCATCGAATGAGTTTCTTCCAGTTCTCTTGATAAACTTCTTAGCACGATGCACTGCAATTGCCATATGCCATTTGATATCCATCTCTTCTAAGTCATCAGGATGAATTTGTTCCATGTCATCTTGTACTAGGTTTGCAGGAGAGAGCTTTCCAGCTAGCAATGCATTATAGCTATTCAGAAAGACACTGAACAATGCGACATTCATTTCTACAGCTTTGACAGTATTTGATGATGGTGAACTGTTTTGCTGAACTGATGCAGCAGTAGCTGTTTGATTTGACACAGCAGACAAATTCGGAGTATGAGCTGTTGACATACTGGAGAGTAAAGCACTTCCCTGAGACACTAAGTGAGCTGTCTCAGACATAAACATGATCTGTCTTTGTTGATCATCCATCTCATATGACCTCAGAATGGAGATCAACTCACTAAGAGATGTAGTGTACATGTCTTTAGTTCTCTTGATAGTAGTGATGTTAAAATTCCAATTTATCGGCAACGAGTTGAGCAGTTTCTTGTTTATCTCACCTTTGGTCATCTCAATACCTGCACCACTTATTCCAGTCATCAAGTGAGTAAATCTATTTATCTGAGATTCCAGACTTTCCCCTTTCACATATTTGAACATGTTGAATTTCTGTCTTAACATGTCCTTTCTGCTTTCTCGCATATCTAAATTTCCTTCAAACCTTTCCACCAATGCATCCCAAAGAGCCTTTGCAGTATTGTATTCTTTAAAGCCTTGAGCAATTTCTGTTGACAATGCCATGGTCAAACCAGCATAATCTAACAAATACCTGATAATCTTCTGTTAAAGCTTTTGCTGTAAATGAATCCCAATGTCTCAGGTTTTGAAATTCGTAATATTTAAAAGAAGTTATATTTTTCTTAACGTACTTATTCACCGGTGTACATCGGAAGTTTTTCATAATAACCTTCCTATTTATCAAAGTTGCACTTTTTGCGTGATTATCAGGTATGTTCCACGTTTGCTACATATTTAAAAGATAAAGTCAATGAGTATACCATTTAGCTTATTGTCAAACCCGTGAACCCGTTTAACATACGCTTTGTATTTAAGGCACTAATATGTTAAAAAACAAATATAATAAAATAAAATATAAGAAATTTTGGTCAAACAGGTTCGTGTCAGGTTCATGACATAAATCTGGCAAAATGTGTAGGTCGGGTCGGACAATGTAACTTTGACATAATTATATAAATTAAACTCTAAATTGACCAGGAAGATGTCTAGTGTCCCAAAGAGAGAGTCCTTTACCTCTTAAACTGCTTTTCTTAACAAAAGATCTAGAATATCTTTGTTATAATAAAAGCCATACTTTGCAAGTTGTCACACCCTCAAATTCCACCTGCGGGATTATACCGCGAGTCGCGTGACAAAGCAGGATCATTGTCATTAGTTATATTGAACGAAAACTACATGAGTTTTAAAATACCAATGTGATCATTGACATGAGAAAAGGCTGTTAAGTTTGTAAGTAATGCGGAAGCGTAAAATAAAAGTAAATTCAAGAATGACCAATGCGCAAAACAAAGCGCCCAAAACCAAAGAAGTTAAAGTGAATAAAAACGTGTTTAAACTGTTTAATGAAAGCCATGCAACTCCAATGCATCCTAATCATGACGTGTACCTTAGCGACCTGAGAAAGACATGCTTAAAGTGTCAACACAAGGTTGGTGAGTTCACAGGTTTGTAAATCAATAAATGTTTGATGTTTGCAAGATAATGTAAATAAAGTATATCAATAGATAGCTAGTCTATGTTCATGCTACTATAAGTGTTTCGCAACAGAAGCTGACTGTTTGGGTTTGCTTGCCTTTCGCCATGTCTACCAAAACAATGGCTATGTGTTTAGGTTAATATTACACATGTTCAAACTCCAGTCGAGTTAGCGTGACTAACGCGGGTAGGGTTTGTCAAACCCAGTAGTACTACTCAAGATTACCTCGCTATGTTCCTATACTAACGGTTCGAGATGTAAGGACTTTCATGGTAATGTTTGCACTTTAGTACGCAAGTGATATAACAATAATACAGAAATCCAAAAGTGTTTGGGTGCATGCTTTCTCCCCAAAAAGGAAAGTAAGTAAAAGAGAGGGGCCGTGAAACTCACCTTAGGGTGCGTGCTAAAACAGCAAGTGATAAACAGGTGACCCGCTAACGGCTACCTATATTACATAATTTTATGAGTGTGTGTTCGTGTGGTTCATAAGACCCTTTGTATCCAAACAATCCCATTGTTTATGTGTTTTGAAAAGAGTTAACTAATTTGACTCAGTTTGACCAAGTTTGACCCGATGACTCGTTGGTGACTCAATGTATGAATTAATGTTCAATTAGAATAATACTATCATATTATGCAAATAAGATCATGCAGGTAACACTTAACAACAATTCCTTATTGTTCTAGCATGTTAGCACAGTTACCACATTTAGTAAGTTTTCACATTTAGAAGGTATGATCAAGACTCACGTTTTCTGAAAACTATCTTTACCAACATGTTCAGGAGACCAATCTAACACGCCCTAGATCATCACATCACATACTATATGTCTAGAACTCAACATGTAGTTCATAATTCCAATTAAAGTTTTCTTTTAAAGTAAGTTAAGAACACAACTGCAAATTCAATGATTTAAAGTTCCTAACATGTTTCTGTGTTCATCATAACACATAAGAAATCATCACATTGCACCAACCATGTCTAGAATTCACATCCCAAATTGATAAACTCAAGAAGTTACTATATATAGAATTCACCATTGGCCATTTGGTGCAATGGTAGCCCCAAGATTTCCCATAGTGGAGGTCTTGGGTTCGAATCCTTGCCACAACAAAAAACGGGTCTGTGGCCAGGTCAGGGGGTTTACCCTGTTGGGGGGGTTCCTCCTGGGGTGGGCTTCCCTAGATGTTCTAGGTGTTGCCCCGAGGAAACCCAATTATCCTAGAACATCTAGGTGTTGCCGTTAAAAAAAATAATAAAAAAAATATAGCAAGCTATGAACACCATGCGTGATTTCTAAAATCTAACACTTTAAAACATGTTAGTACGTCTCAACTAACATAAAACTATCATCAAACTTCAACATGCATGTCCAAATTGCAAACCATTCACGTTCATGGCAATTAAAGTTTCTACTTTTAGAAACCCTAAGAAACCGAGCTAGATACATGAAATCCAATTCACCAAAACACATTATCATGAATCAACTAACGCATAAACATCACCATAGTACATCAATCACGTCTAACATGCAATCTAAATAATCAATAAAATTACTAATAATAGTAACCATCGGTTTTCATGCAATTAGGGTTTTTCCAACAACATCAAATCCATGCAAACATCATAATAATACATAATTAACGTTAAAGTTAACATCTTTATTGATAAAAATCATTGTTTGGATGAACTAGGGTTTTACATAAACCAAAAATCGCAAGAAAGCATATAAACATGAATTAAAATCTTACTTGATGCGTTACTAGTGATGACTAGCACTTGGATTGATCAAAAACACGAACAATTGCACTAGAGAAATTCGATTGGAAATGGTTTGATGGTGGTGGGTGGTCGACGATCTCAAGGGGAAGAGGGGAGGGGGGTTTCGCCGGAGGGGGAGGGGGTGTTTTGGGATTAGGATTTTATAAAATCTTTATATATAATCCACTCCATGGGTTAAGGATGGGTTAAAACATGGGTTTGGGTGATCCATGGGTTAATTTAATTAATTTAAATTAAATAACATGATTTCTAATAATTATTTTTATAAAGCCTTTTTATAAAAATTCCTAACACATTAGAATCACATTGTTATGCGTAAACGTACGTAGTTTCACGAATGTTCACGAAATAAGCATAAAATCACATAACACATAATTCTACATAAATTACGTTAAATATAATTGTTTGGAATATTATTTTAATATTTCACCAACGTTCGGGGACAGACTCGTGTGATTCGGAACTTCTCTAAATTACCGTTACGTGAGTGTTTGTGCAATAACCGACACACTTAATTAACCCTAATCAAGTGTAATGCATGAATGAATGATTTAGATAACGAAGTTTGTGTTAACGGTGTTAACCTGAAAATGTCGGGTGTCATATCATCCCCTTGTTGAAAGGATTTTCGTCCCGAAAATTTAAGTAATGTCACTAATTGCCTGAAATAAAATTTTGGGTTGTCACATCATCCCCTTGTTGAAAGCATTTCGCCCGGAAATTTAACTAGTACCTTCTATGTTTGTCGTTGTCCTCTTGAAAAGTTGAGGATACTTGCGCATCATCTGATCCTTGCGCTCCCATGTGAACTCCGGTCCACGCTTCGAGGTCCAACGAACTCTGACAATAGGGATTTTGCTATGTTTAAGCGTCTTAACTTCTCTGATGGTCGGTCAGCTTGTGGGCCAGTCTGATGGTTTGCTGGATAGTAGTGGGTTTTGAAGAAGTCACCATGCTTTGGATCTGAGGGGCTAGACCCTCAATGTACTTCTCGATTCTTTTGTAAGCCGGGGCTACCATTTGAGGACATAAAACTGCTAATTCGTGTGAAAAGGTAGTGTAAGCCTCGATCTCTGAACCCTCCATCTTCAGGTTCCAAAACTCACCTTCTAGCTTATGTATCTCATCACGCGGACAATACTCTTGTGACAACCGCGACTTTTACGGTCAACACTTGTGTTCGACGAGTTCGTATAACAATAATAGTATTATTATTATGTTGAAATATACTTTTAAATGAAATGAACTCGTTTGAGAACGATAAATAATATCAAGATTTATTTAGGTGTTATAATGTCAAAAATTTGATCAAGTTCGGTTCTCTGCGTGTTAACACCCGAGTCGAGCAGTTTCGTAAAATTTTAATTTAAATCCGAAAGGATAATATATTTACGAGACGCAAGGACTCGAGGGAAAAAAAATAAATTATAACGAGTTATTTTTGGGTAAAATAACATCGTTATTTTTATCGGGTTCGTTTAAGCGAAAAACCGACACGCGATCGGAGACCACGGGGACTATAAATACCCCAACTCCATCTCCACTAGCTCATTTGTAAAATTTATCAGAAAAAGTTAGAGAGAGAGGGTTGGAGCGGATGGTATTCCGGTGGTGGTCCGGTGGCGGCCGGCGGCGGTGGTTCGGCGGTGGCCGGAGGCGGCCGGAGATGTGGTTTTACACCTGGAACCATTTCTCGACGCTACGAACACAGTGGTGGGCTCCGATTTTCCTAAATCCTTGCTTAAGTTCGTTAAAAAGAGTTTTTAAATTCTGTCCAGAAAGTTTTATGCATGAGGAGTTTTAAAGATCGGACGATCCCCGGAAATCCGACCGTTAGAAATGCATTAATTTTGGACATAATGTTGCCAACACATAGATGCACAACCCTACTGGAGTAATTATTTTATCAGAACTCTCTAGGTATGCTTTTTGTACCCTCGAATGTGACTGATCGGATTTTCGGATTTGAAAAACTGGGTCTCAAAGAATTGTCGATCCCCGGAGATCCGACCGTTGGATCGTGATGATTTTTGGACAGTAGTTTCTAAACACATATATGAATGTTTTCATCGAAGGAAATTCCGATCAGATGTTGGGAACTATATTTTTTAATACGAATAGATTGTAACAGTTTGTAGGATCGAAAACAGGAAATTGATCGGGTTGTATGGCCATCCAAACGGCATTGCATGTCGATTTTGAGCATGTGGAAATGCTCGAGAGATAAAAACGATCTTAATGGTGGCAGGATTTGACATTGTTTTAGGAATGGATTGGTTAGCTTCTAACCAAGCCCGTATCCTATGTGATAAGAAAGCCATAGAACTTCGATCACAGAAAGGCAATATCATCATTATAAATGGTGATAAATTATCCAACTCCTGCCAAAGTCATAGGCAACAGTTTGTAGAATCGAAAACAGGAAATTGATCGGGTTGCATGGCCATCCAAACGGCATGTCGATTTTGAGCATGTGGAAATGCTCGGGAGATAAAAATGATCTTAATGGTGGTTTTGGTTCGTATTGCATATGAAATACAGGAGATTCCGCGTATGTGAACCATTTATACCTTACCCATTAAGCTTTGATTTTATGTTAGAATTGTTTTATAAGTCATTGGTTGGGATTTGAACCCGGAAATATTTAGTATTGAGATATTTGGTATTTTGAGTGGTTATTAGGTTATAAACCCAACCCCGGTTCACGTGGAACAAATAATGAAACTAATATATTTATTTTTATACAAAAATTGTTTTTGATGGATTTTTCTAAAGATGTGATCTAACACCCAAATTTATGTTTAGATGGTAGTATTTATATAAAAAGTGAGATCTAGAAAGTTTGGTAATTTAACTCTTTGTATATTATTTACTAGATTTAATGCAAGTTTAATGCAAGGAAATTGGGAAAAATACTTCTGAGTTTTGGAAAAATCTAAATATTGGTCAGTAGTTGGTATATAGTATAAAATGACTTCTGTCCAAATTTCATGAATTTTGGAGTAGTATAAGTATGGTTTTGTTATTTATTAATTTTTAACAAGTGGAAATTGGATCATAGACTTCTGGAAAGTGTTTAAAATTGAGATTTTTAATGAGACTTCATATGGACAAATAACGGTCCTGGTGAATATTTGGTGAAATTTTGACAAGTTTAATTATTTTCCTGAATTTATTGATTTTCAAGCATATTATATTTATAATAAATAATCTGGATATTTAAAAATTATGAAACTTGGTCATTAATTATTTTTCACATATATAAATATTTGGTAAAAGTTTCAAACATTTCTTTTGGGTCTAAGTACGGTTTTGGATTTATAAACTATTAAACCTTTATAAAAATGGCCATTTTTAGGCTTTTCGGTATAAAAATTTATTTTTAAACTTTTTATATGTTTTGAACAGAAGTTTTTGTCGTATTAAAAACTTAACTTTAAACTTTTAATTTGGATGCTAAGATCACACTAAAGCCCTAATTTCGGACGGATCGGATTTTCAAACCGTAAACTGGACTTTACGCGTGTAACAGTGTTTTTGATCAAACGAAACCGTGACTTGAGATTTTATTATATACGACTTTATAACCACTGATGTACTTTATTAAAAACTTAAACTTCAAGTTTTGAAGTCACGTAGTTATATAAAAGTCGGTTTTACAACTTTAAGCGGTTCATACGCGTATGCACGGGTTTTGGGTATGCAACCGATTACATAGCCACCTTTTGTTTTTTTGACTTGGTCAAAACCTTTAAGAGTCCTGAATGCATCGTTTGTGTCCACTTGACCAGTAGGACCCGATTAGGACTTGGATTTTTCCAGTATTTTGTCGTCTGTAACGCAGTACTCGCCGCACTTTTCAGGTGAGTTTCACGGCCCCATTTTTCTTACTGTTTACTATTTTTGGGGGAAAGCTGTTTTTTTATGTATTTTAGTCACATGTTATAGGATGCATAAATACATGAGTTATTTTTTTAATACAATAAAGTCCCCAATTTTGGGCAATCAATTAGCTGAGCGTAACCGTTGGGAATTTTGGGTAGTACTACTTGGGTTGACACCCCCGCTCATGGTTTGGTCACGCCAACCAGACTTGTAGGGTCACTTGAGCGCAAAGTTAGCCAATTTTTAGGCGGTTGTTTGCGTTAGATTTCCGTATGGGGTACTTTATTTTTATTTCGTCGAGGCTTTGATTGCGGCTCATGGTTATATGTTGTCTAATACATGTGTACTAGATCAATGGATTTTTTTATCACTTTGGATTTTTATCAGAAACTTTTTTTATAGAGTCGCAAAACCTGCGAACTTACCAACTATTTATATAGTTGACCCGTTTTCGAAATATGCTTTCAGGTAAAAAGAATTGAAGAAGAGATTTTTTATGGGGGCTCGCTTTTGGATTATAATTATTGTTTTTAGTTTTGGTTATGTACTTTGGTTGTAGTTAGGCATTTAGACACTTTGTAATGTTTTAGAGATTTTGTTTTGTATTTGTACTTTTGTTAGAAGCATGTAGTATGGTTCGATGTAATGCACAATCTTCCATTTAGTTTTTCTTATACTTGTGTTCAATGCGATATACCAGTTACATCCCGTAATTCCGCCTTGGCCGGGTGTGACAACTCTTCTCTTAACATTGTTTTGAATTCCTCCCAGGGTAATGTGTTGGCCATATTCAGACCTAACATCTGAACTTGAGAGTTCCACCAAGTAAGGGCGGGGCCCTCGAGTGTGCCAGATGCATACTTGACTTGGTTAGCTTGGGGACAGTTGCACATTGCGAAAACAGATTCAACCTTTTCCATCCATCGGAGCAAACGGACCGCCCCTTCAGCACCACTGAACGTGTGGGGCTTACAGTCCATGAATGTCTTAAATGTGCATGCCTGTGGGTTAGCAGGTTGACCTGGATTGAAAACATAGATACGTTTAAGGATGCAAGGTTTGGAAATGGGTTTAGAATAAGTATTGATTCGCTAGAGTCGATAGATAATGGATTTACCTCCAGCATGCTGCGCGGCCTGATTGGCTGCTATGGCTTCGGCCACTCTGCCGTTAATTAGTGTAGTGAGCTCGGCCGCAGTCATGTTAATGTTTCCATGCCCGCCATTGCGTCCGCCACGTCCGTGTCCTCGTCCAGACATGATATTTACATTCAAAATATACGATAATCAGAAAATATTCCGCATATAATCATCATACAAGTACAAGTAAACAAAAGTAATCACAAACCACAACATCTAATATTCCAATAATAATCCTTGATTAAATAAATTGTAAGGGTTACAAAGTACTTTAATTCAAAACATTAAAATCCAGAAATATCTGTTGGATGGGAACAACCCTGCCCATCTAAGTTTGGAAAGAAAGGAAAGACTATCACATCTCGCTGCCTGCTGAAGAAACAATTGATCCCTCATTATCATCCTCATCTGGTTCTCCCTCAGGTCTTCTTCCTGTTCATTCCCTGCCGCATTGGGAGCCTCAAGTTATGCCTCCAAATCCTCAATCCTCGTCTGAGCTGTTGCAAGACTAAACTCTAGTCCAATCACCCGGGATTCCAAGTCCTTGAATGCCGCAACCAAATTTTCGTGTACAGCATCAGTGTCGCCTAAACTCACAGTCAGTTCATTTAGTTTCTGATCGGCTTGGTTCCCTTTCTGTAACAATCCAATGATCTCACCAGTTGCATCACGCATGTTTTCGATTTCTCGGTCCATCTTTGCCACGAAGGCAGCAAAGGCTTGTTCTAAGGGGTACTGTAAGGGTGGTAGAGTTTGCGAGGTAGAGGTAATGTCAGCAGTAGATGGGGGTGGGACTTGCTCCTGACGAACCCAACTCCTAATCATGTCGGGGTACCGGTGGCAGTCCTGAGTGCTATCCCTGACACGAACGGTAAAAGGCTCGTCATATACTATGGTGTTATCAACGGGGTTAAGTCAGTGTTTCCTAGGCTCAGGTGATGGTACGGTAGGAACAACGGGTTCCTAGTTAGCCGGGGATGTGGGTGATGTCAACATACCTGTAACGCAATGTGTGAGTGCGATGTATGAGTGTCTGTGTAGTGTAAACTAATGCAATGTGTGTGTGGTTATAGTCTAAGTCTACTACTAATGCAAACCTAGTTCGCTAGAACCGCTATCTCTGATACCAATCTGTCACACCCTCAAATTCCACCTGCTGGATTATACCGCGAGGCGGGTGACAAACTAGGATCATTGTCATTAGTTATATTGAATGACCACTACATGAGTTTTAAAATTCCAATGTGCTCATTGACATGAGAAAAAGCTGTTAAGTTTGTAAGTAATGCGGAAGCGTAAAATAAAAGTAAATTCAAGAATGACCAATGCGTAAAACAAAGCGCCCAAAACTAAAGAAGTTAAAGTGAATAAAAACGTGTTTAAACTGTTTAATGAAAGCCATGCAACTCCAGTGCATCCTAATCCTGACATGTACCTTAGCGACCTGAGAAAGACATGCTTAAAGTGTCAACACAAGGTTGGTGAGTTCACAGGTTTATAAATCAATAAATGTTTGATGTTTGTAAGATAATGTAAATAAAGTATATCAATAGATAGCTAGTCTATGTTCATGCTACTATAAGTGTTTTGCAACAGAAGCTGACTGTTTGGGTTTGCTTGCCTTCTGCCATGTCTACCAAAACAATGGCTATGTGTTTAGGTCAATATTACACCCGTTTGAACTCCAGTTGAGTTAGCGTGACTAATGCGGGTAGGGTTTGTCAAACCCAGTAGTACTACTCAAGATTACCTCGCTATGTTCCTATACTAACGGTTCGAGATGTAAGGACTTTCATGGTAATGTTTGCACTTTAGTACGCAAGTGATATAACAATAATACAGAAATCCAAAAGTGTTTGGGTGCATGCTTTCTCCCCAAAAAGGAAAGTAAGTAAAAGAGAGGGGCCGTGAAACTCACCTTAGGGTGCGTGCTAAAACAGCAAGTGATAAACAGGTGACCCGCTAACGGCTACCTATATTACATAAGTTTATGAATGTGTGTTCGTGTTGGTTCATAAGACCCTTTGTATCCAAACAATCCCATTATTTATGTGTTTTGAAAAGAGTTAACTAATTTGACTCAGTTTGACCAAGTTTGACCCGATGACCCGTTGGTGACTCAATGTATGAATTAATGTTTAATTAGAATAGTACTATCATATTATGCAAATAAAATCATCCAGGTAACACTTAATGTCACACCCACAAAATCCACAAGCGGGGTTATACCGCGAGGCGCATGACAAACCAGGATCATTGTCATTATTTAAGTTGAACGACCACTAAATGAGTTGTAAAAATACCAGTGTTGCTCATAGTCACGAGACAATACTGTTTAGTTTGAAAATGATGCGGAAGCGTAAATAAAAACCAAGTGCACGAATAACCAAATGCGTAAAACAACGCGCCCAAATCCAAAGTAAATAAAGTGTGAAAACGTGTTTTAAGATGTTTATGAAAACCATGCACTTCAATGCATCCTTGTCCTTAGTGTGTACCTTAGCGACCTGAGAAAGACATGCTTAAAGTGTCAACACAATGGTTGGTGAGTTCACAGGTTTATAAGTAAATAAATGTTCAATGGTTGCCAGATAGTGTAAATAATGTATATCAATAGATAGCTAGTCAATGTCATGCTACTACAAGTGTTTCACAACCGAAGCTGACTGTTTGGTTTGTTTGCCTTCCGCCATGTCTACCGAACAATGGCTAAATGTCTAGGTCAATATTACACCTGTTCGACCTCCAGTCGAGTTAGCGTGACTAAAGCGGGTGGGGTTTGTCAAACCCAGTAGTACTACTCAAAATTACCTTGCTATGTTACAATACTAACGGTTCGAGATGTAAGGACTTTCATGGTATGTTTGCACTTTAGTACGTAAGTGATGATACAATAATACAAGATCAAAAATGTTTGTGTGCATGCTTTCTCCCCCAAAAAGGAAAGTAAGTAAAAGAGAGGGGTCGTGAAACTCACATTAGAGTATGTGCTAGAATGACAAGTGAAAGACAGGTGACCCGCTAACGGCTACCTATATTTCATAAGTTTATGAGTGTGTGTTCGTGTTGGTTCGTAAGACCCGTTGCATCCAAACAATCCCATTGTTTATGTGTTTTGAAAAGAGTTACAAGTTTGACCAAGTTTGACCCGACGACCCGTTGGTGATTCGGTGTAAGAATTAATGTTTGATTAGCATAATACTAACATATTATACACATAAGATCATGCAGGTAACACTTAGCAACAATTCCTTATTGTTCTAGTATGCTAGCACAGTTTCCACGTTTAGAAAGTTTCCATAAATAGAAAGTTTCCATAAATAGTAAGTTTCCATAAATAGTAAGTTTGTTCGAGATTCGCGTTTCATAGAAACTATCATTACTAATATGCTCATAAGATCAATCTAACGTGTCCTAGATTGTCACATCACATAGCAAATGCCTAGAACACAACATGCAGATCACAATTCAAGTTAAAGTTTCTATTTATAGTAAGCCATGAATTGCATGCATGATTTCTAATATCTAACACGTTACAACATGTTATTATGTTCTAACTAGCATAGAACTATCATCAACTCATAGCATGCATGTCTAAATTGTAAGTTATGAACATCTTTGACAATTAAAGTTTCCTCTTTTAGAAAGTTTACAAAACCTAGCTAGGTACATGGATTCTAATTTCACAAATCATTTAATTATGCTTCAACTAACATATAAACATCCTCATATCACCATAATCATGTCTAACATGCAATATAGAAAACAAATAAAGTTTCCATTTATAGTAACCCTCGGTTTTATACATCTAGGGTTTTTGCAAACACATCCAATCTAACAAATATCATAACAAGACTCGATTAACGCTAAAGTTTACACCTTTAATGGTAAAGATCATTGTTTGGATGAAACTAGGGTTTCACATAACCCTGATTTTCGAAAATAATATATAAAAACGAATAGAAATTGTTACTAGTTGCGTTAATGGAGAAGATTGGTACTCGGATTGCTCGAAAACACCAACAATTGCAAGATGGAAGTTGATTTGGTGATGGTTTGTGGGCGGTGAAGGTTTCACGATCGCAAGGGAGGGATGGGGGTGGGATACGGCTTCAACAAAGGGGAATGGGGTAGGGTTTTTGAATAATCTTATAAATATGCACTCCATGGGCCCCAAAATAGATTAAAATATAAGTCTAGGAGGCCCGTTGATTAACTAAAAGGATTTATAATACATTTAATTAAATCTAACTAAATAAAATAGTTTCTAATAAATATTTTTATAAAATCTATTTATAAAAATTACAAAAGCAATAAAAGTCACAACGTTACGCGTAAACGTACGCGATTTCACTAAAGTTCACGAATTAAGCATAAAATCACATAGCACGTAATTCCACATAAATTATATTAAATATAATTTAATTAATTATTCAAAATATTATTCTTAATTAATCACCAACGTTCGGGGACAGACTCTTGCGATTTGGTAATTCTTCGAATTACCGTTACGTGAGTGTTTGTGTGAATACTGACACACTTAATTAACCCTAATCAAGTGTAACGCGTGAATGAATGTTTGAGATAACGGAGTTAACCTGAAAATGCCGGGTGTCACATCATCCCCTTGTTGAAAGAATTTTCATCCCGAAAATTAGAGTAATGTCGCTAATTGTCTGAAAACAAAAATTTTGGGTTGTGTAGATCCAGATTTAAACGAAAATCACTGATATGATCGATTTAACACATACACAGGCGGAAACTGTGTATATGTAGGTGAAACTGATAAACGAAACAGTGATGGTGAAGATAACCAGCTAACCACACTATGAATCAACAATCAAAGGGTATGAAAAATGTAAGAACACAGTGAATAAACAACTGCAGATTGTATTGATTCAAGCAAAATGTGAAAGAGAAAGTTCAGGGTTACAGCCGCTACTCACACCCTAAACAATCTCAAACTAGGCTATTTATAGTAGTGACAGGTATCGAAACTATGGTCAATCGAAACTACTAGTTTCGATTGACCATTTACAAATGATACATAAACCTGTCGAAACTACCATCTATCGAAACTACTAGTTTCGATTGAACAGACTCAATCGAAACTAAGTAGTTTCGATGGCCCAGACTTAACTAATTTAGAAAACTAAAATTACAATAATGAAATGACAGAAAGTAAACTAGTCTAAAAGTGTTTAAACATTACAATAAATGACAACAGCTTATACAAAAATATATAACTCTACAATCTCCCCCTAAGCTGTTGCATTACTGTCTTTCAGCTCTTCTTCAAGCAGCTGGTCCTTCAGTTGTCCTAGGGATGAAAGGTTTTACATGTAGAGACACAACCCTTTGATAGGCTTTGGCATCAGCTTCATCTTCATCACTATATGCCTGAATGTGATTCTGGAATAGCACCTCCAGATCTTCAGGTTGAAATTTCAGCAGCTCCATGGGCTCAAAGATGATGATGTCTTCCTTGCCCTCACACTCGATCACTGCACTGCCAATGACTGGGTTATAGAACCACTTTCTGAAAGTTTGTAGCTGGACAGGTACAGATTTTGGAATGGTGATAGTCTTGTGGGTTTGGGCAGGCTTGTATCTCAAGAACACATAAGGCTTATTGGTTTTAGGGTGAAACCTTGTCTTTGAGATCTTCTTCTGAGTTTTCCTTGGCTTCATCCCTTTGAAATCATTATTGACTTGAGAGTGCAGAAACTTCTCGAAGTCATAAGCCATCATAACCTTCCCAGGGTTTTGAAGTGGAAGCTTGGCTAAGTCCCTGAGGTCATAGAAAGGAAGTGTCTGGAAGTCAGTCATATTTTTTGAAGTGCTGAACTCCCCCTCTATATCTTCTAATGATAAAGAGCTTCCTTTCTGCATCATATTTCCAGCCAATTGGAGGCCTCTTTAGCTCCTGATGCTCAGCTATCCATTCATATGTTTTGGGAGTCTCTTCCTGAATGATTTTTCTGAACCAAGATTTTCTTGAAGTTGGAGGTTCAGGTGCAACAGACGGTGGATCTTGTGCTGGACTAGACTCAGAGGCTGTAGTGGTTGGTTCAGGAGTGACTTTCTTGATGAGATTAACCAGAACCTCTTCTTCATCTTTTTCTTCATTCGACAAGGTTTGAATTTCTTCTCCTTCTTCGGTGAAGTATCTTGTTCTTTCAGTCTCCTTTTCCTCTGTAGTCAGAATTTCTGGGTAAAGATCGTTATACCCAAAATTTTCAATTTCATTCAAGAGGGCATTCAGCTCGTCATCAGATGGGATATCTTCTTCATCCAGTATAGCAGTCTCTATTTCTGTTGACGTCCCTTTTCCTTTCTTCCTAGCATCTCTTCTCTCACTTGCTGAGGGAAGGTCTAGTTCTGGTTCTTCAACCTTAACTTCAACTGCCTCCTTTGTCTTTTCAGCATACCCGGTAAAGATGGTCATTGCAGACTCTGGATCAGTGATGATGGCAGGAGACAAGGGTTCAACCACAGATGTGGTCTCCCCCTGAGTTGTTGAAGTGGTTGCTTGTTGTTGCACAGGCTTAACAATGGAAGCTTTAAGCTGTTTCACTGCTTCAGCTAAAACCTTGAAATCTTCATTTTGTTTTGAGATAAGATTTTGTTGTTCTTCAAGTTGGGTTTGTTGAATGTCAATCTGTGTATGTAGACCCCCAACTTCCAGCTTTAAGTCTTTTACTTCTTCCTGGACATCATGCAGGTTAGATTTCAGACCTTCAATCTCTTCATCTTTCTTTTGAAGCTGATCCTGCATCTTCTTTAGTTCAAGGCTTAATGTTTTAACTCTGGGAACAGGGGAGGTTGAATCATGAGATGGTGATGTGGGAGAAGTATGGATGGGTGATTGTTGTGGAGATGGTTGTGGAGTTGGTTGTGGAGATGGTTGTGGAGTTGTGAAAAGAGAATCTGATGAAGATGACAAGTCTTCTAATCCAGTTTTGATCTTCTTTGCCCTAGGCTCCTCTTCTTCAAAGTCAGAACCTGACTCAACTTGCCTCTTGGAGGATGATGCTAGATGCTCTGCCTTTTCATCTGAATCAGACTTGTAGTAGTCAGATCCATAGATTCCAGCATCAAGAGTCCCACTTGATTCTGCAACTTCCTCCTCAGCTTCAATTATACCAGCTTCAACATTAACTGCTGGTTCTAGAACAACTTGTATTTGCTCAACAAATGGAGCCTCAATCACAGGATCAACTATGGGTTGAACATCTTCTTGAACAATAGGAATGTTCATCTCAATCACAGCTTCATCAACATGTTGATTACCTTGACCCTGTTCAGCTTCCATTTCCTCTTCATCAGATGATACATCAACCTCTTCTTCTAGATCTGGGTCAATATCCGGAATGAAATCTTCTTCTTCTCCAAGGATATGACCAAACAAGGGAACATCAGCTATAGCCCTGTTGGTTCTTTTGTTTGTACTTCTCATATAGCTGAGAGTCTTGGCTATCATGTGGTCGAACACGAAGGTGTTCCCTCCTTGTTGAAGCTCAGGATGTAAATGATTTATGATGATCTGTAGGAATCTTGGATAGGCTAGAAATTTCTCCTTCACTGCTCCGGTCAGATTATCCTTTAGTTGTCTGAAGATGAACCCAGAGAAATTGTAGTCTCTTCCCTTGACTAGCCCCAAGATTGCTGAGCCTAGTGTACTGTTTGCTGAGTCAAACCCTCCTTTTCTTATTGATAGGTAGTGAATAAACACATGCACTATGTATCTCCAGTGGCTAGGTAGAGAGTTCTTGATTATTTGACCATTCTTAAACTCATCAGGATGACCCATTCTTCTGAAGCATTCTTTCACATAGAATATTGGAAAATCGATTGGTGCTTCTGGGTTGTCATTAAACTGCAGTACCTCTCTCAATGTGTCTTTAGAAAATAATACTTCTCGGCCATGTACTGTTGCTCTAATGTGTTTCACATTATCAACTGTGATTATCTCTGCGGTTTCCCAAAATTGTCTAATAGTTGCCTCAAACACCGGCAGATTGTGGCTTATGGCAAAACTTATGTTGGAGTTTGCCAGAAAGTTTAAGACCGGAACGAACTCAGAAGCTTTCGGGTCATTGCTGTTAAGAAATGCACAGACATTGTGCCTTTTCACGAATACGAGATCCATACCTGTAAGATTCATCAGTTTTGCATAATGAGAAAAAATTCTGAATACACTTGATTGAAACTTGACATCCCGACACTTAGAAATATTTGGGATAAATCACTGTCGAAACTATGACACTGTCGAAACTATGACATCGAAAGCACTTGATCGAAACAAGTAATTTCGACACTTAGAAAACTCAGAAATCCTTACTGTCGAAACTAAGTAGTTTCGATAGAGATGAACTTATCGAAACTAAGTAGTTTCGATAGTAGCAATAAGCTTTGATCAACACTAGAATAAACTCTGAAATCAACACTGTCGAAACTAAGTAGTTTCGATAGAGATGAATTTATCGAAACTAACTAGTTTTGATAGAGTCAATGAGCTTTGATCGGCACTTATAAAATTTCTGAAATCAACAATGTCGAAACTAAGTAATTTCGATAAGGCAACTAGGGCAAGTTTGGGTGTCGAAACCAGTAGTTTCGATTAAAAATTTTGAGAAATTTTGAGTTGAACTCTTTTATCGAAACTACTTGGTTTTGAAACCCAAACCCCCTTTTGATTCACTATACACAGACTAAAACAAACAGTTTAATGAAGGGTTTAGAGTGGCCTGTGAATGACGGAATGTCATCTTACCGAAAGCGAGTATGTTATCTGCAATAAAACATCATAAACGTGAGTTCTAAGATGATAAAGATGTTTGCAAACACGAATAAGCACACAACGACTGTTATTATGAAGATTCAGTCGATCAATTTGAACTTTTGAAACCCTAGGTCCGATGATTCGTAAGAATCATTCAAATTGAGAAAATGAGACGTTACCTGATGGTGAAGACGATGGTGACGACGGGGGTAATCAGGTGATTAACCCTGATAATTTGCAACTCAGACCGATGGCTTGAAGGTGAAGAGGGTTCGGGGAGAATGACGAGTGAAACTTAGCATGAATGAGAGAATTTGATTATGAAGGCATTCAATTTGCTTATGACAAAAGACAAAAATACCCCTGTCGAAACAACTAGTTTCGATAGACCAAAGTAGTTTCGTTGTCAAGGTTGTTTCGATTTATACAGGGTAGTTTCGATATCAAAGTAGTTTCGATATATACAGTGTAGTTTCTGCAAGTCAAGGTAGTTTCTATATATACAAGGTAGTTTCTGCAAGTCAAGGTAGTTTCTATATATACAAGGTAGTTTCTGCATATATACAAGGTAGTTTCGATATCAAAGTAGTTTCGATATTTACAGAGTAGTTTCGATAGGGTAAACTAGTTTCGATATTTACAGAGTAGTTTCGATAGGGCAAACTAGTTTCGATATTTACAGAGTAGTTTCGATAGGGCAAACTAGTTTCGATATTTACAGAGTAACAGAAATAAGACTAACCTATATACACAAGATATTTACACTTTTTCTTCTTGAAAAAGATCCAACATGAGATCAGATCTGGTCAGTCTCTTGAAACACTTCCTTTTGCAATTAACTACTGTGAGTCCCTGAAGATAGCTGATATTTGTGCAAAGTAAACTCGAACATTTGTTTGTATTTTGATTTCATGTGATTAAAAGGTACCATTAAGCACTATACAAGGTGTACCCCACATATTAAAATAAAATGATTTTGAAAACCTATCAATCCTCAAGAAGTACCCATCTTCATCCTATCATCTCTTTCTGATTAACCAAGGTACCGTCTTAGTAATGTCAAAGTACCACCAAGATAAAATAAGAAATCCAAGTGGATTAGAGAATTTAAAATAAAAAATATCCAAGTAGATATTAAAAGGTACGATCATTCTAGATCTTTGCGTAAGCAAAACAGAAGAAGTCGTAAAATTATCCAAGCGGATAGAAAAAGATTGAACACCCGAGATCTTTGCGTAAGCAAAACAGACGGGGTCAAATCATCCAAGTGGATGGGAAAAAGATGAACACCCGAGATCTTTGCGTAAGCAAAACATACGGGGTCATCGGCGGTAAATGTCGTTACTTTGACGGTCACTTGGCGTATGAATAGGAATCCAATACGTAAGACTGTATCTGATTGAATCGGTTTTCTTGAATATAAAAATGGGTTAGATGTTTCAATAATGGGTTCAAACACACAAGTATGAGATATATTTTAGTTTTTTTCACACTACTTACAAGTTTTAACCATATGCCGGGCCTATCAGCTATACCTCAGTAAACACCATCGCTTTTGGTCCATTCCATGTCCAAGAGATGAGATCAGACACTATCATTTCTCAAAGGTCAGATTCAATTCTTCCTGCAACTCAAAACCACTTGTAAGATTATATTTACAGCAATTCTTTTCAATATTATATTTCTCCCCCAAAAGATTTGCATTAAAACTGTACGGTAAAATAAAATCTTTTTGGAATTTTCATTGACAAGCAAACAAAATAAAAATAAATAAAAGAATATTCACACAATTTACTGAAAGTTTATCATTCCAAGCATCTCCACCAGTTGGGCAAACCTGGTAGAGTCAAAAGCCTTTGTGAAGATGTCTGCGGTTTGCTTATGGGTTTTGACTTCAACAATTTGAACATGCTTCTTTTCTACACAATCACGGATAAAATGATGTTTAATTTCAATGTGTTTGGTTTTGGAATGCTGAACGGGATTTTTGGTGATATGGGGAACAGCGGTGTTGTCACATAGAATGGGTGTCTCATGGAATGTGATCCCATAGTCAAGCATCTGATGGTGTATCCATCTGACTTGGGAACAACAGAGGGCGGCGGCAATGTATTCGGCTTCGGCGGTGGATTGGGAAACGGTGGACTGTTTCTTACATTGCCATGAGACAAGGCGGTTGCCAAGGAATTGACAACCTCCAGAAGTGGATTTGCGGTCTAAGTTGCAACCCCCGTAGTCTGAATCTGAGTAAGCCACAAGATCAAACAAGTCAGTTTTAGGATACCACAGACCCAATTTTGGTTTATACTTTAAATATCTTAAAATACGTTTAACAGCAGAGAAATGAGAGAGTTTAGGATTAGCCTGAAAACGTGCACATAAGCATACTGCAAACATGATGTCGGGTCTGCTGGCCGTGAGATACATGAGGGATCCTATCATAGAGCGATAGAGATGCTGATCAACGCTTTCACCATCCACATCAGGAGTCAAACAATGTCGAACTTCCACAGGAGTTTTCACTGGGTGGGAATCAGCCATTTTGAACTTGGTCAAGATTTCTTTCACGTATTTTTCTTGATGGATAAGGATTCCTGATTCGGACTGATCAACTTGTAGTCCCAAAAAGAACTTCATTTCTCCCATGGAGCTCATTTCAAACTTGGATCTCATCACTTCTTCAAATTCTTTGCAAAGACGGGAATTTGTAGACCCGAAAATGATATCATCCACATAAATTTGCACCATGATTGTATCCTTTTCCTCCTTCCGTTTGAACAAAGTTTGGTCAATTGCTCCTCGTGTGAAACCATTCTCAAGCAGATGCTTTGATAAAGTTTCATACCACGCACGAGGTGCTTGGTGAAGACCGTACAATGCCTTGTCTAACTTGTAAACACGGTCTGGAAAATTAGGATCAATGAAGCCCGGCGGCTGCTTGACATATACTTCTTCTTGAACTTTGCCATACAGAAATGCGCTTTTGACATCCATTTGATGGACGGTGAAGTCCATGTAGGCTGCATAGGCGAGAAACATTCTGATGGCTTCCAAACGAGCCACTGGTGCAAAGACTTCCTCATAATCAATCCCTTCTTCTTGATAAAAACCTTGAACCACCAGACGGGCTTTATTTCTAATCACAATACCGCCTTCATCCTTTTTGTTGCGAAAGACCCAACGAGTACCGATTGGAACTTTGTTCTTGGGTAGATCCACCAAATTCCACACATGTAACTTTGAGAATTGCTGGAGCTCTTCCTGCATTGCTTCCACCCAGCTGTTTTCTAGAAGTGCTGCTTTAATGTTCTTTGGTTCAATTTGAGAGATGAAGCAGGAAAACATGCTGTTTTCAAATGCTTCACAAGCACTTCGGGTACTAACACCCATATTGAGAGGTCCAATGATGTTATTGGTGGGATGAATCTTGTGAATTCGCAGTTGAGGGATTTCATCTTCCTCCACGACTTCTTCCAAATTGGTAAGATTTTCAGCAGGAGGATCGGCAATATCATTAATAGGATCTTCAGCAGGTGATTGTGGTGCAACATCTACTATTGGAATGGAGTTGTCTTCAACAGTTTCACATGTAGCACCAGAACCGGAAGACTCCATATCAGATTCAGCATTTGCAACCACAGGAATTTCAACCTGAGCAGATGAGGAAGAACTTTGATCATTTAAGTTCCCTAAATTGTTCACAGAAAAATAAGGATTAGCATGAGTTGAGTCAATTGAGAAATCAGGAAGATTAAATGATTTAAAAACTGAATCGACGTCAAATAGCCAATTGGGACCGTCTCCTGCGTCAGTGTGATTATTTTCATGCCAATTGATATCAATGGACTCCAGCACTATTCTTTTCTGTTTATGATAGACACGAAAAGCACGTTGATTGGAGGAATAACCAACAAAATAACATTCATCAGCTTTGGCTTCAAACTTGTTGAGCTGATCTGAAGTGTTCAGCATCGTGCAGACACACCCAAATTTTCTGAAGAAATCAATAACTGGCTTGCGCTTGAACATGATCTCATAAGGGGTCTTGTTGTAACTTTTAGAGATAAGAACCCGATTTTGCACAAAACAAGCAGTGTTGACCGCTTCAGCCCAGAAAGTCACGGGAAGCTTGGAGTCAACAATCATAGTTCGTGCAGCTTCAATTAAAGTGCGGTTTCTCCTTTCAGCTACACCATTTTGTTGAGGAGTACGAGGTGCACTAAATTGACGAGAAATTCCTTTGCTTTCACAGAAGGAATCAAGAGTTGCATTCTTAAATTCTGTTCCATGATCACTGCGGATAGTCTTCACACTTAAACTGAAGAGGTTTTCAATTTGAAGCAGATAGGTCTTTAAAATCTCTGGCGTCTCATCCTTCTTAGCTAAGAAAAACACCCAAGTGAATCGAGAAAAATCATCTGTTACCACCAGACAGTATGACTTTCGTCCAAGACTCATGACACTCACTGGACCAAAGAGATCCATGTGAAGCAATTGGAGAGGAGAGTCAATGGAATTGGTGGTTTTAGGCTTATGTGAAGATTTGTGCTGTTTTCCCTTGGAACATGAAATACAGTGTTCCATAGGAGTGAAATCTTTGAGAGGTAATCCAGTGACTAGGTTGCCTCGAACCAGTCGGTTCATTGTTTTGAAGTTGACATGTCCCAACCTCTTATGCCACAGGAAAGATTCATCTTCGGAAGCCTTTGAGAGAAAACACGATTCAATTCCCGATGGGTTGTTCATATCCAAGCTATATGTGTTGTATCTTCTGGGAGCACGCATGAGAATTAGTTCTTCTGGGATCACCACTCCAGGCTTCAAGATAAGACATTCTTTTGAATTGAAAAGAGCACAAAAGTCCTTGTCACAAATCTGAGAAACACTCATCAGATTGTATTTTAATTGAGGAACGAAATTGACATGCTCCAGACTGTTCACTCCATTTGATACTGTTCCTTGGCCTTCAATCTTTCCTCCTCTTGGGTTTCCAGCAAAAGCAACATACTCTCCATCAATTTGATGATAGTCTTGAAGCAAGTTAAAGTGCCCAGTCATATGCCTTGAACATCCACTATCTACATGCCAGATGTTATCGCCGGTTCTTCTTGATTGACCCTATACACAATGAACCATTTATACGTTTTGACCAAGAATGTTTCAATCAAGAGATTTTAGTGTCAGGATATGACATCTCATTGGAATCAGAAGTACAACCATCCTTTGATGAAGCACGGTCATTAAATAGAACATTATTTTTAATTTTCCAAGTTCGTTTTAAATAATTTTTAGCATTTTTAATTCTTTTACGCCTAGATTTCCTTCTGTGAGAAGAATTAGGCAATACATATGAATTTAATGAACATTGGGAAGGTGATTCTTCATTAAAATTTGCGGTTGTCAATTTACAACTCTTTGAAACATGATTTGAGGCACCACAACTAAAACAAACGTTTTTACAAGATATCTTAGCCTGATAATAATCATCACAAGATGAAGATGATTGTGATGTTGAGGAATCTGAACATGAGACGGTTCTCTCATCAATAACTTTGTCTTGAAGACGATGTGCTTCCTTTAATCTGAAAAATTCCATGTTGCTCATGGTTTCACGTTGACATCATTCACAATAATTCCTGCACTTTTAAATTTTGTAACACATGGCATAACATTCAAGGATTTAGGAACAAAAGGCAAAACATTTTTAAATTTAGAAACATCACATCCCAAACCCATATGCTCAGCAGGCATAGAGTCAAAATACAAATTTTCAACGTGTTCACAAATATTTGAGTTTGACACAGACAGATTATTACATTCATCCGACTCAAGTTCTTTTAAAATAGTTCTATCCAAGGAATTCTCATCACAATCATCTTCTGATTTTAAACTATTTGATTCTGCACAAGAAGCAAAACTGTCAGAATCAGAAGATGTAATATAATCATTAGGAGATAAGGTGCAAACAAAAGGTGTGGAAACGTGTGGAGTAGGCATATCAGCAAATCTACCAGATTTAGAGTAAGGAGGAGGATGAGAGTTATATCCAAGACCCTCTGTGCCTTTTCTATTAAATTGTTTATCAATTATTCCAAACAGAATTTTCTGATCCATATCCATGTGGTCAACTTGTAATTTAGCCTTTTCTGCTTTTTGAACTCTTTCACTTAAAATCGTATTATTAATGGTTTGAGTATTTAGTTGCACAATTAAAGAACGATTTTCACCAGAAATATCACGAATTTTCTTTAAGTATAGTTTCTCATTTTTGGCAACAGAGTCATACATCACCTTAATGTGATCTCGTTCATCAATCAAGGCTTGATTGATGAATCTGTATTTTTGGATTTCATTTAGGCAAGATCTAGAATTACAGAGTTTAGAAATAACCTCAGCAGGTACAGCAGTGAGATCCTCAGTAGCTTCAATCATAACACACTTGCCCTTATCCTCTATGTCAGCCATCAATGCTTTATCAACAGCCTCCTCAGCCTGTTCTCCCCAGTGATAGTGTCCATCAGCCTGACACACAAGAGCTGTGGAACTTGAAGTTGTGTTTGTCTTTGGAGGATTGGCAGCTTGTTTACCAGAGGAGATCTTCTTATCTTGCTGATCTTTGGAGGACGGCTCCTTGCAGTTTCTGGCAAAGTGACCCAGCTGATCACAATTGTAGCATCTCACCTTTTTGATGTCAAACCCAAGCGTCTTTCCTTGCTTGAACCTTTCTATACCAGTCCTTTTGATGAATCTCTTGGCTCTTAGGGTTAACATGGCCATGCACCAATCAATATCCATTTTCTCCAAATCATCAGGATTGATCTGCTCCAAGTCATCAGGTTGAAAGCTAACCGGTGTTAGATTTCCAGAAATCAGTGCATCATAGCATGACATGAAAGCAGTCATGATTGGGACATAATCATCAGGGATCATGGTGACAGTCTTTTGAGAAGCAGAGGAGCTGGTAGAGTTGATTGCAGCAGCTGAAGGAGGAACATCAGTCTGAAAGTATGGGCTACCGGATGAGCTTGATCCAGCAATGAGAGCTGTGTTTCCAGACTGATTAGATGAGGTGACTGCTCCCTTCTTAATCTCAATCTCATAAGATTCAAGAATGCTATAGACTTCCTGTTGAGACAGAGCACTCAGATTCTCAGTCTTTTTGATCATGATTCGATACATATTCCATTCCTCAGGAAGAGAATCTAGGAGTTTCTTGTTTAGATCAAGAGTAGGATACTCAACTCCCATTACCTTCAACCTTGATACAATGCTTGAGAAACGGTTGATCAAATCAGATATTGATTCTCCCCTTACACTGCTGAACATTGCATATTGTTTCTTGATCAGATCTCTTTTGCTTTCCCTAACATCCTCACTTCCCTCATATCTTGTGCACAGTGCAGCCCATAAGTCTTTGGCAGTAGTGTACTCAGCAAAGATGTTGAAAATATCCATAGGAAGAGCCATGGCAATAGTCCCGTATGCCTTGTTGTCTCGGGCAATCAAGGCAAGATCTTTCTCATCATACTCAGACACTAACTTAGGACGTTGAACATCAGCAGTGGTAGTTACGGGCTTGTGGGGACCATCGGTGATAGAACTCAATAGTGTATAATCGTGAAATTGAAAGAAAAGCTTCATTTTTTTTGTCCAGTCATCAAAATCTCTTGTAGACACAAGAGCAGGTGGTCTATTTCCCCCAGAATGTTCTGTTGAACTTGAAGTGGCCATAATGTTTTTTTTTTTTTGAATCGAAACTAAAACAGTAACTAGTTTCGATAGGTCAACTTTTATCGAAACAACTAGTTTCGATAGGATTAGATTCGATAGACCAACTATTATCGAAACAACTAGTTTCGATAGGACTAGTTTCGATAGAACTTTTATCGAAACAACTAGTTTCGATACTGAAAATTTCACAGACTAGTTTCGATAACCACAGTTTCTATAAGAGACAAAATCTAGTTTCGACAGTACCTTCTCCCGACAAAACGTACACAAGAAGTTTCGATGATCAACAGATATCAGAAATTGTTCCCCGTAGTTTCGATGCCTTCTTCTCCAAAGCAGAAATACTCCATTGATGAAAAACTCCAGAAATCAAAGGTGCAGAAATAACAAACCAATCCAACGAAAACCTTCGTCTAACTGTCCTGATCACGAATCCAACCTCCGATTCCGAAAATACGAGCAAAAATCCTTGAAAAAATGATGAAACAGTACCTCGAGAATAAATGTGTATATGTAGGTGAAACTGATAAACGAAACAGTGTATATGTAATTGTAGGTCCAGATTTAAACGAAAATCACTGATATGATCGATTTAACACATACACAGGCGGAAACTGTGTATATGTAGGTGAAACTGATAAACGAAACAGTGATGGTGAAGATAACCAGCTAACCACACTATGAATCAACAATCAAAGGGTATGAAAAATGTAAGAACACAGTGAATAAACAACTGCAGATTGTATTGATTCAAGCAAAATGTGAAAGAGAAAGTTCAGGGTAACAGCCGCTACTCACACCCTAAACAATCTCAAACTAGGCTATTTATAGTAGTGACAGGTATCGAAACTATGGTCAATCGAAACTACTAGTTTCGATTGACCATTTACAAATGATACATAAACCTGTCGAAACTACCATCTATCGAAACTACTAGTTTCGATTGAACAGACTCAATCGAAACTAAGTAGTTTCGATGGCCCAGACTTAACTAATTTAGAAAACTGAAATTACAATAATGAAATGACAGAAAGTAAACTAGTCTAAAAGTGTTTAAACATTACAATAAATGACAACAGCTTATACAAAAATATATAACTCTACAGGTTGTCACATCATCCCCTTGTTGAAAGAAATTTCGTCTCGAAATTTAACTAGTTCCTTCTGTGTTTGCCGTTGACTGTTTGAAAAGTTGAGGATACTTGCGCATCATTTGATCCTCGCGCTCCCATGTGAACTCCGGTCCACACTTCGAGTTCCAGCGAACTCTGACAATAGGGATTTTACTATGTTTGAGCGTTTTGACCTCTCGGTCCATGATTTTAACCGGTTATTCAATGAAACGCAACTGTTCCTCGATTTCTAACTACTCGAGTGGAACCACGAGTGTCTCATCTGATAGGCATTTCTTCAAGTTTGAGACATGAAAGACATTGTGTACTCAATTGAGTTCATCCGATAGATTCAGTTGATATGCCACTGGACCAATTCTCTTCACTATCTCGAACAGCCCAACACGCGGGTTTAGCTTGCCTCGTTTTCTAAAACGGATTACACCTTTCCAAGGTGAAACTTTTAATAGCACTTTGTCACCCACTTGAAATTCTAACGGTTTTCGACGCTTATCGGCATAACTCTTCTGACGGTCACGGGTTGCCGCCATACGATTTCGGATTTGCACGATTTTCTCTGAAGTCTCATGCACAAGTTTAGGACCTGTAAGTTGGCTATCTCCCACTTCAGCCCAGCAAAAAGGTGATCGACATTTCCGTCCGTACAATGCTTCGAACGGTGCTGCCTTGATGCTAGTATGTTAGTTGTTATTGTAGGAGAACTCTACTAAAGGCAGATGAGTCTCCCAACTGTTACCGAAATCAATCACACAAGCACGTAACATGTCTTTCAAGGTTTGAATGGTACGCTCACTCTAGCTATCTGTTTGAGGATGGTACGCTGTGCTCATATCCAGGCGCGTGCCCAGAGCTTTTTGTAATGATTGCTAGAAATGTGAGTTGAATCTAGCGTCTCTATCAGAAATGATGGAAATTGGCACTTGATGAGTGGTTAATTAACACGTGCTAATTGTATATAATTTTTGTTTTTAATCATAATTATGGATGAATAAATTTACTCTGAGTGTATTCATAGGTTCAGGATATTTTGGAGAAGACGATTTAAAATGGTGTTTTTATCATGAGAATTAAAAGAATGAAAAAAAAAAAGATTGGTTAATAGTTTTGGAAGTGAACGAGAATCAAAATCAAATAAACCAATGGACTTATTGAAGTTTAGGATCTTTTACCTAATTTTATTTTTATTTTTATTTGTTGCAGCAAATTATGTGGAACAAATTGGAGTTAGGGAAATTTAAATGGGTCATGAAGGAGCTTACGTGGACTTCATTTGCAATAAATATATGTAATGGACTTCAAATATATAAATAAATATGGAAGCTTTTTATGGGCTTTTTGTTGAGCCTTCCCTTCACGTGAATTGGGATGGAACAAGCCCATGAAGAAAGATTAAAGTGGATGGCAATTCACTAACAGAAGAGGGAATTCGTGGGGGGAGCCCTTGGGGCGGCTGTTAACATCACGCAAGAAAGGAGAAGACGGCGGTACGATTTCTACACGTGGATCAAGGGCAGTATTCAAAGTAAAGAACCAAGAGACTTTTGATATTTTTTATTTGTTCAGGAAGACTCGTACTCAGTTGTTATAGAGACAATCAGGAAAGTTTTTCTAACTCATTTTGAATGAAAAATCATATAGTGACCGTATTTGATTTTCTATTTATTATGATGCTTTGCTAAATAACTTGTGCCTTTCTCCGGGCGGATGGTTCATATAGGTTTTTACGTTTGATTCAGTTTGTTCATGTTTTTAGATCTATTTAGTTTCTTACAATAACCGAGTAGATTGATATATTGGTTGATTTAAACAATTTATCCGTGTGCATTGAGTTTCCTCGTTTACACTCTTCTTCGGTTGATGATAAACCCTAGTAGCAGGGTTGGGTGACTAAATGGGCTAAACTTGGTACTTATAAATTGGGTAGTTGACTTATACTGGTTTGTGACGAAACTAGGTTGTATAGGTTTGCTGATAACAACCTGTCTTCAATTACTGATTTAACCGATTTTCCAACACTATGTCTATGTGGTGTCTAATTGAACAAATGAGTTTTGCATGAACCTATAACCTGAAGTTTGGAGGAGGTTACATTCCTTATTTAATTTGAAGTTTAATTAAAAGAATTGGTAAACTAAATCAATTTATTCTTTCCACCAATTCCTCGTGGAGACGACTCGACTTTACACTTACTATTTAATTCTTAATTTTTGACCGACCAAACGACATCGATCAGCACTCTGTGCCGAGAGACTACTTCTTTCAGATAAATACGTGTTAGCTTCTCCATCTTATCAGTTTCGTTGATTGCAAGGAAATGAGCGGATTTATACGATCACCCAGATGGTGTCGCATCCGCTAGGGTTCGGGGTAGTTTAGTGATGAAGTCCATGGAAATCTGCTCCCATTTCCACATCGGGATTTACGGTTGCTGGAGCAAACCAGACGGCTTTTGGTATTCAACCTTGACCTTGGAACAAGTCAGGCACTTGCTCACGTAGGTGGCGATATCATCTTTCATGTTCGGCCACCAATACAGAACCTTCAGGTCATGATACATCTTGTCGGAACCAGGATGAATAGAACATCGAGACTCGTGAGCTTCATCCATTACAAGTTCCCTTAAGTTCCCGTACACTAGGACCCATATTCGCTCTACGATATAGCGAATACCGTCCGATTTAATCTCAAGTTGCTTTTCCATGCCACGCGTGGACTCTAGCGGTAGGTTCTCTTCTTTCAGGGCTTCGAGTTGAGCATTACGAATCTGATCGGGTAATCTGGGGTGAATTGTGAGTTGTAACGCTCGAACTCGTGTAGGTTTGGTTTCTTTTCGGCTTAGGGCATCGGCTACTACGTTAGCTTTGCCCGGATGATACTTGATAGCACAATCATAGTCATTCAAGAGTTTGATCCAGCGACGCTGTCGCATGTTCAACTCTTTCTGCTCGAAGATATGCTGAAGACTCTTGTGATCGGTGTAAATGGTGCATTTGGTACCGTACAAGTAATGTCTCCAGATTTTCAGTGCGAACACCACGGCTCCCAACTCCAAGTCGTGAGTCGTGTAGTTCTTCTCATGGATTTTCAGCTGACGGGAAGCATATGCAATAACTTTCTCACGTTGCATTAACACACAACCGAGACCCTGAATGGAAGCATCGCAGTACACTATGAAGTCATTCGTTCCCTCTGGAAGAGATAGGATGGGTGCGCTATAGAGTTTCTGCTTCAGCAGCTGGAATGCTGATTCCTGGGTGTCACCCCAGTTATACACAATACCTTTGTGGGTTAGGCCTATGAGAGGTTGAGCGATTTTTGAGAATCCCTCGATGAATCAATGGTAGTAGCCAGCCAAGCCTAGAAATTGTCGCACCTCCGTTGGAGTCGTTGGTGCCGCCCAATTCTTGATGGCTTCTACTTTAGCTGTGTCGACATGTATTCCTTTCTCGTTGACTACATGTCCTAAGAATTGAACTTCGCGAATCCAAAATCGCATTTGGAAAACTTGGCATATAACTGCTCTTGCTTTAGCAGTTCAAGAATTAAACGCAGAAGTTCCTCGTGTTCTTCCTTACTCCTGGAATAGATGAGAATGTCGTCAATGAAAAAAATGACGAACTGATCGAGGTAGGGTTTACATACTCGGTTCATGAGATCCATGAATACCGCGGGTGCGTTGGCTAATCCGAATGGCATGATCAAAAACTCGTAATGGCAGTACCGGGTTCTGAATGCAATTTTAGAGATTTCTTCATCTCGAACTCTCAGCTGATGATAACCTGATCTAAGATCGATTTTTGAATAGAAGCTCGACCCTTGAAGTTGGTCGAATAGATCATCGATACGAGGAAGTGGATAACGGTTCTTGACAGTTACTTTGTTCAGCTCACAGTAATCGATACACATACGGAAAGTCCCATCTTTCTTCTTGACGAATAGGACCGGGGCTCCCCGTGGCGATGAGCTAGGTCGGATAAAACTCTTATCCAACAACTCTTGCAGATGTGTGGATAACTCTTGCAACTCACTTGGTGCAAGTCTATATGGTGCTCGAGCAATAGATGCTGCTCCGGGTGTTAGGTCAATCTGAAATTCGACCTGATGGTGAGGTGGAAGACTAGGAAAGTCTTCAGGGAATACTTCGGGAAAGTCACGAACAATAGGGATTTCAGCAATCTTCTTCTCTTCGGGAGGCTGTTCAGTGACAAGAGATAGAATAGCGGCATGACCTTTACGCAAACACTTCTGTGCCTTCATGAATGATATGATGCCTTCGATCGCACCACTCTTTTCGTCTTGGACATAAAGGATTTCTCCACTAGAGAGAGGAATACGAACGACTCTATCACGGCAGATGATCTCGGATTGGTTTTTAGATAACCAGTCCATACCGACAATTATGCCAAAACTGCCAAGTGTAACCGGCATGAGATCGATATCGAGTTGATAACCAGATGGTCCTTGTTTACATCCCTTAAGGATGTGAGTTGCCTCGATTATCTTACCATCAGCTATCTCGATGGTGTACTTGGATTCTAATAGGGTTGGGGTTGCTTCTAACTGTTTACTAAAGCTTCTAGATATAAAGCTCCTATCAGCACCGGTATCGAAAAGAACAGAAGCAAAACAAACGTTTAGAGGAAACTTACCGATAACCACGTTCTGATCATTTCTTGCTTCCCCTGAACCAATCACGAAGGCTCGACCCTTCATACCATTCCCATTGTTACTGCCATTACTGCCCTGGTTGCTGTTACTGTTGCCATTTCCATTACCATTCCCATTCTTCTTCAACTGAGGACAGTTTCTCTTGAAATGCCCTTCCTTTCCGCACTCAAAGTAGCCTTTGGGTGCTTCACCAGGTGGTGTCTGTTTATTTTGAAGCTCTCATTTACAGTCTTTCGCCGAATGGCCCATCTTACCACACCGCTGGCAGCGGTACTTGTCACACGGTCCGTTATGGTGAAAATTGCACTTGTTGCATTTTGGGTACTTTCCAGCATACGTACCCTGGTTTTGATGGGATGAGGAAGACTGAGTAGAGTTCTTAGCAGGTTCATACTGACGCTGCTGCTGCGGGGGTGGGTTAGACTGAAATGCTTTAGAGTGAGTGCTGTCAAACTTTCGCTTGTTGTCAGCAGTCTTTGAAACCGCACCTCTTGGGGGTAGGGTGCCCTGAGCTACCGCCAGATCAGTCAACTTGTGAGCCAACCTGATTGTCTGCCGGATAGTGGTAGGGTTGGAAGATGTCACCATACTCTGAATCTGAGGGACTAGACCCTCGATGTACTTTTCAATCCTCTTGTAGGCTGGTGTCACCATTTGAGGACATAGGATTTCCAATTTGTGCGAATGAGTGGTGTAAGCTTCAATTTCTGAACCTTCCATCTTTAGGTTCCAGAATTCACCCTCCAGTTTCTGCACCTCGTCACAGGGGCAGTACTCTTCTCGCAGCATAGTCTTGAACTCTTCCCATGGCAATGCATTTGCCATATCTAGAGTCAACATCTGCACCTGGGAGTTCCGCCACGTAAGGGCCAGACCCTCAAGTGTACCAGATGCATATTTAACTCGGTTGATCTGTGGACAGTTGCACATCGCAAAAACCGATTCAGCTTTTTCCATCCAGCGAAGCAAACCGACTGCTCCTTCAGCTCCACTAAACGTGTGGGGCTTGCAGTCCATAAAGGTCTTGAAAGTACAGGTTTGCGGGTTATTGTGTTGACCTGGATTGAAGACCAAGATACGTTTAAGGATATAAGGTTCGGAAACAATTTCAGAGTAGGCATTAATCTGCTAGGGTCGATAGATTTACCTCCAGCATTTTGTGCGACTTGATTGGCTGCCACAGCTTCAACCACTCGGTCATTGATGAGTGCAGTGAGTTCAGCTGCAGTCATGTTATTGTTACCACGACCGCCATTACGTCCACCGCGTCCACGTCCACGACTAGACATGAAATCTACAAACATCTGTTGGATGGGAACAACCCTGCCCATCATACAAGTACATTCACAAATACAATAATGAGAAAAATATACCGCATATTATCATCATACAAGTACACGTAAATAAAAGTAAACATAAACCACAACATCTAATATTTCAATAATAATCCTCGATTAAATAAATTGTAAGGGCTACAAAGTAAATTCAATCAAAACATTAAATCTACAAACATCTGTTGGATGGGAACAACCCTGCCCATCTAGGTTTATAAAGAAAAGAAATAGAGAAAGACTATCATATGCCACTACCAGCTGAAGAAACAACTGATCTGTCGTCATCGTCCTCAGCTGGTTCTTCCTCGGGCTCAACATCCTATGCGTCTCCTGCTTCATTGGCAGCCTCGAGCTGCGCTTCCAGCTCCTCAATCCTAGTCTCAGCTGCCCCAAGGCTAAACTCTAGCTCAATCACGCGGTTCTCTAAGTCCTTGAATGCTACCACCAGATTGTCATGCACCGCATCAGTCTCGCCTAGACTCGCTGTCAGTTTTTTTAGCTTATGATAAGCTTGGTTTCCTCAGTGCAACAATCCAGTAATCTCGCCAGCAGCGTCGCGCATGTTCCCAATCTCCCGGTCCATCCTTGCCACTAAGGCAGCAAAAGCCTGCTCTAACGGGTACTACAGGGGTGGTAGGGTTTGCAAAGAAGAGGTAGTGTCAGCAAAGTACGGGGGTGGGACCTGCTCCTGGCGAACCCAGCTCCAAATCATGTCAAGATACCAGTGCCAGTCCTACGTGTTATCGCTGACACGCACAGTAAAGGGCTCGCCGTACACCAGAGTGTTAGCAATAGGGTTCAGTCAGCGTCTCTTAGGTTCAGGTGAAGGTACAGTAGGAATAGCAGGTTCCTGGCTAGCTGGGGATGTAGGTGATGTAAACATTTCCTGTAACAAGTCAATATCCTATTGGCAAGTGCTTCCGCCACGTGTTGGGCGATGAGGGCTTGTATCTGGGCTGCAGTCATGGATGTTCCACTTCCTCCTGAGTTGCGGTTAGTTCTCTTGGGCGGCATGATTCTTTATAGTCACAATGAATACAAAGGTTAGATATTGCGTAATATATAACAACCAACACATGTGTACAAGATAACATACAACAATCAATCAACCATGCAATATAATCAAAAGACAAACACTTGATAAATAAGTTGTATGAATTACAAAGTATTTTCACGAGCAAACACTCCTCCAAAACAAGTAAAATCTCAAAATATTGCGTGAGCACAGCTCGCTCACGATAGGCTAATCAAACTAAAGGTGGAAAAGTACCACTCTGTAAGGCGGCCGAGAGCAATAAGGCACAGAGAATCATAAAAAACCCTAGCGGGTTCCAACTCACAGCGTTATCAAAGACTTTCACAGAGAATCATTAGAACCCTAGCGGGTTCCTGTCTCTTCTAAACATTCTACACGTACGGTTTAGTAGGGGTGTTATCCCACTTTCGCTTGTTATCAAAGACTTTCACAACATTTTCTTTCTTGGAAAACAGTCCCTGACGTACTGCCTGATCAGTGAGGTTATGAGCCAGTCTCACAACGTTGTGAAGAGCTGCGGGTTCAGTAGAGGTGACCATACTCTGTATCTGAGGCGCCAAACCCCAAATATATCGCTCAATGCGCTTAAATTCGGGCGTAACCATATGCGGAAATAATTGCGCCAGATCATGAAATCTTGCGGTGTAACCCGCAATGTCAGCACCTTCCATCTTTAAATTCCAGAAGTCCTGTTCTAGCTTCTGTAGTTCATTTCGGGGGCAGTATTCTTCCTTAAGCATGTCCTTAAATTCTTCTCAGGGAATGGCGTTGGCGTTGTCCAACCCCAGAGTTTGGACATAAGAGTTCCACCAAGAGAGGGCCTGACCCTCAAAAGTTCCAGCTCCGTACATGACTTGATTTTCCGGAGTGCATTGACTCATGCTGAAAACTGACTCGATCTTCTCGATCCATCTTAGCAGTCCCACTGCTCCTTCCGCCCCAGTGAAAGTGTTAGGCTTGCAATCCATGAAAGATTTGTAAGTACAGACCTTGTGTCCATTCCCAGTCCCTGTATTGATAAGGTTGATCGCATTTAAGTTCGGTTATCAGTGATAGGAAATCTTATAGCATGTAAGTATGTGTGCTGCCGCTAGGCACTGTTATGTACCTCCGCTCTCTCCATTTCCTCCCGATCCTCCACTGGATCGACAGGTTTCTTGGTTGGCGAGTGCTTCCGCCACGTGTTGGGCGATTAGGGCTTATATCTGGGCTGCAGTCATGGATGTTCCACTTCCTCTTGAGTTGCGGTTAGTTCTCTTGGGCGGCATGATTCTTTATAGTCACAATGAATATAAAGGTTAGATATTGCGTAATATATAATAACCAACACATGTGCACAAGATAACATACAACAATCAATCAACCATGCAATATAATCAAAAGACAAACACTTCATAAATAAGTTGTACGAATTACAAAGTATTTTCAGGAGCAAACACTCCTCCAAAACAAGTAAAATCTCAAAATATTGCGTGAGCACAGCCCGCTCACGATAGGCTAATCAAACTGAAGGGGGAAAAGTACCACTCTGTAAGGCGGCCGAGAGCAATAGGGCACAGAGAATCATTAGAACCCTATCGGGTTCCAACTCCTCCCTGACCGTATTTTCCCTGAGCTACGCTGCTAGGGCTGTCGAATCCGCAAGTGATGCTCGATGCTCCGCAACAGCTGCTCTCTGATGTGCCATCCCTAGCTGTCTCTCGGTATTCTCCAAGCGCCTAGATAGGGCAGTGATCCTAGATGTCTCTCTTTGCCGATCCTCCATGAGTCCCGCTACCCACCCCTGCAGAGTCTCTAGTGAGGTCTCAGTAGCTGCGGCCCTCTGGTCTGCCTCTCTGGCCTTGTCCTCTGCAGCCTCGACTCGGTCACGCATAGTCATAAGTGCCTGGTCGGTCAAGTCGAGCTCGTCCTTAAGGGACGAAATGTCAGCATCTTGTAACTTGCTACGCGTCGCAAGTATCGGTAGTACCTCCCTCGTAGGCCGGAGCCAGTAGGCTGGTGGGTAGGATGGTCCAGATGACCCTCCTGTAGATGAAGTGTCTGATGGTGCAATCCGGGCCCTTTTGGCCGATGGTCCAGCAATGTCAGATGATTGGACTGGTCGCTTTCCCGTGCGAATGTTCCTCTTCCTAGCGGAAAGCTTGCTCTAAGCTCCCCTGGGTGCAAGTAACGGTGATTGTGG
Organism: Smallanthus sonchifolius; assembly: GCA_023525975.1. Lineage (NCBI taxonomy): Eukaryota > Viridiplantae > Streptophyta > Magnoliopsida > Asterales > Asteraceae > Smallanthus > Smallanthus sonchifolius. The sequence continues at coordinate 10,426,215 of CM042028.1, read as the reverse complement.
CGCCGGGTCCGCCTAGCAAGGTGGTGAAGGTAGGATAGAGCCGTCATCGGACGATGAGTACCCGTGCAATACGGAGTAGGGCACTGATTCGCCCGAATCGCTCCCCTCGCCGGCATCCCCATCGCCCTTGTGGGCTGGTACATCGTCTGCCTCCTCCTCGGGGTCCTCCTCAGGATCCTCTTCGGGGTCTGTCTCCTCCACTTCCTCCTCAGAGTCCAACTCGACAAACTCCTCAAGGTCCTCCATCGGCTCCTCGATACTAGAAGAGTGTGGTGACGACGGTGGAGTCAATGGCTCTGTGGGTGATGGTGGTGTGGCTGGATGGTACTCCTCCTCCGAGTCGGAGATCACGATAGGGTCCGATGATGTAGACATTCTGTAACAAGTCAATATCCAGTAATCCAATGTACACACGTATGGAATTCATGTATGATGTGATGTGAACTATGTGAGCCTACAGTTATAGTCTAAGCACACTAAATGCAACTTAGTTCTCTATAATCAGGGCTCTGATACCAATCTGTCACACCCTGAAATTCCACAGCGGTTTACCCACGGGTTGTGACTGTCAAGGATCATCGGTCCTTGTCATTTCGAACGACCTCTAAATGGTTTTCGAAAAGACATTCTGTTTGAACAACATACAAAAATAAATAAGTAATACAGAGTTTGAAAATGCGGAATGTAAAGTGCGGAAGCAAAAGTAAAGTAGCAAAATACAGAAGCATAACAAATTAGGTTCCCATAAACCTAGCTTCTAAATGAAAAATCTGCTGTGAGACTCTTTAAGTGCCCCTAGTCCATGTGTGAATGCTTAGAGACCTGAGATAAACATGCTTAAAAGTGTCAACACAGGGTTGGTGAGTTCACAGGTTTAAGTAACAGAAACAGTAAAGAAAACAGTGTAACAGTATGCATGTATACTAGTGATTCGATTGTTGATCAGACAATAAACATTAATTATATAAGCAACACCGAAACCAAAGCTCAACGAAGGAATGCAGAAACTAGCATTTTGCCTCTTACGTGCCCAGCATGCAATGGATTAGGTCAATTATGCACCCGTTTGACTCCCAGTCAGAGTTAGCGCGACTAACCCGGGTAGGGGTTGTTAAACCCAATAGTACTATTCATGAATCACCTCGCTTTGTGAAATAATTAACGGTTCGAATATGAGAGGACTTTATGTGCAGGATATGCACCCACTTATATAAATTAAAGCGAAATCAAAGTAACGTCATACGACTAATGTAAGAAAATTAGTTTAGCATGTATCTCCCCCAATTGGAAAAGTAAGTAAAATGGGGCCTTGAAAACTCACCTGGGAATGAGGTGAATGAAGTGTGAAAAGCAAGTACGAGAATCCTAGCAAAGCCTGGAAAACGAACCTAACCGAGGCCTAGGAATAGTAAGGCTATAAGGTCTATGAAAGTAAACATGGTTTATGTAACCACATTCATCCAAACGAGTCAACGTTGATAGGTCACATTGACGTTTTGAAAAGGTTTGACCAAAGTTGATCGAGGTTTGACCAAGTTTGACTAAGGTTGACCAAGTTTGACTAAGTTTGACCAATGTTGACTAATGTTGACCAATGTTGACCAATGTTGACTAACCTTGACCAATGTGACACGATGACCCGTTGGTGACACATGGTGAAGACATGTACAAGTAGCACATAGATAACATATGAGTAACACATAAGTAAGTTGTAAGAAATACCTAAGTAATACCTAGATATCATATAAGTAACACCATATGACATAACATACATGCTTCAAGTAATTGCATAAGTAAGTAGCATGTGACATTTGTACATCCTTATGGTATATTTCATACATGTCAACTAATCATCCACATAGGTTATGTCATTGTACTAATAATCTATTAACTTTATTTCAACTCCTTTGAACAAGTAACATAACATGTCATTTCTATACCATAGTTCTTAACATAACAAAGTTTCCCCTTTTGGGCAATTAGGGTTTTAGTGTACTTTAGGTGTCATAGCTCAACTAAACAAATTACACATGAAATTATACTAGTAAAATACTATAAACATGATTCTATACATACAATTTCTATTTCAAGAAAAGGTGAGGTTCCCAAACTAATAAAGTTTTCTTATTTAGCAAGGTCCTCCAAAACATGTCATAATACAACTCCAAATCACATATTCTTGCATAAGTCATCTATTCACATAGTAATAAATCCATTTAACCTACTTTAGACCTTTATAACATACACATACAAAATATGTTCAATTAAAGTTTTCTTTTTAGGAAAGTGGTCCAAACGACCTTTTACACATGTGTAACTTCAAATAAATCTTTTTAATACTTTAATAGATGTTATAGAACCATATTAGAATGTATTTATCCATTAGAACACCATAACTCAAAATATGACAAATTAAAGTTTCCTTATATAGTAAGACGACCATAACATAGTGTAACACAACATTTCAACCAAAAAAATTACATTTCTTACTTAATCTACTAACATATGTATCATTTAAACTTTCAAACACATCATATACTCATTTATGCAAAATCTCAACTAATAAAGTTTCTATAAATAGCAACGAACAATATTCAATCTAAACAAACATTTTAAACCACAAAAAGTGCAAATATGTGTCAACAACCTTTTATTATGAAAACTCCTTGTTAAAACCTGGATTTAAACACTTGTAACCAAGAAAATAGTTTGGATGGGTGGTATACCATACTTGGCCGAAAATAATGAAGAAAATGTGGATGGATGCTTACCAAATTCAAGTATGATGCTAGAATGAATGAGTTGTTGCTTTGAATCACCTTGTTTCACCTTGGATTAGCTCTTAGAACACTTGGATGGATGAAGAAAGTTTGAAAGATGGTGGCTAGGTGGTGAGGGGGTGGTGGCCGAGAATGATAGGGAGGGGAGAGAGTTTTCAATTTAGGTTTACGGTAAGTGAGGGTTAAGGGTGTTTAGGAGTGTTTTAATCAAATGGGTATTGGGCTTTTGCAGTCTTTTGGGGCTTTTTAAATAAAATGGGCTCCTAGTATAGAATAATAAAGGGAATAGCTGAATTTTTATAAGCCCAAGTGTAAGATCATTGTTTTTATAAAATCCCATTTAAAGTTGTTGGCATATATCGCGTATCCGCTTTAAAAACGTTAAAATAAAAGTTGCTCTAAAAATTCCAGAAAAATTCATATAAGCATGAAATATTAAATCACAGTATTACATATAATTTTTGCACACCAATTATATGTCTAAATATTATTTCTAAAATTCACCAACGTTCGTGTGACAGGACGCGTATGTGACCCGGTAATCCGCCCGATTACCGATGCATGTAATGAAATGAAATGAATGGACTTGTTGTATGAAATGTGTACTTAATTACTCTATAATTAAGTATGATGCAAGTGTAATCATGTGAATTCAAGTAATAGTCGGGTATGGATATTAACCTGAATTTGCCGGGTATCACATACTCCCCCTGTTAAAAGGAATTTCGTCCCGAAATTCAGTTCGCGTCACTGGTAGACGGTGTAGTTTTGAATAAGTGAGGGTATTTACTCTTGAATTGATCCTCGTGCTCCCAAGTGAACTCTGGCCCGCGTCTAGAATTCCAACGAACCTTAACTATAGGGATGCGGCTTTGTTTCAGCTGTTTGACCTCTCGGTCCATGATCTCGACTGGTTCCTCGACGAAGTGAAGCTGATCGTCTATTTCCTCCAATGGTATGACCAGTGTCTCATCTGATAAGCACTTCTTCAGATTCGACATGTGAAACACGTCATGAACGCCACTGAGGGTTTCCGGTAGGTTGAGTTTGTAGGCAACGGGACCAATCCTTTTCAGGATCTCGAAAGGTCCAATGTAACGAGGGTTCAGTTTCCCACGCTTGCCGAAACGTATTACTCCTTTCCATGGTGAGACTTTCAGTAGTACTTTGTCTCCCACTTGAAATTCTAATGGTTTGCGTCTCACGTCAGCGTAACTCTTTTGACGATCACGCGCGGCCTTGATACGTTCACGTATCTGTACGATATTTTCTGTAGTCTCGTGAATGATTTCTGGACCGGTGAGTTGGCTATCACCCACCTCAGTCCAGCAAATTGGTGATCTACACTTTCTTCCGTAAAGTGCTTCGAATGGTGCGGCTTTGATGCTAGTGTGGTAGCTGTTGTTGTAGGAAAATTCGACCAACTGTAGATGGGCATCCCAACCCTTCCCAAAGTCAACCACTCAAGTTCTAAGCATCTCCTCGAGAGTCTGAATGGTTCTTTCGCTCTGCCCGTCCATTTGAGGATGGTATGCAGTACTCATATCCAACCGAGTACCCAAGGCTTTCTGTAAGGATTGCCAGAATCGGGATGTGAATCGACTATCTCTATCTGAAATGATGGAGATTGGCACTCCATGTCTAGAGACTACTTCCTTCAAGTAAATCCGAGTCAGTTATTCCAATTTGTCAGTCTCTTTAATGGGAAGGAAGTGTGCAGATTTTGTTAACCGGTCGACAATTACCCAGATGGTGTCGCAACCATTGGATGCCCTGGGAAATTTTGTGATGAAATCCATTGATATTTGTTCCCACTTCCACTTTGGAATCTCTGGTTGTTGGAGTAACCCTGACGGTTTCCGATACTCCACCTTGACCTTAGCACAGGTCAAGCATTTACTAACGTAGGTAGCAATTTCGGCTTTCATGTTGGGCCACCAATAGTGCTCCTTGAGGTCATGGTACATCTTGTCGGCACCGGTTTAAATCGAGTATCTGGACTTGTGCGCTTCGTCCATCACTAGATCCCTTAGATTCCCAAAGCTCGGCACCCAAATCCGATCCATAAAGTAACGAATGTCATCGGATTTGACCTCAAATTGTTTGTCCATACCTCATAGGGACTCGTGGCACAGGTTCACCTCTTTGATTGCTTCGAGTTGAGAGTCACGGATTTGAATGGGTAAATTTGTGTGGATAGTCAACTGCAACGCTCGCACTCGTCGCAGTTTTGGTTGTTCTTTCCTGCTCAAGGCATCAGCAACGACGTTTGCCTTTCCAGGATGGTAACGGATGGCGCAGTCGTAGTTGTTTAGCAACTCGACCCATCGACGCTGCCTCATGTTAAGTTCTTTCTGATCAAAAATGTGCTGGAGACTCTTGTGATCTGTGAAAATGGTACACTTCGTGCCGTACAAGTAGTGTCTCCAGATTTTGAGTACGAATACTACTGCTCCCAACTCTAAGTCATGGCTAGTGTAGTTTTTCTCATGTACTTTCAGTTGTCAAGAATCATACGCAATGACTTTCTCCCTTTGCATCAACACACAACCGAGTCCTTGATGGGACGCATCACAGTACACCACGAAATCATCTGTTCCTTCCGGTAATGATAGGATCGGTTCTCTACAAAGTTTCTGTTTGAGCAATTGAAAAGCGGTTTCTGCCTTGTCGTTCCATTCGTTTTTCTTATCCTTGTGTGTCAGAGTAGTGAGGGGTTGGGCTATCTTAGAGAAATTTTCGATAAACCGTCGATAATAGCCCGCAAGACCTAAGAATTGTTGCACCTCAGTCGGAGTCTTGGTTGCCTCCCAATTCTTAATTGCCTCGTTCTTGGATGGGTCAACGTGTATGCCTTTCTCGTTGACCACGTGTCCAAGGAATTGCACTTCACGAATCCAGAAGTCGCACTTGAGAACTTGGCGTATAGTTTCTCCCCTTTAAGCAATCCCATGATTAACTTCAAATGCTCAGCATGCTCCTCTTTACTCCGTGAGTAGATTAGGATATCGTCTATGAACACAATCATGAATTTGTCCAAGTAGGGTTTGCACACTCGGTTCATGAGATCGATGAATACCGCTAGCGCATTGGTTAACCCAAATGGCATGACCATGAACTCGTAGTGGCCGTAACGAGTTCGAAAAGCGGTCTTTGGAATGTCATCTTCCTGAATTCTTAGCTGATGGTATCCCGACCGCAGATCGATCTTCGAGTAATAGCTCGACCCTTGTAATTGGTCGAACAGGTCATCGATCCTTGGTTGTGGATATCGGTTCTTGATCGTCACTTTGTTCAGTTCTCGGTAGTCGATGCACATACGGAACGATCCGTCCTTTTTCTTAAAAAATAAGACCGGTGCTCCCCAAGGTGAGAAGCTTGGTCTGATGAAGCCTTTGTCTAACAGTTCCTGTAATTGGTTAGACAACTCCTGCATTTCCAATGGCGCCAGTCGGTAAGGTGACCTTGCTATCGGAGCAGCTCCTGGTGTTAGATCGATCCGGAATTCGACTTGCCGTTGCGGTGGAAGTCTGGGCAGGTCTTCGGGAAATACTTCCGGATAGTCTCAGACGACCGGAATGTCCTCGATCCTTCTCTCTTCTGCTTTCTTTTCCGTTACATGCGCTAAGATCGCATGGTAACCCTTTCGCAAGTACTTCCGGGCCTTCATGCAGGTAATGATCCTCAGTGCTGCACTGCTCTTATCTCCTTGAATCGCTAGTGTTTCTCCGTTCGGAAGTGGAATGCGAACGATCTTCTCGTGACATACAATCTCGGCTCGGTTCTTGGATAACCATTCCATTCCGACGACTATATCGAAACTTCCCAGTGTTACCGGCAATAGGTCTATAGTGAATGGGTGGTCAGCTAATGTCAGGACACAACGGAATTACTTGTTCTGTCTCAATTAACTTACCATCCGTTAGTTCTACCGTGTACAGGTAATCTAGTGCAATCGGTGTAATACCAAGTAATGAACTAAACTCGGTGGAAACAAAGCTTTTATCGGCACCCGTATCAAATAGGATAGAAGCATAACAATTGTTTACAAGAAACGTACCATTAACAATGTTGGGGTCTTGTCTAGCTTCGCCTGCTCCAATCACAAACGCCCTACCCCGAGCATTTGCATTTCCAGGCCTCCGGTCCTTTGGGCAGTCCTTGCGGAAATGTTCGGGATCATCGCACCCGAAATATCCGCGGTTTCCCCCCGCCAGTTGGGGCTTGTTCAACTAGACGACAGTTCTGGGCCATGTGGCCAAAACGTTTGCACTTTTGATAACGGGAATCTTCACAAGTGCCATTATGATGGAATTGACACTTATTGCATTCCGGTAGGGTTCCGGTGTACCCGTCCCTTTCTTTCTTCTCAGGCTGATTAGCAGCAAACACCCTTGCTGGTTCCTGTCACTTCTGAACATTCTACACGTACGGTTTAGTAGGGGTGTTATCCCACTTTCGCTTGTTATCAAATACTTTCACAACATTTTCTTTCTTGGAAAACAGTCCCTGACGGACTGCCTAATCAGTGAGGTTATGAGCCAGTCTCACAGCATTGTGAAGAGCTGCATGTTCAGCAGAGGTGACCATACTCTGTATCTGAGGCGCAAAACCCCAAATATATCGCTCAATCCGCTTGAATTCGGGAGTAACCATATGCGGTAATAATCGCGCCAGATCATGAAATCTTGCGGTGTAACCCGCAATGTCAGCACCTTCCATCTTTAAATTCCAGAACTCCTATTCCAGCTTCTGTAGTTCATTTTGGGGGCAGTATTCTTCCTTAAGCATGTCCTTAAATTCTTCCCAAGGAATGGCCTTGGCGTTGTCCAACCCTAGAGTTTGGACATAAGAGTTCCACCAAGAGAGGGCCTGACCCTCAAAAGTTCCAGCTCCGTACATGACTCGATTTTTCGGAGTGCAATGACTCATGCTGAAAACTGACTCGATCTTCTCGATCCATCTTAGCAGTCCCACTGCTCCTTCCGCCCCAGTGAAAGTGTGAGGCTTGCAATCCATGAAAGATTTGTAAGTACAGACCTTGTGTCCATTCCCAGTCCCTATATTGACAAGGTAGATCGCATTTAAGTTCGGTTATCAGTGATAGGAAATCTTATAGCATGTAAGTATGTGTGCTGCCGCTAGGCACAGTTATGTACCTCCGCTCTCTCCATTTCCTCCCGATCCTCCACTGGATCGACATGTTTCTTGGTTGGCGAGTGCTTCCGCCACGTGTTGGGTGATGATGGCTTATATCTGGGCTGCAGTCATGGATGTTCCACTTCCTCTTGAGTTGCGGTTAGTTCTCTTGGGCGGCATGATTCTTTATAGTCACAATGAATATAAAGGTTAGATATTGCGTAATATATAACAACCAACACATGTGCACATGATAACATACAACAATCAATCAACCATGCAATATAATCAAAAGACAAACACGTCATAAATAAGTTGTACGAATTACAAAGTATTTTCAGGAGCAAACACTCCTCCAAAACAAGTAAAATCTCAAAATATAGCGTGAGCACAGCCCGCTCACGATAGGCTAATCAAACTGAAGGTGGAAAAGTACCACTCTGTAAGGCGGCCGAGAGCAATAGGGCATAGAGAATCATTAGAACCCTAGCGGGTTCCAACTCCTCCCTGACCGTATTTGCCCTGAGCTCCGCTGCTAGGGCTGTCGAATCCGCTAGTGATGCTCGATGCTCAGCAACAGCTGCTCTCTGATGTGCCATCCCTAGCTGTCTCTCGGTCTTCTCCAAGCGGCTAGATAGGGCAGTGATCCTAGATGTCTCTCTCTGCCGGTCCTCCATGAGTCCCGCTACCTGCCCCTGCAGGGTCTGTAGTGAGGTCTCAGTAGCTGGGGCCCTCTGGTCTGCCTCTCTGGCCTTGTCCTCTGCAGCCTCGACTTGGTCACGCATAGTCATAAGTGCCTGGTCGGTCAAGTCGAGCTCGTCCTTAAGGGACGAAATGTTAGCATCATGTAACTTGCTACGCGTCGCAAGTATCGGTAGTTCCTCCCTCGTAGGCCGGAGCCAGTATGGTGGTGGGTAGGATGGTCCAGATGACCCTCCCGTAGATGAAGTGTCTGATGGTGCAATCCGGGACCTTTTGGTCGATGGTCCAGCAATGTCAGATGATTGGACTGGTCGCTTTCCCCTACGAATGTTCCTCTTCCTAGCGGTAATCTTTCTCTAAGCTCCCCTGGGTGCAAGTAACGGTGATTGTGGCGCCGGGTCCGCCTAGCAAGGTGGTGAAGGTAGGATAGAGCCGTCATCGGACGATGAGTACCCGTGCAATACGGAGTAGGGCACTGATTCGCCCGAATCGCTCCCCTCGCCGGCATCCCCATCGCCCCTGTGGGCTGGTACATCGTCTGCCTCCTCCTCGGGGTCCTCCTCAGGATCCTCTTCGGGGTCTGTCTCCTCGACTTCCTCCTCAGAGTCCATCTCGACAAACTCCTCAAGGTCCTCCATCGGCTCCTCGACACTAGACGAGTGTGGTGACGATGGTGGACTCAATGGCTCTGTGGGTGATGGTGGTGTGGCTGGATGGTACTCCTCCTCCGAGTCGGAGATCACGATAGGGTCCGATGATGTAGAAATCCTGTAACAGGTCAATATCCAGTAATCCAATGTACACACGTACGAAATGCATGTATGATGTGATGTGAACTATGTGAGCCTACAGTTATAGTCTAAGCACACTAAATGCAACTTAGTTCTCTATAACCAGGGCTCTGATACCAATCTGTCACACCCTGAAATTTCATAGCGGTTTACCCGCGGGTTGTGACTGTCAAGGATCATCGGTCCTGGTCATTTCGAACGACCTCTAAATGGTTTTCGAAAAGACATTCCGTTTGAACATCATACAAAAATAAATAAGTAATACAGAGTTTGAAATGCGGAATGTAAAGTGCGGAAGCAAAAGTAAAGTAGCAAAATACAGAAGCATAACAAATTAGGTTCCCATAAACCTAGCTTATAAATGAAAAATATGTTGTGAGACTCTTGAAGTGCCCCTAGTCCATGTGTGAATGCTTAGCGACCTGAGATAAACATGCTTAAAAGTGTCAACACAGGGTTGGTGAGTTCATAGGTTTAAGTAACATAAACAATAAAGAAAATAATGTAACAGTACGCATGTATACTAGTGATTCGATTGTTGATCAGACAATAAAGATTAATTATATAAGCAACACCGAAACCGAAGCTCAACGAAGGAATGCAGAAACTAGCAGTTTGCCTCTTACGTGCCCAGCACGCAATGGATTAGGTCAATTATGCACCCGTTTGACTCCCAGTCAGAGTTAGCGCGACTAACCCGGGTAGGGGTTGTTAAACCCAATAGTACTATTCATGAATCACCTCGCTTTGTGAAATAATTAACGGTTCGAATATGAGAGGACTTTATGTGCAGGATATGCACCCACTTATATAAATTAAAGCGAAATCAAAGTAACGTCATACGACTAATGTAAGAAAATTGGTTTAGCATGTATCACCCCCAATTGGAAAAGTAAGTAAAATGGGGCCGTGAAAACTCACATGGGAATGAGGTGAATGAAGTATGAAAAGCAAGTACGAGAATCCTAGCAAAGCCTGGACAACGGACCTAACCGAGGCCTAGGAATAGTAAGGCTATAAGTTCTATGAAAGTAAACATGGTTTATGTAACCACATTCATCCAAACGACTCAACGTTGATAGGTCACATTGACGTTTTGAAAAGGTTTGACCAAAGTTGATCGAGGTTTGACCAAGGTTGACCAAGTTTGACTAAGTTTGACCAATGTTGACTAATGTTTACCAATGTTCACCAATGTTGACCAATGTGACACGACGACCCGTTGGTGACACATGGTGAAGACATGTACAAGTAGCACATAGATAACATATGAGTAACACATAAGTAACATGTAAGAAATACCTAAGTAACACATAAGTAATACCTAGATATCATATGAGTAACACCATATGACATAACATACATGCTTCAAGTAATTGCATAAGTAAGTAACATGTGACAAGTAACATGAAATTTGTACATCCTTATGGTATATTTCATACATGTCAACTAATCATCCACATAGGTTATGTCATTCTACTAATAATCTATTAACATTATTTCAACTCCTTTGGGCAATTAGGGTTTTAGTGTACTTTAGGTGTCATAGCTCAACTAAACAAATTACACATGAAATTATACTAGTAAAATACTATAAACATGATTCTATACATACACATTCTATTTCAAGCAAAGGTGAGGTTCCCAAACTAATAAAGTTTCCTTATTTAGCAAGGTCCTCCAAAACATATCATAATACAACTCCAAATCACATATTCTTGCATAAGTCATATATTCATATAGTAATAAAGCCATTTAACCTACTTTAGACCTTTATAACATACACATACAAAATATGTTCAATTAAAGTTTCCTTTTTAGGAAAGTGGTCCAAACGACCTTTTACACATGTGTAACTTCAAATAACTCTTTTTAATACTTTAATAGATGTTATAGAACCATATTAGCATGTATTTATCCGTTAGAACACCATAACTCAAAATATGACAAATTAAAGTTTCCTTATACAGTAAGACGACCATAACATAGTGTAACACAACATTTCAACCAAAAAAATTACATTTCTTACTTAATCTACTAACATATGTATCATTTAAGCTTTCAAACACATCCTATACTCATTTATGCAAAATCTCAACTAATAAAGTTTCTATAAATAGCAACGAACAATATTCAATCTAAACAAACATTTTAAACCACAAAAAGTGCAAATATGTGTCAACAACCTTTTATTATGAAAACTCCTTGTTAAAACATGGATTTAAACACTTGTAACCAAGAAAATAGTTTGGATGGGTGGTATACCATACTTGGCCAAAAATAATGAAGAAAATGTGGATGGATGCTTACCAAATTCATGTATGATTCTAGAATGAATGAGTTGTTGCTTTGAATCACCTTGTTTCACCTTGGATTAGCTCTTAGAACACTTGGATGGATGAAGCAAGTTTGAAAGATGGTGGCTAGGTGGTGAGGGGGGTGGCGGCCGAGAATGAGAGGGAGGGGAGAGAGTTTGCAATTTAGGTTTAGGGTAAGTGAGGGTTAAGGGTGTTTAGGAGTGTTTTAAGCAAATGGGTATTGGGCTTTTGCACTCTTTTGGGGCTTTTTAAATAAAATGGGCTCCTAGTATGGATTAATAAAAGGAATAGCTGAATTTTTATAAGACCAAGTGTAAGATCATTGTTTTTATAAAATCCCATTTAAAGTTGTTGGCACATATCGGGTATCCGCTTTAAAAACGTTAAAATAAAAGTTTCTCTAAAAATTCTGGAAAAATTCATATAAGCATGAAATATTAAATCACAGTATTACATATAATTTTTGCACACCAATTATATGTCTAAATATGTCACACCCTCAAAATCCACCTGCAGGGTTTTACCGCGAGGCGCGTGACAAACTAGGATCGCAGTTATTAGTTACACGGAACGACTCTAAATGAATTTAAATAAAATACCATTGCTGCTCATAGTCACAAGACAACAATCATTAAGTTTGAAAAATGTTGCGGAAGCGTAAATAAAATCCAAATGCAAGTAAAATCAAATGCGCAAAACACCGCGCCCAAACCAAAGTAAATAAGACGAGTAAATAAGTTTTAAAATTGTTTATGAAAACCGTGCCCCGCCATGCATCCCAATCCTGAGTTTACCTTAGCGACCTGAGAAAGACATGCTAAAAGTGTCAACACAATGGTTGGTGAGCTCACAAAGTTGTAAGTAAATAAGAGTTCGATGTTGCTTGATAATGTAATTAATGTATACCGATAGATAGCTAGTCTATGTCATGCTACTACAAGTGTTTCGAAACCGAAGTTGACTGTTTGTGTTTGTTTGCCTTCCGCCATGTCTACCGAACAATGGCAAATGTCTAGGTCAATATTACACCCGTTCGACCTCCAATCAAGTTAGCGCAACTAACTCGGGTGGGGCTTGTCAAAACCCAGTAGTACTACTCAAGATTACCTCGCTATGTCCATATTAAACGGTTCGATGTGTAAGGACTTATGTGGTATGTTTACACTTTAGTAAGCAAGCGATAATACAATAATGCTAAATCAAAATGTTTGCGAGCATGCTTTCTCCCCCAAAAAGGAAAGTAAGTAAAAGAGAGGGACCGTGAAACTCACCTTAGAATGCGTGCAGTTGAAAGCTAAGTAAAAACTGTTGGATCTCTAACCGCCACCTAAAGTCATAGGTTTATAAGTGTGTGTTCGTGTAGGTTGGCATGAACCCTTAGTATCCAAACAATACCATTGTTTAAGTGTTTAGAAAAGATTTACAAGTTTGACTCAAGTTTGACCCGACGACCCGTTGGTGACTCATGTTGTGATCCAATGTTTGTTTAGTATATTAGTACACATAATATACAAGTAGTTCATGTTCCACGTTATACACACGATTCACAAAACTTCCTAGCATGTCAAGATATGAACACACAAATGTATCTTTATCAACAAGTTACTACTTTTAGTAATGTAAGAACCTAGGGTTTGGTTTCCATAAGTTAATCTTTCATAACACGTTTGCATGATCTTAACATGTTTACATAATTATACTAAAGCATATTAAGTCATCACATCGAATAATTCAAGTCTAGAATACAAGTTCCAAAACCTAAAAAGTTTCCACTTTTAGTAAGTTATGATCAATCCACGTGGTTTCTACAAAACGACACTTTCACATGTTTCAATACTTCATATATGATTAATTAGAATCATCCTACATCATCATGCACGTGTAACAACACATATTCAACACGTACTTTTCAATAAAGTTTCCTCTTTAGGAAGGCCTCTGATTTCTAGATTGTTTAATGATATTCAACACACTAAACCAATTGCATACAACCTATTTAACATGATTATAACCATAACAAGTATTAAACACCTCTAACATGCAATTCTACAACATCACATAATCAAAAAGTTTCCTTATTTGGAAAGTTCACAAAACCGAGCTAGGTATTCAAAATCTGATTTCACACATCATCTATACATGCATCAAGTAACACATAAACATCATCACATCATTCTAACCATGTCTAGTATGCACAATAGAAATCACATAAAGTTTCCCTTTTTAGTAATTCGTGTTTCTAGAGATCTAGGGTTTCACAAAAACAATAATCTCAACAATTAAGTGCAATAACAATCAAATAATTAACAAAGTCACCATCTTTTTTTGTAAAAACTCATGTTCGGATGAACTAAGGTTTAAATCAAAATTCTTGGAATCATAAAATAACGAAATCGGACGAAACAACTTATGTAGTAGTGTTAGCAACGCCTATGGAAGACCGATTACAAGTTCAATTGCAAGATTCAAGCTTGGAGAGGGGGTGTTTGGGTTGCTTCTTGGTTTCGGCAATGGAGGAGAAAGGGGAGGGGGTCGTGACGGCTAGAAGAGGGAAAAGGAGATTAGGGTTTAATTTTTTTTTATAAATTCTATATATATGCATGCATGGGTTAAAAATGGGTTATGGATCATCCATGGGTCAACAAGGGAATCCATGGGTTAATTTAAAATAAGTTTCACTAATTGACAAATAAAACCCTCCACTATTATTTTTATAAAAACTCCATATCTATAAAAATAATTAATACAATTAATTTCTGATAAATGTACGCGATTTCAGGAAGGTTCACATAATTCACAGAAAAGTCACTTAGCACGTAAATTCACATAATTTACATTAAAATAATTGTTTGCAATTATTTTTATTAGTTCACCAACGTTCCAGGTTAGACTCGTGTGTGATTCGGTAATTCTACGAGTTACCGCTACGTGAGTGTTTGTGTAAGAAAATGACACATTTAATTAACCTAATTAAATGCAATGCATGGACGACTAATTGGGATAACGAAGTTCGTATAAACAAAGCTTGAAATAACAGTGTTTGTGTTAACGGCGTTAACCTAAAAATGTCTGATGTCACATCATCCCGTTGTTGAAAGAATTTTCGTCCCGAAAATTAATCCAAGTCGCTAGTTGTCTGAAACAAAAAAGTTTGGGTTGTCACATCATCCCCTTGTTGAAAGAAATTTCGTCTCGAAATTTAATTAGTATCTTTCGTGTTTGCCGTTGAGTGCTTGAAAAGCTGAGGATATTTTTTCATCATTTGATACTCGCGTTCCCATGTGAACTCCGATCCACGTTTCGAGTTCCAGCGAACTCTAACAATCAGAATCTTGTTGTGCTTGAGCGTTTTGATCTCTCGGTCCATAATTTCAACCGGCTCTTCGATGAAACGCAACTGTTCATCGATTTCCAACTCCTCGAGAGGAACCACGAGTGTCTCGTCTGACAGGCATTTCTTTAAGTTGGAGACATGAAAAACGTTGTGTACCCCCATTGAGTTCATCTGGTAGGTTTAATTGATACGTAACCGGACCAATCCTCTTTACTATCTAGAATGGTCCAACATAACGCGGGTTTAGCTTGCCCTGTTTTCCAAAACGGATCACACCTTTCCAAGGTGAAACTTTTAATAATACTATGTCACCCACTTGAAATTCTAGCGTTTTTCTGCATAACTCTTCTGATGGTCACGAGCTGCCGCCATACGATTTCGAATTTGCATAATCTTTTCTGAAGTCTCGTGCACAAGCTCAGGGCCTGTAATTTGGTTATCTCCCACTTCAGCCCAACAGAGAGGTGATCGGCATTTTCATCCATACAGTGCTTCGAACGGTGCTGCCTTAATACTAGTATGATAGCTATTATTATAGGAGAACTCCACCAAGGGCAGGTGAGTCTCCCAACTATTTCCGAAATCGATTACACAAGCCCGTAGCATGTCCTCTAGGGTTTGAATAGTACGCTCACTCTGGCCATCTGTTTGGGGATGGTACGCTGTGCTCATATCCAGACGTGTACCCAGAGATTTCTGTAGGGATTGCCAGAAGCGTGAAGTGAATCGAGCATCTCTATCTGAAATGATTGAAACTGGCACTCCATGCGGAGAGACTACTTCCTTTAAATAGATGCGGGTTAGCTTCTCCATTTTGTCAGTTTCTTTGATAGCAAGGAAGTGAGCGGATTTAGTTTGGCGATCCACTATCACCCAGATGGTGTCGCATCCACTAGGGGTTCGGGGTAATTTAGTAATGAAATCCATGGAAATCTGCTCCCATTTCCACATCGGGATTTTCGGTTGTTGGAGCAATCCAGATGGCATTTGGTACTCCACCTTGACTTTTGAACAAGTCAGACACTTGCTCACATAAGTGGCTGTATCGGCTTTCATGTTCGGCCACCAATACAGGAACTTCAAGTCCTGGTACATATTGTCAGATCCCGGATGAATAGAGTATCGGGATTTGTGAGCTTCATCCATAACAAGTTCTCTCAGGTTTCCATACACTGGAATCCATATTCGCTCTACGAAGTAGCGAATACCAACTGATTTAACCTCAAGTTGTTTCTCCATACCACGAATGGTTTCCAACGATAAGTTCTCTTCCTTTAGGGCTTCAAGTTGAGCATTACAGATTTGTTCAGGTAACCCTGTATGAATAGTGAGTTGCATTGCTCGAACTCGTTGGGGTTTGGTTTCCTTTCTACTTAGAGCATCGGCTACCACGTTAGCCTTTCCCGGATGGTACTTGATGGCACAATCATAGTCATTTAAGAGCTCGATCCAGCGAAGCTGTCGCATGTTCAACTCCTTCTGTTCGAATATGTGCTAGAGACTCTTGTGATCGGTGTAGATAGTGCATTTGGTATTGTACAAGTAGTGTCTCCAAATTTTCAGCGCAAATACCACGACTCCCAACTCCAAGTCGTGAGTCGTGTAGTTCTTCTCATGAACCTTCAATTGTCGGGAAGCGTACGCGATGACCTTCTTCGCGTTGCATCAAAACATAACCGAGAACCTGGATTGAGGCATCACAGTACACTACAAAATCATCCATTCCCTCTGGCAGAGACAGGATGGGTGCACTACAGAGTTTCTGCTTCAGCAGTTGGAATGCTGCCTCCTGGGTTTTGCTCTAGTTATAAGGTTTACCTTTGTGGGTTAGGGCGATGAGAGGTTGGGAAATCTTAGAAAATCCTTCGATAAATCGATGGTAGTATCCTGCCAATCCTAGAAATTGTCGCACCTCAGTCGGAGTCGTTGGTGCTGCCCAATTCTTGATGGCTTCTACATTAGCTGGGTCGACATGTATTCCTTTCTCATTGACTACATGTCCTAGAAATTGAACCTCGCGAATCCAAAAATCGCATTTGGAAAACTTGGCATACAGTTGTTCTTGTCTCAGCAGTTCGAGGATTAAGCGTAGGTGCTCCTCGTGTTCTTCCCTACTCCGGGAATAGATGAGGATATTGTCAATGAAAACGATGACGAATTGATCGAGGTAGGGTTTACACACACGGTTCATGAGGTCCATGAATACCGCGGGTGCGTTGGTTAACCCGAATGGCATGACCAAAAACTCGTAATGGCCGTACCGGGTTATGAATGCGGTTTTCGATATATCTTCATCTCGAACTCTTAGTTGGTGGTAACCTGATCTCAGATCGATCTTTGAATAGAAACTCGACCCTTGAAGTTAATCGAACAGATCATCGATGCGTGGAAGTGGATAGCGGTTCTTAACAGTTACCTTGTTTAGCTGTCTGTAATCTATGCACATACGGAAAGTCACATCTTTCTTTTTGACAAATAGGACTGGGGCTCCCCATGGTGATGAGCTAGGTCGGATAAAACCCTTATCCAACAAATCTTGCAGTTGTGTAGACAACTCCTGCAACTCACTTGGTGCAAGTCTATAAGGTGCTCGAGCAATAGGTGCTGTTCCGGGTGCTAGGTCAATCTGAAATTCGACCTGACAATGGGGTAGAAGACCAGGTAAGTCTTCAGGAAAAACTTCCGGAAAGTCACGGACTATGGGGATACCTTCCAGCTTCTTCTCCTCGGAAGGTTTGTCAGTGACAAGGGCCAGTATTGCGGTATGACCCTTACGCAGACACTTATGCGCCTTCATATAAGATATGATGCCGACGACTGCACCATTTTTCTCACCTTTGACCGAAAGGATTTCTCCGCTAGACAGGGGAATACGAACAATCTTATCTTTACAGACGATCTCAGTTTGGTTTTTAGTTAACCAATCCATGCCAACAATTATGTCAAAACTGCCAAGTGCAACTGGCATGAGATCGATGTCGAGTTTGTGACCGGATAATCCTAACTTACATCCCTTGAGGATATGAGTTGCCTCGATTAACTTACCGTCAGCTATTTCTACGGTATATATGTGCTCTAACGGGGTTGTGGTCATCTCTATCTGTTTACTAAAGTCCTCAGAAATAAAACTCCTATCGGCACCAGTATCAAAAAGGACAGAAGCAAAATGATCATTTAAAGGAAACATACCGTTAACTACGTTGTGGTCATTTCTCGCCTCTCATGTGCCGATCACGAAGGCCCGACCCTTCGCACCATTACCATTATTGTTACCATTTCCACCCTGATTGATGCCATTACCATTTCCGTTGCCAGCTTTCTTCAGTTGAGGGCAGTTTCTTTTGAAGTGCCCCTTTATACCGCACTCAAAACATCCTTTGGGTGCGTCACCAGTTGGTGCCTGTTTATTCTGCAGATCTCTCCTACAATCCTTGGCCGAATGGCCCATTTTTCCGCACCTTTGGCAACGGTACTTGTCACATGCCCCATTGTGATGAAAGTTACATTTGTGACACTTTGGGTACTTACCAGCATATGCACCCTGGTTTTGCTGAGTAGAGCTAGACTGTGAGAGATTCTTAGCAGGTTCGAACTTTCGCTGCTGCTGCTGCTGTGGGGGTGGGTTAAACTGTGGAGATTTGGAGTGTGTACTATCAAACTTACGCTTGTTATCAACCATCTTAGAAACTAATCTTCTAGGAGGTAGTGTGCCTTGGGCGACTGCCTGATCGGTTAACTTGTGAGCTAAACGGATAGTTTGTTGGACAGTGGTGGGGTTTGAGGATGTCACCATGCTCTGGATTTAAGGGACTAGGCCCTCGATATATATCTCGATCCGCTTGTAAACAGGGGTTACCATCTGAGGGCACAAGGTTGCCAGCTCGTGAGAGCGGGTGGTGTAGGCTTCGATCTCAGATCCTTCCATTTTGAGGTTCGAGAACTCAACCTCAAGTTTCTGCACCTCGTCGCGAGGGCAGTACTCCTCTTTCAGCATGTTCTTAAATTCATCCCATGGCAAAGCATTTTCCATTTCCAAAGTTAGCATTTGTACCTGGGAGTTCCACCAGGTTAAGGCTGGACCCTCCAGTATGCTAGATGCATATTTCACCTGGTTGTTCAGCGGGCAATTACACATGAAAAAGACCGACTCAGTTTTCTCCATCCAGCGGAGTAAGCCTACTGCTCCCTCAGCTCCACTAAAAGTGTGGGGCTTGCAGTCCATAAAGGTCTTGTAAGTGCAGACCTGCTGATTGTTGTGCTGACCTGGATTGCAGACAAAGAATGTGCTTAGGAATATTGGATTCAGAAATGAGTTTAGAATGAGTGTTGACTCACTAGAGTCGACAAATGATAGATTTACCTCCAATCGGGTTGGATGCTAATGCTTCAGCCACACGCTCGTTAATCATTGCGGTGAGTTCGGCTGCGGTCAGATTGATGTTACCAAGACCAGCTCGCCCACCGTTACGTCCTCCGCGTCCAACACCTCATCCAGACATGATCTTTACATTCACAAATACACAATCATGAGCAAAAATATATCGCATATCATTGTCATACAAGTATAAGTAAACAAAATCAATTATAAACCACAACATCTCATATTTCCATAAAAATCCTTGATTAAATAAATTGTAAAGCTACGAAATAAATTCAACCAAAACATCAAGATTCAGAAATATATGTTGGATGGGAACAACCCTGCTCCTCCTCGGGCTAATCCTCCTGTGCAACTCCTGCAGCGTTGGCAGCCTCGAGCTGCCCCTCCAGCTCCTCGATCCTAGCTCCCGCTGCCTCAAGGTTAAGATGTAGCACGTTCACCTGTGCCCGTAACTCATGGAATGCTTTCACCAGATTATCGTGTACTGTATTTGCTCTTCCTTGACTCTTAGTCAGCTTCTCTATCCTCTGGTCAGCCTGGTGTCCACGCTGCAACAGTCCGGTGATCTCACCTGCAGCCTCACGCATATTACCTATCTCTCTGTCCATCCTCGCCACTAGGGCAGCAAAGGCCTGCTACAGTGGGTACTGCAGAGGTGGTAGAGTCTCCACAGAAGAAGTACCAGCTGCAAGGTGTGGGGGCGGGACCCGCTCTTGACGGACCCAACTCCTGATCCTGTCTGGGTACCAATCCCAATCCTGCGTGTTATCGCTGACACGCACATGGAAAGGCTCTCCATACACTATGGTGTCATAAATAGGTGTCAATCTCCGCCCCTTAGGCTCTAGTGAAGGTACTGTAGGAACATCGGGTTCCTGAGTGACTGGGGATGTAGGTGACTTGGGTGAAGTAGACATCTCCTGTAACGAAATGCATAAGTGTCATGTATGAGTGTGGGTGTTGTGTAACTAATGCAGTGTGTGTGGTTGTAGTCTAAGTCTACTACTAATGCAAACATAGTTCACTAAAACCAATGGCTCTGATACCAATCTGTCACACCCTCAAATCCACCAGCGGGGTTTTACCACGAGGAGCGTGACAAACCAGGATATCAGTCATTAGTTACACGGAACGACTCTAAATGAATTTAAATAAAATATCATTGCTGCTCATAGTCACGAGACAACAATCATTAAGTTTGAAAAATGTTGCGGAAGCGTAAATAAAATCCAAATGCAAGTAAAATCAAATGCGCAAAACACTGCGCCCAAACCAAAGTAAATAAGACGAGTAAATAAGTTTTAAAATTGTTTATGAAAACCATGCACCGCCATGCATCCTAATCCTGAGTGTACCTTAGCGACCTGAGAAAGACATGCTAAAAGTGTCAACACAATGGTTGGTGAGCTCACAGAGTTGTAAGTAAATAAGAGTTCGATGTTTGCTTGATAATGTAATTAATGTATACCGATAGATAGCTAGTCTATGTCATGCTACTACAAGTGTTTCGAAACCGAAGCTAACTGTTTGTGTTTGTTTGCCTTCCTCCATGTCTACCAAACAATGGCAAATGTATAGGTCAATATTACACCCGTTCGACCTCCAATCAAGTTAGCGCGACTAACTCGGGTGGGGCTTGTCAAAACCCAGTAGTACTACTCAAGATTACCTCACTATGTCCATATTAAACTGTTCGATGTGTAAGGACTTATGTGGTATGTTTGCACTTTAGTAATCAAGAGATAATACAATAATGCAAGATCAAAATGTTTGCGAGCATTCTTTCTCCCCCAAAAAGGAAAGTAAGTAAAAGAGAGGGACCATGAAACTCACCTTAGAATGCGTGCAGATGAAAGCTAAGTAAAAACTGTTAGATCTCTAACCGCCACCTAAAATCATAGGTCTATAAGTGTGTGTTCGTGTAGGTTGACATGAACCCTTAGTATCCAAACAATACCATTGTTTAAGTGTTTAGAAAAGATTTTCAAGTTTGACTCAAGTTTGACCCGACGACCCGTTGGAGACTCATGTTGTGATCCAATGTTTGTTAAGTATATTAGTACACATAATATACAAGTAGTTCATGTTCCACGTTATACACACGATTCACAAAACTTCCTAGCATGTCAAGCTATGAACACACAAATGTATCTTTATCAACAAGTTACTACTTTTAGTAATGTATGAACCTAGGGTTTGGTTTCCATAAGTTAATCTTTCATAACACATTTGCATGATCTTAACATGTTTACATAATTATACTAAAGCATATTAAGTCATCACATCGAATAATTCAAGTCTAGAATGCAAGTTCCAAAACCTAAAAAGTTTCCACTTTTAGTAAGTTATGATCAATCCACGTGGTTTCTACAAAACGACACTTTCACATGTTTCAATACTTCATATATGATTAATTAGAATCATCCTACATCATCATGCACATGTAACAACACATATTCAACACGTACTTTTCAATAAAGTTTCCTCTTTAGAAAGGCCTCTGATTTCTAGATTGTTTAATGATATTCAACACACTAAATCAATTGCATACAACCTATTTAACATGATTATAACCATAACAAGTATTAAATACCTCTAACATGCAATTCTACAACATCACATAATCAAAAAGTTTCCTTATCAGGAAAGTTCACAAAACCGAGCTAGGTATTCAAAATCTGATTTCACACATCATCTATACATGCATCAAGTAACACATAAACATCATCACATCATTCTAACCATGTCTAGTATGCACAATAGAAATCACATAAAGTTTCCCTTTTTAGTAATTCAAGTTTCTAGAGATCTAGGGTTTCACAAAAACAATAATCTCAACAATTAAGTGCAATAACAATCAAATAATTAACAAAGTCACCATCTTTTTTGTAAAAACTCATGTTTGGATGAACTAGGGTTTAAATCAAAATTCTTGGAATCATAAAATAACGAAATCGGACGAAACAACTTACGTAGTAGTGTTAGCAACGACTAGGGAAGACCGATTACAAGTTCAATTGCAAGATTAAAGCTTGGAGGGGGGTGTTTGGGTTGCTTCTTGGTTTCGGCAATGGAGGGGAAAGGGGAGGGGGTCGCGACGGCTAGAAGAGGGAAAAGGAGATTAGGGTTTAATATTTTTTTTATAAATTCTATATATATGCATGCATGGGTTAAAAATGGGTTATGGATCATCCATGGGTCAACAAGGAAATCCATGGGTTAATTTAAAACAAGTTTCACTAATTGACAAATAAAACCCTCCACTATTATTTTTATAAAAACTCCATATCTATAAAAATAATTAATACAATTTATTTTTGATAAATCTACGCGATTTCACGAAGGTTCACATAATTCACAGAAAAGTCACTTAGCACGTAAATTCACATACTTTACATTAAAATAATTGTTTGCAATTATTTTTATAAGTTCACCAACGTTCCGGGTTAGACTCGTGTGTGATTCGATAATTCTACGAGTTACCGCTACGTGAGTGTTTGTGTAATAAAATGACACATTTAATTAACCTAATTAAATGCAATGCATGGACGACTAATTGGGATAACGGAGTTCGTATAAACAAAGCTTGAAATAACAGTGTTTGTGTTAACGGAGTTAACCTGAAAATGTCGGATGTCACAAAATATTATTTCTAAAATTCACCAACGTTCGTGTGACAGGACGCGGGTGTGACCCAGTAATCCGCCCGATTTCTGATGCATGTAATGAAATGAAACGAATGGACTTGTTGTATGAAATGTGTACTTAATTACTCTATAATTAAGTATGATGCAAGTGTAATCATGTGAATTGTGTACTTAATTACTCTATAATAGTCGGGTATGGATATTAACTGAATTTGCCGGGTATCACACCCAAAAAGGAAAGTAAGTAAAAGAGAGAGCCCGTGAAACTCACCTTAGAGTATGTGCTAGAATGACAAGTGAAAGACAGGTGACCTACTAACGGCTACCTATATTTCATAAGTTTATGACTGTGTGTTCGTGTTAGTTCGTAAGACCCGTTGTATCCAAACAATCCCATTGTTTATGTGTTTTGAAAAGAGTTACAAGTGTCACACCCCCAATTTCAACTAACGGAGTTTTACCGTTTTGGGACGTGACACACCAGGATCTCAGACATTAGTTACATTGAACGACTCTACATGGGACTCAAATGAAAATATCATAACAATCAGAGTTTAAATGCGGAAGCGTAAATAAAAGTAAATGCGCAAAACACACGGCCCAACAAGTCCAAAAGTTCAAAAGTCCAAAAGAAAGTCCAACCAAACATAAAGTAAATTATGCAAACAATATAATACACATTAAACAAAATGGAGGATCCCATGCATGTCCTATGTGCACCTGTGTCTTATCTTAGCGACCTGAGAAAGCATTAAAAGAGTTGTCAACACAAGGTTGGTGAGTCCACAGGTTTCAATAAATAATAAACGTTTTACCAGATTATCCTTTTATTCAATATGTATCCATAGGTAGCTAACATACATTTCATGTTAAGCTTAAGTGCTCGCAACCGAAGCTGACTGTTTGTTTATTTGCCTCCTGCCAGGTCTATCAACTCTAGCGATGTGAGTAGGCTAACATTTCACCCGTTCGACCTCCAATCGAGTTAGCGCGACTAACGCGGGTGGGATTTGTCAAACCCAGTAGTACTACTAAACATTACCTCGCTAAGATCCATATTAACGGTTCGATGTGTGATGAGGACTTTCAATGATAGTGTGATACACTTAGCTTTTAACATTGATAACATATGAATTGCGAAAATCTCAAAATAGTTGTAATATGCTTTCTCCCCCAAATAAAACAGTAAAAAGGGGCCGTGAAAACTCACCTGAACGACGTAGGTAGTATCACACAAGAAAGAGAATAAATTCTCAAGTTGTAGGCCTGACACGGCTCACAGATGTCCTAGCATTAAATCATAACAGTTAGGGACTTGATTGGATTTTTATGACAATGACCCGGAATAAGGAATTTCTTAACAACGCTCTAATGATCATGAGTAGACGAAAGTGTCCACGATGATACGGGATTTTTAATTCAAGATTTACGATACGCAACAAGAGATATGTAATAATAAAAATATTAAAGTCTATAAATATAAATTTGAGTTCAAGAAAAATAAAATAATATATTATTTTATAACAAGTTTCAAATAACGGATATAAGTTGCTAAACCCGAGACTACGGTAGATTTCCCGATTTTTTTAAAAATATATAAATACACTATAAAGATATTAAATTTCAATTTCAACATTCTGACAACAGTCATTCTCCACACACGACCGCGCCTAGGGCAAAGGCACGACCGTGTCTGAGTCATGGGCGCGACCGTGCTAGACAAGGGCGTGACCGCGCTGATCAAACAGAAGACACAACCAAGCTGAACACTAGGCACGACCGTGTCTGAGTCAGGTACGACCGTGTCTAGGGTTCTGAGGCACGACCAGGTCTAACCAAGAGGCACGACCAGGTCAGATGGTGAGGCACGACCGTGCTAGAACCTGGCACGACCGTGTCTCCCTGATTCACAGTTACAGAGTTTAACAGAATAACCCAATAAGTCCAAATCCGTTTGGTTTCGATCACGATTGACCAAAAGGACATGGGGGTTATGCTAACCAGTTTATTTCGAGTCTGAGGGGTAATTTCAATAACAGTTATCGAATTGATAGGGTTCGGTTAAAACGGAAATAATACGAACCCTAGGTTTCTGATTGAGTTAAATTCGATAATGCAAGCCCGAATTATGATAGGGCTTTTGGTTAGAAGATTGAAACGAAGCTAAGGAAATACGTGATTACCAGGATGGACGACGGATTGATGGTTCCCGGCTAGAACACGCTCCGACGTCGATGGCTTCGGTCCTCTGAGTCTCCGGCCACTCCTTCGATCGAATTGATACGCGCAGGAGCTAGACAGCAATTCGTTTGCGATGCTAGTATGCGTAATTGAGATAATGATAACCGAATTGGTCGGATTTGTTTGATAATGGACCGAGGGTCGACAGTTACACAATAATTTCCCATAATTGGGTTTAACTCAGAGTAATAACGATAATTAAAGTCTTAATGATGTTCGTTAAAGATAGGAACGTGCAGAGCGGTTACGAAATCGAACGAATTTGTGATTAAAGACTGCGTTTACGTTTCAACTGACAAGAGGCGCGACCGTGCCAATAAGAGGCGCGACCGTGCCAAAACAAGGCGCGACCGTGCCTACTAGGGTTTCTGGTTATTTACAAAACCAGCCCTTGCAACTTCAGCTTTGACAGAAATGATCCCTTGGATTCAGAATTAAGTTAACTTGGTTAGGATTTAACAGAATATATAACGGAATTACTAACGGGGTTAACTTGAAAAGTCGGATTGTCACATCATCCCCTAGTTGAAAGAATTTTCGTCCCGAAAATAAATAAATAAATAAAATTTCCAGATGTCACATCATCCCCTAGTTAAAAGAATTTTCGTCCCGAAAATTAAAATAGTACCTTAAGAATTTGACGTGGAGTGCTTGAATAGATTAGGATATTTGCGCATCATCTGATCCTCGCGCTCCCACATGAATTCCGGTCCGCGTTTCGAGTTCCAACGAACTCTGACAATAGGGATTTTACTGCGTTTTAACGTTTTGACTTCCCTATCCATAATTTCCACAGGTTGTTCGATGAAACGCAACTGTTCATCAATGTGTAGTTCCTCAAGAGGAACTGCGAGTGACTCGTCTGCCAGACATTTCTTCAAGTTTGAGATGTGAAAGTTGTTGTGTACACCACTAAGTCCTTCAGGTAGGTCCAGTTGATACGCTACTGGACCAATTCTCTTCACTATCTTGAAAGGTCCAACATAACGAGGATTTAGCTTGCCTCGTTTCCCAAAACGAATGACACCCTTCCAAGGTGAGACTTTTAACAAGACCATATCCCCTACTTGAAATTTTAACGGTTTACGACGCTTATCGGCATAGCTCTTTTGACGATCACGAGCTGCTGCCATACGGTTTCTAATTTGAATGATTTTCTCAGAAGTTTCAAGTACGAGTTCAGGACCTGTAAGTTGACTATCCCCAACTTCGGCCCAACAACTAGGAGAACGGCATTTCCGTCCATATAATGCTTCAAATGGAGTTGCCTTGATGCTAGTGTGATAACTGTTGTTGTAGGAGAACTCCACCAACGGTAGGTGAGACTCCCAAGTGTTACCGAAATCAATCACACAAGCTCGTAGCATGTCCTCCAGAGTTTGAATAGTACGCTCTGTTTGGCCATCAGTTTGAGAATGGTAAGTTGTGCTCATATCTAGACGCGTGCCTAAAGCTTTATGTAACGACTGCCAGAAACGAGAGGTGAATCGTGCATCACGATCTGAAATGATAGAGATTGGCACCCCGTGCCGAGAGACTACTTCTTTCAAGTAAATACGAGTAAGCTTATCCATTTTGTCGGTTTCCTTGATTGCTAAGAAGTGAGCGGACTTTGTTAAACGATCGACGATTACCCAAATAGTATCACATCCGATAGGAGTTCGTGGCAATTTCGTGATAAAGTCCATGGATATCTGCTCCCATTTCCACATGGGAATCTCTAGTTGTTGGAGAAGACCAGAAGGTTTTTGATATTCAACTTTGACCTTCGCGCAAGTCAGGCACTTGCTCACATAGGTGGCTATATCGGCTTTCATCTTTGGCCACCAATACAGTACTTTCAAATCATGATACATCTTGTCGGAACCTGGATGAATAGAGTAACGAGATTTATGAGCCTCATCCATGACTAGTTCCCTTAAGTTTCCGAATACTGGTACCCATATTCGCTCAGCGAAGTAGCGGATACCGTCAGATTTGACCTCGAGTTGTGCTTCCATATCGCGTGTACCTTCCAGCGGTAGGTTTTCTCTTTCAGAGCTTCAAGTTGAGCACTATGGATTTTGTCAGGTAATCCGGGGTGAATAGTAAGCTGTAATGCTCGAACTCTCTTGGGTTTGGTTTCCTTTCGACTTAGGGCATCAGCTACAACATTAGCTTTACCCGGATGATACTGGATCGCACAGTCATAATCATTCAAGAGTTCGACCCAACGACGCTGTCTCATGTTCAGCTCTTTCTGCTCGAAGATATGCTGAAGACTCTTGTGATCGGTGTAGATAGTGCACTTGGTACCGTACAAGTAGTTTCTCCATATCTTAAGTGCGAAAACTACGGCTCCCAACTCTAGGTCATGAGTGGTGTAGTTTTTCTCATGAATCTTTAGCTGACGCGATGCGTATGCGATCACTTTTTCTCGTTGCATCAATACACAACCCAGACCCTGAATGGATGCGTCACAGTACACCACAAAATCATCCGTTCCCTCCGGGAGAGCTAGAATAGGTGCACTGCAAAGTTTCTGCTTAAGGTGTTGGAAAGCTGACTCTTGGTTATCGCCCCTGTTATAGGCTTTCCCCTTCTGAGTTAAGGCAGTGAGGGGTTGTGCAATTTTAGAGAATCCCTCGATGAAACGACGGTAATATCCAGCCAATCCCAGAAGATTTCGCACCTCAGTCGGAGTCGTCGGTGCTGCCCAATTCTTGATGGCTTCAATCTTTGATGGATCGACATGTATTCCTTTCTCGTTAACCACATGTCCTAAGAATTGAACTTCCCGGATCCAGAATTCACACTTGGAAAACTTAGCATAAAGCTGCTCATTCTTAAGCAGTTCCAGGATTAAACGCAGATGTTCCTCATGTTCCTCTTTACTCTTGGAATAGATTAAAATGTCGTCGATGAAAACGATAACAAACTGATCAAGATAAGGTTTACACACACGGTTCATGAGGTCCATGAATACCGCGGGTGCGTTGGTTAATCCGAAAGGCATAACCATGAATTCATAGTGGCCGTACCTTGTCCTGAAAGCAGTCTTCGAGATATCTTCATCTCGGACTCTCAATTGATGGTAACCGGACCTAAGATCTATCTTGGAATAGAAACTTGATCCTTCGAGTTGATCAAAGAGATCATCTATACGAGGCAAAGGATAACGATTCTTGATCGTCACTTTATTCAACTCACGGTAGTCGATACACATATGGAAAGTCCTGTCCTTCTTCTTGACAAACAGGACCGGAGCTCCCCATGGCGATGAGCTAGGTCGGATGAAACCTTTATCCAACAACTCCTGTAACTGGGTAGATAGTTCTTGCAATTCACTCGGTGCTAATCTGTAAGGTGCTCGAGCGATCGGTGCCGCTCCGGGTGCTAGATCGATTTGAAATTCAACTTGACGGTGCGGTGGCAGACCAGGCAAATCCTTGGGAAATACTTCCAGGAATTCCCAAACGATTGGGATATCATCAATCTTCTTCTCTTCTGATGGCTGCTCAGCAACGAGAGCCAAAATAGCAGTATGCCCTTTTCGAAGGCATTTCTGTGCTTTCATAAAGGATATGATGCCCATGACTGCACCAACTTTTTCTCCCTGAACGGAAAGGGTTTCTCCACTCGGGAGAGGAATGCGAACAATTTTCTCATGACAAATGATTTCAGCTTGGTTTTTAGATAACCAATCCATGCCGACAATTACATCAAAACTACCAAGTGTGACCGGCATAAGGTCGATATCAAGAATGTGACTAGCTAGATCAAGCTTACAACTCTTAAGAATGTGGGTTGCTTCAATTATTTGGCCATCAGCTATCTCTATTACATACTTAGCTTCTAATAAAGTTGGAGTTCCTTTTATCATATCACTAAGTTTCTTAGATATAAAACTCCTATCAGCACCAGTGTCAAAAATGACAGAAGTAAAGTAATCATTTAAGAGAAACTTACCGGTGACCACATTATGATCGTAGCGAGCTTCTCCAGACCCTAGCACGAAAGCTCGTCCCTTCGCACCATTCCCTCCATTACCACTGTTATTACCGTTGTTTCCACCATTATTGTTATTCTGATTAGGGTTGTGGTTCCCATTACCTCCCTTCTTAAGCTGAGGACAGTTCTTACGGAAATGTCCCTCATTTCTACACTCGAAACAACCCTTGGTAGATCCAGGCTGTTGGAAAGGCTGCTTGGCTTGTAATTCACCCCTACAATCCTTGGCAGCATGGCCTATCTTGCCACACCGCTGACAACGGTTGCAAAACCCAAAGTGATGAAAGTTGCATTTGTTACACTTGGGGGATTTCCCCGTATAACCTCTCTGATTTTGACCTGAAGAGGTCGTCTGATTAAAATTTCTAGCAGGCTCAAACTTTCGTTGCTGCTGTTGTTGAGGTTGGTTGGGCTGGGGTCCTTTGGAGTTGGAGTGGTGGTCAAACTTGCGCTTATTGCTGTCGGTGGATTTAGAAACTGAACCCCTTGGAGGTAGAGTTCCTTGTGTCACCGCCTGATCGGTCAACTTGTGAGCAAGCCTGATGGTCTGCTGGATGGTGGCAGGATTGGATGAAGTCACCATAATTTGAATCTGAGGTACTAAGCCTCCAATATATAGCTCGATCCTCTTGTAGTCCGGAGTCACCATGTGTGGGCACATGGTAGCAAGCTCATGGGAGCGAGTGGTATACAGTTCAATTTCAGAACCCTCCATTTTTAGGTTCCAGAACTCCCCTTCTAACTTCTGAATTTCATCACGAGGACAGTACTCCTCCTTCATCATCGCCTTAAACTCCCCACGGGAGTCCATTTGCCATGGCCAGACCCAACATCTGGACCTGAGCGTTCCACCACGTGAGAGCCGGGCCCTCTAAAGTTCCAGCGGCGAACTTGACCTGATTAGCCACTGGGCAGTTGCACATGGCAATCACCGATTCTACTTTCTCGAACCACCGGAGTAGTCCGACAGCTCCCTCGGCTCCACTAAAAGAGTGGGGCTTGCAGTCCATAAATGTCTTGAACGTGCATGCTGGTTGCTGATTCTGCTGATTTTGCTGGCCTGGATTTAGAAATATGATATAGGATTGGGATTATAAAGCTTAGGAAATCGCTTGAATTGACCTCACTAGTCAATAGTTAAAGCATTTACCTGCAGCATTCTGTGCTGCTAGAGCCTCTGCCACAATATCATTGATTAGTGCCGCCAGCTCTGCTGCTGTCATGTTGATGGTACCTCGTCCACCAGCACGACCTCCACGTCCTCTTCCCGACATGATTCTTCACATTCACAAATACAAAACATTGAGAAATATATCGCATATTAAACATTATTTATGTACAAGTAAGTCGATACCATATCTAATATTTTGAAAATTAAATAAATTGTAAGGCTACAAAATAAATAACTCAAACATTAAACTTCTCATGCTTTTATTGAATGGGAACAACCTTACCCATCTAGGTTTGAAAAGAGAAATAACATAAACTTAAACATGAATAAAGAGAAAGATAGAATAGAAGGTCATCAAACATCCTCGTCGCCAGAAGAAACGTAGGACTGTGCATCATCAATCTCCACTGGTTCCTCCTCGGGTGGCTCCTCCTCCAAGGGCTCATCTTCGAAGGGCTCCTCCTCAAAGGGCTCCTCCTCGTCTTCAGATACTGGAATGTCTTTCGGAAATAGGGCCGCTTGCAGTTGGGCCTCCAAGTGAGTCACCCTCTCGCGAAGTCCTTCAGTAGCATGGTCTGCTACTTGTAGCTGGGCTTCCAGATTAGCCACTCTCTCCAAAATCCCTCCTGCATCCTGGTCCGAGGTGTCCACCCTCGTCTTCAAATGTGTAACCCGATCCACCAAAATGTTATGGACCTGATCTGTCACTGCTAGCTCAGCAGTCAAGAGTTCAATTCCTACCTTGTTTTCCTCCACTTGTGATTCCCGTTGCAGAATGCCGGGTATCTCATCAGTAGCATCCTTCACAATGCTTAATTCCCTAGACATGTAAAATACAAAGGCCGCAAAAGCTTGTTCCATAGTGCATGGCAAGCTAGGTAAAGTAGTGGATGAGGAAGTGGAACCAAAGTAGGGTGATGGAACATTTCCCATCTCGATCCACCTCTGGATCATCTTCGGATACGCACTCAAATTGCGAGCAGGATTCGCTACTTGCGCGCTACTTGGCTCACCTTGTTCCACAGAGTTATCACTGGAACTAGTCCGGCGCCTTTTGGGCTCCGGGGAAGACAAAGTAGATGCCTTAGGTGATGGTGGTGGAGTTGACGACATAATCCTGTAATACAACATATAAGTTCCAATCATCCAAATGCTTATGACATGTAACTAATGTGTGAGGTTATAGTTTAGTATGCAATCCTAGTTCTTTATAACCAATGGCTCTGATACCAATCTGTCACACCCCCAATTTCAACTAACGGAGTTTTACCGTTTTGGGACGTGACACACCAGGATCTCAGACATTAGTTACATTGAACGACTCTACATGGGACTCAAATGAAAATAACATAACGATCAGAGTTTAAATGCGGAAGCGTAAAGAAAAGTAAATGCGCAAAACACACGCGCCCAACAAGTCCAAAAGTTCAAAAGTCCAAAAGAAAGTCCAACCAAACATAAAGTAAATTGTGCAAACAATATAATACACATTAAACAAAATGGAGGATCCCATGCATGTCCTATGTGCACCTATGTCTTATATTAGCGACCTGAGAAAGCATTAAAAGAGTTGTCAACACAAGGTTGGTGAGTCCAGAGGTTTCAATAAATAATAAATGTTTTACCAGATTATCCTTTTATTCAATATGTATCCATAGGTAGCTAACCTACATTTCATGTTAAGCTTAAGTGCTCGCAACCGAAGCTGACTGTTTGTTTATTTGCCTCCTGCCAGGTCTATCAACTCTAGCGATGTGAGTAGGCTAACATTTCACCCGTTCGACCTCCAATCGAGTTAGCGCGACTAACGCGGGTGGGATTTATCAAACCCAGTAGTACTACTAAACATTACCTCGCTAAGATCCATATTAACGGTTCGATGTGTGATGAGGACTTTCAGTGATAGTGTGATACACTTAGCTTTTAACATTGATAACATATGAATTGCGAAAATCTCAAAATAGTTGTAATATGCTTTCTCCCCCAAATAAAACAGTAAAAAGGGGCCGTGAAAACTCACCTGAACGGCGTAGGTAGTATCACACAAGAAAGAGAATAAATTCTCAAGTTGTAGGCCTGACACGGCTCACAGATGTCCTAGCATTAAATCATAACAGTTAGGGACTTGATTGGATTTTTGTGACAATGACCCGGAATAAAGAATTTCTTAACAACGCTCTAATGATCATGAGTAGACGAAAGTGTCCACGATGATACGGGATTTTTAATTCAAGATTTACGATACGCAACAAGAGATATGTAATAATAAAAATATTAAAGTCTATAAATATAAATTTGAGTTCAAGAAAAATAAAATAATATATTATTTTATAACAAGTTTCAAATAACGGATATAAGTTGCTAAACCCGAGACTACGGTAGATTTCCCGATTTTTTTAAAAATATATAAATACACTATAAAGATATTAAATTTCAATTTCAACATTCTGACAACAGTCATTCTCCACACACGACCGCGCCTAGGGCAAAGGCACGACCGTGTCTGAGTCATGGGCGCGACCGTGCTAGACAAGGGCGTGACCGCGCTGATCAAACAGAAGACACAACCAAGCTGAACACTAGGCACGACCGTGTCTGAGTCAGGTACGACCGTGTCTAGGGTTCTGAGGCACGACCAGGTCTAACCAAGAGGCACGACCAGGTCAGATGGTGAGGCACGACCGTGCTAGAACCTGGCACGACCGTGTCTCCCTGATTCACAGTTACAGAGTTTAACAGAATAACCCAATAAGTTCTAATCCGTTTGGTTTCGATCACGATTGACCAAAAGGACATGGGGGTTATGCTAACCAGTTTATTTCGAGTCTGAGGGGTAATTTCAATAACAGTTATCGAATTGATAGGGTTCGGTTAAAACGGAAATAATACGAACCCTAGGTTTCTGATTGAGTTAAATTCGATAATGCAAGCCCGAATTATGATAGGGCTTTTGGTTAGAAGATTGAAACGAAGCTAAGGAAATACGTGATTACCAGGATGGACGACGGATTGATGGTTCCCGGCTAAACACGCTCCGACGTCGATGGCTTCGGTCCTCTGAGTCTCCGGCCACTCCTTCGATCGAATTGATACGCGCAGGAGCTAGACAGCAATTCGTTTGCGATGCTAGTATGCTTAATTGAGAGAATGATAACCGAATTGGTCGGATTTGTTTGATAATGGACCAAGGGTCGACGGTTACACAATAATTTGCCATAATTGGGTTTAACTCGGAGTAATAACGATAATTAAAGTCTTAATGATGTTCGTTAAAGATAGGAACGTGCAGAGCGGTTACGAAATCGAACGAATTTGCGATTAAAGACTGCGTTTACGTTTCAACTGACAAGAGGCGCGACCGTGCCAAAACAAGGCGCGACCGTGCCTACTAGGGTTTCTGGTTATTTACAAAACCAGCCCTTGCAACTTCAGCTTTGACAGAAATGATCCCTTAGATTCAGAATTAAGTTAACTTGGTTAGGATTTAACAGAATATATAACGGAATTACTAACGGGGTTAACTTGAAAAGTCGAATTGTCACACAAGTTTGACTCAAGTTTGACTCAAGTTTGACCAAGTTTGACCCGACGACCCTTGGTGATTCGGTGTAAGAATTAATGTTTGATTAGCATAATACTAATATATTATACACATAAGATCATGCAGGTAACACTTAGTAACAAATCCTTATTGTTCTAGTATGCTAGCTTAGTTTCCACAAATAGAAAGTTTCCATAAATAGTAAGTCTGTTCGAGATTCGCGTTTCCTGGAAACTATCATTATTAATATGCTCATAAGATCAATCTAACGTGTCCTAGATTGTCACATCACATAACCAATGCCTAGAACACAACATACAGATCACAATTTAAGTTGAAGTTTCTATTTATAGTAAACCATGAATAGCATGCATGATTTCTAATATCTAACACGTTACAACATGTTATTATGTTCTAACTAGCATAGAACTATCACCAACTCATATCATGCATGTCTAAATTGTAAGTTATAAACCTTGACAATTAAAGTTTCCTCTTTTAGAAAGTTTATAAAACCGAGCTAGGTATATGAATTCTAATTTCACAAATCACTTAATTATGCTTCAACTAACATATAAAAATCCTCATATCACCCTAAACATGTCTAACATGTAATATAGAAAACAAATAAAGTTTCTATTTATAGTAACCCTCAGTTTTATACATAGAGGGTTTTTGCAAAGACATCCAATCTAACAAATATCATAACAAGACTCGATTAACGCTAAACTTTACACCTTTAATGGTAAAGATCATTGTTTGGATGAAACTAGGGTTTCACATAACCCTGATTTTCGAAAATAATATATAAAAACGAATATAAATTCTTACTAGTTGTGTTAATGGAGAAGATTGGTACTCGGATTGCTCGAAAACACCAACAATTGCAAGATGGAAGTTGATTTGGTGATGGTTTGTGGGTAGTGAAGGTTTCACGATCGCAAGGGAGGGATGGGGGGTGGGTTACAGCTTCAACAAAGGGGAATGGGGTAGGGTTTTTTGAATAATCTTTTAAATATGCACTCCATGGGCCACAAAATGGATTAAAACATAAGTCTAGGAGGCCCGTTGATTAATTAAAAGGATTTATAATACATTTAATTAAATCTAAATAAATAAAATAGTTTCTAATAAATATTTTTATAAAATCTATTTATAAAAATTACAAAAGCAATAAAGGTCACAACGTTAGGCGTAAACGTAAGCGATTTCACGAAAGTTCATGAATTAAGCATAAAATCACATAGCACGTAATTTCACATAAATTATATTAAATATAATTTATTTAATTGTTCGAAATATTATTCTCGATTAATCACCAACGTTCGGGGACAGACTCGTGCGATTCGGTAATTCTCCGAATTACCGTTACGTGAGTGTTTGTGCGAATACTGACACACTTAATTTACCCTAATCAAGTGTAATGCATGAATGAATGTTTGAGATAACGGATTTTGTGTTAACGGAGTTAACCTGAAAATGCCGGGTGTCACACTTAACAACAATTCCTTATTGTTCTAGCATGTTAGCACAGTTACCACATTTAGTAAGTTTTCACATTTAGAAGGTATGATCAAGACTCACGTTTTCTGGAAACTATCTTTACCAACATGTTCAGGAGACCAATCTAACACGCCCTAGATCATCACATCACATCACATACTATATGTCTAGAACTCAACATGTAGTTCATAATTCCAATTAAAGTTTTCTTTTAAAGTAAGTTAAGAACACAACTGCAAATTTAATGATTTAAAGTTTCTAACATGTTTCTATGTTCATCATAACACATAAGAAATAATCACATTGCACCAACCATGTCTAGAATTCACATCCCAAATTGATAAACTCAAGAAGTTACTATATATAGCAAGTTATGAACACCATGCGTGATTTCTAAAATTTAACACTTCAAAACATGTTATTACGTCCCAACTAACATAAAACTATCATCAAACTTCAACATGCATGTCCAAATTGCAAACCATTCACGTTCATGACAATTAAAGTTTCTACTTTTAGAAACTCTAAGAAACCGAGCTAGATACATGAAATCCAATTCACCAAAACACATTATCATGAATCAACTAACGCATAAACATCACCATAGTACATCAATCACGTCTAACATGCAATCTAAATAATCAATAAAGTTACTAATAATAGTAACCCTCGGTTTTCATGCAACTAGGGTTTTTCCAACAACATCAAATCCATGCAAACATCATAATAATACATAATTAACGTTAAAGTTAACATCTTTATTAATAAAAATCATTGTTTGGATGAACTAGGGTTTTACATAAACTAAAAATCGCAAGAAAGCATATAAACACGAATTAAAATATTACTTGATGCGTTACTTGTGATGATTAGCACTTGGATTGATCAAAAACACGAACAATTGCACTAGAGAAATTCGATTGGAGATGGTTTGATGGTGGTGGGTGGTCGACGATCTCAAGGAAAAGAGGGTTTCGGGCGGGGGGGGGGGGGGGGGTGGGGGATTTGGGATTAGGGTTTTATAAAATCTTTATATATAATGCACTCCATGGGTTAAGGATGGGTTAAAACATGGGTTTTGGTGATCCATGGGTTAATTTAATTAATTTAAATTAAATAACATGATTTCTAATAATTAGTTTTATAAAACCTTTTTATAAAAATTCCTAACACATTAGAATCACATTGTTACGCGTAAACGTACGCGGTTTCACGAATGTTCACGAAATAAGCATAAAATCGCATAACACATAATTCTACATAAACTACGTTAAATATAATTGTTCGGAATATTATTTTGATTTTTCACCAACATTCGGGGACAGACTCGTGTGATTCGGAACTTCTCTAAATTACCGTTACGTGAGTGTTTGTGCAATAACCGACACACTTAATTAACCCTAATCAAGTGTAATGCATGAATGAAAGATTTAGATAACGGAGTTTGTGTTAACGGTGTTAACCTGAAAATGTCGGATGTCACATCATCCCCTTGTTGAAAGGATTTTCGTCCGGACAATTTAAGTAGTGTCGCCAACTGCGTGAAACAAAATTTTGGGTTGTCACACAAATTAATAATTATAGAACTTGAAGAAATGGATAAAATCTAAAGAGCGATTGTAGGTTGGTCCAACCCGTTTTGTCTCACTACTCAACCCACCTGACCGGTCCAATTTGCCACTTTTTCAAAAATGCAAAACGAGATAACACTTGGCTTAGAAAAACATTAGTGTATTCATTCGTATTAAAACACAATCAGGTACTCAAGATTGAATAACCAAGAAGAAGGCTGCTATCAAGAACAAACAGGTCGAACCAAAAACTCATGTAACATCCATTGTATTCATTCTTATTAAAACAAACGACCCTAAATCATTTAAATAACTAAACAAATCTAATCCTACCTTGACTCAGAAGAACTTAAAGGCTTGGAAAAACAGTTTTTTACTATGGACAAACAACATAATCTATTAATTTATCATACAAGCAACGCCTCAAAAGGTCGAATATATGGGGCTGCAGTAAAATATATTAATTTAGGCCCACATTAGTAGCAAATAACAGTAAATCCACCTTAAAGTTATTTTGATATAAAAAATAAAAAATAAAAAATGTAAGCTAAGTTACCTTCAAAGAATAATCCATTGCACCAAACTTAGCCATGTGAATATCAAATTAACAAAAATTGTAAACCAAATTTCGGGTTCGACCCACGCCAACCCAAGAACACGATCTGTTTAGTACGCTTAATTTCATGCCTTCTTCCGGGACTTTCAATAAAGGACCAGATTATTTATCATATTTTAGAAAGCAATTGCAAGGGAAATACACTTTTAAGAGACATTTAGGAACAAACAAGTGAGATCTTACCATAATATAAAATCCGATTCTACAATTCCGAATCCACCGATTCCAACGATGAGAGGAAGATAATCGCCATGGGATCTTATAACAGAAGAGGCTCCCACATGAACACACCTTCATGGCTTAGATTCGTAGGCCGATCCAAACACTAAAACCCAAAGTTGTTACCCAGATCGGAAAGACAACGAACTTGCAGGTGTGTTTGTATACCTAGTTTGACCGATCTTGCAGGTGTGTTTTGTGAACCAGGTATGCAGATGGAGATGAAGATGTGACGGCTGAAAGAACCTAATTAGGTTTAAACCACATATATGTGTATATATATAATACCTTTTTCTTTTCTTTAAAAGAAAACTTTTTTTATTATACACTAATACGTTAAAACTCATGTATTACATGGTTGAGTAAATACGACTTGTTATAAAACAATAGTTTCTATGAAAATTTAAGAATTATAAATAACAAATAATGAAGATTTAAGAATTATAAAGTTATATTTTAAAATAAGATATAATTGAATTTTTCTTATTATTTAGTAATTTTTAATAAAATATTAGAATAACTTTTAGATATTTAATTATTTAACATCATCATTGTTTAATATGAGAAAGAGGCGGAAAACAAAAATCTACAATTCAGCAGAAGTCGACACGTAGCAAATATAGTTATTCATTTATTATAATATAGGTTAGAAACCCGGTATATTACACAGGATAAATAAATGCAATGTTATATATAATTAATAATAAAGATATACATATTACATAGTTTTTTAATATAAATTTTAAAAACGTTATATAGTTATTTTATAAAAAGAATAAAAGAAATGTTCAAATTATAAAAATGTTTTATAAATAAACCTATTTTTTTAAAATAAAAAACGTTTTATAAAAGTAATTATATAAATCATTATTATTTAATAGGAGAGAAAGGAGGGAAACAAAACTTATAAAAAAAAAATTTAAAAATTTGTATAATTAATAGGAGAGAGAGACGGGGAAAAAATGTTAAGAATGAACATAGGAATGACAAGTGTCCACCAAAACATTTATTTATTATATAATATAGATGTATCCGATAAAAATTATATATTATTTACTTGTTTTTATCATAATTTTTTATATAATAATTATTATTATATAAATATATATATTCAATAAAAATTATATAAATAAAATGCTCGTTTAGGCTCACGAGCCGGTTAGAGCTCAATGTGTGAAACTCGTGCTCGTGCTGGTTTAAACTCAGCTCAATTCGAGTTTTTAACGAGTCAATCTCGAGTAGCTCACGAGAGACTCGACTCGTTTACAGTAAATTACTTTTTGCGTCCATGTGGTTTACATGATTTAACACAATACGTCCCTAACACGAATTTTTAACGCTTTGAGTACCTGTGGTATACAATCTGTAACACTCTGAGCCCCTGGGCCTAACTTCGTTAAATTCTTTCCGTTAAGTTTAGTTTCGACATGCTGCGAATAGTTAAGTTTTGCTGCTGATCTAGTTTCGGCAGGGGTATCTACAGATAGCCTTAACTAGATCAGCAGCAAAACTTAGTAGTTTCGGGTGAACTTAGTAGTTTCGGGTGAATATTAGTAACCATCTTACCCCCTATCAAAACTAAACTTAACGGAATTTTTTAACGAAGTTAGGCCCAGGGGCTCAGAGTGTTACAGATTGTATACCACAGGTACTCAAAGTGTTAAAAATTCGTGTTAGGGACGCATTATATTAAATCGTGTAAACCACAGGGACGCAAATAGTAATTTACTCCACTCCTAAATAAAATGAAAAAGGAAAATAGAATATTTTGAGATATAATTAGTATAGAAAGTGAAAAGTTTTATTTAAATATGTTATTTATAGTTATATTTATTTTACTTTCTTTTATCATATGATAATCTGAGTTGTTATTAGTTTGATTGACAAAACTGATATTTCTGACCATACAAAACTAACATGGAAAATGTATTTGATCAAATAAAACCCATTGACATCAGCAAGGGCGGCTCAACCGTTTTGGGGACTCAAATCGAGTTCTAAAATCGAGGCCCTTTTGTAAAATAACAACTATTTTGGTTACAACTTTTGGTAATTTTCACACACAAAAAACAAAAAATAAAAATTAAGTAATATTTCAACTAGTTAATTGAAACATAGTCCTATGTCCCTGCTATAGAAGTCTATATTTTATGATGAACATCTACAATCGTACCTACCCTGAAATAGAATAATGAGCACTAGGGCAATAAGCAAAATTACAAATGGTCAAAACATTATATAAAACATGAATCGAGTATATCTTCTTTTAAACTTGATCTGTTTTATAATTCATCTTCACATTCTCTAAATTCTATCTTCATGAATTATTCCCACATGTTTGTATGTTACAATTTAGGGAAAATTAAAGTTCAAGTTGCAACATTTGTTAAAAAGCATACAATTACCAATTAAACTACGTCTACATTATTGGGCCTATGAAGGTTTTTTCCAACTTAAAAAGAATTAAAAAATGTAAAAAAATCTTAATGTGTTGTTGAGATTCGAACTCCCGTACTAACAAAGGCAAAATAACATACTTACCACTAAACTATATTTACATTATTAGCTTAATAATCAATTTAATTGGTAATATTCACATTGTATGTAATTTTTCTTTTTAACTTAGAGCCCCAAAATTTTGAAGGCCCTAAGCAATTGATTATTTTATACTAATAGGGCCGGCCCTGGACATCCATCCGTTCCAAGTTTTATAAAAAATAGTCACTGGTGTGTAAAGTTTCAAAATTTTCACTTACACATAGGATAACAATTTATAACATGACCCATTAACAACATGACTCGACACAAAGTTAAACAGATTAGTGTTTAGACTACACGGTTTCGGGCCATAACCGGGTCGACACGTTAATGACACGATAAAAGTGTGTCTAATGGGTTCAATCCGCTTAACCCATTTATGACAAGCATAATTTACATGTTTAACTTTTCATGTTAAATAGATTAATAGGTTCACACGGTACGTTTTTTATCCGTTTATCAAAACAAAGTTGTTCTATTGTTTTTATAAATAACTAAATATAATATATTAAGGTCAAATATTATAAAAAACCAATCTATTTTTTTTTTTATAAAAGTCCCTTAACCCAATCATTGCATATTAAAGTCCATCAACTTATTAAATTTGAACAAAATTATCAACTTTTCAAAAAAATAATGACTTTGAAACTGGTATAGGAGGTTATCCTGCTCATAGTCACAGGAAACGCTGGACAAGCCACGTACCGCGATCCAGATCGCGCGTACCGGAATCGGGTACAAAGTCGTACCGATCGCCTATGGTACGCGATCCGGATCGGTAAAATCAAGCGATCCCGATTGCACAACAATTCGAACCTTTATCAGCAGATTCACGATCTCGATCCCTTTGGTACGCGATCCCGATCACTTTGGTACGCGTATCGGAATCTCAACGGCCATTCAACCTTTTTTTTGAACAAAATTAATTTATGGGTATCTGAACAGTTTAATATGAACGACTCTTTTTGAAATCACTGCATTTTCTCTATAAATACACGAAAATATTACCTTTTAGCATAGACATTACATTGAAATTTATGAATTTTCTGTTATGATTATGAATTGTGTCATTTTAAATTGAAATTTTATGAAAAAATCTATTTTAAAATGTTTTGTATATGATACACCGTACCGGACTATATGGTACACCGTACCACGTACCGAATTGGCGTTCCAAATGAACCTACCCCTCCTCGTACCGAATTTTAGAAATACACGTACCGCGTACCAGTTTTCGTTCCGCGTACCGGAACGTACCGCGTTCCATGTGACTATGATCCTGCTGATGTGGTATTTTTTTTTATTTTTCATAAAACGCAGGTCGTGGCTTCGTTACAAATAACAAACACAGTCACAAATCGTAGAAATCAAACATTAGAAATTGGAGAAGTTAAAGAAATTAGATGTGGATTATACTTTTAACATTTGTTATATACTTTTATTCTCAAATAGCTATTCGTTGGTTCAATGTGGATTCTGTATATGTTCTAATCTGTGAGTTTGAATATGGATTTTATAGAATGGAATCAATCTGTGAGTTTGAATATTGATAGCAATTGAAAATGTTTTTGTCTTATTACAACTTCCATCAACGTTTGCAATGAACCAAACCCAAATCAGCTTTGGACTCAACATTTGTAACGGGAATACAAGTTCTAAAAATAACCATATATTATCTCTTCTTACTTTACAAAAATAACACATTTTAAAGCGGTTGAAAAGGGCATTTACAACAGTTAATGGACCGCTGTAAATGATAGTCCTGTAAAAGGTGATATTATCTTTTAGAGCGGTTATCAAACCGATGTAAAACGTTAAACTACAAACCCTAAAAACCATTTATGGCAGTTAAATCAAACCCTTAACAACCCATTATAGCGGTAATATATAGCATTTTCTAACCATTTACGGCGATTATATCTAACTCTGAAAAACCATTTACAGCGGTTGTGCAAGAAGCCATTTACGGCGGTTAAATGTTGTCCAAAGTTCAACACATTAAGGCGGCTTTTAAAGTTTTTGTAGCGGTTCTTTATCACACATTTAAGGCGGTTTTGTTTTGTTTTTTCCGTTTTTTTTAGCAACCAAATGTCAGCAACTGCACCCAGTAATTGCATCAACTAAACTTCAATCCAGCTATATATAAAAGCAATCAAATTTTAACACAGCAAAAACAAAATCTTTTCAAACCAAATGTTTAGAAACATATATTTACTACAAAGTGTTTGTAACATACATTGACATTATCTAAGCTCTAGTTTCTTGCATAGCTC
Organism: Smallanthus sonchifolius; assembly: GCA_023525975.1. Taxonomy (NCBI): domain Eukaryota; kingdom Viridiplantae; phylum Streptophyta; class Magnoliopsida; order Asterales; family Asteraceae; genus Smallanthus; species Smallanthus sonchifolius. The sequence goes on along the minus strand of CM042028.1, from coordinate 10,383,460 downwards.
CCATTGTAGATTAGTTCAAGCACTTTGAAACCTGCATAGTTTAGATCAACACTCCATTAGGCATAATAATTAGATATCATGTAATAGTTTCATAGCACATTGCAACTCGTCATAATATTTATATTCATTCATTAACTACACATTTATTTAAACTTTGAGTAATAACATAAAAACAATAAAGTTGAATCATAATAAACATCGGTCTCAAACGTCGGCTATAGTATTTGTGTCCATAATGATCATTTAAGGATAAAACAATAACAAAAATCAACCAACTCACAAGTATAACATATACATCCAAGCTATAGATTACAAGTCCATACATGGATGGAGATCATATAAAAAAAAAGATAAATGATTAGCCTTTGTAAATATTTATAAACCAAATTCATTCAATCCCCCTAAAGAGCGCATAAACGTCTCTATTATATGTTCTACAAATTCGTCAAATTCAGCTTGACGATAGGGCTTACAATCATTCATTATCTAAAACAGAATAATAGATAAAAGTTAGATTACAACTTCATATATATACTAGTTTAACGTATAAAAGATACAAAACTATAATATATATACTTACAAGGTGTTCTTTACAACTAATTACAAATTCATGGATGTGCTTCAAGACATAGTATCCACATTCCTGGCCTTCATTTGGTTGATGGCACTAAATACATTGAATTAACAATTAATTACTTAAAATACTATAAAAAACAAATTGTAAAAATAACAAATAGGAAACTTACATTAACCATTTGCCAAACTATTTTCATTCTTGTAGCTGTTTCAAACAACTTTGTAAACATGTAACTCTGAGTCATCATTTCCACTTTTTATTGAATCGATTATATATCCTTTGTAAGTCTTATCTTTGATGTTGCGTTGAATCATAATTAATGAAAAATGTTTCCTATATAAATGAAAATTTTAAAAAATAGTAATATTCGAGCATTAAAACTAATGAAATAAATAAGAACATCATAAGTAACGAAAATAAGTATAATACCCGGCTAAATACGATGCCATAAAATATTGTCTGTCTTTATGATGCTCGAGTACACGTTTAACGTGATCTATGGCAAAGTTAGTATTGTTTGTGATAGTGTCAAGTGTGATATATTGGGGATTAAAATACACCGTTTGATTAAACCGTTAGGTCTCCTAAAACTATATAAATACCTACAATAAAAAAGATATACTGTAAGGCATGCGGTTAGCATTTTAAAAAAAATGTTAGCATAAAATATTTAAACAAAAAATAATTGAACTTACATTGTATAACAAGTCAAAGTTCCGATCTCTGCCCATTCGTTGACACATAGTATTAACATCGACTCTATTTCAACATTCTCAACGTAAGGTTCATGGCCCGTTCATCATACATCCCATCCGGCGAAGTAGACTTAACCATTATGTTATCATAAGAATTAATAACAAATTCTTCCACTAATCTATATATTTTTTCACGCCTTTTATCTACTTTGCTAAAAAGTTCCATTATTCTTATAATAGCAGGAATAGTTTCCGAAACTGTAACGGACTTGGTAGCAATAGGCTCAGTACGATTACAACCATGATAACCAACATTAGGCTACATTAACAAATGACATTATTATTAGTAAATATATATAAATATATATTAACAAAGTGATTACCAACTTAGTATAAATCAGATCTTGATGATATACATTTACTTCATCTTCAAATCCGTTCGTTTGGTGTTGTTGATACTCGTATGTTTCCTCATCATCAAACTACATTAACAAAAAAATTTATTTTTTATATCAAGTAATTATAAATGTAAATATGTATATTAAAAACTACCTCTGGACTATAAAGTGAACTCGTAGAATGTCGGGGCGTCTCTAAAACCAAATCGGCAAAGCTATCGTCGAATGGCCATTTAAGGTCACATCCAGTGATTGACTGCAAAGACATAATCATATTCAGTTAACCTTTTTTTAAAAGAACAAAAATAGTAGGCAAACATTAAAATAAATTACCTCGATTTCTAGTAGATCGTTGTACGATCCATCAGACGCACAAGTATAGCCGCCGTTGTAGCAACCTGATCCTGGTCTCGTTGCCGTCTATCTCCTCTTGTAATCTTTCTACCTTCTTAGTTTTTTTTTTTTTTTTGGAAAACAGACTCTTTATGGACCCAATAACATATGAAATTAAACGTGAACGCCCGCCCATGTTGTCGTCCCTTTCCAACAACCTCAGTAACCACATCTTTACCAGCTTCAAAATAGCTACCATTAGCCTTTCTCTCTCTTTTTCATACTGTTAAAAAATATATTACGGTTAAAAAGTTGAATAATGTGTATATATATATATAAATATATATATATATATATATAATAATTACATAAAATAAATATAAATATTTACCAACTCTTGTAGTATTCCTGTCAGTACACCTTCTGATAATAGGTGTGGTCCAAGTTCATATAAACTTGTGACAGGATTGAGATGCGCTCTACTAGTAGTATACATTTTCGAAGGATTGTCTTGCATAAGAGATAAGTGTGGATTTTTTGAAAGAAGTTGGTTCCATCTACCTTCCCAAACACTCATAAACCCACTAAATCTCGTGCGTCCTACACGTGTAGGCTCATCATAGTTTTTCTCTGCACTAATTTTCGCTTTTTTACTTTTAACCTGCATAAAATATTAAGAAAAACTATTAATATGAATTACAACATATAATAATAATAATAATAATAATACTATAATAATAATATTAATAACAATCTAACAAATACCTGATAATCACTGTTAAAGCTTTTGCTGCAAATGAATCCCAATGTCTCAGGTCTAGAAATTCGTAGTCTTTAAAAGGAGTTATATTTTTCTTAACGTACTTATTCACCAGTATACATCGGAAGTTTTTCATAATAACCTTCCCTTTTTTCAAAGTTGCACTTTTTGCGTGATCATCCGGTATGTTCCACGTTTGCTACATATTTAAAAGATAAAGTCAATGAGTATACCATTTAGCTTATTGTCAAACCCGTGAACCTGTTTAACATTCGCTTTGTATTTAAAGCATTAATATGTTAAAAAACAAATAATAAAATAAAATATAAGAAATTTTGGTCAAACTCTAAATTGACCAGAGTTAGGTTCATGACATAAATCTGGCAAAATGTGCGGGTCGGGTAATGTAACTTTGACATAATTATATAAATTAAACTCTAAATTGACCAGAAGGATTCTAGTGTCCCAAAGAGAGAGTCCTTTACCTCTTAAACTGCTTTTATTAACAAAAGATCTAGATTATCTTTGTAATAATAAAAGCCATACTTTGCAAGTAAATAATTATAGAACTTGAAGAAATGGATAAAATTTAAAGAGCGATTGTAGGTTGGTCCAGCCCGTTTTGACTCATTACTCAACCCACCCGACCCGTCCAATTTGCCACTTTTTTTCAAAAATGCAAAACAAGATAACACTTGGCTTGGAAAAACATTAGTGTATTCATTCTTATTAAAACACAATCACGTACTCAAGATTGAATAACTAAGAAGAAGGCTGCTATCAAGAACAAACAGGTGGAACCAAAAACTCAAGTAACATCCATTGTATTCATTCTTATTAAAACAAACGACCCTAAACCATTTAAATAACTAAACAAATCTAATCCTACCTTGACTCAGAAGAACTTAAAGGCTTGGAAAAACAGTTTTTTACTATGGACAAACAACATAATCTATTAATTTATCATACAAGCAACGTCTCAAAAGATCGAATATATGGGGCTGCAGTAAAATATATTAATTTATGCCCACATTAGTAGCAAATAACAGTAAATCCACCTTAAAGTTATTTTGATATAATAAATAAAAAATGTAAGCTAAGTTACCTTCAAAGACTAATCCATCGCACCAAACTTAGCCATGTGAATATCAAATTAACAAAAATTGTAAACCAAATTTCGGGTTCAACCCGCGCCAACCCAAGAACACGATCTGTGACGCTTAATTTCAATAAAGGACCAGATTATTTATCATATTTTAGAAAGCAATTGCAAGGGAACTACACTTTTAAGAGACATTTAGGAACAAACAAGTGAGATCTTACCTAATAAAAGATCCGAATGTACAATTCCGAGTCCACCGATTCCAACGATGAGAGGAAGATAATAGCCATGGGATCTTATAACAGAAGAGGCTCCCACACGAACACACCTTCATGGCATAGATTCGTAGACCGATCCAAACACTAAAACCCAAAGTTGTTACACAGATCGGGAAGAAGACGACCTTGCAGGTGTGTTTGTATACGTAGTGTGACAGATCTTGCAGGTGTGTTTTGTGAACAAGATCGGAAAACCAGGTATGCAGATTGAGATGGTGAAGAGATGAAAATGTGACGGCTGAAAGAAACTAATTAGGTTTAAACAATTAAACCACATATATATGTGTATATATATAATACCCTTTTCTTTTCTTTAAAAGAAAACTTTTTATTATATAGTATGTATCCGATACAAATTATATATTATTTTATTGTTTTTATCATAATTTTTATATAATAATTATTATTATATAAATAAATATATATATTCAATAAAAATTATATAACTAAAAGGCTCGTTTAGGCTCGCGAGCCGGCTAGAGCTCAATGTGTGAAACTCGCGCTCGTGCTCGTTTAAACTCGGCTCAATTCAAGTTCTTAACGAGCCGATCTCGAGTAGCTCACGATAGACTCGACTCGTTTACACCCCTAAATAAGATGAAAAAGAAAAATAGAATATTTTGAGATATAATTAGTATAGAAAGTGAAAAGTTTTATTTAAATATGTTACTTATAGTTATATTTATTTTACTTTCTTTTATGATCATATGATAATCTAAGTTGTTATTAGAAAGGAGATAGATTGTTATTTTAATAAATATATACTAATTTATATATGAATTTATTTTTATGCTATATTATATATCTATATCTATACTACTATATAATAGAGATTGGAAGGATATAGATGTAATTTTTAAAAAAAATTAAGACACTTTGTACATGTTTTGTTGCATAGTGTACATATTGATAATGTCATATAAGTGTACAATTACCTTATAACCCCTCTTTATAATTAAACCCTGCTAATTACCATTTCATCCATACACTTAAATCTGTACTTCTTTTATAAAAAAGGATATAAGGGGGATAAAATGGACTTTTCACCATAAATTTGATTTTAAGACGCGGAGCAATAAAACCCCTCTTCGCCGGCGACTCTTCGCATGTGCCTTCGTAACTGACGAGACCAATGAAACCTTCAAACCCCTAATATTATTTCCATCGTTCTCACGCCTCCTCCTCTCCTTCTCGCTCCCCCCCCCCCCTCAAACGACTACTTCACCACAGCCACCCAAGACGGTGGTTATCAGCGGCTAGGGTTCTGCCATGGATAGCAGCGGCTAGGGATCTGCCATGGACAGCGGCAGTGGCGGGTTTTGGTGGTCGAGACTAACGGCAGCGGACCCGGGGAAAAGAGAAGTCATCATCTTCCGTTTCCACACTCTGTATTTTCTAGGGTTTCTAAATCAGACTTCCTTTCACTTCGTTCTATCGAGGTACTGGTTATCTTGTTAATTTGTAGTTTTTTAATTGGATTATGGTTTTAATTTTTTTTCTATCACTCAGTGTAAACACTAAATTATGATGCGATTGGTTGTTTGTGAAGGTGGATTAACTATTGACTGATTTTTATGACGATTTGTGATCTTTCACCTGGTTTGCACAAGGTATGATCAAATTAGAGAGTTTGACTATAGTTTTTTACTTGAATCTTGATGAATTAGTGATGGGTTTACTGCATAAGTGGGGTAATTGGAGTAATATTGAGCTTTTAACTTAACCGAACTAATATTTTAACTTTCTGATTGTTGAATTTTGATGTATTAGTGATGGGATTACTGCATAAACGGGTAATCAGTCAAGGTAAGTTTTACAATTTGCGGAAGAGGAAGTGAGTTGAGGAAGGAGCGGAGTGGAGAACGATTGCAGAGAGAGGATCGATTCAAGGATGAATTCAGGCGGAGAAGAAGATGCAGGACTGAGGAAATTGAGTAGAAGAGGGAGGTTGTTGATGTAAGCTCTGGATGAAAGCAGTTGTTGACCTAGGATCCGGATTCCGTTTACCTAACATGGTTGCGCTCTAAATTCGATGAGTTCGTTCTCTCTATTTCTCCAACGCTTACTGAAGAAGCACTCAGAGTAAGTACATTGTTTTTGTTATTCTCCATTGGAGAATTATGTTACTGTAAATTAGGTTTAGATATTGGAGAAATGTGTTACTGTAAATTAGGTTTAGACAGCAATATTCAATTGTGTTTTTCTAAATTTTTGGTTGAATGGTGTGGAAATGCAGGAAGTGGTGGTGGATACTTTGATGGAGTGTCTGAAGGATGGAAATGCAGGGAAGTTCCATTCTTCTGCATACCATAAGTTCATCCATACCTTGGTAAGTTTGATACTCCATTTTTGCCCTATTTATATAGTTTATTGTTCATTTCACACACAACTTTATATGGTTACAATGGTAGTTTTATGAATATACAGTCTCTTGGTTTCAATTAAAAGAGACACATTTGTAATAGATAACACTTGCTTGGTACTTGATAGTTCAAAATTAATTAGGAGATTCTTTGCTAGATTAAATTGGGGAATCTGTAAAAAATAATTCTATAATAGTAGCCATAGTCTTTGTATATAGGTGGTGCAATATGCTTTTCCAATTAGTTATAGCTTTTTTTACTGGTAATGTTGAGCTGAAAAGATTACGGCTTCATTTATCGCCTAATTACCACGAGCCCGAGGGGCAGGCTTGTCTCCTATGTGTTTGGAAGCTCCTTTATAATTTTTTTGCGGTTAGTTTCTTGTAAGTAAATAATAATGCACTGGATCTCTGTTGCAGGCTCTACTCATCTGTCTAATATGTGGCATATTATGCATGATGCGTGTTATGATATTTATGGTTATCTGTTTTGTGCTTAAAGTTGTAATACATACTTACAGAGAAACATGTACTGGGGTCCTTTAAACATACAAAGAGCTTGTGCCTGGGGTCAGATTTTTCATTTACATGTAATTAGATTTCAGTAAGTCTCTGATTTGCTGGTAGAAGTTATGGTGGATTTTTAGCAGTTTGATCATAAAAAGGCAAAATGGGATGCGGAGGTTATTTTTAGTTGTATAGTAGTACCGACGGCACATATCATATATAGCATTGATATGATTGTCATTAAAAGGTTGTTAGTTCTTTGGGATATGCCAAGTCATCTAAGCATATAGGGAATGAAAAATTACCAATCATCATTGTTACCAAATACCAATCACCCTCATGTATCCGCTGACTTCTTCTTCAAGATGTTGCCAATTGTATCTTCTTTTATCGCTGTTAATATCGGTGGTTGTCGATTTGATATGTTGTGTACTTAACAGGTTGCAGGTGATGGGATATATATACCTGCAACTGATGATGAAGTGATGAAAGCTGAAGACTTGATTGATCATAAGAGCTCACTGCATTATGTTTTGGACAACAGTCAGACTGCCGTATGCAATTCAAATGATGACACTTTTGGTCAGGAGTTCATGCCCATCGATTGTGAAGGTCTCTCTTGTTAAGTTTTTTTCCATTATTATACTCTCCCTTTTTATGCAAAAATGCTTAAATTCATCCTCACTTATACTTTGGTGTCATATGACCGTGTTGCCTTTTATTTTAGCAAGTTGTTTCAGCTCTGTAACCATTTGAAAAATGGCCAAATTGGGTCGTTTTTACACATTTCTACGACCAAATTTGACGAATTTCATCACAAAAGATGTTGAAAATCAAGATTTTGCTATTGGTGATGAATAAAGCAAGAAGCAAATTACTTGAATTATGATGGAATTCTTGCTGATTATGTGATATTTGTTGAATTTTTTTGCAGATTTTTCGAGGGTTTTTAAAGTTCCTAAAGTCTACTCCTTGTATTCTTCTCAATTTGCTGCATATGGTAAAAAGTTCACTTGAATTTCCTGCATTTTCAATTATGATAAGTTTGATGTTTGCTATTTAGCTGATGCGGTTCTTTTAGAACCTCCTGTGATGGAAGGTTTGGATTTGCTTTTGATGGTAAGCATCCATTTTTATATAGATACTTAATACCCATGTTATGAAACTTTCTTGTATTGATGGTTTTTCCTTATGTCCCCTCTTAAATTTGATTATAATCTGGATCTTTCAGGAAACAATGGTGTTTGGGTTTGCTTAGGTTTTAACGCTGTGATGATGTACTTCAATTTGTCTGATTTTCAAGTGTACTTATATCTTTCTATTTTTCAGATTGAGTTTGATAGTGGCCAGTGAAGACTCCGGCATGGCGATGGACATCAACCCATGAGGGGTTCTCTCATTCAAGAAATCTTCAGGTGTTTTTTACTCCCTAATTTCTCATGGGGCTTTGTTAATGCTCATCCAGATGTTGCTTCGATTTAGTCCATCCGTGGCCTAATACTTTCGGAGTAAACTCTAACGAAAAATGATGTAGGTGAACATTTTCCATTAACTGCAATATGCTAACAATTTGAACTCCTAACCATGGTTATTAGCAAAGTAAGCCATTTTTAGTCATGATTACTGTTTGTTCATATACATTATCCATGATTTGTTTCGTTTTGGAATGCCTTTTGTTCAACGTCTAAACGGGCTATCAAAAGAAATTGTAGTCAAATCATTATGTTTGATCATGGGCAAAGTGATTGAGCTTAATTTGTTTTCTGATTATGATTTAGTTATTAGTTAGTGTAAATTAATGGATACTATTTTCGAACACACTGTATTTTTTATTCTCTGTTGGTGTTATGATTCTTGTGTAACATCCCCCTTTGGGTTTGGGGAGGGGGTGTATATCATATCAGAGCTGGCTTAAGCCTGGGAGTTTTGGGTAAACCATGTGATAAGGTTATGTTCTATTTTATTTTGATTCTTATGTTTTGTTTTGATTTGCACTGTTCTTTGTATTTTGTCATTTGATTATTTCTTTCTTTCATAGATTATGAAATGATAAGTGATACCACAGCAGTGCAACAGAAGCATGGTGGTTGAATGCTTTGCTCTCAAGTGGTTTGGGAGTTATTTATGGTTAAATATGTTGACTTAAGTTATAACATATGCTGATTGAGTTTTATGGATGATACAGTATCCAAGTTTGTACATGATGTTGAAAGTAATATATGTGAATGTCTTTACATCGTAGTGGTTCTTTAATTTTGAGAACAAGTGTAAGAAAGGGCTTTATTAGACTGTAGATCTTAAGCTATTCAAGATTAAAAGTCAATGGGAGGATGATTATATGGTAACAATTATTGTAATTATTTATATGGTATCAACCTTGGACCATGTAAGATCAAATATTAAAGCAGCTTATGAGGTTATAGAAACAGAAGTGCATTAACATGTATTCTTTGACACATAACCTCATATTTGGACGATGGTGATTTTTTTTGGTTTAATTTCATTTATAACATTATTACTTTTTGTTATCTATTTTGATAATTTAATTTTTAAAGATACACGTATTCAATTGTTCGTATGTTTTGGGTGATCATTTCTTATTAACTGAATAGGTTGGTTTATCATAATCTAATCCATACATTGTTGATATAACTTCACCATGTTATTTGTTAATGTTAAACCAGTTTAGATATTTATCTCTTTTAGCTAATTTTAGGTTTTCCGATCAGTTTGTTATACGTTTTTGGATATTTGAGTTCGTGAATATAATCAGTGTTTAAGACAGTTCGGGTAAGATTGTGCTTTCCAAAAGAGTCTCGGTGATACCCGACGCTTTGCGCGGGGCAACCCACTAGTGTATATAAATAGACATGACAGTTTTAGCCCAATCATTCTTAAATGGGTTCACTTAGACATTTAATACAAGTTATATTATTTCGAAGGGGTCTAACAGTTTTGCGTTCGATACAAAATTAGGAAAATAAGTAAACAAGATTCCCATTACGATTTAATGGCGAGCGTTATCCGGGCATATCCCTTCCTTGGAAGCATTGATCAAGCGTGGTGTGCCGGTTACTAGTATGTATTATCCTTGTTGTGGATCATTTGCTTGCCTCTTGTTTGGTGGCCAAATCTGTTTGGTGGCAGGTTTGCGTGTGGTTTAAGATCCCAGTCCTGTCGGTTTTCGCCTCGGTACCCCAACTTTTGGATTTGGTTCAAGTTTTGGAGGCTTCCCCGTCAAAGAAGAAGGTGATTCACGTTGTTTTTCTTATTGCGTGCCGGAGGATATGGTTGAACCGTAATGACAAAGTTTTCAAAGGAGTATTGTCCTCTTGTTTCAAGCTAGTGGACGATATTAAAGAAACGACATTTTGGTGGATTCAAAATAGGGCAAAAGCGAATACTTTAACTTGGGATAAATGATGTAGCTTCTCAGGTCATAACATGTGGTAATGTTTGTTTTTGGTTTGCCCTGTTGTTTTTCTGGCTTCTTAGTTGCTTGCTTGGCTCGGCCTTCTTGTTTGAATAAAGTCCCTTTTGATGTTCTAAAAGAAAAAAACTAAACAAGATTCATTGGAGGAGTGTATGAAAAAGCATAACTATATTATAAATGATTAGGAGATCGTGACACAGTATGATTACATACATATATTTGTAATATCTGATTATGATAAAAAAAAATAAAAAAAAATTGGAACCGACTCGTTCTGACCCGACCCATTTTTGACAAAACTCATTCTGAACCGAACCATAATGATCATTTTTTTAAAATGACCCATTAACCCGTTCGGCTCGAAAAGCCAGTTTTACTAGGTATATATATAAACACTGCTACTATAGTGCATAGTTTGATTGAAAAATGCAAAATTGATTTTTCTGACTACACAAAATTAACATGGATAATATATTTGATCAAACAAAACCCATTGACCTCGGTCCATACCAACTTTTATAAAACAAAACCCATTGACCTCGGTCCATACCAACTTTTATAAAAATAGTCACAGGTGTGTAAAGTTTCAAATTTTTCACTTACATATAGGATAACAATTTATGACACGACCAGTTAACAACATGGTTCGACACAAAGTTAACCATCTTAGAGTTTTGACTAAACGGATTTGGGCCACAATCGGGTCGACACGTTAATGACATGAAGTGTGTCTAAACGGGTTCAATTCGCTTAACCCGTTTATGACACACACAATTTACATGTTTAACTTATCATGTTAAATAGATTAATAGGTTCACACGACACGTTTTTTTTATCCGTTTATCAAAACGAAGTCGTTTTATAGTTTTTATAAATAATTAAATATAATACAATTAAATATAGATGGTAATTTTTGTAACTTTTAAAGCCTACTAAATTTGTGGCCATTATGTCTTGCGAGTTTCACTTGTGTGGGGTTGAACCAATAAAGTTAACAAGTGAGTGGTTATTTGTGTTGTATATAACATCATCGAATTTTTTTAAAATAGTCTATTTCAAGTAGATGTGCGAATATTTCAAGTAGATGTGGCCATTATGTCTTATAGTCGTTTACCGCTCAAAAATACAAACGGGTCGAACAGCAAGAGGTTGGATTGGCAGGAAAATGGATTTTAGGCATGTTGGACCTGTTGTGGGCGTATGATACGCCCACCCAGCGTATCATATGATGGCAACGTATCATACGCCCAAATCCTTCTCGTAGACGCCGGATTTTTGAAATTTTGGGGTTTGGCTAGTCTTTGGTGTAGGGACTTGTGGGTTGTCTCTATGGTTAATTATTATTACTAACCATGTTCAAAATGGTGTTTTAAATGTAGGTAAAGCTTGGTATTATCTCGGGCCACGCTTCACATAAATTTGGATTCTTATGGCTTTTGTTGGTGTTGTGTAAGGCCACGTTCCCGGGTGACCTCACGTGTTGGATTTACTCATTCATACGATAGTTCAATAACGGAATTTCATAACATTCGCAGCGGAAAACATTTTTCAATACATTTAGTCATTTAAAACATCAATAAACATAGTCTGTTAGATAAACATAGAATCGGGATGTCAGTCCTGGGTCAGGTAGCCATATGTGTCCCGAAGCATTCGTCGTCGTCTATCATTAACCTGAAGTGCATACTAAAAATTAGCTAACGCTAGTGAGTTCTAGTTTAAGCAATCAGGCATTTACATCGATCATATAACATATCATCGTAGGCACCCATAGCTCATATATATATATATATATAATATATATATATATATACTAGGTTAAAACTCATGTTTTACATGGGTTGAATAAATACAACTTTTTATAAAACAACATTTTCTATTAAGATTTGTATGTTGGATGTTATCAGTAATCGGTGAAATAAGAAATAATGAAGATTTAAGAATTATAAATAACAAATAATGAAGATTTAAGAATTATAAAATTGTATTTTAAAATTAGATATAATTGAAATTTTTTTATGATTTAGTAATTTTTAATAAAATATTAGAATAAATTTTAGATATTTAATTATTTAACATCATCATTATTTAATAGTAGAGAGAGGCGTAAAACAAAAATCTAGACTTCAGTAGAAGTCGACACGTAGCAAGTATAGCTATTCATTTATTATAATATAGGTTAGAAACCCGGTATATTACACAGGGTGAATAAATACAGTGTTATATATACTTAGTAATAAAGATTTACATATTACATATTTATAACATATTACATAGTTTTTTAATACAAATTTTAGAAACGTTATATATTTATTTTTTAAAATGTTTTATAAAAAGAATGAAAGAAATGTTCAAATTATAAAAATGTTTTATGAATAAAGCTATTTTTTTAAACAAAAAACATTTTATAAAAATAATTATAGAAATCATTATTATTTAATAGGAGAGAGAGGCGGGAAACAAAAATTTTAAATTTTTTTAAACAAATTTATATAATTAATAGGAGAGAGAGGCGAGAAAAAAATATTAAGGATGAACATGGGAATGACAAGTGTCCATAAAAACCTTTATTTATTATATAGTATATATATATATATATGTGTGTGTGTGTGTGTGGGGGGGGGGGTGTAATTATAACATCCCGAAAATCCATAAGTTAGTAGTTCAGGTAAATGGACAACCCGAATCCCCGTTAAAGGAAACTGTTAGCAAAGTTTTGCGCGTAAATTGTGAGTTGATGGATTTAAAGGACGTGGGGAGCCGTTTAATGTTTAGTTCGAGATCGAATTGCGTGAAATAGAAACCAAGGGACCCGGATGTAAGTTATAGTGGTTTAAATACCACTTAAAGGGCAATCCCTAGGGCCATATCGGCCCTAGGTGTGCGACGGCCGGGAAGGGACGCAAGGAGAGGAGGAAGACGATGACGAGGAGGTGGTCCAACGGTAGTTTACGGGGTGTGACTTCTGGAACACGATCACGTAATCCCCGTTATGTTTATTTAAGTTTGTGTATTCGTTCTTTTGCATGGTTCGGTTTATAGTAGAGTGAACGGGTGGCCGACGGCGGTATTCGTATGATGCACGGCAGTGGAGACGGCACGGACGTCAACGACAGCCCGCGAGGGAGACCTGATGGTGGCTGCGGAGGTGCGACACGGCTAACCGAAGCCAGCAGGCGGACCGAAGAGGGCATGCAGAAGCCGAAAATGACCGGCGAGAAGCCGATGGTGTTCACAGCGAGGTTAAGTGGTTCAAGTGGAGAAGGTTGACGGCCAAGGATGCACGAGACGCCGACGGTGAGGTGACGGTGGCCAGATGGGTCACGGTGGGCTTGGCTAGGGTTTGCATGGCGATGTTAAGTGAATGCATAGAACCCGGTTCGAGTATTCGGTTTCTAAACAGGTCAAGGACGACCTGATTCATGTGAACTTGGGAAACTAGGGTTTCGTGGAGAAGGAGTGACGAGCTAATGAGATGAGTGTTGGGGTTTATTTATATCTATGCGTTATTCGACGTATGTTTAGAACGTGTCTGATCACGTGATCGAACGTTTTACAGGTTCGGGTTTCGAGCGAGAGGATGGTTGCAGAGCAGTATGTGGATCTTCACAACCGATGAGTTTATAATCCCCTTTTTACATGTTTTATCGTTTAAATGCATGTGTTATGAGAAAAGACCTGTCGAGTTTTATGAGTCAACTATATTATTTTATAATAAATCTAAGGGTCAATGTGGTATCCCTAGGTTGAGTGGGTTGGATGTCGGCATGACATCAGTATGTCGTGTAACGACTTTCGGGATAAGTCAGAAGTTGAGTCTAGACGTTACGAGGATATGTCTAGGATGTGTGTTTGGTTATATATGTAAGTGATCCGTGTAAGGACGGTGAGTCGTAGTACATGTCAGTGTCATGTGTGTATATTTGTTGCTTTGTGTGCTTGCATTGTTGTCCGTCTATATGGTCAAAATGGTGTGGAGGACGGGGTCCTTCGGGATCGTCACTGTGCAAGTAATCCGGCAGTCATCGTGGGAGTGATGTGTCAGTCACCGTGTGGATGATGATACGGTCACTGTGTGATGTGACGAGATGAGCGTGAATGCCGACAGACTCGTGAGGAAGTATCGCGCGTGCATTTATGGGCCCCTTGGGGGCGAGATTGAGACCCGAACGGGGGTTCTCTGGGATGATGAATATCCTGACGGGGATAACCCTGACGCGGGTGATGTTTTGAGATAGGTGAAACCCTTCGAAGGTATATCTCTTGTGTGTGAATTATTGTATGTTAAATCTTGCTTGGCCTTCGTGATAAGGTAACGATGTGATGGTTATATTAGCTTGTGTGCTTAATGTGATAGAGGTGTTAGTAGACGAGTCTTGTTTAGGACTTGTCAGGTCTGTGTCTAGGAGTCGGTTATGTTAACCGGTTTTCGGGTTGTTATGGGTGGTAGGTCACAGGTGGTGTGTCAGTAAGTTCGATCCAAATCGGTGAGACTCACGGGTGATGGTTATGGGTTGAGTTAGGGTTTGTTGAACCCTTAGGAGAGTTGGAATGTTTTAGGTAACAAGGGTTACCGGTATGAATGGTAAATTGTTTTACAACTAAAGTGAAAGGCTTGAGTTTTAATATAAAGATGTTTGCAACGAGAAGGTTTCTTTTCAAGATAAACTGTTAGAACTCACTCAGCGTAGCTGACTTTGTATGTACGCTAGACTGTTTTGCAGGTGAGTTCAGGTGACGATGTAGCATATGGAGTCATAGCTCCTAAACATACATCATATGGAGTCGTAGCTCTCAATCATACATCGTACCGAGTCGTAGCTCGTGGTCATTCATCATATAGAGTCGTAGCTCGTAAACATGTAACACATAGATTAGCTTAACACACATGGGAAAAGCCTCTCGCCTCATACCGGTGTCACATAGACAATTGTAATCGTACCTGCTACATTATGTAACCGTAGGATCAAAAAGCACATACCGTCTACACATAGTAGCCGTAAACATATAATCTACATAAGTAGTCATATGTCGTACCGTCTACCGAAGCAGTCGTAATAGCACCTACCGTCTACACCAAGCGGCAGCAATCTTACCGCTCACTTATGTGTGCTATTAAATATATATATATATATATATATATATATATATATGTATATGTATATATTATGCATATTAAACACTCGTTTAGGCATTTTATTTATAAATTCACGTATACCGATACTTAATTAGTCTATATTTACATTTTGTAGGTTTTAAGATAAAATGAGATAAAACGTTTTAGCTGAGCTAAGAAAATAAATGAGAATATGATTTAATAATAATTTGATTAAGATTAAGTGAATTCAAATGGTTAACTTATTATTTGATTCATAACTCTATTTGTGGCAGGAGAGTAATTACATGGATTGGACTTTGGAGACATGGAGTTGAGTTATTTAAATGGACTTTTTTTGAAGCATGTTGGTGGCGACGTAGCATGAGACTAGTAAACAAACAAATTCAATTTAAACTAGTAGTTTTACCCGCCGCGCGTTGCGGCGGCATCGAAACGTAGCCTAACTCGAATTCCCGCGTCACGCGGCGTGAAACAGATCTTAAACGGTTGAGTCGGTTAAAAAAGAAATATAGTTAGGTACATAAAAAACATATGAGGTTATGACTACTCGTTTAACCCTGAAAGAAAATGTAAAAAATAAAAGAAAAAAAGCAAAGATAATTTTTTTTTGCGTTGACACTAACATACTTAAGTACATAAAAGTAACGTATGAATTTGAGGCGGATCGGTTTTGAAGATCGAACCATAGATAAAAAAAATGTATTATTTGTCTCACATTGCGCCTAATAATTAAAAAGAGTAATCAAAAGAAAAAAAATTTAGAAACAAAGGAAAAAAAAAGTTTGAAAAAAAGTGGTGCTAAACAATTAAACAGGCTAGAACCTGCGACCTTAGACTGAGTTTGTAATTTGAAGTTACCACTAGACCAACTTATCAATTGTTTAAACAATATGTTTTCAATTATTTATATAAAAGATTGATTTAATAAAAAACTAATATATTACTGTAGCTAAGAAGTTACTTTTTAAATAAGTTTATAATTGGGCTGCTGGTGGAGTATATCAGAAACAAGACCAAAAGAGAGTGAAATTTGATAACGGGTTGTTCAAGAAAATCAAAGTAAGAAAATTGAGATGGGTCCTAATAATTCCAATCATATGGGCTAAACCAACATATTGGCCCATGATATTAGTTGAGATAGCAGCCCACGTAAAGTAGGTCACGTGAAAAAGATTTAGCGGCGAAGATAATTGGTAGGACTTACGGCAGGATTGAAAAAAACAATTTGGAGGGTTGGTGTTAGGCACGACTACCGAGAAGGTCAAAAGTTGAGGTGGTGGCGGCTGTTTGGTTTTTACGAACAAAAACTATAGAGTATCAAAAGTTATTTGTGTAAATCTTAAATGAATTGATTACTAATAGGAGCCATATAAATACATCAAGGGAAGGAGGAAATTACAGACATATACAAGGAAGGTTATAATAACCTTGACTAGCTAGCTAAGAATTAGTATTATAATAATTACAATTAAATGCTAATTAAAATCAAATAGTAAACAAATAATGTATAGTCAACTCGTATCCTCAATACGCCCCCGCAAGATGGAGGCTCCGTTGGAGACTCCGATCTTGGACCGAATATGAAGAAAAGGAGCCCGACTTAGAGGTTTTGTGAGTATGTCGGCGAGTTGATCTCTGGAATTGATGTGTAATACTTTAAGAGAGCCTGCAGAAACCTGTTCACGAACAAAGTGGTAGTCGAGAGCGACATGTTTCATGCATGAATGATAGACTGGGTTGGCACATAAATAAGTAGCTCCGGTATTATCGCAAAACAAAGTCGGTGGGTTGGGAACTTGAATGCCGAGTTTGGTTAGCAGATTGTGAACCCACGAAAGTTCGGCAGCCGCATTTGCAAGCGCCTTGTATTCAGCCTCAGTGGAGGATCGAGAGACCGATTTTTGGCGTGCCGGTCGCCAAGAAATGATGTTTGGGCCCAAGTACAGAGTGTAGGCTGTGGTGGAGTGACCTCCATCATGAATCCCGCCCCAATCAGAGTCTGAGAACGCAGTGAGCCGGAGAGGAGACCATCGGTGAAGGAATAGACCATAATGGATGGTGCCTTTGAGATATCGAATGACTCGTTTGAGAGCTTGCCAATGGGATTGTTTTGGAGAGTGCATGAGTTGAGAGAGTTTATTTATTGCAAAGGAGATATCGGGACGAGTGAAGGAAAGGTATTGCAAAGAGCCAACGAGTTGGCGATACTCATTTGGATCAACGGGTGGAGAGGAGTCGTGGGGGTTGAGGGGATCGGAGGAACTAAGGGGAGTGAGGACATCCATTGACGATGTTGTGAAAGAAAAAGGCCTTTAGAAGTGGAGATGACTTCTATACCAAGGAAATGGTGGAGAGAACCCAGATCCTTAATAGAGAATTTTTGGCTAAGGGTATCAACGAAGTGGTCTAAGAACTCATTATTATTGCCGGTCAGGACGATGTCGTCAACATAGACCATAAAGTAGGAGGTGATATCGTTTTTTGGTAGATGAATAGGGAGGTGTCGGCTTGTGATTTCCGGAATCCAAATTGGATTAGAAAATTGGTGAGTTCCGTGTAACAAGCTCGGGGAGCATGTTTTAGACCGTATAAGGATTTACAAAGCTTGCAAATATGATTTGGGAATTGAGAGTGAGTGTAACCGGGTGGTTGAAGCATGAATACTTCTTCATGAAGAGTCCCATGAAGAAATGCGTTATTAACATCGAGTTGCTTTAATGGCCAATGGTTAGACAAAGCGATGGATAACACTGTTCTGATGGTAACGGGTTTTGTGACGGGACTAAACGTGTCAAAATAGTCTTTACCATATTGTTGGTGAAAGCCTTTAGCAACCAAACGGCCTTTGTATTTGGTAATGGAACCATTGGGGTTACGTTTCACATGGAACACCCATTTGCAGCCAATTGGAGTTTGAGATGTACGAGGAACTAGATCCCATGTGTGGTTTTGGAGAAGGG
The DNA here is from genome assembly GCA_023525975.1 of Smallanthus sonchifolius. Classification (NCBI taxonomy): domain Eukaryota; kingdom Viridiplantae; phylum Streptophyta; class Magnoliopsida; order Asterales; family Asteraceae; genus Smallanthus; species Smallanthus sonchifolius. The sequence continues at coordinate 10,364,936 of CM042028.1, read as the reverse complement.
CGTTGTACTCGGAATCCATTGCACTTCTCCATTTCGGGTCTTTAAGGGCTTGTGAGTGAGTGGTGGGTTCAAAGGTGGTAGAGATGGGATGGAGTGTTGTGGAGTTAACAAATTTATTGTTATAGTATTTTGGATTTGATTTTCGGGTTCTTGATGGTGTGGGGTTTGGAGTAGTGGTGGGTGTTTCATTGTTGTTGTTGGTGTCGCTAGGGGAGGATGATGTAGTTGTAGGGGTGGTTGATGGAGATGGGAAGGTGTCGGCAGAGGTAGAGGAATCATGGCTGAGGAGTGTAGTGGGTGAAGTGTCTGTCGAGAGGGAGGGTGTGGATGGCGTGGGAGACTGTGGTAGGGTGGGGTCAGCAGGAGTGATATGAGCTTGGGCATTGGTAGGTGAATGCATGGGAAAGGTGACAGAAGGTGGATGCATGGGGTTAATTGGTGTGGAGGAGGTGGTTTCTGGTGTGGAGTTAGTAGAAGGTGAGATGCTTGGGCTTTGAGAAAGTGGTCTGCAGTGGGAAGAATGGTGAGGTTTTTGGAGTTAATTTTGTAAGGAAAGTTATCTTCCACAAACTCAACATGTCTAGAATGAAAGAGTCGTCCAGATGCTATGTCATAACATTTGTAGGCTGACTTGGATGAGGAGTATCCAAGGAATACACATCGGGATGATCGGGGTTGTAGTTTAGAGGATGTGTAAGGTCTTAACCAAGAAAAACAAAGACACCCAAACGTTTGAGTTTGGAGTAGGAGGGTGGTGAGCCATAAAGGCGGGTATAAGGAGATTGATTATCAAGGATCGAAGTGGGAAGGTGGTTGATAAGGTACACCGCGGTTTGAAACGCATGGGACCAGAACGAGAGAGGTAGATTTGCAAAGTGAAGCAATGACAGTCCTGTTTCAACAATATGTCGGTGGCGTCGCTCGGCGACACCATTTTGTTCCGGTGTATGAGGTGGGGAGGTAAAGTGTGATATTCCATGTGATTGGAGATAGGTCATGAGACCGATGTACTCTCCCCCATTATCCGTAAAAAGAGAAATGATAGGTGTTTGGAAAAAAATTTCAACCAATAACTTAAATTGAGGGAAAAATGTTTGAACGTCCTATTTTCGTTTCATCGGATATAACCATGAGTATTTGGAATAATAGTCAACGAATATAACATAATAACGAAAATCATCAATGGACGTGTGAACCGGTCCCCACACATCGGAATAAAGCAATTGTAATGGTTTTGTGGCACGAAAAGTGTTTTGGCCAAATGGTAACTTGTGGCTTTTATTAATTGAACACGAGTCACAATGAAAAGAGAACGTCGACAATGAATTAAAATTAAGTCCTATGGTCTTGAGAAGGGACTTGAACCCTTTCTTGGACGGATGACCAAATTTATGATGCCAAGCTTCAAGGGAGCTGATGGTGGTGGCATTAAGATGTGGAGTAGATGGAAAAGTGGCATAGTAGATATCATTGACGTTCACTCCTCTCATGAGTCGCGCCCCGTGCGAAGGTCCTTGACAAAAAAATGGTAAGGAAAAAATTCCACAGAAACTTTGTTAGAACGACATAGTTTGCCAACAGAAACAAGATTAGGTAAGAGCTTTGGAACATAAAGGACATCATTTAGAGATAAAGGACGAGAGGATGAGGGAAGGTTCGTTTGACCAATATGGGAAATAGAGAGGGTCTTACCATCACCGAGGACAATCTCGTCCGGTCCACCATATTCGGAGAGAGTGTGAAGAGAGCCATGAACAGAGGTCATGTGGTGAGAGGCCCCACTATCGAACATCCATTGTGGAACCGGAGCAGTTGGTCGGGCTGAAGAGGTGTTCACCATGGGAGCCGTAAGTGGTGAAGTTGGTCAGGCTGAAGAGGCAATGATGATGTTATTTTCACGTAGAAAACGAGCCAATTTCCGACATTATTTGGCGTCGTGCCCGTGTATGTTGCAAAATTGACAGCAGGTGGATTGTCTTGTGCCTCGGTTGCCATTTGATTGATTTGTAGAAGCCCACTGAGATCGGTTCCTGTTTGAGGTTGGTTGCATGGATCGGTTGTTCCTGTTGTTTTGAGTGGCTCTGTTGAATGGGCAATTATGTTGACGAGTTATGTAATTCACAGTAGCCATAAGAGTAGGGTTAGTTTCTCGAAGGTCACGTTCAAAATCCACAAGCTTATCAAAGAACTCAGGAAAAGAAATGGGGTTTTCCCGAACCTTTATGGCGGCTGTGATGGGTTTGTACTCATCACCCAGTTGATTGAGTATGTGCACAATTAAGTCTTCATCATCGACCGGGTTTTTGGCGAGAGCCAATTCATCCGCAATATTCTTCATGTCATGAAGGAATTCGGTGACGGTGCGAGTTCCTTTCGGGTTCTTGGCGAGGCGAGATTTCAGAGAAATAACACGAGACCGAGAGGCGCTAGCATAGCTTACATTGAGACTTTCCCATGCTTGTTTGGCTGTGTCGGAGGAGGACACGATGGGCTGAATGGTGTCGGAACAACTGCCGAGAAGGGCACTGATAATTATTTTGTCTTGTCGGTACCACAGTGTGTAGTCCGGGTTGGGTTTGATGCGATCTCTGACGAGAAACTGTGGCGGCGGAGCAACAGTGCCGATGACATAGTTGTCAAGATCGAGTCCAATGAGGGTGGAGAGAATTTGTTTTCTCCATACAGCAAATTTTGAGGAGGTGAGTTTTATTGGGAAATGATTGTTGGCAGTAAGTTGTATAACCTCTTTGGTGGAGGTTTTGTCGCCGATGGAATCTTTGTCGCCGGTGGCCATGATGGTGCAACAACGTGATTAATAGTGAGGCGGCTAGGGTTTAGGAACTGATTTTGAGGTGAGGATGATTTGAGGATCGAGACTCGTTGGAGATTTTTGAGAGCTCTGATACCATATAGAGTATCAAAAGTTATTTGTGTAAATCTTAAATGAATTCATTACTAACAGGAGCCATAAAAATACATCAAGGGAAGGAGGAAATTACAGACATATACAAGGAAGGTTATAATAACCTTGACTAGCTAGCTAAGAATTAGTATTATAATAATTACAATTAAATTCTAATTGAAATCAAATAGTAAACAAATAATGTATAGTCAACTCGTATCCTCAATAAAAGCAAGCACCTCTAATAAGCAAGCACGAGGTGACGCAAGAAGGAGAAAAGCACACAAGCATCTCAAAGTTTGATTTTATTGAAGCTAGTAACGGTTTGATTTTATTGTTTTCGTTATGAATTCAGAACCAATTTACTTTGTTTCGTTCTTCATTATGAGTAGTTAATTTTCAATAGCTACCTAGGTTTGATGAATTCTTTCGTGTTTTGACATATTTTCGGGTTTTAATCGTATGTTTTACTGTGTTAATCTTAGAATCAGTTCTTGAATGTTTATGAATGGTTATGTATGCTGTTTATGATTGATATCTACTGCCCTTGATCATGTATGCTTGTGTCTAGTTGGTTTTGTGTCTTCTAGGTCGGGTATTGCATGCTAGAATCACTACTTTATGTGCTGATTGTATAGACAACTGATTTGACCATAACAGTTGGTGTCTAGGCTGTAGTTAGAGAGTATTGTCAGTGTCCTACCTTATCTTGAGACTGACCACGTGATAGATAGAGCCTGAAACCTCCTACCCATTGTGTGTTAAGTCTAAATTACGCGACCGTACGAGTCTTGCCTTTCATTCGTGGTGTTAGTGTTCTTAGGGTTCATTTGCATTCTTGATCTTGATTGTCCTTTGCTCTGGGGTTGTGGATCACAGTCTTTCACGTCATTATGAGTGGTGAGACCGACCGAAGATCCCTCATTAGGCATTTTAGCACTGTCTATCCCGTTCTTCATACGAGTCTTCTGGTTTTCTCAGGGAGTAGAAACATACCTGGTTAGCCTTAGATTTGTACCATTAGAGATAGTTATACGATTGATTCTTTTATCATTGCATGTTAGTTTGAGTCATTCCTAGGTAGTTGCTTTCTATCTGATCTTATCCTTACGTCTAGTTTCCGTGTTCTTAGTTGTCCGGTGTTCAAGCGTCTTAGTGTTTTAGAGTATTCGAGTCTTAGTGTCTTAGTTGTTAGATTCTAGTCCTATGTCCTAGTTGTTAGTTTAAATCACTTATTTATATTTAGGTTGGGAGCTGACATAGGTCTATTATCAAGAGTTGTCATAAGTGTCCACGGATTGATATCCGGTCTTGCTTATACTTGCTACATACGTACCGGTACACTTGCCATTGTGTGTGGTTAGGATTGGTGATTCCATTTTAAAACCGTTGTGTGAGTTCTGATTATTTATATATACATATATATATATATATACAGTATATATATATATATACATATACCCAGCACATCACTCACCAGTGCAACCTGATGTGTGAATTTTGATATAATTAAATATTATATAATAATATTTATAGATTATGGTTTCACGAGATCAGGTTTTAAATTTATAAAATGATAATTACTTTAACTTAAAACACACACAATAGGCAAGTGTACCTATCGCAGCGTAATATAGTCTAGGTAAGAACCAAGTATCGAACCAATGGAAACGGTCGAGTTCCAATACTCAACTTTTGTTATCATTTAGCCGGATTAATTGATAAGTGGGTTTTGTGTGCTTGTGAAGCAGAATAGTAAATGACAGAAAAGTAAATAACGATAAAGTAAATAACATAAAAGTAAGAAAGTGCGTGATGTGTGTAACAGAAATGTAAGGAACAGAATAGTAAATAGCAGAAAAGTAAATATCTCGGACATGATCAGGTCACGGGGAGTATTGCTTTGGGATTCGAATCCGCTTGGTACGTGATAATGTTAAGTTGACTAATCCAGTGGTATGACTACTACAAACTTGTGACCCGGGTCACCGCTAGAGCCTCGTGCTCACGACATTTGATTCACGAATTATAATCTTTAAATTAAAATGGTAGTGCCTCCCGTTAGGGAAAACATTTACCCTCAACCCTTCGAATGGTCATCTCCGGGTTGGTTTAAGACATCGAACTTAAAATGCTTTATATTAGAGTTAAATAGGTGATTATATTTTGCTCACCGGGAGGCAGTGTAACAATGGGACCAAGTATAAAGACGTACCGTTCCCAACATGAGTTCACCAATTCTTGGTCGCATAAGAAGTTCGTATAAAGACATACGACCTTAATAATGTTGACCAAGCCTTGGCTTATTAATCTCTGCTTGTATAAAGACGTACAAGTTTCAAAAGAAGTTTGATTAAAAAGGTTTTACGATCTTACGCTTTAAAATCAAGAACACTCACAAATATAAAGACGGATTTGAACAATAGTAAAAGCCCACCAAGTGGTGGTTTTAAGGACAAACAATTAAAGACATAAACATACCACTAGATTAATACGCCAAACATTAACATGCACTAAACATCATCTTCACCCTAGCAATACAAGAAGCCTAGCCACGAATGGCCATGCTAACTAGCGTAACGCTGAGCTGAGTTTCGTAGGCTCCCCTATTGTGGAACAAGGAAGAAGAGCCTCTCAACTCTCTACTCACTACTCTAACTAAGAAATAAGCTCTCTCTAGTGTGTTCTTCAAGGGTATAATGGTGTTGTAAGGTGTGGATAGGTGTGTGGAATGAAGAACTCAAGCCATCTATTTATAGGCCTTAAAATGAGCAATGCACGGCCATGCGTTTTTTTTATTGGATTACACAGGCGTGCAAACAACTCGGGAATCAAACAGGGTATAAGTGACAATGTACTGGCCCCTTGGAGAGCAAGTTATGGTTTGCACGGTCGTGCATGGCATTGCACGGCCGTGCATTGCCCTACTGCTCTCCATGTTTGTCTTTTAGCTGCTGGTTTGACTTCTGTTGACCTGGTTTGACTTCTTGGGGGTCAATGCTCGGGTTTGGTCCTCTAATAGCTTGATTTCTTCATGTCTCACGCTGGTTTTTGCTCTGTTTATCTTTTAACACCGAATAACCTGCAATTGTGAAATATTAACGCATTAAGTATCATTTGCAAGGCTTTTTGTTTGATTAGTACCATAATATGGGGATTATTATGCATGCAAAACATGTATAATTTAGGACATATCATAATACCTCACACTTAGACTTTGCTTGTACTCAAGCAAACTCATGCATGATCAGACCCATAACTAAAAACTTCACAAAGGTAAGGGACCTCCAAGTGGTTGGAACTCCGGGATAACTCACGAGTCGCTTATTCTATTTTTGTGTTTTTCTATTTTTAGGATGATGGAATCCATGACAAGCCTACTAGAACTTTTAATTATGCATAACCTATCACTCCTCATAATGTTCACTCAACTCTTAGGGTTATATATGTATGGATAATGTAAGTTAAGTGGAACACTCAAGTTCGAATCGAATTATGCAACGGTCATAAGCTTGTATGCAAATCAAGTCTCCATCAATTAACTAAGTAGTATGCATGAATCAAGAGGACTTTAAACGGTTGTAATGTGGCTAAAATAAAAATAAAGGGTGAAAATGAAAATCTTTTTGGATTTTTAGGGATTTTTAAAGGGTTTGAAGGGCTGCAGCTATCGTGAAACACACAGCTACGGCCTCATGGCTTAAAATGGAAAATACTAGCAGGTCCTCTACAATACTCAGATCATGAGGGTATAACTAATCTGAGGGCTCGTTTATGGTCAGATTGCCAAGACCAAGATCTCTTATCATTCTCAACTCTTCCCTTACTGCGTAATACACATTGCTGCCTTTACGCATGGATCTTTCAGCTTATAGCCTAACAGCTCCTACTTGGATCAGGTGCGTATACTCACTTTGGGAATAAGTTTGATTCTTGCTGCACTTTCCATCGTGGCTCCAGTTGCCACACTTCACACATTTGCCGTGTCTTTTGGCTCTTCTCTTGGCGGCACTTTTTGACAAGCCGCAGAATGGTGGTAATTGTTCTTGCTTGCGCCACAGTTTTCTTATATCACTGGCTGCTTGGAAAATCTTCTCTCGGAGTTCGGATGGTAATTCAGGCTTTGCGAAATGAAGGCAGAAAAACAAATTGAAATCAAAGGAATGCATGTCCAGTTCTTTAAGGTCTTGCCAGTAAAAGACCCACTTCTCTCTTTCCTTTTCTTTTCTCTATTTCTATTTTTTTTTGTATTAAGACAATTTCTTCCATAATCCTTTTTCCTCAATCTTCTTAAAATAATGTTTCCATAAATTCCTTGCAGATAGTTCGGCAGTTTCTTCCTAATACATCCACCTTCTTGTGTATTCCAATTCTTTTGAGTAAAACAGATTTCTTTCCAAATTGTCTCAATGATAATAAACTTGAAATGACGACATAAGATAATTTTCCCATTTTGAATACATTCAGCCAATAACCGGTGTTTACGAAAAGCTGGTTGGGTGATAAATATGGGTAGTAGAAAAGAAAAGGCTAAGGCTCAGAGGGCTATCTAGGCGGATAATATTTTTGGGATTTTTAGGGTTTAAGGATAATATATAAGGGTAATAAAGTTTTAGGTGCCTCAATCATTTTTATACTTCCACTATTTCATGATCTTGATATGTATAAGTCATACAAGTTCTAATTATGCATAAAATTCGATCGAATAAACACTCAATATACCAAACGAAAGAGCATGCGGAAATGATAATAATGCTCGTGAAAAGGCTCAGATTATTCTCACATGGAAACGGATGGAATAAGGTTTAGCGATTTGTTATGCATAATATCCATTTGTTTCTACTTGCCATGTCTTCGTTTTATTTAATTAGGTGCGAACTCAAAGAGGTTTAGATTTAAGGTTTAAAATTTTTGAAAATTTTTCGAGTTTTTCAAAAGGTAGATTTTTGTAATGTTTTAGTCAGATGGGTAGAAAATCACAAGTTAAGTTTTACTGCTTTGAGGATACAAGTAGTCCTGAATCTCTAATTCCCCACCCCACACTTAAAACTGTGCATTGCCCTCAATGTACAAATGCATGTAATGAAATGCTATGCAGGAATTTAATGCATGAAGTTTTAAGGGAAAAGAAACTAGTACTCCCCCGGTCAATTCGGTGTATAACCTAAGGCCGAAACTTATTGCTGCTGTCAGGCGGTGCCTATCAGCTGCTTGTTAACATGTTGCTTCAAAGACTTCATCGAATTTCTCAGAAATTTGATGTGGTTTCCGGCTCCAAGCTTGTAGAGGTGGAGTGTAACTCCTCAAAGTAGACAGATGATCTGGTGATGCTATTCTACCTGACACACAAAGAAAAACATAAAAGCAGACAAGGAAAATAAAAGGTAGTAGTTAAGCTACTAAGGTCCTAGTATCGAGAGGGCATACCTGGGGCTGAAGTATGATAAACTTAAATTTGAAAAGTCAAACCTGAGGTCCATGATTCTGCCATATGCACCAACCTCTCAATTTATTCATGATCATCGGGTTGCCTCCCGGAAGCGCCACGTTTATTTAAGGGGCGTTGGCCGGACCCGTACGTGCTTCGTGAATTTCCAATTTATGCAAGTGGTGGAATAATCAGTCAAATGGATGGCTTGTAATATGGAGAGGTTCATCCAACCCATTTGATAACCATGCGTACAATGATAATAAGCTGATCCAGGAATTAGTGGAGTCCATCCTGGACCAGCTCGACAGAGTAAAACAGGGTAAAAAAGTGTTCAAACTTGAAACGGTCATAACTTGAGCTACGTTTTGAGTTAAAGGGCCCCCGACCAGGGGACGGAAAGCTTTTGACAAGATGGATCATGTGGCAAACAGTCGTAGGTGGTTTGTCCTAGTGGTCCGAGCAAATTTCCATCATTAAGTGGCCCAATTTCACAAATCAAAGATTTCTCCAATTTTCTATTTTTAATACTTTCAACTTTTTTGTACTAAAATGGGTGAATCATTGATTTATGTATTGTAAAAGTCTATTTTTAGTTTTAATTTTAGTTTGGATGGATCGATTTGAAGTTTTGAAAATTTTGTTAAACCTGCCAAATTTAGAATGCTCTATAGAAGAGCACCTAAAGAAAACAGTGTAAGTAAATCACGCCACCACCATTTGAAATTTCCAGGACCAAACTTCAAGAAACCCATGTAGTGAAGGAGACGGTCACCCCGGTATGATAATTTTGTCATGTAATTTTCGTTAGATGAACGTTGCTTCCTCCATGAGAAGTGGTCCTTAGAGTGATGTGCCTTATCCTGTGGCATATGTGATTCATGGGATGATTCACTGATATGCTTGATCACAGGCCAACTATCACTATTGCAAGGAGGGGGTCCCACCATTGTCATTTATTTGTTGGTGAATACTTCTTCTTGCATAATCTCTTCCTGGATGATGATCTCATAGTCTGGTTCTTCATATGATGTTGTCTCTGAAGTGAGAGGAACTCCAGACTGCTCAATACATCCTTCTTGTGCTTCCATATTTAGGATTCCCACCAATTCTTCTTCTGACTCCTTTGTTTGTTTAGCTTCCAGCCTCTCAGAGAAGTCAAAAAGTGATTGTAAAGTTGCAGTAACCTTTTCCTTTGAATCATCCGGTCTCACTTTCTATTGATCCATGCTTGTGAAGCTGGAAGGTTCTTTCTCCTTATAGTCACTTAATCCTACTAGAGTTGTTGGAGCTATAACTTCCGATTCTTAGACTTTGAAGAGATCGTCTTGTTGTTCAGTTGGAAAGCTCTTTAGGATGATGTGCATGGTGGAAGTCAACAGCATTACAGAGAGATCCAGATCTAGAACAACGAGTCATTTGAGCAGGACATAGAGATCCAGATCAAGATCAAGACCAATGAGTCATTTGAAAGACAACTAGGTCATTTGGCATAAAAGATAGCTGAAGTGGCTCAACGATCACCGGGGCAACTCCCGAGTGACACCAAACTAAACCCACAACATCAAGGAGCCAGCTCCTCCGGCTCAAGGAATGCCCATATTGCCCAGGTAAGTACCCTCAGAAGTGGCAAGGTTTACAATAATAATATTACCTCAGCATCACAAGATGTTGAGGGAATGGTTGAAGATTTGGGAGAGAATGGTGAAAGTGACAGTGATTCGGAACCTGTTTTTTACTAAACCGGTTAAGAAAGTAACAATTTTCTGAACAAGCTAAATCTAAACCGAACACAGCTATCACTCAAGGTGCAGGGGTGGAAAATAATACCATCCCTTATCCTTCTGCTTTAATTAAACCATCTCAGAAAAAAGAATATGAATAAAAGAGGCCCACAATAAGATGAATTGTGGGACTTGTTTAAACAAGTGAAAATAAATTTACCTCTTTTAGATGCTATAAGGAAAGTACCTGCTTATAATAAGTACTTGAAAGATCTTTGCACCCAGAAACGGCACCTTAAAATGCCTAAAAAACTTGATCTAACCGATGATGTGAGTGTCATTTTGTCGGATGCATTGCCACCTAAGCTCCAAGATCCAGGGGCACCTTTAATTTCGGTGCAAATTGGTGAGTTAAAGATCAATAAGGTTCTTCTTAATCTTGGAGCGAGTGTCAGTATCCTTCCGGGAAGTTTGTATGACCAGTACGATTTTGGTCCTCTACAAAAGGCCGACACCACCGTGGTATTGGCAGATCTCACCCTTAAACTTCCCAGGGGGATATTAACCGATGTGATTGTAAAGGTGGAAGATTTTTACTATCCTGTCGATTTCTTAGTGCTTGATTATACAGCTCCTTCTAGTGACAGGCACCCTAATGTGATATTGGGGAGACCTTTTCCGAGAACAGCTCAATACGTGATCAACTGCGTGACGGGAACTGTTGACATGGCTTTTGGTAATAGAGAGTTGAGGTTGAATATCTTTTCTCGCATATTTAATACTCCAGTCAGTGACGAATGCTTCATGGCAGACGTTTTTGATATGTGTCATCCTCATGAAAATGAGGGTGAAACCATGGAGCCTTGTGTTGTTTGCGACAGGATAGAGGCTGAGCATGATCAGGAGTTGAAGGAAGCCGAGGCACAAGGGGAGGTGTATGCTCTCAGGGAAAGAGTGCCAACTTGGACACTCCAAGTAGAGAATATACCAGAGCACATTGACACTCAACTAAAACCCTCCCTGGAATCACCGCCTAAATTAGAGCTGAAAGAGTTACCCAAGCATTTAAAATATGCATTTGTAGGTGAAAATGATACTCTTCCTATTATTATTGCTGCAGGTTTGACTAAAGAGCAGGAACATGCATTGATGAAGGTACTGGTTGCCCACCGCGCAAAAATTGGGTGGACCATTGCAGATCTAAAAGGGATCAGTCTGGCTATAGTGATGCACAAGATTGTAACGGATGAGGGAGTCAAACCATCCAGGGACGTGCAAAGATGTTTGAATCCCAATATAAGGGAGGTAGTAAAGAAGGAGGTTCTGAAATGGCTGGATGCAGGTATTGTTTACCCCATATCAGACAGCACATGGGTAAGCCCGACACAGACTGTCCCAAAGAAAGTGGGTATCAAGATAGTCAAAGGTGAGAATGGTGAAAAGGTTGCCACCCATCCGGTAACCGGGTGGTGAATTTGTATTGACTACAGGAAGCCGAACGCTGCCACTTTGAAGGATCACTTTCCTTTGCCATTCATTGACCAAATTTTTGAAAAGCTGGTAGGTCAGAAGTATTATTGTTTTTTAGATGGGTACTCAGGGTATAATCAGATTGCCATACATCCTGAAGATCAACAAAAGACCACGTTCACTTTTCCGTATGAACTTTTGCATTTAGGCGAATTCCATTCGGTTTGTGCAACGCCCCTGCCACCTTCCAACGGTGCATGATGAGTATCTTTTCAGATATGATCGGGGAGTATATGGAGATCTTTATGGATAACTTCTCAATTTTTGGTCCATCATTTGAGTCTTGTCTTGAACAGTTAACTAAGGTATTAAAAAGATGTGTCGAAAGCAATTTAGTCTAAAGTTGGGAAAAGAGCCATTTCATGGTTCAAGAGGAAATTGTTTTCGGGCATGTGATTTCCAGCAAGGGCATAGAGGTTGATCACGAGAAAATCTGGGTAATTGCCACTCTACCTCCACCAAACAATATTAAAAGTGTCTGCTCGTTTTTGGGAGGTTTTAGTGCAATAACAAAACCCTTGTGCAATTTATTACTTAAGGATGCTCCTTTTGATTTCAGTGATGAATGTCTAAAATCTTTTAATTTGATTAAGCAACAGTTGGTGGAGGCACGCATTTTAAAATCACCGGATTGGTCGCTGCCCTTTGAAAGCATGTGCGATGCGAATGATTATGCAGTTGGGGCTGTATTGGGTCAAAGGGTAGATAAGAAGCTGGTAGTAATCTACTACACAAGTAAGACTCTTTCGGATGCTCAGTTAAATTATACCACCACTGAGAAAGAGCTACTTATAGTTGTCTATGCTTTAGACAAGTTTAGATCTTATATTTGGGGAAGCAAAGTGATTATTTATTCTGATTATAGTGCAGTCAGGTACCTGATGACAAAGAAGGAAGCTAAGCCATGGCTGATTAGGTGGATTTTGCTCTTGCAAGAATTTAACTTGGAGATTCGTGATAAAAAGGGATGTGAGAATGTAGTGGCGGATCATCTGTCATGAATCGTGCAGGAAGAAGAGCAGTCATGTGATGACATAAATGAAATGTTCCCGGATGAACAACTCTTATCTGTTTCAACTGAACCCTGGTTTGCTAACTTTGCAAATTGTTTGGTTGCGGGTACTGTCCTGGAATTTTGGGCAAAGAAGAAGCGGCAGCAATTCGTATCCCAAGCAAAACATTACATGTGGGAGAACCCAGATTTGTTTAAAGTGGGGGCGGATCAAATCATAAGGCATTGTGTTCCCGATTCAGAGATTCAAGCAGTGTTGAGTCATGTTCATGCACCCGCATGTGGGGGCCATTTTTGTGGACAGAAAACGGGACAGGAAGTTCTAACATGTGGCCTATATTGGCCATCAATCTTCAAGGATGCCTTCGAGTTTGCTAAGAATTGTGTGAATTACCAAAAGATGGGCAGGTATTTCAACGAGGAATGAGATGCCCATGGAACCGATCCTGGTGGTAGACATCTTTAATGTTTGGGGGATTGATTTCATAGGACCATTCCTAAACTCTTTTGGCAATTCTATACATTTTGGTGGCGGTTGATTATGTTTCAAAATGGGTTGAAGCAATCGCCACCAAAACCAATGATCACAGTGTCGTTTGCAAGTTTGTCCAATCTAACATTTTCTCAAGATTTGGAATCCCTCGTGTGATCGTCGGTGATGGGGGATCTCACTTCAAAAACTTTCATTTTGGTAAGCTTCTCAAACGATATGGCATAGACCATCGAATTGCCACACCGTACCACCCTCAAACTAGTGGGCAAGTCGAGGTATCCAATAGGCAGATTAAAGAGATTTTGTAGAAAACTGTGCGTGCCGACCGCAAGGATTGGTCAACTAAATTGAACGGTGCCTTGTGGGCGTACCGTACTGCCTATAAAACGCCTATTGGTCTATGGTAAAGGATGTCATCTACCTGTGGAATTAGCTCACCGTGCTTTATGGGCTACTAAAACTGTCAATCTAGATTATAACAATGCAGTTAAAGAAAGGAAACTCAAATTGTGTGAGCTTGAAAAGCTGAGAGATGAAGCTTATGAGAGTGCAGTTGCTTACAAAGCAAAGACAAAAGCAGTGCACGATGCCAAGCTTAAGAAGAAAACATTTGAAGTGGGTCAGAAGGTTTGGTTGTACAATTCTAGGATCAAACTCTTTCCTGGAAAGTTGAAGAGCAAGTGGATGGGTCCATACTTAGTCACCAGAGTCGGACAGTATGGTGATGTGGAAATTGAAGACTTTGAGGACCATCTAAGGCAAGTGGTGAATGGTCACCGGTTAAAACCATACCCGGAGTTATCTGACATCAATGGACCATCAGAACAGTTTGAGAGTTTCTTCCTAAGCACCGTGGAAGAGGATGGAGCAACGTAAGCAAAGTTAAGTACACCGCGTCTGGCTGAAGACGTTAAAATTAGTGCTCTTGGGAGGCAACCTAAGGTATTTTCTTTTTAAATTTTTGTCTAGTTAAATGAACGTTTTGGGTGTGTTCTCTAGAAACCCTCACGAGATTCAACTCATCCTCTCGAGCTATCGAGGGGTTTAAAAGGCTTGTTGCATGCGCTAAATGCAATCATGATTCCTACGAAAGTGAGTTAGGTTGTTATTTCTTTATTTTACTTATTTTGTATGCAATTGGCCAAGTGTGGGGACGTTTCTGGGGAAATTATGGCTCGTATGAGTGTAATTGAGGGCAATACTCAAGCCCATGGGGGGTAGGATGCTGTTGTAGAGTTTATAAGAATTGTGTAGTTTTTCGGTATTTTCGGTAGAGTTTTGTGTTTTTCTAAGTTTTTTCAGGGATTCGTGGCCATTTGGGTGAAGAAAATCACCAAGAACGATGTTCCAGGTATGTATGCACATAAATGAAGTGTTGGAACAAGTTTTTGAAAAAGTTGAAAATTTGGGTTTTGGGGATGAAAATTTTTCTAAGGCAAAAAAAGGCCATAACCTTCTGTTACCGTAGGGTCTTCGCGGTACGCGAAGATCCCCTGACTGTTCTTCGCGACACGTGAGGGATTGAAGTTAAGGCCGCACATTTTTTCACTCTTCGCGGTACGCGAAGATTTACCCTCTGGTCTTCACGACACGTGAAGGAGCCCCATGTGGTCCTTTTTCCCTAATTTTTATTTTTGTAATTTTGGAGTCGTGTCTAGTTTGTTGGGTCTTTTTATTTTTATTGCGTCTTTACATTGAGTCAGTTTGATGCTCTTGGGTTTGTTTCGAGGTTAACTTTGTAGGTTTCGATTGATCCACCCGTGCTTAATCTCCATTCGTGTGGTGATATTCTGAGTTTGCTTTGATCCTATTGTAAAAGGCAGCCCAGTAGCATTCTTTGACGACGATTGCGAATAAAATGCTATACGATCGTTTGGATTTGTAATTGACAGCTACCACCGGTTAAGCTTTTCTTATTTTTGTTTTGTTCTTTTTAGTGTCTTTCATCCTACATTGAGGGCAATGTAGAGTTCACATGTGGGGATGGGAGACCGTAGTCAAGGTTGTAATTTGAGTCTCTGTTTGAGTCATAAAAAAAAATCAAAAATCCCTAAAAACTAAAAAAAATTAAAAATGTCCTTGGATTATAATTTTTGAAAATTATATGGAAAATGATAGGTAGAATTAGAAGCTGTTCTTGTGGAATTGAATTGAATAATAAATAATAGAAAGCACGTCTAACTTGTAACGTTTTGGTAGGCCCAACCGACTCTAAAGGCTTAAACATCCTAATAGTGTATCTAGGCTTAATTGGATAATTAATTCAGGATGTCTTGTGGGTTCTCATCTTAGGGGTGTCGGTGAGGTTGAAACTATCAATATAGGGTGATATGTACCGCTTTAAACTCAGATATTTATGTTTTTAAAAATATCTGACACACCGCTTTCTTTTTATGAGAATAAATCTGAAAGTTGGTGGCGCCCGCATTCCATAATCCACCATTACATTAGCCTAATTAATTAAATTGAGAGTTGTAGATGCATAATATGTCCCTAATCCCTTGTAATATGTATTTCATCTATGTTTAATGTAATTATTTGATGTATTAATGAAATCACATGTTTATCCTTAATGTTTACTCATATATAACGACTGTGTATTAAATGATCTGATAAATATCGATAACGTTGATCAATCGTGCTATAGAAAGGCCCATTCGCACGAATGGATCATGAGAATGATCCATTCGCGCGAATAGATCATGAGAATGATTCATTCACTAGAATAAGTCATGAGAATGATTCATTCGTACGAATGAACCATTCTAATGATTCATTCTTACGAATGAACCATTCTGCTGATTCATTCGCACGAATGAGTCCATTCACATGGCTCATTCGTACGAATAGCCTCTGCACTATATATATAACTTTCACTTCATGAGCACATAAACAAAGAAACACAGAGAAAGAGAGACAACACATATACACATAGAGAGACTGACCAGAGCAGAACCAACAGAACACAAACTCTTTGCACCTGTATTGTCGAATCTCTGTCCGTTGAGAGTTTCTAGGTCTTGTATCCAACTTCTCTACACCAAAGGGTCGATAGAAACCTTCGATTCGTCGTCTAATCCGCTCGTTTCTTACGACCCGATCCGTGTCATAGATTGGATTGCCAATCAAATCGGATTCCGCACGATTTGGTTCGGTTAATGTGTTGAATCATTGGATCAAGGTAGATCCCGATCCAACAAAGTGGTATCAGAGCCTGTTGTGCTCTAGATTCAACATAGAAAATCTGATCTTGCTTTTGATCTTGCTTTTTCTAGCTTCTTGAATGTTATAAAGATCACTTGATCGTTGTTTAGCCACGTTCAAATCTTGTGTTTATTGCTTCTGAGTGATCTGATCATTTCAGTTTCAAGATCTGATAAGAGGCTCAATCATTGGTGCTTTTTGGTGCAAAAAAGTCAAACTGCCCTCTGTCGTACGAATGGCTATCATGATGAACTTCATTCGCACGAATGGCTCCTACCATTCGCACGAATAGATCAAGTCTCCCGCTCGTTTGTTCAAACTTCCAATCGCACGAATAGAAATTCCAGTCGCACGAATAGAAAATTCCATTCGCACGAATAGAAAATTCCAGTCGCACGAATAGAAAATTCCAGTCTCACGAATAGAAAATTCCATTCGCACGAATAGAAAATTCCATTCGCACGAATAGAAAATTCCAATCGCACGAATAGAAAATTCCATTTGCACGAATAGATAATTCCATTCGCACGAATAGACCCATTCGCACAAATCTCTTATGAAATTTTTTTAAGTATCGAAAAACTTCGTTTTTTACCATGTCGGACTTAGCCTTTGTTGCCAGTCAGAACAGCAAAATCCAAAACTTGTTATTAATCGGTAATGAAGTTGGAAATGCTAACAAGGCTCCAAAACTCATGACAATGGACGAATATCATCACTGGAAAAACAGGTTTGAGATACACATTAATGGAGTTGATACAAACTTATGGATGATGACAGAGAATGGATATCAAAAAGTGTTGAGTGAGGATGGAACTCCTGTTTTGGCTTCCCTTTTAAGCGAACAACAAAGAAAAGATTATGACTTAGAAAAGAAGGCATATGCTATCCTATCTCAGGCCATGTCAAGAGAAATATTTCATCAATTCAGGCTGTTTACATCTTCAAAATATCTGTGGGATGCCTTAGAACAACGTCACGAAGGAAATGCTTCGTTGAAAGCTATCAATGCTAAGGCCATTCGGAAGGAATTTGATAATTTTATGTATATTGGAAATGAGTCCTTAGATGATCTATTTGAGAGATTCTATCACTTGATGAGTGAATTACATGCCCATGGGGTCAAAACAACGAAAGAAGAAAAGGTTCAATGCATGGCAGATGCACTACCACCAAAATGGGATTCATTCTTGATGGTTCTCAAACAGAACAATACTCTTGAAACCATTGACATCAATGAATTTCTTCAGAAATTGAGAGAACAAGAGGTGATGAATAAGTGGAAGTTAAAGAGAGGTGTACAAGCTCAGGATCCTTCATTGTACTATTCTACATCAACTCAACAAAATGCTCCTTTGCAGACTGCGTTTGTATCAAACATGTCAAATGTTTCAGCCAGCCAGTCTTCAACAGCTCATGCTTCAGTTTCATCAAGCTCGGTTCCACAGCAGGGAAATACTACTAATACTCCTCCACCAAGCCCCATTAAATTGCAAACAGACAACTTCGACAAGGTTACTATCGAAGTGGCCAAGGAACACATGGCTCTGTTGTCTACCGTTGTCAATTCATATGACAGTCTTGTTGCTGGACAGGTTGGAAACAGTCATCTGACAGCAGAAGACTATGCTCAGATTGATAAGGATGAAATGGATCGAATTGATATAATGTGGGCTCTTGCAAGTGCAGTCAGAAGAGCGAGAGATTATGTAAAAAGGACAGGAAAAACTCTCGAAGGGAACAAAGACACTACTTATGGTTTTGATCTGTCAGCTGTTGTTTGTTTTAACTGTGGTGAGAAAGGGCATTTTGCTAGGCAATGTGAAAAGCCTAAACAGACTGGAAACCGTAACCCTTTCAACAACCGTCAAAGCCAACCGAAGCCACAAACTCAAAATACAAAAACAAACATTGTTCCAGTTACTCTTGCACAAGATAAGGGAACTTCAAGTGGAACAAAAGCTATGGTTGTTCAAACAGATGAGACTGTTGACTGGTCTTTTAAATTTGGAGCTGATGTCAGTTCAAGGGATAGAGCTTGCATGGCAAAGGCTGTAGAAATCAATGAAGAATCAGATTCTGATGCTGATAAAGAGATTGCTTCAGAAAGTTCATCAGCTGAAGACGACACATCTTCAAACAGTTCTGACTTCACAGCTGAGAATGAGGATAAATCATCTGTCGTCTCTGCAAGTCAATCGACAGCTGATGTGGATGATAACAATTCTTCTTTTGAATCTACCTGTAGCTGTGCTTTTATGGTAAAAACATCCACAGGCATTCAGGTAAATTCTGACAGTTTTGAAAGTGAGTCTAAATCTCAACCGTGTTTAATTTGTGATGAACTTGAAAAGAAAGTTGAGGCACTTAAAAGTCACAACACAGACTTAATTACTGATTTAACTGCTTGTCTTGAAGCAAACCGTGTTTTAAAGGGAAACGAACTTGCCTTCAAAAACAAAATTGATCTTTTAAACAGACAAGTTCATGAATTAGAAATCTGTGTTATCAACAAACAAAATGCCATCACTTTTTATTTAAACACGATTGATGAAACAAAGAGAAAGCTGGCGCTAGTCGAATGTGATTATGAAACTTTAAATCAAAATCTGAAAAGTTATTCAAATTCTTCTTACATTCTTGATTACATGATTTCACGGAGTCCAGGAAAGAAAAATGCTGGGATGGGGTATTAAAACTGTCCTCCTCCGGTGTTGAATACTATGGTAAACACACCGGATGATAACCCAATCATTGACTTTAAGGTCAAAACGCCTCTTGTCGTTGATCCAACCGAAAACAAAATTTGTCAACCAAAGGTTAACGATAATGGTGCTTCGACCTCGAAGTCCCAGTGTGTTGATGGAATGGTAGAAGAGTGGGATGAAGACGATGATGAGTGCCCTACTCGTGGTTTGGGACACAAAAGCTCGTCTGCTCCACAGAATGACAGCATTGGTATTTCAAAATCAGCTTCTAAAAATGTTTTTAAAATTAAACAAACCAATCGCCGTCCATCTTATCCCACTACTTCTGATCAGAAGAGTCAAGTAACCAAAGCCTCAATCAAAAAGGTTAATTTTGTTAAAGCTGGAGAGTCTGTTCAATCAAACAAGTCACTCTCTTCAGCTAAACAAAAAGAAGCTAAGGCTGGTGGTTCAAAAACTCACCAAAGTGAAAATCAATACAGATCTCCGAGGTTGGTTGAGCGGAGATACTGTTTTGAGTGCGGTACAAAAGGACACGTTGTTGTCAACTGTCCTTATCTTCAGAAGCTAAGTAAAAGAGTTAACCATTTTCCAGAAAATAAACAAAAGCTTTTAAAGTCAAAATCTAACTCTTTTACCCAACAACAAGTGCATCAAAAGAAAGTTAAACAAAAGATGCATGACTTGTTGGTATCTGATTTGAGTTCCACACCTGTACAAATCGTTAAGCAATCCACTGTTTACCACAAACAGTCGTTGCACAACCAACATGTGTGGAAGGCAAAATCAGATGATGCTTCTGACGATTGTACTTCAAAGTCAGGTGGTTGTTCCAAAAGTCCACAAGGACAATGGATGGATTGTACTATTGTAGATGTGACTGGGAAACCCAAGACCATAAAGGCTTGGGTTCCTAACCTAAACTAATTACTTTCCTTCTTGTGCAGGTTGTCCTTTATAATTCTATTAGCAATAATTGGATTATTGATAGTGGGGCATCCAGGCACATGACTGGGAACTTAGCTCTCCTTTTCGACGTCAGAAATATCAAAGGGGGCTATGTTTCATTTGCAGGCGATAAAGGTGGTTTTATCTCAGCTCAGGGAACACTGTCTAATGGAGCTGTCAGTTTTGAGAAGGTCAACTTTGTCAAACAGTTGGATAACAACTTACTTTCTGTTTCTCAAATCTGTGATAAGGAGTTCAAGGTTCTTTTTGATGACAAGCATTGTTATATCTTGAAAAAGGAGTTTATGATTCCAGAAGACATGGTGATTATGTCTGCTCCAAGAGTGAATGATCTTTATATCCTTGACATGTCACAAGCATCATCCTCAGTGTCCACAACATCATGTTTTGTTTCAAAAGCCACTGAGAAGGATTCTATTTTATGGCACAAAAGAATGGGACATCTCAGTCTCAGAAAAATGAATCATTTGGTGCACAAAAATCTTGTTGAAGGAGTCACTGTGAAAAGTTTTCATCTTCCTGACGTGTGTGTTTCTTGCAAGAAAGGCAAACAAACCAAGAAATCTCATAAACCCAAATCTCAACATTCCATCACTATACCACTAGAGCTCTTACACATGGACTTGTTTGGTCCTATCAACCGGAAGAGCATTGCTGGAGACTTATATTGTTTGGTTGTGACGGATGAGTATTCAAGATATTCTTGGGTGATGTTCTTAAAAGAAAAATCTGAAACTTTTGAATATGTGGAGATTCTGATTACCAAATTGGAGTCTCTGTATAGGCTAAAGGTTAGGAGGATCCGTTCTGACAATGGTACTGAATTTAAAAATCACCTTATGGAAACTTTTTGTCAAAAACTTGGTATTCACCATGAATTCAGTGCGCCATATGTTCCACAAATGAACGGTGTTGCTGAGAGGAAGAATCGGACCTTGATAGAAGCGGCAAGGACTATGCTCGCTGACTCACACTTACCCGTGCAGTTCTGGAATGAAGCTATTGCTAATGCGTGTTACACGCTCAACCGGGTTCTAGTTGTCAAGCGTCACGATAAAACTTGTTTTGAATTGTTGCATCGACGGAAACCGAACTTACAGTATCTTGAACCGTTCGGCGCTCCATGTACCATGTTGAAAAAGGATGCTCATGGCAAGTTTAACGAGAAAGTAGAGGAAGGTTACTTCTTAGGGTACAACACTCCCAATAAAAGAGTTTACAACAAAGCTTCTGGGAATGTAGAAGAATGGTACCATGTTGATGTTCAAAAGTATACCTCTCCTGCTGCTGGAAAAGGTCTTCCTTGGATGTTTGATTATGAAGAACTTTTTGCCTCGTTTAATCTTCCTCCAGAATGTTCAGATGAGGAGGTTGCTGTTCAAATGATGTATGATGCTCAAAACGCACCTGATGAACATGTGCAACCTACTCCCTCATCATCTGACATTCCTGAGTCCTCCAGTAACACACAAGTCACACAGGATGATGATTCTTCTTCTTCTTCTTCTTCAGAGTATGAGGATTCTCGACAAGAAATAGACCAGCAAATTGAAGATCCTTCCCATGATGTTGTACAACTGAGTGATGATGTTTCACATTCTGTGGCAATTGAACAGAGTATCACAAATCTTGATCAAACTGTTGAGGTTCCTGCTCATCCTGTGGGTAGGATTGATAGAATTCATCCTCAACAGAACATTATTGGTGATCCCTCATCTGGTGTCAAAACTAGGGGTCAGATCAACTCTGGAGTCTACTCAGAAATCATGGAATCTGGTGTGGTCAACGATTGTGCGCATTCATGTTTCGTCTCGCAAATCGAACCACTGTCTATAACAGATGCTTTAAAAGAAGAATCTTGGGTAAATGCAATGCAGGAAGAACTACTCCAATTTCAGAAGCTCGGAGTTTGGAAGTTTGTTGATTTACCAAAAGGAGCTAAGAAGATTGGTACTCGATGGGTTCTTCGTTGCAAAAGGGATGATCAAGGAATAGTCATAAGAAATAAAGCTCGTTTGGTCGTTCAGGGATTTAGGCAAATTGAAGGTATAGACTACAATGAAGTGTTTGCACCGGTTGCTCGTCTGGAAGCAATTCGAATTTTTCTTGCTTATGCATCCTACAAAAGGTTCAAAGTCTATCAAATGGATGTAAAGAGTGCATTCCTTCATGGAGAAATCAGTGAAGTCGTATACGTCAGTCAACCTCCCGGGTTTGAAGATCCTATGCATCGTGACCGTGTCTACAAATTGGACAAGGCACTGTACGGATTGCACCAAGCTCCGCGAGCGTGGTACGAGACACTTTCCACTCATCTTCTGAACAACGGATTTAGAAGAGGTGTCATCGACTGCACGTTGTTTATTCGAGAAAAGGGTGGAGAACTTTTAATGGTACAGGTATACGTGGATGACATTATTTTTGGATCGACGAATGATGTTCTGTGCAAAGAATTTGAAAGAGTTATGCAGGACAAGTTCGAGATGAGTTCCATGGGAGAGATGAAGTTCTTTCTAGGGCTACAAGTAGATCAATCTGAGACAGGGATTTTCCTTCATCAAACCAATTATGTTGGAGACATACTGAGCCGATTCAGTATGACTGATGCCAAACCTGCTGGTACTCCATTGGCGATCAATCACGGGATTTCGCCTGATGACAAGGGGGAGTATATTGATGCTACTCTCTATCGAGCCATGATCGGATCTCTCATGTATCTCACGACATCTCGACCAGACATCATGTTCGCCACGTGTCTCTGTGCCCGATATCAGTCAAAACCAAAAGTCTCCCACTTAACTGCTGTCAAAAGAATTCTTCGTTATCTGAAGGGTACTCCTGATCTTGGATTAAAGTACTCTAATGATGATAATTTTGAGCTTACTGCTTATAGTGATTCTGATTATGGTGGTTGCAAAACAGACTTCAAGTCTACATCTGCAGGGTGTCAGTTCTTTGGAAACCGTCTTGTGACATGGCAATGCAAAAAGCAGACTTCAGTGGCTACATCTACATGTGAAGCTGAATACATCGCTGCTGCCAGTTGCTGTTCTCAGATTATCTGGATTCAACAGCAACTTCGGGACTACGGTTTGCAATTCTCTAACACTCCTATTTATGTAGATAATTCTGCTGCCATAGCTATCACTAAGAATCCGGTTCAGCATTCAAAAACCAAACACATCGGTATAAAATATCACTTCATTCGTGATTGTTTTGAAAAGAAACTTATTGATGTGGTTCAAATTAACACTGATTTCCAAAAGGCCGACCTCTATACAAAAGCCTTTGACAAACCAAGATTTTTATTCTTATTAGAGGTAAACGGCATGAAAAAGAAGGATGACGTCGTTCCGGACCAAGAGTCGAGTCAATAATCATTTTTATCAATTACGTTCCTGTATATATTTTCTTTCTTGCGTTTATTAAAAATTTCAAAAACTCAAAAAGATTTTTCATTTTGAAATTTTAGGGGGAGAAAATGTCAGTAAGAAAATGATCTCTCACTGAGAAAAATGATAGTACACAGACGCTAGTTATCTGAGACTCCAAAAAGATTTCTATATTGTGTACAGTTATTTGTGTAAGAGAAAAATGATAGTACACAGACGCTAGTTATCTGAGACTCCAAAAAGATTTCTATATTATGTACAGTTATTTGTGTACAGTTTATTTATTTAAAAAAAAAAGATTTTCTATATTGTGTACAGTTATTTGTGTACAGTTTATTTATTTAAAAAAAAAAAGATTTTCCATTTTTGTACAGTCTAAAACCCAAAAACATCTGAAAAACTCAAAAATGAGAAATCGTATCCAACCTTTGGGAAGTGATGGCACACTAACCATATGTATGAAGCACATTGCATTTAATGTCATAGTGAATAGTCACACCAAGTCGACATGTGATGCATTGATAGACTTATCTTACTGAATCTCGACCATTGATGATCAATCTAGACCATATTAGATATTGTCTTGTGAGTCACATAATGGTGAAAGGATTGACGAAAATCAATAATAGAAACTGAAGGTGTTTCTCATTCTGTGCACACCAGTTATCATCGGTTTAATGAGATATCAGAAAGTAGTTATAAAATTAAAAATTAGATTCCGAAGTCGTATACGTGCCATATTGCCTTGTAAATACCTGGCTGAAGCCGTCCATGAGATTAAGAATAAAATAAAAGTATGAATCCGAATCCGTATATGTTCCTTATTACCGGGTTGCAGCCTGGTTGAAGCCATCCATGGGATAAGATGAACACAAACACCGTTAGCTGCATACGTGCCATATTGCCTTGTAAATACCTGGCTGAAGCCGTCCATGAGCTGATGGCTGTCACTGTGAATACTAAAAAAAAAAAAAAAAAAAGTAAAAAAAAAATTTGGTGCAGTAAAGAAGTAACAGGGAATAACTGAGATCTCATGAACTTATGATGACTGGTTAAGTAAGTTGTGCTGATTTGAAACATTAACATGTTTTGAAAAGTAATTCAAGTCAATTCTTAACTAGTGTGGGATACACAGATAATGGACTTAATCCTTCAAGATCATCTTGTAAGTGTTGAGAAAAGGTATGCATAAGTTTAAGATGGACAGACATATCAATGATCGCATTTTGACTAAGTGTACTTAAAGCTCAGATAATTTGCAATGTTGATGATTGCTATGAGTCTAGTACTGATCCCATGTTTGGATCTTTCTCACAAAAAGATGTGTAAATACCATTGTATAGTTGTATCTACAAAATTCAAAATGTCCCAGATCATTAGTCATTAAGTCTGTATGATTTCTCATAAGGATCATTCTTACTAAGACATGTGTATATATATCTTGTTGATATTATTTTCAGTATTACATATTCAAAAAATCCAAAAAGATTTTAATTTTTCTGAATTTTAGATTATTCGATAAGACTCGAACGACTGTTATCAACCAAATTTGAAAACCGCTTGACTTCCTGATTGATCAAATCGTTCCTTTACTTCATAACCTATTCCAAAACTTCATAATTGATCCCTCACTTCATAATTAAATGTAAATTACTTCATAATCAAATTGTTGTCAAGACCAATGTGGTCGGATATCCCATTTAACCTGAAAAGTTTAATTTGCATAAGGGGATTGTCCCATTCGTACGAATGGATGAGCAGAATGGCTCACTCGTACGAATGGATGAGCAAAATGGCTCACTCGTACGCATGGATGAGGAGAATAGATCATTCACACGAATGGACTGACCAGAATGGTCCATTCGTACGAATGAGTGGCAGAATGAATCAAGTCTGGTCCACTCGCACGAATGGACTGACCAGAATGGTCCATTCGTATGAATGAACCAGGCCATCTTATAAATATGCCATTCATTCGCATGTGCAGTCTCATTCGCACATTTCAGAAAGCATTCGCACGTCTGTTTGATTGAAATTCTTATTTTGAACAAAACTCCGTCCAATCACCGATCTAATCATTTGATTTCATTTTACAGGTATAACCCCACAAGTATTCATCAAATGTATAACGATTTGAGGATGTTCGATTAGATTTAGGGCTCAAAACCGAAAACCAAACTTAAAAACGTAAAAAATGACTTAATAAACCGATTAAAATGCTAAATACTGGTTGAAAACCATCGTCGAGTGTTTTGGTGTCTTTTTCGGCAAATCTTTTCAAGTGTTGGTTGATTTTTGGACAAATTGGATCGCGACCCGTCTGTCATACGAATGGACACACTCTTCATGTTCATTCGTACGAATGAGAACAACATTCATTCACACGAATGAACGCTCATTCACACGAATGAACGCTCATTCACACGAATGAACGCTCATTCACACGAATGAAACTCATTCGCATGAATGAATACTCATTCATATGAATGAAACTCATTTGCACGAATGAATAGGCAGAATGATCCATTCGCACGAATGAACCAACTTTTAGGGTTCATTCGTACAGAGGGAAAATGGTCCAAAAGTTCATATTTCCAAAATCTTGCATGTACTGATCTGATGTGCTTTATGTTTTTGTGTTTGCAGACTGATCGTTATGGCGCACAGAGCTCCAGTTGTTCTTAAAGCTTCAACAAAAAGCAACATTTGTGCTTACATGATCCCAACTTCAAAGAATGCAAGACCGTTCATTGGAATGATCGAGTTCTTGTCTCGATCCAGGATAGCCCATGCTATATCTTATATCTGCACTCCCTATGCTTCTCATCAACGGGAATTCTGGGCCACAGCTGAAATTGACTGTGAAGTTTCTCCAACTGTGATACGGGGAAAGATTGCAGGACAGGAGGTTATTGTATCTGCCTCTCACATTCGCCGATTGTGTCAATTCGGTGATCATCCTGATGATCCAGTGACACTGGATAAATATCTGGTCCGTGGATGCTTCATGAGAATAAAGTACGACGGGAATGTCGCCGAAGGCGTTCTCAACAAGGCGAACCTCTGTCCCCAGTATAAATATCTAGGACACGTTCTTCTTCACTGCCTCGGTTCCCGTCGTGGCGGATTTGATGATATGCGCGAAACAATACAGAGCGCATTTGTGGCACTGGTGTTGAACATACCGTTCAACTTTTCAGAGATGGTGTTCACACACCTGAAGGAAAACATCTCGCTAAATGGGGACAATGCGTATCTCATGTACCCCCGATTCTTACAGATGATAATCGATGACCAACTTCCTCTACTGCCACGATCCGATATTGACATGATAAGGCTGGAGCATATGACTGATGTCACACTAAACCGGGTACAGACTTATAGGGGAAGACCAACAAAGCCTCCACATAAACGCCTTATTGGACATCTGGCAAATTCTGATTATGTGGCACCTGCAAACAGAAATTGGCGTCACGATAATAGTGATTCTGACAGGGAGGATATTGTTGTGCCTCCAGCTGACGACCAAGATGACGACGACCAAGATGGTCAGGGAGGTGGTGGCAATGCTCCTAATGTTCCATCTACCGCTGCCACCACTCCTACTGTTACTGCTATCGATTCATCCCTTCCAACTAACCCAGAAGACGTTAACCTGGACACCGTCCTGTTTACTGATTCTGAGGAAACTGAAGATGAATTCGAAATCAGTCAACAAGGGGCAAGATTGGTCGCCACAAAACGAAAGAGGGGAGCAGATCAAGGAAGCTCAAGGGTTGATGATGATGACGTCAGGGATGCTGACTTTGTCCCTGACTGTCCACAAGTATCTGCTGCTCCTTCTTCCCAATCTACCCCAGTCAAGAAAGGAAGAATGAAGAGAATGGCCAAACGCCAAAAGTTCAAACTTGTCAGAAGGACGGAGAGCACCTCTGCTACAACAGCAACTGCCACCAGGTCTGAGGCTCCAATGTCAACATCCATGCCTCAGACACAAACTGTGCCTCCGATTCCTCCTCCCATCTACACGACTGCTCATACATCACAGCCAGCCACTACTCGAGCTGAGCCATCAACATCATTGCCGACTATTTCGTTGAACGATCAAATCATCACTCTAAACAACTTGGTACTGCAGCTTCTGGCTCAAAATCAAGAACAGTCAAAGCGTTTAGATCTTCAGGGCTCGCAGATCAGTCAGTTGACTCTGCAAAATACTGAACAAGCCCAAGCCATCACAAGTCTTTCCACTAGGTGTAATGATCAACAAACCCTCCTTCTCACTGCTACAAACCAGAATCAACAGTTGTCTAAAACTGTTGATGCACATGCTCAGAGAATACAAAGGATAGAGGAGGAAAATAAGAGACTGTTGGAAGACTTAGAAAGCAGAAGGGACACGACACCTAGAATTGAGGGTGCTCGAAATGATGGTGATGATGGTGATGATGATGATGATGATGATGATAGTGATGATGATGATGACAAGAATGACGAAGATAAGGATGATGGTGCTAATGCTGGTGCTGCATCAAGTGCTTCAAAGACAGCAGAAGCAGAGGCACGCACGAAGCAAAAATTAGACAAACCAGTAGGCCCATCATCAGATACACAAAAGGGAACTGAAGGTTGATAGTTTTTGTTTTAAGTGTTTTAAGTTGTCTTATTGTAAATATTAGATTATTATGTAAATAATTTCAGTTTTTTTTTGATTAAATCAATGAAATTTCTTATTCTCACATGTTTATTCTTTGTTTGTTTATGAAAATAGTTTTGGATGTGATGCCTCTCAAGCAACAACCTTCAAAGTTAACTTATGTGCTTGACATGCAAGGGATCATCCAACATTCAGTTATTTATGACAAAGAGGAAGGGGAAATCGTACACTGCTTGTCAAAAGAACAGATTGCCGAGCTATTTCAAATGAATCCCGACGAAGTCATTACTGAAGAGGCATCTGTTCCTACAACTGATTATCCCTCCTCTGACGAACTAGAAGACGTTGATGAGGTTGAAGTCAAAGACATCACTGATCAAGAATATCCAAAGTACACATCAGTAGATGGTGATGATCTTCCCTCCTTCGCGGACTTATTCACTCAGCAGTCCGACGAGGAGGTCAACCGCATTATCGACAACAAACAGGATGAAGCCGGTCCCTCCACTATTGACATTGACGAGCTGAATGAACGTAAAAGTCAGTGGATGGAATACATGGCCGAATTAAAGAAGAACTCAAAGCCCTCTCCTCCAACCAAGTACACTAAAGTTTATCGACTCAAAGGACACAAGTCTGATGGTCGTATAATCAGTTGGGCATACTTCAACGACTTAAGCTGCTATGCTATAAAAAGAGAGAAGGGCATACAATATTTCAGGTACCCTCATGATTTCAAGACGCTGCCCGCATTTGAAGTAAATCAATTGGCGCGTCTAAAGCTTCTATACAGCGAATCTTCCGGTCTATCCGAATGGTTTGAACGTCAATTGCAATACGAATACCGGAAGAATTGGGTGAACTTCAAGCCACAAATGCCTACACGTTACATTCACAAGGAAAAGGTTCATCCAATCACCAAGAAGCCCCTAATTGTATTAAAGTGGAAACCTCCAACGATCATGAAGAAGATTCCTTTAAGGAAAATGATCCAGGACTTCTCAGATCAGTTCAAATGGTGGTACTATGATGGGCGTACTGGTGAAGCTGTTATAGTGCTTTGTAAAGAAGGGTCATGGGAGACCATCAGGGTCTTTGATCCCTTGTGGCTGACCAACTTGTCTGAACAAGATGTCACAACTTTATACAAGTGTCAGCCGTTTTTTGAAGTTGCAGATATAGACCAGGCGTTGCAGTATGTGAAAGTGATACGTATATGCTTTGCTTTTGACATACACGCCGGGGTCAACTGGAAAACTCGTACAAAAGAGATGTTGAAGACCAACTAATGTTAGTTAGGTCATTTTGAAGGGATCTAGGTCCAAGGGGGAGTATGTAGATGCATAATATGTCCCTAATCCCTTGTAATATGTATTTCATCTATGTTTAATGTAATTATTTGATGTATTAATGAAATCACATGTTTATCCTTAATGTTTACTCATATATAACGACTGTGTATTAAATGATCTGATAAATATCGATAACGTTGATCAATCGTGCTATAGAAAGGCCCATTCGCACGAATGGATCATGAGAATGATCCATTCGCGCGAATAGATCATGAGAATGATTCATTCACTAGAATAAGTCATGAGAATGATTCATTCGTACGAATGAACCATTCTAATGATTCATTCTTACGAATGAACCATTCTGCTGATTCATTCGCACGAATGAGTCCATTCACATGGCTCATTCGTACGAATAGCCTCTGCACTATATATATATATATAACTTTCACTTCATGAGCACATAAACAAAGAAACACAGAGAAAGAGAGACAACACATATACACATAGAGAGACTGACCAGAGCAGAACCAACAGAACACAAACTCTTTGCACCTGTATTGTCGAATCTCTGTCCGTTGAGAGTTTCTAGGTCTTGTATCCAACTTCTCTACACCAAAGGGTCGATAGAAACCTTCGATTCGTCGTCTAATCCGCTCGTTTCTTACGACCCGATCCGTGTCATAGATTGGATTGCCAATCAAATTGGATTCCGCACGATTTGGTTCGGTTAATGTGTTGAATCATTGGATCAAGGTAGATCCCGATCCAACAAGAGTTTAAGTTTCGCATACGTGTCACACGCCGAGTTGCAGCTTGGTTAAAACACCACTGTGTTAGATTCTTAAATAATCAATCATTTTAGATGACTAAGTTTTCGCTTATGTGTCACACGTCGAGTTCTAGACTGACTAAAACACCACTAAGTTGACTCTTATGTGCTTCATTGCTAAAACTGCATCCTATGTGCCACACGCCAAGTTCCAGCTTGGTTGAAGCACCACTAGGTTAGGTTTATTCATATAATGTTAATAAAAGCTACATAATTCATCATTCATACCATCAATCCATCATTCATCTTATTAATTTTTTAAAACACATAAATCTTTGTTTATAGTGGTGGAAGATCTATATGGTTTATCCCGGGCCTAAACATGACCATGAGATGGGATTAGGCTGCGCTGTAGCTTTCTGAGTGTGAGACCCATAGATAGACTGTTTGCTTGGTAATATATAGGATAATAGATCACAGAATTGGGGGCTTGATGAGTCGGTGGTTGGGTTTAATCGGATAGAAATACTGATTGTTACAGTTAACGTGTAATTATATTTGTGCTGTGAATAAATGAAAGTGTGAAATGCAGTGTTCAATTATGATTCCATTGCAATGTTCTTTTTCGGGACGAGAAAAGGTTAAGTGTGGGGATGTGATGTAGTGCTAAATAACTCACGTTTATGAGTCTGTTTTGTATAGTTTTAAGCGTTTAGCTTTGTACTTCGAGTCGGTTTTACGTGTGTTTTGTAGTAGTGTCTGTTACAGGTTTAAGGTGCTAATTGAGCGGGAAATACGAAGGAATCAAAGAAGGTACAAAGCACGGAAGAGTCAAAGTCAAAAAGTCAACATTCAAGAATTTAGGGTCTTCGCGGTACGCGAAGACTAAGAAGTAGAAGTTCGTGGTACGCGAGAACTTAAAAAGGGGGCCCGACTGTTTTGTCCTTCGTGCCACGCGAAGGACCGGCCTGGTGTGGTTTGCGGTACGCGAGGAAGCTGTTTTGCAGCAAATTGACCTAATTTCAATTATAAAGCATTGAGGAGTCCTATTGTCGAATTATCTCTTGTTCCAGTCGTTTCAGAAGTTCCCAGGGGCGATTTTCACAATTCTTCGCTCAATTGTTCTTAGTTTTTCATACTTGTAAGTTTTACATTGAATATTAGGTAATCCACTTGTGATTGCTTTCGGGTGGATAGTTCGTCTTAGTGCAACACTAGTTTATGGTTTTTCTGTGTTTGATTTGTGTTCTTGAGTTACAGTCTTAAATGTACGTGCTTTTAATTAAATTAAGTTGTTTGCTTGTGTTGAAGTTGTCTTAGTCGCCATTTGTTTCCAGTTTTCTTGCATCGTTAGTTATTTGGTTGATTTGTACCGCTTTGCATCTGTGAATTGGTAGTTGGGCGGACGAACGAGTCTTAAAAGATTGTCCCACATCTATCACTTTAATTAACTTGTCAGTGTCACGTTTAGTGGAATCAAACTAAGTAAACCTGAACTTTTGTTAATCTGTTGAACTTGAACCCCGGAAGTGATTACGCTTTCTCCCATAGTTTTTACAACCAATTCTAAAGTGTTTTTGATAGTTATAAGTGTTTTAAGTAATAAAGTTCCAAACTTTAGTAGTAATTGAATCAATTTTTCTAAATAGCATTCTCCACGAGTTCTCAGTGGATTCGACAACCCTACTTCCTATACTGCAGTCTAAGTAGCTAAGAAGTAGTTTTTAATATTGTTTTTTATTAGCCTTCGACACGCGATCAATCACTACGTCTAGCAAAACCATAAACAGTCACAAACACAAAGTAAGCAACCTAAATATGCATCTATAACTGAAAGACATTTAACAAGACACATGCGAAACATTAATAAATAATAAATCAGAACTAAGCATGCATATACATTGGATCAATTGCA
The DNA here is from genome assembly GCA_023525975.1 of Smallanthus sonchifolius. Classification (NCBI taxonomy): domain Eukaryota; kingdom Viridiplantae; phylum Streptophyta; class Magnoliopsida; order Asterales; family Asteraceae; genus Smallanthus; species Smallanthus sonchifolius. The sequence continues at coordinate 10,332,938 of CM042028.1, read as the reverse complement.
TTAAGATTCATTACATCAATGTCAAACCATCATACGATAACCAAAAACCGATAAAAATACAAACTTTCAACAAATATTCATCAAACCTAGGTAGCTATAGAAGTTTAGCCAACAATCATGTCTAAAAACAGTAAATAAGTGATAAATATTAAAAACAGTAAATAATGTCAATTAAACTGATTGAACACAAGAGAACAAAGATCATAAACCGAATGATTGTAATCTAACCAATGTATCCTCAAAAGCTTCAATCTCTTGCTCCAATTGACTTCTCTGCTCTCAAAATCGCCCAAGAACTCTGATGTGACGGCTGAAAGTCGAACCCTTGATAGAATGGCATTAAAATCTTTAAATATTCAATTTATAGGGTTTTGCTGTATTTTAGATTCTTCGCGTGTCAGGAAGACTTGAATGGATTTCTTGGCGTGGCACGAGAAACAAATTAGTCGGGTGCTTCTTTTCCTGACTTCCGGGTCTTGGCTGAGATCCTTTCTTCGCGTGGCACGAATAACTGATTTTCCAGAATTTTGATTGTTTTCAATGCTTCTCCTCGTGTGCTCGATTTCTCCAGGATTTAACTTTGATTTCTGCTTCTTTTGCACACGAACACCTGTAAACACAACCCGAACTAAGTACGAACCAAATACGACTGAATAACTAACAAAAACGAACAAAAAACAATAGGATAACGTATGTGTTTTGCAACACAGCTCTACTATTTTAGACAACTAAATTAATTATTTGTTTCAATTTTTATCTACACATTTTTTAATTTAAAATTGTGTTTGTCATCCATTAATTTGTTTAATCATATTTTTATATATTGTATAAACTGAAAACAATTTTATAGCCGGCTAGGATTCAAATAAAAAACTTTTAATCATATATTTACATATTCACATTGTTTCATTTTGACGAGTGTATGTGTTAATAAATTACATTATATTTTATTCAACCCGTGTAATACACGAGTTTATTCAACTCGTGTATTACACGGGTTTTAAAAACATAAACTTTTTATTACTAAGTATATAATATTATATTTATTCAACCCGTCTAATACACGGGATTCTAACCTATTAAGTAACATATAGCATGATTAGGTAACCACAATAAAACTTGTTTGGGGTTTTTGAAATCTCAATCAAACCATATAATTATAAAATAAAACCCTAAATCTAAAGTTGTAACCGAAACTGAAACTGAATTCAACCCTAAATCTAAAGTCGTAAGCGAAAAAAATTTAACCAGTTTTGATTAACCTATTTTCAAACTAGGTAGAATTACATATATCCCTCTATTTTCAACCCTAATTACATATATACCCAACCGAAAACTTAAATTACATATATCCCCCTCTTATAAAATTACATTTTTAACCTTACAAGAAATACGACTATTCTTATTACATCGATCCCAACCCTAACCTTCTGATTCCGGCTTCCGATCGATTCCAACATCCAGCGTCGCTTCTGATCGATTCTATTATCCAGTTGGGTATATATGTAACTAATAAAAGGAATATACGTAAATAAAATTTTGAGCCGGGTATATATGTAATTGCCCCCCAAAACTAGATCTATCACAAACTCCCAAACACTTTCTAATCTTGACCTTTACTAGTTTCATATTGATTTCATTATTGTTTTTTAGTTGATAGAAATTACTTTAAAAATACACATAAACCTACTAATTATTTTTAAATCTATTAGACTAGTAAATTTATCATGTTTAATTAGGTTTTAGGTTTTAAATGGCAATGTTTAGCCCGATTAATCCGAAAACCAAGTGCCCACGTCTTGAAATGTGTTTGTGATCGAAATTAATCAAAATATGTTAAAGAATGTGTTTATGACAACATAATGACATAATTCATAAAAAGGCATAATTTTCATCTAAACAACACAAAAAGAACGAAAGTGACCAAATCCTACATTGATGCTTTACACGTGACCTCAAGCCTCAAGCTTACATGATGCTTGTGTTCTATTTTTCCAACACATTTTGATTTTTCCGATCACACTTTTATAGTCACACTTTTAAACATGTAATTATCATAATTAAAGACCGTATTTAAACAATCTCAACTTTAAGTTTATAATAATACCCATCAAATTATGCCTAAACAAAGATAATCGTTGATTTGAATCATGACATAACATACACCTCTTAAATTCCCTAACCAAAACACACGTGTTTAAACATTACTAGTAGGGAACCTGCGCGATGCGACGGCGATCCCGTATAAGTTACAAACATACATTTGCGAGTTAAAAAGTTTTTGTTATATTTTTACATGGTTTTATGGAACCCAATATTTTTATATGGTTTTATGGAACCCAATATTTTTACCCAATAATTAATTATTGTGAGAACCCAATATTTTTACAAATATTTAATGAGGTTACCATTTACTCTTGCATTTATTGGTGAGAACCCAATAATTAATTATTCAAGTCTTAATTTTAAGTGTTGAGTAAAATGATAATTAAACACTTTTCATGCATTGTTAATGTGTACATCATGTAAAAAAATTTGTCTTAGGTGTCTTAATTTTTTAGTTAAGTTACAACTCTATCCTTGTAATATGTATTATATAGTAGTATAAATAATACGAATTAGGGCTTTAAAATTGGATCAATCAAAGAACTTACTAACCCAATTGCTCAAAATGGTCTTTCTTCAGTAAGGGTGAAGGGGGTGGAATACTCATTTACTCACCAAAACTATCAAATAGAATTCTGACATCTCAAAACTACTCATTTACTCATTTACTCAGATTTCATTGAAAACACCCTACTCGTTTACTCACCCACTTAAAAAAAATATATATATTTAATTAGAAATGGTGTGTGTGGTAGTGATGGGGTCCACTAGAGAGAGAGTGGGAATCACCGAGTAAATTTACTCGGACGATCAACCCGGACATCCTACTCGGTTTAATGGGGACGGTGTACCCCTTTTACCCGGGGACTCTCTCTCTTACTCACACACATCCGAGCTTCCCACCCCCTTCACCCTAATGGTGGTTTTTTGGCGGTAGGTAGGAAGCAGGAGAGGTGGTGGTTGTTGGTGGCGGAGATGGAGCAAACAACAATGGAGACATGGAGAGATGGTGTGGAATGGAGCAAACGACAATGGAGATGGTGTAGTGATGGTAGCAATGGTTATTCGCAGAGGATCGAGAGAGACAAATGGTTTCTTGGAAGCAGAAAGAATGTCGCAGTTGTGTTTTTTTGTTAATGGCCTCAGCCGGGATAGAGTTTTCACATGGCGTGTTATTTTTTCACGTGAACGACGGCGTTTTGACTGTTCTTTATTACGAGAGAAAATTCAAAAAAACAATACTCTACGGCGACGACATGTCACCGGGACAGAGTTTTCACATGGCGTGTTACTTTTTCACATCTCCCACCTAAGCTGTGGCGACGACACATCGTCGGGACAGGAGGCCCAAACCCAAAAATCTAAAAAGGTCTATGGCAACGAGATATCGTCGCTGTAGGTGAACCTATCCCGATGACAACACGTCATCGCTGAAGCCTTCGTCACTATAGCATTATTTTCTTGTAGTGATCCGACTTTTTCCTACTCAATAAGGCATTTTCTTCTTTTTTTGTTACCCCCATTGTACAAAGTATTGGCTATTTTCTTCTTTTTGTTACCCCAATGTATAAAGTATGGGGCATTTTCTTCTTTTTATTACCCTAATGTACAAAGTATGAGCCTCGATCCCGTCCCCAGCAGATTATTATTTATAAACAGCTAAAATTCATAACTTTGAAGAAAAAAAGAGCAATTTGGAAGGAAAACAAAGATTGTAACATAGCTTGGCCAAAACCATATCACTACAAGAAATAATGCTTTTAGCGACGAATAAGTAAGACTTCTAGTGATGGAATTTCGTCGCTATAGCCTATTGCGATGAAATTTTGTCGCAAAAAATTCATTGCCATTCCTCCTTTCTCGTATTAGGCCAACTTTTATTTTAGTTGCAAAAGGGGTGTCGCTAAATGTAGGTCCAAATTTCAATCGGAAATCACTCAACAGATCGATTACACACACACAGGCGGAATCTGTGTGTATGGTGGTGAAACAGTGGGTAGAAACAGAATTGGTGAAGATAATAGCTAACCACACACAGAAGATAACTAAGCTATTTATAGTAAGTTGACAGGCATCGAAACTATGCTTACCGAAACTACTAGTTTCGGTGAAGCATTTACAAGTGTGATAAGCCTGTCAAAACTAAACTATCTATCGAAACTACTAGTTTCGAGTGAACATATGAAACTAGATAGTTTCGATGGCCCAGACTTAGGAAATAAAACAAGAAATTACATGAAAATGAAAATACAAGTAAATAAACTAATTAAACAAAGTTCAAAAGAAATACATTGATGACAACAACTTATACAATAAAAGGACTCTACAATCTCCCCCTAAGCTGCTGCATCAATGTCTTCAACTCTTCTCAAGAAGTTGGCCCTTGATTTGGTTTCTGGAAGAAAGGCTTGACGTTCAATGACACCACTCTCTGATATGCCTTAGCATCAGCTTCATCATCACCATGAAAGAGCTTGATGGGATTTTTGAACAAAACTTCCAGATCTTCAGGTTGAAACTTTTAGATGCTCCATGGGCTCAAAGATCACAATATCTTCCTTGCCTTCACACTCAATCACAGCACTTCCGATGATTGAGTTGTAAAACCATTTTCTGAAATTTTGTAGCCGGACAGGTACTGATCGAGGTAGAACTATAGATTTGATAGTTTCAGCAGGCTTGTACCGAAGGCTTACCCAGGGCTTTTGAGTTCTAGGATGTATCCTGGTTTTGGATATGATCCTCTTTGGAAGAGTGATCTTCATTGACCTGAAGTCATGGAGGGCTTGTTTCTTAAGAAACTGTTCAAAGTTACGTGCCTCTTTGACTTTTCCAGGATTTTGTAGGGGTAATTTAGCAAGAGCCCTAAGATCATATCTAAGGAGTGAGCTGAACTCATGAGGAGTTTTGAGGTGCTCTACTCCTCCCTTGGGCCTCCTGACAATGTATAATTTCCTTTCATTGTCATATTTCCATCCCACGGGGGATCTTTTCAGCTCTTGGTACTCTGCAAACCATTCATAATACTTTGGAGGCTCCTCAATAGGTAATTTCCTCATCCAAGGTCTTTTTGGGTCGGGATAGTCTGGATTTGGTTTAGGAGGTTGAATATGTTCAGTAGGGGTGGATTAAGTGTGAGTTGTTTGAGTTGGTTCAGTGGGGGTTGGTTCAGTGTGTACCAGATCAACTTTAACATTGGCTTCATCTTTATCATCGTCAGAGAGTGTCTGGATCTCTTCTCCTTCCTCAGTGAAGTATCACACCTTCTCTTTGTGCAGATCTTATGTAGCCAAAATTTCTGGATAATCTTCATTAAAACCATAATTGTCAATTTCTTCTAGAAGAGCATCTGACCCAATCTCTTCTTCATCAAGAATGACCACCTCAGCACTTGATTCCTTTCCTTTCCCTCTTTCTCTGGCAGCTCTCCGTTCACTAACTGATGGAAGATCATAACTGGTTTCTTCTAACTTGACTTCCACAGCATCCTTTGTCTTGGTGGCTTGGCCAGTGAAGATTGTTAGAGCAGATTGAGGATTTGAGACAAGGGCGGGGGAAGAGGGTCCACCAGCAGAAGTGGTCTCCCCTTGAGCTGTGGAAGGTGTTTCTTGTTGAGAAGATTTAGTCAGTGAAGCCTTAATTTGTTCAACAGTGTCAGATAGGGCTTTAAACTCCTGTTGTTGCTGATAGATTAGTTTCTGTTGGGTTTGCTGAACATCAAGTTGAGTATGTAGGCTACCAACTTCCAGCTTAAGATCCTTCACTTCTTCTTTGCACTCACTCAGTTCTGTCTTTAAGCTCTCTATAACTTCATCTCTTTTTGTAACTTTGTCCTGTAGCCTTTTCACTTCTAGGCTTAAGGTTTTAACTCTTGGGACAGATGGTGATGGATCAGGGACATGAGATGCAGGTGGTGTAGTAACAGGTGTGTGTGGTGGAGATGGTTGTGGTGAAGGTGGTGGAATATGAGTAGGTGAGTGAGTGGGGGTTAAGTGTTCAGGAATATCAAACAAAGATTCATTAGAAGAAGTTAAGGACTCAAGTCCTGTCTTGATTTTCTTTGCAAGAGGTTCTTCTTGTTCATAATCAGACTCGGAATCAGCTTGTCTCTTGGAGGAGGATGCAGGAGGTTCAGTCTGCTCTTCATTTTCTGACTCATAGTCAGATTGATAATATTTAGTGCCATCGATACCTTCATCCAAAGTTTCACTAGAATCATCTTCAGCTTCAATATTCTCTTGAACCTCAATATTAACATCTGCATCTATGTTTTCAGCATGTTGCTCTTCAATTACTGGCTCAATATTTTCTAACAGTTGATCCATAAAAGGAGCCTCCAAGATAGGCGGTTCAGCATCAACATCTGGCTCTTGGTTCCCTTGATCTTGTTCTCCCTCTTCTTCTTCAGATGATGAATCAACTTGTAATTGTGGATCTATATCAGGAATAATCTCTTCTTCTTCACCCAAGATATGACCAAACAGAGGAATGTCAGCAATCACTCTCTTGGTTCTTTTGTTGAACTCTTCATGTAGCTTAAGGTCTTGGTAGTCATGTGATCAAAGACAAATATATTTCCATCTTGTTGCAAGTTAGGATGGAGATGATTAATTATAATTTGAAGGAACCTAGGGTAGACCAAGAACTTCTCCTTCACTCCTCCAGTCAGGTTTTCCTTTAACTGCCCAAATACTAATCCAGAAAAATTGTAATCTCTCCCTTTAATCAATCCTAAGACTGCTGATGCTACCATGGCATTGGCTGATTCAAATCCACCTTTTCTAATAGACAGGCAGGGAATGAAGACATGCACAATATATCTCCATAGAGGTGGAAGGGCATTCTTGATAATCTGTCCGCCCTTGAATTCATCTGGATGCCCCAGTCTTCTGAAACATTCTTTAACATAATAACTTGGAAAATCCACCGGTGCTTCATGATTATCATTGAAGTGCAGCACCTCTCTGATAGTTGCCTCAGAGAAAAGAACTTCTTGATTATGAACTGTGGCCCTGATATGCTCCACATTGTTTATAACAGTTGTAGTTGCAGTGCTCCAGAATTTCCTTATAGTAGTTTCAAACACAGGTAGATTGTGACTTATGTCAAAGCTGATGTTGGAGTTGGCCAGGAAATCAAGCACAGGTAAGAAGTCTGCATTTTTAGGATCAGTAGTGTTCAACACAGCCCACACATTGTGCCTTTTGACAAATAGGAGATCCATATCTGCACAGAAGCAACACAAGAAAAATTTTCATACATCAGTCCAACACTTAGAAAAATTTCAGAAAGGCCTGATCGAAACTACTAGTTTCGGGTGACAAAGCATATCGAAACTACATAGTTTCGGGCACCAAAGGGTATCGAAACAACTAGTTTCGATGGAAAATCTGTTCAAATTCTGAGAACATTTTAAAAACATAACACCCTTTAATCGAAACAACTAGTTTCGATTCCTGAAAACTGAACAAATATACAGACTCAATAATCAAAGGAAAAGGATCCAGAACTTATACACAGACTCAAAGAATCAAGATCAAACAGGAAAAAATTGTTAAATATAAGTAAAAGAGGACAAGAGAGAGCCTGTGAGAATCGAAACTTCATCTTACCCAAAGTATCAACCTTAATCTGCAAGAATATACAAAAGGAGGTAAGATATCAACAATGATGACTTTATAGACAAGATCTAAACCCTAATTGTCCCTTAAAAAGAAGTAACAGATGTAAAAGTTTCAAAAAACTCAAACCCTAGGTTTGTTCATCTGAAAATCACGATAGAGACCACATAAAATTTGTTACCTGATGATGACGACGACGGAGGATCAGATAAACAACACTGATTAAGCAACTTAGACCGTTTTGAGATTTTGTGTGTGAAGATGAAAGTGTGAAGAGGTATCGGAAATGAGAGTGAGAATGAGCATGAGAGAAAACCTGATTATGAAGACATTTAATTTTGAGCTTGACAAAAGACTAAAATGCCCCTGTCGAAACTATTAGTTTCGATAGAACAAAGTAGTTTCGGGTGGATGGTAGTTTCGGGCGGTTTGAATAGTTTCGATGAAATGAAGTTTTGGGTGAACAGAAAATACATGATCAGAAACAAAAGAAATATGTACACAATTTAAACAAGCTAATAAGGAAGATTAAGAAATTTATATAGAAAAAGTAAAAGTAAAACAGAAAAAAAATATAAACACTTAGCCTTGGAAAAGATCCAACGTGAGATCATGTCTGGTCAAACCCTTGAAACACTTCATATTGCACTCAGCTACTGTGAATCCCTGAAGATAGCCGATATTTGTGCAAGATAAACCCGAACATTTGTTTGTACAATAATTTCATGTGATTAAGAGGTACTATTTGAGCACGAAACACGGCGTACCCCACATTTTGAATTAAAATGGTTTTGAAAGCCTATCAATCCTCAAGAAATACCCGTATTCATCTTATCATCTCTTACAGGTTAACCAGGGTACCATCTTGGTAAGTCAAAATCACCGCCAAAAATAAAATAAAATCCAAATGGATATATAAGAGGTTGTAAAATGAAAAATATCCAAGTGGATATTAAAAGGTACGAACATTCTAGATCTTTGCGTAAGCAAAACCGAAGAAGTCGTAAAATTATCCAAGCGGATAGAAAAAGTTTGAACACCTGAGATCTTTGCGTAAGCAAAACAGATGGGGTCAAATCATCCAAGTGGATGGGAAAAAAATGAACTCCCGAGATCTTTGCGTAAGCAAAACAGACGGGGTCATCGGCGGTAACTCTCGTTACTTTGACGGTCACCTGGCGCATGAATCAGAATCCAACACGTAAGCCTATATCTGATTGAATCAGTTTTCTTAGCTTATAAAATGGGTTAGATGTTTCAAAAATGGGTTCAAACACACGTGTACGAAAGAGAATTAGATTTTCACACTACTAAAAAGTTATAACCGTATGTCGGTCCTATCGACTATTCCTCAGTAAGCACCATCGCTTATGGTCCATTCCATGTTCAAGAAGTGTGATCAGACTCTATCATTTCTCACAAGGTCGGATCCGATTTTCCTGAAACAAAAACATGATACTCACAATGAGTTTTTCTTAAGCAAACAATAAACAAATCAAATATTTTTTCTTTTCTTTTTGACTATACAAAGCAAATCTTTTTCTTTCAAACTGCAAATTCCAATTTCTCCCCCAAAAGTTTTGCTTTCAAAGGTAAATAAAGAAAACAACAACACAGAAAAAGTAAAATCTTTTTGGAAATCTTCCCGATTAACAAGTTTAAATAGAAAAGATAATATGCACAGGGGTTACTGAAAGTTGATCACGCCGAGCATCTCCACCAATTTCTCAAATATGGCAGAATCAAATGTTTTTGTAAAGATGTCGGCGGTTTGCTTGTCGGTTTTGACTTCAACGATTTTGATATGTTTCTTTTCGACACAATCACGGATGAAGTGGTGTTTGATCTCAATGTGTTTGGTTTTTGAATGCTGAACATGATTTTTAGTGATATGGGGAACGGTGGTGTTATCACACAGTATGGGAGTTTCATGGAAGGTGATCCCATAATCAAGCATTTGATTGTGAATCCATCTCACTTGGGAACAACAAAGGGCTGCGGCAATGTATTCAGCTTCGGCTGTGGATTGGGAAACGGTGGTTTGTTTCTTACATTGCCAGGAGACGAGGCGGTTGCCAAGAAACTGACAACCTCCAGAAGTGGACTTTCGATCTAAGTTGCATCCCCGTAGTCTGAATCTGAGTATGCCAAAAGATCAAACAAGTTATTTTTGGGATACCAAAGCCCAAGCTTTGGCTTGTACTTCAAATATCTTAAAATACGTTTGACAGCAATTAAATGAGAGAGTTTAGGATTAGCCTGAAAGCGTGCACACAAGCACACTGCGAACATGATGTCTGGTCTGCTAGCAGTGAGATACAGAAGAGATCCTATCATTGAGCGATAAAGGTGCTGATCAACGCTTTCACCATCCAAATCAGGAGACAGACAATGTCGAACTTCCATAGGAGTCTTGTAAGGATGAGACTCAGTCATTTTGAACTTGGTCAGAATTTCTTTGACATACTTCTCTTGATGGATAAGAATTCCCGACTCAGACTGATCTAATTTCAACCCAAGAAAGAACTTCATTACCTCCATAGAGCTCATTTCAAACTTAGAGTGCATCACTTCCTCGAACTCTTTACATAATCGAGGATTTTTGGATCCGAAAATGATATCATCAACATAGATTTGCACTAAAATGGTATCCGCACCATCCTTCCGTTTGAACAAAGTTTGGTCAATTGCTACTCGTGTGAAACCATTATCATGCAGATGCTTAGATAACGTCTCATACCACGCACGAGGTGCTTGATGAAGACCGTACAATACCTTGTCAAGTTTGTAAAATCTGTCAGGATAGCTTGGATCAATGAAACCCGGTGGCTGCTTGACATAAACTTTCTCTTGAACTTTTCCATACAGAAATGTGCTTTTGAAATCCATCTGATGAACTGTGAAGTCCATATAGGCTGCGTATGCGAGAAACATTCTGATGGCTTCCAAGCGAGCCACTAGTGCAAAGACATCCTCAAAATCAGTTCCTTCTTCTTGATAAAACCTCTGAACCACCAAGCGGGCTTTGTTTCGAATCACGATTCCACCTTCGTCCTTTTTGTTACGAAATACCCAACGAGTGCCGATTGGGACTTTGTTCTTTGGAAGGTCCACCAGATTCCACACATGTAACTTGTTGAACTCCTGCAATTCTTCTTGCATGGCCTCTACCCAACTATTCTCAAGCAAAGCAGCTTTGACATTCTTAGGTTCAACTTGAGATATGAAACAAGAGAAGAGACCGTCATTCATTGCTTCGGTGGCACTATGAGTTCGGACTCCCACATGGAGTGGACCAATGATGTTATCTGTCGGATGATCCTTGTGAATTCTCAACTGTGTAATCTCATCCTCTTCCAATTGATCATCCAGATTGGTAATGTTATTGTCAGAAAGGTCAACTTCATCAACAATAGGGTCTGCAGCAGATGATTGTGGAGCAACATGAACTATTGGAGGAGTTTCTTCCTCAACAGTTTCACTTGTTGCTACAGAGTCCGAAGAATCCGGAGTGGATGATGAAGAGGAGCTTGAGGCAGAAGCAGAAGAGGTACCTAGGATATTCACAGACATAAGAGGATTAGCTAAGACAGATATGTTAGTGAAATCAGGAAGATTAAATGATTTAAACAAAGAATTGACATCAAAAAGCCAATTAGGGCCGTCCCCAGCGTCCGTATGATTGCTTTCATGCCAGTTGATATAAATAGATTCCAGCACAATCCTTCGTCTCTTGTTGTAAACACGAAAAGCTATTTGGTTACAGGAATAGCCCATGAAGTAGCACTCATCCGCTTTGGCTTCAAACTTGTTCAGCTGATCAGAAGTATTCAGCATTGTGCAAACACACCCAAATTTCCTGAAGAAATCAATAACAGGCTTGCGCTTGTACATAATTTCATAAGGAGTCTTGTTGCAGCTTTTGGTGATGAGAACTCGGTTTTGAACAAAGCATGCAGTATTGACTGCCTCGGCCCAAAACATGATAGGAATCTTAGAATCAACGATCATAGTTCTTGCTGCTTCTATCAACGTACGATTTCTTCGTTCAGCTACACCGTTTTGTTGAGGAGTACGAGGTGCACTAAATTACCGAGAGATACCCTTACTTTCACATAAAGAATCTAGAGTGACATTCTTGAACTCTGTTCCATGATCACTGCGAATAGTCTTCACACTTAGATTGAACAGATTCTCGATTTGTAGCAAATGAATCTTCAGAGTCTCTGGCGTCTCATCTTTCTTTGCCAGGAAGAATACCCAAGTAAACCGAGAGAAATCATCGGTTACCACCAAACAGTAAGATTTCCTTCCATGACTCATGACACTCACAGGACCGAAAAGATCCATATGAAGCAATTAAAGAGGAGAGTCAATGGAATTAGTGGTTTTGGGTTTGTGAGATAATTTGTGTTGCTTGCCCTTTGAACAAGAGAGATAATGTTCCATGGGTGAGAAATCTTTCAAAGGTAAAACGGTGACAAGGTTTCCTCGAACAAGACGGTTCATTGTCTTGAAGTTCACATGTCCTAATCTCTTGTGCCGGAGAAAGGACTCATCTTCTGAAGCTTTTGAAAGGAAGCATGATTCGATTCCTGATGGATTATTCATATCCAGACAGTAAGTATTGAATATTCGAGGAGCATGCATGAGGATTAGATCTTCAGTCACTCCAGGCTTTAAAATTATACATTCTTTGGAGTTGAAGAGGGCAGAAAAGTCTTTATCACAAATCTAGGACACACTCTTCAGATTGTACTTCAGCTGTGGGACGAAATTGACATTCTCTAAGCTATTTACACTGTTAGTCACAGTTCCTTGACCTTCAATCTTTCCACCTCTTGGATTGCCTGCAAAGGCGACAAAATCTCCGTCCATTGGATTATAATCTTGTAATAAAGAAAAATGACCAGTCATATGTCTTGAGCAACCACTGTCGACATGCCAAATATTGTCTCCAGTCCTCCTCAATTGTCCCTACATAAAATGAATCATTTAGACATTTGTACCCAAGCCATTGCTAACTTGAAACTTCTTAATTTTACAAGATGCATTTCGGAAGTCATAGTTAGAATCCTCCTTTAATGTGTTCTCAAAAAGATCGTTATTCTTAATTTTCCAAATCCTTTTCGACCAATTTTTAGCATTTTTAGTCCTTTTACATCGCAAAGTTCTACTATGTTGTGATTTAGATAAAACATTTGAAGCACAATCTACAGAATTCTGAAGCTCAACAGATGGTACGTTTTCTTCTTTGAAATGATATGTAGACAATTTACATGTCTTGAAAACATGATTGGATTCCCTACAACTAAAACAAACTTTATCACATGTTGGCTTAGCCTGATAATTGTCATCACAGGATGATGAAGATAATTGTGATGTTGAGACATCAGAACTAGAGGCAACTCTTTCTTCAATATTTCTTTCTTGAAGACTTTGATCTTCCTTTAATCTGAAAAATTCCACATTGCTCATTCTTTCTTGTGGAATAGCAGTCACAACAACTCCTGCACTTTTAAAATTTGCAATACAACTCATAGCATTTACAGATTTAGGAACAAAAGGCAAAGCATTCTTAAACTTAGAAATAGCCTTTCTCAAACCGTCATGCTCAGAAGGCACAGAACCAAAATACAAATATTCAATGTGTTCACAAATATCTGGTTTTGACACGGACATATTATTAAATTCATCCGACTCAAGTTCATTTAAAACATTTCTCTTACTAGAACTCTCATCACAATCATCTTCGGAACCTACACAATCTGACTCTGCACAGGAAGCAAAACTGTCAGAATCTGAAGTTTGGATATAATCATCAGTAGATAAATTGCAAACAAAAGGTGTGGGAACATGAGGAGCTGGCATATCAGCAAATCTTCCAGACTTGGAATATGGAGGTGGGTGAGAGTTATACCCGATGCCTTCTGTGACCTTTTTATGAATTTGGTTGTCAATGATTCTAAAAAGAATTTTCTGATCCATACCCATGTGTTCAACTTGAGAATTTGCTTTTTCAGCCTTTTGAAGTCTTTCAGTTAGAATTTGATTATTATTCTTTTGTGTAGTAAGTTGTACAATCAAAGATCGGTTTTCTCCAGAAATATCACGAATTTTCTTTAAGTAAAGTTTCTCATTTTTAGCCACAGAATCATACATCACCTTTATATGATCTCGTTCATCGACCAAAGCCTGGTTGATGAATCTATATTTCTGAATCTCATTTAAACATGATTTAGCACTGCAAAGTCTAGACATTACCTCAGCTAGTACGGCGGTGAGATCCTTAGCTGGTTCAATCATGACACATTTCTCCTTTTCTTCAATGTCTGCCATTAGTGCCTTGTTAGCTGCTTCCCCTTCTTGATCTCCCCAATGATAGTGTCCATCAGCATGACAGACCAGATCTGTTGAGCTGGAAGTTGTAGTGGATTTGGAAGAGATGGCAGCTTGCTTTCCAGATGAATTCTTCTTCTCATGCTACTCCTTTGATGATGGCTCCTTGAAGTTCCTTGCAAAATGACCCAGCTGGTCACAGTTGTAGCATCTCACCTTCTTGATGTCAAACCCCAAAGTCTTTCCTTGCTTGAATCTGTCCATCCCAGTCCTCTTGATGAATCTTTTGGCTCTCAGAGTCAGCATAGCCATACACCAATCAATATCCATATTTTCCAAATCATCCGGGATGATCTGCTCCAAGTCATCAGGTTGAAAGCTGACAGGTGTTAAGTTTCCAGAAATTAGGGCATCATAACATGACATGAAAGCAGTCATGATTGGCAGACACTCATCGGGAATCATAGTGGTTGGCTTCTGAGAGTTGGATGAAGGAGTAGGCTGAACTCCAGAAATCGAAGGTGGGACATCAGTTTGAAAATAAGCCATTGTGGTTTTGTTGGATGAAGTGGAGGAATTTTGACATGCAATAAGAGTTGTGTTTCTAGATTGATTAGTTAGGGTGACTACACCCTTCTTTATCTCCAACTCATATGACTCCAAAATGCTGAAGAGTTCTTGCTGTGACAGGTCGCTTAGCTTTTCAGTTTTCTTGATCATAATCCGGTACATATTCCATTCCTCGGGCAGTGAATCAAGCAACTTCTTGTTTAACTCAACAGTGGGATACTCAGTTCCCAAAACTTTCAACTTAGAGACAATGCTTGAGAAACGGTTGATCAATTCAGACATGGGTTCACCAGGGACACTGCTAAACATTTCATATTGCTTCTTGATTAAATCCTTCTTGCTTTCTCTAACCTCAGCACTTCCCTCATACCTTGTACATAAAGCAACCCAAAGATCTTTGGCAGTGGTATACTCAGCAAATATGTTAAACACATCCATAGGAAGAGCCATAGCAATAGATCCATAAGCCTTGTTATCTCTGGAAATTAAGGCAATATCCTTATCATCATATTCAGTCACAAGCTTGGGACGTTGAACATCTGCAGTGGTAGTGACTGGCTTGTGTGGACCATCAGTGATTGACTGCAAAAGAGTGTGGTCATGGAATTGAAAGAAAGTCTTCATTTTCTTGGTCCAGTCATCAAAATCTCTAGTGGACACCAAGACAGGTGGTTTGTTTCCTCCAGCATACTCATCGGAGCTTGAAGTTGCCATAATCTCATAAAAAGAAAGTCAAACAGTAGCTAGTTTCGGGTGGACAGGGTTAGTCGAAACAACTAGTTTCGATAGAGAAAAAGCTGATCGAAACTCCTAGTTTCGATAGAACAAAACTTCCCGAAACTTCTAGTTTCAATAGTGAAAACAGAGACCAGAAACAACAAGTTTCGATGAAGAAGACTTAGCAGAAAATCCAGCAAACTCAGTAGAAACTACAAGTTTCGATAGAAACTAGTTTCGATAGTCCAGTAGTTTCGGGTGATCAATCTGCAAAGGTTAGTTTCGATAGTACAAAACAAAAAGCTAGTTTCGATGATACCTTCTCCAGATAAAAAGTACAGACAAGAAGTTTCGATGACCAACTAAAAGCAGAAAATGTCTCCCAGTAGTTTCGATACCTCCTTCTTCAAGCTTCAGCAGACTCCGTTAATGAAAAGCTTCAATAATCAATAACGAAGAAACAACAATCCAATCCAGCGAAAAGCTTCCAAATAATCTTCTGAACACAAATCAATCTTCAGATTCGAGAAACTCAAAGAAATAAAGCCAAAATCGATGAATCAGTGCTTCCAAAACTCCGATGCAGAAAACTTCAATAATATGCCGAAAAACACCTAAAATCGATCAAAATAACCTGAATATACTCAGAAATCAAAAGCATAAAGCTCTGATACCAATTGTAGGTCCAAATTTCAATCGGAAATCATTCAACAGATCGATTACACGCACACACATAGGCAGAATACGTGTGTATGGTGGTGAAACAGAGGGTAGAAACAGAATTGGTGAAGATAACAGCTAACCACACACAGAATCAACACAAAAAGGATGTGAAAAAGTAAGAACAAAGCATTAAACAAATGCAAATTGTATTGATTCTTCAAGAACAGTGAAATAGAGAATTCAGGGTTACAGCCGCTACTCACACCCTAGAAATTCTCAAACTAGGCTATTTATAGTAAGTTGACAGGAATCGAAACTATGCTTACCGAAACTACTAGTTTCGGTGAAGCATTTACGAGTGTGATAAGCCTGTCGAAACTAAACTATCTATCGAAACTACTAGTTTCGAGTGAACATATCTCAATCGAAACTAGATAGTTTCGATGGCCCAAACTTAGGAAATAAAACAGGAAATTACATGAAAATGAAAATACAAGTAAATAAACTAATTAAACAAAGTTCAAAAGAAATACACTGATGACAACAGCTTATACAATAAAAGGACTCTACACTAAAAATATTTCTTTAACTAAAATTAATCTTTGATTTTGTAAAATATGACTTGTGGCGACGAAATTTAGTCGCAATAGGTTATATTTATATTATTATATTTTTACAGGTTTTTCAAATAATAAAACTAGAAAATATAAAATAACTAAACTATAAATTTTAAAGCAAATTCTGTTCGATTCTAATATAAATAAATGTAACAAGTCAAAATATTTAAAATTTGTATCATATCGTTCGAATACATTCATCCAAATAAAACCAAACTAAATAATCATTTTGAACATTATCTTAATCATCTTCTTCATCAGATTGACTGGTGAGCCGGGATTTGCGATTTGGTCAACATGAGTATTTGATATTTTGTTCTTGCAAAAGCGCATTCAGTTGTTGCAACTCCGCTATAGCACGATCTTGTCTTTCAAAACGTTCATTCGCTTGCCGGTCCTCTTCATCCCTTTTACATTAGGGAACATGTAAGGGGTTACGCTTCTCACCGCTATAGCATGATCTTGTCTTTCAAAACTTTGTAAGTGACACTAATTTTTTTCACCCCTCATACTATATGGAATTTACGCTTTTAACCCGTTTATTTTTCTAATAATTCCATTTTTTTCTTTAATATCTTTAGTTCGTTGCTTTTTTATAAAAAAATGGAATGCACAGGTGTTTTTAGATTTTTTGTGAACGTCCCAATATAATATTTTGTATTAAAAAGGATTAAGTTTTGTTCGAAATCGAGTATTTTTTTCCATATTATGGGCTATAGCGAGTGCAATTACCGTTGCGGTATCGACCTACCGTGATGAACCGAACCGATTATAAGCGAGAAATATAGCTGCCAGTATTGGTATCGGTATTCGCTTTTGTGATTTTCGACGAGTCTAGGCGATAACGACCAAACTCAAGTCGTAGCGAGTGCGGTTACCATTGTGGTACCGTGCCGAACCAAACCGACAATGAGCGAACATCATCGCTGTCGGCATTAATATTATCGGGACCGAAATCAATATTCTCTTTTATGGTTTCCGATAGCGATCATGACCAAACTCAAGTCGTAGCAAGTGCGGTTACCATTGCGAAACTATGCAGAATCGATCCGACTATGATGCGAATATCAGTGTTGCCGGCATTGGTGTTATCCAAATCGGTATCGGTATTGGCTTTATTGTTATTCTTCGCTTTTATGGTTTCCGATGAGCTGGGCCGATAACGACCAATGTCAAACCGCGTATCGCGGGGAAGAAACAACTAAACTTTCGCTGCGTAGCGCGAACCTTTTTATAAACGAAACCGCGCAACGGGCGGGTTGACCCAACTAGTAAGTAATAGACGGTAACAATTCTAAAATTTCAATCAAGCTATATTAATAGAAACAACAGTACTAACAATACTAGCAATAATATCCAACTTTTAGTCAATCAATCTATATTAATTAATGATCCGCACCCACTTTAATAAACTTAATACATCCAACAAAAAGTTGATATAGATCAAAATGATTTGAACCCACTTTAGTAAACTTAATACATTCAACTAAAAGTTTAAATAACACTACAAAGAAAAAACTCGATAGCGGCGACATATGTCGCCGCTAATGCCCCTAGATGCCGCCGCTAATTCTTTGTCGCTAAAGACCACATATGTCGCCGCTAATGCCTTCTGACCCATTTTTGCACTTTCACTTTTAGCGGCAACATATGTTGCCGCTAATGCCTTCTGACCCTGTTGAAGCAATTCTTGTGACAAGCACTCTGAAGATTGTTTTTACTTATGTATTGTCTTTATGTATTTGTATTTGTATATCTACGTTTGTATGTATTGGTTTATCGAGTTGTAATCATGTTCGTAGGTAATTGTCATTGTATTCGTCTTTGCTAAGTGTTTTGCGCACTTGTATGTGCGCAGGAATTAGTTCCTGCGTACTTAGCAAGTACGCAAGAGTATTCTGCGTACTTGCTAAGTACGCATGAGCAATTTGTCCTGCGCACTTGCTAAGTGCGCATATGTCAGGTTGTGTATAAATAGGATAGGTTAACAGAAGTTAAGTACGCAGGCAATTGTATGTTCAGTATTTTCTCTCTGTAACCTTCAAGTGTTGATAATAAACAAAAGTTTAAAGTGATTCTTTTGTCGGTTTACTTTGTGTTTATTGTTCTCCACCTAGTCACGGGTATTCCGCACCCGGTCCGACTAGTCGCACACACCCGCACGTAACGATCCGAGACACCCGGGGACCTACAAGTGGTATCAGAGCTTTGCTCTTGATTTCGAGTGTTGTGAGTGTGTTAGGAAAATCTCTACACAGATTACAAGCAAAAAGAGTGTGTTTTTGGGTGATTTTTGTGATAAAATAGGGGTAGCTCTTGAGCACTATTTTAGAAGCAAAAATCCTTCAAAATCCAACTTTTTGTTGTGTATTTGAGTGATTTGAACATCAAAGGTTGGTTAGAAAAGTGTTTCTGACCCTTTGGCTATCTTTGTTTGCTGATATCGTCAATTTTTACCATCTCCGGCGAGTTTCAGGTGACCGGAAAAGTTTGGTGAGAGTTGGTGAAAAAGTGTTCTGCGTACTTACCTGATTTGGCAAAAAGGACAGTCAGTACTTGCCAAGTACGCAAGACCATTCTTGTTGCGTACTTAATTTTCTTCCTGCGTACTTATTCTTTACTCATGCGTACTTATTAAGTACGCAAGAGCAAATTTTAAGTTCACAAGACCAGTTTGTTAAGTGCGCAAGTCTAATCTCAAGTGCGCAAGTTTCTGTGATTTTTCTGAAATTTGACTAAGTGTTCACCATGTCGAATCTTCAGAACCTCGGTAACCTTTTGAACTATGACAACGAGATCGGAACACTTCAGAAACCGCCAAAGTTGCTAAATGTAAATGATTATTCTAACTGGAAAGCACGCTTTGAGCATTACATATCTTATACCGATTCTTCGTTATGGATACCAATCCTAGAGGGATATAATCATCCCACACACATTTTTCTTGATGAAGAAATGCCCAAGCCTATTTCTAAACTCGATGAAGAAGAAAAGAAAATCTATGACAGAGAAAAGAAGGCTCACGGTTCTATCACTATGGCCCTAACTAGAGAGTTATTCCATAGTTTCAGAGGTTATGATAACTCTAAGGATCTTTGGAAGGCGTTACAGAAAAGATTCGAGGGTAATAGTGACATCAAGAAAAGTAAACGGGATCTTCTTAGGAAGCAGTATGAGTGCTTCAGATTTCTGGAGAATGAATATATAGACGAGCTCATCTCTAGATTCTATCATCTGCAGACCGAGTTGAAAGCTTTTGAGCTAAAGTATCCTGATGAAGAATTAGTTGAAAAGTTTCTGGATGCTTTGCCTCCCAAGTTTGAGATGTATACTACCCTGATGAGAGAGAATCCTAGGTTCTATGAGATGACGATTGATGAAGCCATTGGCAAGGTTCAAGCTCATGACATGAACCTAAAAAGAAAGGAGAGCTTAGGAAGACCTCAGATACAAGACCCTTCAATGTATCATGGGACGTCTTCTACAACCAAGTCTTCGGGCTCTGGAATTGCCCTTTTCTCTGGAAACTCTCATGAGGAAGAAACTGTAAAAGGTTGTGGTGGTCATGCATGCTATGCAGCATCTGGTTCTGGTTCTGGATCTCATCACCAGAATCCCTCAAGAAATCCTTCACCCACATCTTCAGCTAATCAAACTGCAATAGCCAAAATAGCTGAAGATCATGTGGCACTATTCTCTTCTTGCATGCTTGCCTATGAGAACTTCATTGGCGGCAAGCTAACGGATCCTGAGACAATAGAAGAAGACTTCAATCAGGTGGATCCTTATGATATGGAGGACATGGATATTCAGTGGAATATGGCCATGATCTTGAGTAGAGCCAAGCGTTTCCTGAACAGAACAGGAAGAAAGTTTATTGGCGGGCACTCTAATGCCAAGGTTGGTTTTAACAAATCCAAAGCCAAGTGCAACAAGTGTCTGAACTATGGACTCTTTGCTCGTGAATGTCAAAAAGACAGAGCACCGGCTTCAGCATTCACCAGACCTAGCCAAGGAAACAGCCATGGCTACAACAACTCAAACAACCACAATCAAAGCCAAAATGGAACGTCCAATGCACTGGTAGCTCAACAGGATGAAAGCTTTGATTGGGGTGTTCATCTGGAGGATGCCATCATTGCACAAACTCAGGTTGGTCTCATGGCTGAGATCATGGAGATGATGGAAACTGAGAAAAAGGAAGTTGAGAAAAGGGAAGCTGAAGAAAAGGAAGCTTCTGAGGCTGACCTAGAAGAATCTACTACTGATGTTGCTCTCATGGCGATTGGAGAGGTAACAAGTTCATCGATTGAGGTAGATTCTAATCTTTTTTCTATTATTTCTTGTTCCAAATGTCTAGGCTTAAAAATTGAAAATTCTAAGCTTCAAGACAAGGTCGAACCCCTTCGTATTGCAGCGTTAAGCTACAAAGAAAATGAAAAACGTTTTAAAGATTCAATTGAAACGCTAAAAAAGGAAAAACGTGATTATTCACTGAAAATGAGCGATCAACAGCTTCACTTGGATATTGCATATAAGGGGTTAGAAAAAAGGAACAATGAAATTAACAAGCTGCAAAATGAGATCTTGCCGTTGAAATATACTAATCTATTATTATTCCATTACTTTTAATAAAAACGAGGTGACCGTCACAATTACAAACTAATGGCAGGTAGACGGGCAACAAGCTGCGCCGCTACCCCCTTCTGAATAGCAAATCCAACTCTACAAAACACAAAGTTCCCCCCATAAATATATGCGGTGTTACTGCTGACCACCCGCTGAACCCGCTTAAGGAACCGCACCGCTTCAGGGGCGAGAGCGCCAAAGGTGTCAAAGGCAAACGGTACGAACACGTGCTGATTCACGAGGCAAGCTTTTTCGTGCTTAGCTACTTTACCCGCCTCTGCCTTGATTATTTCCTGACCCGCCTTAAACCCATGGTCCCTTATCCCAACTAGGGGGGACACACCTGTCAAATCAACACATGCGTGTTTCCCTCCTTCCCATCCAAAAACAAGAATGTCAGCGGGCCGAAGGGTTGATCTCCCATCTAATGGGTCGGTCAAGAAGTTCACCAGGGCTTCCTTTTTAGCCGAGATCCCTGCCCGCTTAAGGACATCAAAAAGCACATCTCGAACTAGGTCATGTCGGTATTTGAAGCCCGGTAATTCTCTGCAATGGACAGCATGCTCCCCAAAAGAATCCAAGCAAGCCTTCCGACAAACGGGACACGGGTCATCAACCGGGAAAAGGGGTACCATCACCCGGTATTTGAGGATAGCCCGATATTCCACTGGCGACATACATTGCCCTAAACCTTCGATGGGAACAACTGACAGGAAATCCTAAGCATGGGGGGCTCGCAAACACTCGAGCACGGGTCGCTGCCGCGGGGACAAAGCGAACTTCTCTTCAAATGTCTTGACAATTTCACCATATAAAGCATTCGCCAAAATTTTCTGGGCTTTAAGGGGGCGGTGTCTTTAATATAGAAACCGTCAATATCAAGATCGGGAAGAGAACTATGCAGAGTGTCCAACACACCCCTGTAATCAGAGTCAAACAACCCACCACCACATTCACGAAGAATGTGGTCTTGAAGAACCCAAGATTGTGCCCTTGAAGCCACAAAAGCGTAGGAAGAGGCATCCCCAGCCGAGCAAATCCCAAGACCCCCAAAGCAGGTCGGGAGGGAAGCTAACCTCCATTGGAGGTCCCCAAAAAAGGCACCCCCACAAACAACAATGTCCTCAATCGTTTTCCGAAGACCTGTGTCAAAAACAGAGACGGCTTCCCCGACATAAGAAGGCTGACAAGTCCTGAGCCCAAACAGCAGTTTAGCAACCCCCATGCACGAACGAAGCAGGAGGAGTTCGCTCTGAGGGTTCTGAAGGCGTTTGAGGCATCCCATCAGGTCAACCGCACGTTTGGCTCTTTTGAGGGCCAAACCACTAATAAACTCCCCATCTCTGCTGACAGCACCACCTAAGAGTTTCACCCAATGCACCGGCCTACCAATTTCCCGCGGAAATAAGCTCTCTCGAGTCTTCACCCCGTCACATGTAGGCCAAAAAACTTCAGTTTTTTTGATGTTGACAAGGAGGCCCAAAAAGGGGCCCTCCACTCTAATGATGTCTAAAGCCATGGCAACCTGAGAAGCATCTCCAATAAGGGTCCCATCATCCAGGTACCATGCGTGGAAAAGAAGCTTGCAGCGATCTCTGATCCGGAGGACAAGGGGGTGTAAAACAAGGGCAAAAAGGAGAGGCCCTAAGGGATCCCCATGCTGAACCCCCGTGGAAGACCAAATATAATCATTCCCCACATAAAGTCTAGCTGGCTGGCCATATAAGAAATCAACCCAAGCAGAGATAGATGGACACATTTTCCTCACCTCACTTAAAAGAGCAGTTCTATCCACAAGATTAAAGGCATTCGAGAAATCGACGGTAAGCATAGCCAGCGACCCGTCTCGGTGGTGCGCATTCACGAACCTGTTCGCACTATGAAGAACCGCCTCAGCCCCGTTTAGAACCCCGACCCCAAACTGGAAGTCGCCAAGGTATTTGGCCATATACTAATGCGAAGTTGAAAAATTCTCGTTTTGTGGTGGAACACTACGAATCTGTAGTAAGACAAATGAATGGCTTAGGGTTGGGTACTAATGCCATTCCTCCACCAGTTAGCGGGAAATTTGTCAACGGCTTAGTAGACATTGATATAACTTGTATTGATGAGTCCTCAAGTAAGGATGATTCCTCTAACAAGGATGATTCCTCAAGTAAGGCTAACTCTACATCTGATGAAGAGTTCTTTACTGCTTCTGATGATGGGTCTGAGAACACCTGCCCTGAAGGAGTAGTTTCAGAGGAGTTGTTAGGTGAACAGAAGGTTAATAAAAACTTTGTCACTGAGCGTGATAATTGCATTTTAACTGAACCCGACATTATTGAAACTAATGAAAAATTAAAAGTAATGTTATATGGGGGTTATAAAAACATTAACCAAGAAAAGAAAGAAGCCTTTGGAGCTCATTATGGGATTGGCTATAAAGAAAATATGCAAAAGTATTATATTCCTAAAGGCCAATCACCCTCGGGTAAACCAACTGTTCACCAAACAAATTCTCATGTTCATCATGTCAAGTCCTCAAATAGCAAATCAAATGAGCCTTACAGGAGGACTTACACAGACAAGAGGACTTGCTTTCACTGTGGTATGGTAGGTCACATTCTGGTGAACTGTCCTGATAAGAACCAAGGGAAGCGGCCAATTGTTTCAAAACCAGCCGTTATCCCTAAGTCACCACCAGTGAACCATCCAAAAAGTCCAAAAGCAAATGTGGTGAAACCACCAGTAAAACCGATGGTAAAGCCAAGGATAATCTCTGAGGCTAAACCATCTGTTTCAAGAAAGGGAAAGCAACCTGCTATACCTTGTGTATCTACCTCTGGTAGTACATCTACTGGTAAGAAATCTGTGGTGAAACTCTCTAAGCCACAGAGAAGAAGAAGGAATAAGAGGTTGAGAAAGCTAGAACAGCTGACTGGAGTTCAATCAGGTGAACCTTCCATTAGTTCACCGGCTGTGGTTGAACCTAAGTCTACTGTTCCAGTTAAGAAACAGAAGAGATCTTGGACTTCCAAATCTAAAAGTTCTCAATCTCCTGGTCCTAATTCTTCTAAAGATTCATCCATTTTCAACAGTCACGACTGTGAGTTAAAAGAGGTTGTTTATTTTGAAAAAGACGGACGACCCAAGACCACTATGGCTTGGGTCTCCAAATCTAACTAATTCTTTTTGTGACTCGTGCAGGGACATCCGAAGGGTACTATCTCTAACCGTTGGTATGTAGATAGTGGATGCTCCCGGCACATGATAGGAAACATGGCCTTGCTTCAAGACGTGAAACCATTTAGAGGCGGCTATGTGGCCTTTGCTTTGACAGTATCACGTGTCAAGGCGGCAGTATCACGTGTCAAGGTGTGGTGTCAAATGGTTGTGTCAGCTTTGACAATGTCAACTTTTGCGAGCAGCTGAAGCATAACCTGTTGAGTGTCTCCCAAATGTGCGACAAGGAGTACTCGGTGATGTTTGACAAGTCAGAATGCCTGATTCTCAAACCTAGTTTTGAAGTTCCTGAAGACTGTATTCTGATGAGAGCGCCAAGAACTAACGACACCTATCAGATCGATATGAGCGTGGCGAAAACCACCTCATCAGTTGCTACTTGTTTGCTTACAAAAGCGACAGAGCTTGACTCAATCTTGTGGCATAGGAAACTCGGACACATTTCTTATCGAAAAATGAATCATCTTGTCCGAAACGGCTTAGTAACCGGTGTTCCTAAGCTGAGATTTACCGTTGCAGATGACTGTATGCCTTGTAAAAAGGGCAAACAGCAACGGAAGTCTCACAAGCCCAAGCTCCAAAACTCTATCGATACCCCGTTGGAGCTCTTACACATGGATCTGTTTGGCCCCATAAGTATCAGGAGTATTGGAGGTAAGTCATACTGTCTAGTTGTAACTGATGATTTCTCACGTTTTTCTTGGGTGCATTTTTTAGGTACAAAGGACGAGAATGCTGATATTCTTCAATACCTGATCCTGAGCTTGGAAACTCTTTGCAAGCTGAAAGTTCGAAGAATAAGGAGTGACAACGGAACTGAATTCAAGAATAATTTGATGGAGCTTTTCTGTCTCAAGAAAGGGATTCGTCACGAATTTAGCGCCCCGTACACACCTCAGCAGAACGGAAGAACAGAACACTGATCGAGACTGCAAGGACTATGCTGTCAGATGCAAAGCTTCCTGTCACTTTCTGGGCAGAAGCAGTTAATACAACTTGTCACGTTTTGAACAGAGTTCTGGTTGTAAAGAGGCACAACAAGACGTGCTACGAGTTGATCAACAATCGAACTCCCAATCTTGACTACCTAGATTCTTTTGGTAGTCCCTGTTCCTTGTTGCTACAATACAAAGACCGCAAGTCTAAGTTTCATGCAAAAGCGGTGGAAGGCATCTTCTTAGGATATGTTGCCAACTCGCCTTGCAAGAGAGTGTACAACATAGGAACTCGTACTGTCGAGGAATGATTTGAAGTGGATTGTAGTAAACACAACATTCCACCAGAACCAACTGGTCCAGCTTGGGGTTTTGATTATGATGCGCTATTCAAATCGTTTAATCTTCCTGATTTGTCTGCTGATGATGCCGCAAATGTATATGAATTATTTGGTGGCGGTGATGACTCTACTTTCTCCACTCGTGCTACTGTACCAATTGTAACTCCTGATTCCAATGCTGCATCTGCATCTGGAACTCATGACAGTGATGATGTTGAAGTGGTTCATGATGATGGAGATGACACTCCAGCTAATCCTAACACTCGTGTAGGAAATAACGCTACAGCTGATCCAATCAACATTGAATCATCTTCTTCTAGATCACAGGATGAGGGGGAGTTGAGCACGAATCTAGGATCAAATCTGCAGGAACCTGATGTACCGGAGACTAGAGTGCATAAGAATCATCCAATTGACAACATCATTGGTGATCCTAATGCCGGTGTTCAGACTCGTCATCGAACCATTACTGAGAACACTAGTCTGTACACGGAGATACTTGACACTGGTGTCATGTAAACATGTCTGCATGCTGCCTTCGTGTCCCAATTAGAGCTGATAAATGTGAAAGAGGCTCTCGCTGACAACTGCTGGATTGAGGCGATGCAAGATGAATTGTCTCAATTCCAAAAGTTGCATGTGTGGGATTTGGTTGACTTGCCACGAGGCGTACAACCAATTGGCACCAGATAGGTGTTCAAATGCAAGACGGATGATCGTCATGTTGTGGTGAAAAATAAAGCAAGGTTGGTAGTACAGGGTTTTTATCAACAAGAGGGCTTGGATTATACATAGGTATATGCCCCAGTTGCTAGACTTGAAGCCATTCGACTGTTTCTGGCTTATGCCTCATATGTTGGCTTCAAGGTCCATCAACTTGATGTGAAAAGTGCTTTCCTGTATGGAAAAGTTCATGAAGAGGTCTATGTCACTCAACCTCCCGGCTTTGAAGATCCGCATAATATCAATAAACTGTATAAGCTCGACAAAGCACTTTATGGTCTTCATCAAGCTCCTCGGGCATGGTATGAGACATTATCTAAACATCTACTATCAAATGGTTTCGACCGTGGACAGATTGACTCGACCCTCTTCATTAGGAAAGCAGGAGGTGACATTCTTCTTGTACAAGTATATGTTGACGACATTATTTTTGGATCTACAAATGAAGGGATGTGTAGGGAATTCGAACAGGTGATGAAGTCCAAGTTTGAAATGAGTAACATGGGTGAATTGTCGTTCTTCCTGGGTCTGCAAGTCAGTCAAAGAGAGGATGGCATTTATCTATACCAAACAAAGTATGTGCAGGACATCTTGTCAAAATACAAGATGAATGATAGCAGTACTTATGGCACACCTATCCCAGTAAATCATGGTCTGCATCCTGACAAAGATGGAAAGGATGTGGATTGCAGATTGTACCGTGGGATGATCGGATCACTTATGTATCTCACAGCTTCAAGACCCGATATAATGTTTGCTGTGTGCTTGTGCTCAAGGTTTCAGTCACAACCGAAGGAGTCCCATATGATAGCTGTGAAGAGGATTTTCAGATACTTAAAAGGGAAACCCCGATTGGGTCTTTGGTACTCTAAGCAGCAGTCATTTGACTTCAAAGCCTACACTGATTCAGACTATGGCGGTTGTAACATTGATAGAAAGTCAACTTCAGGTGGATGTCAATTCTTGGGAGACAGACTGGTTTCCTGGCAGTGTAAGAAGCAGTCAACGGTTTCTGTCTCAACTTGTGAAGCAGAATACATTGTTGCGGCGAGCGGTTGTTCTCAAATATTGTGGATTCAGCAGCAATTGAGAGACTACGGCTTAAACTTCACTGGAACTCCTATGTTCATTGACAACAATGCCACAATGTCCATCACAAATAACCCGGTGAAACATTCCAAGACTAAACATATAGAAATTCGCCATCGGTTCATCCGTGATTGTGCTGAAAAGCATTTGATTGAACTTGTAAAGGTTCACACGGATGACAATCTTGCTGACCTTTTCACTAAGGCATTTGATCGATCTCATTTTGAGCATCTTGTCAACTTGATAGGAATGTTCAATCCTGAGTGAAAAACTTGTTTTTCTTAAATCAATTCAATTCATGAAAGTTAAAATTTATTCTTTTAAATTATCTGTATAGTTCTTTTCAATTTCTTAAATATTTTACAAAAATCCAAACAAAATAGAAAATGGAGAAAATTTCAAAGTTAACTTGAGAAAAGAGGAAATGATAGTACATCAGAAATGATCTAAACGCCATAGACTGCACGTATGGGAAATGATTGCGTCATGCTTACTTAATTGTTTAAATTGTTAAGTTTTTAATCTGCTTGTTTACAAGTAATTTGAATTGTCAGTAGGCTGTATGCGTCTTTGAATCATTAGTAGTGTGGAAACTAAATCTAAGTTACAACTGTGATTTGAACCCATGTATGCTAGTGTGTGTGCGTAAAAGAATGCTAAAGATCATTATCAGATAAAAGATGTTAAATTTTGGCAATAATTTTCTTCTGAGATCAGTTTCGGGTTATGTCGTTAGCACAATTAATGCGGTTCATCTCACTGCCCATACTCACAAGTATGAAATGAGAGATTGAATCAAGATATGTCTCAACATCAACCGTGGAGCATGTATTCACCCTTGAATCACTCCTGGTTCATTGAATTCAAATCCAGATAAAAGTTGGATCCCCTTACCTAAGTTTACAAACACCATATTCATTATCCTGAATCATCATACCGATATCCAATGAAGAAATCAAATGAAACCAAGACAAATGAATCACTCGATTCTAAATCTTATGATTCCTGACAATCCTTATGGATTCTGCTTGATTTTTCCTGTGCTAATTGATGTAGCTTCATTCTGAAAATTTGGAAAATAATTGGGAAAATCTTAGATACCTTGAGATAGTGCAACTTACATTACTGTAGCATATCAGTGGGGTACACGTTGTATATCTTATAATAAATACCTTAACACACAAGAACTTTATACAAAGATGCTTATAGTTTCAAATCTTATAATATTGTCAACTTGAATGACTTGATTATGTGCGTATTACGTATGAATAAACAATAATCCATGACATGATCCCATATTCTTTGATGTTTATATTGTATCATTTTTGCTATATATTAGCCTGATATGATCCTCTGCTCGTGTCTTTGATCAAAAATAGTATGTGTGAATATGTGTATATTTCTATCTTGAAAAGATCAAAAAGATTTTAAGTTTGTGTAAAGTTCTTGTTTAATTAGAAAAGCCAAAAATATTTGTGTTTAACCTTCCTGAATTGATTTTGAATCCTCTTGATTGAACGTTTTTATCTTGTTCGTTATTTGACTTGAAATCTTCATAATTTGAGTTGAAATTTTGGATAAACACTGGTCTCTGCGTACTTGTTAAGTGCGCAAGAGTTAAACCTTGCGTACTTAGCAAGTGTGCAAAACATAGTCATGCGTACTTGTCAAGTATGCAGGAGTTACTTCCTGCGCACTTACCATGTGCGCAAGACCCAGATGTGAAGGGTATATATACAAGTGTTAGAAACATTTCAAGGCTTTATTTTTCTTAACACGCGTGTATACTCCCTGCTCCGATTTCAATCAAAATTTTCATGTGTTTCTAATCCGATTTTTCATCCCGATCATTGTTCCATCTTCATATATCGATCATTTGAAATGACAGGTGATGGAGGTGATGAAGAAGAAGGAGGAGATGGTGCTGAAGATTCCGATCCTGATTCAACTGAATCTGACTCTGATGATGCACCATCACACGCACACACATGGAGAATGGCGAAGGTTACCCTTCCCGAGTCATCCTCCAAAACACAAAGACGAAAGATTTCAGACAATAAGTATGTTGCTGAACATGAGACCTTGGGGAACCTCTGATACAATGTAGCTAGACAAATACTACTTACATATTGATAATAGAGACTGAAGACGATCCAGAGCTGTTGTCAAGGGGGAGTTTGTTGAAGCAATTCTTATGACAATCACTCTGAGGCTGTTTACTCTAAAGCTGTGTAGACATCTCCAGAGCTGCTGTCAAGGGGGAGTTTGTTGAAGCAATTCTTGTGACAAGCACTCTAAAGATTGTTTTTACTTATGTATTGTCTTTATGTATTTGTATTTGTATATCTACGTTTGTATGTATTGGTTTATCGAGTTGTAATCATGTTCGTAGGTAATTGTCATTGTATTCGTCTTTGCTAAGTGTTTTGCGCACTTGTATGTGCGCAGGAATTAGTTCCTGCGTACTTAGCAAGTACGCAAGAGTATTCTGCGTACTTGCTAAGTACGCATGAGCAATTTGTCCTGCGCACTTGCTAAGTGCGCATATGTCAGGTTATGTATAAATAGGATAGGTTAACAGAAGTTAAGTACGCAGGCAATTGTATGTTCAGTATTTTCTCTCTGTAACCTTCAAGTGTTGATAATAGACGAAAGTTTAAAGTGATTCTCTTGTCGGTTTACTTTGTGTTTATTGTTCTCCACCTAGTCACGGGTATTCCACACCCGGTCCGACTAGTCGCACACACCCGCACGTAACGATCCGAGACACCCGGGGACCTACAGACCCATTTTGCTTTTTTTTTTTCCCTATTTTCAATATTTCTAGTTTTCCTACATACATACATTACAGAACCTACATATTATCTAATTTTTTGGCCCAATATAACATAAACATAAACACATAAACATTAATATATAAAATTAGAACATAATGTTAAGTTTTTTGGCCCAATCAAGCTATTCCAAATCCTAAAACAATATAAAAATTGAACAACTAATTTTCATCCTCGTCGCCATCCTCGCCTTCATCCCTACTTCTTTGTCCCATTTGCGAAAGATTAAACTTATTAAGTTTATCTCTAAAACTCGGGTCGTCAAACAACATGTTAGCTACTTCCTATAATTAAATTATATTACAAGTTAAAACAAACATTTAACAAACTTCGGGTCTAAACGGTTCATTTTACATACATATATCTATATACATACAAATTTCGGGTCAAAACGTGCATTTTACATATATATATATATATATATATATACATACATACATACATACAAGTATCGGGTGAAAACGGTTCAAACGGTTCATTTTACATACATACATACATACATACATATATATATATATATATATATATATATATATATCTACATGCATACAAGTTTCAGGTCAAAACGTGCATTTTACGTGTATCTATATAAATACATACAAGTTTCGGGTCTAAACAGGTCAAACGGTTCATTTTACATATATATATATATATCTACACACATACAAGTTTCAGGTCAAATCAAGCATTTTACATATATCTATCTACATACATACAAGTTTCGGTTCTAACGGGTCAAACAGTTCATTTTACATACATATATCTACATACATACAAGTTTTGGGTCAAAACGGTTCATTTTTACATATATCTATCTACATACATATAAGTTTCGGGTCAAAACGGTTCATTTTTACATATATCTATCTACATACATACAAGTTTCGGGTCTAAACGGGTCAAACGGTTCATTTTACATATATATGTACATACATACAAGTTTTGGGTCTAAACGATTAATTTTACATACATGTATCTACATACATACAAGTTTCAGGTCAAAACGGTTCATTTTACATACATATATCTACATACATACATGTTTCGGGTCAAAAAGTGCATTTTACATATATCTATCCACATACATACAAGTTTTGGGTCTAAACGGTTCATTTTACATATCATATATCTACATACATACAAGTTTCAGGTCTAAACGGTTAATTTTACATACATATGTCTACATAAATACAAGTTTCGGGTCAAAACAGTTTATTTCACATACATATATCTAGATACATACAAGTTTCGTTCAAAAAGTGCATTTTACATATATCTATCAACATACATACAAGTTTCGGGTCAAAACATACATTTACATATATCTGACTACATACATACAAGTTTTGGGTCTAAACGGGCCAAAGCGGTTCACTTTACATATATATATCTACATACATACAAGTTTCGGGTACAAACGGTTCATTTTACATACATACAAGTTTTGGGTCAAAACGGACATTTTACATATATATATATCTACATACATACAAGTTTCGCGTCAAAACAGGTCAAACGGTTCATAAATAAGCAAATCTAGCTTTGCCTGTGTGTTTAGGAGTGTTGGCTACACCTGCGACCGCTCAAAAGAAACCGTCACTTGAGATGAAGATGGTTCAAACCCAATCCTATTAATCCATCTGCACCGAGTACCCAGTACGTTTTCAAATACCTAGACCTCGTTCGGTCCAGATGAAGAAGTCTCTTATAATACATAATATATATATATATATATATTATATTTATATAACATTACTTTTTTTATAACAAGAACTACTATATGACGACGTTCCTCGCGGTTTTTGTATTGTTGGTGTTTACGATTTGCTTGCTAGCTATTGACCGTTTTTTTATGTTTATCGGATAAGAAATGCTCAACAGCTATCCGCCAACTATCTGAAGGCATCCCTTTGGGGACGTGGACCAACGCTCTCGGGACATCATCATACCCTCCGTTTTTTTAAATCGCTTTAATGCTTCGGTTTTGCAATCTTTGTATCGTTTATGGAATATTGAATGAATGTCCGACTTTAACTTATCACGGTCAGTGTCCTCATGAATCTGCTGCAGATTGAATGATTTCTAGAAATTAAACAAAAGAAGTTAGCCAAGTAAAAACGAATCAACATAGAACATATAAAATAAACTTAAATAAATCATTTACCCCAAGATGCTGGTACATCGCATTACACTACAAAGAATATACTCAATAGCGGCGACATTTGTCGCCGCTATTGCTCCCATTTGTCGCCGCTAATACTAATAGCGGCGACAGTCGCCGCTATTTCTTCGCCGCTAATGCTTATCAAACCTTTTTTCCACTTTTTTCCGTATTTTCATTATTTCCATTTTTCTTACACAAATACATACATTACAAAACCTGCAGTTTTTTGGCCCAATATAACAAAAACATAACCACAAATACATTAATATATAAAGTTGAACATAATGTTAAGATTTTTGACCCAATCAAACTATTACGAATCTTAAGACAACATAAAAACTAAACAATTAATCTTCACCCTCGTCGTTAGAGGTGCACAAAAAAACAGGTTTTTTTTTCAACCCGGGCTAAACCGGCAAACCGGTTAGGGTCAAACCGGTTTGTGGCAAACCGGTTCGGGTTATCCTTAAACCGCCGGTTACAAACCGGTTTAAAGCTTTTAGGAGGCCACCGGGTTAAGGACCGGTTCTGGAAAACCGGTTCAGAAAACCGGTTTTTAAACCGGTTCAAACCGGTTTTTGAGCTGAAAAAATATATCCATTACTCAACGGATTTATAGCCGTTTGAGTCAATTTTGGCCATTTTTTTGGCCCCATTTGCACTCTTAAAACACTATAAATAGGTGGGGGGTGTTTAGGGTTGATCACACTTTTCTTTACACTCTCTAATCTCTAAAACCGCAATTTAAACGCTCAAAAACGCTCTCTAAACTCTAAAAAAAAGCATGGCAAGTTTTGGTGTTGGTGGTTCCTCAAACGAAGTTACCGTTGTGGAAATTCTACCAACAACGAGAAATCCGGCAATTTGGTGCAATTACGATCTATGTTTGTTGTCAAACGGGAAGGAACGTGCTCGTTGCAAGATGTGTGGTGCGTTTTTGGGGAAAGATTCAAACACTAGTTTGAGATCTCATATGGAAAAATCGTATCCGTCCTTGAAGAGAAATCCAAGTGAAGGTCAAACCTCGATGACATCCGAAGGAGGAATTTGGAACTTTGATCCAAATATTGTTCGAGATCGAATGGCGAAGTTAGTGATCCAAGAAGGATTGCCGTTCAACCACTTTGGCAATCCGCGCTTGACAAGAATGATTCAAGAGACACTCCAACCACGTTATCATCAAGTAAGTCGCACAACCATTAGACGAGATTGTATAAAAATGTGGAAAAAAACAAAAAAAGAATTAATTTTGGGATTTGAAAATTTGGAAACTGGTGTAAACTTAACCACCGATGTTTGGTCGGCTCCACATGGTATACCCGATTCGTACCTTTGCGTTACCGTGCATTGGGTTAATCCCAATACGTGGCAAAT
This sequence comes from Smallanthus sonchifolius, assembly GCA_023525975.1. NCBI lineage: Eukaryota > Viridiplantae > Streptophyta > Magnoliopsida > Asterales > Asteraceae > Smallanthus > Smallanthus sonchifolius. Next base: position 10,298,991 of record CM042028.1, on the reverse strand, counting down.
GATGAAGCGTACAATCGCGTTTGACTTGTTTGAATATCCACACACCGGCGAAAACTTATTTTAGATATTAGATAGTGTTATAACCGAATTTAAATTACAAAATAAACTTTTTTCAATGTCTTTTGATAATGCATCTAATAATACAAATGCGGTTCAAAAACTAAAAATTAAATATAAACCGATTTGCAACGGCGTTTTTTTCCATAGTCGATGTGTCGCACACATCATTAACTTGGCGGTGCAAGCCGGGCTTGCAATTGAAGAGGTTTCAAACTTAACATATGCTTTTCGACTAATGCTTAAAGATATTTTTAGTAACAAAAAAAGATACCATGATTATATTAGATTTTGTCGTGAAACGAATAATCTTTGCTTAGGTCCGAATTGGGACGTCGAGACAAGATGGAACTCGACTTATAATATTTTTTATAGCGCTTTACGACAAAGAGAAACTTTAGAAATATTTCATGAAATGCTTGCCTCAAAACCTCGTCGTAAAGTTCTAAAGTTTCCGTCTACGAGTTGGGACATTTTAAAAGACGTAACCGAATTGCTTGAAGTTTTCAAAACCGCCACCACTTTTTTATCCGGTGTTTATTATCCCACAAGTCCATTAACTCTAAAAAAAATATATTTAATGGCTAACAAGTTGTATGAACTTGAAAATAAAAGCACTCTTTTAACAAAAATGATAGAACCGATGAAAGAAAAATTAGTAAAATATTTTAAAGAATTGCCTCCCGTTATAACTTGTGCTGCCGCGTTAAACCCTACCATAAATGTTTTCGGGGTTGAAACGTTGATTGATAGAATTACTTACGCTTTGAATTTGGATAGTGAAGACATCCATTTTGCACAAGGCACAAAAACATATTTTAACAAATGTTTACAAGATTTATTTGATGTTTATTTACATAAATATGGTACAACTCCGACTCCACATGATACAATGGGTACATCATCAAGTGGTAGCTCGAGAGATGTTAATTTGAATTTATATAACGAAATGTTAAATGAATTTAGTAAACGGGCTCGAGGTACCACCCCGAGTAGCGAACTCGGAAGGTATACTGGCACAAACTTTTTAGCGTTTATGCCTCCTACCGTTTTTGAGGAGTTTGATATTTTGGCTTGGTGGAAAAAAACGAAGTTTCGTTTCCTATTCTTTCCGCCATAGCCCGTGATCTACTAACCGTCCAAGCTTCCACGGTAGCTTCGGAATCTGCGTTTTCTTTTAGTGGCAGGGTCTTATCGATACGAAGGACTAGACTCACCCCCATGGCGATGGAAATGTGCATTTGCTTGAAGGACCATTTGGATGCGATGGATAGGATACAAGACCAAACTTCTCTCGAAGACGAAATTCAAGCCGAAGAAATCATACACAACAACGAGGTTGATCTTGGAATATCCGAACCAGTCACCGATGAAGAACTAGCCGAAGATGCAAGGCTACGAAGCTCCAGTTCCGAAGACAACGCACAAGAATAATTAATCAATATTCCAAAAAATAAAAATATATATTGTCATTTGTAACGTTTTCCAATTATATAATTTTATCTTGTAATATTTTTTAATTTCCGAACTTTCCAAATATTAATAAACGTTGAACTTTATGTTTTATATTTGTTATATATTTTATTTTAAATTTTTATTAAAAATATCGAATTTATATGAATTTTTTTGATTTTTTTAAAAAAAACCGGTTTAAACCGGTTTTTATGGGCAAACCGGTTTGTAACCAACCCTAACCGGTTTAACCAGTTCGACATTTTCCACCTTCAAACCGGTTTAACCCGAACCGGTTTAAGGCCAAACCGGTTTTGACTTTTCGTTGACCAAACCGGTTCGGGTCGGGTTCGAACCGGTTCAGGTAAAAAACCGCTTTGTGCACCTCTACTCGTCGTCACCCCTACTACTTTGACCCATTTGTGAAAGATTACTTGTTAAGTTTATCTCTAAAACTCGGGTCGTCGAACATGTTAGCTAATTCCTACAATTACATGAATACAAATTTAGGGTCAAAACGTGCATTTTATATATAGCAATCTACATACATACAAGTTTCAAGTCTAAACGGGTCAAATGGTTCATTTTACATATATATGTACATGCATACAAGTTTCGGGTCAAAACGTGCATTTTACATATATCTATCTACATACATACAAGTTTCAAGTTTAAACGGGTCAAATGGTTCAATTTACATATATATGTCTACATACATACAAGTTTCAAGTCTAAATGGGTCAAATGATTCATTTTACATATATATGTCTACATACATACAAGTTTCAAGCCTAAATGGGTTAAATGGTTCATTTTACATATATATGTCTACATACACACAAGTTTCGGATCTACACGACACGACTCATTTTACATACATACCATACATACAATTTTCAGGTCTAAACGGTTCATTTTACATAAAATAAACAAATCTTTTTTTACCTCTGTGTTTGAGAGTGTAGGCTGCACCTGCGACGCTTGAGATAAAGAAGGTTTGAACCCAATCCCTTTAATCCACCCGCGTCGAGTACCTAGGATTTTTTCAAATACCTCGGCTTCGTTCGGTCCAGATGAAGAAGTCCCTTGATTGGTTTAAGTTTGTGACTCTATCTCCATCTCTAATTAGCGCTGTATTTAGTTTCACAAAGATGATTTAATACACACACAAATACATATATATATATATATATATATATATATATATTGAAAATTATATTTTAAATAAATACTTACAAGTCGTTGCTCTACTTCGTTGTCAATTGTCTCATCTTTACGTGTATGAGTAGCGCAGTACGTATCTAGTCGACTCTGAGCCTGTTTAACATTAAATATTACTTATTTTATAACAAGAACTACTATATATAATACAAATAATACATATATATATATATATATTTATATAGCATTATTTTTTTATAACAAGAACTACTATATGTCGACGTTCCTCCACGGTTTGTGCATAGTTGCAGTTTACGATTGACTTGGTTAACTATTGAACGTTTTTATGTCTATCCGAACAAAAATGTTCAATACCTCTCCGCCAATTATCCGAAGGCATCCCCTTGGGGACGTTGGCCAAAGCTCTCGGGACATCATCAAACCCTCTAGCATTTTTAAATCGCGTTGATGCGTTGGATTTGCGATCTCTGTATCGCTTTTGATATATTGAATGAATACCCAACTTTAACTTTGTATGGTCGGTGTCCTCATGACTCCGATTCAGATCGAATGATTTCTATAAATTAAACAAAAGAAGTTAGTCAAGTAAAAACAAATCAACATAGCACATATAAAATAACTTAAATAAATCATTTACTACAAGATGTTGGTACATCGCATTCTTGTCGGCGTCTGAAATTTCATCCCAAGAAAATTGATCAAACGCGATGTTCCGCCACATATACAACCCCACTTCCCGAGTGAACATATCATTATCTTTACCAACAGGGGTAAATGTAGCTTGCCTATCAAACGTTAGAGATAAAGGCTCCCCGTTCTTTTCTACTTCGGCTCGAAGGAGAAGGTTCTTGGCTGTCCCTCGAGTCATCCGTCGTGGAGCCGCTGCCGCTGCAATTATATTAAAAATTATTAGTCACGATGTTTATAATAAATGAATGAATGTAGTAAATAAATAAGTTATAATAAGACTTACCATCCTCCTCATAGTGACCATGCCCGGCACCAAAGCCGCCGGATGATGGTGGATCCTGGCCCGCGCCATCTCCTCCATGGCCCATCACATCGGCCATGACGTAAATTAACAAATACCAAATGGAAATCATGCTGAAAAGTTTTAAGATATAAAATACGAAAATATATAATGAATAAACTTTTCTACTGCAACATGAAAATACAAATAGAAATTACAACTCTTCTATTAATCAGAAGTGCTTGTGTTTGCATGTTCTGCTTCAACTAAAAACATTCCCATGTATGTAATACTAAGTTTCTACCTCCTTGTGTCACATAACTGTCAATACATCTTTTAATAATACTAAGTTTTTACCTCTTTATTTACTCTTTATGAACACCCTTCAGAAACCTAATTGGTTAAAATTAGATGATTTGTAAATATTTTTAAATAAGTAATTACTCAGAAACTAATTTAAAAAAAACCAAGCCGTATCTATGTTGTCGGTCTGGTTTCGATTTCTATTTGGTTTCGAAGTAAATTAAAATTAAAAGAAACAAATGAGATTTTACCATAATATGAAATCCAGAGTATATAATTCCGAGTCCACCGATTCCATCGATGAGAGGAAGATAATCTCCATGGGATCTTAAAACAAAAGAGGCTACCACACGAACACACTTTCATGGCATAGATTCTTAGGATGCTAGGCCAATCTTTGTGACAGATCTTCACGAAAGTGGTGACAGATCAACAATGGATGACGATGGTAATGGTGAGGAGACGAAAGTATGACGGCTGAAGCAAATTAGGGTAAACCGTAAGCCACATATATGTTGTCCATAAAATGATATTTTTTTCCCTTTTATTCATCCATGTAACGTAATAAGATTACACTAAAAAAAAAAATATTTTATTATATTACTAGGTTATATTCCGGTGTATTATACGGGCCGGATCATTTAGCAGTGACTTACTTTTATTAAATTTTATTAAAAAAAATTCAATTAAAATCCCCCGTTGATTAAAAAAAAATTTACAAGAAATATTTTGTTTTATTATGTTGATATTAATTAAATATAAAATAATGATGGAATATAAATTTATTATGATATTGAATTATAATAAATAATTTAGTTGTCTAAAATAATGTGTTAGAATGGTTTATGCAAGAAAATATAAACGGAGAGGCTCTAAAATGACGTCACATTTCCTCTAAGATTTTTATTTATTAAGTAGTACAAATATAAATATGAATAATCACTTGTTAGAGTCTCTTGCCTTTTAGATGATTGGTCATGGGTTCAAACCCAGACATAGGGTGATTTATTTGGTGTAATTTATGAGTAGAAGTATAGTAGAATTTTCGTTAAAAAAAAAGAAAATAGATTATATATATATATATATATATGTGTGTGTACGTGTGTGTGTGTATGAAATTGTTTTAACATATATAAAACACTTATATAGTAACAATTCATAATATTCAAAAGAATATAGAGTTAATTTCGCTTTTGGCTCATGTGGTTTGACATGTTTAACCCTTTCAGTACAAAAAATAATCTTTTAACATATCAGCCCCTGATTTTGTATTTTTGTAACCATTTTAGCCCCTTACACGGATGCTCTATAAGACTAGTAAAAATGGGCCTATAAACTATGTTAATCGCCCGGTACCTAAACGACGTTTTTTTAAACTTAAATGTATTAATTGGGTTAACTGGGGTCCCTCTAGAATATGTTATTATGTTTTAAAAAGTTTATTTATTAATTCCTCTCTAGAACATATAACGACTATTAAGTTTATAATTTTTTTAATATGTTTATCAATATTCAGTGCCTAAATAACAAGCCCATGTGTGATGAGGGTATAACACAATATTTACACATATATAGGTTCTATAAATAAAGAAATTTATTCACATTTTTTTTTAATTTCATGGTATCATTTTCTTATAGTTTAAAATTTTTTAAAAAGTTAAGTACACAGATGGTTTTTGTGGTATGTCCAAATTTTGGATTTGTTTTATAACTTTGAAAAATTACACTAACAATCCCAAAATATGTATAAACGTAACATATTTGGTCCCTGGAGTAGATGACAGTTAACTTTTCTGTTAAATATTTTAAAAATGACCAAAATACCCATAGATTAAAAAAACTAAAAAATAAAAAAAAAATTTAAAAAACCTATATTTATACCCTTAATTCTCAGGCGTCACCACTACTTTTTTTTTAAAAACCTATAAGATATTTATTAATTAATATAACATTTGTTTTACTATAAATAAAGTCTATATATTATAGTTACATGGCGATGGCCTAATGGCACTAAAGTGGAGTTGTTTCAAATCTCACAAACCGGATAAAATAGGTGAATTTTAGAATTAGATATTAAGGGTTGTGTGTACAATATATATTATAGTTACACATCTAAACATAGGTTATGATACGATTGCTTATCAAACAAATTTTTCTATTTCAAATTTTATATCAGTCAACATCCTCGTCAACGTGGTATTCTTCTTCTTCCTCTTCATCGTTAATACGAGTAGTATATATTAATATTTGAAGTATCTTTATATATTTCTATATATCAGGGGCGGAAACAGGGGAGGGTCAAAAGGGTCTATTGACTCTCCGGTCACCAAAATTTGTCTATTTTTTATATATAAAAGTTGATTTTTTTAAGAAAACTAAGGGTTGGACCCCGTAGTTGTAGTCGGTTGAAAAGAAAACCTTATGTTGACCCTCCGGCTAAAATGTTCTGGTTCCGTCACTGTAATATATTATTATTAGTTAAGAATATGAAAGGACCCAAACCAGGTACCTCTCATAGTTGGCAAACATAGCATAATCATAGCTCTTAAACTTTGAATTAAACATAAAACATTAACGGCGGAAGTCTTGTACGAAATTTAGAGTTAACAAAAACTTTAAACATAGCATTGTTCAACTTTCACAATCTAATAATGGGGATGTCAGTCTTCATGTCAGCATCAGTCATTCAGCTATCTTCTCTTTAAGCCCTCGCGGCTTCATATCTTTTTCTTTCCTTTGCTACCTGATGTGCATACTAAAATAGTCAGCTAACGCTGCTGAGTTCAAGTGTTTCTTTTTCTTTAACTTTATATCAACGACTTTATCTTAAAAACGTTCTTTAAACATACATATTATATTACATACCTAATACAATAAAATCTTTCTTTATTCTTTTACATACATACGTATTTACTTTGTGCTCTTTTCTTTAAGTCATACATTAACGTCTATAATCTGTTTACACCCGTAAGCGTCTCTGTGTTCCTAGAGGAACCTTTGGTGATGTGGACAACCGTTACGTATCGCAGTCATTGCCACAATCTATTAATGAGTGGGGTCAATCGTTACGTATCGTTGTCATTGCCCGACACGCATCTATCTTTTGGGAATCAACCGTTACGTATCTCCATAATTGATTTCCCCTTACCTCTTTCTCTTAGGATGATCGTCATCACCCGAGTAACCGTCGTTACTCCTCTTAACCAGTTGTACAACATCCTCGTTACAGTGTCGTGCCGAGCACTGTCCCGATTTTTCATATGGTAACGTCATGGTCTCAGCCCTTAACATAACCATAGGCTTCGGGTAGCACTAGCCATCAGGAATATACTACTACCTCAAGACTTTCTTCGAATAAGCATACTCTTACAGATTAGACAATGTATTTGACTTTCTCTTTTTTTCTTTCTCTTTGTTTATAAAACATATAGTTAAATAAACCATTCTTCTTTCTTTCTTTTGTTTATAAAACATATAGTTAAATAAACCATTCTTCTTTCATTCTTTCCTTCTTACAAAACGTTCGGTTAAACAACCGTTATCTTATCTTTCTTTCTTATAAAACGTTCGGTTAAACAACCGTTGTCTTTCTTATCTTTCTTTCTTACAAAACCTTCATCTTTCTTATCTTTCTTTCTTGTAAAACATTAGGTTTAACAACTGTTATTTGTCTGATCTTTCTTTCTTACAAAACATTCGGTTTAACAACCGTTATCTTATTTTTTTACAAAACATTCGGTTTAACAACCGTTATATTTCTTTCTTACAAAACATTCGGTTTAACAACCGTTATCTTTCTTTCTTACAAAACGTTTAGTTAAATAAAGTGTTATCTTTCTTATATTTATTTGCAAACGTTTAGGTAATAAAATATATTTATTATAAACGTGTAATTCTTGAGTATGCACACCACCCTAAAACAGTAAAATAGGGATCTTGAACTCACCTGATTCTCTTACGGATTAACTCTTCTTAAGATAAGGCTCAACTGGGTGCTAGACGATCTGTTCGTGCGGTCATAAACGACACGTGTAAATTTCTAGGTATAACATAGCGATTTGTCCAAAAACTTTTTTGTCCAAAATCTCTTACCCAAAAACTTTTTCGACCAAAAACTTTTTGCCCAAAATCTCTTGTCCAAAAACTTTTTCGACCAAAAACTTTTTGCCCAAAATCTTTTGTCCAAAAACATTTTCGACCAAAAACTTTTTACCCAAAATCTCGTCCAAAAACTTTTTCGACCAAAAACTCTGTACCCAAAATATCTTGTCCAAAAACTTTCTTGACCAAAAACTCTGCCCAAAATCTCTTGTCAAAAAACTTTTTCGACCAAAAACTTTCTACCCAAAAACTTTTTCGACCAAAATCCTTTTGTCCATTCTAAGAATTTTCGGACGATTCATATGTTTTTGGCCAAATTAGTCGTTTTTTATCTAAGTTTGGATCTTTTTAGGTCCAAAACTTTAGTATGACATTCATGAAGCTAAATACACCCTTTTTAGCCCAATTCATACGTAAAATCTTGACTTTTGATTAAAACCCACTTAAAACTCTAAAACCCACTTTTTGAACAAAAACTCAGATTCTGGAGCGTTTGTTACCTGGTTTTTCGCGTGATTTCTCCTCCTTCGGTCTATAGCAAACTTCAGGAACGATCTCGGACCAAAGGGACAACGTCGGGTTTGGGTCTTGAAGCTTTCTCTCTCTACTTTCTCTCTCTAGATGTTGAAGATGAAGGTGGTAATGGTGGAGTAGGGAAGATGAGGTGGGTTATTTTTACTCCCATTCTTGCGCCCCACCTTTCCAGCCCAAAATCAAAACCGCGAGCCCGTCATGTTCCATTCGCTTTCCATTTTATTTTTCCTTCATTATTTTCGGGATGTTACAGAATATTATAAAAAGTAATTCAACATAAAAAAACATATGTTATTGTGTGTTGCTCAACTTTGCAAACTACAAAGTTGAGTAACAAGACAATAATATGTCAAGGACCCATCTTGACCATATTACAGAAAATATCACATGCAAACAGGGTCACTTCTTTTTCCTGTCACGACTCACGTGACTAACATCTTTACTCCTTTCAAATTGAATAGTTCTTCTAATAGTATTAGCTTTTATATAGTTTAACCTAACTAGTTTTAATACGGTACACTTTCACCTCTTCACCCCAAAACCTGTTATCACCATATGCACCCCTCATTATTCAATTTTGTTTGCAGAAGACACCACTTTTCACTGATTTGATCGGCATGAAAGTGTGTTCGTGTGGGAGCCTCTTCTGTTATAAGATTCCATGGCGATTAGCTTCATCTCATTGTTGGAATCGATGGACTCGGAATTATGGATTCAGAACGTTACGGTAAAAATGCATTTCCTTTCGTTTAATCTTAATTTACTTCATATTTATAACCTCATAATATGTTTGTATTTCTAGAATCTATGACTATACACACACAATCTAGATTTATAGTTAAACCACTTCCTTACTCGTCTTCCCCTAACCCAGCAAATCTCCTATTCGTTGACTTAAATTACCCAGCAACGGTTCTTTTGTATAAATCTACCTATTATAATAAAACAATATAATTTTTGTCATTTGTTAAACTTTTAGACCATTTTTGACATATGTCAGATTCTTATGCTACTTTATTATTTGAAGTTAATTTGAATTTTAAAATCTAATTATGTTAATGTCTTTTTAAAAAAATATATATAAAATTTGAATTATAATTATTACTTTATTAAGGTTATTAATTAAGAACTTTATATAATATAACCTTTTACTTTAATTATTTGTTTTTATAAATTTAATTATAGTTTTATATTTTATTTATTTCGACATATCAAACATTATTTCCAATTAAATAATTTTGGAAGGGATATGAGTTGCATACACCACTTAAATTTCATACACCATATTAATTTTACTTTTTACCCAAACATCAGATCATCATCATTATATTCACATGCAACTGTCACCTCATTGTCTTCACTCTATTTTAATTTTAATAAATAAATAAAGAGATAAAATAAAAATCTCTCCCTTACGTGGGATTTGGTCATTAAAATTTTCTGAAAACTCACTTTGATTATTTCATTTGATTTATAAAGATTGTAAAGTTTGTATAGGAGTTTTTTTCTTTATTTTATATTATTCAATTAATTATAATTTTATTTTGATTTAGGATTTATCACTACATACTATTTATCGTTGTATAATTTTTCATTTAATAAAAATGTATAGTTAATCCTTTTTTTTAATTTACGAACATATATAACTAAAAAGACTTTTTTAGTCTTTAGAAAAATACTTCACTAGTGAAGTTTTTTTATGTAAATCGACAACTTTTTTTTATGTTGACTATAGATTTTTTTATTATGACCCCATAGTAAAAAAGTTATAGTTCCGTCACTGGATAAACGGATATATATTGTGAAAAAAAATCGGTTTGTGAATCGGAACTGGTTTAGAAATCGACCCGAACTAAAAACAAAACCGGTTTGTAACTCTATAAGCTGAAACCGGTCAAAACCTTCTAAAAATCGGCTCAGATAGACCATTATTAAAGTTTATATGTGGTAAAATAAGTTTATATGTGGTAAATAAGCATGTTAGGTGGTTTAGATAATGGGTGAAAACATGAATATCTGGGGTGGGCCAAAATGTGTGGTATGAGACATTTCTTTCTGCTCATTATGGCATATTACATAAGGGAAGACAGAATCATCCAGCACCTCAAAATCCCTTTTCACTTTCTTTATTCTTTCTAAAATCTTACATTCCTGAATAATCATCAATGGAGGTCGAATACCAAGATGTACTCTATCTCTTTCTATCTACACACACACACACACACACACTTTTATCATGAATTTGGCATAACAGTTAAATTTTTTGGTAAATCGATTGCGAGAGAAATTCGAAATGACACTGCACAACTTGAACATTGAAATCACACTGCACAACCGAACACAATGTCACCATTTTACAATGACCGGGTGTTCGGGACTCTTGAGGAGCTGACGGAGTGGGTGCAAACTACAGCACGCAGTCTTGGATACATTATTGTCACACAAAGAACGAAGAAGACTGTTGACGACTTTGTCAACAAGGCTTATCTTATGTGTGATCGTGGCGGTGAATACAAGTCAGCATCACAGTCGACAACACATTCACGTACAAAGAAAACTGGATGTCCGTTTCAACTTATAACAAAATATAATCATGCTTGGTCAACAACAAGTTCAGGTTGGAAAATTAAAGTTAAATGTGATGAACATAACCATGATCCAGCTATATTTTTGGAGGGGTATGCTTTTGCAAGAAGGTTGTCCAAAAAAGAGTTTGAAGTGGGTGTTACACTATCTTAGACATACATCTCAATTTTGGAGAACTAACAACGAATAAGGTAGAGAGCCAACATTCTTCATTAAAAAAACATTTGGATAATGAAAAGTCACATTTAGATAAATTTGTAGGAATTATAGATGACATAGTTCATAGACAATATGTGACATCTGCTCAATTTTCAGGTTCATAGTCCATACATTATCCATATACTTTAATATTCTATGTGCACCCATTAATACTTAGTTAACATGAAACTAGGTCAACAAACTATGTCTACCATATATACTATGCTAACTTCATGAAAGCATGAGAGTTCAAGACTCTAATCAAGGAACTACGACATAAAATCACCTATAATAGGTTAAACTATGTCTAATCCTACACTAATTACTTGAGTTATACACTAATTATAGTGCAATTAACTTAATTTGGTCTCATTCCATACTAATTAACCTAATTATACCCAAATCTTGGTATAATTAATTAAACTATGTCTAATTACTACACTAATATCATTAAACTTGGTATTATTACCCAAACTATGTCCATTCATATTTGATGTGAAACCATATCATATGTACATGATTTAAAAACCCAAATTCATCTATTCCATGTCATATTTATATAAAGACTTTTATATAAATCTTTCTTACATAACTATATAGATACATCTCATCTATTTTATATAACACTTATATATATATATATATACACACACATATGCAAGACTAGAATTCTTACAACCTTTATAAAATATCTCCACTTTTATAAAAACCTACCATTTCATGAACCCTTGAGCAAAAACCACCTACTTAAACATCATCATATCAAAATCTTACAAAGCTCACCATACACTCCACCTCCCATTCCAAATTTTCGGCCATTTGAACCCAACACTACCACCCCCACACTCAACCTCCAAATCTTTGGAAATCTTATGTAAATGTAACCCAAGAAAACAATAAAAAAGTGTTCAACCCATGCCACCTTTTGCCTATAAATACAAGACCAAATCCTTGTTCTTTCCTTGCACCATTTCACAAAACACTCTCACTTTTCCTTCTCTCTAAAAATCTCGGCTCAAGGGGGGGGGGGGGGCAAGACCAACTCCAAAAGCCTTGAACTTCTCAAGCTTGTAAGCATTCCTTTCATCTAGTTTCTATCTTTCTTTCATTCATTCTAGATCATGATATTTGATAACTAAAAGGTTTATGGGTTTTATGATACCATATACTTGTGATAACAAGTGGTAATCTATGATTAAGGTCAAACCATAAACACACCTTCAAAGATCAAAGAACTAGTCCATGTATGTTATGTCTTTGCTTTATATTTCTCTAGATCTTGAGCTTGATAACAAAAAGGTTTATGGGTGTTATGATACCATCATACTTGTGTAAACAAGTGGTAATCTATGGCTAGAGCCAAACCATAAACATACCTTCAACACTCAAGAACTAGTCCATTTAAATTCATGTACTTACTTTATATGCACTTTATTTTTCATGTTCCTTGTTCTTACACTATTAATAATTTATATGGACATAATATGGTTTGGGTAAACATAAAAATCAAGTCTCTAAAGTCATGATTACAAAATATTAACACAAGATGTTATGTGTCGACTTAGAACCATGCATCATGTGGTGACTTTCACTAACATGTCAAACACTTAAAAACTTATTAGAATTACTTTTGTTATATTATATAACATATATTTAAAAGGGTGGATGAGTTAAATAAGTTTAAAATAGTCACATGCAACTTAAATAAGAACGTACACCGTTTAAAAACCCGGTTTTTAACCCAAAAATATGACTTTAACTTCTTGACTTCTAAAAATTCTCATATTTTGGAAATAACTTCGACCTACTATAAAAAGACTCCATATTAAATTTTATGATTTTTGGAGTTAGATAGCTATGTTAATAAATTAAATCTTACGTAAACAAAGGTCGTTTTTATACTTAGACTTTTTATAAAATTCTTAAATTTTTACCACGTGGCCTACTAGTCATAAGGTTATTATAAAATAATAATCTTAATTTTTGGACATAAATAGCTATCCTTTCAAAATTTGTCTATCTCAAATGATTTTTGGAAAAATACTAAACTATTTCAAATGAGTCTACAAAAATTCCAGCAAGTTTCTAATGTTTTATCAAGTCTACAAACCAAATTTCAAAAGGATTGGAGTTATATAGACATACTTTCAAAATTACAACTTATTTTAGGTATTTACGAGCAAAACAAACGATAAAATGTCTTTAAACTCACATTCTTGACTCGACCAACCTTCGAAACTCTTCTTGTAAATAAAATAAGTCTATTCGAGTCATCAAACTACTATTTTATCAAGAATCACGACCATATTATTTTTGTAAGTTTAATCCATCGAAAACCGTAATAAAACGATAAATTTTAAGAATAACATTTTTCAAGACTATTTGAGGGTTCAAAACCTTATAAAACTTAACGCATATACTTTTGATCATAAGGTATGAGTTTTACTAAGTTTAACCAATAAAACGTTACATCTATTATTAAAACGGTTTACGAAATTTCAAGAACAAAACTTTTAAAAGAAGTCTTTTTAAACATGTGTGACTTCTACTTATTTCCATCCATTCTATCTTTCTAAACCCTAACAAGAGTTTGACATATTTTTCTAAACCTCATTACCATTACAAGTCAATCTTATTGTCTTGGCGGTTATCGCCGTAAATCCAAACATGTCCCTATATAATTTACAAGAAACCAAGAACTAACATTTGTCCAAAATGACACATTAATCCAACATTAAGTCCATAAAACTCATAGAGTCCCACCATTGTAGGACCCGAGTAGGACATACTTCAACTGCAAGAACGCAAATTCACCAACTCTAGGTGAGTATTCGTAGCCCCTTTTTCTCTTAAACTTTTGGGGGAAAAATATGCTCAACTAGTTTCATCATTTACTATATTGACTATTCACTTATCTATCTGATCATATAACTTGAGTTGAACTAGAAATATTATCACTTATCAAGTCCCCTTTTTTCCAGAAACGCAACTAGTTAACTTTGCTAAGCCGACGGTTAAATATTGATAGATCTATCGGGGTGACGCCCCGTTCATCCTTCTGACTGACGCGTTTAAAACAGCAGAAAATGTGGTGAATGTTTATTTCCAATTCTAGAAACAAGAATTAATGCTCCGTGATAAGGCATTAAACAGGGGCAAACATACTAGGTCATCAGGTTTAGTTGTGGGCTCAATGTTTATATTATCTTGTTCATATGCATATTTTGTTAACATATCATAACAACTATTCATGTGCAAATACTGTTCAAATATCTATACTCTTGCTTTATACTTAAACCTACGAACTCACCAGCTTTATAGCTGACCACTTTTAGCATATTTTTCAGGCAACCTATGAAGGAATTAGAGGTGCATGGCATACAAATGCAAGGAGATTTTAAGAAAAACAATCTTTTGTTAGGATGGCTTTTGTTAGAAAATCTCAAAGTTGTATTTTGAAACTATATGTCATGTAAACTATTATTTTGGAAATGACGAATGCGTAGTAACTTTCTCTTTTAAACAATGTGTTCTTGATTTCCATGCAACTGTCATAACCCATGTTTCCGCCTTAGAATGGGTGTGACAGAAGTTGGTATCAGAACCATTGGTTATAGAGAATTAGGTCATTAGAAAACCTAGACTATAACCTTAAGCTCTAAACTATAGTATGCATTGCATGTAAAACTTAGTGCATATATATATAATTCACACTCACGTTTATTCTTATATTTTAGCCACCTCAACCATGACTGTGTACGTGAACGGATTCCTACCAGCAGAAAGCAGCGATAAAGAACCCCCTGAGGCATCCGAGTCGCCACCTAGCATCCAAGAGATCTCTGACCCAAGGGGGAGCCAGTGACTGGATACCCTGTTGAGCTATCTGATGACGCCTCTTCCAAAGAGAAGCCGACACCACCTATCACGAGGAACCGTAACCAGGAGACACCCCGCCGAGGCACTAGAGCTATGGCCCGAAAGACTACCTGGCTAGGGAAGAGAGTGAAGTTCGAAGATTGCCGCGTAGTGTTTCCATCATCCCTCCGAGAGTCTGGAGAACCCTCACGTAGAGTTGAAGCGCCTGTAGACTACTTGGAGGAGTATCAGCAGTGGAAGGCTAGACAAGAAGTGGAGCGTGGGAAGCTGTCTGATCTAATAGCGTCTGTTTGGAGTCACATGACTGAACAGAACTACTCTATCTTAGGGATCACTAGTCTATGGAGCTGTTGGAGCAGGACATGATGGCTTACAAGGATCAGCTCATGGCAGCACGAGAAGAAGCACAGGAGGCACACGACCAGAACCGGAAATGGGGCACAATCGTGACGCTGATAGTGTTCGTTTCCCTGATTCTACATTACTTTATTTAGAGGAGCTTAGATCCACGAATTACCACTACTACCCTATCTAGTAACTATGTACTAGACGATAAGCATATATGCTCTCGTCTATAGTAGGACTCTGTGTATTTCGAGAATTATGTATTTCAAGAATTATGCATGTCACACCCCAACCGACGGCAGAATACGTCGGGGCGGACGTGTAGACTGTTCATATGCACATGATCATACTAAAGTTGCATATTTCATTAAACCCAAATTCATAACAATTGTTTCACCAAAACAAAGACAAACAGAGAACACAGTACTTCAAACAAAGTTTAATTTATTAACTAAGTCTTGCAACTTCCTACATGATGACTCTTGAACATAACTCTTAATTATTAGCACCTGAAACATGATGAAAACAGAGTCAACTAAAAAGTTGGTGAGTATACATAGGTTTTAGCACAACAAGTGTAATCAAAGTTTGTATACAATTCATATGATATCATGGTTTAATAAGGCAATTATGGAGAATCACTATAGTTTAAACTGGGGCATACAATCAAACCTTGTGACTGATAGGCATAACATAACAGTTATCATTAAGTGATAGGCATAACACAACGATTATCCTTAAGTGTTTTCAGCAACAATCACCCTAACCGGGTGGGTTGGTCAGACTCAATAGATCTATCATTGTATACCGTCGGCTTGTACAGAGCTAATGATTGCACTTGCACTATGCATAAAAAGTATGTAAATGTTGTTTGTACAAATAGTGTTCAAGCATAAGGCACAAATTGCATACATGATCATAATGTTTGAATTATAGTAATTGCAAATAGTTTGAATGAAATCATGTTTCACCACAAAGACGTAAAAGTGAAAAAGGGGCTATGTAAACTCACATTGGGTTTGTAGCTTGAATGCACAAGTACGGGTATTTGCATGATTTGTTTAGCTAACCCCGAGGTTAACCTATGTTTAAATGTTGTATGTGTATCAATGTCATGCTCACAAGACTAAAGTATAAAGATATTGGACTAGATTGAATGGTGTGTATACGTTTGTTGTTATTGAAATAATATGTTCGTTAAAATAGGAATAATATGTTTGTTAATAAAGGATTGGATACAAGTTTATATATATTTATATATATATAAACAAAGATTTTGTTTACAAAATAAATGTTCAACTAGTATTTATAAAGATAATTAGGTTTATAAATTATAGCGTTCCAAATTAAATAATAATTGAATGAATTCCTTATTAGATTAAATGAATAATAAAGAAGACATAATTAATACTAAATAATAGGGTAATAAAAATAACTCGTAGGGGTTCTAAATAATTGATTGTATGAGTTTTTAATTAAAATCTATTAGTTTTTTTGTTTAAAACTCTAAAACGGTTAAATAATCGTTTATATTGGATAAATTAATAGTTTGGTTCTTAAAACATTCACGATCCTTGGGTGTTTTATAAGATAATTTTATAAAGGAAATATTGGGTTAAAAATATGTTTAAAATGATTAAAAAAAAAACAGACCGCGGGACTCGAACCCGGGTCTGTTCGAAGAAGCAACAAGGCGCGCAACCACTAGACCAGGAGGGCCTTAGTGTTAGATGACCGACTGTTTATTTTAAAACCCTTGTTCATGAAGGGGCCGGATTGCAGGGCAAGGCCACGCGCAAAAACAAGTTGCGGGGCAAGGATCGAACCCGCGACGTTGTTCTAGGGAGACGAGGGTTTTAACCAATGGATCTGGGCTTACGTCTTGTCTATCATTAGACGCGATTTGCTTTTAACACCCAACCCGTGCCTCGTCTTCTTCCCCAACCCGTAACCCAAACCCTCGCCACTCAATACGATTGATTGAGCACCCGATCGTTCAATAGATCATAGGGCTTTTGTTCAGGGGTTTGAGACGAGCCTAATGACACAAGATTTACCTCGAATGCTTGCGTGTGGAGGACGAACGGTAGGGACGTCCGAATCGGTAATTCGTGAGATCGTCGGAGTTCTTGAGAGGGAGTACGATGTTATAGAGTGATTAGGAAGTTTTGGGTGAGTGTTATGTGGGTGTGGGATCAGGTTTTATAACCCAAATTCACGTATAACTTCCGAATTTATGTGGTGTTTGATTGGCGTCGGTTACGAGCCGTTTGGATTCAATTCCATTGAATTTTGTTGTTATTAGCTCATCATGGACTAGTAGAACCGTCGTTTGTTGATTTACAGGGGATTGATTACACTTTAATACTCATAATCAATGGATCAATGCACGAATTTGATGGATTTTGGTTTGGTTTGACTTTCAAAAGTCAAACCTGCGTGGAGTGGGTTCTAAATCATAAGGGGTCCAAATTGAGGGTTCAATGTGTCCAAGTGGGGTTCATTTGATCAGGGGGGGGGGGGGTTCAAACCAAGTTCATTTGTTTTAATTCTTTTATTTATATAATTAGTTTTATAAGTTCTATAACGTTAAAACTATAAACTTGAAATGTTTTATTAATTGTCAAACCTATATATTTTTAAAGTTAAATAATTATTTAAATGGGTTACTTAATAATATATACATACTTTCTCTTGATTTATAAAATGTATAATATATATATTTAGGATTAATTAACTCACATCTATATATATGCTTATATGATTATAAAAGAGTGGAATCTAATTAAATATTGTCATGTTTTGTTAAAAAAATACATTGCCATGCATTTATACCTAATCACATTTATTCATATGCATCATAATGTAAATTAAATGGAATAAATATATGTATATGTAGATATATTTAATCTTAATGATGTTGAAATATGAATGCACCATTTGTAATTAGTGTAACACCATGAAATGACATTGAAGTTATATTATTGCACCATTCAAAGTAAGAGAAAAAAAAACCCTAGATGTTACAGTATCCCCTAGTTGATGGAATTTCGTCGAAGCTACTAAATCAGGAAAAAGGTATGGGTATTTGAGCTTCATATGATCCTCACGTTCCCAAGTGAACTCTGGGCCATGTTTAGATTCCCAACGAATTTTGACAATAGGAATACGGTTTCGCTTGAGTTGTTTAATATCACGATCCATAATCTCCACGGGTTTCTCAACAAAGTGCATGGTGTCATCAATGTGCACTTCGTCAAGCGGAATGTGAAGATTCTCGTCAGCTAGGCATTTCTTTAGGTTGGATACGTGAAATGTTGGATGCACATTGCTGAGTTCTTGAGGTATCTCTAGTTTGTAAGCCACTTTCCCAATCCTTTCAAAGATTTTGAATGTACCCACATAGCGAGGTGCTAGTTTACCCTTTTTCCCAAAACGAACCACGCCCTTCCAAGGGGACACCTTTAGAAGTACGACGTCTCCGACTTGAAATTCTATGGGTTTTCGTCGTTTGTCGGCGTAGCTCTTTTGTCAACTCCTCGCTACTCGAATGTTGTCACAGATTTGAATGATTTTGTCGGATGTTTCTTGTATAAATTAGGGACCGGTGATTTGTGCTTCACCAATCTCGTTCCAACAAATGGGTGAACAGCATTTGCGACCATAAAGGGCCTCAAAAGGAGCCATGTTGATGCTTGTATGGTAGCTGTTCTTGTAAGAGAATTCAATCAAGGCTAAATGAGAATCCCAATTGCCACCAAAGTCAATGACACACGCTCTAAGCATATCTTTGAGAGTTTGGATTGTTCGTTCGGTTTGACCATCAGTTTGAGGATGGTAAGCCGTACTTAAATCCAATCGTGTACCCAGGGCAGTCTGGAGGGATTTCCAAAATCGGGAGGGGAATCGGTCATCTCGATCAGAAATTATGTTCAAAGGAACACCGTGATGACTCACGATTTCGTCAATGTAGATTCGAGCTAATTTCTCAACTCGATAGTCTTCACGGATTGGTAAGAAATGAGCTGATTTGGTAAGACGGTCAATGATTACCCATATACTATCATGACCACCGGAGGTGCGAGGGAGTTTGGTGATGAAATCCATGGCTAGATTCTCCCATTTCCACACGGGGATTTCCGGTTGTTCAAGTAATCCGGAAGAACGTTGATGTTCGGCTTTGACCTTCAAGCAAGTAAGACACTTTATAACATACAGGGCAATATCCTTCTTCATACCGGGCCACCAGTATTGCAGGTGAAGGTCTTTGTACATTTTATCCGCACCGGGATGTATGGAATAACGAGTTTTGTGTGCCTTGTTCATAAGGAATGTACGGAGATCGTCACGATCGGGAACCCAGATACGATCTAAGAAGTAGAGTAAACCATTGGGTTTGGTTTCCAATTGAAGTTCAACTCCACATGACATTTCTTCGTACATGTTACCCTCGGTGACCGAGACATGTTGAGCTTCAAGAATGCAGATTTGGATGTCGGTTTGAATCTTGACACTATGAAGTGTAATGTGCTCTTTACCACTTAGTGCATCGGCTACGACATTCGCGTTACCAGGATGGTAACGAATCTCACAATCGTAGTCGTTAAGAAGTTCAACCCAACGTCGTTGTCTCATTTTGAGTTCCTTTTGATTGAATATATGTTGGAGACTCTTGTGGTCGGTAAACACCACACATTTCGTGCCATAAAGGTAGTGTCTCCAAATCTTCAATGTGAAGACGAGGTCACCCAGCTCAAGATCGTGCGTCGTATAATTCTTCTCATAGATCTTAAGCTGTCTTGATGCATAAGCGATCACCTTGCCTCGTTGCATAAAAACACAACCAAGACCTTGGTTTGATGCCTCACAGTAGACAATGAGATCATCATTTCCATCAGGAAGGGTTAGAATAGGGGCATTACACAGTTTCTGTTTGAGAGTTTGAAACGCTTCTTATTGCTTTGGTCCCCACTCATAAGGTTTACCCTTATGTGTCAAAGCAGTGAGAGGGACAACAATCTTGGAAAAGTTGGAGATGAAACGACGGTAATAACTTGCTAAACCAATGAATGAACGAACCTCGGTAGGGGTTTTAGGTGTACTACAATTCTTTACAGCTTCGATCTTGGCAGGATCTACATGAATTCCCTTTTCGTTGACAATATGACCCAATAATTGAACCTCGTTCAACCAAAATTCGCACTTGGATAATTTGGCGTAGAGCTGTTCTTTCTTCAAAAGGTCTAGAATCAACCTAAGGTGTTGCTCATGATCCGCTTTAGTCTTGGAGTAAATCAGGATGTCGTCAATGAAGACGATTACGAATTTGTCTAAATATGGTTTGCACACACGGTTCATGAGGTCTATGAAAACTACGGGTGCATTGGTTAACCCAAAAGGCATGACCATAAATTCGTAGTGACCGTACCTCGTACGAAAAGCATTCTTTGGGGTATCTTCATCATGCACACGAAGTTGGTGATATCCGGATCTAAGATCAATTTTTGAGAAACATGTTGAACCTTGAAGTTGGTCAAAGAGGTCGTCAATCCTCGGTAATGGGTACCAGTTCTTGATGGTAAGTTTGTTAAGTTCACGATAGTCAATGCACATCCGGAATGAACCGTCTTTCTTTTTGATGAATAAGACAGGTGCACCCCAGGGTGAATGACTTGGACGGATGAAACCTTTATCAGCAAGTTCTTGGAGTTGGCTTGCAAGTTCTTGCATCTCTGAAGGTGCGAGTCTGTATGGAGCTTTAGCTACGGGATTGGCTCCAGGCACAAGGTCGATGTGAAACTCCACTTGTCTTATGGCGGCAGACCGGATAGATCTTCAGGAAATACTTTGGGAAAGTCTCGAATGATTGGAATGTCTTGGATCTCTTTCCCTTTGTCCTTCTTTTCCACAACGTGTGCCAGGAAGGCTATGTACTTCTTTCACAAGTACTTTTGGGCCATGGTGCAAGACATGAGTTTGAGTCCACTATTAGGCTTCTCACCAAAGATTCGCAACGTGTCGTCCGAAGGAAGAGGAATTCGAATGCATTTCTCAAAACAAATGACTTCGGCATGGTGGTTGGATAACCAATCCATACCAATGATGATATCGAAGCTTCCCAATTGCATTGGTATAAGGTTGACAGGGAAGGTGTGTTCGTTAAGCTCAAGAGAACAATCGCGGACAATAGAGTCAATTGTAATGGGATTTCCATCCACTACTTCGACGGTAAAAGTTTTCTCTAATTTGGTTCGTGTTTTTGCAAGTAAAGGCTCAAATTCATGTGACACAAAACTCCTATCGGCACCGGTATCAAATAAAATAGAAGCATATTGGTTATTGACGAGAAACATACCATTAACAACATCGTTGTTAGCTTGGGCTTGATTGGCGTTTATGTTGAAAGCACGCCCACATGCACCACCCTGATTTGCATTAACCAACCTTGGGCAACGATCTAGAAAGTGGGTTAGATCACCACACTCATAGCAAGCGCGTCCATTAGCAAGGGCTGGTACAGCTTGGTTGGCAGCTGGTGGATTGACTCGGTTTCCGGGATTGGCTTTGGCAAAAGGAGTTCCAGTTTGGCAAGTGTTAGCCACATGTCCATATTTCCCACAACATGTGCATAGACGGCACCGTACAGTCAGGTAGTGATGATACTTACAGGTGTTACATTGGGGATTGACACCTACATATGGCCTTCTGTCGGGATTCTGAGCCACAGGTGCAACTTGGGTGATGGGTGCAGCAGGGGTAACGATGGAAAAGTTCTTAGCCTTGCGCTTCTTATTATTGAAAGAGATTTCGGGCTTGTCTACCTTGGTCGTTTCAGATGGGGTTGCTTGGTCACTGATCTTCTTCGCACCCTTTCTTGTCAACGTACCTGCCTTCACGTGGTTGTTAGTTAACGTGGCGGCTAGGCGTATAGCGTCTTCAAGAGTGGCGGGGTTTCTTCCCAACAATGTGTCTTGGATAATCATAGGTAGTCCCCCTATGTACTTCTCAATACCCCGAGACAGAGGTGTGACCATGTGTGGCACCAGGAGACTTAACTCATGGAAACGAGTTGTGTAGACCAAGTTTTCACCACTGTTTTGGGTAAGATACCAAAACTCAGCTTCCAGTTTCTTCATTTCATTCTGAGGACATAACTCCTCGGTCATCAGCCTCTTCACATCATCCCATGGCAAAGCCATTGCCACATCAACACCTCTATTCCTTTTCTCACCGTTCCACCAAGTGAGCGCCCGTTTTTGGAAGACGCTCGTAGCATAACGGACTCAGAGATTGTCAGGGCAGTCACTGTTGACAAAAGTGTTTTCAATGCCTTCAAACCACTGAAGGAGACCTGTAGCTCCCTCAGTACCATAGAACTTGATGGGGTTGCAGGAGTTAAAGTGTTTGAAGGTGCACTGGGGCGGGTTGGGACCACCACCACCACCAGTAGCATTTCCATTACTGTTGTTGTTGGCCTGAGTGAGTTGGTTCACAAGTTGAGTAAGGAGGGCAGCATGTCAGTGTTGTTTTTGTTGGTCTCGCTGGCACGACGGGGAGGCATGCTATAGAAGAAACAACACAAGGGTAAGAATAATTATATTCAGGTTGTATTACAGTTGGTAATATAACCATTTGAATACTATGACTTATCAAGGTTATTTAAATTCATATAGTTTTCGTGGAGGACATGCTTTAGCCTATAAGTGAACACTCTTTCCAGGAATTCTGAGGAAAGCATACGGGTCCTTCGATTGATTTGGATTTATATGAAATGCTTTCCTAGACAGAAAACCCAGAATACAGGTGTCACCCTTCCAGATTGCACATGTTCCCTACTAATTACTAGAATTTAAAGCCTTGACGAGGTTTATGGATTTTAATGATGACATAGGTAGGGGTAATAAGGATAAGAGTCTTAGGATAGAAGCACTAGTAAGTAATCTAACAAGTAAGGCATCACATAGCATGCAGTGTGGTATAAAATGGGTGTCTTATAGTCTAGGTTATGGATTTCTAATAACCTAATTCCCTATAACCATGGCTCTGATACCAATCTGTCACACCCCAACCGACGGCGAAATACGTCGGGGCGGACGTGTAGACTGTTCAGAAGCACATGATAATACTAAAGTTGCATATTTCGTTAAACCCAAATTCATAATAGTTGTTTCATCAAAACAAAGACAAACAGAGAACACAGTACTTCAAACAAAGTTTAATTTATTAACTAGGTCTTGCAACTTCCTACGTGATGACTCTTAAACATAACTCTCAATTATTGGCACCTGAAACATGATGAAAACAGAGTCAACTAAAAAGTTGGTGAGTATACATAGGTTTTAGCACAACAAGTGTAATCAAAGTTTGTATACAATTCATATGATATCATGGTTTAATAAGGCAATTATGGAGAATCACTATAGTTTAAACTGGGGCATACAATCAAACCTTGTGACTGATAGGCATAACATAACAGTTATCATTAAGTGATAGGCATAACACAACGATTATCCTTAAGTGTTTTCAGCAACAATCACCCTAACCGGGTGGGTTGGTCAGACTCAATAGATCTATCATTGTATACCGTCGGCTTGTACAGAGCTAATGATTGCACTTGCACTATGCATAAAAAGTATGTAAATGTTGTTTGTACAAATAGTGTTCAAGCATAAGGCACAAATTGCATACATGATCATAATGTTTGAATTATAGTAATTGCAAATAGTTTGAATGAAATCATGTTTCACCACAAAGACGTAAAAGTGAAAAAGGGGCTATGTAAACTCACATTGGGTTTGTAGCTTGAATGCACAAGTACGGGTATTTGCATGATTTGTTTAGCTAACCCCGAGGTTAACCTATGTTTAAATGTTGTATGTGTATCAATGTCATGCTCACAAGACTAAAGTATAAAGATATTGGACTAGATTGAATGGTGTGTATACGTTTGTTGTTATTGAAATAATATGTTCGTTAAAATAGGAATAATATGTTTGTTAATAA
Source organism: Smallanthus sonchifolius (assembly GCA_023525975.1). Classification (NCBI taxonomy): domain Eukaryota; kingdom Viridiplantae; phylum Streptophyta; class Magnoliopsida; order Asterales; family Asteraceae; genus Smallanthus; species Smallanthus sonchifolius. The sequence continues at coordinate 10,274,381 of CM042028.1, read as the reverse complement.
AGGATTGGATACAAGTTTATATATATTTATATATATATAAACAAAGATTTTGTTTACAAAATAAATGTTCAACTAGTATTTATAAAGATAATTAGGTTTATAAATTATAATTTTAAATTAAATAATAATTGAATGAATTCTTTATTAGAATAAATGAATAATAAAGAAGACATAATTAATACTAAATAATAGGGTAATAAAAATAACTCGTAGAGGTTCTAAATAATTGATTGTATGAGTTTTTAATTAAAATCTATTAGTTTTTTTTGTTTAAAACTCTAAAACGGTTAAATAATCGTTTATATTGGATAAATTAATAGTTTGGTTCTTAAAACATTCACGATCATTGGGAGTTTTATAAGATAATTTTATAAAGGAAATATTGGGTTAAAAATATGTTTAAAATGATTTAAAAAAAAAAACAGACCGCGGGACTCGTACCCGGGTCTGTCCGGAGAAGCAACAATGCGCGCAACCACTAGACCAGGAGGGCCTTAGTGTTAGATGACCGACTGCTTAATTGAAAACCCTTGTCCATGAGGGGGCCGGGTTTCAAGGCAAGGCCACGCGCAAAACCAAGGTGCAGGGCAAGGATCGAACCCGCGACGTTGTTCTAGGGAGACGAGGGTTTTAACCAATGGATCTGGGCTTACGCCTTGTCTATCATTAGACGCGATTTGCTTTTAACACCCAACCCGTGCCTCGTCTTCTTCCCCAACCCGTAACCCAAACCCTAGCCACTCAATACGATCGATTGAGCACCTGGTCGTTCAATAGATCATAGGGCTTTTGTTCAGGGGTTTGAGACGAGCCTAATGACACAAGATTTACCTCGAATGCTTGCGTGTGGAGGACGAACGGTAGGGACGTCCGAATCGGTAATTCGTGAGCTAGCCGGAGTTCTTGAGAGGGAGTACGATGCTATAGAGTGATTAGGAAGTTTTGGGTGAGTGTTATGTAGGTGTGGGATCAGGTTTATAGCCCAAATTCACGTATAACTTCCGAATTGATGTGGTGTTTGATTAGCGACGGTTACGAACCGTTTGGATTCAATTCCATTGAATTTTGTTGTTATTAGCTCATGATGGACTAGTAGAACCGTCGTTTGTTGATTTGCAGGGGATTGATTACACTTTAATACTCATAATCGATGGATCAATGCACGAATTTGATGTATTTTGGTTTGGTTTGACTTTCAAAAGTCAAACCTGCGTGGAGTTGGTTCTAAATCATAAGGGGTCCAAATTGAGGGTTCAATGTGTCCAAGGAGGTTCATTTGATCAAGTGGGGTTCATTTGCTTGAGGGGGGGGGGGGGGGGTTCAAACCAAGTTTATTTGTTTTAATTCTTTTGTTTATATAATTAGTTTTATAAGTTCTATAAAGTTAAAACTATAAACTTGAAATGTTTTATAAATTGTCAAACCTATATATTTTTAAAGTTAAATAATTATTTAAATGGGTTACTTAATAATATATACATACTTTGTCTTGATTTATAAAGTGTATAATATATATATATTTAGGATTAATTAACTCACATCTGTATATATGCTTATATGGTTATAAAAGAGTGGAATCTAATTAAATATTGCCATGTTTTGTTAAAAAATACATTACCATGCATTTATACCTAATCACATTTATTCATATGCATCATAATGTAAATTAAATTTCTAATTAAACGGAATAAATATATGTATATGTAGATATATTTAATCTTAATGATGTTGAAATCATCGAAAATGTTTGATCAGGTCAAGGCACGAATGAAGGTAGCCAAGATCGTCAGAAATCCTACGCGGATAAATGGCAATGGCCTATTGAGTTCAATGTTGGTGATCGAGTAATGTTGAAAGTATCACCCTCGAAGGGGATTCGAGGGTGATCATACGATTCAAGAAAATGGGAAAGTTAAGTCCGAGATTTGTCGGACCATTCAGAATAATGGCACGGATCGGTGAATTCGCCTATCGGTTGGAGTTGCCTGACGAGTTAAGTGGGATTCATCCTACCTTCCATGTGTCACACTTGCGAAAGTGTTTGGTGGATGAATCGTATCACGTACCACTTACTGACATCGAGGTCGACAACAGCCTTAACTACATTGAGGAAGCTATGGCCATCTTCGATAGAAAGAAGAAGCGTTTACGTAATAAGGTTATTCAATTGGTTAAAGTCCAATTGAAGCACCGGAAGGGATCGGAATCTACTTGGGAAACGGAGAAGGAAATGAGGGATTCGTACCCTTAACTATTTGACTTATGATAGGTTTTGGGGACGAAACCTATTGTAAGGGGTTAGACTTGTAACATCCCGAAAATAACGACGAAATCATAAGCGGAATGAAAACTAAATAAGGGGTTCGAAGAGGGTGGGGGCTTGTGGGCCGAGAAGGGAAGGGGGAGAGGGGTTTAAACCCTAGGCTCCACACATGTTTATCCCTATTTCTCATTCAAACTCCCCCTATTTCTAGAGAGAGAAAGCTTTGGATTTGGCTAACGATCGATCCTCTACCTTGCAACATCACTCGAGTAAATATTTGCTGAAGGAAGGAGTCGATTTGAGGTAAGAAACTTTCATTTTGCTATGTTTTTCTCGAAGTGGGTTTTTACGGGTTTTGGCTCAAAAAGGTCGGGTTTTTATGGGTCAAACGATGTCATACTTTAGATCTGGAATCACGTGGGGAAAATACACCTTTGGAACGTAAAAAGTTCCAAACTTGACGAACTTGTCGATCCAGATCTGAATCCATGCAAAACTAGGGTTTTGGGTAAGAACTGAAGGTTCACGGTTAGGGTTCTCGGTCTGGTTCACGGCTAGGATCCCGAGTAGGTTCACGGCTGGGATCCCGGGTAGGTTCACGGCTAGGGATGCTGGGTAGGTTCACGGCTGGGGGCACCCGGGTAAGGTTTCACGGCAGGAATTTTCGAGAGGAAAAGGAAGCCGGGAACCTCAGGTTCACGGCTCTTCTAGTTCATGGGAGAACTACCGAGAACCCCCCTTAAGCCGAAAACCGCCCTGAAGCTGTGAACTCCTAAAGTTCACGGGAAGGAACCATGTACCCCTAGGTTCTCGGTATAAAGGGATGAAATGTAACGAATTGTATGTGAAGCTAAGGTTAGGTTGTGTACGTACATGTTAGAAGATCCTTTAGAGACCTTTGACCCTGTTCATCTCAGGTGAGTTTTAGAGCACTCTTTTTAATGTTTTAATAACCGTTTTGGGCTGGTGTGCATACTAACGAAATGATGTTTACGAAGGATGATGTTTATGAAACGTTTTGCCGAATGAAGTTTATGAAAGGTTTACGAATGGAACATTGTTTAATAAAACGTACGAATGCTTTAACTAAAATGAGGTAAAGGTTTTATGAAAGTTACTAATGAACGAATCTGCCACGAGTTTCTACGGGAGCTAGGGTATGTATGTATGTATTGGCCTTTCCTTTACGAGGGGCCTTTGTGGCTGGCTAACGGTTGTACAACTGGTTGATGATGGGGTGACGACGGTCACCCACGGGATTACCGGGATCCCGATAGAAGGTACTATTCCTTGATGGGAAATAGTGTCTAAGGTACTGGTTGGTGTCGAAGGGCTTTGAGGTATCGGGTTCTAGGTTTTTCCGCCCGAATGACAGTGCGGTGTTGAAGGGCCTAGTGGTGGCGTGCCTCGGGGTTTCTCCGCCAACCCACGATGTATGGAATTGACGGTTACGAGAAGGCGCAGATTCGGTTCATGTTGACTTATGTTATGATGCTATGTTATGATGCTTTGATGATGATGAGTTATTGCATGTTTTACGTACGCTTTTGTTAAATAAATGTATGTTATGTTTTTGGCAAAATGCTTATGTTAAGGTTTTACGTAAAGCTAGAACTCACCAGCGTAGATGACTTTTAGTATGCACATTCAGGTTAAGGACAGGTAGGGACGATGGACGGTGATGCTTGGCAAGAAATGAAGAGTTACCCGGTCGAACTATAAAGTCTGGCATCCCGTTATGTTTTGATTATGTTATGTTATGTTTAAACAATGTTTATGCTTCCGCATGTTGACATGGTGACTGTTATTTTTAAATGAAAGTTTTTCCGCTGCATTATTTGATATTCAAGTTTAAGAACTGTTTGTGAATGAGTAAATCCAACGAGTAAGGCCTCCCGGGTTTTGGGCCTTACAACTTACCACTCGCGGAGTTCTCCTACAATAACAGCTACCATTCGAGTATAGGCATGCCGCCTTACGAGAGGCTTTATGGGAGGATATGTAGAACTCCGGTGTGTTGTGGTGAGATTGGCAGATAACATTGGGGAGCTTAGAAGTAGTAACAACATCCGAGAAGTTTGATCAGATTAAAGCGCGTATGAAAGCTGCATAATATAGGAAAAAAAGTCTTATGTGGATAAAAGGCGTCGACCGATTGAGTTTGAGGTGGCAGATCGGGTTATGTTAAAAGTTTCCCCGTGGAAGGGTATTATCCGGTTCCGCAAGCGTGGAAAGTTAATTCTAAGGTTTATTGGACCCTTCCGGATAATAGCTCGTGTGGGAGAGGTAGCTTACCGGTTAGAGCTACCAGAAGAGCTAGATGGGACTCATCCAACATTTCACACGTCATATTTGTGAAAATGTCTAGCCAATGAATCGGCTTATGTACTGTTAGTAGAAATTGAAGTGGATGACTGAAACACCCTACTTAATTCTTATTAATTTATCAGAGTTTAATGCGGAAAAACGGTCTCAGATTTTTTTTTCAAAAACCTTGCCAGTAAGGTGACACGTTTATATTTTATTATAAATATCATTCTTACATATTACATTTACATCATACTACATAGGGATTCTTCCACTCCGACCGGTCATGTCCCCAGGAAGCTTCATTCCATGTGATTCTTTCCTGCAGTGTTTGGAAAACGTTTTTACGTTAGCTTACACTAAGTAAGTACACTGCGTTGTTCATTTTATTATTTAGGTCCTTCCGCCTCATAGACTGGGCACCTTTCCATTCTCATACATAAGGCCTTTCTATCCGTGGACTTGGCACCTTTTTCATTTACAGGGTCCTTCCGTCCCGTAGACATGGCAACCCTTTTTAACCCCATAGGTTATTCCAATTACAAGGCCCTTTCCGCCCCATAGGCTTGGCAACCTGGTTTCCCATTGGGATCTTGAGTAGCATTGACTCACAGCCTCCCAATTTATCAAGCATTTTATTTCTGTCATGCATCATGCATGTATATGCTTGATTTAATCCTAACCAATCCTCACCTTAAAACTTCATAATGGTTTCCCCATAATGTGTTAAAGAGGCTTATATATAGGAAATACCAGCGGCGTATCCACCACCCCTTTAACACTTCGTGGGTACTCCGTTATTCCATTTTAAGACTTATACTCGTTACATCACACAATCACATTTAACACGTATGGTATGATCATCTATCATGCATTCACACATTTAGCACACATTGCACGTTTGCATAACATGACCTCTTGTCATGTTTTCATCCTGCTCTAATTCCTTATAAAGGTTTCTCCATGATACGTTAAATAAGTTTATATATAGGAAGTACCAGCGGCGTATCCACCACCTCTTTAACGTCTCATGAATACTCCTTTACTTAGAATTAAGCTTTCCTATTTATCCTTATTTATTTAATAGCATGACTCCCTCATGCTTTTACCCGGTCCTTGCTCTAATTCCTCCAAAAGACGTCTATATGATATATTTAAAAAGATTTATATATAGGGTGTACCAACGGCGTACACACCACCCCTTTAACATATCACAAATATTCCTTTATTTGGAACTAGGCCTTTCATTTATTTATTCCCGTTTATTTAGTATGCATTCATGCCATGCTATTTATTCTTAGTGTATACCCCTAAACCTCCGTAATGGTTTCACCATGAAGTATTAAAGAGGTTTGTATAAAGTAAGTACGAGCGGCATATCCACCACCCCTTTGACACTTTGTGATTACTCCATTATTCCAGTTTAGTGTTTAGACTAAATCCCCATTACCCCGTACCTTATTTCCACACATAGCACATAACACAAAATCACATAAATCACATAAACGTTTATCTAAGGTACGGTTCCAGTGTACTAACTATAATCTTTGGTTTTGGTTTCTAAGTTCGTTCCTTGCTTAAAATATCTCTCCAATCCTCGCTCGTAACTTTAACGCTCCATACTCGTAACCGTCGTGCTCATAACAGTCGTACTAGCCTTCCTCGGTATGCGTGCTTGAGTGTGTGTGTGTGTGTTGTTTGTGTTGGTGTGTCTAAAAGTGAACGACAATGCTTCCTATTTATAGGCTAAAATCCGTATCGGTGGCGGACCGCTAAGAAAGGTGGTAGCGGTCCGCTATCGCTTCCTGCCAATTGTTTGGCGTACTCCCCACGTAGCGGACTGCTAGCGGACCGTTTGCAGTGTAGCGGTCCGCTACCCAGATTGCGGCGTGGCGGACCGTTATGGACCTCATAGCGGTCCGCCGTAGGGCTGAGTCAACAAAACACGCGTCTACTACGTGTCGTTCTCTAATCATTTCCTTCCTCGCTACGTAGCGAACCGCCAGGGATCTGGTAGCAGTCCGCTACCGTCCCAGCTTTCCAAAATTTTCTTTTTTGGTCCTCCAACTTTGGGGTAATTGCACTTTAGCCCATGGACTTTATATTTTCTTAAAAATTGGGATGTTACAATGACCGGTTGAATTATGTTGAGACACATGTGGAAATCACCGATCAAAGAGAAAAAAAGGTTGCGCAATAAGGTGATCCGTCAAGTGCAAGTTCAGTGGAAGCACGTAAAGGGGTCGGAGGCTACGTGGGAAACCGAGGATGAAATGAAAGAATTGTACCCTCAGCTATTCGGTTAATAACAGGTTTCGAGGATGAAACCTCTTTGTTTTATTATTGATATTATGAATTGATATGATTTTAAGTATGAGATTAGTTTTGAATGCTATTATAATCGATACGTTTTTGGACCCGCAACGACTAGTTTTGATTTTTGTTATATGTTTTGATGAATGTATATTTTATCGATCGTTTTATATGTTTTGTCATTTGTTTTGAGGAATTTCTGTTTCATGTGTTTAGCCGTATTAATCGATCCTAAGGAAAGGATACATCGTCTCAATATGTTTATATGTTATGTTATGTTTGGGGACTAATCCCAAAGTAATGATACATTGTCTCGATAAGTATATGTGAACGAAAGTATGTCCGGAGACGTATGTATCAATCCTAGGAAAGAGATATCGTCTCAACCACGTTATTAGACACCTTCATTACTATGACGACTTTTCGATGATATGTTATGAAAGTTACAAGTGACACGGTTTTATGATTACGAGATAAAAGTTTATATGTTTATAAGTTACAGTTTTATGTATATGATTTCGTTATCCGCCCACTGAGTATAATTACATACTCAGACGTGCTTTTGTTGTTTTTTTTTTGTGCATGTTAGGTTATCAAGATGACAGGGAATATGAAATGGAAGATTGGTTGAGTGTTTGAAAAGATTTATTTTATAAATGTAATGAAAAATATTTTGTATTTTTTTTTGGTATTATTGTAACGTTTTGAGCATTAATGAAATGACGTTTGTGATTCGGATTACTGTTATAGTGACACGTCAGCCCTAGCCGGGTTGGGGTGTTACAGTTGATAAGGGGCACATTTGGGAATTCACTTGAAATACGCTACTCAACAACAAGAAGTTGTGATGAAGGCAGCCATCAGTCTTGTAAGTTTGTTTAATCATTTTTTTGTTTGTATACTTATTATTTGAAGCAGTGTATTACAAACTTTAATTTGATTAGCATGGTTAAACCTGACATAAAATAATAATCAAGTTTTAAACACACAAAATAAGGCTTATAGGTTTATCAATACACGTAGTCTGATGTTAAAATTTAGTTTTAATTTTTTTATGTTGCTTTAAAAGTAAATGTATGTGAATTGATCTCTTTAAAAGACAGAATCTGAATCTAACATTTGTCTGTAAATTGATCTCTTTTACATGTATCAACTATCAATACAACTATTATTTAGACCATTTTAGAATCCAATTTTGGTTGTCAAATCTGCGTCATGGAATCACATCGCCTCAACTGCGGTGATGTGATATCATCACTGCATCATAACATTATGCGCTCTTGATACGTGCAGTTTAAAACCAAGCAGTCGATGGTTTAAATAGTCGATTACTTTGAAAACAAAGCTTATCGAAATGCAGACTAAATCGATGTTTTTTTAGTATTTTTTTTCACATTTTAAGCTTTAACACAATCTCTACTTTTGATTTTTATTGTTGATTTCACAGATTAATTAGTAAAGAATTTCAGTTTGATGTTATGTAACATGTTTTTGTTGTATCAAATTGATAAAGACATATATTGATTTAAACGAATTTTTATTGTTTTCCTTTTTTTTTAAAACCATATTATGTTGATTGTTTGTTTTAAAGACATACATGAACTTTTTTCTTGATGATGTCCTGTTACTAAATACTAATATGATGCATTTATGAATGGTTGTTATTGATGGATTACTTACGAATTGTTGTTGTGCTCAAAGTTTAATTTGCCTCAATGGGTTATGCTCAAAGGTAGGAAAAGTCATTTTTATGCATTAATTTGCCATTTTTATTTTTATTCTCACTTTAAGATTAATTTGCCTCAATGTCTGCAAAATGCCCGAGCAGAAGAGCAATCTCAGGTGAGATTTCTGTTGAATTTTGATTTTTTTTTTATTTCTTATAATAAATTGTTTGTTGATTTAATTGACCTTGTTTTTCACAGATTAAGGATAAAGTAGTTGTTTTGAAACAAAACATTCAAGAATTGCAGAAGAAATAGAGTGATGAGTGCTTTAGAGTTCATTCAGATTATAACCGATCTCCAAGATTAGATAGAGTTATGCCCATGGTTGTACCTTTGACCGGGGCGTATTAGTCATTACACTTTTTTCTAGATCTAAGTCATTAAAAGATGCATGTCTCCCGTTTGGGTAATCTTGTATGCAAAAAACCCGGCTGTCAAAGATGATATTTTTTATACAACAATGTTAGATTTATAAATAGTATTAAATTTAGTTTACCAACTACAAAATGACCCAAACGTTACACAAAACCTTCTTTTAATGATTCAGATGTAAAAAAAAAAAGTAAAATGACTAAATCATGACAAATATTGGGGTCCTGCAACTCACATCAATTTTCCAGTTAGTTTATACTGTTATTAAACCTGTAATATATGTAATTTTAACATCTTATATCCTATATTTAATATTTATTATTTAACATTTAATTATGTGTTTCTCAGTTGGAGAACTATGAAAATGAAATTGTAGAAATGAAGAACATGTCTAGACAAAAATTCTGAACTATTATTTAACATTTAAGGTGGGGGAGTCAAACCCAATTACACTCGAAAGATGGAAACACGAAAGCCACCAAGATTCGATAATGATCGATATACACCGAGAGGCTGTTTCTTATGTGATGGACCACACAATGCTCGAGATTGTCCAAAGAAACAGTCTGCAAGCTATGGTGGCAAAGATCGAGGATATAACCAATGAAAATGAGGAGGCTCGTCTAGGAGCAATGCAAGTACAAGTTCTCAATGCATTAAGGACACAAGAAGGAAAGACGTTAAACATGGCACGAACCAGCCCAAGAGCAACAAAGGGCAAATACACGAATGGAGAGCCCAAAGGTCTTCGTTTCGTAACTCTCGAGATCAATGGGCAACCTGCTAAAGCTTTAATTGATACCGGAGCCAGTCACAATTTCATTGCCAGGGACGAGGCTAAAAGACTTTGTTTACGGATCAATACAAAAGAGGGGTTCGTGATGAAAGCTGCCGGTGGAGCTACAAAACCAATTGAAGGAGTATCATACGGTGCCAAGGCCAAGATCGGGACGTGGAAAGGCAAGATTAGTTTCTCAGCCCGTTCCCATGGACGACTACAAGATCGTGCTCGGGATGGCATTCTTTTGAAAGGCCAAAGCTGTTCCAGCAACATTCTTAAATACCTTGTATATCATCAAGGAAGATCAAGTCCATGCTCCACCCATGGAGACAGATATGAGGTATCAAGGTAAGACCTTATCTGCCATGCAGATCGTGTGGACAAGGTTTGGGTCACTCGAGTATCACGACGAGGGCGTCGCGAATTTAGGTGGGGGAGAATGTCACGACCCGCCTAAATACAAGTCACAAATCTCGAGTTCCGGAAGGTTCCGGACACATTTACAAGCATCTAAGGCTGCCCGGAAGTCTCCGGATCAGTCTACATCTTTTGGGACCAGCTTGGTACCTTGTTGGTGTTCTAAAACAGCCTACAAAGGCCACGGAAGGTGCTGGAAATCGCCGGAATACGCTGCCCAAAAGTGGACAGATTGTGCAGCCTTGGAACGATCTAGAAGGGCCAAGAAATCGCTGGAAAATGGCTGCACTTTGCTGGCATATTCAGATCTGATCCAAGACCATTCTAGACATAGAAATGTCTAGAAAACAAGACCAAGATGCTACCAAGAGGGTTCTAGATCAGCCCTTAAAATCTAGACACTTGTATAAGATATTTTGTATAGAAATCTCTAGTAGGAATGTTCTAGAAACCATGCTAGCAAGTATAAATAGAAATGTAGGCCTCATTTGCAAGGCACCAAAACACATACACAAGCTACACACTTGTACTAGTAAACTCACTTGTAAACTCTTGTTGTAATCAATACAAAGTTATCTTTGTATACAAAGCTTGCACTTCCGCCTCATTCATCAAGAATTGTTACTAGTATTGGGTCAAAGGCTGAACTTAGCTAGAGTCTAAGTGCCGCACGCGAGTTGGAAGGAATCACTCCATGACATTTAGCTTGTTTAAGCTCTAGGCAAACGGGTCTTTCATGAGCCATTCTCGATCCTCTCAGGTTTTTAGGTGGAAACTGATTATGTTTAAATCAGAAATGACATCCACTTTAGAAAACCTCAAACTGGTTTGAATGTGTTTTTTCAAACTTTTAACCAAAATAGTTTTAATTATTGGCAGAAATTAGTAAAACTGGTTTGAATGTGTTTTTTTCAGAATTTTCTCCTGAAGCAGCTTTGAGGTTATAGAAACAAAAATGTATTCGCATGGGTTCTTTGAGGCAGAACCTGATAGTCGGATGGTGATGGTGAGTTTTTCATTTATAACATTATTAATTGTTGTTATCTATTTCGTGTACATCACCCATCCATCAAGGAAGGTGTTGAAATTGTAAGAACGTGGTTTTGACTTTCACGGTCAAACTACTTGATTTCAATTTCAAAACTGCATGAAGATATTTAGTTTCAAGGAAAAACCAATAGCCATATCGACAAAAAGAACAAAATAGGTTTATATATAAGGAAAGAATTTAAAAAAATGTTAAACTATATATAAACAAATGCAAATTTTCTAAATACAGGTTTGACTTTCATGGTCAAACTACCTGATTTCATTTTCAGAATTGTATGAAAATAATTAGTTTCAAGGAAAACCACTAACCGTATGGTCCGTATCGATAAAAAGCACAAAAAAGGTATATATAGGGAAAGAATTTTTAAAAATGTGAAATAATACATAAACAAATGTACATTTTCTATATACAGGTTTGAGTTTCAAGGTCAAACTACTTGGTTTCATTTTCGGGATTGCATGAAGATATTTAATTTCAAGAAAAAACCACTAACCGTATCAATAAAAAGAAAAAAAAAGTGTGTATATATATAGTGAAAGAGTTTTTAAAAATGTAAAATTTTCAAATACATGTTTGACTTTCAAAAGTCAAACAAACAAATACAGTGTTTATTATAATCATTGCATACATTAATTCCTCTAATTTTATTATAATCATTGCATACATTTATTTCTCTAATTTCTTTTGGCATGTGAGAAAAATTGATAAGAGAATCAACCCTCCTTCACTTGACAAAATCTATTTTTCTGGTGATAATCTACTAAAAGGATTTAGAATCGGTATCGAGGCGGTCATGATAGCATTAACAGTTTCTAATTCTAGCTCTTAAACAATCATTTTTCTTGATTATTACAGTACTACTGATGAAGTCTATTTTTCCTGTCAGTTTGTTGCTTTGGGGCCTTCTGGCTTGTGGAGATAGATGTAGTTTAGATTGAAAGGGCATGTGTTGTTTAGGTATTATACTGAGTTTTACACATTTCACGTCTCAACATGTTAGTTCCTTATCTATTTATTGATTTTTTATGTCAAATGTATGCTTATAGTATTATGTTATTATTTTAGCTACAGTGTAGGCAAACTTCAGATGTGGAAAAGCCCATTTTTCTTATTCCTCAAAAATACAAGACTAGATACCTGATTGTGCCTTGTGTTGTGGGTAATGAAGTGTTCTACGTGATGAATGTTTTTCTAGGGAATAATTTTATGGGTAATAGTTACTATGTTAACTTATTTTTTTTATATTATTTTTTACTTCATAAATTACTAAAGAATTTTTCATTAAAATAATAGTTATTTTCTAAATTATTGTATTTTACATCCGTATATATTTATCGCTCATATTATACTTGATACTTTTTTATTTGAAAACTAACATTTCAATCCAAAGCTATTTAGGTCGAGACCCATTTTGACATAGACTAAATCAACCCTTTAAATCGACTCATTCTGACCAAAACCCATCTGACCCATACCCTGCCCCACCTGACCCGCCTGTTTTGCCCCGTCTAGATTTAAGGAGTAGATTTCAGTTATGTTTATTAATTTGAAGTAAACCGTTTTGTTACGCCTGTTAATTTCCAATCTTTTAGTAAGTTTTTTAGGATGAAACTTTTGTAAACTAACAGAAGTACTATATAATATATCACGAGAAGATTGATAAACTACCATAAACGAGTACTGTGTTGCAAATTGTCGTCGCCGCAGCATCGCGCGGGTTTCCTACTAGTATATATATATATATATATATATATATATATATATATATATATATATATATATATTAAATATCCAAGACCATTATTCGAGATATGGACAAAGCACCTTTATAAATTAATTTGTGCTCCTACCCTCCAGAATCACGAACCCGAACCTTTAGAACCATGGGTAACAACCGTTATTGTAATCCCCAGGAAATTTCGGCCTCTATCTTAACTACTTCGTCACTTGAAATTCCATTACTTTATGATTTACATCTATGAAGTTATCTTATTTATCTATTACATTAATGAGTGTTCATACATACATATGTTGAGTGTAATTATTTCAAATTCAAGATTATTAAATATTCATATAAAGAATTATGTAAATAATTAGTACTATTCTATTAATGTAACGAACCAAAATCCAAAATAATGTTGTTTGCCTAAAATAATATTATATAGGTGAAGGAGGAATAAAATAAGAGTGGAGGGTTTTAGATGTAAAGGAGCATTCTTGACTTTTTGGTAAAAAGGATCAATAATGGAAGTTAAGGGGCTGTTTTGTAACTTTCACAAATCAGATTTGTTAATGGGGGAGGGGTCACACACACACAAATTTGTGTGTGTGTATCGATTTTTACAGGGAGAAGAGGTCTTGCTCAAGAAACGAAAATCTGGAGGTTTGTATGTGAGATTAGAAGGATTTGGTGGACTCATCTTCCTCTAATTATCAGGTAAGCACCTCCTACACCTCTTGATTCTCCATTTATGGATGTCTTGGTGGTTTTTTTTGGTGAAAACGAATTTAGGGCTGAATTGGGTGGTCTAGATGGTTAACAACTTGTTAAAAGTTATAATATAGCTTGATTGAAGGTAATGGGAGGTAGATAACAACATCTAAACATCCAATTTGATGATTCAAGAATTAGGGTTCTTGAGGGTGAATTGGGGGTTTTCATCCTAGTGATGTTTAAATGGTAAATTGATGTTGGATAAGTGTCTATGGTGTTGATAGACACATTTTTATGTATGAAACCTCATCCAATTTCATGATTGGAAAGTTAGGGTTCTTGAGGATCAAAATTGGGGGTTTTTGATTTGGGGATGTTTGAATGTTGAATTGAGGTTAGATAAGTGTCTAGGGAGTTAATAGACACATGATTAACCATAAAGCCCCAATTTTTATGGTGATTTGTAAAATGTAGTTTTGGTGTAACTTGGGTGAAAACCCAAATGGGTCATAATGGGTGAATGTTGTTTAGGGAGGTTTGAAACTTGATTGTTTAGAATGGGAGAAATTCATAAGGTCTAGGGTGGGTGTTAGACCTCTATTGGTAAATGATGAATTGGTGGATTGGGAGTTTGACTTTAATGGGTCAATATGGGTTGAAAGGTTGAATGGGATGTTGGAGGTTTGGTTAAGGTTGTGTTAACCAAATTAAGTTGGGGTGTTGATCTTTAGATCATAGGTGTGTCTTGAATCTCAATTTGGTGTGTGGGTTGAGATCATAAGATTTCTAAATGCAAGTTGATTGCTAGGTGATCAAGGCGTTAAAGGAGCTAGCTTGGAAGACCAAGTGGAATCGTCTCTAGCTAAAGGTAAGTGATTTGCACTTACTTAGTAATGATAGGTGGTGGTAATTACACATATTTGATTTACATGTTGGTTGTTCAAATATCTTATATGTGTCTAATTGTATATTGAAAAATAAGGAAATTACATATGGTGAAAATATGCAAGGGTGGGTGCGTGGTGTTTGAGGTCTAAGAACCTCGCCTTATTGTTTGATGAATTAAGTTAATAAACTTATATGATGAATTGGTGTAAAATTGACTTGGGTGGTAAAAGTCAAACTTGTATGCATAATGTAGTTGAAATTGGAGTAGTTGACTATGTGGTGTATAGTCAAACAAGATGTGATATATTGGTGTAATTGACTTATGTGGTGTATAGTCAAACTAGATGTGATATATTGGTGTAATTGACTTATGTGGTGTATAGTCAAACTAGATGTGATACATTGGTGTAATTGACTTATGTGGTGTATAGTCAAACTAGAATTGATATATTAGTGCAATTGACTTATGTGGTGTATAGTCAAACTAGATGTGATATATTGGTGTAATTGACTTATGTGGTGTATAGTCCAACTAGATGTGATATATTGGTGTAATTGACTTATGTGGTGTATAGTCAAACTAGATGTGATACATTGGTGTAATTGACTTATATGGTGCATCGTCAAACAAGAGATGATATATTGGTGTAATTGACTTATGTGATGTATAGTCAAACTTGAGGTGATATATTGGTGTAATTTGACTTAGTGTGATATGAGTCAAACTAATATGTAATATGTGGTGATTTGGTGTAATTTGACTAATATGTGGTAAGAGTCAAAGTAAAATGCACTTGGTGGAATTGAGGTCATGAACCTCACATATGTCAATGTAGCTTGAAGTCTTTGAACTTCACTAATGTCGTTGTTGCTTGAAGTCTAAGAACCTCACACGAAAGTAATTTGAGGTCATGAACTTCACAAGTTTGTGTTGTGGCGTTTGAGGTCTTTAGAACCTCATATAGAGGAGTTTGAAGTCTAAGAACCTCACATTGTAGTTATTTGAGGTCATGAACTTCACAAGTCGTTTTGTAGTATTTGAAGTCTAAGAACCTCACATGGAAGTTAATTGAGGTCGTGAACTTCACATAGTTGTTTGTGGCGGTTTGAGGTCTTTGGAAACTCACAAGGAAGTATGGTAGGGTTGTTAGGTGTTTACAACATTCATGAAATGTTGTTGGTTGCTTAAAACGACTGGGGGTCGAGTCGGTGTAACGAACCAAAATTCGGGTCTCGTTATAAATAAATAAATATTTCTAATTAATATTATGGTGAAAATAATATTTTAGAAATAAGTTGAAACAAGTGGGTTTCAAGTTTGTAATGGGGTTATGTTAGTTTTGACTAACTTTAGAATGAAATGGGTGAAATGGAAAGTTGAAGGACTAAAGTTGTAATATGGCAAAATCTGCCATTTGACTAGTTAAAGTCAAAATTAACCTCATTTGAGGTGTTGGTCGTTCAAGAGAAGAGGAGAAGAAGAGAAATTCGGTTTTGAGCTCAAATCGTGCAATTGAGGCTTGTTTTGTGAAGGTTTTGGCTCACACAACACCTTCATAACATCAAGTAAGTGATTCTCTTTCTCTTGATTTCACCATGAATGTGTTCTTGTTGGGTTTTGTTGAAAACCCGAAATTATGGTTGCATGTGGTAAAATGGTGTTAGATTATTGATAATCTAGCTAATCTAAAGGTGTAGGAAGGTGATAAACATCCTAGAACCCTTTGATTTTGATTATGAGAAGTTAGGGTTCATATGGTGAAAATTTGGGGGTGTTTGGATCATGATGCTAAATGGTGAATTAATGAAGATTAAGTGTTTTTAAGATGTTAGACACTTGAACAAACACCAAATTAACTTAATAATAATTTTGAAAGAAGAATTAGTGTTAAGATTAAGTTAATGAAACTCAAGTAGGTGAGTTTGTGGTGAAAGAGGGTGTTTGGTTATGAGGATAACCCAAACGGGTCAATTTGGGTTGGAATTGGGAAATTGAGTTGTGAACTCAATTGTAATGAAATTTTGGTATATGTTAGATTACTAAACTAGGCGAATGTGTTTAGGTAATCAAATTGCAAAGCTTGAAAGCGGTGCGGGATCTTCTAACCCGAAAGGTAAGTGCCTATGCACTTACTTAGTATTGATGATAAATGGTGAATTTTGTGAATTATGTGATAAGTGATTGTGTACATACTTGTGATATGATAAATTGTGAATGATTTAGTATGTACAATGAATGAATGTAGTTATAGTGTTAAGCTATAATGGAAATGGATCATGTGTTGATCATAAATGAAACGGGGATAAATGAGTTTTATGCAAGGTTGTATGTATAATGTGTAAAGTTGCATAATTTGCTATGTGGTATGAATGAGCATGAAATGGTATGCATAATTGAAGGAATGTAGTTATAGTATTTATACTATAATGGATATGTTGATATGGAGTTATGGTCTATGAACCATAATGGATAGAATGGATATGGAGTTATGGTCTATGAACCATAATGGATAGAATGAATATGGAGTTATGGTCTAAGTACCATAATGGATAGATTAGTTATGGAGTTATGATCTCGTATCCTTGGGATATGAAGTTATGGCCTACGTGCCATAATGGAAATGGAAAAGGAAAAGTGATAAAGAAATGATGAAAGTAACTTGTAGGTGATATACAAGTGTAAGAAATCCTTAATTGACCATATGGGTGTTAACGGGTCAAATGGGTGAAAAGTGTGAAAACAAGTTGTAAATACTTGTTGGTTATGTTTATCTCATTACTAATGGTGATATGTTTATATGGTTGTAGGAAAGGCTCCGAAGTAGTCCAAGTCAAGTCCAAGGCGTGAAGGGTTCTCGTATGCATTTTGGTATTTTGGGGATTTTGGGGAAAACCCTCGTAGATGGATGTAAATTTGATACACAATTGATGTTTTAGTGTATTTTCTTATTGTTGATGTGTTTTTGGTCAAAAATCTAAGTGTTGGTAAAGTTTTGTTGTTAAGCAAAATGAAAAATGGCTAAGTATGGAACTGCAGAAAAAGCTGGAAACTTTCTGTGAAAACAGGTCCCTAGCGGGGCGCGAGGGAGGTGGACCATTTACCTCGCGGGTCGCGAGAGATAAAAAAAAAAAAAAAAAAAAAATTCTGGGATTTAGACTTCCGCGCGTTAAAGTTTTGTTTTTAAAAGTGGTATGTTTCAACTTGGTATCAGAGCAATGGTTTGAGGGATTTGGTGTGGTGGCACCAAACTCAAACCGGATGCTCTTGATATGGGGAAAAATGATACGAGAATCCACGAAGGACTTGACTAAGACTCGGAGCTTGCGGAAATGAAAGGTTAGTAATGATTTGATAAAATGATAATTTATATATATGGTGTATGTATATATGTATGATGAATGTTGTTAAGGTGTTATGTGTGCCGAAACTTGTTTTGTGACTTGTTATATGGAGATGGTAATTACAATTGGGCATGGCGTACTATTAAACATGTCTGGCCAATATGTTTAATAAGATGAAATGTGCAAGAGACTTTATGATAACCATATAACAATGAACATTTGCAAGGATTAGGTGAAGGTGGTTATATATGTATGTATGTATATAGGTAGGTATATATATACTTAATACATATAATAGTGAATGTGTAATGGATACCTAGGGTATTGAAAGTGAAAGGGTATTAAGGTGTTTGTGGTTCATTTTCTCAGTTTAGAGATGGCAGAAGATGCAAGTAATGAACCATTGGATCCAAGAATCCAAGATATGATAAAAGAGGAAGTGGCTAAGGCCTTCGAGCAAGCCACAACCTTGTTAATGGAAGAAATGAGAGGGGCTATCAAGCTTACCCTCGAAGACGTGTTAAAGGAGAAGGAAAGGGTGCCACAGGGTTGTACTCTAAAGGAGTTTATGGTAATTAAACCCAAGGAATATGACGGGCAAGTGGACCCGATTCTGAGCCACAGGTGGATTGTGGATATGGAGTCTAATTTTGAGACTACTAAATGTAAGCCCGAGGATAGGGTGATGTTCAGTGTGCCTTTGTTGATTGGGAGGGCAAAGGAGTGGTTGTTGAATCTCCGCAAGGAGAGGGGTGTTTTGGGCGTGACCTCCATGTCTTGGGAGGAGTTTAAGGCGGCTTTTCTAAAGTATCATTGCCCGCAAGCCGCGGTTGATAGAATGACTGAGGAGTTTCTCCTCATGAGGCAAAAGAATGAGTCAATAGATGAGTTGGCTGGAGCTTTCTTTGATCGCGCCAAGTTCTGTCCGGACGTGGTGTCGACCGAGAAGGCGAAGATTGACAGATTTTATGCTATGTTGACTGTGGAATTCAGAGATAGCATATCTCCATCTTCTTTCAACACGCTTGTGGATTTGATAAACAGGTGTCGGGAAAGGGAAGTGGAGTTGAAGAGGCAAGAAGCTAGAGGAGAGAAGAGGAAAAGGGAAATTGTAGAACAAGTGGTGAGCAAGATAAAGGGCGGGAGCCCTAGTAAGAAGCCTTTTACCAAGTTCTCTTCTCGAGGATGCAAAGTTTGTGGGAAGGAGCACTATGGGGATTGTAAGAAGGGAACGTCGAATTGTTACAAGTGTGGGAAGCCGGGGCATATGGCAAATCAGTGTCCAAGCCAGATTCGTATATGCTATAATTGTTACAAGCCAGGACACCTTAGGGCGGATTGCCCGGATTTGAAGCAAGGTGGAAGCGAGAGAAAAGTTGAGATACCCAGGCCTAAGGGTAGAGCTTTCCACATATCTGCGGAGGAAGCAAAGAACAACTCGGAGGTGGTGACAGGTACATTCAAGATTAACTCTTTACCTGCACTAGTTCTTTTTGACTCAGGGGCTAGTCGTTCGTTTGTGTCTTTGAAATTTGTTAAGCATTCTTCTTTTATAAGTAGCAAGTTAGATGAACCCTTAGAAATTGAGGCGGCAAATGATAAGAGCTTCCTAGTGTTTGATGTTTATAGGAATTGCAAATTAAAGGCGGGGGGTTAAACGTTCCATATCGATTTAATTCCTATGACTATGGGGGAATTTGATGTGATAGTGGGGATGGATTGGTTAGCAAGGAACAAAGCGAATATTCTATGTGGGCCTAAAGCGATACGACTCGATTCCCCATCGGGTGAGTCCATTTACATAGAAGGTGAGAAGAAAGGTAATGTAAGAATGTGTTCTTATGTAAAGGCAACCAAGTTCATGGCGCGTGGGTGCAAGGCATTCATGGCTTGTGTTGCGGTTGTGAATTGGAAAGTAAAGGACATTCACGATGTTCCGGTTGTGAATCAGTTTGAAGATGTGTTTCCTGATGAGTTACCGGGGGTTCCTCCGGAGAGGGAAGTAGAGTTCGGAATTGAGTTGATACCGGGTGCTAAGCCGGTAGCTAAAGCGCCATATAGATTGGCACCGCCAGAAATGAAAGAGTTGAT
Organism: Smallanthus sonchifolius; assembly: GCA_023525975.1. Classification (NCBI taxonomy): domain Eukaryota; kingdom Viridiplantae; phylum Streptophyta; class Magnoliopsida; order Asterales; family Asteraceae; genus Smallanthus; species Smallanthus sonchifolius. The sequence goes on along the minus strand of CM042028.1, from coordinate 10,254,395 downwards.
GGAGCAATTACAAGAGTTACTCGACAAAGGTTTCATACGCCCAAGCGTCTCGCCTTGGGGTGCGCCCGTTCTCTTCGTTAAAAAGAAGGACGGAAGCATGAGGATGTGTATGGATTATCGGGAATTAAATAAGTTGACAGTGAAGAATAGGTACCCATTGCCTAGGATTGATGATCTTTTCGACCAATTGCAAGGGGCGTCGTGGTTTTCAAAGATTGATTTGAAATCCGGGTATCATCAGTTGAAAGTGAAGGAAGAGGATGTTCATAAGACAGCTTTTCGCACTCGTTACGGTCACTATGAGTTTACGGTTATGCCTTTCGGTTTGACCAACGCACCTGCAGTTTTCATGGATCTCATGAACCGGGTGTGTAGACCGTTCCTTGATCGTTCGGTCATTGTGTTTATTGACGATCTTCTCATCTATTCAAGGAGCGAGGGTGATCACGCTTGTCATTTGCGTGAGATTCTTGAAGTCTTGCAAAAGGAGAAGCTTTATGCTAAATTCTCCAAGTGCGCATTTTGGTTGCGCGAGATCCAATTCTTGGGTCATGTGATTAATGAAAGGGGAATTACCGTTGACCCATCCAAGATTATAGCTGTTAAAGAATGGTCATCACCGAAGACGCCTTCGGAGATTAGAAGTTTCTTGGGGTTAGCGGGTTATTATCGGAGGTTCATCGAAAACTTCTCTCGGATTGCTTTGCCGATGACGAAGTTGACTCGTAAGGAGACAAAGTTTGTTTGGAGTCCCGAGCAAGAATCTGCCTTTCAACTCTTGAAAGAAAAGTTGACCGAGGCGCCTGTTTTATCCTTGCCGGACGGGACCGAGGATTTTGTTGTTTATTCGGATGCCTCGCATTCGGGGTTGGGGTGTGTTTTGATGCAAAGGGGGAAGGTGATTGCCTATGCATCTAGGCAATTAAAGACTCACGAGGTGAATTAACCAACCCATGATTTAGAGCTTGCAGCTGTGGTTTTCGCGCTCAAAATTTGGAGGCATTATTTGTATGGTGCTAAGTGTACGATCTACACGGATCACAAAAGTCTTAAATATTTCTTTGACCAAAAGGACCTCAATATGAGGCAAAGACGGTGGCTTGAATTGGTTAAGGATTATGATTGTGAGATACTTTATCATCCGGGTAAAGCGAATGTTGTGGCGGATGCGCTTAGTAGAAAATCAAGTCATTCACCTATCAAGGTGAAGTCATTTAAGATGACAATTTCATCATCTCTTATTGATGAAATCCGGGAGGCTCAAGTGTTAGCACTTGGTGGTGACTTAAAGAAAGAGCGGATGGTTGCTTATGTTGATAAGCTTGGTGAAAATAGCATGGGCTTGAAGACATGCTTTGATAAGATTTGGATTCCTAGGTTGTCAAGTGTTTTGACAACTATTTTGGATGAGGCGCATAAATCCAAATATTCTATCCATCCGGGTGCCACAAAGATGTTTTATGATTTGAGGTGTCATTTTTGGTGGCCGGGTATGAGGCGTGATGTTGTTAAGTATGTTGAGAGGTGTCTCACGTGCTTAAGATTAAAAGCGGAGCACCAAAAGCCGTATGGAAAGCTTCAACCGCTTGAAATACCGCTTTGGAAATGGGAAAATATAACCATGGATTTGATCACTAAACTACCAAAGACTCGAAAGGGTTATGATGCGATATGGGTAGTAGTGGATCGGTTGTCAAAGAGTGCACATTTCCTTCCTATAAAGGAAACGTATTCTTCGGATAGGATGGCGGAAATGTATGTGAAGGAAATTGTGTCACGTCATGGTGTGCCGGTGTCGATTATATCGGATCGTGATACGAGATTTACTTCTCGTTTTTGGAAGAAATTCCATGAGGATATGGGGACTAGATTGAATCTTAGCACCGCTTATCATCCACAAACGGATGGTCAAAGCGAGCGAACGATTCAAACGCTCGAGGATATGTTGCGAGCGTGTGCCTTGGATTTTGGAGGTAGTTGGGACGACCATTTACCGTTGGCGGAATTCTCTTACAACAATAGTTACCATTCTAGTATTGGTATGCCGCCTTTTGAGGCATTGTATGGGAGAAAGTGTCGAACACCCGTGTGTTGGGGTGAGATTGGTCAACGGGAGCTTGGTAGTGTCGAAGTGGTCAAGGAAACTAATGATAGTATTGACCAAATTAGAGCACGCTTGAAGGCGGATCAAGATCGCCAAAAGTCTTATGCGGATAATAGGAAGCGGGCGATTGAGTTTCAAGTGGGGGACTTTGTGCTTTTGAAAGTCTCTCATTGGAAAGGGGTGATACGGTTTAGGAAACGGGGGAAGTTAAGTCCTCGTTTCATCGGGCCGTTTAAGGTGATAGCAAAGGTGGGTACGGTAGCTTATCGATTGGAGTTACCGGAGGGACTAAGTAGACTTCATAACACGTTCCATGTGTCTCATTTGCGGAAGTGTTTGGCGGATGAATCTACTTTTGTCCCTTTGGACGATATCGAATTGGATGAAAAGTTGAATTATGTTGAAGAACCGGTGGAAATCTTGGATAGAAAAGTGAAGCGTTTGCGCAATAAAGAGATTAGCCAAGTTTTGGTGAGGTGGAAACATAGAAAGGGAGCGGAAATGACTTGGGAAACCGAGGAAGAAATGCTCAAATATTATCCGAACCTTTTTATGTGAAGTCGGGTTTCGGGGACGAAACCCAAATAAGGGGAGGAGATTTGTAACGAACCAAAATTCGGGTCTCGTTATAAATAAATAAATATTTCTAATTAATATTATGGTGAAAATAATATTTTAGAAATAAGTTGAAACAAGTGGGTTTCAAGTTTGTAATGGGGTTATGTTAGTTTTGACTAACTTTAGAATGAAATGGGTGAAATGGAAAGTTGAAGGACTAAAGTTGTAATATGGCAAAATCTGCCATTTGACTAGTTAAAGTCAAAATTAACCTCATTTGAGGTGTTGGTCGTTCAAGAGAAGAGGAGAAGAAGAGAATTCGGTTTTGAGCTCAAATCGTGCAATTGAGGCTTGTTTTGTGAAGGTTTTGGCTCACACAACACCTTCATAACATCAAGTAAGTGATTCTCTTTCTCTTGATTTCACCATGAATGTGTTCTTGTTGGGTTTTGTTGAAAACCCGAAATTATGGTTGCATGTGGTAAAATGGTGTTAGATTATTGATAATCTAGCTAATCTAAAGGTGTAGGAAGGTGATAAACATCCTAGAACCCTTTGATTTTGATTATGAGAAGTTAGGGTTCATATGGTGAAAATTTGGGGGTGTTTGGATCATGATGCTAAATGGTGAATTAATGAAGATTAAGTGTTTTTAAGATGTTAGACACTTGAACAAACACCAAATTAACTTAATAATAATTTTGAAAGAAGAATTAGTGTTAAGATTAAGTTAATGAAACTCAAGTAAGTGAGTTTGTGGTGAAAGAGGGTGTTTGGTTATGAGGATAACCCAAACGGGTCAATTTGGGTTGGAATTGGGAAATTGAGTTGTGAACTCAATTGTAATGAAATTTTGGTATATGTTAGATTACTAAACTAGGCGAATGTGTTTAGGTAATCAAATTGCAAAGCTTGAAAGCGGTGCGGGATCTTCTAACCCGAAAGGTAAGTGCCTATGCACTTACTTAGTATTGATGATAAATGGTGAATTTTGTGAATTATGTGATAAGTGATTGTGTACATACTTGTGATATGATAAATTGTGAATGATTTAGTATGTACAATGAATGAATGTAGTTATAGTGTTAAGCTATAATGGAAATGGATCATGTGTTGATCATAAATGAAACGGGGATAAATGAGTTTTATGCAAGGTTGTATGTATAATGTGTAAAGTTGCATAATTTGCTATGTGGTATGAATGAACATGAAATGGTATGCATAATTGAAGGAATGTAGTTATAGTATTTATACTATAATGGATATGTTGATATGGAGTTATGGTCTATGAACCATAATGGATAGAATGGATATGGAGTTATGGTCTATGAACCATAATGGATAAAATGGATATGGAGTTATGGTCTAAGTACCATAATGGATAGATTAGTTATGGAGTTATGATCTCGTATCCTTGGGATATGAAGTTATGGCCTACGTGCCATAATGGAAATGGAAAAGTGATAAAGAAATGATGAAAGTAACTTGTAGGTGATATACAAGTGTAAGAAATCCTTAATTGACCATATGGGTGTTAACGGGTCAAATGGGTAAAAAGTGTGAAAACAAGTTGTAAATACTTGTTGGTTATGTTTATCTCATTACTAATGGTGATATGTTTATATGGTTGTAGGAAAGGCTCCGAAGTAGTCCAAGTCAAGTCCAAGGCGTGAAGGGTTCTCGTATGCATTTTGGTATTTTGGGGATTTTGGGGAAAACCCTCGTAGATGGATGTAAATTTGATACACAATTGATGTTTTAGTGTATTTTCTTATTGTTGATGTGTTTTTGGTCAAAAATCTAAGTGTTGGTAAAGTTTTGTTGTTAAGCAAAATGAAAAATGGCTAAGTATGGAACTGCAGAAAAAGCTGGAAACTTTCTGTGAAAACAGGTCCCTAGCGGGGCGCGAGGGAGGTGGACCATTTACCTCGCGGGTCGCGAGAGATAAAAAAATTAAAAAAAAAAAAAAAATTCTGGGATTTAGACTTCCGCGCGTTAAAGTTTTGTTTTTAAAAGTGGTATGTTTCAGTCGGGAGGGTCGAAAAGGCTGAAATTTTGTAAAACAATTTGGCTGATTTTGGACCGGAGTAATTTACGGCGGGCCGAAGTAATTTACGCCGCCCCGGAGTATTTTACGCCCAAAGTGGCCTGTTTACGGTCCTATTTACGCCCAAAATGCCAAAATGTCGTTTTTGGTCGATTATTGTCGTAAGGGCCTGATGGGCTCATAAGGGGGTTGTATATCATTACTAATGGTTGTTTTATGGTGTTTTCTTGTAGATAAAGCTCCGATCGAAGTCTCGGGTCACGCATCGTGCCGGTTTGGATTCTCATTCATTTTCGTGGATGTTGGCGGTTGGAGTTGGAACCCTTTGTTGGGATTCATTAAATTTTTTTGAGCCATCTCTTAGACATTGAAACGTGTTGTTGTTTTAAGATGTCGGTCGAATGTTTTAAAACAAGTTATGTTGACATTTTGTTGTAATTTAACATGTGTTGTTTTGTCAAGATTGTTAACTGTGATCTATTTTCCGCGTGTGTTGAAAGTTAAAATTAGTTGAAAATTTTGGGTGTTACAACTTGGTATCAGAGCAATGGTTTGAGGGATTTGGGTATGCAAGACACTGAACTCAAACTTATTTGCTCTTGATAAGATGGGTGTAATGAGAATCCAACGAAGGCATGACCGAGACACGGAGCTTAAAGGCGAAAGGTTAGTAATGATAAATGTCGTTGGTCGATATATGTGATGTCCAAGGTGAATTATGTGTGCTGAAACTTGTCTTGTGAGTTATCACATGGGGACAATGAATATAATTAGGCATAGTATATTACTAATCATGTCTGGCCAGGATAATTAGTAATGTAACATGTCTACGTGTCTTCATGGTGGCCATGTAATAATAACCATCACCAAGGAGTAAGTGAAGGTGATTATATATGTATTTATATGTATATAGATGTAGACATACTTATATACATATAGGAGTATAACTTAAGATAGATGCCTATAGTTATGCTTATACACGTATGACGAGTCGATCGTATTAACACAGTTGGGGAATGACTGACGGAGACAGATGTTAGTAGGTGGAATTATAGACGTGAGTTGTCTTAAAGACTCATGTACAAAAGCGTCTACGCGTGTATTCACTTCGGGGATGGTGAGGATCTCGAAGTTAGTTGGGAGAGTTAGAGAGCATCATTTTAGTGGAGTACGGCTAGAGCTTTCTATCTTGTCATGTGAAACTTCCTTCAAGGAAGATAGGGCTCTTCGAGGCGAACCTTTGGAAGAAACGTATGAAGCCTAAGGAGCGGGAGGAATAACTTTGGCGAATTAAGGAGGAAGACAACCTTGTTTCCACAAGGTGTTCGTGGCGTGCGAACCAAAGGAGTTAATTGGTGGTAGTTTATTCGTTGGTTAGTCAACAATGCATCACTATAATGGTATTGGCTTCAGAAGCAATCCATTGTGATTGGTCGAATAGAGCACGATTCGCGGTGAGTCGACTCTGGGACATGGTGGAGAATTGGTTGGGATTTCTCCATAAGGAGAAAAGCTTAAGGGCATGAAGGCAATGCGTCGGGGTGAATCCAAGAGGCGTTCTTGAAATGTTTCTATCCACAAGCTGTAGTGGATCGTACTTTTGGAGAATTCCTTCACGTGTGGTAGACCGGTGGATTGATTAAGATTAAGGGCATGTTGTATGACTAAGCGTAGTCTTGCCTAAATCTTGTAGTGTCGGAAGAATGAAGATAGATCAGCTTCTTGATAATACCGGTTGATGATTTAGAGTGGACTCTCTTGCATTATGTACAACTCTGGTGGAGTTTATTATTATATGTTGTAGGGAGATCGAACTCGGGAGACAGTGGATCGTTAAGAGGATTTAGAGGTGGCTTCAAGAAAGCCAAATATTCTAGCCGAGCTAGAAACCTTTTGGGGAGGCAATACTTGTTATTATCGTATGTATGGAAAGTAACTCGATTGGAGAATGATGGGACACACTATGCCATAGTGTTATAGTCCTAATAAGGTGTGCTACAGTTGTTATAATTCGGGACACATTTGAAGAGAATGTCTCGAGCTAAAGCACAAGGGTGATAAATGGGAGAAAATAGAAATTTCAAGACCTTCGAGTCGGACATTTCTAACTACCAAGGACGAGACTGAAGTCCTTTGGTTTTATTTGTCGGGTTACGGGTGAAACAATCACATGGAATGGAGTCCTACGATTGTAGTGGAACTTGTGTGGTTACTTAGTGACCATATCATTGTCGTGTGTGGCCAAGAGGTGACGTGTCGATCTGTTCTTATACAGAGACGGTGAAACACATGGCGCATGAATTGGTGTGTGCATGGCTTATGCCATTTACATCAACCAGTGCAATGGAATACTTGATGTTCCAGTCGTGAAGAAGTTTGTTAGGGTTTTATACCCGAGTGTCTTTTTGGGGTGTAACCATTCTTTGTAGAGTTGAAGAATGAAAGAATGCGTTATGCATCAATTGTCAGGGTTGAACAAGTGACTTAAGTCCTAGATTCAACCAATGATTGTAGAAGAGGGTGATATCCCATAAATGGTTATGAAATCCATTGCGGATACTTTGAGATTGCGGTGTGCCATTTTTGGCTTTGGTGGAAATCCATTTTTGGATGAGGTGATGAATTATGAAGGCATGTCTGTAGACCCATCAAAGATAGAGATAAACGAGAAAAAGTGGTATTTGAAGTCTTAGAACTTCACAAGTGGTGTTTGAAGTCTTAGAACTTCACAAGTGGTGTTTGAAGTCCTAGAACTTCACCAACGTTATTTGAGAATGAATTCTTCAAACTTCAAGAGAGATTGTGATTGAGATCTTTGAATCTAAAAGGATGACTTATGATTAAGTCGTTGGAGATAAACTGAGTGTTTGGGTCACGGATAAGGAGCTGCCTTTCAGAGTTGTGAAAGAGGATTTGGGTATGGCATTTGTCGTGTCCTTACTTGGAGAAACCGTGTGCTTGTCGGTTATTTTGGTGCCTCTCGCATTAGACACGGTTATGTTGTTATGCTATGAGGCGGGTTTATCGCGTATTCTCTTTGGCAGTTGTAAACTTGATTGTAGCAACTAAAGGAGATAAGTCGAGGAGGGAACCGGTGACTGTTTTTGGGTGGTTGAATTGAAGTCTCGAGCTTCAAAGGAGTGTTGTATGTATGTGATGGGATCCTTGAATCCCAAAAGTATGAAACACTTGAGACCTTAATATCAATGGATGGGTTGGTGTGGAGGTTATGAAACTTTCAATTATGAGGTGGGAGAAACTTGTAGTGGAGTTGACTACGAAGTTATATGAAAATGGTGGGAGCTTGTTATGATTTTGGTAATGGCGGGTCGTATGGACGAGAATGCATATTTCCTGTTCATAAAGGAAATTTACTCTTCTGAGTAGTTGCAGAATGCCGATTTTAAGGAAATGTGTGACAGGGCGTGGTGTGACCCTACCTTTTTCTAGTCGGGTTGAAATTTTGGTTTAACTTATCGATTGGAGGAAATCGAGTGAGTAATTATCGTTGGTTAGAAGATGATGTCATCTTAATTACCGTTGAGTATTCATATGCCGATAATTGAATTACTAAATGGTGAACGGTGTCGAATACCGTTTGGTTGGGGTGGTGTTTCTGGTTCGAAAACGTGGGAGGCTAAGTCCCTGTTTTGTTGGGTCGTCCAACTTATGGACTATAATGGTGTGGATTTCCAATTGGAGTTACTAGAGGAGTCGAGTATATTCCATGATACATTTCACGTGGTCCATTCACGGAAACGTTTGGCGGAAGAAGCTGTCATTGCTTCTTATAGTGGTATTAAGGTAGATGATGAATGTTTCATCTAGAAGAACCTGTGGCTAACTTAGATAATGGGGCGAATTAATAGTGCAATAAAGAAATAAATCATGGGATTTTTGCTGAAAGCACTAAGGAAGGTGGATATTGACCTTGGGAAGTAAAGAATGAATGTCGAATTACTACCCTAAGTTGATTATGTTGTGGCGGGTTTCGGGGACGAAACCCAAAGTTAGGGGGGGTGATTTGTAACGAACCAAAATCCAAAATAATGTTGTTTGCCTAAAATAATATTATATAGGTGAAGGAGGAATAAAATAAGAGTGGAAGGTTTTAGATGTAAAGGAGCATTCTTGACTTTTTGGTAAAAATGGTCAATAATGGAAGTTAAGGGGCTGTTTTGTAACTTTCATAAATCAGATTTGTTAATAGGGGAGGGGTCACACACACACAAATTTGTGTGTGTGTGTGTGTATCAATTTTTACAGGGAGAAGAGGTCTTGCTCAAGAAACGAAAATCTGGAGGTTTGTATGCGAGATTAGAAGGATTTGGTGGACTCATCTTCCTCTAATTATCAGGTAAGCACCTCCTACACCTCTTGATTCTCCATTTATGGATGTCTTGGTGGTTTTTTTGGGTGAAAACGAATTTGGGGCTGAACTGGGTGGTCTAGATGGTTAACAACTTGTTAAAAGTTATAACCTAGCTTGATTGAAGGTAATGGGAGATAGATAACAACATCTAAACATCTAATTTAATGATTCAAGAATTAGGGTTCTTGAGGGTGAATTGGAGGTTTTCATCCTAGTGATGTTTAAATGGTAAATTGATGTTGGATAAGTGTCTATGGTGTTGATAGACACATTTTTATGTATGAAACCTCATCTAATTTCATGATTGGAAAGTTAGGGTTCTTGAGGATCAAAATTGGGGGTTTTTGATTTGGGGATGTTTGAATGTTGAATTGAAGTTAGATAAGTGTCTAGGGAGTTAAAAGACACATAATTAACCATAAAGCCCTAATTTTTATGGTGATTTGTAAAATGGAGTTTTGGTGTAACTTGGGTGAAAACCCAAATGGGTCATAATGGGTGAATGTTGTTTAGGGAGGTTTGACACTTGATTAAGGTATGATTAATCAAGTTTAGAATGGGAGAAATCCATAAGGTCTAGGGTGGGTGTTAGACCTCTATTGGTAAATGATGAATTGGTGGATTGGGAGTTTGACTTTAATGGGTCAATATTGGTTGAAAGGTTGAATGGGATGTTGGAGGTTTGGTTACAGTTGTATTAACCAAATTAAGTTGGGGTGTTGATCTTTAGATCATAGGTGTCTCTTGAATCTCAATTTGGTGTGTGGGTTGAGATCATAAGATTTCTAAATGCAAGTTGATTGCTAGGTGATCAAGGCGTTAAAGGAGCTAGCTTGGAAGACCAAGTGGAATCGTCTCTAGCTAAAGGTAAGTGCTTTGCACTTACTTAGTAATGATAGGTGGTGGTAATTACACATATTTGATTTACATGTTGGTTGTTCAAATATCTTATATGTGTCTAATTGTATGTTGAAAAATAAGAAAATTGCATATGGTGAAAATATGCAAGGGTAGGTGCGTGGTGTTTGAGGTCTAAGAACCTCGCCTTATTGTTTGATGAATTAAGTTAATAAACTTATATGATGAATTGGTGTAAAATTGACTTGGGTGGTAAAAGTCAAACTTGTATGCATAATGTAATTGAAATTGGAGTAGTTGACTATGTGGTGTATAGTCAAACTAGATGTGATATATTGGTGTAATTGACTTATGTGGTGTATAGTCAAACTAGATGTGATATATTGGTGTAATTGACTTATGTGGTGTATAGTCAAACTAGATGTGATACATTGGTGTAATTGACTTATGTGGTGTATAGTCAAACTAGATGTGATATATTAGTGCAATTGACTTATGTGGTGTATAGTCAAACTAGATGTGATATATTGGTGTAATTGACTTATGTGGTGTATAGTTAAACTAGATGTGATATATTGGTGTAATTGACTTATGTGGTGTATAGTCAAACTAGATGTGATACATTGGTGTAATTGACTTATATGGTGTATAGCCAAACAAGAGGTGATATATTGGTGTAATTGACTTATATGATGTATAGTCAAGCTTGAGGTGAAATATTGGTGTAGTTTGACTTAGTGTGATATGAGTCAAACTAATATGTAATATGTGGCGATTTGGTGTAATTTGACTAATATGTGGTAAGAGTCAAAGTAAAATGAACTTGGTGGAATTGAGGTCATGAACCTCACATATGTCAATGTAGCTTGAAGTCTTTGAACTTCACAAATGTCGTTGTTGCTTGAAGTCTAAGAACCTCACACGAAAGTAATTTGAGGTCATGAACTTCACAAGTTTGTGTTGTGGCGTTTGAGGTCTTTAGAACCTCATATAGAGGAGTTTGAAGTCTAAGAACCTCACATTGTAGTTATTTGAGGTCATGAACTTCACAAGTCATTTTGTAGTATTTGAAGTCTAAGAACCTCACACGAAAGTAATTTGAGGTCATGAACTTCACAAGGTTGTGTTGTGGCGTTTGAGGTCTTTAGAACCTCATATAGAGGAGTTTGAAGTCTAAGAACCTCACATTGTAGTTATTTGAGGTCATGAACTTCACAAGTCGTTTTGTAGTATTTGAAGTCTAAGAACCTCCCACGGAAGTTAATTAAGGTCGTGAACTTCACATAGTTGTTTGTGGCGGTTTGAGGTCTTTGGAAACTCACAAGGAAGTATGGTAGGGTTGTTAGGTGTTTACAACATTCATGAAATGTTGTTGGTTGCTTAAAACGACTGGGGGTCGAGTCGGGAGGGTCGAAAAGGCTGAAATTTTGTAAAACAATTTGGGTGATTTTGGACCAGAGTAATTTACAGCAAGCCGGAGTAATTTACGCCGCCCCGGAGTATTTTACGCCCAAAGTGGCCTGTTTACGGTCCTATTTACGCCCAAAATGCCAAAATGTCATTTTGGTCAATTATTGTCGTAAGGGCCTGGGGGGATTATAAGGGGGTTGTATATCATTACTAATGGTTGTTTTATAGTGTTTTCTTGTAGATAAAGCTCCGGTCGAAGTCTCGGGTCACGCTTCGTGTCAGTTTGGATTCTCATTCATTTTCGTGGATGTTGGCGGTTGGAGTTGGAACCCTTTGTTGGGATTCATTAAACTTTTTTTGAGCCATCTCTTAGATATTGAAACGTGTTGTTGTTTTAAGATGTCGGTCGAATGTTTTAAAACAAGTTATGTTGTAATTTAACATGTGTTGTTTTGTCAAGAGTGTTAACTGGGACCTATTTTCCGCGTGTGTTGAAAGTTAAAATTAGTTGAAAATTTTGGGTGTTACAACTAAATAAATATAGATATATATACTAAGTTGTTTCTAAACCTATATATATATATATATATATATATATATATCAATATACACATATACTTAAAAATAAACAACTTACAAAAAGTTAAATAATAAATTCTATAAAAATTAGGGTTTATATGTTTTAATCAAAATAAGAATTTATTCTATTTAATAAATTACATTTTTTTTATTTATAACATTTAATCATAACAAAATGATTCATTAGATTTTATAAAAAAAAATTATAAGATTTAATAAGTTAATGTTTTAAAAAGTCCACGGTGCAAATTGTAATTCCTGAAAACCTTAGTTTCAATTAAAGCTAAGTTTTCACATAAAATGATAGAACTCTGAAACCTTAGGGACCTGTTTTGCCAAACCATGAAACTTCAGGGGTCTGATTGCAAAACCCGGATGAAACCCCCTATTTCCCCTGATCGCGAGTTCGAGTCCCCCGGTGACCGGTTTTGGGGCCATTTCACACGAACTCAACATCTGCATATTTTCGTGCAAAACCGTTCACGGCAAAACGCTCAAGACATCTAATCTATCCATTCTCTACGCGTAATTGGATTTTTATAAACTAATCATGACTTGACTCGTAACCGATTGTGACTTGAATACCTATTAAGCGATCGATCCATTTCCACCCAAATTGGGTATAAATAGGCACTCACCCTCATGGACGACATCCATTGCAAACTCATTACACCTCTAATTACGTCTGATTCCATCCCTGTACCACCCAATTAGGCCGACGAACTCGACTTGTTTCGCGAAAGCCGTTCTCCTTCTCTACTTATCCATTCCAGGTAATTTTGGTGTCCCTAGGCTCGTCTTGTTACAGGGATCAAAAACCCTATGGTTTTGGGTTCGAACCATTGACCGATTGAGGGTGTTGAGGGGCTAGGGTTACAGGTATCCATTGGGAAAGAAGATAGCTTGGGCATGTGTGCTTTTAAATTAAGCGTGTCGTGTTAAACCAAGGCAACAGCCCTGGTCTAATGGTTAAACATGCGTGTGTCTAAGCGAACCGGGCTCGAAGCGGGTTCGAGTCTCAGCAGCCCCTTTTTGATTTTTTATTTTCCCTTTTAATTATTTTATCACATAATTTAAATATTTTAAATTCTGATTAAAGTTTTATAAATCAAATAAATAAATTTTGCACTCTTTACAAAAGCAGGAAAATTAAAAAAATATATTTTACCCATCTTATTTATTGTAAATTCTAAATAGCTAACATAAAAGGGTTTATTTAAACCTAAATGTAACGTTTATTTACTTTAATTCATTTTTGAATAAATAAGGTGAGTGAGATGTTTAAACAAATCATTTATATTATTTATAAATATTTATTACACAAGTTATAATTTAAATAACATTACTAAATCCTCTCCAAATACATATATAATTATTATGACAAGGATAATTATTTAAAACTTTTAAATTTATAAAAATACTTATTCTAAATATTTGATACAAATTTAATTAAATTCATTTAAAGCCTAGTTATTTATTAATCTTTTCCATTCAAAGGAGATTGTTAAATAGCCTATTTAATCATTTTAATTTACATAAAATGAGTTAATTAAACCTTTTTTCATTTTATAATTTATTATTTTTGGAATGATTAGTTAAATGAATTCAATTGTATTATTTAACTTATTATATTCCATAAATTTATTTATTAGTTATCTTCGAAATAATTATATAAGTTAATTAATAAATAATTAGTTAAAAATCTTAATTTATCCTAATTACTTTTATAAATTACTTTATTACTATTATTCATGAACTTATACTCTTTTACAAAATACATATACAAGCCCATCTTCAATCCAAACCCTGTCAAACCTTAAAACCTTAGGATTTCATTATCTTATTCAACTTGCTTTAAACTTAGAATACAAATTATCTATGTAGGTTTGTTGTGAGAAATACTCACAACACTTATTCATCTCACCAAATCCTATCACTGCCAGCTTCAGCTCATGTGAGTTTACATAGCCCTTTTTTCCTTTTTATACTTTTGGGGTAAAACATGTTTACAAATGCATTACTTACACAATTCAGTACCTTTGTTCTTATGATAGTCTTCGTGCTTTATGTCTTAAACTGCTTGGTGACCATTACATGTATTCATGTCAGTACAGTCATTAACTTGTGTGGCAAGCCTAAGGTAGTACCTAACATGATCATTTATATGAGAATCCGATTCATTACTTAACACGAACCTTGGCGGGTTAGTGTATACATCTTACTACTTTTTCAAAAAGGCAATCATTTGGATTGCGTAACTATTTTCCTATGACATGGCTTGATTGTACGCTTGGAACCTTGTGTGTTTTCACATATATGCTTTAGACATGATTTGAACATATTGAATTGTAATCTATACTTAACTTTGTTTGGTGTCAAAACCTATGTCTCTCACCAACTACTTGTAGTTGACATTTACTCGCATGTTTCAGGTGCACCTGTTTGCGGACTACTTGATCACATAGGACATGCCTAGTTTCCATTAAATCTTATTATGATATGTTTGAACACTTGTTTTTTTATTTCCAATTGTAATGAATGCTTTTAATTCGATTAATAAATATTATCGTGTTTAATAGATGATCATGTGCTTATGAACAACCGCGTCAGCCCCGACGTATAATCTGTCGTCGGCCGGGGTGTGACAGATTGGTATCAGAGCCATGGTTATAGAGAATTAGGTTATTAGACACACACGACCTAGACTATAACCTAGGAGTCCTAAACATGAGTTTAACTCGTGTCTATTATTAGGAACTCCACTCTATACTATACTTGCCTACATCTATCTATTTCTGACTACCTGATACAACTACATGAACTACAACATTCAAGGGTCTACATGAAACTATTTGAAACTACTTGAACTACATGAAACCTACTCTTAGACTTAAGAGTCTAATCCAAATGAAACTCTCGTCAAAGGTATGAAAGTTCTAACTAATGAATAAGAACTTGTGCAATCCGGAAGGGTGGATGCCTGTATTTTGGGAGTTCTGTCTAGGAAAGCATATCGTATAAATCCAAATCAACTGATGAACCAGTTATGCTTTCCTGGGAATTATTGGGATGTGTGTCCACTTATAGGCTAAAGCATGACTTCTCAGACATTAGATGAACTTAAAATACTTTGATAAGTCAACGTGCCCATTAGGGTACCATCCATGTTTTATCTAATATCTCATGATTTATTTATAAACTCTTATGCATGATTCACATCTTACGAATTTCTATTCATCCCTTTTGTAGAATGCCTCCCCATCACGAGCGTAGGAACAACCTCACCGACAGGATCATCCAGCAAATGGCTACGATCCTGCCAACCATTGTTAACCAGCTGAACCAAAATGCTGCACCGAGGAACCCGTGTGCACATTCAAACACTTCAATTCCTTCAACCCCACCAAGTACTATGGGAACGAGGGAGCCACTGGACTTCTCCAATGGTTTGAAAGCATTGAGGGAACCTTCATCAATGCTGACTGTCCCGAGAACCTGAAGGTTCGTTATGCTACTAGTGTCTTCCAGAAGAGGGCACTCACCTGGTGGAACGGGGGAAAACGTAACCGTGGGATAGAAGTTGCTCTAGCTCTACCTTTGGCTGATGTCAAGACGCTCATGACCGATGAGTTTTGCCCCTGTAATGAGGTCAAAAAACTAGAAGTTGAGTTCTGGGATCTCAAAAAAGACAGTGGTGAAAGCCTTGCCTACACCACCCGTTTCCATGAGCTTAGCCTCTTGGTGCCTCATATGGTCACTCCTCTCTCCCGAGCTATTGAGAAATACATCAATGGTCTGCCCATGCAGATCCAGGACACTGTTTTGGGTAGTAATCCAGCCACACTTGAAAAAGCCATTCGTCTTGCTGCCACTCTATCAGATAACCATGTTAAGGTAGGGACTTTGTCCAAGAAGGGTGCTAAGAAAGCCATTGAGAAACCCACTGCTGAACCCACCAAGGAAACCAAGTCTGAGTCTTCCTTCAATAACAAGAAAAGGAAGGGCAAGAACTTTGCCATTATCACACCCGCTACTCCTCTAGCTCAAGTAGCCCCTACTGTCTTCAATCCCAATAAGAAGCCATATGTGGGAACCCTACCTTTGTGTAACACCTGAGGCTCCATCATACTGCTAACATGTCATGCCGTCTGTGCACTACTTGTGGACGTTATGGGCACTGGACTAACTCCTGTCGTATTCCACCAGTTAATCAAGTCTACCAACCTGTCGTTCCTGTTCCTGCTCCCGCTGCTATCGCCCACGGTCGTGCTTGTTACGAGTGTCACACCCCGTCCGGCGGCGGATTATACGCCGGGGCTGACGCGGTCGTTCATAAGCACATGATCATCTATTTAATGTGGTAGTATTTATTCATCCAATTTAAGAACATCCGTTACAAAAGAAAATAGAAAATGAAACGTTCAAGACATAATCATAAGTTGGATTTAAACTAGGTCCATGTCCTATGTGATCAAGTAGTGTCCTCAAACTGGTGCACCTGAAACATGTGAGTAAATGTCAACTACAAGTAGTTGGTGAGTAACATAGGTTTTGACACTAACAAAAGTTAAGTAAAAAGTATTTGTAATTCAATATTGTTCAAAGCATAACTATGGCATAAATGTGAAAACATACAGGGTTCCAAGCGTACAATTCAATCCGTAGTAAATGGAAAACTGGTAAGTACAATCCCACTGATTGTGTTTTGGAAAAATAGTAATATGGTCACACAAAACCCGCCAAGGTCTGTGTTAACTGGAATCGGATTCCCCTATAAATGATCATGTTAGGTACTACCTTAGGCCTGGGTAGCAGGTTAATGAATGTACTGACATGAACACATGTAATGGTCGCCAAGTAGTTTATGACATAAAGCACATAGTAATTAGCATGAGAACAAATGGTATTGAATTTGGTATGTATAGTATGTAAACATGTTCCACCCCGAGTATTTGTAAACAATAGTAAAGAGAAAGGGGGCTATGAACTCACCTTGCAATGAGTAGCTTGGATGTCACACAAGTATATTGTTTGTTGCACAAATGTTCTAGCTAACCACAAGGTTAACCTATGTTTGATGGAATATATGTATCAATGATTTGTACAACTGAAATAGGGAATCCTAATGTGCGAGGAGATTGATGTGGGTGTCCTCATTTTAATAGTAAAATAATTATTTGAGTTGCAAATAATATTTTATGTAAATCTTTGATAAATATTTGTATTGTAATAAGTGAAAGAATGAATGGAGATTTTGTTTGTTTGTAATAATTATATAAACGTATAAATAAATAACTATGTTTCTTTTGTTTGTAAATAAATACACAAATAAATAAATGAGTAGTTTTCTTTTATTTGTAATCGCATAAATTAATAGATGGATAAATGAATAAATAAATGAGTAATAATTAGTTGAGTAATTAAGTAATTTACTACATAAATAAATGAATAAAACTTTTCATTTGATTTATGAAAAAAAATAATTGTTAAAAATAATGATTTAATTAGTTGGTAATTAAACCAAAATTTAATGTATAATAATGTTCTTATTAATTAATAATTAAACCACAATTTAATTATTAATTAAAAGTATAGAATTTTGTTTTAAAAGTTCTAATATAATAAAAATAAATTATATAAAAGTTTGTATAAATATTTGTAAAGAAATGAGTTTATAATCATAATCAGTTAAAAGTGGTTGTTGTACACTAGAATGGTTATCATTCCAGAGTAGTACCTCCAACAGAAAAGTTCCCAGGAAAGAGTTGGTCGGATCAGAACCCCGTCTTTTCCTAGCCAGAACTTTAATGTTTGTCAGATAACTACATACTGGTTTGAAATTTACTCTATTTGCATACTTAACCAAGTTTAGTTTATGTTTGGAAAGTATATGGGCTAAAGTGAAAATATAAGTTTATGTAAAGATATAAATTGAATATTAAATACTTTAATTTGAAAATAAGGATTTTTAGTAAAAACATGATTTTTGAAATTGAAAGGAGTAAGAATGATCAAACCAAGCTTTTAAATAAAAGTTTGACACAATTTTAATTAAAATATGGCTTTTGATCTTGGATAGGTCTATGATTATAACATAAACATGTTAGGGATCATAGATCTAGCTAGTAATGAGAGATTTTTAAAGGAAAAATATGAACAAGCAAAAATATAAGAAGAACTTACTTATGAATATGGAAACGACTTTGAATCTTGAGAGATGGATTAGAACTTGATATGGTGTGAGAATGAGGGAAGAATGAGAGTCTATTTATAGGGTAGTATCATGGGCTTATTTATAAAATTTAATTTGTTATAGGGATTAAGATTACAAAATATGAAAAATAGTTTTTAATTTCATAACATATTTTAACTTAAGTGCTCATAAATTTTATGTTCATGACTTCATTTCATCATAATTCATATTTAATATGTTTATAAATATAATTATATATTTATTTATTTTATTTACCTTTAGTAATTTAAAAAATACTAACAATGTTAATTAACAATGTTATATTTTCATAATAAATTGTTTAAATGGTTTATTTATCATGTGTGTATATATATAGTCACATATATATTTATAAGTAAATACATAAAGGATATCAATTTATAATAAAAGCTTGTAAGCTTAGATTTTGTTATTATAACAAAGTGTATATATTTATTTCATAACAATTATGTAAGTATGTATGCATACTCATGAATTATAATGAATAAATAGGATACCTTCATAAATGTGAATAATAAAATAATGAAATTACAATTTTTGCCGGAATAGTTAAAATAAAGGTCGGAATTTCCTGGGGATTACAACGAGTGCGGTGACCCTAATCACTTTAGGAACTGTTGCCCTAGGTTAGTCATTGTGAACCAAGCAAATCTGAACCATGGCAACATGGTTCAGGGAAACATAAATGAGGGGAATATGAACCGAGGGAATGTGAATCAGGGGAATGCAAACCCCGTAGCTCGTGGACGTTCCTTCAACATCAATGCCAATGAGGCACAAGCCAACAACGATGTGGTGAACGGTACGTACCTAATCAACCAGCAATATGCTTCTATCCTGTTTGATACTGGTTCCGATAAAAGTTTTGTGTCCTTTGAATTTGAACCACAACTTGCTATGAGTCGAGCTAAGTTAGACAAACCCTTTGATATTTTAGTAGCGGGTGGTTATTCTGATTCATGTGACACCATTATTAGAGACTATACTTTAAACTTGAACGATCATGACTTCTCAATCAACCTTATTCCTATGGCTCTCGGAGGTTTCGACATCATAGTAGGCATGGATTGGCTGACCAAGCACCGTGCTGAAGTCGTCTGTTTTGACAAGTATATCCATATCCCCCTTGACTCGGGTGACATATTAAACGTCTATGGTGAGAAGCCGTCAAAGGGACTCAAGCTTATGTCTTGCACTACCGCACAGAAGTACATACGGAAGAAATGTGTGGCATTTTTAGCACATATTGTGGAGCGGAAAGGCAAAGACAAGAGTCTCCAAGATATTCTTGTGATCAAAGACTTCCCGGAAGTCTTTCCCGAAGATTTACCCGGTCTTCCTCCCACACGTCAAGTTGAATTCCGTATTGACCTAGTGTCAGGAGCAAATCCCATGGCCAAGTCACCTTATCGTCTTGCGCCATCAGAGATGCAAGAGCTTTCAAGCTACTTTTCGACAAAGGATTTATTCGTCCTAGTGTTTCTCCTTGGGGAGCACCTGTCTTATTTTTCAAGAAGAAGGATGGTTCTTTCCAGATGTGCATCGACTACCGGGAACTCAACAAGCATACTGTGAAGAACTGTTATCCACTTCCGAGGATTGATGATTTATTTGACCAGCTTCAAGGCTCGACTTACTTCTCTAAGATCGATCTTCGTTATGGTTACCATCAGTTACGAGTTCTTGAATCCGATATCCCCAAGACAGCCTATCGTACAAGATACGGTCATTATGAGTTCATGGTTATCCCTTTGGACTAACCAATGCACCCGCGGTGTTCATGGATCTTATGAACCGCGTGTGTAAACCGTAATTGGACAAGTTCGTGATCGCTTTCATTGACGATATTCTCATCTATTCAAAATCAAAAGCGGAGCACGAAGAACACTTGCGTTTGGTTTTCGGATCTCTTGAAAAAGGAGCAATTATACGCTAAGTTCTCCAAGTGTGAATTTTGGCTAAAGGAAGTCCAATTATTGGGACATATAGTCAACAAGAAGGGCATTCACGTGGATCCCGCTAAGATTGAAGGGGTGAAGAACTGGCAAGCTTCATAGACCCCTACTGAAGTTCGCTCGTTTCTTGGTTTGGCGGGCTATTGTCGTCGTTTCATATCAAACTTTTCAAAGATCATGGTGCCACTCACAGCCTTAACACATAAAGGCAAGCCCTATGAGTGGGGACCAAAGCAAGAAGAATCCTTTCAGACCCTAAAGCAGAAATTGTGTGAGGCTCCTATCCTAACTCTTCCCGATGGAACCGAGGACTTTGTCGTCTACTGTGACGCTTCCCACTTAGGTCTTGGTTGTGTTCTAATGCAACGAGGCAAAGTGATCGCTTATGCTTCCCGACAACTCAAAATCCACGAGAAGAATTACACGACACATGATCTCGAGCTGGGTGCGGTCGTATTCGCCCTCAAAATTTGGAGGCACTACTTATAAGGTACTAAGTGTGAGGTTTGCACCGACCACAAGAGTCTCCAGCACATTTTCAACCAGAAAGAACTCAACATGAGGCAAAGGAGTTGGGTTGAACTCCTAAGCGACTACGACTGCAATATTCATTACCATCCTGGTAAGGCGAATGTTGTAGCCGATGCTTTTAGTCATAAAGAACCTAGCAAGATCCACAACATTCGAATCCAAAATGACATTCAAACTCGCATCCTTGAAGCACAACATCTTTCTGTCACTGAAGGGAACATGCACAATGAAATGTCATGTGGTGCTGAACTTCAACTTCAAACCAAACCCAATGGGTTACTCTACTTCCTAAATCGTATCTACATTCCAGACCATGACAATATCCATACCTTCATTATGAACGAGGCTCACAAGACTCGTTATTTTGTGCATCCCGGTGCGGATAAAATTTACAAAGATCTACGTACTCAATACTGGTTGCCTAGTATGAAAAAGGACATTGCATTGTACGTATCGAAGTGCCTTACTTGCTTGAAGGTTAAGGCCGAGCACCAGCTTCCATCAGGTTAACTTGAACAACCCGAGATTCCCGTGTGGAAATGGGAGTGTATTGCCATGGACTTTATAACCAAGCTCTCGCACACGTCTCGTGGTCATGACAGTATTTGGTTAATCATCGACCGTCTAACAAAATCTGCTCATTTCCTACCCATTCGTGAAGACTATCGAGTTGAGCGATTGGCTCGAATCTATATTGATGAGATCGCTAGTCGTCACGGTGTACCCCTCAACATTATTTCTAATCGTGATGGACGATTCACTTCTCGTTTTTGGCAATCCTTGCAATCAGCCTTGGGTACTCAGCTAAATCTTAGTACGGCTTACCATCCGCAAACTGATGGTCAATCCGAACGAACGATTCAAACCCTCGAGGATATGCTTAGAGCCTGCGTCATTGACTTCAAGGGGAATTGGGATGTGCATCTACCCTTAGTTGAGTTCTCGTACAACAACAGCTACCACACGAGCATTGACATGGCTCCTTTTGAAGCACTTTATGGTCGGAAGTGCCGCTCTTCTATCTGCTGGACTGAAATTGGTGAAACACAAATCACTGGTCCCGAACTTATTCAGGAGACTTCCGACAAGATCATGCTAATCCGAGACAACCTTCTAGTAGCAAGGAGTTGGCAAAAGAGCTATGCCGACAAACGCCGAAGGTATCCCCTTGGAAAGGAGTGGTTCGTTTTGGAAAGAAAGGAAAACTTGCACCAAGATTCGTAGGTCCCTTTAAAATCCTTGAGCGGATTGGGAAAGTAGCCTACAAGTTGGATCTACCTGAAGGACTCATCAACGTTCATCAGACATTTCATGATCGAACCTGAAGAAATGCTTAGCCGAAGAAAATCTTCACATACCACTTGACAAGGTGCACATTGATGAGTTAATGCATTTTATGGAAAAACATGTGGGAGATCATGGACGTGAGGTTAAGCAACTCAAGCGAAGTCGTATTCCAATTGTTAAGGTCCGCTGGGAATCCAAACGTGGCCCGGAGTTCACTTGGGAACGTGAGGATCAAATGAAGGCCAAATACCCACACCTATTTCCAGGATCCTCTTCCTAATCAATTTCGGGACGAAATTTCCTAAAGTAGGGGAGACTGTAATCCCAGGAAATTCGGGCCTCTATCTTAACTACTCTGTCACTTGAAATTCCATTACTTTATGATTTACATCTATGAAGTTATCTTATTTATCCATTACATTAATGAGTGTTCATACATACATATGTTGAGTGCAATTATTTCAAATTCAAGAGTATTAAATATTCATATAAAGAATTATATAAATAATTGGTACTATTCTATTAAATAAATATAGATATATATATATATATACTAAGTTGTTTCTAAACCTATATATATATATATATATATATATATATCAATATACACATATACTTAGAAATAAACAACTTACAAAAAGTTAAATAATAAATTCTACAAAAATTCGGGTTTATATGTTTTAATCAAAATAAGAATTTATTCTATTTAATAAATTACATTTTTTTATTTATAACATTTAATCATAACATAATGATTCATTAGATTTTATAAAAAAAAATTATAAGATTTAATAAGTTAATGTTTTAAAAAGTCCAGGGTGCAATTTGTAATTCCTGAAAACCTTAGTTTCAATTAAAGCCAAGTTTTCACATAAAATGATAGAACTCTGAAACCTTAGGGACCTGTTTTGCCAAACCCTGAAACTTCAGGGGTCTGATTGCAAAACCCAGATGAAACCCCCCTTTTCCCCTGATCGCGAGTTCGAGTCCCCCCTGTGGCTGGTTTTGGGGCCATTTCACACGAACTCAACATCTGCATATTTTCGTGCAAAACCGTTCACGACAAAACGCTCAAGACATCTAATCGATCCATTCTCTACGCGTAATTGGATTTTTATGAACTAATCATGACTTGACTCGTAACCGATTGTGACTTGAATACCAATTAAGCGATCGATCCATTTCCACCCAAATTGGGTATAAATAGGCACTCACCCTCATGGACGACATCCATTGCAAACTCACTACACCTCTAATTACGTCTGATTCCAACCCTGTACCACCCAATTAGGCCGACGAACTCGACTTGTTTCGCGAAAGCCGTTCTCCTTCTCTGCTTATCCATTCCAGGTAATTTTGGTGTCCCTAGGCTCGTCGTGTTATAGGGATCAAAATCCCAATGGTTTCGGGTTCAAACCATTGACCGATTGAGGGGCTAGGGTTACGGGTATCCATTGGGGAAGAAGATGGTTTGGGCATGTGTGCTTTTAAATTAAACGGGCCAGGTTAAACCAAGGCAACAACCCTGGTCTAATGGTTAAACATGCGTGTGTCTAAGCGAACCGAGCTCGACGCGGGTTCGAGTCCCGGCATCCCCTTTTTGATTCTTGATTTTCCTTTTTAATTGTTTTATCACATAATTTAAATATTTTAAATTCTGATTAAAGTTTTATAAATCAAATAAATATATTTTGCAATCTTTACAAAAGCATGAAAATTAAAAAAATATATTTTACCCATCTTATTTATTATAAATTCTAAATGGCTAACATAAAAGGGTTTATTTAAACCTAAATGTAATTTTTATTTACTTTAATTCATTTTTGAATAAATAAGGTGAGTGAGATGTTTAAACAAATCACTTATATTATTTATAAACATTTCTTACACAAGTTATAATTTAAATAACATAACTAAATCCTTTCCAAATACATATATAATTATTATGACAAGGATAATTATTTAAAACTTTTAAATTTATAACAATACTTATTTTAAATATTTGATACAAAATTTAATTAAATTCATTTAAAGCCTAGTTATTTATTAATCTTTTCCATTCAAAAGAGATTGTTAAATAGCATATTTAATCATTTTAATTTACATAAAATGAGTTAATTAAACCCCTTTTCATTTTATAATTTATTGTTTTTGGAATGATTAATTAAATGAATTCAATTGTATTATTTAACTTATTATATTTCATAAATTTATTTATTAATTATCTTCGAAATAATTATATAAGTTAATTAATAAATAATTAGTTAAAAATCTTAATTTATCCTAATTACTTTTATAAATTTCTTTATTACTATTATTTATGAACTTATACTCTTTTACAAAATACATATACAAGCCCATCTTCAATCCAAACCCTGTCAAACCCTAAAACCTTAGGATTTCATTATCTTATTCAACTTGCTTTAGACTTAGAATACAAATTATTTTTGTAGGTTTGTTGTGAGAAATCCTCACAACACTTATTCATCTCACCAAATCCTATCACTACCGGCTTCAGCTCATGTGAGTTTACATAGCCCATTTTTTCTTTTTATACTTTTGGGGTGAAACATGTTTACAAATGCATTACTTACACAATTCAGTACCTTTGTTCTTATGCTATGGTCTTCATGCTTTATATCTTAAACTGCTTAGTGACCATTACATGTATTCATGTCAGTACAGTCATTAACTTGTGTGGCAAGCCTAAGGTAATACCTAACATGATCATTTATAGGAGAATCCGATTCATTACTTAACACGAACCTTGGGGTTAGTGTATACATCTTACTACTTTTTCAAAAAGGCAATCAATTGGATTACGTAACTATTTTCCTATTACATGGCTTGATTGTACGCTTGGAACCTTGTGTGTTTTCACATATATGCTTTAGACATGCTTTGAACATATTGAATTGTAATGTATACTTAACTTTGTTTGGTGTCAAAACTTATACCTCTCACCAACTACTTGTAGTTGATATTTACTCGCATGTTTCAAGTGCACCTTTTTGAGGACTACTTGATCACATAGGACATGGACCTAGTTTCCATTAAATCTTATTATGATATGTTTGAACACTTTTTTTCTTATTTCCAATTGTAATGATTGCTTTTAATTCGAATAATAAATATTATCATGTTTAATAGATGAGCATATGCTTATGAACAGCCGCGTCGGCCCCGGCGTATAATCCGTCGCCGGCAGGGGTGTGACAGTTATAGCCACAAGGGTCGATATGTGGTTCTTGGAATTCACTAGTTCAAGGTTCCGGGTCGAGTAAGGGTCAAACCCACAATGGCCCTTTAAGAACCCCGGGAACCACATGGGCGACGACTTTTGCAACTCCATCACTTTCATATTAATCTTGCAACTCCATCACGTCTTCTTCAATAGATTTCATCTCCTTCAATCTACAGGTATATATGTACGTTATTTCCTTTTGCAAAATATGAACATGTATACGTATGTGATTTTCTATTGTTAAACAACTTTATTTGTTGATGTTTGGGAGCGATTTCCTTTTGCAAAATATGAATTATGTGTGTTCTGATGTTCGTATGTGACGTATTTATGCGATTTTCTCTTATGTGTGTATGCATACATAATGGTTAATAGAGATAGCTATTAGATCAATGATGATTTCATGGTATGCTAATTTGGCGTATGATCTTTGAATTTTGCGTGTTTTTATTTTCAACTGTGACGTGGTACGGGTAGACGGGTAACAGAGTCTTATAGGAGTTCGTTATCCCCCACCATTGTTGATGCGTTAATTTGCACACATGATTGGATTTGAAAAGGGGAGGAAAGAAATAAACGAAAATGAGGAATATGATAAGTTCGGCGAGTTTTCAAAAGGTAAGTAATATTATTTTTTGGTAATCACATTCTAGTGATTTTTTTTTAATTTCTAATCGTTAGTTTTATTTACATGATTTTGAGAAGATCAAGTCGATGAAGATCGAATTAAGATTCAAGCATGTTATGCGGGTCAATGGTAATTGAATGAAGAATAAATATTATTTTAGTTTTTATATTTGAGTTTTGCAGTCGTGTTTATAAATTATGTGATTTAATATTAGTTGAATTTTTGAATTTGGTTACTTGAATGAAGAATATATACTATTTTGGTTTTTATAATTGTTTTTTAAAGTTCTAACCAGAACCGAAGGTCTAGGACCCGTGAGAACCTCCTAGGACCCGACCCTTTTAGGCTACACAAGGGTCGAGTATGGTTCCTTAGAAGCTGAAAAAAAGGTCGGGTAAAGGTCGGATCTCAAGGTTCCTACCCTTTGCTCAGCCCTAACATTTATAGTAGTGTTTTTATCTCCATTTCCATCTTTAAATTTTAGAGTTTAATAAATAGAAATTTTCTAAATATATAGATCCATTTTCATAAATTTCTCTATATTTTGTGAGTGTCTAGAGATTTTCTAAATATAGAGATCCATTTTCATTAATATCTATATTTTTTGTGAGTGTGTAGAAAGAGAAAAAAAAATAATAAAATAAGTGTTTACGAGTGAGATAGAGATATAGATAGAGAATGAGATGTGAGGTAAAACCAAATTTAAAGATAAATATGAAAGAATGTGATATTTAGTTAAATTATAAAGATAGAGATGGAGATGATGTTATGAATGCTCTATATAAATATTTTTTTATTTCACACCCTACGAATAGCTTTGCTAACGGTTGAAAAAAAGTTATATTTAGTTAAATTATAAAGATAGAGATACAGATGCTGCTATGAATGCCCTATATAAATATTTATTTTACTTCACACCATACTTATAGCTTTATTAACGGTTGAATTTTGCTGGGTATGTTGTTGTATATATATATATTTTAGTTATTATTATTAAACTGCTGTAATAATATACTCTAAGGATAATATAATAGTTTTAAACTTTTATTTATATTTTTGGAATTAAATTAGTCTTTTCTTAAAAAATATTTTTCAAAACACGTTTTTGCAAATATATATTTTCTAAAACGTTTTTTCGAAACTCCTTTTTTGTTCAGTTTTTAATATAAACGTATTCATTTAAAATATGATTTAAAAAATATTTTATATTTTTATTACTTGTATAAAAAGTATTGCACTCATATGATAAAATAGAAAACTATATGATATTTATTAATTAATATAACATTTGTTTTAGTATAATTAAAGAGTATATATTAGACCAATTGTTATGGGCGTGAATGAGGGTGGCGTGATTTATCTGGCCGTGAAAAGGCGTGGAACACCCCCTCCCCCCACTAGGCATTACTGGGGCGTTAGGGGGGGGGGGAGTGTGTATGTTTGTATATGTATATGTGTGTATGTATGTGTGTGTATGTGGATAATGAAACCATTACACATTTTAGTGATTCGGGGCGTGATTGCCCTTCTACCGACGTGACGGTAACATGGCGGGCGTCTTTTCACTTTTCAGTAAACAATTACACAAGCATATAGTTACATGCCGATGGCCATTTGGCCTAAAGTGGAGCTTTTTCAAGTCTCATAAAGTGGATAAAACATAATGATTTCAAAATTAGGTTTTAAGGGTTGAGTGTCTTCAATATATATTATATATTTATAGTTACATATCTAAACAAAGGTTATGACAGGGGTGTTCATGGTCCAGTTAGTAACAGTTATTGATTATTGTAAACCGAAACCAAACAATTGAAATTTAAAACCGAACTGTTACTAATGGTTTGGTTTCGGTTTTGTTTTACGGTTAACGCTTTATTTCTTTTTATGCACATAGTACATGGGTTCTTATCCACTAGTTAGTCATTAACAAACCTCACCGTCACACCATAACCAGAACTATTTGTAACATCCCATAATAACGGAATATAATGGGCCGGAATGAAATAAAAAGGATACAGACAAATGAAATGAGCTCGTGGACTCGTGGGCTCGGGCCATGGGCCGAAACTAGATGGCAAAGGGGGAGGGCTACAAGCCCTAGCCGCCCCACCCCCATTCCACTTCACCTCCAAGTTTGTGATTTCTAGAGAGGGAGAGATCTTTTAGAGAGAAACAGCCGGTTTCGAGTCTAGATCGTTGCTACAAGTCTCTCGATCGTCTACAAGCAGGAACTCCGAGGATTTGAGCTGATCAGAGGTAACCTGCGACCCAAATCTGAGTTTTTTTGTATATTTAAGGGTTTCAAGTTATTTTTATAAAAAGGAAAGGGTTTTTACCTATGGATTAAGAAACTAACCATAGATCTAGTATCACGAAAGTGTAAGGAATGTTTTGAACGTTAAAAGTTTGATTCTTGATCGTGCTTGAACCGAGCCACCATAGACATGCAAACTTAGGGTTTTCAAGGGATGAAGCTGATGCAGGCGAACTTAAAAAGTTCACCTGAGCATGGGATAGCGAACTTAGCATGTCTGCTTGGTTTAGACTCAGCGAACTTGGCATGTTCGCTTGGGATGTAGTTGGCGAACTTAGTAGATTCGTTGGGCCTCCCTGAGCGAACATGACGAGCGAATTTGACAAGTTCGCTGGCCACTGTTGTAGCGAATTTGTTATGTTCGCTTAAGATCAAAAAGGGCGAACCTAATTAAGTTCGCTAGAGCAGAAATAGGGCTAATCTTATCCTTTTATCCGGACTGTGCGTGTCATCGTTTTGACGGTAGATAACACTTTGAAGCTAGCATATCAGGTGAGTTCAAGAATCCCTATTTTTACTATTTTAGGGTGGTGTGCATACTCATGAATTAAACGTTTATAATAAAGGTATTTTTACTACTTAAACGTTTGTGAAAAAAAGAATGGGTCTATTTAACTATATGTTTTATAAACGGAAAGAAAGAATTAAGTCATATACCTTGTCTAATCTGTAAGAGTATGGTTACCACTGTAGAAATAAAGACTGATGGCTACAAAATTCTCTAAGTACAACTGCTGTGGACCTCAGAGTTTGCTGCGGACTTCAGAGTTGGTGCGGATCGACAAACTGCTGCGGATACTTGTTCTTCTGCTGAAGAACAAATCTGCTGCGGATAGCCTTATCTGCTGAAGACCAAAGTTGCTGCTGATAGGCAAATCATCAGCAGCTGTGGACAGTTGTGTCCTGCTGCTGATCAACAACATTTCTGTTGATAGCCATTCCCACTGAAGATCAAACGTTGCAGCTGACTGGCTTCGATAAAGCAACCATTACCACTGACAACTTTCTGCTGCAACACTGACACACTCCACGCAGAAAGCATGTTACTGGTGCAAGATAATAAAAGACAACGACGTTCTTCTTCCAAGAACTCAAGCAATGATGCCTAAGAAGACGTTTGAGTAAAGATAACTTTTGTAGTATTTTTTGTCGTTACGTGTAGAATAGCTTCAATACAAGATCAACGGCTTGTGTTAGATCTGATCCTTAGAATCAAGAGTCTGTCTTGATTCTAAGTTACTATATAAGTAGTACTTAGAGTCATTGTATAAGTGTGCTTTTCTTAAGAGTTTTCTCTGTAATCTTGTAATCTTTGAAGCTTAATACAAATTGCATTTATCGGTATTCTTCTTCTTTACTTGTTTACATTGCTTAGCTGTGATTGTTTCCGCCAATCTCAACTAGAATAGAACCATCTTGTATTCACCGATCCTACAAGTGGTATCAGAGCTTTGGCTCAAAGATTAAACAAACTCATACTTGTTTAATCATTCTCTGGTTCTATTCAAATCTATCTCTTTGCTAAAGTCACCCATTATCACAAATCAAAAATGGCACAAAACAATGGATTTGAAGATATTGGAAGCATCAACAGACCACCAAGACTGGTGTCTGGAGAAGACTATGATATGTGGAAGAACAGAATGGAAAGCTTCTTCTACTATCAAGAATATAGGATGTGGAGATCCATTAAAGATGGACCATACATACCCATGGTGGCCTCCGCTGATTCCGGAGGTACACTGGTTCCCAAAGAATCCTCCAAATACTCTGATGAAGACATCAAGAAAATGGAGGTAGATTTCAAGGCCTTGGGAGCCATCCAGATGAGCTTACCAAATGAAGTTTTTCACAACTTTAGAGGATACAAAACTGCAAAGGAGCTATGGGAGGCTCTTAAAAAGATGTTTGTTGGTTCAAAGGAAGTAAAAGAAAACAGAAGAGACATCCTGAAGCAGCAATATGAAAACTTCGTCTGGAAGGAAGGTGAGTCTCTAACTGTTTTATATAACAGATATACTTATCTTGTAGGTGAGCTGGAGTGCTCAAAAGTGAAGCTGGAGAATGAAGATATACTCAAGAAGTTCATCAGGTCTCTACCCAGTTGCTGGACACTCTACACAGTGTCCATCAGAAGAACTGAGAATCTAAAGACTCTACAGATGACTGAGCTTTTTGGTATGCTAAAGACCTATGAATTAGAGATGATTCAGGCCAAGGAAAGAAGCTCAAGCTACCAAACAGCCTCTGCATCCACCACCACTTCTTCTGTCCTCCACTCTGACCACTCAAGTCCTAGTTCAAGCAACTATTATCCTCCCATCGTCACACATCCTCAAACTCCAACCTCTCAAACATTCACCTCACCATTTCTCCTAGAAGCTCCTCCTCAAACCTCAACCTCAACCTCTGTTGCTTTTGTTTCTGAAAACTCAAGCAACATGTCCTTCATCAAGGAGGATCTGGAATGCTTCCATACAGATGATCTAGAAGAAATGGACATACAGCACTCGTATGCCATGCTCTCTCTAAGAGCAAAAAGGTTCTACTCTAGAACCGGAAGACCCATTCCAAGCAACAACTCCAACACCAGAGTTGACTTGGATAAAAGCAAACTAAGATGTTACAACTGTAACCAACTGGGTCATTTTGCTAGAGAATGCAAAGCACCTAGGGCAAACCCAGCTGCTGCTCAATCAAGACAAGCTCACCAAGCCCAACCAAGACAACAACAACAACAATAATCTACTCCTCCAGCTCAAACTGCAGCTTGTGCAACTGTTGGAACTTCTGACTTTGACTGGAGCTTTCAGTATGAAGATCTGCCTGCCAACAACCAAGCTCTTATGGCAGACACAACTGAGATACCGCCTCAGGTATATGAACATCTCTGTTCCCAATATTGTACTGATAAGGTGTTAGGCTACAGAAAGCATAATCAAAACCTTATAGATCAAAATGAAGAGTTTCATCAAATGAAATCTGAATTCAAAAAGGTCAAAAACAGTTATAAAGAAAAAATTAACGGCCTAAAGAAAGAGATTTCATTACTAAAACATGAACAAACCAATCTTGAAACTCATATTGATGATCTACTAGTTAAATTAAAAGCTACCAGAGCAGAATTGGCAGAACAGAAAGTTCATGTTGACAAATATGAATTTGCATCCAAAAAGTTGCAAAGACTTTTAGATGCTCAAGTTCATGACAAGGTAAAAACTGGTCTGGGGTACCATGCTGAACAATATCAAACCATTGCACCTCCTAATGACTACGTTGCCATCCATGAACCAAGCTTCAATCTCTCAAATCTTGAAAAGACCAACCGAAATCTTGATCCTTTAAGGGATGAACCATTGGTGCAAGAATGCACTACCTCGTCAGAGTCTGAGTCAACTTGCTCAGAGTCCACTGAAACTAAGGAGGCCACATCACCGCCTGTCCTTGAAGTCATTCAAACAAGTGCTCCTGTCCCTTTCATCTCTTCAGTACAAGTACCAGCTGTTCCGGTTCCTATGCCTTTCAACCAAATCAAAATTAGCTATCCTCTAGAAGGAAGAAAGCTAAGTGTTGAAAAAGGACAGTCTTCCAATCCTCAACCAAGAGAGGAAGCTCCTTATGTGCCAAAGACACTGGAAGAAGTCACCTTTAAACACAACAAAGCCAATCCCTGGAACTTCAAAGACTTATTCAAGAAAAGGACTTATGTGTACTCTCAAAGGGACAAAGTGGCTAAATCATGCTTTGTGTGTGGAAGATACAACCATACTGCCAGCACCTGTTTCTATTACCTTGAGCAACAAAGAAACTTAAAGCAGCATGCCCTTGAGAAGACAAACAAGAACAAACAATTAAGAAGTTTTGAATCCAAATCAACTCAGTTCAGAAACTCTCAATCCCCACCAAGAAAGCATTTGCCAAAACCCCAACAATCCTGCATCATCTGTGGTGAATCAGACCACTTTGCTGCACATTGTAAGTTTAATCCATTCAACCAGGTTCTTCATCAAATTCCTCTTCAACAAAAGCCTATCAGTGAGATGAAGAAGGGTAGGCATACTTCGGAGATTAAACCATCAGCAGCAAACAAAACTGCTGCGGATCAAGTAAGACTCAAGCAACCAAAGGAAAAGCCTTCATCAGCAACCAAGATTGCTGCTGCCCAAGTTAAACCATCAGCAGCCAACAAAAATGTTGCTGATCAATTAAAGCCCAAGCGACCCAAAGACAAGTCTTCAGCAGCAACCAAGATTGCTGCTTCTCAAGTAAAACCATCAGCAGCAACAAAATCTGTTGTTGATAAGCCAAAGTCCTCAGTTGCAACATCTGCTGCTGACAAAGCAAAGAGAGCTGGAAAACCACCAATTCAGCATTGGAAAGCCAAAATTCCTCCAAGAATCATCATTGGTTCCGTTGAATGCACACATGCTGATACTGATAATCCGAGAACACTTTTTTACAATGATGCAAGCTCTTGGATTCCTCCCACTAACTAGATCTCTCTCATGTGCAGGGACAGCCAGGTCACAAGAATAACACCTGGGTGGTAGACAGTGGTTGTTCCAGGCACATGACATGCAACAGATCCATCCTCTCCAACTTCAGACATTTCAATGGAGGATATGTTGCCTTTGGAAGTGACTCAAAAGGATGATCTATTACTGGACAAGGAACTGTGTCCAATAAAAGAATGAGTATTGAAAAGGTAAACTATGTTAAAGAATTGGACTTCAATATCATGAGTGTTTCCCAGGTCTGTGATCAAAAGCATTGGATGCTCTTCACAGATAAAGAATGCTTTGTACTGTCTCCTGGCTTATCCAAACCTCTTCCAGAAAATATTTTATTAACTGCTCAGAGAAAAGAAAATCTTTATGTGCTTGACATGAATGAGGTCACTCCATCTGGCAATGTATCCTGTTTTTTGTCAAAAGCTTCAGTTGATGAATCAGCTCTCTGGCACAGGAGATTAAGCCATGTTAACATCAAAACTATCAACAAATTGGTGAAGGATAATCTTGTCAGAGGGCTTCCTGACAAAGAATTCCAGCTAGAAGATCATTGCATTGCTTGTTTGAAGGGAAAGCAACACAAGAGTTATCACAAGCCCAAGACTTTGAATACAAATGACACTCCACTACAGATGCTGCATATGGATCTCTTTGGTCCTACAAATATTATGTCAATGGGTAAGAAGTCATACTGTCTTGTGATAACTGATGACTACACCAGATTCTCATGGGTATACTTCTTGAGAACTAAAGATGAAACTGCTGAGATTCTCAAATCCTACATTCTTAGGATAGAGAATCAAAGCAATCAGAAGGTAAAGATCATAAGGTGTGATCAGGGCACAGAGTTCAAGAACCACACCTTGAATTGTTTCTGTGAAAGAAAGGGAATAGAAAGACAATACAGTGCTCCAAGAACTCCTCAACAAAATGGAGTTGCTGAAAGAAGAAACAGAACTCTAATTGAGTCAGCAAGATCTATGTTGGCTGACTCAAAACTGCCTCTCACATTCTGGGCAGAAGAAGTAAGCACAGCCTGCTATGTGCAAAATAGAGTTCTCATAGTCAAGCCTCTCAACAAGACACCTTATGAACTATGGTTCCAAAGATTTCCCTACATTGGATTTCTAAAACCTTTTGGATGTCCATGCACAATTTTGATCACACATGGGGTTCTTCCTAAGTTTGGTGCCAAATCTGATGAAGGATATTTTATGGGCTATTCCTCTCAATCCAAGGCCTACAGAGTATTGAACTCAAGAACAATAATTGTGGAAGAATCAGCCAATGTGGAATGTAGAGAACACATTGTCTGTGAACAGGGAAAAGTCCCAAACTGGCTCTTTGACATAGACTCCTTCACCCAAATATTTGAGCCTCTCATATTCTCAAATATGGAGTCTACCTCTTCACAAGCACCAGCTTCCACTTTCTCCTCTGACTACAGACTGGATTTTCCAAAATCTTCTATCAGTCTGAAAAGACCATCCATTAATCCTCCATCTGTTATGGAAGCCATTGAAGCAAGTGAAGCCAGAACCAGACTCTCCAATGTCACCAGCAGCAGCCTGTCTGAAAATGAAAATTTGAATGAAGACTCGTCGGTAAATGATGTAGATGCTGCAAATACTATTGCTGATAATACTGATGTAGTTGTTGATATTGAAGACTCGTCCACCATGAATGAAGAAATCCCTGATCAAAATCAAAGCAATCTTGAGCAAGGGATACAGCTGGAGGTGGTACCAGCACAGAGGATCAACAAGGAACATCCTCTGGAAAATATTATTGGCCAAGTTCACCAAGGAGTTCTAACAAGAAGCAAACATGTGTTCCAACTTCTACACCAGAAGTAGAATACATTGCAGCTTCAAGTTGCTGTGCACAAGTCATCCGGATACAAAACCAAATGCTGGATTATGGGATGACTTTCATGGCAACTCCCATTAACATTGACAACATGAGTGCTATATCAATCACAAACAATCCGGTGCAGCACTCCAAGACAAAGCACATTGACATCTGGTATCACTTCATAAGAGATCAAGCTGAGAAAAAGAGAATTATTTTAACCAAAGTTCATACCAATGAGCAATATGCTGATTTGTTTACAAAACCTTTTGATGAAGCTAGATTTAGATATTTAGTTGAAGCTATTGGTATGATGAACTTTGATTAAAATCTGTCTCTAAAATTTTGTTTTGTAAATGTGTTTCTCCTTTGTTGTAAATAAAAGTTATAAGTCAGCAGCAACTCTTTTTTTTCGCTGCTGACAGGTTTAATCATCAGCAGCAAAGAATTTGCCACTGACTGATTTAAGTTATCAGCAGAAACAAGTTTCCTACGGATAGCTTTAAGGCTGTCAGCAGCAACATCCTTGCTGCGGATTATTGCATCCATCAGCAGCAATTGAGTTTGCTGCTGACAGACTTAACCATCCGCAGCAACCAAGCTTGCAGCGGATAGGCTTAACCATTCGCAGCAACCAAGTTTGCTGTTGATGGGTAAATCTAAGTCCAAATTAACCTTTACTCGCTGTAAAAATTACTTTCAGTCTTTACCATGACTGCTTTAGTGTATTACAACTGTAACAGTAAAAAATGAATAAGTTTGTACTGTACAAGTAATTTTGCTTTTTCCTCCTCTGCCGTTATAACACAAATCAAATTTCTTCACCACCTCTTCACATTCAATTTCACCCTAACTCCCAGTTACTTCATTCCACATTCAATTTCACCCTAACAAATTAAAAGATCTTTCAAAATCTGTAAAAATCTATCTTATGCTGGGACATAAAAATAACATTTTTCAAAGTATGAGAACTGTTTTCAAAAAGTTCTTAGGGGTCAATGTTCCATTGTTATCTACAATGATGAACATACAAAGTACCCAGGGTGACAGTTCAGCAATCCCAGCTGATACTGATCCCACACCCTCCTCTTCACACCCTGAACAACAATCTGCTTCCACTTTTCAAACCCCTGTGCATACTACTAAGGATGCACAGGCACATAAATTACTTACACCTGTTTTGGATGTTATCATTCAACTGGAACAAAGGGCCCCAGTTACGGCAAAATATACTAGAAAAAGGAGCAAGAAGACTCCTTCTCTTCTTGTCTCAAAGGCCCAATCCCAACCTAAAAGCCCTCATTCAGAATCCCAAAATTTTGATGAGAATATCAAAAGGGATAGCCACATCATTAGAGAGACTTCCTTGGAAGCTTCTCTATTAGGATCAGTGTCACACCCCAACCGACGACGGAAACGTCGGGGCGGGACATGTAGACTGTTCATGAGCACATGGTTGACTAGATTGTAATATGTTTAATCATCACATTTCAGTTCAATAAGATTCGACATGTACATGAAAAATGAAAAATACATAACATTTTCTTTTAAATATCTAGGTCCACATCCTAAGTGTAGCAAGCATGTTCAACTCAAACATTTGTACCTGAAACATGATGAAAACGAGGTCAACTAAAAAGTTGGTGAGCATACATAGGTTTTGACACTAAATAACATCAAAGTGTTATGTGTAAACAAATCCATACAAGTCATGTTTAATAAGGCAATTATGGGGAGCAACTATTGTGTAACCAAAAGTACAATCAAACTTTTGTAACTAGCATGCAAATTGTGTTGTCGGTAACAATCACCCCAATCTGGGTGGGTTTGTCAGACTCGATAGATCTATCATTGTTAACCGTCGGCTTGATTAGTTAATGATTGTACATGTAATTGCAAATAAGTAGTTAACACACCTAGCACTCAAACATAAAGCTCAAATTGCACACAAATTGTAAAGTGGATTTGTATTGTGTAGTTTATGTAAATCATTGTAAGTCGTGATCATGTTTCACCCCAAAATGTAAAAACAGTGAAAAAGAGGCTATGTAAAACTCACCTGATTCAAAGGCGTAGTTAACACGCGAGGCTAGATAGCAAAGTGATCCTTGCAACTCACCACGTTAACCTACTGTGTGATGCATATTGAATTAATAGTGTGTACAATAGTATAGGTCTAAGTCTAGGATTCAATTGGATGTGTGTTCAAAGGGTTTGAGTTGCAGTTTGAAAGAAAGTGTGTAGGTCATTGTATTTGTACTTGAATGGGTGTTTTTTTTTTAAAACGAACGTTTGAAATGAATAGTTTAAAATGATTGAAGTTAGGGTTCGGGTTTGAATAACTAAATAAAATTAAATAGTTGTTATTTATTTATTTAGTTATCAAAATAGTGTGTGTATTATATTAAAAATTAAATAAATAATTTTTACTTTATTTATTTATTTATAAAGATGCGTAGATATAAAGTTGTGTAAATAATATTTATGTATAAAGTTTGATAATAAATATACATTTAACTTTGTAGGTTATAATAAATATATTTATATGTTTATTTATCATATAGAAATAAGTATTTGATTGCTTTAAATAAGGTTGACATTTTATAAAAAAAAACAATTGTTTTTATTTGGAAATTAATTTAAATATTAAAATTTTTTGTTTTACAAATTTAATATACAAGCTTAACAACTAAATTCGTAATAAAACTGAATTTATATTGAAATTTAATAAATCTGGTTTCATTCTGTTACAAATACTGTAAGGTTTACAAAAATATTTTTTATAGAATTTTTAGAGCTTTACAAATCGGTTTAAAAAATATAAGCAGTCCACCCGGTTCGAACCCGGGTGGCCACTGTGTGATGCATGCGTTCTAACCACCAGACCGTGGGGTGTATCCCTGTCTAAACCCGGAACAGAAACGATTTTTAACCTAAATCCTACTGTGGTCGAGTTGGGTTATAAGGTTTGCGCAAAAAGGCTGGCTTAGTGGGTTTCGAACCCACGCCACCTGGTTCGGCGACGTAGTGGCTTGCCGGCCGGACCAGGTGGTTTCGCTGATAGTTAACAGATCCTAAAAGATCTAATACTGAAATTGAAATGAACAAAATCCCCAATTATTAACTCGTATGAACGGACCCCGAATCCCCCTTGGAATCGAATCCGATGCAACCCATTGTTATGAATCGATATGGGGCTTTCGTTGAGCACTGAAAAACGAACCGAACGATGTAAAAACTTACTTGAAGTGGTTAGGGCACGAATGCAGACGGCTACGAGGCTTTTCCGACTGTTCTTGGTGACTCGACAGGAATCCAGAGGTGAAATGTGGTTCGATTAAGGGTTGGGAGGGTTTGAGTGATCGTTTACGAGGGTGAGGGTGTGATTTAAGTCGATGAATTTTGTTGGGAATGACCGATTGTTTTTCAATTTGACCGTAAACAATGCGGACGGCTAATTACGTGATAATTCGACGATTCGGGATCAAATTGGGTCTTGATACGGTCTAGGTACACGCGGAATCAACCAGGGCGTGATTTTCGGGCTTTAATCGTGCCTAATTTCATGGATTTGAAGTTTGTTGGCTCGGTTTTGACTAACGAAGTCAAATGTTTTTGAATTTAAATCAAAATCGCGTATCCGATCGAACTAAGGTGTTAATTGGGCTTTAGCAATGATCAATCATCCATCTAGGATTTGTGGCAGGCCCGAATTGAGGTGGGTTGGGTTGAATTTAGTGTCAACTTCCAAAGATTCGCTCATGTTGACTTTTGGAAAGTCAAAGGGGCAATTTTATGGGTCTCAAGACTTGAATGGTTCAAATTGAGTGTCCAAATAGTTAGGGGGGGTTATTTAGATCAAAGGTTCAAGACTCAAATTAATTATCTATTATTTATAAAACTTGTTTTGAATTTTATAAAGTTTATAAAGTCTTGTTTTATTTTGAATGTTTATAAAAGGATATATTTCTTTAAAAAGAATTTACAACTTGTATATTGGTTTATAAAATATATACATATTTATTTATAAATACATATATATTTATCTAAAAGATGACTACATGATTAAAGCTCGTAGTTTTTATGTTTTGATTTAGTTTCCATAATAGGGTATCTATATATAAGTATCTATATAAGTCTATATACCTATACATAAAATAGAAAATTATATGTAAGTGATGAGTTTAAATTTTGAGTAGAAATAGTAGTTAATGTGACTCATAGAGTGGGGCAAGTACGGGATTCAAACGGAGTATCATTAAAATAGATAAATAGGTAAATAGATAAGTTAAAATAGTACCGGAAAAATCATGGATGTTACAGTATCCCCATGTTGAGGGAATTTCGTCCCGAAATTTAGCTAGTGGAGATTACTGAATCAGGAAGGAAGGAAGTTTGAGTTTTGATTGTCTGTTTGAGGAGTATGATAGATAATAAGGTCTAGGTTGGATTCTCAAGGTCAGCTTAAGTCATCATGTCAGGCCCAGATGGTGGTAGTGGATTTAGTTTGAAGAGGGTTAAGGGGATAAGCTGTTGAATAATGATTTGGATTCTAAATGTGAAATGCATTACTTGGAATGGGTTTGATGGGAGCTTGATGATCAGGGTTTGTTTAAGATGTAATCCAATATGTCAGGGATGATCAGTGGATAGGAGGTTTCACAAACATTGGTCTAGGTCAAAACTTCACGTGACACTAACAACGCTACTACTGGTAATATGATAGAGCACTTATATATAGGAAGTACCATCGGCGTATCCACCATGCCCTTGTCATATCACATTAGTTTCGTTGTTACATATCATGAGAAGTTTTAGGTCACAACACACAACAAAATTCACTATGTTTTCCCATGCGCTGGTTTTTATAATTCCGTGTGCACCCGTAATTACTCAAATCATCGCATGGTCCGTATAGATCTCTCCGTCGTGTGCGGGTCAAGAGGGGCACAAATTCACTCAGATCATGTTTATTGTTTTCACATAAGAGTTGCTAAAAGTAACTATGTCCTTAAATGGGTAGATCAGTTAGCAACTAAAGAGTAATAAAGTAGTATAACTTAAAGTTCCATAGTTTGCTCATGTTTGAACAAGAATACGTCCAACACCGAGTTGTTTCAACGTGTTAGGATTTTCAAGTTTGGTGAACAAGGGGTATGACCACACTTCATGTATATTGTGATCAATCAATTGCAACCATTGTAAGCAACTTAGTTTCATGTATAATGTAAACACACAAGTCTCATGCATGATCTAGTGTTATGTATCTTGTAATCAAATAGGTTTCATGTGTAACGTGAACAACTTAGCATCATGTATTTTTGTAAATCAATAAGCTCTCATGTGTAATGTAAGCAATATAGTGTCATGTGTATTGTAAGAAATGAATTTCACGTTTGGTGTTAACAACTTAGTATCATATAGTATCATGTACTTTGTAACCAAAATAAGTTTCATGTTCAATGTAATCAATCAAGTATTATGTATCAACAACCAATTGTTAGGTATCATGTATATTGTAAACACCCAAATTTCAAGTATTATGTGTTCAAGCCGGTGACATGTGTGTTGCAAATAAACAAGTTTCATGGGCTATGTGATCAATCCAGTAAATTATGATTTGCAAATAATCAGGTTTCATGTATTATGTAATCAGTGTAGCATTGGGTATATTGAAAATAACGAAGTTTCATGTATCATATGATCGTGTTGTGTACATTGTAAATGTGCATACGTAAGTTATTGAGTTTCATGTGTGACATATGCTAACAAGTTTTGTATGTGATCAAGTGTTGCGGAGAAATGTGTTATTTGTCGTTTAGGTAAAATGTGGTGGTTAAGTTCTAGCTCTTTAAATCTCGTTGAGGTTTGTAGGGATGGTTAATGTCTAAGCGGTATGGATCGTCTATTGAAGCGGCAAGTGAAAGATACTGAGGGGGTTTTGAAAACACTCAGGGAAATATGTTTACAAATAACTGATCTTTGTTTGAAAATAGGAAATTGTAAATTGTAAATTGTTCTTGGTTGTAGATATATAAAGTAATGAAACTATTGAGTTAAATAATCTAAATAAATAGACAATTTATAGGAAAATCTTTTTATTAAAATTTTCAATTATTTTAAGGAAAATACGTAGTTGTATGTTAATTTAGCCAAGATTTAGAAATGATTAATTTAATGAGAACCAGTCATAAGTATTTAACAATTTGAAATAATGCTTTTATAAAATAGGTTGTATTAAGTTTTCTTACAAGGCGAAAATGTTTATAGAAAATTTATATTTCAAATATTTTCTAAAAGTTTGATAAACTTTTTGTTTGAACAAAATAACGAGGTTGTTTAAATATAATAGGATGATTTGTTTACGAGGGAGATTGCCGGTAGTGTACTAAATCGTGTTGAATGAAGAAGGTGATACTTGGAAAATTCTGATGAAAATATGATGGGTGTAATTCACACTCAACGTGTCAAATTAATGAATAATAACTTTAGAGTTGGAATATATAAAATTTATTAAATGTTGAAAGGTTAAACATTACTCAAAACATAGGGAAATGGTTCTCAAACTGAAAATTTAAAGACAATAAATAAAATTTTCTGTTAACGTCTCTGGTAGTTTTCCACTAGAAGGAAGATAATTCCCAAGACAAGCACCGCTATGGTCACTCGGGTAGCCGATCTGGCTTCAGCTCTAGCTGTTTCCGTGCGATGCTCCAGTATTTCTTTTTCGAGGATGGAGATTAACTCCTTTTGGTACCCTAATTGGTTTGCTATGCTATCCATTCTTTATCCTTACAAGTCGTGTATTATCCCCTGCTCCATCCTTCGCCTCTCAAATTCTGAGGTCCTTACATATTGGTGAATAGCATTGGTTGGAATTCCCATAACACTAGTGGGTGCCGTGGTATGCCTTACCCAAGGGTTAGGATGGTACGGGTCGGGCATTAGATATGGGTCTCTTAGTGGGGGTGGTAACTGATTGTGAAGATGGGGTGTCTGATACGGGTTTCTAGGTGAGGGTGATCCAGATGTTCGAAGTCTTGAGCCGGTGTTCCTAATCCAATCTGCCCTTACATCAAATCTTGGTCTAGCAGCTGGGGGTGTTGGTGACCGATATACGGGTGTCCCGATGTCTTCTTCCCAATCGGACTCTGCTCCAGGACGGTAAACTGGGGAGGAAGGAGAGTAGGAGTCCATGTCTAGCAGGAAAACAATGAACAGGTTGTAAGCGATAATGAAATATTGAGTGGTAGACATAGGAGTTCTCGTAAGTTTAGAGTTTGACTAGGCATAACACCGAGCCTTCACAATAGTGTTTTAGAAATACACTTGACCTATAAGCAATGCATCCCTGAGGAGAATTCCCAGGAAAGAGGGGTGGGTCATTAAGACACACTTAAGTACCCTATCTTTCCTTAGCCAGAATCCCTCATGGGCCTACACACTCTTCCAGCCATCATGTATTAATAACACTATTGTTGGGCTCATGGTCATGATGAGAATTGTTGTGGACTGGGCTTTGAGGCCCGAAGATGGGGTTTATTAAACCTAGCAGGCTTCTTCTTCTTGGAGGATGAGTGGATTCTTAGTTTATTATTAATGGGCATTAGGCCCAGTTAGGCCCAATAGTCTAGATTTTGATCACAAGAGGTGGTGATATTTTGTGTGTGAGATTAAGGGTG
Source organism: Smallanthus sonchifolius (assembly GCA_023525975.1). Classification (NCBI taxonomy): domain Eukaryota; kingdom Viridiplantae; phylum Streptophyta; class Magnoliopsida; order Asterales; family Asteraceae; genus Smallanthus; species Smallanthus sonchifolius. The sequence goes on along the minus strand of CM042028.1, from coordinate 10,212,232 downwards.
CATGTGTGTATGAGTGTGTGTGTGTGTGGAAACTTAGGATAGCACTTTAAATAAATCAAATAGGTAGCAATGAGTAGGAGACAAAGGTTGGCAGGTAATGTGACACATAGACTATTAAGTATTGTATCATATGATATAATTATTTATTATAACATGTAAAAATATTCACATAAGAAGTAATCATATAGCATGTAGTAGCATGGCATAGTATGGGTGTCCTAAGGTCATAGTCTAGGTCAAGAGTGTCTAATAACCTAGTTCCCTATAACCAAAGCTCTGATACCAATCTGTCACACCCCAACCGACGGCCGAAACGTCGGGGCGGAACATGTAGACTGTTCATGAGCACATGGTTGACTAGATTGTAATATGTTTAATCATCACATTTCATTTCAATAAGATTCGACATGTACATGAAAAATGAAAAATACATAACATTTTCTTTTAAATATCTAGGTCCACATCCTAAGTGTAGCAAGCTTGTTCAACTCAAACATTTGTACCTGAAACATGATGAAAACGAGGTCAACTAAAAAGTTTGTGAGCATACATAGGTTTTGACTCTAAATAACATCAAAGTGTTATGTGTAAACAAATCCATACAAGTCATGTTTAATAAGGAAATTATGGGGAGCAACTATTGTGTAACCAAAAGTACAATCAAACCTTTGTAACTAGCATGCAAAATGTGTTGTCGGTAACAATCACCCCAATCTGGGTGGGTTTGTCAGACTCAATAGATCTATCATTGTTAACCGTCGGCTTGATTAGTTAATGATTGTACATGTAATTGCAAATAAGTAGTTAACACACCAAGCACTCAAACATAAAGCTCAAATTGCACACAAATTGTAAAGTGGATTTGTATTATGTAGTTTATGTAAATCATTGTAAGTCGTGATCATGTTTCACCCCAAAATGTAAAAACAGTGAAAAATGGGCTATGTAAAACTCACCTGATTCAAAAGCGTAGTTAACACGCGAGGCTAGATAGCAAAGTGATCCTTGCAACTCACCACGTTAACCTAGTGTGTAATGCATATTGAATTAATAGTGTGTACAATAGTCTAGGTCTAAGTCTAGGATTCAATTGGATGTGTGTTCAAAGGGTTTGAGTTGCAGTTTGAAAGAAAGTGTGTAGGTCATTGTATTTGTACTTGAATGGGTGTTTTTTTTTAAAACGAACGTTTGAAATGATAGTTTAAAATGATTGAAGTTAGGGTTCGGGTTTGAATAACTAAATAAAATTAAATAGTTGTTATTTATTTATTTAGTTATCAAAATAGTGTGTATATTATATTAAAAATTAAATAAATAATTTTTACTTTATTTATTTATTTATAAAGATGCGTAGATATAAAGTTGTGTAAATAATATTTATGTATAAAGTTTGATAATAAATATACATTTAACTTTGTAGATTATAATAAATATATTTATATGTTTATTTATCATATAGAAATAAGTATTTGATTGCTTTAAATAAGGTTGACATTTTATAAAAAAAAACAATTGTTTTTATTTGGAAATTAATTTAAATATTAAAATTTTTTGTTTTACAAATTTAATATACAAGCTTAACAACTAAATTCGTAATAAAACTGAATTTATATTGAAATTTAATAAATCTGGTTTCATTCTGTTACAAATACTGTAAGGTTTATAAAAATATTTTTTATAGAATTTTTAGAGCTTTACAAATCGGTTTAAAAAATATAAGCAGTCCACCCGGTTCGAACCCGGGTGGCCACTGTGTGATGCATGCGTTCTAACCACCAGACCGTGGGGTGTATCCCTGTCTAAACACGGAACAGAAACGATTTTTAACCTGAATCCTACCGTGGCCGAGTTGGGTTATAAGGTTTGCGCAAAAAGGCTGGCTTAGTGGGTTTCGAACCCACACCACCTGGTTCGTCGACGCAGTGGCTTGCCGGCCGGACCAGGTGGTTTCGTTGATAGTTAACAGATCCTAAAAGATCTAATACTGAAATTGAAATGAACAAAATCCCCAATTATTAACTCGTATGAACGGACCCCGAATCCCCCTTGGAATCGAATCCGATGCAACCCATTGTTATGAATCGATATAGGGCTTTCGTTGAGCACTGAAAAACGAACCGAACGATGTAAAAACTTACTTGAAGTGGTTAGGGCACGAATGCAGACGGCTACGAGGCTTTTCCGACTGTTCTTGGTGACTCGACAGGAATCCAGAGGTGAAATGTGGTTCGATTAAGGGTTGGGAGGGTTTGAGTGATCGTTTACGAGGGTGAGGGTGTGATTTAAGTCGATGAATTTTGTTGGGAATGACCGATTGTTTTTCAATTTGACCGTAAACAATGCGGACGGCTAATTACGTGATAATTCGACGATTCGGGATTAAATTGGGTCTTGATACGGTCTAGGTACACGCGGAATCAATCAGGGCGTGATTTTCGGGCTTTAATCGTGCCTAATTTCATGGATTTGAAGTTGATTGGCTCAGTTTTGACTAACGAAGTCAAATGTTTTTGAATTTAAATCAAAACCGCGTATCCGATCGAACTAAGGTGTTAATTGGGCTTTAGCAATGATCAATCATCCATCTAGGATTTGTGGCAGGCCCGAATTGAGGTGGGTTGGGTTGAATTTAGTGTCAACTTGCAAAGATTCGCTCATGTTGACTTTTGGAAAGTCAAAGGGGCAATTTTATGGGTCTCAAGACTTGAATGGTTCAAATTGAGTGTCCAAACAGTTAGGGGGGGTTATTTAGATCAAAGGTTCAAGACTCAAATTAATTATCTATTATTTATAAAACTTGTTTTGAATTTTATAAAGTTTATAAAGTCTTGTTTTATTTTGAATGTTTATAAAAGGATATATTTCTTTAAAAAGAATTTACAACTTGTATATTGGTTTATAAAATATATACATATTTATTTATAAATACATATATATTTATCTAAAAGATGACTACATGATTAAAGCTCGTAGTTTTTATGTTTTGATTTAGTTTCCATAATAGGGTATATATATATATATATAAGTATCTATATAAGTCTATATACCTATACATAAAATAGAAAATTATATGTAAGTGATGAGTTTAAATTTTGAGTAGAAATAGTAGTTAATGTGACTCATAGAGTGGGGCAAGTACGGGATTCAAACGGAGTATCATTAAAATAGATAAATAGGTAAATAGATAAGTTAAAATAGTACCGGAAAAATCATGGATGTTACAATCAGGATCACATCCCGGATCCATAGAACAACCCACTGAGCCATTCCATTATTTTTCTTCTCTGAACTTAAGTGCAGAGGCACCTTGTCAAGATGATATACCTTCTCAAACAACCACTATCTCGGAGGTATTGATTGACTTGGCTGCTAGTGCACCTAACCCAAGTTCATCACCGAAGAAGGTTCACTCTGGGAGTACTGATAGAGTGAATGTGGAAAGGGCTGTCACTACTCCTGGTACATCAACTGACCAGGAGGACAGTGATAACATCACTAAGACCCTAACCACGGCAACTCACAGTGAGGATGTTTCCTTTGAAACACTCTTCACTGAGAGGAATCCCATGTGCCAAGAAAACCAGGGTGATGGGGATGCAGAGGCTAGGCCTAAGACCCCATCCAGCTCCAAGGATTCCACAACTGTGGATGAGGACAGTCTGAAACTCAAAAATATGGAATTGACGGCCAGGGTGGCTATGCTAAAGGCTGAAGTGTCCAAACTAAGGCACCAAGTCTCTATGCATGAAGCCCATCAATGTCCAACTGTGCCTACTCCTTCCCTTGTATCAGTGGGAACTCAAACAGATGCAACCCTTTACACTGATGCAACCAGAAAGGGGGGGATGGTCGCAGTAGAAGATGATGCTGACAGCCTTGAGGACTGGATACAAGAGCAGGCTGCATTTCAAAGTTCCTTATTCAAACCTGCCGTTGTTCAAGTTCATGACTTGCCAGACTCGGTAGATGAAGAGGAAGAAATCACTGAGGATTGGAAGTTGGTTGTCCGAGCCTTTGATGAGGTGTTGACAAATGCAAGTCACCATGAATACACACCTCCATCAGTCAGCATACTTCCTGAAGCCGCGGCCATTATAAGTCTAACCACTGCCCCCAAATTCACACTGATTGTAGACAAGCTAGATTTTGACTCCATACTAGCTTGGGGGTATGATGGTCAATCTGAGAGATTCTGGATTGGGAAAGAGTTCAGCGGAGTAGAAGAGCTGAACTGGGATGCACTAAATCCTCTTCAAGTGCTTGAACTGTATTTATCCAGCTGCATCAACACCTCTTCAGATCTCTCAGCAAAACTTGCAATCTGCAGGTTCCAAGACTTAATGGAGGAAAATCTGCCTTAGTTTGAAGCACTATTAGAAGAATCAAACAGGGTAGCATATCCTAAAGACCGCGCAGAATCTTTTACAGCAGCAGCACAAAGACTGACTCCAAGTAGACTTGACCTGATCAGGAGCAGTACTTTAACTGACAAAGAAATTGTTTGCTGGAGAAGCTTCATCCACAATGAGATGGTCAGGGGACTGGCAGTGCTAGGATGGTCATGCACTGGGCCCTCTGGTTTCACCTTCTTTCTGAGTGATGGATCATCTGTCTTCTTCAACCACATCAATGAGATCCTACTCCTCAACTCAGACTTCTTATACAACATTTTTGAGCTCAGAACACATATCTGCAATGTCAACTCCTTATAGAGCCAAGCAATGATCAAGACTATCAAAGCTCGTCTTGAAAATGAGGGACGCCTTGCAGAAGATGCCTCCTCTGACTCAGATTTCTCTTTTCTCTCCTCACCAACCGCCACTCTGAACACTGCAACAAAATCTAGAAGAACAGAGTTGGAGGATGTAAGGAAAATTTGGAAGGAAGTAAGTGGGTGTTAATGGGAAGAAGATGAAGCAAGAAACCTTCCCCCATCCACTCCTCAAACTGCCAATGAAGCTGAAGCAGAGATCCCAACAGTATCTAAAACATCTTCTGTTGTGATCCATGAAGATGAAGCAGAGGCATCAACCAAAGCCAAGGGGAAGGGAGTAATGACTGAAGAGGTGGAAGAGAGACAGATGAAAGAGCAAAAGGAAAGGGAGGAAAGAAGAAGAAGAAGAGAAGAGAAGAAGAGGAGATGGCAGAGCTAAGAAAAAATCAAGAAAGAAAAGCTGCCATGCTCCTCAGAGAACAACAAATCCAGCTGTATGCTAAACAGCTGGATGATCTCAAAGCCAGATTTCCTGCAGCTTCTCAACTACAAGAAGATGAAGCCCTAGCTCTTTAGCTGCAGGAACAGTTTAATAAAGAAGAAGAAGAAGAAGAAGAAGAAGAAAGGGAGAAGAAGAAAAGGGAAGAGGCTAAGTTCAGAATAACTGATTCTGAACTAGCCAAAGAAATGAGAGAAGAATGGATAGCGGCTCTGATTTCTCAAGGAGAGGATGCAGACTACCTTGAGAAACTATCAAATAAAGAAATCTACAGAGCCTTCATGGGTCAACAAGGTCAATTGGCAAATAAGAAAAGGGATGAAGAAGAAGAAAAATCCAAGCAAAAATCCAAGAAAACCATTGCATTCAACATAAGGACCCATGAAGAAAGGAAGGTCATGACTGACTTACTGAAGGCCAGAGGAGAAAGTGGAAAAAGGCTAGGCCCCATGATTTTCATGAACTTTCAAGCCTTGTACTCCAAAGTCAAGAAGGAAGAGGAAGAAAGATTGGGGAAGACAGGCTCCAAGAAAAGGGTGATAACTCAAACTGCTGAACACAAATCAAAGAAACCCAAGCCTTCTCCCTCATCCACTACTTCCTCCTCCCACCATACTTCCACTCTCCAGCCTAGACCTCATTCCTCTCTTCCCACAAAGTCCAAATCCTTCCACCCAGCTCCTCCTCATCAGCAGCCTTCCAAGAAGAAAACCAAACCTACCATCACACCAAAAGACTCAAGAGAAATAGTTGTCTGGTTCTACAACACTCAAGACAAATGGTTTGAAGTCTTCAGGGGAAAGGAAGAACTGAAAAGATCTATCTATAAATCTGTTGATGAGGTACTGCAACTCCCAGACTCAGATCTAAGAAGAATATTCGAGTTAGGTGAAGCCCATAAGCCAGAGAATGAAGGTGGGAGACATATTTTGCTAGTGATAAAACATCACTTCAACCCTAGTAAAGATGTAATCATTGATGCCAAACCTCTTCAGACCCATTCTCCATTCACCAGTTGGTCCTTCAAGGCTGATACCAACGAGTTTATCTTGATTGATGTTAAAGGACAGAAGATGATATATTCAAGCAAGGCCATCTTCAAAATGCTAGGCAAAGACATAAAGACTTTATCTGAGCTTCCTCTAAACAATCCCAGCCTAGACCCCAGAGGCTATGAGGTAGAAAGGATAGTCTGCAACATGGAAAAGCTTCAGCAGTAAAAGCAGTAAGAGAGTTTTGGTAGCATCAGTCTAGGGGGAGTTTGTAGAAATAAAGAATGATGGCTACAAAATTCTCTAATTACAACTGCTATGGACCTCAGAGTTTGCTGCAGACTTCAGAGTTAGTGCGGATCGACAAACTGTTGCGGATACTTGTTCTTCTGCTGAAGAACAAATCTGCTGCGGATAGCCTTATCTGCTGAAGACCAAAGTTGCTGCTGATAGGCAAATCATCAGCAGCTGTGGACAGTTGTGTCCTGCTGCTGATCAACAACATTGCTGCTGATAGCCATTCCCACTGAAGATCAAACATTGCAGCTGACTGGCTTCGATAAAGCAACCATTACCACTGACAACTTTCTGCTGCAACACTGACACACTACACGCAGAAAGAATGTTACTGGTGCAAGATAATAAAAGACAACGACGCTCTTCTTCCAAGGACTCAAGCAATGATGCCTAAGAAGACGTTTGAGTAAAGATAACTTTTGTAGTATTTATTGTCGTTACGTGTAGAATAGCTTCAATACAAGATCAACGGCTTGTGTTAGATCTGATCCTTAGAATCAAGGGTCTGACTTGATTCTAAGTTACTATATAAGTAGTACTTAGAGTCATTGTATAAGTGTACTTTTCTTAAGAGTTTTCTCTGTAATCTTGTAATCTTTGAAGCTTAATACAAATTGCATTTATCAGTATTCTTCTTGTTTACTTGTTTACATTGCTTAGTTGTGATTGTTTCCGCCAATCTCAACTAGAATAGAACCATCTTGTATTCACCGATCCTACAACCACTGAAACAAGTCTTAAGGTAGTAGCATAGTCTTTGTGACTGGTACTACTCGAAGCCTATGGCGGTGTTATGGAATTAGTTGTATGTCTACCATATGAATAACCGAGGCAGTGCTCGGCAGGGCACTGTAACGGGGATGTTGTACAACTGACGTATTGAGTAATAACGGTTACTCTGGTGATAACGGTCACCTAAGAAAGAGATGGGTATCGGCCCTTGGACGTTGAGCCTTGGGGAACAATAACTACATAGGTCATTGGTGGACATAAAAAGCGAGTATCGGCCTCTGGACGTTGAGCCTTAGGGAACAATACTTGCTATCACTCGAGGGTCTTTGCATGTGGACAAAAGAAGTCCTTCGTGGACAGTAAAGAAATGAACGAATTGTAGATTATTAACGTATGACTTAAAAGTAAAGAGAATAGATATGGCTAAGTATATAGTTGCATGATGCTGTAATGTATTTACTTAGTAGTATGATGAATGTTTAAAGTATGTTTTCAGTAAACGATTTTTATATGATTTACATGTGAAAGAAGAGGTTCCTTGATTTATGTTTAAAAACTTGAACTCACGAGCGTTAGCTGACTATTTTAGTATGCAAATCAGGTAGTAAAAGAAAGAAGCATGTCTAAAGCTGAAAGAGTTTGGAAATGATGGTTGAGTGGCTGCTGCTGATGAAGACTGAGATCCCCATTATTTAGTTTTATGAATGTTGAACAATGTTATTTCAAAGTTTAAATTGACTCTGAATCATGTAATAGATTTTCGCTGTTTACTTTAATGTTTAATTCAAGGTTTAAGAACTATATTTATGCTATGTTTGTCAACTATGAGAGGTATTCGGTTTAGGTCCTTTCAGTATTAATCTGACTGTCAAAGTTTGTTTCTGTCTCAATTCTCGTGGGTTTTGATTAGGACATGTGTTGTCTCCTTCAAACAACATACTCCACCATTTACAGTGGTATATTACAAAAACAAGAGGATGAACAAAGGGATTTACATAGTATATTAATGATCAAGGAAGTTTGGATTTAAAGTAGAGTAAATTCAAACAAAATAAATAATTAATACACAGAGTATTTTAATAGATCATGATTTACAATAGAGTATTATAGGAAGCCCAGTTCACTAATTTTAATTCAATTAAAACCAAGTATGCAAGATATATATAATTAATAGTACCTAATATAAAGTATCTAAAAATAAAATATGTATTAATCTTACGGTCCGGTTATACGGCCGTTTTTGGTAAAAACTGTAAACCAAACCGTTCGTTATGGTTTAAACTTTTTGAAATCGACTGACTGAAAATTAATAAAAAACTAACCGTGAAACGAAACTGATGACCAGTTTCACGGTTTTAAACCGAATCATAAACACCCATAGGTTATGATATGATTGCTTATGAGACTAATTTTTCTATCTCAAATTAGAATAGTTACAAAATCCATAATTGAAACCTTCTTATACATAAGTTGCAATATTTATTTGCTTTGTTGACTTCACTGTTATGTGAGCATCATTTTTTTTTACTTTTGGGTCATAGGCCCGTGGAAAGCCACGAAGTGTCAGGGGACTACTAACAAGACACGAGATCTGCTATCTAGACACGGACCTATACGCCTCGTATAGGCCAATAGGAGACGTATAGACGCTTCACAATTTTCAACGCCCGACAACATCATACACTTGGTCATTCCTAACCCCTATACGCATCGTATAGTGCAATACGATGCGGTTTAGGGTACGAGATACCTTCTGCAACTAGTCAACCATCACATCAATATACGCCACGTATAGCGTTATACGCGGCGTATAGTGATGTGATGGTTGACTAGTTACAGAAGGTACCTCGTACCCTAAACCTCATCGTATAGCACTATACGATGCGTATATGCGTATAGTGATGTGATGGTTAACTAGTTGCACAAGGTATATCGTACCCTAAACTGCATCGTATTGGGCTATACGATGGCTATAGCTCAAAAAAAGTTTTCTATTTGAACCATCTTCTTTCTCATTTGAACCTATCGTTCAAAATTTTTTTCCACACATAGCTCAAAAACCTATAGCCATGTCTTGGTGGTCGAATGGTAACTATGGTATTCACGTATATTCTAACGTGTAAGTAGAAAATAACCCAGAAGTTCTGACGTTCATGTTGGGTACGGGACATGGTTGGTAGATGTGAATCAGAAGGAGGTCTCGTCCGAAGTTTATTCTAATCACCGGGTAAGGCTTCCAGATTTGAACGTGTCACACCCCAAAATTTATTTACTTAATAAATAAATAAAGGTCGCAACGATTGGTAACATTACACAATAGCGAAAGCTGTAGTAGAGATTTCTAAAGTAACGAGTACTTTTACAATTACTAACATGAAGTAATACAATAATCTAAATCTTTCTAGATCAAAGATGGACTTGACACTTGACAATTTATGATCCTTCGGCTACTAGGGTTTAATCCAAATAGCTAGACTACTCCAACCGAGCCATAGCTAAGTATTACCTGAAAAACGTACCTGAAAGTGTCAACACAAAGGTTGGTGAGTTCACAGGTTTAGTTGTTTTAGTGTAACGTTGTTTTTCCTGTGTATATGGTCATATTAATAAACCGTTTTACTCCGAAAACATTTAATAACCATAATATAAAACCGTTTTCCAAAACCTTGAAACTGTGTTCGTGGGCTTATTATAAAATTGTTTTCCTTGAAAACATTTGACAATCTCATAGCATAAAGTGAGTCATTTTTCTCAAATAAAAACATAGTGATGACTTTAATAGTCATAAAATGAGTTTAAACTTGTGATAAGCCCTTTTGGATCGTTAATCAAATTGAGTAGTGATTTCAGGTGTTTTAATCAATTAGTTCTTGCATATCCAAGTGTTTGAAAATTGTTTCAAGTATATATGTTTAAACAAAGCACCCTTTTCAGGTGTATATAATAAACAAAGTGATTAACGGATGACGTATTTGTAAACTAGCTAGCTTTACAATGTTATGTTCATACATAAGTCTCTTAACCAATCATGACATAGTGAAAGCCCCCTCCCTCGCTCCTTATGAGCATGTGTTAAGACAATATGCAGTCAATTAGCCATGTGGACCACATGTTAGCGCGACTAACCATGACCGTGGGTGTCAATCCCAAATAGTACTATTTATAGAATCTCGACAATCCATCTCTAACGGTTAATAATTGTGTTGTCTTGCACATTGTTCAGGGGGACTTTATGGGCCCTTATTAGTCCTTATGCAAACATAATATTCGGTTTTATTTAATTGTTGTCATACAAAAACTGTTGTAGTATGTTTCATGTTTTCTTAATTGTATCAAACATTGATTTATCATGCTCTCAAATTTGTAAGTAAATATGTCACGAAGAGTTAAACCAGAGTGTTCGTGTTGTCAAATGTGCAAGCAAATATGTTTCATGTTTTTATATATGTTATATAAGTATGTTTCTCCCCCGATGTTTACATAACATAAAAAAGTTAAAAGAGGTGCCGTGAACTCACCTGATGAGAAAACAATGAAGCAAAGCAAAACAAGTAGCAACTAGCAAAGTCTGTGAATACGTGAGCCGACCTAACTGTGCTCTATGGTAAAATAAGACATTTTAAAGTCTAAACAATGTTTCCAATGTGTAAGTTGATCGTATATACGATTCACCCAACTAGACATGACATGAGTACTAGTTTATGTTTCCGATAGTTTTGACATAACGACAGTTAGTGATACGTTTTGTTATGATTTCAAGAAAACATATTTATATAACTTATATAAGTATAAATAATGTATACTACAAAATACATCCTTGAATCCTTGTGTCCATGAATTTACTTTAAGTCCCGGGATAAAATAAATAAATAAGTATATATATATATATATATATATGAAAGGGTTCAAATACTAACCAACTTTTTATATGATAACCGTGCTAACCACTATCAAACAATCACATAATTTCTAAATTATTTTTTCTTTTAATTCTTAAAAGAGTATTTAAGTATCGTGAACATATATCTTGAACATAAATACGGAAATGATAAGTCTTACATATACGTACCAATAATGTTACATATACGTGACACATAGTGTTTACGTATGTGTAACATTATTTGGTACGTATACGTAACACTATGTTTGAGAGTGGTTATCATGGTTATCACATAAATATTGGTTAACATTTGAACCTCACCCCATATATATATATATATATATATATATATATATATATATATATATATATATATATATATATATATATATATATATATACATATATATATGGGAAGTTTGAAATAAAAATGGGCTTATTTTCTATGAAGCGTACGAAGGGTTAGCAGCGTGCCGCATGTTCCTTTTAATTTTGAGTGAAAGGGATATTTTTGTAATTATACCGGTTATTAACTATACATGTGTATAAAAAAATCACGTTATTAAACGTGATTATTAAAAAAACTCTCGTTTCACACAAAAAAAAATCACGTCAAGAAGTTTGAAAAAAAGTTCACGAAAAAAACTTTGGGTCATAGATTCAGCCGATGGTAATGTCACATAAGCAAAATGGCATCCAATTACCAATTACAAGCAATTACAAGCAAGTAATGAAGTGCGTAGAGTGGCACATAAGCAAAAAGGCAAATACTAAAATAATAAATGGTAATGATGAGGTTACAGGATTGAGGTCGGCATCATTCTGAAGCCGAAGCAAATCACGGGTGACATCACCATCGGCTTAATCAAGACTGACTTTGCTACGTTTTTGCGAGAATCAAGTAAAAATAATAAGTAAAAATAATCATAAAACTAGCAACACCCTCTACAGATTTCGAATTCATTGGAGGTTGTTTGGGTACACTGATGTACGAGACTCCTCTGTTGAGACATGCCAGATGAGCCCACGCCGTCCAAATAAAAAAGTAAAAATAATCAAGACTGACTTTGCCACGTTATTAAAAACAATTATGCAAAAGCGTGATTATTAAAAATAATTACACAAAAAACGTGATTATTAAAAAAAATTCTGAAAAAAACGTGACCATTAAAAAATTCAACGCTTGTGGGTACAAATTGACATTTATGCCCTTTTTAACCTGGACGACACATTATTTTTTTCAAAGTAATTACGTTTATACCACCGCGTTATCCCCAACCCTAGATCATTTTAATCGGACGGTTTGGGGCCCTTCGTACGCTTCGTACGATTTGGGCCCTTTGTACGATAACCGTCCCCTATATATATATATATATATATATATATATATATATATATATATATATATACACACACATTTATTATGGAAAGTAAAGTTTTCATACCAAAATAGTCTTTAGGAAAGTATTTGGGTTTTTAATTCCACTTATGTCGTGTTTTTCGTTAGTTAATCGAACTTAATAAATTATGGAGTTTTCACTATACATAAATAAGTGTCTTGTCTTCCTAGAAATATATGGATCATGGTCTACAGATAGTTTTAAAGGTTTCAAACATAAATCATATTACCACTTGGTTAACAGCTTCGGTTTTGTCGGATAGGTCTCGGGAATCTTGACGGTTGGGGGTAAAAATGTTAATTTTTGATGAGAGGCCATATGGGTTTTATTACCAACACAAAATACTAGTTTTAAGAGAACGAAACAAATCATTTAAACCATTTTTGAGTGAGTTATGACCTATACAAGTTGACCTTATTAATCTACCAAAAATTTCAGCTTTGACCCGTTTTCTTGTATCAACTTTTTGAGGTATCAAATCTCCACCAAAAATCACGAAATCACTTGGGATGAAAAGAGGACTCTTTAAACTTAATTTTAAACTCAAGAAACGTCCATTTTGGTTTAGTTTTGACTAGGATACGATCATCTAAAGCAGGCTAAAAATTCTGCCAGCAACAACTTGTATAAAGTGGCGGCTTTTTCTGAACAATCTATTATTGGGGTGAATATCCTACACAAAACAACTAGTAGGTTTAATAAAATCAAGACTTAGTATGAGAATACTCACTTAAATCAAGCAAGGAGAAGAATTTTATGAAAGAACAATGGCTTGAATCCTTATAACCACTTGTAATCACCTTGATCTTCACTTGGAATTACAAGAGGTGTGTGTGTGTGGATTCGGTTTCAAGAGGGTGAGAGGGAGAGGGAGAGGGAGCCAAGATGGAGAGTTATAGGGTGTTGGTGTGTGTGTTTGTAGCTTCAAATGAATTAATACATGGTATAAATACACAAAATATCTAGAACCATGATGATTAGGATTTGACTAGGCATGGAGTTCCAAGATCTTCATCAACCAAAATGTCACAAAGTATGGGTTAGGGAACGGAGGGAGTTGACGTGAACGAGGGATGAAGGTGGGTAGATTGAGTAGGTGTTGATGTTGAGGTGATGGTAGTGGTTCAGCGCGGTACACTACCCGTAAACAATACCCGCTAAATACTCGGTTTAATAAATAATTTCAAGACCGTAATAATATAAATAAAAATGTGTCGGGTTTATAATATATATATATATATATATACACACGTTCATCGTTTAGACGCGTTAAATGCGTAAAGTACGTATTAAAGTTTAAAATATGCGTCAACGAACCCAAATAATAATCGATTATATATTTACATATATATTTATGTTATTACACATATAATTACACAAAATAATGAGGTAGAAAGTTTTCCTAACATTTGATATTTGTCACCAACGTACGTGCGTGTCGGGTTAACCGGTGTGTGACCCGATAATTTCTAAAATTACCAAATGCAAGATGTGATATGAGTGGACTTTGTTATGCACATAATGACCTAAATTATAGAAATTTAGTCTAGTGCACATGATTTCATTGAGCTCAGAATACTGCGTTTGTACGGATATTAACCTGAATATGACGGTTGTCACAGAACGAGAACTAAGCAATCCCGAGTTTGTATACGGTGAAGTCTCTTACCCGACACAACACACTAGCGATTTCGTATACGGTGAAGTCTCTTACCCTACACAACACACTAGCGATTTCGTATACGGTGAAGTCTCTTACCCGACACAACACACTAAACGATTTCGTATACGGTGAAGTCTCTTACGCGACACAACTGACTAACGAGTCTGGGTACGGTTAACCCTGTTACTCGACACAACCGACTAACAAATCCCAAACCAATAAATCTGTGTCGTACAAAACTGACCAGGTATAACATTCCTACATATATGTACTTACATATAGTTTGTTTTTGCTTAACTTTAACCATACCATTGTTGCAGAATTTTCATTCTCGTGAAGAGTTGGTGGATTGAGCTGTCTGCAGAGGACGTGAGAATGGTTACGTCATTGTCACCTGATGATCGAGGAGAAAAGGCGACGACCCGTCGGAACCGGTTATCAAGGTATGGCTTGTGTGTGACCGTCACGGCGAACACAAGTCTACAGCCATGGTTAGACATGCTGGTAGCAAGAAAATAGGTTGTCTTTTTTTTTTAATTGGAATGAGACTACATTGAAAATAGTGGTGCTTTGAAGTTAACGGTGATGGATGACAGTCATAACCAGGATCCTACTAAAATCTTGAGGCGCACTCGTTTGCCAGGAGATTGTCTCAGTTGGAATACCTTTTGGTGGCGAAACTGTATTTCGCAAAACATGTTGCCACGTAACATTATGGCAACCATAAGGGAACAAAACCCAGATAGTATGTCACACCCCGGCCGGCAACGGATTATACGCCTGGGCGGACGCGGTTGTTCATAAGCACACGATCATCTACTAAATATGATAATATTTATTATTCAAAATTAAAAGTATCTGTTACAAGAGATAAAAGATAAGCATTCATAATATGACTGAATTTAAGATTTATTAAAGCTAGGTCCATGGCCCTATGTGATCAAGCAGTCCTCAAACAGGTACACCTGAAATATGTGAGTAAATGTCAACTAAAAGTAGTTGGTGAGTAACATAGGTTTTGACACTAAACAAAAGTTGAGAAAGGATTTAAAATTCAATGTGTTCAAAGCATAAACTAAGGCATAAATGTGAAAAACATATAAGGTTCCAAAGCATACAATCAAACCGTGTAAATGGAAAACTGTAAGTACAATCCAACTGATTGCGTTTTGAAAAAAAGTAGAAAGATGTATACACAAAACCCGCCAAGGTTTGTGTTAAGTAATGAATCGGGTTCCCATATAAATGATCATGTTAGGTACTACCTTAGGTCTGCCTCTCAAGTTAATGATTGTACTGTAACACCCAAAATAAAAAGAAAAGAAAATTTTAAATTTCACTCCCTCGCGGTACGCGAGGGAGATCTCGACAAAACCTCGCGGTACGCGAGGGAACTGCTTATCGCCAGAAAAACGACTTCTCGCGGTACGCGAGAAGGTCTCCAACCAATCCTCGCGGTACGCGAGGAGATTGTACACGCGTCAGGGCCAGAAGACACGTGTCATTCACCCTTGCCACCAGCCGCCACGTGTCATGCTGACTCAGCACCGTTCGCGACACCTCATCCCCTCGCGGTACGCGAGGGATTTCCTTGGCCATCCTCGCGGTACGCGAGAGACCGGAATTCCAGCCTATAAAAGGCCTTCAACGGGTTGAATCTTCTGTACACTTTCAAAACATTCCTTATACACAAACCCGATCTCTCAAAACTTTACGACGTTCCAAGCCGCCGTCCAACCTTCCAACAAAACCCTGCTCAAGCCGTAGGTCCGTCCAAATCCCGCAAAGTAGGTATCGTTATCCCTATTCAATTATCATTTTATATATATAAACGCAAAAATATATATATTCTCATTTACACTCTCGTTAATCGTGTCTTCCTCAGGAAGAAACGTGTCGAGGTTCTGCTCAAATTCCCAAGCCTTCAACTCTATCCACCATCAATATCAAGGTGAACACATTTAACGCTTTTCAAACAAGAAAACCATTTTATTTACAAAAACGGCATGAAACAAATTAAATGCTTTAATCATAAGGGTAATCTACGTGATAGCATTCAGGCCATAAGCATACGTAGATTTGATCAAATGGTATACATGAGGAGGGTGAAATCCCCTTCCGTGGCTGGGTACAGATCATGTAATGGGATATCGTAAGACTGAGGATATGGTTCCTTAGCAGATCATGTAAGACTAAGAAAAAGGTTCTTAGCATCACCACCCTGGGAATAGGCTATAAGTCTGAGACATAGAGCTCAGCCAGTTGACCCCATGGCAGAGACCCAGTGTATGTAGGTGGTATATACTTCAGGTGAAAAAGACTGCTGAATGTGTAGATTTATCATCACAGAAAACGTGCTTAAAGGCTTCAATTTGGTTTATGTTAGAAATCATTTTCGTGTCAGTTAAATGTGATTCACCGGCTTTATGCTGATGTTCATTTTTAAAAACGTTTTTCACAGGTAATGAAAGAAATCATTAAATTCAGGGTGGTGCAGTAAAGACAAGATCTTTAGGCATATCTAAATCCCTGTGGCAGACTAATACAAGACCAAATGTTGGAACGGACATAGATCCTAGACATTTTAAATGGCTTGTATTATGTAAACAGATGTACATTATATAATAGACTTTTGAATGTCTATTATCATGAAATGAAAAGGGACGTGGATCCCAAGTTTTGATAAAAGTACAGAATTAACCCTTGAGGTTATTTACATTACATTTCATTATCAAAAAGGCATCAATGAAAAACAAAGACTTCCGCTGTCCAATTTCATGACCGCATTCAGATACCAGCGTTGTCTCGCGACGCCCGGGCAGGGGTAGCCCGGGGTTGTGACAGGGTGGTATCAGAGCCGCATTTAAGGGTTTTAGCAAAATTAGATACTTGTATGATTGTATCTTAGCTTTAACCAATAGTTGTGCCTACTAAACGAACGGTAGGAAGATGCCTTTAACATAACCAATAAATTTCAGGATGACAGATCCATACTATTACCCTCGTAACTATCCAAACTTTTTCCCTGGAGAATTATCTAATCCAAGAAACGATCAAATAGTACCAAGCTATGATGATTATGTCCACTATCTACCGACCCCGGAGAATTGGAACAGAATGGTCGCAGAACAAGTGGAGCAGACTCAAGCAAGGCTTGAACCTCTGAGGGAAGAATCAGAGTATTCAGTGGAAATGGAAGATTCAAGAGAATCTTTACGTCCTGTTATGACATCTATGCCACTACCTCAATCGTTAGACATAGTATACCCTACCGGAACAATTCAAGAATATCCACCCAGTCCAAGTGAAGAAACTCCACATTCGATTTCTAAATCCGACAAGGCTGCCGTTTGTGAAGGCAGTAGTGGAAAGTATTTCTTTGATCCTATTCCAGAACATCCCGTTTTCAAGGAACCTTTCTTCTATGTAGATCCCTCCGATGGACGTCAGTATGCAACCGACGGAAAGGTCGTGTGGTCTGTTAACTCAGCATATCACGATCTTAGGATGGGACACAGGGAACCACCTCCTTGTTATGGATACCATGATGAACTGCCAAAATCAACTGATGAATACCTTGATCGTGCTCTTAGGGAGGCTGACGATCTACGTGCTGAACTATACTTCACCAAACAAGTCGTAGATAAGAACGAACAAACTATATTTGACTACGAACTAGCCCAGGAAGACAGAAAGTACACAGAACAATGGGTAGCAGATCAGCTGATCCAGAAGGGTGCTATGACCGAGACCCTGGGGAGATTCTATCAAGATTTGGGAGATGTGTTTCTCGATTAAAGTTAATGATAGTGTTTGTATAATTAGCTAACTATAAGTGATATAGATGCATATCTATATTTCTGTATTTGTAACGAATAGATGAAGTTTAAGCGATAATAAACTTCAAATTTTGACCCAAATTCTTGTCTTGTATTCTTAGATGTCTCAACAAAATAACAATAGCGGTCCAGCTACCTACATTACCAAGGAAAAAGGAAAAGAAATTAATAATAATCAACAACCAGAATTGCAACAACTGGTTAAACAAAGTATTAAAGAAATACTTCCTGACATAATAAAGGAAATACAAGAGAACATCAAAACTCCAAGCCATGTAACCTCTCATTCAAAAAGAACAGAAAACCCTCCGAAAACCAATACAGAACAAGTAGCAAGCTCTCGTAGAACTCAAACCTCGAAAAGGTCCAGAACATCAAGCAATAAGTATCCTGGATCTGAAGAATCCTTAAATTTAAGCAGTGAAGACTCTGAAGAAGAAGAGAATGAAACAAAAAGGTATAGACACAAAGGGTGTTCTTACAAAACCTTTCAGGACTGTAAACCTTATGAATTTAAGGGCACCGAAGGCGGTATTGCTACTCTTCACTGGCTAGAGAAGATGGAGTCAGTTATAGCAATTAGCAAGTGTGCTAAGAAAGATCAAGTGCTGTATGCTTCAAACTCCTTTAAAAATGAAGCATTGGAATGGTGGAATTCAATCATTTCTGCCAAAGGAAGAAGAAAGACTAATGCCATGGATTGGAAAGAATTTCGGGCAAAGGTGAAAAAGAAATTTTGCCCCAAGACTGAAAAAGAACAAGCTGAAAGAAAATTTCTGGAGCACCGAATGGTGGGTACCAACGATCGAGAGTACACCACCAAATTCTTTGAATATGCCCGATTGGCACCTCACCTGGCTAAACCTGAATCAGTTCTCATAACTCGATATATTTATGGTTTAGTTCCAGAGATCCGTGATTTGGTGAAGGTTGTCTCACCAAAAACCATTGAGTCCACCGTAGAATTGACCGGTACCATGACGGCTGGACTAATCAGAAATATAGAGGAAAAGAAGAAAGTCGAATCCTCTATAAAATCAAAACCCGAAGCCAAAAGATTTAGCAAGAACTTTGGGCAAAAGGGGTTACCATTTAACAATCCACCATGCAAAACATGCGGACGCAGGCATAGTGGAAAGTGTGTTTTTGAAACTTCATTCTGTAATTATTGCAAGGTCTCAGGTCACTCTACTGAGAATTGCTTCAAAAAGGGAATAACTTGTTTTAGTTGTGGAGAGCTGGGGCACATCAGAACTAATTGCCCTAAGTTTGCAAGGACCGGAAGAGCTGGAGGATCAGGAGCCAAGATCACTCCAGAAAACAAAAAGACCGTACGAGCTTTTGTCATGAATGCTAACCAAGCTGAGAAAACACCGGACGTAATTACTGGTACGTTTCTTCTTAATAATGTTTATGCTAAGGTCTTATTTGACTCAGGTGCGAACCGGAGTTTTATAGATTATAATTTTTGTAATCTATTAAATAAACCTTTAAGTCCCTTAGCTGAAACATATGAAGTAGAAACAGCAAACGGTGATTTGATAAAAGTATCTCAATCACTGAACAATTGTTACATTACATTGGCTGGTTTCACTATCCCAGTACAATTGTTACCAATATCAATAACCGGCTTTGACATTGTTTTGGGAATGGATTGGTTATCCACTAATCAAGCCGAAATCCTTTGTAATCAACAAGTTGTAAAACTCATTACACCAACCAACAAAACTCTAACCATCCAAGGTGATAAACCTACCAAACCTATCCAGATAATCTCCATACTTAAGGCAACCAAATGCTTAAGAAAAGGATATCTGGCATGTCTGGTATCAATTACGGTCCCGGAAAAAGAAAAGAAGATAGTATCAGTACCTGTCGTATCGGAATTTCCAGATGTTTTTCCTGAAGAATTGCCTGGATTACCACCAGAACGAGAAGTGGAATTTCGAATCAACCTTGTACCTGGTGCAGCTCCAATTGCCAAATCCCCGTACAGACTTGCACCCACAGAAATGGCAGAACTCAAGAAACAATTGGATGAACTTCTTGAGAAAGGTTTTATACAACCAAGTTCTTCACCATGGGGAGCTCCAATTCTCTTTGTTAAGAAGAAAGACGGATCAATGCGCATGTGTATTGATTATCGGGAATTAAATAAAGTTACCATTAAAAACCGATACCCACTCCCAAGGATTGACGATTTATTCGATCAACTCCAAGGAGCTTGTCATTTTTCAAAGATCGATCTTCGTTCAGGTTATCATCAGTTGAAAGTGCATGATAACGATATCTCAAAAACTGCATTTCGAACACGGTATGGACATTTCGAGTTCACGGTTATGCCATTTGGACTTACAAATGCTCCTGCCGCATTCATGGACATGATGAATCGTGTCTGTAAACCCTACTTAGATAAGTTTGTCATAGTTTTTATTGATGACATACTTATCTATTCCAAAACCCAAGTTGAACACGAAACTCACCTCCGAACCATACTTGAACTTCTTCGAAAAGAGAAATTATATGCTAAGTTTTCCAAATGCGGATTTTGGTTAACAGAAGTACAATTTCTTGGTCATGTCATCAACATGAACGGAATTCAAGTAGATCCTTCAAAAATTGAAGCTATATCCAAATGGGAGATTCCCAAATCACCCACCAACATTCGTAGTTTTCTGGGATTAGCGGGATATTACCGCCGGTTCATTCAAAAATTTTCTCGTATAGCAATTCCACTCACATCCCTAACTCGGAAATCTGTAAAGTACGAATGGGGACCCAAACAATCTGAATCTTTTGAAACCTTGAAACAAAAACTGACAAACGCACCTATCTTATCCTTACCAGATGGTATTGAAGACTTCGTAGTTTACTGCGATGCCTCACATACTGGTTTAGGTTGCGTATTAATGCAACGCAAGAAAGTCATTGCTTATGCATCCCGTCAGTTGAAAATCCATGAGAAAAACTACTCAACCCACGATCTAGAATTGGGCGCTATAATCTTTGCTTTGAAGTTATGGCGACACTATCTCTATGGGGTTAAGTTCACAATCTACACTGATCATAAAAGTCTAAAGTACATATTTAACCAGAAGGAGTTAAATATGAGACAAAGAAGATGGATGGAAATCTTGAATGATTATGATTGTGAAATTTGTTATCATAAAGGAAAGGCAAACGTAGTAGCAGATGCTTTGAGTCGAAAAGAGAATGCTAAGCCAAAGAGAGTACGTTCTCTCAGACTTGAACTACAAATTGATCTTGTAGGTCAGTTAAAAGAAGCACAAGAGTTAGCCTTGAAAGACAATAACTTTGAAAAAGAAGGAATGAAAGGAATGCTTGATTTACTGATCAAAGGAGAAGATAATATCCTTCGCATGAATAAACGTATTTGGGTACCAGTTATACGTGATCTTCGAGAGCGAATCCTCGAAGAAGCACATAAGTCCAAATACACCATGCACCCAGGAAGTGATAAAATGTACAAGAACCTCAAAGAAAGTTATTGGTGGATTGGTATGAAAAAGAATATTGCTATTTATGTAGCAAAATGTTTGACTTGTTCCAAAGTCAAAGCAGAACACCAAAAGCCAGCTGGGTTATTACAACAGTTAGAATTACCAGTTTGGAAATGGGAATTGATAACTATGGACTTTATTACCAAACTTCCTCGAACCACTCGTGGAAATAATGCAATCTGGGTTATCATTGACCGTTTAACCAAATCAGCTCACTTTCTACCTATTAAAGACACCATGAGTATGGACAGAATGGCGCAAATTTACGTTAATGAAATTGTAACGTTACATGGTGTACCTCTATCCATAGTGTCAGATAGAGATAGTCGCTTCACATCTCGATTCTGGCAAAGTTTTCAAACAGCTCTAGGAACTCGATTGAATCTTAGCACTGCTTATCATCCACAAACTGATGGGCAGAGCGAAAGAACTATACAAACTCTAGAAGATATGCTCCGAGCCTGTGTGATAGATTTTGGAGGTAATTGGGATGATCATTTAGCTCTAATGGAATTTTCCTACAACAATAGTTATCACACAAGTATTCAAGCCGCACCATTTGAAGCCTTATACGGAAGAAAATGTCGAACGCCTGTATGTTGGTCAGATATCGGAGAAAATCAACTATCAGGACCAGAGATAGTCCAAGAAACCACCGATAAAATCTTGCAAATACGAGAACGTCTAAAAATGGCTAGAGATCGACAAAAGAGTTATGCAGATAAACGAAGAAAGCCGTTAGAATTTCAAATCGGTGACAAGGTATTATTAAAAGTTTCACCTTGGAAAGGTGTTATTCGTTTCGGAAAGAAAGGAAAATTAAGTCCACGTTTCGTTGGACCTTTCAAAATTATTAAACGAATCGGACCTGTTGCTTATCAGCTTGAACTACCAGAAGAGATGGGTGGAGTACACGATGTATTCCATGTATCAAACCTGCGTAAGTGTTTAGCTGATGAATCCTTGCTTATGCCTTTACAAGATGTGGAAGTAAATGAAAAGCTCAAATTCATCGAACGCCCGTTACAAATTGAAGACCGACAAATCAAAAAGCTTAAACGAAAGCAATTGGCGTTAGTCAAAATAAGATGGGACTCCAGACGTGGCCCAGAATATACCTGGGAACTTGAGTCAGAAATGCGCAAAAAGTATCCACATCTCTTTCAATAAATCTCGAGGACGAGATTATTCTAAAGGAGGGGAGGATGTAACACCCAAAATAAAAAGAAAAGAAAATTTTAAATTTCACTCCCTCGCGGTACGCGAGGGAGATCTCGACAAAACCTCGCGGTACGCGAGGGAACTGCTTATCGCCAGAAAAACGACTTCTCGCGGTACGCGAGAAGGTCTCCAACCAATCCTCGCGGTACGCGAGGAGATTGTACACGCGTCAGGGCCAGAAGACACGTGTCATTCACCCTTGCCACCAGCCGCCACGTGTCATGCTGACTCAGCACCGTTCGCGACACCTCATCCCCTCGCGGTACGCGAGGGATTTCCTTGGCCATCCTCGCGGTACGCGAGAGACCGGAATTCCATCCTATAAAAGGCCTTCAACGGGTTGAATCTTCTGTACACTTTCAAAACATTCCTTATACACAAACCCGATCTCTCAAAACTTTACGACGTTCCAAGCCGCCGTCCAACCTTCCAACAAAACCCTGCTCAAGCCGTAGTTCCGTCCAAATCCTGCAAAGTAGGTATCGTTATCCCTATTCAATTATCATTTTATATATATAAACGCAAAAATATATATATTCTCATTTACACTCTCGTTAATCGTGTCTTCCTCAGGAAGAAACGTGTCGAGGTTCTGCTCAAATTCCCAAGCCTTCAACTCTATCCACCATCAATATCAAGGTGAACACATTTAACGCTTTTCAAACAAGAAAACCATTTTATTTACAAAAACGGCATGAAACAAATTAAATGCTTTAATCATAAGGGTAATCTACGTGATAGCATTCAGGCCATAAGCATACGTAGATTTGATCAAATGGTATACATGAGGAGGGTGAAATCCCCTTCCGTGGCTGGGTACAGATCATGTAATGGGATATCGTAAGACTGAGGATATGGTTCCTTAGCAGATCATGTAAGACTAAGAAAAAGGTTCTTAGCATCACCACCCTGGGAATAGGCTATAAGTCTGAGACATAGAGCTCAGCCAGTTGACCCCATGGCAGAGACCCAGTTTATGTAGGTGGTATATACTTCAGGTGAAAAAGACTGCTGAATGTGTAGATTTATCATCACAGAAAACGTGCTTAAAGGCTTCAATTTGGTTTATGTTAGAAATCATTTTCGTGTCAGTTAAATGTGATTCACCGGCTTTATGCTGATGTTCATTTTTAAAAACGTTTTTCACAGGTAATGAAAGAAATCATTAAATTCAGGGTGGTGTAGTAAAGACAAGATCTTTAGGCATATCTAAATCCCTGTGGCAGACTAATACAAGACCAAATGTTGGAACGGACATAGATCCTAGACATTTTAAATGGCTTGTATTATGTAAACAGATGTACATTATATAATAGACTTTTGAATGTCTATTATCATGAAATGAAAAGGGACGTGGATCCCAAGTTTTGATAAAAGTACAGAATTAACCCTTGAGGTTATTTACATTACATTTCATTATCAAAAAGGCATCAATGAAAAACAAAGACTTCCGCTGTCCAATTTCATGACCGCATTCAGATACCAGCGTTGTCTCGCGACGCCCGGGCAGGGGTAGCCCGGGGTTGTGACATGTACTAAACATGAACACACGTATGGTCGCCAAGTAGTTTAAGACATAAAGCACATAGACATTAACATGAGAATAATGGTATTGAATTTGTGTATGTAATGTATGTAAACATGTTCCACCCCGAGTATTTGTAAACAATAGTAAAGAGAACGGGGGCTATGAAACTCACTTGTATTGAAGCTAGAAGTGATAGGATTTGGTAAGATGATTAGGTCTTGTGAGGATTTCTCACAACACTCCTACATAGATAATGGTACTCTAAGTTTAAAGTATGATGAATAAGATAAGTAAGTTCTAAGACTTTAGGGTTTTGTAGGGTCTGGGATTTGATATGAACTTGCATGGTTATTCTGTAGGAAAATATAAGTTCTAGACTTATTATTGAAATAATGGTAAAAGTAGTTTGTAAAATTACTTCAATTAAGATTTTTAATTAATCATTTAGTAATTAATTTATATAATTATCCCAAAGATAATAAATAAAATTATGGATTGTAATAAGTTTAAAATGGTGCATTTGGATTTATTTATAAAATAACTTATAAATAATTTATAAAATGAAAAAGGTTTAATTAATTTATTTTATGTAAATAAAATGATTAATTAAGCTATTAATTCATGTAAATAAAATGGTTGATTAATCTATTAATAAATGTAAATAAAATAGTTAGTTAATCTATTACTTAATTCATTTTAAATGAATTATACAAGACAAAATAGGCTTTAAATGAAACTTTGTAAAATAATTATTTGAGTATTTATAAGTTTAAAAGGTATTTTTAAATAATTATTCTCATAAAAATAATTATTTATAAGTTTGAAAGAATTTTATAATGCCTAAACACTTAATTAAAATTTGTGTAATAACACTAATAATGTATTAATAAATATCATAATCAATTTGTCTCCACAAATCATTTACATTATTTATTTTGGAATTTATAAAGCTTTATAACATGTTTTTAAATAAAATAAATTAAATGAACAATACTTTATCTTTTCTGTTTTTATAAAAATTTACAGAATATATTTACATAATTTATAAAAATTAAATTTGAATTTTTAAACATGAAATATTGTGTTAAAATAATAAAAGGAATTAATCCAAAAACAAAAACGGTGGCCGGGAGTCGAACCCGCGCCACTTCCGGGTCAGACACACGCACACACACTAACCATCAGACCAGGGCTTATGTCGTGGTCTAAAACCGGCGCGAATTGGTTTTAACATACAAGCCCAAGCTGTCATCTTCCCCAATTGAAGGCCCGTAACCCTAGCCCTTTAACTGGCTCGATTGAGCAGACGATTGAAGCCCGATTCATGGGGCTTTTGATCCCCGTACTAAAACGAAACCGTGGACACTAGAATTACCTGAAATGATCAAGTAGAGAGGGAGAACAACGCGATGAATAGGTTCGGGTTTTTCTGCTGTGAATCGGGGTCTAGGGGTGATTCAAGATGCAATTGCGAGTAGGATGAGGTGGTATTGAGTTTCTTCCATGATTGTGGACGTCTGTTTATACACAATTTGTATGGGAATGGATCGATCGCTTAGTTGGCATTCAAGGTTACAAACGGTTACGAGTTACACCATGATTAGTTCATAAAAACTCAATTAAGCGTAGGGGATGAATCGATTAGTTGCCCTGAACGTTTGGCCGGTTTCGTTTTCGCGTGTAAATATCTCAGGGACGAGTTCGCTAGATGTGGTTCGAAAACCGGTCACCGCGGGACTCGAACCCATGACTGAAATAGGGGGGAGGTTTATCCGGATTTGCAATAAGGCCCCTGTAGTATCAGCCTTTAACATTTCATGTATAAACTTTGTTTTTAATTAGGAATAAGGTTTCGGAATTTACCATTTAAACCCTGAACTTTTATAAAACATATAAATCATTAAATATTATAATTTTTATAAAACCTAATAAATGTAAATGTTATATTTAATGTTACAATTATATTTATATAATTTTTGTAAATTGAAATGGTTTTATTTCTATTAGAATCATTTACCTTGAAATTTTAAATAATATAATTTTATAAACCCTAATTTTATTTAGAGAATTTAATATATATATATATATATATATATATATATATGTAGACTTTTGAAATAACCTAATATATATATATATATATATATATTTGTATTTATTCTCTTGAACTTTAATTAATTACACAATTCTTTATCTAATTATTTGTTATTTTTGAAATGAAATAAATGTACGTATGAAATTAAATAGATAAATAAAATAACTTTTATTGAAATGAATAGATGTAATCATATAATAATGAAGTTACAAGCGCCGAAAAAGTATAGATAAAGGCCGGAATTTCCTGGGGATTACATAGCAGGTGTATTAAAAAAGACATTACAATGCGATACATAAGATAAAAAAACAAAACGAAAGTCGGTGAAACTCCAATGCAGGTTCAGAAAACCTGCTTTCTTTTAAAAACGTACGTCTACTATACTTGGGAGGATCCCACCACAAATGTCGTAGAGAAGGTATTCTTTGTTCATCCAAAATCGTATGATATGTGGCATGCGTTCCCGCACGTGTTGATAATCGACGCGACGTAGAAAACAAACATGTATAGACCTCTATTTGTCCAAGTTGTCGCTGTGACCTCCACACACCAGTCGTTTTGCGTCGCTCTTGCATTTATATCCAAAGAACGGGAGGAAAACTTCGTATGGGTGCTACTGAAAATCAAAGGTATGTTGCAAGAAGATACTCGTGGTCGTCCAACTTTGAAAAAGCAACAACAAAGGAAACAGGATGTCGCGAGAACAACTCGTTTGTAATCGACGAAGACGCTGCGAGACACATCTCGTTTATAGAATCCCAACAAAGTAGATGTGACCCTGCGACACATAGCTCGTATATTGCATCACAGGACTCTCGACGAGCGAGTTCAGTCGTAAAGTCAAATAAACCCGTCATGCAACACCGTCGTTCAATGACTGGTAAAGGAAAGCAACCACACGATGATAACAGGTTTCCATTGATGGTGGGGGATGTTGCAGTTAACAATATTCATCGTTCTAAGGATTCCTTTCCATCTTTGTTTCATCGCTACATTTCACATATACAGGATGTAATGCCCGACGGTAACTGTGGTTTTCGATCGGTAGTTGTGGGCTTAGGGTTCGATGAAAATAAGTGGCTTTTTATTCGATAACAGCTTCTACAGGAGATGGACGGTCACGAAGAATGGTGGAGAACTGTTTTCGACATAATCTCCTTTCAAGAGTATGATGAACTACGTCACACGACAGATTAGCAGAAGGTGAAAACCGCACCCAGTAGTCATTGGATGTCGATGCCCTACACGGGACTCCTTATTGCTCAAACATTTGCGTGATTGTTCAACTTTTAAGCATCACCGGTAGTCAAACCTTTTTCCCCTTATGGTTTGGTCATAACGTTAACGCTCACCATCAAATCGTATCGTTCGTTCATGTCAACGATGCTCATTTCATCCACGTCAAGTTAGACAGAGATTCTCCGATGCCCATATCGAACCCTCTTTGGATTTTGCACCGAAAATGATGCTGCAACAGAATGAGAAAATATATACAAGGATCGTATCGAACGGTTTAAGGAGATAATTACTAGTGTTGCACATAGAGTTCCACAATATATAACGAATGTTGGATAACGTTTGTTTGTAATTGTATTTTATTTTATTTTTTAACGGTTTGTTTCGAATAAAAAATAGATATAAATAAAATTTTAATTAATTTTCTATAATAAAATACATGTTTGTTAGTTTAAAACGTTAATAAAATAAAATTTTAATTAATTTTCGATAATAAAATACATGTTTATTAGATTAAAACGTTAATAAAATACAATTTTAATTAATTTTCTATAATAAAATACATGTTTATTAGTTTAAAAAGTTAATAAAATAAAACTTTAATTAATTTTCTATAATAAAATACATTTTTATTAGGTTAAAACGTTAATAAAATAAAATTTTAAATAATTTTCTATACGCCACGTATAGGGTAATACGTGGCGTATAGAATTGGAGGGACGATTTGAATTTTAAACATATACGCCCCGTATAGTGCAATACGTGGTGTATAAATTGGAGGGACAATTTGAATTTTCATTTTTTTGAATTTTTAAACTATACGCCACGTATTGTACTATACTTGGCGTATAGGAAACGAAGGGTCAAAATCATTTCAAATTTCAGATAATTTGTGCTATACATGGTGTATTGCCCTATACGTAGCGTATAGAATACGAAGGGTCACAAGCTATACGTCACGTATTGGGCTATACGTGGCGTATAGCATCCTAATATACCCATGGTGCCCCGCGTACAGATCCAAACGCACCCAACCTTTTACACACAAACACATACGGACTATACGCTATTACGCTCCTTGATTGAGATACTCGGGTCAGAAATCTTCACATTTACTCGTAAAGTTACATATTTTAGAATCCCGGTCAATAATATTTGCTTTATTTTGATTATTAATGGATAAAAGTGGGTGGAATAGGGGATTTTAGACTGAAAATTTATGAACTATACGCCACGTATAGCGTTATACGTGGCGTATAGTTCACATGAGGAAGACGATGAAGCCATATGCCACGTATAGTGCTATACGTGGCGTATGACTCTTGTTACTCGGAAACCGATGCCGCATATGGCCTTGTGTGCCGTGTATGGCTCATATTACTTGGTAACATGGCTGCGTATGAGTTGGTTTGGCCGCGTATGATCAAGTTACTCGGTAACATCCTATACGCCACGTATAGTGCTATACGTGGCGCATATGAACTTTCTTTTAATTATTTAATATTTGTTGCACATATATCGACGTTGAATTTTGTTCCGGTATGTCGAATTCGGATCACAAGCTGGATATTGATATGGCGGAGGTGGATGTGGACGATCTGCTCACTGCCCTTCTTTGGATTTCCCGCCCACCTCGGACGCGTTTGGACGGTGCCAGAAGTTACGGCAGGTGACGATGGGCTCGGGGACGGCAGTGGACTGGCCGCTTCTTCAGGAGGCCGGCGAGGAGGAGCGGGCTAGGGCCATTATCGGTGAGGATAAGCCGTGGGATCGTTTGTTTGACCTGGCGTTCACCGAGACGTACAAAGAGGTGGTTGTCGAGTTTATTTCGACGTTCACCTAAACGGAGCCGGCGGAGGAGGAGGCTGATGCCAAGAGGGACGAGCACGAGCTGCCAGATGAGCCGGAGCAGATCTCCTTTCATATGTTCGGTCATGCTTACAGTTTGACGCTCCGTCAGTGGGCAGTCGCGACGGGCTTGTATTACCAGCCCGAGGCGGTCACGCCTCTTTACACCGAGGCTATGACAGAGGTGGATAGAGAGGATCTTCTTGTTTTCTAGGGTCTTATTGCTTATGGCCCATGGTTGAGGACCAAAGGGAGGGTCTCGGCGATTAGAGACCCCTCTCTACAGATATTTACACCGGATTATTTCGACGTCTATTGCACCGCGTCGGAAAAGCCGTAAGTGGTGCATAGAGAGAGACTTATTCTTTCTCTTTTACTTGCTTATCGGCAGGCGGTGCGCCCTAGCGACATGTTTAGCGATGTACTTTGCGTCTGCCTTTCACAGGCAGAAGCGCGGCCTATTGTATGGCGGTGCTTTCATCACTAGTGTGATGCGTGTTCTTGCGCCGTGGCAGGATCACGTGCATCAGATGGCCGAGCCCATCCCGCTTGTCCGATTAGACCGCCGCACGGCGATCGACATACGCATCACGCGCCGATTGCTCGGCCTTCGGTTTATACGGCCCGACCGGGACCAGGTTTGGGTCCCACATCCGTTGCCGCAGATGCCGGACCAGCCGGGGCTGGATATGACGGTCCCGCTACAGGGGTGGCGATGGAGGACCCAGCCGCCCATGACCAGCCACCACAACATCCTTGACACGTATGTCGACCTGTTAGGCTAGATAGGGCCACACAGGCCTTGCTTGAGGGACTTATTGCCGACTCACGGCGACAGGCCCGTCATAGCGACCGGATGGAGGACTTGATGATGTGGGCGGTTGATCGCCTCGTGGATCTGTCACAAGCCGCCGGCATCGAGCCACCAACACACCACTACCACCGTCATGTCAGTATCTGGGCGACGACGGTCGGGATCAGGACGGCGCGGGTCAAGATCAGGGCGACGCCGGTCAGAATCAGGGCGGCACGGGTCAGGCGTAGTTGTTTTCATTTTAGTCAGTTGTATTTTTTGTTATGTATGTACAAACATTTTGATGTAATATATGTAATTTTTTGATGAAAATATATGTAATGTTTTAGTTATTTGTTTGGTTGTAATGTTTAATTTGTTTGTTTGGTTGTAATGATAAATTATAAATGTAAAAACATAAAAAATATTAAAAAAAAGATAAAAATTATATAAATAAAAAAAGATAAATATTATATAAATTAAAAAAGATAAATATTATATAAATTAAAAAAAAAAATTCTACACGTGACGTATGGACGCCACATATAGTGTCTTTATATCCCAAAATCTGTCAAGTTTTGAGGCAAAAATATTACTCGTGACTCATACGCCGCGTATAGTGCAGTACGCCGCGTATAGTGCAGTACGCCGCGTATAGTGCAATAGGCCACGTATGGTCCCAACCGACAGACAAGTAATGACACGTGGCATTTTATGTTAGGAGATATAAACCCTATACGCCTCGTATTGCCCTTTACGAGGCGTATAAAATTACGACGTGTCCCATTAATAATATTCCGTATGCGGTTAGAATCACCCTTAAAAAATCGATGCTGCTCACCTCATAGTCATGTTGGGTTTCTCTTTTCGTAATTAAATAATTTAATGATGTAAGGTTTTTCTTATTATATTAATTTTAACTTTTCTTTATTACTATTATCCCACTTATAGCTTTTTTAAAATACATTGTTTTCGTACGCTATATACTTTAGCGATGTATTTATTTTAATTTAGGTGTGGATATATATATTTTAGTAAAAACTGAGTTGGTCTACGCGTGAACGTCATTGTTATTCAAAACTCATCGGGTAAGATATGATATGTTTTTACTTTTTTTATATATGCTTTCCTTTTTATTAACGCTCATTTTTACAATAATGTAATTTTTTCGTTTTTTCAGGACACATTGTTACGCCATGCTTTTTTTATCTACGTTTCAATATTCGGATGCAATCCACCGTAATTTCATACGCTTTTTTTTATACTTAACAGCGTTAATGTGACCACCGCATTTGTTTTTTTCTTCTTTTTTCTAGTTTCAAGTTTGTTTTTTTATTACCGTTATTTTTACTGTTGCGTCTGCGATTCTGTTTAAATTTAGTTTCGGATACTTTATTTTTTCCGCGATTTATCGCGCCGCAACGCACGGGTCAGAATACTTAATTTTTATCCTTTTTTTATATTTTAGTTTTAGATTTGTTTTTTATTAAAGTTTTTCATAGTTTCGATTACATTTTTGTTTAAATTTTATTCAAAATAGGCCCCGCCGCGGAGCTTGGGTATGCCACTAGTTTTATATCAATCACCATCCTCGTCAACGCTATACATCATCGTTAATCTATATCTATACTATATAATAAATAAAAGTTTTTTCATGTCACGTGTCGTCTCTATATTCATTCTCATCATTTTTTCTCGCATCTCTCTCTTATTAAATACATACCTATCTTTTAATAATAATTATATTTTTAAAGAAAATACTAATTATACTAATAAAACACATTTATTTTAAATTATCCCTTATTATAAGAAACTATGAAATCTAATTGTGTAACTTTTATTTTCAATCAAATAGTAAATGAAAGTCTGATCGATGTCGTTAGGTCGGTCAAAAACAATCCTTAAACACTTAACTAGTAAGGGTAAGAAGAGTATCGTATCCACGAAGAATCAGTGGTTAGTGAAATTGCTTAGCTTGATAATTATAATGAAAACACAGATCAAATAAAAATGCAACCTCCTCCAAACTTCAGGTTCTAGGTTTCACATAAAACTCAGTTGTTCAATTGGACACCACATATACATAGTGTTGGAAAAACAGTTAAAATAGTAGATGAAGACAGGTTGTTGTTAGCAAACCTATACAACCAGTTTTGTCATAAACCAATATAATTCAACTACCCAATTTATAAGTGCCAAATTTATCCCCTTTAGTCACCCAACCCTGCTACTAGGTTTTGTCATCAACCGAACAAGATCAAAAAGCAAACAAACTCAAAACACTCAAATAAACTGTTTAAATTAACTAATACATCAATCCATCAAGTTTGTGTCAAAAACTAACAAGATCCAAAACATAAACAAATTGAATTAAACACAAAACCTATACGAACCGTCCGTCTGGAAGAAGCCACAAGTGGTTTAGCCAATCATAATTCTTTATATTTTCTTTCTCTCGATTAACCGTAACAGTAGCCAACCAGGGTTTCTTCTCGAAAAACATGCACAAAAGCCACTCTAAATTTACCTCCTGCTTGCGTCAATTGCTTTCGCCGCCAAGAGCAAAAAAAAACTCCTCGTGATGCGTCCCCCTCTTTTCTTTCTCCTACAGGCCCATTTCTTTAATTAAATGGACATTCTTTTGCTAATCCATACACAGACCATAATACTCCAATTAGTCACCATGATTAGTTTAATGGCTCATATTCCATACGTAAAAGTCACCTGCACATTCCATTTATTAAATTCTTATGTCTAGAACTTAAACCAAAATTAATTAAGCTTATAATTTGAAATCCCATCTTTTTAACTTAACTTTATAAGTTTAGCTCGTTCTAACTTTACGCTTATGCATTTAATATACGTACAACATCATTGGATTTCACATAAATAATCAATTAATAGTGCTACTTTAAACACAATTATAACAAGAATATTACCCACTCATCAAAGTCAAATTACATTAAATAATAATTAATGTTTTTTCGAAACCAATTATATATTAATTTTTACATATTTTAAATTTTGTTTTCTATCCTTAGTATATGTAATGCATTTTTACACCTGTAAAATATATACATAAAGATTTAAGAATTTTATTTATTGATACTTTTAATCTCATGTGTAGACACAGGGTACTAGTTAGTAGTATATATTAATATTTGAAGTATCTTTGTAATATATTTCTGTATATTATTATTATTTAAGAATATTATAAAAAGTAATTAAACATAAAAAAGCACATGTTTATGTGTGTTTCAAACTACAAAGTTGAGCAACAAGACAATAATATGTAGGACCCATCTTGCCCATATGACAGAAAATATCACATGCAAACAGGGTCACGTCTTTTTCCTGTCACCACTAACGTTCTTCCGACACCCTATATTTTTTTTAACGGTAACACTTAGATATTTTAGGATAATTGGATTTTTTTTGGGTAACACCTAAAACATTCAGAGCAACTCACCTCAGAAGGAACCCCTCAACTAGGTAAACCCCCTGACATGACCCCAGTCCCATTTTTTGCTGTGGCCAGGATTCGAACCCAAGACCTCCACTATAAGAAGTCTTAGGGCTACCATTGCACCAAATGGCCAACGGTTGAAGCTAGTCCGACACCCTATATTACTACACCTTTAACGTTCTTTCGACACCCTATACACGAGTCGTATGTAGCCATACTAGTTGTATGACAATAGGATTTAACGACACAATGAATGCTAATCAAATCAGTAATTCTTGTCGAAGTATATGAGTAGTATACCCTTATACGACCCGTATTTGTTGCCCTATACGACTAGTATTAGTTAACTTTTCTATAAAAAAAATAACAGATAATTATCTTTCTTTTATATAAAAAAAATAATGTATTGTTCAAAAGATATATTAACAGATAATTATTTTTCTTTTAAAAAAAAGCACGTTACTTTTTTTTATGTATTTAATTCTTTAAAAATATTTGACCGACATAATATTCCCAATAATTTGTCCGCGTAATTTTGAGACGACGTAAGATTCCTCGAAATTTGTGTACTTGACGTGATGTAAGATTCTTCGAATTCCGTCAATTATTTGACACGACACAATATTCTGTTAAAAACGACTATATAAACCGTATTCATTTTTTCATTCATAACTTCAATCCTCTACTATATCAACCGTTTCTTTCATATTTCAATACGTTAATATATAAACCGAAAAATTTCTTATAATAATTAATAATCATGTTTTAATCGTTTGGTGATGTTTTAATTAGTTTTACTTTGTATTGTATTAATGTATTATACTTTTCCTATAATAATTAAATAAAAAACCAAGCCACAAACGAATGCTCTCGGAATTATAACAAGTTACACAAGGTGGTCATATCCACCACATTGTATGCGTACCATATAATTCATCGACCATATAACGTCTGTATCTCAGACAAGCATCTTGTAAACTGACTTCTTCCCACCCAAATGACATGTTTTGTACTAGCCTACGTAATAACATACAAATTACTACCCCTGCATGTCGACCAATATGACCACCATTTGGAGGCCACACATTTTCACCAGACTGTTCCAATGTCTCTACTTCTTGTAGTCGAGAGCGTTGGAAAACAATATACGTTGTACAAACCATCTAAACGGTAACTCAAATCCCAAAAAAAATTCGTGAATACCACGATGTATGCACCATAAATTAGAACACGTATTTGCTAGACAATCATCGGATACATTACATGACTTGTAGTGAATGTATACAAATCTTGAAAAGGTACCAGTTTTCACCATTAGGGGATATAGGTAAATATGCCTATGAAAACCGAAAAGTTATTATTATTTCGTTTTAAAAAATTAAGTCAAAACTAAAACAACTTTACAGTTTCACCCTCCCACAGTGGAGGATACAGTTGGTTCGTCCCATCACCATATTGGAAGGAATCGTGTCGTCCGTCATATATTAGGTCCATAAACTCAGGCAGTAGAATAGTCTAACGATCCCCCGCCGACAACTCATCGCTTATTAGTATGTAATATACCCGGCAATACATCAGATTTCTTATCCAAGCCCGAACATGATGTACAATAAAAATAACAATTACTACCATAAGTTAATACGAAGTGTATAGGTTCTTAATTCTTACAATATCTTGTATAATAGCGTCTCTACAAAGCCCTAAAAGGGTACCCCAAAATTCTCTGTCAAGTTCCGCCTCACCCATACAATGAACCCTACATCAATTCCTATCTCCGTTATAAAAGAATTAGATAACATTTCGAGACCAGTTCTGACCTTCC
Organism: Smallanthus sonchifolius; assembly: GCA_023525975.1. Lineage (NCBI taxonomy): Eukaryota > Viridiplantae > Streptophyta > Magnoliopsida > Asterales > Asteraceae > Smallanthus > Smallanthus sonchifolius. Next base: position 10,176,686 of record CM042028.1, on the reverse strand, counting down.
TGCCAAACATGGTTCTCTACCGGTGTTGGGATGTCAATGACGGGTGCATTAGAAGATGACCCGTTAGAACGCCTTTCGTTTCTTCTACTTGTTCCATTTCTCCCGTTAAACGACATATTATCTTTTGGTGGAGCGAATCGTATACTCGTTTTAAATATAATGAATTCAACGATTAAACTAAATTAGCTTCGCTAGATATTTATAACCGAGGAAATAAATTAATAATTACTGGGGTATACTAGTCGTATTACCCTATACTAGTCGTGTAGAGATAGATTTCACATCTGGATTGATGAAAAAGACACTTTTGAAAAAAGTAAATACATACGACTCGTATAGATTCATACGACTCGTATACGACTTTAGTGTCAGACAAGATCTGACACACTAACATCCATACGAGTCATATCCACCAGGGCCGGCTCAACTATTTTATGGGCCCAAGGCAAAGTAAAACTCTTAGGCCTTTTTTCAATTGTCATGGTTATAGATAGTGGCATATCTAAGAATTTTTGTGAGTGAGGCAAAAAACGGTTTGTTAAAGTAGGATTGGATTATGTATATATAAAAAAACTTCATTTGGAGGATCTATAGACACAAAAAAAACCTAGATTAAACTATATATATATATATATATATATATATATATATATAGGGTTAGGATCTTTTAAGAACTCCTTTTTTCATAAGAACTCTAAGAACTTCTATTAACCTTTGATCTTAATAATCAATGGATATGATTAAACAAAAGTATGATTGTAATTTAAGGGATATTTAATTAGATTAATAAAAGAGAAAAGGGTAAAATGATAAAACAAATGTTTCAGTTTCTAAATTCTCATGCTATACAAAAAACTAGTCCGATTATCACTCCCCAAAAAAACCCCACGTATTTTGGTTTTATCTATAATTTTAATCATTTTTTATAGATTATCATCATCTTATTTTTTATATATCTGATTTTGTTTCCAAGTTCAGATTCGTTGTTAATTTTTGTTGCACATGCGAATGTTTTTTTTATGTAATCATTTTATTTTTATATATCTGATTTCATTTCCAAATTCAAATTCGTTGTTAATTTTTGTTGCACATTATGAACTCAAATTGAGAAATTTAAAGATGCTTTTCTATTATTTTTGTGAATGTATAAATATATTGACATTAATGGAAATGCATTTGAAAATTTCTAAACCAAAATCTTATTCGAATGATCTACCAAACCAGATTAAAAATGCAAATCGAATTCAATCAAAACCTATAAAAAAATTTAAACGGATGATAATTTAATGCTGATCACGGCAAACAAATAGCAAAAATCACACCAAATTCGATCTTTTTTTTTTAAAGGCGAACATTGAATGTGTGACGTCGCACCCCCCGTCATATGGGAGAGCCTCGTCCAACTCCGGCCAATATGTTGTCTTAACTGGGCCCACTTGGCGTCAGAGTTGGAGAGCTTTCAAGGAAAAACCCCACCCAATACGGCCCCTTCCGGCCTTGAGGGAGAGCCGAGGTTCCAAGCCTGGATAATGTTGTTCTAGAAGTGATCTGAAATCATTTATGATGCGCACCATGATGAGAAATTATGATCCGGAAAACATTTTCCATTGAAAATGATTTAATTTATAGCGAATGATTCATAAAAACCAAATGATTTGAGCAATCATTTTTTTTGGAAGTAAAAATCGTTTGAAAGTAAAAATGGGTTACTGAATTCTTAAAAGAGAAAATCAAGAAAGATGAAATCATGGGCAGGGCCGGTCCCAAGAATCCTTAAGAAGTTCCGGGCCCTGGATATGTAAAAAAAAGTGGACCCCTATAATATAATCATTATATTATATAAAAAAAACCTTAATACGACAATAATAGTTATAACAATAATTAATAAAACAAAAGTAATGTACCAAAATGATCGAGATTACTTACTTATGCGAATCGTGAGGCTCTCCTAGCGTTTTTGGAAGCAAAACTCTCGATCAAGTCTTCATAATTCATAGTCTCTAATATATCACTTTCAATAGATATCATCGCTAAACCGCTAAATCTTTCTTGGGACATTGTCGATCTTAAGTAGGACTTCAACAACTTTAACTTTGAAAAACTTCTCTCCGCCGAAGCCACTGTTACCGGAATACTCAACAACACTCTATATGCAATTGATGCATTAGTAAAAAAACCGAACCGGTTCAGATTGTTTAAAGCATCAATAGGGCTAATGATTTGACTAGTTAAAAATGTCTCAAACAACTTCAACTCCAAGTATAATTCATTGGCATCAATATCAGATTCTTCTTTATACTTCAATGCATCTTGAAGGCGATAACAACACGATTTGAGATCTTTTTCATCAAGCTCCCTCAACTTTTTAGGAAACAAAAAGCCAAATAGTTTTTCAAAATCTTTGTATTGTTCGAATCGTATTTCAAGGGAAGCAATCGCTTGATCAACAATACATAAAAAGTAATTGACTTTAAAATCCTCCTCGGGTGAAAATAAAACAATAATCAAGCATGACAAAATCAACAATTAAACATGAATATACATGTAATAATACCAATCAACAATCAAACATGAATACATGATAAATTTTATACCTTTTGAAGGCCAAAAAAAATCGAATTGCAGTCCAAGAGTCCTCCGATCGTTGCTGTGTGCCCTGCCCCGTCGCTGTGTTGCCCTGCCGCCCCGTCGCTGTGTTGCTGCTGCAGTGCAGCAGCCCTGCCTGTGCATCGTCCGATCGATGTCCCACCCAGCACTGTCCCTGTGCCGTCGCTGTTTTCCTGGTTGGTTAGGGGCGCCGATTGGAATTTGGATGGGATGGGTCGCTTCCTTTTTTTTTTGTTTCACTTACACAACCCTTCCCAACCTAACTCAAGCCCAGCCCAGTTAATCTTATTTTCTATTGGGCCTTTTTTAAATTTTGAATTGGGTAAATACAAGAATTCTAATGTTAATAAGATTGGACTTTTTTTTATAAAAATATATATGTAATATATATATAAAAAAATTAAAAACTGCGGGCCCCTCAGAATACCGGGCCCTGAGCGGTCGCCCACCCCGCCCCCCCTCTGGGCCGCCCCTGATCATGGGTTAACTTCAAAAAGATTAGAATTGACATGATTACCCTTATATTAAATAAAATAGATAAATAAACCTAAATTAAATGAGTTGTTATGAGGAGTTCTTAAAGTTTATAAGATATTTGAGAGTTCTTAGATGATCCGATCCCTATATATATATTATAATTTGGATGCCCCTATAATTTAAAGACGCTATAAACACAAGCTTAAATTTTTTTAATATAAAGCCACCCATAGTATCACACATACGACTCGTATTTGTTGTTAATTAGAGTGTCAAAATATCGGACAAAGGTGTGTGAATCACTCAAGCCATTATGTAAATTTTAATCTATATATTACAACCTGTCATGTCATCATTCAATACATAAAAGGCCTATGTTTATAAAGTAAAGCACACAGGCTCGTTTCTTTTCATCCCACCTCTAGATTTTCTTTCAAAGCCTGCCTGATAGTGCCCTGATATTTATAAAACGTTTCTTTATTTTTTTATTTTTATTTTAGTTTTTAAGACACACTTAACCTTCTAAAATATGTCTTTGAACATGTTTTATATTTTTATTATTTGTAGAAAAAGTGTTAGTTATATGCTTAAAAAAGGCAATTACTTAATATTTATTATTTAATATAACATTTGTTATTATGCAATTACAAGACAAAATATTATAGGTACATATCTATACGATAAATATGATATGATTATTTACCAAATGATTATTTATATAAATTTTATATTAAAATATTATGAGTAAGGGTAATTTTTTTTTATCTTCTTATACGTGAGTTCATTTCGTATAAACTTTAAAATCTTTTACTTTTTTAAATACAATAATAATGCACGTTTAGTACGTAAAAGTTAACCATTAAACTAATTTATTTATATGTTTTTTTTTAGGAATCCGTTCGCGTATAAAAATAAAACACTTTTAATATTACGATTACAATACAAAGAATCAAACCTATCTAGGAAAGCAAGTAAATTACAAATACGAATACAACTGAAAAATCACAAAATACAATAACAGAATACCGATTTTGACCGAGGATCGTGTTTGACACGGGGCCCTTAAAACAAATTCCGGGTCTCTCCCCGTTTTGTTTCCCATGGTACAACGGCCTAAGCAGTATGTACTGCCGGGTAAGGCTCTAGCACCCGAATTGTACCTTAAAGAAAATGATAAAGATGATCAAAGAATGGTTGGAATTCTTTAGGGAGAAAAAATGAGAGAACACTATAGAGATTGTGTTGTTTTTTGCATTTTTCAACCAATGAACACATTGATATTTATACTTAAAAAAGGAGTTGAAACTCCACATTCACCATCAACTCATGAGTTGAAACACCCAATTCACCATCAACCAAAACATTTAAGTATTTGACTAAAACTTAAAAGACATGTTAAATGAATTTTGACTAATTCAACATGGTGTTTCAACTAGCAAACTTGAATAAAAAAATAATACAAGTTTATATAATTTTATTTTCACAAAATATTTTCCAACATTTTTTTTGTTTATTTTAACTGTTTACTTACATATGTGTAGAATAAGTGTAGCTAATATAACTTACACATGATTACAAATGTATATTTTATATAAATTTTAACCATCCTTAAAGCTATGTTAGCGTCACGTCAGATTTTCCATCCATTCCCAATACATCCCTAAAGGGGCGAAATCCATCACTCTCCATCATAAACCATTTTTTAATTAAATTTAATAAATTAAATAAAATATAATAAAAATGTAATATTAATTAAAAATGAAAAAAAAACAAGAATAAAAAAAAACATAAAAAAACACCCTCCTGACAATTAAAACCCTCATCCCCAACATTGTGTTATTTCACGCTTGTTTGATAGCACCACTATCAGTATTGGCTCGGTCAAGTGATCATGAGGCGTTAACAAAAACTTTATATCTTAGTTATTTTGTTGTTCTTTCATGTAGCGCACCGCCTCTTCGGCTTTTCAAGTCTTTGCTAAGTGGAAAATTGTTGAGAAAACTGAAAGAAATGTGAAGGAGAATTGACAAAGTGTTGAAATTACCCGAATGTTTGTGGGTTGGGTTGAGATTGAGGTTGGCTTTGCAATGATTCGGGTATTTTTTTTAGACTTGTTTCGGCTCGAACCGGCTTTCTTTACGTTACGAGACCTTGAATTCATTGGAAGTAAGCAAAAAAAAAAATGATAATACTTTGAGAGAGGATAGGTTGAGAATTGAGAATAAAAATGAAGAATTTAGTTGGTATATATAGTGTTAAAATTAAAATTTTAATTAATTTTTTTTACCAACCAGCCGTTACACACGACCGTTGGAGGGATAAAGTAGTCGTTGAGGCTCGCAAGCAATCGACATGAATAACTTACAAAAGTATGTAATTTGCAGCATGGGGGATGGTTTTCCTGCGGTACCACCTCTTCCCACCCCTTCCCGCACCCATTCCGCTTTACCACATGTTCTTCCTCATCATCGCTATTATGAGTAGTATGTGTTAATATTTGAAACGAAAAGTAATAAATTACAATGCGAGTTACAAATAAAATAAATAAAATTAATAGAATGAGACGAAGAAAATAAAAGTTTTGACTAGGGATTCATATTCAATTCAGGTCCCTTAAAACAAATTCCGACTCTTCCAAGATAACTCGTTTGTTTCTCAGGGTACAACAACCAAAGTAGTATGTACCGCCGGGTAGTCTGAGCACCCGAAAAAACACCTTCAATCGAGAGATGGAAGAACTAGAACTTGCTGGAAATGATTTGCTATGTGTCTAGAATGATGTGTGAGTTCTGGTTTGTTGAAATACTAAGGGACCCTTAGAATTTACACTAAAACCAAAGTCGAAACAACTCTGTCAAGAATTACATGAAAAAAATATAAATTGCTTTGAACGTCTTAAATGCATTAGTGAATGCGCGAATCAGTAGTAGTATGCCCAGTCACCATCAAAGCGCCACATTGCACCCATCACCCACGCCATGCGCACGTGTGCGAGTGCAAGGTTCCTCACTAGTTTTTATCTTAACGCAAAACAAATACGTTAGAAGGCTCCCACTTATACTAGGGGAGAGCATACCTTAATCATAACGGACCATTAACCGATATATGAACCATAATCGTACCGAATTTAACCGAAAACCGATATAACCGACAGTTATGGTTAAGGTTTTATTTAACCAATAAATTGTTTATGGTTATTGTTAAGGACGTCCCATTAACTGACTTTAACCGAAACCGAACCGATCTAGAATTCCATCTTCAGGTTTCCTACAAATATACATATATACACCTCCATCTTCACTTTTCCTACATATATACATATACACTTGCAAATATACATTATATATGTGATTTGGTAAGCTTTTTTTGAGCATATATATACATACATAACAATATGAAAACTATGTTGAAAAGCTTTGATTAGTGCAAAATCGAGCTAAAACTAAGCTGAAAACCATTGGAAGTTGATTAACTGAATTTAACAGAAACCGAACCATAACCGTCGGTTAACCAAGTCATGGTTATCGGACTATCAGTTAACGGTTATGGAATGGATTTTGCATTAACTGAATGATTGGTTTCAGTGGTGATGGAGGGGTAAAACCGACCCACCTAACTTCTATCACTCAAAGATTTGTCATCCCACCTATGTGGGACAAGTTCCACCACTTTTACTTACAATTTTCATAGTCTTAAATATTCAACTTTGAGCATCGATATCTTATTTATGTTAACCCTGTTTTAGACATAGTTTGGTTTGTTATGAAGCTGTCACATAGTAAAACACAAACCCAGAAGTATGAGAAAAAAATTATTTTTCCAACAAAATGAAAAACTCCATTCTCACACCCATTTTTTCCAACATTTACAAACTACAATGTTGCGCAACAAGACAATAATATGTCAAGGACCCATCTTGACCATATTACAGAGAATATCACATGCAAACAGGGTCACTTCTTTTTCCTGTCACGACTCACGGGACTAACATCTTTTACTCCTTTAAAATTGAATAGTCCTTCTAATAGTATTAGCTTTATATATATATATATATATATATATATATAGGGAATGGATCATTTGAGAACTCTTAAATATTTTGAGAACTCGTGAGAACTCGTCAAAAAACCAATCAAAACCATTTTTTTTATTTTTACTACCTTTATTATTAGAATACAATATAAAAAAATGAATTTATGTATGTAAATTTACATGTATTTATTTATTAAAAAAAATCTACATATGTGTAAGTTTACCACTTACACATGTGTAAGTGTTAACCATTTACATATGCGTTTAAATTTTCTTAAGAATAATTTAGAAAGAAGAGATGAATTAATTGGAGAGATAAATCATTTTTTATGTTGTATTTTAATAATAAAGGTAGTGAAAACAAAGAAAAATTGTTTTAATTGATATTTTGACGAGTTCTCGCGAGTTCTCAAGTATTTATGAGTTCTCATTTGATCCTAACCCTATATATATATATATATATATATATATGGAAGGGTTATTCTACAAAGTCAAAAAAATGTAAAAAGTGTAAAAAGTCGTTTAAAAACCCCACCACCACCCCTCAAAAGCCTAAAACCCCCACCCCCCCAAAACCTAACCCCCACCCCGAAAAACCTAAAACCCCCCACCCTCACCCCCAAAAACCTAAATCCTAACAAAAAAACCTTAAAAAGCTGAAAAAGTGGTCTAAAAACACCACACCCCCCCCAAAAAAAGCCTAAACCTCCAACCCAACCCCCCCCCCCCCAAAACCCTAACCCCACCCCACCCCTAAAAACCTAAAACCCCCACCCCACCCCCCCCAAAGCCTAAATACTAAAATCTAAACCTTAAGGCTTAAACCCCTAAGGCTAAACCCTAAGGCAAAAACTAAACCCTATTATCTAAACCCTAAAAGCTAAACCCTACAAGCTAAGATCATAGAGTTCGACGAGACGGTTCCAACGCCGCCGAAATGAGTGAAATCGGAGTTCGTATGAGCCGGTTATGAGCGTTTTAAACCACTTTTTACACTTTTTTAACTTTGTAGCGAAACCTCACACTATATATATATATATATATATATATATATATATATATATATATATATATATATGGGGAGCAGTTCTCCTTTGCAAACCAAATGTACACAGCTATAAAAAAGATGAAAAAATTTGTTCTTACCAGAGTGGAAGTTTTAAAAGTGCATCCACTTGGACTAGCCTTGATTTCAAAATACAAGCTTTGATAAATGCTTTAGAAAAATTAAAAATATTTTTACACAAAGATTTTACAGTCAGAACTGACTGTGAAGCCATCGTAAAATTTATTAAAAACGATCAAAGTAAAAAGGCTAACAGAACAAGATGGGTAAATTTACAAAATATAATACAAGGTAGTGGATATACAATACAGTTTGAACATATTAAAGGTAAAGATAATGGGATAGCAGATTTATTATCTCGTAACATTAACAAAATGTTTTGATCAGATGGATAAAGAACAAAAAGGAAAGGAGAAAATGGTCATTAGACCATTACAGTTTAAACATAGCCCTTCCCCCATGAGCATCTCGTCCAACGATGATGAAGAAACTGAGAAGCTTATGAGCCAAGCTTTTCGGGCCGAAAATATATACAGATCTAGACAAGAGGCTTCTTCACAAACCACCCCAGTCTTACAAAGTACTAGACAGCTCCCCCCATACTTTTTCAAAACAACACAAAGCCCACAAACCTCTCAAAGCCCAGATATCTTTCTCAGAAACATGGCTTACAAAAAACAGGCCTACAAACAAACCTCTCCACAAAAGCCCACCATCTCTTTTGGGTCTTATGCCCTACAAACTTGCCAAGACACACACATGAAGTTTCGTCCCAATAATGGGATCAAACTCACAGAAAAACAACAGTGTCTAATGGATAATCTTTGGCATATTCAAACTATGCCCCATGCCTCCTCTTTTAAAGTTCAAGTTCTAAATGCGCTAAGTATTTACTTCAGCGAACAGGGGGTTAAAAACCCTGAAAAACAAAAACAGCCTCCTCCAAAATTTACACACTATATTATCTTTCGAGGCACAAAAATCGGAATTTTTAACAAATGGGAAACCGTTGCAAAATATATACAATGCCACGGCCCAATTTATAAAGGTTACCACTGCTTCTCTGAAGCATTAGAAACAGCCAGAAATCATTTCGGCATAGACAGTTTCTACATTGAACCAGAAGAGGTTCAGACCTTTTCACAGGTTATAAAAAAGAGTCATGAACAGATTATAAAGACTCAGGAAGAAACGATTGCCAATTTACAAAGGCAACTTATACAACAGGGAAAGAATACACAGACTATACAGAGTCATATTGAGAGCAGTATGCTCAAACAGAAAGTTGAGATTCTAAAAGCCAAAAACATGTTACTTTTACAAAGGCTCGAAGAGAAAGAAAACAGTTATAAAATCTATGACTCGTTTAGAGCCAGAATGCTAGACTCACCCTGGAAAACCTGCCTTCAGACAGTGTTCGATCAATTTCCAGAGTTTGAACAAATCATCTCTCAAAAAATTAACACAGAATTCCCCATGGTGTTATATGAGTTACAACTTAGACTCATGACCATCTCCCTTAATGAAGAAAAGTACAAAGGGGTAAGAGTTGTCGAGAGAACAGACGACGACGGAGAAGGAACTTGCCTACTTCTCCTACAAATTAACCAAAAAGATACAGACATGCCTAACGACCTAATTCTACAATTTTACCACAACGGCATGATTGATTACATAGAGTTGGAGTTAAATCCTAAAACAGAAGGGGTTATAAATCTCTTCGGAGAAAAATTCGTGATAACCACAGGCAACATATCTACACATACCAACCCTCCTTACATCGGTTGCAAAATCTTTTCTTCCCTACCCTTTGCAAACGATCATACCTACAGACCTGCTAGAAAAAGGATTTTCATCAGCCATAAACCATCTAGCAAAGAATACCTAAAAAACCTAGCCATACAGACAGGAATACAGTTTTCTGAACTCTACTGGGTAGATAACCTTGCCAGCCTAGCCACAGAAAACCCAGAAAGACCCAAAAAAGACACCTTACAATTCATTACACAAAACCAAAAAACACCCCCTTTACCATCCAGCTTTCATTGGGACTGCTATCATCTTCTTGGCGAAGGTCATTACATACAAATATGGAGCCATAAAAACTGGAATATGCTTCTACCCTTCATAGGCGAAGGAGAAAATCTACAATTACACCACATTCTGGATTTAGAAGATTATTATCTAAACCCAGATGACTTCAGCGACACCGATTCTCCACCAACAATCCCTGATACACACAGGGAATTCTAGAAGAAGAGACGTAAGCAATGACGTCTACAATAATGCTACCGACAGTCTATAAAGGTCCACTCATCCGACCGACGCTCCACTAACCGACGCTCCACTAGCAGCTTTAAAATTTTATTTTTAGCTACTTTAAATTTTAGCCGTTCAATTTTTATCTGTTAGTCTAAGCACGTTTATAAGTGCGTCTTTTGTAATTAGTGCGCTCCTTTTATTTTTTTGTCTGTTAGCTCTAGTGTTTGCCTATATAAGGCATAGGATTTCATTTGTAAAGGATACCGAGAAATATCAAGAGTTAATAAGAACTTTTCTTATGGAAACTTAAACTTTCTCTCTTTCTGATTTCTTATTGTGAACCCTTAGTCTCTTAAAATTCTTCAGTTCTTCATACTATACCCCAGATAAAAAAAAAAAACTCTTTCCGCTGCAAATACTATCTACCATCCACTGCAAATACACTGTAAGTTGTTATGTTTTATGTTTTTATTTTGCAAGTGTTTGAAAAACTCTGGTACCCAATCTTAATTGGTATCAGAGCAAAGGCTTTCCTAATATCTAAAAGACTAAGACAGGTCCATGTCATGCAGCTTGATATGCTTAAGTCCTATTTATGTGGAAACCCTCTTAGGTGAAGATTAGCGAAAAAATTTGCTTTGATTTACTAATTTAGGTAAGTTATCAAAGATTTTTATAAACTTGTATGTTTGATACATATTAATGGTTTGTTTTACTTTTATGATAAAACCGGGGTATAGAAAAATATTATAAGAAGAAGATTTAAGAGGTAAGGTGTTTACTAAAAGAAATCAGATTTTTAAACAGTTATTGAACCTTCAAAATTTTTTAAAAAACTCGAATTCTTGAACCTAGAATTTGCAGACAAAAGTGATCAAAAAATTATTAATAATAATTATTATTATCATATTTGTAGATTTAAAGAACTTCATACACATAGTCTTCATACAGAAAATACACATCTAAATAGTATCACAGATCTAATTATAAATTTAGGATTCAGCTTACAAAAAGAATCCATAAATAATAAACATCTATTAGAAAGAGTTATACAATCCATAACAAAACAAACAGAAGAAATTAAAAAGTTTACAGATAATCTAGATTACATAAGAGAGCAAAATAATCAGATTTTGCTAGAAATAAAAAATATAAAGAAAAATAAATATATACGAGAAGAAGGACAAGGTCCTAACGAAATAGATAAAATTACAGATAAATTAAACAAAATACATATAAGTGATAACAAATCTAAACCATATAAACACTGGAAACCTAACGATTAATAAACAAATAATCCAAGGATCTATAAAATCTACTAGTAATATAAAAGATATTATTACATCCGACACTTTTTTAAACAGAATTTTAAAGAAAGGATCGTCTTCTAAAAGTACACAACAAACAATACAGTTAGAAGAAGAAATAGACTTAGACAAAAACATAGACTTATACAACCAACACCAACTAGATATCCTAAATCCTAGAACGTTATACCAAACAGGAAGGTTAAACGTTAACACAACGTTAATACAAAGTAGTAGAGAAGAAAGTTTAAGAGTAATAGACAAAATAGTAGAAATAGACCTATTTTCACCAGAAACAATTCAAAAAATTAAACAATCAGGAAAACAATTTATACATACAGGACTTATAGTTATAGGAATAAAAGCCTTAGGAAGAAAAAACCTAGGAACCAAACTTTTAGCTTTGATATTAGATAAAAGTTGGAAAACAGAAATGAAAAAAACGATAATTTCAGGAATGGAAATAGATTTAAGCCAAAACACAGCTTTATTTTATTGTACACCTGGAATATTAAAAGACATAAAAGATTTACAAAAACTAAAAATATCCTTACAAACAAAAGGATACGAAAACTATGAAGGAAACAACATAGTAATAAGTGTAGGAGTCTTAGGAAAAGCCAGTAACAGGTCAGGAATGAAATATAAAGTAAATATAGAAGGAATAGTTAATACAGTAGCGTCAAAATCTATACAAATGATAGAACCAGTAAAAATTGATCCTGAAGAATTAGTAGGATTAGAATGGCAAATAAACGATTTAACAGAAACAGAAAGTTCAACATTAGTACCAAAAAAGAGTCATATATATGAAGGAATAGATGGAATACAAAGCTTAAGATTTACAGATTTTAAACAAGAAGATAATAAATACGAAGAAAGCAGTAGCTATTCTGAAGAACAACCACAACAACCACAATATAATTTTATGAATGTTGAATCATATGATGAATTTGAATATGGAAAACCTATATATGATACAGAAAATGAAGAAAGTGATGATGAATATATAAATTCAGAATTCACAAGATTCGAACAAGAAGACATAGATTACAGTTTACTAGAACATTCAAAAGAAGAAGTAGAAACTAATACAATTTTTAAAACAGAAGAAACAAACAAATCATATGAACAAATAACAAATAGAAAATTTACAGAACTAAACGTACAAGAAGAAGTAGATGACATGATAATAGAATGTATGCTTAATTTAGGTATGACATACGAAGAAAGCTATAATAAATTACAAGAACATTTTAATTTACCATTAGTTAAAGGTATAATCAAAGGAGACACAATGATCTCCGATTTTTATAAACAAAATGTAGAAAATAACTTTATGGTCCCTGAACACAAATTCAAAAGAAATCATACAGAAGGAGAAACTTCATATAAATCCATGGGAAGAGAACCATGGACTAAACCAGTTACAAATTATCAGTATGAGTCAAATTACAAAGGAAAAGGAAACAGGTTACCTATAGGACAAATTTACAGCGGTAGTATGCTATTACTAGAACAACAGAAACCTCAATTATAGGTAGATGAAGTCCTTATATGGGAAAAAACTGTAGTAAGAATGTGGGAAACCAACAAAAAAGAAAGTATGGACATGTTTGTCTACTTAGAAACAACTCTAGGCCCAACAGCCTTAGGAATATGGCAAAGCAAAAAAGCCCACAGCCCAGACCAAATAAACAGACTAAAAGCCATAGGAGATAATCCTTACAATTTCACTTCTCAAATAAGAGTTCTTATTTTAGGAGTTGACCCAGCAAAAAATAACAGTTTACTACAAGATACAGCCATTAGAAACTTAGAACAATTAAGTATAGCATATATGAAATACATAAATGAATTCACACTAGATTTTACAAGGTTATTAGCACAGACAGCACAAGCCATGGATGATAATCTATGTGACAAATATTTTATAAATTTACCAGGAGATTTAGGAAAAAGTATACATGAAGCCTGGAAATTACAATATGGAAGTATAGAAAACTTAGGAATTGGACCTAGAATAACCTTTACATTTGACATTCTAGAATAAAAATGCAAAGAAGTAGCATTACAAGAACAGCTAAAAAGAAATGCTTTTGCTTTTTGTAAAACAGCTATTTATACTCCACAAGCCTATGGATACTACGATAAGAAAAAGAAAATAAGAAAAAGTACTACTTATAAAAAAGAATATAAACCTTATAAAAAGTACCAAAACAAATACGTTAGAAAACCCCATACCAGGACATGCAAATGTTTCATATGTGGAGATACAGAGCATTTGGCTAACAAATGCCCAAATAGAAATAAAAATATGGAAAGAAGTAATCTAGTCGAACAAATTAACGACTATGAAATAGAAGCATTAGATACAGATCACACAGATAACGAATCGATATACAGTATATATAGTGAAGAAGATGAACCGATAACAAAAATCTCATATACATATATGAATCCAGAAGAATGTAAACATGATTGGAAACATAGAAAGGGAAATAATTATATTAAGTGTTACATTTGCGAATACTATCCAAGTATAGAAAAAAGATCCCAATGTAACATATGCTTTAAAGAAATATGTCATATTTGCTTAAACGATGTTCACAAAATAGAACCACCAAGTACTAGTCAAAATACAAATAAAAATACGAATGAATACGAAGAAAAGTTAGAAAAACTAGAATAGCTATAGAAGTTAACAAATTAAAAATAGAAATTATGAATAACAAAGTTACCAGACTTGAAGATTTAATAGAAAAGAAAAAACAAGCAGTAGTACTTACATAATTAAATAACATGGCCACAGAGCCAGAACAAAATCCAATACAAACTAGTGACCAAACCCTAATACAAACTAATGGATCGATGAATATGATAAACATACAATGTAGATTATGGCTTGACGCCAACACACCAATAGACTTAACAGCTCTAGTAGATACAGGAGCTACTAAAAGTGTAATATCACATAATTTAACACATGAAAAATTTCATAAACCCCTTACATATAAGTTAATGACAAGAACTGTAGAAGACAGATTAATAAACATAACACATTACCTGGAACCAATAGGAATACAGTTCCTAGATTTTGCAGGAAATTACAGTACAAAATATGATATACCACAAATAAATATAAATCGACAGCGTATTAAATCCAGAGATTTTGTCTTAGGATTAAATTTTATACTAGGACTAAATGGTGCAATTACTATAACAAGAAATTTCATAACCATTAGTAAACAAATTTACAGTTTTCCTACCTTTAGATATAAAAACATGAATGAAATTGCTCACAAAAGAGGAGAAAAAGGAAACTTAGAATTTTTAAACAAAAACAAAAGACAAAATGTTGCTGAAAATGAATCTCTGCAACTTCTTACAAATTTTATAAACCACGAATTAGAAAAAGGACAAGATATAACTAAAAGTATAAATCACCCTATAATCCTACACCTAGAAAAACTAGGACTCATAGGAGAAAATATTACAAACTCTAAAGTTAAGTATGTCTGTAAATTTAAAATAAAAAACCCAGACATTACTATAAGAAACATAAATATAGACTATAGTCTCCTAGACAAAGAAGAATTTAGAACACAAATTCTTGAAATGACTAAACAAGGACTAATTAGAAAATCCGAAAGTCCTCATAGATCAACAGCTTTTATAGTAAAAAATCATAGTGAAATAAAAAGAGGAAAAACTAGGATCGTCTATAATTATAAAAGATTAAATGACAATACAGAAGACGATGGATACAATATACCCAATAAAGATAGTTTAATACAACTAATACAAGATAACCAGATCTTCTCTAAATTTGATTTAAAATCAGGCTTTAATCAGCTACACCTTGAAGAAGATTTTAAAAAATGGACAGCCTTCACATGTTCTGAAGGATTATACGAATGGAACGTCCTTAGCTTTGGGCTAAAAAACGCTCCTTCGATATTTCAAAGATTTACGGACAGTTTATTTCTTAAATACAAGTTTTGCTTAGTAAATATTGACGATATACTAGTAGCTAGCAAAACAATTCAAGAACATGAAATACATTTACAACAAGTATTTGAAGAAATAAAAAGAAATGGGATAGTAGTATCTAAAAAGAAAATGGAATTATTCAAAAGAAAAATCTCGTTCCTAGGATTAGAAATAGGAAATGGAAAAATTGAATTACAACAACACATTTCTACAAAAATTCTCGATTTTTCAGAAAAACTCACAAGTTTAAAACAAATACAAGCCTTTTTAGGATTGGTTAACTATGCTCGAAAACTTATTCCAAATCTTTCGAAATTAGTAGGGCCATTATACAGCAAAACTACTAAAAATGGACAAAGAAATTTTAATCAAGAAGATATTGTCTTGATAAAAAGAATTAAAGAAAGGGTTAAAGAAATTAAACCCTTAGAACTACCACTTATAACAGACTACATAATCATAGAAACAGATGGATATATATATATATATATATATATATATATATATATATGGTTTAATCCAATTAGCTTTATGCTGGTACACTTTCACTGATTTGATCAGCCTAGCAAATTTGCATCCCTCATTATTTAATTTTGTCTGAAAAACACACCCTTTTTCACTGATTTGATCAGCCTAGCAACATACGAATCTATGCCATGAAGGTGTGTTCATATGGGAGCCTCTTTTGTTATAAGATTCCATGGCGATTAGCTTCATCTCATTGCTGGAATCGGTGGACTCGGAATTATAGATTCAGAATGTTACGGTAAAAATGCATTCCTTTCTTAATTTTAATCTTAATTTACTTCATAATCATATTTATAACCTCATACTATTTTTTGTTTTGTTGTGAATTAATCATACTATGTATTTTCTAGAATCTATGACTACACACACAAAATCTAGATTTATAGTGAAACCACCAGCTTCCTGATCGTCTTTCCCCTAACCCAGCAAATTTCTTATTTTCTAAGTTAAGTAGCCAGCTTAAGCTCATGAATTAAGTTTATTCGCTGACTTAAATTATCCAGCAACTGTTCCTTTATATAAATGTATTTATATATGTCTACATATGATTTAAACATGGCTTGGGATCTTGCTACACCCCGACCGTTCTTTTGACACCCTGACACGCATACGGTAGTCGTATGCGTGTCAGGGTGTCAGAAAATGTTTGGCCACAAAACCTATACTAGTCGTGTATGGTGATACGACTTGTATATGGTGATACGACTTATATAGAATTAATTATTTTAATAAATTTTTCAATATATTAAAAACGACATTTTATTCCCCGGTATGCGTACCAAATATTTTGACGCGATTTTAGATTCCATGAAAATTTATTATAAATAATGTTATATGTTAATTCAATTGTTCGTTCAATTCACAAGAGTTGAGAAACCCTAAATGAGTTGTTCGCAAAAAAAAGATGTCGTATAACGGGAGAAATAGAAGAAGCCGAGGAAATGTTAGGCGTCAGAACAGGTCATCTTCTAATGTTTGCTTTATCTTTCTTGGTGATTTCTAATGTTCTTTGTATCTATTTATCTAGTTTTATTGAGTTTTCAATTTTATTTGAGTTTTTAAGGTTTATCTATCTATCTAGTCAACAAACATCAACCCAACCGCACGAGTAGGAGCCACCATAAAGACAATATCTTCTCCACCAGAGTTCACAGTTTTATTTGAGTTTTTAAGGTAAAATAGTCAAACGATCCCGCTCGGCAACTCATCGGTTATTACTGTATAATATAATCGCCAATACATCAGATTTCTTGTCCAAGCCCGAACATTCTGTACAATAAAAATAACAATTACTACCATACGTGAATACGACGTGTATACGTTTTAAAAACTTACAATATTTTGTATAAAAGCATCTCCACATAGCCCTAAAAGGGTACCCAAAATTCTCTGTCAAGTTCCGTACCACCCATACAATGAACCCTACACCAATTCATCTCTCCGTTATAAAAGAATTGGAGAATTCGAGACCAGTTCTGACCATTCCGCCAAATATGGTTCTCTACCGGTGCCGGGATGTCAATGACGGGTGTATTAGAAGATGGCCCGTTATGACGCCTTCCGTTTCTTCTGCTTGTTCCGTTTCTCCCGTTAAACGATATATTCAATTTTGGTGGGGCGACTCATATACGAATTGTAAATATAATGAATTAAACGACTAAAATGAATTAGCTACGTTTGATATTTATAACAACTATGCACGCAAACCAGGGAAATATATTAATAATTACGGTGTTATACGACTTGTATAGCCATATACGAGTAGTATAGGGTTTGCCTAGAATATCATATTGATGAAAAAGACAAGTCCTTATGGCAGACAAGATCTGACACTCGGACACACATATGACTAGTATAGCCTTATACGACTAGTATGTGTTGTCAAATATTGGTTGTCAAGTCTTGTCTGTCAAATCTTAACTGATCTTTTGACACCCAATACGTTCTTTGGACACCCTTGTTTTCCGTGCTAAAGTCTACCGACTCTTTGAACTTTTATAGCACCTCTCATGTTAAGGATTTTCTGGTTGCTATACGTGACAGTATTCCTTTATGGCACGAAGTAGGATGGTACTTTCCTATGCTAGTAAAAGGATACTAAATCATCGAAATTTTATATCACGATATTATTCTGGATTCACACCAACTTTGTATCTACAGTATATCTATCCTTTGGCATATTCTTTAATTTTCTTATTACACCAGTAGTGTACTTTTTAATTGAATCTGGAAATAAGTGATCTTTGGATCCATTGGAGATTTCGAATGATCTCTCTCTCATGTTACTCAACTCGGTGATTCTAAGTTCTCGGTTTGTCAAACCCCCTTACTTTCCAGGAAACCAGATCCATCTGGACTTTCGTACTTGAAACAAATTTCGAGAAAGAATTTGTCAATTGTACACCAGTTGAATTTCGGGACGAAATTCTCTTAACTAGGGGAGAATGTGACAATCGTGACTTTTCGGGTCAACACCATTTCTCGACTTTTTATACTTTCATATCTTACAATTTATAGTTTTATATTTTATGTGTTTCTAGAATATTGTAGGAACCTTGCCTTATACGAACACTAAGGTCACAACTAGAATATCCGGTTAAGTGCATACACCGCGTGTACCGCGAACACGCTAAATAAACGGAAAAAATTAATTTCTCGAAATTAAATTTTATATTTAAATTTAGTTGAGAATTATGTTTTATAATATTTATATGTGCTAACTTTTGTGATTCTTGATTAAACTAACGATCACAAGTGGTTCACCCGATATAACTTTTTTTTTAAGTTTTTATGTTTCAAAAATTACTAAAATTCATTATTTTAGATACTATATTTTTATGTTTGGATAAAAGTATTTATTAAAGTGTTTAGGGGTGTAATTTTTATAAAAAATGAGTAAATTTTATAAAATTTTCTTTTTAAAAACTCAAGAATTCACTCCAACTATAAATACCCACCCCCACCCTCTTTTTCCCTACTCCAAATCAGCCCCAATATCTCATCCACACCCAAACACTCCCATTTTCAAAATTCTCTCAAGAACTCCACCCATTTCACCTTTGATTCTTGGTTCTAGTTGATTTTAGCTAGCTCTGATCTTTATTCTTGTGTTTAGAAGGTAAAACACCATGATTTTTATGTTTAATTTTCTGTTTTAATGGTTGCATGTGTTCTCAAGAACACAAAGAACACACACTCACTTTGATTTTCAAATTTTTGTGTTTTATGAGTTTTAAAGCTTAATGCTTTCATTTTAACAAGGATTTGTAGATGTAAACTAGTTTTAATCATTGTTTTGGGTAAAAATTATTTAGACTAATTTTGTAACTAAACTTAGAAAGTGAGGTAGTGTGCTTGATAAAAATATGAAGTAGCGAACGTAAATACAAAGCTTGACACGATGATGTACGAGGAAAGACCTTAATCCCTGGGGAGTGCCGGCATAAAACCTCGGGAAGTGACTGAAAGTCACTTGCCTTCTAGTATTGTATAAATCGATGAAAATGACTACAAGTGTGAGCAGATATGATCGAGAACTAAGTGTTACAGAGCTGATTGCGAGTGTATTGTATAGCTAAGTGTGTTGTTGTGTGTTCTAATCGATCAAACTGCTGATTAAATACAAAAAATAGTCCTAACTAACTTTTCGAGGATCCCGGAGCCTTACTCGGTCTTCAAATGTGACCGTTATTGAGCTTCCTACGCAAGTCTTACACGTTCATCTCATCTTCTAGACCGATTCTTCAGGGATTAAATTGACTTCATGTGTTTTACCTGCGTATATAAAAGAAATAGAGGACAAATAGCCGTTAGAAGTATTAATATTCAAGATACCGAACTTACCAGTATCTTGGATTCCGGATCTCGCTACATTCAGGATCCCGGATTCTGGATCATAAAATTGACCCCTAACAATTGTCCCCAAAATTTTGACAGTTGTCAACAGAAGTTACAGCTGTGAAGATTTTAAAATTTGAATTTCAAACTTCAAACTGAAACGTGATGAGACGTGGTGCGATAAACGAGGCTATGACACGTCTTCGTTCAAGGTGGTTTCATAATTATCCTATGTTTATCTTTTCCATTTATTAATCCCAATATCATCTTCATCACATTTCTCTCTGGGATCTCAGGTAAAAAGCTTTCTTTCTCCTCTTAAGTCTCTGATTTTTGCATCAAAAAATGACGAAATAGAACACTCGATCATCTTCATCTTCTGACGATTTTGTTAGTTAAAACTTGCTGGCTAACCCTGATTCCGAGAAGTGCTCCTTCTGTTATCGTGAGATCAATAATCTGAAATCCATAGGCTGTTTTCCTGAAAATACCGTTTTAGGGCGTTTGAACCCAAAACTAGATCTGATTTTACTTCTAACAGTTGGATATGTTTTCCGTCCTTTCCTTTCACCATAGGTTTTTCATACCCTTTCCTTGCTTTTACTACCGAGTTTTTTGAAAAAACCGGCCTGAGCTACGCTCAAACAATGCCGATGATCTGGAGGACCCTACATACCCTAGAAATCCTTATCCGTCACCATGCTCTCGATTTCAGTGTCTCCGAATTGGCTCATGTTTAAAACTTGAGAAGCCGTGGCTCCTCTCGCTTTCTGTTTCAAATAAAGTCCGACCATAGTCACCTGATTTTAAAAACAACTCAAAATGATCCTAACTGGAAGGGTCATTTCTTTTTTGTGAAGAGGGATTCCATTCCTGGTGGGGATAAGTTGCCTGTTAAATGGGTCGTGAAGGGGAGGATTCTGACTATAGGATCCTTAATATTTTAACATCCAAGATACTGATTCTCGGTTCTTTCTTTTGCAGCGCCAAAATTTTCAGAACTTGCTCCCTCTACTCCGGATACTTCTAAGAGAGCCGCTTTCTTCTACGGTCTTAATCCTATCGACAGGACTTTCAAGTTCAAGGCACCTCCTCTTGAAGTGAGCTCAGAAACTTATCATTGCTCTTCCGAGATGTCTGGTAAGATGTGTACAAATATATAAATCTGTTAGTTAAATATATGGAATTCTAACCTATTATCCTGAAATAGGCATCCGAAAATCCAGCTCCATGTTCGCTCTTGATGATATTGATAGCATGGTCTCTAAAGGTAAGAACATCAAGAAGGAGATGAGCCAGCCATCCCTTGAGGCTCGAAATTCAGATGCTCCTAAACCGGAATCCTCAACTCCTCGTTCCAAGTCCCTTGCCAGCAAGAAAAGGAAGTCTTCTGATGTCACTGATGTAGCCTCACTTGAGAATCTAAGTTATGTTGATGTCCATAAAAAGCTTCAAGCTTTTGGTCATTTGGTAAGAAATTTTGGTATCCCGGATCCTGAACCTGTATTAAGGAAATCCTAACATATTTTCTTATGATAGGCCGTGGAACAAATGACCAGATGCTACGAGTCGGTGGTGAAAAAAGCTGAAGAATAAAAAATTAGCGGACGAGGCCAAAGAGCTCAGCAGGGTGAAGGCGGAGCTTGAGGATGTCTACGCCAAACATGCCCAAGACCTCGAGGAATCATATGAACAAGCCAAAACATCAGATGCAATTTCAATATTCCAAGCCAGGATAAAGATGGCTAAAGAGGCCGATGACAAGGATTTCAATCGGGCCAAATGGTATGTCCAGGAGTGGAAAAGGCTTGTGGTTGAACTAGGGGGAGAGCCGGTTTAAGAAGCGAGTATGGGCAGCTTGATGGCTGAGGATGAGGCTGAAGGCTCTATGAAGGTGGCTACGGATGCGGTTGAACAGGACAATGAGGGAGATAAAGAGAAGGCCTGAGTCCTGTGTTTATGATTCTTGTGGTTCTATGTTTTTAATTTTAACCTGGTTGGTTTGTTGAACAATTTAACTTTCTCGCTTTTGGGATAGACAATTTGTGGACCGGGTGGATGGTTCCTCTTTTGGATGAAACCCGGGACCCCTTTCTGCACTTTAAATATTAGTAGACGGTTGATGACTATTTGCCATGAATGTTGTATGTTTGCCTTGATATCTTTTTCAAAATTAGGATCCTGAGGTAATTAAGATTTAGAAAAATAGGTTTTGAACATATTTTCAGGATACCGGATCCTTAATAATAAATTCTCAGGTTTTTATCAAATTTAGACTTAGGAAGACACAATTCGGTTTTAATAAATGATTTTAAATAAGGGTACCAAACGTATCATGACCTAGTCATTCAGCTTTCAAATCTTCTTGCAATTGAAAAATTAGTAACACATGCCTTTGTTGAGTACGAAGATGGATATATATACATACCGAATCAGCATGAAGTTCAGAGTATAACAACTATTAGTTGTCCCCAGTGTTGAGTCGTTGAATACGTCGTAGGTTTAGTATGTACACTTCGGGATTCTCAATAGTCTTTAACTTGTTCAAGGATCCTGAGTCAGCATATTGATGCTAAGTTTTTGAGTTAACACGTAAGTGTTATATATTTAAAATCATGGGCCAAGCCAGAAAACGTGGGCTAAGCCAATAACGTGGGCTAAGCCAATTCTGAGTTAGCATGAAAATGCTAAAAACCATAGCTTTAACACGTAAGTGTTAAATGTTCGGGAGAAACTTGGAAAATAACACGTCTGTTATATTCGTAGCACCCAATATATAGCCAACAGTGATGAAATTATCAGCCACTGTTACATGGACTGGTCGCACCACCTTGAACTATAATCGGATATCATGCGCTCCTGGCGGGGTGTAGAAACCCAATCTACTTAGAAAGGCGAAAGCCGTTTAAACCTTTGAGGTATTCAGGATACCCAAACTTAGGAGAGATGGCCAATCTCTATCTTCTGTCGGGATCCCTGGAGGTATTTCCTGCAAAACCGGAAATCTTGCTGAAGGTGGGTGTTAGCCTGGCTAACACCCCTCCGACGCTCAAGTCAGTACTTTGATCAAGAGTAATTAGTATGAAAATAATTAGGGATAGAAGACATACCAGTTTTAGTTAGAATTTAAGTTCTAACTTACATAAATTAGGTTTTGAGATGGATTCCAGGATCTTGGCAAGATATCTCCTTCCATAGTGGCTAACCAATAAGCTCCCTTACCTGCTTCTGAATAAATCAAGTATGGGCCTTCCCACTTTGGTGCAAGCTTTCCATCATTGGGGTTGGTAGTATTTTGGAATGCCTTCCTTAATACGAGATCACCTGCTTGGAATCTTCTAACCCTTATGTTTTTATTGTATGACTTTGCTATTCTTTGTTGATAAGCTGCAATGCGAACTTTGGCAAGATCCCTGAGCTCATCCACAGTGTCGAGATCCTGAGCGAGAGCTTCGTTGTTAGTCTCTGAAGATTGAAAGTTGGTTCTGGCAGTAGGGATAACCATTTCTGTCGGGATCATGGCTTCTGTTCCAAATACCAAGGAGAATGGAGTTTGTCCCGTCGCATTCTTCGTGGTTGTTCTATCTGCCCAAAGTACAAATGGTAACTCTTCAGCCCATCTTCCTTTCTTTGCTCCTAGTCTTTTCTTAAGGTTGTTAACGATGATCTTGTTGCTAGATTCAGCTTGTCCATTGGCTTGAGGATGTACTGGGGTAGATGTTATCATTTTGATTCCCCAACTGGCACAGAAGTCAATCGTTCTTTTTCCAATGAACTGAGATCCAATATCACAAATTATTTCCGTCGGGATCCCAAATCTCGTCAGGATATTGTTCTTGATGAAGGAGATGACTTCTTTTGTATTTAATCAGCAGTTTGATCGATTAGAACACACAACAACACACTTAGCTATACAATACACTCGCAATCAGCTCTGTAACACTTAGTTCTCGATCATATATGCTCACACTTGTAATCATTTTCATCGATTTATACAATACTAGGAGGCAAGTGACTTTCAGTCACTTCCCGAGGTTTTATGCCGGCAATCCCCAGGGATTAAGGGCTTTCCTCGTACATCATCGTGTCAAGCTTTGTATTTACGTTCGCTACTTCATATTTTTATTAAGTACACTACCTCATTTTCTAAGTTTGGTTACAAAATTAGTCTAAATAATTTTTACCCAAAACAATAAGGTATATGTATTTGTTAATTTATGTACATGTTTAATCATGACAAATACACATGTGATGATATAACCGTATGAAAGTATATGTGCATGAAACATATTAATAGATTCGTCTAAAGATATATGTTTACATATGCATGTGAGAGAGTAAAAAATACTTTAATGCATATATAGAAACATAGAAATACATGTATGCATGCAATTAATAAAAATAAATAAAGACGTATGCATGATGAACATGACTAAGTTAATAAATGTCGTTCAGAACATAAGTATTTACATGTGGACTTAGTAACATGGTTTGTACGTACGAAGAGTAATTAACATGCGTGGATATACTTGAACGATATTTGAAATTTTATATAATTATTTTTGGAGAAATAATTATATGTATATACGTGAACACTAATGTGAATAAACTATAAGTCGTCACAAAAATAATATTTATTTTTGGTAAATATAATCAGTCACCAATATGGAAACATAATATTTTCTTGAAAAATATGCAAGTATCTAGACTGGAATAATAATCACCAATGAATCGCAACATGGAATAAAACACATTTTTTACTAAACAAAGACGTATTTAACGGGATTTGTTGAGTCGAGTGAGCAACTTGCATTTAAGACGAGTAGTCTTACCACATAAGTACCCTTGTGTGAGTAGGGTACGGATAGGCGGGGCCTATATTTGCACACAAATATTTGCTAGCATACACCGTTAACGAGGTGAATTCACGACCCCCTTTTTACTGTTTTATAAACATCGGGGGGAGAAACATACTTGTAACTGTTTTCATATACTAATGAAAGAACAAAGACCTGACTGTTATGTTTGCATGAGGAAACACATAGAGCGCTAAAAGTCCCCTGAACATCATCAACATTTGTAACCATTAGCTATGGACTTAGCCTAGGATTCTATGGATAGTACTATTGGGGTGACGCCCCCAGTCATGGTTAGTCACGCTAATCGGCGACTTAAAGGGTCGAATGGCCACATATTGTCTTATTCGATTCTCGTGGTATAGCGAGGGAGGGGCATTCACCAGTCATGGGTTGGTTACGGTCTCATGTATTAACATAGTTATTTGTATCCCTAGCTAGTTTACAAATGGGGTCTGTCGGTTGTTCATTCATGGATTCAATGTATTGGTTATTTATTAAAGGTTTAATGCATTGGATGGTTATTCATTTATTCAATGCATTGGTTATATATTAAAGGTTTAATGGGTTGGTTGGTTCCTCATTGCTCAATGCATTGGTTACTCATCATAAACGTTTTGTGAATGTTAGATTTACAAGGATATTTGAACAAAACCTGTGAACTCACTAACGTCGTGTTGACATATTTTAAGTATGTTTTTCAGGAAATTGAACGTGGTTGCAAGGTTAGCAATGTAGGTTACATGCATGCACGATGGATACGGCTTTTGGAGGATTTCTCTTGTGTAACTCATTATATATGGGTCATATTTGCGAAATCTTAACTTTTTGTAAACTTAAATGACATTTTGGGATGTAAAACTTTAAACTTGTTTATGTATCCATTTATCATGTATGTGTTTGCGGTAGTCATAAGCTTTGGAAACCATGAACGTTACGCCTCGCGTTTCCGCCTTGGCGGGGTGTGACAGATTGGTATCAGAGCCGTTGATTATAGCGAACTAGGAGTCTAAAACCGAACCTAGTCTATAATTGAAATGTCTCACTAAAAAGTTTTCATTGCATAAGCATTGCATAACCATTCATCGTGTCATATGGATACTGTAGTCACATCATGTCACACACTAACCTCACTCTAGCTTCAGTCCGCTACACAGGGACGACCGAGCACTGTTTAGATTCCGTAGTAGTCCGCGAGTTGGCTGAGCCTACAGACATGCCCGTGCCTAGAGGACCTATAATGGATATGTCATATTGGGATTGGTTATCTCGAGCGATCCAGATGTGGAGAGTGGAGGAGGACCTTCTAACGACTTGCGACCCCACCGGACTATCATGCGTATCACAACCCGTACCGCTCATGGGGGAGTGCGTGGAATGCACCATCCCCATACTAGTGACCCGTAGCAATACACACCCGGAACAGATCCTCTATCTGGAGGCTGATGTAGGATGCATCCAGGAGGACATGGCGACTATACAAACCCTGAAAGAGAACGTTCTAGGGGTGATGGAGAATCAAGAGCTGTACGACCAGTCCCTTCATAACGCAGCTAACCGATTAGTGGAGGTCGAAAGGAGACTAGCAGAGATGGAGTTGAGGACCACCGCCGCTGAGCGGAGAGTAGAGGGCAATTGAGGCTGAGCTCCGAGCTACTTTAGCTGAGGCACGCGTGGAGGCTATGATGACCTCAGTTACCGTTCCGCTAGGAACGCTTTCCTATTTCTAGACCTATTACAGGCGGGTTGTGCCCGTAACACACTATGTAGTTTGAAACTTTGGTACTGATGGGGTCATATGAACCCATATATTTTGTATCCTTTTCTTTTGGAACATTGTACTATGTATGTTTTAACTGTGTATGTGTTATATATGTTGTGATGGTGGTTTTTTGCGTTTGATGTTGTTGTATCCTTATGTCATGTTATATCATTATTATTATATAATGTCATTTCTTTTTTAAATTATAAGTTAGAAAGAACACCATTGCACCTAAGCGAAGGATGCCCCGTGACACCACTGGTGAAAACAACACGACGATTTCCACCGACGTGGAGCAACTCATATCACAACGTGTAGCTGCCGCCATGGAGCAGTATGAAGCCAATCAAAATAATGGCAGAGGGAATGGCAGTGGTACCGGCGGAGGAGGTGCAGGAGGCAGTGGCACAGCCGGAGGCTCTGGAGATGCTTCGAGCAGGAAGTGCACCTATAAGGCCTTCCTATCCTGCAACCCTCGCATCTTCAATGGAACCGAGGGTGTAGTAGGCCTGATGAGGTGGATTGAGAAGATGGAATCGGTGATTGATATCAGTGAATGCACCGCTGACTGCATGGTGAAGTATTCTACTTGCACGCTCACTGATAAGGCATTAGCCTGGTGAAACTCTCAGGTAAAGACAATGGGGAGGCAGACAGCCTACCAACTTTCTTGAGAAGACCTGAAAAGTATGATGATCGAGTAATACTGTCCTCGAAACGAATTACAGAAAATTGAGGCTGAGATGTGGAATTTACAAATGATCGGAGATGATGTAGCTGGTTACACCAACCATTTTAATGAACTAGCAACTCTAGTGCCACACATGGTCACACCAGAACATAAGCGTGTTGAGAGGTATTTGTGAGGCCTTGCGCCTCAAATTCGCAGCATGGTAACTTCATCAAACCCTGTGGATGCCAAGAGTTCTGTAACTTTAGCATTCAAGTTAAAGGATGATGCTGTGCGTAATGGATTGTTTGGGAAGAAAGAGTTTGAGGAAAGCAAATCTGGGGAAAAGAGGAAATGGCTGGGAAAGCCGAAAGAAACAGGAAACCGTGAAGGCTTTTGTAGCTAATACAATGGAAAGAAAGGAATACCATGGAACGATGCCAAGGTGTCATAAGTGTAGATATCACCATGGGGTGGGTGCGTCAAATGTCAAAAATGTGGTAGGTTTGGACATACCACTCAGAATTGCCGAGCCAACACCGACCCCACGGGCAAAGCTAAGCAAGGATGTTTCAAATGTGGTGATCTGAAGCATTTCATGAAGGACTGTCCAAAGCTGAAAAATCAGAACAACGCTCAGGCACCAGGAAGAGCATTTGTGATGGGTGTTGGGGACGCGTGACAGGATCCGAACATTGTCACTGGTACGTTCCCACTAAATAATCACTATGCCTCGTTACTTTTCGATTCGGTGCGGATATGAGCTTTATGTCAAATGATTTTAAATCCTTACTCGGTATTAAAGCCAGCAAACTAGATCATGGTTATACAATTGAATTAGCAAATGGTAAATTAATTAGAACAGGGGAGGTCATTCAGGGTTGTACTTTATGTCTAGAAAACCATACATTTAGTATAGACCTTCTGCCTGTTGATCTGGGGAGTTTTGACATCGTCATTGGCATGGATTGGTTATCAAAAAATAATGTCGAGATCGTATGTTTCAAAAAGATTGTACGTATCCCACAACCAAGAGGAGAAATTCTTTCAATTCAAGGCGAGAAGAGTGGAACAATGTTGAAAATGATAAATTGCATGAAAGCCCGTAAGTATCTACGCAAGGGTTATTACGCATTCCTGGCTCACGTCGTCGAGAAGAAACCCGAGGAACGTCGACTTGAGGATATGTCGATCGTTAGGGATTACCCTGAGGTATTTCCCGAGGACTTACCCTGATTACCACCATCGAGACAAGTCTAATTTCTAATCGACCTATACCAGGAGCCGCACCAGTTGCACGATCGCCGTATCGTCTATCACCATCTGAGATGCAGGAACTATCAAGCCAACTGCAAGAGTTGCTTGATAAAGGTTTCATAAGACCAAGTTTCTCACCCTGGGGAGCTCCGGTACTGTTCGTAAAGAAAAAGGATGGAACCTTTAGAATGTGTATTAATTATTGGGAGTTGAACAAACTTACAATTAAAAACCGGTATCCGCTTCCTCGAATAGACGATTTATTCGATCAACTTCAAGGCTCCAGCTTCTATTCCAAGATCGATTTACGATCAGGGTATCATCAACTAAGGATCCACGAGGAATATATACCAAAGACGGCTTTCAGGACTCGTTACGGTCACTACGTGTTTCTAGTTATGCCGTTTGGTTTTACAAATGCACCGACAGTTTTCATGGATCTCATGAACCGCGTGTGCAAGCCATACTTAGATAAGTTCGTGATTGTTTTTATCGATGACATATTGATATATTCACGAACCAAGGAGGATCATGAAGATCATCTGAAGTTAATTTTGGAACTACTCAGAAATGAGAATCTATATGCCAAATTCTCTAAGTGTGAGTTTTGGATCCGAGAAGTACATTTTCTTGGACATGTCATCAATAAGAAGGGTATTCACGTGGACCCGTCCAAGATTGAAGCTATCAAAAACTAGGAAGCACCAAGAACTCCGACTAAGGTGCGTCAATTTCTGGGTTTGGCAGGCTACTACAGACGATTTATCAAGAATTTTTCAAAAATAGCTCTACCTTTAACCACGTTAACCCAGAAAGACAAAAGGTTTGATTGGACTGATAAACAATAATCAGCTTTTCAATTGCTAAAACAGAAGCTTTGCAGTGCACCAATCATGTCCCTTCCCGAGGGAACCGACAATTTCATCGTGTACTGTGACGCATCACATCAAGGACTGGGATGTATGCTGATGCAGAAGGATAAAGTCATAGCATATGCATCCAGACAGTTGAAGGTCCACGAGAAAAATTATACGACTCACGATTTGGAATTGGGTGCTGTCGTGTTTGCACTTAAGATTTGGAGACATTACTTATATGGTACAAAATGTACTATATTTACAGATCATAAGAGTCTCCATCACATCTTTAATAAAAAAGAACTCAACATGAGACAACTCCGTTGGGTAGAACTACTAAATGATTACGACTGCGATATAAGGTATCACCCTGGTAAGGCAAATGTCGTAGCATACGCCTTGAGTCGTAAAGAACGAGTTAAAACTCTTCATGTTTGTGCCCTCGGATTGACAATTCATACGAGCCTCACAACTCAAATCCTAATGACACAACAAGAGGCACTTAAAGAAGAGAACATCCAAAATGAAGCTCTACGAGGAATGATCAGACAGTTGGAACCTAAGTCAGATGACACTTTATACTTCATGGATAGAATTTGGGTGCCATGTATTGGTAACCTACGGGAGTTGGTTATGGATAAATCCCACAAGTCCAGGTACTCCATTCACCCAGGATCAGATAAAATGTATAAAGATCTCAAGGAACTCTATTGGTGGCCGAACATGAAAGGAGAAATTGCTATTTATATCGGTAAGTGCCAGACGTGTTCGGAGGTAAAGGCAGAATATCAAAAACCATCTGGGTTGCTACAACAACCCGAGATTCCTCAATGGAAATGGGAACAGATTTCCATGGATTTCATTACAAAATTACCCAAGACGTCGAGCGGGTATGACACTATATGGGTAATCGTCGATCGTTTGACGAAATCCTCTCACTTTCTGCCCATCAATAAGACAGATAAAACCAAGAAACTGGCAAGGCTTTATATCAAGAAAAATGTGTCTAGGCATGGAGTACCAATTTCTATTATCTCTGATAGAGACATCCGATTCGTGTCAAGAATCTGGCAATCATTACAAGAAGCCTTGGGTACACGCCTAGACATGAGCACAACATATCACCCACAAACAGACAGTCAAAGTGAAAGGACCATTCAAACTTTAGAAGATATGCTCCGTGCGTGTGTAATCGATTTCAGAGGAAATTGGGATACTCATTTACCGTTGGCCGAGTTTTCATATAACAACAGCTACCATAACAGCATTAAAGCCGCTCCGTTTGAGGCTTTGTATGGTCGTAAATGTCGTTCACCGCTATGTTGGGTGGAGGTTGGCGACAAGCATCTAACTGGTCCTGAGATTATTCAGGAAACCACTTACAAGATTTTCAAAATCAAGGATCGTCTGAAGGCCGCCCGTGATAGACAGAAGAGTTATGCGGATAAGAGAAGAAGACCATTAGAATTCCAAGTTGGAGACCGAGTTATGTTGAAAGTCTCACCTTGGAAGGGAGTTGCAAGATTTGGCAACCGTGGCAAGCTTAACCCTAGGTACATTGGACTATTTTAAATTTTGGCTAGGGTTGGTCATGTGGCCTACAAACTTAAGTTGCCACAGGAACTAAGCAATGTACATGATAAGTGTCATGTGTCCAATCTCAAGAAGTGTCTATCAGACGAAACGTTGATCATACCGTCTGATGAGATTCACATAGATGACAAGTTGCACTTCGTTGAGGAACCTATTGAAATCACAGATTGGAAAGTTCAGAAAACAAGGCGTAGCCGTGTTAAATTGGTTAAGGTACGTTGGATTCAAAGCGTGGCCGTGAGTATACATGGGAACGAGAAGATCAAATGAAAGCCAAGTGTAGAATCAAAGACTGATTGCAACAAAATTCTTCTAAGTACAAATGATGTTGATAGGCTTATCAGCAGTGTTCAAACACTTGTTGCTGCTGATAGGCTTATCAGCAGCGTTCAAACACTTGCTGCTGCTGATAGGCTTATCAGCAACGTTCAACACTTGTTGCTGCTGATAGGCTTATCAGCAGCGTTCAACACTTGTTGCTGCTGATAGGCTTATCAGCAGCGTTCAACACTTATTGCTGCTGATAGGCATATACTCAGCAGCTTTGGACAGATCAGTCTTGCTGCTGATCCTCAACTTTGATGCTGACAGCCTTATGCCTTGAAGATCAATCGTTGCAGCTGACTATCCATGCCAAGCGTCACTGACAACTTTCTGCAAAAGCAACTGACACCTTTGTGTAAAAGCAACTGACACACTCCAAGCAGAAGTAACCTCAATGGTGCAACCAATGACGGACAACAATGCTCTTCTCCAAGCATGCAAGTCATGATGCATAAAGAAGACGCTTCAATAAAGTTAGCTAGTTTAGACTAAACGTGTATTATATGTTTTGTACAAAAGATCAACGGTCTGTGTTAGATCTGATCCTTAGAATCAAGGGTCTGTCTTGATTCTAAGTTAGTATAAATACTGTGTAAACACTTCATTGTAAGTGTGCTTTTCAATAGAGTTTTCACTTGTAATCGTTTATTCACAAAAGCTTAATACAACAGTGTTCTTAATAGTATTCTTTCTGTTTACTCGATTATACTTGTGTAGTTGTTATTGTTTCCGCCAATTTCATTTAAGAACAGAACCATCTTGTACTTTCACGATCCTACAAGTGGTATCAGAGCTTTGGCTCAGATTAAACAAACTCACACTTGTTTAATCACTTCTGGTTCTATTCTAAACTTTCTCTTTGATCAAGTCACCCTAAATCACAAAACAAAGATGGCACAGAGCAATGGATTTGAAGACATAGGAAGCACCACCAGACCACCAAGACTGATGTCTGGTGAAGACTATGACATGTGGAAGAACAGAATGGAGAGCTTCTTCTGCTTTCAAGATTATGGGATGTGGAAATCCATTAACGATGGACCATACATACCCATGGTGGCCTCTGCTGATTTAGGAGGTACACTGGTTCCCAAATAACCCTCCAAATACTCTGAAAAAGACACCAAGAAAATGGAGGTAGATTTCAAAGCTTTGGGAGCCATCCAGATGTGCCTACCAAATGAAGTTTTTCACAACTTCAGAGGATACAAGACTGCTAAGGAGCTATGGGAGGCTCTTGAGAAGATGTTTGCTGGCTCAGAAGAAGTTAAAGAAAACAGAAGAGACATCTTAAAATAGCAATATGAAAACTTCGTCTGGAAGGAAGGTGAGTCTCTAACTGTTTTATTTAACAGATATACTTATCTTGTAGGTGAGCTGCAATGCTCTAAAGTAAAGCTAGAGAATGAAGATATTCTCAAAAAGTTTATCAGATCTCTCCCAAGCTGCTGGACACTATATATAGTATCTATAAGAAGAACGGAGAATCTGAAAACTCTCCAGATGACAGAGCTCTTTGGCATGCTGAAAACATATGAATTAGAAATGATTCAAGCCAAGGAAAGGAGCTCCAATCATCAATCAGCTTCTACTTCTTCCACCACCTCATCTGCGCTTCACTCTGGTCACTCCAGTCCTAGTGCAAGCAATTACTATCCCCCCATCGTCACTCATCCCCAAACACCAACTGCTTCACAATCCAACTTATCACCATTTCTTCTTGAAGCCCCTCCTCAACAGTCAACCTCTACTGCTTTTGTCTCTGACAACTCAAGCAGCATGTACTTTATAAAAGAGGATCTGGAATGCTTTCATCCAGATGATCTTGAAGAAATGGATATTCAGCACTCATATGCCATGCTCTCCCTCGGAGCAAAAAGGTTCTATTCTAGAACCAGGAGATCTGTTCCATGCAACAACTCAAACACCAGAGTTGGGTTGGATAAAAGCAAGATCCGGTGCTACAACTGTAACCAAATGGGTCACTTTGCTAGGGAGTGCAAGGCGCCAAAAGCCAATCCGGGTGCCAGCCATCAAAGACAAGCCTACCAAGGTCAGCCTAGACATCAGCAGCAGCAACAACAGGCCACTCCTCCTGCACAAACTGCAGCCTGTGCAAGTGTTGGATCTTCGGATTTTGACTGGAGCTTTCAATATGAAGATGTTCCTGCCACCAATCAGGCACTTATGGCAGACACTGCAGAGATACCACCTCAGGTATTTGAACATCTTTACTCTCAAGCCTATATTGATAAAGTTTTAGGTTATAGAAAGCATAACCAAAACCTTATAGATCAAAATGAAGAGTTTCATCAGATGAAATCTGAGTTCAAAAAGGTTGAAAATACTTATAAAGAAAAGATTGACTGCCTAAAGAAAGAGATTTCATCACTAAAACATGAACAAACCAATCTTGAAACTCAGATTGATGATCTACTGGTTAGATTAAAAGCTACCAGAGCAGAATTGGCAGAACAGAAAGTTCATGTTGACAAATATGAATTTGCATCCAAAAAGCTGCAAAGACTGTTAGATGCTCAGATTCATGACAAAGTCAAAAATGGTCTGGGGTATCATGCTGACCAGTACAATACCGTTGCACCTCCTGCTGACTACGTTGCCATCCATGAACCAAGCTTCAATCTTGCAAATCTTGACATGGTAAACCAAAATCTTGATCCTTCAACGGATGAACCTTTCATGGAAGATTGCGCTACGTCATCAGAATCTGAGTCAACCTGCTCAGACCATTGTGAAACTAATGCAGTCCCATCTGCTCCTGTCTCTAAAGCTGTTCTGAACAAAGCTGAAGTTCCTATTGTTATTCCAGCCATTCCGGCCCCTGTCCCATTCAAACAGATCAAGATTAGCTATCCTCCAGATGGAAGAAAGCTAAACATTGAAAAGGGAGAGACATCAGGCTGCACCAACCCCAAGCCTCTTTCAAAGCCGATCACAAAGAGAAAAGTGTTTGATATTTTTCATGCACCTGGGGAAAAAGTTCCATATGTTCAAAATACCCTAGAAGAAGCCACTTTTGATCATAACAAAGCTCATCCAAGGAACCTCAAAGATCTGTTCCAGAGAAAGGAGTATGTGTACTTTCAAAGGGACAAAATAGCTCTGTCTTGCTTTGTATGTGGAAGATACAATCACACTGCCAACACCTGCTTTCATTACCTGGAATACCAAAGAAATTCAAAGCAGCATGTCTTTGAAAAGACCAACAGAAACAAGAAGGTAAGAAGCTACGAGGCCAAAACAACTAAGTTCAGGGAGTCTCTATCTCCCCCAAGAGTGAAGATGTCAAGACCTCAACAAACCTGTATCATTTGTGGTGAAACATACCACTTTGCTGCCAAATACAGATTTAATCCCTTCAACCAGATTGCAAACTGTTCATCTGGATCTACACCATCAGCAGTGAACAAAACAGCTGCTTACCTTGAAAAGGCTGGAAAAACAAAAGTTAAGCCTTCAGCAGCAAAGATGTCTACTGCTTATAAAGAGAAATCAAAGGCAAAGCCATCAGCCGCAAAAGTGTCTACTGCTGATAAAGCAAAATCCAAGGCAAAGCCTTCAGCAGTCAAAAATGCTGATGCTCAAGGAAAACCATCCACTATAGATAAGCCAAAATCAGCAGTCACCAATCTTGCTGCTGCTGCTCCAGTAAAGCCATCAGCAGCAAAATCTATTGCTGATAAGTCCGAATCTTCAAAAATTGCTGCTGATAGAATAAAGAAAACTGGAAAACCACCAACTCAGCAATGGAAAGCCAAAACCTCTCCAAGCATTATCATTGGTTCCATTGACTGCAAGCATGCTGACAAGGACAACATGACAACCATCTTTTCCAAGTCCGCAGGCTCTTGGGTTCCTCCCATTAATTAGATATCTCTCATGTGCAGGGACAGCCGGGTCAAAAGAACAACACCTGGGTGGTAGATAGCGGTTGTTCCAGGCACATGACAGGAAACAGGTCCATCCTCTCAAACTTCAGACACTTCAATGGAGGATATGTTGCCTTTGGGAGTGACTCAAAGGGTGGTTCAATCACTGGACAAGGAACTGTGTCTAATGATAGAATGAGTATTGAAAGAGTCAACTATGTTAAGGAACTAGACTTCAATCACATGAGTGTTTCCCAAATATGTGATCAAAAGCATTGGATGCTCTTCACTGACAAAGAATGTTTTGTGTTATCCCCTGGCTTAACTAAACCTCCTCTAGAGAAGATTTTATTAACTACTCAAAGAAAAGACAACATATATGTGCTGAACATGAATGAAGTCACTCCATATGGTAGTGTTTCCTGTTTTCTGTCAAAAGCCTCAGTTGATGAATCTGCTCTCTGGCACAGGAGATTAAGCCATGTTAACATCAAAACAATCAACAAATTAGTGAAGGAAAATCTTGTCAGAGGGCTTCCTGACAAAGAATTTCAGCTAGAAGATCATTGCATTGCTTGTTTGAAGGGGAAGCAACACAAAAGTTCTCACAAGCCCAAGACCTTGAATACAAATGACACTCCACTACAGCTGCTGCACATGGATCTCTTTGGTCCTACTAATGTCATGTCGATGGGCAAGAAGTCATACTGTCTGGTGATAACTGATGACTACACCAAATTCTCATGGGTATACTTCTTGAGAACAAAAGATGAAACTTCTGAGATTCTCAAATCCTACATTATTAGGGTAGAGAATCAAAGCAATCAGAAGGTCAAAATCATAAGGTGTGATCAAGGAACAGAGTTTAAAAATCACACCTTGAACTGCTTCTGTGAGAGCAAGGGCATTGAAAGGCAATACAGTGCTCCAAGAACTCCTCAACAAAATGGGGTTGCTGAAAGAAGAAATAGAACTCTAATTGAATCAGCAAGATCTATGCTGGCTGACTCAAAATTGCCCCTCACTTTTTGGGCAGAAGCAGTTAGCACAGCTTGTTATGTGCAGAATAGAGTTCTTATTGTTAAGCCTCTATACAAAACACCTTATGAACTTTGGTTCAAAAGAGTTCCCTACATTGGATTTCTAAAACCCTTTGGATTTCCATGCACCATTCTGATTACACATGGGGTTCTTCCTAAATTCGATGCAAAGTCAGATGAAGGATATTTTGTGGGATATTCTTCTCAATCAAAAGCTTACAGAGTTTTCAACGCTAGAACATGAATTGTGGAAGAATCAGCAAATGTAGAGTGTAGGGAACATATTGCCTGTGAACAAGGAAAAGGTCCGGACTGGCTCTTTGATATAGACTCCTTCACCCAAATAATTGAGATGCTCATCTTCTCAAATATGGAATCTACTTCTTCAAAGTCACCAGCTTCTACTTCCTCTGCTGACTATAGACTGGAGTTTCCTAGTCCCTATGTCCGAATGAAATGGCCATCCATTGATCCTCCATCAGTGGTAGAACCTATTGAAGCCAGTACAGCTGGAACCAGACCTTCCAATGCCACCAGCAGTAATCTCTCTGATCAAGAAATGCTAAATGAAGCCTCCTCAGTCCATGATGAAGAGGCATCTGATACAGATGCTGCTGACGATGTGGTTGAAAATGCTCAAAACTCTCAAGATCCTCTCAACATCACTGAAGACTCTCCTGATTTGAACCAGAGTAATCTTGAAGAAGGGATACTGCTGGAGGTGATACCAGCACAGAGAATAAACAAGGAGCATCCTCTGGAGAACATCATTGGCCAAGTCCACAAAGGTATCCAGACAAGAAGTAAATCTCATGAGGCAAATATTTGTTTGTTTTCTTGCTTTCTATCTCAGGTGGAACCCAAGAAGATAGATGAAGCTCTCAAGCACAGCAGTTGGATTGAAGCAATGCAGGAAGAGTTGCTGCAATTCAAAAGGCAAGATGTCTGGAAGCTTGTTGATCTTCCACCGGGCCAAACTGCTATTGGCACAAGATGGGTATTCAGGAACAAGCAAGATGAAAGAGGCATCGTCGTCAAGAACAAAGCCAGACTTGTAGCTCAAGGCTACACTCAGGAAGAGGGTATTGACTACGATGAAGTCTTTGCTCCTGTTGCAAGACTGGAGGCCATCAGAATCTTCCTGGCATATGCTGCATCCAAGAACTTCATGGTCTATCAAATGGATGTCAAGAGTGCATTTCTATATGGGAAGATTGGTGAAGAAGTCTATGTCAAACAGCCCCCAGGCTTTGTGGATCCTGCACATCCTAATAAAGTTTTAAAACTAGACAAAGCTCTCTATGGCTTACATCAAGCCCCAAGAGCCTGGTATGAAACTTTATCTGGATATCTGCTAAGCAACAACTTTATAAGGGGGGCCATTGACCAAACTTTGTTCATCAAAGATGAAGGGAGAGAAATTCTACTGGTACAAATTTATGTTGATGACATCATCTTTGGATCAACAAGAAAGAAGCTGTGCAAAGACTTTGAAGTCCTGATGCATTCAAAGTTTGAAATGAGTTCAATGGGTGAACTAAATTTCTTCTTGGGTCTTCAAGTCAAACAGGTACCAAATGGAATCTTCATAAGCCAATCCAAGTATGTCAAAAGCATCTTGGAAAGGTCTAAGTTAGCTGACTGCTCCGCTGCAAGAACTCCTATGCAAGTACACAATCAACTATCTCCTGATAAAGATGGCCAAGACACTGATCAACATCAGTACCGAGCAATGATAGGATCTCTCATGTATCTCACTGCCTCAAGGCTAGATATCATGTTTGCAGTATGTCTCTGTGCAAGATTCCAAGCAGCTCCAAAAGTCTCACATCTTCAAGCTGTCAAGAGGATTTTTAGATACCTAAAGGGAGCTCCAAAACTTGGGCTATGGTATCCAAAAAATGAAAGCTTCAACTTATATGCCTACACTGACAGCGATTATGGAGGCTGTAACTTGGATAAAAAGTCCACATCTGGTGGATGTCAATTTCTAGGGGGAAGACTCATCTCTTGGCAATGCAAGAAGCAAACGTGTGTATCAACTTCTACAGCAGAAGCAGAATACATTGCAGCTTCAAGTTGCTGTGCACAGGTCATCTGGATCCAAAATCAAATGCTTGACTATGGAATGACCTTCATGCAGACTCCTATCCACATTGACAACATGAGTGCAATTTCAATCACGAACAATCCGGTGCAGCACTCAAAGACAAAGCACATTGACATCAGGTATCACTTCATAAGAGATCAAGCTAAAAAAAGGAGAATTATTTTAACCAAAGTCATACCAATGAGCAATATGCTGATTTGTTTACAAAACCTTTTGATGAAGCTAGATTTAGATATTTAGTTGAATCCATTGGTATGATGAACTTTGATTAAAATCTCTCTCTAAAATCAGGTTTGTAAATGTGTTTGTTTCTTGTTGTAAATAAAAGTTATAAGTCAGCAGCATCCATTTGGCTGCTGACAGGTCTAATCTTCAGCAGCAAAGAATTTGCCACTGACTGCTTTAAGTTATCAGCAGGAACAAGTTTCCTGCAGATAGCTTTAAGGCTGTCAGCAGCAACATCCTTGCTGCAGATTAATACATCCATCAGTAGTAGTTGAGTTTGCTGCTGACAGACTTAACCATCCGCTGCAACCAAGTTTGCAACGGATAGGCTTAACCATCTGCAGCAACCAAGTTTGCTGCTGATGGGTAAAACCAAGTCTAAATTAACTTTTACCCGCTGTAAAAATTCCTTTCAGTCTTTACCATGACTGCCAGAGTGCTTTACAGCTGTAACAATGAAAAGTGAAAAGGGTTGTACTGTACAAGTAAGGTTACTTTTTCTTTCTTCTGCCGTTATAACACAAATCAAATTTCTTCACCACCTCTTCACATTCAATTTCAACCTAACTCCCATCACTTTCTCTCAAGTCCCCACAACATTCAAAGCGTTCCATACTTAACCACCATTCAAATACCTTCCGTTTTCCCTCCAACTCCAACAAAAATGGCAGAAGTAGACATAAACAACACCAATGACAAGTTCTCCCCATATCACAACCTAACAGCGTATTTAGTCAAAGGCAAGAAATCTGAAGGTTTCGATGACATGATCGACTTCCTTTGTCGATAAAAAATTCACTATTCCTTAACCATAAACCCGACTATCTACAATCCTCACATGGAGGATTTTTGGAGCACAGCCGTCTACTCTACCGAACAGAGCACTCCCCAAATTAAAGCCACGGTATATGGAAAAGAAGTTATCATCACTGAAGCCAAACTCCGCAAACACCTAAAGCTTCAGGATGAAGGGGACGCCACCTCATACCCGAGAGATGTGTATATGAGGACCTTTGTATCCATAGGGTACACTGGAAATCAAACAGAGTACACCATAGTGAAGGCGCTCATGGGTCCCCAATGGAAGTAACTCTGCCACACTCTTCTCCAATGCATATCTCAAAAGAGGAGTGGCTGGAATCAACTCAGTTCCGGTATTGCATCTGCATTTCACGGTATGGTTACTGGGTCTGGTTTCAATTTTTCCCACCTCATTTTTGAAGGTTTGAGATATAACCTTCAAGAAGGGGTAAGATCACAATTTTTTATATACCCACGATTCTTGCAGGAGGTTTTTAACAATGAGCACCAAGATCTTTCAAAACCTGCTTG
Organism: Smallanthus sonchifolius; assembly: GCA_023525975.1. Lineage (NCBI taxonomy): Eukaryota > Viridiplantae > Streptophyta > Magnoliopsida > Asterales > Asteraceae > Smallanthus > Smallanthus sonchifolius. Next base: position 10,136,661 of record CM042028.1, on the reverse strand, counting down.
AATCTACATTATGTTGGGACATAAAAACAATATTTTTCAAAGTATGAGGATTGTTTCCACAAAGTTCTCAGGGGTCAATGTTCCATTGTTATCTACAATGATGAACATGCACAACACCCAGGGTGACAGTTCAGCAAACCCAGCTGGTACTGATCCCACACCCTCCACCTCACTGCCTAAAACACAAACATCTGCTTCCCTTGATCGAACCCCTGTGCATTCTACTGAGGATGCATAGGCACATAAACTACTTACATCTGTTTTAGATGTTATTGCTCAATCGGAACACAGGGCCCCGGTTGTAGCCAAGTATACTAGGAAAAGGGGCAAGAGAACTCCTTCTTCTCTTGCCTCTAAGGCCCAAACCCAACCCAACAGCCTCACTCAGAATCACAACATTCTGGTGAGAATATCATAAGGGACAGCCACATTGTTAGGGAGACTCATTCGGATGTCTCTCTATTAGGATCAGGATCACTTCCCGGATTCATAGAGCAACCCGCTGAGCCATACATTTATCTGTCTTCTCTGAACTTAAGTGTAGAGGAACCTGGTCAAGATGATGTACCTTCTCCCACTGCCACTATCTCGGAGGTATTGATTGACCTTGCTTCCAACACACCCAACCCAAGTTCTTCACCCCTGAAGGTCCACTCTAGGAGTTATGACAGAGTGGATGTGGAAGAGGCTGTCACTACTGCTGGTCCATCAAATGACCAGGAGGAAAGTGACAACATTGCTAAGAACTCGACCATGGAAACTCATGGTGAGGGTGTTTCCTTGGAAACTCCCCTCACTGAGAGGAATCCCAGGCGCCAAGAAACCATGGGTGATGGGGATGCTGAGGCTAGGCCTACAGCCCCATCTGGGTCCAAGGATTCCACAAATGTGGATGAGGACAGTATGCAACTTCAAAATCAGGAATTGACGGCCTGGGTGGCTATGCTTGAGGCTGAGGTGTCAAAACTACGACACCAAGTCCTTCTGCATGAAGCCCATAGATGCCCCTCCATGGCTTCTCCCTCCCTTGTCTCAGTGGGAACCCAAACTGATGCCTATCTGTCCACTGATGCAACCAAAAAGGGGGAGATAGTCCCAATGGAAGAAGACTCAGACAGTCTTGACGACTGGATTCAAGAGCAGGCTGCATTTCAAAGTAAACTATTCAAGCCAGCTTTTGTACAAGTTTATGACTTGCCATCTTCAGATGATGAAGAAGAAGAGACTTCTGAAGACTGGAAGTTAGTCGTCAGGGCTATTGATGAGGTACTGATTGATGCTGAAGACAAAGAACAAACACATACATCTTTCAGCATCATCCCTGAAGCAGCAGCCATCATAAGTCAATCCACTGCCCCCCAATTTCCACTGACTTCAACACAGCTAGAGTTTGACACCATACTAGCTTGGGGGTATGATGGAAAGTCTGAGAGGTTCTGGATTGGATGGTAGTTTAGCGGAGTGGAAGAGCTAAACTGGGAATCCCTCAACAACATCCAAGTCCTTCACCTTTACCATCTACAATGTATCAACAACTCAACGGACCTCTCAACAGAACTTGCTATTTGCAGGTTCTACGACTTGATGGAGGATAATCTACCCGAGTTCGAAAGACTAATACAAGAAGTAAAGAGGGTAGCCTATCCTGAATCTTCAATAGCAGCAGAAAGAAGACTGACTCCTAGAAGACTTGAAATAATAAGGAGCAGTCTTCTCACTGAAGAAGAAGTTCTGTGCTTAAGAAGATTTCTGTATAACTCAATTGTCAAGGACTTAGATGTGCTAGGATGGGTAAGCACTAAGTCCTTTGACCACACCTTTCTGCTGAGCAATGGCTCCTCTCTCACCATCAACACCAGGAACATCCTGCTCTTACCTACAGATTTTCTTTACAAGATCTTTCAGCTCAGGGCAAATATCTGCAATGTTAACTCACTTTAAAGCCAGGCAATGATAGCTACTGTCAAAGCCCATCTTGAACAAGAAGGAAGGATTGTTGAGGAAGTATATGTGTAAAACTCTGATACTGATTCTGACTCAGCTTCCCCTCGAGTAGACATCTTTGCTGCAGCATATGCATCAAGATCCACTGTCAAAGAAATGCTGACAGCAATAACAAATCCTGAGTGCAAACCAGATGAAGCTAATGACCTTCCCTTGTCAACCTCTAACCTTGCCAATGAAGCTGAGGCTGAGATCCCAACAGCACCACAATCATCTGCTGTTGTGATCAGTGAAGCTAAAGCAGAGGCATCCAGTGTTAACAAAAGGAAGAGACTAATGACCAAAGAAGATGAAGAGAGGTTGCTCAGAGAGAAGAGAGAAAAGGAAGAAAGAAGGAGGAAGAGAGAAGAAGAGGAGATGGCTCACCTGAAAAAAGCATCAAGAAAGAAAAGCAGCCATGCTCCTTAGAGAACAAACAATCCAGCTGTATGCCAAACAGCTGGATGAAATGAAAGTCAAACTCCATGCAGTGTCTCAAGTTGATGAAGATGAAGAACTTGCTAGACAGCTGCAGGAACAGCTAAACAGGGAAGAAGAGGAAAATGAAAAGAAGTAGAAGGAAGAGGCTAAATTCAGGATCATTGATTCTGAATTAGCAAAAGAAATGAGGGAGGAGTGGATTGAAGCTCTGATCTCTCAAGGTGAGGATGCTGACTACCTTGAAAAACTTTCAAACAAAGAGATCTACAGAGCTGTCATGGGTCAGCAGGGGCAATTGGCAAAGAAGAAGAGAGCTGAAGAGGAAGAAAAGGCTCGTCAAAAATCCAAGAAGGCCATTGCATTGAATAAGAGAACTCATGAAGAAAGGAAGGTCATGATTGACTTCCTAAAGGCAAGGGAGGAAAGTGGAAAGAGGCTAGGTCCCATGACATTCATGAACCTACAAGCCTTGTACAGACAAGTCAAGAAGGAAGAAGAAGAAAGACTAGGAAAGGAAGTTTTCAAGACAAAGGTCACAGAAAAGGAAGACAAGAGACCAGTCAAGAAACAAAAGACTTCTACCCCAGACACTACTTCCACTATCCAAAAACCTTCCACAAATATCCCCAAACCTTCCTCTCCTCCACCCAAAAAGTCCAAACCATCTCACCCATCTCCCTCTCATCAACAGCCTCTCCTGAAGAAATCCAAACCCACACCTAAACCAGAAGACTACATAGAAATAGTTGACTGGTTCTACAGCTCACAGGATCAGTGGTTTGAAGTCTTCAGGGGAAGAACTGAAAGAAGAAGATATGTTTACAAGTCTGTTGATGAAGTTCTACAATTGCCAGATTCAGATCTTAGAAGAATTCTGGAGCTGGGTGAAGCTCTCATACCTGCAAATGAGGGTGGGAAACGTCTTATGCTAGGAATCAAACACCACTTCAACCCTAGCAAAGATGTGATCATAGATGTCAAACCCCTTCAGTCCCAATCTCCATTTGTAAGTTGGTCCTACAATGCTGAGAAAGATGAGTTCACCTCGACAGATGTTAAAGATCATCGGATGAGATGTTCAAGCAAGACAATTTTTAAAATGCCAAGTAAGGACATCAAGACTCTGTCTGAGCTTTCCCTGCAAAATCCAAGCAAGGATCCAAGAGGGTATGACGTAGCAAGGATAGTCTGCCACATGCAAAAGCTTCAGCAACAAAGGGATTAGAATAGTTTTGGTAGCATCAGTCTAGGGGGAGTTTGTAGAATCAAAGACTGATTGCAACAAAATTCTTCTAAGTACAAATGCTGCTGATAGGCTTATCAGCAGCGTTCAAGCACTTGTTGCCGCTGATAGGCTTATCAGCAGCGTTCAAACACTTGCTGCTGCTGATAGGCTTATCAGCAGCGTTCAACACTTGTTGCTGCTGATAGGCTTATCAGCAGCGTTCAAAACTTGTTGCTGCTGATAGGCTTATCAGCAGCGTTCAACACTTATTGCTGGTGATAGGCATATACTCAGCAGCTTTGGACAGATCAGTCTTGCTGCTGATCCTCAACTTTGATGCTGACAGCCTTATGCATTGAAGATCAATCGTTGCAGCTGACTATCCATGCCAAGCGTCACTGACAACTTTCGGCAAAAGCAACTGACACCTTTTTGTAAAAGCAACTGACAAACTCCAAGCAGAAGGAACCTCAATGGTGCAACCAATGATGGACAACAATGCTCTTCTCTAAGCATGCAAGTCATGATGCATAAAGAAGACGCTTCAATAAAGTTAGCTAGTTTAGACTAAACGTGTATTATAAGTTTTGTACAAAAGATCAACGGTCTGTGTTAGATCTGATCCTTAGAATCAAGGGTCTGTCTTGATTCTAAGTTAGTATAAATACTGTGTAAACACTTCATTGTAAGTGTGCTTTTCAATAGAGTTTTCACTTGTAATCGTTTATTCACAAAAGCTTAATACAACAGTGTTCTTAATAGTATTCTTTCTGTTTACTCGATTATACTTGTGTAGTTGTTATTGTTTCCGCCAATTTCAACTAAGAACAGAACCATCTTGTACTTTCACGATCCTACACCAAGTACCCGTCCTTGTTCACGAATACACCAACTCAAGATAACATCAACTGAATTTCGGAACGAAATTCTCTTTAACATGGGGAGAATGTGACACCTAACATTTCAGGTCAATAACCATATTCATATTTGCACGTTCTTATTTCATAATTCCTGAATCATTATTTTTTTTGACAAGGTATTGTCAGGAGTCTAGCAAAGGAACACATGTCACATTCTAGTAATTATAAGAATTACTAGGTAATAAACATTTATAACCCGCAATGTACAGTTATTGGTGATTAACAAAATTTTATACAAGTAAAGTCTACAAATATATTTATTTTACACAAAATATATATTGGTGACTAAATCTATAAAGATTGATATAAAAACTTGGATTCACATGGGTCCTAATTTACTCTTTATGTGTGAACATGTACAAAGGAGTTAATACATTAACTATGTCGGGATTCACTAGCAAATTATCATGACTAGTCAAACTACACAAAAAAAAAGAGCATTTTAACAATTAAAGTTCTTGAACCTGGTATTATGTCACGGGGGCACCTACCGGGTTTACACTACCATAGACCCATCTAACTAACCATTTAAATGTAACTAGGTGATTAGACAAGGCCCAACCCCCCCCCCCCATCTACCCCTTACGGCCGAGAAAGGGTGGGGCCACCCACCTTTCTTGCTTCACCAACTTTCCTCCATCATGTTGTCATATGAACCATGCTCCATCAACTAGAAGTTCAAGCAAGAGTCAAATCCAACCAGTTCATCCATGCTTGCAATGATTTTGTTGAGTCCAACACTAAAACTCCATCTCTCTTTCTCCATATATACGATGTGTGTGTGCTCCATCAAATAGAAGTTCAAGCAAGAGTCAAATCTAACCATTTCATCCATGCTTGCAATGATTTTGTTGAGTCCAACACTCAAACTCCATTTCTCTTTCTCCATATATACGATGCACACACACACTTGCACTTTACTCTTTCAAAAACCAAGAACAAGTTCCACTAGAGGTGATTATCTAGATATTTGGAGATTGTAAGAGTTCTTGGAGAATTAGGAAGCTTTCACTAGGAAGATCAAGCCACTTTCACTATGTATTGGCTTACGTATCCGTATACTTAAACATAAAACAAAAAAATTGCGGTTACGTATACGTAAACACAATATGTAAAATGATTTTTTGGTAAATTGTGTAATATTATATTAATACACTTATAAATAAATTAAAAAAATAAAAAACCTATAAATTATTTGATTGGCTTGTAGTGGTTTTCTCAGTTTTCGCATAACTTTGTGGTTTTCTCTTGATCCCTCCCCTATATATATATATATATGTATATATATGTGTGTATATATATGTGTATATATATACATATGTATATATATATATATATATATATATGTATATATGGGCCGAATATATATATATATGTATCTAGTTGCATTGATAACTTGGATAGATTGTAAGTGTACACACACACACACACACACACACACACACACACACATATATATATATATATATATATATCGATATATATATATGCATGTATATAGTTGTAGTAGTTAGTTTGAAATTGATAAAGTGTATTCACATATATATAGAAATCGTGACATGTATATATGTATGCATGTGATTATAAATTGTTGAACAAGGATAAATTGTTAAGTGTATGCATGTACATATATATATATATAAGTCTTAATATATATATATATATATATATATATATATATATATATATGTGTGTGTGTGTGATTATAAATTGTTAGCTTGGACAAAAGTGTTAAGTCTATATGTGTATATATGAAAATCATATATATATATATATATATATAAATATATATATATATATATATGTATGTACATGGTTATAATTATTAACTTGGAATGAGTTTAGGAAATGTCTTGATGATTGAAACAAGATAAACATATATATAGGTGTACTCATAACCGTAACATGCATATAGGTGTGTATACTCACATGTTGATCATGAAGTTTGCTTCGATTATGAAAGTATACATGTATTGAAAACCCTAATAATATGTGTATGTGTATACATAAGGTATATGTATTTGTTAATTTATGTACATGTATAATCATGACAAATACACATGTGATGATATAACCGTATAAAAGTATATGTGCGTGAAACATATGGATAAATTCGTCTAAAGATATATGTTTACATATGCATGTGAGATAGTAAAAAAAATACTTTAATGCATATATAGAAACATAGAAATACATGTATGCATGCAATTGATAAAAATAAATAAAGACGTATGCATGATAAAAATATATGTTTACATATGCATGTGAGTTAATAAATGTCGTTCGGAACATAGGTATTTGCACGTGGACGTAGTAACGTGGTTTGTACGTACGAAGAGTAATTAACATGCATGGATATACTTGAACGACATTTGAAGTTTTATATAATTATTTTTGGAGAAATAATTATATGTATATACGTGAACACTAATGTGAATAAACTATAAGTCGTCACAAAAATAATATTTATTTTTGGTAAATATAATCAGTCACCAATATGGAAACATAATATTTTCTCAGAAAATATGCAAGTATCTAGACTGGAATAATAATCACCAATGAATCACGATACGGAATAAAACACAGTTTTTACTAAACAACGACGTACTTAACGGGATTCGTTGAGTCGAGTGAATAACTTGAATTTAAGACGAGTAGTCTTAACACATAAGTACCCTTGTGTGAGTAGGGTACGGATAGGCGGAGCCTACATTTGCACAAAAATATTTGCTAGCATACATCGTTAACGAGGTGAGTTCACGGCCCCCTTTTTACTTTTTACTGTTTTATAAATATCGAGGGGAGAAACATACTTGTAACTGTTTTCATATACTGATGAAAGAACAAAGAACAAACCGTTATGTTTGCATGAGGAAACACATAGAGCGCTAAAAGTCCCCTGAACATTACCAACATTTGTAACCATTAGCTATGGATTTAGTCTAGGATTCTATGGATAGTACTATTGGGGGTGACGCCCTCGGTCATGGTTAGTCGCGCTAACCGGCGACTTGAAGGGTCGAATGGCCGCATATTGTCTTATTCCGTTCTCGTGGTATAGCGAGGGAGGGACATTCACCAGTCATGGGTTGGTTACGGTCTCACGTATTAACATAATTATTTGTATCCCTAGCTAGTTTACAAATGGGGTATGTCGGTTGTTCATTCATGGATTCAATGTATTGGTTATTTATTAAACATTATTGTAGTCTCTGAACGTGCTTGAGTGGGATGCAAAATTGCATACATAAAAAAGAGAAGTGCAGTGCCTTTCTTCTTGAAGCAAACGATCGAAAGGTGTGTGGTAGCGGCTAAATAGGCATACATTCCAACAGATAAAAGAAATAATCAACCTACTTTATTCAAAAGCTATTAACTCTCCCTAATAACCGGACAAACTAAACACATTCCAAGAACAATTCTAAACTTGCATGCTAATTCAAACATACGTGCATGGACTCAAATATCACATGCAAAATTCAACTTGGGCTATGACCCATTATGAGATAACCATGTCAAGATTAACCTAACAGGTTCGACCGGATGCGTTTCTTCTGCTTCTTCTGTAGCGGCTATCAATTTTAAAATAAGTAGTGGATTTAAATTGGTGCCTTTTTGTACCTTCAGTGACGTTTTGATGAGTGGGATATTCGGTAGTATGGTGGTTGAGTCGAGCGCCTGGGTTACAACAAAGTATGCAGATCCAGGCTGGATGCGGTTGTTGAACCAGGCTGGATGCGGGTGTTGAACTTGTGGCACCTATAATTGTCTGTAAGGACTGAGGGATTGTCTCTGGTTTAGGATGTTCGCGTATCATTTCAGAGCATTCTTTCTACACAAGAGATAAAACTACCGGGTTGAACAGAGTAACAGTTGTGCTGCCATGACTGCGTGCACACAGTATCTGTTAGGTTGACTTTATTTACCATGTCACTAAAAGTGGATGTAAAATGTGTGTTTTTTTGTGAACAAATGCTTAGTTGAATGCAGTAGGGTGTTTGTTAGTCGATGTATGTGTTTTATTTTATTTAATTGAGATACAATAATTTAAAATTTTAAAATGGTTCCTATATTATAGGGAAATTTTAGAGACACCGTCTCATTTTTAGACTACATCTGCCCTAACCGTCACGTATAGGTCTAAATGTGACGTTTATGGCACTAACTGTCACGTATAGGGCAATCCGTCACCGTTATCCACCAGACTTTGGAATCAGCGCACCAGAGAATGTCGGTATATGTTGGTTTTGTGGGTTTATTTTGGGAGGGTTGAGTTGAGTTTTAGGGTTTTGGTGGTGTATATGTCACATATAGGGCTAAATGTCACCCATTACTTATTTTTTTTTAAAATTATATATGTATGTTTTTATCACGTTAAGAGTTTGGAAAAATCGGTAGTTATAGTTTTTAAAATCTGGTCACCTTCATTATCGGTTTGTGATGTAAAAAGTGAATAACGTCTTATTTTTTTTTCTTTTGGTTTTTGTTTTTTATCACGTTAAGAGTTTGTAAATACCGGTAGTTATAGTTTTTAAAATCCGGTCACGTCTTTTTTATTATAAAACTAGCTTTTGTTTTAATTTTCGGTTTGAGATGTAAAACTAATAGTTTTTTTCGCGTGTTAAACTTCTCGTAAATAAAATCACATATATAAACATCATATACAACAATTACAAACAACCAAACAAACAAAATCAAACAAACACAACAAAACCATCATAAATAAAACTGCATACATAAATACAATAATTCTGTACATATAAAACAAAAGTACAAATCTATCTAAACAATCTATCTACCCCTCCATCTCGTCATCTCCATCTGGATCGGACGCACCCGCCCCGGACCCACCCGCACCGGACATGCTAGCACCGTCGTCGCCCAACGGCCGGGGTGGTGGTCTCAACAACGGCCTACCGGCAGCCCGATAGTCCGCGACCGTGTGGTCGATGATCCACTGCAGCATCTCCTCGGTGCGCGTGACTCGGGCCTCGGTGCGCATGCCCCGGGTCTGAGTATCCCGAATCATATCCAGTGTGGCGGCAGGCAACCGCACGGCATGGTACACGCGGGGAGGATGCTGCGGCGGCACCGGCTCGGCCACCGGCTGGACTGGCGGCTCATCCCCTCCGCCGGGCACCTCCAGAAGCTGCTCAAGCTGGACCTCTTGCGCAACTAGTGGGCCGGGCTCCACCAATGGCTCGGGGACCCACGCCTCCAAAACATCATATCTCCTCACCAAACGCCACTGCCCGTCCGGGAACTTCCGGGCGATCCTCATTCCGGTTGCCGTGGCTCGGCCCGCCACGCGCGGGGAAACCGGAGGCATAGGTAGCCCTTCCATCATATGAGCGTATCCCAGGCCTCTAGCGATCTGCGACACGATGTTGCCGCCGACCAACGCCCCTCGTGCCTGCCTGATATGGTAAGCGGCAAAGTAATCTGCCAGACCACGACCGAGGTGGCAGGGTGTGTGTGTGAGTAGACACCGAAGATAGAAGAGGTCTATGGCGGTGACCCTTTCGGTGCCCCTGCCACGTCCAGCGATGGATGTGGCGATCAGCCGGTGCATGTAACGATAAAGAGGGTCTCGTATGTGAGAGACCCTGCTATCGGCCCCAAAGGCATGGTCACCAATCGCAGGCCACCAGACCCGGTGTGCGTCATCTGGCCCCATATAGATAGCCGTGGTGTAGATCGGCTGCCGAGTCTCCTCCTCGGTATAGAGGTTACTGACAACAACAAACCGTCTAAGGGACATACGATGCCAAACACCGAACATGCGGAAACTAACCTCCGCCTCCACCCGTTCCTCCGCAATATTAGTCTCGTCTAGCTCTGGAAATCCCGGCTCACGCGGCCGGAACACAAATGTAGAGTACACCTCGACGGTAATCTCTCGGTGTGCGTACCAGCCCATAGTAAATAAAGTATCCCACGGACCATCCTCTCCAATAATCGCTGTGGCCCTCGCTAGCTCGCCAACCTCTTCTAACCACTCCTGTGACATAACGGTGTTGGGCTCCACCGTCCTCGCTCTCAGAGTCATAAACCGCTGCTGGTTCGACGAACTCGCCTCAAAAAGAAGGTGTGGGTTGTCGTCAATCCCAAAAATAAACTCCTGCTCATCATCGGAACCAACCATATCTGCGCATAAATCCGTATTTATAATTAATTCAAATGTTTGTTAAACTAATGTTTAAGGTTTACGGTTTAAGGTTTTCGGTTTAAGGTTTAAATTATTATTATTATTATTATTATTACAAACATACATACACATATCTCTCACACATATACACACACATACATACACATACATACACATATACAACATCTTCATAATCATATATCACAAATATACACACACATACATACACATATACAACACATTCATACACATATATCACAAATATACATACACATATACAACACACATATACCGCCGAAAACCGCTGTAACCCGTCATAAACCTACACTTGATTTAAGGGCAAACATAACAAATCTATGTTATTAATCGTTTGAAAACCATAAAATTACTTACTTGGTTGCGGTAATCGTCTCCGGTGCTATTCGTCTACGGCGGTCCTCGTCGGTTTGGACGGTGGTTGCGGTGGAAGAAGGTGGTGTGACGGTGGTGGCGGTGGTTGCTAAACGTCGTAGGGGGGACGGTGGTCGTGGTGGTTGCTAAACGTCGTAGGGGATGGTGGTTGCGGTGGTAGTGGGGGACGGTTTCGTGGTGAGGAAGCGGTCACTGTTGGATGATCGTGGTGACGGTTTCGTGGAAGTGAGGCCTATATGTAACGGATATGAATCACTCGTCACGTATGGGGCTAACGGTGACGGGCAACCCTTCCTATAAGGGTCACGTATGGTTCCAAACGTGACCGTTAAGCTTTATTGGGATGAACATAACGGTAACGTTTAGGTCTAGCTGTGACGTTAAAATCTTATAGGGATTCACATTTTCCAGAGAAGTCTCTGAGCTAACGTTTACGTTTGGCCCTAGCGGTGACGTTATGGTCTAAAGCGGTCACGTTTGTCCCCAGCGGTGACGTTATGGTCCATAGAACATGTTGTGTTAATATCAACACACGGTGACAGTTAGGTGCGCGTGACACGGGCCAGAAAATATGTTGTGTTAATATCAACACACGCGTGACCCGACCCGGACAAAAAAGAGAAATGTTATGCTTGACTCCCCATACGCCATCTACGTATGAGCTAGACCTAAACGTGACGGTTATGGACGAAAAGCCTTAGGGTGACGGTTATGAACCAACTAAATCTAACGTATGAGCCCGAACGTGACGTATAGGCCTAACCGTGACCTTTATTATTATTATTAATATTTTTATTATTAGCTTGCCATTATAATTTATGTACATACATGCATCCATACATACATACATATATGCATGCATGCATACATACATGTATCCATACGTACATACGTACATGCATGCATACATACATGCATACATACTTATAGGCATCCATGCATGCATGCATACATACATGCATACATACTTACATGCATCCATGCATGCATCCATACATGCATCCATACGTACATACATACATGTATGCATCCATACGTATATGCATGCATACAAACATGCATACATACTTATAGGCATCCATGCATGCATGCATGCATACATACATGCATACATACTTACATGCATCCATGCATGCATCCATACATGCATCCATACGTACATACATACATGCATGCATCCATACGTACATACATGCATGCATACATGCATACATACGTACATGCATACATACATGCATGCATACATACATACATACATGCATACATGCATTCATACATACATGCATACATACGTACATGTATACTTATTGTCATATTACATATTTACAGGCATACATACATGCATGCATACATACATATCGTTTATGTGAACTTTGGGTGTGTACGGTTAACGTTTCATTATCGTTTATGTACATACATATATGCATGCATGAATACATTCATGCATCCATACGTACATGCATGTATACATACATGCATACATACTTACAGCCATCCATGCATGCATGCATACATACATGCATACATACTTACATGGAAAGTGCATACATTCATGCATCCATACGTACATGCATGCATACATACATGCATACATACATACATGCATCCATACGTACATGCATACATACATGCATCCATAGTATATGTATGTATACGAACGTATTTGAATACGATTTGATATCAATATGTGTATGTAGGTACACATAAACGCTAATGATAAGTGACCCGGACACTTCAAAAGGTGACGGATAGATCGAAAGGTGAGCAAAAATTCAAAAGGTGAGGTCGAAAAGGTCACGTTTAGGTCTAGCTGTGACGTTAAAATCGGGGATATACGTGACGGTTAACGTGTAGACGGCACCTAATAATTACGTGACGGATAGGTCAAAAAGTGAGCTAAATTCAGAAGGTGACGGATAGATCAAAAAGTAAGACATTTCTGATGAACGGTCACGTTTAGCCTCAAACGTGACGGTGACTAACCAGTCTGGTAATACACGTGACCGTTAGATCCTAACGTGACGTTGATTGTGATTCCCAATAAAAGTCACGGTCACGGCTAGGTCTAAAGGTGGCGTGGTCTTCGTTACACATAGACCTCAAACGGTCACGTTTAGCCTCAAACGTGACGGTGACTGACCAGTCTGGTAATACACGTGACCGTTAGATCCTAACGTGACGTTGATCGTGATTCCCAATAAAGGTCACGGTCACGGCTAGGTCTAAAGGTGACGGTGGTCTTCGTTACATATAGACCTTGCTACTCACAGATGCAACATAATTTTTCCAAACGTGAGGCCGGAGAAGAACACCATCATCGGAGAAGAAGACCACCGCCCTACCCACACTTTTCAACTCTGAACATACTCGAACAAATCTCACCGGAGCCACCTCTTGGCGGTGCAAACTACACCGGTATGTCTTCTTTTGACCCGTAATTGAAATCCAAACCCTTACAATTATTTATCAAGGCTTATTTATCAACGTTTTCTTCCGGTCACTTTACGGTTATTATCTTTATTAAGTCTCGAAAATTTCCAAACGATACTTTATTGTATTCAAACATAATGGAAACATCGTGTTTGACATTTTTGTGTTTACCAGTTGCATAATGGAAGTTGGATGGGTAAAATGGTTGTGCGTGAGGATTTAATGGACGTCGATTCTCCATTATTAGTAAAATAATAGAACTAATAATGGAGCATCGACGTCGATTAAATCTCCACACACAACCGTTTTATCCATCCAACTTGTATCATGCTACTGGTTAAACATTAAAATGGCAAATATTATGTTTTCTTTATGTTTAAACACAAAAAAGTCAATAATTTTTAAAATAAAAAATATGTGGTCAGATATAAAGGAGTCTCTATCGGAATTTTTCGAGACTAAACATTGAAACTAAACGTAAAGTGAACGGATGAAAAACGTTGATAATAAGCGTAATAGTTGTAAGGGTGTGGATTTCGAGTACGGATCAAAAGAAGATCTGTCGGAGTGGTTTGCAACGGCAACAGCCGGCTTCGGTGTTATTTGTTTCAGGTTGGACATATGTCATGTATAGGGCGAACCGTCACCCTTATACGTTCGTATATACGTCACGTATAGTGCGATCCGTCACCTTTATGCATGCACGCATGTAATATGTCACGTATAGGGTGAACCGTCACCCTTATACATTGTATGTCACGTGTAGCTCGAACTGTCACCATTATACGTCCCTTTTTTTTAATATGTATTTGTTGATACTTTTGATATACTTAAAATATTACACATTGTAAGATTTTATAGCCACTACAAAGATTCATTAATACATAGGCTATCGTGATATAGTAATAGTGGGAGCGGGCTGGTGGCCTCGTAGCCGATCCATCATTCTAACGTATCGGTTTATACGATCGTGGTATATAACTTGCCATTCCAGTGCGTCTGCAAATGCATATCTCGGCCAATAGAATATCACATTCGACATTGGGTAATCCCCAACCAATTTTAGGGTGATTAAGTGATCGTTGTTAACAACGACTAGTGCTACAACTGGATACTCAAACTGTGGTTCTGGTCGTGTCATCACCGGGAAAAAAGACTGGCTGCCAAATAAGCCTATAAGATGTACAACACAATTGAATGTTTGAGCAATTATGAGTCCGTGGGTGGGAAAGCTCAGCCAACGATTCTCGGGTGCGGGTAGAACCGTGTCAAACCAATCTAAGCTGGTACGAACAGTGTCATATAATCCAGGCAACTCGCGGTTCAAATTGGGCCGCCAATAAAAAATGTTATTGTCCATTTCCGTCAGCATTTTTCGCCTAACCCACGCCCAGTCATTTTGGTCCCTTCCTAAAGCGACAGCGATCCCTCGAAAACCGCAGTTACCATCTGGCCGCACATTTTTTATTTTTGAAACATACTGGTGAATCCATTGGGGGATGCTATCCTTAAACCGCATAATTTTCAACACGTGCTTATGTTTCAACATTAAAGGAAACCCTAGGTCAGCTCATGTCTGCTGTACCTTAGATGCAGTGTTTAACCTATTAGGACGGTTGTTGGGCGTCTTCAACTGTGACTGGGGGGTATAGGAGCTGTGCCTCGCCGGTTCAGGCATAATTTGTTCTATCGTAGTATACGAGCTGTGTCTCGCGGTGTCAGGCATAGTTTTCTGTGACGTCTTGGCGTCCGATTTTCTCTGTTGTGGATAAAGATTTGGACGACCACGAGGGTCCTGACGTACCTCAGGCTCTTTCTTTTTTGTTTTGCCTGTAAACACACTTTCATACATTTTCTTAAACAAACTTCTTTTTACGTGGGGGTTGGGTGACGACATAACCTTTTGTTTCACGTCGTGAAACTTCTTTTCATAGTCGAGTTCTGGCGCTTGGGCGTACACCGACTTGAAATCAAGCTTCCTCCAGTGTGCGTCTACCACTTCGGGTGGAATAGGTGTGACTGGATTAAAATAGTTAGTGAACAATAGTCAATCATATGACAACGGTAAAAAAAACGTATTTCAAGTATAGATAACCTTGGTTGATGTGTTCCTCCAAACGACAAGCACATGGCAAGCCCATGGACGTGGACAACTGGTGTCCACACGTACTTCCTATATTTAGCATCCTTTCCATTATCGTCATCTCTTTTTCAAGAAGTTCAAGACACCTAATAGAAACCTTATAATGTAATCCGGAAAACACTTGCAGTCGATGGACCTTTAATATCTTAATGCGGGACTCCTCGAAGGTTTTGGAGATTTCAATGTCCTGGCCCTGTACAACGTTACTGACATATCGACAAGTGTGTGCAACGTATTGTTAGTCCCTGTAAGATAACTCTTAAAGTTGGCGTGTTGGCCCTCGACTCTATTAGTTGTATGTTCACCAAAGTTGAGGCGGTCGTACATCCAACAAGAAACAAATATTTGTTTGTACGGACCCAACCAACTATTACAAATATATTCCCAGACCTCTGAAACAAAGAAAAAAGAAAAATTATGAAATGAAAAAAATAGATTTTTATAGAAACATTAACTATGAAAATCTTACCCTGTTTACCGTCTTCATTTAATTTTTCCTCCATCTTCGTGCAATTATAATCGTACAACGCTTCCGTGGGAGACTCACACAGAACCTTCCACCAGTATGAAAAATCTTTCCAAATGTTGACTTTGAAAAGTCCTTTCCACCTTCTGGTGATATTCTCCATGATGTGCCACCTGCATAGGTTTTTAGAAGCACCTAGGAAGACCAAGTCACACGAACTCATCAGGGCTAGGTCCCTGTCTGTGACAATGACGCGTGGCTCCGCACACCCATCGAGAAGCCCTTTGATCCGCTCAAGGACCCATGTGAAGTTGTCATGTCGTTCCCTCGATATAAATGCGTGCGCAATACAAAACGACTTCGATGTCGACGTCACACCAATAAACTGAACAAAAGGAATGTCGTACATGTTGGTTTTGTACGTCATGTCTACCAACATCAAGTGCGGGAAGGCGCGCCACATTTTATAGGAGGTAGGATGACAAAAGAAAATATCTTCCACGACATTAGTGGAGGGATTCTCCCGGGTGTGATACACGAATTCTTTAGATTGTAGTAAGTTTTCAAGTTTCTGCATTGGTGTCATGCCTATTTTACTTTCGGCCCTAATCTTCGCTGTGGCGTTGTATATGTCCTTAACAACACATCTGTTATCTGGAAACTCTTCCCGTACGGCTGCAAGAATGTGACGTGCACGCACGTGCTACCGGTGTAACCTCTCAACCAGATCAATTTCCCCGGCGGACATCTTCCTAAGCTGCGCGTGGCCCTCCTCAAATACAACAGGATCGTGGTTGTGTGTCTCGTCTGTCACGTCCAACCTCCAACTATTACTCTTTCCGATGTACCTCCCTACGAGCTTAAAGGGACATGATTTTTTTATGCTCCCAGTTCGCCTAACTGTGCCCCTGCATTTAGGTTCCCCACCACGATTGCATCCGAGTTCCACATCTTTTTACCTTGACCGACTGACCACAATGGTGCACCCATGCTCGCGTCCTCTCTTCTTAGCCCAATCCACCAAATCCTCACGAGAATTAAAATACTGAAATAGTAACAAGGTCAGACTTAAAACGTGGTATATAAAACAAATAAATAAATAATTTAAACGAACGAAAGAGTTGTTGTCATACTTTGTCTGTTTTATATGAAACTGTCGCCTTACGTATGCGATCATCGTCCAATGGATTCTCCGCATCCCTATCGTTTCCTTTCAAATGAACGGAAGACTCACTGTCATCTATGTCATTCCTATGGAAACTATCCGACACGTGTGTAGGTTCTGGTTGTAACCGGTACGAGAAATGTTCATAATCCGGTTCTGGTTGTGACTGGCACGAGAGATGTATGTAATCCGGTTCTGGTTGTGACCGGTATGAGAGATGTCCGTAATACGGTTCTTGTAGGTCCTGAGCAGATCCGCAAATACAGATCTGCGGAGAAAATCTTCAACCGGTCCGAATCAAGGGGCGGAATCCCTTGATCCGGTATCACTCTCGAATCAGAAATGGAAGAGACGGGTGCGGGAATCACATACACGAACAGAAACATATGAAAATGAAAAGAACAGATAATTGAAAGCATAAAACGTATGATTCTTTGATTGATATGAAAATTAAAATCATACACTAACAATTAGTCTCACCCCAGGGTGAGCTCCCCCTGGGGTGGTGATTCCCTCTACAGACACACACTCACTCCTAGGGCATAATCTGCTATATATAGGAGGCCAAGCAATGCGCCTTGTTTTCCAAGCCACCGCCCAATGGGCCTGAAAAACAGGTATCGAAACTACCTAGTTTCGATTGAACAAAAGTTCAACCGAAACTAGTAGTTTCGATTGAACAAAAGTTCAACCGAAACTAGTAGTTTCGATTGAACAAAAGTTCAACCGAAACTAGTAGTTTCGATTGAACAAAAGTTCAACCGAAACTAGTAGTTTCGATTGAACAAAAGTTCAACCGAAACTAGTAGTTTCGATACTGTAATTTCGATTGACAGCATCAGTCTCAAAATTATACCCAACAGTTCTGGTTGTGGCGGGTACGACCCTTGACCGTAATCCGTCGGTCCAAATAGTGACATGTACGCCTCTTGACAGTAATTCGTTAATGGTTGCTGCTGCGACGACTCTTGACCGTATGTACTCAACGGGTTGGTTCCCCCCCCCCCCCATGAAGGGTGACTCCCGAATACGAAACACTCCTAAAAACGTAATGGCCGGTTAGATACCCGACGTAAAATAAAATAAACTTGCACACCACTAAGTTTACCCGTCCCAGTAGAACCCTTAATAAAATAAAGACTTGTTAAACCTGGTTCAGATGTTCGAAGGTTGGCTCCTCATTCAAATCTGGAAGCTTCGACTTCTGATAAGGATCTCTCGAACTCGACATCGGTGTCCGGCTTGAAACAAATATTACTTGGGTGTCCCAACAACAAATAACCACAACCAAGAACTCAAACACGCTCTTTCGTCTATACTTTTTGTTCTGTTTAATTATGGTGAAAATGGTAGTGTCGGGTTTGTGTATGATGGTGGGTTTAGTGTGATGAAAGTGAGTGGTGAGAGTTGTGGATTGTGGGTTTAATGTGATTAGAGTTGTGTTTAATTTTGGGTTTAGTGTCTGAGTGAGTGGTGAGAGTTGTCTTGATATAAGCTGAAAGGGAACCCTAACGGTCACGTATACGTCCAACGGTGACGGTTAGGTTAGGTGTCCGACAACACTGTCAACGTTAACTTTCTGTCAAAACAACCTCGTACACAACGGTCACGTATTGGCCTATACGTGACCGTTAGGGTTCCCTTCTTGCAGACTGCAAAACCTCGTATTATCAGTGTCCTTTTTATTCCCGGACTCACGAGAGACATACCGTCACGTTTAGACCGAAACGTGACTGTTA
Organism: Smallanthus sonchifolius; assembly: GCA_023525975.1. Taxonomy (NCBI): domain Eukaryota; kingdom Viridiplantae; phylum Streptophyta; class Magnoliopsida; order Asterales; family Asteraceae; genus Smallanthus; species Smallanthus sonchifolius. The sequence continues at coordinate 10,117,590 of CM042028.1, read as the reverse complement.
GGGTCACCAACTGTCACGTTTAGGCCTAAACGTGACGGTTAGGTCAGGGTGAAAAAAAAACCCAGCGGTGCCCCCAGCACAACCCATATTATATTTGCAACGACTATATTTCTAACTCGCCAAAAATTTAGAATATTTCCATGTTTCATTTTCACTTTTCAACTTTAATTTTCACTTTCCTCACAAATATGTCAAACCGAATCAACACTTTTCAGATTCCCAAACCCCCTCCGGTAGAGGTACCGGATAATCCTTCGGTAGACGAATCGGAAAACCTTCCGGTGGTCGAACCGGAAAACCCTCTTCTTGACGCACAAGAAAACCCTCTGGTAGAAGAACCGGAAACCCTTTGGTTGTCGAACCGAAAAACCCTCCGATGGTCGAACCAGAACACCCTCCGATAGACGAACCAGAAGGGTTTAAAAAAACAAACGTTAAAAAAATAATATTAAAAACGTTATATAAAATATACAAATAATAATAAAAAAACCTTTTTAAAATATACAAATAATAATAAAAAAAACTTCTTTTTTAAATATAAATAATAAATTTTATAAAACGTTCTTTAATATTTTTTTTTAATATCATATTTTTAAAAGTGAAATATAAACGGTTTTAAAACAAGGGGTTTTAAAACGAACGAATGGTTTAGATTTAAAAAAACGAACGATTTAGAAACGAACGATTTTAAAAAGGGAAAATTACCAAAATGTACATTAGCCGGCAAAAAATTACCAAAATGGACATTTAGCCGGTACTACGCCGGCTAAGACTTTGGTTTTTGCCGGCTAAGCCTTTGAATTTTGCCGGCTAAGCCGGCGCTTTTTTAAGTTAGCCGGCTAAATGTCCATTTTTTTGTCTTTTTCCCTTTTAAAAGTGAACCGTTTAAAAAACGAACAGTAAAAAATCGAATGTTAAAAAAATGAACGGTTTAAAAAAACGAACGTTAAAAATATAATAATAAAAAACGTTTTATAAAATATACAAAATAATAATAAAATACTTTTTTTTAATATACAAATAATAAAATTTATTTAATATATATATATAAGGTTAGGTTCAAATTAAAAATGGTTTTTAAACTAAGAAGGGTGACAACGATTTAATGCCATTATATCAAATTGTAGATCAAATTAAGAAAGATTTAATGGTTGAGATCAAATTGTAAAAAAAAAATTGTTGGAAAGGTATTTTAGTCATGGTTATTTTTGTTGACTTTTTATCAAATTCCCTCCCTTTTTTTAAACGTTCATAAATTTTACATACGACATTATTTTAAAAAAAAAATTACACCATAAAAACGAGCGTTTTTTTATCTTTAAAACGAGTATAGTGTCGTTATATAAAAAAACCATAAAAAAATTACATTTTCCACCTCATTGTGTAATTTGCTTATCATTGTGTAATTTGCTCGTCATTGTGTTTAATGTCAGTTCATTGTGTCAAATATTTTTCATCACTGTGTTTAATGTCAAATATTTTTTCTAATGTCGATCATTGTGTCAAATATTTCCATCACTTTATTATATATAATAAATAAAAAGCAGTGACAAAAATAACATGAAGATATATAAAACGTAAAACATAATGATAAATACATATAACACAATGATGAAAAATATTTGACACAATGACGAAACCTGACATTTGACACCCTAAAAACGAGCGTTTTTTATCTTTAAAACGAGTATAGTGTCGTTATATACAAAAACGAAAAAAAAAATTATGTTTTCCAGTTCATTGTGTAATTTGCTCATAATTGTGTATTTTGCTCGTCATTGTAACACCCGGAATTTCAAACCAATTTAAACTTTTTAAACACAAGCGGAAGCAGTCCCATTTTATAATTTTAAGAGCAAGTTCAAGTTTCAACCAAGACATTAAGTTTAAAACATCATTACATTCATTACAATTCACAAAATGAAAGTTCTAAATGACGACAACTTCAAAAGAACAAAAGATGAGAATCCAAATCCGGAAGTGCATGACCCGAGCTTATACCGGAGCTTTACCTACATCCAAACCACCAAATTAAATATGATTAGTCATGATAAGTAACCTTAGGGATATCCCTCAAGTCCCTACATAGATTGGCCAAAACCCCAAAAAACCCAAAAATCCAGCGTCTACCGGAAGCATTTGGGCGTATCATACGCTCCGGGCGTATGATGCGCCCACTGTAGGTCAAACATGCCCAAAACTTCATTTTTTGACCCGTTAACCCGTTTGGTTCACTTCCGACTTGTTCCTCAGGACATATGGACCTTATATGGACTATATTATGATACCAATACCCTCCAAATACTTAGAACCACTTTCAAGAACACTAAGTATTACAAACAACAATTAATCATGACATTTGATTATCATTCCAAAACAAGCAAACAAAGTTCTAGGCCTCAAGACACCGATGTGAGGCTCATGACTCCAACACCAACTATGAAGCACTAGGTCTCAATCAACCAATGTGAGACTCGTGACTTCAATCACCATTTAAGAAATACTAGGTCTTAATACACCGTTGTGAGACACGTGATTTCTAACACCAATTAAGAAATGCAAGGCCTCAAGCACACCATTGTGAGACTCAAGACTTCTAACACCAATTAGGGAATGCTAGGTCTCATTCACACCATTGTGAGACTCATGATTTCTAACACCAATTACGAGGTTCTAAAATGTCTACCACATTGTACAACATGTATCAAATGAACACCAATTAGACACACCAAGTTTTACACCGTTCTTTTAATGCTAACACCCATAACATATATGTAGTTCACCTTTCAATGCTAGAAATCAATTAAACAAGTAACAATATACTAGAAAACATACAACACAATTCACACCCTTAACATTACTAAGTAAGTGCATAGACATGTACACCATGTTTAGTAAGTACTAGAAAACTTACCTTTAGTCTTGGATGATCCGGCTTGATCTTCGCCTTTGATAACTTGATTACAAAACATGTACACCATGTTTAGTAATCTAATGACCCCCAACATTATCATTCTTACTTAATATGGTTAGAACAACCTTAACCAAACCTCCAATTCCCTATATTAGACTCTCAATCCATTTGACCCGTTAAGGGCTCAACTAAGTTTCACCCAATTAGCCAAACTCCCTAATTCACCCAATTGATTGTAGATTCAACTAGGTTTAGTGTCTATGGTCTTACCACAACACTCCTACACCTACTAAACATCATACCAAGCCCCAAATTGAAAACCCCTAATTTTGGTTCTTAAGAACCCTAATTTTTAAAACTCCAAATTAAATGAAATTAACATAAATTGATTCATCCTCTAGCTCTAAATAAGCTAGATTAACATTTCTAAACAACAATTTATACACCTTCATCCCTAATTTTGACAATCTTAGGTTCACCAACCCAAACCCACCAAGAATAAGAATCATGGAGGATTTAATGGAGAAGATGGTACTTACTTGATGCTTGGAAAGGATTGTGCATGCCAAAACCTTCCAAACGAACATGCAAACTTCAAGTCTTCAATATTCAGCCCTCCCCCTTGGCTCTCTTTGAGGAAATCGCAGATCATTCTAATTAACACAATTAGAATTGGTTTAATTGCACAGCAGCCCCTCCTCTTTAAAAAATGACCCTTTTCACCAAACTAAGTAATTTTCATAAGAAGTAAGGTCCTCCAACTTCGGGTATTATTTATTTACACCCCTACAATATAAATAGTATATTGTAAGACAAAAACCTGGAAGTTGGTTCGTTACAAATCACTACCCCTAATTTTGGGTTTCGTCCACGAAACCCGATGCACCAAATAGATTGGGGTAATACTTAAGCATCTCTTCTTCAGATTCCCAAGTAGTTTTCACCCCCTTTCTATGTTTCCACTGAACTAACACTTGGTAAATTTGCTTATTCCGCAAACTTTTCACCTTCCTATCTAGGATAGCCACCGGTTCTTCTATGAAATTCAACTTTTCATCTATCTCAATGTCGTCAATGGGTACGAAAGTGGATTCATCCGCCAAACACTTTCGTAAGTGAGATACATGAAATGTGTTATGGAGTTTACCTAGTTTCCCCGGTAACTCCAAACGATACGCCACCTTTCCGACTCGGTCAACAATTTTGAATGGCCTGATAAAACGAGGACTTAACTTCCCATGTTTCCGGAATCGGATTACACCTTTCCATGGGGAGACTTCTAAAAGTACAAAGTCCCCCACTTGAAATTCAATTGGCCTCCTCCTTTTGTTCGCATAGGACTTTTGGCGGTCTTGAGCGATTTTCAAGCGCGCCCTAATTTGATCAATCTTTTCCGCCACACCCGCCACTACTTCTTTACTACCAAGTTCACGTTGACCAATTTCCCCCCAACACACCGGGGTTTGACACCGCCTTTCATACAACATTTCAAACGGAGACATACCAATAGTAGAATGGTAGCTATTGTTGTATGAAAACTCCGCCAACGGTAAATGGTCGTCCCAACTACCCCCAAAATCTAGCACGCACGCCCGTAGCATATCCTCAAGCGTTTGAATCGTCCTCTCGCTTTGTCCATCCGTTTGTGGATGATAAACGGTGCTAAGATTTAGTCTTGTCCCCAATTCTTCATGAAATTTCCTCCAAAATCTAGAAGTAAACCGTGTGTCTCGATCCGACACAATAGAAACGGGTACACCATGACGTGACACGACTTCCTTTATATAAACATCCACCATTTTCTCCGAAGAATAAGTTTCCTTAATAGGAAGGAAGTGTACACTTTTAGTTAACCGATCGACCACCACCCATATCACATCATAGCCTTTCCGGGTCTTAGGAAGTTTAGTGATTAAATCCATAGCAAGATTCTCCCACTTCCATTGAGGTGCTTCAAGAGATTGAAGTTTCCCGTACGGCTTTTGGTGCTCGGCCTTCACCCTTAAGCATGTGAAACATTTCTCAACATATTTCACAATATCTCTCCTCATACCTGGCCAACAAAAATTAAACCTCAAGTCATAAAACATTTTAGTCGCCCCCGGATGAATAGAATATTTGGATTTATGCGCCTCCTCTAGAATGGTAGTCAAGACGTTTGACGACCTTGGAATCCAAATTCTACCAAAACACGTCTTCAACGCCAAGCCATTTTCCTCAAGCTTGTCCACATATGGAACCATCCGTTCCTTTTTCAAATCTCCTCGGAGTGCTAGAGTTTGAGCCTCCCGGATTTGATCGACAAGAGATGAAGAGATAGTCATTTTAAAAGACTTCACCATAGGTGTATGACTAACTTTCCGACTGAGTACATCCGCCACCACGTTGGCTTTACCCGGATGATAAAGTATCTTACAATCATAATCTTTGACAAGTTCGAGCCACCTCCTTTGCCTCATATTGAGATCTTTTTGGTCGAGGAAGTACTTGAGACTTTTGTGGTCCGTGTAGATAGTACAAAGCACTCCAAAAAGATAATGCCTCCAGATTTTGAGCGTGAACACCACGACTGCCAACTCCAAGTCGTGGGTAGGATAACTTGTCTCATGAACTTTCAGTTGTCTAGAAACATAGGCAATCACCTTGCCCCTTTGCATAAGGACACAACCAAGTCCAGAATGCGAGGCATCCGAATACACCACAAAATCCTCAGTCCCTTCAGGTAAAGAAAGAATAGGTTCCTTAGTCAACTTTTCTTTCAAGAGTTGAAAGGCCGACTCTTGATCGGTACCCCATACAAATTTCGTATCATTACGAGTCAACCTCGTAATTGGCAAGGCAATACGAGAGAAGTTTTCAATGAATCGGCGAGAATAACCCGCTAAGCCCAAAAAGCTTTTAATTTCCGTGGGGGTTTTCGACGATATCCAACCTTTCACCGCTTCGATTTTGGAAGGGTCAACGGAAATTCCTTCCGCGTTTACCACGTGACCCAAGAATTGTATCTTCCGGAGCCAAAAGGCACACTTGGAGAATTTAGCGAATTGTTTATCTTTTAAGAAGACCTCAAGGATTTCACGAAGATGACAAGCATGGTCACCCTCGCTACGCGAGTAGATAAGAATGTCATCAATGAAAACGATGACGGAACGATCAAGGAATGGTCTACACACCCGGTTCATAAGATCCATGAAAGTTGCGGGCGCATTGGTTAGACCGAAAGGCATTACCGTGAACTCGTAATGACCATAACGAGTACGGAAAGCCGTTTTAGAGATATCCTCATCCTTCACCTTCACCTGATGATACCCGGACCTCAAATTGATCTTTGAGAACCACGAAGCTCCTTGCAATTGATGAAAGAGATCGTCAATCCTAGGCAAAGGATAACGGTTCTTGATGGTTAGTTTATTCAACTCCCGGTAGTCTATGCACATACGCATACTACCATCCTTTTTCTTTACGAACAAGATAGGGGCACCCCAAGGAGAGACACTCGGGCGTATAAAGCCCTTGTCGAGTAATTCTTGAAGTTGCTCCATTAATTCTTTCATCTCCGGTGGAGCTAACCAATAGGGCGCTTTAGCAATCGGCTTTGCTCCTGGAATTAGGTCAATCCCAAATTCCACCTCCCTCTCGGGTGGAATCCCCGGTAGTTCGTTTGGAAATACGTCAGCAAACTGATTCACGACAGGGACGTCATGAATCTCCACCCCCTCAAGGTTTGAGTCGGTAACACGAGCCATGAATGCCTTACACCCGTGGACCATATACTTCATTGCCTGGAGATACGAACAAATAAGTACACCACCCTTCCTTTCGCCTTGAACTAAGATAGATCTTCCCGAAGGAGTAGTTAATTGAATTGCCTTGGGTCTACATAAGATATTGACTTTATAGGAAGAGAGCCAATTCATGCCCACTATCACATCGAATTCTCCTAGTGTCATGGGAATTAAGTCTATAGGAAAAATCTCACCATCTATCTCCAGTTTACACCTTGTAAAGACATCAAACACTAAGAAACTCTTATTATTGGCCACCTCAATCTCTAATGGTTCGCCTAACCGTTTACTTAGAAAAGAAGTATGGTTGGAAAATTTCCCGGATATAAATGATCGACTAGCACCTGAGTCAAACAAAGTAAGAGAAGGTAATGAGTTAATCATAAAGGTACCTGACACAACATCTGGAATGGTCTTTGCGTCATCGATAGTAATATGGAAGGCCCGGCCCTTAGGCCTTCCACTCTTTTTACCCTGAATTCATTTTGCTTCAACTCGGGGCAATCGTTCCGGACATGCCCCGGCTTAAAGCAATTATAGCACAGATTAATAGGGCTTGTGCATTGCTGAGTAACATGCCCCGACTTTCCACATTTATAGCATGATGAGGTTTTCATCCTACAATCCCCCAAATGCTCCCTTCCGCAGATACGACAATGTCGTGGGTTCGGTTTCCCAAACGGTTTCTTGCTCGGGCTAGCCACCTTTGCTTTCTTTGAAGCTACCTCGCTCTCCTCTTTCTTTCGCTTCTCTCCACGTTTGATTTGTCTTTTAACTTCCACCTCTCTTTCCCTACACTTGTTTATTAAATCCACAAGTGTTGTGCATTGCGAAGGGGAAATAAATTCCCTAAAGTCCACTGACAGCATAGAGTAGAACCTATCAATCTTCATCTTTTCAGTGCTTACCAGTTATGGACAAAATTGACTTTTGTCATAGAACTTACCAGCCAGTTCGTCAATTGATTCGTTTACTTGTCTCATTCGAAGGAATTCTTCGGCTATGTGATCCATCGCCGCTTGTGGACAAAAGTATTTCAGGAATACTTCTTTAAATTCCTCCCAAGTCATAGCTCCCACACCGCCGGTCCTTTATCCCTTTGAAGATTTTGCAACCAATATTTAGCTCGCCCCTTGAGTTGATTTATTGAGAATGTCACTCGATCTTCGGGATCACAGTGGCATGTCTCAAATATCGACTCAATGTCTGTTAACCACCGTTGACTAACCAACGGGTTGATCTCCCCATTAAAGTCTCTAGGCTTGCACACCATGTAATCTTTATAAGTACAAGTTTCCTCTCCTTACCCTTACCTTTATCACTTGAATTTGTTGTCGTGTCATCCACATTCTTCGTTTTCTCCTCCTTTTCCATAAAGGCGGCCTTTACAGCGTTTTGAATTTCTGCTAGAAAGATCGACATTGTCTGCTCGAACGCCTTAGCTATTTGTTCAGTAATTTTCTTCCCAGTTTCTTCATTCAAAACATTCCCCCCATCATCACCATGAGGGGTATGCACAGATCAATTCGAATCTGACCCACTATGATGGCCATCACCATCACCAACATTCCTAATCCTATTTATGTCTCCTTCTTCAGCCATTCCTCGACTGAGATTAAAAGCAAAAGACTTATCATACATGTAATTAAGGATAGAGTCGCCCATTCCGTGGAAACATTCCTATAAGGCATATAAGCAAGACTAATACATTCTACATACATGCACAAAATCACCTTTACTTACTCCTTGTCAATGTTTATCGTCATATGATTATCATGAAAGTTTTCACACATGTTACATTACCATTTATACTGGCCAGGCATAATTAATAATGTAATATGTCCAATTACAATCGCCATCTCCATATAACGAATCCCATTACAACTTTCGACACACATAGATTCACCTTGGACACCAATTAAACATACAACAATGTTAATCGTTACTAACCTTTGTCCTTTAAGCTTCGTATCTCGGTCACGCCTTCATTGGATTCTCATTTATCCGATCATATCAAGAGCATTCTAGGTTTGAGTTTGGTGTCTAGCACACCAAATCCCTCAAACCAGTGCTCTGATACCAAGCATAAAATGTTCTGATGAACTCGTGAACATCCTTGAAGATGGTAGGCATGGTTGTAAAAATCGCGCCTAGGCGCCGATTAGTCGCTAGGCGGCGGGTTGACGATTAATTTTGGCCAAATCGCTTCATTAATCGCTAGGCGGCCATAGGCGGGCCTAGGCGGTCCTAGGCGGGCCCTAGGCGGCCAGATTCCGGCGAACATTCCGGGAAAAACCTGAAATTTCCGGCCAAATTCCGGCGAAAACTTGGAAATTCCGGCGAAAACCTTTGGTGTGGTTTAAAAATTAACATTTTTATAAAAATTACATATAAAAATGTGTGTGTATATATAAAAAACTGAAAATTACATATAAAAATTCCAATCCGATTAATCCCGCCTAGGCCCCGATTAATCCCGCCTAGGCCTAGGCCCTACCCCACCGCCCGACTAGCGCCTAACGATTTTTACAACCATGATGGTAGGTCAGTAGAATCCGAAGTCAAAGACTTTCTTAGCTGTATAGTTTGCCCCGTGATGGCCACCTTTTAGTCCTTCATGGCAGTGCTTCAACACTTATTGTATTTCCTTGCCATAAACACATCTTCTGACTACCTGGTCTACACCAAATCTGAATAGATATGGGTCCTCAATGTTTAACGTCCTCTAATTTTTCTGTTGGAAATTCATCCCTTTCACTAGAACTCCACTAGCCAAATAGTTAAAAAAAAATCCACAAACCAGGGACATTCCATGTCATTGTGAAAAGTCATCTATACTCGGTAGTAAACATTATTTTTTTTAATTTTTTTATTTTCTTCTCTTTTTGAGTTAGTTGGCAATAAAAGTTAATTTTCCAACCGGGGGAAAAACACAATCGGTATTAGATATGGCTATCAAGTGGCAACAACAATTGTGAGGGTTTACTTTCTTAAAAGAAAACCGATTTTACAATTTGAAGTGAATTTTAATTCCACTTTAACACATCTTTCATATTTTTTTAGGTTTACACAATAATAACCAAGTTTGTTAACTGTTTCATTTAAATACCTTAAAGTTTTTTTGTCTCTCTAAAGTCACTCAACTTTCAGTATGTGTTCCAATCCTATGTAATATTTTTATAAATGTTTAAATTTTTGAATATTGAATGAGATATATGAAACATATATGAATCTTGTTCACTATTTAACAATTATTTTTTTCTAATTCAACTTAAATATAACAATTTTGAAACTTGTTTATTATTTGATGAACTTTTTTTCTTCACTATTACCTCCTATTTTAAGTTAATTGAATAAAAATTTCACTTATTGGTAACTAATATTCATATTTATTTCATTTGCCTCATTCAGTTTAAAAAAAAATAAACATTTATAAAAATATTACATAGGATTAGAACACTTAGTGAAAGTTGAGTGACTTTAAAGGGACAAAAAAACTTTGAGGTATTTAAATGGAACACTTGAGAAACTTGGTTACTATTGGGTGAAGTTTTTTTTTATGATAAACTTAACCAATTCCAAATCCCTAAAAAACATAAATAAATATAAACTAGTGATGTATTATCCGTGATGTGACGGGGGTGTTAAAATTTGTAAGACTCAGTTTCGACGACATGCATACTGACGTTGAAACTTTGATAAAAATAAGCACAGCGAAACGACACATCCGGAATTTTATAAAACATCTTAAAGTTTGTAAGACGAAAAAAAACTATAAAAGTGAAACCTTGAAGTAACTTCGACGACTTTGTACACTCATGCTTTGATGACTTGTACATTATCACGAAAACTCGGTTTTAAACGAAATTCATATCGGAAACGCAGATAAAAATAAGTTTTTAAATAAGTTAAAAAAAAATTGGATTGAAAAGGTTAAACTAGTCACTTAGATATGAAATGACTAAAATGTCCTACACTTAACATAGTTAGTGTCAGGGGCTAAATTGGTTATAAAATACAAACCTCAAACCTTGATAGGTAAAAAGATTCATTTTTGAACCGAAGGGGTTAAAGCATCAAAATCGCAGAGGTCAAAAGTATAATTCACTCTAATTAGAATATTTACGATTATCAAATACCAAAGACTTTATACATAGTTTACAAGTCTTTAATGCATACATAGTTTTGTCTTGAATGGAGTTTTTAATATATAAAAACTTGTCTTCAGTGGAAAGGGTTGTACGTTCACACACACACATACTCTCTCTGTTTCTCTCTTATTTTTTCTACTTATAAGAAGTTGACAAGTGTATGCTTATAGATTTTTTATTTTTTTATGTTTTCATTTACAACTATTAAAATATATGTTGTTTTATAAAAATCCTGGATATACTGTTGCGATGTCCTCATTTTTATCTACGTTCTGATATAAGTTTCGTTTAAAACGGAGTTGCGCGTGATAGTGTACAAGTTATCTAAGCACTTACGTACAACGTGATTATACATTTTTTTTAAGTCTTCAGCTTTTTTAAACGGTTTTATTTTGTTTTGTTTTTCTAATTTTCTAATGGTTAACTTTTTAACTGCTTTGTTACCGTTCAGATTTTTATAAATAATTATTTTAGATTTTCTTATTTTTTTACTTACCTAAATCGTTTTCAGTTTTATACAGTTTGATTGTTAAATGGTTATTTTTTAGCTCATTAAATAGTTTTATAAGGGCGTAAACTTTTTTACAACAACATGCCTTTTTCGTTGTTTCAGGATATACCATTGTGTCGTTACTATGTTTATCTATGTTTCGATTTGTTCAACGGATTAACGGTACGCGACAACACGTGTGTTTGCGTCAACGTTTCGATATTTTTTTTAAGGTTCTACGCCAACGCTGGCTCTTAATTCTATTACTATTTAGTTTTTACTAGAGTAATAATATAAAAACTAAAAAATATGATTAAATTATTTAATATTTGATATAATTTCTTTTTTGTTATTCTTTTTATTTTGTTATTGTGTCGATGTCATTTTTAGATTATTAGTATGTTAGTCAAATGAATCATTTCTATTTTTATCAAGAGTGTGTTTGTTTTAAAACTTAAAAGTAAATAAAATCATTTGTTTGATTTAAAACTTAGATATTAAACTACTTCAAGGTTTCACTTTTTATAGTTAATTTATTTTTATTTTACTCTTACAACTTTTAGAATATGATATTTTATAAAATTTGGATTTGCCGTTGCGACGAACTTATTTTTACCAACGTCTCGACGTTAATTTTTTTAATTCTTTATTTTTTACCGTTGCAATGTGCTTATTTGTATCGAGTTTCGACGTGAATTGCATTCATTTTCTTACCTACTTAACGTGCCGCAACGCGCGGGTCTTACTGTTCTTTAAAATCTGGACGCGGTAAACTCATGCGCTTCGCGTTTCAAACTTTTATACACTTTCGATGACGACGTTAACTTTTTACGCGGTTTATCGCGCTGGGGTTTCAACTAGTTATAATTATACTAACATACAATTTGCAAAGTCGGCGTCACACACAACATCTACTGTTTACAGACATAACCCAATCATAAGCAGCCACGTAGCAGCCTGCCCTCGTTTTCTTTTAAGATTTTGACTATTTCTTTCTTTTATATATAGATATCTATGCAGCAAAAAAACACAAACAAGGCTTTGTCCTAATGGTTTGTGCATTCCTTCTTAAAACCACATGAGGTCACGTGTTCAAGTCTTACCACAATCTTTTTTCTTTACTTTAGTCAGGTTTCCATCATTAACGTTTAATTTAGATTCTTTAACATATCTGAGAAAAACAGATACATCAATTTCTATTTTAACAAACTAGATTTTTAAATGCTAAATCTGGGTATGCGACAACTTTACACGTTTTAACATTTCGTTAAACGATTTTTTTTAAAGTTCTCTTTCGATTTTCTTAGCGTTCATTTTTACAACTACGTAACTTTTTTGTGTTCGTTACGTGCTTTTTTTTATCTGCGTTTTCATATTTAAAACCGACTCGTCGCAACGCGCGGTAATATCCCACTACTTATATACAAGATGGAAAAAGATTTCTTTTAAAGAAAAAGGGAAAAAAAATATGGTACTATATATATATGGTTTAAACCTAATTAGCTTCAAATCAGCCGTCACTTTTTCATCTCCTCACCATCACAATCTGCAAGATCACACCATTTTTCAGTCTGCAAGATTATTCTCTTTCCGATCTGGGTATCCACTTCTGGTTTTAGTGTCTTGATCGGCTTAGCAACCCTACGAATCTATTCCATGAAGGTGTGTTCGTGTGGAAGCCTCTTCTCTTATAAGATTCCATGGCTATTATCTTCATCTCATTGTTGGAATCGGTGGACTCGGAATTATAATTTCAGATTTTATAAAATGGTAAAATCTCATCTCTTTCTTTTAATCTTAATTTACATTTCTATGGTACAGAAGGGTGTGTAAAATCTGGCTTAAACGTGTTAAGAACAGAACCTCAGTCTTGTCATTACATAAAATTTATCCAGAATGTTAAATTGCAAATTGTTGATAATTACCTCAAAAGTAGCACAGTACATTTGTAGAAAAGATTAGATCTTCACATAATTTCTGCAATTGGTGTTCCTGGAATTGTAGAATCATATTCATAATAGTTATAATAAAATAATCTCATTCATATTTTTTAATTTTATTTTACTTCATATTCATATTTATATCCGAAGACAGAAATTATGTTTTTTCTTTGTTGGGGTTAATTATCTAAGACATTTGTTTGGCCACAATTCCACTGCGAAAACATCGTGAGTAGTTCATGTTATAAATTGGTAGCCCACCCATTTACTCTTATATTTTTTTTGTTAATTTAGTTTGATTTGTTAGTGTTATAATAATTTGTTTGTTATTTAGATTGATGAAAACAATCAACTTCAAATGGAAAATCAAGAACTTTTTCAAATTGGTTTTTTTAAATATGGTTAGTTGTTGTTGTGTGTATGTATATATATTCGTTTGCGATGTAAGTTATTATTGTTTTAATATGGTACAATAACATTTTTAGATATAATTTAGTTTACTAACTTTATCATATATATATATAGTTAAGGTACTTTTTTCTGTCGCCCAAATCCGAATGCGCATTCTTTGATCCAAACCGCATTAAAGAGTTGGATTCAGTTTCACGAGTCAGCTTCCTTTTCTTGAACGGGAGTTGGGCCTCAGAAATGGTGGCTCTCTTGGTCTTCGGATTCCGAATTGCTTGATATGTTGATTACCTCAGGCTTCGGTGCAGAGCGGCCTCGGCTTGTCGCATCGGAGATTAACTCGGGCTTGACATAATGTGTCATGGGTAGCAATGCGGTTATATGGTGATTAAACATATGCAGGAGTTTGTCAAGACCATTCAGCATGATTTTACTAAAACAGTAAGTGTTTTGCATATTTTAAAATATCAACTTTTAAATTTATTTGTATATATTTAGATACTTTGTTTATTTGTTTTCAGTTATGGAATACAGAAGAGATTACTTCGAATGAGGAAATTGAGATTACAGTCGTAGTCTTAATGGGACATTGGATTAAGAAGGTGTTTGGTGTTTCAGGGCCGGACATGAACTCCGTAAAGGCGTCTAAAGGTTAGCCCAAATTCTTCCATTTAATGTTCATTTATATCTAACAGGTCAACTAAAAACTCCCTTATATACACGTATGTAGTATAATTATATGTATAACTATATATATATATATATATATATATATATATATATATATATATATATATGTGTGTGTATGTAGTATAAAATACATATAATTTTGTGCATGTAGTGTAAATGTGTATATATCAACCTGAACGCAACACGAATATACGCGAGTTGACACGAACATGACTAGTTTAACCCGAACTTAAATGACAATTTAATCGGACAATTTTATATTAACGGGTCAACCCGTGAATCTGTTGGGTTGAACGAACACGACTCGTTTAGCTAAACGAATTGGAGGTTTCAACCTCAAAACAGTAAAGGGGTGTTTTGATGTGATTATAAGGTGGTGTTTGGATGTGATTACTCATATTGAACAATCCAAAATAGTAAGTTATCTAGTCACATTCAAATAAGATAGACACTGGCTATGTACTAGTTTGTGATTTTACACCTTGATTTATACCCATCCAGGCATAATATATTCTATCTTGATTATGCTTACACCATGCTTTTATTGTTAAAAAAATTTAATTTACATATTAATCATAAACCAATTGCAGTAATTTTTCATATCCAAGCTTGTAATTAAAACATAGTAACTTTAAATTAAAACAAATAAACTTACATAGTAAAACCTTACTCGTACTAAAAGGTAGTGGTAGTGTCTAGAGAGACAAGGACAAATCTCGTGAGATGAAGCAATTGCTCCCATTAAATTTGCTCTACTTGCACTAGAATGGGTTTTAAATTTTCAATGCACACTCGAAACATGTATATATACATGTTTTTGACTTATTAAGTTATTGTTTTTTTGTTTAATAGTAATCCACTACTAAAATGTCTACTAAGCCGGTAAGCGCAAACGTGGAGCTTTAAAATGTAAGAAAAAGTTTACAAACGCCAAGGATTTTACAATTGAATTTAACGAGGCCCGTTTAGCAATGGGAATAAAGGCTGCGTTTTTTATGTCATGGGTCAGTTTGGAGTTCAGAAACAACGATCCCATATTATCAAGTCGTTAAAGATGTTGACAAAAAAACTGTATGATGATATTTGGAAATAAACTAAGCTATTGTATTTTAAATATTATTTAGTAAAATTATGTCAGACATATGAAACCTACACGAACTCGTTTTATTTAATTATTTATTTTTATTATTTGATATATTAATGATTTAATATTACAATTTTACTTCAAAAAAATCCGAATGTACATAAACAATTACATTTTAGTGATAAAATCTTATGTTAAACGGGTTCATGGGTTCTACCCGTAGCTAAACCGGTTCACACCCCTATATTTGTTAACTTTATCTATTAAATACATAAGAAATGTGGAACATCTGCAAAAAGTACAACCTTGAGAAAAGGGAAAAATATTATGAAAATTTTCTGATGTACACTTGTGAATAACTAAGTTAAGGAAAATAAAACTCCTTTTGAAGATTACCCATATCTAGACAGGAATCATTGGGATTCTTTCGTAGCAAAAACTACATTAGAAGAATACAAGGTATTTGTGGATTGTTATTATTATTAATATTATTATTATTATATGTTGTAACTAGTATTAATAGGTTTATTTGTAATACTTAACTAGTAAAGTTACCCACGCGCTGCGGCATTGTATATTTTGAATATTGTTTTATAGTAGTCTAACAAAGTGGCCCTTTTTAGCCTTACATACATTAATATTGGCTTGCAAAAGAGTTAAAGAGTGTTTAGCCTTACAAAAGAGTTAAAGAGGTCTTTGTTGCCTAACAACATTTTTGATGTGTTGTTACCTAGCGTTTAGGCGTCTTGCTTGACGATTCTTCTACTGTGAAATAAATGTTTTTGTTAGTGTATATGTTGATGTATTTTGTATGTTTTAAATAGTGGTGATACGCACCTGGTGATAACTGCATGTATCTCTTTGTGGCTGATGTTTTAGGATCTGGTGTTGTCGGGGAAGGGTTGGTATGTTTTCAGCTTTGTTGATTGCAATTGTACCATCTTTTTTCACAGCTACATGCAGCAACTTTTGGCACCCTTTGATGTTTTGAATCTCTGGTGGCAGTTTTCTCGGATCTTTGTTGTCATGTGCAATCACCAAGTCACCGCAGCTGATATTTAGTATATCATTCATCGCATCGTTAAAGAAGACTGCACTTGTTTCTCCAGTATAATCCCTTATGGTTGCATTGATGCAATACCTGCAGATAGTTTGTGGGAATGTATTCAGAGCACCTTTTGTGCACTCAGAGCATGTGACACAGTACCAGCTCCTACTCTCTTGTATGGCGACAATAGATGCTATGCATGTGTATCTTTTTGGGTTAAAACGGGCTCAGGTTGAAACAGGTCGATATAGTAATGGTAATTTAGGACTAGAGATGACCCAAAAAAAAAGATGCTTCTTTTCTATTTTCTAAAAGAAACTATAGAAAAAAAAATCAATTATTTAGTCACGAACAAAAGTGTCAAAATTGCCTCTCAATGCATGCATAAAGCTCTCTTTCTCAGGATGACCCCAAAAAAGATAACTTGTCTATTTTCTATAAAATTCTATAGGAAAAAATTAACTTTCTTAGTTAAGAACAGAAACAAATATTACCACAATAATAGTTTTATAATAGACTGTTTTAAAACATTATATGAATCGAACATAAACAATATTAGCCAATTATTTTGATTTGACCCGTTTGAAATAAAACACAACGCAATACAACTCATTAAGTGAATGGGTCTCAATGCATGCAAACAAACCAGCCTTGCGTAAAACAAAAGGTATAAGCTGTCAACAACATAAAACCAACATAACTCACAGTTAATAAGCTTATAATAACTTAAAACTATAAATACCAAAAAAAACTTAGTATTCAAAACTCAGCAACATTTTTAAAAAAATCATCTTTTATATTTTCAATTTGATTAGGACCATCTTGCACGGACAAGTTAATTATATGTGCAACAAATTGACTATGGAAAAAATTATCATTGCAAGCCGGCTTATATTTTAAAATAAGTTGGTTTACCGCTACTCGATTATTCGAGGCGTTATCAAACGATATTTTAAATAATTTGTTTTCTAATTTAAAATTTCTGAATACCTTGTCTAGAATATAAAACAAGTTGCCACCGGTATGGGAACAATTCAAACGCAATCGTACGCTATATCATTTGCCATGTTTAGGGATCTACCCAATGGGCGGTACACAAAGGTACGAATCCGGTGAACCGTAGGGAGCCGACCAAACATCCCAAGTTAAGTTAACACCAATATTTAAACTTTCAAATCCTAAAATTAATTCATTTTTAGTTTTTCTCCATATTTTTAAACAATCACGTCTAAAGGTAGCACGACTTACGTGAGTGTAGTGAGGTTAGAGCGTTTTTTGAAAAATCCGAGTCAAACGCTCGTTGTCGAAGTGCTTGAACGGCAAACTCTCTTGAATCACAAAATGTGTCATCCTATCCCGAACCGCATCAACGTTGTAAATAAAAATATTGTCGTCATTTGACATAGATGTTTGACAACTCGCCGCCGCTTGAGCCTTCAACACACTACAAGAGTCTCGGGTTATGTGGTTCTTCAAAGTAGTGTTGTTATCTTTACCAAAAAAAGTGACCACACAACTTGCAACGAGCTTTTATCGGGTCGTTTGACATCTCACATAAATCATAATGTTGCCAAATATTTGGGTTGCTAGTTTGGGAACAACTTTCACAACCGTGATGCTAGTAGAGGAACTGACTTCAGGGATAGAATGAGCACTTTCGGAAGCCATTTTGATTTTTTGATAGCGATTTTTTGATAGCGTTTTTTTGAACGAGTTTGACAATATTGAGCATTTTTCAGAATGAAAAGAATTGTGTGATTGAACCAACGCAACAAATACCTATTTATATTAACTTTGGGGGGCCCAAAATATAAAAAAAGGTCAAAAACACTCTCCAACGGCTATATTAATGGCCTTTTTTTACCGTTGGAAGTCGGTGCAAAAGCAGTTTCAAAACGACTTGGGTGTGAAGGACCGACTCGGGTCGGGTCGAAAGTCGGTTGGATAGACAGACCGAATTGGGTCGGGTTTGAAGTCGGGGGTTTTAAAAATTTAAAAACCCATCCTAAACCTACCGGCCAACTCGGGTTCAAGACCGGGTTTGCTCAAACCGGTCTGGACTCCGGGTCGGGTTGGGTTTGAACCCGGTTCATCAGGCCCAAATCGGTTTTTTTTAGCACCTCTCCTTTAAGGGTGGGGGAGCACTACCCTAACAAAAAAAAAAAGAACCATAAGAAAATAACTAATGAGGATGTGCCATCTCTATTTTCCCACGACCCTTATAAACTACCCTAAGTAGGGAGAGCATTACCCTAAAAGTAAGGGTGTGCACGGTTCGGTTATAAGTCTTAACCGAAACCGATACCAAAGTCATCGGTTAATCTATTTTATTAACCGATCGGTTTTCGGTTCGATTCGGTTAATTTTGGTTAATAACCAAAACCAAACTTCAACTATAAATTTTTGCTTAGCAATACATGAAATGGAGGTATAAATACATGAAAGGATGTATAAATACATGAAATCAAGGTATAAAACATGAAAGACATTAAATGGAGGTATACAACCTAGAAATATGAAAATATGGATGGTTCAGTTCGGTTATCTGACGGTACAAAAAAACTGATAACCGATCTTCGAAGACGTCAACATGTGCGGGTCTAGTAGATCCAGAACTATTTTTTCCTATTAACGTCTTCGAAAGAATTGCCTATTTTGAAGCCACCATCCGGATGGGAAACGTGTTGGGTATAGAATTGAGAAGCCAAGCCCAGTTCGTGAAATCGGTAGTTGAGGGAGAAATGGTGAAAATTGGTAATCAATGAATTGCCTATCATTAAATTGCATGGGGATCGGGGGCCTGCAAAAGGCGGACTGGATTAGGGAAATCAAAATTAAATACGGAATTCAATTTGAAACTCAGTTAGAAAATGCGAACTCAATTCCATTTGAACGAATGTGGGGTGATAGCAGTTTTGGTGCCTTTGGTGTTAAATATAACGGCAGATCAGGCGGTATTGGATGCTGTTGGAGTCAAGCCATGTTCCAAGTCAGCAAGGTACAATCTTCCCTTAACTTTATTATTGTTTCTGGTCAGGGCCGATCCTGAGGATTTAAGTGCACTGGCCGGGCCGGAAAAAAAAGGCCCTACTAACAAAATATATAAACTAATTTTTTTATAAAGATGGGCTCAAATGCTAACCAGTTTTTTATGTGATAACCGTGATAACCACTCTCAAGCAATCACATAATTTATAAATTATTTTTTCTTTTAATTGTTAAAAGAGTATTTAAGTATCTTGAACATAAATACGGAAATGATTAGTCTTACATATACGTACCAAATGACGTTACATATATGTGACACATAGTGTTACACATAGTGTTTACGTATATGTAATACTATCAGATTGATAGTTGTTACATATACATAACACTATGTTTAAGAGTTGTTATCATGGTTATCACATAAATATTGATTATCATTTGAACCTCACCTTATATATAACATATATATATATATATATATAAAATTTTAGGCCCCCTCGGTGAGTTCAGGACGATCTCCCTTATTGTTTGTATGCCGAAAGCATTAGGCAAATTACTTGCCTCTCGTGTTCAGCGGGTTATTTCCTCTATTATTGGCCCCGAGCAAACTGCCTTTATTAAGGGTCGGCATATATTTGATGGCCATATCCTTGTTAACTGTATTCAAGCATGGGCCAAGAGTTCCTCTTCCAAGTTAATGTTATTTAAAGTGGATTTTGCTAAGGCCTTTGATTCTTTAAATTGGGAATTTCTGGATTCCATAATGGCCCAAATGGGCTTCGGCGACAAATGGCGTGCTTGGATTAGGGGGTATCTCAAATCGGGCAGGGCCTCAGAGATAGTTAATGGCTCTCCTACTAATGAATTCCCCATGGAACGGGGTGTCAGACAAGGTGACCCCATTTCCCCGTCCTCTTTATCATTGCCATGGAAGGTCTCTCAGCTATGCTTAAGTCTGCTATCTAAAATGGCATGTTCAAAGGTATTAAGCTCCTTAACGATGGTCCTCTTATTACTCATTTGATGTATGCGGATGATGTTTTCTTTATTGGAGAATGGGATTTGGAAAACATTATTAACCTCAAGCGCCTCCTTATGTGTTTTTATTTGGTCTCGGGGCTCAAAATCAACTTCCATAAAAGTAAGTTAACTGGAGTGGGGGTCTCGGATCCAAATTCTTTGGCTGGTGTTGTGACTATGGGATGCCTGAATGAATCCCTCCCTATAGTACATCTGGGTATACCTATTGGGGCCAACATGGGACTTACAAAACATTGGGCTCCGATGGTTAAAAAAATTAAAGAGAGGCCGAGTAACTGGAGGCAAGATCGTTATTGTTTGGGGGTAGACTTACCCTGGTGAAGTCATTTTTAGGAAGTCTCCGGTTATACTTTTTTCTCTATGTTCAAAGCACCATTAAAAATCATAAACGAGTTGGAAGCAATCAGAACGAAGTTTTTATGGAGAGGAACCAATGTAAAAAGGAAAATTCATTGGGTGGCTTGGGACAAAATTGTTAAGCCAAGAAGGTTTGGTGGCATGGGAGTGGGGTGCCTTAGAACTATGAACCTTGCCTTACTAATTAAATAGAGGTGGAAGGCTCTAAATGAGACTAAATGTCTTTGGGCGGTATGTATTCAAGCCCTTCATAAAGTATCATTTTTGTCCTTGGAAGAAATGGGGAAGAAAAAGATTCCCGACTACCGGAAGCAAATTTATTCTTGTGATAAGGACTCAGGGCCGGCCCAAAGGGCCTGCGGGCAACACGACCGCAGTGGGCCCAACATCTCGAGGGGCCCAAAAAAAAAAAAAAAAAAAATTTTTTTATATAAATTGGTTTTTTTTTAAAGTAATTGAGCATTTTTTTTTTTTAAAAATAGGTATTTTTTTAAAAAACAATGGGCCTTTTTAAAATGTAATGATTTATCTGGGCTTAATAAGAAAACTGTTAGGGTTGTTGGGCCTGGCCCAGTCCCATATAGCAACATCATCTTTAATAAGAAAAATGTTAGGGTTGTTGGGCCTGGCCCAGTCCCATATAGCAACATCATCCTTTGTCATCGACCCATCTATATATTTCAAAAAATAAACGATTTCTGGACTTTTTAGAGTTTTCCCTCACCCTTTGTCATGGACCCATCTAAATATGCTGCAACTAGGTACAATTTAATATGCATTATCCATTCCAACTTAAATATGCTACAACTTGGTTCCATTTAATATATGTTATTTAGAATTAATTGTTCATCAATTAAAATATTTACTTGTTGAAAAGTTTAATCTTATTTTATTTTACGGTATTACGGTATGTCATTCTGATACTATGATTTTGTTATGTCTATGCTATAACGTTAATTTTCGTTAAAAAATAGTTTATAAAATTATATATTTCGTTATGGGCATTTTTTTCGGCTCGTGTAGGGCACTCGAATCCTCGGGGCCGGCCCTGTAAGGAGTAGAGCGCCTCTGGGTTAGTGCTGAATAAAGTTATGAGGAAAAAGGTCGGCATCGGCTCCATCACATCCTTTTGGAAGACCGCCTGGTTTGGCTACACTCCATTTAAAGACATTTAGTTTGTAATTGTGACGGTCACCTCGTTTTTATTCAAACCCTTGACTTGATTAAAAAAAAAAAAAAAAAAAAAATTTAAAGACTTATTTCCAGTCTTATTTGATTTGGAAAGCACAAAAAAACTGCTCAATCAGTGAGAGAGTATCAAGAAGTGGGGACGTTTACATTTTTGCTTGGAAGTGGAAGAGTGGCAAAAAAAGCTGAATTGAGAGCCCATGAAATCAAAGATTTGGAGGAAATGGTGGAATCATACTCATTCTTGGTCGGCACGGATATATGGTGTTGGTTGGGGGATTGCATGGGGGATTTCTCTACTAGCTCGTGCCGTAGGTGGTTAGAGGATAGCTCCATTCCAACCAACTGTCAAGATATTCCACAGCTTAAATGGGTGCCAATTAAGGTTAGATGTTTTGTTTGGAGGTTGCTGCAATATCGGATCCCGGTGGCTTCGGCTTTGGTTAGGCGTGGGGTACCTATTCCCTCTTCCTTGTGTTCTTTATGTTTATTGGAAGCGGAAGATGAAGACCATTTATTTATTCGATGTCCGGTTGCAAAGGAATCGTGGAAAAGAATCTCAAAATTGATGGCCTTGGATGTTACTATGTTCCCATCAGTTAAGGAATTGGCGAAAAAAGCTCAAGATTCGGGTGGCTCTGGGTGGTCAAAGAAGGTTAGAACTTTAATTGTGTATTGTACCTTTTGGTCCATTTGGGATACTTCCCGGAATCCGATCGACAATATGGTAGAAGATATCAAAATCACTTCTTTCAACTGTATGATTAATAGGGGGAAATTGCCTAATTGGTACTCGTCTGGTTGGTATTAAAATCCTATTTTTGACTCCTTCTAGTCTTTCTTATCATGTCCTATTGGTGTGGTTATTTTAGTTTTGGTGTGTATGTCTTGGTGGCTTGTAGTTTTTTCTTACCTTTTGGTGTTGTATGGGGTTTATTTTGCTAGTTTCTCGCTAACGGTTCTGTGAGTATTTTCATTGTTACTGTTTAAATTTTTTTTTTATTTAGACCGTACACATCAGTTAAATGAGACATTAAATACTTTTTTTAAGAAGAAAATCCAACATTGTATATCTTTTTAGGTTTCAACCTTCAATCACCAACTACCTTTTATTTCGGATTCATATAACATAAATATTTCATTTATATCTATTTTTTAAATAGAAATTCAAATTAATTGGTAATTTAATTCATTCAGAGAGTGTCATCAGAAATTAAAAAAAAGAGTAAACTTTGATTTTGCTCCCTGTGCTTTCATCATTTTAACCATTTTGCTTTAATAGTTTGAAAATGGCTATTTTGCTTCCCGTGATTACAATTTTTACTCCAATATGCTCCCCGCCCCTAACTCCATCCATATTCACCGCTAAATGGAGGGGCATTTCTGTCTTTTCCCTTTGTTAATTAAAACACATCCACTCCATCCAATTTATTAGTTATAAATTTATAGACAAATTTAAGTCGTAATTCAATGTCTATAAATTTATAACTAATAAATTTATAACTAATAAAGGGAAAAGACAGAAATGTCCATCCATTTAACGGTGAATATGGATAGAGTTAGGGACGGGGAGCATATTGAAGTAAAAATTATAACCACGGGGAGCAAAATGATAATTTTCAAACTATTAAAGTAAAATAGTTAAAATGATGAAACCACATGGAGCAAAATCAAAGTTTACTCTAAAAAAAAAATGGTACTATATATATGGTTTAAACCTAATTAGCTCCAATTCAGCCGTAACTTTTTCATCTCCTCAACATCACAATCGGCAAAATCACACCATTTTTCAGTCCGCAAGATCTGTCATCCTAGAAACAAGCTCATTCTCTTTCCGATCTGGGTAACCACTTCTGGTTTTAGTGTTTGGATCGGCTTAGAAACCTACGAATCTATCCCATGAAGGTGTGTTCGTGTGGAAGCCTCTTCTCCTATAAGATCCCATGGCTATTATCTTCTTCTCATTGTTGGAATCGGTCGACTCGGAATTATAAATTCAGATTTTATAAAATGGTAAAATCTCATCTCTTTCTTTTAATCTTAATTTACATTTTTATGGTACAGAAGGGTGTGTAAATTCTGGCTTAAACGTGGTAACAACCTCAGTCTTGTCATTAGATAAAATTTATCCAGAATGTTAAATTGCAAATTGGTTTATATTTTTTAATTTTATTTTACTTCATGTTCATATTCGGAGACAGAAATTATGTTTTTTCTTTGTTGGGGATAATTATCTAATTCGGAGACAGAAATTATGTTTTTTCTTTGTTGGGGATAATTATCTAAGACATTTGTTTGGCCACATTTTTATTTTTAAGGAATCTAGTATTTTCTCGTGTTGACCTTTTGCTATAAAACTACTTAACTTACCACATAACCATTATTGAAAGGATTATAAAAGTTGATTTTATGGTATTTGTTACATTTTTTTTTCTTTGAAATGCCTCTTCTTTGTTATCCAAAGTCATTAATTTTAGCCTTTCATAAATAATGGCAACTAGGAGACTAAATCGGTCTCGTATTTATACATTGGGGTAACAAAAAGAAGAAAATACACGATGTTTCTTGTACATTGGGGTAAAAAAAAGAAGAAAATGCCCATTAAACAGAAAAAGTCGTATGGATGAAATATACTTTTTTTTGGAAGGCAACCTATGGATCTATGGCATGAAGGTGCGTTTGTGTGTTATCCCTTTATCCTATGAAATTATATTCCTCTTGTTTGAATCGCACTGCTAAAAAAAATAAGGTTTCCTACGGAATATTTGTGATTGTTTGAGATTTATCATATGTCCACTTTCAATTATTTACTATCATAGTGGTGTTAATCTTACATTATCTGTAACCATTTTTGTTCTATTAAATGCAGGGTGTAAACATTATGTCTGGTAGTGGTCATACTCGTGGTAGTGGCGGTAGTCGCGGTCCTTGCGGACATGTCCTGCCTCCGAGAGATAGATCAGACAGGTATCAGTCAGTTGACTCTAGTCCTGTTAGTGGTGATGTGTGATACTTGGCAATTTCAGGTTAATATCCATACCAGGCCATTACTTGATTTCATATGATTACACGTGCATCATACTTAATTTATAAAGTAATTAAGTACATATTTCATATAGCAAATCCATTTGTGATACCCGACAAATTCAGGTTAATATCCATACCCGACTATTAATTGAATTCACATGATTACACTTGTATCATACTTAATTATAGAGTAATTAAATAAACATTTCATATATCAAGTCCATTCGTTTCATTTCATTACATGCATCAGTAATCGAGCTGATTACCGGGTTACACACGTGTCCTGTCACACAAACGTTGGTGAATTTTAGAAATAATATTTAGACATATATTTGGTGTGCAAAAATTATATGTAATACTGTGATTTAATATTTCATGCTTGTGACAACTGCGGTTTTTCAGGTCCTTACCGTTTCTTGACTTTTTATACGTCATATTTTTAAATATTATGGTTATATATATTTTAAGTGTTTCTAGGAATTTTAGGAATATTACCTTAAACAAACACTAACGTCCGAACTAGAAAACCCGGTTAAGTGCATACACTACGTATACTGCGAACGCGTTAAATAAATGGTAAAAATTAAATTCTCGAAAATAATTTTTATATTTATATTTTAGTTAAGAATGATGTTTTATAATTTTATATGTGCTAACTTTTGTGATTCTTGATTTAAACTAACGATCACAGGTGTTTCTTTCGTTAAATACCCGGTATAACTTTTTAAAAACTTTTGAGTTTTTATAGTTTAAAATTTTCTAAAATTCATTATTTTAGATACTAAGATTTTATGTTTGGATAAAAATGATTATTTTAGTGTTTAGGGTTGTAATTTTTATAAAAAAGTGGGTATATTTTTATAAAATTTCATTTAAAATTTGCAAGACACACCCTCCACTATAAATACCCAACCCCCCACCCATTTCTCTCTTCCTCCTCCCTCAAAAAATTCGTGAACCCCCCCTTCCCTTACACCCAAACACACCAAAACTCCCCTTCAAGCTCTAGATCATTCATGCAACCGTGAATCTTTGGATTATTGTTGTTTATGAGCTTTGTATTAGTGATTCTAAAGGTATTTCATCATGTTTTATAACTTTAATTTTTCTGTTTTGATGTTGCATGCATCATCCAAGAACACCAAAAACACACACACTCACTTTGATTTTCAATTTTTGATGATTTCAAGTGTTTTAAGCTCAAATTTTGCATTTTTAACAAAGATTTGTGGATGAAAACTTGTTATAAACATCCAAAATGAGTTAACTAGTAAAAATCTTGCAAAACCTTTAATGTTCAAGAGTATGAACATTTGATGTTCATCATTTGAGTTTTCTTAGATTTTTGTTGATTTTGAGTCTTTAATCATGGAATTGAACCACATTATGATTTTAGGTTGTAAAATCAAAGAATCACAGGAGAAAAGCATCAACCTTCATCATCTAGGGTTGATTTGAAGGTAGAATTTGAATAAAATCTTGTTTGGTAGTTTAATGTTCAAGAACAAGCATGTTCTTGGTGGATTTTTAAAAATGGTTGATTTGACACCCAAATTTATTTTTATACAGTAGAATATGTTTTAAAATGAGGATCTGGAAAATTTGGTAATTTAACTCTTTATAGATTATTTATTAAAATTCACACAAATTTAATACATGAAAATTGGAAAAAAATACCTATGAGTATTAGAAAAATCTGGAATTTGGGCAGTAGTTATTATATGATGAATTAAGACTCCTGCCCAAATTTCATGACTTATTCTTACTAGCTTTATGTTTTCCGTCACAGCATGTCTTCATCATCATCATCTTCACACCAGCAGCACTTTGCAGACGATGAGGCGGACAGCCTCAACATCTTTCCTCTTGTACATGTCCCTACCATATAAGGAGACTGGAGCGCGCCTGAGCCAAGTTTCACATGTGAGGAGGATCCGTCAGTGCAATATGTACCCGGTGGGTCGAGCTATGCGACTAGCTCTGAGGACTTAGGGAGCCGTCTTCCCTCACCTACTTTGGTCCTACCCCCTCCCTAGGTAGCACCAGTGACTGTCATACTTCACCCTGCTACTCCCGCTTTCGGACAGCCACTGTTCCCTGGATCGACCTTCGAGGTTGGAGGATCATCTACTAGGACTGCACCTGCTATTATAAAGTTATCATCAGATGAGGAGGAGCCCGAGGACACCAGGACTTCGAGGGAGGTACAGATGGATGAGCTGGTGGAGTCTTGCACTGGACATGAGATGAGACTACTACAGTAGAGCGGATACTGGAGCTTTATCAGGTTGTTACTACTTTTCAGACGTCAGAGCTAAACAAGAACCAGCGTGTGGATCGATTTGAGAAGAGGGTCTACTTCAAAGTGGCTATTTTTGTGACTTTCTTTGTTTTACTGGTTGCTGTTGTGTTAGGTTTCTATTTTAGATACTGAGCGGGTTGTGCTCAGGTCCTTTTTGATGGGTTACAAACACTTTGTTTCTTTTGGGTAACTTGGCATAGTATTAAACTGATGCCTAATTTTGTAAAAATTGTTACTAACTCTTGTAAACCCTAACTACTTTATATGCTTTATAAAGCACTTTTGTAAATCTTTTGTAAAATTGTTACTAACTCTTATAAACCCCAACTATTTTTATAGTTGACCGTTTTCGAAACATGCTTTTCAGGTAAACAGAATTGAAGCAAATGACTAGTTTGGTGAATTGCTTTTGGGGACTTTGTTTTGGATTATGACTTGGTTGTTGGTTTTGTATTTTGCATTTGGGATGTTGGATTATGTAGACAATCTGGATTTGCAGTTTGGTTTATGTAGTTTGTATGGCACTTTAAATTTTTGGAAGAATGTAGTGGTTCTTTGAATTATGCAGTGTACCAATTAGCATTTTCTTGCGCCTAAGTGTTCGATGCACCGTTCTCGTCTCACCTCCGTGTTTCCGCCTTCGGCGGGGTGTGACAATGCTTATATGAATTTTTCCAGAATTTTTAGAGCAACTTTTATTATAACGCTTTTTAAGCGGATATGCGATACGTGCCAACAAATTTAAATGAGAGTTTATAAAAACAATGGTTTTATGCTTTGGGCTTAATAATTCAGCTATTCCTTTATTTAATCCGTATTAGAAGCCCATTTTATTTAAAAACCTCCAAAAGAATGCAAAAGCCCAATACCCATTTGATTAAAACACTCCTAAACACCCTTAACCCTCATATCTACCCTAACCCTAAACTCACTCCTCTCTCCCTCTCCTAAACTATTTGGCCACCACTCATCTTCAACCTTTTTCATTCTAATTCAAGTGTTCCGAGGCCATTTCAAGGTGATTCAAGGTGTTTGGAGCTAGTTCACAACCATTCTAACATCATATCTCGGTTTTGTAAGCATTATTTTCATTTTTATTCATTATTTTCGGCCCTATGAGGTGTTACCACTCATCCAAACGATTTTTGTAGTTCCAAGTGTTTAAATCTATGTTTTATCAAAAGGTTTTCATAATAAAAGAGTTGTTGACACATATTTGCACTTTTTATGGTTTGAAATGCTTGTTTATGTTGAATATTGTTCGTTGCTATTTATAGAAACTTTGTTTATTGAAATTTGGTATAAATGAGTATATGATGTGTTTGAAAGCTTAAATGATACATATGTTAGTAGGTTAAGTAAGAAATGTAAATTTTTGGTTGAAATGTTGTGTTACACTATGTTATTGTCGTCATACTATACAAGGAAACGTTAATTTGTCATATTTTGAGTTATGGTGTTCTAATGGATAAATACTTGCTAATATGGTTCTATAACATCTATTAAAGTATTAAAAAGAGTTATTTGAAGTTACACATGTGTAAAAAGTCATTTTGACCACTTTCCTAAAAATGAAACTTTAATTGAACCAATTTTGTGTGTGTATGTTATAAATGTCTAAAGTAGGTTAAACGGCTTTATTACAATATGAATAGATGACTTATGCAAGAATATGTGATTTGGAGTTGTGGTATGACATGTTTTGGAGGACCATGCTAAATAAGGAAACTTTATTAGTTAGGGAACCTCACCTTTGCTTGAAATAGCAAGTGTATGTATAGAGTCATGTTTATAGCATATTACTAGTATAATTTCATGTGTAATTTGTTTAGTTGAGCTATGACACCTAAAGTGCACTAAAACCCTAATTGCCTAAAAGAGGAAACTTTGCTATGTTAAGGATTATGGTATAGAAATGGCATGTTATGTTACTTGTTCAAATGAATTGAAATAATGTTAATAGGTTATTAGTATCATGACATAACCTATGTGGATGATTGGTTAACATGTATGAAATATACCATAAGGATGTACAAACGCCATGTTACTTACTTATGCAATTACTTGAAGCATGTATGTTATGGATTACTTATATGATACCTAGGTATTACTTATGTGTTACTTAGGTATTTTTCACATGTTACTTATGTGTTACTCATATGTTATCTATGTGCTACTTGTACATGTCTTCACCCTGTGTCACCAACGGGTCGTCGTGTCACATTGGTCAACATTAGTCAAACTTGGTCAACATTAGTCAACCTTGGTCAAACCTCGGTCAACCTTGGCCAAACCTTTTCAAAACGTCAATGTAACCTTTCAACATTGAGTCGTTTGGATGAATGTGGTTACATAAACCATGTTTACTTTCCTAGACCTTATAGCCTTACTATTCCTAGGGCTCGGTTAAGTCGGTTGTCCAGGCTTTGCTAGGACTCTCGTATTTGCTTTTCATACTTCATCCACCTCATTCCTAGGTGAGTTTTCAAGACCCCTTTTTACTTACTTTTCCATTTGGGGTAGATACATGCTAAACCATTTTTCTTACATTAGTCGTGTGACGTTACTTTGATTTCGCTTTAATTTATATAAGTGGGTGCATTTCCCGCACATAAAGTCCTCTCATAGTCGAACCGTTAATTAATTCACAAAGCGAGGTGATTCATGAACAGTACTATTGGGTTTAACAACCCCCACCCGGGTTAGTCATGCTAACTTTGACTGGGAGTCGAACGGGTGCATAATTGACCTAATCCATCGCGTGCTGGGCACGTAAGAGGCAAAATGCTACTTTCTGCATTCCTTCGTTGAGCTTCGGTTTTGGTGATTGCTTATATAGTTAATGTTTATTGTCTGATCAACAATCGAATCAATAGTATACATGCGTACTGTTACACTGTTTTTCATTTCTGTTTCTGTTACTTAAACCTGTGAACTCACCAACCCTGTGCTGACACTTTAAGCATGTTTATCTAAGGTCGCTAAGCATTCATTCATGGACTAGGGAGCACTTCAAGAGTCTCACATCATGTTTTCATTTAGAAGCTTAGGTTTATGGGAACCTATTTATTTATGCTTCTGTATTTTGAAATAGTTACTTTTGCTTTCGCACTTTACATTCCGCATTTTCAAACTCTGTATTTCTATTTCATTTTGTATGATGTTCAAACGGGATGTCTTTTTCAAAAACCACTTAGAGGTCGTTCGAAATGACCGGGACTGATGATCCTTGACAGTCACAACCCGTGGGTATGCGACATTGGTATTAGAGCCCTGGTTATAGAGAACTAAGTTGCATTTAGTGTACTTAGACTATAACTGTAGGCTCACATAATTCACATCACATCATACATGCATCTTACATACATGAGTACATTGGATTACTGGATATTAACTTGTTACAGGATGCCTACATATTCGGACCCCATCGTGATCTCGAACTCAGATGAGGAGTACACTCCGGCCACACCACCATCACCGGCTGAGCCACTTACCCGACCATCATCACCATACTCAGCCAGTGACGAGGGCCTATAGAGGACTCAGAGGGAGTCGAGGAGACCGACCCAGAGTAGGATCCTAAGGAGGTTCCCGAGGAGGAGACTGAGGATGCACCAGCCGACGGGGGCGAGAGAGATGCCAACGAGGAGAGTGACTCAGGCGAGTCCGTGCCTTATTCGGTATGGCACGGAGACTCGTCGTCTGATGACAGCTTTATACTACCTTCACTTCCTTGCCAGGCGGACCCGGCACCACCGTCACCATTACCAGCATCGCGAGGAGTCTAGACCAAACTTACCGTCAGAAAGAAGAACATTCACTTGGGAAAGTGCCCGATTTGATCGTCTAACACTGCAGGGCCATCGGCCAAGAAGGCCCGGATTTCATCAGCTGACACCACGTCTGTAGGGGAGTCGTCTGTACCATCTCACCCCCACCCTATTGGCTTCGGCCTATGAGGGAGGTACTGCCGATATTGGCAGCGCATACCAGACGACATGATGCTAACTTATCATCCCTCCAGGACGAGCTTGCCTTGACAGACCAGGCACTCTTGATTGTGCGAGACCGGATTGCGACTGCTGAGGAGAGAGCTTGAGAGGCGGAATAGAGAGCCGCAGCTACAGAGACCGCACTGCAAACCTTGCAGGGATAGGTGGCGGGTTTACTAGAGGATCGCCAGAGAGAGACAGCCAGGACCGCCGCCTTATCCAGTCGCCTGACAGAGACAGAGAGATGTCACACCCCAACCGACGGCGGAATACGTCGGGGCAGGACATGTGGACTGTTCATGAGCACATGGTTAACTAGATTGTAATACGTTTAAACATCACATTTCATTTCAATAAAATTCAACATGTACATGAAAATGAGAAATACATAACAAGTTTCATTTTAAATATCTAGGTCTACATCCTAAGTGTAGCAAGCTTGTTCAACTCAAACATTTGTACCTGAAACATGATGAAAACGAGGTCAACTAAAAAGTTGGTGAGCATACATAGGTTTTGACTCTAAGTAGTATCAAAGTGTTGTGTGTAAACAAATCCATACAAATCATGATTAATAAGGAAATTATGGGGAGTCACTATTGTGTAACCAAGTAGTACAATCAAATATTTGTAAGTGGCATGAAAAACAAAGTGTGTTGTCGGTAACAATCACCCTACCTGGGTGGGTTTGTCAGACTCAATAGATCTATTATTGTTAACCGTCGGCTTGATTAGTTAATGATTGTACATGTAATTGCACACAAGTAGTTAACACACCTAGCACTCAAACATAAAGCTCAAATTGCACACAAATTGTAAAGTGGATTTGTATTGTGTAGTTTGTGTAAATCATTGTAATGTTGTGTTGATGTTCCACCCCAAAAATGTAAAATAGTAAAAAAAGGGCTATGTAAAACTCACCTTGAATAGTAGAGGGTTGAAACTTGTAACTTGTAGCAACATGAATTAGGGATGCCCTAAGTTAAGTAATATATATTATTTAATATATAGAAACGATTAAAGGAGACAGGACCAGAACGATTTTGACTTTAGAATTTGGAACGAATGAACGAATACTAAAGATTTGAATTTTAACGATAACTAAAGTGATGATGTATTTTCATGAAATAATGTTTTATAACTTTATTTATAAAGAGATTTTAGGTAGCATCAATAAATGTTAATTGCTAGTTTAATATAATAAATACCCAGTTTAAACGATTAGGTTAAAATAGT
Source organism: Smallanthus sonchifolius (assembly GCA_023525975.1). Taxonomy (NCBI): domain Eukaryota; kingdom Viridiplantae; phylum Streptophyta; class Magnoliopsida; order Asterales; family Asteraceae; genus Smallanthus; species Smallanthus sonchifolius. Next base: position 10,084,949 of record CM042028.1, on the reverse strand, counting down.
TATCATGATGAAACAATAATATTTATATGAATATCATTTGAAATAAGTAATTAAATTAATTATGCAAATGGTAGTATTATGGTTGATCAAATTACTAAAGAATATTAAAATATGTGAAAGTGATAATAATATGATTTTTAATAAATAAGATATTAATAATACTAATTTTATTGTTAATTTTGAATCATGTCGTTATAATAGTTTAGGTATGTATAAACCCTTTTGTTTAATAAAAGTCATGACGTGACTATAATTCTAAAAGTTATAAAATAATGGGGGTTTAGTTCTAAAACGCTCAACATTTGTCATCCTTTATAAGTATATATATTGGTAACGAAATAACATATGTGTAGTGCTTATAAAGTATTTGTTATACGTTTGAGATAATTAGAACAAATAAACATAGTTATAAATATATATATATATATTTATTTATTTGATAGGGATATTAATTGTAAACCCTTGAACGTTTCTAAAAGATAGGTCTATAACAATAATTGTTTATTAGAAATTTATATGTATATATACATATTTTGTTTACAAAAGATAATAACTATGAAATTCTTGAAAGTTTATAATAGAAATGAGTTTTTTTTACCATAACATAAAAATAATAATACATAATTTGTGTGTGTGGGTGTCAAACAAGAAGAAGAAACAAAAAGAAAATGGAGCAGAGCCAGGTTCGAACTCGCGACCTGTTATGTGGGAAGGAATGCTTTTAACCAATAGACCTGAGCACCTGTAGTTAGTTTTAATAAATGGGTTCTGAAAACCCATCTTCCCCGTTGAGTTCAGTCGCAACCCAGACCCAACTCCCTTAACCCTAATCGATTTCTAGAATAGAAGCAGAAGAATGGAACGATTAACATGGGGAAGTGTTTACTTGAAGTAAACGATTTGGACCAGAAAGAGCTAGTAATGTCGTCGATTTGCGAGGTCCTCCCCCCCTTCCCGAGTCGATTGAGATTAGAGAGAAAATATTGAATTTGCGTACTGATCTAGATTGTGAAGTGTAATAGAAATTATCGGAGGCTATCAGATGGTTTGAAACACGTTTTACTCCTTGATTGCGACGAGATTGGAGGAATTTGAACTTCATTTGTGGGTTTTAAAAACCCATGACCGTAACTCCATGTTTGGGTTTAAAAACGTGATTTTGTAATCAATTCGACTAATTACTAGTTCCTAAATATCGCAAATGGGATGGATAATGATTTGGGCGAATTTGAATACTGAAATTTCAGGGATTGATTGAGGTTTGGGTCGAGTTTGACTTTTTCAAAGTCAAAATTGAGTCTAAAATTGGTTCCAGGGTCCAAGATGAGGAAGGGTTCAAAGTGAGGGTTCCAAACACAAAAGGGGGGGGGGGGGGGGGTTCAAGGTTATATGTGGAGGGTTCAAGACTCAATTTAATGGTTTAAACCCATTTTATTTATTTAGAAAATTATTTTTATAAAGTTTATAAAAATCTAAATATTATTTGTTTAGTTGTAATTAGTTTATAAAGTAAAACTTTAAATTTTTTTTCTTTTCTTTTAAAAAAAAAATCAAAAGTTGTATAAATGTTCTAGTTAATACGATTAAATATAAATATTAACTTATATATTTATAGATAAATACATATGATAAGTAAAATGTACATACAATAAAATAGGACCGAAAAAATCATGGATGTTAAAGTCTCCCCATGTTAAGGGAATTTTGTCCCGAAATTTAACTGGTGGAGGCTACTAAACCCGGAAAGGTGAAAGTTTGGATTGACTGTTAGGTTCTGGGGAGTGTAACTGATGACATGGTTTAGGCCTGATACTCAAGGTCAGATATGAATGATGATGATGACTTTAGTTTTGAAAAGGAATTTTAAGGAGAAGGTTGTCGAATAATAGTTTGGATTCTAAAGGTGAGATGCATTACTTGAAATGGATTTGAAGGGATCTTGATAATTAGGGTTTGTGTAAGATGTAGTCTAGTATGCTCAAAATTGTCAGTGGATGAGGGATTTCACAACTATTGATCTGGGTCAAAACTTCACGTGACACGAACAACGCTACTTCTGCTAATATGATAGGGCACTTATATATAGGAAGTACCATCGGCGTATCCACCATGCCCTTGTCATATCACATCAGTTTCGTTGTTACATATCATGATAAGTGTTAGGTCACAACACACGACAAAATTCACTATGTTTTCCATGCACTTGATTTTTATAATTCCGTGTGCACCCGTAATTATTCAAATCATCGCATGGTCCGTATAGATCCTTCCGTTGTGTGCGGGTCAAGAGGGGCACAATTTCACTCAGTCCAGGTCTATTGTTTTCACATAAGAGTTGCTAAAAAGTAACTATGTCCTTAAGTAGACAGGTCAGTTAGCAACTAAAGGGTAATAAGGTAGTAGACCTAGAGTCCCATAGTTTACTCGTGTTTGAACAAGAATACGTCAAACACCGAGTAGTTTTAATGTGTTACAGTTTTCTCGTGTCTGAACAAGAATACGTCAAACCCCGAGTAGCTTCAATGTGTTATGGTTTTCCACCTTGGTAAATAAAGTGTATGACCATTCTTTGTGTATAATGTAATCAATCAATTTCAATAATTGTAAACAACTTAGTTTCGTGTATAATGTAGACACACAATTCTCATGTATGATCTAGCGTCATGTAGCTTGTAATCCAATAGGTTTCGTGTGTAACGTGAGCAACTTAGCATCATGTATTTTGTAAACAAATAAGTCTCATGTTCAATGTGGTCAATCATGTATTGTGTATCAAACAACCAATTGTTAGGTATCATGTATATTGCAAGAAATGAATTTCATGTATGGTGTTTAACAACTTAGTATCATGTATTTTGTAAACCAATAATCTTTCATGTGTAATGTATGTAATGTAGTATCATGTACCTTGTAACCAAATAAGTTTCATGTTCAATGTGGTCAATCAAGTATTTAATATCAAACAACCAATTGTTATGTGTCATGTATATTGCAAACACTAAGTCTTATGTGATAGTATTGTGTATTTTGTGATCGTGTATACGTAAGTTTTTGGATTTCGTGTGTGACGTATATTAACGAGTTTTGTATATGGTCATGTGTTGTGGGGAAGCGTGTTGTTTGGCGTTCGTGAAAAATGTGTTGGTTAGGTTTTAGTTCTTTAAATCACGTTGAGGTTTGTAGAGAGGGTTAGCGTCTACGCGAAATGGGTCATCTCTTGAAGTGGCAAGTACATTCGTACATTATCGAAGGTGCAAGATAACGAGTAGGTTCTGAAATATTCCGAGTAGTGTGTTTCCGAATAACCAATTTTGTTTGCAAGTAAGAAATTGTTCGCAGATGGATAGGAGGGTGAGAGTGAGGGGTTGAATAAGTAAATAGATAATTACACGAAAGCCTTTTTATAAAAAAATATTTAAGGAAATGGAGGTTAAATAACTTAAACCGTGATTTACAATGGCTAAACAAGTAATTGTATATTAATTTAGCCAAGGTTTAGAAATATTTAATTTAACGAGAAAAGTCATAATTATTTATCAATTTGAAATGATGCTTTTATAAAACAGGTTGTATTAATTTTTCTCACAAGATGAAAATGTTTATAGAAAAATTACATTTCTGATACTATCTAAAGGTTTGATAAACGTTTTGTTTGAACACAATAACGAGGTTGTTTAAATCAAATAATAGGATGATTTGTTTACGAAGGAGATTGCCGGTAGTGTACTAAATTGTGGTGAATAAAGAAGGTGATACTTGGAGAATCTTGATGAAAATATGATGGGTGTAATTCACACTCAACATGTCAAATCAATGAATAATAACTTTATAGTTGGAATATATAAAATTTATTAAATGCTGAAATGTTAACCACTATTCAAAACATAGGGAAATGGTTCTCAAACTGAAAACTTAAGGACAATAACTAGAACTTTCTACTAACGTCTCTGGTAGCTTTCCACTAGGAAGTAGATAATCACCAAAACGAGCACTGCTATGGTCACTCGGGTAGCCGATCTGGCCTCAGCTATAGCTGCTTCCGTGCGATTCTCAAGCATTTCTTTTTAGAGGGTGGAAATTAACTCCTTTTGGTAGCCTAATTGATTCGCTAGGCTATCCATTCTTTGTCCTTGCAAGTCGTGCCTTACCTCGTGCTCCATCTTTTGCCTCTCAAACTCTGAGGTCCTCACATATTGGTGAATGTCATCGATTAGAATTCCCATAGCACTAGTGGGTGCCATGGTATGCCGTACCCAAGGGTTAGAATGATACGGGTCGAGTACCAAATACGGGTCTCTTAGTGGGGGGTGGTAACTGAGTGTGTAGATGAGGTGTCTGATATGGGTTTCTGGGTGGGGGTGATCTAGATGTTCGAAGTCTTGGGCCGGTGTTCCTAATCCAATCTGCCCTTACATCAACCTTGGAGTGGCAGCTGGGGGTGTTGGTGACCGGTACATGGGTGACCCAGTGTCTTCTTCCCAATCAGATTCTGCTCCGGGACGGTATACCGGGGAGGAAGGGGAGTAGGAGTCCATGTCTAACAGAAAAACAATGAAAAGGTTGTAAGCGATAATAGAATACTGAGTGTTAAATATAGGAGCTCTCATAGGTTTAGAGTTTGACTAGTCATAACACCAAGTCTTCACAATAGTATTTTAGAAATACACTTGACCTATAAGCAATGCATCCCAGAAGAGAATTCCCAAGAAAGAGGGGTGGGTCACTAGGACACACTTAAGTACCCTGTCTCTCCTTAGCCAGAATCCCTCATAGGCCTACACACTCTTCCAGCCATCATGTATTAATAACACTATTGTTGGGCTCATGGTCACGATGAGAATTGTTGTGGACTGGGCTTTGAGGCCCGAAAGTGAGGTTTATTTATTGCAGTAGGCTTCTTCTTCTTGGAGGATTAGGTGGGCTTCTTGGGTTATTATTTATGGATGTTAGGCCCGATAGTTTAAATTTGTTCACAAGAGGTGATGGTATCATGTGTGTGAGTTCAAAGGTGTATGAAGAATTTGGTATGTATGTGTGTGTGTTAAACTTAGGATAGCACTTAATGAAACACATAGGTAGCAAGTAGATAGTAATGAATGTAAGCACAAGAGTTATAAAGTAGTGTGACACATAAGTCATTAAGTATTGTATCATGTGATGTAATTACTTAGTATAACATGCAAAAATATTCACATAAGAGGTAATCTTATAGCATGTAGTAGCATGGCATAGTATGAGTGTCCTTAGGTTATAGTCTAGGTCAAAAGTGTCTAATAACCTAATTCCCTATAACCAAGGCTCTGATACCAATCTGTCACACCCCAACCGACGGAGGAATACGTCGGGGTGGGACATGTGGACTGTTCATGAGCACATGATTAACTAGATTGTAATACGTTTAAACATCACATTTCATTTCAATAAAATTCAACATGTACATGAAAATGAGAAATACATAACAAGTTTCATTTTAAATATCTAGGTCTACATCCTAAGTGTAGTAAGCTTGTTCAACTCAAACATTTGTTCCTGAAACATGATGAAAACGAGGTCAACTAAAAAGTTGGTGAGCATACATAGGTTTTGACTCTAAGTAGTATCAAAGTGTTGTGTGTAAACAAATCCATACAAATCATGATTAATAAGTCAATTATGGGGAGTCACTATTGTGTAACCAAGTAGTACAATCAAACCTTTGTAACTAGCATGCAAAACAAAGTGTGTTGTCGGTAACAATCACCCTACCTGGGTGGATTTGTCAGACTCAATAGATCTATCATTGTTAACCGTCGGCTTGATTAGTTAATGATTATACATGTAATTGTACACAAGTAGTTAACACAGCTAGCACTCAAACATAAAGCTCAAATTGCACACAAATTGTAAAGTGGATTTGTATTGTATAGTTTGTGTAAATCATTGTAATGTTGTGTTGATGTTCCACCCCAAAAATGTAAAATAGTAAAAAAGGGCTATGTAAAACTCACCTTGAATAGTAGAGGGTTGAAACTTGTAAATTGTAGCAACAGGAATTAGGGATGCCCTAAGTTAAGTAATATATGTTATTTAATATATAGAAACGATTAAAGGAGACATGAACGGAACGATTTTGACTTTAGAATTTGGAACGAATGAACGAATACTAAAGATTTGAATTTTAACGATAACTAAAGTGATGATGTATTTTCATGAAATAATGTTTTATAACTTTATTTATAAAGAGATTTTAGGTAGCATCAATAAATGTTAATTGCTAGTTTAATATAATAAATACCCTATTTAAACGATTAGGTTAAAATAGTTATCATGATTGAAAAATAAAATTTATATGAATATCATTTGAAATAAGTAATTAAATTAATTATGCAAATGGTAGTATTATGGTTGACCAAATTACTAAAGAATAATAAAATATGTGAAAGTGATAATAATATGATTTTTAATAAATAAGATATTAATAACACTAATTTTATTGTTAATTTTGAATCATGTCGTTATAATAGTTTAGGTATGTATAACCCCTTTTGTTTAATAAAAGTCATGACGTGACTATAATTCTAAAAGTTCTAAAATAATGGGGGTTTAGTTCTAAAACGCTCAACATTTGTCATCCTTTTTAAGTATGTATATTGGTAACGAAATAACATACGTGTAGTGCTTATAAAGTATTTGTTATACGTTTGAGATAATTAGAACAAATAAACATAGTTATAAATATCTATATATATATATATTTATTTGATAGGGATATTAATTGTAAACCCTTGAACGTTTCTAAAAGATAGGTCTATAACAATAATTGTTTATTAGAAATTTATATGTATATATACATATTTTGTTTACAAAAGATAATAACTATGAAATTCTTGAAAGTTTATAATAGAAATGAGTGTTTTTTACCATAACATAATAATAATAATAATACATAATTTGTGTGTGTGGGTGTCAAACAAGAACAAGAAACAAAAAGAAAATGGAGCAGAGCCAGGTTCGAACTCGCGACCTGTTATGTGGGAAGGAATGCTTTTAACCAATAGACCTGAGCACCTGTAGTTAGTTTTAATAAATGGGTTCTGAGAACCCATCTTCCCCATTGAGTTCAGTCGCAACCCAGACCCAACTCCCTTAACCCTAATCGATTTCTAGAATAGAAGCAGAAGAATGGAACGATTAACATGGGGAAGTGGTTACCTGAAGTAAACGATTTGGACCAGAAAGAGCTAGTAATGTCGTCGATTTGCGAGGTCCTCCCCCCTTCCCGTGTCGATTGAGATTAGAGAGAAAATATTGAATTTGCGTACTGATCTAGATTGTGAAGTCAAATAGAAATTATCGGAGGCTATCAGATGGTTTGAAACGCGTTTTACTCCTTGATTGGGACGAGATTGGCGGAATTTGAACTTCATTTGTGGGTTTTAAAAACCCATGACCGTAACTCCATGTTTGGGTTTAAAAACGTGATTTTGTAATCAATTCGACTAATTACTAGTTCATAAATATCGCAAATGGGATGGAGAATGATTTGGGCGAATTTGAATCCCGAAATTTCAGGGATTTATTGAGGTTTGGGTCGAGTTTGACTTTTCCAAAGTCAAAATTGAGTCTCAAATTGGTTCCAGGGTCCAAGATGAGGAAGGGGTTCAAAGTGAGTGTTCCAAACACAAAAAGGGGGGTTCAAGGTTATATGTGGAGGGTTCAACACTCAATTTAATGGTTTAAACCCATTTTATTTATTTAGAAAATTATTTTTATAAAGTTTATAAAACTCTAAATATTATTTGTTTAGTTGTAATTAGTTTATAAAGTAAAACTTTAATTTTTTTTTCTTTTCTTTTTAGAAAAAAAAATCGAAAGTTGTATAAATGTTCTAGTTAATACAATTAAATATAAATATTAACTTATATATTTATAGATAAATACATATGATAAGTAAAATGTACATACAATAAAATAGGACCGAAAAAATCATGGATGTTACAAGAGACAACTAGAAGTGGCACACCAGAGAGTCAACACGGTGGAGTATCGATCATCACTTGCGAGCACTGCAGCTATGACAGCAGGACACGGAGCAGACATGGTCAGAGAGGAATTGGAGCCTGCTAGGGTTCTGATGATTTTCTTTGCCTTGTTACTTTTTACCTCTTTACAGAGTTTTACTTTTCCACCTTCCAGTTGATTTGGCTATCGTGTGCGGGCTGTGCCCACGCAATATTTTTGAGATGTTACTTGTTTTGGAGGAGTGTTTGCTTCTGAAAATTCTTTGTATTTCGTACAACTTATTTATCAAGTGTTTGTCTTTGATTATATTGTATGGTTGATTGGTTTTGATTGTTGTATGTTATCTTATTCACGTGTGTTGATTGTTATTTATTACGCAATATCTAACCTTTGTTATCCTTATGATTATAAAGAAACATGCCGCCACGGAGAACAAACCGCAACTCAGGACAAAGTACCAATTCCATGACCACATCTCAGATAGAGGCTCTTATCGCCCAACGCGTGGCAGACGCGATCGCCAACCAGGAAGCCAATCGGTCCAGCGGAGGATTGGGGGGAACGGAGAAAGTGGAGGTATAGTGGATACCAGAAGCAGCATACATGCTACGAGTAATAAAATCCTATCTCAGGAAAATTTAACATAACTGCACTCTATCTTGACATACAGGAACTGGAAATGGACATAAGGCATGCACTTACAAATCCTTCATGGATTACATACCCCATACCTTTACTGGAGCGGAAGGAGCAGTGGGACTGCTAAGGTGGATTGAGAAGGTTGAGTCGGTTTTCAGCATGAGTCATTGCAAACCGAAAAACCGAGTCATGTACGGAGCTGAAACTTTTGAGGGTGAGGCCCTATCTTGGTGGAACTCTTATGTCCAAACTCTGGAGTTGGAAAACGCCAACGCCATTCCCCGGAAAGAATTCAAGGATATGCTTAAAGTAGAATACTGCCCCCGAAATGAGCTACAGAAACTAGAACATGAGTTCTGGAATCTAAAAATGGAAGGTGCCGACATTGCGGGTTACACCGCAAGATTTCATGACTTAGCACGGTTACTGCCGCTCATGGTTACGCCCGAGTTCAAGCGGATCGAGCGCTATATTTGGGGTCTAGCACCTCAGATACAGAGTATTGTCACTTCTGCTGAACCCACAGCTATTCACAACACTTTGAGACTAGCTCATAATCTCACTGATCAAGCAGTCCGCCAGGGGCTGTTTTTCAAGAAAGAAAACTTCGTGAAGGTCTTTGATAACAAGCGCAAGTGGGACAATACTCCTGCTAAACCCTATGTGCCCAACATCGACAAGAGTGTTTGTTGCTAACCAACCAGAGAAGAGGCAAAATGGGGCGTACACTGGAAATCTACCTAAATGCAATAAGTGCTAATTCCACCACAACGGCACTTGTGAAGATTCCTGGTGCCAAAATTGCAAGCGTTTTGGCCACATGTCCTAGAACTGTCGGCTAGTTGAACAAGCCCCAACTCGCGGGGGAAACCGTGGATGTTCCGGGTGCGGTGATCCCGGACACTTCCGCAAAGACTGCCCAAAGAACCGGAAGCCTGGAAATGCGAATGCTCGGGGCAGGGCGTTTGTCATTGGAGCAGGCGAAGCTAGACAAGACCCCAACATTGTTACTGGTACGTTTCTCATAAACAACTGTTATGCTTCTATCCTATTTGATACGGGTGTCGACAAAAGTTTTGTGTCACCAAGTTTAGTACGTTACTTGGTATTACACCTATTGCACTAGATTACGTGTACACGATAGAGCTGGAGGATGGTAAGTTAATTGAGACAGAACAAGTAATTCCCGGTTGCGTCTGTATGTTAGCTGACCACCCATTCACCATAGACCTATTGCCGGTAACACTGGGAAGTTTCGACATAGTTGTCGGGATGGACTGGTTGTCCAAGAACCAAGCCGAAATCATATGTCACGAGAAAATTGTTCGCATACCCTTTCCGAACGGGGAAGCACTGACCATTCAAGGAGAACGGAGTGGTACCTGATGTAGAGTTTAATAACCCGTGTTTATTCATCACTTTGTGTGCGTTTTAGTTGTTTTGGTGTCTATCTTTGTTCGGTTTTATGTGTGTTTGTGGTTGTGTCTACCTCTCAGGTTTTATGTGCTAAATGAGCGGCAAACGGAAGCGAAGCACGAGTGATTAAAAAGTCAAAAAGTCAAATTTCCTGGATTCTATGGTCTTCGCGACACGCGAAGACTTAGGATGCAAAGTTCGTGACACGCGAAGAACTTCAGAGGCGCGCCCGACTAGTTTGTTCTTCGCGCCACGCGAAGAACTGAGCTACCATGTTCGCGACACGCGAAGATTCTATTTTACAGGAAAAATTAACCTAAATCAGGTTTTCACCATTGGCAGCCCCCATTCCGACTTATCTCGACCACAGCCGTTCCAAAGCTCCAATAAGGCGATTTCTACCATATTTGGGTCGATTGTTCTTAATATTTGATGATTGTAAGTCCTAGTACATTAGATTTGATTATTTTTATGAGTATGAGTGGCTAAATCTCTTGTAGTCCTCTTTGGGTCTAGGGTTTGTGAACATTTGTGAATTCTTGAATGATTAACTTTGGTTTGTAATCTTGGTTGGCATTTTAAGTCATATGATTTCATTTATTGATTGAATGCTTTAAACTTCTTTGATTGATTTCGAATTGTTGTTCAAGTCTCAATAGTCTCGGGTTTCTTTACACCGGGGATAACGTGGGGGTTGGATTATAGTTGGTTTATCATTGATGGTTGTGTGAGAACAAGTTTTATTTACAACGGGTTCTCACATTATCACTGAATTCAATTGAACCGTATGACTATGTCTATGTAATTTCTTGCTAATTTTCTTGAAGGAGCTTGTGTTTGCATACCCGAACCCCGGAGAGGATTACCTCTCTTATTATTGTTTTAAATCCATATCTAAATCAGTTGTTATTGTTTTCTGTCTTTGAATCTTGTAACAAAGTAACACTTTCCATATACTCCTCGTGGATACGATACTCTACTTGCCCTTACTAGTTAAGGTGTTTAAGCATTGTTTTTGACCGACCAAACGACATCGATCAAAATGGCGCCGTTGCCGGGGAGTTAGTGCGCTTAGTATTAATTTGTTGTTATTTGCTACATCTCACAAAATCAAAATTCTTATTTACTTTTCTTGTCTTGTTATTTTTGTTTTGTTCAGAATTACACGGGGTTTTCTTGTTTGTGTTGTGCAGGTGATTCGCCAGTTGTATGCATCATACAAGATACTCCAACAAATTTTCCCCATTGCCTTTTGATCCAGAAATTGAGAAGACTGCTAGGCAAAACAGGGTCTTTCACAGAACGAACAGAGTAGTGCCTTCTCCAACCAACATGGAGAATAAACCGGATCATGGAAAGCAATCTAATCTGCCTCCTGCAGGTCAGTTACCACTAGAGCAACAAGCCACCTCGGGCATGTTTTCATCATCTGTTCCTCCACCTAGAACATATGAGTACTTCAACCAATCCACAAACCCAATCCCACCATTACCAAACTTTGGCCACTCCTTATCACAAGTAAGCCAACCCTTTGAGTTTAAACCTGAATCTCACTATTCTTCACCATATGTGAGGATAGTGACAGATCCCCTACCACCACCAAATTCAAAACCACCTATGACAAAGCCATCTACATTCCATTCCACACCACCACCGGGTTTCCATCCATACACCTCAGGTCTAGATTATGAAGATGAGGCTGATGGTTTTGATGATGAATCTGGGGAGTACGAAGATGATACTCATAATCTTGACAGCAACCACCTCAGCATGATATTCCTGCACCAATCCTACCACCACAGCAGCCTGTGAACAGGCCAAGAAGACCGGTTCCTAGGAATGCCAATCCTCCTGTTGACAATCTGGGAGGCATTCCAAGGAGACATGAGATGGACCCTGTTAGGGGGGTTGAGAGCCACTTGAGACCATCCATTGCTTACAATCTATCTCCATTTTTTTATTCCACAACAACATGGAAGGTCCTTTGAAGTGCGTTCCCAGGCAATTCAAAATTTGCCTAAGTATCATGGTCGAGGAACAGAAGAGCCATACTTGCATCTGAGTGCTTATGATGCCATGTGCAACACCATTGGGGGACATGGATTCACACCTGATGATGTGAAGTTGGTATTGTTCCAATTCACTCTAAAAGACAAGGCTCAAAAGTGGTTTCATTCTCTGCCTTCTTCTTCTATCTACACTTGGGGTGATATGCAACAACAGTTCTTAGATGAGTTCTACACCAATCAAAGAACTAGTGATGCCAGGAAGAACATTAGAAACTTCCAACAACAGTCTGGGGAATTATTCCATGAATCCTTCCTTAGGTTCAAGATGTTGATAAAGAATTGCCCATACCATGGTTTGCAAATGTGGGAGATGTTGAATGCCTTCCATGAAGGCTTGATTGATGATGATGCCCGTGACCTCAATTCTATCTCTAATGGTACATTTGGTACAAATTTTGAGGATGTTGAATGGGATTACTTAGAGAGGATGGCTGTGACATCCAAGAGGAAAGCCCAGTCTTCAATACGGACAAGGAATTCCGTGGTTAGAGCAGTTGACAGCCCTAGCTCTGAGGCGAACAGGTTAGAGAAGCTAGAGAAGCAGGTTGCCAACATGGGTATTGGGGGTCAACAATATGAGGTATGTGACCAATGTGGTGAGCTAGGGCACAGTGGTGCCAATTGCACAGGTGGTTATGAAGATGTGAACTATGTGCAAGGGGGTGGTAGGAACTATGACATGAACTCCAACACCTACCACCCGAGTCTTAGAAATCATCCCAATTTCAGGTATGGGGATGCCTCAAATCAAGCTAACCCCAACTTTAAAGGTAGTAGTCAAAGAGCTCAACAACCATTTCCATCCCGAAATCCAAATTATAATCAAAGCAACATCCAAAGGGGATACCAAAAGGGGAATGAGCAGGGAGGATCATCTCGACCCTCTAACTAGAGTAATGAGGAGGTTATGTTGGGTCTCTTGAAGTCTATCCAACAGGACTTGCAAAAGAAGAACCAAGCCGATGATGTGCGGGATAAAACCATACAAGTCATGAGCACTCAAATGGGGTAGTTTGCTACTGAGATAGCAGAACTGAAGAAGAGTAGTGGCAAGCTTCCAAGTGATACGGTGACCAATCCATCCCACCACACTTCGGGGAACAAAAACATGAAGAATAGCCACGTGGGTGAGGTTAGTACTCTCCGAAGTGGTAAGATTTATGATAACAAGGTTGCACCTCCACCACCCTTTGTTGATGGTGTGGTGGAGGATGTTGATGAGCATGATGTCAGTGATGATGAACCCGAACCAGTTCCGGTTACACGGGTTTCTTTTCCAAATCCAAAAGAACCACCTTTTCCTAAAACATCATCTACTATTGACAATAGGGGAGTGGTGCCTCCAAGGGTGCCATTCCCTGCTTATTTAGTGAGTGCAGGTAAACAGGTGGCGGTCAAGAAGCGAGGTCCTCAACAAGAGGAAATCTGGGAGCTTTTCAAGCAGGTAAAAATTAATATACCGCTTCTTGATGCAATTAAACAGATATCAGTTTATGCTAAATACTTGAATGACTTGTGCACTCAGAAAAGGAATCACAAAATTCCTGAAAAGCTTGACCTGGATGCACGAGTTAGTGCAATTTTGTAACATTCCTAATTTTCATGTTTTCCTATTTATTTTATGCCGTGCAATAAAAGACGATTTCCATTCCAATTTGACAATCATTGTTGCATGTTCAATATCAAGTATACACGCGTTTATTTTATTACAATATTGACTAAAACAACCCTCCATTATCTTACAAACCTCAAGGGCCAAATTTGATCGAAACTCGAAACAACATCAAGACTACAAAACTACAAGGGCTATTTTTGTGTTTTACCAAAAATGGCTCAAGCACGGTCGCGCCGTGGTCTAAGCACGGTCGCGCCAGAGGAAACAAGCATGGTCGTGCTTAATCCCGAGCACGGTCGCGCCTCGAGTACAGTTTGACTCTGCAAAGTCAAACCGACTCAAATCTTGTCCAAAAATAGATCGTAAACTCGTTTTAGAAACTTCGGGACTTGTAGAAGAAGTTACAAAACCAATTACGACTCAAACCCGACCCAATACACGTCCAATCGACCAAATCCCCACGAATGTGACCCGTACTTTCCTTCTTAAATCGAATCATGTAATTAAGACAGGATCAGACGAATCAAACCATTATAATACCTTCGCACGATTACTATAAACCTATCGCAACCCTAAAATCATCGGAACAACACCTCTAATTCTCTGTCGATCAAGAAAAAGCCGCGAGTCTTCCTCGTAGCCGTCTGCAATTGTTGCCCAATCAAATCAAGGTAAGTAATAGTTCAATTGCTTCGTTTCTTCATTCCAAACGAAAGCCCTAAATCAATTCGGTGGAGTAATACACGGTTAAACCAATTGAATCTAAGTTTTTAGTATTAAACTGTTTTAATCGAACTACAAGTTAAACGCGTTATAAATTCAATTAAATAATGTGATTGGATTCGCAATCATCTAATTAATGAAAACCCTATGAATTCCGACAAGAATAATACAAGAATCAAGCGAATTGTGTCTGAAAAGGGCCAGACACGGTCGCGCTCATCAAAGAGCGCGGTCGTGCCTGACCAAGCACAGTCGTGCCCGAGTGTGGCGCGGTCGTTCTTACCGACCAAACAAAATCCTGACCTAGTCAAACACTAGGCGCGGTCGTGCCGGGTACGAGCACGGTCGTGCCTGATGAACAGACTCTTGTTTTGACTTCTGACCAACCACGGGCGCGTTACCGGCCAAGCGCGGTCGCGTACGAGCCGAGCGCGGTCGTGCCCAACACGAGCACGGTCGTGCTCATCCCTTAACAGAATCTTTTATTTAATATATTTTATATTTTAATCAGTTTTAATGTTATAAAAATTATTTTATAAAACATCCAGAACCAAGTATTATTTACTAAAGATCGATTACTCTTTAAATTAAAATCAATAAAATACTACAAAGTTTATATAATTATTTTTATAAACAACAATACATATTCCATACGTTTTGTCTTTAGCAAATATTATTTATTTAAAACTTATAATTAAATAAATAATATATATCAATACTATCTAGCAAACATTCCAAACAAATAGTATATTTTATTTAAACAAAACTTAAACAAATCCACTTCCAACATCGAATAACGCAATTCAATAATACGTAATCATATTGTTCAATAGGTTGAATCTAGCAATCCACAACACACCGCTGTTTTCCATTTGCTTGTGCAATCTATACGCTACATAACATGTGAGTTACATAGCCCCTCTTTTACTCTATTTTACAAACTTTTGGGGTGGAACATGCGTTCTATTTACATGTTTTCAATTATACACATACACAGTTCCATCCTATGCATGTTTACAATTTTGCGCTTTGTGCTTGAGTACTAAATGTGTAGACCAATTATTATGCTCTTCATGTACAATCATTAACTAACAGCCGACAGTAAACAGTGATAGATCTATTGAGTCTGACAAACCCACCCAGGTAGGGTGACTGTTACTGACAACACAAATTTTGAGTGCAAGTTACAAAGGTTTGATTGTATAGGTCGCATGCTAGTTTCTCTCCATAATTGCCTTAATTGCCATGTTAGTTTTGAACTGTATGCACACAACACGTTTTTGCTATCACACGAATAAACCTATGTATTCTCACCAACTTTTTAGTTGACATTGTTTTAACCATGTTTCAGGTACTAATGCTTGAAGTGATCAAGTTATGCTACACATAGGACTGGACCTAGTATTCAATTAAAACAGTTTATTTTATGTAATTTACTTCTTTGTTTGTGGATTGGTTGTGATTTGATTGAACTTGATTGATTGCAATGAAAACAATTATTAAATATTCAAACTTTAGCAAACCTTGAGCAATGAACAGTCTGCACGCTTCACGCCCCGACGTTTCCGCCGTCGGTTGGGGTGTGACAGATTGGTATCAGAGCCTTGGTTATAGGGAATTAGGTTATTAGACACCTTTGACCTAGACTATAACCTTAGGACACCTATACTATGCCATGCTATTACATGTTACATGATTACTTCTTATGTGAATATTTTACATGTTATACTAAGTAATTACACTACATGATACAATACTTAATAGTCTATGTGTCACACTACTCACTAACTTTTGTGCTTATGTCCATTGTCATCTACATGCTACCTATTTGATTCATTTAAGTGCTATCCTAAGTTTCAACACACATTTATACACACTTAGTTCTTCATGCACCCTTAATTTCACACATAAAATATCACCATCTCTTGTGATAAAAAATCTAGACTATTGGGCCTTATTGGGCCTAATGCCCATTAATAATAAACTAAGAATCCACTTATCCTCCATAAAGAAGAAGCCCACTAAAATGCATAAACCTTACATTTGGGCCACAAGGCCCAGTCCACAACAATTCTCATCATGACCATGAGTCCAACAATAGTGTTATTAGTACATGATGGCTGGAAGAGTATGTAGGCCCATGAGGGATTCTGGCTAAGGAAAGAAGGGTACTTAAGTGTGTCTTAGTGACCCACCCCTCTTTCCTGGGAATTCTCCTCAGGGATACACTACTTATAGGTCAAGTGTACTCCTAAAATACTATTGTGACGACTCGGTGTTATGACTAGTCAAACTCAAAACCTATGAGAACTCTTGTACTTAACACTCGGTATTTCATTATCGCTTACAACCTGTTCATTGTTTTCCTACTAGACATGGACTCCTACTCTCCTTCCTCCCCAGTTTACCGTCCTGGAGCAGAGTCTGACTGGGAAGAAGACATCGGGACACCCGTATATCGGTCACCAACACCCCCAGCTGCTAGACCAAGATTTGATGTAAGTGCAGATTGGACTAGGAACACCGGCCCAAGACTTCGAACACCTCAATCACCCACATTAAGAGACCCGTATCTGATGCCCGACCCGTATCATCCTAACCCTTGGGTAAGGCATACCATGGCACCCACTAGTGCTATGGGAATTCCAATCAATGACATTCACCAATATGTGAGGACCTCAGAGTTTGAGAGGCAAAGGATGGAGCACGAGGTAATACATGACTTGCAAGGACAGAGAATGGATAGCCTAGTGAATCAATTAGGGCACCAAAAGGAGTTAATTTCCATCCTCGAAAGAGAAATGCTTGAGAATCGCACGGAAACAGCGAGGGCCGAAGCCAGATCAGCTACCCGAATGACCATAGCGGTGCTCGTCTTGGTGATTATCTTCCTTCTAGTGGGAAACTACCAGAGGCGTTAGCAGAAATTTCTATTTAATGTATTTAAATTTTCGACTTGAGAGCCTTTCCTTATGATTTTGAATAATGTTTACCATTTCAGCATTTAATAAATTTTATATTTTTCCAAATTCTAAAGTTATTATTCATTGTTCATCCATCATATTTTCATCAAGATCCTTCAAGTATCACCTTCTTCATTCAATACGATTTCATCTTCTTCGTAATCAAATCATCATATTAGATTTAAACAACCTCGTTATTTTCAAAACCAAACGTTATCAAACTTTTAAAAGAATATCAGAAACATAAATTTCCCATAAACATTTTCACTTTACAAGGGAAATTAATACAACCTATTTTATAGAAATATTACTTCAAATTGATAAACAAGTATGATTTTCCTCATTAAAATAATCATTTTTAAACATTGGCTAAATTAATATACGACTACTTGTTTAGCCAATAAGTCATCTTAAAATATTCTCTTTATAATAATTAAAAATTTTAAATTTAAAGATTTTTCCTGTAAGGTGTCTATTTATTTAGATTATTTAACTCAATAGTTTCATTACTTTATACATCTATGACCAAGAACAATTTACAATTTCCTATTTTCAAACAAAGATCAATTAATTGTAAACACATTCCCCTGAGTGTTTTCAGAACCTCCTCGTTACTTTCCACTTGACGCTTCAAAAGACGATCCATACCGCGTAAACGTTAACTTTTCCCACCAACCTCAATGAGATTTGAGGACTTGAACCTAACTATCACATTAAGAAAGAGCGCCAAACGACACGTTTGTCCGCAGCACTCGAACCCATGCAAAACCCGTTAATACATATCGCACGCGAAGTTCGATACTCACGTTCACAATATATTCAACGCAATCACATGGTACATGAAACTCAATTATCCTCAATATACCCAATTCTACACAAACTACATAATACATGAAACTAGCTTGCTTACAAATCACAATTTGCTCGATTGATCACGTAATGCACGAAACATGTTTACTTGCAATACATATGCTACTGGATTGACTATGTAATACATGAAACATAGTTGTTTGTAATATACATATACTAAAATGATCACACGATACATAACAATCGTTGGTTTGATACATAATACTTGATTGCCCACACTAAACATGAAGCTCATTTGGTTACAAGACACACGATATTACGTTACTGACATTACACATGAAAGATTGTTGGTTTACAAATACGTGGTACTGAGTTGTTAACACCATACATGAAGGTCATTGCTAGTAATACACATGATACTGCATTCTTACAATACAAGTTTAGTTGATTTTACAAGATACATGATGATAAGTTGTTCACGTTATACATGAAACCTATTTGATTACTAACTACATAACGCTAGATCATACATGAGATTTGTGTGTTCATATTATATATGGAACTAGGATACTTACGATTTTTGCAATTGATTGATCACAATATACATGAAACATGGTCATACACTTTGTTCACCAAACTTGAAAACCATGACACATTAAAGCTACTCGGGGTTTGACGTATACTTGTTCAAACACGAGGAAGCTCTAACACTTTAAAACAACTCGGCGTTTGACGTATTCTTGTTCAAACACGAGCAAACTATGGAACTTTAAGTTATACTACCTTATTACTCTTTAGTTGCTAAATGATCTACCTATTTGAGGACATAGTTACTTTTTAGCAACTCTTATGTGAAAACAGTAGACATGAACTGAGTGAAATTGTGCCCCTCTTGACCCGCACACAACGGAAGGATCTATACGGACCATGCGAAGATTTGAGTAATTACGGGTGCACACGGAATTATGAAAATCAGCGCCTGGAAAAGATAGCGAATTTTGTCGTGTGTTGTGACCTAAAACCTATCGTGATATATACCAACGAAACTAATGTGATATGACAAGAGCATGGTGGATACGCCGATGGTACTTCCTATATATAAGTGCTTGATAGGGTGCGAAAGCACACGTCTTTATTCCAATGTTTTAATGTGTTCTAAGTAGTTTTATATTAGTTTTGAGTCAATTTTATGTACATTTGAGTCTTTTGTCTTATTTGTAGGAGCTCGGGAATATTAATGAAGAATACGTGAAGAAAACGAGCGAAGAAACGAAGCCCGGAAAAGTCCAAAGACCAAAAGACAATTTTCTGAAATTTAGGTCTCTCGCGGTACGCGAGAGACGAGTGTAATAACTTCCGCGGTACGCGATAAACTCCAGGAATCCGCCCGACTATTTTGGTCCTCGCGGTACGCGAGGAGCCAGTCAACATTCTCTCGCGGTACGCGAGAGGGCCGTTTTCCGCAAAACCCTAATTTTCTAAATTAAAAAGATTTAAACGGCCATTATGAGGGAGTTCGATTCTAAGCCGTTCCAGGGAAGAAAAGAGGCGATTTTGGGAGTTTGGAAGAAGATTGGAGCTTAAAGATTAAAGCTTTGGATTCCGGGTTCGTAGTTTTACGTTCTAGGTTTTAAAGACTTGATTTTTATCTTTGATTTTGTGTTTTGAACCTATGGATCTTGCTATTTGCTTCTGTTTAGATGTTCTTAGTATGATTCTAGGCTAGATCCTTGATCTACCTAGGTCAATATGATGATTATGTGTTAAAGTTTCGATTTTTATTCGGTTTTTGGATTTGAATGTTGGATTTATGATTTAGTAAAGGTTTTAGTTTGTTTATGTGTGATGTTAGTGCATGTTTAATTCTGATTATGTGGTTGATTGCTTTTCTGCGTTGATTGTGGTTGTCTGCCAGTTTGATCTTCGTTTCTTGTTCATAGACTTTAGGGTTTGTGAGTTAGAGTGGTGTCTAGACGTAGTAGCCATAGAAAACCTAGTTAATTACTGATTAGAAGTGAATGTGTGTCCTAGTTCAATACCCGAGAGGTGAGAATTAGTCGTTTAGTCTTCGTCATTAGGAATCCGAGTGTCAGCTGTCTGAGAGGAAGTTGGTATTAGGTGTCTAGTGATAGTTGATATCCGAATCATAGTATCCATTCTAGAACTACCCCATGCATTCCTTGAGTGTATGGTAAGCGGTGAGACTGAGAGGTAATCCGTTTATTAGGGTACCTGTCATAGTAGGAAATACCCGAGAGGTGATCCGATCATCTGGTGAGTTTAATATCCTTAGGTTGTCTTCTGGTCACATCCCGAGACCGAGAGTGATCGGGAATCCACTAGATATCTTTTAGGTGTTATATCTTTAGAAACCCAGATCCAACCTAGTTCCAAAACCGATAGAAGTTGAGCTTTACACATAGGATTCCGACCTAGGTGGTGACTTCTCCATTCTTGATTTCATCTTTAGTTTACTCTTGATAGCTTGAATTGTCCTTAGTTTATTGCATTCCTTAGTTGATAATTAGTAGTGTAGTAATCCCCCAATCAATTAATCATATTAAGTTCTAGTTAGAGTCTAGTTTAGTTATTCAGTGTCTTTTGGGTTCGATATCCGGACTTCGTTAGGCTATATTGCATTGATCGGTACACTTGCCGGTTGTGTGGTCTAGTTTTAGGTCGAGTCTAGGTTTTATAAATTTAAAGCTAGAGAGTCTAGATTAGGTTTTATTTGATAGTTTTTATAGACCGTCTGGACGACATCAAGTTTTTGGCGCCGTTGCCGGGGACACTTGGCAATAACAATATTAGCTTTGACTAGTTCTTTGTTTGATTTTTGGTTTATTTGAGTCTTTTGTTTTCTTTTGAGTCTTGTGTGCTACTTTTGAGTCTTTGTTCTATTTTTCCTTCTTAGAGTCTTTCTGTTTATGCCCAATACTCGTTCGCAAGGATCACCATCTTTTGCAGCTTTTCAAGAGCCCGAACGAGAGCTTCACGAGCGCACCCGCGACTTTCGGGAGCGTTTAGAGGAGCTGGTTAAATCTAAGGTACGTTCTACTAGCCCAGTTCCAATTTCTATCATGGGCGACGCTGATCCACCAGCGAGACGTACAGTACACCAGAGGGCCAGTGAGGGGGTCACGGGCGCGAGATCTTCGATCACACGCCCCACTATACCGAACACCAATTCTTGGCAGATCCCATCACATGTCATGAGTACGATCACTCATGCCACTCAATTCCATGGCCTCGAGGATGAGGATGCACCCGGACATTTGTCCCGCTTCGCGCGGATATGTGATACATTTAATATCACGGGTGTATCTAAGGACGCAATCTACTTGCGTCTCTTTCCATTCTCCCTTTCTGGGCGTGCATCTACTTGGCTCGACACTCTTCCCGACAATTCTATCACCACATGGGAGGATCTCGAAGCCAAGTTCTTCAAGAAATACTTTCCACCTTCCAGGGCCGCTCGCCTTCGGGACCAGATCCATTCATTTCGGATGGATCCCGACGAGCCTTACCACATGGCCTGGGAGCGGTTCAACGCGCTGTTGAGCCGATGTCCCCAGCACGGTCTCCCCGACTGGGCACTAGTGGAGAAGTTCTATAATGGCCTCACCTTCGAGACGCAGCAAATGTTCAACACAGCTGCAGGAGGCCATATCATGGATAGACTCGAGCCTGAGGAGTGCGAGGATATGTTCGAGAGCTTCGCTCAAGCCGAACAGCAGCACCCACGTTCTGTTAGGGATTCCATCCCTACTGCTAGGTCACACGCCTCTTCTCCTAGAGGTGTGCATCAGGTCACTCCTGATACTAGCGTGGCTGCTGCCCTCGCCTCGATGGCGAATGAGATAAATGAGCTCAAGCTCAGTGCTTTGAGGTGTCAGGTGTGCAGGGGAGGACACGACACCCGAGATTGCCCGGTAAATAATCAAGAGCATGTGAGCTATGCTGGCAACCAATACCAGAACCGAAATTACAACAATTCTAATACTTTTGGTTCGGGATGGAGATCTGGATTCACTGGTCGTCAGCAACAGTATGGAGGAGCAGAAGAAGGAGCGAGTTCTGGGAGCACTGTTGGGTCACGAAGGATTGAGGAGATGATGGAGACTCAGACACAGTTGCTTGCCCAGCTGGTGCAGAATAACAAGGATGCTCGGCTAAGACTGGATAGCCATGACACTTTGATGAAGAATCAGCAATCGGCGTTCCAGGATTTGCAACGCATGGTAGGAGACATTGCTAGGAGCATACATGATAGACAAGGAAGCCCTTCTACGGGCCCGAACGCTTCAGTGATGGCCGTGTCTATAGAGAGTGTGGAGAGTAAAGTGGTTGAAGAGGTTGACTCCCACTCTAAGGAGCATAATATTCCCTCGGTGGAGGAGGTGAACAAGATTGACTGGGAAGCTCGATTTGCTGAGATCGATGCTAGGATGCTAAAAGAGACCGAGTCGAATGCTGTTTCGACGAGGAGCATGATAGAGAAGGAGGATGAGAGCCCACCGGTAGTAGTAGAAGAAGAGCCGGGGGAGGAGGAGATAGTGGTTGAGGTGCCTACCAAGAAGGCACAGGAGAAGAAAAAGGGGGTGGAGATGAAGTCCCCCGAGATTGACTTGAGTCGTATTCCTTATCCCGCACGTGTGTTGCCACATAAACACGCTAAGGAATACGGTCACTTCCTTGATATGTTCAAACAACTCAAGGTCAATCTCCCGTTTGTAGAGGTCCTCCAGCATATGCCCAAATATGCCAAGTTCTTAAAAGGCCTTCTTTCCAACAAGAAGAAACTTGAGGAGGTCTCTGGAGTCTCACTTGGTGAGCAGTGCTCGG
Organism: Smallanthus sonchifolius; assembly: GCA_023525975.1. NCBI lineage: Eukaryota > Viridiplantae > Streptophyta > Magnoliopsida > Asterales > Asteraceae > Smallanthus > Smallanthus sonchifolius. Next base: position 10,061,868 of record CM042028.1, on the reverse strand, counting down.
CTGTGGTGCAAAATCATTTGCCTGAAAAGTTGTCTGATTCGGGTCGGTTCACGATCCCGTGCTTGTTAGGCAACTTACCATTACACCACGCGTTGGCCGACCTAGGTGCTAGCATCAATCTGATGCCTTATTCTCTATATAAGCAGCTGGACCTAGGTGAACCACAACCAACGCGCATGAGCATTTCCTTGGCTGACCGCTCAGTCAAGTATCCACGGGGAATAGTGGAAAATCTATTAGTGAAAGTGGGCAATTTTGTTTTCCCCGTGGATTTTGTGATTCTAGATATGGAGGTGGATGACAAGGTCCCACTCATCTTAGGGCGCCCGTTCCTACGGACCGCAAAGGCGATGATTGATGTCTTTGACGGGAAGCTCACACTTCGTGTGGGGGATGAGGTCCTTACATTCAATGCTGTAGAGTCCGGGAAGGATGTTGGCGAGCACAGCCATTCCGTGTGCATGCTCGATTCTTTCATGGACCACCATTGGGACTCCGATCCGATGTTAGAAGTTGGTGAACCCGCCCCGAATATAGAAGAACCATCTGAGTGGGCGTTGGAGTTAGAAAGGTTGTTAGGGGAGCCGGATGATTACGGTGATGATGAGATGCCCGATGATGTACTGAACATAATGGCTGAATTTGAAGATGTAATAGGCAAAACCCCAAGTGTGGGGAACTTAGAGGAGATTGTTGAGGATCCCGATGATCCTGGTGAAGCTTTAGAGGCAATTCCATTAGAAGTACCGATTCCTGAACCGCTACATGTCTTTGCTACTGTTTATGCTAGGGGGATAGAGATCGAGTCACCCCCTAGGTCTAGACCACCTCGTAAGAGGACCCGATTGTCAAGCGAATCACCTAATTTGAGGATTGAGCAAACCCCAAGTGTGGGGACATCTAAGGGTGATAACTTGCTAGGATATTTGAACCGTGTTATCTTCGGACCTGGTAGGTTTAAGATGTGGTGGAAAGATCTAAGTGCTATAGGTTCAGTGTTTGATAGGAGTAGGAAGTTGCTAGAGCTATGGAGGATCGGTAGACCGCGAAGGATGAAGGCGGTACCGGTTAGGATAAAGGAAAAGCCTCCTGATAGGCTTGCTTGAGTCTCGGGCAAGTGCTCGGGATGTAGAGTATGTGTGCTTTACTTAAATTGAGTCCGTGTTTTTTTTTTCTTTGTTCTTCGGTATGTGTTTTTGTTTGTGTCGTGTTTTGCAGAAAGTCATACTTGATTCGGTAAGGAAAATCGTCGGGAATGAAGCCCCAGGTATGGTTACATGTGTTTTTATGCTTGGGACAAGGTTTTAAGGAAGTGGGTGAAAATTTTTCTTAAATGGCAAAAATTTTTCTAAGTACAAAAATTGAAAAAACTTCAAAACTTTCTGTTAACGACACCCTCCCGCGGTACGCGAAGAACGAGAGGAAAATCTCTCGTGGTACGCGAGAGACAAAAGTCTCGGCCGGCCTAACTTTTTGGCCTTCGCGGTACGCGAAGAATATCCCCTTCGACTTACGCGGTACGCGGGGAAGTCCTGTTTTCACCCTACTTCCTTGTTTTCCATGTTTTCCACATCCATCACCACCACTCTCATCAACATCATCATACATCATCATAATCCCCTATCACCATCCATTATCCACAATTATCATTATCATCCATTATCATCATCTACTACCATTCACTTCATTCACCGACCACCGTGACCATGGGAAACTAGAAACCGTTTAAGACCGATGTTCGAACTTGCTGTGGTATTCATGTCTTTGTGTTTGCCACATGTCGAGTATGTTTTCTCTGCATCTATCTATCTTGAGTCTTTTAGTTTTCTTGAGTCTGTCTAGTCTCTATATTTTATTTGAGTCAGTTTAATGCTGTGGGTATGTTTAGTCTTATTTTGCAGGTTTTATCATTCCGTCCGTACTCAATCTCCATTCGGGTGGAACTGATCACCATTATCAGTTTGTAAAGGCAACCCAACAGCTGATGTGTAACCGCGACCGAAATGCTATACGGTGCACACAAGGAAGAACGAAGCTGCATACTAGATTGCATCTACATTACCAGCTAAGTCGCTTCCTGTTCTGTTTTGTTTTTATTGTTGCATTTTTTATTTTTAGTTGTGTTTTGCTTCACATTGAGGACAATGTGTCTTTCAAGTGTGGGGATGTGAGTGTCTAGTTTGTTTAGTTTGTGTCTTTATAAAAAAAAAAAAAAAATGAAAAAAATTGAAAAATTTGAAAAATGTTCTTGAAAATAACTGCATATATTTGGAAAATGATAGTAGAACTGGATCTATTTATGAGTTTAAAAGATTAAATAATTGAAAACGTGTCTAATTAGTGATGTTTTGGTAGACCCAGCTAACTAGTAGAGCTTAAATATCCTGTTTGTGTTATTTAGGATTAATCACGGAATAAAATCATGATATCTTGTGGGTATTCATCTTAGAGTAATGGTAATACTGAAACTGTCAATATAGGGTGATAGGTACCACGATTAAGTTAAAATTTAAAGGTTTTTGAAATTTTTTATGGCACACCATTCTCTTTTTATGAGAATAAATCCGAGTTTCGGTGGCGCCCGCATTCCATAATTCATGTTATTCCATAATTTATGAGCTATACTGAGTTTTGCTTATGTGTTTCCCTCTGGGATAGCGACTTGGAGGATACACCCCTAAGTAAGATTTATGTGCTTCATTGATAGAATGTAGTCTATGTGTTACCCTCCGGGATAGTGACTTGGTTGAAACGCCTCTAGACGAAAGTTCTTTTGCTTATTATGCTCATTATCATCCATTCATTCATGATTTCATCTGATTTCTAAAAACCTGTAAATAGTAGTTTAACGTGGTAGGGTAAATCTATATGGTTTAATCCGTGCCTAAACATGACCTTGAGACGGGATTAGGTAGAGCTGTAACTTCTAAGTGTGAGTCACATAGATTGATTGATATGTTGTATAAAATGGATTTAGAACACGTAACGGGGGCTTGAAAGTTAGTGCTTGGGTTTAATCGGACAGAAATACTAATTGTTGCTTTTTAACACGTGAGTATGTTTTGAAAATTGAAATTTATGTTTGTTGAGTTAGATGCCAGTTATGATTCCATTTGCAGATTTTTCGAGGACGAAAAAAAGGTTAAGTGTGGGGATATTTGATAGGGTGCGAAAGCACACGTCTTTATTCCAATGTTTTAATGTGTTCTAAGTAGTTTTATATTAGTTTTGAGTCAATTTTATGTACATTTGAGTCTTTTGTCTTATTTGTAGGAGCTCGGGAATATTAATGAAGAATACGTGAAGAAAACGAGCGAAGAAACGAAGCCCGGAAAAGTCCAAAGACCAAAAGACAATTTTCTGAAATTTAGGTCTCTCGCGGTACGCGAGAGACGAGTGTAATAACTTCCGCGGTACGCGATAAACTCCAGGAATCCGCCCGACTATTTTGGTCCTCGCGGTACGCGAGGAGCCAGTCAACATTCTCTCGCGGTACGCGAGAGGGCCGTTTTCCGCAAAACCCTAATTTTCTAAATTAAAAAGATTTAAACGGCCATTATGAGGGAGTTCGATTCTAAGCCGTTCCAGGGAAGAAAAGAGGCGATTTTGGGAGTTTGGAAGAAGATTGGAGCTTAAAGATTAAAGCTTTGGATTCCGGGTTCGTAGTTTTACGTTCTAGGTTTTAAAGACTTGATTTTTATCTTTGATTTTGTGTTTTGAACCTATGGATCTTGCTATTTGCTTCTGTTTAGATGTTCTTAGTATGATTCTAGGCTAGATCCTTGATCTACCTAGGTCAATATGATGATTATGTGTTAAAGTTTCGATTTTTATTCGGTTTTTGGATTTGAATGTTGGATTTATGATTTAGTAAAGGTTTTAGTTTGTTTATGTGTGATGTTAGTGCATGTTTAATTCTGATTATGTGGTTGATTGCTTTTCTGCGTTGATTGTGGTTGTCTGCCAGTTTGATCTTCGTTTCTTGTTCATAGACTTTAGGGTTTGTGAGTTAGAGTGGTGTCTAGACGTAGTAGCCATAGAAAACCTAGTTAATTACTGATTAGAAGTGAATGTGTGTCCTAGTTCAATACCCGAGAGGTGAGAATTAGTCGTTTAGTCTTCGTCATTAGGAATCCGAGTGTCAGCTGTCTGAGAGGAAGTTGGTATTAGGTGTCTAGTGATAGTTGATATCCGAATCATAGTATCCATTCTAGAACTACCCCATGCATTCCTTGAGTGTATGGTAAGCGGTGAGACTGAGAGGTAATCCGTTTATTAGGGTACCTGTCATAGTAGGAAATACCCGAGAGGTGATCCGATCATCTGGTGAGTTTAATATCCTTAGGTTGTCTTCTGGTCACATCCCGAGACCGAGAGTGATCGGGAATCCACTAGATATCTTTTAGGTGTTATATCTTTAGAAACCCAGATCCAACCTAGTTCCAAAACCGATAGAAGTTGAGCTTTACACATAGGATTCCGACCTAGGTGGTGACTTCTCCATTCTTGATTTCATCTTTAGTTTACTCTTGATAGCTTGAATTGTCCTTAGTTTATTGCATTCCTTAGTTGATAATTAGTAGTGTAGTAATCCCCCAATCAATTAATCATATTAAGTCCTAGTTAGAGTCTAGTTTAGTTATTCAGTGTCTTTTGGGTTCGATATCCGGACTTCGTTAGGCTATATTGCATTGATCGGTACACTTGCCGGTTGTGTGGTCTAGTTTTAGGTCGAGTCTAGGTTTTATAAATTTAAAGCTAGAGAGTCTAGATTAGGTTTTATTTGATAGTTTTTATAGACCGTCTGGACTACATCAGTGCTCTATCATATTATCAGAAGTAACGTTGTTCGTGCCACGTGAAGTTTTGATCTAGACCAGTGACCATGAGACCTCTTACCCACAGACAATTCTTGAGCATATTAGACTACATCCTAATCAAACCCTAATCATCAATTTCCCATCAATCCCATTCCATACAATATATTTCATACTTAGAGTCTAAAACATCATTTGACAGTTCCTCCTTAAATACATTCAAAAACTAAATTCTTTATCATCATTCATACCTGATCTTAAATAAACCTGCGCCTTGTCACCAGTCATAATACCTAAACGAACCGTCATAACACCTCGAGAACCCAAAACTCTCACCTCTTTCCTGATTCAGTAAGCTTCACTAGCTAAATTTCGGGACGAAATTCCCTCAACATGGGGATACTGTAACATTCCTAATTTTCATGTTTTCCTATTTATTTTATGCCGTGCAATAAAAGACGATTTCCATTCCAATTTGACAATCATTGTTGCATGTTCAATATCAAGTATACACGCGTTTATTTTATTACAATATTGACTAAAAAAACCCTCCATTATCTTACAAACCTCAAGGGCCAAATTTGATCGAAACTCGAAACAACATCAAGACTACAAAACTACAAGGGCTATTTTTGTGTTTTACCAAAAATGGCTCAAGCAAGGTCGCGCCGTGGTCTAAGCACGGTCGCGCCAGAGGAAACAAGCATGGTCGTGCTTAATCCCGAGCACGGTCGCGCCTCGAGTACAGTTTGACTCTGCAAAGTCAAACCGACTCAAATCTTGTCCAAAAATAGATCGTAAACTCGTTTTAGAAACTTCGGGACTTGGAGAAGAAGTTACACAACCAATTACGACTCAAACCCGACCCAATACACGTCCAATCGACCAAATCCCCACGAATGTGACCCGTACTTTCCTTCTTAAATCGAATCACGTAATTAAGACAGGATCAGGCGAATCAAACCATTATAATACCTTCGCACGATTACTATAAACCTATCGCAACCCTAAAATCATCGGAACAACACCTCTAATTCTCTGTCGATCAAGAAAAAGCCGCGAGTCTTCCTCGTAGCCGTCTGCAATTGTTGCCCAATCAAATCAAGGTAAGTAATAGTTCAATTGCTTCGTTTCTTCATTCCAAACGAAAGCCCTAAATCAATTCGGTGGAGTAATACACGGTTAAACCAATTGAATCTAAGTTTTTAGTATTAAACTGTTTTAATCGAACTACAAGTTAAACGCGTTATAAATTCAATTAAATAATGTGATTGGATTCGCAATCATCTAATTAATGAAAACCCTATGAATTCCGACAAGAATAATACAAGAATCAAGCGAATTGTGTCTGAAAAGGACCAGACACGGTCGCGCTCATCAAAGAGCGCGGTCGTGCCTGACCAAGCACAGTCGTGCCCGAGTGTGGCGCGGTCGTTCCTACCGACCAAACAAAATCCTGACCTAGTCAAACACTAGGCGCGGTCGTGCCGGGTACGAGCACGGTCGTGCCTGATGAACAGACTCTTGTTTTGATTTCTGACCAACCACGGGCGCGTTACCGGCCAAGCGCGGTCGCGTACGAGCCGAGCGCGGTCGTGCCCAACACGAGCACGGTCGTGCTCATCCCTTAACAGAATCTTTTATTTAATATATTTTATATTTTAATCAGTTTTAATGTTATAAAAATTATTTTATAAAACATCCAGAACCAAGTATTATTTACTAAAGATCGATTACTCTTTAAATTAAAATCAATAAAATACTACAAAGTTTATATAATTATTTTTATAAACAACAATACATATTCCATACGTTTTGTCTTTAGCAAATATTATTTATTTAAAACTTATAATTAAATAAATAATATATATCAATACTATCTAGCAAACATTCCAAACAAATAGTATATTTTATTTAAACAAAACTTAAACAAATCCACTTCCAACATCGAATAACGCAATTCAATAATACGTAATCATATTGTTCAATAGGTTGAATCTAGCAATCCACAACACACCGCTGTTTTCCATTTGCTTGTGCAATCTATACGCTACATAACATGTGAGTTACATAGCCCCTCTTTTACTCTATTTTACAAACTTTTGGGGTGGAACATGCGTTCTATTTACATGTTTTCAATTATACACATACACAGTTCCATCCTATGCATGTTTACAATTTTGCGCTTTGTGCTTGAGTACTAAATGTGTAGACCAATTATTATGCTCTTCATGTACAATCATTAACTAACAGCCGACAGTAAACAGTGATAGATCTATTGAGTCTGACAAACCCACCCAGGTAGGGTGACTGTTACTGACAACACAAATTTTGAGTGCAAGTTACAAAGGTTTGATTGTATAGGTCGCATGCTAGTTTCTCTCCATAATTGCCTTAATTGCCATGTTAGTTTTGAACTGTATGCACACAACACGTTTTTGCTATCACACGAATAAACCTATGTATTCTCACCAAATTTTTAGTTGACATTGTTTTAACCATGTTTCAGGTACTAATGCTTGAAGTGATCAAGTTATGCTACACATAGGACTGGACCTAGTATTCAATTAAAACAGTTTATTTTATGTAATTTACTTCTTTGTTTGTGGATTGGTTGTGATTTGATTGAACTTGATTGATTGCAATGAAAACAATTATTAAATATTCAAACTTTAGCAAACCTTGAGCAATGAACAGTCTGCACGCTTCACGCCCCGACGTTTCTGCCGTCGGTTGGGGTGTGACAAATTTTGACTAGTTCTCTTCCACCTAAACTCCATGATCCAGGAGCGCCCATAATTTCTATACAAGTGGGTGATTTCAAAATGAGCAAAGCGCTATTGGATCTTGGAGCTAGTGTGAGCATCCTTCCTGGGAGTTTGTATGACCAATATGACTTTGGTCCTCTACGTCGAGCCAATACCACCGTGGTGTTGGCGGATTTGACCCCTAAACTCCCAAGAGGGATTGTTCGTGATGTGATAGTGAAAGTGGATCAATTATACTATCCGATGGATTTCTTAGTTCTTGATTATGTGCAATCTGAAAAGGTCATTGAACCAACTGTCATTTTGGGTCGACCCTTTTGATTGACTGTCGCTTAGGCATAGTTGATATGACATTTGGCAATAGATGGGTCCGTTTAAATACTTTTTCAAGTAAATCTAACCCTCTGCCCAGTGATGAATGCTTTATGGTAGACATCATTAAAGGATGATATCCTCATTCTGAGGATGAATCCATAGAGGAGTGTTTTGTTTGTGACAGGTTTGAACAGGAACTGGAGCTTGACTTGGAGGAGGAGGAAAGGCTTGTTGAAGCCTTAGCTGTGAAGGATGGTAGACCTCCATGACCACATAATGTGGAGAGTCTTCCATTAGAGATTGGCTCGGGGTTACAACCATCACTTGTTAACCCCCCGAAGGTAGATTTGAAAGACCTCCCCAAAAACCAAAAGTACGCATTTCTGGGGGAGAGTGAGACTCTACCTGTCATCATTGCATCCAACTTGGATGAAAAATAGGAGGAGGCACTACTAAAGGTGCTTAAGGATTACAAGGCTGTAATTGGTTGGACCATTGCGGATTTGAAAGGTGTTAGTCCCTCCATTGTGATGCAGAAGATCATCACAGATACAGATGCAAGACCTTCATGAGATACACAACGCCGATTGAATCCTAACATGCAGGAGGTTGTCAAGAAGGAGGTCTTGAAGTGGTTGGACGCCGGGATCATCTATCCCATTTCTGACAGTCCATGGGTGAGTCCAACCCAAACAGTGCCCATGAAAGCATGAATCCAGGTAATAACAGGTGATGATGGTGAGCAAATTGCCACTTGGCCGGTAACCGGGTGTCGTGTGTGTATTGATTACAGGAAACTGAACGCTGCCACATCAAAGGATCACTTTCCTTTACCATTCATTGACCAAATCATAAAGAAGTTATCAGGTCAGAAGTTTTACTGCTTTCTAGATGGTTACTCAGGTTATAACCAAATAGCCATCCATCCTGATGATCAGGAAAAGACCACATTCACATGCCCTTATGGTACCTTTTCCTTTCGACGGATGCCATTCGGGTTATGCAACGCCCCGACCACCTTTCAAAGGTGTATGATGATTATTTTCTCGGACATGGTCGGGGAGTCACTTGAGGTCTTTATGGATGACTTTTCAGTTTTTAGCTCATTGTTTGAATTGTGTTTAACTGCATTATCTAAAGTTTTGCAACGATGTGTAGAAACTAATTTGGTCTTAAGTTGGGAAAAGAGCCATTTCATGGTTCAAGAGGGTATTGTTTTGGGTCATGTTGTTTCGAGTCGGGGGATTGAGGTAGATAAAGCAAAAATTAGTGTTATTTCAACATTACCTCCCCCGATGAATGTCAAGGGTGTGCGCTCTTTTCTAGGGCATGTCGGGTTTTACCGTAGGTTTATTAAGGGATTTAGTGTCATCACAAAACCTTTATGCAACTTACTTCTGAAAGATGTGCCTTTTGAATTCGATAAAGATTGTTTAAATGCTTTTCATATTTTAAAAGATCAATTGGTACAAGCCCCAATTTTGCAATCTCCCGATTGGAACCTTCCTTTTGAAATAATGTGTGATGCGAGTGATTATGCAGCTGGGGCTGTTTTGGGTCAAAAGGTAGACAAAAGACCCGTTGTCATTTACTTTGCAAGCAAGACCCTCTCCGGTGCTCAATTGAATTACACCACCACCGAGAAGGAGTTGCTTGCAGTTGTCTATGCCTTAGACAAATTCAGGTCTTATATTTGGGGTAGCAAAGTGATTGTTTATTCTGATCATGCAGTTGTCCGATATTTGATGGCAAAAAAGGATGCCAAGCCTAGGTTGATCAGGTGGGTCCTTTTGTTACAGGAATTTGATCTGGAGATCCGGGATAAAAAGGGATGTGAAAACTTCGTGGCTGACCATCTGTCACGGATTCAAAGTGAAGAGGAGGATGTCACTCCTGAGATAAACGAGCGGTTCCCTAATGAGTGTTTGATGTCCATTACATCTTCTGATCCTTGGTATGCATGTATTGCTAACTATTTAGTTACAGGTACTATTCCCGAAGATTGGAACAAGAAGAAGAAGAACAAATTCCTGACAAAGGTCAACCAGTACATCTGGGATGAACCGGATTTGTTCAAAGTGGGAGCAGACCAACTCATCAGGCATTGCATTCCTGAATCAGAGATCCCAGTAGTTTTGGAGCTTGCATATGCGTCTGCGTGTGGTGGCCATTTTAGTGGCCAGAAAACAGGGCATAGGATCTTATCTTGCGGGTTATTTTGGCCCACTATCTTTAAGGATGCCTTTGAATTTGCTAAAACCTGTACAAAATTTCAAAAGATGGGTAGCTTCACAAAGAGGAATGAGATGCCCATGCAACCAATTCTCGTTGTTGATATTTTTGATGTTTGGGGGATTGATTTCATGGACCCAATCCCAAATTCATTTGGCCATTTGTACATCTTGGTGGCAGTTGACTATGTGTAAAAGTGGGTCGAAGCAATTGCCACCAAGACCAAAAACCATAGCGTGGTTTGCAAATTTGTGCAATCAAACATATTTTCTAGATTTGGGCTCCCCCGTGTGATCATAAGTGATGGGGGATCTCACTTTAAGAACTTTCATTTTGGCAAACTTCTGAAACTCTATGGTGTAGATCACCGGATTGCCACTCCATACCATCCACAAACAAGTGGGCAAGTGGAGGTGTCTAATAGGCAAATCAAAGAAATTTTGCAGAAAACAGTACGGTCTGACCGCAAGGATTGGTCAAACAAACTAAATGATGCCTTGTGGGCATACCGTACTGCTTACAAAACACCTATTGGCACTACTCCCTACCGGTTGGTCTATGGGAAGATATGTCACTTACCTGTTGAGTTGGCTCATCGAGCATTATGGGCTATTAAAATGTTAATCTTGATTATGATGCTGTAGGTAAGCAAAGATATCCGTGTTTAAGTGAGTTGGAAGAACTAAGGGATGATGCATATGAGAGTGCCTCGACCTACAAGGATAAGATGAAGAAGGTGCACGATGCAAAGATCCGGTTGAAAACCTTTGCAATTGGGCAAAAGGTGTGGTTGTTCAACTCAAGGTTGGAGCTCTTCCCTGGTAAGTTAAAGAGCAAGTGGACAGGTCCCTACTTGGTGACCAGAGTGGGTCACTCAGGTGATATTGAGATAGAAGACTTTGAGGACCATTTAAGGCAAAAAGTGAATGGCCATCCGCTAAAGCCGTATCTGGAGCCTAATGACATCAATGGTCCGGATAAGCATGTTGAGGTGTTGTTCTTGAGCGTTCTAGAGGATGGAGACACGTAACCAATCTCAGGTACACCGCGTCTGGCTGAAGACGTTAAACTTAGCGCTCTTAGGAGGCAACCTAAGTTTCGCATGTATTTAGTTTGTTTTTGTGCAATTGACCAAGTGTGGGGAAGTCTCTGAGGGGTTTTGGATTCATATATGTGCAATTGAGGGCAATGCACAAACACTTGGGGGGTAGACAGCCATTTGTGGAGTTTTGTAAATTTTGATGTTTTGCGGTATGTTTTGTAGTTTTTCTAAGATTTTGTAGGTTTTCGTGTCGATTTTGGCAAGATAAATGATGGGAAATCACGTTCCAGGTATGTAAGAACATTATTCATATGTTGGAACAAGTTTTGGAGAAGTTGGAAAAATTTGAGTTTTAAAAGTTGAAAATTTTTCCAAGGCAAAAACTCAATTTTTCATCCAAACTTTCTGTCACCACAGGGTCTTCGCACCACACGAAGATCCCTGCCCAATTCTTCGCGACACGTGAAGGTTTGGTAGTTCGGTCTGAATTAGGGGTCTTCGCGCCACACGAAGATCCAGGTCCCATCTTTTGCAACACGCATAAAAAAAATTTGTTTTTCATTTTGTTTTTCCTTCTTGTCTTCTATTTTAATTGAGTCTTGTTGTCGAGTCGATTTGATGCTTATGGGTGTGCTTTGATCTTAGTTTTGCAGATTTGGAATAAATTGCTCGTACTCAATCTCCATTCGGGTGACGACTTCCGACTTCCGCTTGATTCTTGTACAAGGTTGCCCGCTTGCATCTGTGGAGCACGATCGTGAATGAAATGCTATACGATCGCATATCCAGCTAAGTTCTTTATTTTTGTATAGGTCTTTCGTTTGGTTTCTCTTCTTACATTGAGGGCAATGCAGTGTTTAAGTGTGGGGAGGGAGACTTTCGTCTAAGTTGTTCATTGAGTTTGTACAGTTTTAAAAATTCTGAAAATTTTCAAAAATGTCCCTGAATTAGAATTTTTGCAAATAAATGGAAAATGATAGGTATAATTGGAACTGTGCTCGTGTGTGATTGAATTGAATAATATGTAGAAAGCGCGTCTGAATTGTAATGTTTTGGTAGGCCCAACCGTCTTAAAGTGCTTAAACATCCTAATAGTGTTTCTATGCGTAATTGAATAATTAATTCAGAATGTCTTGTGGGTTCTCATCTTAGGGGTGTCGGTAAGGTCGAAACTGTCAATATAGGGTGATAGGTACCTTTATAAGCAAGAAATTATAAGTTTTTGAAATCTTTGGCACACCGCTTTCTTTTTATGAGAATAAATCTGAAAGTTGGTGGCGCCCGCATTCCATAATCCATCATTCATGAGCTTAATTAATTAGATTGAAAGCTTGAGTTTGCCTACGTGTTACCCTTTGGGTTACAAGCTTGGTTGAAACGCCCATGGGCAGACTCTTGTAATCAATTATAGATGACTAAGCGAGACTTATGTGTTACCCTCCGGGATGGCAACCTGGTTGAAACACCTCTAAGTTGAGTTTATGTTCTTCATTGCTAAAAACTGCAGCCTACGTGTCACACATCGAGTTCCAACTTGATTGAAACACCACTGGGTTAGGTTTATTCATTTGAGCTAATAAAAGCTCACATCATTCATTCATTGTTCCATCATTCATCTTGATTTTGAAAACTTATACATTAGTGCTTATAGTGGCGGGGGAAATCTATATGGTTTAACCCGTGCCTAAACATGACCTTGAGATGGGATTAGACTAAACTATAGCTTTCTAAGTGTGGGACCCATAAATAGACTGTTGGCTTGGTAATAGATATCATTTTAGATCACAGAATTGGGGCTCGATAGGTTGGTGGCTGAGTTTAATCGGATATAAATATCAATTGTTACAGTTAGCGCGTGATTATATTTGAAATGATTAAATGATTGAGATTGTGAGAGCAGGTTCCAATTATGATTCCATAGCATAATTCTTTTTCGGGACGCAAAAGAGTAAGTGTGGGGATGTGATGTAGGGTTTAACAAACCGTGTTTATTCATCACTTTGTGTGCGTTTTAGTTGTTTTAGTGTCTGTCTTTGTTTGGTTTTATGTGTGTTTGTGGTTGTGTATACCTCTCAGGTTTTATGTGCTAAATGAGCGAGAAACGGAAGCGAAGCAGTCGGGATGCAAAGTTCGCGGTACGTGAAAAACTTCAGAGGCGCGCCCGACTAGTTTGTTCCTCGCGCCACGCGAAGAACTGAGCTACCATGTTCGCGACACGCGAAGATTCTATTTTACGGGGAAAATTAACCTAAATCAGGTTTTCACCATTGGCAGCCCCCATTCCGACTTATCTCGACCACAGCCGTTCCAAAGCTCCAAGAAGGCGATTTCTACCATATTTGGGTTGATTGTTCTTAATATTTGATGATTGAAAGTCCTAGTACATTAGATTTGATTATTGTTATGAGTATGAGTGGCTAAATCTCTTCTAGTCCTCTTTGGGTTTAGGGTTTGTGAACATTTGTGAATTCTTGAATGACTAGCTTTGGTTTGTAATCTTGGTTGGCATTTTAAGCCATATGATTTCATTTATTGATTGAATTCTTTAAACTTCTTTGATTGATTTCGAATTGTTGTTCAAGTATCAATAGTCTCGGGTTTTCTTTACATCGGGGATAACTTGGGGGTTGGATTATAGTTGGTTTATCATTGATGGTTGTGTGAGAACAAGTTTTATTTACAATGGGTTCTCACATTATCACTGAATTCAATTGAACCGTTTGATTATGTCTATGTAATTGCTTGCTAATTTTCTTGAAGGAGCTTGTGTTTGCATACCCGAACCCCGGAGAGGATTACCTCTCTTATTATTGTTTTAAATCCATATCTAAATCAGTTGTTATTGTTTTCTGTCTTTGAATCTTGTAACAATGTAACACTTTCCATATACTCCTCGTGGATACGATACTCTACTTACCCTTACTAGTTAAGGTGTTTAAGCATTGTTTTTGACCGACCAAACGACATCGATCAGTACCGCACTAAGGATCATTAACTGCATCAAGGCCCATAAGTACTTACGAAAGGGTTACCATGCGATCTTAGCACACGTGATGGAAAAGAAAGCAGAAGAGAGAAAGATAGAGGACATTCCGATTGTCCGAGATTATCCGGAAGTATTTCCCAAAGACCTGCCCAGACTCCCACCGCAATGGCAAGTCGAGTTCCGGATTGATCTCACACCAGGAGCTGCTCGGATAGTAAGGTTACCTTACCGACTGGCGCCATCGGAAATGCAGGAATTGTCTAACCAATTACAGGAACTGTTAGACAAAGGCTTCATCAGACCAAGCTTCTCACCCTGGGGAGCACCGGTCTTGTTTGTTAAGAAGAAGGACGGATCGTTCCGTATATGAATAGACTACCGAGAACTGAACAAAGTGACGATCAAGAACCGATATCCACTACCAAGGATCGACGACCTGTTCGACCAATTACAAGGGTCGAGATATTATTCGAAGATCGATCTGTGGTCGGGATACCATCAGCTAAGGATTCAGGAAGATGGCATTCCAAAGACCGCTTTCCGAACTCGTTATGGTCACTACGAGTTCATGGTTATGCATGGACCTCATGAACCGAGTGTGCAAACCCTATTTGGAAAAGTTTGTGATCGTATTTACAGACGATATCCTGATATACTCACAGAATAAAGAGGAGCATGCCGAACACTTGAAGTTAATCATGGAATTGCTGAAAGACGAGAAATTGTATGCCAAGTTCTCGAAGTGCTACTTCTGGATTCGTGAGGTGCAATTCCTCGGACACGTGGTCAACGAGAAAGGCATACATGTTGACCCATCCAAAATCGAGGTGATTAAGAATTGGGAAGCACCTAAGACTCCGACTGAGGTGCGACAGTTCTTAGGTCTTGCGGGCTATTATCGGCGGTTCATCAAAAATTTTGCTAAGATAGCCCAAGCCCTCACTACTCTGACAAATAAGGATAAGAAGTACAAATGGAATGACACAGCAGAGACCGCTTTTCAATTACTCAAACAGAAACTTTGCAGCGCACCGATTCTATCATTACCGAAAGGAACGGACAACTTTGTAGTGTACTGCGATGCGTCCCATCAAGGACTCGGTTGCGTGTTGATGCAAAGGGAGAAGGTCATAGCTTATGCTTCTCGATAACTAAAAGTGCACGAGAAAAACTACACTACCCATGACTTGGAGCTGGGAGCGGTAGTATTTGCACTCAAAATCTGGAGACACTACTTGTATGGCACGAAATGTACAATATTCACGGATTACAAAAGTCTCCAAGACATTTTCGATCAGAATGAGCTTAACATGAGGCAGTGTCGATGGGTCGAATTGCTAAACGACTATGACTGCGCCATCCGTTACCATCCTAGAAAGGCAAACGTTGTTGCCGATGCCTTGAGCAGGAAAGAACAACCAAAACCGCGACGAGTGCGAGCGCCACAGTTGACCATCCACACGAACTTACCGAACCAAATTCGTGACGCTCAACTCGAAGCAATTAAAGGGGTGAACCTGTGCCACGAGTCCATACGAGGCATGGAAACACAATTTGAGGTTAAGTCCGATGACAGTCGTTATTTCATGGATCGGATATGGGTGCGACACCATCTGGGTAATCATCGACCGGTTAACAAAATCGGCACACTTCCTCCCTATAAAAGAGACCGACAAGTTAGAGAAACTGACTCGAATTTACTTGAAGGAAGTAGTCTCGAGGCATGGAGTGCCCATCTCCATCATTTCAGATAGGGATAGTCGATTTACATCCCGATTCTAGCAATCCTTACGGAAAGCCTTGGGTACTCGATTGGATATGAGTACTGCATACCATCCCTAAACGAACGGTCAGAGTGAAAGGACCATCCAAACCCTTGAAGACATGCTTAGAGCTTGTGTGGTCGACTTCGGGAACGGTTGGGATGCACACCTACCATTGGTCGAATTTTCATACAACAACATCTACCACACTAGCATCAATGCTGCACCATTCGAAGCACTTTATGGACGAAAGTGTAGATCGCCGATTTGCTGGACAGAAGTGGGGGATAGCCAACTCACAGGTCCAGAAATTATTCATGAGACTACAGAAAAGATCATGCAGATACGCGAACGTATCAAGGCCGCGTGTGATCGTCAGAAGAGTTACGCTAACGTGAGACGCAAACCATTAGAATTTCAAATGGGAGACAAAGTGCTACTGAAAGTCTCACCATGGAAAGGAGTAATATATTTTGGCAAGCGTGGGAAACTGAACCCTCGTTACATTGGACTTTTCGAGATTCTGAAAAGGATTGGTCCCGTTGCTTACAAGCTTAACCTACCGGAAACCCTCAATGGCGTTCATGACCTGTTTCACGTGTCGAACCTGAAGAAGTGAATATCAGATGAGACACTGGTCATACCATTAGAGGAGATTCAGATAGATGATCAGCTTCACTTCGTCGAGGAACCAGTTGAGATCATGGACCGTGAGGTCAAACAACTGAAACAAAGTCGCATTCCCATAGTTAAGGTTCGTTGGAAATCTAGACGTGGACCGGAGTTCACTTGGGAGCGCGAGGATCAATTAAAGTGTAAATACCCTCACCTATTCAAAACTACACCGTCTACCAGTGACGCGAACTGAATTTCGGGACGAAATTCCTTTTAACAGGGGGAGTATGTGATACCCGGCAAATTCAGGTTAATATCCATACCCGACTATTACTTGAATTCACATGATTACACTTGCATCATACTTAATTATAGAGTAATTAAGTACACATTTCTTATAGGAAGTTCATTCGTTTCATTTCATTACATGCATCGCTAATCGGGCGGATTACCGGGTTACACACACGTCCTGTCACACGAATGTTGGTGAATTTTAGAAATAATATTTAAACATATATTTGGTGTGCAAAAATTATATGTAATACTGTGATTTAATATTTAATGCTTATAAGATTTTTTAGAGCTACTTTTATTTTAACGCTTTTAAGCGGATACGCGATATGTGACAACAACTTTAAATGGGAGTTTATAAAAACAATGGTTTTATGCTTTGGGCTTAATAATTCAGTTATTCCTTTATTTAATCCATATTAGGAGCCCATTTTATTTAAAAAGCCCCAAAAGAATGCAAAAGCCCAATACCCATTTGATTAAAACACTCCTAAACACCCTTAGCCCTCATTTCTACCCTAACCCTAAACTCACTCCCCTCTCCCTCTCCTAAACCATTCGGCCGCCACCTCTATAGGTGCCACCACCCATCTTCAACCTTCTTCATCCTAAATCAAGTGTTCTAAGGCTATTTCAAGGTGATTGAAGGTGTTTGGAGCTAGTTCACATCCATTCTAACATCATATCTCGGTTTTGTAAGCATTCTTTTCATTATTTTCAGCCCTATGAGGTGTTACCACTCATCCAAATGATTTTTGTAGTTCCAAGTGTTTA
Source organism: Smallanthus sonchifolius (assembly GCA_023525975.1). Lineage (NCBI taxonomy): Eukaryota > Viridiplantae > Streptophyta > Magnoliopsida > Asterales > Asteraceae > Smallanthus > Smallanthus sonchifolius. The sequence goes on along the minus strand of CM042028.1, from coordinate 10,044,265 downwards.
AATCCATGTTTTATCAAAAGGTTTTCATAATAAAAGAGTTGTTGACACATATTTGCACTTTTTATGGTTTGAAATGCTTGTTTATGTTGAATATTGCTCGTTGCTATTTATAGAAACTTTGTTTGTTGAGATTTGGTATGTATGAGTATATGATGTGTTATAAAGCTTAAATGATACATATGTTAGTATGTTAAGTAAGAATTGTAAATTTTTTGGTTAAAATGTTGTGTTACACTATGTTATTGTCGTCTTACTATATAAGGAAATGTTAATTTGTCATATTTTGATTTATGGTGTTCTAATGGATAAATACGTGCTAATATGGTTCTATAACATCTATTAAAGTATTAAAAAGAGTTATTTGAAGTTACACATGTGTAAAAAGTCATTTTGACCACTTTCCTAAAAAGGAAACTTTAATTGAACCAATTTTGTGTGTGTATGTTATAAATGTCTAAAGCAGGTTAAATGGCTTTATTACTATATGAATAGATGACTTATGCAATAATATGTGATTTGGAGTTGTGGTATGACATGTGATATGCCCTAAATTATACATGTTTTGCATGCATAATAATCCCCATATTATGGTACTTATTGATTAATAATCTTGCAAATGATATTTAATGCGTTAATATTTCACAATTGTAGGTTATTCGTTGTTGAAAATATAAACAAGAATAAATCAATCAAAAACACCAAGAAATCAAGCCTTTTGGAGGACCAAACCCAAGCATTGACCCCCAAGAAGTCAAACCAGGTCAACAGAAGTCAAACCAGTAGCTAAAAGACAAAACTGGGCAGCAGAGGGGGGATGCACGGTCGTGCATCCCAATGCACGGGCGTGCATTACCCTACTCTGCTCCCCAGAGTCCGGTACACTGTCCTTTGTACCCTGTTTGATTCCCAAGGTGTTTGCACGCCCGTGCATTGCTCATTTTGAGGCCTATAAAAAGATGGGTTGATTTCTTCATTTGAGCATCCCATACACACCCAACCAGAGCTAAAGCAAGTCCGTTTTCATAGTCTAGAGTAGAGAATAGAGAGTAGAGGGGCTCTTCCTCCGTGTTCTACAATAGCGGAGCCTCCGAAACTCAGTGTTATGCTAGTTAGTATGGCCGTTCGCGGCTAAACACTTTGTATTTCTATGGTGAAGATGAAGTTTGGTGCATGTTAATGTTTAACGTATTAATCTAAGTGGTATGTTTATGTCTTTAATCATTCGTCCTTAAAACCACCATTTGGTGGGCTTTTGTTATTGTCTAAATCCGTATTTATACTTGTGACTGTTCTTGATTTTAAAGTGTAAGACCGTAAAACTTTTTTAATCAAACTTCTTTTGAAGCTTGTACGTCTTTATACAAGCAGAGATTGATAAGCCAAGGCTTGGTTAGCATTTTCAAGGTCGTACGTCTTTATACGAGCTTATTATGCAACCAAGAATTGGTGAACTCATGTTGGGAATGGTACGTCTTTATACTCGGTCCCATTGTTACACCGCCTCTCGGTGAGCAAAGCATAATCACCTATTTAACTCTAATATAAAGCATTTAAGTTCGATGTATTCAAACCACCCGGAGATGACCATTCGAAGGGCTGAGGGTGACTGTTGTCCTTAATGGGAGGCACCACTATTTTAATTTAAATATTACAATTCGTGAATCAAATGTCGTGAGGACGAGACTCTAGCGGTGACCCGGGTCACAAGTTTGTAGTAGTCATACCACTAGATTAGTCAACTTAACGTTATCATGTACCAAGCGGATTCGAAGCCCAAAGCAATACATTTTCGTAACCTGATCATTTCCGAGACATTTACTTTCCTGTTATTTACTATTCTATTATTTACATTTCTGTTACACATATCACGCATGTTTTTACTTTTATGTCATTTACTTTACCGTCATTTACTTTTCTGTCATTTACTTTTCTGTTTCACAAGCACACAAAAACTCACTCACTAATTAACCCAACTAAACGATAACAAAAGTTGAGTATTGGAACTCGACCGTGTCCATTGGTTCGATACTTGGTTCTTACCTAAACTATATTACGCTGCGATATGTACACTTCCCTAATGTGTGTTTTAAGTTAAAGTAATTATCATTTTATAAATTTAAAACTTGATCTTATGAAACCAATATCTCTAAATATATTATTATATATATTAATTTCATATAAACACACGATATCAACATGTTTTGGAGGACCTTGCTAAATAAGGAAACGTTATTAGTTGGGGAACCTCACCTTTGCTAGAAATAACAAGTGTATGTATAGAGTCATGTTTATAGCATATTACTAGTATAATTTCATGTGTAATTTGTTTAGTTGAGCTATGACACCTAAAGTGCACTAAAACCCTAATTGCCTAAAAGAGGAAACTTTGCTATGTTAAGGATTATGGTATAGAAATGGCATGTTATGTTACTTGTTCAAATGAATTGAAATAATGTTAATAGGTTATTAGTATCATGACATAACCTATGTGGATGATTGGTTAACATGTATGAAATATACCATAAGGATGTACAAATGCCATGTTACTTATGCAATTACTTGAAGAATGTATGTTATAGGATTACTTATATGATACCTAGGTATTACTTATGTGTTACATAGGTATTTTTCACATGTTACTTATGTGATAATCATATGTTATCTATGTGCTACTTGTACATGTCTTCACCCTGTGTCACAAACGGGCTGTCGTGTCACATTGGTCAACATTGGTCAACATTAGTCAAACTTGGTCAACATTAGTCAACCTTGGTCAAACCTCGGTCAACCTTGTCCAAGCCTTTTCAAAACGTCAATGTAACCTTTCAAAGTTGAGTCGTTTGGATGAATGTGGTAACATAAACCATGTTTACTTTCCTAGACCTTATAGCCTTACTATTCCTAGGGCTCGGTTAGGTCGGTTGTCCAGGCTTTGCTAGGACTCTTGTATTTTCTTTTCATACTTCATCCACCTCATTCCTATGTGAGTTTTCATGACCCTTTTTTACTTACTTTTCCATTTGGGGGAGATACATGCTAAACCATTTTTCTTACATTAGTCATGTGACGTTACTTTGATTTCACTTTAATTTATATAAATGGGTGTATTTCACGCTCATAAAGTCCTCTCATAGTCGAACCGTTAATTAATTTACAAATCGAGGTGATTCATGAATAGTACTATTGGGTTTAACAACCCCCACCCGGGTTAGTCATGCTAACTTTGACTGGGATTCGAACGGGTGCATAATTGACCTAATCCATCGCGTGCCGGGCACGTAAGAGGCAAAATGCTACTTTCTGCATTCCTTCGTTGAGCTTCGGTTTCGGTGATTGCTTATATAGTTAATGTTTATTGTCTGATCAACAATCGAATCAATAGTATACATGCGTACTGTTACACTGTTTTTCATTTATGTTTCTGTTACTTAAACCTGTGAACTCACCAACCCTGTGTTGACACTTTAAGCATGTTTATCTCAAGTCGCTAAGCATTCATTCATGGACTAGGGTGCACTTCAAGAGTCTCACAGCATGTTTTCATTTAGAAGCTTAGGTTTATGGGAACCTATTTATTTATGCTTCTGTATTTTGAAATAGTTACTTTTGCTTCCACACTTTACATTCCGCATTTTCAAACTCTATATTTCTATTTCATTTTGTATGATGTTCAAACGGGATGTCTTTTTCAAAAACCACTTAGAGGTCGTTCGAAATGACCGGGACTGATGATCCTTGAAAGTCACAACCTGCGGGTAACCCGCTGTGGAATTTCAGGTTGTGACACCATTCGTTTCATTCCAATTCATGCATCAGTAATCTGGAGGATTACCGGGTGACACACGCGTCCTGTCACACGAACGTTGGTGAATTTTAGAAATAATATTTAGACATATATTTGGTGTGTATAAATTACATGTAATACTGTGATTTATTATTTCGTGATTAGATTAATTTTTCCGGAATTTTTAGAACAACTTTTATTTTAACGTTTTTTAAGCGGATACGCGATATGTGCCAATAACTTTAAATTGGATTTTATAAAAAATGATGGTTTTATACTTTGGGCTCAAATAATTCAGCTCTTAATTATTATTATACCATTAGAAGCTCATTTCTTTATTAAAAAGCCTTAAAAGAATGTACATGCCTAAACCCATTTACATTAAAACTCCCTTAAACACTCCCACCCTCATTTTACCCTAACCCTAAGTTCAAACCCTCTCCCCTCTCCCTCTAATCTTGGCCGCCACCTCCCTCTAGTCTCTCTCCACTTTCAAACTTTGTTCAAACATTTCAAGTCTGTTTCAAGGTATTCTAAGGTGATTCAAGAGGATACAAGCCATCAACACTCCTATTCTATCATCGTATTCGGGTTTTTGTAAGGATTCTCACCATTCTTTTTCATCATTTTCAGCCAAGTATGGTGTAGCACCTATCCAAATGATTTTCTAGGTTACAAGTGTTTTAATCCATGTTTTATCAAAGAGTTTTCACAATAATGAGTTGTTGACAAATATTGGTACATTTGGTGCATAGAAATGCTTATTTGTTATGTATATTGCTCGTTTCTATATTTAGAAACTTTGTTGGTTATGACTTTATGAGTATATGCATATGGTATGTTTGAAAGATTTAATGATACATGTATTGGTAGATTGAGTAGGAAGTATGATTTTTTTTTGGTTGAAATGGTTTGTTTGCATCATTTTAGGTCGTTTCTATAAATAGAAACTTTATTGTTTTATATTTTGAGTTATTGAATTAAAATGGATAATAACATGCTAAAATGGTTGTATAACATCTATTGATATGATATTTAAGGTTATTTGAAGTTACACATGTGTAGGATATCGTTTGACAAACTTTCCTAAAAAGAAAACTTTATTGGAACATATTTTGTGTTTGCATGCTATAAATGTCTAAAATAGGTTGAATAGAATTGTTATGACATTATGTGTATGAGTAGAACCATGTTAGTAGCATTGTATATGTGATTTAGCAAAACTCTAAATCACATATTCTTACATAATGTGATTTAGAGTTTTGCTATGACCCGTTTTAGAAGACCTTACTAATAATTTATTGGTTTGGAAACTTTACTTTTGCTTTAAATGGAATGTGTATGAGTAGAACCATGTTAGTAGCATTGTATTTGGATAATTTCATGTATAGTTTGTTTATTTGAGCTATGATACATAAAGGGTGCTAAAACACTAGTTTTCCAAAAAGGGAAACTTTGTAGTGGTATGAACTAGTATACAAGATATCATGTTATGTTACTTGTTCAAATGTATTGAGATGATATTATTAAATGACTAGTACAATAGCATGAGTTATGTGGATTGTTTTGTTAACATGTTATGGAATATGTTATAAGGATGTACAAATGCTATGTGTATTTACTAGATTTTGTGACTTAGACATGTGTAGTTGTATGACATTTACTTATGCAATTATTTGAGACTATATGTTACTACTTATGACTTAAACATTTGTTACTTATTATATGACACTTACTTATACAATTACTTGAACATGTGTGTTATGTCATAAGGTGTTACTTGTACATGTTTTCACCATATGTCACCAACGGGTCGTCGTGTCAACATTGGTTAACATTGGTCAAACTTAGTCAAACTTGGTCACACCTTTTCAAAACGTCAATGTAACCTTTCAACATTGAGTCGTTTGGATGAATGTGGTCACATAAACCACATTTACCTTTCATAGACTTTATAGCCTTAATATTTCTAGTGCTCAGATAGGTTGGTCTTTCGGACTCTGATAGGATTCTCGTATTGCTTTTCATATCACTTCACCTCATTCCCAGGTGAGTTTTTACTGCCCCGTTTTACTTACTTTTCCATTTGGTGGAGATACATGCTAAACCATTTTCTTAGTTGTATGATGTTACTTTGATTTCTCTTTAATATATATGAATGGGTACATTTCCCGCACGTAAAGTCCTCTCATAATCGAACCGTTAATTACATTACCAAGCGAGGTGATCATGAATAGTACTATTGGGTTTAAAAAACCCCACCCGGGTTAGTCGCGCTAAATTTGACTGTGAGTCAAACGGGTGCATCATTGACCTAATCCATTGCGTGCTGGGCTCGTAAGAGGAAAAATGCTAGTTTCTGCATTCCTTCATTGAGCTTCAGTTTCAGTGACTGCTTATATAGTTAATGTTTATTTTCTGATCGGCAATCGAATCAATAGTATAAATACGTACTGTTACACTGTTTTCATCTCTTTTCAATTACTTAAACCTGTGAACTCACCAACCCTGTGTTGACACTTTTAAGCATGTTTATCTCAGGTCGCTAAGCATTCACACATGGACTAGGATTGCATGTCTGGAGTCTCATTTCATGTTTTTTATTAGAAGCTTAGGTGTATGGGAACCTAAATATTTATGCTTCTGAATTTTGATACAATTACTATTGCTTCCGCACTTTACATTCCGCATTTTCAAACTCTGTATTACTTATTTATTTTTGTATGATGTTCAAACGGAATGTCTTTTCGAAAACCATTTAGAGGTCGTTTGAAATGACCAGGACCGATGATCCTTGACAGTCACGACCCGCTATGGAATTTCAGCGTGTGACAGAGTGATATCAGAGCCCTGGTTATAGAGAACTAAGTTGCATTTAGTGTGCTTAGACTATAACTATAGGCTCACGTAGTTCACATCACATCATACATGCATTTCATACATGAGTACATTGAATTACCAGACATTGACTTGTTACATGATGTCAACAACATCGGACCCTATTGTGTTCTCTGACTCGGACGAGGAGTACACTCCAGCCACACCACCATCACCAGCAGAGCCACTGACCCCACATTCATCACCACACTCTTCTAGTGATGAGGAGCCGATGGATGATATTGAGGAGGATCCTGAGGAGGATCCCGAGGAAGAGGCAGATGATGTACCAGCCCACGGGGGCGATGGGGATGCTGGAGAGGGAAGTGATTCAGGCGAGTCAGTGCCCTACTCAGTACTACACGGGGACTCATCGTCCGATGATGTAACGAACCAATTTTCGGGTTTGCCCTATAATATAATAATTATATTGTAAAGGGGTATATTGATATAAAAGAAAGTTGGAGGTGATACTTTAAAAGGTGGAACTAACTAGTTTGGAGAAGATGAGTCATTTATGAAAGTGCAGGGGCTGATCTTGTAATGGGATCAAAGCTGATTTTGGTGGAAATAAAAAAAAGGACGACACACAAAGTGTGTGTGTGGGTGTCGCAAGTCAGGAGAAAAGAGGAAAAAAATGGAGATTGATCAAGAACTCAAAATCAGAGGTTGCATGCTTGGATGGAAGGATTTTGTTAGCATAATTTATTAATTCAATCAAGTAAGAATCATCCATCTTCTCAATTCATCCATTAAACTTGTTCTTGAATGGGTTGGGTGGATGAACCCTTGTGGTCGAAATTAGGGGTTTTAGAGGACTTATTGTTGGCTAGGATTGATAATCGAGCATTACTAAAGCTAGAGGAGTAATCAATTCATGTTAATTTCATCAATTGAGAGTTTTGAAAATTAGGGTTCTTGAGGACCCAATTTGGTGGTTTTTCAATTTGAGTGTTTAAAAGGTTGAATTGAGTGTTGATAAGTGTTTATGGTGTTTTAAAAACTTATTTTCATGTGGAAAACTCAATTGATATGGGGAATTATAAATTAGGTGAAATTGTGGAAATTAGATGAAATCCTTAACGGGTCAAATGGGTTGGATGTTATTATTAGGGATTTGGAAACTTGGTTAAAGTTGAATTAACCAAGTTATGTTAGGGAGTAAACCTTTGAGTTAATTAGGTGGGTGTTATCCTAATTGGTGAGTTGGGTGGGATCACAAGATTTGCTAAACAATAGTTGTGAATTGTTTAGGTGACCGGATTGCTAAGGTTTAAGATCAACTGAGATCATCTAAGGCAATGATGGGAGATTCAACATAAAAGGTAAGTGCCTTGCACTTACTTAGTATTTGATAAACTAATGTTGTTTCATAAGTAGATAGTATGTTGAAGGAATACTTGCTTATGTATTGTTAATATGGTGTGTGGTGTATTGGTATAATTTAACTTAAGTGGTAAAGAGTCAAACCATAATGTGGTATGTGGTGTATTGTTGTGTTTTACTTAGGTGGAAAAAAGTCAAACCATAATGTGGTAAATTGGTGTAATATGACTTATGAGGTAAAAGTAAAAGTAGTATGCTTAATGTGGTTTAAATCTTGATGTATTGACTTGTGTGGTAAAAGTCAAACTTGTATGCGAATTGTGGTTTGAATATTGGTGTATTGACTTGTGTGGTAAAAGTCAAACTTGTATGCATAATGTGGTTAAATTGGTGTAGTTGACTATGTGGTTAATAGTCATACTAAAATGTTGAATGTGATAGATTGATGTAGTTGACTTATGTGATTACTAGTCAAATTAAAGGTGGTAAATTGGTGTAATTGATTTGGGTGGTGCATAGTCAAATTAGATGTGGTAAGTTGGTGTAAATGAATTAGGTGGTGTATAGTCAAATTAAATGTGGTAAATTGGAGTAATTGACTTATGCGGTATATAAGTCAAACCATTATGGAATAATGGTGAAATTGGTGTAAATTGACTTATGTGGTATATAAGTCAAACCATTGTGGAATAATGGTGAAATTGGCGTAAATTGACTTATGTGGTATATAAGTCAAACAATTGTGGAATAATGGTGAAATTGGCGTAAATTGACTTATGTGGTATATAAGTCAAACCATTATGGAATAATAGTGAAATTGGTATAAATTGACTTATGTGGTATATAAGTCAAACCATTGTGGAATAATGATGAATTGTCATAAAACTGACTTATGTGTTATATAAGTCAAACCATTGCGGAATAATGATGAATTGTCGTAAATTTGACGTAATGTGGTATAAAGTCAAACCATTGGGGAATAACATGTGAATTAGTGTTATTTGACTCTATGTGGTAAAGGGTCAATCTAATATGTGGTAACGGGGTAGTTTGACTTAATGTGGTAGGACTTGTATGGTGTCTTAAATACATGTCTAAAGCCATGTTCTACACAAAAGTTTAAAAAGGCGGGTGGTCTTGAAATTTAAAGTTCCATGCGTGTAAAAGAGAGGTGATTCTCATGTTTAAAACTAACAAATTGATGTTAGTAGATATGGTAGGACTTGTATGGTGTTGTAAATACATGTCTACAGTTGTTTTCTTGTATAATGTTGCAAACGGGTCGATCGGTGGGTTAGAAAAGGCTGAAAATTTGCAAAACCATTTGGCTGAATTTGGACCGGAGTAATTTACGGCGGGCTGGAGTAATTTACGCCGGCCTGAAGTATTTTACGCCCAAAGTAGCCTGTTTACGGCCCTATTTACGGCCAAAGTAAAAATTTGTCGTTTGGGCTCCATTGTTGTTGTAAGAGCTTGGGGGCTCATTTAGGGGTTGTATATCATTACTAATGGTGAAATATGAGTGTTTTCTTGTAGGTAAAGCTCCGGTGTGGTCTCGGGTCGTGCTTCGCTTCGGATTGGATTCTCACATTCTCTTTTGACAGTTGTTGTGTTGGGGTTAAACCTCATTGGGAGGTATTGTTGAACTTGTTTTGGGATGTCATTAGATGTTAAACATGTTGTTATTTTCAAATGTTCGGTTTACGTTCTTAAACAAAAGATTATGTCGTAGTTGAATGTTTTTTTTAAACAACATGGAATTGTTTTGTCAAGGGTGTTAATGGAACCTATTTTCCGCACGCGTTAAAAAGTTTAAATTGGTTTTCGGGTGTTACAACTTGGTATCAGAGCGATGGCTTGAGGGATGTGTGCGGGACACCAAACTTAAACCTGATGCTCTTGATAAGTGGGGTGAAATGAGAATCCAATGATGGCGTGACCGAGGCACGGAGCTTAAGGGGCAAGGTTAGTATTGATTATTTTGTTGTTTGTTTTAATTGGTGTCCAATGTGAACTAATTGTGCCGAAAGTTGTTAGGGGATTCATTATATGGAGATGGTGAATGTAATTGGGAATATTACATTATCAATCATGCCTGGCCAGTGTGATTAGTAATGTAACATGTTCGAATACCTTCATGATAACCATATAATGATGAACACCGACAATGAGTTAGTGAAGGTGGTTATATGTGTATATGTATATGTTATGTGTATGAACATAAATGATTATACGTAGGAAATAAATATACACATAGGAAGAGGTAGTGCCTTATAGAGTAAAACTAGAGGCCTATACGTAGGTAGAACACCTACAAGCTTATTACTACACGGTCGAGGATGACTGGGGAAAACATATCTTAATAGGCGGAATTGTAGATAGAAGTAGATTTAAAGACTCAGGTATGAAAGAGTCTATGGGTGTATCACCTCGAGGATGGGGATGGACTTTGGAATAGTCGGGAGAAATGGAAAGCAATGATTTAGTGGAGGTTGGCTAAAGCTTTCCATAAGGTTGTGCCAATCTTCCTTTATGAAAGATAGGAGCTCTTAGAGGCGGTACTTTGAAGAACCGCATGAAGCCTTATGGGCGGGAGGATCAAACATAGTCGAATACGTGGAGGAAGGAAACCTTGTCTTCACAAGGGGTTCGCGGTGGGCGAGCCAAAGTAGTAAATTGGTGGAAGTTTATTTGTTAATTAATCAACGATAAATCAGTATAATGGTATTGGATTTGATGCAATCCATTGTGATGGGCGGATGGAGTTCTACTGGCGGAGAGTCGACTCCGGGAAATGGCGAATAAGGTTGGGAGTTCTCCGTAGGGGGAAAGACCTAAAAACGTGAAGGTAATGCAACATGGTGAACTCAAAAGAAGTTCTCGAACTAGCTTGTCCAAAAGCCATTGTGGATCTTGCAATTGGGAGTTTTCTTCACGTACATTAGACTGGTGGATTAATCAAAGATTGCAGGCATGTCGTAGGACTAAATGTGGTCTTGCCCAAATCATGGAAAGTCCTGAGTTTAAAGCACACGAATGATAGGGGGAGAAAATAGAAATTTTATGGCTGTCTAGCCGAATGATATGACGTAAATTATACATATTTTGCATGCATAATTATCCCCGAAATCATCACAATTAGAGATAATATGATAATAATTGATGCCTAATCCATTCATTTGTGTTCCGATAGGATAATTGACCTGGATATGCAAAAACATGAAGAAAACACTCAAAATCATGTTGAAATCAGCATTCGGGGGCCAATTGAACGAAACCGGACACAGAAGGACGAAGCTGGAAGCAAAAAGTCAACAAGAAGCAAACATGGTCAATGCACGGTCGTGCAAAGCCATGCACAGCCGTGAAAATGCCAAATTTGCCTCCTGTACTGCAAGATTCTGCACGTGAAAGAAAAAGGTACTTTGCACACTCGTGCAATCCAATGTACAGCCGTGCATTACCAAAATATTAGCCTATAAATAAAAAGCTCATTCTAGTGTTTTAGGTGTCCATTACTAAGAGTTGGGAAGGCTCTAGTACTCTGCTAGAGCCGGAACTCTCTCGGTTTTGGTCCGGTTTAGCTTTTATTTGTTTATTTTCTCTTTAAAAGTCTTGTAATACGAAATGATTCTTCTTATTCAAGCAAGCAAGAGACAACCTATACCCACTCTCCCTTGGTGTTGGAACACTTTCACACATTGTCTAAGGTTAGTGGAGTCACTTGTATGGTCATTAATGGCTAGTTCTCTTGTGTTGCTCGAGTTGGTCAAACTTTAATTAATTAATGAAGTATTTTTAGTATGATATGTTTTTAAAGTCTTTACTATGATTTATCTTAAAAGAAAAGAATAAGTGATCTTTAAACCAATCTAATAATCTTAAATCTTGTAAGTTACTTAAGCAAGACTTCTTGTTTGGGAAGCTTATTCGAGTTTGTACGGTCTATATACAAATCTTGGTGCTAGCAACGGCCGGGTAGTATAGATTTAATATTTTAGGTTGGTTGGAGGTTTGGGTATTTAGCGAGCCGTTTGAGCCCTAACCAGACCGGGCGGTTTGTGTAAGTATTTCTTGACTTCTCTTATGTCGGCTTGTAGAGGACGGGGTTTGATCTTGAGAATGAAAGTCTTATTTATTTAAAATAATATTATAAGTAAAGACAACTATTTAAAAAGATAATTTGTTAGGTCCGAGCGTTCATAAAGTAGCTCTAGAGGGAGTTGCGCATTCCGACTTTCCAAAGGTAGTTACAAGACATGACGTACGTCAGTCATTGGATAATCTTAGTCCGAATAATGAATCACGAGATAACCGGCGGACTTGAGACTCCGTTCAGGGTCCCAAGATTCATTAAGGAACAGTTGGCCGACCGTATCCACTATTCCGTTACGAAATGCTAACTCCCCTATCGAAAGGGTTAGTACTAGTAACTATAACCAACCTTACTCTAAATATAATATTAATTAACAAGGGATAACAACTAGAGTGACATCTTAAACAAGATAACATTTCCAATTACATTTCTTATCTTTTTATTTTCCTTTTAAACAAAACCCATTTTCAAACTTATTATTCTAGTTAGACAATAGCAAGGGTTGAGTAAGGAATCCGTGTCCATGGTTCGATACTTGGTTCTTACCCATACTATACTACGCTGCAATAGGTACACTTGCTTGTTGTATGTGTGTTTAGTTGAAGTAGTTATCATTTTAATTTATAAATTTAAAACCTGATTTTTGTGTAACTCTAAACCGAACATTAAGAATATATCATATTCCTCACATTTGACATCAAGTCATTGGTGTCATTACTAGGGATATAAATATATATTTTTATATACTAAACACAACGCTATCACCGAAACGTTTCTAACTACCATAGACGGGACTGAAGTCTTTTGATATATTGTCGGATGAAGTTATATGTGAATCGGGGGATTCAAAGGCGATCAACATTGCGGGTTTCATAATGTTGACAATTGTATGAACTAATAATTGAAGGGTGTGAGTGAAACAATCGCATGGAATGGAGTGCTAAGATTGTGGTGGAATTTGTATGGTTACTTAGTAAACATGAAATGTCGTGTATGACTAAAGGGTGAAATATCGATTCGTTCTCGGCTAGAGACGGAGAAACACGTGGTGCATGAATTGGTGTATGCTTGGCTTATACCATTAAAACCAACCGGAGCAAAGGAATACGTGATATTCTAGTCACAAAGGAGTTCATAAGGGTTGTATACCCGAACATTTATTCTTGGGGTGTAACCGTTCTCTTGGGGAAAAGAAGAATAGGAGAATGTATATGCATATTTCTTAGGTTTGAACAGGTGTCTAAGTCCTCGTTCAACAAGAAAGGTAGAGGAGGACGTTATCCCATGAATGGTGTCATTTCCATTATGAATACTATGGGATTACGGATGTAACTTTCTGGCTTATTAGAAGTTACGCGTTTTATGTGGAACAATGTGAAAGGCGGTGTAGACCCATGTATGCTAATACAGTGGTTGTTTATTCGATGATAGTTGTTTTTATCTTCAAAGCAAGGTCGTTCAAGCTCATTATTTTGTGAGTTTTCTGAAATTCCCTAAAAGGAGAGGCCTTTCTTTGGAATGTTTTGGTGTGCCATTTTGGATTTGGTGGAAATCCATTTTTGGATAAGGCGGTGATTTCTACGACTTATATTTTGAACCAGAAATCATTGATGTAATCAAGGGGTATATGGTGTTGGAGTCCTAGAACTTCACAGGTGGCGTTTGAAGTCTTAGAATTTCACAACCGGTGATTGAAAATGAAGTCTTCGAACTTCAAAGGGGAGAATTTGGAGAGGGAATTGATAAACCTATTTGCGGTCGAGCGTTAGAAGGTTGAGTTAAAGTCCTCGAACTTCATCGGTGTACTTGAAGTCTTCAAACTTTATGGGTGTTCTTGAAGTCCTTGAACTTCTTGGGTGATGAATGAGACTTAAAAGTCTCATGGGTTGTTGTATGTTTGTTTTGGGGTTTAACTTTTGGTGGTTGGGGATGAAAAGAGGCACAATCTAATAGGTGGTTAAAAGTGTCTCACTTACCTACGGGTTAAAGTCGGATACCAAAAGGGAGCATACTCTTCCAAGTGGTCAGAGAACTATGGTTCAAGAAAGGTGTGATACGATATGGTACATTTGTACATGTTGAGTTGGATTGAGGTGTTAGTTTCTTCTTCGATTTGGAGGAACCAGGTGATTAATTACCATTGGTTGAAAGATGGTGTCATCTTAATTACCATTGGAGTATTCATTTGTCGTTAATTGAATTACTAAATGGTGAACGGTGTCGAGTACCGTTTAGTTGGGTGGTATTGATTGTTGTGGAAGTAAGAATCATGGTGTGATTCAAGACTTAACGTGAAAGATCTTTTATATTGAGTGCGATTGAAAAATCAAATCAAGGTTGATAGAAAACCCTAAGTGGAATTAGGGTGGAGGTGTATTGAAAATTCAAGTGGAACTTTGGCGATATAAAAGTTTCCCTTAAGATGGGGGTGTATCGGGTTCGAAAACGCGGGAGGCCAAGTTCCCGTTTTGTTGAACCGTTCAGATTTCACTTTAGTTGGTTAAGTGGTATGCCATTAGGAGTTACTCGGGGGATCGTGTAGACTCCATGATACATTTCTCGTGGTTCATCCATGGGAATGTGTGGCGAGAGAAGTGGATTTTGCTTCTCATAGTGGTGTTGAGGTGGATGATAAATGTTCATTTAGAGGAACCAGTGGCTATCTTAGATAGCAAGGTGAAACGCTTGTGGTATAGGCGGACTAACCAAGTGCTACTTCAGTGAAACAACGGACGAAGGGTGGAAACTACTTGGGAATCTGTGGAATAGTTTCTCAAGTGATTACCCTAATCTATTTGGTCGATCGGGTTTCTGAGACAAAACCCAAAATTAGGGGGTGTGATTTGTAGCGAACCAATTTTTGGGTTTGCCCTATAATATAATAATTATATTGTAAGGGGGTATATTGATATAAAAGAAAGTTGGAGGTGATACTTTAAAAGGTGGAACTAACTAGTTTGGAGAAGATGAGTCATTTATGAAAGTGCAGGGGCTGATCTTGTAATGGGCTCAAAGCTGATTTTGGTGGAAATAAAAAAAAAGGTCGACACACAAAGTGTGTGTGTGGGTGTCGCAAGTCAGGAGAAAAGAGGAAAAAAAATGGAGATTGATCAAGAACTCAAAACCAGAGGTTGCATGCTTGGATGGAAGGATTTGGTTAGCATAATTCATTCATTCAATCATGTAAGAATCATCTTTCTTCTCAATTCCTCCATTAAACTTGTTCTTGAATGGGTTGGGTGGATGAATCCTTGTGGTCGAAATTGGGGGTAGTAGAGTATTATTGTTGGCTAGGATTGATAATCTAGCATTACTAAAGCTAGAGGAGTAATCAATTCATGTTAATATCATCAATTGAGAGTTTTGAAAATTAGGGTTCTTGAGGACCCAATTTGGGGGGTTTTCAATATGAGTGTTTAAAAGGTTGAATTGAGTGTTGATAAGTGTTTATGGTGTTACATAAACTCTTTTTCAAATGGAAAAATCAATTGATATGGGGGATTATAAATTAGGTGAAATTAATGGAAATTAGATGAAATCCTTAACGGGTCAAATGGGTTGGATGTTATTATTAGGGATTTTGAAGCTTGGTTAAAGTTGAATTAACTAAGTTATGTTAGTGTGTAAACCTTTGAGTCAATTAGGTGGGTGTTATTCTAATTGGTGAGTTGGGTGGGATCACAAGATTTGCTAAACAATAGTTGTGATTTGTTTAGGTGACCGAATTGCTAAGGTTTAAGATCAATCGAGATCATCTAAGGCAATGATGGGAGATTCAACATAAAAGGTAAGTGCCTTGCACTTACTTAGTATTTGATAAACTAATGTTGTTGCATAAGTAGATAGTATGTTGAAGGAATACTTGCTTATGTATTGTTAATATGATGTGTGGTGTATTGGTATAATTTGACTTAAGTGGTAAAGAGTCAAACCATAATGTGGTATGTGGTGTATTGTTGTGTTTGACTTAGATGGTAAAGAGTCAAACCATAATGTGGTAAATTGGTGTAATATGACTTATGAGGTAAAAGTCAAAGTAGTATGCTTAATGTGGTTTAAATCATGATGTATTGACTTGTGTGGTAAAAGTCAAACTTGTATGCGAATTGTGGTTTGGATATTGGTGTATTGACTTGTGTGGTAAAAGTCAAACTTGTATGCATAATGTGGTTAAATTGGTGTAGTTGACTATGTGGTTAATAGTCATACTAAAATGTTGAATGTGGTAGATTAATGTAGTTGGCTTATGTGATTACTAGTCAAACTAAAGGTGGTAAATTGGTGTAATTGATTTGGGTGGTGTATAGTCAAATTAAATGTGGTAAGTTGGTGTAAATGACTTAGGTGGTGTATAGTCAAATTAAATGTGGTAAATTGGAGTAATTGACTTATGTGGTATATAAGTCAAACCATTGTGGAATAATGGTGAAATTGGTGTAATTTGACTTATTTGGTATATAAGTCAAACCATTGTGGAATAATGGTGAAATTTGTGTAAATTGACTTATGTGGTATATAAGTCAAACCATTGTGGAATAATGGTGAAATTGGTGTAAATTGACTTATGTGGTATATAAGTCAAACCATTTTGGAATAATGATGAAATTGGTGTAAATTGACTTATGTGGTATATAAGTCAAACCATTGTGGAATAATGGTGAATTGTCATAAAACTGACTTATGTGGTATATAAGTCAAACCATTGTGGAATAATGATGAATTGTCGTAAAATTGACTTAATGTGGTATAAAGTCAAACCATTGTTGAATAACATGTGAATTAGTGTTATTTGACTCTATGTGGTAAAGGGTCAATCTAATATGTGGTAATGAGGTAGTTTGACTTAATGTGGTAGGACTTGTATGGTGTCTTAAATACATGTCTAAAGTCATTTTTTACACAAAAGTTCAAAAAGGCGGGTGGTCTTAGAATTTAATGTTCCATGGGTGAAAACGAGAGGTAGTTCTCGTGTTTAAAACTAATAAATTGATGTTAGTAGATGTGGTAGGACTTGTATGGTGTTGTAAATACATGTCTATTGTTGTTTTCTTGTATAATGATGCAAACGGGTCGATCGGTGGGTTGGAAAAGGCTAAAAATTTGCAAAACCATTTGGCTGAATTTGGACCGGAGTAATTTACGGCGGGATGGAGTAATTTACGCCGGCCCTGAGTATTTTACGCCCAAAGTTGCCTGTTTACGGCCCTATTTACGGTCAAAGTAAAAATTTGTCGTTTGGGCTCCATTGTTGTTGTAAGAGCTTGGAGGCTTACTTAGGGATTGTATATCATTACTAATGGTGAAATATGGGTGTTTTCTTGTAGGTAAAGCTCCGGTGTGGTCTCGGGTCATGCTTCGCTTCAGATTGGATTCTCACATTCTCTTTTGATGGTTGTTGTGTTGGGGTTAAACCTCATTGGGAGGAATTGTTGAACTTTTTTTGGGATGTCATTAGATGTTAAACATGTTGTTATTTTCAAATGTTTGGTTTACTTTATTAAACAAAAGATTATGTCGTAGTTGAATGTTTTTGTTTAAACAACATGGAATTGTTTTGTTAAGGGTGTTAATGGGACCTATTTTCCGCACGCGTTAAATTTTTTAAATTGGTTTGAAAAATTCGGGTGTTACAGATGACGGCTCTATTCTACCATCACCTCCCCGCCCGGCGGACCCGACACCACCGTCACCATTGCTTGCACCGAGAGGAGCGAAGACCAAACATACCCCGAGGAAGAAGAATCTATGTTTGGGAAAATGACTGATTCGATCATCTGACATTACAGGACCATCGGCCAAGGAGGGCCGTATTTCACCATCAGACACCTTATCTACTGGAGGATCAGCGGACCATCTTACCCACCACCCTACTGGCTCCGGCCTACAAGGGAAGTGATAACGATACTTGCGTCGCGTAGCAAATTGCATGATGCTGATATGTCGTCCCTCAAGGACTAGATTGAATTGACTAACCAGCACTTATGGTTATGCGCGACCGGGTTGAGGCTAGTGAGGATAGAGCTCGAGAGGCGGAGCAGAGGGCCACAACTACTGAGACTGCGCTACAGACCCTGCAGGGGTAGGTAGCGGGATTGATGGAGGATCGACAGCCAGGATAGCCATTCTATCCAGCCGTCTGACAGAGACTGAGAGACAGCTAGGGATGGCCCTTCAGAGAGCCACGGTGGCGGAGCATCGAGCGTCACTCACTGATTCTACAGCCCTAGCAGCGGAGCTCGGGGTAAATACGGCCAGGGAGGAGTTAGAACCCGCTGGGTTCTGATGATTCTTTGTGCCCTATTGCTCTCGGCCGCTTTGCAGGGTGGTACCTTTTTACCTTCAGTTTGATTAGCCTATCGTGAACGGGTTGTGCTCACGCAATATTTTGAGATTTTACTTGTTTTGGAGGAGTATTTACTCCTGAAAATACTTTGTATTTCATACAACTTATTTATCAAGTGCTTATCTTTTGATTATATTGCATGGTTGATTGATTGTTGTATGTTATATTGTGCACATGTGTTGGGTGTTATATATTACGTAATATCTAACTTTTGTTATCATTATGATCATAAAGAAACATGCCGCCGCGAAGATCAAACCACAACTCAGGGGAAGGTAGCAACTCCATGGCCGCAGCCCAGATAGAGGCTCTCATCGCACAACGCACTTGCAAACCAGGAAGCCAATCATTCCAGTGGAGGATCAGGCGGTAACGGTGAGAGTGGAGGCACAATACATGCCAAGAGGCAACATACATACTTACATGCCATGAATTTTCTATCACGGGTAAATAAACCTAAATGCAATCTACCTTGACAATACAGGAACTGGGAATGGACATAAAGTTTGTACATACAAATCATTCATGGATTGCAAGCCTCACATCTTCACTGGGGTGGAAGGAGCAGTGGGACTGCTCAGGTGGATTGAGAAGGCTGAATCGGTATTCATCATGAGTCGTTGCACGCCCGAAAACCGTGGAATGTATGGAGATGGAACTTTTGGGGTCAACCCCTCTCTTGGTGGAACTCTTATATCCAAACTCTGGGGTTGGACAATGCCAATGCCATACCCTGGGAGGAATTCAAATATATGCTCAAGGATGAATATTGTCCTCGGAGCGAACTACAAAAGCTGGAACAAGAATTTTGGAACTTGATGATGGAAGGAGTTGACATAGAGGGTTACACTGCGAGGTTCCACGACCCGGCACAATTATGTCTGCATATGGTCACTCCGGAATATAAACGCATCGAGCGGTACATTTGGGGATTGGAACCCCAAACACAGAGCATGGTTACCTCAGCTGAACTGGTGATTATCCACAATGCAGTTCGGTTGGCTCACAGTTTGACCGACCAAGCTGTCCACCAGGGCACTTTGGTCAAGAAAGGATCATACATGAAGCAATTTGATAACAAGCGAAAGTCGGACAACACTCCCGCTAAGCCATATGTGCCCAACATGCCAAAGAAACAAGAACCGGCGAGGGTGTTTGTGGCCAATCAGCCGGAAAGAGGCCAAAGGGTGAGCACACCGGAAATTTACCAAAATGCAATAAGTGCCAATTCCATCACAACGGCACTTCTGAAGATTCCTTGTGCCAGAAATGCAAGCGATTTGGTCATACAGCTCAGAACTGCCGGTTCGTTGAACAGGCCCCGGCTGTTGGGGGAAACCACGGATGTTTCGGGTGCAGTGAACCCGGACATTTTCGTAAAGACTGCCCAAAGAACCGAAGGCCCGGTAATGCAAATGTGATCGATGTTGTTTGGTCGGTCAAAAACAATGCTTAAACACCTTAACTAGTAAGGGTAAATAGAGTATCGTATCCACGAGGAGTATGTGGAAAGTGTTACTTTGTTACAAGATTCAAAGACAAAAAACAATAACAACTGATTTAGATATGGATTTAAAACAATAATAAGAGAGGTAATCCTCTCCGGGGTTCGGGTATGCAAACACAAGCTCCTTCAAGATAATTAGCAAACAATTACATAGGCATAATCATACGGTTCAATTGAATTCAGTGATAATGTGAGAACCCGTTGTAAATAAAACTTGTTCTCACACAACCATCAATGACAAACCAACTATAATCCAACCCCCAAGTTATCCCCGATGTAAAGAAACCCGAGACTATTGAGATTTGAACAACAATTCAAAATCAATCAAAGAAGTTTAAAGCATTCAATCAATAAATGAAATCATATGGCTTAAAATGCCAACCAAGATTACAAACCAAAGCAAATCATTCAAGAATTCACAAATGTTCACAAACCCTAGACCCAAAGAGGACTACAAGAGATTTAACTAGTCATACTCATAACAACAATCAAAATCACAGTACTAGAACTTACAATTATGAAAGATTAAGACAAACTGACCCAACTATGGTGGAAATCGCCTTCTTGAAGGTCTAGAACGGCTGTGGTCGAAGAGCTATTGATAATGGGGGCTGAGAAAGATTAAAACCTAAATTAGGTTAATTTTCCCGTAAAACACCTTCCTCGCGTACCGCCAGGTTTCCTGGACAAGTCCCTCGCGTACCGCGAGGGACAAAATAGTCGGGCGAGCTTCCTGGTCTCTCGCGTACCGCGAGATTCTTCTCCCACTACCTCGCGTACCGCGAGGGACAGAAATTCCAGGATTTTGACTTTCTTTCTCGTGCTTCGCATCCGACTGATTTGTTTCCGTTTCCCGCTCATTTAGCACATAAAACCTGGGAGGCACATACACACCAAACACACATAAAACCAAACAAAGATACATGCTAAAGCTACTAAAACGAAAACAATTAGACATATTAACTGGGGTTATTAAACACTACATCACATCCCCACACTTACTCTTTTGCGTCCCGTAAAAGGATTATGCAATGGGAACCTGCTCTCACATTCTTATTCATTTAATAGTTCAAACATTATCACGCGTTAACTGTAACAATTGGAATTTCTATCCGACTAAACCCAACCACCGACCTATCGAGCCCCCAATTTTGTGATCTACTATCCTATTCATTACCAAATAACAGATTATCTATGGGTCTCACACTTAGAACGCTATGACTCAACCTAATCCCATCTCAAGGTCATGTTTAGGCACGAGTTAAACCTTATAGATTTCCCACCAGTATAATCACCAATTTATATGTTTTTGAAAATTATGGAATTATGGATCGATGGATGCATGTTTTGAGCTTTGATTAATACTAGTATGAATAAACCTCACCCAGTGGCATATCCCCCTAGTCACCATCCCGGAGGGTAACACATAGGTTTCAGTTTATAAGCAATGATGTTCACAAGATTCAGTTTAGAGGTGTATCCTTCAAGTCGCTATCCCAAAGGGAAACACATAAACCTAACTCATATATCCAGATATTGATTACTTAAGTCCCGCCCATGGGTGTATCAACCAAGTCGCTATCCCGGAGGGTAACACGTAGGCGAAACTCAAGCTTTCAATTGATTTAATTAAGCTCATGCAAGATGGATTATGGATAAGGGCGCCACCAACTTTCGGATTCATTTTCATAAAAAGAAAGTGATGTGCCAAGTAATTTTAAAAAATTATAAAATTTTGTTTATAGTGGTACCTATCACCCTATATTGACAGTTTCAACTTTGTCGACACCCCTAAGATGAGAACCCACAAGACATCCTGCTTAATTATTCGATTAAACTTAGATACTCTATCAGGATATTTAAGCTCTTTAAGTTGGTTGGGCCTACCAAAACATTGCACATTATACACGCTTTCTATTTATTATTCAATTCAATCACACACAAGCACAGTTCCAATATTACATATCATTTCCCATATAACTTCACAAATTCTAATCCAAAGACATTTTTGAAAGTTTTTCAATTTTTATGGATTTTTAAACAATTTAAACTATACATACTTAATGACAACTTAGACGATAGTCTCCCTCCCCACACTTAAACACTACATTGCCCTCAATGTAGGAAGAGAAACCAAAAACTAAAAGACAAATACAAAAATTAAAAACTTAGCTGGATATGCTATCGTATAGCATTTCATTCGCGATCGTGCTCCACAGATGCAAGCGGGCAACCTTGCACAAGAATCAAGCGGAAGTCGGAAGTCATCACCCGAATGGAGATTGAGTACGGGCAAATAATTCCAAATCTGAAAAACTAAGCTCAATGCACACCCACAAGCATCATGTCTACTCAAAGACAAGACTCAAATGAAATAAAAGACACGGCGGACTCACACAATTGAAAACAAACTTAAATAACTTTTTTTTTGAATCTCGCGTACCGCGAGGAAATTGGAAGTGTTCTTCGCGTACCGCGAAGGACAGGCAACTCTGCTGGACCTTTTTGGACTTCGCGTACCGCGAAGAAATGGCCAGATGGCTTTGCGTACCGCAAGGAGTTGCTGGTGACAGAAAGAAAGGTTGAAAATTTGAGTTTTTGCCTTAGAAAATTTTTTAACATCTAAACTCAAAATTTCCAACCTCACTAAAACTAGTTCCAATACATGAATAGTGTTTTACATACCTGGAACATGATTCCTCAACATTTTTCTTGCCAAAATCAACACGAAAACATACAAAATCTTAGAAAAACTACAAAACATACCGAAAAACATCAAAAATTATAAAACTCCACAAATGGTTGTCTACCCCCCAAGTGTTTGTGCTTTGCCCTCAATTGCACATATATGAATCCAAGACCCCTCAGAGACTTCCCCACACTTGTTCAATTGCACAAAAACAAACTAAATACATGTAAAACTTAGGTTGCCTCCTAACAGCGCTAAGTTTAACATCTTCAGCCAGACGCGGTGTACCTGAGATCGGTTACGTGTCTCCCTCCTCTAGAACGCTCAAGAACAACACCTCAACCTGCTTGTCCGGACCATTTATGTCATTAGGCTCTAAGTACGGCTTTAGCCGATGGCCATTCACTGTTTGCCTCAAATGGTCCTCAAAGTCTTATATCTCAATATCACCTGAGTGACCCACTTTGGTCACCAAGTAGGGACGTGTCTACTTGCCCTTTAACTTACCAGGGAAGAGCTTCAACCTTGAGTTGAACAACCACACCTTTTACCCAATTGCAAAGGTTTTCAACCGGATCTTTGCATCGTGCACCTTCTTCATCTTATCTTTGTAGGTCGAGGCACTCTCATATGCATCATCCCTTAGTTCTTCCAACTCACTCAAGCATAGTTGTCTTTGCTTACCTGCAGCGTCCTAATCAAGATTAACATTTTTAATAGCCCACAATGCTCGATGAGCCAATTCCCCAGGTAAGTGACATCCCTTCCCATAGACCAACCGGTATGGAGTAGTGCCAATAGGTGTTTTATAAGCGGTACGGTATGCCCACAAGACATCATTGAGTTTGTTTGACAAATCCTTGCGGTCAGACCGTACTGTTTTTGTGAAAAATTTCTTTGATTTGCCTATTGGACACCTCCACTTGCCCACTTGTTTGTGGATGATAAGGTGTGGCAATCCGGTGGTCTACACCATAGCGTTTCAGAAGTTTGCCAAAATGAAAGTTCTTAAAATGGGATCCCCCATCACTTATGATCACACGGGGAAGCCCAAATCTTGAAAAAATGTTTGATTGAACAAATTTGCAAACTACGCTATGGTCATTGGTCTTGGTGGCAATTGCTTCGACCCATTTTGACACATAGTCAACGGCCACCAAGATGTACAATTTGCCAAATGAATTTGGGAATAGGCCCATGAAATCAGTTCCCCATACATCAAACATATCAACAACGAGGATTAGTTGCATGGGCATCTCATTCGTCTTTGTGATACTACCCATCTTTTGGCAATTAGTACATGTTCGAGCAAACTCAAATGCATCCTTAAAAATAGTGGGCCAAAATAACCCGCAAGATAAGATTCGATGCCCTGTTTTCTGGCCACTAAAATGGCCACCACACGCAGACGTGTGTGCAAGGTCCAAGACTGCTGGGATCTCGGATTCAGGAATGCAACGCCTGATGAGTTGGTCCGCTCCCACTTTGAATAAATCCGGTTCATTCCAGATGTACCGGTTAACCTTTGTCAGGAATTTGTTCTTCTTCTTCTTGTTCCAATCTTCGGGAATAGTACTTGTAACTAAATAGTTAGCAATACCTACATACCAAGGATCAAAAGATGTAATGGACATCAAACACTCATCAGTGAACCGCTCGTTTATCTCAGGAGTCACATCCTCCTCTTCCCTTTGGATCCGTGACAGGTGGTCAGCCACGAAGTTTTCACATCCTTTTTTGTCCCGGATCTCCTGATCAAATTCCTGCAACAAAAGGACCTACCTGATCAACCTAGGCTTGGCATCCTTCTTTGCCATCAAATATCGGACAACTGCATGATCAGAATAAACAATCACTTTGCTACCCCAAATATAAGACCTGAATTTGTCTAAGGCATAGACAACTGCAAGCAACTCCTTCTCAGTGGTGGTGTAATTCAATTGAGCACAAGAGAGGGTCTTGCTTGCATAGTAAATGACAACCGGTCTTTTATCTACCTTTTGACCCAAAACAACCCTAACTGCATAATCTCTGGCATCACACATTATTTCAAAAGGAAGACTCCAATTCGGTGATTGCAAAATTGGGGATTGTACCAATTGATCTTTTAAGACATGAAAAGCATTTAAACACTCTTTATTGAATTCAAAAGGCACATCTTTAAGAAGTAGGTTGCATAAGGGTTTTGTGATGACACTAAATCCCTTAATAAACCTACGGTAAATCCCGGCATGCCCTAGAAAAGAGCGCACACCCTTGACATTCATCGGGGGAGGTAATGTTGCAATGACACTAATTTTAGCCTTGTCTACCTCAATCCCCCGACTTGAAACAATATGACCCAAAACGATACCCTCTTGAACCATGAAATGGCTCTTTTCCTAACTTAAGACCAAATTAGTTTCTACACATCGTTGTAAAACTTTAGATAATTCACTTAAACACAATTCAAACGATGAGCCAAAAACTGAAAAGTCATCCATAAAGACCTCAAACGACTCCCCGACCATGTCCGAGAAAATACTCATCATACACCTTTGAAAGGTGACCGGGGCGTTGCATAACCCAAATGGCATCCGCCGAAAGGCAAAGGTACCATAAGGGCATGTGAATGTGGTCTTTTCCTGATCATCAAGATGGATGGCTATTTGGTTATAACCTGAGTAACCATCTAGAAAGCGGTAAAACTTTTGACCTGATAACTTCTCTATGATTTGGTCAATGAATGGTAAAGGAAAGTGATCCTTTGATGTGACAGCGTTCAGTTTCATGTAATCAATGCACACCCGCGACCCGGTTAACAGCCGAGTGGCAATTTGCTCACCATCATCACCTGTTATTACATGTATTCCTGCTTTCGTGGGCACTGTTTGGGTTGGACTTACCCATGGACTGTGAGAAATGGGATAAATGATCCCGGCGTCCAGCCACTTCAAGACCTCCTTCTTGACAACCTCCCGCATGTTTGGATTCAATCGACGTTGTGCATCTCGTGAAGGTCTTGAATTTGTATTTGTGATGATCTTGTGCATCACAATGGAGGGACTAACACCTTTCTGGTCCAACCAATCGCAGCCTTGTAATCCTTAAGCACCTTCAGTAGTGCCTCCTCCTGTTCTTCATCCAAGTTGGATGCAATGATGACAGGTAAAGTCTCACTCTCCCCCAGAAATGCATACTTTAGGTTTTTGGGGAGGTCTTTCAACTCTACCTTCGGGGGGCTAACAAGTGATGGTTGTAACCTCGAGTCAATCTCTAATGGCAGGCTCTCCACATGATGTGTCCATGGAGGTTTACCATCCTTCACAGCTAAAGTTTCAACAAGATTTTCCTCCTCCTCCAAGTCAAGCTACAGTTCCAGTTCAAACCTGTCACAAACAAAACACTCCTCTGTGGATTCATCCCCAGAATAAGGATAACACCTTCAATGATGTCTTCCATAAAGCATTCATCACTAGGCAGAGGGTTAGATTCACTTGAAAAAAATATTTAAACGGACCCTTCTATTGCCAAATGTCATATCAACTGTGCCTAAGCGACAGTCAATCAAAGAGTGGGATGTGGCTAAGAAGGGTCGACCCAAAATGACAGTTGGTTCAATGACCTTTTCAGATTGCACATAGTCAAGAACCAAGAAATCCACCGGATAGTAAAATTGATCCACTTTCACTATCACATCACGAACAATCCCTCTTGGGATTTTAGGGGTCAAATCCACCAACACCACGGTGGTATTGGCTCGACGTAGAGGACCAAAGTCATATTGGTCATACAAACTCCCAGGAAGGATGCTCACACTAGCTCCAAGATCCAATAGCGCTTTGCTCATTTTGAAATCACCTACTTGTATAGAAATTATGGGCGCTCCTGGATCTTGGAGTTTAGGTGGAAGAGAACCAGTCAAAATTGCACTAACTCGTGCATTCAGGTCAAGCTTCTAAGGAATTTTGTGATGCCTTTTCTGAGTGCACAAGTCTTTCAAGTATTTAGCATAAACTGGTATCAGTTTAATTGCATCAAGAAGCGGTATATTAATTTTTACCTGCTTGAAAAGCTCCCAGATTTCCTCTTGTTGAGGACCTCGCTTCTTGACCGCCACCTGTTTACCTGCACTTACTAAAGAAGCAAGGAATGGCACCCTTGGAGGCACCACTCCCCCATTGTCAATAGTAGATGATGTTTTAGGAAAAGGTGGTTCTTTTGGATTTGGAAAAGCAACCCGTGTAACCGGAATAGGTTCGGGTTCATCATCACTGACATCATGCTCATCAAGATCCTCCACCACACCATCAACAAAGGGTGGTGGAGGTGCAACCTTGTTATCATAAGTCTTAACACTTCGGAGAGTACTAACCTTGCCCACATGGCTATTCTTCATGTTTCTGTTCCCCGAAGTGTGGTGGGATGGATTGGTCACCGTATCACTTGGAAGCTTGCCACTACTCTTCTTCAGTTCTGCTATCTCAGTGGCAAACTGCCCCATTTGAGTGCTCATGACTTGTATGGTTTTATCCCGCACATCATCGGCTTGGTTCTTCTTTTGCAAGTCCTGTTGGATAGACTTCAAGAGACCCAACATAACCTCATCATTACTCTGATTAGAGGATCCAGATGATCCTCCCTGCTCATTCCCCTTTTGGTATCCCCTTTGGTTGTTGCTTTGATTATAATTTGGATTTCGGGGTGGAAATTGTTGTTGAGCTCTTTGACTACTACCTTTGAAGTTGGGGTTAGATTGATTTGAGGCATCCCCATACCTGAAATTGGGATGATTTCTAAGACCTGGGTGGTAGGTGTTGGAGTTCATGTCATAGTTCTTACTACCCCCCTCACATAATTCACATCTTCATAACTACCTGTGCAATTGGCACCACCGTGCCCTAGCTCAACACATTGGTTACATACCTCATATTGTTGACCCCCAATACCCATGTTGGAAACTTGCTTTTCTAATTTCTCCAACCTGTTTGCCTCGGGGCTAGGATTGTCAACTACTCTAACTACCGAATGTCTAGCCCGCCTCAAAGATTGGGCTTTCCTCTTGGATGTCACTGCCATCCTCTCCAAGTAATCCCAGTCTACATCCTCATAATTTGTACCAAAGGTACCATTAGAAATAGAGTTGAGGTCTCGAGAATCATCATCTGTCAATCCCTCATGGAAGGCACTACGCATCTCCCACATTTGCAAACCATGGTGTGGGTAGTTCTTAATTAACATCTTGAACCTAAGAAAGGTTTCATGAAACGGTTCCCCGGATTGTTGTTGGAAATTTCTGATGTTCTTTCTAGCATCACTAGTCCTCTGATTAGTGTAGAACTCATCTAGGAGCAGTTGTTGCATATCACCCCATGTATATATAGATGGAGACGGTAGAGAGTGGAACCACTGTTGAGCCTTGTCCTCTAGGGTGAATTGGAATAATACCAACTTCACATCATCTGGTGTGAATCCCTGTCCACCAATGGTGTTACACATGGCATCATAAGCACATAGATGCAAGTATGGCTCCTCTGTCCCCCGACCATGATACTTAAGCAAATTCTGAATTGCCTGGGAACGAACTTCAAATGACCTCCCATGTTGTTGTGGAATAACAACTGGGGACGGGTTATAAGCAATGGATGGTCGGAAGTGGCTCTCAATCCCTCTAACAGGGCCTCTATTATGTTTCCTTAGAATGCCTCCCGGATTGTCAACGGGAGGACCTGCATTCCTAGGACCAAGTCGTCTTTGCCTAGTTATAGGCTGCTGCTGTGGTGGGATTGGTGCAGGAATATTTTGCTGAGGTGGTTGCTGTGGAAACCCGTGATCAAACTGATGCTCATTCGGTCTTTCAAACCGAACACCTGTATCATGCTTTCTGTATGCTGGCACCCTAACCCTCTGTCTGTCTTTTCTGTCAAACTCATTGGCATCATCCTCATATCCCTCATACTCATCATCAAACCCATCTGCTTCATCTTCATAGTCTAAACCTGGTGTGTATGGATGAAAGCCCAGTAGAGGGGTTGAATGAAATGTGGAAGGTTTTGTCATGGGTGGTTGTGAGGTTGGTGGTGGTAGGGGATCTGTCACTATCCTCACATATGGTGAAGAATAGTGAGCGTCAGGTTTGAACTCAAAGGGTTGGCTCACTTGTGTCAAATGTTGGCCAGATGGTAGAAAAGGTAGAAATTGATTGGTGGATGGGTTGAGGTTGTCATCTGTCCTAGGTGGGGGAACAGATGATGAGAACACACCCGAGGTGGGCTGCTGTTCCGGTGGTAACTGACCTGCAGGAGGCAGATCAGATTGCTTCCCATGATCCGGTTTGTTCTCCATGTGAGTTGGAGAAGACATAACTCTTTTGGTTCTATGAAATACCCTGTTTTGTCTGGCAGTCTTCTCAATTTCTGGATCAAAGAGCAAAGGAGATGATTTCTTGGAGTACCTTGTATGATGCATATAACTGACGAATCACCTGCACAACACAAACAAGAAAGCCCCGTGTAATTCTGAACAAAACAAAAATAAGACAAGAAAAGTAAATAAGAATTTTTTGATTTTGTGAGTTGTAGCAAACAATAACAAATTAACACTAAGCGCACTAACTCCCCGGCAACGACGCCATTTTGATCAATGTCGTTTGGTCGGTCAAAAACAACGCTTAAACACCTTAACTTGTAAGGGTAAATAGAGTATCGTATCCACGAGGAGTATGTGGAAAGTGTTACTTTGTTACAAGATTCAAAGACAGAAAACAATAACAACTTATTTAGATATGGATTTAAAACAATAATAAGAGAGTTAATCCTCTACGGGGTTCGGGTATGCAAACACAAGCTCCTTCAAGATAATTAGCAAGCAATTACATAGACATAATCATACAGTTGAATTGAATTCAGTGATAATGTGAGAACCCGTTGTAAATAAAACTTTTTCTCACACAACCATCAATGACAAACCAACTATAATCCAACCCCCAAGTTATCCCCGGTGTAAAGAAACCCAAGACTATTGAGATTTGAACAACAATTTGAAATCAATCAAAGAAGTTTAAAGCATTCAATCAATAAATGAAATCATATGGCTTAAAATGCCAACCAAGATTGCAAACCAAAGCTAATCATTCAAGAATTCACAAATGTTCACAAACCCTAGACCCAAAGAGGACTACAAGAGATTTAGCTACTCATACTCATAACAACAATCAAAATCACAGTACTAGAACTTAGAATCATGAAAGACTAAGACAAACTGACCCAACTATGGTGGAAATCGCCTTCTTGAAGGTCTGGAACGGCTGTGGTCGGAGAGCTATTGATAATGGGGGCTGAGAAAGATTAAAACCTAAATTAGGTTAATTTTCCCATAAAACACCTTCGTCGCGTACCGCGAGGTTTCCTAACCAAGTCCCTCGCGTACCGCGAGGGAAAAAATAGTCAGGCGAGCTTCCTGGTCTCTCGCGTACCGCGAGATTCTTCTCCCACTCCCTCGCGTACCGCGAAGGACAGAAATTCTAGGATTTTGACTTTCTTTCTCGTGCTTCGCATCCGACTGATTTGTTTCCGTTTCCCGCTCATTTAGCACATAAAACCTGGGAGGCACATACACACCAAACAAAGATATATGCTAAAGTTACTAAAATGAAAACAATTAGACATATTAACTGGGGTTGTTAAACACTACATCAAAATGCTCGGGGAAGAGCGTTTGTTATTGGAGCCGGCAAAGCTAGGCAGGACCCCAACATTGTTACTGGTACGCTTCTTGTAAACAACTGTTATGCTTCTATCCTATTTGATACGGGTGCTGACAAAAGTTTTATGTCCACTGAGTTTAGTTCATTACTTGGCATTACACCGATTGCTCTAGATTATCTATACACGGTAGAACTAGCGGATGGTAAATTGATAGAGACAGAACAGGTAATTCCCGGTTGTGTCTTGACTTTGGCTGACCACCCATTCACTATAGACTTATTACTAGTAACACTTGGAAGTTTCAACATAGTTGTCGGTATGGACAAGTTGTCCAAGAACCGAGCCGAGATCGTGTGTCACGAGAAAATTGTTCACGTTCCACTGCCTAGTGGGGAAACATTGGCCATTCAAGGAGAAAGGATTGGTACCGCACTAAGGATCATTACATGGATGAAAGCCTGAAAGTACTTACGAAAGGGTTACCATGCGATCCTAGCGCACGTGATGGAAAAGAAAGCAGAAGAGAGGAAGATTGAGGACATACCGATCGTCCGAGACTATCCGGAAGTATTTCCCGAAGATTTGCCCGGACTTCCACCTCATTCCCAGGTGAGGTTTCGCGGCCCCGTTTTACTTACTTTTCCATTTGGGGGAGATACATGCTAAACCATTTTCTTAGTCGTATGACGTTACTTTAATTTCGCTTTAATATATATAAGTGGGTGCATTTCTCACACGTAAAGTCCTCTCATAATTGAATCGTTAATTACATTACCAAGTGAGTTGATCATGAATAGTACTATTGGGTTTAACAACCCCCACCCGGGTTAGTCGCGCTAACTCTGACTGGTAGTCAAACGGGTGCATCATTGACCTAATCCATCGTGTGATGGGCACGTAAAAGGCAAAATGCTAGTTTTTGCATTCCTTCGTTGAGCTTCGGTTTCGGTGATTGCTTATATAGTTAATGTTTATTGTCTGATCAAGAATCGAAACAATAGTATAAATACGTACTGTTACACTGTTTTCAACTCTTTTCTGTTACTTAAACATGTGAACTTACCAATCCTCTGTTGACACTTTTAAGCATGTTTATTTCAGGTCGCTAAGCATTCACACATGCACTAGGATTGCATGTCTCGAGTTTCATTTCATGTTTTTTTATTAGAAGCTTAGGTTTATGGGAATCTAAATATTTATGCTTCTGTATTTTGATACAATTAATGTTGCTTCCGCACTTTACATTCCGCATTTTCAAACTATGTATTACTTATTTATTTTTGTATGATGTTCAAACGGAATGCCTTTTCGAAAACCATTTAGAGGTCATTCGAAATGACCAGGACCGACGATCCTTGACACGCACGACCCGCGGGTAACCCGCTGTGGAATTTCAGGGTGCGACATGATGCTACTAGCGTATAGAGATACACCTCAGGGGAAGCATCATATATCTTTGGGGACGTAGGTAGTAGTTGTACTAGTGCGGGTGATCCTATGGGTGACATGCATGGGCTTGTTCGTGATTACGCATACCATCAGCACTTACAGTCGATCGCTAACCATGAGGATGAATGTTATCATCGTGAGTCGGACGATGACAATAACGGTGGGGATGACACACCTCGTAGTCCCTCTCAGAGGCCATCTATAGCGCAAGTGGGAGAAAAGTATGTCTTTAATGTCAACATTTTAATCTATGTTATAAATATACTTATTTGATTATTTTAATATTGTAGGTTTGCGTCATTCAATATTCACAAGAGTATCGGTACTATACTACGTGAGCATCTTAAAGGACCTTGGATCACATTTAGATAGGTCCCATAGTTTATATGGGTTTTTATGTATGATCGTTTTAGGGTAATGTATCAGTTAATTTTTTGTATATCTTATGCTTATTTATATTAACTTTACATGTTTAACTTTACTTTTTATTTTTCGCAGACCGGTCAGAGTTGGGAATCGGAGTGCTAGCAAAAGCAATTTTAAGGAAGCATCATATATCGTTGGGGAAATAAGTAGTAGCCGTACGGGTGCGGCTGATCTCATGGGTGACATGCATGAGTTTGTTCATGATTACACATACCATCAACACTTACAGTCGATCGCTAACCATGAGGATGATGGGTATCATCGTGAGTCAGACGATGACAACAACGGTGGGGATGACACTCTCAGCGCGACTCGACTCACAAAGGCGGAACTCGTGGTCCCTCTCAGGGGCCATCTATAGCGCAAGTGGGAGAAAAGTATGTCTTTAATGTCAACATTTTAATATATATTATTATAAATATACTTGTTTGATTATTTTAATATTGCTGGTTTGCGTCATTCAATGTTCACAAGAGTATCGGTACTATACTAAGTGAACATCTTAAAGGACCTTGGATCACATTTAGACAGGTCCCGTAGTCTATACGGGCTTGTTTGTATGATCGTTTTAGGGTAATGTATCACTTAATTATTTGTATATCTTATGCTAGCATAAAGGGGTGTATGGTGGCTCGCTTGTGAGGATTTAGGTCTAAGTTTTCGGAATTAAAAAGGTAAAAAGTGTTTGGTATATACGTTCAGGTTTGGAATTGGGACATGTTATCCTCTCATTTTCGCCATTCTATTTTGTTATTTGTGAGCATGTTCTGATTTCGATTTGAATTGAAGACATGAAAAGAATACACAAGTCACACAAACAGACTCATGTGGGTTGGGTAACTTGCATTATTTTAAATGGGTAATGCTTTCGTACCTGCCAAACCATGCAGGTCGGTAGATCGGAACTATTTTGTCTAGCTTTTTTTTTTTTCTATTTTAAAAATAATTCTTGTGTAATCCAGTAAAGATTTAAGTATTAAAAAATAGTTTAAAAAGTTTTTTACGGACTAGAAGTATCGATTGACGGTGGCGTCCAATCCTTCTTCATCACCTAAGACGGTCCTGAGCATTTAAGTGTCCCGGCCGAGCCGAGTCGGAAAAAAATGGCCCTTACGAACAAAATATATAAAATAATTTTTTTTTAAACGACGATTAACGTTATAGCAATTCGTCCTTTTTTAAACGGCGGTGGAGGCAGAGAGCCGATGGTGGGCAGTGGGCTGATGACCGGTCTTCGACAGTTCCACTCTTCGTTTCCTGCTTCTTCTGTTATTCAATTCGTCATTTTTTTTAACAGCCGATGGTTTCTAATTTCTTTATAAAGATTAGGGCACAAGCATTACATATTTACATTATAAAGATTAAATGGATTATTGGATTAGACCCAACCAATCAATCATTACATATTTTACATTATAAAGATTAAACGGATCAGGGCACAACCATTACGTAATAAATATTACAGAGCGCCCAACCATTATAAAGATTAAAAAGGGCCCAACAGTTATAAAAAGGGCCCAATATGTTTTTTAGTTTTTATAAAAAGATCCTAATATATAAAACCGGTATATAAATTTTTATTTAAAATATATATAAAAAACTACTTGTTATTTGAACCTCCCCCTATATATATATATATATATATATATATATATATATATATATATATATATATATATATATATATATGGGGAGGTTCAAATAACAAGTAGTTTTTTGCTAAAAAGTCTAATAAATGACAAAAACCTTAAGAAACGATTTCAAACGAACTCCGATTGAACTCATTTCAGCGGCGTTGGAACCGTACGTCGAACTCTACCATCTTAGCTTTTAGGTTTTAACTTTTAAGGTTTAGATTTTACGTTTGAATTTAGGGTTTTAGCCTTATGGTTTAGCCTTAGGGTTTAGCTTTTAGGGTTTAGATTTTATGGTTTAGGTTTTTTTGGGGGTTGGGGTGGGGGGTTTAGATTTTTGGGGGTGGATGTGGGTGTGTTTAGGTTTTTGGGGGGTGGGGTGGAGTGGTTTAGGTTTTGGGGGGGGGTGAGAGTGGTGGTTTTAGGCTTTTCGAGGTGGGGTTGAAGGGAGGGTTAGGTTATTTGGGGGTGCGGGTGGAGGGGGTTTTAGGTTTTTGGGTCCGGGTTAGGGTTCGATGAGACGGTTCCAACCCCGCTGGAATGAGCTCAATCGGAGTTCGTTTGACCCTCTTCTTAGGATTTATTAGCGAAAAACCGAGTTCTAGCATTCATGGATTTAATTTAGAAGGATTATCTGATTTTGAACAATGTTTTAATTAATTGACAATTTGATACTATGTAACGATGTTATTTTTGCTACAATGATTGTATTTTATGTTTAAGGGGGTGTTTGAGATTGAGTTTGAAAATAACTTATTGACTTATTGCCTTTTTCAAAAAGCCAATAAGTCAAAAATTATTTTGCATGGATAAAAGTTTTTTTGTTTTTTGATTTTTGATAAGTATTAAAAAGTTGTTTTTTAAAAGTCACAAATCTTGGCTTTTTAAATCTTTTTATGACTTTTTGAATATAAAATTACCAATCTATTCACCATTTATCCTACAATAAATATAAGCCAATTCAAACAATTTTTAAAAAACAACTTATTGACTTATTGGATTTTCCCACCATAAAAGTTAATCCAAACGTTTTTTTTTTAAACTCATTTTAGAAAAGTAATAAGTCAATAAACACTGTTGACAAAAAATATTTTTAAAGTTAAATAAGTAATCTCAAACACCCTCTAAGAATTGTTATGAATTAGTAAATCCAACACTGAAACCTCATAGATTTGGGCATTACAAAAACCATGTCCACTTTATCCAACTTATATTTATAGTTTTCTAAATAATTTAAGTCTAGTTAATCTGTTGAAAATGTACAGGTTCAAATATTATACTAGAAAATCTTTAACGTGTCAGTTTTGTACATAGTCTTGAGATTTACTTATTTATTAGTGTTTGTAGCATCTTCAATTTTTATAAACTTTCTAGATTGAAACCGCGTGTGTTACACGAGATTGAATAAAAAAAATATTTAATAATTAATAATAAAGATTTAGAAAATTCTAAAATTGTTTAATTAGAAATAATGTTTAATATGTCGAAATAAATAAAATATAAAACAATAAATAAATTTATAAAAATAACTAATTAAAGTAAAAGGTTATATTATATAAATTATAAAATTCTAAATAACCTTAATAAAATAATAATTATAATTGAAATTTTAAATTAATTTTTACAAAAAGAACACATTAACATAATTAGATTTTAAAATTCAAACGTACTTAAAATAAAAAAGTAGCCTAACAATATGACATGTGGCAAAAATGGTCTAAAAATTTGACAAGTGGCACACTAATATGTTCCTTTATTATAATAGGAAGATTATAAAGATTAAACGGATCAGGGCACAACCATTACGTAATAAATATTACAGAGCGCCCAACCATTATAAAGATTAAAAATGGCCCAACAGTTATAAAAAGGGCCCAATATGTTTTTTAGTTTTTATAAAAAGATCCTAATATATAAAACCGGT
Source organism: Smallanthus sonchifolius (assembly GCA_023525975.1). Lineage (NCBI taxonomy): Eukaryota > Viridiplantae > Streptophyta > Magnoliopsida > Asterales > Asteraceae > Smallanthus > Smallanthus sonchifolius. The sequence goes on along the minus strand of CM042028.1, from coordinate 10,008,525 downwards.
ATATAAATTTTTATTTAAAATATATATAAAAAACTACTTGTTATTTGAACCTCCCCCTATATATATATATATATATATATATATGGGGAGGTTCAAATAACAAGTAGTTTTTTGCTAAAAAGTCTAATAAATGACAAAAACCTTAAGAAACGATTTCAAACGAACTCCGATTGAACTCATTTCAGCGGCGTTGGAACCGTACGTCGAACTCTACCATCTTAGCTTTTAGGTTTTAACTTTTAAGGTTTAGATTTTACGTTTGAATTTAGGGTTTTAGCCTTATGGTTTAGCCTTAGGGTTTAGCTTTTAGGGTTTAGATTTTATGGTTTAGGTTTTTTTGGGGGTTGGGGTGGGGGGTTTAGATTTTTGGGGGTGGATGTGGGTGTGTTTAGGTTTTTGGGGGGTGGGGTGGAGTGGTTTAGGTTTTGGGGGGGGGGGTGAGAGTGGTGGTTTTAGGCTTTTCGAGGTGGGGTTGAAGGGAGGGTTAGGTTATTTGGGGGTGCGGGTGGAGGGGGTTTTAGGTTTTTGGGTCCGGGTTAGGGTTCGATGAGACGGTTCCAACACCGCTGGAATGAGCTCAATCGGAGTTCGTTTGACCCTCTTCTTAGGATTTATTAGCGAAAAACCGAGTTCTAGCATTCATGGATTTAATTTAGAAGGATTATCTGATTTTGAACAATGTTTTAATTAATTGACAATTTGATACTATGTAACGATGTTATTTTTGCTACAATGATTGTATTTTATGTTTAAGGGGGTGTTTGAGATTGAGTTTGAAAATAACTTATTGACTTATTGCCTTTTTCAAAAAGCCAATAAGTCAAAAATTATTTTGCATGGATAAAAGTTTTTTTGTTTTTTGATTTTTGATAAGTATTAAAAAGTTGTTTTTCAAAAGTCACAAATCTTGGCTTTTTAAATCTTTTTATGACTTTTTGAATATAAAATTACCAATCTATTCACCATTTATCCTACAATAAATATAAGCCAATTCAAACAATTTTTAAAAAACAACTTATTGACTTATTGGATTTTCCCACCATAAAAGTTAATCCAAACGTTTTTTTTTAAAACTCATTTTAAAAAAGTAATAAGTCAATAAACACTGTTGACAAAAAATATTTTTAAAGTTAAATAAGTAATCTCAAACACCCTCTAAGAATTGTTATGAATTAGTAAATCCAACACTGAGACCTCATAGATTTGGGCATTACAAAAACCATGTCCACTTTATCCAACTTATATTTATAGTTTTCTAAATAATTTAAGTCTAGTTAATCTGTTGAAAATGTACAGGTTCAAATATTATACTAGAAAATCTTTAACGTGTCAGTTTTGTACATAGTCTTGAGATTTACTTATTTATTAGTGTTTGTAGCATCTTCAATTTTTATAAACTTTCTAGATTGAAACCGCGTGTGTTACACGAGATTGAATAAAAAAAATATTTAATAATTAATAATAAAGATTTAGAAAATTCTAAAATTGTTTAATTAGAAATAATGTTTAATATGTCGAAATAAATAAAATATAAAACAATAAATAAATTTATAAAAATAACTAATTAAAGTAAAAGGTTATATTATATAAATTATAAAATTCTAAATAACCTTAATAAAATAATAATTATAATTGAAATTTTAAATTAATTTTTACAAAAAGAACACATTAACATAATTAGATTTTAAAATTCAAACGTACTTAAAATAAAAAAGTAGCCTAACAATATGACATGTGGCAAAAATGGTCTAAAAATTTGACAAGTGGCACACTAATATGTTCCTTTATTATAATAGGAAGATTTTATACATTATTTTACTCCATTAAATCCTTGAAAATTTCCATAATTAATTTGGTTGTAACTGGGTCGATTTTAAGGTTTTAACCTGTATTTAACGGTTTTTAAACGTTTATTTCGACATAGCCGTACTTTTCAACCTTTGTACACTATTATTGTTATTATTTCAGCCCTTTAAACTTTGTGGAATGTTAGGGCTGATGTTCTATGACCCAAAACTCATAGTTTACTGGTTTTTAATCGTTTTAACCGGTTGTAATACTTATATATCCAAGTTTTGAAATAAAAATAACACTTTTATTAAAATAAATTTTCTGGAAATATATATACTTATGTATATGCGGATGTCTTTTTTTTTTTTGGTTTTAAAGTAACTTTTCAATCGTGATAAACCGAAATGAAAGTGTGAGATTAGGTTTGGATAGGGGTGTCAATCGTGTCGGGTTTGTGGGTTGATGGGTTGACGGATTGCGGGTTCACGGGTTGAATTATGCAACCCGAACCTGACCCATATTTTTATTTGTGTCAAAAGTTTCAACCCTAACCTTGATACACATAAATTCGGTAGAACCCAAACCTGACCCGTTTAACCCATTGAGAGCTTCATCAAAGATTGACAGATGGTTTTATGATTCCAAGACACATGAAGCGGTTATTCAACAGAGAGGCTTACCAGAAAATAGAGTCTTTGATCCGATGGACCTTTTCAGCTTGTCTGATGAAGATCTCAAGATTCTTTATTACAACACGATTCAGTGTGACATGAGCACAATGATAAAGAATGAAGCAAAGATGTATATGAGGGTGGTTGCTGGATGTTTGTCAATGAGAGCAGAAGGGAAGATCATAAAGAAACGTTTGCAGGATCTGGATGCTAAGAAATTGAAGACAGATACCAAGCCCGATACCGACAAGATAGAAGACTTGTAATTCGACTAGGGGAGATTGTTGGAACCCAAGTAGTCCATTGAATTCAAGTTCTTTAGCTCATATTTGTTAAGTAGAAAGTTTTTGATCGAAATAGTTTTCGGACAAGAACTTTCTACTATATATATGTCTTGTTTTGAATGTTGTATAGTGTTAGAACTTTGATCAAAATTGTAATCATCTTGTAATTGTGCTTAGTGTGATTAGTCTGAGTTTTGTATTCAGAAGTTTATCATCAATACATGTAATGTTTTTGAGATTATCTCGTATACATGGCGTTTTGTTCATTATTCGTGGTTTGATTCGTTGGTTTCGATCTTATTATCTCTCGGATTGTTTCCGCCTTTCCTGGAGATATTCGTTGTTTGGATAGCTTGGAATATAGCAGATCAGGAGGATTAACAGTAGTTTTAAAAGGGAAATACCCAAGACACAACCACACACACGGCAAGTGTACCAGTACGTATGTAGTTAAGTAAAGGCAAGTCCTGATATCAATCCGTGGACACTTAAGACAGCCCTTGAAAGCAAACCTCTATCGGGTCCTAGCCTAATGATACGATCAAGATGAGATTAACTAAAAACCTAAAAACATGAAACTAATGCAAATGACTTAAAGACTCTAAACTTAATGACTCAAAATGATGACAATACAGCAAATAGGAAACCAACAAACATGGGAAACTTGAGTAAAGATCAAGGAATTAAGACAACCACCTAGGCAGGAATCCTATACACATGCAATGACTATGATACTGATCATATGACTATCTCTAAGGGTACAAGTCTAAGGCTAACCAGGTATGTTGCTACTCCCTAAGAAAGCCAGAAGACTCGTGTGAAGGTCGGGATAGGTTAAGCCAAAATATCAAAATTGGGTTCTCCGGTCGGTCTCACCACTCTCAATGCTGTGAAAGGTTGTGATCCACAATCCCAAAGCAAAGGACAATCAGATATGAAGGAAACAAATAGACCCTAAGAACACTAACACCACGTCAGAAAAGATAGACTTGTACGATCGCGTAATCTAAAATCAAAAGACAATGGGTAGGAGGTTTCAGGCTAATTCTATCACTAGGTCGGTCTCAAGAACAGGTAAGACACTGGATTTTCCCTCTAGCTACAACATATACACCAACCGCTATGGTCAAGTCAGTCGTCTATCGGTCAAAACACAAAGTAAGGACGTCTGGCATGCAAAACCCAACCTAGAAGACACAGAATCAACTAAGACAAGTAGGACATGATCATGGCAGTTGAAATCAAGTAAAAACAGCATACATCATCAATAAGCAACCATCATACTGATTCTAAGATTAGCGAAACAAATCATACGATTATAATACCGAAAAACGTCATTACACATGCATAATCATCCAAACCTAGGTAGCTAATGGAACAAGCCACTCATTACAGTCATGATCGAAATAAAACAAAGTTTAAACATCTCTGGAATCATAACAAAGTATTGAAAAAGATAAAAACGATGAAAACTGAATCGTCTCAAACCGAAAAGCTTCTCCAAAAACCAATCCTTGTGTTCCCAAGGCTCAAAACCTTCGTCTCCAGTGCTTCTTAGTCGTCTTCAGCCGCAAACAATCAATAGCCCCTAATGAAACTCGTCAAAACTGTTTATAACAGCTGATTAGGCTAATTTCACGCGTCAATATGGTGGCGGACCGTTAAGTGGTGTCTTAGCGGTCCGCTAAGGGCTGAGGTCATCCGGAATGACATGCGGCCTGGCCCGCAATGATTTTGTTCTTTCCAATGCCTGGCGAATCGCTAAGGGCTCTTCTGGCGGTCCGCTAAGCCTACTTTTTAGGATTTTTTTATTTCTTTTACTCTCTTTTTTCCGGGCTCTTTCGGGTACGAACTTTCTTCCAGAAATACTTCAAATTCTCGTACAAGTCTGGAAATTCAATGAATAACCAAATAAATACCAAAATCTCATGAATTTGACAATAAAACCAACCTGAATGAGGTGAAAAACGCCCGATAAAAATGTGTGTTTTACAACACATCAAACATCCAACTAATGATGGGAGAACGTGTTGGGATATCGTGTTGGGATATCGTGCACCGGTTTTAACATTTAAAACGAAACTTTATAAAATCAGATTTACAATAACGGAAGCGTTTACAAAAGCACACGATAATAAAGATCCAATCTTCTCCGAGAGTGATCCGATTACGCAGCGTTTAGACAATAATAATAAATAAATAAACACAACCATAGGGTGTTTAGGTTTATACCTTTGATGAATAACTGGATTGTAACACTCGGGTACAAAGAACGTCACGCTAGATGACAACTGACAAGCTCGTCACACGAACACACTTAATCGCAAAACCCAGTTTACGGGATTCCCGGTTCGGCTCGCGGAGAGGAAGACGGTGGCGGCTAGGCCGACTCCGGATGGCTGCGCAACACAAAGGGCAGCGGCGGCAGGTGGTGGCTCACAGCGGTGCTAAGTGCCCGGCTTGAAAAACGAGAAGAGGGGTGTTGGTTCTCGATCGCAAGCAAGGAGGGAAGATGAGGCCACAAAACTTGTTAGGGTTTTAGGAATTAGCATGTATATATAATTGTAACTAGCTTAAACCCCGTGTCTACACACGGGGTAAAAAATATCAATACATAAAATTCTTAAATCTTTGTGTATATATTTTATAGGTGTAAAAATATATTTCATATACTAACGATTATAACAAAATTCAAAATATGTAAAAATTAATATATAATTGGGTTTCGAAAATACGTTAATTATTATTTAATGTAATTTGATTTTCATTTATTATTTGATTGAAAATAAAAGTTACATAATTAGATTTCAAAGTTTTCTATAATAAAGGATAATTTAAAAATAAATGAATTTTATTAGTATAATTAGTATGTTCTTTAAAAATATATTATTATTAAAAGATAGAGCTGTATTTAATAAGAGAGAGAGAGACGGGAAAAAAATGACGAGGATTAATATGGAGACGACACGTGGCATGAAAAAACCTTTATTTATTATATAGTATAGATATAGATATTTACATCTTAAACCCCATGTAATTAACACTTAATTACTCACTGATTATCACTTAATCAGTTTTAGTCCTTGTTTTGGGTAAAAATTGACAAGACTAATGATCAATATGCAAAGCTATGAACGTAAAAGTAAAGATTGACAAGAGTGTTTACGAGGAAAGCCCTTAATCCTTGAGAATCTCCGGCATAAAACCCCGGGAAATGACGGAAAGTCACTTGCCTCCTAGTATTTTATAAATAGATGAAAATGAATACAATGCAAAACAGTAGATGATCGAGCTATGAGTGTTACAGAGATGATTGTGAGTCTAGAAAGCTAAGTGCGTAGTGAAGATGTGTCCTTAATCGATCAATATTGCTGATTAAATACAGAGATAATGCTAACTAACTATCTGAGAATCCCGAAATCGACTAAGTCTTCCAATATGACCGTTTGAGGCCATTCCACGCGTCTTCTACACGTTGCCTTTGACTGCTAGACCGATTCTTCAGGGATGGCATTGATTACGCACGTTTTACCTGCGAATAAGTCAACATAGAGAAAGGATACAACGGTTAGTGACATAAATATTAAGGAAACCGAAACCTGTCAGGATACCGAAGTATGTCGAAGATCCAGGATCCCTAGTTGTAAAATGACCCCTAACAATTGTCCCCAAATTTAACAGTTGTCGATCTGATCGATATCTGTAAAATTTTTCAAAATTCAAATTTCAAACGGCAGTCGTGATTGGATGTGTTGCTATAAACGAGGGATACAGACCACGTCGTTCAAGACGGTTATCATTACTCCCCCTATAATTACTCTTCTTTTTATTAATCCCAAACTTCATCTTCTACGACTCTCTCTTGGGATTTTCAGGTAACATCGACTTCTCTTTCTTTCACTATCTCTCTCGGTTTTGTTATCAAAAAATGGCCAAGAAATCCACACGATCTTCTACATCTTTTGATGATTTCTGTAGTCAACATCTGATAGCGAACCCGGATTCTGAGAAGTGCACATTCACTGATCATGATATTGAATTTCTCAAATCTGGGGGTCCTTCTCTAAAGATACCATCTTTAGACCTTTCGACCCTAAGACGAGGGCGAATTTCACCTCCAATACCTGGGTTTGTTTTTCGTCTTTTCCGTTTACCATCGGTTTCTCATACCCTTTTCTAGCTTTTACCACTGAGTTTTTTTACAAAAAACTGGTCTGAGTTATGCTCAGACCATGCCTATGATTTGGAGAACTCTTCATACTTTGGAATTCTTGATCCGCAATCATACCCTAGATTTCACCATCTCGGAGTTGGGATATGTTTACAACCTGAGGAGCCACGGTTCTTCGCATTTCCTATTCCAGATTAAAACCGACATGACCCATTTGATCCTGAGAACAACTCAAAACGATTCTAATTGGAAAAATCATTTTTTCTTTATGAGAAGAGATTCAATCCCTGGTGGGGATAAGTTGCCGATCAAATGGATTGTAAAGGGTAGGGTTTTATTTTGTAGGATCCTCGTTATTTTGATATCTTGGATACTGAAATTTTGATTTCTTTTCTTGTTTCATAGCGCCGAGGTTATCTGAAGTAGCTCCACCTTCTGTTGAGACTTCTAAGAGAGTCATATTCTTTTATAGCATCGAACCCATAGTGCGAACATTCAAGGTCAAGACTCAGTCGATAGCAGAGAGCTTAGAAATGTCTGGTAAGACAAAAAGAATTCACAATATTTTGCTAGTTAATAGGATATATAATGGTATAACCTGTTATCTTGAAATAGTCACTCGCAAACAAAGCTCCAAGTTTGCTCTTGAGGATATTGATAGCATGATTTCCAAGGGAAAAGTCGTCAAGAAAGAAGCCATCCAAACAGCCACACCAGCATCCAAGCCTGAAGTTTCTCGTCCCAAGCCTTTGTCTAACAAGAAGCGAAAGGTCTCTGATTCCGCCGAGGTTGCAATCTTTGAGTGCTCTGACTACGCTGATGTCCACAAGAAGCTACATGCTTTCACTCACCTCGTAAGAACTTTTTAATATTCTGGACCATGATCCAGTGTTTATGCTAACATATCTTATTTATAACAGGCTATGGAGAAAATGATCAAGTTTTATGAGCAATCGAAAAAAGAGGTTGAGGAGAGCAAAAATATGATCATTGATCTGCAGAAGATTGGGGCTGCCAAAAGCAAAAAGCTAGCTGATGTAACTTACGATCTCAACAAGGCAAAAGCAGAGCTTCAAGATGCCTATGCTCAGCATGCTCAGGATCTTGACGAATCTCACGAGCAGGCAAAAATATCAGCTGCAGTTTCAATCCTCCAAGCTAGAATCAAGATGGCTGAAGAGGCTGCTGACAAAGATTTTGATCGAGCCAGCTGGGATGGAAAAAATTGGTTGCTGAGCTAAGTGGAAAGCCAATGCAGAATGAGGATGAAGATAAGTCTGTGGCTGAAGGCGAGGTTGAAGGTTCAGCGAAGGTAGTCATGGAGGTGGTTGAACAGGACGATGATGGCAATAAAGAAAAGGCCTGAGCTCTGTGTTTGTGATTTCTGTGGTTCAAGTCTTTAACTTTTTATCTTTGTGACTTGTTGAACAATTTTCTTCGCTTTTAGGGATCCCCAACAGAGATAGACAATTTGACCATTCGTGTTCCGGGTGGATGGGTCTAGGTTTTGGATGAAGCCCGGATAACTTTTCTTTCATGCACATTAAATATTAGTATCTTTTGACTGTCATGAATGTTGTTTGGTTTATTTTGACATGTTTTAAAAAATTAGGATTTCTATGTAGCAAAAATCTTGAAATAAATAAGTTTGAATATACTTTAGGGATACCGGATCCCTAATAACTATAAATAGTATCTTAGGCTTTATCAAAATTTGACTTAGACAAACATATCTTGATAGTATGGAAGATTACCAATTACAAGCAAATCATGACTTAGTCATTCAAATCTCAAATCTTTTATGAAAAATAAGTAACACATACCTTTGTTGAGTACTAAGTCGGGTAGACATACGTACCAAATAATGACAAGGTGATTAAGTATACTATATCCTTTTGGAATTCCTTAGTTGTTCCCTGTGTATAATCATAAAACACATCGTAGACTTGGTGATTGTACTTCAGGATCCTCATAAGTCTTCAATCCACTTAAGGATCTTGAGTTAGTATATTAGGGCTAAGTACTTTAAATTAACACATAAGTGTTAAATATTTGAGACAAGATAAACTTGGGTTAACACATAATTGTTAAATACTTGGGACAAGCCAATTCTTCTGTTCATATTCGTGGGATATACCCGGTGATCGTGGTGACATGAAAATGCCAAAACCTTAGTTCAACACGTAAGTGTTAAATGCTTGGGATAAGCCAGAAACTTGGGACAATCAAAACTTGAGTTAGCATGAAAATGCTAAAGACCTTAGTTAGTAACACGTTTGTTACATTCGTAAAATCCAATATATAGCCAATAGTGATGAAATTATCAGCCACTGTTACATGGACTGGTCGCACCACCTTGAACTATACTTGGATGTCGTGGACTCCTGGCGAGGTGTAGAAACTCAATCTGTTTAGAAAGGCGAAAGCCGTTTAAACCTTTGAGGTATTCAGGATGCCTTAACTTAGGAGAGATGGCCAATCTATAACTTATGTCAGGATCCTTGGGGATCCTTCCTACAAAACATGAAACCTTGGTGAAGATGGGTGTTAGCCTGGCTAACACCCCTCCGACGCTCAATTCAGTACTTTGATAAAGTATATTAAGGATAAAATTAATTAGGGATAGAAGACATACCAGTCTTAGTTAGAATTTAAGCTCTAACTTACATAAAATATGCTTTGAGATGTATGGCGTTCCAGGATCTTGGGAGGATTTCTCCTTCCATAGTAGCCAACCAGTAGGCACCCTTGCCTGCTACAGAATCGATCATGTATGGGCCTTCCCATATCGGTGCAAGTTTCCCATCGCTGGGGTTGGTAGTATTCTGAAATGCCTTCCTCAGTACCAAGTCACCTACTTGGAATCTTCTGATCCTTATGTTTTTGTTGTATGATTTTGTTATTCTCTGCTAATAAGCTGCAATACGATCTTTGGCAAGATCCCTGAGTTCATCCACAGTAACGAGATCCTGAGTAAGAGCTTCATTGTTGTTTTCAGGATTCTGAAGGTAGGATCTTACTGTAGGGATCACCATCTCAGTGGGGATCACTGCTTCTGATCCGAATACTAATGAGAATGGAGTTTGACCCGTTGCACCCTTAGCAGTTGTTCTATCTGCCAAGAGGACGAAGGGTAACTCTTCTGCCCATTTCCCTTTCTTTGCTCCCAATATTTTCTTGAGGTTGTTGATGATGATCTTGTTGCTAGATTCCACTCCATTGGCTTGAGGATGTACCGGAGTAGAAGTTATCATTTTGATTCCCCAACTGGTACAGAAGTCAGTTGTTCTCTTGCCAATGAACTGAGATCCATTATCACATATTATCTCTGCCGGGATCCCAAATCTTGTCAGGATGTTGCGCTTGATGAAGGAGATGACCTCTTTTTCTCTCACTTGGACAAATGCCTCAGCTTTAATCCATTTGGAGAAGTAATCCGTCATTGCCAGTATGAATACTTTTCCTCCTGGTGCTTTGGGCAGTTTTCCAACTATATCCATTCCCCATTTCATGAATGGCCAAGGAGATATAATTGGATGTAAATGTTCAGCCGGTTGATGGAGTATGTTGATGTGTCTCTGGAAAGCGTCACATTTCTTGGAATAAGTCATAGCATCTTTCCTCATAGTAGGCCAGTAGTATCCTATTCTGAGGATCCTCGAGAATAATGCTCTGCCCCTAGTGTGATTCACATAGTCTCCTATATCTTTTAGGACTTCATATGTTTCAGGATCCTCGAGGCATCTTCAGTACGGACCTGCAATAGACTTTCTATACAAAACATTGTGTAAAATTATAAAACGAGATACCCTCATGCGAAAAGCCTTGTGGTTCTTTTCACCACTCGGGATCTCACTATCCTGCAGATATTTCTTAATAGGTGAAATCCCGGATCCTTGAGTAGGTTCATGATCCCTAATATCTGCTTCTTCGGTGTTGGATATTTCATTTATCTTCTCAATCGCTAGGCTCAGAATATGTATGATAGGTATTTTAATACCTTTCGGTATTCTGAGAGCTGAAGCAAGGTTTGCTAAGGCATCAGCCTCAGCGTTGTCTTCTCTAGGCACCTGTGTAATGTTAAAAAAATTGAATCCCATGGATAATTGCTTAACTAATGTGAGATATTTGGATAACTTCTCACCTTTTACTGCATATGAGCCATTGAAATGGTTAGCAATTAACAATGAGTCTACATATACCTGGAGATACCTGATTTTGACATCCCTGGCCAGTTGCAATCCTGCTATCAGCGCCTCATACTCTGCTTCATTATTCGTAGCCTGGAACTCACAACTTATTGATTGGGGTATTATGTCCCCTTGTGGCGATTTCAGTATGATACCTACACCTGTTCCTCTCATATTTGATGCACCATCAGTGAACATCGTCCACTTATCCCTGGGTTCTTCCAATTGCTGGACTTCAAGGTCCACTTCAGGTTAGATATCACTGCTGAAATCAGCCACAAAGTCTGCAAGTGCCTGAGACTTTATTGTTGTTCTAGGTTCATATGTAAGATCATAGGCACTGAGCTTGACTGACCACTTAGCCATTCTACATGACATCTATGGCTTTCTCAATACACACTTAATAGGGTAGTTAGTCTTAACATGAATAGCATGAGTTTCAAAATAATGTCCAAGTTCAGTTGATGCCATTATTAAATCTAAAATTATTTTTTCTAAATGAGAGTACCTGGTTTCCGCTGGAAGCAAACTTTTACTTACATAGTATACCGGATGTTGTTGTCCCTCGTGATCCTTAACTAATACAGCACTTACGGTGCTTTGGGATACTGCCAAGTATAGGGATAATGGTTCGCCGTCTTCTGGTTTCATCAATAGAGGAGCTGATGACAAGTATTCCTTTAATTATTGGAGTGCTCGCTCATGCTTCTCTTCCCATTCGAATCTTTTGTTCTTCCTTAGGATGTCGTAGAAATCTTTGCATCTTTCTAAGGATCTTGATATAAATCTGTTGAGTGCTGCTATCTTGCCAGTTAGCCTCTGGACATCCTTGGCGTTCGCTGGGGATTTCAGATTGATGATCGCCTTGATTTGCTCAGGACTGGCCTCTATCCCCCTCTTGGTTACCATGTAACCTAGAAATTTTCCTGCCCCCACTCCGAAGTGGCATTTCAAGGGATTTAGCTTCATGTTGTACTGGTCCAGGATATCGAACGTTTCTCTAAGATCCCTGGGATGATCCTCAGCTTTCTTTGACTTCACCACCATGTCGTCTATGTATGCTTCCATGGTGTCCCCTAGTTTCTCCTTGAACATCATGTTCACTAGCCTCTGGTATGTAGCACCTGCATTTTTTAAACCAAAAGGCATAGCAATATAACAATAAATACTTGTGGGAGTCATGAACGAGGTATCCTCCTGGTCTGAAGGTTCCATCTGAATCTGTTGGAATCCTGACGAAGCATCCATGAATGTCAGCATCTCGTGGCCCGCTGTAGCATCAACCATTGAGTCTATATATGGTAGTGGAAAAGGATCTTTTGGACATGCTTTGTTCAAGTCAGTGAAGTCTACACAGACTCTCCATTTCCCATTCTTCTTCTGGACCACCACCACATTAGCTAACCACCTTGGGAATTTTACTTCCCTTATCATTCCTGCCTTTAATAGTCTCTCGACCTCTTCTTGGATAACTGCATTCCTTTCTGGTGTAAATTTTCTTCTCTTTTGGTGTATTGGCCTGAAACTGTTATCAATACCCAATTTATGTGTAATAATATCTTTAGAGATACCTGTCATGTCTTCATGTTTCCAAGCAAAGGTTGAAGTTCTGTTCTTTAGTAACTTTAAGAGATCTTGTTCAATATCCTTGGGGATACTTGTTTCGACAAGCACCTTGACGTTGGGATCCTCCTCATTTAGGGATACTTCTTTGACATCATGTTCTCTGGTTTCCAAGACGTCTCGGGCCTGTCTCTTTAATTGCTATGCTTGCTTATTTTTGGTGGAGGCTTTCATCGAAGAGGTGTAACAGTCTTTGGCCTCCTGTTGGTCGCTGTTGATCTTTACTACCCCCAAGGGGTCGGCATCTTTACACATTGGTGATATGTTGAAGGTACTGCCTTCATGTCATGTATCCAAGGTCTTCCTAGAATAATATTATAGCAAGATAAAGAATCAATGACACAAAATTTTTGTATAGAGTTTACCCCCTCGATGTAGATAGTTAGCCTTATTTCTCCAACTGTGTTCTTAATTTCTCCACTGAATTCCACTAGAACTGAGGATTCTGAGATAATTTCAGAATTAGGAATCCCCATCCTTTTTAGAACTTCGAGCTGAATGATGTTCACCGAACTTCCTCCGTCAATCAAGATCCTGCGGATGAAGTGATTGGCTATATACAGGGTTATCACTAAGCCTTCATGGTGAGGATCCTTCACTTTGTCTCTGTCCCCTTAATCAAAAGAGATCACCTTCTCTTCGGTTAAGGTTGAAGTCTGGGTAGGTCAATCTCCTTTTTTTGCCTTTGCTTCCCTAGCGTTTCTTTTTGCTGCAGAATAAGAAGTACCACATATGTCAGAGCCACCAGATATGAAATTTATTACCTTGGCATCCGGCGGTGGGGATGCTGCTTTCTGCGGGATCCTGTCATGATCCTTGGTTTTCTCCTTTCTTTTGCCCAGGAATTCTTTAAGGTGGATTTTACTCAGGAGGTAGCTTATTTTATTTCGCAAAGCAATGCAATCTTCAGTCAGATGACTGAAATCCTCATGGTATGCACACCACTTGTACTTATCTTTCCATCCTGACCTTTTTTCGTTCTTGCGAGGCTATCTTGCCTTTTCACCGAGATCCTGCATAGCAAACATTAAACCTGTTGTATCAAGGGAAAAACAATATTCAGATATTTTAGGATACTCTTCTCCATCCTCGTCATCCTCTATGGCATTGACTTTGTGGTTATCAGGCCTGGAGTAAGGTTTGGATCTGTAAGGCCAGAGGGGTGCAGATTCAACTTTCCGATTTGGCTGGTTATTGCTGTTCGGAGCATCCATCCTTTGCTGGATCTTTCTGTCATCCTCGAGCCTAATGAACCTTAATGATCGATTCCTGACTTCGTCTAGGTTCCTGCAAGGATTCATAACAAGGTCTTCATAAAATTGGGAATCCTTCTTTAGTCCTATCTTGAAAGCTTGAACTGTTGTAGCGATATCAAGTTTTGGGATATCCAGGGATTCCTGGCCGAATTTGCTAACATAGTCCCGAAGTGATTCTCCTGCATTCTGGGTTACCCTATACAAATCACTTGTTAATATTTCAAACGTTCTGTTGCAAGAAAATTGATTGTTAAATAAGTTGATCAAATGAGCAAACGAAGTAATTGAATAAGGTGGAACATTAAGTAGCCATTTTAAGGCTGATCTTGTTAAGGTAGAGCCGAAGCCTTTGCATAAGCAGGCCTCCTTTAAGTCCAAGGGAATGGGTTTTATCTCCATTCTTTCCCTGTATTGCGCAACATGCTCCTCGGGATCCGTAGTTCCACCATACAACTTCATGTTAGGAGTCTGGAAGCGCTTGGGAATCTCGGCATCACATATTGGCAGAGCAAATCTGGAGATCCTGTGAATGGTAGAGGACATCTCCGGTATAGGTTGGACTACATCCGGTACACTAGAGATCATCTCTTTTAACTTCTTCAACTCCTTGGCCATGGATGGAGTGATTCCTGTATCCTGCATAACTTCGTTAGTATCTAAAAATTGATTGAAAGTGTTACCGATGTGAGGATCCTGCGATGAGGATCCCGGAGTGATTCCGGTATCCCGATCTGTAGCGACCCTAATAACCGGAGTTGGACTAACAGTAGTGATCCCTGTTTGCATGGGAAGAAAAACTCCCTTATGGACTCCTGAGGATCCCGAATAGTTAAAGTCCAAGATCCTTGGTTGCAGTGGAGTTGTCACTTCCATCGAATTCTTTGATTCTTTGACTTTTTCAAGCTCTCTGAACAACATCATATTAGTCTTCTTCTGTTGCTCCATCTGTTGCTTCATTTCTGAGAACATATTGAGGATATCATCATTTGAAACTAGCACAGGTCCTCGAGCAGGTATTCCGGATCCCGAAAAACCCGCAGAAGTAGTCTTCTTTGGCTGATTGACATTCTTTTGGAGTGGAGGAGGAAGAAGAGGGTTGATGTCGCCCATACGGTCTATTAAAATAATAACAAAACCTAACCTAGACTCCTAAGTAATAATTGAAATACCGATGAACTAAACCGCACTGACAGGCAAGTGTACCTATCGAGTGTAGCACAGCTTAACGGTAAACCGAGTTATCGAACCCTAGAGACACTACGAAATCAAAACTAGACTCTGACTCGGACTAAAGATTGATTTGGTTTGGGGGGTTTACTACACTACTAAATTAAACTAAGGATGCAATAAACTAAGGTCGACTCAACTAACCAGAAAAAGGACAAAGGTAATATCAAGAATGGGAATAATATCACCTAGGTCGGAATCCTACTTGCAAAGCACAACTTCTACCGGTTATGGAAACTATAATGGATCTGGGTTTCTAAGGAAACAACTCTAGACAACCTAGTGGATCCCTAATCACTCCCAGGTTGTCACCAACTAAGGAACTTAAGATGTACTAACTCACCAGATTGTTGGATCACTTCTCAGGTATTTCCAACTAAGATAAAGTACCATAATAGACATATTACCTCTCAGTCTCACTGTCCACCAATACACTCGAAGACTGCACGAGGTAATCTCAAGATAACAACTATGACACGAATAGCAACAATCACTAGACACCTAATACCGGCTTCCTCTCAGACAGCTGACACTCGGATTCCTAATGACGAAGACCAAACGACTAATTTTCACCTCTCGGGTATTGAACTAGGATACACATTCAATTCTAATCAGCAATCAATGACAACTCCTATGGTTACTACGTCTAGCAAACCACCCTAATCACAAACCCTAAGATCTATGACCAAGATACGAAGATCAAACTCGCAGACAACCACAATCAACGAAAGGAATTGAAATCAAACACAAGATCAGATCTAAACATGTAAAAACATCACAATAATCAACTCAAGATCTTCTACAAAATCATAAACCCATAAATTGAATCCAAAAACCGATAAAAATCGAAACTTTAACAAGTATTCATCATATGACGTAGGCAATATATAAGTTCTAGCCTAGAATCATGTTCAAACAACCAAAAACATAAGTATAAACAAGATTCATAGTTTCAAACAATCAAATCAAAGATAAAAATTCAAACTTGCAAACTGAAACGTTTAAACAACGAACTCGGATATCAAAGCCTTCACCTTTTCACTCCGATTGACTTCGTTCTTCTTAAAATGCCTCTAAACCCTCTCTGGACAGCTAAAAATCGATCTCTTCTCATAATGGGATTCAAAATCTATTTAATTTGGAAAATTAGGGTTTTTCTTGAAAAATAGCTCTCTCGCGTACAGCGAGAGTTTTGGGTTGGGTTCCTCGCGTACCGCGAGAAACAAAATAGTCGCGGCCACTTCTGGATTTCCTCGCGTACCGCGAGGTTCTTGGTCTCCACTTTTCGCGTACCGCGAAAGACCTATTTTCTTCATTTTTCACTTTTGATCCTCGGGCTTCGTTCTCGTGCTCGGTTTCTTCACATATTCACTTGTATTTCATACGAGCACCTGAAAAACATAACATAAACTCAATTGTATACAAAAACGACTCAAAACAAAAATAAAACTAACTAAAGACGCACTAAAACAATTGAATAAAAATGTGTGCTTTGCACTACATCAAATATCCCCACACTTAACCTTTTTTCGTCCTCGAAAAAGCTGCAAATGGAATCATAACTCAGATCTACTCAACAACCATCAATTACCAATTAGCACAAATATACTCACGCGTTAAAAAGCAACAATCAATATTTATGTCCGATTAAACCCAAGCACCAACTTTCAAGCCCCCATTACGTGTTCTAATACTTCATTACCAAGCATATCAATCAACCTATGTGACTTACACTTAAAAGTTACAGCTCTACCTATTCCCGTCTCACGATCATGTTTAGGCATGGATCAAACCATATAGATTTACCCTACCACATTAAACTAAAATTTACAGGTTTCTAGAAATCAGATGAAATATGAATGAATGGATGATAATGAGCATTAATAAGGAAATTAAACTTTCGTCTAGAGGCGTTTCAACCAAGTCACTATCCCGGAAGGTAACACATAGACTAAGTCATAATCATGAAGCACCTAAGAATCAACCCAGTGGTGTTTCAATCAGGTTGGAACCCGACGTGTGACACGTAGGCGAAACTTAGATTTCAATTAAATAAGCTCAAGAATTATGGAATTTGAATGCGGGCGCCACCGAACTCGGATTTATTCTCATAAAAAGATAGTGGTGTGCCAAGAAATTTCAAAAACCTCTAAATTTTAACTTAACGTGGTACCTATCACCCTATGTTGACAGTTTCAGTATTACCAATTACCTTAGGATGAGTACCCACAAGATTTTATGATTTTAAATCCAATTATTAATCTTATTTAACACAAACATGATATTTAAGCTATCAAATCAGCTGGGTTTACCAAAACATCACTAATTAGACACGTTTTCAATTATTTAATCATTTAAACTCAACAAACAGATCTAGTTCTACTATCATTTTCCAAGTATATGCAATTATTTCCAAGGACATTTTTTCAAAATTTTTAATTTTTTTTATAAACAAACAAACTAGACTCAACTAGACACTCACATCCCCACACTTGAAACACACATTGTCCTCAATGTGAAGCAAAACACAACTAAAAATAAAAATGCAAAAATAAAACAAAACAGGAAGCGACTTAGCCGGTATTGTATATGCAAACAAATGTGCAGCTTCGTTCTTCCATGTGTGCACCGTATAGCATTTCGGTCGCGGTTGCACAGACTGTCGGGTTGCCTTTACAAATTGTGTGTAAGTGATAATCAACCCCGCCCGAATGGAGATTGAGTAAGGGAGGAATGAAAAAACCTGCAAAATAAACCTCACAACAAACCCGCAACATTAAACTGACTCAAATTAAAATAAAATAAAAACTTGACTGACTCAAACTAACTCACTAAAAATTTAAAGACTCAAGATAGATAGATACAGAGAAACATACTCAATGGGTGGCAAAAACATAGACATGAAAGCCATAGCAAAGTAGAACATCGGATCGAAACAGTTTCAAATTCTCCCATGATCGTGGTTGTCGGTGAATGATATGATGATGATAACACAATTGATGAAAGTGATGAATATTGATGAATGATGGATGATGATAATAGAGGTGGTGAACGGTGAACGAAACCATGGGAAAACAAGGAAGTAGGGTGACACCAGCAAGGCCCCGCGTACCGGGAGAGACCAGGCAGCACTCCTCGTGTACCGCGAGGAGGCCGAAATTAAGCCGACCCTATTTCTATCCTTCGCGTACCGCGAGGAACAGGGGACAACACTCTCACGTACCGCGAGGACCATCTGGTGACAGAAAGTTTTGAGGGTTTTTGTACTTAGCCAAATTTTCACACCTCAAAATTTTCATCACCCAAATTCCATAAAAACCTATTCCAAGCATAAAAACATACGTAAAAATACCTGGACCTTCATTCCCGACAATTTCTCTCGCCGAATCAAACGCGAATCCCTGCAAAACATGACACAAACAAAACACACACACCGGAAAACATAGAAAAAAGAAACGGACTCAAACCAAGTAATGCATACAAACTCTACATCCCAGGCACTTGTCCGAGACTCAAACAAGCCTATCTGAGGCTTCTCTTTGATCCTAACCAGTACCACCTTCATCCTCCGCGGTCTACCGATCCTCCAAAACCTCATCAAGCTCATACTCCTATCAAACTTCAAATTTCTACTATGTCTATCACATCGATCCTTCCACCACAGCTTAAACTTACCAGGTCCAAAGATAATATGATTCAAGTATCCTAGCAAGTTATCACCTCTAAACATCCCCACACTTGGGGTTTTCACTCTCTTTAAATCAGTTGAATCTATCAAAACATGGGTTCTCTTCCGGGGTGGCCTAGACCTAGGAACACTAGAACTAGGGGTCGGATCAACGATTCTCCCCTCAGAAAGCATAATGATGATGGGTAGTGGTTCAAAAATGGGACTTTCTATATGTGGCACCTCTAAACCTTCACCAGGATCATCAGGATCCTCTACAACGTCCACCGTGGGTGGCTCACATACTATCTTCCCCACTTGTGCTAGAATCTCACTCAAACTGAAATCATCATCGTCAGCACTCAAAAACGGGGACCCTATCAAACTCTTTTCAAACTCCTCCAACCAATCCGGAGGTTCCTCTAACATTCCTTTATCCCAATCATCCTCTAAAGGATTTGAGTCCCGATGATCGTCCATGGAGGCATCAAGCATGCACACGGAGTGGCTATGCTCGCCAACATCCTCCACGAAGTTTGTAGCGTCGAATGTAAGAAACTCATCCCCTACACGAAGTGTGAGTTTCCCGTCAAAGACATCAATCATCGCCTTGGCAGTACGTAGGAACGGGCGTCCTAGGATGAGTGGGACTCTATCATCCACCTCCATGTCCAGGATGAGAAATCCACAGGGAATACAAACTTACCTACTTTTACTAACAGATTTTCCACAAATCCCCGTGGATACTTGACTGAGCGGTCCTCCAAGGAAATGCTCATGCGCGTAGGCCGTGGTTCACCTAAGTCTAGCTGCTTATAGATAGAATATGGCATCAAATTGATGCTAGCACCTAGGTCGGCCAATGCGTGGGGCAAGGGCAAACTGCCTAGGAGACAAGGAATCATGAAACGACCCGAATCTCCCAATTTCTCGGGCAGCTTGTTTTGCACCACAGCAGAACATTGCTCACTCAGTGAGACTTCAGAGATCCCCCCTAGCTTCTTCTTGTTGGAAAGAAGATCTTTGAGGAATTTTCCATCCTTAGGCATGTGCAGGTGGACCTCTATGAATGGGAGATTGACCTTGAGTTGTTTGAACATATCAAGGAAAGCACCGTATTCCCTAGCATTCTTATAAGGCAGCACACGTGCTGGATAGGGGATACAACTCAGGTCAATCTCGGGGGACTTCATCTCCACCCCCTTCTTCTTCTCCTCTGCCTTCTCGGCAGGCTTTTCCATCTCTATCTCTTCCTCCATCGGTTCTTCCTCTTCGAAAACCGGTGGGCTCTTCTTCTCTTCGGCCCTATGACTTCTTGTCGACACAACTTTTAACTCGGGCTCCTCTATCATCCTAGCATCGATCTCAGCAAATCGATCTCTCCAGTCTACCTTATTCACTTCCTCTACCGAAGGTATGCCATACTCAATGGAGTGGGAGTCATCCTCTACAACCTCTTTCTTCTCCACACTCCTAACAGACATGGTCATCACTGAAGCGTTAGAATTCTTATAGGTCGCAGATGCTTCACTCTGCCTCTCATTCAAGCTCCTCGCGATGTCTCCTACCGTGCACTGCAAATCCTGGAATGCCGACTGCTGATTCTTCAATAAGGTGTCATGGCTATCCAATCTTTGTCTAGCATCCCTGTCATTCTGGACCAGGTGGGCAAGCATTTCTGTCCGGTTCTCAATCATCTCCTCTATCTTCTTGGTGTCAACACTGCTTCCCGAGATAGCTCCTCCTTCTCCTCCTTGCTGATGCTGGCGGCCATTAAACCCAGGCGGGTTATTTCCAGATCTCCATCCCGAGCCAAATGAATTATTGTAGTTGTATCCTCGGTTATGGTATTGGTTGCCAGCATAGCTCACGTGCTCCTGATTATTTACAGGGCAATCTCGAATGTCGTGGCCTCCCCTGCACACTTGACACATCTGAGCACTGAGCTTAAGCTCCTTAATCTCGTTAGCCATTGAGGCGAGTGCAGCAGCAACGCTAGAATCAGGAGTGACCTGATGCACACCTCTAGGAGAAGAGGCGGGTGCTCTAGCATTAGGAATGGAATTCCTAACAGAATGTGGATGCTGCTGTTCGGCTTGAGCGAAGCTCTTGAACATTTCCTCGCACTCATCAGGCTCGAGTCTCTCCATGATATCGCCTCCCGCGGCTGTATTGAACATTTGCTGCTTCTCGAAGGTGAGACCATTGTAGAACTTCTCCACTAGCGCCCAGTCGGAAAGATCGTGTTGAGGACATCGGCTCAACAACGCGTTGAACCGCTCCCAGGCCATGTGATAAGGCTCGTCGGGATCCATCCGGAAGGAATGGATTTGGTCCCTAAGGCGAGCGGCCCTAAAAGGTGGATAGTACTTCTTGAAGAACTTGGCTTCGAGATCCTCCCATGTGGTGATAGAATTATCTGGGAGAGTGTCGAGCCAAGTAGAAGCACGCCCAGAGAGGGAGAATGGGAAGAGACGCAAGTAGATTGCGTCCTTAGACACACCCGTGATATTGAAAGTATCACTTATGTGTGCAAAGCGGGACACATGTCCGGGTACATCCTCATCCTCGAGGCCATGGAATTGGGTGGCATGAGTGATCGTACTCATGACATGTGATGGGATCTGCCAAGAATTGGTGTTCGGTATAGTGGGGCGTGTGATCGAAGATCTCGCGCCCGTGACCCCATCACTGGCCCTCTGGTGTATTGTACGCCTTGCTGGTGGGTCAGCGTCGCCCATTTTTGGAAAGGGGATTGGGCTAGTAGGACGTACCTGGTGCTGCACAATGCTTTTAAACGCTCCCGGAAGTCACGGGTGTGCTCGTGTAGCTCTCGCTCGGGCTCTAGGAAAGCTGCATAAGGTGGTGATTCCTACGAGCGAGTATGGTGCATAAACAGAAAGACTCTAGAATGAAACAGAACAAAGACTCAAAGACACACAGAAAGACTCGGTCTAAATTAGACACTCAGATAAGACTCACTAGTAGCACATAAGACAAGTAGCACACAAGACTCAAAAGAAAACAAAACAAACCAAAAATCACTAAAAGAACTTGTCAGAGTTAATATTGCTATTGCCAAGTGTCCCCGGAAACGGCGCCAAAAACTTGATGTCGGCCAGACGGTGTAAGTAATAATAGGAATACCTATGAACTAAACCGCACTGACATGCAAGTGTACCTATCGAGTGTAGCTCAGCTTAACGGTAAACCGAGTTATCGAACCCTAGAGACACTACGAAACAAAACTAGACTCTGACTCGGACTAAAGATTGATTTGGTTTGGGGGGTTTACTACACTATTGAATTAAACTAAGAATGCAATAAACTAAGGTCGACTCAACTAACCAGACAAAGGACAAAGGTAATATCAAGAATGGGAATAATATCACCTAGGTCGGAATCCTACTTGCAAAGCACAACTTTTACCGGTTATGGAAACTATAATGGATCTGGGTTTCTAAGGAAACAAATCTAGACAGCCTAGTGGATCCCTAATCACTCTCAGGGTGTCACCAACTAAGGAACCTAAAGATGTACTAACTCACTAGATTGTTGGATCACTTCTCAGGTATTTCCAACTAAGATAAAGTACCCTAATAGACAGATTACCTCTCAGTCTCACTGTCCACCAATACACTCGAAGAATGCACGGGGTAATCTCAAGATAACAACTATGAAACGAATAGCAACAATCACTAGACACCTAATACCGGCTTCCTCTCAGACAGCTGACACTCGGATTCCTAATGAAGAAGACCAAACGACTAATTCTCACCTCTCGGGTATTGAACTAGGATACACATTCAATTCTAATCAGCAATCAATGACAACTCTTATGGTTACTACGTCTAGCAAACCACCCTAATCACAAACCCTAAGATCTATGACCAAGATACGAAGATCAAACTGGCAGACAACCACAATCAACGCAAGGAATTGAAATCAAACACAAGATCAGATCTAAACATGCAAAAACATCACAATAATCAACTCAAGATCTTCTACAAAATCATAAACCCATAAATTGAATCCAAAAACCGATAAAAATCAAAATTTTAACAAGTATTCATCATATGACCTAGGAAATATATAAGTTCTAGCCTAGAATCATGTTCAAACAACCAAAAACAGAAGTATAAACAAGATTCATAGTTTCAAACAATCAAATCAAAGATAAAAATTTAAACTTGCAAACCGAAACGCTTAAACAACGAACCCAGATCTCAAAGCCTTCACCTTTTCACTCCGATTGACATCCTTCTCCCCAAAATTGCCTCTAAACCCTCTTTAGGCGGCTAAAAATCAAACTCTCCTCATAATGGGATTCAAAATCTATTTAATTTGGAAAATTAGGGTTTTTCTCGGAAAATAGCTCTCTCGCGTACCGCGAGAGTTTTGGGTTGGGTTCCTCGCGTACCGCGAGGAACAAAATAGTCGCGGCCACTTCTGGATTCCCTCGCGTACCGCGAGGTTCTTGGTCTCCGCTCTTCGCGTACCGCGAAGGACCTATTTTCTTCATTATTCACTTTTGATCCTCGGGCTTCGTTCTCGTGCTTGGTTTCTTCACATATTCACTTGTATTTCATACGAGCACATTAAAAACATAACATAAACTCAATTGTATACAAAAACGACTTAAAACAAAGATAAAACTAACTAAAGACGCACTAAAACAATTGAATAAAGATGTGTGCTTTGCACTACATCAAGGGTTATTCACCCCAGAGCTTAAAGATGGAGCATGAACAGAAACGTTTTTGGATTGGGACGACATTTTCAAAATCAGTTTTCAAAGATAATGATTGAATGCAAACTTTAGTAAATATTTAAAAATGAAAAGCACCACTTGCCCCACGGTGGACGCCAAATTGTTTTGGGTAAAAATTGATAAGACTAATTTTGTAACCAAACTTAGTTTGTGAGGTAGTGTGCTTGATCAATATGCAAAGCTATGAACGTGAAAGTAAAGATTGACATGAGTGTTTACGAGGAAAGCCTTTAATCCTTGAGGATCTCTGGCATAAAACATCGTGAAGTGACGGAAAGTCACTTGCCTCCTAGTATTTTATAAATAGATGAAAAAGAATACAATGCGAAGCAGTAGATGATCGAGCTATGAGTGTTACAGAGATGATTGTGAGTCTAGAAAGCTAAGTGCGTAGTGAAGATTTGTCCTTAATCGATCAATACTGTTGATTAAATACAGAGATAATGATAACTAACTATCCGAGAATCCCGGAATCGACTAAGTCTTCCAATATGACCGTTAGAGGCCACTGCATGCGTCTTCTACGCGTTGCCTTTGACTGCTAGACCGATTCTTCAGGGATGGCATTGACTACGCACGTTTTACCTGCGAATAAGTCAACATAGAGAAAGGATACAACGGTTAGTGACATAAATATTAAGGATACCGAAACCTGTCAGGATACCGAAGTATGTCGAAGACACAGGATCCCTAGTTGTAAAATGACCCCTAACAGTCCTCGTAGTTTATAATTACACTGATTATAAACTAAAACTTGCATAAATCAAATAATTTATATTTAACCCTTAAATATAAAAGAACCCCATATGTATATATCCATATATATATAAAATCTCGTTTCGTCAAATTTTTAATTATTCTAAATAATTAAATACAACGTAACTAATAAATATCTCTCTAGATATTTAATCCACCGATTATGTGTTTCGTGAAATAACGTTTAACAATTTAAACGATATAATTTGTTCTTTGCCCAAAGTGTAACTCTTCGGATCATACCTTGATAGCAAAGTTGATATTAACATTGATCGGACATCTAATATCCAACAATCTCCCACTTGGACGATTCATCGATTAATCGAGTCAACGTAGACAGTGGAGGACGCCTAGCTGCATCTCTCTGCCCCTAACGAGGTATGACGTATTTGCAATCGTCAACTAATTCCCTGTGTTCAAGTAACCTTTACTTAACCAGGTACAATAGCCATGGTAAACATATCTATGTGTCCTTTCTGTTTAGGTCATCCGTTGAACATGAGACATGGATACAAGTCACTTCTCATATGTGGTTCAACTATTCTTGTTCTCGTTCTCTTATTCAATGATGGTCTAAACAAACTACTCTTTAGTTGTGCGTGGCCACACAATTTATACCAGTTTGAATCAACAAGGGCGCCAGAATGTCCAGCTCCTAATCAAAGGAGAACATAATTCCTTTGGCCACGTACAACTCCCACTTAACTTCATATTACTCATGATCATATCCTTATTACTGCATGTTAAGGTACAGTGTTAGATAAGATCAAAGAACAAACTTTAGTCAGAGTTAGTTCTAGTTCGTTCCTCGGGTCGAAGGATCAATAGATCTTACCCTATTCAAAACATCTCAAGACTTGATCCATGAAGATAGTTTTGAAGTGAGTTACGTTAAATAATCATTCTCTAATGATTATCTGTGAGTATGATGTCCAACCGTTTGGACTTTCATTCCTAATGAACCAATCATCCAATTCACAATAGTCTTTAGTTCAGATTGTTTCCCATGAATCTGATCGACTATGAACATTTAGAATATAATATAATATTGAAGAATTTCTAAAACGTACAAAATATCGAATCATAGAAAACATCTATTTATAATGCATTCAACCTTTGAATCAATATAAAACAGTAATGTTTCTATATATAATTCAAAAGCACCCAATACTAACAAATCAAACTCAGGTCTAGCATTTGTAACACCTATCAACATGCTCCTCATATACTGATTGAGGTATAGGTTTAGCGAACGGGTCAGCTATATATTGATTTGTGTGAATTTTGTTTTATCATGATGTATCCAATTTTCATGATCTCATTAATGAAAAATTATGGTGGAAAATCTATTTTGGAACTTCTTTCCAAACTATTAGAAGTTATCTGAACCCTTTTTAGAATACTATCGTCTAATGTTTCCAAGTCATAACATCTCATGTTTGTGTAATTATTATTGATAAAACTCGTTTATCAGATAACGCTGATATATCATGTAATCATTCTCAATGATCGTCTCATGGTGTTCAATCTCTTAACCTTTCAAGATCGGTATGTTAGACTGACAAGTTGTTATAACTAATTATGATCTTGTTTCAAAAACCCTTCTTGATAGTCAAACCTGGTACTCATGGTATCTTATCCTATAAGATAGTTTTTATCTCATCATAACACTTTATGATCATCACCATTTTGTGCTTCTTAAGCATAATCCTTTTGTCATAATTAAATTTCAAAGTTCTTTCATCATATGAAGATATTGACATAACCCATTATCTTTTAGATGAAACTACATGAACCTATTCACTTTCATCTTATCCCAAATATTAGGGTTTAAAGATAATGTTAATAGAAAATGTTAACGGCTTGCCTTTATTCATTTGTCGCACAAAACATTTAAGACAACTTCATCAATGTCAATAGTTTGCAGTGATTCTTACTTTGGAATCCTTCCTTTATATATTATATATACGGATGCAATCAATGCTAGCTTTGAAAAACTTCAAAGATACTTTATCTTTCAATGATATGTTTAAACTCGTAATTTTAGCAATGTATCACTATACATTCTATGATAACACTTATCATCCCCTTTTGTGGTGTTTCCATGTATCTCTTTTATATTCCTTTTGATAATGTGTCTTTACACATTTCTTTGTTATAGGTACTTACTCCCACTGGCATTTGCATCTACCATGTTGAATCTTCTTTGAATTGGTCTTTATCAAATTAATGATTCAACAATCTCAGACATATTCAGGCATTATACTTCTTTTGAAGTCACTTTATTACAAGAACATTCTAGTATTCATAATACATGTTCATTTTGACTAGTTTGTTCAATTGTTCAAAACTTGTAATATGTTTCCTTTCAAGGACACTGGAATGCCATTCCAATTTTATCAACCTTTTGAAAATAAGTCAAGCTTATAGTATGAATGATCCATTTGTTGTTTCCAAAACAACTTCTTTATCTTGATGAATCTTATTCATATGCAGACATGATCAAATCTTTAATTGTCATAATATGGAGTGTGTGTCAGGATCATCACCAAGTGATTTTACTAAAGAATCTTATTCTTTCATCACATGATCTCTTATGTCTAATGTAAAAGATCACATCTTTTGTTTATGATAAACTTTCATATATTCATTAACGATCTCATCCTTGTCTATATATGAATTTTATGTTCATGCAATTGAATAATACTATTTATTCAGAACTTTAAACAACATTTGTTTCTTGTTCAAGAGTCAGCTATGAACAGTTTCAATCTTATTTATAAGTTTGAAAGCTTATTAAGGCGGTACGTGAAACTCTTTCATATAGGATTTCATAACATCCTATCCTTAATTGTTTGTAGGGCTCTTTCCTACATATTCATATCCTATATGAATTGTTATACCTGTTCTGGATTAACTTTACGGTTCAAGGCTATTGATTTGGATAATGATATGACGTAATTTATACATGTTTTACACGAATAATTATCCCCGAATTCATCACAATTAGAGACAATATGATAATAATTGATGCCTAATCCACCCATTTGTGTTTCGATAGGATAGTTGACTTGGATATGCAAAAACATAAAAAAATTACTCAAAATCAAGGAGAAATCAGCATTCGGAAGTGAATTGAACGAAACCGGACGCATGAGGTCAAACCAGGAAGTCAAAAGTCAACAGGGAGCAGAAAAGGGTAATGCACGGTCATGCAAACCCTAATCTGCCTCCCTATACTCCCAAAAGCTGCCAGATTCCACACGTGAAAGAAAATGGTACTTTGCACAATCCAATGCACGACCATGCATTGCCAAAATCTTAGCCTATAAATAGCAAGCTCATTCTAGTGTTTTAGGTGTCCAAGATCAAGAGTAGGGAAGGCCTTAGTGCTCTGCTAAGAGTCGGAACTCTCTCGGTTTTGGTCCGTTTATCTTTTCTTTGTTTATTTTCTTTTTCTAAGGCTTGTAATACAAAATGATTCTTCTTGTTCGAGCAAGCAAGAGACAACCTATACCCACTCTCCCTTGGTGTTGGAACACTTCCACACATTGTCTAAGGGTTAGTGAAGTCACTTGTATGGTCATTCATGGCTAGTTCTCTTGTGTTGCTCGAGTTGGTTGAACTTTAACTAATTAATGAAGTATTTTTAGTATGTTATGTTTTTAAAGTCTTTACTATGATTTATCTTAAAAAGACAAGAATAAGTGATCTTTAAACCAATCTAATAATCTTAAATCTTGTAAGTTACTTAAGCAAGACTTCTTATTTGGAAAGCTTATTCGAGTTTGTACGGTCTATATACAAATCTTGGTGCTAGCAACGGCAGGGTAGTATAGATTTAATATTATGGGTTGATTGGAGGTTTTGGTATTCAGCGAGCCGTTTGAGCCCTATCCAGACCAGGCGATTTGTGTCGGTATTTCTTTACTTCTCTCGTGTCGGCTTACAGAGTACTTCTAGCAGGAGCCATGAGGTTTGATCTTGAGAATGAAAGTCTTATTTATTTAAAATAATATTATAAGTAAAGAAAACTATTTTAAGAACATAATTTGTTAGGTCCGAGCGTTCATAAAGTAGCTCTAGAGGGAGTTGCGCATTCCGACTTTCCAAAGGAAGTTACAAGACATGACGTACGTCAGTCATTGGATAATCTTAGTCCGTATAATGAATCACGAGATAACCGGTGGATTTGAGACCCCGTTCAGGGTCTGGAGATTCATTAAGGAACAGTTGGCCGACCGTATCCACTGTTCCGTTACGAAATGCTAACTCCCCTATCGAAAGGGTTAGTACTAGTAACTATGACCAACCTTACTTTAAATATAACATTAAATAACAACGGATAACAACTAGAGTGACATCTTAAATAAGATAATGTTTCTAATTACATTTCATATTATTTTTACTTTCCGTTAAACAAAACCACTTTTTCCCAACTTACTATCCCGGTCAGACAATAGCAAGGATTGAGTAAGGAATCCGTGTCCATGGTTCGATACTTGGTTCTTACCTAGACTATACTAATTTGCGATAGGTATACTTGCCTATTGTGTGTGCGTTTAGTTGAAGTAATTATCATTTTAATTTATAAATTTAAAACCTGATTTTGTGTAACTCTAAATAGAACATTAAAGATATATTATATCACTCGTATTTGATATCAAGTTTTTGGTGTTATTACCAGAGATATTTATATATTTTATATACATAACACAACACATCAAGTTTTTGGCGCCGTTGCCGGGGACAAGGTAATTCTACGAAAGATCTAAGTCGTTGGACTGACTATTTATTTCTATTTTACTTTTGTTTTATTTCTACCTTATTTTCCATTTTTATTTTATTTTCTTCTTTATTTTATTTTTGTTTTATTTCAACTTTATTTTTCCTTTTTATTTTTATTTTTATTTTACTATTTTTGTTTTTATTTTGGTACTTGTGCTAGCTAATCTATCTAATTTGCAGAAACTTTCAAGGATCGCAACCCAGAAATTATTGCTAAGAGAATTGAATGGATACAAGTGCCGCCATTCGAAAGCATTTTAAAATTAGGCGTAACATTTTCGAACGGTTTTTGCGTGTTTAGATTTACATTCTTCTTTATTTTCAATGATGACAAGTTTAATCAAGGTAAGTTTTCTTACGTATAATCGGGAATTTTGATGGTGACACTCTCCCTTGACCAAATCATTTTAATATTTTTACATAAATTAGTATTTTAATAAAATCTAAATTAATTTTTGATTAATCTATTAATTAAAATTTATTTTAATTTACTATTTTTCAAGTATTTAAAAAAAAGTCAAAATTGGTCAACAGGGGCATTGCAAGGCCCTGCAACCCAATGCACGCCCGTGCATTGGGGTTCGTGCACCCAGATGTTAAAACAAATCAGTAGCTTCATTTTTCTCAAACCTCTAAACGCGAACTCGCTCGGTTTCGGTCGAAATCACTCCAAAACCCCCCGATTTCTCACGGTTTCTCCTGATTTTTGTTTCCAATCTCTTCCCCAAGGTATGTAAACTTGTCCATTTTCAATTTTAGTGTGATTTATGCTTCAAATATGGCTAATCTTGTTCAAATGGGGGGCTAGGGTTTCATTTTGAACTTTGGTTTGAATGTGCTTGAATATGAACTCAATGCTTGATTTAGATGCATATTTGACTATGTAGAATCATAATGCAACTCATTTTAGCCTTGTTTGGGTAGGATTTGTTTGATTTGTATGGATGGGTTTTTGAATTTTGACTTAGAACTCTTGAACTTGGAAATACAAATTAAAGCATGAATCTTGTTTGAATGTGTTTAGGTATTAATATAGTTTGTGGGAAATTTTTGATTAGTTGAATTAGGTCAAGAATTTTGACGGGTTTGACTTTTCAAAAGACAACATTTTGACCATCTCTATTAATAGTCATATTGCACTGTTTGGAATTGCGTCTTGTTTGATTGATTGCAATTGACCATTTTAGGACTCGAGAAACATAACCATGCACGAATTTGTGTTTCCCTTGTGAGGTCCAAAAAATTATATACATATATATTTTTTCTAAAAACATGGCTCTTATCAAGTTTTTGGCACCAATATGAATTATAGTTCACATACTATCAAGTTTTTCGCGCCTTTGAAATATATATGTTTCGATGTACTAACTCTTTTAATTGATATTTGTAGAGCATGGCGGAATCATCCCTAGCTCCTGGAATATGAAGGCAGGTGAGGTCTTCACATCGATCTACCCCGTCCCCAACTATGTCCGATGGCAATGGATCTCCACCTTCTCCACCATCACCACCATTACCCTACCACCCTCACCCAATGCCACAAGGACAGTTCAGATTGCATTCTTGGCTAGTGTTTGACCCAGATGATGCCATAGAAGTATAAGCCTTTCATAAGTGTAAGGCCCCAAACTCGGGAGGCCTCACTTGTTGGATTTACTCATTCACAAACAGTTCTTAAACTTGAATATCAAAATAACGCAACGGAAAATTTCATTTAAAACAAAATCGTTACATTGTTCAACATGCGGAAGCGTAACATTGTCAAATAAATAAACATATCATAAACAACTCGTAACGGGATGCCAGTCTTCATGATCAACCGGGTAACTCTTCTCGCTTGCCAAGCATCACCGTCCATCATCCATACCTGCCTTAAACTGAATGTGCATACTAAAAAGTCAGCTACGCTGGTGAGTTCTAGCATTTCATAAAAACTTTAACATTAACATTTGCCAAAAAGATAGCATTCATTCATTTAGTAAAACTTTACGTAAAATCTCGTAATAACTTAACATCATCAAAACCTTGTAATCATATCATCATCATAAACACCGTTGAACGGATCGTTCGTTAAAACTTTTAACATTCATTTAAGTCATACATTATTATCCAAATCTATGTTACCATTCGTTCCGTCATTCAGTATTGTATTGCCCCTAAGGCTTAACTGCACAAAGACCGACAATACAATACATTCCGTCAATTCCCTATTGTATTGCCCCCAAGGCTTAACTGCACAAGGACCGACAATACAATACATTACGTCAATTCCCTTTTTGTATTACCCCCAAGGCTTAACTGCACGAGGACCAACAATACCCATTTAGTTGCCCCTATGGCTCTCATGTCCATAAACCGACAACTTCCATCGACAACTATCGCTCACGGCCATAACACCGTCGGGTTATAATTTAACCTTCATAGGGTCACGTTAACCCCTGAGTAACCGTCGTTACTCCCTTACCAGTTGTACAACATCATAACCATTGACAGGCCATAAAGACACTGCCCCTGTTGTTCTTATGGCAACTATGGCTCGCTGTCCATAATCTACCACAAGGCTGGGAATTACATTCCCAGACTTCGTTCGTCAATTCCATTCATTCGACAGATTAGATTTGTAATGACTTCTTTAAAACCTTTGCCTCTTTTCCTTTTCATAAAACATTTCATCATTTAAACCGTTAATAATACATTCGTAAACCTCTTTGGAAAAACACTTCATAACCACATTTCGACTTTCCTTTCGTAAACATCGTTTCATAAAACATCGTTTCGTTAAACATCATTTCGTTAAACATCATTTCGTAAGTATGCACACCAGCCCAAAAACATTAATAAAACATTTAAAAGAGGGCTCTAGAACTCACCTGATAAGCAAATCTGGGTTGTCCTAAACAAAGGTCCAACAACGTCACTTCCGATCTGAATTGATTAGTTAAATACACATCAGACCTAATCCCGACTCTAACGGTTTAACCATTCTGATTTAGACGACTATACTGACTTTACTAACCAGCCTGATGCATGCGCACTTAGCAAGTGCGCAGGGCCTTGTTCTTGCGTACTTAATAAGTGCGCAGACTTTGCTTCATGCGTACTTGATAAGTACGCAGGATCCTCTTCATGCGTACTTGATAAGTACACAGGATCCTCTTCATGCGTACTTGATAAGTACGCAGGATCCTCTTCATGCGTACTTGATAAGTACGTAGGATCTGCTTCATGCGTACTTGGTAAGTACGCAGGATCTGTTTCCCCGCAAAAACCCTAACTTTCGCATTCGGGTCTGATCACGTCAAAATCCCGAACTTGTTTACATTCAAAACGTTTGCTTTTCATTAAGGAACTCAAATCTATGTTTTTCTTCCAGTTTCATCCGTAAAAACGTTATATTTTCATCCAAAACCCGAAAAACCCCAAAACGAACAAAAACTCAGATCTAGGCCAGATCGTTACCTGTATCGAACTTTTGATCCGGTGGTTCTTCTCACGAGCTCTGGAGCAACACACTTCTTCAATCTCGAGACTATCCGCCAACTTTCTCTCTCTACGGTTTTTCTCTCTAGATGTGGCAAATGAGAGAAAGGGTGGTGACTTAGGCTATTTATAGGGTAGGCTCCCCTATGTTCGCCCCTTCTAGCCCGTCGGCCCATCCGGCCCGGCCCGTCATGCCTCGTTCGTTCATTCCATTATTATAACTGTCGTTTTATTTTTGGGATGTTACAAGTCTACCCCCCTTACAATAGGTTTCGTCCCCGAAACCTATCATAAGTCAAATAGTTGAGGGTACGACTCCCTCATTTCCGTCTCCGTTTCCCAAGTAGATTCTGATCCCTTTCGGTGCTTCCATTGGACTTTAACCAATTGGATCACTTTGTTATGTAAACGTTTCTCCTTTCGGTCTAAGATAGCCACGGGTTCTTCAATGTAGTTAAGGCGGTTGTCGACCTCGATGTCAGTAAGTGGTACGTGAGCCGATTCATCCGCCAAACACTTTCGCAAGTGTGATACATGGAAGGTAGGATGAATCCCACTTAACTCATCAGGCAACTCTAACCGATAAGCGACTTCACCAACCCGTGCCATTATCCTGAATGGTCCGACAAACCTCGGACTTAACTTTCCTCTCTTCCTTAATGGTATGATTCCCTTCCAGGGTGACACTTTCAACATTACTCTGTCCCCAACATCAAACTCAATAGGCCTTCGTCGTTTATCCGCATAGGATTTCTGACGATCTTGTGCGGCCTTCATTCGTGCTTTGATTTGATCAAACCTTTCCGACGTTTCTCTTACGACTTCAAGACTTCCTAATTCCTTCTGTCCAATCTCACCCCAACAAACCGGGGTCCTGCATCTTCTCCCATACAACATTTCATAAGGCGGCATGCCTATCGTCGTGTGATGACTATTGTTGTAGGAGAATTCGGCTAACGGCAGATGACTGTCCTAACTGCCACCGAAGTCGATAATACAAGCACGAAGCATATCCTCAAATGTTTGAATGGTCCTTTCGGACAGACCATCCGTTTGCGGGTGGTATGCCGTGCTGATATTAAGCCTCGTGCCCATCGCTTCGTGAAATATTTTCTAGAACCTCGAAGTGAATCGTGTGTCCTGGTCAGATACGATCGTCAAAGGCATCCCATGCCGTGCTACTACTTCGTTAATAAATACTTCCTCTAACCTTTTCGACGAGAACGTCTCGCGAATAGGTAGGAAATAAGCGTTCTTCGTTAAACGGTCCACAATTACCCAAATGGTGTCATGACCTTTAGCTGTGCGAGGTAGCTTGGTTATGAAGTCCATGGTAATGTGTTCCCACTTCCATTCCGGTATATCAAGTGGTTGAATCTTTCCATACGGTTTCTGGTGTTCGGCTTTTACTTGTGGGCAAGTCAAGCACTTTCTTACATACTTTCACTTCATGCTTTATTCCAGGCCACCAGTATTCCCTCCTCATATCCAGGTACATTTTGTTGGTACCGGGATGGATAGAGTACCGAGACTTATGAGCCTCATCCAAGATTTTGGTTCTAAGCTCGCCACCCATAGGTATCCATACCCGTTCAAAACATGTCCTAACACCAAGGGTGTTATATTCCAACTTTTCATGTTGGCCAACCATTCTTTCCTTCTTTATGTTTTCTTCCTTAAGTGCTTCATCTTGAGCTCTTTCAATTTCCCTCATCACATCTGATGTTACCACAAACTGGCAAGCTTTCACTCTAATAGGAGTAGGCACATCCTTTCGGCTTAGAGCGTCAGCCACCACGTTTGCCTTTCCGGGATGGTATATGATTTCACAGTCATAATCTTTCAATAGTTCCAACCATCGTCTCTGCCTCATATTTAGTTCCCTTTGTTTGAAGAAGTACTTCAAACTTTTGTGGCCGGAGTAAATAGTAAACTTCACCCCGTAAAGGTAGTGCCTCCAGATTTTCAATGCGAATACGACAGCAGCAAGCTCCAAATCGTGAGTCGGATAATTAGCTTTGTGAATCTTCAACAGCCGTGACCCATACGCGATCACTCTCCTGCGTTGCATCAATACGCATCCCAATCCCTAACCCGAAGCGTCAGAGTATACCACTAAATCTTCATTGCCCTCGGGAAGGGCCAAGACTGGAGCTTGGGTTAGCTTCTCCTTCAATTTATTAAACGCCTCGTCCTGGGTCGAACCCCATTCGTACTTTACCTCTTTCCGAGTCAACTTTGTCAACGGCGAAGCTATTTTCGAGAAATCCTGGGTGAATCTGCGATAGTAGCCTGCCAATCCCAAGAAACTGCGGATTTCAATTGGCGTCTTAGGAATATTCCATTCCCTTACCTTCATTATCTTTGCTGGGTCAACCATAATGCCGTTCGGGTTAATGACGTGACCTAGGAATTGGACTTCCCTCAGCCAGAACGCGCATTTGGAGAACTTAGAATACAAATTTTCCTTCTTCAGAGCCTCCAATACCTCCTTCAAGTGACATGCGTGATCACCCTCATTCTTGGAGTAGATGAGGATATCATCGATGAACAAGATTACCGATCGGTCCAGCATCGGTCGACACACCCTATTCATCAAATCAATGAACGCTGCGGGGGCGTTCTTCAATCCGAAAGACATTACGCGAAACTCGAAATGTCCATAACGCGTGCGAAATGCAGTTTTCGGTATGTCTTCTTCCCTTACCTTCAACTGATGGTACCCGGATCGAAGGTCGATTTTTGAGAACCAACTTACGCCTTGCAATTGATCGAATAGGTCGTCAATCCTTGGTAAAGGGTACTTGTTCTTCACCGTATGTTTGTTCAACTCGCGATATCAATACACATTCTCATCGAATCGTCTTTCTTCTTCACAAACAACACCGGAGAACCCCACGGCGAGATGCTCGGTTGGATAAATCCATTCTCAAGTAGTTCGTCTAATTGGGCCATAAGTTCCTTCATTTCCACTGGTGCTAGTCGATATGGAGCCTTAGCCACGGGCTGGGCATCTGGTACTAAGTCGATTCGAAATTCAATTTCTCTGTCGGGTGGTATCCCAGGAAAATCCTCTGGAAACACCTCCGGGTACTCGCGTACCACGGATACATCGTCTAGTTCCTTCACTTCCTTACACTTGTCAATTACGTACACCAGATAAGCCTCGCATCCGCGCCTCAAGTAATCTGTTGCCTTAATCATCGAGATGACATTTGGCATCGGGGCGTCACGATCTCCAAAGACCTCGACTTTGCTACCATCCGGAACCTTGAGTCGGATTATCTTTCGTTTTCATATAATTTGCGCTTCATTGGTAGTTAGCCAATCCATACCCAACACGACATCAAACCCTCCCAAAACCATAACAAACAATTTAACAGGGAACCTATGACCTTCTATTTTTATCGTGGAGTTATCAACTACATCGGTCACCCTCGCAGTTCTACCCTCAGCGGTTTCTATGCTAAAAGCCCTTTCTAGCTTACTGACAGTGTACTTCACTCGTTTACAGAAAGTCGCAGATATAAAACTCTTACTTGCACCCGAATCAAATAACACAGAAACAAAAGTGTTGTCAAGGATGAATGTTCCTGACGCCACATCGGGGTCTGCCCTGGCTTGGTCTTGCGTCAGCGCGTACGCACGAGTCTTTTCTCGGGGCCTCTCTTCTTTCTTCTCCGGGCCTTTCCCCTTCCCGGCTTCACCCATCCTGGGCTTGGTGCATTCCCGGCTCATATGACCACTCTCCCCATAGTTGTAGCATTTGACGAGCCGGGGACATTCACGTGAGTAGTGTCCAGTCTTGCCACACTTGAAGCATAGATTGGATCCCAATCTGCATTCCCCCATATGCTCCTTCCCACACTTATTACACATCGCCATCTCCTCCACCCGAGCTCTCTTATCACGAGCCCCATACGTCTTTCCACCTATTCGTTTGTTTTGGAAGCTCGGCTTCTTTTTGGGTTCCCCAATGGCAACGACATTCAGCGCCAGATCATCAAATACCACGCCGCTCAGTTCTACTGCCGAATCATAGGTAGTAGGGGTGTTTGCCTTAACATAGGTGCGGACCTGGTCCAGCAGCCCTTGAATGTAGCAGGCAATCTTTCTTTCCTCAGTCGTGACAAGATGTGGCACTAGACGTGACAGTTCATTGAACCGTGTGGTGTACTACCGGTGCGTCATGTTCCCGGCCTTAATCCCCAGAAATTCCCTTTCTACCTTTTCGATCTCATTCCTTGGGCAGAAATTCTTGATCACCAAAGTTTTCAAATCAATCCACATCATTGCATCCACAGCCTCGTCCCCTTTAGCTTGACGCACACCTTCCCACCAATGGGATGCTTCCTCCCTCAGGGAGTTAGCAGCAAATTTCACAACTTGATCTGCTCGATACTCGCTCAGACGGATGGCGGCTTCCATACGTATCACCCAGTCAAAAGTAGCCACCGCGTCCTTCTTCCCAGTCAGGACCGGCGGGTCACATGCCTTAAAGGACTTATAGTCGCAACCACGGTTAAGCGGTGCGTTAATTGTCTCAGTGTTCGGGGTACCAACCGCCGTGTTAGACCCACCTTCCCCATTAACCTTCTTCAACGCTTCTGCCAACAGACCTGGCAGAGAAGTCTTCATCAACTCTGTGAACTCTCGAGCTATAGCTGCTCTCACTTCTGGTTCAAAAGTGAAAGGTTGTTCTTCAACCTGTGTCTGTTCAGTTCCATGCACACTAACTTCTGGCTCAGTGTGAACACTTCCTTCTTCACTGTACTCTTGGCGTGCAGGGGTCCTGCCGCGCCCACCGTTACGACCACTGGTACGGCCCCTGGCACCACGCTTTTCGTTTCCTCTCCTTGCCATTTCGTTCTATAAGACAAGGAATCCAATGTCATCACGCTAGTTAACGAATAAAATTCAACAAGCACTGTAAGATGTTAATATAAACTGGCCATCTGCAATTAACCATTACACTACCTTTCGATTTCTATTTGACCACCTTTGTGATTCCATCATAACACAAGTCCTTACCTAACCCTTTCTTAGACATACTATATATATAAATATATACTACCTTCATACCTGATGCTGTGGCTCGAGTTACCCGTACTGGCATCCGCTTTCGGTCCCATTCACAGTTTAAGTTCAGACACTGGGAGTGTCCGAATCTCTCAAACTATTGCTCTGATACCAACTTGTAAGGCCCCAAACCCGGGAGGCCTCACTTGTTGGATTTACTCATTCACAAACTGTTCTTAAACTTGAATATCAAAATAACGCAGCGGAAAATTTCATTTAAAACAAAATCGTTACATTGTTCAACATGCGGAAGCGTAACATTGTCAAATACATAAACATATCATAAACAACTCGTAACGGGATGCCAGTCTTCATGATCAACCGGGTAACTCTTCTCGCTTGCCAAGCATCACCGTCCATCATCCATACCTGCCTTAACCTGAATGTGCATACTAAAAAGTCAGCAACGCTGGTGAGTTCTAGCATTTCATAAAAACTTTAACATTAACATTTTCCAAAAAGATAGCATTCATTCATTTAGTAAAACTTTACGTAAAATCTCGTAATAACTTAACATCATCAAAACCTTGTAATCATATCATCATCATAAACACCGTTGAACGGATTGTTCGTTAAAACTTTTAACATTCATTTAAGTCATACATTATTATCCAAATCTGTGTTACCATTCGTTCCGTCATTCAGTATTGTATTGCCCCTAAGGCTTAACTGCACGAAGACCGACAATACAATACATTCCGTCAATTCCCTATTGTATTGCCCCCAAGGCTTAACTGCACGAGGACCGACAATACAATACATTCCGTCAATTCCCTTTTTGTATTGGCCCCCAAGGCTTAACTGCACGAGGACCGACAATACCCATTTAGTGGCCCCTATGGCTCTCATGTCCATAAACTGACAACTTCCATCGACGACTATGGCTCACGGCCATAACACCGTCGGATCATAATTTAACCTTCATAGGGTTACGTTAACCCCTGAGTAACCGTCGTTACTCCCTTACCAATTGTACAACATCATAACCATTGACAGGCCATAAAGACACTGCCCCTGTTGTTCTTATGGCAACTATGGCTCGCTGTCCATAATCTACCACAAGGCTGGGAATTACATTCCCAGACTTCGTTCGTCAATTCCATTCATTCGATAGATTAGATTTGTAATGACTTCTTTAAAACCTTTGCCTCTTTTCCTTTTCATAAAACATTTCATCATTTAAACCGTTCATAAAACATTCATAAACCTCTTTGGCAAAACACTTCATAACCACATTTCGACTTTCCTTTCGTAAACATCGTTTCATAAAACATCGTTTCGTTAAACATCATTTCGTTAAACATCATTTCGTTAAACATCATTTCGTTAAACATCATTCTTTAAACATCATTTCGTAAGTATGCACACTAGCCCAAAAACATTAATAAAACATTTAAAAGAGGGCTCTAGAACTCACCTGATAAGCAAATCTGGGTTGTCCTAAACAAAGGTCCAACAACGTCACTTCTGATCTGAATTGATTAGTTAAATACACATCAGACCTAATCCCGACTCTAACGGTTTAACCATTCTGATTTAGATGACTATACTGACTTTACTAACCATCATGATGCATGCGCACTTAGCAAGTGAGCAGGGCCTTGTTCTTGCATACTTAATAAGTGCGTAGACTTTGCTTCATGCGTACTTGATAGGTACGCAAGATCCTCTTCATGCGTACTTGATAAGTACGCAGGATCCTCTTCATGCGTACTTGATAAGTACACAGGATCCTCTTCATGCGTACTTGATAAGTACGCAGGATCCTCTTCATACGTACTTGATAAGTACGCAGGATCTGCTTCATGCGTACTTGGTAAGTACGCAGGATCTGCTTCCACGCAAAAACCCTAACTTTCGCATTCGGGTCTGATCACGAACTTGTTTACATTCAAAACGTTTGCTTTTCATTAAGGAACTCAAATCTATGTTTTTCTTCCAGTTTCATCCGTAAAAACGTTACCTTTTCATCCAAAACCCGAAAAACCCCAAAACGAACAAAAACTCAGATTTAGGCCAGATCGTTACCTGTATCGAGCTTCTGATCCGGAGGTTTTTCTCATGAGCTCTGGAGCAACACACTTCTTCAATCTCGAGTCGATCCGCCAACTTTCTCTCTCTATGGTTTCTCTCTCTAGATGTGGCAAATGAGAGAAAGGCTTCGTTCTAGCTTGCAAGGCCAGTGATTAGTTTGGAGTTGCATGATTGTGTCAGGTTCAGGATGGCCAGACATTGGTATGAGATGCCATTGGCCTAGTTTGGGGTGAGAATGGGGTTGTACAGACACAAAGAGATTGCTCAGCCAGTGTTCACTGAGAGCCATAGTGAGTTTACCGAGGGGGAGGCATCCCTATTCTGGGAAAGGATTGGGTCAGGACCTTTCGACCCACACAGTCAAAATAGCACCAAATTGAAGCTCCCTCTCCACTGGTACCTTCACAGGTGTATAGTCCTTACTTTAGGGGGAAGAAAGGACGTCACTGGGGTTATGAGCGTTAGGGACCTCTTCCACCTTCACTGCCTTATTGATCAGATTGACTGCAACTTGGTTTATAGTCTAGCCAAGTTTTTCACTAGAGCTTCAGGATATTGCTCATCGAGCCACATGTTTGGAGGGCCTTTTATCACTCGTCTGGCCTCCTACATGGGAGTTTTAACTCCTACTCGTCTTGAGACTCTACTAGAGATGGACCTTCCAGTCACCACTATTGACAGACAAATGCTAGTCCATATGGGAATGGTGAAGAGAATCAATGATGTCTATCGATTATTAAACCATAAGGGTAACATCTGGACAGGGGTAGTTGAGGACTCAGATGATGATGCAGAAGTAGAGTACCTAGAGCAGGCACCCCAAGGAGAAAGGCAGAGAGGACGACAGGGAGTGCCACCCGTTTATCACTCCACCGTGGACCCCTCTATGTTGGATTTGATGTTCCGTATGGGTCAGCAGGGATACACCATGGATGGCATATGTCAGGATTTTCATGATCACATCCACGACCCGTATTCTCACCAGCCGCATCAGCAGCCTCCCGGTCCATACCAGCAGTGGCCTCGCCCGCCATATCAGTAGCAGCTCTATCTTCCTTTCATCTCTGATATTTGTGGTTCTTTTATGGTGATATTTGTGGTTTTTAACTTTTGACATTGGTTTGTTCTGTTGATGGTTATTTGAACATCCAGTTATTGGACATGGACATAGTATCATTTTTACCGGTTACATGGGGTAACCGTTGACTTGCCACCACCATATTCGGCCGCCGCTAATTGGCGAATATTAGTTTAATTTTTTCCTTTCAGTACTTATTTTTATGTTTTGAGCATTGCATAGCATTACAGGTGATACATATTTTGGCTCGTGCCTAGGAATATGATCTAGGCATATGTGGAAATCAGTCATACGCATGATAATGACGTCTCATCAGGGGAGTATCAGTTTCGCCAAACTCTTGACACATATCATATTGCATACATTCATACTGTCAGAAATTAAGTGTGGGGTGGAACCCCGTTGATAATTTGGCTGCCTAATTTTGTCCAAAGTATTACAAGTGCATGATTAAACTACCTAATCCATTAGTTTAAAAATATACATAGAAGTAATAAAAACATTTTCAAAAATAATATGTAAGCATGACAGATACATAAATAATCTTAAAGCAAAGGTCTTAAAATTCATTTGGCATAAACGGTCTTATAAAAACAGCAATTTGAAATACCATTGAAGTGAATCAAGGAAACAAATAGGGAAGATTAGTAAGCACAACCAATAAAAAAGAAATAAGTTTATGCACATTTTTTTCTTTATTACCCTTTACCTTCCGTTTCTATGTGAGAATTTGAGCCTAACCGAGCATTATCACACAAACGCCATCAAGTTTTTGGCAAAGTTAATTATTACACATTTCACATGCTCATTTCGTTTGATAGAGTGATTGTTAATTATTGCTTTGCATGTTAGAACTTGTGTAAAATATACATTTCAAGATCATAGACTAAAAGAATACATAGAAATGATTGAGGCATTAGGATTAACCTGTTCTCTCTAGCCTTTTCTTTTTTCCTTTACCTACCCTAAACATTATCCCCTAGTTAGTCCTTTTGAGCCTAAACCTTTTCGTTTCTAAACCCACATCTCAAAACCCATAAATCCAAAAATTGGCCTTTATATCTTTTAACCCTTTTCGTTGAAAACATCGACTTGGCTATGATTCAAGGAATGATTAACCGCCGAAAGTCTATAGATCCATCTTATGTTTGAAGAAAGAAACTCATTTAAAGAATAATTATTGTGAAAATAAAAAGGGGCAACCAAAAAGAAATTATTAAATCGCCTAAGTTAGTGAAGAAATCTCATCAAAAGAAAATTAAACTTACTCGAAAAATTGGAGTATGAAAAGCTTATCAAAGTGGATGTATTAGGAAGAAGCAGCCGAACATTCATGAAGACTTGATAGCAATGAATATTTCAATAACAAGAAGAAGTTGACGTTCTTAAAGAAGGGATTTAGTCTTGACGATCTGACCTTAAAAGAGTTCTTAGATTAGTCACAATGTCTAATCTAAGTTGAATAAGAAATCATTTACCTTTTAATCATCAAGCCAAGTCAGATTTTCAACATTTAGCCACTTATCCCAAATACTTCCTACCCTAACCCTAAGCCAATAATTACAACCCTTTACAAAGCCCTCTTGATTTATGCACATATTTTATGTCAGTTGGTGGAGATTTGATTTCTATACAATCCTATAATTATGCAAGCATTAATTGTAGCATTGAGTGTTCTTCTTAACATGTATTATCCATATATTTAACCCGAGTATTGAGTGAACATTTGTGAGACTGTAATTGTGTGCATAACCATCAAATCATTGTTTTTAAGAGGGCCATTCAGCCATTTGGGACAACAGCTTTGGATTAACATTTAACCAATACTTTACTTCTATGGGTATAATCATGCATGAGTTTGCTTGAGGACAAGCAAAATTTAAGTGTGGGGTATTATGCTATGACGTAAATTATACATGTTTTGCACGCATAATTATCCCCGAATTCATCACAATTAGAGATAATATGATAATAATTGATGCCTAATCCACCCATTTGTGTTCCGATAGGATAATTGACTTGGATATGCAAAAACATAAAGAAATCACTCAAAATCAAGGAGAAATCAGCATTCGGAAGTCAATTGAACGAAACCGGACGCATGAGGTCAAACCAGGTAACTACGTTGTAGTCATTCCTTGCATCAGGTCAATGTCAAGTTTATGACCAGCCAATTCTAGTTTACATCCTTTAAGAATGTGTGTTGGTTCTATTATCTGTCCATCAACTATTTCTATGATGTACTTAGTTTCTAGCTGGGTTGGAGTTTCTTTTAACAAGTTACTAAGTTTAATAGGTATGAAACTCCTATCAGCACCAGTGTCAACTAGGACAGAAGTAAAGTAGTTATTCAGACGAAACTTATCGGTAACTACGTTGTAGTCATTCCTTGCTTCTCTGCATCTAATGACGAAGGCTCGTCCCTTCGCACTGTTACCGCCATTGTTGCCATTATTGTTATTATCGTTGTTGCCCTGATTGTGGTTATTGTTGTTGTTGCCATTACCACCCTTCTTCAACTGTGGACAATCCTTCCGGAAGTGTGCCTCTTTACCGCATTCAAAACAACCTTTTGTAGATCCAGGTTGTTGGAATGGCTGTTTGGCCTGCAGTTCACCCCTACAATCTTTGGCAGTATGGCCCATCTTGCCACACCGCTGGCAACGGTGTTTATCATAAGCACCGTTGTGATGGAAACCACATTTATTTCACTTGGGGTATTTTCCAGCATAATTCCCCTGATTCTGACCTGAAGAGGTCGACTGATTAAAGTTCTTTGTAGGCTCAAAACTACACTGTTGTTGTTGGGGTTGGTTTGGCTGGAAACCCTTTGTGCTGGTACTGCTGTCAAACTTGCGTTTGTTGTTGTCGGTGGTTTTGGATGCTGAACCTCTGGGGGTAGTGTTCCTTGAGTAACCGCTTGATCGGTCAGTTTG
Source organism: Smallanthus sonchifolius (assembly GCA_023525975.1). Taxonomy (NCBI): domain Eukaryota; kingdom Viridiplantae; phylum Streptophyta; class Magnoliopsida; order Asterales; family Asteraceae; genus Smallanthus; species Smallanthus sonchifolius. Next base: position 9,964,723 of record CM042028.1, on the reverse strand, counting down.
TGAGCAAGCCTGATGGTCTGCCGGATGGTAGTGGGGTTCGAAGAGGTGACCATGCTCTGGATCTGGGTACCAAACCGTTGATATACATTTCAATCCTTTTGTAGGGCGGGGTCACCATATGGGGACACATGACAGCAAGCTCGTGTGAGCGGATTGTGTAGAGTTCGATCTCGGAACCCTCCATCTTCAGGTTCCAAAATTCCCCTTCCAGCTTCTGGATTTCATCACGAGGGCAGTATTCCTCCCTCATCATCACCTTAAACTCTTCCCATGGCAGAGCATTAGCCATGTCCAGACCCCAGCATCTGGACTTGGGAGTTCCACCAGGTGAGGGCAAGACCCTCCAGAGTTCCTGATGCAAACTTGACCCGATTGGCCTCAGGAAAGTTACACATGGAGAAGACTGATTCAACCTTCTCGAACCATCGGAGTAAACCAACGGCTCCTTCCGCTGCACTGAAAGTGTGGGGCTTACAATCCATGAAAGTCTTGAAAGTGCAGACTTGTTGATTATTTTGTTGTCCTGGATTGAAAACAGATGTATGCTTGAGTATATAATAGTCGAAAAAGGTTTGAGTGTAAACAGTTGACTGGCTAGAGTCGACGGGTATTGAGGTTTGAGCAATGTGTGCTGCTAGTGCTTCAGCTACGCTGTCATTGATCAGTGATGTCAGCTCGGCTGCTGACATGTTGATGTTTCCACGGCCACCGTTGCGACCATCACGTCCGCGTCCACGTCCAGCCATAGTTCTTCACATTCACAAATACAAACAATGAGAAAATATATCGCATTTTATCATCGTTCATGTACAAGTAAACAGAAGGAATTAAATCAACGACATCTAATGCTTTGATAATGATTCTTGATTTATTAAATAGTAATGGTTACAAAATAAATAACTCAAAACATCAAACTCTGGAAGTGTTTATTGAATGGGAGCTACCTTGCCCATTTAGGTTTTAGAAATGAAATAAATAACAAGAATAAAATAAAATGTCAAACTCCGCTGCCGGCCGAAGAAACAACTGACTCGTCATCGTCCTCCTCGGCTGGCTCTTCTTCAGGCTCCGAGTCTTGTGCATCAGCTACCTCCAAGGCACCCTCAAGTTGTGCCTCCAACTGCACAATCCTAGCTTGAGCTACCTCGACTGTGGCCTCGAGCGTATCCACTTAAGCCTCTAATTGATGGACTGTGTCCACCAAGCTATTATGGTAGTGATCTGTGACTTCCAACTATGCTGTCAGTAGCTCTATCCTCTCGTTTACATGTCTTCCCTCTCTAACAGTCCTGTGACTGCAGTATCCCTCATGTTTCGGATCTCCCGATCCATAGTAGCCACAAATGCTGCGAAAGCCTGCTCCATAGTGCAAGGCAATAGTGGCAAGGTCTATGCTGTAAAGGAAGTAGCTGCAAAATAAGGAGATTGGACTTGCTCCTGCCTGATCAGACTAGGGTACCAATCCCAATTGTGTGGGTTATGGAAGAATAGGAACATCCTGCTCCTGGATAGCTGGTGAGGTAGGTGGGGTAGTCATGTCCTGAAATGTAAGAAGTGAGTGCTTGAATGGATGTCTATGTCGAGTAACTAATATGTGTGTGGTTATATTCTAGTATGCAATCCTAGTTCTCTATAACCAATGTCTCTAATACCAATCTGTCACACCCCCAAAATCCACTAACGGAGTTTTACCGTTAGGCGTATGACAAACCAGGATCTCAGACATTAGTTACATCGAACGACACTATATAGGACTTAAAATGTCATAACATAATAGTTTAGAGTAAGTGCGGAAGCGTTTAAACAAGAAAGTAAATGCGTAAAACAAACACGCCGATAGTCAAATAATAACATAAAGCATAATAAGTGTTTGATAGTTTAACAAGTGTTGGATATGACAAAGTGACACCAAGCATGCCCTAGCGTGCCCCTGCTTAACGACTTGAGAAAACATGTAAGAAAATGGGTCAACACTAGGTTGGTGAGTTCACAGGTTTCAATGTTTGTAATAAAAGTGTTTGTCAGATTATGCACATTCAATATGTATATCTATAGGTAGCTAACCTATGTTCATGTCTTACTAAAGCGCTCGCAACCGAAGCTGACTGTTTGTGTTTGAATGCCTCCCGCCAGGTCTGTCAACTCTGGTAATGTGTTTAGGCCAATATTTCACCCGTTCAATCTCCGGTCGAGTAAGCGTGACTAACGCGGGTGGGGCTTGTCAGGACCCAGTAGTACTAATAAGCATTACCTCGCTAAATCCATATTAACGGTTCGATGTGTGTGAGGACTTTCATGATAGTGTGTCACGCTTAGTCTTAACAAGTGATATCATATGAATTGTAATAACCAAAAGAGTTTGCATCATGTTTTCTCCCCCAATTTAAAACAGTAAAAGGGGTCGTGAAACTCATCTGAGTTGAGTAGTAGATAGAACCACACAGGGATGAAATTGGGACCACAAGTGTTAGCCTGTGAACGGCTTACGTATGCCCTAGAATTATAAACATAATAGTTAGGGACACATGGGGTTTTGTGATGACGACACGGAAGTTTGAACGTCTTAAAACATAAGACCAACGAGTAGACAAACTTGTCCACGGTAATAAGGGATTTCTTAATTTATTAATTAAGATAGGCGCGTTACAAATCGAGAGTTTTCTAATTACGAATAATATTATATAAATAAATATTTGTGTGTTTGTACCATTAATAATTGGTCTAGGAAAATAATATAACTCCTTATATTATTTTTAAGTTTGAATAATTGGCATGATAATCATTTATTTGGAAAAAATAATAAATATATTTTTTTTATTCGAGAATATATGCGTGGTAATAATATAAATAATTATATTATTCTAAGTTCGAAGTGTGACACGGTAATAAATAATGCGGTGAAAATAATATACATATATATTATTTTTATTCGGGGTCAAGGGTTTGAGTAATAATATAAATATATTATTTTAATTGTGGGTAAAATGGTATTAAAATGGGTTATAAAACCAAATCCGAGCCTACGGGTGGTTTCTGAGCTCAAAACATATTAATATAATAATATAATAATATGGGGAAGGTTTTATATTAAAATAATACTTTAAAAAAATGATTTAAAAAGAAAAACAGGTGGAGAGACTCGAACCCGGGTCTCTCCCACACAAGCACACACACTTAACCGTCCCGCCCGCTAGGGTTTCGCACAAGAATCCAGTTTCAATCGTTTTTAGCATACAAGTACATTGGGTTCTTCTCCCTATCGAAACCGGACTACAAATCCATCAGATTCGACCACGATTTGAAATCAATGCATAGGGGTTTTGTTAATCAAGGGTTTGCGAACCTGTATGTGAGTTTAATTTGAAAACATCAAATTTTGGATCGTTTAATTATAGATTGAAAAGCCGAAAACCCTAGATATGAACATAAAATCAATTTGATCAAATTCGATAATAAAATCAGTTGAAATCATAGGGCTTTTATTGATTAGGTTATTATGAATTTGTTCCTATGGTTTAATTGGATTGAGATTGAATCTAGGATCAAAACCCCCAAATCGTCATATGAACAAACCCTAGTTACTGGATCATGTTCAATTCGATGTTGTTTGCTTAGATTAGCATAGGGTTATCAATAAACGAAGGATTGCGATTCTAATGGTGTAATTTAATTGAATTTAAACAAGGTCTAGGGTAGAGTTTGATTAAATCGGTTTCAAATGAACCCTTGAATCTGGATTTTGATCCAATCGATGATATAAGGTTAAATTAACATAGGGCTTTCAATTAACAGACTCAAACGAAGCTAAGGAATGGTTTAATTACCAGAATAGTGTTCGAATTGATGGTATACAAGTAAAACAGGTGCCTACTATGACTGGTTTGGTCTCTGGCGATTCTAACTGCTTCTCCGATGGAATTGATGGGTGGGATTGCTTCTGAGAGGTTCGTCTAGTGTGCACAGATGCTCAATTGAGAGAGTGACAGACGAATTGGTCGAATTCGATTGATAATAGGCAATGAGGTCGATGGTTATGCTTTGAATACCCATTATTGGGTTTAATTCGCAGTAGTATCGATGATTAGAGACTTGATGGTGGACGTTAATGTCGTGAACGTGTGAAGTCAGTTACAAATACGAACAAAATCGATCAGGAGCTTGAATTGGATCAAGAGTGGTTACGGGTTTTACTCCAAAAGTCAACATCACCCAAAAGCACTTGATTTTGACTTTCAAAGTCAAACAGAATTGGGTTTGAGGTAATTACAGGTTTAGTCCCTCTAGTTTCATGTATTAGAGTTTAGAAAAGGGAAAATTAGTCCTTTGGGTTTAAGATTGACTTAATTAGGTTAGGATTTAACTGGATTTGGTTAACGGGGTTAACCCTAGTTAGCCGGATGTCACATAATCTGCCTCCCTGTACTCCCAAAAGCTTCCAGATTCCACACGTGAAAGAAAATGGTACTTTGCATGCTCGTGCAATCCAATGCACGGCCGTGCATTGCCAAAATCTTAGCCTATAAATAGCAAGCTTATTCTAGTGTTTTAGGTGTCCAAGATCAAGAGTAGGGAAGGCCTTAGTGCTCTGCTAAGAGCCGGAACTCTCTTAGTTTTGGTCCGTTTATTTTCTTTTTCTAAGGCTTGTAATACGAAACGATTCTTCTTGTTCGAGCAAGCAAGACACAACCTATACCCACTCTCCCTTGGTGTTGGAACACTTCCACACATTGTCTAAGGGTTAGTGGAGTCACTTGTATGGTCATTCATGGCTAGTTCTCTTGTGTTGCTCGAGTTGGTTGAACTTTAACTAATTAATGAAGTATTTTTAGTATGTTATGTTTTTAAAGTCTTTACTATAATTTATCTTAAAAAGACAAGAATAAGTGATCTTTAAACCAGTCTAATAATCTTAAATCTTGTAAGTTACTTAAGCAAGACTTCTTGTTTGGGAAGCTTATTCGAGTTTGTATGGTCTATATACAAATCTTGGTGCTAGCAACGGCCGGGTAGTATAGATTTAATATTATGGGTTGATTGGAGGTTTGGGTATTCAGCGAGCCATTTGAGCCCTAACCAGACCGGGCGGATTGTGTCGGTATTTCTTTACTTCTCTCATGTCGGCTTGCAGAGGACTTCTAGCGGGAGCCATGGGATTTGATCTTGATAATGAAAGACTTATTTATTTAAAATAATATTATAAGTAAATAATATTATAAGTAAAGACAACTATTTTAAGAACATAATATGTTAGGTCCGAGCGTTCATAAAGTGGCTCTAGAGGGAGTTGCGCATTCTGACTTTCCAAAGGAAGTTACAAGACATGACGTACGTCAGTCATTGGATAATCTTAGTCCGAATAATGAATCACGAGATAACCGGCGGATTTGAGACCCCGTTCAGGGTCTGGAGATTCATTAAGGAACAGTTGGCCGACCGTATCCACTGTTCCGTTACGAAATGCTAACTCCCCTGTCGAAAGGGTTAGTACTAGTAACTATGACCGACCTTACTTTAAATATAACATTAATTAACAAGGGATAACAACTACAGTGACAACTTAAACAAGATAATGTTTCTAATTACATTTCTTATTATTTTTACTTTCCGTTAAACAAAACCGCTTTTTCCCAACTTACTATCCCGGTCAGACAATAGCAAGGATTGAGTAAGGAATTCATGTCCATGGTTCGATACTTGGTTCTTACCCAGACTATACTACGTTGTGATAGGTACACTTGCCTATTGTGTGTGTGTTTAGTTGAAGTAATTATCATTTTAATTTATAAATTTAAAACCTAATTTTGTGTAACTCTAAATAGAACATTAAAGATATATTATATCACTCGCATTTGACATCAAGTTTTTGGTGTAATTAACAGAGATATTTATATATATTTTTATACACTAAACCCAGCATATCAGATAATGTCAATTTTTTTGGGTAGCTGGTTTTTACATGACTAAACATTTAGTCTTGAAGTAGTGATAACTTTTATCGCTTCTTTTATATATCTTATCTTATAAGATCGTTTCTAGAGAAAATATATTGAGACTATTTTAGTCACAAAGTCATATGTAAACATTATATCTTATATATACCTTTTACAAGACTCAATAAATTTATTTTACGGTATGTATTAGATCCGATCTAATGAAGTATCTAATGGACCTGAATAACATGTCTCACATGTCTATATTATTTCATGTCAAATAGATGGTATTGAATTCTTAATTCATAGTCAGGCAGCAATCATAATGCATAAAAGATTTAAATAAGCCACACTTAAAATAATCATGCAATATTCAAAAGAAAGTAAATACGGAATTTAAATTTGTTCTATACAAAAATAAAATAACATAATCAAATGGTGTAATAAACAACACGAAGTAATCTTCAAGTTGTGTCCATCTTCCTTTTCTTCTTCTTTTCCTTCTTTTCTTTCATCTCTACAAAAAGCAAGTTTGCATACGTTAAAAGTCTAGCTTTTAAGTGATAAAGAAACAACGGAAAAGTTGCCAAGATACCTGGAGTATATGTATTAAAGCATTCTCCAGCAATAGCAGCTTCAGGCATCTCTCTCACACGGCATCTGGGTTTTGAGAGGTGCGTCTTGGTCTTACCAATAGCTTTGTCCTTATCCCCGGTCTTGACAGTGTCATCCGGTACCTATTTACTTGTGAAGAACAAGTGAAGGTCATCATTGAATATAGCTCGAATGATATTGTCACTAGGGTAAACCCCGGTCCTCTCAAGCTGGTCAATAAAGCATGTCATATGCAAAGCATCCTCGGGTTCCACCTTGGCGTACCAAGAGATGAAATCACTAACCTTGTCATAACGATTAAGTAGACGCTTTTCCCATTTATAGTCATCAAATACGTCATCAATAGTAATATCTATGACCAGGTGATCATCTATGGGATTGCATGCTTTTTCGAGGTCTGCCACTTTCTTTCTCATGATCATAGCTCGTTTCGGATTCTCCAGAGCAACATCTCTAATGTGTGACATTAAAGGGTGAGAAGGATCCTTATTGTAGTCTTGATGGAATTTCTCCTTCAAGTTACGGATCATGTTATAGGCAGACAACCTCTGGAGTGATTCTCTAATCTTACAGTTAATAGATGCAAGCATAAGGTCTGATATAGCATGGGTATCATCCCTAAGTTTGTTCTAATCATTTAGAACGAACTCGCTAGCATCCTTAGGTGGCTGCTTAGGTAAAGGGAACTTAAGAATATGTAATTTCTTGTTATATTTGAGGACGTTGTTCAAATTGTAGTACCAGTTCAAGAAATTCTTTCCATCGAGTTTAACGTTTAGGATGTTGTTAAGACGCTCTAGAATAACCACATCAGCAGATTGAGACATCTACAAAATTCAAATAAAAATTAGTATTTTCATGCTTGAAATTTCCTAATTTGTATTAATGACCCAAGGGCAAAAATATATATATAATTAGGAATGAGATCCAGGTTCACCATGTCTCAGTGAATGGCTGAGCACTCTCCACTAGCACGGCTAGGTAGGTAGGCATGAAAATACCAATTGTGTCGACTACATAATTCTCAGTTTGAGGGGCATGACGAGCAAGGTCAAGCTTTGATACCTTTCCCTCAACTACGCCCACTTAAACGACTTAAGTGATATTTGTCCTACAATTGTGACCGTAGACCCGGCCTAAGTGACTCAGGAATCGCGGTTCTACCTTCAACCAAAACCGTGGCGCTGGATGCAGGGTAATAAACTAACACTGACGTTTCGGATAATTTAGTTGAACTGTCACAATATAGGGTGGTGCAAAAATATCGATTTTAATTTGGGATTTCTTTAATTTTTAAATTACCGGTTAAGGATCAAAAACATATTGGACGACGAGGAGTATGAACCAAGTCGTGCAAAATTTAGTAAACCAATTTTACTATATAAGTTCGTGAAACGCTTTCAACACTCGACACGGTCCAATTTTAAATACCTTATTTTTAAACTAAATTGGTCTTTAGTCGCGAACTTAAAATTAAACTAATTAACCTTTAATTAGTTTAAATGTGTTTTTAAATAAAACAATTAAATTTAAAAACCCGTTTTACTCTTTTAAATAAAAACTACTTTTATTTAAATTAACTTTCTGAGAAATTTTAAACCTTTTAATATTCTCGTCGTTTTATAAGATTGTGTTAAATGTTTTATAAAAATATTTGTAGTTTAAATTATTATACTAAATAATTGTAGCAACCACAAAATATAAAACAATCATCGAGCCACTAGTATGTTTGTTCAGTTTCGTTCAAGCCATCAAACGAGTAACCGAAAAGGTCTAAGGGAAAACAAATAAAAAATAGACTTGTTGCCTCCCACTTAGTCCAAGATCTCTATCTTCAAATCCCGTCTTTGTCAATCTTCTGTCTTTAAATCTTCGTCTTGTTAGGTTTACAACTTTTATACTTTTACATTAAAAATAAATAAATAAAGAAGCCTAACTATTACATCTGGGTTCCAAATAACCTAAAAATAAATAATATAAAACAACCATGACAAACAAAAACCACGGGTCACTAGGACTCGATGTAACAAACACAATCACAACCAAAATGACAAAGGTTCGATCTTTCATTAACCAAAAGTGTTAACAAATAAACGAAGATAAAAAAAAACAAATAATTATGTCTAAACGCGGGTAAAGGTGGCTCTGATTTCATTGTTGGGATATCGTGCACTGGTTTTAACATTTAAAATAAAACTTTATAAAAGCAGATTTACAATAGCGGAACCGTTTACAAAAGCACACGATAATAAAGATCCAATTGTCTCCGACAGTGATCCGATTACACAACGTTTAGACAATAATAATAAATAAATAAACACAACCATAGGTTGTTTGGGTTTATACCTTTGACGAATAACCGGATTGTAACACTCGGGTACAAAGAACGTCACGATAGATGGCAACTGACAAGCTCGTCGCACAAACCTGTCACACGAACACACTTAATCGCAAAACCCAGTTTGCGGGATTCCCGGTTTGACTCGCGAAAAGGACGACAGTGGCGGCTAGGCCGGCTCTGGATGGCTGCGCAACACAAAAGGCAGCGGCGGCAGGTGGTGGCTCATAGCGGTGCTAAGTGGCCGGCCGGAAAAACGAGAAAAAGGGGTGTTGGTTCTCGATCGCAAGCAAGGAGGGAAGAGGAGGCCACAAAACTTGTTAGGGTTTTAGGAATTAGCATGTATATATAATTTTAATATTTACATCTTAAACCCCATGTAAGTAACACTTAATTACTCACTGATGATCACATAATCAGTTTTAGTTCTCGTATTTTATAATTACACTGATTATAAACTAAAACTTGCATAAATCAAATAATTTATATTTAACCCTTAAATATAAAAGAACCCCATATGTATATATCCATATATATAAAATCTCGTTTCGTCAAATTTTTAATTATTCTAAATAATTAAATACAACGTAACTAATAAATATCTCTCTAGATATTTAATCCACCGATTATGTGTTTCGTGAAATAACGTTTAACAATTTAAACGATATAATTTGTTATTTGCCCAAACTGTAACTCTTCGGATCGTACCTTGATAGCAATGTTGATATTAACGATGATCGGACATCTAATATCCAACAGAACGATCGTTCTTTTATGAATTCAATTCCTCCGAGGGTGTGACATAATGAAGCTCTTGTGGAGGGATAAACTTAAACGCTTATTCATTTCTTTTGTTGTATGAGTACATGCAGTTGGTGTAGAAGTTGATGTTTCCTCGGGAATATTTGGTGATTCCACATTAGGATCAACTGAAGACTCCACATAGGGAGGAGAATTACCTTTGGCGAATAGATCGCTATCAATGCCGGTAATTTCCTTGCCCTGAGCACTAATATAAATAGGAGAGGCTGGTACATTAGCGTTGAAGAAGTCTTCTACTTCAATTGTTTCCAACTCCCCCATAAATGGATCATGAAAAACAGTTGAATCGTCATCAAATGAGAAGAGCATGCTAGAATTATGTCATCTTCAAGGTCTTGCTCAAACTCAAATGATAAGTCATTTTCAGACTGTTGTGCTTCTTTAGATTCTGACGCGGGGATATAGATAACCATAGGTCGAGATAAATCTTCGTGAGTGCTATGGTCTTTACTTTGATTTCCCTGGTCCTTGTCATTTCCTTCACCATCATTATTGTTATCTCTTCCATCTTTATCATCGGCATCGCCATCATCACCTTTATCATTAATGTCACCACTACAACCATCTTCTCTCTTTCTTTTTCTTGATCTTTTGTAGCTCTTTAAGCACGAAAAGCATGTTATCTTTCAAACTCTTGATCTGACTATTTTGAATGTTGATGGTCTTTCTAAGATTATCAATTTCAACATCTTTTGCCTTAGACTCAGTATCGAGTCTCTTGATCTTTGAGCTTTTAGCAACAGAGTCTTGTTTAAGAACAAACACTCGTTGTTGCAGGGCTTCAACATCTATAGGCTCTAGTGTGTAAACAACCTTTACCTTGCCCTTGTCTTGTGATTGTGTGACAGTGGGTGTTATGACTGGTGTAAACTGATGTGGGAGTTGTTCAGAAGCCTTTGCTCTCTTCCTCATAATAAGATCTGCTTCAAAATCATAATCTTGGTGTGGATATGTGTCTTGGTGGTTTTGTGCTAGTACCAATCTGAAGGTCTAGCCTACTGTTTAGGTTCAAGTTGTGTTTTTGTGAGGCCATTTGATTGATTTTATCATAGTATTAATCCCGCTGGATCTAAACCTATAATACTAAAGTCGTGAACTATAAACGACATGTGAACCTTCAAATCTCCCATGAACCTTGAGACTACCGGGGACAAGCAGATAGCCCGAAAACTTCAATGGAGCTGTGAACCAACAAAAATACCGAGTACTTGGGAACTAAGACGTGAACTAGTAAAACTCCCGCAAACTATAGAGTACCCGTGAACTTACACACAACCCGTGAACTCCAGTTGTGAAGTGGATAACTCGTGAAGTAGACAACCTATGAAGTAGACAACCCGAGAACTGATCAGAAACAGCAGATTGACTTGCCAACTTTGAAATCCGAAAATATTGGGATTTCAAAATTTAAAAACCCGAAATATCAGCAAAGATTTCGAAGAACACGAAGGAGGTATTCAACACTCCTTGATGATTTCAGCAATCGTTCTAAGAATTCATATTTGCTTAAACACAAAAAACCAACCGATTAATAACAAAGCTTAACCGAAAACAAAAAAAAATACCTTAGATCTTGAATCCTTGATATTGAAACCGAGCCTTGAATGACTTCAATGGCTCTGATACCAATTGTAAGTCTCTTATCAGTCGATGGATCTTCAAACACTCAAACAATAACAAAGTCTCACACGAAGTAGGCGGAAACTACTCGCGTGTTGATTCAAGAAGAAGAGATCAATGTAAAATACGAGATTACAAAGAAAACAATAAATCAAAGCCGCTAACCATCAATGGTTAGGGTAAACATGATTATATACTTAGTCTAACTATACTAAGCCCAAGGCCGGCCCAAACACCTAACCCGTGAACTTCTGGTTCATGGTTTACACATAAAATGGTTTGATATATAATTCTCATAACTTTCTAGGGTCCTACAGCCCTTTTTGTTCAAAATATTTTCATATAAACATCTCTCTAGTTGATATTCTAACATCAAATAAGTAAGAGAATGAAGATCAAAGAGTAAAAGAAGAGTTGCGTTACAACTTCCAATATTGTTTTTCTTGTACTTGTAATTTGTGTGATATTATGTTACACTTTATTGAGATATTATTATAACAGTCACTCGCTATATGTGAGTTAAGTATAATCACTATCTTGATATAGTTGATGATTGGGTTGGGAAACACTATCTTGATATACTGTTGAGTTGTGAGTTGTGAGTGTTACACTATTTTAACATAGTGTTGAGTTTGTTGTGAGATTAGACACCATCTTGATATAGTGTTAGAGTGTGTGAGATTGTAAAGCCTACTATCTTTATATAGTTAGCCAAAAAAGGTGATCACTACCTTTGATTAGTGAAATGTTTGGTGTATCGGTGATCTCTTCCATTCAAGAGAAACGTTTTAGTGGAGCAACTCTTGATTAGAAAACCGAGGAGAGGACGTAGAGTGGATTAGTTAATATCCACTTGAACCTCTATAGATCGGTTTTGTCATTCTTACCCTAAACTCTATACATTTTGTTTATTTATATTGCTAAAGGTTTAACAAGTGTTAATCCATACAAATTAGTTTAAATTATCAAGTTTTTGAAAGAAAACCTATTCAACCTCCCCCTCACTTCTAGTTTTCTACAGTTGGGTTTTGTGTTTTTATTTAGTTATATTGATATATGTTTTGAAATTTTTTTATTTGGTTATAGTGGGTAGTGGCAATAGTGGTAAGTGGTCTTGGTGAGGTGTAAGGTTGAGCATCTTGTGGGCCGACCCGAGAAAACCGATTAACTGACCCAAAACACGTAAAGTCAATCCGGTCATAGGTCCTCATTTTTCACCTTATTTCGGTTTTTGTAGGTTAGTCCGACCCTTGACCAGTAAGCCCATGATCAGCTTAGAACTGAGCATCTCGTGTCCGACCTGAGAAAACCAATCAATTGACCTGCACCAGCCTGAGACCGACCCGAAACACACAAAAGCGGTTCGGTCCTCGGTTCTTAGTTTTCACCTTATTCAGTTTTGGTCTCGGGACGGTTCAGTCTGGTCCTTAACCCATGATCACCCATAGTGACGTGGTTGTTGGTAGGCAATAGGTGCGACAAATACCAAAGACATCTTCTTAATCATGAAGAACCAATATAACATAAACACAATCCTTATAATAAATCTGAAAAGAATCAATATTATTAATTAACAAATACAACATAAAAGAATTTGTAAAGAACTGTTATATAGTAATTCAAAGAAAATTTTAAATTGTAATTACAAACATTAATTTCTTAAAAACTATCAAACGGTATATGGAAACTGAACTTTATTTCTCAAACTGTTATTTTGTAGAAGTAAACTAATTAAAACGAAGGAAATAATATGGAATCAAAAAGAAAACAAAAAATAATAATAAAGAAAAACGCCTTACACGGTTTTCACGTCGTAATTGAAGTTCCAATGCTTTCTCAAGTTTAGCGGCAATATAGTCCATATCTGGGCGGTGTGCTCGCTCCTTTAAGCAAGCATACGCTGCTTTGGAGTATTCGACGAGTGACGGCGGGGATATTTGATCCCGTAGATCAGGATGGATTATATCCTGCAATGTTTTGTTTTCATAATGATACTTGGCCAATGGAACTAGAAACCTATTAGCCTCATTCTCGTCAAATGCTTTCCTCCCGCATAATATTTCGAATAGAACTACGCCGAATGAGTAGATGTCAGACTTGTGGGTCGCACCTCCGGTCTTCTCAATGATTGGGTCCATATACCCTATTGTGCCAATAGGTTCACAAACGTGGACCTGGTTCTTTCGGGATTGTTTGATGGAAATCTCAAAACCAGACAACTTGGCTTTCCCGTTCTCATCTAATAAAATTGTGGAGCTGTTTATGTTTTGATGTATAATAGCATAACCATGTCCCTCATCATAATTGTGGAGGTAACTCAATGCACAAGCCACATCTACACATATCTTCAATCTTTGCATCCATGTGAGGTTCGGGCTGCTTAGATACTGCTCGAGACTTCCATTGGCCTCATACGTGGTTATGATGATCTTCTCATCTTTCTCGTCACAAAACCCAATAATAGAGACAAGATTTGTATGCTTGAGATCAGAAAGCACTGAAATTTCCGTCAAGAACTTGAGGTCTCCTTCACCATGCTTACAATCAAACCTCCGTGCAGCAATCTTCACCAACTTCTTAGACCGCAGGAGTTGTCCTCTATATGCGGTACCAAATCCACCGTGTTCAATGATATTATCATCATGAAAGTTGTCAGTGGCCTTTGCTACGTCTTCAAGTGGGATTTGTAAGGGAGCAAACTTGGTCATTGTTGATGTCACTGTTGATTCCATGTTCTATTTAGTGCAAAAACAATGTGTTACGAATGATAGAAAAGGTAAAATCTAATAAGATGTAAGAGCATTCAGACACAGACACACATATATATGTATATGTATGGATATATATATATATAGGGGGAGGTTCAAATAAGAAGTGATATTTCGCTAAAAACCCTAAAAAATGATAAAAAAAAACCTTAAGAAACGGTATCAAATGAACTCCCATTGAGCTCATTCCAGCGGCGTTGGAACCGTCTCGTCGAACTCTACCATCTTAGCTTTTAGGGTTTAGATTTTAGGGTTGAATTTTATGATTTTAGCCTTAGGGTTTAGGTTTTTTTTTGGGGGTGGGGGTGGGGGGTTTAGGTTTTTGGGGGTGGGTGAGGGTGGGTTTAGGTTTTTAGGAGGGGTGGGGTGGGGGGTTTAGGTTTTTGGGGGTGGGGGTTTTAGGCTTTTCGGGGTGGGGTTGGAGGAGGGGTTAGGTTTTTGGAGGTGCGGGTGGAGGGGGTTTTAGGTTTTTGGGGGAGGGTTAGGATTCGATGAGACTAATTCTTAGCGTTTCTTAGCGAAAAACCACTTATTAGTGGAACCTTTCCATATATATATATAGAAGTAGAATCACGTACAAAATGCATTTAGCATAAAAAGAGTATGAAACAATCTCAACCCTTGATCATACTAATTTAATGGCTAATATTAATTAGAGATTAATTATATAATTAATTAAAGATGGAAATCACTAGAAAGGGTAAAAGAGGAATTTAGCACCATCTTTTAACTTTTTAAATTAAATAATAGTTCCACCAATTTTTCTAAAATCAAATAACTTTTATATACTGTATTATTTTTAAAAAAAAATTGTACCATAAAATCGAGAATTTTATTCTTTTTAATATGAGTACACTATTGTTATATTTTTTAAAAATAAACTTTTTTTAAAACCTCGTTTAACAACACATGTACATGCAATAACAACACATAAAAAATCATATCGGCACATTGTAAAATGAGATAACAACACAGAAAAAAGTGTTATTACATTGTGTTGTTATCTTTTAACTGTTCTGATATTTTTTCCCGTGTTGTTATCGCATATACAGGTGTTGTTATTACTGCAGTCCTATTTTTACATGATTTTTAATGAAAAAAAAACTATTAAAAAATATATAGCAATACTATACTCATATTAAAGAGGAAAAAATGTTCTATTTTATGGTATAATTTTTTTCAAAAAATTATAAAGTATATAAAAGTTATTTGAGTTTAAAAAAATAGTTGAAACTAGTATTTATTAAAAAAGTCAAATAAGAATGTCAATTCCTTCTTTTACCCTTGTATTGCTTTTCATTCATGTACGCGTGTCACCATCTCATTAGTTCCTACACTTTTTATGTTAAATGTATTTTGTACCGGATCCATCCTCTCTCTCTCTATATATATATATATATATATATATATATACATATATATATATACATATATATATACACATATATATACATACATATATATATAGGGTTAGATTCATGAGAAAACTGAAAAACTCTCCCCATCAATTTTTAAACGTTAATAACTTTTTCATACGTTATTATTATTAGTATTATTATTATTTAAATTACACCAATAAATTAAGCATTTTTTAACTTTAATTTAAGTATAATATTGCTATTTAAAAAAACAAAAAATTAAAGTGTCGGACTTTTTCGATACTACATATATGTAATATCATTATATTGCATAATGATACTACATACTGCATACACAGTATCATCATATTGTATATATGTAGTATCAAATAAATTTGACACGATAAAATATTTCTTTTTAATATAGCAATATTATATACTCAAATTAAAAAAAAATTCTCGCTTTTATGGTGTAATATTTTTTTTTAAATGATAACGTATGAAAAAGTTATTAAGGTTTAAAATTTTAAGGAGGGAATTGTTTTTTAGTTTTCTAACGAACAATGAGTTTTCTTTTGATCATCTACTCATATATATATATATATATATATATATATATATGTATATATATATATTAGAAAAGCTCATAATCTACTTATATTAACCACCTATACTTACATCTTGCAAGATTTAAACCCTCGACCTCTTGGACACTCACACACACACATGCACATACACAGTGGCGGATCCAATATTTTTTTATTAGTTGGGCAAAAAATGGAACGGTCGAAACAAGTTAGATAAACCAAAAGTGGACCGGTGTCAAATAATGATAATTTATTCGGCTAAACATGCTAAAAGTGTCGATTGAGTTATATTTTTCCATCCTCATGGATTTAGTGTCAATTCAGTAATTTCTAAAAGTAATAAAAAAAATTTCACATTCACATTGGTCTCCCACAACTAGTCAAATATACTTACTTTAATAGTTTACGGTTGAGATACTCTCTATTTACTGTGTAAAAAAATACGGATATGAGAAACATCACTAAAATATAAAAATAATCTTCCCTGAAGTTTATTTAACACCCAACAGGAACATTGCCAATTAGGTTTTATTAGTAATTTGTAATGATAGATTGATGATTTGTACATTATTAAACTTTTTGAACTGCTAAAACCCATCATGGCCTAGCATTGATATGTTAATCATCTAAAAGTTTAGAAGGGGAAAATCGGAAGAGATTAGGCTAGAAGGGACCTAAGCCTTCCATATGCGCGCATGTGTGTATATATATATATATATATATATATATGAAGAATCAAATAAAAAGTGGGTTTTGTCTAACTAGTCTAAAAAGGATTTTTAAAAACTCGATATCCGGCTCATATGAACTCCAATTGAACTCATTCTAGCGGCATTCGAACCGGCTCGTCGAGCTTTGCCATCTTATCTTTTAGGGTTTGGCTTTTAGGGTTTAGCTTTTAAGTTTTACCATTTAGGGTTTAGTTAGGTTTGTGGGTTTAGCTTTAGATTTTAGCGTTTTTAGCATTTAGGTTATAGCCTTAGGGTTTAACTTTAGGGTTTAGCTTTACGGTTTAACTTTATAATATAGCTTTAGGGTTTAGTGATTTGTGTTTAGGGTTCGATGAGCTGGTTCCAACACCGCTGGAATGAGTTCAATCGGAGTTCGTTAGAGCCGGGTATTTAGTTTTTAAAAATCATTTTTACGCTATTTAGGCATAATCTCCTTTTTTAGGGGATCATCCCTCTCTCTCTCTCTCTCTCTCTCTCTATATATATATATAATTAAAAGTGGTTATTGCCTAAGTAGCCTAAAAAGGATTTTTAAAAAATCGATATCCGGCTCATACGAACTCTGATTGAACTCATTACAGCGGCATTGGGACCGGCTCGTCGAGCTTTGCTATCTTAGCTTTTAGGGTTTAGCTTTTGGGTTTTAATATTTATGGTTTAGTTTTTAGGTTTTAGCTTTAAGATTTAGCTTTAGAGTTTAGTGTAACATTTCTGATTTTCCGACCCTATTTTAAATTTATTTTAACTAATAAAATAACAACACGACATTAAGACATATACTTGTTCAAACCTACACCTCATTAATCGTTAGCCGATCGTATTCAATTCAAAGATTTAGAACTCATAATCATGTGGTAACACCTCCTAGAGTTAATCCAGTTAGTAATCCCGTTAGGTGTTCTGTTAAATCCTAACCAGGCTAATTCTGTCCAAGCTGAAGTTGCAAGGGCTGATTTTATAAATAACCAGAAACCCTAGTAGGCACGGTCGCGCCACGTTTTGGCACGGTCGCGTCTCGTCTGGCACGGTCGCGCCTATTGTTGGCACGGTCGCGCCTCACATCAGTTGAAACGTAAATGCAGCCTTTAATCGCAAAACCATTCAATTTCGTAACCGTTTCTCGTATTAACAGACCCAATTAAGAGTTTAATCATTTTAATTATAACAAATAAACCCATTTTGGTCAATCCCTCTCCTAAACTATCTATATCCTCCATGTGACCATCAATTCCATCATTTTTATTGCAATCCTCTCAAACAAAAAAACACAAACACATCATTCGATCCTCCCTAAAGCTTCAGAACACATTGAGTTAGCCGGACTTGCAGCGGAGAGCGCCGGAGATCAAACCCGTCGTCGCCATAACTCGTTTTTACCATACGCTATCGATTAATCATCTTTTCGGGTAATTGAAACCTCCTACATATTAGTTTTAGTCTATAGATCAAAAGCCCCAACATAAATTGGGCTTACAATAACGAATTTAACATGAACCCGAATATAGAGTTCATTCTAAAACGGTTTAATCAAATCCTACTATGGACATGTTTTAAATGCAATTAAACTATACCAATAGACTCGTAATCACCTAATGGATGAAAGCCCTAAGATTTCCAGTATTGATATCATAAGAATTAGACAATTCGTCTCTGTTTTGGGTCAGACACGGTCGCGCTAGTCTTCTAGCGCGGTCGTGCTTCATGAGACACGGTTGTGCCAATCGCAGCGCGGTCGTGCCCTACCCTCAGACCTGGTCGTGCCTCTTGGCTAGACCTGGTCGTGCTATCAGAACCCTAGACACGGTCGTGCCTAGCCCAGGCACGGTCGTGCCTAGTGAACAGCCTTGTTGTGTCTTCTGTTTGATCAACACGGTCGCGCCCTGATTAGCACGGTCGCGCCCGTGGTCCTAGCACGATCGTGCCTTGTCCCAGGCACGGTCGTGTGTGTGAGAAAATCTTGGCAGAATACTAAAATTTATATTTTAAAACCAATAAACATTCCAAATGAATTTTCAAATAAAAATAATTAATAAAGATTTATATTGACCTTATTTAAAAAGGATCAAATTCCTATTTCAAAAATTTATTCATTTAAATCTACAAAATTATATTTATACATATTTATAAAAATAGATTAACAAAAGTTATTTATTAATCTAAAACGCTCGGTACATCTTTATAACTAAATGACTAAGTTACATATTTTTATAAATAAATAAATAAAGTAATGATTATTTATTTAATTTATATTTAAACAAAAAATTGTTTATTTGGGTTATACTTAACTAAACCTATTACCTACATTATTTTTATAACTAAATAAATAAATAATAATTATTTAATTTATTTAGTAATTCAAACTCAAACCCTAATCAAAATGTTCTCAAAGTATTCTTTCCAAATCTTTCATTTTATACAACACCATTCAAGTACAAACCACAAGCTTTATACACACAACCAATTCAATCCTAGACTTAAACATAGAATATTGAGCATACTATTAATCCTATATACATTCCACACTAGGTTAACGTTGTGCATTACAAAGATCTCATTACTAGCTAGTATCTTGTGTTAGCTACGCCTTCGAATCAAGTGAGTATTCACAACCCCTTTTTACTCTTTTACATTTTTGGGGTGAAACATGAACACTATTCAACTTACATGTGTACATTTACGCAAATAACACAAGTACAAATCCTATTTACATTCATGTGTGCAATTTGAGCTTTATGCCCGAGTGCTAGGTGTGCTAATCTCTTGTATGCTCTTATGTGCAATCATTAACTATACAAGCCGACGGTTTTCAATGATAGATCTATTGAGTCTAACAAACCCACCCAGGATGCGCGGTGATTGAAACCGACAACACACTTTGTTTTGCATGCTAGTTACAAAGGTTTGATTGTACATTTGGTTACACAATAGTTGCTCCCCATAAACGCCTTATTTATCATGTTATGTAAAGGATTTGGTTTACAAACTATATGCTATCTATGTACAAACCTGTGTTATACTCACCAACTTTTTAGTTGACCTTATTTTATTCATGTTTCAGGTGCTTTCATATGAGCTAGATCAAGACATGCTACACATAGGCTTTGGACCTAGTTAATATTAAATCAAAGACAAATTGTATTTCATTATGTACTTTGAACTTGTTTCATGTTTGTTTGAATGGAAATGGATTTAATATATTACAATCTAGTCAACCTTGTGCTCATGAACAGTCTACATGTCCCGCCCCGATGATTCCGCCGTCGGTTGGGGTGTGACATTTAGTTTTAGAGTTTAGCTTTTAGGGTTTAGCTTTAGGTTTTAGCGGTTTTAGCTTTAAGGTTTAGCTTTTAGGTTTTAGTCTTAGGGTTTAACTTTAGGATTTAGCTTTAGGGTTTAGTGTTAAGGTTTAGGGTTTAGGGATTTGAGTTTATGCTTCGACGAGCCGGTTCCAACGCTTTTGGAATGAGTTCAATTGGAGTTCGTTAGAGGCAGATATTTAATTTTTAAAAATCATTTTTTGGCTACTTAGGCAAAATCTCCTTTTTAGGGGATCCTCCCTATATATACATACATATACGCATATATATAGGGGAGGTTCAAATAAGAAGTGAATTTTCACTAAGAAACCTAAGAAATGATTTCCTTTTTAACCAAAACCGGGTTAAACGAACTCCGATTGAGCTCATTCCAGCAGCGTTGAAACCGGCTCGTCGAGGTTTTTGGGGGCGGGGGGTGGGGGTATTTAGGTTTTGGGGGGGGTGGGGGTGGGGTTTAGGTTTTTGGGGCTGGGGTTGGGGGGATTTAGGTTTTTGGGGGGTGGGGTGGGGGATTTAGGTTTTTTGGGGGGTGAGGTGGGTAGGTTTAGGTTTTTGGGGGTGGGGGTTGGAGGATTTAGGTTTTTGAGGGGTGGGGTGGTTAGGTTTTTGGGTTTAACTTTTAGGGTTTAGCTTTAAGGGTTTAGCTTTAGGGTTTAGTGTTTAGCTCTAGGCTTTATTTCGACGAACCGTTTCCAACGCCGCTGAAATTAGTTCAATCGGAGTTCGTTTGACCCAGTTTCTTAGGTTTCTTAGCGAAAATTCAATTTTTAGCGGATAGTCATACGAAAACCGTGAAAAACTTATTCTAACCAATCATACAAAAATAAATATTTTATTTATAAAAGTATTAATATATTATTACATATTTTACAAAAAAGATCATTTTTAAGTATCGGGTTACGTATTTGTAACACATAGTGTTACATATACGTAAACAGAAAATAAAAAGTTGTAGTTACCTATACGTAAAACACAATACATAAAATGATTTTTTTGGTAAATTGTGTAATATTACATTAATACCCTTAGAAATAAATTTAAAAAATTATAAATTATTTGATCGGCTCTTGGTGGTTTTCACAGTTTTCGCATTACTATGTGGTTTTCTCATGTTTCTTTTCATGTATATATGTCCTCCAAAAAACCCCTTGATTCCTAAAAAGTGTTGGTGATCAAAGGTAATCATGGGTATGATTCATGGATGTTAACAGCTGTACATAGTCATATGACTATCTTTAGTAAATATGTATCTTTAGTAACCATTCAATTGGTCAATGTATTATTTTAAGAATAGCTTGATTATAGGAGGTGATCTCGTAGTCATTTTCTGTATTTAAAGAATTGTATATTGTCCTTGTAAATCAATTGGAGATTATCATTCTTGTCATGGTATCAGCCTGACTCGATCCCCATCCCGTTTTCTTTTCCCTCTCTCAGTTCTTCACATGGCAGACACCACCATTCCTCACCAAACTCTTCTTCATCTACTCACAATCAAACTCTCCTCAAAAAATTATCTTCTATGGAAGAACCAACTCCTATCTATATTTGCTTATCAGCATCTTTCAGGCCATATTGATGGTTCTGTCTCTGCGCCACCGGAGACCATCCTTACTGATGGCAAAACTGTTTCCAATTCAGTTTATCTTAAATGGAAGGAGGAGGATCAACAATGCTTACTTCTCCTTCAATCCTCCTTAACAGAAGAGGCCATGGAGGAAACCCTAGGTCTCTCCACCGCCTGTCAAATCTGGTGCGCCCTTGAATCCGCATATAGCAATAATTCAGTTGAGCGTATTCACACTCTCTCAGGCAACTACAAAAGGTACTTCCACCGTATCTGAATATGGACGTAAGTTTAAAAACCTGTGTGACCAACTAGCGGCGATTGGACATCCGGTTGATGACACCGACAAAGTTCATTTTGAGATTTTCGCTACTACCACACGTACTGTTCATCCCCGACCTGCGTTTCGTGACCTTCTCTCACAAGCAGAGAATCACGAACTCCTTCTTCAGTCAATACATGGACCTGTGGTGCCACAAGCTGTGTTTGTCTCTCAACAGCAGCGTCCACCCTCTTCTGGCTATTCTCGTGGCTCATCAACTACACGTGGTCGGAACCGTGCCTCCTCTTCTAGCCGTGGTCGTGGCCGATGACCACCGCATTGTCAACTATGCCGACAGGAAGGTCACTATGCAAACAACAAGCCTGGCAACTTTTTCTCAAAGGGCTCCTCATATTGATGCGAACCTTGCCCAAGCCTTCCATACTCGGTGGCATGTGACATCTAACTGTCCGGACTGGTTGTTCACTCGGGGGCTACCGCTCATATGACCCCCTCAACCGATGGCCTTGATTATGTGGCTAAGTATCCGGGTAAAGATTATGTGTTTTTTGGTAATGGTAATTCTTTACCAGTTTCTTACATAGGAAATTCTTCCATTACTAAACGTCTGCCACTACAAGATATACTTGTGGTTCCGAATCTTACCAAAAACCTTCTTTCTATAAGCAAACTCACCCAAGATTCTCATGTTGATGTTTTATTTTCTAATCCTTATTTTCATATTCAGGACCGAAAAACCAAGGAGGTTCTAGCACGGGAAAGTGTGAAAATGGACTCTACATTCTTCATCAAGGAAATAAGGCGTTCATAGCGGCCGTTATATCTATGCATCTTAAAGCATCCCATGATATATGGCATAGCCGATTAGGACATGTTTCATTTGATGTCATTTCATTATTAAATAAACATGGACACTTATCTGTTACTTCCTTATTACCTAAACCGGTTGTTTGTTCATCTTGTCAACTATCCAAGGCTCATCGTTTACCCTTCAACGAGAACACTAAACGCTCTTTACATGTTTTGGACTTAATCCATTGTGATTTATGGGGGCCGTCACCAATTATGTCGTCGGATGGCTATCGATACTATGCTATCTTTATCGACGATTACTCTCGTTTCACTTGGTTTTATCCACTCAAGGCCAAGTCCGATTTTTTTAGTGCATTGATGAATTGTTTGCCTTTTGTAACTACTCAATTTGCTTGCAAGGTAAAAATTTTCCAAAGTGATGGTGGAACGGAGTTCACAAACAATCGGATACAACAATTATTTCAACAAAATGGTATTCATCGCCGTCTTTCATGCCCACACACCGCCTAACAGAATGGTCGAGCCGAACGAGAGCATCGACACATAACTGAGACAGGTCTTGCCATGTTATTCAATGCTCATGCTCCTGCTATATTATGGACTGACGCGTTTATTTCGGCCACATATATTATCAATCGTCTTCCAACTTCGGTACTTGACAATAAGTCGCCTTTTGAAGTATTATTTCATCAAGTCCCGTCTTATGCAAATTTTAGGACATTTGGGTATCGGGTTTTCCCCTATTTACGGGACTATACTCCGCATAAACTCGCTCCAAGGAGTGCACCATGCATCTTTATTAGTTATAGTCCAAAACACAAAGGTTAAAGGTGTTTGGATCCATCTACTTCAAGGGTTTACATCACCCGCCATGCTCAGTTTGATGAGGACACATTTCCTTTTAGTGGTGTTACTTCACCAGTTGATGAAGCAAGACTTGTGTTCTCCATGTTTGATGGTTCTTTTGGTTCTCAACACCCACAACCTACTTTACCACCTCTATTTTCCTCACCAACTATTCCCATGCATGCACCTATACATTCTACACCAACTTCCTCATGCACAACATGTTTACACCAACCTGCCTTTCCTTTACAGCCCACGTCTCCACTAAACCCACCCTCACCAAATCCATCTACCCCTAGCCCCTCTATTTCAACGTCACCCTTACCAACACCCTTATCCACCTCTCCCCCACCTACTGTTCAGAGTTCCCAAAACCCACCATCACCCTTACCAACCCCGCCCTCACCTACTGTTCCTAATTCACCCGACCAAACACAATCTGTCTCGGTCCAAACTTCTCAACATCCAATGATCACTCGATTAAAGGTTGGTACTTTTAAACCGAGACATATTGCTGATATTTCCGTCCTTTCCACAAATCTGCTTAATCATGCTTTGTTTACAATTAAAGATCCCAAAGGCTATAAAACAGCCTCCAAACAACCAAAATGGGTAGAAGCCATGAATGATGAGATGGATGCCTTAAACAAAAATAATACTTGGAATCTTGTTCCTTGTCCTAAAGACTTAAATGTCGTTTGCTCAAAATGGGTTTATCGTACCAAGTACAAATCCGACGGCTCTATTGATCAGTACAAAGCACGCTTGGTGGCTCAAGGTTTTACTCAAGTTCCCGGCTTGGACTATTTTCTTACTTTTGGTCCCGTTGTCAAAGCTTCTACGGTTCGAGTTGTCCTAGCTCTTGCTACGATTCATAATTGGCATTTACATCAATTAGATGTAAAAAAATGCTTTTCTAAATGGTAATCTCACCGAAACAGTTTACATGGAACAACCACCTGGTTTTATAAATTCTCAAGTTCCAAATCACTTATGTCGTCTTAAAGAAGGCACTCTACGGGCTCAAACAAGCGCCACGCGCATGGTTTCAACGTCTAAGCACATTTCTGATTCACCTTGGCTTCTATTGCAGCCGTGCCGACACCACGCTTTTGTTTTCAAGCGAGACCGGGCCATCCTCTATCTACTGGTATATGTCGATGATATTATTCTAACGGGTAATGACGAGTCTCTCATTCAACAGTTTATTACTCGTCTTCATACGAAATTTGCCATCAAAGACTTGGGTCTCTTAAACTATTTTTTGGGACTTGAGGTCCTTTATACAAGCACCGGGCTATTTCTTAGTCAAGCCAAATATGCTTATGATATTCTTGCTTGTTCCGGTTTACTTGATACTAAACCCGTTGGAACGCCCCTGCCTACAACCGAGACCTTCAACTCCAACGGATCTCCGTTTCATGACCCGACTTTATATCGGTCCTTAGTGGGAGCTCTTCAATATCTTACGATCACGAGACCGGATCTCTCTTATGCGGTAAATCGAGCGAGCCAATTTCTTCAATCTCCCACTACATATCATTATCAACTAGTCAAACGTATCCTTCGTTATGTACAAAGCACAATTTCGTTTGGTCTTACTTTTGTTAAACCCACTACTACTCGTTTGGTTGGTTATTCAGATGCGGATTGGTCTAGATGTATTGAGACTCGTAGGTCCACTTATGGATATTCGATATACTTGGGTGGAAATCTTGTTTCATGGAGTGCTAAAAGGCAACCGACTGTTTCACGCTCAAGTTGTGATTCGGAGTATCGGGCAATGGCTAATACTGCTGCCGAGATCATATGGATCACTCATCTTCTAAGAGAACTTCATGCGCTTCCACCAGATAGACTGACTCTCTTATGTGACAATAGGAGTGCATTATTTCTTATTCAAAACCCGGTCTTCCACAAACGAGCTAAACACATTGACATTGACTATCACTTCATACGAGAACTAGTCTCCTTGGGTCGTTTGTACACTAAATTTGTTCCAACCAAGCTACAGGTGGCTGACATCTTCACTAAGAGTCTTCCAAGACCTCTTTTTGAACGTTTTCGTAGCATGCTACGTATCGGTCCCCCACCTATTCGCTTGAAGGGGGGTAACATCTGTACACAGTCATATGACTATCTTTAGTAAATATGTATATCTTTAGTAACCATTCAATTAGTCAATGTATTATTTTAAGAATAGCTTGATTATAGGAGGTGATCTCGTAGTCATTTTCTGTATTTAAAGAATTGTATATGGTCCTTGTAAATCAATTGGAAATTATCATTCTTGTCAGATGTCATGTGGCATGTAAGTTTTGTCAAGGCAGAGCAAAAGAGTAATACGGCCATTTGTTGACTTTTTTATTGTTTCATCATTTTTTCTTAACGTTAATAAGTTTTTTATATGTAAAGATATTTAAAGAAAAAGTATCATAAAATCGAGCATTTTTTATATTTAATTTGAGTATGATATTGTTATATTTAAACGAAACTATTTTAATGCATAGTGAACTAGGTGTGCGTACAATGATGCGTGCAGATGTTTTCAACAGTGCATCTAGATTTTCAACAATGTATCCACGCGAGTGTTATCGCCATCATATTTTTAGGTTTTGCTAGACGCAGTAACCCTCCACCTTTTAGGGCACGTGATGCATCCAGGTGGCTTCCTATCTTTAAGACTTTTTAGAATAACCCTCCCTTATATGTGTGTTTTCTTGTCGGTAACTTTTTATGATAAAACAAGTAAAGTTGTGGTTTATGTTAAGGCATTTAAAGGAACATCGCTAGCTTTTGTAAAACTTACTTGAAATTTTAATGCCTTCTTAAGTTGCTTTAAAACTTTTCTTATTGTTGGTCGTTTTTCTCTTTCATGATGTAAGCATTGGTAGGCAATCTCTTGAAATGTAGTCAATGATTTCGGCACGATCTGTTCCCTTATTTGCTCGAACACCACCTCATTATGTTTTCCTTCTTCAAATATGTTTTTCATGAAATCTGATAGATAGTGGCTCTCATGCTTCTGGATTGCCAACATGGATCTTCCACACAAGATCTCAAATAAAACAACACCAAATGAATAAATATCGGATTCTATTGTTAGGAATCCTGTCTTTTTGTAAAGTGGGTCCAAGTATCCAGGTGTGCCACATGCATGATCGATGACATAGTCTGTTTGTTGAATTAATGGGCTTATTAAGGAAAGCCCAAAATCAGCAAGTTTTGCTTTCCAATCATCGTTTAGTAAAATGTTAGCCGTTTTGATGTCCCTATGTATCACCTTTGCTTGTTTTCCAACTCCTCCATGTAGGAAATACAACGCGCGTGCAACATCAATGCATATATTAAGTCGTTTCACCCATGTAAGAGAAGCATCATTCAAGTACCTGTCAAGACTTCCTTTGGGCGCATACTCATAAACAATGATTTTTTCATCTTTTTCATCACAGTAACCTACAAGACCAATGATATTCTCGTGCTTATATCCCAAAAGAATCTGGAGCTCACTCAAGAATTGTTTTTCCCCTTGACCAAACCTCTTATCCAATCTCTTTGCAACAATGGTGTTAAATGCATCGCCATCTTGAAGGTTTCCTTTATAGACTTTCCCAAATCCTCCTCTGCCAATGCAATTGTCATCATGGAAGTTTTGTGTGGCAAGTTTTACATCTTTAAGTAGAATTCTGGGGTTGTCCTTGTTTTTTTTCTGTCAAACGTGACCAAATAAAATACATATACAGATAACAATAACTTGCTAAAATAAAATTGTTGATTAAAATAGTGTTGGAATAAATATATACAGATTGGTGAATGCTAATAAAAAACAGTAAGTTGTTAAAATATAAATTAGTTATGAAAGACTACAGATTTGTGAAAATAAATTAGTGATGAGGTGGCTTGGTTGGTGTTCAAATGGTGATGGAAATTGGTAAAGAAGAAGTATAAAGTAGTGATAAAAACTATATAATCAATATGATTTTAATATGCATGATAAATGTCCCTTATGAATTAAATATGCACTCTACTATAATTTTAAATTGAAGTTTTATCGTATTCGTTTTTGACACTTTCATAACAGCAGTTCAACAAAGTCCAACACGTTAGAAAGTGGAAAGGGTTTATAACAATGTAAACCTAACAGTTTGTGCTTTATTATTTTCAATCAAATGTCATCAAGTACTTTTCATCTGTGTTTAAAATTACAGTGAATCATCACAATAATTACTACTTGGGATCAACAGTATGAAATTAGAACAATGACTTACTTGGAAGAATAGTGCTTTCTCAAGTTCCTTGACAACGACTTCCATTGTTGGACGTTGGTGTTGAGTTTCTGCCACACATTTATATGCAATCTCAATAAATGTATTTAAAGAATCCTTGTTGGGTCCTCTATCTAGAACAAAATTGTTTTCACCGGTTTCTTCCTTTAGTATAGGATCTATCATGTCATCTAGTGTTCGTGTGCAGAAGCTTCGTCTTGCCACAGGGGCCAACCCTTTGTCACCCTCCTTGTAAATTGGATCATTGGTTGTCCTCCCAAATAGAATTTCAAACAGAACCACACCAAAACTATAAACATCAGATTCTCGTTTTAAGTTATTAGTCGTCTTATATTCTGGATCTACGTAGCACGGCCTGGCAAATAACTGGTTGAGATAGAGAACTTTGTCTTCTTGATTTGGAGGCAGGAATACGGAGAACGAGAAGTCAAAAATCTTTGCCCCCCAATTCTCGCCCAACCCAATGCAGTAGCTACATATATCACAGTTTATTATCATCTTTTTGTTTTCCATTTTAGAGTGAAGGTAGTTCAACGCGTGTGCAACATCAATGCATATTTTCAAACGTTTTTCCCAAGTCAAAATAAAACGCTTGTCATTGTTGGAGTTTCCCAAATAATGAACGAGGTATCCATTAGAAACATTCTCGGTGACAAGGATCATCTCAGAACCTTCAACACAAAATCCAAGTAGAGTGACTATGTTGCGATGCTTAACACTGCTAAGCATTTTGATTTCTGTAAAAAACTCTTCTTCTCCGTACACGTCATGCCCTTTTGGGTACCGTTTTATAACAACCGTGATGCGCCCCTTGGGATGTTTGACTCTTTTCTTACCATGTATGGATGAATGATTTCCTTTATCAAAATGCTCGAGTTCTGCTCTGTACAAAGTATAGCCATCTTGCTCAGATGAAATTTTGAAAGTCTCTGAAAAATCATCGGTTGCTGAGTGAATATCACTTAGTGGAATCTTCAAGTGTTCCAAGTTGTTTCCCTGCAAATTAAATAGAGTTAGAGCTTATACTTGCTAGAAAAAAAGGGAAGTGAATAGAAGTTGGGCCTTCTTTTTTCCACTCAGTGTTTCGTGTGCTTTTATTTCACAATTCGTTTTCCCAAGCCCGCAAAGCTTTTGTAGTTAGTAAGTACGTAAAGAAGGCCCAAACACATAACAACTGAATTAGTTACAACAAATTAAATTAAGCATGATTAGTTGGAATAAAAGATAATGAAAGGAATTTATATCCGTAAAGTTTAATTAAATTAAATTGTCCATTGCATATAATAGACATAATAATAAATTTGCTAACTTAGTGTTGTTAATAATATGCATGTCGTTAGTTAAATTGTCCATTGATTTATAATGTGCGAATATTATATATAATTAATTTATAAATATTATATAATACAACTCTTCGCATACGTGAAGCTACCGCCTCACACCTCACCTCCTCGTAGCATCATACTTTTTAAAATTAAGGTGTTGGTGTTACAAAGGGGAACTTTGAAATTTAAATCCAAATTTCTTTTCTAACTTGTATTCATCACTGGATATTATATTGACATCCACATCAACCTGTACTTAGCAATTAGCTCAACTATATTTTCTCTGTCTTGTGGCAGTGTTGACTAGGGAAGTGTGAAGAGAGCTACTAAGAGTTGGATTACGTATTAGACGTCGTTTCTTTTATTTTTCGTTAAGCTTTGAACCTATTGAGTTAGTATTTACTTTTGTGTATGAACCGTGTACTTTGTAAACACGAAACTTGATGTGATTTCCCGCACATTGTTTATTTAAGTATTTATCTTGCACTTATTACTAATTTGATGTTCTGGTGGAATTGGATGTGCCATTTGACCTCCCGTACATTGCGATATGGGTATATGTTAGCGAACTTGTCTAAGTTCGCTTGTTTGTATAACAAGTTCGCCGGGCTAGTTTTGTTAGTTTCTCTCTTTGTATATAAATAGCTTCTTTTTAATTATTATTGTGTTATCAATTAAAGTCATTCATTTTACCCTCAATCATTTTTTCTCAAATTTTTTCTCTCGTTTATCATTCTCGCATGATTTATCATTCACTCTCGATATCATAACATGGTATCAGAGCGTACATGCTTGATCCTGTGATTATCTTCTCTTTTCTGTCTTTATTCCGCACTCATTCTTCGTTTTTTTCGTTCATTTTTTCATTATTCGTGTCGATTGGGGGTAAAATGAATGACTTTGATTGATAACACAATAATGATTATAAAGAAGCTATTTATATACAAACAGAGAAACTAACAAAACTAGTCGGACTAACTTAACAAGTTCGCCCCTGTACAAACAAGCGAACTTAGACAAGTTCGCTAACATGAACAGGAGATGTCTGCTTTGAAAGCTTTCACTTAAACCTTGAAATATGATTGTATTAGAATGTGATTGTGTGTTTAGGGTTTACATAAGGAGGTGTTTATATATAACACCATATTACAAGTCTAGTCCCTATACTATATCACTTAGTCTAATATTCCCCCGCAAACTAAGCTCGGGAGAGATTTAGGTTGAAATATAAAAACATAAAACTAAAAAGATAGTTGGTCTTCTCCTTCTCCACCATGCTTTCGCCCGTCGCCATGCTTCCGCCCGTCTCCATGCTTCCGCCCGTCACACGTTTTTTGTTTTTGTTTTTTTTACAGCAATGGTAAATGGGCTCAAAGGCCCAATCAAAACTAGATTACGAAAACCCTAATCATCTTCCAGTCGTCACCACTTCGCCGTTCGCCGGAGTTCTTCAACAACTATGGGTTTGTTCCCCTTTTTTTTTCTCCCTGATTGTAGATCTCTATTTTTTTGCAACCCTCGAATAAACGAAACTGAAAGCATTGTGGCTTTTCGCGAGGTGCACGTCGCCGAAAAAACGGCCACTGTTGTATAGTGGCGGCGACGAGGAGGAGTTGCGGTGGCTTACCTTGTGGTGGTGGTAGCAGCAGCCGGTATGGAGACGCCAGAGATGGCAATGACGGCCAGATCTGTATTTTTGTGGTGGTGGCGGCCAGAGTTAGGGTTTAGGGCGGCGACAACGTTGTCTCCGGTCGGGGGCCGGCGGCTCGCCGGTGTGGTTGTCGGTTGTGGTGTAGAACGGTGGTGCGTCAGGGGGCGCCATCTAGGGTTCCGGCGGCTAGAGGCGGCGGCTAGGGTTCCGCCACGTGGTGGTGAGGCTGACGGCAGTAGTGTTGGTGTGGTGGTGGTTAACGGCGGTGGTAGAAAGAGTGGAAGAAGAAATCAGCGGAGGTTTGTTGTGGTGGTGGGTAGGGCGGCGGCGGCGGCCGGCCGCCCCTCCGGCGGTGTTTTCTTATGATTGAGCTCTAGCTCTGATACCAACTTAAACCTTGAAATATGATTGTATTAGAATGTGATTGTGTGTTTAGGGTTTACATAAGGAGGTGTTTATATATAACACCATATTACAAGTCTGGTCCCTATACTATATCACTTAGTCTAATACTTTCTTACATTCCACGTTTCAGATTAAGGATCTTGGTAGCCTTAACTACTTTCGGCGCATTAAGGTTCTCAAATCTCCTTCTGGTCTTATTATGACTCAACGTAAGTTTGCGAAGGATTTGTTGAATGATTTTTCTTCGGACGATGTTTCTTTTGTTTCATTCCCTTTGCCTTTGCCTTTGCCTTTGCATTTACAACTCAAACTCAATGAAGGTCAGGTTCTTGATGATCCTTTGGTCTATCGTCTCCTTGTTGGTATACTCAACTATCTCACTCACACTCGGCTTGATCTTGCCTTTGCGGTTCAGTTTCTCAGCCAGTTTATAAGTGATCCGTGTGTTCCTCATTGGGATTCTACGTGACATACTCTTCGTTATGTCAAAGGCACTTGTTCTCAAGGGTTGTTCTTTAATGATGATCTGGATATGACTTTATCTGCTTATTGTGATTCTGATTGGGCGGCTTGCCCTAATACTCGGCGTTCTGTCAGTGGCTATTTTATTTCTCTTGGAGGAAGTCCTATTTCTTAGAAATCAAAGAAGCAAGCTATTGTTTCTCTTAGCTCTGCTGAGGCTGAATATCGATCTCTACGCCGTGTCACGCAGGAACTTGCTTGGTTGACTCGGCTATTTATAGAGTTTCAGCTTCCTAATCTTACTCATGTTCCTCTCAAGTGTGATAGTCAGGCAGCCATTCACATTGATAAGAATCCTGTTTTTCATGAGCGAACTAAGCATATCGAGTTGGATTGTCATTTTATCCGTAAGAAGCTTCAAGCCGGTTTGATTCTGCTTTCTCATACGCGGACTTCTGATCAACTTGCGGATTTATTCACTAAGAGTCTGGCTGGTCAACCGCATTCCGATATCATTTCCAAGTTGAGGTTGTACACACCTCCAACTTGGGGGGGGGGGATGTTAGCGAACTTGTCTAAGTTCGCTTGTTT
Source organism: Smallanthus sonchifolius (assembly GCA_023525975.1). NCBI lineage: Eukaryota > Viridiplantae > Streptophyta > Magnoliopsida > Asterales > Asteraceae > Smallanthus > Smallanthus sonchifolius. The sequence continues at coordinate 9,932,408 of CM042028.1, read as the reverse complement.
GTATAGGGGCGAACTTGTTAAGTTCGCACGGCTAGTTTTGTTAGTTTCTCTCTTTGTATATAAATAGCTTCTTTGTAATCATTATTGTGTTATCAATTAAAGTCATTCATTTTACTCCGAATAATTCTCTCTCAATTTCTTTCTCTCATTTATCATTCTCGCTTGATTTAGCATTCAATCTCGATATCATAACAGTGTAACATATAAAATATCAGTTATTTATTCTTTCCATCATTTTTAGGACAATTCATATAATATTATTCAAAACTTCTAAGATTTCTTTAATATTCTTATAATTGTCTAAGACTTCATTTCTTCTAAAAGTATTTATTATCAAATTGCCTCTTAAATTAGTTAAGTTAAATTAATACGAGAGACCGATAAAAAGAAAAAAATAAATAAATAAAAGGCTTACAAGAATTTCTCGTGTCAACTGAAGTTTCTCAAGCTTTTTTACAACTTGGTCCGCATTTGAGTGTTGTATTCTCTCATCCTTTAAACAATAGCATAACATGAAAGAAAAAATTAGTTATACAAACAATGAATTAGTAACAGAACTATAAATTACTTGGAGTGAAAGTTTTCACATCAATCTATTCATGTATCTTTTGTATTTTATTATTAGAAACCATAAAGAATAATGATATAAAAAGTGAGCAAACAGTTATGGTGGTGCATACATACTTATGTTGAACCTAGATAAACACGTAGCAACATATTACGATGATGCCAATGATGTATGAACTTAAATGTCATATAACGAACAATGATAATCAATCAATGTGTTTAAAAGTGTTTAAACACATTAACGTGAATAAGTATTATGTAGAGAAATAATTATTACAATAATCCCATGATGTTAATTGTTATTATGTGGAGAAATTATAATAATTAAATATTAATATTAAAAATAATTAAATGTCTATTTGGAATAAACATTTATTCATTTAATATTATTTTTTAATTAATTATTGTAATTTGGAATTATAATATATATATATATATATATCAACATATATATATTTCAAATATATATAAATATATATTATTAATAAAAAAGGTTTTTTTTATTAAAACTATTAAACCTAATTAAATATATAAGATTTATTTAATATAAAACTTGATGGCCAAGTTAATCAAATTCAAGGGGTTTGTGTTTTTGTTGTATTGGCAAACTTGGGAATTAAGTTCCGGATTATTAATAAGGGTTTATAGGTATAATTCTAATATATTTTTTTTTTTGAACGACGAATGAATACTATATGTCTGGTCACCCGGGTAAACCTAATGGCGAAAGGCCACCCACCCCCGCTAACGCAGACAGCGCTGGTGACCCGACCCGCCCACCATTCCAAGGGAAACCCACCACCCGAAGGCCCACTGTTGCAAAACCCCTGGCTCACCTGATAATATTTTGTATCAAGTGAGACTCGAACGAATGACCTCCACATTGGAAGGTCATGGGGATGCCTACCCTTAAACCAGTTGATCTAGGACTCATTGACAATTCTAATATACTAATCACAAGATACAAACCCTAGCACCACACCGCTAGCCGCCATCGACTCCCCTCCCCTCTCTCGACCGTTAACCAACACCATTTTTGGTCTTGGCTTGGTGGTGTTCGATGCAAGAACCCAACCGAAAAGGGTTTCGGTTTGTGGTGATACGTGATTTGGTCTAACACGCAACCAACTGTTGGTATTTTAGTGTAAAATAGATTACGTTTAGTATACAAATAAGAGTCGACGCTTATTTGGATATTAACGGAACTAACGGGGGTTCGGGGGCAGCGCCCCCGAGAGAAGCGGGGTCCAAGGGGCAGAGCCCCTGGCTGGAAATTGACATGTTAATTTCTGAAGGACCAAATGTGTAAATACGTTTAAAAAACGATTAACTGCATCTTAGCAGTTATCCATAACGTTTTTTGTGGAGAAAAAGACGCAAGGATCGTTGCAAAAGACGACTACGGCTTTTTGATCATTCAGAAAACAAAACACATACATATTCTTGAATCAATTGATTTTATCTGATCGTTAATTGGTATACACTCCAATTTAATCGATCTGAAAGCGTTTCGTTCGTGACTTCAATTGCTATCGGTTAATACAAGTACAACACCAACAAAGATCGTTGTTTTGTTGTGTTCTACCTCTAGTTGGATCATCTACTTCATTAACAAGGTAGCCTCTAAACCTTGTTATGGTTTGTTTGTTTTATTAGTCTCGCAACTGGACTCATCAAGAAATGGTTTATGCATCGCTTCTGCTGCAAATTAGTTAAAATGGGTGTACAAAAGCCAATAGTGTTATCAAACCACGTTTACATGATCTTGAAACTTTACAGGTTTTAAATATTTTTAAGCCAAAAAAGTTTTTGTTATTAATGTAAGATAGAAGCTTTTTAAACAAAGCAACTTACTTTATGTGTTGCCAATATTCATATGCAAGTTTATTGGTAAAAAGTTGCAAGCTTTACTCGATTTATAATTGTGTTCGTATTACAAATCGAGCCAAGACCCCTTGTGGTGTTTTGAATGGTTATATGATCTATAATTTGCTTCCTTTGTAGTTTTCGTTTTTGTATGTTTTTGGGCCTGTTTTGAAAGCAAAATTATTGTAATAGATTAGTTGCATTTTCTATTATATTTTTGTAACATAATGAGATAAGACAAAAACAAGTTGAAACATTGTGAAGATTAAAAACCAAGAAGATGGTGAACATTGGTAGTAAAGAAAAATGTTGAAGCATAAGTATAAGTGGGATCTTTTGAAGATAATTGGTATTTTAAACGTGTAACTTTACACAATAGTAACCAAGTTTTTCAAGTGTTCCATTTAAGTAATTCAAAGTTTTTTGTCCCTCTAAACTCACTCAACTTTCAATAAGTGTTCCAATGCTATGTAACATTTTTATAAATGTTTAATTTTTTTAAAATTGAATGCGATAAATGAAACATATATAACTCTTGTTTACTATTTAGCAATTATTTTTTTTCAATTCGACTTAAATATAACAATTTTGAAAACTTGTTTATTATTTGGTGATTTTTTTTTCACTATTACCTCCTATTTTAAGTTAATTGGAATAAAAATTTCACTTATTGGTAACTAATATTAATATATATTTCATTTGCCTCGTTCAATTTTAAAAAATTTACACATTTATAAAAATTATTATATCATCTATCTTTGAATTTATTCACATTATTTAGAGCATAAAGATACATATTTAACAATGAAAACAATAAAAATAGAGGGGGTTCAATAACGATGCATGTATTAAAAGTCGGTTGCTATTAAACTAAAGGGTTGTTTGGTTCATTAAGAGTTGAACCATTAAGAGCTCTTAATGGTCCAACATTGTTTTTGAGTTAAACCATTTAAAGACCGGATGAACTATTATGAGACTAACAAAATCTGAAACAAACACCTTCTACCTCTGACTGATTCAGAGGTAGCCTCTTAATGAAATCATTAAAATACTATCAAACAGCCCCTAAGATGGTACTAAATTAAGTAACAAGATATAATAATAATTAGTAAAATATTTTATCTAACTTATGTTCTAAGATCACATACATTTTAAGAAACACTAATCAAACACATTACTTTTTTTAAATGTCAAATGATATTAGTAGTTTGAGGAAATTATAAATTACGTCTTTTAAGTATTACCCAAATTTCATAATACGTCCTTTAAATAAGAAATTTACAGAAAACGTCCTTTGTGTTTAAAAAACCTTGCACGTTACATCCTTTAGAATAACAGAAGTTAAATTTCATCGTTAAGTCAGGTCATGTGTAAGGCACTTGAGGGCGAATGTGTTATTTCGCCTATCCAGGGACTATATGTGTAATTAACTTAAAGATTTGGGCTTAATACTCTTTTAATTAAACCAGGTCTCAAAACCCACCCAATCTCTCTCTCTCTCAACTCCCTCGTCTCTCTCTTTCTAGAGTAAATTACACATATTGTCCTTTAATTATATATGAAATTACACCCTATGTCCTTTGACTTCAATAAGTACAGATATTGTCCTTATTTAAAATTTTGTGCACGCTCTATGTCCTTTATACTAACTGGTGTTAAGATTTTCTGTTAAGTTTGGCATGTTTCTTGCACATGAGAGTATAATGATCTTTTTACCTATTAAAGGACAACTTATGTTATTTCTCGAAACCCTACTCTCTATACTCATCCACCACACCCATCTTCTTCCTTAAACCTTCCACCCATCCCCTTCTTCTCTTCCATCGCATCCAACCACCATCACCACCATCGCAGACCGGCGACCAAATCCGACGGGTTGTAGACCGAGAAAAGTTGATTAGAGGGTGGATTTGCTCAAACGTGTGATTTGAGGGGGAAATGAAAATCATATGAAGAGTAGCTATTCTGCAGGGTTTATCCTCTTCTTCTCACTCTGAACGAGAGAGAGTGTGTGTGTGTGTGTGAAATTATGTTGTAAGATATTATTTGAATTACAGGCTTCCAAATTTTTTTTTGTTGATTATCTCTTAAAAAATGGCCACCGGCGTCGTTATTTCTCACCGGAACTTCACATCTTTCATCAACTCAGGTAATAATATGCACAAATGCAGTTTTTGTTATGTATTTGTGTGCGTTTGTGTGCAGCATTTGTAATTTGTGATTGAGCTGTTACGGTGCTGCTTTGTTTATGTTAGGTTTTATGCTTTTACGGTAAACTTGTTAGGATTTAGGTATCGTTTCAATTGCACTTTCTGTATATAATTATTTTGCTCTTGAATCAGGGTAGACTATTGTCAATAAGGTGGCTTTTTGCTACAGGCGGCCAAGGCTCGTTTGAGTGTGATTTGGTCGCTGGAGTCTCTACGATGGTGGTGATGGCGGTTGGATGCGATGGAAGATAAGAAGGGGATGGGGGAAGGTTTAGGAAAGAAGATGGGCGTGGTGGATGGGTATAGAGAGTAGGGTTTTAAGAAATTACATAAATTGTCCTTTAATAGGTAAAAAGATCATTTTACCCTCATGTGCAAAGAACATGCCAAAACTTAACAAAAAAATTTAACACTAGTTAGTGTAAATGACATATAACGTGCAAAAATTTTCAAATAAAGATAATATATGTACTTATTAAAGTCAAATGACATAGGGTGTAATTTCATATAAATTACGATCTATGTAATTTACTCCTCTTTCTATTTTGTCTGATTGAATCCATTAAAACACTATATCATCTTTCTCTATCTTTTCTCTGATCCTCCATGAAACCACCACCAGATCCATTTTGACAATCAATTTAGTAGCATACAACAAATACAAACAAATTCGGTCAAACCCTAGACATTTACACAAAACACCCAATTAGATTAACAAACAACTAAACAAGAATGTAGAGAGTCAGAACTTGTATGAACAATTTGCAGAACTTATACACCCTGAAACGACATCATAAGCTCATCGGCGCCTCCACCTACACATACACCTCCAACGCAAACCGGTTGAATTTCAATGGGGAAGATGGTGGTGCCGACAACTTTCGTGTGATGAAGAGAGAGAGAGAGAGAGAGTAGAGTGAGAACAGAGACAACCGATCAAACTTTTTTCCCCTCATCTTTAACAAAATCTACTCTGAGGATCTTGTTTCTCCACCTTCGGAGATCTTTGTTGCTTCATCTAACTGGCTCAACGCTAACCAAAATGGAAGAAGAAAGCAGGCTGAAATTGGAGATCGTTATAGAGTCAGGGCTAGCATCTCGACCGCCACGGCCATAGCACGATCTGGACTGGGTGCTATTGTGATCGTGAAACATTAGCTCCTACATTGTTAATGGTGGAATCTACAGGTTGAATCGTGATTATAGCCATTCGATTACAGTGGAGATTACGGAGAAAATGGCGGGGCATCTGAGAGAGAAAGAGCAAAATACAAGTGGTATCAGAGGTAGATGATGGTGTTTTGTTGAACTTCAATAGACTGACAAGACGATATTGAGGTGATGATCTCTGTTTATATTTCTTTTTTAGACCCGATTTTGACTAGAAATTTTGATAGACACTTGGATTCGATCTTGTTTCTCCACGTCTGGGTTTCAGGCGATGATGTGGATGGAGGTATAGAGAATGGGTTCTTTAATGGGTTTAATCAGACGAGAGAGAGAGAGAGAGAGAGTTATATTATTTATTTATTTTTTTTCATCAAAATGGTAAAAGTACGAAAATGCCGTAACGCACATGAGGACTTAACGAACAAAATTAGCGTCCGTTCATGCCATGTTCTCTTCTACACCTCCCTCTCATTTCTCCCCCTCTCTGAAGAAAGAAAGGGTCCGCTTTGTTCTTCAAACAGTCACCATATCCAAAAATGATATTCACAAGCATGCATCTTTGTGGAAGTCCTCGATTGGTTATTTTTTATTCTGATTTTCAGATCCCACGACTCTCTTTTCTCACCAGGGAAAACCTTATTAGGTTTATGAGGCGGTGGAGACGACGACAGATTTGGACCTTAATGAAGGCGAACACCATCGACGTAGAACAGAGACCTTAACGAAGACGAACAGCAGCGCCCCCTTTCGATGTTGTCTGCCTCTACGGCCGCTCACACTACTGCAAACTTGATCTCTTCATTCTATTTTTTCCTCCTGTAGTTGTTAAGATGCTTTTAAATTAAGTTTGTTGAATATTATCCAGGGTTGTATCTGCCTCTTAATCGGTCAAAACTTAAAAGTTCAACAGCTGTTATGTTTACAACAACAAAAGGAAATTGTAATATTGCACATGGAAATTTGGAATTAAATGGAGACTTGAAAGTGCACAGTAAGCAATTGTAAAAGTCAAGGAAATTAACTTACTGGTATTTGGTGGACAAATAGCAAAATACAACAAGTTGTCTAGAATCATGATATATACAGTAAAAGTGCTGCTGAAATATAAGCACATACAACAATCCCTACAACAATATTCAGGTGCACCGCAACATTTATTATTGTTTCAGTTTTTGGCTCTAGATGATTGAAGCTTTCAAAATATTATTGGAAATTTTTTTGATTGTAGAAATTTAAGCTTTCATGGTATATTTGCAGTCTCATGTTCTTGCTGCTGATGACAACATCATGTTGGGTTATGAAAGCTATTGGGTTTGGGCCGGGCTGGGCTCCCCTTTGGGCCTGTTACGGCTGGAATTAAGGGGAATAGGGCAGCCAGCCCTAATGGGCTAAAACCCATTGTTACCTATTTTAGTTTAACCTAATCTTTTCTTATATATATCTCAGTCTTGTAATTGTAATTCTTGTAGCACCTATCAATAAATGTAAACCCTAGTTGCAGCAAGTGGATGTAGGTCACCTTGACCGAACCACTATAAATCCTTGTGTTGTTTATTGCTTTCTTCTTTTCGTTTTAGTGTGTTTGTGTGTTGTGTCCGCTGCGCTACCGACTCTGATTCCTAACAACTGGTATCAGAGCTTTGGCTCGTTGTTACACACGGTTTTCGCATGGAAAAAACGATCCAAGAGGCTGTCAGAATTGCGATTGGTGTTTAACCAATCTGCTGTGTTCTGGTTCGAAGCCGCAAGGGCTGGTTGGGTCTGTTCTGCGGCTGGTTTTGTCGCTGGAGGTCTGTCGCTGACTGTTGCTGCTGTTTCGATGCTTTTCTGCTTCTGTTCGGCTGTAACAGGGCTGATTGGAGCCTGTTTTGGCTGCTAATCGCTGTCGCAGGAAGGGAGGAAGTGTAGAGCGGGTTCGATTAGGGTTTTGAGGTAGCCGCCGGACAAACTGTTGGTCACCGGGACTGTGGTGGCTGGTTTTCTGGTCGCTGTTGAATTGGGTTGCTGCCAGGTTGATCGCCGATTAGGGTTCTAACCCTTGAGTCGACGGGTTAAGTTTTTTTTCTTCGTGTTCAAGTTCGTTTATCTGTCTTCTATTTGCTATTGTGATGGCTGAGGACGGGAAGGTACAGATTGAGAAGTTCGACGGGATTGACTTTGCATGGTGGAAGATGCAAATTGTAGCTCTGTTGAGTCAAAGGGACTTGGATGTAGTATTGGAAGAAAAAACTGATAAGATTAGTCAAGATGTTTGGGATTCGAAGGACAAGAAGGCCAAAGGCGGCTATTACATTGTCTTTGACGAGGAGTGTCGCGTTCAACATCATGAAGGAAACCACGGCTCGTGGCATGATGACAGCTCTGTCAAACATGTATGAGAAACCGTCGGGGGCAAATAAACTGTTCTTGTTGAGAGAATTTTTCTTGACTATGATGAAGGAAGGAGACGTTGTGACAGAACATATCAACAATTTAAATTCACTCTTGTCCAGATTGAGTTCTGTGGGAATCAATTTTGATGATGAAACTCAAGGTCTGGCGCTGTTATCTTCACTGCCGAATAGCTGGTCCGGAACGGTAACTGCTATTACCAATTCTACAGGGCCCAGTGGTTTTACATTTGAAGGGATGAGAGATTTGATTCTTGGAGAAGACGTAAGACGAAGGAAGCAAGGTAGCTCATCTTCTTTTGAATTGTTAAGTGTAAGCAGGGGAAGAGGGAATAACAGGGAAAGTGGGAGCAGGGGTAGGAGTGCATCCAGAACTCCTAAGACTGTCACATGTTGGGGCTGCAAAGAAGTTGGGCATTTTAAGAGTCAGTGTCCAAAGGCCAAAAAGGAAAAGTCTGCTGAAGTGAACACTACTGAGGTCGTCTGTTATGATGATGCACTGGTTTGTAGTGTGGAAAGCAGTGTGGGCTCTTGGGTCATGGATTCAGGAGCATCGATTCATGCTATGCACAACGGTGAATCAATGGTGAATCTAAAAGAAGGTGATTTTGGACAGGTAAGACTAGGAAATGGTGAAACCTTAAAGGTTACGGGCATGGGAGATGTGAATCTGAAGACTCCATTAGGAACTGCATGGAACTTGCAAAACGTCAGGGTAATTCCAGGTCTGATGATGAATCTTATTTCTGTTAGTCAATTGGATGAACAGGGACTGGATGTCAAGTTTGGCGGTGGAAAGTGTTAGATGGAAATCTCGTTATTGCTCGGGGAGAAAAACGAGGATCACTGTATTTAGTTGAGGTACCTGCTGAGGGATGTGTGACCGTCCCGGTTCAGAGTGATAAAGTCCGGTTCACTGAATCTCGCACTAAGAGGGTTCACTTTGCAAACGTGACGCCTGGAGCTACTGAGATGTCAGTTGAATGTGTTCGGAGGGTGAAACCAGTCAGGGGGCTTGGGAACAGTGGGAGCACGGGACGTGTTCCGGGTACAGTTCCAAGAGTCCGTTGGGTTTTGAAAACCAAGATTCCGAATGAGAAAGTCTCTCCTGAGGATTGTTTGCTGAATTTGGAGAGTGATGATGGTCTTCGGTGTATCTCTGGAGCCGGCGGAACGTGCAAGTCGGTTGAGACAGAAGATGGGTCGGTGGTGGAGATAATCACGGCTGGGTCTGGTATGACTGGTATTGGGTTGAAGCTCGGTGGAGCTTCAACGGGCCTTTCAAGTAACTGATGATAAGGGCCGCTGCAACTAGGAGGGTTTGACATGGAGTCTTAGCTTGGGCTTGGAGGACTTGATTATAATGATTACTGGAGTTACTGGTGCTGAGATGGCTTGGATGGTTTGTATGGGCAAAGCTTCAAGTGGGAGATTGTTGGGTTATGAAAGCTATTGGGTTTGGGCCGGGCTGGGCTCCCCTTTGGGCCTGTTACGGCTGGAATTAAGGGGAATAGGGCAGCCGGCCCTAATGGGCTAAAACCCATTGTTACCTATTTTAGTTTAACCTAATCTTGTCTTATATATATCTCAGTCTTGTAATTGTAATTCTTGTAGCACCTATCAATAAAAGTAAACCCTAGTTGCAGCAAGTGGATGTAGGTCACCTTGACCGAACCACTATAAATCCTTGTGTCGTTTATTGCTTTCTTCTTTTCGTTTTAGTGTGTTTGTGTGTTGTGTCCGCTGCACTACCGACTCTGATTCCTAACACATCATTGATGGAAAATTGATCGAAACCTCATTTTTTTCAAGGTAATTCATCCCTGTTTTTATTCAATTTTTACTTGCTTTTTATTAGATTTTCAAATGATATTGAGTGTGTTTGTGACTCAATGTTCATATGATTTTACAGTTACAAGAATTTCTAGGATTACATGAACATGATGAAATTAACTCAAATCAACCTTCTGTGTCCCCAAATATTAATCAGGTTTGTAGTTCAGATGAAATAGAATTTTTTACATAATTAAATTTCATTTTGAATGATTATTGAATCATTTTGCTAACGGTTTTGCAGGAATTTGAAGTGAATCTGATCATTACAGAGTATTGTTTGCCTGGAATGACAAACTTAAGTAGATAATTTTTCCAGCTAACAAACTTAACTAAACATGAATATGGTCTCAATTGACTTAACTAAACTTAACAAAGTTATTCTAAAATTACATACAATCAACCACCAATGATGAAATTGAAACATGCAGTAAGTTATTCCAAGTTATTCTTATTTTTTTACAATTATTTCTACTGCAAGTTGTCCTTATTTTTCATCATTGCAGCTAAATAATAGAATCAATTTCATCATCTAAGTTATCCTTAATTTTTACAATTATTTCTACTTCTCTGATATTGTTTTGAGTGATGGATTTGGGCTTATGGGCGGGCTTGGGTGTGCGATATATCCGCTGAGATTTCGTGATGTATATTTTTGATCATTTAACTCAAATCTGGATCTCTCAGCAGTAGAATTCCGACGACTTATGCCTCTTGGCTTTGTGATTTATAGGTATGTTAACTTTGTTTGCTTCTATTTAGTGAGAAATAGTTAGGGTTCCTAATTAGGTTTTCCCAATTCCTTTGGATTTAAAACCCTCTTCTTCAGTCTGTGTTGTACCAGAACAAACACATGGGAAAGTGATTCATGATTTGGGCTTTGTGAAGACTTCCCAGAAACCGATTACCTCGAAGGTATGCTATTTTGCCCCTTTTCAACATTTCTGTAATTGAACGCTAATAGGTATCTGTTTGTAAGTCTATGTTCTTAAATTATTTTTACAAACACCTATTTTATTTATAACATAAATATAATATGAATCAAACTTATTAAATTAATTTCATGTTAATGTTTCTCTAATACATCAGTAGGCTTTCACACTTTGGATTTGGTTTTGTGTTATATCTTAATTATGTCAAAGTCAAATCTAGATCATTTGAGATGCATGGACCATGAATCATATGCAGATATAAGTAGGATTGTGCATTGCAGAAACCTGCTGAAATTTTTACACTATAAATAATAAATGGAGGATCCAAGGTAACTTAAAAGTATAAAAAAGTAGTTGGTGATCAACAGAGGATAACCATGGCCGAGACTAAAAACCATGAATGGTTTGTAAAAATCCTCCCACCTAAACTCACAAAAGGTAATACAATGGACCAATTATATTGACCCAATAAAAAAAAAACAAAACAAAACATGTTTCCACAGGAATTGAACCCAAGTCGGGCGGTTAAGGATGCAATGTTGGCCTTCATTTTTTGTTTTTTATTATTGAATTACAGATTGATAAATCATATCTTTAATATTGTATAGTTGTGTTATAAGTTTACTTATTCATCCTATGGCCAAAACTCTGTTAAAAAAAATGGCAACACATCACGCTTATAAAGTTTTGTTGAGCTTATGGATTTTTACTTTTGTCTTTCTTAAAATCCAATGACAGTAAGGTACTCCTCCTTTTACGTTTTGTACCACTTTTGTTTTCTTTGCTTAGATAGGCTGTTTTGGTTTTTTTTCTGGGTTTGGTGTTTGGTTGGCTTCGTAGGCCGTTGTCCTTCTATTATTCTGCGCCTAGGGTTCGACCACTGTTGGGGAATTTTTTTTAGAGGCATTATTTTTGCCTGGCTTCTTTTTTAACGCATAAAACACAATAAAAGAACAACCAAAACCTGTTCAGATGAGCAACGACATCTAAATTCAATAAAGGAGCAAAATCATTATCAAACCGCTGACAAAATTAAAGCAGCACATAACAACATAAACAAAAAAAAAGAAGCAGAAGAAAAAAATAAGGTAATAAAATCAAAAGGAATGTCCAAGTTGTATCTGTTTGCATCTATGTTTGCATTTTCCTGTTTGATTTCTTTAGGTTTAAGGTTAATTGGTTTTATATTCTAACTGTTTTGTTTGTGTTGTTCTTTAATTTTCTCTACATCATTTTTGTCCTTAATTGAATTTAGATGTCATTAAATTATGTGAGCAGACGCTTTTCGGTTAGAGGTCGGTTAGGGGTCGGTGGCCAAAATGGGTACGGGTTAACGGGTAATTTGCAAGCTAACCTTACAAAGTATCGACTTTCATCCAATTATTAACTCATCATGTTATTTGATACTACAGTTTGTCCTTCATTGAATTTAGATTGGAATAATTAACCCCAGGAGGTGCAATTTTGACCCGTCTTGATAAAAAATGGGTTGATCCTACTGCCCACTTTTCAGGTTCGTATTCGTGTTCGAGGAAATGACACAATTATTTAATCGTGTCGTGTTCGTGTTTAGTACAAATATTAATTGTGTTGTGTCTGACCCGTTTAACACATTTAGACCTGTTTTGCCAGCCCTAAGTCCCTAACACACTAATCTGTTTGTCAGTGCGTGCCACCTAATTCATCTTTTTTTTTGAACGGCCAACAAACAGAGAATTGCCTAGGTACTCCGTACAGGGTGACCCATTGGCAAAAGGCCACCGCCAGCTGGCCCAACCCAGCCGTACGGAGCCCTTAAGCGCCCCAAGTTATCTCCAGTTCCGGGGAAAACCCACCCGCCCGAAAGCCCACTGGTGGTAAAACCCGGACGCCCTCGGGATCGAACCGGAGATCACAAAGATCCCGGTCTTCCTTCATTGAGCCACCATGCCCCTTCCAAAGTGCTGCCTGTGGGGATAGAACCTGGGTCTTTTTTAGAGAATCCAGGCTTTCTACCACTACAGCACATTGGAAGTTGCCACCTAATTCATCTTAACCTACTGTTTTTGTATCTTAATGTAGTTACAGGCCTAGAGAAGGAACGACATTCAAAAAGTTGCATCATAATCAAGCAAGTCAAGGGATTGTTTTACAAATTCGCAACTGCAGTTGATTCAACACGTTATTTGGGCAGTATTTTGTTTTGTATTCACAGAAACTTATACATGGCTTAAATTCCATGTTAAAAATAAAATGAAGTAAACCCTTCCATAAAATCTCGGAGATTTGCCGTTACAACGTGTTTTTTTATCTGCATTTTCATATTTGGAATCGTGGCAAGTCCCCGGCGCAACGCACGGGGAGGAAAAACCTAGTTTATAATTAAACTGAATCTTAAATAAATACGAGAAAATGATAAAAAGAGAAAATAAAGGGCTTACAGGAATTTCAGGTGTTTTCTCAAGTTTATTTACAACTTGGTCCTTATTTGGGCGTTGTATTCTCTTCTCCTTTAAGCAATAACATGAAGACAAAAATTAGTTATAAAAACCATTAATTATTGATAAAGCTATAAATTACTTGGCGGTGAAATTTTTCACATCACTCTATCCATGTATCTTTTGTATTTTGTTATTAGAAAATGGAAAGGAATATGGTTAATTTCTAATGAAATCTACTCAAAAGGTAGATTTTTTCGTCCTCCTATCCTATGCATAAACTAAACAGTCAAAACTTAAAAGCTAAAATATGATGGATTCATTCTCGTTTTGACATCTTTTGCCTTCTATTTCTTTAAAAGAATATTGATATAAAAAGTTAACAAACATTTATTATTTACTTATCATAACATTTTTCTTTATTTTATCATCCATCTTTGAATTTATTCACATTATTTAGAACACAAAAGTATGTTTGTTTGTTTAGAACATAAAGTACCTATTTAACAGTTAAAATAATAAAAATAGAGAGATGAATGTATTACAAGTCGGTTGCTATTAAACTAATAGAGTACTAAATTAAGTAAAAAGATATAGTAATAATTAGTAAACTATTTTGTCTAACTTGTGTTCTAAGATCACATTTTAAGAAACACTAATGGAATATATATATATTACTATTTTTAAATGTCAGATGATATTAGTAGTTTTCTAGCGTTCTTTTATTTATCAAATTTACTTTTGTTTCGATTATCACTGAATTTATTTTGTAAAGTAATGAATGTTCCATCTAACATAAAATTGAGAAGTTTCTAAGATTTCACATTAATTGGAACACTATTTGGTAGTGAAGAAGGGGTTTTTAAAAACATTCACTTACTTGAAAGAATAATGCTTTCTCAAGTTCTTTGACAACGACTTTCATTATTGGGCGTTGATCTTGAGTCTCTGCCACACACTGAAATGCAATTTCAATAAATGTATCCAAAGAATACTTGTTGAGTTCTCTATGTAGAACAAAAGTGTTTTCTTCCTTTAGTATAGGATCTATCATGTCCTCTAATTTTCGTACGCAAAAGCTTCGTCTTGCTACATGGGCCAGCCCTTCGTCACTCTCCTTGAGGTAAATTGGGTCAAAGGCTATCCTTCCGCATAGAATTTCAAACAAAACCACTCCAAAACTATAAACATCAGATTCTCGTGTTAACTTGCCGGTCATCTTATATTCTGGATCTACGTAATGCCGCCTGCCAATCCAGTTGAGATAGACAGCTTCATCTTCTTGATTTGGAGGTAGGAATAGTGAGTCTCCAAACTCTGTTATCTTTGCCCTCCAGTTCTCGTCCAACCCAATGATGTAGCTATCTATATCACGGTTTATCATCATCTTTTGGTTTTCCATCTCAGAGTGAAGGTAGTTCAACGCGTTTGCAACATCAATGCATATTTTCAAACGTTTTTCCCAAGTTAAAATACGACGCTTGTCATTGTTGAAGTTTCCCAAATAATCAACAAGGTATCCATTAGAAACATTCTGAGTGACAAGAATCATCTCAGAACCTTCAACACAAAATCCAAGTAGAATGACTATGTTGCGATGCTTGACCCCGCTAAGCATTTCAATTTCTGTGAAAAACTGTTCTTCTCCGTACCACTTATGTCCAGAAGGGTACCGCTTTATAACCACAATGATGCGTCTCTTAAAAGGTTTGCGTTTATTCTTCCCTTGTACTGATGAATGATTTTGTTTATTAAAATGGTAGAGTTTTGCTCTGTACAAAGTATAGCCGTGAAGCTCAGATGAAATTCTGTATGTCTCTGAAAAATCGTTGGTTGCTGATTGGATATCACTTAGTGGAATCTTCAAGTGTTCCAACTTCTTTCCCTGCAAATTAAAGAGTTACAATATATACTTGCTAGAAATATGAGAACGGAAATGAATAGAATCTGTTTTAATAATTTGTTGATCCTTTTAGGAAACTTAATGACGAATTGCTTCTTTTTCCCCCTCTTATGTTTCGTCATTCGTGTGCCCTTGTTTTCCATGCAGACATCCCGGTTGGGCTTACCAAGGCCAGCCCAATGCGTTTTCCCAAGCCCATAAAGCCTTTATAGTTAGCCGAAGACCCAAATATATAAAAATTAGAATTAGATAAGCCAAATTAAATTAAGGATGCTTAGCTGGATTAAATGATAATATCAAAGGAATATAAGTCCTCTGTGTTAAAGAGGTTGTGGTGTAGTGGTTGAGGTAAGGCCCGAAGTCCCAAGGGACCCGGGTTTGATCCCTGCCACCACCATTAATTTCCGCGGCATCGTAAATGAGGCCTAGTTCTTAGGCTGATGCACCAGGGTTTTACCCACGCCGATCCAGGGTTCGAGCCTTGGCTCTCCCTCAAGCCCGGAAGGGGCCGTATTGGGTGGGGTTTTCCCTTGAAAGCTCTCCAACTCTAACGCCAAGTGGGCCCGGTTAAGACAACATATTGGCCAGAGTTGGACGAGGCTCTCCCATGTGACGGGGGGTGCGACGTCACAACATTCAATGTTCGCCTTTAAAAAAAAAGGTCCTCTGTGTTAGCTTAATCAAATTAAATTGTTCATTGCTTATAGTAGGCCTAATATCTAAGTCATAGTTAAAATTACTCATAATTTCGTTGAACACATCCGTGGATATTTGCGATATTAAGACTTTTAGACATTTATTATTTTTGTTAGATGTTAGATATTATGTTTTCTTTGAAATTCGTTATAATGCCTTCCTTTTGTTTGACCTAAATTGTTGTTTATTATCGAACAATTGCGTAGAAACTTTTGGGAAATATATTTTGTTTTAACATATACCCTTGGAAACTTTCTTAAATCGTTAGTGTGCTATCGTTAGACTTCCTTTGACATAAGATCATTATGCATAGTGAATATACTTTGGTGCGGGGTTGGATTATATATTCAGTTGTAGATAGGAACATCGAGTCAACTCCTTCTGGATGTACCATAGGCATGTTGTTGTGACACAATGACATCACACTGTCCATGACGGTGAGAGAAGTTCACGTCGTCTCCACTTTGTTATGTTACTATATGTTAACGTGAAAGCATTTGGATTACCTAGGAGGCGTATGAATCCATCCTAAGATACAATATGATGTGACAATTATGTGGGAGTGTGGTGTAGTGACATAAACACCTTCCGATTTTAGAATGCACATGGAATCATGAATCTTGTGTATCATTTTGATATGACATATATAATGGTGGTTGAGAAAATGGTTGAGGCACAATGATTCCATGAAGTGGTTACGGCTGGTTCCATCAAGAACTAGGGTGATGGCTAGTTCTGATTGGGAGAGCAAGATGAAAGGCAGCTTCAAAGTCTTCAATGGCGATGACAAGAATCAAGAAATTTGAGATCTGATGGAGTCGGTGGTGGTGGAAAGAGGATAACTTGAAAATCTGATGGTAGTTTAAAAGGAATCCAGTTTAGATCTCGAAGGTGAGATTTGAAAACAAGAAAGTATGGGGTCATGAATTGACTGATTCCATGTATGGAGATGGAGTCAAGAAAAGTCGAGTTCAAATGTGATCAAACAAAGTGAAATTTGTAAGCGTTAGAACCCATTGCCGGGGCTAAATCCAACCGTAAATTAACACAAGTGCAAGTTATGTGGTATTTAGGAGAAAAAAGTTGCTATTAAAAAAATTGGTTGTGACGGGTAGTGGCAATGGTGGTAAGTAGCCATGGTGAGGTGGTGATCATATATGGATACCAAAAACATCTTTATAATCACGAAGAACCCCAAATTCAACAAAAAGAAACAATCTTTAAAATTTTATAATACCGATATTGGTAACTAAAAAATAGAGTTAATTGCATGTTTGGCCTCTGGTTTTAAAAATTGCAAATTTAGCCTAAACTTTTTGAGATCAGGTTGTGCCTTTAGCCCCTGATGTTAACACCGGTTAGTTTTCAAGGGAAAGTTAGCCCATGTTCCCTTCACGTGACTTACGATTGCAAACTTAACACAAAAAATGAGTTAAAACCAGTAAAAATCACTAAAAACACAATAAAAAATCTATAAAACTCAGTAAAGATTAGTAAAAATCAGTAAAAATCACTAATTTTTTTTACTGATTTTTACTAATATTAATTCATTTTTAAGATTAAGTTTGCAATCATAAGTCACGTGGATAGCACATGAGCTAACCAGGTCTCAAAATTTTGGGCTAAATTTAAAATTTTTAAAATCTAGGGACCAAACATGCAATTTGATCAAACCAAAGGGGCCATTTATGCAATTAACTATAAAAAGAACTATATAAAAACAATTTTTATACCGTGCTTTAAAACAAATTTAATTAAAAAATAATTTTTAACTGTAACTAAGAACAAATTTTAAACTATAACTAAAAACATTAATTTGTTAAAAATTAACACATTATATGGTAATTAAAGTATGCTTTTTTCTTAACGTGTTATTTTTTATAGTAAAAAACTAAAACAACATTGTTTTTTCACATTATATGGCAAGGAGTCAGCTAATTGTTTATACAAAATTCATATGAATATAAGAATGAAGAATCCTATAATTTCATAAGTTTACAACTAAAATAGAAATTAGTTACAGGTTCCAATAAGGCAAAGTGTTATAAATGTTTCATATTCTGTATTTAGGTGTAGAATTACTATTAAACTTATCAGTAATATTATTAGTTCAATTGTGCTTGAATTAAACCAGATTTGCTATTCTAGGGTTAGCTACCCATTGATTATGATCCGTCACATATCATATGAGCGATAAGTATGTTACCGTATGTTAATATGAAGCTTGCAGAAGCTTATTGCTTTTGCTCGGGTGCTGAGTGTGCGGTTCAAATCTATACTATATAATAAATAAAAGTTTTTAAGTGACACGTGTCGCATCCATATTCATTCTCACCAATTTTTTCCCGCCTCTCGCTCTTATTTAATGCACTTCTATATTTTAATAACAATATATATTTAAAGAAAATACTAATTATACTACTAAAACACATTTATTTTGAATTATCCCTTATTATAAAAAACTTTGAAATTTAATTATGTAACTTTTATTTCAATCAAATAGTAATGAAAGTCAAATTAAATTAAATAGTAATTAACGTATTTTCGAAACCTAATTATATATTAATTTGTACATATTTTGAGTTTGTTTCTATCCTTATTATATATAATATACTTTTACACATGTAAAATATATACATAAATAATTTTAAATATTGATATTCTTCACTCTGTATGTAGACATGGGATCTAAACTAGTCATTTATAAAGCAAGGAAACAGTTTCCGGTGAGAAGATTCGGATCACCAATGAAATTATTCATAATCCTACTGTTATTTATTGACGGAAGGAATATCTCCACATTTATTTATTTAGTATATATCTCTTGTAATAGGAAACAATATATTTTAGCCTTAATTATAGGCTTGTATTGGTTGGTCGTCTCCCTTTATATAGGGATTGATTTGTGAATAATGATAATCAAGAATTCAACCATAAACACTTTTATGGTATCAGAGCCTCTCGGTCTCTGTTAACCCTAGCCGCCGGTCACCCCTACGATCGTTCCGATTCGTCGTGAACAATTTCGATCATGACCGGGAAAGATGATGCATCGGCGAGTAACAAGAGCAATGCCAACACCCTTCATCCAGTATATTCAGTGTCAAATATAACAAATATGATCCGCACGTTGAACGGGAAAACCACGACATACTCATGTTGGAAACAATTGTTTCAACTTCACTGCAAAAGCTACAAAGTCCTACACCATATTGATGGAACTGCCGCACCCGCTTCGTCCGATCCGACTTACGAGTCTTGGGTTGAGATCGACTCCAAGGTCCTTCAATGGATCTATGGTACGATCTCGGATGACATATTGGCTTGAATTTTAGACACTGAATCCACTGCTCGTGTCGCTTGGGAAAAGATCCAGTCCATCTTCGTCAGCAACAAAGGGTCAAGGGCCGCGACCTTAGAACATGAATTCACAAATTTGACCCTCTCTGCATGTTCCTCCATGTAAGACTATTGTCAGAAGATTAAAGATTTGGCGGAACAACTCAAAGATGTAGATCACCCGGCCCCGATTCTCGTCTTGTTTTACAATTGGTCTGTGGCCTACCACGGGAATATGAAGTCGTTGCCTCGGTAATTAATCAATCATCCCCGTCATGGGATGATGCTAGAAATATGATTCAGTTGGACCAACAACGCCAAGCGGCTCGTCAAAACATAGCATCCTCCGATGCCGCTCTCGCCAAAATCTCCGCACTCTTCTAGTCATTATCAACTGCAGCCACAACAATATGATCAATCATCTTGGTGTCCATCATCTAGAGGCCGGGGACGAGGCAGGAATTATCGCGGGGTCGGAATGGCGGCGGAGGTCGGGGTCGATATTACCAACAGCAGTAGCCCACATGGAATCAATGGAATGGGCCGGTCACTACACCGCCACCCTGCCCATATCCAACTCAACAAGGTAATAATTGGCCTGGTAACAATTACTTCAGGCCCAATTCTCAACAAATGTACCAGGCCCAACAGCAGAATCCATCAGCTAACTCGGCGCACATGGCCTACGATCCAGCAACAGCAGGCAATCAGGCCCACATGGCCTACGGCCCGCCTCCAGGTTTTCAGGCCCAACACTCTACTCAGGCCCAACAGAGGCATAATTTGGATCCATTGAGTCCAACAGACCTTGGCACTGCTCTTCAGGAAATGAAATTGAACCCGAATGACCCCGGCATGGTACATGGATACTGGAGCATCTTCCCATCTCACATCCGACCCGGGTAAGTTACAAACTCCTATTTCCTCATCTTTTAATAGTAATATTTTTGTTGGAAACGGCGATAAACTGTCAATAAACGGATCGGGCAATGCCTCTCACACCATCTCTAATCACACATTTCATCTTAAAAACATTCTTCTTGCTCCAAACGTAATTAAAAATCTCCTATCAGTTCGCCGTTTCACTCGTGATAATCTAGTTTCCGTTGAATTTGACCCTTATGGTTTTACCCTGAAGGATTTTCGGAGTGGACGGAAAATCACTCGCCACAACAGTACCGGTGATCTCTACCCATTTACCGCACCGGAGACACCACTTTCTCTCATTACAACATCTCCCACAAATTGGCATAATCGGCTTGGGCATCCAGGAGCTCAAGTGTTACAGGTTCTCACAAATCAATCTTTTATTTCTTGTAATAAGGATATATCATCTAGTCTTTGTCATTCGTGTCAATTTCGAATAGTAAACGTTTGCCTTTTCATGATTCCACTTCTTTTAATCTAGCACCATTTGATATAATTCATTGTGATTTATGGACAACACAGGTTACAAATATTACATGGTATTGGTTGACAACTTCACTCAATTTGTTTGGGTATACCCTTTAAAATATAAGTCTGAATCTTTTCCTACATTTGCCAAATTTCATAAATTAATTCAAACACAATTTCATCGGAACATAAACTCTTTTCAATGTGACTTAGGGGGTGAGTTTGATAACCATGAGTTCCGTAAATTTGCCGATACAAACGGACTCGTCTTTCGGTTTGCGTACCCACAAACCTCATATCAAAACGGTAAAGCCGAACGCATGCTACGGCGTTTAAATGATATTGTTCGTGCCTTACTTATGCATGCTCACTTACCACCCAAGTTTTGGGTTGAAGCAATCCACACCGCTTGTTACTTGCACAACATACTTCCAACCAAAAGACTTAACTTTTTCACCCCTACCTACGCCCTTTATCATCGCCAACCCTCCTACGAACACCTTTGAGTGTTTGGTTGTGCATGCTACCCTAATATGTCTGCCACCCAACCCCACAAACTACATCCTCGGGCAACCCGTTGTATATTTATCGGATATCCCTCAAACTTTCGTGCCTATCGTTGCCATGATCCCGAAACGGGCAAAGTCCACCTATCCCAGCATGTAAATTTCGACGAACATGTTTTTCCTTACAACCAACCATTACCCACCCAAACCCACACCTTTCTTGATAATACACCCCCACACCACCTTTGCCTTTCCCCAGCCAAACCTCCATTCCACTGCCACTCCTAATAACAACCCGAACCCGCCACCACCTAACAACTACCCACCCCCACAAAACCCGCCACCACCCAACAACCCGCCACCACCTAGCAACCCAACTCCACCAAACCCGACACCCACCCTCCCCACTAACACACACTCTATGATCACTCGCGGGAAGGCAGGGGTGTCCAAACCCATTGATCGCTTTAATCTAAACACCTCCACTATTAGTCATATTTCTTCGGTCCCAACATCATATCTTAAGGCATTATCCGACCCGAATTGGCACAAAGCCATAACCAATGAATTTATTGCTTTAAAAGATACAGGTACATGGGAGCTAGTTCCTAAACCGGTTTCGGACCCGGTTATTCGGTGTATGTGGTTATTTCGCCACAAATTTAACTCAGCAGGAAACCTTGAGCAGTATAAAGCTCGTTTAGTGGTTAATGGAAAATCTCAGACAGTGGGCATTGATTGTTTTGAGACGTTTAGTCCGGTAGTTAAACCGGCTACCATTCACACGGTTTTATCTATTGCAGTTTCGAAGGGTTGGCAGACGCATCAATTAGATGTTAAAAATGCGTTTTTACACGGTGGTTTGCAGGAAACTGTTTACATGCATCAACCACCCGGAATTGTTGATAGGGATTATCCGAACCACGTTTGTCGTCTTCGCAGTCACTATACGGTCTCAAACAGGCTCCTCGGCCTTGGTTTAATCGGTTCTCCAATTTTATTGTCTCAAAAGGTTTTAAGGGAAGTGTGTATGACAACTCTTTGTTCATTTATCGGCATGGATCACATATGGCTTACTTATTGTTATACGTGGATGATATAGTGCTCACGACTTCAGACCCGACGTTACTCAACAACATCATCCAAAGTCTCTCCAACGAATTCGCAATGACTGACTTGGGGCCCCTTCATCACTTTCTGGGTATTACGGTCACAGGTGACCAACACGGGATGTTCTTAACACAATCTCAATATGCTCAAGATATACTGCCTCGGGCCAACATGCATGAATGCAAACCGTGTGCTACACCGGTGGATACGTCCTCCAAGCTCAGTGCTATCGATGGCCCACTTCTATCTGACGGTTCGTTTTATCGTAGCCTTGCAGGTGCACTTCAATACCTCACATTTACCCATCCTGACATTGCCTATGCAGTTCAACAAGTCTGCTTATTTATGCATGCATCGAGGCAACCACACCTTGATTTTATAAAACGTATTCTTCGCTACATTAGAGGAACCACAGATTATGGAATCCGCCTCACCCCCTCCGTATGCAACACACTTACGGCATACTCTGGTGCCGACTGGGGGGCTGCCTACACTCTCGTCGCTCCACTTCGGGTCATTGTGTTTTCTTGGGCGACAATATTATTTCTTGGTCCTCTAAGCGTCAACCGACAGTTTCCCACTCCAGTGTTGAGGCAGAATATAAGGGTGTGGCCAATGCAGTGGCGGAGACAAGCTGGCTTCGCAATTTACTACTTGAACTTCAATTACCTTTTCGGCGCTACAATAGTCTAATAATGTCTCAGCTGTCTATTTATCAGGAAATCCAGTTCAACATCAACGTACCAAACACGTTGAAATAGACATTCATTTTTTTCGAGAGAAGGTCCGTCTCGGTCACATACGGGTGCTTCACGTACCCGCTTCGTTTCAGTATGCAGATATCTTTACCAAAGGTCTTTCCAGACAAATGTTTGAACTGTTTCGAAACAGTTTAAGCGTTCGAGAATTCCCGTGCTCAAACTGAGGGGGAGTATTGACGGAAGGAATATCTCCACATTTATTTATTTAGTATATATCTATTGTAATAGGAAACAATATATTTTAGCCTTAATTATAGTCTTGTATTGGTTGGTCGTCTCCCTTTATATAGGGATTGATTTGTGAATAATGATAATCAAGAATTCAACCATAAACACTTTTATTATTAAGGTATTATGGGGGTGTTTGGGAGTGCTTATTGCTTTTTCAATTGCTTAATCTGAACCGGTTATTCTTGGTGGATTCAAAATTACAAATTAACCCATAGTGTGACATAAGCTTGTTTCAATAAACTGATTATCTGCTTCTGCTTATTATTAATTATTTAGGTTAGCTTTTTAGTAACCTGATCATTTACATGTATTTTTTTAATGATTAACACTGGTTAGAGCATATGTTATTGTTAGGTTATGTTTTCAGTTGATCATGAATCCTTTAGTAGATCTTTCTCTGTTTCCTATATTTTCAAGTAATGGCTGCTTTTTTAGTTCTATCCACACACCATTCTTCTTTTTCGTATATTTTAATGTGATTTGTGCAATCATGTTTAGCATTCTCCTTGCATTAGTGCCAAATTTAGTAAAACTTGATCAAGATCAGGTAACTTCGATCAATTAATTACTTATAATATTATCTTCACCCAATCAGTTTCATAGCTAGCTAAAGTTTTTAGGTAATTTGTACCCTTCTCCTAAATTATTGCTCCCAAAACTTGGATCTGCAAGTGAAGATCTCGTTCATTTGAGAGAAAAAAATGCACTCTTAGTCTTTTTGCTTGTGATTCATTTGGCATCTTAAATTTTTGCATATGCATTTTGGTGGTATGATTATGTGTCCTTGTTGGATTTTGGCTGGATAATAATGGCTCTAAGTTGAGTGTTCAATCTACCCTTAATGGTTAATCTTATAGTTGAATTTTGTTCATTTTTTACACCTCTGTGTAGATAAGTGGACATCTAAGATCCTTGCACATTGTTGCAAGTTTAACATAGGAAGATGGTGAACTTATTATATTTCTATTTATGAAATCTCTATTTTGCTTTTTTTTTGCTAGTTACTGTCACCATACTTTGTTTTTCTTGTTTTACATTGGCTTGGCTCGAGAAATGGGAAAAAGGAGGGAGCATGAGCTGCTTTAAAGTGTTATGTGAGGGGAAATGGGTAAACACCATCTTCATCTTCTTGTTTTGTCTTGCTATTCTTTGTTTCTTTTTTGTACCTTCATTATCATTCTTATAATTAATATTGCTTGACTTCATGCCACATAAATATACTATATATCTTAGTTCTCTTGGAATATATGTTTTGATCAATTTTGTTGGGATTTTGTAGGACGAAGATGATGATTGAAATGGCTTCTTGAATTTATGGTTTATTATTAACTCTATTTTGTATTGCTTTTAATATTAGTAGCAAAAACTAGCACTTTTGGTTGTTCTTGTGTATAGAAAGAACACGTTTATTTGTAATGAAATTCATTCTTCATTTAAGAAAATATAGTTTTACTCTTCTACTTATGTTTTTAATTATATATATAGGGGTGTGTTATAATGCAGACCCACTTGAGTTGAGAAAACCCGTGAAAACCTTATCAAAAATCAAAATACTTTTACGGTAGCTTCTATATCAAATTTCAACACTTTTTTATAAAAAAAAAGCTTCGAGCGGTTTTTTTTATAAAAGGTTACGTATATAACATCATGTTTTACATATGTAACATGTTGCATTTACACAAAAAAAGCTGTTTTTTTTTAATTTTTCATGATTTAAAAAAAAACTAGTCGGGGCTTTTTTTAAGTGACGAAAATGTGTATAAAACTACCATTTAAAAAAATAAAAAGTTGTATAGGGTTTTCACGGGTGTTTTCAACTCAAATGGGTTTTCATTTTATATTTTCTCTATATATATGTGTGTGTATGTGTGTTCTCTTATCAACGGATATAGATGACGAATATAGATTTTTATGGCAAAAATTATGTGCCACTAAAAGTGATACAGATATTTAACTAGAAATAGTTTTTACCGATACAAAATTTACGCCACAAAAGCCTTTTCTTAATATAGTGGCGAAAAAAAAAGTGCCACTAAAAGTCAAAAGTTTGTAGTGGTAGACCAAAAAAGTGCCACTAAATGGCTTTAGTGTTAGCGCTTCTAGTGTCACTTTTTTTGCGTGCCGCCCATTCATATAAGGAGTCTTTAATGACACTTTTTTGGTTTTTTATGGCACTTTTTGTATGCCATTAAATGGCTTTTTTTTAGTGAATGGGAATAATGGACATAGAAAGAAAAAACAAAAATAAATTAAAAAAAAAAAGAGTCTAACAAGATTTTCGCGTCGTAGCTGAAATTCCAATGCTTTCTCAAGCACACCAACAATATTGGTCATATCTGGGCGGTGTGTTCGCTCCTCCTTTAAGCAAGAATATGCTGCTTCTGAGAATATCACCAGTGATTGCGGAGACATTTGATTCCATAGATAAGAAGGGATTATATCCTGCAGTATTTTGTTTTCAAAATGATATTTGGCCAATGAAGTTAGAAACCTAGGAGCCTCATTCTGAATAAATGCTTTCCTCCCACACAAGATTTCAAATAAAACGATACCGAATGAGTAGATGTCCGACTTGTGAGTCACACCTCTGGTCTTTTCAATTGCTGGGTCCATATACTCCATTATGCCAATAGGTTCACAAAGGAAGACCCGATCCTTTTGGTGTACTGATTGTTTGATTGAAATTTCAAAACCAGATAACTTCGCCTCCCAATTCTCATCTAATAAGATTGTGGAGTTGTTGATGAAACGATGTATAACAGCATAACCACGCCCCTCGTAAGAATGAAGATAGCTCAACGCACGAGCCACGCCTACACAGATCCTCAATCTTTGCGTCCATGTGAGGTTCGGGCTGTTTAGAAACTGCCCCAGACTTCCGTTGGCCTCATACGTGGTTATGATGATCTTCTCACCTTTTTCGTCACAAAATCCAATAATAGAGACTAGATTTGTATGCTTGAGATCAGAAAGCATTGAAACTTCAGTCCAAAACTCGAAGTCTCCTACACCACACTTACGATCTAACCTCCGCGCGGCAATCTTCATCGACTTCCCGGACCACGAGAGTTGTCCTTTGTATGCCGGTCCAAAATCACCCTGTGAGATGATGTTGTTTGGATGAAAGTTGTCGGTGGCCTTTACTATGTCTTCAAGTGGGATTTGTAAGTGAGCCAAGTTCGTGATTGTTGATGCCATGTTTGTGTTTATCAAGTACAAAGGAGTTCAGAAATTATTACAAATGAATAAGAAGGTAAGATCTAAGCAACAACACATATGTAAATATACGAGTACATAGCGTCCATCCATGACCACCTTCATTTTTCTATTCATTCTAATTAAATAATCTTAATTGAATAAATAATTAAATACTACATCTCACTTACGACTTTAACAGCTTACACATAACATATTGAACTCTATAACTTGAAAGATTAGTTCACACAGATGCTGCATATTTGTATTCAGTTAAATTTTTATATATTATTATTACTAGGTTAGAAACCTGTGTAATACATAGGTTAAATAAATGTTTTTTAAATAACATATCATGTATTTCTCAAAGACGTTTTGTAAAAAATTAAAGAATAGGACTTATGGTGTAATCATATTATTTACCAAATTAAAGAATGTTACTATTAATATTTAATAGAAGAGAGACGAAAAATCAAAATCTAGACTTAACCAGAAGTTGACACGTGACATCAGTGGCGGATACAGAAACTTTTTGTAGGAGGGGCAGAATACGGGTGAGCATGGATGCGAGAATGACGAATCGTATGTTTAAGCCGTTCAAAAAAAATGGACAAGGGAATGGGCCTTAGTTTTAATTGGAGATAATCATTTGGGGGAAATATGTAAAAAAAACAAAAAAAACGGTGTGCTGCAGGGATTTTGGGCTTTAGCAAATAAAATTACCTATTAAAACTCACTATTATTTTGGACCGCACGGTGGGCATTGGCCCACCCTTATTTCAATGTGGATCCGCCTCTGCGTGACATCCAATATTTAATAGGAGAAATAGGCGAGAAAACTAACTTTTAGGTAGCCTATAAAAGTGACACGTGTCCTCAATTATTTTTATTTATTAGATATAGAAGATTATTATTATTATTATTATTATTATTATTATTATTATTGTTACATGACATAAAATTAAAAAAAAAACTTATCATAAAAGATATTTAAATAAAAAAACAAAAAAAATGTAGAACATTATTATTGGATGCTAGTCGTCTGACATTGAATCCTAACCCGTTTATATTGAAGTTGAGCACATGATCGATAGCCAAGTCTACGTTGACTTCTACATTGTTTTGAGCTGGAGATAATGATATTCCAGCAACTACGTTGACTTTTACATTTTATAATCCACGTACTCTAAACAACTAATATAAAAGGATCACATTGATTGAGGACTTCAAAATTAAAAGATTAAAGCCATACAGATGCAAGAGATCCAATGAAAACTATTGATTTGTAATTTACTAATTTACGTGTATCATAGCTAACGGGTCATTTATGTAATTAGTTTAAAGTGTATATTTAATGACAATTATGTAAATATGTAAAGTATAAGGGTTCTTGTATCAAATCCAAAATCTAGAAACTGTAATTGGATTAAAGGGACGTGTGGTTTAGGAGGGATATGTCGATTCCCAGATTAGGGTTATAAAACCCACATAAGTCTGTATCAAACAGAATGTTACGATCGTTGTCAAAATCAACGTTCTAGTTTGTGTTTGCCATTGTTTTCAATTGATTGTTCATTGTGACTCTGGACAACGATTGGTATCAGAGCCAAAGGGTTAAACGAAATCCTCAATTAGCCATGAAAATTGAAAGCAAATATGTTTAGTTTAGGGAAAAAAAGGAACATGTTCTTGTTTTTGAAATCGAATTGTTGTTTAAATCACAAAGGGGTGACTAGAATCTGTTTCTTGCGATTCTTAGACATCAAAAAAAATGTTTTTTTGGTGTGGGAGAGGATAGACGATTTCAAAAGAGGCAGAAGATTGTATCTTGGTTGGTGGTATGTGTAACCTTTCTGATTTTCATGTTTTTCCTATTTATTTTATGCCGTGCAATAAAAGACGATTCCGATTCCAACCTTACATTCATTGTTCATGTGCAATAACAAGCATACACGCGTTTATTATATTACAATATTAACTAAAACAATCTTACAAACCTCGAGGACCCAAACTTGACCAAAACTCAAAACAACATCAATATTACAAAACTACAAGGACTAGTCTTGAAACTTCCAAAAACCTACACAAGCACGGTCGTGCTTAGTCCTAAGCACGGTCGCGCTTGTGCCACGACCACGGTCGTGCTTAACTTTAAGCACGGTCGCGCCTCTTTTACAGTTTGACTCTGAAAAGGTCAAACCGACTCAAATCTAGTCCAAAAATAGATTTCAAACGAGTTTTAGAAACCGCGGGACTTGTAGAAGAAGTTACTCGACCAATTAAGCCTAAAACCCGACCAAATACGCGTCCAATCGTCCGAATTCTCGCGACTACGACCGGACTTTCCTTATCGAATCAAATCTCGTAATTATGACCAAATCAAGACAAATCAAACCACAATATGGACTTCGTACGACTACTATAAGATTCTACAACCCTCAATTCGTCTAAACAACATCTCTAATTCTCTGTCGATCAAGAAAAAGCCGCGATTCTTTTCCGTAGCCGTCTGCAATTGTTGCCCAATCAAACCAAGGTAAGTAATAGTCCAATAGATTCGTTTCTTCATTCCAGACGAAAACCCTAATCTAAATTGAGTTAATAATACGCAATTTTACCAATTTGAATCTAAGTTTTTAGTGTTAAAAAGGTTTTAATCAAACTACAAGTTAAACAGGATATAAATCCAATTAAATGGTATGGTTGAGTTCGTGAACAGATTCCTAATGAAAACCCTATAATTCTAAACGTTTTTAATACAAGAATCAGGCGAATTGTGTCTGAAAAGGACCAGACACGGTCGCGCTCATCAAAGAGCGCGGTCGTGCCTGACCAAGCACAGTCGTGCCCGAGAAAGGCCCGGTCGTGTTTATCGAACAAACCAAGTCCTGACCTAGTCAAACCCTAGACGCGGTAGTGCCGGGTACGAGCACGGTCGTGTCTTATGAACAGACTCTTGTTGTGACTTCTGACCAACCACGGGCGCGTTACCGACCAAGCGCGGTCGCGTACGAGCTGAGCACGGTCGTGCCGTATACGAGCACGGTCGTGTTCATCCTTTAACAGAATCTTTTATTTAATATATTTTATATTTTAATCAGTTTTAATGTTATAAAAAATTATTTTATAAAATATCCAGAACCAAGTATTGTTTATTAAAGATCGATTACTTAATCTTTCTTTAAATTAAAATCAATAAAATACTACAAGTTTATATAATTATTTTTATGAACAACAATATATTCCATACGTTTTGTCTTTAACAAATGTTATTTATTTAAACTTATATTTTAAATAAATGTATATTCTATTACTATTGATTAAATAAATAGTATATTTAAACAAACCTTAAACTTAAACAAATCCGCTTCCGACATCGAATAACGCAACTCAATAATACGTAATCATATATTGTTCAATAGGTCGAACCTAGCAATCCACAACACACCGCCGTTTCCCATTTGCTTGTGCAATCTATACGCTACATAACACGTGAGTTACATAGCCCCTCTTTTACTCTATTTTACAAACTTCTGGGGTGGAACATGCGTTCTATTTACATGTTTTCAATTATACACATATACAGTTCCATCCTATGCATGTATACATTTTGCGCTTTGTGCTTGAGTACTAGGTGTAAGCCAATTATTATGCTCTTCATGTACAATCATTAACTATCAGCCGACAGTAAACAGTGGTAGATCTATTGAGTCTGACAAACCCACCCAGGTAGGGTGACTGTTACTGACAACACAATTTTGCGTGCAAGTTACAAAGGTTTGATTGTATAGGTCACACGATGGTTTCTCTCCATAATTGCCTTAGTTGTCATGTTGTATTGAACTGTATGCACACAACACGTATTTTGCTATCACACAATAAAACCTATGTATTCTCACCAACTTTTTAGTTGACTCTATTTTAACCATGTTTCAGGTACCAATGTTTGAAGTAATCAAGATATGCTACACATAGGATTTTTGGACCTAGAATTCAATTAAACCAGTTTATTCTATGTAATTTACATTTTTGTTTTGTGGATTGGTTGTGTTTTGATTAAACTTGTTGATTTCAATGAAAACAATTATTTAATATTCAAACTTTAGCAAACCATGAGCAATGAACAGTCTGCACGCTTCACGCCCCGACGTTTCCGCCGTCGGTTGGGGTGTGACAGTATGTTGCCTTGAAAGGAACCAAGAACAAAGAACAAGTGGAATTTGCTTGTTACTAGACATCAAAGGCGATCTTTGGTGTAGTATTGGACAACAAAAAAAATCAGAAACAAAACTTGATTTGTTTCTCTATTGCGTCAGTTGGAATATAGGCCAAAAGAGAGGCAAAGTCGAACCCAGTTCTCGCATCCTGCTCGGTTGATTTGAAGGCAGAAAATTACAAACCAAAGGGGTGTTTGTTTTTTGGTTGAAACCGAATCAAGAAAAGGAAAACGGATATTGCAAAGTGGTGTTTCACCAGTACATCGCAATATTTCCAAAATCAAAGAATAAGAGACATAGAAAATCTCGATATTTCTGATTTGTCAAAGGCAGAAAAGGAGAAGGCCGAAAGGATTGTTCTCGGTTGGTGCAAGGCCATAAGCAAGTAATCAAAAGACGGTATCGTGTGTTGGTCACGATTAGAAGTTTGGTGATCAAGAATTCAGAGTCACACACGAAAGATCTAGAAATTCCATGTTTTACGTTCTATTTTCTGGAATTTATTTAAATTTTTCTATACCTACACATGGATTAGGTTTAGAATTAAGTTTTTCCTCGTTACAAAGTTAGATTGAATTTTTGGAATCACGTTTGGGTTTTAGAAGAAAACCGGTTAGATTGCTCCTCTTTGTTGTTTTAGAAGAAAACATAAGAAACGATGTAAGAAAAATTATCATCAGGATCTAATAATAATGCAATTGTAATACATAAGGAAGTAAATTTTGTTTCCCATTTTCAATGTCCCGTTTTAAAGTCCACAAACTATATCGTGTAGGCTATCCGTATCAAAACAATACTCAAAGCAAATAGATTATGGAAAATGATAGAACCAAGTGTTAATACGTAAGTAGCTGTTAAGAAGGGCAAGTCTACGACTGCGTACCTGCATCAAGCACTACTACAAGATGTGATATTACAAGTTGCAAGTACCAAAAGAGCAAAGGAGATTTAGGATGCACTAAATACAAGGCATGTCGGTGTGGATCGAGTGCAGAAGGCATGATTGCAAACACTCAAGATAGAATTTGAGATATTGTAGATAAAGGAAGAGGACGCGACTGACTCATTCACCTCTAAGTTAAATAACATCGTCACTAGGGCAAATGGTCTAGGATCAACATTTTATCAACCAAGTTGTCATAACTCGGTTTCACGGACCCTGGGGTGCGACCAAGTACCTTTCACTAATTCATTCATTTAGGTTTTATACGCATCGGAAAAATTAGTTGATTTGTTTTGTTAAAATATCTCAAAACATACTTTAATATTAAAACTGGGATAATATCCTCGTAATTACAATATAAAACTTGTACATTGTTTAAACAAGGAAAAAAAAATTTATGTAGAGCCAATAGGTTCCAATGATATCTAAGGAGTCATCATCCCTTTGGTATCTAATCCCTGTTATAAGCTGCCTAAGGAGTCATAATCCTTTTGACACAAAATCTATATAACATTTATCCATGATTACTTGAAAACGTTTTAAAAATACGTCAGCCTTGAGATGGTGAATACATTAATCATAAAACACATTTACTCTGACTAAACTAGAATACTAAAATAATTTGACCATATTTGGATTAGTAGTTTATAAACTTGGTGGGAAAGTTTCACCCAAAGGTATAACCATTGAGCACACTAGTATTATACTCAGATGATCATGTATTACGTATACCTACAAGTAAGCATGTTACTAGCCACGTTACAGTGTTTTATCTGTAACACGTGTATAACTTGGATCCAATCATGCGTGAACTTATGGCCTGAATGCTATCACGTAAAATACCTTATGCAATCAAACAATTTTAGAATTCGTTATAGTTAGACCATAAATCATTTTAAGGTTTTGAAATCATTTAAATGTATTCACCTTGTAAGAGATAAGTCTGGCAAGAAAACTGCTTATAAGCGTTCATTAGGCAGATCCTAAGTCTGCCTAAAACAACGAGCTAGAGGAGCAAGACTCCATGTCCTGTGAATAGTAAACTAAGAAGCTTTAGCAGGAAGAGTATGGATTCAAACTCTGCTCCTTCTCTTTTCAATTCAACCATCATCTATTCCAATGCTAACGGGCTCCAAAACCCCCCAATATGGTCAAGCGCCTCGAGTGCACCCTCCAAGAATTGTGCTTCAGGTGCATCAAGAAGGTCAATATCAAATGTGATGTGCTTACATGTGAGGGGTAGGTATTCATATGCCCGTTGCTTTCAAGGGTTTCTAGATCTGTGTTTTTAAACACAGATTCATAACACCCCAGGGTTTTTTTTTAATTTTTCGTTATATTTTGTAGACAGATAATACAAGAAGAACAAGTGCTAATGATAAAAGTGAAGTCAGGATGGAAAAGAGGAACAAAAGTCACCTTTGAGGGTATGGGAAACTAGACACCAGGCACCTGTGCAGCAGATATTACCTTTGTAATAAATGAGAAACCGCACCCGGTTTTTAAAAGAAACGTTCATTAGGATTTGATAAGCTTCGCAACCGCGCCTTATGTAACTTTCGGCCTTGATCATCGAGATGGCATTCGGCATTGTGCTATTCCAGTCACCATAAACCGTAATCGGACTGCCGTCAGTGGCTTTGAGATGTATCATCTTTCGCTTACATACGATTTGTGCTTCGTTGGCAACTAACCAATCCATGCTCAACACTATGTCAAATCCTCCTAAGGATAGAAGGTACAATCTAGAAGGAAACTTATGGCCCTCTATTTCTATCATGCAATCGTCGGTCATTCGGATGACTACTGAGTTCCTACCAACAACAGTTTCTACGCTAAAGACCATTACGAGGTTGGTGATTGTGCAGTTTAGTTTGCGACTAAAATCATTTGATATAAAGCTTTTACTTACACTAGAGTCAAATAAAATAGCAGCATGTTCGTCATTAACTAGGAACGTACCTGACACGACATTAGGGTTTCCTCTGGTCTCCTCCTCTGTTAAGGCGTAGGCTCGGGTCCTAGCTTTCGGTTGTTCCTATTCCTTTTCCTTCCCCGAACTAGATTGTCCGGTTTTCCTGTAGTCCTTCGTCAGGTGGCCAAACAGTCCACAACCTTGGCACTTGACGTCCCTCAGACAATCTTTGGAGTAGTGCCCTGCCCTCCCGCACTTATAGCACATTGTGGAGCCAGCTCTGCACTCACCACGGTGTTGCCTTCCGCACTTCATGCATGTTTCATACTCATCGGTCCTTGGCTTCTTAACTTCAGTTGCAACGGTTCCCTTTCCATTTCCCTTAGATGGGTTCTCCCATTTCCTTTTCTGTGTCTCAGGTGCCGGGTCCTCATTTGCATAATCGTCATAGACGATTCCACTCAGGTTCACTACCGACTCGAAGGTTGAGGGTAGGTTAGCTTTTACATGAACTCGGACCCTCTGTGGCAGGCCCTTGACATAATACTTGATTAGTCTTTCTTCCCTCTTTACTAGGTGAGGTACCAGTTGATCCAATTTTTTTAATCTGGAAGTGTACTGACGATGAGTCTTGTTGCTAGCCTTGAAGTTAAGGAATTCATTTTCCAACCGATCAATCTCGTTTTGGGGACAAAACTTTTGGATTATCAACTTTTTCAAATCCTCCCAGGTCATCCTTCAGAGAGCGTTTGGCGACTTAGTTCTTTGAATGCTCCTCCACCAACTTAGTCCTTCGGGGGTGAAAGAGTGAGCAACATACTTAACGGCCTGGTCGGGTCGACACTCACTTATGTTGATTACACCGTTCATTCTCTCAGTCTATTCAAACGTAGCCACTGAATCCTTGTTCCCATCAAACTTAGGCGAGTCACCGTCCTTAAATCCCTTGTAGGTACACCTTCGGGTGTTCAGTCCCACAGTCACCTCATCCCCATCGCTGTCATACACTTTCTCCCCATGGTTCTCTTCTCCCTCCTCCTTTCTCTTCTTAAATGCCTCAGATAACATATCAGGCAGTACGTTCTTCAGGGTTAGTACAACTTCACGGGCAATAGCATCCCTAACTTCGGGTTCCGGTCGTAGGGACCCCTCATTGTCATCTGCCGGCGGGGTTATATTTGTTTCATGCACGCTCTCAGTGTGTTCCACATGCACACTTTCGTCTTCCTATTGCCTTTGAATCAATGGTGGTCTACCGACTCGGCCAGTACGACCGCCTCGACATCCGGTTCTTCCTCTACTAGCCATAATTTCTAATTTCTTGATAGGTACAACAAGGGAGTACATCAATGTAATTTCTTCATATCATAGTTTAGAACAGTGCGAGCAAGGTAAATTCTTAATTACAGTGACCGGTTTGTGATTAATAATTTGTGTTGCTTTTCGGGTTCGAAACTCTTCACATCAGTGGTGACACTGACATCTATGTGTTCTAAGTTAAGGCATCTATTCCTATCTACTAAACATTAAATTTATTACTTACTTACTGTGTTGGCGTTGGCGTTGGCTACCCATACTGACATCCGTGCGTTGGTCCCATTATCAGCTTGAGTCCAAACATTTAGGGATGTCTGAATCTCTCAAACTATTGCTCTGATACCAACTTGTAAGGCCCCTTTCCACGGAGGTCCTCACTCGTTGGATTTACTCGTAAACATAGTCATCAAATGTTGAACTTAAATTAAAACATTCAATAGTAGCGGAAGCATGCATCATTCAATTACATAACAGCGGAAGTCTTAACATAGCAAAACATTGTCTTAACATAAAACTCAGGTAAATGGGATGTCAGTTTTGCCGAATAGACATCACGCCTTAGCACGTCCCTTCTTCTTGCTACCTAAAGTGCATACTAAAAGTCAGCTATCGCTTGTGAGGTCTAGTTTTAAAGCAATCAGATAGTAACTTTATCTTATGAGAATAAATATATATGTATAAATATATATATATATATATATATATATATATTTCTGCTTTCTTTACTTTACTATTTTCATATATATCATTCATAATGAGTATGTACATACATACATACATGCTTATTTCTTGGTGCACATTCATTGGTCATACACATATGGGTGATCAACCCATCATTTGCTTACATAAGTAACAAAGACAAACGTTCTCGAACTACCGTCGTAATGCATTTACTTAACCGTCCGACACTAGAAACCGTTCATCATATCTTAAAACCGTCCGGCAAACCTTCGGCCGTCATATTCGCCCATCTGCCCTAAGGCATCCGTTTCCCACTTGAACTAATTATACAGTCGTGCATCGATTGAGGGACTTACTCCACCATAGTGGCCTTAGTTTAGTCTACCTTTCTATACTTTCTTTTCTGGCTGCATAATATTCGAGTGGTCGTCTGTCTACCGAAGTAGCCGTTATCATCGTTTCTGTCCATAACGTTCATTCATACTTAGCAAGCAATATATATATGGATATAAAGCAAGATTTCATTCTTACACGTTATGTCATACTTTTCATACTTGGCAAGCAATATATACATAGATATAAAGCAAGATTTCATTCATATTTGCTATGTCATGCTTTCATTTCTTTATTTTAAAACATACTTGTCATACTTATATTCAGCATGTATTGTCATATACCACATATTTATTCATATCATGTATACACTTCAGCCCCAAAACATTTAAAATCATTTGCACGTAACACATAAGGGTCACATAGAACTCACCGGATGAGCAGTTTTCGAAGAATACTTAGGAGCTCCGAGTTAGGTGGGTGCTAACGGATCTGTCAAGGGTCACGAATGGAACAAGGTTATAACCTACATGTTTCATCCGAAATCTATCTGTCCGAAATCTTATTCGACCAAAATCTTTCTCGGTTGAAATCTATCTCGGTCGAAATCTTTTTTCGACCGAAAACTATTTAGTTAGAAATATCTTTTATTAGGTAACTATCTCGTTCGAAATCTTTTATCCGAAGACCTTTTCATTCAAAATCTTTCGTCCGAGAACTTATTCGTTCGAGAACTTGTTTGTTCGAAAACTTATTCGTTCGAAAACATCTGTCCGAAATCATGTTGTCCGAGATACTTTTCGGACGAGCAATAGTTTTCGGACCATTCATCGAGTTTTCGGACGATTCATCTGTTCATGATCAAATTCTTCGTTTTTGATTCAAGCTTTGATCTTTTTACGTCCAAAACTTGTATCTAACTTCCATGAAGCTAGATACATAGTTTTTATGCAAATTCATACGTAAAAATCTCGTCTTTTAATTCAAAACCCACTTAAACCCTAAAACCCATTTCTTAACCAAAAACTCAGATTCGGGCATAGTGGTTACCTGTTTTCGTTTCCTCTTTGTTGCTAGACGTTCCTGAGATGACGACCCATGATTTTCGAGCTTTCGAGCCGATTTCCTGAGCTTTCTCTCTCTAGACCGTGCTCTCCTTTCTCTCTCTAAGTTTGCGAAACGATGGGATGATGAAGGGGGTTTCTGATCTGGTCTTTATATACTTGGGCTCCCCTTCGACCCATGGGAGCCAAGCCCGAGCCCGTTTCCTCTCCCTTTTATTTTACATCCCGCTCTTGCCATTTTTTTTTCGTTTCTATTATTTTGGGATGTTACAGCATCGACCTGGAGGGTATGCAGTGGGAGTAGTACCTCCCATTGCCTTTTGATCCACCTTTTGATGATTTGTATTGGGTTGATCATGTCGTACAAACTCTGTTATCACGCTTCGGCGTTTGTGGTTGTTGTATTTTGCTGTACTTTTGTTTAGTTATTCTGTATGTGGATATTTGTCTTTACGTTTCATGTTTATATTTGGGCTTGATGTTACTGATCTGTGTTTGATGTTGTTAGTCTTGATTAGATCTTGGAATTATGGCACTACTTGGAACGTCATTTTTGTGGGTAGGCCATTTGAGTTTGACTGAGATCGACACAAGGGAAGTCTCAGTTCTCTCTTCACACTCCATTGCATTGCATTCTTCTTTGCATTGCATGTTTTTATGTACATTGAGGGCAATGTACGTTTTTAAAGTGTGGGGTTGGGTGTTCATTCTTCGCTTTGCATTATTTTTTGTTGTACATCGGGGCAATGTACGATTCTAAGTGTAGGGTGGGAATTTGTTCACGCGATGTTTGTCCTCTTAGCATTTTATCACTTCATTTTTTTTACGAAATCTTCCTTCATAATTTTTATCGGCATTAAATCAGTAAAAAAAATTTAATTAAAAACACAAAAATAGAATAAAAGTTAACCGTTCCGTATTCATATTTTTAGTAAATATTAGAGGTTTGATTTTTCGAAAGCAATCGATATAGAAATTGTTTGCTTTCGTTTTTGCGGATTTGAGCCTTGATAGCTTTAGACATTGTTTGCTTTCGTTTTTTGCGGATTTGAGTGTGTCGGATGTTTCATGCTTATTAGAACTTACTTTTAGTATACATTTCAAAATCATGAACATAAATATTGCATAAAAATGATTGAGGTATTAGGATTAGGCCATTTTATGAGCCTTATATTTTGTTATCCCTCACCTGAACACATCCACTAGTTAGCCACGTTGAGCTTATCCCGTATTTTTCTTGTTTTTACCCACATTTACACTGCCACATAACCACATTAGCCTTTTATTTATTTTATTTTTACTCGTGTTAGAAATCCGGTCGGCTAATGTTGACTTTTTAGTTTGTATTATTGTTGTAATTTTCAAATTCTTGAGAAGTTTTTAGCTAAGGAAAGATGCATATTGACTTAGTTCTCTTCAAAAGAAAAGAAATAGAGATATATATTGCTCAAATTCAAAAAAAAAGATATCACCAAAATTAGGTGAGATATAGCCGATTAGAGCAATTTTGTGAGCAAAGACGAAAAGAATTCGGTTGTTAGTTCTTATCTATAGGAAAATATTATTTAGTTTATTTTTATGTTGAAAGTTGTAATAGTTTTTGAGTTAGCATAGCTTCTGGGTTTTTAGCCATTTTGCCACTTTCAAATTCCACTTCCTTACCCTTAACCATTGCCAAGTTATAACCCGTTCAAAATTCTCTTGATTTATGCTTTATTTCATGTTAGTTGATAGAGATTTGATCTTTTATCAAGCTTATTATTTATGCATGATTCATTGTCTTGACATTTGAGTGTTCTATACATACACCATTATTTGTATAATCATATATATAACCGAGTGTGTGTGAACATTATGAGGAGTATAAGGTTGCATGCTAACGATTTCTTAGGCATATTCATTTGCTCTTCGGTTGTTACTTCATTGGGCTCCTTGGGTTTCATTTAGTCAACTTTGCATTTCTTGAAAAGCTTGTCAAACTTTTATAATTTTATTAATGCTTACGGTTTTCCGATTTGATCCATAGTGCCATTGTAAGTTTTGTTTTAGTTTGATTTGCTTGAGGACAAGCAATGTTCAAGTGTGGGGTTGTTTGATGTGTTAGGATTTACACATCTTTTTGGCACAAAACTTCGCTCACTTCACGATCAATTCTTGGTTATTTTCCGCGTTTAGACACTTATTTGCTTCATTTCTAGTTTTGTAGGCTTTTGTGAAGCCAAGTGAACAAACAAAGAGATTCCAAGAGTAAAAACTTGAAGTTTTAGGGTTTCTGAGTGGAGGCACGGTCATGCCCCCTACTTGGCACGGTCGCGCCAAGACGAAAAACTCTAGGCACGGTCGCGCCCCGCACTTGGCATGACTGCGCCAAGCCAGATCCTCGAGCACAATCGTGCTCCTACAGCCCCACGGCTGCGTGTTGCCCCGTGACTTTAGAAGAGCCGTACCTCCTCAATCAATGGGACCCAATGGCACTTACGGATTGGTCAACGCATTATCCCACGACCGCGCCAGACCCTAGGCATGGTCGCACTAGGTCACCAGGCACGGTCGTGCCTCACCACATGGCACGGTCGAGCCTCTCCTTTTTATAAATACAGACGTTGGCCGGTTCTCTCATTCATTCAACAACCAGAGCAAAAACCCACTGTTTTGTACTCGAACCAACCTTGTTCCAGCCGCATTCCAAGCTTCTAGGAAGTATTATTACATCAAGAGGATCACCATACATCAACAATAACATCTCGGCTTGGAGGAGTGGTTTGATTCTTGTATTTATACCATGTTTCCCTGCTTATTTGTCATTCTTGTGCTCATGATGAGCTAAAACTCTTGTTCACTTTGATTTAGATGAAGTTTAGATACATTTGACAACATTTATGGATTATTGGAAATCATTGTGTTAATGTTATGACAATCGTATGATTATTCTTCAATGAAATTATGTATTCAAGAATTTAAAGTTGTTTGCAAGACTTGTATTTGTGTATGCCATATTATGTTGGAAAACCTATGGTTTATGCTTATATTCATGAATTGGTGTATGTTTGTATGCTAGTTTATGGCATTTGACTACGAATGGTGGATGAAGTCTTGTTCATGATTTGTAATTCTTATATGTGTATCCTTATGCTTATATTTGGAAAGACAAAGTGTTTGTTATGATGTTTCATGCTTAGGTATATGTTTATCTAGGATTTATTGACACAATATCCTAATTTATGTAAACTTTGTATGAACATTGTATGTTGATGAAATGCATATTGTTGTCTAATTAAATCAACTTGAGGTGGGTAGTGTGTTTTTCATATTATCTTTCCAACTAGTTGTTGGATTAGTGTACCTTGATCTAAAACTAGTTCAATCTTTATAAACATTGACATGATTACAACACGTGAGCTTCATTATATGATTTTAGGTGGTTAGTTTGTATCAATCATTCTAGCTTTCCGAATGGTCATTTCATTAGATGTCTTTGAGGAGAATTTAGTCAATCTATGTCTCGTGTATTTGTCATGCTTCCATGAGTGTATTGAATGTATTCTAGATGCATTCGGCACCGAAGTGATCTTCCTTACTTGATTGTTTGACTTGTGATTTTAGTTTAGCTTTTTATACATCTGAATGCTAATTATTTAAACAACCCTCAAAATTGTCTTTTACCCATCACTTGATTGAATTTGTGTTCTTGTTTACTATTTCATTCCACCGTGTCCACGGATTGATATCCGGTTGCTATCTGATGTGTTAGTATTTACACATCTTTTTGGCACAAAACTTCGCTCATTTAATGATCAAATCTTGGTTATATTCAACGTTTAGACACTTATTTGCTTCATTTCCTGTTTTGTAGGTTTTTGTGAAGCTTGGTGAATAAACAAGAAGATTCCAGGATAAACATGTGAAGTTTTAGGGTTTCTGTGATGGAGGCACGGTCGTGCCCCTATCTGGCACGGTCGTGCCAAGCTTGCAAACCCTAGGCACGGTCGCGCTCACATATGGAACGACCGCGCCAAGCCAATTTCCAAGGCACAACCGTGCCTTGGCCGCCCACGGTCGCGTGTCACCCCGTGAGTCTGAACAAGCCGTACTGCCTCGATCAGTGGGACCCAATGGAAGCTCCGGATCGGTCAACCCTCTGTCACGCGGTCGTGCTAAGACCTAGACACGACCGCGCCTTTGAACCTGGCACGGTCGTGCCTTCTCTCTAGACACGGTCGCGCCTCCCCTTTTCTATTTAAACAGAACTTAAACTCTCATTCAGGAGTTCAACAACCCAGGGGAAAAACCTACTGTTCCAGCTCGAGTTTTCTTTGTTCCAGCCATAATTCAAGATTCTTGGAGAGGATACAACATCAAGAGGATCACCATACATCAACAACAACATCTAGGCTTGGAGGAGTGGTTTGATTCTTGTTTTCATATCATGTTTCATACTATTTTTCCCTGCTTATTTGTAATTTTGGTGCTCATGATGAGCTAAAACTCTTGTTCACTTTGGTTTAGATGAAGTTTAGATACATTTGACAACATTCATGGATTATTGGCAATTATTGTGTTAATGTTATGACAACCGTATGATTATTCTTTGATGAAATTATGTATTCAAGTATTTTGAGTTGTTTACAAGACTTGTATTTGTGTATGCCATATTATGTTGGAAAACTTGTGGTTTATGCTTATATTCATGGATTGGTGTATGTATTTATACTAGTTTATGGCATTTGACTAGGAATGGTGAATGAAATCTTGTTTATAAGTCATTATAATTGCATGTGTATCCTTATGCTTATGTTTGGAAAGACAAAGTGTTTGTTATGATGTTTCATGCTTAGTCTTATGTTTATCTAGGAATTGTTGACACATCCTCCTAATTTATATAACCTTTGTATGAACATTGTATGTTGAAGAAATGCATATTGTTGTCTAATTTAATCAACTTGAGATGGGTAGTGTGTTGTTCATATTATCTTTCCAACTAGTTGTTGGATTAGTATACCTTAATCGGAAGCTAGTTCAATCTTTATAAACATTGACATGATTGTTAAACACGTTAGCTTCATTGTATGATTTTAGGTGGTTGGTTTGTATAATTCATGCTAGCTTTCCGAATGGTCATTTGATTAGATATCTTTGACGAGAATTTAGTCAATTTATGTTTCGTGTATTTGCCATGTTTCTATGAGTGTATTGAATGTATTCTAGATGGATTCGACACCGAAGTGATATTTTCTCCTTAATTGTTTGACTTGTGATCTTAGTTTAGTTTATATAATTGCATGTTAGTTAATTAAAACAAACCCTTCAAAACATCTTTTACCCATACTTGATTGAATTTTAGTCCCGGTTTATTATCGCATTCCACCGTGTCCACGGATTGATATCCGGTTCTTACCTTCACTATATTGCTATCCGACGGGTACACTGCCCGGTGTGTGTGTGATTAGTCTTTGGTGAAAACCCTTTTTAAAACTCAAATTGTGTGAAAAATCCTTATAAAAATATATATACACTTCATACACATCATGTTTTTGGCGCCGTTACCGGGGATACGGTTTTGCGAGAACGATTGGAATTAATTTTTAGTCATTTAGTATATATATTTGTGCATATCGTGTTTTCTTGTTTGTTATTTTGCAATTTTTGTGTATAGATATTTTGCATTTTACTTGTTATTTTTATTTTTATTTGTTTATATATATATATTTTAGTAAAATTCTTATTTCATTTTAATTTTCCTTTTATTTTTCATTTTTATTTTATTTTTATTTTTATTTATTTTATTTTTGTTTATTTTTATTTTTGCTTAAGTCTAACTTGTGTTTTCTTTGTCCTAGGTTCGCGTATTTAAATCTAACTTGTCGTGCAGATCGTGTATGTTCTCAACCCCCGTCGAGGAGGTTCCTGAGCCGTCTTCCGAGCCGGAACGTGATCTTCATCGGAGATTGCGAGCCTGTTCCCGATTTGTGGCCCGGTTACTCGAGTTTGACGAGGTTGTTGTTGACGAGGTTGTTGTTGACGAGGTTGTGGAGATGGCGGACGAGGATGCAGGTCGGACGCTTTCGGATTTTGGCAAACCGACACTTGAGGGTTTGGAGTCGAGCATCAATAGGCCGACGGTTGGAGCACATCAGTTCGAGATCAAATCTAGCATTATACAGATGGTGTAGAACATGTGTCAGTTTGATGGCAAGGATCACGAGGATCCTAATACTCATTTGGTCGGTTTCTTAGAGATTTGCGCCACTTTCAAAATTCGTGACGCGACCGACGATGTTATTCGGCTCCGATTGTTCCCGTTTTCCTTACGGGATCGAGCCAAGGCTTGGTTACTGTCACTTCCCCCTAGGTCCATTAATACTTGGGACCAGATGGCTGCTAAATTCTTAGAGAAGTACTTCCCTCCGGAGAAAACATCAAAGTTGAGGGCTAGGATTCTTTCTTTCCAGCAGGACGACGGGGAGACGATCTATGAGGCGTGGGAGAGATTCAAGGAACTGATGAGGAAGGTTCCCCACCATGGATTGTTGAAGTGGCAGCAGTGTGAGACCTTCTACAATGGTCTAGAGATGACAGGAAAGCAGCTGATTGACGCATACGCGGGTGGAGACATTGGGACGAAGACACCCCAAGAGGCGTATGACTTGCTAGAGAAGGTGGCATCGAAGAGCTACACTCAGCATACTTCCCGAGCAAGGAATCAGAGGCAGGGTGTCCATCAAGTGGATGGAATTACCTCTTTAGCTGCCCAGGTGGAAGCACTTTCCACCAAGATTGATCAGATGAACGTCCACAAGACCCAGTCTTTGTGTGAGTTATGTGGTGGGGCGCATCCCACGAGTGCTTGTCAGGTAGGAGATCAAGGGGGCCACGAGCAGGTTGATTTCATGTCCAACCAGAATCGTCCTCAGAATAATCCCTACAGCAACACATATAATCCGGGGTGGAGGAATCACCCGAATTTCAGTTGGAAGTCTGGCAACAATAGCCAGCAACCACCCGGATTCACTCAGCGTCCCCCATTCCAGCATCAGTCCCACCAGTCTCAGGGACAGAGTTCCCAGTTTCGACCTCAGCAGGGCCAGTTTCAAGGCCAAGGTTCTAGCAGCGGTCCGCGACCCGCACCTGAGGGTAAATCCAGCTTAGAGGACATGGTTGCACGGCTACTTGCCAACTCGGAGAGTCAGAATCAGTTGGCAGAGAAGCAGAACCGTTACATGGAGGAGCGTTTTCATACGCATGAGACTGAGTTGAGGAATCAAAAAGCTTCGATCCAGACCATAGAGAACCAGGTCGGGCAGATCGCGAAGCTCCTTTCTGAGAGACCGCCAGGTGGCCTGCCTAGCAACACTGAGCCCAATCCCAAGGCTCATGTGAAGGCCATCACTTTGAGGAGCGGTAGAGGCACAGGACCGGATCCACAGGTTCCTCTGCATGAGTCATCCGAGGAGGTTGCGATTGAGATCCCGGACGAGACACCACCAAGGAGTAAGTCGGCGAGCACATCGCGCCCTCGTGAGCCTGTGAGAGATTACACTCCCGCCATTCCATACCCAGGCAGATTGAAGAAGCAGAAGATAGATGAGCAGTATGGTAAGTTTCTAGGGTTGTTTAAGCAGTTGCATATCAACTTGCCATTTGTGGAGGCTCTAGCTCAGATGCC
Organism: Smallanthus sonchifolius; assembly: GCA_023525975.1. Lineage (NCBI taxonomy): Eukaryota > Viridiplantae > Streptophyta > Magnoliopsida > Asterales > Asteraceae > Smallanthus > Smallanthus sonchifolius. The sequence continues at coordinate 9,887,754 of CM042028.1, read as the reverse complement.
TAAGTATGCGAGATTCTTGAAGGATATCCTCACGAATAAGAGGAAATTGGAGGAGTTGTCTCAGGTGACGCTGAATGAGGAGTGTTCGGCGGTGATTCAGAACAAGCTACCGGAGAAGAGACGAGATCCGGGGAGTTTTACCATCCCCTGCTTGATAGGTAGCTTGTCGGTTAGCAACGCTTTAGCTGACCTTGGTGCTAGCATTAACCTCATGCCATATGCGGTCTTTGCTAAGCTTGAGTTAGGAGAACCTACACCGACACGCATGAGTATCCAGCTGGCCGATCGCTCGGTCAAGTATCCGCGAGGGATAGTGGAGAATATGTTGGTTAAGGTTGATCGTTTTGTGTTTCCTGTAGACTTTGTGATTCTGGACATGGATGAGGACAAGAATGTCCCTATCATCCTAGGTCGACCGTTCCTGGCCACCGCCAAGGCCCTGATTGATGTGTATTCGGGGAGGCTTACATTGAGGGTGGATGAAGAGGAGGTGACCTTTGATGTTGGGAGATCCATGCAGCACACCCAGAATCAGGATGATTCACTTTACTTTATTGAGACTGTTTATTCATGTGTGAGTGATCATCTCCAGGACACAGCTGAGGAGGAATACCTGAACACCCAGATTGTAGGAGGGGAGACATTTGATCCAGCTGGTGAGGATCAGTTTGATGAGCAGCTGCATAGCCAGGAGAGCTATGAGTTTCCCCAGTGTTCAACGGTATTTGCGATGGTTGATAGAGCGTCTGAGCCGATTGAGCGGCCTTCTGTTGAGGACCCACCATCTGTTGAGCTTAAGGAGCTCCCGAGCCATTTGGAGTATGCCTTTTTAGATGGTGAGTCTCGATTACCTGTCATTATCGCCTCTGATTTGACGAGTGATGAGAAGGAGAGGCTACTGGAGGTGCTGAAGCAGCACAAGCAGGCTATTGCATGGAGGATCATCGACATTAAGGGAATTAATCCCTCTTTCTGTACCCATAAGATCCTTATGGAGGATGACTATAAGCCCGCTGTGCAGCACCAGAGGAGGTTGAACCCGAACATGCAGGAGGTAGTAAAGAAGGAGGTGATTAAGTTACTGGATGCTGGTTTGATTTATCCCATCTCCGATTCTCCTTGGGTTAGCCCGGTTCAGGTTGTCCCTAAGAAGGGAGGCATGAATGTTATCACCAACGAGAGGAATGAGCTGATTCCTACTCGTACAGTCACAGGTTGGAGAGTTTGCATCGATTACCGTAAACTCAATGATGCTACTCGGAAAGACCATTTTCCCCTCCCGTTCATTGACCAGATGTTGGAGAGACTAGCGGGGAAGATGTTCTATTGTTTCCTGGATGGCTTCTCTGGCTACTTCCAGATCCCGATCTCTCCTGAGGACCAGGAGAAGACGACATTCACATGTCCCTATGGCACATTTGCGTATCGGCGGATGCCCTTTGGACTGTGTAATGCTCCGGCCACTTTCCAGCGTTGCATGGTGGCCATTTTCCATGATATGATTGAGGACTCCATGGAGGTTTTCATGGATGACTTTTCTGTGTTTGGGAGTTCCTTTGATCACTGTCTCGGGAATCTGAAGAGGATGTTGGCCAGGTGCGAAGAGGCCAATCTAGTATTGAACTGGGAGAAATGCCACTTCATGGTGAAGGAGGGCATTGTGCTTGGGCACAAGGTTTCACGCGCGGGGATTGAGGTTGATAGAGCTAAGATTGACACCATATCTAAGCTGCCCCCGCCAACCTCTGTGAAATCTATTCGGAGCTTCCTTGGTCACGCGGGCTTTTACAGGCGTTTTATCAAAGATTTTTCTAAGATTGCCCGACCGATGACCCAGCTTCTTGAGAAGGAAGCCCAGTTCGTGTTCTCCGATGAGTGCCTCAGTGCATTCGACTTGTTAAAGGAGAAGTTGGTGAATGCCCCTATCATGGTGGCTCCCGATTGGAAGCTGCCATTTGAGATCATGTGTGACGCGAGTGACTTCGCTGTTGGGGCGGTCTTAGGACAGAGGAGAGAGAAGCAGTTTCACCCGATTTATTATGCGAGCAAGACGCTCAATGACGCACAGGAGCATTACACCACGACGGAGAAAGAGCTCCTAGCCGTTGTCTTCGCTTTCGATAAATTCCGGTCTTATCTCGTCCTATCAAAGACCATTGTATTCACCGACCATGCAGCTCTTCGGCACCTGTTCAGCAAACAGGATGCCAAACCCCGGCTAATCCGGTGGGTTTTGCTGCTTCAGGAGTTCGACATTGAGATCCGCGATAAGAAGGGCGCGGAGAATGTCGCAGCAGACCACTTATCCCGTCTTGAGTGCTCAGCTTCATCTGAACTGGTGGGGTCATCCATAAATGATAATTTTCCCCATGAGTTTCTCATGCACATACAGACACAGGATGAGGAGTGTCCATGGTTTGCTGATTTTGCAAACTTTCTTGCTAGTGGGATTGTGATTAAGGGCTTAACGCATCAGCAGAAGCGAAAGTTCTTTGCGGATGTGAAGCACTATCTTTGGGAGGATCCCTATTTGTTTCGAGTCGGGGCTGATCAGATCGTGCGCAGGTGTGTGTTTGGAGACGAGGCACGTCAGGTGCTTAGACACTGCCACGAGGGCCCGACAGGTGGACACCATGGAGCTACCTTGACCGCGAAGAAGGTCTTTGACGCCGGTTTCTTCTGGCCTACCATCTTCCGGGACGCTCATGAGATGATCCGAGCTTGTGATGCTTGCCAGAGGGCGAGCAACATTTCGTCGAGGAATGAGATGCCCCAGAACAGCATCCAGATTTGTGAGATTTTTGATGTCTGGGGTATTGACTTTATGGGACCTTTCCCAGCTTCTCGAGGCAACCGGTATATCCTAGTCGCTGTTGACTATGTTTCTAAGTGGGCCGAGGCTCAAGCCTTGCCTACTAATGATGCTAGGGTGGTTGTTCAATTTCTGAAGAAGCTGTTCTCTCGCTTTGGTGCCCCCAAAGCCCTTATCAGTGACCGTGGGACCCACTTCTGCAACACCCAGTTGGAGAAGGCTCTATCACGATATGGTATGAACCATAGATTCTCCACAGCCTACCATCCACAGACCAGTGGACAGGTAGAGGTCACAAACCGGGGCATAAAGCGGATCCTAGAGAAGACGGTTGGTCAGAACCGTAAGGATTGGTCAGATAGATTAGATGATGCACTTTGGGCCTTCCGGACTGCATATAAGACGCCTATTGGTACCACACCATTTAGGTTGATCTATGGGAAGGCGTGCCATCTTCCGGTGGAGTTAGAGCACAAGGCTTATTGGGCGTTGAAGGCGGTGAATCTTGACTTGGTGAGCGCGGGAGAGAACCGGTTCACTCAGATTCATGAGCTTGATGAGTTGAGAAATCAAGCCTATGCAAACTCCACGATCTACAAGGAGCGCACTAAGAGTTTACATGACCGACGCTTGAAGGACAAGAAGGAATTCCGAGTGGGCGGTCGTGTGTTGCTTTACAACTCTAGGTTGCGATTGTTTCCCGGGAAGTTAAAATCCCGATGGACGGGTCCCTACACGGTTAGGGAGGTGTTTCCTTATGGGACCATCGAGATTGAGCACGAAGATGGAAGGATCTTCAAGGTCAACGGTCATCGTCTTAAACCATACATTGACGGACCGGTTGACCCGGCATTGGAGGTAGTTGACCTCCACCCCAAGGACAAATGAATTCGGGGGCTTGAGTCTAGCTAATGACTTGCTAATAAACTTAGCCTGTTTCGGTGTCATCTTTGGTAACACTTCTTAGATTTTGTTTCTAAATTATTTTCTTAGTTTTTATTTTCTGTTTTTCTAGGATTTTACCGTTTATTTTTGAGTTTAGGTGATCGGAACGTGTTTGGATCAAGCAGACTTGAGTTGATGATTGGAATATCACAGGTATGTCTTCTGAATTTTTAGAAATTTTAGTTTGGAAGAATCGCAGTCGGGTTTTGGTACAAGCTGCATAAAAAAAAAAAAAATCAGGGTTTTTTGTCTGCTGGGCAAGAGACACGGTCGTGCCTTACAATAGGCGCGGTCGTGCCTCTAAACCTAGGCGCGGTCGTGCCTCAGCACTTGGCGCGGTCGTGCCTCCGAGATTGGGGGCGGGTTAAATCCCTTTCCATGGAAGACTCGTCAAAACCCCCCCCAAAACCCCCTAGCAGACGAAATTCTCCCCCCTCGGCGATTTTCTTCCCGTCACCATTTCCGGTCTACCCCTTCAATTCTTCGATTTAAGGTACGCCCCGAGCCCCTTTTATCTCGATTATCGCGATTATAAACCTAGTTTCTCCTTTTCGTTTTTATTTTTGTCGATTTATAGATGTTTAGGTTGTAAATACGTAGAACTAGGTCCGTCTTGCTTCCTGGGTTGGTTATATATGAAAGCCCCTTCATAAAACGTGTCTAATTGATGAAATTTGAAACTGGAAAACCCTAAAATGGGTTGAGCACGGTCGCGCTCATGACCAGGCGCGGTCGTGCTCGGATTTTAAAATCCCAGGAAAGCTTGGTTTGGTCAGGCGCGGCCGTGCCTCTGTCGAGCGCGGTCGTGCCTTTTGAATTTGGCCTTGGCGCGGTCGTGCCCCTTCTCAGGCGCGACCGTGTCTGCCGGGTTTGGACTGCCCGTGGTCGCCCACAGCGCGACCGTGGGCTTTGTTTTTTTGCCTTGGCGCGGTCGTGCCCCTTCTCAGGCGCGACCGTGTCTCCCGGGTTGGACTGCCCGTGGTCGCCCAAGGCGCGACCGTGGGCTTGGATTTTGGCCTAGGCGCGGTCGTGCCCCTTCCCAGGCGCGACCGTGCCCCATCATAATTTTGGTCAGAAACTTCATAAATTCAGTCTAGCGTCTTCATAACTGTTCTGATTTCATTTTGGTTGTCGTGCAGATGGCAGGCAACAGGGACCACCCGTACCTCGAGTTTGACATGAACGAGCACGAGTACGAGGCTCGTTTGGATGTTTTGTGGCCCCGCAGAGGCCGGATTCTAGCTGCTCGTCGTTTAGAGCCAGCCGCCATCGATGCCATCGGTTAGCGGGACCGGTGGAACGACATTGTCACCGCCCCTTGGCGCCGGTTGTTCAGGCTTCACGCCATACAGTACGTCGAGCTCGTGATGGAGTTTTTCTCCACTTACGAGTTTGATTATCCTTGCGCGGACCTAGAGCAGCCCGAGACGATTAGGTTTAGGTTAGGCGGGGAGTGGCGAGTGATGTCCGTCGCCAGGTTTGGGAGATTATTGGGCTTGTATACGAGGCAGGAGCTTCAGACTGAGATATTCACCGATGGTATCACCGAGTTCCCGACCGAGGAGGACAAGGACCAGTTCTGGCACGACTATGGTTTCGGGATGTATGATCCGAGTTTGACCAAGGCTTCGAGCCTTCGGGATCCCTTGCACCGTGTTCTCCATCGTTGCATTGTTTATTCTATTTCTGGGAGAGGTCAGGGGGAGACAGTAGTGAACCTTAGGGAGCTATTTTACCTATTTTGCCTTGTACGCCCGCGCACCTGCAATCTTGCGCATTCTATCGCGGGGTACTTGGTAAACAGCTCAGGGCGCGACGTCACCAGCGCGATATGTGGAGGTCACTTCGTGACCAAGCTGGCTAGGCACTTCCAGCTTTTGACCGATGATTTGATAGGGGACCTGACCCCTGTGGCTGAGACCGTCGTGATGTCCGTGCAGACACTGCGGAACATGCACGTCGCTAGTCGGGGCGCAGGAGGGATCATATTGGTAGATAGATGGGGACGGACGTGGGATCCAGACCGTCCGGGTCCCGATCCAGATCTTGTTCGGACTGAGGCCGAGGCCATCGCCGCCGCCCATCAGGCACACGCTGCTCAGCAGGAGCAGGAGCAGGGGCACGAGCATCATGAGCCCGACCAGCCGCCTCCACCGCCACCGCCGCCTGCGGTTGTTATTCCACAGGACCTGTTCTTGCGTTATTGGACCTGGCAGTATGAGGTCCAGTGCGCCGCTGCTGCTGCTGGCGGGGCACCATACGTGGTTCCCCTTCCATTCTTCATGCAGCCAGAGCAGCAGCCTGATCAGTCACCACAGCTTCAGCCACCACCATCACCACCGCATCAGTCACCACCGCATCAGCCACCACCATCACCACAGCATCAGCCACCACCATCACCACCGCATCATCAGTCACCACCACCATCACCACCAGCGGCAGGAGGCGTAGGAGGCGGGGCCGCCGACATCGACCTTGAGGGTATGCAGTGGGAGTAGTACCTCCCACTGCCTTTTGGTATCATTTTTGTGAGTTGTACTTTTGTTGTATTGTACAAACTCTTGTATCGCGCTACGGCGTTTATGTTGTACTTTTGTTTCCATGTACTGTTGTATATATTTGTGTTTATATTTTGGCTTGATGTTACTGATCTGTGTTTGATGTTGATAGTTTTGATTAGATCTTGGAATTGTGGACCTACGTGGAACGTCATTTTTGTGGGTAGGCTTTTTGCGTGTACCATGATCGACACGAGGGAAGTTTCAGTTCTCCCTTCACGCTTCATTGCATTGCATTCCATTTTGCTTTGCATGTTTTTGTATACATTGAGGGCAATGTATATTTCTAAGTGTGGGGTTGGGTGTTTATTCTTTGCTTTACATTATTTTTGTTCTACATTGAGGGCAATGTAGAATTCTAAGTGTAGGGTGGGAATTTATTCGCGCTATATCTGTCCTTTTGAGCATTTTATCACTTCAATTTTTTTGCAAAATCTTCCTTCATAATCTTTATTGACACTAAATCAGTTTTATAAAATTGAAAAACACAAAAATATAATAAAAGTTAACCGTTTAGCATTCACAATTTTTAGTAAATAATAGAGGTTTGATTTTTCGAAAGCAATTGAGATAGAAATTCCATCGAGTCAAACCCAATTTTTTGTGATAACCATGAGTTTTAGTGGGCTAAACGAATGAATTGCATGTAACCTTTTGCTTACACCCATTCCTTTCCGTTTCCGTGAGTTTATTTTTGAGCCTTGATAGCTTTAGACATTGTTTGCTCTCGTTTTTGCAGATTTGAGTGTGCCGGATGTTTCATGCTTATTAGAACTTGCTTTTAGTATACATTTCGAAATCATGAACATAAATATTGCATAAAAATGATTGAGGCATTAGGATAAACCACTTTGTTAGCCTTTTATTTTTATTTTCCCTCACCCGAACACATCCACTAGTTAGCCACATTGAACCTATCCTGTTCTTTTCTTTAATTACCCACATTACACCGCCATTAAACCTTCATTAGCCTTTTCATTTATTTTTCACCCGTGTTAGAAATCCGGTTGGCTAATGTTAATTTTATAGCTTTTATTTTGTTGTAATTTTTAAATTCTTGAGAAGTTTTTAGCTAAGGAAAGATGCATATTGACTTAGTTCCCTTCAAAAGAAAGAAAAGAAATAGTTATAAAAAAAAAAAAAAAAAAAAAAAAAAAAAAATCACCAAAATTAGGTGAATTATAGCCAATTAGAGCAATTTTGTGAGCAAAGATGGAAAGAATTCGGTTGTTAGCTCTTATCTATATGGAAGTATTAGTTAGTTTAGTCTTCATATTAGAAGTTGTTTCAGTTTTTGAGTTAGCATAGCCGCCGGGTTTTTAACCATTTAGCCACTTTTAAATTACACTTCCTTACCCTTAGCCATTGCCAAGTTACAACCCGTTGAAAGCCCTCTTGATTTATGCTTTATTTCATGTTAGTTGGTAGAGATTTGATCTTTTAGCAAGCTTATGATTTATGCATGATTCATTGTCTTGGCATTTGAGTGTTCTATACATACACCATTACTTGTATGATCATATATATACCCGAGTGTGTGTGAACATTGTGAGAGCATTAAGCTACATGCCAATGATTTCATAAGCATATTCATTTGCTCATTCGGTTATCACGTCATTGGGCTCATTGGGTTTCATTTAGTTAATTTTGCATTTCTTGAAAAAAAATTTCAAACCGTTATAAGTTTATTAATGCTTACGGTTTTCCCGATTTGATCCATAGTGTCGTTGGAAGTTTTGTTTCATTTTGATTTCTTGCTTGAGGACAAGCAATGTTCAAGTGTGGGGTTGTTTGATGTGTTAGTATTTACACATCTTTTTGGCACAAAACTTCGCTCATTTAATGATCAAATCTTGGTTATATTCAACGTTTAGACACTTATTTGCTTCATTTCCTGTTTTGTAGGTTTTTGTGAAGCTTGGTGAATAAACAAGAAGATTCCAGGATAAACATGTGAAGTTTTAGGGTTTCTGTGATGGAGGCACGGTCGTGCCCCTATCTGGCACGGTCGTGCCAAGCTTGCAAACCCTAGGCACGGTCGCGCTCACATATGGCACGACCGCGCCAAGCCAATTTCCAAGGCACAACCGTGCCTTGGCCGCCCACGGTCGCGTGTCACCCCGTGAGTCTGAACAAGCCGTACTGCCTCGATCAGTGGGACCCAATGGAAGCTCCGGATCGGTCAACCCTCTATCACGCGGTCGTGCTAAGACCTAGACACGACCGCGCCTTTGAACCTGGCACGGTCGTGCCTTCTCTCTAGACACGGTCGCGCCTCCCCTTTTCTATTTAAACAGAACTTAAACTCTCATTCAGGAGTTCAACAACCCAGGGGAAAAACCTACTGTTCCAGCTCGAGTTTTCTTTGTTCCAGCCATAATTCAAGATTCTTGGAGAGGATACAACATCAAGAGGATCACCATACATCAACAACAACATCTAGGCTTGGAGGAGTGGTTTGATTCTTGTTTTCATATCATGTTTCATACTATTTTTCCCTGCTTATTTGTAATTTTGGTGCTCATGATGAGCTAAAACTCTTGTTCACTTTGGTTTAGATGAAGTTTAGATACATTTGACAACATTCATGGATTATTGGCAATTATTGTGTTAATGTTATGACAACCATATGATTATTCTTTGATGAAATTATGTATTCAAGTATTTTGAGTTGTTTACAAGACTTGTATTTGTGTATGCCATATTATGTTGGAAAACTTGTGGTTTATGCTTATATTCATGGATTGGTGTATGTATTTATACTAGTTTATGGCATTTGACTAGGAATGGTGAATGAAATCTTGTTTATGAGTCATTATAATTGCATGTGTATCCTTATGCTTATGTTTGGAAAGACAAAGTGTTTGTTATGATGTTTCATGCTTAGTCTTATGTTTATCTAGGAATTGTTGACACATCCTCCTAATTTATATAACCTTTGTATGAACATTGTATGTTGAAGAAATGCATATTGTTGTCTAATTTAATCAACTTGAGGTGGGTAGTGTGTTGTTCATATTATCTTTCCAACTAGTTGTTGGATTAGTATACCTTAATCGGAAGCTAGTTCAATCTTTATAAACATTGACATGATTGTTAAACACGTGAGCTTCATTGTATGATTTTAGGTGGTTGGTTTGTATAATTCATGCTAGCTTTCCGAATGGTCATTTGATTAGATATCTTTGACGAGAATTTAGTCAATTTATGTTTCGTGTATTTGCCATGTTTCTATGAGTGTATTGAATGTATTCTAGATGGATTCGACACCGAAGTGATATTTTCTCCTTAATTGTTTGACTTGTGATCTTAGTTTAGTTTATATAATTGCATGTTAGTTAATTAAAACAAACCCTTCAAAACATCTTTTACCCATACTTGATTGAATTTTAGTCCCGGTTTATTATCGCATTCCACCGTGTCCACGGATTGATATCCGGTTCTTACCTTCACTATATTGCTATCCGACGGGTACACTGCCCGGTGTGTGTGTGATTAGTCTTTGGTGAAAACCCTTTTTAAAACTCAAATTGTGTGAAAAATCCTTATAAAAATATATATACACTTCATACACATCACTATCCGATGGGTACACTTGCCCGACGTGTGTGTGATTAGTCTTTGGTGAAAACCCTTTTTAAAACTAATTGTGTAAAAATCTTCATAAGAATATATATATATATATATATATATATATAGTTTACACACATTAGAAGTGTACACCAATCAATTACATAAACAGCGGAAGTTTTAAACATTTAAAACATTGTCTAATCATTTAAACATATCATATCATAATCCGGATGTATATATATATATATATATATATATATATATAGTTTACACACATTAGAAGTGTACACCAATCAATTACATAAACAGCGGAAGTTTTAAACATTTAAAACATTGTCTAATCATTTAAACATATCATATCATAATCCGGATGTCAGTCTTGTGTCAGGTAGCCTTCACGCCTTAGCCTTATCCCTCATTTTATTAAAAGTCAGCTAACGTTGGTGAGTTCTAGTTTTTAAGTAATTAGGCATTGATATGTTGTGTTTAGTGTATAAAAATATATATAAATATATCTGGTAATAACGCCAAAAACTTGATGCCAAAACAAGTGATATAATATATCTTTAATGTTCTGTTTAGAGTTACACAAAATTAGGTTTTAACTTTATAAATTAAAATGATAATTACTTCAACTAAACATACATACAACAGGCAAGTGTATCTATCACAGCGTAGTATAGTATGGGTAAGAACCAAGTATCGAACCATGGACACGGATTCCTTACTCAATCCTTGCTATTTTCTGACCGGGATAATAAGTTGGAAAATGGGTTTTGTTTAAAAGGAAAATAAAAAGGTAAGAAATGTAATTGGTAATGTTATCTTGTTTAAGATGTCACTCTAGTTGTTATCCCTTGTTAATTAATGTTATATTTAAAGTAAGGTTGGTCATAGTTACTAGTACTAACCCTTTCGATAGGGGAGTTAGCATTTCGTAACGGAATAGTGTATACGGTCGACCAACTGTTCCTTAATGAATCCTGGGACCCTGAACGGGGTCTCAAGTCCGCCAGCTATCTCGTGATTCATTATTCGGACTAAGATTATCCAATGACTGACATACGTCATGTCTTGTAACTTCCTTTGGAAAGTCGGAATGCACAACTTCCTCTAGAGCTACTTTATGAACGCTCGGACCTAACAAATTATGCTCTTAAATAGTTGTCTTTACTTATAATATTATTTTAAATAAATAAGACTCTCATTCTCAAGATCAAACCCCATGGCTCCCGCTAGAAGTCCTCTGCAAGCCGACACAAGAAAAATAAAGAAATACCGACACAAAACGCCCGGTCTGGTTAGGGCTCAAACGACTCACTGAATACCCAAACCTCCAATCAACCCATAATATTAAATCTATACTACCCGGCCGTTGCTAGCACCATGATTTGTATATAGACCGTACAAACTCGAATAAGCTTCCCAAATAAGAAGTCTTGCTTAAGTAACTTACAAGATTTAAGATTATTAGATTGGTTTAAAGATCAGATATTCTTGTCTTTTTAAGATAAATCATAGTAAAGACTTTAAAAACATAACATACTAAAAATACTTCATTAATTAATTAAAGTTCAACCAACTCAAGCAACACAAGAGAACTAGCCATGAATGACCATACAAGTGACTCCACTAACCCTTAGACAATGTGTGGAAGTGTTCCAACACCAAGGGAGAGTGGGTATAGGTTGTCTCTTGCTTGCTCGAACAAGAAGAATCATTTCGTATTACAATACTTAGAAAAAGAAAATAAACAAAGAAAACCTAAACAGACCAAAACCGAGAGAGTTCCGGCTCTAGCAGAGCACTAGAGCCTTCCCAACTCTTAGTAATGGACACTTGAAACAGTAGAATGAGCCTGCTATTTATAGGTAAAGATTTTGGTAATGCACGGTCGTGCATTGGATTGCACGGGCGTGCAAAGTACCCTTTTCTTTCACGTGCGGAATCTGGCAGTACAGGGACCCAAATTAGGATTTGCACGACCGTGCAAGGCAATGCACGGCCGTGCATTGCCTTATTTTGGTCCCTAATGACTTTTTGACTTCCTCGTTTGACCTCCTGCGTCCGGTTTCGTTCAATTAGCCCCCGAATGCTTATTTCACCTTGATTTTGAGTGATTTCTTCATGTTTTTGCATATCGAGGTTAATTATCCTCTCGGAACACAAATGGATGGATTAGGCATCAATTATTATCATATTATATCTAATTATGATGAATTCGGGGATAATTATGCATTCAAAACATGTATAATTTACGTCATATCAGGCATAAACATCATTTCATATAATTTAAGTATTAATTATATAACATAATATAATTATCATCGTATCCTTCGTGGCCATTTATCACATCGTTGGTCATACACATAAGGGTGATCAAGCTTTGAACTTTTTACATCCAAAACGTTCCATTTCAATGCATGAGCCTAGATCTATGTTCATTTAGTCGTTTCATACGTAAAAACCCAACCTTTACACGTTTTTAACCAGAAACCGGTTAAAAGCTAAAAACTCAGATCTTGGTAGAAAGGCTATTGAAGGCTGATTAACGTTGTTACACGTTGTTGAGATGATTCCTTACATTCCGTGACGATCTTGGGTCAAAACCGGGCTCTCTCTAGCTCGCGATCTCTCTATCTCTCCTTCTTGCCTTGCGCAAATAATTGTGGAGGTGGGATGGGGCTGCCCTAATCATTTTATGAGGATGGGCTTCCATATCCCATGTGAGAAAGAAGGAGCCCAAGCCTAACCCTCCATTCCTTATCTTGTGATAAACCTCTTTTAGTCCTCGTTATTTCTTTTCGTTTATTGATGGCATTTTTAGGATGTTGCAGGAACATTGTTTGTTGTATACACTTTAAATTGTTTGATATTTATCATATGTCCACTTTTCAATTGTTTACTATCATAGTGGTGTTAATCTTATATTATCTGTCTGACCATTTTTGTTCTATTAAATGCAGGGTGTATACATTATGTCTAGTAGTCGTCATACTCGTGGTACTAAAGGTAGTCGTGGACATGTCCCGCCTCCGAGAGATAGATTAGGCGGGCAACTGTCAGTTGACTCTAGTCTTGTTAGTGGTGGTGCTACTAGCGTCTAGAGATACACCTCAGGGGACGCGCCATATATCGTTAGGGACATAAGTAGTAGTCATACAGGTGCGTGTGATCCCATGAGTGACATGCATGGGTTTGTTCATGATTACACATACCATCAGCATTTAAAGTCGATCGCTGACCATAAGGATGATTATTATTATCGTTAGACGGACGATGACAATGACAGTGGGGATGACACACCTCGTGATGCCTCTCAGCGGGACTCGACTCACATAGGCGGAGTTCGTGGTCCCTCTCTTTTTTTTTGAACAGCAAATACCCCATGTTAGGTCCCCTCTTAATAATTTACACCAATCCGTCTATGGCGGGGATCGAACCCTTGACCTTAAAGGGAGCTTCACCACTTAACTCCCGGCCATCTATAGCGCGAATGGGAGAAAAATATGTCTTTAATGTCAACATTTTAATCTGTGTTATAAATATACTTATTTGATTATTTTAATATTGCAGGTTTGCGTCATTCAATGTTCATAAGAGTATCGGTACTATACTACGTGAGCATAATAAAGGACCTTGGATCACATTTAAATAGGTCCTTAGTCTATACTGGCTAGTATGTATGATCATTTTAGGATAATGTATCAGTTAATTATTTGTATATCTTATGCTTATTTGTTTTAACTTTACACGTTTAACTTTACTTTTTATTTTTTGCAAACCCGTTTTGGTTGGGAACCGGAGTGCGAGCAAAGCAATTTTGAGGCTTGTTCTCAACGTGTTGAGGTCACGTTACAGGGAAATCTTCAATAATATCTAGGAAAGCCGGATGTGATATGGCGGAAAAAGATTATAACAATTCGGTAATTCGTAATTTTTCACCTCATTTGGTAGGTGAAAATGTATGGCGTCAGATGTGTGATGTAAGAGAGTTAATAGAGTATTGTTTTTTTCCTTATAGTGTATTTTCTTTTTTATAATATACATGTACTTTTTTTTTACTCTTTACAGGTTTGGGACATAGAGAATTGTCGCAAGAAGCCTGATAACGCGACAAGAAACAGCACGAGCGTCGACAGTAGTGGCAGATCATCCCGACATACAGGCGGATCAATAGAATACGATGAGTATCGTATCAGAACAGTAAGCTAATCATATTTTTTTGTAAATTTAAGTAATTGTTGTCATTTAACACTTATTACATTAACTATATTCTATTATTTACCTAGAGGAGGGTCATTGGTAGGAACCCAGTTATAAGGAAGTCTTTCACCCACCTCAACAAAGGTTGTAAAGAAAGAATGTTGGGCAGAGAGCTTAACCTTAACAGCTTCGAGGGATAGAGTTTTGTGCTGATCGAGCCAGACAAGTTTATGTAAATTATATTTATCATTTTATATAATTATCATATGAACCTTTAGTACACTAACAATCGCATTATTTGTGATGAATTGTAGGAAGATTACAAATGTTTGGTCGCGTGTTGTTGCACAAGGTCGCATGAAACGGGTCTTTGGGATAGGATCTTCAGATCTTAATTACGTGGTGAGCGGGAGACCATCCTCATCTTACGAGGTTACACCATCATATACTGATCTGCAACAATCACAACAAAAGATATGTTACTACTACTATTATTATTATTATTATTTGTTGTTTGTTTACTAGTTATTATATATGTTTTAACAAATTTGTAGATTTATAATTTGGAAGTTCAAATGGAAGGTGAAAGGAGAGCAAGGGAGGAGATGCAAGAAAAATTATGACAAGAAACGCAACAACAAATGGACGAAGCGATCCAAAGACGTTTAGAAGAGTTCATGAGAACTTGTCGTCCTCCTGATCCTCAGTAGTAGTGTTTTATATATTAGTTTAGAAACATGTTAGTTTGTAGTGTTGTAGTTTTGTAATATCTTTGATTGTATTTGAGTTTAATTTCCAAGAGATGTTTTGTGTGTGAATTTGTTGTTGTTTTGTTAAAACAGGTTTTGTGGATTTTTTCTGCATTTTTTAGTAGAAAAACTTTAAATTAATATTTTTTAATATTAAAAAATAAAATAAAAATGTGTCAGAATTGCGTCGTAAAGGAATTCATGTGTTGGAATTGCGTCCCAACACTAAAAAAGAAAACAAAAATATTGTTTGTGTCGGAGTTGTCGCAACTCAAATTCATTAATTTTTAATACATACTGTTTTAATTTTTGGAAAAAATTATTACTGTAATTCTAATTATTAAATGAATTGTTAAGTTGTGTCGGAAAAGAGTCAGAAGTTTGTGACGAGATATTTTGTCGCAATTGTGTCATAATTTGCATCAAAATTGTGTCGCAAAGATATTTCTGATGAGGGTTTTTCCTGACAGGTTCTTTTTGTCGTATTTTGTTTTTTGGGACGCACTTCCGACTAGGGGTGTTCAAAGTCGGATATTCGAAAATTCAAATATCCGAAAATTTCGGATAGTGGATTTCACTATCTGTATCCGAATCCGAAATTTCGGATTCAGATAGTGAAACGGATATCACGTTTTTTTTAACTTAAATATATTTTTTATATTAAAATCTAAATATATAAAATATACTAAATAAGCACCATCTTTATGAAATAATTAAAAAAAATTAAAAAACCAATTTTTGAGTAATTTACGAAATTACGGCGCGAATACGTTTTAGTTTTTTAAAAAAATAAGAAGGCTAAACACATAATATAAAAAGTCATATACTTCATATATATTGTATTTATAACACTTTCTAGGAAACAATAAATTTGGCCAAAAAAATATAATTTTTGAAATTACGACGCGAATACGTTTTATTTTTTAAAAAATTAAGAGACCTAAACATATAACATAAAAACCATATACTTTATATATATTGTATTCATAACACTTTTTAAGAAAGATATCTTAAAAAAAATATTTTTGAATATCCGAAATTTTTTAAAAATGCTATCCGAATTTCGGATATTTCGGGTTCGGTTTCGGATACGGATACTTTTGAACACCCCTACTTCCAACGTATTCCTACGTCGCAAACCTATCATTTTTCTAGTAGTGTTGGTGGTCTCGGATTTGTAGAATCATATTCATGTTATGGTAAAATCTCGTTCTATTCTTTTAATTTTGTTTTACTTCATATTCATAGACATGCATTATGGTTTTGCTCTGTAATGGATAAATCATATCAATATTCGAATAATAGATAACATATTTACTAAACCTTATTTATTAAGGTCGGTGGCTAATCCAAAGCCATAGGCTAAAGTTTCCTAACCACCCTTGACTTTCTCTATTTTTAAATAATACCTTTAACTTTTTAAAATTTCAACACTAGGTTGGTGAGTTCACACGTTTCAATATAGTAATAAAGCGTTTGCAGATTATGTACATTCATTATGAATATCTATAGGTAGCTAACCTATGTTCATGTTTTACTAAAGCGCTCGCAACCGAAGCTGACAGTGTGTTTGTTTGTTTGCCTCCAGCCAGGTCTATCAACTCTGACTAATGTGATTAGGCTAACATTTCACCCGTTCGACCTTCAGTCAAGTTAGCGCGACTAACTCGGGTGGGGCTTGTCAAGCACCAGTAGTACTACTAAACATTACCTTGCTAAGATCCATATTAACGGTCCAATGTGTGTGAGGACTTTTCATTGATAGTGTGTTATGCTTAGCCTCAACAGTGATATCATATGAATTACCATAATCAAAATAGTTTGGCATGTTTTCTCCCCCAAATTAAAATAGTAAAAGAGGCCGTGAAACTCACCTGGATTGAGTTGTAGATTGAATCACACAAGAATGAGATTAGGTGCACAAGTGTTAGCCTGCAACGGCTTATGTATGCCCTAGAATCATTAACACAGAGATTAGGAACATATGGGATTTTGTGACGACAACACGGAAGATTTGGATGTCCTAAATATACGTAGGACCAACGAGTAGACGAATGTGTCCACGGGAATAAGGATTTCTTAATTTAATAATTAAGATAAATACGTTTCGTGTCGAACGTCTCTAATTACGAATAATATTAATATGTAACTATATTCATACGTTTGTACCATTTAATAATGGCTTAAGAAAATAATATAACTTAATATATTATTTTCAAATTCGTGGGATTAATAAAATAATCATTTTTGTGGCAAAATAATAAATATATTATTTTTATTCAAGAATATAACCGAGGGTAAATAATATAAATAATTATATTATTTAATAGTTTGAAACGTTACACAATGTTTATAAACGTGGTGAAAATAATATAAAAATAAATTATTTTTAATTGGAGTCACGGTTTGAAAATAATATAAATATATTATTTTATTTAGAGTCGTGGTTTGAAAATAATATAAATACATTATTTTAAAAAGTGGGGAATTAATATAAAATATAAGTTATAAAACTATACCCAAGCCTACGGGTGGTTTATGGGCTCAAGACCTATTAATATAATAATATGGGGGTGGATTTTGTATTAAATAATTGCCTAAAAAATTGCTTACAAAAATAAAATAGTTAGGGAGGATCGAACCCGGGTCCCCCTGTGCAACCCCGACGACCCAACCATCCGGACTACTGTCCTGCTTGTGAAAAATACCTAGCCCAAATCCCTAAGATCCTAATCTGCGATCATGGTTCTTCCCCAATCCGATTTCCAAATCCAAATTAGATTATAAGATGCAGGATTGATTCAATAGTCATAGGGCTTTTGTAGTATAGTTGATTTCGAGTTTATCAGTACTAAATGATTGGATTATCACGCTCGTTTCAATAGATTTCTTAGAGTTTATAAATCCGAAAAACCCTAGGTTTATTCAAGAATTAATCATGCGAATTTGGATTAGGTTTGACACTGGAATCATAGGGCTTTCAAAGCTTGGGGAATTGTGACCCTACCCATGTAGTTTAATTTGATTTTAACAGGGTCCAGGTGTAAGTTCGATTACCCGGTTCAAACGATGAACCCTGGAATCGGATTGCGTTCAATTCAGTGATGTATGCCCCAATTAGGTTAGGGCTTTTGCTCTAGGCATAAGGACGAATCTATAGGTACGATCAATTACCTGGTTGGATGTAGAATTGATGGAGATCGAGTAGGCCACAGTCGTGACTTCGACGGGTTGGACCACGGTGGTTTCCTTCGCTTCTCCGGTGAAGTTGGTGTTTGCAGAATGTTTAGAGGGGTGCGACCAGAGTGTAGCAAGTGTTTGATTGCAAAATGGTGAATAAATTTGATCGCATTCGATGGTATTAACTCTAGTTCTTCGGTTACGGCTTAAATGGGACTTAATATGATTAAATTGCCATCATTATCGATCAATAATGCATATAAACGGTTTGAACGTGGTTGAAATCATCAATGTCGTTCACTTTAGTCGCGAATTCGAACAATCCTTGGAGTTACGGATTGAATTTGGATCCAAAGGCTCGATTTTGACTTTCAAAAGTCAAAGAGTTGGGTATTGGGTAATTACATAACTAGTCCCTGTAGTTTCAGGTATGTTTAAGTTTAGAGATTTGACAGAATTAATCCCTAAGGTTTGGATTGAGTTAGAACTTGGTTAGTTGACTTTCAAAAGTCAACATGAACTTAAATATTAACTTTGACTTTACAAAATCAATTAAAATTGAGTTTGGGCTAATTACACAATTAGTCCTTGTAGTTTATGTGAATTAGGGTTTGAGAAATGATAGAAATAGTCCCTGGAGTTTGAGATTGGGTTAGATAGGTTAGGATTTAACTGAATTTTGATAACGGGGTTAACCTGGAAAGTTCGGATTGTCACATCATCCCCTAGTTGAAAGAATTTTCGTCCCGAAAATTAAAATAAATAAGAAAAAAAAAATTCTGGGTGTCACATCATCCCCTAGTTGAAAGAATTTTCGTCCCGAAAATTAGAATAGTACCTTAAGTTTTTGACGTAGAGTGCTTGAACAGATGAGGATACTTGCGCATCATCTGGTCCTCGCGCTCCCATGTATTCGGGTCCGCGTTTCGAGTTCCAACGAACTCTGACAATAGGGATTTTACTGTGTTTTAGCGTTTTGACTTCCCTATCCATGATTTCTACCTGTTCTTCAATGAAGCATAGTTCATCGATTTGTAGTTCCTCAAGAGGAACCGCAAGTGTCTCGCCTGCCAGACATATTTTCAAGTTCGAGACATGAAAGACATCGTGTACATCACTAAGTCCTTCAGGTAGGTCCAGTTGGTACGCTACTGGGCCAATTCTCTTCATTATCTTGAACGGTCCAACATAACGAGGATTCAGTTTTGTAACGAACCAAAATTCGGGTCTCGTTATAAATAAATAAATATTTCTAATTAATATTATGGTGAAAATAATATTTTAGAAATAAGTTGAAACAAGTGGGTTTCAAGTTTTTAATGTGGTTATGTTAGTTTTGACTAACTTTAGAATGAAATGGAAAGTTGAGGGACTAAAGTTGTAATATGGCAAAATCTGCCATTTGACTAGTTAAAGTCAAAATTAACCTCATTTTGAGGTGTTGGTCGTTCAAGAGAAGAGGAGAAGAAGAGAAATTCGGTTTTGAGCTCAAATCGTGCAATTGAGGCTTGTTTTGTGAAGGTTTTGGCTCACACAACACCTTCATAACATCAAGTAAGTGATTCTCTTTCTCTTGATTTCACCATGAATGTGTTCTTGGTGGGTTTTGGGTGAAATCCGAAATTATGTATGCATGTGATGAAATGGTGTTAGATTATTGATAATCTAGCTAAACTAAAGTTAAAGAATGATGATTAACATCCTAGAACCCTTTGATTTTGATTATGAGAAGTTAGGGTTCATATGGTGGAAATTGGGGGTGTTTGGATCATGATGCTAAAATGATGAATTAATGAAGATTAAGTGTTTTTAAGATGTTAGACACTTGAACAAACACCAAATTAACTTAATAATAATTTTTGAAAGAAAAATTAGTGTTAAGATTAAGTTAATGAAACTCAAGTGGGTGAGTTTGTGGTGAAAGAGGGTGTTTGGTTATGAGGATAACCCAAACGGGTCAATTTGGGTTGGAAATGGGGAAATTGAGTTGTGGACTCAATTGTAATAGAATTTTGATGAATGTTAGATTACTAAACTAGGTGAATGTGTTTAGGTAATCAAATTGCAAAGGTAGAAGGTGGTGCGGGATCCTCTAACTCAAAAGGTAAGTGCTTTGCACTTACTTAGTAATGATAGATGGTGGTGTTGATCATATTTGAATTTCAAGTTGGTTGTTCAAATATCTTATATGTGTTATTTGGTATGTTGATGAACTAAGTTAATAAACTTATATGGAGTAAATTGACTTGTGTGGTAAAAGTCAAGCTTGTATGCACAATGTAGTTGACTATGTGGTATATGGTCAAATTAAAATGTAATATATGATGAATTGATGTAAATGACTATGTGGTATATAGTTAAGCTAAAAGGTGGAATGTGATAAAGTAGAGTAATTGACTTATGTGGTGTGAAGTCAAACTAAATGTGCTAAATTGAAGAAAGTGACTTATGTGGAATATAAGTCAACCATTGTGGAAAAATGGTGAAGTCGGTGTAAATTGACTTATGCGGAATATAAGTCTAACCATTGTGGAATAATGGTGAGATTGGCTTAAATGGACTTATGTGGTATATAAGTCAAACCATTGTGGAAAAATGGTGAATTTGGTGTAATTGTCTTATGTGGTATATAAGTCAAGTGTAAGGGACCTTAGTTGACCGAATGGGTGTGAACGGGTCAAACGGGTCAAATGGGTGAAAAGGATGAGAACAAGTTGTAAATACTTGTTGATTGTGTTTATCTCATTACTAATGGTTATAAGTTTATGTGGTTATGCAGGGAAAGCTCCGAATTAGGTCAAGGTCAACGTCCAAGCTTGGAGGATTCTCGTATGCATTTTTGTGTTTTTGAGGATTTATATAAAATCCTTGTGAAATGGTGTGTTTGACACTTGAATTATGTTTTGGGTGAATATGTAATATGATATGTTTGTTTTTGGTAGAAACCCATGTGTTGGGAAAGTTTTGTTGTCTTGTATTTTGGAAAAAGTTGGAAAAATTGGCTAAGTATGAAAGCTGCAAAACAGCTGAAACCTTCTGCGAAACAGGCTCCCTCGCGCCACGCGAGGGAGGTGGACTGTTTGTGTCGCGGGGCGCGACGGGTTTAAAAAAAAAAAAAAAAAAAAAAAAAATTGGGATTAAGACTTCCGCGCGTTTAAGTATAGTTTTTAAAAGTGGTGTGTTACAACTTGGTATCAGAGCAATGGTTTGAGGGATTTGGTGTGCGAGACACTAAACTCAAACCGGATGCTCTTGGTATGGGGGGATGATACGAGAATCCAATAAGGACTTGACTAAGACTCGGAGCTTGTGGAAATGAAAGGTTAGTAATGATTTGATAATATGATAATATATATATATGGTGTATGTATATATGTATGATGAATGTTGTTAAGGTGTTATGTGTGCCGAAACTTTTTTTTTTTGTGACTTGTTATATGGAGATGGTAATTACAATTGGGCATGGCGTACTATTAAACATGTCTGGCCAATATGTTTAATAAGATGAAATGTGCAAGAGACTTTATGATAACCATATAACAATGAACATTTGCAAGGATTAGGTGAAGGTGGTTATATATGTATGTATGTATATAGGTAGGTATATATATACTTAATACATATAATAGTGAATGTGTAATGGATGCCTAAGATGTTGATAGTGTAATGGTGTTAAGGTGTTCTTGGTTCTTTTCTCAGCTAAGAGATGGCAGAAGAATCGAGCAATCGGGAACCGTTGGATCCAAGAATCCAAGATATGATAAAAGAGGAAGTGGCTAAGGCCTTCGAGCAAGCCACAACCTTGTTAATGGAAGAAATGAGAGGGGCTATCAAGCTTACCCTCGAAGACGTGTTAAAAGAAAAGGAAAGGGTGCCACAGGGTTGTACCCTAAAGGAGTTTATGGTAATTAAGCCCAAGGAATATGACGGGCAAGTGGACCCGATTCTGAGCCACAGGTGGATTGTGGATATGGAGTCTAATTTTGAGACTACTAAATGTAAGCCCGAGGATAGGGTGATGTTCAGTGTGCCTTTGTTGACTGGAAGGGCAAAGGAGTGGTTGTTGAATCTCCGCAAGGAGAGGGGTGATTTGGGTGTGACCTCCATGTCTTGGGAGGAGTTTAAGGCGGCTTTTCTGAAGTATCATTGCCCGCAAGCCGCAATTGATAGAATGACTGAGGAGTTTCTCCTCATGAGACAAAAGAATGAGTCAATAGATGAGTTGGCTGGAGCTTTCTTTGATCGCGCCAAGTTCTGTCCGGATGTGGTGTCGACCGAGAAGGCGAAGATTGACAGATTCTATGCTATGCTGACAGTGGAGTTCAGAGATAGCATATCTCCATCCTCCTTTACCACACTTGTGGATTTGATAAATAGGTGTCGGGAAAGAGAGGTGGAGTTGAGGAGGCAAGAAGCTAGGGGCGAGAAGAGGAAGCGTGAAATCGTTGAACAAGTAGTGAAAAAGATAAAGGGCGGGAGCCCTAGCAAGAAGTCGTTCAACAAGTTCTCTTCTCGGGCGTGCAAAAATTGTGGAAAAGAGCATTTCGGGGATTGTAAGAAAGGATCCTTAAATTGCTATAAATGTGGAAAGCCGGGACACATGGCTAATCAATGTACAAGCCAAATTCAGTTGTGTTATAACTGTTACAAACCCGGGCACAATAGGGTGGATTGTCCCGAGTTGAAGCAAGGTAGAAGCGATAAGAAGATAGAGATGCCAAGACCTAAGGGTAGAGCTTTCCACATCTCAGCGGAGGAAGCAAAGAATGACTCGGAAGTGGTGACAGGTACGTTCAAGATTAACTCTTTACCTGCACTAGTTCTTTTTTATTCGGGGGCTAGTCGTTCGTTTGTGTCTTTGAAATTTGTTAAGCATTCTTCTTTTATAAGTAGCAAGTTAGATGAACCCTTAGAAATTGAGGCGGCCAATGATAAGAGCTTCCTGGTGTTTGATATTTTTAGAAATTGCAAGTTGAGAGCGGGGGGTGAAACATTTCTTATTGATTTGATTCCTATGGCTATGGGGGAATTTGATGTGATAGTGGGGATGGATTGGTTAGCAAGGAACAAAGCGAATATTCTATGTGGGCCTAAAGCGATACGACTCAATTCCCCATCGGGTGAGTCCATTTACATAGAAGGTGAGAAGAAAGGTAATGTAAGAATGTGTTCTTATGTAAAGGCAACCAAGTTCATGGCGCGTGGGTGCAAGGCGTTCATGGCTTGTGTTGCGGTTGTGAATGAGAAAGTAAAGGACATTCGCGATGTTCCGGTTGTGAATCAGTTTGAAGATGTGTTTCCTGATGAGTTACCGGGGGTTCCTCCGGAGAGGGAAGTAGAGTTCGGAATTGAGTTGATACCGGGTGCTAAGCCGGTAGCTAAAGCGCCATATAGATTGGCACCGCCAGAAATGAAAGAGTTGATGGAGCAATTACAAGAGTTACTCGACAAGGGTTTCATACGCCCAAGCGTCTCGCCTTGGGGTGCGCCTGTTCTCTTCGTTAAAAAGAAGGACGGAAGCATGAGGATGTGTATGGATTATCGGGAATTAAATAAGTTGACAGTGAAGAATAGGTACTCATTGCCTAGGATTGATGATCTTTTCGACCAATTACAAGGGGCGTCGTGGTTTTCAAAGATTGATTTGAAATCCGGGTATCATCAGTTGAAAGTGAAGGAAGAGGATGTTCCTAAGACAGCTTTTCGCACTCGTTACGGTCACTATGAGTTTACGGTTATGCCTTTCGGTTTGACCAACGCACCTGCGGTTTTCATGGATCTCATGAACCGGGTGTGTAGACCGTTCCTTGATCGTTCAGTCATTGTGTTTATTGACGATCTTCTCATCTATTCAAAGAACGAGGGTGATCACGCTTGTCATTTGCGTGAGATTCTTGAAGTCTTGCAAAAGGAGAAACTTTATGCTAAATTCTCCAAGTGCGCATTTTGGTTGCGCGAGATCCAATTCTTGGGTCATGTGATTAATGAAAGAGGAATTACCGTTGACCCATCCAAGATATTGGCGGTTAAAGAATGGTCATTACCGAAGACGCCTTCGGAGATTAGAAGTTTCTTGGGGTTAGCGGGTTATTATCGGAGGTTCATCGAAAACTTCTCTCTGATTGCTTTGCCGATGACGAAGTTGACTCGTAAGGAGACAAAGTTTGTTTGGAGTCCCGAGCAAGAATCTGCCTTTCAACTCTTGAAAGAAAAGTTGACTGAGGCGCCTGTTTTATCCTTGCCGGACGGGACCGAGGATTTTGTTGTTTATTCGGATGCCTCGCATTCGGGGTTGGGGTGTGTTTTGATGCAAAGGGGGAAAGTGATTGCCTATGCATCTAGGCAATTAAAGACTCACGAGGTGAATTACCCAACCCATGATTTAGAGCTTGCAGCCGTGGTTTTCGCGCTCAAGATTTGGAGGCATTATTTGTATGGTGCTAAGTGTACGATCTACACGGATCACAAAAGTCTCAAATATTTCTTTGACCAAAAGGACCTCAATATGAGGCAAAGGCGGTGGCTCGAATTGGTTAAGGATTATGATTGTGAGATACTTTATCATCCGGGTAAAGCGAATGTTGTGGCGGATGCGCTTAGTAGAAAATCAAGTCATTCACCTATCAAGGTGAAGTCATTTAAGATGACAATTTCATCATCTCTTATTGATGAAATCCGGGAGGCTCAAGTGTTAGCACTTGGTGGTGACTTGAAGAAAGAGCGGATGGTTGCTTATGTTGATAAACTTGGTGAAAATAGCAGGGGCTTGAAGACATGCTTTGATAGGATTTGGATTCCTAGGTTGTCAAGTGTTTTGACAACTATTTTGGATGAGGCGCATAAATCCAAATATTCTATCCATCCGGGTGCCACAAAGATGTTTTATGATTTGAGGTGTCATTTTTGGTGGCCGGGTATGAGGCGTGATGTTGTTAAGTATGTTGAGAGATGTCTCACGTGCTTAAGAGTAAAGGCGGAGCACCAAAAGCCGTATGGAAAGCTTCAATCGCTTGAAATACCGCTTTGGAAATGGGAAAATATAACCATGGATTTGATCACTAAACTACCAAAGACTCGAAAGGGTTTTGATGCGATATGGGTAGTAGTGGATCGGTTGACGAAGAGTGCACATTTCCTTCCTATAAAGGAAACGTATTCTTCGGATAGATTGGCGGAATTGTATGTGAAGGAAATTGTGTCACGTCATGGTGTGCCGGTGTCGATTATATCGGATCGTGATACGAGATTTACTTCTCGTTTTTGGAAGAAATTCCATGAGGATATGGGGACTAGATTGAATCTTAGCACCGCTTATCATCCACAAACGGATGGTCAAAGCGAGCGAACGATTCAAACGCTCGAGGATATGTTGCGAGCGTGTGCCTTGGATTTTGGAGGTAGTTGGGACGACCATTTACCGTTGACGGAATTCTCTTACAACAATAGTTACCATTCTAGTATTGGTATGCCGCCTTTTGAGGCATTGTATGGGAGAAAGTGTCGAACACCCGTGTGTTGGGGTGAGATTGGTCAACGGGAGCTTGGTAGCGTCGAAGTGGTCAAGGAAACTAATGATAGTATTGACCAAATTAGAGCACGCTTGAAGGCGGCTCAAGATCGCCAAAAGTCTTATGCGGATAATAGGAAGCGGGCGATTGAGTTTCAAGTGGGGGACTTTGTGCTTTTGAAAGTCTCTCCTTGGAAAGGGGTGTTACGGTTTAGGAAACGGGGGAAGTTAAGTCCTCGTTTCATCGGGCCGTTTAAGGTGATAGCAAAGGTGGGTGCGGTAGCTTATCGTTTGGAGCTACCGGAGGGACTAAGTAGACTTCATAACACATTTCATGTGTCTCATTTGCGAAAGTGTTTGGCGGATGAATCTACTTTTGTCCCATTGGATGATATTGAATTGGATGAAAAGTTGAATTATGTGGAAGAACCGGTGGCAATCTTGGATAGAAAAGTGAAGCGTTTACGCAATAAAGAGATTAGCCAAGTTTTGGTGAGGTGGAAACATAGAAGGGGAGCGGAAATGACTTGGGAAACCGAGGAAGAAATGCTCAAATATTATCCGAACCTTTTTATGTGAAGTCGGGTTTCGGGGACGAAACCCAAATAAGGGGAGGAGATTTGTAACGAACCAAAATTCGGGTCTCGTTATAAATAAATAAATATTTCTAATTAATATTATGGTGAAAATAATATTTTAGAAATAAGTTGAAACAAGTGGGTTTCAAGTTTGTAATGTGGTTATGTTAGTTTTGACTAACTTTAGAATGAAATGGAAAGTTGAGGGACTAAAGTTGTAATATGGCAAAATCTGCCATTTGACTAGTTAAAGTCAAAATTAACCTCATTTTGAGGTGTTGGTCGTTCAATAGAAGAGGAGAAGAAGAGAAATTCGGTTTTGAGCTCAAATCGTGCAATTGAGGCTTGTTTTGTGAAGGTTTTGGCTCACACAACACCTTCATAACATCAAGTAAGTGATTCTCTTTCTCTTGATTTCACCATGAATGTGTTCTTGGTGGGTTTTGGGTGAAATCCGAAATTATGTATGCATGTGATGAAATGGTGTTAGATTATTGATAATCTAGCTAAACTAAAGTTAAAGAATGATGATTAACATCCTAGAACCCTTTGATTTTGATTATGAGAAGTTAGGGTTCATATGGTAGAAATTGGGGGTGTTTGGATCATGATGCTAAAATGATGAATTAATGAAGATTAAGTGTTTTTAAGATGTTAGACACTTGAACAAACACCAAATTAACTTAATAATAATTTTTGAAAGAAAAATTAGTGTTAAGATTAAGTTAATGAAACTCAAGTGGGTGAGTTTGTGGTGAAAGAGGGTGTTTGGTTATGAGGATAACCCAAACGGGTCAATTTGGGTTGGAAATGGGGAAATTGAGTTGTGGACTCAATTGTAATAGAATTTTGATGAATGTTAGATTACTAAACTAGGTGAATGTGTTTAGGTAATCAAATTGCAAAGGTAGAAGGTGGTGCGGGATCCTCTAACTCAAAAGGTAAGTGCTTTGCACTTACTTAGTAATGATAGATGGTGGTGTTGATCATATTTGAATTTCAAGTTGGTTGTTCAAATATCTTATATGTGTTATTTGGTATGTTGATGAACTAAGTTAATAAACTTATATGGAGTAAATTGACTTGTGTGGTAAAAGTCAAGCTTGTATGCACAATGTAGTTGACTATGTGGTATATGGTCAAATTAAAATGTAATATATGATGAATTGATGTAAATGACTATGTGGTATATAGTTAAGCTAAAAGGTGGAATGTGATAAAGTAGAGTAATTGACTTATGTGGTGTGAAGTCAAACTAAATGTGCTAAATTGAAGAAAGTGACTTATGTGGAATATAAGTCAACCATTGTGGAAAAATGGTGAAGTCGGTGTAAATTGACTTATGCGGAATATAAGTCTAACCATTGTGGAATAATGGTGAGATTGGCTTAAATGGACTTATGTGGTATATAAGTCAAACCATTGTGGAAAAATGGTGAATTTGGTGTAATTATCTTATGTGGTATATAAGTCAAGTGTAAGGGACCTTAGTTGACCGAATGGGTGTGAACGGGTCAAACGGGTCAAATGGGTGAAAAGGATGAGAACAAGTTGTAAATACTTGTTGATTGTGTTTATCTCATTACTAATGGTTATAAGTTTATGTGGTTATGCAGGGAAAGCTCCGAATTAGGTCAAGGTCAACGTCCAAGCTTGGAGGATTCTCGTATGCATTTTTGTGTTTTTGAGGATTTATATAAAATCCTTGTGAAATGGTGTGTTTGACACTTGAATTATGTTTTGGGTGAATATGTAATATGATATGTTTGTTTTTGGTAGAAACCCATGTGTTGGGAAAGTTTTGTTGTCTTGTATTTTGGAAAAAGTTGGAAAAATTGGCTAAGTATGAAAGCTGCAAAACAGCTGAAACCTTCTGCGAAACAGGCTCCCTCGCGCCACGCGAGGGAGGTGGACTGTTTGTGTCGCGGGGCGCGACGGGTTTAAAAAAAAAAAAAAAATTGGGATTAAGACTTTCGCGCGTTTAAGTATAGTTTTTAAAAGTGGTGTGTTACAACTTTGCCTCGTTTCCCGAAGCGAATTACACCTTTCCAAGGTGAGACTTTCAATAGGACCATATCACTTACTTGATCGATTTGATTCGTGGCTTCAAAACTAGGGTTTCGGGACTTCAATCGAGCATTAAACGATTATAAACTCAATGGTTTTGCAATTAAATCCAACCACATGTTCGCAATATACTGATTATCAAAACCCCTATGTCAATTGGTTCAATTGTTATAGAAATCGATGAATTTGGGACTAGAATTGGCTCGGATCGCGTAAGAGGGGGGAGAACACAGGGAGTATTCATGTTAAAACAAATTAGAACATGATATGGACGCGACACCCTAGCGGGCCAGAGTTGTATATGCGTTGGTCTGTGTATGTGAGGTCACGCGTTCGAATCCCGTCCCTGTCCCAACCCTTTTGGTTCCTTCCTTTTTAAACTGAACTAACTGAACCAGGACCAAACCACAAAAAGGATTCAGACTGGGCTATTATACTAACTGGGCGCCCAGACCAGTTGGTTAAAGCGTTGACCCTTCCCAAGACCGACCCGGGTTCGAACCTGGTTGTCCACAAAATTTTTTTAGAGCTTTTTCAAGTAATCCTCCCTTATGAAATCTAACCCTATATTATTATGTTAATATATAATTACGTTTTAACCTCGAAAAAACACCCGTAGGCTCGGTCTAATTTATAACCCATTTTTAATATTATTTCCCCACTTTTAAAATAATATTTATATTATTTTCAAACCACGACTTCGAATAAAATAATATATTCATATTATTGTCAACCCCGTGACTTCAATTAAAAATAATATATATTTGTATATTATTTTCACCACGTTTATAAATTTTGTATAACGTTTCAAACTAATAAATAATATAATTATATTATATTATTTACTCACGATCATAACTCCGAATAAATAATATATTTATATTATTTTCAACCCGTGACTCCAATTAAAAATAATATATTTTTATATTATTTTTCACCACATTTATAAACCATGTGTAACATTTCAAACTAATAAATAATTTAATTTTATTATATTATTTACCCACGTTTATATCATCGAGTAAAAATAATATATTTATTATTTTGCCACATGAATAATTTATTTATTAATTCTATGAACTTAAAAATAATATATTAAATTATATTATTTTCTTAGACCACTTTTGAATGGCACAAACGCACGAATATATTTATTATTCACAATTAGAGACGTTCGACACGAAACATAGTTATCCTAATTATTTATTTAAGAAATACTTATTCCCGTGGACACGTTCGTCAGCTCATTGGTCCTACATATACTTAGGACATCCAAATCTTCCGTGTCGTTATCACAAAATCCCATACGTCCCTAACTTATTTGTTTATAATTCTAGGGCATACGTAAGCCATTTCAGGCTAGCATTTGTGGTCCCAACCTCTTTCTTGTGTGATTCAATCTACAACTCAATCCAGGTGAGTTTCATGGCCCCTTTTTACGATTTTAAATTGGGGGAGAAAACATGCCAAACTATTTTGATTATAGTACTTCATATGATATCACCGTTGAGGCTAAGCGTAACACACTATTAATGAAAGTCCTCACAAACACATCGAACCGTTAATATGGATCTTAGCGAGGTAATGTTTAGTAGTACTACTGATGCTTGACAAGCCCCACCCGAGTTAGTCGCACTAACTTGAGTGGAGGTCGAACGGGTGAAATGTTAGCCTAAACACATTAGTCAGAGTTGATAGACCTGGCTGGAGGCAAACAAACAAACACACTGTCAGCTTTGGTTGCGAGCGCTTTTGTAAGACATGAACATAGGTTAGCTACCTATTGATATGCATAATGAATGTACATAATCTGCAAACGCTTTACTATTATATTGAAACCTGTGAACTCATCAACCTAGTGTTGACCCGTTTTCTTACATGTTTTCTCAGGTCGATACGCAGTATCACGTTAGGTCATGCATGGTGTCTTGACTTCTATCATCAGTTATCAAACTATCAAACAATGTTTATGTTTTTGTTATTAATTGAATTTGGGCGCGTTGTTTTACGCATTTACTTTTGTTAAACGCTTTCGCACATTAACTCTGAACTTTACTTTATAATATTTCAATTCGAGTCCCATATAGAGTCGTTTGAAGTAACTAATGTCTGAGATCCTGGTTTGTCACGCTCCTAACGGTAAAACTTCGTTAGTGGGATTTGGGGGTGTGACAGTTCCTACTCAGGTAGCCCGAGTCCATACCCATGAGGAGCGTCTTAATGACTTCTTGGATCATCTCCGGGCACATAGGGATGCATCCACTTTTCTGCAGCGAGAGCTTAGGAGCCGCTTGAGGACACTGGAAGACAGCACTAGAGACCTTCAGGGTACCACCGATCACTTAGAGATGAGGACCGATCACTTAGAGATGGGGGTCGATCACTTAGAGATGAAGCACACAGTTCCTACTTTGGTAGCCCGAGGGTACCACTCATCGTCTATGCATGTGGCATATTATGAAGAAGCTTCCTTCTAAGGTTTTTTTTTCTTATTTTTACATTATTTTTAACTACAAAATATTTCCATCATTCCAAAGTTTCCTTTTAATATTTTATTTTTTAATTATTGCTACAACTCTCAGCAGAGTTGCTTCATAATTCAAAGATCCGGTCATCCATTCACAAGTTGGTTTGGAACATTTACATTCCACCTTCTACATTTGAGGAAAGATGGTTAAAACTGATGTCGGAATTTAACTTGACTCATCATGTATGGTTGAATGACATGTATTCTATTCGCATGCTTTGTGTTGAAGCATATTTCCGCGAGATACCGACTATAGACCATCAAAGGTACAACCAAAGAATAGCTGAATTTAGAACCAACACTAGCAGACCTGAAATGAAGTCAGGGTTGGACATCGAGTCACATGCCGTTGACATTTATACTCATCAAGTCTTTAAAGATATTCAGAAGGAGATATACAGAGGCATGTTCTTATGTTTCATCAATAACTGTGTTGAAGTTGACCAGACTAAAGTTTACACCGTTTCTCACATGGACAACCGTT
Organism: Smallanthus sonchifolius; assembly: GCA_023525975.1. Taxonomy (NCBI): domain Eukaryota; kingdom Viridiplantae; phylum Streptophyta; class Magnoliopsida; order Asterales; family Asteraceae; genus Smallanthus; species Smallanthus sonchifolius. Next base: position 9,856,568 of record CM042028.1, on the reverse strand, counting down.
CAAATTATGTAACTGAGTTTCAGGTAAAAATTCTGTTGACTGAAAATTTTGTAGTTATTTGATTAACATATTTTTTTTACATTATTGTTAATTTTACATTACAGTTACCACCCTTTGTTACATATTATGTTCATTTTTTTTGCATAGTTTATAGTTAAAAATTATAATTCCAGCACCGTTACAAATCTTATTATTACATTAACCAATTTTATTATTACTACAGTAACAAATGTGTGTATTTTTAACAAATTTTTTGATATTATTTACAGTGCTGTTAAAATTACACTACAGTAACACCCTTATCATATTTATGTTTACACATGTTTAATATTAACAGGTCATGATAGCCTAAAAATAAGGAAGGTAAAGTAACAAACCTAATTATACTCTTATTAGTTTTCTATTAATAAAATTTATTTATTTTGTAGGTTAATTTTCACATTCATGACAAATCCTACGAATGTTCATGCTTGGGGTTTACTCGTGTTGGTTAACCTTTGCCGCCATATTTTCTGTGTTTTCCGTGTCCACAAAGTTAAACAAATACCTGACCGGTATGTTGTAAAGCGTTGGAGGCGTAATATTTTGCATAACCGTGTTTACAGCATTTCAAGTCGTCTTGGTGTTGATAATAGCGAACATGCTGTTTTGCGTAACGATGTTATAGATTCTGTTAACGTATGCGTTGATCGTTTATGTGGTAATGGTGCTGGTTTGAGTTCTTTTGCTGAAAAGATCACTGACATTAAAAAATAAGATTTTGGCTGAAAATCCTGGACGTTCTAGTATTAAGCGTAGGTCTGCTGCCATTGAGTAATTGGTAGGTAAAGCAGACAACGTTAACACTGAATTTACTCCACCAAACGGTATTAGAAACAAGGGTTGTGGTACAAATCGTAGGCTTGTTGGCCCTGGAGAGAAAGTTGTTCAGAAGTCGAAGAAGAATTCTAGTTTATGTTGAACCTGTAATTTTTTGGGTAATGTTCATCACAGTTATTGGTTTTTGTTAGTGGTTTGCATTAATTGGGTTTGCTATGACCAAGTAATTTTTTGGGTAATGTTCATCACAGTTATTGGTTTTTGTTAGATCTTTTATTCCCATGTGGGATCTTTTGGTTTTGTTTAATATAAACTTGTATGTTTGTCTGGTATTCCAATCAACGTTTAATTTGGCATTATGTTATTTGTTTAATTTTTTTCAGTTTTGTTAGTTTATACATTTTTCTCAACTACCTAAGTTTATAAAATTTTGTTTTATTTGTTTAAACTACCTAATTTTACACATTTTTCTTAACTACTCAATTTTTTACAGTTCTGTTAGTCTAATTAGTTTCACAATTGATACAATATTTTATCTTTAAGTTTAATTTCTTTTTTTGTTCTTTTCTATGCTAATTTTTTTTAGATATGTAAAAGACAAAAACTCAGCTCCTCATTTTGAAATTATTTAAATTTAAACATCATTTTTATTGGGATGCTCACTTTTTTTTTTCATTTTCCCATTCCCTATCAATATAAAATAAAAGCAACCCTACAGTACACTACAGACTTAAACATCATTTACAATCGATAAAAAGGACAAGTACAGTAAACATCATGTGTGTACTTTTCCCACTAGATTTCAATCAGATTAACAAAACAATAAAAATAGCCCTGCTTTTTTTTTTGAACGGCAAATTTTTATTATATTTTTGTTTTTTTGTTTTGAGCAAGGTTTGAACCTCCAACCTCTTGGTTGTGGGACATCACTCTTACCACCAGACCCTAACCCTGTGCTATTCTTCTAACTTCTACATTTGACTAACTTTTACTTTATACTTTCTGCACTTATACTCTCCTTTTATTTTACATTTTCATTTACAATTTCTTCATATCTAACATCATGGTCGGAGGCAGATTTGATCCTTTGAGTGACATCCGGTTTGATGTTGAACAACAAAACACACTAACATCTGATGGTGCTGATCCAAAAACCCCGTCACCGTCCCAGCGAACCAACCGTCAATGATGGTGACGGTAATTATTTTTATGTTCTAATTATCTTGTGTTCCTTTTTTGAGTGACCCCTGTTTTTTTTTTTTTTTTTTTGTGTTATTACACCTTACTTTCAAATACATCTTTGATTTATTTTTGTTGATTATTACATCAATGTACTTTTTTTCTGTTTACATGTTTAACTTTAATATTTATTCCTTAAATTTATGAATATTTCTAAATGATCTTTGATTTTTTATGATTTTATTCTACTCCTTTAAGTTACTTTAGGTAGCATTTTAAGATCTATTTATATACTAATCTAATATATTACATTTTATTTTTTTAAGTTTCAAATTTAGTGGGAGATAGTCAGTGGCGGACCCAGGAATTTTTTTCATCGGGGTCGGAGAATTTTTGGGGTCGATTATCAATAACTAAATATTAGTTTTTTTCGGCTCGAGTCGAATCGGGTCGGGTCGGGTCACACATTAATTAGGTAAGTCCTAATTTCGTCTCGTTAATTAGGGTGAAAAGATGAAATTGGTGGACGTTCGGCTGGATCCCATGGACTAATCAAGTTTCACATATCGTTAATCGGGTCGGGTCGGGTCACCCAACTTTTCTTTTAAGAAATCTTTCAATATTCATAATCCTAAAATTGAAAAATTAAACCCAAATAAACAAACAAGTTTCATATTTTGACTAATTACTAATCAAATACACACATAACATATAAATTCAATTAACCTATAAATTAAAGTAAAACACATAAATTAAACTAAAACACAAATAGAGAGTGGAAAGGGGGTTGGGACTAAATCACTAACCTGGTTGAGTGCTTCCAAGTTAAATTTCTTTTAATAATTTTCAATTGTTGACTTCAATCGTCAACCTGTTATCTCATGTTTCCAATTTCCAATTTCAATATATTATATTAGACTAAAACACAATTTCAACTTTCATCTTTCAATATATTAAAGTATTAAACTAAAACACAAATAGATAAAATTAAAGTATTAAACTAAAACACAAAGTATTAAACCTGCTTCAATTTTCATTTTGAAATTCTTTCAAACTTCAAATCTTCGACCGTCGGCACTCCTGTCGCTTGGTTGCCTTGAGATAAATATGTAATGCCGCTTTTTTTTCAACACTTAATTAGGTTTAAAAAGTTTAAATGGGTATTGGGTTTATTTATGGGTCTATGTGTAATGTGTTATTTGGGCCTATTTTGTTTAAAAGTTATTGGGTTAAAGTTAAACTATTAAATGTTTGGTTTAAAAGGTTAATAATTAATGGGTTAATTGTTATAAGATTAAAGGTTTGGTTTAATTGTTTTTTTTTAAATCTATTTTCTGAAAAATATTTCTTTCGGTCGATTTCAAAATTTTATGAGGGTCGGCGTCAAATTTTTATGGGGGTCGGTCGAAAATATACCATATATATAACAAAAAAAATATTTTTTTAACAATGTCGGCCAACCCGCCCGGACCTTAATAGGTCCGCCAATGGAGATAGTGTTCAGGGTTCGACCCCCACACCTGGAATTGTTGAAACTTCCACACCTAAACCACCACCTATTATTCCTCATCCTCCCGCCCCCTCCCCCCACCCCCAGCTGTTCCTGAAGATCGTACTATTGACGAAAAAATCCCTGCTGATAAGTGGTTTTATGAAGATGATGATGAAGTCCCCGAGGTCGATGATGAAACATTTTATCGTTTGTATCACCATGATCCCTAGGAGGACGAGCGTGGTTCTGATTCTTACCGGTCTTTTGACTCTACTACTATGTTATTTTATGTATCCTTTTGTGTGTCAATGCAATTTTTATATTACTTTTTTATCTTTTTATTTTACGCCTTAAGTGGAGTTTTTTTTTCTAGATATATATTTCTCTCGTTCTTTATTATTCCTAATACATTCATTTTAATGCATGATTTTTCATTGACCTTTTGTTTTTTAAATTTACAGTAAGTTAAATTTAAATTTTTAATTACAGTAAGACTTGGTATATATTTAATTACACTCAGTAAAATTTAAGTTTTACATTTATGTAAATTATAGAGATTTTTACATTTTTTTTAATTACACTTACTAGGTATCTTATTGTTAACTTAATTAACTCTAGTGCTTACTCCAAATAATTTTTTTTATATGATCGTATTTTTTTGTCTACAAAATGTACCACATGCCAACTAAATTATTTTCAAATTAAACGTGCAAATAACCAACATTAACATTACTTCTACCATTCAACATAAAATAAAGCATTGTCCACAATCTTGTTTAGATTAGAAACACACTAAGACGTTGAAAAAATAAAGCATTGTCCACCTCTTACTTCTTCGGACCAACTTCTTCCATCACCTTTTCTTTGTGTATGTTCACATCTGACAACAATATCCTTGCTGTATACTTTTTCCTCAATGTGTTGATTTGTTTTTTTTTCCGCTGACTCAGCCAAAGTGAACCCACAATCAAACACCTTATCATTGCTCCCCGTGAACATTTTCATATGTCTCGTTAAGAAGATGCCACAGTATTTTATGTTTCCAAGTGTTTCCCATCCGATCTTCAACCTAGTGATTTTGCTTGAATCAATCTTTTCTACCTTTCCATTCTCCCACATTCTTAAGTATTGCACAAACAAGTGTTTCTGCAAAAATATTGTAACATCTGTTATATTTTTGTTACTCTTACACTAGTGTGATAATTTTGTTCTCTAGTAATGGAAAAAAAATTAAGTCATACCCCTTCAAATTCCTTAATTCTACCACCCTATCCAAGTTTTCAGACATTCTCTTACTAAATGCATCCAACCTTTGAGCATCATCCAACTGTTCATTTGTAATCATCCACTGTAACTTTTACCCCAAACACACTCACCCAATATAGCAAGTATCTAACTAAAACCTCGGGTATCATAAAGGTTAAAGCTTAGATACTATCTCAATTATCTAATTCGCTAAAACTTGTGGCTCTGATACCAACCTGTCACACCCTGATTTCAGAACACTCCGGGTGTGCGACCAGATTGACACCTCCAATCTGATTTTATTTAGAAAATCAGAGTGAGTTTTGCAGCGAAAAATACTTTTGGATCGAACTTGCCATAAACCTCAACCCGAGGGTTGATATTGTATATTTTCCAAATCCCGGGGATAAATAATCATTTTCATTTTCTGGGGACTAAAATACCCCTTCTGTTTTACAAAACCATGGTCCACGACCATTTTACATGTCACGTGCATAAGCAGGGAACATAGAGCCACAAGGTAGTCGGCCCCTGCCTAGGGAGTTAACCCTTCCAATACCAAGCCTTGTCGTCTTCGGTATCTAGGGGTTTTACCTTCCAATACCAAGCCATTTATTGTTAGTATATATTATTATTATTAATTTTAGCACGTATTTTATTTTTCTCATAATGTTCCAAATATAACGTTTTATAAAATTCCGAATATGTCGTCGGAACGTGCTCATTTTTCTCTACGTTTCGACCTAGGTTTAATTAGAAACGGAGCATGTTCAAAATAATATACTTTAATATTATTATTAAATATTAATCGCTCGTCTCGGATTTCTAGGTCGAACTTCTTAATTTATAGATTCTCAATTGAGACTATACGAGCCACATAACTTTTATTTCTTTATTATGGGTATGACTATTACTTCTGGAGTCAGGGTATTACATCCTCCCCACCTTTATTTAAATCTCGTCCTCGAGATTTGTTGGAATATATATGCAGGTATTCCCTTTTCATTTCTTACTCAAGTTTCTACGTTCCATCAGAAACATGTCTAGAGTTCCACTCGTCTTATCTCTTTCAATCTCTTTATTCGTTGATCTTAAATCTGTAGGGTTCTTTTACTAATCCTTACATGGACTAAAATCCAGATATAAAACATACTAGTATTCGTATAATGGTCAAATAATATGAAAGCATTTTGTTGATTAAATAGATAATAACATGATCTAGAATGTTATTACTCGTTTATCAACTGACTGTATTCTTATTATTTTCCATTATGTTTCATACCTGTCTGTTCACATCTTAACCTTTCTTATTTACTGGCAATCCAGAGATCTAAACTGGTATATCATTGCCTAAATAGGCTTCCTTAACTACATGAGTTTCAATTATCCCTGCTGCCTTTATAGGCATCTTATAGTATTGTTGTCATCTTACAGACAACTTTGTCTCAGTCCTAGAATCTAAACTTTCATTTGTAAAACTAAATCTTTAATTGCAATATCCGATTTGTAATTGGTTTGTCTATCTTTCACTCCTGTGTCAAGGGTTACTGATTTGCTTGGTTATAAACGTGAACTTTATTTTTCTTTCTTTGAACTACCCTTTCCGAGGTAATGTCTTATCCTTGACATATGATTCCAACGGCTTCTTCCTTTTATCGATATAATCATTTTGTTAATCACAAGCCGTCTTTAATCTTTCTCGGGTTTGTAAAAACCAACTTGGTAATTTCCTTTATCCCTTAAGTGCTGATAATTGGGTTCTTTCTGATTTCTGATTAACACACAGATGTTCTGTAATTCTTAGTGTACAATATTCCAAATGGTGTCACCTTAATGCTTTGTATGATTAACTTATAAAAACTTCTATGAGGGTAGATGGTCAGTTTATCTACTCTCAATGTTAATCTCATAGGTTCGGAGCATATCTTCTCGAATCCTTTATTAAACTGTCAATAACCGGCCTCCAGATTATTCAATCTTAGGAATTCATTATCTCCTCTTACTAATTGGTCAAGCCTTCCTTCTTTCTGAAAGTAACTGTCTTCAAAAGCTTTAGCTTGACTTTCTCAACTTATCCAATTCATTTTGACAACCAATCTTATGGTTGTTATTTATATTCTTTCATTTTACCATTTATGTTTCTTAATCTTATAACTGTCCATTAATTCTCAATGCTTTTATCCTCGGATGGCCTAATTTAGATTTTCTTACACATCTCATCCTTATAAGGTTCTTTGCTATAACATCACTGTTCTTCTTAAGGATTTCTATAATCCTTCATTCTTCTTCAATGTTCTCATTTACTGTAATTGCTTGTAATTTTGTTTTACTTTTACTGGCTTCTACTTTCGCCATTCTTTCTTTGAGTTCAACCATTCTATTTCGCAAAGTCCTTATCTGTTTCTCTTCGGGTGTTTCTTTCTTAACACGAGGAGTATGAATACTTATTGGTCCTTACAGATGATAAGATACATAGGGCTTATTAAAATCCTCCCTTTCTTCTCCTTTCGAGGATACAAACATTCACGTAAGGAACTTCTGGTAATCCCTCATAATAGTTATAAGGGTTCATATAAATATCGTTATAGCTTCCACCCGTAGGAGCTTAGTGAAAGCTCACAGAAGTTATATATAGATTGTTCGTAGTTTCTAATTCTTCGAGAATTCCGAATATTCCTCGAGTACCTCATGTATCTATACCGGTTTCATTTGCTACTTGCATATCTACGAATACTTGGTCCTTTTCCTCTTCCGGGAATTTTATATAAAAGAAAATATTTTTATTATAGGAAAAGAATACAAAGTATTCTTGGGAAGCGAAAAGGCTATAGAATAACTAAGTTAATCTTTCATCATCTCCTTTCCATCTTCCTTCCTTCCCATACTTACGGAGTTGCTCTCCGATCGTCCTTCTCTTTTTCTTTTCTATTGTCAAATCCTTTTTCACCTCATATGTCTCCCATAAGACATAGTCAAGACATTTGATGAGTGAACTAGGATAGATTAAAGGATAATCATATTGTGGAGGATGATCTCGAATCCCCATCACAATATCATTTTGGTATGGCTAGGATGGTTCCGGAGGAGGAACGTTATTCGGATAATCTTCATATAGATCATAATCCATAGAATTTCCTGACTGAGGGAATATATACGGATCTCTGAGTACAGGCGGAGAATCAGAATTATAAGAAACATAATCCTCCAGATTTTTCAGAAACTGGAATCAATTTGGATCAAAGTCGTAACGTGGCTCCTCATCAAAATTCTCACCAACCCGAGGTAAGTTTTGATATATTTCTTCCATCCCTTCCTCTGAGGGCATGGATACTATCTCGGATGGCCATACCATCCGCATTCTTGGTTGCGTACCCCTACTGGGTCCGGCCTGATTCAATTCACTTACCCTCGGTGGAAGAGTATCTGTTCGCTAGTTACTTAGGTCTGAACCTCCATTGCACCTAAAGCACTTAAATCCATATCCTTATGTACGTATATCCCATATCATGTTTTTCAAGAAAGGAACATTCCATTCGATCGTATTAGAATCATCATCCTCAGGAATATTTATTGACAGCGCCCTAGTTCCGTAGGTATTTTCTCCCAGTATAGTAACTATCACCTCCAGACATTCTTAGATGCAAGCATCTATGTACAAGTGTCTACTTACTTTCATCTTAGTAGGCATTCTTTTCTAATTCGGTTAAATTTTAGATAATATAGCAAGTATCTAACTAAAACCTGGGTATCATAAAGGTTAAAGCTTAGATACTATCTCAAGTATCTAATTCGCTAAAACTTGTGGCTCTGATACCAACCTATCACACCCCGATTTCAGGACACCCCGGGCGTGCGACCAGATTGACGCGTCCAATTTTATTTTATTTAGAAAATCAGAGTGAGTTTTGCAGCGGAAAATACTTTTGGATCGAACTTGCCATAAACCTCAACCCGAGGGTTGATATTGTATATTTTCCAAATCCCGAGAATAAATAATCATTTTCATTTTCTGGGTACTTAAATACCCCTTCTGTTTTACAAAACCATGGTCCACGACCATTTTACATGTCACCTGCATCAGCAGGGAATATAGAGCCACAAGGCAGTCGGCATGTGCCTAGGGAGTTAACCCTTCCAATACCAAGCCTTGTCGGCTTCGGTATCTAGGGGTTTTACCTTCCAGCACCTATCCTCGTGTATAACAAGGGAGTATCCATGTCTAGGAAATCGTCATCCTAAACATCTCCTCTTGTTTTATTCCTGCAGAGTTATCTCCGTGTCTAGAGATTCGATATCCTTTCAGCACGTAACCCTGTCAAAATCTTTTATATACATTTATCCCCGAGACTATCCCGTAGGACTAGCCTCACAGATAATCACTGATTACCTGAAAACATTTTGGAAAATAAAACATTTTGAAAAATAAAACATCAGCGCGAACGTTGGTGAACATGTTCATCATGAACCAAATTCTTTTGGCAAATACAGTATCTAACCATAATGTGGGTACAATCTACCATATTAGCGGAACTATTTCATCCGAGTGTACACACCAAGGTATACACTGGTAATTTCTGTAAGAGGATTGCTGGCATTACGATGCTTACTTACTGCGATGTCCCATAACCGAGATCCCGTCTTACGTCCCATTACAGACAACTACCGGCCCCAATATGGGAATTTCACCCATAAAGCGTGTATCCCTAGATCAAGTTTTACGTATACTTATGGCCTACATGTTGTCCGTAGATGCCTTTATGCATCAAACTTTTGAATACATGTATTTCCATTTCGTAAACGTAAAACTTTCAAAGTTTTGAAAATAAAAGACAGACAAAAATATTCACCTTATGAGAAGATAACAACGGCTAAGGTTGGTGGTAGCTTAAGAGCGTGGCACTAGAGCTCTATCACCTTATCCTCGCTTCCTAAGCGTTTCCTCGTTTTTCAGAGCGTTCTATTGAAAGTGCGTCACTTAAGCGATTGTCAGATATTTCATGAGAGTATTGCTCGTATTCGGAAGTGGGGTATAGATCAGAGATGTGGAAACTCGTATGAGTTTGATGTGAAATGAACGAGCTCAAGTTTTCCATTTATAGGCTGAAATCGGATGGTTAGCGGACCGTTAAGATAGGCGGTAGCGGTCCGCTACCGCTTTGATGGGGTCAGCCCCACACACGTCACCTCTTTAGCGGACCAGCCCCTTTTTGCGGCGTGACGGGCCGCTAAAGGAATGGTTAGCGGTCCGCTACCCATGACACACGTCAAAACCTCATCATGAATCATCATGAACGTGGCATTCCCAGATTCTTTCCTTCCTCCCTAGCGGTCCGCTACCGAGCCACTTTCTTCATTCTTCATTCTTCATTTTTAACCCTTGCATTTTGGGTTATTTGCAGAATCCATCTTCTTGGCTTTATTTCTTACATAAATGGAACTATAATCAAACATGTTATATCCCTTATACTTAGTTCTGACGTCAGTATGACTTGTCAGAACTTTGTCCCTGTTCAGGACCAAAACAATCTTAGGCCAAGGCCTAAATAATTGATGGGGTACTAGCTACTCATAACCATGGTTGGTTTTGGATAACCCTACCTAGTTTAAACATGGGTGATCAGTCCATGTCTAGACTAGGGTTAAGTTACCCAATACCTACCCTGGGTATAATCCTAAGCCCCGTATCTAATATTATATAAAATATTAAACTTATAATTTAAACTTAGGGATTAAAGAGTATAGCTAAACACTTACCGGTTTATAACTGAAAAGGTTGAAACGAACTAGTGAATTTCGAATGAAAGTTTCTTCAACTGTTGTTGTCTTTATATACTTATTTTCAACCGACTTAACCTACGTCGGTTTTGATTATGTTTGAATAAATTTTTGAATGGGATAAAGGCATATCTTAAATTTCATATACACATACGTTGCCTTTTATTGTAATTATATATTATTATTATTATATTATTATTATTATAATTACTTTTAGCACGTATTTTGCTTTTCTCATAACGTTTTATAAAATTCCGAATATGTCGTCGGAACGTGCTCATTTTTCTCTACGTTTCGACCTAAGTTTAATTGGAAACGGAGCATGTTCAAAATAATATATTTTAATATTACTATTAAATATTAATCGCTCTTCTCGGATTTCTAGGTTGAACGTATTAATTTATAGATTCTCAATTGAGACTATACGAGCCACATAATTTTTATTTCTTTTTTATGGGTATGACTATTACCTTTGGAGTCGGGGTATTACACCCAACCAATTTAACATTTGATTAGCTGGTATATAAAATATAATATATAACTAATTTTTTGTAATTGACAAAAGGACACTTACTATTAGCAGGTGGCTACAAAAAAAGGTGATGTGGGTTTGGGCTACGTAGCTTTTCTTCGTCATTCAACACTGATGCCCAACAGTCTATTAAGTTCCCATAAATTTCGGTATCCTCCTTAAAAGACTTGAGAATATATATTTCTGATATGGGCCCGGCAATTGTATCAAAAGGTTCTAGTGTTTCACATTCCCTTTTATAAAATAATACACAATATCAGAGTCAATGCATGCTTTTAAATAAGATTTTGTTTGTAAAATTAAATGTAAATTTCTTTTATACTTGTTTGATTGTCTAAATATCAAACACCCCCCCCCCCCCCTAAACCGCTTCTTCCTCTTTTGTCACTCTATTTTTAATCCAACTTCTCTTTGTAAGTATGGTGATTTACATTCACGACTCAGATTCTTCTTTCTGATTGGATTTTTCCTCGAAATGTGTTCGTTTTCCTTTAACTCACCTATACCATCAGGTTATATTTCCAATAAATCATAACCCATATGTAATCCAGGATAGTTACAGTGATGTAAAAAATAAATGTTATCTATTTCTCATTAATATTTGAGTAAAGTGCCATTTTCGTCCCTGTGGTTTGGTCATTTTAGCCATTTTCATCCAAAAAGTTTTTTTTTAGCTTTTTCGTCCTTGACCTTTCAAAATCTATCCATTTTCATCCAGTTGACTAACCCCGTTAAATTATTACCGTTAAACCAGGGGCATTTTCATCTTTTCAAAACTCTTTTTTTATTCTCATTTATTATTTCCTTCTTCCCCTCCCCATTGCAGTCTGTGGATAAGAATTTCGGCTACAATAAGAATTCTGTAACGACATATATTCACCCAAACACTCCAAAAACCAACACCTATTTAGGGTTTTGAAAAGGGATGGAGAGGGAAAGAAGGAAATAATAAAAGAGAATAAAAAAGAAATTTTGAAAAGACGAAAATGTCCCCGGTTTAACGGTAATAATTTAACGGGGTTAGTCAATTGGATGAAAATGGATAGATTTTGAAAGGTCAGGGATGAAAAAGGCTAAAAAAAACCTTTTGGATGAAAATGGCTAAAATGACCAAACCACAGGGACGAAAATGGCACTTTACTCTTAATATTTTTTCAGCACCCACTCAGTGTATTTATCTGAAATTTCAGCAACTGATTCATTACATTCATTATCTTTTTTTCCTTCTTGCACTATCTTCTCTTTCTTTTTATGATAACCTTAACAATCACATTAAATGTAAATGTTAATCCTTAAAAAAGGTGTATGACTAATTGACTATTGAAGAAATATAATCTTATGTTTTCCTAATTTAACAAAGGCATCAAACATACTGAATGTGCTTGCTGATTTAGATTTTGGTTTTTTGTCTTTTCTTCTTCCGGTTTTTCTTTATCAATTAAAGTATTGTAAATATTTAGTTATAAAACTTTTTCATTTGTTAATAAAATGTATTAAATAGTTCAAACATTCATTATTATGACATAAAATTTACCTAAAAATGTCAAACTATTTGCCTATTCCCCTTGTGTTAACCCCATGCTGAAGCTAGGTGCCCCTAAATCAGTTTGACCTCCTTTTGTATCATTTGATCAGAAACAACATTTCCTACTATTAAATTTTCATCTGCAAAATTCCAAATAAAGCATCAGTTTTATTAACATGCATTATTAATATGTAATTTTTCAAATTGTCCCTCTCAGTTCACCTTTACTCTTGGCCATCTTCGAGAGGACTTGTGTCAACCCCATGCTGAAACTTGGGGCTCCTAGATCCTCCGTGTCTAGCAAATTTGTTAGCGTTTTATTCTTCTTTGAATTTTTATCCGGTACTAATTTAATAATTAAATAGTCAAAGTATTAAAATGTTACACATTTAATTACAGTATCATAATAATAGGGGACGGTTCCACTAATAAGTGGTTTCGCTAAGAAATACTAAGAATTGGGTCAGACGAACTCCGATTGAGCTCATTCCAGCGGCTTTGGAACCGTCTCATCGAACCCTAACCTGGACCCAAAAACCTAAACCCCCCTCCACCCGCACCCCCAAAAACCTAAACCCCCCACCCCCACCCAAAAAAAAAAACCTAAACCCTAAAAGCTAAACCGTAAGGCTAAAACACTAAAATTCAAACGTAAAATCTAAACCTTAAAATCTAAACCCTTAAAGCTAAGATGGTAGAGTTCGACGAGACGGTTTCAACGCCGGTGAAATTAGCTCAATCAGAGTTCATTTGATATCGTTTCTTAAGGTTTTTGTCATTTCTTAGATTTCTTAGCGAAAAACTACTTTTTATTTGATCATCCCCCCATAATAATATACAATTACTATTTTTATCCGTATTTTTATTTTAACGTTACCTCTTTCTTCTTCTGTGACATTTGGTTCTTCTAGCTCTTCTTCATCAATAATTTTGTACAACTTTGATAAGTCCCGTTCTGATGGATCCAGTGCTATGATGATTTTAGTCAAGATCTAATCAATAAATCAGCTATTATTGAGGGATCAAAAGAAATGCAAGAAGAAGAGCATAAAAAATAACTACAAAAAGCACCCAAATCTGATTAATAATCCACAAAGATGATTACAATAAGCTCCTGGACAGAAACGACTACAATGATCAACCACCATCCACCCTGGGGTGGTGGAACAAACTAGCTAAGAAAAACCTCAAAACAATCTAAACAAATGAAATTACAATGGGAAAACTATGTGAAGAAGAAGGTCCATGCTTATGAAAATTGTTCAGGTATATATAGGAGACCTGAGAGAGTCGGCCCGGTGCAAGGCCGACTCTCAGAGAGTCGGCTAGGTGCAAGGCCGACTCTCAGAGAGTCGGTGTACTTTCAGAGAGTCGGCTGAAGCTAGCCTAGCGACTCTCAGAGTTTCTCTAGCGACTCTCAGAGTGTCGCTAGCGACTCTCAGACCAATTTTCATACACGAACCTAAACTTCTCGTGATTGCTTGAATTGATAAAAATCATTCTCAAACTAGTCCCAACAAACCTATTCCTTTTCCTTTTTTTGATGTTTATGTCAAGTAACTTCTTTTTTTCGTTAAAACATAGATTTGCTTCTTTGTGTCAGATATGTTGAATTATCAGTTTAACATCGACGCAAAATTGAATTAGCTGTATATTCGGACTTTGCAATAAAAGCACGTTACTGTAAGTATACCTTTTCCTCTGCTAACAGTTTGACATTTGTTAATTACCTTCTCGTGATTGCTTGAACAAGATAAAAAAGTTTAGTTTGAAATATATATAATAGACATCCACATCTTCTGAAATTCTAGCCACGATGTCACCTGGTGATATATAATCATTCTCATATGAATTTCTCCATCTTACAAAAGTTGAATGAAGTTCCTTTTTTGGAGTAATATCTTTTAAATCTATTCCAGAATTCGGGATTCCTAACAGATGGTAGATTGAATGCTCACTCACTCTAATTATCCCTCCATGTACCCTTATTCCCATGATTGACTCATCAAGCTTGTCTGCCACATAATGACCAATTTTTTGTGGAATTCCCTCAAGTTTCATTTTTAAAAGTTTGCCAAAACCCATTAAGTTAATCGTTTCTTTTTGTTTATCATTCATAATACTAATAGCTTTGTATAATAGTTTTGGTGAACATCTGTTTCTGATTGAGTAATACTTTTCCGGGTGGACTCAAATTAAAATTTCGGTTCAAATCAACTTTTGTACTTTTACTTTTCTTTTCCCCCTTCTTTTCCACCTAATTAAACAACAAAACAAAATTTCAGCTATGTACACAAAAACTTTTTTTGTGTAAACTTAAAAAATTAGTTAAACAAAACCAAACCTTTCTTCCTATTAATAATGTTCATGTCTGTGTCAAAGCTACATTCTTCTGTGTCCAATACCAAAACTAATACATACAAAAATAAAGTTAAAATCAAAATATTATGCCACTAAAAAACTTTTATTTTAACAATTACCTATATATATATATATATATATACATATTTACCATATTTAACGAATCCCGACTCGGGTCGAGTCGAAACATATTTTACCAACCAAATTCAAAGATAACATAAGAATACTAGAGTCACGGACACACTTAATTGAACACTTTATGTATATTTTATATAAATATAAATTTTCGGGAAATCAACTTGTATCACCAACGGTCGCCGTAGTCCCTTGAAACATTATACCATTGGTGTTGCTGCATACGGTTAGGCTCGTTGAAACATTATACATAGCATTTGAAAATTAACTACTTGAAACGTTATACCATTGGTGATTATCTTTATGTGAATCTGTCAAAATCTGTGATATATTATTATACCTGTTTATGTGAATAGCAATCTGTGTTCAATCTGTTAGTACAAATTTGCCCTAATCTTTAGCATGATTTTTAGGTTTTAAAAATTTAGGACATGGAGTTATGTTTTAAAATTGAATTGGTTAGCTTTTGCTGCAATACTAAACCCTTTAAGGGGCCCATTACTTATTTTATCTAATCACATAATTGTGTTGGTCATCCAGATGTTCTAAGATCAAGGAGCCCTCCAACCTTGTTACTCAATGTAATTAACAAAATGACACAACACCTGAATAATGTTGTTACCCATATGGGCTTTCAAAGTATCTTAAAACTTAATATCAGTGACATACCCACAAGCCTAGGATACTACGTTGTCTCCCAACTAAACACGGAGGATATGGTGATCCAAACACCTCATGCCCGGTAAACCGGGAAGCTGTTCATGAGGTATATGGCTTCCCTATGGGGACAACTATTATTAAGCGTTCAAGGAAAGGAAACTACAATACTGATCCTACGATTAACGGTTGGAAGAAACATCTAGACTTGGGTAAGAATGTGTACCCTACAACTTTGGCGAAGAAAATGAAGTCTAGTAAAGCCGTTGATTTTATGTTCAAATTGGATTTTTTAGTTTTGATGGTGTCAACATTGGTTGAAACTACGAAAAATGGCTGCGTCTACCTAAGATTCTTGCAATCAATGACGAAAAATAGTGTGTTTAAAGAGTTCGATTGGTGTGACTTTGTGGTGGAATTGGTCAAAGAGTGCAGGACAGAATGGATACCTGATGATAAAAATTCTAAGTTTGTTTGCCCGCTTACTTTTTTGGTGGTACGTAAAATTATAGTTAATTTTCATTTAAGTTTTCTTTTTTTATTTATATATTCTAATAATTGTTAGTGTACTTTGATAAAGCTTCTATATTGTGATCGTGTTCGTGTTGCGCCTGAGATTGAAAGGGTGCGACCCGTGATCATTAAATGTAAGTCAGAAGATCTAAAAGAACGCGAGAACAACGAGCTAATTGATGATCCCTCAAACAGAGTTGCCTAAACGGAAGAGTTCTAGAGATAGAAGACGACCTGTTATGTACAGTCTGGAGTAAGCAGGAATAGGGTCAGTCCTCAAGTTGGGCTCCTTGAACAATATGTTTTTTTTGCTTGGATGTTTCTGATTCTGAAGAATCAGATGATAACTAGGGGTGAAGGGGGCGTACGCGGGTAAGGGGTGCGGGTAAGCGGGTAGCCGCGGGACACCGCCGCCGACGTGCTACCCGAGTGCAATTGTTGGCTTTTGCGGGTATATGTACCCGAGCTCCATTCTTTGATTATTTTTTGGGATAACGGCTATAATGCCGTTGGGCATTTACAACATAAAAAAAACTTTTTTTACCATTATAAATACAATACAATTATACAATATTTTTCACACCAAAAAACTTTCCTTCATCTCTTTTTCTACTCAAAACCGTCTATAATGGATCGCAATTTGTTGATTCCTCCTGTATCATCCGATGACTTCGAGTTGTTATTTCCTCACGATAGCGGGTCTAGTCTCCAATTTCTCACGGATATTGTCGCCCAAGCCGAACAAGAAGACACGACAACCTCTAAAAAAAGATATGTGTCACGTGATCGTGAACAAGCCCTTGAAACTCTAATGAACGATTATTTCGTCGACGAAATACAAAAATTTGATGAAGGTACGTTTCGTGAAAGATTTCGGATGTCAAAACGTTTATTTTTAAAAATTGTTGCAGATATAGAATCAAAATTTGAATGGTTCCAAGAGGGCGTAGACGGGAGGATGAAAAAGAGTTTCGTGGCGTTACAAAAATGCACAACTGCGGTCAAACAACTCGCAACCGGTAATCCTCCCGAAGAATACGATGAGTATTTAAGTATGGCTTGTAGGACCTCATGTGAATGCCTAGAATATTTTTGTAATGCCATAGTTCAACTATATGGCAAAGAGTTCTTACGCAGACCGACAAGCCAGGACGTTGCACTTTTGTACAACGCGCATGAAGAAAAACATGGCATTCCGGGTATGCTCGGTAGCATCGATTGTACACATTTCGTTTGGAGAATGTGCCCGACCCGGCTACGTGGACAATATATGAGAGGTGATCACCAATACCCGACGATCATGCTCGAATCGGTAGCTTCTAATGATTTGTGGTTTTGGCATGCGTTCTGTGGTCCGCCGGGCTCAAACAACGACATCAGTGTTCTCCAACAATCTCTATTATTTACCGACGAGCAACTTGGAACCGTGCCTAAATGTCCATTTCATGTCAACGGGGGAGAATACAAATGTGGATACTATCTTACTGATGGTATATACCCTACTTGGTCTACGTTTGTGAAATCGTTCGCCTATCCCACCGATCCAAAGGAAAAGAAGTTTAAAAAGGTGCAAGAGTCGGCAAGAAAAGACGTCGAGCGAGCTTTCGGTGTTTTAAAAGCTAAATGGGGTATACTTAGGCGACCCGCCCGCTCTCGTAAGCCGGAAAAAAATAGAAATGTGGTTTATGCGTGCATGTTACTCCACAATATGATCATAAAAGATGACATAAAGGCAATATCACCGGTCTACAATAGGGATCCTCTGACCAATCCAGTTATGGACGATAATGTCCTTCCGGAGTTGCACGATGCTGTAACATTTCTGATTTTCATCATGTAATCGTTTGATTTCAATAAACAAACACATTTCAGTTTCGATTCGTGTACAAACAAACTACGATGCAGTTACATATACAAACCATTCTGTTACAATAACAACTTAAACAAAACATCATGATCTCACAAACCTCGAGGACCAAATCTGACAAAATCTCAAAAACGATAAAAAGTGTCAGACACGATCGTGCCTCGATACAGGCACGGTCGCGCCTAAAGGGACGAAACACGATCGTGCCTAGAAATAAGCACGGTCGCGCCTGAAGACAAAGCACGGTCGTGCCTAATACAGGCACGGTCGCGCTGCTGAAACCACGTGACTCCGCAGAGTCAGTCAGTGGTCCATACTCGTTGAGTCAAATCGCATTAAGGCCGGATTTCACGCGTCCGACCATACCCAACTGTACACCATCTGAAACACGTCTCCAATTTCGTACTCCAATCGACCCATTTCAAATCCACACCTACCCCACTCACGAATTCGTGAGATTTCACGTTATAAGGAGAATCCAATGCCTCCTACACCTTCACATGCACCCTCTCGACCTCTCGGAGCATTCACTCGACACTCATACAACTTCTGGAGCCCGATCGATCGCCAAGACGCCCGAAAACGCGACCCGTAGCCGACCGCATTCAATTGCCCAATAATCTCAAGTAAGTAATACACCAATAGTTTCGTATCATCCTCTACTACGAAAGCCCTATGCCAATTCGTAGTAGAAACACTCAAGTCTGTCCGATTTTTGAACGAAAAGCCGAAACTAAACTTTTAGTCGAACTACCTTTTAAACACGAAATAAATCCAATTAAAACACATAGATAGCTTCGCAATCATCCACTAAGTGAAAGCCCTAAGAATACAGAAACATTTAATATAAGAATCGACGGATTTGGGTCTGGAAAAGACCCGACACGGTCGCGCTCATCCCTGAGCGCGGTCGTGCCTGACCAAGCACAATCGTGCCCCAGGTGTGGCCCGGTCGTGCTTACCGAGCAAACAAGTCTTGACCAAAAACAAACACTAGACGCGGTCGTGTCAGATACGAGCACGGTCGTGCTCCATGTCCAGAACCTCTGTAGTGCCTTCTGACTCGACCACGGGCGCGCTCTGACCACCACGGTCACGCCCGACAACGAGCGCGGTCGTGCCCTACTTGAGCACGGTCGTGCTCCTTGACCAGAATCAATTATTTTTCTGTTTTAAAGTCTATTTAACATATTTTAGCTAAAAAATTTCAAAATGTAATTATAAAAATTATTTTATAAAATCCCAAGACCCGGGAATCATTTATAAACCAAATCCTTGATTTAGAGATTTAAAACGATTAATTCCCGATAGTTCGAAACCGATGAAATCGTGAGTTTATATAATCATTTTTATAAAACCATTTATACAAATGTATATTTTGACTTAAACAAATATTATTTATTTAAATTTATATTTAAATAAATATAAATATATATCAGTTATTTAAATTTACATTTTAAAGAATATATATATCACTACTATTTAAAATGTACTAAATAGATAAATAAAATTATTTATTTATTTATTTCAAACAAACCCTAAACATACAAATCCATTTTTCGACATAAAAATAACACAAACAATGACACGCGTTATACATTTATCCAATAGGTCAAACGTAGCGACCTACAACACGCTTGGTATTTTTGTTGATCTGTGCAAACTACACTACCCAACACAAGTGAGTTTTACATAGCCCATTTTCCTTTTTACACATATTTTGGGGTGAAACATGTTCCTTCAACAACTCGCTATTTACAACTACGTGCGTACAATTCTACCATATGGTCATATGTGTTTATTTATGCTTTGTGCCTGAATACTAACTGTTAAGGCTACATACACATGACATACTCGTGCAATTATACAATACATACACATGACATACTCGTGCAATTATACAACACATACACAGGACATACTCGTGCAATTATACAATACATACACATGACATACTCGTGCAATTATACTACACATACAACGGGATAGCATGTGTTGCTATGCCCTTCATTGGGCTAACATTGGTATGTTATGCCCTCCATTGGGCCAACATTGGTATGTTGTGCCCTTCATTTGGTTAACATTGGTATGTTATTCAATTACAAGGTTACATCTGTGCAACTAGCTTAACTTAGATTCTCCATAAATGCTTCTTAAACCATGTATCATACGAATTGTACACAAAACATTTGAACTTTACTTGTGGTGTCAAAACCTATGTATGCTCACCAACTATTTATAGTTGACACTCTCGTTTTAAACATGTTTCAGGTACTAAACTTTGAGCTCATATCCAAGATGCTACACATAGGAACTGGACCTAGTATCTAAATTGATAAAGAAATTTTGTATTTTGACTCTTGTAAACATTCTACTTGATTACTTGAACTATGAAATGGAATTGGTTATTTAATATATTACAACTTTAGTCAACCATTAGCTTATGAACAGTCTGCACGCTTCACGCCCCGACGTTTCCGCCGCCGGTTGGGGTGTGACAGATTGGTATCAGAGCCTTGGTTATAGGGAATTAGGTTATTAGACACTCTTGACCTAGACTATAACCTTAGGACACCCATACAATGTCATGCTACTACGTGTTACATGATTACTTCTTGTAGAAATATTTCTATATACTATCATAAGTAATTACACTACATGATGCGATACATGATGACTTATGTGTCACACTACCTGATAACTTTTGTGCTTACATTCATTACTATCTACATGCTATGTGTTACATGTTCATTAACTCAGGTGTTGGTTTACTTGCTACCTAAAATGTTTATTAGAATTCATGACATATTAGGTGTACCTAGGCAATAAACTGATCAAACAATATTCACACCCATAGCCTAAACCACATATCCCTCTTGCCTGCTTCTATGTCGTCATCATCATCGCTTGTGGGACATCATACTCATGGACGCTAGTCTATTAAATTTTCTTTTGCACCTCGTTAAGGATTTTAGACTTGGATAATTATTAAAGGACACGTGCAATCTGGAAGGGTAACACCTGTACCCTGGGTTTTCTGTCTAGGAAAGCATTTCATATAAATCCCAATCAACCGAGGGATCCGTGTGCTTTCCTGGGAATTCCCGGGATGAGTGTTTACCTATAGGCTAAAGCACGTCTCCTTGAAAATTTTATAAGTCTAATTAACCTTAATATGTCATAGTGTTCAAGCAGTAATGTGATTACTTTAATACCATCCGAACTATGAAATAAATGTGTTATTATTCCTCCTATCCTAAATTTCAACAAATTTTTATAAATCCTCACAACTCTTTTATATCATTCTCTTTTTGTATAGAATGCCTCCTCGTCGTAACAGCAACCGCCGCAACACCAACAACGCCAACAATAGCACCGACACCAATACCGACAATGCCAACAACAACAATAACACCAACCTTGCCACTCTCCTCACTCAGCTAGTAACTCAACTAACTCAAGCCAACAACAACAATAATGGAAACGCCAGTGGTAGTGCTAATACTGGTGGTGGCAGCGGTGCCGACCCACCACAATGTACCTTCAAACACTTCAACTCGTGTAATCCCCTCACATTTTATGGCACCGAAGGAGCCACGGGACTCCTTCAATGGTTTGAGAGTATTGAGAACACTTTTCTCAATAGTGACTGTCCCGACAACCTCCGTGTTCGTCATGCCACCAGCGTCTTCCAGAAACGGGCGCTCACCTGGTGGAATGGTGAGAAAAGAACTAGGGGCCTGGATGTGGCAATGGCCCTACCGTGGGAAGAATTGAAAAGGGTCATGACCGAGGAGTTCTGTCCTCGAAATGAAATGAAGAAGTTGGAAGCTGAGTTTTGGGATCTTACCCAAGACAGCGGTGAAAGTATGGCCTACACAACTCGTTTCCACGAGTTAAGTCTTCTTGTGCCCCACATGGTCACACCATTAGCCCGATGCATTGACAAATACATAGGTGGTTTACCTAGGCAGATTCAGGATACTGTCCTAGGAAGAAACCCAGCAACTCTTGAAGACGTTATTCGCCTAGCTGCCACATTAACTGATAACCACGTGAAGACGGGTACATTAACAAGGAAGGGTGCAATGAAAGTCACTGACCCAGCAGCCCCTTTTGAACCCCCTAGAGAAGACAAACCCAAACTTCCCCAATACAATAAGAAACGAAATTTCGCGATCGCTATCCCTGCGGTACCAATCAACCAAGCTGCTCCACTAAACCATTTGAACCAGAATAAGAAACCATATATGGGCAACAACCCTTTGTGCAACACATGCAATTATCATCACTTCCTAAAAATGCCATGCCGTCTATGTGCCAACTGTGGGAGATATGGCCATACTACCAATGTTTGCCGATCTGGACCGCCCATTACTCAAACCAACCAAGGGAACAGGACCGTGCAGCAAGGGATAAACCCAGTGGTTCCGGCTATTACTGATGGACGAGCTTGCTTTGAATGTGGCGACCCAAACCATTTCCGTCACTGATGTCCCCGGATTGTCAACGTTGTCCAAGGTGGTGCTCGTGGACGTACTTTCAACATAAACACCAACGAAAATCAAGTCAACACCGAGACTGTGAATGAGACCAATTGAAGCTAGTGCAAGATGGAGTCAAATGATGAAGACCCAATCTAGAATAAAATTTCGCACTATAATCATTTACGTTATCTTGTCGTTGTTCGAACTATTTACACCTACCGCTGTTTGCCACTATTATTTAAAAAAAAAAAAAAAAAAAAGGGGGGGTTGAGCTTGCTAGCCAATTTCAAGAAGATGAGTCTTTCCGCATGAGCATTTACCATACATACAAACACCGACACCTTAAAACTCGTCTACCCGCATTTTTTTTCTTTCATGAATATCAAACAACACGCTTGTCCTCGACACTCGACCACCTATGCAAACAAATTCATTAATGTACGTCACTCATGAGATTCAATAGCTTACACACGAACATCCACAAATCACATGAGACGCAGTTATTCACAAACATACATGATACATGCAACGTAGTCGTTTACCATATACATGATTGATTACACGCTACATGAACCTTAGTTGTTTACAACATACACGATACAAGATCGATTACATGATACATGAAGCTAAGTTGGGTGCAATATACACAGTACTAGATTAACCACATAATACATAAAGCTTGGTTGCCCACGATACTCAATATGTTTACATCATACATGAAAAACTTATTTGTTTCCATTATACATGAAACTCATTTGTTGCTACATACATGGTACTAAACTATTCGCACTATACATGCTTACAATATACATAACACTAGATCATACATATAGTGAGTGCTTACATATTACACGGAACTAAATTGCTTACAATTGTTGCAATTGACCTTGCTATCTAGGTATACAATTATTTGCAACGCATACGTGAAAACAGTAGTTACAAATTATGTGATTTTGTGTTACCCCCTGGTCCCACACACAATGGGATGAACTATACGGACCATACGACGATTTGGATAATTACGGGTGCACACGAAATTATACAAATCAGCGCATGGAAAGCATAGAAAATTCTGTAGTGTGCTATGACATGAAACCTAGCATGATATACAATAACGAAACTGATGAAATACGACAAGGGCATGGTGGATACGCCGCTGGTACTTCCTATATATAAGTGTTCCTATCATATTATCAGCAGTAGCGTTATTCGTATCACGTAAAGTTTCATGTTGTTTAACGGGCCAATGTTTGTGAAACCACTTAACAACTGACAATACTTAAGCATAGTAGGTTACTTCTTGAACAAATTCTAATCATCAAATTCCCATCAACACTGTTCCCAGTAATGCATCTCACCTTTGGAGCCCAACGTATCCTTCCAACAGTTTCTCCTTAATCCTCTTAACCTAACTCATTAATACTACTCATACCTGACCTCGGGTAACAGACCTAAGCTGGTTGTTAATTACTATACCCCCCCCCAGTCAAATCCCCTACCTTAAATCCATCGGAAATTCCAGACGCGGTCCCGAGTTTACATGGGAACATAAAGACCAAATGGAACTCAAGTATCCTCACCTATTCACCAATTCTGCAGCCTCAACTAGTTGAATTTCGGGACGAAATCCCCTCAACAAGGGGAGACTGTAACATTTCTGATTTTCATCATGTAATCGTTTGATTTCAATAAACAAACACATTTCAGTTTCGATTCGTGTACAAACAAACTACGATGCAGTTACATATACAAACCATTCTGTTACAATAACAACTTAAAAAAAACATCATGATCTCACAAACCTCGAGGACCAAATCTGACAAAATCTCAAAAACGATAAAAAGTGTCAGACACGATCGTGCCTCGATACAGGCACGGTCGCGCCTAAAGGGACGAAACACGATCGTGCCTAGAAACAAGCACGGTCGCGCCTGAAGACAAAGCACGGTCGTGCCTAATACAGGCACGGTCGCGCTGCTGAAACCACGTGACTCCGCAGAGTCAGTCAGTGGTCCATACTCGTTGAGTCAAATCGCATTAAGGCCGGATTTCACGCGTCCGACCATACCCAACTGTACACCATCTGAAACACGTCTCCAATTTCGTACTCCAATCGACCCATTTCAAATCCACACCTACCCCACTCACGAATTCATGAGATTTCACGTTATAAGGAGAATCCAATGCCTCCTACACCTTCACATGCACCCTCTCGACCTATCGGAGCATTCACTCGACACTCATACAACTTCTGGAGCCCGATCGATCGCCAAGACGCCCGAAAACGCGACCCGTAGCCGACCGCATTCAATTGCCCAATAATCTCAAGTAAGTAATACACCAATAGTTTCGTATCATCCTCTACTACGAAAGCCCTATGCCAATTCGTAGTAGAAACACTCAAGTCTGTCCGATTTTTGAACGAAAAGCCGAAACTAAACTTTTAGTCGAACTACCTTTTAAACACGAAATAAATCCAATTAAAACACATAGATAGCTTCGCAATCATCCACTAAGTGAAAGCCCTAAGAATACAGAAACATTTAATATAAGAATCGACGGATTTGGGTCTGGAAAAGACCCGACACGGTCGCGCTCATCCCTGAGCGCGGTCGTGCCTGACCAAGCACAATCGTGCCCCGGGTGTGGCCCGGTCGTGCTTACCGAGCAAACAAGTCTTGACCAAAAACAAACACTAGACGCGGTCGTGTCAGATACGAGCACGGTCGTGCTCCATGTCCAGAACCTCTGTAGTGCCTTCTGACTCGACCACGGGCGCGCTCTGACCACCACGGTCACGCCCGGCAACGAGCGCGGTCGTGCCCTACTTGAGCACGGTCGTGCTCCTTGACCAGAATCAATTATTTTTCTGTTTTAAAGTCTATTTAACATATTTTAGCTAAAAAATTTCAAAATGTAATTATAAAAATTATTTTATAAAATCCCAAGACCCGGGAATCATTTATAAACCAAATCCTTGATTTAGAGATTTAAAACGATTAATTCCCGATAGTTCGAAACCGATGAAATCGTGAGTTTATATAATCATTTTTATAAAACCATTTATACAAATGTATATTTTGACTTAAACAAATATTATTTATTTAAATTTATATTTAAATAAATATAAATATATATCAGTTATTTAAATTTACATTTTAAAGAATATATATATCACTACTATTTAAAATGTACTAAATAGATAAATAAAATTATTTATTTATTTATTTCAAACAAACCCTAAACATACAAATCCATTTTTCGACATAAAAATAACACAAACAATGACACGCGTTATACATTTATCCAATAGGTCAAACGTAGCGACCTACAACACGCTTGGTATTTTTGTTGATCTGTGCAAACTACACTACCCAACACAAGTGAGTTTTACATAGCCCATTTTCCTTTTTACACATATTTTGGGGTGAAACATGTTCCTTCAACAACTCGCTATTTACAACTACGTGCGTACAATTCTACCATATGGTCATATGTGTTTATTTATGCTTTGTGCCTGAATACTAACTGTTAAGGCTACATACACATGACATACTCGTGCAATTATACAATACATACACATGACATACTCGTGCAATTATACAACACATACACAGGACATACTCGTGCAATTATACAATACATACACATGACATACTCGTGCAATTATACTACACATACAACGGGATAGCATGTGTTGCTATGCCCTTCATTGGGCTAACATTGGTATGTTATGCCCTCCATTGGGCCAACATTGGTATGTTGTGCCCTTCATTTGGTTAACATTGGTATGTTATTCAATTACAAGGTTACAACTGTGCAACTAGCTTAACTTAGATTCTCCATAAATGCTTCTTAAACCATGTATCATACGAATTGTACACAAAACATTTGAACTTTACTTGTGGTGTCAAAACCTATGTATGCTCACCAACTATTTATAGTTGACACTCTCGTTTTAAACATGTTTCAGGTACTAAGCTTTGAGCTCATATCCAAGATGCTACACATAGGAACTGGACCTAGTATCTAAATTAATAAAGAAATTTTGTATTTTGACTCTTGTAAACATTCTACTTGATTACTTGAACTATGAAATGGAATTGGTTATTTAATATATTACAACTTTAGTCAACCATGAGCTTATGAACAGTCTGCACGCTTCACGCCCCGACGTTTCCGCCGCCGGTTGGGGTGTGACAGATGCGAGTGCACATTTTAGACTACGATTTGATCGTGTGGAACATGTTGATAGCACGATGCATTTGGACGATCCAGTTATAGACGAAGATTAGTTTGACTTTATGTTATTTTATTTTATTCTAAGTAATTTTTTTTATATTCTATGTAAATTTTTTATTTCTTGTTATTTTTATTTTATTGAATAAACAAAATGTGTTTTATATATATTAGTTTTAATTTAAAAAATGAAAACAAATTAAAAAAAATGAGAGTATTAGGGTTGTGCCCCCTTCACTTTAAGGTATTAGGGTAGCATTTAGGTAAAAGTGAGATGGCACAACCTTATTGGTTGGTTTTGTTATGGTAGTTTTTTTGTTACGGTTATGCCCCCTTCACCCTAAGAACAGTAAGCTGGAATAGGGGTTAGTCCTCAAGTTGGGCTCCTTGAACAATATTTTCATTAGGGGTGTTCAAAAGTATATGTATTCAAAACCGAATCCGAAATTACGAATCCGAATTATCCGAAATTTCGGATATCCGAATTTTCGGATTCGGATTCGAATAGCATTTTTCAAAAATTTCGGATATCCGAAAATAAAATTTTTTTATTTTATTTTATTTTATTTTTTTTAAGATATCTTTCCTATAAAGTGTTATGAATACAATATATATAAAGTATATAGTTTTTATGTTATGTGTTTAGCTCTATTAATTTTTTTAAAAATAAAACGTATTCGCGTCGTAATTTCAAAAATTTTATTTTTTTGGTCAAATTTATATATTGTTTCCTAGAAATTGTTATAAATACAATATACATGAAGTATATAGCTTAATTTTATGTTATGTTTTTAGCCTTCTTATTTTTTTTAAAAACTAAAACGTATTCGCGTCGTAATTTCGTAAATTACTCAAAAATTGGTTTTTTAATTATTTCATAAAGATGATGTTTATTTAGTATATTTTATATATTTAGATTTTAATTTAAAAAATATATTTAAGTTAAAAAAAAAAAAAAAAAACCGGATATCCTTTTCATTATCCGAATCCGAATCCGAAATTTCGGATACGGATAGTGAAATCCACTATCCGAAATTTTTGGATATCCGAAATTCGGATATCTGACTTTGAACACCTTACAGGAATACTAGCCACGGTGACCGCCCCCCATAATTTTTGGTGAAGCTCAGGGAGTCGTACCACCTGAACAACAAAATCTCTAACAAGTTGCACCACTCATATATTATTTACTAATCAATCAGTTGGATGATTTTGGTATTTTGTTAGATTGAATAACTAATTATAGGGTGTTGATTTCTTTTGGCATCCATGAATTTGAACTTAAATATTAAACTTTTGACTTTGAACTTTGACTTGGTCTTTGGTTATGGTTGCTGCATAGCTTGTGTACATCTCTTTCTTTTTGTGAAGTTGAGGGTCAACTCTCAACTGCATTCAGAGTCAAAATTAGGAAACCATACTGAATGATGTCATTATTGTAAAAAAAAGGTAGTTTACTTGCTTAGTGCTTGTGCGCTAAAGGAAGAAAGATCGAAAAGTCGAAACTTTCGAAAGCGCAGTCACTCTTCTCAAAATCTCTTATCTTAAGAGAAGAAAGATCTACGCTACGAAAAGGAGCGAGCGGAGAGAGCATAAAGAGCTTACTTATAAGGTACGAGCTTAGAGCCTTGCGTCACTCTAGTATGCTAATCACTTCGTTGTACGACTCTGGAACGGTAGTCGCTTAGTGCGACAGCACTATGGGATGCAAAGAAGCTGCGTCACCCTTCTTTAGTTGTTTCTACTTTTTTTCATCGAGATTGGGTTGGTGTTCAGTGTAGCGCTTGTGTAGCCTATGTGAAGCAAGAGGGTACAAGATCGAAAAGAATGTGTTGCATGGAAAATGAGATGTCCAAGATATTAAGAACGAGGGGAAGAATCGACGAGGAATCTAGACTAGAGAAGAATCTAGAACATCAAATCGTGAATGAAAAAGAAAAAGCGTGAGGAGAATGATAGATGTTAGAAGGTGCAAAACTAATAGGAGCCGGAGCTGCTACAATTGCTTCAGCGGGAGCTGCTATCGGTATTGGAAACGTCCTTAGTTCTTCGATTCATTATGTGGCTCGGAATCCATCACTGGCTAAACAATCATTTGGTTATGCCATTTTGGGCTTTGCTATAACCGAAGCTATTGCATCGTTTGCCCCAATGATGGCCTTTTTTATCTCATCCGTATTCCGATCAAAGAATCAAAGAAAGAAGGTTGAAGTTTCATAAAGCAAGCACCTCTTTCCAGCCT